>CM060576.1:6195000-11195000 GCA_030625065.1 Alectoris magna | reverse complement strand
CTTGGCATATTACCTCGGGCTGCGTGCCATGCTAACGCGGCTACCAGGACTGTCTGGCCTGGAGCTGCTGCATGTCGGTTTGCTTCGGAGAAAAGAGGTGATAGCAGCAGCTGTCTGTGTCTGGCATTGCTGATGTACCTGGCTGCACAATTCTTCCTGCGTAGGACAGAGCACGCGGTCATCTCTGTGACCTGGTTTTGAGATGAATTTGGGTTCAGCAGAAGCACGTCACGCAGTTTGTTTGCTGGGTGCTCCTGAGGCTGAGCAGAACTTCCCCGTGTCTCCGTTTTGTGGATGTACACAGGGGATGGTCTGAGCTGTATTTTGGTCTGTCACGGCTGAGCTGAGACCATAGCCATGGCTCCAACCTGCCCCACTGCTTCAGGTACCAGCCATGCCCAGCGGTGGTACAGCTTTTGCCTTGCTTCACCCATCGTGGTGGTGAACAGAAGCAAGCTCACACTTAGATTGTAGTTGTGCTTCTCTCTACTCTTAGGTTTGTGTTTATTTAATATCCTCTTCCTGAGGAGTCAGAAACACAGCAGAAACTGATGTATTTTTTTTCATTTGACTGCAGGAAAGCTGCTCAGGAGGGGAATTTGGGGAGATGAAGAGAAGGGCAGCTGTTCTGGGAAGGGCATCTTGATGCTCTGCAGGGCTCTGAGCAACTGCATTTCCCAGGGATTTGTGGACACATTTTCCCTTATCAAAGTCACTCCTGGCTTTCACAGCCTCAGTCATTCTGAGATGTAGTTCCTAGTTGCACCATGGACGGATCCTGCAGGTCCTTGTGGCGATGTGCACCCAGCCAGGCTCTGCTATTTATCTCACTGCTGGGGTTGAAGCTGTCGTTGCGCAGAGGTTCTTTATCACGGACAGCGAAGCAGTGTCTTCTGCATGGGGTCAGGGTTGTGTGTTGACAGGCTCTAATAAAGCCATTTTTCTTCCGCAGCCTCAATCAGGCAGGTCTGCTTGGGATGCAGATCAACAACTTAGCTTCACTTGAGTGCCTTGGAACAAACCCGACTCTTTCAAGGCCAAGTGGAAAAATGTGCCCATCATGTTTGGTGGAAGACCTCAAAGGTCTGCCTGCAGCTCCTATGCTGGTGCATCCCCCTAGGCATGTGATTCCCGTCTTTAAATTCAGAGCAGAGCGCAGTTAGCCTTCACCAGCATACTTTCCTTTGCAGCCCCATCAGCATATCTGAGAGCAACATGAATACTTTACAGTGCAAGTCCCAAACACCCCAGCTCTGCTAGGAGCAAGCAGCAGGCTAAAGCACCCCGTGATAAGTGAGCCTGGCAGGTGATTTGTAGGGTGTATGGGAATGGCTGTGCTGGAACGAAGCAAAATGTGAATCCATTTGTTTCTTCACATTTTCTGGAAAGAGACACAAATAGCTTGCACACAGTGCTTTTTATTTGCAGCTTGCACGTTGCTGGTTTTCTGGTTTGTTTGTGTTGGTGTTTGTCTAATAGAGGATCTATCATACTTCCTTGCAAAATTGTTGTGTTGCTTATAGGCAGCAAAAGGCACCATCCCTGCAGCCCAGGGAGACGCTGGGGCTTTGTGCATGGCTTCTGTCTTAAGGTCTGCCTTTAGACATTCCTTAATAAATGGGAGTATCATACTGACTACTTTCAGGTATGGTGCAAACAGGCGTACAATGCAGAGTTCTTAATGTGCAGTTGGGATGGATGAAACGATTCCCTCAGGAGGTGGATGGGATTAAATCCCCCCAGCAGTGTGTGCTGCTGGGCTGTACCTCTAACAATGGCTCTGTCTCAAGCTTTGAAGTGTCCGTTTCTTATTGGAAACATCATTATGGGGTAGCTGGAGTGAAGTTCTCAGAAATCTAGCCTTGGCAATAGGCGGCTTTCTCTGCTGGAGTACGCAGCAAATTCACTGTTGTTTTCTTTTAAATGGATAACCTACAAATAAAAAGAAACAATAACCAATCTTGACTCTAAACAGATTTAAAATTTGCTTGTAGGATGTCAGGGTTGCCTATTGTCAAGACAGGCTGGTGAGATAAGAGCTCCGATCAGTCACGCTCCAGCAGTTGTGCGCGCTGAGTAGGTGAGAGGTTAAGAAGTATCTATAATAGAGGTGGTTTTGGCAGATTGGTTAATGGGACCATAACTTCCTCCACCCACACATCCTCCTCCCTGCAGACAGAAGTCACAAAGCAAGGCTTTTTCTCTTTGTCTGTCCCTTACAACTTACTTGGAGCTGCGAAGCCATCTGTGTTTGTAAATCAGCAAATTCTCAGCTGAGCTCCTTTGCATGCCGCTTTTACAGGCAAAGAAGAATACCTCGCAGGGTTCGGAAACAAAGGTGATGGTTTCAGAAACATTTCCTGGCAGGCCTGCTTCCTTTGCAGCAGCCCTGCTTTATGCCCAACAACTTCAGCAGCAGCAGCAGCTCCTCCTGAAATAACCACAGCCCAACATGCCCGAGGTGCTCTAGCAGCAATGCTGAGGAGGATTTGCTAAAAGGTTTTTCATCTTGACAGCGAGTGGCCTCTGCTGTGTATGCCCTGCAATTAAATAGGAAAAGAGAGAGCCTGTGTGAAGTTTGCATCCTCAGACCTGAGGCTCGGCCACACATCCCTGTGAGCAGCTCCTCGCTGCAGCTGGTTACGAATTCAGAGAAAGTTTTCTTGATTGAAGGACTGGAATGGAGATGCAGACGTGTGTTACAATGCAAGAGAGCCCCTGGCAGCTCCATTCTCCCTCTCTAGGAGCATGGGCTTCTGAAAGATTTCAGCAGGTGATGTTACACTATCAGTGTAACTCGTTTATCTCTTACCAGCAAGTTGTTCATCTCTGAGGTGTGTGTGCTGGATTGGCTTTCCTTTGCGGCCACGGAATGAGACCATAAAGACCATCAGTGTTAACAAACCATGTTCACTTGGATCTCACGTATCTGCCTATACCAAAACAGGGCTTTATTACAGGATTCGAGGCTGCAGAGAAGGATGGGGCTGTGGAATGGCCGGCAGGAACCTTTCTGGACCTGCTGCTCTCTGGGCTGCCCGTCTGATTTCAGTGCTTTGGCGTGGCTGGGCCTGCTCTGATTTTCATCTGTCAAAGTCACATCAGTCCAAAGCACTTCTTTCACCTCCCTCATTTGATGCATCTGCCCCAAGGTTTCTAAGGAACAGCTTGGTTCTTGCAGACAAACACTGGGGCAGAGCAGGGTTAATAATCTGGGTTTCTGAGTTGGTAAATATTCTGCAGATTGGTTACCTGTAGGTACACCAGAGCAATGTGACATCACTTTAATTTCTTCATTTACAAACACTACCGTGGCCTTAACCCCCTGTTCCCTCTGTTCTTCCAGACTGTGTCCTGCCTGGCACTCAGGCTTGTTGGCTGCCTGCTGGCAGAACCAGTGGCAGCACGGGCACGTCTTGCACTGGAGCTGCTCCTGCTATGCTGCTTCCACCCTACTGTGTCTGCCCATTGGTCTTGCCTGGCCTCTGTGCAGCACTGAGCATGTTTACAAGTTCTCACCAGAAGTAAGGTCCTTGGAAGGGCCTTAAGTAAGGGCTGCTGCAAAGTCAAGTTCAGCCCTGCTGCTCCTGGAGTCCTCTCAGTGCTGATCTGGACCAACACACAATGTGTTTGTGGGTATCTATCTGGCCATAACGTCAGGCTGGGTTTCAGGCTTTTATCCCAAAGCCATCACTTATGGTTTCCTCAGCCTCTGCTGAGTGGCACTGTATGCCACGTGAAGACAGCAATGATTTGTTTTATTAAACTCACCCGTTTGTGGCTACAGGAAGTGATTCAAATGCTTGAACTCCTCAAAGCACTGGATGCTGTTTGCAGAACAGCACATGTACCCACTGTGGTGCTGATGGGGAGATCTGGGGAGCACTGGGAAGCTGCAGCTTGGCTTGCTTCACCCACTGGACAGGGTTATTGGAACGGGAAAAGGTGTTTACATGGGAAAGAAAGGGTTTGCAACGTATACAGTTTCTCAAGGTGTGCATAACAGTGTAATTATCTTGACAAGACCTCCAGCTCCTCCTTGTCCCATGGTGCCAACACACCCAGCAGCCTGCATGTCCTTTCGCTCTCCTATTGGCTCCCATCCATGCAAAAGGCCCCAGGTTCTATAACGAAGCAGGTGCTTGGGTGGCAGCAGGAGCTGTGCATGCAAGCAGCCAGGGAGCAAACTCCTTCTTGTTGGGTCTGGTTCTTTGCTCCCCTGCTGACAGGGGTCAAGCAAAGTGGCCTGGCTGCAGAACAAGTGCCCATGGGGAGCAGCACTGTGCGTGGGTCTGCTTGGTGCAAAGCAGTATTGATCCTGTGTTCAGGAATTCAGGAGCAGCTGCAATACAGAGAAATAAAAGTCACACCCATAAATAAGAGTCGAACTAATTTAAATTGCCCTTGCAAAATAATTAGGAGCTATTACAGCTCCAGATCTGTGTGCTCCCTGCTTGCAATGCATCAGTGGCAGAGCAAAGAGCCCCTTTCTGCTCTATTTGCTCTTTTGGAGCCTTTTGAGGTGCAGTTGTATTGGACAGCAGTGAGGCTGATGCTTACAGCACAAGTTGGGCTTCCTGCAAAGCTCCCCCAAAAAAGACCTCTCCTCGTTCTGTATCAACAAAATGAAACAAAAACAACAAAGATGGAGGGCAGAGAAACAGAGCCTGAAGTGATTAGGAGCAGTCTTTCTAAACTTGCTATCTCATACTGCTTTCTTTTAATTAAAAATTCACCTTCCCCGTTGTTATCTTTCTGGGTGCTCCTGGCTGTGGGCACTCACGGTCCCTGCTCACCTGCAGCCTTCCCCCTGCCCTGTGCTGTGTGTGCTCAGCATCTGGCTGCTCAGCAAACGGGCCTGGGAACATCGCCGTCCCAAACGGAATCCGCCCCGTGACTGACGGTAATTACAAGAAAAGCATGAAAACAAAAAGTGGCTCTGATGAACTGGAAGCTTTCCTGGGAAGATGAAGAGCTCCATCTGATTGCCTTGAGCCGACAAAAGAGAAAATAAACCCACAGAGGGGAGGGGAAAAAAAAAAGCTTGATGATGGTATAAAAGGTGCTGTGCTGCGTATTTTAGATAATAGATTTAAAATTACCCAGTCAGCCTCAATGGAGGCAGAACAGCTGGGGTGAGGCTCGGGCGCCAGTGGATTTGGGCAGAGCTGTGAGCAGTGGTGTCCCTGTTCTGTTTGCTGGTGCTCCCCCAGCCCCATGCAGGGACCTCTGCTCACGTCCCACCGTGCCTCACTCCGTGCCCTTTACCAAAGCTGAGAATAATCTCTATTTATTTGCTGGCATTTGGCAGTCTGGCGGTATAAACCTGTTTTAGATTTATTTTGTGCACCCGTGTCTCTTAAAGGTTGGGGTAATGTGCTAAATCGTTGCTGCTGCCCTTTGTGCTGTGATCCCAGGTTAGTAATGGGACTTTTCTCTGGCCCAGAGGTCCGGAGCCCCATGGAACAGCTGTTCAGGGCTTGTCGCATGCATTTGATGAGATAAGAAATGTTATTTTCCAGCTTATAGTCAAGTATTGCAAATAATTACAAACCAGAGCTCTATATTTGTGTAGCTCAGTGTTATTTTAACTCTCATTGATCAATGCTTGCCTTCAATCTAATGCATGAAAAATTCTATCAGGGATAATGCTCGTGCAGTGTGAATCTGTTAGAAACAGGTTCTTGGGTGCCGCATGTGTGATGAGATGTTTTCAAGAGGGTATTATATGTCTCTCAAAGACTTTGGGGAGGGAGGAGGAAAGAGTCCTGTGAGACAATGTGAGGCTGATCCGATGGGTGCACATGAGGAGGCAGCTTGCATGCAGCACAAACCATTTGGAAGCAATGATGAGAAGGAAGAAGAGAAATGAAGGTTAGAGCAAGGAGCAGTTAAAAGGAGACGGGTGCACATCTTGGTGGGAGTTTGGAAGGAGAGCTGTGTTGCTGCACAGATGCTGGCATCGGGCTGCTGGCTGGGACAGGGAGTGCTGAGCTGCCCAGGGCTGTCTGACAGACCCAGAGGGATGGGCGAGCCTGGGATGTGGCTCTCAAGTCCTCAATTAATGATTCTTTAGCTGAGAAAATAACACCTGGAAGATGCTTTTCACTCTTCTCTTAAGGGTACAGTGAAAACCCACCATAACTGAGATAGATCTGATTTAAAAGTTGTTGCTGGTTTTTCTTAGTTCTATCACATGCCACACTGCTCTCTACTTGAGCACGGAACAACGGGAAAGGAAAGCAGTTCCATTGCTGGATGGCTCAAATGCCATCTGTGCAGGACAGTGACGCACAGAGCAGGGCCGTGGCCACACACAAAGCACATGTGGGCATTCAGGGGTCTCAGTCCCTCCCAGCGTCTCCCTGGACATCCCTGCAGAGCAAACGTGGTGACAGAGCCTTCCACCCTGGTTCATCATCCCTGAATGAAACCATTTTTATTTTTTTCCCGAATGCTGTTTTGGTAATAAAGGAGTTCACAGCTAGAAGTGGGTGAGACTGAGGGTATAATTAGAGGTGCATTCATCACTCCTGCTGGTAATTGTTTTCTAAGAACACATGAAAAGAGAAATTAATGCCTTGTGAAGTGCTGCACAGCGTGCAGGTATGAGCCACAGGTCTGTGGAGTGGATGGCCCCTGTCCCCATGATGGGCCCCAGCAGTCCCCCAGGTCCCTTAGGAGGTGTAGGGGCAGCCCAGGGCTGTGAGAGCATGCCAGGTGAAAACCTGCTGGGGAGATTTATGGATCTGGGAAGGAAACCCAGTGCTCAGTGTTGTGTTCTGAACTGCTGAGACCTGCTGTCTGCAGGGGGGCAAAGCGAAGAAAAAGGCAGAAAATGAAACAGAAGAGTTCCTGCAAGTTTGAGACTGAGCCTCCACCTTCTCCGTGACAGCTTGCATCAAAACAAATCTATATTAAATAACTGTGACTGAAAACGATGCATTGCTTGATCTGGTAGTGGTGAGGGGGGTTTAAAAGTCTCTCAGTGAAAATGAGGTCAGTTGATGTGTGCCTTGGTTGTTTATTCCACAGAATCAAAGTGGAACAAAGCGCTCAGAAGCAGGATAGCAGCGCTGCCACCAACAGCAGTGCCTCCCCCTGGCTCTCCTCTGTCCCACAATGGGTGGCCCAGGATGGTATGCAGGCGTGGGCTACGACGGCCAGGAGGGGGATGAGTCCCCCATTTGGGGAGAAGGGCTCAGGGAAGAGCAGGGAGTGCCACCTCTCAGTGCTGCGCTGGGATGTACAACTCAAGTGCTGCTTTAATGAAAGTTTTTTTTTTATACCAAGCTGAAACCAGTGCCCCAGACGGCGCTGCTGCTTGCTCTTCAAACAAGTTACTTCCACAGAAAAATGCACGCCAGCGTTTTGTTTTATGGGACTTTTAATGGGCTGTGCAGCCCATAATGTATAGTATCATACCCCGGAAAATGACTTTATCGTGGTATTGCAAAGTGTGTGATTAGGAGGGCTTGCTGCAAACACTGTGTTTTGCACATGCTGTAAGTGCTGAATAGAAAAATCCATTCTTCCGTGAGCTTTCCTTATTAGCAAACTCTAATAAGCTCTTGAACAGCATTCAGTGCAGGAGTCGAGAAATCTGACCACAGTGACAGCCCCTTCTCCAGCCCGGCACGCTGCTCACAGAGCCCAGTGAGTGCAGCAGCAGATGGTGCTCGTGCTTTGCGTGAGCCGCCTGCAGCAGCGGGAGATGTCGTGCATCAGCCTGGCCCTAGCGAGTGTCCTCCAGGAAGCAGAGCTGGAGATGCCAAGCTTTGATGAGCTGTGTTAAGCCTCTCGATGGTGCAGCCCCCAAATGCCACTTTGGCAGCCCACTAGCATGTCCTGCAGGAAGGTGCCGATGTTAAATTGCATGCAGGCAGTAGTGCAGCCCCATAGAGGAACGTGTCATCAAATCATATCATCAAGTCATAGAA
Source organism: Alectoris magna (assembly GCA_030625065.1). NCBI lineage: Eukaryota > Metazoa > Chordata > Aves > Galliformes > Phasianidae > Alectoris > Alectoris magna. The sequence continues at coordinate 11,187,060 of CM060576.1, read as the reverse complement.
TGGCCTGGGTTGAAAAGGACCACAATGCTCATCCAGTTCCAACCCCCTGCTATGTGCAGGGTCGCCAACCACCAGACCAGACTGCCCAGAGCCACATCCAGCCTGGCCTTGAATGCCTCCAGGGATGGGGCATCCACAGCCTCCTTGGGCAACCTGTTCCAGCGCGTCACCACCCTCTGGGTGAAAAACTCCCTCCTAATATCCAACCTAAACCTCCCCTGTCTCAGTCTAAAACCATTCCCCCTTGTCCTGTCACTTTCCACCCTCGTAAACAGCCGTTCCTCCTCCAGTTGGTACGCTCCTTTCAAGTACTGGAAGGCCGCAATGAGGTCTCCCCAGAGCCTTCTCTTCTCCAAGCTAAACCTGCCTAGTTCCCTCAACCTTTCTTCATAGGAGACGTGCTCCAGCCCTCTGATCATCTTAGTGGCCCTCCTCCTCCAGACTCGTTCCAGAAGCTCTGCATCTTTCTTGTACTGGTGTCCTGGAAAGATCTCCCTGCGAAAGAAAGCTGGAACCTCAAGAAAGCACCCTGAGCATCATGGTGCAGTGTCCCATGTGTGGTGTGACCCTGCATAGCAGCCTGCTTGCTTCTTTTTGATGCCGTCTCTGTGGGAAGTGGTACACTTGGGATGAAGCTGGGAAAGTTTGAGTGAGGTAGTTGGACAAGGCTCTGAAAAACCAAATGTGCTGGAAAAAGCAAGGGGAAATGATTTAAAACTAAGACAAGGGTGACTGGATATTAGAAAAAAGTTCTTTCACTAAGGGAGGTCAGGCACTGGCACAGGCTGCCCAGAGATCTGGTGGTGCCCCGTCTCTGCAGACACCCAAGGTCAGGCTGGATGGGGCTCTGAACTCTGATGGAGCTGTGGGTGTCCCTGTTCAGTGCAGAGGGATTGGACCAGATGGCCTTTAAAGGTCCTTTCCAACTCAAACAATTCCACAGCTCTGAGATTCAATGATCTCTTCAGTCCAAATGCACTCCAAACCCAAAAGTGCTCTGTGAGGGACTTATCGATTCGTGTAAACTCCATGCACTCAACTTTTTTGGTTTATCACCACCGGTTTAGGACTGTATGCAATCTACAGAAGAGAGTTTCTGCTTCAGAAGCAGTGCTCCAACAGGAAGGGGAGTAGCTGTGTGGGGACGTAAAGGAGAGCAGCAGTGATGGCCGTATGCGTGCAGATGTGTGCAGTGATGTGCCCGCTGCATGCAGAGGCACAAGCAGGGTGTTTGAAATCCTCCCCGTTGCCTGGACATTAAAAGGCTTTAAAAAAAAGGAAGAAGAAAACGAATGCTTCTGCGGTTTCCTCCGCACTCATTGAATTTCTGTCCATAGCGTTTACAGACTTTAAGAGGAGCCCGCATAATTACCTTTTCTCATGATATATTTTTTTTTTTCTCTCCTCTCCATTTAAAACTCATTGTATTGTGTCATTTTACAGGCGCCAGGAATAAATCTTTTGTCAGCTCGATTGCATTATTATGCAAAGTACACAAAAAAAAAAGGGCAGGAATAAAACAGGCCGGGAGAAGCAGAGCGCTGTGCTTCCAACCGCTGCTCTGCCCAGCAGCGAGGCTCCCAGTTTGCTGCCACCACCTTTTTCCCAGGCAAACTTCCTCACCCACAGCCACTGATTGCAAAGAGTTCACTTGACCGCGCTAATGCCTGCTGCAGGGATGTGTCTTTAGTGTGGGAAGAAGGACTTGGCGAAGGAACCATCAGTTACCTCTGCAGAACTGATCCCGAGGGGAAGGAGCTGCTGAGGACTTTTGGCAGGATGAGAGGGGTCAGCCCAAGTGTGCTCCTCTCCTCCTTTCTCCCCATGCTGAAGCATCCCAAGAACTGATTTAGGGAAAAACAATCAGCGTCGCTTGAAATATTCCGATGGGAAAAGCTCAGGTAGTGCGTGGGAAGCTGACAGGTCCATCAGGGGCCTCCTTGGGCTCTGTTTGATCTGGACTACCAGTGTGGGACAAAAGACCCCAACCTGGGGCTGGCTCTGCCCTGCTGTGCACTTCTGCTGTCTTCCAGCTGGTTGCAGAGCTCTGAGGGAGAACTCATTTAAACTCATTAATGGATGCTTTAACTTCTCGCTGAGGCTCGTTAGCATCGCTGGAACAGAGCTCTGCTCCCACAATGTATCGGCAAAATGGAATTAAGGAACTTAATTAGGTTGGGTTAAACACAATGAGGGGTGTCAGAGCAGGGGGACGACAGCTGGGAAGACTCACTTAGTCTCCCCACTTGACTGCTGGAATGTCCTTGGGAAAAGGGCTGGAGAAGGTGTGTGCCAGTAATTGGGGTTTTGCCCTCCCATGCATGGAGCACTGTGGAGAGCAAGATCATGAGGTGGGAAGGCATGAGTGATCTTCCAACCATTTCCCTTGCCGTTCTTGTTCCACCTTGTACAAGTAGCAGTCCTTCGCTTTGCAGAGGAAGAGGATAACTACTGATTGTGCCAGTGGAACCAAGGGAAAAGCAAGGGAGAAAACGGGGAACCATTGGAGAGCCAAAACTAAGCTTTCTTGGAGATGAAGGATGAATCTGTGGTGACTTGGAAAGCTGTCTCCAGGGGCTCACCCCGCATTTATCCACTCATATCTAGCTACCACTGTCCTTATTTTTTTTGAGCTGGCAACAGAGTTTGCAATACGGTGTGAGAAAAGTTTAGTCCCCATGCCAAACTGGAAAGTCTGAATCTGTTCTTCATTGTTTACTGACATACATCTTTAGACAGAAGGCTGAGCGCCCTGCACATGTTTTCTGGTTTGTTGTGGTGCACCATGGGCACGCCAGCAGCAGGTCCTGTTTGGGGTCTGCAGTGGGATGTGAGGTCCTGGGAGCTCGCAGTGGTTGTGAAGGTGAAGAAGATGCTGAGGGAAGTGTCTGGCACTATTCCTTGGGCAAATTAGATGCTTCTGGACGTTAAGATGGAGACATGTGTACATGTGAGATGTTTAGTGGGGCTGCCGCCATAATGGCCCAGAGTTGCTGTGTTGAGGATGTGATGAATGGGGTTGGGTTACCCTTGCTTGGCATCGTGGGCAACTCCTCCCAGTCCCGTCTCCGTATCTCCAAATTGCTCGCCCTGAGCATTCCCGGAAGTACAAACCTTTATATCCTATAAAATACTAACGAAACCGGGCAGATCACACTTTCTCAAGACGGGAAAACATCTGTCGCTGTGCCTTATCTTCTCCCTTTCAGTACAACCCATTGCAACTCTCCGCTCCGCTTCCAGGCTGCTGCCTGCAAATAGTGACGGGAGAGGGGTTTGAGCATCACTGCACAAACAGATTTCTGTTTGCGTAGCTGTTGGTGAACGGCTGCGCTGTGCACCAATGCCAGGATGTGCAGAAACAAGTATTTATGAATTATTTACATTTCTTTAGTTGCTGCTCATCGTTTGTTGTTTTTCTGTTTAATCAGTTTGTCCTCTGTTCCAGGAGCAGAAGGAAAGCCAAAATGACTTCAGTGACAGCTCAGCTATCCCACAGAATGACTAGTAAGTAGTCAGAGTAAACAGCTTAGGAAGAAAATACAGACAGAAAAATTATTCATCTCATCCACGTGGCAAATTGCTCGGAAAAAAAAAAAGAGAGAGGGGTTTCTGTTGTACAGAAAAGCCTCGAATTGAAAAAAAAAAAAGGTTTAAAAAAAGAAGGAGAAAAATGAAAATGTTATGAAAAGTGTTAGTTGGATATAATGGTGCTTCCTTTGTTTCTAAAATGTGAGAACAACAGAATTATACAGGGAAGTGAAAAAGAAGGGAATTGAGCCAGTGAAGTCAGCGATGTGGTGTTTTTTCCCTATCAAAATAAGAGAGAAGTGCTTTATTTTGACTTTTTCCCATCAGAAATGTTGTGGAAATCAATGGTTTCCTATGCAACACTCGGATGAAAGTGAAAACCACATCTGCTAATGGAACATCGCTGCAGTTACATCTCTAGTGCCTTATTGCAGGGTGTGGGCCTGATCCTGGCACCAGTTCCCCCAGTAAGTCTCCTCAGTGAACTGGAGCTGCTTCGGACCTGCACAGAGGTTTCCTGCTCCTGGAAGGGGCTGTGCTCCTCTCTCATTTATTCACCATGAATAATTCAACCGCTTCTTGTCATTGCTTTGCCACGCAAGTTTCTGCCATAGCCTGCATTTGATTTTATCGCAGAAACTTGGAGACTGGAGACAGCAAAAGCTTAAGATGTTTTCCCACCCCGCAGGCTGAGCTGCTCCCTGCGCTGTGCTGGTGGTTTGGAACCAAGGAGGCAAACATGGGAAGCAGAGAACTGCAGCATTGTTGGTTTTGAATATTTGTTTTAATGAGGGTGTTTGGCATAAAAAAACCCTAATAGCTGGTTTCTAAGCACAGGTGAGATATAGATATAGAAAAAAATTGTGTTTTAATGTAAATAAAAAATGTGGAGAAAAAAACAGTTCTTCCTCTGCCCAGCTTAAATATGAGAACATACTGTAGGGTTTTGTTTTCCAGGTGAAATTTCAGAGCTTTAACTCTATAAATAAGCCCAGCTCCATTGATCTCAATGGCACGATGCTGATTGACACCTACTGAGGACACATGCATAAGTATTTTTCCTAATGAGCTCCTTCTGAGCCTACGATTGCCAATTGATGTGGCAATTACATATTAATATGTGCAACTGTGCACAATCAAACCGGGCTAGAAGGGATGCAACCTTTTGTTTCTTAAAATTAATAAAATATTTATTGCAATCAGCTCATTTGTTGCCAATTAACTAAAGTGTTTGGCGTGCAGCTGATTGAGGCCGCAGCAACAGAGCTGCACATGGGGAACAAGTCGGAGGCTTCTTGTACTCAATTGCTCTCTTCTCATGTCTTGCAAGGAGGAGCGCAGCAGCAGGAGCTGGAAATGGTGATGACTTTACCTCCAGGGAAGGATATCTCCGCTTATCAAAAGGAGCTGAAGGCAGTGCATGGCCAGAACACCGCCAAACTTCAGCTGCTGAAGACCAGAGATTTTGGGTTGTAAGTGGACTTAAAAATGCTTTTCTTTTTATTTTTTGGGGAATATTGACTTGATGGGATGAAGGTGGAGAGAGTTGCAATGCAGAGTGATATCAACTACAGACATTTATTTGTCAAGGAAACACAAATCCTATTTTTTATGTGACCAGGTTTACAGCATAAATTAATCCAATATTATGGGATTCCAGCATTACGGGACTTCACATCATGGTAGCATAACTGTATATATTTATATGGTGGCTAAGAAAAGAGAGAGAAAGTTCCAGAGATTATATATTTGAGTGGTAGAGGGCCTTAAAAGGTACTACAGACCACACTGGTGCTGCTGGAAGGCTGACTTAGAATCAGAATATCCCAAGTTGGAAGGGACCCACAGGGAAACCCTTCCCCGTCTCCATAGCCCTCCTTTGGATGCTCTCTAATAGCTTTATGTCCTCATATTGCTGCACCCAAACATGCACACTGTAGACTGCTTGGATGGCATTACATATTTCAGTGGTGATGTGGCAGCTCTGCAAGTCAGGCAATGGGATTGCCTCAAGTATGAGGCACTAACGAACACCCACTGCTGTCCAACACTGCTCCCAGCCCGTTATGAGCATGCCCTGCCCCTGGAAGTCAGCAGGAAGAGCACAGACAATCTCATCTCCACGTGTGCAGCCAAAACACCTACGCAACCCAAAGCCCAAATTAGTCCACTGCCCCTATTCTCACTTCCGTCCCATAGAAGTCAGTTATTTAAATTACATTCACAGCCTTCCTGCTTTGATGGCTCTTTTTTCAGAGCTTTTCCCTCCCGACTTGTTTGTTGTTTTTTGTTTTTAATTTAAACTAATGAGATGTTTCTGTGTTCCTTCCTCTGTGTCTGAGTGCTGGAGAGTCTCATTAGAACTCCTGCAAATTCTGGAAATGAGCTTGTAAAATCTTTCCTTGGGATGTCTGAGGTGCGCACACACCTGCCAGAGGAAGAGCCAGATCCTGTTTTTCAAATGTTTTTTGTTCAGCTTTTTCGAAGCTGAACCAATCCCTGTAATGAGGAACTGCCTCTTCATGAAATTTCTCTTATGGGATCTTTAATCTTCATTAGGAAGTGGAACTCAGCAAAGAGAGAATCAGCATCAGTAGCCTGTTTGATCCCAGCCTCACTGCTCTGGTGCAGAAAGGGTGATTCGTCCCCCAGCCAGGCCATTCTTTTCAATGAGGTTGGCATTCTTGTGGATTAGATCCAGCGCACGCTGCCCTAACTCACATAATTGTTAATAAACTGAAAGTTTGCATGTAGAATAAAATCAAATAGCTTCTCATTTTCTAAGAATGACTGGGCTAATTTTGTTCTGCCTTAAAATATTAATAATAGCTAATTATTTAGCAATTAATAATATAATTATAATATATTTAATAATAGCAATTAATTGGAGCCTCGTGCCAGCAGGGTGAGAGCTTGACATGGTTTCACACCAGCAGTGTGAAGAGCCAGAGGACACAGGAGGTGTCAGCACTGCCACTGCTTCTTGGCTTGCACCCTCCATGAGCTGCCTTGAGCCAAACTGGAGCATGAAGGCTCTGTTTGGAGCTACTCAAGCATTCCATTTGAAGAAGAGCGTGGGAAGAGGAGGTAAAGGCTATGGGGCTGGAGGAGGACAGAGATCCATGTGAATCTCCTCTCCTTTGCTCAGTGGTGCCATTTTGCCAGCGCTCAGTCTCCGATGTGATGCAGTTATTTCTTCTTTTATGGGAACTTAGTACCTCATAACCTTTACACAGAAACGAGGTGTCATTTAAGCGCAGTCAGCGCTGGAGTTTTGACTGGTTGCTGGTTCAGAGCCAAGGAAACCTAATGACCATATGCAGCACTAAGCACAGGGAAACTATCCCTCTGGAGCTGTAAACAGCACAAATATGATAAAAGACAGCGACGACCGAATTCCTTGGTGCCATTTCCACAAAGTCACTTTTCAAAAGTGGAAATGTATTTCCAGTGATCTTTATAGTTCTGAGTAGGTACATTGCTTGCATGATAGCTCATTCAGTAAATGCGCTGAGAAACACGGGAAACATGGTACGAGTAATGTTCAGCCAGCTATCACCAAGTGTATGCTTTTACAGTCCATTGCAATAGAAAGTAGAAGAAAGTGGGTTTTTTTGTTTTCAGGTGGGTTTTTTTTTTTTTTTTCTTCTATTTTTTTTCAGTAAAACTAAAGTAAATCTGGCACAAGCTGTTGTGCAGGGAGAAGGAGCTGACAGTTTCTTTAAGGACAGAAAGCGGTAGCATGTAAAAATAGTTACTTGCAAACACGGTATTGCAGTAGATACTTCGCTTTGCTCCACCAGGGTGCAACCCTTTGTATACTTTCCACTGTAGCATTATTTCTGATAAATTATTGAGATATGAAAGATATTTTACTCCCCCAACCAACTCAGGCAAATCATTGAGCGCGTCAAACCCTCTGCTATTTTATCGAACCTGAAAATGTTTAAAAAAGTGGGAAAGGCATATCTGCTTTTAACGCAGATTTCATCCTTGTTACATGTTTTCCCAACAGCCCTCTCAGGACTTGTGAAATTTTCTCCATTGTTTGTGGGGTTTGGGGTGTTTTTTCTTTTCTTTTTTTCTTTCTTTCTTTCTTTTTTTTTTTTTTGAAGACAATGTTGAATTATTGAAAAACACTAAAATATTTATTTTCTAATCAATAATACATTGGATGTTCTGCTACTTATTTTTATTATTGACAAGAGCAAGTCAGCCATCTGAGATGAAAATACGCTAAGATGATGCTGCAATCAAGGCAACGGGGAACTGGATACATGGTGGCCACAGGCTGGGTTACGGACGTCCTTTTCTGTTTGTGAATATTCAGTCTCTTGGAAAGAGGTGGGTCTTCTGCAGAGTAAATTCTCAAAACCACCAGGTTTGTGCATCTTTCATCAAGCTTTACATTAGAGCTGAAGAGATCCCAGTGAGTGGCTGTGATGGAGTGACACCTAAATCCCTGACGTGCATCCTTCTGAGAGATGGGGAAATTGAGATTGAGGTGGAGATGGAGGTGGAGGTGGAAATGAAGATTGAGTTGGAGGGGGAGATGGAGGGGAAGGTGGAGATGGAGATGAGATTGAGATGAGATGGAGATGGAGATGAGATGGAGGTGAAGATGGAGTTGGAGATGGAGATGGAGTTGAGATGGAGATGGAGTTGAGATGGAGATGGAGATGGAGATGAGTTGGAGATGGAGTTGGAGATGGAGTTGGAGATGGACATGGACATGGAGATGGACATGGAGATGGAGATATCCCTGCCAGCACATGAGAGCCAGCCTTGCATGTTGCACAGCTCTAGGGACATCCGTTTCACCGAACAAAACGATTTTTTTCAGGGTTACATGGTAGAATATGACATGTATGTCTAACCAATGCAACCAGGTTCATATTAGAGCTGTTTTATACATAAATGAACTGAAAGCAGTTAAAAAAAAAAAACCATGAGATGAGGCAAATTAATCAAACCCTTGGAAAAATGTAAAGCACACAGAAGCCAACTATCTGAAGTGCTATGCATCCTAGGATGACAAAGGGACTACAAGGTGGAGTCACTTATTTGTCTTGACTAATTTCTGAGAAATTATAGGAGTACCAGAAGAAAAGGAGAAATGTAAATACTGTTCTACTCATCAGAAAGTCAGGAATGACAATCAGCTACCATACACTGGATTTCTAAGTCTGAAAAAACAGGAGAAAAGTACTTCTTTGAGGGTGGGTTTGTATACAAAAAATAAAAGTCATGCAGACAGATTCAATATCTTATTAAAACAGAGTTACGGTTACTAGCTGAAGGGAATGTGGTGGGTTCAGTCTATTTGAATTTTAGAAAAGCATCTGATGCAATCTCTCATAAAATTTTAATCTTGAAATAAATTAAAATTGCCTTTGATATAAGCACAGCAACACGGATCCATAACTGGCTAAGAATCATAAAAATAAGAATGGAAAGTGGCATTTACATTGCATTGCAGGAAGTAGTGGTTCTTAATGCAACCCCAGTAGGAATAATTGGCCTTATTTATGATCTCCCTAACAATAGAGATTAGGAAGCACACTGGCACATTGCCAAACCAAACAGGAAGGCATATAATGGACAGCAACACTGGGAGGAGGTAATATAGTGTTTTTCTGCCCATGGTGGACAGTTGCAGCAGGCAGACAAAGTGCTTTAAATTCATGGCTCTGCTTACCCGGGGGGAGCTTGGGCTGGCAGAGATGGGTGCTGCAGGCAGCTCTGCTGGTTCAACCAACAGGCATGCAAGGAAATGAAATGCCTGCCTGCAATGAATGGCAATCATAGAATCATCAAGGTTGGAAAAGACCTCCAAGATCATCTATTGCAACTGTCCATCTACCACCAATATTTCCACACTACACCATGTCCCTTAGTATAACATCTAAATGCTTCTTGAACAACTTCAGGGACAGTGACTCAGCTCCCTTCCTTGGGCCACCAACACCCGTTCCAGTGCCTGACCACTCTTTTGGAGAAGGAATTTTTCCAAATACCCAACCTGCAAATATCCAGCCCTGATATATCCAACCATCATGTCCACCACCTCTCACCCAACTGCTGTGCACCTCCAAGAAGAGTCTAGCTGTCTTCTTTGCATCCCCTGTAGCATTGGATGTGATAGTCATTATACAAACCATAGAACCACAGAATCATAGAATGGTCTGGGTTGAAAAGGACCTTAAAGATCACATAGTTTCAGCCCTCCTGCTGTGGGCAGGGTTGCCAACCACTAGACCAGGCTGCCCAGAGCCACATCCAGCCTGGCCTTGAATGCATCCAGAGCCCCCTAAGTCTCCCAGTGGGGTAGAGTGCTGTGCAGTAAGCCCTTTGAAGAGCAGGAGACATGAATGCATTTAAAGGTCTTTTCCCTTAAATTGGTGTTGCCTGCAAGAAGGAACCTGCTATGAGCCCACAGGTCTTCACAGAGGCTCAGGGCTGGACATTCCCTGCTTGTGGGAAAAGGGAAACTCTTCTAGTCCATTGCTGAGTCCACACCAGCCAGGCCTGGGGCTCTCATAACTCGCCTCATGAAGGTGCCATATGGACCAAAGCAAGCAGTGGTGTCGGCGAGGTGTTTTATAATGCAGTACAGCAGTTAAGGGATTTGGGACTTGCTTTAAAGTTCTTTGCTCCAGTTAATCCATGTGCACAACAGAGGGATCCCTTGCTGGATTGACTGAAAAAAAACTGTTTCGGAAAGTTCTAGGGAGAGCAAAAATTGAGCTGGAGAGTCCAGATGAGACAGAAGTGAGAGGCAGCTCTGCACAGTGGTAATTGACTCTGAAGACACTATTCATCTGAATTACTCAGTTTGCAAGGATTGCCTTCCTTTCCATCTTCGCAGAGGAATTCAATATATTCAAGAGTAAAGCTGTGCAAAGAACTGATTTTTCTCTCTGTTGCACAACCTGAATAAGGAAATGTAAAAGGAAATCATTTCACGTCAACTCGAAGCAATTCATAAAATTCTTCTAGTGAATTTAAAGTAAAAAACCATTTCTCGTGACATGAAAGACTTTCATTATCCAGCTTTTAATTCTTTTAAAATAAAATCAATGGCCTGCTGTTATATCGCTTAAAAGGCTCTGTTTAAAGACATCAAGAAAGAGCAGCCTCATTTAAATTATTTTCCTAAGGATTTCTTTTTTGTTGTTGTTGTTTTGGAGTAATTTCTCAAACCAAAATTTATTAGGAAAATCTCTTTTTTTTTTTTTTTTTTTCAGGGATGATCTTTGTCTTTCTGATGGAAAGCATTCCAAGGGAAGTCTTCCCCAGCTCCAGCTGCTTCTGGAGGCTCCACCGCGCTTCCTTGGCTTCGTGCAATGCAGCGGCTGCAGGCAGGCACTGCTTTCTCGTTGCTGCTCCTTGGTGGTGAGGGGGTGGCAGGGTCAGCAGGGTGCTCTCCACATTTACTCACAGAGAACTTCGCAGTGGTGATTTTGGAGTCCAGCTACAGCTGTGGAAATCAACTTCCAGTCACCAGGGCCTTCCACAGAGCTCCCATCTCTTCCCACTTCCCTCTTTAAGCCTTCCATGCCCAGGCTCCCATTAGGCTGAGCTCGGTAGCACCCAAAGGAATCAGTTTCATCAGCTTGTGTTCAGCTTGATGGAAAACACAGCTCTGGGTCACGGAGCCTGTACTGTGTGTGACACCACAGCCACACACCTGGCGCTCCATCTTCTGCCCTGCAAAGCACCGCTGTCACATCTGGAGCTCCGCGCTCTGCAGCCTTTGCTGCATTCTTCATTTTGATGCCTCGTTCCAGGTTTTAAATCGCTGTGAGTCCCCCATTGCTCATTAGCAGGCTCAGAGGAATGGCTTTTATAGACCCATGTATTAAACAAATAAAAGACGTCAAGGAAACTTAAAAACACATCCAGCTGCTCGCAAATTTACTGCGCGAACATTAAGCTCTCATTAAATGTACTTTCATAAAAGGTGGCTTTATTTTTCCGATCTGAATACCTGTGACAGCAGGAAGCAGAGCTGTCGAGATGAGCTGGCTACATGAGGACGTTTCCCAGCCCAGGGCTCATGGAGCGAGCCTTGGGAATGGTGCAAGGAAGCTGCAGATTTCTGCCTCCTGTCCTCATGACAGCCATGGCCAGCAGTGCCTGGGAGCAGCCCAAGTGCCAGCCCAAGCATATCGTGTGGCCCTGGCAGAGCTCCTGTGGGCACGTAGCAGCGAGCACAGCTCTGATGGCCACGTTTGCAACTGTGCAAAGGCAAGGAATGGAATCTGCTTGCTGCAGCAGACTCACACATCAGACGCTCGATTGATATGGACATATGTGAGCAAATGGAATTGGTTTATCCTCCATTTGAATTTTTATCTGCAAGAATAACCCATTTATTAGTGAATAATCCAGGCTATTGAATACTGAAATCTTTGACTGTGGAAGTCACTGCTCCATGAAGTGGAGAACTGGCAGAAGATGTGGGTGAGCCCAAGATGTGCTGGTTTGTTGCTCCCAGCTCCCCCAACTCCTGCCCGGCCCCAGGCAGCTCCACGGTGTCACTCCTTATGGCCACGCTCACTTTCTGATATTAATAACTTTCTAATGTGACTCCTTCATTCCATTTCTGGTTGCAGAAGTAAAAAGCGATTTGATATCAGAAGAAAGATTTATGTCTTTAGGGCCCAATTTACCGAACATTGCACTAAAGATGTGCATGCAATTCTTGGCAGTGATCTGGTTTCGGTATACTAATTGGGTTGCCGTGTGTAATTGTCCTTTCCATGCATAATTGCCCATGGGCAGTTTTTGCAGAAGATCCTATCGATGGCGTGTGCAGCTGGGTCCTACATTCCTATGCACTTAGGAAATGTGCCCAAGCAGGAATTTAAAACCAGACACCCAGGAGGGATGAGGGCTTTTCAGCTGTCTGGAAACAGCAGAAGTGTGCTGTAACCAGCAGCAGGATTTTGGGAGGGTGGTGCACCTGAGAACCAGAGAGCAGTTCTGGTGGGGGCTCAGGACAGCCACAGCACAGGCAGCTTCCCAGATCCCACTTTGTGTGCTCATATTAACCCTTCGCTGTTCCACCCAAGCGCTGTGGAGGAGAATGCAACAAAACCATTCTTGGGTATTCATTCCTTGTGTGAGTACTGAGGTCCAGAGGGGCTGCAGCCCTTTCCTTCAGGATGTGTGGGAGGAAGCCCGATGCAGTGCCTGCAAGGAATCATCACAAAACTGGAGTGAGTTTTTACTGAAGCTGCAAGCCTTTGTTTCACCTTTCCCCAATTTTTCTATCTCGCTTTTAAAGGCACTTTTACTGAAGATTTACTGATAGAAACCTTCTACTGAGTGCATTTGATCGCTTCATATTTCAGAAACAATGTGAGAGTGGAGAAATCTCTCTCTTTAGGCTCCATTATCTTCCACTCTTGTTGTCGGCGCTGAGTTATAAAGAACCAGTGCTGCCCTTAAAGCACTGAATGGCTTAACTGCTCAAAACATAAAATGAAAGCACTAAACTTATCAGTTTTGGGTAAAAACCGTGCACCTTTTCCTTTGTAATAAACAAATAGATATATAACAGCGGGGGAAATAAAGCAGGTAAATGCCTTGGCTTCTCTCCTCGGCGTGCCAGGCTGTAGCTGCCTGCTGTAAGAAAATACATCGCTGGCGTTGACTTCGAGCTCCGTGCCGGGAATGAGAGTTGCCATCTATTCACAGCCTCGGTGGCAAATTGGGTCATTTCCAGGGGCAGCACACTGTAGGAGATTTTGTCTCTGGAATTAGGGCTCCATCTGAAAGGTCTGGTGTAGCTGCAAGGCACAGCCCCGGTTCCCAGTGTGGTCACAATCGTCCTGCTGGCAGCGAAGCTCTGCTGGGCGAGCTGTGTCTGCTTGTGATAAAATTGATAAGATAAATGATTTTTCTAGACAAAGGAAATGCAGGGTATCTCATCTATCTGGACCAAAGAAATCATTTGATATAGTGCCACATGGGAAATTATCAGCACTACTGAAAGCACTGCAAATTTAGACAAGAACTGTAAAGTGGGTACGGTGCTGGCTAAAGGGAAGCCATTGACAGGCAACACTGAACGGAGAATTATCGCTCTGAAGTGAGGTTACCTGTGAGCATCCCCCAGGACCAAGAGTGGGATTGAATGTATTTCATTTCTGTGCTGACCTTGGAAGGGAAGACAGGAGTGTGCTGGTGTCATTTATAGCTCCGGAGACATGGGGAGCATCGTCAGTGTGCCGGATAGGGCTATAGCTGACAACTGACCTTGAAATCTGAAGTAATAGAAATGGGATAAAATGCGATAATACGTAATGTATAGAGAAGTATTTATGGGGCAGCAGCAAAAAAAAATCAGCTATTTGTTAGAAGTGACGGAGGATGAGAATGAGCTGAGTGTACCTGAATGTCGCAGGTTAACCATTAGTGGTCAGTTATATGATCTTGAGAATAAAATGATCAGATGTGTCCACGTGGATATATCCAGCTAAAGCTGCAGGAGCTCTAATTCGGTTTTATGAAGGTTGGTCTGATCTCACCAAAGTGGTGTGCACAGTTCTCTCAGCAACAAATTCTGTGGACTGCAGGTGATGCGGTGAAGGGCTTTGGAACAGTCAGAGGAGCTCAAGGGCCATTCATCTGAGGGGGGAAAAAAGCACCATGCTGGCTTAAGTGAAGAGTTGGTGTGGAAAGTATGGGGAGGAGAAATAGTTTAGATAAGCCAGAAATTGATCTAGACTTGAAATGAGAGGAAAATCTTTATAGCGAGATGTGAGGATGAACTCCGCCACCAGCCATACTGGTGAATGGTGCGTGACAATGTTCACCTGATGGAGCTGCCAGCAGGAGCTGGTGTCAGGCCAAGGAAAACATCATCCAGTTTAGCATTACCAATTTGCACCTGGTGTTAAACAGTTCAGTCATGCAATGAAGGCAGCCCAAATCAGAACGTGGCATTCCCCTGCCCAACATGGGCAGCAGGAACCCAGAGGGGCAGCCTGGGCTCTGCTGTCAGCTCAGCACTCTTCAAAGGACTCAGAGGATACGTAAAGAAAGCGCGTGTATTTGCCAGAACTGGGCTTAGGCCATGAATGATTCATGAACAGAAAACAAGGCTGCATTCATCAGATAATTTATATGTAAACCACTCGTTCCACCAGCTACAGAAATAAGCTCGGATCCCGTGGGTCAGAGCCACGCAGAGCTGCTGGCGGTGCCCTCCTGGCCGTGCCCTGTGCCATTTCCCCCTGCCCCTTGTTCCACTGGGGATGTGGGGATGCTCGTGCCCTTTGACCACCCTGCAGCTGCCACGTGGATTTCTGGGGCACGGTCCTCGCTGTAGATGCTTTGAGAAGCAGCAGCAGTGCCCGCCAAAAGGCGAGATCCCAAGGTCCTTTGGGGGCTATGGAAGCACTGGCTGAGCAGACATAAATTGCAGTTTGTTGGAATGGAAAGAGGATTTGAAGGCTTCCTCTGTCCACAAACCTGCTGTATTGCAGAGATCAAGGGAAGAGGCACTCAAGCACACTGCGTGTGTAAGAGCAGGCTGTTTTCCGGGCTGGAGGGTGCTCTGCAGATAGACAGTACTAATTACTGTGCTCGTATTTGTCTCGCTGATGTCCATTCTTCATTATGAGCATAGTCCAGGGTCACCAAGAGCTTCTTGGATTCCACAACTCTACAGTGGATAATGAACTGCACATAGAGAAACAGGGATAGGAGACCCCAACTCCATGTTGGAGTTTGCCATTGTCCTGCATAAGACAACCCCAGCCTTATGGAGCCCCAAATGAGTCATCCTGCACATCGTCCCTGAGCTCTGTCGGGGGGGGGTCCTGGCTTCTTCTGTTTGCTTCCCATTCGATGCAAGCATTTGCCCAGTGGCTGGTTAACTAGCAAACAACAGAATTCTATTAAAAAAAAACCACCACCACCAAACTTTTAATATCCTTCACTTGTATTGATCTGTCAGTTAAGTCACTGAATAGTCCTCAACTTGCTGCAGAGCATAATAGGCAGCAGAAATGTGTTTTGCCCTCCAGCAAATGGCTTGAAACCTATGAAATTTAACTGAATGTGTTCACCCACCGCCATTCACCTCATACCAATAGAAGCAACTCCACCAATTAGCCTTTTTAAACCTCTTTATAGCAAACTGGGCCAGATGGACAATTGCTCAGCCCCAGTAGTGCTGCTGTTTCTTTTTTTTTATTATTATTAGGAATAGGCTGAGTTAATAGACAGATCCTACTGGCTTGCAGCTGGGGCTGCTCCAAGGCTGTCCAGCAAAAGAGCAGTGAGTTCGCTGGGGAGAGGCAAACAGACTTGGAATACAGATGGGCAAGCCAGGAAAACTTGTGGCTTTTTTTTTTCTCCTTGTAATCATCTGTCAGTGAGGTAGGAAGTCAGCCAAAAGACCTTAAGGGCATTAATAATAGGAATGTCGTCTAACACCCTGCTTCCTCCTTACCTTGGGGAAAAAGCATGAGGGATGGCTGTGCCGCAGGGTCTGACCGTGCCAGGAAGCCACAAATGCCACCCTGCATGCATCAGGTGCATTCCTCCTGCCGTACAGCTGTGGACAGATGTGCTGACCCTCACCTTAGCAGATACACCTATGTCAGACCATGTTAGCTTCTGGGAGTGTGATTGCCAAGTTGGGATGAATTTCCAATTTTTTTAGTCATTTAGCATCATTGGCTTCCTGAGCTTTCAAAGGTGTGTCGTATCTGCCTGCATCTGCTATGGATTTCCAGCCTTTTGCATCCATATGATAAGATGAAAATGGAAAAAAGCAAAAATGCCCTCTTTGATCCTAAGTTGTAGGGTTTCAGTAGGTTCACTAGGTTTCAAGGGTTTCAATAACCAAATCTCACTTTAAAGCAGTAGAGGCAATGGCCACTTTCTGACCCATTTTCCTTCGTGCAGCCTCCCTGGTCCTGCACCTCACTGCCAGAGTATGCAAAGCAGTTTGGTGATTGTCATCCCTACCTTCCAAAGCTCTTCGTGGGTTTGAAACTGCTATAGTTCCAGCTGTTTCACACACATTCTAGATGCCATCACCCTCCCTGGCTGGAGGTTTGCCTGCCTGAAAGCTGGCTGATGGCATCCTGCAGGGTGTGTGACCTGTTCGGTTCAAGCTGACATCAATTCTGTGCCTTTCACCTCTGAGTTTGTTAATTTTAGTCGGTTTTAAATTTAATCCTAAACTCTCTGATGCAAACTGTGGTTCCTTCTAGCCTCATTCAATCCATGCCAGTGGTCATTCTGGGCAGTAAATGCCACCAGTCCGTCACCGTTTGTATTTTCATAATCCAGGTTGCTACTTGGTTGCTTTTCTCCCGCACTGCTTGATTATTCATGGCTGAAATTTCTCATTTTTTAGTGGAAGTCGTGCCTGATTTTCATCAGAGTCTGGAGACAACCACAGCCCTGACCCTGACTCTCATCCCCGTCGCTTGCTGTGGATGTGTGATATAGATAAATTGCAACCAGCTAACTGGCTCCCAGATTATAAGCTGTACTTCTGACATTCAAATTACTGAAAATTATTAGTTGCGTGGACACCGTACTGAAACCAGAATCATCTGTGTAACCTAAAGATTTCAGACAGTGCAAACTTGTGCAGAAGCATTCCTGCTCTCTGCAGTGCTCTGCAGGTAGAAGTGAGGGCAGCATCCGAGAAGCACACCAGCAGACATTCTGTTGTTTTATGGATCACAGGGCTCATCGCAGCTCCTCTGCATTTATCCAGTGCAATGTCCTTGCTGTTTGCCTGCGTACTGCGGTCATAGGGTTGCTGCCTCTCCCTGGATATGTCTCCTCTAGGACTCTGTTTGAAATCAAATACAGCATTTTAATGATGCTTCATATTTTTGGGGAGAGTTGCTTCCTAAAATAACCCATTGCGTGCAGTCAGAAGCAAGTATCGTGCATCAAATCTCATTACCTCAAATGAAAGGCATGTAAGGAAACTGTCATGTGAAGAAACGCTTACAAGGAGAAGCAGTGGGCTGAAATATTTGCAAGAAAGGGCGAAAGCTGACCAGTGGGTCAGGGTAGGTTCTGAAATTTGCTGGGGAAAGTTCAACACCAACAGTGACAATAGTTTAAGGTCTGTCTTCAGTACCAGGATGGATTTCCTGCATCCTCTGGATCTCAGTAAATATCCCCATGAGAAGAATGTCACTGTCAGCTCCTGCTTCAGAGCACTGCCTGGAAGGCGAAGAGTGGGCCAACAGCCCAGCCTTGAACTTCAGTGCTTTAAATTCAGTTTGCTGTGTGGGTGGTGGAGGAAAGGGCCTACCTGCCTGCCCCTGCTGTAATCCTGCTGGTAGTTCTCTCTCCTGGTGTTCTGGTAGCGGCTCCTTCCCCATCCCCAGCTTCACGTGTCAGGCTGACATGCCGCTGAGGAATCTGCACTCTTCCCCTGTGCATCACATACACAGACCCTATTTATAACAGGAGAGAGTTTTTGCTCTTCTGCATCATTCCAGCCAGCAGGAAGCAAAACAGGAGGAGCCACCAGTGCAAGAAAACGCTCCCATGAGCCAGGTTTGGAACACAGGAGGGAAGATGCTCACAGTGCTCACACAGAACCTCATGCTGTGTGCCGTGCGATGCCCAAGAACCTTTTGGAGGCCTCCATACCACAGGGATGAGCACATCCGAATTGAGCCAAGCGTATTTAGTTTTTAGAAGACTGGCATAAGTCATCTTTATTGAATATAATTTAGTTTTAACATATTGCTCTGCGCTTGAGTTATTATCTTCACTGTGCTTGGAGAAATAAATTACATTGAAGCCTTTATTTTTGACCTGTGACATCAATACACGCCATGGACAGATTCCAAAATCTTATCAGCTTTGGCATGGCTATTAAATTACAGTAGTGAACAAACCTCTTTAGAAATGAAAAATGCTTTTGGAGCTTTGACCTTTTACATTTCAATTCGTAAAGAGCCCAGTGCAAATGGGAAATGCTGATCAAAATCCAGTTGCTTTAATCTTGCAGGGTGTCCTTTCTGCAGAGGAAAAGAACAAAACGTATCTCCTTGCCTCTTGACCCCTCAGTTCTTGATGCCAAAGTCTGCCTGGAACATTGGGGTTTGGTGGTAGAAAGCTGTGTCAATTGGCATGGAATGTGGCAAGTCTGGCACATTTTCCAAAGGGAAACCTACTCTAAAACAAAGGCAGGAATTAAAGTTGCACAAGCGCACATGGCTTTTCAGCTAGCAAGTTAATTCATGTGCACAGAGCAATTCTGCTGTATTTTAACCTCCACTCCATCTCTGCCATCAGCACGTGGTGGGGCTCCTTCTGTTTAGAAGATGGGGGATTGAACCCCAGCCAGTGAGCAGCATTCTGAGATCTGGGTCATTTTCTCACTTCTCCCACTGTGGCTTCTGTCTTTGTGAAATGCTTTTCCTTCTTCCAAAAACTCCGCGTCATTCCTTGTGCAGCACGTGGTGCTGTGGAGCCGGCAACATCAGGGGGGAATTAGACAGGCATCGGATGATGGGGGTTAGAAACTGTATTGCAGAGCAACGCATAGCAGCTGGAGGGGGATAAGGTGTAAGTAAAGGTCTGCAGGGCAAAACTGGCAAAGTTTGCAGAGAACATTATTCAGTGTTCCCTGCGTTTAATTCCTCGCCTCTTTTCAAGCAAGTGGAGCGCATGGTTTTGCTGTTTGCAGGTGGGACGAGGGCGTTTCCACATCCCTCCTGAGACATAAAGTGCTGAACAGCCTCTGTTGCTCTTCAGAGCAGCGCTGCAAGTTAATTCCTTTCCGGATGCCTCTCCTGGCGCAGCTTGCTTTCAGCGCTACTTGATGGTGCTTTATGTGTTTCTGACAGTGTTCAGGGAGTGGCAGCGTTTCTGCTGTCGACGAGAACAAAAAGTAAAAGTTACACTTCAATTAACAAATGCAGCTGGGCAGAGTCTCTTATAAATCCATCTTTCCCTACCAGGCTTTAATGAAGCAGCAGCACTGGGGAGATGCGCCGCAGTTTCTGGTTTGTTTGTGATTTTTCAAGAGAGTAATTCCAGCCCAGGACATCCATCAGAAGCACGCATTTATATTCCACTTTAATCCCATATTACCTTTTAATAGCTGGGGAAAATCTTGGCATTCAGAGGAAGGCACCGGCTGGTTTCCTGGCTGAATCAGAAAAAGGCACAGTGCAGCCGTCTGGGGCGCGGGGAGGCCCCCGCCTTTGTAAAGCAGGGAAGATAATTGAGTATACTGCGAGACATCCACTTCTAAATGGATAACAACAGGCCAATAAACTCATAAAGAGTGGGATTGCAATTAAATTTTATTTATCTATTACAGGTGAGATATTGGACCTCAGATTATGGGCAAGAAGTAGTTAACAAGTGTGTGAGCCTGCTCTGTTAGCCAGGCGGTTAAAATAAAGCACCGAAAAGCCTAATGTATGTTAATTGAATGCCAATTGATTAAACATATTCATTGAGGTTTCACATCTAGGTCAGAAGTAATCTATCTATTACATACTTGTTAAACCTCATTAAATAATTGCCTGGTGGTATTTAACATGCAATAAGCATCCCCTGAAATGCGACTAAAATGTATTCTTACATCTGCTTAGGAATTTGCCTAAGTGAATTGATTGAAGGATGTTAAAAAAAAAATAAATAAATGGTTAAATACTGCAAGTGAAGTTTTTCACCAGAGGATACGTGCCGTTCTGCAGGGCAAGATACCCAGTCAGGAAGCCTGCTGGAGGACGTGCAGTATCTGCATGGTTATCCATGTCATTCTGTGCTGAGGAAGGTGGGACTCTGCCCAGCTGTGCCAGGAGTGGGCACTACAGGAGGCAGAAAGCACCGCTAGGCTTTTGCATGAGAAGGGGACCTGGAGCTGCAAATGGGGGTTTGATTTTTGCAAGGAAAGATGTTTGCTAAAAATTGGAAGGCTTGTTTGTGCCTCTTGTCCCTTCTGAACCATTAATGCCATCTTGCAGCTTGAGAGAAGCAGCTCAGTGTCCCCCGGACATAGATTTGAGCTGCTCCCTCTGCACCACGCATTGCCCAGGTGCCCTTTGTCCAGGGGCTGCCAGGCCCCCAGGGCCAGGTTTCCAAAAGTCTCATTGTCCTTAGCAATGGGAAAGAGCTGAATTTGGGGGCCTAATTCCACTAGCAGCCATTCCGATTTACAGCCAGCTCTAGAGCTGGGAATACACTTCCAATATCTTCAGCAATTGTTGCAGCTTGCTCTTTGCCTCATTGCTGGCGGGTAGCTCAGCAAAGATGCCTCGTTTGGAAAGGCAACTTCTGAAATGCAGAGTTGAGGCTGAAGTGGGTATTTGGAGCGTCCACCATGCAAGCGCAGCGCTTGGCCATCATCCTAAATATCCTGCAGGCTGTGTTTGTCATGTTTATGCAGTAAACATTTGTGGAATGGATGTGATGATTTAATTTTTGGAGCACTTGCGAAGAGAGGAAATTCAGGAACGTTGCTTAATACACAGCCAAAACATAAAAGCAGCTATTAAACAGTATTCTATAATTAAATTTCCATTTAATGGTGTTTATGCATCTGTTTCTAAGCTGGGAACACGATATATGCACACACTTCATAAAGGATGTGTTGGAAGGTTGTTAGCAGGCGCTGATGATAATCCTGTGAGCTTCTTTAATTTTTTTGCAGTATTAGAGAATCCCTTTCTCATCCTCACATAAACCATCCTCACAATTAGCCTCACAGAGGTAAACACCGCAACACACGAGCGATGTTTCCGTCCTGCTGCTATTTCAGGAATGACTTTGGCCTTTTTGCTTCACCCAGGTGTGGCAGCTCCTCCATCCGTGCCAGCCTTGCTCCTAACGAGGGACCAAGGAGCGACTTTGCCTTGTTTAATAAGACCCAGGAGAGACAAGAGGGAAGGAGAGAAAGCTTTCTTACGCACACACAGAGAAAGGAAATTGCACCGGAGCTGCATGGCTGGAACAAAGAAGTGATTCATAACTGAGGCTGGAGAAGAGTGTGGGTGAAGGGAGAGGAAGGCAGGTATTTTTCTTACCTATTAAAGTGAGGAGTTAAGTTAGTCACTGAAATTAGTACTTCATTTGCCTTATTTATGTAACTGCTTAATTTTTAATATTAATGTGTTCGGTAACACTCCAGAAGTGAGCTAATGGTCCTACAGCAAACAGCCTCAGATCCCCAGAACTTCTGTCACATTCTGGCTTATGTGAGCGCAGTGGTCCCTGGGAGGCTGCGGGCAGGCTCTGGGACTCAGAACGTTGTATTGATGAGTTTATTTCAATGGCAAATAACAGATTTTGTCCCCCTGGACACGGGAGTGAAAGGGGAGAGGTTTGTAAGCAGCAAGTAGTGGAATGGCAAATTGGTTATGATGGTGATTGAAGAATGGATTTTTTGGAAAGACGGGAAGGTGTGGTGGCACGTGCACACACCAAGTGGTTCAGGGAGAAGGGCTTTATAATGTAGATGGTGTGGTGGGTTCGGTGTGCTTAACAAAATCAGGTCAGCACCATCTGCATTAGCCAGAGTCAAAGCATGCGGCTTCTTTGCATAAGTCAGTGCCAATCACACCAGCTTACTTATGCAGCATGGGGTGCGTAGTGTGCTGAAGGGCTGTCAGGTACATAATGTGTGTGAATGTCTCATAGTAGGGATCATCTGAAAAGCACAGAGAAACAATACTCATGTTAATCAAACAAATGAGCTAAAAATACAGTAGTTATAAAATTTTGTTTAATGTTATGTCATGGACAAAATGCTACTGTTCTGTAAGAAAAAAAACCCACTTAGCTCCAGTCTGTTACACTTCTTTGTGTTCCTGCAGCAGGGCAGAGAAAGCGCTATCGTTCAAACATTTCCATCCGCAGTGAGGTCTTTAAATGGCCTCCTAAAAACTGCTCTTGGGAAGGAAGCAGCTGCCTCTCATCAGAGTTCGCATGGGGGAAGGGGTGATAACCACGTCAGGACAGGGTTAGTGGTGTGGGGCTGTGGGACCTGCCCTACTGCCAAGCCAAAACAGTGGCTTAGATTGCCAAAAGCATCAAGAAAATAGCAAATCGTTTCAGGGGATGTTAAAGAATGAGGTGGACTACACTGGGGGTAAGCATATGGTGAAGCACACTGTAAGGACTGTGGGGCTGGATGATCTTGGAGGTCGTTTCCAATCCTGGTGATTCTGTGATTCTGTGAAAAAGGAAAAAGTTTAAACTTACTCATGTAAGTTAACCCGAGGTAACTGGGAAAGGAGGAAGGCATCACTGCCAACAGAACATCCATTCAACATGAAGCATTGGCCAGGGAAGCAAACAAAACGTTTGCTTGCGTAAAGAAAGAACTTGCTAGTAGTACAGTCTTATGATGTAGCTTCTAAATGAAGTGACACCTCAACATGAATACTTCACTCAGCTTTGCTCTCCAGTCCTAAATAAGGACAAGGCAGGAATAATAAAAAGGGTCCAGGAAAGGCACTGGAAATGATGAAGGGAATGGAAAGCTGTGGTATGTGGAGACATTAAAAATAAGAAGCGTATATCATCGCATTACACATTGGAGGAATAAGAGGTAATAAAAGCAGCAAAGTGTTTAAAGATGGTAAGGCAAGAAGTCCTATTCCTCGGGCAGAAAGCCTGTAAAGTGAAACTAAAAAGCAAGTAGTGTAGACCTGTATGTATAGCTTACAGCAGGGTAGCAGTACTCTGCAGAAGACTGACATCTGTATAAGGGCATCCAGGTATACCTCAGGAGCACTGACCTTATTGTGATGAATGAAAATCATGGTGTTGAGCTTAGCCATGGCTTCGCCAAGTCTGGGCAATTTTAAGGCAGCTTAGTTCATGAATGGGTTTACTGCCTCCACTCCCAAAGCAGCAGACAGAATAAGTTTTAGAAAAAAAAATATGATTTTATGTATCTGTGAGCTGAGATAGAGATCAGGTTTGGTTGTTTTTTTTTTTCCCCCTCTGTATTTTTTTGGAGCTAATGAACTAGAAACCTCTGTGTGAAATCTGCAGTGATAGGCATTATCCCTAGTGCCTGTTGCGGGAGATATCTTAGTCACATTGAGAAAGGCACCACTTCTCTTCTAGGAGTCTGTTGTGATTGCTAAAAAAGTATGAAAAGCAGCTTCCTAAAACACATCTCTGCCCCACCTGACTCCTGCTGCATTCCTGTCCAGAGCAAACCCGAGCACCTCGGCGTGCACCAGCTTGATGCAGTTCAGGTTGAGGTGCCGTGCTCCTGCTGCATACTGCAGACCCAAGGGAAGGCACAAATTCCTGAATCGTGTGCTCAGCCTCACAACGAGTGCCCTGGGAAGCTCCTCTGACTTCTTCTCAAGCAGTCTGATGTGAGGCACAGGCACCGCCACAGGCTTGGAGATTGGCTGCAAAGCTGGTCCTACTTGCTGGCGTTTATTAAATTATATTTCATTGCAGCAACAGCGATCTGGGCTGGGCACTTGCAGAGAATTGTTGCACTTCTCAGATAGTTAATCGCTTGGCCTTTGGCCTCCTGCTTTATAACTCCATTTGACATGTCCTATAATTACTGCCTGGAGAGTTTTACTACTTACTTATGCTATCAGCTATTGCAGTTTAACATGCCATCAATCTCACCAGACCAGCCCCTGTACACCCCCAGAAAAAACTCCCCTTTCGCTCATACTTTTCTGCAGATGCCCACAAAGCACGGAAGTGCAGAATTTCTCCTTTGATTGATGCACCGTACAATGTGATAAAGCAAAAAATTCTCACCCGTTTCCTATGCCGCTCCCACTCTTCCACATTCGTGCCCTTTGATTTTCAGACTTTTATTATAGATAGACTTCAAGCAGCCAAATCGCCTCCTCCTTTTTACTATGTCTCCTAAAAACAAATGAAGGCTCCGCCACACAAGCTGCTGGCTTGGTGGAACATCTGCCTGGTGCTCACAGGCTTCATGCTGAGCACTCTGGGGCCGTGTCCTCCCCTTCACACAGCCCAGCCCCCTCCAGCCAATGTGGGTCTGCCCAAGTCGTGAAACATTTCAGCAAGATTTGAAGGCTGGCTTTGCTGTTGCGGGAGATAGAAACCATTGCTCTGCTATCTCACTTGGGTTTTGAGGAAGAGGCTTAAACCATCTCTATTTCTTATGGTTCTTTCCTTAGGAGAAGCAGGAGGCAGAGACTCTGTAGTGGTTCCTGAAGGCTGTTGTGATAACGGAAGGGAAAAGCATGGAGTGAAAGATAATTTTAAACCATCTTGGCTCTCGCCAATGCAAGGGTGTGCTGATTTATGACAACCTCCCCAGGCTGCCCACAGACTGCCTGACAGCCCAGACAGACATAGATGCTTAATGGTGTGTGGTGCAGCCCTGTCCCCTTCCACCTCCAGCATCTCTCCTGCACCAGGACCACAGCTCACCATAAATCTGCTGTGCCCGTGCCAGGGGAATTGTCCCCGGCCTGCATGGCTTGGGAGGGCTGCTTCGGGAGATAGAATTAGTACCTTGATGCTCAGTATTGATCTCTGTTTGATTTATATGCCCTTGATCTGATTTTCTTCTTAGCGTCACAAGTATAAATCAAAAGTAACACCCACAAGAGTTAGAAGTTAGGTTGGCTTTAAACTTGTGGAAGTGAAATTGAGGTTCTGCTTCCTTCTGCTCAGCCTCTCCTGCTGCAGCAGGAAAGCAGATGTAAGAAAAGACCACTGCCCGAACCGCAGGAGTGCAGCCAGGCATTGCAGGATGCAGTCTTCAGCCATTCTTTTTAATTACTTCTTGAACCTGCATTTCAGAGGAACTGATTCCTGGATTCTCTCCCATAGCATCAGTCTTTCGCCTTGAAGCCTCCCTGCCTACCGCAGCCAGCACTCCTCCTTTTCAGACTTTCACCTGGGGGCTGAGTTGAGTTTTCCTGGTGAGAAGTGAGGAGGGAAGTGAGTGGGGACAAAATAAAACACTTCTGCAGAACGATTTTCAATGCATGACCATTTTGGGTTGAGTCACTGAACCAACAAAGAGATCAAAACCCAGAGCAGTTTTGATTCCCAAGGCTGCTCTGCAACTAACATTTCTCTGTCAACTTCAGTAGCATTTCATAGCTTTATCGCAGGGATTATTGTGGTCCTGAGACTCTCCTTATGAAACTCAGTGTGTTTTTCTGAGACCACTCTTTGGATGTTGTATCGGAAATGCTAAGTCATGGCCTGAAGCAGTGATAGAGCACCTGGTGGGAAGGCAGGGCCAACCCAGGGGAGCTCAGGTGCATGAAATGCAGCTGAGTGACCTGTAGGTGTGGAACCAGGATCAACCCCTTTCCAGACCTCATTTGAGGGTTGGCAGTGGAGGTGGGGACACTTCTTAGTAGAATTCCCTGCATACCTGAGGTCTTCTAAAGGTAAGCAGCTCTTTTCTTTTATGTCCGTATTGGTGGCTGCTGCATTTGGGTTTGTTCCCATTTGCTGTAGCCAAAGATTTTGCCACCCTGCTGTTTTCATCCTATTACAGCATTACAGATGTTCTAATATATCCATTAGTTTGGCCTGGAACTCTCTTTTCTACTGAGGAGGTGTTGCACAGATAAGGGGAGAGGAGCAGTAGTCTAGGTGTGCTGTTTTTCTTCCTCGTGGCATGTGTACTGAGAGTTGTAGGAGGTCTGGGGGGATCAGGCTGTGTTCTTATGGTGTGGGAGTCCGCTCCAGCCAATAGTACCATGGTGAAAAATTTATAAAGGAGAAAGCTTCCAGCATTCCCTTGGTGACTCTGAGCAGCAGCCCCTCATGAGGGTCTGGTGTGACTGATGGAAGAAGTAAGTGGATCTGAGCAAAGGCCACGGACCGTAAAAGGCTTTGGAGACAAAATGGGCCTTCCTAATTAAGTTCTGCATTTTTTTTTTTGGCAT
The DNA here is from genome assembly GCA_030625065.1 of Alectoris magna. NCBI lineage: Eukaryota > Metazoa > Chordata > Aves > Galliformes > Phasianidae > Alectoris > Alectoris magna. Next base: position 11,160,640 of record CM060576.1, on the reverse strand, counting down.
TGCTGGGGAGGAGGTGCTGCTTGAGTGTCAGGAGCAAATTCACCGCCTGCTCCTCGATGGTTCTCCGTTGCGCCCAGCTGTTCTTCAGCATCTCTCTCTTGGTGCTTTCTGACAAGGCACGGACAGCTTTTAGTGAAAGTGCTGCAAGATTTTTAAAGGATGTATTCATTTTTTATATCAAACGTGTAAAAAGAAAAAAAAAGGCAGGCTCCTGGGGTTGTACGGCCAATTGTTCTCATAATATTAGCGTGACCGTAATTTATCTGAATCTTATCTTAAATGTGAATGGTCTGCATTTACAACGCTTTCTCTTAGGAATAATTCCAGTCTTTTGAAAAATCCTTTACCTTAAATTACTGACTTCTGTGCCCAACTCTCAGATAATGCAGTAAGGCAGTGGAAGAAATGCGTTTGCATGCCAGCCATCTGAAACCCTAGTGGAAGCGGCTCATTGGGTTATTTTGAAGTTTTGTCTGATTTTTGTGGTTTTTTTTTTTACGAGTCTTGAGATGGCTCCTCCACTGGGACCGTGCTCGAAAAGCCACCTGGGGCTGGAGGCAGCGTGCCAGGCTGTGTGCAGGGGGGCTTTGCGATGCGTTGCCATGAGTATCATCTCCTAGCCTTGGGGAAGGATGAGAGGAGAATCGATGCAAAGTGATACCTGCTCAATTTGTTTTCAACATGTTGTCAGCTCTTTGTAGTATTCATTTACTCCTGGTAATGACAAAGGGAAAGGAGCTGGTGGGGAGATTGGTTTCTGCAGTTTTTGAGCCTTGATGCGCCTTGTGTGAGCAACGTGCTGCATTCATTGCATTGTCCTAGGCAGCTGAAAGCATGGGGATCTTTCATTTTGATGATGCTTCATTTCTTAGGGTAAATAATAAGCACATTTGGTGCAAGTCCAGAGAGATTCTCTGATTAGTTACAGTAGCTGCTGAGAAACCAATTACTCTGAAGTACGAATGCTCTTTAAGATTGCGACACTTGCTAAATTGGGTTCAGAGAGCAGTGGGTGGACAAAAGGTGTCTGTTTTTATTATTCTATATGGGAGTGTTTGTGTGTGCTCAGACAAAGAGGAGCTGATAGAAAAAGGCATTTCTCTCCAAATACCAGCCTCCATTTCCCAGCGACATCAGAGGAACAGAAAGGAGCACAGGGACAAGAAGAGATTTGAGATGAGTTCTGCTCATCGCTGTAGGATAGAGGATGGAAATATGAACGGCTCCCTTTGATTAGTGTATGCCCAAGGTCACACATGCAACTGTAACAGTCAATAGCAATCAGATTAGTGTAATGTATTATTCAGTGTTTATGGTGGTGAATTTGTATAGTGCCCGTGAGGCAGCTTTGATCCCCTTGAAATGTTTTCTGAATGCCGTTTGGGATTGACACAGAGCCGAGAATCTCTAGCTGACTTTCCTTTGGTATAATTACCCACTACTATTGTTTCTGCATGGGTGTGTGCTTGGATTTAGTTGTGCAGTTGGTTACCAGCCTGGCATTCTCTACCTCTAAGAATTACAGTATGGAAAATAACGATAAGTGATGTTTTTAATTGAAGGTCCCATGTGCTTTAGAAATACTGCATCATTAAGCTTTGCTGCAAATTGGTGATTGCTGTATGTGTATGTAGTTCTTGGCCTGTCAGTGAGCATGCAGCAGGATGCAACGCAGCCCCACGTGAAATCCCATCATTTCTGTTGCCACAAGTGCAGCAGATCCCAGACAGGGCCTGATGGGACCAGGACCAGATGGGAACGTGAAGTCTTGTAGCCATGTGCAGCAGATCTGTGGACTTGTGTAGAATTCAGGGCAGAGAAGTGGTGCAGTTGGGACACTGGGTGCTGTTCCCTGCTGAAAGGAACTCGCTGGGTTACTCATTTTATTAAATTTGAAAGTGTAGGCACATCAGATCTTTACAAGGTTTGGCCACTTAGGACTCCAGTAAGTAATCTTACGCAGTAGGTTGCAAACCATCGCTTGAAAACTAACTCCTTTTCAATTGCAGTCCGTGAGAGATGCCTCCAACCCAAAGTGTCTAGAAGGTGGTTGGCAGAGCACAGCAGGCACTGGTGTGCTGGATCTGGTTGGGGGAAGCAGCACTAAGAGTACCGTGGGGGAGTTTTATTGCATCTAGTCTTGTTCAAAAGCACTGTTAATGATCTGGAAAAGTAGAAAAGAGTGCGTTAATTAAATTCCCAGATGATACCTAAGTTGGAAGGCCTAACAGAGCAATGGGACAAGCAGTCTGGAAAAAACAACAACAACACTGGTGGACCAAGAGAGAAAAGAAAATGCCATTAAGTGCAAACTATGGATGGGTGGGTTGGTGGGTGGAAGAGGTCATTTGAGAAGATCAAAGCGTCTGATTAATTTGAGAGTATGATTTGGTGACACAGCGTGGCTGCAGGTGAGGCTGTCACAGTCTGCTCTGGATGAGTGGAAGCATTGCGGAGGAGGAAGGGTATAAATATTGACCAGAAAGCATGAGCTGGGCACAGGTAGAAAATTGCATTCATTTATGACCACTTCAGCTCCAGAAAGAAGCTAAAAAAGAAAGGCAATTAAAAAGGAGTGACAGGGAGTTATCTGATAGATAAAAGATTTATAATGGCAGTTTAGCTGAGCTAAAATTTGGATGGAGGAGAGAGAAATAGAGTAGCATCAACACGCATTTAAGATGTAGATAGATGTATTAACATGTAGATAGAAAAAGAGGCAAGGACTCCTGGTGGCAGCCAGAAAGTGCTCACTAGGGAGGATAGGAAAATATTGGCTGAACATCAGCATCAGTTTCCTATTATCAGAGCAATTAGTCCTGTTGAATGAGCTCTCAAAAAAGTGCTGAGTGGTTTTAAAGTGTTGCAGACTGAGGGCTGGGAAACAAACCGTACTGCAGAAAACAGCCTTCCAGTGGCAGTGGGTTTTAAAAAATCCTTCCTTTTCTAGCAGTTTTGTTTATGGCTCTGGCAGTTAAATCATCCTGACATACAGGACTGTGGCTGTTAGGACTTTGCTGTTTACCACCTTTAGTCTTTCACATAGGAGGGCAGCAGTTGATAAGGAAAAGCCTCCCAGAGCAGGTGAAGGGTTTTCCCTTTTAATTCCTTGTAAAATTGCTAGCAGGGGAAGACTCCACAGACTTTCATCAAACTTTCTGCAGCTCTGGGCTGCTGGGAACACTTCTGCAGCTGCTGGTGTCCTTCTCCATGTCTGAGCTTTGCTCCTAGGAAGCTGGTGGAGATGGGCAGGAGTATTTTGGTGTGCTGCACATCCTTTCAGCCCCATATTTTTTTTTTCCAGAAGTAGACATTAGGCACTTAGTGATGTATTTGCATGGAAAGAGTCATCTACGGAATGTAATGCTCGCTTCTGTGGCTGCAGGAGAGAAAAGGATGGTTAGATATGGAAATATCTTTCCTGTAGTCTGAGGCATAGCAGAACCTGATAGCTCTTTCAAATTCACTTCCTTTTTGATTGTGTGATACTGTCATTTTAGCCCACTCTGAGCAGTGAGTGGTGGAAGACCTCCAAATGCTCTTCCAGCCTGAATTATTCTGATTGTGGGATCGTTCTGCCCTTGCATTTTTGTGGGTGGAGTTGTCCCACAACCTGTCCTACTGATCAGCTTGTCCTGAAGGGAAGGACTTCTTTGTTCCTGAGACTTCCGCACCTTTCCAGGAAACTCATTATGTTCTGGGTCAGTCCCAGTAAAGGACATTTCGTTCCAATCAGCATCAGAAGGGAAATTTGCCTTCCAGGGTTGCATCAAAATGAAGCTGAGCACTAAGGCTTGACCTGACACATGCAAGGGCCGGACTCTCCAGAACAAATCTTTTCTCAAAATCAAGATCAGGATGCCAGACCACTGCATTCATCTCCAAACCACAAATGCTGTAGAAGTGCCTCAGCAGGGTCCCCTTCTGCAGTGCTAGGATGGGACATGGGCACACCACCAGCCCCTGGCCATCCCATGCTTTCTGCCCTGATTTCTGCCTTCTTCCACCTGCCTGTACCATCCCTGTCCAGTGCTTTGTGATCCCTTCTCCAGTAGGGACACAACCCAAGGGATGGGCCTGGTGTTGGACTTCAGCTTTGTGCAAGCAGGCAGGCAGCAGGTATAAGTGCTCCTGCAATCATATTATTGCTTACACTGTGATTGTGCAGCACTGCAGGATAAAAAGGTTCTTTCATATCAAGTACAGCAGCCAGACTCAATCCCTATTGTACCCTCTCACTCACTTTATTAAGTTTACTTCATTTCTGCTCTGTCTCTGTACCTCTGTGCCCTCTGCTGTGTGTACCAAATCTTATTGACATTTTAATATTAAATTATTATGGCAAGAAGATATTCCACTTGCTAAGTAATTTGTTTTATTCTGAGGAAAATTGGAAGCTGCAGAAAAACCATTATGAAATATTTAGACAATGGAGTGATACTGACTGATACAATATAAATAATTATTTTGTCCACAGCACACCCAAATTCTCTACTGTAAATGTAAGCGATAAAGGCAACAAGTTAGAAAATTAAATCTGGGGGGATGAAAAGAATATTATGTACAGATGGGGAAAAAAAAAAAGTAACATTCAGACATAGATGTTACAGAAAAACACATCCCAAAGAAATATAGAGCAATGAAAGGAGGAAATCGCTAGATGAGCACTTGGCCCCAGTGTTGTTCGTTCAGGGTTCTTTGAATAAATTTTCATTGACTTTGGGACACAACTATTTCTCACAAGTACAAATCTGTGAGGAAGAATTGGGGATGGAGTTTATTCCGGTGTGTGCTGAGAGGCATAATAATATAGAGAGGTGATACGAACTAAACAGCACGGCAGCACCACAGGCAAATCTCGTCTGGCCAACCTAATGGCCTTCTGTAATGGTGTAATTGTGTCCATGGATGAGGGAAGAGACTCTGATGTTGTCTATCTGAACTTCAATGGGGCCTTTAGCACAGTCCCACACAGCATCCTTCGCTCCAAACTGGAAATACATGGATTTGCTGGGTGGGCTGTTCGATGGAGATCGGTGACAAGTGGCATCCCTCAGGGGTCAGTACTGGGGCTGGTGGTCTTTAATGTCTTCATCAATGACATCAGCTGTAGGATTGAGTGCACCCTCAGCAGAATGCGGATGACACCCAGCTGTGTGGTGCTGTTGACACACCTGAGGGACAGGATGCCATCCAGAGAGACTGAGACAGGCTGAGCAGTGGGCCCAGGAGAATCTCATGAGATTCAATGAAGCCAAGTGCAACATCTTGCATCTGGGTTGCAGCAACCTTGACTATCAATGCAAGCTGGAAGACAAAAGGATAGAGCGCAACCCTGCCTAAAAGGATTTGGGAGTACTGGTGGATGGTGAGTGGGGCATGAGCCAGCAGTGTGCCCTTGCAGTCCAGCAAAGCAACTGGAGCCTGCACTGCATCCAAAGCAAAGGCTGGCAGTGAGGGAGGGGATCTGCCTCTCTGCTCTGTGCTGTGGGACCTGGAGCACTTTGTTCAGATGTGGGATCTCCATCAGTGTAGGAGAGACATGGAACTGTTGAGACATGTCCAGAGGAGGGTCAGGGAAGTGATCCAGGGATGGAACACCTGTACAAGGACAGGATGAGAGAGCTGGGGCTGTGCAGATTTCTTCTTGAAGAGAAGGCTCTGGGGATACCTGAGAGCAGCCTTTCTGTATCTAAAGAGGGGCTGTGAGAAAGAAGGGGATGGAGTCCTTAGCAGGGCCTGCTGTGATAGGTCAAGAGGAAATGGTTTCAGATGAAAAGAAGGGAGGTTTAGATTGGATATAAAGTTATTTATGGTAAGGGTGGTGGGGCATTGAAGTTGCCCAGGGAGGTGGTGGATGTCCCATCCCTGAAGACATACAAGGTTGGACTGGATGGGACTGTGAGCACCCTGACTGAGCTGTGGATGTGCCTGTTCATTGCAGGGCAGTTGGACTAGATGACATTTAAGGGTCCCTTTCATCTGAAATGATTATGTGATTCTATATTCTTAGTATAAGACGTATAATAATAATAAGAGCTTTTCTTATTCTGATGTCACACCTTCTCTTTGTGAAGGCCTGAAGATCAGCCACCCTGGAGGAACATGAGTTGGCTCAACATGACATCTTATCATTCAGAGGCAGCCTGGGGAGCAGCTGGTGGGGACAGCCCTCCAGCAGCAGGTAGGGCTTGTGGGGTGTGGGAATGTCTCCCTGCTTCTGGGATAGATCTGAGCTCATCGCTGGCTGGGAAATAATGAGCTGGTGATCATGGCTGGTAAAGAAACGATTATTTTACGTGGAACTTACAGTCCTAGAGCATCACTGCCAGGTCTTGCGGTTGGGATTTCATTTTAAATGCTCTGCCTTTTGTATAAAGAACTATTAGCCAAAATATTGCTCCCACTTGGCAATTAACCTAGATAGCAGTGGAGCTGTAATTTAAACAAATGTAACTCGCTCTTTGTCATTGTGATATTTTTAAGAGTAAGGTTGCTGTTGGCTTTCTGGATGGAGGCAAGCATTAGAGTCACTCCTGATTTGAAAGCGCTATTGTGTGCTTAACTTAGATACAGGTTTCTTTGTTCAAACAACATTGATAACACTCAAGGGAAGCAGCTATTTTGTACAACCATATTAGAAAGCTTGTGCTTGCTTTTACACTCAGGAAGGAAATGGCAGCGTTTTTCCCAGGTGTCAGTGGTCTGAACCTGGTAAAACTGGCCTATGTGTCACAAAGGAAAATGTCCAGCTATGACCTTGCTTGGAAGCTGGGGGAGTTTCTTCTTTATGGCTCAGCTTTACAAGGATGGGGAGAGACGAACATCAATTACTGAAATCCAGCCTGCCTTGCAGTGAAAATTAGGATAAAGTGTGAAGCTCAGTGTCTGATGGGGGTGTGAACCTGTGTTTGGCACCTTGGGAGAAACCTAAGGACCACCTGTAGGTACCTGCTTGTCCTAAGAAAAGCCTTCCTAGATGGACAGGTTAGGCTGTGTACGTTTCTTTGGACTGGATATATCACAGACTGAAATTGTCATATAAGTGTGCTCTGTTTGAAGGTGAGTTGATCACCACAGCCTGGCTCTTGGCTCTCCTGGCACTTCTTTCTTTTGGGTGATTACAGAAGCTCTATGGCTACAAGTCACTGACTGTATAAGCAGCTTTGTCCTCTACTAGCTGGGTTTATTCATAATCTCACTCCACATTAGAAATGAATCCTCAGTACTAATACACGCTGTCTGCAAGGGTGGTTTGCCCAAAACTGAGGGCTATTCCTGGTGAAAGCCTAAGTGCAGTGGGAGCCTTTGTGATATTTGGGTGGCTGGAATGTGTCACCTCAGAAAAAGAATGATTTTTACTTGCTAGCAGGGGAAAAATGAGTACTGGTAAGAGAGTAATCAAGTCTTTACCTAACTGAACTTTGGAGTAGTGCATTTCCACTTACCTTGTTGGATGTAAGTCTTAGAGACTGAGTATATGTGGTGTTTGGCTGATGTTGCTGTAATAAGGGCATCCCAAGCACTCTCCTGTATTAGATAAGGGTCTCGGGACCGTAAGAGATGGAATCAGATCCTTTTAATCTTGGGATGATGACCTCAATTGCAAAGGTAATACCTGTCATCTTGTCCCAAGAGCAACCCGGTTCCTCTTAGCATTTCACACTGGAATCTCAACCATGCTGAATATAAGTTGAAAAGAAAACAGGTGATTAAAAGTGTTGGTTCGTTTTTCAAGGCTCACAGGAGCGCCAGCACTGCCTGTGGGAGACAGCTGGGGAATTTAAGAATCACTGTGTTCATAAGGTATTGTTATCATATTGAAGTCTAACTTTCGTAGGTCTGTGATGATAAGTTTTGAAGATGAAAGATTGGCCTGTAGAAATTACATTACAGAACAGCCATTAAATATTAATCCTGGGGTACCGGGGAGATTTCGGATTAAAATTTATGATCTAGGAACATATCCATGCTCCCTTCACATCAAAGCACCAATTGTCTTGCTAAATGCAACCCCAATCGGGCAGAGAAGGCAAGATAGGTGAAGGGAGGATCGCAAACAGTCCTCAGATAGAAACGGGGGGGGTTTCGTAGCGAGGTAGCAGAGCGTGGCATGGCCACGGGAGGGCAGCAAGGGGACATCAGCATCGTGGGCTGCGCTGCTGCCCGCGGACCGCAGGCAGGGCCGGCCGGGGCTGTGAATGGGTGATGGGTCTGGTGTGCAAGAGGAGCTGTTCGGAGTGAAGCAGAGATAAAAGGCGTGCAGATGTTTGGGGGTGAAAGCGGAGAAATGGACGTCACTTTGGGGAGAGTCTCCCTGCGTGCTTTTGAAATGAAGTTGAAATAAATCTCAACATTAAATTTTGCTTTGGATGTGTATTAAAAAAGAAAAAGAAAAGCAACCGAAACTTGCTGGTACTCATCTCACTGAGCTACGTGGTATTTTGAGATCGGTTTAACTTACTTTTTGCTTGCTTTCATCGTGGCTTTTCCAAAGTGAACTGGAATGCATGGAGCAGAATGGAATGCAGAGCAGCCTGGAAGCAGCAGTTCTGAGCGCAGTGCTCTGCTGTGCAGCCCCCGGCCCTCTGCCCCCACCAGCCCCTTGCAGGCTCTGCCAGTCAACAGCGTTCAACAGAACTGAAATAGGATTGGCACACGGGAACAGATTCCCCAAGGAGGCTGTGGGTGCCCCATCCCTGGAGGCATTCAAGGCTGGGCTGCTTGTGGCTCTGGGCAGCCTGGACTCGTGGTTGGTGGCCCTGCACGTAGCAGGGGGGTTGAAACTGGATGAGCGTTGTGGCCCTTTTCAACCCAGGCCATTCTATGAAGTCATGATGCGCTTTGGCAGGCAGCAATTAGGCACAAGGCCTGGGTGAAGAGCAGATGTGTAATAGGGCTCCAGTGGAACAGAGATGATGTGCTATATTAATATATATATTTTTTCGTTTTCTATTGATCTGAAAAGCTTGAAGCCAGCAAAAGGGGAAAAAAAAAAAAAGTCCATTGCAGACTGAACAATATACTAAGTCTTATCTTAATTGAACACTGGGGGATGTTCATGTGGGCAGCGCGGGGCTTTTGCTAGTTCAGCATTCGGGATGATATCTTCCAATTTCTGTGATTAGCAGTATGCTTAGGGGAAATGCTTTAGGCTTTTACAGGGAGGCCGAGCACCTGGAGGTGTCACTGTGGATGAGCAAGGCTGTGAACTTGCAATTTGTTAGCTACTCTGGTGTGTGTGCCCTTGTAGCTGCTTTTAACCTCCTAATAAATGCAATGTAGCTCACCTGGCTTTTTACTGTTGGGTAAGACTTTTGAAATGACCTCACACAAAGCTGTGGCATTAAAGCCTGTGTGCAGGCAGGCTCTGAGTTACTATGGAGAAGATAGCGGGCTGTAAATTCACATCCCAGTGCGTTCCTCAGGAACTTCTGTACTCACATAACCCTTCCCACCCCTCACCTCCAGCGCTGCAGATCTGAAGCTGCCATGGTGATTGGACCAGTGCTTCCAGAAGTGCTTTTCTGTAGTCAGTTTCTGGCTGTTTGCTCACAGGAGTTTTGCTGGTTTATTGATTTACCCATTTCTTCCAGCCAGATTCATTCCAGAACTAGAAGTCCAGTTTGTCACGTTATAATTTTCCTTTTGGATGTGATTTGTGACTAGAGCACTACAGAAATGTGTACTGGCTTCAGTGTTATTGGAAAAGTTGACTTAAAAATCATCTCCCTAAGCTGTGGATGCTAAAAAAAAAACAATACATATTTTTTATGTTCATCCCCTTTTTCCTGCCGGGTGGAAGTGCAGTGATACTGTAGCTATCTTAGATTACGCCCAGAACCAGAGACAGCAATGCAGATACTTTGCCTGTAACCTCACTCTTTCCTTTTGGGGATGTTCCAGTGCACAGTAACCCTCCCCAGATTTGCGTTCAGAATGCAGACTTCTCCTGATGAAGTTTGGATCTGCTGTGCTGAGCCTCTGCTGTTGGGCTGCGTGCAGCTCAGAGGTTTTGCTCATCATGTGGTTTCTTTACCAAAACACTGAAGATCGTGTTTTTCTCAGTTCTTTCTCAGAGATACGCACAGAGTGGTAGATGATTGTCATTTTGGATAGCTGATTGCCATCCACGGGCTGTAAATGTGCTCTCGCAGGCAGCTGCGTAGTGCACTGCTTCACGGAGAGGTTTGCAGAGCATCGCTGCTTGCGTGAGCAGAAGCAACACATCTCAGATGTAGGTTGCATATGGCTGAAGGGACACAGCTCCCATCTTCTGGCCGGGAAGGGCTGCCATTTGGACAAAAAGATGTAGGAAGCAAAAATACTTCCTTTTCTGCAGGCAATTTTTAGGCTTCTACGGCAATGCAGGGGACCGAGGATGGGCTTTGGTGAGGAAAAGAGATCATAGGGGAGGGAGCGTTTTAGCTATTGAGTGTTCTAAGGAGAGTTGCCAACTTGATGCTAATTATATAGTATTCATCTACCACCCGGGCCAAAAGTGATTGAAATAGACTTCTTATTCTGTCATGCGGATTTAATTGCCTGTGCCGAACTGAAAATTGTCTTTGGAAGTCTCTGTGTATTTCCAGTGTCTTGGAAACTGATCCTCTTTAAGGAAGAAGCCTAATAATATCTCTCTTTCCTAACCAGAATATAGCTTAACAAACAAAGATGGTTAAACTCAAAGTTCCAAGCAATTATGACCAATCAAGATCTGGAGGCTCTTTCAACAGCAAGAGTTCTGTGTTGTGCCGTGCTTCCACAGTTCCCTCTGTTCTCTCTCCAGACTTTGAAGCTTAAAACATTCACATTCTCTGTCTCTTTCTCACGTCTGTATTGTTGCAGTTAAGTTTGGATTGGGGTTTCCAAGTAAACCGCTCCAATAATATGAGTATATACTTTTCATTCACTGGAAAAAAAGTGCTGATTTCTTTAAGAAAAGCGTGGAAGTAATCTGCCCTGTCTTACCCATACAGGTCACTGTGGCACACAGAGTGGTAGGACAAGCCTTGAGTTACCTTACAGATTTTCTGGTTCACCTTTTAGTTTTCATGCAGAGCTGAAACCCCCTTCCGTGCATCTTTCTGTCATATCATTCTCTAATATCTTTGGGGGTATCCTTCTCAGACTGTGGAATCCCACCCAGGACTGCAGCCTCTCCCTTCCTCCCCTTGCTCGCTAGGCAGTGTCCAGGCAATGCTGCTCTTGGACCTTGTTGCTTATGCATTTCTATCATCTCAAATTGCAGGGATTGTATGTGTGTGAGTGCTTGTGGGTGTTCCATCAAATAATTGTTTTCACCTCGCTTTTGTCCATTGTTATCCCCTTGCAGCTGTGATGGCTGTAGTGTGGTTGCTCTCCAGCACACACATGTTGACGGAGGCATTCAAGGCCAGGCTGGCTGTGGCTCTGGGCAGCTTGATCTAGTGGTTGGTGATCACTAGGGTTGAGGGCTGAAACTAGACGATCTTTAAGGTCCTTTTCAAGCCAGGTCATTCTATGATGACAGTGCCCCACCTCTGCAGCACTGGGGTGGGTGACATTGGTGTAGATGCACTTCAGCTGAGCCATTGGCCTCAGCCCCATCACTGTTCCTCCAGGCTCATCTCTAACAAGCCTTGTTTTATCCTCTTTCCCCTTCATACCTAATTTAAAGCCCCTACTTTTATGCAGCATGCAGTACGGCTCCATTTTGTGTAACCCAGGTTTTTAGTTATCCTGGTGGCCGGGAGATAACAGCAAACTTGCTCTTCATATAAGAGTCTGTTACTGTCGGAAATGCATCTACTCTCTCCCCATTCCATTTGCAGCATTGCCTTATACTTCCGAAGTGCTGAATAAATCCCTTCTGGTTGTCTTCCATATTTTTAGATCATTTCAGCTCTGCTGGAACTTTGCTGCTGCTCCTGTCTTCCATTTGGGATATTTTCTGTAATTTCTATTCACACCTGATAGCGTGCTGTATTCAGTAATCTCTCAGGGTCCAAAATGCTGGAAAAAGATCCTCTATATGCAGCCTCACACTTACAACTGCTTCTGTTTAAATGAGCATGAATTTCTTAAGCAAGTCATACTCAAAATCCACGATTCTGAGAACTCTTTTGCAGTTACGGTTCCCAATACTGCAGTTAAGCATCCTTATTAATTTTCCTTCTCCATTTTTCTGTTGGCAAGTTCTTGTTAAGGGTCTCTTAGGGGGGACAAAATGGCATAAGATCTGTCAGTCTTAGGGCTGGATCAGGGCAGGTACAGACTTGACGTGCACAAGACCAGTGCTTCATCCCTGCATCTCTAGAGGTTCACCGAGCAAATGAGAACGGTCTCCATCTATCACACACAGGTCAGCTGTACGTTGTGCTCTGTTGTGTGTGACGCTGGTGGGGAAGCTGATCAGAAGATGGTGGGCATGTGGAGCAAAGTTCCATTGTGTCAGCCTCTTCTGAGGCTGTACCTCAGCTGCTTCCCTGGGGTCGTCATTGCTTCCTGTGACAAGCTAGCCAGCTGTACCACAACCAATGGGAGACATGCTGGTTATACTGAAGAGAGTTCCAGGTACAGCCCTCTTGGGCCTCTTCTCTGATGTGCCTTTCAGGGGGAGGGGTAGGCTTTGCTCCCTGTAACCTCCTTGCAGAGTTACATCACTCTATCAGAGCAAATCTGGAGTGCTGTTGTGAATGTGGCTACACCACTTTATCTCATTTGGGATCCTGGCATAAAATCTGTCTCATTTACACCTTCATTTCAGCATGTGTGCTGGGACCAAGAGGCATGTAGATGCTACAGGGTAGGTGATGCTGGGAGGGACCAGAGGGGCTATCAGTCATTAATGTCAGCTTTGTGCCTTACAAAGCTTCATCCTTGGCAATAGCTTCCTCCTCTGAGTCTTCCTGAAGCTCTGGTGCAACGTGGCTCTTTATCCAGCAGGGTTCTGCAGCTATGCAGAGTCTTGCCTTGCTCTGCATGGGTTTGGGAGTAATAGAATGAGTCATCAGCTGGGAGCTTAAAATGACGTGTGCCATTGCTTTTGGAAAGCTAGAAAGATTATTATTAATAATAATAATAAAAAAGAAGATACTGTTCACTCACTGGTGTAATGAAGAGGTATTACACGCACCAGGCACCTGTTGGTTAAGGTATACATTTAACAATCTATTACCCTTTGAATGCAGAGGGATTTAATACGCATTAGAAACTAAGCATGGGGTAAGTTATGCTGTTGTTTGTTGTATCAGGAATGTACTAAGAAAAAGCATCAAGCAGCAAGGAGAAATGTTAAAGGAACAAAGAAAGACTTAAAAGAATATTGCTGTTCTATATGTTGGGTTGCCTTGATCCTCCAGCAATAGTTCTTTGTGTGTAAAGACACAAATTCAAGGATAAATGACAGAGAATGTACATGAGGTATGCTGGTAGAGAGATTGGTCTATCATCTATCTGGCAAGTGCAGGAACTGGTTCTAAAATGCCACAACTGAGATCCTCCCAGGTGAATTTCTAGTCCTGGCATTCTGGCCCCCTTATGCATGTCACTGATGATCACGTTTTGTTAGAAACAGCACTCAGGTGGAGGTAGGTCTTTTGTAATTAACACCTGCCAAACTCCAAGCAACTCATATTTTAACACACAGCATTATCTTACCACACACTTACAAGCAAGTACTTCTCATGCATTTTCCTTCCCATCACTGCTGATAAATAGCATAATCATACTTTTATCTGGTGCCTTTTTGAAGTGCTATACATATACATTTGTGAAAGGACAATGCCAATGAATGCATTCTTTATTCCTTTGGTAATGAAAGGGAAGAGCCCAGCTTCTCTGAAGAGATGGTACAAACTCTCTAGCAACCAGATGGGGCAAGGAAGATTCTTTTTCTTTTCTTCTGTTCATGAAATCGATCAGTGCTGAGTTTTCTAACATGAAAACTACAAAGCTTTTGGAGTAGATCACTGACATAAGGAAATGCTACAAAGCCCTGAGCTTCACTGCAAAGCCTCCACAGTCACGATGCCATCTAATGTTGAAGGCTGAGGGGTAGCCAGGTCGTATACAGCTCAGTATAGGTTTTTACTGATGTCTGTTTAATTGTTGTCATCATTGGAAAACAAGCAAACCATGTCTGACCCACCAGAAGCTGTTCGAAAGTGACCTCTTGATGTCTTCACCATGGTGCCCTCTGACTGTTATTTTATGGGGAGGTGGTTTTGGAGCAGAAGAGCTGGATCACGTTGCCACATCTCTCGCTCCTTGTTTCTCTTGGGAATTGTGGACATCAATGCAAGCCAAACTATGGCACCAAATGAGGCATGAACTTGGGATCATAGCATGTCCACATTTATTCACATTTCATAGACATACGTTTTTCTCTGCCTCTCAATTGCTCTGAGTTCTCTTTGTCTGGTGGATTTTTGTCAGGATATCCCCAGCTATCATGCAGAATGTGATTTGTTTTATTTTCCTCGAGAAAGATGGGTGCTTGAGGAGGAAGGATGTTGGGGTTTTTTTTCTGCATTAAAGCCAGCGAAGAAAAGAAAGCAGCTGAAACCTGAGAAAATTGCACTACTAATCATATTTTCATAAGCAGTCCTCTGTAGCATTACAGTCACAGAGTATATTTATAATTTGGTTTATATGAGCAACAGTTTAAGTTGAGGAAAATTGGTTTCCTTCTCAAAATGTCATGTTTCTCATTTCCTCAGAATCTTGGGCTGCTTCGAGCTCTTATCAGCCTTTAAATCATTCAGAAACACACTCCATAATTAAAATGCCGTAAATCCTCATGAATCAATTTAGTTTTCTTGATTTGTTCTAAAACAGATTTAAATAAAATTGAAAGCTTACTAAAATATGGGATAATAAACGCAAGTGCAAAGCGAAGGGAAGATAAACCCACACTATGGTGATAGCTGGTGGTGGAGTCAGAGTTGAAATAGGAAATGATGGTTGTGTGCTCCCCAAAACTGGAAGAAGCTGACTCTCCTTTCTGGCAAGGGCACTCTTGTGGCTTCCTTAAGTTGTTGCTGGCTTGGTTTTGGCTTCTGCTCCTATAGAGAACCTGTAATGTAGACACTTTGCTCCACTCGAAGGTCAGTGTCCATTTGTCGCTTGTGCCAATGGCTTGCAATTAGTTATATTCTATTTCTCCCTTGTATAAAGGAAATAAATTGGGCAGGAGGATCTGCAGGTCTCATATCTTCCTTCAGCAGTGCCTTCATTACTTCTTGCACATTGTTAATGTCCTTTGTCACTGATTGCTCCATGTAGTTTGTTTTGCTTTGGGTATTTTTGCCCTTATTTCCTTTTCTTCTCGAGTGTTTCAAGTTCTCACAGCCACAGTATTCAAGCACTCTCCTGGCTCCACAGAGTCCCCTCTGCACTACGTGACATTCTTTGCTGGGCAACTGCTTGTGGCTTTGCCAGCACTTCATGCTGCTTCTCCCAATGCTCCTCTGAAATTTTATTCCATGCTCTGATCGATATTTGTATCTTGTCGGGAGCTCTGAAATCCTGCTCCCTTCAAGGGATAAAACAAAGAATTGCAAAATTGTCTCTTCAGCCTCGAACAAATTGCAAACCGGGTTATATTTTCTCTTTTCTTCTGTAACTCTGCTCTGTTCAATTGCTGGAGTTTTTCTATTCCTCCAGTGTATGTAATGCAGTTAGTGTTTTCTGCGGGACTGGCCCAAAATCCATTAAAAGCACAAAGTGTTTCATATCCAGCCTATGTCAAGAAAGGAAGACACTTAGAAAGTAGCTTTTCAAAATTATACTTATTTCCATTCCCATGGATATGTGTGAATATCCTGGTCTGATGTATCACTTCAGTTTGTTTTGGTTCCGATGCCAGAATCAAAGAGTTGAGCAGAGATCTGGCTTGCTCCTCGTTAGAACATTTTGGAATAAGGGATCTAAAAGCAAAAGTTGAAACCTTTTTTCTTCTGTTGTAATGGCAGAAGGACTGCTCGACTGGCTAAGCTCTTGGTATGAGCCCCAGAAGCCCTGGGTTCTTATTCCTCAATTCTTGTCTTCCTGTGGATTTTAGGAGAAGTCATTTTGAATCCTGGCTCATGCAGGCGTTTAATATGCGAGATTGAACCCCTTCCTCTATCATGGTTTCCAGTCAGTAAAACAGGGCTGGGGTAACCATGTTCCTTGAGGTGATAACGGGGAGAAATTCAGCGAGGGCTCTGAGATGCTTTGGTAGGATGCTTAGGGACACAGTTCTGCCACAGTTCACAGGTGCTGAATAGATACTTTGGACACTCATTGCCATGAGGGATGGAACAAACCACTGATTAACACAAGAATCTGCTTCTAAACTGTTGCATAGTCTTGTGGCATTTGGTCTGGGGTTTAAACTTGTCCCTTTTGTAATTATAAGAATGCGATAAAATCACAGTTTATGAAAAAAAACAACGCAGAGACAAAATCTGTTCATTCATAGGGCGAAAATTCTGAGCATCACAATGTGATGTTGGTCAACTGTCCCTTCCAAAAGCCTACTTTATCTAGCGTGAAAATAGGTGGGTTTATAGCATTACAGAAACCCACGCTAAGGCTGCATCCAATTATTGGTAATGGTATTTAGATTTATTCAACCTGACTAGTTGAGTTCAGATCTCCATTAGTGATAAAATAAGGGAAAATAAATTAAACTTAAACCAAAGAGAAATGAAATAGACGACAGCTGACCCTTGGGCCCTAAGAACATCTTTGCTTCCCGCTATTCTGGTTGTAGCAGCAGATGCGGTAACAAGCTGGTTGTATTAAAAACAGCAAATAAAGATACCACCCCAGAGGGAACAAAAACATTAATATTTAAGTAAAGATATTTCCAGAAGGAAGATACCGGGCCTATTTTATTAGGGCTCTTCGTGCCAGTTGTTTGGGCAGGTAGAACCAAAGCGAATAATTAAATCCTGTGCAAACATGTGGTCCTTTTTCTAGCAATTTACCTTCAAGAAAAGGTGTCGAGGGAAAAGCAGACCGCTGAGGATAAGGGCTGTTAATGCAAAACTTTGTGAAAGAGGAAAATGAAGCTTTCTTGGAAAGGCAGGAAGATCAGGACCCTTATATGTTTCTATTAAACAGTGATAAAACCCCGTTCTCCCAGGTTGCAGGACAGTGACAGACACTGCATATAGATTTCTCCTTTCCTGCCAGCACAGGGCTGGATGAAAGCCCAGCGGTGCATTCTGTTAAGGAGCTTATTCATACAATTAAGTTTAATTGTCAGCAGTTTTGATGCTTCAGACTAAAATGAAACCTGGCTCCATTTTTGCAGCTTAGATACACCTGCAGCTGGGGAGGATTCTGGCGGTATTAATACCAGAGGCTTTTATTGCTAGCAGACCAGCAAGTTGCAAGGACAAATTGTGCATTAGCAGGCTCTTTCCTCCCAGGTCTGGATAACTGAGCAGCAGGCCTTGAATACTGTCCATCTATTTTTTGTAAGCAAGAGTATCTCAAATATTGGAGTGTAGCAAGAGAGCCTTCCCTGGTTCATGTCAGTGGTGCGGTCCTTCCACAGCCCAGCAGGCTTCAGAACAGTGGCTTTGAAATAAAGGCATACAAACTGTATTTCATATTTACATAAGGCTGAAGTATATGGAATTTTATATATGCCACCAGGCTCACATGCAATGCAATTGTGAGCCTAAATCTTACTGTTTCTCCCAGTACGAGGCTGTATCCTGCTTTTCCCTATTGTTTGGTGAACAGCAGCAAAGATCTTCTCTAAATCCACCACTTAATCTACATCCATCCATCACATTTTTCAGTACCCCAAATCAAAGGGATGCATTTTCTTTAATGCAAACCATGGTTTCACATGTTCATGTAATGTTTGTGTATTTTAAGTCCTTTTTCCAAATGATGGTGGATGGTTGGACTGGATGATCTTGGAGGTCTTTTCCAACCTTGGTGATTCTGTGATTTAATGGACACTTACAGCCACCTTGGTTAAATATCAGTGATCATTTATTCACACTGTAATCAACGTCAGCAGCAGTACTTTTTGAACAGGAGTTCAGTGCACGGTCCGACTCGCTTTGCTGTGAGCAGCAGTGTGCAGAAGCAGGATGGCTGCTACTAATCACACTTTGGAAATCACAGAAAATGTGGCACGACTTAACCAAATGCTGCTGCAAACACCGAAACCTCCGTCCTTTTTTGGAAACAGATCACAAGAGAATGACAATTTCATCAGAGCTCTACCTGCCCACTGTAGTGCTGCTGGCTCATTAGGTAGAGTAATTAAACATCAGGCAGAAATAATTATTATAATTATAGGACATTTGAGATTTCATTTGCCTTCGTGAAATAGGAGTTACGTAAACTAATTCCTTTTGCAAAGTCCACTCACAATAGCAATGAATGCCTAAGCAGCTCCGCTCATTGCCTACTTATTTCTACGGCATTATTGGGCCAACCTTACAGTAGCCATTAAGAACTCAGTAATTACCAACTATTACAGTACCAGGATATCCAAATGGCCTCTGCGTAGGTAGTAAAAAAAAAAAAAAAAGGAAATTACTCTAGTAATTGTGTTCATTTGTTCTGTTCCTGCTTCTGGAATGAATACAGAGAGGAAAAAACGTATAGGGGAATGGTTTGGTGTTTTCTCTATCATGCTTACTACTAGAACATTTTTAGCTCCTGATGGCAACAGCCACTGCTAGCACCTTTTGTTCTTCTAGTACGTTGCATGTAGCTGGATTACAGTGCTGCAAATCCGGTGTCAGGAGGTAACTCAGCATTGCAGCCCTGCGATGGCTTCTCCGTCACCTGTGTTGGCTGGAGAACCTCTGCCAGTGCGTAAGGGGCAATCGAAATTGGTCCAAATCCCGACAGCAAGAGGCGGTACCACTGAAGTATTTCTAGGGGAAGAACTCATTCCTTGGGAGGTTGTTTAGAGGTGCAAGTCCTCCTGTACTGAAATGCAGAGCAGCTTCCCCAGAGACAATAATGAGTGCATTCCTATGCAGCTGAAAGCAAGGTTACTTTGTGATGTGTGGAGAGAAATAGAGGTGATGCCAAAAGAGTGCGTGCAGTTGGGACACAGACCTGCTGTGAGATGGATGCACCACGAAGGGTAACCTCACCCCCAGGGCCTTGCAGTAGGGCTCCACAGGTCGTGTGGCAGCAAGAATGAGGAACAGGAGCACCAAAACCACTATTATAATAC
Source organism: Alectoris magna (assembly GCA_030625065.1). Classification (NCBI taxonomy): domain Eukaryota; kingdom Metazoa; phylum Chordata; class Aves; order Galliformes; family Phasianidae; genus Alectoris; species Alectoris magna. The sequence goes on along the minus strand of CM060576.1, from coordinate 11,141,451 downwards.
TGTCTTATCATTGAAGTTTGCTAGAAAATAAAAAAAGGAAGGTGTCAGACTAGTGGGTTCCAAGACATTGGAAAAGACAGAAGTAAAAAGGAGAGACTGTGTTTATGTAAAAACCTTAAAATAGTTACCAGAGCTTGGCTAAACAAAGCTGTGGGCCCGTGTTCACAGCGCTGTCACACACAGACATTGTTATTGCTGCCCATAGCAGCCCTGGATGGGTTTGCAGATGGCAGGAGGCTTTGCATGCAGGATCTTGGGGGAAGGATACCAGCTTGGAAACACATCCAGAAAAAGATGTCAGCAAGAAGGCAAAGTGACTTTAGAAGACCAAATTTTTACGTAAAGCTTTGTTAGTAAATAACCCTCAATTCACCAGGAATTGCTTCCTGATGTTGAGATGGCAAAGGAGGGCTCCAGAGTCATGGGTTTTCCCTGCGAGAGACCCTGGGCTCGGCCAGGCACTCAGAGGGCAGAGCTGAGGTGGGAGGGGGCCAGCTCTTAACTTTGTCCCCTATCAGTGGCTCTGGATACCTGCTCTGTACTGCTCGTGTAACGCAAGCCTTCCCATCACCTGTGGCCACCCTACCGAGCAGCTCCAGCCATGATTTGCACCAGCTGTCCTTTCAAATGGAAATAAGTACAGACTAGGCTATGAATGCAGACTCCTTGAAAGGTTTCCAGAATTACATTAAAGCAGACAGCCTGGGCAAAGAAGATCAAAAAGGAAGTCACAGTCAGAATTTACCTAGGCTTCCAGGGAGCAGCCTGATAAAGCATCGTGAATAATACCCAACAAGAGGCAAAGACTTCTATTAATTCATTTGTTTACTTGGCTCCCAGAGAAGCTCCTGCAACATTATTCTGCAAAGGAGGCTCAGGTGGCTTTTTATTTGCTTATTTAAGCACCTTCCCCACCTTATGCTGAGTCCTGGTGGGTTTTGTGAATGTCAGGCTTGCGGTGCTACCATTATTCCCTTGAATGTCTGAGTTTATTCAATCCTCTGTGGGATTATCAGGAAGGGAAGAAGATAACAAAGAGATCCATCTTCTACAGATAGGAGAATAGGCATTTAAAATGAGCCCAACATCTTCACAAAAGTATTAGCTCTGGCGGAATGTATCCCTTCTCTTTGTGTAATGAAAAGTGAATTAGAAAGCATCAGTGAGAAACCAGATTAATGCAACAAGCTCCCGTTAATGTATGAGCTCAGTAACCTTATTTTTTCGTGTGTTCTTTTTCCTATTTGATTTCAAATGCACATAATTAGTTACTGCATTTAATTTCTGTTCTCCCTCCAGTCTGCAGCAAGCAAACCGGCACTTAATGGTGTCAAAGCTCATGTCAATATAAGATGAAAAAGTATATGGGCTCTTGTCATGAAATTTCTAAGCATCTTTGGTATACCCAGACTAGTAATTAAGGAGTGATTGGAAAGAAATTAAATAATATAAATGAGTTATTAGCATCACCATTGGCTAAGTATAATCAAGATCAGACTGTATGTAAGATATTGATTGCCACTTGTTTTTTGTAAGTGCAATTATTGCCTGCGCACAGCTGGCCTTGTTGTTGTAAATATCCAACTGAAGCTAGAGCAGAGCAGGCTTTGGAGTGCCTGAAATAAGGAGTGTGACACCCTTACTTTTGCTTGTTGTTGTGAAGATTTAAATAGAACGTGAAGGAATAGGTTTCTGTTTCCTGGATTAGATTAGTCTGTGCCCTGTTTGTGTGAGGATAACGATCTCTGGCTGGGAGGCAGAGCTATAGCAAAGGCAAAAGTGAGTCTGCAGTCTCTCAGGTCATATCTGGCAAAGCCCACAGAAACCCCTCCTGGTACAGGAGCAGCTTGTTGTGCAAGACAGATGGGCAATGGCATATGCACAATTTAACTTCTTTTATAAGCTGTCCAAGTTGACCATAGGACCGAACCGATACCTGGCACAGCAGGATTTCAGTCCCAGCAAATCTGGAGGTGTTACACGTCCAAAATTACCCTGTCTGATGTTTGCTCATGGATAGCTATGTTACTTGGGAAGCTGGCCACATGTTTCATCTGAGGTATTTATGGCATAAGAAAAAGAAAGACCTGTGATGATTCATCCCTGTGAAGAAAATACCGAGAATTATAATGCAAGTAGAAAAAAAATACAATAGGTGATGATGATGGTTAATTAGAACACTCATCTAGTTGCTCTTCCTTCCAAATTGTTTTCTGAAATCTCCTTGTGCTTTTTGCACTCTGCACACAGCTTTAGGCCTTGCTTTACCTTCTGCCAACCCAAGGAGCTCGGTGCTGGGCTGCGCTCTGCAGTTCTTGCACTTTCGGTGCAGCTTGGCCACATTCTCCTGATTCGCTGCTGAGCTGCTCCCTCCATCCAGCCAGCAGGCTGCATTCAGCAGGGCGAAATATTGGCATTCAGGGTGGCTGGCGTTGTCTTCCAGTGGGTTATTAGGCACAGGAAAAAAGGATTTGGGACCCTTCAGCATTGTGTTCCCAAACCAACAAGGAAGCGCTCTGTTGAGGCAAGGGGAGAAACTGCAGCTCCTGTGAGTGCTGCCTGTCCTGCACATCAGAGATGCGCCGTAGCAGAGCTGGAGAATGACATCTCTTTCACTTAACATTAACCAAACCAAATGTAAGTACTAATTTTCCCTAATGGTGTTGCTGTTCCCCGTGTCTGGCATTGAAGATGCGATCAGCTCACTGGAACATGATGGACATTTGTCCCTGCCCTATTTAGGGTGTCGGGTGCTATCAGCGCAGGCTGGCTTGAGCTCTGTGTGCAAAGAACAAATGTAGGTTGTCTGAGAAGGGTTTCCAGAGCTGTTTCTTCACTCTCATCAGCAAATTTAGAAAGAAGTTTGAACCGAACGCGTTTGGCTCGGGGAGTTGCCATGGTTGCAACACAGACGATCTAAATGTGGGAGATTATATAATCAGCCAGAATGACTATTTATACAAAGAGTTTAATTTAAACAAAAAAAGAGAGAGAGAGAGAGAGAAGCAAATGTGCTGCACAATGCATGACTTTGTCACTCTTTGCTCCCACACAGGCAGAGCTGCTCTGGCACTGACAGAGTTAAATCACAGCGCTCGCACATCCGCTCCCTGCAAGGTGTTGATAGTGTGCTCTAAATCTAAAATAAAAATAAAAAAAGCATTAGGTGAAGAGTAACAGAGCAGATCCAGCCAGTCAAGAAAGAGGATGTTTTATTACACGTGAGTCAGCGGCAGCGTCTTTACAGCAGATCTGTAAGCTCCTCTACACTTTGTGTTGTTGTTTTACTGTAGACTTGTAAAACCCACTAGCACCGCTCTCCTCCTTTACAAGGATCATCCCATGAAACACTATCATGGGGACTAATTTATCTTCCCCCAGAAGCAATTAAATGTACGGGAGCAGATGCTGCAGCCTGTAAGATATTACCTGTATGTGGCAACTTCATTCTTTCTGTGTAATCTCCCAAACAACCTGAACACCCTCTAGAAAGGAAAGTTTTTGTTGTGTTTGAGCTGGGCTCTCAGCTAAGGAGCACGGAGCTAAGGGTGGTTTACATTAATTTTTCAACAACCTGATGGGAAGGAGCACTTGCTGGGCTCCTTGTGGCTTGAAGCATGTGCAGAAACACCAAACCAGCATTCTGCTTGGCTTTGGCCTCCCCACTGAGCTGGATTTGTGAGCAACGTGCTTCTTGAAGTAAGACATTTCACTTTTTGCTCCTCTTTCAAGCACAGGTCAGGCTGTGTAATGGTCTCTCCCTTTAAGCCTTCCAGTACGTAAAGGGAGCCTAAAAACAGGTGGGAAGCCAACTCTTTGAATGGATAGATAATGGCAGGACAAGGGGAAATAGTTTTGAGTTGAAGGAGGGAAGATTTAGGTTGGATATCAGGGGGAAGTTCTTTACTATGAGAGTGGTGAGGTTCTTCAGAAGGCTGCCCAGAGAGGCTGTGGATGCCCCGTCCCTGGAGGTGTTCAAGGCCAGGTTGGATGGGGCTCAGGGCAGCCTGGTCTAGTATTAAATGTTGAGGTTGGCAGCCCTGCCTGTGGTGGGGGGTTGGAGCTTCGTGATCCTTGAGGTCCCTTCCCACCCAAGCCATTCTGTGATTCTCATTTGGTTCCCAAGCTGCTCTGCAGGCTGGTCACTGCTGGTCCTCCTCACGCATGCAGGGGCTGCTGCAGTCAGGGATGTCTCCATAGATTCCCTATCAAACAGGCAATGAGCTTGCATGAAACACAGCAAGGAGCAGTAATAGTAATAACCATTAATTATGGCAGTGGCAGCCAGGCAGATGTGGCCCAGATGTAATGAAGGTTGTTTCTTTGTAGTTGTCATGGGCTTGCCTTTAACCATCACAGGGTGGAGAGACCTGAATGGATTTCTTCTGTTCTTTGATGCTGTGTGACTGCTGCTCCTGCACCCTCATACCCACTGCTGTGGGCTGCAAGCTGGGTGCTGCTAGCCCCTCTTTGGAGCAAGAGTACTGCTGGCTGGGGCAGCAAGGGCTGGGCCACCAAGCTGAGCTGAGGCTGCAGTCAAGGGAGCTGGAGCACTGTTGCTTCTCACTGCCTTTCAGTTCTTGTGGTGATAAACCTCGCTTGGAGGTATGGTTCTGCACAAGTGACAAAGAGAAATGGGCTGCGTAACTACAGGCAGCAAGGACAGAAGAAAATCTCTATGACAGACACAAAAGTGATATTAAAAATGTTAAAGTTGTGCAAGTAAATCCAGTTAGGGGGGAGAGGTACACAGCAGAATAACTCTACCCAGCAGGCCATGGAGAAAAGTGTGTGCCTCATTTCATCCCTTACTGAATTTCCAGGTGTTTATTGCCTTGCATCAGCGTGAATACATCAAGTCTGTATTACAATATACAATTCATACATGGAGTATGAACAAGCTCTTTTCTTTTCTAGCGGAGCTGGCCCAGGAGCTGCTGTTTGGGACCAAGGGCCATTGCTGGAGCTGCCATGGCTTTCTGTATTGGGAGTGTAAGCCTCGACCTCTGCTGTGCTGGGAAGGGCAGTGCCCTGGGGCTGCAGGGCTGATCCACTGCTGGGGTGTCCAAAGTGGGGGGTATGGTCAGAGGGGCCAGCCCTGACCTGGAGGGACAAGGAAATGATGCCAAGTGGTTTTTCCTTGCAATTTGGGCTGTCTGGGAGCTGGATCCTGTCTTGCTGCTGAGAACGGCTGAAGCATGCAGGATATGAGCAGTGCCTTTTGTAGGACATCCTGCAGTGTGTCCCTCTTGCTCAGGTAGGGTTCACCTCGCTACAGCTGGGAGCAAAAAAAAAACAACAAAAAACCAACAAACAAAAAAACCAATTGCAAATATTGGCTGCCTTCTGTGAAGCTCAATTTCAATTTAAGGGAGCACACAGAGAATGCTTGCATTCATAATTCAAGCAGGGAGCATGGGCTGTGCTCTGCTTTTTTAAACTAAAAGCACTGTGAGAGAGAGAGGCCTTGAAGCAGTCCAAAGCAAGTTCCTGCTGCTCTGCTATAAATACCAGCAAACAGGGATGGTGCAGCCTCAGCTCCAGTTTGGTACACGCTGCGGTCACTGGAACACCAGCAGCTTTCCAAAGGCGCTTACTGCTGCCCTGCCATGCCCCAAGCAGCAGCATGGCTGTGGTGTGCAGGGCTCATTTCAGGGCCGCAGAGGGACGAGAGTGGAGAGAAGCCTGCAGGGAAGGCAGAGCACGAGCATCCTCTTGGCTGTGCCTCGAGCTGGAGGTGCCGTGTGTGTGTGTGTCTTTGTTAATGTGTCGGTGGCATCTCCTCCTGGTGAGACTATTAGCAAAGAGCTGTGAATGCTGCCATGCTTCTCTGCCTCTGTCTTGTTTTCTGCCACATCTTTCTTCGTAAAGACAGCAACTGGTGAAAGAAATATGAGCAAACCTTTGGCAAACAGCAGGGTGCTCACCGGGATAGAATTCATCCCTCTGAGTTTTAGAGTCCCGGGGTGAAATGGAGACATCAGCTTTGGGCAGAGCCCTACCCTGGTGGGACAGCTAATCCAGGAGTCTGCTGTTCTGAGGGAAAAACGTATATGGTGAGATCATGAATGAAGTTATCTGGAGGTGTTTTGTTGGCTTTCGTTGAGCTCTAAGGCAGTATGCTTTCCACTGTTTTCATTCCAGACATTCCTTTTATCAGGAATCTACCCTGCAAGCTTTCGTGTTTATTTTGCTGTCCCCCAAATCCTATTCATTTAAACGTGTTTCCTCAGCGGCATTTCTGCGATGACACGGGATTGTATGCAGTGACTTAAGATGTCCTTTCTCATCTGTTTTTTTTATCTTTCTAAAGCTCCGTGTTATCTGAGAAGTACTTCAAAACTGAAGCCCCATTCTCCTCTCATGTCTTCTGAATAAAAAGTATGAAATAAGCTTAGCCCAAATCTCTGGAAGAATTTCTTTTCTGACTGACAAGTGCTTGCAAATATGTCCTGGGACCTGTCTGTTCTGCCTAATAAATCATCATTAGCTCTCACCAGATAAAGAGAGATTTTCTTCGTCTGGCAGGGTATCAATTCCGTTCCTTAATGTATATAAGGTTTTAGGTCCCTCCACCAGCAGGCTCCAAGAGAGGCTCTTTGTCAAGTGAGAAATGGAATTCGTGCAGCAACATTCAGCTGCCAGGTTGGCCGGTGATGGACGAGGCAGATGGGAATGCAGCTTTTTCCGTCTCTGCTTTATTGATCCAATGGCTCCGACCACTGTAGCAATGTTCCTGTATCAGTAAGACCAGACAGGAATGAAGAAGGGGACAGTGATGGTTTAAGGTCAGTGTTAAAGCTGGAGCAGTCTTGGGGAGAGCTTTTGGGAGGTCAGTGGCAGTGGCAGCTTAGTGTGTGTCAGTCCTTGTCCTCACAGGACTATAAAGTACAGTGTGGTACCGGCCCAGTGCATGGAGATGTGAAGTGGAAAGTTGTTTTCCATTTTCTTGGTCAGCTCATTTAGGCACACCAACAGAGAGCATCAGCAAGGATCCAATACATGGTGTGCAAACCACAGTTTTGAAGTTCTTTGTTGACCAAAACTGCCCTGTGCTGGGCTTGAGTGGTTCGCTCTGGAGGCTGGAACGTGTTCCCTGTTGTCTGCCCTTCCCTTCTGTAACTTCTACACTCCTGTCATCCAAAGTTGTTTTCAAAAGAAGCCACCTTGTCCTTCTCTGCCTGGGCTGAGATTCAGAAGGAGGGTTTCTTACTTGTAAATAATTTAAAGCTGAGTTAAATGTCGCTGATAGGAAAAACCAGGTTTTGAAATTGTAAAAAGCAAGATGAGATTTTAGCGTGTCAATTCTTGCTACACTGAATGCAGCCCAGAAGTTTCACTGACTCCTTTGTTTTCCTTAGTTGTCATTCTTGGTCTTAAGCTTGTTTAAACTGCACTGGTAGATTTGGAAAAAAAAATTAGGCTGAAACCATTACCATTTTGTGTAACTGCAAGCTCTGTCCTTTTGCATTTTCCCCCCACAAACTACAAGATTAAAAATAAAAAGGATTTAAGGATTTATTTTTTCACCTTAATCCTTTCCCTGCAAGAGCTGAGCTATTAAGAAGTGCACCAAACGGAAGTCTCGTCATGCAGGCACAGAAATGACAATACTGAAATCACCGCAGTATTTCAGTCCTTGTGCATAAGTATCAGGATCCCGCTTAGAAAACTATATGCCTTGATACCTAAAGTAGTTTATTGTCTATTTGCTGGCTCAGTTGCTATGGCAGAGAGTTAAACACGAGTGAATCTGTGGGGAGGTGAATGCTGCCTTGTGTTTGAAGCTGGGCTGTGGTCTTGGTGGTTCACATCAGCAGGATCTGATGTGCTGACTGTTGCATGACGTGTAGAGGGAGGCTGACTGGGGGTGGCCTTTGAAGAGCCCATGACTTTGCTGGAACGCTGGTGCCCCACTGGAGCTTGGTGCTTTCAGATCCGCAGTGACAATTATGGAACCGGGGGAAGTCAGATAAATGTGTTAAGTTGGTTGTAACGCATCATCTCAAATCAAACAGGAGTAATTAAAAGGTATAGAAAAATATTTTCTTCCTGCAAAGACTTTAACAGTCGTTCTCTTAATACTGTACTTGAGGTATATTGAGGAGGAGCTGGCTTATCTACACAGTGTGCTCCTCAGGCCCCCCTGGATGCTGAGGTGAGCTTTGCCTCTGAGCCTGTTCTCCTCCGGAACACTGCATCTATAAATAAATGAAGATTGCTTCTATTGTATGGTCCAATTCTTCAAGCTTTTGACAGGGCTTTTAAAGGAAGCTACTTGAAATCTATGCTAAAATAGAACATTAGAACACTAATATCCCTCAAGGCTTTGGAAGTATCTTTGCCCAGTATTTAGCATGGTGAGAGCACAGCGATACAGTCAGGGTCTGCACGTGGCATTGAAGGGAACAGAGCTGCTGCCTGGGGAGCTCTTGGGGAGAAACACTGCTTGGGGCAAGGAGCAAGGCAGCAAGAAACACTGCAGATGGCCTCCAACCAGGAGAAGAAAGGACGAAGAAAGGAAAATGGAGCAGCTTGCATAATCAAGGCTGTGTCATAAACACAGCCTAAGCGCCCAGATAAAGGCGTTATCTTACTGGAATGTAAAAACAAGTAGTTTTGTTCTGGTAGCTTCAGTCAAGTCAGCATCATGGGCGGACACTGAGTGAGGGAATCTTGTAATGCTTTTGTGGTGTAAGGTAAATGACATCAAGCTCAGTGTGTATTATTGGTCCTCTTGTTGGATGGACTCAGAGCTGATGGAGCAGGCTTGGGGCTTGTCCAGCTCACCGGTCAGGCTACAGAGAAACGGCTTTGTGGAATAGGAGATTGTGAGTTCTGGACCATCTTCATAGGCACGTGTGGTAAACTTCCATAGCACAGAAACCAGCAGACTCATTAGAGCTTTGTTGCCCGCTCATAGGCATGTTAACAAACAAACAAACAAAACAGCAAACAGAGACTCTGCTGTCTTACCGTATGAGTTGGCTGCATTTTCTCATGGCCTGTTACTGAAGCACCACATCTGTTGCCTTTCTGTAGATAACAGCTTCAGAGTCCCTGGCCGGTTTCCAGAGCAGCACCTTTTCTTCATCACTGTCAGCTTCTGTCAGTTCATCTCTCAGTCATAAAAATTATAAAATGAAGTCTGCTGTCTGTCTGCTGTTGCTTCCATTAGAGATGCCTTGCACTTTCATTATGGGGATCTGACTTAGTAATTTTTGGCAGACATTGTTTTACAAACTAAAACATCTCGCTGTCACTAGCTGACCCATCCTACACACTTGGAAAATTGCTGTAACTATCTCTGCTTTACAGAGAAACTTGAAAGGAGACTCAGACAGAAGTGATACCCCAGTTTTCATTCAGGGCTTGCTATTTCAGTGTTCTGTTAGCTGTGCTCCCGGCACTTCGGCCTGAATCTCACTGCTATTCAGTAATCAGCTCTTAATAGGATACACTACTCCTGTCTTCCAGAGATGGGGTATTGCCAGTGGGATGCCCCCAAAGGGTGTGCACCAATAACAAGGATAAAACCTGAAGCCTAAGCCTTGAATGGTTGACAAGGATCGTAAGGAACCGTGCAGATCTACTGCAAGGAATTTGGTGTGCTTACAACTTCTTATTACCTGGCTTTTATTTATATTTTGGCTTATCTGTGCTGTTCTTCAGTAATACACGACCATCTGCTGAGGTATGCTGTGTCCCAGCTAGCGGAGGTCTTGTTCCTCAGTATTGCCTGTGCTGCATTATTGGATCCTGTGCCTTGGTTTATAGCCCATCATATTTTCCCTGACTCTCTCCAGAGAAATAGTGCTTCTGATTAATTTTATTAGTGGGTTTATTTCAGCTCAGAATGAGGCGTGGGTTTCCAAGTGACAGAAAATAGTCCTTTTCTTAGAGTATAACAATGTAGTTCAGAGATGTATTATCCAGAGAAAATGAGAGGATTCTAAAGGCTTCTTTAGAGGTAGAACATTTCCAGCTTGATTAAAAACAGAAAGGGGGAAAAAAAAAAAAAAGGTTCAACAGTAATTTCCAAACAGGAGTTGTAAAGGCCACTTCCGTGGGTTATTGCTGTAATCCCACAGTCACAGCAAAACTGCCCTGAACAGGAGAGGTGAAATAAAGATTCGAATTGGGAGTTAGTGTGCAAAATCCAGCAGTTTCCAGGCAGAAGAGTGGTGAGGAGCTGGGATGGTGACGAGCAAAGCCTGAGCAGCAATCTCGGTCTCAATCTTTTGATCCAAGGACTGTTGCTCTAAATGGGGTACTTAAAATCATCACATCCCCCGTTGATCTTAATTTCTTCCTCTTGCCTTTCTAATAGCTGACGTCATTTGCTGTCTAATGATCATGACTTCTTTCATGTTCACCCGAGACACAAAGCATTCTTTCTACACTGTGTTCTTCACAAGTGTTCACTCATTCTCATCCCAGATTCCTACCTTTACAGCTGAGCTCCTTTCTCATCTGTGAATCACGTGCCCTGCCTCTTGATACCAGAAGTATCTGTGACTACTGTATTTTGCTTAAATGCAATGATCTTCTTTGCCAGCCCGTCTCTTTTTAAAGCATTCACGGAGCAAATTATGGAGTCTCAAGAGCAACCAAGTCTTCCTTTTCAACCATTTTCATCAGTTTAGTCAAAGTTGTGAAGATACAGAGCAGAACTCATTTTCAGAGAACTGAATGTAACGTTTGTCTCTGCCTTGGCTCCTGAGAGCTCTTAATACAGAGCAATTTCCTCTCATCAAAAGCTTTCTCCAAGGTGGTGCTCATTTTACTCAGCGCAAGCTTCTGTGCATTCATCTTCCTCAATACTTCATTAAACACACAGGTGGAGGTCTGTTGTGGAGGATCCTGACTGAAATCCTGCCTATTCTCATTTGGTTTGCGCTGGGAGTTAATGGCTTAGTATCTTTGTCAAAGAAACCTCTGTGGAGGGGAGAGCAGTGTTGAAGGCTGGAGGGACTGGAAGTGCTCGCCGTTGTTGGCTCTGCTGCCTCAGTCAGACTGGGAGCATAAAATCATAGAATGGCTTGGGTTGAAATGGACCCCAAGGATCATCAAGCTCCAACCCCACAGCCACAGGCAGGGCCTCCAACCTCCAGACCTGGTACCGAGGCTGCCCAGGGCTCCATCCAACCTGGTCTTGAACACCTCCAGGGATGGGGCCAGTAAGGTTTTCCAGTGTTATGAAGTTGAGCATAGCTCGATTATAATATCCTTCCTTTATTGTGGCTCACAGAAGTGCCTTACTTTTCAGTGGTTGACATTTATAGTCATTTTCTGAATGAAAGATTAGATTACTTTGTTTGTGGTTACGAAGTTGTTGGCAGCTACATGCATTTAACTTCATTTTCATGAGTTATTTACAAGGATGGAGTTAAGTATAATTATTTGCAACACAGTTTGCATATGGCACACATAGACATTCAGTTCCTGTGAAATATTAATGGTCTTCATGAATGTTTCTAAATGGCAAAGGTTGAACTATTGCAGTAAATTAAACCAGGAGAAGTAACCCCTTTCCTCAGGAGCACTAATTTAAAGTGAATGAGTGTCCTACCTAACAGCCACAAATCAGGTAAAGACATAAACACTTCCATATACTCCAGGTATACAGATGCACCATTTTTAAGACATTCCAATGTTCAGCTTTAACAAAAGGCAGTTCCTTTTGGTGTCACCTGTGGTAGCACAAACCAAAAGGGTAGAGGAAGGCTTTTGAAGTACAGCTGAACTACAAGACTGAATTTATCATCAGACAGTTAATTAAATTTATCAGTAGTGTACGTCTCCCCAGCTCCTCACTGCGGAGTCCTGCATAGCAAGGCGTACCTTGAAGAGGAAGAAGCAATTGCTCAAAAGAGGAAAGGAATTAACATGTTCAGAGCCAGTCATGGTTTAAGAAAGCTTGGAAAGCATTTTATATATGAAGGAAAGCATGGTGAAACTCCAGACCTGGCAGGAAAACAGGCAAGAATAAAAAAAAAGCAGGAAAGAACCAACGTCAGTCTTTAGCATTAGAAAATAATTTGCGTCAGGCCCTAAATCAGCAGAAGGTTGATCTAATAAGCCATAATGTTTTCTCATTTATCTTTGTTTTTCTTTCTTTATTTTTTTTTGTGTGTGTGTGATGCAGAACACCCAGCTTTGTGACACAGGCTAATAGATAGCTGAAGTTCACAAAAGAACTTTCCAAAATTCAATTGCAAGTCATCAGGAGTAGTCCAATTATATTACTTGAAAAGTGGGCTGAAATCAGGATGTCAGCATGACCCTGCTAGTGTTGCACACTAACTAGTTAAACAAACTGCTGGGAGTTGAATTAATAGACCGCAGGCTGCTTAGTCCCATGGTAACAATCAGCCTTAAAGATCTTTCTAACCTTTTATTAGAGATGTAGGAAAAGGAAAAATAAGTTACAGAATTTAAGATGTTAGGTATTAAGTAGAGCTTTCATTTTAACAATATCCCTTAATCCTTTTTCTTTTAACTATCCAGATGGAAAAAACATAATCTAAGGAAAATGCAGGTTGGGAGACTTTCAGGGGGTGCAAAAAATATTTGGGAGAAAAGAGCCATTAACAGATAACAGAGCTGATGTTGCTGCTATTGCTGTTGTTCCTGTTGAAATATAATTCTGTTTCCTTGAAGGAAAACCAAAGCAAACCAAACCAGGCTGCTCAGTGAAGAAGCAAGAAGAGATTAGCAATGAAAAGATGCATCGCTTGTTTTTCATGGGACAGATATTTCCCAGCAGTCTTACTGTTGGGAAACAGCAATGGGATGTGTGCCGATCAGCCTCTGCAGCGCTGGTGAAGTGGGGCTGAAGGCTTTGCTTTCAACTCCATTGCCAGTAACAGATACAGAAGTGCTGTGAAAGAGCTAGGGAAGTCTTGCTTGGCTGATGCTGTCTCTTTTTTTTTTGTGTACTAATAGAAGTCAAAAACAGAAGCAAAGAGTAGAAAATGCAAGATCTGTGAGCACTAAAAATAATAAAGACTCGTGTGTTCTCTTTTTAATGGTAGCTGATTGAATTTTCTGCTCAAGATGTTTGTAGTGGAAACCCTTGCACAGTCAAGACCCTTCTCTTACAGTGACTACTGGGTGTCCAGTTGCATTAGCTACTCCAACCTTTTAACCCATATGGGACATTTCCCAGGGACAAGAAACAGGGCATTTCCCTTTCCCTTTCTCTCAGCATCTTATCTTCACAACGCTTCTGGGGAGCCAGTTATCTCTGAGCTTTCTATTGATCTGCCAGCCCTGATCGAGACAGACCTACAGGCTCACAAGTGGTAAGTGAGGTGAAGGGAATAAGAAAGACAGCAGGATCACACGAGCCTTGTTTCCATAGCAAATGAGTATGCAATGGTGGAGGAAGGAAAAGGAGACATATGGCAAGTGGTGAGAGCAGGAACCAGCTCTCTCCCTCTGAGGGTGGCTTCATGGTTTAGTAATGCACTGGAGACGGTGATGTCATTTCTCTGAATCAGCCAAGCTGCTTTTCAGGATCACATGATGGTGCAAAAGTGTCAGGGATGCAGTGAATAATATGTGCTGTTGTGGTGCTCCCTCTTCTTTTCCATCTATTGTCAAAATACCCCGTCACCTCCCTTTTAGTGTTTGCAGGGTTGTCTTAAAAGATTCCCAAATGCTGATGGCTTGCATGTTTTTCAGGACCATTTATTGCCTGCTTTTGCAGCTTAGCATGCCATCTGTTGACAAATGATTGCTTGCCTCTGCATCCAGTTGTATTCAATGATAAGCAGCCTTCAGTATTCTTAGACCATTGACCTCTGCATAACAGGTTGTGAAGAGCTGTAACCAAACATCAAGAATCCTTGGCATTAGGATGGCCAGGGTGGTGTGTCTACAGTTTTAGTGGAAAAAAACTAATAATATTGCTACATTATATAGATGGGATTTGCTACTTGCTGTTTACTACTAATAATCTGCTTTATAATGTGTTCTTAATTATCTTCATTAAAAAGAGCTCAGAAAAAAACTTGTTTACAGCAGCAGTGCACTTATGGCCAAAAAAGCAAAGTGTTTTCCACACGTTTTTGGGAGAAAATAGGTTTTAGATGCACTACTAAACGGTTTGGATCACACATTGGGACCAGCCAGAAAGAGATAAATGCTGTAAAGAACACATGAATTTTAATTCCTGCAAATATAGGGAGGAAAACAGGCAATTCTGTGCCTCTTGATACACTGCATGGTTGGAGAAAGGCTCCTCTGGCCTTGTATCAGTGTGACATCATTGACCCAATGGACCCACAGTGTTGGGTTTCCTTCACATTTCTGGGTCTGCTGTCTGGTTGCTCTCTGAATCTGTCCTCTGAAAGGCTAAGGGAATTGGGCTTGTTTAGCTTGGAGAAAAGAAGGCTCTGGGGAGACCTCATTGTGGCCTTCCAGTGCTTGAAGGGAGCGTATCAACAGGAAGGGGAACGGCTGTTTGTGAGGGTGAACAGTGATAGGACTAGGAGGGGTCTTAAACAGAGATGGGGAGGTTTAGGTTAGATCTTAGGAGGAAGTTTTTCACCCAGAGGGTGGTGATGCACTGGAACAGGTTGCCCAAGGAGGCTGTGGATGCCCCATCCCTGGAGGCATTCAAGACCAGGCTGGATGTGGCTCAGGGCAGCCTTGTCTGCTGGTTGGCAACCCTGCACATAGCAGGGGGGTTGAAACTGGATGGTCACTGTGGTCCTTTTCAATCCAGGCCATTCTATAATTAGGATTCTCTGCCTCCTCTGCATCCAGCCCCAGCGTCAGGTCTGGCTGCATGACACAGGGAGGTACTTTGCAGGCAGAGTTAAACCATAGGGGCAGGCGCTGTAGGGTGAGGCGCTGTAGGACAGGTGCTGTGCGTCTTCCCCATGTGCATGGAAAACGATCCCCACGTGTTCAGAGGGGTTTGTTTCTTGACATGCCAGGCACCATCACTGCTGATGATGAGAAAATCAGTGTGGGTTTTCTCATCACTGATATCATCACTGGTGATGACAAAACCAGTGTGGGTCCTTCAAACCGTGGGCGGCGAGGAGGAGGGAGAGGATGCCTTTTGCCAAGAGTGAATTAACACAGTGGGGGAAATTTTTGTGCTTTCCAGTAATTGCGAAGCATAATGGCAGTTACCTGCCTGTTTTCTTCAGGGATTTGTACCGAGCAAGGTGAAGAGCTGCTAACAGGATTGCAGAGTTGGGAGAGATTTGGGAGGAAGGAGCTGAAGAATTAAATGTGCAACGTTCACGAGGGAAGAAGGTAATGAATGTGGATATATCTGCCTGGCTGCACGGTGCCAGCCACTTCCATGAATTTACTGAAGGAAGAGAAGCAAACAGCTGAGTTGTTCTCCATCCAGAAGCACACCTTTTTCTTTTCTTTTTCCTCTTTTTCTTTTTCTTTTGGTCAAAAAATGTCAGCTGCCTTAGGTAGCCTTCCTGTCCTGTGGGACTGTCTTGTTCCCATGGGTGTACCTTTGGGATGATCCAGCGGTGGTTTCAGTCACTGGAAATGCTTCCTTTGACCAAGATACAAAAACCGAGCTGCTAGAACAGAGGAGGAAGGGGTGTGACAGAGCTCAGTGTCTTCTGGAGGCTGTAGATGTGAAGCTGAGAGGAGGGGGGTTGCCTTACGTAGCACAAAGAGATCTGCTTGAGCTTGGAGTTGCGCTAAAATAGGGGTTTTCGTATGAGCCATAAGAGAGTCAGATGGCTCAGATAATAATAATATCACATAAAATAAAGTAATTGCATTGTATAAAGGTTGTCAGTTTATTTGCAACGCATCTAGTCATAAAGCTGATCATTTTCTGTTCAATTAAGGTCGCACAGTTTGCCTCTGAGCAAGAAGGGATTGGTACTTTTCATTTGGTATATATTGCTTTCTTTTATGTTATTGGATTTTTAAGTCATTAACTGAAAAACGGCGTGCCAGGCGTTCACTGGCTGAAAGACAGCGCCTTACAACCAAAAAAGTTGTCAGCCTCAGGAAGTTGGCTGCTTTTATTTCTGAGAACCCGTAGTGGTGGGTTTAAACCTGCGTGGCCAAATGTCCCTCTCAAATCTAGAATAGAAAAGTGCAAACTTGGGAAAAGGAGGCTGTTCTGTTCAGCACGTTACCATGAAATGTCCCTGGGAATGGGGCTGCCTCAGCAGCACATGGCTTTAGCAGCGTGCGGTTCCAGCTGCCTGCTAATTGCTGCTGGAAACGATTTTTCTTTTCAGGGGTGACAAACTGGTGCCTCCTCTGTTCCTTCAGCAGCAAATCCCTTATATCTTCCATCACAGGGCGCTGGTTTGGTGGCCTGCA
This sequence comes from Alectoris magna, assembly GCA_030625065.1. Classification (NCBI taxonomy): domain Eukaryota; kingdom Metazoa; phylum Chordata; class Aves; order Galliformes; family Phasianidae; genus Alectoris; species Alectoris magna. Next base: position 11,125,125 of record CM060576.1, on the reverse strand, counting down.
TTGAGTGGCATAACAAACAGGCTCTCAGGTTTGATTTACTCCTCAGATCAGGGCGTTTATAATTGTCAAAGCTTATAAAATACATTCTTTTTTTTTTTTTTTTTTCCTTCTCCTTGCTAAATAAGTTTAAAACTGCAACCCTTCAGATCAGCTTATAGGGAAGATGAAGTGGGAAAGCAGAGAAAATACTTGTTGGCAAATGGATTAGGAAGTGGAGAACTCTCTCTGTACAGCCTATAAGCCCCAAATCAGATTTGATAAATCAAGTGATATTAGAAGAAGAGATCTTCAGGGCTCAGTAGACTTAAATATCACAAGAAACTGATACTCTCATATTCATCTCAGCGTGCAATGTATGCTGAATATTAAACGGTGATAGATCAGTCTCCTGTCAGTTACTTGTCACATTTGTGAAAGATTATAGATCAGTAACTTGATCGATAAACAAAATTTCTGTTTGAGTGGGGCTGCGTGAAGGATGGATTTTATTTATTTGTTCATTTAAAGACTACTGAACAGCAGAAGGGAGTACTTCACGCACTCCTCCTCTCCGTGGGTGCAGTGCGTTCATGGTCACGTGTACCAGAATGGAGCAAAGCATGGCTGGGCAATGCTTTCACTCTCATGTCATGTCCTGCCCTGCACTGACATGGGGAGTGGACCAGGGCAGGGTGTCCACCTGCACTGCGTTCATCCCCGGGGGGCTGCACAGAGCCCCAGATGCAGCCCTGTCTGCCTGTGGTGACTCCTCGAATCCCCACTTTACTTGAGGATGTTGGTTTTGGGCTCGTGCTGGTGTATGCGGTGACACAGCATGTAGCAAAGCCCCACATGTGTGACATGCTGCTCCAAAACCGCTCTCTGAATTTCTGTGGTGTCTTCTTAAATGCAGGTGCTCTAAATTTCAACGCAAGTAGCTGGCGTGCAGTGAAGCAGAGGCTGCTAACACTGCTCAGGCTGCTTCCCTCCACGGAATCAGTGTCCAGCAGCTCCAGTCCTGTCACCTCCCACACCAATATCAAAATAGCAGCACTCACCCCAATAACCCCAGGGTTACCGCAGATCTTTTCTTCTTCCAGCCCCTCATGGAGCGCACAATTGGCTGCGAGAGGATCGAAGTGACAAAGGTAAAGACACTTCTGTCAGCTGAGCCTGTAACCTGTCTTAAAAGCTTGGGTTGGGTTGCACAGATGGAAGATTACTTCTGGTAATTATGATCATTTTTCATTATTATCGCAACCAGGATCCATTTAACTGAAGATATTCCCAGTAGGAATGCCTCTCACTGTCGTTCAGCAGCACCTCTTCCACGTGCCCTGATTATGGGGTGACGAGCAGAAGTGAGCGGGTTGCAAATGTTGGAGCAGCCCCACAGAGCCCCTAATGAGGGGAGATGTTTGTGCAATGTCCTGTGCTACCTACAGTCCTCTGGTGCCAAAAATCAGGCCCTGGACGTGTACAAACATACCCACACGATGAGCCTATCGAAAGGGAAACTAATTAGAGCTATAGACAATCCACCTTTCTTCAATGAAATTATTGCACCCTCTGATCCATAAATCTGACATTTATCCATATTTATATGCTACCGCTTAGTGAATACCTGATTAAGGAATATAGCTGCCAAGTGAATAAATTTGTTGTTAATCAAACGGCGCTATAAAGACAGATCATCAGACCTATTAGAATATATTCGTTCGGCAGATAAATCTGCGCGCTGCCGCCTGTTAGCACAATGTGTAACGCAGATCTAATTGTTCTTTGGAGCTGAACCTCGAGATCTGCCAGAATAAAGACGACTTTGCGTGGAGGCAGATGAGACGGAATCCTGTAGTTTTGCTGAGGGCCTGAGAGCCCTCGGTGTTATGTCGTGGATTGAAAGTGAATTTCACCCTAATTGAACACTGAAGACTGAGGAATGCTTAAGTCTGCGCGCTGAAGATTTTGCTGCCGTATGTAATTGCCTCTCTCTTTGTTAGTGTATCTAATTCAGCGGTATAAATTACCAGCTTAATTTTTTTTCTTATTGTGTGATGTACAAATACTATTATTTTGTACTGGCGTGAATTAGCGAGTGGCATTTACGTTCATAGAGCCTTTCATCCAGGGAAAATCCAATGACAACATTGGTGTAAATATTACGTTAAAGGGCTGAGGCATGTGGGAGTGAAAAGGTAGCCCAGGGTGAGTGGGAAATGGCCACCGTGCTTACAGGGGTCCTGAAAAGCACCACAGTGACTTTTGGGAGCTTTGCCACGCTGACGCATCTGTGAACCCAGGTTTGAGGTACTCTGCAGCTCTGAGCTTTGCACTGGGCCATGACAAGTGCTTGTGCTTCAGGCATTGATGAGGGGAGGCTCTGGCCCGTGATGTGAACCACCCAGCAGGCACCGGTTTTGCTGCCGTAAGCACAGAGAACTCCAGTTTGCAGATTCCTCTGGTGGAGAACCTGCCTGCTCCCTTACTTCAGCCCCCTGCTGAACCCAGGCAGCGTTTGGGTGAGAAGTGCTACGTTGGTGGTGGGAGGACGTCTGGACTGGATGATCTTGGAGGTCTTTTCCAACCGTGGTGATTCTGTGATTCACACGTAGCTGGAGTGTTTATGACAGTTTTATGCTCAGCACAACCCACTTTACCCTAATCCTGTACAACACATGCAACACTCCTTGTTACCTTGGATAAAATACAAAAGCAGGCAGGTGGCCCCTTTTTTCCCCCTCCACCCCCGTCCTACTTTTATTTCCATTCCCTTCATCCTACTCTCCACCTAATGGCTTTTTTTCTGATGGGTTTATTTGAGCCAAGTAATCTGATGAACCCAACAAAGAAAATTAAGACTCAAGTGGGCAGGGGGTTTCTTCGTCTTCCTTTGACCCTTGGCATTCCGTAACAGGTGTGCAGATGTGTACATGCACACATTGCAGTGCTCCTTGAGCACTTGGAGCTGCTCCTGGTGGTTTCCCACTCACAGCCTCAATGGGGTCCTGTCCTTCTACTGCCAAGCAACCTCTGTGTCCACAACTAAGACGTTTTCCTGTAACATTAATGGGCTCGATGAATGTTTTAGTTATTCTCTCCCCAGTATCACTGTGATACGCTTTCCTCCATCGTGCATTCAGGGTTTTGATGGGCTTTACTCCAAAACTTGCTCAGAAGCTTCTCTTCACCGTGAGAAGTTTCAACTGGGATTCGTTTTGCGCTTGCCAGCATTTCTCAGGTTAGTGTTTGAAATGCAGCTGAGAACAAGAACATTATTTTTCAGAGAGTCCAAACAGTTTTGCACACAGTGGAGTCTGCCCTTGTGTCTCTGTTGTGCCAGAAGGCCATTGGTTTTTTTCAGTTTAGGAGTCGGCAGAACAAAACTGAGAGGCACTGTTTTGTTTGAGAATACAGGCGCTCGGCTGTAGGAAATTCGGGAACCTGGATTTGGAAGCAGATGATGTAGATAACCTTGGGAAGAGTAAGACCTCTCCTGAAAGCAGTGGGGGATGGGAACAGAGAAGGGCAAGTGAGAATTGATCACAGAATCATAAATGGCTTGGGTTGGAAGGGACCCCAAGGATCATCAAGTTCCAAACCCCAGCCACAGGCAGGGCCACCAACTTCCAGATGTGGTACAAGACCAGGCTGCCCAGAGCTCCATCCAACCTGGCCTTGAACACCTTCAGGGATGGGGGATCCACAGCCTCTCTGGGCAGCCACAGTGAGAGGGAGGAATTGGAGGGGATAAAAAAAAAAAAAAAGCTGATAAAATTCAGAACAAACAGAAGAGATGATTAAGCTGTGATTGTAAGCGTGCTGTCTGAAGACTCAAGCTGTGCATATGCTTCAGTTCTGCAGAGCTCTGTGCGCTCTCATCACCACCACCCATCACCCCTCCTGTTTGTGTGTTCCTGTATGTCACTCGAACCTTCATGGCAGGAGATCTGTGCAAAGACCTGTCTGCCACCCTGTGTTCATACATCATCCCATGCAAAGGGTTTCAGTGCCAATTGGAGTTTCTGAATTCTGCCATAACACAAGTTCAGCCCTTCTTTCTGTATAGTGTAGTGAACACACACATAGCTTTGTGTTCTGGTTTTTCACCAAAGAACATGTAACTTGAGGGGTTCAGTAGTTTCAGTTCCATTTCCAGTCTCGTTTCGTCTCTGCTGGTCCCTGCCAGTGGTTGCACTGTGCTGAGCCATCACAGCTGTTGGGTGACTCAGTGGTATGAGGCTCTGTTATGCTTTTGCCAAGGTCTTCGTTCCCACCAGCCCCAACCGAAGACCACCATGTATCACAGAACGACAGAGTGGCTTGGGTCGGAAAGGACCTTAAAGCCCACCCAGTTCCCACCCTGTTCTGTGGGCTGGGTGCCACCCACCAGATCAGCTAGCATGCTTCTGCTTGCTGTCTCCTGTAGAGAACAATGCATGGAAAGGCCATGAAACTGCATCAGCAGTGAACTGGAGGAAATTATTGAATCCACGGTGATGATAATCATAGCCTGAGCAAACTGACTGAAATTAATGCACCAGCTGAACTGCTCTGTCTGCTCTGCCTTGATGTTCCTCATTTAAAATGAATCTCTCCAGACCTGAAGGCTGTTTGGGAACAGCTGATGGTGCCCATAATGAGGATCCCGATCTTCAAGTCTCCAAACTGAAATTAGACATATGTCCTGACATGCTGACATTAATTTGAGCTGTTATAGCTGTAATGGGTTTATTTTGCTAGCATTTTTAATAGAATTTCAGGGGAAACAGGCTTCGCTCCATGAGTCAAGTAGGGGAAAGGCTGTGAGCAGACATAATTTCAAAGGTTAATTTGAAAATGCTTTTCTTGACAGAACTTTTCTGAGTTACAAGGTTACGTGAAAATGCAGTATGGTAGTAGCTGACACCATGGCTGGAAAAGAGGGCTGGGTGCTGCAGTGAGTGTAGCATTGACAGGGATCAGTGTCCGGCTCTAGCATGACTCCAAGCAACATACAGCCGTGAACCAAGGCAATGCAAGCAGATAATTGATTGCTAAAGAGTGTTTTAGTAATTTAATGTGTAGCATGAGGGGAATGAAAAAAGACCCAAAAGAGGGAGCAAACACCAGTCCTGAATGCTTCCCTTGGGTGGAGCCCAGATGGTTCCCCTGAGCCCCCCACCTGCAACCAGCCCCAATGGGAAGCCCTCTGCACGGCCCCAAAGAAAGCCCACAGATGAGCCAAAGCTATGCCCAAACTGCCTCATTAGTTTATTGGGTATCATTTAAATCCCACGATCTGAGGAGAGGCTGGATGGGGACAGCTGCTGCTGTACTGAGATAGATAGCTTGATTTAGGCCAACGGGATGCAGCAGCTAGCTGTGTTTTTGAAGGGTAAAATGTCACTGATGGCAGATTTTTAACCCGGTGCAATTCAGCAGATATTTGATACTTTTATTTCCTTCTGCTGACTTTATACGGTGGAACAGGAGGCGGGTTGCACGGATTAAACAGTATTCTGTCTGCAAATTAAAATCAATAACTTATTTATAGGGCTGCCAATGTTCCCACAACAAAGCAAGCCTGCCAAGTGGCTGTAAAAGTCCCGAATCAGATGCCATGTATCTCCAGCCCATCTTCACAGTTGGCTGGCTGTGGCTGCAGATACAACACAGCCTATCCAGTAACCATACCTCCTGGTAATTGCAGTGTGTAAATAAATACGATTCCTGAACCAACCCATGGTGATGGTTGTTTCCAGATCTATATGCTGCCTGCTTGTTTCCCACATACGCTGTTGTTAAACCTATTGTTGCTCATCGGGATTTTTTGGGAACCCATTTATTTTCCTGAAATGGGCTGGCTAGATAGCGCACTGTGTTTTAACCTCCCGTTGATGCTCAAAAGGGCAGATTGCACAGTAGTATTGGTAGCAGGACGGGAGATCAAAGCCTGATAATTGGTTTTCTTTCAGATTCCACACAAGAAACCCCTTCCTGTGATTGCAGCTGTGGTATTTTGAGAAGATGGATAGCAGTGTTCAGCATGAGTGCAGTTCCTGCACCTTTGGTACAGTGTCACTATGTTCTTCTAGGACGAGGGGGAATGGCCTGAAGTCATGCCAGGAGAAGTTTAGGCTGGATATCAGAAGGAATTTCTTCTCAGGAAGGAGTGGTGAACAGGCAGCCTGGGTGGGGGTGTTCAAGAACTGTGGAGATGTGGCACTGAGAGACGGGGTCAGTGGGCAGGGTGGGACAGGCTGATGGCCTAGAAGAGCATAGAGGTCTTTTCCAACCTTGATGATTCTATGATCTGGGGAGTTAAAAGGCTTCTAAAATGGTGCAACAGTGAGAACGTGAGTGGGACAAAGAGCTGGCAGCAGCAGCATCAAGCAGGAGAGCACCTAGAAGTGCTCACTCCTTCCAGGATCTTCCTCTTCCTCTCCTCAGTGAGGAGTGTTTGTGAATGGACATTTCAAAACACAGTGACCAAGTAGCCCACAGTTACCTGGAGGGGAAGGACCATGCAAACCATTCATTGTACACAGCCATTACAAAAACAGCAGTGCACAAGAGCAGAGCACAAAGCCAGAAGGACATCTTTGGTAGAGGCCATAGATTTCAATAAGTGACTGAAAGTAAGTCGTATCCATTTATTCTTACATAGGAAAGTTCTGGTGGCGTAGCCAGACAGAGTACAATACAAGCAGGCCATTGGGGCTGCTACCTTGATTCCAGAACACAAACATTCAGGGTGCTTCACTCCTTGAGAAATCCCTTGATTTGCTCCTTCTGTAAATCCTTCTAGTCACCATTCAGCTCTCCTGAGGTGTTATGGCTCAGAGAGACCCTTGTTGAGGTCCCAGGACCTCCCGGAGGCTGCCACAAGCTGTGCCTCGTGTGGCAGTGTTTGTATGGAGATCTGGGATATAAAGGCGAGCACTTGCATGAGAATTGTTTTAAACAGTTGTATCCCTCTGAGTTGTGGAATTGGAAAGGTGAACTTTGTTTTCAGAGAAGCTTAAAATAGGAACCATATGTTTGGGTTGTGCTTCTGGTGGGCAGGATGAGATTGTTATACTTGGGACTGGCCGAAGTATTCTTAAAGGCTGTCTGTTGAGGTGTTTGTCTTGAAGAACTGGTAAGAGCTGGGATGTGCTGTGCTGGGTTATAAAAGGCCCGATTTTAGAGTCTTTTCTGCCTCTGATTTCAGACTGGGACCACAGCATCAAAGAGTTTCAGTGAGTTGTAGCTGAAGCAGATACATATTCACATCCTTGTGCACTGGGGCTTCAGCCTTTCATTCCCTTTGCCTACGGATATACGTGATCCTTAGGCTTATGTATCTCATCTGAGACTGATAAAACAGAGAGTAAGTTTCCCGTTCTGCTTCCTCCGCAGAGGCCCCGCAGCTCTCTGCCCCTTGCTTCTCTTCCTTCCGCAGTAGTGCCTGCCTCGTTAGCAGCACAGAGGTGACAGAGATCTCCCCACCTCTGCCAAGAAAGCAGAGTGAGCGGGCACGGGAGGAGGGAGGGATGCAAAGAGACGCGATGCAAATTCTCATTTTGCAAAATGACTTTTTGCCAGAGCGCGGCTCTGAATGCGCCGTGACACCGCGCAGATGATTCTTGGCCCGTTAAGTAACAGTTTTCCCTATATTTATTGCTCTCAAGTTGCGCCTGACAGTTTTACTGCGTGCAGACTGGCACATTATGAAAAGAAAAGTAAATAGGTCCGTGGAATCATGGCCGCGGTATTCCTGTTTGAGGGAAAAACAACTCGCTGCTTTCACCACATGTTTGAAAAGAGAAGACAGTTCTCCCTCAGTGTTTTATAGCAGCTCCCCCTCCCACCTCCCCCTTCTACCTTAAACAGTCTGGATTTGTTTGGCTTGTATAATTAGGCAACAGCAGCTGATCGGATTTGAATCAGCGGCATTATATCACTGCAAAAACCGCCTCGATTGATGGACAAGAGAGGCAACAGCCTGTTTATTTGCAAGAGCTATAAAATGGCCCGCCTGTGCCATGCTTGCAGAGAAGTACATTAGCTTCAGCTTTTTTTTTTTATAATTCTTTGAGAGTATATATACGGCTAAGGCACTTGAACTCTATTATGATGTCAAGCTTCTGCTATTTTCTATTATCCTTGGGACAAAAGCAAAAGAAATGCTGTGTATGGGCTCATGAAAGAGATGGCATTCTTTGAAAATAATGGTGCCCGTAGCCCTTAGTGCACCGTTGGACCTACACAAATTAAAAGGACCGTGATCAAAGTCAGAGCAGTATTTATTTAGGCCAAAATGCCTCTTTGCAAGGTAATTGCAACAGCGGTGCACACCAGCAATGCTAAAAATGTTTTAACCTCTTATTTCCTTCCTTGCAAATCCCACTAGAAGAGATCCAGCTATCTTCTTTTATCAGCTGAGATTTTGATTTAATGACTTGCCCTCTCCCTCCCAGCCTTTTCAGCCTGGTCAGTTAAGAGCAGAAGTAGCTTTCTGTCCATATATTCCTCCCTATTTTTACCCTCAATTGCTTGCTGTTATCTCCAGCTGTGACCATCTCCTGGCTCGTGTTCCTCGGTGTGCATGGGAGCACAGCAGCTCCCCGAGGGTGGCTGCACACAAGGATGCTGCAAACCCAAGGGGAAAAATCCTGCGAAGCCAGGAGTTTTCCACTGCTTTTCTTGAGACATAGAGGCTTAACTAGTTGGGTATAGAGCTGCGTCTGCTTGTTCTGTTGTATCCCTCTAGCAAAATAGTGGGATTGTCTGCAGGAACTCCTGTAGGATTAGAGCTGAATTACTTGCAAGGCGAGCTGCATATCTGATGTACGTGGCTAGCTCAGGTGGCTCAGCTGGGGTGGATTTCCTGGTGCCTGATGGATGCTTGTGAAGCCAGCAGCATGATGTATTTCCTAAGTCTTCAAACATTGGGTGTGGGGAAAAGGGAGCACACAGTCATCGGAGCTTCTTTGCTTAGCTTAAGAAATTGGCTTGAAATTGGACAGAAATTGAGTCATAGAACCATAGAATGGTTTGGGTTGGAAGGGACCTTTAAGGTCACCTGGTTCCAACTCCCTTGCAATAGGCAGGGATACCTCCCACTAGATGGGGTTACTCACAGCCCCATCCAGCCTGGCTTTGAATGCTGCAAGGGAGGAAGCATCCATAACCTCACTGGTTGGGCTTTTGTCCCCTTCACTTTCATCGCTGTTCTGTCTGTAATACAGCTCTAGTATTCTGCAGAGCCAAAATGAGCAGGAGGGATGAATTGTGCCTTTGGAAGGAGGTGCCTGTAGCCCAGCGGTGCCACGGGTCCCCTGCTGTCCCCTCATCCATCCTTCCTTGCCGACCCGATCACCAGCAAATGGTGTTTGAAGAGTCCCTACTCGTGCCACCAACGCAGCCAGCACAGGGATGGCTGTGCCTGACCTGCTTTGGGCTCTCGGCCCCATTTTCATGGATCTCAGATTTACTGGGACATTACAGTGAGTATTTTCTCTGTCTGAGAGAGGGGAGAGCAAGCCAAACAGCAGCACTCAGCTAAACAGGCTCTTTCCACTTGGCTGTATAAAAGGTACCTTGCCACGCTTGTAAATACAGTGAGAAAATGGTGTCATCAGTCTGTAATGAGGTATTCCAGCCTCAGATTGCCATCTGTCAATGATATTTTAGCTGATTTTCTTTCAGGAAGGAAAGTGAGCTTATTTCCTTTAATCTCCTGAGAAATTACTCCAGTTATTTACAGCATTGGATTTCCTTAAAAAAAAGATTGTGCTGCAGCTGAGGGGATTATTTGAGCAAATAGAGGGTTTCTGCCTTTGTTTCATGGCACTAGCTCATTTAAAGAGCAAAACTCAGCGAGTGCCTTGTGGAGGCTGCTACAAATTCCTTTACTTGCCGTTCCTTATTTCTCTGCCAAAAAAAAACCCCCACCTGATACAGTATTATCAGCTGCACACCCTTTAGAGGTAATGAAACTCGGTCTACCTGGACTGACTTTAAGAGAGTCAATTTTTACAGTCATATTTTCACGCCGCTTCTGTTCGCTTTCTGTTTTGAGCCTCAGCTCATTGGAAATGCTGTATCATTCGGATGACATCAAGCCAGAAACTTCTGGAAAGAAAGCAGGATTCTCCAGCAACCCCAGTGAACTGCTGCAATGCCTGAAACACCCGGGGGGGCGGCACCAGCTCAGCTCTGACCTTTGGTGCAGGTGTGCAGCAGCAGGATGGTGTGGGGCGGCTGCAATCCTCTTGCTGTCTCTGGCTCCTTTCTGAGAAACACACTTCTCACTCCTGCTATGCAACTGCGCTTAGCGAGCTGGGGTAGGATCGGGGATATTCAGGCTTTTAATTACACTCGAGGGACTCTGGAGAGATCAAATCCTGGACCCGGAAGGAAGGGAGGTGGGAAGCACCTGAAGGCAGTCGCGTGCAGCTAATGATGTGCAGGTTCAAAACTGGGAAACATCCCCATAGAACCATTCTTCCCTAAACACTGCACTGCCGCTCATTGACACTGCTGTTGCCCGAAAAAGCCTAAAGAATCAGCTCCAAACCCAGCATTCATTTCACTGCCAGCCAATGATTTCCCCCACATCAGTTTTCTTTTAGCAGGAGACATCGTTTTTCATATGACTTTCAGCTATCTCCGGTTGGAGGTCTGATATCTGCTTGGTGCAGTCGGTAAACATGGCTCTGCAGATACTGCTCGGGGGGCAGATTCTGACCCTGAGTGCTCTGGCATTTCCTCCCTTCACCAATAAATCCGCACGGAGCTGTGCAAGGAGCGTGGGGCCACGCTGGGAGTTAAGGCGGAATGCAGGAAGGGGAGCTGACCGCTGCTGTACACACAGCTTTGGCATTAAATACTCTGTTACAACAAAGCATTGCCAACTCACGCCATTTTAATATGGCTCACTAGTGAGATTTGTTTGGTTTTTTCCCCCATATTTTTGAATATTAGGAGGAAGTTTTTCACCCAGAGGGTGGTGACGCACTGGAACAGGTTGCCCAAGGAGGCTGTGGATGCCCCATCCCTGGAGGCATTCAAGGCCAGGCTGGATGTGGCTCTGGGCAGCCCGGTCTGGTGGTTGGCAGCCCTGCACATAGCAGGGGGTGGGAACTGGATAAGCACTGTGGTCCTTTTCAACCCAGGCCATTCTATGATTCTATGGTGATTCTATGATTCCGTAGGCTCTATTCCCAGAGTCACGCTGGCTGAGAAACTGTTGTTTCCCCCCCAAACACCCTGAAAGTAAGTTTCTACTTCATGATTAAGGACGAAAGCTCGAAGACGTGATTAAATGCATTCGAAAGCTTTCAAAGAAAAGCAGAAGGTAAATAACTTATCGTGTATTATCTTTCAGAACGACAGCACCTCCTGTTGTTGCGAGGGCTGATGCATGACCTGAGTGCTGCTGGTCGGCAGCGCTGTTGTTACAATTCATGACAAAGTTTGATCATTTTGTTGTTGCTATCGTTCATATCTACATACGTGCATTTATATACATTGCTAACTGAGTTCAAGTAGCGCACGTTCACACTGCAGGAACTGATTTCTCTCTATCTGGATAGATCGCTATACAGATAGAGTGTTAGTGCAAAGAGGAGGAAGAAGCAGAGGTGTGGTTGAGTTTGGATGTGGTATCTCTGCACAGGCATGAGGATGATAGGGAAGCATCTTCCTGAGCATCTTCCGCCTCCCCACATCGAGCTGATCTGTTTCAGAGCAGCTCAGGAGCTGCTGGCCCTCTGCTTACCAACCCAAGGGCCACCATGCTCTGTTTGCAGCCATCTCCTGCTGTGCTCCAGGGACTGCTGAGCTCTGGAAGAAAGAGGCAGAGCTCCTTGCTCCCTGCTCCTGTTTCCAGCATGGGGCTTTTTGCACTGTGGTCTGCCAGGGTAACCACCCACGGGCAGATATTGTGCTGAACACAGTGCTTCCATCCCCCCATAAACAGCCACTTGCCACCAGGACTTCAGAGCAGCTCCCAGAACCTCCCATTTCCCATTAAAAAAACCCAAACGATAATGTTGTACCACAGATAAATGTATTTACTGAGATACTGCAGAGTGGAACATTTTATCATAAAGTACATTGCAGAAAATTGCAGCCTGGAGAGCAGTACTTTTTCTGCAGGTTCTCTCCCCTGTTGAAAATACAGGATTTTGTGCATGCAGGAGTCTCTTGCTTGGTACAGAACTTACTGAGGTTTGTATTTCAGTAAAGCCTTGATTTTGCAGCAGTGAGCAAAATCTATTCAGGAAGCACATGGAGAAGTACAGAAGTAGTAAAAAGAAATCTTCTGCACTCCAAATGTGCTGAATAGTTGCTGCTCCTTCACTGGGAAGGTTTGTGCATATCCACGGGGGGGATGCAGTGGAGCTGCAGAGGTGGAACTGCTGCAGTGCTCACACTGCAGAGCTGCTGCTTACTGCAAGGGTTCAGCCCTGCCCATCCGAGCAGCCCCAGTGCCTGGTGGGACCAGGCTGGGGAATTCCCTTATAGCATGTCTCATCAAACTGCCCTTAGTTTTGTAATTAGCTTTCTTTGCTGATCCCGTGGCTCACAGTCCAGAACACTTCAGCACTGCCTTCTGAAGCCCAGACTTCAGTGTGTGCCTGGTGTCCTGCTCTCAAAAAGTCCTGGTGCCTCGGGATGTCATCCATCAGCTCTCCATATACGCTGAGCCAAGCACTGGGCAGCGCTGCTGCTGCTAAGGGCACTGCTGAGAGTTTGCTGGAATGCGTGTAGTGAGAGTGCTGCAAATTTCACTTGTGGTCTTCAGAGCCTCCTAAGGATCTCATCACGAAATGAAGAAGGGAAAACCTATTTTTAACATCTTGGAGGATGAATAGAAAGCGGTAACTGTTTTTCTTGCTTAACTTACACTTTTGTTCCCTTCTATCTAAACATAGTCTTGGTGCTTCTTTATTTCAGGCTGTAAAATTCCTGGAGGTTGACTAACTGGAAAATCAGGGGTGACATTGAGTTAAAGCTTTCAGACTGAAAACTCTTTGAATGAAATTCTTCCTACACTGTTTACCCACTTTCCATTGATGCTCTTTCTGTTTTGGTACAGTCCCACAGACGTGATCTGTTTTGTAGTTATGGTTGTGGGCCAAAAAAAGACTCATTTCAGCCAATGTATTTCCCCAAATACATAGAATTAAGTTTGCATGAGATGCATTTTGATTTTTATCTCGATATATCTTTATATAAACCTCTTGATAACAAGTATTCTGTATTTTCCATTCTGAAAAATGAAATGGGGACTGGCAAACATTAGAACCAAGAGAGCACGTTGCCCTGTGGAAGCACAGCCTCTGCTCTTTTAAAATGTTATCAAGTTACAGAAACCGTGGTGGAATGAAAACATCTCCAAGCTGTCGAGGTCCCCATGAAATCCTCCATCGAATAGCAACATCCCTCCCAGAAACTGAAGGTATGGGAAGGAAATCAGGAAAGGGCTCACACAGCACAGAGACCTTACAGCCCCTTTGAGTATACGAAGGGGCCCACAGGAAAGCTGGGGAGGGACTTTTTATAAGAGCAGGTAGCAACAGGACGAGGGGAAATGGCTTTAAACTGGAAGAGGGCAGATTTAGACTAGATAACAGAAAGAAATTCCTTACTGTGTGGGTGATGAGACACTGGAACAGGTTGCCCAGTGAGGTTGGGGATGCCCCCTCCCTGGAAGCACTCAAGGCCAGGCTGGATGGGGCTGTGAGCGACCTGGTCAATAGGGAGGTGTCCCTGCCGATAGCAGGGGTTGGAACCAGGTGATCTTAAGCATCCCTTCCAACCCAAACCATTCTATGATTCTATGACAGAAGATAAGCCAGGTCTGCCCAGCAGTGAGAGAGTCAATGCTTCTGGCGGTGATCTTCCTTTATTTTTGTACATAAAGAAAATAAAACACCCATTTATGTGCAAGTGGTACAGTCAGGGAGCCTGAAAAACAAAGCACTGGCTAAAAAACTGGCAGAAAAAGGCTTGCAGTTGAGGTGTTCTATACGGCTTTGTTTGAAGAAGTATTAAAATTGTGACGAGTCTTAAGGATCATTGGCCTCCTGAGGTTGGTTGTTCTGTAATTGTATAAAAAAGAGACTCAGGCCTTCTGATCATATGGCAGGATCTCCAATACGCTGGTGAATACGGAGGGTAAGTAACCGTGTCCAGCTCCAGTGGGAGACAAATTCATTGCTGCAGCAAAGGTTTTCCATCATATTGCTGTAATTTGATAATTTCAGCGCTGCTGGTAAGGGAGTCTACAGCAGAAGCTTAGAGAATTATCAGCTAATAGCTCCTGGAGGCCTGCAGCTGATATTAAACTTGAACTTTTATGAAACTGGATTTTCTTCTACAAAGTGGTAAAAAGCATACGGTGCTAAATGAGAAAGCATTTTCTCCCTTTGCATGGGGAGCGCGGTGTCCAATCCCCCAGCATGGACACAACTTAGTGCTGGCGGATGGCAGCGGGATAGAGAAGGTTCTGGAAATAACGTGGCAGCCACCATGGCTCAGAGCAGCAGCTGCAGTTGGTGCACACACAAACTGGGGGCTGAGGGGCCGCTCGGGTTTGGCAATTCAGAGCCACGGTTTGAGGTTCGTGCCCCTGATTTCAGCAGGCTCAGGACCACGTGCAGAAGGACCGATTTAATTAAGGAACCGCATCTCAAGAAGAATGAGGAAATAAAGGGCACAGGGAGCAAGTGAAAAACTAAGGTCCTGATGAGATATAACCTGCAGTGGCACGCTCTAGCATTTAGCTAATGCAGTGAGTAGCTAACAGCACGAGAAACAGTCAGATCTTTCAGTCACTATCTCATTGGGTAAACTTGGAATGGAGATGAACAAGTCAGCGGCGTCCTCTGTTGTGTCGGCGAAGAGGAAAGATTCACTGCCCAAAACCAAGCAAACAAAAGGAAAACACCCTCCCACTACAAGGCAGTGGGAATGCTGCTATTTGGGGTGACCTTCTCTTTTCATGTATCTGTGGAATAATGAAAGGTGCCTTCGTAAAAGCAATACACTGCCAAATTGGTTCTTTCGGTGCCACAGTGTGTCAGCTGGCATTTGTGTGCTTGGTGTGACTTGCATGATGAGAATAAATCCTATTGCAATATCGTATTTTAGTCACTTGAGTTTTAGAGAAGAGCTCTTTGCGTGCAAAATGAAGTGTGGTGAATAATCCCTGCAGCTACTTTTTAATACCTAAATTCTCTGCACGGGTAAAGTTGCTTTGGTCTGCAAGCACGTGCTTAAACAAGAGAATTTTACTAGAAGACGAGCAAAGCCAGCTGCAGCACATGCATTTCATTCTGGGTGAGGCTCCCACCAGGAAGGATTCCCAGGTCCCAGCATTGGAGTCTGCAGGCATTGCAACTATCTGTGCCTTTGCTCACAAGGCAAGACTTCACAAAATAACCCCAAAAAATGCAAATCATGGGGACTGGATCGGTCTTTTAGTTTTAATTAATTGTAATCAAATGCATCCTGTTCTGAGAAAATTAGGTCAGCCTAATTTTCACACCCTCATAAAGGTGTGAAGGCTTCCAGGACTGGATGACACTACATTGGCAGGTTCCACAGCAAGGAGAGGAGACCTTCAGCATCAAAAAGCTGAGTTTCATGCACTGTTAGGTAAAGGTTTGGTAACAGCAGTCTTGTGGTATGCTTTTTCCTGTAGCCTAGAAGTTAGTCTGCTCATTGATCCCTACAGGGCTGAAACGAAGAAACTCACAGTTGTTATAAAGCCATCATTACAAGACTATGGGGATATAAGAAAGAAAATCAGCTGGCACTTTTCTTAGGTTCTCACAAAGTTTTTCTGATTGCTGCAGCAGTAAAAGGTGTGATTGCTCCATCAGTGGGAGCAGCTGTGCAGGGCTGGGGGGAGGCAGCTTCCAGGGCTCGAAGGAGGGTGGGGTAGGAACCAAGCCAATGAGTGAGCAGAGGGACACAGTTGTCTGCAATCAGGGAAAGGGTCAATAAATGTCCTGCAACTCCAACCTGTTGTGTTGGTTCCGCTGCAGGACAGGGAGCACCTGAGCTGAAGTGGAACTTATGGAGGAGGGCTCGCCTGGAAGGCTAAGGTAGGCTGGAGGAGGAAGGTTTAAAACCTCTACATTTTGTTTTGTCTTTGGTGTTTTTGATGTTGTAGGGGGAAGTAACTGGTCTCACTTATTTTCTACTGTAGCCTGGTTCTTTTGATCTTTTCTTGGGGCCCTGTGATAAGGGAAAGGTTTGAGCAAGCTTGCCTCAGAGTCTGGTCTGATTTGTGATCCTCCCTCATCTACCTTATCTTTGATGTGAATCTGTGAGCAAGTACCCAGTGGTGGTTGCATATATGTGTTCAATTTTAGCTAGAAGAATGAATGCTGGAAGGAAATGAGGTATCATTCTAACTCGTTCCAGGTCAGGTTGGTTAATTAAAGAGAAAAATCTAGCCTGTGGCAAAGACCAGTGGAGTCTAAAGTGTGCGGAGTGAGGGAAGATTAATATATATATATATATATATATATATATATATATATAAAGATAACCTGCTTTTGATCACTGCAGAGTTCCTGGTCTTTAAGTCTTTAAGTTAGCAAACCTGCAAACTTCAGCAGAAGTTCAGCAGTTTGAAGCCTGCTGTGCTGAACAGTATTTGGTTTGTATGCTTATTTTGCGTTGTAAGATGCTGTTGTGGGTTGAGAGAAGTGTTTTCTTTAGAATGTGTATGGGCATCTTTTGTTGTTGTTCTCCCCTCCAGTGAGGAGGGCCTTTCTGGTGAAGGGAGAGCTGTGGGTTGAGAGATGTGGGCCTTGGGCAGGGGGTGGCTAAAGGGACCTGGCCAGTCTTGGAAGTGCCCCAGATGAGGTTCCAAAAGGGGTTCTGTGAGGCATAGGGGACTTGCAGGGCTGGCAGTAACGTCTGAAGTTAAATAGGGTTAAAAGCAAGCCCATGGAGACCTTGTGTACATGGACATAGTGGTGGGAAGCAAACTTCTTAAAACTTTGTTCTACTGCATTGGTTTCTTCTATTTTTAAATTGCAGCTGTCTAGTGCTTCTTTGAAGGAAAAGTGGTTTTCAACTCCAGTTTGGAGGTATGGAGAGCTGTGGCTTGCTCTGAACCTTGCTGTGTGTGGGAGGGCAGTCCTGCTGCAGAATGGGAAGAGTTGGTCCAAGTTGATACAGAGATGGAGAAGTTATTCTGTACGCTGTGCTCTGGCTTTGGGGAGCTCATCCTGCTTAAATCTTTCCAGTGGTCTCTCTGATAATGAGAATGTAAGTTCTTTGAAAGGATTTGCAAGTGTTGACAGTGAATTATTATTGGTCTATTGAGTGTTTAAATTGCTAATATTATACTCAAAAGCCAGCTTTATGAGGCAAGCTCTTCTTGAAAGATTTATGACTGCAGTCACAGAGGGTCTAGTAAACTTAGCATTGAGTATGAAGCTGTATCAGTCACGACTTTCTGTACTGGATTACTGCTTGCAGTACTTGCTGTAGCTGCTACCTGTTCTCAAGCTGTTTAGCAGATTGACCTGAGTGCAAGGAAGTGGCAGGAGGAGTTCTTTCTGGAAACTAGAAGACATCAGCTGATGTGTAAGAGCATGGTCATCTTGGGACTCACTGATGGAAGCTTGCATCCTCTATGTGAGAAACAGGTGGAGGTGAAGTCAGGAGTGAGTCCCAACCCTTTGGAATAGTGCCCTTCATGTAAGCTTTTGGGCACTGTTCTGGTAGCAAAAAAAAAACAAACATGCACTGTAGAATTGTAGTTCTATTGTAGGGGTGCTGCATTGTCCATATGGTTTTATTATGGGCTACAAATGTATTTGGGGGTACTTTTCTTTGGTAAATTAAATTTACTAATAATTCTGTAGCCCATAGGATTCGCTTGCTCATTTTTTTTAGATGTTTTCTTCAGTGTGATGGCAACTACTCATCTGTTGCAGCAGAAATTACACCCCCATGCCCCATCTACATGAGGCACTGAACTAAGCACCGCTGCATGAATAGGAACCCTGAAATCCAATCTAATTTGAATGCACTGCTTAGCAGAGGTATGGCTCTTGCCTTTCCATATTCATACGTACCAAAAGTAATCAAAGTTGCCTTTCTATTCATTTTCTTTTGTATATCAACCTAAAAGAGTTCTGGAGTGTAATTTATGGTGCAGCTCCTGTGCTTTGCTCCACTCTGAAATAATTAGGAGATTATTTTGGTCAATATGAGTGAACTCTGATTTAATGCTTTTCAATGGCTAGTTGTGTTAGTGACTCTTCAAGGATTAGAAGCTTAATGAAATGCACACATCAGGGCAGTGGTTTAATCTTGTTCTCATAAAATCTTCACAACAAGATAATAAACGGTAGGAGCAAAAAATCATTTTGACAAACCTGTCTAGTTTTCAGGCTGTGTGTAGTCTGAGATAATTACCTGTGGGCCACTTCTGTCATATGGGGGATTGTTGGAAGGGCAACTTCAACTGAAAGTATGAAGCTTCTACGTAGGGAATGGACATTCAAGGCTAGGAATTAGGAGTAAGAAATCTCCCTTCTGTGCTATGATGAATAATCAGACATCTCAAAGCAGGTGTTTGCAATCAAGTTGCTTGAAGCTTTCCAGTGTTTTCATAAGGAAAACAATCCCTAAATATTATATTGAAAGGAGTCACTCTGGTGAATCAAGTAGTTTCAAATTCATTGTCAAAACTTAGCATGGTACAGCACGGCATTCATGGCCTGAGTAGTTTGGTAACTTCTGTAAGCCAGTTTGTCTTATTCCTATCAGTCAAGCAAAATCTCTTTAGCTTTTAAAGAGTGTGGTTGTTGGAAGCATTGGCTTAGTGTAGTGGCTGTTCAGTGGCCTGCAAGAAACAGGTGGGGAGTCCCTGTCCAGTCTGCAGTAGGTGGGCAGTTCTTGCATCTTGTGTAAGAGTGGTGGTTCTGCTCCCTCTCGGTGGGAGCCCTTCTTCCTTTCCTCCATTAACTGGGGGTACGGGTACTGGGCAGAAGGGGAAGTCCTCTTGTAACTGATCCTATCCTCTGCAGCCTGTTAAACTCGTGGCACTTCTTGCAAGTCATCAGGTTCTGAGTGGTGTTTGTGAAGGGATTTCTGCCACAAAACCAGAAATTGAAAAATTACTCATTGATTAACTCATTTAAATTAAAAAAGAGTTTCTAAACTTGAGCTAGGTTTCCAGTGCTGACTTACTGCAGGCTGTGAATTCCTATCCCTTTTCCCTTCTTCGCCAGCCCTGCCTCGGTCAGTGTAGGAGCAGTTAGGTGCTAGATGTGCTCTCCTACCTCTGCAGGATAAGATGCCATATCAGCAGACTGTCCTTCAGAAATGGAAGTGTTACAGAAGCCTCAAAAAAGTATTTGAATGGGAAGGCAAATGCTATGTTGTGTGCAGCATTGTGCTGGCAATCAAGTATTAACAATGTTGCAGCTTTTAAGCCATGTTTCTTGAAAAGAATGGAGTTGATAATGAAGGTGGATGATGTTAGTTTCTCACCAGACTTCATTCTGAGTTTTTCATGGCGTTCCTCTCTCTGACAGCTGCTCTGTGGGCACCGTTGGATTGCTTTGTAGATGGTTATGAAGTGGGCAGTGCCCCTTAAATGGTGTGATTTTGCCAGAAATAAGATGGACCGGTAATTTAGGGTGAATGTAAAAACTTTTGCACTTCAGTATCTTTCCAGCAGTCTCTTTGCACTTTCTTTTTTGTGCAGCTCAAACACTGGGGATGCTGGGAACAGAAAGGGGAGGCTTCTCTTGTTAGATTTATATAACAGCTTTAAAATATGGAGAACTTGCATAGGGGAAATCTCATTTATCATTGGCACTACTTCTGAAGTTGGACTTCTAAAATGGATGTGAGGAGGCTGAATAAGGCTCCAGGGACTTTGAGATGTATTTTCTTAGGGATAATGGCAAGACTTCCTTGAGAACTCTCCCTGGTTTCCTCAGACTGGATGCCCTTAAGCTGCTGTGCTGACATCTTGTTCCATATTTCTGTCTTCCTGGTAATCAAAGCCAGAATAATTCTTAGTTATTACATTTAAAGGAACTGCTTTCTGGTACTGTGATTCAGCTGAGATTTTTATTTTTTATGTTTTTATACAGTAATTTAGAGTAACTTTAATCTGAACTTGGATGTAAGCAAAGCACATAAATGGAAGTTCTGTTATTGAAATAAACTCTCAGACCAATGAATATTTATTTGAATAATGGTGTTTGGATTGAATACGAGGATAGCTGTTCAAACTGATTAGGAATACCTTTAAGTATTATTTGAAAGCAGGTAGATATAGGTATGTCTCTTATTGGGTTCTGTCCCAAATCAAGTAATTTGGAAGCTGGTTTTTTGACTGCTGGCATTGTTTGTAGAATGCCTTACTAATGAGCTAATTGATTGAGCTCAAAAATTCTGCCCTGGATCTGTGACTTCTTGGTTTATAGTGAGTTTACTCTGACTAGATGTACTATTGCCATGTTTTTATCCTTTACTTTTGAGGTGATGTGATGCTTGAAGGGCTCTGCTTATCTCTGGGATGCTGATGGCGACCAAGCATGTTTTGCTAACTAGATTACCCAGTCACACTGTCCCATACTTTGTGTTTAGTCACTGGCACTCCTTCCCCACTGTGGTGTGTGTGTAACAGAGCAGTGAATTCTGAGCAGTGCTTTGAGGGCACAGTCCTGTTTTGAATGAAAATCGGAAAGTTATGTGGATGCAACCATATTTAACACAGAAGAGGAGGGCCTGTAGGTGATGCTAAGTGATCTGGACAAGGTAGGAAGCAGGAGAAAGGAGAACATGTTTGCCTTTGTAAAACAAGGCCTGTGGTATGATTAAAAAGCTGAGTGAACCCACTGGTGATGAAGGAAATAAATGCAGCAATGGGAAAATCGTGAGCTTTGATGTACCCAAGGTGGAACAGTTTAGCAGGAGCAGGGAACAGCCACATTCTCAAGTATCTTGAGAACGAAATAATGACAGAAATCGATTTTTCTTCAGTATACTTGGCAATAAAAGCTATTCTCCCTCTAGAAGTCTAGCAACCTCTGAAATCAGGAGATGAAAGTACAGACCTGGGAAGGATCTTAAGAGAGCAGAGCCTGCCATAGATGAGCTGTGCTGGAAATTGAGTCTGATAATGGGTGAGGAGGCAAGGTGGGGCCACAGATGTGTGTGGGGGGAGGTCTTGTTTAAAGGGAAGCAGTGTGTAGTTCATTAAGGGACGTGCTGCAGGGTAGACCATTCTGTGGCTTTTAGAATGAGAGTCACAGGTGACTGCTGGTAGAAAACTGCTTAGTGTGGCTCAGAACTGCAGGAATTCATGACAGCAAAAGCCAAAAATGTGCAATATGCGTAGACTGCAAGGGTTTAATAAGCCAAGTGCACCCCTTAATAGGTGCTCAAGTTTCTAAAGGGTGCCTGCGGTGTGATGAGGATAAATGCCCATCATCCTCTCACCTGTTGAAATCATAAGTGGCCCAGTGTCATAAATACCTCAGCGCTGGATGTGTTGAAGTACAGAACTGGCTGCTACAAGCTCAAGTAAATAAACAAAGTGAGAGAAGGAAATAAATGAATGTAGCCTTGAAAGAAGGCAGGCTCTTGTAAAGGAACTGAGTCGGTTGTAAAATGTTTTTATGTGGACTAGTGTTGTTGAAATTAACTAATAAGCTCTTCAGTAGTGCAGAGCAAAATTAAATATCCAGGGGAATGGGGAGCTGACCACGCATGCTGACCGAAGATAGGCTGTGAGCTGGTCCCTGTTGGGGGTATACTGGAATAACAAAGAAATTGCTGAATTTAAGGATCCTAGGACAGAGTCTGATTGCAAGACACTAAAGCTGCCTTCAGGAAAAGCTTTCAGTATGAAATGTGGCCACATGCTGTGGTCCTAAGAAGAACTGACCTGCAGCCAGCTGTGTGTGAGCCAGCTCGGTGTCTGTAGCATACGTGGTACTGAGGTGCCTATCTGGGCAGGAGGCGAGGGTCAAGCTCAAATCCCAGAAAACAGGACTGCTGTACATCTTCAGGGAGAATGCCAAGAGATGAGCCTCAAAGTGACATCGTAACCATTTTGATGAATGGAGATAATTAAGCTCAACATGACTTGACGTGTAGGGATTTTGAAATTGTTCTGAATGAAATCTTCAGTTTAGGTGGCTGCTCTGTACACCCATGACCTGCTGCTTATGCTGGGCAGTACTGTCTGCGTGGCTGGAGGAAGAAAACTGATGGTAAGCTGTACGTGTTGCGTATGAACTGCTGGCTTAACACATAATCAAGTTTAAATGTTATAAATAAAGCTTATCCCAAGGGAAGGCTAGTATTTTCTGGGATGAGGAAAATTGGTTGCAAGACACGTTCTGTAGTGAGGAGTGACAAGCCTTCCGTACTGATAGAAATGAACCTGAACATCTGTCACTGGAGAAAGTGTCACAAGGATGACAGTGAACAAGTCCATACTCTACTCTTCCTGCAACCAGCTGTGGAAGACTTGGAATGGGAAGGGCACACGTGGGGAGAGCCATGCCCTGATAGTTGTGTTACTTTCTGAATGCACGTGCCCTTCAGGCTTGTTAACCACACCGTGCTGCTATTGCACTGCTTTGCTCTGTCTTCAGTGTGCTCAGCGCCCATCGCCTGCTGGGAGCTATCATGTGCACACAGGGTTTTCTAGAAGCCTAAACAATTCTTAGTGCCCTTGTGCATCTTGGAGTTGTTTTTTGCCATCCTGGAAACGAGGCTGGCAAAGATCTCATGTGAGTGAGCTGCCTTTCTCCTAGAAGGTGTAGATCATTTGCAGACAGTCTGTTGGAAGTCCTTCGAGGAATATGTAGGTAATAAAGATCAGTTTCAGTGCTGGGAATCGGGGTTTTGTTTCATTTTGTTGGTGTTTTTTTTTTTTGTTCTTTAATTTTATTTTTAAGAAAGCTTTCCAGGATTGACCAATCAAGAGGTCACTTCCAAACCACGCTGTTCTGTGGTGCAGCTGTGTGCGTGGTTAGAGTGTCCTTCGTTGGGCATTGCATTTGTTTACTGGGGCATGCCCTGAGTTCAGGGTGCAGCTCTGAGCAAGCAGAGGCCTCCTGTGGTTGCTTTTTTCCTTCAGCACAATGATTGAGAAAGTTTTGTGCATTGATTGATGTCTTTATTCTGAGGTATTGATTGGGTTTGTTGAAAATGGTCAAACAAAATAAAGTAGCATTTGGATCAGTGCACACTGAGAAATTCATCTCTTGCAGACTCAGTGATTGGATCACGCTGGGCTTTTTTTCTTTGCACATCTTTGTTTCAGCCTGGTATTAAAAGCCCTTGTGATCCCACAGCCAAGAGGCACAGCAAATAGCTCTGTTACAAACACCATGCACACACCGTACAGGGAAGGAGGGCTGCTGCTCTGACCCTGCCTTGACTTCAGTTATTCAGGGAGAGGCAGAAGTGTCTTTTGGAGAAAAGTCGCTCCCAGCATTCCAGATGAGTTTGTTTCTTGTTTCATTTTTTGGGAAAATGCAGAAGTAGAATCATGGTCTCTTTTACTTGAGAAGCTGATTACTTTGATAGTACTTCATGCTGGAGGTTGGGTGGGTCCTGGTGAGAACTGCTGAACAGCCTGCTGAATGACGTTCGTACCTTCCCATGTATTAAATCCAGTTTGGTAACTCGAAAGACCTCTACAAAACCTGACACCTCTGAGTGCTGCAGTAACTTTAAAATCAGCACGGCGGAATTGCTTTTTGTTACCCAACTCCCTGTGGTGAGAAGTGGATGTGCCTCTTTGTCAGGATGGAGCTCATGAAGGGCTTTTTGGGTCCTGGTTCTGGGCTCTGGAACCTTGGGAAGCTCAGTGTGCACGTGGCTGAGGAGAGAAGCATTGGCAGTTCAGGGCTGTTTGTGTGTGCAGCGGCAGCGAGGTGTCCAGAGGATGTTTGCAGGGAGCATGGGGATAAGACTGGGGAAGCACTTGATTCCTGAAGGGCACCGTAGGAAAAATGAGAAATACAGAATGATGACTTTGCTCATGGAGAGTAGCACAGTGGTCAAAGCACTGAAATAAGCTCAGGCTTCCGAGGCAGAGCTGCTTGCAGGGTGATGGGGCAGCTGGGAGAAGGGGAGAGCTGCTGGTGTGGCTTCTGGGACTTAAGGGATTAGTTCAAAAGTTCAGACATCCCTGGTTTGGGTGCAGTAAGAGCACTGTGTATGTGCTCAATCCCAAATGACTCCTCTGTAGTAGCATCCTGCAGCCTGATGTTGAGCAATGAAGAACTGGAACATCAGGAGCCCAGGGACAGCCATGGGCAACTGAAGGCCTGAGCTGCCCCATCCTCTGCAACAGGCCATGGGGGCTGCGTTTCTGTTGTGTGTGCCTGGCTGCTTGCATGGGATGCTGCCGTGGCACTGGATCCTCCTGCCCAGACCATGTGTTCTGTGCCAATAGCAGGTGTTGGTGTGTGGAGCCTAGAAACTGGTTGGAGGTGGCATCGGGTTCTGCTGTAAGCAACCTGAGAGCAGGTTGGGCGGCAGGCATTGTGGCTGGGGCAGTGCACTGAGCCATGTGCTTGTGCTGCAGGTTACTTGTCTTGCACCTGGGGTGGTCTCCAGCAGCTCTTGCACTTGTTTGCAGCAGCTGATCTCTGATGCACCAAATAAACTCAGATTTGCCCTTGAGTAAGATCACTTCATTCACCTGAAGAAGACATGCCAGCTGACTTTGCAGTGCTTCTGATATCTGAGGACAGAACATGTAGAGCAAGTAGGAACCCACAGCAGTTGCAGGTGTTGTTCTTGCAAATATAGGTTGATTTACTTAATGCCTGTCCATTTAGAACAGAAAGTTAGTCGCTGTGCTGGAGAAAAATGTGCTGATGTTCTTTTGTGCTGACAGCTAAATGACTGGATCCGCATCGCCTCTTTGCTTCTGCGTATGGCTTGTTGTAGCGGAACACTTTTAGTGGATTAATTTGTTTTAAAAACAGTTGATTTAGCCTTCGCTATAGCATTAAATTCTGCTATTCTGCTTTCTGGGAAATAATTTCTCTTTTCTTGCTTCAGAGTGAGGAAAATATTTCAGCCGCTTGGCAGAAGAATTAACAGACGTGGTTTTGAGATAATGTGTTCCAAGTTCCAAGAAATCTCTTAAGGGGGGGGGGGGGGGAACAGCAGCAGAAAAACCCCACAAACAAACACCAAAAGTAACAGCTGGGAGTGAGGTGGCTTACTGTTTAATACCTTCCTACAATAACAAATTGGCCAGTTCCAGTGCTTTTATTACTCTGTTATTGACAGAGGCTCATTTTTTGAAGTCACCAGATAGAAGAAAATCAGAGCTTTCTGGGACTTCCACTGTGCTGCGTGCCATTCCGAAGGAGTTTTGGTTTAATGTATCAGAACGGGGAGAGCTGGTAGATCTAAGGCAAAGATGTATTCAACTTGGAAGCTCTTAATTCTGACGCCCATTCTGTAACATGCAGCTTACAACTGCGAAATAGCTGTAAATGTCAGTGTTCTGTTGTGTGGGTTAGCGGCACACTGTGTGGCCTCAACTGTGTTTTGGGAAACAGTCATTTCTTTTCAGCGGTACTCGGTGCATATGTTTGAGCTCCCATGGGTAAGAGGTGGGAGGATGTTGATATAATCCAGATTGAGAGCTTTCTTGGGAAGCGTGGTCACTTAGCTCTCTCCTAATGGTAGGAGAATGAGTCAGTGTGGGTGTCCTCAGTGCTGTGCTCACTCATCAGACCCAGGATGCTGGTGGGGTGAGAAGAGTGGTTGCACCGGGCAGATGTCTACATCAGAAAGATAGTGATGCTAGGGGGAAGCCCCAGCTGAGCCACCCGGCTATGAAATCATAGAATTGTTAGGAGGGACCTTTAAGATCATCCAGTTCCACCCCCCTGCTGTAGGCAGGGACACATCCCACCTGACCATGTTGCTCATTCCTCCTGAATAGTGGCTTTCATTCTGGATGGTGTAATTAAATGGGTTGATGGGTGCCAACCCACTGGACTGCAGAGACTGCATGTGCTATCTGAACCCATGCCTTTTAGTTATATATATTTTTAAAGGAAAGTAGCTTGCAAAAACCTAGGTGGGAGAGCATTGCGTAAGTGATGTGAGTGCCTGTGATATTCAGGGTTGTTTGTGTTTTGTATGAGTCTCTTGGTACTTCCTCATTGTAGGGCTCTTCTAAGCATTGCTACAGTGGTGTTCCTGTGCTTTAAGCTCCTGGAGCTGAAACTGGAGGAGTAGGCAGAGCCACCTCTCAGAGAGAGCCTGTAATTGCATTTTTGATGACTCAAGGCTGGTGTTTGTCTTTTTGGTTTGATGCTGGCAGGTAACATGAAACAAAAAGGCTTTTGAAATTAACACCTAATTAAGATGGATGGGGAAGGTCACAGCCCTGGTAGTGCTGTTGGTTCAGGCAGTCAACTGCCTAAGTGAGATATCAGTGAGAAGATTTGCAGGGAATGCTTTTGTGCATCCAGGATGGGAAGTGTTATTTAAAAATCAATCAGTAAACAAAAGTCCCAAGTTCTGCACACAGAGATAGCTGCCAAATGCAACAACCAAGGCACTCGGCATGTTCTCATGTAAGAATATCCTTGTCTCTATTGTTATTTGGTTAAATGCAATATAAGAGGAGTTGCATTTTAAATCCCTCCCCCCCCCCCCCCCCCCCATGTAAATCTTGCTGCGATGTTCACAGGCTTGTCATGCAGATCCATCTACAGCCTGAGTGTCAGGGTGTAGGTGGGGTAGGCAGGAGCTGATGGATCCACTTCTCACTGGTTCCTGCTGGGGGATCTGTGCCCCTGCAGCCAGGTTACTGCTGGACCCACAGCAGCGCACAGCATTTGGGGTGTGGGCACTGAAATAAGAATGGGAATGGGTACACCTGAGTTAATGTTCTTAGAATGGAGGCTGAGCATGGGTTTTAAGTTAACCCCAGGTCCTATGGAATAGATGAAAAGAAAGCACAGGGTGAAATTTTGGATAAATAGTGCTAGTAAACGCTTCCCAGAGCCTGGTTCTGCTCCTTGTGCTGTGTGGATCGGTAAACACTGGGAAAGAGGTCAAATCATCACAGCAGCATCAATCTGCCTTGTGTGCTTGTGAGTTTATGGCCACGGAAGTGCAATGTGTCTCCTTCCTGAACCAAGTTCCCTTCTTCTATCTGCAGCCTTATTGCTTTTTTCTCACTTGTGCAGTGTATCGAGCAGAGAGCTCCTCCAGCCTTCACTGAGGTGTTGTGGCTAAGCTACAGAAGCCTTGGAAGGACCTGGTGCTATCAGGTGAACTGTAGTTGAATTCATCTGTGCAATTAAATGCTTTGCGCCACGTCAAAATGCAGAAGAACTAATGAGAAAATGCTGTTGGGTAATGGCAACGTAGAAACTGGTTTCATTCTGGATAATTTCTTCTAGCTGAAAATGAGGTCTTGTTGGTGCTTCCTGAAGAATGAAAACACTCTTCAGAAGGGGGCGAGCAACCCAGATACACAGCTCCTTTGCACGCCGTGCCATCAGCACGCAAGTTTCAAGGTCTGCTGGTAGATGAGAGGAAAATCCCCAGGCTGTTCCACATGATCTGGTTGGTGCTAACTGCAACCTTGTGCCTTTGTGTCAGTTTGTGATCGCAGCCTCCCACGTGTTCCTTGGCAAGTTGGCCCCGTCGCAGCTTCTCCTGCTGCTTCATGTACTTAGCAAAGCAGTCTCCTGTACGGAGTGATTGTGTGTGGGCAAACAAGGGAGCTTTGGAGGTGTATTTGTGATGATGTGGAAGGATGGGATAGGAGGTTTAGCTCTTCTGTGGAGGTGTGTGGGGTTTCTAATTGGGCTTTATACTCATTCAGACAGTTGAGAATGGCTGTCTTGTATGTTATATTTTTCGATTAAATGTTATTCTTGCCTATGAAGGTAGATAACTTTGGCGAAGTCTTAAATTTCAAGAGGAATAGAGGGAAACAAACCAACCTTGGCAAGGTCCTTCAGTGGTATTGACAGAACAAAAACTTGGGGGGGAAGCAATTAAATAGGTCTTTTCAACATCTTGTAAGCATGTTGTTACTGACTTCTAAGAAATTTCAGCTAGAATCAAATTAGACTCTTCCACTTTGTCCAGTGGCACCTTGGATTAATTATGGGGAGAAAAATAATGATTTCTTTTCCTCTGTTGGAAGAGGTCGCTAAATATCTCCATCAGCAGAACACGGGGGAAGAGATAAAAGAGAAGAACTGAAGTTTGAGTATCTGGACGGTGGCTCAGGGCATCCATTAGTAATGCGTCACCTTTGGTTTTTTAGGGACCTGATTCAGGAGTAAAGTCTGTCCTGAATAACGTGGAAGAAAAGAGACATCTTTGCTCCAAAGGTGTGTGTTTGGTGTGCTTAGAGCCCACAGCGCTGGGCAGTGGCACTCCACCAGCAGACATTGCAGGGTGAGCATTTACAGTAGGCCTGAGGGTTTCTTCCTGTTTAAAGGCTGAGAGAAGTAGTAATGAGAGCTGGAGGGCTTTATTGGATGAGTGATAGTTGTGGAGGTAGGTAAGCTTGGCAATGAAGGCTGAAATAAAGCGGAGAAGTGAAGCCATCAGCGTTGCTGCAAACCTTGAGTGCCATAAATATGGCTGAGTGTTCACTCTGAGATGGGTGAGGTGATGGTAGGGTCAGGCCACCAGCATTGTGTGGGGGGTGACCAAGAGCTTGTTGAAGTTTAAAACAAACCATAAAGAGGAAAGAATAAGAGGAGCACATTTTTCAAAGATCAAAGACAGGAAAAGTTGAGGGAGAAGATAAAATGGGAGCTTAAAGATGTGTGAGGAAAGTGGAGAAAGGTGTTTTTGTATTGTTTTAAGCTCTCAGATGTTGCTGAAGAACTAAAAATAAGAATTGCTACAAAGCAAGGCACGTGTGAGATTAAGGAAATAGTTGCTATAGACATCAGACAAAGGCTAAGAAAACTTAGTGTGGGTGACCGGGGACCTAGAAATGATAAGAGATTGGACCAGAATGGTTAGGAAACTGTCTGGCATGTCCCTAAGCAGTGAAAAATGCAGAGGTTCGGGGGGGGGGGGGGGCTTGTTATTGTTCTTCAGATCTGTTTGTCTGGTTGCTCAGCCCTCTAAACTGCTGCTCCAAATGAGGTTATTCACTGGGAGCAGATGATGGCTGTCACCTGCGTGTGTTCCTTTGCTTTGTGCCTTTCAGTACAAGTGCTGTTTCAGCTCTGGGTCAGTGTGCTGGCCGCTTCCAGCAGCCTTGCCATCAGGCACAAATGAGATCTGCATCGCTAATATTTATTAGTATGCTACGCTACAAAGTACTTCGTAGCCTTTCTATCATATATGTTTCAAACGATTCTACTTCAGCCAAACAAATTGTCCAGACTTAATTTCCGAGAAATCATTGTCAAAATTGCTGAACCAGTTTAATTCTAAAGCACATATTTATACTGAGCTGCACAAATCAGGCTGCCGAGTGAGGTTACAAATGGGAGAGAGAGAAGTTTAATCAGAAATGAGATTGGATTTGAAAACAGTGTTAGTGATCGCTGCCGAGGCTCAGACAGGGTGTAAAGTCATGGGTTTGTGTGGTGGGCTCAGAATAGCTCGGCTGGGGAAGCTGCAGAGCTCATAAGCCCAAGTGCTGACAGCGGGAGAGCGCGGTGGTGGCCTATGAGCAGGAGGCAGTTATTTGTGGCAGGTTGCTGCCAAGTTGCTGTTTGGAATGAAGCTGAAGTGGAAGGAAAAAAATAATGCGGAAGACATGGCCTGGTGTCAAGGGGAAATGAGAGATGGGGGCAGATGGGTTGGTGTGTGCTGGCGCACTGGGAGGTCCCCACCTGTGGCTTGGTGGCAGGTAGGGTCCCCACCTCCCTTTGAGAGCTGCTGGTTTCTCCCCGAGTGTTTGGGTGGCTGCTGGATGCCTGGAGCAGATGGGTGTGCAGGATGGAGCTGGAGGAGAGGTTGGTGGAATGGCATTTCTCAGTGGATGCCCAGATCTTTGTGATAATGAAATAGTGCTTACTGATACCAAGGGTTGACTGCAAGGGCTGCCCTCACCCAGCCCCATTTAGCAGTCCTCTTGTGACTGCAGTTAGGTGGAGTGTTCCTATGGCTAACTGTCAGCGAGCAGTTGTGTATGTGCATCTGGGTCCATAGAGCTGGGGTGCTGGTGGGCAGTGCATCCACACATCCTCCATGCAAAGGAACCCCATCCTGCTGCAGGGAGGATGAAGCACAGCACTGTCTGAAGCTAGTTTTCTGTATATATGTATGTCAATGTGTGTGTGTATGTATGTGTGTATATATATATATATATATATATATAAAAGAAAAAAAGCCAAACAAAAATCCCCAAACACATATGCTTGGCAAGTGCTTCAGTGTTTCTTGTGTAACTGTTGATCGTTTCAGCTGTAGGAGGACAACTGAACCTTGAGGAGTGTTTCATCTTGGGGGAAATGGATGGATTTTTTTTTTTTAATTTAAACACTTTGTTTTTTTTCCCCCAAGTCACCTCTTGCACATTTCTAAATAGGAAACAAGAATTGGTACAAACCTGCTGTCATTGCAACATCCCCCAGGCTTCTTGATGAGCTGTAGAAAGCTGCAAATACTCCCATGGTTGAGAACTGAGCAGATCCCTGCCTCCCTGCTGCTTAGAGAGGTTGTGCTGGATTACAATAACAGTGGGGAGAAGCAAGGCATAGCAGCAGCTTTGCTTCTTGCAAGTGAGCCAGGCTTTGCTCAGCAATCCTCCAGACCCGTGTTAAGTTGGGAAAACTTCTCTTGAAATTACAGTCTGATAGAAGTGCAGCTCAGCAGCAGTGCTACCATCAGCTGAGGGGTAACAGATCACCCCAGCCACTGCTGAACTGCAGGTGCTGCTGTACTCAGGACTGAAATAGGAATCTGGCCACAGCAGAGGTTCTTGTCTTCCTTTTTCCCCCTCCTGTTAAGTACCGGTGGGATGATTCCTGATTTGTCCTGCTCCTCATTGTGGTGGGTTATTTCTCAGCTCTGTTGATATCGCCTTGTTTACTCTCTTACAGCACCCTGTTTTTGTCTCTCCTCCTTAATCTTTGTTCACCAGGTAGGTCTTTCTTGCTGACATGCATTTTCAGTGTATGATGGCTGTGAACAGGAGTTGGTATCTGGCTTTTAATGGCTATGACACTGATTTAAGGGATTTTCTGTGCAGCATGAAGGCACTGCCACTTCTTTTCTTGGCGTCTGTTTTGCTCTCTGGGTGGAATGAAGAGAGATGGGGACATTTGTTTCTTGGTAGGTGATGCCTGCACGGAAAGTGAACCCATAGGACAACTCTGAATGATGTAGAAATGGCACAAACCATAGAAGAGGTACCAACCATTTATCTGGATGAACGCAGCAGGCAGTGACAAATGCTGCACATCAAAATAACCCTGCAGTAGGCAGAGATGGTGAATAATCCTGCCCTGGGAAAGCCTCCTACCTTGTTTAAATCTTGGCTCTCCAAGCTGTGCTGCTTTAGAAATATCTATAAAACTGCCTGAAGGTGCATTGAGTAACCCCAGTTCCACCAGGAATAGGGTGGAGTGCTCGAGGGACAAACAAAATGCTGCTGTTCCCTTTGCCACCTGTGCTGGATGCTTTGGGGTAGGAAGGCTGTGGTGTGGTTGTTAATGGTGCTGGGTTTGTAGCTGCAGGGTAGATTTTTGTGTTCAGTTATTGTGGTCGTGCGGAACGTGGCGGTGAGGTGCTCAGCAGAGCTGGCTGCCTTGTGCATGTGATAATGCACTTCATTGGTTAATAAGAAGTCAGAACTGTGATATAAGAAGCTCCACCCTTCCCTAGTGTATAGGTAGCACAGGTCCTCTGAAATGTCTGTCCTCCTGTGAGTATTGGTGGGCTGGTATTTATATTTCCAGAAAAAATAGTTCCTGACAATCAAGCACCTGGTTGCCAAACTCCTTTCATACTCTGTTTTTATTGTCACTTGGTAGGATGCCAGTTAGCCATAAACTGGATTGTGGAGCTGCTCTCAAGAATAACGGTTGCATTTTGTCTTTGAAACACTGAACAGTGTTATTTTGTTAAAAAAAAAACAAAACACAACCAGCACGAAATCTTTACTGACTTTCAATACTGCAATGGTAAGAATCAATCCAAGGATTATATCGTCACATCTACCTAATTTAGAATTATTAAAGCATATGAGGAGAGGAGCAGAACTGAAGGCTAATGCATCATGTGATAGACTTTGTGTCAGGCAGCCCAGGGAGTGATGCTCGGGTTGGCTGGGGCAAAAGTGCTGCTTCATAAACAGCCAGATCGAATGCGGTGGCAGAAACCTGTGCTAATGTAGAACAGAGGCCTTCAATTAGGGAGGGATGCTACTTCCACAGGGAAGAGGAAGCTGGAGGTCATGGCGTAGACCAAACTGTGGGAAGGAAGAGCTGTGCTGATCAGATAAACTTGGAGCTGTGAACAGATCTGAGAGCATCCCAGAGGGACCCATTAGGCAGTAAACACTGTATGTGGTCTTGCACAGAGATGGTTGTGAAAAGCAGGGAATGAATAATATTTGGGGTATTAAATTGCTTGATAGTATGCCCTTAAGTGCAATGATTGCTACAGTGTTAAAGTGCCAAGCATAAAATGGGCTCTAATGTACTGTATGTATTTTCTCCTTAGCCCTAAAGAGGTGGCATTGTCTGTCTTTAACAAGAATGAATGAAAATGTCAAGGCAAATCCTAAGTGCCATTGCTTCTTAGGCAGTGGTTAGCTTTACGCTGACTGAAATTCCTCAGCTGCACGAGCACAGACCCCTCCCTTGCTCACATGCTGCAGTGCTTTCCCAAAGCAGCAGTGCAGGAAGGGAGGAGCAGGTTGGTCTGCAACCCAGACTTGCTCACCAGGAGTGAATCTGTCTTCTAGCTGTTTGGGGTTGGTGAGGAAGAGCTGGCCCAATGTGGGTTAACCCAGCTGTTAGTGGCATGGCTTTTCTGTGCTTACAAGGGTGGATAGTGATAGGACAAGGGGGAATGCTTTTAAACTAGGACAGGAGGTTTAAGTTAGGAGGAATTTTTTCACCCAGAGGGTGGTGATGCACTGGAACAGGTTGCCCAAGGAGGCTGTGGATGCCCCATCCCTGGAGGCATTCAAGGTCAGGCTGGATGTGGCTCTGGGCAGCCTGGTCGGATGGTTGGTGACCCTGCACACAGCAGGGGTGTTGAAACTGGATGATCGTTGTGGTCGTTTTCAATCCAGGCCATTCTATGATCTTGAGGCATTCTGCCTTGAAAGGAAACAGTGCCGAGCAGATCCTGTTGAGACCCGAGGCTGTGACTGCACTCAGAGCATTAGCTGTTGGGAAATGGCATGATCACACCAAGCAGATAATGAGAGGGCAGCAGGTTTGGTCTGTGAGCCAGCACCCTGTGCTCTTATGATAGATGATTCTCACTTGCTCCTGTCTGCTGGTGGGGAGCAAGGAGCAGACCCGAGGTTCCTATTGGCTGCAGAGCTGCCTTTCTCTGGTTGGCAGCCAAAGCTTGCTGTGCTGCTGTCCTGTCCCTCAGTGGGGCTTCCCCAGACAACTTAACAGCAGGGATGATGGAGAAAGAAGTGGCAGTGGTACCAGAAGATGCCCTGAGACCTATATTTGCTTGGTGAATCAGAAGATCCCACAAAGCCTTGAGGGGTCGGAAGTGGCAGTGCTCAGCTCTGCTGTCACATGAGACCTTTTCCTCATCTGCTGTGACTAAAATGGGAACTGGGCTGTGCTCCAGATCTGGAGCTTGTGGCATTGGGCTGAGGAGATAAGAGTTCACAAAATGTAGAGCACTATGAAGTGTACAAGAGAAATCAAAATGACAAAGTTTGTTAAGTAGAACTTCCCTAACTGGAAACATCTCAAACTGTTTTGGCCTTTGGGACAAGCGTAGGTAGTTTTCACTCTCGTATCTTCTCTTGCTGTGTGTGCAGTTAGCAAAAAGATGCTTAAAAAAAACCTTGTGTGTTCTGCAGGTAATCCTTAGAGCCAAACAAGGTGCTCGCAGATGCCCCTTTCCCAGAGGTCTGAGTGGTGGCTGATGCTTTCTGCATCTATATCACAAAACATGGTTGTAAATGGTATGCAGTGCAGCAAGGCTTGGTGTTACAGTCTGGGTAAGGCATGGGCACCGTGTGCACACATACACAGCCCATGATACTGCTGGTTGCAAATGGCAGGTGTAGAGTCTTGCACTTTGTTTTGCAGCATGCTTCTCTGCTGAACGCCTGCCTTGATGGTGACATACAGCTACTGCTGCTGTTTCATTGGCATAAGTTTGATGTATTGGAAAAAGAAAGGTGAGCTGAGCAAACACCTTCATTGCCATACTGTGATTTTTTTCCCCCCAGACCCCATGTTTGCTTTTCAGGGAGCAGTTCCTCCTTAGTGGTGAGCTGACAGCATTTTGGGGAAGGGAGGGTTATCACCCGTGTGTCCTTGAGGTTTCAGCAGTGGTGGTGATGAGACCTCGTGCTCCCAGCCCTGAGCAGAGGGGTGCTGCAGTGCCTTCTGGGGGTGGGAGTGGTGCTGCTCACAGGGGCTGTGAGCCATAACTTATGGGTTTTCATGTTCTTCTGAACTTGTTACTCACTTTCCCTTTGGCAGTGGACAAATCAATTGACTTGTGCTCTTAAAAAATGGGCTGCCAATTTATCTGCCTTACAGTGCCATTTATCAGTGTGTCAGAATAGCATTACTGACCAACAGGTCTTCCCTTTGCAATAAACCTATTCTCCTAGCTGGCCGAACATTGGGGGGGGGGGGGGGGGGAGGGGGGTGACTAAGGTGTGATTTTTGTCTCACCGTGATGTATCATGTTTCTCTTATTGTTCCTTCCTCCTCTTCCCAGAGAGCAGGTTCTTATGCAAGGCCAGTATCTGGGGATGTCTCACTGGGAACATCACTGTTGCATTCCTGTTTGTCTCCTGTGCCTCAGTCCCGGGTAGGGTAGGATTAGAGGTGCACTTAGGGAGGAATTCAGGAGTAAGCATATCCATCTGGGTGTTTGTATGTTCTCCATTCCCAGTCATGCACTTTCGCCAGCAGAAGAAAGGGGAAGGGTAATGTATGAAATTGCTAGATCAGGCTGATCTGATGAATGTCATCAGCCTGACAGAGCTCTTTATGACAATTCAATAGCTGGAATAGACTCAGTAAGTTTTCCAAGCCCTGTAGCTCAGAATACATTACCCACTCATCTATTGCTGGACTCCAGTGTTGTAACTATTGACAGTTGTGTGAAGTGAGTGTCCCTGTAACGCCATTCCACGGGGTGTGATTTACATTGCCAGGTGTAAGTGGTGCTATCTGTTGTATTTCCAACAGCGTTTTTTGCTTTCATATTATAATGGGAGTAAATCTAACATCTGTAAAGTCATGTTTCTTACAGATGCTCTGTTTAATGTTGTGTGTATGTACATACACTTCCCATTGCAACATTCCTATTACTGCACAGGACTCTGCTTACTTAAATCCCCAGCAGTAGAGAAATCATCCAACCACGTGTAATAAAGCTGTTTTTTTGGGGAGGGTGGGGTTGGGTAAACAGAAGGAATGAGATGGTGAAACAACACTGACATTTATGAGGGAGTAGATGGTAATGTATGTTGCAGCAGGAGACGCAGTGATACTTTTCTCCTCTTGCTGACATTCAGTGATGCTTTGAAGGCAGCAGGAAGCTTTGCTTTGAATTCTGAGCATATCAAAATTAGATAACTTAATTTTTTTTTGCCTCCAAATATACCTTATCCTCAAGCAGTTTTTATTAAGGATGCTAATTGCCCAGACCCTGACTAATGCAGGCTGTTCTGTGCTGCTGGAGTATTCTTTGCATCTTCTGAAGTCAAGGAAGGCAAATATTAAAGCAGAAGATGTAAGTACTTCTTTAGTGCTTTGTATTGCAAATGCCATTGCAAGTGTCATTTAGCCTGAAGCAATGGTGCTGATGGACATCTCGTGTAGTTCTTGTAGCTGTGTCCCCTATAGGTGTATATGAGCCTACAGTGTTGAGGACGTATCTCGTATATCACAGGGCTGGCTGCAAGTTTTTTGGTACTGCCTGTCATGTATGTGGGTATGCAGACTGGATATATGCTTGTATGGATGTAGATCTGAATTGGGTCATGGTCACCATGCATCAGCTTCATTACGCTATACAGTTAATTACGTAACTAGGGATAGTGGCTGTGGAATGGCTGATGCACATCCTTTGTGTGTGAGGTGTGCCCTGCTTGTTTTCTCCCGCAAGCAGCCACTTGCTTGTCCTGGACTTTAAAGCTCAAGTGACGGCCTGCTGTGTGTTTGCCTTCCTTGTCACTTTAAGACAGCTTTCAGTTTCTTCTAACTTCATGTTACTAGACCTCAAATATAGCCATCAAGTCTTTTAAAACATCACCGTTTTCTACTGATACTACTATTTTAAAATCGAGACTTCTTTCCTTGTAACCTTTCAGAAATCCTCACGCTTACTGAATTTAACTGTTCTAAGTAATTCAGTGCCTCTTTAAATAATACATTCCTTGACCATTTCCATCTGTGTTATTTGTATTGGTAAAGGAGGAGACTAGATGTTTTTATGTCAAGATAGCGTTGAAAACACTGACCAGCAAGCTGAGCCTGGGGAGCCTAATGCCTTTCTTCATGGAGACTGAGTACTAGCGTACAGCTGTTGATGGGTTACATCAAGTTTTATCTTCTCATTCGTCTTAATGCTTATTTAGATGAACACTTTTAAGGATGCAAGATGATTCCATAGCATGCACTATATATTTTAAACACCCTTGTAATTTTTATTTCAATTTATTTTTGCTTTTAAGCTCTGTCAGTTTAACTGGTTACTTATTGTGCTGCTTTTATATGGAGGAGAAGCTAACTAAAAAGGTACAGCAGAAATGCAGTTTGTCAGCTGATGATATGCAGCAGCTCTGCTGGGCACCCACAGGATCTCATCTGAAGTCTACAGACAGTTCTCTTTGCTCCTTGGGTTCACTCCAGCACTGCGATCTTTCTGTTTCTCTGCACCCCTTGAAGGCTGAAGTCTCTTAGTGACTCTTGCTTGGTTAGCCCAGGGGTTGCCTGGGAAGAGAAGCAAAATCCATCATAGCAGAGGATGTCAGAGCGGTCTCCTCTGGAGTGGGAGTTCAGGAGCTCAGTGAAAGTTGGGATGTCTGTGGTTTATTGATGAATAACTGCCCTTCTCCTTACTGAACTTTAATAGCCTACGGAGCGCTTTTCAATTCAAAAATAAACTGTTTTAAGGGAGTGCTCATTCTATTTGCCTACTGTAGTACAACTGTAGGTACAAGAAGACTTGAAGTTGGTGCTTGCCATCAAAGTGCAGCTTTACTGCAAATGTAATCATGTCTAAAACGTAAACTCCCAGAGTAACTGGAATTAGCCATGTCCTGATGGCGCACGTGGAGGCAATACTTGGGAATGATGAAGGGCAAGCAGCTCTTCTGCAAGAGAGGGCTGAGAAGCTATTGGGAGAATGGTGAAGTTCAATGTGGAACTAAAAGAAGTTTAGAAGTGCTGTCCTTTCTTGACTACCACCTTAGGCCTGTTGTGTTCAATTCTATGAGTGTCTGAGCTGCTGCAGGGAGAACTCATCCCTTTGTCACTAATTTGCCATTGATTTTTGACTTCTACTGCATGTTCCCTGAGTATATATAAGTGCCTGTGAGAACAGATATGTAAAGCTGCGATTTGGAGATGCATTAGAAATACTTCCTGGATCTAGAGGGTGCTGGAAACCACTGTATGTGCCATCCTACAGCTTCTGCTCACCACTGGTGGATTCTGACTGTAGTGAAGCGGTGCCCTGCAGGCATAGGCTTGGGTGTGCTTGCTCTGTGGTCACAGTGTGCCTTTAGGGACTGGGAGGGAGCTGCAGGCCGGTGTTATGCTATGAACTATTTCTTCAGCAGTGCAGGTTGCTGCCATTAATATTAATGGCTTTGCCAGGAACCCAGTTGTACAGCATGGCACTTGAGAGCTGAGGGGAAGGAATTATTGATCAAGACTGAATTCTGGTAAAAGCACCCCGTGTTCTACTGAAATGTATTTGTAACATTGTGATCATTTTGGTCCTGTTTTGAATAGCGAGAGTTTGGAGGATGAAGGTACATGAACACGTGTCGCTGTGCCCTGAGTCCTTCAGATGGAAGATGCTGTGGAAGAGTAAAAATACTATTTAGAAAAGGTGTGGGGGGTGGGGGGAAGTACCTGCTTGGAAAACACAGCATTTATAAGCTAAAGATCTGGTGTGTGGTTGAAGCCTCAGGGACAGATCCTCAGCTTACAGACAGCTGCTGTAGCTGGGGCTGTGAGAGATGGGCAGTGGGGATGAAGAGCTCAGCAGCGCTGTGCAGTGAGTGTGGGTGAACCCTGAAGGTGAGGAGCGAGCTTTTACGTTGTGATTGCTCTTTATTATTTGTCATTTCTGTGAGTCTTCCCACCAGGGTGGTATTAGCTATATGAAATATGCCTTCATGAAGATGTAGAGATGTGTCATAGGCTCCTTCCTAGAAGGCACTGCATGCTGGGCAAGATGGGACAGAGTGGTGTGCATTTGCAAACCGCAGGCGGAGAGAGAATAATAGGCTGCTAGTGAACTTCTTCTGTATGTAGCTTTTGCTCCTTAAGTACGGAAGTTTACCTTGACACCAGTTTCGTTCATCATGGTGGTAACACTGAGTCTCTTGGGCACAGAGTAATGACTTGTGGTACACAGAAGATTGCTCAATTAGTTCTATTTTGGTTTTGGTGTGCCATAGTTAAGAGTTGAGCTGTGGGTCCAGTTTTCAGTAATTTGATACAGCATCCCTAATAGCTATTTTGCACTTCAAGGTAACATTTTTATTAAGGGGGGATGATGTGTGTGTGTTTTTCTTCTATAGCAGTTGGGTATTGAGTGGGGGAAAAGCAAATCCTCTCTGGGTTTTCCAACTCCTCTGGCTTGGCCTTTCAGAGATTGCTTCTTGTCATGTCTTTCTCTATTACATTAAGAAGCTCTTTAGTAGCTGGTATCTTATCCCCAAGGACACACTTGTAATCAAGTCCCTTTCAATCTTTTTGATAAAATAAAGAGACTGATCTTTCTTATCCTTCATGAGACTCACTCTACTCTGGCTTAAAGCAATTGCTCTGACACTTTCCATGCTGTCTCAGTTTTTTCAGTGTCTTACCAGAATGTGGACATCAGTTTCTACCATTCCAGTAACAGTGTCTGCTCTGCCCTGGTTTGTGGCGGAAGTAGCTGATGATTTGCTTGCTTATTTATACTTGTTGTTTCTGTTCCATACACCCTGAAAAGCCTTGTTGCTTTAAATTTGCTTGTGTTTTTTGTTACTAGTTCTGTTAGTGGTCAATATGACCCATAAATCCATTGATGGCTTTCCTGAACAGGAGATCTCCATTCTACAAGTGCTGGCACCCTCTCTAAGCTAATGCTTATTGCAGAGTAGTACTACAGTAGTACTGTGGGAGAAGATGAGTGTAAAGCTCTCCAGGCTGCTTCATGTGACTGGCCTTCCCATCATCGTTTACCATTTCTTCAAACACTTGCTGTGGATGCATTTGGGTTTATCCCATTTTGTTGATGAAAGTGGCACTGTTTGATATACTTGTCTGTGTGTTGCTGGTGAATTGCATTACAAACAAACCTGATCAGTTTCCTGGATCACATTTGTTTGCAGAGCTATCAACTTCCTACTGCTTACTGTGTTCTCAGCTCCTTATAGCTTATGATATGAATTCTGTAGTAAGAATGATGTGTCATTAAAACAAGTACCTTAACATTTGGAATATATCACATTCATCAAGGCCAACTTTGAGTGGGAATCAACCCGATTTTCTGTAAATTCCTGGGCCATAACCCTCCTTCAGTTAAGCAGTTGAGCCCAATTTTCTTTTTTTGCCAAAGACCATAGGATGGTTGGGTTGGAAGGCACCTTACAGACCCCAGCCCCACCCCCTGCCTTGTGCTGGCTGCCCCCCAGCTCAGGCTGCTCAGAGCCCATCCATAGCTTGGAGCACCCACAGCTCTGGGCCACAGTGCCAAGGCCTCACTGCCCTCTATGTAAATCTACCCTAAATCTCCCCTCTTTTAGTGTAAAACAATTCCCCTCTTGCCCTGTTGCTATTTCACAGTGTAAAATGCCACTCCCCCTCCTGTTTACAGGCTCCTTTCAAGTACAGGAGGGCCACAATGAGGTTTCCCCACAGCTTTCTCTTCTCCAGGCTGAACACCTTCAGATCCATCAGCCTGACTTTGCAGCTCTCTGACTGTCCTCATGGCCCTCCTCTGGACCCCCCCCTCCAACAGCTTCATGTCCTTGTGGTGTGTCCCCAGGCCTGGATGTGGTACTGCAGGTGGGACAGTGGGCAGAGCGGATGGGGACAATCCCCTCCCTGCCTGCTGCCACCTCCTGCTGATACAGCCCAGCATGCAGTTGACTTGCAGGCCCCTGCCTAGCTTTTGTCCACCCAAACCCTGATGTTCTTCTCCATGGGGCTGCTCTCCATGTATTTTTTTTCTCTTTGTCTTTACTTGAGCCTGGGGCATCCCTGACCAAGGTGTGGGAGAGGATGAGGGATGAGCACTTTGTTCTTGGCCCTGTTGATCCTCAGTGGGTTCCCGTGGGCCCACCTTCCAGTCTTGTCCAGGGCCCACTGCACGACATCCCTTCTCATGTATCAGTTGCACCTCAGCTTGGTGTCATCAGTTAATCAGTTTTTGCAGAGCTGAGTCATTTTGCTTGCCTTACATGGATATTGGCATGATGTTATCAGCCTTTGGAGATGTATTAAAATTAGTACCAGGGCATCAAACATGCCCCAGGGTGTTTTCATAAGTTCCTGTTGTTATCTTTGCAGAGTCGCTCTTGATTGCAACTGCAGCATGAAGCACTTCATCTTTCTGAAGTGATACAAGTATATTCTCCTGTTTCTTTCTAAATGCAAACCAGAAATATTTATTGAGCTTCTCTGTTGTTATGAATAATTTTACCCTTCTCATGCAGTAGTCTGCCTATGCCAATGATAAAGTCTTGTTATGTTTTTAGACAACTTTATCGTACTCAGCCCTTCTGCCATGAGTTCTTCTCTTTCAGTGATTCTATACTGTGTATTTTTTCTAACATATATTGACCCTTCTCTGTTCACTTATGGATGCTTTGCTTTGTTTTGAACCTCTTTCTCTGTGCTTTAGCTGAAGGAGGATGGATTTCCACTCCCTCTTCATGCTGAGATGAATGCTGGCTCCATGTTAATCATCTGATGAGGTGATAAAACTGCTCAGACAGGAAGGAAAAACTGGGTATCATAGCAGTGCTGTGTATTGATCTACTGTATGTGATAGCTGGCTGCTATCTAGCCTCTAATTCTGATGCCCAATACTGCTTTTAAAACATGATTTTAGAGCAAATCAGCTTGAAAGGAATCTTTTTTTTTTTTTTAATGTCACCTGAGGGAATTAATTTTAACTTTCTTTGGGATTTAGAGGAAGTGTAAATGCTACTTCTGAGTCTCTCTGAACTCCCAGCCTAATTTCTTTTTTTTTCCTAAATGTCACGAATATGTGCTTAAGTGCTGTTGACTTTCAGAGCAAACCTGGCTCTGGTATCGCTGTCGAAATCGTAACAATCCACTTCTACAAATCGTTGCTTTCTGGTGTTGAGCAGTCAGTTGTGTATCACTGAACTGCACGGAGCACAAAATCTGTGTGATTTGGTAGGGTGAGGTGGAGGTGGATCATCATGGCGTTCTGCATGCCCCGTTTTCAGGGGGTGTGTGAGTGGGGAAGGAAGATGCTGGGTATGGCAGAGGACCAGAGCTTTACTGCTTGTCATCGTTAGGGGGTATTTCACCTGCTGTTACCAGCGGAACCAACAGGATTACATAAACCTTGTTTTGTGCTGTGGGTTTGCTGTCTGTTTCAGAGGGAATCCTATCAGTTTGCCTATGTAGGGAAGGAGAGCTGAGAAGACTTGTGCCTTCTACAGGCTGCATGGCACGGGCAGCAAAATGTTACCTTTGGCTTGCTGAGCCTTAAGACCAAGAATGGTTTGCCTGTTGTGGAAGGGGAGACTTAAATACTATTAAATAGTGTTCTGGGAGGGCCTTGGAGAGGCCTGCAATGGACAGTGTAATGTAGGTAAAAGTACATGATGATAGGACTGACATCTGTTGGATGTTCTTTCCTTTCTATAGAGTTGGGTCTGTGAAGTGGATGACAAAGGGAATCCCTTTTTCCTGATGGGGAAGCCGCTTGTATGTGTATTACAATTAGCTAGCAAAATGCTTCTGAGATTGCTCTGATTACTCCGACTTTGGAAGTTGTGCTTTTATGATTCCACTTGTCATGGTATTGCTTTTACTGCACACTTAACAGGTTTATTTCTGGCTCCAACAGAAAGCAATTACCGCAGCTACCAAAATATTAAGTGCTGAACTAGAACATTCAGCTTCAGAATTTCTAGGCCAAATTTTTTCCTAGCATAGCACAACTTGGTTGTGTTACACCAAGAGGAATTTGATTTATGGAAGCTTGAATTTTTTATTTCCATGCTTAGGAAAAAAAAAATGCTTTGAGTCTCATGTCAGGATTTGGCTGTGGGCTTTTTGAGGCCTTGACTTGAGCACATCTGAGCCTTGCTTTCTCTTTCTTTGTGTGATGGCTTGCTTATAAGGTTGGTTTTGTAGGCTTGCTCCTCAAGTCAGAAATAACATGAACACTACTGAGGACGGTGCTTTCTATTGAAGCATCCAGTCTGAGCTCAGTCTTACAGCTGAACTCAGAGGCAGTACTTGCTTTTGGGTACTGGGTGCACAACTCTTAGTGGTTTCAACTGCAGCATCGCCTACGGCTGCTTACAGGAATAGAAGCAGTGCAGCAAACACGAGATGAATGCTCGAATCTGTCTGCAAGCGTTAACTTGTAAATACACTTGTGAAGAGTTCTCACCTCTGAGTTCCGCTATGTGAATGTTGTTTGAAGAGATCACAAAATGATTTGTGTTCTGTGAGATGTCTAAAATGGGCATGCCTGAAAGAAGTGGCTGTTTGAATGGAGCTCTTGCAGTGTGGTGATAGAACCCAAATTCTGGAGCTCCAACTTGCCATGCATTGAGGCTATCAGCTGCAGGCAGGGATGTGCTGGATGTGGATGGTCTGTGTGGATTGAAAGCCAACCAAGAGCACGAGAAGGGACTCCAAGCATCAAATCACTGCAGTGAGCTGCTCTCAGAGAGTGGTGGGATTGCTGCATGCATCTGTCCTGTGAAATGACTCAGGCATGTGGCAAGCCCATCTGCTTGTGGCTGCTTTAAACAAATAATTGAACCATTTCTATGTATCTTGTGCTTACTGGAAGCTGTGCTTCTGGAGAAGGAGCTAGGAGTGTTTGCTATGTTTTTCTGATGGTTTTTTTTTTTTTGTTTGACTATTATGGGCCGTAAGGATGCTGATAGCGTTATAATAACACTAATAATTAGGGTTTTTAATCCTAGTTCTGCTGTGTACCTCTTCAATGTGCAGGGAGAGCTTGACCCCCTCTGTCCATGTGACATCTGTGCAATGGAGATAACAGTGCTGCTGTGTTCAACAGAGTCATTAGAAGAGTGAGTGGGTGCTTGAGTGTGTATTGAAGGATGCTGGCTGAAAGAAGCTTGGGGGGGAAAAAAGCCTATAGGTATGCCTATAGATCATGCTTGTAACCAGAGGAATTTGTGTTCTTAATTTGAGTGGGAGTATGATAGCTGTACAGCCTAGTAGCAGGAGGGCTGAAAATGAGGTTAGATGCTTTTATAGAGAACTCAATAAAATTCTCTCCTCTGTTAGGGGGTAGGGCTGATGCTTTCTAGTACAGAGATCCTTGCCATGTTCCCGGTAGGGGACTGATTCTTCACACGTCTCTGAGTGCACAGCCACTTAGTGACTTCCCAGGCTGAAATGTTTTCTCCATCAAAAGCTTAAAGCTTTTGTTCTTTTTCTTTTTTTTTTTTTTCCTTTTTGAGACCGTATGTAAGTGAACTGGAAATATCACCAGTAGCTGTGATTCGAGTGAAATTCCTGCTGCTAATTACACAGGCTTTTTGCTAAAGGTAGTAAATAGAAATCATTCCTGTGTCCTTAGAGGCCTCAGAATCATTCAGTATTCATGGTAAATATATCAGGGAGCT
Source organism: Alectoris magna (assembly GCA_030625065.1). NCBI lineage: Eukaryota > Metazoa > Chordata > Aves > Galliformes > Phasianidae > Alectoris > Alectoris magna. Next base: position 11,080,925 of record CM060576.1, on the reverse strand, counting down.
TCATAAGAGAATTATTTAAAAAACAAAGCCTGGTCAGCTGTTTAATAATTTACTGATAGTGATAGCATGGGGAATGTCTAATAACTAGCAAGATTGGCTTTCAAGTAGGAAATAAATTACTGTTATAAGATGTCCTTTTCAAAGAGTCATAATTACTATTAGTGAAACATTTGGTTATTGTGTCAGTTCTTGATTGCTTTACAAGCACTTACTAAGGCAACAACGCATTATTTAGGAAGCTGCAAAGCTGTGTTTGTTCACATACTGATGTGAAATGGGCAGCACTTCTAGCAGTGCAGCTTCAAAATATAGGGATCTCTTTTACTGGATTGGGTACAATATCTGATGTCAGTCCATGCTTACTGGTCTGGTTGCCCTCAGATGGGGAAGGTGGAGATGTGAGGAGATGGGGCTTGGCCCTCACACTGATCTATGGCTTTGTCTGGGATTGTATGCTTTTTAGGATGGACTGTGCCAAGGGGTATGATGGCCATAGTGGGTGAAGCTAGATTAGCCTTGAAGAGAACAAGTGGGGTTTCAAGTTTTCTGCTGTTCCAGTTCCCCTCACTGGCATCTTGTTGGCATGAATTGTTCCTTTGATTTCCAAACTAATAATGCTCTGCTGTGTAATTCTGCTTCTGCCTCTTCCAATGACTATGAGTGACACAGTGCTGTACATAGGAAAATATGGCCTCAGTGAACCCTACTGATTACTTGGTTTGACTTATTCTGCGCTGGATATTTTTTGAAGGAGAGGAGATGAAGATATAGTAATTATGATCTTAATGATGCTCTATTTTCTGAATATTTGACAAAGTTCATGCCAAGCTGCAGCGATGCAGTAAATTCTGAACAGAAGTATTTTACTGGTTTGCTTATCAATTTGTCTTCAGCTTGGATTAGATGCATGTCATGAGTAATGCATTGAGAAATCCTAGAGCGCCTATTTTTAAGGTTTTTTGACACTGTTTTCTATGCACTCCCGTGCTTTCCTGAATGAACACACAATGGATGTGATCCTTTAGTCGTGATTCATCAGAGTGCTTCTGGGATTAGCACTGAGCACGCTGTGCAGAAGGAGAGGCTTTGCTGCCTGTATCTTTCTTTATCGTGGGTTCAGAGCACTCAGGTACAGCCCGTAAGTGAACAATCTGTGGCGAGCTGTGGGTTGATGCTCATCATCATAAGTCAGAACACAACTGGTTTTGATTTTAGAAGTTTTCCCTTTCAGTAAGGCTCACCCTTTCTCTCTTCCTGGAGAACTCTCTGTATGGATTATTTTGTGGCGTACCCATGTGATCCAGGTAGTGACAGATGATGCCTTTATATCTGCAATTTGGAATTGAAAAACCTGCCCAAAGTTCACATGTAAAGTGCTGAGGATTTGCTGCTGCTCTGTCCCATCCTGGTGAACCTTACTCTTAGGAACTTGGTGAGTTGGAACTGTTAGGAGGTCACCGACTTTCGTTCTTCACCAATTAACTGAAGTAGTGATATTTTTTGTCTGAATTGGGAATTTGTGTCAGATCCCTTATGGAATCTGAGCTGTCACGATGAGATTCTGCAGCTCCCTGGAGGGGAATACATACAGTGGAGGAGCAGCAGTGATCTGTCATACTGGGTTGGTATGCCTGGGGGTAATTGACGCTCAGATAACACTAGCTGGACACATATCTGCTGTACCCATTGATTCCCTTTCCTTCTAGCCCTAAAAATCAAGGGGCAATAAGGATAAAAGAAACAAGGGACGGAGGACTTGTAACTAGAAAATACGTAGATACTGCATATTAGTTTTAGTAATCCTGTGTTATCAACAGACCTGCCTCTGGGAGTTGTGATAAGTCAAATCTTATCCTTCAAATTTCTTCTTGAGCCTCTCAGTGCTTAATACACTTTGGCCACAAAAGCACATAATATTCTTGCTAATCGATTACTTGGCTGGCAAGGAGCTGTTTGGCTTGGTGCAGCACGATGTGATTTAGAGCTGTTAACGTGAATGCTCAGTGAGTGGGGGACATGAGAGTCAGTGTTGGATATGTTGCCCTGTCACCTTTTGAAGTCTGCAGTTTAATTATTGATGACTTTTGCTGTGGTTGCTTCTGATTGTTCCGTTACGCTAAGCATTGCATGCTGAGGATTTCTCTGCCAGGGATGCCTCTGTTTCCAGGATAAGGTGAGCAGTGGAATAAAACAGGCACCATGGCTTTGTCCAGCCCACCCCCCTGCACACAACCTGGAGTCATCTGGAGCTTCCTGTTCCACAGCTCGATGTGCAAGTGGTAGAGAAAGGCAGAGAGTCTTTCATGGAACAAATCCTTTGCTGCTCTCACTGGCTCTCCTATAGAGAGAGAGCAAGGCTTGTGATTGTTGCTTCAGTTGGGATGAGCCATGGAAAGAGTTAACTTGCGTGGTGGTAGCAAGTGAGTTCTGTTCTTAATATATTTGTTTGGGATGGTAAAAGTAGAAATAAGTGCAGAACCAAGTGCACTGGAAGGTGAGAGAAATTAAGATTATAAATAAATTATTTTTTTTAAAAAGTGAAGAAGTGGGAGCTTGTCTTTGTTAGCATAGGACTGGAAAAGAAAATGAATTGAATTCTAGAAGGTTCCCAAATATTGGATGAGTTTTAGTTTTCTAAAGTATCTCACCTGGCTTCTTTTCCTTTTCCTTCTACTCCATAAGCTGGGTATTTGTGGTCTCCAATAGATGGGTTTCTGAGCATGGTTTAATTTCACCTCCAAGCAGAATAGGGAGGAGCTAATTGTGGTTAGGTGAGAAGCTGAAGCACAAGGTTAGGGTAAGCTTTTGCTGGGGGAAGAATGGTTGGGTCCAGGGGTGGGTCCTCATGTGGTCACCCTTGTTCTGTTTGCTGCTGTCATGGCAGAAAGGAACCTTGACACTATATCTGGGGGGAGGAAGCTCCTAAAAGTGGAAAAGCTGCATCTGAACTCGTGTGTGATCACATTCCTGAATTTAAGGAATTTAAGTGATCCTAGAAGTACCTTGAGCCACAAATTGAGAAGCGATGCTGCTGAATGCTCCTGAAACTGCCCGGGAGTAGTTTTCAACTGGAATGCAACGGCACGGCTTTCATTCCTTACAGCTGACAGACTTGGTATCTATTTCTGAAGGTCAGCAGCAAATCTGTCCCCTACCTGGAAGAACTGCTCCTGCTTTCCCATTTAATGCCAGAGTCCTCTGGAAAACTTTGTAGGATATGTGTAACCATGTGCTGGTGAGCCCTAGGTAATCTAGATCCCAGTTTCGATGGCTGTAAAATAAAACTTGGTGTCAAGTATAACTTTCTTGAAGTTTTTCAGTGAGAGAATCAAGCAGTGTTAAGGGCTGGTGTTTGGAACACAGAACAAGCAAGTGACGATACTCAAGGTACTGCTGAGTCAGAAGATGGCAGTAATGACACCAACATCCCTCTTTGTTCTTTACCATGCAAGCACTGCTGGAGTAACAAACTTTCTAAAATAGTGAGAAGTTGGTGATCTGGAAAATGCAGGGTAAAAACAAAGGGAAACCTCTCTCTGCTGACCGTGTGCCTTCAGGTTTGCTTTCAGCAAACACAGTGGCTTCCTGCAGGCATGCAGCATCTATCCTGGGTGCTTAGGAAAGCATCTCTATTCCCTGTGCTCTGCATTCCCCTTGCTGTGCTGCTGATATGGGCTCCCTTTGAGCTGGGGCTGACTCTTCTAGACCTATGTGCCAGGAGCTTCCTCCCCCCTGAGCATGTGCAGGTGTTTTCCAGAGGGAATTCCCCCTCTCCCCATCTGGGATCCTGCACTGTGCTGTCAGCAGCCTGCATGGCCCAGGTGCTGCAGCAAAGGCAGTGGGAAGCTGCAGGGAAACAAAATGCTGTGCATTACTGCTGTCTTTGTTGCTACTTATCTCTGAGTTTTGGAGCTACAGTCCCAAAACACCGTGTCTAATTTGCAAAGGCACTTCAATTGGAGCACACCTACTCGCCAAAGCTCTGGGTCACACTATTTAATAAAATAAAGGTCAGTGTTAAAGTTGAAAATTCTTGGTGACTGGGGAAGAGCTGTTGGACTGCGTGGCATTTTTGGGCTGCTCAGTGCTGCTGCTTGTCTGCCCGTGTTATTTAACACACTGCTTTCCCAAGATATGGCCTTGTCAAGATAAACTGCTGCATCCAGGCTGTTCTGGCATTTCCTGCAAAGTGCCTTTGTGTTGGTGTAAAGGTGAGCTTGTATTTCTGCATAACTGAACATGGGCAGTTAGCTTTTCCTATTCAGAAAGGAAGAAGCTGAGGCATGAGATGTCAGTGCTAGTGTGGCTGAAATCAATTAATGGTTCCGTCATGTAACCAGATTAAAAAAGACAGCTGGTATCTGAGTGCATGCACATGGTTATCTGCATGGAAGAAAAGCAGAGGAGGTAACACCTGAGACCACAGGCAATGGCAATGGGGCAGAGATGTCCTTCCTGATTTAAGGAGTTCAGCCTGCTGTTAGCTGCAGTAGGGAGATGTGCAGCTCAGTATGGATCCCTTTTTCCATGGGGTGGATGGTTTGCATGTGTGCAATTGCAGAGTTGAAGCCAATGCTGGAGACAAAACTCATTTAGATTGGGAGGACAGGTGGTAAATGTGCACGTGGTGCCAGAACAGCACAAGGTGTGGTGCTGTCTCTGACACCTCTCCACCCACCTGTGACAACGACAACTGAACAGAGCACACTCTGGTCCCAAATGTGCATGGCAGAACAGGAGGAAGTGCCAAATCTGAGAGCTCAAGGAGCAGCTTGAGAAGCTTTACTTGCTGCTCTCATCTGGGAATCCTGCTGACTTGCAAGGGATGTGCTGCATCATACATAGCTCTGTAACGAGAAGTAAAAGTAGTGTGTATGCATAAATATATATAACACGTGCTTCAAGGGGGGCGGGGGGGAAGTTCACCAAATTGGATCAGTGCTGCTTGTAATGCGTGACAAAGTTTGCAAAGGCAGGCGAGGATTTGTGCACTGATGGGGGAATGATGCTGCAGGTGTAGAACAGAGCTCCTCTGGAATCTCACAGTTGCAGCATTTCAGGGAGCTGCAGTCGTATTTTTGTGCCCATTGCACTACTGAAGGAGCACACGGAGCTGCAAAGAGATGTTTTTTCCTACCCCTAAAGCAGCACGTGGTTGTGGAGCGTTCCTTTTCCCGTAGGAGCTGTGCTGTCTATGGGGGGCAGCAGCAGCCTGGCCGTGCCTGAGCTGACTCGCTGCAATAAGGATGCTGCGTGCCGTAGGAGCACGCTTCTGTTTCCAACCCGCAGCAGGCTGGGGTGCGTGCAGCCTATCTCGGTGGTTAAACGTTTCAAAAACAAATGTATTCATTCGGGTCCGCGAGCTGATTTTTCCGGGTAGATTTTTCTCGGGGGTTAAATGCGTTTAGCGTCGCGTTTTGACAGCGCTTTCGCTTGTTCAGCGCTTTGATTTCCAGGAGCAAACGGTACCGTCTGCGGGTGAGTAAAAGCAAGGATTACATTTCCTTGTCTGTCACAGCGAGGGAGCGGTTCTGTGCAGCCAATGAGCCCCGAGCAACAGGCTGGAGCAAACTTCAGAACTTGTGGCAATGTTTTCCTCCTTTTCTTTCTTCTTTTGCTTGTTTTGAGCCACTTTTGGGACCTTGCTCTGAATCCTTAGCGACAGTGAGACAATAAGCACCGGAATGGAATTAATGTACAGCTCTTCTTCTGCTAATTTGACCTGGTAATGTATGGGACGTGAGCTCAGATTTAGTGAGACCACTTTGTGGGCTTCTAATTCCTCGCAATAGCTGCAGAGGCCGCAGCTTGTGTGTGTGTTAGTGCTGCTCAGTGCTGGTGCACGGCATGCCCTGCTCCTCATTGAGCACTGAACCACATTTCACGGCCCCATTTGAAGCTCAGGGCTTTCCCTGGCTGTAAAATCTGCTGCACTGGGTGTGTCTGTTTTAGTGATCCATTCCTGGTCTGCAGCATGTTTTCTCATTGCTGAGCTGCAGTAGTGCAACTTTATATTTGTTACGGCTGGTTTTCATCCCTTCTCTATCCGTCCAATCCTCTGTCACTGCTCTCAATCCTCGTGTTAGTGATACCTATTGACTTTGTGCCATCGGCGTATTTCATTAGGAGACAACCAGGGGTTTTAGTATAAAAATTAAAGTTGATCAGACTCTGACAGAGCCTTGCTGTTAACCTGTGTCTCTGCAGTCCCTGCCTGCAGCCTGTTGCTCTGTTGCTTTTCCTTTTAGGGCAGATTCTGTGCATTTCCTTGGTAGTAGTGCTGGATTTTTGTGTGCCATTTTGTCAAAAATTGTAGTGAAGTCATGATTTTAGTGTTGACCTGATCGTGCTGCTTTTTATTGAACGGACAGTTTTTGTAAGGTTTTTGATCTGCATATTTCCATTAGAACATCTGTGCTGTAATTTTAGCTGTGCTGTTCAGCTCCAACCTTGTTTCTTCAGAGTGTCTCCCACCAACCTGTGTGCTGTTGAAGTTGAGTGGCTCCAGAACCAGGCACATCCCTTTCCCAGTGTTCAGGATGGATACAGTGTGCTATCCTGCAATCTGCACCGACTTAATGAACAGAAATCAAACTGAAATGCTTACACCAGCGTTTAGCTCTTTTGTGCCAATCTCTGTGCAACTTCAGTTTCTCCTGTCCTCACTGCAGACATTGCACACCTTCTCTTGCTTTTCCTTTTCCTTTCTAACAACAAAGTGGTTCTGGATGGGCAGTCCTGTAAATGTTAGTTCAGCCTGGTGTTTGGCTCTGCACCTCTTGATGTCAAAGAAGTGTCAGTTTCTTATGATCCATTTTCTCCCATCCGGCCAGTGAGAGGGGGGGAGGGTGAGGATCTTACCTTCTCTCCTTTACGTTGCTTATGATGCAGACTCCTCTCTCTTAGGTTGTCACCTCTCCCTGGAAGAAGTCTTCAGCTTCTCTGCTTTCCCTAAGCTCCTCAGACCTCAGTAAATCTGTTCATGGAGCTTTGTCACTCTGAATGCTCATTGCAAGCTTGCTTTAATTTCTTCCTTTTCTTTCGTTTATATGGCGACAACCAGAGATCACTTGATGTAGGCTTGGTTTTAGCAATTTACCCATCACTACTACTTCCTTCACTTAACAGCGTCACCTCTGTGGTTCAAGCCTCTCTGTTCTTCTTGTCCAAGCACTTTGTGTTGATGCAGGATTCTCTCTGCAGTTTCTGCCTGCTCATGCTTTACTGGCTGGATTGTTTCTGTGACTTAGGCTGCTTGGATGGTGATGTTTTCTGTCTCCTTGCCATTGTGTTCTCTGCTTTCACATTATGCTTCTTAGTTGTATCCTTGTTTATGTGATTGTCCCTTTACTCAGCAAAAGATAGTGGCATGCCATAATTCTTGAAGTGATGCTGACACCTACAGAAAGGACTGCATTTCCTTGGCTGGAAGGCTTTTTTTTTTTGGGCTGGCAGAGGCTTTGGTTTTGAGCACAGTGCTCAGACCTTCTCTGAAACTCCTCTCTGGATGGAGATACTCAATACCAGTGCAACTCAGCTCTGTATCTATTTTGAAATAATGGCAGTTACTTCAACACTGAGTGCTTGTCGTGGAGAAGCTGTTCCTATGGGCTGGCATGCAGAGGAGGGGGAAGAACTTGGAAACAGGTGCCATATAGCATATAGGGGCAGCTTCAATTAATGTGCTGTGCTCTGTCCTGGACTTCGATGCTGTCTGCTCTCTGGTGTCACCAGGTTTGCAGTGTGGTGATCCTGCCCCATGAGCAAGGTGTTCTGATGGAGTCACAGTTGCCATATGGTTGTGACAGTGAGAAGGATGAGGACTGTCTCTCCCCTTTTGCATTGAGGATGAGTAACTCATTCTGCAGAACTACCTTATCTTTTGAAAGATGAATTTCATCTCTTTGAAGTCCTTTGGTTGGGTCTATGGAGGAAGGTTGTATTATTGGAAGTAGTCTTATGCGGTTACATAAGAGACTGAAAATCTGGAACACCATTGTGGGCCCAGAGCAAACCAGGGCTCATTGTTACCTGTGCTGGTATGTTGCTGCCTTCGCTTCCAGCAGTGTAACTCATGGGGGCAGCAGGTGGATACCAGCAGCAAATTGCGGTTACCTCCATTAGGTGATGCTTGGCTGGTGAAGTGTCTGTGCTTGACAAAACCAGGAATGCAACGTGAAATACTTCAACAGTGACTTCCAAATGTGAACCTTGATGCTGCGGAGCTAAAACCTCCTCACCTGAGGAGTCTCCTCTACTTGTTGTGGGGAGCCGCTTGGAGGGGCCACCAGTTGAATGCTTTGCTTACCAGTGCCCCATTCCACTGCCGTGTGCCATGGTTCTGCTGCCCTGCCCCGCACAGGGTGGTCTCCCACCCTAATACGGGCTGGGGGTACCTGGGGGGGCTGACCCCATTCACCCCATCCCTGAACCCACCGTGCACTGGGAGCAGAGGGAGAAATGGGCTCTGTGTGCCAGAGGAAGCACAAAGAGGGGAGATGAAGTGACACTGAGGGCAGTATTAAATTTAATGAGGAAGCAGCATTCTATTAAACCTGAAGCAGTCGGAGGAAAAGCGTATGTAGCACCGCTGGAATTTCTTGGGGGAAGTTGAGTTACTGTCACAGATAATCTCCTGTTGTGCTGATGATTAAAGACTCGTTTTATCCTGGGCGAGGTGGTCATAGCTTCCCCCTTCCTGTGCGAATCCCAGCTCAGGTGGCTGATCGGTATTGATGTATCCTGATTCTGTGCTTATAAAGTTTATTTTTTTTTGGTAAAGTTGCCTATGGAAAGCGATTTATTTTTTCGTAGTATTTTGCTCAAGACAGTGTCTGCCTGTGTACGCAGCCCGTGTGCGGCACTACGTAGTGCGACTCGGTCTTTAGCGGTTAACTCTCTCGAAAGTCAATAATGACGAAAATGACTATTTTCAGCGGCAGCCGCCCGGCGAGCTGCTGACAAAGGACCCCGAACCCTCGCCGCCCCCCCCACTCCCCCCCCCCCACCATCAGAGGGTCGCTCCGTCCCTCCTCCCGGCTCTGCCCCGGCCCCGCTGAGCGCAGATCGCTGCATTGGCGCTCCATCCCCGCTAGAAAGAGAGCGGGCAGGAGCAGGAACCCGAGATTTGCTGGCACGATGCTGTACTTCAGCCGCTACCGATAGGAGATCGTGGTGTGCGCAGCTGGCTTTGCAACGGGATTTTGAAGAGGAGAGAGAGGGGAAAAAAAACCGCCAGGCGCGACGGAGGACGGCTTTTAATCCGAAGGAGGGGGGAGCCGGGCTGTGCCCCTCGGCGGGGCAGCGGGGCGGCTCTGCGCGGGCGCGGCCGCTGGGGGGGTCCCCTCCGCCCGCCTCCCCCCGCTCCCCGCCGCCACTCGGCGGCTCCGCCGAGCAGCACCGCGGCTCCGGCTGCCGGGGCCGCCGCCGCCGCCCGAGCTCCGATGCGGGGGAGAGCGGCGGGGAGGCAGCGGCACGGCGGCAGCGGGGAGGGCGGGCGGTGAACTCGCTCACTCCGGGGAAGGATGACCGGCTTCGCCGCGATCGTCTTTCTCCTGCGGCTTTTGCACGAGGCGGACGGACAGGCTTTCCCAGGTGAGCGCGGAGTGGGTTATGCCCGGTTCTCGCGGAGTGCCGACCCCCGGCGGCTTCAACTCTTCCAGCCTCAGCCCTGCCTCCGGCGGAGCCCCACGGCGGATCGGCCTCGAGCGAGCTCGGCACGGTGCGGGCCGGGGGAGGTCGGCCCGGGAGGGGTCACGGCGGTGCTCGCGGGCCGGGGCTGCACGGGAAGTTGTGCTGGGAGAGGGCTGAGCATCGCTGCCTCCTTGCCGGACTTGGAGTCTTTACCGCGACCTGTCGCTGTGAGCCGGGCGGGCTGCGGGAGGAGGTGCGGTCGCGGAGGGCTCCTGCCTTCCTGCTCCTCAGCTCGGAGGAGCGTTTCGCGTTATTTTTAGCAGTTGGGGACAGATTTCCCCCCCCTCTCATCTCGCTCCTCAAGTAACTTTCTCCGGGAAGCCACTCGGGCTGGCTCCTTCCCAGCTGTCATTCTCGCCGTGGCTCTGTGTTAAGGAATACTTTGCTCCCTGGCATGTGTACATTAATAGCAGCCTGCTATTTCCCCCTCCTACAAGTTCCTTTAGGCATAGTTTGAATGGCTTCGAGACGACAGGTGCAGGCTTCTCCTCTTGTGCCATTCTGTAGGTGAAAGAAAGATGTGTGTAGTTTTGGTTCTTCCCTCGGGTATTTCAATATGAAACAGTCTAACTGCAGTTTCTCTTTAACGCTGGACAATAAACAGTTGTAACATTCCCCATTCCTGACTTAATGCATTTAGTTTTTCCAGTTCTGATTGTATACAGACCAGGAAGCTTCTATAGGAAATGAAAATTCCCCTTGTTGTTGCTTAACACTGATGAATCTCAGTGCTGGAGATGGGGTTCCACGCCTGCAGCTTGCCTTAGCTTCTCAAACAGTGGTAGGTTTTTCTTAAGACCGAGAGCCTCGATGACTTTGTCTCTCTTCTTTAAAACAGAATTAGCTCGTAGAGCAGCAGATGCCGACTGAGCGTGCAGCCAGCACTATGTATGCCTTTAAATAATGCCTTCAGTGCAGCACGGCTGGAAAAGTTTGGCATGGGGAGGGCTGGGCAGGCACTGAGCCCCCAGCTCGGCGGAGGGGATGCTGTAATCCATCAGTGCTTTGGCAAAACCACGGCATCGTGTTGACATTGCTAGGCAACTGCACATAGCCGCAGAGTTATTAGGAAGCCGGGAAGTCTAACCCAGTTAGGGAGCTTCTTCCCCGAGTGATACGTGGGGCTGTTTCTGTCCTTCCTCTTCCGAAGGTGTTTTTGGGTTCTCGATGTATCACTTGGGGGTGAGATCCACACCTTCCGATGAGTCATTGAGCCAGGTGCTTAGAAAGAGGCTTTTTTTTTTTTTTGTGAAAGCGGTGAACTTTTTAGGGGCAGGAAACGCTTAAAATTGAGGGAAATAGCAACATAATGTGAGCTAAGCACGTGTGAACTTAATAGAAGCGTCTGGCTAATCCTTATTTTCGGAAAGCCACGGTATGTTTGGCTTTCGGTGTTGGTTTTGCAGGAATAGTGACCGTGGGGTTTCCTATCCATTAAGATAGCGTTTCACCTCTCCTACCTCCGCGTGCTCTTTGCTGCTCAAAGCGAGAGGGGCTGCTTTTCATGTTGTCGGAGCTGCGCGTGTAGCGAACTCAAAGGCGAGCTTCCTCCCGTACCGCTGCGGGTCCGTCATGGAGCAGAGCCGCTGTGTGCTCTGTCCACATCGCCGTGAGTTTTGTGGGGAGGAAGAAGATGGTGAAAGTTGCCCGGCCGCACTTTGCCTCTTACACTTCGGCGGGGTTTGCGGTCCCCGCACGGCGCGTTCCCGCATCGCCCATCGGGTGGTGCTGTGCCCATAACTATGGGTCGCCGGTGCCGCCGTCTCGCTGCGGTGCAGTTCGGAAGCCCGGCGCGTTGCTCGGCAGCCGCCGGTCGGACATCCCGGAAGCCGCGGGGAGAGGTTAGGAACCCATTGGGCGAGGAGTTGGTGGTGGTCTCGTTTATTTCCCGACACAACAGTTGCGTTAACAAACAGCACAGCCACGAGTCGAGGCAGCACAGCGCTGAATTCTTACCTGCTTCTTTCCGTTATTCCCCAGCGTGTGAAACTGGAGATACTGCCGCCCCACAGCAGGCTGCTGGCCGCCTCCTACTTGGAGTGTTCGGCTTCGTACAGAAAGCAGGCTGACATTTATTTCCTTACGTAATTTCTGTGTTGTTCTATTTATAAGTTCCCCCAGCAGTGGCTTTGGGTGGTGTGTGAGCTCTGTGCTTACCACCAAGCCTGTGCTTCTGGGTGCTGAACTTTCGGGTGCCTTTAGGGCTGGCTGCTACTTCAGTTCCTCTGTTTTCCCATAGAGCAGGCAACCCGTTCAAGAAAGGGACGTGGATTAGTGGGGAAATACCCGGTGGGAGTTGGGACAGTTGGACTGGGTGATCTTGGAGGTCTTTTTCAACCTTGTTGATTCTGTGACTCTATAAAGTAGCAGCAGGTAATTCCAGTGACTGCTGATTCTGTACGAGCTCAGAAATTAAGGCGCTTTTCTTACAGCAGGATGTTTTCCCAAAAGCACACATGCAGCTCCCACTACGAGGAAGATCCTGCTGGTTGCCGTGTGCTTCACTACAGCCCTTCATGTGTTTTTAACATCAGAATGTGGAGCACATGCACATTAAAGTTCATCTGCGGCTGTGAAAGGCACCCGGGGGGTGAAATTGTCCAGCAGCTTTGTGCTGGGACTGTTCCCCTGGCCATCAGGGCACTTGGTCATCTTCTGCTGTCAGTGTCAATCTTTCTTTTATATTTTTATTTATATTCTGCCCGTTTATCTGTGGGATTGCTCCCCGGCACTGAGCTGTGCCTGTTTGCTTTCAGGCTGCTGCCCATCACAAACTTATGGCGCTGGATGGTTTGTGGTACGTGGTTTGTCTGGGGATCAAAGGGAGAGGAGATGGGGGTGAGGGGCTGAGCTGGAAGGATCTGGGAGGGGGGTGGGGGGGAAATGAATTCATTTCCCTGGAGTTAATTGAGTCGTGGATTTCTCTGTCGGTAAATTGGCAGTGAAAAATGGATCTTTCCGAGTAAGCTACTCAGTGTGGCAATTGTTAACAATGCAGCCATTTAACTCAATAATCATTTTTCACTCCCACTGGGGAACTGTTCGCGCTACAAATTCAACTTTATTTTCTGTCCCTGGCTGCTTTGATTTGTTTTCTAATAAATAATTAATATTCAAAAGGTGACTCGAAGCTGCCTCCCCTGCAGCGGCTGCGAAAGGTTGCTGTGCACGGAGGTGTTCGTGGCTCCCAGTTCTGGTTCTACAGATGTGGAGCCCCTCTGCCCTTCTGAGAGTCCCCCCCAGCTCTGCTGTTCTCATTTAATTGTACTTCCATAGAGCTTCCAATTCTCTGTGCAGGCCCACGTGCTCCGGCTTTCGGTAATATTGCAGGAATGATTTGGGATACTTATTCTAGAATATAATAGTATTTTTTTCAAAGGCACCGCCATCTGTTGCCATGGAAACCTGTGTAGTGGTAAAGATGTAGGTCTGAGGCTTCGTGAACCTCCCAAAAAACAGCTGCAGTCGGGGGCTGTTTCTGACGGGAGCATCTACTTTTGTATGTAAAATCCAGTTAAGTGGAGACAAGAAAAAAGAAATAAACTGATCAGTTCAGCACTGTGCTGACAATCCCCCTGAACAGCTTTCAGCACAGGATTAGCGTGTCTCTCATTCTCTGTGTGTTTAGTGGCTTTTTTTAAAGCTTGTTATTAATCATAATGGTGGTCACGCTTCCGTTAACATCCGTTATAGTTTTCTACATGGGGTAAACTAATATGTATCGATGCTTTCTTTGCTCGAACATAAAAACAGAGGTGCGGAACGTTAACTCTCGAGTTGAAATATTTTGTCAGTGTGCAAATCTGACAGAGGTGTGGGAAACCCAGCTGCTGAGGTGTGCTGGGGCATGGGTGGGTTTGCAGGCTCCTGGGAGCAGTAAGAGCACTGCTCGCCTGTTTCACTGTAGAGGTACTGGAGCTTAGCTGGCATTCATGAAAACTCATTGTGCTTGGGTGAAGAGCGGCAGGAGTGTGCGTATATCTCTGTGTAAAGCATGCATCCTTTAGAGAGACACTTCTTAATTTAGTATGGAGACTGCTTAGGAGTGTTTCCCAAGCGTCTTGTAACGCACAGACACGACCTGCAATGAAGTTTGAAAAATGTGCTTGTAGGTGTGCTGGTCGACAAGGCTCTCCTTGCAGAGAGCTTAAAGAACAGCAGCGTCTGGAGGTCACTGCTGTGAGGGACTGCTGGAAGCTGCAGTGCACAGAGCCTCCTGTGTCACCTGGTGGTTGGTCCCAGAGGGCTCTCCTGGATTGATGCTGCTTGGTTCCGCGTTCTCGTTTCTGAGGAGAATGCGGTGCACTTGGGTTTTATGGCATTTCTGAGCATTTTATGGGGCAGTGTTACTTGGCTCATTTAAACCACAGTGTTTGGACAGGAGTCACTTTTTTCTGGCGGCACTTGAATTTTACAGTTCTTCTATTTTTCTTCTCGTGTTGTGCTACCCTTTTGTGCTGTCTTGCGCCGCTTGGCTATTGTTTCACTGCAGGGATACTTGCTTTTTGGAGGGGAAATGCAATTTATTTATCTGTCACCTCTTACTCCTGGATGTTGCTTGCTCACTGTTGCAGCATCATTAAAGGCTTTGTACAGCCTGGCCCTAACCTGCTGTGCATTTGTAACCAATGCGCAATTGCTTCTAGTTAGTTGTTCATTATTGCAAGCTCTAAAGATGATCTATCTTGATGGAAGAAGAGATCATTCCTGTGTCTTAATCAGACCATACATCATTTAATCAGAGCCGCTTGTTTTTTAATATCTGGTAAATACATCCTATCCGTCATAGCATAGTTCAGAGATGTTGGATGCTGTGCAGCCTGGATGGGAGGGCACGGTGTGTTCTGCAAGTGACATCCATCACAGGATGGTTGGGTTGGAAGGGAACCTTAAAGCCTACCCAGACCCAACCCCTGCCATGGTCTGGCTGCCCTCCACCAGCTGAGGCTACACGAGGTCCCATCCTGCCTCAAGTACAGCTCCCATGCAGCCAGACCGCTGCAGAAGCAGTGATGTTGACAGTGAATGTTCTGGTCTTAACTGCTTTTAGGAGGTTGCTGTCAGGTATCTTTCAGGTAGGATTGTGAGTAGTACAAATAAACTACATTTGGGTAATGTCCAGTCTGCATGAACCTGTGCAATGGAAAGGTAGTCTCATTGTAGCCAGTTAAATTGTTTTTTGCACTATTTCCAACATATCTGTCTGTACCAGATCTGAATTCTTCTAAAGGATCAGGGTTTTGTCTCCATGTTCTGTGCTGAAGTTGCACGGAGAAGTAGTGGTGTCTGGGTTTCTAAATTGTTTTCATTTTGATGACCTTACACTGCTCTGCTCCTGTGCCTCTTGGCTCCCATTGAGTACGAACTTAAAATCATAGAATTATAGGCTGGCTTGGGTTGGAAGGGACCTCCAGGACTGCTTAGTTCCAATCTCTGTGCTGTGGGCAGAGTAGCTAACCGCTGAGTCAGGCACTAATCCTCTCCCTCATCCTGCTGCCATACAGCCCTCTGTTGATGCAGCCTGGGATGCGGTTGGCCTTCTGTGCTGCAGGCACACACTGCTGGCTCATGTTAAGCTTTTCATTTACCAGGACCAAAAGTCCTTCTTAGCAGGGCTGCTCTCAAGGAGTTCTTCTCCCTGTCTGTACATGGATTGGGGAAATCCCAGATATAAGCTAAACTCCTTGTATTTGTCCTTGTTGAACCTTATTTGGTTCACATGAGCCCACCTTTGGGGCTTGTTTAGGTTGCTCTGGATGGCATCCCTTCCTTCTGTTACATTAACTGCATTACTCAGCTTGGTGTTGTCTGCAAACTTGCTGAAAGTACACTTGATCCCATTGACTGTGCCACTGATAAAGACATTAAAGAGTACAAATCCCAGAATGGCCCCTTAGGGCCACCACTCATCACTGGCCTGCACCTGGACACAGGGCCTTTGACTAACGCTCTCTGGCTGCAACCTTCCAGCCAATTCCTTGTTCACCCTTTGGTCCCATGTATCTCCAACATAAAGAATGTGGTGTGGGACTGTGTCCAAGGCCTTGCAGAAGTCAAGCTTATTATCATGCACAAGGGTATTAACTTCAGTGTAAATTCCATCCTTCTCCATGTCAGTTGTCACTAATTCTCCTGTCTTATTTGTCGTTGGGTTAGGGATGTCTGTTCTGTTTGGTCTCCCTTTTCTGGCCAATGGACTTGTGGAAGTCCTTCCTATTAGTCTTCATGTTTCTTGCCAGTGTCACCTCCAACTATATTATGTTACAGTCTCAGCTTTGATCCCAGGTAGTGATTTTGTTGAGTGGCTGAGAAACTTGAGCAGTTTCTGTGGTTCCATGAAACAGCTTTAGGCTCAGTGCTCACACAGCTGTGTTGGGAAGGCTGACCTGCTGCTTGTCCTCTGCAAAGTTGTGAAGGATGACAATAGGACGAGAACTGCACTTTAATCCTGAGTTCATCCACTTTTTATGTTGGGGATCAGTCCTTCTCTCTCAAATCTGAAGAAAATGCTGTTACCTCATTGAGCAGAAATAGGCCTTTGAACTGTACTGGGGCTATTCACCTTGAAATGTTGTGCTTTTGCTGACTCTGGTACTGCTGAATTTATCAGTGTTACTTGAATGACCTGCATCTCTGTTGCCTGAGTATCAATTCAAAGGCCAGCTCCTCAGCGATGGAGGATGGACCTTTGCAAGTGTGTAGAAAGGTTTAAATAGGCAAATAGTGATTGTGTGTGGAGTGCTTGCAGGCTCCTTTTTTAGATGCAAACACCATGCTGAGGATTCCATTCATGCCATGCAACTTTCCCTACGAGTGTGATGAAAGCAGATGGCACAAGTGTCTCTTGGTGTAAGTGTGCATGGCTGTGACTGCCCAGCAGAAGCAGCTTGAGGTCAGGAGAAGAAGGGAATTAATGGAGTTTGGCTGCTGTGAAGGGGGTTCTTTTCCTGCAGAAATACTTGCTGGAATTGCGGCAGTACTTACTGGATAAGCAGAAGAGCACTTTGTCAGCAAGATGGGGAGCTGCTGCACTTGATGGCTCTTCTCTCCTAAACCAAGGTTTCTGTCAGCGTGTCCTTTCCTTACGCTGGCAGCCCAAACCTCATTCTTCCTCTAGGTGCCAATTAAACGCCCTAAAAGGAGCAGTTGTTGATGGAACTGTAGAGCACTGTGTATTTCCACCATAATCAGTTGGTTTTTGTAGAAGCATTTCATGCCTTGGTGGTACTTCAAATGCGTAGATGAAGGATGGTTATTTTAAATCTTACTCCTTTGTTCCCAAGGCCTGAACAGCATCAACATAAACCTGTGTGGATTACCTGTAATGCTGTCCATGCAAATCAGGCTGTTTCCAAGGGCTGCATGTGCATGCATTCATGGTGGGCAGGAAGACCTGCCTGTGGTGGATGTTCAGGAGCTTATCTTTCTTCTTGCTGTGCACTTGATGGGCAGTTGTCAGTTTGTACCAGTGTCAGATCCTCTCCCTTAGTGAGCATCTTTGTATTGAAGTCCTTTTTCCCCTCCTTTTTATTCTTTTAAACTTAATGTGCTCGCTTTACTGTGTAACAACTCCAAAACAACTGAAGAGCCACCGGTGTCACATGCTGCAGAAGCAGAACGATGACTCTCTTTTTTTGTAGCCTGAAGAAGGCTTTCATCTCCAAGCTGTAAAAGCAGAGAAGAAATGGGAGCAGTTATGGTGGCTGCTGACAGACATCGGTGAGGGGATGCTTGAGGAGGAGGCATTGGGATGTGGGTGTGGGGTTGTTGTGGGGGGAAGAGGAAGGGAGGAAGCATGAAATAGGACATGAAAGGTGAAGGGAACCTGCTGGAATGGGCTTGGGGGGGGGAGCAGGCATGGAAGAGCTCGGCAGCTGGCTGCTGCTTGCAGGTTCTGAGGGTGGCTGTTGCTGCTGTCGCCTTTCTTTTCCCTTTCCCCAAGTTAATTGCCAGCTAGGAAGAGAGCTTGTTGTTTCTAAAGAGTTGGCCCTTAGGCCAGAACATGGGCTGCTGCATACTTTTCTTTTTATTATTCTCCCTCAATTGCACTGTAGTGCTTTCTCAAACTGGTTGAGTTTCTCTTCACAACCCAGGCTGATGAGAACACTTTCAATTTATTAACAAACCATTCTGTGTTTGCTTAGAGAAGTGTGTGAGCTTCGCTGCTACATCTGCCAATCACTTAATATTTTAAGAGCCCATAACATGACAGCAGCGAGTTTCCCCTGTTGTTACTCTCTGACTGATACTTCAGAGATCTCTTCCTGTGAGCGCTGCTGTATTTATGGTACTGTCTGTGCTGCTTATTTTAGTAATGAGAAAGAATGAGCGTGCAGCAAGCGAAGACTGATGCTCATCTTGCAAAACGCTGTTACCCTTCACTGCCTGTACTGAGCTGGTTGAGAGCAGCAGCATCCAGGTACCCCGGAACTTGTGCATAGCACCCACAGCTGAGCTTCACAAGTTATGTCCATTAGAAAGCTGAAGCCAACTGCTTCTCCTTGCACATTTTTCCTTCCAGGAAAAAAAAAAAGCAAAAAAAAAAAAAGCGGCTTTTTGGAAATTCTACAGGATGCAATCTGATAAATTCAGCTTTTGGGTCGGTGGCTTTGTTGCCAGCGCTGACTTCATTCCCTTTAGGATGCCTGGGTTTCCTGCAAGGGAGATGAGGAAGGAGGCAGCGCCGGCCTGTCCGTGTGCCAGCAGTGCAGACAGGTCCCTCCTGTTCCCCCTGCACACAAACACACACGTAGTGCTGTTGCCAGGGCCGCAGCTGACTGCTCAGATGCTGCCTGGCTGGGTTGGACCCTCTGTTTAATTTCTATGGGGGGAGAAAAATCTTCATTTAATTCTAAGCCCAGTTGAAAAGTTTCCATGGCTGATCTGAAAAATCAGTTTGAAGGAAAACAGCTGTTCTGAAATGAGCGGTTCTACTGTTCTCGGGGTTCAAACGTTCTAACGTGAATTGGAAGGAAAAATGTCCATGTAATTTAGTGCAAAATAACAGTTTTCAGTAAGCCATATAGGAAGTCCCATGTATACTTTGTAAAGGAATTTCTGCTTTGAATGAATATTCATACTGTCGCATTCTACAGTGGCAGAAGCAATGTCTCGGCTTCCCAGTGAATTGCCTTTATTACAAGTAGGGTCTCCTGGAGAAATAGCGACTGTATTTGTAGGATTTGAAAACGGGGGATGGTTTATATAGTAACAGACATCAGCACGTGGTTGTAATACTCAGAGAAGCGGAAAGCTTGGAAATAAACAACCGCTGTCTCTATTGGCACGGGGATAACTCTGGAGACTGCCAAGGCCAGAGCCTGCAAAGATAAGAAAGTATAATTAATTGTCCTTAGATGAACCTAGCCAGCAGAAGCAACCCTTTTAAAGTCAAGTCTCTTCTTTGCATCTTTTATTGTAAAGCTTTGCAGTGTGTCAAAGTTTTTAATGTTTTCTAATGTACTTATTTACATTTCTTTGCATTTTTAGTGTCAATACTTAGCATACTGAGTATAGCTGCATTGGACATCTGTTTTACTCTTGCACTTTGATGCTTTTCTAGCAATAACACAGACTTACTTCTGCAAATGGCTGAGATGTAATGCTCTGGAACCAAGTCTTGCTGTTGGCTGAAGGTCACTCAGCAGTTCCCCACATTAAATCACTCCTATTTGTAGTTGTTTTTAAAGGGGCTTTTTCTTTGCTCCTGTGCCTGTATCAGTGGCTACTCCTGTAGTAAGAAAAGTCATTTCCCCTCATTAAAGATCAGGAAAAACTTGGAATTAGTTCCTCTGTAAGCTATTCCTAGTGATGGTGAAGTGGGGAAATCACATCAAGTTCTCAAAGTTATGAATGAGAGACAGAAACTTTGCCCCAACCTTGGGAAACTGCAGTTATGCAATATTGCAATATGGTTTTGGAGTAAATTCATACCAGAGTTACTTTGAGTTGGATGGGAGAGATCTGGGAGCAGTGCTGGGAGTCTGAGAGGGCTGACGGTTGATGGTATATTTTTAGATGAATGAAATGACTTTGGAAAGAAGCAAGTAAATTGTTGTGATCTACATAAGAAGCAGGTCAGATATTCTGCCTTTGCTCTGTGCTGGGATTTATTTTTTCCTGCCTTGAATATACCCTGGGCATCATCTTATTTTGAGAGTGAGAAACTATTGCGAGGACCTGGAAATGACCAGCAACTTATTCCCTTTTACAACAGAGATACAGAATCACCAAGGTTGGAAAAGACCTCTGTGATCACCCAGTCCAACCATCCACATACTACCAATATTTCTCCACTAAACCACATCCCTCAGTACAACATCTAAATGCTCAGGTATGAGACCTAAATATATTTAACTCCCAGATCTGCAGCTGAGAACTGAGCTGTGACAGGGAGCACCTTGGAGGAGAGGAGGAGAAAGGGCGAGTTACTTAATGTGCACCAAGAGTAACAGAATGAGATCTGAAACGAGAGCGTAATTTAAGCATTAGGAGAGCCTTATTGGAGGTCTGTGAGGTTGTAGGGGTTTTTCCCAAAGGAAATGGTGGAAGCCCTTTTGCTTTTAATTGAGGCGGGACATAATAATTGACTGCTGTCTATCATGTAGCCCTCCCAGTTCCTCCCCAGTGTCTCTGGATAGCTTTCTCAAAGTTCAACTTTGGTGGCTGGCCACTGGCTGTCACCCTGGTGGGACCTGATTCTTACACCCTGGATTTGATATCCAAAGGGCTTAAGAAGCCACGGCTGCAGCTGAAATCAGTGGTGCTGTTTCCCATCTGTGAGGCTGGTACAAGTTCCAGGGGATGCTGAAAAGCCCTGGGTGCTTCACAGGGGGGGATACAGAATTAATGCTATCTTCCCTTAATCTCCGAGTCCCTGAAGCAGGAGCAGCCAAAGAAGGAGCTGTGGGGCATTGCTGAGTGCGTGTGCGTGCATGGTTGTGAAGGAATAGAAATTCTATAGCTGTAGAGAAATCCAAGAGGAAATTAATAATTCTCTCTGTGGAGATCAGTTTGCATAGCGTGCAGTAAATAATGCATGGGGTCATGCAGCTAACAATAAGATTAAAACAAAATATTGAATAGCTGCTCATTCAGTGAGTACCATCCATCTTTTGCACAGAACAACAAAAGAACAACAAAAGGTCCCATGGCAGGAAGGAGTATGGGATCAGGTAATTACTCTTCCTTTAATGTTGGATCTACAGCAGGGTTCTGTGGATGACCTTTCTGCAATTGCAAATAATAACCTTCTGAAAGCTTGATTTTTATTTTTTGATTCTATTTTTTAAGAACAGTACTTTTTTGGTGCCTTGCTTAGAGGTGGGGAAGCCCATCAGCAACCAGAGCTGGACAGGAATTTGGGGACTTCTTCATTGGGACTGCATGAGTTCACTGGCAGGGGCTTTTACTGCTGCTTTGTGGTTGTGAGCTCATCTGCACAATACCCTGCCACCTTTTTTGCTTTGCAGTATCAGCCTTGAGTCTATCAAGTAGGTGTGTGAGCAAAGCTTTGGGTAGCTGCCCCGTGAGCTGTGCATAGGGCTGCTTTCTTTGTGGAGGGTTGCCCAGGGTGGTGGTGTGGCTTAGGCTTGAGCCATGAGCAGGCAGCTGGGCCGGGATGGAGTGTTTGAGATTTTGTGTCTCTCATCGTATTTGTTACGTGATGCCTCATGGTGCAATCATTTTATACTTGTTGGAATCAAAATCAGCGTGTTATGAGCAATTAAGGTCATCCTGTGCTTTGTTCACTTCAACTTGAAACAGTAGGAAGCTGGGTGGGGAAATGAGTGCTGCTGCAATTAAATTGAATTGATTATTTGAATCGCATTAAAGAATAAAGGAGGTGAGAAATGGGCTGTGTAATTTATCACTCAACTTGAGGATATTCTGTCTCTTGAAAATTAACTTCAGCTCCCTTCCCTTCTGTTATTTTTTTCTCAGTATTTACTTTATTGCAGAGCTGAGAACAAATAATGAGTTTCATCCAAAAAAAAAATCACCTTCCTGCTTTCTTCATATATCCTCAGGCTTCCAACTTATCCTTGTTCAGCTCTCCTCTTCACAAGCTGTATCTGGTGTCCATTTGTTCCCCCTGCACCCAGTGTGTTGCTGGTAATGCCCGCTGGTGCTGTTAAATTCCATTCCAGGCATTTATGTGCTGCAGCAGCAGGTGTGTGCCTGTGTGCTCTCGATGTGTGCCTGATGAATATGCAGAATAGTTCCTGTTCTGAGGCCATAATGGTGAATGGGTTTATTAGAAATCCTCTTTCAATTCTCCTCTCCCCCTGCAATGCCTCTCTGCTGCGGAGGGCAAGAAGGTAAGAAAAATTCCATAATTAAAACAGTTTTAAGAGGTGTTTTTTTTTTTCTTCCAAGACAGGTTTTTCTTAAAGAATCCAGTTTTAAAAATGCAAACTTGATGAGGTTTGAGGGAAGCCTGTGCTGTGGTGCTGTTGGAATGGGGAGCAGAGATCTGGTGGTCTTCTGCTGGTGCTGGGCAGTGGTTGGAGCTTGTAGGTTTGTTTCTCCCAGGTGCCCTTTTGCCTCGTGCATCCCTGGCAGCCAGCAGTGCCTCTGCTGCCCCTTTTAGCATCTCCTGCTGAGAACTGTTGATGCTTTTGCTCCTGTGGATTCGGTTTCATCTGTGATCAAATCAGAGAAGGAAAGGAAGAGGCTGTATGCTGGGACAGTGACTGGAAATGGCATCTACTTTGGAACAACTGATTTCTCTCAGTATGGGGACTCAAAAAAGAGCCTGGAAACTTACAATGCAGTTTACTGATGTTACATTGCCCCGTGGGTGCTTACTGCATAGCATGAGGTGGAGAAAGCAGGTATTGTGCATTCAGGCTGATGCTTTTCTTGGACTTGTCTTTGACTCTGCTCCCTTCTTTCCATTTTAATGTATTGAAGTAAATATAGAGGCATTATTTGTTGTACCAAGTACTGTTCCCCTGTTTCTTCAGGTAATAACTTTGATTCCAAGGAGATTATGGAGGAAGACAGTGTTTACATCCTCACTCTATAGTGAGGTGAATTGGGTACAAGAGCATTAACTGTGATATATGTGTAATTACATGGAAAGAAAATGTATTTGAAGACTTAGCATGAATGAAGCCCTTCCCCTCCCCCAACCTTGTGTCAGCTCACTGCTAATTAACCTTTTGGAGGTAGGCATGTTGCAGCTCTCCATGCTCCTGTGTTTCTGAGGAGCTCTCACAGGTGGAAGTGAAGCCTTGGCCTTGTTCGATAACGAGAGGTTTCCTTGGAAGCAAGGCAGCCCACTGGATGTTGCACCCAAATGGTACCATTAGGGACGTGTGCTCCCTTCATAGTATTTGTATACTCACAGGAATTTCAGCTTTGTGTAATGCTCGGGGAGCAGATTCTGTCATGCTTTGATTTGGGATTTGGAGACCCAGGGCCTTAACCTTGGTTGAGCTAATTTTTCCATACCTCAAACTATTGTCAGTGACATGGATGTTTCTTTTCTGTCTCACAAGGGAAGCTTAGTTAACACTGAACTATGATGAAAAGCAATGGGTGCAGTGTGTTTTCAGGCTGGCTCCCCACCTCCCAGTATTACCAAATGATCTGTTCCCTAGGAGGTTTGGTAAGGCCTTGGCTGACGTGCAAGAACACGTGTTGAATTAAACTGGTAGAGCTGCCCAGTTTTATCTGCCAGGAGCTTTGCTTCTGCACCCTGAGGGGCACACAGCACCCCGTGATGGGATGATGGGTACTCCTTAAACCTGTGTGCCTGATGAAACAGAGCTGGTGGTCCCACCACCACCTGCACACCTGCTGGAACAGGCAGAGTGAAGAAATGGCTTTCCAGAATTTTAGCGTTGGACAATTTTGTTTTAATCTCCGTCCTGATTGCCTTTTGTAGCCAGGAATAGAGGTTGGAGTTTGCTCCAAACTGCTTTCTTTCGCAGAACCCCGTCTATGAGACAGGTGAGACAAATGATGGTTTAATGGGTTGTTTGCAGGAGACTGCAATAATCTTTGGGGGGCTCCTCTGGGTTAGCAACTGTGTGTAACCTCTTTAGCAACAGAAATTGGAGATTTGCTAGGGGATGTGGATGTCATGCTCCTCCCAAAATGGATGTTGCACATCCTCAGGCAAAAGCAAACTCTTATTAGCGAGCTCCTGACCCAAATGTGTGCCCATGTGCGTGTTTGTGCTCCTGTCCTCCCTGCAGCTGGTCAGACCAACATTACAAACAGCCTCAGGGAGGTTTGTGTATTGGAGTAGTGCCTGAATGAGCAGAACAAGGTTACCTTGCATCTGCAGGGTAAATACTTGGAGACCTCTCCATCATAAATGGGCCCTGGAATTTGCTTTTCTGGATGGTGCTCTGGCGGAGGCATTGAGGCAGGCAGATGCTGGTTTTTCACATAGCTGGAAAGTATTCTTTTAAGAAGGATGGTGCAAGACCAAATACACAAATGCTGGGAACTGGAAGAGGTTTGCTTTATTGTTGGAGAGGTTAAGAACTGATTTTGGAGGCGAGACGGTCTTTCATTTCTGAGTGATCTGTGTGATTACTGTAGAGGAAAAGGTTAATATGGTTAATGCATTTCTTTTAGGCATTGGGGTACTCATAATGGACCAAAGTCATTCTTTCTTTACTTAAAGACAAAATTGAAAGGTCTGAGAGTGGTGAAGCACAGTATTATTCAAACATACTATTTTCCTTCCTGAGTAAAAACGGCATCCAAATGGACTTCTGAATCTTTTTTTTTTCTCCTCTTAAAACTACTAAGAAGTAACTCCTCTTATTTTGTCCTGTCTTAGTGAGAATGTGTGCAGTTCATGTTCTAAAACTTCAATTCCCTACAATTTCAGGTATGCGTAAAGAGCTATCCAAATATTGCATTAAATGGCGTTGATGTTGGAACTGAATCAGTTTGGTGAGGTGAGATAGGACCTCTGGAGATGGCCCAGCCCACCCCTGTGCTCAGAGCAGGACCACCACATGGAGCAGGTTCCTCATGGCTGCGTCCATGTGGGCTTTGCATATCTTCAAAGATGGAGGCCACAGTCTCAGTGGGCAGCTTTCCACTCTTTGACCGCCTCTACATTGGTGTGTGTGTGTGTGTGTGTGTGTGTGTGTGGAGTAGTCTTGTTCAGTCATCCTTATGCTTTTCCATGGTTTTTTTTTCATAAGCATTGATGAGATCCTTCTGAGCCTTCCTGCTTCTAGGCTAAGCTATCCCAGCCTCTTTGCACGTATCAGATGCTCCAGTCCTTCAGTCACTGTTGTGGCCCTTTGCTGGACTTGCACCAGTGCATGAGCACACACGCTGTGGCTCCCTGCACATGCTAGTGCAACCTTAATGTATTTCTCAGCTGATTTACATAGTCTTTTTTATACATAGGATATACAAAGGACTTTAATAGGAGATGATTGATACATCGGACAGAATTTCCCAGGTGGTTCTTGTCTGATTGTATTTCAATTTGTGTGCTTCATCAAATATTTGGCTGCGCTGAATGAAGTTGGTATATTAAGTTAGGCTGTCCTGATTTACTGTCTCAGTCCTGTCCAGTAGATAGAAGAAGGTAATAATCGGTCTGTCAGTTGCTATTATATTTTCATTTGAGGAAAAACACTGCTTATATATTCCCTCAGAAAAAAAAAAAAAAGAAAGGTTTGGTGAAGTACATTTGTGGAGTGGTTTATTTTAGCAGCTCTAACTTCTCTAAGATATCTCGAACAGTTCTGCTCCTTTACAGACCTGAAGCGATTTCTACTACTTGGACCTCCTCCAAGTCTAGAGGCATATTTGCTGCTTGGGGTTGCTTGGCTTCATAGAAATAAATTCAGAGTGTGCTTTGAGTTCTGTAAATCAGAAAAAAAAAATAAAAAATATCGATGATTTATTCTCTGTATGGTTTGTTGAATGACTTAGGGCTGTTTGTGGTTTAACTTCACTAAACCCTTTTATTGGGAGTGCTGCTACAAAGCAGCATTGCTTATTTGATACCTTCAGGATTGTACGAGAGTTCTCTGCCAGCACTATACTTAAAATTTGTATTCACATCTAAAGAACTGTACAATAATGTTTGTGAGGAAAAAAGGCAGGGCTTTTGCATGCAGGGTTAGACTTGACTAGAGAACTGTGGAGGTAGGTTCCTCAGCTGTGCTGTGAGTATGCAGACAGCCCAAATCATCGCAGCTGTGGCTGACCCGTGGCTGTTCACATCCAAAGGTTTGTGCAGGGCTCTGCTGGTAATTCCAGTTGCTGTTACTGGACTGATAGCCCTGCTGCTGTGCTTCCTTGGAGCAATCGTATTGACTTCAATGATTTGCAAAAGGATGAATCTGGCTAGCTGCTTTCAGTGGTCTGTAAACTGCACGTAGTCTTGGAAACACATTAAGTAGTATTTAAATTCATGCATTAAGCAGGGTAAGACACAGCTCCTCAGGGCAGGGCAGGCCTCTGTCTGCCGTGAGCTCGACTGCTGTAATGAGGAAAGGTGGAGGTGTTTGTGCAGACTTGTGCATGTAGCATGAGGTTAAAAGTCTGAATGGCTGAATCTTTCCTACTTTGAGTCTGAATGATTTCCTGGTTTATTGTTATTCTTGTCTGAACCAGCTGATAGCCAAGGTTTTCAGGCTCCTCTTGGGCTCTGGAGAGGCTTTGGCTGCTACTGAAATACTTGCTAGGGAATGGCCATTGCTGGATCAGGGCAGCCCTTAGCAGTGACTTCAGAATGTTTTTAAAAGACCCAAGTCTGCCCAGACAATGGATATTCCCCAATCATAGTGTCCCATCTTCTCAGAACTGGAGAACTCCATACTGTTATTCCCAGTCTGGGGAGCTTCATACTACTGTGTGCAGTGGTACGCTCAGAGCAAATCCCGTGTTAATGTCGCGTGATCACGGCTAACATAAGGATGATAGGATTTCAGAGATTAGAAATGACTACTAAGACCCATCAAGTCCAACCACAACCCATCCTACCATGCCCACTGACCATGACCTTCAGTGCAGCTTCACTGCCCCTCTCTGGACATGCTCCAGCTTCTTTCTTGTAGTGAGGGGCCCAATGCTTAACAGAGCATTTGGGGTGCAACCTCACCAGGGCTGAGGACAGCGGGACAATCACCTCTCTGTCCTGGGCCAGCTTGTGATACAAGCCAGGATGCTGTTGGCTCTACACATACGTTTGTTTTGTTCCCTTCCTATTCTGAGACTTAGAAGCCACCATAGTCTCTGAATCTGTGTCAGGGATGGAGCAAGCTCTTTAGTTTGGGACATAAGCAAAGTCAGTTTCCTTCTATAGGAGGATCTGCAAGTGTGTCTGTAATGTTACCACTTGAAATCTGTAGTAACGTTGGCCACTCATCTTGTTTAGGAGTGGTGAAAGGGAAAGATAGCAGCGCAGAAGTGCAAGTTGTGAAGCGCAAGGAAACTTGAGGAGCTCAGGAGGAGGGACTGAATGAAGTCATGAGGAAAAACGGCCCCTGCTGAGCTGCTGTGCTGTGAAGGTGGATGTCTTTTTTCTTTAGTAAAAGAAGTCCTGTTCCTGTTTCTCAGAGCATCCCAGGCCGTGCTTTGCTTTGTGTGCTTCCCTGCAGGACCTGTTGCCAGCTGTGCTGGTGCAGGAAGGTGAGGACTTGGGCTGTTGTTCATCAGCTTGGTGACTTGCTGTTCTACAGAGGATTTAAGAGAGCTCCCTGCAAAGAATTGTGCTGCAAGGAGTGTTTTTCACCGACTTGAAAGAAAGCTCCTTTCCTCAGCAGAGGGTAGGAGGGGGAAGAAGGCAGTGCTGAGCATGTCTGTGAGCTGAGCACTGCCCTGCTGCTGTACCTCCTGCTCTGAGCAGCGCTTGGGTGGGAGGCAGGTGTCAGTCATGCTGATAAATGGCCTGAGATTGATGTACTTTGTAAAGCTGCTTCAGGGATCCTTAGATCTGATGTATGGAAACACAGAGGAGGCAGAAGGAGATCTGGGTGGGTTGTAAAAATGAGTAATGGGGTAAGAATGCAGGAAAACACCACTTTGGGTCAAATAGGTGAGAAGTGCTCACTTTACAGTTTGGCTTTTTCTGAGATTCTGGAACCCTGAGTTTGAACAAGAGGAGCTCCCTCAGCCCATCCGTTGGGGTGAGTGCTCTGAGCTCTGACCATCCACTGCCGGGTTCCACTCAGTGCAGCCTCAGCCACAGCTTCTGGGTGCAGAAATCCCATGGTGACAGCATTCTTGAAAACTGAACTGTGAAATGGGCTTGGGAGATCAGGTAACTAAAGGGCTGCAATTTGTAAGCTGGTGTTCCAGAGTTCTAGCTCTAAGATTCCTTTTTTCCTGTCTTTTTAACTGAGAATCCAGAGCCGTATTAAGTTAAGGTCCCTGGTTTAACTTCCTGTCACTGCAACTGACTACATCTATTAAAAAAAGAAAGGAAAATGCAACAAAAACCTGTTAAAGAAATGTGTGCTTTTGTTTCTTGGATAGACTGGATCGATGGGCCAAGGTTAACGGCCTGAGTTTCAATAGGGCCAAGTGTCGGGTCCTGCATTTTGGTCACGGCAACCCTACAGGCTTGGGGAGGAGTGGCTGGAAAGCTGCCTGATGGAAAGGGACCTTGGTGTGCTGATGGACAGTCGGCTGAATATGAGCCAGCAGTGTGCCCAGGTGGACAGGAAGGCCAATGGCATCCTGGCTTGTATCAGGAATGGGGTGGTGAGCAGGACTAGGGAAGTCATCCTGCCCCTGTACTCAGCATTGGTGAGGCCTCACCCCGAATTCTGTGTCCAGTTTTGGACACATCAGTACAGAAATGACATTGATGTGCTGGAGCAGGTCCAGAGAAGGGCAACAAGGCTTGTGAAAGGCTTGGAAAATCATCCCCATGAGGGGAGGCTGAGGGAGCTGGGGCTGGTTTAGTCTGGGGAAAAAGGAGGCTGAGGGGGAGACCTTATTGCTCTCTTCCAGTATCTGAAAGATGCTTACAGTGAGAGCGGGGCTGGTCTCTTCTCATGGGTGACAGGATGAGGGGAAATGGCCTCAAGTTGCACCAAGGTAGGTTTAGGTTGGACGTTAGGAAACACTTCTTTACAGGAAGGGTGGTTAAACATTGGAATAGGCTCCCCAGGGAGGTGGTTGAGTCACCGTCCCTGGATGTGTTTAAGAGCCGTTTGGATGTGGCGCTTGGAGATACGATTTAGCAGAGGGTCGTTAGAGTTAGGGTACTGTGGTTAGGCTGCGGTTGGACTTGATGATCTTTGAGGTCCCTTCCAACCTGAGTGATTCTATGATTCTTGTCTGCTCTGAAGAAGCCAGGGGGCTCCTGGACAGCAGTGCATTTCCTGAGGTGTGTGGTTATGGTGAAAATGCAGTTACCATCCCAGGCATTCTTTGTAGGGGTGGGGAAAAAGTGAGGAAAGCAGAATTTGTTTTCACTATATTCATTGCTTAATTTTTCCGCTGGAAATAAAGTTTTCAGTTTCAACCTTGTATAATATAAATGGAGCTTTTTTTTTTTTATTTAAAGATGAAATAAATCTTGATCAATACCAAACAAACGCTTGTTTGGGAGCTTTCTTTAGCAGAGAGCGTGAAAACTTCTTGCTTTAATTCAGAGCAAAATGTTACTTTGTGTTACAATTAATCTACATTGGGGTTTTTTTTTTTGACTTGCGGGTATTAAAGCAAAGAAGTTCCCATCAGTTCCTCAGCTGCTTCCTCGTAGTGCTGTTTTGCAGGGAGATAAAGCCTTGCACATACAGCTGAGTTGTGTTTTTCAGCACCCTCCTCCGTATCTCTTAATATTTGTGCTAAACTGTAGATATGCACAGACTGCTTATCAGAATTACCAACGGGTGTCTGCTTGCAGATGCAGAATTATTTCTGAATTTGATAGCAAGATAGCGGGTTTGTGCTAGCTTTGGGAATCTGCTGAAAGCTGAACTTTGAAAGTAAGTTTTGGCATGCTGCTCTGCTCCATATGCATCCCAACCCCAATAGTGTTTTCTACACTGTAGAAAATACATGTATATATAAATATAGATATAAATATAACATTTTAAATACAGTAGAACATGCATACATCTCTATAAAAACCTGCGATTTCAGCCCAAATCAGAGGCTGAGGGAAATGATGCTGCTGGGTTTCTCTTTGAGCTGAAGGATATTAATGTGCATCGGAACTCCCCGCACCAATTAAGAGTCCTCTGCTGAGGAAGCTTCTAAGAAATGACCCTGCTCTCACAGAGCCGTGTGGCCTCTCCCATTGTGACTTTTTAACATTCTGGGGATTTTTGGTGTCTTTATTTTGTAGCTGTGAAGGTTTGAGCTGTGTTTACATCTGTGTGCTCAGCCCAGTGCAGCAGAGGGCACAGACGCTTCTGGGAAGGTCTTGAGAGAGTTTTTCTAATGAAGCTGGGAACTGGATTAGTGACCCCATATGTAAATGCTGTGCTTTTGTTTGGAATTCCTTTGCTAATATAGTGCTTAAAAAAAATAGTCTATGAAAAGATGAATATTTGAGACAAAGTGTCTTTTTGGGTTTGGCAGTTTCCAGCTAAGGGAGAAGGATGCTTCAAATAGGAACTTTGGGGGTAGAGTCAATAGATTAATCTTTAGTTCAAAAAAATCTATTTCTGATCAATCCTGTTTTCATTGATGCTCCTTGGAGGTAAAATGTAAGCAGTGGAATTTTGCATTTATATAGCTTCTTAAATCAAAGAATCACTAAGGTTGGAAAAGACCTCTAAGATCACCCAGTCCAACCCCAACCCATCCCACCATGCCCAGCGCCATGTTTCCTGAACACCTCCAGGGATGGTGACTGCACCACCTCCCTGGGCAGCCTGTGCCAGTGCATCATCGCCCTTTCTGAGAAGTTTTTCCTAATATACAATCTGAACCTTCCCTGGTGCAACTTGAGGCTGTTCCCTCTCATCCTATTGCTGTTACCTGGAAGCAGAGGCTGACCCCCATCTCATCACAACCTCCTTTCAGGTATTTGTAGAGAGTGATGAGGTCTCCCCTGAGCCTCCTCTTCTCTAGACTGAACCATCCCAGTTTCCTTAGACGCTCCCCATAAAACTTGCTCTCCGGACCTCTCACCAGCTTTGCTGCCTGTCTCTGGCTGCTCTCCAGGGCCTCAATGTCTTGCAGTGAGGGATTTAACACTGAACGCAGTGTTCAAGGTGTGGCCTCAGCTTCAGTCACACAGAGGAGATACGAAGGCATTATCTGGGTTTATTTAAAGGCTTGTGTGGTTACTCAGAAGCTGTGTCCAGGGGTTTGCTCCAAGGCCCATCAAAATACTTGGAAAATCTGTTGATTTGAATGGTGGTGGGTCAGCTCCAGCCTGACTCTCAGTGTTGTTGAAACAGATGAGTCCTGGCAATCTTTAAGCCATCTTTTTTTTTCCGCTGTGGTCTTCTCTTGTGAGCCTGATATCTCTGTTTGCAGCCCTCAGATGGGATTATTACGGCAGTTCAGCTGACAGAGCAAGCGTTTCCAGGAGGTGAAGGTGCTTTGCTCGAGTCCCGGTGAGGATGGAGGCCCTACGCTGCTTTGATTGCACCTCCTCCCATTCTGTCAATATTTGGTTCTTACACTTCTCATCTGTTGGAATATCGCCCTTCTCAGAAAAAGCAAACATTTGCTCTTCCCTCGTTTCAATATTGGGCTGCCAGAGAATGGTTGTGATTACTGCTTCATACCGAGTGCCTGACGTGCATCTTAGCTGTGCTTTTGAATTTGCTCCGTTGCAATACCATTTTTTAAATGCCAACTTGATTTTCTGCTTGGATTGCTGAAAATAATGTGTACGTGTGTGTGTAAGTGCTCTGTAGCATATGCAGATGGAGGACCTAACTATGAGTTTCTGGGCCAGTGTTAAAAGAATTAATCACATATGTAAAGCTCTGCGTGTACTTTCACTTTTGCTGAACATGAATCTTCATCTGGCATCCACAGCATCATATTTGGGATGATGTCCAGATTTGAAGGAAAAAAAAAATGGTCAATAACCATTGCCAGCTACTGTGGCAAGGAACCAATTACCCCATTCTGTTTTCATCCCTCTGTGCACATGTCAATAAATAATCACTCAGCCATAATCCTAACCAACTCTGATTAAACGTGTGTCCTGAAAGCTTCTAAACTGTAAATGGTGGCAAAAATGCCCTTACTCACTTGTTTCTTTCGATCTGTTAAAATACCTATTGAGGCCTTAAGGTGTTTGACTACACTTAAAATATACTGTGGAAAATCAGATACCCATTACACAGACCGATCCAAATTGACACCAATTCCCATGTGCTGTATGAGCTGCATAATAGCTCTGGGGAAGCATCTCAGCCCTGACTAATGGGAGGCTGTGCTGCAAGTAAGTGGATTCGTCTCCTTCGGAGCTCTTAACTTTGAAAGTTGTGTGAAGTGACTTTGTAGTTTTTCTTGCTTGTGAGAAGATTTATAATAAGCTGTTCTGCTTGCAAATTATGCATCTTAAAGGCTGAGATTAAAAGAATTACACTATAGGCAGTAGATAGGGTTAGTTGTAGATGGAGCTCATGATAACAGTGAGCGATCTGCAAGGTCGTGGGGTCTTTTAGTGGTAGTTGGAAGGCTGCAGGTTCTCGATGTTGCTTGTGGGGCTCGAGAATGATGCTTCCCACGGCACTCTGGTCTGTGCCAGAACCACAGCTGATGGCATTGTGTTGGTCTTGGGCCTCAGGAGAGAGGGCAGCTGTGCCTGCACCCAGTGATGAAGGTGGCATCTGTGGTTCTCCACGTGTGCACCCTGTGCTGCAGGAGGAAAAGCAATTGTAGGGAAAACTGTAGTGATAACAGTATGTGTTTTTCTAGGGAACTCCAGTGCTGTTGGTTCACGATTGCTGTGAATCTCAGCATATAAAAAAAAACTGAAGCATCTGCATTACTGATACAATAACATCAAATATTGTGATGCATCTTTAACTTTGAAGGTGTGTTTTCCTTTGAACTTTCAAGAGCAGCCGTCCTTTTACTTACAGAGGTTAACATGTAGATGTTGAAAGAGATCCGGGAGTTGCTGCTGGAGTTTGACTGAGTTTGTGGGAAGAGAATGAAGCGCAATTTAATGTTAAATGTAAATAGAGGACTGCTTTTAAGCACGTGGATTCAAGCTGCTGCTTTGATGGCTTTGCATGGTCTCTCAGTGTGGAGAAGCTGTGGCTGCACAGCCCAGACCTGGAGTTTTCCTTTGTCTGAAGGAGAACAGATTGTTTGCTTTGCAATTGTGCTGGGAAAAAAAAAGTTGAGTTACAGCTGCAAGGTGCCCAGCCTGGAGCAGATCGGTTTTGGTCTCGCTGTTTTGTTTATCTAGTGCAGCCATGTTATATTTCATGCATCAGTAATAATTTAATTTGTAATGATCCTGCATTTATGTGGACTTTATGCCCAGTCTTCTACCAGATGACACTCAAAAAAACAGAAATAAAAAAAATTGTAATGCTTTCATCATCCTTTCCATAGGGAAAGGGGAGGTCTTCTTCAGAAGGAAGGGAAAACAGTCATAACCTACATGCTTGCACTTGTTTCACTTGGGTTTGTCACTCGTAGTGCTTGCTCCCCTTTGTTGCTGAGCAGGGTTAGCAGCTGGCTCACCCTTACCCCTCCCCAAACCTCCTGCCCTATCTGTGTGTCTGTACAGAGTGAGTTAGTCATAAAGCCATCAATTTTTGGTAACCTTACCTTGAGATGAACAGATGTTGAATGTGAAATTATGGTATTTGGATTTAGCCATGTCTCAAATATAATGTTTTCCTGTGTGGCACCAAAACCGAACCATTTCACATTTATTTTGGTGCTGTTTTATGGTGCTCGTGTAAATGAGGTACATTTGTACAAATCAATTATTTGGTATTTTGCAATGTAGAAGCTGCCGTGCTTTAAAAAGAGGGAGGAAAAATGTGTGGATGAGGTTTCTGTTGCAGACTTAGATCTGTGCTGTGCTGTTATTTCAGAGATTATTAGCTCCGATGTAGTCGCGTTTAGATTTCAGTTTTAAGGTAGTTTCTCCATGTTGAATTGGCTCACTTGATTTCAGTGGGAGAGAACTGGAATATAGAGGGCATGCTACACTTAAAGAAAGCCGTGCTTCCTTTTAGTCCCCTTGGAGATGGTTCATGCACACAGCGCTTCCTCTGAGGCCCTGCTTTGGGGCTGCCCTATTTCTCATTATCTGAATGTGCTCAATTTAGTCAGGAAATCCTGTCTGAGAAGATGGCTGGGATGTAATTTGGTAATGTCCAGTCGTTCTGCAGACTGGTTGGCTCAGTCGCTTTACCTGAGCTGCAGGATGCTCTCGTCATGTATATCATGTGCATAGTGTGCTACTGAGAGCCTCAGGTGCATTAGATGTGTGGCAACAGTGGTGTTCAAGTAGCATGCCCCATGCAGATGCTTACAGAGCTCTAGATATGCTGTCTATGGACAGCACAGGTCAGGAGACACGAGCCCGCTCATCTGTGAAGCTGCGTAACATCAGCTTCCGTGTGTTCTGCACTACTGTGCTGAGTTTCAGAAGGCACTGTGAGTCCTTACAGCATCTTTGTGCAGGTGATGCTCAAATGCAGTCAAGGTAAAAACAATGTATTTAAACTCGGCTTTTGAAAAGAGAAATGCATTTTCTGTGCTTGAAGCCTGAAAACTGGTGTACGGTTTGGCTTCATCGTAGCACAGAGTTATTTCCCTTTCGTAGAGAAGCTGTGTAAAAATGCAGACACCCTGTGACAAGTATGGAACCCATACCTGGAACCCATTTAGTAGCTCTAGCAGAAGTGACATAGCTGTATGAGCTTCTATAGAGCAGAATTTTGGAGAAAAAGTAATTTGTAGAAGCTGTTCTTAATGGAGCTGGGAGGCTGTTTGCTGTTGTTTCTTAATCCCCTGAAGCTAGCTCAGTAGTTCAGCACTTTAAAATTAAGGTTGCCATTGGGTAAACAAGATTCATAAGTGGCTCTGAGTGCGCTTTCTGTGCTTTATGAAAGCATAAATCATTTGTCGCCATCTGTAGTCCTTCAGATCTTGAATTTTGCCCACTTCTTCCTTCTTGGCACTGCTATGGCCCATGGCTTGGGGAGGTTTTGCTGGGTGCAGGAAATGAGCCCAGTCTAAACAGGCAGAGGCTGCACTGAGGTGAGTGTCCAGAGCGTTGTGCACAAAGTGTTCAGGAAGCTTGGTTCTTATACGGCAGTGGAGCAATTTAGTAGCAGTTGTCTCCATACTGAACATGGAAAATAGGATAATCTGAGCAGTCTGTGCCAAGGGCAGCTTGGTGGTGCTGTAGATAACGTGATCAACAGAGAAAAATATGAACAGATCGATAATTTCAGATGGTGGTTCTGATACAAGCAAAGGCACAGCATTGATTTGTAAAATAAGAGTATGGATGCAGCTGTTAAAATGTGCTCTGTGTATACGTGTTAGATAATAAATAAAGCAGAGCACCCTCAGCCTCAAAGGCAAACAATAAATCATCAGACAGTATGTGAGCCCTCTAATGCAGGAGGCTGGGAAACGTGTGGGCAAGCACTGGAGCTGTGCAGGATGGATGGCGTGAAGGAAAAGACAAAGCCCAGAGATGTTCTTCATTCATTAAGAAGATGAAGGGTCCTTGTTCCACGTGGTGTTGTCCTATGTGTTGTTCTGCCCTTAGCTTCCTCAACAGGGACTGCCAGCATGATGGGGATTAGAGGAGTGGGGAGGTCCAACATCATAATGCGCAAGTGAGGGTCCAAGTGAGGTTACTGCTGCTTGCAGTCAGCAGTAGCAAGCCCAGTTTATCTGGATGGCAGATGATGTTAGTACTGATCAAAGGATGCTGGTGTTGAAAGAGCAGTAACAGAATAAACCTACATCCTGTGGCACCTCCTCGGGTGCCTTCCATTGCATCCTGTGCCAGTGACTTGCGACACAGCAGTGGCTCTGGAGCACTTGGGTGGTGGTTCTGGTGTTGGGTTTAACACGCCACCAGTTGAACTGCTACAGGCATGGGCATCTATTAAGCCAGTAGAGATGGTGATGTGGGTTAACATCTGCCAAGGCCAGATGTGAGGTGCCTTCAGAAACTTCCTGCTGGGAACACGAGATTGGAGCTGGCTATCTGGGACCCACGTGATGTGGCACATAGAACTGTTCAGAATTGAATATTGATCTGCAGCTTTCATTTCAGGTAGGCAAGCGCAATTAATTATTAGTAATAGTACATGCAGCTGTGATGTCTGGTATTAAAGCTTTTCAGCTGTGGTTTTTACAAGTGGGTTTTTTTCTTTCTGAATGCACGTTTGCTTTGAGCTGAGTAAATTCTTCACTTTGTTGTGGGAAAGCATACAACATCAGCGCGATTGGAAGCTGTGACCCAATCTGAAAGCATCTCTGATGTGGTGGACAGAATGACAGCTCTTGAAATGACAGATTTTGGGAATTCCTTTATGCTCTGAGCAAATACGTGCAGGGACTTGGTGATGGATGCTGCTGTGTGCTCTGTGTAGGTGTGTTCTGACTGTGTAGTACCAAAAGAAGTACTTCCAGACAGTCCCACGGGCACAACGTGAGATCAACCCCTATTTAGTTCTGCAAGAGCACTGTTGCTATAACATAAGTTGCATTGGGAAGCTGCGTGGATTTGCACGCACAGACTGAGGAAACCATGGAACGTTTAGAGATGGTGACTGGTGAGAGGTGACTTGTGTTCACAAACTGGACCTGAGGATCTGGAACACTCTGTGCTAAAGCTGATATAACTGGAGAGCAAACAAAAAACAACAACAAAAAACCCAAACAAACCCCACACCAAAATAATCCACCCCGTACAAGTTGTGAATAAGCAGTTTTAGCTGCACAATCTCGCTTTGCATCTAAATGATACCTTGTCAAAGATAATGTTGTAGAGAGTTGTTGAAGTATAATAAAAATGTTATTGAATTAAAATGCAAGCAAGATTCAGCCCAAGCCATTCTATAAATATCTTATTATGAAGGGCTCAGAGATGTTTCTCTTAGCAAATTTAAAATAATCATTAGAATCCTTCAGCAGATTGCTGTTAATTGGATTGAGAATTAAACAGCTTTGTATGAGTGCAAAGTTAATTAATAGCTCATTACCTTTTTAATAAGGCAAATTCATTTGGAAATAAAAGAGATGCCATGGAGTTTACTGCAGATTTGATCTGAGATTGGGAATATTATCCATCCTTTTTGTGGGGAAAATGATCTATACCCCAGTCCCAGTGGCTGGCTGGCGCTGGGATCCTGATCTTTTGAATAGTTTGTTCACTTTCACCGTTGCTTCCTTTTTCTCCTACAGCCTTTATCTCTTCTCAGGCTTCTATGATTTCTTGTAGTCCATGACACTGTACAACTCTGTGTATCGTTCTCTATGCCTGAGACTCACAGTTCAGCTTCATACCAGCACACTCTTTGAGGAAAGAGGAGCTGTCCTCAGTTTTTGATACTATCTCTGGTTCCTTTTATTTATGCTGATGTGGGCTGTACGGAGAAAATATTTTGTGCCAGTGATGCTGAAGGAGCCTGGCAAGCAGTTGGCCTGGCACTGGTTCCTAATTATTGGGAAGTGGGAGAATGCTTCCCATGGAAGTGTTCCATGGTGTGCTCCGTGCTCCTCCAGCAGCTGGCGAGGTGTTGAGTGGGGAAAGTGTAAAATATTTTTGTCAACACTTACCCTTATTGGTTTTTAATGCATCTCTTTAATGGAAGAGATTGCATTAATCTGCCAAGGCCTATTATTTCAGTCAACGTGGGTTTATGGATGAATTATGTTTGTTCTCTTTAATTCTTTGTTAATTGAGCTCTCTATCAGCTGCTCAATTATTTTTTACCTGGGATTGATGCCAGCTGACAACCGTATAGTTATTCAGGTCATTTAATTTGGCCTTTAAAAGCATATTAACAGAAAGTTCTCTACATGTATTTCTGAAGTTAAGGAATAATTTCTGCCTTTTCTCAATACATAAAACTGATTTGAGTGACTTTTTTTCCTTCCCTGTGTGCACACAGGGGCCATTTTGGACTCCATGTGTTTTAGAGCTCAGTCTTCTCTGCTGCCCTACTTGCATGGGTAGGGATCCTCACATGGTAGGGACGTTCCTGTGCAGTGAAGGAATTAAAGGCAGTGCTTTTCTGTATGTATCAGATCCAGAAATCCCTTTCCTTTCATATTTCGCTCTATTTTCTTAGCTTCTTCCCAGTTGTGTCAAAAGATGGTAAACACTGTACTGTTCATTAAACCTGCTAGGCTTTAAAAATGTTTTTTCCTTTGTGTTCCCAAGTGAAGTCAGAATGTCTCCCCCCTCATTCCCTTTCTCTTCTTTCTCCACCCCCTTCAATAAAATACAGACAACATAAAAATTACCCAAGTGCAAAGCCATTGTGATGGCTGTAAAGAAATCTCTATTGCTTCTCGATGGCTTTGGAAGAAAGATCCCTTTGCTATTTGCTTCTGTAGATGCTCTCCTGGCTTTGTGCAGCAGGACCAGCCCATTGGTTAGCAAATTGGTTTTATGGGCAGTAACTGCAAATGAATAAAGGGTGTGAGTTCATTGCCGCTTATGGCTTCTTGAGTTGTGGCTTTGGGGAAGAGGTAGGAGGTCTGGACCTGGTTTAAAAAACAGTGAATAGGTGAAAGAGCTTAGCTTTAGTGCTGGCTTTTGAAAGGGGTGATTTTCTCCTAACAAAAGCCCAAATAACAAGTAAAGTTCTCAGCTGGGTGAACTTGGGACAGAGGAGTGTTGGTACTGCCCTAATGGGGCCGAGCATCTCCAGATAAGGCTCCATCCAAAGGGTGGTGATTTAGTGGGCATGGTAGTGGTGGGTTGGTGGTTGATCTTACTGGTCTTTCCCATCCCTAATGATTCTGTGATGCTGCTGTAAGAGCTGGGAGGCCTGACTTGATGTCTGCAGGGAGTGGACACCACCAGATGAAGACAAACATTAGCAGTGGTTATTTTCAGAATCAGAATAAGGAAAATAATTTAAATGTTAATTTTGTTCCCGAATTGAGCGAAGCCTTACCAGCATCCTTTTACTTATTGGTGCCAGCCTAGGAGTTCCACCAGCTGGTCAGAACCTGACCACACACTTGGACCAGGTGGGCTCCCAGATGCCTCTCACAGGAGGGCCCCACTGTGTGCTGCAATCAGTCCTAGCAGTCAGTGGCTCGCAGTTGGAAATGGTTGCTTAAAAATATGAGAGCATTTAAATAAACTGGGGGGTTATGATGGTTAATTTCTATTACTCGTATTTTGAGAAGTGCATTGAGAATCATTGGCTTAGAAAATGTAGTTAAGGATTTCCAGCATTACCTGAAGGGGGTGGGAATAGAACAACCCAAACCCCTCTGGACTCATTTAGAATTAATTAGGTCAGAACAAATGCCTGAGCTGATCACACAGCTGATCCTTGGCTGCTTCTGGGCTATGGAGACTTATTTCTGGGACGGAAAGCCCTGTTTTTACACAGATCTCAGATCTGACTGTAGTGGCAAAATGGTCACTGTGTTGGTGATGGCAGCTGAAAGCTGGCTGTGAATGCTTCATACGGAGTTTGTAGTGGAACCTGCAGCATTGTAGTCATCTGAGTTTCCATTGTAGGGGAATCGATTGGGGATTTCTACCTTCGATAATGGATTTCGCTGTTACATTCTCTTAGTTGGCTCATCATAAGAAATGCTGCCTGTGTACTTTTACCGCATTGAAGTACTCATCACCTCCCACTTTACAGCCAGAAGAGTTATGCTAAATCCTGGTACGATAATCCACAGGGCTGTAATTGCCGTCGAATACGGTTCTTTTATTTTTACACATACTTATCAGCCTGTTTTTCTGCCGTGGTGGGAAGAGATGCTGGTTCAAAGATCTGAGATGCACTTTCAGATCTGATGGCCCAATTACATCGAGGAGTTGGGGAATGCTCTTGGGATGAAAAAATGAATGCAGCCCTGTTCAGTGCTGTGGGCACGGAGAAGCGGTTAATAGAGTTCTTACTGCTTAAAAAAGGCATTGATTAGGCACCAATGTCTCATTTACAGGCTCTCAAAGACAAAGAAGCAAGGGTTCTTCTAAATACCTATATTTCTTAGTTTAAGATACTTTAAATTACGTTGAAGTTTGACCAGTATTTTTTATTCAGAGGTTTTATTCCATACTGCAGGAGCTGAGTGGGTTTAAGGAGCTTAGAATAAAAATATTGTGTTCTCTTAATATTGTGTGCAAAACTGCCGGATCTTCAAATGCTCTGAAACAGTGGCATTAGAGCCAGGATTTGCGTTCACCAAAAGGAAACTACTTCTTGAATGGGACTCCATAAGAACTACTCAGTTACGGAGCTATTTGTGAACTCTTACTTTTGACCAGCAAGAGATGAATGGGGGGGAGGGGGGGGGGGGGGGTGCTGTAGCAACCTTATTCCTACCTACCTGATCTGTGCACAGCCCTTGTTTGGACAGAAGCTGTGCTGAGGCCTGTGCTCCATTCTGTTCTTCTTGCAGAGAAGTAGAGGCAGCGAGCTGTATTTCCTCTGATAGGAGTTAATTGTGTGTGATCATCAAAAGTGGTGACAGACGTGCAGGTGTGAAGCAGCCTGCTCCTGCCAATTGTCTGTGGCAGAACAACCTGTGGTGAGGAAATCTGGCTTGACATCCATGGCATCTCGGTGTAGGGTTGGTGAGAATCTCCCCTTGGTGATGTGTTCAAGACCCTGTGATGACTCAAGTCGAGGGACTCCTCACCCCTAAAGGGCTTGCCATGGGAGCAGGGTTTCCTTGGGTTTGTCTGAAGGGCTTTAATTTACATTGTGATTTTATGACTTGTGATAAAGTAGCCTGGGCTTGTCCTTCTGCTTTTAAATTTCTTAATTGCTAATTAATGTTACTTTGGGTAGGAGCTTAGTCCATGTAAGCTCTCTGAAGAACTTAAGTGTTGCTGTAAATTGAAACACTGACCGTTCTACAGGCAGACAAATGGAAAGAGAAATCTCCGAAGTTGCTGACATGCCTATGGAAGAAGGAGATGGGCAGAGCTGTCTTCTTTATTGGATAAGCTCCTGTCAGTTTCATTACATTTTTTTAATGCACGCTTGAACTATGAGTTGTGCATGTAAAACACATTTTGCATTGGTGTGCAGGTAGCAGCACTGCTTCTTATTCACTTGGATTTTGGAAAATGAAATTCTCTTGAAAAACATTTCAAGTTTGGTCACAAATTTATAATATGCCTCTTTGTGCCCAAAGCAAGCGTCAAAGTGTTGAGGTGAGAAATAGCTGGAAAGATGAAATTTGCACCTTCTGCAGACTGTTTTCTACCACTTACCTCCAGACACATACAAATCTTCCAGTATATTTCCTCCTCTGGTGTTGCTCTGAGATGCCTCAGCCTTTTACCTGGCATTCTCATTATGTCTCAGGAATGTTTGGGAGCAATTGTTTTCCATTGGTGAACACGGCCAGCAGGTGGGCTTGGTCACTGCTTTCCCCATGGGTTAGTCTTGTCTGCTCTGCATTTCTGATCTTTTTATTCCTCACCAAATGCCCTGGGTGAACTCAATGTTGAGCCATTCAAGTCTGCGTTAAGGAAAAGCACTATTTGTGGGCCAACAGGTAACAAACTTCTCTAATATGGTGAAGTTTCAGGTCTTAAAGTGATGTATGGGCTGCAGGGCCATGTCCTCATAGGAAATGTGAGTGGCTCTGGATGTTGGTTAGACCTGTCTGTAGCTTTGATAGCAGTTTTGGTACCTTTGTATCACAGTGCCCTATGTATGCATTGCCTACAACTTGGGTGTTGTTTTTTTTTCCCATTAGCTTGAAGGAATAGCAATTAGCGATGAGTAATAATAATGACTGAAGCTGCCATTCACTATGAATTAGAAAACAGGAGTTCAGAGGCATAGATGGCTCCTCTGTGCTGTAGCAGGCTGGCAGTCAAGGGAAGCTGAGTCTGTAATTGAAAAGGATCTCATGGCACTTCTGTGGCTCCTGCTGAGATTTATATATCTGATTCTATAGGCGGGTGCTGAAGGAGCACTTGGTACTGGCTGCAGTGCTTCTATGGGCAACTCACCCTACAGCCAGTAAAAAGGAGAGTGGTGTGTTCCAGTCTCTGAGCTGTGGTTTTCCCATTCAAGTTGGCAGTCAACTGCAGTTGCCATATGGTTGGTGTCCAGCTGGGGGGCTTGTTGCTTGTTATGACCCTTACTGCTTAGAGGACCAAAGTGCTGTGCTGGGCTGGTGGGTGGTGATGAGTTTGGGAAGTGAATAAATGTCTCTTAAATTCTGCTCTGCTTTGCTATAAATCCTCCCTCCCAAAAGGGGTGACAAGATAAATGCTACTCTTGGAGAACAGTGGTGCCAAGGGAGAATCAGAATCATAGAATGGTATGGGTTGGAAGGGACCTTTAAGATCACCTGGTTTCAACCCCCTCCCCCCCCCCTCCTATAGGCAGGGGCATTTCCCTATTGACCAGGTTGCTCACAGCCCCATCCAGCCTGGCCTTGAGTGCTTCCAGGGTGAAATCATTCGCAACCTTGCTGGGCAGCCTGAGATGCTTGCTTCAAGGAGGTGCAGTAACTGGATCCCGTCTTAATTACAGAATAATTTCTTTTGAGAGTGAGGTATTTCTCTGCATACTTCCAGTGTGTTTGGTTTCTTTGGGGTGCCACAGATCCCTTTTTTTGTGGGCTTTTTTTCGAGTGCTCCCCAGCCATGTATGCCTCCCAGGGCTGTGCTCCCAGAGCTCTGATGGCTTTTGGCAGCAGCTGGGCTGCATTGGGCCCCACTGGGAAGAATGCTCTGTGTGGTGGTGGTGCTTGGACAGCAGCCTCAAGAATGCTGTCCTTGTTCTGGAAAAACTTCTGAGTGAGGCTTGTGCTTGTGTGAAATATTGGGGGCTGTCTTGGTTTTTTTTTTTTCCTTCTTTTTTTTCTTTTTCCTTCTTTTTCTGTCTTTGCATACTAAAATGACAGTTTTCTTTTGTGTTTGGTTAGGTCTGGAGGTATGAGCAGATTGCTGGTCACTGAAAAACTACACTCAAAGCCAAATAGCACCAGAATCCAGATACAGAATTGCATTTGCATCACTAGTTCCTGAAATGAATTCTCCTGTACCCTGGGATCTGGGGAATGCTGACCACAAGGGGAGTGTTGGCCCTGAGCTTCAATGGCTGCACGGACCAACTTGTACTAGTAACTGTTTTCCACGATGCTTGTAGCTGCCCCAGGTGTGTTTCTTCTCCAGGAGCAGTGGAGACAGGTTTCTGGGGAGAACTCCAGGTGTAAACGGTGGTGCTGTGCTGCTGGGTAGCCCTACTGGAGCAAGGAGCACACAGCATGAAGCAGCAGGGCAGAGATGCTGTACCAGAAGCTGCTGCTGTTGCTTTTTTA
This sequence comes from Alectoris magna, assembly GCA_030625065.1. Lineage (NCBI taxonomy): Eukaryota > Metazoa > Chordata > Aves > Galliformes > Phasianidae > Alectoris > Alectoris magna. The sequence continues at coordinate 11,037,824 of CM060576.1, read as the reverse complement.
CTTTGCTGGCCCAAGCAGATCATTGGTGAGTCATGGAACAGGAGAACATGGCTCTCAAATCTTGAAAGCTGAAATAACGGAATCGAGCAGCGTATTGGTTTTCTTCCTACCCTTATGGAGGAGGCAGAGGGAGAAAGGTGGCCCTTGTGAGGGTGTCAGTGCTGAGGGGAAGCTCAGTGCCTCTGTGGGCTGCGTTGTTAGGAACCTGCATCACAAAGCAGTCCTTGCTGCAATATATGGGTCTGCACTGGGAATGTGCAAGGACAAAATGACTGATGTTGCCCAAGTTGTGAATGATTACCAGCCCTTTCCTGCCTGCATGCATTGGCCACAATGCTTGCAGTCCACTCCAGGCAGCCCTCCTGCATTTATCTCATACTCCTTTGCTCTGTGTGGTGGGTGTTTTTTTTTTCAGATGCATTTAGGCATTCAAAGTTGAGAGCAAAACAGATGCTGATTTATCCCATCTGGAAGAGAGCTGCTGCCCTCCTCCTTCTCCCTCACGCAGCTCCTGCAGTGCTGTCTGCCTGGCTGATCATGTCCATTTATACCTATTTAGCACCACTGACAAGATAGCTAACCTGCATTTGATGGATTTTTGGCACTCCCCACTCCACAGCATCTTAGAGACTTCAACAGAGAAGAAATGACTTAAGGATTTGATCTGCTTTTTCTTTTTATGTAGAGCAGCTTTATTGCAGTTCAGAGCAGGCACATTGATGCTCTTAGTGGGAGCTGTGGTGCCAAAGGCTGTAGCTGAGCCACTGATGTAAGGCATGGGTGGCTGAGGTAACTTGTGTTAATGGTGAAATTCTACAATAGGTCTAATAATCTTTTTATTGTGATTTTTTTTTTTTCTTTAAAGCAGCCCATCTTGGCTATGCTGCTGCTATGAATCATCATGTGCTGGCTTTCTAGCTATACTGGTGAGGGGGTGAACATTTTGCAGTGACATTGTGCCAATTTGCTCTGCAAGCCCCCAGTGCCTCATGCTGTGGGCCTGGGAGCAGCAGGAGGAGCTGCCAGGTCCTCTTCCTACTGGTGGTGGACCTCCAGGAAGGAGGTTCTGGTGCCTGGCAGAACTGGTGAGGACAGATGGGCTGTGTACCTGGGGGGCAAAGACCATTCTCTTTCTCATCTTGATCCTTCTTGGGAAGGAAACAGAAGCTTTGTCGGAAGGAGCATCACAACACCATTTGGTTGCTGCTATGGATGATTCAGGAAGGATGCTGCTAAATGGGTTTGAAATGCCATTTACTGGTTTTGTTTGCTTTTGGCAAAAGGGCCATAAACAGATTTAACATAGGAAGCTAGCTGATGCGTATAGGGGGCAAGGAGGGGATTAAATTAATGACACTAAATTTCAGGATGCTACTTATCTTTCTCCTTCTATTGCAGCCTTCAAATGAAATTCATGAGGTTTATTGGCCTATAGTTATAAAGCATCAATAACGTTCCCCTTGCAGGCTTGTGTGTATGTGTATGGTGAACAGAGGGAAATGCAATCTCCGAGTTATCAAACTGTTTTACAGTGTTCTTCTGAACTGCACAAACCCTTGGGAATATTTATGCCTCTCCTGGGTCTTATTACCATGAAAATTATTTGTATTTTATGGGATAGGAAATATATTGTACTTCTTTCTGACAATAAACAAAACTGAAATACGAGTTCTTACCAAAAAAGAAAAAAATGGTGGATGCTTTTGGGCTAGTCTCAGTTGTTGCATCTCTTAGTGGGGTTTTCGCCTTGAATCTTGATACTGCCATTCTTGAGACAGTTCCTGGGCTCTTGGTTTTCTTCTCCTTTTGTTGTGTAATGTAAAGTTGGGTGCTTATTGCATCACAAGGTCAAGCCTTTCGACTTGAGCTGTGTGGTTGTGCTGTGGGCTCTTCCTCAGGTTGTGTATATCCTGCCCCCCTGTATGGAAAGACCCTTTAAGGATGGGAGGCTGAGCTGTGGGCCAGAATTCACTTTGCCTTCTCTTTAGGCTTTTTGGTTAATTTGGGATAACTGTAGATGCCTGCAGAGCCCCTCTGTGCTTAGATGTTTCTTGTCTCGTGGAATCTGAGCTGTGGTTCTTGTGATTTACTTACAAGCGTAATATCAAAAGAAGCTTCCACGTCCAGGGATCCAGGCAAACTAATAACAATAAAAAAGACAATGTCTAGATACTCTGGTCACAAAGGACTATGTAATTACTTCTGACACAGCCATACAACATGTGCACGTTCCCTCTCCTCAGACAATATCAAATCATAGAGTTGACTGAGCAACTGCAAGGTTTGAAAGGTTTGATGATGGTGATATCTTTGAATTTTATTTGTGTGAGGGAGTTGAATCAGGCTGAGGAGAAAGGAAGGCGTGGAATAAACCATCCTGAATGTTTCTTGTTTCATCGCTGCAAGTTGAGTCAGGTGTGTGAGCAGAGAGCAGTTCCAGTTCTGCACAAGTGATGAATGCATGAGCTGGTGAAAGGAGCATTCAAAAATGATTTCTTTTTCCATTGTATTTGGCACACAGTCTGTCACTTTTGAAACTTACAGAAATGTTTTCTGTTAATTTGAAATCCCAATTCTGCAATGTTCTCAAGGCTCTTACCCTTACCTGAAGGAGAAAGGAAACGTGATCTGCTGGACCGTGATTTGGGGGCAGAGTTGAGGGAGTAGGAAACATTGCCTTCTGGATGTGTGAGCGTGGATGTGGCCACTCGTGTTTGGCTGCTACTTGAATTATAAAGCAGGAATGAGTGTACTGTCTTTTCCTGAAAAAAAAAACCAAAGTTATTCCTTGTATCCAAGTAGCACATTTATCTGCTGGATGTGCTGGAGAGCAGCTCTGCCCACTGCACCAAAGACTGTGCTCACCTCATTGAATTTTCTTTCTCTTTTCTGAATGGCTGACTAATAACTAATTTATTTGAAATTAAAAGAGGGAAAAACAACCGCCACAACAAACCTAAACCTTTACTGAAATACATGAACGGATAAGGGAAGTTATCTTCCAGTGTGTCCTATTGGCCCTGAAATCCACTGGTAGCACATTGGCACTACTGTGTTTGCTATGGAGACAACAGTGGGGAAACTGGGACAAAACCCTGTATTGCAAGGCGAGCTGGCTTTAGATAAACCTTTTTATCAAAAAACTTGCTTAGTTTTCACTCTAACATGCCATCATCAGGAATTAAAGCGCTGTTCTGGCAGTAGGGGGGTTGCTCCTTTCTTCCTAGCTTGGTTTGTCTATAAATATTGTTGAGAGCTTTTTTCTTGTCCTACAGGAGGCAGTAAATATTTCTGAACGTTGCTCAGTATTTTTTGCATTACTTTTTACCATGGACACGCAGCTACCTGGAGAGTGAAATATTGTTCCTGCTTTGTCAGCATAAAGCTGCTTTGCTTTTGGCCTTGTTCCCTCTCGTTTCTGGCTCGCAAGGCAGTGCTGGATTGTGAACCATACTTCTGGTGCTGGTTGTGTGCTAGCACTCCCAATGGAGGTGCCGTGAACCACAGCAAAGAGCAGAGCAGCTAAGTTGGGCAAACAAATGTACAAGTGACAGGATAATTGAAACTGCAGGGGATGGAGCAGAAGTAGTTGGCAAATGTCAAAGAAATGCAGTGAGGGCATTGGGGAAAACCATTGTTCTTAAAATCTGCAATAGGGAGTTTTCTCGATGACTACAGGCAGGACCTCTGCTGAGTCTTTAATTAAATTATTAATTAATAATAGCCATTATTAATTAGCTGGTCCACTCTAATGTTTGCTCTTGCAGCCTCTTCCGACAGCCTTCACATTTTCCAGCTGCTGTCTTGGTTGAATGGGCCCTTTGGTGCTCCCAGCTGTCCCATGGTTCTTCTTGCATGGATGGTGGCCTTGGGCAGCCCTGGGAGTACAAGGCCTGTGTATAGTTGATAGAGGTGGATGCAAGTGCTGGCATTAAGTACTAATTAAGTTCCTGGATGTGAACTGCTTCACAAACTCCACTTAGAGGATTTGTCTAATTGATTGAGGAAATGGTTTGAAGTGGAAGAACGCTTCTTTCCATTAATGTTCAAACGAACTGCAAATTACAGAACTTTGAAACTTTTACCTCTCCTTAGGATAAAAGCTTTTTTTTTTTTTTATTTAAATTGTAAAAATCAAAATTCAACTTTGTTTGTAATCAAAAGCAGATGCATTTATGTGATGGGGAGGAAGGGGGTGTAAGTGCTTTCCTGCATGAATAATATGATAGTCAAGCTGCCAATGACTAGCGATGATGGACTGTAATGCTTCCCCAGTCTGATGTGTTTAAGAGTCGTTTGGATGTGGTGCTTGGAGATATGATTTAGCAGAGGGTTGTTAGAGTTAGGGTACTATGGTTAGGCTGCGGTTGGACTTGATGATCGTTGAGGTCCCTTCCAACCTGAGTGATTCTATGATTAAGCGAAGGTGTATGTATCTTTATAAATTGAGGCTTAGCAAACATCTAGCAACTTGAACTGACTGGTGCAGAGCTGTTGGCTTTATGAGGTTATGGATGTGATGTCGAAGATCTGCCTTCCTGTTGCGCTATAATAACAGATTTGAGGTGTGGATCACAGAACAGATGTGGGATGGGAATGGGCAGGAACAGCAGATCAGTGTCTGTTCTCCCTATTGCTCTTTGGAGAAGTGTGCAAGACATCCAGGAGTGATGTGGTCTGCACTTAACTCGAAGTCTGGCACCTGGTTATATTGCACATCAGCTGGATTCTGGTGGATGGCACACAGCAAATTCAAGATGCTGCTATATATCTCTTCCATGGCAGGTCATTAAGCCATGTCATATCCATTCATTGTCAGCTGAGAGCATTCACATGCATTGTTAACTGTGCAGTAAAGTAATAGCTACCTATAAGGGATGGATGATTCCTTCTTTTTTCTTGGTAATGTGAACTATTATACGAATCAGGATACTGTGGCAATGAATATTAATGTTTACTCTTCTGTTTCTGGAGGTATATCCCATCCACTTCATTGTGATGGCATAGCCATGGGTAAGGAGGCAAAGTTCTAAACCCAGCCTCCATTTTTACTACTTGTGTTAGGATTCTGCCCTTTCTCATGGCTGGTTGTGGTCTACTGTACGCATATCCTGTAACATGCTTAGTTAGGCAAGGAAGGTTCACTCAATGGCTTGTCATGTTAAGTTGTTATCTGCATCTTTAATAGCAGCAGACCTCTACCAACCCTTCCATTACACACGCTACAACCAAGGAAAGAAAAAAGGTCTATACATCAAAGGAACTATGTAAATATATATTATTTTCCCTCACTAAAAAACTAAAACCAAACAACAAAGCAATAGTATGTTAAGATGGTTTTATAGAAGTATCATTAAAAACTGATCTTAAGCTGTACGTTAGACTTCTGAACATAGACTACTGTCTTGTATTTCTGTTTGTTCCACACTATGGAGCTATGAGGTAGTTTTAGCACAAAGAAGTTTGTCAGATGCTTCTTTGTGCAGCATTGAAGAGATTCCTTTAGCTGGAGACTGGATTACCTGTGGTTATTGCAGCAGGTGAGCAGTAGCACCTTCCTGCAGAAATCCATGTGGCAGGTGCGTGTGTAGCAGTGCAGGGATGTGAGAGGTCACCTCTTGGAGAAAAAAGACTTGTTTATGTGCTCTGACCAAACTCATCAGATAAAAGTGACCCAGGAGTGTATGGATGTGTTCCTCCTCTGACTAAGTTGAAATTGGAGAGGTAAAGGAGCTTCATTTTAAGCACTTAGCCCAAAAGAGCAGAGGTGGGTGCTGTAGCTGTGATGGTGGAGGGTAGCACCACTGGAACAGATTCCCTTTCTGACTTGAGCGTATTGTGTACTGGTGGAATAACTCATGAATAGAGCCATAAAAACAACTGCTATTTTACCATCTTCTAATGTTCCTTTTCCTTTTAATCCAGTTTACATTTGGAGCATTTAAAGTGCAAATGCTGCCCTTTCCCTATGAAGGCTCCTTGCTGAGGCTCTGAGTTCTATGGAACTTTTAAATCTCTAGAAAATGTAGTGCATGTCTGTTCTTTGCTGCACACCCTGCTATAATTGTATCAGGAATATAACTGTTCTATAAAATATGTTTGTCCTGATAATATCCTTGTATTCCCCCCCCCCAACACACATCTGTTCTGCAGCCATTGCATTTCTGTGTGGCTGTATCTAAGGAGCAGAATCTTTACCTAGAGCAGAAGCAGCAATTCTCAGGGGATATAAATATCATGACACTTTTTCTGGAAAGGGTAACAGATGGCACCTAGCACAGACACGCTTTGATTCTGTGAGCTGTTTTGACACTCTCAGGGGGGAAAAGTTGAGCACAAAGCTGTTCTTGCTGCCCTCAGCAGCCCAAAATCTCGAGTGGGCTGACCTTGGGTGTGAGGAGCGTCAGAGTGGTGAGCAAAGATGACAGGAAAATGTTTGCATGTGCTCGTGTTATGGAGAGGATGCTTGCAGATTTCTGGCTCTTGGTTGCAAAAGGCTGATGGATGCTCACCCACATCCCTGAATCAGAGATGAAAAGGGCTTCCTGGGGAGAACAATGCTGCAATATTTACTGAGAAGGGAGGTAGATAAAAGGGACCACTTTGTTCTCTCCCTGCAGTGTATGATGCTGTTTTGTCTTGGAGAGCATTACAGGAAGCTAGCTGTTCAGCACAGCTGTAAGGGGAGATACCACAACATAGGGACTGACTTCTCTGAGGCTTGTTTAGCTCTGTAGCTCTATATCTCCCTTTTATTATGGGGAGATGATTTCTGGTTTCTATTAATTTAATGTTGATCTGTACTCTGCTGTCTTGACTCTATAGCATGAATCTTTTCCATCTTTCCAACTGAGTTCTCCACCTTTTAGAGGTGTGGTTTTGTGATGCTACGGTAAGTTTTTACATACAGTTTTCAGTCTTGGACCTGGATGTAATGGTGATCAGTGTGTGACCTCTAAGAGCATTGATGGGAGAGCTGCAGCAGCTCTGGTCCAGTGGATTTAAGTACGTGTGTGCCATTGCTCATGGGGATTGTCGGGTTTGCAGAGAATTTGATTAACTCCTATATGTATGGTAGTTAGCAGAGGTAGTTCTGGATACTTCTCTCCCATTTCTCAGGGAATCATTAGGAAGAAATAAATACCACTGCTAGGAAGTTCTCCAGCTCTGGATAGTGGAGTGGGTACATGCAGCATTCTCTACAATAGCAGTTAAACATTCTGTGGAATGTTTTTCCCTGATCTAAAAAGACCCCAGATGTGTGGCAGCCTGAGCAGTGTGTTACCGGTTGTAGCATGCAGTATGTAAGCTGTGTGTGAGCGCTACAGGCTGCCTTGTCCAGCTGAGCTTCTGAAGAGAGCTCAGCTCACAACTGGGAACTGCAGATGCAATACAGCTTTGGGTGCTGGAACAGAGCTTTGGGAGCACGGGGCACTGGCAGCTTGTTTGCTGCAGGTTGATGGTTGTCCAGTGGGAATCAGTATCTCACTGTTCTGAAGGCACAAAATTGTTATCTCCTTCTCTGTAAGAGAGTGACTTGGTGAGGAACAGATGGCTGAACTTTCAGGTCTGAAGATGAGAACCCTGCGTGGCTGGTGAGAACTGCTGTATGCCCTGGTGATGAGGAAAGCAAGAGCCAGAGCAGATGGTTACAGCTGGAGGTGGGAATCCTGCCCTTGCTCTCTGGGATGGGCAGAAGCAGACCTCCAGCTGAAACCCACAGTGGGGTCAGGCCTGGCCCCCAATGGAGAGGATCCGTAGCCCCAGAGGTCACCCATCCAGCTGCAACACAGTATTTAGGTAACATCCAATAGGAAATCAGTTTTCTTTGTGTTTAAAATCTTGAGTTCATTCATGTGTTGAAAGGGAATGATTGTAACATCTCTAAACGCCCTTTAAGTCTTTCCTTAATTCCCATGCAGCCACATAGATCTCTCATTTTCTCCTTGAGGCTGCAAAGGAAAAGCCTTGCTGATGAATCTGGAGGCAGCTAATGGGGAGCGAATATTGATTGTACTTTCAGAGTGTTAACATATACGAATGGTTGTTCCATTCATGGTTGGTGTTTTGGGTTTTATTTCTACAAGTTTTGTTACGGGGCCTCGGGGATGTTTGGAGTGATGGCAGGTGGTGCAGGGAGTTGGTAGGAGCTTGTTTTAATTGACTTTAAGTTTGGTGTTCCTGAGAAGTAGCAGATGATATCCAATTCCTGAGTGTGTCATTTGCCTATTAAGTGCTCTTGATCTAAGGGCCTTTTTGAGCTCTATCAGGGCAACTCCTTATTTCAGCCTTTTATGGCTATGGAAGGAGTGCTTTGTTGACGAATACCACACAAGTGTGGATGTTCCCGCATGGATAAAGCTGCAGTATCTATCTGTGCAGTGTAACTGATAAGAGTTTATGTGGACACATCTGCAGCTTTTCTCATACTGCTGTCTTGTGTTGTTTGCTCCAGCCAAGCCCACGTGCGAAATGGAACCTTTGTCAGTACACCACAGTCCTCAATGGGAATGACTGGTGTCTAGGACAAGGGTAAATGCTGGAAATCAGGCTGCAGTGCTAGGAAACTTCTGACTTTCTTTTATTTCTTGGCAAATACGCATATTCTGCTTTTTAAACCACTGGACTTGACTTAGTTAGGACTTGCTCTGCCACAAAGCCCATTCACGTTGTTTCCTCCAACACCCCTTGGAGCAGTAGGTATGTTCCAGTTGAGAACAAGCAGCTGAGCTGAGCTCACACCTTGCAGACATGTAGTGGTACTGGTGAGGGAGAGCAGATGCAGTACTGTTGTGTTGCTCTTACAGCCTCTCCTGGTCTTGGTCTAAATTGCCATTCAGCAGCCTTTGGATGCAACCACAATGTCAGTGGGAAATGACCCTCTGCTGTCTTTTTGTTACTGCCAGCGTTAGCAGAAAAACCCCAAATAAAGCTTTTTCTCAGCCCTCTTGGCTTTCTGAAGAGTTGAAGAAAGCATTGTGCTATTGCACCATTAGCAAAATCTTATATAGATCTCTTGGAATATAAATGCAAAGTCTATTTTCAGTGGAATAAAAATGATGTAGTCTGTTTGTCATGGGCTGCCCAGAAAGAATAAATGTCTTTTACTGGAACTCCTCCGAAGAGATCGAGTTGTACTTTTTTGTCTCCTTGAAATGTCATCTTTAAAAAGAAAATTACTCTTCTGTAACTGTGGATGATGTGCTGTGTGGCCACTTGCATTGAGAAGCTGGTGTGGTTTTGTGATCCTAGATGCTTATCTGGAAACATGTTGTGAGAGTGGAAGAGAACCGTTGTAGCAAAGGAAGAGCCAAGGATGCTCTGGGTGGGCTGCGTTTGTCATCCTGGCTCCGTGTTTGGAAGCGTTGCCTTCATATGGGGGAAGTCACAATGTTTGGTACAGGGTTCTGAGGGTTTTTTTTTTTTTCCCCTTCAAATCTTAATTCTTTACCATGTGTGTTTTGTGCAAGTGTCAGCTGGTGTTATTACACTTGGCGTTTACTCTATCCAAGTCTGGGGACCCAACACAGGAATGGTGTGGACATTGTGGAGGGGGTTCAGAGCACCATGAGGGTGATCCAAGGGCTGGAGCAGCTCTGCTATGAAGGCAGACTGAGGGAACTGAGGGTGGTTCAGTCTGGAAAAGAGAAGGCTGTGGGGTGACCTCATTGTGGCCTTCCAATATTTACAGGGAGTTTAGAAACATGAGGGAAATCAACTTTTTACGTAGAATAGGTAGTGATAGGATAAGGGGAAATGGCTTTAAACTAAAGGAAGGGAGATTTAGATTAGATGTCAAGGGGAAATTCTTTACTGAGAGAGTGGTGAGGGGTGTGGAGCAGGTTGCCCAGAGAGGTTGAGGATGCTTTATCCTTGGAGGTGTACAAGGCCAGGTTGGATGTGGCCCTGGGCAATCTGACCTAGTACTTGATCTAGCAGCTGGCGGCCCTGCCTGTGGCAGGGGTTAGAACTTGAATGATCCTTGAGGTCCCTTCCAACCCAAACTATTCTATGGTTCTGAGCCTTAAAGTTTCTGAGAACGAAAACATACACTCAAAATGGAGTTTTGGTGTTGTGCTGTAAGATCTTTAGGGCAGGTGCAGCTATGCTTGCACAGGGAGCAGGATGCTGCAGCCTCTCAGCCCCCACAGTATAAGCATACCACAGTTGTGCTGTGTTCCCAGCCCTGAAAACTGGGATTGTTGCAGCTGGATGCTGCCAGCACAGATCTTTTGTGGCTATGGAAACCCCAACCTGGGGCTGGGGAACCCCTGGGCTTCTTACAGGGCCCTGCATGCAGCTGGGGCACTGCCCTGGGGTTGGTTTCCATGCATTTAGATCTTTGTAGGTATGTGCCCATTTTGATCCTGAACGACTTTGATATCTCTACAGTTTAAGTGTATGTTGCTTATGGCCGTTTGGCAGGGCTTTGTATCTGCTTCTCTTTCCTTAAAAGCTTGTAATCTTGTTTTGTATTATCATAACCTCTTTCATTTAGAAGCATGTAAGCATAACAAACTAACAGTAGTTTATTTTCCAATTATAAATTTGCGAATGCTATTCTAATGGTGCAGAATGCACTTTTAATTTCTTTAAATTGGAACTGTGTATCTACATGTTGTGGGGTGCCATTCAGAGAGACCTAGACAGGCTGAGCAGTTGGCCTAGGAGAACCTCATGAGGTTCAGCAAAGTCTGCATCCTGGGTCGTGGCAACCTTGCTATCAATACAAGCTGGGGGATGTAAGGATGGAGCACAGCCCTGCCACAGTACCTGCGGGGGTACTGGTGGCTGGCAAAGGGAAACATGACCCCGTAGCCCAGAAAGCCAACATGACCATGGCCTTCATCCAAAGCGGTGTGGCCAGGGAGGGGATGTTCCCCTCTGCTCTGTGTTGCTGAAATCCCACCTGCTGTACTGTGTCCAGATGTGGAGTCCTCGGTGCAGGGGGGACGTAGACCTGCTGGAGAGCATCCAGATGAGGGCCACAAAAATGATCCGGAGGGTGGAATGCCTCTCCTTCAAGGGTAGGCTGAGAGAGCTGGGGCTGTGCAGCCTGGAGAAGGCTCTGGGAGGCCTGATAATATCTAAAAGGGCTGTAAGAAAGAAGGGGACAGACTTCTTAGCAGGGTCTGCCATGATAGGACAAGGGGAGAAATGGCTTCAAACTACAAGAGGGGAGATTTGGACTGGGTGTAGAGAAAAAGTTGTTTCTGGTGAAGGTGGTAAAGCAGTGGCACAGGTTACCCAGGGAGGTGATGGGTGCCCCATCCCTGGAGCCAGGCTGGATAGGACTCTGAGCCCTGGACGGAGCTTTGAGTGTCTCTGTTCGCTGCAGGGGGGTTGGACTGGATGGCCTCTAAAGATCCCTTCCAACTCAAGTGGTTCTCTGATATGCGTAGACTCAGACTCTAAGCTTCTAAAATCACTCTTTTTAGCAAGTACTGTTGTTCTTCTGCATGCACTACGTGCAGCCACGTATCTGTGATCATAACTGCAAAGCAGCTAAATTACTCAGTGGGGATTTCCTGCTTTGGGAATGTGGGTTTACCTTGTGTACTAATCAAGCAGGCAGCCCATTCCATTGTTATGGCTTCTTGGTATAACTGCGGTCATTGAGTACGAGGTGGGTGTTGAACAGTGATAAAAACAGGAATGCATGGGAACTCAGCTTCTAATTGTCACTGCTGTCTGCAAAGAACCAGAAGGTGCTGTGGTGCTGATGAAGGGGTTATCCCAGAAGTTTGGGCTTGCACTGTGGGGTTGTGGGACTGCTGCTGTCTTCTGGTTTTCTTTAGTGAGAACTTATGTGAAATAAGAAAGGGAAAATATATGTACGATATGCTGGGAAGGGGGAGAGGAAGAAGGGGAAAAGTTCTGAAAATAAGAAGTGCTCACAGGGAGAGCAGAAAGCAAAGTCCTAAAGGTTTCCTCTGTGACCTTGGGAATTTAGCAGAGGAATATGTGGTCATACAGTGCTATTGTATTTTCTGATGCTCAGGAATTGATGAGGAGGAAGGCTGTGAGTGGTGTTTTTCAGCTGAGTTGTGCAGTCAGCCCTTGCTTTTATACCCAGGCACATCTTGTAACCATAAGAGCAGTGCAAAATCAGAATTCATAGCAGAGACTTCAGCCCATAGATGGTTAGTCTTGCATACAAGGGCTACTCTGGAAGTAATGCCTCCTGCTTTATTGGGTTGGCCCACAACATCAGAGGCAGTTTTTGCAGCTGAGAGTGTTTTGTAGCTGACAGTTAGCTCTATCAAACAGTGTTAACTGTGCTCTTTGTATCTGTTGGAAATAAATAGAAGGCATTACCTTCAGAGTGTCCTGTATGCGTATAATTTATATATAAATTTGAACTTCAGAATTGAAACAGGCCAGTATGATACTGAAATTAAGCTCTTCTGAGTTTACAGTCAAAATAACAATGCCGTCTTTTTGTTTCTCATTCTCAGAACATTGCCAGTGCCTGTTTTCATTTCCTTTCAAAATCTATGACATCTGTATTGGGAGGCAGTATAAAGTCTCCATAATAAACAGCTGCTAATGGATGACAAAGTCCCTTTCTTTAATGAGGAAAGTCAGGGTCTATCGTAGCCTCATAACAAAATCAAATCTGGCGTCAGCTATTCCAGTTTAGTATCAGCCAACAGATCAGGAATGTGTAATGAAAGCAACCAGTGCTACCAAAGCATTGGGGGAGCACAAGAGTGAATTGCAAGCATTGCACACTGCCATGTCAGCCATCGCGTTGAGGACCTCTGTGTCCCCAGGGGCTGCAGTTGTGCTGGGGTTACTTTGGACAGTGATGTCTTCCTGAGCTGGCTTTCCAGCTGCTCCTGGTGGGATAGCCAAGAGAGAAGAAAGAGATTAATAGAAGGGTGCTTAAGGGAACGTGCGTGTTTGTTTTCTGGATGCATTAAGATAACTTGTTGTTGAAATATTGCTCTGAGTGGAAGTAAATATTTCTGAACAAGAAAATCTTCCTGTCCTAGGGGAATTCATAAAGGGTTTTCTCCGTGGTAATCAGGTTGTTAACGTTCAGTGCGTCTTGACACATCAAAGGGACTTGTCTGAATGCAGCTGCTTGGGAAGCAAGGCTGCTCTGAGGAGGGCTCAGTGGGGAAGTTCTTCAGTAGGGGAGCGTGACCCCCAGCAGCCCTGTGCAGCATCATTGGCCTTGGGGTGTGTTGCTCAGAACTGGATGCTCCTGTTTGTTCCCTGGTTCAGTCCCCGGCGCTGCTGTCGCAAGAGGTGTACTAATTAGGACTCCTCAAAGCTGTGTTGTGTGGCTGTGCTGATTACCTTGGAATGGCCCACAGTGGAGTACACAGGGCTGCCCTGGCCTGGCAACAGCCAGTGGCAAGGTGGAGGCTGTTCTTTGCTAAATCATAGAATCACAGGATGGTTTGGGTTGGAGGGAAACTGATAGCCCTCCCCATCTCAACCCCTGCCATGGGCTGGTTGCCCCCCACCAGGCTGCCCGGGGCCCATCCTGTCTCAGGTGCAGCTCCCATGAGGTCAGACTGTGTGGCAGTAAATGTTCTGGTCTTCATTGATTTAGGAGGTTGCTGTCAGGTAGTATTGTGAGTAGCAGAAGTAGACTACGTTTGAGTTATGTCCATTTTGTATGAACCTGTGCAATGGATAGACTCATTATAACCGGTTAGATTGATTTTTTTGCAATATTTGCAACATGTCTGTCTGTACCAGATCTGACTGTTCTCAACGATCAGACTTTGGCCTCCATGCTCTGTGCTGAAGTTGCTGAGCAGTAGAGCTGCCTGGTTTCTCCTCTGTTTTCTTTTTGGCAGCCTAATACTGCCCCGCTCCTAGACAGCAAGAACACCACCATGGTTATGAATTAATGGAGCTGCATCACAAAGCTGTGAGCAGCCTAAGATGACCGAGAGACCTTTTTAATAGCACAGGCTTGTCCCTGTGTTATTTTGCAAATCTCTGAGTGGAAGCAGTAAACAAGAGGCTGTAAGGCAGGAGCATGGTTCCTCTTGCTCAGCCCTACACAGCGGTGCACTGGGGGAGGCTTTCCCTGCAGAGCTTGCTGAGTTGGGTGCCCGTGTCTGCAACAAATGACTTCCCTTCTGCTGACTCTGGAAAGGGGAGATGAGGGAAATACAACTGTAAGAATAGTTTCGAGGTCTTCTAGAGCGGGGAAAAAATGGGGCTGTAGTCCTTGTGTTCTGATGTTGTGTGTTTTCATTATTACTCCAAATGGCATTTCCAGGATAGCGTTTGAAAGATACATATTTAATCTCTTCCTAAGCTGTAAAAACCTCACGCCCTATGCAGAATGAGTCTGGGAGGATAAACTGAGATACTTAGGAAAGCTTTGGTGTTATTAGCACCCGATGCATTTATTTATTATGCTTATTTCCTGTTTCATTTGATTTTTAAATGGCAACCATTGGATAAAATGTTCTATCAAAGTCTCTGACCTCATGAGTGTTGCGCAGCACCCACAGCAGTGATGCTCTGTAGATTACCTTAGAAGGAGGATATAGTATTGAGACAGATAATTGCAATTACTCAAGTAGGAAATAACCTTGGTCAAGCAAAATATTAACTTCTTTCTTTCCTGTTTTAATATATTTTAAAGACCACTCTGGAGAATTCCCTGTAAAGCAGCTTGCCTCCTGTATAAATTTAGTGAAGATTATCGGTTAATTTGTCTTCACTTCATACTCAAGTATGCAAAGCTGCTAAAGCCTATTTTTGCCTTAAATATCCCTGGGCTTTTTTTGTCCTAATTTATTCTGTATTTCCAATTAAGCTGTATGTTGTCAGGAAGAAAAAAAAAGTTACTGCTTTCCTTGAAAAAGAAATTCCTCTTCTACTTGAATGAATGTCCATGGAAGCCTCCTGCAGCTTTTACTACAGCAAAATTACAGCATTTTCCCTGGAAAATCAGGATCTACTCCAGAGCATGAAACACAAGAGTTGTCCTGCAGGAGACACTTGCAGTTGATGATAAAAACATGGTGTGAACATCATAGCGTTCTTACATTAGCCTGAAAATTCAAATGCTGAACGCTTGCAAAAGACGTAAGAGAGGGAAAATAGCTTCGGGGCTTAATTTAGTATTTTGGGGATGCCTGTAATGAAAGGTAGTTGTGCTGTTGAATGTTAGTGTCGAACGGAGTAATTGCAACCCTGTGGTCTTATAGGCCTCCCTTTTGTAGAGGAGCATGGAGGGAGGAGCGATGGTTGGGCACTGTAGGGACAAACAGTCTGAGCTGCAGTGTCTGTGTGCTGCCGCCAAGGTTTATTTCAGGTTTTCAGCTCATTCGTGATTTCTTTAATTCATTTTTTTCCCCACTCTTAACATTTATGGCAGCTGAAGACTCCCAGAACTCTTGAGGTACCGGTACTGCCGATTTACATTCACCGGCCATAGAGAAATTAATTACAAGGAAGGAGCACTGTGTGTGGCTCAGGGCTAGGACCTGAATGAGACAGCAGAGGGGAAAGGACACAGCTGGAGAGCTGCTTTGACTCCCAGACTAACTTCTGTACGCGGCTGTGAAGCGTTGTTGGCGATACCAACTCTTCAGCTGTAGTGTCAGGATGTTCCTCAATGTTAACCAACTATTTTTCCCTTAAAACCTATTTCAGAGCTATAACAAGGGCATCTTATTTCTGCGTTCACGTGACTTCACTGTTACTTCTAGATGTTCTCAAGAGTGTGACAGTGAATGTCTCTTTTAAATACAGGTAGCGATTACCCTGTGATTTACATAATACTACCAAACGTCTGTATGTAGCAGAAAAATTAATTACTGCACACGACACTTAGGAGGAGAAGGCAGGGCACTTTCTTGATAATTACAGTATCGCTGCAGTGTAAATATATCTGTCGTCAGCTGACAATATAATTAATAACATCTATTGAGTGGTTTGACTGCTCTACTTCGTTATTGTTACGAGATGATTTTTTTTTTCCAGTGGTGCTGAGCAGCTGTAGCCCTTTGTAGCTCAACTGGAGCTGTTTGCTCTGTGCCCTGGAAGCTGCAGCTGTGTACCTAGCTTGGGGATTTCTTCCTGATTGAGCTGCTGATGAGCTCAGGGTTGGGATTGAAAGCAAGCTTGCTCTTAGCTTGCTCAGTTCACCTACTTGACCTGAGACAAAGAGAAGTACCAATCGCCAGCGTGGCCTTCTGGTGGCAGATTTTTTTGGGAGTTTGTTCATGGAAGTCATAAATTAGAACACTGATGGAGGTTTTAAAGAGCAAAACGAAAAATAACGTGTGCTGAGTACTGACAGTTCTGGCTGATGGGGGTGCCGAGTGGGTTGGCTTTAGGGTAAGCCCCTGGAGGACCAAAGGCTCCACTTTGTGATTTCCCTTCATGTCCAGTTCAGCTTTCACCATCTCTGTCCATTGGTGGTCATTAACACATCTTTGTCTAATAAAGTGATTCTGAGAGATCATATGATCATAGAATGGCTTGAGTTGGAAGGACCTCAAGGATCATCAAGCTCTAACCTGGTGGGGCCCCCAACCTCCATATCTACTGCTTCTGCGTTTAGACCCCAACGAAGGGGAAAAAAAGAAGAAAAGGATGTTTTTGCTGGCTTCCCAATGTTTCTTATGTCTCTCAATAGTTTTTTTCATCATTAGCGTCTTTAAAGGGTATTGGGCAAACTGCTGTTTTGTAGTGGCAATGACTGGGAGAGAGTTGTCTCAGTGTTACCCAATTCTAACTCCATTCTCTGCTTTTATAACCATCACATGT
The DNA here is from genome assembly GCA_030625065.1 of Alectoris magna. Classification (NCBI taxonomy): domain Eukaryota; kingdom Metazoa; phylum Chordata; class Aves; order Galliformes; family Phasianidae; genus Alectoris; species Alectoris magna. The sequence continues at coordinate 11,021,069 of CM060576.1, read as the reverse complement.
TCCCGTGTGTTGCCAAACATTGCCTCCATTTTCTTTGCCAAATCTGTGAAACTTTAAAGTCATGGTAATATTAATTAATACCATTAAGATTATATTGCCTCATCATTTTTAATGTTAAGCCTCAGGTAACAGTTAATGGTGCTGCAAAGTATTTTAGTAAAATTACTTGTAGTAATTAAGGAAGAAATAAGTATGTGGGGAGCTCAGTGGTGGGTTGGAAGGAAATGGGAATGCAGCCCAAGGGGTGTCGGGCTGCTTATCTCCATCCTCAGATGGATGCAGGGCTTGGATGGACATGTGGACCACAGAGCTGCGGAGTTCCTCACCAAGGGCTGGAGCTGCCTCTGCTTCACCAGCACTTAGAAATAAGGCAGCTGAGCAATGGGTTGACTTGTCAGCATTAAGAATAGGATAGATTTAATTTTCTCCTTATTTACTGGGAAGAATTAGTCATGGATCATTTCTAGTGGTTTTGTTGCTTATGGAGAGGCAGTGTAAAGACCTGAAGACTGATCCCCACTGGTTCTTTGCAGGAAGCATCTCCTGGAGCTGTGTTGTCAAACAGCATTCTCCAGCTTTGTACAGAGGCTGTAGGCAGTCACGCTTGGCATATTGAGTAATGTAGGCATAAACAGAGACGTAAGTGGATGAGATCTTGAGCAAATCTAGCTAAGGCTGGCTTATTTTGTTTCTGTTCTTCAATGTGTTCATGCAACTGTGTTTGTTGACAGCTAATCATTAAAACCAAAGGTTTTGCCTACACACGGTTTCCTGTCTTGGCCATTGCTTTAGTAGCACATGGCTGTAAGTGCTTTGCCTATTGCCAGGCCTGGATGGGCTGTAGCAATCTGAAGACACATCTGGCCCATGTTTCTTCACCTCCCACAAGGCTGAGGTGCTCATTTACACCTCATCTTGGCTCATTACAAACCTGGAGAAGTTGTGTGGGATTATGCTAATTCCAAAATTTCTGTGCTACTGCAGTATTGTTTCATTAGTCCTGTTCCTTTAGGTATTTATGTCACTTGGATCTATTTTTTCTTCTGGGTACAATAGAAGTGAGTAGAAGAAGCTCTTCTAGGGGCTGCACTTATCTGTACTTGCTGCATTTCTAAATGATGTCCGTTTTTGGCATTGCTTGTTGATTCTTGTAAATCTGTTGCATATTTTCACTGTCTGCTGCAAAGAAAAAGATATTAATGCGGGGGGTGCTGGTGACCCAGCAACCAGTACCTAGCCCTAAAGGAACGTTAGGAAACAAACTCCAGTGAACAGCCCAACTAAAAGTTTAAGTTCAACTTAAAGAATTATTTGAGAGTTGTCATAGTTATGGTACAAAGTTTGGTATCTGAAGTCAGTTTCCCTGTGAAAGCCTTAATCCTGGAATCCTTAAAACAAGCCAGACATTCTTTTCTCCCTCCCTGTTAAGCGACCAGACAACAAAAATTATGAAAACTGAGAATGCTTTGCTTCAAGGTCTGTGCAGAAAGTATTGGCACTTAAATGAAAACATCTGAGCTGTCTTCCCGTGCTCTCTTTTTGAATCAGAAAAGTTGCCATGGCTTTATCCTGCCATGAGTTCCGTACCATCCACCATCTTGCGAAGCTGCTGAGACTCCTGAAAGTCTGAGCTTCACCTGCTGCAGTGATGTTCAAGACTTGTGGCACGCCACTGGTGCTGTTGCAGGGAGACCCATGGAAGCAATGGTGCTTCCAGCAGCTGTAAGAGGTGGGATTTGAGCTGCAGGAGGAAGCATTGCAAGCTGTCAGGCTGTTTTGTAGTTTTGCAAATTGGAAACAGAGTTGTTAAAATATCAAAATATGTAATTCCTGTGAAAAAGGCTCTTGAAACAAAATTTGAACACTGCTATTTTAGAGGTTAAAAGAAATGGAACTTCTTATTCTAATTTGGGATGCAAATAAATATTTTAATGTTTGAATTTCTCCTGGCCCAGAAATTCTGAATTCCATTCAAGTTCTATTACAGCCTGGCAAAAAATCTCTGGTGTCTTTGATCCTTCTGTTCATTACAGAGGAATTTAAATTAAGATGAGACTGTTTCCAGTTTATCCAAACGGGGAACTAATTTGAGACTCAGAGCAAACAATCGATGCAAGTGCTTTCCAACACTGATCTATTTCCTCTTTGAAAACTCTAGCAGGACCAGAAAAGACCCAGATTGCATAATGGTTCTGCTGGTTGCATCCCAGGAGTTCTGCTGTCGAGCAGATAGAGGCAGAGCAGATGGCCTGGCTGGCTGCTGGGTCTTCCATTCAGTCCTTGTCTGTCTTAAGGCTTTGGGGCAAATCACTTATTTCTTCATTTGTGAAGTGTGAATAATAGTACTTAGCTCCCTGGAATGCTAATATACTAATCTTGCTGCAGACATTTGCTTCTATCATGGAAATAGAAAAGATGGTAATGCTCAAAGCCAGGTTTCATCTTATTTTCCTTAAGTCTGTCAGTTTAGGGTGGAATTTAAGAAGTACTTGACATGGTCTTAGTTTTATTCCCCAGTGTAAGCCAGGAGCAGTACTTAGGTCAGCTTCATCCCGCGTGGAATTGACCTTTGCTTGTTGTTTTAATAAACAAAAAAGTATTTCCTTTTGTAGTTACGTAAGGAAAATGATATTTGCAGAGCACAACTGGAAATGGCTTTTCTTTCCCAAGTTCAAGCACTGTTCTGTAATTACGGATATTTTTTAAAAAAACAACTCTCCAACTTTTTTGGCTGACTCGGGCAGTAAGCAGCAGAGCAAGGTCAGCGTGGGTCAGGACATTGCTGCTGCCTGCGCGTTTTAGCAGCCGGGATAATATTCACTGCATTTCCTGATGTGAAGACAAGGTAAATAAAGCTGACCCAGGCAGAGAGCCCTTACGTTTAGAGGAATGTCTGACAACCTTGGTCAGATTGGTGCCTGACAATGAGATGAGCAGGGAGATGGCTGTAGGGATGGATAGAGCTAATATTGCGATGCTGTCATGCCAACACCTTGTGTCACTGCCCTTTACTGGGCCTAATAATGCTTAGAACAAGATTTTTCTGGGAAGGTTGGGGAAAAAAATACCAATTAGCCCAGGTTCTTGAAAGTGACTGATATGGATCATAAAGGATGTAAATTAAAAGCATGCTGCTGTTCCTGCAGCTGCTTTATGTGCAGTTTCACTTCAGATGGGACATTCAGGCTCTTGTCTTTTAAATTCAAAGTTGCAGTTCTGATTCTGGGCTCGATCAGTAGCCTCTGAAAGTCACTGCCATCCGACAGCTCTCCTGTGGCCTACGTGGAAATTATTTATCGACTCATATATTCCGATTTAAAACTAAATGCATTGTTGAGTGCTGTGCTGCTCTGGCCTGCACTCATTCCAGACCTGACCTGTGATTTTTACCTCTCCCCATAAATGGGCTTCTTGTTTTTTCTGAGTGTGTTCTGCCTGAACGTCCTTTTGTTCCCATTACTGCAGATGGAACGGCCATTCTGAGTTGCAGGCATGTTTTGCTTTTTCAACCTCTTGGAAGTGTGTGCCCTGGGTTGTCTTCTGTGCCTGACACACAGCAGCGGAAAGTCTATTAAAGCTCTAGCCGGGGAGTTTCAGATGACTTCTGCGTCTGCTTTTCCTTCAGGTAAAACAGAAGTCAGTTCAAGAAGTAAGCAAGGCATTTTTCCTTGTACGTGGAAACCTAATGCAGACAAGTGGCTGTGTCGTACCAACTAGCAGCGCTCATCAGTCTCAGGGAGGAGGTCACAGGCTGAACAAAGCTTGAGCTATGCTGTGCATTAACTCATATGTGGTACGAAGCTGAAATATGTCTGCAATGGACCATGCAAAGCTTCTTGTTGCAATTTTCAGTTTGACTGTTTTCCTGGATTAGCTGGAAGGAGTCTAGGTTGGCCGCTGCTATTTGAGCTCTGAGTGCCCCCGAGGATGAGGAACCAGATACGATGAGGAGAGCACTGTAGCATGCGGAATTCTCCAACTCACTCCTCTGAGAGCGCATCACCAGCTGCCCTGTGAAACCGAAGCTTCGGCTATAGTGAAGTGCCTCCTCTACATTCTGCCTGCAGTTCTGAGAACTTCATTTTTAATGGCCAAGGTGGGCATTATAAAAATCTGTGTACTTATGTAGACTGTCAAGAAGCTTTTAGAGCAGTGAGGAGACACTAGAGAGAGAAACTTGGAGCTGTTAAACCATAGCTCTTCTCCTGAAAAGAAGTCTTGCTGAACAAAAATTGTTAGATAAAGGTGCTTATGTTTGGGTTGCTGCATTCAGTTTCTGAAGGATTATTTCATTAATATGTGACATTTACAGTAGATTTGGAAGATGTTATTGAAAACAGAGCTAAAGGAAAAATGAAGTTGGGAGGAAAATACTAAATGCTTCCACACAGGTATTAGATGGAAGGCACTAGGCATCAAATGGATGGGTGCTGAAGAATGGACAGGAGCTTTGGGGTTATGGTGAAGCAATAGCAGCTCAAATTTGGAGCCCACTTCATCTGAAAGACATCTTGAGTCCTTTTCCCTAAATTTCAGGGATTGAGCTGGGAGGAGCTGGCTCCTGACGGGTGTGAGATCCTCTCCATTTCTATTCATGTGTTCCTGAATCACAGAATTTTGGGTTTGGAAAGTATCTTGGAAACTGTTTGGTCCGAGCTTCCTCCTCAAAGGAGGGTCAGCTAGAGGAGGTTGTTCAGGGCCTTGTCTGCTTTGAAGCATCTCTAGGGATGGGAACTCCACGGCCTCTCTGGGCAACCAATTCCTGTGTTCAACGCTCAGTCAAGTTTAATTAAAATTATGAAACTTTTAAACCATTTTATTATTAAAAGCTTAAATGGTGTTTACTATATTTGAACTTGTACCCATTACCTCTTGTTGCTTCACTGGGCACCCCTGAGAAGTCTAGATCCATTGTCTTTATTCCCTCCTATCAGGTAGCTACATCCATGGATAAGATCTCCCTAGATCTCCTCTTCTCCAGGCGTCCTAGCTCTGCTGGGTCTCTCATCTATTGAATCTAAGAATCTAAAGATTCAAGGGCAGAAAAGTCATGGAAAGAGTTGGTGTGTGATCTCTTGTGTCTTACTTGTTGGCCTTAGGCTTGAAATGAGACTCCCGTACCTCCACTGCATGTATTTACCTCTTTCCTTCATTCCTGGAATGTAGGAATGCCATCACTGCTTCCAGCTGCAGTACCTGGTCTGCAGATCTGCTCTGATGGTTGTCTGTGGGTCAGAACAAACACCCCTGTACTTAATGGGGCTGTGTTCTTGCAGCTCATTTCTGGTGGCTGTTGTCACACAGAGCTGCTGTACGAGCAATGATTTTTTGTCTGATTGCTCAAACCTGGAGACAGATTTACATCAGGCTGTGGGAATTAGCATGCTAATGTCGAAACAGGATCAGTGTCACACATAGGCAAAACCTTGTGCCAAGGCTGTGTGAATGCTGGGGTGCTGAGAGTAGTGGTGACAGTGAAGCCCCTGCTTGAGGAAGGCAGGAAGAAACCTCCACAGATTTTTATTTATTAACATTTGTGTAAGAAAAAGTGATCTAAATGATGCTTGAAATAACCAAAACTTGAGTCTTGATCTCCTTTAAAAGCACTGCATAAACAAACCTGAGTGTTTTGGAGCTGTACCATTACTAGGAGATTTGGAGGCATTATCTTGGTTACCTTCGTGAGCTGTTATTAGCAGAGCTGTGTGGATTCCCAAAATGTTGTTTGCAGTTGATGGGGGATGATGAGGACACCAAACCCACCCAATAGAAACAAAATCACACAGCCCTGCCCCTTAGTCAGAGTATGTGAGGATATTCAAGCAGTTGTCTCTTTTCTTCTCATGTGGATGCTGGGTAAGATCTCCTTTTTCTTCCTGTCTTTGTGTAGTGGGAGGGCATGAGGCTCCCTCCATCCCCATCCAGTCTCTCATGTCTGTGCTCACAGCTGTGTCCTGTTGCTTTGCTGTTGTCTATCAGCCACAGGGCAGCAGCCCTGGGAGTGCCTCAATGTCTGCAGAAAGCAGGGACTTCAAAGGACACCCTTGGCACCAAGATGTGTTCTGATTTTGCTCCCCCCTTTTCGGATATACCAATGTGTTTTTAGGTGTGGTGACCACTCTGAGTTTTCCATGGTGTCCTCTCCTGGGCTTTGATATCTTTGCATCCCTCCTTGTACATTATATGGACAAATTCCCACTAAATCAGATCCTGTTGTTTTGTCCTTCCCTGGGGTAAGTTGGTGGCTGTCATTTTTGCCACATGTGCCCAGGCAGCTGGAGCTGCTTCTGCTGCAATGTGAATGTCTTTCCTGCTATTTCCCCTTTAGTTCCGCAGTGGCGTATTTCTAGTTTGATTAGTGGTGGCAGTGCTAATTTGCTGCCTCTTGTGTGGTGGTGGTGGGTTTTTTCCCCTTGTCTTGGCTTTCAGACACTCCATTTGGAGGCTGAGTGGCCTCCCCCCACCTCAGCAGTGCGGTTGATGGTGGAACCATTGGGTGAAAGCTTGCCAGCTGGGAATCTTCTTCAGGAAGGGGGAATCTTCAGGGGAAGGGGGATGAAAACAAGATCCAAAATAGTATTGAATGTCACATTGAAACCCAAAGAATGCCCTGGGTTGCTGGTATTTCCACTGCAGAAAAACATATTTAGTGTGTGTACTAAGAAACTCCATAAATCATGGCCCCCGTCTCTCTTCTCCACGTATTGCCTTGGTTGCACGTTGACCTGTGCACTTTTGGAGTCACAAACAGCCAAGTCAGCAGAGTCACGCTTTGGTAAAATAGGACTAAAGCAAAGACATTGCATTTGCTGTAATAGTTTATAGCAGTTATCTATCATCTTCAGTATCTTATTTTTAGCCTTGTCCGATGTGTGATTCTTCAGAGAAAGACAATGTTCCTCTCCAAATGTATACAAGGTAATGCTTTGGCAAAATAACCCTGTAGTGATGTGCTTCATCTAAGAGCAAATCTGAACGTGATTTCTGTACTTTGCTCTGTGTATGCTATAGAAAAAATTGACACTTATAATAGTCTACTCTGTCACAGTGTTCGATGCAACCAATTATTTTGGCTGATGGATCGACTTATTCTCTGCAAGTTATAGCTAGCTCTTTGATACCTAATGAAAGCACTTGCCACTTTCAGTCCTTTACATCTTCAAAGCGCTGTATAAACATTTAAATTAATACAAACCCCACTGAGGACTGTAAATGAATGAAGCATGTACAAACTTGCACTTACAGGACTAAGAGGCCCTTCACAGAAGTGATGGGAAGTTAAGCGTGCTTTACACGGCGCGTTATCGGCGCAGCGCTGATTTGTGCCCTGCAGGTAACATGCAGGTACGTCTTCCCTGGCAGGATAAGCACAGACAAAAATCTTTCCTTCTCGTCATCCCTTGCAGCCATTCCTTTTATCACTGCAAGACACCAAACTTGTTTTCACATCAAATAAAGTGGATTTTCCAGGAGGGGCTTTGCTGGCCTGTAAGCTGCCACCTGAGCTAAGGGAACTCCAGAGCTTCATCTGTATGATGCTACTGCAGATCCCATACCCGCTCCAGTGTCCTGGGAGAGCAGTTTGACCTACCCACAAATGTTTCTTTTCAGCTGTCGCTATTATAACTCAGCCTCTCTCTATTGTCCATGACCACTGCGGGCAGCCCAACCATTCTGTGATTCTGCAGCCTGCTTGGTCTGGGAGCAGCACTCAGGGTTGCGCTCTGAGCAAGGTGTGCAGTCCCTTGTGCAGTGGGGCATGTGGAGTGTTGACAGTGGTGTTAATTGGCACGGATGGATGTGGGGGGGCTCATCCACTGTGGGTGCTGCCACCCACTGCTGTGTAGCATTCAGAGGCGCTGAGTGTTTTGGTGTTAGCAAATAGATTGCAAAGCCCTGTAAAGCCCAGGCTGACACGTAAGCTCAATACTTTGTAAGTAAAGCTGCTGATTTCCAGCTGCTTGTGGAGATTGGAAGCTTTAAACCAGCTTACAGAAGTCATACCGCTGACCAGTTTCTGAGACGTGGGGGATGCTCAATCTCCTTCAGCACGTGGGATGTCTCTATGCAGTGCTCTCTGCTTTGTAGCCAATAATTTTTTAAGAGCTGTTTTTCTGCTGTTGCCTCTGGAAGGTAAACACCCACTGTTAGACAGAGCTGGGGGGCCCTGCGAAGCGAGGTTGCTGGGCTGTGGCTGCTTCTGGTGCTGCTTCTTTGCTTTGGTTGGTGCTTGAGGGCAAAGCAGTCTGCAAATTCAGCTTCCAGCAATGCAGGTGGGCCTCCAGTCAGTGAAGGAGGGTCAAAGCAGGGAACTCAAACCCATGCCCAACAGATGTACGGTGTGCTGTTATAGACCTCATGCTCTGTGGCATTTCTCAGGAGCATCTCTGTCCTCCTGAAGGTGATAGGGTGATGTGGTCCAGTAAAGAATGCCTCTGTCAGCTTCCTTGTGCTGAATTCCTCATGGGGTTGTTGCTAAGAGCTGACCGCAAATCACCTTATTAATCTTTCTCTTGTAAATATCATTGTAAAAGAAGCCAACTTTATATTCATGCGTGCTTTCATTATTATGGTAATTAATTTCAATTTACAACGAATTAATGCATTTCTGTTTCGAACTCGGCTGTGTTAGCAGTGGTGGGCAGCACCACTGCCTGGTTGCTGTGCTGGACCAGCCTCAGCTCGAGCTGAGACCTCTGCCCCATGCCAGTCCTATGTGGTGGGCTCAGCATCATTGTGGGGATGTGTGGAGAATGGTTCACAGTCAGCAGGGATAGCCCAGCAGGCAGAGCAATGGGGAATACAAACCAGTCTCGTAGAGGGGAGGGGGAAATACAGTAAGGCAAAGTATGGGTGCTCTTTGATCTCTTGGCTGTAATTCAGAGCAGCACAGTCCTGCTGCAGGTGGCATTAGATAAGAGGATGCATTCCCTGGGTGGATTTTGCTGGCACTCTGAAGCAATTAGTTTTCGCTTGTTTGTAAAGTGAGCATAACAAGGTGCTCCCTCCCCTTTCTCAGTCTGAGATCCCCATCTCCCGAATGGATTAATTATGGCTTCGTCTCCCTCCTGTATCAATTACAGTAGTCTGTGTTACTGGGCTTGCTAAAGGGGTTTCTTGTTCCTTTTTCCTATCTTCTCACTGAAAGATGTTTTTCTACCGAGATCGCTCTTAATGGGTGTAAAGCAAAAAGTCCAGAAGCCCTGTAGCATTAAAATGAGACCCAGATATTAAGATGATTTTAGTTCAAGGGCCTGAAAGCTTCTTGTAGGCGTGCACTGACATTTTGAAGGTGGGGAAGAATGGGGTTTGATGCAGGAGAGAGGCACCCTCAGGGAATGAGAGCATTCTTCAGAGGGCAGAGAAACTGCACGTCCTGTTCCAGCCACACGCTCTGATTTCCAGGCTCTCTGCTATGTAATAAGGAATCTGTGTAGTTGCTTTTTTGCTTTATCCTAGCTGTGCGCCGGATGGTCCTTGCGAGAAATGATGATGTGCATTAGGAAGTCTGGCTGGGCTGGTGGCAGGGACAGAAAGCTTTGTAGAGCAGGAGGGGCTGGTAAAGGTAAGGCCAACAGAAGGATATGTACTGCAGCATCCCCTTGGAGGTTTTGAAATTGTTTTGAGCCATTGCTTACCGAAGTTCTTCCCTCCAGGAATTAGGCTAACAAAATCAGCTTCCTCAAGATCCTCAGCCATTTGCTGCCTCGCAGTGTAATTGTGTGTGACTGTTCCTCATTAGACAGCAATATGTACCTCCAGGGAATGGGCTTGTACAGCTGAGGATGAATTAAACTGAAACTTTGGCAAATGTCACTGCTTTTGTCAGGGCTGAAGAAAACGAGCGGGCTGTGAGCATGTGTCCCTTCCAGCACCTGGGTACAGTGCCCCGGGATGCTTTGTGCTGTGGGAGGAGGCGGTGAGGCTGTGACAGAGCTGCTGCCCATAGTCCATCCCTTTTCCCATGGAACAGGAGCACAGAATTCAGAGCAAAGCCGGAGTGTCTTTTGTTGTGCACATTCGCTTCGTGCTGGAGACCAATTGGCAGATTGGCAGGGATGCCTCATGCATGCCAATGCTGCCCAGGCTGCTAAACGTGCTAGCACTTGTGTTTTACCACATCTGTGGTTCTGATTGGGATCCAAACTATTAACCTATTTGTGCATGAGAGCAAGGGGTGCATTCCAGCCTGAAGGTCTCAGTTCTCTGCTCATTGCTTTGGGGAAGGATGGGAATTCCCCTTTGTTCGGGGCTTTGTTAGAAGGCAAAGCCATCCTGCTTTGCTCACTGTACAGCGTATTATTTCATCACTTTATTTTTGTTGTCTTCATCCGACACCGCTCTAGACAGTGGGTTTTTATCTCCAGGGTCCGAGTACAAGAAGTTAATGAACCATTTGAACTCCGGTAACCACTGATCTCTGTTTAAGCTGAATAATGCAGGCTACAGCTGTCAGTGCTGCTGGCATCACGTGGAGGGGATGGCAATAGGGCAGCGTGGGCAGAGGGGAGGGGAGGGCAGGTGAGGGCACAGAAGGTATCTGGCTTGGGAATTTTTTTGGTGATTTCTTTTCTTGTGGCCATAGTTCATTCTTCAGGGTTGCTGCCTTTCAGCAGAAGGAAGTAGAAGCAGAAGGGCTCCTTTGCCCCTTCAAAGTGGATTTTGCTTTATTTGAGCTTGGAAGGTGTTTGTAAGATGGCAGAATACTGCTGAGGTTTCCTGGTTACATTTTGTTCCCCTAAAATACTGAATGTGCCCATGGGTAGGAGAAGGGCCTGAGTTCCCACATCTCGGCCTGAATGCTCTGTGCCCCTCTGGCACTGAGCACTCCTGGTGATGTCTGGTGCTTAAGTGTGGCAAAGAGCAGTGCCATCCTCCTGTGCCATGACTTTTTCGTGAGGTAGCTGGGATTCTTGTTTCTCCTTCTACAATCCAGTTTTTCACTTCCCATTATTATATAGGGTATGGGTTTTCTCTCATTAGCTTTAGGCTTCCCAACATAAAAATGCAGCAGGCAGATACTTGATCAGGATGACAAGTTGTTCTGCCCGTCTTTCCCAATGGTGGTACTTAGTTCAATGGTAAGTGTATCATCTGGCACATAGTTGGGCATTTTTTTTAATAAGCAACAAAACAAATAGCAAAACTGTCAGTACAGGACAGGTTGAGTGGAGGGAGCCCAGCTGTGGAAGAACACGACTGTTTGAAGAGCTGAGCTGAATGTTTAGTCTCTTGGTCAAGTTTCAGTGGGTGGACTGCAGATGTTGGGCTTCTGAACTGTAGAACACGGGTGCTGAGATGCTTGCTTTTAGATGCCTGCACTGTAGACAGCTGCACTGGAGCAAGTCCTCAATTCTCTTTAAAGTCAGTGGAGAGGAGCTGGTGGTTCTCAAAGGTGATTCCTCTCACCCAGACACCTACATGAGGATGAGATGACGTTCGGAATACAAGTACCGTCATCTCGTTGCTGGCTGTAAAGACAGCATTGATGGCGTGGATGTCTGCGTTACAAACATTTGAAGTGAATCCTGGCTGACATGCTTTCTGTTCCTCCCTGGAGTTGGTGGGGTTTCATAGCATTCCGTTTGAAGTGAGGGATGTACAACACTCACAAAACCCATCCCGAGCTGCCAGCGAGATGTGGAAGCCGTTCCGCGTTTGTCCTAAACTTCAGTGGGCGGCGAATGCATTGCTTCCACTTGTCAGGTGGAAAAGCCTCACTTCTGGGGGCTCTGACAGGAAGGAAGAAATGTATGCATTCTTTTGATCTCTGCACACAAATGCAGTGCGGAGATTTGGAAGGAGCTGCTGTCCGGTGACATCCATAGCTGAGCGTATCAGCTTAAATGCTGACTCTATCCAGATATCCGGTTGTTTTTCAAGATCTTTGCTGTATTCATTTTTAAAGCTTTTCTAGGGCAAGATAGTTGGTGGTTCTTGCATTTCGCATGCAAAGCATCCAGTTTAAAATACAAATCAGTTTGAAAACAATCCTCTTTTTACTTTTTTTTTAAAGAACTTTTAAAGCTTGGATTTAGCTTTTTAGGCTCATTAATATTCACAAACACCGCTTAGTTAAGCTTGCTTTAATTTCTCTGTGTGCTTTGTTAACGGGGATTATAGTGATGTTTGCATTTGCATGTGAGACTTTTACTATTGTGTAAATTTTGGTCATTATTATGGGGAAAAAAGAAAAAGTGGAAAACCAAATCTACTTTGCTCCCTTCAGTTCTTTAACTCTTAATGCCCTGTGAGAGTGTTTCTTTTGTGCTTTCCGTATTTATTAGGTGGATTTTTCAGTTCTCTTTGAAAGATGGTTTGGAACCCCAGAGGATGAGGCAGACTTCTGGTCTCTATGGAGCCCTGTGGCAGGGACCAAGGGATGTCCCCATCCAATCTGGAACAGGACAGTGGTTGTGTCATCCCTCCCCCTCTGTGGCAGTTGGAGGTGTTGGTTAACTGCTGCTGTTGCCCAGCTGAAAGTGTGGCAGCATTTCCTAAGGACGTCCCAAAGCCAAGGTCTGCTCTCAGCATAACACCTGTACGTGCAGCCGGTGGCTGGCTGGCTGTGGGGGCTGTGCAGTGTTTACAGCAGGATCATCCGTAGCTTCTTTTTTTTCTATTTAATTCTAAACATGTTCAGAGTTAACCAATGACAAGATTACCTCTAGAAATTACAACTTGCTGTCAACCCTGCAAAAACAAGACAGCGTGAATGGTCACTGGGCTTTGTGCTCAGCTCTGCCTTGCTGGAGGTCCAGGGGCACAGAAGTCAGTGAGTGCCCTGTCAGCAGGGCGCGTGGTTGTTGAACTGGTGCCACAAGGTCATTGTAAACAAGTTGCAGAGCAGCCTTTCCTCTGGGTTGGTTGGCATCACCTTTTGAGAAGTGTGAAGACTTGGTTTTACTTAAGTATGCCCCAGACCATTTCCAGGACATAGAATCATTAATGTTGGAAAGACCACTGAGGTCATCTAGTCCACCCTCAACCCATTCCCACCATGCTCACTTACCACGTCTTTCACTGCCACATACAAAGAGCAGGTTTGATAAGTAAAAGCGTGAAGTTGTTCTCCTGAAGCTCACAGGGCTCTCTGGGTGTGTGTCCTCATTTTCTTCCCCGTCCCATCAGCCTGACCTACAGAGTACCTCAGTGTGGCCTTTGTGGAAATGTCTCTAATTCATCGAGCTAAAAAGCACCTCTTAAAACCTGCTGCATGCTCTTTTGGCAGCAGTTGTCCATAGGGCAGCAGTTGTCCATAGGGACCTCTACCTCCTGTTTTAAAGGCACAAACAACTTGGTCCTTGAAGGACCTTGGCATTGGTTCTTACCTACCTGCAGGCCATACGTGTCTGGTCTGGAAGCTGTCAGTGCACCAATGCAGAGCTGGTGCTGAGCAAACACTGCCTCTCAGCTGGGCTTCTCAGCTTGGACTTGGTGCACGTGGCTCTTGGCAAGCAAGGAAGGTGGAAGAGAGAATAAGTGATCATCTCTGGGTAGGACCCAGACCGCTGTCTGAGGATGCACTGGATGAGTAGCAGCAGCAGTTCAGTGCTTGGGATAACCCTAGGAAAGCTGCGGAGGTCTTCTGAGGTGTACCAGCAGTCTTTAAGCACTACTGTTACTTATCTGAGTCCCTAGAGCTAGGTGCAAGAGCACAGAGGGAGTGTTCTCTTTCATTTCCTCCTTGAAAACCCCAAACTAACAAATCAGTCACAGGGGATTTGTACACCTAGGAACGTTTCAAGCAAAAAGAGCTTCGTTTCCACTGTCTGTTCTGAATGGATGCGCATTGCATCTTCACTTGGCATCTCTGACAACGTGTCCCCTGTAGTCTGTAATTTCATGCATCCCTGTAATTTATCACTCACAGTGTGGCTTATGTAGCAAGAGATGCAACCATCTATAAATCAGATGAAATACCTTGCATAAGAAGTCCCTATATCTTTCTCATGTTATGTTTTCAGGAAAAAAGATGGCTCTTGGTTGGGTTTGCTGAGAATGGGGTTGTTCAGGTTTTCAGAGGGTGAAGCAGTTCTCTGGCAGTCACGTGTGACTTCCTTTTGCATTTGGACTTGGCAGAAGTAACCCATTAATTCACTAAGTAGTTCAGAGTAGCAGTCAGTCTGGTTTGGCTTCCTTCTGCTGAGGGAGAGTTCCAGTGCAACTCCTTGGGATGTTTTCTCTCCTGCTTCAGCTGGAAATGTGCTGCATGCTCCAAGCTGCATAGCATTGATAAGCCTTTCAACTTCAAAAAGTAAACCCTGTCTGATGGATTTGGGTTTTTACATCCTCCTCATCAATATCTAATCTTTTGTTCCATCAGTCACAGGATGCAGTCTTTGTTTGCTCTGACTTATTCTAGCTTAAGAAATCTTGGGAAATGGTGGGGAAGAAGGGGTATAACGCTTTCTGTATCTTTTTGCATCATGGTGATCTTCATCTGAAGCATTGTTAGACCATGCTGTCCTACCCCCAAAGGCAGCCTTTGCTGATTAACTCAGAGAAAGCAAATAATTAAGCGTACGTACCCCTTAAAACTTCAGTTGCATGAGAGTTCCAGACATTTTGGGATATTTTTCTGCACTTATGAAAGAGTAGCATGAGTTTTTCTCCTGCCAGTTCAGATGCTTTATGAAGCCAATTTGTAGTAAGTATTACTCTGGAGGCACTTGTAAATTTGGGTAATGTCTGTCCATATAAACAGAAATTGTAAGTTTAGGAAGTGTAGCTTGACAACAGTATTATCAGCTAATCTCTCCTAAACTCCCTTCCCCACCTCTGTTCCATAAAATAATAGTCAGTTATCTGACGGAGGTTCTGATGCTGATTCATTCTGTTGTTTTTTCCTTCAGGTTTGCTGTTCAGATAGGCTCCAGCATACAGTGTGTGTAAAGAGCAGTGCTGGAAAAGGCAGAGCACTTGATGCTGTCCAGTTAGCGTGTGCCTTGCTGCCTCAGATCAGAGTGCTTTAGACAGCTAAGATGAATATCAATATTGTTTGAAAGATTTGGAATCAGAAGTAGAGAATTTGCCATAGATTACCCAAGGTGTCCCCGCCTGTAGCAGGGGTTGGATCTAGATGATCTGAAAGGTCCTTTCCTACACAAACCATTCTGTCATCTGATGCTCCAAGACAAAGTAAACCTGCCAGAAGGTACCAATGTTCTGATGCTTAGTGCTGAGGTTCTGAGGAAACAAGGCTTTCAGAACCGCAAAGCCACGCAACAGCAGAAAAATGGAAGTGATGGAGGAGGCGGAATTGCCGCATCTTTGCTTCCTTGTCTCCCACCGTGCATCTACAAATGCTGCCTGTGAATCACAGCTAAGTAGAGATCACTCCTTAAATAATGGCTGTTTATTCTGGTCTCTAGGACCAGCATTCTGTTTTCATTGGCTGTGTTTTCCATTGTGGTATTTCAGGGGGAGGAAAAGAACGTGTGGTCCCAGTGTTAAGGGATTCATTACCTGAAGCTTAATTACTACAAATTTCTGTAAGCATGTAAATTGTGTCAAGGCTTCGAGGTGTTAATTGCGTCCGTAGCATCTGAGCATGTGAATAACCGTGAGGCACGCGAGATCTGCTGGTGTTTCTGTGGAACTAAACATAGCATCAGGGTCTGAGAATTCCTCTTGTATAGCTGACACGTTCATTTGTTATTGTGAAAGAAAAGAAGGAATGTAAGAAAGTGACTAACGATCTTATAAGAGCCATAAAAACATTCAGTTGCACAGATGTATAAGCTCTAAAGCTCAGCGCTGGTAAAGATGAGATTATTGTTTCTGAAAGCATGCTGAAATAATGCACTGTTTGCTTCTGAGGCCGTGGTAAGTCCCTTCATGCCCTGTCTCATTTTAAGAGATGAGAACTACTAAGCAGCAGAATATTTTAGCTTTGTACTGGCAAGATTTTTCTGATTATGTAGGAAGGTAATCGCAAAATGGCTTTTTGTTTTTGAAAGCAACAGCAGTAAAACACGTATCCAAAACAAAATCATACATGTGTTTGGTGTTTTTTTTTTTTTTTTTCCTACATAGAAAATGTTATAGCTTTCATTCAATGTGGAATAGTTGTCTTGGACAAATCCTTTCTTTTTTATGTAATATGTTCAAATTTGTGGTACTCTGTGGAAGGATCTCTGGACCCAAACACATTGCTCCGAGCACACTGCAGCTCTGCTTTGTGGGTTGGTTTAGTGGAGGGAGCTGGAAAAGCTGCCTGGGTTAGATGTACAACCTTCAGGGCTGGGGGAACTGGATGTGAGACTTCAGTTGGGGTGGTGATGGAAGTAGGAGCTGTGAGACTGAAGTGGTGTGGTTTTATTTCATCTTTCAGTCGGGTGAAGTTCTTACAGCTCTGGACACTTGGGTTTGTGTATGGAAGACTGAACAGATTAAGTGCTTTATTGAATCCTCTTTGCATTCCAAATCATGCCATAGCAGCCATTTCTGCTAGAAATAGAGGAATAGTTCAAACTCAAGCTACGGCTTGTCATACCATAGAAAATGCTTGTTAAGAACAGTAGTGTTATAATATCTAAGGCAATTTTAACGTCCTGTGGCTCTGTAGGCTTGACTTCTCAAGCTATTTCCATAACATTCATTCTCACAAAATACAGAAGCTGAATAAAATGGATCTTGAGTTCTCTGAGAAGTGGGCTCCCTTTTGTGGCCCACTGAAGCACATTAACATCCTAAGGGAGATCTTGTAAAATGCGTGATGCATCACGCTGTGTAAAACCTCTGAGGCTAAGGGGTGTCAATCTAGCCTTTGCATATGATAATTGTGCTTTTTTTGGTTTAGGGGAGGAAACCATTCCATATTTTCAGCTTTAATATATCTGCTGGTTTCCCTTCTCTTTTCCTTCCTTTCTCTGGGTTACTGTACTCTTTGCCCACATGTGGCTCTACACAGGAAAGACAACATCATGGTGGAAAGGGCATCTTTGAGAATGAAAGGGTTTCCACAACGTGAGTTTTTGTGCATATTCCTTTTAGATTATTGCTTTTCCTTTAAAATAAATAAATAAAATCGATTCTATATTCTGTTTCTATATACCAGGGAGTGGAGCTCAGTTCTGCTCTCTGGACACCCTTCCAGTCCAAGCCATTCTATTATTAACCTTTCCAGTTGCCTATGTGTGCTTTTTAAATACACCTAAAACCTGCCTCCTACTCAGATAACCTCACCAACACTCGATTTTCCAGCTGAGCCTCCTGGAAACCTTGCCCATGCTCTGGAGCTGGAGCATCATTTCTGTCAGATCACGGTGTCTCTTCAAGGATCTTTTCTTACTTTGCCTGTGATTGTTGCTACTCCAGTGGTACAGAGGAATTAATAAGAGTAACAATATTGGAAGAATCGAGAAGCATGCTTTTGTTGATTTGTTTTCTTCTAGAAATAAATCCCAGCATGTGAACATATAAACGATATTAGTGTAGGTTTTGTCTATATTAATTTCAACAATGGGAACACTTAATAGTCTGGATGTTTTCATCAGCAACCTTATTAGAACTGGTTTTTTTAAGACTGCTTGTTAACTCTTCGGGGTTTCCCTTTCACATGTTCCTCTAAATCAAGGAATGTAGTCGTTTTCTGAAGGATTATTAATCTGTATCTTCTTCCTTTCCTTTGCTCTCCTGCTTGCCTATTAATTCTCATGGAGCTTCCTGCTTGAATGTTAAAGCTCTTCATCTAACCAACAGGTTTCATTAAATACCTTCTCATATGAGTTTTCCTAAGCTCAGCCACTGCTTTGATTTTTATTGAAGCAGTCTTTCCCAGGATGTTTGGCTTCCCATTTTCTGCAACAGCAAATTTATTACCTTCCTCCTATTTGCAGTGTTGAAACCATGGGGCATTATGTGATGATTAAGGACAGAATCACCCAAGGGTGCTGCTCAGCTTCAACAGTTTCTTCTTGTCCTTTTAAGACACGAAGTTCAGAAGGCTGCAAAGTGAATCGTGTGCTATAACCATCCCTACAATTTGTTGGTCCCCAGGAATGAGCTGTAGGAGGGGCCATCCTCTCCCACACCTCCTGGCAGGCACTTCTGCTCCTTCTTCACTTACTTTCTCTCACTTAGAGCTGAGAAATGGACTGTAACTGTTACCAAACCTAACGTATTTTGGCTTTAAGAGATCCATCTCAAACACAGAGATGTGGAGGATACAGCTCTCCCCATTGCGTTCTGCTACAGCGTTTAATCACTCTTACTGTTAAAAATGTGTCCTTTCCTTCTAATCTGAAACTTCCTGGAGCAGCAGCTGTGCATCTGACAGAGCAGTGCTTCATGATCTTTCCCTGAAGTGATCTAATAGTGTTTAACATCTGTGGACCACTTGGGTTGCCAAGGTTTTACACGCCCGCTGTGAGAGTGTTTGCACACAAAGGACGCCCCGTTTCTCTGCTGCTCTCATGCACATCGTTCTGGCAACTTCTTAAAAATGAGCTGACATCTCGGTATCTGCACGGCTATGCAGCAGATTTATTGTGCTTTAGAGTATCAGTGTTGGTGTATATTTACAGTACTACTCATTTTTCATCCTCGTATCCATTCTGACTCTGCATCCTCTGTGCTGTAGCGGTGGGAAGTATGTAGGACTAGCTGGTGGCTTCATTTGGGCAAATGCTGTGGGTGCTGTCAGCACTAGAGAAGTGGAATCCACACACAGTGTGTGTGCTGGCTGGTGCTTCAGCTCAGAACTTTAGTGGGTTTTGTGTGCGTTTGTGTTTGTTTGGTTTTGTTTTCTTAAACAAAGATCTCTTGTTACTCCGAAACAGATTTGCTTCAAGGTTGTTTGTGCTGCTTTGTATTGCTTTTCACAGACGAGAGTTCTGTTGGTACTCTGAGCTTGTTATCCACAGAGAGCTGTGTGTTTGGAGGCAGAAGAGGATCTGTGCCTGAAGGTTGTGTTGTCTCCCTGTGGCTTTGTGCCGTGCTCCAAAGGGACTCCAGAGCAAGGCTGTGTGGGGCAGCCCCGTTCCTCCTGGGGCAGCTATGGGGAAGGGGCATGAGGGATGTGGGTTACAGTGACCTGGGGGACAAATCTGGGGCTGGGGGTGCCAGCTGTGTTTCTGTTTTGGGAATGTGGGGTGTGAGGGGAGGGAGCTGTGCCCAGTGTGAGGGCAAAAGAAGCCTTGTTGGCTGAGCTGGGCTGATGTTCTCTATGGGCTGTGGGCCTGGCTGTTTGAAGCCTTACTAATTACCTTCGTGTGGCTTTTGGGATAGCACTTCTTCTAGAAGCATGGCCTGCAGTCTTTTATACTAAAATTTCTCGGTTGGTTCTTGTGTTCTGTGCAATCAAGAGCTGTGTGTGAGCACACTTAGGAGCAGTGAGATGCTTGTGATCAACCTTTGGTTGCTTGGTTTCTGCAGCTGTACCTAAAAGCTTCTCTTGCCTATCATCTGAAGTTTAGCTTTGTATGAAAACCTGGAGGTTTGTATTCATGCTCCCCCTGGAGCAGTGGGCTACGCACACAGATCTCCGGGGGTGAGGATGTTTCAGGGACTATAATGGACCTGGAGGACACTGGGAGGGGATTGGATGCTTGAATTAATTTTATCTTGTTTCAGGATGCTTACCAGCCCATCTTCTGCATCGCTGCAGTGCTTCAGTGGTTCTGGGGGGGGGATGGGATTAGAGGAACAGCGATTCAGATTATCCTTTCCTCTTAATGCTGGTATTAATGCTGGTTTCTATTGGAATGGTCACTGTAATTATCTGTGTACCCTGAGATTGATTTCCTCTTGTGCTCCAAAGATGGTGGAATAGAAGTTGGGCTTTTATGTAAATACATTGTGAACGTCAGACAAACTCAATATTGGTTATGAGCTGAGAGGACCTTTCCTCAGGCGCTGGTGTAAGATCAAGTTTCTGTGTATTTTGTTTTTACGCAATCTATCTGCCTCTGGCCTTCAAGTGAAATATGCTTGTCCTTCCTGCTCTCCATCTCCTAGAATAGTTCTTCAAGTGGAATCAGTTTTTTTCAGATTTAGAAGTGCTGCTTTGTTGGATACCAGTCCAGAATGTATTTAACTTGAAATTATGTTATATTAAAGTTTAGTGAAGCTGAATCTCTCTGTTTATTTCTTTGCCAGTCAAATCAATATCCTTCGTCTACTTGCTGATGGGAGGCAGCAAAAAAGGAATTGTTGTGTAGGTGGTAGTGACTTGATTGGCACATGGTAGAAACAAACAGGTGAGAGATGTGTTTTCTTTTTCTTTTTTTCCCCCACTTTGTTTCCTTTCCTTGAAAGTTCCAGGTTTTCCAGTAGGGTTTGAAGTGGTTCTTGGAATGATGCAGTTCCATCCCATGTGGGGCACATGCTTGGCCAGCTGGTGCTGTAGGAGGCTCTTCCCAAGTGCAGACACTTAAGAGGGCAGGATTGTGCCCTCCCCAAGTCATCCCAGTCAGGTACCATTAATTCCTTCAGTGGCATGTGGATGTGCATGAAAAAAAGTGAGTTTGCTTGGAAAGGGAAGCGTGAGTACGATCGACCACTTCAATCTATTCCTCCTCATAAGGAATGCTAAGAAAGCCACTTGAATTTTTAAAACGGAGTTGTAGGATTTCATTATTGCTCTTTTTGAGTCAATTAAAGCTGAAATACCATTGACTGTGGAGCAGAGAAGAAGCCAGGGTGGAACTGTAACGTGTGGTGACTGCAGTCACAGCACCCGGTGGAAATATTAACAGAGGTTAAGATCTCAGAAATGTGCTCCGTGGTGCCCTAATTCTGCTTCCACCAAGGTCAGTGGTGAAAGGCTCTCTGGTGTAATTTAGAGCCAATGTAAGCTAATGAAGAACATTTTGACAAGTCCACGCTGCAGAGGTTGGCCCCTGTAAGGCAGTCAGCTCTGTAAGGCTGCCGTCTCTGAAGAGCTTGCACTCAACCAGCTCGAGAGTGGCTTGATCTTTTTTTAATCTTCATTTAGCATTTTAATTCAAGTTTCTAATGATGATTGTGAGCTGGTGTCCTGGATGTGGCCTTGCTTTGCTTTCCCAGGTAAGAGCTGATTCTTGGTGGATGAGAGATCTGCGTGCTTAGAAGGTTAACGCAGGGTTCGGCCCTTCAGAGCTACGGCTGCAATGTAAGATAGAAGCACTTAATGAAGCAGGTTTACACTCCATATGGGTTTTTGGTTGTTTTCTATATGTTTCTGCCATTGGGTGAATCATTCAGGTCCTCTTCATTAAATTTAGTTATTGCTTTTGTCTGCATGTGTTTGGTGTTCAGATAACTGGGGGGAAAGGTTACTTAAATATTTAGACACATAAAATTGTCTTTAATATGCTGTCTGCAGAACAAGAAAGCAAGCTTACGAAAGTATTTTACATTTACAACGGATTTATCCACAGAATGTAATGGTGTTTATCTACTTCATGCAAACTCAGCTGTAACTCTGCATTCTGTTGGAGAGGTCAGGCATTTAGCAGGAGCCGTGTGGAAGCTGAACAGCATCTCTGTGCTGGGTTAGTGCTTCCCAAGTCCGTGTTTATCTTAGCTCAAGTTGGTTCTGCTTCTATTCCACATAAGCGTGGAGCCAGCGATCTGTGAAGTAAAAATTAATCTGCTGATGAGCTCGGTTCTTGGTCAGGAACAATTATTTTTTTTCTTCTATTTCGGAACAGACTTAAGCTTGCAACTGCCTTCCTGTATATTTTAAGCGAGGTTGCTGAGGTGGATTATTTTATACATTGTGAACTTGCACCAAATGTGTTTAATGAGGTTACACCTGGCAGGCACATCTGACAGCAGTTTTTATGAAGTTGGTGTTCGTATACTGTTGAAAAAATAGCATGGAAATGCCAGACGTGTTTTCCAGGCAGATTCAGACACCGCTATTGATTCATAGATGCAGATACCTTCAAGTTCCGAGATGAGATTCTGGCATGGATGGAGCTGTGTCTGAGAGAGAGAGCAGATGAGTGTTGCCCTTTCATTGGCAAATACACAGTTAATAACAGCTCAGGCTCACTTCTGGTCCAGAAATCGATCATCAGGCTTTTACTCAGCTCTTTGGTAGCTTCCTTTTCCTTAATAAATGAGGCAGCTGTCCTGATGCCAGGGCTCTAAATGAGGGTGAGCATCCCTCTGCAGCAGTGGCTGTTTTCCCTGTGCCACCAGTTGTGGTAAAGCAATAGAAGTAAATCTTGGTGTGTGCAATGAAAAACCTGTACCTTCTAGAATTGTTTCCTCGTTCATATAGATGCCCTGTAGCTGCTGGTGGTAGTTCAGGGCTACTGTCAAGTTTAGGATTATGGTGAAAACTCCGGGGCTGCTGGTCCTGGTTGAGTGTTGCCGCTTGGGCTATGCTTTCGCTCGTCAGAACAAAGCTGCCCTGGCTCAATGTGTGGTAAAGTTTCAATCTTGGCTCAGAGCTGTTGTTTAATCAATTTCTTATGAAGTTTAAGGCATGCACTGAGATTGTATGCTTGCATGCTTATGAAAGACTAAGCTAATTATGCTTGGCTTTCTTAAGCTTTTCTTTTTTGTACTTGTGCACTCTGGGTCCCACCAATGGCTTTTAGGTATTCTGGCCAATTGAGCCATTGGAAACTGAGTTTAAGTTCGGTTACTGCAGAAGAAGTTGTTTGTCAATGTAATTGCTGTTAGCAGCTGGAGAAGATACTGAAGTATGGATTATAGCTGCAGAGAAAAATACAAAGCTGAGCAGTTCTACATTGCAAAATAACCAGCCAAACCTTCAAACCAGGGCTGCGAAAAGGTGGCAGCTGCTGCACTGCTGCTGGTGCTGTGCTGCAGAGTGGGGCCTGCCTGGATTTGCCCATCACACCAACTGAGAGTGTAGCTCCACATTCAGCTCTTTGCTCCTGAGAACAGAAATGTTAAAGGCTGTGGGATACCAACTGTGTGGTGCTGGGGGCTGTAGGCCCTAAGGATGCAGGGAGGTACCCATTAGGTACCTTGTTTTGGAAGAGAAAAGCTTTCCTTTTATTTAGTATGGTCATGGGAGGATCCCAGCTGGCAGCACTGGAGCCAAATTCTGTTCTGAAATGTGTTGTTACAGACATAGAGTTGCTGCTTAAAGAAATAAATGGATGAAGACATCTGGATTTGTGCTGCTGTAACAAAAGCACAGTGTTGTCCTCTGGGTATAGTTTCCATGCACTGAACAGATCAAGGCTCACACATCTTAAATATTGAAATTTTATGATTTTTCAAGGCGCTCATTTAGCAAAAGCTAAGCAGGGTAGGGAGGGGAGCTGCTGCTGTGCCATGCCTCTCCAAGGGAGAGAATGCATCCCCATGCAAGGAGAGCACTTGGCAGCTCACCTGGACATATTGGTGCTCTGGTGCAGTCTGTCCTTTCCCAGAGACTCCATCACACAGAGGAAAGCACTCTCCAGTCTGTCTGCATTTTTGTTCCTTTCCTGAGCCCAAAGCCTTGGGACCAGAGCCATCCAAATTGCAGCATCCCGAAACCTTCCTCACATTCTGGTTGCATCTGATGCTCTTATTTCTCTCATGTATTGCCTTATCAACAAATAAATAGAGCAGAGTTTGCATAAGCGTTCTTTGTTCTGCTGTGGTTGGGTTTATTGGAATTTGTAATCATAAGCTGTGTATTAAGAATAATACTAAATATTGACACAGCATCTCCCTTTTAATTTCCTGCCTTTTCCGGGCAGCCTTGGCAGCAGACAGTTGCTCTTCAAGTGCTGTGACGCCAGACTTGACCTGAAGACTGTTGGAGATGAAGTTCTCTCTGTCCTGCCAAGCTGGGGTTTTCTGCTTGCTGCTCTGTGCAGAACTCACTTTTTGAAGCCCCATTCCTTTGTTGGAGCCCTGTGTGCTGCGGCTCCTGGGACAGGGAAAGCATCTGCCTCCTGGGGCAGGATTGGGAGGCTCTACCTGAGTGATCTTTCCTCTTGCATTATTAAAGCGGGCGTTGATACATGTGTTGTTAGGTTTTGTATTGTTTTGCACTACATTAAGCCTCCCTCTGCTTAACTGCATGGCTGTGCCGTGGTGGAGGTATGTGTCAGCATGGCTCTGCTCAGTGACGTACATCTCTGGCTGTCAGAGTACGTTGGAGGTATGGCAGCTGCTGTCAGCTTTCCAGCCCTGCTGTGGTGTTGGCATTCCCAGGTGTGCTCCTGTGCTGGAGAAGCTCTAAGTCTTAAAGGAGGCTTAAGGTGGGTGCTGTCATCTTAAGTGACTCATTATCAGGGTGCTGAGAACGAGCTTTCATTTCTCTGGAAGCTATTAACAGCGGATGGATCTGGCACATTTTATATTACATGAATGATCTAATTATCTCAAATATCAGGCACAATAACCTATTGCATTTCTTACGTGTTTTGGGCACACAATGGATTTCCTGCTGTTTTCCAAAATCCTCCTGAGGATGCGTTGTTTGACTCCCCTGGTAGCTGAGTCTTTTTTTTTTTTTCCCCTGTTCATTAAGGAAGTTGGGGATGGCCTTTGGTTTTCTCTACACTTCTTTCATTATTTTCCCAGATATCTGTATGTAGGAAACGAAGGGCCAACGAGACACAAAATAATAGACTTGTCATTTCTGTCTTGATTTGTCATCTGCAACAAAGGCCCTTCATGCTGGGGAATGCAGGAGCTCGGTGTTTTTGGGAGGAACCAACAAACTGCATCTTGCAGCCTTTCCGTGAGGGTGACGTGTCTGGTGGCTTCAAACTGAAGTGCATCCAATTAAAAGCAAACACTGAATTGCGAGGTATTGCTAGTCTAGAAATATGGACTATGGTGATGGATGATAATGGCGATTTATTTTTCTACAGTTATGTGAACAATAAAAAGCCATGGGATGTATTTTGTTCCAATAAATGCAGGAGACTTTGCCTTTATGAAAATGAGACGTCTAATCTGTGTGAATCAATTTGCTGTATTCCTAAACAGAGCAACGCATTAAGGAGCTATCAGTAGCTGCTGATCTATATTTAGTGGAAGACTAACTGGCTTCAGCCACTTTATATGGCTGCTCTTTATTTGCTTTTTTTCACCCATTGCCCAACAAAAATACTAGCAGATGCTTTCAATTTATTTTGCCTACAGCTGAAAATCTACTCAATGATTCTGTTTGGAAATAGAAGCTTGAATAATAATGTAAGCATTTGGAAGTGCTTTGATTAACCACATCGCCTTCTTGCAGTTTGGGATAAAACAGAAAAAAGAAGTTCTAGTCCTTTTATAATGGGAATTTTAATTATCTCTGTGTCTTTGAGGCAGTTCTGAATTGGAGATTTTCTCGCTGGGTCACATCTGTGAGACCGGAGGGATTGCTGTGAGGGAATTCTCCCTCCTCCACCTTTCACTGATGTTACGCATTCATCTGATAGTTGGTCTCAGAATTTACCCAGTGCAGCACTTGCTGTGCTTCTGAGCACCCTGCAGGAATCACACCTCTGCGTTGGGCTGCAGACACTTCTGTTTTCAAATATTGACGCTCCAATGTCAGAACAAGGGAAGGATAAGTTAATTTATAAAACTTTGCAACGAAGTTTGAAAGTAGACTCCAAGATGTGGAATTTGGTCATTGGGAGTTAATATCACGTAGCACCTTCACTTTCAAAAAGTGGTTTTGTATTTGTGATACACTGGAACAGGTTGCCCAAGGAGGCTGTGGGTGCCCCATCCCTGGAGGCATTCAAGGCCAGGCTGGATGTGGCTCTGGGCAGCCTTGTCTGGTGGTTGGTGACCCTGCACAGAGCAGGGGGTTGAAACTGGATGAGCATTGTGGCCCTTTTCAAACCAGGCCATTCTATGATACGTGAAGGGGTTTGGCACCGAGGTGCCCAACTCCTGGGTTTTAGCTTGGAGATGAGGCTGTTAAAAGTGGCGATGAACTTGTGGTTGTTCCTGAAGCTTGTTGTCCAAAGCAGCCTAAACAGGAATGATTGCCAGTGCAGAATGAGAATAGCACTATGGTTTTTTTTGTTTGTTTGCCTGTGCAGGATGAGAGTTTTCAAAAATAATTCCTCTTATTCATTTTGAAGCACTGCACTTAATTTGAAGAAGTCAGGATTAGATTTCTGGCGGGCAGCACTGAGCACGGTGTGCCCTGCGTCGGCACTGCAGCTCTTCCTCCTGCATTGGCCATTGGCTTTTGCATAGGAATGTGGTCATCTCCTTGTACAGCCTGTGAGGCCTGAGTCTCAGGCTCTATTTTATTTTCCTGTATTTGCCAGCCCTGAGTACTGGTGAATTTAGTTTGTTTGCTTTGTTGGTTGCTTTGAAACAATTTGGGTTCCAGGCACGAGCCTTTAGCAGTGTCCTAAAGCACAGCTGCTTGGAGCAGATCTATGTCATCAAAGCTCTGCAGGATTTCTCCATGTCTGCCGGTGTGGGGCTTGGTCAGACAGCAGCTTAGCAGGGGAAAAGGCTTTTCGCTGTGTACACAGCTGATTTCCCAGAGGCTGTTAGTGCTTAAAGAAAACGTAAAAGAAATCCTAAGTGGCAGCCGGGGCATCTCTGACAGAATAGCACTGCTGAGGAGAGGCGGTCAAGAGGAAAAGCAAAGTGTCGTTGCTGTGGCATTGAATCAGCGCGGAGTGAAAAGCACTGCGGGAGTCGCGTGGTGCTTTGTGTGGCGGAGGAGAGTCCCCAACAAAGGGAAGGTGGATGTGGAGGAGCAGTAATGAATAAAACGTTACCTGTGGAAGTTGGCATTGTCTTCCTTCTCTTTGCATCAAAGCGCGCACGGGGCGCTGGGTGGGCACTGAGGCCCTTGTTAAGTGCAGTAGGGAATGGAGGGTTTGTCCTGGCCTTTTAGTGACACATATGAGGGGGAAAAAAAAAACCCCATTGTTGCTGCTAACTAGGGAATGAAGTGGCTTTTCTTCTCCCTTCTGTTCTTTATCCCGTGAGATTGCACACATCCACAACTCATAGGTCAATTCTTTACGTTTTGCTTTTGACTTACAATTATCTTTCTTGCCTGGGCCTGTTCTTGCCGTCCTTTAAAACTCAGAATATATAATCCAAGTGATTTTTAACACTACCCGGAGGAGTAGCGTGTATTTCTTTCAGAGATATCCATCCTATTTAATTACTGTGATTGTTTCAGAGTCGTCCTGGGCAGCAGACATGAGCACAGCAGACTTCCTGCATCATGAGTCAGAGCGGGGACTTCTTGGAGGGGTCTTCAGTGCAGAGCTTTACCTTGAGCAGAACTCCTTGATCCATACTGTAATGCTCTGACATCTGAAATGTGCATTGTTCATCTTCCCCGGCTCTTCATTTATTTTCTTGAGGGAAGCTTTTTCTGTGTGAAAACCCCTGCCCTGGAATGTTCCAATGGGAAGATGACAAAAACAAAGCTCCAGTGTCAGAAGTTCAGTATTAACAATAGTTAATGCTGTGCTGGAAACACAACAGTGATGAGTGCTGGATGGTTATTCTTGATGCTCTTTGTGTTTCCAACCTGGATGGTCCTATAAGAACCTGCAACTGCGGATTGTTTTTGTGCAGGGAAGAATTTTTTCTAGATGATGGTTAGCAGTGGAGTGGTTCTACATTTACGTCAGCTGTCAAAAACCAAAATCCTGTGCCCTTGATTCTACTCCAAGTCTGGTGCATGGAAGAATGTTCTCACTGATTGTGATTAGAAGACTTAAAATGGAATCGGAGATCTTTATTGCCTCTACTGCCCTTTCCTTTGGGGTTTCTAGAGACCTGAGAGGGCCCTTTCATCTCCTAATTGAAAGAATAAGGGATTCTTTTTCTGCTGAGTTTGGGTTCTGCTTGCTTGAACACCTTTCCTTCAGGCAAAAGTCTGTGTAACACCATTAATGCCGAGTGGCAGGGCTTTTCTCCCCATTCACTTGGTATAAATCACAGGGGAATAAAAAAAAGAGAATTAGCCACTTCTGTGAAACTCTGGAAGTGAATGGTAACTTTTCAGTTTTCACTGAAGCACAGTATGCAGTTATGAATGTCAGAAGACTCAGTATTTTAAGTGTGGGGTATGTAGCACTAGAGAATCTTAAGAAAACATTAAGGAAAAACCATCTTAAATTTTAGTGGGGTGCACCGCTACTGAAGGTCTGCTTTCTGTTCTTCCTTAGCAAATCTTGCCTTTAACCTTTGGGATTTGCAGACCTTGCAAAGAATGCAGGCTGCCCTTGATAGCTTCTTTTGGATAACCTGTTTTACCCTCAAGTCTTTGCTGTGCTGTGGAAGGATGCTGTGCTCCTGTGTTGTTGTTATAGCCTTGTAGTGTGCCAGCACTCTAGTGCAGAGCTGCTCAAACTCTGAGATTTGAGCAGATCTTGAGCATAAAAAAGGTTTGTAAAGACCCATTCACAATACTGGAATGGAGGATGGCTTATTTTGAAACAACGGAACAGCGGCTACCAGAGTCTCCATAGAGTGCTCAGTGGGAGGACTCAGCGATGCCTATTTTGTTGTTGTTTGCTTCTTTAAGAAGGCTTGAACATCGTTTCTGCACATTCCATGACATTTCCCACCAGAACTGATACTAATTCTTCAGCAGATGGATTAAGCTGACTCTAAACTCAAATTCTCTCGCCTGAAAGCAGAACTGTGCAGTTAAGAGCTGGGAAGACTTTATATGCACAGATACCTTACACCTACTTAAATGTGTGTCTAGGAACTGATGCCAGATATCAGCGTCTAAGATCTCTGCTTTGTAGAGCATCTGGGCCTGGCCATCTTATTTGTGAGCAAGTCAAATTTAATTAAACATATCTTATCTCTGTGCTTATGCAACCCTGGGCCATCAGCAGCTGAGGAGGAGCTGCTCCATTCTGCACACCATAATGCAAACAGCCCCTCCTGCCCCATCAGCCAAAGGTACAGCTGGGGAGAAGCCATGACTAGGAGTGCTGCAGCTCCAGGCCATCCCCAGGGGGTGCATTGGGTCATGCCCTCCTGTGTGTGTTTGCTTCTCTGCTGTTTCAGGGCATGAGCAGAGAAACTAAGCAATTCCCAGGGGATCTCTCTGGTTTTCCTTTTAGCAGACAAAATGCTTAATTTTTTTTTTTTCTTTTCCTAAAACCCTGGGGCATTGCTGACTGTAATTTACAGAAATTAGTATCTTAAACTGGAATTGGTTTAAGTCCATGAATTTTGCAGAACTCGAGGAAGCCGTAACGCGTAAATAAACCAGCACTGAGCTGAAAGGGGTTGAGGATGGGACCGGTGGTGAGGTTTTCTGCAGAATTGTTTGTGGCTGGTCTTTTTCAGAAGGAATAATTCAACAGCACACGATGCATTTGTGTTCAAAGTGCCCTACGTACATCCCAAGTTAACCCTGCCAAAATCCTTTGCGGTGCCTTGGAAGAACGAGGTCTTCTGAGGCTGTGAATGGGGGACCTTTACTGCAAAGTGTCATGCTTAAAGTTGTGAGGAGCAGCTGTACTGGAGATAGATATAAAATTCATTACTGTGTGTTTAGATTTCCTGAAGCCGCATCCAGCCCAAACAGACTGATTAATTTTCTTAATTTTTTGATCTACTCTTGATACGGGTGGATTTTGGATCAGGCCTCATAAAATACCTGATACGACTTAGTGCATTGTCATTGGTTTTGTATGTTTTTAGGGATGTGTAAGAGACGTACATCTGTCTACACAGCAGTTTTTAAATGCTGTGTCTTTTTGGAAATTACCTCAGGTAACATTTGTATTAAGAAACAGCTCGGCTTTGCCTCGCTGGTTTTGAAAGCTGTCTGTGTTTTCTTGCAATTTTAAAAGCCCCGAAAAACCTATCAATCCTCTTTATAAAGGAAAGAAAGATTGAAAATAAAAATAAATTTTGTATGCCAGCTCTGGAGAAGTCGTAACAAGAAATGAATGTCGCTATAGCAAATGTCACTGTTTCTGATTTCGGTGATGTAGCCGTGGCTTGTAGATATAAATGTGTGCCCTTTGCTTGTTTATCACCTTTTATTCTGTAATCAGAAGCGAAACAATGCCAAGCGTGTAACACAGCTGCTCTTTGCTGCTCCAGTGGCATGGGCTTTGGAAGAGGCGTTGCTGCAGCGCTCTGTTCCTTTGTGCCTGAAGGAGCAATGGCAAGTTATTGCAAATGGGAAGAGTGTTTTGCAAGTACGAGGAATCCTGCCTAATCCATAATACGTCCTTTGCAAGAAGGGTGCTTCGGTGAGGGTGCTACCTGGGTTCGTCTCTGAATTCTTCCTCCTGAATGAAGTGAATGTTGCAGGCGCTTTAGTTGTAGCTTTAGTTATTGAGAAAGTCTCCCTTGATCTCTCACGGCTGTAAAGTTTTGGCCACTCGTTCTGCACCGCGTACTGGTTCTGATAAAGCTCAGCCAAAGCCACTTCTTGATTCTTAAACTGACTTTGGGCAGCAGCTTCATTGAGGAAGTGAACTTCATCCTAAAGTAAGGGCCCCCTATGCATATAGGATATCGTTCAGTTTCCTCTGTGTGCATAACATCCCTGGAAGGCGCACACAGCACAGCAATGGGAGATGAATCCTATGCTGAGCTCTGTGTGCCATCTGGGGGCCTGGCAGCCATGGCATCCTTTCCCACTGCGTGTTCCCAGTGCAGCAACCTGAGCACCAGCATGGTCAGGAGTTGAGCCTGGTGTAAGTGTGGAGGCGTTTGGCAGCAGCTGGCACAGACTGCTCCTCTGCTCCTCATTGCTGTTCATTTGCTGTTGCCTAAAATTGGGAAACAAACCAGGGGTTTTTGTACATGTGCGTTGGTGAGCTCTTTCAGCCTACAGAACAGTGACAGAATTGTGGCACTTGGAACCTCTCGTTTGAAACTGACTTTGTAAACAAACTGAAGATTTCCAGTTGTGTACATCAGGTTGTTACACCTGTGTTCATGTACTGCTGCAGCCTGTTCTGCTACTTGTCACCTTTGCATCCTGTTCCCACTCTCAGGAAAGCAGCCTTCTCCTTGCATTGTTTTACGACCCAGCAGAAGTGGTTTCTTCTGCTGTGCTTGGCTCCCTCTGGCACTGTAGCATTCTCACCTGCCTCCCCAGGCCCTCGTGCTCAACACGAGCTTAGTTCTCTTCTCCAAATCAGCTGTTGTCCTTATCTTCGCCGTGCATTCCATTGATTAATCCAGAATGAAAATACAAATCACTGATGTTGGGTTTTATTATTTTTTTTTTTGTGCAACTCACTTAAAATGCACAAAAATCCATCAGAGGCAATGCAACATCTGCGCCGTTCTTTGTTAATGGCTATTCGCTCTCCTTGCAGTGCAGGAACAAAGGGACATCCGAGGAGTTTGGGAGGTAGCACGTTGTGCATTTAGAACTGATTGAAAAAGAGAAGTGCACATTTTACTTGTGCCGTTCTGTCTCGAGGCGTTTTTGGGAAAATGACTTGGCTTGGCGAAAGATCAGACGCTTCCTTGAAAATCCATGGTTAAATTATGTAGGGTAGAGCTGGGGAAAAGATACGAAGCCACTGCCCCAGGGCATCAGCCTGCGCTCTGCTGTGGGTCGGGAGTTGTGGAAGGGTCCTCAATGCAGCACTGGGGCTGAGCGTGGGGCAAGCTGCTCTGTTGCTTTCATCCGATGTGTTACTCTTGCTTTCGTTTACCTAAGTACACCAATTAATTGGTCATAAAGTTGTTCAGGCTTTTCATTAATAGGGAACGTGAGTGATTTACAGCCCCTGGGAATAATCCATCAGATGAGCCGCGGAGCTCAGGCTGGCTGTTTTCTGAAAGAGACTGTGCGGCGATGCTGCTTGCATAGCAAAGAGCCACGCTGCAGCCATTGGTATTCAAGGAGTGCTGCCCAAAGGGAATTTTTTAAAGATAATTATGACGTTTTCTCCTTTCCTTCCCCTCTTCCTACTGCACTGTGCCGACACGATGTGATGGAGGTGATGGAGACACAGTGGCGTGGGCTCCCTCCCCTCGGTGTGCGTGGGGTTACTGTTCCTGCAGCACGGGGAGGCAGCCGCTGTGAAAGGGAAGATCCAGCCTTACTGGATCACAGCACTCATAAATATCAGATGGAACCAGCAGGAAGGAATTTAGGTTGGGAGTAAATGACACAAAGCCCCGTGTTGGTTTTACACAGGTGTGGGGAAGCCTGAACAATTATTCTTTCTGCGCTGACAGTTGAATATTTCTTCCCTTTGCCTTACTGTGGTATTTCAGTTTCCATGGCAACCAGGGTGGTTTGTTTTTTCTTTTTTGCAGGCTGGCAAACCCTCCCAGAGCAAATACAGGGAAGCAGGTGTTGGCCATGGCTTTGCACGTTGCCTGGGCTTCTCCAGCTGTGGCTGTGGTTCTTTAGGATGCTCCTTGGGCCATGCTCTGAGCTGGGCTCTGCGTGGCATCGCTATGTGCCACCATTAGGGCTACCCGAAAGATTTAGGCTGCAAACTGTGATGAAATTATCAGCGTTCCATTTTCAAAGGGTGAGTTAAGTGTGCAGAAGGGCTCAGGAAATCATACCTTGGTGTTCTCACAGAACGTGGTGATGTAGTGATATTTTAGGAAGGTATTATTTCTTTCCCATTACCCGTGAGTCACAGTGGTTGCGAGCTCAGCCACCTCATTGCCTTGCGTCTTCCAGATCGTCTCATTGATCCCAATTGCTTCTAATGAGCTGCAGTAATAACCAGCATACCTTATCTTTGGATGCTAAGGAGTACAAAAGCTAGCTAATTCAGATCTAACCAGCCTTAATTTAGTTTTGCCACTGGAATAAAATGAATCTGGGCAACTACAGGCAGAGCTGTGCAGTTCGTTTTTCGTACGGACCCCAATAGGAAAAGAACCACAAGCTTTTCTTTTCTGCCTACAGAGGCAGGGCTGAGGTGTCTTGCTGGTGCTTTGCCCAAGGGGAGATAAAGCTGTTGCACGCACCACGCTTTGTACCATGTATGTGCAAGGAACTCTATTGCATTTATGCCATGATTGCTGTGTTTGCACTCTGCAAGTTTCTGACATGGTGGTGAACGAGTGGGGAAGTGAGTTGTCTGGCCATGTCTCATAAGCTGCAACAAAAAAAAGCACAAAAGTAGTCAGTAAAGAAAAAGTTGTTTTACTGCAAGATGTAATATCCCATTTTCTTGCTGATGGAAGGAGGTAAAACCAAACTGCCAGAGTTTAAAAGGGATTCTTTTCCTCCCAGTACTATATTTGGTAATAAGAAGACATGAACTGTAATGAAAATGTAATATGGCTTTATAAGCAACAGGTGAAATTAAGAAATTTCAGTTCTTAGTTAAGTGCTATCATTTCTTATGTTCCCCGGTTCCCTTCAGAGCTGGGCTAAAAACATCCCTGGATAGCAGCTTTCCAGACTACGGCGGGATGGAAAGTGCTCCAAATAACCCTACTTGGCGAAGTTGGATGTGTCTATTTCTGCTCCCAGGTGGATTCTGGTGGCACAGGGGCCAGTGGGTGGGTGAGCTTTAAGGTGCTCAGATGTGAATGTTCTTCTCTGTTCATGCCTGATTGACAGAGCAAAATCTTAAAGGTCACAAACTGCCCAAATGTAAATGTCTTCACTGACAAGCACACGTAAGTGGGGCCCGTACTCAGTCTCTTGTGCAATACTTTCATCTCTCGGTACGGTTGCTGTTTTGAGTAGTTCGTGTGTTCTGCAGGTCAGACTTCAGAAGAGTACCCAACTGTGAATGATTCCTTTAAATCAGTGCACCTGTCTGTACACCACGGTGCTGAAGCTGTATTTGTTTCTGCTGCACCTGGAGGGCTCCTTCGGAGCCGGGAGCTGAGCCCTTTCCAGCAGTGATCATCTGAGTGTGATCCTTCTGGATGGTCTCACTCTGTTGTGCCACTGCAGCAGGGATGAGAGCTGAGGAGACAGCTGTAGTGCTCATCTGAACTGAGCTCTCAGCAAGCCCACGTACAAAACAAATCAGCAGGGCCTGTGGCTTCTCCCTGCTGAACGGAAAAGAGATGGATTCAGGTACGGTGCCACTTACCCTCTTCTTCTTGGTGCAAACGTAAAGAAGCATTCTGATGCTCCATGTACTCCTTTGGAGATTAAAGAGCCCCAAAATGAGCTCGGTCTGAGCACTCAGAACTGTGGGAGGATGCAGTGCTTGTTGTGTTAACAGGGAAATGCGGATACGAACTGCTCCGTGTCTGATTTGGCCACCTGCACAGGGAGGGGCTGTGGCTGTTCCTTATGAGCATTTATAAAACCACTTTCAGGTGATGAGGAAATGAAAGCTGGGAGTTCAGCACGGCATTCGCTTTGTCCCCCCTCCCATCACAGGTTATTTAATCTTCATAGGAGCAGCCTACTCTTTAAAATAAAACCCAAAGAGAAGCAACAATAAGAACAGTGGGTCAAGCAGATGTTACAAGGAAGAGGAAGAAGGGGAACATGCTGCCCTTCGCTAATTATTGGAGTATTGCTTAATATCTCCCTGTTTCGGGGGCATACATCAGGCAGTGAGCAACGGTGTATTCAGGGCTTTGATTTTTGCCTTGAAGATGGACATCCTTATTCTCAAGAGCGTAGTGTTGGTGTGTCCATGCAGGGGGGAGGATGCATAAAACTTGGAGTCAACCAAAGGACACCTCAGGCTGCTTCAGCACATTGTTCTGCTGTCACCTCCGCATCCCATGATGGTCCTGGGGTGCTCTCTGACCTGCTGGCACCAGGAAGCCCCTGCATGCTCAGCTGGCACACGGCCGGGATTACAGAACTTCACTGCCTGGCTGTGAGCAATAACGAACGGCGAGTTTCGGGAAAGCCTGACTAATAAGAGACCTTAAGCACACGTGGGTTTTTAAAGCTCTGTTATGTACCTTTAATCTTCCTGAAGATTATAGGGTGACAGGATTTTCTAGAAACGGGCAGGATTGTTAAAACAGTGTGCGGAGATCAGCTGTGAAATGACTACTTTTATCATAACCTCTCAACGAGACCTCTCTTTATGCTGTTGGGAGATAAGCGTAGGTTGTACCTGGGAAGTTATAATAAATGCTAATTGAGTTTAAGAATCTGTTCTAAAACTGCTGCTTTTTCTATTTCTAAGGAGGGGAAAAAAAAAAGGGGGGGGGGGGGGAAGGGTAGAATTGTGGCTCCTTTGAATGGCGACTGAGCTAATTGACAAAACGTGTTATTAGGCTGCACGCTGGAATGCTTTCCTGTGCTCTGTAATGGATCCCCCTCGTTTACAGAAACATGCTTTGTTTAGAAACAGCCATGGCTGCACGAGCTCTTGATTCACCCACCCATATGGTTGCAAACACAAATGCGTGAGGAATGAGGAAAAAAATTGCTACTGCTCTGTTTTGTAGCTGGTTCCAAAACGCTCCCCCTGCTTGGGGCAGACACCAAGCAGCAGCTGGATCCTGCTGACACCCAGCAGCACCAGTTCTCCTGGCTCTGCAGTGATGCTGCGCTGGGCTGAGATGTTATCCCACAATTGCCAGCGTAAGGCTGCACCTTTCTCTGTTTTTCTGTTATTTTTTTAATCTGGGTGGTGGACAACAACTCTGACTCTTCCACTGACCGGGTAAGCTGTGGTGGGTGGGGTATGTAGGATATATAGACAGCCTTTATTTAGATAACTGACAAATACTAATGCCCCCCCCCCCCCCCCCCCCCCCCCAAAAAAAAAAAAAATATCACCACCAAGAAACTGTAAAGAATAAATCCCGGCTCACCCCTTGGCATAGGAGATCAAGGATTAAAAAAATGGCCTAGACACAAATCCTACTTGTCTAAAAGCTTACCGTACATAGCCCGGTTGGCTGACCTGGCTGAGCTGCTTTGATGCAGCCTGATGCCTTCAACTCGACTTTCTAATGCTGTCCTTTTGCTCCCCAGAGAGATGTTTGCTCTTCTTTTCATCTCATTTTTAGCTGTGACAGAGCACATCCTCGCTTTGCTAGAGCCAAGGCAGGTTTGTCCCTCCCCATAAGTAACAGGCTCTGTTGTCCTTCTGTCTGTTGAAGTGTTTCATTTGAGGCATCATCTTTTCACACTCCTCTGCTTCCTGCAGCTTCTAATTAATTTTGATAATGAGATACTCATTGCCACAAGAGTATTCAAATTGTAGGTACAATTAACTATTGGGAAATTGGCCCTCCTCCTCCATGGAGGAATGGAATGGCATTGACTGTTCCTGGTAGTGACCTCCGTTTTCCATTATGGATGGAGGTCATTGCCAGGAACTGCACAGCTTCTTCCCTTTGGGTTTTGTGGCTGTTCCTGGAGCAGGTCCTGCTCCTGTCTGCGCTCTGCCCTGGCCAGAGTGAAAGGAGCAGTGCCAAAGCTGCCTCCTGATGAAAGGAACAGTGACACATTCCCCTGTGGGCCCTTACAATAGGCAGGGAAGAATGCACTTGTGAAGGTTCAGTCTCAACCACGTGTATGTAACAGGCAGTGCTCTTGCTGCTGACCCTCCCTCAAGTCACC
Organism: Alectoris magna; assembly: GCA_030625065.1. Taxonomy (NCBI): domain Eukaryota; kingdom Metazoa; phylum Chordata; class Aves; order Galliformes; family Phasianidae; genus Alectoris; species Alectoris magna. The sequence goes on along the minus strand of CM060576.1, from coordinate 10,984,696 downwards.
GTGCCGTCCAAAGAGTTCTGGTGAGGCCGAGATGGCACTGGCAGTGTCCCCAGGTTGTGGGCTCTTCTGCTAGCAGTGCCAGCAGCAAAGGAGCGTTGCTGCCTGCTGAATTACCCGTTTGACAGCTTATATGCACACAAGCTGGTACTGGTGATTTATTTATTTACTGTTGGCTCTCCGTGACCCCTCCACTGCAAACGTTGTATGACTGCAGCCAAGCCCCTCCGTGGGTCCCCATGTCCTTAGGAGCTGTGTTGGCAGCTAAAGGTGAGAGCTGGTGCCTGCCCTTGACCTAATTCTGGAGCTTGTGTGTACAAATCCATCCCATAGTATTCATTCCCCCGGAGCAGACTTCAAGTAGAACGTCATTACGCATAAAACAGCTACTAGGGAAGGGAGAAAATATCAAAGGGCTGATGTTAATGCATGATGCAAAGTGCCATGTGCCACAGAAATTTAAGTACTCTGTGTGGCTATGGGGATTGAACTCTGTGCTTCCAGGCACAGCAGCATCCAGAAACCGAATTGGATGAGATCGTAAACAGTAATGCATTCAAACCTCTATAGGTGGGCTGGGAGCTATAAAGCAGAAGGTGATGGTGTTTCAGGGGTTGCGTGCTCCTGCTATCAGTAGGAGAAGCCCAAAGTGTGTTTTGCAGAGACAACCTCTTAACTCACCTACCTGACTGGCTGGAAATGAGGAGTTGTGAAAGTCCAGGTCACAGCTCAGGGGGAAAAGAGCTGTCAAGTCTTAACATAGCCTGAAGTTGTACCTTATGAGGTTGTGTCAGATAAAGAAGAAGAATCTGAAATCCCATGCCAATTATTCCTAGTGATTATTAATCGCTGATAAGGGTTGGGATTGGATGATCTTTAAGTTCCTTTCCAACCGAAGCTGCTGTATGATTCAAGCCATGCTATTACCAATCTGTGCGTGAATGCAGTTTTGGTGGGGTCCTCCTTCACGCAGTTATACCTACTGATCATCAACTCTGTCATTAATTAATTATTAACGTGATATCAAAAGCTTTTGTATTTTAAAAGCCATGGAAAGCTTTGCTATTAAGCAGTACCTGCTGCAACTTTGAAGTTCTTTGGTTCAGGGATTAACCATGCATAATCCTTTGGGTTTCTTTTTTTTGATGGTTAAAATGTACTAAGGACTGCTTCAAAGAAAAAGCAGTGACGTGGCATGATAAAACAGCCACGTTTGACTTTTTTTTTCCTGGTACAAACAGCCAAAAAAGAAAATCCTGCGGATTTGAGGTTGTTTGGAAGGTGTAATAAACACTCTCTGATGACATGCGGGGCTAAAGCTTACTCAGCTTTTTTATGATGTTACATTAGGAATCCTGATGAGCCATTTCTACAGAGGGAAACTATTCATTACCTCCTACCCAAATATAGGAGGTAATTTCTTGCAGGTCTGTAGGGAAGACAGGTGGTCTGCAGGGAATGGAGGGGGAGGGCTGACTAATGGAAGGATGAGTGGGGATGTCTGGCATTCAGAGCTCCTCGGGTCAATGAAGGAAATGCTTTCCTGTTTTCTTTCCTTCCTGTTTGTGTGAAGAAAATAGTAGGACAAAATTCTTCAGATGTAATACTAGGAGGATGGATATGCTCGCTGAGGTACAGGGCAGTGGAATCTATTTTTACCTTAAATTGCAAGTACAGGACCAGAAGCATAGAGCTTTTTCAAGCTTATAAGCTCTCTGACAGAGCTGTTTGCCACAAAAGAAGATAGGAGATCTGTACATAATTGCGTTTTGGATGCAAGATGTAGAAATCATTTGCAATTTTACACTTTAAATTTCCATATGTTTCAAATCACAAGACAATGAGAACCATGTTTGTATCTTATAGCAACCATGTGATATCATGTAGTTGCCTTCAGTCTAGGACAGGCAGGACAATTGGGGAACCTATGCATTGCATGTTGGTACCTTTTCAGCTTTTATGGAATGTGAAGGGGCTCCATAGATATCCAGATATCCTTAGCTGGCACTGAATTTGGTAACTTTTGTAACCTACTTCTCATCAATAAGAATAGGATCTTATATGTGTGAGTCTATGTGCTTGTAATCTGTAGTCACAGCCTGAGATCCCTAAACTTCACTTCCAAAGCAAGCCGTCTTTACCAGTGTTGTTATGTTCCTTTTTTCCTGGTAATTAGCAACTAGTAATAATTAGAAACTTCAGACAAATTTAAAAAAAAAGTTAGTCTCAAGTAAATTCCTGGCAGTGGAGAAGACTGAGATGCCCAAATGGGGGTTGCACTCCATGCTTCTTTGTTTTGCTCCAGCTGGCTGGAGTTTGCTAGCCCCAGTTTTGGGCGGGGACAGGAAAGTGCTGCAGTGAAGCTGGGGGAATATAAAGAGGTGCAAGGCAGCACATCAGAAAGTTTACTTCTGCAGAATATTGTTATTTTGGATGTCATTTGCTCCTGTTGTTGATGTTTTTTAAAGATGCTATTCATTCCCCACTCACACACTTTGTCTCAAACTACTTATTACTTTTAACAACGCTTTCACTGTGACTTTTTTTTTCCTGACAAGTCCTCTCCTGGTTCAACAGCTGTAGGTGTGTGTTTGTGCTTTTCTATTGCCGTATGTGTGCCATGCCAAGAAGTGGGAAGGTATTTATTCTGTTCTGGCTCTTGGACTTGCATGGCAAACATTTATTGTTGCAATCCAGAAAGACAATTCTAGCTCTGAGATAGTTCCTGTGGTTCCTTTTGAGTTAGCTCTGTGTTTATGTGCTAAGATGCACCACATTAAAACCTGAGATGTTTGACTTTGTACGTAGAGAGGGCTTGAGCAGGGTGCACTCCCTATGCTCCAACTGCTCCAAAAGAAGTTCACAAAAGAGCACTTCAGGCTGGAACTGCTGTTGTGAGTTTGCGCAAGCAGCAATGAACAGATGGAGGGCTTTGGAAGACCTCCACCCCATCTCTGGCTTCTTGATGTGGTAATGCTTTGTTTTTGAGGTGTGATTCCTTATTTAAGGTCATCGAAGCTAATGCTGCAGCCAGGTCTTTCATGATGGCTGTTTCTCTAAAGTCCATTTCACCCACCTGATTACATCGCCTCAACCAAAGAGGAAATAAGGCAAGGAAGCTACTGGAGATGGTCCTTTGGGTTGTGCTGGGCCATTGAGCTCCCATCTATAACCTGCTGAAGTCACATCGATAACCACCTTCCACTACCAAAAAACCTACCCCAAAAATCAAATGCCCGCCTCTTCTCCTTTTGTCTCTCCGCCAAAAATTAACCAAGAGTTAAGTGTTATTTGGAAGTTCTTAATCTCCAAGTGGTCTCTTAGACATTTGTCTGTATGTTTCCAGGGTATCTGTGGCTAGGGAGTTTTAAATGAGTAGAGAAGAACTCTGGTTTGACAGCCATATGCTTTGAAACAAATCTAGTTGATTACTTCTGCCTTTTTTGTAGCTGAAGTTGACTGCAGACATCAGTCCTTAGTACTTTTACTTCAAAATATATGTATTTATTTCAAAGCTCGTGCTTATTTGCAATCCTAGCTTTGTACGCAGTTGATTATTTTCATATTATTTCCCACTTGAATGAAAATCATCTCAGGCAGTATTACAGATTCAATTTTCATTGCTAGTGCACATCTGTAAATATATTTTCAGTGAATATTTGTACACATAGTTTGATGTTTTCTTTCTGCAAAGTGTGTGCCAGGAATGACTGTATTTAAGAGCCGTACACCTGGTTTCAGTGTGATGAGAGGCAAGATTGCTTCCCAGTTTTAGAAGGAATTTACACTACTTGCTCACTTGTTGCCATGGTGGCACTGGTTTTGTTTCTGTAAATGTAGGCTGTGCCTTCTTTGTAAAGGGCCTGTGAGTTCAGTATTGGCTGCTTGGAGGGCAGATTGCTTGAATCCTCGTTGTTTAAACAGGTAAGTGTGAGGATGTGAATAGAATGGGCAGAGAAACATTTAAGTGGCTTACCAGACAAAATCCTATGGACGCATCCCCAAAAGTTTCAGTTGTTGGCTCCAATTTGTGTTCATTCTCACTGCTTTGCTTTCTTCAAACACGTGAGGGTAACGGGGCAGGTCCTGAGCCTCTCAGAAGAGCAGAGACTTGGATGCAGTATGTCCTATTCTGGATGAGTGGTAGGCATTAGAGAAAGTAAGAAAATACTCTTAACGTTCTCTGTCATCGTTTCAAGGTCTGAACAATTTGACTGAAACAAGGCATCTGTGTCGTGGAGCAAATATTCATCTGGTTCTGCTTGTTGTGGAGGTGATGGGGCAGCTGAGAAACAGTGGAATGCCAGCAATGTGAAGCAAACCTTCACCTCTGTCTTATCCCCCTGACAGCACGTTTAGGTGATCGTATTTGTGACAGTGGATGAGGAATGGAAGAGCCTGATTTGTGTACGTGCTCCAAATGAAGTGCTAATTTCAGCATCAGCTGAGATGTGTTAACAGTAGTGGTATCTTTGTTCCATCCTGCTCTCACTTAAGTCTGGCAGTCAAGGGCACTTGGGTGTTTTCTGCAGTGTTAGGAAAAACATTGTACTTCGTGCTACCTGATGTCTGTGCTTCAGGGTCTGTTAAGGGCTACAGAGCTTGAGGGCTTGAGGTTTGGTTTGCTGGTTACAGAACAAACTGGGAGAACAGCTGATGGTTCTGTGTGTGGCTGTTGCACTGTGGAACAGAAAGGCTGACACCTGTAATGAAGCATGGATGTCTAAACAATACAGTTCACATAGTAAATAAACTTTGTTTGGTCATCTGAGGTTTTATCATCTTCCTGTGTTTGCTACGCCGATATTTTCACATAGGAGGAAAGAGAAGGATCCAAGGTAACAACTTTATTTTTTGGTCTTGGAACTAAAAGTAATTGGCACTTCCAGAACGCGACTCTTTCTTGAAATCATTAGAACAGCTTATTTAATATTAAAGCTTGCAGCAACAATTTTAGGGATAGGAAGGCAGAGATTCCTAATGATGTGAGCACAGCGTTCTTCCTTTGCAGGAGTTAATCCTGCCAATGCTTACAGTTTGCCTTGAGATTTGAGAGAAATTTCAGATTCCTCACATAAATATTTCTCACCTCTTCCCTGTCTCTTCCTCTGTAGCCCCTGCACACCTTCAGCATGTGAGCCAGCTAACCCCAATTCCCTCATCTTAATTTCCCATTTACTTGCAGCTGCAGGAGATTTGAATGACAACTTTCTGTATATCGATGAATCCTGCAAGCGTTTCAGGGTAGGGAAACAATAGATTTTGTGACTCAAGTTCTGCAAGGCTTTGCTGGCTTAAAGGCTTTGTAAAAATTGCTAAGAATTAGGATTTGTCTGTGCTTCCATTCGTAGCATGTGTAGGGTCACTGCTGTGACATGCATCCTCTTTGGGGTTGGTTCCCAGCCCAGGTGCCAGCCCCAACCATTCACAACCTGCAGAGGTTGAGAGCAGAGCGGGTGCTGTGCTTGTGCACCAGCTGCCTACTTGCAAAGCGGAGTTGATCTATCCTAAAAACCTGGGTGAATTGACAAAGGCTCTGCAAAGCAGGAAAAAGTAGATTTGCTGTTTTTTTGTTCTTTTTTTTTTTTTTTAACACAGTATTGCATTTCAGAATGATAGTTTGATTTGTGGGAAGCATTAGAAAAATGGAGAATCTTCCATTTTCCACAGTACTTGTGGACTGTCTGTGATCAGCCTGAGAAGCAGCAGCGATAGCAGTCATGTCCTGTGGCGCAGAGCGGGCACATATCTGTCTTCACCTCTGGGGGGAACTGATGCTGTTTACTGTGAAAGATAAGTCTCTTGTTTTCCTCTAGAATAGTCAAATCCTCCTCTGAGGAATTCCTAAATTACAAGATCGAGTCATTGCTTGGATGCACTGAGCATGAGGATTCTGCTTGAGAAGCGCAAGCTTCTTGTATTGATTGCTGCATTGTGCAAAGGTAGAAGGAATCCTGGCTTTCTGAACTGCAGCTCAGGTAACAAGGGAAGATGATCTGTTCCTGTTGGCCACAGCTTTTCAGTGCACCTGGTGCAGGGAAGAGCACTCCGGGCAGGAATGGCTGTGGCTATTTCCCCACGTCACTTTCTTTTCTAGCAGCTGTAGGTGATGGTGGAATGCAGGAAGGTCCTCTGGAAACCACAGCCAAGCAAATGAATGTTCTGCTGTTGTGCTGCTGCTTTTCCTCCCAGTGCCACATGGAGGGCAGTCTCCATGGTGCTTTCCTGTGAGAGGCAGCTGCTGTCTGCAGTTTTTATCTGCCCTTGGTGATTAGCATTTGAGGATTTTAAGATCCGTTGTTAAGGGGAAAAAAGTTCCAGACGCTTCAAATGGAGTGGGATATGGAGAAAAGTGTAATGAAATCTTAAGGGAAATTGCATGTGGAGCACTGGGTTGCTTCATCTTGGGCAGCAGCATGAGAAACTATCAGGATATTCACATATCTGCATGGTTTTCTCCTGTAGCCCCAGCTGCTTCTGGCTCGGTTGCTCCTTATTGCACAGCAGAGGTCTGTGGAGTGACTGCTCCCAGTGACCGCCTGTCACGTCCCGCAGTTTCTCCATCAGTGTGGTCAGTGCAGGCTTTTCTGGGCAGGTGCACAAACCCAAACTTCCACAGTCTGCTCAGATTTCTGAATTTAGGAAAAAAAACTTCTCAGAAAGAGCAGTGGTGCAGTGGCACAGCTGCCCAGGGAGGTGGTGCAGTCCTTGGAGGTGTTGAGAACTGTGGAGATGTGGCACTGAGGGACGTGGTCAGCCGGCATGGTGGGATGGGTTGGGGTTGGACTGGATGATCTTAGAGCTCTTCTCCAACCTTTGTGATTCTGTGAAAAGCAGCTCTACTCTCGGTTTATGTAAGAATATTGCTGTATGCCAGAAGCACCAACGTGGCAGAATGCCCAGGTGTTGTGTGGTGGTTGCAGAACGGGCTCAGATAAGGCCTGGTGCTTCTGGGTTCTGTTTCACAGAACTGGAGAGTTCATACTGCGGAATATATCCTGCTTGTTATTTACCAACCATCCTTTTTGCAGCCCTAGGAGATTTATCAAGTTAACTCCCCTTTCTCCCACATACAGTTTTAGTATGTCCACTTGTATGGGAGAGAAAATGCAATTAAACCCTTGCTTTTATCAGGGTGTTATTAGGGTGAGAAAGTGCTGGCAAGGCCTCTGGCTTCAAACTTGCTTCAATCTAATTTTTCTCCATTCCTGGTTCTATAGTTGACTTTTTAACTGAGCTTTTCATCTCCACAAATTCAACTTGAGCTGTGATTTTTCAACATAATAACGTTGCCTAAAAGGAGGGGGGGGGGAGGGGGGGGAGCACAAACATTGCTCTGTAATTTTTTTCTTGATTTGAACTCTGTGTGATGTTGTTGGTATTGGGGAAGAAGGTGGAGGAGTGTGGAAGGTGCTGGAGGAGGTGAAACCCAATGCTGTCACTCCTGTTAATGGGTAAAAAGGTGGGCAGATCCAGCTGTGGTCAGCTCAGCATAGCAGCGAGGGTGGGGGGAGGAAATGTGGTTGTTGCAGTGGTAGATAACATCTTCAAGCAGTATTAATTCAACCAGAAGGCTGTAATAAAGCCATTTATTTTCAAAAAATACCAGCAGAGGCCAGTTTGGAGGCTAAGCTGTGTTTTCCTCATACACAGAGCAGTTGTCAAAGGAGGTCATCAAAATGATGATTCCTTGTCTGCCCTGCTTCTTATGTCCTTGGCTATTTTTATTCACTGTTTTCGTAGCTAGCTCATCCTGCTATGCAGAGTTCTCTGCAAATAAGCCCAAATTAAAAGTCTATAAATATTTATTTTTCTCCCTGTGAAGCAAAAAGATTTTGCGTTGCTTTTATTACAGCATTATCCTTGATGTCAGATAATTTATCTGAAAAGATATGAAAAAAAAGAGTCACACTTAGAAGACTTTTTCACTTACTTGGAACTGAAGGCAAATATTGACTCTGGTTTTCCCTCTGGAGGAGAAATCTGGTTATTTTTGTATATAGGCTTTTTATCTAAGATGCAATTTGAAGGGGAAGTGACTTTGCTGCTTTTGTCAATTAGCAAGTCAGCAGTTTCAGAACTTACTTGGGATTTTAACGTAGTTACCCGAGGATGCATTTGAATTTTCTGTAGATACATTTGTCCCACATTATGAAAACGTTTCCAACATCGTTTGCCTTTCAGAGAATTTCAAACCTAAATTGCAAGTGAAAGCTTTATAGTTACAGGCGCTGAAAGTTTGCTCACTTGTGAATGCAAACATGACGGCGGGGTGTGCGTGTGAATGCAATCTGATAGCAGAAAATAAAGCACCGCGTTCTGCGGTTGCGCTCCGTTGTGTCAGAAGTGTGAACGGAGATGTGTGCTCCACCAAAGTGAGGACTTAGGCTCTGCAGATCAGCACAGAGACCATTGAGTCTGCTCGGTGTGTCAGCTGCTGGGGAGTTCTGATAGGAGTTCAATGAAGAAAAAAATTAGGAGGGAACGTGGATGGATGGAAGTCTGTGCTTGCTTCTATGTTGGAAATGCATCTGCCTAAAGAGAAAGTAAATGAACGATACAGGATCGTAGTGTTTATTTTGTTTGAAAGCAGTGTTTCACATGCCCTGTGAAAAAGGGGAAACAATAACCCTTTCTTCAAAAGCAGTATTTATCTTGAAAATGCCTGTTTGCTGTTGTACGGTGAGCATTTGAGGTCTCTAAAGAAGTTAGAGCATCCATTACTTTCTGGTTTTCCAAGAGTAGCTGCACAGAAAGTAGAACATTACTTTTATAACCCGTCTTCCTTTATAGATTGATGGATAATGGGGGTATTGTGAACTTTCAGTCAAGGTTTTGCTGAGCCTTTTGTGTTTTCCAGGTAAAGCAGATGTGTGGATTGAGAACAATGCTGTGACAGTTTCAATGAAAAATTAAAATACTGAATGTCTTAAAATAGGTGAAATCTTAACAGAGAAAGAAGATACACAAGTCCTAGGAGTTGAAGTTACTTTTATCTCTATTCAGGAGTTGTCAAACTGTCTGTAATCTGCATCCCTGAACTATGAAATATCCAAGGGGGAAGTCACCAAAGCAGATACTTGGAGCCAGGCGTTTAGAAAGCTGGCACCATCATGAATGGCCTGCCTTGCTGGCAGCCAAATTCAAATTGGGTGTATAGATAACAACAGATTTTACTTGTCTAGGAAATAGAAAGCATTAATTTGAGAGCTCAGTTTTGTAAAATGGGGAATTACCCATTTACCGGCCAGAGACTGTTGTTGCATTCTGCCAATCTAACTATTGCACTTTTAACTTATTGTTACCTATAACACAGGTAACGCTCTAGGATTTGCTGTTTGGGTTGTAACTGCAGGAACATTCTAGCACCACGATGCCCTATCGGTGCACATGGCACAGTGCAGGAATGTAACATAAAAGAGGAATCAAATATGTGCTCAAATGAGTTGAGCATTTTTTTGGCTGGTACCAGCCGAACGTAAACCATATTGTAGAAGCTAAACCATGTTTTAGAAACCAAATTACGCCTGTAGTCCTTCAGTTCTCCCCCTTTAGCCTTCTTACGAGGGCTTCATTCAGTGACCCTGTGGTCAAACTACAGGAAACCAACATTATAGTAGATAAATTAGTGTTATTCTAGCAACAAATCTCAGACTGGTATTTGGATTCCTAAATTCTCAGCCTCCCAGCATATTACCAAAACCTCGGCTATCTGGGGAACCCATTACTGATTCTTTAAAGCATACAGTGTATTAAAAATTCCAAAGAAATGAAGAGGTTTAGCACAATAACATGAATTTGTTCAAATCCTGACCATCATTTAAGTCTCTGGGGTGCTCTGATAATACAAGTGCATAGAAAGTTGCATATTCAGCTGGGTATAGTTTTCATCTCCGGCAAAATGAAAAGGGATGGATATCAATTCCAGGAGACATTTTTGAAAAAGACTCGTGATTGATATCTTAGTCAAAAAGACTTAAGGCTCTTGGAAGACACTTTATACTTGTCCAGAAACGCTGGTGCTGAAAGGCAGCAATTTTAATAATTTAGAACATTAAGAATATAATCATTTATAATCCAGTGGTGTCTTTCTACATGCCTGTGTTCTGAGGGGGTTTCAAGCAGATAATACTCGCTTGAAAGTCAGACAGAAAAGGAACACGACTTGAAAAAAAAAAATCTAAAGAAGAGATAATGATTAGTTCAGTAATCTGTTTTGCATCTCTTTTGAAAACATTTTCAGTGTATCATGTTCACTGTCAGTGAACACACTATCAGTGGCGTGTGTGCGTATATAAAATAGCTTAAGAGTTCACGAAGGCTGCAAAGGTCATTAAAATCAGGTGAAGCATATTTTTTTTTTCCCATCTGCTATAGGAAATCCCATGTTAATGGGCAGAATTAGGTGACTTTTGCAGGAGCCCAGAGATACGTGAAGCTATTTGAGAACTCTACAGTAAATGAAACAAGCAAGATCTCCTGCTAGATGTACTTATTTCTCTGCATGCAATCGCTCTTTCTGAGAAAATCTTGAATGACTAACAGTTGTTTAAAACTGGGTATGGAAGAGCCTTATAGAAGGTTTTAAGTTCACTGGACTGATTGTCCTTGCACCCAAATGTAAATACGTTGTGGACCAGCAAAGTGAATGATCATCAGACATGAATTATGCTTCTTACTGACACATCATCACTCAGTAAGTATTGGAAGTCTTGCTTGCGTTAATACAGGAGAATGATACGAAGAAACTTGCAGTATTTTTATTGTAACAAAAGAAGACTGTGCTTCTCAGCAGAAGGCTTCGTTTCCGTAACAGTTCCCCAATAAGGATTCTCAGTCTTCTATCTTGGGGATGTTCAGAATAATCATTTAACTTGGATGGCTCTGTAATGAAGGACTGTGGAAATGGAGAGGATGAGAACAGTGCGTTCCATTGGGATTTAGTAAAACAGCCTTAAAAAAGGGCTTGAGTTTCTGTGATGTGGTTTTCCATTTCTCTGATAGAATACCCCAGATGTTACATAGGACCATGGTGTTGTCCTATAAAACAAGGTAGATATCTAATGTTTTCAACAAGTGTCTGTGGGCTTGCTTGCTTCCTAACCAAGCACTCCCACCTGGTGTCTTCAGCCAGTCACTCCTACATGAAAAGCAGGTGATTACCTGTTACTTAACAGATGATGACTATTTTCAATTTTTTTTTTAGACTGAAAGAAAAACAATACTTATTATCAATCCACATATAAAAGGCTGGGAGTAAACTTCCTGACTTTTACAGTTAGCAAAACCAGGATATTACTGGTTGTCTTTAACTATGTCTGCGTATATTACATATACCTACACATTATTATTTTATGTAAATGAACTTTTAATACCAGTTTGAGAAATAGCATGCTTTATAAACATAGTGCATGTCAGCAGTATTGTAAAATTACGCTCTAGTCTCCATGAATGAAGATCTAAGCTTGCAGTAACTGATAATGTACTTATGAGTTACTAATTTCTAAATCATTGATGTTTCATGTCAAAACAGTAACTTAAGATTTGAGAAAGTCAAATAGAAACTTGCTAAATGAAGGGTTTAGAGCAAGTATACTTGTTCTTTTGTTTCTCATCATTACTTTCCTATCTATTAAATATTGTATCAATTTGACAGTACTGGAAATCAGATTCTATTAAATAATTACCCAATTTTAGCAGTACCAGCGTGACAGTCCACTGACTTTATCTAAGATATTAAATCAAGTAGTCAAAACCTTTGCTGTCATAAACTCTGTGGGACTGGATGGATGAAAGATTGGCTCAAGCTGGTACAAATTCTTTCGGTTGCTACTGAATCATACAGTGTTGATTGCTAAAGCCAGATAAAGATTTAATTTAAATCCTCGGTATTTGGGAACACTCATGAAGATCCTACAAGATAGAGTTTACTAGGGAACCAGTACATGGGCATACTGCTAGACCGGATGTTACTGAAAAGTCTTTAGTGGGTTTGAGGTGCAGTGCTAGGGATGGTCTGCTTAGGAAAAGGGGATATGATTGACCTAATGCCAATTATAGAACAGAATACTGTGGAAATAATGGCTTTTTTTAATAGAAGAAGTACGTTAAATGGATGAGTCTGTGACTAACCTGAGCATTATTAACTTTGTGTGTACCTTTCTTCTATATGAGGCTGATGAGGAGTTGGCTAAAGGTGTAAAGGATAATTTACACTTCTTTTCTAACTAAGAAGATCTAACTTCTTTTCACTGATGCTCCTGATGTGATGCAAGGAATGTGCAATCCATAAGCCGTCACTGACACACAGTTGGAAGAGGATAAATTAATCAGACTGGAGGAATGAAAACTTTGAAATGTGGTGAAATCGAAATTGGATGTAATTTAGTATTGCAGTGTGTAAGGTCATGCATGTCGGGATTAATTAGATTTTTACTTTAAGATAGGAAATCAGCTGAAAGTGACAAAAAGCTGCTGGAGCATTAATAAGAGGAGACTGAGGTGAGTCTGAGAGATTTGCCCTAAAATAGGGAACGTATTCCCGTAAGGAAGAATGGTAAAATAAGAATGCTGTTACACAGATAAAAAGTAACTTAATTTGGCATGTTCTGTACAACTTATGTACTCCTTTAGAAGAAGGATTAATTCAGAACGTTACAGATGCAAAGAAGGGCTATGAGGACTATTGGTACAATCGACAACTTTCCCTGTGAGAAGACCACAAGAGTGTGACTTTATTAATCCGGGAAGACAGAGGACTAGGAAGTGCTCATCATGAAAATACATAGAAAGAAAAGAAAAATAACAGAATGCTCTTAAACACTCCAGATTCCTCTTTTTTTTTTTTTTTTTCTAATGGGCACCCCATCACTGACTGGTCACCAGGTTACACATCCAGAAGCATCGTGGTATGATAGCTTACCATCTTGGTGCTTTCTACTTGGTGAGGCAGCTCAGTTTTGCTTTCTTCCACTGTGCAGGTAAATGTAAACTTCATTCCCACATCCCCCAGCTCTTGCGTTCAGGAGAGAGCAGCCTGTGCAGGTCTGAGGATACCATTCTCACAACGGTGTTTTTCCATGAGGTTTTTCTTTGATATGGAAACCTCAATCTAGAGCAGTCTGGGAACTTTTGCTGAAGTGAAACAGTGTTTTGTACAAACCCCTTGAGACTTAGAAGTATATTCTTTTCTACATCATTCTGTCCTCCCTATGGTGCCCTCTGTCTAGCCTTAAAAGGCCACGTCGAGATGATCTCTGGTGACAGCAGCAAGAAAAAGTGATGATACCAATGGATGCCATGCCATTGGTTGTAGTTCTCTTGAGAATGCCTTGATATTTTCTACCTCAGTCAGTGTACGTAGAGATAATCAGATAATTTAGCTGGATATTCTGCTGATAGATGATGTAATTTTTATTCCTGTCACTTGGCTCAAGCAATAATAGCTCAGTCCATCATGAGTTGCTGCTGTCATGCATGCAGTATTCCCAGTGGCTACTGTCAACTCTAAAGAAAGAGAAAGTCTCTACTTATAATTTTCTTGTTTTCAGAGTTGAGGGTAATCAAATTCACTCAGTGTTTGTGATAACATCCGTGCTGCGGAAGAAGTGTTATGTCAATTAGCTCTGTGTACAGTGTGAAGACTGTGTGATTCTGTGAGGAGTTGGATCACCGAAGGTTGGAGCAGTGTTTTTGGAAGTTAGTGACATAATTATAAGTCAGGTCAAATATATTCCATAAATCAATGTTCCCAGCTGTCCTGCAGTTGAATGCAGATGATTTATGGATATAAAATCTCTCAGAGGAGGAAAGGGGAAAAAAAAAAAAAAAGAGAGGAAAGGGGAAAGATTTCATTAAAGTAAAACTTGAGCTACGCAAAGCAGTTTGGTATAATCTTTACATTTGAAACCAAGCCCATCACCTTGATTCTTTTTACTCTTTATGCTAATAAAATGATAGCTGCTAGTTAAATATTGCTTTTTAAAGTCCATGTTAATTGTGGTAAGAGTTCTGGGAAATCCTATTAGTTTCTGCCACAGATGAGTGTTTTCAGAGGTAGTTAAATAACATCTTTATTCCAGCTGGGACCTCATTGTCAGGTTTCTCTTCATTAGGTAATCTTAAAATAGCCTTAAACTACTAGAACTGCTGCAGTACAGTCAAGTATACCGATTTTTTTTCTCCCTGAGAGACAGTTCTTCACAAGGAGAGAAAAAAAATACTGTTGGCTGATAGCCTAGTGAGAAGTCTGTCTTGTCCCAAAGTGCAGATTGTGATTTAAAACAGTTATGCCTCCTGGGTACAGCCCGACAAGCGCTGTCACTTACATGGGAAAACAATATACTGTAGTCCCTTTCTCATCACTAAAGTGTCAGTTCAGCACATGAGGCAAACGCCATCTCTGCAAAGATAGTGTCACTGTCCTGTGCTTGTATGGCTTTGCATAAGGGCAAAAAGAACCCCGTCTCTGTTTCTGACTGTCCCCGGGAAAGTAGTAGCCAGAAGCTGTCAGAGTAGGGTTAAGCTGTAGAAGTATTCACAAGTGTGAAGGTTCTGAAAATGGTTGGGCAGATTTATGGGAAAAGAACAACTGACTTGAGCGAGGCTTGTTTGAGGCCGGGAAGGAGTTTTGAAGAAGATCTCTTGTGTGCTTGTCCTACTTCTGCATCTTTCCCAAGTGACGTCTAGCAGATGTCTGACCTTTGGTCTGACGTGCTTCTGTCACTCTTCTGTTTTGTAAGCTGCATGAAGTGCTCTGCTGTCTTTTCCTTCTGCCAACCTCAGATATGTGCAGTTCGGGTGATTATGATGGGACCCAGGGGGATCAACAAAGGTCTGATACCGTACCATGCTTGTTCTCTTGGGCTAAGAAGAGAGCATGAATAACAAATGGAGATACCTGACTAGCTTATTTTTGTCACTGCCGTGCTTGCTGTGATGCGCTAAAACTTGCATCTGAAGCCTGAAAGATCTTATGTTGCATTTTCTTAAGAGAAGGACCATGGGGCAAGCAGCAAGAAAGCATTGCCTTCATGTCTTACATTTTTGGCAGTGGTACCTTACGCGTGGTTGTTAACTGGAGTATCAATGGAATTACAGTGTGGTTCTAATTTGATAGGTATATTTAGTACCAATTCATTTGATCAGAAACCGAATCTAATTTCTGAATTAATCTTATCATTGTAATGTTTTGAGGCATTATCTATTTAATGAATCAGATTCTGCACAATTACTTTAAAATTACAGTGTCTGGCATGAAAATGTTGTTGAAGAACACTGAGTTTATTTGAATTTTTACACTCGATTTTAACTGCACAGCTGAAATCTTCAGGATGACACTTTCATCTCTGCTTCCGAGTATCTGCACTTTCACCTGGGGACACTGGGAAGGCATTACATGTTAATGAGGTTGCCTGTGTTATCGTCTTGTAAGGTGACTGCATGCAGTTGTATGCATAAATAGCCTTCCCTGTACCAGAATCAAGTGGGAGAGGAATTATATAGGGCTTGATGGTGCGCGGACAGAACAATATCGTACAGTAAGTGTTTGTCTAATTAACAGAGGCAGCGTCGTTTGACCTCTAATGTAAAGAGAAGTTTTGTAAGCAAAGGCATTTACTTTCTTAAAGTGATGCTAAGACTTTGTCAGAATTAGATTTCAGCACATGAGCTTTTTGTGCATCTTGAATTGCACCGGTGAGCCAGGACTGTTTCAGTGTAGGAAGAGTGGCGAAATGCTTGGCTACCAAACTTCCAGATTGTTTTGTATTACACCTTATGTGGAAAACATTACAAAATCCTTGTAGGTAACTAAAAGGAAATATTGACATATTGTGTCATATTGTACGCTAAATGCTATTCAGACCAGGTTCTAAACTTGGATTTTTAGATGCCTTTCACTGGGCCATCTCAGCTGTACCAAGTATGTTTGCACTGCAGCATGAAGCACAGGTTATCCCTGTGTGCCCTTGGGATAAAAAGCTCAGGGTACCTGGTTCGTGTGTCTCAACTCAATGACATGAGGTTTAAATCGTGACTAAATATGACAGCAAAAGGTTTCTTGTTAGAATTTGGTGGTTGGGTATCTTGAAAAGTAATTGCATTGAGATGTTTTGCCTTTTGTATCTTGGGAAGAGGTGCTATAAACATTTAATGCTTCCTGGCAGAGTTCAAATTGACGCTATTTTAAAGAAGTAAGAGCTGAGGAATTCAGAAAATCCTCCTTTAGAAATAGTTTCCATTTGAAATGTAGTGTTCTAAGTTTCAGACTCAAAATGGAGAAGATACATCCCAGAAATGGGAGGAAGGCTTTGGATGATGGCATACTGTTTATTTTTTTTTCCTGCATGTGTGTTACCAATCAAGTTTTATATAATAACAGCACAGCCTGAACCCATTTTGAAATGAAAGGCGTAGTGAACTTAAAACATTACAAATGAGCCCATTTGTGCAGTTTGGAATTCCGCTAAAATCAGGAATCTGAGCGGATAGCATTGAACTGTTCTCAACCTTTTATTAGCAAATGATTTTCTGCATCAGAGGACAGAGCAGAAGCTGTGCTCTCCCTTAGTGGAACTGCCTCAGTATTACATGGCTGACGGTCATTTTTTTGAGATTACCTTTGATTTGTCTCTGGTTGCAGCTGAGGCTGCTCCAGAACAACGCTGAGCAGTGAGATGTGCTCTGGTGGCCTCCTTTTTAACTAAATATGAGCTGCCATTAGAGAGCTGCGTTTGTGTTAATGCCCTTAATTTTTTCTCTTTTCCCCTGCTGTCCTTCTCTAATACACAGTTTAGGAGCCAACAGCTGTGTCTCTGCTAAATGCATGTTCTGGGTCTGGTACTGTAAGTTGAAGATTCATAGCTGTAATTAGAGGGGCACTTTTGCATTTCTGCTCACATACCAAAGTCGGATATTTGGTTAAGCAGAAAAGGAGCTCTATATATTTCCAGGGGCTCATGTGCTATTAGACAGGGATCTAGTCTTTTCTGGCACCTATCTGCGTTTTGCTCTTTGGACAAAGATATTTGCACTGCAGGCTAAAAGTAAGCAAATCTTCCCATGATTCCCATGTTTGCAGTGTGCTGCAGAGGATAACAAGGCTCCTGGTGCTGTTTGCCCCCACCTTACTATGATTCTGGAAGGCATCCCGGTTATTGCAGTGCGAGTGGTACACCAAAGGATGTCAAAATGTGTGAAAAATAGAAAACAAGTGGGCTTAAAAAAGAAAACAAAAACCAAGTAACAGATTAACTTTTGAGTCTAGCTGATTGTTGGCGCCTTGGCCATCACTCAGCTGACCAGACTTTGCAAGGTCTTTTGCATAGTCCATCCAGCATTTGACATCCTGCCCCCAGTCTGACCGCAGGGCACCTGAGAACAGAGCAGCTGGCTCAATGCTGTTATTTCAGGGCCTGACTTGTTCCTGACACATTAAATGAAGATCATGATGTAACTGAAAACAGTTTGAAAAACACGTCTCCTAGTATCCTTGACACTGCACTTTGCATGTAAATTGAAACTGCTGGCAACAAACAAGAGAGTATTTTGTGGACCTCAGTCTGTGGAAGGTACAAACTTGTAGCTGCAAAAATTGGTAGACCTCAATAAAATATTATTTATGCAGCCAAACATTCAGAGTAACTTCCAATAACCACAAAATTAAATTTAACAAGATATGTCAATTGCAACACTCATTGCAAGTTATTATCATCGTGTTAGCCAATGCGATTCTGTTTGAACAGATTATATCCATCTTTCTAGGTAACTTTCTGGTGTTTGACAGGTATGCAGTTGAGCAATTACATTTTAAATACACCGGCTTAAATACCAAGAAGCAATCTTTGGAGATCTATGCTGGATGCTTAAATTGTACGAATGCTTCAGAAGCAATTTAACAAAAAAATCAGTATTGATCAACAAGAATCAAACTGGGATGTGGCTTTGGGCAGCCTGGTCTGGTGGTTGGTGACCCTGCACGTAGCAGAGGGGTTGAAACCAGATGATCGTTGCGGTCCTTTCCAACCCAGACCATTCAATGAATCTATGAAACTACTTCATTTAAGTTTTTACAAGGCAACATTTAAACAACTGGTATTTTTTAAAATTACTGGTACGCAGACACAATCTGTGATCAGATTATGATTACCTTGTCTTTATGCATGCTGTGGGTAGCTTTCTATGAGTATGAAATGGAGGTGTGGTCCTTGGATCATGCTAGGTGTTAGTGGGGGTCGGCTCTGGAAATGTGGTGAAGGTTTGGTGAATGTCAGGTGCAAAGAGCTTTAGAGAGGTCACTGCAGACCAAATGATGGGAACTACCACAGAGAAAAGGAGTTATTTACTTCACTTGGGAAGAGCACTGAGGTAATAAAATGCTTCTGAAAATCTCAGCGTAATTTTTGCCTCTAAAAGTGATAAAAATCTGTTTCAGTTACTTTTGATTGCAACCAGATTGTGTTTAACTGCTTTCCTTTTTCACTGTTGTGGCAGTTAATGTGAATTCCTATTCCACGGCCAGAACTCACAAAGACAGTAGCTTAGGAGTCTTCAAAGAAAGTCTTCATCTCAGCTACAAGGAGATCCTCCTTGGAATTCCTGATATTCGATCTTTTGATATAGTATTTCATTCATCACCAAGCACAATATGAGTGACCCAATGACTGCTTCATGTTTGAAGTTCCAACATACTAATTTTAGGCTTATTAAAAAAAAAAATAATAAAAAGCTAGGGTACGTAATAGAATAAAGAATATAAGTGAGGAAAAGCTACCTTCAGGCAGCTTTTTTGCTGCCTTAGTGGATGGGGAAAGTCATAGATATGTAATTTAAATGACTATGCGGGCTGAATATCTAGCTATTCAATGTGACATTATAAAATGCTGAAATAAAGTCAGTCAATAGAGCGTTCTGACTGATCCAAGAACTCCAGTGGAATAGCTGATGTAGAATTTGGTTGAAATGCACCACACACGTAACATTAGATAACCCTGTTCAGATTTACAGAATAACTAAACCCAGCAGTTTTCAGATGCTGGAAGGAAAGTAAAGTTGCTAAATGTTGAATATTAATTTTGGAATATAAAACTGTATTATTTCAGGAGGAAAAAGGTGGTCCTGTAACTTAAAAAGCAGAAATTGAAGCCAAGTAAAACTTGGTTATATTTATGGTACAAAAATAAAGGCAAGTAAAGTGCTATGAATTTGCATTTTAAAAAAGGAATCTTAATTTTATCATACTGTGAATAGCACAGGAGCCTCCTACAGGAGCGGAAAGCTACCTGACTAATGAATTAAAAAGATATGATTAACTGGAAGTGTAACAAAAGCCATTGGGGAATGTCTATTTAAGAATGTTTCGTGAATTTGAAAACCTGTGTTAATCTTGGAAGTTTAATTACATGAGGATAGGCTAGCCTGAAAACTTCATGCAAGTTAATCCTGGTGTTTCAGCAGCCTGAAGCTAAGCTTCATTTGCAAAGCCTGGATTCCTTGAGAACCAACTCAAGTGCTGTGCTGGGTTAACCGACTTGGTTCTGTAGCTTAAAACAAAAAAAAAAAAAACACCCAAGAATGGGATTGTAAATGTGTATATACTTAAAGCAATTACATGTTACAATTGGAGTTATCGAAGTACTGACAGCTGACTGATCAGAAGCAAAAAGATATTCTTGCTACTGAACAAAGGATGCATTCTGGCAAGTGGAGTTAGGTTGAGTCGTACTTGATTTGGACTTATTAGTTTAAACAAATGACATTTAATGTTAGTTTTACTCCTAGGATACTTTAAAGGGATTTCACTAATCCTTAGTAGAAGATGAGGAACAGAATTAAGAATGAATGTATGAACTGGTCTAAGGCTGAAATTATGAGGAATGTGGGCAAACTTTTGCGAAGATAAACCGATAACAATGAATTTAAGAATGAAAACGTAGTGTAACCTGACAAGTCCAGAAAATACAGCTTAAATGCTTGTTCCATATGTAACCGAACTTCACTCACACTCTCCCGCCTGCCCCTGTCCCCACCTCCATCATCTGAAAGATCTGATTGTTATGGGATGGAATGTGCAAAAGGGATGAAATTTAGTCAAATGCAACAAGGATAGCCTGTACCTAGGATGGGCAATTGTTTGCTGCATCTCAAAAATCTAGCACCTTTTAGAGTAGATAAAACCTGCCTTGCATACATTTAAGCCAACTAATACTATGTGTTAAAAGTAAGATGGAAAGGAAATTAATGGATCTCCCCTGTGGCAGATGAATCATCCCATGACAATGAGGACTGATAGTGGCAGCAGAAAACCAACAAGTCATTGTACTTGTAGAGGAAATGAAAGGAATGTGTTTGAAGCATTTGTTTCTTCCGGAACTCTCTTCATGTTTTGTGAGGCTAAGAACAAAATGAATCCATTTCAACCCATTTTCAGAAAAAGTATTCCAGGGAAAAAGCGTTGGTTGGAATTGTGTGTGCTGTTATAATTTCTATGCCAAAAGAAAAGGACTGGAAGATGACCAATGGGACTGTTGAGGTTCTTGCTCTCTTCCCCCGCTCCCCACCCTGGGAATGTAATAAATGCCTGATCAAACTGTCTGACGGTGTGTTATTTTCAGCCTGTATCTAGAAACACAGGATAACCAATGAGGCTTCTCCCATTAGTATATTTCTGTATCCCTCTTTAGAAGTATTGTTTTTTATCTAGCGAGTCTGTGAGAGTTTGACATTGGATGACTTTATAAAACATTCTACTAATTGGATTTGTTAAAATAAATAAATCAAACACTAATTGGAACGTGCCCTGCCATTATTTTTGCTTACTGAATTAGATATAATGGCGTGAAGTCCTTTTTATCATATTTGTGCACTTATTTAAACACCCCCCTGGCGCACACTTCTGCAAATTCAATTATATATTCAAAGGAGGCATTCAATTTATGCAAGGCTGGTTTACATTTAATCCGGGGGCAAGACTCAGTAACTGATGATAGGTCTGTTCAAGATTAATTAGCATCACTCAGATGAGCAGTGGCATTGTTACAAGCCTGCAGTGTAAAACAAGGGATATTTAATCTGTCCTGTGTGAGCTGTTATTTGCTTCAATATGACCCTTTTCAGGAAGGGAACGACTTCATCCTTGTTTGGCTTTCATTTTGTGAAAAGAGATGGTCAACACCACATGCATTATCTTAACAGTATCAGAGTCATCTCAATTTCCTTTCCTTTTGCCCTCCTTGGCAATTGTATTTTTTCACTTAATTTTTAGCTGATTAATGGAAAGATTTTGGTTTGCATCCTGAAATCCTTAGCCCTGTTAATAATTAGTGAAGACACCAAACCCCATTTTGGTTGGTGTGCAAGTGCTTTACTTTTCCTCTAAGCTGCTTTGTGATGCTGTGGGTAGGACTATGACGTGCTATCCTAGTATCTAAATTCACTGCATGGTATCTTTTATTGTGAATTATTTTGCTCTCTGTTAATGAGTACCCCTGTTCTGCTGTCATGCAGTCATGTTTCAGCAATGGATGATTTTGTATTAAGATGGACCTTTGTGGTTTTTCTTTTCTTGTTATGTTCCTGCATAGCTGTAGCTTTTAGGTATCCATATAGGTGATGTCTTAGGAAATAGTAAATATTAAGCTTACGCTGCTGTCAGTGAAAGGAACTCATCTGCAGGTTTTAGCCTGCTGTACCCCGTTTTGGAGTCGCTATCCCTACTTAAGTGGACATTTAAAGCCCATAATTACATTTTTGTTTAGAGTGGGATTAATTAGTGGGGAGTAATTGAATTTCCAAGGACCTGGCAGTGAGGTGCTCGTGTAGCAGAGGGGATGGCTCCATCCCAGCAGGTTAGCACCTGTGCAGACGCCACACACGCCTTCACCTTGCTACCTTGCCATCTTGCTTGGGAGCTTCGTGTCCTCACATGCACACACTTGAATGTAACAGCACACCCATCAGTTGGGTCAGCAGTGTTCCCCAGAAGAGGCAAGATGCTGTGCTTCTCTTCAAACTCTCCCTTCTCCACTTATGCAGGGTTTGCTCTGCTCAGGGCCTGCTGCGGCCGGGACAAGGTTGTGGGCTCCACAGGCAGCAGGGTGCTGCTGAGTGCTGGTGGCACAGACGGGCCTGCAGCTGCCCAAGCCTGCTTCAGGGAGGCGAGGGGAATGCTCCTATTTGACCTGGTGGCCATACGTATGGTTTAAAGCAGAGTTTGGTGTTTAAAAGATCTGCAGTGGGTGCCTGTGAGTGGGTGCTGGCAGCAGGGCACCTCTGGGAGGAGAAGGCAGGGCTGTGCTGTGCTGGGCACAGCTGCTTCTGCAGGGCACAGATTGTTTGAGAAAGGGCAAAAACATGAGAAACTGTGCTGTGCACACCAGGGTCAGTAAAGAAGAAGCAGCGTGTGAGGTGGATGTTGGATTCCTCAGGTAAAGCAGGGTGGGGTGTGCAAGGCTGCTTTTGGTTGTGTGTTGTTGCAGCCACGTTGCCATGTTTGTCTTCTGCGAAGAAGACAGAACTAAGACCACTGGCAGTATATATGGTAGATATGAGCAAAAAGCACCTAAAATTCTGCAGTGTTTCAAAGCTTGTGATTTTTTGCCTGCACTTACTGAAGTTTTTCCTGTTTAATATTATGGTATATGCTGTATTTTAACAGTGATAACGAAGTTGATGGCTTTCTCACTCACAAGTGATCATGGCTGTGTTCCAGCTAGGTCCACTCTTAGTTCTTGTCTCTTTTGCCACTCTCTAGCAAAAAGCTGACAGTTGCTTTCCTCTTCTTGATCACCAAGATCGAGCCGTTCTGTGCTCCCTGTGCAGCCACTCTGCTTATCCAAGCCTTGAGAATTGACTGCAATGTTTTTTTCCCTGTTCTCATTTCCTGCAAATTCACCCCTCCAAATTCCAATTCTGCTTCCAGTAAATTAATCCGTCTGGTTTATTGCCTTGTCACTTTGCATTTGGTGGTTCCTCCACTAAGTTTTCTTTCTTTAGAAATGTAGATGTGTTGCAGCTTCTTTTAAGGCTCTCCACAGTTTATCCTTTCTTATCCAATCTTCCTACAAGGGTTAGCCTTGAATTTCACTCAGGGCACTTTCAGGCTTCCTAAGGTGTTGTCTTTTATCGGTGGAAACTCCCAGTTAATTTCCAGAAGCTCTCGCTATCCTTGTTCACCTTGTCCTCCAACTTCACCTGCCTCTGCGTACGTAAAACAATCTATTTGGCTAATTGTGTCTATATATCAGCAATTGTTAAATATATCAGCCCTGATAAATAGGGACTGCTACCCTGTATTATGTTGTCGTCTCATTTTGCTTCTGAGACTTTACATCAGCACCTGCGTAATTTTCTCTGTACACGAGTCCTCATACAATTGTCTGTCTTGATCAGAGTATTTGTTTACAGTTCCTTCAAAGAAATGGCTGGGAGACAGCACCAGTTACTGTACTCTGTAGTGTGCTGTAGAGAGGTGTCGTGTAAATGGAGTATGTCTGAAGTCCTCCTGCTAGAGTGAATCTATCAAAACTAGAATGCCCTGCGTGGTGGCTGAGAGCAGAGTATTTGGTATTGTCTCTTGTGCCAGAAAAATGACTTTCGGTTGCATTGCATGCTCCTCACAGGCAATCCAGAGCACCTGTTTTTTGTTAGACATTATAATGAGCACATTTAATATTTTAAACTTGAACTTTTTCACCTAAATTAAATTAAAGCTGTAGGGAAACAGCTGAAGTGTAGTCCTGCTCATTCTGACAGCTCTGGAAGCCTCACAAGCACTGTAATTTCGAAGCAAAAAAATACTCTTAAAAGTTGTAGGAAATACATTTGCAAGGTCTTTACTGGAGCAGGCAAGGCTGCGAGGGCCATAAAATCTGCTAAACTCAGAACTATTTATATTAAAATTACACAGCATAACAGTTTTTTCTTTTAGGACAAGCTTAATCTTTAAACTTCAACAACACCGACTATGGTCAGGTACTCTATCCAACAAATCCTTCAAGCATGTGCTTAAATAGGAATAATTTGTGTGAAGTTTCATAGGAATTTTTAGAAAACCATTTGTGGTTGGAGTGCACATTGAGTCCTATGACAGAATAAGGACTTGATGAGGAATTCCATAGTAACTGAGATGGGTTTGGGTTTTCTTGGGAGCCGGAGTGAAAAAAAATATATGTGAAAACTAAAGAATGCCTCAATGACCCACTGTAGGGTAACTCTTATTGAATGGAAAGCACAGATCGCTTGTGTACTTGCTATTTATTGTGCATGTGTAGGGAATGCAGCCTGTGGGAAGGTAAAGAGTGGGGAATGTCTCTGTGCATCTAACTCTGATTAGTGTCAGGAGCAATTGGCAGTTTGGCTGGCAAGGCAAGATCATGTAGCCCCGAGCACTGCTCAGCCCTTGCGGTTCCAGAAGCGTTGGATATGTCCAGTTGACTTTGGAGTAACTGCTGAGAAATTTCTCCTTGCTTCTGTAAGAGAAAACAAAAGCAGGGCGGTGACACTGTCGTCATAACGAAGGTCAAAACCCAAACACCCAGTCTACCTGGCGTAATAGATCCAGTACTGCGATATGGTTGGCAGACCAAGTTGGATGCATGTGAGGAATGTACCTGAGGCAATGGAAGGGAGGTTCAGCAGTGTGGTAATGATCTACTAGTACTACATGAGGACTAAACTAGTTGAAATTGTTTGCCTGACACGCGAGTGCATGTTGAAATGTATTTTTTTCCCCCCACCGTTAATGCACTTCTCTTGATTCGTAAGTGTTCAGCCAGCTGCCAGGTGGCAGTTAACCACTTTCAAGTATTTCAGGAATTGCAGCAGGAAAGATCACTTAGTCAATAGTCTGGAAGGTGTGAATGTTAGTTTCCATCCACTTCTTGTTATTCTCCCGTTGTAGAGAAATTAAAGGCTTACGCTGTGAGGTCCAGTTCTGAAAGACCTGGAGAAGTAGTCACGTGTCACACGCAACTTCATGTTATGAAGCGTAAGAGATGGTTGAAAGGAAGGATGCACTTTCTAAAGATGCAACCCAACCCAGTGTAATTGGAATCTTGAAAGTGAAATCAAGCGAGTATCACTGTAGTATAGTGATACTTTGCTTGTCTTTGCCATTTGGGTTCTTTCTTCCTCTTATTTTTTTAAAAGTCTGACCTAGAGGTTTCTGTAAATATCAGCGCTGGGACCCAAATGCATGTGCTTATTATGTGCAATTGTCCGTGAAAATGTTAAGAAAATAGGTTGAAATAAAGGGAGCTGATAGAGGAGAAGAGCAGCAAATGAGAGAAGAAAGACTTCTAAGGGATACAAAAGGTTGAAAATTCAAAACTATTTTCTGGATATCTTCTCTGCTCTCTGAAATATAATATGCAGGAATTATTTTTTTCAAGTTTCTCCCTCTGTAAACCTCGGTACGAGAAATTCAATGATTTGAGTATAATGATTGTATATAATATTAATGTATGCATTTTTCTTGTTTTTAGGTGGTTGTTCCTTTGATGAGCACTACAGTAATTGTGGTTATAGCGTGGCCTTGGGAACCAATGGATTTACCTGGGAGCAGATCAATACCTGGGAAAAGCCAACGATGGATCCTGCAGTCCCAACTGGTAAGAAGCCTCAGCAGCAGCAGAGGTGTTACTCTTTGTGAGGATCAGATGTTAGCTCTGTACAGATGACTGACATACATTGAAAACATATAGTAATACCGTAGTCTTTTCGGTACTCTCTGAAGAGTTCACAGTAACGGTAACTTCAAATGGTTTTATTTCTTAATGGAAATTAACATTATATGTTGGTGTATATGGCATAAATTCTACAGAATGCTTTGTTCACCTTGAAGAAAAGCATGTTTTAAGTAAAGGCACTGCATTTTTCTGAAAACCATAGTTTGTGCTTTTTGGCAATTGAAATAGCCCCTGCTCTAAAGCAATTGACACAGTGGCAAACAGAACTGGCCGGCCAACTTGACTGCGGTCTTAAAGTATTTGTTCCACTTAATTGATTGCACTCTGACAAGCATGAATTACTTGGCAGAATTAACATCTTGTGTTGTTGCAGAGGTATTTTTATGCCTGTAAATTATTGGGCTAAGAAACCTGAAATTGCCAGGTGCCTGTTAAGGGGAGCACGTAGAGCTGATGTAACAATAGTTCCCTGCTGTAGCTATGGATAGACAGGCTGGTGTTCATCCCTGCATGTTAAAGCTGTTAATAGAAACAAAACCACAAGATAGCTGCTTGTTTGTTTGTTTGTTTGTTTTAATTACAGCCTAAATTGGAAACTGTTAGTGACAGAATCTTTCAAAGCATGTGACTTGTTTTGGCTCTGGTATCCCAAAAGCTAATTCTGGAAGTTACTTCTCTGGTCTTGTCTGTAAGAATGTATTTCATCACTCTGAATGTGTTGACTTCTGAAGGAGGGCAGTTCTATTTCTACAGCTCCTCAGCTTCAACTCTTGTATGTCACGCTTCCTGTTCATGGTAGACCTAACTAGAGAGACATGGCAGATATTTGAATTTACAGATCTCAGAATGATCTGAAGGAATAGGAACATACATAGCTGTGATGCCATCTGGAAGGCAAGGAATTAATGGGAGGGCTTGTCCTGAAAAAGTTCAGTACTTTGCTAACTCCAGATGTGAAGGAAAATCTATCTTCCGGGCTTCCATCTGAAAGTGTTTTATCATCTGAAGATGCTGGATCTATGGAGAAATTGATAGGCAATTAACAGTCTGGAATGGCAAACAAACCCCAGCGTAGTACAGTGTGTTTCTTAACAAGGCTTTCAGAATTGTTTTTCCCAAAAAGTAGTAGATAGAGATGTGTGTGGTCCTTTCTCTTAGTGCTGTGTTCCATGTTATCAGGTAGCACTAATATTTGGATCTATAAAGGTGTTAGAGCAGCTGCAAATTAATGACAACAACAACAACAACAAAATGCAACATAAAAAAATGCAGAAATCTTAATTGTATGGAAATATGGAAGAGAGAAAGCTGCTAACAACTTACAGTGTGCTGATAATGAAACACTATTTAAAGAGACCTTAAGGAGTATGAGGGGGAATGGCAAAGTGCTTCGCTTTACTAATTGTTGTCCCAGTACTAGTCGCACAGAACAGAAGGTCAAATCAGTAGGTAGGAAAAGAAGGTTGGCCACAGCAAATGTGTACAGAACACATTTCTCCAGTAACAAAAATGTGTTTTCAAAAGCTGTCCAGATGATGCTAACCTCGAGGTAAATTATGGTGGTCAATTAAACTGCCTCAAGCTTGCAGAGATGCTAGAGCTATTATTGGGAGTCTGCAGTGCTGGATGGAATCTTAATACGCGTGTTGTTTGTGTTGGTTACTCGTTGAAAGTCTGTTTTGTGAGAATAAAGGATTACTTAAAAATCATTTAGTGGCAAAGCCAGCCAAATAAACTGATGAACAGCACGTTCCACTCCTACAAACAGAGACATCTTTAAAGCCGGAGTACTAGAACATTTGGTGATTGACTTTCTATTCCATTTAATTTTTCCACAGCAGCTGAAAGCAGCAGGGTGCAAATCCATCGAGTTGCAAGGGTGTCAAAGGTGGGAACAGTGTTTGGAATAAGCAACTTCTGGTGGCCAACTGTAGGCAGGAAAATCTCTTTTAGCATGGACAGGAGTGAAAGGAGTTGCAAGAATGCGTAGAGTTCTGAGGATTCGAGCAGTAACGCATATTTTCTTGATCTGGATGCTGTTTTAGACACTACGCAGTTCTTGTGTGACTGGAAGCAGATTAAAATACTGTCTTGTGAAAATGGTCAAACGTGAGTGAGCAGACATTAAATTGGTTCCATGATACTAAATAAGTCTGCAGCGCAACCTGCTGGGAGATTTTGGCAGGAAAGTGTGGCCTCACCCCATCCTGGTCAGCCCGTATTAACGTTGCTCTCAGAGCTATTTCCTTGTTTAAGATGTCGGCTTTCGTAAACACCAGCAGGTCCCTTTGAATTCAACCAAGCCACAGAATTCCATCCTCCTGAATACTAATGATAACATCTAGTGCTTTTTACAGTCCTTTTCATCGTTAGATCTCAGAGTGCTCTTCAGAGGAGGTCGGTATCATGAATGAGAGCCTGAGTCTGTAATACTGTGTAATTCTCTGCCGAGACACTGCTACAAAGGTCTCTTCTCAGGGATGACTTCCTATTTTTATTTATATTCTTTTGAAATCAAAATACGCTCCTCAAAGGGGAAAAATAAAAAAACAAAGCACAATTAAACTGCTCTATTAGCCATGTAAAAGTTTGTAGGCAATTTGTTTTACACCATTGCTAGCAAATAAACTGTTTTTCATGAATTCTGTGGTTAATTCCTTAGGGCTGGAAACTGTGTTAATTGGGGGATTAAGAACCAGATGTTTGTTGTTTCAAATAAACGTTTCAGAAACCTGAAATAAATGAATTGTAGGTATCCAATCCCCAGACTTTGGTGCGACTCTTTCCACCTCCTTGCACGATAGCAGGAGCAATTATAACAGAATATTCCATAACAGATGGGTGTTTACTTAAGCCTGAATATCCTCAGTGATGTGTATTCTGCAGCCTCTGGGCTACTTGTTCCACTCTTTGAGTTATAAAGGTTCTCCGTACTCATCTTCCATTTTCCCTTTTATGGCTTAATCTCATTTTTTTTCTCCATCTATGACTAGGAAGAATAATCAGTTGTTGCTCTCTTTTATTATCTCTGACGTAGCTGTGTGAGGTTAAGTCTTTGTTTCCCAGGACTAAGTATGACCTGGTGCTTTTAACCTTTTTAAATTCAGAATGTTTTGTTTCCTTCTCTCCACTTCATGCCTTCAGTCATTACCTTCTTATCTTTTTTTGGGTATTTGCCTAAAGCTCTCTTATCAAGCTGGGATTTGATACCCTGAATGACAGTCCTGGCAGGATGCACGGCTGTAATTCTGTTCCAGAAGTTTAGACTACAGTAGTTACGTCCTGCTTCTTGTATTTCCTTCATGCAGTTTTTATTCCCCCTTTTTTTCCCCACAAAGAACCAGTCTTTATGCGCTTATGTATTAGATGATTTGAGATGAACATGGGGGTCTAGTTTGTGTTGAATGACAGAAGATACTTCCTTGGTGATAAAAGGGCCTGAGCTTTTGTGTATTCCAGAGGCAAAAGCTTGGTTTGTAGAACAAGTTCCTGTGTCAAAACTAGCCTTGGAATACTACTGGCTTTACTTTTCATGTGATAACACTGCAGCATTCCAGGAACCCTGCACCTGCCTACCCTTGCAGCATTTGTGAGAATATATTAATAATGGAAGTATTTAACATCTAGCATTTGCATGTTCGAAGTATTTTACTGGCGTTTACTAATTAACTCCAATGGAGACCTCGCTGGGCTGACTAGACTGGAGCAATTACTTTAATTGTGTTAAATACAGTCGTCCTCTGAATGCAAAGCTATGGTGCAATGTCCCTTTGTGCGGCAGCGTTCATCAGTGTTACACTGACTGTTAATCTCCTGGTTGGTTGTGTGAAGTTTCCCTGTTCCGTGTTGGTGGAAAGCAATCAGCAGACAGCAGTTGAAGGCCTGGCCTCATCTTCCTGACCGCTGATTTCCCTTCATTTATACAAATTGGCACTTAGTGTAAGTGCTAGTTTACTTTGTATGTGTATGTGTGTATATCCATAGTTATCCTTCTGTAAAGATGCACAATATCATTGCTGAATCGAGTAGACATCCTGTTTGTCTAAGAAACAAATTTAGATGAGCTTGGAGATGAGTGGAATGTTTAGAAGGAATTAGAGCATTCAGAATTAGCACTGTGGCATTAGTGTGTTACTTAGCAAGTGCAGGCTGCTTACCTTTCCTCACTTACTCTACAAAAATTCCACCAATTTTCCACAAAGAAACAAGACCCATTATCAGTCAGCAGTGTTTTCATGCTACAAATGGATGCATTGTTATCTAAGGGTTGAACTTGTTTGAAATGTGTAACTCACAGTTTGGAAGCTGCAAATAATTGTGGAAAATGCCACGAATACATAATTTTATGGGTTTTCTTGTGTGTATTTATGCAGTGCTGCTCAAATAGCTGATAAGTAGCGTTGCACCACAGACATTGACGCTTTTGCTGTTTACAGCTGAGCTAAAGCATTTGAACTGTTTTACAGTGCTTTAGAAGACAGTGTGTTAGTACCAAGTGACTGCTAGCTACCCTGTTGGTTGAAACCCTAATGGCAAGTGTAACATTGAGATGAGAGGTTCACTCTTCAGAGATGCAGTCAGTATTTGTGCACAAATTCAGAAGAAGGGCTCTGTGCTGAATCCTCATAATGGTAGATGTTTTGAGATAATGGTAAGGTTAAGACACAAACACTTTCTGTGAACTTCCATATGCGAGTCCATATCGCACGGCACAATGAAATGAACATAGCTGGAGAGATGTTTGGTGTTTGAATCGCATTGCTTCCCTTGAACGTTTTTTTTTAGCAGATTTTTTTCTTTTCTCTTGCAGCAGAGATAAGAGATGGGGACTCTTCTCTCATCTAATTGGGCGTGTACTTTTGTTCCAGTAGCTGGAGGGCTCACTAAGCTTCTCACTGAAAGAACAGAAGGGTTATCATCATTAGCACTGCTTCACGAAATAACCATTTAGCAAGTGAGCATCATAGGCATGATGTATATCTGAATACCAGATGGCTAAATTCTACTTGGACTCCACTGAACTGAGTGAAGTTTTATGTTTCTCTAATAGGCCAAATGCTTTCCTGTGTCACCTTCTTCTTTGCAGCGAGTGGCACTGTGAACTTACTGTGAATGAATAATTGTGGAACAGCTTTCCTTGAGGAAGATGATGAACTTTCCATCTATGCCTACACTGAAGACTGACAGGATTGTTCAGTTTCATTCAGAGGGGACTGATGCGCAGTTAGTGTTAGCCAGCCCAAAGAACAGAGGACCTCTGTACAAGGTCAGGCCTTTCTTTCTTTTCCTTCAAGGCTAGAAGGAACACCAACAGGAGATAGACTCAGCTTTAAGTTTGAAAGGCAATGCAGTCAAATTAACATTTTCCTGTGTCGGAGTGGATTAATACTTGCTTACAAGAAAATAAACAAACTTGTTAAAGGAATAAATTAAAATCCAACTGTGTGTATGATGAATCATGATCCAATTTTGTCTGAGAGGGGAGAAGGAAAATTGGCTCAGCTGTCTGTGTATTGTTTCTCCAAAAAATATTTTTTGTAGGGGAAATTACTAAGAATGAGTGAAATGTGTTTGTCCCCACTCTTTGACTTCCATAGAAGTAAACAGATTAGTCTGGGGACTGGGTGCTGAACTCAAAGTAATTTCTCAGCTTTTAAGGTCTGAGCAAAAAGGGATCTGTGGAGACTTCCCACAGTGCACTTTAATTTTGCTCTTTACCATCTCGCTTAGTGTCTGTATTTTGAGGTTGGCTTTTATAGTAGCAATTGTAAATAATTCTTCTCAATGTTCAGAATTACATCACTAATTTACACTGACTTGAGTTTGGGGGGATGATTTACATCTTTTCCCTGATTTTATTTTAGGTAAGTGTACATAAGAATGCTTAGAGCTAGGAAAATGAATGGTTTCAGAATTATTTGTGGATACGGCTTTGGGATGGACAGAACCTTATAAACAACTAGAGGGAACTTATTTTGAACTGCACCTTTTAAATTGCTCACTCTTACGCTATCTATCGGGTCTCCCCAGAAGCCATTACTGTAGCTGATTCTTTAATAGCTGCTTGCAGCCCTGTATTAGTATTTAGCTTTCCCTCAGAGGAATGTATTGTCATCCATATTTTTTTTTTTTTATTTTCTCAGGTCTAGGTTATCTGTAAGTAAATCATACCTGCATTAGTATATAATTTGCTTTTCAGCCAAGGAAAACTAGCAGTGAAGACCATGAGCAATTACTTCTGTTGCACACAATTGCTTTCAGGAAGGTAACTCTAAGCAATTAGCCTTGAGGGTGATTCGTACCAAACATTTGATTTCTATCTGGTGTTCCTGCATTCTCACACCAAGTAGATTTCTTCTGTGGGTAGACCTACTGATTTTGGGTGGACCATAAATAGTAATGAATTAAAGTACTTGTGAAATTGCAGACTTGTACATTAACAGTCTTGCACTGAAAAATAATAAGCATTAGATAGTCAACTATTCTGGGATGTTATATGCAGGAGAAGTTGATTTAATTAAGAACACTTAGCTCTCCAGAGGCTCCCTTCTGAAGGAAACTACATCCTGGTTATTAATGTTTTGTCATTCCTATCATAAATGTGAAGTAGAATCTGTCCTTCTGCACCATTGTGAGAGGTCAGAAGAAGCGTGCTTCCATGTAGATGGCACTTTGGTACTGTAATCTTGCTTAGCAAGGGAGCGTAGTTTTCTCTGAACATGCACTGTATAAAGATACATCAAAGAAGATGGAAAGAATGACTTCTAGGAAGGCCTTTTAATGACCCTGAAGGAAACATGTAGGGAATGCATGTAGTTACTGCACCTTGATGTGTTAAACGGTATGTTTGAACTGTTGTCAGTCTATATCTGATCCTTTTCAGTGGAAACTGTCAGAAGTGGGACTGTTTGTGAGTGTCAGGACCTTTCCATTATCACCATTAGAGAGACCGTGACACTTCTAAAGCGCTGCCATAACATCATTCAGCATCGTGCTAGGAGGAAGGACAAGAAAGCCATCGTTGTACATGTTTATTTCCATGGTTTCAGGCATATTCATTTTTCTTAGAACCTGTTGGCTCTAGCAGGAACTGATGCTTTTCAGCATCTTAGATTAGGAAGAATGCAGACTGAGGGCATGCTGTCCAGGTGCCACGGTAGTTTTTTGAGAGCCAAGTTAAGGCACTGTTTAACCAAAGTAATGGAAAAACATTTCTAATTTAAAACTTGAAAATGTTAGAGAGCTGGAGAGGTAGAAAGAAATGTTTCTTTTCATGTTAAGGTTTCTTCCAAGTGGATAAATATGATCTAGTTTAAATGCCACAGAAGTTAATATAGTTGCACTGAAATAAGGCTAGCATACAGAACAAGTTTTGTTATCCTGTGACTAAGATCTTTTTAAATAGTTATTTCTATAACTTTCTATAACAAGGGGAAGATTGATAATTGTATACTCCATGTATTAAAAGTGGAGCAAGAAAAGAAGCATGCTATAGGAAGAACAGGAGATGAGCAAGATGCGTAGGTAGGAAGAGGCTTGGAGAAGGTCTTTCTGGAGAAGCTGGTGTAGTAAAATTGATAAATGTGAAAGTAGTGGCTACTAAGGAACAGAGGGAAAACAATGACTAAGGTCATCTAGAGAAGGGAAACCTAAAAGTCTGAGAGAAGGATGACATGAGCAGTCTGTATGGGCAGATGGCCAAAGTCAAGATAGATTAGTTTTGAAAAAAGGGATAAGATTGTGCATGAGGAGTGAACATTGAAAGATAAGAATTTACAAAAGGAAATGCTGAAGAAACAGTAGGCAAAATTACATCTCAGAAGTGATCAGAAAGCAATAGAGGAAAGCGTTAGAGGCATTCAGAGCAGAGGCTGATCAGAATACAGGAAAGACAAAAGGTGTAGTCAAGGTTCAGTCCGTCGTCTGCTTTAATAGCAGAGTCTTGGCAGTTCTCTATGGATGTTCAGCTCCTTGCAGCTGCTTAACACCAGGTCAGTGGAATTTTCCTGAAGACCTTTAAATTCAGTGGATACTGGATATAATCACCGAAGGGTACTGTATGTTGTGATGACTGCCTGACTAATGCAGTACTCTTCCTGTTTTATTTCTTCCCAGTGAGCTCATCTTTCTACTTTTATTATTGTTATTATTTACTTCTATCACAAAACCAGACTCTCAGCATCAGAGCACGAAGCCGTGTTGTAGTATCTAAGATTCCAGTGTCATTAATTATTTAACTTTACCATAGGCCTAATTTGTTGTGTAGCGAAATAAGCGGAAGTCTTTCCACCAACCTCAAAATAAATAAGATGAGATTTCATAATAGGCAGAGTACACAGTCTAGACTTTTAAATGCTTCAGTACTTAAAAGGACGGCAGGTGGTTTGGATTGAATGGTAATAACCTCAGTTAAGTGATCCTGCTGAGAACTGTGGCTACTAAGAATCCTAAGTCATTTTTTGTTCTTAGGAAATACTAGCATTTCCCATTTCCAACATTAGATATTTAGTGCATGCAACTCAACACATAAAAAGAAAGAAAAAAAAGTCTGTTTTCCTGAAAGTCGTTTATGTGTGTACAAAAAGAAGCTGATAGCAACAGTTCTTGCATAATTCTCATGAGGAAAAATAATGTATGCATCTACTGCATTAGGCAATCCAACCTCTTCCATCGCATTCACCTCTTTCAGAAGGAGTGGAAACTGTTGCAGTTGTATTCCGTT
Organism: Alectoris magna; assembly: GCA_030625065.1. Classification (NCBI taxonomy): domain Eukaryota; kingdom Metazoa; phylum Chordata; class Aves; order Galliformes; family Phasianidae; genus Alectoris; species Alectoris magna. Next base: position 10,950,292 of record CM060576.1, on the reverse strand, counting down.
GAGATGAAAGTTGTAACACTACAAATTATCACTTGTTTTCAGTATGGACTAGAAAAATAAATGCAATTTATGCTTTTAAATGTGGAAAATTAAGCAAAATAAAGCAATTTTATATGTTTGAGGATCTTTTCAAATGAAAAGCTGCACTCACTGAATTCTCATCAGTTCCTTTTCTCGCTGTCATGTTTCATGATGTGAACTCTGAATTGAATGAACAGCTGCAGTAAAATGGTACCAGTCAAGTCACAGGGAATTCACAGGGAGTTGAGACATTTTAGGCTGTGACACAGCCCTTTGGAGCTCTCATTTACCTTGAGAAATGGTTGACTTTTAGCATAATGTCTTCAGTACAGCTCACAAATAGAGAGGCGTCAAGCCCTTATTTGCAGTACTTACACTTAGTACGTAAGAGTCAGCCTTGTACAAACAGAACAAAGACTCTTACTATCACTATAAGGGGTTTATATTTCTAATTGTGGAAACAGATTTTTCTCCTGGTCTTCCCCTTCAGTTTTACTTACAGTGCAAACATGAGAGTTAATATGAAGGAAATGGCAGAGTTGATCTTAAAGGTGTTTTAGGGAAAGCAGAATTGGAAATGAAAGACGCAGCTCAGGTGTCTAAAAGCCTTCTTGATTCACCTGAAATAATGCTGTTTTTACCATCTGACTGTATCCCTTTGATCCTTGAAAATGCCATTTATTGCAATGTGTGGATGTTGGCTGAGCCAGCCTGCAATCTCTGCTGATGTGTTGGTCCAGTCTCATGGCCGTGCCTCTGTGCACACCACAACAGAAGCAGTGGGCAGGAGTGTGCTGAAAGAACAGATGTAGGGGCAGTGAGTGGCCTACACTCCTCAAGATCTTGAAATAACAGATCTGATCAATTTGAAGATGTTTCAGAACAAATGCTTTATGCACTGAGAGTATATTCAGTCCTTCAATTTTTACACCGTGTATGACTATAACACCCAATATAGTAACTCTCTGAAGAGCACGATGTAATATTTTCATGGAATAACTTAGTGGTGGTTTTTTGCAAGTCAGTGTGCCCTGTGAACTGAGGCTGTTATTTGTCATTCGGTTACCACACGAAAAGAGGAGTTTCTTTTCACTCCATCCATTCACTCTCTTTAAAATGCATCCTCCCATAGGAGAGGATTTTTTTTTGGTATTATTTTTCCAATGCCATCTTCTTTTAATCTGTACCAATTACAATGGTGAAGGTTGAGGTGTGAAGAATCTTGGCAGTACAGCTGAAGTTGCCTTCTCGCTCACCCTGAGCCAAACTAATCAAGCTACAATAACTTAAATTAAGTTCTTGCTAAACTCGATGCAGTGTGGGGTGGTTGAGTGAAGATGCACTACAGACTTCATTATGTGCTCTCATGGCCAGTCTGACTACTCCATCTGACCATAGCAGACAAATATCTTTTACCCTTTCCATTTTATAGGTTTAAGCTGTTTAGTAATATAGGGAAAATTAAAAAGAGGAATCATAACCAGATCGTATTTTAGCTTAGTTCTCATTAGCTGTTCATCTAGAACAGATTGCATAGGACAATCTTCTGGAGTGTGTCTAATTGCTGCAACATGGTAATTTAATGGGAACACATTTTTATAAGCTTGTTTAACTGCATCTGTGCCAACTGACCTCACAGCTTGGTGTGCAGTGATGCAGTACTAGAAACTAGCATTTAAATGTAGGATGTTATTTGTATGGCCCCTTTTGAACTTCATTCATTGTTGTGCCTTTTCTAATGTGGCATCTAGCATCACTGCAGTATCTGAATTCAAACTGTTCATCCTTCATCCCACTCATCATCCACAAGCGTTTGTTCTTCAAGATAGCTTTTAGGTCCTTACAGTCTTATCCCTCACATTTTTCCTTCTATTTCCTTATGTCGTGAGCGTTTCTTTTCATAAAATGTTCTTCGTCATAATTTGTCTAGGAACCAAGTTTTCTTGTCGTCAGGAGTGTTTTTGCACGGCAGCAAACAAAGCAGCTCTCAGAACTCTGTAGTCCTGCAGCTCATTCTGGTAAATACACCATTTCTGTGCGTCTATCTCAAGACCTTGTGTCTGTTTCTGTTTTTCCCTTGATTCCTTCTTCTTTGACCTCAGGCTTCCCTGCCACTCACAGCCTCAAGTCCAGTGGGCCACACCTGTTTCTTATAGGTTGCCTGGAAAAAAAAGGCATGTGCATTCTGCTGCAGCTTTGCCGAATTGGTACAGAAAGCAGCATGGCTGAATTGGTACAGAAAGCATCCCTCAGCCTTTTACCCTTTAAGTGAGAAACAGGATTTTAAAAGCTAATTTGCTTGTTTTCATAGCATGATCTTAATTCTACAAGGGAGAATAGATGATCTAATCTAATTTAATTTTGCTCTTTGAGAAGAAGGGAGATCACTTGGCCAGCTGCTGCTCTGAGCAAACATGGAGCATGTAGGCTACAAGATAAGCTTTGAACTCTATCAAGTCTCTCGGCAGTATATGTTAATGTGCGCTGTTGGGAGATTTCTGAAACTTTTTCTTCTGATTGTATTAATTAGTGTGCCACTCCAAACCAACAAAGCAGTTGGAACGAGCTGTAACTCTGTAAAGTAAGTAAGTGCTGTTACACATAGGGCTTCCTCTGTCCCTGATGCTTTAGTGTTTTGGCAGGGTGGGCTATGAAGATGTGTATTTGGCCTGATTTGTGAAATCACAGTATTTCCATCTATTTCATCTCTTTTCTAAAACTTTAAGCATATTTTAGCACTTTAATCTTTTCCATTCAAGCTGTTCATCTGTTAGGAGAGGAAAGAGTGTATATGCCAGTCTTGCATTTGAAGAGAAGCCCTTTTCTTCACAACTATTTGAGCATTTAACATGAGGTACAAAAGCATCTCTGAGTATCAGCAGCAGTGCTTAACTTCTTTCTGCACTGTGACAAACCCTCTGAAAAAGCAAGGCCTCTACTATTCAGGGCCACAGAGTTCTTCAACTAATCTTCCCCAAGGTGGATTTGTTGGTTTTTATAATCTAACATTTTTCAGGGTGGAATAAGTTTGCCAGTACTGGCTGTTAGGATGAATCTTCATGTTTAATGCTATTTAAAAAAAGAGAGAGAGAAGCACAAATCACACACACACAGCAACCATTCTGCCACCTTTCTGCTGCAAGAGAGGAGAAGAGATCCTCCAAACTTTCTGCTAACTGGAGTTTCTCTCTGCTCCTCTTCTTCCTCTGCAGCCACAATGTGAAGTCTGGCATCCTGTGAAATCAGCAGAGATGCACTACAAGGTGTGTGGGGTTGACAGAGGTGTATTTTAGCCATGTAGGATTTTTGTGAACCTTTGTATGTATTTGGGAAAAAACAAAAGGAGTTTACCTAGCTAAGACTTCCAAGTTAAGCTAGCATCTTTGTATGTAATAAGATACAAAGATGTTCCTGTATTTTTTGGTCGTCTTCCATGCAGTAGCGGTCCATGCAGTTGACAAAGACATGACTTCATTCCAAAACATAGAGCAAACCAAGGCTTGGAATATAGGAGAGAATTCCTGTAACTTGAATGTACAGAAGCCCATGCTTGTGCCAACAGAGGAGTTAGGGTTATAGCACTTTTGGGAGATTACACTGCTTGCTGCGTGTAGCTGCTTCTCATCTTGTGGCTTACTGAAGCTATAGCTTGTGAGATAATGTCAGGGAGTGTCATAGTGTACAGCACATTAAAGTTGTATGCCCATTTGGGGAGTTTATTACTGTATGAAATTGTGAACTTTACCTGTTTCACTGTAGTCTGGATATTCTTCTGTCTTCACAATCATTTCTTCATATGAGCAGTCTGTTGGGATGAAACTTTTATTTATTTTTTTTTCCCTTACATCATCTTGAAGGTGTTGTTTCATGTGTTTGGTCTAAACCAAGTAACCGCCTTTCTCATCGCATGTAAGGTCCAGACAAGCATAGCTTCTGCCTACAGCTTCACATCTAGCCTGGCCTATTGCTGAACTTGAAATAGCAAAGTCTGCAGGTTTTAACTTATGTTTCGTCCCCACAAACAAAGAGATCAAAACATTTAGCTAAAATCATGATATTGATGCAGTGTGAACTGGTTACAAACTGTTGTTTGGATCTAAGTGCTGTTCTGAGAGCCTTCCCCATACTGCTGCTGAAGAATTCTTTAGGCTTTCATATTCTATTCAGTTACCTCTTCAGCTTTCTTTTCCCCTTGTTTGATAAATACTGATGAAAACTCACCAACAACCTCCCTTTCAAACAGAGATCATACCTCCCATAGTAAAAATAAAGCATTGCATCAGTTCCTTCATAAGGACTCTATTCAAGCTACATCTTTATGGGGGAGGGGGGGGGAAAGAAGTCACCAACATTGTTGTCTGAAATCAACACTTTCCTCACGTTGAAGTTAACCTAATGATTCTCCCATATTACTTCAGTTAAAAGAGTGTGACCAACACTGGGCTTCCTTGGTCACACTTAAAGCTTTTTTTTTTCTTCCCCCCCAGCATCTCAGATATCAGATTTACTCCTCCTACCTGCATTTCCTGAATACTTCTTCATTATTCCAAAAGTAAAAGCAATAAATAATTTCATTTATGATAAACCTATTTAAACCTGCCTTAAGCTCAGATAGGAAATCTAAGAAGCATGTCTTGGGGCCATATATGTACAGTATAATAGCCCATCCAGAATTCAGCTGCCTATGACAAATTGTTTCTACAAGCATGAATGCAATGTCTTTTATGCATGTACTCACATACTACTGCTTTAACTTAAGAAAATGATAAAAACCTATCAACTTTAGAGCCTATTCAGTACTTTACATAATAGATATTTATAGGGCATCAACTATGTTTTTTCGTTCAGTTAACCTACACTGACTTCTGGAAATGTGTTGCCTATGTAGGTGTTTATTTGCTTGATTTAAGAGATGTCACCCTTTCCTTTTTGTACCTTGCTCACAAGGCACAGCTGGACCACAGCTGAGCTTACTTGTGCATCTATGATAGGAGTGTCATTCTGCAGTAGAATGATTACAGGGCTTGTAGAATGTGTACCCAATTTGCAATTAAATGATTTTTGTCTGCCATCACATTGTGCTGCAGCTTGAGATCCAACCACTAGTCTACATTTTTCGTCCCTATTTACATCACCACAAATTATAGTATTTTTTTTGCCAACCAATTATGTTTTCAAAAACACATACGTAATCTTTCTTGCCTTCAGATGTCTAACTGAAAGTTTGCTACAAAAACTGTTACCCTGGCCAGCGTAGTCATTTCTGTTATGTTTGTTTACTTTTATTTCTACTCTTAAGGCAGTAAATCAGTAGTGTGGTGGCTGCTGTTATACTGTGAAATCCCCAAATCCTCGTACAGAAATGATGTAATCACTTCATACCAACACAACTGCTGTGTGCTGAGAAAAGAATGCGTAAGTGTGGGTAGGCACATTGACTAATGAGCTCAAGTGCATAGGAGAATTCAGCTCGCTTTCGAGTAGCTGGACACGTGGGGCTAACAGCGATTGGATGTTTCAGTGCAGAATCAAAACGCTCCATTGCAGAGTAAGCCATGCTTTCCATAGCCTTTTCACCACAGCTTTACTTCAGAACACTTAATAGTTCAAAGCACTGAACTGTAAAAACTCTGTAAACGAGCGTTTGAAAGTTAAACTAAAAACAGGGGGATGGTGGGACAACCACAACAGTAGTCAGTCAACGTTGCGGTAGTGCAATCTTACTGAATTTCTGCCAGGAATGTAGATTAGAAGCCCTTCTGTTTTAAAAGCTTCAGCTAAGATAATTAATTGCATTTATTTTCAAGGTGATGTCGTGCTTGTTTGTGGGAATGAGCAATAGAGAATTAAAAAAATGGAAATTTCATCAGTGATTAGCAAAGCGATAGTGATTTACTAATTGCCTTTTGCTGTTTCCTGACAGTTTGTATCTCTTGTAAGCGAAACAATCTGCCTCAAGTCACTGAAAACATTTGTGTGTTGAGAGATTAGGATAAATATACCACAAGTAATTGTTTAGTTCTGTTCTTTTCTTTTGTGGGGAGCTAGATTTGCCTCCTGTCTCCTGTGGGAAGTGCAAACATTTACCCTGTAGCCCTTAAAGTGTGCTCAGAAGACCCTAAGCAAGATTTCGGCAGAACAAAATGTAGCCAGGAGCAAAAATCTCCTTTCAGATGTGGTGGAACAGAGCCCTGGTGACTTCTTTGCTCCCGTGGTTTTGACTCTGGGAAATTCTTGAAAGCTGTGGTTAGCATCGGTTAACCAAAGACTGCAGACTGATGCAGGTTCTGGTTGTTGTCCCCATGTTGCTGCCTTATCAAAACTGGGGCTCCTACAAACAAATACAGATAGAACTGGGCTCAGTCGCCTCGTCCAGCTTGGTGATGCCAGGAAGGGTGGCAGATTGCCCACTGGGATGACTCCTGATTACTTCATTTCTTTATTAGCATGGAATTTCATTATGCAGTCACCTGTCCTAGACATGGTATATCATCTGTACGCAGGTGGATATGCTAAGATTGTGAAGTAGCAGATGTTTACCTTGAAATTAAGGATTATAAGCATTTAAGGGAATCATGTCTTTTGTATGAACATAAATACAGCTGGCTCTCTTACCTATGTTCTCCTCCAGTTCAAAGCTAGCAATCTGGCCTAAGTTTTACAAGGCAAACTCTAAAAAGAAAAAGCTCCAGCATCAGCAAGCTGTGATAACAGTTGTGATGGGATGTTCAGGAATGCTTCTTAAAGCTTTTTTTCCCCCTCCATAGCCCTGTGTGCTTGAGCTGGGAGTTGGAAGGGGGATGCAGCTACGTGACTGTATCCACACTGTGTGAGCAGGGGCTGATCCAGGGCAGTATTTTCTGCATTTTTCCTTTTCTGTGCTCTGGTATATCCTTGCCAGCAGTGTGTGAATAGCACATTAATCAATATAATGAGATTTGTGTGGTTCCGTTGAGTTCTGTAGGAAAACATATTGAATGTAGATTGAATCATGGAAATGAAGGCTCAGACAGATGTCTGACATACGCGTTTCTTCAGGCATTCCAGAGTTTAATATGCAAATGGCAAAGGTGTCGATTTTGTGACCCTTGTGAATTGGCAGATCTAGATCCACAAACCCATGGATTCAGTGAGGCAGAGACCCTGCTGCTGTCATCAGTAACTCAGTTCCTGAGTGTTTAACAAAGGACAACAGGGACCTCTGGATAAATAAGTACCTTGTACTGCAAATCAATTACTTCTATAGTAAAACCGTATTCACAGGTTTTTGGTATGTGGCTGTTTGTTTCCTTTTTTTTGTTATTATTATTATTTTTTCCCCATCCTGAAATAGTTTTTTTTTTCTAATTAAAACTAATGTAAAAGTGCAGACAAAATTGGTGAAATGCTATATGAAGCTGCCCCATTACCATGGGCCAAGCCTACCTTTCTCACTGCTGTAAGAACAATACGCTTCTGTGTTTGTGCTGATCCTGAAATTATCCTGCAGTACTTTGAAACCTGAAACAAATGAAAATCACCAGACACTGTTGCATGGCAGATCCCATAAACAGCAGGTCTGTACGAGTGTGTAGTGTGATGGGATAGGAATAATTCGGTGGGAAGGCAAAAAGCCTCCTTTAAGGAATGCTTCTTGGAAAATCAAAAAACCCAAGCAACCATCTCAATGCACAGTAACGTGTGGTTACTTTCGTGCACAGAGCTGGGCTGCGTGAGCAGGGAGACGGTCCTGTGCCTGGAAGGACAGCCTGGACAGAGATCTTTGGATGCTGTATGTGAACTGAACCTTGTCTGCTAGAGATGTTTATTAAGTTGTAAGCCTGTGGAATGGCTTCCAGAAAAGCCAGACAGTGGGAGCATATAAACAGGAGGGGCAGCGGCTGTTTACAAGGGTGGATGGTGACAGGACAAGGGGGAATGGTTTTAAACTGAGACAGGGGAGGTTTAGGTTGGATCTTAGGAGGAAGTTTTTCACCCAGAGGGTGGTGACGCACTGGAACAGGTTGCCCAAGGAGGCTGTGGATGCCCCATCCCTGCAGGCATTCAAGGCCAGCCTGGATGTGGCTCTGGGCAGCCTGGTCTGCTGGTTGGCGACCCTGCACACAGCAGGGGGTTGGAACTGGATGGATGGTCATTGTGGTCCTTTTCAACCCAGGCCGTTCTATGATAAAAAGTGAGATGTTAATGGAAGCTGGCTCGTAGATTTGCTACATTTTCCCATGGTTCCTCTGCTGTTATTCTTGAGGAGCAGGAGGGAGTGAAATGGAAGTAGTACTCTGGTTCTCTCTTACAAGTTTGCGTATTGCCCATGTTACCTTAAGTGGTGGAAGAAATCTGGAACTACTCAGGACACCCACTAAACTCTGTATTCAGCGCTCACTTGTTTTAATCCCAGCAGTTGCTTGTTGCATTTAAAGCCCCTGAGCCCCACTGAGTTAACTGTTGTGACTGTCACCCGGTTGTTTTTCTTGCCTGCTCAAATGAGATGTCTCCCCTGAAAATAACATGAGTCTCACATGCAGAAAGCACAGCTTTCAAATGTTAAACCAGATGGCAATTATCCTGAATTAGTCTCTCATTTGCAATGCTCTCATTTTTTTTTTTTTTTTTTCTTTTTTTATAACTTAAAAACAAAACAACAACAACGAAAACAACAGCAAAAGCAACCCCTCAGCCATTTGTGATTATTCTTGTTTGGTATTTAAAGACTTTTAATTGGTTGCCAAAGTCGCGTACTGTTTTTCTTACAATGGAAAGGCAACAGAATCCTTCTGGGGACAGGACTTGTACTATGACATTCGATGGCAAGGATGTACACGAGGGACACGGTTTGGTTCTAATCTATATGGAACAGTAAACATCAAGTACTTAACTGGAGAATACATGTTTTTACATTTGGACAATCTACATTATTTCCCTCCAAATACCATGTTGGCTATATACCATATTTCCCTGCTTTTGGAGCTTTTGTTTTCTAAATTACATTTAGAGCTATAATATAGAATACAAGCAGAAGGCAGGAGACTCCCTGTAAGCTTATTTAACTTATGTGGACTGAAGATGGGTTTGTGGAGTCTCTAGCTCTGAAAATGGCCATCGGAAAGCTTTGATCTCTCTCCCACCTTCAGTCAGGACGTACTGTTCTAGTAGTAAATCTGAAGATACAAAACAATTTTATTTTCATTTTGTAGCGATTTAAAACAGAATTGGTTTTGTTTGTTTGTTTGTTTTGTGCAATGAGGAGAGTAACTTAGAATTTCGAAATACAAATACTGATTTCTGATATGTGGGCTACTCCAAAAGTAATGCCTCCTATTTCACGATGCTGGTGCGCAACGTCAGAGGTGTATGTTGATGGGATGGCAGCAGAGGTTGAACCTTCCCACCAATATCCCATTACATTTTGTTGCTGTGTGACAGGTGGCAGCAGAGGGGCAGTCCGACAGAATGGTGTTGACACAGGAGTGCATATGAAGCAGAGGTTTGGAACTGAATTCCTCCATGTGGAAGAAATGTTACCCATTGACATTCATGGACATTTGCTGAAAGTTTATGGAAACCAAACAGTGCATGTTGGCACGGTGGGATGGGGGGGGGGGGGAGTGCATTTCAGCAGTTGTGACGGCAGTGTGAAAGACAAGCCACATTCTGGACAGCTGTCACACCATGAAATGAAGAGTGTCTCCATCAGCTCATCTGTGCGAATCAGCAACCTGGGAACCGCGTACAGAGCTTAATATCAACTTCAGTGTGTTGGAAATGATGGTGACTGTGTTAAAATATTGGAAAGCCTGTGCCAAGTGGGTCCCACAAATGCTCACACGGGAACAGAGAGAGCACCATATGCAGGTTTGTCAGGGCATACTGAACCACTATGAGGATGAAGGTGACAGTTTCCTGGATCGCATCATCATCGGTGACAAGATGTGGCATCACTGCTACAAGCCAGAGTCAGAATGGCGGTCCGTGGAGTAGTGATGTGAATTCTGCATCAAAGAAAAAGCTCAAGATGCAGCCCTCAGTGCTGCATCAAAGAGATGTGCACTGTCCTTTGTCTCAGTTTTGCAACAGGATAACACCAATCCCCATACCAGTTTAAGGACCATGGGGCACATTGCCCATCTTGGCTGGACTATCCCACTGCATCCACCATATAGTCTGGATTTGGCTCCCTCTGACTTCCATCTGTGCAGGCTGATGAAAGATGGACTGTGTGGGCAAGATTTTTCTAGCAACGATGCCATCATAGCAGCTGTGAACCGCTGGGCCACCTCTGCTGGTGCAGGTTTTTACAAGCTTGGCATGCAGGCTCTCTCTTGTCCATCACTGGTGAAAATGCACAGCTAATGACTATGTCGAAAAAGAGTGTTTTATAGTTGAGAATTTGCTCTAACAAATGGTATTATTATGCTCGTTGTATCTGTTGTTGTTTCCGTGGAAATAAATAGGAGGCATCGCTTTTGGAACAATCTCTATATAAAAAGTCTCAGGTACCCTTACAGTTTCTTTGCAACGAAGTAATCTCTTATGGATCAGATAAAGAAGAAAGCTGCTCCTTCCACAAAATCATTCTGCCTTTGGTAGTTGCCATGTGTTCATTTAGGGGTATGGAACGCAAAGTGAAACATAAGTGACGAGGATTGTTTTATTCCAGCGTGTTTAGGATTACTTTTCCAGTGTGTAAAACACGCAAATATTCCTGTGTGCATTCTGACTTTTTAAAAAAACAACCATGTATTCCGATGCTGAATATGATAAATAGCTTTAGTTAGGTCTTGGAGGCAGTTAGAATTTTTCCTTTATCAGCTGAAAAATCTCATAGAAATCTGCAGTGTTCAAGGAATTCAGGTACTTAAATTGCACTCTCACATATGACTCAGTGTTTTGAAATGTAAATCCTACTGGTATCTTAAATATATATGTATATGAAGTACTTCAGAGAAAGTTACCTATATTTATTTGTAGCCATAGACTGTTCTAAGTATGTGCAATAAGATACCTTCTACTAACAATTCCTAATCATATTGCAAGAGCCCACAGACAGGTTTCCTATATCACAGTCGGTGCATTTTATAATGCATTGTCCCCCAGGGCTCGGTACTGGGGATGCTTCTATTTAATATCTTTATTAATGATCTTGATGAGGGGATTGAGTGCACCCTCAGTAAGTTTGCAGACATCACGTTGGGAGGGAGTGTTGATCTGCCAGGGGGAGAAAGGCAGTATGGAAGGACCTGGATAGGCTGGATCGATGGGACAGGGTAAACTGTATGAGTTTCAATAGGGCCAAGTGTCAGGTCCTGCATTTTGGTCACAACAACCCCAGGCAACCCTACAGGCCTGGGGAGGAGTGGCTGGAAAGCTGCCTGATGGGAAGGGACCTTGGTGTGCTGATGGACAGTTGGCTGAATATGAGCCAGCAGTGTGCCCAGGTGGCCAATAAGGCCAATGGCATCCCGGCTTGTATCAGGAATGGGTTGGTGAGCAGGACTAGGGAAGTCATCCTGCCCCTGTACTCGGCACTGGTGAGGCCTCACCTCGAGCACTATGTTCAGTTTTGGGCACCTCAGTACAGAAAGGACATCATTGAGGTGCTGGAGCAGGTCCAGAGAAGGGCAACGAGGCTTGTGAAGGGCTTGGAGAATGCACTGGAATGGGCTGCCCAGGGAGGTGGTTGAGACACCATCCCTGGGTGTGTTTAAAAGCTGTTTGGATGTGGTGCTCAAGGACATGATTTAGCAGAGGGTTGTCAGAGTTAGGGTAGGATGGTTAGGTCATGGTTGGACTTCGTGATCTTTGAGGTCTTTTCCAACCTGAGCGATTCTATGATTCTATATCAGGATCAAAATCTTAAATGATACAGATGAAAATTTTAAAATAGGAGGGTAGAAGGTGTGAAAAGATTCTACTGTTGTCTTCCAAATTCTGTACTTCCAGTCTAGATGTAAAGTGAGATATTAAATGCGAGAAGAAAATAGTTGTTGAATTGAATCTTGAATCTGGACTGAGTAGGCAACATAAACAGTGCATTTAGTTCAGTATAAGGCTGGAGGTAAAAGGATAATGACCATAGAAGGAGGAGAGAGAATTGCATCAGCCCCTGGAATGAAGGTTGATGTTTGTGTGCATTAAAGAAACTATTATTATTCGCTAGAAATATCCATGGAGATTTGAAGTAACTGTGTGAGCTGGGATTAAGTATATGTTTTAGGTCTTTGTAGCATATGAAGTTGTCAAAATGATAAGTCCTAGAACTGGTCTATGGAGTCTTTTGACGTATGAAAACCTGTAGCAAGGTGCTGAAAATACAAACTCAGAGTTTGTTTTTTAAAAGAAAAAGAAAAAAAAAAGAAAAGAAAAAAAAGGATATTTATAATCAAAAGAAGGAAAAAAGGATCAGAGTTTGTTCCTGCCAAGAGATTAGGACAATAATTGATTTGTGATTTCTGGACAAATGTAAGGAAATGAAACACAAAAAGCTGAAAAACAACAGTGTAAGTACGCACACACAAAGGCGGTAATAGGAAAAAAAAAAGGGATTATAAAGGATAAAGCTGATGCCTTTAATGCACTGCTTGGCAGTATTAAAAGCACAATGAAAAGCAAACAAATTCTGCAGTGGATACACAGAAGTAGTGAAAAACCTAAAGGTATCTTCATAGCTGCTGGATGACTGTATTTAGTGCAGCTTACCCCATTATAGAGAAGCTGTTAGAAGAGAGATGAGGATTCAGCAAAGGTCAAACTGGAGTGGTCTGGGGTCCTGAGGATCTGAAAGTATTAAGAGCGAACAGGAAAATATTATTTTAGTAGCATTTAGAAAACAGAGAAGGAAAGTGATCAACAGAGGGCCTTGTTGAATTATAAGAATGTTGTGCAGGGAACAAAATGAGCAGATGCTGCAGGAATATCTGAGCTGGTGATGCATTTAAGAACAAGGTACTGTGAACTAAAAGTGAGAGGGGGCCATGCACATTAATTTAACCACCGTTCCTTAGAATAAAGAGAAATGCATCAAATAGACTTTCAAGGAGAAGAGTAGGGTAAATGCTCCAAGCAATTTTAAAACATTAGCTAAGTTTTAACTCTCAGAGTGTGGGGAGAAAAGTGGCTTTCCACCAGCCTTTCAATCCCCCATAAAAACTTTCCAGACTTGCTTTGCAAAAGAGTTTTATACATCTAACTCCTCCTAATGTCACTGGAGTGGGGTTGGAGAGCAGAGAGTAACTGTGACTACTGGGATTGTTAATGAAAGTCCAGGCTGAAGAGTGTAAGAAGAGGAGGATACTGAAGTTATATGGAAAATGAGCATCCAGTTGAGCTTGCTGTTCAGCTGGACCTTCCCCCAAAGTCTCTGTTGCTTGGCAGTTTTAGACACGAAATACTCTTCTATTTTTTTCTTAGTAGATGCTTTTCTGAAGACACAGGCGTCTCAGCCCAAAAACTGCTCCTGCAGATCGAAGCTCGTAAGCACTCTGGGTTGTCTGCACCTTGCTCAATATGTGCAGTTAGCACTGGGCTTTTGGAACAAGAATACAAAATCTTTTCTAAAGGGCTCCAGATGAAGTCATTCTCCAATGGAATAAAAGCTTCTAGTGAAACATGCTCATTTTAATTTAAGATGAATGAGATTAAAACTGAAACTGTATTGCCTAAAGATAATTTCCAGCTGTACTGTCGGTCAGTCTTAGCTCTTTAGCAGTTATGGCTTGGTTAACTTGCTAGTGCTTCAGAGATTGCATTAGTCCTGTTTTTTTTACTCAGCCTTCCCCAGGCACAGAACTTTATTAGGGAAGTACAATATGTAATGCTGTGCTAGTGACTGAACAATGCACAGCAGAGCTGAAGGCAAAGGACCCAAACCACGTTTTGTCTTTGCCCACGTTTACTTCAGTATGCAGAGCATCCTACACAGTGCTATTATTTTTTTTTCAGTTTTCTGCTATATTTTTAATTGATGACTTGCTCTAAATATACTACTTAGGTGTCCATTTAGACTACAGTCATCATCAAAACAATGTTTAATATGTTCTGTATTTGGCAAGTCACGTTCTCACTGAATAACCGTATTTTGTGGATTTTTGGTGTTACTTTGACTAAAAGACAGCCTGCTCATTAGCTTGTCTAGATACTTGCTGCTCTAACAGGTCAACATTTTCAACACCTTGGTTGTGCAGGTGATGTTTTTCAGACTCTGAAAACATTGCTCTGTCCTGAAGCAGTGATATTTGTCTTGGTCGAGTAAGAATTCCTGTATTTATCATGGTAAATAAAACAAAGTCATAAATATGGATTTTTGCATTTGAAAAAAAACAACAGTGTTGCCAAAGTAATTCTGGCAGGCAAAACCTAAATACTTCTTTTTGCTCATGAAGCCATCACTTTTTCCAAAAGGTATGCTACAAATTCACATGGGTTGTTACTGAAATCTGTAGAAGGGTTCTATCAAGCATGCAATTACCGCAGCATGAAGTCGGTAATATTTGATAGTGATTGAAATCAGTACCGTCTGTGACCCTGTTCCTTGGCAATGGTAATGGGAATCTCTCTTCTATCTTCTTCACCCTTCCCATTGAAATTGAAGTTGTATCACTTTGGAGGATTGGTCTACTGCAGATGAATGTCAGATTTCATATATCAGGCCAACTTTTAAAAACAATATCGACAAGTGTGAGGGGTTGATACAGTTTTCTGGTTCTGCGTGGTTAACATAAAATGATCGTACAGCAAAAAGTGGTACTGCTGCACCTCAGCTGTGGTGTGGAATTCTGTTTTTCACCAGTGCAATAACACCAATGCAACGTGCAGCTCTTCTGACAGGAATTTGCTCAGTTTGGTCTTGCGTATGGTGAAAATGAAAGTGCACTTATTTCTTCCTGGTATTTTTAGTTTGGGAAGGTCCTTCAGCTTGGAGTGCTGCTTAATCACTCAGTGTGACTTCGTCTCCTCCAGGTAGGCTTTTGGTGAAAGCCAGGATGAAAGGATGGGTCCTCAGAATAATTTTTAGGGGAAAAATTGGATGTTTACTGCTACATGGCATGAACTTCCTTGTGCCTCTTTGCTATATGATGTCTACCACTTGGGGTGAAGTTTTAACTCCCATTGGCTAGGAAAGAAATACACTTGAGAAGTGTTGAAGGTTTGTGCTTGCTTTGAGGCATATGTTCTTTGCAGATAATAAAGACAGCATTGTATCCTTGCACCAAACTGAAGTGGAAATTAGTGGGCTTTTCTGACTGCGTGGCTTTGTTGCTGTCATTTTTTCTTGCTTGTTTTTTTTTTTCCTCTTAACCAATAGGCCAGATTCCCACATGGTGCTTTCAGTCCATCTCTTGCTTCTCTTGGAGCCTGGCCAGTTTATATCAGTTGAGAATTTAATTATTTCTTGAAGGGCGCGCCTCTATCAGCTGTACTTGTTTTCCCAAGAAAAGAACAGTCATTCTTCCCATTCTGCAACCTGCCTTCTCATTCCTGGTGCTTTTCAAAGGTTGTAATATCTTAGCACTTTGCACTTTCTAAATGTTGCAAAGGATTTGAATAACTTCTACTTCAGTATACAGTATGTATCATCAGTGTAATCCACTACAGGATCTGAGAGCTGATAGCAAACTGCATGAGAGAGTCTATGCAGAAAGTAAATGAGACGGGGGAAAAACTTTAAATACGGAATTAGTGCAACAGTGAGATAAATCAATAAAACCCATTTAAAACATTGGGATAAAGTAATTTGCTTTGAACGCTCAGGGGAATTTACTATCTTGTGTTCAGTATGTATTCCATATTTACTTAATTTTGTCTTCTGCCTGTTTGTAATGGTTTTTTTGTGTGTGTTTTTTGTTCTTTATAACTGTGCGTATTTGAGGTAATTCAAGTAATGAGAGAAATTGATACTTGCAATATAAAAATGACTGTTTTTCTTAGCTAACAGCCAGAAGACAAGTGAGACAAAGCTTGCTTGTGGTCAGAGGAGGTCTAAAGATAGCTGGAAAAGGAAGGAGTGCTTCCTTACAGTGTCCCCAGAAGGCCTTGTCTAAACACAAATTATTCATCAGGAGCACGTAGGTCAGGGAATTACTTGTTACTTTATGGTATTTTGAGGAATTTGTTTCTTTTCACTGTG
The DNA here is from genome assembly GCA_030625065.1 of Alectoris magna. NCBI lineage: Eukaryota > Metazoa > Chordata > Aves > Galliformes > Phasianidae > Alectoris > Alectoris magna. The sequence continues at coordinate 10,934,151 of CM060576.1, read as the reverse complement.
GTTATTTCCAGTCATTGAAGTACTCTATTATGCATGAGTGTACTATGACTGTATATACAGGAATGTTCTGCAGAGAAGAGATGGAATTATCAGGACTACATGGGAACTGACTGAATTTCTACGTAGGCAGTTCCGAATTCTAATGTGACTGCTGACTCTTTCTGTGGGAATTCATGACCCCATTCTTCCCAGCTGGACTGCTGAAACCTACAGTTGTGCTTCCCCAGTCTGCCTTCAGCCAAGAGATGAATACTGTGTTGTAGCTGGCAAAGAGATTGCCTTGAACATTTGCCCATATCTCATAAAAATGGGAGGAAAAAAAAAAAAAGAGGAAAAAATCTCCCACCAACAAAAATAAGTCCCCAGGTGTCTTGGATGGCATTGAAACCACTTCTGGAAGTAAACAAGTAACGTTCAGATGTTAGTTCTTCTTCACCTGCAACTTACTCTGCATATCTTGTAGAGAAACCGATGCTTTAATTTACTGTGCCACCTGGCCTCTTTTACTTTGTGCCTTAAGCAGAAAGACTCTGCACTCTCTGGAGCTCTGTTATACCTCATGCTGTACTTTCTGATGCATCAGCTCATGGAGAGAAGATAATGGCACGGAGTTGTTCTGTTGGATGGTTTTTTTTTCATTCCAGTGAAAATACTTTCATTTAATTTGTGAATGTTTCTGTCGCTCCACTTAGAGCAATGTTCATGTATTCAGTTTTGCGCAAAGGGTGGAAACACTGCCTAGTTTCTGTTCACCACCTCAGTCCTTGAATTCAGCCTGTTGAAGCAAACCATGAGAGGCTGAATTCCTCTTACAGCAACAGCTGCAGGAATTGGGAATTTCAGAGGGTCACACTTTATCACATGCAAGTACAGTACGTCTTGCTTCACTGGAGCTGGACTTTCATAGATTTAATTGAACTATGTTGCTGTTGGGGTTTTTTTTTTTTTACTGCTGCTTGGTCTCACTTTATTGGATATCTTAGCCAGAGCTGTTAAAGAGCAACATTAAAGCCGAGCGAAAAATAAAATTGCAGAAGAACAAAATGTTACAGGAGGCAGATATCCACATGTGTTTTATAGAAATAGGACTTAGGTTGCCAGAGGCATTGTTTGTGACTTTATAGCTAAGTTGAATGCTCTAAACCATGTACAAAACTAAAAAATGACATGATAATAATGCAAGATTTAAAGATGTAGACAAGCACAGAGCTGTTTGTCTTGTCCTGAAGCATAGAAGGGGACCTGTGGTATTTCTGGAAGGAATCGCCTTGGATGGACATACTTAACTCTAACAGCTTAATCTTCTCATGCTTTCTCATTTGTCTCTGTTGAGACACAGGCTACATTACACATTTTGTGTTTTAAACAGCTATTTAGAAATGTGTTAGAAATTACTTGAGAAACTATTATGTATGTTTTAGAACAACATCAGCAATACATGCCAGCAGTTGTTTTCAAATGGCTCTTAAGCAAAACTTCTACACTTGATCACTCTTTCTTTGAGCTGACAACACAGTGTTTTTGATGTTACTGTGAGATGATGATGGCAGAGAGAGTTGCAGTGCAGACATGCTGCTGTCTAAAATCCCTGAGGACAGCAAGGAGCAACTACATGTGATTGCCCCTGTTAGATCTGTTAGAAACTGATATACCTGTTGTGATGACGTGCAAGTGTATTTCTGTAGGATCTTAAGTGGTAAGCTATTGTGTGTCATTGAAATTATACTGGGCAAGTTTCTTCTTATATTCCACGGAGCGGCAACAAAAAGTCTCTTTAGGGAGAGAGTCATAAATATGGTGAGTCTTAACAGTCTTGTGCAGCTTTGGGTGATGACATAGGCTGTGTTGGTACAAAAAGGCTCAGAATAGAATGAAAGGTTAGAAGAGCAGTTGAGGCAGGGAATGTTTCTTACTGGGTCTCTGTAGCTTGCTTGAGGCCCACAGCTCAAACTGTCCTTGAAACAGATTTTGCATTGAGCACTAAATTAAACACTTCTATATTTCAGACAAGAAATTCCTTAAAATAAAAATACTTCTAAATAATTTACAGTTCATTGAAGATATATCTTCCAAATTCAGAATGTCTGCGAGTAAAGTAGAACATTAACTATACTAATATTTTTAAATTGAAATTCTGTGAAGGCAAAGCTGTCCGCATATGTTGGGAATATGGTTGCTGTGCTTTTGTTACCTATGCATCAGTGGTTATATACACTTTTTCAGTTTGAGTCTGTTGTTATGATGAGGCTGCTGTCTGTTTTCTGCATCTAAAGGAAATGATTGGTTCAGAATCTGGAAATGCTGGTGTGTTTTTTTTTCTGCAAAGCTCTCGCAGCTGGTACAGTCCAATCAAAATGCTTTCACACTGTCTCCGGTGTTGCTGCCAGAGGCTGCCTGCCCTGGGCTGATGTTGTTGATGTTTCTCTTCCGCTTCTGAGAGTGTTCATCGTATTGTCTCGATCAGGCCAGATAAAATACAAACTGGAAGCAAGAGAAAGATTGGGAGATCAGTTGTGGTGTGAGTATGTTTGGGGGCTTCTGGGGGCTGAAGCCTAGAGATTTGGGCAAATAGGTGCTATTGAGAACTGCATTGCCTACCTGGGGGAAAAAATAAAATACAAACCTGTGTGGCATTTGCTATTTATGTTGGAAGCAGTTGTTCCTTGCTCATAAAAGGCTCAGTGATCTGATCCAGAAATAGAAACACTGCTTTGTTGCTTAGAGGCACGAGTTGTGATGAGTAGAAATGAACAGTGAGTAACCCATCAGCTGAAAAATGCCACATACAGAATCCAAACTATTAGAAACCCCAAGAAAATTCATAGGTGTCAAGTTAGGTTTGTGAATAATTCATAAATAACAGTTTCCACGTTACAGAGTAAATCACTCATGAGGTTCTGCTCAGCACCTTCTCACAGTAGTGACTTCTGAGCTTGTGTAGTTGGTGCATTTTTTATTTGTTCTGTTTTGTTTGTTTCAAAACAATGTTTTTTTTTTTAAATTAATTTAGCTGAATAGCTGTGCCAGGAATGTGGCTGGCATCCACGCTCCTCTGCCAGCATTTCACAAGGAGCACCTCCATGACCTTTTATGGAACAGATGACCTAACAGGAAAAAGAATAATCCAGTTAATGCCAGGATAGCCTTTGACATGGCTTCCTCAAAATCCCACTTCCACGTGTGCAGACAGAGCAATGCAAAGCATTTCCAATCATATTACAAGGGTTTGCAGAGCAGAATGGTATGGAAAGCTGATCCAGCACAGGGAGCTGGTACAGAAGGCTGGGTTTCTAATGCGATGCTTCGACATTTTTTTCTGTAGACTTTCTCCCCTTTGAAAGACATTTCACACTAGTAAAATAAGAATGTGATTTTATTCATTTTACCACGCATGTGATCACCCTTGCTGAGATCAACGTTCCAGTGATTTCCTGTTTCATGTTTGCTTTGTTTTTATGTCACTGCTATAAGCAGAAAGTCTGCCCTTATGGGACAGGGAAGGCATCTGGCTTCTGAGAAGAGGCAGCAGAACAACTCAGATTCTGGAATTATTTCTAATGTGTTATCACCTTTTTCTGACATTTGTGTATTGGAGTTTATTTTTTAAAAATGCGTTTCTTAGAAGTGATTGACAAAATGTTCAGGGAACTGTTTGGTCTGGCTCCTGAATTTCTGCAGGCTGCTCCGAAAGTAATGCCTCCTGTTTTATTTCTATGGAAACTACAACAGGTACAAAGAGCACAATAACAATATTTGATAGCTACAAAACACTATTTTTCAACACCACACCATCAGCTGTGTATTTTTCAGCACTGATGAGCTCCATGCCTTGCTTGTAACCATCTGCACCAGTGTAAGCGACCTGCCATCGCCACTGCTGTAACTCACTGCACTCACATCTACCGTTTGTTCTCCATAAAACGTTCAGTAAGCATCAAAGAATGTCAGTGGGTGACATTTTTTGAACACGGAGGAATTCAGTTCCACTTCTGTGCTTCGTGTGCTCACTGTCAGACTGCCCCTCTGCTGCCATCTGTTCCAAAGCAACAAAATGCTGCCCGCCTCCTCCCGTAGCTCTGTCCGCAGCCGGATCGCCGCTCACCTCGGGCGTTGCTCACGAGGCGGTGCTGCTGCTGCCGTCGAGCGCTGTCAGAGCCGGGCCAGCCCTGCAACCCGAGACCCGGCCGGCCGCACGTTGGCTGCGGAGCTCCGTCCGGGCGGCCGCGGCGGGTTCCTGCGGCTGCGGAGGCCGCGGCTCCGTGCCCGGAGCTCCTCGCCTCCCTCCCTCCGCCCTCGGCCTTCTGTGCCCAGCGCCGAGCACAGGCCGTGCCCGCAGCCTGCCCTGGGCTGCCGTGTGCCCGGGCTCCTCCCCAGCGCTGAGGCCTGGGCTGGGCCCTCACCCCGCGGGGCAGAGCCGTTCCCAATGGGGAGAGCGGGAGGGGACACGGCAGTGCCCGGGCAGACCCTCAAGTACCCACATGGAGAGGCACGGACTGGTTTTGCTTTTTTCAGAACTTGTTTAGGTTTTTATTGTTATTATTTTGTGTTGTCCTTTTCAATCGCTTATGGTCCAGTCTTGAAACAAAAGTCCCCATGGAGCAACTGCAGTGGACCTTCGTGCTGCACTTGAGCCCTTCTTCCCGTCCAAACCAAAGTCCTCTGCTTCTCCAAAGGAACAGCCGCCTCTGCAGCTTCTGTGACCCCGCCTGGAGGCCGCATGGAGCTCGGGGCCGTCCGCTGGACTCCTCCTGCTGTCGTGGTGCAGCAGCTCAGAGGACACCAGTCGCAGTCCTGCCCTCTTCTCAGGGCTCACCTGGAGGCTGCACGGAGCTCAGGGCCATCGGCTGGACTTGTCTTCTTGTCCCGGCACAGCAGCTGATAGGACAGCAGTGCCAGTCCTTCCCGTTTCCTCAGAGATCGGGGAAGAAGAGGTGAGAGGTCTTGGGGAAGGCTGAGGATGGAGGACGGGGAAGAAAGGGCGGCAGGGAGCAGCAGCTGGCGCAGGGGCTCTGTGGCGGATGGTGGCATTCAACGCCAAGGTGAAAATCGAGAGCCCCTGGTGCGCTGCCGATGGATGTAGCAGCGTCTCCAGGCAGGCACGATGTTGGGGTGCCTGCCCTGCCTCGATGGAGGTGGATCCACCTCCATGGGTTCCTCCTGCAGCGGGATGTCCACCTCCATGGGCTCGACGCTGCTCTCTGGTGGATCGACATCCATCGGCTCAGGTTTGCTGCTGCTCCCCTGAAGCCGTGGCTTCTTTGGTGGAGGAGGATCCATCCTCCTCCACGAGGGACAACACGAAAGGTGGGAAGGGACTTTGTAAATTGCTCCTTGGGCCACAAGCGTGCCACCAAGTCGCGAGTCTATTAAAAGACTGAGGTTCTGTTGTCAGGGTCCCCGTATTTCTAGCAGTTGTCAGGGAGGTGGTTTGTGACATCAGAAAGCCATGGCAGTGTGACCCTAAGAATGTCCCATGATGACCAAAACATGGCTGTGTTGGTTGTGGGGAGGCAATGGACTGAGAGTAGCCATAGTTTTGAAGGGGGAAGGAGAGTGCATATAATTTGAAGGATGAATAGAAATAAGACCCAGCTCACCAGTAATAAACAGACAAACTAATAAACTTTGAGGCACTGCGTGTTATTGAGATCCTTTAGTCATTTCCATGAGTTATAGGGTACATGGATGCACAATTGAAATGTTTATACAGCAATGCACACAGCAGGAGGAAGTAGGTAGAGCGGCTGGAAGTCTTGACTCTGTCCCATAGCCGCAGCATCATTGGCATAAGCAAAGTGTGTTGGGAAGAGCCCTGTGCCTGTTGTCGTGATGGACAGTTACTGGTCCTTCATCAGCGACAGGCAGGTCAGTGCTGGGAAGGGAAGTTAAGTGTCATCTACCATAGGCCACCCTTCTGGGATGATGACACTGATGATTTAAGGACCTGAGAGGTACCTGTGGATCAGGTGCTCTTGTCCTTATGGTGGTTTCAACTTGACAGACATTAAGTGTGAATACCACACAGCTGGTATAAAACAGGCCCAGGAGAGTTCTTAAAATGGTTTTATGATAGTTTCTTGCTATAGGCAAAGGGGAACCAATGAGGAATGGTGCTTTTTTTGTTGCTTTTAAACATTGAGTTTTAAGTTTCGAATCGGTGGTGGTAGGTGGGAAATTGTCACATAACTTCAACCCAGGATCTTGGAAGAGCGGACCTAAGGCTCCTCAGGGAACTAGGTAGCGAGGTCCTCTGGGAAACTGCTTTTGAAGGCCTTGGGGTCCCTCAGTGCTGGTCCCTTTGAAGTACTCTCTAGAGTACAGAAGCAGGCAATACCGTAATGTTGGAGGTCATGCAAGTGGAGCAGAAGATCAGCTTACCTAAGCAGGGATCTTGTGCAGCTTAGGTGGAGAAAGCAAGTGTATGACCACTGGATGTGACAGTGAGTAACATGAGGAGACTACAGAGGCGTTGCTTAACATTGTAGGAAAAACATTTGTGTGACGAAAGCTCAATTAGAATTGAAGCTTGTCAGTAGTGAGGGGAGCTGGAGAAAGGGCTTTTTAAAATATGTTAATAGCAAAAGAAGTACCAGAGGGTGATCACATCGCAAACAAAATGTAACAGAATATTGGCCGTACCACCAATATCTGCCTCTGATGTCCCGGGCCAGCGTAATAAAACAGGAGGCCTTACTTTTGGAGCTGTTCTTGTAGCTTGCATTGAATAGGATGAGCTTGAAGTGTGAGCCTTGCTTCTGAAACCCTCTGCATCCTCTGGTAGCATGTTAGACCTCAAGAGTAAGCTGGTGATTAGATTTTTAACAGATGCAAGTTTAAGTCCTTATTGAGCTGTGTGGAAGATGTAATATGGCTGTAAGTGGTGATGTGACATGTATCCAGAATCAAGAGCATGGGGATTGTTTTGTATCCTCTAATTCCTGAAGGAATCTCTAGTTCAGCCTTCCAGAAGCACAGGTCATATGGCTGCTGCAAAGACGAGGGTCTGCTTTGAACGAAGATTCAAGTGGTGCATAAAAGCATTCTGCAAATATATATATATTTTCTGTTACATCAATCAATATGCAAGATCATTCTGTGCGTGTATATGTTCCATGTGTTAACAAGGCGAGGCAAAAGCCCCAAAGAAAATAGAAAATCAAGTCTGTGAATTATTATTTTGAAATTAGACAGTGTCAGCCTTGAAAGCCTTTCTTGTAAATGTAAATAATAGGACTTGGTTATAGTTATCCCTAATGATTTATTCATCAAGTAGAAAAATATCTGTATTGACAGAGCAAGATAAATCCATGCTTCTTCACAAACATATGCATCAGCACATACTTCAACAAGCCCTATAAAAGTGTGCACTCTTCCCTAAGCTTGTCATAAAAGACTGAATTATGCTGCTGCACTGTGCGGTGGGGTAATATATTTGAGCAGTTCTCTCTTCTGAACACAAACCGCATGTCTGTCCATTAATTAGAGAACTCATTCTGTCGTGTTTGCCTTCTGTAAGGGAGACAGCACTGGCTCGGCACTTGGAAGAGGAAGGATAACTTGGTTTCTGGGCACACCTTTCCCATCTGCTTTCCATTTTGGCACATTTATAGGTTGGAGTGGGAAGGGGTAAATCCCCAGTGAAGCTGAAGTATCAGGATAGTAAAACATGAGGGAAGTCTCTCCATTGATATGTTAAAGGAAAGGAAATTCTGAATTTTATGGGGTTGGATGTGGTTTTTGGACCTCTAACTCATTTAAAGGTTGTATTTGAAACAAATTCTCTGGCGCCATCTCCACAAGAAGCCTCGAGTCTGCTGTGATTCTCAGCATCTGAATCAAATCTATTTCTTTTTTTTCTTTTCTTCATTTTTGAGTTTTTTTTTTTTTTTTTTTTTTTTTTCCCCCCTGTATGATAAGCCTCAAAGATGTTGTGTTTGGAGTTCTCAAGGTTGATAGCTAATTGCACGGGCTTAGATGAGTTTCAGTAAAAGGTGTTATTCTGCAAGTGTTTAGTGTAAGATTTCTTGGGCTTTTTGCTCTGGAAGGTTTTACAGGCTGGCTGGTTCTAAAAAGAAGATCCCAATCTAATTAGTTGCTTATCTAATATTGTAGGTTGATTCCTATATTTATTTGAAGTTTAAAAGAAATCTCACATTGAATTTTAAACTACTAGGACTTAAGTTGACCTTATATTTCCTCAGTCTTTGCTTTGATATATATTTATTTCCCCAGCTTTTGCTTTGATTTATATTTATGAGGAAAGTGTTGACTTCTGAGGAGCTTGTGGGGAGGGGTCTGCATGGTGTTGCAGCAGTAGAATTTATTGCATTGCTTCACTCCTACATCAGCTGTTCTGTTCTGAAAGTCTTGGAGGCAAAACCGTGTTGTGGTATTTGGCCACCTTGGCTATTTCATCATCCCGTGTAAACTGTTTTGGCACAGATAGTTGCTGACTCCAGTAGCGAAACAGCTGTGGCATGAGGAGAATGAGGAGTGTGGTAGGATCCAAGAAATCTAAGCCCTGCCACTTCTGCCACCTTTGACCAAGGTGCCTTGATTCTGTTGTCACCCTGGCATAGAACAGAATAGTTCCGTTGAAAGGGACCTACAAAACTCAAGTCCAGCTTCCTGGCCTCTTTAGGGATAAAGCAAATTGGTGAGGGCATTGAAGTGTCTCTTGAATACTGACATGCCTAGGGCGTCAGCATCTCTGTAGGAAGCTTGTTCTAGTGTTTGGCCACCCTAGTCATTAGGAAATCTTTCCTTATATCAGCTTTGTGTACTGAAAACTGTGCATTATAGGACGTAGTTCAAGAAGTTATATTAGGGATAGTCTGGACTATAGTAGATGAGAACAGAAAAATATGACATCAAATGTGTAGCTTCAGTACTTCTTATGATTTATGGGGGAATGTTCACTGCAGCAAAGGCCTTTGCTAACTGCCCCAGAGGCTGGGTGGCGAGGCCTGCCTTTCCTTGTCTTGACATTCCCATGTCCTGCTGCATGTAATGCTCGCCCACACTATGCTGAGGAAGGAAAGCAGTGTTTTAGAGAGTTATCTTTTCTATCTTTTCTGCTTTCTTTTCTATGAAAATCTGTTTTCATGTTAGATATGGTTGGAAAATCAGCTCACTATAATTCATTGATTCAGAAGGAAGAGAAAAACTGTGTAATACATTTTCAATGTTCATGTTTGCATAATATATGCAATATATAATCTTTCTTTCACTGTCCTCCCAGTTTCTTTCTTAGGTCTTTGAGGTCAGCGTTTCTTTATGCTTTGGTGATTTCCATTGCTAAAAATGATACAACACTTCTGGTAAAGGTTTAGAAAACCTTCAGAGCCTTTCTAAGGCTTGTGCCTTGACTTATCTGTAGAGCATCTTCGACATCCAACTAGGAAGAACAACGTCATCAAGAGATTGATGAGTAATTAAACTTCACACCTTTTCAGAGTTGCAAACGTGTAGCTATACCAAAGGCTTTACATGTTAGCACTTGCTACAAGCATGTCTACAATTGCCATACAACTGTGTGGTTGAATACATAAAATCATGTCATGCAGCACATGTACGGGTTGAGAATGCAGAAATCAAGATGTAGCAGGCTTTTGGAAATCGTTCTTGTCGTACTTCATGTGATATAAAGGTGTCTGGAGTTGTAGGCAGTGTGAATGCCATATTTAAAGTGCCATGCTTTCACTGACATGGTCAGAGTTTGGTACACATCCTTAGGTGTGAGTACCTTTACGGCACTGGTGTCAAAATACTTGGAAACATCTATGCTGGGACTCAGTGCCAAACAGCAGTATGGCAGTTCAGCCATCCACAATTTATTTTGTGTCTCTCAAAACCAACAAAGAGTATCTGCTTGGTACTACCTGGGATTTTAGATGCTTCTTGATATTTAATTTCCAGCACCATTGCATGTGACTTGGAGTCACTTGGTAGTTTCCTAAATAGAAAGAAGTTAAAATCTACTTTTGTATTGAGCCTTAATGGAAATACTAGGGGGAAATACTAGGTGCTCATGGCCAAGAGAATTCAAGTAAGATTAGCAATATATACCCTTCAGCTCTTAACAAACTGTTTGATAGGCAAATTGTTGCATGCTGAGTCTAAGCAGTTCTGTGACCGGGAAGAAATCATCCTCCACTGTTCTACCAAATTAGCACCCTGGATGGAGGCTGTGTGAATGCAGAATAGAAATGGAGCAAATGATCTCAGTTCTTGTTAATTCCTTTATGCCTTATTGTAAATAGAACAACTAAAATCTTGAACTGTTTAAAATAAAAATGTTCTAGATGCAGTACGTTAGGAGGAAATTAAAACAGGATGGAATTCAGACAGATCTCTTGGAGGAAAGGTTACACTCAGCGTGTGGTATCTGCAGAGCTGTGAAATCAAAATTTCATAAGGTTATCTACGTTGAAAATGTAAACCTGCAGCCTGTTAGCAGTTTGAGTGGAATATGGTGAGCCTTTGCCTTACTGGGGTGAAACATAATTGCGTGTCCTCAAAGCAGAAGCTGCAAGTGGTACGCGTTCAAAATGGAAAGATGTGTTTTAAATGAACTGGCTGTAGGTTTGGAAATTGGATTCTTCCTTACAGTACAAGGAGGCAAAATAGCAAAGGAAATTGTCAGGCAGCAGGACTGCTCAAATTCCATTCCTCTGGGGGCTCACATCATGGTGCTCTGAATACCGAAAGTGAGACTAAACAAATGGAAAAGAGCTTGGGTTTTGTTTTTGTTTTTTTGTTTTTGTTTTTAATGTACTTTTTATGTTTATATCACAAGCAGCAGTTGTCTGTTTTGGGTGTTTTTCTTCCCCAGCTGCTGAAAATGATATGGATATAGAGCCAGTCTAAGCATGGACTGTGTTTTAAGCTGTTATCATTTTTACTGCTCTTCTAGACAGTGTTTTTTTTAATGTAGTGTATTCTCTATTCCTTTCAGTTCAGAGCTGGGAAGGGAACAGCTCTGTGCATATAACAACACTGGGCTCTTGATGTTTGGTTACAGTACCTCCATGTTGTTTATCGCTGGCTCAAAGATGGTGAACTTCAGGCAGTATTCAGCTTTTGGGTATTGGGCTCTGCATTCAGTGCATCTCAGTGCTTTAACGAGTAACTACAGAAGGCAGTCTAAATGCTCATAAAAAAAATGTAATAAAAAAAAATTAAGTAATCTTGATAGTTTGAGATATGCGCACGCTATCCAAACACATACCATTGCTCTTGAAAAACTGATTATCCTGATGATCCAATAGGCTACTTGTATGTAAACTCACATTAAAGGAAAATCTTACTGGTTTCATGAGATTGGCTCACCACATTGAGTTTCATACACCAGTACTCTTGTGAATGGCAGCCGTGAGCAAGCTCAGCAGGTTATTTCAATGGAGCATCCATAGGACTTCTAAAGTAGAAACGCTGTTGCATGGCTGTCCAAATGTTGAGCTTATTTCAACAATTGTTTCCCTGGGGTATAAACTTCCTAATTTATTCTGTAATCTTCACCTGTGGGTAGATTGCCATCCCAGTGCCTGTGGATAGAATAATGCACACTGGCCCTGCTGTAGCCCACGTGGAGTTATGCTGCTTGCAGTCAAAGTGCAAGTGGCCTCTAGAAAGGGAGAAGTCCTAAGATCCCTCTGATACTTGTACTGCTATGTGTTTGCCTAAGTAACTGCCTGTGTTTTTGGATCATGTTGCAGCTTAAGTAATGCTAATAAATACAAGTTTAAAAGCGATACATTTATGTTGTACATGATCACCAGAGGAAAAAACCTTACTTATGCATTTTGAGGCATTTTCTTATTTCTAAAAAATAGCAGGAGGTGGACACTAGAGAAATCTCCATCCAAAATCTCTGCCAGGGTGTTGACTCTCGGAGCTCTCTATAGCACAACTTTTGCTGCAGTAGTAGAATTCGATATATTAAGTCAGGAGGAATAGAAATAGGATTCCAGAGTACATTTCTGTAATAGAGATTAATGGGAAAACTGAAAGCCTGAAAGCTTAATTGTGTCCACATGCTTGGAATGCTAGTTTGTTTGCATGAATTTGTGGAAATTCTAGTTAGCTCAGTGTAAGTCCTACAAACATTGCTCGTTTGTTTGCAAGGCCATGAGGAGCAATTATTTTTCAAAGATAGATAATCCTGCTCAGAAAAAAAAATGCTTGTTAATAATTTGGCACTGATCCTGATCGTGCTGAGTTCAGGAGGAGCTTTATTTGTCTGCTTCATTTGGAGCGGTATCAGAACTGAGAAAACTGCTCAAGTATGTTTTAATTTGAGTTCTTTCTACCTAAAGTGTTTACAACCTGTTTCAACAGCATGCTCTTGGAATGGTAAGGGTGAGCTTTGCCTATGGAAAAATCTGTTTCCTTTTGAACTCATGCCAGTACTGAAAACTTCTTTCATGTTCTAAAAATGTGACTGAATTTTTCACTTTACCTCTTGGCCATCTTAAATGTTCTGCTGTAATTGCCTAACCCTTCATTCAAGTATCAATACTTCATGTTGTTTCAAGGCTGTCTCACACAGAGTTTTAGGTTTTATTAATCTTGCTGTTCCAGTTGAAGAATTAAGAAGGGTTATGTATAGGAAACCATGCTACTGTTTGTCCCTACATTGGAGTAAGTTTATTCAACCATTGCTACATTTGGTGGCATCTTTGAAGACTGAAAGTATTAACCGAGAGAGACTGTTAGGGCTGTCATGGAATAAAGCAAATAAATTGTAGAATTGTAAAAACATTAAGATTGGAAAAGACCTCTAAGATCATCTAGTCCAACCATCTGCCTACCTCCAGTGTTGCCCACTGAGCCATGCTCCTTAGTACCACATCCACAAGTTTCTTGAACACCTCCAGGGATGGTGGCTGCACCACCTCCCTGGGCAGCTGTGCCAGTGCAGCACCGCTCTCAGAGAAGCAGCTTTTCTTAACATTCAACATAACTTGAGGCCATCACCTCTCATCCTACCGCTGTTACCTGGGAGAAGAGGCCGACGACCCCCACCTTGCTACAACCTCCTTTCAGGTAGTTGTAGAGAGCGATAAGGTCTCCCCAAGGGCTTCTCTTCTCTAGACTGAACAATCCCATTTCTCTCAGCTGCTCCCCATCAGACTTGTGCTCCAGTCCCTTCACAGCTTCATCACGCTTCTCTGGACACGCTCCAGTTTCTTTTTTGTAGTGAGGGGCCCAACACTGAGCACAGTAGTCAAGATGTGGGCTCACCAGAGCTGAGTACAGGGAGATGATCGCCTCCTTGCTCCTGCTGGCTACTCTATTTCTGATACAAGCCAGGATGCCATTGGCCTTCTTGGCCACCTGGGCACACTGCTGGCTCATGTTCAGCTGAGAACTGACTAACGTCCACAGGTCCTTTTCCTCTGCACCATCTTCCAACCTCTCTGCCCCAAGTCTGTAGCATGGGGTTGTTGTGACCAAAGTGCAGATCCTGGCACTTGGTCTTGTTGAAATTAATCCCACTGGCTTCAGCCCAGAGATCAGCCTGTCCAGATCCTTCTGTAGGACCTTCATACCCTCAGGCAGGGGTATACCCTCATACCCTCAACACGTCCTCCCAACGTGGTGTCATCTGCAGACTTATTGAAGGTGCTCTCAATCTTCTCATCCAGATCATCAATAAAGATATTAAACAGGACAGGCCCCAGTACTGACCCCTGGGGAGCACCACTAGTGCCTGGTCATCGGTTGGATTTAACTCTGTTCACCACTGCTCTCTGGGCCTGTTCTTTACCCAGCAAAGAGGGTACTGGTGCCAGCCATGGGCTGCCATTATCCTCAGTGGTCAGGTACCCATCTGCATCCAGTAAATGATGGAGATTCTCATTAGCCCTTCCCCAAGAATAGAGAACTCTACCATTGCATGAATGCTCTGCACAAGGCAGGTCTTGACCTCCACATCTCCCATCAGTTCTTCTGTTTGTGAACACCAGGCCTAGCACTGCACCTCCACTGGTAGGCTCTCTTACCAGCTGTGTCAGGAAGTTTGTCTTCCACACATTCTAGAAACCTCCTAGACTGCTTCCTCTGTGCAGTGTTGTATTTCCAGTATATATCAGGGGAAGTTAAAGTCCCCCATGAGAACAAGGGCTGGCAATCACACAACTTGTGCCAGCTGTTCACAGATATGCCTTGTCTGTCTCTTCGTCCTGGTTAGGTTGTCTTTAACAGACCCCCACCTGGATCCTTACCCACAGAGGCTCAACCTTATCGTTGCCAGCCCTTTGAAGATAAAAATGGCATTCCACTTTAAAAAATAATTAAAAAAAAAAGCCTATTAAGAATAACTTCGAGGTCTAGTACAGACACTTGAAATTGGGGTAGAAAGATAATTTCAGAATAAGGTAATAAGAGATTCTGAGTTTATTTAAATCTCCTGGCTGCAGGAAATGAGGACTGATGAGTCAGCTAGAATCAGAATATCAGTAATTGGGTTCTTTTTTAGGTACAAAAATCTACACTTCAGATAATCTAACTGATTACTTTGCACTAGCCTTAATTCTTTTCTTTTTTTTTGGGGGGGGGGAGGGTGTCGTTTTTTCCCTTCTTTGATTCTTGGTCAAACAACCACTTTTGGTTTTGGTAACAAACAAGAGAACTTTATGATACTCTGGGGAATTTTTTAAGGGAAGTACTTGATTTGCTAATGTGCTTTTTCACAGCTGCTTAATTGGCTACTGAAGAGAAGAGCCAGGAGTCTCTTTCTTTAACAAAATGAAAAAGGGATGATCCTAGAAAGCTTGGAGGTAAAACCATTGAAACAATAACAAATAGATGAATCCACTTAGGTGAATCCAGCATGAAAGACTAACCAGCAGAGCACTATGACGTTCTAATTTACAGAAATTTCTTCAATGCTGGTGTAATAATGGATTAAAAACTGGATTTACCAGGGATTTCTAAGCTTTTGAAATACCTCCTGAGAGTTTATTAAATAAAGTAATCCTCAGGGGAGGGTCAGAATTCTGTTTGGGATTTGAAGTCTACTGAAGATAGAAAATAGTCAAATGTGGCAGAAGGTTAACAAAGGATTGCCCAAATGACTTTCCTAATAACGTACTAAACTGCATTCCGTAGGAGGAAATGAACAATTAAATAAGTAGCGTGGCACTGACTGCAAAATCTGTTGAGAACTGTGAGGAACTTGAGCTAAACGAAATGCTGGCATACTTGGGTGGTTTAGAGGCTCTTAGGATTTCTCAGTAATACTATGAACTGTTTACTCCACGTTCTGAATGTCTGAATTTGTGTAAATTTAACCCTTCTGTCACTTCTAGCTCCATGCATTTAACCAAAGTGCCAGGACTTGGCGCAGTGTTTGTTATGTGGTTGCTAAATCGTACTCTTCATTTAAGTGGAGTCCTGGTGGCGTCAATTCACGGCCACGTTAACCAGTTATTTTGGTGTGGCAGGTACTGCACTCGAGTTACCTTCTGGAGAAAAAGGTGGATTTAGGTTGTGTCAAAGAACTTAGCAGGTGAAATATTGGAAGTTTCCACCCAAAAAGTGCTACCAGCTCAGTCTGTTTCACCTGCGGAGCCTGAGATGGATGTTGCGCAGCCATGTTTCTCAGCAGGAAAGAGCATGGCCAGAAAATGTGATTCAGTTAATGCTATTAATTTCTAATCAAAATCTAACATTGTGTGTATAACACTGCTAGGTTCTAAATGAACTGCAGTCCACGGGACATAAATGTATACACACTTCTGGGCAATTTAGTTAAAAAATAAATAGATTCACACAGGCGTCCAACTGGGCTCAAAAAACCACATGTGAATAATAGCCTCTGTGCATGTTAACAATCTTGTTGCTGCTTAGTATCAAAAAGCCCATGAAGTGAGTCATGATCAAGTATTGCAAACTATGCACATTGAGTGTACTGAGCGTATTTGTTTGACTAAAACACAGGGATGTGTCCTGTGGCTCAAAGGCAACTGCTTTTAAGCTACTCAATTGAGTACAACTGTCAAGTTGTGTAAAAATGCTCGTCGATATTCAGTAACTATTAGGTGTTTAGTTAGGCTTCTGTGTAGTGCAATATGTAATCAGTCTTGTTTCCAGAGAAGATTTATCTTACAAAAAAACCCAGCAACATAATTCTTTTCGTGACATAAATTTCCAGAAGAAAACGTCTTTACAAATAAAGGCTGTCTCTTTAAAAAATATTTTCCTATTAGCCAACGGTTTCCCAAGTGAACGAATTGTCCTCATGAATTATCTGGGACCGCGCTTGCAGTTTATATTCCCGTTTATCTGTGAATCAAGCTCTTCTTATTCCACGGCAGATTAATTCAGTGTGGCCCACATTTGAGAGATAAAACCCACGGGTCTGATTTTGTCCTAATATTTGAAAAAGGGATAGCAGCCATGAGATACGCCTTGTTTAATTCTGAGTTTGTACAAGCGCTGCTCTCTGTGGTTCATCAGTCAGGAGAAGAGATTTCTGAGCCTTCTTCAGCTGTGACTGTGAAGGGCAGGGATAGAAAGATGTGGAAAGTATGAAGCAGGTGGGCGATGGTAACTTTTTGTAAAGTAAGAAGCATGAATTTCGTGGTTTTAACTTTAAGCAATCATATGGAAATACTTCCCCCCCCCCTCCCCCCCCCCCCCCCCCTTTTTCATACTCAGTGTTGTTGCTCTTCAAAAGCTGTTCTATGGCATTCAGAGTGACTAACAGTATTATGAACGTGCCTTGCCAAAAGCTGTGCAAGTGCACGATACTGGGAAGCCTTACTGGGAGAGATGAGCTTCCTTAGCTGGCTCGTGTGGTGCCTCCTGCTTCATCTGTCCCATAAAAACACCACTGCTTGTGGACTTCCAAGTCATTTGGTGAGATAACGAGCTGGCTTTGACCCTAATCCACTGTGACTGAAGTACTGGGAAAGAATATTGTTGGAAAATCGCATCTCGGCGCTCTTTTGGAATACTTTCAAGAAGTACAAAAATATTAAAATGAGTTTATATATTTGAGTTTTTTTTTTTTTTATATTTGAGTTGAGTTATATTTTTTTTTATATTTGAGTTGAGTTGAGTATTTGAGTATATATGAGTTTATATATATTTAAAAATATTAAAATGCAGAGGAGTTCCAGAAAGTGTTTTGGGAGGACTCTTCCTGAAAAGAGGTAAGGCTGCAGTGGAAGAGACAAAGGGCTCAAAAGGTGCACAGGTAATAAGCAAAGACTATCAGCAAACTCATTTCCTCAGTAGAGATTACCATGGGTACCCCCTCAGGTTGTGCCCTGTGACATAAGAACCTTGAAAGGATGGTGAGAAATCTCACCTGCAACTGTAATTAAGATTACTCTCAATAACTTTGTTCTCCTTAGCCATAAACTGCCCTTCATCTTGGTACCCACCCACAAAGACTATGTGGCAGGATGGCTTTATGTGTGTGTATGTTAGGGATTCATAACAGCAGACTTTTCTTCTCATGCTTCAGCTGGAAACCACAGAGATGTACAGTCATTCACTGATGTATATAGTTTAAAACGAGTGATGTAGATTGCTTCTACTGTTTTAATAAGTATCTTTCTCAGAGCATTTTGGTTTTGTAAGATGTGAAGTGACTAGAGCTCTCTTGGTCCTGTGATTGAACTGCAGAAGTGCTATGAAACTACGGAGACTGGGCTCAAGACAGAGCTTCATGTGTTTCCAGGTCAGGGTGTTGTTATGGTCTGGGTTGGTGGTGGCAGCTGGGGAGGTGCACACTGGTTGGCTGGCAGCTCTAGTTTGGCATCAAACTATGGGAACAGTTGATACAGTCAAGGGTAGGACCACCATCTAGAGGGGTAGAGGCAGGCTGGAAGAAATACTGTGAAAGTGGACATAGACTAGTCAGGTAGAGGGCAGCCTGAATATAAGCCATCAGTCTGCTCTGACTGCTAGTGGCATCCTGGGCTGTATTAACAGGGACCCAGCCAGCAGACAAGTAGAAGTGGTCCTTCCTTGCTTGCCACTTCTTAGATTGCATTTAGCCTATTGTGTCCAATTTTGGGTACCCCAACATCAGAGACTGTGATGAAAGGGAGGAAGAAAAGTGAAGGCCATCGAGTGGTCAGGGCTGGAGCCAGCACCCTGGGAGAAGAGGCTGAGGAGTGATGAGATTGTTCAGGCCAGGGCAGGAAGGATTTGGGGGGTCCTGAGAGCAACACCTCAGTGCCTGCAGGATGGGGTAGAGTCATTACTGCACTGAGTGTCTGAAGGGTGGGAGACAAGGGGTATGAGCTGAAATGAGAGGTTACTGGGGTGACAAGAAAAACCATGAGGGCAGCCAACTACTGGAGCAGGTTACCCAGAGGGACTGGACCAGCTGGGAAGCTTTAGAGAGCCAGTGGGGAAAAGAGATGACCCTGCTCTGAGCACGGAATTGGATTAGATACGATGCCTTAGATATGACCTAAGGCCCCTTCCAACTGAAATTATTCCAGGTTGCTTCGTTCCATGCTAACAGGGTGAGGTGTCAGGCCCTTCCTTTTTGAGGATAGAGTTGTTCTTTGGAAACCAGCAGCACTGTGTCTGGGAAAAAAAAAAAAGCCTGTGCTGTGATGGAGCTGCTGGATAGCAGATTGATGTACTTGGAGAAGGGGTTTGCTGTTTAAAAGAAAGTTCTGTACTTGATTTGGGTTCTCAGGGTTTAAGAAGGCTCTTTTTGCAGTTGAGCATTTTGACAGTTTTCTTTTCAAGTTTACATTCAGTCTTTAATGGTTGCTGTAATTTTACTTTTAAACAGCGCAGTTCTTCAAAGGCAGCAGTGAAAGAGCATCAGCTGAGGTCTGTCTGGTGATCGTGAGGGGTTCTCAGTGGCTCATTTCTTCAGCTGTCATTTGTCAGAACACACTCATGTAATCTTAATGAACAATGTGCAAAGCCATTAAAAACTCAATTACGGCTTTCTTTTTACTGCAGACGTGAGAAAATGCAATCATAAAGTGCTGATGTGTAAACACAATAGCCACCATCTGCTACAGAGCAGCATTTCAGCTCAAAAAGAGGGGATATGTTGCAGATGCATCAATAATAGGAAGCTTATCAAGGCATCATTATGCACCAAGCAGGGGAAAAATTGAAATTTATGGCCAGCTAGAGAGCTCTTCATGGTTTAATTCCCCAATTTTCGGTGGTATGTTTAATAACTATAAGAGAGTGCCTTTTTATGTTCACTGTCATTTGAATGGATTTTTAAAAATGAATATATTTACCATCTTTCTTTTCTCCATGGTTTTGACTGATCTGAACACAGCACATTCAGGTTTAGTTATTGAGGAAGGTGGCAAAGCCAGCAAGATACTAATTAATGTAACCTGTTGGTTCAAGAGCACTAAATTTAATTGACCTGATATTCAGCTGCTTCAATGATCGCATACTTCTGTGTCCAATAAAGATAGAAAAACCCAGCAACTTTCACACAGCAGACATCACTTCTTTTCTCCAAACTTTCTTTTCCCTTTTCAGTGTCTATTTGATGACATTTGAACTTCCCAGATGGAGGTAAACAAAAAAAGCACTCAGTGTTTTTTCTACTATCATTACTGTTCAAAGTCAGCCTAAATCAGAGTTTCTTCAAGGAATCTTTTGTTTTATACACATTCATGCCTGGAGAAATTTAAGTAGGTTTTCAGTCATTCATTGATCAGTAATTTCTGTTTGTGACACGTTAATGCATTCCCTAGCTCTTTATATGAGTGAGAAATGTGACAAATGGCTTGTTGGTGCCAGACCCACTTGTACCTCTTTTATTTGCACGTACAGGCCTATAAATTCAAAAGAAGTCCCATCAGCTTCAATTCCGTGCTCATGTTAAGGAAGGCTGTCAGGCTCCGAATCGCATCGTGTCAGTTTTTATTACGGCTAATAAGGCAACACACGCTTGTCCTTAAAAGGCTGTTCTGAACTCTGTTTATTTGTTTACTTATTGCTGCTGGGGGCAGTTGTAGTGATCTCAGAGCTGCCCCTAAGCAATGCGTACTGCCCAGAAAAGCTTCGCTGGCATGGACAGGTAGTCAGTGCATCCCAGCTGTTGGTCCGGGAGCACACAGAGCAACCTTTGGAAGGTCCTTGAGGGCAGGGGATGGGATATGCATTCAGGTTCACAGTGCGAGAAGGAAAATGGGAATCACGTTCAGCTAGGTTTGTTTGGAGGGCAATTTGTGGTACAGGGTATAAATTATTCACAACGGCGAGATTTTGTGAGATAGAAGCATTCTTGTACCCACTGCCAGTTATGGCATGGGTGAAGCTTTAGTTTAATAATATCCCCTCCTAAGGGCAGGCTTGGGGTGTTGCATACCAACCTGACCTGGCAGGAAAAGGCCTTCCTGTGGCAGCTGCCATTTGAGGTCTCTGTGGAAGTAGGGGCAGGTAGAAACACAGATGTAAGGGCAGGTAGAAACACCAGATGGCACAGTTAAGGGTGGGAGCACTTTTCTGCAGCAGAGGCGGCACCAGAAGCGGAATTTTTTAATCTTTTTTCACTATCGTGTAGAACAGTACCTCTCCTCAGGACTTTACTGGAGACACTTAGGATCTTAGAGCCTTTTCTCCTGTATTTCTAGGCTATGGGGTGCAGGTTTTTGTTTTTGAGGCATCCATAAATGAGAACTAAGGCTGTGAATAACTTGCAAATGGCAATGATTATTTTTTTTTTGGTAAGGCTATTTTTCCCACAACGAAGGCTAATTATTTTGTTAAGTGTTTTGTGGTCGATGGATATTTTACTCGCTCACGTTGTGTCAGTCTCTATGCACAGGCTCTGTACTCTGGAGTTGTCAGCAGTTGCACAAAAGGCCATTGTCGTACCGCAAATAGCGTATGATTCATTTTTTGTGGGTGTCAAAAAATAAACTTGTAAGTATTGCTTTGAACTTCTGATAAAAGCTGATGTTTTTCTCCCAGAGGAATGCTCATTATTTCCATACGGGAATCTGTGAAAGTGAAATCCTCCCTAAGTCTGTCTATCATGGAAACGCTTGCCTAATGTAGTGCAGTTCAGGACCCCGTTGTGCTGGGCACCGTGTACGGCTTCAGAGTAGATCTTTAGGGTAGGGATCCATCTATTATCCAAATACAGAAGAGGGAAAGGATGAGGAAGACAACCGGAAGTGAAATGATGCGTGCTAAGATCCGATCAAAGATGGAACAGAAATGAATGACCTCTGCTTTTCTTTACTGAATGTTTTCACTGGCTGTACCATCACCCCTGTATCTTACATCTGGCAAACTCGTCTTCATCAGATTTTGTACTGTTTCCCAGAATGTCACCAAAATGCTGCAGGTGCTGCATTTTGCAGCAGCTACAACAACAGCAACAAAACCCTGCTGTTATTCCACAGTTATACAGTGGCTTTTTTCTCTGATTCTTAGTAGTAGATTTTATTAGTCTTCTTACTTGATTTACACAGGAAGATGAGGCAGTCTGCGCATACAGACAGAAGTCATAGAAGTGAATGTCATTAGGCTTAGAAACCGGCCCATCGGATCTCCACCCTACTGCCTTGACCAGCTGCTGTGCTGCCTTGCCAAGCCTGCTGGTGACTGTGCTTCCTGGTCATAAATTATCCCAGGTCATACAGTCTGAGCCCAAATCTCAGACTGTCACCATTTCAGTTTATTTGGGTGGATTAGAGGATTGCTGCAGCACTCAGTGAAATCTCTCGTTTAACTGATGATTTTGTGGTTGACTGAGAGCAGGAGTAAACCAACAGAGAGCGTTTGGCAAAGTCTCACCTTGCAGACTTCGATTATTAGAGAAAAAGTAAAAGTTTGGATTCAGCTCTTCTGTTTCTTGAGCTCTTTGCTGTGAATCTGGAATTTCTTGATTTGGGGCCATTGGGATTTTCATCCTATCCAAATGAAAGATCAGATAGCCAGAGAGCACCTTGACTATAGCTTTTCTTCTTGTACAGCCTCATCCCCAGCTGTGCATGCGCTGTGCTTGAGTTTTCCAAGGTCTCGGGAGTGTGTGTGATTTCTTGTGAAAGATGCTCTTTCTTCTGCATCCGTGCTTTTCAGCAGTCCTTTACAAAATGTATACATATATCACATAAGCAGAAAAAACAAAACCCGCCTAAAGCAGTTTTGTGTGAGAAAGTTACTGGTATCTGGTGGCTTAAAAAAAAATAAACAGAAAACGTATGGCTGTCCACTGGACAGGATTGATCAGAATGTTTATCTGGCTCATCTGAGTGTCTGTCAAACTGCTGTGGCATGGAATTGGGGAAGTTGATAGGTTAGAAGGCTTTTCAAACACAATGTTCTGCGAACTGCAAGAGGCCAGTAGAGAAATACATTTGTAGCATGACTTGGCAGCTGCAGCAGGACTCTGAATGTCAAGGAGGCTGCATTTGATTAAAAAATTATTATGCCTCGCTGCTGACACATAGATTTTTTCCTCCGGATCTTGGTATTTTCTTCAGCTTTCTTTGTGAGTGTCTGCACACACATAAAGCAGATCCCTTAAACAGAATTGAATCAAATAACTCTCATAATGTTTGTCCTTATTGCTAACATTTGTCACATTGATGCATCTGTAAAGAGATGAGTTGAGACACGATGTGCTGTAAAATAACTGCTTGATGAATCAAAACACGAGTTCAACATCCAGTGCCATGGTTAATATGATGCAAGCTTCAGGGTTAACAAACTCATAAATTGCCTTAGTATAGATTTTCCTCCTAAAATTCAGCCAGTCCTTCCCTCCTAGAAGTGTAATTGTCCTTGTTGCTGTATTGCTAGTTGAGATGTTGCTCTTGTGCTAACAAGCCTAATTCATCTAGGCTCTGAACACTGGGTTTCCTTAACACCTTGCCACTTTCCAAAGCTTGTACCACCAAGACACAGGGTTCCTGGGTATAGATTGGCACAAAGTTGGTAGGGACCATGCAGGCTAACGCCAGCTGAGAATCTGATCTTTTGTAGTAGTCCTTTTTATTGAATGTACCTTTGGGAAAGTAGGTATTTGGGACTGTACGCTGTAGGAGAGCCCTGTGGCTTCTTGAAGGGTAAACATGATTTTGTGACTCTTTTGTTGCAATGTTAGAAAACAATACAAGCAAAGTCGTATTTTTAATTTTTAAGTTATCTAATTAAGGTGGTTATAGCTGGCCATGAATCTATTTGTATTTATACCCTGTAATTTAGATCTCCTTTCTTTTCTGTTACCTAACAACTAGCACAAAATAGCTAGTTTGAGTTCTAAGGAGGAACTGTTTTGTTTGCTGGCTTCTAAAGGAATCATTGACTTTTCTAGGGAAACTGCTTGAACTGAAAGAGCTCAGCAGATGTTTTGTATTCATTCTTTTTTCTCTTGTCTGTGTACAGGCTCCTTCATGATGGTGAACAGCTCTGGACGGGCATCCGGGCAGAAAGCTCACTTACTTTTGCCCACGTTGAAGGAAAATGACACACATTGCATCGACTTCCATTATTACTTATCCAGCAGAGATCGCTCGAGTCCTGGCTCTCTGAATGTCTACGTGAAGGTGAATGGAGGACCACAGGGCAACCCCATATGGAACGTCTCAGGGGTTGTAACAGAAGGATGGGTGAAGGCAGAGCTTGCCATCAGTACGTTCTGGCCGCATTTTTATCAGGTATGAGTTCGCAGTATTTCTCCCTCTTTTTCCATTGAGCGTCTGGCTGGGTGTGAGCTATGAGCTGTTGTTAGCAATAAGTCTTCTGAAAATTAATACAGTTTTTTTCCCCACATTGTTTTGTATCGGATGGAGTTTTCATACAGCAATTTTATAGCAAGAGATGATAGAGACATCTTGACGTAATTCTTCTCACCCTTTTTCTTCAGATATTCTCAGGTCACAAAGAAAAAGCTGGACAGATGAAGTAAATTATTGGAAAGTTAGAACCCACTTGTATATATTGAAATATGCATGTAAACGGAGTTGGATTGGCACTTCCCATGCACACAGTGGACTCACATACTCCTTGTTAAGCAGTGAAGACATGAGAACTCCTATCTTCTGATTTTTATCTTTTTATATTCAAGGAAGAAAAAAAATAGTGCCTGGGAGGTAATTGTATCCTACACCTTGCAGGAAAAGGAGAAATACATATTGTAGTGTAAGAAAAAAAAGCACGAGCGAGATGGGAATTACAGTAAAAGAAACTATGAAAAGGCACTGAATGCTCTACGGATAGAAAACAGTAGGAAGAAAAGCTTTTTTTTTTTTTTTTTTTAATAACTGGGTAGTAGGTCTGTAAAATCTGAGCTAAAGTAGAACACTTTAATGTCCTGCCTCCAAAAAGGAGCCCAGGATTTCAGCAGCACAGATAAGAGCACACTGTACGGGGTGAAGGGGAATATGGGATAAAGAGATGCAAATGCACTGAAAGTGGTGTTTTAAGGGCTGTGCACAACTTGTCACTTGCTCTGAAATCATATTAAAGTGATCAATACTGCTTTCATATTAACATCAACCAGAATCTGCTTCGTAGTAGGTGCTGTACAGAGATAACAGAAAAGATCTTTCGCCCAGGTAATCAGTGCTTGAAAAACCTGGAAAAGACAGTCTGATCTCAAACTAAGAGATCCAACTGTTAGATATACCAGTACCAGACTTCCTGAACCTTATTACATCTTTTTCAAGTCTTTTTAGAGGTCAGGTTTGCTTTTCCTGAGGAAGAAAATCCTTTACATCAAAGAAGAATTTTGCACCGCTGCGCGAAAACGAAGAGCCTGAAGGCAGCCGTGACTGCCTGGGAGTGGTTCCTGCCTAGAAAATGCAAACGTTCTCTCTCTTTTTCTCTCCCTCTCCTCAGCCTCACCTTTTTGATGGAAAAAGTTCCAGTTTCCTTCTGCTAAAGTATGGCTTTTAAAATGGGAGGGTTTTTCCCATAGGTTGTGGGGGGCTTTTGTAGGCTGCTCTGTCATCGGTCCCTAATTTTGTACATCAGTTTCTGCAATCTAGCGACTCTCCATGGTTAATTAAAGTTTTTTTAAAAAAAAAAGAAAAAGAAAAAGAAAGAAAGAAAGAAAGAAAACTTTAAGCTCTCAAAAGTGAGGGGGAAATGCAGTCATGGAATTTTATCAAAATTATTGTTGTTTGACATCGTTAACACTTGTGGCTAAAGGAGTCCAGAGGTGGCATGGTGACAAAAGCAATCTGTGTCAAGCAAAATGTGGATTATTTTCTTAATGTCTGACAATCGCACCATCAGGAATTGCTGTGTGCATTGAGAATTCTGTCAGGCATATAAATCTGAAGCCATCTGCCCTGGGTGCGAGGTATAGACAAGTGCCTGGAGCTTTGGAGATGCCAGCAGGGGCAAACCAGTGCCAGGCCTATTGCCAGAGGGTCGTGGTTTGGGTCTGGCAGTTCTGCACGAGGGTTGTATGAGTCACCCACATCCAGAAGCACTCTGCTGAGGTATTAATGTGAGGGCAGTGGAGGTTTATCAGTTCTGCCCAAGAGTTAGTCGTGCCTGGATTCCCAGTCTGCATGCGTTTGTAGTGTAGTGAGAAAGAGCTGTCATAGCTCTTGGAGAAAGGTAAGACGTGCTCTTGAATTACTGCATGCCATGAGGATGAACTTAGTCCCCGAATGCACCGAGCACAGCACTATACAGTCTGTCGGGAAGGGGTGTTTTGATGTATTGATCCTGTATACTGTATTGATCCATACCTGAAGAAGACTGTTGTACCACAACAGATGAGCCAGGCTACCTCGCTAACACAGACATTGCTGGTAGATAGCAGCGGTGAAATGTGGGTTTGTTTATGGGTAAGGAAACGTGAAATGAAACTTGGTATTTGCAGTTCTCCGGAGCATTTAGGAATGTTGAAGAGCCAAGCTTTGCATTTGCCAGTTATATTAATTTCTGACAACTTCCGAAAATGTGAAGTATCAAACACTTGTTCCTCAACCATTTTATTACATTTGCAACTGAAGTTCAAAGGGTGTAGGAGAAATTTAGGGTGAAATTTGCCAAACTGTGCCACCCATAAGCATGGATTTCTGCCTGTTCCTCACTGCTGGATCTCAGTCCCCTGTATCTAGAAAACCCAGGTGCTTCTGCTCTGCTCAATCTGACAGGGCTGAGGTGGTGCAAAACTGCGTAAAAAGGGTGACAACAGTGTGGAAATCTGAACTGGGAAATAAAGAGATCTGAGAGTAGAGTGAAACAGGTAATAAAATAGCTGCCCAAACCAAACAGTGTGAATTCAGACCCTCCGCTCTTGTCAGTGGTTTTGGTACCAATGTGAAGATCAAATCCATGGTCTTTTTAGGAGCTGACGCAGCTGCCACTGACTCTAGGTTTAGGTTATTTTGTTCTCTATTAATAAAGACATTGAACCATGTCACTAATTAACGAAGACAGTTCACTATGTGTGTGTTTTTACCTCAAAGAAGTGGGAAATTTTTCTTTCCAAGTTCCTGGCTTTCAGGAAATTGATGTAGTAATTCAGCAAAGCTTACAGCTTCTCACAAATGCATAACCAAATTGAGGTTTGGTGGTTATAAAGGTGCAGTTTAATCCTAGTCTGAAGGGAGTCACAGTAGTTGCTGTGTGACCTTACCAATAAGTGACATTTTTATCATGAATGGCTTTTCATTTATCAAATAAATTGTAATTTCCAAACTTACATACGTTATATTGCTTGTTTATACAGTCCCTAGAAAGTACTGAAACTCCTGAACACAGAAGACATTTGTTGATGGTTTGGTCATCTTCCAGATATTTGCTTCCTCCTCCTATCCCTTGGACAATCTATTTTTTGCCCACCTCCATCTGCTGCAGAGCTCTGTTTCTTTATATTGCTAGCACCTGAGCTTTTCTTAGTTTGTCTTTTCCCCTTTATTGCTGTATTCTACCTGTTTTTATCATGACATTTTTCTAAAGGGCTTATTTCAGGAGTGCTCCCGCTTGGAATGCTTTGAGCCGAGGGAGCAGATCTAAAGACGTCATGGGAATATAAGTAGAAACTAAATTATGGAAGCCCAAATGCAAAGCAAAATGATTAATGGCAACCTGATTATGAAGTACATGCCGCTCTACTTTTGTAGCCTGAGCATGTGGTGATCAGCATTCAGAAAGTTGAATCTTTTGTTGTGTTAAATCTTCCGATGGAGGAAATGAAGAAAAGGCTCACTAGTGACAGGCTAGGAATGCCAGCTTTTATTTAAAGTGGGAGTAGCAGTGATGAAGACTGGCTTTAAGTAGTTAACAAACTTCGTGGTGTTCCAGTAATGATTTTGGTAGTCACGAATTATCTTGCAAAAAGAGTAGCTGCTGCAATAGTAGTAACTGTGCCAGCTGAACACATTAATTAGCTCTGTCCTTGAAAGCATTACTGCAAACTCACGCAAAAATCACAGCATCATAGAATGGTTTGGATTGGGAATGAGCTGTAAGATCACCTAGTTCCAACCCTCTGCTATAGGCAGGGATGCCTCCCACAAAACCAGGCTGCTCACAGCCCCAAGTTGAAGAGTGGCCACCACCGTAGTAAGAGAAAACAAAACTGGGGACATCTCTTTCAAATGCTGGGGACAGCATTCATTTCATCTCTACACACAGAGTTAAGGATAGCACTTCATTCCTTTCCCTTGAGCAGAGCATCACTAACTCGAGAGGCGACGTTATCATATTCAGTGTTAATCAATCAGTCTGCATTTTAATTTTTTCCTTTCCATCTCAACGTTGCTGTGTTCCCTGTTTCTCGTGTCCTGCTATCCTTTCACTGTTGTTTGAGTAAACTTCACAACATTTAATACTATTTTTCTCCTGAATTTTATTTTGCTTATTTGGTAATAGTTAATTAGTTTGAATTTCACCGGTCTCCTAGGGTCCCCTTGCCCTGCCCCGCACTCTTTGCACACAGTCTGTATAATTTACTTATAGAACACTTCAAATCAGATGTAATTGCACATGTGTGTAATCAGTTTCAAATTAGTGGAACACTCTCATTGTCTAAATACTTGAGTAAAATAGGACTGAGTAGTGTACCACTGACATAGAGAAATATTACGTTTTTCCATACTCAGAAATTCTCCTCTGGTTCAATCTAGGGAAAGGCAGAAGCAACTTTGTTATTTCTGGGAGAATATTATTTCAGTTCAGTCATTAGAATCCGGGTCATCTATTGTTCATTTCTTGCTTTCTGGTACGGCAATGGCACGCAAGTGAAAATGCAAAAGGTTTTCTCCAAAAGAATCCATGCAGTGTTCTTGATGTAATGAAATAAAATTATCTCACGAGTGGCATCCTGCAACTTTCTAAGGCACGCTAATTGGAACGAGACGCCAAATGATTACACATCTGATCTTCTCGGAATGGTGTGAAAAGTGAATACAGTGTGTGTGTAAGCACAGGGTATTTCTTTGCTCTTCCAAATGGAAGCAGTACATAGCTCTCATCCTAATTAATATTGCTCTAATGTTTTTTTTTCTGTATCAGATTTTCAGTCTTTGATATGCGTCTTCATGCTGTATTGCATAGGTACCCCTTTGTTGTTAATGATAAAATGCCTTGAATGTATCAGACATTGGAATAAGAATGGAGTGTGGTGACGGGCCAAATGACTAGTGCGATTTTCCTTTTTAAGAAGACCTTTTCTTTTGTATTTCAGGTGATATTTGAATCTGTCTCTTTGAAAGGACACCCAGGGTACATAGCTGTGGATGAAGTCAGAGTTCTTGCCCATCCATGCAGTGAGCATTCTTTGTTTTTCTAACCATCTTTCTAACCAATGTGTTATATGCCAGGCTTTGCAGTCTGTATACTGGGCTTTGCAGTCTAAAGCTGTGACTTACCCAATTCTGCCAACTGTAAAATCTCTTCTGTTTTGGTATCCCCCCAAAACAACTAAAGACAGCCAGCCTTGTGCAATTAAATAACTTGACAATTTGTGCAAAAGGCAAAGCTGCTCTGAGTCTGTCACCTGTGCCAGGATGTCTGTGGAAGTTTCTCTTTGTAGAAGTGTCACAAGGACATAAAGCTCTGTTTTGTTGTTTCGGAATTGTACTGCTGTAGGAAGAGATCTAAATGTTTCTGATAATGTCCTGCGGGGTTAACTTAAGGAAAGAAGACAAATTGGTTCGATATTTCCTCGGTAAAGGACATATCCTAAATGTATCTCTCAAAAGAAATGGTAAACCCACTCAGATTCTGCATGAGTTATTTAAAAAACAAACCTCATTTAGACTTGCACAGCAGTGAAAACTAATGCAGGTTCATTACACTCTTCAAAAATATTGGTTCTGTTTCTTCTACCTTAGCTGCACTATGCCCAGCTTACATTTTTCCTGCTTAGAGAGACCTTAAGCCTCTACATTTGCGTGTGCACTTCTTTGATTTCTCTGTGCATCCACTGAGAGGCTCAAGGACTTTTGTATCCCTATACTGTGTGTGGAGCATACAGACTTCTACAGACTTTTAACAGCTTTCATGTTCATTAATGACTTTAGACGTATCTCCTTCAAATATAGTATTTTTCTAAAAGTAATCTGTAATAAATTTATGTCTTCTAATGCTTGAATCATTAGTTGTTATGTAGCAGATTAAATTGCACTTATGGGCGATACTTTGGTTTATTACATTTACATTTGTTTATTGCTTTGATGCTGTGGTATTTCCGGGTAGCCTGATGTCATTTGGGAAGGTAGCCCAGCACCCTGCCAGGTCGGAGCTTTAACAGCCCCCTTCACTGGTTCTTAGTTTCAGTAAGTGAGCAGCAGCTCTTCCCAACAAAATTCTGTGGGTGTATCAATGGGGTGAGATTCACCCATTTTATTTCAAAGAATAGCAACCATTCAATGTGAGGAACATAGCTCTGCTCAAGTTTTAACAGGACATTTCTGATAACTGCAGTATGGTTAATTGCAGTTTAACTAAATTATATTTGTATTTACCATGTGCTCGTTGCTCGGGCCTTTGGGTGTATTTACTTCATTAAGAAATACTTACAATCTGTGTTGACCAGATGTTGCTGATCACTGGCAGCCTCCAAACAAATCCCCCAAATGATGTGCATGCATTCTGCAGCATGTTTGGTGAT
This sequence comes from Alectoris magna, assembly GCA_030625065.1. Classification (NCBI taxonomy): domain Eukaryota; kingdom Metazoa; phylum Chordata; class Aves; order Galliformes; family Phasianidae; genus Alectoris; species Alectoris magna. Next base: position 10,904,102 of record CM060576.1, on the reverse strand, counting down.
GACTGATCCCTTTACTAGGAAAGAGGCTACAGAACCAACTGTGAGGCAAAGACAAGAAGGTTATGGGATTAAAAAATATATAGCAACTCCAAGCCCTGCTTAGTGAATTATTAAAACTGATGTTTAAAACTGTGTCTCCAAGTACTTGCAGGTCCCTCTTGAAAATTAAGTGCAATCTTGGTGACCCAAAGCTGAAATGACTCAAACCATACCCAGTGCATTTGGAACCAGTTGGCAACCTGCAGTGTGCGCAGGTCCCTGCAAGCTATGAGTTCTCTGCAGTCTTTGTGAATACTTCTGTCTGATTCCCAATGCTGTCTTTGCTGTTCAGCAGTGAGAGCCACCAGGGTAGATGTCAGCAGTGACATTGTACAGACTTACTTTGCCCCTTGGGTTCATTTTACAGCTGACTGTAAAGCTCAAAGCACAGGAATGAGGAAGCTTCTGACTGAGCCTGAACGCCACTTGAAATCATTGGTGTTATTTTTTAATTTCTCCCTCGTCTTCATAAATGATAGTAGAGCAGACAGTCTTAACTACCAGGTGTTTTTTGTTTTGTTTTTGTCTTTTATTAATCTGGGAAATACCCCTGATGAGACAGCCATGTGGAAACACAAAGGTCTAGATGGTATTGCCTTTTTGAATCCTGTGAAGGTACGCACAGAGAATTGGTTCTAAAGGCTCACTGGCTGTGTTTGCACAAGCACTTGCAGTCGTAGGACAGTCCGGTGCCCTGGAAGTTGGGCAGAGCTGAGCTCTGGGGTTTGGGGCTGGTGTGGCTGTATGTGCCTGGGCTGCAGAGCTTCTGATTCGGAGCTCGCTCAAATCTGCACGCAGGCAGAAGTCACTCCTAGTAGCCTGCAGGCAGCATATAGTACTCGCTGCCTGTCACCCAGAGGTGGTTTTCCAGTTGGTTTTCACACAGCACTGACCCCCAGAAAGCACAATAGTACAGAATCACTGCACTTCAGCAGTCTGTTTGCTAGAGTTGTCAGCAAACTGGGCATGTGCAGAATGTGGCACAGGAAGTAGATAAAAACCTCTGACATAGCATATAGGCGAGTGTTCTCTGTTCACGTGCCTGTAGTAGACAACCATCTATTTGCCAAGCTTCCTGCACGCACATGCCTACATCCTCTGCAGCTGTTTAATTCCAATAGAAAAATGTAGGTTAGGGTGTGCTCTGAAAATATGTCATTCTTTGGCTATTGATAGCCAAAAATGTAAAGATGAAGTTGAAAAATGCTGACCCTTACTGTCGTGTGTCCTACTAAGAGTGTTTGGTTGGTGCACAAACGTTCTTCTGAAGCCCAGCAAGCGCAAAGCTCGCTGTGAGGTGTCAGATTCACTACTATTTTTTGAATTATTTTCTCATAATATTTTTTTTTGCAGAAGTAAACAAATGATACTTAGTCAAAAAGACAGTCAGGTCACCAAATATATTGGTGACAGCAGCATTTTGATGTCGGTGGTTTAGTATTGAACTAATACTGAATTTATTGTCAGCGAAAAACAGATAGTGGTGTTGTTAACCGGTGCAGCAATGCAACGCTAATCAGTAATATCAATATTTCATTTAATGTCAGTGATTTGATACCAGTGGCGTTGTTATTCCACAATTCCAGGATGGATTTGATAGTCAATAAAATTAAAAGGAGGAAATTCTTTATAAGAATTTCTTTTGGCCAGTCACGCTTAACGACCTCAAGCATTTGATTTTATTCTGCCCTTTGTAGAACCAGAGTTTTCTGTAGAAAAAATGTGCTCAGTTACTCTTTCTAGAAGGGAGTAACAAATTGTTTTGGTGGCCATGAACGTGTGTTGTGATCTGATAGTAAGTGTATGTTTTCAGGTGTGCTTGGAGGTTTGTGTTGCCTTGGCCTGTTCTCTGTAAGATCGCCTTGCTCTGCAGCAAATAGTTCAATGCTGAAGGACAGCTTTATTTTGCTAAATCGCTTTGTCAGGAATAGGATGACTGGCTAGGTGCTGATATCTGTGTCGGTGTAACACAATTGCTGCCTTGCTCTACCCTTCCTATTCTTTGCATCTCTTGTTAGGAAAAGCACCTCATTTCTTACGGCTTCAGAACGTGGAGGTTAATGTGGGACAGAACGCGACATTCCAGTGCATTGCCGGGGGGAAGTGGTCCCAGCATGACAAACTCTGGCTCCAGGTAAAGTGATGCAGTTTTTTCAAGTAAAATAAATAGACAGAGGACAGCTGGCTGGTGGGGCAAATGTTTATCATCAGGATCCTTTGAGAACTGCCTTGAATTGTTTCCAGGTCAGAGCTCAAGATGATAAAATGCAGAAGGGTGCTACAGAAGATGGAAAAAGTGGCCAGTTACAGCAAAATGTTAGTTCCAAACATACATCTGCACACCTGTAAGCACTCATTCATAAAAAAGAAAAGGCAGAACAGGCACAGTAATGCCTCCCTTCTGCTTAATTTTTGGTCTTCTTTCCTTTTGCCCTCCAAAAATATTGTTGACAAAAGCTGAGGAAAGTGTGTTGAGATGAAAACATTCCCTAAGGTATGTTAAAGAAAAAAGACAAAACCAGTTTGTACCCATTTTGTTTCTTTCTGCCAGTTTCCTTTGGCTTTTGCTCTGCATTGGCTCTACACTGATAGCAAAATGTTCCTCTGATTGCTCACTGGATGACCAAAGAGTTCCTTCTCTTCTTGTCTATCTTCATTCTACTGGTTGGACTTCAAAGGCTGCGTTGTGCTACTCACGCAGTAACAAACTTAACTGATTTTCAGTTCTGGAGTTAGAAATGGAGCTTTTAGCAAACTGGAAGGGTGGGGTGCTGTTTCCCAGTGAAGGACAAAGTTATTACTTGTGCCCTTTCAAGTGCTTGGCTCCGTGGAGTTCCAGCATTGCCATATTCTATACTAGAGTTCTTCTGGAGACTTTTAAGATAGTTGATCTCTGTGCATTGTCTAAGCTGCTACACCGTGAGTCACCTGATGTCCCATGCAAGGACTCTGTTCCTGTACTTACTGTGTATGGCCATGGGGCTGGCGTCCGTTTTCAAAATAATTAAACCAGTCAACAGCTTTTATTCATGGTTCAGACTGGTGATGAAGGGCCTCTATCAGCAAGAATGTTCTTCAAGGACTCTGCATGCAGTCGAATTTAAGCATAAATTGTTTTTTAATGTAATGTTATGAGGGCAGAATTCTGTTCCTTTTTTGTAGTGCCTAATTAAAGGAACTAACAGAAAGCTTGAAAAAAACCAGAAGCAGAAGAAAACTTGCATCATCATCTGCGGCAGACCCTTGTCGTAGTTGGTTGGTTGTATTGGTGGTTGAATAACGGTTATCGATTTCAGACTTTTTAATGAACTTTAAAAACAGCAATTTAGTATCTAGTCTAAATACTCAGGCAAGAATCAGTTTGCTAATGGTGTAAATGAAAATTAATATTGGGAAAAAGATTGTGTTGGTGAGAAATGTGGTCGGCATATTATGTAAAAATAACTCAACAGTCTTTTAACTGTACCTTATCAAAGCTGTCATCCTAAAATTTACCTTTTAGTCTGAAAGTTATTGGCCTGCGTTGTACTTTTAGCATTAGCAGAAATATATTTTGGCTTATTCTGTATCTTTTTTTGAACCATTTCTGTGGAATCTTTCCACAGAAAGATTAGATGTGTGTGAAAACGCTTCTGGTCTGAAGCACTGTGAACCTTTTTCCAAGAGAAGAAGGGATTTGGGAGGAAATCATTGCTAGAGGGAACCTGTTTTCCATTCTTTTAAACCAAAGGATTTAATGAAAACAACCTCAGAAATACCTCCCAAAATTGATTACTGGAAACTGGCAGAATGGCTCTGTGTTTTTCCTTTGAGCCTCCTAATAAAATAGATCAACTGAGCAAGTTCGGGTGTTTATGCTGATTTCCAGTGAATTCATCATCTGTCACTTTTCCAGTTGGGAAAATGTTGCATGGCATTGGTGGAGAGATCTTTATAGAGGAATGCTGGACATAGAGATTTCTGTTCATCCAAGTAATGTATTTAAATTGTTCTGGAAGCAAAGTTTTATGCCTGAAAATGACAGGTTTATAAAATCTGTTCATTTATAGTATTTTCACAGGAGTACAAAATGCATTCATTTGTAGTATTTTCATGTCCTAGATAAGCTTCTGGATACACCCTGTACAAATAGTCTGAGCTGTCACTCTCCAGCCTTTTCAGTATACATAACACATCAAACGCACAAAAATATATCAGAATCTAAGTAGATACAAAAACTTAAATATATAAGAACATTTAAGCCCACTGGTTCATAAAACCCAGAGTGCCTGTGAATTTTTCAGGGACGTTACTAGCTGTCTTTTCCTGAAAAAACTGTGCTTGTACAAAATCTAACCCAGTGAAGGTCTGAGCAATTTTAAGAGTAACAAAGAGTGAATGATTTGTATGCCCTTGTGACATGTGTTGTTTTCATCTGTCTCCACAGCAGTGGAATGGGAGGGACACGGCGTTAATGGTCACTCGAGTCGTCAACCACAGGCGTTTCTCTGCTACCGTCAGCGTTGCTGACACCTCACAGCGCAGCATCAGCAAATACCGGTGTGTCATTCGCTCAGATGGAGGATCTGGAGTTTCAAATTATGCAGAATTAATAGTGAAAGGTAGGTTGTATTAAAACAGCAAGTTTGTGCTCGATGAATGTTTCCTCCCATGTTGACTGTGTGTAAAATTTGACGTCCTATCGGGCCTTTCTCTTTCAATCCTATTAGATTCAAGTAGGAGAAATAGGTAAAAGTGACATGAATTTCAATCATTTTCTTAAAGCAAGTATTTGAATCAAAGCTTCATCTGAATACAGTCCTCTTCGTGAGCTCTTGAAGTAATGCATGGTAGCTATGGGTACTTTTAATGCAGTCAGCAGAACAGTTTAACTGTCAGTCAGCTGCATCTGGCTTGCTTTACATTTCATCAGACATAAATAATCCTGTGGTAACGTGGCATGTCAGAAGAGTCTGTTCAAAGCTGTTGGGTGTAGATGATCTGGAATGATTCTGCTGATGTCCTGAAGCACACGGTAGGGTATCAGTAGCTTTTAATGGAAGCTGGAGGTTTCAGCCCTCTTATAAACTGTGATTCAGGAGGTGATGCTGTGCCTGACATGTGCATGGTGGTATTTGCTTAAGAACATCCATGATGCACGGAGTGAAATGCTATTTATTTACTATGCTACTTTATTAACGTTACCCAAGCTGCACCACAAGGATGCCCATTGCGTCCTAGGAGAAGAAACTAGGTGACTGTCTCCCCTGAGACTGCTTCAGTGTCCATTGAAGGTGATCGTGATGTGGGTGGAAGGAATTTGTAGTGTGGATCTTCTCATGGAAAAAAAATTAATTGATGGAAATGTTTTCGTTTTTTTATGGAAATGGAGGACTGCTGGAGAAATGAGATCACTTTCTTCTACCATAGTACTTTTTTTTAGCAACCTTTTCTGTCACTTAGTGCTAGTACCTTCACAATGCCTTAAATATCCAGTGTTGTAGATACTCAGGCTACACTGATCATGAAGAGAATGTTCAGATTAGGCACTTAGCAAAGTGCTTTTAATTCCCACCAAATTATCTAGTATCTTACTTGTTGGAGGAGTTAACTCATGATTAAAATGAAATTGAGTTGCCAAGAGCGGCATATTGGTACTGTATGATTGTTAAGTAGGGGGAAGGCAGTCTTCCAGAGCAACCAATATCAGAATATGCAAAGTTGGGCATGTGCCTGACACTTTCATGTTTAACAATATAAGGAGGAGAAAAATAGAAGAGTGAGTTGTAAATGTGAATGGCTGGACATCCAACATGAGGGACACTGCTGAATTACCCAGGTAGGCACCTAGCCAGAAAAACTTGAGGAATATTGTTATGGGAAGGCACATTCCTCTGCTCCATGCTCCTGTATAGTAACAGGCAAAGCTAAGTGGTTCATTTGAGGTTAGCTTGATGCAGCACTGTGAAACACTGGGATTGCATGGATGAGTACGTCTAGTCTGGCTAATTTTAGTGTGGGTAATAGCAAATTCGTAACGCATATATACAGGCTGAAATGAAAGCAAATTGGAATTGTTTAATTCTGAAGAGATGTTTATTGAATTGCAGTAATGTACTTGGGTATACATTAAATTAGTCTGTAATTGAAGTTCTGCTCAATTGATAGTCCTGTCCCTAAACCTACTAAATCCAAGCTAATGCTCTGCCTCACATGCTCTCTCCCAGTTAGCTGAACGTAAAATCATGTGGGATTTTTTCAACAAAGGTCAAGGTTAAAGAAACTATCTATATATCTTTCTCATGTAAAGATCTGTTTGCTTCCCTTAGCCGTAAGATATTTTATTACAGCAACGAGAAAGTGATTTACAGTTCTTGATGTTGCATAATTTAGTAGATACAGAATGAGGAATTTTTATTTGAAATGCATTTACTACCTCAGCACTTGAAACTGGAACAGTAGATACTTCTTTCAGCAAATAAATCAGTGATGTTAAACACAAACCAGCCCCCTCAGTTGTCATACGTGACTATGTGGACATTACCTTTGTAGTACAGAGAATGCTAGAGAAGTGCCACTGCTGAGCTGTTCACTGTCTGTGCAAATACCTTTCTGTAACTGATTCTGTTGCATGGCTTGTATAAATGACAGTAAATTTATTCTTCTCTTTGCACTTCAGAATCATAATCGTAAAGCCTGAAAAACCCATCATTTCCATCTGCACACCTTACCATCCTTTGGTGCTCCTGTGGAAATAGCTCTGCTCTATTTCTTAACTTTCACAGTCTCTCATACAGTAATTTTGTGTAGGGCAGGCTTGAAAAAAACCTAGAGCTTCTACATGTTGCTATACTGATCACATACACATGGAGTGCTTCTTGTCTGTAATTTTCTTTTAAATAAAAGCTGCATGGCAGTTATTTGTATTCTGAAATAAATGCATATTTTGCTTGTGTAAAGATTGTTTAAAATACTATGAAATTGGCCAGAATCTGAACACTTACGATCTGTATTAATGATACAGTTTGAATGTCCTTCTGGAAAGCCTGTCACTTCATATAGAAGTGTGAATAACATTTGAAACTGTGCATGTGTTTGTATGGCAAGTTGTTTGCAGTTTATTTTTCTGGTCCATTTCAGGTAGTTTGAGTGCCCAAATTAATGAGCGGTAGAAACTTGTAACTTATTTTTCATGAGCCAGTTTCCTTTTTTTTTGCAGTTTTGCAAGTCCCTCGAGATTAGTTTGTTGCTACCTGATGATTTTTATGAGATCTGTTCTACGCTGCCACAACAGGAGTTGCAGTGTGCAACAAAGCCCTTCTACAGACCTCTTAGGATATGTTCTTTTTCCCTTCAGTTTTGTCTTTGTTGATTTTTAAAGTGTTTGATTACTCAACACAGATGTAAGACAGTCTGTTCCTTAGCTGAGTGGCTTTCTGTCATCCTTGTGATATTTGGGACAGCTCATCTGTTTATCAGTCACTTTTTTCTTGAGGTTTTCAGACATGAAGCTGATACTTGCAGTGATGCCAGAGGGAGAGGTGGATTTTTTTTTTCCCAGTGTTGCTTACTATTTTCTCTCTAATTCTTTTCTGGTGTGATGCCTGTCAAAACAAGAAATAACGAGAAATAATTATGCATTAAAACCAAGTATCTATGTATGTGGTTAAGTTGCTCCAGTATTAAATATATGGAGATATACCTTGCAAATTCACTATTAAAAATTATAAAGTAGACAACCTCTACTTGTATGTTGACCAGTCTCAGTATGTACCATTGGAGTTGTGTCCAGAATAGTTTCAATTAATTATTAAGCTTCAGGAAGAACTATTAGGAGAAAGAGCTTTCCAGAGCCTAAAAGAAATAAGAAATAAAGATATATCTCATACATTTGAACCTACTGCTGAGCTGGAGCTGGCCATAGAAATGTTGCATCAGGTCCTGCATAGGTCTGGTTGGGTGAAACAAGTGGAGTGTAGGTATGAAAGTATATTATATGGCATTATACATGTACTGCAGATTAGAGCTTGCATCTGGAATGAAAATACAATTAACTTCAACATACTTCCTTAGGATGACCTTTTTATGAGGGCCTGTAGTGACAGGATGAGCAGAAATGGCTTTGAACTGGAAGAGGGCAGATTTAAGCTAGGTATCAGGAAGAAATTCTTTACTATGAGGGTGGTGAGACACAGGCACGGGTTGCCCAGTGAGGCTGTGGATGCCCCCTCCCTGCAGGCATTCAAGGCCAGGCTGGACGGGGCTGTGAGCAGCCTGGTCTAGAGGTGTCCCTGCCTATAGCAGGGGGTTGGAACCAGGTGATCTTAAAGGTCCCTTCCAACCCAAACCATTCTGTGATTCTATGATTCTGTGACCATAAACTCCATGGTCTTTCACTCCATAGAAAGCAATTCTTGGGATGTGGGATATAAGAAAGATTCTTGAAACATTTTAAAAAAAATTATTAGTATTTTCATCCTCAGTGCACGTATAATTCTGTACCCTAGGATACTGGTATGAAATGTACTCTTTAAATGTATCATAATATCATTGCCATCACAGGATAATATAGCAACTATTGCTGTAGTGGTACTCAGACCCCTGGGCTGGGGTACTGATAAGAATAGTAGCACTGCTGCAGTTATCTTCTTTTGCCTGGGAGTAGCTGGAAGATCCTAGCCTGGCTCCTCACTTGGAGCCATTTAGGAGAGAAGCTCATCTACAGTCAGAAATAAATGATTTTTAGATTTCACTGTTAAAATATTTTTTATAGTATTCAGAAGTTCAGATAGGAATTTTGGTGCCTCACAGCTATTAATCAGGCTCATCCAGGTTGTGAAAGTTGCTGAGTAGATTTGAATTCATCTGCCTCAGTAATACGCATTAATCAAGGTCCTGCACGTTACCACGTTGTGAACAGGAAAGCGTCTCTTGTTGGCGCTGCCAGCAGTATCGGGAAAGCTGTGATGGGGAGGGCTTTCCTCAGGCTTCGTGCTCTCACACTCTCATGTTCTCTCTCTGCCTCTTTACACAACTGGATTGTCTGCAGAACTGACGTGTGCTGCGCCATGAGAAGTGTAGATTTGATCAGGTGTGTGTTAATGTTGCTCTGTTGAACCCTGGACCACCACAGAGTGTGTGTGTGTGTGTGTGTGTGTGAACCATTTGTGAAGGTTATGGAATTACTGAGCAAGAGAAACTGGCTTTGTGGTTGTGGGGTGCCTGAAGAAGCTGCTAACATTCCTTTATTCCTTTGTAGTCACAGTGATGTAGGGAATGCAACGCTCCATTCCCTGGTGTTCAAATCTGGCTAATAATTACTCGAACTGTTCGCTCTGTTTTAATCATCTAGTTCAGTGTTGTCCAATAGCTATTGCTTTAACTCAGTTCTAATCATTGGATGGCTGTGTGCTGAGAAAAGGGGAGATGAGATTTCGAACACTCATTCCCTCTCACTGAGAGCTTTACCTTCGCTTCCTCTTCTTTCACTCCGGCGTAATGGCTTTTTGAGGAGGGGAGAGTGCTGAGGACAAAGCCACTGTTTCACAGAAATAGGCAGTTAGAAAGAATGATACGTGTTCTTTCAAAAGAAAATATTTCCTTCACCTTCTGGTTAACCTCCAAAATAAAACTGGAAAGGAAGCCCTTCCTTGGGAGCTGATTGATAGACATACACGATATTATAGAGTGGATCCATTTGTCAGAACTGCACTGTGCTATGTGGACTCGCAGTCACGTTGCCATGTTTGTATTCCTTGTTTTCAGCGTTTACATTAGCCTAGGAGGTGTAACTGAGAATGGGTGTTTCTGGGAAGAATACAGAGCTACAGCCGGGATACAAGGACAGTTCATAACCTAATGGTTAACTGACAGTTCAGTTCTCCAACTTTTTATTTTTCTTTCTCCCATAGCTCTTCAATTTCTAAGCTAAGCAAGCGGAGAGTGCCGCATAAACTTTGTCTTCATTGCAGGCCCTTGGGAAATGAATAGAAGTTTCCTATCACACCACTGACTTGAGTTTCAGGAATTTCTTGAACTATCAATGTTGTGCATATAAGAAAGAAATTGGAGATTGGGATGGGAGGAAGGCTGGGAGGGGGGGGGATTGGTTTGTTTGTTTTCCTTCTAGAGATGCATTAAGTCAAGAGTTATATTTTCATCCTGACTGAGCATGGTAGAGAAGTAGGCATGGGATTAAGTTCCTTGGGATTGTTCTTAATATGCATGTTTCTAAGTGTGATGCTCATGATGTATACAGTTCTTAAGGGAATACAAGATATAAACACAATAACAAGTAAAAAAAAGAATACAAAACAATCTTTTTGAAGTGAAGGAACTTCAGTAAATATCCTTCTGCTTTCTGAGTGCAGTTGCCTACAGCCTCCCTGAAGTATCTCAGGGACCCGTTGTGGTGGTGCAGGGAGCAGACAGCTCATGTGAGCTGTGGTTCTGCTTGCCTGAATGCCATGGGGCAAGCAGCGCTTGCTCACCAGTCTTAGGCAGAGAGTGCTGTTACAGCTTGTAGCAGCAAGGAGGCTTCTCCCAGGGTTATCATCTCCTCTCTCTCAGGACTCCAGAAATAGTTAGGTATGATTAACTTAGTCAAAGGCTTGTTTGTTTTTATTTTTGTTTCTTTAAATCTTTCCTCCCAACTTGAACTGAGTAACTGCCAGACTCCTTGTGGGAAGAAGCCTTCTTGCTGCTTTTAAGTAAGATAATGTTGTGATTGGATGAAAGTAGCAGCTAGAAATTGTCCTTTGTGCCCTGTCCTATTCCCTCTTACATGCCTCTACCAAATGGAGAAGAAATCTCCAACGAGCAAAAGCAATGAAAGAAAAAGCATCACTGGGTGATAGACTGGGTGGTAGACTTTCTCATCTTGCTAGATGCCCCAGGCATTCCTTGACTTTTCCATGAACTATTCTTGTAGACCTGCATAGAAAAGCAGATAGCCTTATTCTTCCACCTGCTGTTCTGAGAAGTATCTCCCCACATCAGACAAACACAAAGGAGAAAGTGGGACTCAAAGTAAATAAATGAGCTGTTTTGTCGTAGCAATTTCAATCTTAATATGTTAGAGACGCCTAAATAATTTATGTAAGGTTTTGGTCTTCAGATAAAAGATGTGGTCCAAAAATTGGTGGAAATAAAATGTTGTTTATTGGTTAGTATTCCAGTAAACATTTACCTACTAGCTTCCTATTGTAGAGAAAGCACCCAGCAAACAGTGCAGCTGGCAGAAGGAGGGAAGCTTGCAAGAACAAATGAATGTGTTTCAGTCTACCTAGGATTACACTCATGCTTGAAAAGTACAGACAAGGTAATTTCATATATTTCATGCTGCCTTACATCTTGGAGGAAGATAGCAGTAATGCAATTTTCAAGTATCTATTGCTGCTGGGGTGTACAGAGTATTAACTTACGTTGTTGGATTTTTCACTGCTGGAGGCTTCCATTGTTCTGTAGTATTCATTTGACAGTCCGTAGAGGCTTGCTACTACCAGTTCTCATTTGTTTATTTTTAAAGGGAAGGGAGGAATAGCAGTTGGCCAGTGTTGTTTCTTGTCCTCATTAGCTTTCTTGCTTGGTTGCAAAAATAAAGGCAAAATACAGAATTGTCCCTTTGTTAATGGCTCTGCAACCTAGGCTGCTGTTTCTAGTAGGGTCTGATCCTGCTGGATTATGCCTGTGGTTTATATTGTGCAGTCGGAACACACAGGCCTCTCAGTGCCCAGTTAAAATCATCAGAAAAGTTTAAGGCAGCTGCACAGAAATTAATTCAGGAGTGCTGCTATCAGGAAAAAAAAAAGCATCAAATGCTAAGGAGATATCCTGATAGCCTTTGCTAGCTGGAAACGTTCTTGCAATTGGGATAGCTTGGCAATTCAGACCATCAGATGTATGCCATTGCCAAATGTATCTGGGACTTTCCATTGTTCTTTGTTTCTTTCCAAGGTACAACTTTTTATAACAACTGACTGCTCGTGATGCTCATGTGGTATTACAATTCAAAATGACTCTTTTTTTTTTTCCCCCCTTATGACTCAACTATAAGATTTAGCAGGAAAGGTGAGTCACATGCACTGTTAACTTTCTCTCTTTCACTCTATCTTTCTTCTGCCTTTTTAATTGTAGGGAAGTTATTAATGAACTTTCAATCCTCTTGGCAAACGGAACCTAGAACTCTTCTTAATTTGCCCATGCTGTGGTTACAATCCCGTTAAGTGCTTTTAATTCAAGGGAAGACACTTGAAGTACCATCTGTCATTGTACTGGATATTGGTGAGGAGTCTGGTATGATTAGGAGACCTTTGACACTTGTTAGATATAATTGGTGGATATGAGCTGTTATCTCAGCAGGAAGGATATCCTTTCCACATCAAAATATCTTTTCTGTTGCAGGAGGGGGAAAAAAAAAGCCTAAAATTGTAATGCTTTACTTAATATGAAATGTGGGCAAAGATTCATTAGATTTCTCAGTATGCAACGGTCATTATTAATAAAAGAACCCGTCAGAGTAAACTGGCAAAACAGCGTGGGTTCCATTTCTATCTGAGAAATGGTTGAATTTCAAATGAAGGGAGTAAAGCCATTCTATTGGATGCAAGTGCCTCAGATCAAGATGATTGGAGCTTAGGAGAAATTTGTGGTGCCAGGCACACAGAGTGAAAGGAAGCATAGTGACGGATCTCTTTCAGGAATGCAGCAGTTACTGCAGCTAATAGGCTTGCTGCAAAAGCATTGCATTTGCTGCTGGACAACTAAATGAAGGAGTTCCAGATCACCTGTGGAAGTGACAGTTTCCTGTCCTGAGCAAAGTGCTGATGAATTCCCCAGCTCTCTTTGCCCTGATTTAAGCTTTCCTCTGTCAGAAGTGTGATGTAAGTCTGCTTAGTTGCCCAGTCAGCCTTCTTGGGATGCATGAAGTGTTTGCCCAGCTTTTTTTCTTAAAAAGACAAACAGGTACTCGCAAGACCCAGTGCAGAACTGTTAAAAGAAATATGGTGATTCCCAGTGATGTGTGCTAAAGCACTCAGCTTTTTTTTTTGTTTGTTTTGTGCCTCTCCAACCACCTTTGATTGTGTTGAGGTGAAAGCCTTTCTTGAACAATGTTCTCCAGGTGCATATTCACCCTTCCAGGTCTACATGCAATACACATTTTTCCACCTGCTCTTCTTTTTGCATAGCTCCATGTAGGCTCCAACTGTTCCACTTGTATGGGCATTTGTTAAACTCCTCTGCTGGGTTTGGAGGTGTGGGCTTTACTGAAATCCTAAGGTAAAGAAGCTTGCAAATTTTGCTTGAATGAGTGGTGGAGCCCATCAACACTGAGTGGCTGAGTTCAGAGCTAAGGACATTTCACATTGCAGCAGCTCCAGAATCCCTTTATCTTCAAAGCAGGAATTCACAGAAGCCCATTGAAGTCAGGTGGGCTGAATGGAGGCCCTTCAGCCAGCTTCTGTTAGGTACTGAGGGAAATGGAGGTTTTAAAGTTCACACGGTATTTGCCTCTGAATGATGGAGCTGAACTGCTTTGCTTTCAGAGCCGGCAGAACTGAACTCCAGGGAGAAGCTGGGTGTTGGTTATGTTTACATTTGCCCTATCCAAATGGAAAGATTAAAGAGCATTTTTCAGTGTTAGGGAAAGAATGCTCGCTCTGCAGTCAGCTCCCACCCAGCTTCGAGATTATTGGAGGCAGGAAAATATGCAAAGTTGTGCAGTGCTGATAATATCTTATTCCCTCTTACTCGGTGTTATGGTATTATTCAGTCTTTTGTCCCAAACTCAGTATTTCTCTGTATTTTCCATGGTTTTGAAGCTGAAATTCTCAATATAAGCACTTAAGTGTGTGCTCTTGCCTTTTCTTTTGCCATCACTCTTCTACTTAGTCTTCCACATACCTTTGTCTACTGGTTGAGCCTTGCCAAATCACTCACTTTTGCTTCCTTGTGTGTGTTATGGATGACAAGGAAGTTTAGTGAATTGGTTTTGCTGCAAAATGGTTTGGCTGTTCAGAGTATGCAGCAATAGCTTAGCTTGTAGAAAGTTCCATGATTACTGCAGTCGCAAACCTACGGGTTCTTGAGAACTGACATCCTGTTTGCGCACAAGTATTTTATACCAATTCCTATGTGTATATAACACGAGGAGTCCCAGAGCAGAATAATGTTTTTTTTGCTTTTTTTTTTCTTCAGGATATAAAATTGGGGTTATCCACTTGATGCTAATTTCAAATTATATATTTGTAGCTCTGAGATCGTGAATCTTGGTTTTTGTAAATGCCCTCTGGCAGCTGAATACTTTTTCTTTTCTGCTGCCTGCTGAGAATAAACAGGACTACCTTAAAAGCTGTATGGATCAGATGACACGTGTTGAAGGCAGATGAGGCTTTGCTATCAATAACTGAATTGCACACCAAAGTAATTAGGAAAAATATATTTCTTCTCTCCAAGATGCAACCTTTTCACTGTATTCATGGTCTTCTCAAAATCTCTGTCAGTTGGATATAATTTAGCATTAGTTAACACTGCATTTATTCAAGAGTCTGAGGAAACTCATTCTATTATAGAATAATCCTCAAGTTTATTATAATTACTTTTTAGTCTCTTCCATGGAATCACTGTACTGGTACAGTCTTTGCAGTAGGGTTTTGGCACTTCCTCAGGAGTGAAAACAAACAAGCAAGCAACAGACACCTTTATATTTTTCGTTAATGTTATGATAGTTTCAGTAAGAACTGCACTTTCAAGCTAGAGGATGGAAATGTCCTGCCTGCCCCAGCCTTCACCCCAGGGTGAAACAGTTCTACAGTCTTGAGAAAGCTCTGTTGTTTTTCACCTATCTTGTGTTAATTAGAGATGTAATGATAGAAAGAAATGATGTTCCATCAAACTTGACATGCTACAGTGTGCAGGCCCTAGAATGTACAGGTCATTCTTGCATCCTGTGTGATAACATATGAATAAAGCAGAATTCTCTTTGAAAGAGCTTTAAAACTTTCGATCGTAATCATCATAACCTCTGTAGGTAAGCTGCTTCAGTAGTTAATTATCTTCACCGCTTAGTGTATATATCTTATTCTAATTGCTGTTTCCAGATTTTGATCTGACTATCAAATCTTAAGTCTTCCTGCTAAATACAATAGATCTTCAGGTACTGAGTGCTTGTGCTTGTGTAGAACCTTGTATTGACCGTGAACTTGGCTTCATTTGATTAACTTATGTAAGAGTCACAGGTTTCTTTGCAAAGTCTCTTGTTCTGTGGAAGTGCTGCTGTCAGTTCTGGGGAAACAGCTCAAGTCTGGACTTCTACATATACTTGTGAACCATTACCTTCTGTTTTCACAATGAATACTTTGCTTACCATGTTTGTTTTCTTCCTTGAGATGGAATGGGAATCTCTTCAGCACATTGATATATGTTTTTTTTTCAATTCTGACACAAGCACTCTTCAGCAGTGACAAAGAAAATAACTGCATGCATGCTCTGCATGCTAAATAAAATGCTTTCCAAGCAGAGCATTTCACATCGTTTCTTGTGTCGGGAGACCATCATTGCCCATATGATAATCTCCTGCACTTCCGGTAATAAATAACAGATGACAGAAACATAAGAAAGTGTAGTGGGTGTCCCTGGGAATGGCTTCAAGGGATAAAAAAAAAAAAAAACAACCTTTAGATTGTTTTTTTATCCAAAAACTTTTTGATGCCTGTCATAAAAAGTTTACCAGAAGGTATTTTTGTACCTCAGAAAAGCTCACTAGTTGGGATGCATGGGATACACACCGTGTGTGCACTTGCACCAAATTTGTGACACTTTATACCATGAATGCTGGACTCATTCCATATTGTTAGGCCTCCTGGGAAGTTTACTTGGAGATGTTTTGAGGGAATATGGGGGCTGTTGCACAGCACCTTTCCCCAGCTTTGGGATCAGTGCATGGTTGCCTCAGGAGGTGCGTGCTGGTTATTCATTGTTGAACTTGGTAGCGAAAGTATGAGGACAAGGATAAAAGAAGGGGGGGTATTGTCTGTGGTAGCGTTCTCACTCTGGTAGCACTGGACTGGTTTGTGCCATGGGGATGGGTAACCTCACTATTTCCTTTGGCATTGTTTCTGCTGCTGAAGGACGGAGGGGAATACTGCCTGTGCCTCTGCCCAAACTCCCCAAGGCCCCAGCATCCCTTTGAACACTCTTCTAATTGTTTTTGCAACTTCACCGCTGCACCAGCCAGAGACTGTGGCAGGAGCTCTTCGCAAATGCTTCTGGCCATCGTTGGTACTAGCTGACTGCTGGGTGCTGGGGTCTGACAACGCCATTCCTGTCCCTTGGTGCCGTGCTGTAGTGAGACGAGGGGGCACCTCTGCTGCCTGCTGGCCCCCCTCGGCCTTCTGTGCCCAGCACCGAGCACAGGCTGTGCCCGCAGCCTGCCCTGGGCTGCCGTGTGCCCAGGCCCTTCCCCAGCGCTGAGGTCTGGGCTGGGCCCTCACCCCGCGGCGCAGAGCCGTTCCCACTGGGGAGAGCAGGAGGGGACACGGCAGTCCCCGGGCAGACCCTCAAGTACCCACATGGAGAGGCACGGACTGGTTTTGCTTTTTTCAGAACTTGTTTAGGTTTTTATTGTTATTATTTTGTGTTGTCCTTTTCAATCGCTTATGGTCCAGTCTTGAAACAAAAGTCCCCATGGAGCAACTGCAGTGGACCTTCGTGCTGCACTTGAGCCCTTCTTCCCGTCCAAACCAAAGTCCTCTGCTTCTCCAAAGGAACAACTGCCTCTGCAGCTTCTGTGACCCCGCCTGGAGGCCGCATGGAGCTCGGGGCCGTCCGCTGGACTCCTCCTGCTGTCGTGGTGCAGCAGCTCAGAGGACACCAGTGGCAGTCCTGCCCTCTTCTCAGGGCTCACCTGGAGGCTGCACGGAGCTCAGGGCCATCGGCTGGACTTGTCTTCTTGTCCCGGCACAGCAGCTGATAGGGCAGCAGTGCCAGTCCTTCCCGTTTCCTCAGAGATCGGGGAAGAAGAGGTGAGAGGTCTTGGGGAAGGCTGAGGATGGAGGACGGGGAAGAAAGGGCGGCAGGGAGCAGCAGCTGGCACAGGGGCTCTGTGGCGGATGGTGGCATTCAACGCCAAGGTGAAAATCGAGAGCCCCTGGTGCGCTGCCGATGGATGTAGCAGCGTCTCCAGGCAGGCACGATGTTGGGGTGCCTGCCCTGCCTCGATGGAGGTGGATCCACCTCCATGGGTTCCTCCTGCAGCGGGATGTCCACCTCCATGGGCTCGACGCTGCTCTCTGGTGGATCGACATCCATCGGCTCAGGTTTGCTGCTGCTCCCCTGAAGCCGTGGCTTCTTTGGTGGAGGAGGATCCATCCTCCTCCACGAGGGACAACACGAAAGGTGGGAAGGGACTTTAAATTGCTCCTTGAGCCACAAGCGTGCCACCAAGTCGCGAGTCTACTAAAGACTGAGGTTCTGTTGTCAGGGTCCCTGTATTTCTAGGTTGGTGGTTTGTGACATCAGAAAGCCATGGCAGTGTGACCCTAAGAATGTCCCATGATGACCAAAACATGGCTGTGTTGGTTGTGGGGAGGCAATGGCCTGAGAGTTGCCCTGTGTGCCACTGGTGGGGCTCTGCAGGGCTCTGTTATTGAGCCAGTTCTCTTTCATGTTTTCATTGATGACTCCAGTAAAGATCTGAAAGTTTTATGAAGTAAATTTGTGAATGATGCTTAATTGGGAGGAGCATTGGTTGCCTTGAGAGTACAGAGGCGTCGCACCAAAGTCTTGACAGATTTGAGGGCAGTTTCTGTCTGCATGAAGCAGAGAAGTGCTGGGTTGTGCAGCTGGGTTGGGGCAGCCCTGGCTCTGGCCAGCCGTCCCCTGGGGTGCATTAGGCCCAGCGCTGCCGGCTGGGCAAGGGAAGGGGCTGGCCCCCTATGCTCTGCCTGCTGCGGCCTCATGTCCAGCACTGTGTGCGGGTTTGGGTGCCAGAACATAAGAAGGGCAAAAAGCTGTGAGAGAGCATCCAGAGGAGAGCTGCAGAGGTGGGTGAGGGTCTGAGGGCTTCAGTGTGTGTGAGGAGTGGCTGAGGTCGCTGTGTTTGTTGGTCCCGGAGCAGAGCAGGCTGAGGGGAGGCCTCATGGCGGCTGCAGCTCTTTGTAGGGAGCGGAGGGCAGTGCTGAGCTCTGCTTTCTGGGGGCAGCAACAGTGCCCGAGGGAATGGCACAAAGCTGTGTCGGGTGGGGTTCAGGGAAAGGCTCTGCCCCAGAGGGTGGTGGGCATGGCCAAGCCTGAATCTTCTGTGTAAATGGCATAGGGATTAACATAGGCATAACTTGAAATGTCTGTGACACCTGAAGGCATGACGGGCACTCTAGAATATTTTTGTATGTTATATGATTTACTCAATTTGACAATGTCTGAGCAACATCAAATTGTCTTCACTCAGGGACAGGTCAAATTTCTTTAGGAGCCTGCACCTGAATCCTGAGTTTTTTGTGGTGAGGATTGTTCCCGTGTTTTGGCAGAAGATTGCATCTCTTCTTCAAAAGCCTCGCAGCAGTAATGAGTGGCAGTGATAGATCAGATTTCTCTGAAGTCTCAGCAGGAAACCTTAAACAGTGTTAGAGGCAAGGACTTGGGCAATGGAATAACTGCTTGCCCCTGGGTAAGGTCTTCCATAATGATGCTTCCAGGAACTACAGGAAAACATACAAATCGTCAGCTGAGAACAGCATAAGAGCGTGAAAAAATTAATTCTGAAGTTTAGTGTTGTACACTTGGTGAGGTATTCTGGGTGACAATTATTGCAAGTGGTTTGTGTGCACTAAATTAGCAGCCTCCTATATTTCCTGCATTTACCGGTATATGCTGTGCGATCTGATTATAAGTAAAAAAGTAAGGTTTCCATCCTTGGTGAATCCACTGCACATCTCCATGTCAGTTCTTATACTTTTATATGCACCTGCTGCTTCTCTTTCTCGTTAGCTGCTCTCTAGAGGAGCAACTCAAATGACAGGCCATAATGTTATCCACTCATTGACTTGTCTGTCCACATCAAAATGTTTTGCTGCAGACAAGGTGATAATTTTCCTTACATCAGTCAAACTTCTGTCAGTAAGATCAGACAAATGTCCCTCTGGTTGCTGCAAGGTATATTTATCCTGTTTCCAGTCTGAACAAAGAAAGGAGCAGTAGGTAATTCTGGTGGAACTGAATGGAGCAAATTACTGATAATTGGCAAGTAAGACACTTGAGTTGCTAGGGTTACTTCGGAATAGTAGAGGTTTATTTATAATTAGACCAGTTCAGTTCCTTGCATGGGACTGCACTATTGATTCCCCTTGCTTTAGATATGTTTGTGAGAAAAGCAAAAGAGGAAAGCCAGTGTATTTCAAAACATGTATTGAGAATGTTGTACATAAAATGTTCTTTCATTTTTGTTCCTCCATTAAACTGAAATTCCTTGGACATTAAGCCCAAGAGTTTACAGTGACGTTTGTTAGGTCGCGGTCCGCTATATGTTCTTTCTCTTACCATTTGTGTCCAACAAGCCAAGGGTCCGGGCAGTTGTATCACAAATTGAGAGAAGAGTTCAGTTTGTAGTTGGATGCGTGAGATGTTTGTATCGATGGGGACAAATGAGTCAACTTTTCTGATCAAAGTATGATTTGATAGTGTTCTACATCAAAAGGAGCAGAAAAAAATAAATAAAACCCAAATAACATATTAGTAGAAAGCGTGGGAGAATCTAACTTAAAATATAACTATTGATGGTTCCATGTGTTCTTATTGTCCCATCTGCTGCTGCAGACTCTGTCATGATTTCATCATCTTAAAAGTTTGTTTTTAGGATAGAGGCATCTTAGTCATACATATCTGTCAAGTCTTGTCTATGTGGGCAATTCCGGGATTCACCAGTGACTTCCTCTTCAGTTGTTTTCTCTCGGATATTACGTTGTGGTTATTTGAAAGAGATGTAATACCTAGAGACCTACACTGTTGTTTTTTGTGTTCTTTTTAATTTTATGTTTTCTGATACTGTATATATGTCTGGTCTGGGTGGCAGCTCTGTTTACAGATCCTGCCTCCAAATTGATTCGCGTCGCCAGACATGCACCACATTTCAAGGACTTCCTTGCTTGAAGGGAAAAACGTGTTCTACGTGCACAGCAGAGAATCACGTTGGGTGTTTGCTCTTGTAAATAGATGGAGACAGGAGATGAGCTTTCGCCAAACTCAAAGGCAGTGGATCTGGTGGTATTTATAATTCTAGGAAGCTTTCAAATAGAAATTTGATGGTTAGTTGACAATGGACGGCATCCAGTCTGCCAAAGCTGAGTTATCTGAACTTGAGCAGATCTTTCTCTCAAGGGCTTCAAAGGCATCTGCCTTTCAGGATGAACTGTATAAGAGACTGAGGCACTTGTTCTCCAAGGCCATTTCATTAGATGACTAGAATTCATCCTCGGGATAGCTATACTTGTACAAGTTAATGTGCGTATCATTTCTAAAGTGGCTGTAGCTGTAGGCCCAGTAAGCTTAAAATAATCTCTGTAGTTAGGACAGTGGATGCCATTGTACTGGAGTACAAGCACAGGTACGGATCTCACTCAGCATTGTCTCACATGTGTAAAAGTAAGCATTCACCATATTGCAAATCTAAGCCTATATTTGTTAACACACATGAAAAACTGAACCCAGGAGACTTTAAGATGATATCTAACTAAATGATTGTGCTCGGGGCCCTGAGGCTAATGGCATAAAATGTGGCAGTGCATTAAGATCACTTAGCTGAAATAGCACCTCAAACAATTTATATGTTAAATGAGTTGTCACATATCTTGCTGGGATCTGCAGCCTGCTTTTCATTACATGCATTAATATGTTCCTGTTTGGAACCGTCCTTTTTTTTTGGGGGGGGGGGGGGGAGGAAAAAGGGAGGGGGGAAAGGGAGTATTCAATAAAACCCCACTGGGTTCAATTTTCAAGCAAATTAACAAATGCAAACTTAATTAGTGTAATAAAATTGTGAAGGATGGGGTGTGGTTAATATTGCATGAAATACATATCCAAGAAGAAAAAGCAAATGGATTTCTGTAGGAATGCATGTTTGGATCCATCTGCGGTTCCTAATAGATGTGTTGTTCAGATCTATGCAACGTGCTCTGTGATCTTAGAAAGTTGAACCAGTGTAGCAGGTGTACACTTTTTGTTTAAATACACTGATTAGCACCTGCTTGCCCATGCATCCCCTCCTCTGCTCTTATTAATGGTCAGTATCCTGTTAGAGTGAGAAAATTCACTTTTCAGTCGGTTATATCCAATTCATTTGCACTGACGATTGTTTTGGGATGGAGCATAGGTCAGCAGATTTGAGCAGCATTGCTAGTCAGTGCCCACAGTCTGTAGTAGTGGTGGTTGTCCCTAGCTCTGTGGGGCTTTATACGCACTTAAATCCATCCTTTCTTCTCTCCTTCTGCATGTCCATTATGACCAGAGCTTTCCGCGTTACTTATTGTCCTCTATCTGTCCTCCATCGCCCCATTCTTCTTATTTCACTCCTTCAGTCCTGTTCCTGCCTCCTAATCAGGAAAACATGCCTTTAACCGATCCCCGATGCCCTTAGAAAGGAATAACGCTGTTTGGATCTTTGCACAGACATGCTGTGGTCTATATCAAGGGAAAAGAAGTTCTTCTCCTGTTCCCAGCTACAACTTGGGAGGAAATTTACGTGAATCATCTCTGTCACACGTTTCTTTGAAGTGAGAGGGCCAAACACGATACTTTCTGTATTAATATTGCTGTTAGTCGAGGTCATTGTATTGTCCATCAACAGACTAATCCTGCTGGGTAGGAAGGTTTGAATTTTCCAGTCTTTCCAAGTGAAAGGCAAGCAGACCGTTAGCTTAGTGCTTGGGATATCTCTGTTCATATCAGTTATAGGCAATTAGTGTTTTATTTTCCAACTGAATAAACAATTTCAAATTTAATTAGTCAACAAAATGTCTTTCCTGTTCTTTAGATGCGGCCTTAGGGAGTGCTGGTTTCAAGCAGGTTAAAGTTCTTATTCAGTAAGATTAGCTGGAATGTTGTAACAAGGTTTATTTTGGTGCTGCATGGTTGAAAAGAAAAAGATACTGAAAACAGCTTTTTCTTTGTGACTTTTTAGGAGGGGAAAAAAAAAAGCCTACAGTAAATACTGCTGCCACTTGTTTCAGAGAGGAGTTTTTGGTCTGTAAATGTCCTTGCAAGATCTGGAAAACCCATATAGATTTTTTTTTTAGTTGTTAGAAATGAAGGAACTTCAGAATTTTTAATTTCTCTTTGAGATTGAATGCATTGAAGCAGATGTTATTTTTTTACCCCTCAGAGCCTGCACCAATTCAGTGTGTGTATGTGGTGTGCTTTGAAAAAGAACAGGGCAAGCAAATCTTAAGAGCATGACCTGGAGCCTTTCAGATGCAGCGTCTCACACATCTCTCACACAGGGAAATAGCTACGAACCTGCAGTACTGCTGATCATCAGTGACCTTATCTGTCCAATCTTATTTTCTCTGCGTAACATACTACTTATTTATTTACTTGCTTACTTATTTATCATCTGTCCATTTGCTTCTCTAGCGTATCCGGTGTAAAAGTAAAACAATTTTGATTCCAGAAATTATTTCACTCTCCGAGGTAGTGTTTGTTGATCCCTGTTATGGGCCACATGAATGGGAAGGAACGCTGTGTATCCACTAAAAAAAAAAACAGAACTTTTACATTGGTTGTAAATTCCAGATGTAATCATGCATGCTTTTCCGTTATCTGGAAGCAGTGCGTTCCTTTAAGACATTACTAATTTTAGGAAGGGAACATAAATATCTGACTCATTCTCTCATACGTCTGCTGTTCTATAGAAAATGCCTTCTCTTCAGTATTCAAGGCATCTCACAATACTTATTCACATGCGTCTCGTTTCTTTAATAACTAAATGAGCATTTCTGAATAAGTACCATTAAACCAATTAGTACAGAGCATAAACATCTATTGTATTGTTGTTGATAAAGGAATAGCCTGTATTTCCTCTTTCTGATTCAGCCCTTTCCTGTATTAATCAATATCTTCAGAGGAGTCTGTGCTAGCAAATCTGCTTTGACCTCCCTCATCTGCTGTACCAAGCCGGTGTGTAGCGCTTCCTTGGGAAAGGATTTTAGTTCTTACCCTACATAAGTTAAATAAGCATCAATGAGTTTGAGTTACCTCACAGCCCATGGCTGTTTTCCTGTGCCCACTCCCAGATTTGGATGGCATATTGGCTCTGGTTTCTCATCTTTGTCTAGTGTGATGGAAGACCCCAAAGTCATCCATTGGGCACAGCTGCTCATACTCTGCTCCCTCTGTGCTTGATGTCACCCACCTGTCTGTGTATTGTTGCTCATCATGCCATCAATGAGTTTTATGGGTTTTTACATACATTCAGAAAGCCATCTTTTCCTATTAATGCAATTCATGGCAGTAGATAATGTGTATGAAATAATGATTTTTTGGTATAATTTTGCTCATATATAGTTACACCTAAGCATTGTTAGATATGTTTCTGAGTGTATTAATAAGGAAAACGCCGGTGTACAGAATAGTTTCCCTCAGTTATCCCAGTGGCAAGGCAATTAGTGCATCTCCACTGGCCACCAACTTTGAATCTTGCATGGTTGTAGTGCTTTTATTCACAAGCTGTCACTGTTACCCTCTAATCTATCTAGTTCACAGAGAAATAAAGTATGCCATCTTTCGGGATTGCATTGGAAATGGAAATAAAGAATAAAAGAGATTTAGTAAAAAAAAGTAATGCCTAAACTGGAGCCTAATTCTTCAGGGAGAAAATAAAATACCTGCTGACAGCTCTTACCGTAATGACGTTCTTGCTTCTGTCAAAACATCAGACGCCCCATCATTTCCATTGGCATTTGCAAGACTCTTTAAAGAGATGCATAGGAAAGCAGGATGTTTTGATGGGTGAATTTTTTAGTTGGAATCCCTTTCTGTAGCCACTGTTTCAATTGAAAAGAATCTTTTTCTGTCTGCCCGCACTCAGTTTGATTAGAGAAGGGTTTGGGAGAAAGTGAAGTTGAAGGGCAGATGAGATATTAAAATTTAGCAAAGTGTAAGTTTTTCCTCCTGTTGTGTAATTGAACGGTGAGAACTTCTGCTACACATTATCTATGTGATTATTAGAAAAAAAGAACTGTTTATAATGCAGACAAACTGGTCATGGGGACCTGGGATGCGCTGCTCATCACTTGGATATCTGCGTGTTATTTACAAGATAGTGAAATTCCTCCTTTACAGAGGTGTAAGGTGGAGTGAAGGACGTAGCAATGTCCACTTTGAGATAAATGTAATTTCTCAGCATTGAAGACCAGTGTTAGCCTCCTGCTTTCAGGTTCTGGTGCTTCTTTAGAAGTACTGGTCCTGTCTCCCTAGGATGTGCATGCCTATTTCTGACTCTGGTGGAGAGTGGCCATCAGCACTCAGCCCTGTGATACTGCGGTTGTGTTGAAAGCTGGCGTGAGGGTAAGCTGTGACCCACACTATTCATTGTGTGGTTAATCTCATCTGATAATAAAGGAGAAGTCAAACATCTGATGTAATTGGGACTGAGGCACTGAGTGCACATGTGTGAGCTGTCATTGAAATAGGAGGAAGGTGGATGCCTTTGGAGAAAGAAAGTCTTTAATGTGTCATTTAGTGCTGCAGTGTTTTCTTGTCTGCTTAGCTTTTCTAGATATGGGGCAACCACAGTCCTTCTAGTTACAAGAAAACAGCATCTAGTGATTTTATAGCAAAATGGTTGTTTGTGGCTTTCTTTCCTTGGAGTACACATTTCTTTACTGTGTTGGAAGAAGGTTCCCCTCCTTTTTCCAGAAGTATTGCCTAAATAGGAGCGATGGTTATATAAATAGTGTGCCAACAGCTAACTGGTACTGGGGCATGGTACCACACTGGATAGCTGGACGTTCATACTTTGTACCTGGTGCTGACAGAAAGGATGACAGACTCAAGTACAGAGTATATTAAGCAGTAACATGCTTTACTTCATCTACTCTTTATCAATAGCAAACCCCATAGGACACCAATCTTTTTTGTCCTTGTCCACACACATGGCAGAGAGAAGATGAAACTATAGAGAAATAGGAGCCAAAGAGGCAAAAATGAGAAAGTAATTCCCTGTCCAATTACCCTTATCCACACTGTTGTTGTTTGCAGTCACTTTGTCTGGCCGTGTTGTGCTGATTGGCAAGGAGTTGCAGACAGGATAAGAACGAATCCATTGCAAGCAGGTCTGCATTTTCTCTTTTGCAGTGTATGCTTCATGATAATGTTGGAGTGCCTCTCCAAAAATTGAATCAGGCTGTTCTTAATTGCAGTTTCTTTACATGCCTGCCTTAAGTATTCTGGTATTTGCTTCCTCGCTTGCTGTCCAAACAGAATTCAGGAGCTGGAATTGTTTAAAATAGATGTCATCAGAAGCAGCTATATTTTTAGCTGACACGGAGGAGAATTCTAATTCTGATTTTGAGTCATGTCATGGCTTTTGCTCCTTCCCACAGGTAGTACTGCTTTCTAATCATTTCTCTTATGACTTTTCTGAATCTGTTTTACACACTGTTGGACCCTTTTACCCCTCCAAAATTTTCACGCTCTCAGTGTAGGACAAAAGCCATATGACTCTGATTCATTGGAAATTTTCATTTAATACTTTACCAAGTGTTTTTCTCCTTAAACTTTCTTTCTTTGCATCTTACTTCCTTGATGAGATGGAGTAGAACTTAAATGCAGTCAGCTCTGCGTTCATTGTAATGGGGCTTTTAAAGGAAATAACAGATGATGGGAAATTATATTCCTCCTTCCTCATCTCTGTTCTTTGGAAGAGATTTAGGTTGCCTCATTATAAGCCCTGTTTTCTTTACTCCGAGAGCTTCCTTAGAAGCTTTGTTTTCTGTTTTGCATCCCTGCAGTGTGGAAGTCACCTTTTTACTTCATGGATTTTTGTTTGTGTGTGTTATTAACAAGAAAGGTCAATAGGGCTGGTATTTTCAAATGCATAGTCTTAGGTAATGCACTTGGGAGACTCCTCTGTGGTTATGAAAAAGAAAAACCATTTTAACACTTTCCTTCACATTGCTGGCCTAGCATAGTTTTTGACAGCTGCTCCTTCACTGTGAATTCTGCCAGATTTGGTGATGTATATTAAAGGCTAAACGTTTTGATCTCTCAATCCAGTGGTTGGGAAAACCATTACTTAAAAAATGACGTGATGACAACAACTGCAATAACAGGACCTGTCATACATTTAAAGACTAAAAAGGAACTGTTGCTGCCATATCAAATGCATGCTGTTGTACCTCACTGGTTCATCTGTTGGGTATGTGTTCAGTTTATTAATGGAAGTGAACAATCCTCTAAACCTTCACACTATTGCGAGAGGTACCGTGCTCTAGCAAACAAGTCGAAACGATAACCCGTTAAACAAGCCGGCCTTAAAACTGCCTATTGCGGGCGTGAATCCTGGAGCATTCCTGGCAGTCCCAGATTCCACATGTTGAAGGAAAGAAAGGAGCCCTGTTCTTTGCCTGGGGGCACCTCTGTGGTTCTGTATGGATGCACTCAAGGTTTGCAGCAGGTCTTCTTTGTTTGTGTTTGGGAAGGTGTCTTGTCAGATGAACAAATATCACCATGTAATGGATATGATGAGAAATGTCTAACTGGGATCATAAAGTACATGCCCCCAGCTGTGAAGTGACTGGGCAGGGAATATCTCAATCACTGAATCCTAGAATGCTTTATGTTGGAAGGGACCATCTACTTCCTTGGGAAGAGGAGGCAGAAGAGTTCCTAGAGCCCCAAGAGTGAATCCCTGTCGTTTTTGATAGCTTGGTATGACAAAAGGAATGAAGTGTTGTTTAATATAGGTGGGATGAATTATTTAGTAAGGCTGGATCTACTTGGTTCTAACTTGGACACGCTTATGTGGATTAACCAGAAACTATGAAGACCAGGCAAGTAGGAATAGCAGAAAACAGGTCTTCACTGATGTACTTTTCATTTTTTCTTTAAGCTAAAGCACATCAAAAGATTTATGCCTGACAGAGTGAATTTTTGTGTGTTAGTGCACCGTCCTGTCCTGCTGGTGGAAAAAGAAGGGACTGTAAATGTAAGTGTATTGCATATTCACTTTGCAATTCTTCTTAACTGTTCCCTGAGCGGCTTGTCGTTGGAGCAATCATAAATGATCCATGATCACATTTTCCACTGCTCTTTCCAACAAATGAAGCAATAGTAGTGTACCCTGTAAATCCTGCAATACAGATAATCTTAGAGTGGAGGTAATGAGAAGATATTTTTCCCAGTATAAACCGTATTGCTGCTTCTTTTTTTTTTAATCAGCATATACATCTGTATCTTGTCTAGCCATGATTGTGCTCAACTGTTGAGTTCAAACGTTCCTTAATCGAGATTCTCAGTCCTTTATAGACATGACTTGTTAAGTTTGCTTTGAAATTGACTTTGTATAAGAGAATTGTGGTGTCTGTTTTAAGTGCTTGCTTGAGTCACTGCTTTTACCTTCTGTGTTAAACTACTCTATAGTTGGTTCTACTAAACAATTTGTAGCAATATTCTGAAAGAAATGCAAGGATCTCAGGACTGCCAACTAATTCCCGATCACATGCAGCTGCTAAGCATTTTTTCTTGTTTACATACAAGATAATAGTGCCTTAAGATTTATTTCATAACTGCTTCTGAGATGCATGTGCTGTTATTATCTACATAAATTACTTTTCAGTGAGAGATCTTTTATACAAACAACCAATTTTAATGTCCAGGCACTTTCAACTGAGCAATGAAGAATGAAGTAATTCCCTTTAGCTGATATCGCATTAGGACATCTTTCTTACTTTCTTAATTCTGGTGATTTGAAAGCAAGTTGGGCTGCCCAGAGGCAAATGAGCTGGTAGTGCTGCTGCTCTTCTACCTTAGCTCTGTTGCAGGAGCTCGTCCTGCAGAGGTAATGGGTGGGTAGATCTTCATCGTTGTGTCTTTGAAGTATGGTTAATATGACTCGTTTGGATCATCATAAATCTGTGCTGTGATTTCTGAAGAAAGGAATGGGGTTCAAGTCAGTGGTAAATTAACCTAGCCAAGTAATTAATTGTATCAGATGGAAAGTTCGAATTCTCCGCTTTCGTATACCTGTGCTCCTTTCATGTGGTTAACTTAGGTCTCCCGAAGGATTACACTGATTGAAGAGCCAGATACTGCTGTTACCAGAAGTGTGAAGGAGGCATTGAACTTAATGAATCAAAGAAATGAAGGGATTTGTAAGGTACAATTCAAGTAAAAAGCACTTTAAAGATACTTGAAAAGGCCACGTGGGTCAAGTTAACTAATTGTGGTTATTAACTTGTGCGCTGTATTCTGGCACAGGTTTGTGCATACCTGTGGGGGTGGGCCATGGGAACAACGTGTGTGCTGCTTTCTTCGTGGTCAGTTATGTTGCCTGCTGTCTTTACAAAATTAAAGCTTACTGAAAGCCTTTGCATACCATACACTGGTAAGGTTTGTCTTACTCAGATTCTTTTCCCCTTAATTAAGTGTTAGTTAATATAAGGAAAGACTTCTGTTTTTATTTGTATAATCTGAATGTTTTCAAGAAGCTGCAGGTCTTCTCTGTGTTCTTGCAAATTCCTTTTAGAAAGTACTGAGGTAGATCTTTTATTTTGTATTATTTTATAGCTTTGCTAAAGCCTGCTGTGCAAATAGGCTTAAATGCACAAGTGTAAATTTTAACTGCAGTTCTGATAAACATACGTGTAAAGTCGTTGTGAATATTTTGGTTTTCTGTTGAAGAAAATCTTTATTATATTGCAGGCACCAAATCTGTGGAGTGGCCAGCAGCTAGCTGCAGCTGATTTGAGCCCTCTGTGACTTCATTAGATGTTCTTTCCTAGTCCTGAACTGCGACAGACTGCTGATGCATACGTGTTCTTGAAGTTTGTGTGCTGTGTGGCACTGCCATCAGACTGTGATCTGGAGATTCCTGAAACCAGCCCCAGTAGTTGTTGTCACTGATGGCAAGAACTGATTTTAATAGCTAATAGATGAAACACAGTCTTGCGTTCCATTTAATGTTCAGCTTTAAGGAGGTGATCTTTGAAAATCGACCACTTCACCCAGGCTTTTCTTGTGTCCAGGACCTGTGGGATTCTTCTTTGGTCACTGAACCGAGGTCTGCTTTCCTGACACCTAAGGTTATCAGCCTGCTTAATGCTGCTTAGTGCTCCTCTGACTCAGGATCATGGTGGGTGGAGGGTGTCCAGTTACCTCTACAGCTCCCAGACATGCAGAGTGCTGGATTTCCTGGGAAAGGAATTGCAGCTTTCCATACTGGTGTGGCAGAATACGAGGCTGTCATGGCAGCTAATTAGATGGGAGAGGCAGTACTGCTTTTTTTCTCTCGTGCTTTTACATGTTATGGTAATCTCTTATCAAGAAGCACCTTAAACTGTTGTGGTTAAATTTAATAACTGTCTGTAAAAGTCATTTAGCTGTAGGAATCCTTTGCTATGAAGCAGAGCTTATTTACAGCTTCCTGTGTGCTCGTTTCCTTTATAAAACAGTGAGCAATGTTCTGTTGTAAGCACACCTTTGTTTAGGAGAAGGTATGAAATGTCAGTACTGTGATTTCCACGAGATAACAAGATTGTCTAAATAGTGAGCGATGAGCTGTGAGGACTAGAATCCAGAATTGGTACCACAGGCAGTTAAGAGTTGTAAGTGAGAATTGCATTGGTTGTGTAATGGATTGGCAGCTAACACAGTACTTGAAATTCATTTGGCATTTACATGCACGGTAAATTCCAAATGAGCTCCTAAGAACCCTATAAAAAGAAAAAAGTGCATGTGTGGACTGCTAGTCCCTCCCTGTAATCCTCACAGTACCAGGTTATCTTCTTCCTGTGCATCACTGGGAGTTTTTTAATGCATGTGCAGAGATGAGTTACATTCCTAGTTATAATGCATTTCCAGCAATATCAGAGGAAGTAGGCTGTTGTTATCTTCTCATCTGAAGCTTGCACTTTCCATGTGAATTTATCTCAGTTTTTCTGCCCCTGCTTTTATGCAGTGAATATTGGTAGATCCCAAGAAAATACAGCCACGAGTTTTATTACCAAGGAAGTGATTGCCCAGCAGATCGCATTCAAACTGGCAGCTAGTGACAGATGTATATATAATGGTCCTAAATCATTGTGTGGATTCACTGCGTTCTGTATTTTACTTGAATAAGTTTCAATAACAGTTATCCAAGTAAATTAAAATGGCGCTGTCAAAATCACCAGCAGGAGTTGAAGGCATAGACAAAACATATTAAAAATCCGATTCCCCGTGGAAAACTTGTGAAATAAATTTGGCTGGATCTGAAAGCAGCAGATTCATCTCCACTGTTTGTTTTTCTTCTCTCACTTCTAATAATCAAGTCAACTCGTAATTGAGCTTATTCCAGAAGGTTTCTTACAGTTCTGGCTCTGGTTCTGTATCTGTTCCATCAGTCCTGGTTTACTTTTTTTCTGATTATTTTATAACTTTAACTTTCCTGGAAGTTCTATACTGTAGTACTTCATTTAGGGTTTCTAATACCTACAAATGAACATAGCTTCTCAGAAGGTCCGGATAGATTTGACTTCCACAGTTATTTCCTTTTATAAAATTATTGCCTAGTTCTTAAAATTGGGGTTTTATGTGATCTTAAAACTAAAAATCTACTGACGGTTCTGTTTTAGACTCTCGTATTTTATCTTAGTGCCCCAGAGATGCCAGTTCTGGATGTTGTCAGTGCATGCCTAGCGGTTTGGGTAGCTCCCCATCCACTTCCTTTGTCTCCAGTCACTTCTTATCCAGTTGGCATGGCTTATTTTGACTCAAAGCTGCTGGCTCTGCTTTTCCCTGCGTGTGCTGGGGAGCTGAGCCAGACCCTCAGGGGCAGGCTTCACTCCACTGCCTTGCTTGCAACCACCGTCTCCAAGTAGCATCCTTTCCACCCTTTCCTGTCAAACTCTCTTATAATCTCCTATCTCCCAGCACCCCAGGACTTACTCATTATTTCATGCTGGAGCAATAAGTAAAGGAAGCTATGCAGTGGCTTCTTTTCTCTTGACCTCACTTTTAACACCTGGTCATCGCAGTTTCTGACAGCCAGCGGGGTGCTCGACATTTATCTGTACTCATGTCCGTAGATCTGTTGGTGCTGAAACATTTCTATAAAGCATCAACTCTTTCTACATAGCTGACAGTGTTTTTCGTATCTCTCCAGGCTCGTTATAGCCGCCTGTTCAACAGACTAAGTTCATCAAATCATTTTTAATCATGTTCGTTGGGCTGTGGAGCTGTGCCAGGGTCCTACTAAGCAACAAATGGGTTCAGAGCAGGCACAGCACAGGTACTGCTAGAAAATGGTTCCCTCTGGTGCTGGTTCTTATCAGCTTGCCTGTGAAGGCTAAGAATTTATCAATATTTCAGATTACTCGGGGACAAAAGAGCAGGAACTTGGCTTATTTACATCACAGCAGTAACTCCATTTATTTTGCATTTGTACCAGAGTAAACTAGGGAAGAGTTAGGCACGGAGCCAAATAATCTTTGTGTTTCTTAAATAATCAACCGAATCTGCAAGGAGTTATGCTGACGAATATTTAACAAGTGAGTGAGAGGATCAGATGCTATTCGTTAAAGCCAAATATTGTACCATAATCCGTATCTTCCTGTTCTCAGCCGGGAGGTGTTTTTAGGGGTATGCTTTGAAAAGAAGTCTGAGAAAAGCAAAAAGAATTCAGTCTAACCAGCCCTTACAAAGCAGTAGATTTTGCTCTGCAAGTACTTTGGGTAAGATTTGACCTGTCGTATTTTACTCTAGCTCCTCTAAGGTGCGTGATTATCTGCAGCAATTCACTTGTTGTGATTCAGACTTGTGGGAATATACAAGTCTAAATTGAGGGTTTTCTATTGCAGTGGAGGGAGATCTCATCAGGTATTACCTGGAGTTTGTTTGGACACTAGGTTTCTGCTTGTGCAGATAGAAAACAGGAAACTGAACTCTTAACTGTGTGTAATCTTGTAAGGTCTTATCCATTCGTATAATCATACAGGACAGTTCTAGATGTTTTCTGTTGCTGTTCTTTGTTACAGTACCTGTGTTTCAATGGCATAGTGCAATACTGCTTCATGTTGAGAGGCGTTAAGAATCTCAGCATTTCAGCAGGTACATGGCAGGTATTACTGACAGTAATAAAGGTGAATTTTGACCCAGTGCTTCATAATTACATAATGAAAAAATTGCTGACTTTTTTAGCACAGATGTTCATGATTATGTAAATGACAGCTTATGGAGGACTTGTCTGCTTAAAGTTTTCCATTGATCTGCATCAGCAGGAGTTCCACATGTACACAGTAATGGGCAAAAAGAAACCCCTTATGTACCCTAGCTCAATTTTATGTACGTACCAAAGGCTGAAATAACAAACATATGGCCTTTGCTATGTTGCTTCAATGTGAATGACAGCTTGAGAGTTCGAAGCCTACATTTCTGAATTATGTGGCTTTTTTAATCAAACCTGTTTTTCCATCAGTGATTCAAATAAATTAATGACTTCTTCACTGGGTTAAGAAGTACAGACCTTGTACAAAGTGATAAATGTCCATTACTGAGGAAAATATGTATTTTTTCTAGTCATAATTTCCATCTAAGGTAGGAATAACACTTTTTCACACCTAATAGCATGTTGGCCATTTTGCATTTTATTTGCTGATTCTTCAGATTCACAGAACGAATGAGCCTGAATTCAGGCTGCTGCTAATTACGTATTAGCTATTAAGGTAATTGGCAGCTCTCAATTTTGTTGTTGTGATTACAAAGTACTTGGTAACAGGATGATGATGCAAAAAGGTTCTGGCCAGTCTTCCTGCTGGGAATCAGCACTGCTCCTGCTCTCCTGACTGGGTATACAGGTATGAGCCTGGTGTAGAGGCTGTTTTATTTGTGTAGTGCTTATCACCATAACAGAGATAGCATGGCAGTGCATATGTATGCAGGTACGTACTCATGTAAACATGTATAATCCACTCCTCTTGGTCAGCAGTGATCTCAAATCACACTTTGGAATAATGTAATGTTTAATCAGATCTTGTTTCGGCCAGAAGGCGTGTGTGAACTGCTCTTTCTTGATGATTCTTGACCTGTTTGATGGCCATGCTTAGGGAATGCTGCTGTTAGAAGCTGACATTGTATATCAAAGCTTGTGTACCACAGCACATCATCTTGAAATGACGATGAGTCGTTGTGACCTGAATCCTTTGTACTGTTCCTGATATTGCGGTGTTTTGTTGTTGTGGGTTTTTGTTTGTTTGTTCTCAGGGCTGCCTTT
This sequence comes from Alectoris magna, assembly GCA_030625065.1. NCBI lineage: Eukaryota > Metazoa > Chordata > Aves > Galliformes > Phasianidae > Alectoris > Alectoris magna. Next base: position 10,870,630 of record CM060576.1, on the reverse strand, counting down.
GCATGTCTTAACAGATTTTCCGTTCTGTTTTTAGACTTTGCTGAATGTTGGAACGTATGTCTGTAGGGAACTAAACTATTTGGGAAACACTCAGCTCGTTACATCAGTACATTCAGATTGAATCTGAACCTGCTCAGGATTGCCCAGGTTCAATTTGCGTGGGTAGGTGGAGTAAGAATATACTTTAAGCAGAAAACTCTGGACAGAAAAGTGTCCTTCAGTGAACAAACTACTAATAATCTAATTAGTCGTATATGCAGATGGTTCTCAGACACCTGCAGATTCTGTTTAGGGAAGATTAGTAGCAAAGTGAATATTCTGTCCATTAGTTTCTCCATAAATCATTTTAATCTATCATTTATATCATTGGAACACACACTTTTATAATAGAGATTTTATTTGGGGGAAGTTGATTTGAGGTCATACAGGAAGTGTGTGAAACTTGATGTGACACGAATGAGAAATAGCGTCTTCTCAAGAAGGACAGGGTTCCTGTTGCATAAGCTCAAATACAACACCTTGCCTATGGAGGACACAGGTTGTCTTAATACTATTTTCATATTGACTTCCAGATACAGTACACTACATCAAAACCCACTTCAGCGCTTCTGCAGTCTGTATTCCAGGAGCCATGCCCAAATAAGCTTCCAGGTTTGTCTGGTGGTAGGAGATCTTGTTTCAAATTAATTCCCTCAGGGACGACACAACAACAAGCAGTGAGCGTGTACTTACTGAAAGAATTTCTTAACTAATTACAGACAGGCTTGGGAATACTGGGAGGCTGATTGAAAAAAAACCACAAACACACCCAAACCAGTAAAATGGTAGCATCTTTTTTGGGATCTTGGCTCTCTGCTGGTCTTCAAGTCTAAAGGAAATATCCTACCAGCCTTCCTCTTGTTGGACTATTAGATTTGTTGATGTGGTCTCTTGGTTAGGGAGTTGCACTCTGTGTTTGGGACATTTTCTCCATCATGCTGCAGCTGGGGAAATGACCAGCTCTCACTTCTCATCCCCTGTAATTTCTCTGCGATTGGCTGCTCACTCAGTTGGTAGCTCTAAGAATAGTTGAGTAGAAATGTCGTTCATTGTTCACCCCTGTAGATTGCTGTCTTAGACCTTCACTCTCTTTTCTTTAATGGCTACAAAATAGATTCTTTCATACACAAAAGAGATTTTGAAATGCCTCTTTTAAACTGTTTCAGAGGGAAGTTTATGATACAGGGTGAGACTTTTTTGAATAAAATGGGGATTTAACAGACCTGAAGATCCCAGTGTCAACAGGCGCAGCTTCCCAAGTGCAGTGCTCCATTAGAGCTGTACACATATTGTAGGTTTCAGTGTACATGGATCCCCATGCAACAAACCAAGCCCTGCTTCAAGAAATTCTTTGTTTGATTCATGCAATTAACATAAGAAGAAGACAGAAAACAAATTGAGTGCAGTTTGTATTGTCTCTGAAGTAACAAGGCTTTTAGGGCTATACGGATATTGTCAGACACTTTGTGAACTGTAACATTTCAGCAAGGAGAAGGTCTCGGTCTGAAGCCCCATTGAAGTTATGTTAAGATAAATTGGACCAGACAGTGAAAGTAGTTTTTTGAAAAATTCCTCGTGTTGTTGGAGCGTATTTGGGGTTAATAGGATTGACTCTCAGGTACCCTGTTAGGTATGTTCGGAAGTTGAATGTTTGTTCTTTATGGAAAAATAAAAACAGCACACATTGGAAATCATAAGTACTAATATAAATAACCAGCTTGGGGAGTATTTCTTGGTGTAATAGGAAGATTTATTTCTTTCTGGCTGGTATGAAGTATGTACAAGAGTCTGGCATATAACCTAAGGGTGGAAGAGATCCCTTTATGATCTGGAAGTCAAAATGGAGCTTCAAGGTGTGCTACTGGCACACACATGGACTTTTTTACACTTTGCGTGAGTATTTGTTGTCAGTAAAAATGGAACAGTAATCACGTGTTGAATGGCTGGGATGAAAAGTTATGGTTTAGGTGTAAGCCATAGTGCAACTTAGATGTTATTAATGTAAATGTTTTTGGAATATTCGTAGGGAATAGCTGGATTGATATCCAGGTCTTCAAGTAGTTTCTTTAAGTTTTGTAGAGTGTACATCTGTGCTTATTGTTAGCAAGTGAAATAAAGAGAGAAAACTTACCTTTGAATGAAGCGTAGCTGCGGTAACAGGAAAGCCTGTTCTTCTCTCTTGCAAACCACGTTCCTCACAGTCTCAAGTATAGATGTCATTTCAGTTAGTTCTTTAAGGCACACAGAGTGACCTCCTGACGTGAGCACTCAGCAAAGCTCCTGTTGAAATACTGAGTTCTCATGTGTCCAAACTTCATGTGAATACTGAATTCTGGAGCACTTCCTTGCTCAGATTAGTGCCAAGAATACATGCACACAGCTGTCCATCCATTCTGCAAGGTAGCTGCCTGGATAGTTGTTCAGCACTGCTCATGTATGTTTGTTCAGAAGTTCCTAGGTTTCTGCTTTAGTGCTTTATCTCGCCCACAGTGGCTGACCAACATCCCTGTTAGCATTTTATTGCATACTACTATTACAGTGTAAGCTCCTAGGAGGCAATTTCAGATGTGACTTGCTCCTTAATCATCAAACGCGTTCAGTGTTTTTCATGGATCTGTTATGGGAAAGTAAATACATAAATGGGGATGACCCTACAGCCATCGGTTAGTCATTATTTCCAGTTATAAAACAACTCACTGTTACTTGCTTACCAGTATGTTGCGAGGATGATCTGTGAGCATACGGCTCCTGGAAATGCCCTGTGTGTGCATACACTACTGCCCTTGCTCTACGCTGAGTCATCTCTGGGGTTCATTGAGAAGAGAGAGTAGTACCAGTGGTGCAGCAGCAGAATGGATGCTGGTGAGCCTGAACATCTCCACAGCTGTGGGCTCTTGTGTTTAAACTCCAGCTTGACTGTTGTCTCCGTTTTCCTTACTGCTCACCATCCCTTCCACATACTTTTCAGAGGTGGCTGGGCTGATGGTAAAGCGCAGTGGGATGTTTTAAATTCCCCAATTTGCCTTAAACGAAATGAAAAATCCTGCCTCAGGCTTTTCCTGCAAACCTAGCAGGTTGCTATGGATTAAGCTACTTAATCAATCTGGACAAACTGTTCCATGCTGCTCATAGTAGTCAATACCACCAGTCACTTGCCATTTCAGCAGCTTAGAGACAGACGATCCTTCATTCTGCAGACAGAGATGTGCCAGAAAGCCCGAGTTGCTAAATAGCCTCTCTAGAAGAACCTATAAAATCTTGTTGCCTCCATCCTTTCCCACCATCATAAGCTAGTAGCATAGCAACTGATGAAGCTGCTTGAACTTGAGTTGACCTGAAATTACATGTTTCACGGTTTATGTGTTTACTACTGCCTTTCTACTTTTTTTTGTGTGTGCTTGTTGAATTTACATTTGCAGTCCCTGTGGGAGATTAGCAGCTTGTTCATGCAGAAAGCTGAAATAGATTTAATAACACATGATATATGAGCTTAAATAGCGCGCAGAGTTAGAAGCATGAGATAGAGCTAAAGCTGGCCCTGATGACTGGCTGTTGAGAGTACCTTGTTTTTGAATGGGATGTGGATGCAGTTTTCAGTATCTTTGTGCGGAGTAGGTGCAGCCATAAGAAAGGAGAGCTTCCCATCACCTTATGTTGCGCATTTTACTGTTGCGTAGTTTGCTGTTACAAGCAAAGCAGTGTGGGGTATCAATATGCACAGATCATAGTAACCCTGGGCTTCTCACAAGGGAAGGACAGAGAATTTAGACGGAGAATTTAGACACAGGTTCAGGAACACAGCTTGAATGACTGCTGGTTGCTGGTGGAGAACTCAACAACAGAGGGGCAAAACAGAGCAGCTGGAAGCCAGATAGAGAAATTAATTGATATTAATTGTTGTGTTTTGTGTGTGTGTGTGTGTGTCAGTGTCAAATGAAAATGGAACTTTTTATTTCTGTGTGATGCAGCCGCAACAGATGGGGCTGAGGTGCTTCAGCTTCAGAACAGTCTGAGTAAGAGAAGGGGATCCTTTCTTTGACAAGGATTTTAGCCATAGAATTATTAAATCAAAGGACATCACTCACCAGTGCATGCCCTTGCTGCATATATAGAAGAAAGACCTGTGCTTATTTTATTATTTTTTTCCAGAGAAAAGTGTGATCATTTATCTTCATGAGAAGATTTTGGACTGCAGCACCTGAGCTTTCCTGCCCTGAATTGAGGGCATTCTACGACCATTCAAACAGCATGCAAGTGCTCAGTGTTACTTCTTGCTGAGCAGTTCTTTGCCCAGCTTGCTTTGTGGCTTCCACTTTAAATAGGGTAACTGGTCTGATACTTGACTCTATTTCATGTTGAAGGCCAAGCATTGATAACATAAGGTTAAGGATGTAAAATGCATCTCATGTAAATAAGAATACCAGTCAGAAGAGGTAAGGTTCAGGAATTGATTGATTTTATCTGTCTTGGATATGAAACGTACCTTGAACATTGTCTGAATTTGTCCATTTCTCTCCATTGACTATAAAGGGAGCTTGAGAACAAGCTTGAGTACATAGAAGCGGCACAGTAAATTTCAGAGTATTGCCATCAATTCATGCATATGTAAGCTCTTAATACATAGGAGTGTATTGTGTTGAGTCTCTCATGAAAGATGTCTGTAACCAGAATGGTATTCCATAATAGTGTCATTCCACAAGCAACAAGGAGCATACTGCTGTTCCTGTTCTCATGATGTCATTGTGTAGCTATTCTGTGGTTGAGAAGAGAAAAAAAAATCACACAAACATAAAAAATGAGAGTTAAATGGCCATTACTCCCAACCCTGGGGAGCTTGGTGTGCTCAGAGAGTAGCTGGAGACTGTTTGTGCACTCCTATCTGTGTAAAGGAAGGTTGCCTTCTAGCACTCTGAGAGCACAAGACTTATGAGTGTGTTTTGCTACAGTAGTGGAGGTTTTTGATTCTCTTGATACAGTTGTGGCTCATCAATATTGAGCCATTAGGGAGCCATGGGAGAGTCTACAATCGCCTTCTTTTTTCCCTCTTTTACACTACAAATGATGACTCAAAGAGAAGCATTCAGTTCTAATCTATGTGAGTTCTTGTAATAAGCTTTACAATTAGAGCAGTCTTCCATCTAATTCACTTAATTTACGCTGGGAAATGAGATACTGTTCAACTAATCCGATGCTATTTTCTTCTTTATTAGAGAATGAAAGCATCCTTGGAGGCTCTGGTGGGATTCAGACTAAGCTTCTGAGAGACAAATAGTATGAAAGGCTAATGAAATAGCGTGCTATGGTAATTCCCAATCAGTATCTGTGCCCCACTCCTTTAACCTATGACACAATTAGGAGAAGAGTTGGTAGGAGGCGATGGACTGTACCAACTCTTCCTGGTCTCAGGGCGAGTTCATAAATTTCTGTTTAATAAGATGACACTGACACAGATAAACTTTGTTAAGCTAGGCTTTGTTCCACCTGTCTTGTCTGGTGACTGCAGTGCTTTCAAGAAAGGTTTCAAGAAGTTTTCTGCTGGATTATCCTACCTCTTACAAACGTTATTGCGTTCCCCTCTTTAAACCCAAGCAGCTCTGTTGCTTAATTTAGCACATACATATTCAAATCACTGAGGAGTATTTCCACTGCTTTTTAAGAGGGAAATACATAGAGAACGTGTTCTTCATTCTCATCAGGCTGCAGCAAGTTCTTTAGAACGGGAGTACTACACCTACCCTGCTGTGAGATGTAAAGGGTATAATTACATACTTTTTGAATATTGGGTCTTGGGGAATGTTGGAAGATGAGCATCTTGTCAAATATTGGTTATCTTGCTCCACTGGCTTTTTTTTTTATTATTATTATTTTTCCTATGGTTATAGTTACCATCCCCAGAGATCTGCTCTTCTCTTGTTTTATTGCCATTGTGTTGAGTTTTCTGACCACATTGCTTAGTTCTGTGACACCATTCTGGATCACATACATTTTCTCCCCTGCTTCTTGTACTTTGTACAAACTGCTTTGTTTTACTTCTTTTTATTCTCTATGATCTCCCATGCTTGTGCCTTTTCAACTCTCACTTCTGTCCTTCTCAGCCAGATCTCTGTGATTGCCTTGCTGTGAACCTGCAATTCTGTTTCTACACAAAACCTCCCACTTTCCACCTTTCCCACTGTAAATACCAGCAACCTTTTGTTTCTTATGCTTCTGGAAACTAAGGCATTTCCTAGCTCAGTCTGTCACATAGAGTTGCATTGTATCTCCTCCCTCTGCTTCCCTGTTGCACTGATGCCAGTACTTCTGACTGAGCCATCTACAGCTTCAGTTATTGGCAAGGAATTCCTGCCTCATGACATGGTAGGCATTGGCTAATATTTGTAGGTGACCTTTTTGTTGTAAGATAGGAGAGGGTTGATTAAATCGTGAAATTATGTCAAGTCCCTTGCAGGCAGAGATATTAGCAGTGAAAGCGTAAGTGAGAAGCAGATGACGTGCTATGACATGTGGTCTATATCATAAAGTACTGAAGTTACTTACTGTGTGCTAGTAAACTCTGCACTGGAAGGAGTATCACATGGACAGGACTGACACTAAATTTGCCAATCCATAAAACAATGTGGCAGCGTCTAATTGCAGCTCCCCAGTTACTGCTCCAGTGTCCTGGATCTTCAGCTAAGTACCAACCTGCCAAGTTCCCATTCTTTCTGTCACTCTTTGATTGTTAGGCACATAAAAATCCTCTGATGGTTCCTGGGAATGGCTGCAGTGTTGATCTCAAGAAGGCCAACAAGACACCTGCACACCCATAGGGCCATTGCATACAGTGCAGGAGTGCTTGTGGAGGATGAGTAGTGAAATGTATATAAGGGTGGTGACTGCAGGCTGGGACTGGTGTCTTGAGATACAAATGGGATAATGGGATACAAAACCAGCTTCCCACAAGAAAGGCTTTTGCGTCCGTAGAATGTATAAATCTTTGTTCTGTAGACTGTAGAAACCCTGAGTCGTCTTCTCTCTCTTCACGGATTTTTGCTTTAATTAAATATTCAAAATTATTGATTTTAGAGCTGGTTCTGGGCACTTTTCTTTGAGAGTAGGCAGACTGGTGCAATTTACCCGTGCAGGTGAATTAATGAATCACTTTATTAATGCCACTGGCACATTTCTTCCAACACAGTTGACATATGCCACTGCTGTCAGCCTATTGCATTACCGAGAGACTGATTTGAATGTCTCTCTTATAGACAAAAGAGCTATTAGTACCGTGTCTGTCAGTGCAGTGAAATAGTCTCGTGCTAAATTTCGTAAAATCCTCATGCTGTTTCTTTGTGCAGTTAATGGAACTGGAAGTTCAGACAGTCACTGGGAAACAAAATTCAATGGCTGCATTTATAACAGTAATGTGCTCTTAATAAGCAATATAAATACCACGATTCAGAGCTTAAAATGCTCATTGCAGAGGTGTAAAAGTAGAAGGAGTCACACAGATGCTGTTCAGACATTTACATGACTGGCTCGAAGCTGTCATTACAAACAAGGCGTGCAGCACAGCTGTGCTAAGGTGACAGATTTACCTTCGAGGACAGAGGTGCAAAAAATCCGAACAGTGGCACTTCAACATGTTTCCATTTCTTTTCTTAAAACAGCTGGGTTTGCATTCTTAAATGCAAATTTAATTATGCGCGTTCTGAGTAGCCACTGTTTGTGGCTGTTGTGTAGAAAACCATGCAATTATGTTCTGTTCTTGTTTTATTTAAAACGAAAAACAAAAAGGGTTCTGAAGAAGCTTAACATTTGCCTTCTGGTCTCATCTTTACCCATTTCATCTGCCCAGTCTGCATCTGCTCAGTGAGGATGCTGTGAGAAAATGGTGGTTACAGTTCCCATTAGTAGGGGAATAAGCAGTATCAGGCTTGGAAACACAAATCCTGGTTGTCCAGCAAACGCCTTTCAGTAGCAGCTCCCCATCGCCAGCTCTTCAGCTCCCAAAGAATGAAAAGCACTGCGTGTCTTCGAGCTTGTTGTGGGAGCCTGTGCTCTCGGTTGTGTGTATGTGAGTCTGTGGGCAGGCTGTAGCTGTCTTGCTGCTCTTTGGGATTTCTGGCTACGGATAGGACATGCACAACTGATGTTACAGGACATCAAGTGCTGTGACAGGTACAGACTGGGTGGCCCAGGCAGCCTTGTAGCAATAGCGGTTCTTTTTGTCTTAAACCGTCTCTTGGCCAACAAACGCAAATGCGAGTTCCTGGTCTCCTTGGTTGTACATTTGATCAGGTCATATGATTAGTGTTACGAACAGCTATTATTAGCATTATTCTGAATTCTGAGTGAATTTTCAAATAAACCGAAGAGCTCTATCTAGCTGTTTTAGTATGGATTTTTCTCTAATGCCTTTCTCTTATGAATTGTATCACAGTAGACAGTGAAAGCGGTTCGGGTTTTCATGTAGTTCTCCTGTTCTTAAGCTTCCCTAGATGCGGACTTGGGACTGTTTTTTGGGTGTGATGAACCAAAAAAGTACCCAGTATTAACTAACTCTTTGCAAAGGAATCAGCTACTTCCCCTTTGTTTCTACTCTCGGAAGATCAGTCTCTTCTATCTCTGTTTAAAAGGCAGCAGCATTCCGCGGCTTCAGTTTTGCCAATTAATTTTCTTGAATCTTTTGTAATTGATGTAAGCTGTTCACAGAAGTATTCCCTTCTGTCATGAGATACTTGCATGAAGTCTCAAAAAACCAAAAAGCGAAAAACAACCGTCCAATTGTAACAGCACCCCCAAAAAATAACATCAGCAGTGTGCCAATTTGGCATAGAGCCTTTTTTGCTTTATTATAGAAATCAGAAGCACTGATTTAGAACAAACCAACAAACAGAAAAATCCCTCAACATTCTCCTGTTTTCACATCTCAATTTGAGACAGCTTCTTTGGCAGTTCCTTTCTGGTGCCCAGGAGAACCCTGGAGCATTTCTAAAGGTCTCTTGGTAGAGAGTGCCCTTTTCCTTTGGACAGATCAGAGATGTCATGGTGATGGAACTTCAGTCTTCTTTCACAAGGATTGATACAGCAAGATCTCAGCTGTGCTCCTTTCCAGCTCCATGCTCAGGATATTTTTCTTGGTTAGGAGATCATTGCTTCCCATCTGGGATTGTGGTGGTTTAGAGTAGGTGTTTAGCAAGGGCTTGTTCCGGAATTGCCTCTCTGTTTTGTTAAAGATGGTACAAAGTTTCAGACAGAATTAATGCAAGTGACATTCACTGCAACATGTAGATAGCTGGTTGGTTGTCCTAGTGGGTATTACCTCTTCTAAGATTATCTCCTTATAATATAAGCAGCGCTTTCTGTTTGTATTTCGTAATGGATAATAAAATTAATGGCTTTAGCTTTGTTCCAGCTAGGCTGAGCATGTTTCTTGCAACTGTATTTTCAAACATTTTTTTGCCACGTCTGCTTCATCGTATACTTCTGCCAAAAGGGAATTTTTCCCTCAGTTCTATTTGGCTTTTGAACAGGCTGCCTAGTTTTCAGCAATCTCATCTTGCTTTTTCACACAGGGGTTTTAGACATGAGAGGTAAGTTGGGCTAAAGTTGGCAAAAAGAGTTCAGAAAAAGCACTCTGTGAAATAATCTTAATGTACCTCTGGGTGCATTTTTGAGATGAAAGTCACTGCTGATTGGAGAGTATTTGTCACACTGCCGGGAGAGCAACTACATGCCTTTTACTTCAATGATAGTCAATCTAGTACATTTTACTGTTGCTTATACATCGAAGATCTACTGATCTACTACTTAAAGGATTACCCAGCACCTCCTATGAAGAGAATTGTAGTTTCTTTCACTGCAGCAATCAAAATCTGTAACATTTCATGTTTTCCTTGGGAGCTCTTAGTTTCTATGAAAAGCTCCAGAACTGTTGAGACCTCTACCAAGGGCTGATGGACCAGCTGCTTCCTGCCATGTTTCTAACGGGCTTGTTGCTTTTTTTCCAACATAACATTTTCTTACTGAAAGTACATCATCTTTATGGGAGAGAAAAAAAAGTAAAATGGTGTGGTGAAGGTGGCTCAAACAAATAATTTGTCTTCTATAATATCTTTTTCCTTCGTGATCGATCCTAACTGCCAGAGCTTAGCAGACTTCTATTGACTTTCTCCATCTTTAGGTCCACTTTGCAGTGTTCTACCACTGAACTATACAGATAACTGGCAAACTAAGTATAGAACGTAACCTCTGTTCTCATTTCAACATTTTTCACCCATCCTGCATCCAGTGCTTTGTCACTGAGCACTTGGTTCATCCTCTTTTCCTCATTTTGGAGCCCTTTGAGCTCTATTAAAGCAATTGCTTAGAATTGTCACATAGAGAAGTATCCCAGTAGTAGGGTAGAGATATCCAGAAGCAGTTGTCCAAGAGTTGTCCAAGAATGGGTGCTGTATGTGAAGTGTTTCCTCTTCCTACAGAAGGCGGAAGAGTACACCCTGAATTCCATCGCTGACTGCGTAATTGGAACCGCTTTGTGTGTAGGGTAAAATCTCTGCATGTTCAGTAACTCTATTTTGGGCTTGTACTACATATGTCTTTTCTTGGAAGAAGTCATCTAGAACCCTCATTTCTGTGTCCTTCCTGGGACTGGGATTCAGGCTAGATGCTGTCCCAGTTGCAGCAGACCAGTTCCAGATGTGTTCTTCCCTGAAGAGTCTGCAGGAAGAGGGATAAAGGCTGAAAGGGAGCAACATGGTGGGCAAAGCTTGCGATATAAAATACTGGCTGGATGGATCAAATGAGGCTTAAAATGCTGCTGATCACAATTACATATGTACAGACCCAATCTGTTTCCCTGTTTATTTAATCAAGGTCACAGAAAGGTTTTAATTACAAAAAGAAGCTGTTAGCATGAGGCTGGTCATCTGTAACTGACAAGTGCATTTAGTTATAATGGCCAAAAATGGTCCTTACTTATGTGCTAGTTGCGCTAAATAATGAATAACTTGTTAAGATCACTTGCAATAGCTTGGCAAAGAGTGATATTGAAAAGTAGCTTTCTGTCCAGTTGGTGCCCATTATGTGCAGTGAGGTGTTATTGAGTCTTGAAAAATTACAGTTACTGCTGCTCATCTTTGCTTCTTCAGTTTGGAAAACGAGAACAACAGTTTCAACTCCTAATATTCTATATTAATATTCTGCAACATCTCTTTCTCTAATTTTACTAGAGAGACAAAAATGAACGAGTAGAAGAAAACGGAAACCATCATCCCTGTTTTGGCAGAGGTGGAGGGGAGGTAGTTTAGATCTGTCCTGAAGTAGACAGTGAAGTAATGCTGGATGTCGTCTTCATTTAAATTGCTTTGGCAATATTAGTTTCTAAACTTGCTAGACAAGACTTTAATGTCTGGTTAGCAGGACAAACTGTTCTATTAATTAAACTCAGGCCCATAAATCTGTTCTAACTGGCAATCAAATCCCAGAGTAACCTGGATCGTGCTGTTGTTGAAGCATCACCAGCCCAGGAGAATGATGCTTAATATTTCATTTGTCTTGTGTAGAGCTGTAATGTGACTTGCAAGATGTCATTTTTGCATTGGGAATAAAAATCAGTGAGTCCATCTTTTAATGCTCTTGCACCAAGAGACAAGCAATAAGCAATTTAAGATTTATAATGATCTGATTTTGAATGAAAACGTATCAACGTGCGTTTCTTGAAAACTTCACTGCATCCAAATATAATCAGCCTGACATTTCATATCGGGGGACAAAAATCTGCCTGCAGGTAGGGGAACGTTGCAGAATAACAACAAACCGTCATGCAAAGATTTAGCTCCTGACAGCAGTTTATGTTCTTGTTGGATACCTGTTTTAATTACAATTCAGATTGGTGCTTTTTTTGGAGGTACAATGCGCAGCTGATGCAATCAATTCAGATAGCATAGCTCGTTGTGATTAGTTAGCCAGAGCAGGTGAAATCAGGTAACGTTTTAGTTGGTAATTTTGTATAATAGTGGTTTCTGTGTATTTGTTTCTCTTCACTCAGCAGATGTTAAGATGCACAACTTCTCCAGAGGGGAAAGTGCTCTGTTCCTCCCATCCCATGGTGCTCCAACTCCTTTCTTCCCCACTCCTGTGGTTCTGCCTTCTTGCTGTTTACTGGGCTCAGTGAGGAATCAGCTGTGGGGGTTGTGGGGAGTGGAGTAATTCCCAGAGGGCTCTAAAATTAACGTCACCATGGAACATTCATAGGTTTCTTTTTCTGAGAGAGAAATGTCCTTTTTGTTGCCTTGTTTTCACAAGAGAATAGGGTTTGTGTTCTCTGGGCTGAACGCAAACCACATTAGAGTGTGGCAGAGCGAAAGCTAAATGAAATTAATGAAATTGCTCATAATCTTGTGCAGTTCAGCTCGGGTTTTGTGGCTTCCAATACCCAGGTGTTACTTTACACCCTGATGGTGGAGAGAGGGATCAGTCAGACAGGCAGGCAGAGCTCAGGAGACCATCAGTGGCTTTTGTCACAGGGTGCTGCTGAGGTATTGGTGCTTGTCTTTGCTTTTCTATCACAGAGGTTATATTCAGTGGCTGGGTTCCTCATGATGCTTCACAGACATTTAGGCACTCTTCCAAGTCTCACACAGACTTTGAGTACTTCTGCTCATGAAATTAAGCAAACTTCACAGTCAATCATTGGTGCCTTTGTTTTTCTTAGCTCTGAGCTGCCAAAGCTCTCAGTTAGTGTTAGTGGTGTCTGGAGTGCAAGACCACTGGAAGATCCCCAGTGTTCGTAACTGCAGTACCTTCTCAGACAAATAACCAGTGCTTTCATTACAAATGTATCCCATTTTTCACATTTGTTTGCCTCTATAAAACTATGGAATGAGCAAGTGATTTGAGTTTTCCGCTCATTGTGGAAATGTCTTTCCGCAATTTAAGCTTCATTGCTTAAAATGTCATTTTAAGCATTACACAGGTACGCTCAATCTGTGTTATTTAAGACTTCTTTTCCTCCTCCTATGTTCTATTGACTGCCATTATGCGTATGCGTAAAGGAGGAGACAAGTACAAACCTTCTGATCTTTTAAATGTATGACTGTTGTGCTTTATATTTTCAGCAGAAGTTGCTTTGTAGGCACTGTGTTTTTGACGTAATGTTTCTGCATTGGTAATGCTACCCGTTGCATTAATACACCAGTACAAGGGGCAATAACTTCAAGACAAATATGATGCCTTTTTTTACTGTTTTTCTGTAAAGGAATAAATTCTTTTTATGGAAGAATATACCAAATGAAAGATTTGGTAAATGACAGGAAAAGCTCAGTAACTAACAATGGATTTGGGGGCAGACTTGCTTTACAGGTACATAGTGGAAATTCGAGCCTTTTGACAAAACGACCTCAGGCCTCTCATGATTTCTTTCTGTCTACAGAACCCCCAACTCCTATTGCCCCTCCTGAGCTGCTGGCTGTTGGAGCCACCTACCTGTGGATCAAACCCAACGCCAACTCCATCATCGGAGACGGGCCCATCATACTGAAAGAGGTGGAGTATCGGACAACCACTGGGAACTGGGCAGAAACCCACATTGTAGACTCTCCCAACTACAAACTGTGGCATCTGGATCCAGATGTGGAATATGAGATCAGAGTGCTGCTGACTCGCCCGGGAGAAGGAGGCACAGGACCACCCGGACCACCACTCACAACAAGGACAAAATGTGCAGGTAGTGTTTCTGCTGCTTTCCAGTACCTCATGGATGTTTTGGGTTGCTTACTGATGCATTAACAGATGGGACTCCACCTGTCCTTTCTTGTAGATGTGCTTCTTTGGAGATCTGAATGAACTTTATGAATTTTGATATGTTGTAGTTATATTTTGCCTTTTCGTCCATGGGCAAGTGTTTGAGAGCGTTGTTTTTATTCATGCAGTGTGTTTGCTTGCAAGACTTTCTTCTACATTGTATGTCTGCTTTCTGTTGAAACAGACAAGCAAACGAGAGGTGTTCAACTGGTTCTCCAGTAGGCAAATAGATCTTAGAACTTGACTATTATCAAATTTTCACCCTGCAAGTTTATAGCAAAATATATGTGTTTCTTAAGTAGAAGCAGTTCAGTGTTGGCTATTCAGTGCAACAGGGATAAGCGGAAAGCATTGAATTGTTAAGATATATTTCTGTATTCTATTTGATTGTGCTGATTGTTCCCCTCACTTCTGACAAAGAAACCTATTCGAACACTGCACAGTGTCTTCCTTTTGCCTTTCATATCGGAACAGATCAGTTTTGATCCAAGGATAGGAAAAATCTATCTTCTTTCTAAAGCATTTTGGCCTTTTCAGTAAAAACTAAAGGATCACATTCTTCATGTTTCAGGTAAATTGGCTATTCATCCCATTTTCATAAATGAATCACTAAGGGAAATCAAGAATAGTGCTCCTCACTCACTTTCACAGCATGAGTATCCCTAGCATCATCCTCTTCCTTTGCCAAAGAAGCCTGGCAGGTTGAGAGTGCAGGACAGAGCTGGGGGCACATTCCTACTGCCTTTGCTTTTTGTGTGGCTTATACAGCAGTGAACATCTGGTGTCTCTTTGAGAAGTTTTGATTGAGAGAAAAAAAAGAAAGGAAACCTTAGCGTAAGGATATGGCATCATGTAGGTGTTTGCTATATTCAGCATTTATCCATTGGCAGAAGACGGATGTTTGGAGGCTTTTCTTCAGTGGTATGGATGTTCTGCTGGCCTCTTTGGGAAATGGGCATGTGCTCTGCTACCAGCTGTCCTCATTCACTAGTGTTGTGGTCATGTTGTTGTCAAATTTTCTAACCTTCAGCAGAAATAACCTGGCACTGTGTATTTACATGTGGAATTATGACATGCTGAGGTTAGGTTTCTTGCTCACACATTGCAGCTTTGCAGGCAAACTTTCTGCAGCAGCCAAACTTGCAAACCTGTCTGGTAATACAGGATTAAAAAAAGTGGTTAACTTTGTGCTTTATGATGGCTTGTACTGGATCCCAAATTGCTTAATTTCTTGCTCTGAGTATCAACTGATGTCATAAACGATGATGTAGATAATCTATTAAAATTGGCTGAGTGGTGCTGCTTACTGTTTTCCATCCTAGTTTGCTAATGAAAGTCTTACTGGAGAAGGTAATTCTGTTAATATATGTTGCAATTTAGAGCTTGTTAAGACTGATGATGATGGCATTTATGTTTTGTTTAGGGGACTGGGTGGGGGAACTTGTACTGATCTTTATCTAAGCATGGACTCAAAGGAAGGAAGAGACCTCCCTACTGTCTGAAGATGTACGCCTTCTAGAAAAGGCTAACTGAAATGATAGACAAGAAAATATATGGTGTTTCCCAATTTTCATATGTGGTGGCAGGACTTCAGAATAACCTGTTTTGTGTAGTTGCACAAAACTTTCATAGTAAAGGTTTTCAGAAATGCAGTGAATCAAGAAAGCAGCACTACCTGCTTGGTTTTCCTCGGAGCACCCAATGAATGATATCAACTGAAACAGAGCTGTTGTTTTCTAAACAGTTCAGTGATGAGCAATGCCACTTCTTTTTCAGTGCATTTTTTCTTTTGTCATTGTGTTTTCTTAGCAAGGAAGGAAGTACCAAACTCCTACGCATTTGTATGTCATCAATAAGTGGTGAAGTTGTCCTGTTTTATGTTGTTTGTAACGTGTTTATCAGGCCTGCTAATACAGATAGCAAAATTGAATGCGGAAGTGGTAATAAAGAGTATCACTTACACCGGAATAATGTGCTTAGTTGTTTAAATTGCAAGAAATCTTTGTAACCATAAATGGAAGTTGTCTGCAACTTTCTGAAAATGGGATGTCAGTGTCCCTTTCCCTAAATAATCTCCTGTGCATCTTTTCACGTTAGCATGGTCTGCTTGTTTGCTGCGGAGTCTGAGTGTGTGCTGGGGAAGCTAAGAACTTAGGCACACCTTGCAGCGAGATTCCTTTTTTATTTACAACTCTGAATGAGAACAGGGTTTGGGAAGAATCAGGCTTTTCTTTTTGCTTCAGTTCAAGTGATGGGAGCTCAGGGACAAATACTGATATGAGTTTGCTGACTGCAGGTCTTGCATCAAAGCTAGTGTTCCCCAGAACGCTCAGCGTGAGCTTGGAAGGTATCGCACCATCACAGAGCTGTTATCAGGATCATTTGTGATCTTCAGAGTTTTGATCACTGTAAATGGAACGTTTTTCCACAGACTTGAAAAGGTTTTCATTAAATGAAATCCATAAAACTAATTACGAAAGGTCTTGCTTTAAATAAACACAAATAAGTTTTATTAAACTGGATAATATCTAATTTTTTATAAACAGGGTATACCTGGGCATCCATTATCCCACCAGTGGTGCTTTCACTTCCACAGAGGATGGTATTGCAGGGCTTAATTTATATTTGATATTTAGAAGTGATACTGAGAAGTAAGTCCTACCTTGCTTCCTTCCAGGAAAAAGCCACCTGCAGGGAAAGAGCAAACCTTGCCTTTGCAAATAAGTGATTATTTTTGTCGTCTTTAATTTTTATTTTCTTTCTGTAGGCTGTGATAAATCCTGACTTGGGGCAGGAGAAGGTTAAATAGCCTGGCAGTGGATTGGCAGTCACAGGGAAGAGATATGTGGTGGGGAATGAGGACAAGAGAGACTGCTGGAGGTTAAAACCAGACACAGGGTTGAGGGGCAGTTAGAGGAAAGGATGATATCAAATGTTAGGTTTTTTCCCCCAACAATAATAGGGAAGGAGATAACAGGGTCAAAATAATATGTCTGAGCACAGCTCCCAGTAATGATCTGTTTAGCACCGTCTTCTGAGTGAACTGAGCAACCAAAAAGTCCGTTTGTGGTAAAGCCACCAACATGGAGTTTTTACAGTTTCAAAAATATTTTGTGTTTATTTTTAAGGTGATAACTCCCCTTAAATGGGAAACATTACCTGTTGATGTTGAAAAATAACATTTGGCGTTGCTATACTGTTGCTTTAATCTATTTCAAGCCTACAGAAACTCTAGAAAAAAATAGCTGATAGGTGGATCAAAGAACCACCCATGTGGCATGTGAGGTGATTTGAAAGAGTCCTGTGCAATGAATGTGTAGGTACTGTTAAAGTCACTGGTTCACACACAGTTCAGCCTGGAGTTACTCTGGGTTCCTCCCTTGGAACATAAATTTGTAACTAATGTAAATAGGGAATTTAATGTATTTCTTAGATCCACTGTCTTCTGCAGCTTTAAATGTAGACAACTGGGAAAATAGATGCTTATTTAACAGGCATGCAGATTTTTGAATAACACTTTGAAAGAAAGAAAACAAAGCAAACAACAACAACAGAAGAAAACCCCACACACATTAGCAGTGAAAGAAAACCTTACTTAGTTACTTGTTGTCTGTTTTTATTGGTAAATATTGTAGGGACTTTCTATTCTTACTGCACTAGACAAGGCACAGGGCTCAGTGGCACATGTTCCATTCGTGTTTGGTTTTTGCTGTATTCCCCAAAACAAAGGCTTGTATAGCACAATGAAATGAGTTGTTCTTCTCTTGATAGCTTCTGTTCCCAAGAGCCACAGAGCCCTGCAGGTGAGCTGCTGAGGATGGCACAATCTTACATCTGCGTTTTGATATGTGGATCCCGCAAAGCCTGTGGGACTTGTACCTGTTTTAGCTACTCTGTCCGTGAGCTGCAGCGTTTTGTTGGTGATTGAAACTCTGCTTTCATTCCACCTCAATAGCCTTTGGCATGGCAGCTGGAGAGATAAGAGTAGACTTACCAAAATATGATATTCCTTTTTCTTGATCCTTGATCCCCAATTTGTGCTTGGAAACAGTCTGATGGTGTTACTGAAAGATAGGGACTTCATCTTAACAGCTTAAGTCCTTTTACATCAGAGATGATGACTTTCTCTGTCAAATTGATTCAAGAGGTAACACATGTTTCTTGGTTTATCCTTTTTCTCTCCTCACTTCCTAATTTTTGGGGAGTAGAAGGACAGCATCTACTGTTTAAATAACAGAAAGGGCATAGTGTTTCCTGATGAGATGCATTTTGTGGCTGTGGGCGTGCTGGAGTGCAGCAATTTCCCCATCTGTCTTTGTCCGGTTTTAATTTCTTCTAGCCCATAATGTGTACATTCAGACCTCCTGGACAGTGCAGACATGGTGTCAATTTGAAGAGCAGAGTTCCATAGGAAGAAGTTGTGTTTCTGTTTTGTCTTTGTGCTGCAGAGGTGCAGCTGGCTGCTGGTGCCAGGGGTGTCCCAGGCAAAAGGCGTCTCTTGGAGGAGCTGCCAATACCAGGCTAGAAATGCACCAGCTGTGCAAGTGTGGTCAAAGCAGAGTGACACCATTCAGAGAACAGTGGATTGACTGTATCTAACTATGAATTATGGTTACTAGAAAAGAACCGAGGAAAATAACGTCAACCAACTATGTTGTCTGAGCTATAACAAGGTGATGACTTACAAGGAACAGAAAGAATCTGGGAGCAGAAAGGGATGTAATTAAGTGGTGAAATGAGAAGCAGGATGCTTCACAGTACAGGACTCCTGAAGAGCCAGATTGGAGCGTGACAAGTTACCTGGGTAGGCTTGAGAGGCACAGGCCAGCCAAAGTTCAGGCAATACATTCGGTGCATTGGGAAATGATAGTGTGCAGAGGAAATGCTGGGATTTACAGCAGGAGTGCATCAGCATGGCACAAATCTAAGGCTTGCTTCTAGCAGCTCCTGAGCCTAGCAAAGCATGTCTCCTTTTGCCCTGAATCAGGGCACATGTGGTGAGGAAATTTCTTTATCCTGACCCTGCAGGAGATCAGCTTTAGTCCCAAGGCATGTGGATTGATTACCCTTATCTTAGTCTGTATAAATACTTCCATGAATGTTAAGGCAGTCACTATAGGGTTTTGGTCTGGAGTTTTTTCCAGGGGGATTTTGCTCATGATGGATTTAAATTCTAGGGATTTATTTCATTTTATCTGCAAAGGCAGTTTGTTATCCCAAAGTGTTCTTTTATTTTTATTTATTAGTCTGAAGTCTAGTTATTCATTACCACGTCACCCTGCTTCTGCTGTTGGTGTTAAATTTAATGACTTTCTACAATGGTGTTTGAATATAGCACTACATTCTGAGTGGGCTGGCTGGCCAGGATGATAACTTTCAAAACGGCACGAGGCTTTCATGGTAAGAGGAGGAGATCTTGCTGGGGATGGGACCTCATGTCTTTTCCCAAAAGAACGGAACCTACCTGGCACCTGTTTCCATGCCAGCCATGTTAGGACACTCTTGATATTCCTTGACTCTCAAGTCCCCACCTGGGTTTCACCCTGAACTGACAGATCTGAAGAGGCAGAAATGCAGAGGGAGAGATAATGGTGTGATTCTCCTTTTTCAGCTCACTTAAAGAAGGGAGAGAAACAAAACGAGCGGATATCTGGCGTGCTGATAGCTTCTTTCCGCTTTGCTTACGCAGCTTTATTTTAGCATCCTCAATTTGAGGGTCTCTTCAGCATGATCCTAAAAGTGCCGTTCCACAAAATGGCATTCAGGATTTGTGTGCGACCAGCACCGCTGTACCAACGTCACCATTTTACACCAGTTGAAAGTCGGGCCCACAATTTGCAAAAAAGGGCCAGGAGTGGGGTTGTTTTTTTTTTTCTGATTGTCACTCAGTCCCCTGCTAAAAGCCATTTATTTAAATTGCACGGTGTCTTTTAGTCTTCAGTTAAGTGCCATCTCTCATAAAATTTCATCCCTTATTACCATATTATTACTGCTTCTGTGGCTTTTTGAGGGTGCGATGAGATGATCATTTCCAGATGTCGCTTTATACGAGAGTGAAAAGCCCAGTTAGTGGGAGGAAACTGGAACGGATAACGCTGTGTGCGTGTTCTTGCCGTGCCTGTGGGAAGCACTGAGCTTCCACCGGGGAGTGACCGAAGAGAGGAGGCTGTTTTCCTTCTCTATACAGATCGCATTGTGAAATGACAGACCCCGCTCTCGCAGAGCATTCACGAAGCTCTGTGTTTGTGTAGTCACGAACCTACCTTTGTCCTGGGACAAACGCTGCTTGCTGCTTCCTGCTTACGCGTCTCTTTCTGCTTTTCTAAAGGCAGCTGAAAAATAAATGCCTTTTGATTTTGAAGGTTTTTTATATACGCGAGTCTGCATGAAAAAAGCACCCAAATAATAAGAGACGCTCAGAGTTTGTATACCAAAAGTGCCCAATTTTAAACATTTCATAGAATAAAAGGCACTTTAATTGGCTTTTTTGAAGCTCTAGCATGTAACACAAAAGCAGGGTAGGGGCCGAACTGAATGGAACACTGCATCTTTAGCCTCACTTTACTTCTTTAACCCTGAGATATTTGTAAGACATTTAGAAAGTGTTTTGTTCCATGCATTTTCAGTTGTTTTACATTGCCATGAATTTTTTACCCTTTTATTTTTTTCCCCACTGGATGCAGAAATATTGAGGTGAGAGTGGCTTCCTGCCCAGTGGCTTCCTGCCCAGTGCTCTCCAGATTACCCCTATCAGCCGGGGTGGTGCCCGGCTTGTGAGAGAAGCGGGGAAAAAAGAAGTAAAAAAACCCAAACCAAACACACAAATACAACGGAGCCCTACTGAGGAGAGCCAGCAGGTGGAGTGTGAGAGTACAGAGCCTTTTTTTGTGCCGGGGTGTGAGTTTACCTTCGTAAATACTTTGCATTTTCTTTTGGTTCTCACCCTGGTTGAGCTTGAAAGTAGGACAAGTTGGGTTGTGGGTTTGTCTGTTTGTTTGCATGGGTTTTTACCACCTCTGTTGTTCATGGATGTTTCTATGATCCATTATTTTTTGGCGTCTGAACATGACAAAGCCAGGAGTGAACCAGACTTGTCCTCCCTCCTCAGAGGGTGCCAGAATCCCTCTGTATCTCAGTTTGCATTTTGCAGGTGGAGAGGCAAAGACCCTGAGCTGGACAGTCTTTGGTTTGTGGTGCAGGTGATTGCCACGGGATTGGTAGGAGATGGAAGCTTTGTTGCCATCTTAATTCTTTGTTATTCCACTGGGCTCAAAGTAAGTAAAAGGAAATGCTTTCACTTCCTTTAAACTTAATCTATAAGCTTTTAGCTTACAAAAGCTTTTTATTGTTATTTAATAAAAGCTGTGCTTTTAAAAAATACAAAGTAGTAGACAAAGGTTTTTGACTCTAGACGTATTCATGTAGGCCATAGCTGTGACCATATCAAAGTATTCAAATGTTGCTGGAGCGGCGTACAGGCCTAAGCATCATAATCAGCCTGACAGTTGTTATTACAATGTACTTCATTCAGCATCCACAAATCCTCCTCTTAGCTGCCAATAATCCTTCAAGTATTAAACTAAAATCTTGGTGCAGAAACCATTGGAAAGGGATTTACGTGAAGACCACAACTGCCAAAATAACAAAATCTGAAAACCTTAACATAACAGCTTTCTCCCTGTGGCATTTTGAAAGGTTTTCCAGCATTTACTAGAAAATGAAAAATACGCAGGAGGGAAGTAGTCCTTGAACATACCCAGATCTCCAGAAGGTGATTTGTGAGTAAAGGAAGGGTGATGAAAATATTTGGTGAGCTTGAAAGTTTAGGCTATTGAGCAAGGAAGTCCATCACTTTGAAGATGAAGTCTTAAAGTGATCTGTTTGTCCAACATGGAATTTTTAAAGTACATTTGGTTTAGTAATGCTTGTAATAGGTAAATTGTTAGTACTGAGTTATTTTTAACAGAGAAGGGAGTGAGGCAAAGAAGCGGGACATCAGCTTCAAGACAACGAATGCTGCACCAAACGCAATCTCAGGTACCAAATACTGTATGTGTTGTGATGATTGTGAGCATGGATTCTCATTCCTGCACAGGTCACGGTCCTCCTTCTTCTAAATCACCCTAATTTCTGTGAAGAGATCATGAAACACTGACATGAAAGATGAATTTTGAATTACCTGACCTAAAACCCACAGAGTAAAACTCAGTCCTCTGTGTGCTGCCTGTGCTCCTGCTTGTTCCAAAGCTGTTTTCAGTCGCTGCTGGTTTCAGTTTGTGCTGTGCCTGTGTACTGCAGATACATGCCTTCTGCCAGCCTGTTTCTACCTCCTCTCAAAGGTTTGGGCAATGTATAGCATTCCCTTGATCCAGCTGGCCCAGCACAGCAAATATTTACTTCTTTTCCCACAGAAGCTAATACCTCAGTGTAAAAGGGCTGGAATTGCATTCTCTGCAAACAGGTGTGCAACCAGTACAGCGCGCTGCAGCCCATCAGGAGCTGAATCTCCCAAAGCTCCTGCACTGCTGCAGCACAGCAGGGCTGCAGTCTCAGGCTGCAGGCGGTGCTCTTTGCACTGCAGGGGTGCACCCGGGGGCTGGGGGTATCAGCAGCATCACTGTGCTGTTGCTGCCTTTCCTCTGGGACATTGGAGTTCCCTTGGGAGTAGAATGAGGAGGTTTTAAAAGCAAGCATTGTTGAGAGAGGGGAAGGCAGCGTATTGTTTAGGTTGAATATCAGCAAAAACTTCTTTACAGAAGGGGTTGTTAAGCAGCTGAATGGGCTCCCCAGGGAGGTGGTTGAGACACCATCCCTGGATGTGTTTAATAACCGTTTGGATGTGGTGCTCAGGGACATGATTGAGCGGGGGGTTGTTAGAGTTAGGATAGGATGGTTAGGTCACGGTTGGACTCAATGATCTTTAAGGTCTTTTTCAACCTGAGCGATTCTGTGAGTCTATGATTGCTTAGATGTGTTGAGCAAAGGGTACGTGTCCAAAAGTGCAATGGAAGAACCTAAAATGAAAGCAGTGGGGAGATATTCTCACTCTACTGAAAAACATTCTAAAAGTTGTTTTCAAATCACGGGCTGTTCTCTGGAGATGTTTGTTTTCTGAGCTGAATCACTTCAGTGCTAAGTTTCTTTGCGCAGGAAAAGGGCTTTTTGTTTTTGTTTTCTTCCTTCTGATTGGAGCAATTTGCTACAAAATATTTACGTTCACCTGAAATTTTATCAAACAGTTCACTTAGAGACGATCATTAAAAATGAAGAACATTCTCCTTGCCTTTGTCCTTAAGCCATGTGGTACTCCAGTAGCCCTGAGATCCTTGGACCAACTCATGTGCAGCACGCTGCTGGCAGCGTTCCTCCTTTGCCTTCTCTATTGTTGGGATGGGGTGTCTGCCATGGAGAATCGGTGCGGTCCTGGCACAGCCAATCCTTTTTTGTTTTTCTGGGAGGGCACAAACTCATTTTTGGGGATAGAAGTCTAAAGGCTCATCATGTACAGCTGTAGCCCAGCATTTGTTCCCTTTAGCAGCTGACCCGAGAGTATATTTAACAGCAATAAGGTGTCTTGTTTTCCCATGCATCCGGCAAGAGAAAGAGAAAGTAATAGAGTTATAGAAACACAGAACATACCTGAGTCTTAACTGTAGATGACAGGATGACAGTGGAATGAGCTAATATAAAGTCAGTCTGCATATGTGCAATGAAACTTAGTTTGTCTAGCAAAATATCTCAGTGGTGTTTGACTTGCTGTTTGTGTGGTCACCATAAGCATTGGCACAGGTGCAAAAGTTGGAAGTTTTTACTTGGAAGTTTTTGCACAAGAAAAGCGCTGGGTGAGGTTGGTAGGTGTGGGATTGAATCTTCATTTAAATATCCTAAGGAATATTTTGGCTTCATGAAAATAACTATTTTAAAGAATGAATAATGAGTTTTGTTTTTGCAATACACTTACCCTCATTCACAACATGAAAAATAACCTTGTGGATAATTCTGCATCTCTTTGTCCCTAATCGCTGCACTGAGTAATCCCCGATTCCTCAATTTCAGATCTGGAAGTGTTAGTCTCCACAGAAGTACATATGAAATCATACAAACAGTGAAATTGAAGAGATTATGAGGCACTATGCTATTCATGTTATAGAAATATTATGTATTTTTTTTCACACTGGAGTAATAGGAAGACTAACGTTAGAGCAGAATGATGCCACAGCCCAGCCTGGGGGAGGCACCAGAGGTTTCTGGCATTGCATCCAAGATGCAGAACCACACATTTGTATTTCAAGCCAAAGCAGGAGCCCTGCTCTGGGAAGCAGGGTCCAACAGCTGTGGGGCAGGCACTCTTTGTCATTGCCATCGAGGAACAGGACCATCACAGGCACTCCAAATGCAGTGCTGTGGCCGAAGCCCTGCCCTGAGCAGTTTGTATTGAAGGTGGGGGATTCATCTGAACCACCAGCTGGAGGAATTCAGGGCTTACAGCTATTGCATTGGGAATGGCCCATCATTTGAAATGCTTGTGACAGGGTTTTGTAAAAGAAATCTCAGGCAATTGCTGCTATAAGAATATGGAGAGTTAGACATCCGTATGCATTTTTGTTTTCTCCTCTGTCTCTGTCTCATTTCTAAACAAATCCTGCCTGTGAAGCTTTCATCTAATTCAACCTTTCCTTTCAAATAATATTTTCTTCTGTCTTTTCTGTTTCTGAAATCAGAGTTGAGTTTTCTCTTACATGACTGAAATCGATGCCCTCCGGTCCCTGCAAACAGCTTGCCTGCACTCGGTGATGGTTTTCTCTCTGCTGGAGTGCCTGTCCTCAGCTAGCTGTCCCACTTGGCACAGTCACTTTTATCTGTTTAACCATTGACAGTTTGATTGCTCAGACCTTTCCAATTGTCAGCAAACCTTAATGGTTACCCCCTTATACCCCTGTCTGTTTGACCACGTATTTTCCATTGCAGGTAAATAACTTTAAAACCATGTTATCCTACCGGGGTTAAGGGGAAAAAAAAAATATCCAAGAAGGCATGATTAAACTGCTGGCTGAGTGACAGACTTCACAAACATCGTGCAGAAATCTCCAAGATTCTCCACAGCAGGACAAAAATGGCCACACAGTGCATGGAAGTTGTATGGGAATCATGGAATGCCATTGCCTCAGATAATGTACTTGAATGTGTTGACAGCTTTGAAACCCAAATACCTTCAAGGGTTTATGAAAAAAATCCTACCTTGCGTTGTCCCCTGGGTTAAGGACCAGGATGCTGGTGGTGTATCACCTTCAGCATTTCCTTTCAATTGGTCTTTCTCAAAGGAGTCGGGCTGAAAAATAGCAAATTGTAGCCTGCAGCCGTCCATCTGTTCCCTCCTGAGAGCACGAGGACAGTGTGAGATGCTCTGGGCACCCTTCACACAGCTGCAGGTTGCCTTCTTGTGTATTCAGAGCACGGAAGGAACAACAACGTGATCAGATTCCGGGCAGCAAAGCTGAGCAGTTTCCCAGATTGTGTTGACAGGTCTATCCTTAAAAACCCTTTCTGCTTTGCTTTTGTGATTTTTATGACAGTTATAGTACCATTGGTCCAAAGAGCTGAAAATTTTGGAGTCAGAAACCATCTATCTGTTTCGCCACTCCCTGCATAGTACGACCTCAGGAAATTTGGTCTGGTTTTTGTTTTTAAACCTCCCTTTTGCTTATGCTTTTGTGTGTATTTAACGGGCACAAATGGATGATTTGTTCTCCATGCAAAAACACAGGCATTGAGCTGTGCTTCCAGGCTGCCATCTACATGCATCCTCTCTCCTGCTTTGCTCCACCTCAAGACCAAATACATTTCTGTAGTGATAAAACCAACAGCTTTTTCCCTGTGATGACCTCAAGGATATTCGGCAGAGGAAGACGGGAACACATTGTGTACTGGGTGCACATCTAGCTCTGTATAGAAGGCAAGTTGGGGGGCAGGCTGCTAAATACTGCTTTGTTGGTTCTGCTGCCTGTTTGTCCTCGAGTTCAGCCCCAAGAGAGTCAGCAGGTGGTGGGACGTGCTGTCCCAGGTCTGTGCCGGGCTCAAACCACTGCTTTTTGTTTGTACTGCAGGGCTGATGGTAGAGGGTTTGGTATTTGCTCCTGCTGTCTCCATAGAGCACCAGGAGCATCTTTGCTGCAGTCGGAAGGATGCAGCACTGTGCTCTTCACCTGGTCACAATTATCTCAAACAATTCCTTTGAGCTTCCTGGGCTTCTTGCAATGCTAATTGCCAAATCATGTAGCTCTCAATAATTTTAGCTCTACTTACACTAAAATATTATCCTAGACTATCTAGGGAGCCTTATTCTGTGTAGTATGTTGTCTGCTTGAAAGGAAGCGTGGGAGCTCAGGAACTGTGCCAGTCAGTGTGATCTGCAAAGCTTTACGTTTCCTACACTGCTGAGACAACATATGGGTGTCAAGATGTACCATACTAGAGAGACATTTATAAGGGGAGGTTTGACATGAAGCTTCAGAACAGCACAGCTTCTTGGCAGCCTTTGCATTGCATTGTACCAGTGTATATTTATTTATTTTATTTTGTTATACAGAGCAATTATGGTATTAATATGCAGCGCTGAATTTAGTGGAGAAGAGCAGTGGATGTCTGGAATGCTGTTGAGTTCACTGCAGATACAGCAGTGCTGGGCTGAGTGCTGCTCAACTTTCACATTAAGGTCTCTTGCTTCTGTTTCCTTTATTTTCTTTAAATTTTATTATCTCTCTTTCTTCTGCTGAAAAAGAAGTATTTTTAAATTTCAGAGTTGAGCTGATGCTTCATCCTCATGGGAATAAGAGCTCAGCCTCTCCTCCCTCCAAGCACGGTCTCAGATCTCTGCTTTCTTTAAGCACTGTGCCAGCTTTCAGCTCTCGAGTGCCTGCTCGCTTTGACTGCTGTGTCAGGTGGGTAGTCACTGAATTCCAGGTATTGTCCTAGGAGGATGAGGCATCACGAAATGGGTTTTTTTTTATCCTGCAGACTGTGTCATCTGCAAAGCCTTTGGGTTATATTTAAGCTCCTTAGGACCTTGCATGTCACTGGAAAACAACGCATTTCCAAATAATCAAACTCTTATAACATTCCTTAGATACGATTTCATAACTCCGGGTCAAATTGCCTGAGAACTGAAATTTTAAAAATTATGTGTGTGGGGAAGGGCAAAAAACCTCTGAGTAAAATGTATGGCAATTAAATATCTAAGCAATGTCACTTGCTTAGTAGCAGCTTTGTGGAAGATCTCATTATTTGATACCATATAGGGTATTCTTTATAATAACAGAAGCTGGAGAGATCTTGCTTCTGCGGTGTGTTGTATTGAGGCTCTGATGCATGCTGTCTGTGTGCATAGAAGTGCTCAGTAGGAACTGCAGTGCTGTGTTCTTGTGCAGTGGGAACCCGAACTGGACCCGGAGCTCCTAAATATCGATATAATACTAATAAATACAGAGGGAGGTATGAAATATGGTAAGAGCATCATTGAATTGTATCAAACTTTGGCAACCGGATGAATGCACTTTTTGCCCTTCTCCATCCTTGAATGTGCACGCACAAAAAGCGGGTGCATAACCATTTCTGTGACAGAACTTGAAGACTGAAGGCTTCTGTTGTTTTCAGTGTTGCTGAGGCTGCATGAAAAAGGAAGAATCTTCTAATTCTGCCGAATTCTAAATGCTGGTGTTCAGTTGGTGTTCTGTCGGATGGGTGAGGCCAGGCTCTTCTTGGTGGTGTGCAGCGATAGGACAAGGAGCGACGGCCTTAAGGTTGAACATAGAAAGTTCAGTACTAACGTGTGGAAGAACTTCTTTATGTAAGGGTGATGGAGCACTGCAGCAGGCTGCCCACAGAGGCTAGGGAGTCTCCTTCTATGGAGATATTCAAGACCTGGCTGGATGCCCATCTGTGTGACTTATTGTAGGGTACTGCTTTAGCAGGGGTTGGACTCAGTGATCTCCTGAAGTCCCTTCCAACCCCAGGAGCAACAAAACATTTTCATTGTAGAAATGTTAAGCTTAATGTACAACTGCAAGAAACTTTCTATTAAACTTTCTGTGTGAATCAGTACCAAGGAACTATTTTCTGTATAACATCTGTAAGTATCCATCGGTAGCCTACAAATGATTGATCAGCTTCTTTCTGGCCTGTAGCCCATTCAGCGAGTCTGTAGCATTGAGTGTTAAGAGCATTATGTGTATATACATATATATATATACACAACAAGTAGTATTAAGAAGGGATATAAATACATGCTGTGTACCCGTGTTTCACCTCTGAGTAATTTATTACTGGAGCATCTTGAAAAGCGTGTTGTCGTTAACCTTAACTTTTTTTGAAACGACCATTTGTCAAGGTTGTTTTCTACACAGAAAAAAATCCAGCTCCCAAATCCCGGGTGAATTAGTGCACCCCAGAATGTCCATGTATTTATATACACAACATTATGTTGTGTATATACACAACAAGAAGTATTAAGAGTCCTTTTCCTTGCTCCCTGGATGGGACTCGTTGCAGGGCCAGCAGGCTGCGGCCTTCCTTTGCTCTTCAAACACAGCTTCTGACATCCAAACAGCAAACAGAGCAGCTTCCGTCCTGTCCCTGCATGCTGTAAAGAAAATAGTCTTAGTGAAAATAAATGATCTAGTTTAGGTTCTAAATACATAAATAAACAAGTCTGTGGTAAATGAGGTTTCAGTCTGACTCCCGACCCCAGCGGTAACCGTGGCATTTAAAATGCAGCGCAGGTTCTCTTCTGGGTTCTCGGTTACTGTTTCTGCTATCCCGAGATGAGACAAAATGAGGTTTCATCTGGTGCAGTTGCTGGCAGTTTGAAGCGTTAACTGCTGTGGAAGAAGATTTGAAAGGCAATTTCCCTTCTCAATTTTCTCCTAAGTCATTAAAATTCATCTTTGGTTCTTGAAACATCCAGATTCTGTTCTGCCTAGTTATCTGGATTGGAGATCTTACGATTGTTCGCTGCATTGAATATCCCTTAAATTTATGGCAAACTGTTTGACACCATTTTACAAATCGTCCGTGATTCTACAGATTTATCTTTAGAAGTTTAATTTTTTCTCTGCCAAATGAACACTAATCTCACAGTGATCTCAGCTTAGCACTGCTGAAACCTGAAGCTTCCTCATTGCTTTTTTACTTATTAGCATGATGCACTGCTGCGGCACTTGCTTGGAACTGTTCTTTCTTCAGGTTGGACACACTCTTGACTCCTCAGCCCTTTAGTTTAATGTATTTTGCTGTGATGCTAATGGCTATCAGAAATGAAATAAATGAAGAGAGGAAGCAGAGTGCAAAGTTCACTCATCCATGCCTCAGAGCACCTATTTTGGGAAGAGAAGAGACCTGAAGGAAGTTTGTCTGAGAAGTGCAGAGGAGTATAAAAATAACTGTGTCACCATATTTGAATTTAAAATAACTCTTTTTTTAATTCATAAAAGGTCATGGCAGGAGTTGTCAGGCTGTGGGTATCAGAAGGGGCATGAATTTGCGTGAGTGGAGGCTAGAAGAACACATAGGACTTCCTGCGTATCTTTTCTTTAGGAAGCTAGTGGGAAGGGAATAGCCTTTTGTCATACTTGTGTCACGTTTAGCTTAAGACTGATGAAGGAGGAGATGAATCTGGCTGTCAAGAGCAGCCCATCTCCTCTCGCCTGCTTTGTTCCTCCAAGGCTTCCACTCCTTGCAGGGTGCAGCAGAAACAAAGCTCCAGCTAATCCAAGCATTCGGCCGGCGATGCTCACTGCCCTGCTCCCACTACTGGCTTTTAGTGAACGCGGTGATGTACCTTAATCTTGTCTTCTGAAGGTTACTCTAAACCACATTTGTTTCTACTCGTTATGTTCAGCTGTGCAATTGTTTTAAGTATGGACATTCTGGGGTGCACTAATTCACCTGGGATTTGGGAGCTGGATTTTTTTCTGTGTAGAAAACAACCTTGACAAATGGTCGTTTCAAAAAGTTAAGGTTAACGACAACACGCTTTTCAAGATGCTCCAGTAATAAATTACTCAGAGGTGAAACACAGGTACACAGCATGTATTTATATCCCAGCTTTGACACCTCTCGGTCATAGAAGAGATTGGCATCCCTTCTGTTTGTCAAGTACAGCGGGAAAGAGAGGGGATGAGGAGATTCATCTTGTTTGCTGAAGTTACTTTGTGTTTCCAGGCAGACACCAAAAGAGAAGGTTAAATGAATGGTGAGAACCTCTCTTTTCCCTTCATTTCTTTCTTCAGTTGCGCCTGTGATTGTGCGCCGCGCATCGAGTAGCCAAAGGCCCTTCTGAAAACTCTTTTCATTTGAGAATGATGCCAGACAGAATGCTTGTGAAATAATTACAGAAAATGAGTGTTGATGCATGTTTTGACTCTGCTGCAGAAGTAATTCTGTCTTCTGTAGTTGAAGTAATTACATTTGTTTCTAAATAGAGAAAAAGAGATGGTAATTGTTAAGAAAAAAAACAATAATAGATCCAACTTCTACTTTATGTAGTGGCAGATAGTTGGGAAGCAAAAAAAGTAATTATTATATTAGTGGAGTCATTGTTGTGTACTATTCAGTGAGCGAAGTCCTGTTATTAAACACATTGAGTCGTGAAGGATTTGTGGGTTTTACGGAATAGTTTGCCTGATGGTTGCTTTCTTTAGCTTTATGGAGAATAGACGTTTTTACAGTATGCTCGGTTAATACCAGACTTAGCATGGAATGCTGCAGGAGCTCATTAGCTGCTATTACTTTTTAATCTTTTTAAAGGCAAAGGAGGTCTTCTGTTATTTGAGCTAGAATCTTCACCTAGAGGAGGAGCAAGACTGTTACTCGTAGTTGAACACCTGCGAAGTTGCTGCTCCGTGCAGATGGCCGGGTTGAGGCTGTGCTGTCCTTCCTTTTGGAGTGGGCTGGAACTGCCCTGTCCCACATAGGGCAGCAGCCCTCGGGCAGAACAGGCCTGAAAGTGCTGCCACTCAGTTCCTATTTCACCATCCGTCTTTTCAAAGAGATGAAAAGTGTCTGTGGTTCCCTGAGACTCAACTCCCTGAGGTTTTGGTACAAATCAAGTGATGTGAGAGCTTACAGCCTTCAGTAAGGACAGGGGTTCAGTGTGTGTTTGGGAGGGCAATTCAGGAGCACACTGGGGGGAAGCCCAGGCTGTAGCTAACTGCTGAGACTTCCTGATGCTGCTTGCTGTTGGTTTTTCTGTCACAAACGTGGCCTTGCAAGCAGCACGTGTATTCTGAGTCTGTTGAATGTACTAGAACTCCTAGTGGTTTCAGAAATGCAGATGATCCTACAGTGGGCTTGCTGGTAGCCCTGGCAATAGAAACCCTACCAGAGAGTAGTGCCTCTTGTACATGAAACATTAATACAGTGTCTATCAAAATACAACAGCCGAAGGAAAGCACACCGCAGCACTGCGGGAGACCCACACGTCCTTGCAATAGCCAGCTGGAACAGACACTACCTGTAAGTAAGCTGTGGCTGTGTGGTAGCAGTGACTTTCCCCATACTGGCTGTGCTGCAGTGCTGAGCCAGGCCTCGATGGGCTCAGCGTTGCTCGCAGCTTAGTGTGCTGGACACGTAATTCTGTTTCATGCCTTGCCGGTGTGTGGTCTCTTGATTTTATCTTCTGTCTTTCACGTTCAGAGAAGCCTTGTTCTGTTGACCTTAACTGGAAATTGGACTTTCACTGGAAATGGGGATTAAACCTTTTGAGTTAAACTTTGGCTACACTTTTGCCCGGTGTACTAGAGTCCCGTTGGTACATATCTGAAAGCAGAATTGGACATCTGGAAGGCAGATTGCATGTTATTGTGAGTTGTTTAATGAGAGAATTTCAATTGTTGAGTGTATGGTTAAATTTAGAAGTTAGTGAAAGGAAATACAGTGGAACGTTGCTCTACATTCTTAATGAGGCACCTGATACTTTGTTCAATATTAGTTAATTTACTAGTTTCCTGAAGAGACTTCTTAATCTCTTCCTAATGCTTTTACTCAATCTGACAGGATTCATTTACATAGCTAGTGTTTGATTGCACGTATTTAACAGGTGCACATCACTGTAGGGTCACGGACTGGAACAGCCGCACATCAATAATGGATTTAACCGAACACTTTTTGTGTTTCTGAGATATGTGATGATTGGGAAAGCTCTGCATCGCCCAGTTGGTCACAGTCTGTGGGAAACCTGCCCATGTAAAATCACATAACGTGGTTCCAGCATTAATGCTGTGGACTTGCTTTGTGTTTCAGCATTTTTTCCAGAGATTTGCCAACTGCTCTTTGCACGGTGAGCCGAGCAGCGAAGCGGGCAACAAGCCTTGATTCCACACTGCTAGCAAGGCACGTGAGATTTTAAACAAAAAATAAAGGCCACTGAAATTAACAGATTTTAATGTCCTCCATGGATGAATTCTATTTTCAAGGTGATTCTTCCTTCCATTTTTAAGGGAGAGCTGTCAGAAGTGATGCAGGGACCCTACCTGCTTTTTGGAGAGCAGGTTAGAGTCACAGGAGCTTTGTTTTGCTGTAAAATTTTGATGAGTTAACCAAAAGCACTGTGCAGACTCGCACACAAATTGTCCCTTAGTGAGTCATGAAATTATACTCACTTTTCATTTCTATTTTTTTCTTGCTTGTGCTGGAAAGCTTTGGATGACACATGATGCTGTCAAGACTGTCAAAACTTCATACAGTATATTTCAGCTAAAAGAAAAACCCACAAAACCAACCTCTGGTGTGAATGGGAAGAAGGAGAACCTGGCAAGCTCTCTGACATCAAGGAATGAGAAGGGCGTTGAGAGATTTCTCCCTATCCAAGATCATAAGCAACATATGTTCAGTATGGTGGTTTTTTGCTTTTTTTTTTTTTCTCTCCTTGTTTCTTGGAGAGTAAAACACAACTACTCTCTTTTCACTACAGTGTTTGATGCTTGTGAAACAAAGAAGATCACACTAGTAATTTGTGCTAGCATAGTTTCACTGGGGATGAACCGTGCGACTGCTTTCAGGTCAATAGGGGCAACACAGAGCTGTGGACTGGCAGCACTCGAGGTGTGAAGCCTGTCTGTGGGGTCTCCTGGAAGCCCACGGACCCTCTTGGAAGCACTGTTGTCATGCTGAACTTCAGTCACCCCAACATCTGCTGGGAGGGCAGCATGGCAGGACGTGAACAATCCGAGAAGCTTTTGGAGTGCAGCAAGAACAATTTTATGAAAGAAAGATTAGAACTTGAATCATTTGGTAGATGATTGTTGGAACTGGATATTCTTTGAGGTCCTTTCGAGCCCAAGCTATGAGAAGTTAAAATGGGTTCGTTCCACCTGAAAACGTGGGTCTGGAGGGGAATGGTATCTGATTGCTGTGACTGTTCTGTTGTGTTTTTTTTTTTTTCCAATTCCTGTTGAATTTTGAAGTTGAATGTAACTTTGAAGTTGTATTTTGGATGTGGAGTTGTTGGACCAGATGACTTGCAAAGGTTTCCCCCAACCTGAATGATTCCAGGATTGGTTTTGTTCCTTCTTCATCACAACCTTTAGTGGGGTATAGAACAGCTTCTCTTGTCCTTTAACTGACACTTTTCATTTACTGTTCTACTTACTCAACAAATTCACTGCCTTCTGACCAGGAGTGTGTTACCTCACTCTTGATTTTTAATGTTGCTGTACCAGCTATTGGTATGTGTTGGGGGGGGAGAGAGGGGGGTGGAGAGAGAGAATAAGGAATCTGCAAACTAAATTAAGGACCAGAGGACTTTTAGTCAAGGATTTGGGAGAACAGGGGAAAAA
The DNA here is from genome assembly GCA_030625065.1 of Alectoris magna. Classification (NCBI taxonomy): domain Eukaryota; kingdom Metazoa; phylum Chordata; class Aves; order Galliformes; family Phasianidae; genus Alectoris; species Alectoris magna. The sequence goes on along the minus strand of CM060576.1, from coordinate 10,836,980 downwards.
TGGGACTTTCACCCTGTGAGGGAATTGTTGTTCTACAAAAGCCTGCTGTTCTCCCATACGTGCTATGAACAAAGGCCTTGCTGCATGCAGAACTGCTGGAGAACTTTCTGCAAATACCTTCTTTATGCTGTTCTTCTTATAACTATCGTGTTTTTAACTCCGAGGAAACAGCATTTTGTGTTAACTCTGTTATGCCACGTTTATAAATTGCCTGAGCTCCCAGATGTATCACAGACTACCAAAAAGCAGCTGCATGAGAAGTGCAGTGATTTTACTCAATGGGGGATTACAGACACTGGACTTTGAAAGACTTCATTTAAAGGCAAAAGAGATCTTCAAAGCTGGCATTTTCCAAGTAAATAAGGCTTCATCTTTGATATGCCCGCTTCGTGCTGCCTCGTCAGTCTAGAGAAAGATGTACCTTGAATCAAAGTGGACAACTGAGAATGAAAGCTGATAAAAGATTATAATAAAAGAGAGGAATCCCTGACATGCACACACAAAAAAGAAGACGTGATATTTGTTACAGCAAGCATTTGTAGGAGTGGATGGCTAATGTACAGTCTAGACTGAGATTTCTTTGGGTGAACTTTTATCATGTGCTTAAAGCTCTGCAGGGTGATGTGAAAAATCATGGGGCAGGGGAAGTCCCCAGCTATAGGTTCTCTGTCACCTTGCAGACTCCATAATGTTACCATTATGAAAGAAAAATCACTGCTGGGCTGATAATAGTTTTGCTGAGCAGGCAAGTACACAGTGTGTGTAAGCACATGGATGAGGATTCAATAACCTCATATTTTATGACTGAAATCAGCGTGATTAATATTTAGCAGAGCAATAGATCCCCAACCTTGAACAGCCCTGCAGAGGCCATCATTACAGACTGGCCATGGAGGAGGCAATAGCGCTTCACTTATGGAGGGCATTTATCACTTTTAGGGAAGTTTGTTTGAGCTCCCAAACTCCGACATTTCAAACTAGTACTGCTGAAAGTTAAGATTAAACCAGTCTGGAGCTTAGTTCTTTCTCCAAGTGCTTGAAGTTGATGCTGGTTTGGGATAGGTGTTTCTGGTTTGAGCATGTTTCCATGGCCATCTTGACAGGACGGCACAGTCATTGGTGTAATCCTGAAGCACATGTTGTGTGTTGGTGCAGTGCTGGGGCTCAGCGATGACACTCAGAATCTCTGTTTTTCTTTTACAGCCTCAGAACAGGGAGAGCAGAAGGGATTGCCAGATACACGGGGCAAAACATCTGCCCTTCTAGGGGTACAGGATGCTGCAGAGGTGGTGACGTGAGGTACAAGAACGGGATGAACACAAGTACATCTAAATAGGTTTTTGGAAGCTTGCAGTGTGGGGAGAACATCTCAGTCTGTTTTACCTGCCGTGGGACCACTGCCAAGTGCTATTTCTAATGGACTGAAGGGGCAGAAAGTGTCCTTGCTGTCTTTGTGACTTGGTTTCTTTTCTTGTAAGCTCTGACTGGTTTGTGGGGTTGGCTCAGCTAGAAGGCTGAGTTGTTGGAAGGCCTGAAAGGACCTGGAAGTCACTGGGGAAATAGAGAGAGAAGTAAAGAGTTCATTGCTTCATTTGCCCATCTGTAAAACAAGGATTAGCAATGTTTCTGCTTTGCATAGTGTTTTTTGTTTATTTTAGGTACTGCAATTGTAAGAGCCCTGCAATATCTGTAGAACATTGCCATCCTCTCTTTGGCAAACAGTGACAAGATGTTACCCCAGTTATCCTGGTACATTTACACAATGTTTACGATGTGCTTCAGCTGGGCGCTGCCTTCATGTTTGTTCCCTGCCTGATCTGTGTAGTAGTGTTGCACAAAGGATGCTGAGGCAGGCTGAAGTGCAAAAAGATCTTTTAGTGGCATCTGTAGCTGATGGCAACTACAGTTCTTTTTGAGGGATAAAAATAGAGAAAGGACACAGCGAGCCTTCCAGTGGCAGCTGGGAGGAGAAGCAGTTCAGTCCTCCCACTGCCAGTTCTCAGTAACACTCAGTCATGGGAACTATGCAGTTTCCATCAGGATCTTCTCAAAGTCACTGCTGGTTGTAGCCACGTGGGTTTGTGCTGGCTGGAACACTTTAGGGGCAGGAGGTGCTGCCCACTGGGAGCTGCTAAAGGCAGGTCCTAGCACTGCCTGGGTTAAGGCATGTGGGATGGCTGTGTCCCAAGTGGGCTTCTGCCACTGGTGCTGGGGGCTTAGGCCTCTTGTCACTGTGGATTTTCCATAACATCTGCTTTCCTTGCTGGGAATTCAACAGCAGAAGGTGGTGATGTGAAATATCCCATCTTCCAGATAAACACATTGATGACTTCACAAGTGAAACACGGTGCTGCAAAGAGTGGGATTTGGCAGACCCTCCAATAAATACTGTCTGTGACTTTGTATTTTGTGGGTAATGGCCCTGCAACAAAGCATCTCTGATAAAGCAGAACAGTGGTAGCACCGGTAGATTCCCACTACTGTCCTGCTGTTCATAGACCTCCTGAAGAACCATTCTCACAGTGTGGAAAACTGTCAAAGACTTTCAGAGTCCTTTGTGCTGAACTGCAACAGAATTGTGCTGCACGGTCCTGCGGGTGTCACGAGGGCTTATTTTGTCTTTACAGTCAATGCCAAATGAACAAATAATGGTCTGCCACTTACTATAAATAATGCCCTATTTCCACTATGAAACCACATGCGTCCTGCAGAGCACCGCGTCTCTGACACACCAAGGCCACGGAGCTGCTTCTGCAGAGGTGCTTTGCTGGGCTGGCAGGAACGACGTGTGCGTGGCTTCAGGCATACAGTCAGGCGGCCCTGCTCTATCTGACAGCCACTCCGTTCTTCTGGAAAAGAAACTGAAGATAGGAACTCAAGCAGTGACAGAGCGAGCATTGGCTAGGGGCTGGAATTCACCAGCTGCTAAAGGAACGGCGAGGAGCAGGACAGCTCCATTAGGGAGAAATATCACGCAATATGCTGTGCTTAAAACGTGTCGTTTCATAGCAAATGTTACTGTTTCTGTGTGTCAGTCCCGTAATAGATTTACGTGAGCAGCCTTTGGCAGGTGCTGAGTTCTGTCCAAACCCATGGAGATCTTCTCAAGTCTGGTTTACATGATCAGATCTCACTAAGGATGCAAATCATCAAGGATGGCACTTGGCAAATTCTGGGCCACTGCATAAATAATCTCCAGGCAGAATATGTTACAGGTGACGCTCATTAGCATGCTGCAAAGCTGGGGATTGAACCTACCTGACATGAGATGTCTTGGGAAATAATCTCTGGCTGTGTTGTGCCTGATCAGTCGCATGTGGCTTGTTAAAGCAGTTGGAAAAAACACCCGACTGATATGTTCTGCAAGCAGAACAGCTTGTGTGAGCAGCACCGGGTACAGGGGCTTTTGTCATGGGGTGTTCACAGGCACTTGTGTTTGTGTGCAGCACCCTGCTCTGCTCTGCCCCTCACTGGGGTCACAGCACTGCCTGCCCCGAGATTGCCTCCAACAGCCTCACACTGTAATGGGGCTGTGTGACACATAAGACACTGAGACAGTGGAGGTTTAGGTTGAATATTAGGAAAAAGTTTTTCACCCAGAGGGTGGTGACGCACTGGAACAGGTTGCCCAAGGAGGCTGTGGGATGCCCCATCCCTGGAGGCATTCAAGGCCAGGCTGGATGTGGCTCTGGGCAGCCTGGTCTGGTGGTTGGCGACCCTGCACATAGCAGGGGGTTGGAAGTGGATGAACGTTGTGGTCCTGTTCAACCCAGGCCATTCTGTGATTTGATGATAAGTGCTTCTCTGGAGAGGGATGGTCTCAGTAACCGTTTAGGTGTGAGGCATGACCCAGTGTTGTTCTCAGCCTGCTAATGTTGTTAAACCAAAATACATGCACACCTACAGTGTGCTATGTGTAGTGCTGTACTAAGGAGGTTGTAAATGTGTTTGTAAATGCTTTGCTTTAATTGTATAAAGAACGTTTTGCAGAGAGAAGTAAAGGACTGTAGGCTGAAGCAGCCGTAACAGTCATATTTCTCTTATAGGGAAGTGACAAGTTTAAATGTCAGGGCCATAATAATAATTAATTCAAAATGCTTAATTATCATTTTGTATCCAGTTTTCCTCTCTGTGCCACAATGCCAGACATAAATTGCCTGCTGCTGAAACGTGGCTACCAGGAGAAGCCATGGCAGGCATTTTAATTTTGTTTGGGAACGTTATATAATAACCAGTAGTTTGAGGTACAAGGGGTGGAGGCATCTCTTAACTCTCCGTTTTAGTGCACAAAAAGGCAGCACCCTGGTGTGTCCCCACCTCTAGAGACTGACCTCCCCATGCTGGATGTTGCACTAGGGATGAGTTTTTGTGCTTACATGCATTCACAAAGGCAGATAAATGCTTCAGTGCCCTGGGCTTTGTGCTGTGTGCTTTGAGTAAGAGAGTTTGTCAGCAAACAGTGCGACGTATTCCAAGAGAGCAGGGAAAGCAATTATCTTCCCTGGCACCCTCAGTTCCAAGCCGAGCAATATTGTGGGGCAGGGAGCTAATTGCTCCATCTGTTGCTTTGGGTCTCTGGGAGGGAGCCGGGTCTGTCTGCCGCACCCCATGGAAGCTCCAAGTGTCATTGGCTTCATTAGAGCCCGCCTGATTTTTCATTGCATCACTGCATTAGCCTGGGTTTTCTGTCAGACTGGGGTCGATGGGGTTTGTTTTCAATCACAACTTGTGTTGGATGCATTTTTCTGCCTGGTGGTTCAGTTGTGATCATAAACAGAAGTTGTTTGTGCCTGCAGACCGCTGTGCAGAAATGCATGTTGGTGTCTGCACAAACTTTGGTGGCCCAATATCACAGCTGTATTTACAACAGGATGCTCGGTACCCCGGTTTGTACTTAGGGTCTGTTTTGCTTTGTGGTAAAAAAGAAAATGTGCATTGGCTTTTCAGTCTTTATACTTGTCCTGCAGTGCCTTCCTGTCCTCATACGTATGTATGATGCTCTGATCCACATTAGCATAGGTTTGTACTTTTGACATTTATAAACTGGTTTTGTATTCTGGGATGGCAGTCACCAAGTATTTGTGTCTCACAAACACGGACCCAGCTGTTCCCTGGTATCCACCTTCTGTCATTTTCACACAACTGTTAATGTGGGAAGGCCCTAATGCACGATCCAGCCAGAGCTGAGGCCTTCATCCCCTTGGAGCAGCAGCTCAGCACTCCACACCAGCACTGTGGCAGCTCATGTCCTTTTAGGTATGTTAAAAAGAATATAAACAAGAAACAGGACAGGGAGAATTTGATTTTGTATATCTCTGTGCATGTAAATATTATCATTGAACTCTCAGGGTGGGTCTGTTAGGGAAAGCTGTTGAAGGTGAGGTCTCATAAACCCTATGGACATGGCCAAGAGATGTGGAGCAGAGTTCATTCTTCTGCCTCTAACACGAGGAAAAAGAGCCCGCAAAGGCAGGAATAGCAGCTGTTACAGGTACAGCAGTACTGAAATAACCAGAGATGGAAGAGACCTGAGAGGATTGTGCTGCTTCTGACGGTGAGGTTTCAGTTGTGTAGAAAGCTGAGCTCTTCTGTGCTGTGCCCAGCTGAGTTTTAGATTGCTGAAGGGGTGGGTTTGCCACAAGGCTCGTGTACAGATTGCTTTTTAGTTGCCTCTTACTTTTGTTGCTTACATTATGCATACCCCCAAACTGGAGGCAGTGCTGCTGATTAGCTCATCAGGCGCGCAAACTGTGCAGCACTGCACTTTGATCTTTGCTATATTAGAGATTTAAATGATAAAGCAAGTCTGATTTTCTGTTGAGGAGTCAGAAATAAAAAGCACAAATTTAAAGAGCCCAGGAGTCTTCCCAGTAGGCTAACATTCTACTTAAAGATATTTTATATTGCAATATGTTCCAGCTAAATATCTCTCCAAATACCATTGTTAGCCTTCCAGCCAGAGCCACGCTGACATGCTGCTTTCAATCAGACCCAGACTGCAGAGGATGTCTGAAGAGAAAGCAAACCTGAAGCTGCCACTTGGAGCTTTCTCCCCACCTGACTGGCCCAGAAGAGCCCGAGGAGCAGTTCCCTATGATCCACCTGATTATGGGGCAGCAGCACTGGCTGCGCCGGGAGCCCCCAGAACAGCTCTTCTTTGCTGTTCTGCTGCTCTGCCCCTCTGTGGTGGCAGCAGCAGCTCACAGAGTTGCTTATCTCTGTCTTAGAATCATCACAGCTAGAGACAGAAAGCACCTTAACATGCGGAGCTGGTAGCACAGGTCCATTTCATACATCCTTATCTGCAGCACGCTGTGCTGTCCCTGGAAGAGCCACGTCCATTGCACACGTGGTGAACCAGGCCATGGTGAGAAGGTTTATTTGACCTCAGTGACCTCTTGATTTTTTGTAGTTCATGAGGTTGAGAAAATGATGTTACATTGCTTACCTTTATGATTAAGTTTTAGAAGTTGCAGCTTATCTGAGTATGCTTTTCAGACAGATGCTGCTGTTTTCCACTGAAACTGTTAGAAGTGCAAAGATCAATGCTTTCGAGTTGGAGTAAAGATGATTGAACGTGCTACGGGAGAAAAACAAAACCAGGTTTGCATTCAAGGCTGGTGTTTGAAGAATTGTTAGCTGTAGTAAGTAATATTGATTTATTCTTGGAGATGCAAGTTTGGAAAGAGCTCTTTTCTTCTTGCACCTCGTGCTGCAGAGGAGAAGAACAGAGGGGCATTTCCCTCTTCTCAGCACCCAGCTGCAGGGGTGAGGCTGAGCTGGCCCAGTGAGTGACACGACTGCTGCATCTTCATGGTGCCTGAGTGGCAGCTGCAACTTGTTCTGTTCCAGAGTTCCCAAGTAGGTCTGGGATGTGATGTTTAAAGTGCAATGAATGTGTACAGTCTGTAGTACTGAATAGCCTGGAAGAATCTGCATTAAAACAAAAAGCAAACAACAAAACAAAAAAAAGCCAGAAGATGAAATAATTACTTAAAAAGCAGCTTGTAGAAGAATATATCTCCCACATTTTCCTCTAGGTGAAATAAATTTTGTAATCTCAATAGTGTTTCTTGAAGACCCACGTACTTACTGGGTGCTCCAGCAGGAAGCTCAGTGAGGAACATGAGGCTGAAATGTCTGCTCCCCGCTGCCCGAGCTGCACCTGAAGAAGGCTGAAGCATCCCAGCAAAGTGTGCAGAGGTGAAGGAGGATTTCTGCCTACTGCTGCTCATGGGCTTGCTTTGTTGCCAGCTTCCACAAGAGTCAGAACAGAATCCTCTCATTTCACTTCCAGAGGTTAAAAGAAGCAAAAATCTGCGGCAGTAGCAGTCCTTGGTTGGATTTTTGTAGCTTAGCATGGGGCAGACATGAGGAGGACATGCTTGTTTCCCATTTTTAAAAATAAATAAAGAAGTCTTAGGTGCTTTTGCATTGCATGAAGATTTATTTCCCAGGCAAAAACCGTACATCCCAAAGAACACTTCTGTGTACACCATGGCTCACTGAAGAAATAGAATAGGAAGACAGAAGACATATGCAGACAGGCATATGCGTGCATGCATGCGTTCACGTGGACCATAATAGTTCATTTCATATACATGAAAATCAGTGACACGTAGTAAATGCGACCTGACACACTGCAGATAACTGTGTGATTTGGTGGTGTTCCATGTTCTAAAACTTGGAACCATTGTTGTAAAGAGATTTTGGAATATGGATGATGTTGGCAGAGCACACCCTGGGTGTTTGACTGGCTCAGAGAACATTGCCAACCAAGTGATAAGAGGAGCTGCATAAAAAAGTTCAGTTCCTGCAGGAAGCCTGAAAAGTACAAAGGTGCAGATAATTTCACATTTATCTGCTTTAAATTTTGATTCATTTCTGTATCTGTTCTGTTGATGGAAATCTGTGTCATCTGCATATAAGCCTGCAGAAAGGAACTCACTAATTTACAGAGCTTTTGGGAGAGCTGAAGCATCAGGCCAGTAGGAGAAGCGCAGGCAGCTCTGCTTCCCTGCCAGCCCGTGTGGGATGAGGGCCCTGCCCCTTGTTTCACAGCACTCACGTGCTCCATGAGTGGTGCTTGCCCACAGCATTAAAGACCCACATCAAGGCTTCTGATTTGGCCTTGCCTTGCCAGCACAGTGGGTTATTTGAAGTCTGCTGGGACCAGGCGTTGCATGGGGTGCCCCGTGGCTGCTGAGGGCTGAGGGCTGGTCGGGGGGAGCAGCGTGCTCCGCTGCATGGCAGAAGGGGAAACGGCCTCTTCAGGAGCACTCCTTGGTTTGGGTGGGATTGTTGTCCTGTAACCCCATTACCTTGTGGTATCCTGCATGCAGCCACGCACCTTGACTTTATGAAGCCCCCGTGTGCATATAGCTTGAAGAATTAGGCTGTATTTGCATCTCTGAGATGACAGTAAAAGCAGAAAAATACAGCAATCCTTTCAAATGCAGTATTTGTAACCATTTCTTCAAAACGAGGGACGGAGTCGTAGCTCACCCTCTATTTCTCAATAGAAAACGCGGAGTGATCCCAGGTCAGTGGCCCTGGATCTGTGGGCGTTCCTTGAAGTTTCCAGCGTGAAATTTAAATGGGAAATGAACTTGGTGCTGGATAGCATGGAGGCAGATGGAAGAGGAAACGCTGGCAGAAGGAAAAAAAATACCTTGACTGTGTCAGTACAGGCAAATGTGCAACACTGCAGCGCTCATACAGTGCGGTGATGGAGCCATCAGTAATGGGAATGCACAGAACAACAAGGCTGGGGAGCAGCAGATTTCTTTTTCACTATTAAGCCTATAAACCTTTAGGCCGCTTCCTATTAAGGCCATGCAATAAAACATTCCCAGCTGTTTCCAGAACACATTTTGTGGCAGTGACCACAGCAATATAGTATGAGTATTGGCTGCATTTTATAGAGGCTTCTGGAAGTATGAGATACTTGAAAAATACACTGGAGTAATGCTTGAAAACACTTAGGATGTGCCCTCAGGCCACTACTATAATGTTGGGACTGCTTGTTTCTTTCCTATATTGTTAATCTTTCCTTTTTCTGTGTGCTTGGTTCCACGCCAGTCTTGCAGTATAGGAAATCAAAGTGTCACCAATGACGGAGCTGTCTGAAGGTGAGTGTGCACTGCTGGGTGCTGAGCATCCCATCAGCACCTTCCTGGCTCTGAAACTAAAACGTAGCAGTGCATTTCCATAGCTTCCAAGGGTGGCTGAAGTCAGATGCATTTTGATGAAGAAGCCCAATTGAATTGCATTGCCTTATTCTTTTAAAACGCTTTTGGTTAGAGTGAGCAGGCATTTAATTGCCCTTGTGGGTCACTGCTTCACACCGTTTCCTTTCCCATCCATCCCTAGAAGTCACTGCTGAGTTTTAAACCAGGTTTTCCCTTTCCTCTAGTGTTATATATTAAGTTACGCAGCCAATTGTGGTTTGTTTCCGTATCTTGTTCTACATCTCTCCTAGTGGTTTCATTTCATGCTTTAATTAGAAGAAAGGAGCACATCAGTTATTTTCAGAGGAACCATTATTAGGTGGGAAAAACATTTGCTGCGAGTTCATTGCTTCATAGTTTTGACCCTTACATTGTTTGATTTAAACAGTTATTCATCAGAGAAGATGATAGCTGGCTCCATGTGATCACAGTACTCACAGGGTACAGACTGTAGGATGACTGAAACAAGTTTTAGAGGACCCCAGAAAAAGTGCAGTTCAGAACAGGAGAATAATCTGACCGCTCCTGAGCATGCAGGAAACGTGCATAGCTCAGCATCTGTTGTTGAGTCAGCAGTGTGGATTCCATGCTGGGTGGATGGGCAGTGGTGTCTCAAGTCATGTGGTGGAGAGAGGACGGCGCTTCTGAAACGGGCAGCTCATTTCACGTGTTTTTGCAGTTTGGTAAAGAAATGGGAGCTGATCACCAGGGTGGTTTGCAAATCAGAGCAAATAGACAAAGAAGGGAGAGACCCTTTGTAAATACAGCACGGGTTGTCCCAGCTGAGTTCTTACTGCTGACCTGTGTGTGTCCTGCAAAGCCCCATGAATGGTGTCTGAAGAATTTGTTAAGGATGAAACCAAGGGGATCCTGCTTCAAAAAGCAGCAGAAATTAATAAAGAATAAAGAGCTCTTGGAGTGGGTCCAGAGGAGGGCCATGAAGATGATCAAAGGGCTGGAGCACCTCTCCTGTGAGGAAAGGTTGAGGGAAGTGGGCTTGTTTAGCTTAGAGAAGAGAAGGCTCTGGGGAGACCTCATTGTGGCCTTCCAGTGCTTGAAGGGAGCGTATAAACAGGAGTGGGAATGGCTGTTTGTGAGGGTGGAAAGTGATAGGACAAGGGGGAATGGTTTTAGACTGAGACAGGGGAGGTTTAGGTTGGATCTTAGGAGGAAGTTTTTCACCCAGAGGGTGGTGATGCACTCAACAGGTTGCCCAAGGAGGCTGTGGATGCTCCATCCCTGGAGGCATTCAAGGCCAGGCTGGATGTGGCTCTGGGCAGCCTGGTCTGCTGGTTGGCGACCCTGCACATAGCAGGGGGTTGGAACCAGATGATCATTGTGGTCCTTTTCAACCCAGGCCATTCTATGATTCTATGAATGTCTACTCCTAACGATTTTTTAAGACTCTCCCACATAAAATTCTATAGCAGAGATAAAATATACAGTGATATGGAAACACTGAACATGGAATGTAATAGAAAAATTAAATATTTTGTAAGGTACTTCCCCATCAGGGATAACTAGACATCACTAGTCTGTCTGAACTTCTAATCAATATGAAATTCAATTTGGAAGTGAATGAAAGGGCTAACAATTTCTTTGAAAGAGAAGATAATACTTCTCAGTTCTGTGAATAGACGCCGTTCTGAAGTACAGCAAAAATGTCTGGGAAGTAGAAAAAGATGGGGAAAAGCATCCCCGAGTGGTGTTTGCATAACAGTAAGGCACTGTTAGAGTGCTCCAGTGCTTCATGGGGAGTGGAGACCTCAGTGAATACAGTAGGTAGGGTGAGGAAAGGCCGGTCTCTGGCATTTGTGCTATCAAATAGAGATGAATGTCTTATTTTTTACCTCGGTAGCCTCAGTAATGTTACTGGTGTTCCATGTTCAGCTGCAGAACAGTGACTGGAGCTCCCCACGCTGCCCCACACAGACTTGGAGCCCGAACCAAACCACCGGGCACACCCAGACTGCAGAGGATGAAATGCATCATCAGCACAGCGCAGTTCCTTGTGCACAGGGGTATTGACTGGATGCCATCTGAGGGCTGCCGGTCACAGAGTTTACCTGTCCTACCATGAGGCTCAAAGCCTCGATGGTTGTGAGGGCAGTTTGCACAGCGAGCATTAGCAGATAGCTAACCTCTCCCACTTCTGCCCATTATAGGTGCAATTAATCCTCAGGTTTCTTCAGAGCTACGATATAAAGAAATGTCAGTAGCATGCAATAGCTGGTTCAGTGCTGTGGAAGAGGTGTGTATGTAAAGAAAGGAAAATACACAGAAGAGAACAGACAGTTGCATAGAGCGATGGGTACTTGTGGAGGTGCCTCTTATCTGTACGTATCATTAGAGCACGCTCATGTTGATATTTTTGGTATCCTGTTTTGTTTGGATTTCATCATGAATATGATAGGTGAGACATCCAGAATCTCTCTCAAATCACTTGATCACGTTTTGAAAACTGATTTTTAAAGGTGATGTATAGAAATATGTCCAAGGAGTGCCAGCATGTGTCTCGGTGTCATTGACCATATCTTCCTCATATCTCACAGCTGCCTCACATCCCATTAGTCACCTCGGCAATTTCTTCTTCCATCCTGTCTTTCTCCTGTGTCAGAAGCGTTGTTGCTGTGGCACCCACAGAACGTGCATTTCTTGGAAAGGGAGCGCAGCAGAAGTCAATGGGCAGCATTTCAAAGTAGAGAGTGGCATCGTTTCAGGGGTAGTTGGCTTTGGGGATTGGAATTAATTTCTGACCAAAATGCTGTTGTGGGTGGTTTTCTTTGGTTGTTTTTAGTTGGGTTTTTGGTTTTTTTTAACAATTTTGGGCAGTGAACTTTCCCAGTGTGATCTAGAAAAGGGGCAAACAGAAAGAAATCTTAATATTATTTAGGCCGTGAAAGATGTGTAAATATTTTATAAAACCATGGCCAGCCAACAAGCAAATATTCTGTCTGCCCAGTGTGACTAATTAGAAGATGGCTGAGCCTTCTGCTGCCACGGTGCCTTCAAATGCAGTGCACAAGCAGTGTAGCAAAGCACCATCCGTTATTGACTCGTATTGTTTTATGCTTTTACCTTTGTGCTGTATTGCTGCAGACAAGATTAGACGTCAGTCTGCTCAAACAGAAATCTAATTGAACTTCCTGATTTAGTGCCTCGTTCTAATAACGTTAGAATAGATGGACTAAAACTTTGTTATTGCTCCCTATATATTTAAAATTAAACAAACAATAAAAAAGCGGGCAGAATCTGGATTTTATAGCTGTAGCCTTTGGCAAGAGCAGTGTATGCTTCTATAAATTCTGTTTGATATTGTTGGATCTCTTATGTGACAGCAGTGTTGAAATGAAAGAGTATTACTGCAGAGAGCCCAGGCACGAATAACACACCAGCCTGGCGGTGCTCAGATACGGAGGGGTGGCCACAGCTTTGAAACCAAGGTGTTCATTTTGTTTTCCTTCCTGGAGGATGAGTACAAATGTGCTTGGATGCCGCTCATTTACAGCCAGGAACTTGGTTGTTCACACCACCCCCATTGTCTGTTTTGTTTTGTTTCGTTTTGTTTCTTTTTCATTTCTCTATAAATGAATTGCTAGAGGGAAATCTGGCCAGAGAAGATGTTTTTAGATGCCTTTGAAGATGTAAAAACAGCAAATGGAACGTGCTGTGGCATAAACATCAAAGATCTGCCCAGGAGGAATCAAAGGATTTTTGTGAGTCTATCAGCTTGCCCATAAGCTGAAATGCTTCAGCTGCTGTACGTTTCTTCATGCAGGGCACCTCGCTATTGATTTTGGTGCCACCCACGCATGAAAGGATGCGTGGTGCGTTACAACTGCTTGCTGCAAAATTCTACCTCTCAATTCTACACCAGCAGTTCTCCTAAGCGATGCCAGCTCTTCTTCTTCCTTGGGTCCCCCCCTTCTAAGAGTTTGGGGATCCAGCTGGCAGCCCTCCTCTCTCCAAGCTGGGAAGAAAGCAGCTGGTCTTGTCCCAGAGCTGCTCTTGGGTGTTGTTAGCAACCTTTGGCCCTAAGAGGGATTGGGGAGTTGCATTACTACATTATTGCTAATAATGCAACTCGTAGTGCTACTGCATTTAGTCAGTAAATGCTTCATGCCGATAGACTCGCATTTTACGTTTTTGCTTCTGTTCTGCATACTTGTGCTGTATCAGGGCAGTCAGGTATTAATATCAATGCTAACAGGACATGCACATTTTATTCCTTCTGGATTAGTATGAATACTTTTCCCTATGTGGCTTTTCAGATGGAATAAAAGTTAACTCTGTGCAGATGAGCTGGTATTGGTCAGTAACGCGGTCTCCTTCAAGTAACATCTTTGGTTTTGAGGCAGTGACCTCCCAGGGCCAAGTGAGAGATTTTTCTCAGTGGAATGCAGAGCGAATTCCCTTGCATTGAACCTGAGGTGTTAACAGGGCAGGTGTTCCTTCAAAGAACATTGAAATTCTGTTTCAACAATACCTAACGACTCTCTTTGGACGTGTTCTTAATTACTGGGTGTTAGAAGAGGTTGGTGGTTTTGCTTTAATTATCTTCTGTGAGTTACGGAGATGTTATGCAGTAGCCTCTTACTGCTATTTGTGCCACTAGTTCCATTTTGATACAATTCTGTTTCTGAAGAGCGGAGCAGAAAAAAACAGGTTTATTGGTTGAACTCCATTCCTGAATGTTTTAAACCCTGAGAACACCTGAATGATCTGTTTGTTAGGGAGCAGGGGAAGACCGGAGCTGCTTCATTACAGGAACAGCCCCAAGAAATGATTTTGGATGTTTTCTGAGTATAGTCCTGCTGTTTGGTTGTGTCTGAATGCTCTTCATCATTAGAAGGACAACATCTGGGAAAACACTTCACTCATTCAGGTTTGATTGGGAGTCTGATCTCTATTCAGCAATTCCTCCTTTTTTCAGGTACTGCTTGTGGGGGAACCATGAGCTGTGTACCACGGGGACCTTCGACATCTGTGATGGCTGCTATGGAACGTGGCTTGGATGTTGTCAGAAGGCTTTGCAGCCATAGTTTCTGCTTAACTTGGGTTTGTCTGCTGGAGGTACAAAAGGAGATCTGATCAGCACTGCTTCCTGGAAATTAAAGCTCATCAGTATTGGTACTAGGAAACAGATTTTATTTTTCAGGTATATTACTGTACCTTACTGCGTGTTACTGAACCAAAGGTAACTCGTCTGAATGGGACAACCAGTAAACATCCACCTTCAGTGTTTGGAGAGTTTGGAAGCCAGGGGGAGAGAACAAAATGAGGTATTTCTGGGTGAAGTCTTTCTTTTGGAACCATGGTTAGGACTTCTTGAGAGGCTCCCAGTTTGGTGCCAGCCAGCCAGCAGCAGTCCCTGCCGTGAAGCACTGCAGAGTTTGGGCACAGGCACCTCCTGGGCCAGAAGGCAGGGTCCTGCTGAGCCCCAGCCTGGCATTTTAGGAGAATGTCAGCCCAGAGCACAGTGCCTGGAAGGAAATGCCAACTGCTTGAACATCGTATATTTTCAGGTATTTTTTTTCCCTTTGGATAACTTTCAAATTGCCGTAGTCTCTGTGCCTGTTGCTCAGGTTTCCGTGCCTGCAGCACCACGTACGCAATGTCAGGGGAAGCTGTTGATGTTGAACTGATAAAAGAGTGAAAAGAAGAAAAGGAACGGCTTTGACAAGTTGACAGTAAAATGCCAGCTTAATAGCTGTGCCCTGTGAACTGTGCTGCTGGCTCTAGCGTGGTGTCCCTGCCAGCTGGCCCTGCAGAAGCAATGAGTGGTTTGATCCACCGGCTCTATTTCTTTTCTAAATGAGAAAAATCCTCTTATGTTTCCCCACATGCACCTTGCCCAGGAGCTGCTCTGTCCATTTAACACCTCTCCTTTGGCATTAATTGAGCTAGGAAGATGTGATAAATGGAAAGCATAGTCTGTTTGCTTCCTTTCCTCTCTTGCAGTCACCCAAGACTGGCCCATTACAGTGATTCCCTTTGTCTGACGTTCATGTGAATGCTAACAGATGGTTAGGTGCTCAATCTAGTTGCATTTCTAGCTGCTGGAATTGAAGACCTTATTTCCTTTCCCTTGGATCACACCAGCAGCTTTTCTCTTGTCTTATGAAGGCTTATAGCTTTCAAAGGTGGAGAAGTAATATCCTTGTCCACTAGGTGAGAAGTACGTGGGAGTATTTACAAGTGGTTGGTTTGGGAGAAAGAGGAAAGATTGAATGCGATTGGTTCCTTCTGTCAAGCTAGATTAGTTGGACACATCTTCCTGAAGGAGCCGGAGCACTGCAGGGTGTCCCTCTGCTGCCCAGTGCTGCACCCAGGCTGTTTAACAAGTTTTCCAGTACTTCTCTGAAAATGATTAAAAAGATGGCAAGTTTTGCTGTCAGCTGGTGATCCCGTAAGCAGGGGGCTCTCACAGCATGGGGCCGTGCTGCTTTTCTGCTGCCCACGGGTAGAGGCAGGGCACCCAGCTCAGGGGCTGACTGCAGCGGGATGTCCCTGCTGACCGGGGGGCTCTTATTTCTGTCATGCAAGGATTTCTGAAATCCCACTGGGGTGGGGGGTGAGTAGGAATGACTGCCATCGTGCTGCACGTGGGGCTCACAACTTAGTTTGATTTCTATGGATATAATCCTGTGTGTAGCAGGTTCCTTCTGTGAATTTTTTCACAGCCATCTGTCCATCTGTCCTCCTGTGCAGAGGTTCTCACTGAAACTAGAGGCAAAGGAATAGGAGGCCGCCTTACAAACAGCCTTTGTTCCTAAAGGACAGGAGCTGCGCGCTTGTCTTCTCGTGTTGTGTTTTTCCCTGGGAGAACTGTAGATACGTAACAAATCTGATGAACTTCTGTATTTCACATTATGAAATACCTGATTTTAGAATGGTTTGCAAAAGACAGAAGTGCGGTTCTGAACGTAGCAGGGCTGCTCAGACTGTCTACGGAGAGGGATCATTTTTAAAACTGGGTTCTGTTGCTGAGTTGGTGTTGTATGACAGTTGTTTTCTCACTTCTTGTGAGATAGGAAGCCAATAGAGTGTATAAAGTGAATGGGGGAAAGATCATCACTTCCTATGCTGTGCTTTGGTGAAAAAAAAAAGCACTGATGATATTTTGTTCTGCTCTAAGAAATAAGAGATAGAAATAGGAAGTCTCAAAGCAGGAGAGCCACGAGCCATGGCGGTGGGTGTGCAAACAGAGGCAAAGGAGCACAGAACCAAAAGCTGTCTCTCCAGGCAGTCCGTAGTGTAGCATACAGTATTCACCAAGCTAACCTTGTGTGCCAAGTGTTTTTAATGAGGATTTCCCCAAAGTGGCTTTGTCCTACAGCAGTGGTACTTCGCTCCCTTACTTCTTACCTTCTAGGCATGTGTCTTCAGTGTCTTCTTTGTTTAGCGGTCACTGGGATGCTGAGGTAGGGTAACAGGCTTCGTCAGAGTGAAGAAGAAGAAGCTTCTGCCTCTGCTCTACAGACAGAGGGATGTGAGCCTCTGCCAGAGGGTAGGGGTGGTGGGAGGTGGAAATGAGAACTTGCGAGTGCCCACGTGTGCAAGGTCGTGTTGTGCATTGCTGTGCCTGTCCGGGTGGGAGAAGTTGGTGTCAGGTTATGGGAGCGTTGCACTGCAACTACAAACTTTAATACTTAATTGTATGCTTCACAACCTGGTGTGTTTGGGGAGTATATGTTCATTTATAGAAGGAGGAAAAAAGGCTTACTGCCTGTTGGTGTGAAATAGTCAGCAAATGGGCTGCTTCTGAAATGGGGACTCAGTCGATTTCTTATTATTGTTTTTTAATTTTAT
Organism: Alectoris magna; assembly: GCA_030625065.1. Taxonomy (NCBI): domain Eukaryota; kingdom Metazoa; phylum Chordata; class Aves; order Galliformes; family Phasianidae; genus Alectoris; species Alectoris magna. The sequence continues at coordinate 10,819,938 of CM060576.1, read as the reverse complement.
GGTACATTCATGCATTTCCTCGTGCCCTGGAGGAGGCTGCTTATTGCCAGGTCCCTCTTTTTACTCTTCTTTGAAAGGCCAGAAAGGCGCTTTTATAAATCTAACTTCATTATCCAAACACAAGTGTAATTATTAACACGACAAAGCCAAACTCAGAGAAAATGCAGCTCATTCAAGGACTGTTTCAAAGAATGCCCACTGGGTCAAACCCAACAGATCGCACACCCTACAGCAATGGAAGGATGATGTGTCAAACTGTGAAATATCAAACTCGCTGTCCTACGGTCCCGCATTGCAAAGTGAATCATCCTGAGCCGATCAAAGAACACCTCCCCCCCTTCCCATGCTAACTGCAGTGCTTTGAATGAAAAGCTTTTTAAGAATAGTTTCCCAAGGTTATGTTTCTTCACTGCTGTGTTTTGAAGAGAGATGTGTGTTGTGTGTTTGGGAAGAGCGGGGCAGGGGTAGGAAAGAGACTGATAAGTTTAAATGCAAACCCCAAATTGTTTATGGTTCAAGGGGCGTCACAGATAACGTTCATGTCTCAAAGAGATCTGGAACTGTGGAGACTGAGAGCCCGGGTGGCAGAGCGTGCTGATGGTCGGTGGTGTTTCTGCCATGTCTTCATGCAGCCGTTGTCATCTGCTTTTGCCATATCGGATGCTCAGAAATACACGTGGGCTCCTGTGTGAGGCAGAGGCAATACATCTGGCTTTAGGGACTGCTTCCAGTTCTAGCAGAAGTGTAATGCGAAACCAGGACCTCTTCTCTTGCTCACGATTAATAAAATAGAAAGTATTGTTTGATTTTATTTCCAGCACAAACATGAGAGCTCTTGATGCAATTAGCCGAAAAAACAACCCCAAAACACCAAACAAACAAACAAACAAACAAAAATCAAACCCCAAACTAAACAAAACCAAACAAAGAAAAAGCAGAAAAATGCTCATCTGTAAATCTTAGAGTTGCAGTAGCTGGCCTGAGGTAAGAATTACTGCCTCCAAAGTAACAGCCCTACTTGCAGTTTTGTATTTCAGCTTTCCAAAACTCTGAGGAGAGTCATGGAATCATTCAGGTGGAAGACAGCGTTAAGATCATGAAGTTGGTTCTAAGTGTGGGTCTTAAAATAGTGCAGGAAGAGAAGGAAGATGTTAAAATATACTTTTATGCTTTACTCAGTTCATTCTGTCTAGATTTGAAAGCTTGGCGTGTAGATGGGGAAGATCGTTTCTAATAAGCTCCAGCTGGCCTCTTGGTTTGGGGATGGAATGCAAGGAAATGACCTCCTGCGTGGTCTGGCAGGTGGGAATGTGGCTCGTGGTAGTTTCCCCTCACTCAGTACTATGGGATATTGGTTTTCTTCCTTCCTATTTTATCAGCTTCCAGTATTTTTGGGTAGCAACACATCTATCTCTCTTTTTTAGTTACAAATAACTCACTGCTCCTTTTCTGCTAAATACATGGTGCATCTTGCCAATATGCTGAAGTGAATTATCAGTATTTTAGCTGCCACATATGATGAGGAGTGAAGCTCTTCTGTGCTTGGTGTTCTCCTCATATTAAGAACAACAGCCCTGTCTGACTCCAGGTTTTGCAGGAGTGCCTTGCTCTGTCCTTGGTTAAATATGTTAATGAAATATAAGATTTGCATCACTCAACTGAATTTCTGTGCTGTGTTCACGGGGCAGATGTGGCTGTGGAATACATGAATTGTTCCATGCCTCAAAGTCTAAAATGATACATCTGATCTCTCTTTCAGGAGAGTGAGCTGTTAACTAGGAAGGAAGAAAATAAGCACAATGGACAAACCCCAAAAGCAAAGAACTCATCAACCAAGGGCTACATTTCTGGCAGCGTGTTTTATGGCAGGTTGCTTACAGCAAAGTTTTGGGGTTCTTGTAGCAGATTTCATCTCTCCCATCTCTATTCTTGGCTTGTGAAGTACCTGCAACAAATCCTAAAGAGATTGCAGTACTCAGACTGCTCTTTCAAGTGTAATGCAAAAAGGCTCCTATGAAGAACTGGCCTGCAGGTGTTTGGGGAACAAGACAGCATTATTAAAAATCGAATAATTAATCTCCCAAGGCTTGTTGTATGTTGCTTTTACAGTCAGCTGTTGCTTCTAGGCAAGCTTCAGACACTGCAATCAGTGCTTAAAGCCTGTGGAAAACTTGCAGTACAGTGTGTTATCAGTTTGAGTGTGTGTGGAATGGGCTGAAATTATCTCTGCCACCCTTCTTACCCAATGAAAAAATGATGCCTGTTGCCCCAGCAGCAGGTCTGTCTGGACAGCCACATCTTTGCATGCTAGCCCTGATTCTTTTGACCTCTGTCAGGGACAAACTTTGTTTTCCTTTGTGACATGCAGCTGTTGAGCTGAGTTCCCTTACCGCTGTTATCTCCTGATTGTAATAAGGCATTAATAAGGCTGCAGCCGAAGAATCAAATCCAGTATTGGATGCTGTAAAGTCAGACCTGGAAAGCAATAGGAAGAGCCCAAGGGAAAGTAGTAAGAAGAATCAGAGGTCTGGAAGGCAAGATTAATCGTTAGGGTGGTTTTGTCTGGAGAACAGCATGTAAAGCACATAATGTTCTTCAAGAACATTAAAGGAAAGAAGAGAGTAATTTCTTTCCTGTGTCTATAGTGAGCATGGAGAGAAGCAGTCAGGTTAAACGACAGCTTTGCAATTTGACCCAACATTAACGTCTGAAAGCCAAAGCTTGGTATAGTTTCTGCTTCAAGATCCTTTTGGCAAAGGTAACAGCTGTGCTCCAAAGTATAATTCAGTATCATGCAAGAATGGAACATCAGCAACAAAAATATAAATTATTTATCTAAGTAAACTTTTTTTGCTAGTAATGCTTAGAGTTGTGTGTTTATGATTAAATGCCTAATTAAATATGAGCATCTCACCTTGATAATTAAGCAATAAAGACGCATCAGGCAGTGCATTTCAGGGTGATTATAGTCTGCCTTGGGTGTTACTGTAAGGCACGAGGCCAGAGATTAAGTGGCTTAAACCACCTGAGAAATTCATTAATATCCAGTAATTTGCTGCTTGGAGTGTTTTGTTGCTATTGAGAACCAGATTCGTACATAAAAGCAAGGAAAGCAGGTCTTTGAGGGGAAATGGAGGCAGTGTGGCTAGATGCGGCTGAAAGCCGTAAGGCTCTCACAGCAGTAGGTACATGTGGTGTTAGCAGAGCACTGCTCCAGGCTTCACTGTACTGCTGTAGGAAGGCAATCTAAAAGGACAGTGCTCCTTTTAAGAGCCTCAGCAGATGGCCATAGACAGAAGCTGTGTAATGCTCATTAGTAGGATACTGAGAACCCTCACAATGATAATTTTTTCTCCCCTTCATCTTCTTCCTGATCACTTCTCATACTTTTCCTTCCCAATCTTTGAAAAAACAAATAGTCGTGCATATCCCACCTAATAATATACTCCTTATAAAATGTACATGAATACACATGTATCTTACTTGCTATTTCTGTTTGACTTCTCTTAATATATTCTAAATCACTCAGTAGCCCCTATGACTTCACGGAGCTCTGTGCACGTCAGTGCATTAACCTTGACTGGATTCTCCAGGTACCACTTTGAGATAAACATTAGGCAATAAAGCATATTGTGGTTGGTATTAAGCAGAGAAGAGTGCTGAATGTTTAATAGCTTTGTGATTCCATGCGTTCACTTCATAAAATAACCTACATCGGAGTCCTTCCTCCTGCATCCAGCTTTCCACCAGAGAGCTAATATTAGTGGGGTTATGCTGGCTTTACAGGCAGGTAGGAAAAAAACCAAAGAATTATAAATGTTGATGTTGTTATTTTTCCTTTTCATCATCCAAGATTTATGCTCTTCATTTACCATTCTCAAACATGTTATAATTTTGTTTTCCAATTACACCAACCAAGTACATCGCCTTGCTAGCACCGATACCTGTGTACAACTGGGTGTCAGTGGGGACTTGGTGAGAGCCCTCCAGCTGGTAGTTTGTGGGCCATCCAATATGTGATGCCTGCTTATTTTTGCTTGGATGAAATATAATTGCTCCTCTGGTTGACATTGATAAATGGTGTTGACTGGCGTGTGTTCTGATTGCTTCAATGAATGATGCGTACCATGTGCTGATTTTTGACTGTTAAACAAACATCTCCTTGGAAGACAGTAGATTATTAACCTCTTGCAATGACATGCTAATTAGCCACTATAAAAATGGGAGAAAACAGAGTCTTATGCTCATTGGTGCTTAGTGAGGATAAAGTTTCATGAAGTTCTTAGTAAGGTCACCAGGAAACACGCAGCAGTCAGTTCGCGCTCCCAGAATAGGAGGCACCCTTATTCTTGATGCTGCATATTCGAGAAAGAAATGAAGCTAAGTTTATGTACCACAGGAACTTCTGAGTCGAATCAAATGGATTCAGAATCCTGTATTTTGCTGCTGTTTAATGCAAAACTGGCACATCTCAGCACAGATGTAATTGCTGTTTCAGAATTGGAATTGAGATTTGGGCTGCAGTAAATGTCTCTGGTTACATTTTGGCCCAAGTTCTTCATTTGAATAAACAAACTTTGGAAGGGTTTTGGGAAGTGATTGAAAGGGATAGATTAAAATTTCCCTGCCATTTCCAATCAGAAATACCTTCCAAGCTCTCTCTGTTTCTGCCTGCAGTGTTTGAAATATCTGACCCTTCCTTTTGCAGTTCTGCAAACGTTCAGCCCAGCTCTCATCTCATCTCCCCCCATCCATGTTTGATAGATCTGTTTCCTCGTGATTTATTTGTGACATTTTTTCTGTGCTTTCTTATTTTCCCCAAATAATGCACAAACTTTGGCATTAAAATTTGGTTTCAGATACTTCTTTTTCAGAGTATTTTGGGATGCTGAGTTCAAAAGGAGGGCAAAAAGAAGCAGGTAGCTGCCTGCTTCCCAGCATCAATGGAGAACCTGCGCACTGCCTTTGTTTTTGAGAAATCTTCCTCATACACCTTCTGCGTGCAGGAGTTTCCTGACAGACACCATAAATGCTGCTCGATAAGAATCGAGTCTTCTGCTCACTTCCCCTCACTTACACTGTTTTCTGGCTTTTTGGAAGTAAGATGATTCCGTTTGTTGCATTCAGTTTGCTTGGCAGGCTGAGCAGTTAGGGAACGCTGCAGGTCCTGACTTAACTAAAATGCTGGCAATCAGCAAAAGTGTAGGCTTTTTTTTGCTCAACTGAATTATTTGTTGTTTCTTTTTCTTTCTTTGTGCCATTTGAATTTAGAACATTTTTTTTTTTTTTTTTCACATTTACTCATGTGGCTTTCCAGATGTGACTTCTGGACCTACCAACCTTAGCAGTCTTGGAGGCACATAGAATCATACAATCACAGAATGGCCTGGGTTGAAAAGGACCACAATGATCATCTGGTTTCAACCCCCTGCTATGTGCAGGGTCGGCAACCACCAGACCAGGCTGCCCAGAGCCACATCCAGCCTGGCCTTGAATGCCTCCAGGGATAGGGCATCTCATTTTCTGCTTGAAAGCATGAAGAGATGTGAAGGGGAGAAGCTGCGTTCATGAACGTGCTGTTGTAATCCACAGGTATCTTCAAGATGCTGCAAAGTTGGAAGGATTAGAAATAATAGTACTCCAAATGCTCAGGGAACTGGAAAGAGACGTGGGTTGTAAAGAGGTAATTAGACGTACGTGTTGTGCCTCTATTGGCCAACATCTGGGCAGAGAGTGAAAATTAATAATTTACACATTTGTAAACATTGAGAGGGAAAAAGAATTTGGGATGATACCGAGAATGTGGCTATGAATAGCTGAATAAAGAAAGAAAGAAAGAAAAAGCAAGCAAAGTAATAATTATAAACCTCAGTCTTGGGAAGTGTCTTAGAATTAGTAACCTCTGCCTGGGGCATTTAAGATTAGAACAGAAATTGCAGTGCCAGCTCATTTCCTACAGCATGCTTTACATAGACAGAGGACATTATCGTAATGATCTGTGGTCCTGAGGCATAGCTAATTTAAACTTCTTGTTTGTGTAAATTTAATGTTTTGGAGAAGAGGATCATTTATATTTTTCTGTCACCTTTTCTGATATCAGGTCTTGGATATGAACACGCGTATGAGCATTTGTGTTGGCAGGTTAGAAGGATACCAGTTCAAAACGTGTTGCTTTGGGAACAGTGATTGTCTTACAGAGCCTCTTGCATGGAAACGTAATGGATGTGGTGGATGGTTGGAGCAGCGTGACAGCACGTCTTGTGCTTGTTCAGTTTACAGCAGAGTTTTAGTTAAAAGGCCTCGAGTAACAGGTGGCCAAAAAACAAGCCTAAGGAAAAGCTGTATTTAAAAGGAAATCTGTTGTAAAATAGTTTGGGGACTCCTGATCACGATGTGATTGATCTCACTGGGACTTGCTCGAAGAATTTCAGTCTTTAATCCTCTCTGGTACTGACCACACTATTGATCACACACGTTGAAGGCCAATCACAGGTCAGTAGCTGCTAATTTACAAATGTGCTTTCAGTCTCCAGACCTCGTAAAACTCGTTTGGATGCATTAGATAATGAGCAAATCTGAGTGCCTTTCGTTTGACTGACAGAGAAATAGCCAAGGCATTGTCCAGGGACCATAAAAAGCATCTGTGTCAGCATGCCAGTGCATGCTTCTTTACACCACTGCTTGCATGTACTGCTTAAGGCCCCTTTTGATGAAGAAATAATTAATGCATTGCTTCCTAACCTTGATTTCCTTCATCTCTTTGGTTGTGTTTCTGATGTAAGGATCTCATCACCATCTGCACAGCACCCATCCAGGCTACAGAAGTTTTCAATTACTTTGGGAGAAAGGCGAGGGCTTCAGACCTGTTTCTTGTTTCAGTTGCTCAGTGTATCCCAGCACAGCCCCCATTTACATTGTTTAGTCTGTAGTATAATATGCATACAAGTTCCTATAATCTGAATGTAAAGTAAACTGTGAAAGTAGATGGAAATAAATGTGTTCGGCTTGCATTCAAATGCAAAGCTATTCAAGACAAATACCATAGTACAAATTGCATACAAGGAAACCAATGCATTCCTGTTTAGTAAGGGAGATTTCAGTGCTTTTCTAACACTGCCTACCGTGGCAGGGCAATTACACAGCAACTAACCACCACCCTCCCCTGAGTGCCTGTTCTGTGAGCCTGAGCATGTAATTGAAAAAGCCACAAGTACATTGAAGAGCCACCTGTTTCCTCTTAGGATTATTTAAGGATGTAAATATCTCACTTCAGAAAATCTTAAGAACACATGCAACTATTTGCTGATTCACGAACAATTTATCTCCAAGGTTACCTACGCTAGGAAAAAGAAAAGGATGTGCAGCAATTGTACTAAAACACAATCCAAAATGGTTTGTAAAGCAGCAAGGAAACCTCAGCACCATGACAGCGGCTCACACTGTACGGCTCATCCTGTGCTTCTCCAGCACAGGCATTTCATTCCTGCCCTTCTCTTCCTTATGGCAAATGAAAGTCTATCAAGATTGAAGATGCGTTAAGGGCACATTCCAATGAAGAGCAGTCAGTGGTGGCTGCTGGTGCCAGGGACGATCAACTTCCACTTCTTGAGCAGCTTAAAGCAAAATGGATGCCCTCTGCACTGACATCAAAGTGTGTTTCCAGTGTCGGCAGTGAAAACCCAAAGAGAGCAGCTGGTTTGAAAGGAGTTTGTCGGCAGACAGTGATATGCACCAGGTCTGTGCTAAAGGGCAAAAGTACATATTTGACAAATGGGACCATTCTACTTTTGAATAACACCTCTGGAAGTGCCTTTTGAAAAGCTTCCTATCTTTTATAACTGTTTGAGATGCTAAATAGGTCAATATCAGCACATCAGCTATGATTATCAGCTGACAAAAGCCTTCCCTGGGGTAGACAAAATGACGTCCAGATACAGAACTCAGTCCTTGCTATTACAAACATTGAGAACGAACTACAACAGAAGTTTGCTTAAAATTCAAAGGCAACAAAAAAGCAATGTAGGAATGCTCAACTAAACAACAGCTGACACATTCATGGAAGGAATACCAAGGTTTGTTTTAATTTTTAGAATTCAGTGGTAAATTTAGAACTTGGAGCAGCAAGAGGGGGGCTGCTCCACCAGGGCTGGGGGTGGGGGAGGATGGTGGGACAGTCCCAGTGGGAGCAGCAGTGCAGCCCCCTGAGCAAGGAGAGCTGAGCACGGCGTGAGGCAGGCCTCAGGTCAAGGCAGAAAGTCAAACTGCCAAGAATAGGTTCTTCACAGTGGTGAGGCACAGACATAGCTGCTGCGTGGGTCAGGCACAGAGCAGGGAGCCAGGCATGAGCATCATGAAAGGGGGAGAAACCACTTCCCTGAGACTCTCCCCAGATCTGCCACATGCCAGCTGTGGGCAGATCTGAGGTTACAGCTGCTGGCAGCTGAGTGCTGGCACAGGCCCTGAGCCTCCAGCAAGGCGCTGGCACAAACCAAGCAGCACTGCTTCCTATGCAGGTGTTCATTCATAAAAATACGCCTTCTGGGACTGACACACAACAGAGAGAAACTCACAGCTCTGATATCTTTAATGTTGATGGGTTGTGTCTACTTAGCTTCAGCTGTTTTCCATCAGCATGAGGTACTCATCAAAGAAAATGTTATTCCCATTTGATTAGTATTGCAGTTCTGGACTGGGAAAAGAAAGTTTTGAGATAGAAGCAGACTGTCACTAATGAAGAGAGTGATTTCTCTCTGTCTTTGCTTAGCTATAGATGATCTCTGTGAGCACTGGTATTCAGGTGTCAAATTTGATAAAGCCAGGCTTACTCTGTCATTCTGTGCTCCTGAACACAGCTGTTGTGGCACAAGTTCTTCCTCAGTGGTTCCTTTCTATATAAGGGGATAGATCATGCTTGTTGCGGCTGTGTGAGCCTCACTTCAGTATCATTGACAAGCTGAGCCCAGAGTCATTATTGGTATTCCAGTAGCTGAGGCAGAATTCCCAACTCTTGCATAGTTCTGGGACCGGCAAGGGAGCAAATCCCCGCAGATAGCTGGGAGATATTCCTGTTGCATCTGATCCAGCAGCGGGATGTTCCCAAACCGACTGACCTTTTGCAAGAAATTCAGATGAAACAGAAATATCACATTACAGCAGTCTTTGTGTCAGGGTAAGTTGGAAGCTTCCAAGCGTGAAGTAGAATGGCTGCCTCTAATAAAAATGATTTTGGATTCCTTCATCCATGCATTTATTGTATCTATGGGCCAAACGTTTCTTTCCTGCTCAAGGATTTTTTTTCCTACTGGATATAGGTAGAAATTGAAGGCCGGGACATGCTAGCGTTCCCTTTTCTCATGTCATGGCTATTGATGAATAGCAGACCTAAGATTTTTTAGTATTATCCTGTACTCCATTTAAAACTTACGGGGTTGGAAAAGTAGGAAAGAGATTTGTATGCACACTGTAAGCAGAGCAGCTTCCAGCGCACCGCTGCTTCAGACGTGGAACGATGGGATGTGAGCTCCTCTTCTCAGGTTCCCACCCTGCCTGATTAGCAGACCAGGATTAACTGCCAGGGCTGGCTTTTTATCACAGTGACGTACAAGATTGGAAATGCCAAAGATGTATTCTTATGTAAAGGCTGGTATTTCAGCTGATGAGCTAAGTAAGACTGATCTATGGTTATTTCTACCTGAGTATTAATTTCTGCTTAGAATAGAAGCACCAGATGTGTTCTGTCCACTGCTGCTGAATGCAGCTTTATTTTGCGTCTCAAAGCCATCTCCTAGGAAGTTGGATTTGTCATATCTTGGATAGGAGGATTATCATCACAAGAATATTAACCCTGTGGCTGAACATTTCCTTTCCTTCGTTTCTAGTTCTTTCCTCAGTTTTTGTTCCCTGATGGTTTGTCTGTGTTTACTGCATACCCACGTTTTTTATTGCTCTCTGGTGTTACTGTCTGTGGGTTTCGGGGACATCTGAAGGTGGTTTTTAAACGACCTGTTGGACACATAGCCCAGAAGAACATGGGATTCAGCAGCAGCTCACAAACCAGCATTTACTGAGTTGGTACATGCATTGCAGCATATGTGGCTATTGCAGCATATTTCAGTGGCTACACTGCTAAGGATGCTCAACCCTTGAATTTTAAAGCTCAGCTGGAGATGTATATATAAGAGAAGTAGGTAAGCATGCTTAATAGGTTACAGACACGTTGCTTTGTCCTCTTATGTCTGAAGATCCAAATCTTCTTTGAGCAAGGACTCTGATAAGAATCTTTCTCAATGCGGTATCAGATGAGTGTGCGTGGAGGAGCTCTGCAGTCGTAGTGTGATGCATTCAGTGAGGGGGTTTCCCTGGCTTTGTACTTTTCCCAGATCTCCAAAGCCTGTTGCAGTGTCAGCGCTTCTGTTCTGTGTTACTTTGCTATTAATTTACTTTTGTATTAATTAATAGTATTAATGGAAATGTTTTGCACAGGGCGTGTAAAAGATGATTTCACACAACAGCAGAGTTCCTTGTATCTTACCTGGTCTGTTTGTCGGGTTGGAGGTGTATCTCGTGTCATTTACAAGTGCCTCGTTTTATGACGCTGAGCTGCAGAGGGACTGAAGCCCCCAACTTTGATGGATTCCAGGAGTTTATTTAGCTGGTAGACCCGGCGCTGTGAAAAGGCTATTGCCTTGCTTTGTGCTCCTGGTCTGACACCCTGGGAGTCGTGGCTGGATGCATCACCTCAGTAACGAGGCAGCCCGTAACTGGATGTGTTATTCAGAACCATGAGTTTATTTCAGTCAAGTGCAAGTCTTGGTACAGTAATACTTCTAACAAAACCTGAAGTTAAGAGATTTCAGCAGCTATCAGTTGGTACAGAAATCCCCTTACGCAGCACTGTGCACAGTGAACTTTCTTTGGTGTACTTGTGTAGCAGCTGCTATAGAAGTATATAAAGAGATTTATACTACATGAATGGTCTATAACTTACAAACTGTTCCCAGGATTTATTTAAATCTTGTTCATTAACCCTTTTGTGCCCTGTTGAATCCCTAATAAATACATGCTGCTGCATCTTAACTACACCAAGGTGCCATAGACTTTGGTACAAAGTACAGCACAAGAGTGAGAAGCATTAAGAAAGGCGTTCAGCAACACTGAAAGGGCAGTACAGTGATCTGCTGGGGGGGGGGGGGGGGGAGGGGTGGAGGTGCAGGGAAGGGCTCTGCCCCTGAGGGCGGTGGGCACAACCCGGAGTGCTGGGACACCACACTCAGCCATAGGGTTTGGGCTGGGGAGCTGCTGTGAAGAGCTGGGGGCTGGGTTCGGTGATCCTCCAGGATCTGTTTCAAATCAAGATATTCTGTGATGTGTCAGTTTGGAACTTGAGTACAATTACCAGTATTACCCATCTTGTTTTCAGTGCAACACCCCAACTGCTTCCCACCCCACCGCCGCAACCCTACTCGACCGGACTGAAAAATCTCACGTTTTAAGGACATAAGCCTGAGAGCAGACAGCTCCTGGGGGAATGCAGGATGTTCGGTGCTTAATTAGTGGGGTCTCAGGACTATAGTTGAAATTCATAGTTTGGATTCTGGCTTAGTAAGTCAAACCCACCTGCTGTTCATAGGTTGCTGTAACGAACAGGTCGTGTTAAGGAACAAAACCAACGTATGGAGCACGCGTCTTTTAATTACTCCCCAGTTTCAAACGTGTCGGCACGTGTTCAGCGCCTTAGCTGGGAGGAGCTGTGTCTGCCTCGAGGGCGGGGAGATCGGGGCGCACCGCAGCGCCTGGCGATCCCCATCCGCAGCCTAAGGAAGGAGAGCAGCGCCGGTTCTGCCTCGCGCCGGGACATTTCCCCCCTCGGCCCGCCCGCCTCCTCCCGTAGCTCTGTCCGCAGCCGGATCGCCGCTCCCCTCGGGCGCAGCTCCCGCAGCGATGCTGCTGCTGCCGTCGGGCGCTGTCAGAGCCGGGCCAGCCCTGCAGCCCGAGGCCCGGCCGGCCGCACGTTGGCTGCGGAGCTCCGTCCGGGCGGCGGCGGCGGTTCCTGCGGCTGCGGAGGCCGCGGCTCCGTGACGGGCGGGGCCGTGCCGGGGGCTCCTCGCCGCCCTCCGTCCCCCCTCGGCCTTCTGTGCTCAGCGCCGAGCACAGGCCGTGCCCGCAGCCTGCCCTGGGCTGCCGTGTGCCCGGGCTCCTCCCCAGCGCTGAGGTCCGGGCTGGGCCCTCACCCCGCGGGGCAGAGCCGTTCCCACTGGGGAGAGCGGGAGGGGACACGGCAGTCCCCGGGCAGACCCTCAAGTACCCACATGGAGAGGCACGGACTGGTTTTGCTTTTTTTCAGAACTTGCTTAGGTTTTTATTGTTATTATTTTGTGTTGTCCTTTTAAATCGGTTATGGTCCAGTGTTGAAACAAAAGTCCCAATAGAGCAACTGCAGTGGACCTTCGTGCTGCACTTGAGCCCTTCTTCCCGTCCAAACCAAAGTCCTCTGCTTCTCCAAAGGAACAGCCGCCTCTGCAGCTTCTGTGACCCCGCCTGGAGGCCGCATGGAGCTCGGGGCCGTCCGCTGGACTCCTCCTGCTGTCGTGGTGCAGCAGCTCAGAGGACACCAGTCGCAGTCCTGCCCTCTTCTCAGGGCTCACCTGGAGGCTGCACGGAGCTCAGGGCCATCGGCTGGACTTGTCTTCTTGTCCCGGCACAGCAGCTGATAGGGCAGCAGTGCCAGTCCTTCCCGTTTCCTCAGAGATCGGGGAAGAAGAGGTGAGAGGTCTTGGGGAAGGCTGAGGATGGAGGACGGGGAAGAAAGGGCGGCAGGGAGCAGCAGCTGGCGCAGGGGCTCTGTGGCGGATGGTGGCATTCAACGCCAAGGTGAAAATCGAGAGCCCCTGGTGCGCTGCCGATGGATGTAGCAGCGTCTCCAGGCAGGCACGATGTTGGGGTGCCTGCCCTGCCTCGATGGAGGTGGATCCACCTCCATGGGTTCCTCCTGCAGCGGGATGTCCACCTCCATGGGCTCGACGCTGCTCTCTGGTGGATCGACATCCATCGGCTCAGGTTTGCTGCTGCTCCCCTGAAGCCGTGGCTTCTTTGGTGGAGGAGGATCCATCCTCCTCCACGAGGGACAACACAAAAGGTGGGAAGGGACTTTGTTTATTGCTCCTTGGGCCACAAGCGTGCCACCAAGTCGCGAGTCTATTAAAGACTGAGGTTCTGTTGTCAGGGTCCCTGTATTTCTAGGTTGGTGGTTTGTGACATCAGAAAGCCATGGCAGTGTGACCCTAAGAATGTCCCATGATGACCAAAACATGGCTGTGTTGGGTGTTACGAGGCTGTGGCGCCAGTTTTGAAGGAGGATGAAAGGTGCATATGATTTGAAGCGTTGAAAGAAATAAAACCAGGCTCACCAGTGATAAGCTGTGGGAGATGGTCCCAGAGTTTTAGGGATTGTATGTTACTGAGATCCTTCAGACATTTCCATGAGTTATAGGGTACAAGGAAGCACATTTGAAATGTTTATATAGCAATGCACACAGCAGGAGAAATTAGCCAGAGCAGCTGGAATTCTTGACTCTGTCCCATAGCTGCAGCATCATTGGCATAAGCAAAATGTGTTGGGAAGAGCCCTGTGCCTGTTGTCGTGATAGACAGTTACTGGCCCTTCATCAGCGACAGGCAGGGCAGTTGTGGGAAAGGAAGTTAAGTGTCATCTGCCATAGGCCACCCTTCTGGGATGATGACACTGATGATTTATTCTTTAAGGACCTGAGAGGTACCTGTGGATCAGGTGCTCCTGTCCTCACGGTGACTCCAACTTGCCAGACATTAAGTGTGAATACCACACAGCTGGTATAAAACAGGCCCAGGGGAGTCCTAAAAATGGCTTGATGGTAATTTCTTGGTACAGCTTCTAGGGGAACCAATGAGGAATGGTGCTTGTAGATTTGTTGCTTTTAAACATTGAGGTTTAAGTTTTACATATTCAGTGACAGGAAAACTGTCACAAAAGCTCAGCCCAGGTAGCAAGGTCCTCTAGGAAACTGCATTTGAGGGCTTTGGGGTCCATCAGTGCTGATCACTTTGAAGTGTCAGCTCTGTAGAACACAGGAGCAAGCAGTGCCAAGATGCTGGAAGCCATGCAAGTGAGGAAGGTCAGCTTGCCTGAGCAGGGATCTTGTTGTATAGCTTAGGTGAAAAAGGCATGGTCAGTGGAAATGAGATGGGCTCCATCAGAAGAGGAGTGGCTAGCTGAGAGAGGGAGGTGATTGTCCTTCTCTGCTGTGCCCTTGTGAGGTCCCATCTGCAGTACTGCATCCAGGTCTGGGGCCCCCACTACAAGAAAGACAGGGAGCTGTTAGAGGTGGTCCAGAGGAGCGCCACTGAGATGATCAGAGGGCTGGGTAACTCCCCTGTGAAGACAGGCTGAGGGAGCTGGGCTAGTTCAGCCTGGAGAAGGCTGTGGGTGGGGTGACCTCATTGCAGCCTTTTGGTACCTAAAGGGAGCCTACAAAAAGGAGGTGAGTCAACTCTCTACGTGGGTAGATAACAGCAGGACAAGGGGAACTGATTGAAGGAGGGAAGATTTAGGTTGGATATCAGGGGGAAGCTCTTTACTGAGTGTGGTGAGGTGCTGGAACAGCTGCCCAGAGAGGCTGTGGATGCCCCATCCCTGGAGGTGTTCAAGGCCAGGTTGGATGGGGCCATGGGCAGCCTGGTCTGGTATTTAATGGGGAGGTTGGTGGCCCTGCTTGTGGTGGGGGAGTTGGAGCTTCATGATCCTTGAGGTCCCTTCCAACCCGGACCATTCTGTGATTCTGTGAATATGGGAGGAGTACAGACATGTTGTTTGCCATTGTAAGGAGAACATTTAAGTGATCAAATGTCAGAACTGAAGCTGTTCAGTAGTGTGGGGAACTAGAAAAAGGGCTTTTTAAAATATGTTAATAGGAAAAGGACCATTGGTAACGTTGGTCTTTTACTTGATGAGAATGGACACTTCCCTAGTGCATAGTGCATTGCTGCTTATTTCACCAGCAAGTCTGTGTAGGTGTGTAAGTTACAGTGTAAAGTTATTCTATGCTTTACTGTTTTCTGCTACTTTCTTTTCACATAACTTCAGAGTAAAGTAATTCCCTTTGGCTGATTGATTCTGAAATTTGACTGTTGCATTCGAGGCATGGCGTTTGAAAATGCATACTAATGGACTGTAAATGTGATGCTGCAAGTTTTCAAGTGATTTTTTTAATGTAGAGGTGGAGCACTAATATCTCTTTGGGTAAAATCTATTGCTCCTAGAAACAATATTGTAAAGTTCAGTGGTATTCATGACTACGTTCTCCTTGTAATTGCATCACTAAAAGAAAACCAGTCTGCTTTATATTCCAACCTTCTCTGAAATAGCTTTGCAATGACTTCCTTTTACAACAGCCTGTTGCAGAAAGACTAAAACAGTGCCAGGGCAGATGAGTAGCTCAGCTTCAGTAAAAATCAAGCTGCAGTGGTCTGAGTCTCCAGTTCTCTATTTCTTTTTGTATTCAGAGTGGCTTTCTGATCCATTCAGTGGCCAAATGTGTTGGTACTGTGAGTAATTCAAAGGGCAGTCTCCCCCACTTCTATGTAGGCAAGCATATGTTGCACGCTAAGGCAGCGCAGCTAGGTGCTGTGTCTCAGTGCTGAATTATTTGTATTCTAAAATAAATACCACCTCTTAGAGCTAAATAAATGAATATTCATCAAAAAAAATGTGAATTGAGAAGTGCAAATATTTATTTAAACTCACCGTATTATTACTACACACGTACCCTTAACAGAGTGGACGTTCCTGCTGTCAGTAGGTGTGTGGGTGCCACTGAGGTCGTCCAGCTGAGTTATTAGAATTGGGGGTTGTGATCCCCAAGGGTGCTGTGTGTGAGTTGAGCTGTGGTGCTGCTGCCCATGTGGTTCTGCTGTCCTTGCCATATAGAGCACAGTAGCTGTTCTGCTGGGTCCCTAAGCTGTGTAATCATTCATGTGGAATTTTAACTTCAGACCATGTGGCTTTTGGTATTTGAGGATGTGAAGCCAGTTTCACATCTAACGAGTGCAGAGCAAAGCTTTCGTTTCGTGTGGATGGAAAGGAGCACCATTTAATTCCCCGTTCAGTTCCCTCAAACGGGGGAGTGAGGTCCTGATTGCGTTCGTTGTGTTGGTTGTGATGTGTGTGGTAGATTCACATGGCATAAGCCTGTGTCCCACAGAGGGTTGGCAGTTTAAAAAAGTATCTTTTTTCTTTTTTGTGCAAACAGAAGATGAGAAGCTTTTAGAGAAGAATGAGTGCAGACCAGCAAAATGTCGTTTTCCTGATTCTTTGACCACCATCAATGCTTTAAGCTCTTGAATGGTACTGCAAGTTAGTAGTGGAAGTTCTATGCTGTGTTAGTATTTGAGTGTGTACATGGTGATGAACTGCTCATCACGTCAACAGTTAGCAAGCTGCTCACCTGACGGAGGGAGCTGTGGTCACACCGCTTCTACAGCCTGCCGTTTGTACAGGGACAAGTGACGTGCTCTATAGAAGAGATGCTGGCCTTTTCCAGAATAATGAGAGACAGTGCAGATGAGAGCCGTGTGTCTGATAGTTACCCTCCGCTGTTGCTCTCAGAGGGCTCCCTTGAAAATCAGACGTGTAATGGATATTATGCAGATTTAAAAGAAAAAAATTGGAACATGCAACTTTTTTTCATCTGCTTTTGATGTTACATTCTGCCGCTTTCATCTCAGAGGATAAAAGTAATTGAACAGTAATCCCAGAGAGAGAAATACACAAATCGATAAACTGCTCTCACAGGAGAATTTGGTTTTGATGAGTATACTGGTACCTCACACTTCCCCAAGCTGTTAGGTTTCCATTAGGTGGTCGTGTACTGTTTAATACAGCTGGCGTTTGAGTACACAGACCACGAATAAGGCAGGTACACTGAGCATCACAAAACAAGAACAGTCTTTTGCATCCCTCTGATTGATCTCCTGAACTTTAATTTAGAGCTGAGAGCTGGTCATTGTCTTTCTATTTTTGTGTTCTTTGGGGAAGTGTAATGAAGGCGAAGGGTTAGTGCTTCCATCAGATGTAGTGGTAATGAATGTAAGCAGTCGTTAGGCAAGCTTGCTGTGCTGAGTACTTTCACATCCTGACTGATGTGCAAAGGAATTGGGGCCCTTTGTAGTCCTTTTCTCTGAGGCATTTTCCAGTGATCTCGGATTTTGTATTTTTTCCACTCTATTACTCTTAATTTGTTCAAATCAGGAATATGCGTACTTAGTAAATATTGCAGAAGTGCCCCTTACTTTTGTGTGGGATGCTTTGATAGACTCACAGAAAAAAGGAATCCCGGGTCTTTCAGTCCTGATAAGAAAACCAGCTGAACATCAGTTTTGCATATACAATTTTACTATGTTGGGCTGCATGACCTAATATGTTCATGCCGCTTTTGAGCTTAAGCCTCTGTCTTCTGGAGGAAGAAGCTGAAGCATCTCTAAGGCTAACTTTTCACTCTGATTGTGGGTTTTATTTTGTTGGGGTTTTTTTTATGTTTTTCCTGTCAACATGAAAACCCGTCACAACTGGGTTTCGTGTGATTGAACTGGATGAAACAGAAAAAAATTGTAGCCCACTTCTATGAAGTAAGAGGTTCAGAGATGGTAATGGGTAAGTTTTCAGAAGACTTCAGCTGGGCTGGGTTTCTCTTAACCTGTCCAAGGCTGAGTCCTGGATTAGAAGGGAGAGGATCCTTACACCTGTGGAGGAAATGGTTTCCCTGCTGCGCTCAGGCAGTCTGGAGGAGAAATCTGCCAGATTTGATCCCTGAGGTGAGGAGCTGTGTTGGGCTGGGAGCTGGGATGTCTTTGGGGGTGAAGGAGGAGTGTATGAGCAAGGCCAGAGACTGAGACCGAGCGGCTGACAGGGTTCGGGCTACGGATGTGTGCTGAAGGGGGTGGGTTGGCTCTTTCTGTGTTCCCTGCTACCATAGGTGCTTAAAAACCCCTTGAAGACCCTGGGCACAGTGCGTATGCATGTTTAATACAACATTCACATTGCACAAGCAACCCTAATTCCATCTGGTCCCAACAAATGATTACTTCACTTTGTAGCTGAAATGCTCCTGGATATTGAATTTCACAGGAGATTTTCTGAAGATTAGGAGGGAAGAGAAAGTGGTTGTATGTCTGAGTCTGGAGAGAGAGGAGCTGAGTGGATGCCAGTTGGAAATCCCTGACATTTGTAATATTCTGCTGCTCGAGATAAATTACAACCATCGAGGGAGCAAATGCTAACACATATCCAGTAGGAATATTATTATTTTAATAATAAAGCAGTAACTATTTTTTCCCTGCCCTTCTTTATTGCCCTCTGCTCTGAACAGAAGGAAATCATTAACAGCTGGAAGATAACCAAGCATCAAAGTGACTTTTTCAACGCTTGTTTTAGGAAGGAATATTAGAAGAAAAAGAAATTAGGAACATGGCATTTTCTTTTATTAATTCAAGGCTACATGAAGTGAACAAAAAGTGTCTCGCTGTAAATGCTGTTAGAACATGCAGAGCTGTGGTGCCAACCTGTGGCAGTGGTTATTGCTGTGTTTCAGTGACACATTAGCAGATCTTTTCTTAGAAACTTCACTTCCTTAACACACCTCCAGCAAATGGATTTCCAATCAGAATTGACATCCTTTCTCCTCTTTCCGTTTCAAAATGAACTCTTTCAGGGCACAGTGGCACATTTTTGTGGAAATGGCTTAGCTGAGAAATGGAAGGGCAGGATCTGGACCAGTTCCCTGCACAAGCTTTGCAGTATCCCCCAAAAGTGTTGTGATGTTTATTTGGTGCCCAGAGCATTGCTTAAGCTAGTGAGGGGAAAACTAATCTCTCGCGCTTTCATTGGCAGCACTGTCTCATAGACTGATCCTAATGGGGTGGAAATGAGCTCAGCTGCCTAATTCTGTTAAAAACATAGGCTTTTTTCACACATGGATGCTCATCTACTTCCTTCTAGCCTTGTTGTTAAAGCCATGGCAGCAAAGAATCAAGCCATAGTTGCTGAAAACAAAACACACTGCTTTTTTTTTTCCACTTCAGTTCTTTTTTGGGTATGCAGTAAGAAATGACGAGTGCAGGAGGCTTCATTCACCCAGAAAAAAAAAAACAAACCTTTGCAGTATAAAGATCTTGAAATGGACAAACGAGCTTTGCCCCAACCTTTAGGGCATGACTAACGAACTTGTTCATTAGCGCTATAACTTTCAGTGGTGCCCCAAACATTGTCGCCAGCTGTGTTTCAGAACCAAAAATGAGAGCTGTGCATCCCCAGGACCAGGCGCGGGTCCTCCCAGCACGGCCTCCCTCCGGCTGTGACAGCCTTCCCAAGGCCTCCCACTGAGCTGTGTATGGCGTTCAGTGCAGTAACAGTGCTCTTTGTTATGGGAAGGCTAGCTGGTGGGGGACCAGTGAGTTATGAACAAAGTGAGCAGAGTGTAAATCTACTTCTGCCTTTCCACTGGTCTGCGGATGAGGACACGGCCAATTTCTGTCATTCAGACTGTCTGTTTTATGCCTCTCTACCTTCAGGTCTGTTAGAGTTGACATTCCTGTGCTCATTAAAACCTCAAGTTTTCAGTTCCAAGACAAATGGACCAGTAAGGGACTTGGTAGAGAAGCTTAGAGACTGATCACCAGCATGATTTGTGTGACTTTCAGTCTTCATTACATCCTTCAGCTTTTTTCCCTTCTGAAGACTGCAGAGAGTTTCCTCGTGGCAAACTGTAGTTCCATTCTCTGAGCAAGTGTGGGATCCTGGCGTGGAGGGGGACTGTGTGTGTGTGTGTAGGTGTATGCACAGGTTCATGCATAGACACAAAGGTCCGTATGGTCAGGTTTCACCTGTGTTAGAAGCAGTGCCCTCTGTTAAGAGGTTCAGTAGGTTTTCTGAAGAACGAGTTTATCGGTGTAACGTATCTGTGTCATGCATAAGGTCTGCACTGAAATTCTCTAAGAGTAATTTTTTAGCGTCTCACCAATCAATGGTGGTGAAGGAATGCTGGTCCTGCTCCTCACATCTGCTCTCTGGGACCTTTGCTCTTGCTTCTTGCCAGGCCTCCTCCTTCTGTGACCCCCTTTTACTTTACAGACCTGCCAGTCCGATGGCACTCAGAAAGGACGCTGATCCTGGCTCCCTGTCCATGTCAGAGCTGTGCTGGTGCTGAAAGCAGATAAACTATTGGGAAAAGTCTCAAAGGCAAAAATCTGGGCAATCCTGTTGTAAAATGTACCTGGCTGCTGCAGTGCTGACCATGACCTGAGGAGTTACTTATTGATGCTACTGCCTGGTGACATCCCAGGGAGTTGACAAAACTGAGTTAGTAGGGCCAGAGAAGAGACGTTGGCACTTTGTAGCTCGGTGCTGGATAATTGGCACCTCCAGGAAGATGCTGGGAGAGATTTTGCTTCTGTCCCTTTTGTGAGCAGGTGTTGAAGCACACCGGGATTTTGGCTGTTGCCACTGTAGCAAGTCTGGTTTATTAAATCGAGTCAGAAAATCCAGAAGAATGGAAATGGCTCCTATTGGGAACGTGGAAGTCTTCAAACAGAAGTTTTACGGCCAGATAAGCTTAGGGATAAAGTTATTCTGCTTTATTTTCTGTAGGTTCGAAGTGCGCCCATAACATAGGAAATGAGCAATTATTGGGCTATTGATTTTTTCCAGAGCCAACTCTTATCCTTCTTCCACCATCCCAAGGAGAATCTACAGCAGTTTGAAGTAAACGTTTGTTCAGATATGTACATTCACACAACAGTTACCCAGCCGTGGCAGTAATGACATTGCGCTGCTGATTTCAACTTTCGATTGGAAGAAAGACACGAGCATGAAATTAGAATGAAACAGCTGCCCATGCATTGTATTCAGACCCTGTCTAAAACTACATTTCTGAAATACATTGCAGACAGCACTCGGGCACAGGAATTTGAAAATCTCTTGGCCCAGTGAAGGGAATAACTGGGAAAAGCAATGGGTTGGCATCTTCTACGCTACCTGGATTTCCAACCACTCACACCTGAGAACACCTCTTTTGTTTGTCTCTTATGGCTGTGTCACCATCTCCTTTGCCCTACGTAATGAGCCAATCTCAGCATTCTTAGCAATTGAAAGCATGTAGGTTGTTTTTTTTTTTCTGCCAGGGTGGGATACCGTGGGGAGAATATCACTTGAAATATCATTAAGCACAGAAATACCAGCTAGCCCTTACCATATGTGGATTTCTCAAATCTGAGTGCCCGTTGCTGGTGAAAAAGGGAATTGTTCTCTTGAATCTTGAGAGGATGGGATGAGCTTCAAGTGGCTTTGGGCACCTGAGCTATCACCATAGTCCCCTCAAAGCCAGTGCTTCATCAGCTGGGGGCTCTTTCCACCATGCTGACAAGCAGAGGCGGAAAACTATTTTTCATGGTTTTTATTTACTTTTGAAAGGCTTCCAGGAGATGGTGGAGAATTTCTCTTGCAGATTGCACAGACAGACGAGGAAGCTGCAGTTAGAAATGCGAGGCAGCCTGTCTGCGGGAGCAGCGCTTCTCTCTGCTGTTCAGACCTATGGCTGCGGAGGGGAAACCTCTCAAACGTTTGTTTCCCTGCTATTTTGATTACCTGCTTTACTTTTGTGGAGGTAATTTATTCTTTGTCAGGAAGAACCTTCCGCAGCGTTCCAATCTTTTCCGCTTGTTCTCTTGGAAGCTAACAGCAGAGGTACACAGAGAATGAGGTAATCCAATTGAATACATACGCGTGTTAATAAAATGGCAGAAATAAATTTTATTTATGCATAATAAAATAAGCAGATTTGTAGGAAAAATAAAGACTGCGTTTTACTTCTGTTTGCCAAAGACCAAGTGCTTTACCTGCTTTGTGATTTTGCTTATATTAGCATATTTAATTGTGCTTTTGCATTTAATCATCAAAACGCTCAATAATCCCCATTTTGTTCCCAGCCATGGAATAGCACTGCTAAGTGTTTCCGTGATAGATGTTTTTAATAAAGTCGTAATTGCCCCTTATTGTTGTTTTAAATGGTTATGTTGAAGTTTGTTAGGGAACTGCAGGTTTTGGTACCAGAAGAAAGCTTCCTTTTTGCCATTTCCAGCTGTAATGGGAAAACGCAAGTTGAAACCTTGAGTTTCCTACACAACGCAGAATTCGCATTAATATTTGCAGCTGAAACAAAACCGGATCAATCGAAAAAAAAAAATGAAGACAGTGTGCTGCGACTCGCAGTGCAGTGGCCGGGTTAACTGTTACAAGAGCTCAGTCCCTAGCTTAGCACGTAGCCAGTGATCCAGCTTACTTCATCGTTCGTTTATAACGGATCCGGCTGTGTGGCGCTGCTCCTTGGTTTCTCACAGGATGCCATCAGGCAGCCTGGTTTTGTTCCTCAGCTGTAATGACCCCTATTTCTTTGCGTGTGGCGTGGGGATGAGTTGATTGCACGTACTTCAACAAGCGGCTCGTCTGCTCCATGGCCGTTTCGTTTCCTTCCTTTTTTCTGTTTTTTCTCTTGAAACTCTTCTCTCAGGAGACACCTTTCTTTATGACTGTCTGCCTTCAGCTTTCTTTGCCCTGTCTTTGGAGCGGTGACACCCGAACCAGTTAAAAATAAAAAGAAATTCAAACAAGGGAAATTTTCTTTAGGCCAGGAAAGGCTGAGGAGCTCTGCCTAATCAGTGTTTTTATCTGTCATGTCTGAAAGGGCATTTCTACCACATTCAGGCTGGGAAGGCATTGAGATATGATGGGCGGCATCTGTATGTGTTGTTATGCTCAGCAAAGAAACTCTGTCACCAAAAAGTCATGCAGTGCTTCAAGAACGGACAGAGCTCTGCCGTGTCCGTGTACAGGATGAGGATGCAGGGGGTGTTTATAGAACAACTCATCCGTCAGCATCTCTGAAGAGATGGACGGCTCTCACTGCAGTTGTCTGTTCTATCCTGAGCCATCACACACGTTTGAATTGGATAAAACAGACCAGTTGTATGCTTCTGCTTTGTTTTATCTTGCTACGTTATTTTGCTAGTAGGTATGTTTCCCTGGGCTTGCTGCGTCCTATGGAAGTGTAAGGAAGAAGATGGGAAATAGGGAGTCAGGGTGAGATGGAGAGGGCTTCGGCTCTCATCTAACATCTGCAATCAAATCATTGCTAGACAAATTACTGTATAGATTTCCATCTGTGAAGCAAAAAAAAAGGTGTCTCTGTAGAACAGGTAGGAATCTACAAAAGAATTGTCCCATTTTCCACTTTACTGTTAAAGGAACGTTGTCGCTGTCACGTGAAAAGTAGTCAGTCTCAATTTATTGTCAAAGTGAAATACTCTATGAAGTTCTCCAATCTAGAAAGGCTATTCTGCAATGCTACCAAATTTATGTTTGGTAAGTGAAGATGAATTTAAATACTTTCTGGACAAAAGAGAGAGGTCATTGCACGCAGGTGGCTGTGAGAGCAGAGTTTTGGTCTTACTATTAACTACCAATGCACACCGGCATCTCCCAGTCTGTAAGAGAGCCTGCCTAGGAAGGAGCAGATGTGGGCCTTATTAGGGCACCCGGACGTTAGTTGTGCTCTGGTTGGAGTGACTGGCCGATGAGCTGCGTTGAGGGGAAAGCACTTAAACATACTTTCCTTCTCTAGTTAGTCAGGAAACAGCAGGGCTCTCAGAAAGCTGCTGTGCCTGTCATGCCTGATGTTCCTCCTTTTGTGCTTTCTCAGCCTCAGTAATCTACTGCTGGGAAACAATGTAGTCAGTGGGCAACTGCACGGCTAACAAACACCGCCTCTTTCTCCGTAGGGTCAGGAGATGCGGGCAGTGGGGCCTCAGAGCAGAACAGCCGTTTTCACTCAGTACTGCGTCCTTCCTGACAGTAGCAGTGTCTTGCAATTAGGCCCCTGCAGCAGGTAGTTACCCTGAAGAGCAACAGCTGATTTTCTCTATTTAACTTCTCTGCTTAACCTTAGCTTCATCTTCAAACCCTGGTGCTTTGCCATTATGTCCTTTATTCTTTGGTCTTCCATAGGTGGAGAGAGGTATGAAGCGGAGACAATTGTTATTAATAATCTGAATCAAGTTCTGTCCTTCTACAGTCTCACCTTGAGCAAGACGACTACAGCAAACAAAACAAGATCTGTAAAATTCAATAAGAAAATTATGGAAACAGCCATAAAAATACACTCAGTGGAATGGTGATAGCAGGAGGTGCAGTCTCTGAACAGTAGTGGTCACCAGTGGGTCAGAAGCGTCCGTTTACATGGAGTAAGGACGGGGGGCGCACCTGAATGAGCTATTGGGAGAGTTTGTGTCCATCCTGGCCACTTGCCTGTCATAGGGAGTTCAGCAGGGTTCCTGGCCAGCTATGTTTTGCAGCCTCCTACCAAAGTAAGGATAGGTGTTGAAGTGTTGTTAGGAAACGCAGTATTAAAAAGTGCTGTTTGGTCCTTGATTTTAACGTAATTAATAGTTCAGCCAGGCTGAAAGGAAAACGAAGTGTTTGCACAGTGAAATCCCAGAGACTGTGATTTTCTTTGTACGGATTCAAGGCTAGTTTTAGTAGATCAGTGACAGCTGTTTCATTGCTGCTGCCTGTTAAGAATTTCCATGGGTTTTCCAAGGTCTCAGTGCATGTAGAAACTTCAGTACGTGCAGGTTCTACTGATGTCTTAATATATATGATCCATCACTATTCAGATTGGGTCAGACTGTTTCTGCCTTGCTTTGGTAGTTTTTCTGTACAGCTGAGGTTGAGATCTATATTAGCAACTTCTCTTCAACTAGCCAAATAATTTCTAGTCTTCTCCTTGTTTTATTGGAAAGCTATAGACAGAATTGGAGCAGTTTGTCCACTCTTCAGGTATTTCCAGTAATAGAAGATTATAGAGAATAGAATAGTTCTGTTGGAAGGAATGTAGAGACATCATCTAGTTCAACTGCCTGACCTCTTCAGGGCTAACCGAAAGGTAAAGCACATTAATGAGGGCATGATCCGGTTTCCTCTTGGTCACTGGCAGCCCCCTTGCTGGGAGGCCTGTTGCAGTGTCTGACCACCCTCACAACAGGGCAGTTTTTCCTCATGCCCGCTCCGACCCTCTCCAGCACAGCTTTGTGCCATAGTTCCCATGAGCACAGCCTGGCACCACCTCCTGCTCCCCCTCCTCACGAAGCTGCAGATAGCAGTGATGTTGCCTCTCAGCCTCCTTTTCTCCAGACTGGACAACCCATGTGTCCTCAGTCTCTCCTACCTGGAATGTGTCTCCCAGCCCTCTTAACAGCTTTATTGTCCTCCTCTGGGCTCTTCCAAGGACTCGGACATCCTTTTCACATTGTGGAGCCCATAACTACACACAGTGCTCAAAGTCAGGCCACGCCAGTGCTAAATGCAGCAGGAGAATCACCTCTTTGATGAGACAGCTATGCTGTGTTTAATGCAGCCCAAAATGTGGTTTGCCCTGTAGGGCACACTCCTGGCACGTGTTGATCCTGCTGTCACCAGCACCCCAAATCTCTTTCTGCTAAGCTTTAGTTTTCTCTTTTGGGGAAATTAAGTGATTACATTATGAAAAATAGTTTATGTTATACAGCAGACCCAGGGAAGTGGGTACTACAGACCTTTTGAGATAAAGATTGAAAAAGAAGGATATATACTTGCAAAGCTGAAGTGCAGGAGGAATTAAACTGGGAAGGTAGTAAGACCTTTAAAAACAATACAAAATCTCATCTTTAACAATAAGTTGCAGTGGCTTATGCTGTGGAGGAAATTGGTGTGGCAACAGGAAAATATTTTCAGAATTACATAGTCTGAGCTTCCAGGAGAAGGAGATTGAAAGATGAGATAAGGGAGCCAGAAGGAATATAAAGCTTTGCAGGTCTTGCGCTTCAATTTACCAGTTTGATTCCAGCCTCGTTTCTCCCACTCTGAACCTAAGGTTTAAATGGTTGTTACTTATTTATACATTCCTCTTGGCTAAAGAATCTAGAAGGCCGTTAGATGTCAAACCTCTACACTTTTGGAATCTCCTGAGGATATGGATATTTCTGAATCTTGCATCCCATTTCTGTTTTCAGTGCAGCACCCCAATCACTTCCCACCCCACTGCCACAACCCTATGCCACTGGACTGAAAAATCTCACATTTTAAGGACATAAGCCTGAGAAAAGATAGCTCCTGGGAGAACGCAGGGCGTTCTGTGCTTGTGTAGCAGGGTCGCTAGATGATATCTGAAATCTGGAGTTTAGATTCTTGCCTTGTAATTCAAACCCGTCTGCTGTTCATAGCCAGGTTACTCTACTCTGAGGAAAAAAAAAATCAGGATATATTATAGACAGTTTATGATAAAATTAGGAGTTAGAATTTGAGATTGCTCAACATGAGCCAGCTTGGGAGACTTAGTTTTGTGTCTGGAATGAAAGGGCTAATGTGAACAAGGTGAGATAATTGAAAAATGGAGATAATCGTCCACAGTAAGGCTTTGGACATGCACTTTAATGAGATGATGCTGAATCAGTCTCATTTCTTACCAACAATCAACACACCTGATGTAAATAAACCAAACGCCCTCTCACTGACCGTTCATTCTATAACGTGACGGACTTAAAGAAAATAACTAATTAAAAAAATGCTTTAACATTAGCATGGAGGTTAACTGCCATCTTCAGCTGCACCACTGCCAAGACATGAAATGTTTTGCAGCGTCTCAGCCCCATTCTGGTTTGGAGTCAGGAGTTGTTTACCTTGGAAAGCTCTGAAGGACACTAAGGTGCTTTTGGTTTTCTTTCAATGCTTCCAAAGCCAGGATTGTGGTTACTGTTACAGTTTCAGAGGCTGTAAGTTGTCGCAGAACCATTCTTTGGTTCAGCTCAATGACGTTTACAATCCATCTAGAGAAATGTTGTGTGGTTTTATAGTAAAGGAGCAATCATAAATTATGCATAAATGTCCATATATACATGCATACAAACTCTAATTTCTAAATACATGTATGTATATGTGAACGCATGGTGTGCTAGAGAATTTCCTTTAAGGTGTTTTCTGATTGCTGAGGAAGTGACATAGCTTCTCTGGAAACTGAATCAGTCACTAGATTTAGAACTCACATCCTTTAAAAACTGTCCTATTTCAGGAGTGTCTGTATGTGTTCGAGTAGTGTGACCTTCAGTTTGGAGGAGCTGTCGGCTCTCCCAGGGGTGGACAGACCTTGCAGGGAGGTCTTGGCACAGTGCTGCACTGGGCAGTCCCCGGGCAGACCCTCAAGTACCCACATGGAGAGGCACGGACTGGTTTTGCTTTTTAAAGAACTTGCTTAGGTTTTTATTGTTATTATTTTGTGTTGTCCTTTTAAATCGGTTATGGTCCAGTGTTGAAACAAAAGTCCCCATAGAGCAACTGCAATGGACCTTCGTGCTGCACTTGAGCCCTTCTTCCCATCCAAACCAAAGTCCTCTGCTTCTCCAAAGGAACAGCCGCCTCTGCAGCTTCTGTGACCCCGCCTGGAGGCCGCATGGAGCTCGGGGCCGTCCGCTGGACTCCTCCTGCTGTCGTGGTGCAGCAGCTCAGAGGACACCAGTCGCAGTCCTGCCCTCTTCTCAGGGCTCACCTGGAGGCTGCACGGAGCTCAGGGCCATCGGCTGGACTTGTCTTCTTGTCCTGGCACAGCAGCTGATAGGGCAGCAGTGCCAGTCCTTCCCGTTTCCTCAGAGATCGGGGAAGAAGAGGTGAGAGGTCTTGGGGAAGGCTGAGGATGGAGGACGGGGAAGAAAGGGCGGCAGGGAGCAGCAGCTGGCGCAGGGGCTCTGTGGCGGATGGTGGCATTCAACGCCAAGGTGAAAATCGAGAGCCCCTGGTGCGCTGCCGATGGATGTAGCAGCGTCTCCAGGCAGGCACGATGTTGGGGTGCCTGCCCTGCCTCGATGGAGGTGGATCCACCTCCATGGGTTCCTCCTGCAGCGGGATGTCCACCTCCATGGGCTCGACGCTGCTCTCTGGTGGATCGACATCCATCGGCTCAGGTTTGCTGCTGCTCCCCTGAAGCCGTGGCTTCTTTGGTGGAGGAGGATCCATCCTCCTCCACGTGGGACAACACAAAAGGTGGGAAGGGACTTAAAATTGCTCCTTGGGCCACAAGCGTGCCACCAAGTCGCGAGTCTATTAAAGACTGAGGTTCTGTTGTCAGGGTCCCTGTATTTCTAGGTCGGTGGTTTGTGACATCAGAAAGCCATGGCAGTGTGACCCTAAGAATGTCCCATGATGACCAAAACATGGCTGTGTTGGGTGTTATGGCCTGAGAGTTGCCCTACATACCGCCAGTGAGGCTCTGCAGGGCTCCATTATTGAACCAATTTTCTTACATGATTTAATTGATAACTCCAATAAAGATCTGAAAGTTATATGTAGTAAATTTGTGGATGATGCTAAAGTTTGACGTGTGTTGTCTCCCTTCATGGTAGAGAGGCCTTGCACCAAAGTCTTGACAGATTTGAGGGCAGTTTCTGTCTGCACGAAGCAGAGAAGTGC
This sequence comes from Alectoris magna, assembly GCA_030625065.1. Lineage (NCBI taxonomy): Eukaryota > Metazoa > Chordata > Aves > Galliformes > Phasianidae > Alectoris > Alectoris magna. The sequence goes on along the minus strand of CM060576.1, from coordinate 10,791,365 downwards.
TGGGTTGTGCAACTGGGTTGGGGCAGCCCTGGCTCTGTGTACAGACCGGGGGATGAGGGGCTGGAGAGCAGCCCCACGGAAAGGGACCTGGGGGTTCTGGTTGTGGCAAGTTGTCCGTGAGTCACAGTGTGCGCTGGCAGCCAGAAGGGCCAGCCGTCCCCTGGGGCACATCAGGCCCAGCGCTGCCAGCCAGGCAAGGGAAGGGGTTGTCCCAATGTGCAGCCTGCTGCTGCCTCACGTCCAGCACTGTGTGCGGGTTTGGGTGCCACAACATAAGAAGGACTTAAAGCTGTGAGAGAGCATCCAGAGGAGAGCTGCAGAGGTGGGCGAGGGTCTGAGGGCTTCAGTGTGTGTGAGGAGCGGCTGAGGTCGCTGTGTTTGTTGGGCCCGGAGCAGAGCAGGCTGAGGGGAGGCCTCATGGCGGCTGCAGCTCCTCATAGGGTGCAGAGGGCAGCGCTCTCAGCCAAAGGGTTTGGGTTTGGGTGGTGCTGTGTGGAGCTGGGGGTGGGACTCCATGATCCCTGTGGGTCCCTTCTGCCTTGTGGTATTTTATGATAGTCTTTAGTTCAGAAGCAACTGTTCTCTCATTGCCAGTTGCTAGGGTATGTTTTTTGGTTTTATTTTTGAAATGAATATACTGCTTGTTGCAGTGTGGTTTTTGTTCGTGCATTAGTAGACTGTTCACAGTGTGGATGTTGTGTTCCTTCAAGAATCATTAGAAAGATTTTCTTCCACTTCTACTGCCTTCCAGAGAAGTGCAGCTTCTATTTTGGAGTCCCAGAAACCTTTTTTATTTCCATAAAAATGTTCCCTTATAATTTCAGCTTGTGAAAGGAACAGAATGTTAGAAGTGGGCAAAACACTAAATTGCAATATAAACCAAAAGGCTGTGTGGAACAATGTATTTTCTAATTATGTTTCTTAGATATATATTGTACAACAAAGCAGATGAGCTCGCCAAGTTGAGGAAACGTCAGATAAACACACTGTGACACATGTGGTGGTATTACCATCTGACACGGCTCAAACACTGATTTTACTAACTCATCTCTCATTCTTTCTATCTGCGTGTGTAACGACGCATGCATTTATATTTCATAAAAAGGGCAGAGTCTGTAGTCAAAGCTTCTGAGTTATGCTGTTAAAAATAAATTAAGGAACAGCAGGTGAAAATGATTCTTACCCATGAATATTCAAACTTTACCTCAGACGGATACTGTAGAAAGAATAATGAAGGATGATGAAACTTCGTTGAGGCTAAAGCATTGATGTGCTCTGAAATAAAAGTTTTGGTGGCATAAGGTTGAGTTGGCTCACAAAACTTACTGAAGGAGAGGCATGGTCTGCACGTGTATGCCATTGCCAAAACATCCAGGAGCGCCTCCCAGGAATTAAAAACGGAGGGAGCATCAGCACTAGGGCAGAGGATGTCTGGCAGTGTCCCTCTTGGTTCTTGTGTTCCTGTGCCTCAGTCTCTCAGCAGAGCGGGCTTGGGGTTGCAAGGAGGGTGCAGGAGTGCGATGGTGAGAGACCTGAGCTCATTCCTTCTCTTCTGACTGCCATTTCCTTGCGTCACTTAGGGCTGCATTCACTGAGGTGCTGGGAAGGAATGTGTGTGTAAAAGTGAAGAAAGTGCAGCTTTTACACTGCTTAAATCTTGCTGCCGTTGTTGGGTTCAGTGACATTTCGCAGGACTCAGGAGCATGACCTCTGTTCAGTGCCCTGTGACAGGATTTTCACTGATGGTTCAGCAGCTAGAATACATCAGTGGATCGGACATTAATTTCCCTTTGCCTTTGTTCCCTCTCTCAAAAACATGAGTAATATCACTTTTACATTGAAAAGGCAAGAGCACTCAGAATTGTGAGGGACCCAGAGCTGGCAATATGGAAGGAGGCGTATTAATGGTGGCTGACTTCTTTTGAAGTTGAATTAATTTGTTATTTCTTTTGTTATTTATTTTCTCTTTGCCTCACAGATCCTGTCCACGGACCACAGAATGTAGAAGTGGTTGATATCCGTTCCCGGCAGCTGACATTGCAGTGGGAGCCCTTTGGTTATGCTGTGACCCGCTGTCACAGCTACAATCTCACAGTCCAGTACCAGTATGTCTTTAACCAGCAAAAATTTGAGGCAGAGGAACTCATCCAAACTTCTTCCCACTATACCTTGCGAGGTCTTCGGCCCTTCATGACCATCAGGCTGAGGCTGGCCCTTTCTAATCCAGAGGGCAAAATGGAGAGTGAGGAGCTGGTTGTGCAGACTGAGGAGGATGGTAAGTTATGTCGGGTTTGCTTGCTTGCTTCTTTTTTATGAAGGCATTGTAATATTTTCAAACCATAAATAACAGTATAATCACCTGTCCCAGAAGACTTCTAAATGGCTTCTCTGGACAGGATGTATGTTATGCAAGTTAAATTTGTAGGTGTAAATAATTTCCATTTCACAGCAGTGTTCTTGAAAGGGCAGGGCTCCCTGAAGTGCTTGGAAATGACAAGCACCAGTTTGAGCAGTTACTGAACAGCAGTAGGTTTAATTCTGTAGAAGTTGTGTTCTGAACTACCCAGGACCTACAGAGCAGCTTCCTTTATCATATGGGCATTCTGTGATTCTGTGATGGGCAAATATAATTCTGACATTAGTCTTTTTTTTTTTTTCTGGTTCCTTTACATCACAGTCCCCAAAGAGTTATAATGTCTTCCTTTCCAGAGTGTGTTTTTTCTTAATACTGACCTTCTAGATGTAGCATTTTATATATGCCTCAGATGCTAAATTATTTTGGTGCTAACTCTTCCATTCCAGATACAAAAGAACACTTTTCAGGAAGTACTGATGGAAAGCTTTAAAGTGTTATTATCCCATCTGAGCTATTTCAGACTAAGAACTCTCCTGAACTACAAGCTTCCATTCTGTCTAGTGTTAAAAAGAAATGTTCTTCCTCTGCCAGAGCAATAAGAAGTTGCTTTCCTAAGTTTCTCTCAGCTGAAAGTGGTTCCAGACATCCAATATATCATACAAGGGAATTAAGAGGATGGCAGATCTTTCTGAAAAAATGAGTGGGGTTTTTATCAGTCAGGCTTAGAAGTGTATTTTAGTTATCTTTCACAGCATAAAAATTTTGCTTGAGTAGGTGGATTTTTAGGTGGCCTTGTAGCCATCTTGAAACATAAATCTTACGTTGTCCTTAACTAGGGAAATCAATCTTTCATATTGATAAAGGTGTGCAGCCCATAGCATCTTTTTGCCAAGGTACAATCTGGCTGTTTAGGTGGATGGAGCTTTGCTGTTGTGTAGGTGAAGGAGGACACGATATATCTCCTACTGACTGTAATGTCCTTTAGCATTGCACCCAAATGATTCTGTCCTCAAACACTCTCCATCCTGTGTATCTGATGGAAGGCAGGTAGATGGACAAGATTTAGCTTGTAAGCAAAAAGTAAATACGCAGCACTGCAGTCTTACAAATTAGCAGAAAGCACACTAAGCCTTTAGAAGAGAATTATCCATATCCTGCCTTGTCCACCCGTGTAATGCCTCGAGTTGTCGTGTGCATATATCATCTGTAATGTTCCCAGGTGGAAAGCATGAGCTAGGGAAGGCACTGTCTGAAGGAGCTGGAAGAAGAGCTGAAATTGCTCGCTGAAAATGATTTTTGAAGGAGGCTACACTGCCTAAGTTATTACTGATCCTCACAGTGTGTTTGAAGGGCAAGTCCTGCTTCCTCGTGGATGTGCCGTTCTTCCAACTCTCAAGCAGTTTGTTGATGCAGCAGATTGTCAAGTTTGTTAATGACCCAGTATTGTTGAACTTTTTCTAGATAAAGCACAGCTCCACTGGAAATACAAGGGTGTTGTATTCCAGAACAGGGAGAGGATTAAAGAGAGGCTACTCCCTGTAACTACACTGCTTGACATTGTGTGGGTACTGTGGACATTTCTGCAGTGTGACAGTGATGATGGAATGGCCTGGGGAGTCTGACAGCACAGAAAAGAAAGACAAGACATTTAAATGTTCGGAAAGTTGTATAGAAACTCAGATGAAAGGAGCAGTGTGCCATCTCATCACTCTTTTACGTGATAAGGACAGGTCTAGGTTATGTTCCTGCCTCATTGAGTCAGAAGACTTCTGGAGAAGCAGTGCAGACCAGCCGGAGTGCAGTGCTGCCAGATGGATCAGTGAGCACTACTGGTGTTCTCTGGCCGGTTTGCTGAGATGTCTCAGTGCCTTACTGCACTGTGCTGCAAGGTGCCATGAGGTTTGCCAGTGGTGCAACAAACCATGCAAGCAGGATGATGGTCTTCATGCACTGAGACTGTTCTCTGAGAACTGCAAATATTACTGCTTAAATTACCTTCTCTACATCAAGCTTTATCTGCAGTGTTAATTATTGTTATTTGCACTAATGCAAATAGGTGTACTTGAGGTGAAGTTGAATTGGGTTCACTTGCTTAAGTTCTTTTTATTTAAAATATATATACCTTTTGCATCTTAATATATGAATAGAAGATAAATTTAGAAGAATATTCACATACTGGTTTTTGGCAATAAAAATAAATGCATAATTTGGGGTAAAATTAAACATTTATTTTGTGATGTTGTATGGAAGCAGGAAGCGTAAGTCTGCGTGTTTATGCAACGAGAACACTTGCAGGTGGTTTAGTGGATAAACCCATGAATTCATTTGTTGTAGTTTTGGTTCCATTTTAAGTACTCAAAGATTTTCTACTACGGGCTGAAGGCATACTGGAGCTAGCTCTGTGTTGTCATGGATTCTGATTCTGTTTGTCTCTTAGTGGTTTTCTTTAATTACTGTGATTTTTTATTTTCAGCTATGAACTTTGCCTGATGGTCTCTTGGTGTCTTCTGACATGTGTGGCAGCTGGAGCTTGTGGTAGCTTCTAACAACACAGCATTGTTTGCTTTTTTTTTGTTTCTTTCTGTAGTTCCTGGACCTGTTCCCTTGGAATCCATCCAGGGAGGACCTTTTGAAGAGAAGATCTATGTTCAGTGGAAGCCTCCAAATGAGACAAATGGCATCATTACACTTTATGAGGTGAGGAGAACTGGCTGTTGTCAGAGCACATATGCCATAGGGCCTTTCTCATATGTGTTTAAGCCAGTCATGAACTCCAGGAGATTTCAGAATACACAGTGATAAGCCCGAATAAAATACATAAGGATATTTGAGGTAGTCTGCTGTTGTCACTGAAAAAGTTTTCCAGTTCAAGGCAGGTGGGGGTTGGGGAGGAATGCTTCACCAGTATTTGTGGCAAATTCTGCCAAGAGGTAATCCTTTACTGAAGTAAGAATTTGTGTTTTGTTGGTCATTGTGGAGACACTTGGAAAAATCTGTGCAGATTGCAAATGACCTGTCCTGAACAAACCCTTGGAATTTCATGGCTTTTGCTAGTCCGGTAGGCTATCCTCTGTATATGAGTGAGGAGTTACGCAGTAAAGCTCTCTGTATTTTTTAAGAGATTGGTCTGAATAGAATCAGTTGTGAATGCATTATTTTTCTGGCAGGAGACGTGACCTATAATGGAACACATTTAAAGCAATCCCAGTCAAATGATGCAAAAATAACTCCTTTTAATTTTTAAAGAGGCAGTTTCCTTCTAAAATATTGCCTTGGGCTCAGCTCATTGAAAGGACTTCAGCAAACCAAGTAGCTTTTCTGGCTGAGCAGCTGCGTAGAGAGATTTTAATGCCTCCAGGGTAGCGATGCTTCATGACTGTGCCTTTGCCCCTCGAGTCACACCACTGCTCGAGTCGCAGTGAGGCACAAACAGATCTTTTCCGATAATGACTCTATGCATATTTGACAGCTGAAGCCAAAGAGAAGTCAAGGTGAATTCCAACTTTTCCCACTTCCCAAAAGGACGAAAGTCCAAGAGTTTAAAAATACCAGGAGAAATGGAGTGTCTGAGGTTTGTGAAGAAACGCCAAAATTCATAGAGAACATTCCCATTCTCCTTGGCACTCCAGGACAAGTGTATTGACATGAATGGAGTTCACCAGCTGGAGACAGAAATACGGATGAGCCGTTACCAATAATCTGGGGAGAGGCTTTCAGAGTGCTTTCAGAGATATTGTCAGGATGCTGAACAAGGACATAAGTGTGCCTGTTCTAAGTAACAGGAGACTTGTATTTTTAATTCTCAGTAAATAAAGCGTAGGTCTTTGCATACAACTGTCTCATCCTGCTACCTGCAGCTGAGGTTTAATCTTCCTGGAAATACCAAGAAACCTCCAGTATTGCCCTGGTCGCTGCATCTTTTGTATTGCTTGCTTAATCCCTACCCTGCTATGGGTACCTAAATGTGAAACTGAGTCTCTACAGGCATTATTTTAAGACTTCATGCTAAAGTCATTCGTCACTAGTGATAACCCCTAAAGTGTCATTTTGGACAGAGTTTGGTCATTTATTTGTCATCATAGCCTGATGCTGCTTTGACCTATTGATTAAAGAGGAAGAAAAAGGTAGCGGTTAGTCTGTGATAAGTTTTCAGTTCTTTCAGGCATCTGCGCTCTGCAGTACTGATCTAGATAGAAGTATAAGGCTTTAACTGTTAACAGGAAGAAAAATAAAAGAAGGTCAAAGTAGGAACCTGTAAGGCGCTACTTTAATGAGGTCTCTGTAGGGAGCACAGTTCCTGAAAGCCAGCACGGGCAGCGCTGCTCTGTCACCAGCAGGAGCAGGAAACTCAGTGATGTCTGCAGCTGTCTAGAAACTCTGCAGTTGTGTTGCTGTCATTAGGCAGAAACAAGCCCAGGAACCAACTAAAATTTATTAAAGAAAAATTCCCTCCAAGGTAGAGATCAAGAAATACCACGTTATAAATTGGATCTGCTGATGTCAAGCTCTGCATTACACCTGGGAGCAGCTGCCTAGATTCACACATAGGTATTGTTCAGGTGACTGTCTCTCTCAAATACCTTTTGGCACAAACTTTCCTAATAAAATGAAAACAAAAAAGCCATCTTCCTTCCCCAAATGAAGTAATAGTTCCTTCTGTACCGTCATCATCTAGGTCTGACTCATTGCATTTTCTGTGCTGTATTTTTTCTCTAGTTCTGTTTAAAATAAACAGATAAAAGCCCCACCTTTCTAAGCTTTTGTTGCACTGGGTACAGCCACGGCTGGGATTTTAAACAATGGAATCTTCTAGATCACCAAATTAGTATGTAATTGCAGTCTGTTCCTAGGGAGCAGAAATCATCATTGCATGAGAATGTGGAGAGCTCCAGGAGTTGCAAGTCAGTTATCAGCATGCTGGAAAGATGAAGATGTGAGTCAGGAAGAAGTGAGTGATGGTGCAGCGCATGCTGGGGATGTTAGGGGAGCACAGCAAAGCAGTTAATGTGATGAACGTGTTCTGTGCTAGTGGGTGTCAGTTTGTCCAGTCAAGTGAGCCATTAGGAAGATGCATCGGCTGCTGCTGCAGGTAAGCACTGCAGGGGGCATAAAGCTGAGGAGCTGCAGCTACAGCCAGGTCCCCAGGTAGCTTCAAGTTGTGTAAGTACTTATAGGAGACAAGTGGATCAATCTGTGTTTGGAAACATAGCTGAACAGTGATAATGGATTTTGCCGGTACACTGGTTTGGGTAGAAAGCTCTGCAGAGGTGTTTTTGCATGTGCCGTTTGCGAAAGAGGTGTTATTGCCGCCGTCTCGTAGTGAGCTGTGAATGGCAGAGTCTAACGATATCATGATAAGCTCTGCCCCCTGTTGAGTCTCCTGGAAGTCTGAAACCTTGTTGAATCTTTTTTTTTTTTTCTTTTCTTCTTTCTTTTTCTTCTTCTTTTTTTTTTTTTTTTCTTGTTTTTAAAGAAACCAATCCTGTAAAAGCTGCCGTGCTTTAAAATCCCTAATAATCACATGGCGCTTATACCCACGTGGGAGTTCAGCTTCAAAGCCTTTGTGTACAAAGACATGCAACAAAGATTTCTTTCTTTTATCCTAAGCGTGTGTAAAGTCAAACCAGCATCAAGCACCGGGCGGACCTGTGCTGTCCCTGGAATGCAGGAACAAGCAGTCTAATTCAAGGTCATGGACCAGCTTTGGCACTTCAATTCTCCTGATTATAGATTAAATGAGGTTCTTTCAGGCATTTGTTCCATGATCCAAACGGAAGTGCATCCTGCACACAGGTGGACCCAGGTAATTTCTGAAAACCCGTATTTGATCTATACAGTGTAAATAAGCAAAACTTTTTATAGCTGCGTTTTGCTGTTTATTTGGGCAGCTGTGAGCTTACAGGGGCACTCAGTGATCGATGTTGGTTTTCAGCATCATAAGCATCTTGTTTGTGTGTAGTCAGTGTCTTCTAATTGCCAGCTTTTAGAATGTTTCTTCTTTATTGGAGAAGAAGGTCAAATAAAAAAGCCACCACCAACAAAAAAACCCTTGGCATTCCTGTCTAAAGTACCTGTCATATTACTGGGGGGAAGGCATGGTTACAATGCATTACAATCCTAGAAGCATTTCAAGTGTGGCTGCAGTATTTTCAGCTCCTTGGCTAGAAGAAAGAGTCAGCCTATTGAAGTCCTTTCAAAGCCGTGCCTGAAGGCAACATTTAAACTGTAAACTGTTTTTTCAAACATTGTGTGGAATAGTCTTGTAGTCACTTATGTTCTCATCTTTGCATTGATTAAGTCCCATGTGGGTTGCACACGGGGTCTTGGGAAATAAGGATGTATTTGCAGCTTCTAACTACTAATTTTCTCAGTCTCTGTTTCCAAAATGCTGCAAATCCCTATTTAGATGCTAGGGATAATAATATAAGGGACTTTCATGCACTATTTCAGCTCTTTAATGGGATGCTTAGAGACTAGCTGCTCTAAGCCCAGTGGATTTGAGTTTAAATTGTGCATCAGAGGTTACAGATCCTCTGTTTCCATGTGAAATTGCAGTCTGCCCTACAACATCTCTCCAGTTGCCAATATACCACTTCTTCTCAATCACTTCACTCTCTCAGCAGGAGAGGTCGTTACATGCAAACTGCCTCTTAGATGGTCGTGCGTAGGGTCAGTATTTGTCAGATGCACTGCCTGCATTTACAGTAGAGTGGAAACAGATTTCTCCCAGCTTTGGCCCCTACAATTGCTTCCTTATTGTAAAATGAGGCTTGATGATCTGATGTGATAGCTGCGCACTGCGCGGTGATGCTTGCGTTTCTATTCATACCCCCTTTAAGAGCTATTCCTGAAACCTGAAATTTTTAGAATAAAATCTTCCCTACAGAAAGGTGCATCAAGTCAGCTCTTCCTGGAGAAGACAAAAGGGTTGAAATGTGAACCTGGCTCAGTCATTTGTTTGTTTATTTAAAGGCTTTTTTTTTTTTTTTTTTGGGAAAGAAGAATGAAAAATGGCTCCCTCAAGAAGGAAAGCAACAACCACAAAATCTTGCAACCAATTTATATAAAGCTCTACAGTCAAAATAGTAGAAGGATGACAATTCTCAGAAATTGCCTTCAGTGAGAAGTGGCTTTGAATGTTCCCATGAAAATCAATCATTTTACAGCTTCTCAATTGCATTCTGTGGAAGCACAGTACTCCTGGGACTAAGCTTTCTCACTAAGCTCACTAAGTGTGCACTGAAGGAAGTCCATGCTACACGCAGCCAGCTGCTGCATTTAGCTGAGCATTAAGAGAGCATTAAGGAGACGCTGTTAAGTGCTCAAAACCCAGAAAATGATCAATTAATGATTGTATATTTGGTTGTAGCTTTCTCACCCTCCTGTAAGGACATTTGACAGTGCAGTCTTCCCACAACCAGATGTTTTTTCTCTGTTCCTCTATAGCACTAATGTTTTCCTTTGACACTCGTTTTATATGGTGCCTTGTTCTGCAGTATGTTGTTTGTCCAGAGTCCATGAAAGTCAATTACAGGAAGAATAAGTGCTTTACTGCATCTATGTTATGTTGAATTGGAATCCCTTAATAATCTGAACTAGCAGCGAAACCGTGCGGCCATGCATAATCTGTTCAAGTTTGAAGCTGTCAGCTCTACAGTTGGCTGCCTCGTCCTTTTGATTGCATGTTAGGAAAGCTGTGCATATATACACAGCTAAATTAGTTCTGTAGTTAACAGATTTTTGTGCAGAATTGTGCTGGAAGAAGGCTGCACTGGCTGAACATCAGTTGTTCTTTGTATGGTTGCTGACTGTTGTGCTTTCAGAACACTTGGTGGCCGGGTTGGTGAGGCACTGCCAGTGCTGTGGACCCCTCTTAGCTAGGATTCAGGCCAGAATGTGAAAAATGAATGGTGCTGACTGCAGTTGGTTATCTCTTCTCGACAACTGAGAAGCTCCATGCGTATGACTCTCTCAGCAGGGTTGGGATGACATGTCCACCATAACAGTGTGATTCTGCTTCTGGGACAAGGCTGGGGGCAGTGAGAAACTTCAGGTGGGATCTGAGAAGCACCTCTATCAGTACAGCACTGTTTGCCAGCAGAATCTCACAGGGAGCCTTTCCCCTTCCCACCATTCCCTCATGTTATTTAATAGATAAACATGGCTTCTGAGCTCCCTGTCAGACCCTGAACTCTAGCACGAGCCTGGGCAACCTGTTAGCAATATCCTGAGCACTTAGACTGACTGCATCGCTGCTGCTGGGAAAGCCTTGCTTACCTGGTGTAGTGGAAATGCAAATCACTGCCTGAAACGGTGACTGAGCACCTGGTGGGAAGGCAGGACCAACCCAGGGGAGCTCAGTTGCAAGCAATCCACCTGAGTGACCGGAAGGGCTGGAGCCAGGATCCACCCCTTCCCAGGCCTCATTTAAGGGTTGGCAGTGGAGGTAAGTGTGTTTTGCTGGACATCCCTGCATATCTGAGGCCTTCCAAAGGTAAGCAGCTTCTTTCCTTTGTTTCTGTGGCTGTTAAATTTGAGCAAATCTTCGCTTGCTGCAGCATAGGACTTTGCTGCTACAACTGCTGTCATTGCTGTGCTTTCCATTGTGTTACAGCATTACAGCCGGGCACAGAGGTGTGGGGAGCCAGTGCCTGCAAGGGCTGCTCCTTCAAAGCAGGATGGTTTTCCTTCTGCTGTTATGTCTGGAAACATGAAATGCTGTGGCAAGAGTGAAGCGGATTGTGTCAAGTTAGAGCTTGCGTGTGGGATAATAGGAATTATTCTTTGCTGTGTCTGTATGGTAGTTTCTAGGGCAGCGGCTGCTGGTGCTCCTTACATTCCAGGAAGGTAGGGCAGGAGGTGCAGCAGGTGTGGGTTTTTGGCAGCCCTGCAGCAGTGCTGTGTGCTCAGGTGCATACTCAGCTGGCCCTGCAGGGCTGCCTCTGTCTCTCCCCATTTTGAAGGCTGCTTATTGCAGCCTTCACATTACAGAAGTGTTTGAATGATTTCCCAGTTTGGGATGATTTTGTTTTTTGAATAAGTACCTTAAGAAACTTTTAAGCAAGCGTCTATGAACTGTATAGGATTCTTAATCACGTGCTGCTCGCTCACTGCTACCTGCAAGATGTACTTGGAAGCAGTTGTTACTGATGCACTTTTAATCCTATGGTTTCCAGCAACATCATGATGAGAAAATGAGAGGCTTTTTCTGAGAAACTCAGATGTCAGGGTTTTTTTTCCCTTTAAATGTATGACAACCTCCAGGTAAATAGCAGGCTGCTGTTATAAATAGTATGAATCAACTGTTATAAAAACCGCTTGATCAAGCTTTCCTGAAATAAAAGCGTAACGCGGTCCCCTGAGCACAACACTTTCTTTGATTACCTTTTTATTGTTCTTTTGAAGCCAGTAGAGTTACAGCAATGTAAATCCAATGCAAATGAGAGAAGACATTTGGCTAAAAAAAAAATCATATATTTTTTTAAAGGAAGGAACTGAGCGATTTTGTTGTGCGTGTTGGGTTTTCTTAACCAAATGAAATGATAAGAACAGAAAACCATCGCTTTTCTTTTTTGTAACGGAGCTGAAATGTTTTGAAGAGTGAACCTTCGTGCAGGTCTGTGAGCTCCTCCTTCCTGCCCGCCACTGCTTTGTTTTCTTTGCTAGAAAAAAGAAATAACAGTTTTGGACTGTTCTCCCTTTCAGATGTACTGCTTCTCTTGGCTGCTCATCCAGGAAACCACTCAGTTCCTAACCCCATTCCTTCCATCTAATCTTTCCAAGTGCCAGTGTACCTGTGCAGTTACGGTACTGCAGGTAAAGTTCTGTAACATCTCCATATTCACACCTTACAGTATCCTGCTTCCCACAATGTGATAGTTGACTAACTTGAAAGCGAAGTTTGTATGGGGGCTGCTCTGAAAGTAATGCCTCCTCTTCTGCGATGATGGCCCACAACATCAGGGGTGTATGTTGGTGAGATGGCAGGGGAGGTTGAACCTTCCCACCAGTATCCTGTTCCATTTTGTTGCTGTGTGACAGGTGGCAGCAGAGGGGCAGTCTGACAGAATGGTGTTGGACATAGGAGTGCATTTGAAGTAAAGGGTGGGATTGAATCCCTCCGTGCTGAAAAAATGGTACACAGTGACATTCGTTGGTGCTTGCTGAATGTTTATGGAGACCAGGCAGTGAATGTCAGCTCAGTGGAAGGTGGACTCTGTGTGCAGCGTTTTCCCAACGACAACACTGATAAAGCAGCTGTGAGACTCTGGGTCTGCTGGTGCAGAGCGTGGCATGCAGCTCTTGTTCATTGCAGGTGAAAATGCACAGCTCATGGCAGTGACTATGTTGAAAAACATAGGTTTGTAGCTGAGAATGTGCTGTATCAAATAGCATTATTGTGCTCATTGTATCAGTGGCAGTTTCCATGGGAATAAAGAGGAGAGACCTGCAAAAATCAGAATTGGCTCTATTCTGTGCAGTGGTGCAACTGAGGAAATGTGTAACAGAGCAGAAGCCGCACAGCTTGCAAGCACACAATTGCATGAAGAATGCCCTTAACAAATAATGTTTGTTGAATTTCTTTAGAAATCAAGGAAGATCCTTTTCAGGAAGGACCAGCTTATGAAACAGTGATTTGAATGCTAATGTACATAAACACACAGGGTTACAATTTAGTGGGACATGGATCAAGAAAGCTTTCAAGTACACAAAATAAATGTAGTAAAAGGCAGTCAAGGTGCTGTTCTCATTGCCTTTGAGAGGAGATGTCAGCATTATGGTTCCTTTGGAAACTGGTCTGACTGTTGTCCTTGTTGCATGCATGTTAGACCTGGGACTTCTAACTATGGTCCTGCTGTCCACTGGGTACTGTGAGTTTAGTTTTGGGTTTAGTTTCCGTGCCCCACTCTCCTTACCAACCACTTTGCTTCCTCTTTTGCCCTCTCCATTCGTCACTGCTTCTCTGCTTTCTGTGCTCTGTGCCACCCAGGTGGCATCACTCCCAGCAAGGCTGGGACAGCTTCAGGAGGTGCTGGCAGCTGCTGGGTTTTGGTGTCAGGGAAGGGTTGTTGAGGTTCCTTGCTCCTCTCTTTGCTTCTGCTTCAACTGCTTCTTGAAAAGCAGCTCAGGGCGAGGCAGGCACTTGACTTGGAAAATAAGTACAGATGGATAGTTCAGTGCTTGCATCACTGAAAAATGTAGTCTTACAAGTGTGGGCTACTTTAATAGCTAGGACTGATATTTTTATCTATAAACGTGGCACGGTGTGGTTCTCGCTGCTGTTGCTTTGTGATGTATGGCACACAGACCAGCTGAAAGTGATGGTGCTGTTCCTCCTTTGTTGGTTTGGGGTTTTGTTCGTTGCCCACAGCTTTCACTACAGCAAGTGCAGCAAGGCAAACCGGCTCTGGGAGACATTAAGCAGTGCTTTTGGCATCAGGAACAAACTGAGGAGCAAGCATGGGGGTTGAATAAGCGCCTCAATTCTGCAGCCCTATCAAAGCAATTTCTGTAGTTGTCATTTTCTGCTATTAAACTGAACAATGAGGCTCTCCAATAAAATCATATGAAATAGCAGCTCATTAAAAACTCTCTTTAATATATAGCATGCTAATTAATGTCAGTGGGGTGCAAGCTTGAATGGCAGAACAGACTATAATGTTTAGGAAGTATGTAAAATAAAAGAAGATATTTTATCATTAATGACCTTTTAGTAAACCTAATGAAATCCTTAATGGTCTGAATACATTACCAAGGCACTCCCAATTGCTTTGTTACCTACTCCATTCTTTCTCCCTTTCTCATAGACATTAAATTTAGTTTTATTTATAGAAAACAAAAAGCAATAAAGTCCCAAGGAAATACGAATGGGAAGGAGGAGCCTGGGCATGAGACTTCTCAGCCCTAATGTTCCTGATCCTGGTGAAGGCTGGGTTACGTTCCGTGTCCACTCTGCGTTTGTCTTCAGGTTCAGTTGATTCCCTGTTTGTGTGACTCACAGCAAACAGGCTAAGGAGCAAAAGGGCCTCTTTTGTTTGCAGGGTCTCCCTGGGTTAACTTCCACAGCCATTCCCAGAGCAGTGCTGTGGTTTTTATCCTTTTATACTAATCATGGTGTGATTTTGCTGTGCCTAAATTAAGGGACTTTATTCTTCAGGGCTTTTAGTCTGTCACCTGTTGCAAGCCTTAAACGTAAGGCTGCAGAGGCTTGCAGAAATGCTATTTAACTTTCCCTTAACCTTCTTCCAAAAAAAATTAGTTCATGAATGTCAGAACAAAAGGCATTTGCTTCCTCGCATCTTCTGGATGAAATACACTGGGCTGGAAAGGGACATAAGTAGCAATAATCATCTGGCTTAAACGGAGTTTTAAAACAGAAAATGTTCTCAATCACCCAGTCATGAAATACATTCTTTAGCTCTCAAGTCCAACACTGGAGGGAGATTATTCGCTAACCCACTTTTTCCTGTTCATTAGAAGATAACTTTCTTCAGATTATTCCTTTTGTGTAACACTTGGCACAATTAACTTAGTCTTGTACCCCCAAATGTCTGAAACTTCCTGATAAGATTGAGACTAATGTCCATCCCAGTAGCAATCCGAATTCACCTGCAGTAGTAATTGTTCCTAAGAAGCACAGGCAGTTGGCAAGTCTCAGAAAAAAGAGCCTATGGCTTGCTGTGTAATCATGTTTCAATCAGCTTTAGAGAACCATGAAATTGATTGTCCTCCTGAGGTACCATACACTTTGGAGCAGATACTGTGCTAGGCAAGTTAATTCCTTATTTGGCTCCAAGCACACAAAAGAGAGCTTGCTGCTTCCCCTCCTGTCCTTACAAACCAAGGAGGGAGGGAGCACAAATCACCTTGAAATCAGAATTTGAGAGCATAGCAGCATCAGCCAGCTCTGTTTTGTGTTCCTAATCATCTGGTGAAAATCACGGTGATTTAGGAGAAGGATGCCCAGGCTGTTGGCAGCACGCACGGGAGCCTGAATGAATCACAAAACCGGTGGTGGTGGGGATCAGGTAATGAAAGAGCTATGGGAGTCAGAAAAGTCTGATGGAAGGAAGAGCTGAGCAAATGTCTCGTTAATGTAGTATCCTGATGTCTTCTTTGATACTGGAGTCAGCCTCTGTGTGCTCCTGGAGCCGAAATAAAGGGATGTGGTGAAGGTAAGGTCTTGAGGCAATGAAGCGTATTCTTTTTAGATACCTGTGAAGGTCTGGCTCTGTCCTCAGAGAATCAAATTCTTTTTCAAACTCCATCATTTCAGGAATATATTTGATCCTTCAAAAGGAGTAAAATCCAATCCAAAAGAACTCCCCTGTGAAAATTCTGGGAGCTCCGTCTTATCCTCAGTCCTGTCCCTTGAAGATCTAACAGCAGTCTTGTATTTTGTGTGGAACATTTCATCAGGTTCACCCTTCAGTCCAAAATGCTTCTGTGTAAATCTAACTCGTATTTCAGAGTCCGTGATTTTTCTCTGGTGCTCATTTTGGCATCTTTTGAGAGTCAGAAATGTGGTCTTACAAACTGCTGGGCAAATTCAGTTCTGAGCTCCTGCACAGAACTGCTCCCACACATGGCTGAGTGATGGTAGCTCCAAGCTGTGCCGTCAGACAGAGCAGCACTAAGGAGTTGACCTGCACTTTAGATAGCTCGTATGTGTTTGCGAGCCCCAGCTTTTCCTGTAGCTTGAAGTACTGGCAGCAGAGCATTGCCACGTATTGAGTTTTGGGTGGTGGTTTGGTTTATGTAGACCACAAAGGGGTTGTGGTTGCGGAATGATTATTAGCTTGCTTATTGGCATTGAGAAATGTAAACACCAATCATGAACCTGGGACTCCATACAGTCTCGGATGCTGTTTCCTTTAGTGCCTGACTCCTTTTTCTGCTGAGCTAGAAGCCTTTTCTGAGCTATTCTATTTACCATGTCTTTGTGACAGTGTGAAACCTGTATTAAATTTAGAGGAAAACACAATAATGGGTGTACAACACTACTATTATCTTGCCGTTTTCTTGTTTGTGACACAGACAAATTGGAAATTATCCCAGTTTTGCAGATTACCCAGACTAAAGTATGCATCCTTACCTGGCTGTGTCCTTGTTCAGAGTGAACTGCGTGATACTGGCCATGCTGCTGCTGAGTAAGTAGTGCAGCCTGGTAGATAGAACTCTTCTGCTGGTTACTGTCCTTTTTTAGTTATTATTTGTCCTGGTTTCAGCTGGAACAGTTAATTTTCTGTGTTTGGTAGTGCTATAGGCTCATTTAGCAATAGGGGTCAGTATATGAGTTTAAGGACCAGTATATTAGTTTAGGAAAGGGAATCAATAAGTGCTAGTTCTAAAAACTTTCCAGTTTAGCTTTGCTTGATGTGTCAACAGCCTTGTTTTTCTCAATGATCCTGCTTCCCAGGAGTGCCGGAATCTGCTTTTATCCATCAGGTACAAGGACTTCTTCCTCAGATTTCTCATATGTTGCTTTAGGTTATAGTACGCTAAGGAAGTTGCTCATTATGACCTAACAAACAATGGATATTTGCCAAATGGGAAGAAATAGCTGAAGGTCAGCCACAAGCCACAGTGGTGAAGCTGATGATGGAAAAATGAGGAGAAAGTAGTGCTCTAAGAGCATCGTAGGCCCCTACTGTGCATGCCCAGAAGGACACTAACATATATTAATGAGTTCTTGGAAGGGAATGAATATGTATGCTATTGTATTGCACGCGTGAGATGCTGGAACAGGTTGCCCAGTGAGGTTGGGGATGCCTCCTCCCTGGAAGCACTCAAGGCCAGGCTGGATGGGGCTGTGAGCAACCTGGTCTAGGGGGAGGTGTCCCTGCCTATAGCAGGGGGTTGGAACCAGGTGATCTTAAAGATCCCTTCCAGCCCAAACCATTCAATGGTACGTACGTCTTAGCTGTTTAAATGTAGAACTTGAATTCTGAGAGCGCACACTTGATTAGTCAGGTCACCTGGTGTGTATCACGAGGAATAAAGGAATGCTGCTTTCTAACACCACGCTGCAGTTGGAGAGTTTTATTCCCAGATTCAGATGATGGTATGATGCATGTTCTGGCTTTAGGAGAAAGAAGGGTGTTGCTCACACACCGATGGTTTAGTTGTTGCTGAGGAGCACTGTACGGAGCCGAGGACATTTCAGTTCTAAAGCTTCTGTACTGTCCTGTCAGCAGGGGGTTGGGAGGGGGGGACAGAACCAGGCCAGCTGCCCTGAATGGGCCAGAGGGGTATTCCTTACCTATGACACCGTATAGAACAAAAGAGTTCTACCTTTGGTTTTTCTTCTTTTGATTTTTCTCCCCTGTCCCACTGAGGGGGGTGGAGCGAGCGGAAGGCTGTGTGGTGTTCAGCTGCTTGCCAGGTTAAACCACAACATTATTAAATAAGATTTGCTATATATTGCTTCACTTTTCAGAACAGTTTTTCCTCCTTTCTAAACTTCTCTATACAGTAGAGCAAATTTCCAGCTAAATAAAACTGTGGCTGCTGCCTTAGGAGTGCCAGCGAGAGACAAGTCTGTTGCTGAACTGTCACTGAAGTTCCAACAACCTTGGCTTGGGCAGGAGTAATGAGACGTAGCCCTGGGCTATAAATTGCATTGACTTGGGAACGAGGGGAATTCATTCTGCTTTGCCTGAGGCAAAGGTCTGCTGTGCTGTCAGCCGAGCTTCTCAGCCTCCCAGTTCCTTCTGTCATGGTAATCAGGCACCAGGAAAGCTGCTTCTGAAAGAGTTTTGAGGAAGTCCCTTGTTACCTGCTACTAGTTTAACTTGAGTAATCTCGGCAGCAGCAGCGGAACCGTGAGGGGCATCTGCTCCTAGCTGCCGTACTCAGCCTTAAGTACGGGCAGGCAGACCTTGTGGCCGCTTGCAAGCAGCCTCTCCACGAGGAATTCCTTACAGCCGCAGCGGTGTGCTAATAGTTGTCATACAAAGAGATGATACTGGTGAGCCACAGTTGTGTCTGCTGCATGAACGTGCTGGTGTTCTGCTACCCCAAGCTCCTCATAAGAAGAAAATGATGTGTTTGGCATTTCTAATGGGAGAAGCATAGTAGCAATGGCTATATATTTTTTTCTTTTATACAAAGCTGAGATAAAGAGGAAGCCCTGGTGAAGCTTTTGTGCCTGAGAAGAATCCAGACGTGTGGTTTACCCACTGCTTTTTCGCATCATTACATAATTGTTTGAGCAGCTTTCCTCCTAAAGGGATCCATGCATGTCTCAGTGTCCAAATTATTTGCTGGGATTTAACGCCATGCAGTCCAAACAGAATATCTGTGAACATAATCCTTAATGATATGCTGGGGGCACACACTGCTGGTGGAAGCCTTGCCTGTGATTAATCAATTAAGAATGAGATAAGCCCAACAGAAGTTCCTCTGTTCTGGTAGACGGTCAGAAACGTGCTGAAGCTGAACTTACATCTGGACTTGTTTGCGGATCCACGCAGGATCTTCACTGTTGTCTCAAGTTAGATAAGCATAGGAAAAAAAATATACTCTGGCAGTTGTTGTTTTGCACAGCAGGTCTTTTAAGAATGAGTGTCTGTTTTTGGAAGTGCCTCCTTGATTGTGCTAATAGTGACATGCCAGCAGCCAGCACAGCAGTGTTTGTGTGGTCGTTTCCAACAGCCCGTGCATAGGTCCATGTGTAGGTTGTTAGGAGAATGCGTTTTGGATCTGTCTGTGTGACTGACTGTAAGCTGAGTCCTTGATGAGATTGGCTGAATTGCCTTCTAGACAGGAGATTCTCAGTACTTTCACAAGTCTGTCCCAAGCCTTTCCTGAATTCACATGCCCTGCTGGCATAGATAAGGAAATCAACAGGAAGTCTGAACCAGTAAGCTGTTACTGTTGCACTGCGTTGGTTGTTAGGAGACCTGTTTGCTGCCTGTCCTAAGAGCCGAGTGCTGGCATGTTGTCCCTCAGCACTCACATGCTTGCATTTTGCCCAGTGCAGGCATCTTACTCTCTCCCCACCCCCCCTCCTCTCTCCAAAAGCAGAATGAAATAAAATAATTGCAGAAGCAGTTAACAGATCTCTTTTTCAGTCTCCGTCCTAACGTCTGGATGTGGAAGATGGAATGCCTGAAAGTAGAAATTAATTCTGCTTTCCATTTGGTTTTCTTTAGAAAATTTTGGAGATAGTTTTTGGGAGCTCATAGTGAAGGAGGACAGGCATTAGTTCACGTGTAGAATGCTTTCTTTTGGCATCCCCTTCTCACCTGAGGGATGCAGCGTTTGGACAGTGCACCGTGTCATGTTTAGCACAGCTTTAGCAACATGTCGACCTCTAAATTTACTGCTTCTAAATATTTCTGCTTATAAACCTTCCTGATTATAAATACTGCCAGCAGCTAAATGCATTGCAATCTGGTACAACCCGTTCAGCCTCAGCTGCCCCTCAGAGAGTCTTTATTTTAAAGGAGGTGACAGAGCTCTGCTCTGAGGTGACGCCTGTTTTTTCTACTTGTCATTGCAAGCAAACAAGCCCCTGGATTTGAATGTGGAGGAAGATATGTTGCCTTCTGTTCAGCAGCGTTTCTTTTTCACACCGAAGTCCCTGGAGTGAAATATGCTTCAGTGGGTGGGAATATTGTTAGGTATCATTGCAGTCTCTGCTACGAAATGGAACTTAACATCACTGCCAAGAGCCTGCTGCATGGAGAAGCCAATGTTAGGCATCCCAGCAGGGTCACGGGATGACCACCAAGAGCTAAGGGGTTCCTGCCTTGTGCTAAGGGGTTTGGAAACTGGGTTGTTGGGTAGATACTGTTCTGTAGCTCAACAACCTGAATTTCTATGCAGCTATATCTGTATCTGAGTCTGTTTCTGGAGTGATTTCTGAGGCTCTCGCCTTCACTGGGAGAAGATACTCTGTAAGAATAGCTTTGGCTATTGTTTATTTTTTTTGGAAGGGGGTTGCATCTACATCCACCTTCTGGCTAGTTATGATGATAGACTTGTCTAATAAGAGCGGACTTGAAGTTTGATTCGTTTTGCTTGGCTCTTAACCAAAACTGGCTTTTCTTCTCTCTTTTCCTGGTTCGCAGCTACAGTCCTGGTCTGGTACCATTCCTGGGTAATGTTACAGCTCCTTCAGCATCTCAGGTGCTGGGTGCTGCAAAGTGGGGGGCCTGAGCAGGGAACCTCATCTTGCATTGGGTTGTTTCTAGCAGCTGTGCTCTCAGGTCACTGCTTAGTTTTCAGGGTTACAGTGAAGATAGAAGCAGCTGTGCTTGGGAGTGAAAAAAGTGAGGAAAAAGCCTCCATGCCTGGTAGGATCTGAAACTACGCAGGTCCTCATTGCTGTAAGAGTGGGAAGAGTGCTCTCTGTGCGGATGAATTTTGTGAGCAGGTCTTGCAGACATCAGAGACTGAAAAATAATGACTTCGTGTCAGAGTATAGCTTGTGCTCTTGTACTTGCATTACTCCTCTTCCCACTTAGAGTACTCATTGTACCGTACTTCTAAACACGGTATGCGTGTCTGGAATGGAAATGCGTGGCTGTATCCTAATTGTGGGAGCAGTGCTTCTTATTTTGGGAGCCATCCTGAGGTTATGATGACATGCTGAATGAATGCAAAGTGGTGCTTTTCTGAAGAGTTATTTCAGCTTGGTTTGCTTATGTTAACATTGTGGGGTCAGGCTAATTCCCTGATGGCCGCGTTCTCAGGTCGCATCTTGACTTGTGCAATGCTGTTTCAGGTATGCTGTGATTAGCTGTGTCACGCCATCTTCTGCCCAATAGACTGTGAATATTTGGACCTGCAGAATGTATGTTAGGAATGGTGGATTTCTGGGGCTACTGCAAGGAGAAGGCTTGTCTGGTTCGTGGCTCCTTTGTTGGTGCTCTGGTCACTTTGGGTTTGTGACTTAATTAGAAGCAGCAGAGTTTGAAAACTGATTCATGGATGAGATGTGGCCTGCAGAGCAATTCATGTTAATGGGACCTGAGGAGAGCTGCACCCAGCCTGGCTCTTAGAGTGAGATGGGAACTTGTAGGGCTGGCAGCTGGGGAGAGAATGGGCTTTTCTGTCCATACCAACTGCCCGGCTCTGGTACCGCTGCAGCTTCAGGAATGCTTTTCTGTTTGTCTTAGCTGAGAGTTTGACTCAGTATTTATTTATTTTTACTGACTTAAGTATAATGTTTTATTGAATTCAAGCCATTACGTACAAAGATCTCCAGTGTGTTTCTAATTTTTAAAACCTGCTTAAAAACAGGATCATAACTGGATCAGCAGGAAGCAATTTTCTTGAACTTACTGCACCGTGGAAGCTAACGGAAACTTGATGTAATAATCAAAGTACTTGGGTGTGCTTTAAGCTGTGCTGGTTTTGTCCAGAAATGGCTCATTAAAAATTATATTCTTTCTAGAGCTTTAATTATCTAAGTGTGTAAACCAAAATGGGTTTGAGCTTTGGAGACATTCAGAGGAGGAGAAGAGACAATGTAAATGTTCGTTCTAATTCTTATTTACTTGAAGAGTAATTATTTCCTTTGATGCTAAATCACCTTTTTCTTCTTCTCTCTCGATCCATGAATTTTCTATCTGCCAACAGAACCTTGGGACTGTACTCCCCGCACTTCGCCTCTGTCATTCCACCTTATTAAGCTGGCAATTTGTTTGAACACTTCAGTTATTCATTAGATTTTTACATTTTTCTCTGGCTGTATTAATTACTGCTTTTTATGAACTGGGAATGTAGACGTTCCCTTTGCCACTGTGATAATTTGCCTTTGTATGAGGCTTCTCAGCATTTCATGCCGTTTCCCCCATCACAAGGGCTTTCTCCTTGGCTGTAAGATTTACTTTGAATCCTGCTTCCTGCTATTGTTTGCCACGGAGCGGTTTCCCCCAGAAGCCAAATTTCCATAAAGCTGTCTGAATTCTGTTTGCATTCTTCCCTGCTGTTAAACTGTGTGTATGCAAAAGGCAAAATGCAAACTTGGGCTGCTCAGACCCCATTCTGCCTCTGTGGGGTGATTGCTTCTATCAAATCCTTAACTCCTGGAGCATGTACGTGCAAATGGAAACTGGCATATGTCCCGTGTGAGCATTTAGTCTAGTGAGATCAATACCTTGCATGCTTGCCCAGCGTGCTGCTCACATAGCTTGCTTGTGGAGACTGCATCTCTGAACCCATTTGTGGTGTGATGGAGTAATGGCAGGGTGTAACGTGTGCTGAAGGCAAGGGAATGCAGTGCACCTTTCTTCTGATTTCTTACACTCATGTATTGAAATCAGATTGTCTTGTAAACAGGAATGCTTTGCAGTAAGATGCTTCAGAAGAAGTAGGCTTGTCGAGTTGACATCTGGGGTGCATAACTACATCCCAGCTGGTGGCAGTGGGAGCACATAGGAAGCCGCTCCTTGCCACAGCCTAGGAATGGAAATGCTGTTCTGGTCCACCAGTGCCATGCCCACCTGGTCCTGCTGGCACTCAACTGGATCTCTGTGGCTGTGTTCCCTTCACTCTGGCTGGAGAGATCCTGGTACTGAATGGAGGCAGAGCATTTAGGTCAGGAAATGTTGCCCTGTTGAGATCTCTGAGGTTCTCTGAAACTGTTGCAATCTCTCCAACAAATTATACCCCATCACTGGGGTCACTGAAGGTCAGGGGACAGGGCTCTGAGCACCTGATGGGGCAGTGGGGGTCCCTGTTCATTGCAGAGGAGTTGGGCCTTTAAGGGTCCCTTCCCACTGTAACGATTCTGTGATAAGACTGAAATCTGAAGGTTGAGAAACACCTGGAAGACTTAAACATGGAGAGTGGCTTCTCTTAGCAAGTGGCTTTGATTGGGAAGCGCTGATCTTGCTGGAACTGATGTATATCAGGTGGCCTTGCTGGCATCCTGAGCTCCCTCAGAAAGGTTCTTGTTTCCTCTGGCAAAGACCTCCTCGGTGAAGGCCCCACGAGGACGAAGGCAGCTGAGGAGGGGTCCTGTTGCACCCCACAGCCATAGCACTGTTTCATTGCTTGGGAGGGACAGAGTGGGTAAGAAGGATCGGACTGCTCCAAATTAAAAAGGAGGAGAAGCTGCTCTTGAAGTGCAAAAGGATTGAGTTATCTCGGTGCAAAGCCTTATGATGGATTGGTTTTCTCTTGCTGATCATAAACCAATGGAGTCGCTGCAGAGTGGTGCAGCTCGCTAATGGACTTAGCAGGGTGCACCAGTCTGCATCTGCATGCATGAAACATAGCAAGACATGCTTAGACTGCTGTGTCTTTAGGCAACATCTTTCATGCAAATCATGGCTTTTTTTTTTTTCAATAAATTACCCTTAATTTGAATCAATATAAAAACTGCCTTTCCATTACTGTGTGATGACTCTCTCCAGTTCCCCAGTGAATTCATAAATCTGTTTCACTTTTAAACCTCCAAATTATTTTGATAAGAAACAAGGAGAAGCAGCATAAACTTAAGTTTTCGGCATGACTTTTCAGGCCCAGGTGTCTGCACTCCAGTTTGCCACATCTTGATGCTAACCTACTTGTGTCTTACGCTTAGGAGCCAAAGCTGAGCCGTAGTCAAGTTTGCATTCTCATTATTGCTATTCAGAGTCTGAATGCTTGCTGGTAAAAAGGCACGAATATTGCATGAAGTCCAGGAACAGCTGCTAAATCCATTTGAGATTGCTGCGAAGCATAATTCAAGATGCCACTGTAGGAGCGTTTTGCTTCTATAGAACGATGTGCTGTTCTTTCGGGCTAAGTTTAGGTAGCACACACCAGACATTCCCACTGCCTGTTACGTATGGCTAAATGTGATGTTTCCATTTCTTTTTCCATGCCTATTGCCTTCTTTCAGCTGATAGAATAGATTGAGAGAGCACACAACGTGTCTGCAAAATCTGGAAATCAAGCTAAAAAAACCATGGCACAAAATACTGTACTCAGCTTTGATGTGTTCAGGAAGAAGCGATCATTCTTATGCTATTTGGGGTTGAACCTTACAAGCTTTGAGAGTGAAACTGTGAATCAATTGAGACTGGAAGAATTTCTAGGCCTACATTAGCCAAGAGCTTTCTGCATGTTTGTATTGATGTTACTGCAGCTCAGGCTGGGAAACTTGTAGATGTGTAGCTTTTATACTGTTGTCATCTAGGCTCTTGAATCCTGGGGTTGCTGTGGCAGTGTGTATGTACTCTCCCTAGTTTTGATTTGCAGAAGCCCCTGGCCTAATGCCTTCCCTGGAATCTTGTTAAGACGGAGTCTGAGACCTCAATACAGCAAATTAAACTGCTACGACTTGTTTGATAGGTGGAGGTGAGGGTCCAACAGGCGGTTCTACCAAGCACTGTGGATCATTGTCTCTTCCATGCGTGCCTATAGTCTCAGTGCTGCATGCAGTGGCTGGGTGGGATCTGCTTGCCTTGTGCTCCCACTGTAGGAGGGATCTTAGAGTGATGGGTTTGAAAAATACAGGACAGTGTGGGAGAGAGAGAAGTAAAAGAGGGGCCTTCAAGAGGGACAAAATACCTTCAGCAGAGAACCTGCTCTTTTGTGTTCTCTGCTCTTCCAGTTTTGCTTTTTAATTGAAATCTAACGAGGTCCATTTTGAAAAGTGCCAGCATCTTTCAAGTGTGTTTTTATTGTGTGATTCCCGGTGTGCAGAGCTGAAGTCTACATCTGCAGCAGTTAACCTTGTTTACCTCCTCTCCATGACAAGCTAAAAGCTGTTGGCATCCTCCCTGCCACCTGCTCCAGCTCTGCATCCAGACGTTGACACAGCAGTGATGTTGGCACTGTGGCTTCTCCTGGCCCTTTGTGACAATGTCATGGAGAAGCCAAGCTGTCTTCTTTCTATTCTGGCTTCTCCAAACACTTCTGAGGATAAAAAGGAGTAGGAGATAGTGATGCAGGTTCCCATTGGTGCCAGTGGAGCACAGGTGGAGGGCTCTGAGCAGAGGACCAAGAATCAAGGCCGAGCTCGAAAGAGTTTTTCTTCCTATTTGTAAAGCAGAGTTGGAGCTAGCCAAAGTCAGCTGGCTGCTTGGTGCTTGATTTTCCAGCTCATTAGTGAAAGGGGAAGAAGTGGAGATGGGTTATCCTAAAGGGGGAGCTGGAAGAGTAAATGAGTCTATTTAAAACTTCATCTTTTGAGACTTTTTTTAATGGTGATGTCTTTTAATGTAGCCTACAAGAGTCCCAAGAATCTTTGGTGCATCAGGAGGAGTAGGTCATAAGAAAGAGGGGTGAAAGGAAGGCTGCTTGGAATGCTGCTGCCAAACAAAGACAAGGGGATGGAGCCAATCTCTTGTATTTTCAGATGAGCACCATTTATGTTTGGCAATAAGGAACAATGACTGTATTCCTACAGATGATGCAAAATGAGAATCCAACGAACCACCATGATAGGAAACCAATGTTTAGTTTCTTATCTTTCATTTTGAACACAAGTGCTGGCAAGAGTAATGGAGTACAGCAAGTGTGTTCCAGCAGGAGTTTTGCAAACCATATTACATATTTTAGAAGTGTTGTCATGTGGATTGTAAATTGACTACAGGACCGTAAGATCAGGATTGGAGTTGGGAGGTATCTGGAGATCTTTCAATCTTCTGGTCTCCAGAATATGCACTTGGGAAACAAAATAACACAGCTACAACCAGAGCTTTCCAGGGTAAAATACACCATAATATCCACAATGCAATTATTTCTGGGCACTGGGGCCACGCTGCTTCCCTTGGCTTCAGACCCTCAAGCATGTTCTCCATAGTGAGGCTGCCATGTGCCTTTGCCCTCTGCAGAGTATTTAGTGGTTCAATGAGACGTGCCTCATTCTCAGCTAACGGACAGCTCTGGGACCCCTCAGTGTGGAAAGTCACTTAAACATCGAAACATTCAATTTTTGGTAGGAGCTCTTAACTTGCTTTGCACACCGGGTGTTTTATAGCCTGTGACTTTTGTGAAAATGCAGTTCAGGTGAATGATCCAGGAAACTTACTGCAGCAAACCTGGTTGGAGAAGACCTCTTCTGCGACAGGAATTGGATTTTATTCATGTAGCACCTAATGCATCTGCAAAAAAATACAACACGGGTATTTCCTCTCATGCTGTTATGTCTTGAGGAACAAGCGGTGTTGCTTCTCCGAGGTGATGGAAGACTTCCAGCTCTCTCCTGACTTTGGACTCTCCCCAGGACATCAGAAAATTAGGCCCAGCATTTATTCAAGAGGAAACGGGCAACAGTGACTTTGTTCAGTGAGAGTCACAAACAGTCTGTGCACAAATGAAGGCCCTCTGGGTACAAATGCTGTGAAGTCTCTTTAAAGGCCCTGCTGTCTCGGGCACAGGGTTCGTCTGCTTTCTGATGAAAGATTCGGATTAGTGTGGAAAGCAAAATCATGGTGTAAAGCCTCATGGCCCTGAGTGAGAGCAGGAGCTTTGGAGCTGGGGAGGGTGTTGTGTGGATGATTGGATTTCATGTTTTTAAGGGAGCTGAATGGCTTTTTCAATTGAGAACATGGGAGAAATCCTTTAGGGTTTAGATGATAGGGATTGTATATTTTGATGAGATGTAGGAAGATTGTCAGAAAAGATTTTGGGCTGAGGAGTGGCAGGCTGTTAATCCCACAGATTCGGCTCCTGTACAGCTCTGCAGTGGGGTTAATGGGGGAAGAGAGGCACACATCTCTGCTCCATGGGCTCCTCATATCCCTGTGCTGCCATGCACAGGGACACGTTGCAGTCTGGCAGGGGCTGTGCTCAGCTGCAATGCTGCTGCTTTTTCTTCATGCAGCTGCAAGGCTTCCTAAAGCTGTACCCCAGGGCTCTCCCTGTGCAGCTGGCACAAGCTGTGCAGCTCACAGGTGGTCCCTCTTTTTGTTCCTTCCCCACTTCGGGAAGCACGAGAAGGGTGGGCTTCCTGCCACCTCCGGTATACCTCTGCATACTGGTACACCTCCTGCTTTCCTTCCCGTTTCCCAGCTCTGTGCCCAAGCGATGGGCTGAGTCCTTACCTTTGGTGGCGCTGCTCTAGCAGGATGGGACCAACAGGTGCAGCCTTCTGCTGACAGCCACGTGGATTGCTGGGCAGTATTCCCGAGAACTTCACCTTGTCTACCTTGGCAAAGCTACTCAGGAAAATATGTTCGGTCTTGCTAAAAATACTGTTATGCAAGACAGCATCTTAACCACTAAATCCCAAGCAAATATTTTGCATAGAAAAATTTATGTTCTTTACTCTGTGTTATCTGGCTGGAAAAGCTGTCCATTTTTCTGCAAAAAGTAACTTGGCTTTTTTGCTGGCCAAAGCAGTTCGGGTGGATTTATTTGCTTTTACTCAGAACATTTAAATGGGGATTCTTACGTTGGCTTCAAGAGGAAGTTCTGGCCCTGTTATTTATGGCAGGTGTGCATTTGTGGGGGGGAACTGGGCTGTGCTCCCTTCTGCTTTGTAAGGCTGCATTGTAACAGGTTGACCTGGAACAGTTTCCAAAATCTTTGTGACCAGCCAGTGTGTATCTCGGGGAATTATGCTGGATGGGAGGTGGGAAGGTACTAATTGAAAAAATAGGAAAATGGGTATGGAAATTGCACAGCTTATTTCTGGCCTTTACTTACTGTGTATGGTTTTCTTATCTCCCTGGTGAGGAAAATGCAAAGGTGGGACAGCTGATGGCATAACTGGAGAGAGAGAGAGCTGTATGAACTGCAATCCCTGCCTTTGTTATTAACAGACTATGCAAAAGAAAAACAGGTGTACCTTCTGTTTTAATGCGTTCTGCCTTTCTGGCATGCTATGGCAAGCTCATCTTGGGAAGTCAGTAGTGTCTGGAGAGCTTGGGTAGGTACAGGCATGCAGGTTATTGGATGAGCAGTAGAGCGCAGTAAGCCTCATGCCTTTTGATCGTATGTAATTGGTGCCTGAGATGCTGGTGTTTCAGTTCTGTGCTATGTCAGAAAACAAAGATGCAGGCTGTAAGAGGTGTACCAGGCAGTCAGCATGGAAAAATGGAGTTTGATTTATGGTGCTGGCGTGAGAGAAACTGCAGGGTCCTGGGCAGTGCTGGTTTACGAGTGAGTTCTGATCATTAGTGTTGATTCCTTCTTTTAAGGTCATTTTTTACTTTTTTCTGTGTGACTTTTCGTAGGTTGGCGTATCTTATCCTAACAGAGCAGCTCTGGGCTTGATTCACTTGTCCATCTCCTTTTGAGATGAGCATGTGGTCATGCACCTATGTGCCCTTAGCAGTATAGGAAGATAAATGTGTTTGAGTAGATTGCTGGGCTCAAAGCGTTTGCTTAGGTGCTTCCAATTTGTTTGTTGTACCAAACATCCTTGTTGTCAGCAGGTGAGACACTGCTGGTGGGTATTCAGCTGAGCAATTGCTCTTCTTGCTGTTTTTGTTCAGTGTGAATGTCACCAGGGCCTTAGCAGAGCTTCCTATGGCCTGGTAGTTGGATTTCAGCTGTGATCTGACCAACACATGCAGCTCTGGCTTGTGTTAGTCATAATATCCATTGCAGGGCCCATCTTTTTGGAGGAGCTGTGGACTCAGTTTGAATAAGCTGATCTGACACTTCTCCCCCTCTGCCTCCTAAGTGATGCCCTGTTTCAGTGAGGTGGTGTTTTGTGAAATAAATTGAGGGTTTACCATTAGTTGCTGTTCCTTGCCCATGGTGCAGGCATGCTCTACAGCATCTTAGGATGGCACACCCGGATGGGGATTGGTCCCCTGTACTCCCTTCAGGGAAGCCTCTTCTAACATATGTGGAAATGGAAGCTTGTGCTCTGTCTCATGGGCTGCTCTTCACTGTTGGGTCACAGCTGATGGTGACACTACTTTGTAGCTTGCTCCCTGTATTGCAGGGCCCTCTTAAAATGCCTTGGAGCTGTTTGTGCTGTGCTGCTGAGGATGGTCCTGAGCAAGAGGCTGTGAGAAGAGAGGAGCTGATTTTCATTCCTAACTAAATTCCAAGCTGGGCAAAGGTGTTGGGCTGTCAGGTTTGAATTCAGCAGTGCTAATTGTTTATATTCAGCTTAATCCCTGATTCCAGGAGATGTCACTGAAGAGGACAGGGCAATTAATTCATCACAGCTTAGCCTGGCGTGCAGTGTCTGGGGAGAAGCCAGCTCCAGCTCATTGGGCTGAGCTATATAAGGGATGCATGTCATTTTAGGAGCATTTTGATAATCCTTTTGTAGTCAGGTCCAGCTAGAAGGTAGGAGGGGGACTTGCGGTTGGGACTGGTCATTTCTTGCTTGTTTCAGATTTTAATGCAAGCTGCTTTTGATGTTAGGTATTTTATGAATGTTACACACTCAGATTCAAAATTACATGTTTCAGGAACTCAGGTTAACACAGCAGAGCAAATCAGTTATGGTATGAGCTGGTATTTGTGAGGTCAGTGATTCCTGAAGTGGTACCATGTGAGATCCTCAGGAAGCAGCTTCACCTATACCCTGCTGGCCCCAATGAACTGAAAGAGATACCATTGAGAAGACACTGCCAACTAGAGCTGGTTTCCTTCTACAGTAAATAAATTGCACAGTTAACTTGTAAAGCACATGGCTTCTTAACACCTGGCTTGGGGAGCACTGCTTCCCTCAGGCAGTGACTCAGGAAATGAAGGAAGTGTTCTAATAACTTTGAGTTCAAGGATATTTGTCAGACTTTAGTGCATTGGTTTATTTGTGTTTATTTTTGGGAAACAGGGGAAAAATGAAATTTGCTTGTAGGCTTTATTAGAGCATAGAGTGGAATATGTAAAGCAAGATTAAAAATGAAATAGCCTATTGTTTCCCAAGGTACTTTCAATCATGAAGCTTCTCGGCTGCTTCCCCTCCCATCCATCTGCAGGCACAGCACTGATATCCCACCCCTTCTCTGTGCACTCCTGACTTGTGTAAGGAATTCTAGACCAGGAAAATTACACTTTGCCTGCGACGAACTTTTCTCATCAGTCTGGGGGATGCCGTGCCAGCCTTGTTGTGGAATGGAAGGGGGAGTACGGAGGAGTGCGGGGAGGTGGCTGCCTGCAGGTGGGGGAAGTTGCTGTGCTGGGGTAGGGATGGGGCTCATAGGCAAATAAAGGACCCATGGATTAAAAAAAAGTTCCAATTCCAGGCCTTGTGTCTGAAGCCAGGGATTGTAAAAGCAGTAGTAATCTAAGAAAAGCTTCTGTTCTTTCTGGCTCAGCAAGGTGTAAGGCACAGTTTGGGATGTCCCTGCTGATGCTGGTACCTGTGCATGCGGTGGGTTTGTCGTGCCCCCAGGTGTCTGTCCATAGCAAGGAGCAGGCTCTGTCCTGGAGTGCTGCTAGCTGAGAAAGTGGACATGCTGCCAGCTATCAGCTCCAAGTATCCCCTTGTGGTAGGGGTTGTGTGAGGGAGAATGAGGAGGCAGGACGGGCTGCTTTGTAGAGACAGGGATATAAAACATCAATGGGGATGCAGGGGATAATGTAATGGATTTATAGGTTTCAGATGCCTTCACTGAACTGCTGTGCAGGCTGTCACAAAAATGGGAAATAGATGTATCCAGTTGCATAATGTGTCTACAAAGTAGTGTTTGATTTAACAGCTGTACTTAGCATTTGCATTCCAACCGACTGTGAACCCCGAAGTCAGAGGGGAAGCTTGTGGTCCTAATGTTTGGTGGTGAGTGTGGCTGTAGAGACCAAGTTTTGCTCACCAATGTTAATTAATTCTATATGACAAAGGATTTAACACAAAGTGATGCGTATTGTTGTATTGGTTTCAGTGAAAAGGACCGTATGAACATGTTTCTACCTTGACTGACAAGCTCTCAATCCTGAGACATCAGGGTTTGCTGCCTTCAGATTTAAGGTTATTGCACATGAAATCCTAATGACTTCATTATTCATCAGTGTGAGAGCTTACCTGAATGTGCTGATGTACAGGAAGATCAAATGGATACAACAGCCGCGGCTAGAGCAGAATATCTCCCTGTTAATTTATTTAAGAGGATTAAAGAGAATCTGAACAGCCATCCAGGGCTCCCAGGGGGGTTTAGTGCACAGTACTGCAGGGCGAGAAGGGCCATTACAACAAAGTGATGACATCTTTATCATGATTTATTGTTATATTGAGCTTAGCTCCTCACGACTGTGCCATGATGCATCCTTCCAAGGAATGTCTGAACCCAAAGGACAATTAATCGCATCCCTCGATGGTCTGTTTTGCTGTTTAATTACCACGTTCTTAACAGTACCAACCCTACAGGGTAACTTTTTTGACCTCCAGTTTTCAGCTGCTCTTCCCATTACTGGTGTTGGGTATGATAATGCTGATGAACCTCTATGGTAGTACATTCCCACATTACAGTGCCCTTTTGCTTGTTGTGGGCACACAGTTGTCCATACATCTGAGATCACACAAGTTAAGAATGACTTTATTACGCTTCAATTATGTGTTTCCTTCTGAAGAAAGATTTGCAGTGGAGAGTAGCCCTGTGCTTCGGTTACTCTCTCTGCTATGGTCTTTCCTTTGAGGGTGGAAGTCTTACATCGTAATAGAAGTTTTACAGTCGGAGATGATGACAGCTAGTAAAGAATTCACTTTTCCTCAGCAAATTGTATTAAATTAGGCAGTGTGAAGGAGAGGAGAGCTGCGCTCTTGCTCTCAGTGTTATGTCTTCATTTTGTGGCTGTTGACACAGTGTTTGGTCAGTGATTTCAAGGGGTTGCTGTTCTGAACTTCAAATGGTATGAAATGCAGAGTAGGATGGAGTCAACAGGGGAGCTGCTGGTTGGTGGGGCTGCGTGCACTGGTGTAGCTTGGGTGTCTACTTAAATAACAAGGAGTGAACTTGGTAACCATCCTATTTCTGACACTGACCTGTTGTGGTTTATACTCCGTACTCTATCACAGCGGATATGTCACTAAACAATTGGAAATCAACTGAACTGGAAAGTATCAGAATTAGTTCTGTTGACCTGTTCTACAATTTATCCATGAGGAATTTGGACTGGCCTGGCCAGATTTGGCAGTTTGGATGGACACTGAACTGAGCAAAGTCTGGAGTGCATTCTCTGCACCCCTGGGATGTCACTGCTGTCTGGGGGGGCTCGTCCTCCTGCTGTGCTGGGAACGTGGCTCTTATCTCCCTGAGTTCCTCTGCCTTCTGATCTTTTGATCACTTCCAATTTCCTGCTCCTGATGCTTCAATTTAAGAAACATTTATTAATGAAGAAAACGGAAGGAAGATTTAGGATCTCTATGTCTGTTTCTTGGTCTCGCTATGCAGTAGCCGGGACTGGTGCTTGCTGTGATCAGAACAGCAGCAGTGTTGGCCGCTAAAACTTTTCCTTGAGACCACTGAGTCACCCTGGAGCCAAAATGTAAATTGCAAACAAGGTCTGCAAACTCAGGACAGCCACTGCAGTGTGCAGGGAGGGGCGGCTTTCAGAGGGCGACAGCTGTCTGCTGTGCAGGAGATAACTAGGGAGCTGGTTAAAAAACATAGAGCTTCAGTCTTGTGAGACGTTTCCTCCCCTCTCTATTTGCATTTATTCTGCATCAGAGTCAAAACAAATATTTTCAATATTTTCAATCAAAGTGAAATTCTTCTTTTTGAGCCTCTCGTTGTTTGTTTTCTGTCGAGGTTTTTAAATGTTTAATTTTATTGTCTGGATTTTTTTTTATTCCGGAATACAGAAGTGTTATATGACACGACTTGCCTTTAAAATAGATTATTTTAAAATAATTTGGAGCAGCTGTTGTCTGGTGATTGAGTCATATCATTTTCTTAGATTAGAATCTCTTGTTTATTTTGTAATGAAATGGTTTGACACTTGGAACAAGAAATGAAGATAAATAGTCAGCATACCAGCGAGGAAAGCAGGTGCTTATTTCAGCAGCCTTCTTATTCTAGGAAATGCCAATATTTCTTCTCCACGCATGTTTCAGTGCATTTTTTAAATGGCTCTATGGAGTTGGAAATTTCCATGGTTTCTTATTGAAAAAATGTTCTGCATTTGATTCCCTGAAATTTCTCCTTCAAAACTTTGCATCAGTTCAGGGGAAGAGTGGAATCTCTCAGTGCCTGCTCACCTCACCATCATCCGATGAATGTGTGGATGGTTTGCAGCTGTGCTCTGTCAGCCTCTGACATGTTGTGGTGCACGACCCGAGCCAGCACCGAGCTGACAAACGCTCTGGATTTGGGATGGGAATGCAGTGTGTTGTTGTGGTGTTTTCTTCCATCCACAGGGAAGAATCCTTAGAGAAATGTGGGGATGAGAACGCAGTCACTGCCTGCAGTGACTTTTCACATCAGGATGCTTTGCTGACGGATTTATTCATGGGCAGATCTACACTGATGCCTTCAGAAAAGTAGTGGTGATGCATGTACAGTTTGCAAAAACAAAGAGGCAAATTCCATCCACTTACTTATACATGAGGCCAACTTATAGCTGATATGTTACAATAACTGATATGTTACAGTGTCTTTTTGCTCTATAGGGGAACACAGATACATGCTGTAGCACATTGCAGATGGTTTTTGGTGAAGAAATACCAAAGCTTCCACATCTAGAGATTATTCTGGCCATGAGAAGTGCATGATGAGCCTGGGGCCTGAGCAGTGGGGCTGTGGGTGGCCAGCAGCAAGCAGCCCGGCTGGCTCAGAAGGGAAAAATGATTCTGAGCTGGAAGAGAATTTGCCTCCTTTTCCAAATAGCGCTCTGTTTTTGGGGCCACTTCACATTCACCTGTGATTTTGCTGCTTGACCATCAGCACTCAGCAGTTACGGAAATGCATAGAAGCCCTCAACCTCAAAAATGTTCGTGCAGAGGAGTGTAATAGCCCTCATTTTATAAATGGCAAACAGAGGCTCAGAGAACATGGTTGTGAAGGAGGCCATCAGCAGAGCTAGGAGCACAGCTGCACTCTGGCCTGCGAAACCTCCCTCTCACCACATCATTCATACTGTGGGCAGCAGAGAAGAGCTCGAGACTTGCTCTTGTATGAGCAATAAAATCACATAATCATAGACTTAGTGATGTTGGAAAAGGCCATTAAGATCGCCAAGTCCAACCCCAACCCATCCCACCATGCCCACTGACCATCACGTCCCTCAGTGCCACATCTCCACAGTTCTGGAGCACCTCCAGGGATGGTGACCCCACCACCTCCCTGGGCAGCTGTGCCACTGCATCACCACTGTTTTGGATAAGAAATTTCTCCTGATATCCAGCCTGAATAGGCAGGTAACAAGCTGCGTCTGCTGGCACAGCCACACTTACCAACCTCCTGTTTCTGCCTATGTGCTGAATGCTGCAGAGCCGTGCACATGCTGCCACCTTTGTACTACTGTTCTTGTTTCCCTTCTTCCTGTTTCCATATTAAAATTGTCATGTTTTGGGGACGAGGATTGTTCTCTCTTACCTGGGTTAGTAAGACACATGTGTGCGAATGGGGCCTGCTGCAGTAACCATCTTGCAGTTTGGGTATGTCACGAATGTGTTTTTACTGCAGTTTACATGTCCTTAGAAAAACTCATTTGGGGCAGTGACTGATGTGAGTCAACAGTTGTTCTGAAAATTGGCCCAAGCTGTAACTGTAGACAATCTTGGCTGTGTTCTCTCAAGTGCTGTTTTCTCCTTCCCACTTTTTGTGAGTTGAACCCATGCTGGTTTAAGATCCCTTGTGCTCATTTAGTGAGCAGGAAGCCTCCCCCTCTTTTTATTTCAGTGATTTTCCTTGTTGGTTTTTTTTTTTTCTTCTCTCTCTCAAAAACATTTTTACCCACTTGCCTTTAGGGGATACGCATGTATATTGATGAAGAAAAATAACCCATTTTGTACTAACTTTAGAACTGGTAAAGGTAAGCGAATGCATTTATTTAAATGCAGATCAAGGACAGTTTCATCTTCCACTTTCGTTTATGGCCTTCTGTGCCGTATGTTGGAAAACAAACAGCCGTGGCTTTGCAAAGGGCACCCCGTGTGTGTGTGTGGTGCCCGGTGCCCTTGTGGATATTTCTCATCGTTTTCCTAAACTCCCCCTTATTTCCTTCTCCTGCAGAAGCACAAGGAATTGTCACTTCTCTAACGCTCTGTTTACAAATAGAGCACACGGGCTGCATGGGTTCATTCCTAATGAATACAATGCATACGTTATTCTTTCTGGAGATTGCTGTGGCCTTGGCTGAGTCACATCTCTTCATTTAAGGTCTTTGACCCCATTCGGGTTCTGCTGGTGGAGGTGCACAGGTGCTGTTCCCTCCAGGTGCCACAGCAGTGCTTTGTGTGCACCTCGCCGTACCTGAGGATAAGGACTGAACATTTCCCCTCCTGCATTTAATTGCCTTGTTTTAATGATCACTGCGCCAAGTTCTGTCTCTTTCTCAGGTTTCTAGCAAGCAATAAAAATTTAAAAGCCGGTTGTAATTCCTGGAAAAGTTAGCGGGTTTGCAGTGGGATTGCCTACAAGCTGCTTATTTATAATTCCTTTTTTATCCTGTTACTATTAAAGCCCCATCTTTTAAGTATTGTTTATTTATTTTTCCTCTGAACAGAACATCTTCCTCCTGTCACAATACAAGCAACTTAAAAATTTTCAAAGACTCTTTCAGCAAAGCTGGGAATTAGATTTTCGTGGAGTCCTCCATAAAATATTGAAGACTCCATATATTAACATACATTGATTTATTCATAGTGTTTCATTACAAATAAGCGAGGATCCCATAATATAAGGAAAGGTTAGGAGAGCAGCGGAGCGCGTTATATTATATTGACAGCTCAGTTGAAATTGAGCTGCCTCTGGATTGAATTTGGTAGGTGAGGAAGGAATTGGCTGGTAAATAAGTCATGAGCTCTCCTTCCAAGTGTCTGCGTATCAGCGGGGTTGTCGTGGGTAAGCAGAACGGAGCTCGAGCAGAATTTCAAAGGTGTGTGTTCAGCCTGGGTTCCCCTGCAGGTGTGTTAGCGGTGCAGAGCATGCGGGGCTGCGGCCCGGCTGGATTGCTCTCAGGCATGGTGCCATTTGTAAGCCTGGGGCTAAAAACAGGGAATTCTATCAGCAACTGTCTTGTGAGCTCAAGGAAAATGAGTGGGACTGTTGTCTAAAGGCTTGGTGATGTTTATTTCATGTGAACCTGTCATTTGTTTTCGGTCTTTCATTTTGGCGTGATGTCTTCAGCATAGGAGAAGGATTCAGACAGTTTTGTTGTCGGTAAAAGGCTCCTGCTTCTTCTCAAAAAGCCTGCTGAAAACAACAACTGCTTGGTGGAAAATGTATCCCTGCGTGCACCAAAAGCTCCCCTGTGCTGTGGGGGTCGAATGGGAAATTCTCAAAGAAATTCTGCAGGTTGTGCTGTGCTCAGCTTTGGCTGCAGAAGTTTGGGGTTGGGAACAAAAAGCAATTCTTGGTGGCTTTTGTGGTACATCAGTACGTGCTGAAGTTTTAGTGGAGAGAAGAAATTAGCTTCTTCCAAAGCGAAGTCTGGAAAAATGGTGATATTCACTTGCCAGAATCCAAACACAGAGTGGTTCACTAGAGATACCGCTCTTTGACTTTCAATCTTGAGTTCCAAGAGGGGAGTGAAATAGGGGGTGCAGAGAGAGGCCAGGTGCAGAAGGCCACTATCACCTTACTGTCCTTGTTCTTCATTTGCAGATTACTTACAAGGCCGTTGGGTCTCTGGATCCCAGTGCTGACCTGTCCAGCCAAAGAGGGAAAGTCTTCAAACTAAGGAATGAAACGCATCACCTCTTTGTAGGATTATACCCAGGGACTACGTATTCATTCACCATCAAAGCCAGCACAGTGAAGGGCTTTGGGCCACCCATCACAACACGGATTGCAACTAAGATTTCAGGTATTGCTTTGGGGAAGACAAAAAAGGAACTCCACAGGACTTTTTTCTTTAGATCTACAGCTGATGTGTGAAACAATAAAAAGGCATTCAGTTTGGTGTCCCCTCCATGAGTTTCGTAGGGTCCACAATTTATTATCTATGTTCGTTCAGATTACAAATGCCTAATGTTAACGTTAATTTGTGGATGCCTTAGGAGGATTTCAGATGGGAGCCTTTGTTACTTCTATAGATGAACTCTCACTACAGCAGACTATTCAAGTTGTGTCCAGTCACAGAAACTCCTTCAAAAATGTGGCTTCATCTCAAGAACACACTAAAAACGGATGCAGTGAAGTAATTGAATTAATAACAGAAAGAGATGAAAATAAAGAGGGGAAACTGTATTTGTTTTTTTCCTGAGTAAGGCCAGGAGGAGAGCTTGAGGTAGGCAGACAAGGATGTGAGAGGCACTGAAATCAGGAGGCACCCCAGTGAGAAAGCTCCTGGGTGCTCAGGAGGAGCAGGGAAACTTGATCTGGCTACCAAGAGCTCAAATGGGTGAGGTGGTGGTTGAGATGACATTGAACGAACATATGTGGAATTAAATACGAGTATTTCACTAAACCAGGTTCTCTAACAGAGCTTAAATGGACATTTTTTTGGAGTATCTATCTCAGTGACATCAAAAATTTGGGACACTTGTAATGCTGAAATATGCAGCTCTGTGTATTTTGCCTTACTTTCCAGAACTGTTAGTAAGTTGTTAGCAGTAACAGTGTAAAATTTTAAGGAAATAAAATACCTCCATTCTCTTCACTGACCATCAGCAAAGTTGGGGCCTATCAGATGTAGTTAGAAGCTCACATCACACCTGGAGTGCAGCCGTGGGCTGTAAGGCTGCCTGCAGAGGAAAGGCATGGTGTGTCCTCTGCTTATCTCCGGCCAGAGGAACAAAACAGCACAGGAATGGGAGTGCTTTTCTCCTCTTATCCAGTTTCTTTTCAATTTATTTTTAAGGGAGTGCTCAAATCTTGTTAGAAGCCTGCATGGTTATTAACTGTATGAGCACTGAGCTCACTTTCTCATCTCTATTTCTCTGTCCTCTAAACTTCTTGTTTGCAATAGATAGGCACAGGCCCCATGCAGGCACCTCTGATGTTAGAGTATACCGTTGTATGGTCAGCCCTACGCATGGGGTTTTGAAGTTGTTATACCTGCTTTAAGATGCAGTCCTAAAGGATGTAGGGAGAAAAATGAGATTTGCGTTGACTTGTTTTCACTTATCAGAATGTCTTCATAAGGCTGTCTGGAAATAGATAGATTTTCATTTTAAAACTATCAATGTTGTAGGAATGTGTGAATGTCTATGTTTATCTGGGTGGGTGTTTGTTAATTTATTTATCACAACTGGATGTCTGAATTCCCAAGGACTTCTCTTTGGGCAGGACTCAGCAAAATGGGCACCACATCAGTGAGCAGTGCTTGGTGCTTTAGGGAGGTCACTGCCAAGGGTCATTTTAGTGAGGGGCTGTCCAACTCTTCCACGCTGAGGACACAAAAATGCTATGTCCTGTTACAGCATCTTGTGACAAATACAGCGTGGTTGCTGAATTGTACCTGATACCATTAGCTACTCCTGCCAGAAACTACATTGCTTCCATTTATTTCTCAACCAGATGGCATCTGAAAGTCAAATGGTGCATTCTGAGAAGGAACCAGCCCAGCTGGCTGACACAGAAGAGGCTGCTCAGTTGCACCAGTTCAACTAGGCCAACAGAAGCTGCACCAAAGCATGGCCTGCAGAGGTACAGCCTGACCTGCCCAAGGTGCCCTGCAGCCTCTGTTGGCGCTGCAGTGTCCCCCTCAATGCCCAGCACAGTTCTGATTGTGGCATTTCCAGTGAGTGCAGTGGTATCAGGTATTGGGTACTGCTGGCGCCCTGCATCTTCAAGTGACTCATACTGCTTCCCTCAGTGCACAGTGCCTTCTGCAGAGGAATCCCTGCTAAGGAACTGGCATTTGTTCTGAACTCATTGCCAGCTTATGGATAGGGAAGCCAGTTGCTGAGCTGATAATAGGAAACACCATGCTTAACAGTTCTCGGGCATTTAGATAAAAATCCTGATTGTAAACAGGATTACTGTGGAAATAGCTGTGAGAAGATTAAATGTGGGACCCCCACAATGCAGCTTGCCCTTGAGAGTTGTAGATGAACTGAGTGGGACTATGCTCTTCATGTAAATTCTTCTGTTTGCTTTATAGTTAGGGATATTTCAACAAAGCTTACCTCTTTGGAATAAATGCAGTGCTGCTCAGATCCTTCAGGTTTTTTTTGTCCCTAAGGAACATCTGCTATTGGGGAAGGAAGAATTAACATAATGAGTAGGCTGTGTTTCCTAGGGAAACCTGTCCCACCTTGATGAAATGACCCTAGCAGAAGTAGGAAGAGGACTGTGGCTAAGTGTGAGTAGTCAGTGGTTTCCCATATTGCCACGAGGAGCACCACTGGTGGAGTGATGGATACTGTGGCTGGTCAGTGCCCACAGCACGTGCTGGTGGACGCATCACTAAAGCACTGGGGTTAAAAACCTGTATGAGTGCTCAAGTAATTCCACACTACTCTCTTTTGATGCTTTCCCACTTCATAATGTGTCTCCTTGATTAGCTGGAAGGTACAGCTCACACGTGCATTAAAAGTGCTCTAAGATGTGGGACAGTGAATAAGAGCTGGGTTCCTGGGTGCGGTTTTCAGCCCTGCTACTGACTCACAGGTCTCAGATGGCGTCTTTCAGTGTCCACGCAGTTCTCTTTCTCTACTTATAGTTTCGAAGGAACGATCCAGCCCAAAGGGTTGCTAAGTCTTACAAATTCACGGGAGGATTTTCAAAGCCAGTTTGAAGATTTGGGTGTCCTGTTTAATTTTAATAGGAAACGAATGTACAAATTTTTAAGCTGTTACGACAGTTACGGTCGTAACATTGAGAAAGTATTTTGATGTTTCATTCGAGAAATGTTAAACGGTCTCCAAGAGATGTTAATAGCACGTTGCTATCACTACCAGAGGCAGCAACTGGTGTCTCAGTAACGTGTTGCTCTTTGTTCTGCCGCAGCGCCGTCAATGCCGGAGTACGACACGGACTCGCCCTTGAATGAGACCGACACCACCATCACTGTCATGCTGAAGCCTGCTCAGTCCCGGGGAGCCCCTGTCAGGTGGGTGGTTCCTCTTCCCTTTTTTGCAGCATTCCCCTCTCTTTCCTCCCCACGTTTCACTCATCTTTTATTCTCATCCGATAACAGAGCTGTTGAAAGTGAATGCTGGCTACAAGGCCAACTTGGCTGTTGATTCTGCGTTTCACGTTTCTTTTTATAAATGCCTCCCGCTGCTAACCTCCAGGAATGGTTGCTGATGGCATTGCATGGGGTTATCGCCCTTTCAGCATCGCCTCAGGAGCCTCGGCAATACTGGAGTTTCAGTATACAGAGCTGTGTGCTGTGGTATGAGTTCAACAAGCGTGGAGGAGGCTGCAGGCCTCCATCTCCTGCCCTCGTTTCCATGAGGGACAGGTCTTTGTTGTAATTATACAGTGGGAATGCCTGAACTAGTGTTTGCAGGTCATTTGTTCCAAATTTGGATCCACCCAGGCCCCTCACATCTCAGTGTTACAAGCCAGCTGCTGCTCCCAGCTTGATGCAGAGAGAGGAGGTGATGGAGGCTGGCGGAGTCCTGCTGGCTTAGTGGGATGCCACCAGCGGTAGGTGGGCAGTTTCCATTTGCAGAGTGGAGGACTTCATAGGGGCAGGAAGCTGTATGGATGGATCTTGTGGAACAGGATGATGGCCTTGTAGAAAACATCTGACTAATTCTGGGCTGGATCCCATTCTTACTGGCTCTCCAGGGCAGATATGGGGCACCTAGCTGCAGATCTCTCTCTGGCTGCCAAAATATGACTTGGAGGCCTGTACTCCACTGCTGTCTTTTACCTTGGTAAATGTGCACGTGGTGAAAGGCACAAGAGAACAAACTGCCCCTTGGAGACAGCCCTGCCTTGCCTGAAGCTGGCAGGAATGCCAGGCAGTCCTCCATCTTCCATTTTGCTGTAGGGAGCCTGCTTTGGCAGGGGGGTTGGACTCAATGATCTCTAGAGGTCCCTTCCAACCCCTACCATTCTGTGATTCTCTTCAGCTGAGCAAGTGAATTAAACTGCTTATGGTAAAACCAGCTGTAGTTTACTGAGGAGGATCTGGGCTGCTCTGTAAGAAACCCAGCAGCCGTTACCTTCCTGTAGGCTCTTTAGGATTTCCCTCGAGTTTTCACAAGACACTTCTTTTTCCCTCTGAGTGGTATTTTAAAAACAAATAATTACTTCTCTCAGAAGTGAATGGGCTTTGTACATCCCACGGATGAGTTCCTAGCGCTTCTTGAAGGTGCCTCACTAAGTGTTCGGGGCAGATTACTCACATGTGAACTTGTTTAATTTAACGAAGTATCCTATCTCAATTAGTGCTCCGTATACATCACAGCTTTTCCCAAATTGCACTGTTAGTTTAAAGCAAAATATCTATTTTTAAAAAAACTGAGCACCACCCCCTTTCTAGTCGTTCGGAGAAGCAGGCTTCAACATTTCCCCTTTAATCTCTGGTACTCCATATGAACGAATTTAGGAGCCTATTTTCTGAGTCCTTTAGGGATATTGTTGTGCTGGAAAATGGCTGTAAAATCACAGAGCTGTGTTTTGTTTTATTTCTTTATATGGGGGAACATTCCTGTATCTCGTTTTACCACCTGCTGTCTTAAGAGTGTTGCTATTTCGTCTTTTTATTGGAAGTCTTGCGATGTTTCTTGAAGCCAATTTGCTGTACTTTAACCTCTTCCAGTGAATGGTGTCTTTTTCAGCAAATGCATCTACTGTGAGAAAAAAAAAATGCACGAAGTTCTCTTCATTTTTCAGTCTAGTTTCTTTAATTGTGTTGTGACCTATAGTACCCATAAATATCACACCCTGCAAATGCCACATCTAGATGATGAGATGACTTCCTTTATTGAGCCCAGCCCATTGACACAGACGTGTATGAAAACCGGAGCAGAGGTGTGTGTGTGGCAGGGGGGGAGTCCTGGGAAGATATTTTAGCTTTTTATTAGCTATGGTAGCTGGGCCATGACCGAATACCTTTATCTGTATAACTATAGCCTGCTCTTAGACTAACTTCAGGAAATCCAACAAATTTGACCTTGTATCAGATTTTCCCAACCAATTCCCTTTTCTTTCAGCCTGTTCTGCACGCTTTCCAGTTTGGGTAAATCCTCTTGTAGTACAACATCCAAAAGCAGTCAGCATTCCCTCAGAGGGTTCAACACCATCCAGCCAATTAGAAGAAGAATGTGTTCTGAACCGTTGGTGACACTTAACACACAAGGACGAGGGGTTTCTTCCCTCTTTGCTTTTTCATAGGGTTTTTTTTGTTC
This sequence comes from Alectoris magna, assembly GCA_030625065.1. Classification (NCBI taxonomy): domain Eukaryota; kingdom Metazoa; phylum Chordata; class Aves; order Galliformes; family Phasianidae; genus Alectoris; species Alectoris magna. The sequence goes on along the minus strand of CM060576.1, from coordinate 10,748,742 downwards.
ATGCTGAGAGTTAATATACCCTCTTTTTGTTGTCTGGTTAGTTGTTTTATACTTTAAGCTTATTTTTCCTTCACAAGCATAGTATTTTGTATTCATCTCTACTAGTAATCATCAAATTGACTTTCAAAATGCTTTCAAATCTTGATGCAAACCTAGAATGCTTCCATTCCATGATGCCATTTCCTATTCACTTACCAAGGTATCAGTGAAGATACAGAATCAGATTCAGGCAACACTGATGCTGAGCATTGAGGCTGTGCAAGGTAGGTAGAGGGATCCCACATGATAGGAAGGATGCCCAGTGTTCCAAAAGGATGTCTGTAGGGTGTCTGCTCTCCTGACCTCCCTTGTAGGCATGGCCATGCTTTCCTTGATCCATTCCCTTTTCCACCTGACCACTCAGCCTGCCTGGGGTGTTTCAGAAAGGGCTCTTGAAAATGATCTGGAATAGGTACTGCTCACAGTACCTCATAAGGCCTGTGATCTTCAGATCTGTCACTGTGCAGGAATAGGGAGACCCCTCATCTCATCCTCTTGACAGTACTCCAGGCAGCCAGTTTCTGCTCTGCAGTGCCCCAGGTTTTCAATATAATCCTTCCAGAATGTGAAGGTGAAGAAACAACAACAACAAAAAAACCCCACCTTCAGTACATAGCAGTTATTCTTCATGTTTTCTCTTAGATGCTAGGGTGGTGAATTTGAGTGTGTGCAGGGATGTGATTGTAAACCAGTACCTGCCCCAAAGATAGTTATGTGACTGCCTCGTGTGATTTCATTCTGCTACAGTCTGAGCAGCATGCAGATGGAGTACGGTTTGCAAGATCATTTTTAGAGTAATATTGTAGAATATGTCAGAAAAGATTCATTGTTCTTCCTCTCATGTGAAATACGGGTGCACGAAATCCAAAGTCACTTTCAACATTGAGTCATTTCTGATGTTTCCTTGTGCTCACAATCAATAACTTAAATGTGGTTATTTATAAAACTAATGATTGTGAACTTGGCGTCATTAACAAACTATAGATAAAAATCAAGGCACTTTCATACAAACTAATAAAAATAATATAAAATTAGGTATACTTTTGTAGGCTTTGTCTTATTGCCAGAAGAAAGGTGGAGCGTCAGCAAGGCATAAATATCCTCCCTTGTGGCCTGGGCATTTCATTCTTTCCTTGTGGTGAAACCTGCAGAGTTTGACTCCAAATTGCCCTTTAAAAATAACTTTTGGTGCTTCTTATATCAATCCAAAGCCTGTGAATGGTGTTGTGATTGATTGCTGAAGACTGACATTCGTCTGTAATAGGTTCAGAAGAGGAAAAGAAGAACGCAAGCGTTCCCAATCTTTATTCCTCAACTCCTTCCTGAAAAAAATCCCAGTGTGATTTTGAAGATAATTTTGCCTGTGAATCCGTTATTGTCAGGAGGGCTGAGTCTGTCCTTCATAGATTATTCACATATGACATCTTTAGACCTCTATTTGAGAATTTATATCTCATTCACTGCCTGAAAATACTGCCGTGAGGGATTTTATCTCCATGACGAGTCCGCTGGGCTGTTTGCTGTGTGCCGACTATTTGTAAGTCCATCTGGTTTATTAAGAAGCTGTTGGTTGTATCCACCTATACTACTATTACAGAGAACATCACGTTTTCAGAGCATGTATTACTTTTAGGGATTTCAAAGTAGAAATAAATGCTCACCTTAAGGGTGATTGCATTGTTGGCATGCCATTCCATCTCTTGGGGCTGCTGGGCCATTTAGAGCAGTCTGCAATTACACTTAGGAGTTTGAGGTGGTGGAGAATTTCTTTGCTGGAAAAAAAAAAAAGAATTTAATTTCTCTGTATTGCCTTGCTGCAGTTCTCCAAAGTGTATCAGTATCCAATCTGTGGTGGTGGTTTTGCACGTCTGCCGGCATGCAGGCAGCTATCTGATGGTCTTTAGGCACCCGAACCTGTGCTGGGCTAAGGCAAAGTGTTTTTAGAACATAAGCTTTCAAACTTTGCATGTGACCCCGTGTATATGTATCCAGGGCTGTGTGTGTTGTGTAAGGAGGAGGTGTGAGTAAGGGTGGATAAATGTATTTAGGTCAGATTTGTTTACGATGCGTTTGCGCAGTGGTTGGGTACACTTAATCACTTTGCTGAGGATGGATGGGTGACTGTATTAATGCACATCTTAAAGGAAATAAGGAAATGGAAATGGGAGAAGGGAACTGGAAGCATTTTGAATATATTTAGAAGCGTTGAGCAAAAGGTGAAACAAATATTTTCATATCGCCAGCCAGCCAGTAGGGGAAATTAATTTATATGAACAAATCCCGTGTTACTCATGAGTATTATCTGATTATTGGCCTCCCAAGCATGAAATAAAGGAAATATTTTTGGTCTATGTGTTGCTAAATGAATCAAGAGAAAACAGTTGTGTTGTTATTCAACAGAACACCTAAGAACAGTGGTTTTTTTTCTGTTTTTTTTTCTGCTCAAGCTGTTCTCCAAGCAAGCAGTCCTCTGTGCTGTTTCTGCATGTTCATATCTTCTTACACGTAGCAACAAATGAAAATCTCCCGTAATGCTGGGGAGTGGCATTGCTTCCATCTTGTGTTGGAGAGCTGAGACTTTTCACTGCTTAACACTCGCCTTCGGCTTCAGTGCGACAAAGTAGAAATGCTGAGTCTGAATTCATAGGTTATAATGTTCATCTTCGTGTCATTTCAGCCACCATCCATTTGTACTGAACTTACCTTAGCTAAATGCCTCTCACTGGTATGTTGATGATGATGATGATGATGATTATTTTTGGAAGCACGGTAGTTCTTTCCATCCTTACAAAAGAACCATTTGCAAACCTAATAACCTTGTTTCTGTGGCAGAGGAGGAATGAGATCCACAAACAAGGAGCTATAAATTTGCAATATCTGGTGGGTTTTTGTTTGTTTTGCAGATAGAGGCTTTGGTGTTTACATCTCAGTGCCTGTGTTGGGAGCGATGCTGTTCAGCTTGTTGCTTTGCTACGTTTGAGTGTTACCACATGAGTTTGCCTCAGGCGTTTATGCTGATAATTACTTCATTAATGCCAGGAATGGGTGGCGATTTCTTGCTCTTAAAACTCCCATGCAGAATACCTTGTGCTTGGAAATAAAGATTGGAGTCAGGGATCAGCAGTAAAAAAGGTTCTAATGTTTAAAGCTGTGGGGAGTATAACAAATTATTATGCCCTTGGTGATTCTGACAGTTCAGTTGCATTGATAGGCGTGTTATAAATACCTGGAAAACAAAAATCCCAGCCTGCTTTTACTTAACTCTTATTCCAATGTATGCATCACATGACACGGTTGATTGAACACAGGGCAAGCAGTCATCACATTAGATCTTTTAATTTTGTAGTATCTAATGAGGAATGAGATTATCAATCTACGCTTCTGATAGTATAAGCCTAATTATCTGTATTAATTAACATCTCCCGTAATATACCTCAGGGATATTGTTCTGAAATCATTCAAACTGGGTTTCTCCTGCACGGCGTTCTGTCTTTCATTTAGGCAAGAGTTTGAAGGTAAATGAGCAAAGTTCCTTTCCTCCTAAAGGTAAACGGGAGCTGCTTTTTCTTCAGTGGTGTGTGATTGTGCCCGAGAGAATGAGAATTTGCATGAAAGGTTGGGAGTAATGGCAGCTGTGCAGGCTGCTGTGATGGTTATTATACCAAACAGCAGAGTTTCACCTTAAATATTTGCAGGTTGACCTCAGCAGTGTGTTCTACCCCTGATGAGCTGAGCAGGGCACAACAGAGCTGAGCATACGCGTCCATTTTGGCTGGAGTCATTGCATGGTGGGTATAGTGCATGCAGAATGACTTCAGTGACACTTGGAGTTGTTCTGGATCTTACCAATGCTTTGGCTGCTGTATGAAGAGAGAGGTGCAATGGAGGTGCAGGGTTGAGTCAGGAAACGAGGTGGCAGCTGTAAGTATCAGGAAGGAATATTTTGATTTTTATATAGTGTGGCATAATCAGTTGAAAAGATGTTTCAAGGATTTTTAGTTCCCCCGAAGAGTCAGATGCTGGCCCTGAAAAGTGAGGATATGTGGCATTTTGGGTCAGTTGTCTCATCTGGTACTGGAAATAAGTTCTCGTACTGCAACATCTGAGAGTACTGTCTCTTAAAATGTCACAAAGCTGCCGTTACCCATTTATCAGCCATCAGAAACATGCCTGCTCCCTGAGCCTGCATGACCTGCTGTGCCTTGCTAAACCGTTCTGCAGAGAGTTTGGCAGCAGCTGGGAATGGGAGAGGAAAGCCATCAAATTTACATATATTTTAATTATAATATTTTAACAATCAAATTACACATAGAGACAATTCTTTAGTGTCAAGTAGCGTTTTATTAGCTGCGCAGTGAAGCTTTCACTAACATTTTTCAGTGTGCTTTGTGAAGGCCCGAGGATATTGAGAGTCAGGGAGTGAATGTTTTTGCATAAATCTTTCATGCTGTCCACAGGAACTGTCAGATTAAATTCCAGCAATCAAAAGGTTAATGAAGTCTGAACTTTAAGCTGAGAATCACAAATTGATGGCCATTTTCTCACATCAAGCTGTCAGCTGGTAAGATAAAGAGGGAAGAGGGGAAAATGCCCCCGTGGCCAGTGTGAGGGTTTCTTTTTCCCAAGACGCTTCTTTATTTGCATGGGAGCACCCGGAGTCAATGCTCCCCTTCCGTGTTATCCCAGAATAAAAGGATAATTGCAAACTGCATAAAATATTAAAAAAAAAAAAAAAAACTCGAAAACTCATTTGTTGAGATGTAGCACCAAGCCTCCTTTTGCCTGCAGCAGCCCCCGGATCACACCCTGAGATGGGATGAGCTGCCCCAGGTGGGAGCTTATCCACAGGCAACAGCTTGGTTCCCTTCACGGGCCATGGAGGAAGGTTTGCCTAATTGAAGCAGCTCCTTTTGGTACTTAAAAGCAGATGGGATGAGTCTGGGCAATAGTCCCTGGCAAACATCGCCCCTCGGAAGCGGTGCGTGAGCCCTATCCAGCCAGCAGCCCTCCAGCAGCAGCAGGCCTGAGATGTTCAGAGGGCGAGCGGGTGCCTTCCTGCATGTGGCAGGCAGTGTTTGTGCTAGCAGGTGCCCCTCAATGTGTCTACAATAACACAAAACCACAATAAAAGGGAAGATGAGTAAGCTCTGCTTTGCTGTTGCAGACTAAGGCATTTCAGGATTTAATTATACTACAGGTATATAAATTCCGGAAACATGTTAATGCTCCCGTGATTAAAATTATAGAGGGCCTAATTGAAAAAGCATAAACCGAATTGAAGAATTCCTAATTATAGTTTGCTTTGAGGTGTTAATTTCCTCCATAATGAATGCATAATTTCTTGAACTAGAAAAGGGGGCTGCTGCACTATGCGTGGGCTGCAGACGGAATGAAGGGATTATCATAAATGCAGCCAGACAATTCAGAAGAGTAAACCTCTCCAGCCATGGTGCTGTTCTGCCTCTCTCTAATTTCAGTTCTCCTAGCACAGCGCTTTTCCAAAGCAAAAGGCAGAGCTAGGGAGATGGTGAGAGACTTGCTTACGGTGCAGAAGGAAGGGGAAATCGGAGTGGTTTAATTAAAAGTAGTCGTGGTGCAGAAGAGGAAGGTGAGGAGAGAGGTGGAGAGCGGGATTTCACTGGAAAGGTCAAGCAGTGGGACAGAAGATGCTGACTTTCCTCAGTACCCACCTTGCCTGATTCAAAAGGAATTGCAGGAGCTGACGTTGATGCAGGTTGAGGGGTTTTTTTTTATTCCTCCCAAAGGATTCACCTTATGTTTCAGCTTTTCTCTCGCATCAAAAAGATGCGTAGCTTTGAAGGGAGTGAATGGTGAAGTATGTCTTTATCAGGCACGGCCTCCTGTTGGGTAAATCTGCCCCCATTCCCACTCCGTTGGGGATCTCTGATGGTGTTTACAAGTGATGACAGACCAGCTGCCAGCCCTTATCCTTGGGATTTCCATTTTCCTCTTTGCCCACCCACAGCTTACTTGTATTCCAGTGCTGAAGGTGCCACTTCTCCCTGCTGCCAGAAGCATCAGCATTTTGCACCTCCTGAAAAGCGCAGTATGCCCAGAACAGGCAGAAAGAATCCGGCCAGTATTCCTCTGTAGCTTTCAGAAGGTGGAAATCTGTGTTACCATCTCCCGGGAGAGCTCATGTTCTCTATTGTCCGTGGATAACAGAGCAGTGAGCAGACTGTGACGTGACCACAGGGGCCTTATTTGATAATGACGCTTCTGCTGACGTTAGAAGCAGAGCGAGTTCCTGTTTGTCTTGTCTTCATTAGCCTTTTAGTTATGTAAATAAATCCATTCTGTAGTTCCGTTGTTAAACAAAGATTTCAGATTCACACGTATGGGTTTTCCCTGTTTAGTCCAGTACCTATTAGTCTGTAAAATGGAGGAAAAAAAACTTGTTTCTGTATGGAAACTGGTTTAATTTCAGGGAAGCCATTGGAAATACTCAGACTCACTGAGAGCAGATGCAGACATACCCAGCCCTTGTGCAAGGCTCTGCTTTATGGAGGGCCGTAGGTAGAAGCTGCTAGGAAGGGCCTGCCCCACTCTCTCCTAGTCCAGTAGGTAGCTAAAGAACTGCTTTGGCTCTTCTTGTCCTTGAAACTTTCTTTCTTCTGGTCTCAAGACAAACCAGAGATCACTGAGACCTCAGTCAGCGATGCCTGTTTAATGCTAAGCGACATCAACACAAAAGGGTTGTAGTGTTTTTTTTTTCCTCTAGATCAAACAGATGGCAGGTGGTTCAGGAGGGAAAAAACACCTCCAAAGCCACAAACATTAGCTCCTGTTGCAGCGAAAGCCCTATCTGTCTGCACTCATTATCTTTAATCTGCCAGCACAAAATAACATTGAGCTGGAGAGATAGGGACTGGGCCTGTTCCACGGGGGAGCAGCAGCTATTATGTCTAATCTGTGTTGCAAGCCAGGTCAGCCTTATGGAGATGGCTGAGATAATGGAACACAGAGCTTTGAAATGCCCTCTAGTTCTATATGATTTTTACCACATTTTTTTTTCCTCAATAAGATTAAACAGGAGGAACTTTAGGCATTAAAAAAAATGCTGTGTGTGTGTATATATATTTGCACACATATGTGTCAATATACAAAGGTCAATCTAAAAGTAATGCCTCCTATTTATTTCCATGGAAACTGCAATTGGTACGAAGAGCACAATAACACTATTTGATACAGCACATTCTCAGCTACAAACCACTATTTTTTCAGCATAGTCACCACTATTAGCTGTGCCTTTTTGCCGCTGATGAGCAAGATCCTGCGTGCTGTGCTTGTAACAGTCTGTACCAGCAGAGGTAACACGCTGTCGCTGTCACCACTGCTGAAATGCACCACCCACCACCTCGCTGTGCTCACATCCGCTGCTTGATCTCCATCACTGTTCACCACGTGTCAATGAATGTCACTAGGTGTTATTTTTTCTGCTTGGAGGAATTCAATTCCACCCCTTTGCTTCATACGCAATTCGGTGTCAGATGTTATTCTGTCAGGTTGCCCCTCTGCTGCCGTCTGTCACGTGGCAACAAAATGGAATGGGGTATTGGTGGGAAGGTTCAACCTCTACTGCCGTCCCACCATCATCATAAAATAGGAGGCATTACTTTCGGAGCAGCCCCTTGTAATTCAGGTAAATAGATGCAGTGTTCTGGTGGTCTGAGCATGGAATGAAAGCAGTTTTTTAAGCATGAACCGAAGGCCGGAGCTAGAACTATTTTGTTTTAAGCACACGAATCCTTTGGTCATTAGACCCTGACTTTCAATACTGTTGTCTTCTTGACAACTGTGTTTGTTCTATACATGCTAACACATTTCTGTTTGGAGTTCACTGGCACTGCTGGGGTTATTAGTTTAGTCCATTGGTCCAGCTAGGGAAACGTTGGGCTATAGTTGGAGTTTTAGTCCACTGGGGATAGGATCAGTCTTTACATTCTGTTACCTTTTTCTAGTGCCCACTCCACTCGTCGCAGAGATTTAACAAAGCTTGGCATTCTAATGATAAATGAATGCCCGTACGAAAACCGTGGCTCCAAACAGTGTTAGCCAAGTGTGAAATGCCTACATCTTGTTTCCTGAATTTCAGGGTAGAAAGGCCATGGTAGGCTGGTAAATCTGGGCTGCTGGGCTGAGTGTGAGAATGGAATGCAACGTGGAGAGACTGACCAGCCTTCTTGATGAAACAGATTGCATTACCACTGGCTCTATCTCAGCAGGGTTTTTTCATAGCAACGACAGTAATTAGCATCTTCTTTCTTTTCTTTCTTTCTTTCTTTCTTTTTTTTTTTTTTTTTTTTAAACAAATTTGGCTGAATTTTGATATTTTCAACTTGAGCGAACGTAGCCGAAGAGTTGTTTAATTTAAACGAGTGTTTAAAGAGCGCACAAAAATAACTTCAAAATGAAAGATCTGGTGTAATAACTTTGCAATATGAGAGACTATTTCCTCAAGTAGCATCACTTTCATAAGCTTTATTTGTGTGAATGCCTTCTTGCAGATGTGAAGAAGCTGATTTCTTTTAACGATTGTATTGATGGAATTGCAGCCCGATGTTCGTAATGGGCTAGTTTTTGGATCTTTGAAATAGTCGAGCATATTGCAGAAGATGACATTGCAGAAAATCTTTATTTCATATTTCTTTTTCCATAAAAACGTTAATTGAACGCTGACCTTAACTTCAGCATGTTGCGTCCTGCATGGAGCTGTATGGAAATAGTAGTAATCTTTAATTGATTTTAATGGCTTTAGAATCAGACCCCAAATAGAGAGAAAATTGCAGAGCAGTGTATTGGGTCCCTGTATGTACATTCTAGATGGCTGTGAGACCCAGTTCATTATGTTTTGTAGATTAGTTCCAGAGCTTCTGATTAAAAGTGCGTAGGGGATATTAAGGGTGAAATTTTGGAGCGTATGAAGCATACAACTCAATTCTCAGGAATGGATTGGCACCTGAGTGTTAGATCATGCGGTGACAAGAGGAAAGTACTGAGGGAATGTTCAGCACTGCACCGAAGTTACGTGGTGCTGCAGGTGTGGTGCACACTCACAAGCCTCCGTGTCTGGCTTTGTAAGATCACAGAATGGCTTGGGTTGTAAGAGACCTCCAAGCGCATCCCATTGCAGGCCCCTACCACGGGCCTTCCACTAGCACAGGTTGCCCAGAGCACTGCTCAGGACGGAGCTTCCACAGTGTCATTGCTCTCTGACTGTTACGTGTTTTGTTCCTGTAAATTTAATTAGTAAATCACTTGTGTTCTTAAAAATATTTTTGAGAGTTAGTGAGTTTTACTTGGATTTATTACAGAATTCCTTCAAGTTCTGTAAGTTCTCCCGGACTGGAGGCACACTGCTTTTACTATTTACTATTCAATTCCACTTTTTTTTTTGTTGTTATTTTAATTTTTGAGTGAGTTCTATGGAGACCTGGTGGATTTCTATATGGCACTTCTAGCTTCTATTGTTTTTCACCCAGAGGGTGGTGATGCACTGGAACAGGTTGCCCAAGGAGGCTGTGGATGCCCCATCCCTGGAGGCATTCAAGGCCAGGCTGGATGTGGCTCTGGGCAGCCTGGTCTGGTGGTTGGCGACCCTGCACATAGCAGGGGGTTGGAACTGGATGAGCATTGTGGTCCTTTTCAACCCAGGCCATTCTATGATGATTCTGTGATTGTACTTCATCAGACTTCCCCTTAGGAGAAAATGTGTGCCTGGATAATGACGTGTGTCTGGCTCACAGAACACCCAGTTTCCTTGAAGTCTTTGTTTTCTGTCTGGGTCTGCCATGCAGTTGACTTGTTGTGGGTGGTACCATTTTGTTTCTTATTGCATGTGCGGCAGAATTCAGGGTGTCTGTAAGACACCTTTGGGAAATAAAAACTAAAGATGTTGATGCTATTCTTCTGGCTCAGTTTGCATCACCAAAATCAACTTGGTCTGAAAGTAAGCATCTGCAGAGACAGTAGCTAATCTGAATCTGATCTAGAGGGAGATGTCCTGGCCTGTAGCAGGGGGATGGAACTGGATGATCTTAATGGTCCCTTCCAACCCAAACCATTCTATGATTCTGTGAATGCTGATATGAGAATATCATACACCACATCTAACCCTGTCCTATTCTGTTATGGCAGGAGAGGGTTCCGTGCTGGCAGAATAAAGGCCCCGAGCTTTCCTGTTTACATACAGGTGTATTTACAAATATGTTTGAATTGTTTTAGCCCGGTTTAATGGAGTCACAAGTGAAATGATGGTGGAAGGTGCTGGTGTAAGTATACGTGGTCCCATTTCTTTGTTGTGCCATGTCTGGGGCATTCGTACCCTCTGCCCGTTGAGGCTGTGAATCAGCTTTCTGAGGAGATTCGTGGTCTTAACACACTTTTACAACTTTGGCAGTGTGATTAAGAGGAAAGAATTGGTGATTGGCCCATCTAAGTATCACACCTTTGCCCCTGTCTGTGTGCACTCGGTGCCTTTTGATCGTCTCTTTGCAGCATTAACTCTCACAGATTGGTCAGACAGTGTTTGGGTTTGATTTCCATGTGTTTGGGTAACCTTTTCAGAAGCGCTGCGTCTGCTGATTCTACAGAAGAGACGCAACAGAGGAAATTCAATGCACAGCTCACGTTGGCTGCTGCATGCCCTCGGTCTGAGATAACAGTGTCAGGATGGAAAAGCCTTGCATCTTCATACTTTGTTTGCCCTTTTTGTCTTTCATCTTTGAATTAAGACAGCTATTAGGAGGAAAACCACTACCCTTTGGTGGTGTCTTGATTCTTGCTGCCTGTCAGACAGTTTGCCTGAAAGTACTGCGTGCATTTGAACCAGAAACGAGAAGTTCCTGTTCTCTGTGGGGTGAGTTACAAAACTTGCTCAAAATAATCTGCTAAAAATGCATTGCAGCAGCAGGTTGTACTGATTGCCACTGGGTTTTATTCCCGGGGTGAAAACATTATTGGAATAGTGCGCAGCTGATAATATATTGGCGTGTTAAATATTAAAATCAAATGAAGAAATATTAGATCTTAATGTGGTATGTTTAAGAAAATTTAGTACTGAAATGGTCCAAGGGGGATACCAAACTGCCGAAGCATTGTTTCTTTTAAGCTTTAATAAGTCAAGTGAGGAGATCACTGTAGGGTTAAGAAGAAAGCATATCACTGGCATAGTCTGTCATCATCAGGGATATAGTGGAGATGTTCCTTGATGGGAAGTGCCGTGTCAGCATACCAAAGTGCACAGACCAGATGTGGAATACTTTATGGAAAGCTCTGACATTTCCTCCCACATTCATGCACATCATAGACCCAGAACTGGAGTCTGGACTGAACACACAGCTAGATTCTGGACGACTGCTTCCTCAGCCCGTCCTCGAGCAGCATAAAAAGAAATCAAGAGCAGGGAAAGCGAAGTCTGCCAGAGCTCAGAGATCTCTCAGTAGCTCAGAGACAGGGCTGTGATTTGGAACGTTGATTATCGCACTTGTGCTTCCACACTGAATAGAGAACTCATAATTGAAGAGATTACCTTGTAGATGATGATAAGAGCACATTTTCTTCCTCTGCAGACAACATTTGTGCTGTGGCGGCCATTATGGCTGCTGCTTTTATCAGTGATTTAGAATGGAGCTGTCAAAAACTTTAAAAAGCTTCTATTAAAGTAATGTGGTTTTATCTATATAAAACCTGTGAGATTTATCAGGGAAGTCGGGTTTGGCCTCCTTTTCTAATAGGAGTGTGCAGCTGCACCGCAGGGCAGGGAGCTCTCCAGCCTTCGAGGAAGTCGGGCTTCTGATCAGTACCAGATTGAGAATCCCCGGAGAGCTCTCGAGAGAGAGCAGAGCTGTGGATACGTGGAAACCAGTCCTTCGTTGCCATTCATGAGGACAAAGCAGTGGCTGGTTTGCAGTGAGGTGGTTTGGAGTAGCTTAGCACGAGGAAGGCAAGACCCCTGCTTCTCTATTCCCCTGCTGCATGCGGATGCGTGGATTTGATCGCAGTGTTTGCAAATGTGGCTGGATATTAAAAAATTGAAAGGAAGTAGTTAGTTTTACTGTGTCGTCTTCCAGTTTATTGGCACTGAGGTTGTTATACGGAATCGGTAGTTTCAATGCTCTGCTTTTGTTGTCTCTTTTAATATAATTTCAATGCATGACACCGAAACTTTCTTTTATCCAGCTGGGCATTTTCAAGCAATGTATTGATTCCTGCTATGAAAGCAGTGTTAGCTGATACTGGCTGGAAGCGATAGCTTTGAAGCGTGAGAGGAGGAGAGCCCCAGGAGATCTGTTTTACTGCCTACCTGGTAGCCAGAATAAGAGCTAATAGAATAGCTTGGATACCTCCTCTGTGTTTCCATTGCCTCTTTTCTTCCTCGCGTTTAGCTCTTCTTTTTGGTAGAACACTCCTCTTTTCTTTGCTTATAATCACAGTGCTGTGTATTGCAAAACTGTTGGTCTTAACAAGCTGCAAATGGTTGACTGTGCTCCACATCCCAACAGAAGCGTGGCTGCAGCTGGATGCCTCTGCAGGCCAAAAGGGCAGGTTGTGCTCACAGAGTTTGTTTTGAGCTTGTGCCTGCCTGCAGTCCTAGGGGTCACAATGCGTCACGGCATGTTATCACTTTTGGAGAAAACTGGAATTGCTTCTACTCTTTTGAGAACTTCTGTAGCAGTGCAGACAACGTGGCCGTAATTTTGGTGAGTAATTACACGCTTGCTATCCAGAATTCCCACGTGGATTTCATTTGGTTGTAGGATCGCTGGCTTTTTTGTTCCAATGGAAGGGCAAATGGGAGGGAGCTGCGATGCTGGTGGAAGCAGAGGTGGAAGCTCCTGATGTGCTTTACAGCCCCTCATTATTTAAAGCAGAGAAGCTGATTCCACAGAATGGCCTGAAGGCAGTTCAGGGAAATTCTGTTCCTGGGTGAAAATAATCAAGGAAGAGGAACTAAGAAAATGAGGTTGTGAGCCCCTTGATCAGTTAGGGGTGAACTGTGCGAACCCAGCGTTTCTGGAGGGACCAGATCAAAATGTCTGAACGAAAATATATAAAAAAAAATGAGATCCAGAGCAAAAATTTGGTAGGGAAACAATTTCCCAGAGTGATAATCTTCAGTGCAGGGTGATCCTTGGGAGCAGCCGCTCTCTCGGCCACTTGACCACTAGGAAATAACAGAGAGCCTAAGAGTGAGGCTGAATGATGAAGGTCATTGAGTCGAGCAGGTACAACGCTGAGAGGTGCCAGCGCCGTGTCAGTTGGTGAGAGCAAAGGGAAGAGCGCAAAGTAATGCCATCTGTAACTCATTCTGTGTTTCACCAGGGAGCGGGTTTTTTTAGACAGAGGGAATTATGACAGTGATGCTGGCTCAAGTACTTGTTTCATAGGAAAAGGTGACAGTATTTGAGTAGATTAATGGTGTTTTAACTTGCGCGCAAATGGGACGTCTGTTAAATTTCAGTTGAATGCTCATGAAGGAGCCGTTGTGCTTCCAGAGACGTCTGAAAAGATTCCAAAAGAATAAACATAAAAAATAAGTTAAAATTTCAGGTTGTTTAAAGGGTGAGTTATCCCCAGGATAGGAAGAAGTGTGCATTAATGGCTAAGGCGCAAAGCTGTAATGTAAAAGAGTACAGGCAAAAGAGTACGTGTTACAAGGTTCTGCATGCATCAAAGGTGATGCTCGTGATAAAAATGAGTGCATGTGGTAATGCAGTAGGTGTGAGAGCAGTCAAGGGAGAAACTGAGAATGTTTTCAAAAGTAAATAAGTTCTCTGATTATGGAAACAGTGCAGTTACCTGGCCATTAATGTCCCTGGTAATTTTCCTCTCTAAACCAGAGAGGTCTGTGGGCTCCCTGCCTGCATGTGGCACAATGAGAAGATTGAGCTTGTCCTTTCCACACAGCAAGTATGGCAGAAAGGAAGAGAGAACCTGTGGCCTCTGTGGGCTGAAAGGAGAATTAGATACGTGTGTGTATATAAGGGAAACATCATCTAAAACCAGCAGAAACAGGCATGTATGATTGTATGCAGCAGGAAGCAAGCAATTTTTAGGTTATAAAGCATATGGCAGTTCCCAATAGAAATGTCCATCACAGTTCGGAGTACTTCTGTCAGCAAACGAAAGCTTCCTTTGATTTTTTTTGTCAGCGTTGTGGATTATTATTGCCAACGTGAAGGGTCAGAATAAGACTCTGCATATAGTCTGTTAGCGAGCAGTGTCCCCAAAGGCAAGCTACAGCTCTGCAGCGGAGCTGGAGGTTGAAGTTAAACACACTTTTGCTTGAAGCTACTGCTTTGTCCTCAGTGGTAATCCCTGAAGTGTTGCTGGGAAACGTGTTTATTGTTTTAGAAATCAGCAAAGAAATACCAGAGAAGTTTAAAATATTCTATTAAAGCCTCCAATGAGCAATAGGATTGAGGAGAGTCTTCCAAAGTGCTGCCAGGACGTCATTGAAAGCTGTGTCCATATGTCTGGGTGCTCCTGCTGCATTAGCAAATGTGAATACCATCCTGCATAAGGACAGTTTTAATAGCAAGTAATTCATCCGTCGGTCATATTGGTAATGATGATTTGCTTTTGGGCCTGGCACTGGGAGCTGCCCTGCTGTGCTCATTGCTTCCCTCTCACCACTGAGCGTGCCAAGTACCTGCAGCCCTGAAGTAGTAATGCGTTCCGAAACGTGAACTCGGTTTTGTTTTGCCTCCTGCCTGTGGGAGGTGCCAGAACTTTGCTCCCCACAGAAGCACTGATGAGCCGCTGCTATGCAAGGTAATTTTCCGAGCAGTCTTTGTGCAGAAATGAGCCTGCAAAAGTAGGAGCACGGATCTGCTGCTGGCTGCCTCCAATCTTCTAATCGATCTCCCCTGTCCAGGTAAACAAAAGAGCAGCCCGACACAGGCAGGTGAGGGCAGCGCTGTGAATATCCTGACGAAAAGTGAAATGACTGCAGCGCTGTCTCTCTTTGTCAAAGGGGTGAGTGGTGTTAAGCAGGCACTAAACCTGCTGCAGCTGGAGCAGCATTGAACTAAAGGGCTTTGTTAACTGTCTTTGGAATAAAGAAAAAAATACAGAAAAAAAAAAAAACCACAAAAAACCCCAGTGCATTTGAATGCAACCTCCTTGAGCCTGGAAATAGCAAGCTAGAAATGACAAGGTTGCTATTACATGTCATACAAGGCAAAGGCTTAGCATGAATCAAAAAGGATTAGGATTTCATAGAGCTAGAAAGAGTATCAAAAGTTGTTGTTTCCTGAAACAAAAGTGAACTGGGAGAGAGATGAAGCCACCTGCCCACATATGCTGCTCTGTAAGCCAGCCTTTCAGTGATGCAAGGTAGGAGGAGACTTGCCAGCAGGAATCACTGCTAGAGACCTTTTCATTCCAGGATGCATCACAAAAAGAGATGTGAGGCGGGGCCAAAGCTAGTGGCAGTCTTAGAAGTCATGAGAATCTTTTTTGGTCATCTGAACTGGTTCCTGCACCCTGAAACTGTCCAAATCAGAGCTGATAGCATTGCTTTCTGTGGATGCTCCCATCTACTGCAGTCATCCCTTGGCCAAGCAAAGTTTTCATGTTCCATCTTGGTGGCTGGAATGGAGGGCATGTTCAGTACGTTAGAAATCTGTTACTGACTGGATGCTGTAGTAGGTACTTCTTTTCCCAAAGTGTGGCATGATTGCAATCTGTTGTGACTTTCACAAAGGTGTAATTCTGCTAAAGCAAAAGAGCCAATGAACCAGGACCTTACTTACAAAGCAGCTTACAGCAGCCATTGCCTCTGTTACTGGTGTGCCAAGGGCTGTTTTGCTGTCACACCCTAACGAAATAGCGTTTTTGTTACTTTGCTTTTTTCTTTCACTGTTGGAAACACTCTTTACGTTTAAAGATTTGGAGACTCTAGTCTTACCTTCCTCTCTCCCCTCTTCTCCCAGTGTCTATCAACTCGTTGTCAAGGAGGAGAAGCTACAGAAAGCTCGCAGAGCTGCAGACATCATTGAATGCTTCTCCATCCCAGTGAGCTACAAGAACGCCTCCAGCCTTGACTCACCTCACTACTTCGCAGCTGAGCTGAAGCCCATCAACCTGCCCGTCACACAGCCCTTCACCGTGGGTGACAACAAGACCTACAATGGCTACTGGAATGCTCCTCTTTCTCCCCTGAAAAGCTACAGCATTTACTTCCAGGCTCTTAGCAAGGCAAACGGCGTAAGTGCAGAGAATATTGCCTGTATCTGTACATATGACTGCCTCTAGCCTCCCTGTCTTTCTCCTTCCTTCTCCATCAGATGACAGTTTAATTGCCGATTATCACTTTCTTGCAGAAATCTGATGGAAGTTATACAGCCACTACTTGTCCTTCACTCAACTTTCTCTGCAGATGCAGTGGGAAACCTGTAGGAGTGCCAAGCAATGGAAAGGGCAGATGTTGGCACATGGTGTACGAAGTGGATTAAGTTGTTTGTAATTTTTTTCCTTGCATTAATATCGGAGTAGAGGCTGTTGTCCTTTTAAGATGTAACTGCTACATCCTTGCAACTGTCAGTTCATAGTGGTTTTAGAGGAGAGATGAGATGAGAACTACCAAAAGCTATTAAGTTGGGTTCCTTGTAGGCTGCATTTGGTCACGCCACAGTTTAGCAGTTATGGTTGAGATTTTCACCTTGAACAAAATGTAAGTTTTATGGTAAAGGGAACTTTGTGCCTGTCTTTCTTACTCCTTTTGGAGATCATAGACTGTATTTTTAGCATATAGCTATTTTGTGATATTAAATTTAAAATGGGGAGACTGCATGGGAAACGTCATCTGCCCCGTTCTCAGACTCAAATGCCACACACGTCATGCCCCAACAAATCCATTCGTAGGAAACTGAAGGCCTCTTTTCCCTCTTAAGTTCTTCTGGGAAGTGGTTTGTGACCTACTGACCTACAGTCCTGCTGCAGATCTGTTCAGGCAGTAGCGTGCAGGCCAGATCCAATCTAAGCAGTCATTCAGCTGCATCCCCCCTGACTCCCCCAGTAGCTTTTGGTTATCACATACATGTTACAGGTTACTCCAGCCTCCTGACGAGACTTACAGCATTGACACACAGTCAAGAAGTTAGGTAGCCAGGGGTGTTTTTAGTATGTTTGCCAGTGCTTTCCTGAATCGAACTTTTACATGGGTAAGTTCTCTAACACTGAAACACAGGCATGCATCACAGAGGACTGTCCGTCCTTTAACAGGCTGGCAATGCCAGTGAAGGTTCTCAACATGTCATGCTGTTTTACTGCCTTCATTTATCACCATTGTGCAGAGTATCAGCTGTGTGGCTGACAAGCACAAATCTCTTTGGTACTGTGCTGCTTTTCACCTTGGTTTCCCTTGTAGTTGATTCAGTTTCCATTCAGCGCTCGTCAATTAATTCAATTTTAGATTTGGCTCTATAAAGGAAATTGTGAAATACATGTATATATCTCTGTGTCTAGTTAGTTCCCCCTTATGTGATAGTTAATTGCTAGTGAATGGATCCCCAGGGATGGAAGGAACTTTTATTTGCTCAAGTACAATCTAATATGCCATAACTGGGTAATAAGAATGGAAATGTAGGCTTCCCTTGGCGTTCTGGAGTAAGGCAGCAGTGATGTGCAGCTCCTGCTTTTTCTGGAGCTCTATAGCTGGCAGGCTGCTCAACACTCAAAAAAGTAGGTATTACTTGGGCTGCTCAGAAAGGAAACTAAAAGACCTTTCCGAAAGAAGTAATCCAGAAAGTCTGTATGCAGCAGTACTTAGCTTGTGAAAGCATGAGAAGCATCGGATTCACGTCTGAGCAAGCAAATGCCTCGTGTTAATAAATTACATTGGTACATTATGTGGTTATGTATCCTCACAGTGCAGTGCTGCTGGAAAAAAAAACAAACATAGGTGAATTGTCCAAGAGTGGAATATGGATCTTAAGTGAGTAGCTGTGGAACTTGTTTTGCCCTGATAGAATCCTTAAGGCATGCATTTCAAATGTTAGGGTTTGATTTGCCTCTGATGTTTTGCAGCTGTAAATGTTTTCTTTCATACCCAGAACTGTTTGCAAGTATAATTTGTTTGTTTTTTTTTAAGAGTTCTGGGTGTTCACTTCTATCAACAGCCTGAGGCAGCGTGGTGGTCTTCACGAAGCCTACCAAAAACTAGGGCTGCAGGAAGGCATGTTTGGATAACGCGCATCTGCAAAATATCCGAGGCAGTAACAATTTAGCACAATTACAATCCAGCCTTATGTTCCTTTGCACATGAAAAACTTTACAGAGCATCGCCGCTCATTTTTTTAATTAGGATATTCTGTAGTTTCATTAATCACTGACAGATCTGGAACGATGAAGCTTCTTTTGCACACCTGGAACTTGCAATGAGAAGCCTTCGTGCAGTGAACCATAACGTCTTCCTTTGGAAATGGAGGGCTCCAGGGGGAGCTTAATTTGAGGAAACATTCTGTGCTTGGTCAAAAAGCTTGATTAGGAGGAGGCAGTGGTGGTAGAGGAATTCTGCATTGTTATTTTACATCTCCTCTGTATGTGGAGGGTTGTGCTCATTTGGTGTTCTTGACGGCTCTATAGCTATTAGCCATGATTGTTGCATTGAAAGGGACGTAATTAACAGCTGGATGCAAAACAAGCCCAGCAAATTGCTGCAAAATCAGATCTCGAGCTTTGCTGCCTTCTCTTGTGCAGTGTGGCACTTGTTTTTTGACAGCTGGAGTAAGATAGCTGTTGCTCTGTGGGCAGTTGTGTGAAGCTTGGTCAGCCTAATGCTGCTTCCAGGCAAGTGTCTGAACAGAACATTTTGTTGTGCAAAATGCTTCCAAACTGTGTGGATTTTCCTCCTAGGGATGGTTGAAAGCCAGATGCTGAACTGAAAGGTGTCAAAGTTTAATAGGGGAGGGGGGGGGGAGAGAGAAAAAGAAAACGAAAGCTCCAGGCTTTATAACTGGCCAGTTGAGAAGCACGGTTAGTTACTGATCATCTGCTAGGGACAGCTAGTGCAAGAACTGACACAGAGGGAGGAGCAGACAACTGGCTTTGCTGTGCTCTGGCAGGAGCTGCATGTTTGCCATCCCAGCCAGGTAGCTAAGTGACGTTTGCTGGTTGTCTTGGTGCCACCTGCTACAGATGGCTGCTGGCAGAGCACGATGCTTTCCCTGTCTGTGAAACCACCCTGAGCTCAGCCTCTCTGAAATACAGCGCTGTGGTGTTTCTTCTGAAAGGTACAGCCTGGGTGGTGATGTTGTCCTCATGCAGAATTAATAATTAGAGTTAAATACTGCAGATTTTGTTGTCCCCAGGTTCTTTATCCAGGCCATTGGTGGTGGTGGTGCCCAGTTAGTGATCCAGCAAACACAGTCAGGTGGGCAGAATTCCTTGGCTCTGGGGATGCTGCCTGAACTTCTAAGCAGCTCAGAAAATAGAGCTTCCTAGAAATCCTTTCTGTTGCTGCTGCGCTTTACGTCATTGAGTTAAAATGAAAGCTGTAATGGCACAGTTGCAATCAATAACCCTTGGCCATTTTTCCTCTAAATGGGAGATGAGGCAGGAGGCTTTGTAGCACAGCTGGAGATGATGTGGGGGATGCTGCCAGCTGCTCCTGCAGCCTGGTGGTCCAACAGGTGAATGATGTGTTCAGGCCAGCTTTGTGAAAAGTGGCAGCACAGGAATCAATGAGAATATTATTTTTGAAGGAATGATGGACTCTACAGAGTTTCTCATTGATTTTTTTTCCTCTCTAATGACTTGTACTACATGCGCGATCGGGCAGCTCATTATTATCGGGGGATTTCAGGCTGGATTCCTGGTTGCTAACAGGTTGCTAACAGGTCTACTTACAGAGTTAAGGAAGATTTTGGAGGTATGGGCAGAGCTGCCAGTAGGAAGGTGACTTTAGTCCTCATGGAGATGGCTCACAAAGAGCCAGTGAGGTACCTCACTTCAGCACAAACCTTATTCTGAAAACCAGTGTGCTACTAAGGCTTCCTGCATTGGTTTTGCAAACAAGCAGCTGTGAGGACCTCAGTGTTCTGTGTTTCCAGCTGTACCATTCTGTCCAGTGATGTTTACTGCCTCTTACTGTCATGCTGGAGCTCCTGGGGCAGCAGTAAAGCAGCTGTGGATACACTTCACTCTTGGTAAGCCCTTGTTTCCACGTCTGGCTGGCCTTCCTGAGCCAGAAGATGTGAACCTGAGCACTGGTAGTCTTATTCACTGTATGAATAAAACCATCTAGGCAACCTCAAGTTTGGGAGATGTGGATACTGAATAAACTAAATATCCTTGAAATCACTTTTTGTTGTAAATAATAAAAGCCTGAACCACTTTGTTAAAGCTCACTTCTCCAGATAACACAGATACTAAAAATAGCTGACAATTGGAAAGTCAATGCTGCGTTTAGCTGAGCCTCCTGGAGAACTAGCAG
Organism: Alectoris magna; assembly: GCA_030625065.1. NCBI lineage: Eukaryota > Metazoa > Chordata > Aves > Galliformes > Phasianidae > Alectoris > Alectoris magna. Next base: position 10,728,242 of record CM060576.1, on the reverse strand, counting down.
TAGAAATTATAGGGGAGTCCATAGACTGCACACTCTGTGCATGTGATTCATTTTAAGGCCAGCAAACAATTGGGCTCGGTGGAATAAGGAGGAGACACGTGGGAAAAACTGAAGAACAACAACAGAAAGTTCCTTAGGATGTTGAGAGGATGGAAGGGCGGTTCCTATCCCATGGAATGAAGCTGCCTACAAGCGTGCTCGGTACAGGCTTGGGACATGGAGTGCTATGGCTGGGGCCGAGTGGGAGGTTGGTAATTACCTGTCTGTGCAGCAGCAGGAGTTAAAACTGCCTGTCCCCAGGTGGGTCTGCCTGGTGGCTTGTGGCATCTGGGGGCAGCAGGTACACACAGGTGCTGGCAGGGACTGCTTCAGCCAAGGAATGCGCTGTTTAACTAATGCAGGGTCATAATCAGAGTAAAGGAAAGGGAAAGAAAAAAACGAAAAAGATGGGTGTGAAAACAGATGGATGAAAAAGCTCTGCTGCTTTTATTGTTCATAGCCTGTAAACAGCAAGCTGTCATTTTAAAATAAAAGGAAAAAAAAAATCATTTGGCCTTTTAGGTTGTGAAGATGCAGCTGTCGCATAAACATATGTCCTCCTGCCCTCGTAGATCTTTCCTGCAGAAAACTGTTCCCATCCAAGTACTAAAACAAAGGTGGGACTTGTCTTATAATCATCCTGTGCGCTTCAGTGAAATGCGCGTTTTGGAGCCTAAATAATTAGTGGATGGCATCAGCTCGCTTTCTTTGAAAAGGAAAGAAACAAACTATTAAAAAGAATGAGAATTCAGCGTGATGCCAGAACGGGCTCCTGGCATGCGGATGCAGCCCTGAAATGAAACAGTAGTCCAGTACCAGGATCTAGGTTAAAACATCCCTACGTTGTTCTCTTACTGCTTGAATGTACTCTGCCTGTGATAGCATAGCCTGGCAGTGCCCAGAGCACAAAGCAGCAGTGATGCTAGGATCTTATGCTGGGTTATTCGTGTGCCTGCAGCTGTATCACAAGGCTGGCATCTTATTGCAGCTGGTGGGAGCTCTGATCATGACTGTGGTTGGGTTTGGAGAGCTTCTGTGATACAATTGAATGGGGTTCATGTATCAGAGTGCTTGAAAGAGCACATGGATACAGTCAGGAGGCTGGAATTTAGGGAAATTGGTTTTGTAAAAGTTTTTTACGATTCCTTTGTTTCATTATTTTTCTTGTAATGCCTTCAAGCCATCTGTGTGGGTTATTTATTCCTCTTTTGTCATTGGTTGAGCAGAAACGTCTTTACTCTGGTAAACACCTCATCTAAATCCAGAAGAGCTTTTTCAGAAAGCAAATGTGATTATGGGCAAATGGTTTCACTGTTTTGAGAAAAACTATTTATTCTGTGTATTGACAAAGGAGTTCGGGCAAACGATTGTCAGTATTAATCAAAGGAAAATACAGTAATTGGAAGGAGGTCTCGTTTTTTGTGAGGCATCAAAGAGAGGAGCAGTGGGCTGATCAATGAGGTGGTCAGTGGAAATCAAAGGAATAATCAGCCCTCATCAGGAGTACGGACCAAGCTACCGTCTTTAGGCTCCAGCATCCCTAGTAGCTGATGCTTGGTGGCTGTGCAGGTTTCTTTTATGTTTCTCTCCTCAGAAGACACCATCTGAAATTAAGGCCAGATGTCTTGTTCCTCTGGTGATTGATTGCCCTTGCTTTTGGCAGTGCCTGATCACTGTCTTCTAATAACTACAATTGTCTGGGCTAAATTAGTAGATGTAAATGCAAACAGAACACACTGCATCCTGTCTTCTCAGATTACCCCGTGGGAGGGCAATGTGCAGGAATATACACATGCTCAAATGAGATCAATCACAGCATTGTTAACAAGATTTGGGGTTTTGTTTTCTCACCTCTTCTCTGCACTGACTAATTTCTCCAGCCTTTTGTTGCACTTTGAAGCTAGCAGAAAGCAACAGATGCACAGGACAGTTTTTCACAAGTGTGTGCAGCGTGTGCCAGTGTCCACCTACTTTTAGCCTGCCTGCAGCAATACTATCTTGATATCAATTATATTTCATTCGTCATTGCTGATTTTCCAGGTCATCTTTGCGTAGATAGATTGTGAAGTGCATCAGATGTCTTCTGACTCCCTGCATTATCTGCTGAGGCTGTGCTCTGAAAATAAAACTGTGTTTTTCCTGCTTTATATAACATCTCCAGTAATAGAGATTGTTGGTTTCCAGAATAGCTGGCAATTCAGGATGATTATACAGGAGGCAGCGATGGCCGTGCAGCAGTGCTCTGCAGCTCTGCGGTGCCAACAGTTGTACAAGATGTGCAGAGCAGCTCTTTGTGGGCGAGAGAAGTTTGTGCACCAAAGAGAGGTACCTCGGGTTTACTGGAATAAGGAACAGTTTAGTCAGTGAGTGCTTGAAAAGGGAGCAGGGGGAGCTGGCGCTGCATTTCCCTGTGCGGTGTCTGCAGTTTTCCCCTTCCCGTGTGCAGTGCTACAGCTGAGGAGGGTCAGTTGTTTTCTTTACAGCCTCCATTGAACTGCTTGAGGATGGAGCAGGGTGCTCAGCAGTGCGTTTGTTGTTTCCAGAGCCAGGCAGCATCCATATTAATGTGGCATTATCACACGCGGTAATTTATGCAGTATTCATTACACCTGAGACATGCACAAGAGCATGTAAAGTCATAAAGTGCTAAGAACAGCCTGCAGCAGATTACTGCCTGACAAAGTTTTTTAACCAAAGGAACGCAGAAGATTTGGATGATGATCACGCATCGTGCAGAAGCAATCCCTGCCAGTAAGGGCTGTGGAATGAAGACGTGGGGATACCAGGAAGGGTTTGTTTTCAGTGGAAGCGGCCTGAGGAGGCTGCTGTATCCGAGCCTTTAGCTAAGCCAAAGAACACAACGCCGCTGCTCAGCTCCAAGCTCCTGTTTACACAGATCTGGGGACTCTGAGGTGCACTGAACAAAAGCGTTGGGTTTTATCCCAGCTCCGCGATGAAAAGCTGCGGTGCTCAGGGTTGTGTTTGAATGGCTCATTTGGCAGAAGTAGCCATACAACATGCTGTTCTGCTTCACATACATATCAGAGGGCTGAAATATTCAAATGACTGCTTAGGTGTCTGTTTGCCGTGTGTTTAAATAAATACCCCATTTGCAAAATTTGCGGTAATGGTGCATGAAAATTGGATGTACAGTTGCATGTACTTTTGACCCAAAGCTTGTCTGCCTACTACAGATCAGGCCGTTTAGCTGGTAAATTCTATTAGTAAATCAGGCAGTTACGTGGTGCCCATTACTCACGTTGAGTATGGAAAAAACATGCAAGTTCCCAGCAGTCAGGGAAGCAGCCGTCTGCAGACCCATTAGTATGGAGTGTTCTGTGCCATTCAAACGGTTGGTGGTATTTTCGGAGATGAAGCTTAAGAAAAATGCTTGTTTGTTTTACTGCCTTTCGGTAAGAAATACGTTTATTGCAGATAGGCCAATTGCACACCTTGATGTTTTCCTTTTCTCTTTTTTTGTTGTTTTTTTTTTTGTTGTTGTTTTTCAGGAAACAAAAATCAACTGTGTCCGGCTGGCAACTAAAGGTATGTGGGTTTCCTTTCCCTGCAAAGCACAGCACCAGTAATACAAAAGCTGCAGTGGTGACACAACTAGATTACAGTTACTGCAGTTACTATTCAGGGAAGAAGCTGCTTTTTAAGAAGTTTTATTTTGTAAGGAAGATATCAAAGACAGAACGTCGGTTTCCAGAACCACTTCACTGTATGTGTAGGCCCTGTTATTTCTCAAGACGGGGTCTCTCTCTTTGTGGTTCCTCCTTTCCCTTGTTCTATCAACAGCGTTCCTGCCCTGAGGACTGCTCTTGCTATTGGCAGAATGTGATTGAAAAAGCTTCCCACTAAGTTCATTCTCTCCGTAACTGCATAGAGTAGATAAGTAAAAGGAGATCTCGTGCAAACCTGACTTTTAATGGGTTTTGGAAAACCTGACCTTGAACACAGTGGGGCACAATTCCTACATCACACCGTTGTCATGGTATAATGCAGCGAACTCGTGGCGAATGTTTCTTATTTTTGTCGCATTAAGTTCAGAATAGACCTAACATCATCACTGAGCAAACCCGATACAAATGATTTAGCACGATGTTAAGACGCAGTGCTTTGATCCCCAGATTGCTTCACAGGATGTAGCTCTTGGGGAACCGATGATGACAATGTCTGGGTTACTTCTTCGAGTTTAGAGTTGCTTTTAACAACTCTTCTAAGGACTTTGAAGTCACCCCAGGGGATACTTTGCCAGCAAAGGTGTCAGGAAAGCAATTTACTCCTAACACAAACTGAGTAGCTGTAAAAAGACTTCCTTAACACATATCTGGTCTCGAAATGAGTTGTAAGGAAATGCTAGGGTAATCGCCATGGGCCGTGCTGGAGGTAACTCTCCTTTTCCAACGCTCAGGAATGCATCCTGTGCCCTTGCTGCTTTGTTTTAACATGGAATAACTCCACTGCTGCCTGTGGAGTGTTCCTGAAGCTGAAAAGAAATGGGCAGAAACCCACGGCTGCTTTTCCTTAAGGGTGTGAGGCGCAGGTGCTGCACAGGGTTCCTACCTGCAGCTGCCATCAGAGGGCTGGTGCTGCAGGCTGGCGGGGCTGTAAGCAGTTGTGTCACCACTGGCAGCCAAGGATGAGACATTTCCCCCCCCTCCCCCCTTCATCTGTGGCTCTGGTGGACCCTGTATCCTCCCGTTGTTTCCTCTTTAAGTGTTCCTTGTAGTATCTTCATTTAACTCATTGCTCTGGGTCTCAAACATTCTGTGTCTCAGTCTCCTGTCTGTTCCCCTGCAGTTTTTCTGGCCTGTGGATAGTGATGTGAACGTTGTGGATACCTTCCTTTGGCCTTCTGGTGGTGGAAAGATACATATAGAGCAGGAGTGGGTGAAGTTTGGGTGAAACGAGTCTCCCCTGGGTTTTCCCAGAGCATGACCGGAGGTCTCTTCATCAGCTCAGAGAAATTAGATTGATTCATTTTTGGAATCCTAGAGTTACTTCTACTTTAGTGGTTCCTGTTTTTGGAGTTAGTGGAGAAATGTTAGTTAGATGTTGTGCTAACTAAGAATATATTTGCTCCGTGATTATTGTTCAAATAAAAACCCCTGTGTACCTCGAAAAGTCCTATTCTGTGTTCTCTTGTTTTGCACTGCCTGATTTGAGTACTGCTGGAAAGACTCACAGAAGTGTTTGACCCTGAACTGCCTTCCGCAAATGGATTTAATTCCTGTTAAGCCGTTGGGTCACCAAGAAGGATCGGCGGGCTGCCTTTACTCTGATATTCTGAATGCCTGCTCCTTTTAAAAAGTGACCTCTTCCTAATATTAAGTTGATAAGAGAAATCAGGGAGATGGGTAAGGCCTGGGGACGCTTAGAGCTTTTTGGTGATCTTACACTTTAGGATTTTTCTTGATTGACGTGAATGGGAAAGGGCAAAAAATTATGGTAGCACTAGTGATTATTACTGTCTTGATGGATATTGCTTTTGATTTATAGGCATGTCTTGTTTCTGTATCCGTGGAATGTGGAAATCCTTTTTTTTCTTCTTTTTTCTTCCTTGTCCTTACTCTCTGATTTGCGATTTTGTATTCCTCAATCCCTGACCATTGGCAAGGGCACTGGACTGTAGCTGTGGCTAACTTTATGCCACTTTTGCCTTTTTAAATGTACAGTATTGGCTTCAGCACACAAGCAGAGTTGCACCACAAGTGAATTTATAGTCTTAATAATTTAACAGTCCATTAACAGTCCATTGCTGGCACCTGTGATGTATGGGCAGCTGAACCAAAGCTAAACAGTGGTTCTGTGGTTTGGAGGTTTTCCACAGTTGAAGATTTCCACATGTCGTAGGGCTGAATTCTATCCGCATTAACTCCCTGTGAACAGAAAGGCTCAGCTACTTCACGTCCATCCGAGCTCCTGAAGAGGGGTTTCATATCTGCCCCATCTCTGCTGGGGGTGGCAATAGACAGAGACAGTCGCAAATCTGTAATAATGCTGTGACGTGGCCAACAACTGATGGTTGGGATGTTCTGTCTGACCTGCTGTGTCTGTGTCATCTTCTGTCCACTCATTAGATTGATTATCTTTAGTGGCATTGCCCTGTATTTGCCTTTATTTGCATCGTTGTCTTTCTGAGGATAGAAAGAGCAAGCCTGCAGTGTGCCTCCAACAAGGTGTTCAGAGCTGCTAGCAGGGATACCCGTGTTGTGTCCTCTGTAACAAGCAAGGAGAATGAATGTCTTGGAGTTAGGCTGAAATTAACTAGGCTGATCTGAGCATTGACAGCTCTCAAACTGCAGTTCGTACCAGAGAGTGTATTTTGTTTTGCAGATTGATGCAAAAAAATGAACGCATACTGCAAGCGCCAGAGAAAAAGTTCATTTCTGGCTATTGGCCTAATTTTGTTCCGTTCCTGGATACATGACACTCCAGTAGCTCTGTTAATGTTAGTGAAATGAGTTCTGATTTACGCCAGTAGCAGGGAGATGAGAATTGAGGAACGTTTAAGCAAGGCAAGTGTTCTCTTCAAGTCCTGGATTAACAAGGGCAGTAAACGTGAATGTGGGAGTAATTAAGCAATAAAACATGTTAGGCAGTGTGGTACTGGGGGATTATAGCACATCTTGGGTGTTGCTGCAAGGCACCTGCTCAGAAGCTGTGTAGCTCTAATTGCTTGTCGCTGCTTCAGCAGGCTGGGAGGCAATTTGTTTTGTATGTCCCATTGCCTCAAAACCAATAAAGTGAACTCAGACAACTCGTTAAAAAGTATTCTAGTCCGTTAAGAGTTTTGGACGTTTCTCAGCTTGCTCTCCTCCCCTTCTGTGTTGCTGAGACCTCAGCTTCATTATGAAGTAGGCTTCAGATAACCCCTTGTCATTTTAGCTTCGCTCCACTCAGGAGCTGCATCTCATCTGCCACGTGTGTGCCGCTCTGCATGTTTCTCCTGCCTGCTGCTGCTCCTGCTCAGATTACCTTGGTCCTTTTGGTCCCAAGACAGACCTCTGTCAATGCTTTACCTCTCTGATCTTCATCTGTTGTCTGAAAGGTCAGGGGTGGGTTTCAGCATCTCAGGACATAAGGTCGTGACACCAGTACAGCAGCCTTCAAAGCAGAGCTTGTAGATACCCACGTGGGCAAGTGCATCTGCTGAGCACATTTCCTTCCTTCTGGCACCCCAGTAGGGGACTTGGCTAATGTCCATGGGCCAGTGGCAAGGACTTGGCACCAGCATTTGCTGAGGTCACATTCTGCAATCCATCAGAAAGCAATCTGCGTTTGTCCAATCTGTGTAGCCATTCCCTCTTTTGCCAGCATGTTTCACATCCGCAAGCATTATTAACCTTCTGTATCTCCGTGTGTATTTATTTCCAGTTTCGTTGGTCTCAGATTTCTGACCATTCCCAGTCATAACCACCTCTCCTCAGATGGGCCGCTTCTTAAGTCACTGAAGTAATGTCACCTTTCATGGCATTGGATGCATATCATTAGCATTAGACATTCTTGAAAAATAAGTGTATTACTCTGTTTATCAGCTCTCTGCCATACAGTTTTCATTCAGCCAGTTTGTTTATTAGTTTTGCCATTTGGTTTCCGTGATGGCATTTGCTTTAATGTGTCCCATTCTTTCTGAAATAACTTGGTTGTTCTTCCTTTAAAGCAACATATTTATATTGACACTTTATTAGAGAAAATTGCAACCTCTTACCAGAGAGAGCAATTACCTCTTGTATTCTTAAAGTGCATTAAATTACTTTCACGGTGTAATTGAAACCGAGGCAGAGGGCTCATTAATGCTTCCTTATCTCTTGATATTTATTTCTTCTTTTTTTAAAAAATGTGAGTTCTTGCAAATGAAAGAATGGAACTTTAATAACCATTATGAGGTACATTTTTATTTTTTTTCCCTGTTTTTTTTTCTTGTGCATGCTGCCTGGGAACGGTTTTGCTTGTTCTTAGCAGTGCTGGGTAGGCAACAGGCGACCACACGAAACCCACCCGGCCTCCTGAGCACAGGTGATTATCAGCTCAGGACCAGGAAGACAGCCGCCACTTCCAGAAGTCTGAGCAGCTTCATGACTTCTCTTTTTGTGTTTTGTTTGTGTGGGGAAATGCTTTTACAGCTGTTCAAACTGCAACGTAAAGGGGACTTTCTCACGCATAGCGATTGCTTTGCGCTGATGTGAAATACACGCCTTAGCAGAGGGTCGTCTGGAGACCTAAGGAGAGCTTAAATCTTCATGGGAGCCTCTGAGCATGACTGAAGAGGCCCGTGGATTCCTTGCTGGCCCTCTGCAAAGGCTGAACATCTCCCTGAGCACGCATGGAGATGATGCAGTATTTTCACATTACAGTAGCGACTGCATTTTTCTGGGGTTGGTGATTACACTTTGGCTCCCACAGCTGAGTGGTACTGTTGAAGATACGATGACAGGAAAATGAAGACTTGATTCTGTAAGTCTTTTTTTGCACAAAGTTCTGCAGGAATCGGAGACCTTGCAGAATCAAATGGTGTAAAGCTCCTTCACAGGTCACTAATGGAGGAGCTCAGAGCTTCTCAAGTGTTTTGCAGTTTGAACGTGAAAGCCTTTGTGTTGTAAACTTGCATAATGCTGGAACTGGCACCTCTGCATCGCTCCGGAAGATTTCAGTCTAGAAGAGAAATACATCATCTGGTGGAAACAGTTTCCACTGCTTTAATTGGATCTGCACAGGATGACATACTGGGACATTACAGAGTGGTGTGTGATTAATGCAAAGGGGTGGGAAGAGGGGGCTGGGACTTCAGTTTTGGAGTGGATTACGTTTTTGTAGTAATGCACCTCTTCTCATACTACGTGATTATCTCTGTATAGGTAAGACTTCTCGTACTCAGCAATTATTTAGCCACACGTAAGGACAGTGTGGTGATACTGGGCAGAGCAGTACTGAGTTTTCTCTGAAGTTCAAATGCTTTTAAGATTGCAAAAAATTGTCCTGCTTTTTGCAGAGGGTTAACACTGGAAAGGGGGACTGCCTTGAAGGTGAATGCATGATAACAGAGAGATCTCAAAGATGGGTCTGAAAGGGGACCAATGAAATCATATATGCAAAGGAAAAGGGGAAATTTAGGAGGAAAGAAAGTTCTTACCATAAACAGTTTTGCTGCAGGTGAAAACTGTTTCTTTAATAGCTTTTGTTCCCTCACATTCATATAAGACTGTTCAGTTTTTGTCTGAAATATATTCGAGTTTCGTAGACAGATAATGTATTTTTTAAACAGATTTAATCCCACTTCAAATCTGTTTGTTATTGCATTTTGTCTTTTGATACACTGGCATATTACTCCTCTGACAGGTTTATTCTGTTTTGTGCTATTTATTTCAGAAGGTTGCATCACATTTTTGAGTTAGAAGCGTGAACGTGCTTTTTTTTCTTTCCTTCGAACATGTCTCAGCCTTCAGAAAGTTATTATTTTAGCACAAATTCATGTATCACTCTAATTAATTGTTAATAACAGACACGCTCATATTGCTCTTACTGAAAAATATTCCCGGCTGGGAAGACAAATCAAAACTTCCTAGCATTTGGAGGCCCGTTGAAATAGTGAGCAGCTTTATTTTCGTTCCGTTTGGTGTCAAGACTGAGTCAGAGGGGTTTAAGTTGTGCTGAGGGCATCCTTACCCCAGGTTGCTAATGAAGCGGCCCTGAGTTAGGGTAGAACCTGGTGCAGAGCGGGATGAGACTGGAGGTGAGCAGGGCCTGGTAGCCTAAGCCTGGGGGCTGGAGGCCATAGCGTGTTCCGGAGCTCCAGTCAAGGTTCTGACATTGCTTTTTCCATGAGCCCATACTCAGAGCCAGGCAGGGTTACTAATGTAGATGCTGCTCAGCTGTTCCAAGAACTGGACGTGTAAGAAATCATATGAGAGACGGCAGTGGAACAAGAGAGGTAGGCATGGAACAGACCACTTCTTAATTGAAGAGTATTCTTAACAGAATAGAAGTAGAGGGGGGAAAAAAAGCCACTCTTCCTTCAAGACACATCTGAAAGTGCTGCTTCAACTCAGCAAAGTGCAGAAAGCTTCCCAAGATCTCATGCAGCCCACGCTGAGCATCTGTATGTAGACGGACGTTGGCCACGTGGATCCCTTTTTACTGTAAAGCAGTGAGCTTCCTCCTCAGCTTGCAGGTGAGGTCTTAAGCGTAGGTTCTGTTGCCCACCAGGGTGCTTCAACCACCTTTGTCAGCCAGGCTCAGGGGTGGACTGGTTTCACTCTGTTATATCCAACACCTCTGGATTTTGCTTGCTGCTTCTGTAATTTCTGCAGCTGCTCTGGCTGTGGGGTTTTAATGATAACCACGAGGAGAGCAGAGTAACGGGCACCAGCTGGTGAGAAGGTTAATTAGTTGTTATTCAGAGTGTGAGCTCTGTTCTACATCCATGCCATCATCCTGCACTGAAACGCTTTTGGCTGCATCAGTCAAAAGATTGATCCCGCTCTGCGTACCTGACACCATACAGAAATTAAGTCTTGTCTGTAAATTTGGACTTGGAGAAATTTTGCTCTTTTTTTTTTTTCTTTCTTTCTTTTTTTTTATAATTGAAAACCAGTTTTTAAATAGCTCTGTGTAAGTGGGGAGTTAAAATGGAAATGTGCTTTCACCTTCTGAACCATCACATCGCTTGTAGACATCACAACGGCTGCTCTTTATCCGAGCTCTTCTTTCAAGTAAATGTAATAACCTTTCTCATTCCTGGGGCCGTATATCTGCCGTTAGCACAAATTAAGTGCTTCTGCTCAAAAGAGAGAGGAAGAAAAACAGGAGGAGAGAAGAAAAGCCTTTGTGGTGGATTTACCTGGAATCTCCAGAATCAATTATTCCCTTACTGCTGTTTTTTAATTCTCATTCAGTTTAGTAACACTAATCTTGATTCCTTGCTGTTTACCCTCATCCTCCTGCTGATTCAACCTGTATGCCTGATAATCTCTCATATAAATTCAGCTCAGTCTCTGTCCTGGACTGCTTTGCTTGCTGCTCTCTCCACTTAGAATATGGTTGAAAGCTTTTGGCTCTCATCATTCTTTCCACTCCTTTTGAGCTTTTTTAAAGAAATGAGAACGTCTCATTGTGCTCTGAAGCCAGAGCAAGTAATCCTGTGCTGTTTGCAGTCCTCAGTAAGTAGGGGTGGAAAACTGGCATAGTGGTGTGATGTGTGGTGAGAGCGGTGGTGGTGCTCCTTTCTGCTGAAATGCAGCAACCAAAGGCATAACCAATGTGTAGTGTTGTTGTTAGAGGCCTGCCCTTGTGTCTGCTTGTCTAAGATTGAGTTTCAGAGGTGTAGATATAATCTGAAAATGCAGGGGAAAATAATTCTAGATGCAAAGTTACTTTGAATATTTTAAGGTTACTTGCAAAGGAGGTGTTGTGAAAGGAAAGGGGAAAAGATAGGAAATATTGTTTACTAGTGAAAGGAGAATAACTGTCTTTTGAAATCAGCCTGCAGGTCTGTTAGGTTCAGCACACTGCCTAGCCACTGGATGCTGCAAAGAAATTACTCCGATTAATTGAGCAGCTCCTTTGAACTCCTAATGACTTTTAACCCATTGTTTTTCCTTAATTTTTCTGGGTTAATTATTACTTTGAAGTATTTTTTTTTCGGATTAGTTTTTGTTTCAAGAGTGACTTTCTACCCATAGGAGTAATTACTCGGTGTTACAGTTTTAAGACCAAACCTAATCTTCGCCAGGCGTAATTGTCCGTCCATCCCTGATGCTGGCACTGCCCGTTTTTAGGTGCATCAGGCCCTGAATTGCCAGGTGTAAGGTTGCCATCTTCCACTCAGATGCCACCTCTGTTTCTCCCTTCCCCCCGTTTGTGAGAGGCGCTGTGTTCTGATGGCTGTTGGTCTCAAAATGGCAGTGCTCAGCTCTGCTGTGTGATACCCAAGGTATCCCCTTAGTCATTCCGGATCTGTAAAGGAGATAGCATCGTTTATTACTTACCTTGTATGAGCATTTAGAGGATTTAAAGTAGGTATGAATATCAGTCTGGAAATGCCTAATGCTACAAATGAATACAGGCTGGTAAGTGGAAGGTTTTTCACTTTCTCAGTATTTTGAGGAAGGCTTTGTCTTCTCTTCAAGAACTTGAATTCTGGCTGTTGGAAGCTTGCAAGCCATCTCCCAGCTCAGAGCAGCTAAATGTGTCAGCTCTTCCTCATGGGCAGAAGCTCTTTCAGCTGAAGGAATCATCTGGCAGATCTAACTCTGGAATACAAGTGGCAGCCCTCTCTGCTGGGACTCTCTTGGACTTTCAAAATTCTTGTCCTTAAGCTATCGGCCAGGGCAATGCCAGCTTTAACCAGGATCAGAAGGCTGTGAAAGCCCAAGGATCTGGTGCAGCACCAAACCATTTCGTTGGTAGTCAGGTACTGCAATGGTCCAAGATTCAGATATTTGCACCCACAAGAGGATGGCTGGGGTAGATGTCAGGTGCTTGTGAGCAAATCACTGAAGCCATTGCTGCTCGCTGAGCCATAAACCCAGCTCCTCCTGCCTGGTGAGGTGAGTGGCTGTGAAAAGCAGGTTTGCTCTGATCTCTGCAGTGACACGGGAACAGCATCTCCCAAGAGCGCAATAGCTCGGGCCCTGTCCTGTCTGCAAGGTGCCACATCTCGGTCTGGGAATCCTGAAAGGCTGAAACAACAAAGCAGATTGGGTCAGTGGGGAAGGGCTGCAGTCTTCAAACAGATATGAACGTGTAATGGAGTGCTGGGTGAATGACGGTGCCTGTGGAAGTCAGATTTGTGCTTCTAGGACAGTGCATTGTACAGTACATAAATGTACAAAACGTACATAAACATATATCCCTGAAAGCTGTAACTTATCTAGTAGATAAAGCACAGACAGGGAGTCAAGGGAGCTGTGGTATTCCCTTCTTGGGATCTGCTGACTGTCGTTTACCTTCGCTATTAAGAAAGTAAGCTTAGGGCAGGAAATTGTCCTACTCGTGTTAGTGCACTGTAATGGAGTCCTGCCCTCAGTGGGGGTCTCTGGGTGCCACTGAAATACACACAGCAATAACAGCAGTGACCTGTGCTGCACCTTGCTGTACCAGCATCCAGGCTGCGGTTACGAGGAACAATTTATCCTAGGAAGTGCGGTGGAAGTCACTGCTAGAAACTGGTTATAGTTGTTATTCTTGTTTTCCCTTTTGATGTAAACAGAATGTCAGCATTGTTTTGCAGAAGAAAAAGTGTTCTTAAAGATATTTTTATGAAATGAAACTGCCAGTTTTTATGGCCTTCTGTGCTCAGAAGATTTCAGGTCTGCATTTGTGCCCGTGACAGAGAGAAGCAGAACTGAATTCTGAGCTGTCCCTGTCAGGAGCAGCCGAAGTCATCTTCTGCAACTGCACGACAGCTCATGGACCTCCTGCTCCCAGGACAGCTGTGTTCTCCTTGCCTCCATCTGGTGATGGTGAAGCCATAGCAGGTTTAGGCATCTACAGGAAAATCACACTGGAGTAGCAGGAAAACAGTGCACTTCTGTGGGATTGCTTCATTGCAGAGATTTAAGAATGTGAGGCTCAGGAAATTACTGGCACTGTCATATTATCAATTCCTCGGCGCTATCAGCTAAGACAACTTCCAAATGGTTGGACTAGTAGCCTAAAGGAATTGTTGGCCTTTGCCAAGATAGATAGGAAGAGTTACACAGAAGATCCAAGTGAATCAGTCACTACAGCGTGTAGGTGTCAGGATGGATAATGAGGCTTTAGTCTCTTTCTAGAGCTGCGCTAGTCTACAGTGGGAAGGGAAATATCAAATAAAAATACAGGCAGCGCACATTGCCTGTAGTAATAAGCAACAGCCTGGCAGAATCAAACCAATCCAGGGAATCAGAGGATGGAGCTGACAGCACCTTCTGATACATTTTTTTTAATGCAGCTCACAATTTGTGAGGCCATTCAGATGGAATAAAAATGGGTGGGTCTGACTGCGCCCTTCGTGGCTGAAAGCGATTCTCCAACACCTATCATTTAGGGTCATAGGAGTAACTGCAGCACAAGTGAAGGGTAATTTGGGATGCTACTTATTTGCACATCAAACAAACAGAGTTTCAGCCATTTTCAAGGCGAAATTGCACCTATATCGTTTGTTTTGTTATACAATAGCGTCAGGATTGCCTGTGCGATGACATACAGCTCGCTTCTTGGACAGATTTGTTCTAAGAGGTGTTGTCAAACAATGATGGTAATATGCAGCTGATACGCTGTTCTATTTCCTTGCTCAGGAGTCCCTTCAGTGTATTTTAGGTGTGTACACAGAAGTTACTGCTGAGCTCTTAAGTGAATGGGAAAATTGGTGGACGCAGCAGAGCAGCGCAATTGTCAGGGACAGAAAGCTGAAAATTACATGTGTGCTTCAAACAGCAAAGAACGTTCTTGCTTGGTAAATATTGGATTTTCCTGTGGCAAACTAGATTAACAGCTTAGTTTTAGGAAAGCTGAAATCATACCTTTATCACTGCATGTGGTGAGTTTTCTTGTTTTGCATTTATTGTGTCATTGTTCTGTATTTACCCTTCAAGATGAGATGAGAGGAGCGTGTAATGCTTTATTCAAGATCTGATCCATGTCCCAGGAGGTCCATTGGCTTAGGCCTTACTCGGAACGTACTTGAAAGCCTGTATTACATGGTGTGATCGTGGTCACCTCTGGGACTCATCTTTCAGACCTCACACATACCGACAAGTGGCAAAGGGGCAGGAGAGAAACACAGTGAGGTTTTCTACCGTCTCGCCAATATATGGGCTCAATTGAATATCCTTGCCACGAGCGGCTGCTGCGTGAGCAGAAGTGGTTCAACTTTTCCAGGAGGTCAGCAATAGAGTTGTGAAAAGCGCAGAGCATTACTGTGTTCTCATGACAGCGCTGCTTTCACCTCTTATTGCCTGTTCCGTGTCTGATCTGCAGGGGAAGACCTGGCTGATGCCAGCAGCAAAGGTGAAGCCCTAGATAAAATTGTGATCTCACCTAACAGGAATTCATTTAACTCCACCAGATGCGGATGTGTTATTTTTAGTAGCAGTTACGTAGATTAGGAATATAATAAGAATAGGCTGATTTAGTCTTCAGATTATCCACAACTGAAATCTTGCAAGGCTTTCAAAATTGAGCTCTGTGCTTTAAGTGTTATTCAGAAAAAAATGACACGCAGCATGTGACAACGTTGGCAAAGCTAAGGTATATAATGCACACAACGTTATTGCAGGGCTGAGGACTCTTGAAGTCAGATTATAAGTAATAAGTAAAAGAAAAAATGCTTTGTGAGTGTTGTTTTTAGGGGTGTAGGGTGTGCTGTTTAGAAAGGTTTCCTTGCCTCTGAGCCACAGAGCTCATGCATGGAATACACGAGGCGATGTGGAGGGGGCTCGGTGGGTTGGGCTGATGCTTGTTACCTGTGTAACTGTCACTGTGTGTTCACACGAGCCAGGCCTTCTGAATAATGAGAAATACAAATCTGTTCTGGTTTAAGAAAAAAAATAAGTTTTTGCAAGTGGTATTATGGGATATAGAACTGCAAACTTCTACATCCACCAGTTTGATGAGTAAGGCTTGCACTTTCACTTAAGCTGCTTGGGATGAAAATTATAACTGCTGTTAATCCTCCTGCTTCTGGGTGTATGATGAATGCATCGGAACATTACGTTCCTGAATACAGTGTAATATTGCAAAATATTAGTTGCCTTAGCCCGGGATTTTACACCCTACTACTGCCCTGAAATTTCTGGCATTAGTCGTTCTGAAAGGCAGAAAGTTAAATGAGATGGCCTGCTGTAATACAATTGCAAATGTGTTTTCAGGCTTTCAAATGAATATGAAAACTGGATCATTGCAAGATTTTTCTACAAGTTCTTTCTTTATCTTCTCCCTCCTTTCCCTCCATCTTTTAAGGAGCTTCCACCCAGAATTCCAATGCAGTGGAGCCAGAAAAGCAAGTTGACAGCACAGTGAAAATGGCTGGAGTTATAGCTGGGCTTCTGATGTTTGTTATTATTCTCTTAGGAGCAATGCTTACCATCAAGAGAAGGTAAGTTTCTGCTTTGCTTACATCTCGGACCTCCTGGCTAGAATGCTGTCGTTCCAATAAAACTATAAATTTGGGAGACATACATCATTCCATTTGTGTTACCGGGGGCAGCAGTGAATATATATTTATATAATGCTACTTAGAAGTTGTGGTCCCAGAAGAGATGGCTGTTCTGCCGGGTATTTCACGAGCAACAAAAAAAGAATGGTTGGTACTCCAGAGAGTTACTGATCTAAGAGAACAGAAGATGAAAATGTTGCGGAGGGTTAGAATTCTTTGCAAGAATTAGATGGAGTTTATAGGGGGATGAAACTTAAAAGAAACAGAACATGTCTGATAATGCCATTTGTTCAAACAGTTCATTTTGTGTGATTTTCTGTGGACCATTTGCACTTCTACTTTGAAGAAGGCCGTTGTTAGCTGCTACTGTTTGAAGAGCTTCTCATTTTCGGTGTAATGCACTGGTTCAGCAAACCACTTAGAGATTTTCATAAGAAGAGGATGTGTTTTGTTTGTGTTTTTACCAGTCACATTTCTAAAGCGAGCTCTACTTTTCATCAGTAATTTGATTCCAA
Source organism: Alectoris magna (assembly GCA_030625065.1). Classification (NCBI taxonomy): domain Eukaryota; kingdom Metazoa; phylum Chordata; class Aves; order Galliformes; family Phasianidae; genus Alectoris; species Alectoris magna. The sequence goes on along the minus strand of CM060576.1, from coordinate 10,711,544 downwards.
ATGAAATGTGAGCTAGCCAGCCTGGCAGCCCCTTGTCTAGGGAGCATGCAGCGGGACCTGTGAGAACCCTGAAGATTCTTCTCGGTCTGCTGTAAGGAGTGAGACTTGGCAAAGCAAAACTGTTCCTTTGAGATCTCTTTGTCTCAGTGACAGCTACATGCTTCGATCACGCAAAAATAGGAGGAGCAATTAAACCCGCAAAACTGATCACGTACGTACTGAGTGCTGTGGAGTCCTGTTGGCTCAGATGAAGGTTGACAGTCTGGATTCTGAGTCCAATTTTGGGTGTGTGTAAGTGCATCAAACTTTGTGGACAAATGTGCATGCGTTTTGTAGTCATGCCTGCTGCACATTTGTTCATGTTCTCCAATTCCAGCCTCTCTGCAGCTTCTCAGTTCATAAACAGAAAAGATCAAATGCCTTCAATTAAACAAATAAACAAACAGAAAAAGAGCTTCAAGAGGAGTTGACGTGGGTTTCTGGTCTGTTTAATGTCTGGCTGTCATCCATTCCTCCTATCTTCCTAAATGCTCTTTAAGAAAAGCTGTAAAGCCTGAAAGGTAAAATGTAGGGGGAAACTCACCATAAGGTATGGAATAATGCCACCTCTGAACATCCTGGTGTGTTCCACGAGCTATTAAGAGTTGATAACATCTTTTGTTTCTGCCCCACAGTGTCTTATTGTTGTAAATCACATGCATTGCTGGGCAGAAAAGACAGGGTGTTTCATGATGACCAGGAATTCATTACCTGAGGACAGTCCTTGCTGTGGTGCAGTCTGCCAGCAGCTCAGTAAGAGGGGTGAAGGTACCCTTATGAGCCCTACGCTTCCCTGTTCTGAATGCAGACAGGGCAGATTCAGCAGGCAGCATCTCTTTGCTGGCTCCCTGTTGCTTGCCGACTTACCCACTGGAATATGCACTATAATAATAAGAAATAACCAGGCTCATTGACTTTAAAACCTTTTCCCTTTTAGAAGCTGTCACAGTGCATGGAGAGGTTTTGCAGGCATGAGCTCTCCGGGTCTGTGTACCTGACAGACCTCCTGCTTGTGTCAGCCCTGCTGTGCCCGGGGCACCACCGCTCACATCACATTGAGGCGTGGAGCTGAGCGTGGACATGGCATTCCCTGAAGATGAGCTGTTGGGCTCGTTTTGTTTTAAACCAGTGTGGATTGGGAGCGGATTTTATAAAGGGAAAGGCTGCTTTGGACCGCAGATTAATCTGAAGTTCTGGAGGAGCACGGCTGAAAGCTTGCCTGAGAGAGCAGCTGAACAACAGCTGTGTTCTCTTTGTGTTTTACAAAGAGAAATGTTAGAAACTTGAGCTCTGGAGTTCGGTTTTTACATTAACCTTACTTTAAAAGAGGTCCCCTTTTCAGTTCACGGAGGCTAATGCCTCTGTGTGCGAGACAGTTGCCTTGCAAGGCAACAATGCAGAAAAATAATTGGATACATTTAGGACATTTTCTTCAAATGGAGCTGGCAAATATCACAGAGGTGTTTGTTCGTGGAGCAGGACTTCGCATTCGTCGGTAACAGACACAGCTATGGATTTCCTGACTGAAGCTAAGCAGTACAGAGCACTGGAAGGAGCGGGGTTAGGAGGGGAGGAAGCAGTGAGATAAGGAAACTGCTTGGGCATTAGGAGTTGACGGATCATCTGTGTTAAATATCTGTTAGTGTATATGAAGTTCTTTTATAAGTATGGCTGTCCTACAGCATTTAAGATAAAAAAGGAAATTTTCCTGGTTTTGGGGACCTACTGGCTACTTTAGTTGTGTTTTTGCAGCTCCAATGTCATCATTTGTAAATTGCAGTTCATTTTAGCTTGTTAATTTACAGCATGTGAGCTGGTGCTCATTTGCCTGCACGTATTGCTTTCTTTCATGAACAGCTCGATACAGAATACCTTGAAGTACCTGATTTTTGTTCTATCAATCAAGACATTAATAGTAGTAGAAATGGTTCATTCATTTGCACTTAATGGAGGTTAAACATATTTGTGGAAGAGAGAATCTAAGACCGGTTAATAAAAATGTACTGAAACAAGAAAACCAAGGCATTTGCAAACCCTTTTTGTTGAGGAAATGCCCTTTGAGTTTGCACCCCAGAAGTCTTAGGTCCTGGTCAATTCTGATTTCATCTGGACAGCTTTAACTCCTCTGTAGTCGTGACTTGCATTTCCCTGGAGTAAAGAATGTGACTTTTCAGGCTTGTGCATTTGAGCAGACAAAGCCTCTACTGAACCCTTTAAGTATAAGACTGAATAAATTGGATCAGACAGCCTGTCACGGGTGCACTGTAAATAAGTTCTTTAAAGTGCTGTTGGTAGCAAAAAGGGAGATTTGGGGCTATGTAGGGTCTAGGACTACTGGTTCCTTCTATGAAACTCCAACGCTTTATTCTGGGTTAGGATTTGTGTTGTTACCTTAAGCTAATGAGATAAAACTCAAGAGTGTGTTGAGCAGAACATACCCAAGCTGTAGGATAGAATAGCATAGGGATATTTGAATGTTCAGGCACCCCAATACCTTCTTTTTCCTGAAGACAGATGGTAGGCAGGATCTTCAGGTTGTGCTGTACCTCCTAGGATCAAGTCATGTTTTTAGTGATCCATAATTCAGACTGATTTTTACAGTTATTCTCAATGTATTCCTTAGGAAGTCCTTATCTTTGGTTGCATATTGTGGGTGGATTGAAGCCAAAACGGTATGTCCAGTCCCAAAATATAATCCTCATTTTCTTTGCCTTCCTCTGTTTATGTCTTTAAGGAATAAATCTTTTTGAGCTTTCCTCTGCGGCTCAAGGGATGCAGAGTTTTTGAATGAGGACTGAGCCTTGAGTGATCGCACGTGTCCAATGGCTGCGGCATGAGAAAAGCAGAAAGTACAGCAAGATGTTCAGCAGGGAGATTCCAGTTGGCAGTGCTGCACGGAGCCTGGCCCTGGTGCAGCAGAAGAGTTTGATTAAGGAATGTGTTAGGACATGTTGGGGTTTCAGCTGTGTGGGCTTTTCTTTTCCACATCCTGGTGGTTTTCTCTTTGTTTGGGGGTTCAGAAGAGCTCAAAATTCCTCAGTGTAGCTCAGTGGCTATCACAACACCACAGCTGATGCACTGCTGTCACGTGTAGGGTTGCTGAGTTTCGGGGGACTCTGGCATTATGTTCTAAACGTGTGTTCAGGTGTGGTTTGGATTCAGTCATTCAGATAACTTGGAGTGTTTCGGGAATCTGAATTTCAGGTTTATAGCAGGGGCCACCACCAAACGCAACGTGTCGTTTTGGAGTAATCCTTTCCTACATCAGTAGTCAGCTGTCTTTGCCCGGAGGGAATCTCTTCATGGGGTAACAGACTGTAAATGTATGAGGAAATGGGGCAGGTTGTGTTTTTTTAACAAGAGAAGGAATGCCAGTTGTACAAACAGTGACATGTTCAGGAACTGCATAGAGAGTGGTCGTGGGCAGAGAACAGCCCCGCTGAATCTGGTTTCTGTGCGTACCTAGGGAATTTCACTCAGAGCAACCAGGAAAGTGAACACTTGAATCCTGCATCTCTACTTGTCTGTATTTCCTTGTATTTGCAGTATCTTCAAGGATGGGGCTTTAAAGTTGTGTAAAGGGTTACATTATGTGTTCCTTTGCTTTTCCTTGTCTTGGCTGTGATAGCCACTTCTGATGCTGCCTCGTGCCTTGCTGTTAATCTGTACTAGCATACACTCTACCTGTTGTGCCAGCAGCATTTTCTAAGTTCTTCTCCAGTTATAAAAGAGATGACATCACCTCTTCAGTTACCACTGATTGCCAGAACTCATTTTGTCTTGCTGTATCAAAATGTTCTTTGTAGAAAAATGTTCAGAAAAAGCTTAATCACACTGATGCGGAAAGCTAATACATACCCCCAGTGATCAGCTATAAATATGTAGTGATGCTTGAATTGTTAATGAACTATTTGCATTTTGGAGTTTGATGAAGCTTGATTTGTCATTGCACAATTTGTTCATTGTCTAAATATTCTGAAATTGAGATGTTTTTGCGCTGCCACTTTCCTACTTGTTGTCATTCATACTGATAGCTCTTACATAATCCTTCCTATTCCTAAAATCTCAAAGCACTTCACGGGCAAAGGTAAGTGTCGTTGTCCATGTTGCTGACAAGGTCGAGGTGAGGAAGAAATCAGTGAAGGGATTTGTTCATGGCAATGCAGGTCAGTAGCAGAAGTGTGAACACACCTGTGTGTTCTATCTCAGCTCAGCATCCGTTCCCTGTGAGCACACAGCTCCTAACAGCGCTGGAGGGGGGGTAGCTCAGTGCCAGTGGCAGCGCAAATACTTTGCATTTTCAAAAATAGCATCGAGTTCACATCAATCTAATTATGTGTTTTTTCTTTCTTTTTCTCCATTTGGATATTTTGTTCGTCCGGCTGGCTGTCCGTATTTAGAAGAAATGCGTACTCCTACTCCTATTACTTGTAAGTACCTCGCAGGGGGTGCTGCTTCTTGAGCACACTTACTGTGGTGATTTCGTGCTTTGTTGTATTCTTTTCTTTTACCACTTTTTTTGTTTGTTTGTTTGTTTGTTTTTAACCATTGTATTCAATCATGTCTTTCCAGTAAGTTGTTTTATTTCCCCTTTCACATTTATATATTTTCCCTGTTTCACCATTTCAGCTGTAACTATGCCTGCAAACACGTCAGTGTCCACAGATCCGTCCGTTACGATTTATAGTTCTTTAAATGTTAATGGATAAATACAGAACAACTGCACTTTATTTTTAAATTGTCCACCATACTCAGCCACACTGCCCAGAAATTCACTCCCCAAAGTCGTTGCTGGGAATTTCTTAAGCTTGCTTTAAGCGTTTTAAAATTGTAAGGTTTCTGGCAACGAGGACTTGAGATTGCCTCCACAAATATCCCTGTCTGTGGAGCTGCCAGGTTCTGAGCGTCAGTTCAGACCGGTGGATGATGAAAGACTTCAGATTTTCAGATCTAAATCACCTATCCCAACCTAATGACAACGCTGCATAATTAGGGCAGTTAAGGCTCTTCAAAAAATGCTTTGCACACCAGAACTTTCTGGGGCCATCTGTTGTCTAAAGATGGAGGGGCTGGGAAGTAATCAGGGCTGAGCTGGTTCTGCAATGATAACACGTGTCTGAGGATCAGGAGGAGGTGAGGACTGGAGCAGTGACCTGAAGAAGGGAGTCTTGAAGTACAGAGCCTGGAGATGCCTTTGCTGTCATCAGAGAGCTGGGGGAGTTGGAGAAGACAACTTCTATTGCTGAGATAAACAGGTCTCCTCTCCACCTCTCACATCCAGCAGCTGTATTGCCCTCACAAGCAGCAGCCTGCCTGACTTTTAGGGCTCTGACATAGACAAAATAGTTGAAAGGGCCACGACTGCTTTACTAGTTCCTCCCAGCCTGCCACCCTCCTCCTTCACCTGTTCCTACTGTTCATCTTTGTCTTACGGCTTTGTCCTGTGGACACATCTGAAAGATGTTCAGTAAGTCAGTGAAATGAATGTATTTATGTTCTGCATTTTAGTGGAAGGTGTTGTATTTTCCACGGGAGTTTGATTTACATCCTAAGAACTGGGCCAAGTATTGAAGAGTAGGATCCCTGTTCAGCTGTGGAGTGAATTTGCTTCTTGATGACCTATCAGAAAATAATTGGTTGAAGAACTTTCACAACTTGCTATGTTTGCAAGAAACCAAAAGACACCCTGTTGAGACTTGACTTTACCCAGCTAAACAATTGTAAATGGGAGATAACTCTGTTTTCTCTAGGCTCCACACTAGTTAACCAAGAGTAGAATTTGACCATTAACAGAAAGCTTTCAAGAGAAGCTTAACTTAAAGTCAGGGACAGTTTTAGCATGTAGATGGTGCCAGGTGGTTGCATTTATTGCTACAACCTTGCCTCTTCGGTGCATTTCCCCTGATCATCAGGAAAGTTCCATCTTCACTGCTTTACTGTTCTTGTTACATTGCCTGAAAAATGCAGTCCCTGTTTTACCCATACAATTCCATCTTCTTCCTACAGGCAGTATGTGGTCAAAATGTTCCCTGCTTTCATTGTATTTTGAGATCTGCACATTTAAAAGCATAAGTCAACTTCTGAGCCCTCTATGACCCATTTTTGCAGCTGCACCACGGTGTTGTTTTAAGTAGTCAGCTGAGGATTATTCAGAGAAAATAAGGGTACTGTTAAGCAGTCTCTTTGCTGTCTTTCAGTGGCTTCTGTGGATCGATATGCTAGCACTTTTCTTCTTGGGGAACAGGAGAGTGAGTCGAGAAAAGTGAAGAGACAAACATCTGCGGGTCACCAAAGCCTGAGGTTGCAGTGAACTTCAGCAGTAGCAAAAGAGTCGTGATGGGCTGCAGAAATGTAATAAAGCTGTTGTGCACCATGCAGCGTATCACATGAGAGCCTGAGGTGTCACCAGGCAAGCTTATGTATTTGTAGCAACTACTTGTAGCACTGAACAGGGATTTGAAGTCAGGATGCAGAAATCATAGAACTTCAATGCACCCTAAACAGAGAACTTGTTCTTAGCTCAGTGCTTGTGCTCTCCTAGGTACCACATCAAGCATGACCTCTGTTAGCTGGAACATCTCAGTGGTAGAGGTAACACTCAAGTAGTCCTTTCACAATGAACGCTTTGTTGTGCATGGCAGCATTTGGTTTCAGATTGACAGATGGCTTCAATCTGGCAAAACCAAGCTCTTTGTTGGTGTCCTGAACAGCTGTTTGGGTGCGAAGGACCTTTCGATAGGTGTGGGAAGAGAGCAGGAGAATCCATCAAGGAGCATGTCATGAAGCTTTACTGAGTTTCACGTTGAAACAGGCGTTCACTTGAAACAGGTGTTCTATTTTGATTGCCAGGTGAAAATCTTACATTGCTAAGGGTTGTGTAATTGTTAGCCAAAGCTAATAGAAATTACTGCAGCCTCTTATAGACGGAAAGGTTTGATTTCAGTTTATTTGGTGTGTTGTGAAAATAAGAGCAGGGATATGTACACATATAGATTTTAAAAATAAAATTGGTTTCCATGCTACGACCTTGTATGAATGTTTTAGTCCTGCAGCAAAATGGAATTGAGTTAACAGTACTGAAAAACATGTTCTCAAATAGGCACACCTTTAAATACAACCACATGGACTACACTGTTCTATTTTTAGTTTCAGTTTCTGGGCTTCAAAGCTCTGCTTCCTGGAGTGATTCTCATCTGCTTTCAGATCATTGCTTTCAACTTTTTGTCATCTGCTGTACAGGCGTTTCTTCTTCTTAGGGACCAAAATCTTCGAACTCAACTCTTAATGGTGTGTATCTATTAAAGGCACTGAGATTTATATCGTGAGTAACTGACTCTTGCAGACGTGGGCCATAAGGGCTGTGGTGGTTTCTAGGCTGACTTCTGCACGATTAGCTGTGAGGTTTTTGTATGACAACACTCCATTTATAAGCTTCCTGCAGTGTGTGGGTTACAGGTATTACTGTGGTTGAAAGAGAAGATCATGAAGATCTTTAAAGCACCTGCAGTGGGAGATACAAACCCAGCAAGGCCCTATTCCTCACCTGTCATGCAGGATGGCAGCATTTTGTGGACTTCGCTTTACCCCTCCTTAGAAGTCAGCTGCAGAGGAAGGTCCTTGGACAGAACCTGCTGTAGCAGTGGTGCAAGTTAAGTCCTGCTGGTTTTGTGATGGGTGAGAAGGATGCAGAATTGTGAGCTCTGGACCAGATGTGCTCCATGCAGAAGCGCTCTGGAATGCTCTGTACTGACATCAGTACAAGTGTTGCCTAAGTTTTCTGTAGAATTGCCAGCTCTGACACATTGCATGCAAGTTTAATGCACTGTAAGATCTGATGTACTGTGTAAGATAACAACCCATCCACCTCTGAAAGTTTTTGTTTCTTTGCGTAGATGAAGCTGTAAAACACGGGCGGCATTACAGCTGCTTTAAAGGGGATTTTGCATTCAGTGACAGACACCTCTTTTCTCACAGTGTTTTCCCCTGCAACGAGTCTTCTTGAGGCTTTGTTATTTCCTCACCAGGAAATTAAAAAAAATTAGGAAAAAAAGAAAAAGAAAAAAAGTGGAAGTGTTTTACCTTCTGTGGGTTTTTGTTTCTGCTTTTTTAATTGCTTTGGTTTTTGTTTGGTTGGGGTTTGTTGGCTGTTGTTGTTGGTTTTCCCTTCTTGGATGGCTGCAGACTGGGATTTAATCAACAGTGCTGTTAGACCAGGGAAGTGTTTCTGGAGATGCAGAGGTTCATATGTGTTACCTGCACTGCTGATGTTATTTATAAGAGAGTGCTCAGTGGCCAGAGCATTACTTCCCTTTGCCACCGATCCAGCAAGGGTAGTGAGGGCCCTACTGCACTGCATGGAACCCCTTCAGCTCCCATTGTGATTGAAAGCAACCTTTAATTGCGGTGGTTTCAGTGCAGAGCGTCTCTTCGTAGAAGACATCCCTTCCCAATCGTAAAGCTGAATGTATACTTGCATTTTTCTGAACTAACAGAATTTGTGCTGAATTTCTTTCCACCACATGTGGGATGTTTGAAAGGAAATAAAACAACTTTATTTATGGGCGTACTTCTGTATAAATAATACCTACGTGCCTATATTTCATATATTTCCAGTGATGGTGGGATCTGCCTGCACAGCTCAGCTTGCCAAATCAGAATGTTCAGAAGAAGCTGTTTTTTCGCATTATATACTGGAAGAACAGAGTCATAAATCAGTGACTAGGCCAGTTTAATTAAAGCAAATTTAAAGAGAAAAATGCGAAAGTATGTGGGAGCTTGTTTAGAACATGTCTGTTAGGTGAGTGCAGAGCTCAGCTTTGCAGAGGGCCGTGCTTTGCCAACAGTTTGGACCAATATGACTATGAGTGCCTGGCTCTTATGTGCACCTACCTAGTCCAAAATTGATATTGTTGTGACCAAAGGTACTCCACAAAAAGCGACTGATTTGCTCAAGTAAAGGTTAGAGAGTGTATCCCTGCATGTTTCCGGATGCAGAGTTAAAAACGTTCAGAGCATCCTTTGTCCTATTACAGCACTTTCCTCATGCTGGGCAGTGCTTGTTCTGTGAGCAGCAGTGGTGCAGCTGGGCCCTTGCTCATCACAGCCTTTTCTTTGGAATATTCTCTTCTGCTTCAGCAAACAACCTCCCTTGAGTTTGGCTTCATTGGCCCTGACATCCCTGCTAGCCAGTAATTTAGGGGATGCCCTTGGGGAGGCTGTGAGAACCAGGGAGCTACACTTAGAGCAGGACCTGCATCTCAGCTCTGGTTAGGGGATGCTCTTTTAGGGATGGAGATCGCAGTGCAGAGTGCTGGGCTGGGGAGGAGGAGCCACTTGCCAAGCTGCAAAAGGCTGCACAGCTTTACCTCTGTCAGCCTGTGGGGCTTCAACCTTTGGGGAGATCTCCCAGCACACCTGAGTGATGGGCAGCCTCTGCTGTGTTCAGGTTTCCCAGAGTCTGAGGTGAACTGCCTTTCCTGTCATTGGGCCGCATTACATTTTCCCAGTGCTGTAGACCAGGAGAAGAATTTCCCTGTGGTATCCTCTCCTATGTCTGAAGACGTCAGCTCTATTTCTTTGTCCTTGCTCTGGGTGAAAGAGCCACACTTCTTTTGGCCTTTTCTCGTAGGTGGTGTTTTCCAGTTTTACCTTCCTTGTTCTGCTTTGGTGTACGTCCCTTTGGTACACATCCTTTCGAAGTGCAGAACTGGATTCTGCACAGCAGCAGAGCCTTTATCACCACTCAGAGCAAAAGGATTACCTGTGTCCCGCAGACTGCAGAGCCATCTATAATCCCCACCTTCTTTTTGCACAAAGATGGGACTGCTCCTTCAGGTTGAGCTTATGACCTACTACAGATCTAGGGAGCAAAGATCCTTTTCCATGGATCTGCTGGCTCATCAGTGCTCCCAGCAGGGTGTTGGCATGATTGATCTCTGCCTTAATTTGTGCAGATTTCGTGTTAAATAACGTGTGTACTCCTAGCAGGCTGCTGCACACAAATATCTACTAGGAATTGTGTTTTGTAGCTTTCTTAAATTGCTTATTGGAAGTGAGGGCAATATGCAATTTTTGTCTGTAGGAGGAAATTTCATGTTTAAGTTACATGATCTATACCTAATGTCTAAATTACCTGTGCATGCAAATCTGCACTATAGTATATATAATCCATCCTTGTGAAACATCTAAAATTAAATCTGTCAACGTACGTGTACAAGAGCTTTTCAGGAGTGGCAGTTACAGATTTAACATTCATGCATGTAAAATTGACATAAAAAATTTAAAGAAGAGCTGCTTTTAAAAATATAATCCTTGAAGTTTACCCAAGCCTTTGCAAAACTGGAATCTGATCCTATGAATACTTTGAGCTGAAAATATTCCTCGAGGTTTCTGATTAGCGCTCATGGTAGTGGATGCTTTTGACTTGATACTAAATTTGCATTCCTGGATTGTTAGACTGGAAGTCCCTCAGTTTTCACTCAGCGTTTCAGCATTTTATATTCTCTGACGAGCAGAAGTTTCAAAAATAAATAGCTAAACCAAATCTCCATCATATGTGGTTTTTTTTCTGAATTTGCACTTAGTTCAGGTTCACTGCTAACAGCTCTTGTCCTTGCTTCAGTTGGGTTAGCTTCAACTGCCTGATTATGCAGCTGGTTTCATTCTTTTTTTTGTTCTGCTTTCGGCATCCTTCTGTCTCATCACTCCTGTGTGTGTATTGTGCCCATAAACATCATCTCTTCATTGACGAATCCTCTTGAACTGAAAAGGGCAACCCAGTAAACCCCATCCATGGATCCTCGTTTTCTTCCTGGCACATTCTCCTTACGCTTCAATGTAAAACTGCCACTAATATCGCCCCATTCGCATTTTGACATTTCCGTCTCTTCACCCTATGTTGATTGTATCAGACTCTTCTTCCAAGTATCTGCCCAGTCCTTTATTTCTTCCCCTTTTTGACTGCATAATGCATGAGACAGAAAGTGTCTCCTCGGTGCCTGGTGACAGCCCGTGCTGGTTGCACGCCGGAGGCAGCCTGAAGCCGGCCCGTGATTGACACTAATGCACTGATAGCAGTTTCCTCGGGATGCTGGCGTTGTGGTGTTTGGGGGAAGCTGGTCAGTACGGAGAGCAGGAGCCGTGTCACTGATGCTGCCTGTCAGTGATTCACAGAGATCTCTTCAAGTGCCCTATTTTTGGAAACAGCGTTTTCAGATAAATGCTTTTCCCATTCCAGAGGCATTTTGACATGCTGGCAAATAAACCTCTACCTTGCCGTGGGTTTAAGTTGCATCCCTAACGTTCTAGAAAGTGCTAGTCATTTGATTTTATAATCCTTTCCGCGAATTATAAAGATGGCAAGGACCAAATAGGCTTAGTCCTGTGCTGCCACTCTATCCAGACACGTAACTGAGACAGAAAAGGCACATTTAGAAACCAGGAGCCCCTTGATGTGTCTGGCAAGCTTAGCTCTGAAATCCTCAAAAGAGATCTGTCTTCCTTTCCCCTCTAAATTTAGATGAAGAATTTTTACATCCTTGGAAGAGTGAGGGAGGAAGGTGGGAACAGATAACACCGCGTTGAAAGCCAATCGTAGCACTGTCGGATGCCCAACACTTTTCTGTGTGGCTTCTCCTGCGCGCTCCCCCTGCGCCTGCAGCAGCCTCCGCTGGTGAGCAGCCTGCGCAGGAGGCTGCCGCCTGCGGGTCCTAGGTCGAGAACCTTAAACTCATCTCACCTTTTCTTTTTAGGCATTCAAGCCAATGTTTTAGGGGCCTCTCTGTCTTCTACAGGACCAGGTAGAACTGCTTTGCCATAGGGCTTTTGTAAGCAGGCCTTTGGGGACTCACGGGCTTGGGTTTGGGGTGATTTTGTCCCTGCGCAGAGCGTGCAGAAATGGTATTGCTTGCCTGCTGAACAAGAAGGGAGCTCGCCAGCTCTTTGTAGCTTGTTGGCATTTCTGAAAGGAAACCAAGCAATGGGACTTAGGGGTAATTACGGCCGCAAATATTTTAATCTGGATTTAATAAGGAAGTCACCCTTTTTGACTCACTATTTTTAAACATCAGTAGTGGCAGTGTGTAATGGCTCACCCCAGCAGTCCAGAGTGCTTGTTATTAAGGACTTGTGCATTTTGGATTAGCGCTTCCCACTGAGAAATTTTAATTCCTGTTGCCAAAGAATTCACATAGCCGTGTATGATTAGCAAATCCAAAGGATTAAAATAACCGCATAGCAGGGTTAATACGCTCCCAAACTATTGTTGTTACCTCAGGGACCGCAGCACAAAACAAGGGGGCTCACGGTTAATAAATCTGGCTGTGTTAGCATCGCTGTGTGCTGGAAGCAAAGCTTTTAACATCATTAAACGCCAGCTTTTTGCTTCAGCGTTCAAGGCCGGTTCCTCTGTTTGCATCTTTATCTACACAAGTGGATATCATGGAGATTTTGTGAGATCTAAGTATGCGCTCTATAATTATGTCTCCAATTGGAATAGCTGTGGGCTGGAATTGAAAGCACGAACAGCACAAGACTGAACTGGCTAAGCAGATGAGAGAGGTGCATTTGTTCACTAGTTTCCAGCAGACACCGGACATTTCTCCACAAATTTTTGCTGTCCTGGATTCAGCAGCTTGCCTCAAGATAGCCGCTCCTCACTGAGATGAGCAGAGGGCTTCAGTTCTCTTTGAGCCTTCCATGCTAATGGATGTGGCTGGCCCAGGTGCCCCACTGCAGGAGGGCTGGGGCTCAGCTGTGTGCCGGGACCTGCCTGTAAATGCCACTGACAAGCGCTGTGGATAAATAAAGCCCGTTGCAAGCAATATCCTTTTAAGAGCCTAGTGTAGTTTAAAAGATGGGGAGTACTTACCATAAGAATGTCATTTCAGTGAAGAAAAACCTCTTTGCAAAATGATTTAGTTGTTAGGATTTTATTATTATTTTTTTTTTCTCTTTCATTTAAGAGGAAACCGAAGCTCCTACTTACAGTAATCTGTTTTTCTCCCTTTTATTTTGTTTTATTTTCTTATCTGCGGAAGCCGTGTAAGCAAAGTTCCTTGCTAGTGCTGGGGATTTGTGTGATATTTTTTCAAGGTGTGGGTTGTAGAATGTCACACATTCATTTTTAAACACTTTTGCTCTCTGGTATGAACGAAGCACAGGGCAGTCAAATGTCAGTGGAAGCTTAGCAGCTCACTTTTCTGCTTCTCTCCGCTTCCTTACTATTAGCTGTGTTTGCAAAAGAGGAGCCTCTTAAGTTCTTGGCTTTGTTACTCTTTTTGGAGCTGGCAGTGTTTCTACTTTGAGGTCTCCTCAAAGACCCAAATTCCCAGAAAAGGGACGTATCTGGACACAGTCATTTTTAACACTATTGCAGCCTTTAACTTGCCCCGCTCTTCCCTGAGCGCCGATCCTCAGAGTGATTTGTCAAATTCTAGCAGGGGCTGCCATCCTGCCCGCCCTGCTTGGGCCTCCTGCCCAGCTGCCCAGTGGCACACACTGCTCCCTGGAGCCTCAGTACACAGCCCAGGTGCAGGCGGCCTTGTGGGATGGATGTGGAGATCCCATGTACCTCCAGTGAGCCTTTCCCATTGCTGCCCACGCCCGGTGCCCTCTGCTCTTCCTGGAGCAGATGTCACCTGCTCCAAGGGCTTTCCTTATTCCGTCTTCTTTGGTGACGTAGTGCTCCTACTGCTGGGGTGACGTGGGTTTGTGCACGAGGAGTTACTGGGTGGGACAGCCAGACTCACAGGCTGGCATCACTGCGTTTATTTGACTCCATAATATATTAAAAAGCTGTGGGGTTTTCTCTCTTGAAGTTCCATGTGCCCTGCATGTCTCTTAAGTGTGATAATTGTGATTTTCAAGATATTTTCTCATTGCTTCGTTTCTAATGAGGGAAAACTGACCTCGATTTCTCCCCTCTTCAAAATACCCTAAAGGAAGCTAGCCAAGAAGCAGAAGGAGACTCAGACCAGCACACAGAGAGAGATGGGTCCCGTGGCTGCTTCAGACAAGGCCTCAACCAAACTCAGCGCTGTTCACAATGAAGAAGCTTTCTCTTCCAGCTGCCAAGATGTTAATGGATTCAGTAAGTTTAACTTGCTTGCAATGGATATGTCCCCTTTGGAGAGCTCGGGGTTCTTGAAAGGACCTATTCCTATGGGCACAACAATGAGAAGCTGGGAGTGGCAGTGAGAGGGTTTGTTGCAAAAGCTTGCTAGAAATCAATTGTTGAAATGCTTCTAACACTGCCTCTGTTTTAACTCTCAGCTGGGTGGGGAGCATTCCTTCTCACTCTAAATCTACTGAGAAATAATCTATAAAGTCTTCTAATAATTGCATCAGACATTCAAAAAGGCACATGTTCATTTGTTCTCCCAAAACAGTTTTTCCTTTGTGAGTTGATGAGTAAAATCACTTAGCTGATGTTTAGGATGGAAATATTGTTTTCTGTATGGAATTTTTATGAAAGAAACTAGTCTCATGGTTAGAAATGGAAAGCCATCATTTCTTTTGTCTGCGTCCTCAGTTTATTCTTCACTCAACTTCCGTAAAACTAATCGTAGTTAATAACTGTAAACCACTCAGACCTCTGTAGCTGGAAGACTCTGGGCAGAGCAGCACAAAGTTACCCTTTAGCCTCGCTAGATGCAGGTCGAGTGCATGGTGGACTGCATGGTGGATTTGTAAACCTTTTCGTATTAAATAAATTTTAACTTAGACACTTTGGGAATGTCACTCCTTCTTTTGACGCTCACCCTATAGTTTGAAGAGGGTTCAGCTCTGAAAGCAAAATGCATGCTTAGAATCCTTGTTGTATTTTAACATCTTTAGTGAAGTGTTTTTCCCCTAATAATTAACAAGGAATTGCCTATGATTTAAAAAAAAAAATACCCTTTATAACCTCAGATTGATCTGGACAGGCTGAGTGAATTTTTCTTTTCCCTCTGTCTGTAGGTCATGTCAAATTCTGTCTGCATGCATTGCTGCTGTCACTCTATGTAACATACCTGTGAGATGGATAAGTAGGTGTTTGGGACCATCAAGGCTAGCAGTGAACACTTCTCTCTGATATTAAATTGACTTGACTCCAGATCTAATTTTCTCAGGTGCTGAGTGGCCGTGCCTCCTAAAGAAGACAGCATGAGTTGTCAGTGCCTCGTATCTTTGAAAGACAGGATAGCAGAGGGCAGCATTGTAACAGGCAGCCTAGAAACAGCAAAGGTAGTTTGTTTGAAATGCGTGAGGAAAACAAAGTTTTTCACTTTTCTTCAGAATCTGGATTTTTAAAACTTGGGGGTTTTTTGTGTGTGTGTGTGGTTTTTTTTTTCCAACCAGAAAACAGGAGAAGAGCCTGTAATGTGACCTCATTTCTTTCCTTGATATTTTGAGAGACTAATTAAAACAGCTGAGTCATTTGCTTGAAATAGCAGCTATAGGAAATGTTACATCTAATTTTGTAAAAGAAGCATACCTTCAGGTTTTCTTCGTTCTTTTAAATCAGTAAGTCCTTTGCTTGTCTGACATCATTGCAGATTTTATCACCACCTCCCCCTGTAGCACAGCCAGATTTAAGTCATGGGCTGATTCTTTCATATTTTTTTTTTTCCCTCCTCTTTATATCCATGAGCAATAATCACCAGTAAGCCTTCATGATTTCTCCGCATGTTTTTTTTCTGCCAAGTCCAGGATGCTGAGGTGTTGGAGGTAAGTTCTCTCCTGTGCAAGAGCGTGCACGTGCCGATGCCAGAATTTTATGGGTTTGCCGCTGATCATATAGTCAGGGGAAAAAAAGAAACAGGAAAAAAAAAGAGTAAAAGCCTTTCTTTTTAAAAAATTACTTTAATGGAGTTTAATACTTAGAGGTTTTTATATGGGCCTGCTCCTACTTTTGAATAACATAATTGGATTACTTTGTAACTTTCCTGCTAACTAACACAGTTTTACGGGGGCTATTCATCCTAGCTTTTGAAATCAGCTCTCTCTCTTAAGTAAGAGTCAAATTCCGTCTTAAATGTTCCTTCTACCTCGCAACAGAAAATAGTGCTCCTGAATATCTCATGGTAGGCGCTCATCCTCTCCCTCTTGACCTCAGATATGAGAGTATGAGGAGTCTGAGTTCGCTGTAGCAGTGACTGGGAAATACCCCTGCCCTCTACTGTTAGTCAACATGCTTACTCCTTCACCCACTGCCAACCTCATTGCTTCAGAGGGAATGTCTTTGGAAATGTTCACTATCAGCTCTTG
Source organism: Alectoris magna (assembly GCA_030625065.1). Classification (NCBI taxonomy): domain Eukaryota; kingdom Metazoa; phylum Chordata; class Aves; order Galliformes; family Phasianidae; genus Alectoris; species Alectoris magna. The sequence goes on along the minus strand of CM060576.1, from coordinate 10,695,257 downwards.
CAAATGGGGCTGTCCATAAATTCATGCCCCGTTGGCCATGTACAGATCTGAAGTCTGTCGCTTGATAGAAGTGTTTGTTATCAAACTTAATTATGTCTGGAACATCTCTAGCCTCTGGATACAGGCTGGGTGGAAAAAGGATTGGGAGCAGCCCTGAGGAGAAGGACTTGGGGGTGTTGGTTGATGGGAGACTCTACATGGGCCAGCAGTGTGCAGTTACAGCCCAGAAGACCGAATGTACTGCATCAACATAGCAGGGTGATGGAGGGATTGTGCCCCTCTGCTCTGCACTTGTGAGGCCCCACCTGCAGCACTGCATCCAGGCCTGGGGCCCCCAGCACAAGAAGGGTGTGGAGATGTTGGAGCAGGTCTAGAGAAAGCCATGAAGATGCTCAGATGGCTGGAGCAGCTCTCCTGTGGAGACAGGCTGAGGGATATGGGGGTGTTCACTCTGGAGAAGAGAGGGCTCAGGAGAGACCTCAGTGCAGCCTTCCAGTGCTTAAAGGGGCCCTACAGGAAAGCTGTACTCTGTCAGAGTGCAGTGATACGGCCGGGAGCAGTGGGTTTAAACTGACAGAGGGGAAATTCAGTTTAAATGTCAGGAGGAAATTCTTTACTCAGAGGGCGGTGAGGCCTTGGCATTGCTGCCCAGGGAAGTGTGGGTGCCGCGTCCCCAGAGGGGACCAAGGCCTGGTTGGATGGGCCCTGGGCACCCTGAGCTGGGGGGCGGGGGGCAGTCAGCCCACAGCAGGGTGGGCTGGGGGGCTGTAAGGGCCTTCCAACCCAAAGCATTCTGTAGTTCTGTGATGCTGTGCTGGAGCAGGGAGATTTCAGATCTTGCTGAAAAGTGAAACAGAAACAAGCTCTTAAGTTTTCTGGCCCAAAGAGAAGCTCTTTAACCCCATTTTCCATCCCAGAATGATACTTGTTATTCAGGAGAGTTTCTTACTGGTACTTAAACAAGTTTAAACAGCAGAGGTTTTATGGACTCAGGCCTGTGTCTCTGCCACAACATGGAATCAGAATAGATGTTTGCTGAAAGACAAACTGGTCCAACGTTGTTCCAGTTTGTCTAGTTTTACCCAAAAGTCATGTTAAATGAGTTGTACTTTTTTTCTCAAATGCAGTCTTTAAATATATATATATATATATTTCTTTTTTTTTTAAATCTCTTAAAGGTAAATGCTGACATTGGCAGTATTTGAGACTGCCCCTTGTCTTTCAGGAGAGTTTGGTCATTTTCCTCTGAGTAGCACAGCACGGCCACATGCAGACACTGACTCAGTGCAGGGTTGTTGTGAAGAAAGGTGACAAATGGGAGGCAAGGAAGGCCTAAAATTATCCCACGGTATCTGTGCACCGACCAGAAAGGTGTGCAAGGGGTTGTTATTGCACATAAATTCTGTGCAGTTTGGCAGCCCATCTGTGTGATAAGAGAAGCAGCAGTACATCATCTCAGCAATGATGCGCTGCTACATCATGCACGGAGGAGACTGCTTTCCACATGATCCAAGGGAGTGACACTGGTACGGTTCAGGTGCATAGCCTTAACATTACTGGCAGAGGCACAGTGTGAAGGTGCCTTTTAGGATGCTTTTAAGGAATTGAGATTTGCACAAGTAAATGGTATTGTTACTGTGCTCTTACTAGCAAAAACAAGGAGATAAAAGGAAGACTTCGTTGGTACTCGGGTTGTTAATGATCATCTTTAGTCAAGATCCATCTGAATTCATACCTCTTTGTATCCTGCATGCTTTTGTGATGAAACGCAAAGGTCTTACGGATTTGCCATAGGTCAAAATAGAGAGTTGCGTCAAGATCTCGTTACTGCTACTCCACAGATGATCTTCACTTTCGGGTAGGATGTATTCTAAGCATCTGTAGGATCATGGCCATGAGACATATTCTGACATATTCTTCAGCCAAAAATTCTAAAATAAAGAGTAATAAAGTAAACGAACAAACAAACAAAAACAATCCAAAGGCCCAAATCACTTTTTGTCTTTCATGCTGATTTGCTGTTTTTTCAGAGTTGATTTCTTTGCGAAATTTTAAAATAAATTTGGGAGAGTGGTTTTCATAACAGGGAGGAGCATCCACCATTCTGCACGAGTGGGGTGGCCTCTCGTGCCACTCCTGTATGTAGAGAATTTGAAATCAAGTTTTTGCCTTTGATGTGAAGTCCTCTCTGGAGGTGCATCTCTCCTACAACAGCCACCTGGCTGACTTTGAGAGTGAGCTCTCTGAAAGTCTGAATTCACCTGCCTGTCTCACAAATAAGGTTCATTTCAGAAACCCTTGTTGGTAACATTTGTAATCAAATTCACCAATGGAAGTGATGTGTCTACTTGTAGATGCCCGAGTAATTTATAAATTCCTGGAAAAATTGTGGCCCGATGCACTTTTGTACTCCCAAATTTCAGGAAATTGGAGGACTTATTCTGTGACTCTGGCCAACCAAGGTATTCTTGATAGTGCTTAGCTTACACATCTGTAAAAGTGGCCGCGTTCCAAGTGTGATACAGAGAAGGTCTTATTTAGGCTAACTGACAGGAAAGAAGGTGGAAGAGGTCCCAGATGAGAGATGCATTAAAGCAGACTAAGCTATGAGAAACTGCATTATCTTAATGTGTTTTCAAATGGTCAAAGTCTGAAAACGTAGCAGGAAGAATGCAAAACTGGAGTAAGTTCATTATAAGTTGATTATAAACTGCTTAGGAGGTAATTCTGAAGACTTTATGAAACTCCCTAGGATAGTGCGTTCTTTCATACACTCCATAGAGGAACTTGAAATTTATAAGTGGTGTTTTTTCTAGAGCTACAAAAATTGCTTCTGAAATTACTCTGATGTATACTGACTTTTATCTACTTCTACTGGATCATGGAATACTTTTTCCTGTGTTTATCTATTGTCATCTTTCTGATGTACTGAGATTTGTATTAGCTTGTTTCCCAACATTTTGAGGAGGAGATAAATGTCTGTAAGTCTAAGAGTGAATGCAGAACGATAACAAAAGAATATACATTCAGAAATGATGGATTCTCGTAAGCATGTGCATGTATGCTATTGTGGATATAAACCAATCTCGTACATTTGCTAGTAAGAAAAGATTCTGCTGCAAAGATGTGGAGCCCTGCCTCCTTTCCATCAATATTTGATCAATATGGGAATTATTTGTGGATTTGTTCCAGAGAAAGCTAATGCTTTAGATGGGAGAAAGTAGGGATGTGTGTCCTGCTAAAAGAACCCATCTCACAGGGGAAAAGATTATAGGATTTGCTATTAAGTGTTCTGCATTGAAGAACAATTCCCTTCTTATCTTGTATGGTTTTAACAAAAAAAAAATTGCTACCCCGCCTGTGTGTTTTTGTGGTACATTGTGCTTAGCAGGCTATTTTACTGTTAGGAATGCATTTTATTCTCTGCAGTTTGTATTTTGGGTGTTGTTTTCAAGTATCTTTCTCTTAGATGTTCCTTTGGTTTAAAGAAGGAAAAAAAAAAAGAGGTCTGTAGAATATAGTCCTATATGTTAGGAACACACTGATTTACAATAACTATAATACTATACTTGGGGTCTGGAGTGCTTATATTAAAGAAAATCCATCATGATGACATTGTAATAAATGTAATATGCATGTTGAGATGAAAAATATAATTCATTCTGATAATCCTTATATATCCCATATTACTGTGTTCTTTGAGGAGCATTCTCCCTGTTCTTTCTCTCTCTTAATATATGTCTAAAGTCTTTTCCTTATGTCTTTCCTACCTAGCATCACCCTCTCCTTGTTCATTTTCTGTCCAAAGCAAAACCCTTCAGAGCAAATCTTTGTTGAATTCCTACTACTCAGGTACTAGTGCCAGACTTTTCTTTCTTTTCTATATTTTCTTTACTTTTGTGCATTTCCCGATGTGACCTATAGACTGAATCTGCTGAGTATGAGATGAAGCTAACCTTGTTTTCATTTTTTTGTAACTTTTTTTTTTTTTTCCTGTTGATCTTCTGTTGATTTGCAATGACCCGTGTCGTGTGGGTGAACGGAATTCCATCTCAAAGTATCATCAGACACAGTTCCATCGACCACGCTGTTAGGTAAGACAGGTATGGTGCACTCCCTTCATTGGAGAGAAAACATGCTCATTGCGTCTTGCAAATGACTTAGAGAATGCTGTTAAGTGGCTGGGCTTCAAAATCATAATTAATCCCATGGTCATGTACTGTGTTAATTGCGAAGTCTTCGGTTTCACTCATGCTTTATTATCGCTATTAATCGATCATATTGATTTGTTGAAGAAAAGACGGTCTAAAGTATACAGATGTATGTGGAAATCAGAGGGTAGGTTTGGGAAGTGGGCCCACCACCTTTAGCTTTGCTAAGAGTTAAATGCTAAATATTGCAGCAGTCTGGTATGGACGTGACAGGGTAAGGAAAAGGCAGCTTCTGAGAGGCGAAGGCTGTGCTGTGGCTGCTGGTAACTTTAGAGGGAGATGGTTGTGTTGCTGCAGTGCGTGCAGCCCCTAGCTTTTGGATTTTTAAAGAGATGTTAGTACAGTAAGTTAACAGAGAGAACAAAATTGACAGAAACTGTAAGCTGATAAAAAGAAGTTATTCAGAAACTTACTGGAGGTATACCCTTGAAAGTGAGTAATAACAGCCTACAACTTCAGGCTCTCCCTGGAGGATGCTGCCTGCGTGTGGAATTTGAAGAAGGCAATTCCTCTGCTATGAATCAGGAGGATGATATGCAGTTGATCAGAATCTAACCAGTGGTATTTATGAAACCTGTCATTTTGGATTATCTACAGTAAATGTTCAGTTCCAGACACAGTAATCTACCATGTCTGCTTTAAACATTACTCTGGGCACACTGAAGGCCTATAGTTAGACCAGGAAGAAATTACAACCAAGCACTTAAGTGCCTTGGCTTACAGACTAACGGCCAGAGGGGCTTGCAGGGACTGCCACAATACATACATTTGTCCTGCTGTATATCAACAGGCCTGATGGTGATGAATAAGCCCTCTTTTGATGTGATGGAGAAGGAGTCTTCTTTTCCGGAAGGTTTCTTCTTGTTTCCCAGAGACTCGTTGTCAACAGGAAAGTCGGAAGGTGGATTTCTCTTCTGTCTGTGCTTTGGAAACAGCGCCCAGACCTGCATTTTGCTGGAAGAGATCAAACCACTCTCAGTGGTGCTCAGCATCAGTGAAAATGGGGACCCAAGTCTGAGGGAGGTGTTATTACCCCTGTGTCCGGAGAGCAAGCTGCACACCTCTGACACTGAAGCTCAAGGAGTAATAGAGTCGACCTATGCCTCTCACAGGGCAAAGACAGAAAAAAAAGAGCTCTCAAAGCTTTTAAAACCCCACATTTAGAGAAGAAAAATAAAAAAACAAAGTTGAGAATTAAAGTAGCCTTGTCCTTATATATTCAAAACTCTTTAAAACTTAGCATCTACTAACCGTTATCTCTAAACTGAGTAAGGACTGATATCCTTGTCTTAGACACAAGAAGTTGAGCACAGAGCATTTTAGGACATGATTTACACAGGCTGCTCACCCCTGAGTTGCACCTGCTCTGAGCAGCCACAGGTGCTGCAAAACAGCTCTTAGCACCGAAGAAATTTCTATCTTGTGAGTTGCAGACAAATGGGAATGTTCTGACCTCTCAGACAGATGATGCTGTATGAGCAAAATAAGTTTATTTTTTGATGTTTATTAATTCCTGGGAAAGAAAAAGATCTTAAAAAGGGCATCAGTCATCTCACCACCAATATCTGACTCTGGGCACCACCTGTGCTTCAGTGCTATTTGTTCCCATCTGTTATGCCTTCTGCTAATAAATGTTGTATATCTGCCATGCTAGGTGACTCCCTAGGCTTGACTGTGACATGATTTCTTGATAGTAAGATACAGGGGATTTTTTTTTTTTTTTGTGCCTCTGCTATGTCTTGTGCTTGACTAACACTTTTCTTAAGTAGTGCATGTTTTTAGCTCTGTAATTTAACTTGGAGTTGTAGATTCCAAGACTTAATGGCCTTCACAAGCGTCTTTGCTGGGGAAGAGAATATTTAATACTAGCAAGTAAAGGAGTCAGTTTCCTTGTTTTTAGTATTTCGGTAAGGTTCGTGTTGTATGACTAATGTAAAGTCTGAAGGGGAGATGGTACCACATTAGAGGTTGTTTTTGGAGAAAATGTGCATGGCAGTCAAAGTCATTCAGCAAATGACATCGGTGCAGGCTCCTCAGGGGAGCCAGCACACCCTTCCCTGGCATCCCTTCGTGTCATCTTCTTAGTTCACTCACGCAAGAGCATCCTAATAGGAATCCCTGTCCCCCCAGAAGCATATGGACAGTGGTGGTGTCCTTAAATAAGCCTCGTGGTTCGTTGCAGATGGGTGGAACAAGCAGAGGAAACTCACTGTTGGGACGTCTTACACAAATCATGGCTTGCATTAAGGAAAAGGAAAAAAAAGGGAAATTCACTCTGAATGTCGCTGTTCTGTAGCTTGGGTGGGCTTTTGCTTGTGCCTACCCACCCTGCTTGGGGTTTATCCACAACTGAGTGTTTGAAGAACAGAAAAGACGCTTAGAATCTGCGTTATTGCTGCATTAGCAAGTCTGACTTTGTAAATTGCATTGAAAACTTGAAAATCAATGGCTCAGTCTATTCACTGCTGCCTTGTGGCCATGTCAGTCTCAAAGAGGTTGTGGGAGAGGCTTTCACTTCAGTTCAGTGTGCTAATGTGACATTGAGGGCTGTTGCTTGAGCTGAATTTCCCTTACATTTGGTTTTTTTTTACTACAGATAATCAGAACTGTCCCAGGCTTTAGTGGCTTCTGGTTGTGGATGCTGGTTTGAAGTTGCCAGTAGCTCTTCAGCTCATTAATTGCTTCGTAATGCAGGCAGATCTGCCTCTTTTCACTTAGGTTTGGCAAAATCCATACATCTGAAGAGTTGCACAGTGGCAGAGTACCCAGTACTCCCAGTTTTCAGCCCAAATCACCAAAGCAGCTTCCTCTTACGTTTATAGCAGGGTTTTCCTGTGTGCTGATAGAAAAAAATAATTGTGTTCAGTAGTTCTATTAAGATTAAAATGTGCTTTATGAAGCATTTACCAAGTTATCCTTAAAAAAAATCTCTTTAAATCTACAGAAAATAATTTACTTCAGCCGTATGGCTTGTTTGTAGCCTTTGAAATGAACAATGTATGCTCTGCTCTGTCAAAACTGATCTCAGAAGGCTTTTTGTTAAGGAACTCGCCTTTTATAGCTCAGTTGATATCATTAGGCAAATGATGTTTTGACTTTGCTTTGCTATACCACTGATTATATTGTATGTAGGATATTATAGCTGGATATTTACCATATAATCAAGCCTTGTTGCACTCAAAAAGCAAATTAGTTTTACCAGGTGCCGCCTTATTTATCTCTAGTGGAAGGAGAAGAGATATTAGCCATCCTGTAGTCAGCCTTGGAAGACGTCAGATAATTGGCAACCCTTACTCTAGTAGAGGCACTGAGCATACATGTAATAAAATCCATCACAAACACCGCTCAAAATATTATTTATTTTTTCCTAAGGATATTAAAGCAAAACTTTTGAAATGATCTGTGGGTATTCAATGCTCACATCAGAGCAGCGTTGCTTTCAGTTGCTTGAGGCGTTAAGTTAGTTTTCTAATCTGAAGGCAACATCACAGTATGTGCCTAGATGTCTGTCTTGCAGACTACCAAAGCCTTTGGTTTATGGAACAAGGTAACTTCTGTAAAATAATCAAAAGTTTCCATCCCAAAAGCTGCCCTGGGTGGGCAGGTCCTCTCCCAGGAGCAGAGGTTGCATGGGGCTGCACGCAGCTGTTTGCAGGCTGGGGATCTCAGTTTCTCAGCTGCTCTTCACCTCATCATTGACATCTACAGAAAAATGTATGATTTTTTTTTTCTTTATTTTATTTTAGTTGTCTGGGAAGCAACAAAAGTGTATAATAGAAGGTATTGTTGCAGCAGGCGAGCAATATTATCTTGCCCTCAGGGTTACCCACCAAATGGGGAAAGATGTCACCTCGTTGGCCTCTGTGTGGGCTTTTCTCAGCACATGGTGCTCCTTTTTGTTTCTCTTGGCAGAGTAGGACCTCACAGTTAACTTCAACAAGTTTATGATTACTTCTCCAGCAAAGCAGAGAGTCATAGAAGTGCCATTTTGTAGGCAGAGAGAACTTGGGAATATTAAAAGTGTGGTTGACAGTGCTAAATTTGATTATCTGCAGTTCTGCTCCCAAATAGATAAGCTGAGATGCCTGAAGAGTTCCACAATCAAGCAAGTTGTGTGTGAGCCAGTGAGCCACTGATTTAACGTCTACCACAACATTTCAGGGCATTCCATGAACTATTTGACTGATAATGAAAGCACCAGCTTCCAGAAATCAAAATATCTACATTGGCAACGGGTGTCTTAGCATGGGGACAAAGCACATTGTGCTAACGAGGGCTAACATGCAAGCTGACAAAATATTTTGCTGTTGCAGCTGCTAGTATTAGAAAAGAGCCTATTACGAACAGTGGGTTTCCAGCAGCACACAGAATATCTGTTTTGTTTGTGGCTGCCAAAAAGGACTTTGGAAAATTGGAGATGGCTGTAGGAAGGAACTGGGGTCCTGAATGCTGTGCCCAAATGAGGCTTCAGGAGCGCTCAGTTGATTTACCTTATCAAAGAGAAACTGGAGAAGTGATTTGATCACTGCCTGCATAGGTCAAGATTTCACGTACTCAGAGGGCTCTTTAATCTAACAGGGGGTATAATAAGATTCAGTGTCTGGAAGCTGAAGCTTAACAAAACCAAATTGCAATGAAGAAGTGTTTAGACAGCAAGGGTAATTAACCATTGGCACAACTTTTGGGGTCAGGATGAATCACCATCTCTTGAAATCTTCAGATTTGGATGATTTCTTGACACTAGTCTGTCTTTGGCATGAAGTCAAAGATGGTGGGTTTGTGTTCCTATCAACAAAATGAGGATGTATGACTAGAAATAAGAAGGGCATCAGAAATATCATCCTAAAAGCCCGATTTGCAGTCTGTGTGTTTACTAGTTTGAGTATCACAGTGAATTATTTCATGCGTCTTTCAAAAGAGTTGTTTTAATTCATTTCCTCATCTCATTGAAAACTCAGGAAAGGCAGAAGGGCTCCAGAAGCACCAGCAAAACTTCAGTGTCATCCCCACTTGAAGAAAACAGGGTGGGGGTGGTTGTGAGATGGGGGCAGACAGGACGGACTATGGTAAATGTCTGTGAGTTGCCATCAGTGCAACAATTGGAGCGCAGTGTGAATTGGAGCGGGGCTGGTGGTTCTGTTGCCTTTTCCAGTAACAGCAGCACCAGAAGGCACAGGTCTCTTCTATTGCTGCGTCCAGCAGAAAGGCATTACAAAAAAAAGCAAAAGAAAAGCAAGTGCTTGAAGCCTCCTTGGTTGACTGTCCCAATGAGCAATGAGAGATGGATTTGCTGCTGCCTCCCCTCCTACCCTGCATTCCAGATTGCTCACAAATTGCTGTGAACTGCGCATCTTGAAGGAAGGGGCAGTGCCTTGCCTGAGCGCCTCATTAACCATGCTTAGGTTCCAACTTGTGGTGTGATTACACCAAGAAGGAACAATATGTTTCTGGAATTGGGCTTTATTAGCAGAACATATGAACGCTAGACTCGCCTCATACCCAGCGATTTATCTCCATAAAAGCCCCTCTGATCTCTTCCTGGTCCCAGATAAGATGCTTGTGGAAAGAACTGGCAGCCCTCCCGAGCTGGTGCAGGTCTCAGGCTGTGGTTTTCTGTTGGGCAGTGCACAGAGGCCACCTGGGATGTGTTTGTCACAGAAATCCAGCGGAGGTGATGTTCCCTGTGTCAGCTCTGTGTGCTCTTGGGTTGAGAGCAGGATAACTCAGATTGTGTGACATGAGATTTTTTTAGGAGAAAGCACTTGGCTGGGTGAGAGGTGATGCTGCAAGAGCTGCTCCCATTGTCAGTAGGTTTTGTATTTCGGTCTGACCAAAGAGGCCAGAAGCACAGCTGTTACCATAAACTTAAAGGCTGGAATTAGAGCCTTTGCTGCTGAGCTTCATCTACTTCCAGTCTAGTTTGAAGGAAGGTATTCTGGAGCAGGGGCTGTTTTCACCTCTCGCTTGGATACTACTGGGAGTGGAGACCCAAAAATAGCAGAATAAAAGAATGTGAAAAAGAGAGAAATTAATAACATCCTGCAAAGGAGCTAATCTGAGCTCTGCTTTACAAATGGGCTCGGCTCTGCATGTGCCCTGACTATTAGCACACGTAAGTTTTAAGTCTCCCTCTTGAATAGGGACGTAGTAATGTCTTTTAATTGGGACTGATAAAAATGTGGCATTACTTGTAGGTTCTTCAGAGAAGCCAATTGTGAAATTGGGTTTGTATTAAACCTAATGATGGAAAATTAAGCAGAGTACGTCTGTCGGAAATGGTCCACGATAAAAATCTTCTCCTCTCCATTACAGGAGGTTAATAGGGAACAGGGGAGGAAAGATGCGCTGGAAAAGCGAATCCAACCAGGGGAATTAATAAGCCTTGAAATTCCCTCTGTTCAGAGTTCTCACACTATCATTAGTTGGAGCATTAGGGATGATTATACAAATGCTTTGGATGTTACTCTTCCTTAAATCCCAAATTTATTCATGTTTTGTACGTGAAGGTTGCTTTACTAGAGCCATAGGTCTGTAAATCTTGTGCTGTCCAAGGAATATGACTGTTTATGAGAATCTTGGCTTGAGAAGTCTTTAAATCCAGTAGCCTCATCTTCAGAGCGGATGATCGATGTGATGGCCGTTTATTTCAGAAGCAGCAGGACATGTTCAGCATCTCTGATAATTCAACCATCAGACTCATCTATCTACATCTGCATCTGTATCTGCATCTAATGTTCTATATCTATATCATCTGTATCTATGTATTGTAGAGATAATTTGCCCCATGGCAGTGCATCCACTGCAGTCATTCCTTTCTCCTTCTCGTAGTCCTCCAGAACAGAGCATATGCCTGTCTTGATAATTTACCTCCAGTATAACAGTAAACCAGCTAGAACATGATTTGTCAAGTTTTGTCATGCCATTGTTTTGTCGTTTGCTGAAAAGGCAATCTAATGCCCCAGTCTGTCTGCTCCTGCCCAATTTTGCAATGAGGGACAGAGCAGAGATCCTGACTGCTTATGAACAAGACTTCATGGTGGTTTCTCAAGGATAGCAGTGTTTACAGTAACTCTGGCCATATTTCTGCCTCTCAGAAATCACCCTGAAATTGCAACTTGATTCATTTATTTTTTATCCCTTCTAAAACATGGCTGTACTATTGCTGACAAGGAATAGTGTTTGGGCTCTTTCTCAATCTGCGTTCTGTATGAAGTGAGCCTGGTGTATGCAATCTTGTTCCTTTCTTTTTTCTTTCTTTTTCTTTTTTTTTTTTTTTTTTTTTTGAGCAGTGAAAGAAGGCTATATTTTCAGTTTGCTAACAGGCTCTTTTGGGGTAAGACCAGAAAGAATCCATGCAGGCTGTTAAGGCCTGTATGTACCAAGGAACCCAAACCCATCAGGAAGCACTGCTGTGCTGGGCAGGGGCTGGAGCTCTGGCACAGGGACCAGAGAGGTGTTGGGTGTCCTCCTTGGAGATCCCCAAAAGTCAATGGGATGTGGTGCTGGGCAGCAGTGCTGGCTGGCCCTGCTGGGGCAGAGTGGGACCAGAGGGACCCAGAGTGCATCCAACCTCAACCAACCTGGCATTCTGTGATCTTAGATATCTGTAACCATAAGAAAAAAAAAAACCAAACAATTGTTTCACTTGGTAAACTCTCAATCTGGTCAGTTGTGGTAGATAAACCCCTAAACTGTTCATCTAATCTGAGTTTCTCATGTTAAGAATAAACATTTTGGTAGTCACTGGTATGGTTATTGAAGTTTCTGTCAGCTCAACAGGAAGTTTTGCTGTGTCTTTGGAGTTTTGCTCGAGGATAAAGAGATTGCAATTCCAACTCTGTGGTGATAGAGGTTTTTAAAATATTTCTTTCAGAAAGAACTGTATCTATTAAGTTTACATGTCTAAATGTTAGGATTGTGCATGCAGGGTAACTGTTTCTGTACTTCTTTCTACCTAACCTTACAGTTTTGCAATTGGCATACGTTTTAGGCTTGAATTTGCAGAGCATTTTAATCAGCCTCTAACATCCCGTGTGCCTTGTCTGAACTGCTGATGGTTTGTTTGCTGTGAACTTGAGCCCCTTTCACTCATCTCATGCTGTACGCCTCAAATCTTGCTTGAATATCTCCCTCATCTTTGTGTATCTTTTGGTCCCGTTCTTTGCAGGTTTGTGAAGGAAGGTATGTGATCCCGGTGGGATTGTTATGGAGACCTCACGCTACGTTTGCTGTTTCGCTATACGTGCTGTACCCTCGTGCCTGATTGGCTGTTCATTCCATGCCCACCTCTGGGTTTGTCTCTTTGACACAAAAAGTAGTTGAATGGGAGTTGGTCTTTCTGGGCAGCAGTCGGCACTGTGTGTTTCTTACTGATTTCTTTACTTTCTTTTGCTTGCACCAGCCAGTGGGGTGGTGGAGAAACAAATGGAGCAGGAATGAGAATGGCAGTCACAGATAGGTGAAAGCTTGTTTTGCCTCCCTGTCTTTAAAACAGACAGTAGCCATGGAGAGATGACCCAGCCAACCCTGACTATCCAGACCCACCCGTATCGGAGCTGCGAGCCAGTGGAAATGTCCTACCCACGGGGGCAGTTCCAGCCAGCCATCCGAGTGGCCGACCTGCTGCAGCACATCACCCAGATGAAGCGTGGACAGGGCTATGGATTTAAAGAGGAGTATGAGGTGAGAGGAACCTTCACTCGTGTCAATCGGTGGAGAAGTGGCAGTCACAAAGGAGAGATGCTTGGGATGGAAGGTTAACTGTGTGCAGAGCTCCTTTTCCTTAATTCACTTACTCTCTTAGTTGTTTCTTTCCTCCATCATATTTCTGTCAATAAGACTAGGATTTAGAACACTAGCAGTCTTTGGTGGCTCTCTAGTTTACTACATTGTAAGAGAACAACACTGTGTCCATGTGCTCTCTCTCCCCTGGAGAGATGGTAACTGTTGCTGAACTCAATGAAAGATTTGGAGTCCTGTAGTCCCTTACTTGCTCATGTGCTTTATATGACAACAGTGCAAGCTAGGCTTGAAGAAAAAGGTTGTGGTTTTTTTTTGCATTTTGGAACCCCTAAATACTCTGGAGCAAATTAAATCACAGCTTAATGATCCCTGTGTGTGGAATTGTAAAGGCAAAGTTAGCAACCTCGTGTAGTTTAAATGGAGTTTTTCTGTATACTCGTATCTCCATCTCAGTACATTTGAGTGATCTGCTCTTGTAAATCCACGTGAAAAGAGAGGCGAGCAGTGAGGTGCCAGTATGAAAGCAGCCCCTCCACTCCCCTGCCACAAAGCTGGAGTGGCCAGAAATGTATTGCAAACAACAAGAACAGTGGCACTGGGGAGGGGTTGGGAGAAGACAATTATACATTTAGAGGAGAAGGAGAAAATGGGGAAATAACATCAAACATATGTGAGGCTTTGCTGTAGCAAGCGATAATTATAATGAATGTGGTAAGCTGGTGGGAAGGCAATAAGTAATTAATATGCATAGTGGCATTAAAACTACTTAAAAATAACTTAACAGCTGTGAAAAGTAAGTTACTTAATGAAAGCAGCTCACTTTTCCATCCTGCAAGTGAGAGTCCATAGGGTTTGTATCACCGATGCTGGGGTTTGCTGTAATTGCAAATAATGTTTTCCTGGTTGTCGCCAGGGAGTACTTTTTATAATCAGATGGCATCAAAGATTGTCACGACGGATAATGCTGGTAACTGTATGTTGACCAGGGCTATGCACTCACGCACCACAATCAAGGACACTAATTAAAGTATTAATTCAAAGAGCTTGGTTAAATATTGAAAAAGGGTAGTAATTCTCTTGGGAGATTTACTTTGCCTCCCTTGGCCTCCACTTCTGTGAACAGTACCCGAAACTACATTCAGCTCAATTACAGATGCCCTCAGATCTAGTTCTTGATGTTCAGGAAGAAAACAGGTGCTGGCATATATGTGATTTTCTGGCACTGGCATTGGTAGTTATCAAAATAACACATTAGCATGAAAAATGTCAATGCAACTTTCAGCTCCACAAGTTCTGCCTTTCCCAGAAAGTGCTATCTAAAGACGTATGTAATGACGATGGCACTATATATATTTGCATAACGCCATCCTTCACAAGAAGTGGCCCAGAGAATGCCACAAGCTCTTAAATCACTTGCACTGTCCTACCCTGCAATCAGAGGCAGTTGCCCTAAGTGACAGTCCTTTTAGTTGGTGGAATTTGGTTTTCAGAGCACAGCTCCAAGCAGCTCTCAGCCACCAACAACAGTACTGCAAATTGCAGGGGGGATGCTGAAGGGTTGTAACTCCTGGGAGGTAGGAAGAATAGTTTTCAGTTGGCTGGAAAACCTGCCTTGCAAAACACGCTGCAAAACGGTTGGTAAGCTCTGAAAAAGAAAAGGCCCGAAAATTTATCTTGGTCTCTTAAAATCTGTTTTTGTACACTAATATCAGTGTCATCTGTGTGTACATTTTTTTCTTCTAAGAAGCTGCTTTTCTACCTACCTTGCAGATTGATTGCATACATGGGAGCCTGTTTAGTGACATGTTACCAAATAATTGCACTCTCATGAACAATCACTTTGAGCAGAACGTATCAGTCACATGTGACAGTCTTTTACCTGTATGCATTCCCACTTCTGCTGAGGAATCAGGGAGTTGCATTCGGGCTTTTCTGCGATGCTCCTTCACCTGCAGAACACTAGGGCACGTGTTTCACTGATGACATCTTGGAAGGAAGATTTTCAAGTGCTTGTATCTTACATCTAACTCCACGCTGAGGAAACGGCCAGGATGTGAGGGTGTAAGTGGTGGCAGTGCTCGTGTGAATTGGCTGGTAACTGAGTGTGAACGTGGGAACCTGCCAGCACTTGCAGTGTGTGTGTTATTTCTGTCTGCCTGCTGCATCTCAGGCCAAAGTGACTGCTCCTTGTGATTGGCAGTAAAACGTGTGGGCCACGAGAGAATGATCCGTCACTGACACTGGATGTAGATGGCACTATGTGGGATTAGGCATGGCCATAAACATTTAAATGGGACTTGTTTAACTGTCGCCTGTTCCTTTCTCAGAGCACATCAACCCTGATTTGTTGTGAGCTGCTAGGCTGGTCCCTAACTGTATTGCAAGCTCCAATTACTGGCTGCAGAGATAATAAGCTTAAGTATCCAAATTTCAAATATGATTTAGGGTGTCACTGAAGCATATTTCTCTTGTGCATTACCAAGACTGCTTGCTTACTTTGGATTCTGTGGCTCCTTCCTCAGGTGTGTCTTAGCATTGCTAGTTTCCAACGGATTGAAATCACCTCTGGATTTTAACCCATTCATTCCTAGCTCCCCACAATGCGTCCATCTGGTCAAAAGACCAGACCCTGCAGTTCAGCCTGTGACACAGCACTACAGAATGTCAGCAGGATTGCCATTAGATACACTGTCCTTGGATTACACTGGCTTAAGGCTTTGTTTGGCCTTGCTGTGTACTGTGTGAGAAACTGAACTGGCTGAGTTATTTCTTTTCCATTGCTGGTTTGTTGTTGTTGTGAGTCTTTTTTTTCCTATTTGTTTTTCTTTTCAGCCAAAGCAGTTTTAACCCTGGGTCACAGCAGAGTTGTGGGAAGAGCTTTACCACCTCTGTTGAGACAGTGGCTGCAGGGAGAGATTCAGGACTTTGTGGCAGGCCGTGGGATGGGCAGTGAGGCTTTTAATAGATAGCATTGCCCTCAGCAGCAGTGCTGCATCATCGGGGTACATCGGTGCAAATGAAGGATTCAGGTTTTCATACTTCTAAATGAAAAACAAACTGCAAACTAATTAAATGCCTCCATTGGAGATTTATATTGACTTGCTCTAAGCCTCAGCTGAACATGAGCTCTTTGGTTATGTAACCAAGTTGTGGTGCTTGGATATTTTGGTTGAGATGAAGCTGACTTTTAGAGATCTGGCCCTGTAATTTCAGACAAAAATTAGATCAATTTAGTTTAAAAAGCATCATTATGAATTCCACTGCAGAGAAGGTATTTCAGTATGCATTGTACTACTCTTCTCTAAAAGAAGAAAAGAAAGGAAAGATTAAAAATTAAGCCCAGACTTTTGAACACCAAAATTTTGTAGTTAACAAATTGAACAAAGAATCCAGCGCCTTTCCTGCAGAAATACCACATGTGGGTCAAATTCTGATACCCAAGAGGTCCATCCTGGGCTGCCCTCATTCCATAGTACAGAGAGAAGCAGAAGTGCTCCTTTTGAGAGCGTATTTATGAAATATGCGGTGCAATTCACTGCACAAAACCCATTAGAAATGCAGCTCTTTTTCTGGATGTGAGTGGATCATAATTGATGTTTTTGCTTTTGTATTTCTAATGCAGTTTTGATTCTCAGTTCTACATTGTCAGTGATCTCATGGCAGAACTGTCAGTGCTGCACCACCTCTGTATGTGCAGTTAATCCAGTTTGTACAGCTGGTTGTATAGACGAGGTATGGGTACCTCTGCTTTCTGCAGAGGTGGTTTGTGTTCCTCACCAAGCAGAACTGCCCTTTGTCTCTTCAGAGACGGAGAGTTTCATGAAGCAGAGATTTCTTTGGTTTTGATTGAGGTGAAAAATCGCAGGTTCTTCCATCTTTGGAGGCTGTGTAAGGCAAATATGAAATCAGGAATTTCAGTGGAGAATTTCAACAAATCACCTGAAAGGATGGCGTTAGTTGGAAAGGGTTTTTTGGAGCTGAAAGTGCATTCTTTGGCCAAGACAGACTTCTCCAGGTGAAGTGATGGGGAAGAATGTATTTTAGTTTTTCCTTTTCACATGGCTGTAATTAGATGTCTAATGACCGTTGCCATTCTCTGGTCAATCTGCTGTAATTTGATATTAGTAGAAAAATACAGCACCTTTTCCTTCATCTGTAAAGACAAAAATGAACTGCCCTTACCGCTTCTCTTTTACTCGGGGGGGAATTTTTTGTTGTTGAGCGTGGATTTGGTATTCTTGTGGGGTTGGGTTTTTTTTGTACTCAGGAGATGAGCTTCTATTTGGAAACAGCTGTCTGTAAAGGAAATATATGTGTGATCAAAGCCCTCGCCAATTACAGAGTTTATTACTCTTTCTCCTGGGCTTTTGAATAGGAACTCACTGTCCCTGTCTTTTGTCAGCAGGCTCATGGCAGTGCTGCAGTGCCTGACATTTTCTGTCCTGGAACCCCTCTGGGGGAAATTCACAACAATTTGGTCTGCAAGAGGGTTGCTCTTATTAAATTTATTTGTAATGCCAGTGTTGTAGATCCTAATAATTGTGTCTCTCTGCTATTGCATTCAGGAACTGTAATAGACCTGGATGGCTTGTGAAGATGAATGTAAATTCATTTTCCAGTTGTCAAACTACCCGCTGCTAGCCAAGGCAGATATGATTCCCCAATGTGTGCAGTATGAAAACTCCATAATTCCCTTGGGATTATGAATAGTACAGCTTGTAATGTTGCGGTTGATTTTAGTTAATACAGGCTAACGTCAGGGCATAGATCTTGGAGAAGGCCAAGAGAACACAGCCAAAGTTGTTTTTTTCCTCACCTTTGCATTCAGCACAAGTCAAGGCTGGGCTGGTTCCAGCTGCCACCAGCTGTGTGCAGGCTGTGGCCTTCTGTCCCTAGAGAGACCATCCCTCATGGACAGCTCAGGCCATCTCCCAAGGAGAGCAGGGCCAACCTCCAGCCAGACACCATCACAGCTGCCACTATCCCAGCTCTGCCTTTATGACTTTAAAATCCTTACTGGACATGTATTAAAGGTAAAGAGGCTCGTTTGCTTATGTTCAAGCTATATGGTGAAGCAGCACTGTCTGCTGGTGGTTTCCTTGCCTTCATCAAAAGGGCAAATCTGAGGAAGCTGACTGTTTATTTTCACGGTTTGTATGTTTTACCTTCTTTTGCCTGTTTTCTATAGACGTTATCTAAAACTCTGAGCTATTTATTTTTTCCTCGGAGAAAATCAGCGAGTGATTTGTATTACATCACCCCATCACCGATACAGAAATAGCTGAAACCACTGTATGTACTCAGCTGAAAGCCTGAGCCCTTTTTTTCCACCATCTGGGCTTGCTTAGCTGTGCACAGAATCGCAGACTCTTGGATCCCTGCCCTCAGGGATCATGGAGTCCCACCCCCGGCTCCACACAGCACCACCCAAACCCAAACCCTATGGCTGAGAGCGCTGCCCTCCGCTCCCTACGAAGAGCTGCAGCCGCCATGAGGCCTCCCCTCAGCCTGCTCTGCTCCGGGCCCAACAAACACAGCGACCTCAGCCGCTCCTCACACACACTGAAGCCCTCAGACCCCTCCCCTCTACAACCCTTCTCTGGAAGCTTTCTTATAGTTTAATGTATATATGTGAAATCTCCCCTGTTGTACAGGAGAAATGAGCTTAACCTGTGACTGTGCAGCCAGAAACCGAGTCTCCTCATCCCTTTAGATCTGCGTTAGCAGCTAGCAGAAGCCAAGGGATGCAAATGGTCTGCACCAAGCTCTTGTTTTCTTTGTTAGTAAATGTGCCCTTTCCTCAAGAGCAGCTGTTTGCAATGTTGACTACTGAATTATGCAGTATCGTTATTTTTGCCCTCTTTTGCCATCATAACCCACCTGCAGGCATTGTCCAGATTTTTATAAACCTTCCGCTTGTTTATTTTGCAGGCACTACCCGAGGGGCAGACGGCATCCTGGGATACAGCCAAGGAAGATGAAAATCGCAATAAGAATAGATATGGAAACATAATCTCCTGTAGGTGTTAAGTCACATTACACACTGAGCTTTCTGTATGATTTCATAAGCATCTTATGGAAACAGGGTGTGCTTGAAAACCTCACTCAAAACTGGTTTACAGTGCTGAGCATTCAATAATTCAGTCCTGATTGTTATGTGCTATGCTTAATTCTAGGATTCTTTTTTTGTTTATATATTTTTCTTTGGCCTTTTTAATGCTTTTTTCTTTAATCTATCTTTTTATTCAAATTAAGGACAAAGTCCTCTTTTCAGATTTCCACAGGAGGTGGTTTTGCCCATTTTCTATTCATTTTTTGTTATACAACTCAGATCTTTCAGTGTCACAAGCAGGATTGTAAAAGGAGATGTGGAACAGCGGTCAGTAACCAGCAGAGCAGCTGCTCCTTGTCCACGGAGAGCTGGTTTGAGTGCTAGGACAAGCTTTGCTTCTGCTAATCACAGTAAGGCTGTTGAGAATACACTAAAAGTTCTTAGTTCTGTTTAATTCAGTAACAAATTGCAGGTGGTGTTGTAGATATATTAATATATTGCAGAATTACAGGGCAGGGGAGGACTCCGTAAAACCAGTTAGGTCTATTTTGTGTCCGTCTAAGGACTAGCCCTACCTCAGTCATTTTTTGTCAGATTTTAGTGAATGTTTTTTTCTAAAGATCTCCAAAGTTAAGCTTTCCAAAAGCTCTCCAGGCAGCTTTCCCCTGTATTTCATTATTCCTTACAATGTCTGGGAGGTATGAGGAGAGGTATAATAAATCATCCTTTTTAAGGGCTGCTGAGCAGTATCAAATTGGAGAAGCCAGGCCTGAGACGATCAGAAGGAGGAGTAAGAATGTAAATAGATGTGCCATACATTTGTGTGACTGGTTAAATGTATGGAACTCTGTAAAAGCAAAATTAGGTTGCATGGAGTGATACGGTAGCGTTATTTTTTTCTCAGGTTAAATATATGCTTTCTGTAGGACAAGCAGACTTTAATAAAGAAGTGGAAAAAATCTTGGTCACAAAGAAATGTCTCTCACACAGGTTAACTTTCTTCTCTTTCTTTTAAAGACTTAAAAGAAGTGATTCATGTAACATTTTTGGGGGAATGGCACAGAATGGCTAAGGGACCTCATGGTAAAGGTGAAGAAGTCTGGAAATGAAAATGAAAGGTTTCTGAGCCCTAATTTAATCCTGCTTCTGCTCCTGACTTTCTGCATAGGTCATGAGGTGGACACCGGTTCCATCAGTCTTTGTCTCTCTATGTGGAAAATAGAAGTGGTGCTACTGGAGCATTGTAGTTAGCGTGGGAATCATTTCCCTTATCTTCAGCTGTCTGGAAGCTCAGCCTTGCTGTAAGCTTCCTGTGTTGCTAGTGGCAAAGAAAGATACTTCCAGACAGAGGTTCAATTTGCCTGTCTAGACAATTAGCTTAGATCAAATTAGTCTGAGAAATGAATCATCTAGCTGTAACAACTGCACGTTGGGTTTTGAAGGTGGAAGTGCCATTGTATGCTGTAAGGAAGCTCACATGAAAGAAAATGTTTCTTTGGAGGGTTTTGAAGAAGCAGTTGACCTGATGTCAAGGTGGAGGTGAAAGAAGGCAAGCCTGTGAGGGCGCCACCGTTTATAGCTCAAATTTGAGGGCTGTGGGAGAAAAAGTCAGAAGGTTGTTGAGGTAATGGAAAGACATAGGTAGGAAACACAAAAATAGTGAAAGAGCAGAGGGAAGCTGAAGATTTGAAGGTAAATAACAAGACCGGATGGATTTTCATCACTTCAAGAATGTATGACATAGAGACATTGAGAAGGAGAGAGTAATTTCTGGATTTAGTAATGTGCCATGAAGGGAGATGAAGTAAAATGGGTTGAAATACTTGCTTCACTTTCAAGATGCTTGGAAGAAGGAAGAGAGGATGCCTGAGGAAGGGGCGTAACAATCATGAGCCATTTTGTCAAAATGGTGGGAAATTATCAGTGTGATGTCTTTGGCTAAGTCTTGAACCAGAACCTGCTGATGGGTGATGTTGGGCAGCTATCCTGAGTAAAGGCAATGGCCGGATTCAGAAAGGAGGATTGACAGCAGAGCTGAAAATAGCAGGAGGGCAGCTCCCTCCAGGCAGATCATGAAAATGAATTGTGCTCTGTGGGTATAAACTGTGCAAAAGCCTGAGCAGAGGAGAGGAGGCGGAAAACGACGACATCCTTAGCTGATTCGTTGTGCTAGACCTGCAGTTGCTGGTAAAACCTAGAGCATGCACTGATTGCTCTGACCAGTGTATTTGGTTAAACACTGCAGATGGCAATTAATGCGTAGAAGAGAAAACATCATAAAGCTGTGTGGGACCTTTGCTTCTATTCCATTTCTCCACGTATTATCCAAATTTGGAGTCAAACTCTCAGGTGAGGGCTGAGAAAATAGAGACAGAAGGTTGTGTTTTGCTTTAGCTTACAGGAGAGCACTATTTTTTTTTCCCCTTCTTTTTTTCCCCCCTTTTGAGCATGTTTTTACGGGAGGTGCTTAGCACTTGCAGGGACGCTTTGACCAGCACTGCTTCAGATGATTCTCCCGTCTGCAGTAGAGCTTTACCATCTTCTCTCTTAGGCCATGGTATTAGCATCCTGTGCTGGACCATTAAAACCTATTGAGTTGGTGACAAAAGGCAGTACTGAAACTTGCTTTATTTTCTTCCTGCTCTGACTGCCATATGCTTTGGGCTGGAAGACTGCAAATTAATCAGAATTGTGTGGTAGAACTGACAGATATCAGGGAAACATTAAGAGAGATCACAGCTGGAACATCTCACTGTTGCCCTGTTCTCAAGGTGTCTAGGGCTGCTGGGGATAGCATTAGAGGACAGTGCACCTTGAGTGGTCAAATCATCCTTTCTTACCAGAACTACATTGATTCATTTCCAAAGATGTCTGTATTTCTCCGTCAACTCAGTAGAGTACCTTGACAACCAACTTAGACTTGCTGCATAATATTTAGATGGCGAAAGTTGCATGAGATTAATCCAGCACTGGTGTCAAAATGATATGTGGAAAAATTGCAGTGATATTTCAAATGATCACTAATGGGGATTTTGACAGAAGTATGAAATGATAACATTTTTTTTTGTGCTAAAATGGGTGCATGATGCTTTTCGGTGAAACTCCTGTCACTCTTGAAACCTGTTTGAAGACCGATTTTCAAAGTACTCTTCCCGCAGACTTCTGCTAACTTGCCTACCAACTGCAGGCAACTGGGAGAAGGAAGCTCATGTATACCATTGTAAAACTGCTTCCATGTTTCACAGCCCTGAAGATTTCTGTAAAGCATTTGTGGCACGCAGGGATTTTGTGATGTCTGTTGAATGTGCAGAAGAGTTGAGCGATGCGTTCATCTCAGCGTGCCGAATATGTTGTCCCTTTAGCTGGTGTGGTCCAGTGGGAAGGGTGCAGAATGAGGGATTTTGTTCTGGTCACTGGGAGAAGTGAAGATACTTTCTTTAAAAAGCCATTTAAGGTCTGTAAGTTAAAAAAATAAGCACAAGACCCAAGAGCTTTGATTCAGAATGGCCTCCTAAACTTATGAACTTATGATTAAAGACACCATTAAGACATCATTAATACACATATACAGTTTTTCTGCTGCACATTTTGCTCTCTTGAGGTTAACAAATCACCCACAAGTATTAATCACTTTCCTGTTATTTACAGTAAGAATAACCATATTTGGTTCAAGTAAACAAAAGAAGCACTTTTTCTTAGCTCCAGAGCACCTGTCATTTAACCATAACTGCCCTAAAGGCATAGATCCATTCTGCAGTCCTTCTCAGATCAATCTCAGCCAGTTCCCTTAAGGAGGCATCCATCTTTTTTTCTACGTTTCTAACTAAGGAGTGGCTCATAGAGCTGAAATGCAATCCGTGAGCTTGGTTCAGTTACATGAGGAGAGGCGTGTTCTTCCTCAGTGGCTGTGCAAAGCTCTTCAGCCACACACTGTATGTAGGCAGCATCCACATCCCACTTAAAAAAAACAACTTGAGATTCTTCTCTGTCATCAGGGTCGTTTTTGGTCTCACAACTTTTCAGTTATATTATTCCAATAAGCCAAGACTTTCATAACATCATTATACTGTGGCATCACAAGGAGGATTAGGAAGTGTTCCCCTCAGAGCCATTAGCTCTAGGGGTTTCTTTGCTTTGCTTTTGTTCTGCACGGTTCTTAACTAGCTTAGTTTCCTGCCTTGAATTGCAAGTGTGAAATTGGCTACAGGAGACTTGGTGTATTTCATCGAGATGTCCACCTTAATCAGCCTGTTGTCTGTCTGTGTGAATTGCTCTAAGTATAAATTCTTCTGTTGTCTGTCTAACCACATGATTTACTGCAACTCCTAGCGTGCTTGCCTTGAGCACCGGTAATTGTGAAGAGCTGGGAGCAACATCAGCACTTTGGGAAAGATACCTCCTGCATTTACAGTTTGTATTTATTAATGCATGTGTAGCAGAGCTTTTGATGGATTCACCAGCATAACCATTTCTGAATGCAAATATGGCATTTGAGAAATACAACAGTGTGGCTGTAGTTTGTGGGTGTGAAAATCTCGCCCAAACAATGAACAAAGTATAGAATCATTGTTATACATGAGCAAATGGATATTTAATATACATCAAAATCTCAGTTTTCAGAGCTGTATATACATCTGTCTCTGATTCGGTGTTTAATTAAGTCATGGCTAAAACCTTTTTGACTGAGTTACTGCAGAATCCCGCCTCGTGTTTTTGTTTTATTGTGATGATTCTTTTTAATTGAATGTAAATCATGCTTAGGCTCATACTTTGCAAAGGGTTTCTAGCCATTAATGCTTTACTGCCTGGGAGCTACTGTCTGCATAGCTAGCGGGGAGGAAATAAAGTTAATGGAATCTGTATTCTGCTTCATTAAAAAAAAAAAAACCTTTAGAAACGAGCCCAGCATGCCTGGCTGTGACCTCCATAACCTGGCTGCCTTTCCCAAGCAACTGGTCCTCAGATAACAGCTCTGCAATTAATTACATGCCAGCACTGGGACTGCCAGCCCCGATCAGATCAACGCCCAGCTTGCTCAGTATCTGCTTTGACAGAGCTCAGCACCAGCTGTTCCAGAGGAAGATCAAAATATTCTCTTGGTGGAAAAGTATGACATAATCTGCCCGCTGGGGTAGTTCCTTTCTGTATCTGAGCTCTAGAGCATAGTGGGAGAGGAAAAGATTGATATCTGTTATTTTATTGCCTTATCTGAAGTAACTTTGAACGTCCTCAAAAACACGAACACTTTGTTTTTGCTGCAGTGGGTTCTGTGGGTTGTGTAAAAGAGCTCTGATTTCCTTCAGTATTTTCTTCCTGTTCTTTGGATTAGTCCACTTGTAGGATTTCGCTTGCCGTTTTGTTCTCCTTTAGTCTTCTGTACCTCTGCTGTGGCCCATTTATCGTTATCCTGATTGTGTGTTAGCTCTTGCCTCAGTTTCCATGGGTCTGAGGAATCCGGGGCGGCTGTTACTTCCCAGGGTGGAGATGGCTTTTGGAATGGAGATACCTCCTGCAAAGACCCCCAAACCAAGCAGTGTCTCTGGTTTTTGCAAAAGCTCTGTAGCAAATTATAGTGATGGCAGTGAACTTAACGAACACTGAGCTTGAACGAACACTAACCTAAAGATCTTACGGACAAAAGAAAGTGCATATAGGAACTGGAATAGCTCTGATATTCTTTCACTATTTTTAATGATGTTTTTTTTAGTGTAAGTATTCAGTTACTCGCAGGAATTGGCAGATAAAATAAAGCACTGACAAAGTCCTCTTTATCGTTACTGTCACTTTTCTCTTTCCTTCTTTCAGATGATCATTCAAGAGTGAGATTGCAGCTGCTGGATGGGGACCCTCACTCTGACTACATCAACGCCAATTACATAGACGTAAGGCTCGTGGACGTTCCCAATGTGACAGACCCTGCTGCTGACAATCTGCTCACCAGTTTGTGGCGCATGTTACGTAGGGACAGACTGCTGGTCTGATGCAAGTGACAGATGAACGTTATACAGACATCATGTTGTGACAGGGAGAAGGTTCTTGGTCTCCCGTCTCCTCTTTCTGACCAGTCTAGACAGATGGAGATTTCCTATGTCTGACAGCTCCACAAACATAAGTGGAATGTGGGGTAAATGCACGATGTATGTTGAAATCAACATCGGCCCCTCACAAGAACATTAGCAGATACCTGACTCTTACTGACTGCATACAGAGTCACAGTGCAGTAGGCGTGAGTGGCTTGACGTTTTTTTAAGCACTGTAAAATAACTCTTAAAAAGCTGCCTTCCTTGCACAAACAGAATGCTAAGTGATGTGCACTTCTTGTATGCATCTCCTCATGCTTAGGAACATGACACTGTTCAGAAGAGTATCTCTAATGGAAGAAACTGAAACAGGCACTTAATAAAGTCACATACCACTGGCATTCAGTGTTATCGTGCAGGGGAAAACTCACACCTTCGTTGTTTTTCAAGCACAAAGATTCAGCTTTTTCTGTGGTGGTTTCCAGAGCTGCCAGTGGGCTAGGCAAGGCACTTCTGTTTCTTGGAATGAATAGCGGAAACTGCTCCATTCCTGTTATCTCTTTGCTGTCATGAAATCCTGACATTGTGGGGTTTTTAATTAAATTATTTGACCTGAGTGAGATACCATCACTTAAAATCTAACAGGGCAACCTTGTTGCTTATCTTCAGGCATTCAATAACCAGTGTTGGTGCAGAGCAGTTCTTGCTGCCTGGAAGGTGAAAATGCATGTTGCTGTGCTTTGTTTAACTGTGACCTCAGGCCATCACATATTTGTCTTTTTTTTCCAGGGGTACCACCGGCCTCGTCACTACATTGCAACTCAAGGCAAGTTCATTCTTGTATGTCTAAATATTTGTAAAATCACTGCTGTTTTAGATCGCTGCAAGGGTTATTTATAGGGTGACATCTTCTGTGTTGGGAATGTCTGAAAACTTGGTTTAGGGGAGCAAAAGGCAAGGAGATGGGATGTTCCAAGCTATTAAAGGCACTCAAACAAAAAAAATCTGAATTACAAGAGTAGACATAGAGGTGGCAGAACAATCTATAATGTGCCCTTTGTGCATGAAATATGAGGATATAACTAAAAGGGACTTTATGGAGCTTGAGTTTACCTGCTGAAGTGAAATTGCTGTGGGAAGGCAGTATGAATATGCCTGTGACTGATGAATTTTTGTTGGTGGGAACTGGTAGCAAATTGCATTTGAACACCACCTTCTGTAAATTAGTTTCCTGTGCCTTTAGGGGCAGAAAGAAGCAAAAACCTCAGCAACACAATTGAATGCTGAGCATGTCAGATGATGAGCCCCCTAACTGCTGTTCTTTGCACTGGATTGCTGTTTTCCTGCATCACCAGGCAAACTCTTTGGCCATAACCACTTTCCCTACAATTATTCACTCTCATTTCAGTTCATTCCTTCCTCCAATAAATGACCCTGTTCTTAAATTCCACTTTGAAGGAGTAAAGAAATATAATAGAATTAAATTGGTGTCTGGGTTTATAAGGGCGTAGAGAATTCATCATGGCAAAGAACACGGAAGATACAGTTTGGGCAGAGTGGCTGAAGGATTTCATCTACAGGGTAGAAGAGAGAAGGGAAATAAGAGAGAAGCTCTAGTCTGATAAACTTCTCGTTTTGTGACTGCTGGCTGTTTGGCTGTTGGAGCCCGGTGTTTTTCCTTCTAGGGACACTCAAAAAAGGACTAATTTCTGAATGTTTTCTCCTTCATAATTAATAAACTATTAGGAATTGTACCAGATGCAACACTACAAATCTCAATACTGCCTTAATTGCAGAGTGACTATGGAGTTCATTCATATCCCTTTGCTTATACATTACTTCCTGCTGTGGAACTGTCATCTCCGCTGTTTACAGCACAGCCGTCACCTCTGTTTCTGACATGCTGGAATCCCAAATACCTACAGGAAGGAAAGTGAGGTGTCTGATGCACCAGAGAGCTCCAGGCTGTTCGGTGTCTATAGCCCTGAGTCACAGAAAGATGCTCTGAAAGGGAGAGTAGGATCCTGTGAGAATAGCACAATGGCAAGGGAGCAACTGGAATGGGTTGTTGGCATGAGATGCATTCTCTGAAGATGTCTTTTTGTCTTTTCTCATGCCCCAGGGCCGATGCAAGAGACAGTGAAGGATTTCTGGAGAATGATTTGGCAAGAAAACTCTGCGAGCGTTGTCATGGTCACCAACTTGGTGGAAGTGGGCAGGGTAAGAGGACCATTTTCCTAGCACAGAAAAACAAACCATTGCTGGGTGTAGCACTGTGTTGATGCTGCACAATGCTCGGCAAGTGAAATTCTTTATGCTTACTGTAGTGAAGAAAGGAATTAATCCACTCAGGATTTTTTTTCCTCTAAAATGCTAGATTTTGTAATACTTAGCTGCTTCCCTTCCAGACTAATAAGGATCTTGTTCCTGCTGTAAGTCTTGCTTTAGCAGAGTTATACAAATTTATGCTAGCTGAGGAGCTGTCTCCTTTTTCAGTACAGAGGGAGAAATGTACTTCTGTAATAATTATTCTTTATCTGTGTAATTTGAGTAATTCTCTACCCACCAAAATCTGGAGGCACGCGGACATGCAACTGGTGTTTGAACTGATCAAAAGAGATCTTTAAATGGTACTTCAAAGCTGAGAGTTGCTGCTCATTTCAGAATATCACTATTCTGTTGAGGTGTGAGCCCGTGCACATCTGGATCCTGGGGCCACCTAGGGGCACTGGCCTCTTCATCATGCACGGCTTTGTTCTCTTGGACTCAGCTAACCAGGAGTCTCTGCGTTAGCACAGGGCTATTGCTAAAGCCCACAGTGGGGGCAAATGTGAATGACTCAGAGGGCACAGACCAGCTTTAGGGAATAAGAAGGAGGCACGTTTGGGACGCGCTTCCCTTGGCACATTGTGCCTGCTCCTGGTAGTCTTTGGTTTAGAGAGATTCTCAGCCAGAAACCAGCACTTTAAAAATGTTCTTCTGTTTGTCACCTTCCGTTCCCTTTGTACTAAAAGAAACGTTTAAGCAATAGATTATTCACAGCTGCTAGTAATTCAACTGCTTTGTGTTTGATTTCCTTTAGATCTCATGTTTGAATGCTGCCTGGCTCTGTTCATTTATTGTTATTTATTCTATTCTACCTTCTACTGACACTTCAGTTTGAAGTAAACTCCTCTGTGTAAAAAAACAAACAAACAAAAAACCCAACAAAAAAAAACCTCCAAATCCTAAACTGATCATATAATCATAGCCTCTTTCTACGACTGGAACTGGAATATAGAACCTGCTTTGCAGTAGCTATTTGGTTGAGATTTTAGGTGCTTTTCCACCTCTTCATGCTACGGCATTTAGTAACTTTTTAGTCTTTGTTAACCTGTATATCCTAGAGCTTTAAAGCTCTGGCTTTTATTTCTTCTGTGAGTTTTGCACATGGCTTCTAAAAGTAGCTGTGCTTTGTGTTTATGTGATCAGGTGATTTTTGTCATGAGCCTTAGCTCGTGTCTTCTTCACCTTGAGAGTGGGGTAAAATGTGGACCAGCTCTGCCTCAATTGGAGCTCGTTCCTCTCAGTGTTTTCTTTCCCTTCCCACCAGGTGAAGTGTGTTCGGTACTGGCCAGATGACACAGAGGTCTATGGGGATATTAAAGTCACATTAATTGAGACAGAACCACTGGCAGAGTATGTCATACGCACATTTACTGTACAAAAGGTAAGGAAATCTTCAGTCAGCTGACCTTTTGATGCCACCCTCGGTTTGTGATCTGAAATGTGAACTCTGAGTGAAACATCCAGAGGTGTGGAGATGGGAACAGTTGCTGTATGGCTGGTTTTCCCTTCTGGAATCTGAATTTTTGACAGATATTCCCGTTTTACTTGATGTAATAACATCTTGATGTAACAACAAAAGTAAAATCCACAGTGCATGAAGCTTAAATAAATCCAAAAGCCAGCGGGTAGTCGGCTATCCCAATTCACAGAGGAAAACTGTAGGTGAAGAAAAGGTATCCGCCAGATTGGATGGCTTGAAAAAGAGGTTTCTTTTTCAAGAGGAAAAAAAAAAAAGTATAATAAAAGCTCAACTATTAAAATTGTCCCCAAATCGGCAGGATTTGGAAGATTTATGTTCTATGCAATTAGAAATTGGATATCTAAATGTCAGAGTATTCCAGGTCTGTCCAAATTACTCTCCAAACAGTCAGTAAGTGGTTTTAAAGCTTTTCAAAAATACCTACTAAGCCACACTGGGAATACTGTTCTGGTTTTCTAGCTCACAAGGTCCACGTTCCATTGAATCACTGAAAAACCTGGCAGGAAGTGCTAATGCCAAAATCTGACAGATCAGTGGACTCCACATACATTTTCTATACAGTAAGAGGTCACAGCTAACTGACACTTCTGTGTTACCCTTGACAAAACAAATACAAGTGATGTCAGTTTTGTCTCACCAGCAGGGCCAAGTGGTGGGTCTAGGTACCACTTTCTGCCCTTTTTACCATCAGCTGTAATATCAAACTTGAGATTTTTTTGGCAGGAGGCAGCAGAAAATCTGCAGTTTCCTGGGGCCTCTGTATTTAGCTGCTCATTCCCCAGGCTTTTGCTTCAATGCCTCAAAAAGAATTTGAGAGTGGTGGTTTATGGAGGTATCACCAAACATGAGATGGGCTAAGTGTGGCCCTGGTATGCTGGGACAGAAGTCATCCTGTAATGTTCCCAGTGAGCTGGTTTTGAACACTGAGACCACAGGTTTGAATCAGGTGTTGGCATTCACTTCCACAGTCCTCAGCTGTACTTTACCACTTCGTTTGTAATTGGAGTGCATCTTGATCCTTCACCTTGAAATCTCTCGGAGTGAAAAGTGCTATAGGATATATTCCTGCGCACGATCAGAGCTAAATTGTTTGGCCCTCTGTATGAGAGCAGGGAGCAGAGGGCAGAATATGTTGATCGCAGTCTGGTGGCAGAAAAATAGTGGCTGTGCTGTCTCCTCAGAAAGGCTACCATGAGATCCGAGAGATTCGGCAGTTCCACTTCACCAGCTGGCCTGACCACGGGGTTCCTTGCTATGCCACGGGCCTCCTGGGCTTTGTTCGGCAAGTGAAGTTCCTCAACCCTCCTGAGGCAGGACCCATCGTTGTGCACTGCAGGTATGTGAGCTCTTGGAGCCTTTCTTCCATCAGCTTTTTTTTTTTTTTCAGCTTTTTTTTTTCTTCTTTTCATCCAGCAACGACAAACTACATTTCGTTTGTTTGAGAGTTTAATTTCTGGGCCTCGTGGGAAGTGGAATCCGGTTTCTTTTCTAAAGTGGCAGCTTTGGAGCTTAGCCGGCACGAATTGGAGATAAGTAGGTCAGAGAGGGCCATTGGAATGTAGAAGACTCTCTGGTGGCCCATACTCTCTTAGATGTTTGCAGCAGAGCTGGGAAAATGGTAAATATCTGGGACAGCGAGTCCAGTTATTATCACAGCAAACCTCACCTGGCAGTAGGGATGATGCCTACAAATAAACAAGGCTGCAGAGGGGGATTTTAAAGCAACTTTGCTGTTCTGTACCCACATGTGCTGCAGTTTAGCTTTGCACCAGGGTCAGTGGTTTTATCTCATAAATTTTTCTGCCTTCCCGAGTATGGATACCAGTCAGATGCATCTCAGCCTCCTCAAAACCCAGTTTGAGTGGGAATTTCAGACTGAAAACCTGCCCAGTGCCTTCCAGCTAGGAAATAAGAGGCAAATGCCTGAGGAAAACTGCTTGGCTTTACAGCTGTGAGAATTCAGATTATTGATTTGCAGTCTGGCAGACTCCTGGGCTGCTGCTGGTACTGGTGTGTGCTCTTTCTGCACTGTCTTCTTCCAGCTGAAGGTAAGGCCGTGCTGTGCAAGGCAGTACATGAGTAGGGAGGAGGGTGTCCCTGGCATGGGGAACCAGCAGTTGGAGGTGTAGTCAGACGTGCTGATGGCAGCGGGAGAGCAGAGGCACCCAGGGTGGCTAGCATCAGAGCCAGGCAGAGAAACCAGCTCTCCTGAGCAGGACTCTCCTAATCCTTACCACCTTTCTCCATCAGCTTGCAGCACAGGAAAAACTGGGGGAAAAGGTTATACTGGATTGGATCAGTAGATTGTATCATTTATGCGGGCCATTGTGAGTCAGAAGAAGGCAACAGACCTCAAAAGTGACTGTGCTAGTGAGTGTTGGATGTGGGTCGATGTCCTTTTTGTTGGCTTTACAGTGAAAGCAGTTGTGATTGGAGCCTACCTCGGTTAAGAAAACCGTCACTATTGCGTGACTTCAAACGCAGAGAAAGACATTACTGCAAAAACAAGTCTGGGTCTGTAGCAGGTGATTCTGCAGTCACAGTGCACCTGTTCTGGAAAGGAGATACAGACACAACACCAGGCCAGAGGACAAAGCTGACTGTCCCAGCATCTCACCCTGAGCAGCACACAGGCACTTACCTCCTGGTGCCAGGCTTTGCCATCAGGAGGAGAGAGAGCTTTTGTCCCACGGTCACTGTGGAGAGGAAAATCAGCTAAATCTTTTGAACAGTTTGGCATGTTTGCTTTTTTGTGTGTGTGATTTTTTTTTTTTATTATTTTTTTTTAATTTAGCAAGTGATGAATCAGATCCATAGTAAAATGCAGCTCAGCCAGAGGAGCTGGTAGAAGGGAATTCTTTCAGAGCTTTCGGGGCTAGAATTTGCTGCCTTGTTGCTGTGACATGGAGCTGGCCTTGGAAGGAGCCTGAACCTGATTCATCGTTACCAAGAAAGCAAGAAGAAATTTTTCATCCTTCACATTTTAATGAATAAATGCCATTTCCTCTCTGTTATTTAACTGCTTTTGAATTTTAATGACTTGCTTTAAGTGGTAATTACCAAATTCTCCCTACCGATGCCTGGCTGGATATTATCGCTATTCGATATTTATGAAGGCTGGGGTCCTCTAAATATAGAAGTGTTATAACTATTTGTTAAAATTGTGAAAAGCTGAGAGATAAAGAGAGAGGAAATGCCACTTATTCATTAAAATTCTGCAAATGAAAAATATCTTCTCTCTATTCAGCAGTTGATTAATCTGGTCCATTAATTTATGGTCATTCATATCTCCTTGCTTTTGGCTCTGCTGGAGTTTTCATACAACTGAAGTTTCCCCGATTTGAGCTGAGTTTTCCTTTTTTTCCTTTGGTGTTGTTTTTAGAGACGTTCTCCTCTTTCTATCCTTCACACCTAAACAGCTTTGGATGATTTCCCAGGAGGGAAGGAGGACACAATGACAACACACTTAGCAAGAGATGCTTCAATTCTCGTGTGCAGCTGGGGGGAGGTCTAAGCTGAAGGTTTTGAGTAGCCTCGGGCTTCTTTCTCTGTAATGTTACAATCCATAACTTGAAATCATCCTACTTGGGACCCAGCCTTCTCATTAAGAAGGGAAAGAAGTGTTTGTGGCAATGAATGAATCCCCTCCCATCGAGTCCTCTGGAGTAAACGTGCATGCCTATTAATAGTCCCATGAGAAGGAAAACCTTGGAGAAGCAGACCCCACTCCCACCCCTTCTTAACTGAGTGTCTTTGCAACCCAGTGGCTGCTCTCCCACACCCTTTGCGATGTGCGTGCAAACTGACCTGTAAAATCACAGTGACTAGTTTTGTAGAATGAGGTTTTTGTTGACGTTTGAGAAAACAAAGCTTCTTGTGTCCCTTCCTGGGCCCATTGCCCTTCCCAGAAATATTAGTTCACCTCATTCCCTTAAACACAAAGCTAATTTAACTAGGCACAAAAATCACTCCATGGGGAGCAGCTTCCAGGAGAAGCAGCTGTGTCCATGCAGCTATTTTCTGTATAGCTATTTTCTGCGTAGCTATTTTTTGTATATCTATTTTCTCCTCCACAAAGCTCTGCATCCACGCAGTCCCTTGATCGTGTGGACCCTCATTATCCTCTCTTTTTTTTTTTTTCAGTGCCGGGGCCGGGAGAACAGGGTGCTTTATTGCCATTGACATCATGCTTGACATGGCAGAGAACGAAGGTGTGGTCGATATATTTAACTGCGTGCGAGAGCTGCGCTCCCAGAGGGTCAATTTGGTGCAGACAGAGGTAGGTGCCAGCAGGTCTCCTCCGACCTGTGCTGCTTTCCTGGCAGCTCCTCTGCTTCACAGGGGCCCAACACTTCATTAAGTCAACACTTGCCTCCCCTGTGATGGGATTATACAGAACTTTCTTTGCTAAACGTGGCCAGATGTGTGCTGAATCCTGTTCGCAGGCAGCTGCTCAGGCCTCAAGGCAGGAGGACAGGCACTGAAGTGAAGGCTTCAGCAGTGCTGATTGATTTATTCTCATGCTAGCAGAGGTCGTTTCTGAATCGTATGTAGGTGCACTGCAAACTCAGTTCCTATTTTGTATCAAGTGCAAGCTCAAACAATGAAACATCCTGGATTTAAGCACTGAGTGCTGATGAAGCAAGCTGCTCCAGAACGTACCATTTAGCAGCTGCATAAACTGCTGTGAGACTGTTATCTACACAACTACACAAGTTCGACGTGTGTTCCCCTCCTGATGGACAGAGCAAAAATCTGGAACAGAGAAGAACTTTTAACTTTGCAGGTTTCTCATATTTCATGTTTTGTTTAAGGAAATATCCTTTCCCAGAGTACCAGATTCTCTGGGAGCTTTGAAAAGACAGGTGGAGCAGACCTGCATTTGTGCTGTTATTGTCACTGATCACAAACCATTCTCAGTGATAAAGAGACCATTGCCTTGCAGTTGTCTCCTTGAATTCCTCCCTGGCCCAACCCTGTTTTGTCCCAGCATTCCCAGTACTGGTAATTTACCATTAGACTTGTAAATTTGAAATGAATACATGAGACCCCACATTCAGTGATGGATGAAATATGCTCACAAAGCTGTCACATAGCACAACGTGTAATTTGTCTCCACATGAAACTGAGCCAAATCTGCATAGCAGGCATGACTTAAGAAGAAAAAAAAAAAAAAAAAAAAAGGTGTGATTTGTATTGAAAACATGACTTTAATATCTCATCCCCTCCCTGTACAGGAACAGTATGTATTTGTCCATGATGCCATTTTGGAGGCGTGTCTCTGTGGCAACACAGCCATTCCAGTTTGTGAGTTCAGATCCATATATTACAACATCAGCAGGATAGATCCACAGACCAATTCCAGCCAGATCAAAGATGAGTTTCAGGTAATGTCATGTCTTGGTCATTGCATTCGGTGTACTGAAGGTGCTTAATCAATTTCTGTGCTATTTTATGATTTCCAGCATAGCAGAGGAGGGTGACACTGAGGTGAGGTCTGATTTCGGGTGATTTTTGTTGTGTTAGTACTGAATCAGGCAGAG
The DNA here is from genome assembly GCA_030625065.1 of Alectoris magna. Classification (NCBI taxonomy): domain Eukaryota; kingdom Metazoa; phylum Chordata; class Aves; order Galliformes; family Phasianidae; genus Alectoris; species Alectoris magna. Next base: position 10,660,881 of record CM060576.1, on the reverse strand, counting down.
GTTTGCTTTTAAGCATGAGACTTTCAGCCTTTGGCAAGGAAAAGTTCCCATCACTTCAACAGAGCAAGGATTTTAATTTCCGCAGATAACGTTGTTCTTCTCATTTCAGCAAATATTCAGTTGTTCATTTCCTTCTGTAATTTATGCAGAAACATTTATGCCTCAAGGCCCCTTATTAACTGTTCTTGTGGCTTGTCTGTTGCCTCAGAGTCCTGACAATCAACTTGTTGATGTCCTTCCATACAAAGAGAAGCGCTCCGTGAGCGCTGCTTCCTCTAATACTAATTTTCAGTGAACTGAAGCCCTCAGTTCACCTGGAACATTTTTATGAATACCTTATGGCCCGGACTGAAATGTCATATAATAACACTCACAAGTGCTGGAGTAGCATTTTTTGACTGGAGCAGGAAACAGGGACTGCTGGGCTAACAGCAGTGCTTGTTCCACTCTGACAAAACGGGGCTTGGGGCACAGAGGCCCTGTGCAAGGGTGCCTCCAACACAGCTGAGAACTCACCCTTCAGAACAGTGAACTGAGCTTCCTAGGCTGATTCTCAATATATCTTTAAGTCCCTTCAGGATTTTCAACCAACAGAAGAATGTTGTGCGAAATTTAGGGCAAGATGATTTTGGCTGTAAAGAGAGGCTGCTATTTATTAAGAAGCTGTTCTTAGTCAGCAGTGAAAAGATGGAGATTGCTTTTGTTGTGGGAGATGCCCCCCTGTCCCCCAGCCAAGTGTCTTTTCCAGGAGGAGGCTGTCAGGAGCCGTCTGAGCCGGATGCCTCATTCTCTCCCTCTCTGCACGAAGACAGAATGTGTGTGTTTTATCTGAAACCTTGCAGGGAATCATCAGGGTTGATGTAGTGAGATAAAGAGTGTGGATCCCAACTGATGACAGTTCAATTAAAAATAAAAATCTGGTTTTATCAAGTGATATCAGATCTGTAAAAGTGTTTCTGGTTATGGACGCTTGGCATGAAGGAGCCGAAGCCTGACTTCATCAAGTGCTGCTGCACTATTAAAAAGAATGACACTGCTCTGTGTGCTTATTTTGTCATGATAGGAAGTGAGATTTGTCGCCCGTGTGCTTATTCTTTTGAGCTGCCAGGGGCTGGCAGCTCCTTTGGGAAGGAAATGCTCCTCCATGCTTTGCATAAGAGGTTCGTTTGCTGTCTAGTAGTAGGATGCTATTTTTACAGGGGTTTGGCTTAGAGCATTCTTTAGCCTTAATTGTCTGGCTTTAATGCATAGGATGGTATCTCTTGCTACAATCTTTATGAACCCGTTGATCTAACTGTATCTATTGGCCCAATTTGTATTATTTAGGTCTCACTGTCCCTCAGGTAAGACTGGATGGATTTCTCATGCACCACACATTGCCTGAACATATAAAAGCTCATTCTGGGGAGTCTTTATGTTCTGAGTAAGCCACAAAAAACAAGTGAGCGAGGGGAAGGACATAAAATAGACAGGAGTAAATCACTAACAAGTTACTCACCTAATTATCTGCTCTGTCAGAGATTTCAGGTTTCATTATGCTTCCCTGCCAGACTGCATGCTCCCCATCCTAGGCAAGGAGGCTTATGTGCATAACTTAGAGCAACTACATGATTTCTGATGTCACTTTTCTATATGTAACTACTTATAACAGGTTGTCTGACCCTTCTCCTTTCTCCATTCACAATCTCTCTTTGGATGAAGTCAACCTCTCTGTAAAAATGGTTGGCCCCTCAATATTTCATGTTCATCTGTTGGTTGCAAAGGAATTCACAGCATGACTGCTTTGCTCAGGGAAGAAAACATGACAAGCAGAAATAAAATGCCATCAGATAGCTACTGATCTACCATGGCTTAAGTGACAGTGTTAAAGATGCCTTCACTTGGATTTGCTGTTTTTAACAGCTGCTGGGTAACCTGGGCTGGTTTGTGGATGGATAACACAAAAGAAAATTACATTTAAAGAAACACATTCTGTAAAGCTGTGAGAAAGACAGATAAGGGCAAAAGACCGACAGCAAGACCCCAGAGATAAGGTGGGACTGGGGAAAGGAAGCATGCCTCTCCACGAGGAAAGGAGCAGTCTAAACAACAGGGTGACAGCTTGACTGACTGTTTAAAGCAAAACAAAAAGACAACTCTTTTCTCTTAGGTTTTTGTGCTTATTGTTAAAAGAAATCAATAGTTTGCCTGAGGAATCATGAGGTGGTTTGAACCCAGTTGCCCTATGGGTGAACTCAGGGTACTTGTGCACAGGATCTTCTCAAAGAGTGAGGATGTGTGTGCCCAGCCTCGAGAGGCTTCACTCCATCACCAGGTCAAAGCTGCAGCGTGCAACTGTAACGGCCATTTCCAGCCTCTGCAAAGAACAGAAATGTCATCTAACTGCTGTGGTGTTTTACAGCTGGAAGCTGTTACGTGGTTTTAGTGCCCTCCATTTATGCTGGGGCTTATGGTGTTTGGGAGGGCACCTGAGGAGGATGTGCAGTGTGATGTATTCTAACAGCACCGAGCTCCTCCATGCTCGTTCTTTTTCCTTCTCTGGGATCCCAGAGATCTTCTGTTCTTTGGTACAAGCATACTGTGCAGATGGCATTGTTTTTTGGAATTGAATTCAAAGATGCTCAGCCTGCTTTTGCATTTCCTTCCCTTCTTCCCTGCCCCCTTCACAGACTCTCAATATTGTGACGCCGCGGGTTCGACCAGAGGACTGCAGCATCGGCCTCTTGCCGAGGAACCACGACAAGAACCGCTGCATGGACGTGCTGCCCTTGGACCGCTGCCTGCCCTTCCTCATCTCTGTGGATGGAGAATCCAGTAACTACATCAATGCTGCGCTCATGGATGTAAGCAGCTCTGCATGCCCCCCCCCCCCCCCCCCCCCCATCCCCTTATAAATTAGAAAGAAGAGGCACTGGGTTTATTCATTCTTGGGTTGCTTTTCTGGGAGAAATGGATCCAAAGCAAGAAACTTTTTTTTCCTTTTTTTTTTTTCTTTTTCCCCTGTAGTTTGAGTCTGATATCTCCAAACTGGGCAAAGCCACGTGAATTTTCTCTCCTTCACAGAAATGTGTCACTTGGTAATGTGATAAATCACAGCCTGTGTTGTTCTGCCTCGGGCTGCTGGGAAACTTTTGGCTAAGAAGCTCGTGAGCGTGCAGGCTGAGGGTGCATCTTAGAATGGCAAATAAGCGAAGTGGTGGTAGGATGGCTCTTCCCACTGGTTGCTGCACAGGTGGGAAGAGAAACGCTCACCAGGAGCTGCCACGTCAGCTCTTTGAAAAGAACAGTTTGTGGTGTGGAGTGAGTGATTTATCCGAGCTACTGCAGTTAAGAATATGGGATCAGATGTGCAAGAAGCTTTAGGGATGAAGGACATGAGCTAAGCTGGTGTGAATCTGTCTGAAGGCAGTTTCCCTTGCTTTGTTTATGGGCTCACAGCACAGGGCATTTATAGTGGGTGAATTATGTTGATGGTTTCTTTTGACTGTAGCTCCTAAACTGCTTTTGGACAGAGGTGCCTTTAGAACTGCTAATTACTGCAATTGGAGTATATGTAAATACGATCTGGGGAGAAGAGTCATCATTTTTTCCCCAGCAAAGTTGAATAGAGTCAGTCTGTGTTAATGTCATCTACTCTTTCAGGTTTTGGGGAGTAGTGATACTGCTGCATTTAGGATGTTAAGGAAAATGGTCATAGAATTAATTGTAGATTTTTATTTTTTATTTTTTTTTTCACAAAGCTGTGATGTTTTTATTACAAATATGCTCGAGGAAACTTCTCATCTTTCTTTCCTTAAAATGTGTTTTGTGCATTGGCAGATCTGCAGGAGCACAATCAGTTGTCTCATTACCTAGGGCCTGGGAGTGTGTTTGCCTGTTGTAGTCCCCCTTACCTCAAAGCTCTCATCTCCTTCCACACAAAATCCTGCTAATCACTTTTGTTTTGTATAAAGAAAGAGGAGAAGCCCTTCCAGGCCGATTACTTCCCAACAGCTTTCCTTTTCTTTCTCCGTACTTCACTTCCCTTCACCTGCTCACCTGTGCACCCCAGAACATGGTGCAGCCACCCTGCAGAGTGGTGCAGGGCATGCACAGCACCCCTCCCACCATGGGCCCGCTGCACCCACAGCTGGCTCACAGGGAGGAGTAAAGGCAACCCCTGCAGCCGCTAGCTTAATGCTTTGAGCATTTATTTATTTCTTTACTTTAAAACCCAAATCCGATTTATATATTTTTTTTAACCCAGAATTATACCTTTTGATTCAAGTCTGCTTCACAGATGTACAGCACAAAGGACGGAGCATTTGTAGGCTCATCTAAGCATTGCCTGCTGCGGTTGGAAAGAGATAATGTTTTGAGCTGCTGCCCTTTCATCTCAAAGTGCCTCACAAACATTCATTACCACAGCTCTGCAGAGGTTGGGACCACAGTTCCTCCCCTCCGTGGTTAGGGAAATTGAGGGCAGAAGGCTCTTCTGATGTGAAAGAACAGCAGCAGAAGCTGAATGCCAGCGATGTGGACTCGGAGCACTCCCCCATGTCCTGTTAAAGGATGGCTGTCACCCAAATGTGCCACGTGGGTAGCGTTATGCCACTGGGGAGCAATGGCAGATGAGGGCTAATCCCTCCTCTAGTTTCTGGAGTCCACTGCAGCAGAAAGGAGAGCCTTTGCTTCTAGCTGTTTTGTTCCCCATTATTAACATTACTGATAATAGTAGTAATAGTAGAATTAGTATTATTTGCTGAGTCTCAAAATATAAATAATTGATTTGGGTAATCTCTGCTCTTGTGACACTTCCTTAATGAAATGTCTTCATTGGGTGCAAAAGAATCCCATTATGAGACATTCATTCATTGCACAGTGATAACAAGGAGAAGGATATGTGATTTGTATAATCTGGTTAAATGGCTCAGATTGCCTAGCCATAGCCTCCCGGGTGTAATATTCGTTTGAATAAAAGTTGATTGAATTTTATTTTTTTTTTTTAACTAATCTTATTCTTTTGTTAGAGCCACAAGCAACCTGCTGCCTTTATTGTAACCCAGCACCCTTTGCCCAACACCGTAGCAGACTTCTGGAGGCTGGTGTTTGATTATAACTGCTCCTCCGTAGTGATGCTGAATGAGATGGATGCTGCACAGGTAAGGGATTTTTCATCATCTCAGCCACATAGCTTTATTCTCAGGTCCAGAAGGTTTGCAGAGGGTTTCTGCCACCATTTGTTTGTGACCAATAAATAAAACAAAATAAAGAATGAGAACTGGAATGTAACAGGCAATGTTTTGGGGTGCTGTGGAAGAACAAGGCTCAGGTCTAAATGCTTGACTCCTGAGGCGACTAATTCTTACTGCGATTAACGGCAATTAACTATCTACGTATGCTGCTGTTGCGGGCCTAAGTTTTCCTCCCAAACCCATTTCCATTTCCTCCCAGGCATATGTACTTCATGCCTGCCTGCTCACCCATTATTTCCAGAAGAATAAAACCCAGTGATACGCTGAAAACATCGTAAGGATCTTTTCTCTGAGCTTTCAGATGAGGTGTGGTAGTAGTGAGATGTGCAGCTCGCACTGCTTTTGGGGCAGCACGCTGTGCTGTGCATTCCTCATTCTTTTCTTTCGAGTGCCATTGTGTATCCTGGTTGCTTGGCTGCTGACCACAGTGCCCTTTTCAGAGGTCGAGGTGGCAGGGCAGGAGCTGCTGCACCGGATTGCAGGCACCTTGCTGATGAGTGGCAGAAGATAACAGCTTTCAGAAAGGTGCAATCAGGCAATTTGTGTGGAGAGTGCGTTGGGCATTGCTAATTCACCCGTTACAGCACTTGTTAAACAAGAGAAGAGCCCTCAAGTAGCTGGTGCTTCGTGGATTAATTTTTCATTTGTCTCTTCGCCGCCTTGGAAGCCTCAGCACCCTGGAAGGCAGTGGGATCGTTGGTCTCTTTGGCTTGTTGCGCTGAGGGGAAATCCCTTCAGGTGAAAGCGGTGGGGTTCCATTTCTGTCTGTGTAAGGGCTGTGCTCAGAAGCGGCCATCCTGCTGACGGTGGAGTCACAGCCCTCTGTGCAGCCCCAGAGCCCACGTGTGGGAACAGACAGCGTTTTTTCTTTTTTGCAGACGCTTAAAAGAAAAGCACAGCATCTTCTGGAAAGCAGGCGTTCTTTCTCACACCTCGTTCTTAGAAAGCACAAAGCCGTCAGCCTCAGCCCATGACTCTTGCCGACTGTCTTTCTGCCAAAGACTTCACCTGTGTTTCTTTCCCCGAGAAAGTCACCATTTTTATCCGGTAGTTGGCAGTCACAGGAGAGGAGATTCGGCAGTGCATTAAGTCACTTTGACAGTCATTCCAGCGTGGTGTGTCACCTGCCTTGAGTCTGCAGCCAGTGCCGAACGCACCCAGCTACCACAAGAAGCTAAGGATAGCTTTAAAGTTTGTATCTTAGGAGCTCTCGAGGCAAGGTGTGAAAGTTTGATAGCAGTTGTGGAAGTGAGATTTCTGAAGAGGAGGTGTGACTGTCTAACAGCGTTATGCTTGCGCTGTTATTGTACAGCAGTGTTGTGGTCTAGCTGCTATTCATTGCCTAATCCAAGTGCTACACCATAAGCATGACACAACTGTCAGTGTAGGGTTGCTGTGTGCCTAGGTGGAACATCTCACTCATCTACAGGAGTAAAACACAAATGCAAAACCTGCTTGTATAAAAGCTGTGGTTAAAGATAAGTATGCGGTTAATAAATGAAAATGTAGTAAACAGGGAAGTGAGCAGGGAAAAGTGCAAACCAACCCGTGTTTCGGAAAGCACGACAGACCATTTTAAGCACCATACAGATGTGAGTCTGGGTGATCGTTCACAGATCTGCTTTATGAAAAGTGATTTTGAAAGTTAAGTTTAATCTTTCTGTTCTTTGCACTGCGCCTTGAGGTTGGTTCCTACAGCTTAGCTTCCATCTCCTTGCCTATTGGGCAAATGCTTTGAGAGGAGATGTGGAGGCTGCTTGAAAGTCTGGATGAAGAGTGATAGATAACTTTCAAAGGAGAGTTTGCTTACGTGGGCTTGGTGTGCTTTGTAATCTTGAAAAAGTAACAAGGGCAAAGATGCATAAAATCACATGAATATCCCACCCAATTTCAGACCCATATGATCAAAGGAAGAGAGAATTAATGCAGTGGTGTGCACACACTTGACGTTATTACTGACGGTGATTGAACTTGAAAAGCTCGAGATCAAGTTCAAATGAGCACCCGGTGGTTGCAGAACTTCTCAGAAATTACTCTGGAAAATAGGAGGGGAAAAAAACCCAGAAAAATACAATCTCAGCGGAAACTCTTAATGAGATCTCATGCAAAATATTTTCTTGCCATGATCTATTTCCAGATGGGTTTGAAATACTTAGATCGTAATTTGTGTGAATAGTAGGGGTTTGAATGCTGTGAATTCAGTAGTATCAGCATAAAAAAGTTCATTTAGCAGAAAAAAATCCTCTTTGCTTGAATTAGGATTAATTTGGTTGCTGTGTGTACCATTTCCTCGTTAACACCACTCTTCTGTGATTCTATTGCATTTACCTGCAGACGCTGATGTTCTTTTCTAACTCCACGCCCGTGCAAGAACTTCATTCTTCTGCCACTTTCCTTCAGCTTTACAGCCTGGAATTCAATGGTTTTCATACTGAAAAAGACAGGGAAAAAAAATAATAATAAATAAACCAAGTGAAGCCTCTAAAATATGTTTCTTTTTGTCTTCAGACTCGTAATATCAAGAAGTTTCCTGAAGCTAGAAGGAGGTCTTTTCTGAGCAACAGAGGATTGGTTATGGATTTTGTGCTGGCTGGCCATCTGAAGTGAGGCAAGACTGATGGTCTTTATTAATATTAAGGTGCTTTCTGTTTCTTTTTGATATTCTCACCAGCTCTGCATGCAGTACTGGCCAGAGAAGACGTCCTGTTGCTATGGCCCAATTCAAGTAGAGTTTGTTTCAGCAGACATCGATGAAGACATCATCAACCGGATATTCCGGATCTGCAACATGGCCAGGGTAAGAGCAGTGAAATACCACGTTCCTTGTGTATTCTCACAAACACATTTTGGCATGGGAAAGAGGCAGAACCACGTCTGTGGTTTTGAGGTGCTGAGTCGCTCACCTAGTAACAAAATTCTGCTGCAGAAATTTAGTAGCTACTTCCTTTACTTAACATTTAATTGCATTAGTCTGTATTGGTGAAAGCCTTTCGGCTGAAAGTAGGAAGTGGATGGTATGAGCTGAAAATCTGGATTCAAATGGAATGCATTTTTCTGTATATATTTGAGAACACTTAATCAATTAGTAACGTAATAATTAACAATAAAACTATCAGCATCATAGGAAATAAGCTGGAGTAATACCAACTGCTCCCTATCTGTCAGCTGCTCTGCGGTGTCTCTGCAGACAAATGCAATATTTATCAGCTCGACTGGGATCCCTAATTGCCACCATTCTCCTATGAAGAAGCGGCTGCCATTTCTGGAAGCAACTTTTTGTCTGTATCCCTCAGCCCCTGTATAGCTGACATGATAGAAGCAGAGTTTATCTGCACTCTGGACCCATGCAATACAACTTCAGGGCTGCAGGAAAAGTTTCAGCAGAGGATTCTTCTCTCATTAATTGTTTCCCTGATTGATTACAACTCTTTGTTTGTGTTGTTTTTTTTTTCTCCCCCCCCAGTCAGAAGTGGAAATAGGCTCCAGAAATTACATTTCCATACTGTCTCTGACTGTGTGGTCAAAGCCTGTGCAGCAATTCAGTTATGTCATTGTGGAGTGAGCCGTGGGGTCTAACTGCATGAGCAGCTGAATCAGTTACCTCTGCTCCACCCCACGTCTCAAGCTGACTGCTACTGAGCCGGGGACAGCCTTGCAGTCCCATGGCTGCTAACGCTGCATGCTGAAGCTGCCTTGCAAATGCACAGCTCTCAGGGTGAGTGCTGTGAACTCATATTTCTCACACCCACCTGCATTTAGCAGCAACCTAAAATCCTGATGAGGATCCTTTCTGCCATAGTCCTCAGAGATTTTTTTTGAGGACTGTCTTTGCCATTACTTGTTATGACACAACAAACCTCCAGCACAAGGTACCAGGAGAGACATAACTGATTGATTCCTACAATTCAGTGAGACTTTTTTTTTCTCTACTGGAAAAAAAACAAGGGGTCCTTAGCATCTAGTTTCTGCCTGGCTTTGTAGCATCTGAGATCATTGTTATCATCCAAAATAGGGAAAAATCCTTGTTCCCTGCTGTATCACGTATCCAGAGTGGAGAATGCTCACGCTGATACCAAATTAAGAGGGGAAGGTGTGTGTGGTCAATACTCTCTGCTTCACCCTATCTCTGCTTCTTGCCCCATTGCCTTTAGCATTGCAAATGCTCTTTGTTTCAGCCCCAGGATGGCTATCGCATAGTTCAGCATCTGCAGTACATTGGCTGGCCAGCATACCGGGACACCCCTCCATCCAAACGCTCTCTGCTGAAGGTGGTCAGGAGGCTGGAGAAGTGGCAGGAGCAATACGATGGGAGAGATGGCCGCACTGTGGTCCACTGCCTGTAAGTAGGGCTGGAAATTGTCTGTAACTTCATGAAATACATCCAGAAGACTGATTATGTATCTGGAAATCTGGTGGTTTGCCAAGCTTCAGCTGAGGAAAATGAAGTTAAATTACATTTGTAATGTACTTCAAGTTGAATGTTGTGCTGCATTATAACAACCTGACACAGAGGTTTTACTGACTGTGGTGAAGAGGAGCCAAAGGCTCTGCTGCTTTCCGCTGTGAGCCCCAGGGGAGTGAGGAGAAGCAGGGCAGTGCCCAGGGCTCCCTCTCTACTGCTTCCAGGCATGGCCTTATCCCTTCCCTTGTGCCACAGCACTGCCAGCTCTCATGCTGCACTGCAGAGCTGCGCTTTCACAAACCCATGAGCTTCCTCAAGTAGGCTGGTGAACGCACCCCTCTCTTGGTGTACGTGCTGATGTGTAAGCTGTGCTTTCATCCCTCGCCTGGCTTCATCTGTTGCCTCTTTTCTTCTGTACCCAGGAACGGCGGGGGACGTAGTGGCACCTTCTGTGCCATCTGCAGTGTGTGTGAAATGATTCAACAGCAAAATATCATCGACGTGTTCCACATAGTGAAAACGTTACGGAATAACAAGTCCAACATGGTGGAGTCACTGGTAAGCTTCTTTCCTGCACTTTACTCTACCCAGCATAGGCATGGGGACTTCACAATAGGTACAAGGCTTCATGGTTTAGCCCAGCATGAGTCAAAACCAAACTTACCATAAATGCAGCAGGATTAAAGCCAGCCCTGTTTTGGCATGTGTGAGGAATCTTCCAGTCCCACTACTTCTGTCCTTGGAGCAGCCACCCTGGCAGCAAGGTGAGCAACATCTCCTGCACCCTGAAGGTTAAACCCCAAGCTGCTGTCACCTTAGCTATGGGTAGCAGGTAGGATTTGTCCTCCTGTGTATGCATACAGCCTGGTGCTTGTTGCTGTGACAAGCCTTGAAATCATGGAGGGAGGAGAGTGCACCCCAGACCCCCAGACCTTGCTCCCTGCAAGAGAGAGATTAAAACATCCTGAATTCAAACATCCCAACTGATCATGCTGAATTCTTTCCTCAAAAGCAACATGTGTGGTGAGATCATGAAGCAAATAATAAATAGCCTATTGGGTAGCTGTCTCTTAGAGCATTTTTCTCTTCCGTTTATTATGATGACTCTTAATAATACTTGTTCAGTATCACATAGAAATACAATTAATGTTTGCCTGGTCCTGTCAGATGGACAGAACCATTAAGACCAGTAAGAAAGAGAGAGGAGGCATTTTTTGCAGCTTGTAGAATGAGTGTCCAAACAGTTCACCTGTATCCTAATGCCACTGACTTCTATTGTTTCTTTCAGGAACAGTATAAATTTGTATATGAGGTTGCACTGGAATACTTGAGCTCCTTTTAGCCCAGCAGAGGGAGGGGAGCCTCCGACACGGCAGACCCCGACCCCTGGCAGACGCTTCTTCCCTGTCCCACACTAGAAGGCAGTAACAAGTGTGGGAAGGAAAACCTCTCCTTCCTGGAGAAAGAGACTGAGACTGCACAGACCAGCTGGAAGGAGGAGATGATGCCTGTGTTTGCTGCTGCCTGCTTTCTATTGGAGCATCTACCGCTTCTTAAATAACCTACTGTAAAAATAAGCGAAACGGGAGACAGGCTGAAGGTCTGGACTTTCTAATCCCCTCTGACTTCTTCTCTCCTCTTTAGGATTGTATTTTGCTGTCCTTGCTGAAGAGCGGGGAAAGAATGAAACCTTTAGGAAAACCTCTTCTAAATGTCTCCTTTTTAAGTTATTATTTTGTTCTCAAATCCCAGTCTTTAATTTTTGAATTTCATGCAGCAGTCGTTTGGGAAAAACGAGATAGCCATAGGGAACTTATGAAATGTTTCATTACGATTTGCTTATCTTATCTGTTTTTGTTTTATCTTCCAAATGAAAAGGCCAACGCCAAAAAACACTGGATATCTTTCCGCATCTGGTTCCTTTTAGCGTGAAGATGGTGGAGATGAGTTAGTTGTTCATGGATTCACATCTTGGCTTCTACGTGTTTCCTCTCAGTTTCTCCCAAGGCTGTGCATGAACTGGTTACATCTCTCTGGTCCATGTTTGTTTCAGTGCTGGTGAAGCAATACGAATGAGTTTCCCAGCCACTTAAACCCCGAAGTTAAATATTTGCATCAAACAAATTGCGTTTGTCTTGCAACCTTGGTAACGGTGTTACCACATTTTTCAAGTATTTGCTGGGGTGCAGTGTGTCTTTGCAAAACAGGGTATAAAGTAGGTATTATTGATCATATACTATGTATTATTATTTTTTTATTTATTATTTGTATTGCTGTAGAACTTAGGACCCCTAGTCCTGACAGGTCCCTGCTGAGCTAGGCTAGGCACTGTGCAAATGAAGAACAAAGAAGGTTCCTGCTCAAGAGCTTTGAATCTGAAGGTAACCTTAAAATTGAGTTTGATCAGGTTTTCCTCACTGTTCCCAAACTGTTGTACGGTCAGACATAGTTGAGTGATTTATTCAGATTTCCGGCCCTTGCAAATTTAAAATGGTAACCCATCCAAGCTGCAGGAAGAGTGATGGACAGCAGCTCTGGCACCTGCTAAGAAAAGGCTTCGACCAGCACAGCTACTTTCCATCTTAAGCAAAACAGCTTTTGTTTTGTTCTGCAGAAATGCCTGTGCAACTCTTCTTCTTTGCAACAAACATCAGAAGGGTTTTGCCCTGGTTCTGGATCTCACTCTGACTTCTTAGAAGCTAAGAAATTGCTTTTCTGAAAGAGTTTGTTTAAGGAGCTAATCACTAAGGTCTGCAGGATCATCTCTGAGATTATTTTCAAATGAACAAGGATTTACGACATTCGGTATTTCAGTTTAGCCATTTATTTATCCTGAGAGCGCAGGGATCCGAGATAATTCAGTGTGTAAATTAGATTCTGGGTGATGTAGGTTTCTTCAAACGTAGACTTGCTTAAAGCTAAACAGGTAAGGGAAGAGTTTAAGGAAATTCCACTTTCTTCCCATTTCATAGTATTCCATCCTCCAGTAAATGCTCAGAAACTGCTGGGAGCTCAGTCGTGTCAATGCCTCACATAGAGAGCACCAGAAGCTTAAAAAAGAAATTACCAGTTCCATATATAAATTCAGAAGGCACCTCTGCTTCGTGGTCATTCTTTTCTTGATAATGATATCTTTGTCTTGACAATTGAATCTGATTGGAACAGTTCTTGGCTCAGATACAGCAGCACCTAACAAAAAAGTTATCATCTCTGTCAGAACCTGCAGCAGCCTAAGAAACAAGGCTCGTTATTTGGGAACTGAATCCTTCCTGCTGAGCAGATGAGAGGTTTGCATAGGATGCTGAACCATCGAGCTCGTGTTCTTTCCAAGAAGCTTTGGATTCTTGGCTTCTTCCAAGTGAATACCTTGAAGGTCTCGGTCAGTTGTGCCACAAAGCATCGGTGGGAACCCCCTTACAGGAGGCTCTGCTCTGTGTCAGGTTGGGCCCCTGCTTTCTGCAAGAAATCACAAAATCAACGTTCGATCACATTGGGGCTGCAGGTGAATGGCTGCTGTTTCACAAAATAAATCAGTTGTTTTTTTTTTTTTTTTTATCTGTTGCTGCTAAGCTGCACAACCAACTCTGCTGTAGAATAAGAGGCAAAGCAAAATTATGACATGTGAGAAGGAAAGGATAATATTACTTTGAATTACAGGTGGTTTGCTTGGGGGCCATTTGCAAAGAAGAGGAAAGAGGGAATCCTGATCCCAGGATGGGATTTTGCAATTGCCAAGGTGAGAAGAAGCTACCAGCAAAATGTTCATGACTTCACTAACTCCAGAAAGCCAGAGGGAATGACTCCCTATGGATGCTGTGGAAATATTAATTAGTGTTTAGCATTCTGTTAATTTTACGTGGAAACTAGCATACCCATAGGTCCCTTTTGGGAGTTACTGAAAGCCTAGTTCAGGCACTGAAGTTAATAGCCAGGGTAAAAGGAATAGAGAGGTAGAATAAATGGCAATGTAACCAAGAAATGAAGGGTAGGAGGTAGTTTCAGGCTAAGCAGTAGCGTGAAGGAAAGTGGATTACAAAGCCAGCAGTCAGCCTGTAGGAGGGATGTACGCATGGAGAGAAGCAGGTGTTGGGTGAGCTGAGTAGAAGAGCTCTTGCAGTGAAGTTGTTTAAGGTCCTGAGGTAGGTTTAAACGTATTTTCATGGTATGAGACATGCTAATACAGGGTCAGGCGCAGGCATCAGCTGGCCCGCAGTAACACACCACATGCTTTTAGCCCTCTGCAAACGCGAAGTGATAGCATAGATTTGATAGCATGGACAGTTAAAGGTCTGTAAGCTACATTTTACCTTGTATTTGCAAGGAACAAGCTCAGTGCAAATCATGTTGTTTCATACAGCACAACTGTTAGCCACAACTGAGTGTGTGCCAGCTCAGGTCTGTGTTTCAGCCTTCTGGTGATGTTCAGCCTACAGCCGGTGTGGAAGGGTGCTCTGCAAACACTACGGGGGATGTTGGTTGTGGTCCAAACTGTTCCATCACCACACAGGTACAGTGATTTTGGGGAACCCAGCTCCAGTCTGTGTTGGCTCAGGGATCTTTGCACTGTTCTTTGCTGCACAATGCATGTATGTTGAATGCGAATTAATGATAAAGAGAAAAGAACTTGCTATAAATAACCTTCTTACCTTGAGGTTGTTTGAGCTGTAGAGAGGAGCCTGTAGCAACGTAGGTAATGTGTTTGAAGCAAGACTGTGGATGTTGGGTCTGTTTTCTCTAAGAGAGAAATTCTGAGATAACAAGGGAAGCTTTCTCACTCTTGAGAAGATTGACAATCCAGGACAAGCTTTCCAACCTAAGTATTGCCTGCTGCAGTTGGGGAGCAAGAAGGTAAGGTAGAAAAGGGGAAAAGTCCTCGATGACTGAGTTTTAGGCTGTGTAAATATGATATTGACAGTATTTGAATAGTCATAATGAAAACATTTATTCCCATTCTGACACCCTTCAGGATTGGGTGAGAATTGTTTGTTGATAGCGTAATATTGGTCTGAAGTGTAATCTGAAGTTTGGAAAACCAGAAATAAGTAAAGAAGAGTAAGAGCACAGGGACTATGTCACACACAGGGCAAATTACATCTTAAATTATTCAGGGATGTACCTGAAGCAAAGAATTCCAGAGCTGCCTCGGCTGGATGCTGGAGAAGGAGGAGCCTGAGCTGTCAGCAGGAAAAAGATAGACCAAAATCCCTACAATGTACAGTAGGGTCTTGGCAATATATATATATATATATATATATATATATATATATATATATATATTTCTTATCTCTGTGAAAACTGCGCCCTTTGCTGCCATCTTTTGTTATTCCCCCCCCTCAAAGAATGGCCTGTAAAGAAAATGGTGGTTGACCTCCTGTAGATGGACTTGAGGTACTTGTTTATTAATGTGAAAGCAACAGACTGGGGTTGGGAGTGCAATGTCAGTGTGAAGGTAGGGACCACCGGTGGCAAACAAGCGCATGAGAGCTGGTGGTTTTATTCAGTAGATTGAAGTAACTGCTGTTCTCTGATCAGGGGAGTCCCTGGGCCGTGGTTGATAGGAGACATTTCAGTTCATGACTGAAATTCATTAGCAAAGTTGCCCAGAATGCTGCCGTGCTTAGTTAGCTCCAACTAGTTTTATTAATGCACCGGTTGATCCCCCTTAGTTTATTTGCATTTGAGCCATTTAAGTGAGCCAGAGTTGTCCGTGTCGGTCCTCAGACACCAGGGAATAAGCAATGAAAGATGTTTCCTTGCACAGAAACCCTCCTGTCACCTTTTGCACCAAATCCAGCTGCAGCTCTGTACCCCATCTCTCCCATTCAGCCCCTGCCCACATGGTGCCCACATTTTAAGAATGTCCAGGGAGCTCCAGAAAGTTGATGGATATCATGGGCACTGTCTGTGAGCCCTGATTGGTCTGGTCCATGCACTCTGTGGGGCAGAGGTGGGAATCCCAGAGCATAACTTTTGCCTGGAGAAGCACATATTTGTGTGTCAGTCGTTTCCTACCTTTTATTCTGGATCTGTAAACTCCCCGTGAAAATGTCCGGTGGCAATGCAAGACCCCACAGCAGCAGATTGAAGCCTGCAGATGGTAGAGTTGTTTTTCCATGTAGTTTGCATGGGGCCTTTAGGAGTGGTTGGTGGGATTTCCCCTGGGAATCTCAGGCCAGGTGCTGTGGGTACATCGCTCTTGGTGTCCCTCAGTCCGAGGGAGGAGAGAGGCTCCCGTGGGCGGCAGTTGTTCTGAAAGCAACTGAACCCGTTGCTGACTGGAAGAGAAGGAAAGGATAAGGAATCTCCTTTGGGAGAAAAGCAAACAGTGGAGGAGGATTAAATGGTGTCCTGAAACAGGTGAGAAACTTCCACTTTGTTCTGTCTCTTATTCTTGCAGCGATGTACTTAACGTCCTTCCTACTCTGAGTTTGTGCCAGGATCATAAAAAAAAAAAAGAGGTAGCAACACATTCCGCTCTGCGGAACTCTCTAGAGAGGGAGCAGGCAGTGTAACAGAGGGAATAAATCCCGAGGGACGAAGATAAAAAGATTTCCTTGAGAGGAACCTTCAGATCTGCGGTGCCTCTGTCTGTCACGCTGGCAGAATTCTTTGTAAGTCAGCACGGAGCATTGCACAGTCCTGGCATGTTCCTGCATCTGCGGTTCAGTGCAAACGTTGCACTTGGAAAACGTTGTTGTCCTATAATAATTTTAAACAGTATCACAGTGGTAGCGCAGTTGGCTTTTAGTCACTGCAAAGGGCATCTCAAGAACTTGGTTTGATTCTGCTGTGTTCTTATCTGAGGTTCTTCCATAAGTGTACAAAGTTCACTCCAGTGTGTGTTAGAAACACAGATAGGACCTTGTGATGAAAGTGCTTCAGGATGACCTCTGCCTATGAGTGTGCAGCTCAGTATGCCTCCTTGTAGACCAGGAAGTGGTAGAGCAGAATACTGCACCTTCCCTGCACAGACCTTTCTAGGAGCAGAAACTGAGGGAGCCAGCTAATTAAGGTTCGGTATACAGAAGAGAGTAATGAGGATTCTGTTAACCCTCCTACATTCATACTTATTTAGATTGCAGTCTCCTATAGCCATACATACATGCTATACAATTTAAATGCAAGTGCCCTTCCTTTCCCTGTTCCCCACTTCCCTGTAGCTCTTCCTCCATTGAGGGCCATCCAACAGCATAGAAGCAAAGCACGCTTTCTGCAGTTTTGGCGAGGAATGCTAGGAAAATGTATCATGTAGTATCTGTTTATTGACTTGGACGAGTATCAGTCATCCTCCTCCTCATAGACACACCTGAAGAACGTACAGCTGAGTGTAGCAGTCGAGCACATTCACGCGTTTTCGCACACCGAGGCCAAATCTGCTGGCTCTGAGATTGATGGAGAGACAAAAAAAAACTGACTTCCAGTGGCCTCGAGTCTGTAATCTTTATTTTCTGTGTTAAAAGACTTCTAAAGCCTCCCTTATAAACGATACACTGCACTCAGAATACCTACAGCTTCATGCCGGAGTAGCACAATTGTGAAAACCTGGCAGCTTCTTCCATTTGTGAAAACGAGAGAGCGAGATCTTTCCATCCTTGTCCCAGTGCATCTAGCAGATTGTTCGCCCTTGTTCTCTGGTTTCAACCTACGCCTTAAGAAACAAAACTGTGCAGCAGACTGAATGATGGATGCTGGTGTTCCCATAGTATTTCTTGCAAACCGGTTCAGCATGAGCTGATTCTAAGCTGCGTGGCCATGGGCCAGTTCACACTGTTGGAAGTGAGGTTTGCTTGTTGTTGTGATGTGATATATGCCATAGGTGTAACCTTTGGGACCAGTCTTGGTCTGTTCAGTACAGGTTTCCCATAGAATAGGGGTCACTGTAGAGGAAGCACTTATTGCAAGTGATAGTGTTTCCAAGAAGGTTTTCTAAGGGAGATCTGCTACCCTGGAACGCAACTGTCTGGGGGACTTGGTGAGGTGCTTGAGCAGGCGGCTCTGTGGACATGTACTTCCTTCTGTGAGCACTTCATCCTTCGCTGGGCACCTCCAGGAAATCTTGCTTGTGTGCAGTTATGAAGGAATGCATTTGCAGGGGTGTGTTTGGGAGCATGGCCGGCACATCACAAGCTTTTCATGAGTGTAGCTATTCGGAAAGCCTCCCCAGGGCATCTGATGGTTGTTGGCATTGCTGAACTAGCTCGAACGCTTCCCATGCAGGACTTCCATGTACATGGAGCAGAACTGGCATGACCCTCCTCACCTCTGTAGCCCATTCGTAAGTCTCCAGCACTCATGGCTGCGCTTCAGTGCAAAAGCTGCAGCTGTACCCTTGCCACATTTAACCCGTACTGACTGAGCGCACTGACAGAACTCACTCCCATGTTGATTTCATCTCCTTCCCCCTGCGCCAATCCTGTTGAAACTGAAATGCTGTAGCATCACTTGTTGCCAGAGCTGTTCCTGCTGCAGTCAGCAATGCTGCGGCCGTGTTGGGGTGAGCAGGACCCTGCCCAGCGCCCCGCAGTGCTGCGTCAGCGCGTCTCTGCTGTTGCGATTCTGCCCCCGTCTCCCCCTCCTTTGGCCTTTATGGATTACTGGTGAAACTCACTTGTACAGTTTGGATGTTTGATAGATAAAGCACGTATGGAAAAAAAAAAAAAAAAGGAAAAAAATATAAATACAGAAATCTCAACACTGTGCATTCAGTGTCGTTTCTTTCTAGCTTAAAAGAAGGAAGGTAAATAATGTCAAGTCAATGAATATCAGATATATTTTTTGACTGTACATTACAGTGAAGTGTAATCTTTTTTTTACAACTGCGAGTCCATCTTATTTATTCTTGTAAATGTTCCCAGACAATGTTTGTAATATGGGCTGTGTTGCAAATCCATAAAATAAATCTGTGATCTGAGATTAATGTTTTACTAAGAGACTCTTGTGCTCGTGCCTTTTCTTTGCGCCTACAGGGGACAATATATTGCAAGCAGTACTGTTAGAAACAGCGGGGTGGTGGCGTGGGAAAACACGAGATCTCTTCTTGTCACATTGATGGGCAGCTGGCTTGATTTCACGAGCGCCGTTCAGAAGTGGCTCAACAGCAGCATTGAGAATGCACCCAACATTTCAATCTAGCTGCAGCTTTTGAGGCAGCCCTCTCAGAAAGCCAATGCACGTGTGCTGAGAGCTGTTATAGATTAATCTTAGAAGTACAAGTTAGAACCGAACATGTTCTTGCAATGTTTTCCATCTAATAGATATTACCGCCTTGTTTCCTTGGTGTTCAAGTGCTGCATTGCTAATGTTGACATTGCTAACGTTAAATACATTTTTCTGGTGCTTTCTATAGGCGGGTATTTTGTGTGCAGGAGCTGTGTGCCAAACTTGAACATAGGATGAGATGTCAGTAGCAAATATTTTCACACATCCACCAGCAGGCTGCCGCGCTCATTCATCCGCAGCCACGTGGCAGTGCTTGGCATCCAAGGCAGTCTGTGAAAGCAGGAAGCTGCAGGCAAGGAAGTAGACAGGGATCCTCTACACTAAAGACCATTTTATTCCTTCAATGCAAGCACAAGTGCGTTGAGATTCACAGCTTAGCGCCAGGAGAGCCGTGTCTTGCTACACGCACACAACCCAAGTGGGAAGAACTAATTTGTTTTACATTGTTAATTAGCCTTACTAAAAATAAACTAGAAGGATGATGTGGCTCCTGTTTTTCTTAAAGCGTGATAAATCTACCTTCGAAGCACGTTCCTTTCTCTATGCATGTTTTCTTTTGCAAATGCTTAGCTTTTGTCATTGATAAGAAAACTCCCCAACACTGGGTATCTGAGTTTGGCTCAAACAGTTTGCTCACACATTTACTGTTGTTCTGGGCAGGCAGATAGGAGGCAAAAGTTGATGCCAAAGTGAGCTCCTCACCACAGTGTTGTACCCAGCATGTGCAAGGTGTGAACCCATGGTGATGTCATCCAGCTCCATCACTGCCTTCGAGTACAGCTGCTCTCATTTGCTAAGGTTAAACCTTCAAACACCACGCACTGTGCTGACATGCAGGTACTGTTTAAAAGCAGATGTCAAAAATGGGATCGGTCTTATTAAGGCATAGCTGTCCACGTGACATCTAAGTCTAATGTTGGGATGGAGAGGATTACCTGGATGGGGAGAAAAAGACCTCTCCAGAAGGTGAATCTGGCTGGGACAACCAGGTCTTCTGGAGATGCCTCTTTTCTCCACTGATGAAGTTAGCTTGATGACCAGGACCAACATGGACCATTGAGAGATGTCTGCTGTTAGAGGAGGTGCATCCTCCACATTACTGCCTATCGACAAGGAAATTATGCTGCATAATGGCATAGAGAAGGAACAGATTTAATTCTTCGTGCCTATTCTTGGACATTAATCATCTAAGCCATCTGGGTTGGCCATTGCAGGTGCTCCCTCTTTGGTCAAGTTCAACATTTGAAAATGATGAAAATATAAGAAATAATATTTTTAAGGGGGTAAAAAAAAAAAGAAGAAAACGCTGTTCTGTATCAATTTTACTTTTGTACACTGATACATAACTTTAATTTTACAAAATTGGCTTATGTTTTTTCTTGCGTGTTATTTAGCTTTTGTTTTGTGAGTCATCGCTGCGTGTGTTTGGGAGGATGTCATATTTCTTGCAGAGAGTGTTTATTACTGGCTTGTAAAAGTTTATCCATTAAGTGTTAATGTCTGGTGAATCAATAGCTACAGAACATTTATGGGACAGGTCAGAGGGGTTACTTAAAAGTCTGTAACATTCAGTAATGTGTTTATAAACACCTATAATGTACTCCTTATGCCAGAAGCAATATAATATTTAGTACTCTTTTATTAATAGAATGCCTTGTAAACGATATACTGGTAAGATAAGCTGCGACCGGATGGATTTTTCAGCAGTGTGGTGAAATAGCTTTTTTCACTGCATATGTAAATGGTTCCCTCTAAAACGTTTCTGAAAGGAAGTCTGGCTTGCATAGGGGAATGGATGAAATACACAGAACCTTTGGAGACGGTTAGAGCCAGAAGTTGCTACCCATAATGCTCTTGGTATCTTAACATGTGGGATGGTAGGAAAGGCTTAGGGCAGCTCTCAGCTCTGCCGTGGACTTAGCATCTCAGGAAAGTTATTTTGTTTTCTTCCAGCTGTGTGATGCAAGGTTTGAACAACGTTAGGAGATGATAGTCCATTGATGCCACCAGTCTCACAGACTGTCTCTGTTACTGGCAAATTATGTAGGATAAATGCTAGTGGTGTGTACATCTGTAATGGTCTTCTCTTGATGCAGAACCTCAATGTGGGATATCACAAAGGAGAAGTGATACCCACAGGGAGCTTTCTTCCAAGTGATGTTTTGTTTTGTGTCTGATCTGACATAGGCTCCTTCCAACCCTGGGATCCATGGAATCATAAAGTCATAGAATCACACAGGTTGGAAAAACCCTACAAGTTCATCCAGTCCAACCATCCACCTATCACCAACGGTTCCCACTAGAAGCCCATGCAGGGCTTCTAACCTTATGTTGGAGCATGCCAAGAGCATGTAAAGCACAGGTCCCCTTTAGGACTTTATGCTGATTTGTGCATCTTCCATGCAAACAAATCTGTTCCAACAGCAGAGCAGGGAAGTGATGGTGTGCGTGTGTGTGTCGTCAGTCTGCCAGCTCATCCTGCTGCTGGAAGCTGAGCACAACTAATCTGCTACAACAGGAGCCACTGGAAGGCATTATTGGCAGCGTTTGTGCAGCCATGGGTGCTGATGGAAAAGTCAAAGAATGAAAATTATTGCCTACGCTGGTGCCATACGAACTATCTTGCAGAAACAAAACCAAACCAAAAAAGCTATAACAAAGGTGGGAATGAACAGCCCCAGCTCTCTGTAAATGTGTGTGCTCATTAGCAGCCAGTCCCAGTGTATGCATACCACAAGAAGCATCACAACTTGCAGTAGCTGTTCCTGTGCTGGCTGTGGTTCGGAGGACAGATGACCTGTGTCAATAGCAGAAGCCAAAATAAGCCATTAGGTTCCATTTCTGCTTTGCACCTTGTAGAAATAAAGCTTGTCGTTATGGATGTAGGTTACAGCACGCTCCACACCGATGGCAGCATCTTCATGTTTGCAGACAGAAACTGTGCTTAAGAAACACGCAGGTTACAGCGCTCTGTGATATCTGAGGGAATACATTGCTTTTGGCCATGGAGGTCCTCCCTACATGCCTTGAACTTTTGGTGCAGAACTGAGACCCGTTGCTTCAGTCTTGTGCTGCTCAGGGATGTTTTGTGTCCAGGTACAAATAATCAACTGATTCACTATTCATTTTCAGTAGCATTTTACACCAAAGTCTAAAGCGTGCACGCATTTTGTAATGGATAGTAGCTGCTACAGACATTAGTCAGAGCAGTTGGCTCCCACCTTCCTGATAATTTCCAGTGCTTTTCAGGGCTGCAACAGTTTCCATCCCCTTCTCTCTGGGTCCAGGGGAGAAAACTGATTTTGCATTGCCTCTGACCGTGCCCACTGCTCTGGATGGGTGGGCTTGGGGCAGCCTTTCCCATCAACTGATGTTCAGTGCAGTGCCCAATGCAAAAAGACTCCGTTCCCCACCTTGTTAAGCAAAATAGCTGCAAAAATATCAAGCAGTGAGCAAGTATGAAGTCAAGGCTGAGTTTTGGCTGTAAGCATGCAAATAATTCTCACTGGCAGACTCCTACTGCTGCTGCTGCTTACATGAATCAGCTCTGCAAGTTTGGAGACTAATTTTGGAAACTGCAGCTTGGGAGTGATAAGTCCAGGTTATAAAGACACTGCAACTGTGTGTGCCTGTGAAAATGAAAAGCAGATGCAGCTTGCTGAAAGAGAATGGATCCCTGTCCGTCCCAGACGCTGTAATGGCTCTTGGTCTGAATGGGATGAGGTCAGAACTTTGTACACATCAGTCCATGGAAAATACAGCTATTGCCTCAGTGCTGCCGCTTGGTCTTGGACTTCTTCATCATCCACTTTTAAAACAGGTATCCCACTGAGGACTCAGCACGAAGCCGTGTGAAGAGTGGTGAATCTTTGCGTGCAGGGTGCAGGGGGAGATAGAGGGGAACGTTTTGTCCCGGGAATGCGAGTGCAGTTGTAGGCAGATCATTCAGGATGCAAATACTCACAGTTTCTTTGTGCTTCCATGGGGTTTTGAGAAACGTGTGGGCTTAGAAGTTATCGGTCCCACAGGCGGCTCTGAGGAGGCGATAAGAACACAGCGCACCCTCTGAGCCCAGGGGTGACTTTTTAAAAGAAACTGCAGGTTTCATTTCTTTTTTTTTTTCATGAATTCACATGGAGTGCAAAGATCAAAATGTAACGTTTCGCTAACGCGTTCCGTGCAGTTTTATATTACTTAAGCACTGAATTCATTTAGATTCTTGTTTGGTGCTCTTCATTGGGAAGCAATTTGCTTTGGCTGTCAGGGCTGCCCCCAGCCCACCTATCTGCCTCACTGATGGATAAGGGAAAGCTGCTGCATAGGACACTCCACCAGCCTGGCTTTCTTGAAAGGGAGAATCATGCTCCCTTGGATAAAATATCATTCTAATGTTCCTGGCCTTTTGCACCTTCGCTTCTGGGAAATCCAGGATGATTCTTCTCCCAAATTTAACTTCTGTGACTAACGAATCTTGTGTCAGTCACATATAGAACTTTATATAGGGCATACATATATATATGGCTTGTAAAGTCTACTTGTGTAAGTATGTATATATGTATATATAGAAGTGCTTGTGTGAATATCTAGATACGTAAATAGCTTTCAGGGTACTTCCTGTAGGGTTATCCGGCAAGCTCAAAGCTGTGCGTGTTATCCTGGGAAGCATCAGCCATGGTGGGACGTGCGCTGGAGGGATCCCTGTCGACAGAGACATGGGGTGCTGTTGCTGCTGTCATCGCAAAGGCCACAATTTCACAGTTTTGGAATTTGCTCCCAAACCTTTCCAAACTTCACTGTGTGTGTTTGTTGACACCTCTGACTCCCTTTGCAAGCGCTGTGAGGACACGGCTCATCAGGTGACAGCAATTCCATTTTTCTTACAACCTCACTTCCCCGTCCGCTGTGGGAAACCTAACCTAAAACCCTTTCCTATTCCTGCTCTACCCGGTGCCGTAGCATTTCCAGCAGGCCTCCTTGGGTCAGCACTTGGCCTTAATTTGCGTCCTTCCTTTTGGAGCAACGCGTGCTGCGTGAGCAGGAGGGGCTGTGTTTGTTTGCAGCACAGTGGGCGCTGTGTGCAGAGAAGCACAGGAGGCGACCGGCTGGTAAACAGAATGTAAATTTCTGAAAGCTCTCTTAAACCTGTTCAAATCTCTGCGCTGTGTAGATAAGGCCGAGCTGTTGTATGAGCTGACACACTAGGAACAAACTTCTGGCGTATGCGCAGCAGTCACAGCAGTGGAAATTGTAAAGCACCTTTTTTTTTTTTTTTCCTTTTTTTTAATCAAGGTAGCAGCAAGTTTGAAAGGATGATTTGTGTGGTGTGTTTGCAGGAACACACAGGAAAAAAACACCAAGAGGGTTGGGAAGGAAGCGGAGGAATCGGAGCAAGCGGGAGCAGTCTGATCTAATCAATCTGGGTGCCCCAAATGTCATCACTACTCTACCTCAATTACCTTCCAGTCTCAAGTTATTACAGATTTTAATGTCCTTTAAATGAGCAAAACCCCACTCTTCCCTGATGCAATTCTTCCTTCAAGGAAGTATTAACCTAAAACTGGTGCCTAAACTGACCTTTAGCTTTCTCCTGGAGATAGAAACGTATGATGAGCTGGCAGCAGGTGAATCTGCTTTTCTGCATTGAGACTTCTTTGGGTTGGTATGAGCACGTCACAGCAGGCAGCTTGGGGTTCTGCCAAACCACTTTGGTATAAGGGCTTTGTTTTCCTTGGCTCCGCAGACAGGTAGGAGTCTAACAGACATAAAAACTTCGGAGATGCTGACTTCCACCCAAGGCGGAATGTGTCTTTTAACAGTGTGACTGCGTCAGGTTTAAAACATTTTGCAGCAAAGACATGCACGGAGCAAACATGCCCAGGTGCGTGACGGTGTGTGGCTTACAAAAGACGTCAAGGAAAAGTGCATTGCTCCGTGGCTTTACTCCTAAAACAAAATACTGGAATGTTCCCAGGAGAGGGAGAGAGCAGTACAGAAACTGGAAATGCTACTGAAATAGTGGGAATCGGGGAAGAAAGAGTGAAACACTCAGAGCAACTCCTTCAAGAACTGTGGTCCACAAGCAGCCCCTCCATGCAGAAGATCTCCTTACCCTACTGAATGCAGAGCAGGCAAAAGAGAACTCTGCTCCTTTGATTCCACCTTCGTGGTCCACCTGGCTGTTGTGTGCACATCTGCTGCTGATGGAGAGCAAAGCTGTACCTGTGCTACTTGCTTCTTTAACACGGGGCTGTCAGCCCATGGGAGAAGGACCGAATGAGGACCGCTGAGCTGTCCTGATGACTTCTGAGTGTGGCAGCTAGAAGTGCTGCAGCTGTGGAGGTAGGGCAGCCATTTGAAGGAGGTACTGAATAGAAGCACGTGCATTTATGTAACTGTGGTTACTTTAAAACACAAAGACACAATGTCTAATTAGACAGGAGGCAAGGTGTAGGCTGCCCTGGTGTGCCACAGCATCTCATACCACGCTTTGTGTATGCCTGGTGCCACTGATGCTGCTGTCACTGAGGCACTGTGCATTCCCCAACCCCTTCAGTCACGTCAGGAGAGAAGGGGATGCTAACAGTGAACTAATCAATGTAGTTAACAACAGAACCGCTGCCTCCAGGCAAAGTTCTTCTAGCTACAGTTTTGCTCCTTTCAAACTAAATGTACTGATTAAACAATGGCCAAAGCAGAAAATGTCTTAGTTTTATTTTTAAAGAATATCAACAATAGCATTTTACAAACCCAGCAGTTTCCCTTGTCCAGAAGGAATGAGAGCTTTGACTTCCTCCATGACACGGCAGTTGCCAAGAGCTGTTCAAATCCTGTCCCAGCTTGGTGGTCTCCACAGCATGTAGTGCTAAGAAATAAAACCCTTCTGCCACCGTCTGCCTGCTTTCTGTTTTGAATACACCTGCAATTGCAGGTGTGAAGAACAACTGGAGACGGGAACATTTGCTGGCTTTAAAACTCACTGGCTGGCAACTCAGCCTGGCTTCCATCACACACGGTCAGGGAATGAGCTGATTCCACCAGAAAATACGGGGTCCCCCATCTGCTGAGCCTCCTGTCGGACTGCTTTTTCATTTTCTGCTGATATTAATTTGCCCTGCTTGGTTAGAAATGTTAGACTCTGCACAACCTTCTTCTTCCTTTTGTTGCTCATTTCTCCAACTCTTCGCTAAACACGAAAGGACTCGTGGGAAAAGCCACTGGGCTGTCATTCTGAACAGGCTCCGTATCCAGATGCTAATGATGGGAGTTTCAGTATTATATGCTTTGGTGGGTAAGCAAGAATGACGTTTCAGTGCTATTCTTTGCTTTAAATCATTGCACGCCTTCTGAAATGCCTGTTTTCCAAATCATGTCTCATTTTGGTGTTGATGTGTGAGCATTAGGAAGGGAAAGCACTGGTGAAAATCAATTTTGAAAATCAAACAAAGGTTTCTGCCATTCACTTTACTGAAAACCCAGGTTGCTTTCCTCCTATTAATTCTGTAAGTGTATAGCTACCTATTACCTCGGAATGCAGTCCCTGCAATGGAGTTTTATAAACCTTTGGCCCCATTGCTATAAAAATCTTCCATGTTTTTGCCAAATCTCCCTCAGAAAGATTACTTTTGCTTCGAAGATGCCAATAAAGGAAATTGCTTTCACAAGGAAAGAGCTGGGAAGACAACCCTAGACCTTTCATTTGGCTTCCCTCCAATCTTAAATGTATTGGAACTGAAGAGCAATCCTAAATATATGATAAAACATACCATGGTCTGGACAGCAAGATCTCTTGGGGCAGTGCTTCATCATGTCCCAGTGTCCCCCCCCCCCCCCCCCCCACCTCTCCCATTCTCCAGCTCTTAAGCAAAAGCTGAAATTAAAAAAAACAGTAAAATTCACCCAAGCACCTGAGCTCAGTTGTGTTTGGCAGCAGGCTGGGGCTGGCAGTGGGCAGGGCTTGAGCCAGCCTGTGGCTGGTTGGGAGAGATCCCAGATGGCAAGGGGCAAGCCTGGATCTCGTCTCTGGTGGCCTTGTGCCATTCTGTGCTGGCAATGGAAGGAGGATTGTTCTCTTTCTTTCTTTCTTTCTTTCTTTCTTTTTTTTTGCTATTATTCCTTACCTCAGATCCCTTTTGTGCAATCTTAAGGGCAGGACACACCAGCGGAACACCTGGAGAGTGCTGCCTCATGGCATAAACCTGGACAGAGAGATGGAGCGTGGGTTGTAGCCTTCCTGCACAAAGGGACACACTGGAACAACAGCAGGATTTTGGTTGAAGTTGAAAAACTGAGCAAACTTGGCAAGTGAGCGCGAGCTCTGTCATTAGCTGAAAAATGAGGCTGTGCAAATGAATGCAAGCTCACTTGTGCTTTTTGACCAAATTTCCTTGGTGGATCTGAGAGCTTGAACCAGTCTTGTGAGCCCTGGGCAGAGTGAGAAGGGACACAGAAATCAGCACCTCTGTTCCTCCTCTTGCTGCTATTCCTGTTACGTTTTCAGCCTGTACCTTGCATCAGGCAGGCAGGTGACAGTGTGGGAGTGCGTCCATGGGCACTTGATTGAATTTAAGGGAATTCTGACCTCTGACAGCAGCTGTTCACGGTCAGTCTGATAAATCACCCAAACATGGCCTCACTGCTATGAGTACATCTGTGAGCGCGGACTCAGTGCTGCACGCATACAGGTATCTTGGCCTAACCTCAGGCAGTGAAAAGTGGCCCTGAAATGGCTTGTACCTGCATGGAAGGGGCACCAGAGCTGGGCTGGGATGGCTGAGATAAGGCGCTCACTGTGCAGGGAGCGAGGGGAACCTGGGCAGGAGCATAGAGAAAGTGAAGGGTTTGCTGGGGGAAGCAGACTCACACAGCAAGATATTAGTCCTGCTCTCTGTCTCTCCAGCTTGATGTTTGTGTGAGAAATAATAATCCTACCCTTCCCCTGCTCTGAGGATTGGGACATATTGAATAATACTGTTTCTCACCGCTGAAGCCGCTTGATTTTTTTTTCAATATTTTTTAGTTTACCTTTTATTTTGGAAAAGTTTGAATATGATGGATGACTTGATATTTGCGAATGTTTGGCTGCTATTTGACCACAGGAAACATTTTGTGAGCAGCGTTTTGTAAAGAGGCAGGGGGACGGATTATACCAGCAAGTGCTCCACTCCCTGGATATACAAGTGAGCTGTGAGGTCTGGATGCCCACTAGCACATCCAGTGCCAAAACAGAGATGTACCTCCATTCCTTATGTGAATTACTGCATAGAAACAGGCAGATTCTGTCCCCTTCCCTTACAACCACTGTGCTGGAGGCTCCAGGTGCATGGAGCCAGGTGGGGCTATGCTGGAGAGCAGCTGGGCCCTGCAGCTCCCAAGGCTTCAGATGAGAGGAAGGGGCTGCAGGAAATGCTGAGCCTGAAGCTGCAGCTCAAGGTAAGATGCCTGAGCTCACTGAGTGTGTGAGGTCCTTTAGCCTGGGCCTCTCTTCTGTTAAAGCTGGTCTAATTTAACCAAGAGATCTGGTGTCCTGGAAAGTATTTAGGAAAAACTGGACACCTGAGCATGCACATCGGATGGACTGTTTCCCTCCACCCGTCTAAAGCAGGTCACAGACTAATTGAGGTCAGAAAGGGACTTCTGGAGGCCTCTCACCCTACCTCCATGTTAAAGCCGGGCCAGTTTTGAGATGAGATCGGATTGCTGCAGACCTCATCCTGCCCACTTCTGAAAATCTCTACAGTGGAGAAGTCACAGGCTCTGTGGGACAAGCTCCAGTCATGCCCTACTGCTGTAAGTATGCTATGTCCAATGAGTTTCCTCTTGCAAGCTGTGACTGTTGCTTCTTGCTCTTTCGCTGTGCACCTCTGAGAAAAACCTCTCTTCATCTTCTCTATAACCTCCCTTCAGATTCTCTATCACCTTTAAATAGGTCTGTGTAAATGCTTTGTTTTATTGTGGAGTTTACTCTTGGTGCTTGGCTTTCCTTACCTTATCATCTTCAAATTCTGTTCTTCTTAGCACCTTGTTATGCCAAAGCTGATATATTGGTTGGACATGCGGAAATATCTTCATCCCCTTGACTTCACAGGTCTGTAGTTGTCTGCTTGATGACATTGTGTGGAGCTGCAGGGCTCTGCCCTTGAGGAGCTCTCCCAGAGCTGCACCCTTGATTGTGCATTCATCAGATCCTGTGTCTTTCTGGTCCAGGGCACAGTCACCCTCTTTTGAGGTCAGCTCAATCAAATCACTACTATTCAAGGTTTCAGAATGCAGGGGCAAAGTTCTCTTTTGATATCATATTCTTCAGTGATAACAGCAATACCTTGGTTTTCCTTGTAGTTATCAAGATGCTTTTCTATACGCATCAAAGCAATAATAATTTGCCTTGTCTTTCTTGAGTAATGATTTTGTCTTGCACTTTTTTCAGTTACATTTATCTTCAAGGCATTGATTTCATTCCTCTTTAAATTTTTTAAAGTTCTTTCTCCTTGGACTTATTTTGTGGTGATTCTGAACAAATTATACAAGCTTTGCAATTCTTTTAAATAGACACTCCTTTTACATGTAGTGTAAAAAAAGAAAAAGAAACCAACAAAAAAAAAAGGTAAAAACCTGAGGCTAAACTATTCTAAAGGTAACTTTCCATGCACCCTCAGAAGGTTCTTCTGAAATAAATACTGATCTGTTAATAGTTTCAGTGAATATATGAACTATAGTAATTGATTGTTTCCCTCTTCTGCGAAAACAGTATTTGTTGCATATTGAATTTAGTGGTATTAAAGAGTGTGTGATATAAAAGGACTATGCAATTTGTCACAAACCTTGTCCAAAGCTCTGCTATGAAGATACAAGTCTAGATGCAATAGGAAACTTGGTGGCCTGAAGTGAGACGTTTGTCATGGCGAATGTTCTGCTGTCCTCAGTCACCCTGTGTGGCCATGGAGGGGTTGAGCTCCCGTGGACTGACATTTACACTTCCCACACTGAACCTGAGCCACGTGGTGTTGGCATGCTCAGCCCAGCAGCCACAAGCAGCTGGTAGGATGGTTTGGTGTGAGACCTGAAGGACTCCCCCAAAAGTAGACCTTAACATTGATCAATCACAGCTCAGTCGTTTGGAAATATGGTACCAACCCTCAAAAGGGCACACTCACAGCTGGTGCTATCTCTCACCTGTTGTGGGAGATGGGTGGGGGTTGCCCAGTCTCTCTGCTCCGGCTCATCTCCGTGCAGGATGTAGAGGCTCAGAGAGCATGCATACGCAAGGGAACCTTACTGTAGATCAGATGGTCACATTTAATTTTCCCACATTCCAAAGCAGAAGATTGAGCCAGCAATTTAGTTTGCTGTGTCTCTGGAAATTGTGTTCCACTCTGTATGCAGCTGATCAAGGCCAAGCAGAAGGGTTACAGTGAAAGAAGGAAGGAGTGCTTCTGTGTGCACGGATTTGCTGAGCAGCTGTTGAGTTTGCTTTTGATTCATTAGAGCAGCAAATCTGCATTCATAGCATACGGCCGACTGTGCATTAAGTCAGTCTCTACAATCAGTGGAATAATTTATTTACATAAGCTTGGTTTCCAGGAGCGTGTAGCAATACGAATGCGACCAGATTTGATGGGGACTGGAGCCATGCTGCCTACTTAGATGCAATGGGCTACATAGATTGTCAGGGCTATTGGCTTGGCTATACGCTGTCAGCGTAAGACCATACCCCACCTCTGGGATCCAGGGCTGAGTGGCCTGGAGGCTCTGCAAGGTTGCAAGGGACCTCCTGGGCCTTGAGAGTGGCTCACAACATCTACACAGCTCTAACCAAGAGCTACAGCAGAAATGAGAGGAGGGATTGTCTCACTCTGCTCTGTGCTGCTGTGATCTCACCTTGAGCAGCGTGTGCTGTTTTGGGCACCACAACATAAGAAGGTCATAAAACTATTAGAGTGCAGCCAAACAAGGGCTCCAAAGGTGGGGAAGGGTCTGAGGGCAAGCTGTGTGAAAAGCAGCTGAGGTTCTGCAGCCCAAGGCGCGGCTGGCCACACGGTGGCTCCATGCTGGGCAGGGTCATGCTGGGAGCTCCTCGCCGCCCTCCATCCCCCCTCAGCCTTCTGTGCCCAGCGCCGAGCCCAGGCCGTGCCCGCAGCCTGCCCTGGGCTGCCGTGTGCCCGGGCTCCTCCCCAGCGCTGAGGCCTGGGCTGGGCCCTCACCCCGCGGGGCAGAGCCGTTCCCACTGGGGAGAGCAGGAGGGGACACGGCAGTCCCCGGGCAGACCCTCAAGTACCCACATGGAGAGGCATGGACTGGTTTTGCTTTTTAAAGAAATTGCTTAGGTTTTTATTGTTATTATTTTGTGTTGTCCTTTTAAATTGGTTATGGTCCAGTCTTGAAATAAAAGTCCCAATATGGAGCAACTGCAGTGGACCTTCGTGCTGCACTTGAGCCCTTCTTCCCGTCCAAACCAAAGTCCTCTGCTTCTCCAAAGGAACAGCCGCCTCTGCAGCTTCTGTGACCCCGCCTGGAGGCCGCATGGAGCTCGGGGCCGTCCGCTGGACTCCTCCTGCTGTCGTGGTGCAGCAGCTCAGAGGACACCAGTCGCAGTCCTGCCCTCTTCTCAGGGCTCACCTGGAGGCTGCACGGAGCTCAGGGCCATCGGCTGGACTTGTCTTCTTGTCCCGGCACAGCAGCTGATAGGGCAGCAGTGCCAGTCCTTCCCGTTTCCTCAGAGATCGGGGAAGAAGAGGTGAGAGGTCTTGGGGAAGGCTGAGGATGGAGGACGGGGAAGAAAGGGCGGCAGGGAGCAGCAGCTGGCGCAGGGGCTCTGTGGCGGATGGTGGCATTCAACGCCAAGGTGAAAATCGAGAGCCCCTGGTGCGCTGCCGATGGATGTAGCAGCGTCTCCAGGCAGGCACGATGTTGGGGTGCCTGCCCTGCCTCGATGGAGGTGGATCCACCTCCATGGGTTCCTCCTGCAGCGGGATGTCCACCTCCATGGGCTCGACGCTGCTCTCTGGTGGATCGACATCCATCGGCTCAGGTTTGCTGCTGCTCCCCTGAAGCCGTGGCTTCTTTGGTGGAGGAGGATCCATCCTCCTCCACGTGGGACAACACGAAAGGTGGGAAGGGACTTTAAATTGCTCCTTGGGCCACAAGCGTGCCACCAAGTCGCGAGTCTACTAAAGACTGAGGTTCTGTTGTCAGGGTCCCTGTATTTCTAGGTCGGTGGTTTGTGACATCAGAAAGCCATGGCAGTGTGACCTTAAGAATGTCCCATGATGACCAAAACATGGCTGTGTTGGTTGTGGGGAGGCAATGGCCTGGGAGTTGCCCTGTGTGCCACTAGTGGGGCTCTGCAGGGCTCTGTTATTGAGCCAGTTCTCTTTCATGTTTTCATTGATGACTCCAGTAAAGATCTGAAAGTTTTATGAAGTAAATTTGTGAATGATGCTTAATTGGGAGGAGCATTGGTTGCCTTTAGAGTACAGAGGCCTCGCACCAATGACTTGACAGATTTGAGGGCAGTTTCTGTCTGCACGAAGCAGAGAAGTGCTGGGTTGTGCAGCTGGGTTGGGGCAGCCCTGGCTCTGTGTACAGACCGGGGGATGAGGGGCTGGAGAGCAGCCCCACGGAAAGGGACCTGGGGGTTCTGGTTGCGGCAAGTTGTCCGTGAGTCACAGTGTGCGCTGGCAGCCAGAAGGGCCAGCCGTCCTCTGGGGTGCATCAGGCCCAGCGCTGCCAGCTGGGTGAGGGAAGGGGTTGTCCCACTGTGCTCTGCCTGCTACGGCCTCACTTGCTTTGTCAGGGTGCCAGCTGCACTGGAGAATGTTCCCAAGTTCTTTTCTTTTTTTTTTAAATCTCCTTCATTACTTTGTTCTTTCATCTCGTTTGTGCTTTATGTAATAGTTATAAATGTTTCATTGTTAGATCTGTTTAAACATAGTTTTGCACAGTGCAACCAGATGACCACAAAATCCTATCATTTGAGATGTAATGTTCACTGTAATAATAGCTACATCATGTAACTTGTGACAGTGATGGTCCTAGCTGTCATATTAGGAGAGACACAAAAATGTGACAAGCACTGGGTTTTAATTCTGTTAAAAAAAAAAGGAGCTTTAAAAAGTGTATGTCGTGAATTCACATCCATTTGAGAAATTCAGCAGAATTAGCAGAGAGCAATTAACCCATTCATATCTAGAAATGAGGTATTTAAAGTAAAACGTATGTTTGTACTTCAGGCCATCTACCTAGGCCTCTGAGAAGCTAACATACCACTTTCTGTTCTGAAGTGTGGTCGCTGTGTCCAAAAAGAGCCCAATTGTGGAGGTGAAGTGTACTTCCAGAATAAAATGAGCAAAGCCAAGATCTGACTAATTAAAGAAACTGCTGTAAGTCCATCCTCGCATGTGGCACTGCTGAAAAATGCAGCCTGCTGCCACCCTGACTGGAAATAAGCACACGTGGACTCACTTGGCATGGGATTCTGCGTGCACCAAAAATGAGAGAGTCAGAAACTCCACAGGGACTCAGAGTTTGCTAATTTGCTTTACATTTCAGATGTTCTGATACCATGGTGATGGGCAACAGTAGAAAGGCCTAAAATAGAGTATAAGTGTTTTCAACAGCTTTCTCTTACTAAGTGCACTTCATACTATCATGAGAAAGTCCTCTTGATTTTTTTTCCTCTTTCTCCCACTTCAAATAAATTGTCTAGTACCTAAAAGGTCATTCTGAAGAACTTTGCTTTTCTATAAATTACCGGATTTTGTAAAAACACTGAATATAAGTGACAATCTCTTGTCTGACTGTATTTAGTGTCTTACTTTCAGACTTCTAAGAGAGAGCCTATAACCATTCTCTCAAAAGAAAAGGGATGAGGGGGAGAGGAAATACCGCGCTGCGTTTTCCTTCTGAATTTTTTATGTTTCTTGAACAAGAAAGGAATGACTATCCCAGAATAATTAGTGTAATGATAATAAAGCAGACTGCGAAAAGGCTTATCTTCTAAAAAACATGTTTGTTTTTTCTTTCTGCAAAGCGTGTTCTAAATGGCACCCTGTCTGCTGCGTGAAGCTTCTTGATAGAGTTGCATTTGAATAAAAAGCGGCAGTTTTGTGGGATTTTGCTGATCTTGTAATTACTTTTTCCCCGGCCTTCTGGAGCTAATCGGATGCCTGACTTCAATAATTTTGAAGGTATTTGAGACTAGTATGTTACTTGATGGAGCTCAGTTTATTAATGCTTCTGTCTACTTAAATCCACTACATGATCCCAGTGGTGACAAACTGGCAACCGCAATTAGTGCCAGTAATTGAGAAGTAACAAACTGCACATGTAGGGCTGGCTTCCAACCTGCTCCAGACCATGCAGCCTCTGTACAGAACAGTGGGTTTGTAAAGGCTGAATTTATAGCCAGATCATGTCACCTTCTGTTACAGAGGCACTCTGTGCATCTACAATGTGCTTTGGCTCTTGCAGGAACAAGTCTTCTACCTAGAAATTTCCCCTGTACCTTTCAATTTTCCTCTCCACACTCTGGATACGTTTTGGTGCTGCTGTGATGCTCAGTGGTCCATTCCAGTGCGATAGTCAGATGCTTCCTGGCTGTGGCTTAAAAGTTGCTTTAACATTTTTCTACACTAATGTAGATATTTTTTCTACCCCAGTAATTTTCAGTTGTTAGCTCCTCAGGCTTCTGTGCTTACATTTTCCACGAGCCCCACCAAAGCCAGAGATCTCTGTGGGTCACACAGCATTTTCAGCATCAGGTATCTTTATCCAGGAGTTTTTGCATCATCCAGTGCTGTCGATGCTAGTTCCTGTTTATCTTTCAAGTGCTGATTGGCACTAAGGCGCAGCTGTTTGTGCGCTCATTGCCATATTATATTACTCTTTTGTGTGTGCAGAAGAAGTGTGAGATTCAGACCATGAGGCCACCATGTAAAACCATGTGGGGAGGAGGAACTGAAAAGACTGCGAAGGCAGAAGGATCCTTTCTTTTTGCTTCAGTTTAACTCCTAACTGATCTCCTTGGTTTTCTGGCTCCTACTGAGGTCCAGGCAAGAGCAGAAGGAGAGCTCTCAAATTCTGCTCGTGATTATTCCATTTCAGATATAACTGAAGCACTTTGTAATTTGCTCCTAAAAAAAAGGACAGGATTACTTGAGCTTTTGTCACTCGCAGTGACTGCTTTGTTAGCTGCTCTTTGTTTTAATACCATTTTCAATAGTATGAGGCTGGTAGAATAATCTGCTCCAACGTTTTGGGGGCAATGCTCTACTTGCTTTCAGGGCTGCCAGTTTTAGCAGGTGATGAGAATTCTCTTGGGAAATATTGGAGCTCAGACTTCAACAGACTGATCTGTACCACAGTGGAGTCTTTGCATTGATTTGCAGGGACTTTGCTTCAGGCCTTCAACTGATGCAATTTGGGATTTTAGAAAGTGGGGGATCTATGAGAATTACAGTTTGCATTTCTTCCTTGCACACACCCGTTCGGAGAGTCCCACAGGTCCCGTAACCATGGCAACAGAGTACCGGTTATGGATTTAGCCATGCCAAACCGTGCAAAGATGGGATATATCAATAACCCATTTTAGAGAAAAGGAGGTGAGAAAGATTAAGCGATTTCTCCTGATTAACGCATGCAGAATAAGGCACTGCTGGAAAAGGCAGCTGAGCTGCTGTAACGACTCATAGCTGCTAAAGGTGTGATCTTTCTCCATCCTTCCTTCCTGCTGGCAGGCCCCCAGCCCTGCTGCACGGTGGCCCATTGTCTTTCTGAGCCACACAACACCGTTATTTGCCCATGCTTTGCTTCTATGTAGGAAATAGAGCTGTGGAGGGAGGTGAGGACTGGAGATGGGCTCCTGCCCAAGGGACAGCAGTGCCCAGCATCCTGTCCCTTCCTCAGTAGTCGAACAAAAAGCTTTCCTTTCTGAAAGGCTTGGGTGGAGATATAGGTCATAATGCAGACCCAGTTCTTTCTCACCCTTGGCATCTTCTGATATGTCAAATAACAGGCAGAAGCCCACTTAGTTGGTGCCTTGCCTTGAATTACTGCATAGCTTGCAGAGTAATTGCCATTTATCACCAGTGAAGCAAAACCTCTTGCCGTGCTGTCACTGCTGATGCCACCTGAACCCATGGGACTGGTGCTATAAGCACCTGCAGCTCTAGCACATGGTGCCTGCAGCCCCGTGCTGCCCTCACGCTGCTCATCTCCCGGTTGGCCACAACAGCTCCAAAACCCCCCAGCTCCCTTCCTCTGCTCCCCAGGGTGCAGATGGCTCATCTCCCCGGCGTGCATTTCATGAGACGGCATATTTGTTATCGATTAATTCCACGCTGGAAGTACACCCATCATTCTTGGCAACATATGGCAACTAATCTGTCCTTAAGCAGTTAATTAGGCACCATTTGTATGCACATGTCGCCCTTAGCTCACTGCAGATCCTGTCGGAAGCTGTTTGTTCTGGGCTTTTGCTTTCCTTTGTGTGGAAAAATGAGATGTTTCTTACCCATTGTCTTTGTGTGGATTCTTAAAGAACAGAAGTAATGAGGCACTGCACCAGGCTGCGGTGCTGGGATAAGTGAGGCTGGCATAAATGCGATCCGGTCCAACAGTGCTGGCCTAAGACTGGGATGTGGGGAGTGCAGCTTTTCCATGATTATGGGGCAGGAGCTAATTTGGCAGGAACTGCCCTCCCTGCACACTGAGAGGGGCAGAAGTTTTTCAGGCAAGGATCCGCTGCAAGGATCTGTGAAATTTTCAAAACAATTAAACAGAAGCAAAACACAAACAATAAAAATACAGAGCTGTCCAAGGCTGTAAATGCAGTATAGATGGTACAAGATCCTTTGCCTATTATTATTATTTATTGTTCTGTATTACAGCCATTTCTGCAGTCCCAAAACATTGATTGTTTCTGTTAAGCACTCTCTGTATCAAGGGCCATGAAAGTTTGAGGTTGGCGTTGTTCTTACTTTTCTGATAGAAGTGGGGAGGCTCAGCAAGGTGGGATGATGTGATGTGAGTCTTTGGTTCTAGATGTAGAAACTGACTCCGGGTTCTGAAGTGTCAGATCCAACACTGCATCTGAAGGCTGCCTTTCTTTCCTAGTTCAACTTGTAGTTTAGTATCTTGTGTCTGACATCTGGAGGGCATTCTAACAATTTCAGAGGAAAAAAAATGTGTAATGGACAATCAATAATCTGCTTGTTGGGGAAATTTTCCCCCACTGGAAGGATAGAATCAAGGACTGAAAAGCATGAGAAGACTTCTCAGTGCAGTTCATCAATTATCACTGCTGTTCGGCTCCTGAAATTGAATGGAGAGCTCAGCGTCTGGCTTGGTTTGAAGACAAAGAAAGCACATGTTGCTCCATTACCTCCAACTTCAGTAAACTCCTAGTAAGTCTATGACAAATTACTAATCTGCCTGCAATTTTTCATACCTGTCCTGTCTCCATTTTGCTGTGCTTTCGTTGTGATTACTGCGTATTCTATCTCACAGCATCTTGTAAATGATCTATCAGCCTTATTGAACATGTGGATCCCTCCTGTATTTGATGAGCTAAGTCCATCCTTGGATGCTTGCCTGCAGCAGAGTTGAGCACGTGTATGAAAGTTTTCCCTGCTGCTCCATGCAGGAGGCAGATTGCTAAGCCAAGTTCATAACAAAAAGGTTCTGAATTCCCCCCAGCAAGTCGGACTTTCTCCTATACTTAATAACAGCAGCTGTGTAGTGTTTCAAATAGTTTCAGACTTTCCTCTGGTGTTTACTGTATTGTATTACAGTTTAATGTTCTTTTCTTTAGAAACAAGTATAAATGCCCTAACTACAAATAACACAGCAAAAGCAATGTTGTAACATGGCTGGTTTGTTTAATCTGTCTTTGAATGTCTCTTCCCCCATTACCAGCCTTGTTAAGCCAATCTAATTTTTGTTTCCTTCCCACTGTGATTGCTTTTTTTTTTATTGTGTACAGCTGATAGATCCCATTCTTGCAATGTAATGTATCAATCACAGATTTCGGTATGAATTCTTCAGGGTTCTTCCCAGGAAAGCCTGAAACCTGAAGTGCAGCAGGAGCAGGGGCAGCTGTAGAGAGCTTTTCATCATACTTTCACTATTGCTACTCATGAGCCCTATCTGAATCCAGGCCCTGTCGAACTGGGTACAATACACATTTAACAGGAGGACATTGCCCCTTCTAGAAAGACTTCACAGGCTGCGTACAAAAGAGAGTTAAGGTATGGGGAAAGATAAATTGATGTGAAATCCATCAAGGCAGATTGCCTTGAAGTTTTAGAAGAGCGAGTTCCAAATAATAGAGAAAAAGCAGCAAGCAGCAAACCAACACCACAAGGCTCCTTCCCGTGTTAGGGACAGACAAATGAGATAGAAAGCTTTTTTTTTTTTTTACAGCCATCATTGTGGCATCCCCTGGCTGCTTGGGAGCAGCTAACATACTGCATCAGTTAGCAGAAGGGACAGGTTTGCTGCCTTTCAGGGCTGCCCACTCTAATGGGCTTGCTGTTCTCTGATCGTGTTTCTGCTATTCCACAGCAAAGAGATCCTGTGGGGAAAGAATGGATGATACTAACTACCAACAGTTATTGGTTTGGCTGACTTTCCCTTGTAAGTGTGAAAGGATGGGACCGATGCTGTGTTGGCTATGAGAATAAAGCCTTAAAAAATGAAAGATGGCAAAAGTGTATGTATTGGAGGAGTAGAAACTCCTTGAGATCAAGGAGAACAGCACAAAATCAAGAAACCCGCAGTCATGGTAGGAGACTCTGTACAAAGGGGTGCTGAGTGTTGAAATAAGTCATGTTTGCTGCACTGCTGCAGGGATGAGATGGTTTAGAAGGCCTTTAGAAGTAAGCCAGCCCCAAAGGGAAGGGAACCATCGTTGGAATTAACACAGCAACACCTATTTGTATGCCAAAGTGACATAGGGAGGAAACTAAAAGGCCAGAGGCTCGAAAGAGAAGTGGGCTTCAAGTGCCATCTGGGGAAAAAGAGAGAAAGAAGAAAGGGAGGAAAAGGTGGCAGAAGGAGGTGAGAGGTTGCTACAACTTGAAAAAGACATTTGAAGTGCCACTAGATTAAATGAGGAAGGGCATCGGGGGGAATATTTTGCTTTGTCAGAAGTTCTGAAGAACTGTGCTAATAAAGTAAGGTGAGCATCGAGGCCAAGGAGTCAAAAAGTGAGCAGTGAGACAGCTCTGCTGTTCTGACAGATGCATGGCCCTCCACCTGCCATGGCCCAGGTGTGGAACAAAGACTTGGAGTAAGAGGCATAAGATAAATAGCGGTGCAGGAAGGCTTTAAATTATCAGGGATCAATTTCTTTGACATAAATAAAGTTTCTTTAACCTGAGTTCCTTCATGAGTCAGCACTTCTGACTGGAAATGGCTTACATAAAAACCAAAACAAACAAAAAAACAGAGAGAGAGAGAGAGAGAGATTGGACTGCAGGCAGAGAAGGCACATTTAAGAAAATCGGTGATTATGTAGAAAGAATGGAAAAAGATACAATTCTGTCATTAAATGAGGCTACAAAGTGATTAGCCTGTGAGCAGAGCCAGAATCCAGAGCCTGTTGTTCCCCAGACGATGAGTGGCTCTGCTCATTCTGTTTCTATTACAGGCAACGTGTGCTTTATGCCAGGCTCCAAAGGGACTGGGCTTGCTCAGACTCTACATAGATCCACTCCTGTATGGGAGGGTAGAACAATGACACTTGCTTATTAACCCATGAACTTAGCACGAGCCGGGACTGACCTCCACTGTGCTAGCACTTAAGTTATCCAATCTTATCTCATTTGCACACATAATTTGCTGCCAAGGTGACATTACCAAGTGCTCGTGGTGATGAGGATGTGTTATTTAGGGCAGGGGAAAAAGAAAAAAATACGAGCTGAAAATCTGAGCTGGAGATAAGATTGTTTGGAGGGACAATGAAACAGAAAACATAAAGATAATTGTAGGGTTGGGCTTGTTCAGCCTCCCTTTGAGATGCCTGTAGGTCATGAAGCTATGCTGCTCAAGCTGCTTGTGTGATAACTGCAAGTGTTTTTAGAAAACCTGCTTGAGATTTCTCTTGGATTTATTTCTGCCATGTAGTTTTTAAGTTTTTGTTGTAGCTTTCCTTGCTTGTTTTTTATTCTTTAAAGATGGAGAAGGACCGACAGCGCACTCCAAGTATAAGGACTGGCTCAGGATTGGTTCAGACTGAGAGCGTAATCACGTTGTGTTTTTCTAATTTCCGTATTAAGTCCTTTTGACTTAATATTACAACCACAGAAGTTTTGACTCTTTGGGGCAATTCTTGCATGTTAATACATTTCTCATCTTTGTCCTTCTTTTTCTTCCCATTATAATGGGTAGTACCAGGGAGCAGGAGGCTGGAGAAACTCAAGGGTGGCTATGTGACAGCACCTCTTACTCACGCAATGAGCAAGAATCTTGTTTGGACGCAGCACGAGGATGCCTGGAGCATAATCAGCTCCATAACCATTAGGCTGACTTTCCTCAAGAAAATGCACAACAAACCTGCTTTTGTTTTGTCATGCAGCTGAAGAGGGTGACGGCTGCAGTGCAGTCAGTGGCCCTGCAGAAAGGCTCTGAAGCTCTCTGTTTTTACCTCAGCGAGGAAGGAGCAAGAATGCTGTTTTTCAGGCATTTGAGTTATGCAGCTTAACATGTGATTAGTTGATAGCCAAGCTATGGTAAACCTCTGCATCCTCATTCCTAATGTTCAGTTGTTA
Source organism: Alectoris magna (assembly GCA_030625065.1). Taxonomy (NCBI): domain Eukaryota; kingdom Metazoa; phylum Chordata; class Aves; order Galliformes; family Phasianidae; genus Alectoris; species Alectoris magna. The sequence continues at coordinate 10,620,262 of CM060576.1, read as the reverse complement.
TCACAAAGACAAGCACACAATTTTGATCTACATCTGTATATTTTAAAGCCCTTCAAAGATAAACATATATAGTGGCAATGCTAAGTCAGGGCTTGAAGCAGTGATTGAGCACCTGGTGGGGAGGCAGGACCAAGCCAGGGGAGCTCAGGCGCATGCAATAGAGACAGGATGGAGCGAAGATCCACCCCTTCCCAGACCTCATTTAAGGGCTGGCAGTGGAGGCAAGGGTGTCTTGCTGGAGATCCCTATATACCTGAGGTCCTCTGAAGGTAACCAGCTTCTTTCCTTTATTTCTGTGCCCATGGCTGTTGTATCTGAGCAAGTCCTCGCTTGCTGTAGCCTAGAACCTTGCTGTTCTGCTGTCATTGCTGTGCTTTCTATTGTGTTGCATGCATACGTGTGTATAAATATCAGTAGCCTTCAGAAACCAAAACCATCTTTCAGCTGTGAGGTATCACGTGACAGAAAGATTCAGAGAAATTGCGTGTACTGCTCATGTTCTCCGTAGGCTTCTATAGTTGGGGTCAAGATGAGCAATGTGGGTACAGAGCAGCAGCTGGGCACTGTTGGACTGAAATCTCCTGGAGTTATCTTGTGGCCAGACATCACAGCTGCTCCTCACAGTGCTCGTAAGCTCCAAACACGGGCACACCAACACCTGGAACAGGGAAAAGGAAGGGGAAGAAAGCCAGAAGTGCTAAGACTGGCTGCCATTTTTGTATCCCTTTGAGCTGTAAAAATAAATGGGGGGGGAAAATGCCTTTTTTAAAATGCTGAAATAAGTCCTAATAATTTTACATATTTCTCCTCATTTTACAGCATTAGCTATGAATACTTCTAATGAGTCTTTTTATGAAAACCTCTTCTGGTGTGGGGGGGAAGTTATTAAGCCTCCTACAAAGGGATTTTATGGTTTTAATTATAAACAGGTAATGGAGTCTATGTAAAAATTACCTTTTGACTTTGCAATAAAACCCGTTTCCCCCAAGGTAAGAACTCCATAAAGAGAGCATCGCATAGCAAGGCAGCGGAGAAGTCTGCTTCCAAAATCAAGAGGTGCCTATTGAACTGCAGCTTTTGAGAAGCCCTGCAGCTCCATTGACCTTAGCCTGGGTGCATGTGTGTCACCTGCAGCCCAAGGAAACTGCAGAAGGTAATGCAAGGTTGTGAGGTTTTCTGGACTATTTTGCTGTGCTGCATTAGATCGGCCTCAGGACTTCTGTAACATGGTTAATTATCACAGGACCTCCCAAAAAACACAGCTGGTGACTGATGCATAGTGTACTCACTGCTTCTCTACTTTGAGCTGCCATAGTTAGAAAGAATGCTCCGTGCAATTTTCCTAGACTTACTTACCCTGGCTTTCTTACTGGTTTTGCCCACTCTGCAGCAGGAATTGCTTGTATTTGAATCTTAGGGGAAGCCCCTGTGTTGGAAAAAAAAGCTTTCCCTTTCTGTGCTGTTCCCCTTTGTCTTGCAGCAGGGACTCAGATGAGCACTGGGCTGCCTCCAGAGCTGCAGGTTATCCATGAGACCCCCGTTCCTCACTCTACACAGCCTCAAGGCCGAAGGCAGAATGGGTTCCAAGTGCACAGATGCGGCAGAGGACTGTAGCAGGGCTGGGGTGACCATGATGTGATTAGGGGCAAAGCAAGACATGCTGGCACCTTCTAGAGGAGGTTGTTCTGTCTCTTCCTCCCTCTCCTTCACATCTCAAGGAAACCATGTGAAGAACAAAGGAAAATGCTTTGCTCTTTAATTACTGGTCAAATTGATTGTGGTAACTGAGCAATATGAACTTTTTTTTATTTAATTAGTCTGGAGAACCGTGTGCACTTGAAGTCCCATGAGGGAGAAAGATGGGACTCCTGCTCTTCAGTCAGGGCCCCACAGCTGGTGGGAAGCACTCAGCTGCTCTCCTCCTGCTTCATCACAGCAATAGGGTGAGTAGGAGAGTTGTTCCTTCTTCAGCTGCTCTGCTGGAGTCAGAGATCACCACAAAGAAATCAAAAAAACCTTTTTCTGTGAGCCCTGCTCTAAAGAGGCAAGTCAAAGTTTGAGCTGTCAGAACAGGCAGGGCCAGGAGTCACCACCACCTTTTTCCCTAATTTGAAAGGAACTGGTGGTTTGCCTCCTGATGTGTAGTGTGTGGTTATCTGATTATTAGAGGCAGTATTTGCTTGGTGCCAGGTCCCTGAGCTGGCATCTAGTGCTGAGCTCAGCTGAGTGGTCTTGCAGGCTTCTTGTGACCTTGAGGAAGTTGTTCCATTTGGCTTTGCCTCCTCATCTGCCCCTCTTCCTTCCTCCCTTCCTTCCCCTCCACAGGGAGGTAAGTTCTTTGATGAATGAGTTGTCTTTTTGCATAAGATGAAATGATCTAAAGAGACTAAGTTACTGTGACTTAATGAGTTAATTACGTCACTTGTCTGTCAGCAGTAACGGGCTGCACGTGTGCTCTCTGCCAGGAAATACAAGCGTTGGTTTAGAATGCCATAAATAGAATTACTTCAGCTAGGAGCCTTCTGCATTAGAAATTAGGAAATAAAACAAGAGAACCAAAGCCCCCTGAATTAAAATGTTTATAGAAAGCATAAAACTTCTTTATTTTCAGAGCACAACCCTGGTGTCCCAGCACACATCTCCATTGCAGAGCTCAGTGAGGCAGTGGTGGGAGCTCATCTTGTAGCAGGACATCTCAGGGGAATACAGCATGTTGTGCTCCCAGGCTGCCAGCTCCATAATTAAATCTTTTTTCAGGTGGTTGAAAATTGCCCAAGTGAGGACCCTTCAACAAGAGGGCTAAGCCAGTGCCACACCAATGGCATGAGTAGGATTCTGGTGCTGCTGGTGCCAGCCATCATCATGGTGTGTGTAGCTTCCTGTAAGTGTCAGGCCGGTCTCTGGGCACGGATATCACACTCCAGACCAACTGCCTACACCATGCACCTAAATTAGCTAGTTATTTGATTAAGCTGGCCAACACAAATTTTAATTGCCTTCTCAGAGCTGGAAAACTGAGAAAGGAAGAGGTGAAGAGGGAGGAACTAGTGTGAAACTGGAGTCTGTAATGTGCTGTCTTTTAGTTCTCCTTGTATATAATTTATAAGGATACATAGACTGTTATGGCTCGTCTGTATCCCTCTAATCACTAATGAGCTGCCTTTCATGTCCTAAAGTTAAAGTCTTAAAAGTAAGTGTGTTTTCTACTGCAGGTCCATTTCTGTTCTTTATACAAGTGTCCTAGTGCCCTTTATAATGTATTTGCTAGAAATCTTGACAACATTATTTGTTTTGTTTTTCTATCTCAATGCAATGTTGAGTGGAAAAAGGCTCATTATCTTCCTATTTTGAAGAGGATTCTGTGCCTTTGAAAGGTGCTCTATTAACAGCCCTAGAGATAGGGAGACATACAGAAGAGGCACAGCACGCTTGGGCAGCTCGAGCCCCCCTTCTTTGCTGTTGTGTTGCAAGTGATGGATGAATGGTACTTTGCTTATCTGTCCTGGACTTGTGGGTTCAGCAAGCAGGAAGCTCATCTGCACCTCATCTTTTCCCTCGCTAACAGCACTGCCAGATGAAAAGATTTTACCAAATCAAGGGATAGAAACATTTTGCTTTTTACAAATTAGTTTCCTTCTATGACTTTGAGACAGTTGGCTCGTAACAAGGTGACCCTGGTATTCGTATTTGTAATAATCATACAGATTGCAGAGGTATCTGACAGTTAATGGGCCTGGATTTCCACAGTACCAGCCTCCCTTTTAGATTTCTTGAGGTCTCCCTCCTACGGTATTTTTGTGGCTGTCTCTGATGGTTCTTTGCTTTCTCATATTCTGCTTTTTAACTCTCCAGCAAGTGCCAATCCCCCCAGTCACCGTCTGTAACCTTACTGTACCCTTTGTGATGTCCTTCAGGTCTATTCTGCTGTTCCTGCATGAATGAGCCCATGTGGCTGTAACATGGGAGAGCTTTACTCGACCAAAGGCTCAATGCAATGCCTTAAAACGGGTTGTGCAATTTGATTTCAATGAAAACTCACGTCAGTAGTTCACGCGGTGCTATGGCAGTAATTGCAGTTACCCAAAATACAGAGGGTATAGCCCAGAAACCTGGTGCTAAGTTGAGGCCTGTAGCCTTTGGCAATACGTTTCCTTCCTTTATGAAAAGCCTGTTATTACATACATGGTCAGCCCTGGAACTGGGATAGCTTTCTGAGAAAGAAGGTAGACATGCAGTTGATTTTTGTATCCCAAGTTCAGTTCTAAAAGCCTTTGTTTCCTGGTGAGAAAAGGAATCTGCTACCAAAAAAAAAAAAAAGTGTTAGAGATGGGAAAGCAGAGAGCAATAAGTGAAAGGAGGGTAAGAAGGCAGACCATTCTGAATATCTTTCTCCTCTCCTGTCCTTCTCCAAGGCAGAGGCAGCTCTGTGCCCAGCTGCATCCTGGCTGCACAGTGAAGACAGCTTTAAGCCTCCATGAGGTCTGCCCAGGGCTGCTGGCAGCTGTCTATTAGATGGAGCTGATAGCTAATCTCCTCCTTGCATGTACCATGTGCACGTGCTTCTTTTGTGATTGTCTATCTCTTCAGAGAGCCTTCATAAACACATTTAGGGTATCATTTGAAGTCCTTTGAAATCAAGAAGGGTCTGTCTTCCTCCTCCAGTGGGCTTTGGCTGTTGGGATTATCCCTATCTCACAGCAGGTTTATTTTCTACTTAAGAAATTCCTCTGCAGCTTTTCAGAAGAGGTCAAAGAAACGATATCTACACCTCAGGCCTCTTCCTGGGACCGTGATACGATTGTACATCAGCATCAGTTCTGAGCTGCAGATGTTTGAGGAGTTGAGAAGGAAAAAACAATTTTAAAAGGAAAAAACCTCACGTAACATAGTCCAACTCAACAAACCACTCATTATGTTCAAATCTTGTTAATCTCATTGGGAATCCGCTCTGTGTTTTGTTGTATTGCATCAAAACACAAACCTCCTGGCTCCCAGTTACCCAGCAGGAGGGTTCGGATTTATTTTCTCTTTCAACACATTTACCAAGGGTTTTTAAAACTCGCTTCTGAGTTGTGCGTAGGGTCTTGTGAATTTATGTCACAGGCTCATGTTGCTGAAATCTCACTTTAGAAGAGTTCTTTCCTACGTACATTAAAATCACTGGATGTATGTCTTTTTCCTCCCACCTATTTTTCTTATTTTCAGTCATCCTGTCTGGTCTGCAGAAGCATTAGCTCCTCGATCCTCTTTGCGCAGCCACTTTGGTTCAAAGAAATGCAGATTGGGTTGCTGCTTCACTTCAAAGAGCAGTGAGCAGGCGGGGAAGGCGCCTTTTGCGCAGGGAGCTGCTCGTGTGGCAGTCAGTGCTGCAGCACCTCAGAAAACATCTTGCACCTGAGAGTATTTCTGTTGCCAAAACATACTTATCCATTTGGATTTTGACAATTAAACATCATGGTGATTTTTTGGGTATGTATTGTTGAAAAATGCATTTTGATGGAAGAAAAGATTGTTCCCAGTTGGGCATGATCCCATGTTCTCCGTGTGCAAGGCTTCCTGCCACCACCCAGACATATCTTCCAGAGTCCTCTCTTCTACAGAACCTGCTATGCCCTCAGAAGCCCTGTCAGTACAATGTAGTTAGAGGGAGATTTCCCTTTTTTTTTTTTGAGAGAGAGAGTTATTATCTCTATGCCTTTCTTTTCCTTATTGTAAGGGAAGCAACAGCATGCATGGAAGTCAAGTATTTATCTGCTATAGCACTTATATTCAGGTAGATCCCCAAGTGTGATTTCTTTTTTTCCATTTAGAGGGCAAGTGGTTGAGTTATGTGGTTTTTTGTTTTTTTTTTCCTTCATCTTACAGCCACAGCTCAACTCATCTTTCATAAATTGGGTGCTCACAACTAATGGGATAATATTAAAAACCTAGCAATTGCCTGACTCAGCTGGACAGTGCATCAGATATGGAAGCTTTTCACAGCTTTGGAGCTGATGAGTTGTAGACATTGGCAAATACTGACTTGTAAAATTAGAGCTACTAGAGTTCAAAAGGGACAGATGGCTTTATTTATGAAAAGGGATTTAAGGATCACACACAGACTCCATAGAAAGACAATGTGTTGTCAGAGACCATATATCATAAAATGCGATATTTAAAATAGTTTAAATTCCCTTTTCATCATTGCTAGATAAACCTGATGCAGCTGCTTTCTTTAAAAAACAGGAATCTTTGAGCCTTATTTTTGTCTTACAGAACGAAAACAAACAGGAAACAAGAAGAAGCTTCAAGAGGTCACCTCTGGATATGTTGTAAAGTTTACTTTGGGTGACACTGAAAACCCTTTGAACGCCTTTCTGTTAGTGCCAGCATGCTTCTCTGTCTTATCTCCATGCAATAGCTGTTGTTTCAAATGTTGGTGACTTAGTGATCCGTCCTCTGACTTATTTCCAGGTTCTTATTCAGTATCCAAGGTGTATGGAGCACATCCTTCCCTGGTAGGAAGGTTGTGATGACAATTTGCCAACGCTGTGTTGATATATGAATCTGATTGAAGGTTTAGGTGGCTCAGTGCCACTGGGATGTCAGTTCCTCTGAACTGGGTAACAGAACGTGTGAGGAGGAGAAGTTGTTGTTGCCCAATGATACATCAAATGGGAGAAAATACTGGAGACTAATGTGGACAGTAATGAATTTTTCACTCCTGTACAACATGTCCAGAGCTGTACCAGGCTGGGATGATTCCAGTGGGATGGAGCCCCACTGGAGACGGGGCTGTGAAAGCTGCCTCTGTGTAGAGAGGCAGGGGATGAGATAGTGATGGGCAGTAACATAAAACTTGTGCTTTATGATTTCAAGTGAGGAACAAATTGTAACCAAAGGTATTGCGTATCTGTTCATGCTCTGAGGGGGCAAGCTCCTCTTAGGGGAACATATTCCTCTTCTGCTGCTGCTATTTTCCTTTCCAGCTTTGAGAGTGACTTCAACCATCTCTTTCCTGTCAGCGCAGCATATGTCTGCTCTGCTCTGCTGTTATCTGAACAGAATACAAAATGGAAGCTATTTCCAGAAAGCACAGCTAATATTAAAACATGCAGAAGTGCAAGGCACAGGGAAAAGAACATCCCAGCAGTTATTTGACTCTCCTGAATATAGTGTGTCAGGCCAAATATTCATTGGGTCCAGACTGCTCAGAATAAGCAGACAGACTCTGAGCTGTTGTGTTATACAAGGTTTATCATTTGTGTGTCTCATAGCCTTTGTACATCAGGGTTACGCTTACATTTGTTTGGTTCAGTGCCTGCATCACCCAGAAAGCTGGGGAGCCTGCACTTTCTTGTCCACCCATTAGAGTCTCTGGCACTCAGGTTGCAGTTTTTTGCTATTTGAATGACAAAGATCATTTGCCTAAGTTGTCTTAATGAAGGACAGTGCACTGTGTCTCAGCGTGGGTAAGATATTGACATAGTGGTGTAAGTTTGGTGGAGGGCATCAAGTGAGGCGGAAAGTTTTGGAACCTTTATTCTTTGAGACACTAAAAGCTCAGCAGGTCCCTGAGCAACCTGATGGAAGGATTCCAACTGCCCCTAACGATAACAGGGGGCACCCACAGTGTCTGCTGCCAGTTCAGAGCACTGAGAACCCTGGGCTGGATGGTGGATGTTCTGTAGGAAAGGAGAGTTCCGGGTTGGTTTCTGCACTAGAAAATGAGACTTGACACCGTAGGGACAGACAGTGAGCTGCCAGTAACTGTGAAAGGAATGATCTCTTGGGCTTGGCATTCTGTTATCTTTAAATAAAACATAATTTAGTTCCTAAATATGAGCTCTTATTGGTTTTAACATTAAAGTAATGTGACTGTCAACCCTAACTGTAGCTGAATAGGAAAATGAAGGAGATTAGTGTGACATTGTTTAATTTCCAGCAAAACTCGGGGAGAGAGGAGGGATCTATTTATTTGAGGACTATAAAATTAAGATGGGGTTTTTTTTGTTGTTCTTGTGGTTGTTGTTTTGCTTTTAAACGAGATCCCAGCAGAAGGGGATAAATGAAGACAAGTGGCTGACTCAGGCATCCTGAAATTAGCACCGAAGCTTTCTGTTGTTAGCCACTCATTACTCTGTGGACTTGGGAAGCAAGTTTAAAAAAAAAAAAAAGTATTAACTGAAGATGCCATTGCAACAAATTGTTCAGTTATAAGGGCTAAAAAACAGCTTATTTTTATTGGTCCTTACATGTTTTCATTTTGCTACTCATCTCTTGTTATACCAGGCATAGATCTCTAGAGGGAGAGAAAATAGACGTATGGAGAACCTACCGACCTGTGTCTGCTATTTAGACTTTGTATGCGTGTTACTCTGCTACGCGGGTTTGTTATGCAGTAATAAATAATATAATAATATCTTAGATTTATATAGCGCCTTCTTATTCCCAAAGATTCCAAAGCACTTTGGAAACAACAGGACTTAATTGTCTTCTCACTTTGCTTTTATGCACTCTTGACTTCAGGGGAATTACTTGTGATTTACACTAAAAATATACAAGAATTGGTTATCTTCCCTCTGGAGCATGGCTAAGAGGAATCATAGCAATTATGAAAGATCACTTAGAAGCATGAAAAGCCATTTAGGACAAAGAATGAAAGCAAAATTATTTGGCTTAACAGAACGAAGCGCTATAGAAAAGCAGAATGCAAAAAGGCACAACTGGAACTTGGTTCGGAGCCCATGGTTCAGAACCATTTTTTTCCAAGTTGGTCACTTTGAACATGAGATCTCTTAGAGTCTTAAGTGGCCAGCTTTGGGGTAATATGGGAGACACAGTACTGGGATATCAGTGTGCTGCTTTCATTTGCTCGCAGTTGTCCTCTTGCCCTTGGGGGGGCTGCCCACCTTGTGGGGGTGATGAGTACTGGAGGTTTGAAATGCATAAAGTTCACTTCTAGCAAAAAGTAATTCCTTGTGAGGCACTCGTTGGAAACAATACTACAGTTTTTTGTTCATCTATAAAGTGAGTGCAATTGAAGTTGTGTAGCAGGGAGATTGGTGTCCTATAAAGAATGACAGCATGTATTGCAGCACTGAGAGCAGTGTCCTCAGCTGGCAACTGAACGTTTTCCTTTTTATTCAGAACACACACACAAAATAACGCAGATTTCCATTTCTGCAAAAGCTGATGCTTTAAAAATCTGTTCCAAACTCATCAATTGATGCAGAATTATTCATTAGAAAAGAAATCAGAATATTCTGATGTTCTAAAATGCTTTACTGTTTTGAACTTTCCCTCAAAGTGATTTATTTTTTTTTTTTTCTGCTTGATCTTTTAAATGAGACAGTACAACTAGCATTCAGCCAACACCAAAATGGAGGAGACATTAGATTTTTTTCCCTCCAGAAAAAAATCCTTCCCCTCTTAGATTTTCCAGGCTTCTTAAAAACATAATGTTTTTGCTTGGATTAGGAACTTCTATTTTTTTTTTTTTTTTTTAATTCCTGAAATCAAATCCGTAGTTGTCACTGAAATGTGGAGATACTGAAGTTATTGTTTTGACATTTGACCTTCGGAGCCAGGAGGGATCAACTCCTTCTCTCTCTACTTCTCTCTCTACCATCTCGGCTTTGGCTGAGGCAGTAAAAAGGAGAAATCCTCACAAGGATGATTAATAATGGATAGCATGTCTACAGGCAATTGGGGTAACAGTATTCCTATAGGAAGTTCCTGCATTTCCCAAACTGTGTAGCTTTTGATTTGAGCAACAGCTGTCCTTGAGAGCTGTGTTTAGCTTCATTTAGTGCAAGCTTCAGAAAATCCATTTTTTGGCTGTTGGAGATTACAGATGCTTTCAGGGCCGGCAGGACAGGACCTGCCCTCTGCTCTGCAGCAATTACTGTGTCAGCAAAACTTTCTGAACTGGGCTGTGCTTAGCATGGTGATGGGCATCTCGTGTGTCCACAGAGAGTCCTGACATTGGTTAAATCAGCATCTCTGTTTTGGCAGTGCTCATGATGTGCCATGTACTAAAAGAAGACTATCTGAGGGTCAAGTCCAGGTGGGTAGGATTTGCTGAGGTCAGTGGGAGGTACCAGAGGCTGAAATTCAAGGTGCAGACACAAAGTATGAGGTGGGCTGAGATAACCACATTGGCAGGGAGGATGGACAGGATGAGTGATCATGGGCACGCTTCTTAATGTGCGCTGAGGATATTCTCGGTCCAAGAAAAACATCATCAGCTCTGTCAAGGCAGTACTGGGAGAGGCATCTTCCCAGAAACTGATCCCAGATGAACAGCTTCCCCCTCCCTGCCCAGCTCCTCTAAGGCTATGAGTCTGAATGTAATTTAGTCCAAGCAGCCCTAAGTCCAGTGGAAAAAAAAATAGGAAAGATTTGAAAGCAGGAATTACATCTTCTCTGAAGGAAGTACGAATGATCTGCAAAGTTTACTGCACAACAAATGAGAGCCAGTGCGTGAAGGCAAAGTGTGCTGGCTATTTAAAAAATATACTTGTTTGTTCTAAAGGCTAAAGTGGTGCTTTAGAGGCATATAAAAGGAGGGTGAGAAGCAGCAATAAAGCAGGGCTGTTGTGCAAACCAGAAGTTGCCTTCCTGCAGGAGCACTCCCAAGCCCTGCCGATGCGTGACATCATTCTGTGATGGTGGGTAAGGGCTGCAGGAGGCTTACCAGGCACCCACCCGTGTCTCAGTCTCAATCTCTGTTTTCCCATCTATTGATCTCCAAGGAGAAGATTCTGTTCTGGGTATTAAGGGTTGTTTCTCTCTGCCAGCAAGCTAAATGGCACAGGGCAAGTGGTAAATACCGAGGGAAGGAAGGCAATTTAGTGCATGCACAGAGCTGGAAATGCAATGATTCTTTGCAAACGAAGAGGATGCTCATCTCAGCTGAATCACTCTTGATCCTATGGAGTTACACCGCTTTATGTCAGATGTTCAGAGGTGAGTTTTTTGAAATGGCCTTGGAAGCAAACAGGCTGCCATAAAGTCCTTAAAAAGAAGCTCAGCTCACATGTAGTGTTAACTACAAACTGCACTTGCTCTCAGGAGGCATTTACACATGAATCCTGCCAAAATTAGTTTCAAAGTGCAATAAATGGTCTGAACTCTTCCTGTACTGAATGTCAGTGTTAAATGGTTAGAAGAAGTAAGTTAAACTGCAGCTTTTCCTGGCCATACCTGTGGATATCAACTCAGACAACTTCCCGCATGCAACTCAGCCTCCTGTGTAATTCCTATAGCTGGAAAAGAGAAATTCACAATAATAATCTTACCCTGAGCTCTAACGTTCTCATCTTTATCTCAGGAATGACATAGAATGGAAAAGAAGGTTGCCCTGTGTGAGAGACCTCACAGAGCCCAGGTCAGGCACCAGCTTCGAGCTCCTTCTGATGCTAGGAAAGCATGAGCATGACCAGGCAGGTGCATGCTTCTCCCACGCTGACTGCTGAAGGAGCCTACGTGGTTTTCACAAACTATTCCCAAGGCTGACATTATGTGAGGTGAGTCTGGGCCCTGGGGAGCTCTCTATGGTTTTCCTGGGCTTTCTTCAAGACTATCAGAAAACAAATACAACATTCTGGGATGATACAGTTACAGTTGCTTTTTGCAGACAAGAGGTATTATCTGCATTTCACACACGGGGAAAAAGCATTACCCTGTTCTTCCTACATCAGTGCATTGAAATCCTATGGTTTTGAGTATGGTTAAATTTCTAAGACATTCTGGAATGTTGTCCTCTGTTCTGAATGGGTCAGCTGAGGCTGACTCGAGGGGCCAGGCCATGGTGCAGAAGGAGGTGCTCAAGGAAAAAGGAATTGTTGTCTTTTTCCTATTGAGAAGTATGCTGGTGTTCTGCAGTAACACCAGCATGCGGTTACAGTGATGGTTCCAATTAACTTCATACAAGGTCTTTTTCAATACTGCATTTGAACAGCTCATAAACTTCTTAGTTGTTCTTGAGATACTTCTGTAATGGAAACTGAGGCTCAGTGAGCTGCGTGACTTTCACTGGGTTACATGAGGATTCTGAGAAACCTGGAAATTAGTTTCTAGTCCCAGCGTTGTTCCCCAACCACTGAGCTCCCTTCTGTAGCATTTTGGGACAAGGCTGTAGAGCTCTGCGTGTTTCCTAATAAAAGTTAGCAAGACTTCACAGCACTTCTCCTTATCCTGTTTGCAGCACGCTCCCCTTGGAGATGCTTTGGCAGGAGTTCAAAGCTGAGATTTTCAGAAGTGACTACCATGTTCGGGTACCTTGGGGCTTGCAAAATAAATCCAAGAAGTAGCAAACTTCTTTCTCTTTCCCCAAAGGACCGAACGCTCCCTCTTCTGCAAGTTCCCCTTCATTATCGTTATTGAAATCAATAGCAGGAAACAGTTGAAAGTTCACGTTTTTCATTCCCTCTGTCTGTAAAACAAGGCATGGGTGGAGCATCTTCTCTTTATCACTTCAGCCTATGAAGAATTGAAATGTTTTTATTTGATCAAGTGGTTTTATATACAGGAAAGACGATGCTCCTCCTAAAGTAACGTTATAAGCATAATTAATAGAACTCCCATAAGAAGAGAGTCAGCACTTTCAGGGAAAAAATAAAATCAACTTTAGGTAAATAATGCTATGGAAGGACAGAATAGGGACTTCTACATGCTTCATTCTCCATTGCCTCTTTGGTATTTTTGCTTCTAGAAAAAGATACTCTTAAACAGTATCTCCACACAGATGCTGCATGCCTATGCTTAAGTTAACAGGAAATTGTACGAAAGATAGCTTTGTCGCATTCAGCAGCAGCAGGAGCTTTGTATCCCTGCGCTGTTTCTGTTTCTGCCTGCTTGCTGCTGGGAAAAAGCCATGTGCTGTGGCTGCAGCCCCTGATCACAGCTGCTGGACCAGGCACAGCACAGTGGGTGGGGGGGGGGGCAACCATCCCCCATTTCCTCTGTCCGGCCACAGCTTCACGTGCTTGCTGGTGAAGGAGTGAAAGCTGCTGGGTTTTTTTTTCCCCTCAGGAAAACGTGTGCCTGAACTTGGTGACCAGCAAATCCCTTACAGGAAAAAAAACTTGTCTCAATCTGCATTCATCTGTGTGGAACTGGTATAATACAATGGCTCTGCCAATTTATTCATACATCTGATGTTTGCTAACATGCTTTGATTTATTGGCTTTCTTTTATCACAGTAAAACTGTATTTTTACATGCTTTATTTCCACCCCAATCCTCAGCATGAACAGTTCCTGCTGGGCCTACACAAATTAATCTTTGATATTTTTTCCTTGCGTCTTGCACAAGCAGAGAGCACCATCCATCTCAGTTTGAAATTGGTTAAGCTCCAGCTTTCTGCCTTCTTGTGTTCTCTTGTCTGCTCCCTGTCCCACAGTACTTTCCAGTGGCCACATGTGTGTCCTTGTCCCAGCACTGCCCAGCATCTCCAACGCACAGCATGGCTGGGAGTGCGGGGGGACAGAGCTCTGAGCATCCATGCTGTGTTTTCTTCATGTAGCGCACACACACACTGGGATCCCTCCTCTGTCTTTCATTATTTTTTTTATCCTATCTGCCTCTGGCATGAAAAGCACAGAACTGCAAACAAAAGCACTGTCACCTTTCCACTCATCAGCAAAATAATGTAATTGACTGCAGTAGTCTCATAGATGCTCTTAAACCAGAGAAAGCAGTCATTCTGTCTGAGACCCCATACCAAGCTGGGCTCCCATTAAATTACCATCATGCAAGCTTACCCATTGGTGGTTGGAAGGTCCTTGGCCCCTGTACAGATAACAGCATTGCATGTGCAGCCTTGTCGTTTTGTGATGCATCCCAAACTTGCTATTTGTTTAAATTTTTGTGTCCAGGCCTTAGAGACGTGTATTTTTAAAGGATGCTCAAAAGGAATTACAGCTCAGCAGGAGTGCTGAGGATAGGTTGGCATTTAGATTTAATTGTCTCTTCTGACTTGTACGAAATTTGACAGATGATAATATCTAGGAAATTGGTCTTGCTATCCTTTGTTGCTGCTGATGTTTTGAAAGGTTTGGGTTGTTGCATGTAAATAGGAACGCCTAAAACAAGTATGGCCATTGTAAGCTCCGTTCTGGGTAGCCTAGGATTGAAGGAAGGACATATAAAGGCAGTAATAAAGGCTCTAATTTTGTCAAACAAGTTTGAAAGCTGGGCTCACAAAAGGCTTTAATGGGAGGAGCAGGATGCCGGGTAACTTTTTCCCCAACACTTTTAGGTACCCTAACTGAGAGAGGGATAATCAAATTTAAGTGACTTTGCTTAATTCACTGGAAACCATATGATCCACCACTGCGACAGCCCTTTTAAATGGCGTGTTCCATTATCACAAACAGTTTGGGACCCCTGGTGCACAGACGAGCGCAGAGCCCATGCAGCAGAAGCCAGCAAGACTATTTCCCAAAGCTGCTGGAATTTTTATGATTGCTGTATTTTAAAGTACTTACAAACATACTGTTAATCTGCTCCCAAATACACCTATGTTTTAGGATCCAGATAAGTGCATTTGAATGCAAATGTGGGTAATGCAATGCAAATTGCTTTAATGAAAATGAGGCTGCCTCTTTAAAAGCACTGGCATTACCAAAAGAATACAGGCTAATATAACTTCCCAGAGTACACAGCATCAAGAGTGTGCTTTCAGAACAAGGCACTCACCAAGGAAGGCACATAAAAAAAGAGGAAAGTACGGTGAAAGAGGAATAGAGAAGTGAATAAAGCTGAGATGAAAGGAAAGATTGGAGAGAGCAAACTGAAAAGGAATGAGGGTGCTACAGGAATCAGCAGAAGATGAAACTTGTGTCTGTTCACAAAAGACGACAGAACTATGCTGGCACAGTCCAGATACAGCAGTACATATACAACTAAAGGAAAATGAGAGGGGGTGGAATGGTTTTAATCTGACAATGGTTTTGTAATGAAAACCCCTAGGCCAGTGTTGTTGCAGATCTAGCTGATGCTAGGTTGGGTGCAGGGGATGGGATTTCTCCCCAGGTTCCCAGGCAGGAGGCTTTATCCCTGGGTGCCATGGCTGCACTGGGAATCAGATTCTCTTCTTAACCCAGCAGCTGATGCTGGGTCTGAAAATGCAAATGAGAGGAAAAAGAGCCAGCCTACCCGGGCAATCTAAAATTAATCTGCTTGTTTTGAACTGGGATCTGTATGCAAAAGGCAGGAGAGACCTGGGATTGCCCTGGTAAGCACAAATATTCTTGTCTTGCTGCATCACAACAAGAGGAGAAACAGAGGGGCAGAAGAGCTGGTGCTAGCTCTGAGACTCTTGCTGGGACCCCATCCCTCTGCTATTCAGCACTTAAGCTCCTGAGTATTCGCACTAACTTTGGTGGAAAGGATGCAAGATTTTCCTTTTACGTGGCAGTTTCAAATGCGGCAAAGAAAGAACAACAAAAAAGAAATACATATATATATAAAATATATAGGAACCAGAAAATCTTCCCTGCTCCAGGTGTTTTCCTCCTGCCTTTTGGTTTCTCTTCTTCCTAAGCACTGCAAGTAAATCTTCCTTGGTAGGAATAACAAAAACGAGTGGCAGCTGTTGCCAGCACCTCTCTGCACAGCCCTGGAGAAAGAAGTCTGCTCACATGTCTGTGTTGTAACAAAGCACAGATTTGGATTTATGGATACCTGGCTTGCATCTCTCTGGGGGAGAAGGGAAGAGGCAAAGACAGTTGTAAGCAGTGTGGCATCACAGTGTGGAATGACGTTTTGCTTTCTAGCTTTGTGCTGTTGTGCTGCAGCAGAATAACATTTTGTGGCTGCAGGGTTGGCTCCAGAAAGTCATGCTCAGGATGGAAGGTGCTCTGAAATCTCTTTTCTCTCTTGCACGGGGGAGTGGATATTTAGCAAACCTTGGTGGATTAAAATGATTGATTACACGAGTGCCTGTCGCTGCCAGGGATGGTCTTGAAGTCTCAGGCGGTAATTCTCAAACTCACTGATTACTAATTCCCTCCACAGATCAGTTTTTTGGTTCATACCTTCAGCGTTATTCAGAGTTGTGTGAAGTGGCCTCATGAAGAAGAGCAGTCCCAGGGCTTGCACGCTTGATGGGGCTGTGCAGAAATCCCTCTTTCTTTCTCAAATGATTTGTGTGGACATAATCAAATGACTGTCTCCCTTTCTGCCTTAGTGTGCCTATCTGCAACTAAGGGCTATGAGGCATGCTGCATTGCTCTCTAGCATGCTGCTGGATCCATCTCTGTAGTGCTCAGGGAAGTATAACTGTCATTATACAGTCTCTTCTCTAATAAACTGCCTACGGAGCCAGGCTGGTTAAAACACATTTGTATGAGCCTGGTGCTAGGATGCCATTTAAAGCTGGATGGTTTGCCATGGGCTGGTGAGCTGCAAGGTGATCAAAGGCCTCTGCTGGGTCCCAGTGGTTACAGGTCAGTACGAGTATCAGCAAGTTTTATTTCTTCTCCCAGCTTCCATGGTGATGTATTTAAAGGACTTTTTCTGCTTTGTATGTCTGTAAAGGGAGACTGTATAGCAGCAATGGAAAAGTGCATTCCTATCCTTTGTATCTGGCCAATCTTTGTAGGTCAGATGGGGAAAGAAGGGATGGGGGTGGGAGCAGGGAGAGCAAGCAGAGGGCAGAGGGCCCCTTCATCACCCTGCCCTCACTGCTTTGTCCACAGGACAGCACAGGGTAACAGGTTATCATCACAGCCAGCAGCTTGCAGGCCTATCCGTAAAGCAAATAGCAGTAATCAAAAGGATCAGATTAGAGCATGACAGACAAATAGACAGCTGCTGCACCCCTAAAGTGGAGATATGTGGGCAGCATGCTCTATGTACGAAGGTCCCTCAGCAGTCCGTGTGTGAAGAAGCTTCTTCAAGATTCACAGAAAGCATCACCACCACCACCACACAGCCATGGCAGCTGTGCCCTGGGACCTTGCTGTGTCTCTGATTCCATTCTGCTCCCTTGGGTTGAAAGGAGCTGAACTCAAACTGTGGCGCCTACATAGGAAGCTTATTGCAGCTTGCTGCTTCTCTACCAGGTTTGTGTCAAATCAATCTTAATGGATTACACTGGCTTAATAAATGCAATCCCATTTCCTTCAGCTTCAAGGCTACAGCCTGGTTACTGTGAGCAGCTTCTATAGCTCAATACAGAGATGTTTTACTGTGCTGGGGGTCACAGACAGCCCACACTATCGTTCATCCTGGGCTACTCCAGCAAGGCAAGGACGCACTGCTTCAACTACTGGCAGCCAGCACAATGGTGGTGCTCATTGCAGACATGCTGACCTCAAGTCCCCATGTTGTGCATACCAGGAGCAGTGCCAGGGAGCAGTGCTCTGCCTGCTAAGCCCACCTTCAGAAGCTCTGGGAGCAGTGACATTGCCAGCTTCCCTAAAGGGAACCATGTAAAAGAAGTTAGTCATGGCAGCAAGGATAGAGTTGGCTGTCCTGCTCCCAGGGCATGCTGCCCCTTTCCAACACTGAATTAACTACAAGCTGATGGATGAAGGGAGGTGGCACATGGCTTTTTCCTACTTCCGAGGAGTTTTCCTTAAAATGGTGATTTCTGCACAGCAAAACGGAACAGGGCACAGCTGGAAAACCTGCTGGTCTGGAGGGTGGTGTGCGTGGCAATGGGGCTGTCCTGGGGTGGGATGACCATAGAATCACGATCTGGGCTGATAGCTGTGTTCTACTCTGTCAGTTTTCCTTGAAAGCCCATTACAGAAGATTGAGAAGGATGACATGAGCTTTGCACTGAGGTAGCCCCATGTTAACATGTTGATTTCTGCCTCTGGCCCTCTCTGGTTTCCAGCCGTCCCGAAGACATCAAGAACAACCTGTGGAGAGCAGCAGGAGGAACAAAACTCAGTCACATTTCTTTTTTTCTTCTTCTTGTCAATTAAACAGGATTTATGTCGTACCTCTCTGTTCTGTAATTACCCCCCAGGATTTATTTCAGATGGCTCAGGAAGCCAGTATACCTCCAGAACTTTCTAGTTGCTGACAAGAGTTATTGCTGCACCTCCTCATTGTCTAGCAAAAAACAACTCCTTTCGTTACTTACTTTACCTTACTGAAGCAAAAGAGGGTATCCATTGTAATTTTGTTCCTTATACGAGACTGCATAAAAAATGGCCCTCACCATGTCAGGTAGACTGATTCTCTAGGATAAATTTAATCACAGATCACAGAGAGCATTAATTAACCCCTCTGCACATCGAGCTCTGAGAGCTCCCCCGTGCTAACCCAGGCAGGCTTTGCTGCAGAGCAGTTGTCATTAGTGACGAGGGGAGGCCAACCTTGTGCTTCTGGTGAAACACAAAGGATGGTCTGAGGGTACAGAATTTTCATTTTGTGTTCATTTCAATAACAAACTAAGGGATGTTTTATTTTTTTGCATTCATGCTTTGAAAACTGGCACTTTCAGATGCTATCGGGTTGCTTGTGTTTTTTTTTTGCAAGCTAAGGAATGGAAAAGGGATTTGTTTGCATTTAAAGGAGAGCTTGACAAAAAAGAGAAATATTGACTTAATTTAGGTAGCATTCCCTGTAAACAAGCTGGTAGGGTTTGTCTGTTTGTTTTTAATAATAATTTACATCCATTCCTCTGCAGAGTGCACCCTGTCTATTTCTTACCCAAGACAAAGTCCATCATTCTGCCTTGCAGGCTTTCTTGTATATATTTCTGCCATATTTACCCAGAAATGTGGGTTTGATGAAGCCCCACATCAGCTGAAACCACGTAGGGTTTATACAGGACAACAGGTGGGTTTGTGTTATTCGTATGTAGCCTTGTTTCATACAGCCTGGCCTGAGTTTGTGCCCAGATTTGCTTCCAGCACATTTACTTGGGACTGCAGGTGAGCTCGAAGTCTTGCATGTCTACCACTGGGGAAGAAGCCAACACGTGCTAGAAAGCATACACAGCAGGAATGTGTAGCTTCTCCCTACAAATGCTGACAGGTGATTCCACCTGCAGCCGTCCCAAATGTGCAAGGCCAGATTATCATTCATGGAAATGATTCAGTACACTTAAGTAGGGGCAGCCAGACCTAAAAGTTCCTCGCACTGCTCTGCTGGGTGATAGGAGATGCTTGCAGCCACTGAGTGTGCTCCTGTGGGATTTCCTCCATGTTTTGGAAAGCCATGGTCATGTCCTGGTGGACAGAGGAAAGCGTGGATGGCTGTGGAGGAAGGAGTTTGGCTGTTGGTGGTGCTTGGTCTTAATGGTGAGGAGTGAAACTTTGTGTTCGCTGCGGGGAAACTGCCCACCTGCTTCTGAACGCCTCTGTTGCTTGTTTCCACCAGACAAGGAGCCCTAAAATAGTTAGCAGTCATTCTTTCTGCCCCCGGAAAGTCAACCCTGTGCTACGGAAGTTACTCTGTCTGTTAAAGGCACTCGAAGTCAGACTGGTGGTTGCTGAGCTTTCCCTCTGGTTATTGCAGAAGGTGCTTCTGTTTGTTTTTTATTCTGAGCAGTGCTCCATTCAAAACTTCCCGTGACAAAAACGCACGTTTCCTTATCAAAAACAACTGGCTGGTTGCAGGGTACCTGGGAGCTGCCAGAGAGAGAATGAAACAGTGTTGTTTTTTTGCTTTCCAAGTGAAAATGAAAGGTCTAAATTAGAGCTCTGACTTGTATTTGTGGAAATCTTCATACGCAGTGCTCAGACCGCAATTCAAATCACAAACGCCGCATCTGTGAGATCCTTCTGCCATCACTGCAGTGTTTGCAATGTTGATGCCCATTCCTGAAAGTGCTTTTGCCAGAGAGCTTTGGACAGTTCTGCTTGGTGCTATTTTCCCGCTGGTGTCAACAAGGCAGTAAGTTTTGCTGTTTTTTCACCTCGCTCTCCCTTTTAAGTGTACCTATAAGGAAACGTTAGGCTTCCTTGGAAAAAAAAAGGTCATTAGTATTTTCATCTCAGTGAATGAATAACATGCCAGCATTCCTTGAGCTCCGTTTTAAGCTCTTGTCTTACACTTCATATGATAAAGCTGGAGCTAAGTTCAGTGGAGCCAAGAGCTCCCTACAATGAAACTGTGCAAAGTTTTTGGTACCAGGATGACAGTGGCTCCTGATCTGTGTTGCAAACAAGCAGGAGGCTGGTGCTCCACACTGTTTGCTGAATAGGAGACCTTTGAAGGAGTTCTCCCCTATTAAAAAATAGTTTATTCTAAAGTGACTGGAGAGTGAGCATAATTGGCTGTAGAAAATAGATTTCCAAGTCCACAACACTCATATCCAAGTGCAGATTTGATCTTTTAAGAAGGCTGGGCAAGAATAGGTACAGAGCTGCTGCAGCTGCCCAGATTTGGCCAGTTGTGGACAAGGACTCCATTGGTCCAGTAAGTTCCTAGCAAAGCTGGAAACAAGGAACGTGTAGATTTGCAGCCTTTCTGTGTTGAAGAGTTCCACCATGGCTTTGACGCTTGCCTTGCTGAATAGAGATGTGCAGGTTTGTCTTCCCTCCCTGTGTCCTTCAAACTCACACAGGATCTGTGAAAGAGCAGGTTGTTAGATGGCTTAGGAACTGCTGGGAAAAGCCACCTGCTCCCCCACTGCCTGCTTTACGTGCTTCAGAAGCAGGAGGTATTTCATTGGACTTACTTACTCTCGCCAGGAGAAACTGGATCAGATTCTGCCCTTGATTTGCTGTTGTATGAAGAACTCAGCTTAATGCCTTTGTTGGGTGGTGTCACAGCTGTATGTACAGTGCCACTGGAAAGACACAGCAGTTGCAATTCCTGTCATCTTAAGCTGTTCCTTGTTAAAGTTATGTGATTGCTCCTCTTTGGGGTTAAAACTCCAAATCTGTGCTTTAGATGCCCCTGGTTCCTGAGTATCTCTGTGCTTGCAGGGCAAACACAGAAGGGAGACTTGGCGTGGGATAATAGGAAACTGTGTTTGTGTCAGATATCCCTGTGCTTGTGTAATTGCAGCTGTTTCTGAATCTTCCCAGACCCCCTGCTGCTGCCACCCCTGTTTAACTCGGACCTCAGCATTGCTCAGTCTCAACTGTGCTGAGCTCTCACTTCACATGCTGTCAAATGACTTCTCCAGACAAAAAAAAAAAAAAGGTATGAAATCTCTGTCATGTATTAAATTACTGTTAGCAGGTAACTCCAAATTGGACTGTGTAGGTAGGCGAAAGACAAGGAAATTTAACACTTTACAGATTGTCATGAGCAGAAAAGTGCTAACATTCAGCAAAGGAGTACATACATACATTTGAAACAGCATCCCAGTCTTGATAGCGATTGCACAGCACCGTGATGCTGTCACCATTAGTGCCTGCAAGCAGTGGACCTGAGGGGGTTCTGACCAGGGGTATGTATTAACTATATGCTTGTGGATGTATTAACACAATAAATGTTGCTTTTTTGTGGGCATTCTTGGGTTTGCAGTAAGGCTGGCATGGTGGATGTGCCACTGACCCTACTGGGTGTCTGTGACAGGGCACCAGGCAGCTGTAACCGCTTGACCAGAGCTTGATTATAGAAAATATTTGAATACTTCAGAGTAACAAAAGATCCCGAGGGTTTGGTGAAGTGCTTGAAGACAGTTTATAGGTGGTGAGAGGTGAAACTAATAGATCTGGCTGTCCTACATCGCTTTCCTTTTCTCTAGCTCTCATCTGTGGTCAACAGAGCATTCACAAGCTGCATGCCATTGCCAGCTGTGAGGCTTGGTGCAGTCAGGGCTGAGTAGTCCATCTCCTGCTCCTGAGGTTTAATGACTGCTGGTTCCAGCACATCCTCAGCACATCCACAGCTGCAAATCCTGGGGCTGTGGGTGGCTTTGGTTTGTGCCATCCCATGAGATGGGCAGCACCAAGATGCTGCACCCTGTTTGGGAAGGGTGACAGCTTTCCCCTAGGTTATCTTCTCAAGCTTTGTCTGGAGGAGCATTTGGCTACCTGAAGCCTGAAACATGAGATCAGCCCTGCCCTCAGCCTGGCAAGGAGAGATTTGCTCACACAGACAAGTGAATTATTAATGCAATTTGCAAGAGGTAACCTCACTGGATCACTTGCACAGCTGCTTCTTAGCCTGTGTGGAGAGCTACAACTGTGGCAAGGTTAATACAGAGCATCCGTCATTTCTGTTAATAGATGGCAGTGCTGTGTGGATCCCCACTGTGATCTGCCTTTAATTATTTTTAAGGTGGCCTCTGTATGTTTCTTTCAGCGAAGGCTGTAACGGAGAGGAGAGGTCAGGTCTGTGGGCTGACTGATTAAACCTGTCCATCACGCCTTCTGTACAGGGGTCTTTCTATTGCAAGTAATGTCTCTCAGCAGAAGAAATGGGTAGGAAAAACGTGATGGTGTGGCCTGTATTTGCGAGGAAGCAGTTTTCAAATAGATTTCTTTCTTTTTTTTTCTGCTAGTGGGTAAAAGCATTTCTTTTCTCCCCATCCAAAAGACAGAGGGGGCACTGAGCTGCCTTTCCTGGCTCCAGCCCCAGGGAGTGCTGAGGGAGGAGAGCACAGCATTTCTGTGGGCATCCCTCATTACTGCCCTATTAGCGGTCAGGAGCACTCACACTATTTCAATTTAATAATACACATTTTTAAAAGGTTGCCCATTACCTGAGAATGCTATTATATGCAAGGATATCACTTGCTTTTATCTGTCCTCGGGGCATCCAGCTGAATTCACATGGTTTATACCGCATGCACCCGAAGCACAGGAAGGATCTGGGGTTTACCAGATTAGCACACCTTACCTGATGGATTTAACAGTAATTTTAACATGCAAGAATCCATCCAGAACAATCATTTATTTCTGTTCTGGCCAAGAGGGAAAAGTTCATGTGGGGCCTATGTACATATAGGAGCTTTTGAAAAAGCAAAAATTAATACCCCAAATAGCGGTGAAATAAATTCATCTGCATGGAAAAGCTTATGAATTGCAAACAGGGAGAGGTAGCAGGAACAGGACTTCTGCCCTGACAGAAAGGGAGAAGACTTGGGTCTTGGGAAAGAGAACTGCATGTCAGACTCAAGTTAGTTTGACAAATAACCCCTATTGTCGTTGTTCCATGTTCTCTTCTGTGTTTACCCTTACAACAGTCAGTGAGGTAGGACTAGATCCACTATAATGTGAATAAATATAATAAAAATAAATGATTGTCGTGACCAGGATGGAAAATTGGGGATCGCTTCAGATTTGTGCTTGGCTCACTTCCTATGGCATGCAGAAAAGCCACGAGTGCTTGCACCTGCCCAGCCTTGCGTCTGCTGCACAGCTCTATTGAAGAGCACTGGGAGCTACTTAAATTTTCTTGGCTGAACCTCTAATTGGACCTCTCAATTAGGGGTCAGGAAGCATGGAGAAAACTTGCTTGCAGAGTAGATGTCTAATGCAGTTCTCATCCCGACACACCAGCTTGTATGCCACTAAATAACGTCCATCTTCAAACCAATGCAAGCTGCTAAGGGGTCATTAAAATTCCTTTTCAGTCCTGATCATTAAACAAACCATACGAGAGGCAGACTCCGTACCTGGAAAAAGTGGCATGTTAATGGAGATGCACCCAGCATAATTGCTGTCATCCATCACCCCTGCCCCACTGATATTGACAAAGTGCAGCTAAATATTTAAATAAGCCATTTTTCTTCAGAAGCCGAAGGATTAGATGCAGCCAAATTTCTCAGTCTAGTCAGCAAACGATACAAGTCCAGGGATTAAGGAGGATTTGCTGGAGTGAATGAGAGCTGCTCCTGCATTATGTTTTGTGAAAAAAAAAAAACTATTCCTTGCTGCCAGGAGTTGTTTGGGATGAGAAGGGGCGGAGAGACAACTCTCCTTGTCGTTGAAAGCAAGCAAAATAGAATTAGTTCCTCTGAACTTGATGCTCTTGATTTACCTTGAAGGTGTAGTTGAAGGAATCTGTGGTTTTCCCAAGCCCCATTACACCTGCACTTCTTCTAGGTACACTACATTTAAGATGGAGATGTTGGGGTTACGAGGCTACACGTGTTGGTTTTGCTGCACTCCCATGGAAGGTTTGCCAAGTAACCATCAGTAAAATGGAAGGGAAGTGCTTGTGGAACTCATTTTCGCTTGGATATGTGTTTGCATGCTGCCCTTCTCCCAAATTCAGTGATGGGCATATTTGATATACGGATGGGAGCAGAGGCTGTTGCAGAACTACATCAGGCATTTGCAGATGTAGGCAAAGAAGTTTAGAATTACAGGAAGAAGAATTTGCTGGGCTTGGCAGGGAATGTTTTGAACAAACCTTATTTTTGTCTGGAATGTGTCTGTTCATTCATGGTGAATGAATACCTTTGCAAGAAGAAATCGGTGCTGAATTTTTTTCATCATCTAAGTGTAAATTTTTGGCTTTGGTTATTGTTCTTCGTTTGTTTTTTCCTGGGACAAAATGATGTATTTTTATCCATGCATTTTAACCATAATTATATTATAGATAAAGAAGCAATACAAGAGAGGAACAGAGTGAACCAAACTGATTCTAATTAAATTAACCTATTTGATCTCACCCAAACCAAGAACGTTAGAAATTTTCCTCTGAACCCGGAGTTTCAAAACTGACTTGAGTTTGAAGCGTGATCTGAACGGAGGAAAAACGCTGGCGTCTCCCCTCAGTCTTCAGGATTTAGGAAATCCAGATCCCTTTTCGGTGCTCACCTCGGCTCTGACTAGCAACTAGCTGGAGGCATTTGTGATTTCTTTTTTTTTTTTTCCTTCTGGAAGTGTGAAATCTTACTTTTCCAGTGGCTTACGTGTTGGTAGGGGGAGGAAAAACAGATTTGCTTTTGCGCTGCTTAAAGAACGTTTGCATGTCTTAGCATTTTGTAGGTGGTGTCCTGGACGTGTTGGTCTGACCCGGTTTGCAATTTGAGCAAAAACCTGTCCGTTCACTTTAGGCATGCTATGAATAACAAGAAGAATTGCAATAAATGAATTGGCCGCAGCTATTCAGCTTATGCAGTATCTGGGGAGATTTTTTTTCTCCTCCAGCACTTCATTTCTCTTTGCGTATTCACAGTAATTTCCTGGAACATCTGAACTTGGGTAATGCTTGGGCAGAACTCTGTGTAAGGCTCCAGATATTACCTCTCTCCGTGGTACATCTGTCCAGCCATTGCATATGTTTGTCTTGTCAGATCCAGTTATGTACTTTTTCCCCTTGAATCAATCAATGTCACGAATCCAAAACTCATGCCCATCTCTAGGGAAAGACACCAGAATTTATAAATCATGGAGAAAAAAAAATGAAAATGGTAAGATAAATGTTTCTCAGCTCAGCCTTGCAAGGGACTGTGGATTGAATATTTTCCTCTAAATGATGAGAAATAAAACTGTTCTACCCTGATATTATAGAGAGCAGGCTTCAGTGGAAATTAAGTAGATTATTCCTTATGACTTTATTGAAATTCTACAAGGAAGTCCAAAAAATGCACAAGCCTGTTGCTTTGCAGGGAGCTCAGCGTGTTTCATCTTTGTGAATTGATAGTGATACATAAATGTCAGCTTTATTGAACATGTCTCCACTGTCTGGCTATCCAAACAGTATTAATTAACTCCCAAAGTCCTGTTCCAGCATGCATTTGGACTCATTTAAAAACTTGCACTAGAGCAGTAGTTAGACGGATGCAGGCTAGAAATATGGTGCACATTTTTTAGTGAGAGTAATTAACCACTGAAATAAATTACCCAGCGGCAAGGTGGATTCTTCATCATTTGAAGTCCTTAGCTTGAGGCTAAACGTCTTTGTAAAAGATATGTCATAGCTCCTGCAGAAGCTGTAAGCTTGAGGATGGGCAATCTGCAGGACACGTTTATGTATTTACAGCTCCACTGACCTGGGTATGTGAGAGAGTTATTCACGTTCTGTGTACTGGTTACAGAAATCATGGGTGAGATGCAGCTCTCCTGCTGACTGAGGACAGGAGCTGGCACTTGGGGGGCTTCTTGGGAAGTCTCCCCTGTCTGCTGCCCACAGTGAAGTCGTGCAGTGGGAGCAGGAGCTTGCGTCGTTCTCACATTTCTCTCAAGTGCTGAGCAGAACACTCAAATCTGCTAAATGTCACCGATGTGGAAAACATTTCAGAAATACCTTAAGTAGATTATATATGTAAATACACATACAGATTTTTTCCTGTTCTGTGAGCTCTTCTTTTGACTGGAGGCAGTCTGGTGGGTCTTGTCGGGTGGGGTTAGTCTGCTGAAGTGGGGAACTGGTGAAAATAACAAAATTCTTTGGATTTCATCTTTGAGAAGTAAGGGGGTTTCACACAAAAGTGTGCATCTGAGGGGGGATCAGAAACCATTTTTCCATGAAAAGGCTGTAACCATCTGGGCCAGCCACCCAAAAGGGAGGAAGTAGGGAAACGAAGGCAGCCAGCTGAGCATGAAGGGACGTACATGGTGAGCCTTCGGGCCCTCAGAAATGTCCCAATGGAACCAAGCTCCTGGGGCAGCTCCATGGGATCACCACTGCAGGTCGGTGTCAGACAAACTCATCTCAGCCTAGCTGGAAGCTGGAGGGTAATGCGATTAAACAATAAGCATTTTGTCACAGTAATGAATGCTGGCATCCGTCTTTCTGATATGATTAAATCAGTCTGGAGACAAATTCTTCATTCCTGACACTAGGTCACTGCCAGTTGTTTCATTTTTTTTTTATTATTATTCTGTGTTTCGTTAGCTGAGAAAGGTGCCACAGGCAGTAACGAGGTCACTCAGGATTAATTCCTTCCTCTGTAAACACCAGGAGCACCGGGCTTGCTTCTTTGTGAATGCTTTGGCAAAATGGTGGCTGGTTCCTTCCTTTGGAGAGGGCTCCCACCCCATGTGCGCGTGCACACAGAAATAACCTGTTCCCATTTGCTCAGTGTTCTTCAGCCCTGGGCACGAACAACAGAGCCCGGTGTGAGGCGCTGAGTGGGATCACGCCATGAGATGTGCAGAGAGCAGTTAAACGGCCATATAATTATTGCCACTGATGAAAAGTCCCTTTTGCGGCAGTTCTGATACTTGCAGGTTGAAGAAGGCTTTGTGAATAGACGAGCAGCCGTTCACAATTAACTTGGTTATTGATGGCACTCCATAAATGTTTAAAAACACTGAAAGAGAAGTAATAAATGGTTGATTTGTTTGCCTGGCTGCAGCTGCTGTAGGCTTGCACTGTTTGCGTATAATTCTTTATTCCACTTAGCAGCAGTGGATATATCTTCTCTTACCTCCTTCTCTTTTAAACTGGGCTAACGAGATATCTTCTGCATTTTCTGCAGGCTGAGGGGAGCTGCCTGCACTTCAGCACTGATAGGGAATGCAGCAGGCCAGCACCCAGCTCCCCCTCCACTTCCCAGGGCTTCGTGGCATTACTCCTATTCCATCCATGGAATGTGGGCATATTTCCTTCTCCTTCTCCTGAAATCCGCCTTTTGGTTCTTCCCTGGCATCTGTACTTGGCTTGAGAACCTGGGGTGATGAACAGAACCCCTGTTCTGTCACCAGGGAGTGCCTGCCACATATTTGCATTGACTGGGGCACACATTTGTACTCATCCCTCCTCTGGATCTGGTCCAAAATCATCTGGCCTGTTGTGCCAGTGCAACCTAGGACTTCCTTCTATTCATCATTAAGATCCACAAATACAGTTTGCACTCAGACTCTGATCCGAGCCTATGCAGTTTAAAGGCCAGTGCATGAATCTTTCTCCAAACTTCTGTTTTCTTTCTATTCATGAGCTGCTGTAGCAATTCACAGGGCACAGATTATGAGTTTGGTTACAGAATTGCAGAGAGGAAAAAGTAACTGCGTGATCAACAAGAAATTATAACTTTGGTGCTGTGGAATCAGCAGGCAGCACTGCTGCATGGCTTAAAAATAGCTGTCCTTGCTCCATGTCCTTTTTCACTTGCAGCAATAGTTTTTAGATGCTTCTAATCACTCAATTTGCTTTCCTGTGGGCTGGCAGGGGCACCAGCTACAGTAAAAAATAGTCTTTTCGTTGGAATATATCTTCTCAGAAGGACAAGATTGTTCTTCTTGTCTCTTCAAAAAAAAAGTCTCTGGGAAAGGGAAATGTTTGCTAAAATTCTCTTTAGAGCTACTGGATATTTGATGTGTTTGTATTGGCTGCTGGTGCTGCAGACTTGGAGCATCAAAGCCCCTCTGCACTGAAGCCTCCCTACTTCTCATTAGGAAGAAGGCTGGTCATTAGCATAAGCTTTCTGCTTTCAGTTTTCATGAAGATTTCACTGAAATGCCTCAGTCCACATTACAGAAATCTGCAATGTTCTGGTTCACCAAAATAATCCAACATTTAAACTGTGGTGGTTCCTTACCTGCTGCTCACTGTGTCGTGAAGAAGTGGTCACGGTGCTCAACTCTGTGGTGACCGTCCAAGAACTTTTGGTCAAGTACCGTGTGATTTAAGGCTGAATACCATCAGCGTTCAGTTGATGGAAAGAAAATGGCAGGAGGGACCCCCTGAATGGGAGAGTCTGAGTTGGAAGATGGTGTCTCTGGGATGGATCTGAGGCCATCATGGTTAACAGCTGCAACGTGAGCTCTTAATTTTGCAGCAGAAGGGCAGTGCTGTGTGCACATGAACAGAAGGCATCAGGTGGAATAGGGGGAGCATCCTCTGTCCTTGAGGTGCTGATGGCTGCTGGAGGACTGTGTCACCTTCCAGCACCGCCTCTCAGCGAGAGATATGAAGATCCTACAGAGCTCTCAGAGAAAGGCTGTAAGAATGACTCAGGTGCTGGGAAATGAGTTATACAGCACAGAGAACTCTATTCATTAGCTTATTGGAAGTTGGAGAGGAGATTTTACTGCTCATTTTAAGAACATGTTCATGGAGAGGAGTCTTGAGAGTCAAGAGCCTTTTGACCTTGCAAAATAGAGCCTAACAAGAAGGCTGGAAGACCAAGCATGGAGAAATAAGGCAGCATTTCAGGCTGAGCAGAGCACGCTGTGGGCTTGCAAGTGAATTGTGTATAATGAGATTTGGTACCTTAAAAGAAAAGAATTTCCTTCCAATTTTAGTGTGAAGTTCTCTTCGCTGTGTGTCAGTGCTGGGGAGCCTGGATTGCTCGTGTTGCTGTCAGATTTGAGAGCCACAGCCCTACCCTGCAGGTTGTGCTCGCGCGGCCGCTGCTCCCCAGGGCAGGGAGCTGGGCTCTGGCTGTTGAATGCAGGAGGGGAGTAGAGCTCTGCCTTCTTGCATTTCTTTGATGGTTTTTGAACTTTAATTGAGGTGCAAACCTGGGCTTTTTAAAGAAATTCAAATCTTTCCCTAGGTGGTTGCAACAGCCAGGCAAAAGAAACAGGAAACTGTGCAGCTCTTTGGAGACTTAACTTTTTCCATATATTTAAGTATTTAAGTGGCATGAATGGAGGCTGGGAGGGAGGCACCGGGCATGAATTTAACCCTTTTCCTAGAAAAGCTTTGGTAAATAGCATTAGCAGGCAGAAAATGCTGCAAGTTCTCCCTAAATGCCTTTCTGCAAAGCAGGAACATCAGGAACATCGTGCACTGGCCTTCAGTGGAAGGGAAGCTAGGAAGAGAGGCAAAGCAGCTCTTTGTTAGACCTATTCTTTGTAATTTTTTGATATGTTTTTTTTCATGTTACTTGTCCAACATCCCATCATAGTACAGCACTGATGCCTTTGACCCATTAATTTTTAAGCGCTCATGCTCTCTTTTTGATACCTGCTCCAATGTGTGCTATACTAAAAAAAAAAATTTAAAAGCTTCATTAAAGCAAGAGGCATTTGATCCAGTCAGCCTGGACCTGTGTGCCTCCATATAAATGAACACAAGGGGAGCTAATGGGGGATTTCAGGGGACTTGACTGCACCGGTGATAATTGAAACAAACAGACCTCCGTGGCCTGAACTAATTCAGCAGAGCTATATTCCTCTTCCTTTTCTATTATACATTCAGTAGTTTAGCACTCCCCAGCTCCCCACTGGCATTAAGAGACACTTACAGCTGTTCTCGTCTCCCTAATAACAGCACTCTGTAGAGTTAATGGTGGCCTCTGAGGGCTGATGAAGTGATGTGGGGCACTGCCGACACCAGCCCGAGGACTTACCATATGCCTGGGGAATTTCACCTCTGTTTAGACTCAATTCAGCCAAAACTCCCAAGGTGAAATTGCATTTAGGTCGGTGCATTTCTGCTCTAACAATTACAGTTATGTGTTGAGCGCTTTCTTTTATCTCTGCTGGCCTGGTGTCTGTTGTGTGTAGCCGGATAGATGCTGCCTTCACTCCTGCCGCGGTGGTCCAGATTGCAGATGGAGAAAGAAAATTGAGATTTCAACGGGGAAAGCTTTGCTTCCAACAGAAGTAAATAAAGAAACACGAGAAACACTGACAGCTTTTTATGCTGACTTTCTCTGCTGCTTTGCTTAGAGAGCAACAGGGAAAGGAGTAAAGTAGTTGTCCTTTCTGCCTGATGCACTCTTACCCATCCAAGAAATCTTATACAGGATTTCTTCCAATTTCATAGCAACTGTGCCAGAAAGCAGATTTGTGTTGGTCATTACTAAGCATGAGCAATGATGCCCAAATGAATAAGAAAGCGTCTATGGAAGGTAGGTGGCCAGTGACTTCTGTAATAACACTTGTGCCTATCTCTACAGCCGTGAATGGGTGGTAACAGCCCACCGTGCTCCATGATCCAGAGAAAGCCCATGGTGCTGCCCTGGGATATGGGTCTGCCTCCTCCAGCCCGTGTCCACTCCTGTTTGTCTCATCAGCCAGGGAACGTCAGGAGCTGTGAGATTTATTGCTGCCCCTGTTGGAGTGTCCCAGGTGGAACCCCCAGCACTGCACCACTGCAGTATTCTGCAGTACCCCAGCGGTTCCTTCAGGTGTGTGCCATTGTCAAGCTTTCCTTCAGAAACACAGGAATAGAAATTTCATATTTTCATTTTCTTGTGCTCTTATTTTGCTATTTGTTACATGCTTTTCAGAGCAAGGAAGTTCAGATCTGAATATAATTTCAGAAATCCCAGTTATCCCCAGTTAACTGTAATCCTAACGAAGCTTCAGATATTGTAAATTGTCCTAAGCCCGAGATACCTGCCAGTGCAACAAATGTAATCTACAACTGTTTTGTTCTTAAAAACGTGAACTCTTGAAGTACTTGTTTATGGATGCTGCTGCATTGGCCATGCTGGTTGGAGAGCACTCCCAGCAGCTCGGTGGGATCAGGGCATGGGTGGGTCTGCAGACATCCGCCAGGCTTTAGCCCTGCTAGGGCTGTGGGCCTGGGTATTCTATGGGGACATGGGGTTTGTCACTACAATGTACGTGGGTCCAACCTGACAGTTACAAACATGAGCCCGTTTCAGCTCCTTTTGAATCTAATGTTGTATTCAGCCACTGTGAGCATGGAAACGCATCTCTGACCTTTTGAGACTGTAGCTTCTATCAGTCATGTCTCTTACTAATTGCTGCCGCAGTTCACGGCCCTGGATGGAAGGAAGAGCGTTACAAAACTGCCCTCTCCAAATATGAATTATTTTAATTACAGTCAACATGCTCTTCATGTGAAACGTGGTGAATTAAGTTTCCAGCTGGCATCTATAAAATGCACAAGCATATCCCGGCTGTGCAAAAGATGGGCACGCTTGTATCTGGGCTTGCTGAAATACCACTTTGTAGGCTCTGGAGCTCATGTGTGTACTCCTGCTGCGCATGCCTCCGTGAAGCTGTCATTTGACAGGACAGAGAGTTACAGTTTTTGCAGACGCAATTAGGAAAACCTGCTAAAAAACGTGATCTAATCTGTTGCTCTCTTTTATTATCAAACATTTTTTTTTCTGTTGAGGTGCTGCAAACAAATAATGAACGTTCCTGCGTGCTAATCCTATGTTTACCTTCATACCACAACCCCTTCTTTTTTAAATAACGACTTGCTTCTGCAGTAAGGTTCATCAGGAAAGGTGCAGGTTCTAAAACCTAAAGCAGCTGCCAAAGCCCTGGCTTGCAGTTGATTCCTATTAAGCAAAGCTCTTAAGCGTGTGTCTCTACTGAAAGCCTAAGATCTGCTTTGGTCTTCACTGAATAGAGGCTGATTTAAAATTGTGCTTACATACCTTGTGTAAAGAAACATGCAGCTGGGGTTTCTCTTCTTTTACATGGCTATGAATCAGGCATAAATTCACTGAGGCCAGTGCTACATGTGGGAGAAGAAGCAGGTTCCCGGTGTTTTAGAAAATAGCTGTGAATATCTCAATTGTCTTAAAAACTAAGTCATATTTTTAGGAAACTAAAGCTATCAGTCATAGCTCTGCTTTAAAAATCGACCCTTCACCTGCCAGAACACAGCCCTTTAGCCGTCCCATTAGCTCATGTCTCCTTTCTAAAAAAGATGTATTTGAATGTTCATGCAATCAAGCTATCATGTTGGCTGAGCATCCTTCAGGGCTCTCTAATATACAGTAATACGGCTATCGCTTCGTGCCTAATGTGTCATAAAAATGCCATATATAATGCTACCTTCTTGGCTTCCTATCTTCTTTAATGAAAGGTTGCCGGAGTTTCATTTACAAATGGTTACTCTACCAATCATAAAAAAAAAAAAGAAAAAAGAAAGAAATGGAAGAAAGAGAGAAGAAAAGAAAAAGAGCAAGGATGCTATTGTAAAATGCTCTGTAATTGTGGCAGTGTGGAGGGAAGTGGGCTTCCTATTCCCTATAGCACAAAAGCAGAATCATAATGAACGATCAGCAGCAGCACATCATCACATCTCATTCCTGCAATTATGTCTTACATTTGTGTTTATGTTCAGCATTTCTCAGCGCCTCCCATGTACGTGAATATGAGATACTGGGATTCAGAAAGTCTAAATAGACACATTGAACCCTTGATGTTGGTGACGTTCCTTCCCATATTAATTTACATAATAGATAGATGTGGGAATGCAGAAATTGATACCAACAGCTTCCTGAGTAGCCGGCGAGTATGGTGTTTGTGCCTCCTGTTACCTTACTGCTCAGTAATGTTGTCCTACGTATTCAAAAAGAATTTGTCATGAGCAATTACTTCCCTGTGCTACGCTTCCTGCGGTTCCCAGGGACAAACTGAACTCCAGATTCTGAAAAACAGGTTTGTGGGCAACTCATTTTTTTTCCCCACCAATCATTTCCGATCCGTGCCTCCCTTTTTGGAGGCTAGCAAAGGCTACGTAGTCATTTGTACTCTCACTTTTCCTAGTCAAGTATTATAGGTGCCTGACTTTGCCCATCTCTAATAAGCAGGCAGACATCTGAAAGGCTGCTCACTGCTTCTGTGGGTTCATTGACATTTTGAAAATGTGCTTCTTTTTATCATCTCTAAAATGTCTTCCCCTACAAACATCATACTTAGGATGATTTATCAGCCTTTCTGGAGATTTCTGCTGTCTAATGCTCACTGGGGAGTTTTCTAGAGTAGTGCAAGGGTATAAAAATTTTACAACTGAATGCATACATATAAGTACACATCTATACATGTGTAAGTACAGATGCATACATATGCATACCTATGTGTGTCTGTGTACGTACAGCTGCACTTAGCTAATAGCAAAATGGATTAATCTAGACTTTTGAAGAAAATGAATACGAAATGGGTATGGGGCAAGAAAAGAGCTTTTCTAAAGCTCAACAAAGAGGAACTGATTTGAAAACAGAGCGTATAGGGAACAACCTGGTTTTCAAAATCTCACCCTCCATGTGACTACAGCACTGATTGTTGCTGCGCTCTGTTTCTTGTCCCAGTTCTCACACAGTGCACCAGGACGGCCGTGAGACCCAGAAGCACTGTGTGCCCCCTGGCAGCGTGCGCAGCTTCTCCTGCCATAGAGGGGCTTTGGCTCTCCATCCGTGGAGCACTGGTTTGAAAGCCCACTGTATCCCACAGAGAAAGGGCAAATACAGTTCACCCTTCAAGCCAAGGATACTGCTGTTGAAAATTCAGATGTGGATCTAGCAATGTCGGAAATTTAAAAAACACTGACTTCCATATGTCAGTCCAGATTTCTCCCTCGCTTCCCAGATGGAGGTGCAGATGCTGTGTTGTGTTTGCAGAGTCAGCCCTTGAATCCAAGAAAGACATGTTCTGGGGCTGTAGATACCCAATGGAAGTACTTGTTTGTTGTCAGAGGATGTTTACATGCCCTGCCCATTCCTCCAGGATGGTCAAGAGCAACAACTCTGCCTGGGTTATTGGTGGCCTCAAAAGGCTAGACAAGTGGCTTTCTGCTGAGAAAGGAAGTCAACTGCTTGTGAAAAGTGAGCAAAGGAGAGAATGTGGCTGTATGGGAACTGTTGAGTCCCAGCCTGAACCACTGATTGAGCACCTGGGGAAAGGACCGGGTCAGCCCTGGGAGCACAGGTGAAGGCAATTCAGCTGTGGGACCAGAAGAGGTGGAGCCTGGCTGCACCTCTCTTAGATCTCATGTAAGGGCTGGCTGCCCCTGAATGGTGAAGCTTTCCCCTGTGCACCTGGAATCTTCTGACATTGGTGAGCAATCTTCTTCCCTTCCTTTATAGCACCTTTCTATTGTGTTGGTCCTTCCATCATCATACCTCTGTTGTAACGCCTTTCTTATTGTATTTTTCTGACCAATTGCTACAGTGGCCCGTGAGGTCAAGAGCAGAGGTTTCAGCGAGCTTCTAGTATATCTAACTTTGACATCAGAGAAAGGTCCATATTTAATAGTTCTCTGTGATAATATATGCTGTTGGGGTGCCATGAAGAGGCAGAGTATGAAGGTGCAGCTCTGCCTTCCCCACACCTCTCCTGAACTATTGTGGTAATCCTCTGCATCCCCACTCGCTTCTATCAACGCTTGCTTTCTTCAGCCTTAATAGGATTTTCAAAGACTTGAAGCTGTCTGGCAGCCTCCTTCTTGAATCCTTTTGGAGATAATCAGACTGATGTGTTAATCACATTTATGCTGTATTTAAAAATAGTAGGATAAAGTCTGAAAAGTGCTGAGCAGCACTCTTCACCTGCAGCTTGTTTACAAGCAAAGCAGAAAGAAAGGTGGCAGACAGCGTAGCAAACAAGGGTGTCCAGATGCCTTGCATATGGATTAGAGAATAACCCAGACCCTGATTATTCACTGGATTGAAGTTCCTTTGCTATAATTGAGGATGAGGAATGGAAAATTGCTGTCTCAGCTTGATCCCACCTGAGGATAACCACCCCAAGCTGATCCTTCCTTGGCCCTATGAGCAGCCTGTGATCTGTGAGATTTATGCTATGCATGATTAGGTGTGAAATGGAGAGGAAGTTTATTGCAGAATGCTTGGCATGGGCTTGGGGAGTAAATTGATAAAGATGACATGTACATTGTCAAGTTGGGTGTTCTTAATTTATAGAAGCCCTGAAAGCCATTACTCAGTTCCACCTCGTGCAATTCTCCCTGCCAAATCCTTGTGTATTTACAAGAATAAAAAGGAAGAATTGCTTGAAGATAGAGGAGCCGCTATACACGCATGCATATACTCATACAAAATGCTCAGTTTTTCAGGTCTGACCATCACTCTACAAAGAGAGCTCTTATAACAACAGCAAACCAATGTAGAGACATAAAATGATTTAATTCTCCTTCTTCGTTCAAAAGTTCTCTTGCATGAAATATAAAACACTCTCCTCAGTCTGCTAATTGAGTGCAAAAGTAGAACAAAAAAAAAAAGGCAATGCATTTAAAATTTCCTAGAACCACTAGAGCACATCACATCCTGAAATGATCACCTTTGGTTTCAGGGAATGCTTGCTTGCAAATGGAGTAAATTTGTTGCTCTGACTTCCGTGTGCTTTTTAAACTGCTAGGGGAATGCATAGGCTGCAGTTCCCCTTCTGCTGTCCTGGTCCCAGGCAGGCACATAGAAAGGAGAAGATTCAGTTGTCCTTATTCTCTGTGCTGTAGCGAGCTGGCGACAACGCTGGGGCATATCTGCAGCATCTCAACTGCCCTGAGCCTCACTGCGGTGATGGCTTCAGTCAGAGCAGCCTCACACACTTTAGTTGCCCTTGGTGAAAAGGCACTGTCCATGTTAGTTTTGGATGTCACTGTTAATGAGTGTGATTATTCTCCGGCTCACACGTCTCTTCCCATTAGCTGTGGCGTGCAGCTGCTGACACCCTGAACATGTTCTCTTTCTGCTTTGCATCGTGCAGCCTGCTGCATAAATGGCAATGCAAATGTTTCCTTGATAATTTTGTCACACCAAATCTGATCAGATTTATTCTGTCTCATGTACGTGCACATACACTCGGAGACATTTGCCCCACAGCATTAAAGCCAAGCTCTGTTCTAGTTGAAGAAGCACAGCAGTAAGCTGTCCAGGTTCTAACTGGCCTGGTTCACTCCATCCTGTGGGCTTTGCAGATCAAAGGGAAGGCATGGTGGCAATGCTTTTGAAATAAAGCATTGTTTTGTGGTGCACAGGGGCCCAGCCTTGGGGATAGCCTTGCACAAATCACCTAGTTGCTCTGTGCCTGGATTTGATAAACCTTCCCTGTAGGTTTTTCTTTACTGGAGGCTCAATTAATCTGTTTGCCATGTGCTTTTAGATGCTCAAATAGTGTCAAGATGACAGTCAGAAGAGTTGTCTTTTAGTTACAGGGCATCAGCAGCCATTTCTAAACCTGAGCTTCCAAACTCCGGCTCTTGCCTTAGCACACGTGGCAGCTCCTGGATGGCGTCAGTTCCCAGGCTGAGCAAGGCTGGACTTGGTGTGACTTCTCAATGAAGAGATTCCTCAGAGGTTTCTTTGAAGCCCGGAACTGTTCCAAACCCTGAGAGATGAAAGCATCCGAGCTGGGTTTGGGAAGGAGCTATCAGAATGTGAGCTCAGCTGCCAGCTTCTCCTCCTGACATCAAAGCCCATCTATTCTCATTTGCCACGGCCTCCATATTTCAAAGGGTGACTAATTCCACTTTCTCTCTCCTCCTGAGATCTGCAGTTTGCTGCTTGCCTTTTTGATGGTTCTATTTTGTATATTCTGCTGGGGAAACAGGTGAAAGCCAGGTGTGCCTGGAGACTGCTGGCAATGTCCAGCTTCATTCAGTCATTGCTCCCCACCTGGGAAGCTCTGAAGTGAAATCAGAAGAAATCAAACATCGTGGCAGGAAAGCAGGAAAAAAAAAAACCAACCAAAACCAGTTTGGCTTTCTATGATACAGGGAACTAAATCTATCTCTTCTTTTGAAATGTAGAAGCAAAAAAAAGGGAAAAAAGCATTCCCTGCTTGGGAGTGATTTTTGTTTGCTGATGGGTTGTATTTATGTTTGACAGCAGATTTAAGATTGGAATTTCTCTGCAGTGTGAGACCAAGCTCCAGGACTCTTTGAATGCCCAGCAGCTGGAGCTGATATGAACAAGGGTTTAGATGAGGCCTCACCCTATGCTGTTGTATTCAATCCAGCGTGGCAGCAATAATGCTGGAGATAAGCATTGCCCTCCACTCTACAGCTCATGCACAAGCAAAACAGAGCATAAACAGCTGCTCAGTGCGTTGCGTCTCCATTTCCAAAGCATTTTACGTTAAAAAAAATTAAACATTAGCAGCTGTTTGCGGGTGAATATGTAGCAATTCCTCACTTGGCATAATAGCCCTGAAGGACTAGTAAAACTTTTATCTATTCCACTTGGTGACATTACTGGGCCGACACAGATCTGAACAAGGGCAAGGAAAAGAACATTATAATTAGGGGCTTATTGATTGCCTTAGAAAAATTAAATAGGAAGGTTTCATGCAGTGGAAATGTAGTCCCCTTGTTAGGCATTAGATGGGTCACTGACACAGCTTGGGTGTCCTGAGCCTGTGGAGCTGTGAGGCTGGAGGCAGCAGAGGGCTGCAAGAAAGCATCCCAGGAGTAAAACCCAGAGTTCCTTCAGCTGTGAGGAAGCTTCAGTGGTCAGACAGCTGTAGCAAGCACCCCATGCCCTGTGGACACAGAATTGTGGAGCTGTGAGGCTCTGGGGCGTGACACAGGAGTGACCCTTCCTCAGCTCACCACTTTGGCCAGAGCTGTGCATGCTATGTGATGTGGGCCAGGAGCACAGCCAATCTGTACGTCCACATTTCAGCCTGCATTGAGGGAAGGAAGCTCCTGTATGCCTCTCAGAGCTGTTTCTTGGGTGTTAGCAGATCCTGGGCAACATCGCTGTCTTGGTGATGTGCTGGTCATGGTTTTCCTTTTTTTTTTTTTTTTTTTTTTTTTTTTTTTTTTTTTTTCAACTGGAACATTTCCAGCTTTTTTAAATCTCCTGCATCTCATGAGCCCATTTACGCCCCATAGGTAGCAGTGTGGTGCTTTGCAGAGGTCCCAGACTCTCTGTGGGTGGGGGGGTCCTGCTGCAGGGCTGGAGGTGGCCTTCAGGGGCCACTAAGGTCCATTGCCATGACTCCATGAAGCTGCACAGCTCACTGCTGCGATTATCGGGGGTCCTGGGGCAGCCCCTGTGTTGAATTTGCCATGTCTCCATGTCATTTGCTCTGTGAATGCATCTTGCTTTTCTTCTCTATAGCAAATGTGTTGATAAATGCCACTGTGCCCTCTCCTGTATCTTTGTCTTGTTCTGTCTCCTTCTTGTCTACCTTTGGAAGTGATGTTCCTTCTCTGCTGAGAAGTGATGCGGGTGGTCTCACTCTCTGAGTACAGAGAGCAGACCCCCACCTCTAGGTAAGGACCTGGATTAAATTAAATAATGCCTTCCCACCTCTGTTAGTGACCTGAAGCCAAGGGGATCTCCCAGATGCTTCACTCAGCTGCTTGCCAAATGATGTGCAACTCTGCCCTTAGAGGGTGGCTTTCTGTTGTGGAGCTTCAAAGAGGCTGTTAAATGCTTCAGCTCTGTTCTACCTGAATTCCTCCTCATCCCCAGAGTATTTTAAGCACAGGCAAACTGATAATTCTCTGTCAGATCTGTGTCTTTATAGTGACAGGCATCCAGCTGATGTAAATCACATTCCATTGAAGTCAAAATTAGGAGCTTGCCAAGTGTTGCATAAGACCGTGTTAGGCCATTTATTTTGATTAATTATTTTCAGTGGCAAATCATACAAAAATCCCTCTGCTGTATGAGTTGTCCTTCATGGTGCTCACATTTTCTGTTCCATGCCTTCTTTCATGTAAAAAGCACACAAAGTTTTGCTGCTCTTATCCCCATGGAGTTATTAATATGGACCGTACATTTCTGCACTAACAGGGATCCTCAGAATGCTGTGGGGTTCTCCGACAAATGTCCTGGACCAGGACAGCAGAAGGGGAACTGCAGCCTATGCATTCCCCTAGCAGTTTAAAAAGCATGCTTTTATTGGGCTTTGACTTCTTGACACATCCCAGCTGGCTTCCTGGAATGGCAGAGCTTAGGGCTACCTGTGCCTGGGTTTGACCTGCCTCTGTCACAGGAAGGGGGTAGGAAGGAGAAGCTCAACCTGACCCTGCCAAGCTCCTGCCCGTGTTGGGGGAGCATGGGGTCATATCAGGACAGGCTCTGACAGTGAGGGCATGCGGAGTGAATGGGAAAAAATGAGGTTGTGGCAACATCAAAAGATCGCTGCATCAAAGGGTAATAATTGCCAGAACGGGGAGATTTGAAATATCTGATAGCTCTTTTATGAGATTACCAGTTATCAGAATGGGGGGGAAAAGAAAAATGGAATTAAAGAACTTGTGTGCAGAAAATGAAGGAAAGGAAGAAGAATGACAAGGTGGCATTTTGGGTCCTGTTCTCAAGAACAAAATGTCAGTGTCTGTGTGGAGACAAAGCCAGCTCTGACACTGTAACGCAGCGACCAGAATCCTTCCAGGCTGGCAGAAATTCTGTGATTTGTGTGTGGCTGATGGCAGGATTGCTCACTGTATGTGTGTTTCTATGAGGAGGTGATGCTGACATCAAACCTGATGTCATCCTGATCCATCCGAGTGTTCCTGGCCATGTGAGTTCTGCAGCCACCAGAGCCAAAAAGAGGACTTAGAATAATATAATCATAGAATCACCAAAGTTGGAAAAGGCCTCCAGGATGATCCAGTCCAACGACCCGCCTATTGCCAATGTTTCCCCTTAAACCATGTCCCTCAGTAAAACGTCAACTTGTTTCTTGAATACAGACTCATACATTTGGTGTTGGTTCCTGGATGATGCCAGCCTGCGGTTCTCCTGAAGGTTCCTTCACTCCCCCTGACTGGCCCATAGGGCTGTTCTGTGCCAAGTGAGCACAGTTGTGGCTGTTGTGTGCCTTGTTTGTTGGGCACAAATAGATTTCCCTCTGAGGTCAAGGGGGAAAGATCACACAGCAAAAATTTCAGTCTTTACTTTGCTGTTGTTTCAGCTGTTCCACTGCAACATCAAGCACGGCACTTGAACTTGTGTAGCTGAGGGGATGGAGTGAGCACATAATTGCCAAATTTACAAAAATGGGGAAAATACAAAGGGAGAATGGAGAAATATTAAATGATCTCATTCTCCTGAGCCTTAATGGAAATGAATAGAAGCTGCTAGACAGCTCAGGAAGGCAATTATAGGGAAATAATCTGTGGTGTTTAGTGAAGCGGTGATGTGGGGCATGCTGAACATGATGGATCTGGCTGCTATTTCCAGTTAATAATAAAGCACTTTAAGAAAAGGCGGTGATGCACATGTTTTTGCTTTTGTGTCTGTTTATGAAGTAGAGGAACCAGCCAATTTATTTATCTATTTATTTATTTTCCTACCTTGGACCCCGTGACCAAAGCGGCTGTAGTAGCACGCTGTTCCCCTTAAGGCAAAGCCTCTGCGAGATGCTGTTTGCTTTTGTGAAGTTGTTGGCCTTCTTTCCACCAGCCCAGCTGCTGGAAAATTGTGGCTTAGGGAGCTGTTATGCTCTTTGAGAGCTGGTGTGTGCCCTGCTTGATAGCCATTGTTGGCTGAAATCTCTGATATAGGTCAGAAGTAGTTAACAATAAAAAGTGTCTATGCCGGGGGGGGGGGGGGGGAGGGGAAGGGGAGTACTTATTAATAAACTCAAGCAGGGAAAGACTTTTCCTTTTCTTAAACCTTAGGTCTTCCTTTCTGCTGCAAGGCTGTGAAGATGGCTGGGTAAGCTGTGACAAAAGAGCCTCTTAAAATTGCTCTGAACTGTTGCAGAGGTTTGAATAGTTTGTTTGGGTTTTCCTGCACTTGTCTGGCTTGGAAGCAAAGCGCCCATAGCCATAAGCAGCGCTGCCTGGTGGAGGAGGTGAAGGTGTGGGTGGAAGGGAGGTGTCCATGTCCTGCAGAGAACCCTGCCACACTATCCCTGTGCAGGTATGGGTGAGCCATGGGGCTGGTTCTCAGCACCAGGGTTGCTTTGCCTCTCTCTGGCAATGAAAGCAACCCTCAAACTGACTTCAAATGACCATGATGTGCAAATGAGCCTTGAGGAAAATGTAATTGGACCCGATGAGGCTGTGTGTGCTTTTTCTCTTGGTACAAACAAGTCTCTCTCTTCCTACTTTCTTCCACTGTAGATCCTAAATCCAATCCCACCATGCATTGACAGCCTGCCAAGTGCAGCCACTGGGCATCACTGAATTACTCCACGTTTTATTTGTGGGATCCCACATCCTCAGTCTGATTTCCAGACCAAATATACTAGGATAAGCCCAGCAAAAAGTACAAAAGACAAACACATTTAAATATTTATCTGGAATGAAACAAATGAAATTCCTAACTCTTGAGATTTCCTTGTTGCTAATGATTTGCTAATAAGTCAGCCTGATGCAGGTTGACAAAAAATACATTTCCCTACATGAGGGACCCATGTTTGCATCTTGTACTGATTACTTTATGAAGTATCTTCTATACCAATAGGCATCTACAAATCAGGTGAGTAGGGAAAGAGAGAACCAAAATGTGATGCTCAGGAGCCTTTCCACAAAAATGCTTTGCAGAAGAATAACAGAATCCATGAATTTATTGTTCAAAGATTTATTCGTGAGTTAACATTTCATAACCTCTCCATCTCACTCTAGAGCTGGGATGTGCTCCGTTATTGCTGAGAAAAGGAAAAAGGTGGTGTATGTATTTCTGTTTTTCTGTACAGGTGCATATAAAGCTGATTCAGTGCTGGTTAAATGTTGCAGCCATAGATTCATGCCCTCTAGTTATCTACACATTGTACTGAAAACTTTTTCTGTCTATCTGTATGTCCTGGTTTCAACTTTGCAGGTCAGCAAAGAAAGTCTGTTGATGCAACATGTAGTCAGTTGCACACCAAAGGTACCAAACTTGTGTAGAAGACCTTAAGTGGTAGGACCTGTGCCTACTGGAAATGGCATCTTTTGCTTGTGGGAACTTCACTGCTCCACAAACAGGTCCAATTTGTATTTATAAAAAATACATTAATTGCTCTAAGCTGGACTCCCAACAGGCTTTGATTTCCTCAAGGCTGTTTAAGGATCCTTACAAAGGAAGAAAAAATGGCGTAAATGCTAGGAATTAATAGCAGTTCTAAGGAGTAAAACTGAAAATCTGAGCTGAAAATTAGAAGGGTGAGATTTAGGCACAAAATAGCCTTCAGCTCAGAGTGCATCTTGGGTGAGGAGAAAGAAACTAGAAGGGGATTTTGAGTCTGTCAGCAGTTTTCTTTTTTGACATTTCAGAGCTTTACTTTGCAACCTCTTTGTGTTAAAACATCAACTTTTGATAATTAACCTTCGCTGTAAATATCCAGTAAATACATTAAAAGGAAAAGCATTAGATAGTTGCTGGCAAGAAAGTTCTTTATAATCTTATTTCATCAAATACAGCCCACCGTAAAATCCATACATGTTTGAAAAAAGGAGTATGTAAAACAACAACCGTCTTTATAGTAAACTGTGAAGTATGTTGTGCACCCAGCACAAATTCAAATTGAAATTGAAAAGGCAAGGTGATGTTTAGCTGATTCTTTAATACCTCTGTTTTTCTTCTGGTTTGCAAATTAAAAGAATTCATCATTCAGTTGGATATGCCTCTGCAAAAATGTATTTCACTCTCAAAAGGTGGGGAAAAGACTGTAATAGCAGAGCCCTGAGCCACTGATGGAGGAGGATACCCAAAGAAGATAGTACATGGTCCAGAGTGGGAGGAGAGACCCTGCTTGTGTGTGTGGGTGTAAATAGGGAAGAGTTTATGTAGCAATCGTGGAATCATGGAATTGTAGGGGTTGGAAGGGATCTTTGCAGGTCGTCAAGTCAAACCCAGCTGCTAAAGCAGGTTCTCTACAGTAGGAAACACAGGGAAACATCCAGGCAGGTTCTGAATATCATCTCCAGAGGAGGAGCCTCTACAGCCTCACTGGGCAGTCAGTGCTCTATCACCCCAAAGTAAAGAAGTTTTTCTTGATATTCACATGGAACTTCCAATATTCCAGTATGTGTCTGAGCTGGAAGTGGTGTCCTTGTCCTGTCACTGCACTCTGATGAAAAGAGCTTGGTTCCATCCACCTGATTCCCATCCTTTAGGTATTTACAAACATTGATAAGATTCCCCTCTCAGCCTTTTCTTCTCCATGCTGAACAGTCCTAGGTCTCTCAGCCTTTCCTCCTATGAGAGATGCTCCAGGCCCTTAATCATCTCTGTCACCCTCGTCTAGATTCCTTCTAGGAGATTCCTGTCTTTTTTGAACTGGGGAAGCCAGAACTGGACACAGTGTTCCAGACGTGGCCTCATCAGGGCAGAGTAGAGGAGAGGGG
This sequence comes from Alectoris magna, assembly GCA_030625065.1. Classification (NCBI taxonomy): domain Eukaryota; kingdom Metazoa; phylum Chordata; class Aves; order Galliformes; family Phasianidae; genus Alectoris; species Alectoris magna. Next base: position 10,576,547 of record CM060576.1, on the reverse strand, counting down.
GAGGATCACCTCCCTCGACCTGCTGGCCGCGCTCTTTTTAATGCACCTTGGGATACCACTGGCCTTCTTGGCCACAAGGGCATGGTGCTGGCTTGTAGCCAACCTGTTGGCCACCAATGATGTAACAGGGAGCAGAAAGGTCAGGAAGTAAGACAAAAAGGAAAAGCTGAGAGCACAAGTGGGCATCTCCAAAATAAACTGCCTCAATCCTGTGCTCAGAGCAATCAGAAAATCAGTCACCTACAAAAAGCATTTCTTTACAGTGGCCTCAGGACAACACCAGCAGGGGAAGGGAAACTGCCAGAGGGAACAACACCTGCAGAGGGATGCTGCCTAAAAACAACAATTCCATCAACTTGGATTCCCATCTCAATTCCTTTAGATTTCCAGTCACGCCCTGGATTTGCAGACTGCCATCAACACCTGCTCTCCTGCAGTGCCTGGTGCTCCAGAAACCCCAGGCTGCCTGTTGTGAGGCCAGGGATGTGCAGCTTTCCCAGAGCCAGGCATTTTACATTGTTTGTAGTCTGCGTTTTGGTGTCATTACTCAGTGGTATGAGAGTGCGTGCATGAGTGTTGGGGGGGAATAATTGTGCCATTAATGATTGCTATTTTGATTACAGGATGCAATTGTCACTGCGGTTGGAAGCCAATCAACGCGTTGTGAGTGGGAGCCCGCTGGTACTTTCCAATGGTCCTTGATTAAAAAGGAAGCTCTTGGCTATCTTCAAGCAGCAGGAGAGGAAACAGCACGGCGAAGGTGAGGCAAGTGCCAGACTCTCTCTGCTGATGGATCACAGCTCATTTTCACCCTCATTTAGTCACACAATCTGCTTTTTTTTCCTCTACTTGGAGGCCTCCTTTACCCTTTGCTTCCTACTGGCCAATGTCTAGAATAGCTTCTGCTCTTCAGTGATGAAATCTGAGTGATCAGCCCCGTGCTCTGCTGTATTTTCCTGCAAATTAAATAGCTGTGTGCCTTCACAGTGCACCTGCAGGTTATGCAGGCTGTTGCTGGCCTCTTCACACACTCCATCTCTTTGCAGTTGCAGAAGTGTGCAACTGGAATCCAGAGCAAAGCAAGTGACAAGGTACAGGCATCTTGTTCAGTAGAGCAATAGGGCATTTTAATTAAAGTGACAGCTGAAGATGAAAATATATAATTTTTCTCCCCAGTTTTCAGATGTGTGGATTTTCAGATAGTGGAATTCCTTTTAGGAAATTTCCCAGCATTATTTTTATTTTCTTCTTAAGAATGGAAGTCAAAGTGTGTTTTAGTAACAGTGCAGAAGTATATTTCTATGTTTAATAACTTTGGTCTGTCTCAAGGTATAGGAAACTCATGAAGGAAAAAGAAAATCTTGAGTTCTTCCTGGGGTCTCACACTGCAGGAAACATTTTCTGACTGACGCTGTTGGGATGTTTGGGATGTTTCCCTTTGCAATCCAAAGTGAACACCAGATAGGCTTCTGGGGATGCAGGTTAAAGCTTAAAGCTTTACTCAGCTCTCCCCTTTAAGTGGATATATGGAGTAGTACTATCTGTATTGTAGAAATCACTGTTATTTCTAATGTACATTTGTAGATCAACACTGATATCTTCCTCCTAATAATTCCTAGCGGAGAGGTTGGCTCTCACCCCAGCCCACAGTGAGGATTTCAATTATCTGGTGGGAAACACATGGCCTCTGGTACCTGGAGTGCTCTTGTCTGGCTTGAGAGTTATCTGATCTTCTGTTTTGCTACGGTTAAATGAAAGTGGAGATGTATTTGGAATTTAAAGGTGTATGTTCCTACATAAGCTGTGTTAGCCATTAATATGGAATTGAACCTGCTGCATAAAAAGGTCCCTGTCAGACCATAGCCTTGTGCTGCAATGTGCTTGCTACATGATATTCAGCCCCACAAAAAAACAACAGCAGAATGTAAACAAGCTTCAACAGTCACTCAGGCTAACTGCAAGCATCTGTGTCCTATGCTTTTAGAATCATTCCCATAGCTGCAAAGGGGTCTATAAACCTTATTATGCTCTTTTCCCCATATAAACCCTGCTAATGCATCCTTCTTTTTAGCTTGTTAAATGTGGGATAAGGCTGAAAGGTAAACACTCAAATGCAATTGTCGTAGCAGAAAGAATAATAATTTTTTAAAAAATCCAACTTGAAAGATCTCTTGATATCAGAAATAATTACATGTCTCCAGTATCAGGTCTCAGGCTGTTTTCTGTACCCTTTCATTACCCAACCAACGCGACAAAGCAACATTCCTAAATAGCTCCGGAAGAAAGAAAAGCCTCTTAAGGGATGAAGTGGATAGCTAGCATGCATAATGATGGTATCTTTGTTCATTAATTGTGTACAAGTGATGGCCATCAGGGTAGTGGTTTTCAGCAGATACCAGACAATTTGAAGCTTTGAAGACCTGGCCTGAGCTTGATCAGTTTGGCTGTACTGAGGGGGTGGCAGGCAGGAAGGCATCACGTGGCTGTGTACAGATTCAGTGCAAGGACTAACCCAACCTCGGAGAATGTCAAGTGCTTCTCGTCTTTGGTATCTGAGCAGCTGATTCTGATCTGCAATTAATGTCTGAGAAAGAGAGCACGTCACTGCTTCACTGGTAGTTATCTTCTGTGAATGATCTATTCTGGGAGTTGAAGCCCAAACCCAAATACTGCAGAACAGAGCCTCTTCGGCTTCAGAGGTCTTTGAATAGGGGAAGGATGTTTTCTAGATGCCTCTCAAAGCCCAGCACCATTCCATAAACTCCTAATGCTCTTACAGGATCAGGAAAGTGTAGAGCTCGTACTGAAATAGATAGGGCACATGCCAGGCTCGTGGTTACCCCGTGCGTTGGACTCTCTCTTTCGTCTTCTTTTCTGTAGCCCCCTGCCTCTCTATGGGCAACCTTCCCTAAGTCTCCAGGTTTGACCTTACCACAGTGTCATCCTTTCAGCTAAAAGCAATTACCTAGCTCACACCAACAGCACTACTAAAATGAAGATAGATGTATAGATAGTCAGATAGGCAGTCTTATTAAAGTAGCGTTCTTAGCTGTTCTTTGCAGCCTGCCTTAGGCTAACAGGGAAGGAATCTACAAGAAAACAGGTAATTTTATTGATATTTTCTTTTTTTTCCCCAGTTTCTGGATTCCAGTGCTTTCTAAACTTGATGTGTAGCACATGTAGCAATGATATACAATAGCAACTTATCTCAATGAATCTTCTTCCAGTGTGTTCTTGGTTTCAGCCCCCAAAGTATCCTGTGACAATGAGTGCCTTGGTTATTTAATTCGTGCTAAACTTTTTTGTTTGTTTTGACCCTGTTGCCAACACGTTTCATTCGGTGCTTCCCTAATGTCATGCTTCAAGAAACTGTAAATAATCACTCCTTGTTCACCTTCTCCACATAATTGATGATTTTACAGGTTTATCTCACCTTTTACCCTTCTTCATCCACCCCAGCTGGATAATCCTGGTCTATTTCACCTAGAATACCAAATTTCCAGTCTTAATTCCCTGCCAAAAAATTTCCCCTACCATTTTTATCATGCAGTGTCATGGGAGCCTTTTACTCTTCTTTTGAATGAACTTCAGTTTTAGTTATTGTAAATCTTTTTCTGTCATCAGCAGTTTGCCTTATTGTTGTTCTCCCCTATTTTGAGGTTATGTAGCATTGCTGAATGAAACAAACCCCAGCAGACATCATTTTAAGACCTTGCTGGTGACCGGTGAAAGCCATCCTTACCCTTTGTTTTTTTTTAATGTATTGTCAGTCATTAACCTACAAGCAGAGCAGTTCTCCTATGCCAGGGTGGTCTCGCTTCTTTAAGACCCCTGGTGAGCAACTTCAATGAAGTCTTCTCTGAAATCCAGCTACACTACATTGACAAATCCTTTCTATATACAAGGTCATAAACATTCTCGAAGAACTCCGGTAGATTTCTAATCACAACTTGATTCAGCAAAAGCTATGTTGACTCATTCCATTTATTCACACACCTACTTATTCTTTTCTATATTTTCATAATTTTTCCAGTACCGACAGTTATTTCCTTACTAAAAGAGAAAGAATGGAAGAGGACAATCACCATGCTTTAAATTTAAGACGAGTGATGTTCTCAGGAAAGCACATCTCAAATTAACACGCTCCATTTTTCTGTTTGCCATTCCTGTCATTCAAGGACCAGGAAGTGGAAGGAGCAGCCAGGTCTTTGGTACAAGCAGAAATACAGGCAGCAAGTACAGTTACTTACACTGGCATTGTGGAGATAGAGGTAGGGGAAAAGATATTTTGAAGAGTAGGATGGAATTTCACGGCCAGCTGCCTTGGATCTTTGTGGGCTGAAATCCTTTTGAAGATTCTCCGTATGATGGTTTGGTGGAGGAGATAGTAGTAAAAAAGATAGTGAAGTCAAATTTCCTCTGATGTGAAAATGCTTTTCTAACTTTTAATTTTTCTTTAATGTTTAACTTTTCTGTTGGAGGATATTTATTTCCTGGGTTTAGTTTGCCACCTGCAGACAAAGTGTAAACGAGGGAGCTTTAGCACATAGCCATATGCGATGGATATTTATAAGTGACACATGTTTTGCAAGGAGAATGGTTATTGAACTTGAGTTTTATTTTTAACATTTTACCCAGAAATCCAACTTAACAATGAACACTGAGAGCCTGAGCTCCTGTAACCGTGGCTGAGTAAACCTGTAATGCTCTAACAGGACAGGAGGAAGCTTACCACTGTTGCAAAATGTAGATCTGACTGTTCTCCATGCCTGCAGCAGTAAATATTCTCGGGTAGAGCATGTCAGATTGTTTACTTCAGTTATGTAAGAGAATGCACACAAGCAACAACTCTCTGGCAGCCCACAGACTTTCACCCAAAAGCACTATCTGTGACAGCACCGGTGTTGCAGAAGTAATAATAAATCACAAGCTCAGACCGATCATCTGGAGCAGGTTCCTTTTAAGCTACAGCCTGTCCTGCTGCTATTAAAGTCAGTGACCATTCCGTGCCCTGTCTTTTTGTCACTGATGCAGAAAATGGACTTTCTCAGCCTTCAGAGGCAACCTGGTATCCACACTACTAGGCACATTTTCAGAACTATGTTTTACTCAGCCTGGATGGCTGATACACTGCCTTGAAAATGGGGGCTGTGCAATGCTGGCAGCGTGTGCTGCTACAGCACCTCCTGCAACAGACTCCTCTAGCAAAAAAAAAGTTCATTTGGGAAGGACAAAGAATACCAAATCAAGCAAGGTGCAAGCACCCAGATGCTCCATTTGTAGGGAAGTCTATATATTTTTTAACTTGGATATTAATGCCTTCTTACAATTAAACTCATGTAAGTGGTTACGCTTGGAGCGCAACAACAGAATTATTGCATGACTGAAGGTAGCTGGAATTTGTCATTGAACAGTGTTTCTCCCTGTCTCATGTGAACATGCTTTGCCTGCATAAAGAGAGATGTTGGGCACAATTGTGGTGGGAAAGATTGTAAGAGAGTGGTGAGGAAAAGAAAAAAAAGGAAGGAAAGACACACACTTGTTTATAGGCGGTGTCAGGAAAAGAAATAACCTCCACAACAGTGCCTGGGCCTCCAGGGCTGTGGGGGTGGCACTTTCCACCTGCACGAAATTTACTGGAAACATAAAATCCAACAAGGAGAAATGTATCATTTGTGCTGATAGTGAACTACAGAGATCCTGCTGGAGAAATTACCTGCCATCACTCGTTTCCTCCTCATGCAGGATCACCTCTGCTCTTCCCACCCAGAAAGGCCAGTTAATCAGGGTCTGTACCCGCACGGCCATGTTGTCCTCTTGGATTACCACAGGCAGACAATATCAGGTAGGGTTTGGCCAGGATGCCAGGTTCATTTTATCTCCTGTGCAGAAGGACATGATTTTGAAACAGACTTAAAGAGGACTATTAAAATATCCAAAATGGTAATAATTAGTCATTAAGGAGTGCTTCTGAATATGTTCATAGCTCCTTTTTAGACTTACTTCGTATTACACTAAGGGTTTGTTAAATTATTTTCCTGGGTGGTAGCTTTTTGTATCGTCCCAGGAAGCTGCTGCTTTGATCATTTTCTGAGATAAGCCACTAGGTTAAATGGTCACTGGCTCTTCTTCGTGCTGGCAATTTTAATGTTAGTCAGAAAGATGTGGGTTACCTATGAGAGACAGAGCGATGGTAGCACTGCCCCACAGCTGTCCTATCCCAGCCTGACTTCCAGCATTATTGAAAGGAGCCTGAGCACAAATGAGCTGTGCTGCTCTGCCCTGTGCCTCTCAGCAAAGGCTGCAATCCAGCTCTGCTTTCCATTCTTTTTTCTGTCTTTGAAGACAAAAGGAAAGTAAGGGTGAAAGAGGAAAGCAGACAGCCACCAGAAAAGAAATCTTACATTAATGCAGAAAAGAGAAAAATCTCTGTTCTGGAGAGATGAATATGTGGTTGTATAAGTTCCTTCTTGCGCTACGCTTTGCAGGCTCGGTCAGTGCTATAGGCAGAAGGAAAACTCCCTCCCCCATGTCCTCTCACTTCAATTTCCATTCTGCTTGCTGGCTTTTGTTTGTCATAGTCATTCATGAATTGCTCCACTGTCTTATTCCTGAGGCTCCACAGTGAGAACCTTCCTGACTTGTGCAGTAAGAAGGGTGTTGGTCTTTTTTCTTGGGTGACAAACAAGAAGATGTAAAGAAGTGATCTCAAGTTCCACCAGCAGAGGTTTAGATTGGATATCAGGCACTAAGGAACATGACTCAGCAGGTGCTGAATAGTTGGTGCTTGATCTTGGAAGTCTTTTCCAACCTAGGTGATTCCGTCATTTGAGAGCACTCTTGAACCAGCTCTTGAATAAAGATGGTCTTTCAGCAGTAAGTCCTTCTTGTCTTTGTTTCAGGAAGCTTTGACCAAATGACAGGGTTTGTATTTTGGGGAGCAGCTTGGTCCTGTGACTGCTGCTGTTGAAAGTATGCAGCAGGAACGGAGGGCTTGTCCTGCTTGAGGCTACACCATAGAGACAGCCTTGGGCACCCCCAGCACAAATGATGCTCAGCAGTCAGCACAGAATGTGGTGGAGAGAGCAAACAGAGGTGATTCTTCATGCATAGCAAGAACCAAATATATATTTTTGTGACTCAGAGGCTGCTATGGTTGGGCTGAGGATTTTTTGGGCCCTGGCGTTATCTTGAAAGGGTATGTGTGCATGGAAGCATAGAGTCATAGAAGCTTTGAGGTTGGAAAAGGTGTATAAGATCATCTAGTCCAACCCCATGTCCTTCCATGGTTCTTGAACAGCCTCAGAGATGGTAACTGCACTGCCTCCCTGGGCAGCCTGCGCCAATGCCTCCCCAACACTCTTTCAGAGAAGAAAGTTTTCCTACTTAGGCATGAATTTAAGTAAAATTTTATTCTCTTTCTATGTATTTTCACAACTTGTTGTGGGGAGAAATAAGAATATGGTTAGAAATGTTTTTTAATTGAAAAATAGGATGTTTCTGATTGCTGTTATCTCCTGCCATCCCTCCCATTAGCCAAAAACTCAAACAGAAATTGACTGTCAGGGCAATAGATTGTTTTTCTTCCCTTCAGCACACTATTTATTTTCTATTTAATTCTCTCCCCAGTATTTGTAATTTATTTTGGACATTTCTTCATCTTCCATTCCTAGCCTGAAAATGCTAAAAGTTTTAACAGTAGCCCTAGAGGAGGAGAGCTTTGTGATGCAGATGAGATTCCGGCATCGAAGTTGCACTGAGTTCCTGGTGATGAGGGTTTCCCTGGGGGAGCTGCATGCAGCTGTACAGCCTGCAGAGGTTCCTGGGCTGGTGACTTGTGGGGACACCATGGGGACATGTTGCATCCTATGTAACGTGTTTCTTGTGAGCACGGGTGCTGGGTGCGCCTTTACGTCCCTGCGCCTCAATTTAACCTCTGTAAAATCAAACCAAGAACTCTTTTCTTTCCTCTTCTGTGTTTGTCCTCCATCTCTGATCTGCAGTTCTGTGGTGAACAGGCACCGTCATCCTGGGATAGATCTGCGTCTGTGTGCATGAGTGTGTGTGTTTAACAGATTAAGTTAAAAACAATCTTTATCGCTTCATTTAACTAAAGCATTTTTCCAGACAAGTTCCTCTGCTCGAATGTTCCTTCTAATTATCATTTTCCCTTTACAATATGTTGTGTCATGCTGCTTAGGAGAAAGCTCATAGTGAGAGCGAGCACTGGGGCTGCACAGGAAATATGTCCTGGCTATTAGAAAGTTCAGTGAAGCACTGACTTTTATATCACCGCGTAGGGATGGGTGAAACAGTCCAGAAAAAAAAATGCCCCCAGCTGAGCAGCAATGCGGGGCTTAAAAATCTCGCTTTCCCTATGCTTTTTTAAGGTTTCTCCATCAGTTGCAAGATGATTTTTTCTCCCTTTAAGTGTTTTTATCTGAACTGATTGGCGGCAGAAGTGGAGGCTGCATTTGCTTGGAGCTGCAGCCCCCGCCAGGCTGAGTGCTCTGTGCTCTGAGCACACGGATCTGCCCCAGGCTGTGCCTTGCTCGGAGGGAATGAACTGGAGTCTCATTCATTTGTTTTTATCCCAATTCCATGAGCTGTTTGCAGCTGTTAATTTAACAGTTTAGTGCTTCCATCTTCCATAGGCAGGAGCGATTGCTTCGGTGCCTCAGACATCGAAACTTCATTTCCAATAACAGGACTTGGAGGACTGGGAGAAGGCAGCAAAATGCTTCTGCTCTGGTGATCAGGGACGACGCGGTGGCCACAGATGTCAACTGAGAGTAGTTTTATAAAATGAATCTCTGTAAGCTGCTGCTCTACAGGGATGGAACAAGAACAGAAGAGCCGTGAATTCAAGGCCATCTTGGGATGATTTTTCTAGGACATGGAGTCTCTGCAGTGCCAAGGGACCTCGATTAGCCCAAACAGCTAAAGCATTCCATCTAAACAGTCTCTGCTCTAATGCAGGCTGGTACATGTCTCAAAATGTATAAGAATCCAGGACTTTTATCTGTAGGAATTCATCAAGCTGAACCTGGAACTATTGCCACAGCAGTAGTTACATGAAACTGAGAAAAGAGAAAAGCTGCTATATGTCATCTACTCATGGAAGAAAACGTCCTTTGATTTTACATCATCCGAAGGAGTGATAAACTTTAAAATCATGAAGCTACATTCAGAAGTTCTTACCCACGGACTGCATGTGAGCTAGTACCACTGAAATCAATAGGAGTCCTTTCAGTGTTTCAAAATTGGGATTTTTTTCCCCTCTTCCTTTAAGGAGAAAAAAAAAAAGGTTTTTGTTTTCCAACCCATGTGTTAACTTGTCAGATCGGTTGTCAGGCTGAGGTAGAAGCTGAAAGCTTAATCATTGTGCTTTTTATTTTTATTTAGAATTGTGTTTATTTACTCTTTGTTTCGTCGAGTCTGTTATCTTAGAAAGAGGAATTCGTCTTCCAGCAAGGTTAGAAACTTCTCTTCTAAAGTCAAATTTGCTATTGCAAACACCTACACTTACCATGAGAAGTTCTCCCTTACTGCACATCTGCTATGCTGCTCTGTCTCCCTCTGGCTCTATTTTGAATTCTAGTACCACTGAAACAAAAAGACTTTATCAAAGATTTCAGTATTAATTGTGACACTCTGTTTTGCTTCAATACTCAGCCGTTCTACAGCACTTAAGCAATATTTCATGCAGTGAATCATTGTCAGCATCAGCAGTCAAAGAACAGGAATTGTTAGAAAGATTGCCATTGGTGTTGGATATCATTCAAGGTTGTCCACACAGCACTAGAAATCTTGCTATCCTTTCTGTTCTAGGGCACTTCGCAGGGCATTTGTACCACACAACTTCAGGTATCTCATTTATTCAATTAATTTAGGTACCTGATCTCCTCTAGTTCCCTCTATAATCAGTGGGTAGCAGGGAGAGCTCCTCTATGGTGTGACTTAGAGTAGCTAAATTAGGTTCCTGTTTGAAATGCTGCTTCATAGCAGGCTGAGTTTCTCCTTTAATTAAAGAGAAAGTCAAATCAGATTAGTTAGTCATCTAAAAACGGGCAGTGTGAATTCCTGCTTTCATATACATACCTCTAGCATCTAAATGAGAAAAGACTTCCATCAAGTCCTCCTTCCATAATATATGCCACCTTCCTCTGCAGCTCGCTACGCCAGGCACAAACATGAGAGGATCCAAGACTTTTAGAAGAAGCAGTTTTGTTGTTCCCACTCAATGCTCACGCTTAACACAGAACTGGAAGTCCTGAATTTTCACCAGTTCAACCAGTCCAGTTCCTGTCCTGCAATACACTGGAAAGTGACAGTACAGCCCACCTCTGTGTTCTGTTGGAGCTCAACAAGTGCCCCATGAACCACAGCTCCTGGCTTTATCCAAGGTTTCTGTGCTTGTGTATGTACGATGATTTCTAGGCTATTCATGAAGGAGCTTGAATGCCCTTCTCAGAGTCACTGGAATATACAGTTTTGTCCTCTTGCATATTGCTGCCAGGGTTGTTTAGGATCTCAGTGGTAAGAATGTTTTTTTCCTCTGATGTACTTGGTATATCTCTGTGCTTTCGGTATTGGCGTTATTTATCGGCAATGATTTCCACTTCTATAATTCTCCTTTGAATGGTCATTTGCTTTGCTGGCCAACATTTAAGACATGAGATCAGTGACTTTTCTCATGGCCCATAAAATAAGAAAAACCTGAACTAATGCCATTTTTTACTTTATTTCTTCCTGATGGAAATCCATATCTGGAAAAGGTGGGTAGACTCAGAATTCATTGGCAGGCGCTGGGGAACTTACATAGTATGAAATCAAACTGTAAAATATTTTTATTAGTGGGTGTGCACATTTTCGAAGAATCCTTGTGATCAGCGGAGTCTTCCAGGTTAGGTAAATAATCCCAAAATGTACAAATAAAGTAATTTTATGGATATTTTAGGTTGCCTGGTTAGACAGCTACAGTTATTATATGAGCTGTTACACCCAATGGGAATTTTTCTATGACTTTATTGATTTAGCTTATCTTGCGGCACTGGAGTATTTATAATGTTTTGCAGATACTCAGATGCAGCGGAATTCAAGCATGAAACTAAACAGCTTCTCAGATATTATCTATTCAGCCATCTGCTTGACAGACAATGGATAACCTTCCAGATTCATGGAGCTGCATCTGCCTTTTAATCCTGGTAAGCGGTAAGTAGCAAAGTGTGGGCTTTCTGAAGTGGGGAACCTCGAGGTCAAAGGAGCATCCACACTCACGGTAAAAAATGCAGTTTACAAAATATTCCTAGAAAGGGAATTCAAATCACAACCTTTTGCATTGCAAGCCAGTCTTTGAGGCAGGCATGTCCAACCTGCAGCCTGCTGGCTGCACACAGCCCAGCACAGCTCACAGTGCAGCTGCTCTTGCCCAGCCTTGGGCATGCTCCCATTGCTCACTGCATCCAAACATGGGTGTGTGATGGGCTGAAACCAGGACACGGGGAGGGCACAAGGCAATGCTAAGTCAAATCATGGCAAATCATTGTATGCGTTTTGATATGTTGCCTAAACACAGTCCTGTGGACAGTGACAAATACGCAGCCTTGCCTTCTGTTTTAATAGAGGAATTTGTGAGTAGGTTTCAAGATTGAAGAAAAAAAAATTGATTTATATTTGTGATTCCATTTTCAGTCAGCATCAATGCATTACCTGCCAATTTTCGAATGGAATGTATAGAGTTGCAGATATTCAACTCAAAAATGTGATCGTGTCCCTTTACCAGACCTTAAAAGCCCTTTCTTAGCAGAGAAAGATATCCCTCGCTTCACAACCATGCCTTATTCATGTCATCCCTTTCTGTCAGTATGTACATTTGTGAACAACTGTTCTCAATTATGAAGCACAGAAGAGTAAAATTCCATCGAAAAATCACCGATGAACACCTTGAGAGTTCACCGAGAATGGCAACCACCGCCACTGAACCAGACTGATGTGTTCACAACAAAAAAAAACAAGGTCAAACAGCCTATTTGTTTTGTGTTTTTGTTTTTCTCCCTTTTTAATGTTGTAATAAAAATATTAGATATTAAAATGTTTTGTTACTTACATATTAACTATAGTATATATTTTATGAGGGTTGCTCTGAAAATAATGCCTCCTACTTTATTAATTTGACCCACAACATCAGAGGTGGATGTTAGTGGGGTGACAGTAGAGGCTGAACCTTCCCATCAATGTTTCATTCCTTTTTGCTGCTATGTGACAGAAGGTCAGTCTGTCAGAATGGTGTCTGACACTGACCTGTGGATGAAGCAAAGGGGAGAACTGAATTCCTCCTTGTGGAAAAAATGTCACCCACTGACATTCATTGGCTCTTGCTGAATGTTTATGGAGACCAAACAGTGAATGTGAGCAGAGAGAGTCATTGAATGGTGCTTTTCAGCAGGGGCGACAGTGAGTCACCTCTGCTGGAGCAGATTTTTATGAGCACAAAATGCAGGCTCTTGTTTGCATCCAGCAAAAATGCACAGCAAATGGTGGTGATGATGTTTTGTAGCTGAGAATTTGCCCTATCAAATGATGTTATTGTGCTCTTTTCATCAGCGGTAGTTTCCATGGAAATAAGGAGGAGGCATTACTTTTGGAGCAACCAATGTATATGTGGCCCAGAACCATTCCTCTGCACTTAATACGGCCCAGGCAAGCCAAAAGGTTGGACAGCCATGCTCTAAGGCTTCTGCTTATCCAGCAGAGATTGCAGGGACTTTGAGTGATCTTCGCCTCCTGCTGAACCAGAGTGAGAACTGAGCATCCTCAGGAAGCTGCTCAATGGCAACCTGGCAAGAGAGAACTGTTTACTGAGGTTATCCAGCAAATAATTTAAATAGTGAGTAAGTACAACAAAATCACCATCTGCCCGTGGATAATTGGAGAACAGAACAAGAGGCCAAAGTCACAGAGCAGATTATTCATCCAGCTCTGTTGGGATTTTTGAATGGGACCTGCTCGTGATAGGCTTTGATCTAGAGCATCTAATCTTTTGTTTCTATGAATGCCAAATTCACCCAGACGAACGTTAGCGGACTGCAAAGAATTGAAACTGTGCTCTTAAGCTAGCCAGTGTATTCACATCCATTCGGGTTATTGGTGAGAATTTTGAATTTATGGACTGTAGAAAAAATATATTCTAATATCAGTGCCATTTGCTATTCTGTTGTTACAAACTGTACCTGGTGCAGAAATGGCAAAGGACATTTATGCCAACTTGGCAATTGTAAATTTAAGCAACTGATTTCTTAAGTGTTAAAATGTAGTTCCTTGATGGAAAAAAAAACAAACCAAAAACACAAGGTGACACAGAGTATGCCTTCAACATGTCTCATGCAGATACTATAGGAGCAGCTACATCAGTGCTAGGAGTAGGAAAGCAAAGCAGGACTGAAGTCAATGACTGTGGATGCTTTCACTATTGAGGTGTGCCCTGGAGACTGTAAATTGAGTTACACAGCTTTGGGCAGATTGAGCGATAGGCATATGCTAACAAGTATAGATGAAATACTGTAAAACCAAGTGTTTGGGTGCCATTTAATAATCAGTGTAATGACAGGTCTGCACCTTCTGCCTTTGTGCCAGAGTCAGGATTCATTTGCTGGGTGGGATGGTCCCCATGCCCTTTCCAGGACTTGATTCTGACTTCATGATTTATTCGGGTGGTGAAATTGTGTGTTTTACTTTGTCTGCAAATTAGTTTTGACCCAAAGCCTGGAAACATCAGCAGAATAAAAACACCCTGGTTTGAGTGAGTTTTGAATTGAAGCTCATAAGTAATTTGTCTCAAACGACCAGACTTTGTGATTACGCCCATGATTCAATTCCATCCAAGCCTGGGTTTGGCATCAAGTGATGAGACTCCTGAGAAGAACCTTCTGAGTCCTTTTAATGCATCTGTTGGTATTATAATCTGAGCTGTACATTTTCAAGGCGTTTTCTCTAGGCCCAGCTTGCAGTTTTGATTATTCTTATGGAAGAATAGTGACTCTCATATCCATCACAAGACTGCAGAAGCTGGGCTTTGAGGAAAAATTCAGAGCTTTCACTGCTAAGGCAAGCCAAATATACATTTGATAGTAATGGAATGTAATCAGAAATGCTGTGTCTACCAGAAACCAGTCTTAAAATTATTTTGACTCGAAATATCTTCTCTCAGTAGGTAAAAAGGGAAAAGGTTTTATTCTGATATCACAAGGAGCAATATTGGACAACTTAGGACCTCCTACCTTTGGCCTATGACTGTAAGTAACCATTATTTGTATCACTGCTATCATATAATCCGTGTTTGTGGGGCTGTTATCGCTGTCATTGCGAGGTAAAAATGAAATAATGGTTTAATAGCGTCTTCTGTTATGGAGACCATTTTATATTACTTACGGATTATGCTCATAATATTTTGCCTAAGACAAAAATAGGATTATTGTTCAAAAGAAGCGTTAGGGTGTCGAAGATTTTCACATTTAGAGGAATGTTCTAATTTGGGGCAGCAAAGACTGGGAATTCTTGGAAAAATGACAGGCTAAATAAGGTACGTTGTCAGATTACCAGAAAATAAGGATGCATTTCTGTACTTGGGAAAAGGGAGGCTGCTTTCCCGATGATAATATTAGAGAGTATGGAAAAAGCTCTAGCACTGATTTTTTTCTCCCCTCATAACTTATTCAAATTCATCACAATATGGTGATAAATGGAAAGGTAAAAATCCATTTGGGCAGCCAGGTGATCAACTGGCTTTTATTTTTATTTAATGGCTGTTTCATTTGATTATTAGTTCCAGCATTTAAACAAAAAGAAAGGTTTTTTCTCTGTCTGTTGTTTCCTCTAATGGCAGTAGTGGTTCATTTGGGTTTGTTTTGTGTTTTTTTTCTTTTGTTGAATGGTGAGAAGAGGTTTCAAAGGTTGCATTTTACATTAAAAACAAAGATTTTTCATTTGTTTATCTAATCTTCTACTCCCTTCCTTTCATTGCCACGAATTGGAAGGTGACAAATGACTTCGTGAAGGGATGAGAAAAAGCTTCCACAGTGACATTTAAATTGGAACCAAAGTTTGATGGCATGCAGATGATTTAAATACATGTCACCAATGCAAAGCTGTAACGGCAGATTTTAAAAATGCTTTTGCTTTCTTTATTGTCATTTTAACATGCATCTGGAGAGTGCTGTGATCCAATGGAGCCATTGTAAATAAGCTGCAATAGTTGTCTTTCCAAGCTTTTCCTTTACTTGCATTCCTCAGGTGAGCTGTGTTGTGGGGACTACAAATAATGATTATAAACTTAATGCTTACTATGCAGACAGAATCAGCAGTGATAAAGTCAGCTGGCAGCAAGCACTCCTGACCTGTTTTTAGGTTTACTATTCAGCAGAGGGTCCTAGCATGTCAGATTCCTGTAATTCAGAACTCCTCACCAATAGCCAGCAAACACATTCATCCTTTCTCTAAACATATGAAGGAGGCAGAGCCAGGATCACCATCGCTGGAAGCAGGGAAATCATCTTCTGCAGTCAGCATGTGCCTGATGCACATGCTTAACACACGCCCTTTGTAGTTCACAGGAAGATCTCCATCCTCCTACAATAAGAAGTACGCTGCCAATCCAGGTGTGTGCTTTCAGTATCCTCTCTTTTTATATATAGGAGTCAGTTGGGATTAAATTCAAACCTATAAGCACCACTGACAATTGGGAAAATGTGGGGCTCTACCTGGTTGTGGTAGTTGTGCTGTTTGGTTTACTGGTGAAACAGAGCTTCTTTGTTTGGGGGCGCGACTGTGTTGGTGCAGTAATTCACTAGCTCCATAGCCAAAATCCAGCTGTCGTGCAGTGTGGGAGAAGACCTCCAAATCCAGGGTTATTGACGTTTAATTGGCGTAAGGAAGCCCAATTTCCTTTGTGCTGTTTTACAAGCTGGAGGATTTTGATTTCAGCAGATTCTCAGACCCCATTAAATAAACTTTATAAAATAAAGGCAAATCTAACGATTAAAATCTTTCAGTGCCATTCATGAACTGAGACATTTTAACAGTGAAAGATCTGCATAATTCCCATGAAACAACTGATGTGTAGATATCTGGTGGTAAAGGAATAGCTTAATGCTTTTTTTATGTTTAGCTTCTTCCCTTTAGGGAGATGGGAGATGAAAGGGGAACTGGCAATTGTGTACCTCAAGAAACCTATCTATCTGTAATCCATGAAGCAACTTATTTGCTTTCTATCCCATGCTGCCCTGCTTACACTGCACTATGTGACCTCTACTTGGTATATATACAAGTCTGGAAAGAAAAAAATCTTCAAAATCTTTTTGTGAAGAGTTGGACTAAGGGTTAAATTTGCTGTTTGCCTATGTCATAGTCTCATCTTTGCATCTTGCTGCCCTTCTCCCTCACCTGACACAAAGAAGCTCATGTATCTCAGCGCCTGGATGAACAGTGATGGTTCCTCAGCACATCAGAAAGGCATCAACTTCTTTGTGGAGGGAGTATTCCTTCTTTTGTCTTGGCAGAAGAATACTTTTTTGTCTAGACACACATATGTATGTATTGAAGCTGAAACTTTCCTCTGTATTCACATCCCTTTTGCCTATATGCTCAGTATGAGAAAGCTTGTAAGCCACAAAATTATCTCTGTTTTAATCTTCCTTTACCTATATCATTCCTGAATGCAGTCATTGTTTGGGGTTTTTTAGTGTTTCTTATACTGTTAGCTCAATCTGCACTCCAAAACAGTCCTTTCAAGTCTTTGCTGTTCCTCTGTCTAGTTATTATATTTCACAGCCGTTTTGTTCTCCTATTCCCTCATTTTCATCATTCTTGCTGCTAGACCCCCAGTCGTGCTGCCCCTTCTTTGTACATCCCTCTCCTTGTATTCAGGCAGCCTTTTCTCTCCTCCATCAGATCCAGCTTCCACGCATTCCCTCCAGCCATCCTTTCCATCTCTTTCCCTTTACGCAGGATCCCTCACCCCATCCAACACTCAACTATTATCTACATTCTGCTTTGGCTCATCTGTCTTTGCTGGAGGCTCTGCTGGGCACAGGCTCAATCTTATTTCAGATTATTAATGGGGCTGGGAACCCCTGGTGGGAGGCTGAATTCCACATTTCCAGCGCTGCCTTGCAGAAGTACAGCATCACCGCTTGAAGGCTGTGTCTTCTCCCCACCACAATGACTTCAGACACGTTTCATCTGTACTGAGTTCTGGGGAAAACAGCACAGCATAGCACACGTGGGAGCATGGGAGGTCTGCGGCTGTCCTTTCACAAGAGAGAGATTTATTGTGGAGATGGTTCCACTATTAC
Organism: Alectoris magna; assembly: GCA_030625065.1. Classification (NCBI taxonomy): domain Eukaryota; kingdom Metazoa; phylum Chordata; class Aves; order Galliformes; family Phasianidae; genus Alectoris; species Alectoris magna. The sequence goes on along the minus strand of CM060576.1, from coordinate 10,559,196 downwards.
ATTACTGAGCCAACTGGAGCCAGCCATGGAAATCTGGGCCAACGCTAAAGTGAAATGTGCCAGAACAGCATGAGAAAGCAGCATTGAATCTCTGGGCATCTGGGCACATGGATGGCAGGGGATGCAGCTCAGCCAGGGCCGAGCAGAGCAGCGGGTGTGCAGCTGCTTGGTGGGGCAGCACTGTGGGAGGAGTGCAGAGTGGGGCCTGGGGGGACAGAGATGGCTGCTGGAAGAGCCGTATTCCATACATATATATGTATATATATTGTATATGTATATATATATATTGTATTGTATATGTATAAATATGCGGAGAGAGAGAGAGAGAGGGAGAGAGAGAGAATGTATTCATTCTGTAGAGCTCCCAATGGCTGCTCTGCTGCCCCTCTGCTCAGGGACTTCTGTGGGGAACTGGCAAAGAGGGGCTAAGCAGTGTGATGGTGCCAGTCACCACTGTTGCTAGGTTGGTGCCTCAGTGCCCTGGTTCACTCGCTGCCTTAGCCCACCCTGGGGGCTCAGAGGGAACAGAAGGAACCCGAGCAGGTGAGGGAGAAGTTACAGAGGGGCTTAGTTGCCTTGAATTCCCCCTGGAGCATCCCTGCCTGCTGCTAGACATCTGAGTATCACAGAAGATCTTGACCCAAACATATAACACAGTGAAGGACGGTTTGGGGACAATTGCAAAGCACTCAGGAGAAGGATTCATGGAGCAGAGGACCAGGAGGGACTATTATCATCATCTAGTCTGACTTCCTGCATAATACAGCTCCGGAGACCTCAGCTAATAATTTCTGCATCAAGCCCATAACTTTTCTTTGAGTTATAGCATCAATTTTCAAGAGACATCCAGTCTTGATTTAGAGAGGATAAACTTTGGGTTCTTTTTATCTGTCTTCCAGTGTCTGAGCCTCAGGGTTGTGCTCACATCTGGTTTTGAGCAAACGTAGAGGCTCACTACCAGCTTACTGCAAAAACTAAATTCAATTAAAGCTGAATTTTTCACAGCGACTTGTTCACCCATGACTTGGGGCTTTGAGCTGTACACCCCCAAAATGTGAATCGTTTTGATAACATTCAGTTTATCGATCAGATTAATGGTTTCACAAGGCAACCTCTTTCCTGAAGATTTCTGTCTCAGAGGAGCTGACCTGACAGATACCATAGCGGTGCTTCATGTGCCCATACGAGGTGGGCTTTGGTCAGCTCTTGTTCCAAAGCATCCAGAGCCACAAATTAAAATGGCATAAATGAGACTGAATAAAACAGAGGTTAATAGATGCTGATGTGGGAGTAACTGGGGCTGTCAGGGAGCGATTAAGCTGCCGAATAATCTTCCACCTGGAGCTGTCAGGACAGTGTCTAATGTTTCATTCAAAGAAGAAGCTCTACATTCCTGATGAGCAAATGACAGAGAAGATTTCAATTAGAACCGCTCTGCGCCTCAAATCCTGACATATCCTGATGGTTTACTTTCAGTCCTCCCGCTGTTCTCCAGGGGACACCAACCCATTAATAACACATTTTAAGATGCAGATCAGGGGCACTCCTGCAGTTGATTAGCAGGTAGCCATCAGTGGGAAGGAGAGTGAACCTTTCTCGAGCTGAGAATTGGCTTCATTACAGGTAGTTGGATGGGACAGGAAAGGAGGCTGAAACTGCTTATTTGTGGGAGCTGCTCGTGTGATTACATCCCTGGTGAGGACAGGAGGCATTGCTGCAAGGAGGAACCTGCAGTGCTGTTGATGCTCCACTAGCTCCAACCAAGGCACGACCCGCAGTACAAGTTCCCTTCACTTTCCATGTAGCTCAGAGGGAAATCAGAATAGTTCACCAACTTAACTTGCATTTAGTGCAGAGTGCCCTGAGTGGGAGGGAGGGGTAAGGAAATCTATTTAGGTGAAGGCAAAACATTTTGCTTGACAAGTTTTTTTGGTTTGAATTTAACGTGAATTAAGAAATGGTTGAGTGCCACGAAAACAAAATGAAAGCTTTCATTTTGGGTCAAATGGGATGTTGCTGTTGATTGAAGGTGAATTTTCGCTCCTTTTCTATCATTATAGTGGAAAAAATGTTTCAGGTCAACACAGATCAGCTCTGGTTTATTTTCCAAACGAACTAAAAAATCCATTACACTCGCAGCTGTACCCGCAATATCTCTGCTACTCTGCTCCTGAGGTCCCCTATGGAGCTGTCAGCAAAACACAAGATAGAAAACAGATTAAATTGCTTTTTTTGTTGTTTTGTTTTGTTTTGTTTGTTCCTTGATCTCGTAGAGACAACTGTGAGCCACACCTCACAGCAGAGCTGAACCTCCCTCTGGATCCCATCTGTGAGTTTTAGAAATATGGCGCATACAGACACCTCCAAAAGGGGTAAGGTTTGTTCCTCACACCTGTGTCTTTTAATGTAAAATGGCACTAGAGGAGAACTGGTTTCATCCCCATCACTGTGGAGAAACCAACCAGTCCAGGCAAGTCCACAGGGCACCAGGGATTGGACTTTCATGCTGGGACGTGGGGTTTCATTCACACTTTGGTGGGAAAGGCTTGTGTTAGAAAAGACCATCAATGTGCTTTCGAGGTGGCTGGGTTTGAGGAGGGCAACTTTTGATACAACTGATCAGGAAGATGTGTGAATGTCATGAGCCCCAGATGTGGGGGGTGGGGCTTTCTGATGGGCTGGGGGTGTTGATTCCATTGCAGAGCAGCTGTAGGTGTAAACAGGTGATTTAGGATAGTAATTCAATTGAAATAAGCCACTGCATCAGAGAGAGATGTCATACCGACTCATCTCCCCCTGCATTTCAGTCGCTCTTCTATATCTTCCTGCTCTCCCGTGTGTATACTTGGGATATTTCAGGCTGCAGAAAAGTCAGGGAGCACTTTGACAATTTGCACCTTATAAAGTCTTCTTTCCTCATGCTAATACGTAGCAACAGACCACTATATCTGCTGCAAGGCACTGCTAGCGCTGTGCTGTGCAACAACACAGCCTTCTGCTGCTCAGTCCCTCTGCTGCTGGCCAGGTGCCCCGGGACTCTGCAGCAGTGGCAATGATTGATTGTCCCGTGAAGTCGCAGCAAGCTGGGTGAAAATAATGCCCCCACTCTGTTAAACTTGAGAAAAATGGTTCTCAAGCTGTTTCACTTCTCAGGGAGCAGCCCAGTGTATCTCTATCATGTTCCACTTGCCTCAGTGCAAATTGGTGGGAAAGTGGGTGGAAAATGCTGCCAGGTGCGAGCCTTCAGATGAAGCCAGTTGGGGTTTACAGGGAGGATGTGAAAACAACTTTTTTTTTCCCTCCCCTTTGGGCTGTGACAACTCAGCCTGGCTGAGAACAGCCTTATTTACATCTATCTCTCTTTTCAGCACCCCTTGGTTCATCCTCATTTCCACTCCCTGCATGCAATAAATCTCAGTGAAGTCAGCTCATGTTTGGGGCTTTGCTTTACTCCCATTTGCACTCTGCAAAGGGGCATGCAGGCAGCAACACCTCTGAGCTGGCTCTGAACCTCGGGAAATGTTGTCAGGAGGGAGCATCATTTTCTGACTCACTCTTTCCTCTTCACTGGGCTCCACAGGATCCAGCGGGGATTTATTGCTTCGCTCTCTCCTTTATCCACCGGGCTTTACTTTAATGAGTGCTCGGAGGGCCATTCCACATTACTGTGCTGTGCAAAGGGGCACAACCTCAGTTTGGGATTTAAGACCAGAGCTCCCCGCTGCAAGGCTTGTCCCTACCATAATGTTGGCTCTGTGGATAGCACTTATAAAAACCCACAAGGAAAGTTAATGTATTATTTTGCTAGCTTGCAACAGTGCTGTGCGTGTAGGACCAAAACTATTCTATGAGTTTTCAAGTTATGTCAGGCTGGATTCATCAGCAGAGAGTAAAATTTGGAGCGAGTGTGCTCTGGAGTTTGTCTTGCACCTGCTGAGCCTAATCAAGTTATACAGCATGGGATAGAGATTTCCATTTGATCTACTTATCCAGAGCACAGAAAGAGGGAAGAAGTGGTCCAGGGTTTGGCTGACGTCTTGTAAATGCCTTTTGTCTACATCAGCATTTGAATGACAATAAATATAAAATAATTCTTGTGATAATTGCTAGGTTCTGGTATTTTTAGAAAACTATTTGTAGAAGCAGAGACAGAGCTGAGAACTTCTTTCCCATAGGCTCCTTGAGACTAAAATTTCTCACATGTTTTAGGAAACAGCAGTAGGAAATGCACTGTAAGCTTTTTCTCCCCTGCCTCTCCTCTCACGTCTGCTCCTGGTACCTTTGCTTTGACCTTGGTGAGGGCTCCCATATTTTTAGTTTCTTGGGTCTATGATGCCTCCTGTCCTGCTTTCCTCATCTAGGGCTGCCTCTGCCCTATTGAGCTGTGAGCTCTCAGAATGAAATCCACTGTTCTACCCTTGATATGTGATGCAGGTCCAAAGCCAGATGCATGGATGGAAATGGATAGTGCCTTGGCCATGAGTACACTGTTTTTTGAGGTACTCTGTTGTGTTTTCCCAAGGTGTGCTCACCTCCTGGGGAGCGAACGCATTTCCAGAGTCTTCATTGCATACCCATGCAAGGGTCATCAAATGGCATCTGCTGCCTTCCGTGTGCTGCTGCTCCTGTAACCCATCTCTGATGAATGGTCTCCACTCCTGCACGGAGAGGCTGTGGATGAGAATGGACCCTGTAGGGCCAACACATATCCACCACAGCTCTGCTCAGGTTCATGGGGCAATTTGCAAATCTTACTTTCATCCACTAGCATAGGAGAGAGGAAGGGGCCATGGAGGCTGGGCTGACAGTCACCCAATAAAGCCAGGGCTGGCTGCTCTGCAGTGCTGCACGAGGGGGCCCTGGGCAGTAGTGTCTTACAGTTAGCTTGTCAGGGGCAAAAGCATCCCTTTCTGCAAAGATGTCGGCACTTTTTTGAGTTTGCAGCTCCCTTACACAGCCCACTGTGCGTCCCTGTGGATGGGCTCAGTCTTGGGGCGGACATGCTCATAACTCTGGGGAGGGGGTGAAGAACTCGCAGGGGTTGTGCCTACCGTCTGTGCCTGTGAGTGATGGCTGAGCTGTACCTGGGAGAGGAGTAGCTCATTAGGCATTAGGAGGGTTTGCTGCATCCCTGTCACTCTGCTTTGCTTTCTTTTTATGTGCGTGTCAGCAGCGGGAAAGCAGGATTTATGGCCACTGCACAGAGTTCCTAATGCCTGCCCATGCAGAAGAGGTGTGCAGTACAGCGCACAGCATCAGTCTAACAGAAGTTGTTCCGCCGGCTCTAAGTGACAAAACTTCACTAAACAGAGCCTCCTTTTAATAAACTTGAGAATAAAGTGTGAGTAAGAAAGGAAAGAGAGGTGGGGGCAGGAGGGAAGGAGCAGAGGCAGCAAGCTCCTGGCATCATTAGCTGGCGGGTTCTCTTTGACATGCAGGTCTCCACCAATGTGCTTGTTGAAAGTTTAGTGGTGGAGACAGCACACCTAATGGGATCTCGGGGGAGGCATCCTCTCGCCCATGGATAACAGGCTGCAAGACAAAGCTGTCGGCTAGCTCTGATTTACTGCTCTCTTGCAGCGGGGAGATAAAAGTTCGCACTTCTTGTAGCAGAGCAGGCAATGGGACTTCTTATGGCAACACTACGTCAGAAATGAAAAATCTGTGAGTGACTTCAACCCAGCAGGACAGGGAGGGAGAGAAATGTGAGAACCTGGTGCTTTACATTCGAAACGTGCCTACTGCATCAAGCTCATTTACGGAGAACTGCCTCCTGTAACTCCTTGGCTCAGCCCCTGCAGGAGTGCCTTCCGAGTCAGGCTCATTGCAGGAAAATCCTGAGAAAAAAAAAGATAATTCAATCTACGAATATTTATTTATTAGCAGATTTCCAAGTGACAGGTTTAGAGTTGGTTTTTACCCTCATCAGGACGCGGCAACGTGAGTGCTAAGATGAGATTTTGCAGACTTCAGTTTTATGTCCTGCTTTGTGTTTCCCCTGCAGCCTCAGCCCAATCAGCCTCTCCTTGCTCCTCTCCCCTCCCCATCACACAGCCATCACGGCAGTTCGCAGCTGGCCGTGCTCTGGCAGAGATGTTCATTAGAGCCTGAGGGACAAATAGGAACGACAGTCACAGAGACAACAGAAGTAACTCACGAAGAGTTACAGACCTGCAAGTGTGGCTAACCATAACATAAGGTCGCGGCTCCAAATACATTATAATCTCCAGGAGAAGCACCTTGCTTTTAATTTTGCTGATAGCAGTTGCTAACAGGGATGAAAGGCCACAAGCAGGGCCAGCCTGAGGACTTAGTGTTTCTATGAGGGCTTTGACTGGGAGAGAGATGAATTTTTCTCTGCATAGCTAAGAACCCAGGGGATGTGGTTGTGCCTGAGAATTCACAGGCCATGTCAGTGTCCAGAAAGTCCCTGAGCTAAAAGGGGGGTGAGGCTGCAGGTGATACCCCTGGCAATGTGTGGGGCTGAGTAAGCACTTGGTCTCATCTTTTGCAACTCTTCCTGCATCCATAAACAAGTCTGAGAGGGAATATGACAAAATTGGAACCTAGAGGGGGAAAAAAAGAAGCCAAAGGGGAGGGTATGTCCTTCTATCCTCATCTCTGCTCTTCCCCAATAGCATGTCCTGGGGGAAAAGCAGAGGGCAGGTACAGTGGGGTGATGTCTCCTGGGGGAGTCACTGAAGGAAATGTCTCTGGGCATGTCCTCAGGTCAGCTCCCTTGAGTCGATGTCTTGTGTCACTGCTCAGGACTGCTGAGGTTGCCCTCACCTCAGCCTGCCAGGATTTATTTAGCTTTTATTTCACTTTAGACAGGTGGGAAGAGATGTACAGGTGTACGGATGACTCTGGAGTGGAGTCAGTGTGCATAAACAAGTAGGGAGAAGGGAGACATTCTTCTCTTTAATGTCATCTCAAGCCTTTCTGCAACTGCCTATTTATCGACAGTCTGTAGGTCCACAAGATGATGAGATGGATAAAATGGGATGATAAGCTTGAGCTGGAAGAGAAACTATCAACAGACCTGTTGATTTATTGCTTTTCTCAACTCAGGTGGATTTAGGGATGTAGGAAGGATAAATCTTCCCCCTACTTTTTTTCTGCTCTTAGGTAACCATTAGCACTCCATGGACCATGATTTTCATTTCCCATTGGCTTTGAATTACTCAGCCTGGGACTGAGCTGAAAGGTAATTTCAAGAGGCAAAAAGAGGTGGGGAGAAGCCCAACATTTGTATTTAATTCTGACTTAAATTCTGCCCTTTTTCAGGACTTGCATCAAAGACAGACTGATGGGGATGCTGTTGTGGCAAGAGGAGAGAACGGGATTGTGGAGCAGTCATCAAGGAAATCCCAGTGATCAGACCAATTCAGCAGAGGTACGACTGGTATTACATTCAGAATAAGGACACTGATATTTACAACCATGTAATCTCTTCCAACTATTTTTACCTGAGGTTGCCTACACCAGCAGTGCTTAAGCCAAGAGGGTGCAGGAATGTTTGGGCTTCTCCCCACAAATTCCTGTTTTGTCTCTCTTTCAGCTTGAAATGGTGCTTATAGACAGAAGTACATCCAAGTGAAGACTGCTTAAGTTGAAGGAAGCAAATGGCCCTGTGTCTAGAATGTCCCCCTTAATGGGTTAAAACCCTCTTTCTGGACTGCCACAGTTATCCTCTAGGATGGTTCCAACACTGCACTGTTCGACCTTCGCCCCACCATCACTGTGTACTTTCAGGCCAGGCACACAAACGCCATGGAATCACCTGTTCTTACTTTTCTTCTACCCATAGCTTTTTCTTCATCAATGACACCAAACTCTGTGTGCTTTGAACAAATGGGAATCCATAGCGAACGTGAGCATAACCTGCAACAAGAAACCCACATATTTTTCAGCAGTGGGAGTGAAGGTGAGAAAATATTTACCTTATTCTTCCTCCATGCTTGTTTTACTTACATTAGAGTACATTTCCCCTTTCCGGATTGTCTTGTGCATAAAATACACCCAAACTTCATGAGCTGTGTATGCAGCTGTACAAGCGGAGTGCACAAACTCTGATGGCTGCATTGGTGGGGGAGTGGAAGTCTTGGCTCTGAGTAGTGGCTCCGGGTCAAAATTGTGGAGAGGGCACTAGAAATTAATATAGATCGTCTTTTTCATAATGGTTACGGCGCATGTTAGAAAGTGCCACCAGTGTTTGGTGGCTCAGTTTGCTCCATGAAATTGTGGTTGGGGCTGCTTTGCATCTACCTGCTGATTACTTCACTCTTCCCCTTTCCCCGTTAGGAGAGAAAAAGATTAAATTCACATTAATTAAAAGCTAAGTGATGACAAGATGACAATACTAATGTAGAAGCTCATGGTCCTGAGTAACAAGCTGCTAAATATCACCAGTCCAAATTAAAAAGACAGCATCAATGTTAGTCTGATAACTAGAGAAGCATTCTTGCTAATTGTGGGAAATAACTGAAAGGGCTGGCTTGGTTGTCATAGGAGGATGGGATGAGACCCCACAGAACCCAGTGGGTGCAATCCAGCCTGTTGTGCTCCCCCAGGCCCTGTACCAAAGGGCTGCCATGGCACTGTGCACACTTGGCTGTGTGCATGAAGCCAAATCCATGCGAGGACAAAGGATGCTGTGCACAGGACTGGGGCCTGGCTGGCTCTGTTGTGGCAGGGCATGCTCAGAAGCAGCCTTGTCCTGAGCACACCATGGGAGCCAGCCACATTTGTAGGCTCTGGCAGCACATCTAGACTGCTTTGCTGGCCTGAGCATGCAGCCCTCCCCCTGGGCAGGGACAGGCATGGCAGCAGTGCCCATGTTCTGTCAGAGCAGCTTTGCTTGAACTCTATAGAGCCCTCAAGGGGAGGAAGCGTGCCTCACCAGCAGGGGATGGGACAGCAAACCGCTGTGCTGCTGATGGCCTCACACCCCTCCTGCCTCTGCCACCAGCTCTGCTGGATCAGCACGTGCTGCAGCAGTAGGGCACCCAGCCCCCACATCCCTGCCTTGAGACAAAGATCTGTTACCTGGAGGTAGCAGCTCTGAAGGGCTGAGATTAATTAAAGGATTAATTGAAATCCATCCTTTTCTTGATTATTATTTTTTTTCCTTGATTTTGCTGTGAATCTCCATTCTTGGCTGGTAACACTTCCAGCAGTTGGGAACTGGAATTATGGAGCAGAGAAGGCTAAATATAGTCCAAACCCATGAGATCAGTTTGGATCATAAATATGCCAAGCTATCATGGAATCACAGTATGGTTTGAGTAGGAAGGGACCTTTAAAGATCATTGAAACCAGCCCCCTGCCATGCATCTTCCATGACAGCAAGCTGCCCAGGGCTCCATCCAGCCTGGCCCTGAGCACTGCCCAAGATGGGGCACCCACAGCTTCCCTGAGCAACACACTGAGCCATCCAAGGAAGCAGAGAAGAAGAAACCTAAGGGAAGGTGCCAGCAGAGCCCTGCAAATGAAATCGAAGGAGAAGACAGATTAAATGTGATCTGCGTAATGCAGGCGTGGTTTCATTCAAGTCATTCGATGTAAGCAAGATTTCATGTTTCCTCTGAGTCTAAAAATTAGAGCTTTGTGGAGCTGGTCTGGGTGAGACTTGTGACTTTCTTCATGATTTTATTGTGCCAAAAATGATCACAAAACTGCAAGAATACCTTTTTCAGTAGATCTGCCTCTCTGTAGAAGACCCATTAAAGCACATGTAATAACAGAGCTGTGCATCAGCTCTGCCCTTGGACCTGAGAAGAGGCCTGTGCTGGGACAAAACGGACCCACAGAGCTGAGCTCTGCTGTGAAGTGGGAACACAGAGGCCCTCAGCACTCTCTGCTTCACCTGAAAAGTATTCTGAGAGCAGCCATGCAGAATGAGGAGCGCTGAGCACCTGCAGGCCCCCCCTAAGGACACATCTCTGCAGACAGACCAAGGGTGGAGCATCTCTCCTGCTCTCAGCAGACACGACAATGCTGGGTCCTGCCAGGAAACGTGCTCTGACACACAGCAGAAGCAAGGTTTGAACATTTTTTCCTTTGTTTCTGGGGTTTTGTGACTCATGCCAGGAGCTGAGAGTGGATGGCAAGTGGGGTGCTGTGCTTTTGCTGGTCCACTCGGGCAGCTTCTGATGGCTTGTGGGAGTTATCACGTACTGCTTTCATGGTAGAACTGCGTAAATGTCACATAGTCATTTATTATTTTATAAACATCCTTCAGAGACAAGATTGAAAGTGGCTTCAGAGCTGTTCCCTGAGGGATTTGGTCACTGTCTTACAGACAAGAAAAGAACTGCTGGGCTGGGACTTTGTCATGACCAGGCAGCACCCCTGGGACTCTCACAAGCTGCTCTGATCTAATCCTCATGAAGCCTGACCCTTCCTTTCAAATGAAGCCTAATCCATCACCCCCTGATTGTGCAAAACATTACCCGCTGACAAATGCGGTGATAACAGTGCTAATAGGAGCTTGACGGATGGCCGGGGCTGGGACTGCAGCTGCAGCTCTCCCACCCAGTGACTCCTACCTGAGCTTCAGCATCACTGTGAGCTTCCTGCTCACAGCAGGAACTGGGAGAAGAGCAGTTTTTCTGGAGCTGCCCCATACAGCCCAGTGGGGCTGCCTTCTGCTGCTGAGCTCCAAGCTCTGTTGCTTTCATCCAATGCAGCACAAAGGCATAAGCTTTCCTATTAGCTTTTATTGTTATTGTTACAAGCATTCACTGACCTACTCTGCAATACACTATAAGTGGTTCTGAAGACCATGAAGATGGACAACTGTTTCAGAATGCGAGGCAGAAGTGTTGCACGCTCTGTTGAGTTTTTCATTAGGATTTTTCTCTCCCCCTGTTTATTTCTCACACCCACTGGATTATGAATTTACATGCATTACAATGAGAATAACTACAATCACGACAGATAGGATTTAGTTTTTAAAAAATCTTTACGTAAAAAGCTATGGAACATAAGCCAGCTGTCGAAGTTTGAAGGAATCAGCCCCGTTTTGGTCATACACGTTCATATTTCTTGTGATGGGGATGCAAAGTGAGTCTGGGCTGCAATCTAAATTCTGCAGGGAGTTGTGGTTGACAGAAATAAACCATGTGTTGAGGGCGCCACGTGAGCTGAACATAAACATGAATTAAACCCTGCAACTGTGAAGGAACTGGGGCCGCTGCAAAACTGGTGCTAAAAACATAAATTTAAAGCCTAAGAGAATGGATTGGAAGCCGGTTTAATTGCCACAATAAAGGGGTAACATGAAAATTATGGGTGTCAGAGCAGATTAAATGTACCTCAGAAATCAGAATACGGTGTTGATGCATGATGGATGAATGGCAGAAGCCTGAAAGAGGCTATTACATCGACGAAGTTGTACAGAAAATATGGTTTAGTGGTTAAAAAGGGTGAGTGGAAGGCAGGAGCTCTTGCTAGGGCACAGCAGCTCTTTGCATTGTGGTGTGACCTTGGGTTGAAGCTTCTTTGTTGGGTTTCTTGAGTGGGAGCACCTTGCTCAGTCCCTGGGTGCTGTGCAGCCTTGTTGGTAGGGCTGGAAATCAACTTGCTCTTTGGAACTCATCATATTCTAATTAGGGTAGTCAGTGCTAACACACTTCTGCTGGTAATGGAGCACAGGCTGGGTGTCCCCACACAGCACTGAATGTGGATGTGCATGTGGGACAGCAGATAGCTCACCTAGCTTTGGGCACCTACACCTGCACTCAGCACTTAGGCTCCTTTTGCAGTCAACAAACACCCAGTCATTTCTGGACTGCAAATTTATCTCGCTGTTTTAGACCTAAGCATGGCTACAAGAGGGGGAACTGCTAAGGAAATGCTGCATAGGTTTCCCCAGAGTGCACACCAATAAGTACAGGAGGGCATATGGAGGAGGCATCAGTATTAATGTGTGGGGCTATGCTGGTGTGGTGAGAAGGCAGCAGATAGACAGAATTCAGCCGCATGTGGATGAGAGCAGGACAGTGCTTGCTCACGTGGATCCTGCTCTGCTCACATTGTGAATGAATGAAAAAAATTGCTCATGCGAGCACTGCGTGCCAAAATCATTGCAGGAACTTCCTCAGTGTTGCAAAAGGGGTGCCATGACTGTGCAGCTCCTGCAGTCCATCTGCGGGTGAAGGATGGCTGTCAGCACTGTCTGCAGCGGCTGCGGTGCGGTGGCACTTAGTCGATAGGAGGTGACAAGGGCTCACAGAAGGGATGGAGTGTCACCACGCTGGCAGGCAGAGGCAGACAAACGAGAGGCTTTGAGACAGAGTGCGGTTGCCAAATTCGTAGCAATTTTTCTAATAAGGTTGTGGCCAACAGCAGGAGCACTGGGAAGGATTTGTGCCACTCAAAAAGAAGTTCCATGCTATCACCCATTTCCAGAAGCGGATCACTTTGGCCCAGTGATGATTTTCCAAGAAAAAAGAGCACAGATTTCCCTCCCAGCAAAAGAATCATAGAATCACAGAGTGGCCCAGGTTGGAAGGGACCTCAAGGATCATGAAGCTCCAACCTCCCACCACAGGCAGGGCCACCAATTCTTATTTAATACCAGACCAGGCTGCCCAGGGCCCCATCCAACCTGGCCTTGAACACCTCCAGGGATGGATGTGGCATCCACAGCCTCTTTGAGCAGCCTCTTCCAGCACCTCACCACTCTCGTAGTAAAGAACTTCCCCCTGACATCCAACCTAAATCTTCCCTCCTTCAACATAAAACCATCTCCCCTTGTCCTGCTGTGATCTGCCTTTTCAAAGAGTTGAAAAGAGCACATCTACAAAACCAGGTGAGTCTGAATGGGCATGGGTGGCTCAGAAACAATTGGTGATGTGATGAGGAGGAGCGTACCACTTGGACAGACCAAACCACACACAGCTGCAGGGCACCAGCACCAGGAAATGCTGGCCAGTGTTTACCACAAATGCACCATGTCAATTCACCTGCACTATTTAAGCTGCAAATGCCTCAGGCTCTCCTGGTAGAAGAATATACATGAGCTGCTTTACCCACAGTTTGGAGGAGCTGCAGGGTTTAGTCTGTGTTATGGAAGCATTTGTGTAGAGGCAAGATGAAAACCTGATGCGGTGTGAGAATAGAATTTTGTTCTGATGGGGTTTGCTATACAACTTCTCCTGGTATTTCCAAACCAAGGGCACCCAGAGGAGGCTGCACTGCAGGCTGCTGGTTTTCATAGCCCCAGTACAGTAGCTCCTTCTGGCTGCAGCAGGTTGGTGAGCTGTACAGGCTTGGATGCAGCCTAACTTCAGAATGGGCACAAATGGCACAAGAGCAAGGTAGTGTCTGCAGGCAGGCAAGGTCAGATGAGGAAGGATGTCTTCCTGTGAGCAGGATTGCTCCCATGGGGCCATCAGACATCTCCATGGCTGTGCTTCTGTGTGCAAAGGAACTACATTTGAAGGAGTTCTCTTACAGTGTCAGCCAGTAGCATTTTGGAGGGGAAAACACACACACACACACAAAAAAAAAACCCTCCAACAATCTCAGTTCCCACTATTAACTTTCTGAAAGTGCAGGAAGTGGCATGTGTATCTCAGGAGGCTCACATGTACCTCAGGAGACACATGTACACCTCAGGAGACACATGCATATCCCGGCTGTACAGCTCCCTTGGTGTCTATCCCTCTCTATTCTTTGTCTGTCTGCTCGCTTCAATTTAGGGGAGATCTCTTTACCCTTGCCAACTCATTTTCTACATTATTTATCCATTCCTGACTCCATTGCAGGCTGTCAGTGCTGCTCTGGAGTCACGCCGCCTGTGGATTTCCTATATTCTTCACCTGCTTCTGAAAGCCCATCAAAAGCCTCCATAGGTAGAACAGCTGCAGGAGGCCATACTTTGGGAAGTTTTCAGAGCCTCTCACAGCTTTTCTGCCTGCTGCCATGGCTGACAACTCAAGCTGGTGGAATTATTCATTGGAAATAAAGCGTTGGAGGAATATAGCTATTGATTGTTATGAATGATTTATGCACTGTTGGTATTACTGTAGCCTTTATTGGTTCCTTATGGATTGAGGCTGTGCTGTGTTAGACTTCCCACATATCTGCCCTAACTCAGTATCTTTAGCCAAGGACTGTGAACCAGGCAAGTATGGTAGGGATCACAGAACCATGGAATCATTAAGGTTGAAAAAGACCACTAAGATCATTTGGTTCAACCATCAGCCCATCACCACCATATCGCTGAACCTCATCCCCAAGTGCCACATCTCCACAGTTCCTGAACACCTCCAGGGATGGTGACTGCACCACCTCCACGGGCAGCTGTGCCACTGCTGCACCGCTCTTGCTGAAAATAATCTTGTCATAATATCCAACCTGAATCTCCCATGGGAGCACAAGATGGGTGGACCAATCCTGTTTGGGTGGCAGTGATTGATATGGCACAACCTGCCCTGCTGTTAGCAAGCATTTTGTAGGCATCTTTTCATAGGTGAACCTGGAATGAGTTGTTTGGAAGAGAACAAAACAGCCCTTTTCATTCCTCCCATGGGTTGTGCAGTAATGAGCCAAAACAGAAAGCAAAAGCTTGCAGGAAAATGGAACTGATGGGCAACAAAAGCTGGCAATATTGAGAGAGCAGAAGGCAGGTTTGATATTTTTTACTCTGTCTGCATGCAGGTTCCCTTTGTGAGTTGCCTGTTTTCATGTTTGCTTGTTATGTGCTGAAGTCCATCTGCACTCTCACACACATTTTAGCCCAGAGTTGGTGTGGGTAATCAGGCTGACATCTGTTAGGGGTTTGTGGGTAGGGTCCTGCATCCCTCGGTGCTGCTTCTGCTCCCTGTGTGCTCTGTCCTGGCCCATCTGCCTGTGAATAACACCATCGGGGCTGAGCCTCAGACCTCCTGTGAGATGAGTGAGGCGAGCTTCTGAAGGAGGCAGGCACCATCCTTACTTACAGTGGATATTCTGAGTCCAGTGAAAGCAGCTTGAATTCACTGAATCGTTACAAAACAAGCTGAATCTCATCCTGGATTAGCATGTGCCTGCAGGTACTGCTGAGCTGAGCGGCACGAAGCCCGTGCCAGACCCCAAAGTAATAAAAGATAAATGATGATATCGGTAAGCTGGCAAATTAGGTTTAAGTGATATTGAACAGCTTCTCTGGTGCCCCATTACCTCTGCCCAGGTGACCAATGGATTTGTTTCGAAGGTGCTCTTTCAGCAACCTTATATAATAA
The DNA here is from genome assembly GCA_030625065.1 of Alectoris magna. Classification (NCBI taxonomy): domain Eukaryota; kingdom Metazoa; phylum Chordata; class Aves; order Galliformes; family Phasianidae; genus Alectoris; species Alectoris magna. The sequence goes on along the minus strand of CM060576.1, from coordinate 10,543,963 downwards.
GTAAGTTGTGTTTGCAGTGAATGCCAGATAACAGTGTTCTGGATACACAGCAAAGTCTCCCACAACTTTCTGACTATTCAGCATTCTATTGAGCCTCACGTCTGGGAACACTGCTATGACAATTTGCCATGGTTTATCCCAGGGGGAGCCCAGCATCACAGAGTGATGAACTCGCTGCCCCTCCAGTGGGCTGGGGGGAGAGAATGGGACAAAGGTAAAACCTGTGGGCTGAGATAAAGGTACTTTAGTGAGAGGGAAATCGAAGGGAAAATAATAATAATAATAATAATAATAACAATAATAGCAGTAACAGTAACAGCAATAATAAGAATGATAATAATACCCCAAACAAGTGATGCACGACACAATTGCTTGCCACCAGCCCACCAATGCCCGCAGCAGTGCACCCACTAACCCAGCTCCCCCGGTGCTATCATTCAGTATGGCACCATACAGCATGGAATGTCCCTTTGGTCAGTTGGGGTCAGCTGTCCTGGCTGTGTCCCCTCCCAGCTCCTTGTGCACCCTCAGCTAGAAATCCTAAATCCAAACTGCAGCACTGTCCCAGGTGCTAAATAAACTGGGACATGGTTATTTACACCACCACCACCCCTGTCCCCTTCAAACTCTGCTGTTTTTCTTTCAGGCAGGAAATTTCCCTGCTTTGGCAGAGCCCTTAGTAAATACATTTTTATTTACATGGCTGTTATGTTTCTGTCTTCCATCAGGCATCCATCTGGCTAGACAGACATGAAAATATTAATCACAGGGGTGTTTAGACACCCACTCCAGAATGGGAAATTCAGAAATTCAGTGCAAGATTTTACATCAAATTTCACCGCTTCAAAGTAGCATTGATTTCACTTGAAGAGGACTGAGTACTTGGAATGTTTTAATGCTTTCACTTTTTTGTTTGTTTTTGCACTCCTTTTCTTATGACCAGCTGGGAATGTTGGTCGTTTCAAATGAGTTTTTTACTTAGAAAACATCCTAAGCATCCTGAGCGAAGATTAAGTGTGTTTAATATACAGAAACAGAATCATAGAATGGTTTGGGTTGGAAGGGACCTTTAAGATCACGTAATTCCAACCCCCCTGCTATACACATCCCACTAGACCAGGTTGCTCAAAGAACCTTATAGAAGTGAATGGACTTCAGCCATGGGAGAAGTTTGTGCTTTAATAAAAAATGACGCTCCGTTGGCCTGGTGTCTGTGTTAGGAATAGGTGTGAGTTTCCACAGGTGGAATGCTCTCCAGAGTTAGGATCTTTGTGCTGAAACTCCCACCTACCTTGTAGCTTAATACAACCAGAAAGCCTCTGCCTTTTTTTGCCCCTTGAATTCATGGAGCTACGGTTTAGCTGTAAGTCTTTATTGTGTGTTTTTGCTTTGGTGGATCTGCACCTTCTAAATTGTAGCTATTATTGAAAGTAATATAACATCACTGAAAAGGGATAATAATGCCAGAGCTATATGTATTTAATGAATACCCAAAGGCCATGAAGAAATAATTTTGACCCAACGGTGCCCCTGAATATTGAGTTTTGCCTGGGAGTAAAGACAGATTTAAAACATAATTCTGCAGCATCTGTTCTGCCATCCAGCAGCAGCAGATTTTTTTTTATTATTATTTTTTTAAGATAACAAAGCCTAAACTGGTAGAAAGCAGAGCAGAGGGAGAGGGCAGGGGGGAGGCTGTGGGAGGCTGTAGTCCTGCAGCAGCTCTGTGGGCTGCCCTCAGGGGTGGGAGAGACCTCCTGAGAAATGTTCTGGAGCCATGGAGCGATCCTTGTTTTTTATTTCTTTTTTTCCTGCTTTGAACTGGGTCGACGGGCAGTAGAGTACCTTCCAGGAACCAAGGTGTGTAGAGTCCAGGATGGAGTAGCAGAAGTCCTTGTGTTTGGGAAACAGAAAGTGAGAACTGCAGGGTACTACACTGATGGAGGACAGCCAATGTAGAATCTGTTTCCAAAGAAGAAAGCCCACCTACTCTCAAAGCGAGTCATATTAAAGGAAAGGAAATACGAGTGAACTACTAAGAGTAACCCTGCTTCTACTAGAGATCATGACGGATCGTGTGAGTCATTCTATGGAGAAGAACGACCTCACCTTGGTGACTAAGTGAAGATCTTCGGTAAAAGAATCACATTTTTTTTTAGAGGAAAATAATATCAGTTTTCATTGAAAAAAAACAAAGCTCCTCTCAGAAGCCAAGACACAGTGGAGGCACAGCATTTAATCTCCGTGCAGTGCGGAGCGGTGGTGGCTCATGAACATAGCTTCGTACTCATTGGCCCCTTGCTGCTGGCTTCAGTAGCAGGGCAAAGCACAGCTACACTGTGATTTTCATTATGCACTGCTTCCCTCAGAAGAGGGGGGCATGATGTGCCCTGGTATTCCTGTTGGTAAAAAAAATTAGGAGCTTAAAACAATTTGTCTCGTCTGGGGCATTCTGATGGAACCTTGGGATGCAGGTACTTATGAGCAAGAAGTAAAGGAAAAAATCCATTTTCTCTTCAGCTTTACTGCTTAACTGGGTCAAGCTGAGGTAAATACTGGGAAGTCCCATAGAGCTTAATACACAGTGTATGAGCGTGGAGGTTTACGGTACCAGCAGGACCTGCAGCTCAGCCCAGGTCAAAGAGAGCAATCAGTTCTCCCTGCCACCCAGAACTCCCAAATTGCTTTGGAACAAGGGTACCTCCCTGTGCATCTGCTCCTCTTGCTGAGTTAGATGTTACCACCTGGATCCTAAAAGGCTTGTATTTGTTTGTCCATAATAGTTTCCTTTGTCTCCTAAGTATATATTAGTTCAATGCAGGTCCCTAAACTACAGCAAGCTCCCTGTGCGTGGTTAGGAATCATAAGAATAATGAGTTCATTAAGAGGCATTGGGTGGATTAAGTCATGCACAGGGCCTGGTGTTATAAGAAAGGAGCTCTGCAGCCCAGTGCATTACTATAATTAATGTTATGGGAATCACAGCAAAGAAGCACCAAAAAGTGATTCCTGATTTGGCCAAGGCCCTCCCTGATTCCCTCTGGACACAGATTCTCATATTTCTTTTCCGAATCAGATCTCTACACTTTCAAGCTATTGTAAATTCAGTGTGTTACAGCCTAATCCTTACACAGACCACTGAAGTTCTCTTTTTTTTCTTTCTTTCCCCTCTTTTACACAGGCTCATTTGTGAGGTGCGTACAGCTGAGAACTTGATCTTGGCCGCAGCTCAGGCGATACACAGGGACAGAAGGACTTTCAGAGGAGAAAGACAAATGAGTGTTTGAAACGGACTAATCCAAAAGAAGATTCAGTCATATAATATTCCAAGGTCGATTTAAATACATGGAGCCAAGAGAGAAAGCAATTAATTATGGCAGTCTCTTGGGTTTGATTGTTGCAGGGGCATTACATGTGACATGTGAGATCTCCCCTGATCCAGGATGCCCTCATGAGATAGGCAAAAGGTTGATTTGAACTTCTACAGTTTGCTTGAACTGGCACAATTACACCAAGCTAAAGTTGATGGAGCAATTCTAAACTATACCTGTTGAGATCTGCCACTGATCAACGCATTTTCTTGTACCTTCTTGTTGACTTGAATGTGTTGTACAAGTGTATATTACGACAGCTGGCCCTGAGACAAAAAAGTAACTCATGTTAAAGGAAGAACCTGCCTTAATACAAGATGATAGATGTGCAGTTCACCACCTGAACAGAGCTTCCATTGAATGTGCAAAGCAGATAAATGCATCTGCGGATGCATTTGGTTTAAAAAATTGGGTGTACAAATAGCACGTGTGATTCAGTGCTCAGTGCAGGAAGCAAGCCCACATGATCTATCACTCTGGTCTGTGCTTTTTGCTGGTCCTGCAGCAAGTGGAAAGTTTCCAAATGCCTGGCACGTTGGGCTTTCTGCTTTTTAATGGATACTTCTATTCCAGAGTGATGAAATATACATATACAGTTAGTGCTCCTACCTCGTTGTGTTGCCCTTGGCAGGGGGCTGGGGGGTGCAAACAAACCTTAGTGACCTGCTTTCTACTCTTTTTCTTGAACAATCCTTTAATACATGCTACAGTCACCCTGAAATGCATTCAGTAAATCATCTCTGATTACACAGTTAAAGAGCACTACTCTATATGGGTCATTTAAAACATCTGCAAGAGTTTCATTGATGAAGACTTTCCGAAAGGAAAGTGACAACAAGAAAGATCTATTGAATTTTGAGTCACTGTATGCTGGGTGTTACATTAGAACCTAAATCAGATCCAGCATTTCACAAGGAAAAGAAAACAGAAAAGTCAAGTGAGATAAAGGGCTGCTTATCCATAGGAAGACGTGATGTGTGTAAAAAGAGCCACCTTGCAAAAGGCTTGGCTGTTCCGCATGCTCCCTTAAAGAAGACACAATTAGAGCTTAATCGCTTCTCTCTTCAGTTCAAAGCTCCCACATCTAAGTTAATGAACACATATGCCAAGTCAGCCCTATCTGCGCCTTGCTTATCTTGACCATTTTAAACAAGCTGCCTCTTGTGCTAATGTTGCTGTGTGCAGAGATTGCACATCCCGGCGTGGGAGCATTGCTCCGTTCGGAGGTTGACTTTCGCTCCGTACAGAGCGCTGAGGATCAGATGTAATTTCTTCCTTCTAAGGAAGTCCTAGCAATTAATTTACAAATAAGTTGATAGAAAGCTAATAGATGCTAAATTAACCACAGGAGGGCTCCTGATCTGTTCCCTGAACCGCGGGAACATGGTGGAAAATTACAAGAAAAAAAATCAATACAGAAAGAAGTTGGAGTCCATGAAGTTCAGGCAAGGTACAATTGTTACTTGACACCAGCATCTGCTTGCATAGTCAATTAGTTTATTAATGTGCACAATGCAGCCCACTGCTTTCCAGGCTGCTGTGTGTTGTGGTGAGGCTGGAAGAAGGAGCCAAGCTTTACAAAGCCACGTCTGGACTAATAAAGTAAATATACCCCATATCAGTCTGACAGTGAGGCTGGCGGTCTCACATCCATACCATACAGCTGTTCTCCTTCAGTACAGGCTGCTTTTTGCAGGATGCTTGTTAAGATGGTCCTACAGTGTTAAATCCCAAATCCTGATTGGGAAATGTCTGGAGGTGAGTTTACTGGGCTGAGACATAACTGAGGAGTGCTGTACAAATTTTGGTCAGCAAAATGCTGCTGAGAGCGCAAGGAGGAAGGAGGAAGGTGGGGATGCTGCTTAGGACTTGGGAGAAGCACAGGTTTGCCATGAGGGAGAGCTGAGCACTGACACCAATTCAGGGATACAGCCCTGCTTCTGGAACTGGCTCCTTTCAAAGCAGTGTCCCTACCCCGTGCACACAGACTGGCTTTTCCCCGTTCCTTCCCTACCAGCAGGGTTTCCCTTTCCCTGTCCATGCACAACACTACAATTTTATGCTGTTGCATGTTCTGGGCAAGCATGCTGCTGAGGCCAGAGGGTAGCAACGTGTATCCTTGGGACACAGCGTCTGATGTTTGTCCATAGTGTCCATTGACTTCATCTGCTTTACAGCATGCTGCCCTTGGTGGGCTGACATTGCTCTGTACTTGCAGGTAACTGAGCACTTTCCTTTCCTTGTGCACGTAACAACGCATATACACACTTGTTAGTGTAGAATCATACAATATTCCGAGTTGGAAGAGACCTAAAAGGATCATCAAGTCCAACTCCTGTATGTGCACTCACAGACACTCCTGTGCAGGCTGTGGGCTGGCAATCAGTGATAGCACGCGCACATCTCACTAAAGATCTCAGATCACAATGATGGGATTACTCAAGGTATGTGACTTCTGTCCTTTAATTTTTGCTGTGGTCATATTTAGGGAAGTGTGTGCCATGGGCTCTTCACGGTTAATTCTCTGGCTTAAGGTGGAGCACACAGTGAGGAGCACACAGGTTCCTCATGTGTCAGGGCAGCGCTTACAAATCGATGCCCATCGCACTTTGTCTAACGTGTTGTTTCCAACCCCAGGAGCTGCTCGTTCATCCTGCAGCCTGAAGAACCAATAACACCTGCAGCACCCAAGGTCTCTTGAAAGCAGGGAAAGCCAACCCCCAAAGCCTTGTAGTAGTGATGAGCAGAAAATCACAGCAGCCGGTGTTGGAAAAATAGGAATTCAGCTAAGGCAACAGTACCTTGACAACACTTGGCACTGCAAACATCACTTAACTTGACAAACAACCAGTAATAGCTAGAGTGAAAATAAAGGGTTAGGCAGGTAGAGAGATAAAGTATGAAGAGCATGCTGAGCAAATAACAGCCTTTTGAGAATCAACATTAGCATAATTACTAAACATAGGTAATTGCTGAAATAGCATTTGCTGGCAGCGCTGATGTTTCTAAATGCAACACTTTTGCTCTTCCCTATGCAATCTTCTGCTAGGACTATAGAGTGTGCTTACACTCTGCTTTTAGCTGAGAGAGAGCTGGTGTGGAAATTGGCACCATCTGAAAGCCAGGGGACGAGCACATTTAACACCCTGGAGTCCGACCATCCTTTTTAAACAAGCTTGTCATACCCAGGGCTACATGCCTTGTTAAAATCTATATGTTATACCATCAGCTCAGCGATCGTCTCAGCGCCCTACTCGATACTTGATAAGATTGGATGTTCTCAAATCAATTCTTATCGATTTCTTGCTGCTGAAATAGGATAAGCATGTGACAGACACAATGAGCATTTAGTGCAGCAGATCAAGCCATTCCAGCACTAGGAAACAACTTGGCTGCTCAAAAAAGAAAAAAAAAAGGAAAAAACAAAAACAAAATAACATGCAGTGCATCAGCAGAGGTCTTGGCCATGATCAAAAGCATTAGCTGGTGCTGCATTTGGCTACAGTTTTGATGGTAGACCAGTAGACTGGGTGGAAATGTAATAATAATAATAATAAGATAAGAAATGAGGTTACATCAGTGAAAAGTATAGAGCTGATCTGCACTTATTTATGAGCTCTGTATATGATGTAGGTACTGAGGTCTTGCTGTCCTGGTTGCTACAGCTCTTACTGTGTGTTGCTGCATAGGGCAGGTAGGAAGCTGTTGGAGACAACAGGTGGCATCTGCCTCAGTGAATTACTGGTTCATAACCACAGGGAAGGGAAAACTATCTATCTATCTGTGCACTGTCAGGTGTGAATATTCCTCAGCCCACGTGGAGAAGGTTGCTGTAGACATTCAGAAGTCATACACAGAACCAGCTCTCGCCAGCTGAAAAATCTTTTTAATTTTAAAATTTGCTGTGTTCTGGTTATGAGTTTGGAAACTGATACCCACCTCTGGCCTATTGGTTGTCTTGTGTGGGTGTGCTAAGAGAAATGGATGCAATACTGGCACCAAAGGGGAAGGACCATGGGGTGCCAAAGTCTGGAGCAAAACCATGAGAGCTCCCTTCTGTGCTCAGCTCCCCCAGCACTGCTCTGTGGTGAGCTCCATAGGGCTTCACAGGAAGCAACCCAGGCACCTTCCTCATCCAGCAAAAACTGCATTGCCTGAAGGCCCTCTGAAGCCTTCAAAACTTGCGTTTGAACATAGTTCCCTTGAAAGAAACTCAAACACAAGCAAGAAGCATGAGCCACTTGGTGATCCATCCATCAATACCAGCTAAAAAATGGCAGATCCTTCAAAAATAAACCACAAAAGCCTTCTATTGCTGAACACGGTGGCATTTAGATAGACAGACATTTCTTTAGGCAAGAAGATCAGTATTTTGCTGTCATTCATTAAGGATTTACCAGTTTTGTATTGATTTTGTTGTGGCCTCCTATGTACTTTAATTGCTGCAATAGAAAAACAAGTTGCTACACATGACATTTCCTTTCGGAGAAGCTGGCAACAGAATTGCATGAACCACTGGTAAATTCACTGATTTCCCTTGTGAGTCAGTAATAAAATGATGACTGAAACAGCTTGTCCTTTTTCTGTTCCAAAACAGCTATTTATTTTTTTTTCAAGAACTCTTGCTAGCTGTGAATTTTAAAACAGAACTTTTCCTAATTGCTGGATAGCATTATAGACTTTGCTGTGACATTTCAAGGTTATTAACTCTTGGGGGCTTATTGGTTTCATTTGAGTCACCTGAGTGCTGTTGCTTGAGCAAGCAGGGATGTCCATGCTGTGGGTAACATGCACCCAGGGCTGACCAAGGGCAATTGGAACAACTGACAAAGTGGTTTCTGGTACTCTCATCATTAGACTGACACACGGTGAAGCTCTCAGGACTGTGAGCTGAAATGCTTCCTTCACTTGGGATGCCAGCTACCACAGCTCCTCACCTGAGAGGTTTGCAAGCTACTGTTGTAATAGTTTGTTTTCTGTATGTAGCCATCTGCTGATACCCTCTGTCTGGGTTTCCATAGCCATGTCCCCCTCACTGTGCATTTCTCACCCTGACCCAACTTGTTGGTGTATTTTTAAAGCTGTGGCCCATCTAAAACAAAATCCAAAGAAGGCAGTAGATGGAAAATAAATAGTTCGCTTCATTGAAAACTCTTTCAGAGTTAGAATTCGTGACAATACTGACTATTCTCCCTAGACTGGTTTGAGTCCCACTGCATGAATTAATGTGGTAAGAAAAAAGCTGCAGAATTCTTCCCTCCAGCTGCTTGGTTTGTGCATATTTAGGCACTGGGTTGCGCAGCGTTATAAGAAAACACCGATTAATGGCTGTAATCCATAAACAAAATAAATGCAGCATGCCCATAAGTGAAATTCTGCTACAGCAGAATTACTGGCAGTAAGTCAGTACTGTGAGCATTTTTGAGAAGGATGAGCTGGGCTCTCCCAGCAGCATGTGAAGGCAGAACCTATTTCAGACAAAGAAAACCGAAGAGCTGTAGGAGTGCATCCAGGAGTGTATGCAGTCTGAGGATACACAGAGTCTGCTTTCTAAAAAGCATGATTACCAGAAGTGGCACAAATGTGTTCGGTGCAGAAAGCAGAGGTGGGCTGAAGGAAAAGTGAGGCTTTCTTTGCCTTCTGCTGATCGTGCTTCAGATCACAGCCACTGGAAACCTCCACAAGGAGCATTTGCAGGCTGTTTTGCATGGCCATTTCAACACAGACCAGCTGGTTAATGCTAGCAAATCTGGGCTGGTAGCACTTCCTGAAATAAAACCCATCCTGCCAGAAGAAGAAAATCTAAGAAGAGAAAAGGCTGGTGGTATTTTTTCCCTCATTGCCTATGTACTTCTCAGAGACATGTAAACAAAGCCAACTTGTTGATGAGAAATATGTCAATCAAAGAGCTGCTGAATGTTCTGGAGACAGTTATCACTAGATGTTTTGACTAAATGTCTGAGAGCTCACGCTCTTGGGAAATTTCCCAATAGATCTGAAGATAAACACACAAGCTCTTGGCATCTCTCCTGACTGGATGAGAATCTGAGAACTGATAATTATTTACATTTAACTTGTGCACCTTACAAAGCACGTAGCGCACCTTTCAGAAGGCAGCACCAGAGCATTTCACAGTGGTGGTCGTTAATGGCGATATCCCAGTGAATATTTAAATTCAGCCAGAGCGCTTGTCTCCATTTCACATCATGTCACAACACAAACACCGAGCTTTGTCATATTCACCTCCAGTCATTGTGGTAACAGCTGAAATAATACAGAGTAACAAAATTCAGATGAGAGGAATCTGGAAAGCTCTCCATCAGGGGTAACATCAGAGGCATTTGGTAAAGCAGGGGGAAGGAATTTGCTATTCAAAGCAACTTCCCTAAGCGCTCATTTAAGTCAAAAGTTTAATGATGCCCTGCTGTGAGAGGTCCCCTGCTGCTGCCGTTCTGTGCTGCTGAATGATCCTTCGTAGGGCAAAACTGCCACATGGAGGCTGGGGCTTTAGGGACGCAAGATGAATTGCTGCGAGGTTGGCCAAGGGAAACACGAGGTAAGGCTGACAGCCAGAACTGAACATCACTGAACAGATTTTTAATCAGAAAGCTCCAATTTTCCATCTCTGTTAGCAGCGATCTTCCTGATTTGTTCAGCAGGAACATGTATAGGAGTGATTTTTTTTTTTTTTTTCTGTCGTTTTTGTGACAAGAATAACAAAGCATAAGTGATTTTGTTTTCCACCCACGTCACAGATATGCTTGTTTTGCTTTACCTGTTACAAACAGTCCCTCCTCCATAACACCCATCCAACTGGCAGAAACACAACCGCCCCATGGCCCATTGAGCAGCAAACAGATCTGTGAAATGTCATGGCATTAACCAAAATTTCACAGATCAGCACAAGGAATAAGTATAATGAAGAAAAATAGTTTGCTTACAAGAGTTTTACCGGGCTCCGTTACTGGAGTGAATGACTGACTTTCCTATTTCCTGAAACCCACAGACTTCCACAATTGTGCATCTCAGCCATTTATTGGCTTGCCCAGACTTTACATCTCAATTAGGTCGACAGTATAAAGTCTGGTTCAGAGTAATCTATTGCAGGTCTACACTGCATTAGTATAAATATCACTGCACAGCACTGCAAAGGAATGAGCTTTTCATCTGATCTGCAAAATAACATTCTCCCCCAAGCAGTTGGACAGTGCAAGATGGGCAGTGTGCTGTGTGTTGCACTGGCCATCAATCCTCCATCATCTGATCAATGAGGGAAATGCTGTTGTCATTATTCATACCCTGAAATCATACCTCTGGATAGTAACCGCTCCTCTGTGTTTATACATACGTCTGTATACACAAACATGAAACGAAGGTCACCAGCTGTGCTCAAACCCAGCTCCGGATCACTGGAGGAGAAATTTCTTTGGCAGACGGGATGAAGGATTCGGCTGCATGGTTGTACGTTTGTATCTTAAGGAATAACTTCCGTACTTTCTATCTGACCCCACTAATGCACTTCAGCTCCAGCAAACCACAGTGGGAGCAACATCTCTTTTTAGCCCATTCAGTCCCTAGCTTAAGAGGAGGGAGGGGGGTAGACCGTTGTACAACCTCAGCTCACAGCTCAAACGCCATATGAATTACATCGGGCCTTCAGAGATGGTTGTCTGTCTGTCTGGTTATCGCCTGTGCCCTTCTGTGCCAGCTGTGGTAGCAGGGGTGCTCCAGCTGTCCTCATTACTTCCACCATACTGGTTTTGGATGTTATTCCTCCTCTTCATCTTGAATAACCAATCTAGGCCTCAGATCAACAGAGGGCAGCTGTATTCCTGTTCTTGCAATTAAAATTATATGAACCACAGCCAGGGAAGAACAGGGGCACTGCAGCTTTTTCTGCATAATTTTAGATCTGTATTCTGCCCAGCCTGCAAACCAAGGCAATGTCATTCTGCTGTCAGAAATAGTCCGTATTTGCTGATCCTTAGAGGTTTCCACAAAGACCATTGCTGAGAAAAGTGATACCCTGAAGTACTGTCTACATATTTGTGCAGTTTCTGGGTTACTGTTCATTTACAGTCGTGTTGCTGGAGCAGTTAATTAGAATTATTTGTTTGCATAAAATACTCTTCTAAAATGCCTAGATCCAAACATATGACTTTCCTAATTCATAAAAAGTTAAAGTAAACAACTCAAGAGCAAATAAACACAAATTGTAATGAATTTTTGATTCTTTCAGCATTCCTAAACCAATCCTGGGACTTGCCAGTCTCGTCAATATTTTAATATGTTCAGGGCTTCTTGAAAGTAAGCAAATGGCCATCAGTGAGTAAGCTCTCCTGTGTTTGCTTTTCAAAATGAGGTGCTCAGGTAGGCTGCGTGTGTACGGTCTGGTGAGTGTGTTTGCCTCAGAGGCACAAAACCCAGGCTTAGGCATCTGTAAATGCTAAAATCTTGAATATGTTCACATTACACCCGAGCTCCAGATTATGCAGAATGTTTTCTCTCCCAACTAATCGGCTAAACACAAACACGGGGCAGATGGGAAACCAGTGACTCAGACGTATTAATCTCCGAGCGCGTTACTGACCTCTATCAATCCTTTCTACTGGGATCTCATTCGGCAAATAATGGGAATTTCACGACATGTAAAAAGAGTCAAATTCAGTTTGCACAGATTCAGTCTGACAGTATTACCTTTAAAGAAGAATCACAAAGAAACAAGATTCTGAAAGAACCTTTTTTCCTCCGGCTTTCCTTGCATTGAAACTCCAGGTGATCACGAGTGGCAGCTCATTCCTCAGGACCAGAAGTCAGCGAGGGAAAATCCGCAAAAAAAGTCATTGTAGACAAGCTGGGAAGAAAACTCTATCGTCAGACTGCAGCTCAATAGAGGCAGCTCAGTTGCTAAGAGCCTCAGAGGATGGTTGGATTCGGCTGAGCAGTGTGCCTGTGACAGCTCTATGCACACTATGCTAGCAGGTGGAACAACCTGCAGGGCTGCTACAGCGTACGGCCCCAGAGCAATGATCCAGCTCACGCACCTGTGGATAAATTAGGTCCCCGTCTCCACTGATGTTAAAGCTCTGGAGGATGCTAGAGTGGTGAAATTATGCCAACTTCTGCCTGTGGAGCTCTTGCTCTGTGCAGGACAGCACCCTGCCCTCCTGCAGGCAATGCTCACCTGGGGTAGTGGCTTGGAGAGAGCTGCAAACCTGTGGGTACCATGCACTGGCTCACGACTTGCCTTACCTGCATGCTTTGCTCACCGTGTTGCAAGTGGGAGTGATGCACGGAGGCGTTTGGAGACAATTACTGCAGCCAAGTCCTCTTAGTGTACTTTCTTTTCTGTTTTTATAGTAGAGTGGAAACAGCTCTCTGTTTCCACCAGGTCACCATGCCCCTTAGGACCTGAATTATGCTCAATTGTCACAAAAATGAAAAATGATGTATCCTGCTATAAAGGCCAACCTCATGTCAAACCTCAGCACCCTGTTCTGAGGTGCCAGACATGTTTTACCTGGGCAAAATACATGTATATTTGTTCAGAAACACTTGGCCAAGCAATATAGAGGCTTTCAGCTTACAGCTCTGGGTCACTGAAAAGGGCTATAAAAGTACAAGCATCAGATAATTATTATAATAAACAGAGCTATTTCATGGACATCACCACTCACAGAAGTCAGTGTTTGTGCATCTCTAAATGTACTGATACTTATTAAAACCAGCAGTGAGCTAGGTATGCTATACGAGTGTGTAGCCCCATTATTACATATAAGCACATTTCCTTAATTGCCATGTGAAATTGTTGCCTCCTAAAATTCTGTGGGTGGTTGGAAACAAAATACTGAAGATTAATACAGTCTTGAACTGGCAAATTACTTACTGCATAGCTTAGTTTAGCTTTCTGGAGCTGCAATAAATGTGTATCTTGATGATATGTTTAATATTACATTACATTGTGCTGTTTGCCATTGTGCTGAAATACATTTTAGCATTTTTCCACACTGCAAGATGACAGAGATCAATTACAAAACCATTAAATGTCAATTAACATCTTTGCAATCTGAATCCCAAATGAACCAGCTAAAAACACTTTGTTACATGTCATTTATATGTATAAATTCTGGTTAAATTTTTAATGAATGCACGGAAAAGTAATTACCTATTTACTGCTTATGTAGTGGTAAACTAATCCCATCGCCGTTCGTGGTGTCCAAAGGAAAACTACGATTGGATTTGCAAATCTGAGTGGCTAAAATAGGCTGTGAAATGCATCGTTCATTATTCAGCTGTACTATGTAGTGCCTAAATATAGATTTGGGAATCCAATTTTCAGCACTTCAGCAGGACCATTTTGTCCTATTAAGCTGCAAAGTTGTTTTTTAGCATGGTCTAGGCAACGCTGGTGCTCCTTATTAAAGAGCTTAAGCCCCGTGCTGCAACTTTGAAGCTTTCCTGGAAAAGGCTGTCATTACGTTAAAAAAATTACATTTTTTAGCAGTAATTTAGACGAAAATGTAGTCAGTACAACAGCATTAATGCCTTTACTCATGGGAAAATGTAGTCATTGCCCTTGGGATAAGATCTTTCCCCTTGCAGAAAATAAAGAAAGCATTTTTATTTATTGCAAGTAGTCGAGATTTTGGTTTGGCATTTTAGCTAAAAATGAGAGCTTCTTTGAACGCCGCAAAGGAGATCGTATCACCTTCGTCACGTGTCAGTCCCCTCTGCTAAAAGCCTGCTCCCTTTATCTGGTCTACGGACAGTGCAGAGGTTGAAGTGCTGTGAAGCACACTCTGCTGGAAGCACAGCTCCTTTGCCACTGACTACAGAAAGCTGAAGGGAATGAGCCTCCTGAATCACTGTGTTAGGGTGGACAAAAAGGGAATGGTGCCCCTGCTAGGACAGACCTGACCCAAAGGCAAGCTGCCTCTCAAGTCACTCAGGCCAGCACCGACTCTCGCAGTTAGAAGTAGCATGTTTATCTTCAATGGGGGTTGTTCACCTATCTTCCTTTCCCAACTTGAGGAGTTATCTGTGTGGGAGGGAGATCAAAAGGGCTGTTAAAGCCAAGCAAGACCAGCTAATGCACGGGCCCTACAAGATAAAGAGGAGTTGCCTACTCAGGATTGCTTCTGTCTCTCTCTACAGGCTGGCAAAGTACAGTCTTCCCAAGGCTAAGCTGAGGATCAAAGGGGGATGTAAACCTCACAGATCGTAGCCTGCAGGAAGCAGTGGGGAGGAGCTGCCAGCCCTGGCAGGCAGGTGGAAAGTGGGAGGGGAGCAAAGGCCCCGGTTCTCCAAGCAGTGTGGGACCCCATGGACAGATCAGTCTGTGGTGGGCTCCTACGAGAGCCCCCAAGGTTTAGGAGCACAGTGAGTGCTGCTACATCTTTGTTCCTTTCGGCCATCCTTCTGTTCCTCTTGGCAAATACACCGTGCTTTGTCTTCAAAGACCTGTCTCTTTGTAATTAGAAAGTACAATTCTCAAGTTCTAAATGCGAAGTATCTGCAAGTTGCATGCAAAAGGGAAAGACCAACACTGAGAGCTGCGTGCAGAAACCTTCCGCTGTGGGGACATGCAGTCTGCAGCAGGGCTGGGACCAGCAGTGCCCCAATGGCCTGGCTCTGTCTGCAGTGCAGCATGGCAGTAGTTTGGATGTAACCGTGCATGAAAGCACAGCCACCCTGCTGTACCACATGGTCTCCTGGCACTGCCATCGTTCTTCCTCAAACGCCACCCATTAAGACAAGGCCAACCCGCAGGCCGCAGCCTGCACCAGGGCTGAGCTTGGCACGGGTCTTGGGAGAAACTCGTTAGACTCATCAGAAGTTAGCCAGACATCCTGTGAAGGCAGGCACTGTTTCAGATTAATTCCTCCTCTTAGGTATGCTGGGTCATGCCAGCTGAAGATGTTAGGGAATTCTCATTAAAATAAATGTGCATTGGCCAGCAGACCTTACCGTATGCCACTGCAAAGCTTTTCTTCAGTGTCTCCTCTAATTTTTGTACCAAATGACTTCACGCAAGGCTATTAACACTAACTGGGTAGGAAACAGACCAGCGGTAGCCCCTGCTGCCAGCTCATCCTATCTGCAGGTAGAAAGTGCTGCCTTGGAGGAGCCCAAAGCCATGCTTTCCTGCTAGCCTGGGGCAGAGCAGAGCAGCAGGGCAGGGGTGGCTTTGCTCCTGGAGCCTGTCAGTTCAGGAAGTGATGAGTTTTTGTGGCTGGCACAACTTCTAACAGAAGAGAGGGCATTAAGAGCATTGTTAAGAATGGAGACTCGAGATTATTTTGCTCTTCAGGAGTTGCACTTCTTCTGAAGACGTTCTGGTGGCTCTAATGAGAGCAGATTCATCAATCCAAGATGAATTTCAAGAGAAAACACTAGTTTCCCTTCAAGCTTCCCCTAAAACAGAGTCACAGGCAGAGTGGCTTTCTTTGTTCAGTTGTTTTTGGAATGTAATTTGGTAATTTGGTTGCTTGTCTGATAAATGTCTGACCTCTGATCCCAAATACAAGAGACAGAGTAAAATGCAACCGAATTTGACAGACAGAATTTGTCTACTGTGTCTGAGGCACAGAGAAGCAGCCTGGGGAGAAAAGCATTACAGCAAATTATGTTTCTTTATCTGGCTCTGTGAATGGTGCCAGGTCAGCTCGAAGCAGGGGGTGAGCAAGTCTTCTAAAGCACAGCACCCTCCCAGCTCAAAAGCAATGTACCTGCTGCTCAGACTCCAGGGCTGGAGAGTCACACAGACAGCCCAGCTCCATAGATGCCTCTGCTTTTCAGGGAGTGGGAAGTGCTAAGGAGACACACAGCACAAGGGGTCCCAGCACCCTGCTCAGGGCTGGTCCAACCTGGCACCACTACACTGAGTTGCTTCTTATACTGGTGTTTTTGACAAGCTGCCTAGATGTCCCTAAAATCTATACTGAAAATAGTTAGAACAGGGTGTGAAAAGGAAAAAGTATGATATCCTCACTGGAAGAGAAGACCTTGCCCCAAAGCACTTGCATTCTACTCCCTAAATTCACATTGTGCTTTTCCATCAGCACAGTGGCTCTGATGCATCTTCAAAGTGATGGGAAAAGGAGATGGAAGACTTTTTTTTTCCTGTGTTCACTACCTGGATTGCAACTATCTAACTTGCCCAGATGTCCTCCATTCCTCCCACGTCAGAGCCTGCCTGCTCCTTTCCTGAAACATCCATCACACTTCAGGTCAGCTCTTCTTTGATTTGCAGGAGATGGCTTCCCAGACTGCCTCCCCTTTAATCATTCCTCCGACAGCAACCAGAGATGAAAAGCTGGGGAGATCCAAGTAATCCATTTCCAAACGTAAAAAGCCCCAAAAACCAAGGGTGGGGGGGGGTGGGGGGGGGTGGGGGAGTGGAAGGGAGCGAAGCAGTGCTCTGAGCAACCAGCCTGATTACGTCAAGGGACAGGAAGAGCAGTGCTTGGAAATCAATACGGATGAGGCTTTGAAAAGGTTGACTGACTGCACTGGATTAGCTATTGATTTTTGTCATTTTTGCAACTAGTGCCATGCTCTCCACCCGCTGAGGCCATTAAGCTCTCAGGCCTTAATCTTCTAATCTCCCACTAATAACAACAAGACAATGGCCCGGTGAGCTAAGGATCTCACAGGATGTCCAATAGCCTTGGTGCAGTACCGGGTATGCCAGTGTCTGGGGAGCAGTCACAGGATGCCCAGAGGTGCCATATAGGAACCAAAGCCAGAAAGATCCATCTCACACCCCAAGGCCAACTGCGAATCAGTGTTTACTGACAAGAACCTCCAACAGCTTTCCAGTTAGCACTGGAGACATCGCTTTTGCAGGATCTCCCTGATCATCGATTTTTATTACAGATAACTGCAGCAAAGAATCCTGCTTGTTTTCGGGATAACTCTGCTAGAGATGCACAGCAGCGTGGGCTCCTTCTCTGGTGGCTGAAGGGCTGCAGTTACATCCAAGCATCATGCCGTCACCTCAACTTTGTGCATTCAGCACGCAGCTGCAGGGAAGTCAAAGAAACCCTGTTCTTAATTTGAGGTAGGAGTGCAGAAAAGGGATATAGGAAGGAGACAGCAGGTCCTTACTGAGTGGAACCAAAAAACAGGAGAGGATGAAAGGAAAGGCTCTGGTGTGATGAAGGTGGCTAAGTAGCGGATAGAAAAAAAAAATGGATAGAAGAGGTCTGGGCTTAAATGAGTGCTTCCACGGCTGGGAAACAGAGCTAGCCTCTTCCTGTTCATCACTCTATATAAAGTGGATCAGATTTGCCAGGTCATGTCAAAGAACTCGTCCTACCTCAGCTTCCAAGTCTGCAAGCACCGGCTGCTGCGTCGATATTCAGTCACAGATGTGGCCCAACAAACTCATGTCATGCAGCTACTCTACATCACACCCTCTGGAAACAGTCTCAGTTTATCTGCAACCTCCAGAGCCTTGAAAAGTAAGTGTCCCTGGGTTCAGCTCCACAAGGCAAGTCATCTGCCTGTCTCAGCTGTACTCCCCCAGCCCTAGAGGTGGGAGGCAGATGGGTGCAGGCAGCTCCTGCTGCCTCGCACTGCTCCAAACCACACTCTCCATGACCTCTACAAATGCCCCAGCACATCACTGGGGTTTATTTATTTATCTGTTTGAGAAACTGAGAGCTCTGGCAGAAGCCACGCGTGCTGACAGAGGCTAGGGACAGTGGCAGCACCGTGTCCCCAAGCTCCCAGCACACCACTGTGTGTGCATAGGGCTGATTAGAGTCAGCCTGTGGTGCCTGCATTGCAAAGTAAGTGCTCAACTTTTCTGAGAATCTCGGCCTAAATGTTGACAGTTTGATTCTGCTCGGGTTTAGTATTTGTTTTAAGATCCTTTGCGGTTCTCAGAAACTAAGGGATTATTGTCAGTGTACAAAACAAATGGTCTCTGCCAGATTTCATCCCTTTGGAAGCAGGCAGATAATGCTCCTGGAATAGCAATCACCCAATTGCCCACCTAAACGGGCAGCAAACAAAAGCAGAGGGATGTGCGTGGGAGCAGATAGAGCTTCTCCATTCACAAATCCCATGCAATCCAGAGCAGGCAATGCTGTGCTCTTCCTTGAGCCCTCTCTCCAGGCAGCTGTCCAGCTGGCAACAGCAAGTCAAATTGAAATGTTCTCTCACTTTCTATTCAGATTGATCCCTGCTTTTTTGGGGCTGGTGCCCTTCTGTCATGTAAGTCCTCCTGACGTTCTCCAAAACTGTAGGAAAGGGAAAAGAGATGAACGAAGGCACAGGAACAAAGGGAAATGACTGATTTCTTCTGCTTCCTACAGCACACTTGAATTACCTGTCCTGAAATCAATGGGCCTATTCAGAGCCAGTTCTGGGGCAAATGACAGAAACTCATTAAGGTGAATCCCTTCGTGGTCACCGCGATGGAAATGGTTCTTCTGTCTGTGGTTTCTTTTTTTTTTTTCCTAGAATTAATTGATGCATGTTTTAACATTCTTTCAGGTTAATTTAGAAGTATTTAAACACTTCCTTTTAAGAGTGGCTGGAAAACTATATATGGAAATCTTCATTTAATCTGAACTAAGGATTGTTTTAGTTTGCTTGAGGAATTAAACAAAAAAAAAAAAAACAAACCAAACCAAGAACCCACAAACACTGTTTTCATTCTAACCCAAATTATTTTCCCCCATTTTCTCCAAACTGAAGAAAACAAATCCCTTAATTTCCCAGCTCTCATCAGCATCCCTCCGAGGCTTAAGCAAAATGTTTCGAAAGAAGCATTTGAAGGGATTATTACTGTACAGCTTCTGGGAAAGGCCAGACTGGAGGTGGGGGCAGAGATTAGGAGACACAATCTCTCACCTTATGAAGTCAGATAACTTGGGGGAGACCCATCTGCGGTGCAAGTCACTTTAGCTCAAATGTCCATTTTATTTTATTATTTTATTTTTCAGAGGAATTCCAGTTAAAAGTTGATTGCTCTGAATAGCTATCAGTTGCCTCAAGGAGATCACAATTGGAAAAAATGAATCCCCTGAGCAATGCAACTTGCTCATTAGGTAATACTGTCATGCCTGCTTTGCCATGCTGTTAGGTTGATTCCCTCCATTTATTTTCTTTAAATAAAAGGAATGGCCTGTGAGTGGTAGAGGGAGATGCCAGTAACAACCAGGAGAAGAACACGGGCACCATGTATGTGACAAGTCTCTGTTAACCTGTGGATGGAGGTGAGTCCCCAGAATGTAGGTGGGAGGTCTGTGGGACAGAAGGCAGAAGCCAGGTCCTTGATTCCTTCTGCAGCCCTGCAGTCACTGTAGAACATCTCCAGGGCCATGGAACGGGCTGCCCAGGGAAGTGGTTGAGTCACTGTCCCTGGAGGTGATTGAGAAATGTGTAGATGGTGCACCGAGGGACATGGTATAGTAGGGAAACATTGCTGGTAGGTAGACAGTTGGATTGGATGACTTTGGAGGTCGTTATCAGCCTTGGTAATTCTATGATTCCATGGGCATCCTCTTCTCCCCACCTACTCGGGAGGTTGATGACTGAGACCCGCATTCAGATGTTGCTGTGTCAGTTTGCAAGGACAAGATGAACCACTTCATGTACAGTGCTGATCTATTGTCCTTCTTTATGATTAGAAGAATGGTAAAAGCATTTGTCACAACTGGTCGTAGTAGCTAACCCCACAACTTTCCTTTGCAGACTACACTTATGTTTGGACTGGAGGCTGTTCAGCACTGTGGCACTTTGCACAGGAAGGCGTTCATGGGATGTAATACATAAGCAGCACCCGAGTAAATATCTCCAACACTGCTCTAGACTTTGCCATCTTCCACTCCGCCACATTCACAGGCTCTATCACATCTGTCACTTCCTTTGAGAGGGCAATGCAGGGTGATCTCCATCCCAGTAGAGGCTGCAGCCTCCTGGTGCTCACTCAGGCATGTGCACCCCGCCGCCCGCGCGGTGACAACAAGGCACCATGTGCTATTTATTTCACAGGAGGCAGAACACTTTTTTTTTTTGTTTTATCTCTTTCCAGACAGTTGGCTCAGTTTAATGGACTGTCTTTCAGCCTGTGCATAATTCTTCTCCAAATTAAATTCTCTTAGAAGCCCAACATAATACAGACCATGTTGTCAGCTCATTACTTTTACATCCTTTCTTGTTCTGTTTATGTGAGCAGAGGTTTAATTAACTATAATCTACTGTGTAGGCAACAGGAAGAAAAAAAAACAACACTTTACTTGAAGGTATGTGTTTCTGTTCTGTTCTATTTGTGAACATTTGTTTTGGGGGGGCGGGGAGGGCGGGGAGAGTTAACCTTTGTATCCATGAGCAGGGCTGACTGTAGGTTTCTATGCAAATGCTTGAGAAAGCCTAAGATGTCCACATACCTCTGTTCCCTTCCTGGGAACACCCATCAGCATCCTCTTCTGCACTGAGATTTGATCTAAGAGGAAAAGCAGACCGTTTGTTGGCTGCAGCCTCACAAGCTGACAGCACAGGCTGCTTCCTTAGGGGAAGGCTGGGTGGGAGGCAGCAAGAAGCAGCTCTCATCTTCTGCAGCCCAAGCTGCCTTGCTGGGTGTGTTGCACCTAAGACTTCAACTGTGCCTATGAGGTCACTGCTCCTTTTCTGGTGGCAAAGTGATTTTTGCACTAGCAAAACAAGGCTTACAGCTTCAGCCTGTGTGCTGTCATGCGTTCTCAGACTGTGGGTTAAAACATTGTGACAAGTTTATAAAATGGAGGTCTCTCCCGTGATCATTTATAAAGAGATCTGTTTCAGCCATGAATTCTGCTTTTACCTGAAGAACTCTCCCCAGACAAGCCCACACACCTGGGCAGAAGGCAGTAAGCATGCTTGGTTTTGCACAAATCACAGAGTTTGTTGTTGGGTTGGACTGGGGTTAGCTGGGATTCGGTACATGACATGCATGTGATCTATCTCACCATGAGATCTATCTCACAAACCAGACTCAGATTCCCTCGGAGACTCACAAGCTCCATTCAGAAGCTAGCAAAAGACGGCTCTATCATTCATGATTATTAGATGCAAAAATCAAATTAAGCAATTAAGCTGAATTGAGAGAAATTGTTGCCATACACTTTTTACCATTGTGCAGTGCTGTCTCTAGTTCGTATGCAAAGAAGGGATGTGGCTGAAAGTTTGCTGGCTTTCCCCTTTCATCAGAGGTTCGGAGGGAAGCTATTCCCCATCCCTCTCTGCCCCCAAATCAAAGGTGCTCTCCTGCTGGCAGCAGATGGCCCTGCCACATCCGTGCTGGGTAGACTGTCAGAATGGGGTTACAGCCAGTGGGGCAGGTGCTGTCCTGGGGATAGTTCAAAGCACTCCCAAAACGTGCTGTTCTGTAACCGCAGCCATCAGATTTACATATGAAGCTACACCACCTAGTTAAGGATCTTTGTTGTACTGCTGAAATCTCGGTCAGGTTACTTCGCTAAGGTCACAGGAGATTTCCAAGTAATGTATTGTAGTTGCTGGTGTCAAAGCACCCTAGACATTACAAGAGTCTGTTGCAATAATTTCAACATTCAGTCTCAGCTCATCTCCTGGTTTTGTTGCCTTACACCCACATAGCAATAAAGAAGTGGACTCTTTGCTGAAGGCAAATCATCCTGTTCTCACATCCGCTGTGATGCCTCATTTCTTCCTGCTCATCTCATCACCATTGCCAGAAAACTTCAATATATCTATAGCAATGTGTATGCATGAGCATGGGGCTTACAGGGGAAATCTCATTAGATGTGGCCTGGCAGGACATGATTCACCAATGACTGCCAATGGTCTTCCAGGTGGTTAGAAGGTCTGCTGCCTACAAGCACTACGTTGGGAATAATTCCCCAGAAAATCCAAGAGATGCCTAGTAGTAGAGTCACGATAAGGGAAACTGTAGTGGAAATGCTAAGTCATGGCCCGAAACAGTGATTGAACACCTGGTGGGAAGGCAGGGCCAACCCAGGGGAACTCAGGTGCATGCAATGCATACAGTGCACCTGAGTGACTGGAAGAGGTGGATCCTGGCTCCATCTCTTCCCAGACCTGATTTAAGGGTTGGCAGTACAGGTGAGGGCATCTCTTGCTGGAGGTTGCTGCAGAGCTGAGGCCTTCTAAAGATAAGCAGCTTCTTTCCTTCATTTTTGCATTTGTGGCTGCTGTGTTTGGGCTCATTCTTACTTGCTGTAGCTAAATACTTTGCCACCCTGCTGTTATCATCCCATTCTAGCATTACAGTAACGTATTCAAAAGACCTATGGTTAACGTACGGTCTATTGAGATCTTGCAGCTTGAAAGCAAGCCAGGCTCAAGTCATAGAAGTGGAGAGCTGCAGGTGTTGCTTTGCACTCTCATCCTTTGTCTTCAGTAGAGCAATGTTCCCCATAAAAGGTAATCAAGTCTTCATGAGCCCTTTCTGATGGTCAAGATGTTCTCTCCTCCCACCCATAAACTGCTTGCAGGATGTCACTTTTTCCCTGGGTGCCCAGATTTATTCAGGCTCATCTCACTCACTTCATCTTGTGGACTGTAATGTTTAGACTCTAAAAGCTGAGGATCGGTCCCACACTGTGGATGAATCTCCCTGCTCCTTGCCATGGGAGGGTGACCTCTGCAGTGGATGCTGCCACTGTGAGTGCTCTCCTGTAGAGAGTGACGCTTGGCTTCCCACTCAAGCTCCAGTTTGAAGTGTCCACCCTCCAAATGGCTGCAGGACTGCAGATGATGGTTATTGTATGTACAGAGTGCTCCTGCATGCACCAGTGAACAAAACTCACTTTCACACCAATGAACACGAATGAGCTTGAAGCCAATATTTTTCAATATGAGAGACTATTCATGCAGCTACTTTCTGGCATTCCTTTTGCTCTAATTACAGCTACTTTTTTTTTTTCTCTTTGCTTCATTAATGAAAGAAGACACGCAAGGCTCAATTCACAAAGGCATTTAGGCATCCGGCTCCTGCTGAAATCCCTGGTGAATCTCAGCAGTAGACACTCCTCAACTCTCCTCTCGTTCACAAAGTAGTGCTGGGGACCTGCGTGGCATTACTTCTGCTTTGTACTAAGCTTGGGCGAGTGAAGAATGAGAGCCTCTGCATTTGCAAGAGAATGTTTCAGTGATTGAAATATGAACAGGGAGGCTGATGATACAAAGTGCTGTTTTGCAGCTCTGCACGTGATGTTGTGGGTGACCTTGAATAAGTCACACCTATCCTTCTGTCCGCAGCCACCCAGCATGTCACTGCCTTGTAGGTTTGTGAGCCTCTCTGCTTTCATGTTCACAGATAATCCAGCCTGGGCCTTCCAGAGGGGACTGGAGGTTTATGTCCCCTCTGGGATTCTTACTTCCTCAGTCTCTTTGAAAATGCCAATTTTAGAGATCACTGCAAGGAAAGAACAACACGAACCAGAGCAGGCAGGAAGAGTCTGTCAGTCAACTTGGTATCTCCATCTTTAAAGGCAGGAAAGAGGACAGCAGAAACCCATCATGGGCAAAATTAATTGCCTTATGTTTATACTGAAGGATCTGAAGTTTCCCTCTAGAGTCACTTTTTGTCTGCACACATCTGTTCATAGGCAGGGCTGTGGTTTCCTGGTTCTGAGTGGCAGCGTGTCTGTAGGCAGAACCTGTTGATTGTTTACCACTGCTGTTTTGCCTTGCATCTCTGTCAGATTTTCCAAGGGCAACATGATTCACCAACAAAAGACAGTGCTTTGGTGGAAAGTGCTGAAGAGTGGACTGATCCTCCTCCACATGTCACTGCTGCAGGGCACTGAGGGAGGACCCCAGATGCATTCTGGTGTGTGGAACTAATAATGTTTAGTGTTCCTCTCATGCCCTCAATTGTACTGCTGGGTTGTACTGCACTCTGTATTCAGTAAATTGCAGGGGAAGAAGGCATTTAAAGTTTTTGTTTTGCTCCCTTCCAGATTTTGCCTTGCAGCCATCAGACAGGCCAACTCTGGCCTCCCCACTGCAGAATCCAACTCGGATACAGGGAGGAAGCATTGCCAACTGGTATGGGGAGTGCTGCTCTCATTTCCTGCCAAAATCCCCTCCAAAAAAGCAAACTCTGTTTCTTTTAGCTGCTTATGTTTTGCTTTCTTTTCTTGTTATAACCTGCTTGTTCTCCAGCCTGCTATAATGAAGTGTGAGGAGTTAGTTAGTCATATGATGGAATCAGAGAATCATGTAGGTTGGAAAGACCACTAGGACCATCTAGTCTACCTGCCATCCCCATCATGCTCATCAGACCATGTTCCTCAGTGCCACATCTCCATGGCTCTTGCACACCTCCAGGGACAGTGACCCCACCACCTCCCTGGGCAGCTGTGCCACTGCATCACCTCTCTTTCTGAGAGGAAGTTTTTCTAATATCCAGGTATCAGATGTGGAAAGAAGACGGATTCTAAAAGTCACAGAGAACCGAAGTGAAACTTGAGGGTGCTATCAAAACTGAATCCTTAACAAAACTGAATCCAAAGGTGACTCATCCCATCCCACACAATTGTGGTACGGGTGTAGGTCCTGGTGTGCACACTCACAGCATGTAGCTGGGACTGGGAGAGGCATGGGGCTGACATGGACACACAGGAGGTGCTCGGTGCTCATGGGCCTGCAAGAGCAAGTCATCAATTTCATCCCAAAGTGGTTTTAGTGAGAAGTCACACAAGACAAGGAATGAATTACTGAGCCCATTCATGCTTAGTGAGTTATTAAGTGTAAGGGCAAAGTCTGCAAGCACTCTCTGTGCTCAATGTCTGAGTTAATAAACCATCACTCAGAGACCAGAGAATCTGACTGCAGCACTGAATGGTTGTTATGAAACATATTCTTCCTTCAACAAGTTGTGTTTGCTTGTTAGGGGAAGACGCTCAGAACGTGCAGTGCTTTACCCTATGCATACTCCTCTCTTTCTGTACCCATTACCCAGGTCTGCTGCCTTGATTCCTGCAGTCTGGTTTTACAGCCAGTAGCAGTGTTACATCAGAGAGCATGCTTCAGGACAGCTTCTGGGTTTGTTGTGCACCGAGCCTCATACTGGACACCTCTGAGACGGGAGAGAGGCTGTGAACAAGATGAAAGCACAGAAATGGCCGCAGGCCCCTTCTCCACACAGGCTCGATTAAGTCTCATTCTTTCTCCTTTCCTCTCCCTTATTTCAGAGCTGTGGGGTGTGTGATTTAGAGGCAGCACTTCAGGAAGACCCACGGTTCCATACATTTATACAGGCAACCATATAACTTAGACTCTGGAAATACTTGTGAAGACTTTCAGGCAAATCTAATGCTCTGAGACAGCAGCAATTTAAGGTCTGAGCTTCAAATTGTGTCATCTTTCAGAGCCTTTGCTTCAAGGTCTTGAATTGCACTTTGTTTGGGAATGGCTGCATGAACTCACTCATACACAGAAAATGGTTATTTCTTAATAATAATTGAGAATACTAGTGAACTAAATACCCTGAAAGTTCAGCGAGGACTTGCTAAATACAACCATCTTGCTTTAGGTCTTACGTTTCTGAGTGCTCCACACTTGCTTCCAATTGTGAAGCTCCTCTCTTTCCTGTGCTGTTCCCACCTGCTTTCTCCACCCGCATTTTAGCCAAGGCTAGAGACTTGTCATCTGTTACCATAAAAGAATGAGTCTGTATCAGCATAACCTTGCAGAGATATCTATTTCACTGAGCACTAAGCAGAGGGAGGGCTAGAACATTTGTCTTCTATGCAAGAGCTGTTGCTTACCTAATATTTCTTGCATGATCCTCTACCATCTCAAAGGTCCATAGGGCTTTCCAGTCCCATAAACCTGGTCCTCACAGCTAAAATAGATGGTTTTTCAGACTTAGGGATTATTGACATATATAAGGAAGCCATATATAAAGGAGAAAAATCCCATCATCTTGGCAGTGAGAGTAGCCAGAATCATGGCCTAGTGTGCAATTTAGCTTCGTATCTAGCTCAGTATCTGCAAGGGAGCTAAAGGAAAGAAGAGGACAAACTCTTTAGCAGTCTGTTGGGATAAGACAAGGGGGAAGTGCTTTCAAACTAAAAGAGGGGAGATTTAGACTTCATGTAAGGAAGAAGTTCTTTATGATAAGGGTAGTAAAGAACTGGCACAGGCTGCAGGGATGAGGTGGGTGCTCCATCCCTGCAGGTATCCAGGGTCTGGATGCTGGAAGGGCTGTGAGCACCTGATGGAGCTGTGGATGTCCCTGTGCGTTATGGGGGGGTTGGACCTGATGGCCCTTGAAGATCCCTCCCAACTCAATCATTCAATGAACATAAGACGTTTATTTATTTTTTTGTCTTTAAATGTTAGAGGCATTGCATGGTCATCAACACAGCTTATCAGAAATAAATAGGAGATGATGCGTTTGGATGTTCTCAAAAAATTCTTATCTAGGTTTCTTATTTTAATTTATTTTTGTCAGCATAATCATCTTTAGTGCTTTTGGTGACAGAACTCTGCACATCTCTGTCATGTACTGTTTCTAGCCTGAGACATCAGCTTTTTGCCTGACGATATGCATGTATGCACATACTAAAATACACACAGTTTTCTTTCCAGCACACATTAGAATAATACAGCATTAGTGGATATTTCAGAATAAGGGATTTAAACTATATTTTGAACCTGCAGCTGTAGGTTCTGTAATGAACTGGTAATAGTTTCAGTGACTCAGAGAGTTGCAGGGTCCTCTTTTGTTTTGGTCTTTTTTTTCCCCCAGTGAGTTTAACACAGCTCCATTCATTGCTCTTAGAAGAGCTTTGAAGTTTTCATGCTTATGTGGAAATCTAGTTTTTTTTCAAGTTGAGTTAAATTCAACCTCTTTTCTCCCCCAGCCTGACAGCAGCTATGCCATACAGTACTTCTATGGCACATGGCAACTAGCTCAGAAAGAAAAAATGGCGCTTTACAGCTGGGACTCTCTCTAGGACATAATTATATAGGACAGATATACCATGTGAAAGGCCTGGCTATTGAAGATGATCATCAACAAACTCAGATGGGGTCCACATGCCTCCTTCCATCGGTGTCACAGGGACTCTGGGACACATAGCAGCATTTCATGAAGCCAAGATCCCCCCAGAATGAGCACAATGAGTTATTATTCTGCACTTTTTATTAATCATCATTGATGAAAATAGGTGGCATTTAATTATTTCTGCTTGCAATCAGTTCATAGCACATGAAATTGTTCTTGGCTGAGGGCAACTATCCCCATGTCAAACCCTGTTCCTACCAATTCCCATTTGAAGGGGGATTGGTGGTTTAAATACTTTTAAGAGTCCAGAATTAGAATCTTAGATGTGAGGACGAGCACAGAGGAGCTGTGAACTTCACAGGAATAGCACTGGGACACCCAGAGCTTTGTCCTGTTGGGTCTTGAACTCCCAGAAGGCCAGAAATTGCACAGCCTCCTTGTGCAAGCTGCTCCAATGTCCGACTGCCCTCACGGGGAGAAACGTTTTCCTCACATCCAACACGAACTGCTCCTGTTTCAATTTACACCCTTTATCCTGTCCTCCCTCCCACTGCTTGCTGCTGCTGCAAAGCGCCTGGCTCACCTTGCTGATGACCTGCTAGGTGCTGGTGTCAGCTCCCCGCAGCCTTCTCCTCTGTGAACTGAACATGGCCCCCATGTGTGTATGTGGGATGTCACTGACATATGTTGGGGCTGTATCTCAACGCCTGCAATACCTTATGAAAAGCAGAGTGAAAAACTGTTACTATGGTCTCACATTAGAATTCAGAGCAATTCAAAAATGAAATTAGCACAAAATAACCACAGACAAAATATGGTAATTAATGTCAATTACCCTGGTTGCTATAGAAATGTGACTGAAACTAGCAGAAGTTACCGATAAGTTCAAGGTGAACCACAATTGTAAGTGGTTGGCTTGGTCTTTTTTCTCTAGCAGATTAGGACTTTAGCTCTTCTGGCTGACAACCAGTTATCGATAGAACTTAATCCATTTAATAAGCCCATAATCACTTTAATCCAGTTGGCTCAAAGTATTTTGCAACTGGTTGCTGTAGTTGATTAACAGCTGTCTTTTAAGAAACAAATAAAAGCTATCTGTTCACTGCATATGCATCAGCGTTTCAGAAAGAACTGTTTTCTGCAAGGCAGGATTGAATGTGTAGCAAAATCTTTGTAAATTATAAATGTATAACCCTAGGGCGCAAAGAGCTTTTAAGAGTCTTTGATTTCATTAACATGCACCAGCATCCCTTTAGCTTTTGCAAAATATAATTAGGAGCATGCAAAGGAAACTCGACAAAGGACACCTCCTCCACCAGGTACCTTCAGCCACGGATGTGCCCCTATTTCACCAGGAGCTGCTGCAGTGGTTGACTGATAATTCTGTGGCAAATATTTGAGGATGTGTTTTCTTCTGGTTTGGAACATCTCCCAGCTATCTGCGAGATCTCTTTGTGAGCTATAAATTCCTCCCCACTCCCCAAAATGCTATTCCCGAAAACTCCGTTTCAAGCACAATTTATGGCTTGGATAAAAAAAACAGAGATGTCTTTGAATCGTTCTGTTTTTGCACGGCACTTCAGCATGTGTTGGCAATACTGGGCAACACACAATGGGGCATCGTAGGCTTATTGAGATGCTGTTTCCCAGTGGAAAACAGTTCAGATGAAGATACACTGACCATGTCTGTAATAACACACTTTGTCAAGCCCTTTCAGATCTCCTAATGAAAAAGATCACTTTATAGAAGATTGGCATTAATAACTATAATGATTATTTGGTTGTTCAGCTCCAAGAAGTTTCTGTAGTCCTCTTAACTCAGGATTTATTGCACTGTGATTTATGGGTCTCAGGATTGGTTATAAATACCGTCTAGCCAGTGATTTTTCCACATCTGTGCAACACATCTGAGCTTGGGAGCAGTTCTAAGAGTTCTGATTAACCACCCCTCAGCAGATTGTGAAGCTGAACCTTTAAAAGTTTTAAAGAAAAAGGAATTCAAATGGATTTTCTGGATTCGGGCTCTACCTCATCATTTGAGCTTGCCTGAGACAACCCACGTGAAGGGCCGTACAGAAGGATAGCTGGTGGTGGGATTGATTTTGCCAGCTGAGATCTCAGCTGTCACTTGCGGCACCTGGGAAGAGTAATCAGCTTGGGGCACATTTCCTGGCTTGTCTGAGTGGTCCTCACAGACATCTTTTAACCATTCCATGCCAAGATTTTGTCTCCAGACACTTTTCACAGTTGGCCATCACAAGGAAGTTTAAATACTGGCTGAGGTCACTGTGCCCCGCAGGAACCATTTTGGGGGGCTATTTCTGCTTATTAAGCTTAATAAAAAGTTACAAGGCTCTTCTAGGCTGGAACAAATTGAATATAATAAAGACAACAGATTGATGGCTGATTTGTGTTTACAGCTGTAGGGGTTTTTTTTATTCTGTTAAGTTTTCAGCTGAAGTTTTGTCTGAGTCAAACTTAAGACGTGAGTGAATCAAGATAGATAGGGCTTCAACTCGGGATTGAAACTTGTATCTGGAAATTGGAGTCGAGCCCCCTGTGATCCTGGGTTTGCTCCAAGTGAGGAAGACTGCATCTCTGCTTGCAAATGAAGGTCTGCACCAACCGTAGGCTTTGAGATGAGCTGGTCTGGAGGCAGGATAAGGGGGAGTTCATAGGTAAAAACAAAAGAGTAATATGGTTTATGATGTATTTCAGTCAAATTAAGGTAGGATATGGTTTGAGGTTTGGGAGAGACAAGGTTAATGAAAGTAACCTGTTTTGAGAAACAGGAAAGCAAATCTGAATGAAAGGTTTTGGATCAACTGGAGAATACCTCCTCACAAATGGCCACGTGCTTTTCATTGCTTCGTTACTTCAGCCTTTTTTTTTTTAACTTTGTAAAATCTATGCCAGTTTTATTCTTGGAAGTCCAGGAAAAAATAAGCAGTTTTGAAAGCACTTTTTTTTTTTTTTCCCCTGTTTGTTTGTTTTTTTTTCCTACTTCTATAGCAAAAAAAAATGTTAGCCAAATTTAGAAAAAGCTCATATTATGTGTGGCTTCCTCCTGAAACTTAATTTTCCTCCAAAATTTATACTTCTACACATTCATCCAAATATGAAAAGAGAAGAAAGAAATAACACCGAATGAAAAATAAACCTTTACATATAGAGGGAGTTTGAGTCAGACTCAACTTTGTGCTGTAGCTTCTTTCATCCACTGCTCTTCACAGAGCAAAAGGGCTCCCGGTTTGTTTTCCCATGCAATCAGTGGCTGAAAATGCCATTCACCACTAATAGAGCTCTTGCTCATATCTCATTTGCTATAGCTAAGACTTATCTACATTACGTGTTCATTCCTGCAAATAAAAAAGGATGGATTTTTCTCTGTTCTACATGGAATGAACATTTTCTGTTTCTCCTTCAGGCGAATTATGTAGTAGAATTAATGGGCCTGCAAGTCCATAAACTAAAGTACATTTTTGAAGTGGGTTACTTGTACCTTGGTTAATATTGTGTATTATTTTATAGATGTAATGAAGGGATTAAAAACACCCAGCTGGAAGTGCTTTCAGGCTGCTCCTCAAGGTTTAAGATGATGTTTTATTTAATGCATTTGCAAACTAGTGAAAGAGGAACGGTGTTACGTGCTTCTTCATACAGTTTTGGAAAGGAAAGGGATTGATTTCTGTGGGTTTTATTTGGAGACTGGAGGGAAAGTTAGGCCATAGAAGGGAGATGTGATCAGGAAGGGATGAAGAGGGACTGGAATGGTTAACAGGGCAAAGAACCAAAGGAATTCCCAGAGCACTAGTGAGGCACTGGCACAGGTTGCCCAGAGAAGTGGTGGTGCTCCATCCCTGCAGACACCCAAGGTCAGGCTGCATGAGGCTCTGAGCACTGATGGAGCTGTGGGTGTCCCTGTTCAGTGCATGGGGGGTTGGACCAGATGGCCTTTAAAGGTCCTTTCCAATTGAAACGATTCTATGATCATTTATGGAAATAAAGAGGAAGCAAGCATTTTAATGAGTCTTTCCTGGATTAGCAAAGGCTTTGAAGAAAACATTTCTGTCAGGGAGGAAGGACTTCCCACATGGGCTGGATGATGAGGGCAGTGATGGCCTCCATACCCACAGCTGAGGTGTGGAAGGAGAAAACCAACCGCTGGGCAAGTCTCTTGGTTTCCTAGTGCAGCCCCAAAGATTTGTGAGGAAGCCAACACTGCTTACAGTCCTTGGAAGCAGCAAGAACTTTGTTTTCTTCCTGTGTGTACTCCTACAGCTGATTAAAGCACCTGGCAAGGAGTACATACAGAGTATCATATAGAAGAAATTACATCTTAATTAAGTTTGGAATAGTACCTGGCCAATGTCACAACGCATAAACCAGTGCTGATTCAGATACAGACAAAGCATTTTCAATTTATGGGTCTCTCTGCTACTAGTAGAAACAAATAGTAGAAACAAATAGAAATAGTAGAAACAAAACTTTAGTCCTATCTTTCTTTTGACCTGGGTATGAACTTGGCAATTTCAGCTGATGGCATGTTTTTTGGGATGCAGAGGTAGGCTTGAGGTCTGAAGTGAGTTTGAAGATTTCCAGATACTTGGCTACCTTAGGAAATATCAGTTAAAGAGAGATGGAGTAGCTCAAAAGAAGTCCTTTTTATGAACTTCCAGAGTAGTCTCTCTTCCTCACTCCATTTCAGGTTTTGGGAGAATATTCTGATCAGTTCTTCTCCGATCTTTCCCAGTTTCTACCATTCCTGAGGACAACCTGGGGAAGAAAGTGGCACTTGAGTGCCAGGAGCCCTGCAGACCCCTGCTAGCCCAGGCTCCAGAACCTCTGTGCTACCCAGAAGATATCAGCATCTTGGAACCAATGGGCAAATGTGCTGCTCACTGCTTTAATGGAACTTTCTGGTATGGCATTATCCATTTGGTTGATTTTCTCCTCTGCAGCTGATATTAGTTTTATACAAAGATTATAGAGTGAGTGTTCCTAGACTGAAAGATGTGGGATTACTTTGTACTTGGGCCACTTTTGTTTGATCCTCATTAATTTCTTTCCCCCAAAACAGTCACATCTTAAAGAAGAAATATTGCAAATGTCTCATTCTTCATTCAGGGGTATAACTTCGCAGTGAGTTTGTTTTCTGCTTGCTAGCACTTACTAATGCCTAAAAACAACTTCTGCAAGAGGAAAGCACAAGGCAGCAACTCTTTGCCCATGCAATTACAGTGATTGTCTACACAAATCAAGTGTTTTTGTATGCAAATGGCCAGTAAGCATCTAGTGGATGCAATGGCTTGAATTTCAATTTGCAGTGAATAGTCACATATGCAAACACGTGTTAAAATGTGTATATATTAATATCTTACAATCATCAACCTCCTTTTCAAATATTATTTGGCTCACGTCATTTAAAAACTCTTCAGTGTGCCATATGTAACCTCTTACAAGTGAATAGTGATTCTTCTCAAAGTAATGATCACTGTTAACTCCCAGTCACTATAATGCTTCCAGATACGGTAGGAAGTGCGTTCCCAATAATTACTAATTAGCAGTAACTATTTTATGGAGCAGAAAAGAGTTGATTACAGTTGTTTTATCAGATGGTACAATAATAGAAAAAGATCTTGTTGCAGAGAAAGGAGGAAAAGGGATGATTTCACAAAGTTGGCTCCTACTTGCCAGCCGTCCATCACCGAAACTACAGCTTCAGGGATCAGGAATTATTGATTTCAAGGGGATTAACTCTCAGCTACAGATAGTTCAGTTTCAGGGCATCATTTGTAAGCTGAGCTGTAGCCATAAACCAGCTGGCACTGGGGGCCTGATCCAAAACTCACTCAGATGACTTGGACAGCAATTTCAGGGGGATCTTTGGGTTAATAAGTCCCCAGCTGGGAGGGCAGCTTGAGAGAAGTCTCAGTTATCAGAGCATCTGGCACAAGGGAGAGGCCCATTTGCAGACAATTTCTTTAAGACGCAAGAGAAGTGGTTTCTGGAATGAGGAAGGGGCTTCTTTCATCAAAGTGAGCTGCGTGCACCCGGCTCACGTTAATTCCTTCACAGCCTCTACTGCCTTTTGAGCTGGCAGAGAAAGAAGAGCAGGTAAACATCAGGACTGCTCACACCGGGCTCTCCCTTCTAACACTTACCGAGTTAATTAATTTTTGCTCAATTTGATTTGACATTCAGATCTGTGATGTGTTTATCCTTCTAATGGGCACTTCTCCCTTTTCCTTGCTGCCTCTAAAAGGTTTAATAAATGACGGAGATTTTTGGGTGGGTAATGAGCCTTTAATTTTGTACTTATTTATTCATTAAGCTTCAGTAGTATCTGGAAAACAACAAATTGAAATGCTGTCTATATGTTCCTTAAAAAAACATATCAGAATTGCCTGCAGCCATGGGTCTCTTATTGCCTTTGCTCAAGTCAGACCTAAGCTATCTCAGGGATTACATTTGCTACTCTGTAATTAAGATATATATCATCATAATGAGTCATATCGCTATGAAAACCTCCATGGCCTACTCAGTCCTTGGGTTTCCTCTGGGGACTTCAAACAATAATGCCAGGCAGATTTAGCTCTAAATGTCCTTGTGCAGACCTGAAATGAAACTCGTTTCCCATTTTCAATTGGTCCCTGTACATTTCTGTTACTGAGAGCTCGAGCTCTGCATGGCAGCTGCAGAAGGGTCTGTTTCCCATTTGAAGCCCACAGAGCTTCCCTTAGTATTGGTGCAGAAATGGGTATGGTTATTGTTATGGTAATGTGGAAGAGAATTAATGATTTAACAAAAGAAGAAGTAAAGACAGAAAAGAAGGAACAAGGCAGTGAAATAAGAAAAATGTAAGACAGTGGTAGATACAGGAATGAAGGGAGGGGAAGAGTTGGGAGGAAAGAAATACAGAAACAGAGCACAGAGCCAGTCCTCCAAAGCACCTTTCTTCAGTGAGCATCAAGACGGGATGAGCCCTGCTAAGACCTGGTTGGACAACTCTTATGAACTGCAGACAGCAAAATCTGCCCCACAACTGTAATTTTAGATCTGGTGATGTTAGCAGAAGTTGGCAGACAGCTGGCTACCAGCAAGAAAGCTGACTGGGAAATTGTATTTTTTCCCCACAGATCATTTTTCACAAATCACACTGAACTGTGAGAGGGAAATTTTCCTTTTCCTCATGGAAAAAAAAAAAAAAAACAAGGAAAAAAAACCCCACCAACAAAACATATTCTGTCCTACAAACAGGGAGGATTTAAAGGAGCTGTATTTTATTTTATTAATCTGTGCTGTTCCAAAGCACTAATTCTGCTTCCAGAAGGACCTTCCTCCAACATCCCACTTCACTGAGCCATCTCCTGGAATATCCCAGGACAATGGGTCTTTCTGGGGCTGCCCTTCCATGCAGCCCTCCTGCTGCCATGCGTACCTCCCATGTCTTTTCTCCTCCCTTTTATCCTTTTTCTCCACATTTACACATGGCAGACGCCTGAGGTGGGGACTGCTGGAGAGAGAGCAGCAGTACAAAACGAATGGTACAGGTGCACAAACAAGTGAGTAAGGTTGGAATTCAGAGAGGAGCAGGGCTAAATACCCTGGAGATGTCCAAGGATCCAAAAACAGCTCTTTACATCTTGCAGTCTGATGATCTGTACGCAGATTCTTGCTTCCCAAAGCACCTTCATTTTCCCTTCTATTCTAGAAGTGGTTACTTGCCTAATTCCTCATGTGATGCCACGCTTTCAACACTCTGTACATGTGCATGTGAGTAAATGAGTGTATACAGATTAACCCCAAGATTTGCCCCAGAACTGCTTTCTATTCTATGCCCATCCATACTTTCCTACTGTGCAGCTCAGCTCTCGGGGAGCTCTCAGCTAATCAGCTGATACACACTTGTTACTGTAACCCTATAATTTTACCTAGTGGGTGGCTCTGGCATGGCTGACAGTAATGGGAAGGAACATAATGTTGTGATTACTAATTGTTAGAAGGAATGTCACTTTTTACCTTTGCATGCCGGTCTGTGGGTACATTTTGTGCCCAATTTCTGTGATGTAGTTCATAGCTTCCATAAGCATGACGCTTTTCACTTCCAATAACAGCTTTTCCAAAGCTAATTTAGTTTTGCTGGCTCTCTTTGCTATTTTTCACCTGCCATACCCTGTGTGGGGCTGATTTACTTTGGAATACTTATGATCCATTGCAGGCTTGTAGGTTTACCACCCCAAGGACCTCTTCTCCCCATTAAGGCAACGAATACTTTCACAACAGACAGCTTGAACACAACTGATAACTATGTTAATAACCATAATAATTAATAATTATTCTCACTTGCAGTGCTCAGTTGTCCTCCTGGGCCAGGAGCAGCAGGTCCATAGGTGTGTTGTATGTGCAGCAGATTTCTGATGGACGATGAGCCTCAGGGCTGCTCCTCAGCCTGCTGGACTCTGCCAATACCGGGGGAATGAATACCTGCAGCAGCAACCTATATCCATACATCTACTGTGGGTAACTTTGCCCTCATTTTCACTTTTCTGTTTGTTTGTTTTAATATATTCTTTCTCTATGTTGTAGAGCACAAACACCCTCATAGGGCTAGAATTTCTCTGAAGAAGCACAAATGCAGAACCAGCCACTTTGTCTACCCGCCACACTCATACCATGCCCAGAGAAGTGTGGGTGCCCCATCCCTGGAGGTGCTCAAAGCCATGGATGGGACCCTGGGCAGCCTGAGCTGGTGGGGGGCAGCCAGCCCATGGCAGGGGGTTGTAACTAGATTTTCTTTAAGGTTCCACCCAACCCACACCATTCTGCGTTTCTATGATGATGAGTCATACCAGAACCACAGCATGGAATGAACAGAGATGATCTATTTGTACCAGCGAAGTTTTGCAGCCCCATGCTGCCATCAGAAGCATAAATGAAATGGGGACACGTCTCACATTTCCACCCCTACTCCTATTCCAGCAAAGCCACCTGGCACAAGCAATGTGCAAGTGTTGCTGGGCTTTTCTCTGCGTGCTGAAGCAAAAAGCAGGACCTGTGAAGCACGGTGAGCCCCAGCCGAGATGCAGGTTAGTGCTGTCTGCACCAGCCTGTAGCACCTTCTCCTTGTGTCTCACTGCCCTCTTGCTGTCTTTGCTCAATCCCACACTTTGGATCCAGCCTGGGATGGATGGCACTGCCTGATTTGCCATTTGTTCATCAGTGACAGATTTCTTTTTAGTTTAAAAGCCCAATTGTTTACCACAGCATTTCAACATTTCCCTCATAATTGCATTGCCTAGAAATCAGGCTGTGCACGCAAAGCAGGAAGCCAGATGCATCCACCCTGCTGCTAATACAAGAGCCCACCCAAACAAGCCATGAGAGCCCAGCACATACTGAAAGGAAAGAAAGGCAGCAGAGCTAGCAGGAAGGCTGCAACAGAGATGCTGAAGGCAAAGTCCATGCCCAAGCACCTGAGCTCCCTCCTTGACTCCAAAGGGACCTCCTGGGCTATGTGACTATTTCTCACCCTGCTGTGTCTGGTGGCAGCTCCTCCACCCTTAGTGGCATCTTTTTGGATGGAAACTGAACTTTTTAGGGAGGCTTTTGGTGGAAAAGTTTCACCATCCCTGCTCAGCCCACAGCGCGCAGGACCTTCCTGCTGCCTCAGACACCTCCCCTGCGAGCACCGCCGCACCACCGGAGCTGCTGAAGGCAGCATCAGAAAGGCATATCTGTGCTCACCCAGTGTGGCAAGGAATAATAAAAGGGGGGGAAAAAAGATGCAGGCTGAATATTATACCTGAATTTTCCATTATTACTATATCACTGTGTCAAAATTGAAAGCAATGTAAGATTTCTCAAGAGGGGCCATCCATAATGCATTGCAGAGCTGTGTGTAGGTGTTTTATGAAATGTATTTTATTCAAACCAGTATATACAACACTAACATTATTGAAAGAAATTGAAGGCCCAGTCTTCTCTCCTTAAAATATTCATTATTCATGTTATAGTCCTTTAACAAAAACTAAAGACAAATACATATTCTCTTTTTTTTTTCTTTTTCTTTTTTTTTTTTCCATTCAGACTTACCTGCTATTCATCTCTGGTGTCCAGTGGAGATGAAATGTCCTCTTATTATTCTTGCATTAGCTTCTGACAGTTCAATTTCTCTGAGTGCTGTGTTTGAGACAACCCTTAACAAATAGCCACATAGGTAATTGCTCTGATCCAAATTCCTTGCCAAATCCTTTAGATCTAATGTAGATGGCAGGCAGTAGGATGTTGACACATTCTGAATCAGCCCTAGCAGCTGACTCTGTGAGGCTTTTTCTTTTGATAAATATTATTAGAATAGCTTTCAACACATGCACACTTTCATTCTCTCCTTCCCAACAGGGTCCTGCAAAGGCATCGTGCCAGAAATGTTCCACAACCTTGTCTCTGACTTCATTCTGCATCACAGAAATGATGAAGGGTATTTTGTGGTTTTAAATTGCTATTACTTCTCAGGTGACTTTTCGAAAGAGAGATCATCTCACCCATTCGTATAACTTACTAGCAGCCCAAACACCTAATAACCGCTGTAAAGCTGTTGTAAGACAACTTCATCTCCTACAAGTTCATGGCTATCCTGTATATTATGTTTTTCCCTGACGAGGTTTAAGGAACTAATTTGACAGAGTTTTCACTTGGAAATATCAGGCGTTTGCCAAGGCTCTCCTGGGTGAAGCACTGTGCATTCCAAAAGCAAAAGCTTTCTGCCTTTCTCCAGTCTGAAGGAGGTTCGATGGGAAACAAAAGAAACGTCATAGCTTTAGAGAGGAGAAACTGAGGCAGGAAGACACTATGGACCGTGCTTCTTGTATCATGTTTAGAGGTCTGAGTGCCCAACTTGTTTTCAATGATTGATATCTAAATTATTTTCATAATCTTTGAAGGGGATCACCCTGAAGGGCCCATTTTCTCAGGAAGCTTGTGGTAGAGGTGCAGGGTGACACAGATACTCCTCCATTTTAATCACAGGCTCATTAGCCCTTCTACACGCTGCCATAATTTGGCATTGTCCCCCCCCAGTGGGGTTTTGTGTTCCAGAAGATTTTGCCTGTGATGAGTTGCTATTGATTTTCCCAGGCTGCCATTAATCTTTCGAGCACTTTTAAAATAAAAATCCCTCTGGATTATAAACACGTCTGTACCTTTTTGTCACTGAAATCAGAGCTGAAGATGCTGTCTCCTCCCTGACCCATCTCTCTCACCTTTCCCTTGGCTAGGTGTACTTACATCTATCAAACAAATGCAAGGAGCCCTCTGGCAGCAAAAGCTTAATAACAAGGGCTCAGAACCTTCAGAAAGACAAAAGGAGACAGACTGCCGAGCTGCTGCAGCTCCTGCTCAACGCAGGGTGTTGTGTGGGAGCAGCCATCTGCCGTCCCAAAGGGAAAGTGCCTTTCGTTCCCAGGGAGCTCAAGGAAAACTGCTTTTCCACCAGGATTGGTACTTCCATAGACCCTGCATTTACTTTTGGTCCCTGGAGAGAGGAGAATAATATGTGCCATAAAGCATGAATGAAGACTTCTTCTTTGCATTCGGAACACCACGCCCTGTGCGTGTGCGCAGATAGGACTAGGAACTGCTCACAAGCAGGAATTAGCTTCATTTTCCTCCTTGTTCCAACCTAAATTGGAGTACCAGAAATGTCTGCCTCAAATTGCAATGTAAATGTTGAACTAATGCAGAAAGGTTAGTGCCAGCGGGTGATGTTTTAGCAGAACACAGACGTGTGCTGTGGACTGAGAGCTGTTTGCACTGTGTTCACACACCAAAACAGTGCCTGCTCAACACAGTGCCACACACAGCTGTTTAGAACTGCCCCAGCAGCTCCTCCTTCCATTTGGTCATAGACATGTCCTGGGAGGGCCTGAGAGCAGGTATTGGTTCTTTGGTGTCAGAGATGAAATTCCTGATGGGAGGGAAATCATTTACTGACATGTTAGCCATCATTTACTGATATGTCAGCCATCTCCAAGGCTCCAGCAACCTGGAAAAGGCACCATTCAGTATCTCCTGAGCACCACGGGGAGATGGGCAATTCAGTCCCACCCTTCCCCAAGGAGCAACAGCAAACTGGCACCATTTTAGGTTTCATTGCCAGAAATGACTCTAATTAAACTGTTGCATTCCAGTAATGCTAATGAATTTGCTGAGGGCCACCAGAGTGAAGTCCATAATTCTGATCTCATCACCCCAACAACAAACAACTGCAAAATGCATCTTCTGAAGATCACGCTAGATTAAAAATGAACAAAATCATATGTGAGATGGTTATAAAGCTCTTGCAATATTAAGGCCAGGTCACCAAAATATGTTTGGTGGCCCTCACAAAGCTAACTCTAGATAAAATTGGCAGAGCTTTTCCCTCTGCAACTGGCAGTATAACGAGCAGCATGGAGAAGTAACTGTGTCAGCATCCCAGTGAGCACCAGTAGGAGATCTGTACCTACCATCTGAGCCATGATTATAGTCCCTCTATACTCAGCGCTGGTAGGGCCGCAGCTTAAGTATGGTGTTCAGTGTTGGGCCCCTCACTGCAAGAAAGATGTTGAGGTTCTGGAGCATGACCAGAGACAGGCAATGGAACTGTTGAGGGGTCTGGAGCACAATTCTTATGGGGAGCAGCTGAGGGAACTGGGATGGTTCAGTCTATAGAAAATGAGGGTCAGGGGAGACTTTATCACTCTGTACAACCGCCTGAAAGGAGGTTGTGGCAAGGTGAGGGTCAGTCTCTGCTCCCAGGTAACAGCAATAAGACAAGAGGTAATGATTTTAAATTGCAGCAGAGGAGGTTCAGGTTGGTATTAGGAAATGAGTGGTGATGCAGTGGCACAGCTGCCCAAGGAGGTGGTGCAGTCACTGTCTCTGGAGGTGTTCAGGAACTGTGGGGATGTGGCACTGAGGGACGTGGTCAATGGGCATGGTGGGATGGGTTAGTGTCAGCCTTGGTGACCTTAGCAGCCTTCTCCAACCTTAATAATCCTATGATTGTTCCTGTACCACCTCTTCTCTCTCACTTAGCATACAGATATTTTAAAGCACATGAAGTGTTGCTTAGAAATTTCCAGCACAAGGGAAATTCTATTAGCTATCTGAATTTTCTGAGTTGTCTGCATGTGCACTTCTACGCCTGATCTACCAGTTAAGTAAAATGTTAGCACAGCCCTTGAGAGGCAATAAATGTAACTGTGCATTTGCACAGACAGTGGAAGAAGACACCTGACAAGCAGTAGCTGTATTGCACAGCCCACAGCGATTTGTTGGGCTACAGGACAAGAGAAGAGAGTCCATGAAATTATTATGGTTCTCAGTTTCTGTCAAGTCCCATTGTCATTTGGGTGGTGCTAGGCATTATCAAACACGTCAGGTTACGTCTGTTATTACTGTAGGAGGAAAAAGAACACTTTTTTTTTTTTTTTTGTAGAAAAAAAG
Organism: Alectoris magna; assembly: GCA_030625065.1. Lineage (NCBI taxonomy): Eukaryota > Metazoa > Chordata > Aves > Galliformes > Phasianidae > Alectoris > Alectoris magna. Next base: position 10,503,091 of record CM060576.1, on the reverse strand, counting down.
ATATTATTTATGTAAATGTAGCATTTTTATCCATTTTTCAGCTACCAAAAAGCATTAGGATTCACAAAACTGTGTGGAGGTTTTGTTCTTAGTCATTCTTTCCTAGAGGGTTTAAATGATTTTGGGGTCTAATAAAGCTTGAGAAAGTCTGTTCGCAAGTATAGAAAAGGCTCTCTTGTTCAAGGGCAAATGTATCTTCCAAATCTGAGAGGAAGTAAAGCTTTAAAAAATAATTAAGATTTTCTACAAGTGCCTCATTCACAATAGGCTTTCATAATATGGTTACGCTAAGAGGAAATGAATGCCTCTCATTTGAGGCTATTACCACAAATGAATTAAGTGAGCAGATACCTTTTGGAGACTGGTTTTAAAATCTGGATTCAGCTCAGAAATTGAGCAATTCCAAAATGTTCCTGTTAGCACGATGGCACAAGAACATGATATGTAGCACAAGGTTCTGGTGCCCAGGTCAGGACGACACTTCTGCATATTTAATGTGTATGTGCTGCACTCGGGCTGCACTTCATTACCAGCGGATTTGGCAGGATGAAGTCGGCGACTTTATGGCAAAATAAACCAAATGAAAAGATGTTGTTTTTGAAAATCATCTGAAATAACAGACTTGGAGTAGTCCCAGTAGCTGCCATCCTGACCCTACTGAAATCAACAGAAGATGAGCGCTAAGCAGATGTGCTGGCCTGGATGTGCGTGAGCAGCTTCACTGCTCTCTGGCTCTGTTTCTTCACCATTAGTCTGTTCTCAGAATCAGGTTGGAAAAGTGTGCATTGAATCAAATTACAATTGATTATCTTGGCTAAATATGTTTACTGAATCACATAACTGGGGTAGTGCATGTAAATCCAGATATGGTTTTCGCCTTGTTCAACATGAACACTTCGTTTTTCCTCTAAGAATCCCAAAGTTCCTTTGTTAGAGGACCTACTGCTTCTCAGTAAGTCAATGCCATATCCAGGGAAAGGAAAGGATTGCTCTCAGCTTTAAACCAACCCTTTACTTACACAAACTCTTGGTTAGTCCAAAGGACTATTCAGGGACCCTCAGCGGATAAAGCTGGAGCTTCGTTTGTTACCAAAAAACGTTTGAGCTTGTAAGAGCAACTAGGTTTGTTTGCGATGAATTCCTTCAGCTTAAAAATTAACAGCAAGGATAAAAAACTTCTTAACCACCTAGCCTATGCGTTCAGTCCAAGAACATAAGGATTTATAACCTTGTTAGCAATTAATATCCACTCTTCCTGCAGTAACTTCTCATTATAGTGGGCTTTTGTCTCTGTACTCTTTTTTAAATAGCATTTGCTGGATGCATTACAATTTCCTGGTAAAAGACATTAAGGCTGAATTTTGTCACTAATTTGACAAGGTGGTCGCTGTGTTTCAGCCACATGCTTTGATATTATCATTAAATGTACAATAAAGCTGCTAATTCCTTAGCTGTTCCGCTCAACACACACAGAAGGGCTCTCAAACCAAGGACAAAAAAAGTAGAATACAGCTTGACATGGAGACCAGTTTATTAGATCCCCTGTAAGTACATCTGTGAATAAATGTGTCTCTTGTGTTTTCTCAATATTTGAAACAAGATGATACAGAGAAGGGCACGCAGCCCTCAGCCCTGTGAGACTCAGCTATTGCATAGTCATAAAATAAATATCTGTCTGTTGCTATCCACATCAAGTATCAACTGTGTGGAAAGGCACACAAGGGCCCACAATCAGTTGTTTAATTAGATTTAAATAAGAAAATAAGAAAAACCACAGACATTCAGACAGCCTACTTGTGCGGAACTGATATGCTTGATTTGTGAGAATTATGGGCAGTAATCAAATTATCATTTCCATTAGATTTTTCACTTCCACACTTTCTGTAACTCAAGTGATTCATCTCGTGGGTGAATATAGAGACACAGACAAATGCTTGAAAATGCTTTTTGGAGCTGTTTGTGTTTAATTTGTCACATAACAAGTTCATCTCACCTAATTTTCCAAGAGCTGAAGCTGTTATTACAAAGACGTACAGAACACCGCCGTGTAGCAGAGGGAAGAAGAAACAGGGCTTGGGAAAAGGATGCTAAGAGACAGCAGTGTGATCTCCTGCACCTCAGGGAGGGATGAAGATCAACAACTGGAAACAAACAGTTACAGCTCTTTCCTTATCATTTGCGTGACAAATTCCTGGAGTATTATTAATTTCTGGTGATACTTGCAATCAGTCGATCTCATTCATTTTTTAAGTTGCTCTTATTTGCAGTGAATGGATCTGTTTCTCAGTTGGATAGCTGCATTCATTTTGCAATAATGGTGTTTGTTTGACATCTGAGAAATTAACAATGCAAATGCCTCCGTATCTTCATAACACATTTAAAATAAAATATCTCCTCATACAGAATTGATGGCATGACTGCAAAAGAAAAAAGAGCTCTATAACAGTCAAAGCATTTTTCAAAGCCCATTATAATGCTAGGCACTTGGCTATGGGGAGATTGTCTCTCAGGGCCCTGTTTTGCTCCCCCAAAAAAGAGGGGGAATCCCCTGCAAGGTGTAACGGATAAATAATAATATATAATATAAATAACAATAAATGGAAGGTGCTATATCAAAAAAACTCATATTTAAACACAAGTAGTAGTAGTAGTAGTAGTAGTAGTAGTAGTAGTAGTAGTAGTAGTAGTAGTAGTAGCAGCAGCAGCAGCAGCAGCAGCAGCAGCAGCAGCAGCGGTATTAGGGGGCTGGAATGTAGTTTGTTAGCATACAAAAATAATGGTGGATCACGTTCCTGCCCTGTCTAACAAGAAAGCTCACGACCATTCGTACTGCACAGTAGCTGCTGACCTCCCACTTCTATAATCCACTTATGCTTGCCCATTTCTGCACTTCTGTTGTTCCATAACCACGAGGAAAGCCCTTTGTTTAAAAGCCATTGATAAATAGTCATTTACTGGAGGCAATAACTTCCTTAAAAATTTGCATAATGTTTTTCCTGGTCATTTACAGCCGTTGCATATTATATTAAACCTTAAATGGCAGATTTTTATTATGCATTAAGCCACAAATAGTATAACGAATCCACCAGCCTCACTGGAATATTTTCTGTTTTCTGAAATTTAATTGTGTTACAAGCCAAGGCAGCTCGTAAGCTTTAATAAACCTCATTACTAAATTGGGATGTTGAACTGGCAATTGCAGATCACTTACATTAACTAAAATAGACATGTTGCATTGCCGGCAGGCCTGTGAGCACTGAGGTCATGGGAAAAATTTCCAGGGGTGGACTGAGGACCTGTGCAGCCTGAAGAGCACTTGAAAGCTTGGATTCAGGTCTTCTCCGTGCTTCTAAAACTCTGGTATTGGGAGCAATGCGTGTATTTGCCACAGAGTCATAGAAGCATTTGAGTTGGTAGGGACCCTTAAAGGTCATCTACTTCAACTCCTCTGCAAGATACATAAAATAAACTCTAGAATACATGTATAAATGTATATAAACTCTAGAATAACATATTCCTCCAAAAACTTCTTGAGGCAGAGGGATGTAACAGCTGCAGGATGATGGGACAGCTGGCACAGGAACAGCTGATGTCCAGGTGAGAAGGAGGGAAGAGGACTTTGGGAAATTGCACCTTCTTTTCTGGGATCATGGGTCACTGGGGCTAGTAAATGAACCAGGGCCATCAGTGATGACTGATGTCACCTGAGAGCTGCTTCAGGAGCCAGTAAGTTCATTGGAAGTCTCTCGTGGACATCAGATGGCTTTGAGTCAGAGCCCAAGGTCAATCTTAGCTTAAATTTACCTGGCAGTGTGATTTGTCCGGATGTGAGAAACTGGACTCAATAACAAATGCTTGGCCATCACGGACCACCTCACCACCTAAATTAACTTGCTCAGCTGGACATTCAAATAAAACTGTTTTAAGAGTGCAGTGTACCATAGAAAGCAATTCGTTTCTTTAAGATTTAGGACCGAATGCTTAGTTTGATTTTGATTTTAGAGAAGGCAGCAACTGGCAAAGTGGGTAATTTGAAACTTAACATATTTCTCCTCCCTGAGACCTGAATGCATTAAAATTAGGTGCAAAGTGCTTCTAATTTGTCAGTCATTCCTTGTGTAATTTTATTCCTCCCAGAAAATTGCCTCTGAGAGTGCTTCTCCCTTCCTCCATCTCCCTTCACCGCACCAGGCTCTGTCCCTGCTCCCACCCTTGTGCTGTCCCATGGTGCCAGCTGCTGCCCCCAGGTGACACCTTCCTCTTGCCACCTGCAGAAGAGCTGTGTAGGCAGGGTAAAGATAGATAGGCAAACAAAGGAGCCTTCCATCCAAAAGACAACTGTATGGGAACTGTTGAGTCATGGCCTGAACCACTGATTGAGCACCTGGAGAAAGGACCTGGCTCAGCCCTGGGAGCACAGGTGAAGGCAATTCAGCTGTGGGATCAGAAGGGGTGGAGCCTGGCTGCACCTCTCTTAGATCTCATGTAAGGGCTGGCTGCCCTGAGGAAGGTTCTCTTCCTGGAGATCTCTCTTGTGGAGTTTTGCTTGCAAGTCTAGATCTTTGGCGATGGGTGAGCACCATTCCTTCACATCCTTGCTATTGCATTCCTGTGTTGCCCTTCCACCGTGTTGACCTTTCTGATTGGTACAGGCAGCCTACGCAACTGCAGTTGAAATACCCTCAGGAGAGGAAGGAACAGAGCTATCCTAACAGCTCTATTTAAAAAAAAAAAAAAAAAAAGATTCTGATGTTTCTGATGTTTCCCATAAAGCCTGTTAAGTACTGCAAAAGGCACGCGTCAACCTTCTCTTGTCAAGTTCCGTCACACATCTATAGCTAAGGAAGTTCAGATTGATTCCTGATTTAGAGGCATCAAAAGTGTACGCAGTGTGACATAAAACCAAAGCAAAACACATCAGTTCTTGGGGTTTGTCAAAAACTCGTTCCATTTACATCCATTTCATAGAGCAGTTTGGGAAGGTTCATAAAGTCTGAGCCCACGTTTCAGGGTTGCATTTCATGCGGAGACAGACAGTTATCTGCTTGCTTCCAGATGAGTCCATGTCAAACACAACCAGATGGTGGATGCAGCTCTGCATTACACGGAGATACCAGGGATAACCCACGCCGAGCAGCCCCACTTTCCAACTCTGCTCCAGCTCTAACAAACTTAGGTAATGAGTGCTTAACCCTCTGGAACCACAAGAGATCAGCCTAGCAGTAACGTGTAATTGTCAGAGAAGGTGTCTATCTGCAGCTTGGTCATAAATTCTGCTCAGAATTTAAATGTACTGTTATTCACAATTGGAGACCTCTTAAGCTCAGCCTGAACTGCTTTGATGATCTGACAGCAGCTGCCTTTTCTCCAATGTAGAAGTGCTGGTTTTGCTGTAGTGGATTGGTTACTCCCTGAAAGTGGCCAATATCAGCTCAGGGTAAAAATCTGCTACTGTAGTAACAAGTGTGCAGTGCTGCAAAAGGACAGATGCAAAAAAAAATGGGGATGAAAGAACAAGAGAAATTTCTTTTGAGGGTTTCATCCCTCTTCTGTTCCTTTATCACCTGAGTTTTGAGCACTCTGATGGGTTCTTGTAACTACAGTACTAGAGTCACCCTTAGGGAGCCCAAACTGTGCTGGACTTGACCTCTCAGCAGTATGGGGGTTTCACTGTTTCATTGCCTGGTTGTATTCTGCATGCAGCAGCTTTTCCTGTCTCCTCATTGTAGGCTGAGCTGCCATTCATGGTCCTGAATGCCCCAATGTTTCTTGTGTTGTGAGGTACACAGAGAGGAATATCTATCTGTGGGCATCACAGTCTTCAGGCCCAACCTCTGCTAGTGCCAAAGGGATGATGAGCATAGAGGTTTACGCAGAGGCTTGCTATGTAGCCACAAAACGTCAAGTGCTTTTTAAGAACAGAAATAGATGGAATGCAGTGATGTTGGATGACTGCTACCCAGGATCAATTTTCCCAATTCTCCTCCTTTCAGGAGCTGTGGTAGCTTCCATCATAAGCTGCCACTTGCCAAGTAAATGCAGCCTTTCAGGTTGGTAAAGAATGCCACAAATAGGCAAATTTACTCCTCCCCTTTCCCTTTTACCTCCTACGCTCTACCATTCATCTGGGATAATACAGGTCACTTGGAGGAATTCCTCCCACCTGCTGCTCATCTGCAGCCCATTGGCATAAGCAAAACTCAACTACTGCACGAAGCCAGCAGAGCTGCAGAGGAACTTGCCCTACTCCATCATGCCTTGTGCACCAGCAGCAAAAAACTTTCCTTGGTTTTCACACAGGGTTTACCCTTCAGCTCTGGTAGAAGAGGGAAAAGGAAGAGGTTGTGGGAGAAAAAAGCCTCAAGTTTTGATTTTCAAAATGAGCAAATTGATGTGGAAGTCACAGATGGTGAATAAATACGGGACACAGAATTGTCACTTGGCAGCCAGTTCTGACCAATTTAAGAGGGAAACTGTTATCCAGTTTGGTTCAGGGAAAATATATTCTGGGCAGCAGTTAGTCATTTAAGAGGCCTCATTGTTTCATAAAATATATTTGGGTTTGATACAAACACAATTAATTCAGCTTTCTAATATTGTGTTTGAACCAAACCCAAAATATTTGTTGTGAACATTTATTCTTTGATGTCATTCATCAGTTCCAGGTTCTTTTCTGAAGGCTTAGATTTAAAAAGGGACATGCAACAAAGAAAAAACATTTGGGGTGACTTCAGCTGGTACAGCAAACTCCATTCTTGTGCAGCGCTTTGAGATGTGCCTCCAAATTATCTGACAAATGATATGTTCCAAATTAAGTCCCTCATTACCCATGCTTTTCTATTGCTAAGTGCTGCACGGCATTCTCCATTATTATACCACTGTATTTTGGGGACTTGTTAAGCTTTGCTTGCTGCGTCTCACGACTAAAGCAAAAGATTTGAATGAGACACAGCAAAGCCAGCAGTGCTGCCAGCTGAATCCAACTGCATTTAAGCTCATGCTTTGGCTTCCCAGCCTTTGAGGAGACAACATGAACATCTCCAGCCCTCCTGACTCAGAGGCTTCTTCACTCCCAGCTCTCCTTGTTGGTGTTTAGCAAACTGTGCTTTGGAAGCAGCAAACAAAGAATATCGCTGATGAACTGGAATGCTAAATGCTTTCGTTCAGTGCAGAAGCAGCTTGCTGTCTCCCATCTTACTCCATTTTTCCTTCCCCAAAATGTTTCCTAGCCAGTGTCTCCTGCAAAACCTTCTTTTCCAACATGCAGCACTCAGAATGTACTGCAGTTGCAGAGCAGGTGCAGCATCCAAGGTGCTGCTATGCAGCTGCCAGTTGCTGACACTACAGATGACAGAGGGGGAAAATCAGATCTCCAGGTGGACATCAGTCCCCTTCTCCAATCTATGTAACTGTGGAGAGAGGAACCGGACACAAATATTTCAGTTTGCCATTCAGGTTAGGAGCCTCATGGTGTTGAGCACTGCAGCTGATGTTGCTCTGTGACCAAAGGGAACTGAGCTTTTAAAGCCAGTGCACAAAGCCTGTGCTGCTGTATGCTGTCCTTCACCAATGGGGAATCAGGACCATGTGTGTCGCTGCTGATCTGCAGAACACAGCACTCCGTCCCACGCATCAGTGCTAATTAGCAAGATTTCTGCTTCAAATTAGTGATGCCAAAGCACTTTGAGATCCACACATGAAAAGAGCTGCAAAGGCCAAAGTGTTACTCAGCTCTTTGGTCACGGTGTTTGAAATAGATATCATTTAATAGCCATGTTTGCCCCTAACAAACAGGTAGTTGGTAAATGAGCCCTGTCCCAGCCTCCCTCAGCATCACAAGGAGGTAGGAGGGGGCCCTTTGAAGATCCTTTGCAATTACAGCCCAGTGCTTCTGAGCCCTGCTGGGCAGAGGCACCGTGGTGTTAATGAGTTTCAAAACACACACAAGAACCGGAGCGATTAGGACTCACCGAAATACCTTCAGTGAGAATCCTCACTGAGCCAAAAATAGGCATCTCGTTTATTAAATATCTCCAAGATGAAAGCAACTTCTGATTGTATCTTCTCTGCTCACCGCATTATCATATCTGTGATAAAAAGGCCAGTCGAGCTTCTTGGCTTTGGAACTCATCATGCAATGATTAATGTTGGCCTTTTTTTCTTCCTGTTAGACAGTATTGGTACAAAGGGAAGAGAGGAGAGGTACCAGTGCTGTTGGTACTAGGTATATGGCATTCTTCTAGCTAGCAGAAAACAGAAAAGACGGCTTGATTATCAACCATCTATCTATTATGTATGTAATAAAAAAGTCAATGATTTCTATGAAAAAATACATATACTGAGTTCATGGTATATTTACTCTATAAATTGTCCATCCATGCAGACTTTTGGAGCTTTTCTCAATACCTTCAGATCCAGGTTGAAGATCCAAAAGCCCTGGGCTGCTTTCTGACTGCACCCACTGCAGCTCACTGCTGGGTGCACTCACCCACCTCCCACAGCCCTGCTGGCTCTGCCCAGCTCTCAGAGCCCCATCCCTTTTCTCCTCTGTTCCGCAGAAGCCCGGAGGTGCCTCACATCTCCTGGCCTATCTCAGGCTGCCAATGCAAGTGCAGGAGCTCCAAACCCAGCCCTGCCAAGAGCTGCCTCCTGCCTGCGCAGCTCGCCAGCCAGAGGCAAACACATGAACTTTAGCAATTACCTAGTGGGAATATTCCAGGAATTTAGATTTCAGCCACAGCAGTAGGGCCATACATCATTAAAGCTGCCTCCCCTGCCAATGTAAAAAGCAAACAGTGATGATTTAAATCAAGGTTCCCTGGTGGCTCATTTAAATCACTTGGATGGAAATCAGTCCACCTTGTCACCGAGGCAGAGGTAGGAATAGAAGCTGTGGATTCATGACTCCCAGGTCAACGCTCTGTATCACACACAGACCAGGTGACAGTAAATCCTGTGAGGCACAGGGCATAATAAGCAACTTTGTGAGGTGATGAAGGCTGCTTCCTATGGCATGCAGCTTGCGTTTGGAGCCGCTGAGGTCTGCAAAGTGTGACTATGGCCAGAGCTTTTTCTTGCAGTCATGGTGTGCACCATGGTGCTCCTGAGTGTCTTAGGAGGGTTCAGCTCATGAATAACCTTAATTTCTGTGAAACCTGCAGAACTAAAACACATTTGGGAGACATGGTGGGCAGCCATGAGCCCATAAACCTTTCATTGTCCAGAAACTGGGTTGGACCCCAATCTGCCCCATGAGAACCCAACCACAAGCAAGCAGTGTGTGTGCAAGCACCTGCCCACAATTTGACCAACTTGTTTGATGCTTCCATCTTGTTGGATGCATCCAACTTGTTAACGAGGATTTTACTTCCTATAAGTGGGTACAGTAGGCCCTGTTTAGGAGTCTTCAACCTTTCACTTTCCAGTTCTCAAAGGCAAAAATTATAAATTGTTCTTATTTATATTAGAGCAAGGGCAGCATTATTATACTTCCTCCAAAAGACTAACTTACAGGTATTACTCTGCCTTACAGATATTAATCTGCCTTTCTAATGCTTTAAAACAGAGGTGGAAGCCTGAAAGCCAACAAACACTCAAGATCTGATAGTTTACAGTGTTGGGAAGGTCTTGAGCTAATAGCTGGTGCCCTGTCTGAATGTGATGGGGTCTACACTTAGAACCATAGAATGGAATCATAGGATCATCAAGGATGGAAAAGACCTATAAGATCATCTAGTCCAACTGTTGACTCATCCCCACCATGCCCACTGACCACGTTCCCAAGTGCCACATCTCCACTGTTCTTGAACACCTCCAGGGGTGGTGACCCCACCACGTCCCTGGGCAGCTGTGCCACTGCATCACTGCTCTTTCTGAGAAGAAATTTCTCCTAATATTCAACCTGAATCTCCCCTGAAACAACTTGGGGCCATTCCCTTTCATCCTATCACTGTTACCTGGGAGCAGAGGCTGACCCCCACCTCACCACAACCTCTTTTCAGCCTCCCTGTAGAGAGTAAACCTGTGTTATTTTTGTTCTGCTCGATCTACAGCATAGCCCACCAGTCCTCCCAGTGCCACCCCTGCCCAGGATGCTGAGCCCCAGCTGGTAAAAGTAGTGCTTTTCTGAACTGCTGTTCTACTCGTACAGCTTCCAGCCATGAAATAATGAACCAAGAGCAAGTCAGTGTCCTCACCACACCTCTAGGAGGTGGGGAAGGACCTGACTGTTTGGTGGCTTCTTCCATATTCCTGCTAACACAACGACCTTTCTCTCTGCAGCTAGCAGCATCATATGGGATCAGCACAGAAAGGTCAAAGAACACTATGGTGAAAAGTGGTGGGCAGTGAGCAGGCTGCGCGTATGAGCGAGAGCAGGAGGAAATGTGATAAACCTGTGCTGAGACCTTTGAAGGCAGGGATAAGAGGCTAAAACAGAGAAGTCTGCAGAAGAGTATAAATATGATTGGGATATGGCTGGAGCTGCAAGATCTGTTAAATTGAATTTCTGTTGTGTGTAACATCCCCTGTATATGTTAATTGGTATGTGCTCTAGCAGCCTGATTTAGTGTTATTATCAAAAAGAGTTCCTCGATCGCCTTTGTCAAAGGAAGATTACAAATTATTCCAGATAAGTAATGCAAGTAAAGACCTTTAAAACTAATTGGCCATTGTGCAATCCTGTTAATATCCTTTCTTGTCTAACAAAAACCTAGAAGGCAATTACAGGCAAATACCAAAAATCTGTACCTGGTCTCTTGCATGAAAATATGATTTATATGCCCTTGACTTTTCCTTTCAAGAGAAGAAAAGGTGTCAAATGATCATCCATCAGTAGCCAACATATCTGAGAAAATGACAGCTACTGAATTAGCCCTGAACCAGGAATGGTTTAAGAACCACCCTCCCCGAGGCTTTCCACAGAAACCAGAAATTTCCACAGTATGCCCTCGTTAGGTAAGGAGCCTTGCAATTTACTGAGCCTTAGCAAGGTTGAGCTGTGGTGCTTGGTGTGCTGTAGCTGCTTCCTGGCAGAGTGTCAACACTGTACGTATGTGTGATGTGCTCCATCACATTCGTACAGACATCAGCAGAAGTGAGTGACTTTTGGCTGCACATGTTGCATCAAAGGTGGTTCCCTGTGTCATAGCTTGGTAGAATCACTAACATTGGAAAAGATCTTTAAGATCACCAAGTCCAACCCACCCCACCATGCCTGCTGACTGTGTCCCTCAGTGCCACATCTCCAAGGTTCTGGATCACCTCCAGAGACAGTGACTCCCCCACCTCCCTGGGCAGCTGTGCCATTGCATGGCCACTCTTTCCAGGAAGGAATTTTTCCTAATACCAATCTGAACCTCCCCTGGCACAACTTGAGGCCATTACCTCTCATCCTGTTGCTGTTACCCGGGAGAAGAAACTGACCCTACCTTGCACAACCTCCTTTCAGGAGTTGTAGAGAGTGATGAAGCCTCTCCTGAGCCTCCTCTTTTCCAGACTGAACCATCCCAGTTCCCTCAGCTGCTCCCTATAAGACCCTATTGTGCTCCAGGTCTTTCACAGCTTCATTGCCCTGGGGGTGTTGCTAGGACAAAAGGAGGTGGCTCAGGGACATCACCCTATGAGCTGGCACTGCCTGTGGAGGCCTTGTTGGATAACCTGACACAAGCTGGAAGAAACCAGGTGCAACCATAAGGATTTCTCATTTGGTAAATGAGATAATACAAGATTAAAAGAGGAGAGATTAAGCTAATAGCTCTTCTGGGTCTTTAAAGAAGTTCTCTAAAATTCCATGCTTTTTTATTTTATGTCCCCAAGCCAAAGCAGTCTTCTGATGCATCAAAAGCTTTTGCATCTCACCTGCAGTGCTGTTTGCCTGACAGACCTGGCAGCACATTGTTGCAATGCTATGCAAGGGCTCCATCAGGTTGTCATCCTAAACAAAACCTCAAAGCTCTGTTTATTCCTAAAACTTATGAGGGAATTAGTTCTAGAAACCCAAGGAAACAGGAGAAAGAAAGATCAGACAAGGCAGATCCTGACTTAAGCACTTTCTCTGGTGTGGAGCAAAGCGTTCAGGTTGTGCATGGAAGAGAGAACTGCAGCCGGATGAAATTCTCCTGCACCCAAAGGAGCTCCGGTCACTGCATTTTGTTATCACTGTAGTGGTCAATGAGCACTAAGTGACTGCTGCTGCTCAGCAGTCCAGGTGGGCATGGGGCATGTACCTCTACAGACATATTTTGTCTTTAATGAATTACTGTTTTTCACCAGGTTGCATTTTCCCTATGAGGCAGTCTTCAGCCTCCCTTGTAAAAGGGATCTTAGGAAATCTCATTTAAATTTCAAGGACCTCTTAGGGATAGTTGCTAATGGTTATGCTAATTGGCATAGGGTCTGAGTGACAGTTATGTCCTGGAATGATTTGCAAATCACATTTTCTTGGAGCTTATTAGCAGACTCATTAACTGTACAACAGTACATTACTTTCAGAAATTCAGATCTAAGCAGAAAATTAAAATTATTTGCTAAATGACCTAATAAAATTGAGCAAAATGTGCTGAGAAAGTAGAAACTGAGGTATATCAAGACTCCAGATTTTGGCTAAAAATAATTTCAATTTACCATTGATGTTCACCCCTACTCAGAGTATTTTTAGACCAGGTAAAATTCAATCAGAAACCAACTTGTCACACCCAGAGCCAGCATTAAGATTTACTGCAGGCTTGGCCAGGATTTTTTCCTAGCAACGCATCCTGTGCTCTCTTCTGCACATCTCTGTTTGCATAGGTCTTCGTAGTAACTGAAATCCACTGTGAAGTCCCAAACAATGAAGGAATGGGAGTTCAGGTATGTGGTTGTACTGAGAGGTGAGATGGAAGGCACTCTGAAACCCCCAGAGTGATTAAGATATGATATCCAACTTCCTTCTGCCTTTGTCCCAAACTTCACAATGTTCACCTGCAACGTATCTTAACGAACATATATTTAAAATGTTAGAAAACTGCCAGGATTTTATGCTATTCACAAACACATTTCAGTGAACATATACTTCCATACATATGATGTCAAGATGAGCAGTGACAGTCTTTGAGGGAAGAAGCGTCTGAGGAGTAACCTTTATGACAGTGTGTAAGAGCATCACAATTGAGGCTCCAAATCAAAGTCTGCTCCCAGGCAAGCCCCTGTACACCTGGCAGTCATGGACTGAGGTCCCATATCTGCATTATCTCCCACCAATAGGAATTTCCTGGAATTATACCCCCAATATCTGAAATTTGAGAGCCAGGTGAATGGTTTCCAGCATCAGTTCACTCATCAGCATCTGCTTCATTTCTTCTTTTGTTTCTTGGCTCTCTACCCACGAAGGCAACCCGTACTATTGTAAAAGACACTAAAGTCCTCACGGAGGATGTCAGTGCACAAAGGACAGAAATCTCTGTTAACCTCTCAGGGAACTCAGACTTCACCTCCTATTTCAGAATTAAATGAGGTGATTTCTGTTGGCTCTGGATTTTATTGCAAACGGTTTAAATACCTCTACTTAAGAAAAGCTGAGCTGTGGCAGCAGTAACTGATGAGTGCACAGTTTTCTTGGCACAATGAAGTGTTTGAAAAATTCTCAGCAGTTCACAGCTTCTCACGGGCATTGTTGTACTTGCAATTTATGTAGGGGCGAATAAAACACATTCTGGTTTGTGACACTTCTTCCCTGGATTTTTTTATTTTCATGCACACGCAGGTTTTAAATAAAACCCATAGGATATATTTCTTTTCCATTAAAGAAATCTCAGACGAGAAGATCTTTAAATTTAAACTTTCTCATTCTCGCAAAGCTGTTATACAAAAGAAGGAATCTGGTACAACTGATGCACAATTAAAAGCTTTTTTCTTGAATGAGAAGTTCAAAACAACTAAATTTTGAACAAATTTTGTTGGTTTTTTTTTTTACAAGGAAACTGGAATTAAATATTTTGATGCCTTGGAAACAATCACTTCACATGAAAAAAAAAACACATTCAGCTCTAGTGGTTTGGAACTGAAATGCTTGAAACTGTGATACTCTCAGTAAGGGAGGAAATCTGTCAGGAAAAAAAGATGCTTTTGAAGTGTTCCATAGTTTGAGTACTGAAATCACAGAATCACAGCATCATAAATGTTGGAAAAGACTGCAAAGATCACCTGGCCCAACCATTAACCCATCGCCAATACGCACATTAAGCCATGTCCCTCAAGTTAACATAAATACAACATTTCACACACCTGTGGTGTCCTTCACGTGACAGCAGATCTGCTCTAGAAGAGTCACTGCAGATCATGGGCATGAGGTCAAATGGGAGAAATTACTGGGGCAAGAGAACCATGAGCAGATGCCGAAGTCACCCCTGGAAATGCAACAGCCACGTGTGTTAGGATCAACTCACCCTGGCACCCAGCAGCAGGCGGGGTGGTGTGACACACTTTGCTCTTATAAAATGTAGGAAGGGCCCATCCTTAGAGGCTGGGGTAGGTCTGTTAAAAGCTTTCTTCTCAAACTGTAGCGGAAATACTACTTTAATCCAACTATTCTAATATGGTCCAGACTTACAGTGCTTATACGCTGCTTTGAGCAATCTCACTTGGAGAGGCCGAGTCTTTAATTGTATCGATGGCATAGGGGAAGGCAAGCTCTAGGGAGATCTGCTCTTTAGGAAAATCCTCTACATGCTTCTTATGACACAATTTGTCCAAATTTGCTATAGTCTCCCATGATAAATATGGAAACCTTCTGTAGGAAAGAACCTGGGAGACTGGCACAAGAGCAGGGACCTTGCAAAATGGTGTTCTTTGGCAACCGGCATGGAGCCAACAGAATCATGTCAAAAATGAACTAACAGGATGGACGAATGGTGCCTCAGGATCCCGACATCCCCCAAACTGGACTGGACCATGCACAGAAAGATTGGCCAATGACTTGTCTGACCTTATACCAGAAGAGGGTCAAAGCCAAAATGTTTGCCTGCGAGTCTGAACATCCCTGGTGCTCTGAGAGCTGAGTGAAGCACATCTGCTGGATGTCAAAGAGCAAAGAGTAGCCCACGGGGTGGCCAGAAGCAGACACACCAACTGGTGTTCCTACCTCTTCCCCCAGCAACCAACTCAAACATGGGTGAACAGAAACGCACATCCTACATGCGAGGGAAGTGTGCCCTTATCTAGGAACATTAATGATAGTAGACAAGGTTTAGAAGTTCAGACTTGAGATGTTTGAGACCCAAGAAGGCCAGCAGTGCTGCCTTTACACTTGTTTAAGCTTCAGGGGATGTCTGGATGTCCATAGAGGCAAAGCAACTGCTTGATAGCAACTTTCATGTGATGCCTTTCACACTAGCCTCTTTTCACATTAATGACCCATCTATCTCCACATGAATTTGCATTTGGCTTCAGAAGTTGCTCAGCATACCGAAAAAACAGCCCAATTGTTTGTGAGACTGCTTGCAAAGTTAGGAACTCATCAGCACACTTCTGCATGGGGAAAACTTGTTCTAACTTGATTTCTATTCAGATCATTCTAATACTGGGAGAAAGAAATTTCCAAACCCCACACAGGTCTACAGGTTTGCTTCAGGAGCCCCTTCTTACCCAAGATTTTCATCCAAATCTGTGTCCTGGTTTTGGCTGGGATAGAGTTAAATCTTTCCATGGTGGTTGGTGGTGCCAAGTTCTGGATTTTGGATGAGAATAATGTTGATAACACTGGTGTCTCAGCTGTTGCTGAGCAGCGTTCACACTAAGTCAAGGACTCTTCAGCATCTTGTGCTGCCCTGTGGGTGCACAAGGAGCTGGTGGGGAACAGAACCAGGACAGCTGGCCCAAACTGGTCCAAAAGTGATCTCCCATGCCATGTGGTGTTGCACTGAATTATAGAATCAGGGGAGCAGGCTTGGGTGTGGGCACTGCTCCAGGATTGCCTGGGCATTGGTGGGATGGTGGGGAGCAATTCTGTATGTTGTACAACGCTTGTTTTGTATGTTCTTTCCTTGTTATAATTATTTTCCCTTCCTTTTCTGTCCTTTTGAACTACTTTTATCTCAACCCATGAATTTTATCTTTTTCCAGTTCTTTCCCCCATGCAGTGGTGTGCTGCTTAGCTGCCTGCTGGGTTAAACCACAATGATCTGCAAGCTAGAGCCATTGTTTCCATGCATTCAAGCTATCCACAGGCTGCATTATTCCAATGATTTTACAAGAGGAAAATATCTCCAACGTTCACCTTTCTTAAAAGTATACCTGAGTATTAGCAGCCCATCCTGCCAGCTAGTTGCAGTTTCTCCCCGCAGCTCCATCTTCCCACTATTTCTGTGCCTGTAGTAATAAAAACAAGGCAATAATTTAGCTCCCATGTTTGTTGTACCGAAGCTTGCTTTTTATCCCACTCTCTTATCTTCTCCATTCAGAGCCAATGTATCTTATTGCTTTGCAGCAAACACGGTCAGAGATGAAAGATTCTGCCATATATTTTCCTTCATATTAAACCACAAGGCTTTATCCTTCTCTTTCTTTTCTCATTCTTGGACTTTATTGTTTCCAGCTATCTCTGCCACATGTGATTTTGGCTTTTGTGCGGATGTGAATATGTGCATTTCTCTATTTATCCTTTTTATCACTACCAAACAATATTGGGAGCACTTTAAAATAACTGGCCACTGAACACTGGTTCAGAAGTTATTTGATGCAATAACCATACCAGGGCAGACTCGGTGTTATGCAGATATCAGAATGAAGCATTTTGGAAGGCTTGCAGTATTTCCACACATTCTCTTTACCTGCCTAATGCATAACTGCATCACAGCAGAACAAAGATCACGTAGAAGCAGTATTGCCAGGCCAGATCCTGCCCGCTGCAGTGCAGAGGATGAACCCAGAGGACGAGAACTCAGATAGGGCTCAGCAGGAGCTGTGGGACAGGATAAACCAAATGATGTTCTCTTCCTATCAGCTGAGTACAGCCCAGCTGCAGGTTAGGATTAAAATTCTTGATCACTCGGTGGTACAGTTAATTCTTTTTACCTCTATCTCCTCCCTTCAGATCTCAGGTGGGTTTTTTTATTGGAAGGAGCAGGGTTTGCTCCAGACACAGTGGACATCATTTCTGTCCCGCTGAGGCAGAAATGGGGGTCAGGAAAAGAAGTGGAGTTTTTAAAACTATTTAAGTAATAGTAGTTCACCTTTTTAATTTATACTTGGATAAATGAATGGAAGAGAAGCCAGAAAGATCAGGGCGCCTGAAGGATTAGCATCTGATTTCAGTTTAAAGGAGTAATCACATCACCTAATACAGTCTCCAAATGCCAGAAGCGGTGTTTCTCAAGAAAATGAAATGAATTGGTTATACCAGAGGGAGGAATGCTTAAACTATGAAACTCATAAGCGCTGCTCAGCTATGTCTTATCCTAATTCTTCCTTTTCCATTGTAGTTCTCAGCCCTTTCTGACAGGGCGTCTCAGTCAGCTCCTCGCCAGGACAGCAGCACACCAGGATGAGTGTGCCCCAATAGCACACCCACCCTGCCCTGGGAACCACCAAAAGAGTGGTGATGCAGTGGTACAGCTGCCCAGGGAGGTGGTGGAGTCACCATTCCTGGAAGCGCTCAAGGCCTGCGGAGATGTGGCACTGTGGGACATGGTCAGCGGGCATGGCGGGATGGGTTGGGGATGGACTTGGTGGTCTTAATGTCTTTTCCAATCTTAATGGTTCTGTGATTCTATCTGTAAGCAGATGGCAATGGTTTGCATTCATCCAATGTAGAACCAGTACTCCTAGTCATAACTGACCTTGTCCTTGCACAACTTCCAAACAATCAAGGCTCACTTGTTTGGCAGTCCTCCTATATACATGTAGAAAGCCAGGTATGGCTGGATGCCATCTGGGCTGTGCTGGCAACCACACTGCTGTCTAAACAGTGCACAGAGAATCAGTCAGCTCACAGAACCGTCACAGGTGCCAACTTCACAGAGAAAAGCTACAGCTTTCTCACGGATGCACTGCTGATGGTGCCACAATGAGATCACACTCATGTGCTTTGCTGTTGTCCACCCACTGTTCAGCTGAAATAGTGGGTTGGAATGAGAGAAATGGAGACCCAATGGGGAACGCTGCTGCATGTGAATTCCTGTTCACACCTCTAATTAGTGTCAGTAGAATTGCCAGTGGTGTGGTCACATTAATTACAATGTGAATGACAGCTACAATAGCTTTGAGACTAAGAACAATTTCACTAGAGTGCCAAAGAGGACATATTTTTGACACAACACTAATACTGAACATATTAAAAAATAAATAGTGATTTAAAGATTGTAATATTTTAATGTTATCTATAGTATAGCAGAAATAGAAAAGGTGATATGAATGGAAAAACAGTCCAGAAATACAGCTTGTATTGGTGGTAATTCCAGAAGTTTCTTACAAGAAGAAGCAGCTATAAATACTTTCATGGTGGCCATTAAGCCTCCCCAGATCTCAGCTGGTAGGCACCATCTGTTCTTCTGGCCTTTGCTGTAGAAGGGCATCCGTGCTCTGCAAGCACAAGTGCACAGGACCTTTTGCATGCTGGAAGCTGCACAGCCCTGCACAGTGTGAGGAGCAGCAGCATCACCACAACACAGCTGAGGGAGCCTGAGGGGTGATTGGGACCACGCATGAGTTCAGCTCTCAGCTCCCTTGATCATGGGGAGCCTGGGGCTTCCTAACACTGTTCAGCGACCATGGCTGGGTGGAGGCAGCCCAGTGTCAGTGCTTGGCCACGCAGATGTAGGTGAGGATGCGTCCTGTCAGAGGCTACCTCCACCAGGCAGTGTGAGCCGTGATGGTGACACAGGGGGACATGCCCATGGTAGCTCTGATCTGTCACAGGCAGAATAACTGCAGTGCATCTCTCCCAGCCAAGCCAGCTGCAGAGATCTGGAAATGTCTGTGGCTGGCAGGGCAGCCCGCGCTGCTATTCCTTCCCTACATCTTGGCTGGAAGAAGGCAATTCCTATCACGCTTCCTTAACACCTTCATGCAAAAAGAAACGACTTCCAAACAATACAGATAACTCAAAGCTTGCTGCAAGCAGCATTCTGCCACAGAGCGTTAGCAACGTTGGGAATTTTTGTTTTTTTCATACAGAGACATTTTGCCGTCCATTCGTATCCCTGGTCCTCCTGTGCAGAAGTGCATTATTTCTAACATGATAGAGCTGACAGGCAGCGAGAGCTGTGCGGCTCCCCAATGGTTAAATCTATGGGAAACCTCTGGTGTTTAATGAAACCCCTATGGAGACCTCCATATTAGCCATGGTTTAATGCTCCGTAATGGCAGCGAGTAATTTATCTATGAGCCACAACTCCCGGTTCTCTGTGCATTAAGAGTTATTTATGAGGTAATTTTAACAGTTTCACACTGGCTGGTCATTATGTTACTGAAGGCTAACTGTCGGCAGTTGTAGCCTGGGAGGAGAAAAATACTTTCCCTGTCACTGCCTGAGTATTAAACGGTGACACGGGAGTGCTGGCATGTGGGCAGGAGCAGAACTGGGAAGGGATGGCAGAAGGAAGAGCTCCACGGGGCACCTTTCCTCTCCATCCTCTTGGGAATGCTCACAGCACTGGTGCTGAGGAGGGCGGTGGGAGCAAAGGGAACATGGGGCAGCCATGGAGATACTGATGGGCTGAGATATGGCACCACAGATAGCAACTTTGCTCTGGTCTGGTGGAAGTCCAGATGGCACAGAAGCTACTGAGATGCCACCACGATCATGGTGAGAACAGTGAAATCAGTGAGAAACTGATCTTCAGGTACACAATTCGAGAGCTGGTGGAAGTTTTGGTAGCAACGTAATATGGTTTATTACTTGAGGTTTGCTTTTCCTTCATGAACTTTCTTAAAAAACAAAAAACAAAACAAAAAAAACATGTAACAGCACATGAATCACTGCATGAGGTCAGTGATCTCATATGCAAAAGGTTGCAGAGTCCCTGAGAGTCGGATTCTAGCTCAGCTCTCCCTCCTGGAACCTCTCTTCCCTGCAATACACTGCAATGTAGAGCCAGCCCATTGCACGGGGATACCAGTGTTGGTCTATTAGGTAGCCTCAAACCATAACTTGTATTCATTTTGTTGGCACTGTGCAAGCCAGAAATTAAACCTCCTTTTTTTCAACTCCCTTCCAGACCTCTGCAGGCAGATGTGATGCTGCACAAATTTGCAGAGCAGATGTGCTCACTAAGAAGGTCCTGTAGCTAAACCACGCTTTCAGACTGGAAGCTCACATCAGGAGAGTTTACTCTAGGGAAGCGTAACTCCTTGGATGTACATCTGGGTTTGCTGAAGCCAGTTAAAACACATTTGCTGATCAGAAGGAACCTCATCTGGCTTTCTGGATTCAGCCCAATGGAACTACTAAAATGAACCTCCTGCCTCCACAGTCCATTTGTCAGTGTGAAAACTTCCACCTCTGCAAAATGTGCTCTGGGACAGGTGGATGTGGTTGAGACACCTGAACCCTCCGATGAGAACACAGAGTTCTCCTCCTTTCAACAGCAGAAGTCACCCTTAGCACTCATAAAATACCACATTTCCCAGCAACACACTGCTTGAAAAGGATTCAGACTGAGACAGGTTCCCAATGCAGAAAATTTTAGTTACAAGTAGCAAAAAAGGCCTTAAAATGGGAAGTGCTGAGCCAGCCTTACAGTGTATTGTGGCCTCAGTTTGAGCTGGCCGATAGCTATGCTGAGGGAAAAATGTCTCAAGGTGTGAACAGTTCTACGGGCTATGAAATATATTGTACATATCAGGGCAAAACCTAGTATTCTGGAGAGCAGATCTCCTTCCTGGCTGCAGCTATGTGATGAAATTCAGGATTTTCAGCCCTTACTGAGCAGATCGATACCTCCTGAACCGAACCCATAAAACTCCCTGAGAACCCCCAACTCCTGACTCACTTCACCTCTGGATTTCTCAAGGATTTCTCAGAAACAATTCTCAATCCATTCCATGAGAACTGAACTTCCAGAATTGGACTTCATCGTTTTCAAACATCCAAATTTCCCCGGCCAGAGGAAGGCCAGCAAAGAGTGGAGGAGGCATCTCCTTGCCCACCCAGGGCCCCCACCCACCGCCTTCTCTGCACTGCCTCATGCTGGGGCACACATGTATTAATTCCAGTTCTCCATCCTACACCCCACCCCCGCAGTCCTTCGGAAAGCACATATATGGAACAGAAAGAAAATAAGGACTGTTTTTACTAACAGTCATTAACCACGTGCTTTACACTGGGGCTGGTGATGTGCTTTGGAGCACTGACCAGACCTCCAACACAGTCTATAAAATGGCAGAGGCTCAGAAGCATTTGAACCAAAGCTCTATTTCTATATTTACACAATCAGAGCTGGAGCTGAGCTCAACCCCAGTTTCCAAAAGAAGCCAACAAGACTGCGCTGGTGCAGAAATACATGATCTTATTTACTCTGAGACTGTAACACGGAATTAGGTCCCTGCTTCCACTGCTTCAGAGAAGATCTAGCAAAGGAAGCAAAGCAGTGAGTAGGCTGGAGAAACCCCTTGGCACAGAAACATTTGCTTTTCCTTCCTTTTTCCTGTCCTGAGAGACAGGCAGGCAGAGGAGCACCAGTTCCACCTCTCTTCATATGTTTGGTGGAGAATCAACACTTCTCCTTGAATTCTGGACTTTCTGCTCCAATTCAAAGTAACATCAGACAGCAAGCATTGGGTCAAGGACAGCAAAGGTGGGACAGGCAGAGCCTGGGAAGGAGTATGAAGTTCTGCCATGATAAAATCAACATTATTCAGTAGAAAACAAAATGTGGGAGCAATGACATGTTCACAGGAAGAGTTAACCTACACTAAACTTTGTTTTATTTCACCGAGATAGCACAAACAACCCCTCCTTGGTTCTCTTATAATGCTTTTAAGTGGTCAAAGAGAAAAGAATCCCCTTTAGTTGGAGTTCCAACGGACACAACTGCAATGATGCACACTGCTGGGATGATTTACTTACACCTGTAAATTGGGTACTTTCACAAAGCCACCTGCAACTGAAATCAATGGAGGTGCTTTCACGCTCTTCCAATTTCTCCTGTCCACTTCCATGAGTCTTCTGGTTTTAAAACACTTCTTAACCTCGGGGCTTTACTTTCATTTACACGAGTTACATACACGAATGGCATCAGAGGAAAGATACATGCGTGCGATAAATTGAAGGTGCTCATTGCATACCTGGAGGGGGAACTTAGTGCCAGCCGTAGCCGGGCTGCTGCAGACGAAGGTAGGAAGAATCACCTTTTAGCTCCTGTTTTGGATTTGTTTTGGCTTCTCCTGGCTTCCTGTGAAGCCCCCTAATTCCTGTACCAGGGGAAATGGTGAGCAGTCAACCTCTATCCACCGCTCCCCTCTCTCCTGTAGTTTTACACATCTCCAGGTCTTCCTCAGCTTTTTGCTTTCCAAGCTGTCACAAAAGGAGTAATAGCACTATAAATTATGGGACATATTTACAAACAAGCTATTGTGGTTTCTTAAAATCTGGAGCAACTACAGCAGCCCCCCATAGGGTAACATTTGTGTATACTGCTGATAAAAAGACGCTTTTGTGTGAAATATGGGAAGAGGAAAATCAATGTAATTTCAGCTAATCATATGAAAGCAGTAACCATATTGTGATTATTGCAAGAGTTTTTCCATTTGTGCGCAGTGCAAAGCTTCCTAGCAATGCTAATTAAATCTCCAATTTGTCCTCATCACAGATATAAAATATAACAGTGACAAAAGAACAAATGAAAAATTATGGCCCGGGGCAAAGAGTAAGTTTAGGCTAGAAATTAGAAGGTTCCTGCATTAAGGGAAATGAAGTATTTCAGCATCCTCCTGTTTCTGTTCGGAAGACTGAAAATGGCCTGGCACAAACTTAACACCACCCAAAACAAAGGAGATTTGCAACAGGCACAGGATGGGCAGAGAGATGCTCCCAGAAGGAGCCCATTGCAGGCTTCTCATCCACTGTATGCATGCATGAGAGAGACCAAGCTGACGCTGCCTGGACTGCATGAGTTGAGCTTTCATTGCCAGGGCTGTCAGTGCTCACTTGGCTGGGGCTGGGGGCTGAGCTTTGCATTTTGACCTTCACAGTAGGAATCGGAAAGCTGTTTCCAACACAGTAACGTGCTGTGTCTTCGAGCTGGTGATTTTATAACTTATTTATTTATGAGTACTGGAGTAGTTTCAGGTTACACAGAAGCCATCTCCAGATGACTAGATAGGGCCCAAACAAATCACTGGGAAGAGAGCAATTCTTTTCAGTGTTTATTTGACCTTGCCCTTCTAACTGCAGTGCAAGAGAGGCCGTAGGAAATGCCTTTTTTGAACCCATGCAATTTGAAGCCAGCCAGCAAGATGCTTCGTGGCAAAGCAGAGCCAAGTGTAATCAAACCATTCAATATTTGATGTATCAAACACGGGATGGAGGGCTTGGCGGTGCAGGAACATGAGTGCAGCACAAGAACTTTTCACTGCTGCTTTAGACTTAAAGAGTTCAGTGATGAACATTTTTGAGAATCACTGGACACAGTGCTTTGCTGGCAGAAGGGATTCCTACATGACACAGGCTACAGGAAAAGGCAGAAGGAAATCCTGGTGAAAAACAGAGAAGATGGTGCTGGCGTGGTCCTGTCAACCTGCACTATATGCTTCAGGAGAACCATAGGTCTGCCAAGGGCTGTTCTGGGATGGCAGTGATGCGTAGGAAGACATCCCTTGGCCAAACTGGGTAGGAAAAATGCATCAGCTTTGTAGGACTCCGTTTAACACCTTCATCGGGACAGGCTCTTAAGAGGAACAAATTGAAAATATTGGCTGCCAATAGAGAAGGCCACAACAAGCCAGTCCACTAGCTGTGTTTGGGTACGATGTGCCCGCTCACTTCATGTTTTTGGATGTAACTCTTCACCAACTGCATGGCAGATGAGGCTTTGTACGAAGCCCACACTCTGACTATAAAACCACAGAGGATCTCAGTTGTTGCTACGCAACATTCCAGCAGTGCAATTATTTGACAACTTGATGCCCCCGGCGCCCTCAGTTTTGCTGCCCACTTTGCTCCATCACCATTCTGTGCAGCTCCGCTGTCACTCAGTGGGGTGTTGCCGTCTCCATGTGCAATGAATGGCCACCTCCTCACCAAGAAAATAAATATAATCCCTGCACTATTCTCAGACCAAGGCTCATGTCACAGAGCTGCTTCTCCATCTGGAAAACAGCAGGCTTGTTTTGTTGGGTTTTTTTTCCTGACAACAGTTTGTCCAGTGAGATTTACTGCAGGAGGAAAATGAATATATATGCAGCCCCTGTCATTCTCCTCACGAGGAAGTGAAAAGCATCAAAGCTGCATCAGAACTGGCAGACAAACCCTTGCTCTCCCCTCACCTGCAGCATCCTTCCTGCCCCTCTCACTGCTCTCAAAACTTCTCATTTACTTTATCTGAAAAATGTATTTGTGAAGGCCTTAAAGTGTCATCAGTGGGAATCCACTGCAGAAGACATTACTGACAAAGTTCTCTTCAGATCTGCTTTCTACAGCAAGACAGATTTCACAGAACAGATTTTGGAAGCTGCTCAATGTATCCCTTTCTAGAAGAACACAAGAAAATCCATATGCTCAATGCTTGCAGATTTATTAAGTAATTGCTTAGGGATCTTAAGCCATATATACTCTGCCTCACGTAGTTTCAGGAGAGTATGGTACACTCCTATGGTAGATTCAGGAACATCCAATGTTCTGTTCCATATCAAACTGAAAGAGCAAAATGCAAACCCTGACCAGAGCCTTTCCAGTACTTTCCTAACCAGCACTTTCCCAGGTGCAATCTCAGGATGAATACACCAACCTCTTGTTGTCAGTCAAGTTAGAACTAACCTTTTTACCAGTCTCTGTATGAGCATCCTTAGAGCAAATAAGTACTTTTACTGAGGTCGATATGGCCATCCTTGAAACCACTAACCTGATTAAGTAGAGGAACTCTTTTAATCACAATACGATGACTAAACTTCTTGTTGAGACAGGAGCATCCTGAAATAATGTGCAGTTAATTAGCAGGACTAGCTTGCCTGCAGGTAAGGAGATCAACCTGGCCTTTCACTGACCAACTGCACTGTGCTGTGTCTGCACACCTCAGGGACCCTCCGGCTGGGGACAAACCCAGTGGTTCCCAAAAGCAAAGGGAAAGACTTCATGCTGCAGGACTTCAACTCGCTCAGAGAGCTCGAAAGGGACCAAAACAAATCCTAGCTTCTTAGAAGAGTAATGCTTTACAATGTCAACGTCCACTGAACCTCCCTTACAAATCACAGTCTGAGCAGCGCTGCCTGTAGCACCAGCTTCAGTACAACTAAGCAGGCACACAGACCATGATATTTAGCTTTCCCAGCTCCACAAGCCCTTTAGCTCCTACTGAAGCTGTTAGTGCCACAGTAACTATCAGCCTGTGAGGGAGCTCAGCAACAGAGAACATGAAGCTAAGCCTTAAAGAAGGGTTTTATGGGACTAAAGAAATCACACCCCCCCTCCCGCGATCCATGCAAGAAATACTAGGTTCAATGGGGACCCCTCCGGAGGGGAATCAATCCCACCCACAATAAGTAAAGCATTGCCATTTGCATGTTAAAAAAGAGCCTCACAAGCCGGTTGCACAAATAACCCATAAAACCCAAACCACAGAGGCACGGGGCTTTACCAGCTCTGTGATTTATACCTCTGTAGATTGGTAAATAATGGGGACACTTGCTGTTTTTTCTTTCCTATGTGAAAGCTCCCATTATCTGAGCTAGAATTGAAAATGCAAAATGAAACAGATGTTTGAATGCCCTGGTACTGTACCTTTCTGCTCCTGAAAGAAAAAGGTATTATTTCACGGTTAAGAAGTTGTCTAAGCAATGACTGCTACTAAAAGGGAATGTGTTAAAAGGTCACCAGCCTTCAGTGCTACCAAGGCATAGCAGAAGCACCCTGTGCTCAGAGCTCAGGGCCAGAAATGAGTTAACAACCTTACTGTATTTTGGCCAAAATGACACTTTCCCAACTGGAGCCTAGGGGACAGTACCATCCCCTGCCCGGCCCAGCCACCACCAGGCAAGCCCATGGGGTAAGGAAATGCCAAGGCCACCCCTAGCAGACACAATGGAGGCAGCAAGGAGCAAAGATGGATGCAACACAACCACAGCCCTGCTCAACAGAAGAAGGAGGCCAAGGGCCTGAGTTTAAACACAGCTCTGGGGCCCAGCCAAGGCTCTTCAGGGTGATTAGGGCTTGCAGGTGCACGCAGTGACGGCTGCACTGACTTATCTCCATGTCCTTCTGCCACTATCTATCTTCCACTATCTTAGTGCTTGAAGAACATGTATTTTGTTTCTGGTATCTCTCTGGAGGTTGAAAGTTTTTCTTTGTGTCATACGAAGGAAGAATTGGGTCCCTGTGGCACAGATGCTGAAACAGGGTTTCTTCTGTTCTTTGTTCATCTCGGGTGAAGGAAATACGCTGGCTTATGGGCACCACTACCTTGATGTCAACTCACTGGGGAAAGGGCCAGCCTGACCTTCTGGCTCAGACTGATGAGGGATTATGCTGCAGGATTCCTTGATCTGAGCAAACCTGCTTGGATTTTGTTCTTCGTATCTTTATCCACTCCTGGAAGAATCAGAAATTCCTTCTTTCTTTAAACCACGTGCTACAGGTCCTCACCAAACCCGTGGCCTTTTCCGTGTGTGGGCCTGGCTTTTGCCATGCTGTGAAGGACACAGCAAAGGTAGCTGCAGAGAGATACGGAGGCAACATGAGAAGCCTAACCAGACCTGCTCCATCCAACCTGCAAAAGCAGGCTTTTGTAGCCTGTCCTCAATCTGGATCCTGTGTGAAGGTCCCTGTCTGAGCCTTTGGCAATAGGTGGCTCTTCTCAGACAGGCACTGTGTGCTAACAGTGGGATGGGGCAGAGCAGGAGAAGTTGTCTATAGGGTCAACTGTGATGCACAGCAATTGCAAGGATATACGCAACTTCTGGACATCCACTGGTGATGGAAAAGAAGCCTAAGGGTGCTCTTCATTGTCAATGTATGTTCTGCAAAGCCAACAAAGCAAGAGTTTAATATCAGTTTTGGGGGTAGATGAGTGCCAGCTGCAAGGTTATCACCACCTGGGTTTGGAGTCTGTTTCTTGAATGGCACTACTCAGCTCATCCCAGTTTGTTACACCTCCGTCAGATCAAAGTGAACTGAATGACTGAAACAGGCCCATGAAGCACAGCTGGGATCGGCAGCTGTAGCCTTTGTGGAGAAAAATAAATATCATAAAAGTGTTTCGTGGTTTTTTTTTTTTATCTGAAGACTTTTTCGTAAGTAAGTAACCAAGGAGCACGCAGAATGATAAAACTGAAGCAACAGAATATCCAGGAGACACGTTCGTGTTTACATTGTGTGCATTAAAATATATAATAAGGCTTTATGAAACAGGCTGCATTTCTCCTCCAGACATTCCTGATGTGTAATAGGGCTCATTTGAATTGGAAAGCAGAAAAGTCTTGGAATTGCTCTAGACATAATCTTGGGGACTTTCCAGTAAATTCAGTTTATTTTGGACTTTGCATGTGGGCCCGACTGAGCCTTGGAAGGTGCGGGAGAAATTCTGAAGCCCCCATGTAAGATTTTTAGCTCTGTTGCACAAGTGGGAGCTTGAAACTGTTGTATCTATAGCATGAGATTCACTTCAGCATTACATCTGGATGCATTAATCAAGATCACACTCTGGCTCTGTCCCTAAATGTTCTATTTTGGGCTGTTTGGGTTTTTCTGTTTGTTTGTTTGTTTGTTTGAATGGAAATGAGAGGGAAAGATAGCATTATGGCTCTTCATTGCCATTGAACCCCAGTGGCAAAAAAAAAAAAAAAGGGGGGGTGGGGGGGGAAAGAAGGAAAAATCAGCAAAATATTTTCCCCTCCTTTAACTTCCTGAAGTTTCTCATTTCAGTGACTTCAGCTCTTGGACCACATGAGGAAAGACCGAAGACCATCTTCCATTCAAACTTTGAACAGGACAGGGCTTTTTCTTCTATGCTGTTAAATGTAAAGAGATGATAGATAGGCATGTGAGTGACTCCTGCATGGCAGGAGCTCAGGGCCTGAAGGCCCTCATGAGATTGCCTCAGTATTTTCTTGCCCTGGAGCAGGATCAGTCCTCCCTGACAGGTCTCAGCCACACGCGTCCTCAGCCATTCTGCAGGGAACCACATGGAAATTCAGTGAAGTACACCAGGATCCAACAACAAGCAGTTATTCGTTTGAAAGTGTAATTATTGTCGGGCAGGACCACTCCTTCAGAAATGGTCTTTCTTAAATGTGATGCTGAGTGCAGATCAAACTGTCCGTTGCTCAGCCCAAGTGGGCAGAAGGGAGAAAGCTTGGAAGAATCACTGCATTCTGGTTTGCATGGGAAAGAAGCTGGGCTTATTACTTATAGAATAATTTTTTTTCACTCCTCCAGCTAGCTGCAGAGCTTCTTCTCTTCTTTGCTTAGACAAAGAACTTTGGCACTGAAGGCTGAGGAAGCTCAACAAGCGGATCCATCACCACAAACTGAAAGGCATGGGATCAACTCACTCCTTAAAGTTTATTTCCTTTGCTGGACGTACTTTTCAATTATTATTGACCACCCGAGGTTTACTTTAGCAGCCAGTTTGGGTGGCTTCCCCCTTTGCCACGGTGAACCCAGAAGTCTTTCTGCTGCCCCCACTCCTTGCTTGGAGGCACCTTCGAGCTCTTCACCAGTGCCTTGGCACAGATATAGTTGCTTTTCCTGCAGGGCGGTAGTTAGAGAGCTGGATCTGACAGCCGGGTGTCTGAAGATCTGAATATATCGCCATGGTTAAAAACCAATGTAATTATGCAAAATGAGGCTCTGTGCATGCCTGGCAGTGCACGCGGGTGTGCAGATGCACGGAACGCAGCAGTTCCACCCAAAACGCAGCTGCTTTTTTTTTTATTTTATTTTTAAAGATGATGGTGAAAAATTTCTCCTGTCGAAGAAATGCTCACGGAGCGCTAACGGAAGGTGGAATCTGAGCAGAAATCAAAGTTCAAACAGACTGCACAGATTGGATCCTCAGTTGGTATAAATTGCTGCCTCCTGCAGGTCTGACAAACTGTGGGGCTGGAGCACCTTCCCCAGAGGCTGCTGTGCCTCCTGTGCTGCAGCTCAGAAGATGCTGGGGCACCCCAGCCCCTCTCCTCCAGCTCGATGTGATGCCAGACCAGACCCAGAAGACCGTTCTGACTGCCTGATGGCCGATTCAGATACACATCTTTATTAGAAAGCTTTCCAGGTTCAATAAAGATGAGATATTTGAAGGCGGGGATGAAGTCCCAGCCCCTCGAGGGTTTGTGGTATCTATGCATGGTGCTCAGGAGGACCAGGATTTTGAGCTGTATTTCAAGAGGGTGAATTACTATCTCATTATATCCACATCCAAACAACATAGCATAGAGTAACACACAGCAGCCAGAAAACGAATCTTAGGAGACACTGACCATAAACTAAAGTGAAATAAATACTTATTTTCCATTAGGCAGGCAGACAGTCCATAAGCACGCAGCCAGTCGAGCCAGCACAAATGTCAATGAACTTACCATGGCCATTTATTGCCCCACTGCTCACCCAATCTATCCAAATGTCCCCAGTTCTCCGTTCCTACAGCCCCTTCTTGGACACGAACATAGCAAATCTGAAATTCTCCTGCCACAGAATAACTGTACAGGAATTTCACTTTATTTTTTAATGTGAGCAGCTCCACAAAGCAAACCTGGCCTGGCCTGATGCCTGCAAAAAGGGAACAAACTTGGGAGAGGCAGGGCTGCATTCTCATCATGCAAAAAATCCCTTTCCACCAGTTGGGATCCTGCTCTGCACTGCTCTGCTCTACCTCTGCCAGCCCTTCTGCTGCTTTAGCACAGCTCTTTGCTCTGCAAATGTGTCTGCAGAGCTTCTACAAGCATAAGCAAATATTTGTAGATCTTCTTCTCCTCCCTTACATGTTTAGTCTTTATTTGGAAAAGTGCTCAGCATCCAGAATGCCAAGGGTTATCAAACAACTCCATCCAGATTTAAATACTATTTTTGTATTGCACTTTCTCCAAAAGATCTCCAGGTGCTGCTGTGCATCATTTGGGGCAGGAAGCATCAACCCACCCTCTCAAAGATACACATAGGGTCAGAGCAAGTTGCTATCAAGACAGCAAGACAGCCCAAAATCCCAGTGCCAGACTCCAGAATGCATTTGATGGGGTGTGCATTAATGCAAAATTAATGGATATACATCACTGTGCAGCGACATTTAATTAGAAGTGCTATATGAGCTAATAAATAACATACAGCAATAAAAAGCACATGATTTTGATAGCCAAATGCTCCTCTAGTGTCAACAGTTTCTGCCAGTAGAGTATTTGGCTTTCCAACTCCAAATAAGCCCAATTAAGGAGACATATAATGAACTGACAGCTCATCTTCTGAGATTGGACTGTTCTCAACTAGATATGACCAAAACACAGTCAATTTGGATATTAGGTACTTTCAGGATGAGCATAAGATAAGGAAAGGGAGTGCAAATGGAAGAAGATAGGAGACATAATAGTAAATGCCAATGGGTAAATATAAGAATTAAGATCTTGTTTTTTCATGAATGTTTTATGTTAAATTTAAATATTCCCTTGTTTATGAAATATTTTCAGCAACGAGCAGTGAAGGCCCGAGTTCTTACTTAAGAAAGCAGAGGTGTCCCCAGCCAGCAAACGACAGGCTCAGAATGAGGGAGCAGGATTCCCAGCCAGGAGGGGATACTGATGGAAAACCTGCACAGAACGCCATCCCCAGCCATTGCCCTGCGTGGAGCCACAGGACATGGGATGCATAGAAAAGGAAGCTGGTAACTTATCGTTTCATGCTGCCTGAGCATTGGCAAAGGCCCATAAGGGCAGGGGAGAGCTCTCTGCCCTGTGCCTGCATTTGCTTTCTGCAGGTCTGTGCTGCCCTATGCTCCAACTACAGCAGCACCTGAGCACGCCTGCTGCAAACAAAACCAGGAGGCAGCATTTATAGCAACACAGCTCCATTACTCTGAATACGTGGAGGGGACACATCTGGAGTAGGTTCAAAACAGAAAAATCCTCAAAAGAAGTTTCAGATCCCAGCCCTAAAGCAAGGTGGAATCATAGAACCATAGAATCGTAGAATGGCCTGGGTTGAAAAGGACCACAATGCTCATCTACTTTCAACTCCCTTGCTATGTACAGGGTCACCAACCACCAGACCAGGCTGCCCAGAGCCACATCCAGCCTGGCCTTGAATGCCTCCAGGGATGGGGCATCCACAGCCTCCTTGGGCAACCTGTTCCAGTGCGTCACCACCCTCTGGGTGAAAAACTTCCTCCTAATATCCAATCTTAACCTCCCCTGTCTCAGTTTAAATCCATTCATCCATTCCCCTTTGTCCTACCACTATCCATCCTCATGAACCTTCTCAATGGACAGATTGCTGGGTTGTTTTCTGCCAGGATGAATAAAACAATTATTTCCCTTTGTGTTCTTTCTCTGAAGGTTTTTTCCCGACCAAAGCAGCTGCAGAAATTTCGTGCAGACATCCTCAAATCTTTACAGTCTGGCATCACACTGAGCAGCTCATGGTGAGATGCAGCGTGGGGCTCACTGACCTGCATGGGGCTGAAGGATGGCTGGAGAACGAAGGATGGGAGTACGTGTAAAGACTGCTCTTACTATTCATTGTAAGGGTTCCATAAAATTGCCTTCAAAGGAGGGGATGTGACTAACCCCAGCCTGGTAAACAAATTAATTCAATATCAAGCTATTACATTAAAAAAAAAAATAACAACAACAACAAAAACATAATAGAAACAAATAGATTAAGTAACCTTCAGCTGAACCAGCGCTTTGTCAGTTTGTATTCCACTTACCAATAAATAACAAAATCCATCAGTAAAGCTTGTTCACACATTTCTACTTCAGATACCAATTTCAGCCCAAAGATCAACTCCTGACAGTTAATTAGGTGAATTGAGGTGAGAGATGTTTCTGCTGATTGAAAAGTTGCAGGGAGGGAAAATAATGCCATGATTTGCCAGTGCAGATGGAGGCTGCGCAACGTGTGGGAGGTGTAGGCAGCCCCAGAGTGCAGCACCAGGTGAAGGCACACATCTGGCAGCAGCTGGGAGCATCGGTGCTGCTGGGCTCCACCTGCTGCAGAGGGAAATGTAAAGGTTCTTGCTTTCAGGCAACAGAAGCGGTGATGATTGTTGAACCCCAGCTCCTGAGGCTGGAGTAGGATATTCTTCTTCCACACCTAGCTCTGCCCTGCTTTAAATACTGATGGCTGAATTTGGTAATTCAGGCTGAGTCCGTGCAGTTCAAACTCTGAGGCACAGATTTTCAAAAGCATTTAAACCATTATCTCCATTTCAAACCAGTAGGACTGGAGCACCAAAATATTCAGGATAGTTTGAGCACTGACCTCCAACATTTAGCGAAATCATGCCAAACCAGAGTAAGCCAGCACAGCAATGGAAGGGGAGCGGGAAGAAGATCCCACGTGCCATCAGCACCAGTGTGCCTTGGTAGGACATGAGTGCAAGTGGTTAAGCTGCACCCAGGCACTGTGTTAGGAGCTGGAGGGCCAACAGCATCAACACAGCAGTTGCCACTGGTCACACCTCCCTGCACACCGCCTGGGGAGGGAGGGGGTGAACCATGTATGTGGTACAGGGTCATCATCCCCAGGGCACAGGTGGAGAAATTAAAAGACATCGTTCCACACCCAAGATGGCACAGCAGCAAACAGCAGCAGGAATAGAAACCGGCTGTTTGTAAAAGCTCAGAAAGCAAACACTGCTTCTGAATATCCTGATGCTTGGGGATTTCATTCCAGCAAATGTCTATGAATATCTTTTTATTTTAATGAATAACATCTCCTTTCTCATTTTAGTGAACAGTTCCAGTGGTGATTACCATGCATTTGTATTATTTATAGAAAACTAGTGAATATGGAGAAAACAGCAAGATTACCATAAACCAAATTCCATTTTCCTACAAATATGGAAACCACCCAATGTCTGATTCAGAATACATAAGAACGATTGGGCCTCAGCTAGAAATATAAAAAATGGACTTCTTTAGCTTGAGTCCACATCCTTGCCCTGGTTTCATACCTGCATGAGTGATAACTGCGACCTTCCTGAAGGAGGGATTTGGTCAGCACTGGGTTAAGAGGAAGCTGAGAAAATCCTTGTTGAATCAAGAAGAAACACAGCTGCATGGCAGATGGGGTTTCTCCATGTGGCTGGGATTCCAACTCAGCTCCAGTGTTCGCCCTTTAGCTCAAAGGAGGTTCTCAAGGACCGTCAGCAGTCAGCAGGGCCCCTTGAAAAACATCAAAGATAAGGTCCAGTTTGCTGACATGACCTCAGCCAGAGAATATTTTGCATCCTGGTGTTATTGGCACCGCTCTTCTGGAGCTGATATCCCATGTTTCAGTCAATATCCACCTGATCATAAAGGCAGCCAGAGTCCAGCTCCATCCCTGAACATGCAGTGGTTTTCTCTGATGGCACAGTCATTTGTAAACACAAATTATCTTGACTCTGTACACGCTTTTCAAGTATAATTACAGGACTACCTTGCCAGAAAATCAGGCCCAGCAGTTCGGTCTGCAAAGTAGTTGCTGGTAGCTTGATGTGTGGGGAAAAAGTAGAGCTAAAAGGTGGCTTAAAATCACAGAAAAACAAACAAACAAGTGACCATAAAACGCTGTAGACGAGAGTCCATCAAGTCCTAAAATCCCAAACTGACTTAAAGTGGAGGATCACATCCTAATCTCATATAATTAATGTCTGTCATCTTGCTGGAAACTGCCAGATTATCAGTAGTTCATCTTTTGTGTTTCCAGGAGAAACTCATTACTCAGTGAGCGAAACATTAGGAAATTATTTACAATTACGCTGCCGAGAGCAGTTGGCTAATTCCATCTACTAATTAGCACCACTTGCATAAGTATAGGTAGAGCACTATAAATAATAGCAGCAATGTGTGCCATGCTGGCGCCAGCCCTCTGGGTCTTCGCTGCAGCAGAGGAAGCTGCCCCCTCTGGTGGCCTTTTAATGGGATTTTACTCAATCCATGGGAAAAGCTCCTACAAGCTGTTCTTTGCCTAGGGTTGGAGGGAGCTGCGGTGATGCGCAGAGCAAGTTCCGCTGGATCCATTCTGCAGAGGGGAACCTTGGCTTAAACACCAGTCGATGCTTTCCAGTCTGCCCCGACACTGCTGGGAAGAAAGTACTTCTGTATGAGGCCCTTAGAGGAAGCAAAGCAAATAGGAAGGGGGAAAAAATTAGGTATGACCTGGAAGTTGAGCAGTTTCCAGGCAGGAGCTACAGATGTGCTGTTGGTTTGTTCCTCTGGTGGCTGAAGTCTCCTTAACTCAGCCAACCTCTGAACCAGGACAGAGCGCACAGCTGCACTCCACATCCCCTTCATGCAGTAGTCTCCAGCAGAGTCTGTATTTCACATTCAATAGTGAATTGGAAAAAACCACCAAAAGAATAAAACAAAAACCTAAAAAAAAAATCTCATGCCTTAGGGCAGGCATCTGTCTCCTGACCAGCTGGATCAATTAACCAAAGTCGGGGGGATTTGTCTGGCTTGCACAGCACCTGTGCATGGGTAACCCTCATTTGGGTGAGACCTGAGTTGTATCAAATTGATACAACTTGTAGTTTTTTAAATCTGACCTCTGCACACCCACGGTCATGTCATTCTACATCTTCACTTGCATTCTCCATCCACCTCCATTAATTTCACTCCTCCCTGCTCAGTAACCTCAATTTAGCAGGGATTCACCTTGCCCCACAGCCCGGTCTGTTCCTTGGACATTTCGGCAGTGGCTAGAGATGTGCATTTGTATGTGAATTTAAAAAAATCAATTAGCCCTATTTTAAAGAAAGATTTGGAAGCACCTTCCTTAGGGCAGTATTCCAGACTGAGGGCCTCCCATGGACAAATGCTAGTCCTGTGCTCGAGGAAGGAACTCATCCCCTCAACTGCCAGACAGAGTCAGGCACTTTCCTGGCAAGCTTGTCCCTTAAGAATGTCTGATGCCTAGAAATGAAGAATGCAGACTCCTTTAGATCAGGGCTGATGAATCAGCACCTGCTTGGGAAAAAAAGATTAATGCACACTTGAATTGTAGTCACAGAATCAGAGAATGCCTTAGGTTCGAAGAGACCTCAAAGATCATTCAGTTGCCCCCCAGCAGCTCAGGCTGCCCAGGGCCCAGCCATAGCCTCGGGCACCTTCAGAGATGGGCAGCCACAGCTCTGGGCAGCAGTGCCAGGGCCTCACCGCCCTCTGAGCAAAGCATTTCCTCCTCACGACTAAACTAAATCTCCCTTCTTTTAGTCTAAAGCCATTCCTCCTTTTCCTATTACTATCAGGCCAAACAAGCTGGCAATGCCAAGGTGTGCACTGACGGAAGAAGTCTGGAGAGTAATTTTCCTTAAGGCTTTGTAACGTGCAGAAATGAACAGCTGTCACCTTAAAGCACTTCAAATATCAGTGACATAATAAAACACTAATTTCTGTTGTTTCATATGCCTTTCAGTTTGTACACTTAGCCACAGCCAGAATTTCCTGACAAAATACATGGAATTGGCCAACAAATTCGGCTAAACAGACTCAGATGTTGGAGTCCTTATTACAATGTTCCCAGCATCAACTGCCTGGAACTGTTTAATAAGACGGAATTGCAGTTTGAATGACACATATAATCAAAATTCTCATTTGTTTTCAGAAGGAAAAAAATCCATCTGATCTCCGGCAGAAGAGAATGGAAGCGGTTTTGAGGCAGGCGGACCATGCTGAAGTATCAATTTAGATGCAATTTGAAATATAGGATTTGCCTTAATGGATCATCAGGTCTTAATACAGAGGGAAAATGAAAGTGTAAGAAGGGCTATTGAATGTGAAGGAAAGGCTATTATTAAAAAGCAACAAAAAATCAGGGAGGGAAAATAAAATACATTTCTGTGGCTGTAAGTAGAAACAATTACTGCATACAGTAGGATATTTCAGAACCCTTTGGTCACTTGCTATATCCAGAGCATTTTCCTGCTGCAGCAGGAATGTTCCCTGTAGCTCATGATCCAATTTTCCAGGCAGTTTTTCAATGACCCATGTAAGACATCAAAATACTCCCTACATGAATACTGCACTGCTCCAATCTGCAAGAGGAAATCATATAATTTTTATTACAGGGGAAAGCATCCATCCAAGGTACCTTGCTTGAAGAAGCAGCCAAAAGGAATCGTTTCTTTCTTTTGCAGCTATTTTAATACATACAACATCAGTTGTTTCCCACTCAGTACCTTCTCTTTTCTTCCACAGTATCATTCTCCAAGGAAAGATGGTTTCTTCTTCCAGCACTGCAATCCCAGTGTTTTGGGGTTTTTTTATTTACTGCCTGCTCATTCTCTCTCACGGTTTTCATCAAATATGTTCTTTAGGAAAAACATACACTGACAAAGCATACGCCTCTCCCTCCCCATGTACTTGCCTGTTAAACCGATGAGTTGTTCAGCACAGACATGGATTTTCTTTCCCTCAGACCCACAGAAGCCAAGAGAAGAGCACAGCCAAGCACTCAGCGCCCTTCATTCCTCACTGCAACACTTGACCCAGGGCTCTTGAGCACCCAGTGGCTGATGTTGCACTGACATTGCAGGATACAGCTTACAGGGCCATGCATATGCCCTTGTGCTTACTGGCCTTTCTCATCTTATCTCCCTTTCTTGTCATGTCATCCAGCTCCCAGAGATACTCCTCCATT
The DNA here is from genome assembly GCA_030625065.1 of Alectoris magna. Taxonomy (NCBI): domain Eukaryota; kingdom Metazoa; phylum Chordata; class Aves; order Galliformes; family Phasianidae; genus Alectoris; species Alectoris magna. Next base: position 10,466,133 of record CM060576.1, on the reverse strand, counting down.
CCATTCATTTCCTACAGTTCATTTCTGACCATTCCTTCCCAGGAAGGTGCCCGGAACCCCTGGGCTCTTCAGGACGATCTCTCACCTTGTGGAGCATTCTCCTGATTTGGTATAAGAGCACATTTCCTGACAGCTCCCACTTCTTCAGCCATCTCCATCCCGTATGTCCCACAGTCCACCAGCTCACATGGCCGTCAGGTCCTAGTACAGCTGTTGCAGGAATCGCCTTGTTAGAGATAGCAATGACCAAGCATCTGTACCCTAAACATTATGTGTGCAGCTAACCACCCAAAACCCCTCAGGTCCTAGCACTGGCTGTGTGGCAGCCCAGAAGTTTCCAATGGAGGCAGCAAAGTTTTTGCTGAGAGCCCCCAGGACCAATGCCCAGCCAGTGGGAAGCAGCTCCATGTGCATGCAGCCGTGCTCATGCTCTGTCCTGGTAAGTCAAAAGGCAGAAACAACTGCAGTTTGATCCTGCTCACAGCATTCCCTCTGGGTCAACAGATATCAAGATTTGCTTTGTTGAGCATCTGAGAAGAAAGCCTGGGCTTTGAAAGTTACCTTGATATACATGGCAACAGACACATGCACATTCAGTTGTTTGCTTTGCAAATTTTGAAGTCGTCACAACACTTTTTATATGCCAAATTCAAAGGGCAAAAGTTTCCCGCTGCTTTATTTTCACTCCCTCTTATTTGATTTTGTATTTCCAGTATGGCGCAAATCACAGGCTTACACCAGGATGTAAGGCACAAAAGCCCTGCCTCATTACACACACAAATGTTTGGGATTAAAATTATAGGCTAGCAGCATACATAAGAGGCGGATTACAATTAGTATCTAGATGCATGAGTGATGAATCACAACAGAGCATTACATACCATTAGCCTTACACTACACAGAGGGTCAAACACCAGTGATCCCAGCAATGCCACTTAGCATAAGGGTTGCAGGACTGGGTGCCCCTTGGCATGACCCAGAGCTAGCAGGTGTCCCTGCTGCTGGGCTTTCCCAGAAAGCTAAGGCAGTGTTTATGAGGGCTGCTCCAAAGCACAGAGCATACAAAGGTTTATCTCTGGCTGTTGAATATCAGGAGGGGTGAAGCAGGGAGAAAGCGGGGGAGAAAGCAGAAAAGGAACAAGGAATAGATAGCTATTAGTACTGGGAAAATTTCAGATTCTTTGTAGGAAAATCACCATTTCTTAAGCTGAAATTTGAAATTTGAAGTTTGAAATTTGATTTGCATTGAAGATTTCTACATGGAAATGCAAACTTCAGAGATTTTTCTGGGAAGGAAAGGGCAAGAGATGGGAAGGCGGGCAGGGACACTTCCCAGCCTCCCTGGGCCATGGGCTGCCTCCCCAAGGCCCCTCTCCTCACAAGCCAATTTCCAGAGCAAGTTGCTGAATTCAAGAAGTGGAATGTAAGTGGCTTGCGCCACGTGATGACAGTGAGGAGATCTAGCACCAAAAGACCTCCGTGCACAGGGTCTCCAGATGATCTTAGTGATCTTTTCCAACCTCAATGATTCTGTGACTCACGCCCACGTGAGCCTGCTCTGCTGAGCACACGAGTGCAGCCCGGTGTCACTGCAAGCCCTGCACGCTGCTGCGGCTTCTCAGTGTATTTCTCAGCTGACTGAATAGTTAAGAAGATGCAAATTCAGCTTCAGTGCATAATTTCCTTTCTGAATGCATGCTGCCCCCAACACTTAGTCTGCATTTCAAAGCACGGCACACATACCCATTTATATACACATAGTCACGCATCCTCGTGAGACACACACACATATGAGCGAACATTTCAATTACAAAACCACCCTGCATCTCATCTGCAGTAATTCTGCCCTGCAGGGAGACACATGGGCTGACAGTGAGACGATTGTGAAGGTGATTGAGCTTTGAGAGGTATTGTTGCTCTGCTCAATAGTGCTGATTGGCAGCGGTGATTAAATGACTCAAGCAAGGGGAAGTGGCATTCAGAGGCTGACCAAACGGATCAGGGATGCAATCAGTATCTGAGGATAAGTGCTGGTTTCTTTGTGCTGCTGTGGAAGCCAGGTGTCTGTACATGGCTGGTGCGGTCAGGGTAGGAGGATCAGGCTGACTATTTTCCCACGTTTTTAAGTTAATCCATCTGGTGACATCATGGGAAAACACAGGTGCTCTGTCACTACCTCCTAAACATCAAACTCAACCAACCTTGGAAGACCAGACACTTCCAACGCTGACTTTGTGGTAATTCCCTTTACTGCCACAGTGTGCAGGAGATGGGCCTCAGGGCTCCCGCTGCTTTTTTCCAGCTCACATCCTGGATTTTCATAGGTGTTCTCTGATACATGGCAGTGCTGGAAGTGCCCAATTGCTGGGGAGAAAAGGATATTGAAATAAAAAAAATTAAAAAATGCCCTCCTGAACTCTGAACCACAAAATCACACACTAATACTGCAAATGCACTTAATTTTAGAACGCTCCTCTGGGTCATACATGGAGGCACCTGAACCCTCTTTACTGGTCTGGAATAACTGCATTTGTCACGTTTAGGGATTAGATGTCCTCACAGTACCACACCAAGTTCTGGGAGGAGACCTGCGGCAACAGCCACATCTCAGAGCTGGCTGCACCCTAAATCACTTCCCAGTCTCCCTTTCCTTTCCCAGGCAGCCTGCTGGTGGATTAACATAACACATCCGTCCATGAACACCTCGATATCCTCAGCATGAGCCAGCATTCACAGACTGGCAGGGGAAGCACTTAGTGCCCTGTGGCCATACAGAAATCCCACAGTGGTTAATGGAGGAAGGCCGGACTGCCTCCTCCCTTGCAGCCTGGCTTTGTATTCACTCTGCTGAAGATCTCAGTCCTCCATGTCTGGTGGCCACTTACAACATCCCATTTTGGAAATCCTCATTCCCCTACACCAGTAGCTGTGACAGGGACTCTGTGGATTCTACCTTCTGCATCTCTACCCACCAGATTCCAAAGCAACCCCACAAGGGTTCAAACAAGACCTTTTCAAGCTCAGCTGGGTCTGGAGAGTGCTTCAAGGACTTCCACGGGCACAGATAAATCTGTTGGTTAGCTTGAAGCCTACAGACGGGCACAGATGGAACTCTCATCGGCAGGGGAGGCAAATAAGATGAAAATACTGAAGGAGGAATTATCTTTAAAAATCACATTATATGCAAAGATACACACGTTTGTATGCATCTGTGTGCATTCTTGATCACCCTTTTTAAAGTTATCAGAAGTTCAAATATCTGTCCTTTTTTTCTGTTACTGAGAGGAGGGTGAGATTGCCATCGTCAGTTAGAACAGGGAACAGTCATTGCTTGAATACATTTTCTTTTTTCTTTTTTTTTTTACCCCAACATTTCTGGAAAACAATCAAGATCTACTGATGGGGTCTACACTAATTGCAAGCCATTGGAAAAAAACACTGTGCACCAGTGTGAGGCAGCACAAAGGAATCAAAGCAAGACGGGCATCTGGATGCCTGTATCAACATGCTGTTGTAAAAGCCAATAACATGATCTCACCTGAGCACCGTGTTCAGTTTTGATGATGCTATCTAAAAAGCTGCACAGACAAAAATAGCAGGATCTGCGAGGAAAGAACAAATACAGAAGTAATGGTTTTAGAGAACCCTCATGTGACCAGAAAGCACAGGAACCAGGAGTTAGCAACATCTAACAGATGAAATGCTGGAGAGGGGCATGGGGGATCTGAGCTCTCTTCCCCATTGCCTTTCACAGACAATAACTTCAGATGAGTTATTTTGCCTCTCCTTACTCCTCAGCCTCCCCTTCAGTAAAACGAGGAATAAACAACACCATTAAAAGACATGCTCTGAAAGAACTGTGAAGTGAATCCTCTAAGATGTCAGTTCCTATTTGTTATTTAACATCAGCATATTGGTATCACCTTTTTCTCTGCCAGCTCTCCCTCTGCCTTTCTCATGTCCCATCTCAAGGCTGCTGCAGCGGCCCCAGCAGAGATGGGATTCCGACCTGAGGAAACTGCTTTTCTGATCCTGCGTGGTAATTCCTACCTACTGAGCTATAGAAATATCAGAACTAGAAGGGTGAAAACAGAGACAGTATCTATGCAGAATACAATACTCCAAGGAACAGCCTTCAAAACACACTTCTAATTTAGAGAAGACTGTCAAATGCCCAGTAGGGTTACTGTGTCATGCATCAGATTTCCTTTTTGCAGGTTTTAATTTGCGACTTCTCTCATAAAGCAGAAAACAGATGAATTATTTTAACAGTTGCTGACTGTAATTATATCATTGCAGCCTCAGCTCTTCCCTTGGGTATGACACAGCCACCAGAGCAAACTGCCCAGAGCAAAGGTAGCCCAGTCCTGGTCCCCAGAGGAGGTGCTACTTGTATCATCTCGTAGCACAGTCAAGTCTTAACCCTCCTCATCCCATCATATGGTTGAGTACCGTCATTCACAGTGCTGGCAGAGAAAGATGTTCCTCCCCTGAACCACGGCTGCAGATATCATCTGTGGCAAAGGTCTTCCTCAGGAGCTCACAGACTAATCTGGCCCTACACTTCTTAGCTTTGCTTCAGGGAGGTTTCAGTGCAACAAAGAAGGGCTTTCCTGGAGGGCAGCCAACCTGAGTGAAGTTAAGGAACGACATGGAATTTCTGATGTGCAGCTGTCACTGATTTAGCATGGAAATTTCATCCTATGAAGGGTAGCAGTAGCACGGTGCTGCTCACATGCCTGCCGTGCTTGTCATCCACATCCCGCTGGTCAGGCACAGGCAGCACAGGCTGCCCAGGGAGGTGGTGGAGTCACTGTCCCCAGAGGTGTTCAAGGATAGATGTCATATTGAGTGACATGGTCTAGAGCTGATGCATGGGCAACGGGCATGGGTTGATGGTTGGACTAGATGATCTTAGGGGTGTTTCCAACCTCAATGATTTTATAATTCCATGATTCTATACTGCTTGTCAGTACAAGCTGGGAGCAAGCAGAGGAGAAAGGACAAGGTGAGAAGTGGGAGACCACGGAGAACCACAGTCCTTCCTGCTCCCCAAGCACACTCACACAGCTCTCAGGACTCATTACCACTGAATTCCTCTTTCTTTCTTTTCCCAATGCACATTTCATAAATTGCAGAAGCCACGTCTTTCAGTATTAAAATGTAATTAATGATTTCACTGTAATGAAATTAATAATTAACTGGAAAGACATTTGAACCCTTTGTTGAACAAAACTCACTAATATTATGATGTATTAGGACCGTCTGGGCTAGTCTGTCTCCGCAGCAGCTATCATGCAGCTGGCAGGAAGCCAGGGGCTGCAGAAAACATATTTTCTTCCTGTCAGAGCCTTTCTGACAGGCCTCTGCAGCGCAGTAGCAGCCCCACTCACAGGCACCGTATGATCCTGGCTTCTGGATCCTTTCAAATACAAGAAAACAAAAGAAAAGGTTATACAAAGATGGGTGGTGCAAGTGTTCCAGCTGGCCAGCTGCCCACCAACCTGCTGTCACGTATGGGATGTGCAGGCAAGAGCATTTTTAAAAGAATTTAGGAGGTATCAATATTTTGCCATCTCCTTCAGAGGATGATGTCTATTTGGTGGAGAAAGACTATGGAGGCCATCAGTCCCAGGACAGGAACAAGGCCTCAGGACATGAACACTCTGCACAACAATGTCCTGTGCCCTCAGCTTTGAAGTATCTTGGGAGCATGGCCCCCAGGGCACAACTCTTTCACATCCATCTGGTGTCATTGCCCTGGTGATAGCCAATATCTGTGGGCCAATGGGTTCCTTGAGCTCTGAGTTGAGCTTTGAGCTGATCCTCGAGCTGTCCAGCACTGCACACAGGGTTAAGGCTGGATAGTGGTAAAAATTTATTCTCTGAAAGAGCATCGATGGAGTGACACAGCTGCCCAAGGAGGTGGGGGAGTCACCATCCTTGGAGGTGCTCCAGAACCATGGAGATGTGCCACTGAGGGACGTGGGCAGTGGGGGTGGTGGGATGGGTTGGGGTTGGACTTGATGATCTCAGTGGTCTTTTCTGATCTTAATGATTCTATGATTTTAGCAGGTCTTTAGGTATTTTGAAAATCTTCATCTGTTGGAAACATATGAGCCACTGAGGCTTGAACTCAGAAACTCTGCATAAAGCCTTTAAGACCTAAGACTCAAAACAACCGATTAGTGACCTCTGCAATACCACCTTAGCTTCCAGCTGAGCAAGCTCTCTTCTTTGGCACTGAAGCATCTCCAACTAAGGTTTTAGCTTTCCCCTGAAGAAAACTGAATTAATCAATTCCTCCTCGGCATTGAAATAAAGCTCTCTTTCTGCTAGGTGGGTCAAAAATGCACAATCTATTTCAACTGTTCTGTTCCCATGAATTCTATTACAATACATTGCAAAAGGGAAGATTACAGAGAAGGCAGAGCCAGCGGCATGCCTTGCTTTATGAGGGGGAAAAAACACACACACAATTTATTTTTCATTGCTTTATGATGAATATGAATTCAATTACATGCAGAGGAGAACTGCGGTAGTCAGGCAGAATTATACCCAGCTAGTAACAAATATAATAGCTTTTAACAAGGAGAGCTTATCATCAAGGTTCAGAGAAGCTTGAGCCCATGTTGCACCTGATGAACCTGCAGGAGGAGACAATGGCTATCAGAGCTGAGAATCAATCTCTCATCTCCTTGCCTTGAGGAGAGAGGGAAGGGAAGGGGAAGGGGAATGTTAGAGCAAGCCTCAGTCATGGCCAGTCCTCTAAGCACACTATTGAGCACCAGGGAGCAGCTAGACCATCCCATGGGACATGAACACAGACAACAAAAGCAACACAGAAGCATGCTCATCTCCTTCCCTGTTGCTGCTTTTCCCACCAGACAAAGTACATGTCTCCCTGCTCCTGGTTAACATTTCCAACAGTCTAGTTAAGTTTGTTCACAAAATCCATAAGCCAGACAATTGTCACATGCTATGCATTAACCTCACGCACATTGCAAGCCTCCCGGATTGCCACTGGTGCTTGTGCTACATAATGTGTCCAAGATTTTGTCTTCCAGGTAGCTCTTGCAGTGTTTCTTGGGATGCTTAGTAACTCCAAATCAGAAAAGTTATGCTAATGCAACATGCCAAGTACCCACATCCAGCCTTTCTCAGGGAGTGGGCATGACAAGATTACACATCATTAGGTAGCTCCTAACAAAGCAGTCCTAAGCCATGAGTCCATCTAACCCAACATTGCTTCTAAGACAGAAGACCCCAAACCTTCAGCAGTGTGGGCAAAAACATACACAAATGTGCTGTTGCCTGTCCAACCTGAACATAAAGCAGAGCTTGTATTTTGTGCAGATGCAGCTGTTTAGGGCTCAGTTCTGCAGCAGCAGTGGTGCTGGACTCAGATCCTAAAGGATGCTGATCTACTCAGTTTCCCAGGAGAAGCTGGTCCTGCCATATATAGGCAGCACATACAAGGCTTTCTATGTTTCAAAAACAAAGTGTAACTTCTGGATCAGCTGCCTGGGAAGGGATGCTAAAATCTTGCCTAATAATAAAAATAAACAAATATTTTCTTCCTATTTTTTCATCAAAATACTCTGTGGATATTTGTGGGTTAAGCTTCACATCTTCAGTAGGGTCAGCGTTGCTGCTCAGAGACAGGAGAAATGTGGTCATTGCATTTGCTGGCCAAACTTATGAATCAAGACAGAGCAAATCTCATACAAAATCCCCACATCTGTTCTCCTTCATTCCCATTTATCTGTTCCTAACATCTGTTCTCCTTCATCCCTATCTTTCTCATCAGCTGAGACGCAGCATGGCAATACTGCAGCTGCGAAACAGCAACTGCTCACACACTGCTCAGAGAACACTGCCAACCTTTTTGCTCCTGCACTTTAAGGAAGAAGGTGCTTATCTCCATTCCTATCCAGGTGGAGCTGTACAGCCCAGGGCCCCCATCCCACCCAGAGCAGCAGGGTGAGCAGAGCTGGGCTCTGCCGTTAGCACTGGAACCAGGCTGCAGCAGCAGACAAAACCCAGGGGTTGAATCCTGACATCTGCTCACCAGGCTTGATTGAAAGTGGAGGAATTATATTAAATTACCTGATTACGTGAAGGCTGAGAAATGATAGTAGGTATTACAGCCAAGGCTGAACAAGAGCTTGGCAGTTCCCGTCTCTACAGGAGGAGTGGGAGTTTTGCCCTGGTAATAACAAGCTTTGCGAGTTCCTTCTCTTTAGAGAATTTTCTTTTTCTTTTTCTTTTTTTTTTTTTTACTGAAGATGGAGAAGAAAACATACAAATTGCTCATAATAAGTGGAACACAGAAAAAGAACCAGCTGTACTCACAGATGTTACAATACAACCAAAGGTGTTTCTCTATTTTCTCTCCTCTTAGAATAGGCCATATATGTCTGATGAATAATGCAAGAGATTTCCTCTATAGAATTATTAGCAGGCAGCCCTTCCTGACCTGTCTTTAATCACACTCAGCACTCAGCAGGCCTGGAAGGGAAGGCAACATCACTCTTACCATGCGATCCCAGTTGGTACCAGTCACCCCAGTCCTTCTTGACTTTAACAGTTCAATGTGAGGAAAATCCATCAGCAGCCCTATGAGCTTTGCTCCTCACCTGGGCCAAAGCTTGGGTTCAAGTCAACGGATGTTTCGCATCTCAGCTGAATGCAACCAGCATTTACAAATGATGCTTGTAAGGAGAAGCTTTTGCTTAATTACATAGACTTGTTCAACTGAACTCATAAAGTCACAGAATCATGGAAAATTCCAAGTTGGAAGGGACCCACAGGGATCAGTGAGTCCATACTCCTACTCAGGGACGGTGATGCTTCAGATTCATATTTGTGCACATTCATGGAGATCCAGAGGCTCTCACTCACTTGCAGAAGGCTAAGAGTGGTAGATCTGACTTTATCAGCCTAACAGATACAGATAATTTATTCTGACTGTCAAATATCAATCACTAGCAGTGCAGATGGTGGTGTTGCAAGCACCAAGAACACTGTGCAAGCCTACTGATCAAGGCTGGAACCTAACCTTTTCCCAGAAACTAGTGCTTACAGAAGTATTTGGGAAGCTTTGCAGATGGAGAGATTAAGAAAGAGGAAGAGTTTGGCTACGTTGAATCTCAAAGAGAAGAGTTTGGCTATGTTCAGAGGGATTCAGTTTGTGCAAATAAAAAAGGTAGATGGCCACCCCTACTCCATCCAGTGCCGCTCAGTCCAGGAGACAGCAAGGTGCAGCACCACAGGAGCTTTGTGCAAAGCAAAGGGAAATTAAATGTGAATCATAGGCAAGCGTCAGAGAACATTGCAAACCCAAGTTCCCATTCATCAGAAGATCTGATTACCTTAATGTGCCTTGTTTAGAAACACTTCTACATACATAAATCAAAAGGTTCTGCTGTGCCTTGCTGAGCGGTTGCAGAAGCCCAGCAGCTCACCTCTCCTGCACAGGCATTCAGCCTGAACACCATCAGCCCACAGTCTGCTGCCATCCCTCTGCCCTCCCAGCCAGCCTCCAGGCCCTGGTCTGTGCCTCAAGGGCACAATAGCCTACACAGCACCCAGGCAGCAGGAGAGTGGCTCGCAGCATTGAACCCCAGCTCCTGAGGCACTAGGCTAGATCTGGCCAGTAGAGAGAAACCTCGAATTAACTGAAAATGACATGTATTGATTTGGCTTAACATGCCGAGATAGTTTGATCTGGATCCGCCAGGCAGGAATGATGCGTTTCGTTCAAATCTTCTTGACAAAACAGAAACGTCTATGCGTTTCCTTTAAAATCAATTTTTTTCCATGGAAAAATTGATCTTTTTACAGCAAATGCATTTTCTGCATCCAGAAACACTCAAGTACCCCTAATTACCACAATGGTGAGTTTGATAACAAACTTCTTGTGAGCTCTAGTCTGAACTACAGTGAAGTCATTTTCAATCCCCTTACTCACAGCAACACAGAGCCATAAAATGGTTTAAAATACAGCTATGGAGAAGCATTCAGAGCCCCCACTCACTGCTGCCTACAAACTGGGATGGACAGGCACAAGAACAGCCATACACAAATGACGCTCACAACTGACCCCGATCCCCCAGCAACAACCACATGCGGCTCTGCTGCCAGCACCCCATGTGTTCCTCCTGTTCCCTTATTTCCCTCCCAGGCATCAGCAGAAATATCAGAAGAAAAAGACGTGCCCAGGTTGGAGGAAGGGGGGGGAGCTGATCTTAAGTATGTCTTGAAAAATATAAATAAAGTTTCCCACTCCCATGATGGTTCATATATTTGTCAACTGGTCTTTATGGGAAAGCGGTAAAGAAGATTTCTGATGCCTCGTAGTGACATAGATCCCCAGTGAGGAACAAAGTTTGAACCAATTTTTGAGTTTTAAAATTATTGAGAGGAGGGATTACCATGGCCAAGAATAACTGTGAGTAGAAGGAAATTGATTTCTGGCCTGCTAATAATTTATATAACATTCTTCATCATCATATTCCAAAAAGCACGTATTCCACGGCAATAAATAGTTCCAAGGACTCTCCTCATTTACTCTTCCCACCACATTCTTCGGACTTGCTTAATTTCATAGCCCAAGGCTGCTGTGGGATTTGGATGAATATCACATTGTGCCTATTAGAGACAAGAAGCCATCCGAACGGCGCCAGCATGGGACATCCTACCATGACAGCTCCCAGCTCACCCTATAGGAAGCTTTCTCCTGCTCCTTAACAAGCATTTTGATTTGGTCTGTCTGTAGCATTCAGGTGTTTCTACATCCAGCCTGTGCTTCACTTCCATGCCAGCTTCTGCTTTCTGTTCCATTGCCATCCTTATCCCTTTGGGTAGAAAATCTCAGGATCAAAATCCTTGATGAACTCTAAGAGTTGTAAATTCACATTCAATTTATTGTTAAATACATGCCTGATATGAAAATGAAATGGTATTTAAAGACGTTACTCTATTCTGAGCTTTTAAAGCAGCCCAGAAAATAAATGTGGGACAAACACAAAACTTTCTGACTTCCAAATGAGGTCACCAACATTAGGGTTCCATCTTTGCTACGTTGTTTTCAGGTTTTCATTGAAACTACCTAACATTTCATCTAACAGATGATACAAAAAAAAAAAAGCACTGTATTTAGATAACTTACGTACCAGGTACTTTTGAGCCATGATTTTGAAACGTCTCCATTGGTCCCGACTTGAAAAGGCAAAGGATGCAGCAAATCAGGGCTTTCTTCCTCCGTATCGATTCATCTGCAGAGCATGCAGCCACCTGCATTATCAAAAGCAAGAAGGCAATCACCAACAGGGTGAAAATTACCCCCAAGCAGCTCACTTCAGGGATGAGCTCAGATTTTTCTGAAAGGAGGATGGATAGCTATAGGGAATAGGAAAAACCTCCCTTGAGTCATCTTTACCAGCGCGTTGTGTCCTGAGCATTGCCTCTACCAGCAGCCCATGTTGGAGAGCCCACATTGGGCAGAAGGACCCGAGGACCTCAGACATAACCCTTTACCTGAGCTTTTGAGGACCTGAAGCCAGACTGAGCACAGGGTGGGAGGCTGCATTCCCATGTACCCGAGGGCTGAAGCTGGTGGAGGTGACACGGCCCCAGGATCTTAAATCCTGTTACCTTCCACCACAGCAGGTGGGACCTGCAGTACAGCCTGCCCAGGAGGGCATGATGGATGTGCAGGTTTGAGGCTGGGGATGCTGCAAGCTGCTGCTCCCAGACAGCTGAGCCACAGAAAGCGTTAACACAGCTCCTGCACTTCACTTTATGCTGTGAAATGAATGTTATTCTCAGGGGCTGCAATAAGGTTGTAACAAGCTTAAATACTTCATTAATGAGGGCTCTGTAAGTACCACAGAGACAAACAAGATTTGAGTGGGGCAGAAGCCTTTGTGCTTTCCTCTTCTCCACTGGGGAGAATTTCAACTCGCTGTCCAATTTGCAATTGCTAACAGAAAATTTTGCACGTGGAAATGGATTTGCTTGCACAATTTGTGCCTCCATCTAATTGTTTTTAAACTTTGCATCCTGGGAAGAATTAGCGATCATGTTTTAGCAGATCTCTGTCCTTAAAGTCTTTGAGTTTTTGGGGGATTTTCTTCATATGATATCCCATATGTTCTGATTGTTTTCAGGGGAACACAGTCAAGTCAGCTCTAACAAATACCTATTAAATCACAGAGCAAATCAATTCATTGGCCAAAGCATTTGCAGTCTGTTACAGAAGTTATGACATACCTTTTCCTAATGGGAAAACGATGCCAGGAATAAATAAATACACGTCTTGCTAATGTGGTTGTTTTATTCTACTAAACTATACAAGCAAACACATTATTTTCTTAAGGGGTTGCTTTGGTGTTGTTTTTTTTTAATTTTAAAGTAAGAAAGGATAAGAAAGCAAGAACAGAAGGACGTATGAATAAGACTGAGTAAGCCAAGGCTCACTCAATGGTTCCATGGAGCCACTCCTTCACAACTTGCCAGCATGGGTTCAGTGCTGCTGGTGAAAAAGAGCAACTTCTACCACCTTCCTCATTCCTCTCCTGCTATAACCTTATACCACTTCCAGGCTGGACTGCTAGCCATAACTAACCACAGCCAAATTCCACAATGCCATCCAGGATGTGTCCTTACCCCCCAACTGTGACACACCAATCCCATTGGCTTCTGCTTTGATGTCTCCTTGGGGACCTTAAGAGTGAGATAAAGGGGATAGATCTCTGAAATATTTGGTCTATTATGACAACAGAAAAATCCTGAACTATTTAAACTGTTGTGCTTAAAAATAATGTTGGCTCTGTTTTTGAAGTCCTGTTAAATCCTCCTACTTGGGAGAGGATAAAAATATCCCACCGCACCTGGTTACCTCAACCATTTCCAACAGCCACTGCCTCCTGAGAAGAGCTCTTTCATGATGCTGCTTCCTTCACTGCTTTGTCCTGACGTTGCACAGGTTGAATATTTTAGGATTTAGGCAACAATGAGCACCAAAACAAAGAAAAGGCCAAGAACTGGAGGCACTTGTGTACAGTGGGAATGCAGCTTGCCCCTCGCTGCAGCACTGCAACATTCATCCCTTTGGTTTTGCTTCCACAAAAGCCTCCTAACTCATTTCCTTCAAGGGAAACTGTTTTCCTTTCCATGGCTCTATTGTAGGCTTGTAATCAAAAGCGGGCTCCTTAAAACTGAAGCCTAACCCTAACATCTGTGCCCTTCTCATATCAGCGAAATCAGGGCATGGAGTGCTTTAAATCAGAGCTTCATTCCCCGGAATAAGGAGGATCGTCCCTCTCAGGTCAAAAGTCACAGATGGCAGATGTTTTATCCCCTTTGGCCATTGGCAATGGCAGATTCAGAGCTGCGACAAAGCGCTAAGGCTCCGCACCAGCTCTTAGCTCTGGGAAATACCGGCTGTCTGCTCTCATTCATTCTCTTGAAGCAATCTTTAATCTTCCCAAAGTCCCCTTCAGGCTCTCTGTTCCAAGGCCACAGCTAGAAGAATGGCTTCACACAAAATCCAGAGCACAGTGCAACCTCAAGGCACTGAGTGAAAAAGTGAACACAAGTTTAATAACAGTAATAAAATTAAAAAAAAGCGAACTACCACAAAATCGAAGTGGTTACCAAAATCCCCACCCATTCAGCCATTTGTTCTACTCATTCCTCTGAACACCAAAGCCCAAGTCCTGTGCTTCCTCCCTTCATCTTTCTTCCTTCCTCAATGAACTCTCTTATTGCAAGAGAAGCACCAGCCTTGGACTCATCGAGCTGCTGGGTCTGCAGCAGGTCATGCACTGTACAGTAGCTGGCACTTCCCATCTGTTCCGCCTACCTCCGTCCTGCTGACAGCCAATCTGTGATGGAGTTTATGACCACGGTGCTCCAACTGCCTTTGTCTGAAGCTTGGATTGCCATGAGTCAGGGCTTTCTGCCTACAACAAAAGGGAGAGGGCCTGTGAGGTCCAGGAGTGTGAATTACAGAAGGCCCTTGTACACACCTTGCCTGAATAAGACCCTGCCGTGAATATTGTTATCGTCCTTGGATTTAAAAGCTAACTTGCTTTTCTTCCTTTTCTGACAGACCCTATCAAGAGCTAAAGGAAAGCAGAGAACAAGAGTTTGGAGAAATTTGCAAGCTGGCAGATCCACAGGTGAAGGACCAAAACGGACCCAAACTGCTAACCAGACTCGTGGAGTCATCTGAGGTGAGACAGAATGAGCAGAGATGTCATTACTCACAGATCCCTCCTGATGCCTTAAATAATTCATAGCAAACACTGGGACATGAAGACCAGAAGTCCCATTAGGAAGCACGTGGCGTTGTTTTTGTTCATTAGGGTGAGTCACACAACACACATTATTACATAAAGCAGGGTGTCTCATTAATTACATCTGTCTGGGGGCTATAGTGTACCAGTGCCTGGAAGAGCTCTGGAAGACTCAGTCCTTGTCCTCATCATTTCATAAAGCTCTGCAGTGACTCTCTACAAGAAGCCACCATCACTTCCACCAAGCTGCCAGCTGGGCTCTGGCTCCCAGCACTCTCACTATGGCTCTGCCTGTGGGTGCCAGTGTGCATTCCCCAGCGAGGTCCCTTTTCTGTCAAACTGCCCCTCAAGATCTGGATCTCCTCATGCTCACCCACAGCAAGGCACTGAGAGGGACGACCCACCCTGAGCCAAACTCATGTCGCTGCCATCCACACTGAGAAAACAACAGGCTGAAGGAGGAGCTGTAATAAAATAGTGTTTGGAATAGGAGGCAGTGCTGCACGGTGGCTTCCAGGGAAAGGGGAAGTGGAGCATTGCAACAGCAACTGCCAGCGTCTGCCCATGCAGACAGGTGGTGGCCGTGCCTGCCAGCTGCAGCAGGGACCTCAGGATCCACTCCTCCTAACATGTACACGAGCATCCAGGAGGGCCAGCCCTGTTGGCACGGACAGCAGTGCAAAAGTGTGCAGTGCCATCCACTTCACTTCTGTCATGTGCAGGCCCCCAGATGGACCTGAATCTTCAGTAAGTAAGAGAGGGTTGCCTCACATCTCCCTCCTACCTCTTCAGCAAGGAAAGCTGTTATAGGAGGCATACGCCTGTTTGCCCCTCCACAAACTTTGAGCCCCCTGCGGTTCAGTTATACGGGGTGGACTGAAACCCCCCACATCCCTTACAGCCCCCTTTGTGTCCTCCTACAGCACTGCAGGTGGGGCTGTGCCTGGTGGAGGATACTTGTACCCTGCAGTGACGTGAGACAGAGATCAGAGGCAGGAAGGGGAATTCAATTTTGCCATTTGGTACAAAAGAGGATCACAGAAATAAGTCAGAGGATCACTGAGATCCACACTAATGCGACCTTCCTGAGAAGTACTCAGGCCTGTGCTTGATTGCCTCCAGATCACCAGAACACTGCTGCCAGCAGACAGTGCTTGTTGCCTCCACAGAAAAAAAGCAGGATTTACTGGTGGGGAGAAGGGAAAGGTCAGGGAACATCCTCACACGTTTTGCTCTCTAACAGTTAGTCCTTGTGACTATATCAATATGCAGTAGCAATGACAGGAACAGATGATCTGGAACTCCCTGCATTATTCATACACGGAGAAAGAGGAGGCAGCTATTGTGAGAAGTATCTGCTGGCATGTTTAATATACAAGGCTCTAAACCTCAATGCACTGCTGCAGATGATGCTGTATCGAAATGCAGCTAACCTATTGAGAAGTCCCACACTGAATAGAACAGGGTATGTTTCCTAAGTTCAAACACTCCAACATACTCCAGGATTGGAAATAGGATAAGAACAGGTTGAGGAAAAGGAAAAAAAAAAAAGGTGGATTTGGGAGGAGGTGGATTTGAGAGCTCTACCAGCTCCCAGTTGTCCCAGCTAGGGCTTCAGCCCCCATGAGACACCCTTACCACCACACACACACAAAGCACTGCAGCACATCTCACCAGTGGGAAGTGCTTCCTTACTCTCCCTTGAGCTCACAAGACACCACCCACTGGTGCCTGCCTTGCCCAAGATGAGCAGCTCACCCCAGCACTCCAAATGCCAGATTCTCATCCTGTCATCGCGTGAAACAAAGTCTATACATAGCTCCAATTATTTGCCTTCTGGAAGGGGCTTTCATCCTCCACCTCACACTCAGTCTCATGACTAGGAAAACAAACAGTGAGATTCCTCTACAGCAGCACAGCAGCAGAAGAAAGAACAGCAAGATCTTCCTCCTCCACGTACCCCTGAATAACCACACTGCACTGGATCGTGGCATGGCCACGGTACATGGTAATGTACCGTGCATGTATAGTGCATGGCCCATGGTACAAGTAATGTGGAGGCAGTGCCCCAAGTTCTGTAGTAACCAAATCCCAAGAAGACTTCTTCCTAAACTCTTCAGCATCCAGTGACTAAGCAACATGTGTAAAACCATGCCGTAACGCTCACAGACACAAGGAGGCCAGGAGACATGGGTTTTCTCCTTCTGCTGTAATAGAATTGTATGGTCTTTAGTTTACCTTGCCATGCAGGCACATTAAGCATGGTTTTCTCTAATGCTGGAACATCACAAGATACCCAAACAACCTTGTCATTGCGATTTTGCACATTTTCCCTCTTTTGTGTATCCGTGAGCTCTGACTGCAGTAAAATTTCATCTCAGCCCACTGCCATCTGGAGCAAGGTTCGGTCTCAGACACAAACGTATTGGGAAAGGATATTTCTGGGGAGTGGTGGGAAGGTTAATCATGTGAATGCTTAGAGATAGTGATCTCTTTCAGTATCTCACTGTGACACTTTGTATGACCTGGATCCATCAAGACAGATTAACTGGAAAGACAGAAAGAGCTTTGGGATCTGATTGGTACTGGGGTCTACAAATCCTTAGTCGTCACAGCAGATTTTCAGTTTGGAGTTACCCTGATTTATCCCCGAGACCACGGTGACCTACACCACCTGCAGAGCATCAGAAGAAAACTCTCAGCCACTGCAGGGACTCTGCAGCTCCCAGCTCTGGGTCCGCTCACTCTCAAGGGACAAAGACGGCGCTCAGACAGGTTCACTCCAGGTTACCTGTTAGGCTTCACAGGAAGCATCAAAACCTTACTTATGAGGATTCAAAAGGAACATCAGAGGATGCCTTGCAACCTCCTGCCACCAAGAGAACAGATAGTACCCACCACTTTGCACTGCTCAGACATCACACCATCTTCCCACATTGCCTGTTGGATATAGGCTGGGCCACTCCCTGCTGGCATCAGCAGTGCATGGCACTACCTTGAATGGCTCCAGCCCTTTGACAACATCCTTCACCCACTTTAGTGCTCATGCCCTTTCTGCCTTGCAAGGTTGCCCCCCCAGCACTGCACAAGGCAGAGACCAGAGAGAAGAGGAAGAGTGATGCTAATGATTTCTCAGACCCATGTCAGGCAGCCTGTTTACTTCTGCTGGGCTTAGCTGGAGATGTTTGGATGCTTTTATACGACTTGACATCCACCCCTCAAATAACAGATCCTGCATCCCCAAAAAGGCCAGACAGACATTATCTTCTGATGCTATTTCCAGCGTTGTCCGGCAGACACCGCTGGGGAAGAAGAGCAGCTGCAGCTGGGGCGGGTTTACAAGCTGTTACTGGCCTGCCCGTTCCAGGCGATGCCTGTCAGGTCTGCGTGAGCTGGGCTCCTGTAATCGGCCAAAGCTGTTGTTTGTTAGCCCCTCGCGGTCTCTTGACTTTTCATCTTGATTAAAGAGCACGCCAAACGGCAGGATTAGCAAGGCAGGAGTCCCAATCCTTTTGCTGCTCCTGAAATCCAGTCGCCTGCCTACCGCACACGTGCTCATCCTCGGGGCTACCAATTAGTGGCACCAGCTGCTAGCCTGGATGCCAGGGCCAGGAGCTATTAGCGCACAGACCATTAGCTTTAAAAGGCATTTGGAACTTCTGAACATATTAGGGTTCTTATGACTGACGGACAGTACAGCCATATGTGGCTCACTGTTTTTTCTGTCAATATATTTCTCCAAAAAAATGCTGGGTTATTGGAATGATTTAGATGGTGTACTTGGGAAGACACCTTACCAAGAGGACTGAGTACTGCACGCAGTTGAATAGTTATTACCTGCTTTAACTAACTTCATTGGCACCCTTCCTCCGAGTTAGGAATGGCTGGATATTGGGACTCTATTTTTAGCCCTGCCATTTGCCCACCTAATGATTCCAGGGAAGTCATTTCAATTCTTTATGCTTCAGCAACCCCATCTGTAAGATGGCAATGATGAGCCCGTACCACAGGACTTGGAGATCTATGCCTGTACAACAATATAATAAAACTTCAGATTGCCATTACTGTCTAAAACCAAGGTGGGGAGGAAGCCCCATGGGTCTTCACATAGTTTGAAGCAGTAACTTCATGGATTTTTTTCAAATCTTGCATTCCCACTTGCACGTCACTTGAAGCCATTGACAAGAGAGAGAGAGAAAGCTCCAGGCTGGTCGCTCTGCACCTTGTGGCAGTGGTGCAGACACAAGGACACCACTCAGCCCCCTGGCCATTACCCTCGACCCACATGGATGAGCCAGATTGCAGAGCTGACTCAAAACCAAGTTAAAAGCCAGACTGCCTTACCAGCCTCAGCCCACTGCAATCCAACCACAGAGTGATTTTCCCATTACTTTCCCAGCTTTTTGTTTAAAGCAGAGCTGTCATGGAATTTGGAATTCAAACACAAGATCTCTTCAAAAGTCTTTAAAAGAGATTTTATAATGTGATGTTCTGATGAAATTTCCAGGCCTTCTTGCTTCATACAGCTGGTAAATATCAGCAAAATTCTTTTATCATTTTTTTTTAAATGTTTGACTCTTATTTCCCATAGCTGGATTCTTGCAATGCATACATTAGATCAGTAACATACAAACTGGTCTTTTTATCTCAGGTCTGACAGATTTTCAGGCTCAGGACAGTTCTTCTGTCATTTGAAAGGGCTCTTCCCTTAGTTAGATACACGTGTCCCTCTACTTACCCAGATGGTTTCCTCCTCCAAGCTAGAATAATGTATTTAAATTTATCCAATGACTTCCATGACTCAGATTTCCCATAGCTGGAAGGTTTCTAGCCGTTTTCTGCTCCACCTGCTCAGATGTTGAAGCAGCCCGCTCACTGGCTCACAACCTGCAATGCTGCACTTCATCAGTGGAGTGTGACTGCTGTTGGGGCAGGGAGAGGCTTTTAGCTATTTCAGTCTATCATGAAGCAGTTCTAGAGCAGCTTCATTTTCACATAACCCATGGTCTATAGCTTAGTCCCTGGCAGTCGTGGAGAGAAACCATAGCTTTTAGAGGTTTCCTTCTTCTGGGGAGGAAGGGTATGTCCTGAAAGCCATCATTTAGTGATGAGAGGTAATGGCTTCAAGTTGCACCAGAAGAGGTTCAGATTAGATATTAGGGAAAATTTCTTCTCCCAAAGAGTGGTGATGCAGTGGCACAGACTGTCCAGGGAGGTGGTAGAGTCACCATCCCTGGACATATTCAAGAAACACGGAGATGTGGCACTGAGGGACATGATTAGTGGGCATAGTGGGATGAGTTGGATTTGGGTCTTTCCCAACCTTAACGATTTCATGATTCTATGATTTCAGCCTCCTGATTAGTCCACTGGATAACCAAACTTACACTCCATCCCAAGCCTCCATCCCCCAGATATTTCTCACTAAACCACACTTCCTACCCAATAGCAAACTCATTCAGCAATTACAACACACAACAACTTTGCTGTCTACATAAACAGATAATTTTCTGGTTTGGACAACAGGACAGAAATGCAAATCCTTGCATACTGGTGTTTCATCACTTGCCTCTATTTCTTTTAGACAACAGGTCATGATTTCAAATAGCACGTCAGTGACCAAGACACCCTTCTTTACTGGTGTTAACTAGGACGTGAGATCCTATGCTACACAGACCATTCTGAAAATGCCACCTGGTGCCTTCCAACTGACAGGAGCCCTTCTGTAGACAACACATCTTTGGATAAAAGCATCCCAAATGATACTGGTGTTCAAGAAATCCTCTGAAATTGCTGGCAGGCATGAGTGGTGGCTCATCATAGCCTGGAACAGCTGAAAGCCAGACACAGGAGAAGCAGCTGAGGAAGGATGTAGTGATGTGATCAGGCTCAGAGAGGAGAGAAGCTAGAGAGGAACAAGGGCAAGAGCCTGGATGGGCTTCAAAGCTGCTGGGGTAAGCTGTTAAACTGGTTTTAAAAAACATATATTGGAGTTTAAGAAGGGAGAAGAGTACTGAGCTACAGGGTTCTGTCCTGCCATCATCTTCCATTGGCTATTCCCAGCTATCATGGAAGTCCCGGGACATTTGAAATTCCTGTTCTGGTTCAACCCAGACCCCACAGGGCACTGAGTGCACAGAATTCAAGCAAGAACCTGGCTTGAGAGAAGTAAAAACAATGACCAGCAAAGTCTTTGCCCCAGTGGCCCAACAACACTCACAATATGGCACAGATCAGTGCAACCAGGCAGGCTGCATCAGCCACCTTCTGAAACATCAACAAGCTATGTGGTGTCTCAGAGCAGCAACACAAATGAAAGAGAAATGCATATTGGAAAACTAAGCCTCTTGTCACAAAAGACAACATAGGGAAGGAAGATTGGCAAGGGCAAACAGTCAAGCAGTTAATTACAGAGTAAATTAACTCTCCAACCATATACATAATCAGACAGGAAACATTATAAGCTTAAGCCAGCAGTTTCAGTAACAAGATTTTGACAAAATTCCCATTTATCATCCCTGGGCTTAGGCAGTGAAGTTCTGCTTGAATGTCTCAAAATGGAACTGTAGCCCCCTACAACACTGTCACCAAGCCCTTGCGCTTAACTGGATTTTGAGGAACAGATATTGAGCTAAATGCAGAAAGGCAATAACACCTTCAAAATCACTGCTAATTGTTGGAAGCATTTCACGGCAGGGCCCTGGGTCCTTCCTTCAGCACAGAGCAGGGGGTGTTCCAGCCATGGATCAGGACTCTAATGGGAAGATGACCCTGATGTCATTTGTCACGAAATCTTGAGATAAACAAGGACTTAACTTTTCCATGGTAAACTCTTTCACAATTTGAGATATCCAGGGCCAGATCTGTAGATGTGAATGTACCAAAGGCCGTGAAAATCAGCTAGCGAGATGAGTGCTGTAAACAAATAAATAATCAGTCTTATCAATTTTCAAGTTCAGTAAAAGAAACCTCAGTGGAAATTTTTCACAGCTCTTCTGTGCCTCAGTTCTCCAACTGGAAAACAAGAGGATGTATGATGCTTCTGGGTCATTCTTAAATAAAATAAAATCACGGCCACAAAGCTCAGGCACCACAAAGAAGCACAGTTAGGGAGCAGTGAATCTGAATCCCACACAGTGTCTGTGAAGGACCCAGAAGAACAGGGAGAAATCTGGCCCATGAAGCAAAACATCAGAAGAACTCGCTTGTTGCCAGCAGGCACACGCGTAACCGGCTGGGCCAAATTATAGTTACATTCTGTCTGTTAGACAGACATGGAATGAAGTGGAAGAAATAAAACATTGGTCAGGAGCTTACCCCAAAGCACCTGATCCCTGCTGGGTGTGCGGAGCTGGTGCTGATGTGGGGTCAGCATTATTCCTCCCTGGGGCTGGAGCTTCCATCTTCACCTGCGGCATGCTGGGTGCCAGGCGACAACGAGCTGCCTGATGGAGAAATGACAGTCAGCACATGGCACCAGGCTCAGAACCATAGCAAGGGTGCACCCAGAAAAGCCCCAGAGGATGGGAAACATGTCTGCAGCCTTCTGGTGCACTGTGAGTTTGGGTTGTTTTTCTACAGTAGCAGCAACAGCAGTGAAAGAACCAAATAAAATCATTTTTTATTAGTTGAGAGAAGCCCTCAGCAGCCCGAGGACAAGTGTGCGGTTTTTGTCAGCCTGCCTGAGGAACATTTAAGGCTTTCGATATCAATGTGTCATTTCTGAAAACAGCCCATCACAGGGGTGAGTCCTCCAAACAAGCCTTCATGGCTGTTATCAGTGTTTCGGTGCATTTCTCTGTCCCTGAAGCAGC
Organism: Alectoris magna; assembly: GCA_030625065.1. Lineage (NCBI taxonomy): Eukaryota > Metazoa > Chordata > Aves > Galliformes > Phasianidae > Alectoris > Alectoris magna. Next base: position 10,444,013 of record CM060576.1, on the reverse strand, counting down.
TCCCCAGGCTGCTGGCTCCGGCTGCAGGCTGCTGGCTGCAAGTGCTGGGACCACCTCAGCAATGGGAAACCCATGGCTGCTGCTGATGCAGTGAGTCTGCACACACTGCCCCGAGAGCTGCCTGCCTACGTAACCTTTCCTCCCAGACATCAAAGCACAGCAGGCTGGGGATACCAGAAGACAAAGCCCTGTGTCCCAAAAAGCTATAGTGGGTCAGTGCCAAGAGATTGCTCTTAGGAATATGAAGCAGCAGCTTTGGGGCCTAGAACTGTATGGCTTGGCACTACTAGTTGTTCCTTTTTTTCAGCTGTTGTTGAAGCTTTTTATGTCTTATAAAGGAATTTTACCTGGATTCACTCTTAAGCTGCGGTCATGCACCTCCCTGAGAAATTGCAATTGGACTTTAACCAATTTGCCAAGGCCAAAATAGCATCCTGTATCTCAGATACAGGCATTTCACCAAGTAATCCAAAGACTGCTCTATTTCTCTGTTGAGAGAAAAGGTTTTTATAACGCTATGGATTTTGCTGGCTTTTAATGATAAGAGTCTAAGATCAGATTTGGCTCAGTCTCCCACACTTGTGCTTGGTGCTCTTCAAGAATCAGCAGGGATCAGTGCACAAGGGCTGAGGATGTGGCCACAGGATACACAGGGTTCAGGGCAGGACGGCCAGGTGCCTCGTGCTCCCACCTAACCCCTGCTAGAGGCTGTTCTGTCGATCGAGCCACCACACAAGAAAACAGCCCCTCGAGTCAGCTACGTCCAGCAAACTACCCCTATCAAAAGCTCCACTTTCTCCAGCCCTACCTGAACGTGGTCCGGAATTATTCACAAATGAGCTGACAGCTTTGTCTCAGAGGCCAGGGGCAACATACTGGAACTTTGCAACTTCTCTGTAATGAGTTTGGCAAACAAGGTAATGGCATGCTTGTCCTGCAGGCTCTGTTTGTTTGCGCCTTTCCCTAGCAGGCTGATCCAGCTCTGTCCTCCAAAGTGGCCGCACGCCAGCACCATCCATCTCTTGCTGTCTTCTGGGCTGCACAGGCCAGGCTCCTAATAGATGTGGCCTGAACAGATCCCATAGGCAAATGGCAGAGAGAGAGAGATGCTGCTGAAGAATGAGTGAGCACTGCCTGTCCTGTAAATGCCAGTCTTTCTGAGGTCAAGGGATGGAGGGGCACGAGATCACCACGGCAGGCACGGACACAGAGAGAGGAAAGAGAGATGTTAATGTGCGGCGTATTTAATCCCAAAACATTTTTCAACTCTTAAAATAAGAACTGGGAAGGAAGTCCATGCTGCCCAGTGGGCAAAGCTTGGCAGGGTTCAGACTTGTACATCAGCAGGATGCAGGAAGGCATGAGAGACAGAATGACGGAGGTGGCCAGAACACACAATTCTTCATTAAAACCCAGTGAATTAATGAGTTACCAGGGCCTTTCATATCGATCAGCCCAGAAATGCTATTTGGGTACGCTTTCAAAATGCTTGCATTTAAATTTCTTTTTTACATCTGGGATTTGTGATCAGAGCTTTATTGTCATCATTAGATTCTACAGCTTCAAAATGTTTTTGTTTGTTCGTTCTTAAGCAGTTCTTCTTTGCTTCTACTTCTACCAGCAAAACAGCATCCGCACCAACCAAAGCTTTTCTGAAAATGGGCACTTCAGGACCTTTTGCAAGGAGGGCAGAAAAATCAACAAGAAATCAACTTTGAAAGGAAAAATATAAATAAAATCAATAAAGTGGAAGATGAAAGAAAAAATCCAAATGGCTGGAATTAGTCTCATTTCGCCTGAACTTCCCCCTAATAGAGAATCTCCCTCAGAAGTCAAGCACGGAGCCTTATTTCACATTTTCCACAGTAACCTTCAGAGTTCAAAACGCTCATCTGCTCACCCCCTCCACGTCCCCTCACAGCAGCGTTTGCAAATGACACAAACATTTGACTATGATCTGTGCTCTCCCTAACGCAGCCCAGCCCGTGCCTGCGCCTGCTAACAATTTTCTCTGGAGCAAGTTCAAGCACAATTTGCTCATGCTGGTATCTATCTGTCATCGGATATGTCAGCCGAATCTCTTTCAGCTCGGGTGGGGAGGAAAGAGACAAAAGGTCACCTTCCACATACGGTGCGTTCTCCAGGAGGCACGGAAGAAAAGGAGAAAAACCGAGTTTTCATCTACCTGACAGGAATCAAATGCTTTTTCCCTTCTTCCCTTGCATTTCATTCCACACTTGCAGCATGGCTCAGCGTCTCTGATAGCAGATGGAAATGTTCAGGAGAGACCAAAATCCCTCCTGAGCCACTGGAGAGCCAGGAAGGTTAAAACACACAGCAGACCAAAAGGTTGCAATGTGTCCCATCCGCCTTTGAACCTTGACAGTACCTCAGCTCCCATGGCCACGATTGGCACCACAGTTACGTTTGGTTCATACAGCCGTAGTGCCTTCAGGAGCTGTTGGTTCATGGCACTGCCCCAGCTGAAGTCACACCGTGCTGCTTGGACCTTGTCCTCCTGTGGGAGATGCAAGTGACCTCATGTGCAATCCTGCACTGACAAGGATTTAATGTAGAACAACACCTTTTCTACTCCTTACAGGCGCTCCTAACTGTGTCCCATCTTTCTGCTGCCTGCAAGCAAGAACACGTGGATCTGTGAGCCTGTCCCATCATGCTGCAATCTGGCACTGCTTCCACCAAGTGTGCCAAGAGGGGATGTGCTCACTGGGGAGAGGGGGGATTTCACAGCCAGACACTCCGCTCAGGTATGGGCAGCAACCTGCAGCAACTCAACAGTGATGAACATATGCTCTCAAAAACGGCCGTCTGGGTTGTAAGGACAAGAGATACCAAGGCATCACCTCTGTTGAAAAAAATACCCTATCTTTACTGTAATGGAAGGATTTTTGCCTCCTTAAACCCCTATTATTATTTTTTTAATCAGCATTTCTGTATCTGACACAGTCAAAAGGGATTCTGGGGAAAAAATACAAATGGTACATCTATTTTTTTGTGAAAGAAGCTGTATGATCTCCAGCAGCAAGTCAGCGAGAGCAGGAGATGTACAGGAAGGTAAGGAACAGAAGAGCTTGGAGATTTATTTCCCATTAGAGAGTGGCAGATGGAGAGGAAGGGGGCACAGCAAATAATTTGAGTCGGAGCCAAACTGAGGAAAGGCAAAAATCAAATCAAGACTGGATGAAAGTTTTCCAGTGAAATATTCTACCCCATCCCGCCCCCAACAACCACCACTGAAAGAAAGGAGTTTTCTACAAAGCAGCATGCTCAGGGACAGGCCCACTTTGCACAAAGTTGTTATTATTTTTCAGTTAGCATTGAGTAACCAACCCAAAAAGGATTAGCGCCACCAGAAAAAGAAGTCAGGTTGCGGCAGACTTATTTCCATAGAAGACGTGGGTGAAAGCAAAGCCTCATGTGCAATTCTTCCATCAATAAAATCTAATTTTCCAACCATTTTTAAGGCTGAAGTGGAAAAGAGATTTAAGGAAAAACAATCTCAGGAAAAGCAAGCTGGATGCTATTGACAGCAAACCTGCAGAAACTTCCCCCAGTCTGGCTGCTGTTGTTACCTGCCCATCTCCCAGAGTCCCACTTGAAAGATAACCCTGTCCTAAGAGACAGCCTGCTGTGTGTAACGAGGACAGGCTTCTCTGTCAAAAATGCTCCTTTTTTGTTTTCTTTCCCCAGTCATATCTCCTCAATTAATAAAAGGTTTTGCCTCTCCCTACAAGCCCTGCCTTGCTCTGACAGCCCTCAATAGCTACCGACATCCAAAATAGCCTTGCCAATTTTGGAGCACAGCAGAGGTCTGGAGCACAAAAGCGAGGCACCCAGGCTTGCAGAGGAACACCTCTAAGAGGGACTGTGAACAAAACTGATTTTCATTAGCAGGAAGACAGGGTGACAGGATGGACCCCTCACTCAGCCCCACTCCAACCCCACATTTACTCTGCTGTGCCTCAAGCCATGCTGCCCAAACATCTTGTCCTCCTTTATCACATCCTTGAAACTCCTTGTTGCCCTACTAGATCTTTTTGGAGTCGTTAAAACAGGAAATACATGGGCAAATGCCCACACAAGTGAAATCTAGTAAGACAAATTTGGGGGAAAAAAAAGCACTTCACAAGATGTTTGTTACCAGCACAGCAGCAGTGGGTGAAAGCCATTCTGCAGCACATCAGTGTGCAAAGACCTGGGCTTGGACTTCTAGCAGCAGCAAGAGCTGTGATGGAGCTACCCTGTAAGAACCATCTTAAGGTAATGAAGCAGTGGTAACACCAAGCTGCCATTTGCCATACAGCCAAACTAAGCGCCTTTCAGTCCTTCATAAATGCATCTTCTGAGCACAAACCTCTCACACTGAAAGAGAGGAAATCATCCTTGCACTTCAGCAAGAGGAATGACTCAGATAGCCCCAGGCAACAAAGATCTGAGCCAATAAAGAACAACCGTGTCTGACTGCCTTTGGAAAAGCATTTGCTGATATTTTTTTCACATGTAACATTGCTTTAAGCTCCACAAGACGCATGGGTTTATGGCAGCTCACTAGGAGGGTGCTACTCTGTTATTTCTTTCCAGCACATCTTCCTTGTATATTTTAGAGATGTGGGGCCAGCTGGGAGGTGGGCTGTCCATGGTAGCCTCCACTGCAGTTCACCAAGCAAAAAAGGAACCAAAAAATTGAAACACCACAGGGTGAAATATGGGCCTAAGTCCATAGGAACAAACACTCCTGCTGGTTTCCATAGGCTCACACAGATTCTGTTATCACTGCTCAAACATCCAGGCTCAGAAAACCTTATCAGGATGGATTATGCTCACGCTGTCCATCATTCTGTCTGCAGTTCCATCACCATGGTAAGAGGTCAGGTAAGGGCACAGGTTCTGCCAGCAGCTCTGCTCTGACAGGGAAGAGGCTGTGGCCTTTTAACCTTCTCTACTGACTACAAGATCAGGTGAAGGGCTTTCTCGTCTCATCTCCTGCTTATATGGGATTTCTGACATTTCTTTCAGTAGGAAGAGAGCACTGTAAAAAAGTCCTGTCTCATGAACATCACATTTTTAAACGAATGCATCCAAACTGATGAGATGGGATGGACAGAATGATTCTCTCTAACCCACACACGAAAGCTCACCTTCCCTGCTCTCTGACACATCTGCACGAGCTGCTGTGGTGTCTGGGGAGCAGGTCTCATCCGTGCCCCTCACCCATCAGCCCCCCGCTGGAGTGAGACAGCCTGACCTGCTGCTCCTTCCAGCCCAGTGCATCGCTAACCCCCGGCAGCAGCCAGCCAGAGGATGCCTCATTCCAAAGATTGTGCGGAGGGGGCAAAGGGAGGGCCAAGCAAAGCTGTGAGTCATGCCTGGACAATTCCAGGAGCAGACAAACCATCTCCCAAGGAAACAGTCTCCTGCTTCCCTGACCTGACCTGTGACAGTTGCTCATGCTGGTAAAAACAAGTACTTTCTTCATCAGATATCTGTGTGACATCCACAGGGCCAGCAGTGCAAGTACAGTTTGTCAAGGTCTTGGGTGCACTGGAAACCTGTGGCAGTGCACTAAAGGGACTAAACTAAGCACAGTCCAAAGGAAAATTTACTGTGCCTCATGTCCTAACCTTTGTTGGTGTTAAATGCTGAAGTCATTGGTTGGTTTTCATCATCATGACCAGGCAAAACTTACCTCGACTTTTCCTCAGTGGTTATCTACTCCTTTGGAGACAAAAATGTGTGGTACTTACCATGACGGTTGTCCATTTTACAGGTGTGGAATAGCCCCTTGATTCTATATACACCTTCAGTGGAAGCCATTCTGTGTTTCAGCCCAGAAAGCAGGTTCTGAAAGTAGCAAACAAGTACAAAGAAATCATGGAAAACACAGTACCAATGAGATATTTGCAACTCAAAACAAAAGGACTCTATGAAGTCAAGGGAATATCTATTAAAATGAAGAATACGTCAATTCTTTTCTCCTCCACAAATGTATGTTTTAATTATGTATTTTCAGAGCTTTATGCTTCCAACATCACCAGCTATTTTGTACGTTCCAGTATCTTTACATGCTGTTAAAGTCACATCTGTTCTTTTACTGACAATTAATACCTTATTCCATTAATATTCTCAGATTCACCAAATAGGCATAAAATCTCTCTCATCTTTGCAAAAAGTGTTCCTTTAATGGTCTCCGAAGTTCTGCTGCAGGCAATGTTTTGCAGGTGTACAAGGGAGTTAGGAAACAATTACAGAGAACTGGGACTGCCAATGCTCTTTCTCTGGAAGAAAGGAGGATTCCAGCACTCCATCTGCAGTAACTTGTCTTCCTCAGAAGGAAGAATGTTGCAGGAAAATAACTGAGTGAGTTCTAATGTATCATGAGTTTTGTCCTAAGGAATTTTGTTAGAAACTTGTAAAGGAAACCAAAATCCCACGTTCCACCAGTTCACTCTGGCCAGTGTCAGCCTTAAATTTTGCCTGTAGGTTTCACCCATCTGTAAGGCTGATTTCACAGAGTTTTACACATTTGGGGTCTGAGCAGTGTCTCTGTGGCATCGTTTTCCAAAGCAGGACAGCAAAATCTAGCTGAGCCTGAGCTGCAGAAGGAATTCAGGTTTGAGCACACCAGCAAGGGGCAGAGGTACCTCAGATCATTACTCATGTAAGAAATGACTCTGAACTTTCTGTGCAAAGGAAAAGGGGGATAAACTCGTGGGGTAAAATGTCACAAGCAAGGATACTACTTAAATCGTAGAAATTACAAAAATAGTCTGTGCAACCTGTTTCTAGTTTAGCAGCTTGTGAGCTAGGAGTACTTAAGTGATACAGAGAGAACCAAGTATGCAACCTTACTTCTAAGATGCTGCGCTAACAGAGCCCATTTTGCAAGAAAGGACTTTCAAATTCTATTTAAGAAAAGAGGTGATACTGAAATCAGCTTCTTTGTGAAATGCAGCTTAGTATGAGTTTGACTAAATACCCCGCTCACTGCCAGTCAGCAGCTTCAGAGGGGTTCCTGAAATGTTTCCTTTGCTTAAGGCTTTCTTAGTTAAGGAAGGAAAGCAAAGCAATGAGATCAAGGGGTCTTCATAAAGGAAAAAAAAACACGGCCTTGCCATGGAAGAATTAGAATTAGCAAGTCGAGATGTCCATACTAGACAATGGCTCTGATAGCTTTTCTGCTGGACTGCATTTGAACATTTCACATCAAAAGTTCATTGCAAGCACAAGGTAGGACTGACTGGAGGGTGGTGTAGTAGCAAAATCCTTACTTGTCCTAATTTCATGGCTAGATCTGTGTAAGAATGAGGACCATTCTGAGAAGCATCAGCACAAATAGGCTTATTTTGTTGTGTTTTTTTTTTCTTGGGGCTTAAAACTTGACATATTCAATCAATTCTACTGCTTCTGTTGCATTGTGGATTAGTTAATTGCAGAAGCGAAAATGTGTGCCTGATTTATTATGTATAGAGCTTTGGAAAATTACAAAAAGCAGGAACCTAGACAAGTCATCCAACTCCTCTCTAATGGCCTTTAGCAACAAGGAAATGAGACTAACTGTAGTAAAAATGCAAATAAAAACTACAACACATGAATTCAGGCCTCTGCCTTCATCACAGAATCAATAAGAAATACTTCAGTTCAGACAGTCCAAAAGTTTAAAACCAAAACAGAACAAATTCCAGGTTTTCACATCTGTAGTTCTGGCAGCAAGGAAATGTTGCCAAATTCCTTATCACTTCTATGGCCATTTAAAACTCCCATCACTTCACACTGGCTCAGGCAGCCTCGGACAACAGTGTAGAGAACAAGTCTCCGGAAATTAGAGGTCAGTCTTGTTTGGGAGACAGGAGGATCCTAAAGTCTCTTCCACAATGACAGCATATAACTGTCAAGACCTAGAATCATAGAATCATTTGAGTTGGAAGGGACTCTCAAAGGCCATCTGGTCCAAGTCCCCTGCAATGAACAGGGACACCCACAGCTCCATCAGTGCTCAGAGCTCCATCCAGCCTGACCTTGGGTGTCTACAGGGACAGGGCACCACCACCCCTGGGCAACCTGTGCCAGTGCCTCATCGCTCTCACTGTCAAAAATGTTTTCCTTATACCTAACGTAAATCTCCCCTCCTTTGGTCTAAAATCACTTCCCCTTGTCCTACGACACCAGACCCTGCTAAAGAGTCTTTCTTACAGCTCCTCTTTAGATATTGGAAGGCCGCTATTGAAAGATCTGTTGATCAACCGAACTTGACCAAAATGTAAACTGGAATTTAAGACCAGTCCAAAGTGCTCAATGCTTCCCTCCAAACGCTTATCCTCCAGGTTCAGCACCTGTCCTGCTGAAAGACGGTTCAAACACAGCAACAAGCCCTGCTCCACAGGCACCTCCATCACACTACAGAGCGGGGCTGAGCAGCAGCTGCATGAGAAATTCTCTTTGGGAATGTTTCAGACACCAGATCTATTCAGGATAAAACATCAGAACTTGACGAGCTTGACTGTGATACAAGCTGATTTTGAGGAATCCATTACACAGCCATCAGCTTGTGACAACTCTTGGCTTTTAAAGACTGAAGCAGTGGCACAGAGGAGAGATCTACATGTAGTTAGTTACCTAAACTCAAATCCCCTTTGTGGTGAAGCATCTGATAGCACAGTAAGCATAACTTTAGTGCTAGGAGAGTGGAGCTCAGACAAAAACAAAGCTTTCAATCACCGCATATGCCTGTATGCATCAATTTTCTACACTGCTCTTTGCCAATTAATACTTCCAGACAAAGCACACTGAGAAGCAGCTTTAAATCTCATAGATTTTGTTTGCTCTCCTGCCCTGATAGACTTCTTAGCATTTTAACACGGGTTTACGTGTCCAAATATTTGCCTGGATAAATAGATTTAGAATAGTTTGAATAAGCTGCACTTTCTCTCAGGAAGCTGGGTGAGTCAAATCAGAAAAGAAATATGTATCTTGGGAAAGATCAGCAGCACAACTAGACAGGAAAATGAATGCAGAAGTTGGCACTTAATTGATCAGCGAGGGTAGAAATGCCCAACCTATGCAAAACACGACTAGTCTCTGGAGTCAAATACAACTTGCCAAAGGACGCATTTTCCCAAGCTTTGCCATTGCTAAAACAATTTGTTTCATAAAACTATGAAATACGTGCTTTTACTTCTTTTTTAATGTGAAACACATACTTAAACACAGTTAGAAACCCGCCATGCTGGAAACACCTCCGGAATCATTACGTGTATCTAAGATGTAACAAAACCAATATTGCTTACTCTTTTGTTACTGTGCTCTCAACAAAAGGAAGAAAAGGAATAAAATAACATAAGCAACAGAGGGCTTGAGCTAATTTTGCATATCTCAGGATGCAGGGTGTCCTCACACGCTTCAGAAATCCCAGTATAGATACAGCAGGTTACATAGATCAATTGCACGCATACAATTAGGGAAGCAAAAAGTGATAGTCCCACCATTAAATATAGGTTGGAGACTTAATAAGGCACAAAGTGAGGGAAATTAGAAGCTTTTAAATTGAAGTTATTATGTGCTGAAACAACTGCCAGAAATTATATGCTAATGTCATTCTCCTGCTTTTATTCCTCTCCGGTTCAGCAGCAATCCACTCCCCTGTCTCTTCCTACATTTGCAACCGCTCCTGTCTCACAGATTTGTCACCTCTCTCTCTTTTGACAAGGGACTGTCCCCCAGCAAAACACACCATCCTCCCCTCCAACACCCCAAGCCCAGCAACTTCACCATGGATCCAGCACCCTCTCTCCCCGCGATATCACAGCATTGAGCCCCCCAGGACTTCTCCATGTCTGTGCCACAGCCTGGACCATTATCTGAGACTTTTCTCCCACAGTAAACATCATGCTAGAAGCATGCGATTAGGCAGCCAGGCTTTCTCAGCCTTGCCTTTTGTTTCCGTATAAGGGAAGTAGTAAAATTCAATTAAGGTTATTGCTTTTTTTCCTCCTTCCTGATTTGTTTCGGTTAAAAGTAAACGACAATCCAATGCTGGCCAAGTGGAAACTCATGGCAACTTCCATTGGATTCCTGCCTCTAGGAACACAACGAATAAAAGAAACTTCCAAAGTGAACCAGAGTGAAGGACTGCCTGGGAACAGGGCTGTTAGCACCTGGAAACTGCCCACGAGAAATACAATAGAGATGTTCTGTAGCCCACCTACAAGCACACTGCGCACTCCTTAGCCACACTGTCCCAAATCCCCTCTGCAGCCACAGGTAATTCTGGCTCTGCTGTCTCTAAGAATGGCTGATGTCCACAGTCTCCAAAATCAGACAGTGGCAGAGGTTTAATCACACTGATAACAATAAGCACAAAAACGGTATTGTTTGAGGTGAAGTGCCTGTGGAGAGAGAAGAAAATTATACAAAGATTTACAGGGAACACAGGACTGAGGCGAAAATCGGAAAGCCAGAAGTTCTCAGGCAATAACGGGTGACTTTCCTGGCAATCAAGACTTGCAAATCAAGTCCACCTCCTGCCCCGGTGGCTGATTGCCAGGAACAAGTTAATTAACCATCACTAACAAACGCACGTCTAGTCTAGACTTTAACAACTCCGCTGACGCTGGCCCCACCGCCTCTTGGCAGCTTCCCCTGCCCAACCTCCTACAACTGCCCAGAAGCCAAATTCATCCTTGGGGAAAGTCTATTTCTTTAGCTTGCACCAGGAATGATCGCAGCCCAGAAAGTATGCCTTGGCAACCTCCCCATAACCTAAATCATCACATCTTTCTTTTTCTCCTTCCCCCCCTTAACGTGAACGATCTTTTCATCTTCCTCCAATCACCTTCACGCCAAAGACTTACAGCCAGCATCTCTTCTCTTGCAGCCGATACTCACAAGCACTTATTTTACATGTTGCTCGCTGAACTTTTTCTAGTTCATGGGCCTTACTTTAAAATTATAATTCGTAAAATAGTCTAATTCTCCAAACGGCGCTGAGCTGAGTGGAATAATTACCTTACTTGTTTTAGGCCTCTGCTGGAGTCCAAAATTATACACTTGGAAAATTACAATTGTTTTATCTTCTCTTTTCTTTTTTTTCCTTTTTTTTTCAGTTTCACAAGATGTGTGAAAGACAGGTTTTTATAAAGGACATAAAACCAGCCAAAACTATAATTACCACAGGCAGAAAAGAATCCAGAGAAAAAGATGATTTTATGATTAAGGCACTGGATTAGAAATTCAGAAATTTAGCTTCTCTTTGTAGCTCTGCCAAAATCTCTCTCTCTAACCTTTGCCGAGTGAGTTAACTCCCTTGTGCCTCAAAGAAAACACTTTGCCACTTCCTTGTTTTATGATAGCTGCTGCGAAAACACGTTCATTCACCTTTGTGAGATGCTCAAATACACCAAGCATCAGAAAAGCACAAGAATTGGGATGGTTTCAGTCATCTGACTGCGTTTAATCACCTCCTGTCAAAAGCATATTGCACCTTTAATCACAAGCACATGGGATGTATCAGCATCACTCTTGAGAAACTAACGCCACGCTAAAGGACAAAAAAAGAAAGACTAAACGTACCCATTCCTAACAGAAAATATTTTGCAAAGCAGTACAGCAAATACCTAAATGTAGATGTGAAGCTTAGCATCCGCCCATCACCTTTCCCTCAGCACAGGGATCAGCTCAGGTCTCTTATAATTGACCAAAAATGTCAATTCATATTCCACTGGAGTTGTACCAACTCAGAAGCAATTACAGAAGCTTCCACACTTGCATCTTGATAATGAAAAAAAACAACTGAAAAAAAAAAGAAGAAAAAAAAGAAAAAAGAAAAGAAAGAAAAGCTACTAAAGATATGCAGCTAGTTTTCAAAATAACCTTAAAAACAGGTTGCCAGACATGCTGGGGCATTCCCTGTACATGTTTCTGGGCTGCAATGTAGACACTCAACTTTCAGAGTGAATTCCATTAAAAAATCTTAGACTGGGAAGGACCCAATCTGCATCCCATATGTGTGAAAGGACCCCCAGCCCAGGCATGGCAAGCTCATGGGGGTCTCATCTCTTCTCCTCCCAGAGCACCAGGGCCTAGGGATGGTGCTACATCAGCCGATCCTCCCTGTCTTTTTCATTGCTTTAATAAATTAAGCCAAGCAACAATAGAGATGAGAGAAAGCAGGACAATGTGGTAAATGTAGCAGAAAGAAATTTGAATTGTAATGAGGAGAGCTAATCAGAAAAAGAATGGACTATAGAAAAAGCACTAATGAGTTTCTAAATAAATTCAAAAGGTTAATATTGTTCTATCTAACAAATACGAGAAGAATCCTAATGTGAAATGAAAGGCCTCACTCCAGTGCCCCCATGGCCACGTGTTACAGCCACATCCAACCCCACCGCCAACACCCGGCTGGCCACTGCCGCTCCTGCTGCCCACCACGGGCTGCCTGGGCTTCCAACCAGACTCACGTCTTGGTCTCTTTGTTTCTGTACTTGAAATATCCCAGTCCAATAAGTCCACGGACAGACCCTCTTTAATGTGGAGGGACTGCATCGGGTTTTTGTGGCAGGTTTATGTTAGCATTAACAAACCAGCCATCAGAATGTGGTTTGCAAACTACAATGGGAGTGCATGTCTGAATGCCGGGTGATGTGGTTTTTCAAGCACAGTTGCATACACTCTTATTACCCGTGTGGATTGTCAGGGTGAGGAGAATGCCCTGCAGGTGCACTACAGAAAGGGCAAGTAAATAGAAAAGTTTATAGAAATAAAAAGCTTGCAGGGCTTTTCTATTTGTTTGGGCTGTTGGTTGTTTGGTTTTTTGTTTGTTTGTTTGTTTTTAATTTAAGTGACAGCAGTAATTCGGAATGCATTCGAAGACTTTCTATATATAAAATCAAAAGTGAAAAAATTCAGAGTTCTTTATGCATTCTATTACAAAACATGGTAAAAATGGTGTGCCAGTCAAAATATGAATTTTTTAAAGCGAGAAAAGCAGCCCATTTCAAGAAAAAAAAAATATCCAATTCCCAGGAAAGTAATAGACTCACAGGCTTTTCATAAGAACAGAAGATCTGCTCAACCATTTCCTTGCTTGAAGGAAGGAAATCGTGCCATTATAATATTTTACTCTGAATTCAAAAAAATCTGCCATGACATCATTCTTCAGGGAGAGATCTGCGTGTATTTGTGTACATGGCTGCCCATATGTCTTCCGAACAACAAACAAAACGTGGAGGAAAGAGGCAAGGGAACAGCACATCCATCTTCTCCCACTTTCACAATGCCAGGAGATGAGTTAGGTGCGGTCCCAGCTCCGCATCACCTCGTTACGATCACACCGTACCCACAGCCATAGATCTAACTGCACACACTGCTGCTGGCGGGGTCACATGGATCCTCCACTCTGAAACTTGCAGAAAACAAAGGAAATTAAGATACGTACCTTTTATTTTTCAGATATGTGAATCATCCTGTAGCCGGCATAATGCTGCTGTGCCACAGCTGACCATTCTATATGTACTTTCAGGGGAGCTTGCATACTGCTACTCAGCCATTCATCGGCCACAAATCATTTTTGTTCAACAGGCAGATTAAAGACTTCAGCTTTCCTCTTCTCCTCCTCCTAGAAGGGACAGTGAGAATTTATCCATCACACTGAGTGTCACCAAAGCACAAACACTGAGTAGAGGTTTTGGCAGAGTGCAAGGCAAAGATTGGAAGCCAAAACCCTTGGATCCAAGAGACCACAGGACTGTCAAATGTGCAGAGACAGGGACAGGACAGCCAAGGCTGTTTGCACATAACCCTTTGAAAGCCAGTGGAAATGCCACTTAACCTCTTATCAGTTACATGGAGGTTACCAGAGCTCCTCAACATTTCCAACCCAAATCATGAGGGAAATAAGATGGAAATTAGTAGAGCAACTCATCCCCTTGAATTCAAGGTGGAAGAGTCACCCAGCTGGATGCTCTTGGCACTGCTCTGTAAATGGTTAAATGCAAAATTATTCTTTTTGTGACAAGGGGCACTGCAATGAAACAGCTAACTGTGGATAAACAAGACAGTTGCACAGCTCATCATAACCTTAATGATCCTCTCTAAATCATGCAGTCCCATCACCTAGATCTATTGGCCACATTAGCAGACTGCTGAGTGCAGGAAATGTGGAGAGGATCATTTTTAAATGATTTTACGTGCCGTGCTCATTGGGAACCCTTTGAGATAGAATCTAAAGCAGATGGTAAAATGGGAAAATTATTCACATTAATTCTTCAGCAGCCTAAAATAAATAAAAAAATAAATGAAGTAATGAAAGCCTCATTCAGTCACGCTTTTGCAACGGCCATAAAAGCTCCAACAGGAAGAAACCAGCACTGTTCTGTTCTTTGCCACAAACCTGCTGCTAGTTAATTGGCTTCAAAGACACAGAGACATTAATATCCTGTAAAAAAATAAATGATCAGCTCCATTCTTTGGCTATTGTTCAATGGCCTGATGAAAGAACAAGCTGAAACAGCAAATAAACCTCACTGTATACAGTGTGCTTTGTATCTATTTATTTCAATTTTCCTTCACGCACATTTCCTACAGAACAACATCTTTTGCTTTGAGCTTCTCATGCACTCTGGAAATTGTTACAGTGAGATTAGCAGTACCCCATTTCACAGACAGGGAAACTGAGGCACTGCTTTCATCCAAAGGGGGAACAGCAAAGTCATAACAAGAGCTTATATCTAATCCAACCCCAACACCAAGTTGTTTTGCCAGTCCCACAGGACGAGCACTTCCACCAAGACCTGGTTTATCAGAGCTCTGATATTGAACACACTGCGACCCCTGCCAAATAATTCAGCAGCTCCAGGACTGGCTCTCCCTCACCCACGTGAGTCTGAGGACCTGAGGAGAAGAAGCCTGCTCCAGTAGCTGTGAGTTATACAAAACTTTACCTACAACCTTAAAGACAAGTAGCAAATGACGGACGCTGCAGTACTGGTAAGATATTTCTACACAACATCAGTACAAAACTCTGTGAAACTGCCGAAAGCAAATGATACTAAAATACTAAAAATGCACTTTTAAAATCAGTAGGACCAAATTTACCTAGTATTAAGAGACAAAGGTCCAAACTTCTCCATAGCTGTTAGAGAAACATGGTGCAAGCTGTTACATTATTTCATTTCTAATACAAAGTTATCTGAATCTGTATCTGAAAGGTGATCTGTATCTGAAAGGTGAAATCTCTTGCTTGTTGCGGCCAAGGGCACTTAGCAATATTTACTACATGGAAATCTCTGACTTGATTCTTGTTCCTGAAACAACACAGCCCTGTTGCTTTCCAGCTATTTTATTTCCTATTCATTTTTGGCACGAGGAGTAAAACATACAAGGCTTACAACAGCCTGCAGCTCTCATCTGCATTCCTCTATGCTCTGTCCATGGCGCCTGACACACTATTTTAATTGTATCGTCTCTCTAATGCTCTAAGGTGTGCAAAATGAGTTCAGCTCTCACAGCAAGAGCTGCCATCAGCAGTGAGCTGCTGCTGTAGTGTTTTCCCGTCAGGTTAGTGCCAGGGTAAGCAGCCGGCTGTTTTGGAGAATGAACATATGTGGACCTATATCAGCTGGATGCACCGCCCTGCCTCATTTCCCAGAGTCCAGCAACTGAGAGACAAAATTTAACCACTCTAGAACTATCCATCATCTGGACAGTGGCTCCTCGGCAGCCCAGGCTTAGGGACAAGAGGCAACAGCAGTGCCCCAGCTGGGAGCAGCTGCCTCCCATCCAACTTTTCCCAGTGCTCAAAAGCTCAAAAAATCTTTTCTTTCCATTTTGGAGCATTCCCTGGGGCATCCCCTGGGGCTGAGGCTTCCCTGCCTTGCTCCTAAAATGAAACTGTTCCTGGAGTGGAGGAGATTATGAACCACGTCTCTGTGCTCCTCTTGTCTCTGCTCAGCATCAGCTGAAAGCTTGGAGCCCTGGAAAATGCACAGCGTGGTAAAGGTCGTGATCCGAATGTAGATTATTCATGGACATGAATTTATCTGATGAATTACTCTAAACATATAATTCAACTGGCTCCACTGAACACGTATAGGATGCATCTCTGCAGCTGCCCTAAATAAAAAGCAGGACATTAAATAAGGACAGTCACTTGTGTGAAAGCATAATGTTTTATTTACCACAAATATGCTAATTCTTTAATTTCCACACTGTGTGCTAACTAGAAATACAACCTGAGCAAGATGCATTTACTTGCAGCTGATTACTAGGTAGCATATTGCAACTGATATCAGGTTTTAGACCCTGATTTGCTGCTAGACTAAATTTTACCCCATTCTGATCACGTGGTAACTCTGAATTGTTTACCGACATTTAGGACTGTCACATGTTGGCAATGGCCCTGTGCCGCTCAGTTTTGCCTACTGGGTATATTTATTGGTAGGTTTGTCAGAAAATGCATCATTCCTTCCCATTCCTTCTAAACGAATAGCAAGAGGCCAGATAGAGCCAGCCATTTCAGCATCTACCCCAATGTCCTGATGAACTTCCTGTTTTCTGGACTTGAGTTCAGTGGATTTAGACAAGGAAAGCAAAATGAAAAAAAAAATTGAATTCCAAAGGCACACTGCAAAATGAGAAGAGCTGGAGCAAAGTGTCTGCCAGGGTGCAAAGCATCCTCTGAAACCCAGCAGCTTGTCTCCATGCAAAGCATACCAACTTGAGCCCCAGGCAATACAGGTAATTCACAAGGACCCATTTCATTTAATGCATCTTCTTCTCTTAAGCTTCACTGGTCCTGCTGTTACCACTATACAACTCCTCATTTTAAAAAAGGCTGTTTTCTGTCACTGCGATCCCTCTGAGTACAAGCTTCCATGTGGAGGGACCACGGGTATCATTTTCAGTGGGGTCTGGGGAGGTTTGAAACTATTCTGCCCGTTGTAGGTAGGCCTAGGCAGAGCTAATCTAATTATACAGGAACTATGGGAATTGTCTCCAAGGAGGAAGGCACAAGGCCGCAGTCCAAGAGGAATAAATCACAATTCATCCAAGCAAGGAAGCTCAAAGATACAGATCTAGGACTGAAGCATGTAATTCCTCTTCAGGCGTACACTTGCACATGGTTAATTATACTGACTTTGCTCGTTCAGGTAAATGGAAGCGTGTACTTAAAGCTGAGCGCACATTTCAGTGCCTTTGGAAGCTGGGACAGTATGAACATTTCAGCTCGAGTCCTTCTTGGAAATTAGCAGCCTTGGGGGGTCGGCCCTTGCTTTACAAATTATAGAAGTATCTCCAAAGGCTTTCGGCCACATGTGGTGCTCACACCTCCTGCGGTGTTTTGCCGTGACAAAACAGAGACAGGGAAGTTTGCCACGATGGAGTCTTACTGAGGCAAATTTACTGTCACCCCGTGCTGTTTGGAGCTGTTGATTGCTTTAGTGCTCGTGTACAATGTCAGCACAGACAATTTCAGACGAAGAAAACTGAAAAACTGTTTTAAAAACAAGCACAACTTTTTGCATCCCCTGAAAAGTTCAAGAGCATTGTTGTTTCAGGACAAATTTTCAATTTAATTCTTATCTTATCCAAATGCCCAATCTCTTTTGTCATCAGTTATTTTCCAAGGCACTGAACAAGAGAGCTCTGCACTTATATTTAACAGGCATGGCAATGGCACGGAGCACTTCAGCTCGCCTCCTGCAGAGATAAGCCCACACCAGGCAGCCTCCAGACTTGGGGACGTTCAAATCCAGAATGTGTCAGGGTGAAGTCCCAGAACTCCTAAAGAAACAGCAGCATATAACAGTATGAGGAACGTTTCGCTCTTGCTCTCTTCACCATTTCATCCTATTTCTCCACTCAGCTCATAGGCAGGACAAGCAACACAAGCAGGACTTAAGCCAGGCACATTTCTTGGCCACGTCCAATCTATGAAGCTCATCAGTAAAAGATTAATGTAATTCTCCCTTTGAAAAATGCACATCTATTAAATGGAAGCTGATAAGAAGAAAGGGTGACTTTCATCTTTGTTGTTTTTTATATGTTGTTCGTATTTGTTGGTTTTTATTTATAAAAGGGCAGAAAGATGTATTTAAAGCTCAAATTAAAAATGCTTAAAGCTAGATGAACTATTAAAAAGAAGTCAGGACAACAAAGACTTTGTTCAAGTAAAGCAAATAAATTAACTGATTAGCAGAAGTGTCTGAATTCCAGTTATTTCTGATTCAAAATCTTACAGTTTCCTGGGAGAAGAAAATTGTTTCTCATACCACTTTACCAATCCAGATACTGTCACCATACTTTATAATCTCTTATTGAGAACACTTCTCCAATTCTTAAGTAAATGATTTGTTTTCCTCCCCCACTCCCCCTCAAAATCTTTTTGTTTTCTCCTGGAGTGCCCTATATACTCTTTGTTGAAAGAACAAAATGGATTCAATGGACTTCACAAAGGAAAACAAGAGAAAGAAAAGCACAAGCCCTCCCTCTTTCATTAAGGAAAAGCACAGCCTACTCAACTTCATTTTTACAGCCAAGTCCTTAAAAATGGAGGGTGTTGTCCTTATGCAGACACCAAAAGTTGACCAAGGACACTGAGACAATCCAGGGGACAGCTGGGACTTGGTGGGCACAACCATGCACCACCTGCTTTCCATCGGGACCTCAGAATGACAAGCCAGCCCGATTTTGGATAACATGGATCTTGGAACAAAACATCCACTGTGGCAGCGGAGGTAGGTCTATGGCAGGCTTAATACTCAGCAGGACATGTTATGCCAAAGAGTGTACATATGGGAAACAAACGACAAACAGAAAAGAAAAAACTGCTTCAGACGGCATCTTCATTCAACCAGCAGAAAAATCAGCTGCTCAACAATGGGCTCTGGTTTATTTGTTAGAACAGGCAGCCCAAACCTGGGGGATTTAATAACAACTCCACGAGCAAGGCAATAGGTGCCTCCAGCACAGGTACTTTCAGCTTTGCTTTAATATAGGGAAAGGGAAGGAGGAAGGAAACAAATGCAATAGGAAGGAGTGGAGCAGCAGAACAAGATGACAGCACCATGACAGGAAACAATTTATAACTTACTCGAGAGCCTTTTCCAAGTCATCTGTTCTGCAGCACAAACAGCAGTGGAGGTTTGTTCGGCTATACTGTACACAGACACACAAGCATACACATATTCAAAGCTGTCTGTAACCACCTCACTCATCCTGAGCTGCGGGGTGGTTTCACTGAGCCACACCTGCTCTGATTTGTTGCCGTGCTTAATGCTGAACAGAAAAATTCAGAGTATGAACTGAAGAGGGAAACTCATTGAATTCCATGGAAACTTCTTTAACAATACATGAGTGTGACTTGGGATTCATGATTTTTTGTGCAATATGATAAAGCCAGAAATAACAATCCCAAAGAATATCCCAAAGATATCTTTCCACCATGACCTATTTTCTGCCAGCTTATGAGAAAGAGACCGGTCATCCAGGTCAATAAACTGGCTTCTAGAGCCATGGAGAGGCAAACCGCAGTGCTGTCCTCCCTCGGGTCTTTGTATGAACCCCAGCACTTAAATACGGGATTTGATTGTTAGCATCCCTTTGGATCTCATTAGCCACAATGGTTTGGGCAGGGACAAGAAGGCTCTCAGAAGCCTTGCAAGACCTACTTGGCATCCCTGAGCTTGTGCTTTGAGCTGGGTCACAGCCTGCATCTGTGAAAACATTTGCTGTTGCTCTCACATCCTTACTGCAAACAGAGTTTGCCTGGCAGCAGTGCCAGCCCCTGCTAGTCATCTGTGTTCAGAGCTATTTCTTACTCAGGTTGTTAACTAGCAATACTTCACCCATACAGAAACTGAGAGCACTCAGTTAAGGAGAAAAACTTAAAGGAAAAAGTATTCTCTCCCAGTGAAGTTGTATGGGAATGACTTGTTAAATTTACACCCACAAAATCACAGAATAATTACCCAGGCCTTCTGTTTGCACAGTAATTACAATGCAACAGTTTAAGGAGGAGGAGAAGAGTCTCACTGATCAGCGTGGTTGGTTTCTAGCCCCCTCTCTATAATGCCCCCTCTGTTCCCGTAAAGCAGAGGGGATCCATGAGCCCCATGGCTCCCCTTGGCCTTGGCCCTGCTTCAGTTCTATGTGCTGCCAGAATGGGCCGTGGTGGCCCTGGGCCCCCTCCTGACACATGCTGGAGCACATTAGCAGCTGCCACAATGCAGGCAGCACAGGTGCCTTCAGGTGGCCAAGCGGTGCCATGGGCAGAGCTGCCACAAGCATGAGGCTCTCAAAACACAACCCAAGCAGAGCCCAAGCAACTACCACCTTCCTAAATTCTAATTAAATCCATCAGCAAAACACAACATGACGAAGAACCGTTTGACTCAAAGTGACAGAATGCCTATTTATAGCTCATGCTGCACTCACTGAGCTTGCTGCACGAGCTGCTTGCATGCGAGAGCTCTGCTCAGAGGCCATGCTGGGAGAGAGGGCATCTCCTCTTCACCCTCCCAAACAGCCCCCCATACCCAGGGCAGACATTCACTGCTTCTTGACCATCTCAATAAAACTTACTGCACTCCTCAGACCCACATTTTTCACCAGAATAAACCCTCATTCGCTTTCTAGCCCCTCCTGCCTACACAAGAGGAATCCCCTTAGTTCTCCTTTTGGGGCTGGAGAACCATCACAACAGCTCAGCCAGGACTGAGGGGGTGGGACCTTCCCCTCATCAGCAGATGAGAGCTTCAAAGCCTGCAGGTGACCATAGCAGACTGCTCGCAGCCTCTTTTAAAACACCAATGCAAACTCCCAGCTTGAGGCATTAAAATTTAATTACCAGGGACAGCTGGATCTGGGCAAGGGTCTGACTCTGAGGACCTGAATAAAAAAAACTTCATTCAGCAGCAAGCTGTCCAGCACTGAGGAAATGGACTCAAGCCAAACGTTATTTATACATCTTAAGGTCTTAGAGATTTTGCTCCAGCAGGCTTGGCCAGCCAAGCAGCCAAATGCAGGCTTGCTGCCTGCGGTGCAAATGCCTAGGGACCCACTTTTCCCATCTCTACACTTTTAGGGAGGGAGCCAAGTCCTGCCACATGGGTGACCTTCATTTTAGGGGACACAGGTGGCAGTGGGACAGGAGGACACACACACTGGTTCAGGTACCCATCAGCATCGCTGCTGCAGCATCCTGCGGCCCACAACCACAGCTTACAGCGAATGTGCAGGTGACAGATTTTGTATTTTCAGTTGGAAATGAAATTCAATCTCACACAAATAATTATATTTGTTTTCCCTTCAGCTTTCAGTCAGGCATAGCTAGCTACTGAAAAAGCCAAATACTCATCAGATTTGATTTTCCTCTACTTTTCAATGCCAAAAGCTGTATTTTTTTCTCCTGGACAAGTAGTATTAACTTACTTAAATACCTGGGCATCAGCTGCATTCCAGTTTTTAGTGAACCTGATCAGAACTGGAGAGAAAATGTATCTTCCTATATACAAACAGCAATTTTTAAACAGCATTTTGTTTGCAGAGAAAGAAAGAGGAGACTGATCGGTTTTTAAACTGAGTTTGCAACACAGACTCTATCTTCTCCTTTACCCAAGCAAATCTACAGTTCTCTCAGTCGTTTTAAAGGCAGGTGGTTGTTGCTTTCTAGTTCTTTTTCTTTCTTCTTTTTTCTTTTTCTTTAAACACAAGCATCTTGTCCTGGCTGAAGTGGTGGAGGTGCCATGCGGGGACATAAGCAGGAGGAATGGATCCCCCTGGGGCACCCAGGGGTGCATTTGGCACTCGAGGTTCCCCAGCGCCTCTCCTGCCCCCCCCCGGCCGCTCCTGGAAGGAGCTTTCCGGGGGTGTCACTCCTCGGTGGCGGTGCGCGAGGCTCTGTCCCCCCCTGGTGCTCGGCTCACGGAAAGACATGACAGGAAGAGCCTCAGAAAAGTACTGGGGTCGGTGTGCAACAAACAGCGCAGGGGTGACAGACACACGGTAGAGATAAAAATAAAAAATCCTTGGTTAAAAAAAAAAATGCTCGATGCATTCTAACCTCCTCAGGGCAGGGACTGAGCCAAGGGTCTCTTTGCACTTTCCCAGTGGAAATCTGAGCAGAGATGATGCTCTGGGTCTGAAAAACAAACCCACAGCAAGCAGGTAATGCTCTGCTTCTCTAGGAAATGCATTGCGAGTCAGTTTGGAAAGGTTCTGAAGAGCAAGATAGCACTCACCAGCCACTGGAGGAAGTGACTGCTGCTCCCTGGAAGGCATGCCTGAAGGATTTGCTTCACCCCACTCCCTGTCTGAGGTAAAGAAAGGCAGGATAGTTCTCACTGAAAGCCAACACCATCCTGAGAAAAAGGCAAAAACAGTTTTCCATTAAGAAATTTGTTTGTTTTGCAAGCTCAACTTTTCATCTACATAAAGCACGCTGGCCATGTAACTGTTTGGTGGAGAAAGTTTTTACCATGGGGGTTCCTAGTCTATGATGCAACTATAAGAAACATCCACCTTTCACTGAGAATGAGGAAAATGAATACCTAAATGTTTAAACCTCATAATTCCCATAAATTCGTTAGAAATCCACCTAAACGTCCTACAAAATATTTTCATTCTAATAAGGAAAAAAATGTTTCCAATGTGTAGCCTCTCAGCAAGTTAATTAAAAGGGAGCAGGAAAACTCTCTTGGAAATCATTTTTAAAATCTTCTATTGTCCATTCTATTTTAGGCCTAAAAACCTCTGGAAGTTTAACAGCAAAAATAACCTTCTTGGTTACTGCAAACAACAAGAAACAACCACAGCGTATACGTTTGTATTTTTAACCACCTTGGTGGAAAGAAATGAGAAATGTTCACTGGTGGATTTGGTTAAAATACCTTGTAGAAATATCTTCAGTCTCATCACAGACCTATCAGTGATGAGAAAAGCCTCTAGCATTAAAAACATCCCATAGCAGGCAGGTAATTTCGTGTGTGTACTATTAGGTTTTCAAAAGCAAACTCAACACCATTTAAAAATTCATTTTGGAGATAAGTGGAACATTTTCCTAGATGCTTTTCCATTCCCTGAAATACCTCACACTTTCAAGATTTACCTATATCAGTGCAGAGAATATCATGAGGAAGTAGAAAGCCAAACAAAACAAATCCTGTTACAACTTCAGCAATCAGTGCAGTTTTTGCCCTGATCTCCATCAGATCCAAGACTTCATGGAATCACTGAATATCCCAAGTCAAAAATCTATAAGGATCACTGAGCACAGCCCCTGGTTCCTCACAGCACCACCCAAACCCTGAACTCTGGCAGCTCAGGGCTGTTCTGCCTGCCAGCAGCATCCCTTCCTCTGGCCTCACAGTGCTCCAATGGGTCAGGCAGTCCCCCCACTCAAACTGTCAGATCCACTAGCTGGAAGGGAAGGATAACACTCACCCTCGCTGCCCAAAGCAAGTCTGAAATCAGGTCATTCTCCCCTTTTGATGGGAGAGGATATTCATCTGCTCCTTTGGGACAGTGTTTGGTGCTTCACGTCTGCTTCAGACCTGTCATATGGGCAGGACACAACCAGCAGAACTTGTCACTGAGATGTGCAGTTGGCCGTCTGGGGACAATGGAAGAGTCAGAAAATCACCTTAGATCAGAGAAAGACAAATGCAGAAGTTGAGCAAACTCAGAAGCAGCCCCGGCACAGGGCAGGGAGGGGAGGAGAAGGGGATGGTGGTGCACATCCAGCGCCCATCAGGGCTGGGAACAGCACCTGCCGGAACCAGCCAGGAGCTGCAGGGCAGAATCCTGAGACAGGAGGGCTCTGCAAGTTGTGGCTGTGGGGATCACTGGCTGAAATTAACCAGTAAAGAAAACTTAGCAACAGTTAGAGAAAACATTGATTTTGTGCATTTCTGCTTCTGCATGGCCTGAGAAATAGCACTTCCAGACATTAGGTTTTGGGCTTAATTCAAACGCTGATATACACTAGTGCTGAGACACATCAGCAGAACTGAATCTGAAATTATTACTTTTCCCTACCTGCCACCCCTTATCTAGAGTATTCGAGCAGATCTGATACCAATTCTGGCACCCATCACTTGGTGCACAATTGCAGATAAGGAATCAAACCCCACGTGTTGTGTACTTGCAAGCTGGCAGCGCTGGGCCTGATGCACCCCAGGGGACGGCTGGCCCTTCTGGCTGCCAGGGCACACTGTGACTCACGGACAACTTGCCACAACCAGAACCCCCAGGTCCCTTTCTGTGGGGCTGCTCTCCAGCCCCTCATCCCCCGGTCTGTACACAGAGCCAGGGCTGCCCCAACCCAGCTGCACAACCCAGCACTTCTCTGCTTCGTGCAGGCAGAAACTGCCCTCAAATCTGTCAAGACTGTGGTGTGAGGCCACCCCACAATCAAGGGAGGCAACACACCTCCCAGTTTAGCATCATCCACAAATTTACTACATATAACTTTCAGATCTTTATTGGAGTTACCAATTAAATCATGAAAGAGAACTGGTTCAATAATGGAGCCTTGCAGAGCCCCACTAGTGGCACACAGGGCAACTCCCAGGCCATTGCCTCCCCACAACCAACACAGCCATGTTTTGGTCATCATGGGACATTCTTAAGGTCACACTGCCATGGCTTTCTGATGTCACAAACCACCGACCTAGAAATACAGGGACCCTGACAACAGAACCTCAGTCTTTAATAGACTCGCGACTTGGTGGCACGCTTGTGGCCCAAGGAGCAATAAACAAAGTCCCTTCCCACCTTTTGTGTTGTCCCACGTGGAGGAGGATGGATCCTCCTCCACCAAAGAAGCCACGGCTTCAGGGGAGCAGCAGCAAACCTGAGCCGATGGATGTCGATCCACCAGAGAGCAGCGTCGAGCCCATGGAGGTGGACATCCCGCTGCAGGAGGAACCCATGGAGGTGGATCCACCTCCATCGAGGCAGGGCAGGCACCCCAACATCGTGCCTGCCTGGAGACGCTGCTACATCCATCGGCAGCGCACCAGGGGCTCTCGATTTTCACCTTGGCGTTGAATGCCACCATCCGCCACAGAGCCCCTGCGCCAGCTGCTGCTCCCTGCCGCCCTTTCTTCCCCGTCCTCCATCCTCAGCCTTCCCCAAGACCTCTCACCTCTTCTTCCCCGATCTCTGAGGAAACGGGAAGGACTGGCACTGCTGCCCTATCAGCTGCTGTGCCGGGACAAGAAGACAAGTCCAGCCGATGGCCCTGAGCTCCGTGCAGCCTCCAGGTGAGCCCTGAGAAGAGGGCAGGACTGCGACTGGTGTCCTCTGAGCTGCTGCACCACGACAGCAGGAGGAGTCCAGCGGACGGCCCCGAGCTCCATGCGGCCTCCAGGCGGGGTCACAGAAGCTGCAGAGGCGGCTGTTCCTTTGGAGAAGCAGAGGACTTTGGTTTGGACAGAAGGGCTCAAGTGCAGCACGAAGGTCCACTGCAGTTGCTCCATGGGGACTTTTGTTTCAACACTGGACCATAACCAATTGAAAAGGACAACACAAAATAATAAAAAACAAGTTCTGAAAAAAGCAAAACCAGTCCGTGCCTCTCCATGTGGGTACTTGAGGGTCTGCCCGGGGACTGCCAGAGGGGACGGAGGGCGGCGAGGAGCTCCCGGCACGGAGCCGCAGCCGCCCGGACGGAGCTCCGCAGCCAACGTGCAGCCGGCCGGGCCTCGGGCTGCAGGGCTGGCCCAGCTCGCCCGACGGCAGCAGCACCGCCGCGTGAGCTGCGCCGGAGGGGAGCGGCGCTCCGGCTGCGGACAGAGCTCGGGAGGTGGCGGAGCCGAGCGCTGACTCCTATCCGTAGCAGTAAAGGACCTTTTTTAAGAGAGCCTCAGTGCTCACTGCTCGTCGGACGTCCCCGGCCCTGCACAGAGAGTGGTTTGCCGTTTTTCACAAGGGGAAGAAACGCTTATAGATGGTGATTTGGGTGCCGTCATTGTATGGAGTAAATACTCGCATTGGTGCTATCTTGCAGCCCTAATTGCTCTGCTGACATCATAACTCTCCTTTTAAATCTGTCATTTCATTGTTTATAAATCTTGTCTGGCTCTTGAAATGACTTCTTTAAGGGGAACCTGCAGGGAAGATCTGCTGTATACCTCCCAGAGCTTCTCCAGGTCTGTAACAGAAGCTCTGCACCTTCCCATGAAGCCTGTCCCATGGCTCCACAGCTCAATGAAGGAGGGTTTTTTTTTGTTGTTGTTGTTTTTTACATTTGCCCTGGGTTAGCCCATGTTCTGCTTCCATCACGTGTTCCAGCAGGCTGTTTGCAGCTTCATCCCAGGCTAATGCAGACTCAGCCTATGACCAAGTCAGATGTCATCACCCTGACCCTCTTCTGAATTATTTCATTCAAGGCTGCTAATGCTTCAGGAACCCTCAAAAGAAAGCCAGGTCAGTCTCCAACAACTGCAGGTTCTGAGCTAGCTGAAACTGCTGTGGCCAGAAAAGGCTCAGAGACCTTCTCCATCCCTCAGCAGTAAATTGCTCCTCCAGGCAGATCTGTTCTGGCATTACAAGATGTAAGGATGAGGATGTGTTGCAAGGAGCTGTGCATTTCCAGCCCATATCTGCTGGCTGGCAATAAGATGCTGGATTAGCTCCATCCGTCCCCAGAGCGTGGTAAGAAACAACACTTCCCCCATTCCCACCCCTTTTTTTTTCAGTTTCTCTGTTTATAGCAGTGCCTGTTTGCTTCATGAGTCGTCTGGTGGTGTCCTCTAGTGGTTCCTACCCGTACAGGAAACACCAGTTTCCTTGGCTAATTTATGTCAGCTGCATTGTAAAAAGCATTTGGGGGAAGGAAAACCACAAACTTACGACATGACTCAGGGGAACAAAAAAATACGAAATTTTCTTCCTTTGCTTTTATGCTTAAAAGTTATAGCAAAATGGAGTCCTCCCTAATACTGAGGCAGTTTTACAAAAGGTAACAAACAGCAGCACAATTAAATACTTTTGAAGCGCCGGCTTTCTATAAATATAGGAAAAATCATAAATGGCCAGTAGAACTATTAATTAACATGTGAAAGTAGATAAATAATGAATAACGGTGTCATGTATTCATTAAGATTCTACAAATGAAAAATCTCTCTCCCGGTTATTCCTTTGATGAATCTAGCCCAAATATACTTGAACTGCAACATAAAAGATTCACAATGCTCGTATTTCATTCTCTATCAGCCGTTCTCTGATCCCCAAATCTCAAAGCCAAGAACTGCAAATGTCTAATCACATCATTGATACCTACCTCATTCTGCAGCCTTAGACAAGCCGTTTACTCTGCTGTGACCTTAATACAAGAATCTCTCTAATAAACCCTTGTGAGGTCGTGCATAATTTTTGAAGTTGAGACACCTGCAAGGTAAGCAGTTAGCTAGTGGGAGGTCCAGGGTTTTGGATGGAAACCTCAGTGTTTGGTCCAAGGACTCCTGACAGCTGAAACTATGGTTTATTCAGGAGATCATCTTAGGAAGACGAGGTCTGCATCTCCTATTTGGCTCTACTTGCCGCATTATAAAAATATGTTTAAAATAAAGCCACAGATATACGTAAATAACACAGTAATGTTGCTTCTTTGCTAAAACATTTTCCAGAAGCAACCAAGTCTCTTTTGAAGAACCAGGACCAAGCATGCCACTGAAATCCAAAGGCAGCCTTGGGCTTTAAGTCACTTCTGCACTTAAAAACATAAAGAAAGTTTTCCTCTGAACATCTGCCACGTCACCAGCCTACAACACAAGGAGCTGCATCGCACCATGACTTATTTATGGCAACTCAACAACTGCCATCATGGGCTGGTCCTCCTCCCACTCCAAGCACTGATGAAGAAGAAAGCACGAGGGCAAGTTGTCACCGGACCCTCCTGCCCTTTCCAAGGGATTTCTCAGCCTGGTGATTCTTTTTTCTCTCATAGAAAACGTTTTCACTAACCATTAAAATAAGGTTCCTGAAGTGTACCGGCAGTTGTTAATAAAAGACATGCTTTCCCTTGGGGTTTGTCAGCTCTGCACTTCAAAGCTCATTTTACACACAGGCCGTCGCTGTGTTTTAAAAAGTGAATGTTAACATGAGCTCTTTAGTCATCTGAATGAAATCAGGAGCCCCCTCTCCTTCCCCTTCCCATCAAGCTAAATAAATAAATAAATAAAAGTCCCAGCAGCTTTGCATGGATTTGAAAACACCGTTATTTTTCTGATATATCTTTACTGCTTTGCTTTGTGTTTTGGACTCATGCTGTCCCACCATCAACCCTCCGCTCTTCCAGATCCAGAATCCCCCCAGCTCCTGCTTTGTTCCTTCTCACAGGCAGCCCAGAGTGCTTGGGCACTGGTAATGAACTGGAGCAGGAACAGCTTTGGGCTGAGATATTCCTCATGCTCCTGGGGCATTTTGCTCAAGCAGAGGCCAGCTGACCTTTGCCGATAGTGAGAACAGAGTGGTTAGTCTTGCCCCCATTCAAGTACTGTCCCTCCTAGTTTAAAGACATTTAAATCAAAGAGTGCACCAGCATCCTGATTCCCAATCTCTATTTAGACACAGGAAATGCTGGGAGAAAGAGGTGGGGCAAGGTTAAAAAACGGAAATACTCTAAGCTTTATGGATGTGACAGACCAAGTGAAGTTGATGCAGATATGGCTCATCTCAGATGTGCTGGATGCTGCAGCCCATACTGGTGAAGGGATGGAGAAGCCTATTTATTTCCTTGTGTTTTGTTGTCTCATTGCCCTTGTTTGGGTTCCTTGGCAGAGGCCTTCATCTTACTCTTTTCTTTGCAGTCAGCTCTCCAGCTTTTCCCATTCACAGTAGGTCCAAAACGCAACACGTACCTACCATCCCAGCATGGATCTGGTGGCCCAGAGCCACCTCATACCCTCTACTCTGAGATTTCACACCTACAGGTGCTCCTGGGTGGCCTGCATCCAGGCCAGAAATGAACTGCTTTCTCCTCTCACTCTCTTTTTAACAATGCCCATCTTTGGACAAAGCCCAAGAACCCAGCACTGGTGGGGAAGAAATGTATCATACCCAGTGAGTCTTGGCCAGAGTGAAGACACCTGGATTTAAGGGCTGCAGATCTGCCAGCAGCAGCCCAATTCAAGCATAACTGGCTGACTGTGTGTGTGAAGGAGCCAAGCTCCTATCACAACCAGAGAGGAAACTCCTCACAGTGTTAATTAAGAGTGTATGAATTAGGTACTGCCTACTGATAGGGGTAAGCTATGGAATGAATGTAAGGTCTAAAGTAAAGAGCACCTCTTAAAGCCATGAAACCAAAAGAGAATTAAAGCAAAAAATATATTACGTCTAGTGATTTGGATAATTACAGTGATATATGTATGTATATTAAATTTGTATTTATTGCAATTAATGGATCATTTAAATCACCACACAGTTGATAGAAATTGTATAGACAAATTAGAATGACTTAAAATTATTTTAAGCCCTGTGAGAGCGAGAGATATTTTCTAACACGTATTGAAAGATTCTAAATCTAATTGTAGCACAAAGTTGCAAAAAGCTCTGTTTGGGCTGATGGGTTGTTTTTTTTTCTAGCAATTAGAAAGTGGTTGATGACATAATTACACTGTTGTATAAGATCTTTGCAGCTTAGATTATTTTTTATTGAATACTAATCAGAAAACATAATATGTGGTGGGACGTTGTTATATTCTATTTTTCTGTCGTTTCTGCAGACACATTTTGTAGCTCCAGTACAGGTCTTTGCACCACAAACAAGGTGGGTGGAAGTGGAGAAAAAAAAAAAAGAAGAAAAAGACTCAAGCAATTAATGCATGGTAACTTCAAGCAGAAAGGATTATCTCACCATGCATTAGAAGAGTGTGTGGTTCAGGTTAATTTCAGATGGAAGAATAATCTCCACATGAGAGTAAGAAGATTAAAAGTCAAAAGACAGCGTAAAAATTCTTCATCACATTTTGTTTGTTTGATTTAAAGATTATGATTCAGCGGTGGTGGGTTTCTGTTTTTCCATTTAGGTCCACCCCCTCAATTCCTGACCTGCAGCACTGTCGCTTTGGAGCACCAACCACAGTCTCTTTGAAAAAGATGGGTTTAGACAAAGGTAAGGCCAAATTCCCTCACTCGAGGGAATTGGTTCAGCCTTGGTTCAGCTCTGGTCTTGCAGGAATTGTGCTGATCTCCGCAGGACCAGCCAGCCTCAGGTGACTGGAACAACAGAAGCAGAGGTATCATACATTGGCACCAAGGTCCAAAGAAAGCAACTCTCCAAGTCACCTAGAAGCTGGAGTTGCTTCCAAGAGCTTTCAGGTTGCGCCAGTCCTGCTCTCCTCTCTTTTTTCTTCTGCTTTTCTGTTTGAACCAGACTCCCAAAAAATCTGGCAGGTCAGAATGTCCAGCCTGTCCGAATGCCAGTCATCTTTGAAAAGGATCTTTTAATTGATTATGAAAAGCTGGAATTTGAATCGTTAACATCTGTCAGTGGATTAGGAAATAACAGATGAAAAATAGAAGATCACACAATCACTCACCAATAATAAATGTTTCTCTCTAGAAAATGAAAATCTTATTCAAAGAAGCATTCATTATCATCCATCATGGGTTCTTCTGCAGAATCAGTCTTTACTGTACCCTGGAATGGCATGATCCCAGAGATGCTGCAGTCTATCATTTGCACTGAAATGAGCAACTTCTCCTTAAATCTTTATCCCACGCTGACTTCCCTCGCTCATTTACAGCAACTGCGTCTCCACTGAATTCTCTAACATTATTGTTGTTGATTCCCATCAACAGGAGAATGCTCCAGGGCTGCATAGCCAAAAGCAGGGATCTTCAAGAAAGCTAGAATCTCGGGTCTATTTTACTGAAATACACAGAGAAGTACAATAAAAAGAAAACATTTAAATACTGAAGCTTAAGGGATGCCATCAGCTTCAGCAGTGAAGGCTAAAAACAGCACCTGGCTCCTCTCCAGAACTGCATTTAGGCACACGGATCTTGTGGGCATCAGGACACTGCACGCACAGGTAGCACTACCCTCAGCAATCATCAGCTGAGGGCTGTGGAGCCTCTGCAGCACGTCTGGCACTGTGGGAGGACATCAGACCAGAGCCACATTATGCAGAGCCCACACAGTGGCCTGCACACTCCATCAGAGTGTCCCTTGTTCCAAATTGTTAAATAAAAGTGTTGCTAATGTTTTGGCAGATGTGGTATTGGGCAGGTCTTGCATCTGCTAATGTAAGTATTCCTGCTCTGCAATTCATGTGGATGCAGTAGCAGTGGTTACCAATTTTGGTCACAATATAATTTATGGGTTTAAATACTTTACTGATGGGTTATTCCAGCTCTAGAATTGTAGTGCTCAAGGAAAAGAAATAACATTTTGCTTCACGCACACAAAAATAGAGTTTTAAAACCTAGCTAATAAACAATATATCCAGACTTTCAGGTCATAATTTACTCAGCTTTAGAATGAAGTAGATGTTGTTGCCATGTCCACAGGTCAACAAAGAGACTGATAATGCTGGGTACAAGAGGACTAACTAAATAGACTGACCCGTGTGCCATGGAGCAGCCATTTGCTTTCCTTCCATACTTTGGGAAGAGATGTGACCAGCTAAGAAAAGGCAGTGGAAATTCACATAGTGAGCTTGCAGATCAGCTGGGTAATGATATAAGCATCAACTTTTTCAGAAACTGTACTGGCAGAAATGCCTGGAGGCATAAGGCAGGCACAGACCACCTGATTCAGATTTACAAAAAAGCATTGAACTGTGAGAAAAAAAATAAGGCAGAGGACAGCTAGCATGAGCAAGAGGCCAAGTGGAAGTGTAGGGTTTGAGGGGGAGGGCCGGGAAGCAAAGTTAAGAAGAAAAACTGGGAGAATGAGAAGGAAGTGAAAAGTGCAAAGCAAAATGTGCAATAAAATGAAGTTACCTAAAAGTAAACTAAAGGCAGGCATGTTGACACCAATGCACTTTGAATGCATGGAACTAATGTTGGTGGGACCAGCTTCAGGATCTGTTAGAAGGTAGCACCAGAACCCTTGGATGTGTGCCATCTAGGTCAGTGCAGTGCAACTCAAGGAGTATCAGCAGCTAAATCCCAACTGTTTCCCTTAGTGACTCCAGGAAGTACTGCGACGCAGAGAGCAACTCACAAGCAGTCAGCAACCAGGTCAGCCTCCTTGGTGGAGCCACCCAATAAATCTGTGAGGTTCAGCTTGGGGTCCTGGGACTGATCACAGAATCACTGAATGGCTTGGGTTGGAAGGGACCTTGAAGATCATCCAGTTCCAACTACTTACCATGGGCTGGGTGCCCTGAACCAGCTCAGGCTTCCCAGGGCCCCATCCAAGCTGACCTTGGGCACCACTAGGAATGGGGCACTCAGAATTCCCTGGGCAGCAATGCCAGGGCCACGGTTGTGGACTCCAAAGTCACTGTGTTATTTACAGATGAAAAATCAAATTCACAAGCAAGACTTCTGGTAAGATTCATTTGCGCAGCAGCATTTAGGGTTAGCTGGCATTTTTCTACCTTCAGAATGTTACTGAGAAGCAGTCTGTTTTCTTCTGTGAGCTTTTCGTATGTGCTTTTTGTTAGTGAATCCAATCAAATACTCTGATTTTTCAAATACGACAAAACCCCAGAGGCTGTACAGAGAATGAGACATTCCAATGAACTTTTAAAACTAAGTATAAGAGCAACCTGAGCAGCAGCTGGAAATGCTGGCAACTGCAAAACATTTCCAGGCAAAGAAGTGATGAGTCAGGTGGTTCAAATGACTCCAACCTTATCTGAATGAAGGTCCGAAGAAGAGTTAGGAGAATTTATTTTAACAAATTGGAACAGATTGCCAAGGGATGCAGAAGGTTTCCCATCACTTCATTTCTTTCAATGAAGACTGAATTTTATATACATGTACTTGTATTTTCGTTCTTGGCCAACCAGAGATTATTGGGACAGATACATCACTGAGTGAAACACTGTGCCTTGTGCTATACAAGATGTTAGTTCAGGTTATAACAGCAATGTCCACTTCTCCTAAAAAGCCGTGACTGAAATATTAACTTCATTTTAAATAGAAAATAAATTCCTTTCACTTCAATCATAACAGAAAATCACCCTCTGAACCTATCGAGGCCTGAGACAAAAGTCATATTTTTCTATATATTAAGTAAGAATTTACCACTACTGAAGTTTTAATAGTATTTGATCATGACCGTACATAATTTACAGTATGCTATCCTCATTCTAAAAGAAGCTACACATAGTATCTAATGGAACCTATAAGCTAAACTGAATCTAAAAGCTCCCAGATTGCTAAGAAAATGGATAGATTTTTAAAATCAGATACGACAAAAAAATGTTGTCGATTGTAAAATGAAAAAAAAAAAGACATTTAACACTAAGATTTTTAAAATTTTGTGATCCTGTTTGGAAAGATTCTAACATCTTTGGATGGCTCCAGAGCCAATAATCATGCTTCATCAGAAAGAAATCTGCCAATCAAAACCTCCCCTGTGCTCCCAATGTATAACAACCTGATTAAAGAGTCTGTCAGTAGGGACTAAATAGGTGAGGAACATTCAAGAAAGTGGGACTGCCCTTGCTGCATAACCAGTTCAAAAACTGAAATACTTGGAAAACTCCAGCCCCACTTTTAGATAGATAACAAAAACCCAGTTCTCCAGGAGGAGTACACATGAGGGTGCAGAGGAGGGGCGGGGAGAGAGATTAAGGAGACAAGAGAAACAGAGAAGCTGTGCTGTTCTTTCCCCACCAAGACAGGGATCTCCTCTTGGCAAGCACTGCCCCTTCACTTCTTGGTGAAAATTACCCAGGATAGCATTTGCTTTGCTAGCACTAGTATCAAATGCCAGCACGGTCACAGCTACAGCAGTGAGCAATGGCGGCCCCAAATCCGTTACACTGGTAGCTTCATCAAATTGTTTATTTTCACTGTTGGTGAAAAAGTCCCAGTGAAAGCCCTTGGGTGGACTCTGGCAGGAAAATGCCCAAAAGATCAACGCCACAACGAGCGGACAGCAAACCTCCCCCTATCTGTGCGCTCTGTGATGGCATGGCAGAGTCACAGTCGCCCCATGACCTCACAGTGGGCCGGGCGCCTACCCATAGCCAGCGGGCCCAGCCCGCATTGAGTCTTGCTGGCGACTCTCGAGGTGTGAGCGTCTTCCTGTGGGAGCACGAGACACTGAGACCTTGCCAGTGTGTGAGACATCAGAGTCCTGCGAGAGGACCGCGAGTGGCTGAGGATCCCATTGGAGGATCCCCAGAGCTCAGAGCTCCTGCCAGTGGCACACGAGCTGCCCGTCACTGGTGGGACGCGCGAGAGGCGCTGAGGCCCGGAGGCTGCTGACTGCTCTGCAAGAGGCAGCTTCCAGCGAGTCCATCCTTGGAGCCCCACAGCGCCAGGGCAGCCGCAGCCATGAGCCGGGAGGCGGCTGCCAACAGGAGGCGGGAGAGGTGGACGTGGCCGGTGGAGGCCCACGAGGAGCCGTGCCCCATCTGCCTCGGCCCGATGGCCGACGCCATCCGCGCCCTGCCCTGCAGGCACATCTTCTGCAGGGAGTGCATCCAGCATTGGACCGCCAACGTGCCCAACTGCCCTCTGTGCCGGGGGTTAATCACCGGCATGCTGCGCCTCAGCTGGCGCCCCTCGGGTCGCCCCCCGACCCGCCGGCCCCGGGGAAGGCTGCAGCGCACCAGGGAGCGGCGGGAGAGAAGATCTGCCCATCGGTCCCGCAGCGTCCCAGCACGGCGCACGCAGCGCAGCCCCTCCAGGCCTCCCCGCCCGCTGGTGCGCAGCTCCTCCTGGCACGGGGAGCCCAACCAGCGCAGCCGGTTCGAGGAGCCCCCGCGGGAAGAGGAGGACGGGGAGTGGCTGAGGCGGCTGGCACAGGAGCGGCGGATGGGTGCCGGAGACCACGCCGGGCACCCCGACGGGCCGCGCATGTGAGCGGGCGGCCCAACCTCAGCCGGGAACAGCAACGGGGACGGGAAGCGCGGGCGGGGCAGAGGCTGAGGCGCTGCACAGCTCTTCTGCCTCAGCTCTCGCTGAACATCGCTGCCCTGCGCTGCGCTGGAGAAGACACCGGCAGCTCGAGGTCATCGTTCCGTTCCCCGCTGATCAGCCTCGGTCAGCCCACAGTGCCCAGGCGAGGGCTGCCGGTACCACAGAGCCAGACACTGCACAGAGCCCAGCCAACAGCGGCAGGAAGAGTGCTGGAAGAACAGAGCATCTCCGCTACGAGCACAGGGCTGGGATGGCCCTCCTGCCACAGAGAGGGCGCGCGGGGATCTGGGCACTGTCAATAAATTATGGTGCACCCTGAAGTGGGTGGTAAAGCAGTTGTTGTATCTATTTCTTTCTGAAAGGTAAACTATAAACCTGGTATCCCTGTGCAAAACAAGGACTGGCCTCAAGGAAAAGGTCAGTCGGTGAAACCATTGACTTCCAGAACCCTGAGAGCCCGAGCTGTGAGGCTGTGTGGCAGCACACAGCAGGGGGGCAGAGGGCTGAGCAGGGCTCTGCCTGCTGCTGTACCGCAACCCGACAGTGTGGGAGCTGCACCTGAGGCTGCACGGCCACCACCGACCCAGGGAGGGGCTTTGGCCCGGCACCTGGGGAGCACAGACCCCACGGTGCTGCTGCTGCCTGTGCTCTTCTGGAGCTGCTGCAGACCAGGCCCTGTCCTGCCCGGCAGCAGCCACCCACGCGGGCTGAGCCTCAGGGCTGCTTCTGGGGCAGCTCTCCTTCAGGTCTGCTCCACGGAAGGTGCCGCTCCTCCACTAGGAACCCTTCCCTGGTGCCCATCTCTCTCCTCTGCCCGGTGCCCCTGTGCTGGGTGCCAGCTCTCTGCCTGCAGCTGCCCTGTCAGGGCCACTGCTGCAAGCAGGGCAGCGTGGGGCTGCCAGGGAGGTGGCCTTGGCATGGCCAGAGCAGAGGCTCCCACAGGCACCTGATAAGACTGAACGTGCACAAGTCTACGGGGCCAGACAACAGGCATCCCAGGGTCCCTTCCAAGCCAAATCAGTTGATGGTGCCCTTCAATTCTAGTGTTTGTTCAAAGTCACATCTCCTAAGCCAAAGAGTCAGCGAGGCTGGAAGCAGCGCGTTTGGTAACAGGCATTAAGCTGGATGTCAACAGGTGACTCCAGATGCAACACGGATGATCAGATTCAACTTCAAGCACACTTTTAATTTCTATAGCACTTCCCCTGCACCACCAAACGAGGCTGGGTGGCCGGAGCTCCCAGCAGAGGCAAGCTGCAGTTTGATTGGCTTGCCAGGCCTAAACTTTTCTGATCTGGTGCAGACTGGAATTAAATACAGATGCTCTTCTCTTATACATGCACACTGAAAGGGCACAGTGGAGTACCATGCAGAGGAGGGACGGGGAGAGAGATTGAGGAGACAAGAGAAACAGAGAAGCTGTGCTGTTCTTTCCCCACCAAGACAGGGATCCCTTCTTGGCAAGCACTGCCCCTTCACTTCTTGGTGAAAATTACCCAGGATAGCATTTGCTTTGCTAGCACTAGTATCAAATGCCAGCACGGTCACAGCTACAGCAGTGAGCAATGGCGGCCCCAAATCCGTTACATTGGTAGCTTCATCAAATTGTTTATTTTCACTGTTGGTGAAAAAGTCCCAGTGAAAGCCCTTGGGTGGACTCTGGCAGGAAAATGCCCAAAAGATCAACGCCACAACGAGCGGACAGCAAACCTCCCCCTATCTGTGCGCTCTGTGATGGCATGGCAGAGTCACAGTCGCCCCATGACCTCACAGTGGGCCGGGCGCCTACCCATAGCCAGCGGGCCCAGCCCGCATTGAGTCTTGCTGGCGACTCTCGAGGTGTGAGCGTCTTCCTGTGGGAGCACGAGACACTGAGACCTTGCCAGTGCGTGAGACATCAGAGTCCTGCGAGAGGACCGCGAGTGGCTGAGGATCCCATTGGAGGATCCCCAGAGCTCAGAGCTCCTGCCAGTGGCACACGAGCTGCCCGTCACTGGTGGGACGCGCGAGAGGCGCTGAGGCCTGGAGGCTGCCGACTGCTCTGCAAGAGGCAGCTTCCAGCGAGTCCATCCTTGGAGCCCCACAGCGCCAGGGCAGCCGCAGCCATGAGCCGGGAGGCGGCTGCCAACAGGAGGCGGGAGAGGTGGACGTGGCCGGTGGAGGCCCACGAGGAGCCGTGCCCCATCTGCCTCGGCCCGATGGCCGACGCCATCCGCGCCCTGCCCTGCAGGCACATCTTCTGCAGGGAGTGCATCCAGCATTGGACCGCCAACGTGCCCAACTGCCCTCTGTGCCGGGGGTTAATCACCGGCATGCTGCGCCTCAGCTGGCGCCCCTCGGGTCGCCCCCCGACCCGCCGGCCCCGGGGAAGGCTGCAGCGCACCAGGGAGCGGCGGGAGAGAAGATCTGCCCATCGGTCCCGCAGCGTCCCAGCACGGCGCACGCAGCGCAGCCCCTCCAGGCCTCCCCGCCCGCTGGTGCGCAGCTCCTCCTGGCACGGGGAGCCCAACCAGCGCAGCCGGTTCGAGGAGCCCCCGCGGGAAGAGGAGGACGGGGAGTGGCTGAGGCGGCTGGCACAGGAGCGGCGGATGGGTGCCGGAGACCACGCCGGGCACCCCGACGGGCCGCGCATGTGAGCGGGCGGCCCAACCTCAGCCGGGAACAGCAACGGGGACGGGAAGCGCGGGCGGGGCAGAGGCTGAGGCGCTGCACAGCTCTTCTGCCTCAGCTCTCGCTGAACATCGCTGCCCTGCGCTGCGCTGGAGAAGACACCGGCAGCTTGAGGTCATCGTTCCGTTCCCCGCTGATCAGCCTCGGTCAGCCCACAGTGCCCAGGCGAGGGCTGCCGGTACCACAGAGCCAGACACTGCACAGAGCCCAGCCAACAGCGGCAGGAAGAGTGCTGGAAGAACAGAGCATCTCCGCTACGAGCACAGGGCTGGGATGGCCCTCCTGCCACAGAGAGGGCGCGCGGGGATCTGGGCACTGTCAATAAATTATGGTGCACCCTGAAGTGGGTGGTAAAGCAGTTGTTGTATCTATTTCTTTCTGAAAGGTAAACTATAAACCTGGTATCCCTGTGCAAAACAAGGACTGGCCTCAAGGAAAAGGTCAGTCGGTGAAACCATTGACTTCCAGAACCCTGAGAGCCCGAGCTGTGAGGCTGTGTGGCAGCACACAGCAGGGGGGCAGAGGGCTGAGCAGGGCTCTGCCTGCTGCTGTACCGCAACCCGACAGTGTGGGAGCTGCACCTGAGGCTGCACGGCCACCACCGACCCAGGGAGGGGCTTTGGCCCGGCACCTGGGGAGCACAGACCCCACGGTGCTGCTGCTGCCTGTGCTCTTCTGGAGCTGCTGCAGACCAGGCCCTGTCCTGCCCGGCAGCAGCCACCCACGCGGGCTGAGCCTCAGGGCTGCTTCTGGGGCAGCTCTCCTTCAGGTCTGCTCCACGGAAGGTGCCGCTCCTCCACTAGGAACCCTTCCCTGGTGCCCATCTCTCTCCTCTGCCCGGTGCCCCTGTGCTGGGTGCCAGCTCTCTGCCTGCAGCTGCCCTGTCAGGGCCACTGCTGCAAGCAGGGCAGCGTGGGGCTGCCAGGGAGGTGGCCTTGGCATGGCCAGAGCAGAGGCTCCCACAGGCACCTGATAAGACTGAACGTGCACAAGTCTACGGGGCCAGACAACAGGCATCCCAGGGTCCCTTCCAAGCCAAATCAGTTGATGGTGCCCTTCAATTCTAGTGTTTGTTCAAAGTCACATCTCCTAAGCCAAAGAGTCAGCGAGGCTGGAAGCAGCGCGTTTGGTAACAGGCATTAAGCTGGATGTCAACAGGTGACTCCAGATGCAACACGGATGATCAGATTCAACTTCAAGCACACTTTTAATTTCTATAGCACTTCCCCTGCACCACCAAACGAGGCTGGGTGGCCGGAGCTCCCAGCAGAGGCAAGCTGCAGTTTGATTGGCTTGCCAGGCCTAAACTTTTCTGATCTGGTGCAGACTGGAATTAAATACAGATGCTCTTCTCTTATACATGCACACTGAAAGGGCACAGTGGAGTACCATGCAGAGGAGGGACGGGGAGAGAGATTGAGGAGACAAGAGAAACAGAGAAGCTGTGCTGTTCTTTCCCCACCAAGACAGGGATCCCTTCTTGGCAAGCACTGCCCCTTCACTTCTTGGTGAAAATTACCCAGGATAGCATTTGCTTTGCTAGCACTAGTATCAAATGCCAGCACGGTCACAGCTACAGCAGTGAGCAATGGCGGCCCCAAATCCGTTACATTGGTAGCTTCATCAAATTGTTTATTTTCACTGTTGGTGAAAAAGTCCCAGTGAAAGCCCTTGGGTGGACTCTGGCAGGAAAATGCCCAAAAGATCAACGCCACAACGAGCGGACAGCAAACCTCCCCCTATCTGTGCGCTCTGTGATGGCATGGCAGAGTCACAGTCGCCCCATGACCTCACAGTGGGCCGGGCGCCTACCCATAGCCAGCGGGCCCAGCCCGCATTGAGTCTTGCTGGCGACTCTCGAGGTGTGAGCGTCTTCCTGTGGGAGCACGAGACACTGAGACCTTGCCAGTGCGTGAGACATCAGAGTCCTGCGAGAGGACCGCGAGTGGCTGAGGATCCCATTGGAGGATCCCCAGAGCTCAGAGCTCCTGCCAGTGGCACACGAGCTGCCCGTCACTGGTGGGACGCGCGAGAGGCGCTGAGGCCTGGAGGCTGCCGACTGCTCTGCAAGAGGCAGCTTCCAGCGAGTCCATCCTTGGAGCCCCACAGCGCCAGGGCAGCCGCAGCCATGAGCCGGGAGGCGGCTGCCAACAGGAGGCGGGAGAGGTGGACGTGGCCGGTGGAGGCCCACGAGGAGCCGTGCCCCATCTGCCTCGGCCCGATGGCCGACGCCATCCGCGCCCTGCCCTGCAGGCACATCTTCTGCAGGGAGTGCATCCAGCATTGGACCGCCAACGTGCCCAACTGCCCTCTGTGCCGGGGGTTAATCACCGGCATGCTGCGCCTCAGCTGGCGCCCCTCGGGTCGCCCCCCGACCCGCCGGCCCCGGGGAAGGCTGCAGCGCACCAGGGAGCGGCGGGAGAGAAGATCTGCCCATCGGTCCCGCAGCGTCCCAGCACGGCGCACGCAGCGCAGCCCCTCCAGGCCTCCCCGCCCGCTGGTGCGCAGCTCCTCCTGGCACGGGGAGCCCAACCAGCGCAGCCGGTTCGAGGAGCCCCCGCGGGAAGAGGAGGACGGGGAGTGGCTGAGGCGGCTGGCACAGGAGCGGCGGATGGGTGCCGGAGACCACGCCGGGCACCCCGACGGGCCGCGCATGTGAGCGGGCGGCCCAACCTCAGCCGGGAACAGCAACGGGGACGGGAAGCGCGGGCGGGGCAGAGGCTGAGGCGCTGCACAGCTCTTCTGCCTCAGCTCTCGCTGAACATCGCTGCCCTGCGCTGCGCTGGAGAAGACACCGGCAGCTCGAGGTCATCGTTCCGTTCCCCGCTGATCAGCCTCGGTCAGCCCACAGTGCCCAGGCGAGGGCTGCCGGTACCACAGAGCCAGACACTGCACAGAGCCCAGCCAACAGCGGCAGGAAGAGTGCTGGAAGAACAGAGCATCTCCGCTACGAGCACAGGGCTGGGATGGCCCTCCTGCCACAGAGAGGGCGCGCGGGGATCTGGGCACTGTCAATAAATTATGGTGCACCCTGAAGTGGGTGGTAAAGCAGTTGTTGTATCTATTTCTTTCTGAAAGGTAAACTATAAACCTGGTATCCCTGTGCAAAACAAGGACTGGCCTCAAGGAAAAGGTCAGTCGGTGAAACCATTGACTTCCAGAACCCTGAGAGCCCGAGCTGTGAGGCTGTGTGGCAGCACACAGCAGGGGGGCAGAGGGCTGAGCAGGGCTCTGCCTGCTGCTGTACCGCAACCCGACAGTGTGGGAGCTGCACCTGAGGCTGCACGGCCACCACCGACCCAGGGAGGGGCTTTGGCCCGGCACCTGGGGAGCACAGACCCCACGGTGCTGCTGCTGCCTGTGCTCTTCTGGAGC
The DNA here is from genome assembly GCA_030625065.1 of Alectoris magna. Lineage (NCBI taxonomy): Eukaryota > Metazoa > Chordata > Aves > Galliformes > Phasianidae > Alectoris > Alectoris magna. The sequence goes on along the minus strand of CM060576.1, from coordinate 10,402,895 downwards.
TGCTGCAGACCAGGCCCTGTCCTGCCCGGCAGCAGCCACCCACGCGGGCTGAGCCTCAGGGCTGCTTCTGGGGCAGCTCTCCTTCAGGTCTGCTCCACGGAAGGTGCCGCTCCTCCACTAGGAACCCTTCCCTGGTGCCCATCTCTCTCCTCTGCCCGGTGCCCCTGTGCTGGGTGCCAGCTCTCTGCCTGCAGCTGCCCTGTCAGGGCCACTGCTGCAAGCAGGGCAGCGTGGGGCTGCCAGGGAGGTGGCCTTGGCATGGCCAGAGCAGAGGCTCCCACAGGCACCTGATAAGACTGAACGTGCACAAGTCTACGGGGCCAGACAACAGGCATCCCAGGGTCCCTTCCAAGCCAAATCAGTTGATGGTGCCCTTCAATTCTAGTGTTTGTTCAAAGTCACATCTCCTAAGCCAAAGAGTCAGCGAGGCTGGAAGCAGCGCGTTTGGTAACAGGCATTAAGCTGGATGTCAACAGGTGACTCCAGATGCAACACGGATGATCAGATTCAACTTCAAGCACACTTTTAATTTCTATAGCACTTCCCCTGCACCACCAAACGAGGCTGGGTGGCCGGAGCTCCCAGCAGAGGCAAGCTGCAGTTTGATTGGCTTGCCAGGCCTAAACTTTTCTGATCTGGTGCAGACTGGAATTAAATACAGATGCTCTTCTCTTATACATGCACACTGAAAGGGCACAGTGGAGTACCATGCAGAGGAGGGACGGGGAGAGAGATTGAGGAGACAAGAGAAACAGAGAAGCTGTGCTGTTCTTTCCCCACCAAGACAGGGATCCCTTCTTGGCAAGCACTGCCCCTTCACTTCTTGGTGAAAATTACCCAGGATAGCATTTGCTTTGCTAGCACTAGTATCAAATGCCAGCACGGTCACAGCTACAGCAGTGAGCAATGGCGGCCCCAAATCCGTTACATTGGTAGCTTCATCAAATTGTTTATTTTCACTGTTGGTGAAAAAGTCCCAGTGAAAGCCCTTGGGTGGACTCTGGCAGGAAAATGCCCAAAAGATCAACGCCACAACGAGCGGACAGCAAACCTCCCCCTATCTGTGCGCTCTGTGATGGCATGGCAGAGTCACAGTCGCCCCATGACCTCACAGTGGGCCGGGCGCCTACCCATAGCCAGCGGGCCCAGCCCGCATTGAGTCTTGCTGGCGACTCTCGAGGTGTGAGCGTCTTCCTGTGGGAGCACGAGACACTGAGACCTTGCCAGTGCGTGAGACATCAGAGTCCTGCGAGAGGACCGCGAGTGGCTGAGGATCCCATTGGAGGATCCCCAGAGCTCAGAGCTCCTGCCAGTGGCACACGAGCTGCCCGTCACTGGTGGGACGCGCGAGAGGCGCTGAGGCCCGGAGGCTGCCAACTGCTCTGCGAGAGGCAGCTTCCAGCGAGTCCATCCTTGGAGCCCCACAGCGCCAGGGCAGCCGCAGCCATGAGCCGGGAGGCGGCTGCCAACAGGAGGCGGGAGAGGTGGACGTGGCCGGTGGAGGCCCATGAGGAGCCGTGCCCCATCTGCCTCGGCCCGATGGCCGACGCCATCCGCGCCCTGCCCTGCAGGCACATCTTCTGCAGGGAGTGCATCCAGCATTGGACCGCCAACGTGCCCAACTGCCCTCTGTGCCGGGGGTTAATCACCGGCATGCTGCGCCTCAGCTGGCGCCCCTCGGGTCGCCCCCCGACCCGCCGGCCCCGGGGAAGGCTGCAGCGCACCAGGGAGCGGCGGGAGAGAAGATCTGCCCATCGGTCCCGCAGCGTCCCAGCACGGCGCACGCAGCGCAGCCCCTCCAGGCCTCCCCACCCGCTGGTGCGCAGCTCCTCCTGGCACGGGGAGCCCAACCAGCGCAGCCGGTTCGAGGAGCCCCCGCGGGAAGAGGAGGACGGGGAGTGGCTGAGGCGGCTGGCACAGGAGCGGCGGATGGGTGCCGGAGACCACGCCGGGCACCCCGACGGGCCGCGCATGTGAGCGGGCGGCCCAACCTCAGCCGGGAACAGCAACGGGGACGGGAAGCGCGGGCGGGGCAGAGGCTGAGGCGCTGCACAGCTCTTCTGCCTCAGCTCTCGCTGAACATCACTGCCCTGCGCTGCGCTGGAGAAGACACCGGCAGCTCGAGGTCATCGTTCCGTTCCCCGCTGATCAGCCTCGGTCAGCCCACAGTGCCCAGGCGAGGGCTGCCGGTACCACAGAGCCAGACACTGCACAGAGCCCAGCCAACAGCGGCAGGAAGAGTGCTGGAAGAACAGAGCATCTCCGCTACGAGCACAGGGCTGGGATGGCCCTCCTGCCACAGAGAGGGCGCGCGGGGATCTGGGCACTGTCAATAAATTATGGTGCACCCTGAAGTGGGTGGTAAAGCAGTTGTTGTGCCTATTTCTTTCTGATAGTTAAGCTATAACTTCAGGCTGAGATATACATCAGGCATAGTAGAGATGGACCTGCTTTGCCAGGAGACCTGCCCTGTTCCCCAGCACCCACCCACTTCATGCAGTCGCGGTGCTGGGGACACAATGCAGTGCCATGGGTTTTTCCTCAGGAACAAAGAGTTGTGCACAGGGCCATGGCTCCAGCAGCACTTTCTTTGCACCATGGCTACACTGGTACAAGCACCAGCATCGAGATGAGGACCAAAGTCCCTTTGTATTTCCCGTGATCGCACAATGTGTTGACAGATGGCTCTAAGGGATTATCCAGCACTGGAAATACACTGTTGTACACTCCTGGTAGGCCTTGCCTTACTAGTGCACCAGGTGCTTTCACCACACATGAGCACAGAGCTGCTGTGCTCCACTTCAACTGATGCCCGTGATGAGGCACTGCAGGGAAAACGTTACACCACTGCATGTTTAAAGGTCAGTCCCAGATGTGTGAACCGATGTCAGCACCAAGCAATCACAATACAAGCCCACAGTGATGCGGCACTCACCAGTGCTGTAGATCTGCGGATAGAGTTTACCTCAAAGCACACCGAAAAACCCAAGCATTAAAGATATAGAATCCTTTGGAGGTGCTGAATTTGCGGCGTATTTTAACAACGCTCAGGGAGAAAGAAGAGAGATGATAAATCTAGGAGCTAGTAGCCACAGCAACAAATTGCATGTCTCCTCTGGTTGTCTTCCCCCCCACAATCAACAGCAATTACCACGCACCTCAGTGTAAAATAGTAAAGTTGATGTTTTTTCTATGGAAAAGTTCTTTTCACGTGTCTAATTTATTCCTCATCTTTGAGGTGCTGATTCATTACAGAACTTTACTGAGGGTCTGATCACAGTAACCCTAAAGACCAAAGTCCTGCATAGAGCTCATCCTACTCTGTTGTTTTAAACCAGAGGCTGCAAGCACACAGCTTGAATGGGGGATCCCTTCCCTAACTCTGAGGAGCAGGGAGAGAAAGCATCTGGGGATGAAAGGAAATGAACCCCAGCATCTGGAAACATCAGCCTCAATCAGTGCTGCAGCTGCGTAGGTGCCATGAAAGAAAATAAGGAATGGCTTTGCTTCCTTCTGCTCTTCAAAGGCTGCTTCCAAATCACTTCACATGCTCTCTGCAGAGGGAAAATTGCTTCCCAAAGGGAGATTCATTGGCTCAGAACCCCTCCAGCACACCCCTGGCGGGCTGGGTCAGCTCTGCAGCCTGCGAGGAGTACTCTGCCTGCCCTAATGAGAAGGGAGAGGTGGTGAGGAGAGTCACCTCCATACCACGGTTCCTTATTAAATTTGACACAAGGGACTTGTCTAGTTTTCTAAATGCTTGGCAGATAAGCTGCAAAATATCACTGTGGAACAATAAATTAATCTCCATGCATGATGAAGAGCATTGTGCTCACGTTGAACAGCAGCCACGTCCTGCCTGTGCAGAGTGCACGAGGCGTGCAGCAGCGGGAGAATAGACCAGAAGGATATCTAGCATCATCCATGATGGCCTGGCATGCTGCTCTGCTTTCCGTAAACACACTCTTAGGACTGCCCAGGAATGCAATACAGCAAATCTCTCCTACAATCTCAAAATACTTGCATCCCATTGCAGATACACCACTTGCTCCTCTAACTACATAGAGCAATGCAGGACAGACCAACTGGAGGTACCTGCTCCATTTATTGGCAGCACATGTGCTGGATTCAAACAAACTCCCTTCCGTTTTCAAAAACTCTCCTTATTTAGTCAGGACTACCAGAATGGATGTCTCATTTCTGCTGCAGTGTCATGGCTTATTTTCATGCTATATTTGTGAAACACCATGATCTCTGCAGAGAAAAAGGAAAGCTTAACAGTAGCCTAGATCAGGGTCCTGGAAACACGCCCAGCTTGCTAATACAAAGCATGAGGGCTAACACAGAAACCTCTTCCCTGTCTGAACAGTCTCTTCAAACTACAGGCACCCAAGCAATATTTTTCTGCCAAAGTAGTTCATTGCCTCTCTCTCCACTGTTTTTCAGACTGCTTTAATCTAGAGCCAAAGCACCCTGCCCTGCTGCCACTGAAATTAATAGATGTTTTGCCATTACGTTCAGTGGGATGAAAATTAAGCCTTAAGAAAGCCAGACAATCACACCACAGTCCATATTCATGTAGGGAATACTGCAAGGGGGATTTGAAAGGACCTTGCATTTATCTTTGTACTGCCTGTGCTCCATCTGCATATAATTGCTTGTGTCTACAGATGCTGCAGTGCTCTAAGGCTATATTCTTACCCACACCGGGTCTCTCTTTCAACGGGCAGACAATTCTCATTGCTTTGCGCTCTGCACACAGCCAGTTAGCATTTAATAATTCAAATTGTATCACAACCTGTGATGGAAAATAGCCCTTATAGATTTATAACACAATGCAGGTAGCTGAAGTACGCAAATTTCAGCGTTTCAGGAAATGAGCACTATTTTCATACAGAGCTAATCCTATAACAACAACAATATACAACAACATCCATAATATTGTCCGTAATCTGCTTTTTTTTGCATGCATGCATGCATGCATCGAAGGGTTTGGGTTGATTTCCCACCCACCCCTCGTTTTTTTAAATGCTCAGCCGAGTTACAGCAGAGCATTTTTCTACACTGTGAATCTTATTTACATACTGTAAATAACTGTGAAAGCAATAAAATTGTGGTACAAATAATGTGGAATAATGCCTCAATTTGCAGTTGTTTTACATCAGTGTATTTTATAGCAGTGTTTACTGTAGACTTAGAAACAAATAAATAAAAAGACAAAGAGAAAGACAAAAACTTCCCTATTACCCACTCTCCAGCGTGGCTTCTGATCCACTGCCTTGCACTGTGCTTAATCACAGCTTAAGTAACATTAAAAATCAGAGGCTGCAAAAGATATCAGATCCCAACCAGGGAAGTGCTGTACAGGAAAAGGCAGCAGGTTTGCGTCCCACATCACTCACAGCTCTGTGTCCCAAGGTGAACACACAGTACCAAGCATGGTGAGACCAGGTCATCACTTGGATCTAGCCAGCTAACTGACCCTGGTGCAGATCCTTCCTCACATCCCAGACTCCGTGTGTGATACAGGGCCAGTTCCTCCCTCCCCGTGCCTGGGCTCCCAGCTGATACTCTCATCTTTCCAACTTGTCCATTTGGGCAGTCTCAGTGGAGCACTTCAGGCCTTGACCCTGCTTCTGGTTTCTGTCAGTTTTGTGAGACTCCCTAGGCAAACAGTTCTTAAGACTATTCCTCCCCCCCCCCCCCCCCGAAGCCTGATGGTAACTGCCTGAGCTGCCCTGTTTTCATAGCCCAGCTCCATCTGGCCAAAAGAAGCAATCAATCTGGTGGGAACAAGGTCTGGAAGCCTGGTAGACACCAAATCAGGGGTACACAGAAACAGGATCTCATATTCCCTTCTAACAACCTGCTGCAAATTCAAGTTACTGATGATACAAAGAGACTCATCACCTTCCTAGCCAGAGGCTTAATGTTTGCTCCTAATTTAGATTTTTCTGCAGGTCCTAGGTTTCTGATGAGTTTCCACAGTATTTACATGATGATTTGATCTACCTTTTATAAAAAAACCTTTCAATGCATTAGTAGGGCTCATGGGGATAATTCTGGGCTGCCAGCAGGGCTTAGCCAAGATAGGCCAGGTGTAATGGCACATCTCATAGTCCACTAGATACCATCCCCACCGGCCAAACAAGTGTGTCAGTCTCTGCCACTGCTTGGAACAGATGGGTGAGGAGGAAGATTTCTTTAAATTCTTTTTTCCTCCTGGCATATGAAAAAGCCAGGACAGAGTCTTGAAATGATGGTACACAATTTTCTCTTTCCTTTAAGCACAAACCGAGATGCAAAGAGCCATTTCCAAGAGCTTGAAACCCCAGGGAAGTAGATAATAAGCAATTACTCTAACCAGATAGCACTGAAGAAGTCTAAAAAATTAATTTCTGTGCTAACATTTCACCCCTAAAGTTTTAAATTTCCAAGCAGAGCATCTTCTGAAAAAGATACACAGGTGTACAATTAGGTTCCCAAGATACCTGGCTCTATCTCCACATGGTGCAATAACCCTCCGTGGCCTTGAGTAAGCAAAAGCTCGCACTGATGTTGCAGGGCTGCTGGCCCACAGGGTGTTTCACCTGCATGCAGTCTCAGGCACACCCAATCCATGGTCTATAGATCACACACAGCCCAGCCTGGCCAATGGTTGTTCCCTGCCCCACACCATCATGGCCACGGCTCTGTCCCACTGAGCAGCCCCAGCAGCAAGAATCAGCTACGTGGGAATTTTCAAGTGGAATAATGTAAAGAGTTGCAATCGGAGATTCAGCTCAAAAAGCTGGTGAAAATGCACACCTAATAGTGGTGACTACGATGAAAAATAGCCGTGTGAAGCTCAGAATTTGCTCTATCAAATAGTGCTGTTGTGCTCTTTGTATCTATCAGTTGTCATTTCCGGGGAAAGAAATAGAAGGCATTACTTATGGAGTGACCTACATATATGCAGTCCAAGAGAATTCCTCTTCACTCAATGCAGCCCAAGCAAGCCAAAAGGTTGGACAGCCATGCACTATCTGAATATTCCTCCTCCTCTCTCTAGATTTAGAGATACCACCCTCAAGAATGTCCTCAGGCCTTAATGGGAAAAGCCTATTTTCTTCTACTAACACTTAATGGAAAAGCAAGAGCTGTCACAAGGTTGCAGGTACTGGGAAACCACAGCACTCTATTTAGTCCTACAGAACCATTAAGAATAACCAAAATAAGTCAAACAAAGATGAACAACCGAGGTTTAACGGCAGCGCTTCGGGTTTACAGTGCGGTTAGTTGAATGTGATTGATAATAAATAAGCCCATCACGGTCAGCCTATCTTGCATCTGAGGTCCTCAGCCACATCTAAAACTGTGCATAAATAACTATCCCAGGCAGCTGCAGACAACTTTTATCATTAATGTGCAGTCATACTTCGAAGGTAAGATACTGAAAATAAACAGCAAGTATCTACATATGAATTTAGTGCCTTCCTTAATAAATTCTTACGTTAGGAACCGGCTCAACAACTACCGTGTAATCCTCAGAACAGGGAAAGGCAGCTGCTTGGAAAGGGTCCCATGAATATTCATTGACAAGTATCTATTAATTTGTCATATTTGGGTGGGGGTAATGAGGAACAGCATCACTCAGAGGCCCATCCAGTTGCCCTGCTCACTCCCCCTAAGCATTCTTAATGGCCTCAGGAAATTCTCTTGGTAGTAGTAACTTGGAGCCCCGAGTCATTTTTTACTTTATGTCATTTGCCAAACATTCCTTTATATTTTTTTCCTACAGCTCTGAATGTTCTCTGCCCTTCATTTCAATTAACGGTGTCATAGATCAGTATATCTCCCAAACAAACTATTAAATTAACTGCCAACCTCTTCCTTCATTTTTTACCCACAGAAAGGAAGAAAAAAATAACCACAGCAAAATGATGCACTTAACTCTTTATGATTTCAAATAAAAGCCAGAAAAAATAATGGTAATGCTTTGCTAGCCCCGCGGTTTAGCCAAAAAGCACACTGTACATCTTAGTTATGTCGTGTTTTATTCCTCAGCCTATGAAGATGCTGGAAAGGAATGTGTCAGGGTCCAAAAAAAAAAACACCAAAACTAAAATGAGAAGAAACTACCAGCAACTCCAAGTCAGAGATTTTTCTGTTGCTTAACTTAACACCTCCACAAATAATCTTGTTCTTCTCTCCCCCTTTAAAAACAAAGAGGCAGTGCGAGGAAATAAAAAATGCCACATGAAGCTTTTATTTCCGAGTCTGTGGAAGCAGCAGTTTTTCATCTTTAGCTCTTGCAGTTATAAACCCCGTCACGTCCCCTCCCTGCTGGCTGAGGGAGCTGACTGACAGCGCGCTCTGCATTCATGCCACGTCGGGAGAGGGTCAAGCACTGCCCCCAGACAAACGGGCTGCAGAAGAATTCCCTTCAAGAACCTCTGTATGAAATATTTACAGATACGCTTCCTCATGACGGGACCACCAGGAACAGAAAAGAGCCCAGCACCGGATTCATAAACTTTTCACTGCATCTTTTCCACCTTTCTCCCTTATTCTGAGCAGCAGTGCCCACCTTTCCCCTTCTGCACCCCTCCCTTGTCCTGCCTTCCCCTCAGCTCCCTACAGTTTCCCCTCTCTCCCTTCTCACCAACAATCTCCTCCACCAGCTCTTCCATTTAGTAGCATCCTTTCCACCTCCAGCTCTACCACTTCTTCTTAATGGGTTCATTTGAAACTGCACTTACTGAAGTCTTTTTAAGAAAATAATACAGTAATGTGTTTGCCAACAGCTCAATACACTGATGGGGATAAGCAGTACTGAAGGATTTATTGCCACTAATGGGCCTGTAACAGACCTGCTGTACCTTTGGGCTGGTGCTTTGCAGGGCACATTCTTGTCAGAGGGGAGCACATTCACTCAGCCCATGGCTGATCTGAGCCTAAGGGTTGTTCCAGTGCTTTCTGTTCTTCCTGCACAGTTTATTCAGTTCTGTCAGGAAAGGATTTTAAGGCCGTTAAGGAGCCCTCTGTCTTGCCTCAGGCCACTACTGCCAACGAGCAAGGAGATGAAGAGTAGTCAGGGTTTGGGGCAACCCCTGTGCATTAACTGCTGATGCATCAGCAATGCCTCAGCAATTAGCACTGCAGCACAGGCAGACTCCAAAGAAGAGACAAGATTTGGTCGCTCATCCAGGGCTTGGGGTAGGGAATGGGATGTGCAGGATTAACCCCCATGAAATCCTCCACCACCTCTAGGTAACGTCTTTACCAACTGCTACCTGCTGGGGACTCAGAGCAGCTGCAGCATCACAGCAGTCCACACAGATTGCTGAAATGCGTGGGGCTGAACTGAAACCAAACAGGGCTCCCAGACCCAGGGGTGAACATCCAAAAGCGACATGGGTGTCGACCTGAAGATCCAAATCCAAGGATTAAAGAAACCTTCTAATACCAATGGTTGCAGAAAGCTCTTTTAGTTGTCATGTCCAAGAAATCCAGCGAAGCAGAAATATCCAATGTGTGTGTAGGAAACCTTACGGGATTTCCGTAACGACATTAGTACAGGGCCTGGCCACAACCACACTGCCCACTCAGCACTGACCTGTGCTTCACCATGTCCAGACCAATTGCCTATTATAATCAGGCTGTCTGCAATTACAATTGCCTTTTGACATTTGTTTGTTGTTATTTAAGAAGAAACAGGACTGAAATTCGTTACAAACACTTCAGAGCTGTATACCAATTATTAGTTTTTCTGCTTTCTAAGGGCCTTGATTCACAAGCTGGGATGCTCTCTGTGTGTTTTTCCAAAGCTCCCAGTGATCACTATTACAGAGCAAGAGACAGCCCTGAAGTCCCGTTCCTTCTTCATTCCAGACATCACCAAACACACTGCCCACAAGCATCAGCTCCATGAAGTGGGGCTGCTCAGTGAGGCTGTCACACCAGCTTCTAGTGAGCAGTGGCAAATATTTTTCCCTGGGTTGGCAGATTCATCATATGTTAATTGGTTTTTAATTACAGACTTTAGACAGCCCACGAGCCTTTGTTGCCCTCTCATGGCTGGCCCACCTGCAATTGAGGCACTGGGACCAGAAAGATCTCTCAGGTCATCAAGTCCTATCGTCTTTTATTGCAGACAAATGCATTATATAAGCCCTTTAATAAATGTTATCAATCTCGACTGTAAAAATTCGTTAGATTAATGTGATGCTATTTTTATTAAAGCGCAGAGAACTTGCATTTAACTGCAATTACACTCTTTAAATATGAAACAACTCTAAAATGATAGGAGCCAGAGCTAAGTGTTGACTGAAATCACAGCCCTAAGCCCATCTCTCAGAGTCAGGCTGACTTTTTGGTTCAGCACTTACACTCCCCATCTTTTCTCAGCAGTGTCAGTGATTCCACGCTCTCAGAGAACTCATATCTACTCCTGAGCAAAGGATTTGACTTCCATAAAAAAGCCACACAAAGGGAAGGCATTACCACCAGGTCCCTGCACCAGCACTTTGAACATCATCCCCAGGAGGGTCACATATTGGACACTTTACTGCATGTAGCATGTTATGCACCAGCTAACTGTATGAAAAAAATCTACACATGGATCACAGAATGGCCCAGGTTGGAAGGGACCTCAAGAATCATGAAGCTCCAACCCCCCACCACAGGCAGGGCCACCAACCTCCACATTTAATACCAGCCCAGGCTGCCCAGGACCCCATCCAAGCTGGCCTTGAACACCTCCAGGGATGGGCGGGACATCCACAGCCTCTCTGGGCAGCTGTTCCAGCACCTCACCACTCTCATAGTAAAGAACTTCCCCCTGATATCCAACCTAAATCTTCTCTCCTTCAACTTAAAACCATTTCCCGTTGTCCTGCTATTATCCCTATTATCTGCTATTATCTGTAGATACCCGTACAAAGAGTTGGCTCTCCTCCTGTTTGTAGGCTCCCTTTAGGTACTGAAAGGTACCTTTTTCATTAGGTAATGAAAACTGTCTCTTTGGTAAGATTTACCAAATGCTGTAGCGATGCTAATTCTATACAATGAGCCAACTCCTGTGGTACGGCACCTTTAGGAGCAGGGAAAGACCTTGCATGCTCCATTGGAATTCCACTTCTGTGTAAACACTCTTTTTAGACTCAGTCAGGTAGGGACAAAACAAGAACATCAGCCATGGATTCTGAATTAAGTTCATCAACACCAGTTTCTTGCAAGATGGCTTCCATATTGTACTAAACTCGCTGAAACTCCATGCCCAGTAAGACTCCTTAAGCTGCCTCTGCAACCCAGCAATTGCCATGTGCACTGTGCAACCAAGGTGACAAAAGGCCATTGATTAAGTAAAGTTGGTGCTGGGTCCTCATTAGTCAGGTGTTGCCAGGACTTTATTAAAGGCAGTAATTAGTCAGGAAAAAAAAAAAAACCGTTCAGTGGTGGCAGTGGAAAATTCCACCACTTAAATATTCATTACTATCGACTCCTCTAGCTTCACAGTGCAAACTATTTTATTAGCTTCCTTTGGGCCAACATCTCAGGTTGCTCAGCTGGTACCACTGATGGTGAAAGGCTGGAAGTGCTAAACTTCTTTCAGAGGCCAGCAGGATGACACTGAGATAAACGACCATACTTCAATTCCCTGAGCATCCATTTCAGTTTTCAAAGCCATCAGGGCACCCTGAGTGTGGCTAACAAGTACAAGTCTTCTCTTTGTCCTTTTAATTCATAAACAACAGGAAAGCAGTAAGAAAGACCAAAGGGAAAATAAAGCACTAAGTGTAGAAACATTGCCCTCAATACAAGAAGACTGTGGAGGCATAGTGCACTCTACAACTGTCTATTAACACTGACTAATGAAGGTCGGCAGAGCAATCTGGAAGGTTCTGTGACAAAGGCCAGAAGCAAAACATCTAGGAGAAAATCCTCCTATTGCCATTTACAGGTGATCAGCCTTAAGCATTACCACAGAAACCAGAATTCTTGAGCATGCTGAAGTCCCCAGGAAGCAGAGGCACTGGTGAATCAAGAACACAAGGTCTCCTTTTTGCAAACTACACCTAAAGTCCCTAGAGAGCTCAGTTCCATTTTGGTTCTGCTGCAGGATATGAAGGCAGCTCTGCAGCTCTGTGTTACATCCTTTGGTTTTCAATAGACCAAGGGTCAAAAGCTCTGCAATGGAACATGTTCTACCTGAAATCATTTGGAGTCAGTGTCTCAGCTTGTCCATGATCCTGTAAGATATCATACATACTACATCTATGACCTCCAACATATTAGATATGAAGGCGCTCCAGGCATGTGCACAAAATTTAAAATACCTGCTTTGATTCCACACAGCCTAGGATTTGGAACTGTGTTTATCTTCCCCTTTAAAGCACATTTCAACTCAACTGTACACAACCAAGGGCAAAACCCATCAACTACAGCACGAGGGTATTCATGTCCTTTGGGAAAGGAGGAAGAGAAATAAAAAGAACACAGCCTGCCCATCATATCTCTTATCTGGCAGTAATTATTCTATCAGCATGCAGCTAGATGGAGCTTTGCCAAATACTGTCAGCTGGAGGACCTTGTCGTTCAATTTTACTGGTCCGAAGCATTTGTGAGATAAGATCTGTGATTCTCAAAAGATGACCAGATCCTCTGTGGTTTATTTCCCTACTTATGAACCTGGAATAATGCTTCACCTTGTCCTAGTGGTGCTGTACATCATAACACAACAGCTGCTAAGTGCCAGGAGAGCTTCAGGCTGGAGGGGGAAAGCATAAACTTACAGAGTGTTTTATTGCTTAAAGTAAATGGTACTTTTAGAGCAGCACTCAAAAAATAAAAAGAGGCTGAGCAGATCTGACCTTTCTATGGTTCTCTAACTTTTACTCAGAAGAAGATTCCAGACCTATCTGACAGTGAGATAACAGGAGCTTCTGGTACCCAACTCCAGCACAGAGTGACCAGCTCGGGAAAGATGATACTTATCAGAAAAGGCCAGTGTGGTACAACGTATGAAGAGCTGCAGAAGTGCACTTCTGGAGAAGGCAGTGCTGCATTAAAACGCCTTCAAAAACAGGAAGGTATTTGAGATTATTCCGTTCCTGGAGTTAAAATATTTCCAGGGATCTAGCCAGTCCTACACGTTACCCTTCCAGGTTTCTTCACAGGGGGAGGATTTAAGGCAAGGCAATTCCATTTCCCACTGTACTTTATGTCCTGCAATACTCTTCTATTTGCTGTTCTCTTTGCAACAATTTTTCACCTCCATAGTGCATAACCGGCTCTCATTTGTGTCTCTGTTTTCACCTCTGCTAAATACGGTCTGCAGTAATGCTTTGACTTTTTGCTGGGAGGTTGGTTTAAATGAAATGTATAAATGGGGGAGCACGGAAACCCACATGGTCCTAGCAAATGAAAAAAGGAGCCTTCCCGTGTCACCTGGGCTGGAAAAGCACTGCTCCCTGCCCAGCATTAGGCATGCAGAGCACTGGCAGCAAAGCTCCCGAGACGCCATCTGTGCACATAATAAAGAGCGGTGGGATTTTAGTAACAGAAATGATTGAATTTGCTTTCTGCCTCCCTTGCAGTGGGAGTATGCCAGCTATTAAGTGCCATAAGAACTTGCCAGACTACCTTTGAATATCAAATTTATCTTCTCTGATTCATGCCCTCTCCCACCTCTGCTCGTAACGCTGGAGCTGTTATAGGAAGTGTTGTAGTCATTTTGTTTAGACAAAATTAAGCCCACCTACCTGTAACAGCTGCCTAAATCAGGAGTGTCAGTGTGCTGCTTCCAGACCTCACCTATTTGTTCTCTGACAGCAGGACAAACCCTGAGTGGCTGCTGCACCATAGTGCTTCTCCCAAACCTTTCACATTTCAGCGCCAAATCTGAGTCAAAAAATAAAAGGCAGATGTGCTGTACCACCCATCTCTGTCTCATTATGAGCTCCTGACCCTGGTTTACTCCAGCACTTGGCTATCGATTCCCTAGTCAGGGGGGAATTCTGGATATCCAATCTTCTCTATTTTTCCTCTGTAAGTAGATATGTTCTATTTTTCAGCTGCATGCATCACCTTCAGCATACAGAACCACCACTCACCGAAGGGCCTCTCGTTGCCCTGTTGCAGCACTGCATTATAATGCCAAACTCTCCGTGAGGATAACATGTTCTACCAGAAATGCCTACCTCAGGCTGAAGAGGTCTGAAATAACTTGGCCAAAATGAGTCAGGGATTTCCAACAACAAGAGAAAATAAACAAACAAAAACATTCCTCATTCATTCAAAGAAAACCAAACCAGGTAGTGATGCTCTCCCTAGGAGAGTCAGAGCATCTCAACCTTCCTGGCAGGGATGCATGGTGCCAGCAGGGAGCTTTTAAACACAGCCATGGTCAGAACACTGATGTGCACCAGGAAAACTATACAAATGATTAATTCTGGCCTCTTCCTGCCTTTGCCATTCTTCGCTATGCTCCCCCAGTATCTTGCTGTGCAGTTCATAGTGTCCCTGATTTACAGCAAATCGGATGAGTTGTGGGCTTTCCTGCTTCCAGGAGAGGAAGGCAAGGGGAAGCAGAGCCACAGAAGAAAGGGAGCTGCTGGTCTATCCCAAGGGCTGGTGGATTTCCTCACAGCACATCTGCACAACTGGCATTTTGCAGCTCAATGCCTGTCCCCAGGGGGTGCCCATCGCTGGGAGAGGCAGCCAAGGCACCCACAGCAGCTTGCCAGAATTAGAGATGGAAAGGGAAAGGCTGTGGGCTCTCCTGCTCTGAGCATCACTCTCAGCTCAGCGGGGTGAGCGCACACCAGCTTGACCCACATCTTTCCTCTGCTGGACCACCAGAACCTACCCACAGCAATGCCTACCCTTGGTAACTCCAGCTCTGTACAGGAGCCGGTGGGTAGGCCTGGTTGTGCTGTTAATAGGGATTTAAATCCACACTCAGAGATTTCTAATGTGCAATTAAAAATGGTTTCTTGGGCTCCTATTAAGCTCCTTTCTCTGTTAAGCTGCAATGACATGCATTAGCAGAGGAGGCACTCCACAGGCACTTCAGCAAGTGCTTACTCTCCTTCCAGTATCTCTGCTTGCTTCCTTCCTATCCCCCCTCCTGCCTATTGCCAGCCCCAGCTAAGGTTTTTTGCACTGACTGACTTCATTACTGCATCTCCAGAAGGTCGGGGAGGGGTGAGAGGAAAGGAAGAATGAGAAAAAGGAAAAAATAATTACAATGGGATTTCATCGACAAGAGGTAAAAAAGGAAGTGTCCCTCTGGGTTTGATCAATAATGCAGCACTTGTTATCTTGATCTTCCTAATAAACTACAAGCAACCCACATATATTTCTATCTGAGAATCAATTCTTTGCGATGTTTCCATCACAATATCACAGGACATGCAACCACACAAACATAAAATGGAGTGGGCTGGTTTATTGATTGTCTAGACAGGAACCCTTGTAGTTTGCATGGATTATCTAGCAAGGAAGTGCCACCTGTTCTATGTAATTACTTTTGCTTTGTTTCAGAATTTGTTTCTTCCCCACTGTGACTACATGTACCACCAGGCAACCCCCTATCCCATACCAATGGCTAAACCCATTCATTTTCACCCCCACAAACATTTGCTAAGCCTGCTACAGGAGCTGTGTTTGTACCTGTGTTCCTCATTGGAGGAACGCTCCTGGGCACAGCTTTTATTTATCCTAAACTAGAGGTGACAGAGGTGTCACCACATTTCACAAGGGGCAGAACCACCCCGCTGTTCCTCACCCAATAGGAGGCTTAATTACACACCTAATTGTATGGTTGAGCTCTTCTCCTTTCACCTCCCTTTTGTTCCCAGTTTGAAGCCTGCCCGCAAAGTTCATCTCTTCCAACCCAAGGCCATGCAGGCTGTGGCCATGCATCCAAACCCCACTAAGCAGTAATTGCTTTGCTGAGCCGGGGTCAGACGTCAGAGCCCTCCCAGCTGCCCTGGGAAGCAGCCTGATGGAGTTAGGCTGACCCTCACCAGAGGTAACCATCAGTAAATGCTCACAGGTGTATCATGTGGGTATCTTCAGCTCTCTGACATACCCTCCCAATGACAGCACACTGGGGCCAGGCATTGCAGCACTTGGAAGGAAGAGCCCTGGGGGGACGTGGCCTTGGGGATGGTCTCCCTGCAACCAGTGCAGCCACCCCACCAGACAGCAACACATGCATCACACACATGGCCACTTAGAGCCAGCCATCACCTACCGGTAACCAAAGGCTGCTTTTTCACCCCAGATTGTATTCCAACGTCTTTTCTTTCCCCTTTCAATATAACACGATTTCCTTTTGCAAAGGAAACTTATGAATAACCCAAGTTAAGCCTTCAAGGTTTGATCAGTAGAGAAGATACTAATTTTCTTGTGACCCTATGACATAAGTAATAACCACAGGAGGAGCAATGTGACATCTCTTTCTCTCTTGATCTGGATACTGCCCACAATACTGTTTCACATGGGTCTGGCAGATCCATGCTGCACCTTGCATTGATCAGAGGGTTTTACAGTCATTCGGCACATCCCTCCAGCCTTTACCATAGATATCACTAATCGATTTGAGAAGACAGACCCTGAACGTATGCAGATGAGCCCCCCCTTCCTGCTGAACCAGCATAACATCCTTCAAGAAAAAATGTAATTAAGTTAGACTTGTGAACGGTAATGAGTTTCTATTACACCCTGCTGAGAGTAGCAGCAACATCTGAAAATTATTTTTCTCTGTCTACAGCCAAGCAGCAGCTCCTTTATTAGACACAGGGATGGAGCTGATAGCTCGGACTGTTGCAGTTTCAAGCTTATTTCAAGAGCAAACCACGGTGAAAGATGATGCTGTGTTTTAAAGCTCTGCGGTAACACACAGATAATTGTTCACTCTGGCAGGACGGTGCTGGAAGCTCAGGAGGATGATTTACACCAAACCCATCCTTTCCAGCATGGCCCAGCCCTGTAACCACACTCACACTGTGCAGGCTGTGCTCTCCCACCTCCTGCCCGGCTGCTGACCCTTTTTCTCCATGTACATGCTTTACATTCAGCCACACTGAATGCCACCGGGTGCTGTGCAGCCGCTCACACATCCAAGCTCCTTGCACCCAGGCCCCGTTCACAGGAGGTTTTATTAAGAAGGAAACAGAAAAAGTCCAAACAATCTGTTGGTCTTTACGATGCAGGAGAGATGGTTTCTATCCTAACACAAACTAATAGCTTATCTAGGGCCCTAAACACACCAGGATGAAAACCTCTTGTGAATTTTATCCAAGAGAGTTCGTTGCCTTAATCCTGGATAATCCATATCTAATCCTTTTTACAATCTCACTCATCTACTTGCCTCAATAGTTTTCCACAGCGGGGAGTTTTACATTTCATAAAAGGAACATTTTTCTCTCTCTCTTTTTTTTTTTTTTTTTTGAAATGGGTTTTACTGTCACAGGGGTTTCTCTTCTGCAAGCATTCTTCAGCCAAACTGAAAATAAATCACCTCTTCTGGATGCCGTGCCTTGTAAAGGACTGAGCAGCTGTCTGGCTTCCCAACAGGTGGCTAATGGCTGCTGCCAGGGGTATTTTGGACCCCAGAACAGTTGCAGACACCTGATGTCCACGAGCGTGAACATTTACTGCACAGAGCAGATAGGTTTTAAACACTGAAGACAATATACTTTAATCAGAATAAAAATAGGATGCAGACACCAATCTCCTACAACAATGCAGTGTATTCCAGGTCTGGCCACTGAGACAGAAATCTTGCCATATAGGTGGCATCATATGGGACAACCAAGACCTGGGACAAAAGCAGCATCCTGAAGACCACGTCCAGGACAGGCTTGGACCATGCTGGGCACCCTTCATCTTCCATGCCAGCAACATCCACCAGCAAGGATGCTGCAGGGCAGGAGCCCATAGGAGGTGCAGGAGGAGGTGGGGGCAGGACCCCAACACAGAATGCAAGCTGGTGAGCTTTCCCATTACAGAACCTACTTGTATGGCAGATTTGTTGATCTCTGGCTCAAAAATCTGCTTGAATTATCTCTATTGTGCTTAAGGAAACAAGACTGATATGGATTTGTTTTATTGTTTTACAAATAATTTAGAAAAAGAAGGCGGCTACATGAAAGATGTAGCTGCCACATATCATTGCCTTCCCATCCTAACAAAAACAAATCAGCCAGCCTTCAAACTTTTGTTTACCACTCAGCTCTGAAGGAGCCATTGCATCTCCTCTGACATAAATAACGTGCATCTGGCACGTATTCGAGGCAGATATAACACACACAACACAAAACACTGCATTAGGCTGAATCGTCCATTAGTGATCAAAGATCTAGAACCAAACCCACAGTCCGCAAACAACACACCAAAAATGAACTGGAAACCACACTGAGGTGGATAATAACTTCAAGAAATTGGCAAATTTATCCCCAGGGTGGGGTGGTGCTTTTTGCTCAGCGAACCTCCAACAGTCCTGAAGGAATCCCACCCCTCATCAAGCAGAGCATCATCCATACCTGAAACTGGGATCCCTGTTTTCAGCTACCTGCTAACACAGGCAGTTTCCTGGTAGGGCTGACCTTAACTACCAGCAGATCACTTCCAGCTGCTCCTTATCTAATCTCCATTGTCAGCTGACACTCTTTGGTTACAGCATATTACTCTATTGTGGGAATGCTTGAAATATTAATTATGTAAGAGCTCATTACCACAGATGCATTTAGCAGGATGCATGCCTGCTAACAGGTAGCCGAACTGCTGTGCAGAACAAACAGGCAGTGCTTTCCCCTTAGAGTACTGAGCTATTGAGATTCCCTTTAATTGAGTCAGGATGGGCGCTGCACTGATGAGCTCTGGGGAGAGGCAGAATGATGGGGAGCTGCTGAGGTTGCCCCTCACTGCAAGAAGGACACTGAGGTTATGAAGCATGCCCAGAGAAGGACAATGGAGCTGTGAAGAGTCTAGAGCACTATGGGATCTGATGGGGAGCAACTGAGGGAACTGAAATAGCTCTATCTGAAGAAGAGGAGGCTCGGGGGAGATCTTACTGCTGTCTGCAACTCCCTGAAAGGAGGTTGTGGTGAGGAGAGGGGTGGTTCAGCCTCTGATCCCAGGTAACAGTGATAGGATGAGAAGTGATGGCCTCGAGTTGTGCCAGGGGAGGTTCAGGTTGGATATTAGGAAACGTTTCTTCTCTGGAAGAGTGGTGATGCAGTGGCACAGCTGCCCATGGAGCTGGAGGTGTTCAAGATCCGTAGAGATGTAGCACTGAGAGATACAGTCAGTGGGTATGGTGGGATGGGCTGCTGTTGGACTGGGTGATCTTGGAGGTCTTTTCCAAACTTAATGATTCCATAATTCTATTAATTTATTCCAGCATTTGAGCAGCAAGAGAAAAAAACACAGATCACCACTCCTGAAGGCTCTGTGTCAATATTCGGGGTGGGCACAGCCCACAAGGACATGTATCAGCCACTGTGGCTTAACCTCATCTTCTGATGAATGCAATTAACCACTGTTCAGAGCTGATGATGGGCCTGCCACGCCACAGCATCTCTTGGAGGTTGCAGGTAGTGGTAAGGTTGGTGAAGCAGAGACCAGTGATGGAACAAAGCTGTGCCCACAGAATCTGCCCTGAAGCAATTAAATCCTCAAACCCTAACACAGTTGGTAAAAGAACTACTTTGGGTCACAAGAAAACAAACACCGCATCTCTGCTTCTGCCTCTAGTTTCTAAGAGGGATGAATGCATCCATGCAGTCATTTGTGCTGCAACGGTGCTGGCTGGGAAGCGCCTGTGACCTTCATCCAGGGATTGAAGTATGGCCACAGAGATTGCCAGGCTGTAAACTGACATTTCTCATCCTTAACCCTACATCTTTTCATCCCTCTGGGGTTACTCATCTATCTCCCCACCACAGACACCATTTGTCAGGGGTGCTTGGCCCCATGTCGTGCTGCTTCAGCAGAGACATGGGGATATGCACTACAATGCAAGCTGCTGTCTGCCCTCACCCTCCCAGCACAAAAGGATGCTTTGGGATATAACCACACTTCTATCCATAGGGCCCCTGCCTGAATTCATTCTCATTAAATGCAGACCTTTCCAGGAACACTTACCATTTACTGGAGCTAAGTTGCTGCTTTGCTTGTTGCCAGGAGAGCACAGGAAAGCAGTCCTGCCCTGAGTGCAGGTAGGGAGCCAGGGCACAGGGACAGCCACAGTGCCCAGAGGAAACCAGAACTGTGCCCCAGAGGACACTGCCTGCTGTGCCCTTGCTGCTGCAGCCTCCCTCTGTGGGACCACCCCTGAGGATGCAGACAGCATCTTCCTGGGGCCAGAAGGAGACCCTCACATAAGATAACCCTAACAAGAACACAGAACCTCCCACCCAGTCATCCACATGGTCTCCAGCATGCCTATACCCCTCTGCACAGAGCAGCTCAGCCACGTTCCTGCAGCCTGGGCATCACACCCACCCTTTTCTGCGCTGACTTAAATGGTTCAATCTCACTTAACAAGGCAGCATCCGTGAGCTCTTTAGGACTGAAACAGTTTGGAGCTGCTTCCAGCAGAGAAACTCCAGCAGAGGTGTCCCTTGGGGACGTTGCATGGGGAGCGAGGAGGGAGCTGTGCTCAGCCACCAATCTGCTGCCTCCCAGAGGCACAGGATTCACTCCAGACACAATTTCAAAAGAAGTTCTTTTAGGTCTGAATTTTTCCCCAGCCGGGTTGTTGTGTTTTGCTCCATTATATTTAAGGCAAGGGGGAAAAAAAGGGGAAGGAAAAAAAAAAAGGTATTAATTACATGCTGCCAAGATCTTTGGAGAAAAATTCAATATTATCTTTTACCGCAAAGCAGGAATGAATCAAGGCTCCATTCCAAATCCAGCAGCAGCCCTGACTGTGACGTGCCAAGGAAAATAATAACTTCCAGCACATACTAATTGTCTTGTTAACATGGATTATGCAGCCAGCCAAATAAATGTCATTCATGCTTTTATGAGGATGAGCATAAATCTGAAAATCAGAAATGCACAGTACTTTATTTTAATCTTTTCTTTTCTCCCCATTCCGCATGCGTAGCTTAAATATATTTACATTTCTAATCCACACAAACAAAGCAAAACTCTGCTGGAGACTGCCGAAACCTCCCTGGGGTCCCAGGCTCCAGGTGAGCAGGTTTTTTTTTCCAAGGCGCCTTGAAACCAGTTTGTATTTTCTTGGCACCACAGCGTGGTTTTGAAATCAGGATGATTTACAGCCGATGTAATTTGCACAAAGTCGCCTGCACAGCATCGCCTTCCCTGCAGGGTTCCAGCAGCACGGTGCTGGGAATGGAGCCCAGCGCTCCTGGGCAGCTACCAGACCCTCCTGGAGGGTAGGAGAGTCACACATGGAGATACGATACGGACTACCACAGCTCTCTGACAAACTGCACTCATCCGTGTCACATCTGCAGCTACTGCAATTCAGCATTTGCCTCTCCTCTGCAAATCAGGAGCAGCTGCCATGGGATGCACAGCACAGCCGGCTTCTGACCTCCCCAGCACTGCATCTCCTGACAAAACCTGTCCTTGGGCTTCCTTTCTACGTAGGTTGCTCTGAAAGTAATGCCTCCTATTTATTCCCATGGAAACTACAACCAATACGAAGAGCACAATAACACTATTTGATAGAGCAAATTCTCAGCTACAAACTTATATTTTTCATCATAGTCCCCACCATGAGCTGTGTCTTTCTGCCAGTGTGGAACAAGAGCCTGCATGCCACGCTCCTACAAATCTGCACCAGCAGAGGGGACTGCTGTCACTTCTGAAACACCCCAAGTGCCCCATGCAGGAAGATGGAGGCAGCCTGGGCTGCAAGGAAGCAGCTGAGGGACCGATCGCTGCACAACTCTGAGGTCACAGTGCACTTCACACCAATGAATCCAAACCCACTGTTATCAAACCCTCACTGACACTGTACCGTCAGCCAGAGCCATCTGTGGGGCAGCCAGATTGACACAGCAATTCCAGCAAAGCTTATGGATAGGCACAATTAAAATGAGCACTATAGTTTCAATTAACTCTTCTCCCCAGCAGCACAGGCTGGGAAAGGACTCTTAATAGATCTCTTCCACCACAGTCCACAAACTCTATTGCTGTTCCTTCACTGATTATCGAAAGTTAGCAGAGTGCATCCATTCCCTCACATCTTCATGGTGATTTGCAGATCTGCCTGTTATTAGCTGGCCATTTTGCCAGCACAGAGTCTAAGCAGGGGCCAGCAGGAGCATTTTGCAGGCAGTTGATTCACCCCAGCCTCCATGGGCTGGTTTTTGGAATGGGCTCACCCAGCTGCCACAGCTGTGCCCAGCATCTGAGCTGCACTGACACACACTGCATCCTCTGTGATTAAACCACAGGAGCGTGCATCCTCCTGTCGCCTCGGGCTGATTGGCAACAACGCCGGGAATCACCTCAGATAGATTTTCTTTCTCAGACTGAGAGATATCCCAGTGGTTTCAGCTTCTCTTTTTTTAGCTTGCAAAATCCTTCCCCAGGAGGGCAGGCAGGTGCTGGCTATGCTGCAGTACTTCCACACCTGGGATCCTGGCCAGGGAAAGGAATTCCTTGAGGTCTGTGTAGGTGGGAAGGCCAGCCCCCAGCACACCTCGGCACTGGGAGCAGGGCTGATTTGGGCTCTTGCACTGGTGGTACGTGGAGTCTCTGGAAGATATTCTGGCTTTAGCAGCCAGCAATGAAAAGAGCATCGGGAAGAGCAGAGCGGAGCCTTCCTTCCCCATCTGAAAACACTACGTAAGAAGCAGAGGGCTCTTTTTAATAGAAATTGTTAACCTCTGGGATGGCTGACCCAGAGATGTCCAAGATTCTCTAATCCTGCACTTTTCAAATCAGTCCTGGCAGACTTTCTAAAAAACCTATTATAAAAATAGACAACATCACACAAGTTTTTTTTCATGAGAAATGGCAGCTCCCTGTGGCTTCTTCATTTCCTTTACCTCCAATTTCTCCTTGGCTACGAGAAAATGGAATGTCCTGTGAGTGAGGCTCCAAGATGAGAACCAGACTGCTCAGAGACCACGGCAGATCCCAGCACAGACTTCCTATGCCCTTCAAGCTTCATTTTGTCACTTTATAAGGTGATGGACCTACCAGTTTTCCACAAGAGATCTTGAACAGGAAGGATTAAAGAACTGCAAGATGTTCCTTCTCCACTAAAATTTCTCCAATTATTTCCTTCTCGTCCTTTTGCATATGGTCTTGCCCCTTCTTGATTCTTTTTCCTATCAATATCCACCTTCATTTAGATAACTACCATGGTCTTCAGGCATGGGACACTATAAACATCTGATCCCACCTTTACCTTAGTGGGAAAAAAAAGCCAGGAAAATCACCAAGTCCCACCTTCTTATGGAAAACTCAACAATATTTTCTGGCATCCCCCAAGACATGAGTTCATGCTGTGGGTTTTCTCTTTGTTAAGCCCATGGAAGAGCCTCCCCACCTGCCCAGCCTTTCAGAAATACATTACCTTCCCAAGCTCTTGCCTGTCAAATTGCAATGAAATTGGCCAATTGTTCAGAAGATGACAAGAACAGCCTGGCAGGCAGGCACGCATGCATTTAGCATTCACACAGCCTTTGTTCTCGCTGCTAAAGAAGCCTACTAAAGAAAAACAACTAACAAACACAATCCTCACACCTCCCTGCTTCCAGCCAGCCTGGGGATGCCAGGAGCAACAGCCCCAGGCAGCAACACCTGGTCAGAACCTGAGAGCTCAAATCAGCCCTCTCGAGGTGTAATCCCAAATCAGAGGGAAGCACAGAAGACTTTGAACTAGAAACAAAGCCTTTCCAGTCTGCATCCTGATCTGGATCAAAACTGGATCTTGCGCTGCTTTGAATCCGATCCCCGTACCCTGTCTCCATCTGCCCACAGGGTGTTTTTGGGAAGGCATCCCACAGCAGAGCTCAGGGCAAGTTAAGAACAGTCTGATGTGGCCAAATCACACCTCCCCTCCCCCACAGAAATCCCAATGCTCATTTACCAAATTGCAGAGATGCCTTTGGCAATACACTGATTTCTTTCCCCTGGAACACCCACCTGTGGTCAGAGGAAATTCCAGTACTAGTTCTACTCCGCATCCCATCATTCAAGGTTTCTCAGTGTTTGCCTCTTCCAAGGAAGGTCCGCATCCTGCAGGCTGCCTTCTGCCCTCAGCAACCTGCCCCCAAAGCTTCTCTCTTATTTTAGAAACCAAACTTAATCACAGGTGTTCCCCCTACCTCGGGCTGGATCTATATCTCATTTTTCTCCAAGGGTTTTGATATATTGGACAATACAAGAGAGAAGTCTATTTTTTTTTCCCCTAACTTGAAAGAAATAATTTCACCTAGATGGCTGCAGTGAACATACTGCAATAACGAGAAGCTTTTCCAGAAGGGTAAATTACTTAGCAGTGGTACCAGCTGGGAGCAATGCTGGTTTACAACATCAGATGTAATCTTTCAGAAACGGGGGGGGGGGGGGTGAAGGAAATGCTTTCAGAAAGATGCTTTTAGTCATCAGCCACTGTGGTGGTGCATCCAATTACATTGCTTGCAGTTTGGATCCAGGGGACACAGCCGGAGGAGAAATCAGCAGCCACAACGTCGGGATCTAACTGCAGAACCAGAGCTCTAACTGGGCTCCAGGCTGCAGGTGGGGCCAGGGATAACAAAATTTCCTCCTGAAAGGCTTTGGCTCAACAGAGGGTCCATCTCGCAAGCAGCTGATGCAGCCCTTGCACTCGCCATCCCCCTGGGCTCTGCCGCTTACGTGATGAACTGCCTCAGATTATTCCTCCTCTTCCTACTCCACTGCTCTCTCATCTGCCAATGTTATCTATTACCTTGTCTGGCTGTCACTCACCCTGATTTTTCCAGGGGATTTCCCCAGCTCCAGACCTTCTGCAGGGCGCAGGAATTGTGTTTGTCAGCTGCAAATCCCCCCCGTGTGTCTGTGAGCACATAGCAGCGTGGCCAGCTAGGAGCATGCTTCCCTGGGTGCATGTCACACCAGGTGACAACCCCCCTAGCAATGCCATCTGCCACAGTCTGATGTCTGTTAAGGTATCAACATGCAAGACCCATGGAATGGATTGGTGGATCTCTTGAGTTACGCAAATCAGATGTGAAAGCACAGTGCTATATGAACCACAGCGAAGAAAATTAACTCTCCCTCACCCCAAACCAGGGCAGCTGACTTGCACATAGCAGTAAGAGCTGCGGAAGCATTCCCAGCCCTGCCTCTAGCTCACAGAATCATTCAGGTTGGAAAAGACACTAAGATCCCCAGCTCCAACCCCAATCCATCCCACCATGCCCGCTGACCATGTCCCTCAGTGTCATATCTCCACAGGTCTCAAACACCTACATGGACACTGAATCCCCCCCTCCCTGGGCAGCTGTGCCACTGCATCACCCCTCCGAGAAGAAACGTGTCCTAATATGAAACCTGAACCTCCCCTGGCACAACTTGAGGTCATCACCTCTCATCCTATCACTTTTACCTGGGAGCAGAGCCCAACCCCAACTTGCCACCACCTCCTTTCAAACAGCTGTAGACAGCAATAAGGTCACCCCTGAGCCTCATCTTCTCCAGACTGAGCCATCCCAGATCCCTCAGCCACTCCCCATAAGATCCCATAGTGCTCCAGACCCTTCACAGCTCCGCTGTCCTTCTCTGAACACGCTCCTTGCAGAGCACCCAGGGAACACGAAATGGAGATTTTGGTCTTGAACCTGTTCTTGATTTTGGAAGCTCTTGCTTCTGTAATGGAGCAATCTGTGTGGGGATCAGTTGCATAATATTCATTTCTTCTGCCAATTACTACAATACATTTGCAAAAACATTTTTCCAATATTCAGCCAGTCTAACAGGTGACTGAATAATATACACCAACTACATCATTTGCAATATTTTCCTGTCAGTCATCAACTAATATATTCAGAGATGAATTCCCTTTTTCCAGGCCAGCCTTAAGTCAAATTTAGTGACTGAAAACAACATTAGCCTTATTGACTCTTTTATCAGTATCCCATTTGTTGGTGGGGAGAGACATCCCAGCTTCTCATGAATAATAAATTGGGCTGATCACACTTTAAAATCACAACAAACAAGGGGAGAGCAGAGCAGTGGCAGCGATTTCCATGGGCAAGGTGGGCAGTGATGAGGTCTGAGCCCTTTTATCCCCTGTGGCTGAGTTTAGGTCTGGGTCTGAGCTTCACAACTGATCCACCCATTCTCAACCAGCCCAGGCTGCCACCATGGCCCCAGCCACACACGTGTGCATTCAGTCTGCAGCAGACCCCCGTGGCAATCCTCACCCTATCCCACAGGCTGTCCTACAGTGCATTGAATTCACAACTCGTAAATAAACCACCACAAAACCCCAGTGGTTTGCAGCCCAGACTGTCCAGTGGTCAAACCTTTCCCCAGGGCAATGGGACACAGAATCACAGAATGGTTGGGTTGGAAGGGACCTTCTATCCCTGACAGCCACAGCACTTTCATCTGCCTTCAGGCACTTAAAATCTTCTATTCCCTGTGCACTGTGTCCTTCCCTTGCAATGCAGATGCACATCAGCCTACCTAAAGCTTTGAAGAACAGAGGCAAATCATTTACCTTTGGTTCCTAACCAGTAGCATTTCCATTTAATTTCCTAGCTCCTTATTGTAATCACCCTCTACACAATTTCAATCAAATCATATCCATCAGTTTGACCAGCCCAAAGCTTAACAGTGGTAAAACTTCCGTGTGTGTTCCCAAATGCAGTAAATAATAACAAATTGTAGCTTGCATCACTTAGCTGACCCATGCTCACTCCTCATTAATAATCTTCCGATCCAGAAGCAACTCGCTGCATAAATTTATCTCAGAGAAAAGCTCTCTGGGGCAGGTAAAGCTGTCACACAAATCCTCATGTGAAAGTAAACTGTAAAATGAGAGACTCATTCACTTTAAAATATAGGGAGCTGGCAAGAGGAGAAGTCATATCTCCAACATACATCTCTGTTTCCCCTTATACACCTGGTTTGGAGTTCCCTCTTCACACCTAAACCATCCGTACTTTTACATTTTGGTAGACCCATGTAAGAAAAAGAACTCCTCAGCTCCCAGGTGCTGCCCCCACTCAAACATGAGGTTTTTGCAGCAGGCGCACGGGCTGTGCCAATGGCTTCCACCAGCTCTCCAAGCAGGCACGTCATGCTGGCAGTGTGTCTGTGCACCACTCAGCACAGCGGCAACAAACTCACAGCATCATTATTCAGATTAGACAACTTGAGGCAAAAGAAGTCTCATCTGAGACAGGTTCCTTGGGAAAAATAGGGGATGTGCAGAGTCTGACCCACAGCCTGAGCTGGTTTAGCAGCTTCAGGGAAACCACCTGTACCAGCAGATATCTAAGGATCATAGAATCATTAAGGTTGGAAAAAAATCTATCAGATTCCCAAGTCCAACCCCAAAGCACCCCAGCATGCCCTCTGACCATTTTCCTCAGTGCCACATCTCCATGGTTCATGAACACCTCCAGGGACAGTGATTCCACCACCTTCCTGGGCAGCTGTGCCACTGCATCACCACTCTTTGGGGGAAGAAATTTTTCCTAATCTCCAACCTGAACTTCCTGTGGTGTAATTTGAGGTTATTATAGAACCATAGAATCCTTAGAGTTGAAAGAGATTTCAAAGGCCATCTGGTCTATCTCTGCTGCAATGTTCACAGCTTGATCAGGTTGCTCAGAGCCTGGACCAGCCTGGCCTTGAAAGTCTCCAGGGACAGAGCATCCACGACATCTCTAGACAACTTGTGTAGAAGACTTTCTTCTCATACCCAACCTAATCATCTCTCATACTACTGCTGTTATCTGGGAGAAGAGGCTGATCTTCACCTCGTTACCACCACCCACCTCCTTTCAGGGAGCTGTAGATCCACCCACTGATAATTCAGGGCCAGACACTAAGCTGCACTTGGAGCTGCTCTCTTAAGTTTTTACCACCCTGCTAATGCCAAGTTGGGGGAGCTGGAGAAGGGAGTGGAACACATGAAGAACCACATACTGCTTACACCCACAGCTGCCCTTGGTACCAGGAGAGAGACATCCTCGCTGGGTGTGCTACGTTACATAAATCACACTGAAGGAGGTCCAAGCAGCGCTACCTCACAGCGTAGACGTGGCCCTGGGACATGAAGATGGACCCCAGAGGACTGCTGTCATCTTTTGCCTTTCCAGCAGCCCCACAGGCTTTGACAAGCAAGGGATGCAGAGGTGAAAACAGACGTGATCTGCATTTGGATGTGCTCCACTCCAAGGCTGCAAGTCACCATCCAAGCCACGCTGTGAGGAACAGGCACAGAAGAGAAGCTACAGATGATGGCCAGACCCCACTACGTATAGCCCCAAGAGCAGGGGTGACCAACATTCTGCCTATCAGTGTGGGCTGAGCCTCAACTCTGCTTTGTGTCTGAGAAACACACGGCCAGCCGGGCAGGACGCTGGCACCTCTACTGGAGATGCTCCTCGAGGTCAGCCCGGCACCAGCAGAGAAATCAGTGCACTGAGCAGTGCAACAGCCT
Organism: Alectoris magna; assembly: GCA_030625065.1. Taxonomy (NCBI): domain Eukaryota; kingdom Metazoa; phylum Chordata; class Aves; order Galliformes; family Phasianidae; genus Alectoris; species Alectoris magna. The sequence goes on along the minus strand of CM060576.1, from coordinate 10,374,247 downwards.
CAGGTCCCAGCTGTGCATGCAGCCCTGCTGCTGCCACCAGCATGGAGCTGATCGGGCTCTGCAGGAGCACAGCAATCCACTGCCAGCAACAGGGCGTGCTGCTGCTTTACGGGTAATGAGAAAGCCAGGAATAGCAAGGGAGAGGAGATTATTAGATAATAAATTATCAATGCACCAAAATCTACTCTGTACATATTTTTCCCCCCTTACAGCTTCCCTAATGTCCTGGGAAAGTGACAATTACACAATTTAAGGAGGTTACTTTTATTAAAATCCTTTTTTTATGACTTTGCTTTTAATATACAGCTGAGATAAAGCATCTGATTAGAGGAAGGTCGCAAAATAAAATATTTAAAGCTCACAGAAGGAGCAATTTGTCCTTCCCCCGCACGCAACAGCAGCGAGGCAGGCAACGAAGGCTGATGAGCAATTAATGAGCTGCGTCCTGCTGTCACACACTGCACGTGTCGCCAGCACCCGGGTTTGAGGCAGGGTTGGCAGTCCCCATAGGCTGAGTGTTGAATGCTCCCACCTGGAAACCTTCACGTGTTCTGTCCCACATTGCTCCCCTCGCTTTCCTTGGACAGTAGCAAGCCCCGAGAGCCTCACAGTGAAGATGAATGGGGAGCAATGTGTGTTTTTATGAGACGGAGTGTTCTTGCATGTCCAGAGGTAAGAGGCCAGCACACTGCACAATGGTCTTGTCAAGCCACCTGGATTAATTTAATAATAATGGCTTCCAAATGCTCCTATGTGGCAGACAGTGAATCCTTCCTAAACGCTGCTTGCAGTGTGCTGTGAAGCAGAGAAAAAAGTGTATGGATTGTTAACTGCACCACAGGTGAGATATAATAGCACCACGCTCTCAGAGCCATGTACAAACACTGCCTAATTGCTGCTTGCTAACACCCCTATGAGCCAGGCACATATTTCTATCGCCCACAACCATAAAAAAACAGAAAGGGATTGGTGTCCCTGGGGAATCAGAAGTAATTCAATTCTCTTAGTATCAAATCCCTGTAGCCTCCCACCTGGAGTTGGGAGAGCCCAAGCAGGCAGCATCCCAGCCCAGGTTGCAGCAGGATGGAGATGGGGAGAGTGCTGCATGGGGTGGATTAAGTTACCCCATGGGGTCTGAGCTCCCATCTGAGAACCAGGAGCTCTCCCCTGGCATGGCTGGGTCAGCAAATATGCTGTCGTGTGATACTGCAAAGGGCTGATGGAGCCCTGGGCAGCCTGATCTACTGGTTGGCAACTCTGCCCGTGGCAGGGGATGGAACTAAATAATCTTTAAGGTCCTTTCCAACCTAAACCATTCTATGTTTCTGTGAAACAAAACCTCACTGTGAGCCAAGGGGCCCCGCAAGGCTCAGCCTGGTAGAATTAGCAGGCTGAACAATGTTGCAAATCACTTCTGTGTTGCAGAGTTAATGTAGTGGCAGGAATGGAGACAGTCATCATACTTGAAACACCAGGGCATGTGTTTCAATTTAGAAAGGCTGAAAGTAAAAAGTCATCTCACTGCCATGTTTTCTGGTCAGCATTTGACTTGTTAACTCCTGCTGAGAGCACAGGTAAAGAGCCCTGAGCTATGGGTGCTGTGAGCTGCTGCCAGATGTGACCTCCACTGTGCTTAGTCTGGAAAGGCATGGCCAGTACATCCCAAAGCAACCTGCCTCAGAGCAGAACAAAAGCCATTGGTGGCGGGGAAGAAAACCTTGGGGGGGCTGGAACTACGTATAGCTAAGGAAAAATGCATTATCTCTGCCCAAGGAGAAAGAAGGATTGCGGCACTGAGGGACACAGTTAGTGGGCATGGTGGGATGGGTTGATAGTTGGACTTGGTGATGTTAGTCATCTTTTCCAGCCTTGATGACTCTATCATTTGTCTTAGGTCAATCACATTTGGAAATAACATGGACACTTGGCCGTACATCTCCAAGCCCTATTGCCACTGCCAAAGTTGCTCAGAGCATCACTTTTTAACAGGGCCACAAAGAGCTCCTTGCGCGCCTTGAAGGGGCATTAAAAAAGTATTTTCATGTAATAATCAGACTTAATCTCCAAGTTTTGTTGAAGTCACTTTCCCAGGGCCTTGGGCAAAAATCCATCTTAAAAGCGTTATGAAGCTGTACTGTGGTACTTAGATAATTTATTATTCCATAACTGTGGGTCGTAATCTAATTACAGATCATATCTAGGATTTGCTTCAACTTTATTTTTTTTTATCAATTTATTTTTCTATTTTTGCTTGCAAACATTCACAAAGAAATGACATTGTAAGCGGAGGAGATGGGAACCACACTGTGCTCTTCCTGCCACTCTCCCATACTTTGAGTTACCAAAGATCAGGAAACAACAGAAGAGCAGCAACAGCCAAAATTTTCTTCTTCCATAGCGGGACTGAGCAGTTCTCAGCACAAAACCTCCCTGCAGCCGTGCCAACCACAGCCAGCTCCGGTGCTCCTGTGCACAAAGCCATCTTCCCAAAGGGCCACACACCCCAAAGGCTCCCAGTAATCAAGGTAGGATTCTCTTCCCCATTTAATTGCCTCAGCTAAGCCAGGGCCTTTGGTTTCTGTTAGGTCCACTCCCTCATAAGGGAACTAACCTGCTTCTGTCTGCTCCGTGCAGCACCCGCTGCACATTAGCTTTCCTCTAACCAAGAAAGTCAGGTCCAAACCAACGAAGCCACTTGCAGAACTTCAGAAGCCATAGGAAAACCTTCTCAAGTTCAACCTACAGGGAGAAACCAAACCAAATAGATCCAAACACCAGCACTTCCCAGGAGACCATCAGATCCCAGCCTTCTCTTTGAGAATCTGTGTGGTTTGCGCTACCATCAGGCAATGCATTGAGCCTGACATCATTTGCCACGGCCTGCAGCATGGGGATGCTGCTTGCCCCAGCACTGCACAAATCAATCACAGCACACCTGGGGACAGACCCATCTGAATGTGGTACCTCATCCTCTCCACGCCCTGGGGGAATCCTGCTGACAGTACATGATTCATGAGTTTAAAGGAGCCTGTCAGGAGCCTGAAATAAACACCTGAGACACAAAAAGTGCTGATAGAAATAAATAGCAATCTCATGGCATGTATTAACATTAGATCACCGAGGCAGCGTGAAAACAAACTTAGCCCCTTACTTTGTTCCATAGTGACCCCACTCACGTTTATTAACTTCTTCCATTAGAAGTTGTTAGCATGCAAGGGATACAAAGATCAATTCCACGCAGGCAGCTGCCTGCAAAGATTCAGGAAGAGCCAAACGATGCCAGCAAGAGCTGGGGAGGGAGCTGCAGGTTTAGGAAGGGATCCAGGCCTGCTCACTCCACCTGCAAGTACAGCTGGGGACAGGACGATAATCACCTTTTGAGGCTTTTTAAAGCAATGACATGGACTGTTCGGGCAGGGCACGCCTGGCTCCTGGCCAAAGCCACGGCTTGGTTTGCAAAGGTTTTGCAGACTTCTTTGGAACAGTGGTGTTTTCTAAGAACAGGTCTGAGAGATTGAGTTGGCCTTTTTCTTCCTGCTTACTGTTTTCAGAAGCAAAATTGCTCTGGAGTGCAAAAACTACACAACAACCATTTCTGCACCCCCAGGTCAGGGCAGTAAGTGAAGAAAATCGATGTCCAAAACCCAACATTAACACAGGCTTCATCTGAGGAGAGTGTCCTCTTGTGGGCATGCAGCCTTGAAAGCCTTTCCTTTCACATCACAAGCAGATTTTAAAACCAATAGCAAAAGAAACAAGCAAAGCACTTCTGAGAGGACAGCCTTCTTGGCAATCTGGCAGAAGATCGCCCGCTACCTTCGTGCGCTGCTCTCCCCTTCTTGCACAAGGCGTGCACAGCAAGCAAGGTTCAGCAGTGTTTTCCTGCAGCTCTTGGATGCCACCCTTGGGTGCTCGGGAGAAGAAGGCATCGAGCTTTTTCTACCACTCCACTTCTCCTCAGCCTGCCCAGCAGGAAGCTTAATGGGACTCTGCACATTTTCCAACCTCAACATTTGCAGTTTCAGAGCAGATGCATGCCATGTCTGCACGTCTTCTGTGCATCTTTGGAGGTAGGATGCAGTTCAGCGCACATCACTGGGTTTCCTCCCCCCACCATCCCTGAGCAAGGAGAGACTTTGGAAAGAAGAGGAAGAAACGAGGCTCAGGAAGAGCACAGCAACAGGAAAATCTGCTGCATTGCTGAGTTTGCCCATGTCCCTATAACACATCCTTCCTCAGACCTTGCTCTCTCCATAGAAGACGACAAGTCCCATTTTCTATATTAACTGTCAGTATGGCACTGTCTATCCAAGTAATCATGAAAAATGAAGCCATAACTCACCTGCTTTGTGCAAAGGCCTTTGGCCTGCTCTTGACTCGCTGCTGAATTGAAATCTGCTGGGGCCGTGGAGCTGTACGGCACCAGAGAAATGAATGGCACTACTACAGAGGTACGCTCCATTCCCTGAAGAACTCAGCAGCTGTGTGTTATAACAACAGCCCATGGTCCTCTTAGCTTGCAAGAGAACACCCAGACTGTGCCCAAACTGATACTGCTGCAGACTGGAAGAAGCCTCGGTCGTATCAGAAAGCAGAAATCTGTAGCAAAGGTTCTTTGTTTTACAGTCACCTTTGACTACATGACTTAGTTCTGGCTCTGTGGGCACTGCTATAAGGGCACTCATAGCATCTCATGCAATTTTTATCAAAAGAATACCTAAATCCACACATTCGTAACTTGGAAGCATCCTTTTTTTGTGAATGCTCTTCAGCATCTGCTCCCATCTATCCTTACCTAACCATTCACATTAAACTAACCACGCACTGAACTTTCTCTCAGTGCTGACTTTGGCAAACAATCAAATTGATAATGCTGATACAAGGAACAGAGCTTATCCCAAATCCCCCACAAATAAGGCAAGCGCTCTCTCTTCAAGTATGGAAGGACTTGCACATCAGCTCCCCAGCCCTGAGCCGTGCCTGTTAACCAATGGTCATCCCCACCCGTGCCCCTTCCAGCAAAATTCACCCGCCCCTCTCAGATGTTTGCACCCAGCTTTGTGGGGCAGAGATTTCCCTTGGGCAGGGTGCTGCTGTGCAGGCTGAAACCATGAGAAGTTGTCCAAAAATCTGCTGTGAAAGTTGAGCTGACTGGTGAGTAATCACTGCGCTTCCCTTTGCCATGGGAGTCACATTAATTATCACCAAACGAGAAAGGGCTTTATCCAGCCCTCCTCTGAGTCACTCGGAAAAAAAAGAGAACTTATTAGCTTCTATTTTCTTCACTGCCTCTCTTCAAAATCTCCTAACAGCTAGAAACCCAGATCGAAAAATATGACACACTCCAATTTCCCTTGATTTAATTTCCTCAAGCTGACTAATTTAATTGCGGTATTTGCCTGGTACCTTCAGCTCTGCCTTCGTACTGTCTTCCTGTGGCTGAAACCCGCTCCCCAGTCCTATTCCCTAAGCTTAAATCTGCACAGATGTTTCCAAATTTGTATTTGTTAGAGACTAATTACCCTCATTCCCCAATGGATCGTTCCATGGGGATCAGATATTCTGCTTGCGATCACAGACGTAACGCACACGCATCCGCACACACATCGCGTGGTTATCAGAAAGAGGTCGGGTAATTAAGTATCACAAAAAGGATAAATTGTTTGAAGTGAAAGGGAGATTAAAAATGAAATCTGGGTGATTTTTTTTTAATCTTCTATGCGAGATGAGCTTGAAAGGCAGAGCTGGGAGCAGAGGCGTGGGCAGAATTAGCGTTCCGCTTAGCCACTGAGAACACAACATCAAGGTGAGGCAATATTTTAAAAACCCATGGAACCAAAAAAAGCTTTCAATGAATTTCAGGCTTTCTCTTACCCCTTTGTTACATTTTCCAGTTTGGAAATAATACAAAAACGTAAGGGTGGCAGTGAAACTGTAACTGAAATGGACTCAACACGAGGTCGTGCTCCCAGATAGGTCAGGAAGAGTTTCTTTGTTGTGGGCACCTACAGCCTCTCCCAGCCCCATAAACCAGCTCAGTGCCTTTCACCAAGCAAAAGGCAGCAGGGAATAAACGCAGGAGGATCTGTCCCAGCGCACGGAGCCATGCATCAGCTCCCAACTAAGCATCCTCACCTGATGCTTAGCAACATCACCCTGATGCTACTTGCATGGATGCATACTTCCTGCTTTCGGGCTCTAGTTGCCCAGGCTCCACCCTTTCTGGTCACGCAGCAGAATTGCCTTCACCGGTGCTCCCAGGGCTGACCGGGTTCTTTCCCCAGGTGTTCAATCAGTCGTTCAAGCCAGGACTCAACAGTTCCCATACAGGAGTCTGTCTGCAATACAAATGGAAACTTCTTTGCACTTATCACCCAATCCTGGCGAGGACATCACTGCTCCGAGGAGATTAGGATTCTGTATTAATTCAGCTTGGCTTCTGAATATGAACAAGAAGCTGGCCATCACTCAGAAGTATTCAGTCATTATTGTTCTGCTGACAGAGCAGCCGACCTGCAAGCTCAGGATGGGTCCTGTGAAACCTTCCAGCAGCCATGCTCAGACCCAAACCTTTCCAACCCTGCATCACTGTAACACAGCCCATGCTCAGAAGCTCAATGCCATTCACAAGACAAATGCCTACGCACACATTCATCACTGCATCTCTATTCTCATGTGACCCCCAAGATGCTTCCCTGCATGCCAAGCCTTAAAAGCTGCACACTGCTGTAATGCAGCCAGCACCAGCTGGAGGGCTCAGTGTTGCCACCAGGTCACCTCCACTCCAATCCTGCCCCAACAGCTTCCCGGGGCGAACCCTCTCCATGGTTGTATTGAGGCTACGTGAAAAGCAAAGGGAAGGAAGGGTGTACACCACAGAAATAACCCTTCCCTTCCTACCTGCAGCCCTTGGTCGATGTCCTGCATAGAGCTGGCCATTCCCCACAGAGTCAGGATTTTTGTCCTAGGTGTAAATTCAGAATCTTTTTACTTTCCTTTGTTAAATGGCGAAATACCTTTCCAAAGGGAAGAAAAGAAATCTTGTGTCAACTGACGTTTCTCTTCAGTTTGGGCTCTTGACTACTCCTCCCTCTTGCTTTTCTGTATTTTGAAATAAAAGGTTATTTCAAACTAAAAATATCAAAACCTGTCATTCGAATCCAGTCAACTTCCAAATACTGCCTTTTTGTCTGAGAACTCAAATTGTCAAATCAATACAATTACTGCACGCTGCACATGCAGAAAAGCATGACTTCATCAAACAGTGGAGCAACAGCCTGCTGTGTGGCACAAGGGGCCAGGATGGGGCAGGGACTGGATGGATCCAGTGGATGTCTGGAATGCATAGGAACTGCAAAACACAGAGGAAAAGAAAAACGCTCCTTTCTGCCAATTGCCATTAAGAAATCATGAAATGGCAACATTCTGTCTCAAGTTTTCTGTTAAAAACTTCATTTCAGAATTGTGGAGTTTCTATTGTCATCTGTCCTACAGCTTTGTTTATGTTCTCCCAGTGTTTGACATGCCCACCGTACCTTACAATACCTGTTACCGTGACTGACAAGTTCGACCATGACAGAACGTATGACTTGAAACGTTCTTGGCTTTTTACTTATTTATTTCTAAAATATCCAGGACAGCAGATACCAAATACTTCTCCAGAACAAAACATCTCCTTTTTGTTCCAATGAAGCAAGTTGAAGCAAGCTGACACACTGATCAAAGTGTTGCCTACTTGAGAACTGTCAAACCATTTCACTGCAAACTAAACGGGAAACACTTTGCAAGGCAGGAAAAATCTGAGGTTTTGTTCAGCAAGCCAGATCCCAGCCATCTCTAATGCAAGCGAGACAAACATTGCCATGATTTGTTTAACAGATTGTCATGGTATACCATTATCAGTGAAATCTGCTCTTCACTATTAACATGGTGTCACAAAATGATAGGCCCTTGATATGGCTCCACATCTCATTCTTACCACTGAATTGGAGAGGTATATAGATTTAAAGCCCTATTCAGTGGATAAGGAAGTAGATGAATAGCCACAGACGGAGGGTTAGGGTGAACAGCTCTATGTCCGGGTGGAGGCCTGCGATGGGGAGTGTCCCCCAGGACTGGTGCTATTCAATATCTTTACCAATGACCCAGGTCCTAGATGATGGGATTGAGTGCACCCTCAGCAAGTTTGCTGATGGCACCAAGCTGAGTGGTGCAGCTGATACAATAGAAGAAAGCGATGTCATCCAAAGGGACTTGGATGGGCTCGAGAAGTGGGTCAGCCTGAACAAGGCCAAGTTCTAGGTGTTGCACTTGAGTAAGGGCAATCCCAGACATGAGTACTAAGAGCAGCCATACAGAAAAGGACCTGAGGGCTCTGGTGGACAAAAGCTGGATGTGAGCCTGCAGCGCACGCTTGCAGCCTGGAAGGTCAACTGCATCGTGGGCTGCATCAGCAGGGGGCAGCAGCAGGCAGGGAGGGGGTTGTCCCCATCTGCTCTGCCCCTGGTCCCACCTGCAACACTGCATCCAGGCCTGGGGACACAGCACACAAAGGGTGTTGGAGTGTGTCCAGAGAAGGGCCATGAGGACACTCAGAGGGCTGGAGCAGCTCTCCGATAAAGACAAGCTGAGGGAGTTGTTCAGCCTGGAGAAGAGAAGGCTCTGGGAAGACCTCACTGTGAGCTCCCAGCACTTGAGGGGAGCTTATCAACAGGAGGGAGAGGAACTTTCTACACAGCCTAATAGTGACAGAGCAAGGGGGAATATCTTTAAATTTAAAGATGGGAGATTTAAGGTAGATGCTAGGGAGAAATTCTTTATTCAGACAGCAGTGAGGCCCTGGTATTGCTGCCCAGAGCCGTGGGTGCCCCATCCCTGGAGGTGTTCAAGGCTGGGTTGGAATGGGACCCTGGGCAGCCTGAGATGGGGGTGCAACCAGACTACAGCAGGGGTTGGAGCTCAGTGCTCTTAAAGGTCCCTTCCAATCCCAGCCATCCTACAAATGATGGACAAGTTGCAGAAACAGATTCAAAGGGTTAATAATCATACGAAAGGATAAGACATGCATTTGTGAAAAAGAAAATAGTCAAGTCAGGATATATATTGCTACAGAGCTTGTAAGGAACCTGAATAATAGTAATTACAAAAAATAAATCATGTTAGTAATAAGATGCAGGCAAAGGGAGAAGTTCCTCCATAACTCAGCAGAGCTCAGCTACCAACTGCCATCGCAAAGGCAAAATGATCCCCTGTGAAAAGGGGCTGGTTCATTTGTACTGATACTCCCATTGCTGCTGCTGAGAAAAAGGCTAGAATTCTGACTACAGGGGAGAAGCAGTAATTTGGAAGGTATTTATATAAATTACACGTTTGCAAATCAGCTGGGTCTGCAGAGATTCACTGCCAGGTACTTAGAGGTGGTGGAGGCAATCTCAGGGCTGTTAGCGCTTATCATTGAAAACCTCAGGGACTGCAGTTGGTCCCAGAAGGATGGAGAACAGCAAACATAGCAGGGAATTACAGGCCAGTCAACTTGCTTCAATTCCCAGAAAAAAAATATTGGAACAAATCATCAAACAAATGCTTTGCAAGCACCTGAAAGGTAACCAGGCAGAGAGGAAAAGCCTACGTGGATTTGTCAAGAACAAATCATGTCAAGTCCATCAGGCGTTTTTTCTAGGACAAGGCAGCAGGGCTTACAGAGAGGACAGGTAGCGCTGTTGGATATATCAGTGTACACTGGGTAATTATCTGTTCTGGACCAATATTATCCACTATTTTCACTATTTGACCTGGGGTGATATTAAGTTTGGAGACGACTTTATTCGGGGGCAAAGCTATGAGCAAATTGGAGATGATGAGCACTTGAACACATCTTAATAAACAGGAGTTCATGTCTCAATTGCAGTTGCATGCATCCAGGGTACACATCGATAAAGCCTGTTGAATTTGAGGGGCAGCAGAGCACCAGAACCAACTGTCCAAGAAGGATGCCCAACTTCCATTCCTGCACCCTGCTGCTGCCTGGCTGCTCAGCCAATCAAGAGGATGCTCCTCAATTTTTACTTTTTAATAGTTTTTCAATGAGAAAAAAAAAAAAAGTCTAGGAGGAACAGCCACACTCATCACTACCAGCGACTCAAGAAAGCATTGGCTCTGAGAACACAGAGCTTAATTCTCTATGGTGTGTTCTGCTGTATGGAGAGAATCATTCTGGTGCCTAATGAAGACAGTACTAAACAGAAAATAAAATACGCTCCCATAATGGCCACAATAATCTGAGTGCGTTTAAAAAGAAAAGCAGAACACTGATATTTTCTACTCTGCTTTCCAAACAAATAAATAAAGCTTTGGGCCAATAATGACGCACTTGTGATTTGCGCCAACGAGTCAAAGACCCATTACCATTTTGCATCGATATCTCTCAAATATCACCTACAGATTGTGCCCCTGGAGGAACAATGATGCTGATCCCACCCTCAAGGCAGCAGCGCTTGCACAGCCCCAAGAGCAGCATCAGCAGAGCCTGCACACAACACTAGGCAGAACGGACGCGGAGGTGCTGCCCTTCTGAGCCTGCAGGCAGCCCTAAATAAAAACCCCAAGAAATTGAAGCTCCCCATTCACGCACATGCGGGCGGCTCAGCACAGAGCAAGGTGGAGGAGATCCGAGCCCAGGGAAGAAGATAACTGCTGAGGTTCATCTCTGTTCTCCTACAGCTTTCCCAGCTCCTCGTATAACAACTGCCTGGAGCTCATGTAAGGTACAATTTAGACTCTTGTTGGCTGCGTTGTTTATTAATAATTAATGTATGTAGGACAATATATCAGACATATTTAAAATAGCGCAATCTCGCTACACTTTTATAGCATTTCAAAATTGATAGCCCCTGTTTTAAATACAGTGAAAACCTGAACTGGAGTAGCAACTGACACACTTCGCCATTTCATCCATTTTTAATCACCAGGAACACCAGGCCAAGTCTGCAATACTTTCAGAAGATTTTTATACGTTGTCACAAGCAACTAAATTATTGATGTGCAACACATTTTATTAAGCATAGCATTTCATGGGCACCAAGTTGGGTGGATGCAATTTTTCTGGGATCGAGTTGTCAGCACAGGAGGGGGAACCTCCAAAAACAGCTCCTGAAGAGAGAGGAAGAATCACAGAATGGCCTGGGTTGAAAAGGACCACCATGATCATCTAGTTCCAACCCCCTGCCACCATGTGCAGGGTCACCAACCACCAGACCAGGCTGCCCAGAGCCACATCCAGCCTGGCCTTGAATGCCTCCAGGGATGGGGCATCCACAGCCTCCTTGGGCAACCTGTTCCAGGAAGGGAGGAGAGAGACTGATCCTGCACTGCAGCTCCTACAGCACTGCAATTAGATCTCACCTTTAGACACCATTCAATGCTTCCTCTTTAGCCGCATTGCCTGCTGCACCCATATGCATTAATACAAGCACAGCTACCTTCAATCCTGGAGCCCGAATTCTTCTTTTTCACTTTTCTTTTTTTGCAGTGATAAACAACGCTAAAAGGATGTCTTTATTCACTAAATTGTTTATTTTTTCCTCATGCCAATCTATTTGGACCAAAGCTGGAAGTGAATGCAAATGCACAAATCAGCATTTCACAGAGCTTTCTATTAGAGGCTCTTTGTGTGTGTTAGGTAATAAAAATATTTGTATTAAAACACGCTTCACATTTAAATCTGATTTACCATACAATAGAAAAATTACATGCACTCACTAAAATTGGACTGATTATTTCCAGTAACTGGGGCCAAATCTACTGACATGTCAGAGCTAACTGGTATAACCTTCTTGCATCAGAGTTTCATGCAGAGACTGCAGAATAAAAACTGCTTTCCTGGTTTGAAGAGATTGGGGTTGGTTGGTTTTTATTATGATTTAAAAGAAAAAAATCTGATTGCTTTAAAGCCATCTATTTTTTCTGTCCCATCTCTTATTGAGATTTTCTTGCAGACAGAACATACGTGGGGCTCTCAGGACAAGAGACAACACCTACGCCAAGATGGTTCCGGTGTTCACCCAGCACGTTAGACCAGGATCATAAAATCATTAAGGTTGGTTGGGAAAGATCACCGAGATCATCTCGTCTCATCCAGTTCAACCATCAGCCCACAGAGATGGGAGCAGACAGACCCCATGTGCCAGGCAGCAGCTTATTTGTGCCCAACCCAGACTGCAGAGAGCCCTGATGTTGGGTGACAGTCCCATGTTTTGTGCTATAACCATGACCAAAAGCCTTGTTGTGCTCAGACAGAGCTGTGCTTTCAAAGCTGAACACAGGTTGTATCACCTCTTGGGAACCAGGATCTAAAGGTTTGCCTTCATCCAAAAAACCACAACCATTCCTCTGATGCATTATTATGGCACTAGACCAGGAGGAATAATGCCAAATCACTAACGATTTTTGAAGTCCCAGTTTTTTTGCCACCATCCTATTGCTGGCTTTAAGACACGTGGTTGAAGCCTGAAGCCCTTTGGCCAGATCAACCATTTGCACCCATACCCACAGAAAGGAGCTTCAGGTCTTCCTTCTGCTCCTCTTCCAGGAGTCACTGGAAGCACTGAGGGAATGAAGGGTGGCCTCAGGAATCAGTGCTGGCTGTCTCTGAAGAAAAAAGCTAAATGCACAGGCCAGCACGTTGTTTTGGACATGAGTAATTAATTTATTAGTGCCCTCTCATGCTACACCCACAAAAGCAGGGCTGGATGGAGCTCAGGCAGAGCCCATGCACAGGACTGGTTAGACATTAGGAAGCTGGCTGAGCTGGGCAGCAGTCCTGCCTAGAAAATGACAATAATTTGTGGTGACTTAAGTGTCCTCTCCCACACTGCTCTGCTCAGCCCCTGTGCCCAAAGCAACATCAACAGCCCATGGTGTGAAAGCGCCATCTCAGTGCAGGGAGGAGAGCTCACACAACATAATTCACTTGGGTGGGGAAGAACAACAACAAGACCACAGCTCAAATGTACACAGGGTACATCCCCCAAGTGCTGTCCAGCAAGCAGAGTCATTCAGTGGGAAATGCAGGCTGCTCTGCACCAGGGACATGCATTTTCCATGACCTTCCCCATCGCTGCTACTTCCACCCTCCAGACACACATACTGAGGGATTTCCCCTCCCCATTCCCAGCAGCAGGACACAGGAGCAGCACCAAGGAGCTATTCAGTTCCCTGCAGGCCCAAGCAGACCTTAGAACGAAGTAGAAAGAACTGGAGTCTTCCTTGAGATGGAAAAGAAACAGTGGTCATTGCTTTGCAAGGCACAACGGGACAAGAGAAATTTATCTTTTCCATTTTAATCAAGTGAATGCACCTCCTGCCCCAGCCCTGGAGGCAGCCTCTCCTCCCTATGGCCCTGAGCCCTGCACCTCCTTTGACATACACCCACACACCTCCTCCATACAGAGGCAAAAAACAACCTGCAGAGGTGCCCAACACAGCCTCAGAGTGCACTGCTCTCTGCTCCCAGCCCTGTTCCCCAAGGGATGGGCTGCAGTTCTCCTGGGGAAAGGAAGGGACCAGCAAAGAGGATGAGCGAGGGGCACTGTGCTGTGCTTTTGTTTCCATTTCCCTCCTTAACAAGAAGCAAGCAAGCAGCAGGGAGTAGATACAGAAGAGCTTAAACCAGTAATGCCAACAACTGCTCTGTATCAGCTGACACGCAGTGACAGCACACATCCTGATGTCTTCATCAACAGCTGTTCAGCAGCAGTGCAACATCCCTCTGCACACCCAGGAGCTGGGATTTGGGCACCAGTGGAAAGTTACCACAAGAAACCAACACAAAACCCAGGGCTTGAAAAACCATCAGGGTCACAATAGACACAAACAGCATCCACAGAAGACATATATGTGAAATACCAAGTCCCAGAGCATCCCACCCAGAGCTCTCGGTGGGCTGCAAGACACTGTGAGAATTAAAACATATTACCCCTATCTGCTGTATAAACAGATTGCAGTCTGTGCTCATTACACAGCCCTGCATCTCTACTCAGCCATAACACATTAAATGCAAATAAAAGAGGAACAGGCAGCACTGCAGCTAACAGCCTCACCGGGCACTGCTACAGGCTGCTCCTGCACAGCTCCCTTAGTCTGCCCCATCCCTTGTTTTAGAGCTGCAAACAAAAGCCACGCAAATCTTTACTGCCCACACCACAGCAACAGCACTGTCTTCTGTTGGGTTTCCTTATTTACGGCTGACAAGTAGAACAACAAGTAGAACAAGGGAATGGGCTGTTGCCACTGACCCCTCATGGCACGCTCAACAACACTGCTTTGCAAAGTTTCCAGCTTGCACAGATACACCACCCTGGGAAGCTGGTAGCATTGCACCAGTAGCACAGAGGTCCTCAGTGCAGCGGGCCAGGAGAAGGGTTCCAGGGAGACCTCGCTGTGGTCTTCCAGTATTTAAAGGGGGATTTTATTTACATGGACTGCGATAGCGGTAGGACAAGGGGGAACAATCCTACAGCTCTGACAGTACCACTCGTTTCCATTATTATTTTATTAATCATAGTTTTCCTAATTAATATAGAATCAAGGAGATCATTTGAAAATGCTGTTTTTTCTTTCTCCTTTGAAAGCCCCATCTCTCAATCTGGCTGGCTCTGCCTGTTTGAAAGACCTTTCTTTCCTTGAATTAAAACCTCCTCTACATAGATTTCAATAGCTACGTCTCCATGACTCAGGTGAGGCAAAAGCAGAAATAACACCAAGGTCCTGTAGCAAAGTAGCCACGCTTCTTTTTGCTCTGTGCTCCCAGAGAGGCAAGAAATAACCTGAACTAAGCTCAGGGAATGGAAGGCAGCATCTGACAGTGCTAAAAAAAAATACCAAAGTACCAGGGAGGGCTTCTCCTGCATACAGCATTGCCCACCTATGGACATCAGCAGGGTAAGGAGAGCTGCAGGCAGTGGGGAGGCAGCATGTTGCAGGGCAGAGAGGATTCAGGTGCTCTCAGGCAGCCCACTTGGGCTCTGTTTTCTCATCTAACCCAACAGAGCAGTAATTTGGAAGGGTGAGCAAAATCCTTCCTACACACCAAAGCCCTCAGCACACAACTCACCCATCCGATGCTGCTCTGAGAATTTAAGCTTTCCTTGGGATGCTCAAACCCTTGCAGAGGTTCCCTTTGGAACTGTGATACCTGAAAGGTGTATCTTGGTGTTAGAATAACATTGCATATATTGCTGTAGGCAGAAGATAACCCGTGGGTTGGGGGAAACTGTGCTCAGCTCCTTGGTTTGCTCCAGATCCTCTCTTTGTCTCTGACTACATCACACTTAAGTTTACATCACCCCACGTACTGTTTGTAGAGGCAGTTCACTTTCCTACCTGCTATGGATTTTGCGAGCACAAAGACAAGCAGTGAGGAACCCAAACCCATGGGCATTCAGCAATTATTTAGGGCTGTGAACTCTACTAGATAGCTCCAAAAAAACATCAAATTTTGCTCAGAGACTTAACATCAGCAGAGCACTAAGGTGAGCAATGATCAGCCCCAGCTCCCAGAAAACCATACAGAAACTTGCTGGTAGCAATAGACAGTGAGCTATCCCAAACACTGAAGGGCTTACAGTCATTTTAACACTGGTTATGCAAAGACAAAGAAGGGTTTGAAGAACAATCTATACAAATCCAATAAACCAACAGTTTCTCCCTTATCTTGGTAATGGCTATTCCTCCATAAAATAAGCTAAATAAATGTGCTAAATAAGCCTTACCACATGTAATGCTATAATGGGATGGAAAGTACCACGATAATAGCAAGGTGGCAAAGTCTTTTGCTGCAGCAAATGAGAATGAGCACAAATGCAGCAGTCACGGAGGCAGAAATGAATGAAAAGAGCTGCTTACCTTTGGAAGGCCTCAGGTACACAGGGATCTCCAGCAAAAGATGCCCTCACTTCCACTGCCAACCCTTAAATGAGGTCTGGGAAGGAGTGGATCCTCGCTCCAGCCATTCCAGTCACTCAGGTGCATTACGTACAGCTGAGTTCCCCTGGGTTGGCCCCGCTTTCCCACCAGGTGCTCAATCACTGGCTCAGGCATTTCCACTACACCACCTTCCTTGCCCTTTGCAGCAACACATCTGAAGTGACAACACAGTGCAGTAAGTTTTTTTCCAAGATCTGTGGCCAGAGGATGAGCAGAACAACCAACCTCCTGATTTAACTCTGTTTCTAACACCACCCTCTATCTAAAAGGAGCTGGTGGCACTGCAGTGAAATGCCATGTGAAGCCTCTTACCCTCACTGGATGGCTTCAGCATCACTCATCCAATGGCCACTGACAGCTCTGCGACCCCCCCACTGAGTTCAGCCCCTGCTCGTAGCAGGATGAGTGGGACTGGGGCTGTTTGGGGTTGCACTCAGTATCAACCCATGTGCCAAAGGATCTCAGGATGCCAGCATCCACCCTCACCACACAGCCTGCAAGGAGGAGGCAGGGATTATTTATACTTAAAAAGGCTCTCTGCTGCTGTCAGTTCAGTAGAAGCCCATTGCATAGAACCTTTAATGATTAGATGGGGCCACTCTAAGCCAATTTGTTTCCTTTCCCCCTACCTCCTGAGGGAGCTTTACAGTTTTCTCTAAAGAACTAAGCATATTTCAGTGACAGCTGCCCCATTACAGGAAACAACCCACACACCCTCTTTGTAGAACCCTACAAAAAGCCCATAGGCAGCACTACAGTCAATTTGGAGATCAAGGATCACACCTAATGGAGACAGCACAGCAGAATTTACTTAATATTCCTCCTAGATTCAAAATAATAATATTGTCAGCTAAATAAAAGGCAAGCATTCATTTGTATGTAAAACAGTTGGTTATATCAGGCCTATTTACGTCTGCTCTGCCTGCCAGCTACAAAGATTTATGACTGAACACCCAAGGGACCTTTATACATCTATCCAAATTCATGCCTGTTTTTCATTAACCTGTGTACCGACATCTTGTACAAGATGGCATGAAATAATATAGATTTTTTTTCCCTTGCTACTCAGGCTTCAAAGGAAGAAAAAGTTCTTGGCAATAACAGCAATAATAAATGCTATTTCTGAGCTCGTAAGTCATACATAAACAGATAAACCTGTGACATACGTACATAAATGTATCCATGGCATGTCTGTGCATACACGTGTGTATACATATACAGAGGGGAACCTTGCCCCCGCTTCCCACCCAGTCTCTCCCCCCATTCCCACTTTCTCTTGGCTCTGCACTTGCTCTTCTTGCAGCATCTCCCTGGTGACAGGACAGAAACAGCTGCAATAAATTACTGTGTGCTTCTTCCATTACATATATTTTTAAAAGCAAAAGTCTGAAAGACAGAAGTAGATTTGTATAAAGCAGAAACAAGCACCTTTTTAACCCCAGGAGAATTACTGTTGGATGAAAGAGGTGGAAAACCAGAGGATATGGAACATAACTCAGCTGCTGTTCAGGCTGACAGTAACAAAGTCCTCTAGCTGGAACATTTGTTTGGCTTTTTCTCCCCCATTATCAGTCAGGCTGACCACACCACTTCCTGTGTTTGTGCTTAAGGCTATCGATGGTGCACCGAAGATTTCCTCTTGACACAGAGGAAGGGAAAGTGAGAACAAAGTACAGCCCATCTCTGCTGGTGGGGACAGCAAGAGGGATCCCCTTGAGGCCATGCTCCCAGGTCCCCCAGCCCCTTACCCTGCACTCAGCAGAAGGTTTTGTGGTGGTGGTTGAGGTTTTCGAAACAGTGGAGCACCCAGGTGGCCGGGGCATTCCTGTCCCTCCGTGCCTTCTCAGTCCTTGGTCTTCACCTGCCCCACTTGCACTGGGGGTGTTGCTGTCACTGCCACCCAAACGCTGCCATCCCTCCCCACTTCCAGCAGCCAGAAGGTACCGCACCTCCCTGAAGCACCACATGTCATGTAGGTGGCAGCTTCCTTCCCCCAGCCTCTCCCAAGACATAGCCGAGCCCCTCAAGTAAGCTGTAAAACAAATACCAGGGCTGGGTGGAAGAGCTCAAGCATAAATCTTTGGGGTTTATGCTAGAGTTTATACCCTCACATTTTTATGTTTAATAACACTTTGCTGAGGTGAAGTCATCAATCTCAAGTGAAGAGACCAGCCTTCCCAGGAGCAGCTATGTCCACACCCTAACTTTTTTTCTAGGAGCAGCTCTTTGGAGTGCTGTTTTCAGTTGGGCCCTTCATCCCACACGCCTGGCCTATGGATGCACGCTAACACTACAGCAATAAATACTCTACATCCTAACACCTGCAGGGGACTGAATATTGTAACCGACACGTGGATCTGACAGTACAGCAGTGGTGGAGGACCCTCCTGCTGCCATCACTCAGCCCTCCTCTCCCCAGGGTGGAGGTTTTGGCCAGGACCTCACTGAGCCACCCATCATCTCAGGAAGGACCAGCAGTACACAGCCGTGCCTTCTGGGGGACGTTCGTGTACCCTGAGTTAACGAGGTCTTTGCCCAGAAGGTCTAACGACTCATTTAAGTTGTGGAAATTGAGCACCACATCTTCACCTGAAAGACCTCCTTGCTCCACAGGCTGTCACAGCTCCAATTTCCTACACGTCATGAATATGGTATTTTGTACACTAACTCAGAGACTAAATTGGACCTCCGGGGGGAACATCTTCCTGAAATTTAAGTATTCATTATGTAGCAAGCTGCACCTATGCCCATGCCTCCTTCAGTGCAGGGCAGCATGACTTCCTGCTTATTAAGGATGGAGTCCTACATCTCACAGACACTGGTGGTGGTGGGAAAGAGCCAGCACAAGAGAAAGCACCACGAAACACCAGGTTGGCATTTTATGAGTCACATCTACAGCTTCTTCAGCCACAACTCATGTACAACACACCTTCAAGACTCTAATGAATGCGCTGCTCTGTTCTCTGGTACAGCTTTCCAAGTACATTGAAAACAGTGATTTTCATGACTAAATGGTTGGGAGAGTTGCAGAACATGATGTCAGCTTGCTAAGTGCCTCATCTCAGAGTTGCACACACAATTATTCTCTCTACAAAACTCAAAGGCAATCCATCAATTACTGTCTTTTTTACCCAACTTGCTTTTCTATTATTTGGTACTTTTAAAATATTGTATGTATTAACTACACAGAATTTACAGCACACACATTGATTTTTCCATTAATCTTGCTCTAGCTGAGTCTAAAAGAAAAATCAAGCCACCGCTTTCTGCTATCAGCCAGGTTATGTTGCCATTAGCAGCACCAAGCACTTGGTCAGCCATCGGTGGTGGCCGGAGAGTGGGATACCTGCACAGAGCACCCATAAGCACAGACTTCAATGTTGCATAAGTATCTGTAGCAAATGCTGGAAGGATGCATTGAGACCACATGACAAGTGAGCAGTGCCATCTATATTTGCCTCTTCAATAGAGAAACAGTGCATGGGGTGAGAGCAAGAGTGAGTATTCAAAGGAAGAGGGGTGAGAGAGGAAATGTCTGAGACCACACTGTGCATAGACAATGACACATAAGTTTGCTCCTTCAAGGAGATGCAATGTGTTGGGTGGTTCAAGAGCAAGCATTCTTACATAGAGGTGTTAGTGAAGAAACACCTCACTCTTGCTTGGGCCGTGCAAGCAGCTCTCTGTGCAACACAGCACCAGGCTGCTGCACGCTCAGAGCATGGTTTCACCTGGCTCCATGGAAGCAGGCTGGGGTTGTCCCCGCAGCGCCACTCTGCACCATCACAGCCACACACCTCCCCTCACCAGATGCTTTGAGGCTCCTAAATAAAAGCCACTGATGCAGGTTAATGCATAATGAAACACGTGACTTGCACACACAAGGAACTTGCCATGTTTCCTCCTAGTGCATAAATGCTGTCAAATGGTCACAGGCAAACAAGACAAAGCAGCAACACCAAATCCTGCTGCTCTTAAAGCCTCCCACCAAACTTAAGATGTCCACTTCCCATCCCAGAGGCACCAGGCATCACAGTGTCAGGAGCTGGGAGCCAAAATGCAGCAGGACCTGGGAGCAGGGCACGGAGCTGAACACACCTACAGCACACCTGCCATGGGTCAGACTGAGAAGGGATTGCATCAGCCCATCAAATGGTTTTCTTTTTTTTAAGAAAAATACCATCCCATTCATTGGTTTCCTGGCACACAACCCCGGCTGGGACCTTCAGCACTTTGACAACCCCTCACCAGCCACCACTGAGAAATCCCAGCAGGGAAAGGGCTGGAGGGACACTCAGCTCCCCAGTGGCACAGCAGTGACATTTTCTGAAGCCCAAGCAAGCCAGGAGGATCCCTGCAGGTACCGCTCCCACTGTGATGGCTGAGAGCAGCCAGCACTGCAATTATCCCTGCACACAGGGAGCTGCTGCACGCCCTCCTAAGGGCACGGCAGGACTTTAAATGCTTCCTCACAGTCCTATTATCCTGCACCATCATTAGGTGGAGCGGGGACCTGCAGGGATGTGGGAGAAGGTGCTGGTTTTTTGCTCCCGTGTGCGCTGAGGATTCATTTAGAACTTAATTAATTACATTTGCATATGCCTGAAAGCTGACAGAAGAATGAGCACATGAGTCTTGAAGGCAATGAGCATGACAAGTTGTTTTGTCGGATGGTTCTTTGCAGGGTGGGGTGAGGTGGGGTGGGGGCTGCTGGAGGAACAGCTCAGAGCACACTGAGCCATCCAGGCTCAGTCCCATGCAGCAAGAGCAAAGGGACCCACCCAACCTCAGCCTGCCTCCAACGGCAACGCCTTCATGTTGCTGTGGAGGAGGATCCTCACCCTCAGGTCTCCTCTTGATCAAAGCACAGATGCTCTCCTTCACCAAAGGACCAGTGCTACTCCTTCTCTCCACAGGACCCCAACATCAAGAAATCCTGGTGTAAAACTTCTAAACCCAGCCGAGGATGCACTGGGGCTAGGTCAAGCTCCAGGCCCCTTTCGAATTAACTCACCTTCCCACTCTTTACTCCTTCTCTCAGCATAAACCCAGCCCTCAAACCCTTCCCTGGGGAGCAGAAATCCGCTGCAGAGGAAGCAAATGAGAGCTTCTAGTTCTGTATCCACCAGGTGGGAATTTCCCCATGCATTCAGCAGACATCTCACCAGCCTGGTGCACACTGAGGATCTCTTCCATCACCCTGCAGATGGGAAGGATCACACCATGCTGGGCCCTGCTGGGAGCTCAAGTCCACCTCCAGCATCTGAACAGAGACTTCGTTGCCTTCTGCCCCAGGCATACTACCTAGCACTTACTTAACTCTGCTGGGGATTTCTATCACTCTGTAGCAAGCAGCCATATGCTCCAAGTAATAAAGTGCTGAAAAAAGGATCAAGTCTAGTTCCATTCTAGGGAGCTTTCTCTTTTGTTGTTAAGTGCAAGTTATAATTTAACTTCTCTAACAGCCGTAATAAGGAATATAACACACTTGCATACTGGGAAGGCTGTTGCTCTTCCTTAACCATTGAAGAACCACCTCCAAGCCTGGCTTCACACCCAGGATGGATACCAGCTTGACCCCAGCTCTGCACCTGCATGGAAGACCCAGGAGCACATCAGTCACTCTGTATGTTAAAGGGTATCTCCCACCTGAGAGATCCCCCTGGTATCTCACTCCTCCCTGCCCACCACCCAATGACCCCACTCCTCAGACAGAAGCTCCGTGCTTGGTAGACCTATTGTCCTTTCCAGGGCTGTTCCATTTCTCCAGAATTCCCTTGATTCTTTGTACACAACAAGAAAAATGCAAACTCCCCCATTTTTGACCTACATTCATTCCTCAAATTGGGACTAAAAATAGAGCAAACTATGCAGAAATGGTTTAAACTGTTTTTTACACCTTCTCTCTTTCACTATCTATATTAAGGCTGCTCTAGCACTTCTCAAAGCCATGGGTGAAACAGAAGAGAGCTGTGTGGGCGTGCAGAGCAGAACATTGCCCTGAGCTCACTGCAAGGCCTCAGCCACTCTCAGGGCTAGGTACAAGCATTGCTCAGCCCCTCAATGCATCCATGAAAACCACAGCATCTTTCACCAAAAAACACCTCAACATCCCAACTAAAAGCACCAGCACAAAACCTGAATGCCTAACAGAGCAGTTTCCCACAGCTTATTACAACATTTACTTAAAAAAACCAACCCAAGGTTAGCAGCACCTCATTAAACATGCTGGGATACCAGGTGCACTGAGCAGCTGCTGTGCTGGCTTCTTGTCACCTTAGTGCAGTTCTCCACCAGCTGCCTCCAGTTCTCCTTACTTCTGTTCTTTATCCTTATTTCTATTTCTGTGCCTCCTCAGATCTTTTCCCATGACGCATCCCGGCCCCACGTCCCCACCTGAAGCCATGCTGCTGAGTATGTCACAGGCAGCCCGCAGCACTTCAAAGCTCTGCCAGCAGCAGGAAGCAGCATTTCACTCTGAGCATTGAAAATCAGCTCCTAATCCCACAGCAGCCTGGCACACACTGGTAGGATGAATGGGGATGAGCAGCCAACTCCTTCACACTCAGAGGTAAGGAAAGTGAAATAGCCTGACCTACCTGGGGCTGCAGCATTGAGAAGTAACTGCAAAGAACGAGGAAACAAAGTGGGCAGAAGCATCACTAGCAATAAAAGACAGGATCAGAGTAAGGAAAAGCAGTCCAGGTGGTGAAGCAAATCCAAGGACAAACAGAAGACCAAGAGCAGGCACAGCCCAACCAGGGGAAGAATAGTGCTGGGAGCCTGAGCTTAAATGGAGCACAGGGATTGGAGATGTGGGCTGAGAGGCAACAGGTCCAGGTGAAGCTCATCAGGGTCACTGGAGCCTGGAGATGCATGCAGACCTCCAGAAAATGTCTCATTTGTGGTCCCGAGGGCTTGTCTCTATCCACAGAAATGTGGGGGACATCACTGCTGTCTTCTCAGGCTGGCTAAGCCCAGCATGACCTGTGCAGAGTGAGCCTCACCTTATGGCCCTCACTAGACAGTGCATCACTGAGACCTCTGCGGCCCTCTCCCCCAGCAGCTTTGCCTTTATGCTCTGTGTTCCTGCTCTTGCCAAGCTGCACTGCTTCAGATATCTCCTCTCCCTCCCTTTGTGGGCCCTGTGATACCTCTCCATAATATGCAGTGGTTGGATCCCAGTCTGTGTTTGAAAGAGTCCAATCTCTCCTGTAACAGAAAATGAACAAATAATAGGAAATGAAAAACTCCAGGCATGAAACAAAATACTTCTGGGGGAATGGCTTTGGGCAGAGCCAGAGAAACCAGCCCTGTTCTCTGGATCAGGCAGGAGGGTGGGAGCAGGACAGCATCCCAGAGCTCCTGCCATGCTCAAAGCAATCCCGCAGCCCTTAATGACAGCAGAAGGATATGAAGCACATGAAGACACAGCTATGACACATGTCTTTAGACTGGAAAGTTCCTCCTTCAGTCTGAAGCTCTGAGGTGAAGCAGGTAACAGTGACAGCACCGTCCCATCTCTCTGATGTGCACACCTCCCCGAGGAGAACCTCCAAACAGCAGTCCATCTATGAAACAGAGCCCATGAGCAGCATGGAATGTGAACGTGAGCTCTCAGCCCTGACCATGGGGAGGACAGCACTGGATTTGCAGGAATTCTTTGTCATTCTGGGAAAATATGAGCAGAAAGTGAAAATTAAACAGCTGCATATGCACAGTCTGCAGAACCAACGTGCATTGGGCCTGGGGCACACGAAGGGGAGAGTGAATGATAATTAGGGCAGTTTCTAAGGCCTTGTTGCATAAAGCAACAGTTTCCAGGGAGCCCAAGTTATTCTTAAACCAGAGCTTGGCCTCCTTCTTTCAGGATGCCCACACTGATTTAAGCTGCTTCTGCAACACTGCATAACTCAAACCCTGAGAAACTTCTGCGCATCCATCACAAGACTTTTGCTGCAGGCAGCAGCAGGAGTTGGGTCCCAGCAGAAAAGTCCAAAATCCCAGTGGCTCCCAAGCAAGGACAAACTGGAAGAACAGGTAAAGGGAAACCCTCCCTGGGACCTTCACTCACTCTTCTGCACTCCCTGTTCCCATTGCACTGCTGAGCAGTTTTCAAGCTCCGGTTTGCTCCGAGCTCACTGGGAGGGTATTTCACATCCTCCTCGGCTCTGGAGGAGAGCTCTCATATTGTTACCCTCTTCCTTCTTCATTCCCTGCATTGCATCATCTCCTCACTTCATATCATTTCCTCCCCCCTCTCTATTTCTTATAAAATGACATGAGTTTAATTGCCCTCCATTGCCCTCTCCGTATCACTCCGAGGTTCCTCATTAGGCACATGGCACCACGTGCATCTCCTGCTGCTCTGGAGCCGACCTCCCCTGGCTCTCCCAGCAGCTGCTCCGTCAGATACCTTTTTCCAAGCCCAGGCACACACACACACTGGGTGGGCTGATGTTCTGCTGGTGGAGGTTGTTTTTTTTTTTTTTATCACAGTTTATGAAACATCTGCTGTTTATAAATGATTGATTTTGAATGCCATAATCTTTTCAGTTGTGTGAGCCAATAAGCACCTCTGAGCAGCACAGTGGTGCTGCTGCAGTTTGAAACTGTCTGCCTTCAAGCATCTTCATTGCAGACACTTGAACAGGATGTGCAGAATCCTATCCATGTGCGCACACACACACATTCATTCCTTCTCCCCTCCGTGGGAAGCTCCCCACATCCACAAGCATGAGGGTTACAACAAGCATGGGGCACCCTCAAACCCCAACCTCCATCCATCTCAACGCCATGCCCCGAAATAGCCGTGCACAGAGTGCTTATGTACACACATACATTTTGGGAACCCATCAAAACACAGTTAAGGTCCTACTGGATTGACCAGTCCCCAGAAGGCTCCAGCATTAGCACCCAGCAAAACCAACCACCTCCTCCAGCCATGGTGGAGCTGAGACCTTGATAGAAGATCAGAAGATTGTCTCATTCTGCTTAGAGAACATTCTTAAATGATCATAAAAATGAGGCAAAATCAAGAAGGAGTCATTACCTACAGTGAATCAGCCTGGGCATCCTTATCAGCCTGCTACCACCCACCAGTACCAAAGGTCCTCAGCCAAGAGGAAACAGCAAACACTCCTTCACTAGGAAAGTCATACTCTGACTCTGGATGCTGCCATCGTAACTCCCAACCAAAATGGAAAGGAGATTTGGTGAGATAAACACCCATTGAAGGAGAAAATGGCATTTATATGACATTTATGCCCTATCCTGGCCCTAAACCTCCTCTCAAGGCACTCTGATAGAGCATCTTCTCTGAACGTGTCCCTTCTGTCACCCAGGCAAGGCAAGCACAGGAAAAATAAGGGATTAGAGGTCTTGCATTTGGGCAGGGAGAGAGGTGACAACCAGAAGAGTGATGACAAGAAGAAGGGCTGAGGCTGCGCCTTGGCTCTCCAGGAGGCTGAGAGGTTTGTGTCAGAAGAGGAATGCATACAAAACCCAAACCAGCCTCTTGAAAGCCTTTAAATAACAGAAACTAAGGATATTTTACAAATAAAACAGTCAAACGACAAATGAGGAGAGGCGATACAGTTTAATTAGACAATTAGGCTAATCCTCAGGAAATACACTAATTCCCAGGTAGATAGCAGCTGGGGACTGATTAATTGCTCTGCCCTTGCACTTACCACATTGAGGATGAGAAATGCTTCACATCTCCTGCTGTGGGCTGGAAATCAGTTGGGAAAAGCATGGCCAGAGTCTCCTCTTCACCTCATCCCCTCCTGGGCCAGGTGGGGAACTGCTGGAGTTCTGCCATCCCTCGCTGGTGGGAACAACAGAGGGGATGATGGGTGAAGAGGTGATGGAAGAATGAGGGGGTGGATGGTAGAGGGGATGATGGAAGGGATGGAAGAGAGGAGGAGGACGTTGGGGTCACCCCAGCCCTCCAGGGCCAATTGGTGCAGGAGAAAATCTCAGCTGGATGCCCAGCATTTCATCCTCTCCACATCTGCAGCCTTACGTTTTAATTTGATATAATAGACCAGATGATGTTGGGCAGAGACAGGGTAGGACACAAGCAGTCATTCAGCTCACACAAACATTCCACGCAGCTGGGGTGGGCTTAGCTTGAATTAAGCCAAGTGGAAGCTATAGGATTAGAAAACACATGCCAGGCAGGGATGAGGCTGTGCTGGGCAGGCAGTGAGGAACCACAGCAGGAGCACCACTTTGTCAACAGGCAACAGTCTTTCCCTCTCCTTCAGATTAAAAGTTATGATCATATTTATCCTGCATTGATTTAGATAAATTATGGACACAATAAAAGTGGAGGCTCGCATTAAGATATGAATTCACCACCTTAGAGCTGTGTTGTGTTATATATCCGTGTCTTGCGCTACATGGTGATGCATCATCATTTTTGTCCTCTACCCTGACTACTCCCCCCAGGATGAGTAAGGCTGAGGACATGTTTGCTCATCATACTTACATAGGGTGTGCAGTGCCTGGCCACAGACGAAAGCATCCCAGAGTGAGCCCGCATGTTTGATACGGTGATAACAGCTCCGGAGATAACACATCTTTCCAGTTCCTACATATTTGATAGTGATGTTACAACGTCAGTAGTTTTCCATTTTTCCTCCTCTCCCATTTGAATAGTTTTCCTTCACACAGCTGCTGAAAGTCTGCCTCCGAAACCTCCAGACGCCCTATGTGGAGAAGCACAATAGAAATATGCTTGTTTGAGCTAGCACCTGACAAAGGAACCAATCCCCTTGCTGCTTCAGGGGGGCAGCTCTCTTAGCATTTACATTAATTTACATAAGGTTACCCAAAATGCCAAGCATGGGTTTATGATGCAGTCATATGATGCCACCAAAGTCAGGCATCGTGCTGCAGGAGCATTGTGGAGAGCTGCACGTACATTAGCACAGCTCCACAGACATTCACCCCCGGATCCAAATCTTCCTTGAACCCATGGTCCTCCTGCTGTGCCCACCACAATGACTGTGGTTGGTGCAGCTCAAACTCAGCCTGTTTGTGTATAAGTGCAAAAATAGTCTTTGCTGAGCTTTTCTGCCTCTAATCCTACAACCTCCAGACTGGCAGCACATACATTCCCCTGGCCTTCAGCTGCAGCCTGAGACCCTAAGCCCACTGCTGGGTCTTGGCACACCCACACCAAGAGGTGTTACAGTGCTGGGAAGAAAAGATCAGCTCTTTGCTTCCTCAGCCTTCCACACCAAGGCTGGCTCTAGCAGCAGTGCCACCAGCTGTACCTCTTGGGGCTATCATCAAAATGGCCTGAATTACCATTTTACCTTGTTCTATTCTTGCTGGAGAAGTGGGCCTCAGCTGGAGGCTGACAGCTCACATTGCAGGTTGGAAACTCCTCTGAAATGAAGGCTTCGGATCATTTTTCCAATGGGACATGAAGTCCCATGGGATGTCCAGAGCCCCCCCCATCTTGCTCCTCCCTTCATCCAGGACAGGGAAATCCTGGCCCTCCACCATGTCTGGGTGCAGCAAGGATGCAGCTGGAGGATCAAGAAGCCAAACAGGCTGTGTGTCAGTGCGCTCTGTCTTGCCAGGATGGAAAAACAAAACAAAACGCAACAAAGCACAAATATAAGAAAATTCAATAATGTTTTTTTCTTTTTTTTTTTCCTAATGAATGCCAGTAGGCTAGCTTTTATTTGATACTTCAGACATTTACATATAAATTGCTCCATAATGCTTCTGCCCTCCTTCTCTTTAGTATTTGCTGTTAATGAGCTGCACAAAAGATTGGAGCTGCACTGCATGCTGCTGGGGGCTCCTGCCTGCTGAGCCAAGCCCTGCTTCCCTTTGGTTTGGGCTCCGGTGGCATGAGTGGCATGGGGACCAAGTGGGGTAACCAAGCCTGGGGTGGTGAGCAGAGCAGGAGGGGTTTGAGGCAGCCCCTGGGCTTCACAGCTGGATGATAACCCTGAGATAAAGGAGAGAGCCAGGCCAGCCTCCAGCTGCCACAGAGGGGAGGCTGGTGATGGAAGACAGCAGCCCCACACAGCAGAAGGGGAAGCTGTGGTGCAGAAGTGACCTAATTTTTGCCATCTCCCTGGGATGCGTTTGTCTCAGGGACCAGATAAGGCTCCCTGTGATCAAAGGAGACTTGTGCTAAAGTCAGCTTCTGTCCATGAAGAATTATGGCTGCAAGCATGGGATCGCGGAAGCAGAATGAATGGGCTGGAGAGAAATGCCGTTGTGCGCAATGGGCTCCAGCAACAAGAGAAAAACAAAATAAGAGCCCAGAACATTAAAAATGGCAGTGTATCCTCATTGTGGAATCTAAGCTGGTCATTGTCTTGGAGGGGGTGGCTGTGCCTGGCAGGAAACCACCATGTAACAGCACCTCCTTGGCAGGGATGAGTTGGCCACTCAGAACCTGAGACTCTGATGCCTCCCCACACCCTTAAAGGCTCATGGCGAAGTCCCACTCTGTGTCTTAAGAAGGGGCAATAACCGGTGGTTGGGATGGTGAGGCCATATTGCCCCCAGGACTCCATGGTGTTGGATGGTGCATGTCCCATCTCAGGGCCTGCTGGTGGTCCACAGCTTCCAAAGAAAGCAAGAGATGGGGAAATCCAACATTTAGCAATTTCCCTAAACTCCATCTAATTCTGCCTATTTCCACCTCACCACCCCTATACGTGTGACATGGGGCCAACACAGCACATCACTCACCTTCGAATCCCATCCCAGCTCTGTGAGCACCGTGGAACATCAACAAACCCCCTGCCAAAGGAAATAGAAACCCCCTGCCCTTAGATGGAGAGGTTTCAGGGAACTCCTGCACAGAGTTGGACTGCTCACGGTCATGTGCCATAAAAACACGGTGCTGCAACACATCCATGGAAACACAATTAGAGCAGACTGAGAATATTTGCAGAAGGATTGTCTCGCTGCAACATCCTTCTAATCTGGTGCCGAAGGTACTCACCCACCCTGCACATTTGGTGAAGAAGTCTGAACTAAATGAAATTGAAAGCAAAACCCTTCATGGCAGGGCAGCAAAGGAGAGAGAGCAGCACACAGCCTTCACAGGGAACAGCTGGACAAAAGAAAAAAGGGAAAAAAGGGAAAAAAGGGGAAAAAAGGGAAAAAAAGGAAAAAAAGGCAGCACGTATCTCGCATAGTTAAGGTGCTTCTGCTAAACTACGTGCCAGATGCAGCCGGCCTCTGCTGAGGCAGCCATCAGCAGCATCACACCACTGAAGCTCCATCAGATCCCTGCAGCACCCCTTGGTCAGAGATGAGCACCCCAAAAGCAGGCTGTGGTGGGAGCACAGGCAAACAGCAAATTGCCGCTGGACAAAGTGAGAAATATCACATGCATTACCACCAATTTAGTGCAATTTGGAGGACAACCTTGTCCAAGGAGACAATTAATCATTCTTTTGGACAAACAGGGAACGAATAGCCTGAACCACAGACTCTAAGCTGGTGAGTGCAAAGCCCCACTCTTTGCTAGCGGTAGCAGACTATTGCAGTTAACATCTGCAGCCCATCAGCTCCTGCACCTAAAGCCAGTACCTGATGGGGCAGCAAGATCTCCCCACCTTTAGGTTCTCCCAAAGCCAACCCCACAACCCATGGGGGTCTGTTCCGTGCCAAAGGCCCCAGTACAGGTGACAAATGTACTTCTGCAGAACACTTCCGTGGCTGCAGCATCCAGCACCCAGGCTGATACATGGCCAAAAAGCACTTTGCTTGTCCTTTAAGTTCCCAGTAATCTGCTGCATTTATTTCAATTGGCACTCATGGCAAGCGCTCTTGGAAACAGCGGCTGGGAAGGTGTAATTACGTTACTATCTTGGGTGTGTGCATGGCCTAAGGGATTTCTCATCATACAGACCAGAAAAAAAGAAAAAAAGAAAAAAAAAAGGAAAAATAGACACAGTGAGAAAAAAAGCAACAGCCATAAACTTCTCACCATTCACATTAGATTCTGGCCACGAATGACCCCCACCCCGGTATGTTCCAGGAGGTTCTCCCTATGCAAGCACCGTGCTCACCCCTAAAGCAGCCATGGAGGGGACAGAGAGGGGACAGTGCCAAGCAGGGCTGCCCCTCATCCCAGGCACAGCCATGCCCCCACCCCAACACTCCCAAGCTGCTGGCTGCACTGGGCAGAGCTGACTTTTACAGCGCAATTTGTTCTTCTGTTACGGTCAGTTTCTATATTAACTTCATACAGCATCAAAAGCCCTTTCATATGTTAAACTCTAATTCATATGCTAATACCTAATTTACGGCAAGGTAATTATTTTTGTTGTTGTTGTTGAACTGATTCTTCAGTCTTCAGCAGGGAAGGAAGGGGATGGGGAGGGGGGTCAGGCACTGTGCACAGCAGGTGAATGGGACGGAGCTGATGAATGCACTCTGCACCTTGGGTGTGACCTGCTCCGTTCTGCTGCTGGGAAGAGAGGCTGAGAGCTGAGGCTGCTCCTCCTGGGGCAGGGGGTCCCATCCACATCCATGGATCCCTGCAGGGAGATGAAAGGTCAGAGCCAGGCTCTCTGCACAGCAGGGCCAGGACCAGGGATACTGGGCATAACCAGAGCACTGCCCATGGGAAGTTCCTTTGCAGCACCAGCCCCTGCCCGCTTGTGAAGAAGCGAGAAGCAGGAGCATACCCTGAACCTGACCATGAGAGCAGCTCAGCTCAGCCTGTGCCAGTTTTCTTTAAGCATCTATTTTCTGCTCAAGGAAGCAGGTGCATTCCTCACCCTTGCAGCGCCAGCAGCCAAAGGCAGACGGAGGTGTGATGGCTTTGAAACGGTGATGCTGCTCCAGTATCGCATTTCCAGCACATCTGCTAATTATGCCAAACGAGCTCACCTCGCTGCTGGCTTCTTAGCCATGCACATTGCATGAAGTGAGAGCTGGCAGCTGGGGGGGTTACACTACACCGGAACAGCAGAGGGCTGTGGTTACCCATCACCCTGCTAGCACCCCACTGCCCAAGTGACACCCCTGGAAAAGCAAGGATTATTCCTTCCCCCTGCAAACCATCGTTGGCACTCCTTACCCACTCCCCAGCCCTCTTCCCAATTAACCCTTATTCTCAAATCCAGCACTTAACACCCCAACCCCTCTGGGGGATTCCACACACTTATTCTTAGTTCTCCATCTTACGTTTTTAGCATTAAAAGCTATCATTTGTTCCAACGATAGGAACAAACTCCGCTAGGCAAAATGAAGCTGTAACTCCCTCCAGCTGAACTCCGAATTCATTTCATAATCCTTAGATAAAAGCTTCAGAGTTGGAATATTCATCACCAAACCAGGCTCCATGAGCAGCCGGGCAGCAATGGTACGGAGCAGATTTGACACAAGGGATGTTGCTACAGAAATTAGCCTGTCATGGGATTACAGGGACTAAGTGCTATTGGGCGATAAGGTGTGATGTGTTAATATTAAATTATCTCACCAGTGAAAAAAGAGGAGGAAAAAAAAAAAAAAGAAAAAAGAAAAAAAAAAAAAAGGCACTGATGAAGCTCACATTTATTAAAAGCCTTGAATATGATATTAAAAGATCGCAGATAAGCTGGCTTATTTCTGCTCTAGAGATCAAATTGAAAGAATTCTCCAGGAGGGATTTCTTTGAATGAAGCATTACAACAATAAAACAAAAAAGAGCCTTTAATAAATGTTGCGGGACTAAGGAAGCCTGAACAACCCCAGCCTAATCTCCCCGGGGAGGGTTCATTAACCCTTCTTTCCCTCTCTTGTTGCATCAAAACAAGGATTGAATAGCATTTCAGTACAAAATAATACTCTGTACGTACCAAATGCTCTCTTTATAGAGAGGAGATTAACTCCGCTGCTGCGTGACACACGCCTGGGATGGGATGCTAACAAAGCTGGCTGGCACGAAATAGAAACCAGCAGCACAAGGCTTAAGTGATTTGTCCAAGTCACCAGCACCAGCCAGATAACAATAGGGCCATGGAGCGTTGAGAGTTTGCTTAAAAATTTGATTTGTTGTAGTCAGGCAGCAACAAATAACGCCGACACCCAACCCACATCCGTTCTGTGCCCACGCTGCCACATCCATCACGTGCCGGCCCCGCTCAGGCACTCGTGGTTGAAGGCAGCACTGAGCTGCAGGAATCAGAGCTGAAGCAAGGGAGGGATGAGTGGGGCAGGCAGGATTTATGGGGGTGGGCATGGAGCAGGCTGCATCCCACTTCATCCTCCAGCAATGAGCACTGCCAGTGCCCCACAGCTCTGCTCCCAGCTCTGGCTGTTGCTCTGTGACACACTTTCTCCCTTGTTCTGCCCCCAGCCATGGCATGGCAATAGTGCCTGTGTCCCTCTGCAGGGATAAAGGAACACCAGGGACCCTCCTGTCCATTCTGCCACCCAGCACTGACAGCACTGCAGAGGCACCAAGGAGCCTGCCCTGCCCAGCATCCAAATTATCCACATCTTTTAATATCCAGCCACATCACACTTCCTTGCCTGACTGCAACCAGCCCCACTCCATGGGGCAGAGGAGCAGCATGAATGCACTCCCTGACCTGGATCTGGCCATCTCGAGCTGATGGTGCTGCCTGCCCTGAAATCAAACTGCCAGGAATGAGAATTTTCCTCCCTGGTAACAGCTGATTTTCCAGCAGTGGGATGCTTCTGTTCTTTCTGTACAAAGGATTACCCTTTATTTTTCTTAAATATTCTCTCTGCAAAATCTTTTGTGACCCACATGAGTATAAAAATGCAACCAAGGGATGCTGAGCAAGGCTAGATGTACATCAGGGGATTTGGAGGCAAACATAGCACTGGCGCTTAGCAAATGTTAAATAACCACCATTAATTATTGATCACAACCCCAGCTAGACAAGTTTCACCCCTGTAGGTACCGCCATAGCATCAGACCCCTTTGATAGAGCCTGTGAGGAGGGAAGCTGCTGCCCCTCCACATCTGCAAACCCACAGCCTCAGAGCTGCAGGGGAAGTCTGCAATAGCAGCCGGGTGAGAAGGTCTGCAGTCCCTCTGGATGGTGTGAGCCTAATGCACTGCCCGGCCCCGCTGGGTGCTTTGGTTGTGCAAGCAGGAATGGGTCTGAGAGAGCACAGCTGTGTGCAGCCCCACGCCTGACTGAGGGGATGGCAGACCTGCTGCTGGCCTCGCATCACAAACAATTTGTAAAGATGTAATACAAGGAAACTCTATCTTGCCGTCCTGACGCCAGCTGACTGCCTGCTCCCTTTACAGGGATGTTAAATCCTGTTATTAAATGCAAGCCATTATCAGTGTGTCACTGGCGCCTCTTGATGAAGCTGTATACCTGTGCAGACAGCTAGCCCGTGTTTGCTTATTTACTATTCATTATAAATGCTCTGGATTGATCTCCTTCATCTTTACCTCTCTGTGGCTGCAAGATTTGTTCTCCCCACCTGATGCCAGAGCTGAGCCTCGCTCCTCACTTCTGGGACACACAGGTGTGCAAAGCTCTGTTGCTGCCCCAAGATCTTCCCCATGTTAATTGCTGCCTTAGGTGTGCAGAACTGTGAGCAGACCACGACCCACTGGCTGCTTTTACCTCAGATTTAGGGGCACAGGGCATGTCTCACACCTTGCTCCAGAAGTGACATTGCAGCTGACACCAGAGCACAAACAGGACTGCCCCAAGAACAAACACCATGTGGGGTGGCAAGGGAAAAATCCGTACGTAGCTTATCAAACCTCACATCCACGTGTTTTTTTTCTCTCCAGGAAAGACAAAAGCTTTGCAAAAAGAAAAAAAAAAAAAAAAGAAAAGAAAAAAGAAAGAAAGAAATCAGAGCAGGAAATCAACAGAGCAGATGGAGTCAGACTGGGACCGGAGCTGCACAGTGTTGCACTGGGACAAGCAGCAAGCCCGCTGCCTTCCTTTGAGCTTCCCTTTGCTGCAGGAAGAGTGGCATACACCCTGCTAGTACTAAGAGCAACGTTTCTGTGAGCTTTGATAACTCTGCAAATAGAAAATAGTGCACATGTTTTATGCAATTCCATCCCCCAGACAATTTTTGAGCCCTCAACCAAACAAAGCATCCGTGTTTCTTATAATGACATTCATGAGCCCTCCCACAACCTTTTTGAGAATGTGCGTTTCAGTGATTCTTTCTTGTCAGAAGCAATAAGGCGAATTCCAGAGGTAAAACCTGTCTACCAGAGCTCCCCAGTGAGCATGGGATGGAGCTGAAGCCCTGCAGGCTTTCACATAACTCAGCAAATAGGTTTCCCCATCCCACTGGCAATCCTGCCCATAGCCCAGTGCTTGGATTTGGGTTCACTTTGCCCCAGGAGTGTCGGGTAAGGAGCTCCCAGGGCACATCCTAGTGACACATCCCTCCCATCAAGACAAGGATGGCAGTCCCTTGGAGGAGAGCTTCTGACTGCATTAAAAATCTGCCCCATCCAGATTGTATTCCCTCTTGTTCAGGCACAGTTTGTGATTCCTAATTCATGCTGGAAATGAGCAAATTGAGTATTCCCTCCCTTGCTGGATTGGGAATAGTCCTAATTTATCAGAAATCTCCCGACTTGTCCTTTAAATTACACTTAAATAAATGCTCCAGTATTCTTTAGGCATCTTGGTGGAAAATATTAAGAAATACAAATATCTCCTCATTCCTCCACCAAACCACCCACAGCAGGCACAGTGGCTTTCTGCAATGCCGTGGGACCAGCCCGTGACTGACCCAATGGATCCCAAACAAACCCGTGGGGGATCTGCTCCCTTGCTGTGCAATGGCTGTGCTGAGCCCCATCCCCATACGTTATTACCCATGAGGTCAAGCAAAAACTGATGGAAGAAGCTGTGATTATTTCCCAGAAGGGAACACAAGCAGCCTTTCAGCCTGGTGGCCCTGGGGCTTCACCTTCCACCCCAGAAGCAATGCCCTGGGCTGGATGGAGCCTTGTGGGGGTATGCAAGGAGCAGACTTGCTGGCTTCAGTGCTACAGCTGTGCCTGTTTCTCATGGGCACTGGACACATAAGTCCTTGCAGAACTCCTTATGTCTGGGTCCCTTGATGAAGCCCAGCCTCTCCCTGAAACAAGCATTCTGCACATCCCCACAGGGAGGAGGATGCTTGTGGCACAGGCACTGCAGAGAGGATATGGGGCAGGACTTGTGGACCACCTGCAATCTTGCACTCTGCTTTATCCTGTGCAGCAGGCCAAGCATGAACAGGAACTGTCCCTCCTTTCTCCTCATGACTGTTTTCCATGTTGTCCATTGTCCCACCTTACAGCCCCCTCTCCCCCCCCCCAGGTCTCCCAGCCCCACAACACCCATCATTGTGGGGCTGTCAATATGCCAAGCATTGGGAATGAGGAAAAGAAGTTTCTGAGCAGGGCCTCATGAAAAGGAAGGAGGAAACTGTGCTCATGTTCATATCCCCACGCTTCACAGATCTCCCATTACCTCAGGGTTTAAGGCAGATCCTTGCCGCCTGACTCAAGGGATGTGGGAATAGGCAGAAAATGGGATTTAGAGAGCAAAGCTGCTAGCAGGGATAACTGAGAGCAGAACGAGGAACGCTGCCATGCTGCCTTCACTGGCCATCCTCACCAAAGCACCAGGGACAAGGGAGAGTTTGGGGCTATGCAAACAGCATAACCCCTGCCCTCCTGTCCCCATATCCCCGCTCAGTGCTTACCCCACAGGGCCAGAGCCCTGCTGAGCCCATGCAGTGCAGGAGAGCAGGGCAGAACCCGGCACCGCGCGGCTCTTCTCTCCCAGTGACATCGATCATTTCTGTGATCAGCACCTCGTTGGAGAAACTGAAAAATCCATTATTACAGGATTCCAAAACAAAAATAACCAGAAAGGGGAAAGAAAAATTAATTCAGAAGCTGTCCTGCTCTCCACCTTGCGCGTTGGGTCAGTGCCATCTAGAGGCAGCGAAGCAGCAGAAAGCACATGAGAGCACCTGAAGGCACCCAGCATCCACACAGAACCCGCTGGCCATGTGGGCCCAGCACTGTGTGACCCCAGTGAGGCATCGTGTCCTTGTGCATCGCACACAGAGCTCCTGGGGGCACAGACAGGACGGTGACCATTTCCTGCAGCCCCAGCTGTGCTTGGTGTATCCCACGTCATGTGTGTGGTTCCATTAACACAGCGGCTAACCACTGCCTCAGGCCAGAGGAATATTTCTGTATTTCATTTTCATTCCAAATTAGACTGAATCAGCTAAGTAGGATTCATTCCCTCCCTCCCTCCCACACCCCCCCTTCAACACCCCCACAAATGGAAAACTGAGGGAAAATGTTAAATGAGGAAAAAAAATATCACATTCTTCCCATCGCTGGGTTCCAGGCTGGGGTTGTGCCTGCCTGTGTCACACTGTTTTGCAGCAGTTAAGCTAGCCATGCCTGCACACTTTTAAGCAGCCTTGGCTAAAGGCTTGCAAATGCTTCTCAAGCACCTGTTGGCCCCACACAGATCCAGCATGTTGCTCTGGCCTTTT
Source organism: Alectoris magna (assembly GCA_030625065.1). NCBI lineage: Eukaryota > Metazoa > Chordata > Aves > Galliformes > Phasianidae > Alectoris > Alectoris magna. Next base: position 10,337,755 of record CM060576.1, on the reverse strand, counting down.
ACCTGACAAGCCCCAGTGTGTCTGCACCAGGCAAGGTCCAGTTCTGTTCCTTTTGTTGACATTACTCCCCATTCCTGTTGAGCTGGATGCTGCGTAGCTGCAATGGAAGCTGTCCTCCTCACCCGGGACCATGTCTGCATGAATCGGGTGCCGTTTGTTGCCACAAAGAAATCGCACCCAAAGACATGCTGTGCTCTTTGATGAAGATCTCGCTTTCATTTCAGCATGGTACGGTTTGACACAAAGGGAAGCTGCACAGAAAGAGAGAGGACTTTGCTGACAACACCTGCAGGGAAAAGGGGTCAGAGAAGATGAAACATGGCCATTTTCACCTTACAAATTTTATTGCACTTGGGCTTGCATCATCTCACCAGCTTCATCTACTTGTACCTGTCGATGAATCAGTCATGGGTCAGCTCATGTAACCCTGATTCACGCAAAGTGAACCCCAGGCCATCCCTCCAAGGGAATGCAGAAACTCCAGTGACTTTGGGGCTGGGAATGAAATCGGAAATCAAAAGGTTTTGGGACTCTGTAATTACTATAGCAAGGCTTTATTAAGCAAATTACTATCAAGCAAGTAAATAAACCAGCAGGAATCAAAGCGATGATCAATAGAGCAGCTCAATGCAGGGCATCCTGAGCACATGCAATCCTGTAACACCGCTGCCACTAAAAGAATGAACTCCCCAAAACCCATCGGTCCTTCATCACTCCAGGATGCTTTTTCACTTGAGATAAAGTCTCCCATCTCTGAGCTGGTCCTGTTCACTGCAGTTCAGTATGGTCCTTGCTGCCAGGCAGGGGCTTTGTCGACCATCAGCAAAACCCAGCCAGTAGTCACAGCTCCCAGGGCCAACACAAAGCCCTCTGTGGGGCACAGCACCAGTGCTGGTATTAGTACTGGTTTATGAGACTAATGACCAGACTGCCAGGGTGATCAAATCCCAACGTTTGTTAACAAAGAATGGCAGAAGTGATGCCTCTCCACCCTGGTAAAGAAGCATCATGGCCTACTCTAAAAACAAACAAGCAAAGCACTTCTTTATACCAACCAGCAGCAGTGATCCCTACAGCAGAGGGTCACCATCTGTCCAACATCTGTCCCAATTTCCCACTGCACCAGCTCAGCTGTAATGAGCTGAGGATTACTGCAGCCTTCTAAAGTACCAGGTGCAGATACCATCCCTCCTGTTACAGACTGAATCTCCTACTGGTGCAGACGCTTTCCCCCAGCAACCCACCACCAATGGACAGGAAGTAGAGGGGAAAAAAAAAGAAATTAGCACTAAGCAAGTGAAAAGCAGACTCTGTTGCAACTGCTTTATTTTTGCAGCAGCAAAAAGGACAAGATGATACCCAGTGAAATCGTCTCACAGTGAATTTTGCACTGACCAGTGGTGAGGACATCCGCCATGGTTGTGCATGCAGCACAGGGTCCTGCAGGTCCAACCCTTCTCCCACCTCATCCTCATGGTGACACCAGCTGACAGCTGCAGCCCCTGTGGAGATGGGACACTGTTACACGCTTGGAAAAGGAGTGCAAAAAGGGAGAAATTGCCAAATACTTCCCTAGCATCATACCACTTCCATGTGTGGCCAGCCTTGGGGATGTGCAGTGATGCCCACACCATCAGCTGCCAGCTCTGACTGCTGGAATTCATTTTTTATTTGGTTTTATTAACCTTCACACATCTAGACACAAGCCTGAGATCTACAGCTCATTCACAGTAAAACAGGAAGTTTCCACATCTCCATTTAAGATATTTGCAATCATGCTCTGTGATCTGCTCCATTATTAAATACTGGTCCCTAGAAGGCTGATACAAGAGAAACAGTTTCCTAGCACGCTGGGGAGCCCAGCCAACCCCCCCAGCACCTCGCTCAGGGATGCAGTGCAGCCCTGCCTGCAGCCCATCTGCTCATCACCCTGCTCCTCTACCTCACAGCCTGGGCCAAACCCACCTTGCTCCTGCTACAGGAAGCCCTTGCATCTGATTTATCACATGCAGCAAGGAGGGGGAATTTAAAACAGCAGGGCTGCCCAGAGGCAAGCCCAGCAGCAGCAACTGCATCCTCCAGCAGCCTCTCTCCCCGCCATCCCGAAAAGCCTGTGTGGCTTGCTTGGAGTGGACGAGTGAATTTGGGGCAGCTTGCAGCTATGCAGAAGCCCAAGGAAGGTGCACTACGCTGATGCAGCTTCATGCATATTCCCCAAGCACCTGCATCTTAATTACTTCGGAGAGCAAATCGCTCACACTGTAAATGCAGCTAAGCTACCCAGGGTCTATTTTGTACCTTCCTTGCTCTTTTCGCCACCATTTCCTTTCAAAGCAAGCCAAAAAGCCAAAAAGATTCCCTTTAATGCACCTGATAGGAATTTGACACAAGTGGTGGGCTCTTTCATCTGCTGCTCCTTCAGAAAAGGACAGAGATAAAAAGATGAAAGGGAAAAGAAGCCTCACACCCATACACACCACACTGAGACCGGCTGTATGTCCCACGTGCCTGCTCTGATAGGGAAGGCAGTGCCACGCCAGCACCCCGTGCTCCATCCTTCACCTCAGCATACCCACAGGGAACAGGAAAGAGTAGAGCAGGAACTGGGAGACAACAGCAAGCCCTGCAGGTCCCAGCCCAGCACACTGACACCCCAGGTCTCCATCACGGTGGTTGGGAGTGGGGAGAAACCCTCTGATGGAACAGAAGAAACCGTGCTTCCATTGGAAAGTGAAAAAAGGCTGTTTTGACTTGGAAATCTTTTGCTATCGTAAGTGAAGCAGCAAAGCAAATACATTTCATTTAGGTTTTATCATTACGACTCACTCTGACATTTACATTGTATTAAAGTTTTAATGTTAATAAGACACTGCTGTATAGTATTTAATACAAAAAAAAATTAAATAGATATCTAAGTTAATATTTCACATGCTAAAATTCAAATGGCAAAATCCCTTTTCTCTGTTAAAGAGGAAAACAGCCAGTGCTAATTAAAAGTTATCTGATGCTACCAAGGCTCCACATCAAATAAATCCCCTGGAACCAAGTGGTGGTGATGCCAGCAGTGTTCATGAGAGCATTTCAGGGGCTCTTGGTGGACCCAGGGCTGGTTGGAAGCAGCCCTCATTGCTCCTCACACTGCTGTACAACACCACAGCAAGAGCAGGGAAGGGATGGAGACTGATGGGTGTAACAGCCACCAGGAAGGGGAGGTTGATGCTGAACCTGTCCTGCAGACAGCATCACTGGAAGTCCCCAAAGCCCTGCCCAGAGCCCATCCCAGCTCCCATCTGGCAGAGGAGCCCCCAGGGATGGGTCACTGCATCTCAGCTCCCTGCCTGCTTCAGGTCATTCAGAGGGATTGGAGCCCACCAGTATCCCCATGCCCACAGGAACACATTGCCGCCCGGCCCTGTCCCATCAGGTGGAGTGAACACAGTGGGACCTGGTCTTCAGCCTGCAGGGGTTTAATAGTCTTTGTAGTGGCTGTGTCTGGATTTCAAAGCTGCTCCACTTAATAGGGCTTTGTCTGGAAGCTGCAGCCATATAATAGGGTTTGAATTTAAACCAGGGGTGTTTAACAGGATCTGATGGTTGTACACGTATCTAATTGGAGCTAATCTTTATAATCCTCCTTTCCTCCCCCTTTTCCAGCCTTTCTTCTCTGCCGCTGCTCCCTCCTTCCAAAGCAGAAGGCCTTTTCCCTGCCTCAGCCTGAGCCCACAGCAGCTGTCCCACAGCCACCCCCAGCTTCAGGTGTCCCCTCTGGATCCCTTTGGGGTATCCACATCAGCACCCAGCTCCTGCTGTGTACCCCCCTGTTCTCACCCAATGCTCCTCAGGAGCTCGCTTAGCCCCAGCTGGTTCCTGTATGCCATACCTGTATGGCCATAACATAACTGTATGACCAGCTGTCATACAGGACACCTCACACCCAGCCCCTGGGGTGACCAAAGAAGCCTACTCCAGAACCAGACAGCCTCCTTCCTTCCAGGGTTCCTGCACAATTAATTCACTGCCATTTACTCGCAGCTGAATTGTGCTCCGGCGCTACCCTAAGATTTATGCTCCACGTGAGCCTTATTGACAGACAGCGGGGTTGAAAGGTTAGAGAAGCAATATTTTCAGAATTTGCATAAAACAAGGGCATTTCGTAATTTAGCTGATGTAGATTTGGATAAGATGAAATTGTTGGCCATTTTATAATTAGATGGCTAATCATAAAATAACCTTTGCAAGTCGTCAAAAACCATTATTATACAAATGAATTCCTGCTCCATACTAAACTTATTTTACCCTTGTCCTTGAGGATCAGAGGCAGTAAAAAGATCTTTTCAGTAGAATTCATTTGCAGCCAGACCCACGTTGTTACTGTACTTTATGGATCACAAGTGCTTAATCAATAATGCAGCACGTTCAGGAATGATGCTTTCGTCTGTATCTTTCTGGGGCTGGAATTGTTTGGCCAGCTGCTCACAAATCTTTTGACAGGGATTCATTGTTTCCAGATCCCCTCATCTGCACCATAGGGCAGAGCCATCAGCTGAAAGGAACTGGAAGTTTATTGGGGTAAAAAGAGACATCCCAGCATACAGCTGGAATCGTTGCTCTGGGTTAGACTTGGCAGGTTAACAAATGGCCCTGGGAAGCCATTAAGTGCACAGCAGCTGGAAGATTGTTCCTTCGGCAAATGAAAACAAAGCCATCTCCTCCCAAACATCAGCTTACCTCTGTGTTGTTTTTTTTAACCCTACTCCCAAATTTGTTTCACATTAGAATGGTGGATGCGTTGCTCCATGGATGCAGATGAAGAACACAGGGCCCAGGGTCCCTCATGTAACTATTTCTCTGCCAAACAGTTTTAACAAGGAAAAACTCAATTAAACAGCTGAACATTGGGCACTTGGTCATCAAGCGTGCAATAAATACAGTAAGAGAAGAGACTTAAGATTATTCCAAAGTGTGTGGGCAAAAACAAGCTCTACATGACAGAAAAGCACCTCAGCAAGCACAGCAGAGACTTCACAGTCTTCCAGTTCCATATTTTACCAGAAGAACAGAGGAAGATATCAGTGGAATATCTAACAGACCTTCCTTTAACCTCAGTCCTACCACTGAGAGCTCGTACGAAGCAGGGTGCCCTCACTCACACCTCCTCCTGAAGTCTGCCCAAGTGTTGCACAGTTGACGGCACTCAGCTTCCCAGGAAACCATTTCCCTTTTTTCTGAGACAGTGATCCCTCCCCCCACCTCAGCTAGAGCCAATAGAGAAGCCCCTGTGGGTAGCAGGGCATGCAGCCCCACCAGAAGCAGACCAACGTCCTAGCAAAGCCCACCTGGAAGGCTCCATCACACCTCCCTGACCATGCCAAATGCACAGGACCATTTTGTTGTGACCCGTGGTCTGAGGCTGCCCATGAGCTCAAATAGGCTGACATTGCATTTGATTCCTATTACTCATGGTTTGGGTGACACGGAACATTAACACACTCTGTGACACCATGGGTTGATGTGCAATGCCAGGGGCACTTTTCCTAACAGAGCAATTCAGGATTTAAACGATAGCATTTTCCAATCACTTTCCCCAAGACGCTCTCAGAAGCTGCGTGTGTCAGCCCTTAGCTGAACCGTCTTTTGCAAAGATGGGGATGCAGAAAGGAGAGATTTACTTGATTCTTTCTCAGCGATGCCTAGAACGGCTCAGACCCACAAGCAAGCCAGATGCAACCAGCACACCTCAAAATACCAGCAATGCCAGGCAAAATCCAACACAAAACCCAGCCACTGCTAAGGTCTTATTCACACAGGGCAACCATCGGCATAACCCTTCATTTTACACCTCCACTGAATCTGTAAGGCAAGCGTATTTCTAGCAGCATCCTCCTGTTGCATTACCCAACTTGGAAGTAACTCATGGCAGAGCCCACCTCTGCTGTTCCCTTCATAGGGAGGAAGCAACAGAAGAAGCATCCCTGACCTGCTCCCAGCCTGCACTTCTGCACATCTCAGACTCACTAGGAAGCGCTCGCACTTCTAAGGCCAAGTGTTTATAAGGTGCTCGTGCTGGAGCCTGCGCCTCACCTGTTTTATTTTTAATCTTCATTTCATGGAGCTCAAGCAGTTCTTTCAAGGTTCCTGTGAATGATCTTTATCCCTTTTGCAGCTCATTCCGTTCTGTGAACAAAATCCCTGGGTGGCCCTGGAAGAAGAAGAGAAAAAGGATGACATTTGAAACGGAATAAGAAATTGAAAACAGAACATACTTTTTTTAAAAAAGAAAAGGAAAATTTGCAACTCTAAATCTAGCAAGCTGTAAACAAGCACGTTTGGCATTTGTAGATCCCCAAATCTTTTGTAGGGAGAGAGAAAAAGGAAATAAATAAATAGGATAAATGGGCTTATCTGCATTTCATAGGCAAAGGAAGTAGGATCCTAACCAGGGAAAGGGATGAATTTTATCCTGGTTGAAATAACCTCAGCAAGGTAAAGCCATGCTCCTCCCTTGTATTGCATCCCACAGGGCAGGCAGAAAACTTCTAGGCCAACCGGAGCGTGTAAATTACAACACAAACATCAGTCCTGACCTCTTGCAAGGTGAGACAAAAGAGCTGTTTGTGAGAGGTGGAGCAGAGGTATCTCTTACTGATACCCAGGACAAGGAGGAAACAACATCCTGCTTCACATGGAGCCCATGTGAGAGAGCACAGCACAGCCCCGAGCTGCTGGAGTTCAAGGAGCTTTTGGAGAATGCTCTCAGACATAGGGTTTGGGTAGTCCTGTGTGGAGCAAGGGGTTGGACTCGGTGATCCTTGTGGGTCCCTTCCAACTCAGGAAAGTCTGTGATTCTGTGATTCATACAAAAGCACTCAAAGCAAAAATCCGGAGGTACACATGGATTATCCGGAGGTAACAAATGACTGAGACCCGTTTATATCACATTTCCAGGCTCCAAGGAACCACTTTTATGTTAGATTTTTGGGGTATTTCTTCTATTTTGATCCCCGTGTTTCTGCAGAAACAAAGACCAAGGCAGCAGCCTGCCCAGCACTAACTCACCAGCCTGCATCCTTGTTCTGCCTGCCAGCAGCATCCCTTCCTCTGGCCTCACAGTGCTCCAATGGGTCAGGCAGTCCCCCCACTCAAACTGTCAGATCCACTAGCTGGAAGGGAAGGATAACACTCACCCTCGCTGCCCAAAGCAAGTCTGAAATCAGGTCATTCTCCCCTTTTGATGGGAGAGGATATTCATCTGCTCCTCTGGGACAGTGTTTGGTGCTTCACGTCTGCTTCAGACCTGTCATATGGGCAGGACACAACCAGCAGAACTTGTCACTGAGATGTGCAGTTGGCTGTCTGGGGACAATGGAAGAGTCAGAAAATCACCTTAGATCAGAGAAAGACAAATGCAGAAGTTGAGCAAACTCAGAAGCAGCCCCGGCACAGGGCAGGGAGGGGAGGAGAAGGGGATGGTGGTGCACATCCAGCGCCCATCAGGGCTGGGAACAGCACCTGCCGGAACCAGCCAGGAGCTGCAGGGCAGAATCCTGAGACAGGAGGGCTCTGCAAGTTGTGGCTGTGGGGATCACTGGCTGAAATTAACCAGTAAAGAAAACTTAGCAACAGTTAGAGAAAACATTGATTTTGTGCATTTCTGCTTCTGCATGGCCTGAGAAATAGCACTTCCAGACATTAGGTTTTGGGCTTAATTCAAACGCTGATATACACTAGTGCTGAGACACATCAGCAGAACTGAATCTGAAATTATTACTTTTCCCTACCTGCCACCCCTTATCTAGAGTATTCGAGCAGATCTGATACCAATTCTGGCACCCATCACTTGGTGCACAATTGCAGATAAGGAATCAAACCCCACGTGTTGTGTACTTGCAAGCTGGCAGCGCTGGGCCTGATGCACCCCAGGGGACGGCTGGCCCTTCTGGCTGCCAGGGCACACTGTGACTCACGGACAACTTGCCACAACCAGAACCCCCAGGTCCCTTTCCGTGGGGCTGCTCTCCAGCCCCTCATCCCCCGGTCTGTACACAGAGCCAGGGCTGCCCCAACCCAGCTGCACAACCCAGCACTTCTCTGCTTCGTGCAGACAGAAACTGCCCTCAAATCTGTCAAGACTGTGGTGTGAGGCCACCCCACAATCGAGGGAGGCAACACACCTCCCAGTTTAGCATCATCCACAAATTTACTACATATAACTTTCAGATCTTTATTGGAGTTATCAATTAAATCATGAAAGAGAACTGGTTCAATAATGGAGCCTTGCAGAGCCCCACTAGTGGCACACAGGGCAACTCCCAGGCCATTGCCTCCCCACAACCAACATAGCCATGTTTTGGTCATCATGGGACATTCTTAGGGTCACACTGCCATGGCTTTCTGATGTCACAAACCACCGACCTAGAAATACAGGGACCCTGACAACAGAACCTCAGTCTTTAATAGACTCGCGACTTGGTGGCACGCTTGTGGCCCAAGGAGCAATTTAAAGTCCCTTCCCACCTTTTGTGTTGTCCCTCGTGGAGGAGGATGGATCCTCCTCCACCAAAGAAGCCACGGCTTCAGGGGAGCAGCAGCAAACCTGAGCCGATGGATGTCGATCCACCAGAGAGCAGCGTCGAGCCCATGGAGGTGGACATCCCGCTGCAGGAGGAACCCATGGAGGTGGATCCACCTCCATCGAGGCAGGGCAGGCACCCCAACATCGTGCCTGCCTGGAGACGCTGCTACATCCATCGGCAGCGCACCAGGGGCTCTTGATTTTCACCTTGGCGTTGAATGCCACCATCCGCCACAGAGCCCCTGCGCCAGCTGCTGCTCCCTGTCGCCCTTTCTTCCCCGTCCTCCATCCTCAGCCTTCCCCAAGACCTCTCACCTCTTCTTCCCCGATCTCTGAGGAAACGGGAAGGACTGGCACTGCTGTCCTATCAGCTGCTGTGCCGGGACAAGAAGACAAGCCCAGCCGATGGCCCTGAGCTCCGTGCAGCCTCCAGGTGAGCCCTGAGAAGAGGGCAGGACTGCGACTGGTGTCCTCTGAGCTGCTGCACCACGACAGCAGGAGGAGTCCAGCGGACGGCCCCGAGCTCCATGCGGCCTCCAGGCGGGGTCACAGAAGCTGCAGAGGCGGCTGTTCCTTTGGAGAAGCAGAGGACTTTGGTTTGGATGGGAAGAAGGGCTCAAGTGCAGCACAAAGGTCCACTGCAGTTGCTCCATGGGGACTTTTGTTTCAACACTGGACCATAACCAATTTAAAAGGACAACACAAAATAATAACAATAAAAACCTAAGCAATTTCTTTAAAAAGCAAAACCAGTCCGTGCCTCTCCATGTGGGTACTTGAGGGTCTGCCCGGGGACTGCCGCTCTCCCCAGTGGGAACGGCTCTGCCCCGCGGGGTGAGGGCCCAGACCAGGCCTCAGCGCTGGGGAGGAGCCCGGGCACACGGCAGCCCAGGGCAGGCTGCGGGCACGGCCTGTGCTTCCAAAAGCACAATTAGGTCTGTGTCCAGCTCCAGCCAGCTGTTCATACAAGTGTTCTCCAACCCTCTTAAAATCGGGGAGCTGCTCAGCACATATCTACTGCCCTAAAACCATCCATCTCCTAAGCCTCTAAACAGATGAATTAGAATGCTAAAAATAAGAATAAAAAAAGCACATCGTAAGTTTTACAAGGTCAGTGCTGAGCAACTGCTCGCTGAATAGCCCGAGCAATGCAGGGGGAGAGGCACATCGCTGCTCTGAGAAATCCTGGGGTCGAAGCCACAAGATGTGAAGTCCCAGCAGCCCCTCACTGCACCCAGGTTTTTCCCCTGTCATGAGGTCTGTCTCATGTGAGTCCAGTGCAGCTTCCCTTCCCGCACACAGCTAAGATAAAGCTCGTGAAACATCAGCGCAGCATCTGCAGGTAGAACAAGCTCAAGTTTAGCCACCAACAGGAAACTTCTTCCTGCAAGAAAATTTTGGCATCAAATTCAGCTAACACCTGAAACAGGAGAAAATGCTTGCTTTATCCTTTGCATTCCTCCACATGAACCCTCCGCATGAAGGGTCAGATCTCCCTGCAGGTGCCCAGCCAAAGTCCTTCCATGCAGCCTGCTTCTTGCACAGCGCTTTAGCACCATCAGCTGTGAGAACAAGGCAGAGAAACCGAGCTCCCCTGCCAGTAGGAAAAGGGCCTGGATGTGACAGCCCTCTGATGGACACCTGCATGATGCATGGGCCATGCTGCCCAGCCAGGTACCAACCTAGGTACATCCCAAAAGGGATCCTGCCCCCCCCCAAAAAAAGAAAGTCCTTGAGCACTGCTTCCCCCCCCTCCCCAAATTCTTTTTTTTCCCCTCCTTACCCCAGTATTTTTTGCTTTCCTCAGCTGGGCATGACATCCCCATTGCAATCCAGGCATTGTCATCACCCTGTGAGCTCCAGCTCCAGAATTCATCTCTCACCCCTGCTAAAATTGATCAATTTTCCATGCCTGGACTCAAACAAGGGCAGTATCTACCTCAAGTTCGGAATGCAAAACACAAAGCAAATAGAAAGCTAAGAAGTAATAATAACAACAATAAAATATCCAGCAACCTGGGGTTTCCACAGCTTTCCTCACATCAGGGCTGCAGAGGGGATTTCTCTCCAGCACATCAGAAGCACAGCAGCCCCTGGGACACCTTCTTCCTCATCTTTTGCTTAAAGTTAAACCCCCCAGGTCTCTCTGGGAGCGCTCTCAGCACTGTTTGAGATGTCACTGGGACCCAATTTCCACAGTCCCCATGCCCCACTCCCAAGTCCAGCCAGAGGGCCGAGGGCCCCTACAGCCATGGCGAGCTGAATGAGTTTTTAACTGGAAATAAACTGGAGTATCTGAATTATGAATTAAAAAGCAAGTCTAGCTATTTCTCCCCAGTAGCAGAACAGTGCCTATTCCTGTCCCCAAGCCCAAGGATGGACATGCCAGGTTGGTAATACCCTCAAGAGGAGCTCCGTTTTCCAATTAAAACCTAATTGTCTTTTTCCTCATTAGCCGTGCTAGCCTTGCTCATTTTCTTTTCTATTTTTCTGCCCCTCAGTCTTTCTTAATAAGCAATCTGCAACGTGGGACACCCAGCTCTATCTGGATTTACAACATTAGAGTAGCAGTTAATACTTCTCAGCCTCATAATCCTTTAATTTAGGGGCAGCTCAAACATATGCACTGGGATCATGCACTGATTTATCCTGTAGTGGAGCTGGCAACACCCGCTCAGGACTCAGCTCACATCAGTGCAGGAACGCAAATACAATTCAGTATTTATTTGTTTTAGTGCCAAGAGCACTAAACCCAGAGAGCAGCGTCCTCTTGTCCCACAGAGGAAAGCCAGAAGCCACCCGGGGATGGCAGAGCTCAGGGCATGCAGTAGAGTCATTGAGACAAGGCAGTCCTCATGGCAGGCAATTTTGTGAATGATCTCCATCAAAACTCAGTAACCTGAGGGCTCACGATAAAAATAAGAATCAACATGGGATGCGTCCAACACAATCAGGGAAAAAAAAAAACCTGGGAGGTACCCAAAGGCTGCCTTCCCCCACCGAAGCCAAAGAAGGAAGGAGAGTTTCACAACGATTTCTCTTAAAATAACAACAAAATTGAAACTGCTACAGCCAGGCTTTCAGACAAGTGGTCCCAGCCGTATTTCCAAAGCAAACACTGCAGCACAGAGAAACAGAAATAAAAATGACTTCATGGATTTGCTTTGGCCCAGAGCTTGTAGAAATGAAAAATGAGCCAGCCTTCGAAAACTCCCTTGTTTCCCGGGATCCAAGGTTTTATTAACAAGTTTGTTGGTAGGGATTTTTTGGCTCTGTATTTCTGATATAAAACACAGCCTGAAACAAGATGTACACAGCACTCCTATTTTCCTGCCCTGCAAAGGGACTGCAGTGTCCTCCACTGAAGAGGCTCTGGGGTGCAGGGATGCTCACCCTGCACTTTGCTGTGCTGCCAACCACCAGAGGCAAGCCTGCCACCACGGCTTTGCTGGCTTACAAAGGCTGGCACACTGCAACACAGAGACAACAGAGCTTGCCTGCAGAGCCATTCATGTACCAGTCTGACCAGTGAGCTGCACTTCAGTTCCCAGCACCTTTCCAATCGCAAGCAGTTCTGCGCTGCTCTAAGCAGTGCATTTCACTTTTGGCTACATAAAACAGGGCTCCAAATCACCATATTGCACCAAAGTGGCTACACACATAGCTTTGACTCCTAAAGGAAGCAGGACAGAACAGGCTGTGCTGTATCAGGTGCTATTCTCCAGCCCATGCTCACAGCAGCACCCCATCCCCTCCCCGTGCCTTCCCACAAAGTGGCCAAAGCCATTCCTAAACTAGCATAACTATTGAGGGGAAGAGGGAAAGCCATCCCTTGAGATTAATTTGAGAAAGCTAACAAATAAAGCCTACAGCTTGCCAGGAAATAAGAGATTCCACATGAAAACAAGTTACCTGCTGAGCTATCCTATCTTTCCTGCCCCTGTATCACACCATGTGCCCTTGTGCTCATCATTTGACCTCAGTGTATCTCAAACATCACCTACAAAAAACAGCATTACCCTTTGGGTCCAGTCCAGGCCCATGCTTAACTGTTAATCCCCACCAGTTATTTTAATAGCTGAGCACTCTTTTCAGCTGGATCAGCCTCCTCCACCCAATGAACACTGACCCAGGAGCTGAGGTCTGCACTGCAGGGGGCTCCTCAAGGCCAGAGGCTCACAGCAGCTGTCCAATAGGGCTGCAACCACTCTGACCTGCCTCAGAATTGCTGCAGTACACAGCATGCTCTGCTGCTTCTTGCCACCCCGACACAGCACTGCCTCCCTCTGCACATTGTGAGGCCCCAGGCAGAGTCAAAGCAAATCTGAACAACAGGGTGTTGTTAGCACCATTGTTTATTTCCGGAGGGAGCGAGTCCCTGGGAAGAAGCACCCACTGCTCCCATTGTGCAGCACGGCAGTACAGCCCCACAGGGCTGGCCAGCTCCAAACGCGAATCACCCCAAAGCACATCTCCCATGACAGCACATCATCTTCACCCTAGAAGCAAGGAGGAGCCACCATTCCCTGCAGAAAGCCAGATGAGACACATGGGAACCTTAATAAGAGTCATTCCCAAGGTACCAGAGCAGCCAGCATGAAATCCAACAGCCTTCAAAGTCTATTTCCAATGCCTGATACGCATGTTGCTCGAAGGCGAATCAGCTTCCTATGCTTGCGGAGCCCAGGTCTTGCTGAGTGCTCTTGCTGTCAGTTCTCCACCCCTCCCTCATTTGCCTTTCCACAGGGATTCCAGAACTTGTACCTGACATTTTAGCCAGCAGTTAATTCAATTTATTACAATACAGATCTAACCTGGGAATAGAAGGAAAAAATTCACCCCTACATGCTATGGCCTTGCAGAGGACTTTTCCCCCCCAGCTTTGTAGTTCCCTCTTCTTCCTTTATAACAAAATTTAAAACATAAAATAAAAAGAGCAGAACAATCCTTCACGATAAGATTAAGGTCCTTGATGTGTGACTTTGTTTCAGCATGCCCAAAAACTGTCGTGCTTTCTCCTGCATGAAGAGTTGGTCTCGGGTTCCACCACAGGCCACCGCTTTCCAAGCCCTGGTCATCTACGGAAGGAAAAGAAAGAATACGTACAACACAGTCCAGGGAGAGGAAGGTGCTGGGGACTAGTGAGACAAACACAATGTTGACATACTGTATTATAATAATGTGCATAAATGAAAACTATCTGCTCCATAGGTAAAACAAAAACCTCTAGCATGTGGGGTTATGTTTAGCAGTTTCCCAATTGAGTGTCCCATTGCAGAACCACACATAGGCCTCTTTAGGGCTTTCCCCCACTTGTCTTGGTACCAAAACCCCAGAGAACAAGCCCACTAAGCTTCACTGCGATGAACAGAGCCCGGAAGGATGAAAAGAATTCAACAGCAGCTTCCAGGTTTATTGCCAACCAGCTCAACTCCTACGGAAGCTGCTCAGCCCCAGACCTTGAAGGGTTGGATTGGTCAGAAAGACCATCCATCCTTAGCAGCAATTTAGTGCCTGTAGCTTCAACAGGGCCTCACACAGCACACAGGAAGAGCTGAAAAAAAAAAAATCAGCTGTGCTTCAGTCACTGTGTAAAGCAAGAGCCCCCATGACATGCTTTGCTATGCTAGGAAAACCTCTGCATAACCTCTGATAAATGCAGCAAAACAATACATACTGCCCTCAACTGGAAGTACCCATTTATGTGTATGGCAAAGAACCGGAGTTTGATGAGCAGTATTTGCTAACAGCAATGCCCCATGCAGACACAGCATGGCTTTGGGGATAATTTAGGTTCAGCTCACAGTTAAGTGAGCTTCCTTAATCTATAGCTGCCACTGCTAGCAGCACTAGCCTGGTGCAACAAATCCCAAGAGCCCAGCAACACCACAGGCAACTCTGCTGTCTTTGGGCTATGGGATTTCTCAGCACACCTGTACTCTGTCACCACACAAGCTGCCTTACTGCCACCCTCAAGTCACTTCCAAAGCTTTATTTATATGGATCTATTAGCACTCAGAGCAATACAGCTCTACCTAGGACAGGAGGAGAAATTGAAGTGTTTAAGTGAGGTCTATTTTGAGAAGGGGAAGGAATTACACTGGCAGAGGAGTACTTATTTGTCAGAAAGAGCTTTCACAACAGACAGCTCTAATCCAGAGATAGATGCTCTGTTTATCTGAAGACAGAGCCAAGGCTGCTCTGTGAAGACTGCACCTGGGCCTTTCCTAGCACCTGAAAACAGTGAAACCCCAGCTGTGCTTTCACTCCTCACCAAGGAAAAAGTGTATTTCCATCCTACCAGAGAGTTTCCATGACTCAGCCCAGACAGACACCTGCAAAAACCATACCCTTCTCCAAGGCACCCCACCAAATGAAGCAGGGATCCAATTCTTTTAATGCACTACTGTCTGAAACTACATCAACTGGTGAAGAGTTTACAAAGAACACAACCATTTATGTCCCAAAGGTTAAATAACTCTAAGGTCAACAGCCCTTAAAAGCACCAATCTCAGCACAGGTTATGAGTTATGCTTGAAAGACAAGTAAACATCATCCACTGGAGCTCAGTAAAGCCACTTTTCAGGTAAAGGCAGGACAAAGGCAGCCCATGCTGTCTGCGGCACACAGATTTCACCACAACCTAGAAATACCCCTCGCAGGGGTGAGAAATGCCTTTTTGGTACTTATATTGTGCCTCATAGAGTTGCTGCAGTCAGAGAAACAAAAAAGATTAACCTACTGATGTCCACCCAAGGAGCAGTTCCTGAAGAAGTAGTTTACTTCACTGCTGGGTTAGTCTAAATCCCTTGATGGGCTGAGACAAGACACAGATTCCCAGGAAGAAATCCAGGGCCAAACAGGCCCTGCAGGCCACAGCTCTGATGAGCCATGGGGCTTTGAGCCCCAGCAGGGCAGGTTTGCAAGGAAAGTGGAGGGAGCTGCAGTGTGACACTGCTAGTTCAGCATCTCCAAACCTAGGTGCCAAGACAGCTCTGATAGCATATAGATGCCAACACAGGAGCATACTATGTTCCTATTGAGCTTAACCCCCATACTTCTCCTCCCAAAGAAGAACAGGGGCAGCACTACCAGCTGACCTGCTGATGGAAGGGAGCGGCTGCAGGGCTTACCGGCGCTGGTGGTCTGAAATGGCTTGGCATTTTCCTGTAGGACATTTTCTCTGACTGCACTTGCACAAAGGCTCTGTTGAGCAAGCCTGAGTCGTTCTTCCTGTTTGAGGAGGAAAGGTTCAAGGATCTCGACAGGAAATTCACAGGCTGCAAAAAGAAAGAAAATCATATAAAGAAAAAAGTCAATTTGCACTAACAGTGCTGATACTTGTCCTGGCCAAATGGTCAACTAACAAATTCCAGCACTTCATCCAGACATTATAAGGCAGTCGGAAGTGGCAAAGTCACCACCGCTTTGCATTCGATTTCTTTGGAAATCTTCCTAACCAAAACAGCCTTACAAAGAAAAAGCACAAATAGCTATAAGATAAGAAATAAGTAACTGCTAAAACACAGTCTTCATCTTCTGAGATGAAGAAGACCCCTGCAGCCGGCCAAGGAAATCTATAAGGATGGGAACACATAAGGCTTCTCCCTATCCCACAGGTAGAAAAGCAGCTGGGTAGTAGTTAAACCACAAAGGATTTTGCATCTCCTTGTGCAGGTGGCTTTTTCACAAGAATTTCTGTTCATCCAGAGCCTTTGCTCTTCAGTCTGTGATTCAACCTACAGCCCCTACTCCATGCTTGAACTCTGGATCCCACAGCCCTTGTATTAAATTGCTAGTGTTAAAAACAAAACCAAACCTATTTCTGCTGTTTTGAAGGACTAGAGGTCCCATACTTTCTAAAGACAGTAAACAAAAGCAGTAGTGCTGCTAGCACCACACACAGCTCAGCAGCTAAGTTTGCCTCTCAGCCCTGCTACAGTCACTTCTATCCCTGCTCTGACCACAGGGCCCCTCACCTGGGTTCTTTTGAAACAGATAGTTTTGGGGAGGGCTGGCATATTTTGCGTCATATCTTCATCCACGATATCCAGGGCCAGTGACTTCCGGACCTTCTTGATGGGACTCCTGCGCAACTGGGGAACACAAATACAAGTGTGAGCATGAATCAACTCAGTGAACTCCCACCTTCAGGGCCAAGGGTGCATTCCAAGCCCACAAAACCCCCCATCTGCATTGCACTAGCACCTCACAGACATGCTGCTGTCTTCCCCACCACAGGGCACAGCAGCTTCTAGTGCTCCCCCCGCTGGCACTAAGAGCCACTGATTTAGAAGGGGAAACTCCTTCCAGCAGGAGAAGGTTACATCACCTGGGCCTACAGAGCCAAGAGACTTTTGGGCTCATGGAGAGCCCAACTTGCCACAGATTCTTCAGGTCTGCCCTAAGTCTCTCCTTGCATGTTAGCAAGACAGCATCTCTTGGCACAGCCTTGAGTTCTGCATAAACCAGGCCACAGCTGGCAGTATTTTAAGCAGGCCTCAGGCATACAAGAAGATTCACTCACTAAAAGGCAGCAACCACATACTGAAAAACTTTTCAGCATAAATAGTAGGATGAACAGAACCAGAAGAGCAGCTCTCAACAGCACAGGGCAGCCCAAAAACAGATACTGAAAGCAAAACCACTTCACCCCTTGTTTCCTTTTCTGTTTCTCTGGCTTCACGTCATCCTCAATAATAAGTTCAATGCCAGCTTCACTTCGGAGCACCTCTTTCAAGTCTTCTTCCAGGTGAGGAGTCTGGGGCTGATGCAAGGAAGGAGAAAGCACAAGACTGTCACAATTTGTGCACCAGGCAGACTTAGAATTCCCTCAGTGGATAATGGGGTCAGGGTAACCCACAGGAGCTCACAGTGGGAAGACAAACATTACAAAGCATTTACTTCCCAGCAGGAAAAGATGTTACAAGATTTCTGTTAGCCTGACAGATTTACAGGGTCTCCAGGCAAGGGAGACTCTTACCAGTTGAACGCCAGATGTACCATCAAGAGACCAGCGTGTACTGAAGGCACAGTATACTTGAAACTGCCATCCCCACAGCACCCACATTAAGTCCACGTTAGAGATCTAGGGATGCAGTGTTTCCTTGCTTTCCCTCAAGGTCATGAATAACCAAGCACTGAAGCCATATTCAAAGGCTATTTTGGGTTTGGGGTTTTTTCTTGCAGAGGAGCTAGAAGTCCTGTAGCTACTTGCCATGATACATGTTTGTTATGACAAGGTCTCCATCCCCCTTATCTCAGCCCAGCACTACCAAACCGAACCATGCTGCTACTCAAATAATGGCTGGCTCACAGCTCTGCTGCAATCTACCCCATGCATTGCCACCAGCAAGCAACAGACCTGTCCAGTACATACCAAAGGCCTAATTGGTCCATATTTTTCCAGGGCATTTTTGAAAGGTGTCGGGGTGTGTGGAGTATTGTCCACCACATATTTCTGATCTGGTGTGACAAACCTGGCAGTAGAGAAGTAGAAAAGACTAAGAATCACACGTGCTGTAAATCAAAAAGCAAACCCCATCCTTCCACTCACACTACACGAACCACCTGCAGTCTCACATGGTGATTGCAGAAGCCATATGTCTGACTGGGGCATTCCTGGGGTATGAGCAGGGCCAAAGGCTACCAAGGAACCTTTAGTAAGGAAAATATCTCAGAAATGCCAGCTATGCTTCTCCACTCTGCCAGCTACCAAGCACCCCTATCAGAAAGTTGTACAACACCTGCAAAACTGGCATGACAGATCCCTGCAGGCCAGTGCTACCCTGCAGTGCTTCTGCTAGCAGAGCTCCTCAGGGCCAGCCAGAGCTTTGTGACCACTGAAAATTCTGGTGCAATTACAATGGGAACAGCCAAGCCAGTTCACACCAATAGGATGTGGTTGCTGTTCTGGGCCACACCAGTTTTGCTAGCACAGCCAGCACCTCCACAAACTGTGCTACATCAGTGTAGTGACATGCAGAGACAGGCCAGCCAGCAGAATGCTCCCTGTGCAGGACACCCTCTCTCACCGGGCTGGAATGGTGCCTCAAGATCATTGTCCTGGGCTGTCCCACAGATCAGAGGGTGCAGAGCTAAAGGGAAGGATCTGAACGGCCTTTATTGAAAAGACCAAATCCCTTCCCAGCTGGCAGGGAGCTCACAGCATGGTAACGCTTCCTAAAGACATGCACAGAAGGCAGCAACTGACCAAGCAGCTGAGCACAACAGCAGTCATTTGGCCAAGGTCCCAGCCAGATGGGACACTTGTTCCCTGCAGCTCACAGAGGAGCTGTCTTTGGGTGCCACACCGATTTAAGGAAATCCCCAAGCCTGCCTTGTCACTCTTAGTAGTGCCAGCACTGGGGAAGGTTTGTTCAACTTGGATCAAACTGCTGTGTGAAAAAAGACACTGCTCAGGTTGGGATGGGAAAGAAGAAATACAGGACTTACGCTGAGTTTTTCTGGAGCAGAGGAGTCTTGTCCCTGTGCAGAGGGGTGGTGACAATCACCTTCTGACTGCACACAGGCGTAGAGGTAAGAGATGGGTTCTCCAGTTCTAGTGTATCCTGTTTGGTCCAAAAGTTTAAGAACTGCATAACATAGGTAAGAAAGAGGAAAACACGGTCAGTCTCAAACTTCCCAACATGGTATCATCAGTCACTACCTGATCAGGGGAAACCTGATGTAGGGACAACCCTCCCATACTGAATGGCACTCACTGGAGGATCTGCCCCAGTAAGATCTAGGGTGACCTTTGTCAAACATCGAATGGCAGAAGGGGGATCCATCCCAGCATGAGTTGGGATGGCTCTTACAGAGATAGTCCAGTAGATGGACTAAGGAAGGTGCCTCACACCTACAAAGTCTACTTTCCCAAAAGAGGTAAGCAGATACAACCAGTCAGCTACAAGGTGGGAGAGAAGCCTCTGCTTGCCCTGGTCCAGATAAGGCCAGATAATGTGGTGAAGGAACAGTACCACCAGCACAACCGAAAGCCTGCTCTGAGTTCCAGTCAGCAACCACAAGGTCACTCCAAGTAACACAGACTATTGACTGTAACAAATAAATAAATAAATGAAAGAGCTGTTTATGTTACATTCAACTGATGGCATGCATTCAGTCTGAGGCTGACCTCTCAGGAGATTGTGGAATCACAGAATTGTAGGGGTTGGAAGGGACCTATCCAGACCATCAAGTCCAACCCAGCTGCTAAAGCGGGTTCTCTACAGTAGATTACACAAGAAAGCACCCAGACAGGTTCTGAATATCCCCAGAGAAGGAGACTCTACAGCTCCTGTGGGCAGCCTGTTTCACAGTGCTGTTGCTCCCAAAGAATTTTTTTTCCTCACACTCATACGGAACTTCCTATGTTCTCAGATTAATTCCAGGTATCTCAGCTTCTCACGGCAGAACTGCACTATTCAGGTCTCACTTTGATTCCCCAGTTCTTGATGGCCTTGCATTCAAGGCTGATCTGAATCTGGGTATCAGTGCCCTATGGCGCTCTACCACATGCCACTGAAGGCAGCAGAAACACCAGAAATACAAAGTCCTGGAAGGTTCAGCTAGTGGCACAGGGAGGCATCGTGTGAACGACAGAGTAGCTGTGGAAGCTTTGCTAGATGACACAGAAGTGCAGCAGGATTTATCCTGTCTTACTGACAGAACTTCACTGTGTCAAGGCAGGAGTCGGGGGGGGGGGGGGTCTCAATGCCACAGCACTGCAGTAAGGCATTTGTTGTGAGACCAGGTGTGGATGCTATAACAGTCATGGGAAAGATGGGAAAGTCCTTAGCTTACTTTGTAACAAAGACGAGGCCCATGAACACATCCCTGTGCCATCAACTCACAGATGTGCACCAGCAGATGCTGTCCAAACAGATGACTGTGCTAAAAATAAGGAAGAAAAGCCACATGCACTGTCACAGCACTGCTATCCCCTGCCAGGGCAGTAATGCCCACACATAGTACCCTGGACAAGGACGCACTGTGCTCTCTCCTGCAGTGGGCAGGTGCAGATCTGCACAGTGGTGCTCCTTCCTCATAGCAGGCACATGGCCCCATCCATCATACAGGGTAACTGGGCTTGGCCTGTGCTGCAAGCACTCCTGCTGAGGGAATCACAGGCAGCTGCTGTCACGGAAAGGGCAGCACTGAAGACAAGCAGTGCCAGAACCCAGCTCTGCACCTTGTTCTACCAGAAACACACGCATACCCTATGCACTGGAACCGCCTAATACAGGAGAGGAGAAATGCAAAGATGGCAGAGCTGATGAGATTACAGCATTAAGGCAAAGCATTGACATGCTTACTAGTTCACAAACAAACCCAAGCAGAGGAGCCCAGGCTGGCCTGCACCGCTATTCCGTACCTGAGATGGAGAGAAGGGCAGTGTCTTGACAGGGGTGCTCTTGGGCGTCATGCTGTTGCAGGAGTCAAGGAAGGAGAGGCTGGTGCTGGGGGCATTCTCCGTGACAGGGGAGAGGGAGATTTTCCTCTTCTTCTGCCTCTTCAGCACAGAGGGCGGCGTGCCAAAGCTCACCTCCGCATGTGGCGAAATGGGGATGAGTTCCCCCTTGCTGCTCTTGCTCAGGTCGGAGATGGTGTGGCCATCCAGGCGGTACTCAGTCACGTTGGGTAAGGATGGCGTTGGTTTGCTGGGCGTTTGCCGCACCGGGCTGTTGCTGCTGCTGCTGCTGCTGCCAGCAGAGGGTTCCTCAGGCAGGTCAAACTGGGTCAGGTCACACCACCCATCCGGGTCCTACATACAAGAGAAGCCATCAGCAACAGCCCAGGAAAGAAAGCTGAGCAGCTGGCTGGTGCAAATAGAGAGATTAGCTGGGAGGTGAAAAAAGCAGGTGTGCAAGAATGCACTGCCTTTTGCAAGGAGAATATCTCAAGCTCTCCATTCTTTGCTGTGAGCACAGTTGAGAACCAGACCACAGACCTGATCCAGCTGAAAGCTGTTTGTGCATAGGGCAGTTTTTTCTATTTATGCTAGGTCGGTTTCCCAGTTCAGTTCACAGCACAGCTGCAACACACAGCTGCATCCACACACAGGGGGCAAAACAGAAGTGATTGGGGACAGAGTCTGAAAAAGGTGACCGTTGCCAAACTTGGTCACACCAATATGGGTGGATACGGGGCTACTCTGTAAAGCAGGTTGCTGTAAACAGATGAAAAATAGCCAGAGCCCTTCACAGCTCAACCCCATCAATACAAGTACCATTCAAACAGGCCTCTAAGGACCCACAAATTGGCTATTAAGCCTCGGGCACAAAGTCCTTCTTTACAGGTGTGAATATTTCACAGATAATCAGCTCATAAACCAGGTTGCAGTTTCCCTTTGTTGGCTGCAAAGTGTCCTGGAGATGAATCAAACTGGAGGCTAACCTAAAGGAATCCACACAGCTCTCCTCAGGATACCTATGGCGATAAGCAAGGTGACCCAGCAAGTTCACTCAATGGAACAGTGGTGGAAATCAGGTCCCATAAGTCTCGCGCTCCACTAGCTGGCAGAGCAAAGGTGTGCTACTTACAGATTCAATCATATCCAGAGCTTCATTTAATGCTGGGACAGATGTAGGACACAAATAATTGGCAGCTTCGACGACCCATTTGTACGGAGATGCGACAGATGCTGAGGCATCCTCAGGCACCACCTCATCTGGGGTTCCTTCCCCGTTGTGCTCGGCCAGGTCAGCAGCTGGCAGCTCTGAGGGTAACTCCTGCAAACCCGTCACCTCCTCATCGCTGACATCCTCTTCCTTTATTTCAGAGATATCAACTGGCCAGTTTGGCACAACGGTCTTCATGCAAGCAAGAAAAAAAGTGCAGCCATTAGCAGAAACCAGGCAAACAAGATCAAGTCGTGGGCCACAGGCACAGATCCTTGGGCCCACTCCAATCCTCCTGCTTTCATGGAATCACAGAATGGCCTGGGTTGAAAAGGACCATAACGGATCATCCAGTTTCAACCCCCTTACTACATGATGGGTCAACAACCACCAGACCAGACTGCCCAGAGCCACATCCAGCCCGGCCTTGAATGCCTCCAGGGATGGGGCATCCACAACCTCCTTGGGCAACCTGTTCCAGCGCGTCACCACCCTCTGGGTGAAAAACTTCCTCCTAATATCCAACCTAAACCTCCCCTGTCTTAGTTTAAAACCATTCCCATTAAAAATTTTCCTAACAGCCATTTGGATCGTCCTACATCCCTGTTCTCCTTCGCTGCTCTGTCCCATACACAACCTGAAGGAGCCCATCAAGGGACTATGAGCCCATGAGAGGACTATTTAACTGAAGATGCCTCCCAACACCATCCCTGAAGGAAGTGGAACAAAGCCTGGGCACGTACAATAATTCTACACTTCCTCTGAAGAACCTGCCTTTGAAAGTGCCATACTTTCTTCACACAAATAACCATGCGTACTCTCCCTGTTTTCCATTTTAAAGGAAGGGAACGTAGTACTTCATCATCCCCCCACCACTGCACAGCCTGAAGCAGCCTCTCCGCCGCTAGCAACAGCACAACAGATCCCCAGAAAAATTTTCAGACTCCAACACAGACTTGACTCTTGGGTTAGCAAGATAACAATAGCAGACTGCTGTCTTCCGCTTGGATAATACACTCGGGCACACATACCTCTAACTCCTGGAGGGAGAGATCTCCCAAGAGTCAACGTCTTGGATAAAGCACAGACTCTTTATATAAATGCAAAGGCAGCATTAGAGGCAGCAGCAGGGTGACTCAACAGCTCTGATGCACATTAGCAGAGCAGAGACAGACCCAACAGCCCACATACTTGTGCAGTACCTGGCTCCCAGCTCCTGTTCCACTTTGGCTCTCGTTGTCATCCACTTCCACTAGCAAGTACAGTTGCTGGGACTCCTTTGTTTCATTGAGGAAGCCTCCTGTGTCCACTTTGCGCTTGATGGTAGAGTTCCAGTGATTCTTCACAGCATTGTCAGTCCTGCAGAGAAAGCAGAAGAAAATAAAAAGTTACTATTAACATCAGCCTTCAAGCACAGCTAACAATTCCTGTGAGCTCCCCAGCCTCATCCTGTGAGACCAACACATGATCCCCAGAAGCCACCCAGCTCTGAAGGTACCAGTGAGCAAAGACATCCTACCTCCCAGGCAGCAGTTTGGCAATCTCAGCCCAGCGATTCCCCAGGACCTTGTGGGCCTCAAAAATGATGCGATCCTCCTCCTCCGTCCACGAGGACTTCTTCACCTCAGGGTTCAGGTGGTTATGCCAGCGTTCCCGGCACTGCTTCCCTAAGCGTCCTTTCAGGTGCTTGGCTATCAGAGTCCATTGTTTGGTGCCATATTTTTTAACCAGTTCAATTACCTTTGAAGAAAGTAGGAAGGAAATAAGGAAATGCAGCAAAGGAGGAGAAGGTCAAATACAGATGTTGCTTTGCATTTCACCTTCGTTGGAACCAGGTATGGGCAGACAGAGAAGGATCCAATAAGGAAAAAATGCTGGAGGGTCCCAGCACTGACACATGACACTGTCAACAACAGGTGAAAAACATTTCCATGAGCAACAATTCAACCAAACACCTGGGAGAGGCAGTTTTCATCCAGCCATTTTGCCACTTGACACCTATGGATGTAGATGATGGCTCACAGAGGGCTAGGACAGACAGGCAGGTGCAGCGAGGAACAAGTCAGAGCAAAGCACCAAGTACCATGTGCTCCAAGGCTCTTCTGCCTTCCTCTCTTCCCAAGAACCTGGCTGCATGAACAGAGCTCCCACTGTGCCTACACACCTCTGCCAGCTGGGACAGCATGGAACAGCCTTCCTTTAACAGAGGGTACAGCCCTTGGAGAGGACACAACCTGCAGTTTTATGCCCCACTAACACCAGAACATGTGGTGCAAGCACCAAAACAGAAATGAGCAAAATTCACTTAAAAGCCACCTGCTTTGCAATTTCCTCTTCACCTAGCGCTTTTACATATCTGCCTGAAGCTCAGTGCAAATGCTTCCAAGTAGGGAATCTTTTCTGGTTGGCCTGAAATAAATCCATGCAACAAAGCAATGTAACATAACATGCTGCCTGCAGCATTTAGCCTGCCAAAATCTCAGAGAGGAGGCCAGATGACTCCAAAAGGGCATTTTCACCCTGTCCAGCAGTGCTTAGCTGAAAGGTGCAGGTAGCAGGTGCATCACAGATCTTGCTCACAGGGTTTCTGGTCCATAACTAACACTCCTACTGCAGACTGACTGCCTAGGGCAGACAAATGGGCCACGGATATCCATGTCCAAGGACCTGGAGAGTTTGCAGCGCAAAGCTATCCACAGTTTCAGAAAGCTGGAGCCTGGCTTGGCCATGATGGCAGTGGGCATCAGGACTGGGTTGGCTGGCAATCAGGACAGAAAAACAGAAGGGGAAAGTAGGCAGCAACTGTTCTGCTGTAGGAAGGTAGAAGGGCATCGTTGTAAGCCTCCTCAGTAAGTGTTTGACGTAACAGAGATGGAAAGCTGTCTGGGTCTGACACCTTCACTTTGTTGACAAAGGGTCACAGTCCAACTCTCAGACCCCATCCTTGCCTGACTTACCTTTTGGTCCTCCTCTTTGGTCCAAGGGCCCTTAACCAAGTCTGGATTCAACACCCTCAGCCATCGATACTGACACTGCTGGTCACTGCGGTTCTGGGGAAAGGAATCAGAGCAGACATGCATTAGAGTCTGGAGGCTCCAAAAACCCCTGTAGAAACACAGCAGTCCTCACACACACAGTCTGCAACATGGAAAAAGTACAGATGCACAGAAAATGCATACTATGGCTATAGTACAGGGTACTGGGTATAGAATACAGGGATAGGAACCTCAGTGTCTCACTCCAGCTCCCAATAAACTCACCCATGAACTCCTCTAAGCAAGAAGGATGCGTCGCCCTGCCCTAGAGGAGCACTAAATTTGTTCAACAGGAGCAGCCACAGGACAAAGTCCCACCGTACAAGGTGATGCATAGAGACAGCCAGTGCCCTGAGCACAAGAAACAGCATGCAAACACTATGATTCCCAACCAGGCAAAGAGGCACTTACAGGGAAGTGACTGGCCAGGAACTTCCAGTCATTCTGCCCATAATGTCTTACTAACATCTTCAGCTGCTCATCCTGCAAAGAACAAAGACATCCACTTTCACATACACTGAGCGAAACGTGCCACAGTCACCCCAGAAGTAACAATCCAGATATTTTTTAACTGTTGAGCTTTCTATGTCTGCATTACAAGGAAGAGGGTTCATAAGTCCTTTATCGGTGCCCCAGTGCACAGAGGCCAGCTGGAACACTTTTGGCTCAGAACTCTGTACTAGGGCAAGTTCCTGGTGTGTGCATGATGAGAGCAGAGTACAAAACAAACCCAGTTGCTGTGGTCACATTCAAGCCCACATTGAGCTCTGTTTCAAAGTAGTTTGGTTCAAACTACGCAGCCAGAGCGACCTGCTTATCCAGCCCCAGTATGCCCCTGGACCAGGCAGCCCATCTCCCAGCTCACGTACTACCTATACCTGGCCAAAGAGACTGACTGTTTTAAGTACGTCACCACTAACCAGGCAGCGTGCTGCCTTTCTACCGTGACAGTTCTACAGCACTTCTCTCACAAACCCTACACTACAGGGCTCCCTTGCCTGGAGGCAAGGAAATGAAAGACCTTGCGGGCGGGAAAACAAAGGTAAGAAATAATTCCCTGCCCAACACAAGCCCGAGATTTTGATCTCCTCACAAAGGCCACTCTTACTCCATATTCAGAGCCCAAGGAAAATGAAATGTTTTGTAGTTTTCACAAAATAAAAAGAAAGGACTATGGAGGGACTGGAAGAAGGGCAGAAAACATGCCAACTCATTTCAAGCCCTTTGCCACAATCCTAAAGGTCCCAACCCTGTCTACTTCGACTACAGAAGAGGGCATTTGCACTGCATGAACTACTTCCAGGCCTCTGCCACCCTCTAGCAGCTGCTGCAGGCAGCTGACATCATGCTGTAGGCCCAGATGCTGAAGCGGCCAGAGTTCTTTGCTCCCCAGGCTTCAAACTCTCCTGACCTTCCTCTCATCGAAGCCTCAGCAAAACAGACAAAGGGCCTTCCCCAGCAATGAGACACTGTGAGCGGGTGTTGTGGCAGCAGGCGAGGAGCTCACCCTGAAGTCCTACTCAAACTCTACCCATAGCCCTGTCAGCAGTGGGCACCCGGCCCTCACTCACCTCCTCCTGCGTCCACTTGACTTTGCACCTGCCGTCCCGCTGCTCGGGCACATCCGAGTCGGTGTCCTGGCAGTGCAGCTCATCCTGGTCCTCACTGCAGAGACCAACGGGCAGAGAGTTATTGCCTTCTCCGGGAAAAGCGCGGCAAGAGGGAGCCACCCCCCACACACCCGGCCCGCGGGGCCCTCAGCTCCGGGACCCCTCCGGGTGCGGGCTAATCTCGCACTAACACGGAGAAAGGACACTCCTTCGGCTCCAGCCCATTAGTGAGGGCTCCGTGAGCCCAGGCCCCGCGCCATCCTCTTCCATACAGCTCCCCAGCCCCCCTCCCTTACTGCCGGGGCACAGAGGACACCAAAAGAGCGCACAGCGAGGCTCCCGCTGGGGCACGGTGAGCCCAGGACCAGGACCGCTCTCAGCCGCCGGGCCCAGCCCGAGGGCATCACGAAGAGGCGGGCAGCGGGACGGCAGCTCCGGGTCGGGCTCCGCTGCCCCCATCCACCCCGCTCGGGGACACGGAGAGCGAGGCCGCGCGACCCCATGAGCCGCAGCCTCCCCCCCACCCCCAGTACCCCTCCGGCGAGAAGACGCGGGGCCGTTCCCACGCCGGGGAGCGCCACTCACCCGCGGCTGCGGCGCGCCATGGCGGCGGTGCCGGGCGGCGGCGGCACTTTCCTATCTCGCGCCAACGGCTGCCCCCCCCCCGCGCGGGGCCGGGCCGCGCCTGCGCACAGCGCCACCACCGCACAAAGAGGCGCGCGCGGGAGGGCGCCCTCCCGCCTGTGCCGGCCCAGCCCGCGCAGCCACCCGCGTCCCCGCCCGGTGCTTGGCGGCCCCCGGCCCGAGGTGAGGGTGAGCCCTCGGCACAGCGGGCCGCGACCGCCGCCCTACCGCTGGGCTAACAGAACTAACGGAACTTACGCGCAGCTCTCCCAAATGAGTTTAATGAGGGAATTAGCCCGTTAATTAATCTCCAGCGCTATAAAAGCACTTTAAGCAGCTCTAGTAAAGGAAGGGCTGCTATCCTGAAAGAAGCCTCTGTAGAAGTTGAAGGCAAGTAGTGCTCTTTTTATTTCACAGGTATTTCTCCATATAGATGCTATTTGAAATTTTATGTATGAAGCATTTTGGCCTCTTGATCGTTTCCCTTTGGGATGATCACATAACTGTCCTAAGTAAACTGGGGAACTTTCTGCTTTTGCTCTTGAAGCTCTACGTGATGTGATTTCAGATGCTGTGTATTCCCCTGTAGTGTCCCCAGGTCAGCCTGGTATAGCTGTGTCTGTAAGACCTAGAGGCCTGGCTCCACCTGGGATAAATGCTCTCCTGACCTCAGGAATAGAAATAAAGCCTCTCTGGTGGCCACCTCAGTGTCCCCTGCAGCAGGGACGCTTCAAGGCTCCTCACACCCAGGAGAACAAAGCTAAGAGTAGCACTATGGAGGTCGAGTGAGAACAAACCTAGGGATACTACCTTGTCCCCTACCCAGCAAGGGGTCTGAAAAGTCATTCCCTGGTGCTGTGGTGTGGGCCCTGTGCCTCATTAGGAGATGGGGCAGGGAGGGTGCCCTGCCTGAATCTGAAGGGCTGCCAGTGGGGGTAGTCCTTAAACTGTGTACTCCAACAGGGACTCCTGGTTCCTCCAGCCCTGTGCCATGCTGTCCTCTCAGCAGCACAGCATCCTGACCATTAAGGACCTCCTGGACAACGGATTTGTGGCTGGGGCCTCTGGGCACACCCACTTCTCTCCTGTGTGTAGTTACTACCTGGACTCCAGTAGTGCCCCGAAGCAGAGTACCTGGGAGCTGCTGGCAGATGTGGACACCACGAGGGGCAGCCCTGTGTGTATGGTGGCACAACCCATGGGCAGTGGAGTGAGGGCTGGCCTGGGCTCCTCGGACCTCAGCTTCCTGTCCTTCTGCAGGAGCCCTTCCAGCCCTGCCATCCTCAACCTGTCAGCTGTGCCCTGCGAGCTGCCTGCTGGGCCCGGTTGCTTGCTAGATGTAACATCAAGGAACACCTCCACACCGTGCAAGGCTGGGAGATGCCTCAAGGAGAGAGCGCTGTCCCATAGCATGGAGCTGCTGAGTGACCTGCCATCCCCTGGGAAGCCCCCAGCATCCAGGTGGGAAATCTCAGAAATAAAGCCCCCTCTGGATGCCAGCCTGCCCCTCGACATGAGCTTCCTGGGGTGCTCCAAGCCGGACACGTCACTGCTGGACACCCCTGTAGTGGTCCCTGTGTCCTGGCCCAGAAGGCACGTGGCTCTGCCCCACGAGGCCCAGCTGGGCGATATGGAGCCTGGCTCTGTGCTCCTGCACCAGGCCCCGTGATGCCTCAGCCCTGGCTGCGGTGGCTCCAGTCACCTCCGTGCCGCAGAACAGAATGGTCACAGCTGCAGGGCCGTGCTGGTGCGGGATAACACGGTGAAGTCTTTCTGTTCAGCGGGAGGTGACTGCAGTGGGAAGCTGATGGCAGAGCCCTGCAAGCTGCAGCCCATAGCCTCCAGCCCAGCTCCCCGCTCCTATCCTACTGCCGTCTTTTGTATTAAGGTAATAAAGCTTTAAACTTCCTTCTCTGCGCCTTTCCGCAGTCCGGGCCTCCCTCAGTGCCCTCCAGCCCCCTGGGCTCGTTCTGACTGACGGAGCGTGAGGGCCCTCGGCCCGGCCCAGCGCCGGCCCGGCCCAGCGCCACCCCGCCCCGCGCCGCCCCAAGATGGCCGGCCCGGCCCCGCTCCGCTCCCGGCTGCGCTGCTGCCCGCCCCGCGGCGTTACCTGCCTCGCGGCCCCGGCGGCCGTGCGGGAAGGAGCGCCGCATCCTGCCCTTCCCGGCCCTGCTGCCAGAGCCGGGCGGCGGCCGGCCCGCGGGTATCCGCCGGGCCGGGGCTCGGGATCCCTCTTCTGGCACACGGGGAGAAGCACAGGCAGAGCGCGGCGCGGCCTGGGGCTGCAGGGGCTGCCCGCTGTGGGCTCCGCGCCCCGGCCCTGAGGGCGGAACGCACCCACCGCACGTTCCCACTTTTTTTTTATCTCTAAAATTACTTGCTAACACCGGCTTTCAGGGTGTTTACAGGTTGCTGAAGAAACACTATTGCTTCTCGTCTTTCAGGGATGGAAGGAGAAGTGGTAAAATACTATATGAGAGTAAAAAGGGAAAGTAACTTGTACCCAATTTGGTCAACAGCACCACCCATTAAGCCCAGGGTTACCCCAGCTGGGTGCCCACATTTCCTCTGCCTAGCTTCGCTTATTGAAAGCCTTCATTGGCTCAAACTCCTTCAAACTTCCATCAAGTCATGAATAAAGCTTACATATATTTTATTTCCCCAACTGAAGCAGTACTTCTGTTCATAGAATAAGAGTTTAAACACTTCCTGAGGGCCAAAGGGACAGTTTTGAAAGACAGAAGGCAGCTATTGCCTCCGCACCACATTTCACAGTAAGCATTCTGGCCAAAACAACCTCCATTCAGTGGAAAAAAAGCTGTTCTTTTACTTCAGCTGTCAGCATGGCACAAGAGACAAACAGCAAACAGGGAGCTGCTTGTATTCTCTAGCTGCTCAGATGACTTCTTCCTAAAAGTCATGTTACAACATCAGGAACAGGTGACAAAAACAACTCTGAAAAGGGACACAGAAAGAGAGTGTATTTACAGTTTGCAGTCCAAACACCAAAGAACAGTACAAACCACATCTATAATTAACAAGGTCACACAGTTGTTTTGTTCAGCTGTAGTCTGTGTCGGTTGACTGATTGGTATTGATACTGTGGGGGGAAGATAAGGCTTATTATGTAAATCCGGAGAAGTGCTGCTGTGAGTGAAAACCACAACTGTATTATTAAAGAAAAATAAATGAAAGAGGAAGAAATGAAAACTTTGAAACCTTCTGCTATGATAAAGGATTGTCTGTAAAGTATACAGTATAATCCCTTCCGCCAGTGTTATATTGGCACATCTCAGCTGGTTAGTAACTTGGTAGGTACATCAGGAAACCAGCATTAGGAAAGCATCCTGAACACGAAACAATGTAAAATGAAAGTGTTTGGTTTTGGTTTCCTTGGGGGGAGGGAGGGTAAGACAAACCTTTTGGAAAAGAAGGAGCTTTTGCATTAAAAAACATGGCAGATAAAGATAAGGCACAGGTGATAAGGTGTCACAAAGGCCTTACCAAATGCTTGAGTGGGGGAAAAAAACTTCAAGTCTTACAGTCAGGGTCCCTGATAAAATACAGAACTCTTTGGATATCAAAGTGCAATCTCACAGTGTTGTTACTAATGACACACAGTGTTAATGATCGTGACCGATCTGCTCCTCACACCACTTATACCCTTGGTTATATTTTCACCATGCACTGAGCTTCAGTATTTCATGGATGATGAATTCCACATGAGTTTCCATTCCTGTGCAATACCTAGTTTAATGTCTCACTGAGTTTCCTGCACAGTATCAGCCTTTCCTAATAGCGACCCATTCAATCTGAACTTTTTAATCTCAACACCACCTCTTCTTTTCATGATGTATTTCCAACCTTGAACGAGGCAGCAGTCTGTAACAACGTCATCGCTATTTGAATTCAACTCTTTCCCTCCCTGGAAAGAAACCTTCTGCTCCTACAGTTACAAACCTACCTCACCTTGGTTCATTTTTGCAGAGATCCAAGAGGAGACGGCCTTGGGGTGATACAGTAATATATCTTCAGCATCTCCCATATTTATTGCTGTATTTTCTTATTCCAGTACACCAACCAAAATAATGATCTCTCTCACGGTGCAATTAATGACTAAATGTATGCCAAAAGGGCCCACAGTAAGTCTTACTAGGAGAAAATAAATACCAGAGCAAGAAAGGACCAAACTTACATTTTCTTAGCATAAGATTTATATATATATATATAACAAAATTACAGTTTCAATAAAGAAATAGAAAAATAGGAAGTCATGTGGAAAATACAAACACTTCCTCAAAAGGCATTAGTTATCCCAACTACTACAAGTAACTGATCCACATATTCAGTGAAATACTCAGACAGTCTCGATCAACGTACTGAACACAGAGGTTGAAGAAAATTGCTAAGTACGGTTTTAATAGGTCCATCTCCATCCGGGGAAAGCCAGGTCTCAGTTACCATTCTGGAATCCAGCTTCACTTGTGTCAGTATCATGTTCCTTAGGGACGAGGAAAGGAGAAACACAAACAGAATAAAACATCTAACTATACAGATTATATACTATGGTTCGTATAACATAACTAGTGTCAGATGTTGACCTTAACTGGACTATCTGAGATACCTGTTAGTAAAAACAGATGATCTGCCAAACAGAGCTATAAGCATAAAGTACTTCTTCACTGTAAATTTGAACACAACGCTCCTTGTGAGTAACAATGCTGGTTTCACATCTACATTGTAGCATTAGCAACCATGGGAACATCCATGAGGGCACGCTGCTTTTAAGTGCTGTGCTTGTAAATGACTGAACTTACTCAAACTACACTTGCATGTATCAATCCCCCAATTAAAATAAATGGGAGACATAATAAATTGAGTGCTACGCAACCTATACCATAATAAGTGTTCTGTATCAAACACCAGTGGTCTACTTTATTGTACATCAAGTTCCTTAACACGTTGCTGTACCTCTTGCCTGTGAGAAGAGCAGCTGCTACAAAGATGTATCATGCTAGTGCTGATACTATTAACAATTCACTTGTAACTCTGTTATTAAAAATACCTGATTGAGTTTCTTAAATTCAACCACTTGGAAGAAGATGTGCTCCAGAATATGTTTGGCATCCTGCTTCTCCTTTGGGAGTTTACTCGTTACTCCTAGGATATCGCCACACTTTCGTACATAAAACTCCAAGTCATCATCAGTACCTAAACAAGCATCCCAAAGAAAGAGGCAGGTGAGCATCACACGTACCTGTACCAGCTGGGCAAAAACATACTACCAATCTCCATTCATTTCTGGTATCCTGGGGAGTCTACAAATAGGTTCAGAGAACTAGCCCTGGTGTACTCCTGCAGCCAGTACTTTCTCATCTTGCTTAGATTTAAGGTGTGTTTAGAATAATCTTAACAGGCACTGACCAACAGTCAGTACTAGATATTGAACTGCTGACTTCAAAAACCATTCCCCAAAAGAATAGAAAAGGAGACCAACAACTCTCTAAAATAACAGCAGGCCTTGCAAACCAAAAGCCCATTTGGAAGAGGAAAAGAAAAGACAGGGAAAGGAAGAGGAAGGTGCACTGCTGCTAACCGATGTTTCAAGAGCTGTAAGTCATGAACCAGCTTCCAAGGCTCAAAGCATACTTGGCCCAGGATTACCACAGTGAATTTTCATAAATTAGGACCAGGTTAAAGTAAAACACCTATTTTCTTACAAAAACTTGCATATACACCCATGAAAAATCGGTTTGCTCTGCTTACATTTGTTTGTAATCTCTGCAAGACGAGCTTTCTCAGAGGAAAATGTTTCATCCAAGTCAAACAGCTCCAGAGGAGGAGGAGGCAATTCTCTGAAAGCAGGTGGAAAAACCTTGAAGAGAATGAGCGTGTTTTATTGACAATTATTTTCCTTATACTTCAAAAATCTCCAAGACAACAGCTTTGGACTGCACTTCAATTAACCTTTTATAAAGTCAAAAGCAACTCCAAAACCCAGAGTACAAATGCACATCCTTTTACAAATTTCCTTTGTGATTTGTAAAAATAACTGAATGTTCCAAGAGTTTCGCCTCTGCTATGCCAGAATTATCACCTACAACAACTACAGATGCTATATTTGCAATTTGTTCTTAATTTTGTTCCAAGACATCCAGGTGATTCTGTTTAGTGCTGAGATAGTCAAAGTACTAAGCAGACCATAACAACTCACCTTGAAATATTTCTGTGCTAATTTTGATGAGGGTATTTTCTTTTTCATGCTGTCACCACATGTGCCACAACCGTGACTCTGCGTTTAACAGGGCTGACAAGTGCTTAGAAGAACATTTCTAAATGAACCTGTTTTTAATGAGCACTGCTAGAGATACTACTTTCAGTCAACCCCTGAAACTATCTGTAAGTTTTCACAGTAACATTTCTTCACTGGTCAAACCAAAGCACGAGCCACAGTGGCAGAGCTCAGAGATCAAAATAAAAGTGTGACACCACTGAAGCTCATTGTGTTGGTGCTGGCCCAAATCTCGCAAGTAAAAGTTTGGCCAGCCCTTGCTGTAAAAGACCATCACTTTACTTTCTTCTTCCTTCAAAAATGCAGAAGGTCAGAGAACAGTGGAACTTACTGGCTGCTCCAGCAGTATACTTATATTGATTACAACGCCACTCATTTCTGAAATACCACCTTCTGTTTTCACAGTAAAAGCAGAACCCCAAAGCCTTACAGGGCCAGGAGCAGCTACACAGATGAAATCATTGTACGTGCAAGGCATTCCTAGAGATCTAGGGAGTTTCTCCACCATACCAGATGCCACATTTTCATGTCCTGCTGACAAAAATTACAAGTGTAAATAAGAGCTACTTCTTATGAGTCAACTGTGTTGCAAGATCAGAATTCCTCTCCCTTTTTTTCCTGAAAGAAACACAGAAACAATGCACAGTGTGTCCATGTGAAACAAAGACTCTCCAGGTCCTGTATCAGCAAGAAGATTACTTACAGCTGGCTGCAAAACAGGTAGTGGAGTCTCAAATTGAGGCTGAATGAGTTGGAGAGGCTCATGCTTCACATTCAACTGTTCGTAAGCTCTGCAGTAAAAAAAATAATAATAATAAGGACAAAGCATGAGAAATGAAATAACTCAATGTCCATTTGCACTTGCATGCATTAAGGAGTATAGAAGTTAATTTTCCACACAGACACTAAGGTCAACATTATGCAGAAAGTAACAGCACAAAAAAATGGACACCTGTTTTTCATAAGAACCCAGGGAACAATGTATTAGTTATAACTGACTTTGAAAGCAAGCAAACTGATGTTATGGCAGAGGAGACAACAACAGACGGACGTGTAAAATGATACAACAGAAGGAAGTCACGTCTCTCAATTATTCAAACAACGTTTAAAGGGATGGACACACAGAAGGAAAAGTGGTCCAGTTCAAAAGGAGCTGACCGGAAATTTCAACAAAGTTTTTCAGAAAGTCCCTAACGAAAGCCATGTAAAAAATTATTTGCTATGAGATCAGAAGGGACATTCCAGTATGAATTCACGTCTAGTGAAAAGAAAAGAAATACAGAGTAAGAAGAAGATGTCCACAAAGGAGTGGAGCTCCATGAAATCTGAGTCAAGCCTGCTATTATTCAACATGCTCATACGTGGTCTGAGTAGCATAAGTTACATGGGGCAAAGTTGCTAGTGATAGAAAAGTGATGAAACCGAGCAGCAGATAAATCTTAAGGCAGAGAATTGCTGGGAAATGCAAAGATGAAAGAAACAGAGCTTCAGTAAATGCCAAGTAGTAATACATGAGTGGAAAAACAACCAGCTCTCAGTTATCCCTCCAGAAAGTACCCAACAGCCCTGCGTGCAGTTCTACAAAAACTATCAGTTCCATGAGTCAACAAGTGAGAGAAAAAGTAAAAGAAAGAATGTCAGAAACTCCAGCAAAATTCACATCAAAGAGAAAACCTGCTAGGCAAGAAAAAAAACAAAAAGCCTGCAGAACAAGAGAAGACCTCACTGTCGCACTGAGAGCTCTGGTACATCCATATTCAAATGTGGCACACAGTTCAGTCTCTTTGGCTATGTGGACACAATAAACACAAGTAGAAAATGTATAAAAAAAAAAAATAACGTAGCACATTAATAAATAAATAGATGAATTCACAGGTGCTGACTTGATAACTGAAGGGAGGGCTGTTGTGTCCAGCTGATACAGCGATGTATCAAACAGCTTCGTGAAGTCTCTTGGGTTCTCATCTCCTTCTTGCAGGCAGACTCGCAGTTGTTCAGATAGTGCAGCTGTATCTGGGAGCAAGGTATAGTCTGAGATCTGAACAAACACACAGACATGCACATTATTAAGAAGACCAAGCCAATTACAGTCTCTTACTAGTTTATACCTCTTCTAATGTCATCTAGAAATAATTACTTCACTCTCCACCAGGCACGACCCTTTGCAGTGCAGCTTACTACACCAGAAAACTGCAGCCTGCTCTCAGCTGCACAGCTATTTGCTGCATGGACACTGTATCTGAATTTGTTAGTTCTTGTTAAAATTAAAAGACAGCTTATCACTTAACTGCACAAGACTTGTTCTTTTCATATATACAGAGTATACAATTTTTGTCATGTGTATTTCTCAATAAAAAATAGTATCTGCATATACCAGTTAAAAACTATATATGTACACCACTAAAGGCTGATCCTTAACCAGATAAACAAAATCTACCTTTGCTTCACGCATTTCTCTTGACTCAAGGCTCAGAACTGAAGCAAAAACTTGTTAAGTTTGAACAGCAAAAAAATCTCAAAGAGCCAAACTGGGAAAGGTCTTTCACGGTAAGCCTTATGAATAAGCACCAATCCAAGTCTAAAATAGATACATTTTTTATTCTCAATTTTCTCTCCAAGTCTGTCTAGGAATTCTTTAACTTCTATCCAAAATAAAGAGTCTGTAACAACAGCATTCATTTAGCTGTTAGCCATTCTGCACTAAATCGTGACTTGGCAAAACTAGCACTGCTGGACCACTCTATTTTTCACTGCCTTGTGAAGGATCTCTCTTACCTCAGGGTCTTCCATATCCATCTGGTTTAAATGAATATCTGATGTTGTGAGCCACTGGAAAAGTACGTCCTAGAAAAGGGGAAAACTTTATTAAAATCAGGAAGGCCCAAGTTCATTCATATTAAATCTATGAATGTACAGCAAAAAAGAAGTAAAACGGGTAATAAATCAAAGAAAATCTAGAGAGAAGAGACAAACTTAGATTTTTATTTACTTATGGAAGCAGTGATTGATAACAACAAGCATACCCTGTGTGAGATGTGTGCTTTCAGGAAAAACCTCTTCTTACAGATAAGGGCAGTACCCACTACGCCTTGGAAAGCACATTACAACCTCCACCTATCAGGAGCTACATATGCAAAGGTTTATTATTAATCATGTGCCAAAAATCAAGCACTAAAGAAGCTAGGAAGTAGTAACAAACCACAAAAGACCTACTGATCATTTTAATAACAGTGAGCGGTGAACAGGAGTAGGAAAAGCTTTTTAGAGTCCTGAAACATAAACAATTTACTGTATTGTTAATAACTCCTTTCTGTTAATTGTGCTGTGACAAAGTCCCCAGGATTGTAGCTGTTAGCAATGGCTAAGACTCCACACTGAATCAGTTTCACAGCTTTCTTGGCCAAGAAGCTACTAAGCTTGAATTCCTTTCTAACTCTGTGAAGAAAAGATACACACACTTTTTAACTTACCATGATCTTACCATTTTCTTCTTTATCTAAATATTGATCACTGAACATGTGGCAAGATCCCAGTGCTGCCATCTTTCCACCTTGACTCTATCGAGAAAGAATACAGTATAACAAAAAAAACCCACATTCCCAGTTGCAGTTTTAGAGGCAATTGTTAATAGCATCTAATTACAAAGCAATTTAAACAAACAAAGAGATGTTGGAATAAGCATCAAAGGCAGTTTCAAACACGGAAAGCTCGCAGGAGCGCAGCATTCTTTATGAGAGCACATGCTCTGCAGGCTCATAAATTTAGTAAAATACTGATCTTTTTTAAGATTAGAAAGACAATTGGCTGGCAATCCAAAAAATCCCATATCATCAGCAATAGCTGCACTTATGTTATTTTTGCAGAAAAAAGAACACTTTTTTTGATGAAGCAAAACATAAGTTAAAAAAGTGGAAACCTAAAGGACAGTGACATGCATGTATGTCAATACAGCACACGAGTACATCACCTAACAACAGAAGAGTTTGATAACTTCATTGCTTGTAATATAAAATGCAAAATATTCAGGCCCTTACATTTTAATTTAGCTAAATCAAACACGCATAAAAAGGCATTCATGAAGCAACTTTGGTATTCTTCTCTATCCAGATTACTCCTCAGACCCTCCACAAGGGCACACATAAGAAACAGGAAGTTTTCAACAGAACCAGACACCATGTGTGCTTCCTGCACAGCTGTGAAACTCATGGCATAACATAACCGTAAAGACTGCTGCAGTGACACTGGAGATACTCGAGCTCAAATAGAGCTCCAGTTTGTCTAACAAAGCTGAACTTGAATTCTAAATGTTTCATTCCAAACAGCGTAACTAGACAGCATCCCCTGCTCTTACTTTCCACTCCTTCAATTTTTGTTGCTGTTCTTTACTGCATCTCTTCTTTGCTTCAATAGATTCTGTTCTCCTTCTGGTACGTTTCTCTGCACTGCCTGAGAAAGAATCTCTGTTTCTGGCTTCATCTTCTATCTTTTTGTCTACAAATTCTGCAAGCTAGACAGGAAAAACGATGCCATCTATTTGATTTCACATGATAGTATTACAATAC
Organism: Alectoris magna; assembly: GCA_030625065.1. Lineage (NCBI taxonomy): Eukaryota > Metazoa > Chordata > Aves > Galliformes > Phasianidae > Alectoris > Alectoris magna. The sequence continues at coordinate 10,299,438 of CM060576.1, read as the reverse complement.
AGGAAGAACTACCCGTATGACATGTAATTGTTTCCATTTCAGTGACCAACTCATGTAGAGGATTTCTGGAGGTACAAACAAGTTACATGGATTTCACTTGGAGCCCAATGTATTTGTTATATTTCTCAGAAGAAAACACACTCCTCTGTACCCACGAGGTGAAGCACATGGAGCTCCACAAAAACAGGCACACTACTGAAATGAGAACACTAACCAGCAAGGCTATAATCCCAGCGACGCTTTACATAACTTCGGCAACTCACGTCACAAAAAGACATCTTTGCATTAATGCAAATAATTTCAAGATTATCAGGGGTGCAAGATTAGACTATTAGTCTACAGGTCCATTGGATTTATGTGCAAATACTGTGTTGGGAGAAGGGGTTTTAATGGACCTTACTCCAACAGTTGCACACAAAATACAAGCAGTAAGTGCACCTGTAAGTTCACTCACACTGCTGTGCTGTCTTTGATTTACAAGGTGCATTTCAGATACAACGTGGGGGAATGAAGACAGATATCTTCAGTAAAAAACTAAATAAAAATCTCCTTCTTATCTAAGATATAAAAGGAAAAAACCACAACAGCGTTAGAAAGCTTTGTACACTGTAAAGTGCATGTTAACATAGCCATGTTCACTAACAACATTAATTCTTTGTACCCATCCACTACTAGTAGTTTTCTTTTTTCTAATAAGCTAAGAAAGCTGTACAGATAACAGACATCTACCAGTTCTGAGCTGATGGTCCTCCTTCTTAATCCACTATTAACTAAGCTAACAATCTCATTAAACGGTCAAACTACATAATTTGCTTCATGCGGAATCATACCTCATGCTGATAGAACGCAAGAATAGGCCTGTTGAGAGGGAAGCAGACAGATCCTGTTGACAGAACAGCCACTGCTGGTCTCATCACATTCAGCGTGGCACCAAACGGATACACAAAAGTGAGAGCTCTGCAGAAAATATAGACTCCTTAAGTGCCTGCATGCATCAGATAGGCTCATCTCATTTATCTGACAGTCTATCTGCCTAAGCTGAGAACTTCAACGGTGCACTGGTGGTGGAATGCCAGGAGCCCTGTTTGAGAAATTCAGATCATCATCATGACATTACTTTCTACTAGGTGTTTCCTGGCTCACAATTTGTCTGGGGGAAAAAGCCAAAAAAGATTCCTCTCAATTTCTGTTTGCATACTCATGTATCTGAGAGAAGAGCTGGCGTACTTAATCATGGACAAATATATATACTAACCATTTTTACACTTATGATCTCCCTTGTAATCATCCACACATTTACTGTACTAGTCTACAGACTAGCAGCAAGAAAAAATATAACCATTTACAGTTATTTGTGGAAAAGCTGTATTATTCTCAATGTCTTTTCACTCCTCCGCACAATAAAATAGCACAGAACATCAGAACACATCTACCTTACCCTAGACTAAAACTCTTTAGAAAGAAGTAGGGTTCCTCTTCTCTACAGCCAGACCACTCACCAACTACAGCTTGCGTGTATTTATGCTGTTCAATCAAACTCAAATATACAGAGAAGGGACCAAAAAATATATATATATCCGGTCAAGAAAGTAATAATTCCCCTCAAAATCTATCATTCCTGCTCTTTACTTGCAATCAAATCACTAAACAGCCTTCTTTCCGGATAAAGCCTTGGGAAGCAAGAAGCTGACTGACATATATACATCAGAGAAGCTCAACGTAAGCTAAGTAAATTCCTGCCTATGGAGCCTATCAACTGAGTGTGAGGCTAAAGCTTTTCACACCAGCTGCCTCAGAGGAAAACACTTACTGCGAGTCATTCCCATTCCCATCTTCACCTGTTGTCTCAAGCACTGTTTTTCTTGCAGCTTCACTGATTCCCCTATAACATATTGAAAGCAGAAGCCTACTGAAAACACTATGGGCTAAAAGACCTTATTGTAAAGATGTGTATAGCCAAAATACTTACCTATTCAAAACTCCGTCAGAGATCAGTGCCTCTTTTGGGTGGTAATACTTGTAATATACGTTTCGTACAACAGCATCTTGGATAAAAAAAGGGAAATTTATATCTTAACTGATCAGTATGAAAACATAGCAATTTAAATGAGTTTAGCTCTGGGCTGCCTTGAATGTTTCTTTCTAACACTGCAAAGCTGGCACATGGCCCCCAAAAGAGTTCCTATCAGTCTTTACTATTGTTTCCTTCTGGACATAAAGACCAGAAATATATCTGCAAAATAAAAACATGAAAAATAACCACATCCCCATGTCTTCTGCACGTTCTCAGATTAAAAAAGAAGAGGAAGTTAAAAGAATTCTTATCAAAGTTTTAAATACATCTCCTAAAGCATGATGACGATCAGTAGTGTTGATGCACAAAGAAAAAGGGAACCAGACAAACCCGCAGTCCAAATGCCACCGAAGAGCCTACAAATATTTCACGTGCACCGAGACATGCAGTTTATTCATACATTGGCAGTGCGAAAACAAAAGGATTGCATGTTCCTGGTCTCCTCCAAGAGAGTGCCACGGCCGCATCAGGTGAGGCACAGAGATGGCCAAGTTGTTACCAAGCTGCTGTGCCCATGGAAAGCCCTTGGCGTGCTTCAGTATTACACTACAAAGCACATACAGATTCCAAGAGAAACATACCCTGAAAAGATCCAAGGGCATTCTTTGTCCGCAGGACCCGCAGGGCTCACACCCTACAGACCAAATCACTCTTCGGTTTTGTGGAAAATTAAAGAATAAAAGGTATCAGTGAGCCCCATTACCGTTATTGAAAACGATCCCATATTCTTCTAACAAAAAGTTAATGTTTGTGCCAGATCTGGACTCTCCGCCCTCTCTTAGCATCACCAGGATGGCCCCACCATCCTCCAGGAATTTCTTCAGAACCAAAAACTAAAAGACAACAAACATCCAGAGAAAAAAAAAAACCATAAGTGAAAGAAGCCAACAGTAAGACTGTAAGAATCACAGAATGGCCTGGCTTGAAAAGGACCACAGTGCTCATCCAGTTCCAACCCCCTGCTATGTGCAGGGTTGCCAACCACCAGACCAGGCTGCCCAGAGCCACATCCAGCCTGGCCTTGATGGGGCATCCACAGCCTTCTTGGGCAACCTGTTCCAGTGCGTCACCACCCTCTGGGTGAAAAACTTCCTCCTAATATCCAACCTAAACCTCCCCTGTCTTAGTTTCAAACCATTCCCCCTTGTACTATCACTATTTACCCTTGTAAACAGCCGTTCCCCTTCCTGTTTATATGCTCCCTTCGAGTACTGGAAGAAGCTAGACTGAGATGATTCTGAAAACCTGCAATGAATTTGATGCTACGAGAAAAGCATTCAAATCTCAAGTTGTGCAAATTCATACAAAGCGGTAACGTTGCAAAATCATCTACACTGTTATTTTCTATTTTGCATTAAGCAAATCTTAGAACAGCCCGTTTGCAAACAGGTACTGACTTCTTACCTCAGCAGCACTAAACTTTTCTCTTGGACCAGCTGTTATCCACAGTTTCACTCCAAAGAGCTTCTCAGATGTGATCTCATCTTTTAAGCTACAAACAGATAACAAAAAGACACGGTATTCTTGCCCTGAACCACAATATTATTTTTAAGAACTGACAAATAAACATAAAGCAAATCACTTCAGACCCTTCACATCCTTTTGTTTTGGTTTAGAATTGACAACTCAGATGAAGATAACTCAGCAGTTTCAACTCGTCAAATATAAAGCACCATTAGCAAGGCCCTGTGGCAGACCCAGAACTTGTACCTCACTCCCTGTTGTGTGGTACTGAACCACCCTCAGGTCCTTAAGGCCAGGCAGAAGATGCAAGAAAGCATCACTTCCAATATTAAAGCAACACGAGGGGCAGACCTTAAGAATGCTGCTTTTGTCTCCAACAGACAGCTCCTTTGATAGCGAAGGATGCTGAGCGGAGTCCCAGCGCTGCTCACCAAACTGCCTCCGTGACTCCGGGGACACAACAGCTGGGAAATAGGGCCAGCACGGCCCTGCAGTTACCGCACAGTGCGAAGCGCCGATAAGCACGTGGGCTGGCTTCTTATTACCGTGGAATAAATAACACTGAATCAGAAACCTAAAACCGTGCAAGCAAAAGGCTTTTCTTCTGCCCCGCCGGGGAGACACGAGAGCTCCAAACAAAGCAGCTGAGCTGTGCAGCCCGCACCGCCGGGCCGCGCAACTCGGAGCCGCCTCGAAGACGGGGACGGCAGCGGCCCGGCCCTCCTCAGAAGCCGCCCCTCACCTCAGGATCTTCCAGTTTCCTCGGAGCCTCTTACGCCAGGCCTTGTAGCTGCTGGCGGGAGTGAAGGCCTCCCCTTTGGAAGCGTTGAAGACGATGGCGTTCCGCAGGCCCTTCTCCATAAGGCGCTACACGAGCGGGCACAGAGCGGCCCGCGGCCGCCAAGCAACGCGCCGCCCGCGCATGCGCAGCAGCCCGCGGCCCGAGCGCTGGAGGGGAGGCGGCGGTTTGCTGCGCCTCCCAGGAAACACTGCGGCTGGGCTCCAGCGCGGCGCTCTCGGGCCCGCAGCCGCCGATAGGGGGCGCTGTGCTGTACGACCGCCCCAACCGCCGCGCTGTGGTGACATAGAGGCCGGAGGCACAGCAGTGTAGTCGCTTTAATAGAAACTGTGTTGTAGTTGTGGTGGCTGCCGCGCGTACAAGATAAATGTTCCCGTACAAGCTTCCCACAGCGTGAGCAGCACTCGGCCCCTTCTTCCTCAGCCCCAGCAGCGCTAAGGAAAGGACGCGAGGAAAGAAAAGGGGAAGTGGCACTCAAGAAGTACACAAACATTTAAGTTAAGGCAGAACAGAGATCACGTCCACATTGGTGACAGGCATCATCAGAGCAGTGTGGGCACCAAAAGGCTTCTGCTGCTGTTGTGCTGGGGAGCAGCTCTCCAACCAGCTCCTAGGAGATGTCACAGTACAGAATCCAATAACTGACAGACAGCTGCTCAGCCCAGGATGAGGAAAGGGCCTCCTCCCACCAGCAGCGCTCCCTCCTTCCACCGAGGCAGCTCTGCTTCTTCAGTGGCATCCATTGACCTCCACATTTCTGCTTTGAAGTACTGAAATCCAACAAGCACAGGCAGGAACAGGGGGACAGCTGCAGCTATAAGCTTCTTCCTTGGCCCTAGGCAGAAGGCTTGCTGAACTGCCTTGCTTTATATCCAGCCTAGCTACTGTGATCAGATTGTCCTTTTCCCAACCATTCAGATGAGCACATCCTACTTAAAAGGAAGAAGCAACTGATCTTCCCACTACTGTGCCGTGAAGAGTTTTCCTTTGTTATGGGGAAGCCAAAGCAGTCAGACATGCTGGGCAGCATTAGCTCCACACCATAGAAATGACCTGTTACAGAGAGGTGGCTGTGATGTGAGTGATGATACATAGACCTTAGCCATAAATACAACCACAGTGAATACAATCCTACCAAGTAGTACAGCGATAATTATTATCAGTGTCTCACTTTCCCTGCTAGAGGAACACACATTTAGAGGCAAACCCACCAAACAGCACAAATTAAGAGCTCCGTTCCATCCCAATCAGTTAGTGCATTAGTCCCAATTTCCTTAAACCATGAGCAAATGACATTACCATCCCTTCCAAAAACTGAAACGAGGAAAGCCACAGCAATAACAGCAAACATAAAATTCCATTCAGTTAAAATCTGGCTTCTCAAAGCCTTTATAAAATCTAGAAGTCCTCTTCAGTTGGTGCATAAGAAAATCCTAAAAATGCATCTGAGGCACTGGAGCTGCTGGCTGCTAAGTCAGGTGTGTGGGTGATGGAGGCAGAGATCGCTTCCTGGGTGAACTCCGGGTCAAAGTGCCGCAGATCAGCTGGGCCAGCCTAAACCAAGGAGCAGAGGTACTCATCACTTTGGGCAAGCAGACCCCAAGCACCTGCTTGTGGTCAGTCCCCAACCACCACATTTGCAGTGCATAACCTACACTTCAGCATCCCTTGCTATCAGTGAAGGATGCCTGAAAAAGAGCCTTTGACCTTGAAGCCCCAACTCCTTGTGGACCACTATAAGGTAAGGTACCAACTTAAATACCCACTTACCACATTAGGGTTGAACGGAGGGGTAATCCTCTTGTGGTACAAGTCATCCCAGTTTATTGGGCTGAAGAATACGTGGTTCTTTATCTCAAGCTGCATGGAAAAGGGGAGGAGATGTCAGTTGCTTGCTAACCCTTCTCTCTCAGCACCTGGTTTCGTAGCAGTAAGTCACTGAAACAAGACTTGGAGCTGCCACATGTCCACATAAGGCCCATGTAGTAAGTCTTTAATGTATGAGGGTCATAGGCCTGTAATCCCTTGAAGGGACGAGATGACACCATTGCAGGTGCTCTAGCTTGCCATCACATCTTGAACCATAGTATTTCCCTTCAGAAATGAGTCAACCCCATATACCTCTTTCAGGGAACTGGAAAGCCTTTCCCAAGGTAGTGTTGTTACCATAGAAAAGGAGGAAAAAAAAAAAAAAGCTTAACATAGGAAGGCTTCTTATCCATCCCCCCTCCCAGACATAAGGGAGGCCACCTACAAAGTCTGTTTTGGCACCCAGCCTCCTCTTCTGGTCCTTGTGGAGAAGTCCATGGAGGATATCACAAGCTGCCACAGTCTTGCTTCCTTGGATCTGGAGCTGCTTGTGGAGAATGTTGTCATACATCTGAGACACATCCCGGCTATAAAAGGGAGGCTAATTTGAAAGAAGAGAAGCAGCCTGTCAAGTACAAGCTACGGTAAGGAACCACACATCAGTGGCCAAGATGAATCCCACAGGAAGAAGTTAAGGGCAACCTGAATCTCCGTTCAAAGCGTAAGGGCATGACTGAATCCTGCATTCAGTTAGCTGCCTCAGTTGTCCACACCGAGTGCCGTAGGAACATGAGGCTGACCTCACATTGCACATTTGGAAAATAAGTTCTCCACTAAATAAAATAGCTTCCAAACTTACCAGTCCAAAAAGCATCTCATAGAGAACAGCTCCCAGGCACCACCAGTCTACTGTCCTGTCATACGGCTGCTTCTTTAGCACCTCAGGAGCTAAGTACTGGAAGAGTCAGAAGGAGATACTGGAGCCCAATCATAAAGGAAGGGCTTCGCCTTTCTAAGTATGCAAACCTGGTTGCAGTTCAAGTTCAGTGAATCCATTTGGGAGTACCCAGCAGCATCTTCAAACAGGCTTACAAAGATCCTCCATTTGCCTCAGACAACCAACACCCAACTCCCCACAAAAGAAAAAAAGAAAGAAATTGTTTTCCTGGACTACAGAGTGCTTTCTTCCTAGAAACAGTTTGTACAGGGATTGGCCAACGACCAACAAAACCAGCAAACCTCTCCCACACTGACACAGTGTGCTTCTAACAGACTCTCATCATTTTGAGATGGTAGCAGTTCCCGTACCCAGTAGATCTACCAAAGCAATTAAACTACTCAGAGCCCAGGTGCAACAGGTAAGCATTCAGGTGGCCTGCAGGACAAGCAGCACATCAAGTCGGGTCTCACGTATGACCATTTCCACATTATCAGGCTCTCTGTATCAAGGAGGCTCTCAGCCTCAGCTCAATAGCAGAGCTCCAACATGGGCCATACCTCAGGAGTGCCACAAAACGTAGAGGTAGTCTCCTCTTCTTCCATTCCTTCCTTGCAGAGTCCAAAATCTGTCAACACCACATGTCCCTGACAAAAAGAATTTCAGCCTGGCCCACTCTCTCATGAGAAACAGCAGGATTTCCAAGCATTGACCTTCACACTTAATCCAATCTAGGCTTTAGAGACCCACTGGTCACTTATTTCTCCTTCCCTCACCTTCTGGGTGTCCTATCATGCAAGTAGTCTATGGAGAAAATGAATAAGTATAGACATTTTCTAAAGTTTCACTAGCACTGCATCACTGTGATGACATCCAACACTGCTGTGCTTCAGCACTGCTTTATCCCAGAGCCAGGTGGCATAGCCTCACCATCAGAGTAGCAGTGGCTTACTCTTAGCACTCAAGTCCCTCCCCACAAGCCAGGTCCCAGCTCTTGGGACCAAGCAGAGTGTTCTGTATGCAGTTCTGCAGAGCGTGTGCTTGCTCCCTCTTGCAAGATCTGTACAGAAACTTAGTGGTATACAGATGTAAAATCCATGCAATGGAATAAACCACAGCTTGTAAAACTACAGCCCTCTAGCTATGATGCCAATCCTTTCAAATTCAGAAGGCAGCATGAGAGGTGCCCATACCTGGCAATCCAGGAGGATGTTCTCAGGTTTTAAATCCCTGCAAGGCAAGAAAGAGTTTGAGCAGATCAGGCTTTTCTAAATATCTGGCCTAAACAGCATCAGGTGAAAAGAGGAGCTAACAAGACTTCATAAGCTAACTCACCAAGACCTTTCCAAAGTGCAAATTCCCATTGCTCTTGGGTATTAATATATACACATTAACATAGAACTGCTCTCATACAGGGTCAGATATTAACTTGCATTTCATGATGCATGATTTATCACAGAATCTCTTATTTTTTTTTTTAAGTAAGGTTTATCCTATATCTTTCTATGCAACTGCCGTCTTCTCCCCACTATTGGGCTGGGAGTGTTTATAGCCCAGCAGGTCCCTCACAGTGCTGAATGCCACTACGCTTCACATGGACCTAAAAACCTACTTTGTCTCCCCAGCCCTGCACCCAGCTGGCTGGTAGATCCATCGCCCCTGCTCTCCCCAACATGGATGTGTACCTTACCTATAGATGATGTTTAAGGAATGCAGGTATCCAATTGCACTAGCAACTTCTGCAGCATAGAATCTTGCACGGGGCTCACGGAAACAACGCTCTCTTTGCAAGTGGAAGAAGAGCTAAGACAGAGACAAGAGGGTTTATGGCCACTCTAGAAGCAGGCAGGTATCTTCTGGCCCACAAGCCAGCTTCTCAAAGGAAAGCTGATTTGTAGCAAGGGGCACACAAACAGCACCAAATAAGCCCAAACCAAGTAGCCTTATTTCACTATCTAAGCACCTTCCCAGGAATTGCTGCATTTATCTTCCTCTTATATCAGCATCTCACCTAAGAAGTCATTGCCCAAAACCTGGCCATCTGCTAGTCTAGCTAAGCTTCCTTGCTAGCTCCAGCTCATGAGCCAGTTACAGGTGTACTATGGTCATAAAACAGTATTAACCTAAGAATCCTGTATGAGTTGGAACTCTGTATAAACAAGACATCTACATCAATAGCACCTCCCAGTCTGTTTCAGGTAGCACAGAAAGCAACAGCTGTAGAGAAAGCAGCTGTTACATTCCAGAAGAAGCCTGACATACTGCAGTAGCATCACATCAGCACTAGCCTGGGACTTCAGGCTGGCATGAGCGGGCTTTCCATGAAGTCCACCAACACTGGAACTTCTCATGCTCCCCATGGGATTTTAAAGTGCCCCTAACTTTTTTTCTCAGCCTACTCATCTTGATAACCAGTTGGCACAGGTCATACCCAGCAATATTTTCACTTATAAGTGAGATATGTGCCAGCCCCTCCTAGCTGTTCTTCCCAACAAAGTCATGTTATGCTTCAACATCATTATCTCCTGACAAGAAAGTTTTAGGCAATAAAACAGTATGCCTGGGAAGGACCGAACAGAAGACTAAAGATAAAGTCCGTACTCACCTCTCCCCCATTTACATAATCAAGCACAAAGTAAAGCTTCTCCGAGGTCTGGAAGGAGTAATGGAGGCCCACAAGGAAAGGGTGCTTGACATTTTTCAGAAGCACGTTGCGTTCTGCCATGATGTGGTTTTGCTATCAAAAAGCAGGAAAGGAGGCAGATTTTTCTGGCAGCCCTCCAGGCTCACTGTAGTTCTGAAACTACACAGAATCTGGGAACTCTATGGACCAAATCCAGCCCCAGAAATGAAAACACTCCCCCCTCTCTAACATTGCTTCAACTCAGTTCCTTCTCCATACTCCCATGGCACAGACAAATCCATGCTTACTGTGTGCATTGTCGATGTGAACGCTCACTTCAGCCACCAGATGGTTCAATTGCATTACCAGGATTGCTTAGATACCAATCACTGTGTGTATGCATGGCCAAGGAGAGCAGACATACCTCCTTTTTCTTTAAGATGGTTTTCTTATGCAAGACTTTCACAGCATAAAAAGTCCCATCACACTTGCGTTTGGCCAGGAGAACCTGCAACAAAATCACATCACAGCTTTGAGCCCCTTCCTCCTCCCCCACTAGCTGGGCTCTTGGAAGTGATTACACAGCTTCAGAGGGTCAGGTACAAAGTTTTAAAGACCAAGCTCCGGCCTACTGTCTTCCCCTACCCAGGACTTTGAAGTTGCCAGAAAAAGGCACTCAGCATCTCCAGGTATTTTACACACTCAACAGAAAGTGGTTTGAGAACATTTAGAGGCAGTCCTGTTTCAAGTTCATCATCATCGCCGGCTTACGAAGCACAGCTTTGCCTAGGCACCTTCTGCTAATTGAAGGCATCTCAGGCTCTATTACAATCCTTCTTTTCAGTCAAGTGCTGCTCATCACCACCTTGAGCATGAAAAACCCCACTTCTTCCTAGAGCGGCTGCAGGGGAGCTTGAAGAATGGAATACGGAAACCACTCGAGTCCCTCCCTGTCTCAGTCCTTTTCCAAACATGGCCAAGATCCTCAGAAGAGGTGCAAGTAAAGGACAAATTCCTTCAGCTAGGGCATCACTAAAAAGCTACAGCCCACCAGTAAAAGCCTACTTACTTTTCCAAAGCTTCCTTTGCCAATAACCTTCAGGAAGTCAAAGTCTGTTGGTTTGGCACTGTTGGGCAAGAATGAAGGAAGTTAACGTTTCTAGAAGAAAAACATGCAACAGCAACACCTTTATCAAGGTAATCATCCTTCTTGGAAGCAGAAGCATTTGTGAAAGTGACTGAAGGACACAAGAATGGTGACCCTCCCTGCCAGCCAGCAGTCAGCAAGCAGGGGATTCACACTGCATGTCAGTGCCCTGAGCAAAGGGCAAGGAGTTTCTCAGGAAGCCACCTCCTGAGGCAGTTTACCCTCCTTTGTAGAGTGAAAAATCAGTTTGGAAGCCAGTAGTAATGAGTAAAATTTCACCCTATTATCCCTCAAAAGAGGGAGATGTGATTAGAGGCTGCAGAGAACACGGACAGAGGATGGTTATGGAACAGGAATGAGCTGTAGCTGAATGTCTTGATAGCTGATGCACGGTGTTAAAATCTAAGTGATGCAGTTATTAAGTCTTTTGCAGATACCACCCTTGCAGGACACAGGGAATGCCTGCTTTCCCTGCCAGATCTCTTCACAGCAAGCTCCACACCCTACCTGGCTTCTGCAGGGAGCTTACTTTGGGTTAGCAGAAGGTCCAAGGTTGATGTTGTCAGTTGGTGTTGGAGGCTAGAGAGGAGGACAGCTGTATTAGTCACAAAAACATGCTGCAGCCTGTGTTTTCCTGTCCTTAACATAGCATCCCTTATCTTTAATAAACGTATCAGTGAGACATTCAGTAGATTGGTAAACTAAGTGATGGACAAAGGGAAGACAGCTATGCACTGTGGCAATATCATGCCTAAGCTGGAGGCTCTGCTAGGCTGCAGTCTGTGCTCAAGTCCTCATCCCATACATGCAGAGAAAGGATTGAGAGGTGGCTTAACTCCTGATTTGATGCATCCAAGAATGTCAGCACTGGCACAGTAATCAAGTTCAGTTGATTCAGTTGCTCAGCACAGCAGTGGTAAGGTGTTCCCCATCACCTATTCCGGGCAGGGAACTCCCATGCACTGCTCTGAGACACAGGAGCACTCCTGCAGCAGGCATCAGCACTGCCCCCAAACCTTACTGCCCATGCCCTTTCCCACTAAGGCTTCCAACTCTCAGGTCTGGAGCCTGGGAGGTAACCTTATACACAGCAGCACTGGAGGTGCAGCCTCCTTCTTCCCAGTGAGAAAATTCACTACATACACATACGTTGGCCCTCATCTCATTGCCACAGATTCTGGGGGCATTATACCCTACTCAAGAAGACTACAAAGGGATTCTTCCTCTTTTTTCCACCCAGCATCATCCCCAGGGACAGGACAGCACTGGATCTCCCAGCAGGCTAACCCAGGCACTCCTCCTTGCCTTTCTCCTATGGTAACTCCCCCTCTCCATCCCCATGGGAGGGATTGCCAGCTCCAAGCTGGGATCTCACCTGGGCACTGCTGTCTGAAGTCCGGGAACGATCCATTAAAATGGCAACTCGTTCAGCACTGGGGAAGACAGCAAGGGAGCAGTGAAAACCAAATCCAAGAGAAGCAGCTAACACCTCAGTAGCACTGCTGCTCCCAGGGCATAGAGGTGTGAGTGTGGTGGGAAGCAGGATACAGCAGGTGCACATTAAACATACCAACAGGAGATGGGGGAAGAGAAGATTTATAGGTACACAAGGAGTCTGAATGAGTACAAACTCGCTAAACACCATGGCCAGCCCTCAGTTTGGGATAGCAATAACTGGTCAGGGCATTGATACATGGAGACCAGCAGAGCCCCAGACACCCACCCCACTGCACAGGGGTGCCACAGCCCCCAGCCCTGCAGTGCAGCCATGTGAAGCTGCTGGGTGCCCTCGGTGGCTTAGACCCATCCTGCTTGAGCCTCGCTGGGTCCTGCCATAACAGCAGCTCCCATTAGCTTAAAGGGTTCTACTACACACCTCGCAAAAGTCAGGATTAAAGAGATGACAACAGGAAGGGGGATGAACCCAAAAATCTGTTCCCTTCTCCCCGCCCCAGAAAGCATTACCTCCCCCTCCCCCCACAAGGCTCTGAAACCCAGGCATAGCAGTTCTGAATATTCCTCCGTCCCCACTCCCCCACCCTCTCTCTGCCTCACCCCATGCACAAAGGGTCCCTGAAGCCCCCACCAGCCCCCCAAAAAACTCACCTGTCAGCACTGCCCCTCTCTGCCCCACACACAGACCCATGGTCACCCCACACCCAGCGGGGCAGTGCAGGGCTGGAGCTGCAGGGTGGCAGCAGGCACTGGCGGCCATCCCCAGGACAGCCCACATCTGGCCAGTGCCAGCCAGTGCCATCCACCACCAGCGTCAGCAGGCTGAGCTTTTAAAGGGCTCCCGGACCCAGCGGGTTCCATACTCACTACGAGCAGAGCCTGGAGCCGGACGCCTTGATGGTTTGTCCTATCCTCTCACGGCCGTGCTTGATGAATTCTGCGGGGAAAGTTGGAGCAGAGAGCTGATCAGCAGGCAGCGCAATCACAGGCACAGAGGCATGTTTGTTCTTCACTGACCTTGCTCCTCTCCCCACAGCCGCCCTCCTCCCCTCCCACCCACATACCAAAATAACCAGGAAATTATAGGAACCAGGACAGCTCCCTCCCAACCCACCTGGAGCCCTCAAGAGCTCCCAGGATGGGGACAGAAGCCCCAAAGCAGATACCCCCCCTCCTCCAGGGCAGAGCAGGACCAGGGCTCCCGCAGCACCTCCAAGCCCCTGCCAACTATTCTAACCCCCAGGAGGGATGAGCAACACTCACAAGGTTGCTGCTGTGCTGAGACACATCACACACGTGGCACACGTACGGCCACTTTCATTCAGGGCTCTGCAAGTAATGATGGACCTGAATGAGACCTTTCAGGACCCACAGGAGGTGAGCAAGACTCGGCCAAGGGAATTCAGCCAGCACCAGGATTCCCACCCAGGAGCAGCTGCCAGTTCCCATCATCATCATCATCACCTCTGCCCAGGAAGAAGAGCAGAGCCCTGAGCCCACCACACATGGGATGGCCTCAGAAGCACAACCTGAGCAGGGGAGTTCTCTATTGTGTTCAGCAGCAGATAACAGAAAAATCCTAAGGCTCATTCTCACCCTCTGAAAAGATTAAAAACATCCACACATGTGTACTTGTTCCCCTCCCTTAAAAACAAGTGCTTTCACGGACACAAACAAGCTGCCATACCAGAATAGCTCTACTATGGCCAAAGCAGTGGCTGCCAGAGCACACCTCCCCAAACAAGAGGTTCATAGGAGGACACATTTTGGGAGGAGACAAGCTCAAGCCAAACTGTAGAGCGCGTTCACGTTACAACAGGCAGGAAATGGAAGCACCCAAAGCAAACCTCACCAGGCGCTCAGCAGCACCTGCCAAAAGGGGCAGTACAGGGACAGTTTGGGCCCCACTCACTCCCACCAGGCACAGCCCTCGTTTCCCTGTTTGCCCCTCCAGCCCACTGAGGTTTGCTGAAGGTCACCTGAGTCAGTAACTGACTGCCCCACGTGCTGCCAGACAGACTGGGCAGATATCGTGGGCGCAGTGCAGGGAGCTCAGCCCTGACCCAAGGCTGGGGTAGGGTCAGCATGGGTGACTGAAGAGCACGTGAGCAAAGCACAGAAATACATCCATGTAGCAGTACCTGCAGGCAGCATGGGACATTGGGCAGGAGGGGCTGGGAGCTGCAGTGAGGCAGAGCAGTGCTGCTGAACAAAGGCAGGCAGTTCCACAGGGACATGTGTATATTTCCACCCCCCTCTCCTCCCCACCTTGCCCCACACTGTTCCGCTGCTCCTCTGCTGCCAGTGGAGATGCTCAGCAAGTCCCTGCTGACCACAAGCACCACTCCATCAGGTGCACTCTCTGAGGCAGGAGCCTCTCTGCACCAAGGCACCGTGCACTGCATTAGGCAGTGTCCATCTCCATCCTACACCACTTCTGCTCAGACCCAGAGCCACCTCCACCATCAGCCTGCACTCACCTGCAAAGCCTGGCCAGCTCCTGATTGCTCAGTGGATTATAGCTCAATAGGCTTTTCCTTACTGCTAACAAACCCCACTCCCCCGAAAGCACTGAGATTTCCCACTGCACACATACACGGAACAACAGAAGCAGAACTAGGTCAGGAAAGCACACAGGAGCTCCGGGTTATCCATGCCCGGCTGCATCATTCCCTGCACACACATGGGCAGTAGGGATGCTCCAGGTGCAGGGCCATGGAGCATCACCAAGTCCTGAAGAGTTCTGTGGCACAGAGACTTACTGCACACTGGGACCGCGCACCCCACAGCCCTCCCCAGCAAGCATCGCACCCGGCACAGAGCTGCTACTTACAGGAGCACTCACTGCAGCGCAGTCTCTCCCCAGAAGCATCCCTCAGTAACACATTTCCTCCTAGCACACAGCAGCAGCTCCCTCTTCCTACAGCAGCTCTACCAGCGGTGACCCACATTCCCATGCCAGCCCAGCATTATTTGCTACAAACACATTACCGATGCAACGCATACCTTGCGGAGAGGCAACCTCATGGACGCGTCATGTGCAGCTGCCTCCCACCCTCCTCCTGATGTCAGCACTCGCGGCGCTGCTTCATACCTAACCCAGATTGCAAACCCACTCCCGTGCTGGGAACGTTGCTCACAGCAAGGCAGGATGGCCAGCGGGACTTTGGAAGGAGCACAGGACTTAGAGGGAGCCACCATGACAGCCCACAGCCTCCCATCCTGCACACAGCACAGGGGGATGCCCCAGTTTCAGCACAGAGCAGGAGCACAGGTGGTGGGAAGGACTTCTACAGGCACAGTGTTCCGCTAGCAAGGAAACACTCAGCTTCCCTCTACTACAGATCTGAGAGATAGCTGCAGGCCAGCACCGAGCTCTGCTTCCATGCTCATTAGAAGCCAGAGAAAGGTGAGAAGACAGAGGAGGAAGAAGGCTTTAAGGGCACCTCCGCTTGTGGAAGTGCTCTGAGCCGTTCCTCAGAGCTCCTCACCCAGTTATCTCCTGGGGATCCCATCTCTGACGCCTACACAGCACTGCAGAGTGGGAGGGTGCAAGCTGAGCAGTCCCAGCTCCAGCTGGAGCCTACAGACAGCAGCCCTCGGGGTTCTAGGGAGAAAGCTGTGTGCAAACCTGGAAAAACAGCAGGTGGCCCAAAGCCCACAGCACCTTGCAAAGATTAAGAAAAAAAAATAAAACTAAAGACTTGCAAAGACAGAGAACAACACATCAGCCACACACCTGGGAGCACATCGCCCAGCACAGGCTGTGCTGGGAGGCACAGGAAGCAGCGTGCGGTGGGTGAGCTTGCAGTCCCCTCTCTCCCCATCCCTGCCCCAGCCCAGCCCACCCCCAGCAGCTCCGTGGCCCCAGGGGGCTCTTCTGGACACCCCAGCAGAGAGCGGTGGGGCTGCCTGCAGCACAACAGGGAGCTCATAGGTACCCTTCTTGCTGTGGGTGCTGCTGATACGCTGCAGCCCTATAGAGAGAGGAGGAAAGCTGATCAGCTGCTGGCAGGGCCAGGCACCTGCCAGATATAGTCAGGAGCGGGGAGCCCAGCTGAGGGTGATAGGCTGTGGGCTGCTGAGGTCCTGTCAGGTGCTTTAGATCAATATTTTGCCTGTTTTAGTCAGCTGGGCATTTGGTCATGTGGTTGGGAGGAAGGTTAGAAGTGTTCGTTGGTTCTGCTTGAGCCTAGGAGAAGTTCCTTGCAGAGTGCTCCTCCTGCCTGTGGCATGGGGCTAAATGCAAACATTGTGAAGGAGATCCAGAGAGAACGCTCTGGGCAAAAGCAGATATTGCAGAGAGGCTGGTGTCTTCTCTCTCTCATCATTAAAAATAAAACAGTCTCCTTCAGCTTCTGTTGTCATTTCTTATAGCATCTCCTGCCCGTGGCTGCAGCAGGAGCGTAGCCGACCCAGCAGCAGCTCTGCCTGGTGGTGTGCACTGCCATGGGGCTGTGGGTGCTGCAGTGCCAGTGATCGAGGAAACCCCACGCCCTGTCAGGGCTGTGCTCGCTGCTGTGCTGTGTCTGATGGGAGCGTGATGGGAGCAGTGCTTGGGCTGTGCCCCCCAGCCCCTCTGCCTGCTCCCATGCTGTTCCCATGCTCTCCCACCCCAGAGCCCATTACCTTTTGTCTTCCCCAGGGCGCTGGAGGAAGGCTCCATCCAGGCAGTGGGCATCAGGGCAGCCGGCCCTGGGTGTCCTTAGGCGGTCCCTGTGTGAAGGCAAAGAGCACACGGTGGAAGGAGGGATGAGTGTGGGTGGCTGTGCTGGAGGGCACATGTGTCATATCGGGATATGTCCCTGTAGGGCCACACACCTTGTGCTCTGGGACAGGCACTCGGACAGAACCCTTCATCTCCCACACACTGTGTCCCCACGTGTCCCCAGCTCAGAGCGGGGATGGGGAGGTGGTGCCGGTGGGAACTGGCACTGGAGCTCAGCTCTTAAATCATTAACCCATGCTGCAATTAAACATTGGTCAACAGAGCCCCATGGCAGTGCTGCAGTGGGACACTGCCATGTGGCTACTGGCCCCACTGTGATAGCGTGTCGAGTTCCTTGGCCCTGCCAGGGTCACCTCCCAGCCCTGTGGACACCCTGGCAACTGTGGGACACACACAGGGACATCAGTCCCATCGAGGTGACATCACCCCAAGCTGGCTGTCACCATGTCCACTGGGGGGACAGCAGTCACAGAGGTCCCCCTGGTGCAGGTTAGCCTGGTTTCCTAAACAGAAGAAACGAATTCCAGGTGCTGCCATCATCACTGTTTGAGGAGCAGGGGGTCACTGCCCTGCTGCCATGCAGCTCAGAACAGGACACAGGGGGAAGGACCCCCTGCCCCATCACATGTGCACACTCATTGAATTGTTTCATGCAGCTGTTGTGTAGGGAATGTGTGTGATTAAGATAGGGCGTGCTATCTTAATCTCCCTATCAGGCAATATCCATACCCATAATCATAAATGTGTCACTTGCAGAGGAAGCGGACAGTGCCAAGCAGCTGGGATTACAGGGAAGGGCTCTGATAAGGGGAAAACAAACACTTGTGCAGAAAGCACTGTCAGCCTCCTTCAGACAGCAGTGAAAGGTGACCCACAGCACTCGAGGTGTCAGCAGGGGCTGTCTGGGGCTGGGTTATCAGTGCTGCAGGAGGGATGGGGTGGGACAGAGTCAAGTGGGTCAGGGACAGGAGAATCTTTAAAAGATCTGAGCCCATTTCTTCATCTAAGAGGATTCAACAAAGGCTGAACAGACCGTAGGTGGACAGTGTGGTTCTCTAAAATCTTAGAGCAGTGAAGAACTGGCCCTGAGGACAAGGGCAGAGCAGCAGTTCCACACCAGATCGAGCAGGACTCAACAGAACGGAGACAGCTCTGTGAGCTGCCCCCAGAGCAGCCCTGCTGTGCTGCCCTCGTTAAGGGCACTCGTCCCACGAGCAGCCCCCTCCCCCCCCCCCCCCCCGGAAGAGAAGCTGTCCCCTTGCAGGGATGTGGACACAGCCACCTTAAGCTCCATGAGATCAAAACTTCATTTTTGGCGCACATTTAATGCAAGAAACCTTTTCACCTCCTGCAATATTTCCAAGGATGCTATTTTTCTCCTCCCTGGAGCTGCTGTGATTCCTGGGGGATGAACTTGATTTCAGGTTGGATATTAGTAAAAATTTCTTATCCAAAAAGTGTTGATGCAGTGGCACAGCTGCCCAGGGAGGGGGTGGGATCGCTGTCCCTGCAGGTGTTCAAGAACTGTGGGGATGTGGCACTGAGGGCCATGGTCAGGGGGCAAGGTGGAGTGGGTTGGGGCTGGATTTGATTGTCTCAGTCTTTTGCAACCTTAATCATAAAATCACAGAATCATAAACTAGTTGGGTAGAAAGGGGCTTTCAAGCCTATTGTATTTTTTGGCCGTGGACTGGCTGCCCCTATCAGAACAGGCTGCTCAGGGTCCCACCCAGCCTGGCCTTGGGCACCTCCAGGGATGGGGCACCCACTCTTCTCCAGGCAGCAATGCCAAAGCCTCACCATTCTCTAAGTAAAGAATTTCTTCCTAACATCTAACCTGAATTTCCCCTCTTTTAGTTGAAGTATCTCTGTGATTCTATGATTCAGGATACCTGAGCCCCCCTGCTCCCAGCTGCCTCCCCTGCGCCCCAGTCCTGTGCCCACCAACTCACCCAGCAGTGAGGGACGAGCCCTCCACCAAAACCTCTGTGATTGTCCCAGGCTGGCTCAGCCCTCAGGAGAAGAAGGGAAAGCCGTGGAGAAAGCAATGCCTTTACCTGCACCAGCATGGGGCAGCTGTCCTGCAGCAGTGGCAGCGGCAGTGCTCCCCTCCCACCTGCCCTGGGGTTTTGTTTTGGTGATCCAGTCTGAAGGTCGAAAGAGAAGTCAAAAGGAGTGGCCTGTGGTTGGAGTAAATTATTAGCAAGGGACTGAAAGAGCTGGGGAAGTGCAGAGGGTGAGAGCAGGAGTCACTGCTGCTCACCAGGGCCCACAGCTCCTAACCCAAAATGGAAGGCAGTCTGCAGGGTTTGAGGCTGTGCCTTGAGTGCTGTGTTCAGCTGTGGGCCCCTCACTACAGGAAAGACAGTGAGACCCTGGAACCTATTCAGAAAAGGGCAACAAAGCTGAGGAAGGTCTGGAACACGATGGGGTCTTAAGGGGATTGGAGGCTGAGGGAACTGGGATGGTTCAGACTGGAGAAGAGGAGGCTCAGGGGAAACCTTACTGATGTCTGCAACTCCCTGAAAGGAGGTTGTGGCGAGGTGGGGGTCGGCATCTGCTCCCAGGTGACGGCGATACGACAAGAGGTGATGGCCTCAAATTGCACCAGGGCGAGTTCAGGTTGGATATTAGGAAACCTTTCTTCTCTGAAAGAGTGATGATGCAGTGGCACAGCTGCCCTGGGAGGTGGGAGATTCATCATCCCTGTGCCTGTTCAAGAACCGTGGAGATGTGGCACTGAGGGACACGGTCAGTGGGCATGGTGGGGTGGGTTGGACTTGGTGATCTTTATATCTTTTCCTACCTCAATGATTCTATGAATCTGTGAAGGTTCACGAGGCTGAGACACCACAGCCAAGGTCCCTAACCCTTGTGCATGGGGAAGTGCAAAGCCATGAGGGTCCCTTTGTGCAGCACCACCACCCAGAGTGCAGCAGGCAGAGCCCTCACATCACTGCAGCTGCTACTGATGTTCCTGCATGGCTGTGAGGACAAGGATTTGCTATTGTCCCTATGTATTAGGGAACCAACCCGAATAGGAGCCCCTATTGTATGCAAGGGGCTGAAAAGACACAGAGCAATAAGGAAACCCATCCCCACCTGGTGCAGAGAAGGCCTTTGTGCCATTCATCTTCAGAGCGAAGAGGTCTGGAGGACGCTGCAGCACATGACCAGAAGCTACATATCTGCAGTCAGAAGCCATCTGGAACGGAGATCATCTTTTTCCATCCTTTTTCTTCCATTTCTGCTGCTATTTTGGGCTTTCCTTTGCTCACCCCGTTGCATCTCTTGCTGAAAGGCTGCACATCCCCAGCATAGCCGAATCCATGTGCTGTCACTGCCGCCAGCGCAGCACTGAGATGTGTGCTGGGCAGGTGGGGGCTGCCTTCACTGCAGTACCACCACAGGGGCTCCACCACGGCCACAGCCACGCTGTGAGGACAGAGCCTGGGCTCACTCTGTGAGCTGCTCATGCATTACCCAATGGAAGCACAGAGGGAAGCGCTTGAGCAGAACTGACAGCAAGACAAAGCCCAGGGGGGCTCCCGGAATAATACAGCGCTTCCCACAGCTTACATCAGCTTGTGCCCCTAACAGCGGCCCTTTGGCCCCTAACAAATGCAAAACAAAGGGTTGCGTCGGCCTGCGGACATCCCACATCCCACAAGGACAGGGCACAGAGCACAGCATGATCCCAACGGGGAATGCAGTAAGAGAAGGGCCCTGGAGCTGCAGGGTGCAAAGCAGATGTGAAGCACAGCTGTGTGTGGCAGTGTGCTGCACTGCCGCAGCCCCTGGCCCTCCTGCCATGGCTATTCAAGTGCTGGGCACAACCCATGGGAAGGGTATCGGGAGCTCAGCTCAAGCCAGGGCTCCTCCGAGTCCCATATTTCATTTTGTTTCCCTCTACCTTTGGTTGCAAGGGATTTGAGGACTGGCCCCTTCCCCTTCCTGTCCCAACACCCACAAACCTGGTGCCCCACCCCTGCCCCTGCCCAGCCCAACGAAGCAGGCCAGCTCCTCAGATATGTTTTCTCTTTATTGTTCGATATATTTATGTACCACATTATATGTTAAAGATAGACTTTTTTTTTTTTTTTTTCTGATATACATTTTTCATCTTATTTACCACAATTACACCACACATACATTGGAAACAGCTCCACGGATCTGGTAGATTGCACAGAATGAGTTTTGTCTTGGTTTTGTTTCTGTATCCTGAACGACGTCAAATCCAACAATATCTATTTTTTCTTTTCATTATTCAGAAATAATTCTTAAAATGAAACAACCAACCAACCAAAAGGAAAAAAAAAAAGAAAAGAAAAAGAAAAACCACCGAGAAGTGGACTCCAGGTCTGTGAGTTCAACCAGAGGCAAAATGTAATCAATGGGAAGCGCCATTCCTCGCGTCAATCCGGATGGAAGAATTAAGCAGTCTGACATCGATGTGACTACAGTGTAAACAGTGCAGGTGACTGCAGCACCAGCCATCGGGCGGAGCGTGGGTTGCTGGGCTATTCCTACAGTCTAGGACTCATCTACGTCTGCGTCGTGGTGTGTGTAAAGGAATCTCGCTGCTCCCAGCACCCGCAGCCTGTCTGCTTCCATCTGTAAACACAACCCCGTCGGGTCGGCTCCGTTCCACCTCCTGCAGCACCGCGGTGCAGATCTGAGGGCAGCGCTGGGAGCTGCGATCCTTTCCCAATGGTTCATTCGTGGGGCTGAGCTTCAGGCAACTGGTGAGGAGGTCGGGGTGGGGCACCATGGATTTTCCTTCCAAATATTTGAAAGAACAAAAATATATATATATATATTTTTCTTTTAATTTTAGCTTATTTAAAAAGATGGCAGGGCACGCGTTTCCATCTCTTCTTATTTCATTTAATTTGCAGATTCTATGATGTAGAATTTGTCGGATGCACGTAACGAAAGTAATGACTCCTCGTTAAAGGGACGCAGAATCTCACGGCTATGCGGATTTTCTATGCTGTTCTCGTACTGCCACCAGCTCTGGCCCCTCCTTAGTCTTCAGCGTTGGTTCTGAAGGCCTCTATGAGGCCTTCTAAAGAGTGGATGAACCCGGAGACACTGCAGATCCCTCCTATAACGAAAATGGCGACGTCAAAGAAGACGTGGTGCCACAAAAGCTTCCTCCACAAGAGCTTGAGGTGGAAAAGACTGGGGAGCAGGAAGCAGAGACCCGCACCCGTGAGGCTCCCAGTGAGACCCATCAAGAGGGCAAAGTGCGGGACGTAGATAGCCATGAGCAGGGTGAACACCACCAGGGCACACCTGAGGGTGAGCCCCCAGGACTTGAGCCGCCCATCACCCCCGTAGCAGTTGGGGAAGAATGCCCTGTTGCCATCCTGGAAAAGGGATCGCTCCAGGACCTCCACAGCTGCAAAAAACGGCAAGGGGTAGGAGAGCAAGGCTTTGGCCACCAAGAAAATGTTGACTACTGCCCTAATGGTGGATGGCAAGTTGTCTGTGATGACCTCCTTGGTCTCGTCAGCCCAGGTCAGATAGGCGACCAAGGCAAAGAGTCCCTTAAGGATACAAGCTGCTATGTGCGTCCAGTTCATCATGCAATGGAACTCCTTGGGGTTCTGCATGTTCCCCTCCAGGGAAGGCAGAAAGATCTGAGAGGTGTAGCTGAAGACAATGATGCCAATGGAGATGGGAAACTTCTTCACATCAATGTAGAACTTGACCTTGTCCCATGCCCAGTCGCGTGCCCGGGAGAGGCAGTAGGCGATCACCAAGATGTTGATCACAAAGTGGGCTAAAGTGCAGAGCAAGCTGAACTTGGAGACTGCCTTCAGGTTCTTCAGGAACGCGCAAGGCAGGAGAACTGCTGTGGCAATAATGGACCACGACTTCTGGGATACAGGCAGGTTAGGGAAGCTGTTGTACATCAGGTTCCCACTGACCACCACGTAGAGGATGCAGGTCATGACCAGTTCAATGATCTGAGCCACATTCACGATTCTGCCTCCCAGCGTGGGGAAGCGGGGCGCGCAGCACGCGTTTGCTATGTCCACGTAGGAGTCTCTCACCCTGACTATCTCCCCATCCTCATTCTCTTCGTAAAGACAGGCAATAAGGATTTTCCCAGTGTAGCAGCAAACCACCGCGGCGAAAATTATTAAAAAGAGTCCTAGGTATCCACCATGAAGGATAGCATAGGGCAGGCCCAGCACGAACATCCCCTAGAAAGAGACAAAATGGAAACCGTGTTGCTCGCCTGATGGAGGGGCCAGGCGCACGCAGTCGCACAGCCGTGAGCAGGCGCACACCCGCTGCCTCAGTCACACGCAGTGACACCAATGGCACAGTCCCACAGTCACGCCGCGCGGTCACGATGACACGCGCACCCTTCCCTCTCCGACGCACCACCCACGCCATCACATCCATGCGCACCCGCAGCATTGCGCCCCGGAGCACCCACAGCAAGCAAGCACAGCTCTGCCACCCGGGTTTTATCCAAATCTCTACCCTGTGTGTTCCCAGCACCCTCTGTGCACCGAGAACCCATCACCCCACAGCGCCATCCTAACGCGGGGGGAGACCAGCACAGACCCCTCCCCAGCACATCCCCCCGCAGCCCCCACCCGCATCCCGCATGCTGCCGTGGGGGCAGGCAGAGCAAAGCAATACGGATGTTTTGTTTTGAATTTGGGGAAGGGAGGCGATTACTGTTTCCTTTTTTTCCCCTCCCATATTTCCTTTTGATTTTTGTCCCTTTTCCCCCTCTTTCTCTTCTCTCCTCCCCTCCCCCCCCCCGCCTCTTTTTTCCCTTTTTTTTTCCGCCGAGGGGTATTGCACCCCGACGCTGCTGAAGGGGACGAGGGCTGAGCCCAGGGATGGGAGCGGGGCTGGGATCGGGGCTCGCGTCCCGGCGCGGGTGGCAGCGGGTGCCCGGCCATACCTGGATGGCGTTGGTGACGTTCCAGCCGGCCTCCCACGCCGTGATCTTGGGCTTGCCCTGCCCGGACAGCTCGGAGCAGACCCCCGCGTCCTTGGAGGCGGAGGGCGGCAGCGGCCCGGTGCCGTCCCGCTGGTAGTGGATGTCCCCCTCCAGGGGCTGCTCGCCGCCCTCCTCACCGCCTTCGGACTTGAGGATGTCCATCTGCAGCCCCTGCCGGTGCTCCATGTCCAGGTCGTCGCAGTGAGCGAAGCCCACCGCCTCCTCGTCGGTGGCCGCCTGGAAGCCCATCCTGGCGAACATGCCGCTCATCTTCGCCTGGGACTTGTTGGACACCGAGGTGGCCACGTTGGACAGCTTGCTGCGGAGGAGCGTGGCCATGGCTGCTGTCGGGCTCGGAGGGCCGTGGAGACGCAGAGACCCGACGGGGCGGGCGGGCGGAGGGGAGGAGGCCGGGACCTCGGCGCCGGGAAAAGAGCGGCGGCGGCGACGGCTGCGGAAGGCTCTGCCGAGCCGCTACCTCCGCTCCCGAGCGCAGGGCGAGCGGCTGCGCTGCGGGCTGCCCTGGGGCATGCCACCGCTGCGGGAAGCCGCGGGCCCTTCCGCCCCGCTCCGCGCCGCTCCGCTCCTTTCCGCCGGTCCCTCCCGGACGGCGGCTGTCACCGGGATGCGGTGGTCACAGGTCTGCGGCTGTCACCAACCGACGGCTGTCAGCGGGCTGCCGGCGCAAACCTCTGGCAGGGAGAGCCGCGTCTCCATCGCAGTGCGCCCACCTCGCGGAGAGAAGAGAGGGGAGAGGATTGCTGCATTTCTGGGGGAGGTACCAGCGGCCCCGGCCAAGCCCAGCCTCCCCCCCCCCCGGCACGGTGACACCCACGCCCGCCGGGCCCCGCCAGCAGCGCCGCAACGCGGCCCCCCCGGCCCCGCAGCCCCCCGCAACCCCCGACCGCAGCCCCGCAGCCCCGCTCCCAGCCCCTTCCCCCCGCGAACCGAGCGGCAGAGGGAAAACGACCCCGCTGAAGGGGCGGACAGGCGGCTTCTGAGAATCTGTCTCAGTCGAGACAGATTCTCAACGAATTTCGCCTCCTCGCAGCCCTTCTCTTATCATTTTTCCACCCAAAACCCCTCGCACCCCCATCAGAGCACGGAAGCAGCGGGGGAAGCACCGCCACGGGAACGCAGCGGCAGAACCGACGGCTGTGGCCCCGCTCTGCTCCGCTCCTCTCCCTGGCTTCTCTCTGCCCCGCACCGCTCCGCGGGAGGCACCAGGGCGTTCCTCGAGCTCCGCTCCGTCTGGAGGAGACATTTCCCATTTCTCCTCATGAAAATCCATTTTTCCGTTCTGCTCCCCCGAACTCCCGTACTTAGATTGAACAGAAAAGCCGTCCGCGAGTTTTCTTTGTTTAATTGTCCCCGAGGTGCGCAGCCCGCACCGCACATAACGGCCACGGGAGATCCGTGCGGGGCGGTGCGGGGGGAGCGGCGGCATTTGAGGATCGGGGCCGGTGGGAAACAGCACCGCTGCGGCACTGCGTGGGGATCGCCGCTGTTCTGCGGTTCAGGAGGAAAAAAATTAATAGACGTTCCTGAAGTGGAGGTGGGGGGAGCGCCTGTTCGGTTCGCTGCTTTTCGGAGGTTACAATGAGCATTTTTGTTTTACTACAGACAACGGAAAACCCAACACTGAATGATTTCCTGACGCCGTTCTTTGGGGAGGGGGGTTGGGAGGGGGGGAAGAAGGGAGGGCTGCGGTTGGGGTGCGGCACGGAGCGGAGCTTCCAGAAAACGCCTCAAATACAGCCTCCCCCCCCCCCCCCCCCCCCCCCCCTTCTTTTTTTTTTTAATGTTATTTATTTATTTATTTTCCTTCTGACGGAAGCAGGAGCGGAATTAGGTGCAAAGCGGATGAAATGCGTCAAAAAGAGCCGTCGCCGCAGCGGGGCTGCGCCCTACGGGGGTCTCTCAGCCGCCGCCGCTGCCCTCCGGGCCCGACCCCAATGGGGATCGCACTGCGCCGGGCGGGGATTAACACAAATCAGTGCACAAATAGGTCGAGAAACAAAGAAAAACAAAAACATAAACAAAATAACCGAACCATCAGACTGCCCAGATGAACACCTCGGGGCTCATGCAAGTTTTTTGGGTTTTTTTCGTTGTTATTATTATTTTCGTTATTATTATTATTATTATTATGTATTTATTCAGCCTACGACAAGTTCATTGTAAAAGACGCGAAGGAGATCGATGGGCGCAGGGGGAGTCAGGGAGGAAACAACGAAAATTGGCCCAAATCGCGGCGTGCTGCGGGGACATTGGGGCATTTCCCCCCTCCTCCCCATCTCTCGCCCACAGAGCCCCAGCCCTGCACCGCTGAGGCCCCGCACGGTGCGGAGCTGCGGGGTGCATCGGGCTCGGGAAACCTATTTAGAAGCACCATTAAAAGAATGATGATCGCCATCATTAAAAACACCGAAAAAGGTCCACGGAGCCTGAAGACGACCGCGGTCCGGTGCGGGACAAACGTGTCCCCAGGCAGCGCCAGCCGGGGGAGGATGCTTGAGTGTGGAAGCGCGGGGCTTTGTGCCGCTGCTGGATACAGCGGTACCCCCACACACACCCTCGCACCCCCGGCATACACGTGCCGAGACACGGAGATAAACGGGGGTGGTGAGGGATGCCGGCGGGCTCAGCGCTGCGGGCACCCGAGGGGTGCGGGGCGCCGGGGCTCTTCCTCGACTCCCAAATTCCCCCCCGGCTTCTGGGGCATCACTGAGTCGTCCCCCACCCCGTGGGACCGCCGTGGGACCGCACCCGGGGCAGCCCCGATCGCTGCCCCTCGTCCGAAGGTGGGAGAAGGAGATTTTTTTTGGCGGAGCCTGGAAATAAAAATCGCCCCGAACTTCTGCCGTTGGCTTAAAATGGGGATGGAATGCAGCGAAAGGAGGGGAAATAAAAAGAGAAAAAGGAAGGAAAAGGAGGAGAGAGGAAGAGAAGAAGAAGAGAGGTACGGAGAGATGGCGAGGAGAGGGGCATTCACCTCTGCTGCTCGCAGCGCGCTGCTCCGCCGGGACCGGGACTGGGTGGAATGGGGTACGTGGGATGGGGAGATGCGGGGATGGGGGAATGGAAGGATACGGGGATGGGGGGTGCGGGGATGGAGGATGCAGGGATGGGGGGTGCAGGGCTGCAGCCGCTTCCCTCCTATTCTCCCCCTAATTCCCATTTAACCCAAGCAAGATCGCGGAGCCAAACCTTACCCAAAGGTTAGCGGGTCTCGGCGGGGCGTTTGAGCCTCTAATCGTTTCAGACGGAGCTAAAAGGAGAGAGCACAGCAACGAGCTGCAGCCCCTGCGGCTGCTGGGAGCTCCCTCTGCGTGGCGCTGGGGGCTTCGGGCACCGCTCCCCCCACAGAAGGGAGGGATGGGCGTCCCGGCACCGCTCGGGGAGCAGCCCCGGGGAGCAGCCCGCCCAGACCCCCCGACTGCAGGAGGTGCAGATGGAGGAGAGACGCTGCCTTATCTGCACAGAGCAGGCTCAGGGGTTGGGGCTGGGATTTCTAATTAACAAAGTGAAGGGAACAGAGCTCTTCACGCTTAAAAATCGTTTGAGGAAGGCAGGAAAGGCTGAGCTTGAGCAGGCTGTGCATCTGCAGCCCTCGGTGCCAGCCCCTCTCCGAGCTGCGGAGCACCATGGCAGCGCAATTACCCGGGGCAGGAGGGGCTGCTCCCCCGGGCCAGGCCCCCGCACCTCAAAGCATTTCATTCCTATGGCTTTCAGCGAGCTGTGTGCTTCGTCAAAAACAGCATTGCAAACCACGTCTGAAACTGAAATACAGCCATAGGAAAAAAGGGACTGAACGCAAAGCCCGCATGCAGCCTCACCCCGCTCCGCAGCACTCACAGCCCACGCAGGTCCTGAGGTGGGTGCAGTGCCCCGATCCCCGCATGCACCCCTTCCTCATGGCACAAAACTCCACGCACACCCCCAAAAGCTGCTGCCGGGAGTCTCAGAACTGCAAGGAGAAGGCCGGGGGGAGCAACTTAACCCTACCAAAGCCCTCTTCGGCTACATCTGCTGAAGGAGGGGGACCCCCTCCCAGACCCACACGTTGCGTACTTAGAGAAGCGATGGCCGCAGCCCGACGCGCTCCCCTCGCCCGCAGCCATCGCCTCCAGCTCGGTGCACTCCCCGCCCCGTCCTCCCGCAGCACTGACAGCATAATGAAGAGTGGCACGGTGCGACTATAAAAAGGCAATTAGACAAACTGCTGGATGGGGACCAGCTCTCGTGACCTACTTAATAGCTCGGGGACTTTCAGGAGGATAGGGAAGGATGATGCAGCACAGCACCCTGAGCCCCCAGAGCAGCCTCATGGCACCGAGAGAACAGCTCTGCCCCACGTTGCTCTCTCCTGACCCGGCCATCAGCACTCAGGGCACAACACAGTATGCCGTGGGTAGGAGCAGCACTTGCTTCCAGTGACGTTCACTTCATATTTGGGGTCCTGATGGTGAGGCTTCATCCGTTCACAGGGTGGGTTCCAAGTCACAGATATCTGTAGACAAAATTACAGCTGCTCTGGGGTAAGATGAGCACAAGGGAATAAAATCCCAAAATAGCATCTCCGGGAGGTTGCCCATGATGGATGTCTCCTCCTTATTTAATCGTGTTTTTTTACTGAACACAAAATGGCTGCCTAAATTGGAGAGATGTCAAACAAAGAGATGAGGGACCGGGATGTGGGCATTGCCAGCGAGCATGGCTTGGGACTGTGCCCAGGGGAAAATTCACCTGAACAACCCACAAAAACAAAGGAAAGGCTTCTTTAGCCCTTACTTAGCAAGACTCCAACCTCGCTATTCATGAAATAGCCTTCTGATCTGTACTGCGGGAGGTGGCTGTGCAGGGATTTCTGTGATTTGCCCTTCCCAGCCCAGCCCCGATCAGCAGTCATGCCTATAGACCAAACATTTGCTATCGTTTAACCACAACACCTCCTCAACAATGCTTCCAATTAATTGGAATTAAACTCAGCTCGGGGTTTGCCTTTATCGCTGTCATAAAAATGAAGTGAAAGTCATTGGTTACCTCCTATGTCAAATTCCCACTTCAAAAACTGTATTGTTCCCATGAGCTTAACTGCGTTTCCATTGACAAAATAGATAAGCTTCATCCCTGTCAAATTCAATACACGTGTGTATGAGCTGAAGGGTTTCATAGAAAACGGTTAGGAAGCAAGAAAAGCATCCCTCATACATGCCAAGACTTTCATTTCAATTTTCGGGTACAAAGCACTTCTCTCCTACCGCTGCAGGGTCAGAGCTGTGTTCCAGAAGGAATGAACACAGTCCCTGCTCCCAGATCAGCTGTTTTCCTCCGGCATGAAGTTAAGCCCTCTTGGGGATTTTATTTCCTGGTCGTTTTACACAAAACAGGGCTCAGTCCCGTGCACAGTGTATGCTTTATTTTCTTTATTTTTTAATTCATATTATTTTAGACCCGTGCAGCTGAGCAGAGCATGGCTCTAGCAGTCATTTGCCTTTGGGGCTCAATGTCAGCAGGGTCCACCCCCCATCTGCTCATTTGCCCTCTCCATTTCATGCCCACTGCTGCCAGAGGCACAACACCCACACAGCACAGTGCCCTCAGCTCCTGCAGCACCTCCAGCACAGCCCGACCGCGGACCGGGAACACACAGCCCAGCCCCCTGCTCTGATGTTGCTGGAGATTCAGCCAAGGGCACCAAGGGACAGCAGCGGGCACAAGCTTCCGTACTTTTCCTTAGCAGGAATGCTTGCAGTTTTGGGATGGCACAGGGTGCACCAAAGCCAGGCAGGGAGCGGTGGTGGTGGTGAATTGCGGCTCTGAGCACCTCTGCAGCCCGTACTGTTTCCAGATCTGCAGTCTCTGTGTGCTGATGCCATGAGTTCTGTCCTGCTGAAGGCCAAAAATACAGCCGTGTAAGGGATGCAGCCAACATCGTAAGGCGCTGTGCGAAGGCATTGTGGTGTCTAAGGAAAAGCAAGGAGCAAAGCACGGTGTTAAACTGCTGAGCGCAGAGGTGAAGGTGGTGGGCTTCCTGCAGCCAAAACGGGGCTCTGCACACAGCAGAACCAGCCTGCCTGCATCTGACCGGGGATAAACACAGGGAATACATCTATGTCTCCAATCCAAGCAGTAGAGAACTGCCTCTTTCCTTCATGGCATGGAGAAAGGAGCAGTTTGGAGTCTTCACCCACTGCTGCATGCCCGCACAGCAAAGCAGCACGTTGTGCTGCAGATATGCTCCCTGCTGACTCTGGGTGCACTCACTGGGACAGGGCTCACTGCTTAAAGCCCACATGGAGCCTTTCTGTAAAGTCTCTAAAACACTCCAACCTGGAAAGTCATTCTGTCAGGGCTTCAGATCAGCATCGCTGGGCCGCACAGTTGGCTGTGTCCTCACCCAGGTGTGGGGGGGTCCCACCTCTCCCTCTGCCCACAGCTGCAGTTCAGCACTGCGCTTTGTGCAGTCATTCAGGTCTACATCACCGGGACAAAAAGGGCTCAACCCCAAGGCTGGTTCCTTTCTAAATGCCCTTCTCTTCCAGCCTGAAAACCATCATCATCATCTTCACCTTGTGCGATGTATTTTTAGTGTCTTCTCTCACACATTGACCCTATTCTACCATCACAAACCCTCAGCCCAGCAAAGAGCCCAGTGAAACAGTGACCACACAGCACCCTGCAGTGCTCCCTATGCACTGAAGCAGCATTTCTGCTCTTCTCCCAGCTTCACTGGCAAGCAGGAGGCAGCCACCTGCTCCACACCTCAGAGCCACACTTTTAAGCATATTTATGACTTTCCAGTCATTTATAACTTGGTTTAAACCTCTGCAAATGCATTCTGGAGTATTCATTTCTCAGGGGAACCCTAAGCAGGCACAAAACCCTTAAACTTTGAAGAGAAGACAGCAGTTCATAACCTCAAAGCGCTACTGTTAAAGACAGTTCTCATAGTAAACCTTCTGGCACCATAACAGTATCTTCTTTTAATAGAAAAGCACTTCTTAAGCAATTTAGCTAATTTGATTTATTAAAAAAAAAAAAAAAAAAGGAGAAAAAAAAAAAGAAATTTGGAGAGCATAAAATCTCAGGAAAAAAGCCAGCAGGGAAGGTAAATGTGTGATTAGCTCCCCCTGCACGCACGTAAATTAAAGCTGGGATAAATTAGCAGTGAGACTGAAAGTTACTGCCACTTCTGGAGCACCTGAGAACAGAGCACTGCGAGCTTGGGGAAGGAGGTGCCAAGTGAGCGCAGGAGCGACACTCAGGAACTCTGTTCCTGTGCTGAAATGTTCCATCTTAGGATTAATGTATTAATTAAATGTGCATCGATGTTGGCTCTGGATAGAAGCTGTGTCAGGCTGGGCGTGTGGAAAAGGTTCTGCTCCAGAAGGTGCTGGGCATGGCACAGGCTGCCCAGGGCAGTGGGCACAGCACAGCGAGCACTGGGACACAGCTCTCAGCCGTAAGGTTTGGGTGGTCATATGTGGAGCAGGGTGTTGGACTCCATGATCCTTGTGAGTCTCTCCTACCTTGGGGCATTCGTGATTCTAAGACTCTCAGGACTTGTTCCCCTCCCACAGCCACCTTCCCATCCCAGGTGACACTCATGACATCCCTGCTCCCAATCTGAGGGGCACCGCTAAAGGCAGACAGATGGAGGGCATGAATCAACTCTCTAACAGGAAACCACATAGCAGTCTGAAGCTGCCAGATCTGACAAATTGATATTAAAATGTCCTTACCTCCCTTCATTTCTCCAGATTGACTCAGGCTGGGACTCTGTTCAAGGACTTCTGCTCACTGTGACTTTCCAAGTCCCTCTGTCCCAGACAAGCCATAGGAGAAGCACCTGCTTTTGTTCTGAGTCAAACCTAGCGTTGGTTCAGATTGTCACCCACGGTTCCTCAGTTCTGTTTGTACTCATCAGTAAATCTTTTTGAGGAAAGTCAACCTTTTTTTTCCGTTAACACTCCCCATAGAAAGCACCCCAGAAGAAAAATGAAATGGTTGCTGTGAAACCATCTCTGAAAGCAAGCGAACGGAGGTTGTCAGAGGTGATGGCAACCCAAAAAGGAGCAACGCTTTGGGAAGAAAGTTCTGGAAGGCCCAGCTGCAAGCAGGCCAGAGCTCCAAACAAGTCATGTGCGCTCCTGGAGCTCAGGTGGTACCCTTAGAGGTGTCCATGGAGCTGCCACTGGTGCTGAAAGAAGGGAAATGAGCCAATAATTGGGTAATCAGTGGCCTCTTACTTTTTAAATGAACCTGTAGGATTTCCCCCCATGCCCTCCCTCTCCTGTCCTTGAGCTCATCTTTCACTCTGTCATGCAATTCCCCGCTGGCCAGCCGCAGCCTGCTGCGCTCCCTTCCCATTACACACATGGCTGAGCTGGGGACGAAAGGGCCCCCGGATTCCAGCGAGAAGGTAATTAATTGACTTTCCACTCTCGTTGCTATGCGGCAAAGGTGGAAGCCGCAGCAGCCACAGTTCATTTCTAATCCTGGAAGATTACTCATGAATGGCATCATTATGGAGACAGTCAGCTGCCCGCAATGGGGATGCCGACTCGATACTGGGGTGCTCGAGGGACAAGGGGGGATGCAGTGAGGAACCAGGAGCTGTGGTGACGCACATCCTGCTAACTCATCAGCCGGGTGCTTGTGCCTTGGGCTTGTATCAGGGACACCAGCACTTCCCAAGGCGGTGGGTAAACCCAGGGTGATTCTCACCCTGCCCAGCTCCAGTGCTTACAGCATGACAGCAGCACATTGCATCCACAGGCACACCAGGACCAGCTGCAGTGGTGATGGGACAGTTCAAGATGTTCAAGTTTCATTTCTAGACTTTCACTCTAAACTAATCTCTCTCCCCAGCAGCAGTGATGGATGACTGTAAAAAAATAAACCAATTTTGGTGCGGAACAAACTAGTAACCCAGGAAATGTTTTCCTACCGAGCTTTGTAAATTTACAGTAAATCTGAGTAAGAGGGCAACTGTTTCAGAAACTGCACAAAACAACTTTGTATTCTTCGAGAGCCATGCATTTCTCTAACGATCTGTGACTTCATTTTGCAAACATCTTTGCAACTCTGTTGTAATGCTGACAAGCCCATCTGTGGTGCCCAGTCCTCCCCATTTGCTGTGCATCTGGGGCTGCCCCCATACTGCCATTAAAGCCCTTTAAGCATAATAATTACTGCCCAGATTTAAAGAGCTTTGATAAGAGAGGTTTCTTATGGAGGCAACGCAGGTGCCAGCAGACCCTCTCAACTGTGCAGGGAGAGCATGGCTCATTGGGACAGATGGGGCTCAACACCTAAAGCCCATGTGGGCACATCCATCCACATAAAAGCTTCTCCCTGTGCTGGAACTCAGGGAATTCACAGGGTTCCTGCAGCAATCAGCTGCTGCTCGCTGACTTCTCACTTCCCTGCAGCCCACCAGGGTCTGATGTGCTATTTGCCTGAGAAGGTCAGAGGCAGAGCAAATATTTGCACTTCTTGCGTCTCATTCAGGGCTTTATAAGAATTCAAGTTGTATCTTATGAACAAAATCTGTATTTCTTTCTCTCACTTTTTTTTTTTTTTTTTTTTATTTCCCCAGTTCCTCGTTATTCTTGGGGAGTTTCTTTTGATTTTCAATGAGCAACAAATCCATTCTGCCAGTGTGAGAATACACACGAACACAAAATTTGCCGGGCTCCGACTCCATGTCTTAGTGACAGCACTAAAAAGCATTATTTTAGCCTCGTATTTCCAGGTGTCAGCATCAGCCTAAGATTTTAGTCCTACATGTAGCCTGTATGGCCCGGAATACAAGGCAGCCTGTTTCAGAAGATGACACAGCTGCCCGTGGAGCAGAGGGGCACACTGGGGCTTCACCAAACATAGCAGCACAGGGCTGGAGCCAGGAGCCACCCCCCGCAATCCCAGGGGATCACAGCACAGGCATTGCATGCACAGAGCTGTGAGATCTCAGCTGCTGCTGTGCCCCAGCACCAGGAGCAGAAGCACGCAGCCCCAGGTGTTGGCTGGCAGCACACAGCCAGGTCAGGGCAGAGTCATTTCCACCTTCCTGAAATCTTTACAGAGCCTAAAATCAACACCTTCCACTATTCCCCGAGCAGTGTGAATGACCTTATTCACCCGATGTGGTGTTTACTCTGAAACCTAATGAAGGTGACTTGCTAACAGCTGTTTCTCAGTGATCCTCACAGCCCACGTGGCTGCACAACCAGTGCTAGGCAGCACTGAGGTGTGCGGCAATAACAGAATCCCATGAAGCTATTTTCAGATGTTCCCATCTGCTTTCTGCATCACCACAGATGAGGGATTTCTGCTTGCGTCATCAGCAGCATTAAATATATTTACCTTCATAATAGCTGTGCTTCCCTCTTCTCCCCCCCAGCAGTTAGCTGTCAGAAATGGGACTGCAGCTCCGAGGTGGGCTCTAGAGAGACAATGAGTAAAATCCAAAGCTGTGTTTTACTGCATTTAACACCTCACACCGATTTCATCTGCTTTGAATTTACAACCCCCTACAACTTGAGGTTGTGAAGTGGGCACACGCTCTGCTGCAGAGCACTGTGCTTTGGAAGAAACAACTTTATTGCCCGAGCTGTAACAAAATGGATTGTCCTTTAAAAGGGGAGATTGACAAAATGAATGTGTATGCCCTGTACCAACAAGAAACTGCTATACATATCAATACAGTGGGTAGGATAGACTCCTTTTTACTTTTCCTCAGCGAAAGAGTTGTTCCTCTGTCCTCTGGGTTCCTTTCCGGGCACTGATCTGCTGCTGGGCAGGAGCTGCAGCCACTCATCCACATTTATCCACGTGCACCCTGGTAGCTTTTAGTTCAGAGAATCCTATCACTCTTCTGGGGCCAATAACGCAGAGCAGCAAGCTGACACTCACGCCTTTCAGAGCTGTGGAGCTGAGCAGATTCAGAGCACCAAACCTAAGACATTTTGCTGTGCTGCTGATACACTGCACGGGCATTGTGGGGCTGGAGCGCCGAACACTCCGCATACACAGAGCAGGGGGTGTGATGATGTAAGATAGCAAGCCCAAAGCAGCAGGAGGCAATGAGGAATTATTCCTCGCCTTATCTCCTCTGCTCAGTGCACGTCACTGCTCCTGCCATTCCCAACACACATCCCCAGGGATGTGTCTGCCAGCACTGCCACCCGATAAGGGACGCTCCGCCACGTACCCTTGTACAGCCCTTTTCCTTACACGCTTTGCACAGCCACAACGGTTCTTCGGCATTCCTTAGATCTAAGGAGATTTGGAAGAAAGCACATGCAAATTAATTCTAATTAAAAATGCACGCATTGGCTGGCGGTGTCACGGCACAGAGGAGGCCAGACACAGAGTCCTAATATTTGCACGCTACAATGTAAAGTGCAAGGTTATGCTGAATGCTGCATGGTGTTCAACGGGAAGCAATGCTATAGTTACCCCAGAAGAAAATTTGTCTGCACAGAAAAAAATCAAGCCTCTTTCCCTCCCTGTCTCCTCCTGCCCTGTATTTTAACACCAGGAATGAGACTATATGAAGGCACCTGGAGATGCCCCCTGCAGAGCAGCTGGGAGCTGCTGCTTTTCTGCCCTACCTGCAGCATGCACTCGGCCTGAACTGCGGTCTCTGGCTTCCTCCCATAATGGTATTATATTGTAAATAAGAAGCAGAACATTCTGAGGCATTATAGCCTCTTCCTCTGCACACTCCTACAGCCAGAGTGAGCTCTGTCACCACTGACTCAAACCATAAAACCAAAAAAGCAGAGTGAGAAAAGATGGACAACTATTTACAGCTACACTGTGCTAAAGGTATACCCTAAGCACGTACAGGCATCGAAATATTTACCTGCTCACTCAAGGTTATTAGGAATAAGCTTAAAAAAAAAAAGCCCTGCAGTGGGGGTCTGGCACAGAAGTCCCACCCAGCCCAGGGTGAAGCTGTGACACTGGGAAGAGCTGGAGGTGCAGGTCTCAGTCAGAAGCCCGCAGCCAGGGGAATGCCCGCCATGGAACCATGGGCAGAAAATCCCTTTGTTGGAAATAGACTAAAAGGAAGTTCTGGGCATCAAGCTGGGAGAAGAAATAAAAAGAAAAGAAAAAGCTCAGAATAGGATAAATAAAATGCATCGATGAACGCTATTTGAGGGTAAGAAAAACTCACTATCATCCAGTTTAAAAACAAGAACAGTCAAAAACCTTTTTTTTTCCCCCATGCCTCAGAATGTCTATACAAAAAAAAATAGGACTATTAAGCCTTATTTTCTTCACACGTTGTGGGGAATTTTATTTTACTCGTGCTATATGCTATACCACTGTGCCCTCAGCACCTCTTTCCAGACACCCCAACCTAATCCCACCGCAAGAGATGGGAGAATTTCTGTAGCTTTCAGTGGGAGTTGGATCAGCTCCATCAGGAATTTCAGACCACCTCTCTTTTTTTTTCTTCCCCGTGTTTAAGAATTGGCTTATTTTCCAGCCTGCTAATGTTTTCAATTACGAGAAGCTCAATTCAATATCTCTACCTGATTGGGAGACAGCAGGAGTTGGCTTTTTGTGTTCCATGACCTAGAGCTGACTCCATTTGCTGCCTATCTGACTAACTAGTGAAGCAGAAAATGCACACAATACAGCACAATTAATGACAGAGGCTGAAAAACACACCAGATCCCAGTGGAGAGGAAGAAATTAGGCTCTTGCACGGTGACGGAGTTTGTTGATGATGTTTTCCTATTTATAATGTTTTAAGGGGGGGGGGGGGGGGAGGGAAATCCTATTTTATTTCTTGCCTAAAATTGGCTTAATTTTTTTAAATTGGGGACGATGATATTAAAATCCACACCAGCTGCGTGGCACCACAGAATGCCAAGGGGGGAACAATCTGTCTCTTTTGGCAAACACGACAGAGTACTTAAATCTACGTGAAGAAAAATAAAACAATGATCATTCACAAATGATGGACCTTAATATTACGTTGATGTACTACCCATAAACAGGACATTATTGTGAAGATATATAAAAGCAACATCACAGTTTGATCCTTGTTTTTGTCCATTCAACTAAAGGGCAAGTGGTGCAGGTGTGACCCCAGCATGGCCTTGTCTCCATGAAGATCTTGGCACTGCACTGCAGCCACTGTTTTCACTGAGGCCACAAACAAGACGGTGTTTCCCTCTTGGGTCTTAACTTAGACCCAACTTGGGTCTCTTAACTTGAGCCTCTTACGTACGAAGCAGCTTCAGACAGATCCAGCACTGGGAGCACAAGCTGAGTTTGTGTGATAAAGTGGGCAGAGCCCAAGTTGTCCCATCAGTGGCCAATAAGGGGAAAGAGAAAGTATGTGGAGGCATCTCAGTACATCACCTTTGTAAATCAGGAACGTTGTGTTGATGTCCCTACTTACTTTGTCCTTCTATTTAGGGCTATATACACATATATATATTTAGATATATATTTATAAATCCTGCTCCTGCAGATGCCAGTGGGACATAAACAGTCCTTACTAATGCTTTTTAAACACATTCAAATAGTCACTCTTCACAGTCAATGGAGCTTACACTGGAGAGCAGCCACTCCTTGCCCCATCTCCTGGCCAGGTTCTCAGCAGGGCTGCCTCCTATATGAGCACACCAGCACACTGCCTGCTGGCTTTCACAAGGGGTGCAAAACCAAGTCCAGCATAACCTTCTTGCTAAGAAAATACACGAGTATTCAAAGTGCTTCGTGACTATTGCAAATTGGGTTACATAGGCAACCAAAGGCATCAGAGCTGAGTTCATGCCTGCTCTTCGTTTAGCATCTCTAAGCAAATCCAGAATGCAGCTTTCCAGCCAATACGCCTTTTCCTCATGTCTCCAACATATGGGAAGACTAATACCCAATGAGAGAATAAATAGCAACCTTTTAAAATTGAGCAGGACATGGCAACATTATCCTCACCATAATTTAAGTGGAATTTAACATTATTAAAACCACTGTTATGTTCAAAATCCAAACTCAATTAGCAGTAACTGCATTCCTGGGACATTGGACCCCTGAAAAACTGGGTCTAAGAACATCAAGTTAAAGAATAGGGAAAGAAGAGCACCTGTGAGACCACAAGTGGTTGAAGAGCTACACTGCCAACCCAGACTGTGCTGTGATTCTATGATTCCTCATCACTTAAGAGCTCAAAGGAAAAGTAGATGCAACAGAGAAAACAGTATGCAGTCACCTGACTTAGGGTCTTTAGCACAATATTAACATAGCTCTGCACGTGCACTTGAAGAGTTCTTGAAAATAAATAATCTTCAGCTTAATAATATTTATTTTAGTGCCAGTACCTTTTGCCCACCCTCTCTGGGGAGCACAGTGCTGGGCCAGGGCTGCGAGGAGCAGGAAGGTGCCTTTTGTCCTCTGGGACTTCAGCATTTGGTAATTCTCTCTCTCCCCTCTTCACAGGAACCGTGAAAGATGTTTTATTATCAACTGTTAATATAGTAAAACAGTATTCATTTTAGTTCAAATAAATAAATAAATAAACCAGAAATTCCATTTCTCACACAGACCATAACTGCTTTCTTGCACTTTTGGGCTGTTTATTAGTGAGAACTCTCACTGGATCTAAGTGGCAATAAAAGGCCTTGAGAGAGCTTGCAAATGGATTCTAAATTGATGTTTAAAAGCCTTTTTTTTTCCTTCCCTAAATGGGAGAGGTTAATGAGCTTTAATACCTTGCAAGGTTAGCTCCTTCAGTAAAAGGGATGCTTCTGTCAGTACCAAGTCATCTGGTTTGCAAGCTGGTTTCTTCTATCCATGTACGTCCTGACCAAAAAACATTTGATTAAGGCTGTTTTATCATACAAGAAATAACATGGAGCTCTGCAGGTTTACTCCACCAACTAGGACAGGGAAAGAGAACAAACGTGTGAGCCAGAAGCCATGATTTGGGCATGGGTGCTGGCACTCTGGAACACAACAGTTCTCATGTGCTCAGAGTAGGATGCTAAAACACAACAAAAGCAGCCTAGGAGCCATGAAGAGGTCAGCCGGGTCCTGCTCCACACTGAAACCAAGAATAATACTTCAGGTTTCAACATACAGCTTGGGGTTTTACCTGAGCATTGCTATGTCTGCCCACAGTCCAGGTTTGTAAACCTCACATTAATATCCAACTCAGTTAAAATTCTGCTGTAAATTCTTCCAACAAACCTCACTACGTGAGGGAGCACTGGGGACAGGTAATGCCAGGGGAGCTGTCCTAATTGTCACCAAACATTTAAAGACTGGTAGTGCCCAGCCATCCTCTGGCCATGGGATGATAATGTCTGACAGCAAGTCCATAACCCCAGCCTGTTCTTCCTCATCCTCAGCCAATGTCTTCACAGAAAAGGCAAGGGGAATCATCACAGCCTCATCACCTTCCTGGGGAGGGAAGCTGGGATGTGACACGAAGAAAATGGGGATCCTTGAGGGAAAGAATGTGACATTCCCTTCAAGGATCCCCAAGCACTGGAACATTGACTTTGGGGTCCAGACACTTTACGGCTGTTGATGGAGGCCAGGAGTCACAAAGGGCACTGGAACTCTCCTTGACCAGACAGGGCTGAGCAAAGCTTGTCGGTCCAAAGCATCCAAGCCCTGACACTGCCCCAGTGTCTCCATTTTGCTCTGTGGTGAGTACAGATGAGGGACAGGACATCCCAACGGATGCTGGGAAGCACGGGATGCTCATGAGATTTGCAAAGGACCACATCTGGCAGCAACAAGCTGCAGAGGAGCTACATGGCACAGCTGGCAGATGCTCACCTCTTGGCACCTGAAGGCCACAATGCCTTCCCTTGGATACGAGGCCAAAGACTGGGTGCCAGCCCCATCCCAACACGGCCCTCACAGGGCAAAACAGGAGTTGTGGGTGAGAAAGCCAAAAAGAGAAGCCTCAGGAGTGAGATTTATTGCTGGGCTAATGATATCCTTCCCTTCCCCATGACCTCAGCGAAGAAAGAAAGAGCTGAGTGGCTTTATCTTCATTCAGCACCATGGTCCTTCTGGGACACTTGACCATGATTGCATCGTTTGCAGTGTCAGACTCGATAACACGCCGGCTGTGTCTCTGAACAGCAGAGAACTCCCCCAGCAGCAAGGCTGGTTAATGGGAACTGATGGGTCCTGCGGCCGCCTGCGCGTCCCCTCGCTTCCTGCTGCAGCACATTAACAGGACAAATTAACATTGTAATTGCCTTTTAACTATTTATCGCTGTGGAAAAGAGAGATAGAAAAAAAAAATAGAGACCGACCACAGGCAGGGACCCAGGAGAGAGCTTAGGCAGGGACCCAGGAGAGA
This sequence comes from Alectoris magna, assembly GCA_030625065.1. NCBI lineage: Eukaryota > Metazoa > Chordata > Aves > Galliformes > Phasianidae > Alectoris > Alectoris magna. The sequence continues at coordinate 10,259,077 of CM060576.1, read as the reverse complement.
GCTTAGGCAGGCAGGTCTCTGTCTGCACCTCCCTGTATTTCTATTTATAGCTGGCCATTAAGCTATGCTAATAAACAGCCAACCAAAGGGTATGGCAAACCCCTTTGCTTAGGGACAGGAGGACTGCGAGTCAAATACATTCAGTGTGCTTAACTCACAGGAGCAGGGCACGACTGCTGCCAAAACCACACGCATCAAACAGCAACCTCTGCAGCTTTCAGTTCGGTCCATCGCAGCGTCATCACAGGAGTACATGTGGCACATAATCCCAGTGAATAAATAAAAGGATAAAGAAAATGGGGCGAATTCAAGTCTGATGACTCAGATGTAATCGGTTACTTTGGGAAAGGACAATCCGCAGCAGTTCATAAAGCTATTTGTGTGGAGAGCCCTTTATCCAAATAGCAGCAGAGCACATCTGCCTCCGATTTGCCAGAGCAATTGCATCAAGAATAGCATTTATTGTCGTTCTCCCTCGCACGCAGTTGGCTGTTACGCCATTTTCACATGTATGCAGCAGTTTCTAAGGGGAGCTGGAATCAAATCCTCACATAACCTATATATTTAATCAGATTATCCAATTAAATAATACTGCCTTAAATGGAAAGTCTGCTATTCCCCCAAGCATTGCTGGGCTTTCATTGCATGTTCTTTTGCTTGAAAGGCCTGAGCAGCACTGCAGCTATTTTTAGACTCTGAGATGTTGGTAAAGCACCCACCACTCTGATTTCTAGACACCAAGACCACGCGTTCCTCGTCAAATTACCGCAGCCAGAAGCGTGACGTTAATCTATCAAGCTACAGGGCAGATAAAAACAATGATTGCAGCTTTGTCTCCTGATTGTGAGCAAACACGGGTGGAAGAAGTGCTTGTTTGTCATGTAGGGAACCCCACAGGCACTGTGCTGCTGCCCCAAAGCGTGGCCAAATGCACCTGGGTGAGGAGAGGTTGTGGGATGGGTTATCCTCTGCAATCCCTGCAACTCCACTTGCAGCTATCCCAAAATTAAGCTGTGCAACAGGTTTGGCTTTGGTCCCTCCTCACTGTGAGACCAACACCAGAATCAAATCGACCCCTCAGGGGGCTCCAGCCCCTCCTGGGTGGGGATGATGAGGGCTTAAGTCTTTCCAGCAAGGAAATGTGAGCAGGGCAAGGTCTCTTTATCAACACACTGAGCTTATCAAGTGCTGGAATTGGACAGTCTGGGAAGAGTTCACAGATGGAAGGTCGCTGACAGAGCTCTGCCATGGGGAGCAGGTCTTGCAGTGGCAAACCCTGTGAGGGCTGAAACACCTCCGGTCATCTCATCCCATGGTCCCCTCTCTTGATAGACACACTACTTTTATTATTGATTTATGGCTTAATCCAATGTCTCCAAATCAGTTATTTAGCAGTGACCTAAGAGGTCACAAACATGACCAGGAAAATGACTCGGAGGTGTTCCAGCATTGCAGTCTCTGGAGCAGCTGAGGTGCAAGGCGGTGGTACAGCACTATGCTTGAGGGAACACAAACACCATGTGTTACAACAACACAGTGTTTGCCCAAGGGCAAAATCAGAATAGCAAAAAATTCAATCAGGACCATGCACTGAGCAGCCCGGCTCAAGGCTATGCTTTGTGTCTTGAGATAGGACCCCACAGTGGAGCTCCCCTGGAACTCAGGGCTCTCCCACCACACCCAGGTTTGGTCTGGAAGCACTGGTAACAGCCTCAGAATGCTTCATTCAGGCACCAGTGACACCAGACCCAACCCAACCCAATCCAGGCAGTCACCTCTACAAGCCACTACAGAGTAGAACTAATGATAATCCCTTTGATATCCAGTGCCATTAAAAGGCAATCTAAAATAAATCCAGTGATTAAAATATCTATTTGATTTCTCCACCCTTCCTATGGCCGCACAGCCCTAGTAAAACAAGCAGGAGGCATCCCCTTGCACAATATCACATGGACAGTCCCCAGCCTACACAGCTTTCTCCTGAGGGCAACTGGGTGGAAAAGGGGAATATTTTGCAGTCATTAAAGTTTCATTTTGTTTTGCACTGGACAAGTTACCATCTCCAAAGCTCCTAGTGTGCGTGGAGGACTGGTAGTGCAGAGCCATGCAATGCAGCCATGGCTGGAGCAGCCAGGGATGCTGCTGGATGGGGGGGGGGGGGGGGGGAGGGGGGAAGGCCTCGGCCCCCTGCCAGCCCGCTCTGCTGTCTGAAGAACAGCAGTGCTAATAACCTCAATTACACCCCAGCCTCTCTGGGGGTAGGCGACGATGCCTTTGTTTATCTGAATCCTGACATGAAAGCAAAGATTGTTTCCTGTCTGCAGGGTTATATGTTGTACAGACGCCAGAGAAACGAGCAGCCTGCAGCAGGGAAAGGAAGGTCAGCCGTGCTTTCTTCCAAAATTCACCTTAGATGCTGGCAGCTTTGACGTGCCCGAAGTTCTAATCCCTTTGGGACCCTGACTTTTAATTTGGCAGCCAGAAGGCAGTAAGTCGCTGCCCACACTTCAGCCTCAGCTCCTGGACCAGAACTTGGGGTAACCTTAAAAATTGGTGTGAGGTCTCCAAGAGGCTTGGAGCTGTTCTGTAGTACCATGTGGGGCCTGATTACCTACATATTTATTTTGTGAATGTACCGGGTGGTCAGGCATGCCCAGAAGGAATAGGAAGGAAGACAGATGTAGTTGCCGAGATACAGCGCAACAAAACTGCACCTCAGCAGATACTTGAGACTGAAGCAATGTCGGACCTTTTGTAATTTTCCTCCTTAGCTACAGATCTAAAACCACACAGAGATGTGATCTGAAACATTCCCAAAAACAAGGGAGAAATCAGAAGAATCAGGTAGAGAAACTGCTGCCATTACCACCACACAAAGGACTGCAACACAGAGCATGCAGCATCCACAGAAGGATGAGAAAACCACAGCAGACGTAGAAGCGAGATTTGCCACAAGGAAAAATTAACGACAGAAGACTTCGCAGAAGGCAACTATTGCTACAAAACCCTCTGGTGTATCTAAGCACCATCCCTGCTGACAACACAAGCAAACCCCTCTCCCTCACGGCTCCCTCCGCGGGTCAGTGGGCACTGCAGGCCTGGCAGGGCCGTGGGACCCCACAGATGGATGCAGCTGCAAGGTGACAGCTGGTTTTAATGCAGCTTCACTTCTTTTTAACACACAAAGCCACACGGAGTCCTATTTCAGTCCCAGGTCCACTCAGCACACCCAAGCAGAGCTGCCACCCAGCGTGCTGGCAGCAAAATGCCTTCAGGCTGCATTTGTGTAAATTGCATTGCGGCTGAGCGTATGTAATTGATGTTAAATTTCTGCAATTCCCCTACAAAGCAGAGGCCATCAGTCAACACTCGTGGCCATGTTATGAGTCATACACATGCCCTACAAAAACATGCAAGAATATATTTGTTCACCTGCAGTGACATAAACCCAAAGGGACATATAACAACTCCTGCTCCCTCTTGCAGACATGGGTACTTCCTCCTGGTGTAACACTAAAGGTGCACAAAACAGCTTCTTTCTGACAGCCCAAAGTTTGATGGAACACGTTACCAGAACAGAGGGGATCACACTCACACATTTGGGCTAAAACCTCACAGCAAGGAGCAACGTGGGGTTACGGTGTCCGAGTGTTTGTCTCTGGAAAGCAGAGCCTAACAAGCCACACAGCAGTGCAGGTCAGACAACCTCACACAAATGCTTGTGTCGATCAGCCAAATTCTGCCTTGACGTCTCCTCCAGTCCCAGGACCCAGTCCCCTCCTGTTCCCCATGCCATGCTGCCTGCCCCATAACACTGAATTTAAGTAATTCTGTGATTAAAAGTAAGGTGCAGCTTAATGGCTGTGTAGCCACACAATAAGCACATTAGACAACGCTGCACATTTTAAGCTTGGGGAAATTAAAGACAGTAAAGGATGCTTTCCCCCACCCCTTCCCTATAAAATGAAAGGGAAAGAAACTGGGGGGACAGCATGGATGCTGCTGCTGTTTCCAGGAGACCTCGAGGCTGGGAGAGGAGCGGTTGACAGCACATTGTGTGCGTTGGGGAGATAAGCTGGGAGCAGAGCCCTGCGGGCAGCTGATAGCACAATTCCCAGCTCAAGGCTCGCAGGGCTGAGGATGAGGAGCGGGAAAAGATTCCCCAGAAAGAACAGCTTGTGATGCTGAGTGGTTCTGAAATTGTGCAGAGCGCCCTGAGCCTACTAAATAAATCATGTCACCAAGATCATCCCTACAGACAATTATTTTGCTCTGAATGGAAAGAAGCATCCCCCAGATTTAAGCCCAGATCAATACGAATTGTAAGTTAGTTTGTAATTAAGCTATTGCTTACAACCCCAACTGTTTAAAAGCCCTTAAGTTTGTTCTTGAGAACATCATCAATTTTGCATTGCCTCACCCTACATTATCAATAATAGGACATGGATTTCATAAAAATCAGTGATAAGTTTTAAAACAAAACAGTCACTCATGAACTGGCTGGAAGTTTACGTGGGACAGTAGGTGACTGTATGGACCTAATACAGGTTTGACTTTTAGCCAGGCTTGCAATGACATTTATAATCAGAAACAAGGCTCAGCCCTTGCCACTTGCCCGTCCCAGCCCACAGTTCCCCTGCTCTGCGAACCAGTACAGCTGGGCTCATTCTCATCTCTCTCATCTCTGCTTCCTTCCCCTTCCTTTGCCTTGGCGGTTCTGAGTTTTTCAAGGGAAGCCAGAACTCAAACCGCTCATGCCCCAGTCCTGCAGGGCCTCCAGCTCTGCACTGCTGCCTCTGAGAACACAGGGAGCTGGGGAAAGGCTTTGGCCAGTGGCAGGAATAACACTTCTCCCCTGCATCAGCCAGCTCACCTTCTGTTCATCGCCCACAAAAGGAACAGAGAGGGAACCCAGCCAGCCCCTCAGTCCTGCAAAGCATTACAAACCCTCAACTGTCAATAAAATCAGGGGAACAGAGTCCCCAAGCCCATGCAGGGCCACTTCCCCCCACCAGATGGGCAGTGGAGGGGCTTTGCATTGCAGAATGAGCACACACTCATTTCATGTAATAGCCCTGTGATTTAGATATCAAGCCCAGGCCAATGAGGGCTCCGGAGCAGTAATCACTACGTTTTCAGCCTAGCACAGAAACCCTCCTGTAATTCCCTGTTCCTAGCATATTATCTTTAATCATAGGCATAATAGAGATTCAATTTGAGCCCTCGGCTGCATTTTGTTCCTTATTATTCACAGTGCTGCATTTTCTTCAGCAATAAACAATTTTCCCCCCATTCCATTTTGCATTGATCTACCTCAAAGTTCAAAGAGAATCTTTTAAGGTTCTGACACCCCTGCATGGAAGCTCCTGGCCAGTAACAAAGACAGAAACAGGGCTTTTACCCAGGAAATTGAATTGCACAAACCAACTGCCAGCAGAGCGCCCACTTTCTTTGTTCTCTTTCAGATAACATCCCTGGAAATGCGACAATTACTTACAGTCATTTGCCAACACCTTTTACATCCAAAGCCTACCACCAACGGTTGATGTGCCCAGACACTTCTGGCCAGCGGATGTCTGATCTTCCTCCATAGTTTGGTATCAGTCTGTGCTCCATCTCCTTACTCCTCACCTCCCCCCAGCACTTTCTGAACGAGCAGCCTCTTTAAAAGCAATACCAGTAGGCTCAACCGTTTAAAAAGAAAGTTGCCAAAATGCAAAATTAACCCAGCCTGTGTAAATACACAGCTTTCCCTTAATTGACTCTTTAAGTGCACCTGTGTTGATGCCGGCACCACAGCGATGTATCAGCTTGAAAGACTGAAAGGTCTACAGCCCCCTAGAGGCATCTGGGCTAACATTTCATAAATTACAACCATGTTTTCCTTTTCTGTTAATATTTTCATTCCAAAGGTCATTTAACACAAACACGCTCACAAAGCACAGGAAGGTGAAGGAAGCCGCTTCCATCAGCAAATATAAAACCTTAGTGCAAAGATGTATCTATCTAGCAGCTAGCTCACTCACCTGGAAACAGTCTATGACCATCCGGGCAGTGGGAACAGGTGGGAGCCATGATTCCAGCCACACATTGGACTGCTGATGACACCAGATCTCCTCTGCTAAGCCGAGTGCTCGAGACCTCGAACAGAGAACCTGCAGACCACAGGTTCCTGGGCCACCGATGCTGCAGATTGCCTCAGTGGACACCACCCATGTGGGGTGCTCGGTCACTGCCAGCCTACTGCCCAAGCAGCTCTGGGATGAAGAGAGTGTTATTTATGCACTCAGACTTGAGAGCTTTTGATGAGGGATCCATGAATGGTTAATTCACTTCCACAGAGACGTGAGGAACACAGCGTTATGTCTTGCTACTGTCATATTAGGCAGAGAATGTTTATGGGCCCCAAAATAGAGGGTGTCAGAAGCTTAATATTAATTAAATAGCAGATTTAAGGTTATTGCTCATAATCACAGCTGTGATCTGAATTATTGCTTGATGATATTCCCCTTTTGTTTGCTTGCTGCTTTTGATTGATTATTTGCATTTGCTGGTTTATAACAGGCATGTATTGCTTTGGACAGAGGAATCTTTTTTGATTCTAACTGCATTACAGCCTCTGGTCAGATGATGGATTGGACTTCTGCACAGACCATAAACAGCAGCCCGCTCTTGCTAGCGTGATAGGTATCTTATATTCCGTATTCGCTCTTCAGTGTATCCTGTATTCAATCATTCCTATATTCATTTATCCTGATATTATTATTATTAGCCTTGGGGAACTTGTTTTATAGGCTATTTAGTTTGAATTAAGCTTGTATGTCAGTCACTTCTTGTTTCTAAAAACACAGAAAATAAACGATGGGATTTAGGCCCCAATTCAGCTTTGGACTCGTGTCTGTCCATACCTTTAAGTCTTATTGTTATTATTATCATTCCTAACAAAACTGTTAGATTCTTTATCAAAACCTCCCACACCCATTTCCACGGGCTTTAGTAGATTCATTAGGCAGAGAAAGAAAGGGCAATTTCCAATTAATAACTCTCATGTCTAATCAAAGGTGCTCTCCAAAGAAAATGGCCTTGTCCCATTTCCCCCCTGCAGGGCATAGCGATGCTTCCCAAAAAGAAATTCTAGGAATGACTGAGATATTGATATTTTAGCTACATTTATCCCCATTTTGGGCTGTCTGTACGCTGAGAAACTCCTTGAATGTTTTATTACGTTAATGTGACCGTCTAAGCACAAGTGAATATGTAGACCCTAACTGTGGGTAAGCATCTGATCATCCTTTCACTCAGCCTAAACAAGGTCAAACCAGTGCACTGCTGGTGTAAATTGAAAACCCACAACCTCAGATGACCACGTGCACAGGGTACAATTAAATTCAGACATATAATCAGCCATTCCCTCCTCCTTCTCTCAAAGCAGCCTCAACTTCAAACTTTATCCCCTTCCCATAAGACTCATGGCAAAGTACCCCTCAGATGACACACTCCTTGGTTTGCTCCCCATCATCCCTGTGCTTTTCCTCCCACAGATGACTCACAGAAACAGGGCACTCACAGGGGCACTCTTAAGCCATCAGCATCCTTTACAACGAGGGGAGTGAGCTGTTGCCTGATGGTCTACACCCTTTTGCAAAGGGTGAGTCACTGTCTCCCATTTTTGGCCTCAAGCCCACACATCCTCTAACATAACTGAAAGCAGGGAGGCCACATTGTGGGCACAGCATTGGGAAAGTCACTCCTCTGCTCATGCAGAGGGTACTACTCAGCCCCATCAATTTCCTTCCCATGACTCACACAAGTGGGTTTTTTTTTTCCCCAGGTGCTATTCATTGTGGGTTTTCTTTTGTGTTTTTGTGGCTTTTTGCTTCGAGTTTCCAACTCGTATTGAAAATCACAACGATGCATTTACAGTGCACTCACTTTTGGAGGTGTTTACTGTACGTAAAGTGACAGTTCTGTGGCTCACACAGCTGAAGCCAGTGTGGCTTTGTTACATACCGAAGGACAAAGCCATGCATTAGTCAGCCACAGATCTACAGGACGAGCAGCCTAAAGCACAGCAGAGGATTATGAAACTATTTTGTCACATCTGCACTGGAAGATTAAAAGCTGTCAAATGATTATAGTCTTGGAAATGGGTTCTCTAGAAAAGTGAAGATTGCAAACAGCTGGGACTGCATCATCAGAGCTGAGCGGCTAATGCTGGCAGACTATCTGCTTTCTCAGCTATTTTTACATATTATCCAGCCACCTGACCAGATACGCTGGCTTGCAGGGAAACCTTAAATCAGGTACAGTTTTCAGACAGAAATTTTCCTCAGCCTGTGGTATGTTTTAGGCTGTTTGGGAAGGAAGGACAGACAAAGTCATATCTCTTAAAATCTGGACTGAAAGCAAAGCACTGGCGAATCAGAACGTGAAGTGAAAACACTGTGAACAACCTAGATGACAATCCTTGCTCTCTGTGACTCCATAAGCAAAATGATCCCCCCCATACACACATTGGCAGCATGCCTTTAAATCTAAGGAATTAAAAAGCCAAAATACGGTCACCAAGGCATGCGCCTGCTGTAGAAGCAGGCACCCCTGCATGGCGTGCTGCAATTCAGCCCTTGACTACACTGGGACTGGGTCAGTGCCCCGCAGCCAAACACATCAAGTGATGATTCAGAAATGGTTCTGAGAGCAGAGACCCTCGCAGACAGGGCTGCAGGAGGACTAAGCATTGCATGTTCTCCATTTAGTCTTTGCAAAGGAAAGCAAGCTGTAGGATTTGGTTTATTACAGGAGTTCTAAAAATAATCCTTTGACCATCAAAGAAGCAGCATTTGTCACTGTGTTGTGCATTTGCATTCTACTGTAGGTATTTACACGTGCATTAATTCACTCAGTCATGGAGATCAGAGGCTTTAGGACACAGAGGAAGAGAAGGGGAGCAGGCAGAGGGGTGAAGATATTTTTAAGCCTGATCTGTCTTGGAAGGACAGGATTTAGGGAGTAATTTTTTTTCTTTTTTTTAAAGAAACCAATCTCGATCTCAGAAAGCCTTGCTGAAATGCTACAGTGCTGAGATACCACTATTAGGTACCCTTGCTTGTAGGGCAAAGATGCACCGCACATTGTAACCAGAATACAGTGCAATATAAAAAGCATTATTTGGGATAACATTGACTGAAGTCACAAACCAGCAGTCATGAATTTTGACAGCATTTCTCACGTATTTTTCAGTTTGCTTCATCCATTATCCACACAATCACTGAAGAAAGGGCCCCTATAACTCCAGTATCACCCAGTCCAGCTGGCACTGAAGACTATTTCAAACAAGCAAGCCCATACATAAGTTCATCAACAGGTGGAAGACTCCAGATTGCGGTGCAGCTCTGTCACCTGGATGAGGTGAGGACTGGCATGGGAAGCCTGGTCATAAGTATGGCACAGAGCAGTGAGAGTAGGTCCCTGCGCATTTCTGGACTAAAACTGTTTAAAAGGAATGGTTGTCACCACAACTTTCAAAAGAAGGATGTCACAGGAAGGCAGCAGATGTCTATTTGCAGCCTCCTTATTAGAATAATTAGGAGGAACTTATCAACTCTACAACCAACCCAGGCCCTGCAGCCTGCATTTGTAAGCTTCATTTGAAGTACACAAACACATAAAACATCTCATAAATTCCTGGGGATTCACAGTGTGAGCCCTCCAATAAGTGAGCACTCAGGAGCATTATGAAAAAAGAAGTTAGGACTCTTAAATAACTCTTCATGCTGGGCACCTGATTTGTAACGGTTGCACTCCACCAAACAAAAGGCAGTCACCTCTGCCTCCTGCCTTCACAGCTGGTTCTGAGCAAATGACAGACAGCTACCCACACAATTATTCACAGAGAAATCCAACAGATAGGTGTTAAATATTAGCATGTTGGATAACACTTTAATTAAGGTTAATATTTCAAATAGCAAGGAACCATATGCAGTATTTCATATTCCATAGGGAAAAGATGGGGGGTATTGTCCACCAAGGAATAATCTGAAAGAAAGTTTCTCCAACAGAAGCCAGTTTCCACAACCTGTTCCTTAATGACAATCTGGCCCTTCCATTTTTTTGGAAACTTTTATACAATTTGGACCTGCTACCTTGAACACGGTGGACCTTCCTGGGCTGTAAATCCCCACATTTCTTTAAGTGGAGCAGGATACAAAGCAAAGCAATTCAGCTTCATTCTTCAGCATGATCTGCACTGACTCAAAAACACCAACATCTGTGCTTGAATATCCATAAGCAGAAGCAGGAGACAGGTGGATGCTGTTACACATTCCACTTGACCTGCTCAGCGTCCCATACGGCTTGTAGAAGGTGTTTCCAACAAATAGCATTAACTCACTTTGTTTCCTACAAGATACCGATTTCCAATATTTTTAACAAGCCCTTTGAAACACACTGCAACACTTGCATTTATTGCTTGAATAGGTCTGAGGTCTCAGGTGCGAAGCACTGCCTGGGGTTATACACCTCTCCGCCAAGAACTTGATTAAAGAAAAAAATCCAGAGTGGTACACAGAACAATCTTCGCACTACAAGAAACAAAGCCATTTGGACAAGAGATTAGCAGCGTTTTCTCTTCTTTGCCATGTACACCTCCAAATGTTCACTTCATGCCAATGGTTCAGCAGGGAACAAGCCTCTAATTGTGTGGACCTATAAGCTATGTTATTTCTTGCACTTACATGTATTCTTTTCTTTGAAATGAGTTCTCTCCTATGCCAAATTTGCCACCCTGCCTTATTTATTTTTGACCCGTCACAGTTTAGAAACACAGCTTAAAATAAATGAGCCTGAATGCCACTGGCTCTAGAGTTATTAAACTGCCTGGCGTTGAGGAAATTGCTTTTCATAAACATCCTGAGCCCTTCTGCTTTTTTCTTAAAGTGTTTAATACAGTGTAAGTCCAAGTTAATCTGAATCAGTCTGCAGACTGAATTGCTAATAAGAAGGGAAGATATATTATGGTTCAATATCGAAAGGGAGAAGTTAAAGGACCAAGCAGAAGAAAGAAAGGAGTTTCGTAACACACAAACCGCATTCTTTCTGCCAATTCAGATGTTAAGAGCTAACCACCCATGGGGACAGTGTGCTGTCTTGTACCAAGTGGGCTCAGGGGCATTAAATCCAGACAAATCTAACAGGGATGTCCACACGAGGTCTCAGCAGCCCAGCTCCTCTTTCAGGATGGAGATCTTTCAACACCACAGCCATCATCACCCAATATATGCTGAAGCTGAGGCCCGAAAAACCAAAGGTAGCAATGACATTTCCAGACCTCATTCTCATTCTTAGTCCCAGCAGGACAAAGAGATGAAAACCAGCTGACAAGAAACAAAACAAAACAACAACACAACAAACCAATCGGAGATTGTTCCATCTTCATTCAAGCTGTGAGTGTGCACATACACGATGCCAAAACAAGGCCAACACTGCCTGCCATTGCATCAACGAGATGTAAAATCTAGTGAATCTCTCATCGGTAATGAATTCATGTTTACAGTGCCTCTAAATTGAGGAAAATGAGTATTTCTTCTTGCTCTGGAGCAGCAAGGCCGCAGCCTGTCGGGTTGCTATGCAACCGCGGCCTGCACCAGGCTGATAACCCCGCCTGACTGCTCCTCGGAACAAAGCCGGGGTAATGAAGCTTTCACATGCTCTCGGCAAAGCCTTTGACGGCTCAGTGCGGGTTTTCCTTGCAACAATGTGACAGTTACAGCAGCCACTCGATGTCCCCTCCAGCCACAGACGTCTCGGAAGCTGGACAGAGGGAACGCCCAATGGATAGCAATGGGCAGGATGGGGGGAAGAGTGGCGAAATGCCTGACACTAAAAGCCAGCTTCCAAAATGGAGGGCAGTCGTGCACACTGTGAAAGATGGTCTTCAAATGGTGAACTGTCGGCTTTACAGACGAAGCCAGGCTTCCTCTGGTGCCCACTGAGCCATGGGACATAATACCCTTATCACACCATAGCTGCCTGTGCACCAGCAGGTACAGGAAGAGCTCAGTTGGAATACGTTTGATGGAAACTATCTTACACAGCACATATAAGCAAACCTCTTCCCTGCTGGATGAGTGGGTATAGCAAGAACCATCACCAGAAGGAGTATCTGCTTCCCCACACCCATGCAACCTCCCATCCAGCAGCCAGCTGATGCCAGAGCAGCCCCATTTCGTAACTGGAGCAGTCTCACCCTCCATCACTGCCAGAACCAGCCTTCAAGGAGTCAATCACAGGAATATTTCTTGAAGATGGCACTTAGTTGCCCTCCCCTTCTTTGTACTAATGGCCAGAGCTGTTCTCTTCTTCCAGTGCACACCCACCATTTACCAGCTGGTTTCACAGGACAGCAGAACACAGAAATGCAGAGCATCTCCTTGGCTCTCCAGTCCCTTGTCCACTGTAACAGTTACCTTAAACACATGCACAGATGCCACACAACCCTGGAGTGATAAGGCAGCTAGGGTGGGCTGACAACAGACACAGCATGAGCTTGCCAAAGCACCTAGACATACTTCAGAAGCTTAAACAGGGACAAATCCCTGCAGCTGACTTCCTAGACAGCACATGACTCCAAGCATTTGTTTTCATTAGGAAACAACCGTGAATCAAATCACAAAGCCCGCTGTCCTGCACCCTGGACTATTTCAACCCACTTGTGACATGCAGGGGCAGCCTCACCAAAACCCAGGGCAAACCTGCAGCTGCAGAAGAGCTCTTTGAATTCCTATCCAAAGAGAGCAACTGTGAGCATATACGGTTACCCAAGAGAAGAGCTGCGGATGACTTCTGCTGGTACAACATCACTGGGAGGAAGGGTCAGAGTGTGAAGGTCAGGCACAGGAGAGCATCCACAGAATCCAGCCCAGCGCTGTCAAGTTTTGGGTTTAACAAAACAACCCACCTGGCCATGCAGCAGCCACTACTGCCTAGCTGGGCAGAGCTGCAGAGAGCACAGCATGAGTGCTTTTTTGTTGGAGACAAAATTATCTAAGGAGAGACGATTATGTGACATTATCATTGAAAGCAGTGTGCGAAAAAGCTTTGAGCCTGTGTATCCTGAAGCCTGCAAACCTCTTTCTCTACCTTTGTACTAAATACGTCTCATTTAGCCCATTTGTTATGTCCCAGCCAGCAGAGTGAAAGTAGGGTTGATCGATTTGTTAATTACAGTAATTTTATCTTAAATACAGACAGCTGAGTGTTCATCAAGTCACAAATTCGCCTGTTAGTGAGAGACCTCCCCTCAGCTAAATAATTAGGGATAATAGTAAGTGGCTCATAATAAATGCAACCCACAACAACGTGCTCAGAGCACAGCACTGAACCAGGAGGGCTATTAGGGAACCCCAGGTCTATTTCTCCTGTTGAAGAAAACAATACAGTATCTTTAATTGTCTCTCTTGAAACCCTGGGACAGCTCTGCTGGTTTGTTATAAGTAAAAAGCAATTATTCCACTTTTTGACTGCCTCTTGTGTCCAGATAATGGCTTACTATCAAGCCATCAGCATAGATGATCAGCAGCACAGCATCTTTCTCTGCTTGCACTGACAAGGCAAATACAGATTGCTGAGACAGGAGATAACACAGGTGGGTTACACACCACCCCAATTCTTGACGCTGTTAAAATTCCAAATAAGGCTCAAAATATTTGGTTTCAGATATCTGTGTCTTTCTCCTATATCTAAATATACTTTCTGATCACAAACAAGAAAAACCCAACCCAAATCTCTTTCCCATCAAAACCATAAACCAGTAATCTCTGCACACCTAAACCAAACCCTGACTGTCAGAATCTGAGGCTAAGCCTGTACTTGCATGGCAAGAACTGGCTCCAGAATCACAAATCGGGATATAGCAGTGCTTTCTCTGTAGCAATCACCGTGCTAGCACATGTCCACCTACAACCACGTTCAGAGCCAGGCTCAGCTGCCAGCAGTGAAGGAGCGGCTGTTCTTCATTTGCATGATTATCTCTCCTGCTGCATTAAGGTATCATCGACTTGGGGCTCCCAACATCCTACTCCAACACCCACGGAGGTTGCTTATGCTTCCTCTCTGGTCATGAGCAGAACCTGTGCTTCTTAGACTTCATTTGCAAGATAGCAAATACTGAAGGCAAGAGAAGTCTGCCTTTAGTTTTTAGCCAGCAAAGGATAGGGAAGCACTGGAGAAGGTTTCTGTTGTCCAGAACAAGGTTTAGGACGAGCAAAGCAAGAACAGCACAGCTAACAGGAGAGCTCACATGCATTCGCATAGCTTCTAAAGCCACAGGTGGAAAGGAAGAACAACCAAAAACCCAACAGCAAAAATCACACTACCAGAGGTACAGCTACATCTTCCATTCCTGTGTGTTTTCTTCCTCTTTCCCTCTTTTATCCCCTAGTTGTTGTTTACCTCTTCAAATATACCACCCAGGCAAATGACAGACACATGATAGCATCACCACTTCAGATTTCCTTCCAAGAGCTAAGGGTAAGTGGATTTTTATCCCTTCACATTATTTTGACTTTCCCTTAGAGAGAGTTCAATGACAAAACAGACTGAGAAAACATTTAAACTTCTTAAGCCCAGTAGACCCTGGCAGAGCCAACTGACCTGCCTCCCCCAGACAATGAGGAACAGGAAAGGGATGGGCAATGCAGACCTACTCCAAGAGTTTGTCAGCATAAAGAAGGCTACAAACTAGCCTGTAGGGTAGAGGGATGGCTGGGAAGAATATGGGAGCTGATCCTGCCACAGGCAGTTTCTGGCTCATCCATCAGCACAGCTGTGTGTTTTCTACATACAATATCTCAAAACATTCAGTGATGGCCTCCTAGTTTGTTCTCCAGGGAGAAGGCAGGTAAGAATCAGGTGAACCCTTGTGGGAAATAGGAGCTGCCTACAGAGGGACTTCAGCCCCCACAGGTCAGGCAGAAGAGTCAGGACATTGGTGGTATGCCCAAGAGGAGAGAGCTGCAACCACACATCCATTGCCCCACTGATTAAAAATACAGAGATTACATGAACATTTCAAGGCTAAGACGTGGCTATGCACTGTAAGAACTTGAGTTATAACCATGTCAGTGTAAACATATCCAACTGTGTCTGTCTCCAAACTGTGCACTAGCTTGCACACACAGACCTGGTGCATAGAGCCAGACAGGATTTGTAGGGAGCTTGAAAGTTTCATTCCCACAGACACAAGCCAGCAGGCAAACACAGATGCCATTTGCTTTGTTTTCAACAGACAAAGAGTGCACTAGGAAAGGAAAGCAATGGACTTAATCAAATGCAACTCTTTTTGTTTGTTTGTTTTCAACTGTTTGCTGTCATTTACTTAGTTTGCTCTGGGAAGCCTATTTTTTCTCATCTGATATTTCCCTCCAAGTGTTGAAACTCCCCTTGTTCCTGTAAAGATGGTGTAATGCTGTAGAATTTGTTTTGTTTTTTTTTTCCCCCCCAAAACAAACTACTTACTGTAAGAGATGTGGTATTTCATTTCCACTTCATCCACACTAAGTTGAACCAGCACTGGGAAGATTCTTTGGTACTATGCTGTGTTATCTCAGTGCACCCGACTATGCTGCATACAGAATAAATACTAGGCTTTTGTTCTGAGCAGGGGAGATAGCTGTGTAATGATCAATCAAAAAATGCCCTTGAGGATGAGAAAGATTAGCACTTTGATACTACTGAAGATGAATAGGTGAAATGAGCTTGATAAGCTGGTGTTTTCCTCAGATAACTGCTTTGCAAGTTTTCCGTGGCCACTCAGATCCTCCCCTCATTCCTTTTGTCTCGGGACAGCACAGTGAGTCCTACTGTCCTAACAATAAGACTGGACAGAATGCTGTTTTTATCGTTTTTAAATAAATAGCAGTGGATTTATGCCATATTTCATCACTGAATATTGAATGCTTAAATATTATTCGTAACCCAACTACACCATTTCAGCTAGATTCCTGCTCTTCTCGGCCCAAATGGCCTATCCATCAACCAAGCACATACCAGCAGAGAGGGAATGTGGAAGACTCCTCATGGGATGTGGACATCTTTCCCCCCTTACAACAGAATTTCATCCTTCAGAAGTTGCTCACATTTAGTGCTTGTGAAGGGGACTTAAGTCCGCTGTCAAGAAACCAGCTCCAAACTTCATCTGGGTTTTCTGAACCCAATATTGACCTCCTCCTCCTCAATTATCTTGCACAGCTGCCCCACAGGACCATCCAAAGAGGAACTTCAGTTGAAGCTGCAACATGAAAGTCAAACTCATGTAGACTCCACGCATGTCCATCTCTCTTCAGGCAAGAGGCAAATTCTCCTGGCATTCACGGACTGCTGCCATTTACTGGGCCAACTTATTCCCCCAATGAAACTGGAGCCAAGCAGTTTGACTGCATTTTTATTGTTTTGCCGATTAAATGAATTTTAAATACAGAATTAAAAATCTGTTAAAAAAAAAAAAAACAACCCAAAAAGTTGGGAAGCGCCAGCATCCAGAAGTAGGTTGCACAACAGTGACTGTTTGAAACCCATATCTGCTCTTTGGTACAAAATTAGGGGATAAAAAAAAATATAAGAAAGGATATCCATCGCCTGGCAAGAGATGGTTTTTGTTATTGTTTTTTTTCATTTCCATGTATATTTGAGAACTGATATTTGTCTTGTGAGATCCTCCAAGCATGTTTGTCACAGCACTGATTCACATTGGTTAGTGTTCAAAAAAAGAAAGTAAACCCACAAAAAAACAAAAAAACCCACTCTGCTGTTCACAGAAGCATCGCTGCAACGTTTTCCATCTGGTATGATAGACAAAAAATCTAAAACATCTAGCATGTGATAGGTGAAGAGAAATGCAGGGATTTGCAAGGCTGCATTTTAGCCTGCAGAGCATCTTTGAGCAGGAACAGGTTCCTCTGTCTTTCTTAAGATGCTGTGACACATCAGGCATTTCCTAGAGAATAACATCTCTGGCATTTGCTCTTCACTGAGCTTCATCACTGCAACAAAGACTTCCAGAAGCAACAGGTGAATAGGTACCTTTGATTTTTAATGCCCAATTTTAAAGCAGCTCCATGTTTCAAGAGACACAGAGCACCCAACCTCATGGACAACGATCAGGCTCTTTTAGGCCTAACTTAAAAACAAGCAAAAGAAAAAAGAAGCATCTCAAGAAGTCCTGACGCTGGGGTTCTGGGTTAGGGGTTGATGGATTTTCTTTTTTTATGCACCATTAGGTTCTTAAAAGAAAATTACTATGAAGATGACCCCTTCAGTCAGTGCATCTGCACCATCTTAACCAACAATTAAAAGTAGACTGACTCTAATATATGCACAATTTCAAGACATCAGCATCACTCACACCATATTCACAACAGGTTAGAAGGAACAACCTATGGCTCACCTATTTCTCGTGGATGTTTATCGCCAAGAGAAGTTAACCACACAGACAGACAAACCAGAAAATGAAGTGCTTTGACAATAAAAATCCAAACTTGGAGATAATGAATACAATAATGAACAGGGATAGCTACACATCAGCCTGAGAAATAAAAACAGGCAGAAAAGTTCAGACTGCAATGGAAGTGGATTCAGTTAAACAACAGAAATAACACTGGAACTTGTCACTAGTGCAGCTAGGAATTGGCAAACGAAATATTTTGAGTATACACTTGCAGGGCAGCCCTGCTTCTGCCATGTGAATAAATATCCAACAGTGTTTAAAAACAGTATAAAAAAAAAAAGATGTCAGCATTCTGAGAAGCAGTGCATGTTCTGCTCCCTGTAACTGCATAGTAAAATCCCTCACATGAGGTATTTCAGCATCGCTGCAAAGGAGAACTATTTCTGCACTCCTCTTCCAGAAGTGCAGTCTCTCTGGAGCTAAGGTCAAATGACACCTATGCAATGACACAGTGCAAGTGCTCCGCTCTCCTTTGCCTCTCTTCAATCCACAGCGACCACATTGTGTGGGCAGACAACATAGCGGTAACCGGCTCAGTCTGCTACCCACCGTACTGACCAGATGGATGGATACACAGACCTCCATTTCACCACACAGCTTAATTTTTGCTTTGACAGTCATGTTCACACAGAGCTCTCCAGAAAGGTTTTCACGTGGCCAGATCAGATTATTAACCTCAGATCCTTCAGAATGTTTCCTTGGTTAACTGTTTGATATATAGGTTGTCCAACCAAATGAATGCTTGTTTAATTCTGATCAACAGCAACCCACACATTTGTTCTTGCATTACCAGCAGACCTGTAAGGGACAGCCATCTCCCCATCAAACCGTACAGCTGAAAGGCTGCTATCCATCCCATATTGTTTTCCAGGGAAAGTCATTTTCTTGTGTTGCATGATGTATTTAACTGCAGTTATTAAATACAGGATGTCAGCTTTATGTCCCACCTGGCATTTTTGAAAGCATCGTTTTTCAGTCTTGAGTACATAACAGTCTTATTAGTGAAACTCAGGATCACAGCTGCTGGTAACGTGCCACAGCCAGTCATGGATCTCACCAGAAGTATACAATTAGTACCATGGCAGCATCGGATTGTCTCTCCTCCAAAACATAGATGCAATCAAAAGAAAGAGCAAATCCAGAAGAAACAAATGTTTTACCATCTTCAAGAGATGCTGCTCCTCTTTGTTGTAGAACAGCTGTAGCTTTGTTTGCAGGGTGTTTGGAGGGCTTTTTATTTAGGAATAATGATAATCCCACAAATTCTACTACATAATGATAATTGGTGCTGGTTATCGACTCCCCTGCTCACATGCGCACTTTTGTACTCACAGCCAGCTGTCCTGGAAGTAGGAAAGAAAACTGTTTTTGCCTTCAAAGACACAAGCATTGTCCAGGTCTGTGACTGTACCAGGAACATCTCTATGGCTTTCTCTCGCCTTCCAAAAGCTTCAGCCAAATGCTCTGTTTTGCTCGTGCTTCCCTTAGAACATCCGAGGATACGATGGGTTTTGCTTAATTATCCATTCAGCATGAGGATTGATATGATACAAATCTAAGAGGTAAGTGTCTGGATCCAGACAGTGTTCACCTATAAGAACAAGAAATACAGAAAAAAAACCATTTCTTATTCTCCTTAGTCCTGTTGTTACTACATTTTCCCCCTAAAAACTGGTATTTGTCCACATTCATATTAATATTACAACCACTCAGAAGTGCTTCAACAAATCTGACAAAGTTCCAGTTCTTTATATTGAAACAGATGTGTGTTTCTTAAAGCTATACTAAGTCCAAGCTTAAATTGGTGAAAGGTACTCTAATACCCAATCACTTTAGCATGCGACCGAATCCAGTAGCTGAGACCAAGTTGTTTCCAGTATGATGGAGTTTTCCTTCCACAGACACTGTTATGAGAAATACTAAGAGGTGGACAAATCACTCCAGTAGACAAGAGTCTTTGGAACCAGGTTTAACAGGACATAGGAATTCCCTTCTACTTTCAGACCTCCCTAACCTGCTGCTGTTACAATCACGCTATTTAAGTTTCCTTTCCATCTGATGACGTTACCCTATTCCTCGAGGAAATCAGTGACTAATGAACATCATCAGCTTGTTTAACTACTCACTCTGAGAAGCTTCCACCCAAGCTGGTTCTTGTGCAAGAAAGTTTATCGATAAAGGAAGGCATGTTGGCTTTGTAAAAGAAGACAGTTGCTCCTTGCCATAGCTGAGGTTAACCCACATTTGTTCCCTTTCAGAGGCCCCTCCAAGTCTCATCATTCTCCAGAACTCCCTCCTACCATAGGCTAGACATAAAAACTGGGTATCAAAGAGGTTATTTCCAGTTACCACCCAGACTCACCAATATTGCCTCCCACTTCATATAGGAGCAAGTTTGTGCACTCCATGGAGTTGTTACTGCAGAAAGAAAAAACACACTGAAGTTAACAAAGCTCCGTGAGAAGCAAGTTAGGTCACTTAGTAATGTTTCTTCCAAACCAACTGCTCACAGTGCAGAGGTCAGCAGTGGTCAAGGAACCTACAATACTATGCAGTACAGCAGCCACTTCAGTCCTTCTGAAGCATGCATCTGACACCCGAAGTTGTGCATAGAACAAGCCAGATGTTGGTAATGAGAAGTATGTTACATACAAATGCTTTTCAACAAGATTAAAAAAAAAAAAAAAAAGGCACAAATGCCAGCATTCCTTCAGAGCCAATGGCTGGTTCAAGAGAATCTCATCCACAGGAAGACTTCAGTAGCTGCTTCAGCTTCTTACTGAGATCCTAGTTACCAGCTGACACATATTCAGCCAACTCCCCATACACTCTCTTTGTCAAGACGTCTGCTGCCCAGGGACATAGCCAGGGGACGCACTGACACTTCACCTATTGAACACTGTCTGCATGCCTGATGGCTTGGAAAGCTGTTTTGCTCACTTGTTGGGTTATTTCAGCAGTTCATCAATGGAGCACGGGAGGGAACTGTAGAGCTCCCTTTAGGGAACCCATACATTAACCCATGCATGCTGGAAATACTGTTCAAGGCAAGTAATGTGACCAGGCGATGTTTTTCTCAAGGAGAGCTACAGAGGGTTTCTTTTGCAGGGTCAATGCTATTCCACGTTTCTTTCTCCCCACAAAGCTTTTCACATGCTGCTGCAGCTCACTTGCCTTCCAGCAGAGCAGGCAGGACTACCACCCTGCTGCCAGCTTGAGCACAGTGATGGAACCGCTCAGTTGAACTAATATTTGCCTGCCCTACCCAATATACCATTTATAAGACAGAGAGCAGTCTAACAGCTCAATGTGTCACCACATTAGCTCTACTAGAGGGCAGAAAATGCTACGACATTCACTATCTACTATACTACAATCACTACATCACCTGATACTTACATATTTTTAATAAGCAGAGAAAAAGCCACTTACCACTTGAGGAGGTTGACTGTGTTAACAATATTCCAACCATTCTGGCACAGGTTCTTCTGAAACTGTCTCAGGACATCAGCAACTCTCGTAGCATTGTTCAAATGCACTTCAAGGGAATCCTTCAGGAGAAGCGAAGCATGGACTTTCACAACCTTGGAAGGCTGAACAAGGAAGGCAGAACCAAAGAGAGTGAAGTGCTTAAAACAGTACTTTGTTATAGGCAAAAACATCAAGTTTCAAGGCAGATTGGAGAACGTGAAGAAGGAAATGCACCCAGCCAGCTTTTCAGAGCATTTATGTTTGCTTATTACACACACCAGAGAATGGAAGCATCAAGGTGAGCACTATAAAGGAACCAGTTTATAGTTTATCAGTGTTGTGGTCGGGGAGCAAAGCACTGATCTTGATCAGTGTGTTCTGGTGCTCTCTGCTGTTCAGATACAGTACTGGCACTTGCAGGCTTTGATGAAATTAGATTGGTCAGAATATATTTTGAAAACCCCTTTTCCATTGCCTGATAAGATTTCTCTGGAAATTTAAAAAGCAGGAATAGGAGCTCATGGAGTTGAACAGTCTTACAGACTATGTTAGAACCAAAGGTAATTTCAGAAGGGAAGCAGTGAACTGCTAAAGAAAAGAGTTCAAGTGTCATTTTGTCCACATTATTTTCATCAGCTCTTCCACGAGCCACCTTTTCAAAGCTTTTGTACAGAACACTGAATCATTCCAATTGGGTCTGGTTGGGTGCAACATAATTTTGCAGTTCTAGATCTTCTATAAAAGCAGCACTGCACAGCAAGACAATTAGGAAGCATTTCTAGCACAGCTCCAAACACGGAGTCATCTGCTGGGTCCCTAAGTTGTACCTTCACTCAGCACCTTCAAGAGCAACACTGATCTTTAACCAGGCTAAATGGGGACATACTCTTCAGTATGCCAAGTGGTACAGAAGAGTGGCAGATGTGTTCTCACAAGCCAATACAAACTCTTCCCCAGCTCTGCAGACCTGAACCCTCTACTCCTACTTGCAGGCTTCATCTTGCTCACATCCTTGGATGCCCCAGCAACACCAACTCTGCTACTGATACCTAACATCCAGCGCTGCATAATGTAACCTAGCTGTTACAGACTGTCACTAATTCAAGTAATAGCGTCAATCAAAAAATAAGAACTGATATTCAAATAGATCTGGTAGCAGCACCCATTTAAAAGCTTCAGTTGGCACCAATGCAAGAGGTGGAATACAGCAGTTTCACTTCTCTTAAAAGAGAAGAAACGTGTTCTCTAAGCCCTCCATACAGATAAGCAGTGTAACGGGGCAAAATGATTCAAAATGTTTTCCCTCCTCCTGAGAATATGCAGCACCTTTGGTGTTTTTCAGTCTGAAAAGTACTGAATCAGTTTTTGCTGGGTACAACTCGGCCTGAAGAGTTTGAAAGCTTCTTCTCATGGTTCTGCAGATTTTTCTCCCTCTTGTTATACACAAAGCGTCACTGCTTAGAGTTTCCCATGTTCTCATGAAAGGATTTTAAAGAGAAAATATTTGTCACTTATGAAAGGAGCCAGTTCTTCCAAGTCTTATCTCACCTCCGCTTGATTCTTTTCCACTTTATCTTTATCAGCATGAATCTTCCGCAGCAGATTTTTTAACCTTTTGTCACAGAACTGATACCTTTTACTATTGCTCTCATTGAGTTTTCTCACTTGAGCTACCAGAAAAGAGGAGACCTGAGCAGCAAAGAAGGGAGAAAATAGGAATTAAAGCAAACCAAGCAGAGATGTGAATGCCACTTAAAAACCCAACCACCCCTTTATGACCTCCTTAAATAGACAAAACACCTGTACACCCTGAAAACAGGTAGCTTTGGACTGCAGCCACAGGTTTGGCCTGCAAACACTGAACTCCTCTGAAATTTCCAGTATTACCCTTTCCCCATCCCAGTTCCAGCCAGAACGAGACACTGCTGCACCATACTGCAAAACTCATGAAACTCACTGTCCAGAGCAAATCCTGATAATGGATCATCATCCGCACCACATCAGCTGCTCCCTCTGCCAGCTGTTTCTCCTTCCCTTCAGGAATCTTGTTTGGCAGCCCTTTGTGCATGAAGAGGTTTGGGGCCATGACTGTGGAAACGTTCCAGAGATTCATTTTGTTGTTGTTCTCCCTGGAAACTACTTTGCTGAGAAATTCAAGTAGAGCCTAAAGAGAAGGGCAGAGACTCAAGTTATTCATTCCTAATAACACTCAAGAAATTAGAGTTGCAATTGCTAAGAACATCCAGTCGGTATCTTTTCTAGATAATTGTGAGAGAATCCAGTTCTCTAGACAGGAAGTATAGTAGCCAATTTCTAACACTAGGATAACAACAAATAGCTAAACTGAGAAGGGAGATAGTTTGTCCAGCACTTATGAACCAGAAGAGATGGTACATTTGGGAAACAGATGTGTTCTTATTTCTTAACTAGTGACAATTTACAAACTCCAGTTGTAAAAGTTACAGAATCCAAAGACAACCCTCTCTTCCTCCAGTATCCTCCAAAGCTACTCCCAGATGTGGAAAAAAAAATCCCTTTGGATTACACCTCTTCTGCCCCACACCTTCACCAGAGCCACAATGGACACCAGATCATCTTTGATGGTATCACGTATTCCAGCTCTCTAAGTCAGCCTTGGCTTCATTATCCAGAAGTTGAACTACTTAGCAAAAAAAAAAAAAAAAGAGCAGCAACAAAAAGAAGCCACACAGTTCTTATCCAGTGTAGTACCACAGAGATCCCACACTGCCTGAGAAGCTGATTCACCAGTGTTTATTCTCTCAAAAAGCAGTAGGAAAACAGGTTTGAAGTGTGTCCTGATCAAAAAAAGGCTAAGAAGTTATAAACTGTGCAGTATTTTTTGATTTAAAGGGAAACTGCATCTTTGATGGAAAACAACAACAGCACAAAGCATGAATCAGAAGACTGAATCTCCTCCCCTATATCTTAGAGTACCACAGAAAATACAAGAGCTATACACCTTCCACTCCATATAGAAAAGCTTTAGTACACTGAGAAGGAAGAGTACATTTCCAAACATGGTGTAAAAATCCCTCCAAGACCACACAGATTCCCATTGCTCTTCTGTTTGCACCCAGAAGGCAGATGTGCTTACAGTTTATATTCACTGCCCAGCCTGGAGACCTGCCTGCTGCCCCCAGCTCCCCTTTGCCCCACCACGGGTTCCCATTTCAAGTCAGTGAAACGAAACCTAATAACTTAATGTGCATTATTTATATCCCCCTTTTTAAAAGCTGACAGAGATCTGAGAATGAACTCACAGAACGAGAACATGGGTTTTCCAGGTAAATCAAGACTCACCTTTAGAGTGCTTCTGTTGGGCTCTGGCAGAATCAGGATCAGGAGGTTCAGAGCCTGCAACCTTTGCTTCAGGTCTGGAATATCTACAAAGGGAAAGCAACAACAAGATTCAGGTTTCTGACACGGCTCCTACTGAAAACAGAACTGTGTTACCGAGTCACGGACTGAGAGCAGGGATAAGGCAATTACTTATGGTAGTGTTTTTCACCTGTAAAACAGCATCTCAAATCCTAGAAGTTAACTAAGGTCATACAGCCTTTATGGAGTGAATTATCTGTGTTCTAGAGGACTGATTGGCTTTAGAGTACACAGTCCATCAACAGCTCATCCAAAGACTTCACCTTCTATTTTTTATCCAAAAAAAAAAAAAAAAAAAAAAAAAAAAGGAAAGGTTGTATGCTCACTTGGCTCAACATACTTAAATCCCTTATCAAAGCACAAGCTTCAAAATAAGATGCTAGCAGAACACTGCTGCTGACAGACCAAGACGGTGCACTCCGGCCAGTTGCCACAGCTCAGTCTTTGTGTCCTTATTTATCAGGTTGGCCTAATTTATGTAGTAAGACTTCAGCCTCAAATGAAGCAACATAATTTGTTTAGGACAACATTCCTGCACAAAAATTGTCTATATACCCAAGCACTAGCAACAGAGACTCTGAGGTAGACACATAGCAGCACATGTCACACCTCACAAAGTGAGTTCATCTGGTAACAGTGCATGTCGTGCTCTGTATTCCCATCCAACCCAAATGCTAACAGCACACCTGACAGGAGAGCCCCAGGGCAGAAAAAGCACAAACCCAAAACAACAAAATAAAACAGCCAAGGAGGAACTCACTTTGCACAGCAGCAAAAGCAGGCAGATATTCTGCTGTCAGCAGTGGGGCAGGCAGTTCTCTTATGAATCTCTTCAGCAGCCCAGACACATCATTCTGGTGGACTTCATCCCAGCGGAAGAGGCCGCTATAGAAGTCTCTTTCTAGCTTCTGTTCCAGGCTCTAGAAATAATAAGTAAAAAAAGTATTACATGCCTCAAAAGACATTCTGTATTCTACAGCTGAACCCATTAGGTCAAAAGACCGCAGATACCCCCAGCACAGATATTCCCAGTTTTCCCAGTAATGGACATTTCTAACAGTACAGAGAAGGAAGACAAGCAGTCTGAGTAAGACTCTTGTTGGAGACTGGCTCCAGCAACATGCTCCCTCATCTCCTTCAATGCTTTCAAAGAGTAAGTAAAGAGCTCTGTACCTTGATTCTAGTCTGGGACCCAGAAACTCTCAAAATGCCCTCTGTTTCAAGTCCTCTCTTTTCTAAACAGGACAGCAGCTATTAAAAAGGGGAAAAAAGAAAGCTCTTAGGTACAGAGGATGAGAAGTCAGCCCCTCCTTATTAAGGGCCTCAAAGGCTTTCTGGCTCTGAGCACCAGAAGTGCGAATGAAACGGTAATAGAACTTACTGCCTGGAGTAAGAGAGGAACCTTAGTGTTGGGGAGCAGTTTTTGGTCATTTTCCAGCAAAGTGTTGAGTGGGACTCCGAAGAGTCTTTTCTCTACAACAGAAACAACATGTTTTCAGTCTGTACCACCATTAATAATAGTGTCAATGATACTTCCAGCACTGCAGACTAAGACAGCACACTTTGTAATTACTGGAGAAAAAGAGGAACAGCTGATAGGACAAGTGGATGTGATAGAGGTAAACGTGGAGCTATAGGTCTTGGTAGCATAACCCAGCAATTCCAGAAGAAACTGATTAAGGCAAAAACAACTGTCACAAGGTTTCTTATCAAACACCCTCTCTGCTCGAACACTTGAAATCCAAACTTATAAGAAGACCTCAATGTTAAAAAAGGCACGAATTGAAGGGAAAAAAAAATATTCAAGACATACAACTGACCTGCTGTTTTCAGTTTTGCTGCCTTGTTTCTCTTCAATTCAAAGCCTAGAACATCACAAAGAGCTGTTAGTTCAATAAGGGCCAGCGTGGGGATCTTCTTCATGTCCTGAGCAGATAGATCTCCAATCCTGGTCACTCCTAGTCTGCCCTTGGGGATCTTAAATTTCTAAAGGAAAACACACACAAAAGGTTCAGTACAAGCAGCACTCCCGACCCTTCCAGTTATCAACTTTTGTTGCATTCTTACCATTGCTTACCACTAACCAGCTATCTACACACTCTTCTATTTTCAACACTAGACAAATAACCAGAATGACTTGTACTGCTACTCAACCCACAGCTCAAGAAACCTATCCTCTTTTCAGTATTACCCTTCAAACATATTTCAGATCCCAGTTTTCTAACTTAACGAAAGCCCAATATCCATTCCTATTGGCTCGAACCTTGCAAGCAGTCCAGTTCATTTGCAGAAGATAAACCTTTGGTAAGTAAGACAAGACAATAGAGACCCACTGCAACACTACCACAGAGATGTTTCCAAAACGTGATCATATAATTGAATCAAACACCTTGCACCATTCTAGGCAAGATGACCTAATAAAGCTTTCACACAGAAAATTCCTATACTTACAGGTAGCACATTTCCATCCTTTATTCTTTTAGATTCAGGCAGGAATGACCCTTTGAGCAGGACAGCTGCTTGCTCTGAGTAGGCAACGTCCATGTTGAACACCTCCTCTTTTCCAGGGTTTCGAACTGTGCAGGAGTAATCCTGGGTTTCTGCTACAGAGGAGAAAATGTCTTGAGGTTCAAAAAGCTAAAAGGTGAAGCTTAGAAAACAAGTGCATTAAAATAGCAGTTTTAAACTGATTTGGGGATAATTGCTTTTGGTAACAAGGATCATATTAGCATTTGAAAAGAGTGCTGCCATAGCACAGTCCTGTGACTGATCAACCGGGTAAGTAAGATTAGTTTAAAGCCATAAATGTAATCACCAGGTCAACAGTAAGACATTGCCTAGAGTATTGCCTGGAATTAAAGGACATACCTATAGCCAACTTCTCTTTATGCAATTGGGTATGTTCATAGAATTTCACCTGTTCTTTGCATCTTTTAATTGCTTTGCTGATGACTTAGCATCAACTTGAGTGATAATTCCTAACGACACGATGTGCTGGAGAAGTCTACTGAACCCACAGCTGTGGATAAACATGTATTTAAAAGAAAAACACAACGTTTCCACAATCTCAGACAGCAAGCAGCATTATGTAAAGCAGCACACATTACTTAATGGTAATAGCCTTCAAAAACACAAACAGCGCTGCTCAAGTTCATAGCCCAAATAGTAGAACTTCTCTTCCAGTTGCAGCTCCGCTTCAGATCCTGCTTCCCTTCCAGTCCTACTCCACACTGAAAAATCCCTTCTTACGTTTCTGAACATTGGAAGTCCGTAGATTGTGCAACAGCAGGTCTGGGCTGGGCTCCTCTTTTTGGGTTACCGTCTCCTGAAAAGCAAACCACAACATACTCATCCAAACAAGGCAGGACAGAAGTCATTATGACAATTATGACAACTGATTTTGGGAGGAAAAACAAAACAAAAACACACAAAAAAACACCTTTAAGAAAATGCTGCTCAAGCTCAGGACTGTAAGATGGCTCTGAAATTAACAATTATTGAAGGAATAGCAATTAGGTGACTTGAAAGACAGATGGAAAACAGACGACTAGATGACTGTCCACGCTGTTAAACTAATCTGTAATTTCAGATAATCAGCAGCCATTTTCTTTCCTTCTATTAAAGCATTGCAAGGCTAACAGTACCAACCAAACTCCATAGGAACTGGTCGCTGCCTTTGACCACAAGATCTCCTTCATACAAAACAACACAGAAGCAGACATCAGCACCTAAAAGCTTCCCATTAAGGCTTTATGGTAACCTACCTCATCAGGTCTAAAGTGCATTTTTAAATGCTTAAGGAGGCATTTGGCAGTCAACTCTACTAATAAAAACCTTGCTTTCACTGGAGCTAGCCAGAACGCAAGGAAATATATGGTTACCAAAGCCACTTTCTGTGAACCAGTTCATAACACAGAGAAGTTGCTGACTGACAACTCAGAGCTAAAAGAAACCTGCAATAAGTGATCACAAATTGACAGAAGGGTTGATCTGCAGAGATGGTGTACTGTATGCTTAAAGCAGGCACACAACTGATGAGCTTACCATGAAAGAACGCCAATTCATTTAGCATCTGTAGCTAAGTTGCACCAAAAAGTCACTTCAGAATATTGGATTGGATTTAGTTGTTCTGACTAATAAGTGCAAATATTAGCAACCTAGCAAGCATATAAGATTACGAGTTCAGAAATCTCTGTTCCTATATGATACCTGGTACAACAGGCTTCTATTTAATGTGCAAGTTATAGAAACTTGCTGAATTTCACTTGAAGGACTTAAGACATCCTTGCAGCTGGAATAAAATGTCACCAGTACGAAGGAAACACAAGAGGGCTCCAAATGACATCAGTGCTCCACAAGGCTGTGGCGCTGGAGGTGCAGTGCAGCCTTCCAGAGGTCTCTAAGAAGATAGGAATCTGTGCGGTTTGTAGCAATTCTTTCCCAATGCTGCAACCTAGATGCAGAAATTCCACAATCTCAGCTCCATTTCAGCATAAAAGATGAAGCCGTCAGCCTTGGAAATGAAAGCAGCCCTGGGCCCAGATGGCCAAGGCAGCTACCATGGGGCAAGAGAGCCCTTCAGGAGCTTCCACTCAATCAGCCAACATACCCCAGAGCCGACCACTCCAAAAATGTCTCTGACATCCCTCACAGGAGGTTTGTTCTTCCTCCTCCGTGAGCGGGAGTAGGTATCCAGCCTTCGCTGCACGGCAGCAGCCTGGGTCTTTGTCAGGGTGGAGAGCAGCGCGTTGTCGTTTTCTGAGGCATGGTCCCCTATGAGGTCTGAGAGCCCAGCATCCTGGAGCCACTCCGCTTCAGCTTCTCCCTCTGTGAGGCAGCAGATGAGGAGGGGGAGGCAGAAGAGAAAGAAAAGCAATTTGAGCACTTGAAACATCAGCAAACCAGAAGGCTGAGCCCCTCCCTCCCCAGGGGTCAGTGAGACATCACTGGGTGCCACAGTGGGATGCCGAGGCTGTTCTCCAAGATCTTATTTCATTTGTCTGCACCATCACTACTCTACTGTGTTACACTTTTAAGCGCATTGCTACCCACACAGACAGCAGTAGAAATATTATTCTTACTCCATTCATTCACTTTATGTCTATTCAAAACATCGCTAAAATTAAAGACCACTCCTGTACCAAAGTGAAGTGTGAGAAGCCTGGAGATGGTAACAGCAGCATTATTCTAACAAGCTCACTTCACTCCATTCTTCAATACAAAGCTGAACTTCAAACACAGAAGGATGCCTCCCTTTATTGGATGCACCTTTTGTGCAAGTGATAAAGCGCCCTCAGCAAGGCAGTTGCACGAAATCCAGGGATAAAAGAAGCAATTTAGGAGCTGCCTTCAGCTTTTAGAGTGAACACCAGAGGGCCTGTGCCCCTTTTCAGTTCTGTGTACTGCATTCATTCGCTGTGGGCAGCTCCAGCACAGCTCTAAGGTCACACTGTGAAAAAGGAAAACCACAACTGTACTGACTGGAAGGGAGTAGTTCATTTCCATTCTTCCTTCCTGAAGGAAAATGATATTTCCTCTACCACTACAGCTGCTCAGGCACGATTTCATTATTGTTGCATCCATAATGAAGTCACACAGGTCTTCCTGTGAGATTATATCATTTAACTTTCCTGGGGAGACCACCGTTCCATCACAGCACCTGGAAACATCCTCAGAAGGCTGAAAAAGAGTTGAGCGGAGCAACAATATCTTTTTGCAAGTTGCATGAAAGCAGAACTCTGTTCATCGTAAATAGAGCCAGACCCGCAGCAACCTGGCTAACTTTCCTACGTGGTCTTAACTTTGGTTACTTGTCATGTCCAGTTCTACAGAAGCTGACAGCATCCCCACAGGTCCCGTTCGGGTGGGTGCAGCTCCTCACTCATGCACAGGGTTGGACTCCTGGCCCCGTTTAGGAATTCTCCCTGTACAGATCTTTGTCCTACTTCCGTGATTTCACAGAAGCAGAGAAGTGCAAAAGACTTCTCAGTTATTTTTTCCTTGGGAACTACAGGAAGTTGGTGTATGGCTTGCAAGTTTTGAGAATATCCCAATCTAGTCATAACAGGAAACTACTGCAATACACAATACCAACCAGAAGACCATAAATCGGACATCCGCTTGAGCCTAATGCCCCACCTGATGCCAAAGCACCTCAGATGTTAATTTATCCACTTAGTATTTTTGGCCTGATTATGTTTACCAGTAGCACAAAGGAAAACAATTAAAATAGGTTATTTATGGGGAGAAGAAGAAAGCCAGAGTGGAGCAGACCCGAACTGAGAAGCCCATAGAAGTTTGGCTGCAGATTGAAGTCCGGAGGTTGTTAACATTTGCTTTGTGAGATCCGGATAAGCAATGCTTGGGGAGACAAGATTGGGAATAAATATGCAAAACTATTTACAAGAACTTATTTGAAACATGAGCTAACCAAAACCAGAATTTGTAATGATAATTATGTTCCACTTCAGAAAAACTGAATGACAGCCAAACATTCTGCAACATCAGACAAAATATTAAGAGAAACTTCCCACTTGTTTTTCAAAGGAAGAGGAGAATCAGCCTTCGCAAACATTTCTCAGACATGACTACACGTTACAAGTGTAACAACAGATATTTCAGTGCCACCACCACACACAGTGCATACGTTATCAATCTGCTGTGCCATCAGATCATGCAGCCAGCTGGAACAGACAGCTAGGGAACAACTACACTGCTCCTGGAAAAAGGAAAATACTCCTTTTTGCTTGTAGGGGAGGCCACAAGCAGCAAACACACCAACACCTTTCTGCTGGCCCAGTTCTGCCAGGCTGCACTCCTGCCTCCGGCTAACAACTGGTCACAGGCAGCTTCCTATTGTGCCACCCCTGACAGAGCTCACACAGGAGACCAACATTTCCAACTGGGTCAGCATTTTTGCAATGCCTTATCTCCACGTAGCCTCCATGCCATCTCCTTTTTGCGATTGCAATCAGGGATTTGTCACACTGAGCCTTACCACCTCCAGACAGAGCTGCTAGCTGCTGCCCCAGCACGGCTTCTCAGGCGGTATGCAGACAGTCACTGTGCCTTTGGCTCAGAGCATCCATGCTGCATTGCCACCTGCCAGCACTCCGACCTGAGACTGCAAAGACATGAAAGCCAGAAAGCACCAGCCAAGCCCAGCTCCCTGCATGTACACCAGCCTGAAGGATCCCCTCACTACTCATGCTTTGAGCACCACGCACATTTGACTGAACTCCTTCCCAAAGGCGCCCACATGCTGAGCACACCACACTCCTTCCTCAGCCTGCTAGGAAGGCTTCATGACTCGAAGCATTATTTCAAGTCTGTCAGGTTAAAACTGCTGATTAACCAGTTGGCTCTTACCTATGAGATTAACACACAGCATTAAAGGAAACTTTTCCTTGTGTCCCTGCTTACAGGCAGCTAACAGATTGCCTCTAGCATATCAGTATTTCGGATATCCTAGACAGCCTTTCATCTAATGGCATGGGGCTGCTTCTCCAGAGTCTCCTCCCTGACGCGCTCAGTTTCTGAGTCACTTCTTTATCTCTTTCAGTTCTAAAGTGCTTAAATCCTTTATGTAGGGACAATGGCAGTGAGCCTTGAAGTTCAGAGTGCCTTGCTCAATGTGGTCAACACAGACTACCTTCCTGCCCCATTCTCCAGGGCCCCTTTATGATCCCAGGACAGCTGTTTGTCCTTCCTAAGGGCATCACACTAGGACTTCCACTCATACACTTCCCCATTACACACATGGTCCTCCCCAGACCAGAACCACAGCTGCAGTCACAGCCCACAATGGACACAGGCAATGTGTGACCCCAATCCATGGGACCACTTGGTGCTCATAGTTCATCGCTCTCACAACACCACAGGATGCTATACTTATGTCAGAAGGCAATTGGTCCAGATTCCAATTATTTCAGGATTTTGGAATCACATCAATGGTACAGAGAACCCATTAGAAACATCCCATGTACAAGAAGTGGTCTTTAAAAGAATAAAAAAAAAAATTATCAGCAAGACCACGTGCGGATGTACCCAGGTGATTCTGGGCACTTATTATGGTTCTTTGAACAATGAATCACAGGAGGAAGCCTGTTTTCCACCACAGCAGCTCCTGTAAAAGCCACTGTGGTGAAGTCTCAGAACCACACACACAAACAACCCCTCCTAAACGCTGCTGGCTGTCAAAGTGTGCTCACCACACAGCTACCTCCCAAGGAGGGCACCCGCACTTAGTGCCAGCTGCTTGAAAAAGTCTGGAGCCTTGAATATATTTAAAGCCAATCTTCATAGTCAGCTTTTTATTCTTTCTTTTTTTTTTTTTTTAAATTGGAAACTGAAACTAGATGAGGCCAGCACTCCTTTTCTGCAGGGCATTAACCATCTGCCGATGAAAAAATACACAGCTTTATGTAGATGTGTCTGTGGTTTGATAGGTGACATTCTGACCATGTGCCAACAAGTTTTTCAATCACTCAGGTACATAAGAGAATTTCTGAAGATGAATACCTTCCTTCCTCCCCTCACTCCCAATGTTTTTTGCAACCTACCCTCTTGTGTTTTGACATCTGCAAGGCTGCATTCCTCTTGCTCGGCTTCAGTGCTCTGTTTAATGTTCTCTACTTCCAGCCAAAAGCTCTCCATTGGCAAGTTGTCTACCCTGGAAGTCATGTCCTCTGACGATGGGGAAGCCAAAGGGCTCTTCTGAGGAAGCTGGCTCATTTTGCAAGGACAGTTTCTGGTACTGAGAGAGGAAGAGATAAGGAAGAGAGATTAAGGCACACGTAATTCAGGTAGGCATTCACAATACATCAATCTTTGCTGTTAAGCAGCTGCAGCCAAACAGAGGTAAGTGCTAGACTTGGGTTTTTTTAGTGTTTGGCAATAACAGACAAGGTTGAGATCAAATCCTCCAGAGGAGGGGAGATACCTACTGTCCCAACCCACGGGAGGACACAGTACCAGCACAAGTTTTCCTGTGCTGTGCTTCCAGCAGCCTGGGATACCTCCTGTCATTCCCAGCCCTGCTCCCAGGATCCCCCTACAAGCTTGCACAGACACCACACTCACAGCCAAGGCATTTCCAGCTTCACACACACGTGCTCTGCTTATCTGGCGAGTCTGACAGCAACCAGCCTCAGCACAGCGACCTCGGGAGGCTCATCGCTCATATGCGAAAACAGACACAGCTCCATACACTGCAGTTCAGCTCATGCAATAAACAGCTCAGATGTTTGAGGCCCTTTTTTTCCTGCCCAGACCAGATTTTTTTGGCTACAAAGCAGTAGAAGAGTCCTCAGAAACACAAAGGTACAGCATTTTCTTCTTGTCCTGCTGATTAATTCGCGGCCAGCCAAAGTCCCAGACCAGGACTCAGCCAGGCTCTCAGCCTTTCTGTAGGAAGTTGCGAGTTTGTCATTATTTAATAAAATAATGCCTCTCCTAAAACAAATTTTAATTGTCTTCAAAGGGCTGTAACTCATTTAAATCCTGCTGTACAGCCTTTTGAAAGACAAGGAAAAAAAGGAAGGGATAACCGTGCCCTACTTGTGTAAACCTCAATGGTTCAAATCATGATACACAGTTCAAGAAATTGCACACTGCAGCAACGCTGGCTGGTTTGAAAATGGTTACCAGGAGTATCTATGAACAGCCACGGCCACCAAACACAGAGCAGAACTGCTTTCCAGTTGCATGGCAGAAAAACAGATCAAGCCCTATGCCTTGAAAAACCACGATGACAACAGCACCACCCAAATCAATTTCACCTCCCAGCTCAAGAAAGACCAAGAAAGTTACTACTGGTGGCAAAACATCCGGAAAGTTTAAGTTTCCTTTATGCTGGAAAGCCATTACTAGCAGTTCTGCCACTAAATTATAACAAGCATTTCAAGTCTTAAGATACTAAATCTGAAGACCTAACAACTGGACTGCACGTGTTGTAGGATACTCTGTGCTTCTGGTTACACGTGTGCTTGCATATTGTGCCTACATTTTTCTTACAAGCATGTAAGCAGCCTCTCTCTTCTAAAGGTCAAACCAAAAGCGATAACCATCGCTGCAGGAACATCTGGAGCCAGCAACAGCACTGAGAACACAACTAAAAAGTCTTCTGTTTGTTTTACAGGGACACAAATGTTAAAGACTGAAAAGAGCACTTACATCACACAGCCCAGCTCTGACGAGGGCAGAGGTGCCCCATTTGTTTATTATCCATCCCCATCTTTTTTTCCCTCCCCGCTCCTGGGTATCCAAATAACAGCCTTGCAGCTCAGATTCCACTCTACAGCCTGGCAGAGCACTTCAATATTCCAACCAAGATTTTTATTTCTTTTTAACCCTCACAGTTCACACCCATTTTTCACAGTTCTAATACAGCTACCATCCCAAATCACGATATTTCCTTTCAATTTTGCACCTGAATCTTTATCCATTAGGATAAGGAGTTTGGAGATGGTTACAGTTAAGATTAGGAATCAAAATTTTAGATCACTTGGCTTGTATTACCTCTTCATCTTTAATACTCCTCTGCGTCTCCTTGCATACGTTGACAGCCTATCCCTGAAGAGGATCGGGTTTAAACAAAGCCACCTTGCTACCATCAAAAAGCCCATTTCAATGTAACATTGCCATGATATCCCATTAGAACGCTTTTAAATGACAGTCATATGAAATCACCACTTGCAACAAGAGATTAGAAGGAGGATTTCTGATCATATCAAGGAACCTCATTTTGGCCAGTATCAGTACCAGGAGCACCACGGCAGCCAAATTTGCACTGAAGAGCAGTCTCTCAGGTCATAACACTGAGCAGGCTGAGGAACTGTCTCACAG
Source organism: Alectoris magna (assembly GCA_030625065.1). Classification (NCBI taxonomy): domain Eukaryota; kingdom Metazoa; phylum Chordata; class Aves; order Galliformes; family Phasianidae; genus Alectoris; species Alectoris magna. Next base: position 10,223,862 of record CM060576.1, on the reverse strand, counting down.
GCTGCCCTAATTGCTCTGCTAAGAGCATTTAGCAGGCACCTAACTACCCTTCTTGTCATAAGATGCTTCACTATACCATAGTGGGTAGAATCTTATAGATCTAAGTAGCTGCATATTGTGCTTTTCCTCCATGCTCAGCCCATTCAGAGTAGGCTCATCTAGTATCCCAGAGATCTCCATGGTTTCAGGCCAAAGCAGAATTGACATCCAGGTTGGCAGAACCTGACTGAGAATCAAGAAGGCAGCTTCCATCAAGTGCCTGCTCAGCAGGAAGCCTGCAGCACACATAGCTATGGCAATGCCTTCCCTGCACCTGCCACAGGTCTGCCTGGAAAAAGTAAAAACCATTGTAAGCCATGTTGTGCATGGCTTAACCCAGGCACTGCTTCAACTGAGTGGAGTCACACACATGGAAAGCATGAGGACAGATTCGTGGTGTATGTTTGAGAAGGGTCCCAACATCCTTACAGCCCAGATCATCAGGTGACACTTTTGCCACCCAGCAGCTATTTCTGATCCACCAGCACTTTCAGTCCATATCAGTACAATGTAACACTGGTCCAAGGACATGGTTTTGTTAGACCACAGTGAACCGCTGTAAGCACTCCTGTCCTCTCCATCCTGTGCTTCTGTACCAGCCACTGTTAACTTCCTTCCTTCCACTGCTGGGAATTCACATCACCAGGCAGTTCCTGCACATAGAAGCTCCCCTGCTAACCACACTCTGTATCTCTTGCAGGAGAGCCATATCTGAACTACCTGTAGGTTGAATAACCCAAAAGCCATCTTAACTTTTTTCTCAACGCCTCTGTGGAGTGATGCACTGATCTCTATTTCACCAACGTGCAGCACGCTAATCTCACAAAGCGTTACCAGGATCCAAAGCACACCCCAAGCAAACACTGTTGCTCCAGTCTTAAACACCAAAGCAAAAACCAGGCCTTAACATTTAGAAAATGCCTTATTTTCTGGTCTATGAGTTGTTTTTTTTTCCTGAACACGCCGCTTTACAAACCCAGCCAGCCAAGTGGAAGGTTCATTTGAGATTCAGTGCACCTAAGAGATTGTTCTTCCTCATTGCATTCCCAAGTCAACGGAGGGCAGTCTATGACGTATAAGCATAGCAACAGTTTAGATTTAAAGTGTAGATTGTTGGCTTAAAAGGTTAATCGCTCAGTTGCAACTGGGCAATGAGTAAGTGGAATAATCGAGTTCACTCAGATGCACTGCGCATGCAAAAACAAACAAAAAAAAGCTTAACATTATAAAGTTTTAAAAATTAACCCAGCAAAAGATGAACCGGGTAGAAAGATCCAGCTCAGGACACCCATAAAGGAATGACTCCAGCAAGACAGACCATCCCAGCGCAATACCCTGCTCTTGCTGGAGGGCACTAATTGCAGCGGGGCTCCAAAATCATTCAGCTGTCTCATCTAACACACCTAGCCCTGATTTAACAGCATTACCAGCAGTTACCAGACACGAATCTCGACTGGCACAGAGCTCCTATGGTGCATTTTCTCATTTCTTCTACAAATCCAAATTTGTAACATTTGGAACATTGGTAGCCCTTAATAAAGGCCAGCTGAGTGTCGGTGGTTCACCAGTCCTGGACTACAATACAAAATCTCAGAGTAGGGTTTGATCTGCTCCTAGATACTGTCAACACATCGCAAATATACCGTAAACACTCATGCAACTCTGGGCCCTCTTGAATATCAAAATAAAATAAACACTGTTGCTATGCATTTGCTCACTGCAGGGTTGAATCACGCCCATCAGAGACCTTCTCTAAGATCTGTGGCTGCCCAGGCTACTTCACTGCTTGCTCAGCCTCCTTCCCTCGCTGAAATACCTCCCAAGCAGATGAACAAACAGAGAAGGTTCTTTCTAAGTATTTCACACAAAACAGAAGGTGACAAGTGAAGAAAATGGAATTCCTTTCATACTGTTTCCAGGAAAAGCTTGGGTGAAAAAAAAGACAACGTGGACAGGATTAAGTTTATACAAGGTGTATAAGCACCAAGTTTTAAGGGCATTTCCCAAGATTTGGAGTACGAACAAAGACACGCATGAAATAAAGAAATAGATGGAAGGAGTCCAAATTAACCTCCAGAGCAAGTCAGAAACAGCACACTAAGTCACACCAGTGCACTTCAGATCCTTGGCACCAAACACAAACTCTCTGGAAGGAAAAAAAAGTGAGAAATTATTTCATCAACTGGTTGCAATACTTTGACAGATAAAGAAACTGAGTTGGAGAACGAAAATACATTAATGTCAGAAAACACGCACATCTTACCAGCCCTCCATTTACTGCAAGGTCAGAAACAATCAGGGAGCACAAAGGAAACAAAACAAAACCAGAAAGTATGCATGTGCAGGAAAAAGCCCCTCTGTAATTTGCTTGCAAGTTCCTGAGCAAGCAGTTCAAATCCAGCAGAAGAACTCAGAAGGTCAAACCATCACAGCTCACAATGTGATTTTCTTGTTTAAAGTCAAGCAGTAGGATAAAGGTATCAAGAAACAACACACAGCAGCATGTGGAAAAAACAAACAAACAGAAAATCCACAAGTCTTATATATCGGTATATTTAGATAGATCTCACTTAAAGAATTGGAAGTTTAAATCTCAGTCTTTCTTTCAAATAAATATGAATAATAAATATTAATGCGACGACAGAACCTGTCTGAAAGATATCAGTGGAGCTGTCAAAAACTCAGATGAAGCACACACAATCAGCTATGCCATTCAGAATTGTAATTTCCAGCCCGTGGATAGCGAGTATAACATAAGAGATGTCTGGTGGGCACGAGCTCCGTACCTTTTCTACAAACAGAAGAGTGTCAGTTCAGAAGTCACACAAAGGTTGCAAATTACTTTAAAGTCCAGCTCTAAAGACTGATTTTCATCCTTTCAATCCCCCAGGCTTTGTCGGCAGTTTGCAGCTGCCAACTCGCTCCATCCCCTCCATCCATGGAGTGGAAGAGCAATACTGGAGCGCTATTCAAGCTTCTTAGAGCAGACCAGAAAAGTAAAGACAGACTAATTATCAAATTACTGTGGCAAAGATGAACAGAAACTTACCCAATATACACCCAGCATGCTTTACTTTCACTAGCTTAACTAAGCCAAGGCTTAGAAGAACCAGAATCAAAGCGATCTCAGAAGCAGACTGCCACTGCTGGCATATCTTTGCATATCTCTGACCATAAGGGATTTGCTCATACAGCTGTCATTAACGCATAGACCATCTCAAAGGATACCCCCCACACAAAGCCATGCTGCCAAACCCCACCTGTGTTTGTACTAAGGCCTTTTAGCAAGGACTTCCTATCCAAGGGCTGACATACTTGAAGGTATCTAGAGCACAAGTGAGAATAGTTAAGATGTCACTACTACAATTTACTAATAAGATTACAGCTTGTTTTCAGTAACACAGCAATCAGTTCATCAAGATCTCCCATTATGCAAGCAGCTCTGGGAGCAGTGTCATTTCAGGTTGTTTTGAAGGAGCCTGTTCTGCAAGCGATAACGAGGACACGCGAGATGGCTCTGCATACATGGAGGAGTCACTGAGAGCAGGTCCAGCTTTCCCCCACCGCAACAACAACACAGCCACTCCCCAGCTCCTGTCCGGACATCCTGAGTGACACCAGAGAGACAAAACAGTGATTATCTGCCCAGCACTTAAGGGACTGAAGTCCTTCAGTACTGGGGCTTTTGTGTAAGGCACTGCTTTAGCATTACATCCTCAGCGCAGCTTGTGCTGGGATTCAGCTCTTGAGATAACATCCAACACAGCACTGCAAGTTTCAAATAAAGCACAGGATGCAATTTACCTGAAAATAAGTACTTCAGAGCGAAGAAAGTCCATCTCAACACTCGCACCCCAGCCCTCAATCTGAAACAGGCTTATCTCCACTCTCCCTGATAGGCGTCTAAATAAGTAAGCCAAGGAGGAGCAAAATTTGCCTGTAATTACAGATCTGCCTGGAGGTCTCTCAGCCCGAAACCGAGAGCAGAACAAACATGAGATTGATAAGCCCATGCAGATACAGACAAATCAAAATACCTAAAGCCAGATTTAGTTCAATCTATCAGCTGGGTGCCTGCTCTGTCACATTCAGACTTGCCTTGGCCTCGGAATCCACAAGCCATGCCCTCTCTGTTTTTTGTCTCCCTATCAGGTCCCTGAAGCGGTCCCTGCCCACTGCTCACTTTCCCTGCCCCAGCAAGGTGCCCCAGATAGGAAAGGATTTCATTGCACGGACATCCTGCTGGCAGAAAGGGGCACAGGCAGAACAGATGTTAGCACTGCAGTGCTCAATGCCATTTTGGAGTGATCTGTTGTACGTTTATGTGAGATTCCTTAACTAAGAGGCTACTCATGCCTGTTAGTGACTTGTCTGTCACATCCCTACAGTGCCAGGGACTCCAGCAAGGCTGCAATGAGTCAATACCTCCCAGTTACTAAAGCCATCCTCAAAACACGTGTCTGCTACCTTACATCAGATGAGGTGCACTTCCTTTACTCCTGTCACCTGTGACTTCAGGCAACATGCTCAACCTGTACACCTCAGCTTCCCATGTTCAGGGAAGAGCAGGATGGTGGCCATGTAGCTTTCAGAGCGTGTCTGGATCCTTTATAAAAGACATTCTCGACTTGTTTTTGAGATTACTCATTCAAACAAGGGGTTTTTACAAAGGCACAGATTTACCTAAACATCTTACAACTGCATTAATGTTGAACTCAACTTCTTCTCATGACGTAGCCCATCCCAACCAGCTGTGCCTACATTAGAGCAAAGAAAGAGCAATGATAATGCATTATGCCAATATATGAGAACAGGTAAGGGACTACAAAGAGGCGTGAAGAGTAAGCTGCCAGCCAGCACAGAACAAGGTGCGTTGAGAGATGCACTATGAATCAAGCTACACTTCGTGCATAAGAGGCCTAGGGGTGCTGGAACATGGGAAAACCAGATACAAAGCCCTCTGCTTGGATTTCTCACATGAGTTATAATGTATAAGATGAACTGCTTGGCTATTATACTACCATGAAAAGGCTCCAATCGCTGATGACCTATAAATAGCACTTAACTGGAGGCCAAGTAGTGAGAGGAAGAAATGCTGGCTGTGCAGAAAGCAAGCCTGCCAAGAACAGCTGCCAAGCTGGGAGCGGATCTGGAACAGCTGCCGAGGGCAAGGAACCCCCAACAGCAGCAGCAAGTCGGGGTCCTGCCTGCAAAGCCTGCACCCACACTGCGCAATGCTGGGCACCAGGAGCACTGGGATGGGGAGCACTGGGGCAGCAGCTGCCTTTTGTCAGGAGCGCTTTGGGGACGTGACACCACATGCTCCAAATGGGAAGGCAGTGAGCATCCCACAGCGACTGCTGCAAAAATAAAGAGTCGTTAAAGGCAATTAATCAGACCACGAGGATGTTCCGTGCGCCATTTCACAACCACCTCATCACACAGGCATACGGCACGTCTGTGCCACTGCAGGAGTGTGGGTAAGCTTGGGACGTACCTCACTTGCTGTTAGGGCTGGATGAACGGATGCAAAGTGCCACTGGTTAAGGGTTAAACATCCTGCTCAAAGTTAGTGAGCAAATGGGGTGTTCCGCTGTTGCACCTCCTCAGATCCGACCACACTGATACACTGGCACCAGTGCACACACACTGGAACAAACCCAGCTTGCTTGGCGTAAAACTGAAGCTGTTACTGGACAAAGAAACCCTGCAACAGACTTCAAGTGTAAGTCTAGCTCTCTTACGCATGGATACATTTAAGTAATTTACTATATTACTGCTATGTTGCTCCCCTCGAGATTTATTATTACGTTTTTAAATCACAAACGTTGTCCAGGATCTTTTCAAGCCGCCCTTTCTTGCTCCTACACACACAGCCCAAACAAGCTGGGAAAAGCGAGAAGCCAGGGAGGGACACAGAGGAGCGTTGCAGCTGCATTCACACAAACCCAACGCACGTCGATTACTGCAGCAGGGAGACATGCTGAAACTTGGTGCAATTTTTAAGCCGATGCAACAGACTCCAGATGCAGTCTGAAAGCCGATGTCCAGCGAGCACACAGAGGAGGGTGTTTGTAAAGTGAAGTCATTCCACTTGCAGTCGTTGTACCTCTCAGCACGCAGGTTTGGCAGATTATTTATAACTAAGCAGTTCTGACCTTCCCACAGCTCATTAAGTCAGAAAGGCTTCAAAGCACACGTGTTGCTACAGCGCCTTCACTGCCGCCTGAGAAGATGCCCACGATCCTCACTGCAGCCCCTGCAGCACTACCCCCAACACACACACACACACACACACACTCCTGTAGCTCCCACCCCCACTTTGCTGCACTGACACCACTGGACAAAACTATCAGGTTTATACAAAACAGGAAAATTCAGTACATTCGATTTTCACAATCGAGGCAGTTGAAGCACAGTTTATGAGAACGCTTCACAACCCGACTGCTTCTGGAAAGCTACCTTTCCATCCCCGCTGCCACAGGTTTCTCCCCTTGCTGCTCCCCCCCACCCACCTCCTGGAAGCAGAGAGCCGTGCCCCAGCCCAAAGCCCGTACCTGCAGGAGCAGCACGCCGGCTGCATCGGCTGCAGCACCACCTGGGGCCGTGGGATGCGGGTCCTGGCAAACCCAGAGCCCCTCTTGCCGAGCTTGTCCATGTTCGGAGGGAAGGGGAGAGGCGGTCAGCTCATCCGCACCGCGCCAAGCGCTGCCGTGGAGCCAAGGAGCCCGTAACCAACTGCCAAGGGCTGCTCCTCCTCACCGGGCAGGTGTGCAGCTGATTGGGTACCTGCACACGTCCTCTCCTCCCTCCCCATCCACCCTCCCCGGGATGGTGCAGGAGTCACCATAAATACACCTGGGACTTCAAGGCAGCCCCGCCAGGGCTGAGCACCCTGCCTGGAACGCAGCTGAAGGACGAGGCACAAGGCCAGCATCCAGCACTCAGCACGCCTGGAGAATAGCAAGGAGCTATTCCAAGCCTGCGCCCAAGCTAAAGCTTGTTCAGTAATCACTGAGTCTCAGCCCTGTGAAAAAGTAACTCCCACAGGCAGTGCTGGGGAGGAGGAGTTGGTGTATTTGCTCCTCAAAATCTTACTTCTCTGAAGACAGGAGAAAAACCAAGTATCTGGCAGGGAACGGGAGGGGGAGGGAGGCAGCAAAGCAAAACAAAACACGCTGAGCAACAACCACCACAAAAAAAGAGCACTTATTAAAAAAAACAAATCCAGCATACCCTGCCAGTGTTTGGCACTGAGTAAGACGGTTTTATGGAAGGTGCTGGTGTTGAAAGGGCAGCATAAACCCATGACACTGACAGAAAGCATTCTGCAAGATCCAGATCCTTCCTTAGCGCCTCACCAACAAGCAGTATGTGAGCAAGCAAAGGGTTAAAACAAGCACACGCCCCATCTCTGCTGGACCTAATAGGTCTTATCCTCTGTCTCTACTATTCCCATTCTCCCCACCAAATCTCTCGCAGCATTCCTGTAACTTCCCTTTCCTTTAACATTTATTCTTCTCCGTCCTGAAGTCGAAGTTACAAATAAGTCATTTGTTTAAAGTTTCCATAATGAAGACATGCAAAGTTTCTTTGGCACTGCTAATAAGTGCACTCGTTTCCAATGCTCCGGTAAGACTGGATCTATGGGTCAGCCTGCTTTGCTTGCGATGGCTTAAAAGGGCAGCAGCAGCTATTTTGGATACAATCCCTCATGAAAGCATGCAAAGAAGCAATCTCGGTTTCTTCCTAGCCATTAATACAGCCCTTCTCCCAGCCGCTGCATTAGCCTAGCCACTGGAACCCCACCTTGCAAGCATGCACCCTATTTGTCCCACAAGTAACACAACCCAACTGACCAAATTCCCATCGGAACCACCCCTGTCCCCTCAGACAGACTTGTTTTAGGGGAGGATTATCCCAGACAGCTGAGTTACCCCAGCAGTTCCACAGCCCTTGCATTTACATTCTGTCTTACATTCCTAATAAGTATCCTCAGGGATCAGATTCACAGCCTGGGTTATCCATGTAGCTTCCCTATGTATGCCCCAAACCAAGACAAACCACCAAATATGTCAGCCTGGAAGAGTGTCAGCTTGTGAAATCCATGCTTAGAAAGAAAGCCCATCCATGAGCTTTTACAGTAGCACTGAATTATACGTAGGCAGCAGGTTATCAGAACGCATCCAACACTAAAGACCTTACTAACGTGCTAAAAGCCTTCAAACCTGTTCTCATGCTTTCAGTCAAGTACATGAGACAAGAGTTGCTGTAGAGCTACACCTGGCAGGAGCGTAAGGCACTGTATATACATTAAAACAGACATATTCTGTTGGACATTGTCTCCTGAGTAAAGAAAAGTGCTTGGACAATGCTCTTCAATGTCAGTTTAACTCTTACATTTATTTCCCTCTATAAAGTCAGGAGTTGGAGATGACGATCCTCAGGGGTCCCTTCCAACTCAGATAATCCTTGACTCCAAGTGACCCCACAGATGGCCCAGCTTTTGCGAGCCAAAAGATCAAGCAGCAGCAAAGCCAGAAACATTTGTGAGCACGTTTGGCTCCAGAAGGCTTCACACCAAGCACACCTTGTCCTAAAACAAGCAGCCGTGTTTCAGGTTGTTCCTTCTTGCTTACACAAAAGCTGCCAGGTCTGGAAGTAGATGGGCACAACAGCCCATAACTGCCTTTCTTTTATCCTTCAGCTGTTTTTCTTCTCATCCTATTTTCTTTGCTAACCCCAGCCAGCTGCTTTGATTTTTTTGTTAGATTTTCAGACAGACTGAAACAGTCACAGGTATGAGCTAGCTGCACCGTCACAGGTTCCGAAAGCAACAGCAATAATTCAGCCAGGCTTGTTGCAAGGCAAGGCAGAAATTAAAGGATTCAGAATGAAAACAGAATTCTTTAGTAGTACATTTAATTACTCATATAAAGCAGTAAGCAAGCATTACAGAAAATGTAAGGCCTAATTGGATAATGAGGTGCATGCAACAGCAGTTCTCCACTTGGAGCCTTGTGCACGTTCACTCCAGTCTGGTTATTCGTGGCATTTCAAAGGGATAATAGTCAAATTTATTTCCCAGTTTGAGAGGACAGGAATTGAACAGAGAGGCACAACGAGTCTCTAACTGAGGATAGACTCAATCAGGATAAATATCCTAACTCTGGCTTTGAGCTTCAATTAGCCAGGAGAGACCTCCTGATTTCATCAGATGAGCCTCGCCAACTGGGACGAGATCATCTTACTCAAACATGGAGACAAAGAGGCATGTCTGCACTCCCAGCACTCGCTTTGTTCACATGAATTGCTGGTACCAGCCCAGCACTGCCAACGTCACGGCTTTAGCGCATGAGTTATTTCTGAAGGTATCTATAGATCCTGCCAAACCAACATGTCTTGACTTGCTCAGGAAGCCTGATCTATTTATTTTATTTCAGGACCAAAAAGGAGAGGGTAAAATAACCCCCACATTTTCAGACAGTGAGGAATTTCAGCTGGGCAAAGCGCGTGATGTCTGGAGACCCAAAGGCTCCAGGTCCTTCTGCCATGGCACCATTCTGTGCACCAGCACACAGCCCCAGCAGAGCTCGGTGGCAGTGCTGTGGGTTGGATGGAGCACAGTGGCCAGGCCCTGCATTCAGCACCTTGAGGCAGCATTTCATTTGCCAAGCATCCCCAAAGTGATCTGTTAGCAAGAAAATCAAATGCAAGACAATGGCGCTGCGATCTAAAGTAGAGTGCATGATCTGAATGTAGCTCAAACCCCTTTCATCCAATTCTTTTTTCCTCTAGAAAGGTTAATTTTTAAGGAGTACTGAATATTAGGAAAGCTCAAAAGTAATTTGAACCCCCTCCACTCCATCATAGACTGAGAAAATACTCGAACAGCATTACCTACTCATCACGTGGAGCCATTAAGATTAACAGATTACAGTTGCTGGAGTCACCAGCGCGGTGAGATTACCCAGGTCCCAGCTTGCTCCCAGCCTGCCATGGAGGCCATGGCCCGGGGCACAGCACAGTGCAACAGGCACACGGGCTCTCTGCTTTGCAAGACCCAACTGGCACCTCCTGGTTCAAGAGCCAGCAAGAAGCAGCAGCTCTCAGGCCCTTCAATGCAAGATTCATTTTACCATGATACTGGGAAACAAACCCCAGCTCCCCGAGGTGCGCCTGTACCAATCCAGCAGAGATGGAGGTAAAGCACCACGTGCAGCATCACCCATTGACCCTCCCTGCTCTGCAGAGCGAGGATGGCTCAGACCCGACAGCACACAGGTCAGACCCTGCTTAAAACAAAACAGGAGAGCCACGAGTTCTGTGTCAGAGCACATAATCTGCTTTACTGCACCGAGGAGTTGTAACAGAGGATTAGGATGTTGGGCGGTGGGCAAACAGCACAAACAGATGAATCCTAAGCAGAGATTGCAGGCACGGAAATGGTTTTTAATCTCATGTTAAAAAAATAAAAATTCCAAAGGAAAAAAAAAAAAACAACATTTAAATGGTGCACAATAATTCAGTTGTGAGAAACTGAAACATTGCAGCCATAAAAAAAAGACTCACTGCAAACACCAAAACCCAAACGATTATTTGCATGCAGTTCACTGCCTTGCCCTGAGGCTTGTGGCCACTGGACAAAGGCAAAAGGCAAACAGAAGGCAGTGTCCTGCTGTCTGCTTGGTGCTGCCATGGCTTGGGGGAGTGAAGGAGGAGGAAAAGATCCAGCGCTGTTTATGCACATGTATATTTAGATCAGTGAACTGCAAAGTGGTTTAAACCCAATTGCTACCGTAAATGTAATTTAAACCACCCAAAACCTTTCCACTGCTCAAGGAAGAGCTGTGACAATGGAAGGAAGCGCTAAGACACAGCAGCTATTCTTAATACAAAAAACACTTACTCAGATGAATAACCGAGACCTACTTACCGACATAAATTGAACATCTTTCTGCCTTCTGGGCATTTTGAACTGGATAAAATTAGAAACCACGGTGGATTTCTGAGGATGACCTTGTTTATCTCCCTATTCAAACACACGTCTGAACACTCGCTGGGTGCCAGGCCTTGCAAAAACCACGTCTTTTTTGCTGGATGCTGAAGGCAGAAAAGTGACAGGCTGTACAGGTCCTGCACTAATGACCACCTGGCTGATTGTTCATGTCCTCTAAACACAGGGGCCTGCAGTCACTGCAACCAGCTGACAGAGTGCCACGCACCATGTGTAAGGTGTGATGGAGGGAGGCAGAAAGGGTAGAGGATCAGCAGTGACCTCGCTGGCTGCAATGAGTCATCACAGCAAAAGGCAGCCCAGCCGGGTCAGCCCAGCTCTCAGGGACTGGATTCCCATGGCAAAGCTTGCCCAGCTCCACCAACATCTCTGGCAAAGGCTGCACTATGAGCACGTTGCACCTCCTTGATTTTCATAGAAAAAGAAGAGGGAAGAGCTCAAATCCCAAAGCGTCCATCCCTAGCTATTTCACAAACCTCATTTTGATTTCTGAAAGTTGGATTTCCCTTTCCCTTTGGGTAAATGGATGGGGCAACTGCTACAAATAGCTCATTTCTGATGCTCCTCCTATCTGCAGCTGCTGCCCCAGTTCCCAGCCCAGAGGTGTGATGCACTGGGCTGTCACCCTGTTTATTTCCTCACCATAATCACAGGCAGTGGGATGGGCTCCACGGGCTGAACTCACCATGAGTCAGTGTGTTTTTGGGCATCCCGTAGGAGTTACTGCCCAAAAAATGCCAAGCATCCACTGTCTTAGAAAAGAAGTCATGCATGTGGCTCCATGATCAGTGCAAATGCTTTAGAGCTACCAAGGTTATGAGACAGCTGATCAGCAGCTACTAATAGCTTGACTCAGATAAGCAGGAGTTTCAGCAAGGACAGTAAGACAACGGGAGAAATAAAGCAGGAGTGATCCAGTCATAGCTACACAGCTACATTAGACGAAAAGCAAAATTCTACAGCTCCAAGCCTGGACAAAATACAAATGAAGTTTACCAAGTTGTGTGTGTGTGTATGGTTTTGTGAGCTCCTTACTTTTTTGAGGGGGTGGAAGAGTGCAGAATTTAGTATTTTAAATGCATTGTATATGCTCAGATGCTTTATATCAGGTGAGACTAGCTGAAACTACCTCATATACTACGTTGGAATCCATCCTGTCTTACTGAAATTTGTCATGTTAGATGATTTGAACAAAAACTAAATCCACTTACCTAGGTATTCCAAACTGTTTCAAGATTTGAAGCAAAACAGCCCCCACAGAGGTTCCACCACAGGAAGGATACAGAAACACTGAGCATTTTGCTGGGAATTCAACGCCCCTTTGCTCATTTGTGGGTGTCCTTCCAATGAGCAAATGATGCTGTCATGTTTCTGCCTCCTGAGATGCAGTGGGGCTGGAACGTGCACCAGCCTGAGCCATCCACCTCCTCCCCATTGGTTTGGGAACCTCTCCCAGTGCAGAGACATAAGAGCCGGTCCCTGCATTTGCAGAACAAGCAACTGCCAGCCCTGCCGAGGGCAGCGGGGACACAGCAATACAGCTCTTTCAAAGGCAGCGGCATTTTTACTGATCCCTCTTACTCAATTACCTCCAAAATAAGATTTATTACAGCCTAGGAGCAGATGTTTTTAATTGGTAGACAATAGTAAGGGCCAATTACTCTACTCATAAGCAACAGTTGTGTTTGTACTTAGAGTGCCATCATCATTTATCCTAACAGGCTTCTGTTCTACTTTGTCATCCCTTCAACAGGTCCCTAGGAGAAACTCAAACTTTTCTATGTGGAGAGATCAGAAGCATCCCATGATTTATATTTATAGGCATCTTCCTCATTCATCCTCTAGAAGAGAGCTGGCACAGAAACATAACTGGCATGCTTTTTTAGGAGTGCAGGAGTTAAAAAAAAAATATATATATATATATAATGGCAGCTGTCACCATTTGTGCTGCACCAGAATCTTGCTCTGCAGTCAGCACGGAGCTTGTCTGTACTAGTTTCTTCTATAAACGATGCAACAGCTGGAGCAGAACTTGTTGGGAATGCTGAAACTGATTTCACAACGCAGCTAGCAGCTCTTTCAGAACTATTAGTAGTCAAGACTTCATTAGCTCATTAGGGGTGGATTTGTTTTTCCAAAATATTCATGACCAAATTTAATTACATGAGTCTTCATGAAAACCATAAGGCTACAGACGTGATCTGGGACTTTAGAGCCAGTGAGGGAACAGAAGAGCTTGCTGCAGACCTTAGCAGACAACTCTGCAGAGCAGGATTTGGGCAGGTTCATTGCACACTGACCATCCCGAAGGTCAGTGGGAGACCACAACAGTGCCTACAAACTAACCCCCACGTGCTGCTTACTGTCATACATAGACTCGCTGCTCTGCCTGCAGGGCTGAAAAGATCAGAGCTCTTGTATCAACATCAAATGCTGGTGCAAGATAGATTCTCATTCTTCAGTTTACACCCAGTGTACAAGTTCAGAAAAGTGCTATTTCAGAGGCAAAAAGACAACATCATTAAACCATCCACTGAATAAACATCGTCAATTCCAACAAATTAAAGGATCACGCATTCCATCTGGACCAGCAGCTGAGCTGAAAACTAAAAACATTTCATAAAGGTAAATCTAGAGACACGCACACAAGCAGATAAACTGAATCCAATGGATCGTTATAACCAAACTCACACTCCAGACTATGTGTTAGAACAAGGCTGGTATAAGCTACTCAACTTTTGTACAACAGGCATTCTCTGACAGAGGCATTGCTTGACTATGGCTGCTCCCCCAGTACAGGTTGCGGCCCCACACACAGTGCACAGCCACCACAGCTCAACCTGACCAATGCTGGAGCTGCACCACCAGCCTAAAACAAGAACTCCACAGATGCTCAGCACAATGAGAGGAGGCACAGTGCCCTTGCAGCTGTGCAGAAGCAATGGGTGGGCACTTTCTGACAACACAGAAACTCTTCAAATTTATCTGGAACAACTCACAGGAATGGTAGAGCCCCAGCTTCCACACTGGAAGGTATAAATTTTACATCAGCTTACTCCAAAAGCCTTTCAAGAAGACCCAGAGCAGACCCAGCAGCATCCTCATGGCTGAAGCTCTCAGGGCACCCACCATGATGCAGGGGGATGGCATCACAACAGAGGAGCAAGGATGAGCTCCCACCATCAGCTAGGAAACCAATTGCTCATAAGCACACAAGTTAATAATTTTGTGAGTTAATGAAACAACTCATGGGAAAATTAACCAGTCTGTTGAAAGGGGACTGACTCCTTGTTTGATTTTCACCCAAAGAACTTATGACATGGAAGTTTGATTTGTATGGCACATCATCCTGTATAGGAGAGGTCTAAACAAACCATGATACTTGGCTCAGTATTAATGTCAGAAATAATATAGGGTTAAATGACATTCATAGACTCACAGCTTGCAACCAAGTGGCAGCTTCTCGACCTTCACAGACTAGCATCTCTTTGCCACCTGCTTTTACACGAACAACGTAAGACAAAATTGCACAGACCTCACTAACAGAATTAACAGAAAACCCTTAAACAAGAAATTCTCCTTGGTTCTACTTCTTCATTTGCATCCTGGTTCATATTTTTTCCTAGCTGATACATCATTCCACCACGTCCTGGTATTTAAAAAAGTCCTAAGTTCTCCCAAGTGAACTTACAGCTCTCTGCTTGCTCCAACCTCTTCCTGGCCTGCAAACATCCGTGCTTGCTTTACACTGGCCAAGAGAGTGTAGGAAATGCTGAGTGAATGAACTCTGCAACTCTTGGATCAGGGATAGCGTTAGGACGAGTGCTCCCAGGAGAGATTCTTCCTTTCCTGCTAATCAAAGGAAATACTCCATCTAAATACAGCTGGCACCTTTATCTACTTTTACCTTTCTTATGCACAAGCTGGAGTCAGTCCAGGCTTGTAGAGTATTTGACCAAAACAACTGTATCTCAGATCAGCTGCAGGGATGTATATACTGCAGCATCATGCCTACCTTCCGCTGTAAGGCATGAAAGGATTTCCTTCCACTGTGTCAGCCCTGCTGTTTTCAAACATTAACATTGTCTGAGCTTTGCCTTGACAGAGAAAAACAACTTTCATCAGCAAAGCTGTATTTATTTGCTGCCAAAAGAGGATATCCTTCCAGTTCCATTATATATTGGCCACCTGCTATGGTCCAACCAAGAGCTACAGGCTCCTGTTCACTCAAGAACTTACATTAACTCCTCCTGCACTACAGAGGAGCCAGACAAAGAAGAGGTACCACCTTCACCATGCATACAATCACCTCCCCTCTTCACCGTGCATGCAATCATCTCCCATCCTGGATGATAAAAGATATTTTCAATTATTATAGCCCAGCAATGAAACACCCAGCCTCCCTCCCCACTGCACAAATGGGGAAAACACTTTTTTCTCTCCGTGCTATAAAGTCACCCTACACAGCGATGTAAGGGAACTGACCTCACTGGGAATGCCCAGCTGTGAGTGTTACTCTTTGCCTTAGGCCCAAGGACATTCAAGAAACCCAGATTCTTATTTTCAGCAATCCCTCTGGGGTTTAAACCAAGGCAACAGGTAAGTACCAGTAAGCCCAGCCATCCCAGAGCCCACGCACCACAGGCCAGCCAAAGGAAGCGGGCTTCTCGGATGCTCTCCATAGCAGATAAAGCCCAGTGAATGTTCAGCAAGAACTGAAGATGAAGAAAAGACATCTGCCATGCCACCTCCTCCAGGAAACAGGCACTTACCTGACCTCAAATAATTGGCATCAACCAAGTCAGAAACCAGGTGCTTCAGAGAGAGGAGTGCAGATGTGATACAGCCTGGCAGCTGAAGGAATGATGATTACTCACAATGTGTGTCATTATACTGGCTCTTATTTATAATGGTCTCTCTCTTTTACTGCATCAGGTGACCTGGCAGGGATAACTGAGAAGTCAAAAAAAAAAACCAAACAAACAAACACAAACCCAACAACAAAAAGCCCAACACAGAACCACTTGATCAGGAGCTTGCTGTCACTACTCCAGCAATGCCCAGACTGCTCGATGTGCTAGTGCTGAACAGCAAGAGAGTGATGGTCAGGATCTTTCCATTGTGTTCCTCACCTCCTTGGTACTTCCTTCCCAAAACACCTAACAGTAACGTGTTGGTACACCCCTCCATTTCTATCCAAGTCCATCGCCCCAGGAGGCATGTTCTGCACAAGGGTAAAAAGGACGCAGAGATCAGCGCTTCAGTGCTACGACAATCAACAAATAGGAATTCCTGCAGTAGAAACATGCTTGGGTCTCATCCAAGTAGTTACAAAAGTGCTGTGTCTCAGCTATACAATGTATTCAGGATCATCTCCTATGTCCGGGCTCTGCCATAGGATGGCAGTGTATGCTTTCAGGTTGACAACTCACAGACCAGCAGCCACAGCATTCAAGCAGCCTGGGACATCTTCAGTTATAATAAAGGGACACAGTTTCATATCAAATAAAAACTAAATGACTAACTCAGACCAGTGAATTACCATTAGCATTGCCAGGCATTATGCAAGAAGATTTGAGGGTCCCAGAGCTTCAATCTCTAAAACTTTAAAAGGACATGAAAGAGAGACCAGAACGTGGCTTACTTTAAAAGGCCCCCCAGTGAGGACTGCCCTCCTAATTTTCCATGTGATAACAACATTTCACTCACACATAGCTAGCACAGGAGATTTAGTGACAAAGACCCTCAGTTTAACAAGAGCCTCAGATTTTGCACAGAGCTCAACAGCCCGGGCACCGGTGGAATATGCTATGCAGATGGAAACAATTATTTAGGAGGGGAAGAACTCCTGCATGCACAGAGCAACATTTCACTAAAACTGAATAACCTCCCACCAACACATTCCAGACTCTTGGAGTAATCTGCTTTGGGGAATATGCTTTAAGCTACATCAGCTTTTGTACTTCTTTCTCCAAACTTCTTCGCAATCACAGAACGCGCTCCCCTGCGAGCTGACCCAACGGTCTTACCAAACAGCAAATACCAGAAAGTATTATAAACATCTGAACCTAAAACCTAGTTAGAGTCCTACATTTTCAGGCAACGGGTTCTGATTTCAGACAAGCTTTCTCACTGCACAACAGACCTGGAAGGACTTATCCGCATGATTAACCGTGCTGCTGACTTCTGCCTAAAGCATAATGTAATGAGTAAATCGTACAGGCCATATTTGATATATAGGTAGTTTTTTCAGTTATCATTTTCTTGTTTTATTTAATACTTCGCTGATAAGCAGAACTCGCACTCCTGCCTGGCACTGGTGAGCTGGAGGCTGCTTTTTTTTTTACTTAACAAATCAAAATCACGTTTGTTAGAAAGAAGCGACATTACAGAAAGGGATACAGACCGATCAGAAACATCTAATTACAGGCAATCCTTTCAAGTCAGCTGCACGAGGACTATTTCATATAATGTGTTGCAGGATTAAAAATAACTCCAGCAGGTTTCAATTAAGAAGCAATGCCATATGGATTTTACATTCGCAACAGGAAAGCTCAAACACTATGTCAGGACCAAGACATTTTTATGCAGCACTTAAACTGCTCGAGTAGAAGCATGTGGGCCGTAACTTCCCCAAGTAAGCAAGAGCTTCACTGAACAAAGAGCCTAGAAGATGTACAAAGGCAGAATACACTTCAACCTTAGTCTTATGTTGCAACCTCCAAGTCTTAATGGATTTAAAAAAGAATCCTCCCTCCTCACCCGGCCAGAGCAAGTCATGCAGCTCACAAACTATCACAGCCCCTGCAAGGATCCTCAGGTCATCACCTCCTTCCCCACCCTGCTTAAAGCTGGGTCAGCACTGAAGTGAGAGCAGGATGTGGAGGGCTTTGGCCAGCTGGGACACGTGAAGGAGCCACTCCTGCAGGCTGCATCTCAGCGTTCCCCTGTACTCACAGGGAGCAACAGCTTTCCTTATGGCACACTGGGCCCTCACCTCTTTCAATTTATAATGCCTTGACAACTGATGTCAAGCACTGGAAAACAACATTTCTGGGTTGCATCTTTCAATGGTAAAAACACAACCTCAAAGAAAATAAACTCCTGAGCACCCCAAGCACAGCGCTGCTGTTGCTGCATCCTCTTGGGGCATGAGCCAAATCCTGTTTTCCAACATGCAGCTGGACACACAAACCCCAATTCCAAAGCACCAAGAGCAGATGTCGACCCAGCTGAATCACCCCAGGACTCCTCCAGGATAAGGCAGCAACCAGCAGCAGTGCAGCACCCAGCTGCTGACATGTGGTGTATCACCACATGCTGCAATGCCTTACCCCTAAGCACTCTGACATACTGCTTTCTGGACACACTTTATCATGTAAATCCACCAAAACACACTATGTCACTTCAGTTTACATGAGTCTGGGTCTTTCAGCAGGTTTTTTTCTTCCGAACTCTGGAGCTCAGAGGAGAGCAAAACTGGTTGCTAAGTTTTGCAACACGCAATGCTTCCTGATGGAGTTTTAAGAATGTTTATCCAACCCCACCTCTGTAACGTGCCTGCAAAGTAAAGGCTTTACAAATAAGAAGGAAGAAAAAAAGAGGGGGGAAAAAAAAAAAAAAGAGGGAGATTAAGTGATGTGCAAAAGGTCACAACACACCTGCGTCTGGTATACAGCAGTGCAGGCTTCCGGCTCCCTGGAGTCAGAAGAAACTGCTGAAGTACAACTGAGAGAGGGAACTCTGTCAGAAGAAACTGCTGCCACTGCTGTGCCTGAAGTCCTCCCCGGGCTTTGGGAACCAGCTCTTTCAGCTAAGGAAGGTATGCACTTGGCAGTAAATAGGAGTGCCCTAGGACCGAGGCTGCTGGGTGCGTACAAAACGGCATGCTGCCCCAGGTGAACAGCCCTTATGGGCGAACTGAACCCAAACCCACAGAGGACCCTTGATTTCAAAGAAGTTTTTATTTGCAATCACAGCGAACTAATACTTGAAGAAGTTCTGCAGCTACCCAAGTTGTGCATGCTCTAGCACTCCTGCCGATGCCCAGAAAGCAACTTACACCCATAACACGAAGGGAAACCAAAGCACAAATTCATGGATGCTGTTCAGGTACGTGCAGCCCATGAAGGAGCTGAGGAGTCACACCACGTCTGCCGTGAGCTCCAAACACCGCACAAAGCCCCAGGGGCAGGAACTGCAGCCTGACTGGGAGAAACAGACCGTGTTAACAGGGAGGGACCGCAGCATCCGCATTGTAGAGCTCAAACCACCTCTACGCTCAGACCCACCTCCGTGTCACATTCACACGCCATTCACCGCGTGCAAAAAAAACCAACCAACCAAACAAACAAAAAGCACGCTCCGCAGCAGCGACCGCCCGCGTTCCCCTTAGCGGGCTGCACACCCAAAGCCGCACGGATACACCCGCACGTTCAGACGGGCGGTGTTTCCCGCAGCTCGCATTGCGGAGCGCAGCGCTTTCAGCCCCGCCAGCTCCTCCGGCACCGGCACCGACCCCGCTGCTATTACGGGGACACCGGGAGCGCCAGCGGCCCGGCCGCGAGAATGCTATTCAGAGAGTATTTACACAGCCTAAAAACTGCTCGAAACACATATTTTGGTGTTCCCAGGCTTTAACACATCACCGCGAATAGCAATATTCAAGCACCGGTTACCTGCCCATTTCAGTTTCCCAACTCCTTCCCCGCGGGCTGGCGGCTGCCTCGGCACATCGCGGCTCCTTTGTGAGCGGAGCCCACACGGCGGGAGCCGAGCTTCTGCACGCAGCGGCTCCCCGCTCGGGAGCTGCCCTTCCGCGCGCAGAGACCGCGTGGAAAAAGGGGAAAAAAACCACCGAGACCACCAACCAGCGCTCTTCCCCGCGGCGCCCGGACGCGCTCTGCAAACAATAGCGGGCAAGGCGAGGAAAGATGGAAAAAGAAGAGCGCGAAAGCAACAGCAGCAGCAGCCGTCCGCCCCTCCCTCCCGCACCGCCGCGGCTCCCCCGAGCGTTACCCACCGCGCTCCCGCAGCGCCCGCCGCCTCCAAGCTGCGCGCTCAGCCCCGCCGCGTCCCGCGGCTCCGCCTCACCCCGCCCCTCGGAGCCGCCCCGCCCGGCTCCCCCCGCACCTGCCCGGCCGCGCTGCTCGGTGCGGTGCCCGGCTCTGCGGATGGCTGAAGGCGATTTGTTCGGCAAACGGCTGATGAATAGCATGATCCGTATATATCTCCTCGAAATAAATGACCACGGATATAAAGACAGCGAGCAAACAAGTTTTATTTAAAAGCGTGCTGCCCTGCATAAATATTTGGACTCGTGGACAGCTGTGGGAAAGACAAACACAAACAAGGCGTGCTTCGTAATTACAGGCAGCAGAACCGTTACACAGTCTCCCCATGCAGAGCTGTGGAGAGTTTCCTTCACCTCAGGAATAGGGACAAACGTTTTCTCAAACGGCAGCGTGCTCCCTACGCTGACCCTCTATTTTCAACTTTTAAAACGAATTCATGCAACGCATGTATCAAAGCAGTGAGCAAACGGCCCTTCATGAACCTTTAGGGGACAGAACTGTAGCATATGGCCCTCCTGCCCCTTTCCTCGTGGCCCCACGGAGCTGGCAGTGACTGTCTCTGGCAGTGGAATCCAACCTCGTGTGCTGAAAAGGGTGTATTCTGCACAGCAGCAAAGGAGCACACACACCATAGATGTTAAGGGTGTTTAGCCACTCTAAACGTGATTTGTACTTTGCAGTAGGAGAGTAGCCGAGCATGCTTCCAAGCTCTGTGTGAGGTGCTACTTGCTGTGGTCCATTTAGTAACATAGAACCAGTCAATGCTGCTCACTTGGAAAGCAGCTGCTGTGACCTGAGTGCATCGGTTTAGTCCTGACCACATTTCTTTATTAGGGAATTAACCTCCCCCTGCCACGCTGGAGTAGCTTTCACAGATGCTGAACAGGATTGCTGCTAATGGCCATAGAACTACCAGCTTCATTTCTACCTTGAGGCAGTCCTCTGAGCTGCACTCTGCTCTGTTTTCCCGTATCTCATCCCCAGGATTGAAGTTAACAGCTCTCTGCTTTGCAGCCTTGGGGAGCCCAGGATTTTCACAACATTGCCACGCAGCAAATCACAAAGCCGAGCCACACTGACAACCAGAGAGGATGGCAGAAGTTGAATCCTCAGGACATTACAGATCTGGAACAAATGGCTGAGAAAAGTCCAGGTGAGAGAACGAAGCATGGAGCACAGCAGCTGGTGTAGAAAAGGGGAAGAGAATTGTCATGGAAACCACATTTTCAAAAGAGGTTTAGTTTTTTGGTAGGGTATAAATAATGTGAGACCATCCGTGGTTATTCCTTCTCTTGGCCACCCAACACAACCAACAAGCCTGTTGGCATTACGGGTCTTAGGCTATAAGGGATGAGCTTAAACTCCAGTTCTTCAGACTGCTCTGGAGAAGCGAACGCTTGCATATGCAAAGAGTTCTAGGAGAGCCAACAGGTAACCCAGCCAATTCCAGGCTTATTCTTGGCATTTTTTCTTCTAGTACCAGTAATAGAAAAATAATAATTAGAACAAGGGCAGTGTCATAAGATATATATATATATTTTATCTTGTTAGTATTAGTGATGCCAATGATCATTTAACATGAGATATTCCTGGTTCCATGCTAAAGGTCAGCTTTGGGGTGTGCTAGTCAAACAGACGCAGCAATTTAAGACAATACCAGTCCCTAACAATTCTAGCCTAACAAAGCAGCCTGCAAAGCTGGTAGAAGAAAGCATGGGCAACTCTGTTGCTGCAATTTAAAATCCCATGCAATGTAAGTAGAGAAGACAGAACAGAGACAGAGGAGGCAGAAATTAGCCGTACCTTCTGAGCCCCTGCTGCAGCAGGGTATGCAGTCAAAGAGCAAGGAAAGAAGCCATACACAACCCTAATCTCTTCCACTCTTTCAGATGCATCTTTTGGGATTTGTATGAATCTGCATGCAGTTCTCAAAGACTTTGCAAATATGTATACATACCTTAATAATACACACACTTATACATATGTATGGTAGTTACCCTGCTCGATTTGGTACTACCTTTAGTTGGTATACAACAGGAATCATTCCAAATAGGGATGACAGGGAGAGAAAACCTCTTGTTGTTCATTAACCAAGCAGAAACCAGTCCTGAATATATCTCAGGCAGAGATGGAAAAAAAGAATAATACGAGCTGAAGCACAAAAGCAACAGATATGCAAAGAGATAGTCTGGTCATGCACTCACCATCATGATGTTACAGAGAACACTCCTTTCCACATGGGAGGGCCTTATCTTCGGTTCTGAGACCAGCCGTCTGAGATGGCAGTTTGCTTTTGGCTTTGAACTCAGATAAGCAGGTTTGGGCCTCAGTTGTCCCGCAGGGCCACTGGGCTGTTTGTCCTCTTTAAATTCTGTACTTGCTGTATCATTCTGGCTTTCATCGTCCGTTGGTTCATCTTCAAATTTAGATTCCGAATGAGACACATCAGCAGGTTGTTTCTTAGTTTCTTCTGCAGGAGGCATCTCTTCTGGAAATAGATTTTGAAATCTGTTACATTACAGTTAGCAGTTCTATGTAGGAGCTGGGCAAAACTCTTCTGAATCCCTTCCACCTGGAATTAAGGATTTTCAATCCCAGCTAGGCAGCAAGAGGCCTGTACAAGTGGCTGATCTTAACCATTTCGATTTTAATCAGCAACTACATTAAAGGTAAAGCTGAGTTATGCACCTGTTTTATTCCCCACTTGTGCCTAGTGTAAAGTGGCATAAAATAAGTGGATATGACTTAATTAGTCAAGAAGATATTAAAAAGAGCATTGCCCTATTCGGTTTCTTAAGAGTGATAGAGAAATACTTGAATGCTGCAGTTCTTCAAGCACACCAGTATGTCAAAGCTTAGTAACGCATGTAGTCGTATTGACTGAAAGGGAATTTAGATCATGGAAGCCTGATGCCAATAACAGTCATCCTAGGGCCTGGCATTATAAAGGTAAATGCAGTGCACACAACCTGAAAAAAAAATTATGTCAACTGAGGCATCACAATATTTCAGAGTTCCTCTGTCCAGGAAAAAATTGACACCCAAACTCAATGTTAGAACAAGGCACAGCTCCCCTTTACCTACACAATACACATGATCATTTTATTCTGCTTTCAGATACTAGAAGTAAGCCATGCCTGTGCTACTCAGGGTAGTTTGTACCATTATCATAGCTCCATAGAGCCTGTACTCTTTTCTTACTGTCATTGGTTATACAAAAGAGTGCACTCGGATGTGTGGAGAAACAGCTAGCAGCAAGCAGAGATTTCTGTGAGCATCACCTGTACATTAAAACTGAAAAATAGGAGCCGAGAGTCAAAAAATGCATGAGTACACAAAGGCAG
Organism: Alectoris magna; assembly: GCA_030625065.1. NCBI lineage: Eukaryota > Metazoa > Chordata > Aves > Galliformes > Phasianidae > Alectoris > Alectoris magna. The sequence continues at coordinate 10,200,388 of CM060576.1, read as the reverse complement.
GACAGGAAAGGTGATTAGAATATAAGCCCGGCTGTGGTGAACACCTTCTGCTCCACTGCTACCTGTGGGCCTAAAGGAATCATTTGGTTATCTCTAATCCTGGGGGATCTATTACAGAAATGGTTACCAAAATGTTAAGTAAGAACCTGACTTGTTGAAGTCGGCTTTTATTCTTAGTTTCCTCCCTACAGTTGTCCCTCAAAGGCAGAATTACTGCTTTTGATTGGAGTCAGCCCATTTATCATTGATTCCTCGGCTGCAATTGCTTGTGCTCCAGGATTAGCAAAACCAGCCAAGCTCTATGCCCAGCAGTACATCAGCAAGCCTATTATTAGCCTAAACCAAAGCATCTTATTAGTTACTGACATGTTCGAATTAAGAACAGTGGCAGAGCGGAAAGAAATGCAAAATACACAAAGAAATGAAAATGCACATCCTGCTCCTTTAAGAAACTGCTTTTAACCAGACTCAGCATCAATACGAGAATCCCTTAACAGCTCCCCTGATAAAATCCACTCCCTCCCCAAAACACACAGAGAGGATGAACTTTAATGCTGGCATTTGAAACCACACAAAATTATTAGGAAGCATTTCTTTTAAATAGGAATCTACAAAACGCATTCAACTTTTATCTTTCTTGAATCAAATTAATTCTGGAAATAAAAGAAAAAAAAAAGGCCGAAAATACCCCAGCTGGCAGGAGTTAATCTTCTTGTAAGCATTTTAACAGACAAGCGTAATCATTTGATTTTCTGTATGCCACCAACAGCATAAAACCAAAGAACAAAAAAACCACCAAACCACACCTTTATTTTCCCTCTGCGATGAGAGGCATTAGGCTAAAGATAGCTGACAGAATGCTTTAGAGATGAAGTTAATAGACAAAGCCTTTCAACAAATGCATGTATCCAATCAGCTGCAGAACTTACCTTCATTAAGCAAGAGCCGTAGCCAGACCACAATTATGATCAGTATTAGTACATATGGCAAAGAAAGACAGAAGAAAATAGGCAAAGTCAGCTCGGTCACCAAAGGAACTGGAGGATACTTCATTGCTAGCTTCAGGTTAATCTAAGTTTAGAGCAGCTTGCTTGTTCTTTACTAACCACCTTTTAATAACTCTGATTGCATCACTGTGTTAATCACAAGAGGACCACTGGTATCCTCAGCATGGATAGCAAAAGGAACAGCCCTGTGAGGGTAGGGAGGGGGTGAAACGGATTAAGCACGGGATAAGGAGACCTGAGAAAACATCTGATTTGACTGTCATTGCTTCAGCTGGTAATTACGGGATAAGTACAAATTGGAAAGCCTTCAAGGCTGATGTTAAAATGGTAGTTAAAGGGACTCTTATGTCTTCTAATACAGGGGTATAACCAAGCACTTCAATTGCTCTTTGAAACTGGGAGTTAAGGTAACTTTGGAGAAATGAGTAACACAGAATCAGGGTTGCAGAGTTAGAACATAACTACTAGCTAGTTAAAAACTGCTTATGCCAGGTGCTCGTTTAGGACAGATCCCATTTCTAACCTTCTCTGCATATTTCATTCTATTAGTGAATCCATCAGGAAAATATACTTTAATATTTTAATTGCCTTCTGATTTCCATTCACTCCAGGAAAGGCAAACTAGCATGCTTCATAGGACATGCATCTCCATCTGTATTGCTTAATAAAGGAGTCCAGTAGTAATTGAAGTAGGAGCAGATAAGTAGTTTTGGTAACTTGGTGTTCATCACTTCTCCCCAGAGCACCAGGATGGTGCTGCTACATTAACTGCTGTACAGCAGCGGAGGATTTACGGGTCAAATTGAACTGCACGTGATAAAAGATGCTAAAATTCCTTAATAAAAAGTGATTAACAAAAGCTGAGCTTGAGGGTTCTCCAAATCACCACGTGAGAACAAACAAGCATCAGGGCAGAAATTAGGGCCCACCTGTGGGCTTTGGGTGGCCACACCTCGTCTGGCTGCTTCTTTTGGGCCTCGTTATTAAGCACCACTGTTAATTACAATCGATGTGAGATCCTGCCGTGGTCTCTCTCTGTGATGGGGTTGTGGGCCTTGTCCCCGCCCATGGCTCAGTCAGACAGCTCTCCTGTGAGGCGAAGAAAAGAGAGCAGAGCCCCGGAACCCGAGCGCGGCCCGCGTTGCCGCCCGGAGGCGGCGTGGTGCGCCCAAGATGGCGGCGGGGCGGGTGTTCGCCTTCCGCGACGCGCGCTGGGCCCCGGACCCGGTGCAGGCGCCGAGCGCGGCCGTGCGCAGCCCGCAGCCGGTGCCGCTGGTGATCGACAACGGCTCGTTCCAGACACGGGCGGGCTGGGCCGCCGCCGACCCCTCGGTCCCCGCCGAGCCCCTGCTGCGGTTCCGCTCGCTGGCGGCGCGCAGCCGCGGGGCGCGCGGTGGGGCCGGCGCCGAGACGCAGGTGGGCAACGACCTGGGCAGCCCCGAGCCGCTGCGCTGGCTGCTCCGCTCGCCCTTCGACCGCAACGTGCCCGTGCAGCTGGAGCTGCAGGAGTTGCTCTTCGACCACGTCTTCCAGCGCCTGGGGGTCGCCTCGCAGGTACCAGCCAAGCCCAACCATCCAGGCACTAAACGTTGATTCTTTTATCTGGTTTCCTTAACTAGAAATACAATCGTTTTCCCTTGAGTAACGTTTTGTGTGCCTAGATGGCTTGCTGTAGCCATGTGATATGAAAGCTTTATCCAAAGCTGAACTAAATCTCCAGTTTTCAGTCATGTTTTCCCTCCACGTTGTATAGATTTTGGTTAATTAGGTCTTCAATCGGGGGGTTGGGAGGGACCTCAGGAGATCACAGAGTCCAACCCCTGTGGGAAGCAGGCTCCGGCCCGTGGCCCTGCCGCCCTCATGGGGAAGTTCTTTCATGTGTTTGAATGGAACTCCCAGTGTTACACTTCTTGGGTATGCTTTTAAAGTCCATTCTTCTCTGCATTTTGGAGTTCATTCCTTGGTTGAATTAATATGGGAAACCCACCTATAGGCAAGCTCTGTCCCCTTGAGCACTGGGCGTAATGCAAGTGTTCAGTAGCCTGCACGTAAAGCGTGTGCTCATTGCTGTTTGGGAGGGATTGAAGCTGATCTTTAAAAGAAGGAAAGGTATTTCTGGGTCTTCCGTTTATCCTGTCTTGTTTTTCCTCCTTTTCTCTGGTTTCTTGCAGGGTTGTGTTGATCATCCAATAGTTTTGACAGAAGCGGTGTGCAATCCTTTGTATTCAAGGCAAATGATGTCAGAGCTCCTCTTTGAATGCTATCAAGTTCCTAAAGTGTCCTATGGCGTGGATAGCTTGTACAGCTTTTACCACAACAGGAGGCAGAACTGGCCTTGCAGTGGGTTGGTGATCTCTTCAGGCTATCAGTGTACGCATATTTTGCCAGTCCTAGAAGGGAGGTGAGTTCTTAATGTCCTGAATACCCAGTAAGTTCTTATCAGTGGTAAAAATACCTTTTCCTCTGGCATTCGGCCTTACAGCTCAGCAATATGAATTCTTACTAGGTCCTGATTTACACTGAAGAGGAAGAATGTTGCAGTGCTTAGGATTGCAGCCTGAGAAAAGCAATAGATGTGTTAAGACTTCCAGGTTCTTAAGCTATTTACCTACAAATATTCATCTCCCCGCTTGACCGTGTTAAAATGAATAATGCTGAATAGAACAGGGGGTCTCTTTTACAGTGAAGGTCTCTTCAGTTTCAGTTGTTTCTTTCGGACTTTCAGGTTGGATGCTAAAAATTGCAAGCGTATCAATCTTGGAGGGTGTCAGGCAGCTGTGTACCTGCAGCGCCTCCTCCAGCTGAAGTACCCCGGGCACTTTGCTGCCATCACTCTCAGTCGCATGGAGGAAATACTTCATGAGCACAGCTACATTGCGGAGGACTATACAGAAGGTAGAACCGGCTGTCATTTTTTGTATTGATCAGTAGTGCTCACTGAAACTTAGTTCTGTACCCTGTGTCCCTTGTTCATGGAACAGGATTGAGTTTTAGAAATCTTTGCCTTGTTAGTTCAAACTTGTTTGTGAGTGATATGTTTCTACAGAGGAAAATAGGTCAGCATGAATTTATTGTATTAGTCGTTTTACTCTGTACTTCCAACGGAAAGCTCAGCTGGTTAGGATTGTTTCTGAGCACGTTTCTCCTCTGTGGGTGTTTTTGCATATCTGTTTTAAGGTTTCCAGGATTGCTGAGGAGAATTCTCATGACATTTTTGGGAATTAATGAAGTTTTAAAATTTCCATAACTATCAAGCAGTGGCCACGGGGTAGTGTTTTCTTCAATTTATCAAATGCGAAAGAGCTTGCAGTGGTTTTAAACGTGTGAGAGCCCTCCCTTAAATCGGGGAGAAGAGGCTGCACGCTTCCTACTTCTCAGTGCTTTGTTTGTTGCATCCTGGAGAAGAGAGTGCTAAGAACCATTCGCACTGAGTGCGACTTGAATGCAGTTCTCTGAGGAGGCAGCTTAAACAAAGGAGTGACTGCCAAGAGGTGGGCAGAATCCTGGGCTGGATTGTTGCCTGCTTTCTCCTAAGCCTGAACTTGGCTTGGAGCACGTACGATGTGTGAATCATCCTGTTCAACCTGACAAAATAGTTCTTTTACTTCTCAAAATTACTCAGAACTACAGAAGTGGCGGTCGCCAGAGTACTATGAGAACAACGTGCACAAGATGCAGCTGCCCTTCTCTAACAAACTCCTGGGGAGCACTCTGACCTCAGAGGAAAAGCAGGAGAGGCGGCAGCAGCAGTTACGTAGACTTCAAGAACTCAATGCACGTCGTAGAGAAGAGAAGCTGCACCTTGACCAGGAGAGGCTGGACAGGCTGCTGTATGTACAGGTAATCATGGCGGGTTGTTTCATTTTTTTCCGAGTCTCTTGGGACTTAATTGATGCAGGAGATGCTTACAAGTTCTGAATAGTACTTTTTTTGAGAGGTATTTTGAGTGTCCCGTAATGAGGGCAGTGTATACATACGTAGCTAGTGCGTGTTTGATTACCATATATCATCCATCACAGCCAGCTCTGATTTGTCTGTAGGAACTTCTGGAAGATGGTCAAATGGATCAGTTTCACAAAGCTTTAGTGGAGCTGAACATGGACTCTGCAGAGGAACTTCAGTCTTACATCAACAAATTGAGCCTGGCCATTGAACAAACGAAACAAAAAATCCTACAGGCAGAAGTCAGTATTGAAGTGGATGTTGTGGACAGCAAACCAGAGGTATGTTTCCTCCAAGTTAATCTGATTCTAATCTCTGAGAGTTAAGTTTCTGTCTTAAAATGTTCCCTACGTGTAAATATCTGCATTATTGATGGGTTAAGGTTTTCCTTTAACACGCTTGTTGCTGATTTGGCAGCTGCTCCTCGTTTGCAGCTTTCCTATGCAGTTACAGAAATTTTTAGTTATGGTTGTTGAAGTGTATGCCTGAAATTAGTAACCCTTCTGGCACTGTGCTCTGGGATATATTTTACTGTTTGATTTCTTATAATTCTAAGCATAGGCTCTAGGCTTGCTGACACTGGTTAAAGTACGTAATTATATAAAGTCACTAAGCTTCCTCAAAAATTTCAACTGGGGAAAAAAGAAAACAGCCCTTAAAGATAGATCATCTGTAGGTACCACTGCTTCCATTTGTGCTTATTCTTGACAGCATATGCAAGCATTCTTGCTGAAGGATGGCTTGCATATAGGGTTGTAATTGTAGCAGGTAACATCCTGATCTTGGTTGTACTGCAAACTAACTCCCGTCTTTCTTTACTTTTGCATTACTTTTGCTGAAATAATCTATAATGCATCAGGTCCGCTTCTTTCTTTTTAAGACAATTGGTGACATTGAATTCTAAGTACTTAAAACTCAAGTTCTTGTATGGTTGTCTGACCCACAGCTACTTAAATAGTTGTAACCTAGCATTAAAGGTGCGGAACTGTTAAGCTTCTTTTAGAAGTGGTATTTTTCTGCCTTTCTGTTCTTTGCTTTCAAATGCAGAGAACTTTATGGTAAACAACCAACCCTTTGCTTTTGCTTTGGGTATGGTTTTGGTGCAGTCAAGCAGCATGCTTTATTCTTTTTACTCATCTATAAAAGATTAAGTGCTAGGCTTGGTTATTGGAGTCTCCTCTGAGAAGGGAAAGTTACTTGTCTGCTTTGGCCAGACTAACACAGGCTCAGCACATACCAGCTGCTTCTAAGAGCTGGTCTAAATCTATTCCTACATTTGCTTTTAATTGCCTTGCAAGTCACAGAAAATCATTTTTAGTTTTATCTATCTTTCCTCAGGAAAAGGTAGGGAAGAAAACAGAAGAATGAAGCACAGGGGAAAGTGGTGCCGGAAATAACAATTCCCATGTTTTATACAGAACTTGAGACACAGCCAAAACTAGCCAGTGAGGTGGTTCTTCTGGGTTCTATTCTTATCAGGGAAGTTTGTGTAAGAATCAAAATGACTGCGTGTGAGCAAAATGGGGTTAGATCATGGACTTTACCAATGTTTCAGAAAGTGATAGCTGAATGCCTATGGGCTCCTTGTAATTCTGCCAGGTGGTTGTGCCTAGGTTCCAGCACGTCTGTTTTGGATCACACACTCCTCTTGTTTACAAGGTATAGTCTCAGATGTTGGAATGAACTGGCAAGCCTTTTTGTTTGGTCTGGGCTTTGTGAGGAAGCTTATAGTTACGTGCTCTTCTGCTCTATTCTGCTTTTCTGTTACTGTTTTTTGTTGTGGTTTGGTTTTGTTTTTTAGAAGTCAAAAATGTTGGAGATAGCATCAGGTGACTTCCATTAGTTTGCTTTAACAATGAGCACATCTTCAATTTGGAGTAGTTGCCTGTCTTTTAAATGAGATAAACGAGATGCTTCAGAAGGTTTAAATGTTCTAGCTTTATCTCATCCTGCTTGCTAAATATCGTGACAAATGCTTACATTAAAAAAGAAAAACAAGGTAAAAACGGATCTTTAGAGACAAAATTAGAAATCTACTTCATTGTAATGAAGAGGGAAATGAGATAATTAAATAATTGCTCCTACTTCACAACAGTGTTCTGTAATCTGGAGTGATGTCCTTCGTTAGGAAGGAGCTTTGGGAGCAGCTTTCTGTCTGTGTAAAATGCAAGGAGGTTTTTTTTATATCCCATGTGCAAATGCTAAGCAGTTACAAGTAGGCAACTGTCAAAAACTGTGCTAGCTTTTTAGCTAGCAAATATTTGTTTTCCAGTCCCACACAAGCAAAGCAGGGAATTAAATGGTAATTATAGAACAGTTAGAGGTGCTGGGAGAGCACCAAGTTTCAACCAACTTAAAAAGCTATTTTAATAAGCTTTAATATGTTGTTATGCTAGCAGGGTCCTGGCATTCAACCTGTTGACTAAGGCTTGTAATTTCTGAGCTGGCTTCAAGATAATGATAATAATTATGAAGCCTGAAAGTGCTTAAATTTTATTCTTTGAGTGAGTGTATTTCTCCACTCCTGGGCTGTCATCAGTCTGATTTTTGTCTTCAGTGGTGAAGAGCAACATATTCATTTTCAAGCATGGTAGAGAGTTTGGATGTGCAGGAATCAGGGTTAAATTTTCTGGATGATTTTCACCAGAATTGATGCTGTATATGTGCCTAGCACATCTGGGCTAACGGATCTGAATGTTCTGTTTCCAGACCCCTGACTTGGATCCACTAGGAAGCGAACAGTCACTGGAAGATGTCGAAAGTATCAATGAGTTTGAACCTTTATTTGCTGAGGAACAACCTGAAGCTGAGAAGCCTGTTGCTGCAGTGCAGGTTTGACTTCAGTACCTACAGCTCATGTCAGAGGTTACTGCCTGCTCTTTGACTGTTTCTCCAAATACAAACAGTGCTGTCTGTTTATGGAAGAGATTATTAAACCCTCTGAACTGTGCACAAGACAGGAGTCCCCACAGTCATGACTGATGGTTTGAGCATGAGTACACCCAGTCAGCTCTCTCTGCATGTTGTAGCAATGCCGTATTCTTAGGGAAACAGCCCTGCTTAAGCTTTTGTGTGTGACTCATAGCCTGTATCCCATTCCAGCGTGAACAAAACTTTCTGACGCTGAGCTTTAGGACTGAGCAGTAACAAATACGAAAGGAAAAAAGAGGTCAATTTTCCTTATCCTTTTGGAACCTTTTGCAGCATGGTTCTATCTCTGAGAGAATATAATGATCTTTTTTAGTAGAGATTCTCTGGAAACTTTGCCTGCTCTGTTCTCTAGTATAACTTTCTACTTTTCAATCTTCTATTTTTAAAGCCCGTGTTTAACCTGGCAGAGTACCACCAACTTTTTCTTGGCACTGAAAGAATAAGGGCTCCAGAGATCATCTTCCAGCCCTCCCTGATAGGAGAAGATCAAACTGGTATAGCAGAAACGATGCAGTATGTACTCGAAAGGTGAGTTCACAGAGATACTGGGCACTTTCTTCAAACAAGCCTTTGTTTGGATACCAGCTTTTGCAATACTGGTTGTTTAAATGTACCTTGAGAAAAGTATGTTTGAGTAGTTCTTTTTTTTGGCAGGCTTGAGTGTTCAAGGTTAGAGATGCCATTCTGTTCTGAAAACCACATCTAAGTTTCTGGTCATCTGAGTCAGTGGTCTTAAAACTCTTTTTGTCATTCACTCATATTTATTAAGAAGTTTTAGAGTATAAACTGTCAATATATGTGTATTTATCGATAAATCAGATCCATGTGCTACTCAACTAACATATATGTACATTGTAAAACAAAAGTAGAAACTGAAAAAGGATGAGACAAAGATTGGGTATTTTATTAACCTTACAAAAATCAGTTTTGGTCCCCTCACTATAATAGAGATGCTGAGTTTCAGGAATGCGTTCAGTGAAGAATAGCAAAGCTGGTAAAGGAACTAGAAAACCAGACATCAGAGATGGCTAAGGGAACTGAATTTAACTGGAGGAGTCTGAAGGCAGGCATTGCTCTCTATGACAACCTGAAACAAGGCTGCTGCTGGAGGCCGTTGGTCTCTTTTCCTTGTGTCCCATCACTTGTTGCTCAAGGAAATGGCTTGCAGCTGTGCCAGGGAGGCTTAGATCAGATATTGGGAAGAATTCATTCATGGGAGGGTGGCTAGGTGTTGGGGCACTGTGTGAACTGGTGAAGTTGCCATCCCTGGACGTATTTAAGGGATGTGTGGACATGTTGCTTAGGGACATGGTTTAGTTGTGGACATGGCAGTGTTAGGTTGGTGATTGGACTTGATAATCATAAAATCACTGAGATCGGAAGAGATCCTTATGGTTCTGTGAAAAGGACTTTCTTCCCACACAGCAGTACATTGTCTTGTACACATCCTGCTTTGAAGACCTCTGATCCAAATTGTTGTGGAAGTAAACAAAGAACCCTCACAAAAATATCTATCCCCTAAAACAATAAGGTATCAGTCTCTGTAAGACCGAAGTCAGCAATGTTTGTAAGTTATCAAAGTCTGGAGTATATGAGATCACATTTTCTCAGAAGTAAGAACTCCAGCTCTACTGAATTGTTGCTTTATGAGGATAGAGTTCAGAGCACTTTGAGGGTTTTCTTCTGCCACCCCCTGAATTTACAGAAACCTAATGAACACAGGGTTTCATGCCAGTGAGGTGGAGAAAATTTCTCAAAGTATGAATCTTGAAGACAAACTGTCAGGGTTTTTCCCTGATAGCTGTTCAGTTCAGAGGAGTAATATTCCTGAAAAAGATAGGATTTGTGTGTTTTTCCTCCTTGTAGGTATCCAAAAGAGCAACAAGCTGTTCTTGTCCAGAATGTTTTTCTCACTGGTGGAAATGCGATGTATCCTGGACTAAAAGCCAGAGTCCAAAAAGAACTCCTTGAAATGAGGCCATTCCAGTCATCTTTTCAGGTACACGCACATGCTGATATAATGTTTTCATGAATATCCATTCATCTGTGTGGAAAAAAATAGTTCAGGCTTGGAGAAGTACAGAGTGGGTGTCCTCAGAGCATGGGAATGGAGAGTGTTTGTTTTATGATGAGGCAGATGACAGGTTCTTTAGACCTGAGAGAATGAGGGTGGGACAAAGATGCAGTTGGTCGTTCTGAATACGTTAGAAAGAGTAGAATTGCCTTGGAAGAGTTGCTTCAGACTGTGTGCTCACAAGAAAGCATGTTTGGCTGAACACCTGCAAATTGGAACCGTTACTTTCGGAAACAATCAGCCTTTGTTAGGAATCATTGCTGGGAAGAACTGCGCTCACTTGGAAATGAAGTTACTTGGTATACTTACATGTAAAGATTATCTGGAATAGCAGCAAAAAGTGTCTTAGAAACCTATGGAAAATAAGAGCTTTATTCTTTCCATTAAAATGTTCTGTGCTGTGGTTCTATCAGGCGTGTCATTTTACAGATATTATTCGTGGTGTTTACAGAGTGCCTTGTTCAGCCAGCTTATAGCTGCAGCAGGAAGCATTTTATACTACAATAATAAGAATCATTTAAATGAGAGCATGAATCTACTCCAGAAGAAAAAAAGAGCACGTGGAAGGAGCATGTGTAGTCTTTTTCCCCACACAGTGTGATTTCTTAGCCTGCAGTGTTCCACCCTGCTACTTTAAGCAAGTAGGAAGCTGGAGCTCTTGATTCAAGTTTTGTGTTACCCCCCCAGCTCTTCCAGCATCAGCTTCGAGCTGTTAGTGCTGTTGGTTGTGAATGTGATGTGTGCGTGCTCTCGAAGCTGCAGAAGCTCAGCAGTTTCATGGAGAATTGATCTGAAGGCGGAAACGTGCTTCAAATCCTTTCCTAAAATCACTTTCAGAAGCACCGAATTACCAGGTCAAACTTTGGAAGTTGTGACTTGCATTGTAACTGGAGTAAGAAGGGCTTTTCTCTCCTGTGTTTAGATCAAGTTGGGACTGTCCTGCATTTGACGTTCTTGTATTTTCCTTCCAGGTTCACCTTGCTTCCAGTCCCATTTTAGATGCCTGGTATGGGGCTCGGGATTGGGCAGTGGAACACATGACCCGTGAGGAAGGTTGGATTACCAGAAAAGACTATGAAGAAAAAGGGGGAGAATACCTCAAGGAACACTGTGCCTCAAATGTCTACGTGCCCATTCGCCTTCCAAAGCAGGCCCCAAGGACTACAGAGGCATTGGCATCCAGCAGGGCAGCTGGTACGGGCAATCCTTGTGAGCAGGCATAGTAGCGATGAGCCTTTGTAACAGTCCCTCCCATGGAGGGAACAATGCAAAGAAAAAAGCTAATGCTCTGTGGCCTGAGCTGTGTATGGAGCAGAAGCCTTGGGCTTGCCCTGTTGGCTGCTCTGAGAGTGCGAAGTGTCTCATCTGTTGCTTGAAAGAGATGTGCTATTCTGGAGCATCAGCTGGAGTGATTGTAATGGATAGTGCTGCTGCGTAGCACGGGAACGTGGATCAACAAGGAGGAACACAGGAAAAATGCATTCCAGAGGGAAATACTGTCTTATGAACTTGTATAATAAGACCTCTTTTGAAAATGTCTGTGGGTATTTTTTAATCAAAGTTCACGGGTTGTGTGCTGCTCTCATTGCACAGCCCAGAAGCTGGGCTTGTATTGCACGAGTCAGTCCAGCAGGTGTCTCCATTGCTCGTTGCAGTGAGCTGTTGTGAAGTTGTGCTATGGGGGCTGTTTGGCCTCCTCCTGAGGCTGCCTGGGCTCGTATCCTGATTGCTGTCCATCCTGCTATGTGCTTCTGGTAAACCAGTGCAGCATCAGTGGGATTTCAGCTGCTTTCTGAATTTGTCAGCTGCTGACATCTTGGTTAAAAGTAGAGGTCTGATCACAGAGCACGGCTCAGCTGTGAAGGAAGAGCCCTCCTTAAAGCACAGACCAGAAGGAATGCTGAGTCCTGTGAAGTCTGTAGGTGATTTTGCAGGAGTGAGGGCTGAGCAGGGCAGCTCACAGCAGGTGTGACTGCTGCTCTTTGAAAGCTGGCTGGGAGCACCTGCACATTACAGAGCTTGTTGCAGCTGATCTGTAGCTGTATTTCATGATACACGGTACATTGGCTTCCTCCACTAGAAGCCTCTTGGTAGCACGTTCTCTTGAAACCATTAGTGTCAGCCATGTTCTGTCAATGGTGGGAGAGAGAACAGCTCATCCCCTAGCAGAAATCCCTTGCCACGCTTAATGTGGTCTCACAGTACTAGAAAGGGTGCCAACGTGAGTGTAGTCAGGGTTGTTAGCTGCCTCTGGAGGTCAGATTTACCTTTTGACTTAAATTGCTTCTGAACTGTTGGCAGTGTGACTAAATCAGAGTGGAGGATGGCCACTGAAAATCTTGTTAACAGTAAAGCAAACTTGCCTTATCGCTGATGTGTGTGTTTCAGTGATTTGAGCTCTTTGGCAGGTACAGTAATAAGCAGGTATTTGAGTGATTGTATGTTGCTGAAAAACACAGGTTTGCAGCCAGGCCCATGTCCTGCACAGCATACTCCAGCTGCAGTTTAACTGAGGGTTCAGTTCTCACACAGAACAACTCGCTGGTGCTTTCCCAAAGAATAATCAGTGCTAAATGCTGGACTGAAATCTAAGCAGACACCGGCGGTTTGGCAAGAGCCCGAAAGTGTTAGGCTGGAAAATGTAAGACTATGAGGAAAATATCTGGGCCATAATTGGTATCAGGAGGGTAAGCAGGTGGTGGCTTCCAGTCAGTCCTGTGAGAGCTGCACAGCACTGAGATAAGTTATCTTGCTGAGTCAAAGCAAAGGGCGTGAGATGCGTATTGATGCTGAAGTGTTTATTGCCATGGGATGTGATACATACATCTAATAGCAAAATTCTTAACCAGACCCGTGATTTTAAGAAAAGCTGAGTCTGTCAAACACTGAGGTCCTGCACACTGAGGTCACAGCTGTGTGCAGAAGTTAAATGCATTTGTATATGCTCAGAGACTGTAATGGGGGTAGTGGTATGGACCTGCTCTGCTGCCTGGTTCCTGAGGCACCTGGCACTGCTTTCTCCCTTTGGCTTCATCTTAACTGATTGGGGAGGAGGAGGAGAAGGGAGCTCGCTGCCTCTAGCTAGGACCAGCAATCCAGATTTGAGGCTGTCCCAAGCTGCCTCCAGGCCTACCACTTTTCAAGAATATTAAGGCAATTTGAGGTGTTCAAAGAATGTGGAAAAACATGCTGTGCTGAAATGCAGAGATGTTACACCCCACCAGAGCGTTTCTTTTGGTTTTTGTTTTGTTGAGCTGGGGTAGGGTGGTGTCCCATTGCTGTCTGACCTCTTTCTGACCCATCTCTAGCTGTCGTGGTGGGCAGAATGCTCACGATGTTGTTGCTTGGCCAAACTGTTCCAACCATTTTGCTTATGAATTGAAAGCAGAGCTGTCTAATGCAGTAAAGAGTTGCCAAGTCAGCTGCTTTGACTGCTTCAAGGAAGCACAATTTTATAATCTTCTAAATATTAGCTGTTAATTTGTTACTTTATCCCTGTAATAACTGGAGTATCTAATGAACTTGGGCAATACAATTGCAGTCACAAGCTGTGCTAAATATGCTGGTGTCGTTTAATTGCTTGGAGTAGCAATGTTTAAAAGGGTGGACGTTGGAAAACAGGATTGATTTTTACTGGCTGAAGTTTGCTTCCCTGATTTGTTCTGCTGAAGTGCTGCATGAGTGGTGGTGGTGGCACAAAGGTTGAATGAGTGCGTGGTGCTGAGGGCAGGAGGAAGCAGCGTTGGTTTTGGTAGTGCTGTTGGTTGAAGTTCTCCTGGATCTCCACCATGGTGGCATTTCTGTGGCAAGGTTTTCTCATGCCAATGTGAAGAGTTTGGTGTCAGTTTTCCTTCTAACCAATGTAGGGTGCACCAACTCCAGACGGGGCTTGGAACCTTCCTCCTATGCTTTGGCTTCACCACCTAAAGGAGGAGAAGGCCAGTAAGGTGCCTTCCTGGCTCTTTCTGGTGGGGGTGTCTGGCTGTGTGGGGAGCTGTAGGAGGAATTGTTACTGGAGGGGAAAAAATACAGCTCTGTGGACAGAAGAGTGCAGGTGATGCCACTGTGAGGGCCTTCGCCAAGTGCTCAGTGGGCTGTGTAGAGCTGCACATGTAGAGCTGCTGTGTAGGCAGCCTTGTGGTCAGCAGGGTGTTTGTCCTCACAGGTGTCCTGCAAGCTGACAAATGCAGTTGCCAGCCTGAGTTGGTCGAGTGGTTCATAGCTGGTCCTCAGTACTTGAGGTTCAAAGCAACCCACAACCTTATTATACAACTGAGTTATCACCTAATTCAGGTCAAAGAATACAAAAGTACAAGTTAGAATTTATCAGGCTTGGTGAGCTTGGTCTATTTAATCCAAACTGGGTTCCACCTTTCACAGGGTCCCTAAGATCTGCTTGGAGTGGAAACACCACGTCAGTGAGGAGCCCTGGGGACTAAACACAGGTCACGTGTCCCATGTCCCAGATTTCCGCTCGGGCTGTGTGCAGGGCTTGCTTTTGGTCTTCAAGGCTTCTTATGTTTCCTGTGCCACGACGACTTCAAACACAAACCGTTCTTTGCTAAATCTCCGCTAGGACACCCATGTTAGAAGTCTTTGCTCCGATTATTAATCTCCAAAATAGTGGATGTGCTGGGTAAGACAGCATTTCAGAAGAAAGAGAAGATGCCTGTGAGCTGTCACTTAAAATTTAGGATTATCCCTCCGGAGACAGCCTGCAATGATCACGTCGCAGCCAGGCGTAAAGGAGAACTTTTGAAGCTTGTGTGGGATGAGCTGGGGAAGGCAGACTGCTGTAATGGATTTAACGTTATCCCCCAAGTCAGATGGTGGGATTTCCACCCTGGTTCAACACGTCAGGCACAGAGCAGCTGCTCTGAGTCCCATTATTCACTCCCACTGCCAGTCGTTGAGCATGAGCTTCAACAAAACTGCTTGGCCTGACCTGGTTCAGACTGCAGCTTGCTGCCATGGTTTGCCAAGAATTCTCCACGCTGCATTTTGCTCTCTTCAGATGCTCAGCTTCCCATGGTTAACTGCTGCACACCTTTTACTCCACTTCCGAGCCCAGCCTTGGCTCTTAGGACATCAAAGTGCCATCAGTTTCTATGTTTTCTGTTTTCTTTTTAATTGCGTTGTTTCTTCTACATCCTTAGGGATCTTTCCTTCCCTTTTTTGAGCAGTGGGCTTGCTTTCCATTTCCTAAGGCGGTAGAGACCGTAATGAGAGTACTAGATCGAGAGCCAGGAGGCCTGCCTTCGTTTTCATCTCTATTTACTCCTGACAAGCCAGTTTGTGCTTGTTTGCTTTGACCTTGCTTCTGCGCCGCGGCGTCTATAACAGCAAAATTAACCTGAGAGTCATTCTGGTAGAGGCTGTTCACACTGTATAACAGCTGCAGAAGACAGTAAGGGTGGTGGGAAGGCTGGAAAGGGGGTTGTGGGGATGGAGGGAGGTCAGATAAGACCCCGGGGAGTCGGTCCGTGCTTCGTGCTCAGATGGGCCAGGTGCAGGTGGGAGTCTTCTAACCACTTGCTGTCTGAAGCTGAATGAGGCATGCAGTGGTGTAAGAATCACTCCGTACTTGTGTTCTTTTATTCTTCAGCAATTGCTGCTGATCACCGTCGGAATATGGAACAAACTGGGTTTACAGTCTGACTCAGAAGCTTTGATGCTCTCAGAATTCCTGATCTTGTGGAGGACAGCATTTCTTTACCTGTTAATTTGTTTCAGGACGGAGGTGAAGAACGAAGTGTTTGCTCTCTTTATCTGCCAGGAAATAAAATGAATAGAAGTGATGTGCTGGTGGGGAAAGCATCTTTCATGTTGTCAGTGAGATTCCTTGTAGGCATCCAGGCTCTTGCGTTCCCAGGAGCTGTGCTCAGGCTGTTAACCCGAGAGGAAGCTCATCCCCAGGGGAAGCTCAGGGCAGCACTCTTGATGGGTCTGGCTGAGCTTCACAGCATGCGAGGTTGGTGTGGCTTCGTTCAAACCCACTGAATTCCAGAGAAAAGAGACCTCTGGAAAGCGTCGAAGCTCCTTGCGCTTGGAGGTTGTGAGGTGAGATACCTGAACTTTAGTTATGGTAATAAAGCAGGAAATGGAGCCTGACTCACTGACACTTGTTCTGCAGCCCGACCTGCCAGGTGAGGAGCAGCCCTGGGGGTGCCCTGAGGGCTGGCAGCGACGCGCGCTGTTCCCTGCGCAGCTCCAGACGTAATTCTGTTTGCTCTCTGTCTTTATAATCTCTTGTCAGCACTCCAGAGGCAAAATACCTTTACAGTGTCCCCAGCTGTTTTATAGGTTGTATCCACAGTAACCTGGATTCCACCATGGCTTTTTAGGTTCACAGAGGGTGTTAGCAGGTAGATTCCATCTGCCAGCTCTGGCTTTGAGCACTCAGTAAGCTTCTTGCATAGCTTGTTGAGTATTAGGAAAAGCAGCTCTGATTGCTGAATGTGGCAGGGCTGCTTTTTTTGTGTCATCTTTAGACTCAGTTTTATGCCCCTTGGGTTGAACGTGTGCATTAGCGGGATGCTCCTGGCTGGTGTTGTTTCTCAGCACTGCAAAATGCATTTCCAGCCCCGACCCTTAGATCACTATAATTTCGTTTTCCATGCTGCAGCTTGGTTAAAATATACCCCACTCCTCCTCTCACCCCAGATTCCTGCCACATACCTGGCATTCCTTCATCTTAATGAGATGAGGGAGTGGGGGATTTCACCCTCCTGGAATTTTAGAGGAATACTAAGTGGATTTCTCATGAAAAGTCCCATTTAGGATATAAATCTCTCCAGAAGGTAGCCTCGCATGGCAAACTTTTGCTTTTGCTAGTAGTGGCAAACAGTTTTTGGCTCCTTGTTCAATCACTGCTTTCTGCTTGGGCTGTGGTGCAGGTATTGCAGTGATGGAGCGAGCTGCTGGGCGGAGGCTGAACTCTAATCTGTTTGTGTAGGCAGGGCAGCGGGCACCTCCTGCTGCTGGCACTCGGCCTTCCTGCTGGGTGCTGCAATCTGCCCAAACTCTACGGTGTTTTATTTTGCCTTGTCCATGTGGAAAATGTTCACTATCGGGTGAAAATAGTTTTGTTCCAGGCTCAGCCGTGAATTTACACTGTGGATCATGAAGCTGCGTTGGAGCAGTTTCCTGCAGTCCGGTCCTGGTGCTGCCCATGTCAGGGCAGTGGTGTCCCATGGCAGCAGGAGCACCCTGTGTTTGTCACAGCGCTCGCTGATGGTGGCCTTGCTGAGGCTGGTGCGTTGCAGCCACCTGGAAACGATCAGCCCCTGCTGCTGGGAAGCTCCCCGTGTTCACACATAGCAGTGGTAGCAGCGACACGTGTCTCAGCAGTGACAGTGGTGCCAGCTGCCCGGAGCGGTTTCAGGACCGCCCTGGAGCACTTGCATCCCTGTAGGAGATGAAGCAGGAGCAGCGTGTGTACAACAGGAAGAAGAGGCTGCCAATAATGACAGCTGGCTGACACCAGGTAAGCAGTGAGGCATGGAAATGTGTGCCCAGAGCTGTCTGCATGGGATCCAGCTCCGTCGCAGGGCTCTGCTCTCTCCCACGTGTCAGACAGGCTGGATTAAGGAATACAAACCACAGAGCTCTGCACGCAGGTGGGTGTTGGAGTGGCAGCACCGCGCTGTGCCGTGAGCTGCTGCCCTGGAGGTGCTGTGAACGCACTGCAGGCTGCGAGGACGCTGCTGCGATGAGCCCCGTGCTGTGCTGCTCCGAGAGCGGCTGTTATGGAGCCCTGCGGGGTGTGAGGGCCGTGGCTGCTTTCATCCCGCTCCACGTGGCAGGAGGCCACGGGTGTCCTGCCGCAGGAGGAGCGGGGAGAGGAAAGCTTTGATTCCCAGCAATGGACACCGCGGTGCTCGGGATGGAAGGAATCGGGGCCGGGGGCTCCTGCTTTGCTTTTATCCTTTGTGACTGGGGCTGCTTGTTGTGGGAACGGCTGTGACCTCTCCTCTGGCTTTGTTTGTGCTCGCTGGCTGATATTGTTCACAGCAGCTTTGATATGCGGCTCGGGGGGGGAGCAGGAAGAGCTGCTGAGCCTGGCTGCCCACTGCGGCCTGGCAGGAGGTGCCCCTGAGCTCAGATGGAGCTCCCCGTACAGCAAGGAGGACAGCTGAGCCGTGTGCCATCACGGGCTGTCCCCGAGGTGATGACTTGTGCCCAGCGCCTGCCTCTTCTGGGTGTGATTTCCTAGGAAAGGAGAGCCGGGAGGCTGCAGAGCTGCGGTGCGGTGCTGTGCTGTGCTGTGCTCGGGGCGTGGGGTCACTGCTGGAGGTGGGAGATGCCCATGGCGTGCAATCCACGATGGCCTGCGGGCAGCAAGGCAGACCTGTCAGGGACAGCTCACACTCATGATTGCTGCTCTCTTGGGTTCGTTTTAAAAATCCCAATGAGTTTTGTTTTTCCACAGCACGGCAGGCTCCCTAGGCATCAGAGAAGACAATTCCCAGAAGCTGTAAAACCCTCAACTTGTTTACACAACTCAACATGCACTTTATAATATTGTGTCACCCTTCAACCTCCTCTGCTGTTGTTTTATGTGCTGGAATCTGAAATGCGTGTAAGCCCTGGTTACGCTGTATGCCTTACGCAGGCTCGAGATGCTTTTAATTGCAAATTCACTGCTGTTTCTATGAGCAGTTGACAACTCAATCACAGGAGCCAGCTGTCAGGAAGAAGAGCTCTTATCAGGTATCAAATGCAGCCCTACGGTCAGAGATGGGAGCTCAGGGCAGGGGTTTGTTTCAGGCCGTGGGCTTTGTGGGGTGGGTTTGGTATGATGTTCCCGCTTCAAGCTGAGCTCTGCCTTGCAGGTGCTTCCCAGCACGGCAGCAACAGTGCAGGAAGCAGAGCTGTGTTCAACCTGAACTCCTCTACTCTGTAAGAAGTGGATATTATAAAAGCAAAACCGAACAAGCAAAATCCCAGAATACCACTGCTCTGACTTCAGTATTTTGCACCGAAAGAACCCGCTGCAAGCCGTTCTCAGCAGACACACCGACCTCTATTTGTCTCCTTTCCAGAAGGGTGTTGGAGCCGCCCCACCTCCTGAATTGAAGGAAGTCTTTTCCTGAATTGTGCACAGAAAGGCTCCAGGTTTCTGGCTCAGGAAGTCGCTCCTCAAGCCTGGGGCCGGCGCAGACATCCCTGTCAGGCCGGTGGAATCCCAGCGAGTGAAGTCCTGCCAAGAGCAGTGAGTTCGGCTGCTCCTGCTCTGTTTTTTCTTCCCATGCTGTGTCGGAGGATGAGCACCCAGGGTCCTCCTTCCTACTCAGAGTAGGTGCTGTGGCTTAAATCTAGGCTGAAAACAAGCATAAATCTAGCTTTGTTCCTTAGGCATCCTAAAGACTCTCCTACAAATAAGTCAGAATGTGTACGTTTTAAAGTGTTCTGCTCCTTGGGATTCGTGTTTCTACTTGAAAATAAAAAGCTTCTGCTTCTCATTCAGTGTGGCATCAGCTTCTTATGAGTTGTGTAATTTAAGCATTTTGAATGTAAGCACGTGCCTTTAATACCATGATTTCTTAATTCCGCTGCCACAACTGTTAAAACATACATGTAATTTGATGGTAGCTTTATGCTAAATGCAGAGCCGTAATGAATGTGATGGTGTTTAAGTTCCTTGCCTACCAAGCATAAAGATAGAATAATCTCTCCAGAGTAAGGAGAACTTCCTCAAAGGACAAAACTGAAAGGTTTGTGGTAGTAATTTAGCTTTTGGAAGGAGGAGTCTAAGCTGGTAGATGGGACTGAAGCAGGGCCTGAAATGCAGAATGCTTTACTGCAGAGATGGAACAGAACCTGGGTGACCCATCCTCTGCTCCCCGGTACTCCCCATTCCCAGTTGTGATGTTCCTGGATAGAGTAACAGAACTGCTTGTGTCACATCTGTCTCTTCTCCTCACAACACCTTTCCATGCTGTACCCAATATGAAAAGCCTTACATTGCCGAAGCTCTCAGGAAATCCTCTTTTTTGGTTGTTTTTTCTTTTTTCTGTCCCATTTTCACCTATGTTTACTAGCTATTTTGGGAAGCAGAAACTGTATACAGAAACGTGAAGCTCTGTGCAGTTGTGTCTGGTCCCTGGGGACGATGCCTGATGGCTGGAGCTGGTTCCTTCTGCCCTTCCTCGTGTGACCGCAGCACCTGGCTGCTAATTCTGACATGCTCTGCTCTGCCTTGAGCCTGCATGGAGGTTTGTTTTGGGAACAGCTCACAGCTGAGGCACCTGCACAGTTCAGAAGGTGCTTGTGAAACACAGAAGCCCGCGTGCATGGCGATGTTTCCACACCCAGCAATGCATGTCAGCATCGTGCAGCCATCCATGCTTGTGCGTCATGGCAGCTCCTGTACGGAACCACAGACGCTGTCTGTGCCCCACTGGGAAGCAGCCACGGTGCCCTGATGCCTCCTGTGGGTTCTTACGTGAGGCTGTGAAGCTGGGGAAGGCTCTGAGGGCTGTGTGAGGAGGGGCTGAGGTCTCTGTGTTTGCTGGGCCCAGAGCAGGCTGAGGGGAGGCCTCATGGCAGCTGCAGCTGTTCACAGGGAGCTAGCTGTTCATAGTGCAGCACTGAGCTCTGCTCTCTGGGGATGGCAACAGTGCCCAAGGGAACGGCACAGAGCTGTGTCAGGGGGGAGTCAGGTGGGTGTGAGGAGAATGTTCTGCCCTAGAGGGTGGTGGGCACGGAATGGGCTGCGCAGGGCAGTGGGCCCCCAGGGTGTGGGTGGTCCTATATGGAGCCAGAGGCTGAGCTCAGTGATCCTTATGGGACGTTCTGTGATCCTACGGAAGTGCCAGACCATGCCCGTGCCTCCTTACCTCCCGTACATCATGTACCCTGTTGTCCAGGCCCCGGCCTTTATCTTCTCACGATGACACACAACACTAATGACTTCAGCAGGGAAATGTTGAAGCAACCCTAGCATGCTTCTGTCTTCACCCCAGTGCTGGGCTCTGCTGTCCTGCCCACAGGCCTCTGGTTTGCTTCAAGGCAGAGCCACACTTGGCACCCAGATTCGGTGCCAAGTCACCCCATTCACACCCACTCCTTCTGCCCCTCACTGCCCTGCAGGGAAGGACCACTCTGCGCTGACGTCTCAACCCTGGGAGCATTACAGCTCAGCGCGGGGAGGGTGTTGATGTAATGTGATCAAGAACTTGACCTCCAGATTGTTTGCTTAAACTTCTAAACACAGGGGGAGGAGAACATGCTCCAGTTGTGTGGGGCTGATGGAGAGATGCGCTCACGTTTGCCTGCAGCAGCTCCCTTGGTCCCTCAGAGCCCAGCATCCCGCCCAGCTCTGCTGGCATTATTAGCAGTAATGGTCAATGAGCTGTACCAGGAAGTGAGGAAGTGGGAGTAACAGAGATGTCAATTTTAGCACTTTAGGACAAAGGAAAATTAATGTTTGCTGAGCAAAAAGGATTTAAGAACCTAGCAGGGAAAGGGAGGAGAAGGAAAAACTGTTAAGCCTTTAAAGAAAGAACTATAGAAAATATTTAACAATGCTCCTCAAGGCTCGCCAAACGAGTAAAATGCATTTTCACCTGCCGGTTCACACGGATTTGACTTTTGGTTCATGATTATATAAAGAGCTTTGCAGCACAGGTTTTAAGCAGGGCTTGAAGGTAAGTGGATCCCCGTGCCTTTGTATTGTTCAGGAGAGGAATGCGGCTGTGCACTATTGACAGACCACAGAAATTTGCAGCAGGTCAGGCCCGGGCTGCTGAGGGATTTGGTCGCTATCAGCTCCTGATGCTGCTTTAAGGCAAATTGAAATTTTTACAGGAAAAAGAAAAAGAAGGGGAAGAAAATCATCCAACGACTTAACTAACCACCCGCCATTGCGCGAGGCAGCATGGAGGCTCAGCCCTCCACCTTGCTTTGTAACGTCGCTAGAGCAGTTAGATGGCCTGCTTGATTGGAGCGCCGCTAATTCTTGTAGAATAAAAGAGATTGGGCCCAACTGTGCATGGCTTTCTCTGGGGGTCCTGAGGGTGACCTGATGTGGGATCAGTCCTGGGGCTGCTGGCTGCGGTACGGAGAGGAGGGGAGATTTAGGCTGGGGAAAAGGGCGTGCATGCTGTTGGATCATGTAAAATAATGCATTTCACATCATAAGGGCTTGATTTTGAGCATTGGGTAGGTGTTGTGGGACCGATGGCTGCAGGGTGGGCTCAGGTGTGGTTGCCAGCTGGGTGTCGCTGGGCTTTCCCCTGCCCTGCAGAGCTGCTGGCAGCAACCCTGCAGTGGTTGTGGGGCTCCCTCTGCTTTGCTTGAAGGGATTCATTCACTTTAGGTAAGAAGCATGTGCTTCCAGACAGAAAGCTATGGGAGAGAAAGCTGCAAGTGTGCACAAACCAGTGTTCTTGTAACCAGATTTATCAAAAGGCTTAAGAGTGACACCCAGGCAGAGTTTACTGCCTTCGACGAGAGGAGAGGAGAGGAGAGGAGAGGAGAGGAGAGGAGAGGAGAGGAGAAGAGAGGAGAGGAGAGGAGAGGAGAGGAGAGGAGAGGAGAGGAAGTGTCTCAGCAGCCCCGTCCTGCAGGGAATCAATGTCTGTACAGCAGTGAGCACTGCTGTAGCTTGGCTGGGGCTGGGTGCCAGGCAGGGACCTGCTGGGGGCTGTGGGATGGGGAGCAGTGCTGGGGCTGAGCGGGATCACTCAGGCGTGCTAGCAGCCCCAAGATGAGCCCTTTCCTTCACGGTTCTGCAAAGCCCAAGCCTGGCAGTGGCTGCCTCAGTCCTGGGGATGCTGCCAAGGGCAAGGGACTGTTGTCTTGCATGAATGCACGTGAAGGGTGAAGCTGGAGAGGACACAAACGAACTATTCAAGTTATTTTTTTCTGCTGGTGGTGGGATGTGGTCTGTACGCTGCGTTGACCTACACAGACGTGTCTGACTGTGGGCACTTTCAGTGGCAGTCATGCTGAGAGCAGCGTGTCCTGTTGCAGGTTTGAGGCCGGAGGTGCCCTGCTCTGATCTCAGGAGGAGGTGACAGGGCACTGAGCGTCAGCACCTTAAATTGCAGATCTGATTTGGTGCCCTTAGTGTGGTACAGAGAGACTTCAGACTTTGAAAGGAGGGAAGGTGAAAGATTCTCACAGCAGGGGAGAGGTGGAGAGGCACTGCCTGGCTTGCAGAGAGGTCAATGCTGCCGAGCCTTGGTTGTTGTTACTGTGCAGTATTCCAGTGCTTGCAGCCTTGAAGGAGTCCTCAGGGTTACTTATATATCCAAAGCAAATAGGTTTCCTGTGGCATCGGGCTTAACTGGTCAGAGCACACAAAGGCTGTGAGCCAAGGGGTTCAGACCTCTCGAGGGTCTTCACTTGAGCTCATTCAAAACCAGGAGCTGCCTGCTCAGGTTGGTAAAAGAACCAGGAGGAGTTTTTCCACACCCCTCCTGACATGCCCTAAGTGACAGCAGCACACCTCACGGGTCCTGGTGCTCACAAGAAGGACACATTGCAGGGCTGGGAATCCCCTCCCCTGGCACCAGTGTTGCAGCACCTCATTGCTGTAGCCCAGGTATTACTACTTTTTCTTGGAGTATGATTTAAGGCTTACTGAATATAAATCTGCATTTCTGACTTCACTGGTACCTTTCAGCCCCTCCATGTGCCCCTGTCACCAGGACAGTTTAAGACTTCACCAAAGAAGCTTAGCTGTACTATTTTCTACTATCTGTGAGAGTCCTGAAATGCTGAGCAAAGGCTTCTGCAGAGGAGCTGGGTCACCCAATCTCCATACCTTGGAAGGTTTTGAGAGCATCTGTCCAAGATGGCAAGGCTGCATGTGGGGGTTCCTCAGCACGAGGAGACCAACATCTGCTTCAAGCCCTGCAAGAACCCCTGGAGAGCAGTGCAATGCTGATGGCAGAGCATCCGGTCAGATAGAGGGGATTGTTGTGCAGGCTGGTGGGAGAGGCGGAAGTGCCCAAACCTTCCTGAGCTCTCTCAAGGTAGAGAAGCTGCAAAGTTGGATTTCTCTTGAATGTGGTGATATAAACATATTGTAACTCCTTGAGAAATTAAGTACACTCAGGTGAGGCACTGCAAATTCCCCCTTCTTTCATTCTCCTCCAGAATAATCCCTCTTAAAAGCCCTTAGGGAAGGTGTGGTTTGGCCGGGCTCACAGGGGCTGGCAGCTGACCACTTGCCTTGGGGCTGTGCTCAGTGCTGCACGTCTGCAGTTCAGGCCTGCCAGCCTACAGCAGAAATGCAGCTGGGATCCTGCACTGGCAGCTCAGGGGGTGACGTGGCTCTCAAACTGGGGCTTTTATCCCTTAGCCTGTTGGTGGCATTAAAAGAAAGAACTGGAATGCCAAGCAGTTATCAAAGCTCAGAAGCTTCTCATGTGCTGTGTAATAACCAATCCCAAGTCTTTTCATATTTCCATAGTGCTGGCTTCCCTTCTGCCCTTGTGTTTTCCCAAGGAGTCGAGCAGTTTAGTAGCTGCTCATCTCCTCTCTAACGAGTCAGCACCTCCAGCACCCTCAGAATGACAGATGCTTCTGTGTTGCAGGTGCTTTTGTAATGTGAGTAGAAAAGGCTCCGTTTTGATAAATTCATCCCTGGCAGTGTGAATTCTCCTCTGTGCAGTCACCTCTGTGGCAGTTGGGTTACTGCACGATGAAACCCAACTGCTGCCAGCAGAGCTGCTCCCTGCAGGGAAGAGGGGATGCAGTGTGTGTCAGTGAACGCCTGGAACGAAGCCCTTCCAGATCATACAGCAATTCTTCCAAGGAGAACTAGAGTAATAGGTTTGTCGTGGCAAAATGAGGTGTGTGTGAGCAAAACCCACCTGTGACAGAGCCACAAACTTGCTCTTCGTTCCTTTTCCTCCTGGTATTTCTCCTCCTTGTGAAATCCATCCTTCTGCCTGAATGTATCAGAAAGGCGCTCTGCAGGAGAGCTGTCTGCTATCACCTCTCTGGTACAGCTGGAGACAGATGCTTAACAGGCACTCAGGCTCTCAGAGCAGGAAACTTCCCATTAATATTGATTAGAAACAATTTTTTTTTTCTCATTGCAACTACTACAGCACGGTGTACGTTGTCATTAGCACTTCTTGTTACAGCCGTTTCGGGGTTTTGCTTACTCATTAGGATCTGATTGAAGGATGGTCTTTCCTTTCTTCCGTAACATTAACAAACCCGGCTAACCAGGGCACACATGGAAGCAGAGGAACCGTAACTCAGCCTGCAGTGCTGGAGCTGTGTCCAGGCTGACTGCAGTGGCAAAGGAGGTAACTTTCTGCTAAAAGCTCAGTGAAAGTGCAAGAAGTCTGAGATGCTGCAGAACAAACCCTGAGCTGGTGGCAGGAGCGAGGTGTGTGTTCCAGCAGCCATCCACGGGCAGGCTTCCTGCTGCCTACGCTGTGCCTCAGCACCTGAGCAGCTGGGCCACCATTCTTAGGGAGAAGGAACTCCTGAACGTGGAACGTGCATTCAAACCCCAAAGCTGCGATCCCTGTTTTGTCCCAGCAGTACCTTCCCGTGCTCGCACCCTGATTCAAATCCTGCTAGAACAAATGGGGCGACTTTCATTAACTGCAGAAACTGGATCTGGCCCTAAAAGACAGACAAAGACTTGTGGCACACCTGCTCCTGGGGAGGCTTTTATGCCTTCAGCTATCAAATGTGCGCTCTGCTGAGCAGCAGCATTAAAGTTGCATGGCCCGCCGGGATCTCCATTTCCTGATGGCCGCGTGTGCTGCCCGGCTCCAGCGCTGGCTGCTCCCCATGCTCTGCTGCTCCAGAGGGATGGGACCCCCGTGCAGCCCCATTGGAGGGTCTGCAGCACGTATCTGCCAAAAGCCAGCGCTTGGGTTATGCTTCAGGAAACCTGCTTGCTTCTTTTTTTTTTTTCTCTTCGCAGAGGTTCTGAGGCCAAGCTCAGATGGCATTCATTAAACTATTGTATATTAAACAAATGTTGGGCACGCCCTTAAACATCCCGCCTTGTCCAATATCTGAGTGCCACTGAGGATTTTATGGCTAAGCGCCGTGCACTCTGTGTACACAGCTTATCGGGCTGTATTTGCTTATAGTGGGAGAAGGCTCATGGATGAGAACAATTATGAGGTCCAAGTGCAGCACGCAGAGATAGTTTAATAAATTGCTGATCAATAGATGTCTGGCAGGAGAAGGGAGGGCTCTTAGTGAGGTCAGTACGTGACGGTTGGGTGGAAAGCGTCAAAGCAAAGCTATGGGCAAAATCATACCGAGCAGCCCAGTTCCACAAAGAGAATTATGGGCAGAATGGCTTCTTCAAGGACAAAACCCAAGAAATTCAAGGCCATTATCGGGGGCAATGACTTACTTCAGTGACAGCAGGGAGTGGACACAGCTGAAAATAACTGTTTTATCTCGAAGCTGAGCCATCCCTCAGTAAATCCACCACCTTGCTTTGACTAACGTGAGCTTTCTTCCCTAAAAACACGTTGATCCTTGGGCTGCCCAGAGGCTCCTCCTGATTCAAAGCCCCTTTGGAACAGGAGGGTACTTTGGAGCTGTCATCTTAAATTCCCTGCTAACGGCCTCGAATGTTAGCACCACGAGGCTATGCAGCACCAGAAGCATTCTGTGCCTTTGTCTTGACTTTAAGTTGGAGGTAGCCCTTAAAGCCTCTCTCCCAGGCACACAGACACCGGGTTAAACCAGCTTCCTTCTGACCTTCAAAATTTCCAGCCAGATGCAAAGTTTGCACCTTGAGACAATCTTCCTAATTAATCTTCCCATCCCGCTGTGCAGAAGGTAAGTAATAGGCATTAACTGCAGCCCGAGGATTGGAGGAGAGGAACAAGATGCAAAGCTGTTATAATGCAAAAGCTTTTCAGCCCTTGAACCGTGCTGGAAGCAGAGAGATCATCGTGGTGTTGTCCAGCTGGTCTTCCCCCAGAACTGCTCAGGTCAGTGCTTGCCCCACACAGCTCTGCTCCTCAGACCCTGCAGGCCATGCGTCTTTGCTATTTCATTCCTGCCAGGGTGTGAAATCTTCCATCACACGCACAGGTCAGCCTGGCCCTGGCTCTCTGCTTTGGAGAACTTTAATCTTGGCCCCGCTCCTGGCTTTTGTGCCTGCAGTAGCCCTTTGTCTGGGGAAATCCTGGGCGTTAGAAGAGTTGCCTTGGGCTGGTGCAAAGTGTTCTACTTACAAAGAGCTGATCTTTGTGCTCACAGAAACAAGGAGAGATGGATGCAGGCGGACAACCTGCCCCTCCATCCCTGCCTTAGTCTGTATTTCTGCTGTCACTTTCAGGTTTCCCTCAGTGCCCTCCTGCCTCCTCTCTCCTACTGATTTCCTTCCTCCAATTCTCCTTTTGCAGTCAAGCCCTGGCTGTTCCACGTCTCTCTCTGTACGACACCAAGAGCCTTCCATAGCACTGCAGAGGTTTGTGCTCAGCTGGGGTGGGTTTCAGCACAGACAGCAACTGCGTGGGGCTTCTGGAGGCCTTTTCAGAACCCCTCACCATTGGCCTCAGGTTGTGGTGGCAGCAACCACAACCTCGAGTAACACATCAAGAGACCTTGGAAGGTTGTGAAAAGAAAACTTTGCTAGCAAATTAAACCTGTAGTCTTGGAAACACTTGGAAAAAGGGAAGAGGGAACGCAGGGCAGTGCCTTTGGATGTACACTGTGGGTTCCGGGGCGTGGGGCTGCTCCCTGCTGTGACGAGCTGTTCCTGTGCAATGCAGTGACAACAAACATGTCAGCTCTGTATGCACACGGAGCTCAGGCTGGGTTTTACCATGCCCTCAGTTCTACACTTCTGACCTCAGCACAGGGCTGGCAGCTCCTCCTGTGTGTGCTGCAGGCTCTGCTCGCTGCCCTCCACCCGCTGCCGCAGCGCTGCAGCTTTCTGCCAAGCTTTTTTTCTCCAAAGGACTCACTTGGATGCTGGTGCCTGGTCTGCTCCCTGAGCAGCCTGCATGCCATAAAGGCATGAGAGGAAAACCCTCTTCTCAGACCTTCCCAGCAAAGAGTGAACTTACCCAAGCAAAGAACTCAAGGGCTCAAGGCAGAACCAAAATCTTTGCCGTTTTGTTGTTGTTGTTGTTGTTGCAAACATTAGATTACCCGTCCGAGGGAGTTTGGATGGCATTAAAAACCAAACAGCTGCATTTCTGTTCTATCTCCAAATCTTTGTGTTGGCAACTGAACGGAGAGCTTTGATCTGCAGTGAGCAGTAGGGGCAGAGCCGCGTCCTCCCTTGGCCCTGCAGCTCCTCCACCTTCTCAGCTGCGGGCACTGCGAGGGCCTGCAGACACAGTGCTGCCCTTCTCTTCCTGATAGCAATGCTCATACCCCACTGCAGAACAGCAAATGAATCTTTGTGCTTTCAGTCCTGTCAACTGTTCAGATGTGTTTCATCTCTCCGCACTGACTCACTGCGCTGGCCCAGAGCCAGTTTATTTATGTGACTCCCCCATCATTACCGTACGTGCCTCAGAAAGCAGCTGTGCTTACAACACATTTTCAATAAACAAACTGAATTATGGGCTTCAGAGCATGATCCCAAGCCGCCTGGCTCTCCTGCAGCCCGGGGCTCAGCTGCCAGCACTGGAGCATCCCACACTCCTGAGCCTCGGGGCGGGTGGGGATCTCAGGGTGCTCCCAGAGCCACCACTCACCTTCACCCTGCCTGAACATTTTCCCATTCCTCCCATGCAGCACCACTGTGGATGCACTGAGGAGGAGGACACAGTTGTAATTCCTTCTCGTTGGCTTTGTTTTCCAGATGTTTGCATTTATAAATGCATCCATCAGACAAGTTTGCATGGTTAGGGCACTTATCCATGTGTCACTGGTGACTCGTACAAGAGGTGATGGCTTTAAGTTGCACCAGGGGAAGTTCAGGTTGGATGTTAGGAAAAATTTATTCACGGAAAGAGCGGTGATGCAGTGGCACGGCTGAGAGAAAGGTGGTGCAGTCGCCATCCCTGGAGGTGTTCAAGAACTGTGGAGATGTGGCACTGAGGGACGTGAGCAGTGAGCATGGTGGGGTAGGTTGGGGTTGGACTTGGGGATCTTTGGGTCTTTCCAGCCCTAATGATTCAGTGATTGCAGCTCTGCTGGGCTGTAGTACAGGAGTTGTGAGTGCCATCAGATGGGACTCCCACCTTAAAGCACTGCCATGCTCCGGATGCTCCTCCACACCTTGGTACGGCTGCAGAGACACTGATTCATTACCCGTAAGCACTCAGCCCTCATTGTCCAGTTCAGAGGAGCGAGCCACATCCCAATCCGAGGCTATTTGTTGCATTAGGACCTTGTAACACACCCCACAGAGCGCTGATCTGAGCCATCTCCTGCCGCTCTGTCACCTGCAGCTGTGCAGAAGCTGCTTCCCAGAAGGAAATGGGGCTGATGGTGATTAATCCTCCAAACCTACCGAAACCCATTTTGCCCTGCAGAAGGCACCGGAGCCGGATCTGACGGCAGCGTGAAGCATCGGCCCTGCAGGGGGAATTGGGCAGCACGGTGCTTGCTGGCTGCGCTCCCAGGGCACCAGCAAAGGCTCTGGCCTGCCTCGCTTTGTCTGTCTGGGAAAGGAGCGGTGTTCGTGCTCAGCATCAGTCAGTTTCAGTGCTTACATGCTCACAAGCTCGATGCGAACGCTGCATTGGCTTTTCTCCTTAAAAATACTGCCGTCTCCTGCATCGCTTCGCGCTGTGACAAACAGGAACCGCTGCCACGCTCGGCTACTTCTGCTGACAAAAAAGGGGCGAAGCGGCTGCTAACCCGGATATCCTCCGCGGCCCTTCAAACTTCAGCAGCCGGGGTCTGCCCTTATCTCCAGCCGCTCTCGGCAGCCTCTGGAAGACGAAGGGACGGCTGCGTTCTCCTAGCAAAACCCTGAAGACCCTTAAAAAACCCCCCAAGCAACTACAATGTATCACCCACCGGCCCCACGCACCGCATCTCCCCGGAACGCTGCGCGGCGGAGCGGGACAGCCCCGCACCTGCCGGGAAGGTCCGGCCCAGGGGCGGGCAGCGCTGCTCGCCCCGCTTCCCCCGGCTCCCCCCATCCCCGCCCCGCCCCCGCGGCGCGGCCCCACCTCGGGGCGGAGCCGGAGCAGCGGAGCAGCGGAGAGCTCGGAGCGCGGCGCTGGGCCTCGGGAGCCGCCGCGGGTGAGTGTGGAGCGGAGCGGGGCTGGGGGAGGAGTGGGGGGGGAGGGCTCTGTGCCGGGTGCCCCTCGAACCCCCGACCGGAGCGGGGCTGCCCCCGCGGAGCGCGTTCGGGGCGGTGCGGGAGGGGCAGGGCCGAGGGGTCTCCCCGGCTGCGGGGCTCCGCGAGCGGTGGCCGCAATCACGGCGCGGAGTTGGGGGCAGTCGGCTGGCCGAGCGGGCGCTGGAATAGCGCGGCGCCGCTCGCTCTGGGGGCTCCGGGTAATCCCTCGGCGAATTTGTCCGACCTTATCTTGGACACGGCTGCTGATGAAGGCTTAATTACCTCTTTAAGGCAGTTGGCTCCCAGGGGGGACCCGCTTCGGTGTTTAATGTGCCTTCGTACCTGGGGTCACCGTGCAGAACCTGAGGGGCTGAGGAGTTTTGCCTTGGTTTGCTGTTGGGTTTTGCTCGTTGCTTTGGAAATTCTCTCCCCTTTGGCATAATTGAGGTGTGGGTGCAATATTCTTGAGGCAGTGTAAATATAAACAGCCGTAATTGCTGGAATGGCACCGGGGTGCTGGCTGTGGCTGTCGGTGTGAGTCCTGGGGGACTCTGGCAGCAGTGAGCATCGGCCCCTCCACACCGGGCGTGATGTCCTGGGGATGCTTGGGGTGACTCTGACAAGAGAACGAGTTCTCACTCAGATCTCTGTTTAGCGGATGTGGAAAGATCTCTTTTGCACCAGGGTGACTCTGCTCGGGCAGAAGGATGTTTCTAAGTACAGCGTTGAAGAAAGTAGCCTTTCCCAAATTGTTGAGGGGAGCACAAAGCTGGGAAACAGCAGTCTGAGTTGGGGCCCTCCTGTGCTCCCTGAGAAACGCCCTGGAGCAGCACATTGAGCAGCAGCTCGGTGGGCTGCCTTCGTGCTCACCTTGACCCGAGCTGCTCTGGCATTCCTTGCAGGCAGAGCAGAATGGGGCCCTTACTCCAAACTGAGCTGTCTGGAGGGGCTGGTGCCACGTTCGTTGTGCTAAACCCAAGTCTGAAGAGCTTCTTTGCATTTGTGCTGCCCTTGCTTAATCTCTGCACTAAGAGTTGGAACCGAAATGGTGCGTGATGCTGTAAATTCTCTACCTGGGTTATTTTTATGGCTTTTGCTTTGTGTTCTGAAATCTCTTGTGGGGTTATAAAGCTTATTTTCCTTCTGCCTGGAAGACACACATGAGTATTTTATAACCGAACCGAGGTTTGAAGTGTTGAACTTTAGATATCTTGTGCTGGATGCGATGAAACCCTGAGATACTGCTGCTGCTTTCTGACATCAGGGGCGCGTGCCCAGGCTGCCTGCTAACAACAATGTCTTCTTGTTGGGTCTTTCGAGCTGGAAAACAGCCCTGTGTGAGTGTGCTGGTACCAATGGTACCGGCTCCCTGTGCCCCCGCATCGCTTCTGCAGCCACTTTGTTGGGACCTCGTTTTCCCTCAGTTTAATAATTTATAAATGCCTGTTGCCTCCAGGCACGTTTCATCCACTAAGAAGAAAAACATCAACCAAGTTTACTGGAATACTGGTGACAGAGTCTGAGGCTGACAAATAATGGAGCCTTTGTGGATGGAGGGGTGTCGTGTTTTTATCTTATGTAAATGAATGGAAGAGCAGAATTTGTCTGAAAGGTCTCTGAGATGTCCTTCCCTTCTTATCCCCACCCTGAAAAATGTTTCTGCATCTCTTGAGCTGAAGGGGAGTTTAGCTGTGACCTTCCTTAACCTGATATTGGATGTGAGTCTCCTTTGCTTTTATCTGTGCGTGTGGCTCAGGTTTGGAAACTCTCATGTGTTTAGGGGTTATGAATGAAGATAGGAGGTGGAAGGCCTGCATCTGCGCTGGGTTCGTTTCCCTGGCTGGAGAGAGGTCAGCCTTTCTGTGGGCACTGAATTGCCCTCTCCCATGTGTCAGATCCTGCGCCATCAGTGCTGTGCTTGGGGTGGCCCATTGCAGGAGGGGAAGGCTGGCTGTCTCCTTTGAAACTGCTCAGAGGTGGTGCGGTGGGCAATCACATCCCAGCTCATTGCCTTAAAGAGCAGATCTTGCCTGCTGGCAAACCAGTTCCCTGCGTTCTTTGTGCAGAAGCCCTCTCCTGCCCCACTTGCTCTCGCTGGTTTCAATTCCTCTGATCCTTGTTGTGGCACTGAAAATGGAGCGTGGTCAACTCTTGCGGTGAGCTGTAGCTGAGGGTATGAGCTAGAAGTGCTGCAATCCCAGTGCCTTGCTCTGCCTCTCCTCCTTGTCCAGGTGATGTGGTGCAGTGGGAGGATGTGAACTCGTGCTGAGCATGGCAGGGTTCAGAAGCACTGCCTTGCCCCAAGAGCTGCAGGTGTGAGCGGGGATGTGTGAGCAGGGTCAGCCGCTCACTGTGTGCTGCTGCTTGAGTTACAGCACCTCTGTGGGCAGCCCTGCCAGCTGGCTCTTCCTTCAGGGATGTTTAAAGAGGCTTATCGCAATCTTACTAGAAATCTGTCTTCTTCTGTTAATCTACAGTCTCCTCATCTCCTCTCCACGTGCTCCTATCTCATTCATCTCGACAGCGCCCTTCTGCCAGCTGCTGCACATCGATGCTGGTGTGCAGGAGCTGCCGTGCTCCTGACTGGGGTTTGCTGCTTTGCACACTGCTGCTTCTTGCTCTCCGACGTAGTGTTTGCTTTGGTGCGTGTGTGTGTGTGTATATAGAGAGGAAGATCTGTATCTACTTGGATATCTGTCTCTATAGCTATCTATGTAGATATGATCTATGTACCTATGCAGACATATAACTAATAAAGCGTATATAAAAATAAATAAAGCCTAATAATAAATGTATACAAATAATTGTAGATATCATTTTTGTATTATTTTTAGGGTGATTCTGGTGCTTTTGTGGCTGGGGTGAAGGTGAGCAGCCTGATGTCTGCTCCTGTGCTGGGTCTTGCATGGCTGCTCGGTGCCAGGCATAGCGTGAGCCTGAGCTCAGCAGGAGCCCTTGGCAGCACTCCTTGCTGGGGCATGTCCTGCTTCTTGTGGTGATGCATTTCTTCCTGCTGGACCTTCTTGCAAATCTCACAGCAATGTGTAAATACAGTGGCTAGCAGAGCCACGTAGACTCCTAGAAGAACGAATAGCTCCAGGAACACTGAGCCTCGATACCCACACAAAACAAACACGTCTATCAGTTGACATGATTAGGTGAGCTGCAGCTGCTTGCTCTAGAGGCCTGGGTAACAAGTTCACAGCCTTTGACAAAGGTTCTGTGGCCCTCCCTGCTCACAGACACTGCCCTGAATCCTACAGCCAGGAGTGGTGCCCCTGCCTTTCCTTGCCCTTCCTCCCACACAGCATGCTGGTGCTGCCTTGGAATATTGCTAGCTGGAGGGGAAGAGATAATGTGTTTTTTTTTCCAGAGCAGTCAGCTGATGGAATCCCATGGGAAGGGGTTGCAAAGCAGGAGGCAGGTGGGTGGGCATTCCAGCTCCGTGCCTTTCTGTAATTCAGTGGGAGAGGGCTGAAACACGAAGTGTGCTTGTTGGGTACTCTTTTCTGTTTGCATTTGAAAGAGCTTGATAGGCTGTGATTAATGAGGCTAAACAGAACTTTGATAAGTGGTAAACTCCAATGAACCTGAAACAGAAATGGCTTTATAAGGTGGCTTTGCTTCCATGCAAAACACAGACTGTGGGTTTCTTGCAGCGCTGTTTGGTTTGGGGCTGGCAGTGTGTAGCATGGGCTGTTCTGTTGTACAGCCGGAGGAGAAGCTGAAGGATGTCTGTATGGCCACTATAGGGGTGGCTGTTGTGCATCAGCTCCTGTCTCTGTGCAGACCCTCCTGCTTTCTTTCCTGCTCTAGGTTAAAGTTCCCAAATTTGGGTCGTCACATCTGCATCCTGGAGCCCTGCATGTCCCCGTATCCAGGCTCTAATTAGGGATGCTCTAAAAGTGGTGGGCTGGCTACCATGGCCTTGCAGATCAGAACCATTGGCCTAATCTATTTTTAAAGTGAATTAAACTAGAAAAAGGCAGTGTCACTCTAGAGTAAGGAGTCACCTGGGGAGGTAACCCAGAATAGTTGTTCTGCTTTGACTTTGCACCCTATCTCATTTCAGAGAGACTTTTCTTTCCATATATATGAAAGCTTTGTAAGCGGAGAACACAGGACGTGCTTTAAGCAGCCTATGGAAAATATCTTACTGTTCTTGAGGTGTTCCCTGCATTGCCTCCTGGCCGCTCACTCTCTAGCGTACGCATCCTTTTCCCTAATAAATCTGCCCTCTTTCGTGCTGCCCCCTGCAGAGATCTGTGCTCCCTCTCTGCAGCACAGCACACACAGCATCAGGTGCCCATATCCAGCCGATAACCTGAGCTGCACGCTGGGGCTGGGTGTAAATTATTAGCAATGCAGTGCTCAGCTCGTGTTGGCTGGGAGGAGCGGGGATCTTTGCACAGTGTTTTGAGTTGCGCTGAGACGCTCTGCTGTTACGCTGCTCCTTCGGATTTGTCAAGCTCAAGTTAAATGTATATAATTTTAACATCTCATGATTCTTTGGGGGCTGACTCATGTTTTTTTGGCCTGGATGAATCATAGCTCTTGAACTCCATTGCTAAATTCATTATGCAACAATTATAGGGTTGGAAATGCCACCCTAAGTGCACACAAACAAGCTGGCAGCAATTTTCCCCTCCTTTTCTCTCACCCTGTGTTGCCGAGAGATCTCCCTTGTGAGTTCCCTTGTTAGCTCTTAGTGCCATGCTGCAGGTGAGGGGCTGCTCAGCACCCTGCATCACAGCGCTTTGTCCTTGAGCTGGAAAGTCCATTGTTTCTGGAGGGAAGAGAGAGGTCAGCCAGGAGGGGAGGCTGGAGGTGCACAGCTCTGCTCATCCATGCTGGTTGCCTTCCCTTTGTTGCAGATACTATGCGCGACACTGTGGCGTAGTGATGGCACCTCTAATGGTCTGTATGGGGAAACCCCAAGGATGAGGCATTGCTTTGCAGCAGTTCCATGTAGCAATATGGGATGCTGACAGCATCACGCAGGTGTGAACTGTGTGTACCTCCTAGCTGAGTAGCTCAGAGGTCAAATAGCTGTCAGAGGAGAAGCACAAAGGACAATGTATGCCATGCATTGCCTGAGAGGTCACCATCATTTTCTCTGCTATCTAGTACTAAGCTGAGATTTGTACAGGGCTTGGCTTTTTGTTACTGAGGTCAGTTCTGGTACAGTGATGGCAGTCAACTCAATGTGAAGTATTCTAAGTCATCTCTGCAGAGTAATAAATGATAAACATTTGATGAAACTTTGTGCTGACAGTATGGTTGTACTTACACAACAAGCCAAGCCAATGTGCCATCTCTGACTGTGGCCAAGAGTAGATGCAGAAAACGTGAGAAGTAGGGCATGTATGGTGACGTGTGGTTTGATAACTGCGCCTAAAAATAAGGTACTTTAGAAACATAAAATCTGCCTCGCAAGCAAGGCGGGTGTTTGATTGAAGGCTGAAGCTGGTGATGCTGGCGCTGCAGAAGGCTGTGTATTGTTTAAATCTGATGGTTTGCATCTGAGATGAGACAAAATGAGCTGGGCCTGAGCCGAGGTGGGAGGCAGTGGTGGAGCTGTTGGTGGAGATGCTTTCCCTTGGCCAAGGCCGGCAGCGTCCTGCTTCTCATGCAAGGCTGATGCTGGTCTGCATGCCAAGGAGCCCTCATCCCATGGAAGTGTTATGGGGCAGCTTTCTGAAAGAAGCACTGAAATACACTCATGGGCTTCAAGAGGATGGTTGCCCTGCGGTGATGGTATCAGCCGGTACTGATCCTCACTGCCATTATTGTGCATGGGATGATATCTATAGCTGCTGTACATTACTGCTGTGAAGCCTGACTGTGCCACGGGTATGGGGTTGGCAGCCTCAGGGCCCCCTCTTTGTCCCAACCTGGGGTAGAGGTGGACAAGGGTCTGAAATTCTTGACATGAAGGAACAGGCTTAGTAATGGAACAAATAGGTCATTGTGGAGTTCAGTAGGGCATAAGGGCAGTGCCGTAGGCCACCAACTCAGATGCATGAGCTGTATGGAGCAACATTTTGTGCACTGTAGTGTGGACAGATTGTTTTTCCCCACGTTTCTTTCCCAGCAGAACCTGCAGGCTCCAGGTGTGTGGGCAGCTCCTCTGCCCCCAGCAAACAGGAGATGTATGGGCTCCTCTGTTGTGTGGTTAAGATCTCTTGAGGGTCATTGGAATGGTTATAGATGAGCTCAATAATGTCAGTCAGCATTAGAGCTGAAGGCATTTGGTTAACAATAATTAAATGCTACTGCTATTTAAAAGGAATGAATTGAGAAGATGCTCTTGTGGAAGAGCATCTTCTCCTACGTCTCCCGCAGAATCAATAGTCCTCCTGGCAGGTGCGTAACAGGCACCTTCGGCTCCCATCAGTCACATCCATGCCAATCACAGAGCAGCTGGAAGCACTGCATCACCCTGGCACTGCTCTGTTCCCACGGGGTGCTGCTGTCATCGCCCATGCACGGGGTGCCATCCACCCTGAAGCTGGGGATGCTGACGTGCGGAGAGCACTTGCCTCTTTCTGACAGCTCCCAGGGCTGCGTGGCTGTGGGCAGCGAGGAACCGCAAATGGAAAATCCATTCCCTTATCTGACTCGGTGCTGTGCCCCAGAAGGGCAGTTCCCTCTGGTTTTTTTTTTGTTTTGTTTTGTTTTTTTTTTTCCCCATGTGCCAAAATGTGTGCAAGTGGCTTTAAACAATAAAAGGACTTTGGTCAAAAAGCGCGGCATGCAGGCAAACAGCACTCCGTATCTTACAGGAAGGGTGTGGGCTTCTGCAGTGGTGCTTTTGAGGTCCTGATGGAAATTAGCCTTATTTTTTTTTTTTATCCACGTCTTACCCTGAAGCCTGATTTGTGGGCGCTTGCTGCTTTCAGGCTCAAAATCTTCTAAGTCTGTAGCGTGTGATGTCAGCAAGGAGGATCTGGGTGTGCAGGTCCGCGTGCATCCTCCAGTTGCAGGGCTGGTACGAAGCGGAAGCTTTACCAGGAAAACAAACGGGAGGCGGCGATGCCGCTGTCACAGATGGGCCGGGCTGCTCCCCGCGTTGCAACCCGCACGCATACCATGAGCTGTGGAAAAATAAATGGAGAGCCGAATGGGAGACTTATGCCCTCAATTAATTTCTGTTCCATGTAATCAGCGCTGCTGCGTGCTTTTTCTTCCCTGCCAGCTGCCTGGCTCAGGGCTGGGTCTGCCTCGTGCGAGGGCAGCTGGGATTGGGTTCGTGTTTGCACAGAAGTCCCGCTCTGATCTTCCTTTCTCTGCCTGGGGGCAGGGATCCCGCTGCTCCTCTGGTGCTGGAGATAAATTTTGTTAGCAGATACTCTTCTTCGGGAGAGCAAAGGGGAGCGGGGAGCAGTGTGTGCAATGAATTCCTGAAGGAATACAATTTCCTCGTCTCTGAGCATCATCTCCTCTGGGGCTGTGAAGTGCTGCCCTGGCTCGGCTGCGGGCAGAGGGACTTTGCTCGTGGCTTAAAGCATGCAGCCCTCATCGGAGAAGACGAATTGATGCAATTAGTGCGTGGTCCCTGAGGATTTGCAGGCTATTGAACAGTTTTCTCTATTACACAAGGCTTGTTTGGTGTGTGCTTTGAAACCAAGCCCTTGGACTTGGTTCTGATTTGATCTGGATTCAAACTCCTGGCTCAGTTCTTCATGTTCCAGCTGGCTGACGTGTCCCTGTCCCTGCTCCAAGCTGGTGGCTGGAGCCCAGAGTGACCTGAGAGCAAAAGGCACAACTAGGATTTCATACTGCATGGCTGGTGGGGACTGTTCCAGCTGCAGCCTTGAGAGCACTGCATGGACCAGAGGCAGAAGCTCTGCAAAGCCGCTCTGGCTTCCTGTAGGAGCTTAGTGGCTACCATGTGTACATCTGGGGACCACGGCCAACTTGTTTTGCTTGCTGCATGGGGACACCCTGCTCCCCAGCAGTGTGCCCCCATGCAGCCTTGGGGAGGGGAGGGCTGCTTGGCCTAGGGGACCCTTGTGAAGGAAGCACAGAAAACAAGGCCGTGTTGAAATACTGCTGGGAAAAAGAATGTATATTGTGCTGGGTTGGGTGTTCACAGGAAATATATGATGAAAATACTGAGGGGGCTTTCCTCAAACAAGCGCCAGTGTTATTAAGGTTGGAACAGTTGGGAGAAGAAAATGAGGTGCTTACATTTTTGTGTTACCAGCATCAGCTCCAAAGGAGATCTTTGGACTCGCTGTTCCACTCTTTTCCTCCTTACTCGTATTTCATTCCCTCTGCTCGGAAGGAGCGTGCTGAGGAGAGAGAGATTATCTGGAACCAGAGATAAAGCGCCCAAAGCGAAACGTTTTTAATTCTCAGGGAAAGAATTGAGCTTTACTTTTTGAGCTTCCTGTTCAGTGAGGAATTATAACTTACATTGATTCACCTTCACTGCCAAATTCACCTCTGCATTGAGCAGCAGTGGAACTTCCTTTGTTGCAAACAGGTAGAATGGTATCTGCGCTTCAAGAAGGTAATTGGGGCACAGATTAAGTTACTCACTTTGCATACAAGGAACCTGTGGGAAAGCCAAGAATCTCTCCTGAAACTCCCAGTTTCTGATGGGATCTGTCGCCCAGAGGCCGTGTGTGCCCTCTCTTCCTCACGGGGGCTTTGGAGCAGCCTGGAGGAGTTGTGTCCTCTGAGGGCTCTTGGCTGGAATCGTTTTGTTTTTCAAATAGCATTTCTCACCACTTTGATTTTTTTTTCCTTTTGTTTGCTCACACTGGATGTGCGCTGCTTAAAATGCTGTAGATGCCGAGTGAGGAAGGGAGCAGTTTGCTTCTGAGATAGCAGTAAAATGAAGTCACGTGGCAGTGATTTTCATAATTCTCAGTGCTCTGCGTGGTTACCCTGCAGATGCTGTGGGGCTCACAGCAGGGTGCGGGAGGAGTTGCGTGGTGCCTGCAAGAAGAATTAGCTATCAGAAGCCATAACTGGATTGAGTTGATCAGAGCCCCATCCTGCCTGGCCTTGAGCACCTCCAGGGATGGGGTGTCCATAACTTCTCTGCCTGTGCCCTGTCACATGAGTCACTGTGTGGAGATCCTGCCTGGCGAGGTGTGATATCAGAGAATTGCACGTTTCAGTTGCAAATAGCAAACCCTTGTGAGGCTGGGAAGCTGCATTGCAGCCTTTCACCGCAGGCTTTCTGGCATCCTTCTCCCCTGTGGTTTGTAGGAAATATGACTTTCTTGTGGCATTGCAGGGGGAAGCAAGCATTTGGGGCTGGGATTCCTTGGAGGTGCCGTGCATCTCTGTGCTAGCTGTGGGCAGTTTGAACTCCCAGACCAGTGCCTGGCCTCTGATGTCAGGTCTTCTGTTCTCTGTCATTGGGCAGACCCAGCAGCTGAGTCCCTTGCTACAGGTGAGATGCAGTGGTTTGGGCAGTATTTGCAGTATCTTTATCAGCAATGCTCTGATGAACTATTTGCCCAAAACATGGGAAGTGAGACATGAAGTGCTCTAATAAAGCAAGAAACCTCAGTTCTGGGCTCTGGTCATCCTAACAAGACCCCCCTGTTTTGACGTATCCTGTGCTCATTTGAAAAACCAACAAACAAAATCTTTTGACTCTTGGTCCTTCAGTCCATCACCCCACGTTCTTGGTAGCTTTCTGGCATCCTACTGGTTGTCTCTTCATGCTGTTTGCAAGTGTTGAAGAACTGCTCTGCGTTCTCCAGATCGTGTGGAGAACCTCACTGGTCACCTAAGCCATAATGCAGAATGCACCTTGTATTGATGAGCAGGGACAGTGCCAGGGGTGATGCATGGGAAAGGGGGCTGTGAGTTCTTCACTGGTGCTCATTGCTGGAGGATGGGTTGTGATAGGCTGGCCACCATAACAGCACAGCTGAGCCTGAGTCCTGTTGGGAAGGCGAAGGGGAAATTCCTCTCCTTGCAGGAGTTGATGCACACAAAGTAAATAATTGGGCAGCTGTTTCTGCTGCAGGCTGCTTATGTCCCTGCTATAGGCTTTCGTGCTTGGCTTCCAATTCCAGCTGAGAGAAGATTAACTTGAGATGGGGAGGAGAGGGCTATTTCTGTCGCTTTTCACGCCTCTGACTTGTCTTTATGCTGTGAATGCAGATGTTTCATCCAGTCCTGGGCCCAGTCCTGCAGGTGTCTTCCCTCAAATAATCCATTGAATAAGAGCAATCATTTCCACGTCAGCAGAGGCTGCTCTTGTACATTTTGCCCTTGCTTGAAAGGTGCTCAACTTAAAGGAATTTTTTGGCTATCAAACTACTGCCTTGTGTCCTGTTCAAAGATTGCTTTGCCAGAGTTTGTGTATTTATATTTATCCTTAAAAAAAATAGTAATAACAAAGTGGAATAAAAATTAAGTCGCTTGATGACACTTACATGAAGGGCTCTTGCAAGTGTGTGCGCTCTGCTGGTGTCATGCTGTGCTTTAAGCAGCTCCTTGAGGAGATGTGGCAGGGGATTTGCAGGTCTTAGCTCTGCCTTGTCTGTCATCAACAGTGGGGCTGCTTTCAGGGACCCAGCCTCATCCTCAGCAGCGCTGCAGCCACATGTCTGTGTGCTGAGTGCTTAGTAGGATGGACTGGGGGGCAGCCCTGGCACAGGAGAACAAGTGCTCTCTGTTTATCTCATTGCTGGGTCTAAATACCAGTCACTGTATCTGATGTGGGAAAATGTTTGTATACAGGAGGTGCAGGCAAGCTGAGGGCACAGTGCGCAGGGCTGGCAGCTGAGATCAGTCATAGAATCATAGTATGGTTGGGTTAGAAGTGATCTTAAATCGTCCAGTCCCACTCCCTGCTGTTGCTGGTTTGCTCTGTCAGCTCAGGCTGCTCAGCCATGGCCTCGGGCACCTCCAGGGTTGGGCACCCACAGCTCTGGGCATCAGTGCCAGGGCTTTACCGCCCTCTCACCTCCTTTCTTCCTAACATCTAACCTAAATCCCCCCACTTCTGGTTTAAAGCCATTCCCCTTGTCCTGTCACTGTCTGTCCTTGTAAAATGCCAGTCCCCTTCCTCCTTACAAGTTCTCTTCAAGGGAACTTGTCGGGGTCTTTTGTAGTGCAAGTGAGCAATGCCTAAAGCAGTCCTCCTGAGCTTAGTGAGATGCATCTTGTAAGCAAGTGAGCCACACTGTACAGGAAGAGCAGACTTTTTTTTTTGTAGGTTGTGTTTGCCCATGTTTGCATGCCCATTGCAGGCACCACTTTCTGATGCTGCTGGAGCAGGTCCTTCCTGTAGCTGCAATACTATACTGTGTGTCTCACCTTCCTCCTGGCCCTGGCATGGCTGCCCCACGTCTTGCAGGATGTGCTTGGCTCCGAGCTGCTGAGCTCATGGAAACAGCATGCAACAAAGTGTTGTCTTTTTTGGTTGTTGGGTTTTGTTTTATTTTTCCTCTTTTCTTTAAATAAAACAGAAACCAAAATGCACTGCCTTGAAAACCGCAGCCACCCACACAGCCAGCTTCTGTGTCGCTTTGCAGGTAAACAAATGCTTGGGCCTGTAACTTTGCTGTAATTAGGCTGTCCTGCGTGTGTGTGATGAGATGTCAGCTTACCACTTTTTTGGCACAGCAAGGGAAGCAGGTCACTGGAAACCAGTGATGGAGCTGAGGTGTTTGTGAGGCTTTTTGGGGTCGTTCCGATTGAAAGAGGGGAGATTTTGGTTGGATATAAGGAAAACGTCTTCTGTGGTGAAGGTGGTGAGGCACTGGCACAGGTTGGTTAGCAGGTGGTGGATACCCCATCCCTGGAGACACCCAAGACCAGGATGGACCAGGCTCTGAGCAACCTGTCTAGCTGTGGATGTCCCTGTTCATTGCAGAGGAGTTGGACCAGATGAGCTTTAAAATTCCCTTCTAACTCTAAGGATTCTGATTCTGTCTGTGGAGGGTGCTCGAGGCGCTGTACCTGAGTCTGGGAGACAAGCTGTGTATCCCTCAGGAAGTCCTCCATGGGAACCTCTCTGCTCCTTTAGAGGTTGGCTGGGTGGCTGGAGGACCAGCTGGTTCTTGGTGCTGAAGTGGCCTCGATGCTGGAGGGAGCAGCAGAAACCTCCTGGCGTTCATCCCCCTTTTGCCATTTTTTTCGTTCCCTTCTGTGGGTGGCTCGTCTGTCTGTGTTTGCTGTTGTGAAAGCAGGAAAGCTGAAACGTGGGTAAGCAGAGCAAGCCACGCTTCTCCTTGCCTTGTAACTCAGTGTCCTGCTGCACCTCTCAAATTTGGTCCATAAGGAAAGCTTCCAACTTTTCTTAGGTAGTCAGAGAAACACAGGCATAGTTTACGTGCTTCCAAAAACCCACAGAATTAGGCCATCATTTCTATTTCAGGTGTCTTTGGGGTCTATTTATTCATCTTTCAGCAAACAATGGTGGAAGCGGGCTGGGAAGGGCGCTGGGTGGGAGTGCCGATACGCTATGCTGAGAGGCATTTCCTGCCCTTATCTCTGCCACTCGAGGTATTGTCAGCCGGCTTCAGATCTGCAGCCCGTGTTACTGCAGCGGAGATCGCCAGAAATGATTACCTGCAGGAACGCCTGCGTGGGCCAGAGCTGGGCCAGGGGAGGTGGGAAGAGCTTCCCTGCAAAATGCTGTGCTGGAGAAGGGTGTCAGTCTCCAAATAAAGGGTTCTGGGAAGAGGGCTGCAGTGATGCCTACTCTGTGGAGCTGTTGCTGGAGGGCATCTTGGGCAAGTCCTTGGATTGCTTGGTGGGATCTCTCTAATGAAAAGCTTCACAAGGTTTTGGGTTTGTACCTGCGTAGAACTGAAACATTATTGTTACTATTATTATTATTAATTTAGTTTTGCAATCTTGAGTTCTCATGGGACATAAACAGTTTTATTTTTGTTCACGTCTATTCCAAAACTCTCAAAATGAGGTTTGTGGGGACTACTGAAGCTGCCCTTGGCCTTCTGTTGGCCCTTTGCTGGATGAAGCGACCTGCCTGTGTGCTCTGGCTGAGTTTGTTTGTTTTCAGTTTTCAAACCAATTATCTGATGGAGGAAATGGCAATGCCTCGCTGTCAGAGCCGAGGTATTTATAGGTGAGGTCAGACCCCGGTGGAAAGTCTGTGGCAATATTAGAAAGGGCTGGATGTCTCTGCCTTATGCAATTCACAGGGATGCAGTGGATGTACTGCATGGTTTGGACGTCTCCCAGCAGCTCCCCGGAGCTCTGATATTGTGTTTATTTGTAGCTTGCTTCGATTTGGTGTGGTACACATTCAGTGGGTCTATTTGGAGTGGACTTTTTCAGTTCACTTGTAGCACTGACTTTATTTCATTGGGCTGACCCATAAATCTGGGGCATGCTTCCTTCTGCTGTGCAGCAGATGATGGTGGCTGCCTGTGGGCCTCCCGGCTCGCTGCTCTGTGGGTGCTGCTGCTTGGTGAACTCTGGTCTTGTGGTTGCACCACGAGTTCAGGTCTGCACTATAATTGTGCTCATTGCTGTGAGCATGGAGGCTATACAGCAGAGCTAGAATGGGCTACAGTGTTGTGGAGAAAATGTCTGGGAGAAAAATGAACACAAAACCCCATGTTTTTAAGTAGCTGAGGTGGTT
This sequence comes from Alectoris magna, assembly GCA_030625065.1. Lineage (NCBI taxonomy): Eukaryota > Metazoa > Chordata > Aves > Galliformes > Phasianidae > Alectoris > Alectoris magna. The sequence continues at coordinate 10,156,643 of CM060576.1, read as the reverse complement.
AAAGTGTAGGTAATACCTCCCTGGGAGCCACATCCTATTTGCCTGCCCTTGGCTAAGACTGGAGTAAGAGGGGGCCAACAGGGTACAAGCGATGGTTGTGGCAGATAGAAACCTGCCTGGGGATGTGTCTCTCCAGAGTCATCTAGGGAGTGATGTCTGTGAAACGCTGTGGAAGAACTTCTTGTTAGTTCACTTAAGCTTTGTTCTGCTCATAAAGGAGGGCTGCCTTGAACTTCAGTCGTGAATGTATTGTATGTTGGAACTGCTACTTAGTCAAGAGGTTTTTGCTTGGGTATTTGAAGTGGGTGAGAGGTGGAATCACAAAGGCCGGTGAGACGAAACAAGTGATGAAAATGCAACTAAATGAACCTTCTGTTTGAGATGGTAGGTGATGCCTGTTGAGTTTTCCAGTGGGCTGATCTGAATCATTTGTCTGCATGGGACAGTGAGAGTTGATCCCTCATACTTACCTTTCATTTCAGGCTTCCGCCATCTTCTCATCAGACTGTGATGGGCTGTTTCCAGATTGGCCCCAGGATGCTGGTATAGCACCAGGCAGCCGCGATCCCGAGGACCTGGGGTAGGATACCATTTCCAGCTGGGACATCTTTAGACCCCTCTCTCCCAGCAGAAGCAATGGATGCCCACGTGGACCTCCTGACAGAGCTGCAGCTGCTGGACAAGGTGCCCACGTTGGAGAGGCTGCGGGCGGCCCAGAAGCGGAGGGCTCAGCAACTGAAGAAATGGGCACAGTACGAGAAGGAGATGCAGCACAAGAAGCGGAAGCATGAAAAGAAGAGAAATGCTGTTAACCGGAAGAAAGTGTCATTTGAAGCCAGTGTTGCTCTGCTGGAGGCTTCTCTGAGGAACGATTTGGAGGAAGGTAGGGAGCTTACATCTGGCAGTTCATTTGTTTGGCTACCCGTGACGTCCATGTAGCTCCTCAGTGTGAATCTGTGTTGACATCCATGGACTGTCCTTGGCATGGTGTTGGTCTCTAAAGTGTTGCTATCCCTGGCATAGCTATGGGTTGGGGCATTCAAAGCAATGTGAGACAAAAGCATTAACTAGAATGACACCAGGAGTGGGTGCGCAGTGACAGGATGGGGCAGGAGTTATGACCGAGATCTGGGAAAAGGAAGGCAGCTTTCATCTCTTTCCTTTTCACACTTTGCATTTACAGAAGGTGAGAAACGCTTCTTTGCCTTCTGGATGTGCCTATTTTAGAGGCTTTTCAGAAGTCTGTCACAGGGATTTACATGTCAGTGTAAATCTTTTCAGCTTCCCTGCTTGGGGGTATGATTGAGAGCTACATGGGTGTATAGATTTTTTTTTTTTCCGTATTTAACATAATGAAAATCATTTCTTTGCTTAACGCTTCCCATGGAAGAGAAGTTCCAAATTGTTCAGGAATTGGTTTAATGGCACCATTGCTTTTGTTTAAAATGAAGGGAAGAAAAAGATGCCTGAAAGCCAATCCCAATTAGCCTCAGCAACGCACGGGGGAAAACCTGTGAACTCTGGAAAGTCAGATCTCTGGCATTTGTTTGGAAGCGGGGCAGCTGAGCTGAGCTCTGCTGATGCCACCAGCACTGCTGCTAGGCCTGAGGGGTCCTCAGCGCCACTGGAGGGGACAGCAAAAGAGACCTCTTACTCTCCCAAATGAGAGAATTGGGTCTTTGTTCCTACAGTGGCTGCTGCAATTATCCTGAGATTTTTATAAATGAAATACGGAGAACTTCACTTCCAATGCAGTAACCATTTTAACAAGGAATCTTCCCTGGAAGGAGAACTTGGGCCACCGATTACACACAGTGGCCAACCACCTGCTTTGCTATTGGTGGAGATACCTTTAAGAGAGAGATTTGTCTGCCTCACCTCTCCCTCCGTGTCTTGGATATTAGCAACGTCCTTGCCTGGTTTCCTGACAGCCAAGTCACTGTGTACCGTGTGTCATAAAGTCCACATCAAAATAGTGGGCTTAACCCTACTGGGAACTGGGGGCAAATGCTCCACAGAGAGGTAAAAGTATTTCTCAGGGAAGACCTGGAACTGTCTTAGGGACTGCTGGTCTGCCAGGCAGCGAAATCGATGTGATCTTCCAGATCCACTGGTGTTGCAGAGACAAAGGAAGATGTCTTGGGAACCTACCCAGTTGTGTTGTTCCTCTGCTAGTGAATGTTGCTCTGGATCCTGACATCTTCTGCAAGAAGCAGTGTATATGTGGGGGAAAGCAAGAACCTGGTCCTGTAAGGAATCTCCCCAGAATTATGTCCTTGTTTCTGAGACGGCCTTTCATGCACCACCACTTGCCCTTACATCCCAGCACTGCTTGGAATCGGAGGGCCTTTCCCTCAGCAGGCCCGGGTGGCGGCTGTAGGCCTTAACCATGGGTGCTTCCCCTGCCCAGCTGGATTTCTCAGATACCTCAAGTTTATTAAACTCGATTGTTTTGGTGGTCATTTAAGTCCTGCAAATAGCCTGTGGGCAGGTTCTGTCCCTCCGTGCTGTGGCACCATTATAAAGGGAAGGAGGGGATGGCAGCAAACCTAGATGTCAAACTGGGAATATTTCCTCACTGAACGCTGCAGGCCAAATGAGTGAATTCCTGGCCTTCTGGAGGTCCCTGGGGATGATTTCAGCATATGAATCATCTTTTGTTTCCTTGTGGGAAGAGGAGGGGGAGGAAAAAGATAAATGATTTTAAAAGTTGAGAAGCTCACGTGAGGAAAGTTTAGAGCTGGGGGTGCCATTAGTACTCGTCATCTCTTGAGCCACCTCCGAGCAGGTGTGCAATTTCCATCCTTTATTAATATTCTCTATTTATAACTTTCTAACTTTCTCATCAGCAGATGACATGGGCACCATGCAATGAATTTGGGATGAACAGAGCTGAAGAGCTAGTTAACATTCTCTCCGGAAGGCACGCTGTGCTGTGACATGGCCTCCTGCTGGAGGAGGGCTGAGCCCTGTGGGGTGGTGACTGTGAAGAGAAAACCCAATCTTGCCCTTTGAAATAGCCCCAAGTCCCTGGTTATGCCAGCTGTGGGATACAGCACGATTGTGTGGGGGCAGTTCTTGGAGAAGGAGCCATCTATATGGAGCTCTGCTGGTCTGTGGGGAACAAGGTTCAGGGACACCCACAGCAGGCACTGCAGTGGGTTCCTGTGTGCCTGCAGTCATCTCCCTCATCTCTGCTCTGTTTGGATGAGGACCAAGCCACCATACTTCCCATTTTGGAACAGCAAGGTGGTGAAACAGGGCTAAAGGAGATGACACTGACAAGGAGTGTGGGCAGGAGCTGTGAGCGTCTCTTGTAACAGATCTGTCATGAAGTCCCTGGTTTAGCAAACAAGCTGCTGTGAAAGCTCACTGGGATCTGCTGACAGAACCACGCCTGGGCCGCCACTTGGCTCGGCTGGGGTCTTTGACATGAAGCTGAAGGACCTATGGGAAGCCTTGAGGGGAGAATGGTGATCTCTGAACCCACTCTATGCTCCCCCACAGAGGAGCTGGGAAGGCCATTCTCTGGAGGAGCATCACACTCTGTAGCTATTCTTAATGACAGTACTCTGAAGCCCCAAGCTCAATGTGAGGCACAGCCTGAGCTGGCTGCAGGATGATGACGTAGATGGGTTGGATGGGTGATGGGTTCACTGGGAGATCCAGAAGGATCGGTCAGTTGTGTCTGCTGTGGGGCATGAGGTGGGTGGGGATGGTTGAAGCTAGCCTAGGGGAAAGGACCACAGACTAGCTGTGTTGTAGCAGTGTTGTGCTTAGCTTCTGTTTTAATAGGAAGGAGAAATGCTTTATAATGTGATATAGCTTTGCAAGCCACTGTACTAATTGCCAAGAAATCGCAAGAGCTTCCGAAGTCTGCGAGGTGATGGATGGAGGCTGGTCCCAGGGTGGTTGGTGGCTGCTGCCAGACTGTCGTGTCAAGGTTTCTGCATCACTGAGCTGCTGCAGGAGCGGTCCCGGGGAGCAGGAGAGGGGCTGGCATCCTTTAAATGGAAGATGGAGCTCCCAGAGGCTGCCTAGAGGGATGTGTGGCATTTGCTGCCTGGAAGTGCTTTTCCACGCTCAGCCTGCATGCAGGGGGAGCTTCTACCCCAGCGGTGGAGACTGGAAGGTTTGCCCTAGCTGTGAGCAGGCTGTGCTCCTTTCAGGGAACCGACTGAGAAATAAAGCACCCAAAGGACTGCCTCACCTTCCTGCAGTGCTGAAAGTGCCCTGGTTTCTGCTGCTGCCATCACCATGGGCACTTGTCCCCATGGGCACAGCTTTGGAAGCATTAGAGTCCTTCAGCTCCCACCTCGTGCGAGCAGAACTCTGTCAGCGTAGAGAGTTATGTCAAACAGTGCTTCTGGAGGAATTTAATCCTGTAGATGCTCATGGTTGGTGCCCCAGAAGAGGAATGAAAGCTCGGTGTCGGGCCCGGCGTCCAGCAGAGTTGTTCCCATTTGCAGTTTGGGGTTTGCTGGGTCCTCCCCCACCCCAGCACTTGGCAGTTCGGAGCTGTGCAGGGCAGGCTGAGGTTGGCTTTCATCTCATTGAGAAGATTTTCCCTGGGAGGGTATAAGTATTGCACAGCTTATTTGTGCAGGCACATCCCCCATGTTTCCCTTCGTAATGACCCTTAAATCTCCTCAGTGCTTGGTAATACCGAGGGTGACACAAGCCCTGTGTGCAAGAAGCACAGCCTTCCCCAGGCAGCTCCTTTCCACCTTTTTGGAATAAAACCAACCTTGTCATAGCAAAGGCACTTTAAAGAGAGGCCCTAATTAGTGTCTATAAATTGCTTTCGTTAACCTTTCCTAGCTGATGCGATCTGTTCCCTTGTTACTAAAAACCTTTTATGAGGTGCCTTAATTTTCCACCCACATTATTAGTCTCCTGAAGCTTTTTACATGGAGTTCCTGTGTCCAAATCTATGAGCAAGTGCATTTATCTGTCTCGGAAGATTCTTCTCCTGGGTTTTGTGCCCTTTGAAGAGCACTGATAGAAAGTGCCTTTTATTGCCAGCAGTCTTGAGTGTATACCTGTGCCTTTGGGGAACGGTTTGAGTCAGGAATGTAGAGCTTCTGCACAACAACAAAAGTGGTTTTTGAGTCTTTAAACTCCACTGGCATGGAAATGAAACCCCTTTCCTTCAAGGAGCCGTGCGTGGGAGCTCCTGGCAGTGAGGGATTCTGTTAATTCTGTTAATGGCGGCTCTTATGTCTTCCAAAAGCAGATTCACACACTTGGCCGCATTTAACTTGGCTTTTTTCACACACTCCCAACCCGATGCCAAGGCGGGGTGGTTCACATATGGCAGTTGACGAGGTGGCATCCGGGGGCACGAGCAATATTGAATGCGTGACTTTCTGTGTTGTCACAACAAACGGGTGCTCTTTCTTTATTGACTTTTTCCTCATGACTTTCTGGAATTTCAGCAAAGCGGGGGAAGTATTTCCATAAGAGCAAGGAATGCAAACGTTTCTTTTTGGGAATTGCTACTGAAAGCCCACCTCTGGGTTTCCTGGGGTGGATCCACCTTCCCAACTTTCAGGGTCAACAGAATCATTTTGTTTCAAATCCTTTTCATCCAGAAGTTTTGAGACCCGAGCAGAAATGCGTGTGTTATTTGTCATTGGTTTTGCTCTGTATTTCTAGAGTATCGATATCAGCACATGGCATTTCCTGGTGAAAATGCAACTGCAAAAGCACTCTGTAATAACGCATCCTGGCTGTCCTTGCTAGGATGTGCCAGGGTACAGTGATTATAGGAAGCCTTGCTGGGATTTTTATTATTATTTTTATTTCTATCCAAAATGAAACCCCCAAATGCATGCATGCCTGCCTGCCCGCTCATCTCCCTGGGTGTATCTGCCCCTTCATGCTGTGTGTCGGCGCAGGAAAATGGGTGGTTTTCATGTTGTTTCAGTTCCTGGCTTTTACACTTTTCTACCATTTCTGATACCATTGAAAGTCTTTTTTTATATATCCTGCAATGATCTTACAAGATGAATACCCAGCATTGGATGAAAACTACTTGTCCCTCTAAGAAGGTGGTTCTGTTTGGATTCGAGGTGTTTTGAATCCAGGTGGGATTGGCTGATGAATTGCTTCTTCCTAAACGTAGTTTAAATCACTTAATCCACTTCTAAAATTTGGCCGTAGTGTGTTCTGGAGGTGAAAGTCGGAAACCACCTCCTTGGTTGCACTTACAGGCTGTCTGCTTGTAGGCCCCTCTTATTTACAAAAACATGCTAAGAAAGGCAGTTTCCTGCCTGTGAATGGCTCTTAGCCAGACCAGGCTGCATAGATCACGTGTTTAAATCTGGCACAGCTTTCTGATGGTATTGCTGGTATTGCTTCTTTGTGCACCTGCAAGGAAGGAGAGCTCTGAAGGAGGTCCAGGCGGTGGGGAGCAGCTGGAGCTCTTGGCACATGCATGGTGCAGCAGGAATGCAATGTTGGATCATCATCTGCCCTCCAGCCCAGCCAAATTGGGGCTGCCTCTGCTGGGGCTCAGGGTGCTCATGCACACAGCAGAGCTCTGATTCTCCTGTGTTTAACCTTTCTGTTCTTCCTCCTGGCTGCCCTGCTTCTGATTGTGGCAGGGCAGCCTTGGGTGGCTGCGCTGTGGTTGTTATCTGTGCGCTGCCAAATGTCAAAGCCTGAACTTCCGTATCTGAGCCCATTAATATTTGCTGATCTATTGCTCTAGTTTTGAGCCGGTGACTTCCCAGCCTGTTTGTCCTTGTGATTTCCCTGGGAGAATTGCTGCCTGCTGACTGGCTGAGGGTGATGGCTGCTGGAATGGGTCATGCTTCGCAGCACGTCTGACTTCTGTAGGGTGAGGCTGAGGGGCTGCTGCTGCTTCATCTCCCAGCTCTGTGGGGCTGTGATGTGGGATTTCTTGCAATCGATGTGTTTCTTGCCTGCCTGGCTGCCTTCCAGGTGTGTGCCATTTCCTATGCTTGGATAACTGTGTGTTTTGTCCCCCTCCAATAATGAGAAATAAGAGAGCGTGGATAACAGCTCAGTCAGAGACCTCTGCTATTTTCTGTGTAATAAGCAGCAGCAACCTGGAGTGAAATGTCGGCTCTCTGCCCACGTTGGCTGTGACCTCCCCAGCCAAGGCTCTGCAGAGCTGTGCTGATATCTAATCCAATTCTGTTGGAGGCATGCAAGGCGTCAGCGCGATCCCTCGCTGGTACCTGGCGTTTTGCAGCATCACTGTGTTTGCCACTGGGTCTGGGTTAAGGCACAGTTCCATGGCCAGCTCTTCTTTGCAAATGAGTGTTGGTGGAGCAATGAATATTTTTGGAAGTGAAGCCTTCTTGCAGGATCCAGCCGTTCACAATTGATGCTTGCTTTACCCTGCTGCATTTGAGAACATGATATGTGGATAGCATGCATGGGTGGGAGGGCCTTGGCTGCAAGCTGTGGCTGTGTGTGGCTGCAGGTTCTGCTTTCTGCCCCCTCTCCTGGTCAAGGAGAACTTTAAAAGTGGATTAAATCTATTTTTTTCCAGATTTAAATTCCTGCCTTGATGGATCGAGGCCAGCACTGCTCAGCTGGTGTAGGTTTCTTCCTCCTAGAATCATGGAAAGTAGAGGTTGAGCGGGCCCTGGGAGGTCATGTAATCCACCTTGTGCCCCAAGGCAGGATCAACTGTATCTAAAATGCTTGCTAATGAGGCTGGGGTTAGGTATCTTAGTGTATTTATAGGCATCTCCACAACACCAGAGCACATATACCTGTGCATGCACTCCTGCTCCTCGCTCAGCTCTGTGCAGTCTCCTCACTTGCTCATATTTATCCTCCTTTATTTTGCTTTGCGTCCCATCCTTATGTGTATTGACTGTGAGTTTTCCTGCTTCCGTGAAGAATGCTCTAATTCTTTCTCTCACAGCAGTTGCTATGGCAGCTGGTGCAGGCAGTGCCTTATAACCCAGTGCAGAGCAGCTTTTGCATACGCTTCCACTGCTTGGTTCTTCCTCTGGAGCCTGGCCAGATTTTTGGGAAACCTTATCACCCACTGCAAATGCCTTGACAAAAGGAAAGGAAATCAGATTCTGGCACAACCATTAAAAATATCCTAAGCCTTGCTGCTCTCAAACCCATTGCCCAAAGGATGCTAAATAGGCCAGGAAGATGCTGTTTAATTCTGTCTGCTGATGCCTTTGTAATCAAGAGCCGAGATGCAATCAAGCACCCTGCACTCCTTTTAATTCGGGGAACAAGAGCCCATGTGCAGCTCCTAGCAAGCAGATGCAGTTTCCACTGAGGCCTCTGCAATTTGCAACTGCTTATTGCTGAGTTTGGCCTCTGCACCCCCTAGATGGCATGAGGCAGAGTGGCTGTAAGTGTTATTCATGTAGGAAACTGGCTTAAGTCACTTTTTCTTATGCTCAGTGTGCACTTTGTACCAGCATCCATCCTTGCAGCCACGTTTTTCAAGCTTTGACCTCGGCTCCCTGTTTCCTTGTGGGCTTGGCTGCCCAGCTTTCCATAGAGCAGTTGGGTTGGAAGAGACCTCAGAGATCATCCACTTCCAAACCTGACTGTAGGCTGGCTGTCCCTACCAGACCAGGCTGCCCACGGCCCCATCCAGCCTGGCCTTGGGTACCTCCAGGGTTGGGGTACCCACAGCTTCACTGTCAAAAATGTCTGTTTCAAAAGAGCAAAATTGTACGAAGAAAATATTCTTGAATGAAAACATTCGTATAGCAGTTTTCCTGTGCCAAGGCATCTCCTCACTGTCAGTGGAGAGAGGAGAGATCTAACTGGGGGCTGCAGCCGAGCCCTGGGGCTGTGGGCTGTGCAGGGACCAGGTGAGGCCAGGCACATGGCCTCCTGCGCACAGCTGGCTTCAACCTACTTTGCTTTCTGTGGCTTTCGAACTTTTCTGACCTGGTTTATTTTCTTTCATTTCAGATGGAGCATCTTTAATTAGCAAACTATCAGGCCAGAGCAGGACTCCTCAGCTACTAAATGGGACTTTTCATTTTGTTCAAATCTTGGCTTGGTAGCCTGAAATAGCAGCCTTTAGGAGGGGCGGGCTGTGGGTGCTCACAGTCCGTCCTGCTCCTGTCAGATGGGCCACTGGATGTAGAGCTTTATGTAAAAGGACAACTGGAAGGAATTCCCTGTGTGCTTTCATGGCAAATTCAATCTCCGATAGCTTCAATCATGAAACTGTGAAATGGCCATGAACAAGCTGCTGCTCTCCCCTCTGTCCCAAATTATACTCTTCTGAGACAGTTTTCCATCACTCCTCAGAGTGAGCAGAGCTCTCACTCCAGCTCTGGTACCATCATCGCAGCTCCTTTTCCTATGTGCAGCTTTCCAGCTGTGGGTTTCTTGTGCCATTCCCCAGTTCTGAGATGCAAACCCGGTGCCATGGGCACTTGTGCATCCCCTGGAATGGGCACAGCTGCAGAAAGCAGCAGAATGGGCAGGGATGAGTGTGACACGGGCAGAGCAGCATCCTCTGAGACTGCTGTCTGACTGACCCTGAGGAGGGAGCTATTGGTTTGGGGCTGGGGGGAGCGGGGCTGTTCAGCCTGTCAGCCTTGGTGCTTCTCGCAGTAATGCTTCTTGTGTTAATGGGCAGCCCCACAGCTGTGCTGTGATTGGGGATGGTTGACGGTGGACCTGTGGAGCAAGACCCCAGACTCCCAGCAAGTCACTGAGGTTGTACTTAACCCGAATTAGCCCCTGGGAAGCAGTGTTGTTGGCTGTGAGTAACGGGGAGCTCAACTGGGGCTGTGCGGGTTGGCTGGAGGAGGCAGTGGCTCCCATTGCTGGTGCTGGGATCTGCCTCCCTGCTGAGGGCAGACATAGTGCTGCTGCTGTGCATGCATTGTACTCCTGGATGATGCAGCACCACACACAGCCTGTGCTGAGCTCCGAGGAGCTGAGGTGTGCCTTGGTTCAGCCTGGATACAGCTTTCCTGGGAGTAGGATGCCAAGGCCTGAGCACAGTGCTGCTGGATAGCCCTGCCTGCCATCCAAAATGAGCTGAAGCCGTAGGCTCCAGCTGGTGGGTACGTGGGGCAGACTGCCTTACAAACGCAGAGTGACTGCCAGCAAGCCATGGGCATTGCTTACTCTATATAATTAATTTTTTTTTCAGGCCTTCTTTATGGCCTGTTTTATTCGGACATGGAAAGTAAGCTGCAGGGGGGGGGTCTGTCCTTATTTCAATGGGTCTACTCCCAACCCATAAATGTGGGCCAGATCTGCTGTTACATGCTGCCTGCTTTGTGCCACCATCATAACAGCCATAAATGTCACTTAATAGCTGATTGCTTGGCCAGATGAATCTGGATCAGTCTCCCTCCCCTTCTTAATCAGGTTAGTTTTCTTTTGCTCTGCTCTGTTAGGAGAAACCCAGCCTGATGGAGCTCTTTCCATCCACGCTCATTCAGCTGATGGCTCTTTCCATCTCGGCTTTAGCTGCAGTACTTCTGAGCTGTCTCTTGCAGCCGGCACTCTGACTTTGTACATCTTAGCTAATATTCACTGGGATTATTTTTTGCTGGATGTTTTGTTTCATTTTCAGACAGTTTAGTTTTCTGTTGGTGAGGTGCACTGGATTTAAGGAGATGGCAATTGCTCCTAGCTGTCAGAAGGAAACACTAATTATCCATCATGTTTTACTGAGCCTCTCTTGAACTGATTTACCATAGAAAACAGTTTTCTCATCGTCCATCTTCAGCAAGTCTGATTCCTATGAGTTCTGCTCTCTTGATGGTGGGGACTTTATCTTTGGGCACAGAAGAGGGGAAAAAAAACAGCTCGGGGTTAAAACATGTGACAGCCCGGAATTTAAATCACCTGGCTTTAGGAACACCAAAGCGTCTGTGCCGATGTGCACTGATTTGCTGTGTTTTCCTGGACACAGCAGGGTTTGGTGAGTGCGGTGGGCTGTTTGTTTGCTTTGCACGGGGCTGAGTTTCAGAACAAGCCTCCTGTTCCTGTGAGACAAGATAAGAGCAGTTCAGGGAAATGCAGCTGCGGTGCCTCGCATGGGGTTCGGCTGCGAACCGCACTTCCCGTGACTCAGAGTGGTGGGCACCACTTCCCTGTAGGTCCCCGGGCTTAGAAAAAGCTGCTTGTGTGTTTGTTAAATAATCTGGTTTCTGACGAGCTATCCTTGGCTGCAGATGCATGTGATGTCTCGAATCCATCTCGCTGTGCTCCTGGCGTTTCTGACACAGACGCAGGGAGGGCATCTTCCAGAGAGCCTCACGCAGCCGCTTCCTGCCGCCTGCTTGTTTTGTTTTGCTCTTGTGAGCAGCAGTCAGCAGTTTCTATCAAACTCACAAAAGGGAAGCATTGGTGGAGGGAGATGCATCGCCCTGCGTGGTGCAGCACTGGGAGCGGTCGTTGGCTCTGCGCAATGGGGCTGCCCTCCTCGCTGCTGTTTGTTCTGGGGATGTGCTTCAGCAGCACCAAATACCTCTTGATGTCCAGTGAGAAATGGATGCTCCATCCCTGCAGGTGCCCTAGGCTGCGGATTGGGCCTGGGCAGCCTGATCTGATGAGGGGCAGCCAGCCCACGGCAGGGGTTGGAACTGGATGATCTTTAAGGTCCCACCTGCCCCAAACCATTCTATGATTCTGTGACTAATCAAGGCTTCTGCATCTTTTGTACTTCCATCAAGACCCTCTCCCTGCTGCTGTTGGCACAGGACAGTGAGGTGCAGCTGGTGGAGGAGCAGCCTGGTGCTGGTGCTGTCTGAGGAGGTGGCCCTGCCTCTCACCCTGTCCCTTGCCTTCCCCATGGTGGCTGCTGTAGCTCAACCAGTTGGATTTCCTGGGGTCAGCCTCAAGAAATGGCCCTCATTAAGAGCAGCTCCTTGGGGGGAGCGAGGTTCCAGCACTAGAGAGGTTAACGTGGTCTGTCCCAACAACTATCTGTGGTTCATGCCAAGCCTGATCGTCATCTCCCTGCTTTTAGCCCTGCAGTTGTTCTGTCCTGGAGCACCGCCTGCTCAGTGAGGACTGCACGCTTTTTGCTGGGACATCAGCCCTTGCTCCAGTGCTCCCTAATCCATGCTGTGGGAGGGAGCTCCACAGCTGCCTGCCCTCCTTGTGCCCCTACCCAAAAGGACATGGTGCTATGTGCCGGTCCTGCCAGCACAAGGTGCTCTGTCCCCTGCCAATAGCTTGCATGCATTTCCCTTGAGCAGTCAGGGCCCAGTTTCACTCACTCTTTACTGGCAATCTTCTTCTCAGGCCTCCCCTATGCTTATAGAAGCTGGAGGAGAGTTGATGTGCTGGTGGGGCTTAGGAGCTGTGCAGTGTCATAGCTTCGATGACCAGCAGCAGGAGAAGCGTGTGGGGTGAGCTCCAACTGCATGCGTTCTCTTTTCAGAGGGGAATAACTAGAATTTGGTTTGAGGTTTGTAGATCAGGTTTCCATTACACAACCGAACCACTTTCAGCTGCTCGCGTGACATGCAGGCCTTGCTGGGTGCCCTGGTCTGGTCTGCTGCTTTCCCTGAGAGCAGCGCTTTGTGATGAGTTGCAGGGGAGGAAACAGACTTCTGTGGTGCAGCACTGGCTGGGATGGGAGTGGAGGCATAGAGTGGGATTTCCTTCAGTCTTTGTAGAATGTGGGAAGCGTCTCAGAAGCGTTCATTGCAGTCAGGTGTGAGAGGTGCAGGGGGCACGCAGGGCGTTCCGCTGTTCGTTGCCACATCACCAGTATTGCCACGGCTGAAAGACACCCAGCTGGGCCCGACGCTCCCAGGTTCTTGTAGCATTGAACACACAATGAAGAACTCCCTGACGTGGGGAATCCGCTGGTGAAGGAACTCTCTTATATGCAAACAGGAGCAGAATAAAATGGTTCGTTAACAAAGCTGGTTTTGATAGAGCAGTTAGCAAAGTTCTTCCACCACGGTGGAGAGGAGAATGGCCGTGGTGTTGCTAATGGCAAAAGCTGATGGGGAATTTTAATGCCTTAATTATTTTGAGAATTGTGTCTTCTTGGGAATCGCAGCGCACTTTGGCTGACTGAAGCTTTCCTCCGCTGTTGCAGAAAGAAAAATGATCATTCTGAGCTTACTCTTTGCTGAGGAGGGAATGGAAGGCAGCTGACTTGCAATACTACGATGGAGTATTTATTTCATCCCAAGGCAGGAGACCACCCGAAGGGACAGAGAGAGAGAGAGAAGCCAAGCGCCATGTCAGGCACTGAGGCTGCTTCCCCATGGGCTCACCTCCTGGTGGCCATGGGGCTGTAATGCATCAGCCGTGCTGGGAGTGCTCGTGTTATGCTTATCAACTTTGTAGGGAGCAGAACTCAGGTAAAACTTGTGAGAGGAGCTGAGTACAAGAGGGTCCTCAGTTCTGTGTGCAGGTGGCACAAACGTAGGGTGAGCTGGTCTGGGTGCAGAGCTCTATGTGTCTATTAGAGACCAACCCAGCTGGTGGCCCGCTGGTTTCGGGACAACCTGTAGATCTGTTGTCTTTGTCTCTGAGGGCTCATGTAAGGGGAGTTCCAACCTTCTGCAAAGAAATTAGGAAATGCCATGGAAGTGAAGTTTTTCTCCTATTGATGCTCAAAATAACGGAGCTTACAGGTGGATTGCAGGGCTAGCAGCCTGCAGCAGGTTCACACTGTGGTCTTTGTTGAGCAGAGCATCCTCAGCAGGATCAGGTTTGGGGTCCACAGGGTGAGTGGTCTCCAGCTTCAGCCCTGTGCTGGGGTTACTCGTGTCCCCTGTGTGCAGCAGCCAGCATGCAGGTTTCTCTGTCAGCCTCCTGCCAGGTCTGTCTCATTCACTGCAAATCCTCCAATGGCTGCAGAAGGGCTGCGTTTCTGCCCAAGCTTTTAATTTCTGATTCAACTCTTAAACATGTGAACCAGTTGCCGTGCAACACCGATTACCTTTGTCAGTGTTCTTCAGGGGTAATCTCTGACTGCTCTGACAATGGTTTGTGGTTGCCAAAGGCTCGGAGAGGAGTCCCTGTAGCTCTCCCACTGCTTCCTTTTTCCATAGCCTCCAACAGAGGCGTGCTGATGTGCTGAGTTAGTAGTGGGTTTGGTTGCACCGAAAACAAGCCTGCAGCATGAACAGCTGGGCTGTGTGGATATTTCCTGGAGTTAGGCTTGCTGGGTGCACAGTGGTACAAATCTGTGCTGTTCCCGCAGGCCAGGTCCCTCTCGGGTGGCTGGGGTGCTTTACAGCTGCTTGGTGGCTGGGACAGCTGCCTGTTCTGGTGTCAGGGTGCTGTGAGCACAACAAATTCAGCTCCTTCACTTGGTTCTCAGGGCTGAGCGATGGAGAGGACAGCAGAGGACAGAAGGAGCACTGCCACGCTTGGAGCTGGGGCTCGTGGTGCTGTCACAGGCGTGCCATGGGCTGTCACTGTGACCTTGGCAGAGAAGGCCGAACCTCCGGAGCCTTTGCTCTAACACAGCCTGAGGTGTCACATCTGTGAAAAAAGGCAAGCGCTGGTGGTAAAATCCCAGGAGAGGGGCTGGAGCTCCTTGCTGCTGGCTTTCTGGATGAGAGCTCTGCTGAAATTCAAATCTATGCGTCACTTAAAATCCGCTGCTGAATAATTGCAGGCTGCTCCAGCTGGAGGGCTGCAGAGGAGCAGCCGGTACTTCCCTGGTGCGGTTCAGGGCGCCGCTTAACTTGTGTGAAAGTGTTCTTTCCGTAGTGCTTGCTTTTTAAAAGGAAACTACAATCTTTTTTTTTTTTTTTTAAGAAAGGACTTTCTACTTGGCTGTTTCCTTTCCGACAGTGCAGTGTTTCCAGTAAGAAGCTGCGCTGTCAGGTGGGGGTGATGATGCGGCAGGTTGTGCTGTAACGCCTGCTGTCCCCCCTGGTCCCTGTGCAGGCAGCAGTGGGTGGTGGCACTGGGGTTGGGGGACTGGGGCTGCAGCTCCTACTGTGTCTGCTTGGCGCAGGGCTGGATCAGAGAGCTCTGTGGCATTGCACATCCCAGCAGCATCCCTACTGGGGCTGTAGGGAGGCAGTGGCTGTGTTACCAGTGTGGGGTTTGATCTGGTGTGTCTTCAAGATCTTCATCCCAGGCATCCTGCAGCACGTGGAGACAACTTTGAAGGAAGAAAAAAACCTAAAAGGGCTGATCGAGGTCATTGTGGGTGTTGGGGAGAGTGAAGAAGGTACAAAAAAGCCAGAGGCAAAGGAAGGCTGGAGGTGCTCATCAGAAAGGGGCTCTGAGCTTGGGGAGCAGCTCTCCCTGTGGGGAAGTGCTCTGTGCTAATGCAGGGCAGCTTGAAAAGCACAGGGATGCTTCCCCTCCAGCCCAACCTCTTTTCTGTTACTCTAAATAGAATGTTTCCTGTTTTATAATTGAGCCTCTTGAAGGCATTCCTGTTGCTCAGGTCAACGTACATCTGCTGAGCTGAGCCCATAAATGCCTGAAACACGAGCTGGGGGAATGGGCTGTTGACTCTGGAACCTAATAATGCTGTATAACAGCAATAGGAACTATTTCCTGCTGCACAGAGCAGGTTGGAGTATCCTGTTGCAAGTCCTGCAGGCTGCCTGCGTGCAGAGCATGGGGTGGTTGTGCACTTCTGCCCCTTGGGCCCTTTTGCCTGTTGTGCTGTTGTGACAATGGAACAGGGAGCTCCTCGTGCTGGGATAGCTGGAGAAATGTACCTCCTGACACCTCTGCTCCCTTTTATTGAAACATTTCCTAAGCTGTAATTGCTATTAAAGCCAATTAATTTTTTTTACTGCCTTTTCTTTTTGCCCTGAAAGATTTATTTTCTAATAGGCTTAGTTTAGACTTCACAGGTGCTGCCTGCTGCACATCTCAGTAGATAGGTTTTGGTCGCTTACATCAGAAGTAGCTTTTCAACAGGTACTTAAGTGGGACCCTCTGTGCTGCTCAGATGAAAATCTTTAGTGTTGTGTTGTCTGGATGGATTTGCACTGGCATCATGGCTTCAGGAAGAATTTCTGGGGGGAAGAAAGCTGGAATAGCCCAGAGCAGTGGGAGAAGAGAAGGCTCTGGTGTTTATTGCTTCTGTAGGTGCCCTTCATCTAACTCTGCCTGAAGCAGAGGGGTCTGCGTGCTGAACCCAACATGTAAGGAGCCAGTTGCAGGTGCTTCCTGTGGAGCTCCATATGGGCGCTACTGTCTCGCCTGGTTCCAGAGACCCTCCAAAGAGAATCGTAGGGTGAAAAGGACCATCAAGATCACCCAGTCCAACCTCAATCCATCCCACCATGCCCTCTGACTGCATCCCTCAGTGCCACATCTCAATGGTTCTTGAACACCTCCAGGGGTGGTGACCCCACCATCTCCCTGGGCAGCTGTGCCGCTGCGTCACCACCCTTTCTGAGAAGACATTTGTCCTAATATCCAACTTGAAGAGGGCCAGTCCCATCTGCACACTGTGCAGTGCCTTCTGCTGAGCACTGCAGCACCCCAAAGCTCTTCACTGCTCTGCTCATCGCTGCACCTCCTGAGTTACTAATGGGGAACTTCACCTTGGTCTCCTTGACCTGTAGCTCTATAAATCCGACTTCAGGGTTTTATTAAGGCCTCTTCAGAGAGTTGCAGTTCTTAGAAAATACTCCAAAATGCCTCTTAAAGAGAGAAGAGGCTCCCGGGCAGCCCAGGTGTCACTGTCACAATGATACTGGGGAATCTGCTTTCCTGGCTGCCTGCCCGCAGCAATCCTGCTGAAGGCCGCTGAGCCTGAGGGTTATATAAAACACTCATCCCTTCAAGCTCATCATCTGTTTAAAAACCGTACCAAAATGATTTGTTTATTCTTCTGATAACAGATGAGGAATGGGAACCGAGACAATAATCTCCAACTTCAGCCTCCCTTTATGTGTTTAGTATCTCTGGCATGGACCAGTGTCACGGTTAGGGCGAGCAGGAGGGGAGGACGGGGATGCTTTTTCATGTGATGCCGCATCCTTAGGAGGGCTTGTCAGACAGCAGCATCCTGTAATTTTTATTTTCTCTATTGGAATGAATTTGGCTTTGTTTCTGCTGCATCCTCTGTGCAGTGCTGGCTGCAGATGGGTAGCTTGCATAGCGTTACTCATCTGAATAATCCCAGGTGGATGGCAGCCATGAAAGAAAGATGCTTCAGCATCACTAGCGCTGAGCGGTTTATGTGAGCCTGAAGTCCTGAAGACACAAAACAAGAGGAGTGTGGGCTGCGGCAGGGCCTGGGCAGTGGCCCATTGGTCAGAGTGCTTTATCTCTTTGGGCAGTAGTCCCTGCACTGTGTTGTTGTTGGTGCATGGTACTACGGTGATGGATAGGGGTCCAAAAATGATTGAAGTAGGCACTAAGAGGGGGAGAAAGCATTGGACCGTATGCATTAAACAAACATGTAAGTTGCCAACAGCTCTCACTTGGTGTGAATGAAGGCTGGCTGGGAAGCAGACCGCGGTGCATTTGCGAAGGAGGCGGCCGCCCCACGGCTGTGTGAATGCGGCACGAGGCAGACAGGGCCCTGCTGGCCTCCTCCCAAACCTCCCCGCTTCTGTGGGGGTGTTGGAAGGAATGCGTGTGCCCAGCTGTAAATCAGGTGGGAGGTGTCTGTGCAGGCTGGGAACCTTCCTGAGGAGGCTGAGCCGCGATGGATGTCTCAGCTCAGCAGGCAAAATGGGCCGCGGTTATTTTTAGGTGTGCGAAGCGTTTGAAGCGATCCGAGTGTGGGCTTTGTTTTCTGTCATTTGTTTGGTGGTTCAGAAAGCCTCGGGGAGCTGCAGTGTTTGTCCCTGCTCTGGAGCGGGCTCCCAGTGTGCGTTACAGGAGAGGAGGATGATGCTCAGAGTAGCTCATCCTGTAGCTGCCCTGTGTTTAGCGGTGCTCACAGACAGGAGTATCACAGTGTGCTGTGTTAGAAGCTGGATGCTTCGTTGGCAAAGTGCTCATCGTCTCAGTGCTGTCTTTCTGGCAAAGGTTCCCCTGCATAGCAAACGTCTTGGCCAGGCTCAGGGTTGGGACCTTTGCCCACACAGCGCGGGGAGCAGTTCTAAGCAGGGTTAATGCTTAGAGCCGCGTCTGGGTGGGAGCGTAAGAGCGTGCGTCAGTGCAGGTGAAACATCTCAGCATTTACTCCAAAAAAGCAGGCACGAATGCATGAGAATCTTTCCACCGCCTTCAGAATCTCAGCGCAGCAGTTTCTAACAGTGACCTTTAGGAGCGGGGAGCCAGAAAGCGAAATGGAAGAGTTTCAGCATCACTTTCACAAAGAAGTCACTGAGTGCAAAGGACCGGTGTAAGCCTGGATCTGTACGGGTGGAGGGCTGTGTGCATACGTGTGCCCAGAGCACACAGGTTGGTCGCTAAGCTGGCAGGTTTGCCACTGTGTATTTTTGGGAGGAATCTCACCAAAAGAAGTGTATTTTGGTGTTGTTTGCAGCAGCTTTTTGCTTTGCCTCTGAGGGTTGGGTTTGGGGCATGAAGTGAGGCTGTGAGAAGCAGTTGGCTGTGTGCAGGGGGGTCTCCCTGGGCTGTCCCAGGACGTGTGACAAAGGAGGTTACAGCCTGATCCGCTCTGGGTGTATTTTCACAGCCGCTCTGGGAGCACTTTTCATGCGACTCAGCACAGATGTGAATGATCAAATATAGATTGCAGATTGATGCACTCCACCTTGCTGTGCGAGAGGCTCGATTAGAGGCAGAGCAGGCAGAATAATGGAAAATGCATTTGAGTGATGGTTCGGGTAGTATAATTTGCAATGAATTATTCACAACAATTTGTTCACCCCACTCTCATTGTCATAATTTTCAGGCCTTCATTCGCTGCGCCTTTGAAAGCTCTTCCCACAAGCTGTACCGAAGCAAATCCCCACACGCAGCCCCTTCTCCCCACCCACGTGAAGGACAGGTTTGGAGGAGCTCAGCGTTTCAGCACAGAGCTCCCTGGAAGAAGTTAATCAGAAGTGTTGAGGTCGAGGAGTTCTCACCTGCAATGTGCTGAGGTTTTCCCCACCCAGCAGCCACCAGCTGCTGTCGGGTTATCCGTGTCCCTGTAGCTGGAATGTGGGTTTCCTGCCTGTGTGGCCTGGCAGGGGCTGGGAGCTGGGAGGGAAGGGGCTGAGTTACACAAAGCTACTCCATAACCAGCTGGGATTTATGCCACCACATCCTCCCCATGGAGGGGCAGCACTTGCAGGTTGATCTGCCAGCATCTACTTGTCCAAATCTCCGTAATCAGCCAAAACATGATTATGGGGCTGTGTGTCATTGGTACGCAGGGCCTTTAAAATGGCTGAGATTAAATTAAAGCCTGAATGGCAGAGCTTCCACAGCAAGTAACAGACGAGCAGAGCCGTGGGGATGGCTGCCCATCAGTCAGCCCTCACTGCATGGGTGTGCGGGGTCAGGGCTTTTATTGCTGCTGAGTGCGTGGGCAGAGATGTGGGCTTCC
Source organism: Alectoris magna (assembly GCA_030625065.1). Taxonomy (NCBI): domain Eukaryota; kingdom Metazoa; phylum Chordata; class Aves; order Galliformes; family Phasianidae; genus Alectoris; species Alectoris magna. The sequence goes on along the minus strand of CM060576.1, from coordinate 10,137,244 downwards.
TGCGCTGCCTCCGAGCTGGAAAAAACAGCCAGGATTTGGGCTTTGCAGCTGCGTGGGGTGGGTTTTGTTCTTTGCTGTCTTTTCTTTTTATTTGGTATCGGTTTTCTCGCACGCATCTGAATGCCTTCGTATTGTTTCCAGCAAGTGGAAGCATGCCTCAGACCGGTGGCATCCACACAAATTTTCACTTGGGTTTCGTTTTGACTGTCTTGCAAGTGTGCCTTCAGCTGAACAGAGTTTTGTTCATCAGTGTTGCTCGTGGCTGTGTTTCCCAGCTCTCCCTTCCAGCTGCCCTGGGATGTGCAGAACGGAGCTGCATGGGGCTGTGGGGCTCTCTGCCTTTGCTCTCAGTTATCATTGCCAGCAACGAAGTTCAGTGCCCTTTTAGCTCTATTAGCACTCCTTACAGTGCAGCTCTGGTTTTGCTCAGTGGCTGTGTCCTTGCCAGCAGATCAGGTGGGGTTGGTGCATCTGCTGCTGTGTCTGTCCGGAGGGGAACAGCTATGAGCTCTGGCTCTGCCATTGCTGGCACTGACATCTGGGGTGGGAAAAGCATTAGATAGTGAAATCTCTGGAGAGAAAGCAAAGAGTGAGAAAGCAAACAGAGGGTGGGTGTGGATCATCCCGAGCTGTCAGTGGAGTTGAATTCGAAGAGTTCCTGCTGTTGCTGTCAGATTGCTTCCTCTGCCTTATTGCTATTACCCCCATGCAAGAGCTGCACCTCAGAGCAAACTTCATCTTTTTCCTAAGGGTTAATGGCTTTTCATGTGCTTCCAAAATTTGCATTTTAATGGAATAAATCTTATCCTTTCCCCCCAAAGCAGCAATCAAAAAGTTAAGCCTCTGGCATGCTTTCCTCGAATACCCAACCACTCATGCAAAGGGTCCAGAGCAACCTTGGTGTATTTTAATGTGCCAGGTCCCCTGAGTGCATTGGGTACCTTGTACCAACCAGGCTGATGGCTTCTGGAGGCAACATCTCATCCTCCCACAGCGAGATCTTTCTCATGGTTTCCCACATGGAAATGGTAGCTGTCATAAAGCCGCCTTTGGATGGAGGCTGGCTGGAAAGCTGTGTGCTGCTGCTCTCTGCTGGATGGAGCCAGCAGGGTGCCTGGGGCTGCCGAGGAGGTGGGTACCTTCTCTGACCTTGCTCTCCTCTTCCTCTTTGCAGTGTGCTACCTGCTGAAGAGCAACATCAGCCCCGACCTGTGCAACGAGGACGGACTGACCGCACTGCACCAGGTGAGGCTGCAGGATGGAGCGCTCCCAGGCATTGCTGCTTGATCAGAGCTGGGTTGCTCTGCCACGCTGTGCTGGGCAGTGGGCTCAGATCCAACACGTTGATTCAGGTGGTAGACTATTGACCTTTGCTTTGGAATGGACTTAGATAAATAATGGAAGAGGTGTCAGAGGAGCCCCCCACAGCTCTCTGCAGGCTCGGGGACATGGGCTGGTCTGTGTGAGAGGGCCACAGCTGATGGCAGTAAAGCACAGGGCTGCCATCCTGCTGCAAGTCTGCATCCTTCCTCACAGCCTCCCTGCCATGAGGGTTTGTTATTCTTCCTACAGCCCCATCCCCACCCTGTGACCCTTGGGGCTCAGCACCAGAGCCTCAGTGTCATTGATTTTAAATCTCTCAAAACACGTTCAAAAAGACAAGTCTTTAGAGAGGAGACATTGATTTATTCTGCGTAGGGTGCACAAATCAGATGTGCAGAGTTTCTGCACTGGCTTCTATTTGTAGTCCAAAAGGTTTTCAGTGCGCATCTACCTGATACATAAGTCACACCTACCTACTGCATGTTCATAGCATTATGTAAGACAAGGGTACATAACAAATTTGAACGTTCTGCACTCATGTGGGGGTCTCTGGTTGTTTGGGGAGCTGTCCCACTCCTCGCTTTATCCATGTTTGGGCACAAGGGCACCGGTCCCTTCTGGTTTGTTGCTGTTTTGGACTTGTGCTTCATCTCAAGGATGTCTGTCCTTGTTTCTTATTTATGGCAGTCTTGGATCTTTGAAGAGAAACGTTCGATCTCAGGGAGGTTATTTTTCCTTAGTAAACAGGGCATCTGGAACTTAAAGCAGAGCTGCAACCTTGAGCAGAATACCTCAGCCAGACAAAAATGTTAAATAATTAGCTGTGGAGCCAGCATCAGGACCGTACCCACAGTGCCATGGGGCTGCGCCTGGCAGCCACCACCTCCACCTAAAGCAGTGGTGTAGCTCTGAGACGTGGCTTTTCTCCATTTAAACAATCCCACTGACTTGGGATTTTCATCTTTTCTGCAAGTCGCTCTCTGTCCTCAGAGCTGGATGGATGTTGGCCCGAAAAGGCCAGCTGGCTCATAGAGGGCACCCAGAGGTGTCCCACTGCTGGCTGCTGAAGCCCTGAAGTGCTTTGTCTACTAAAGGATCAGTTTTGATGAAGGTTCGTTTGGTGATCAAGGTGAGAGCTTTGCCTTCACAAGAATTAATTGAATCCCTGAGCAGGGAGAAGCTGCCAAATGATCACAAATGCCCATTACCAGCAGCTTCCAGGCAAAGAAGCAGCGTATGCTTCTGCGATAACTTGGCTGTGTGACAGGCATGATTTTAGCCTTGTTTTCCCATATAAATAGTAAACAGAAATAGAAGTACACACAGGGTGCTTGTCGCTGCTGAGATGCTTGCTGTGGGTGTAGATCAGCCCCTGGCAGCCCTGTGCTGCAGTGCGTGGGTCTGCAGCAATGCACAGCCAACGAGCCGGCTTTCTGCACAAGGACAAATGTTGTTCTTGTGTCTCATAGGCACATTCATGTCAAAAAGTGAGCACGAGGTGGAACAAAGCAAATTCCACCTTCCCCAGAGGAAGACAGTCAGGGCCCTTCCTGCAGGCTGCCTCTGGGCTATATGGTGTGAATGCATCCAGGAGAGATGTCCCATGGAACCCTTCATAGTTCTGAGAATCCAGCTTGCATCTTTTCAGATAACATTGGTGGGTAGCATGAGCTGCTTCTGAGCTGCTCATTGTGTGCCACTGTGGGGGATTTTCCCAAAGAAAAGGGAATGTCAGCTTGTCAGCTCATCCCTTGATACGTGGCCAAAGTGGTTACCTTGAATTTCTGCTGTGTTTGCTTTTGACTATGAAAGACCCAGAGGAGCAGCTGTATATGTATGCTCTGTTCTTCCCCCACTGCTTCATCCCCAAACAAGGTCCTGTAGAACACCAGTGACCTTCAGTCCATCCAGCACGGGTGTTCTGCACCGTGTCTTTCTGACCTGGGTGTGCTGAATGTGATGTTGGAGATGCTTTTTGCCCAACACTGCAGCATAGAGTAGGTCCTTGTGTCCAGGTACAACTGAGAAGATATGAACCCTCTTCTTCCCAAAGTAAAAAACAAAACCAATCTGACTGCATCTCTCCCTCAACAGTGCTGCATAGACAACTATGAAGAGATTGTCAAGCTCCTTCTCAGCCACGGGGCCAATGTCAATGCCAAGGACAACGAGCTGTGGACTCCCCTGCATGCAGCAGCCACATGTGGTCACATCAACCTAGTGAAGATCCTCATCCAGCAGTAGGTGGCTCGTTGTGTCTGTCCCTTTTGGCAACTCTGATTTCACCCACAGCTTCTGTGGTTGGAATCTGGGACTGTTTGGGACCTCTTGGAGGTGGTTATTACCTGCTTCCAGGCTGTTGGTGAGAACCCTTCCTGCACTGAGGAAGAGGAGGAGGAACAGTGGGGAGGGCTGAGGAAACACAGTAAAACCCCAGTTGGCTTGACTCAGTTTCATGAAGCTTTTGGGACTGAACTGAAATTGGACAAATTTGGGGTAAAAATGAAAAAGGGCCTGGAATCTAAATGCGGGCGGATACTGCCCATTGTCTTTCCAGTGCTGGTCACCGTCCAAATAGATCAGAGGTAACTAAGGACCACTTAATAGATAATTAAAATGATGTGGTTCAGAGGGTGCTGGAAATTTTCTACCCTGTGAGGTAAGAGTTGATACAGAGGCATCAAGAATTGCTTTTGGAAAATTAGAAAAATAAATCTTGGCACTGGGTGATTTTTTTTTACATTTTGTTGTGTTTTGCCCACGTTCCTTTGGTTAGATGGAAGGCTCCCTCTGCCAGTCAGCCCTTATCTCTTACGGCTTCTCTGTTTCTTGTGAACTTTTCATTCAAGGACTGCCAGATGCCCAGGTAACAAGCACCTGGTAGTTGCTTGGCATGGTTATCCAGAAACTCAGCAAATAAATCACTTCTGTCACTGAGACGCTGCTGGTGTGTTTGGTGCCAGGAGGAGGGTGAGGACCAGGAGCAGCTCTGTGCCTTGTGTTCCCCCAGCCCATGAAGGAGGTGCTGCCTTTCATCCACGTTTGGAATTTGTCTTCCCCATCCATAGCTCCTTGGCTTTGTTTTAAATCTTTCTTCAGTGACATAAAACTTGGGGCCATTTGGGCAGCTAGCAAAAACCAGCCAGGGTTTAGTAAGTGTTTATCTCAGTGTTTGGCACTGCCTGCTCTCAGATGTCCCAGGTCCTTTCTGTTAACACCTCTTTCCCCTCGCAGTGGAGCAGACCTGCTGGCAGTGAACGCGGATGGCAACATGCCCTATGACCTCTGTGAGGATGAGCCAACCCTGGATGTCATTGAGACATGCATGGCCTATCAGGGTAAGGAGATTGAGAACGTGCAAAACACAAAAGTGGGACAATGTAGCACTAAAAATTACCTTCTCAGCTCTTGATTGGCCCCTCAAGAAAAGCAGAGAGCTGTGCCTGGCATAGATTTCTGGCACTTGCCTCTGTTTAGTTTCTCTGATTCCTAAATAATGACAAGGGTGAACTTCCATCACCTCGGAAAAGGATGTGAGGCCATGCCAACCAACCGGGAGTCACGAATACAGTTTTACTCAGCCACCAGAGACGAAGACCCTTCCCAACTCTTCTCTCTAACTGGAATTTTAACAGGAATTACACAGGAAAAAATCAATGAGATGCGGGCTGCCCCGGAGCAGGTCATGATCTGTGACATTCATGACATACTTGCGACTGGCCAGGACCTGAACAGGACTGATGCCCAAGGTGCCACGCTGGTGAGTGAAACTGCATGGCTTCATCTCACCTCCCTGCAGCCTGTGGGTGATGAAACCTGCCCTGTGGCAGGCAGTTGTACAGCAGCAACAAGGGCAGGTCGCTCAAAGGAGCAAGGAAGCTGTTTGGATCGTTCTCTCTGTTTTGGTATTGACGTATAGTGTAGGTATAGGATGAGTGTAGGATGGATAGGAGGAGTGTAGGATGAATGAGTACAGCTCATGAGCAGAGCCGACGCAGCTTAGTGCCTATCCCTGCACCTTTTGGAACAAGATATCTATTGTTAGCTATTTTAGCAACTCTCAGCATCAGACTCAAGCCTTCGTTTGCTTGTCCGACTGCTTTTGAGTGTTAACTGACTCCTTGTTAAGCCATGTGACCTCTAGAGGGTAGGACCCGGTGCCATAAAATTTATGTAAAAATTAACTGAACGGCCAGAAAGCTTTAGAATTTCTTTCCAGATGAGTGTTTAGCTTTCTGTGGTGGAATCCATGTGGAAAATCTTGAAAAGAAGCTTTTGTGCTCCTCGTCAGCACAGCTGAAAAAGAATGAGCTCTGAATGGAGTTGGTGCCTTCAGAACAGTGCCCAGGTCAGTGCTGTGCTCAGAAAAGCAGCAGCAGGCAGCAACTGTGAAAACCTTTGGAGGTACAAAGTGTTGTGGTGGAGTACAGGAGTCTGTTATCAATGTCTCCACAGCGACAGGTGTAGCTGGAGGCTGGGATCTGAGGAAGTCGGATTCCTTTAACTTAAAGTAGCCACGGATGTAAATGTTTCTGATTTTCAATCAGAAGGGGTTGGAAGTGCGCTCGCACAAAGGGAGTGCTGCTTAAAGCAAGCTGGGTCGTTGGTCAGAAAATCACATCTACAGCCCTTGGTGGGGAAGAGGAGATGTTTGCTGGCATGGGGAGTGCAGAGTTCACAGCAGATGATGTTCCCCATTGCAGGTTTGCATTTTGGTGGTGCTGTTTGCTTACAGACTGGGAGGCACTTAGGAGACCTTGAGTTAAAATAGAAAACAGTGTGTTTTTAACCCGTATGTGTAAGTGATCTTAAGCACTTGCCTTTCCAAACAGAATTACGTGCAGGTAGTGCTGAGTTTCAGTCACAGGAGCAAGGTGCTTTTGGCCTGATGGAAATGTATCCGCCAAATCTAAAATGTGCTGCCAGTGCAAATTTAGACTCAGATGCTATGCAAAAATTCCACTGAAAATTTGCTGTAAAAAAAAACACCATTCATGATCCTTGCAGGTGGCTCATGTTCTCTTCCTTGTCTCCTAGCTGCACATAGCCGCAGCCAATGGTTATCTGCATGCAGCTGAAGTCCTTCTTGACCAGGGGGCAAGTCTGGATGTGAAGGACTGGGACGGCTGGGAACCTCTTCATGCTGCAGCTTTCTGGGGACAGGTAAGGATTGTGATGCAAATGTCAGGCACGAGGGTGACATTGCTTTCTGCCTGGACAGACTGTGGAGCACTCTGCCAATGGAAGCAATCTGTGGTAGGACTTGGGCTTGCTGCAACGGTGACAGATGATAGCCCTGGAGCTCCAGAAAGAGCCTCCTGCTGAGAAAGCTTGGGGAGAGTATCTCTGTGTGGTTGTATGGTGGGAACTATGTTTAACATCGTATACATACCAGAATAATTTGAGGCCAGTTGAGTATACATACCATTGCCTCTTATCTTTTGCCAGCTTTTCAGTTTTGGGGCAGAAAATGATTGCCTCAAATACTTCTGTCAACTGGCTTTCTCTCCCTTCCTTTAGATGCAGATGGCTGAGTTACTCGTGTCCCATGGGGCTAGCCTGAGTGCCAGGACGTCTTTGGATGAGATGCCAATAGGTGAGTTTGCTAAGATTAAAAAAGGAGATCAAAGTTACTAAGAAAAGTGTTCAGAAGCTCTTTGCTTCAAGCTCACCGGAGTCTTCAGATGGTGCTTTCAGAAGCATTAGCGTTTCATTTCTCAGATGTCTAGAATCAAAGCTGTAGGGAATTTAAGGGGACTGAAGTTTTAAAGAGACTGATTCATTATTTCTGCAAACAGTTCCTCCTACTCAAAAAAAAAAGAAAAAAAAAAGAAAAAAGTTAATTTCTTGAGCACTAAGTTTTCATCTCTTTTGCGCTCATATCATCCCGCTATTCCTGTGCTTTGGAGTCTCCCTACTCCTGCATGGATTGTGGCCTTGGATGTGCCCCACAGCAGCAGGGCTTGGAGTTCCACTTCTGAAACTGTTGAGTGCAGCCCTCAGACTTACACGTCTCCAGCTCTGCCTTGATGCAATGAAGTGTGGCAACCTGTTGGGGCTGGAGAAGAAAAACACACTCAATTCCTGGAACAGATTGGAAGTTGAAGTGCCAAAGTGCTACCACTGGCCAGGAGTATTATAATCATATGCCGTGTTTTCTTTTGCCAAAACGTTCTCTGAGTCTTAACTGAAAAATCCACGTGTTCTCGTTTTGAAGCATAGAAGTTCTTTTCTCCTACCTTGACCTCCTCTGCTTTTGTCTGTTCTCCTTAATTTTGGAGGCTTAAGTAAAAAAGCTGCACTCAGAGGAGGTACAGTCTGATTATTAGGGAAATTTATTTTCCTTCCACCTTGAAGCTCGGATGCACTGCTCAGTGTCTCTCTCATGCACTCACAGGAAAAGGCACAGCCTGCTACCGAAGGTAGGACGAAGCCTATCTGAATAGCTGGATCATTGCAAAGCTGAGCCACAAGGAGTAGCTCTTGCCTTCTGATCCCATTTAAGTGTCCAAACCATTGTGCCTACCACTGTCTGTTTAAAGACAGATGTGCCTAAGTGTATTTTGCTTAAATTTCCCTCCTTCCTCTGAGCATTTGGAGTTTTATTTACTAGGAAGGCATAACTGTTAACGTGGTGTTAATTTGAATGCTCTGACTGGTGGCTTGGTTTGGGTGTCCCTTAGATCTGTGTGAGGAAGAGGAATTCAAAGTGTTACTTCTGGAGCTGAAGCACAAGCACGATGTGATAATGAAGTCTCAAATGAGGCATAAATCCTCCCTGAGCCGAAGGACGTCCAGCACCGGCAGCCGGGGGTGAGTGGCCAAGATGTTATCTTCAGACACCATTTGCAAATGTCTTCATGTTTTCTAGACATCAAAGCAGTCCTGCTGACCACAGAGCTCCCTAAACAGCCCCTGGGCCTTTGCCCTCTATATTTACTCCACTGGTTGCAGAGTAGAGCCATTAGGTGAGCTGTGTGAGATCATGGAATCATTGAAGTTGGAGAAGACCACTGAGATCACCAAGTCCAACCCCAGCCCATCCCACCATGCCCACTAATCGTGTTCCTCAGTGCCACATCTCCGTGGTTCTTGAAAACCTCTCACTTTTTCTTTTCTTGAAAATCACCCACCTTTGCAGTATTACTTTAAAACTCCTTAAAATTCCTCCCACCTTTAATATCCACACAAGTGCCTTTGTCTGCTTTGCGTGGGTGCCAGGAAACTGAATTCACCTTACATTCCAGTGGGAGATGCTAGGAAGCACAAGGAGAGGCTGAGAAGAGCTACAGGGTGAGGAGAACTTGCATGCACTGCTCACAGCCCTGTGCTCCTTCCCCCTGCCCAACAGGAAGGTGGTGAGGAGGGCCAGCCTGTCCGACCGGACAAACCTCTACAGGAAGGAGTGTGAGAAAGAGGCCATCGTGTGGCAGCAGCTGGGGGCAGCAGAAGAAGGAAGGAACTCGGGTCTCATTGGAGAAATTGGGGAGACTCGGTCTGACCAGGAGAACACGGACCCTGTAAGGAATCTCTTCTGTCTTAAGGAGTCTCAGAGGAGGGCGGGTAACTCTGCTCCTGGGATGGGAGGTGGCTGAAAAAAAATATCATAAGCCTCATCTGTCAGATTTAAGCAAAAGACCAAACTTAGTTTAAACTGGAATATCTCACTCCAGTGGAAAGGCTGCTGTGGATTTACAGTGGCATGGAGAGGTTTGGGATATGGCCCCAGTGAACCACAGTGTCCAGAAGAAAAGGAACTCTATTGTGACATGTGTATTTCTCCTTAGAGCCAACAAACTGGTAATCACAGAGGATCTGCTATCTTGCTTTGCGGTTATTTGATTTTAATTCAGTTATTACTGTGCTATATTAACATGTGTACCTCTCAGTCCGTTTTATTTTTATTTTTTTATTTTTTTAATCCTTCTATTCAAACATAGAATTAAAATCATAGAATCGTTTCAGTTGGAAGGGACGTTTAAAGGCCGTCTAGTCTGGCCCCCCTGCAGTGAGCAGGAGCACCCACAGCTCCATCCCCTGGCCTTGGGTGTTTCCAGGGACAGGGCACCCACCACCTCTCTGAGCAACCTGTGCCAGTGCCTCACTACCCTTGTAAGAAACTTTTCCTTATAACCCATCTAAATCTCCCCTCTTTACGTTTGAAGGCATTTCTCCTTATCCTGTCACAGCAGACCCTGCTAAACAGCGCGTCCCCTTTCTTACAGCCCCACTTAGATACTGAAAGGCCAGGATCAGGCCTCTCCAGAGCTGCCTTTTCATTTCCATGTTCCTGGCTGGGGCTCCTGGCAGTTTAGAGTTGGTGGGTGAATTCAGTGCTTTTGCTGCAGTACCTCTGGATGAAAGAGCGGGTGTGAGCTGGCTTAGGAAGATGTCACATGGATGACCAGGAGAACAGAGGGCAGATGTTCTTCTTTAATGTCTTCTTGTTGCAGAATTCACTGCTGGAGAGCTCTTCCCTCTTTCCGGAGTTAGCAAACAAAAGCACCCAGTGTGACTCTGAAATCCCCCTCCAGAATGGACTCATGGCCTCTGCCAGCACTTACCCATACACCTTCTCCAACGGGGATGTGTGGAGCATGCACGCCGACCCTGATGGTAACCCAGGCCACGTGCTGCCCTACGGCAGCCCCGCGCTCCCCGACACGCAGCAGTTCTGGGGAGCCTACAAGGAGCAGGGCCACCAGACGCTCTCTGAACTGAAGCGGCAGCGGGCTGCAGCCAAGCTCCTCAACCACCCCTTCCTCAGCACTCACTTTGGCAGCGGTGTGGGGGGAGTCGCCGAGAACGGGGGCGAGGCCAAGTCGCACCTAATGGCATCCAGGACTTCTCCCTACAGCTCCAATGGGACCTCGGTGTATTACACAGTGTCCAGTGGGGAGCCGCCCCTCTTGAAATTCAAAGCTCCCATGGAGGAAATGGAAGAGAAGGTGCATGGGTGCTGCAGGATTTCCTAGTTCCCCCTGTTACTCGCCTCGGAGGAAACAAGAAGGGAGTGGGCTGGTAGGATCTATCACTGCAGCCAGGTTGTTTGCATTCCAAGGGGAGAATCGGGTTACGGACATCCTGACTGAGGCAGTCTCCTTCGTCTCGAATTGTACTTTACCCTGCTAGTTACTTCCATTGAAGTCAAATGAGTAATGTAGGTGGAGCAAGGCTCTCAGGAGAGGAAGGGATACGCATCAATATGATATAAAAGAAAATAATAAAGATAATTACATCTTTCTCCCTGGGGAAGAAGGTATGGTGCACTGTCTCTCCCCATCCTTGGGAAGTCATGGGAGGGCTTGGAAAGAAGAAGTGATCTGAATTAAAATCCTTGCATCTGAGCCTCTTGCTGCAAGCCACCAAACTTCCTGAGGGTAACAGTTCAGACCTGAATTTTCACTCCTGGTGATGCACGCTTCCTGGAGGGGGGAGGTCAGCCCGATGCGAGGTTTGCAAGAGGACAGAGCTGTTTTCTGTGCATCTGGATCCTGCATCTACAGGGGCTGAGCAACAAGCAAGTGTAGGTACTACATGTAGATCTGCGCTTGCTGTAGGAAGTTGGCAAGGTGTTGTCTCCTTGCAGTGACAGCTCACCATCAGAAACTGCGCCCTGTCTGGGTCCTGTTCTGCTCATCGAAACTCACGCTGCAGACTGCATCAGGTTTAATGCAGGACTCTTCCTGGAGCAGGCCTCGCTCAGCAGGCTTTACAACTGACGTTGCAATAAGGGGCCCTGGCAATAGAATTTTACTGCAATAAAATACTGACAAAGGTCTATATTGGGATAAGTAATTTAAAACACTTATTTGTACTATTTAGACTTCAATTTGTTTAAAACCGAAAGGACTTTTGCTGATCTCACTTTCCTATTGATTGTTTGTTTACTCTGTATGCTCAGCACAGATACTTGGGGCGGTGTGCTCTGTGTTCTGACTTCTCTGGATTTCCAGAACCACAGGGCTCGGGAGGGGTGAAGAGGAAGGGCTTGCCTACACTAATCCAGAAAAGCCTGAAAGCATTTCTAATCTCTGTAGGTGTTACCTTGTGTTAACCTGAAGTCTTTGGCTGATCAGTAACTTAAATCATTGCTTTGGTAGTTGAACGCTGCAGCAGGAAAGGAGATTTTTTTTTGCCTTTATTTCCAGCTTCCATGCTGAAGTCATCAGCATCCATCAGAACAAGGCTTGAGTGCCTCTGTGTATCAGGGAGTCAGCGTGCAGCACCTAGCAAAGCCTCTGCTGCAGGGAGGTGTGCACACCAGCACCGGTGTTTGGATGCAGTTCGTGTTAATTCAGGCATACGTGAGAAACTGCTGCGTGCTGTAATGTGCAGTTTTGGCGTTGGCTTTTCCAGCAGGTGGAAGTTTCAGCATACCTTGTGCAGGTGAAGGAAAAATGGCCACAGGGACAGTTGTTTGTAAACATTCAGCCCTCTTTCTGCACAGAGGAGCTGTTGCACACTTAAATGTTTGCCTGCATCAGTATGAGTTGCCTTGAGCAGCTGACATCTCGGGCTGAGCACAGCCTGTCTGGGTCTCTGTAAGCCAGCAGTGGATTGAATCCTGCTTGCAGCGATGCTGTTGTGCATCAGCCAAGCAACAGAAAATGCAGCTTCCACCCATCAGCCTTTTTAGCTGCAGCTGGTAGACATCAGTGTAACATTCCTCCCCCCCACAGCTTTAGGAACAAACTGGAAAATTGCAGCAGTTGGTCTGATTTCATTGGATTTCACTTTATTTTATTTTGAAACTTTTCATTCAGTTAAAGGCAAAGGGGTTCTTTGTTTGAAACAGAGAAGTTGGGCTTTTTCTAACACAACGCCAGGCAGCTTCCACTGCTGAGCTCCTCTGTGACTGGAACACAACAATACAAGACCAGAAAATACTCCTTGTGCTTAACTTCAAAGGAAATTAAAAGCCACACTCTGGTAGAAAGAGGGTAATTTGGTGACTGGACAGACTTTACAGCATCCGTGTGTTGTTAACAGTGGGTCTTCTGATCACCTGGAGAAAATCCATCTGAGATGATACCAAGTGTAGCTGCGTGTCACTGTGTGGGGGAAGACGATCTTCCAGGTGCCTCTGCCCTGGCATGGTGCTGGGATTGTCTCCTCACATCCATCCCCCTGACAACTCTGGACTCAGTGTACAAATTTTTGGTGCTGCTACTCACTGGGTGCAAATTCAGCCCGGCTGATGCCTTCCTTCATTGTGGGGCCGTTCTCCTTCTCAGAGCAGTTTTGTGCTACCGAGTGTACCGGATCCTCTGTAACTCCATGTAAATGAAAAGGAGGCGCTTGAATGCAACAGTGCAAAGTAGTTTGAGGTTTGCTTGCACTGAGAGCTGCTGATAGATTAAAGCTGTAGGAAGCCAGTCCATTTCAGACCAATAGATTTTAGTTAATTGCTGTTTCACTCTGTTTATATGTGAAGCCCCAGGAATTCTTAATTCTAGCTGTGATCTTGAGCAAAGCAGCAATTGATTTACTGTCAGGAGGAAGATGCTACAGGTTCTAGATTATTCATCATCCCCTTAATTGGCCTTTGTGTTGTAATTGTAAAATTGGCCATAATAAACTGTTCCAGCATTACCACTGCAAGGTAATGTGCTCACTGAAGTCTGGTGCTGTCTGGTTGGATGGAATCAATTCTCATTTAGATGGCACAGTCAGTAATCGATAAACGCTCCAGGATTTGTTTCTTAGCCACGTCTTTATCTCCCTCTGGCTTTGGGCTGAAATTGCATCAGGACTTGGGAGGGCTGTGGAACAGTGACCTGAGGTAGATAGCACCTTTGTGTCGGTGACGTTCTGGATGTAATGGTCAGTGCCCGCGGAGCACTGGCAGAGAAGCTCAGGGAAGGCTGACAGTTGTGCCTGCAGAGCTGCTGGTTGTAGGTCTGGGATGAGTGATTCTGTGTAACGGGTATTCAGCCTGCTTCTGGCAGCGTGTTTTGTGGAGGCTGACTTTGGGGGGGGATTAATGAACATGTAGAAGTTCTTAGGTGTGCATTGTAGGAGCTTACCTCGAGGAGCAGGGCTCTTAATTGTAAAACTTAGCAGTGTTGTAACAGTAGTGCTTTCCGTATCTCTGTGTTTGAATAAAGGCTATCCTAGTGGAAAGGTCCGAAGCACGTCGCACATCGCAGAAGGCGCCTTGGCTAATTCACTGGATCTTCGTTTTGCTAAAAAGCCATGGAAACTGTGAATTGTGTTGGTTGGCATATCAAGCACTTGGCTTATTAGAGGAAGATTTGGGGTTTTTACACTACAGTCAGTGACTCGAGGTTCAATAATGTTCTAAATAAAGATTCAAGGTCAGATCAGAGTCACACTTTAACAGCAGTAGCCTAACGTTGTAGTGGTTCATGAAGGCCACGCAGAGGTCTGAGGAGTGCAGTGCTGGCCTGCTGTAGGCAGAGCTGCACGTGGGAATGACCTCCCTGCTTGCAGAGTCTTCCTTGCTTTCTGCATCTAAAGACTTGACTTAGCTGCAAAAAGAAAAGCATCTCTCAAAATAGCATCTCTGCTTTACTGAGCTCAGCCGAGGAAGTTCCAGCAATGAAATGTCAGATAAGGGCTTAAGCACCATTAATCTGGGATCTGTGTGACTTCAGACCTGGATCTGTGCTTGGTGTACCCAGTGATGTGATTTTAGCTCAGTGTCACTTCTGCGGTGCTCTGGAATCCTACAACCTTCTGTTTTGACATGAAGGGACTCCAGCTGGCGTGATGCTGTAGCAGGTGTGGTTGGGCACCCAGAGACTGAGGGTCTCCTGGTAGGGAAGGAGCAGAGCATGGCAGGGCAGCAGCAATAAGGAATCGGTGCAGTCCGTGGCGGAGGCAGTGAGTTCTCTGGTGTGCTGAGCGAGGTCTTATTTCATGGGATTGCAGATGAAAGCACTTATGACCTCCCAGCTGGCTTTACAATTTCTGTTCGGTGTGCTTTTAGTTTAATCTCGGACCTCTGGTTCCCCAAATCTTGCACACTGAAACACAGCCGGCAGTACCTGAAATAAGAATAACTTAACTGAGAAATACAGCAGCGGTCTGTGGTGAGCTGTGGATTAACTGTTGTGCATCTGCTGGAAGGTGTCCTCCCTGTGTCTGGGTATTTCTGTGCCTTATACTTGCTAAAATGACTCTGTTGTTGGTCTTTGGAATGCTTGCAGTGACTGTGCGCTGCTGTTTGCTATTGCAAGGGAAAGCGGTTCAGAGCATGCCAGGTATTGAAGCTTTTGTTTATTCATTTCTCCCACGGTCACCGTTTCCCTTTATAATACACGGAATGGAAAGGATCGGGATAATTTAACAAATCTTTTTGACCTCTTTCGGTATAGCAGCTCTCCCCAGGCAGAATCCAACGCGTGCTCAGAGTGCTGTTGATATCTGGAGTTCTGTTTTCTTTGTGGCCGTACAACAGAATTGGTTGTTCTTCGGCTGTGTTCATCCTGCCCATGCAGGCACTGGGCTGCAGTCCCCCATCATCCGGGTACCGCTGGGCTCTTCAGGCGACGTCTGACCCAGAACATGGCGCTGCATTCCAGCTGTGGTAGAGGAGACAACGCTCGAGGAGCATGTTCTGACCTCACCAACACACTGACCTCCACCGGCAGAGAGATACGGGTTTTCCAGCAGTGCAAAAGCAGCCTTGGCAGTGCAGCACAGGGCGCCTTCTGCAATAACCCTCACCCCATCCACCCGCTGCGGAGTGTGCAGACCCAACCTGACCAGGTGTATTTTATGTGAGAAAAACAACGTAAGGACTGTACATTGTATTAGCAGCTTTGTGTATAAAATGGCATTTTGGCAATCAGAGTCTAATATATTTAAAACTTTTTTTTTTTTTAAAGGATATTTGATATTGTATGGAACTGACTTTATTGTTACTGTAAGTATGAAGAGGTGGTTTCTTAACGTGTTGAAGCAATGCATAAAATCTTAAATTTTATGTAAAACTCATGCCAAAAGGGTATGTCTGACAGTATTAGCACCTGACCTGCGTCTTTAATAGAGAGAATGAATTTTTTAATTTAAAAAATATATATATATATTAAATTTCTTTTAATAACACAGAAAATGCCGCTGGTTCTTGTGGGCTTCGCAGCGGAGGGCTGTGGCGATGGGCGGCGCGGCGGGGCGGGGCGGGCAGCCAATGGCGGCGGGGGGCGGAGCGCGGCTCCCCCACTGGCGGCGTTGCGCGGCGCCGTTTGGATTCAAAGGCGCTATAAAGGTGCTGTAACGGCGCTGCCCGCGGCCGCCCGCCCGCGCCATGGCCAACGCGTCGCAGTGCCTGGAGGAGGGCGCCGGGCAGTGGCCGCCGCAGCCGCCCGGGCCGTACAGCGAGGCGCAGCGGCTGGCGCTGGAGGAGCTGGTGGCGGGCGGCCCCGAGGCGCTGCGGGCCTTCCTGCGGCGGGAGCGGCTGCCGCCCTTCCTGTCGGAGCCCGAGGTGCAGGCCATCGCGCGGGGCGCCGTGCCGCCCGCCGCGGCCGAGGAGGCGGCGGCCGAGGCGTCGCTGGACGCGTCGTCGCTCACCTACTTCCCCGAGCGCTCGGACGCGGAGCCGCCGGCGCTGGAGCTGGGCTGGCCGGGCTTCGGCAGCGGCGCGTTCCGCGGGCTGACGCGGGTGGAGGCGCACTTCCAGCCGGGCGGCGGGGACAGCCCGTACGGCTGCAAGGAGGCGGTGCGGCGGCAGATCCGCTCCGCGCGGCAGGTGGGTGCCACGCGGGACCGCTGCCCGCCGTTCGAGCCGCGGTAGGAGCACGGGTTCGTTGCTCTCCGAGCCGGGCTCGCTCGTAGAAGCCTCCTCCCGGCTCACGGGAGTTTTTCCTGCGTTGTGTCCTTCCTCATCAGAAGGACGCTGCGTGCAGAGGTAGCCCTGTGCCTGGACTCTCTTTCTAATCGGCCCGAAGCGCCGTGCAGAGCCGCCCCCGGCAGCGCTCCCTGCTGCGGCAGCATGTGGCTTTGGGCCGATGCAGCGCGCGGTCTGAAAGCCCCGCTGAGCGGTAACTGCTCTCTGTGACTCGTTGCGTTAATTGAGTGCATCGCCTCTAACGGCAGCCCGCAGCAGGAGCTCCTTTCCCACCGGCGGCAGTCCCATTGGCTCCGCTGAAATTGAAAAGCGCGGCTCCCTGCTGGGCGGGGCAGTGCCGGCTCAGTGCTCCCATGTGGCACCGAGGTGAGTGAGTGAGTGAGGATGACGCCAGCTTTGCTCGGAGGCTGTTGTGCAGGAAGAGCTGTTCCGAGGGTTCTGCATGGGGCTCTGGTGGTTCATCAACTGCCCCATCGAACGGCTGTTTTTCCTAAGAGCTGTTCTTTGTCGTGTTCTTTGCACCAAGGCAGCAGCCAGGCACGCTGCTCTCCTCGTTGCCTGGTGCTTGCCTGGGAAGTGCTTTTGTGCATGAAGAACAGAGAGACTCCTGCAAATTAATGACTGATGTGCTGCTTGGTCATGTCTGCATCTTTAGGGTTAATGCGAGGAGTAGGAAAGCTTCAGACACTGCTGAGTTCCCTCTCAGCTTGAGGGACTGACCACTCTGGTGACCAGAGATTGAACCTGAGGGGAAGGCGTGGAGCTGGGACAGTGGAGATACCAGGGAAAGGCTCTGCCCCAGAATGAAGTGGGCATGGCCCTGAGCTGCTGGAGCTCGGGGAGTGCTGGGACGTGGCTCTCAGCCATAAGGTTTGGCTTGGGGTGCTGTTGTGTGGAGCTGAGGGTTGGGCTCTGTAATCCTTGAGGATCCCTTCCAGCTTAGGATGTTCTATGGCTGAGGTGGGTGCAGTTGCTGCCTTGTCTCTGCACCTGGAAGAGCCCAGCACAGAGAAGAGGGTTTTCTCTACCTCCTATAACTTGTACAGCTTTTCTATCTTTTTCAGCTGCCAATACTGGGATTAGAACTCAAGTGCTGCTAACTGAGCGGCCGTTTGAAGGCAGCAGTATTTCCAAGGAGTTGTGTTCCTACTGTTCTGTTTTCAGGGGTTAATTTCATATCCACCTCATTCATCAACAGTGCCTTAGTTTTCTCCATCTTGCTCTGGCACTTAGAGAAGTGACAGAGTGGAGAAGACCAGAGGCAGAACGTGAGGAGCACAAACATAAGCTAACTTTATCTAGAAATGCAGCCTGCCTGTGTTTTATAACTAAGGGATTGCCTGTTTAGGGCCAACCCCCTAAGGAGCAGGGCTCAGGTGGGAATGCAGAGCCGAGTCTGTTCTTGTGGGAAATGTTTCCTCTGAGCACTGGCAGTGCCACACACAGAGCAGCTGCACTGTGTGCCTGGGCCTTGGTGTACAGCAGGGGGTGTGTGCCAGGTGAGCTGATACGGGCAGGTAAGTGCAACAGCTCTTGTTGCTCATCTGGTGGGACAACAGTAAGTCGTGAAGCCAAACCTTTGTGTCTTCACCCACGCAGCTGTGTGTTCCCAGGCTAAAGGGTTGGGAATCTGGGAAATGGTGTGCGGTGTTGCTCTGAATGGAGAGACTGTTTACAAATGTAAGAACGTTTTGTCTGTGGCCCACTGAATGAAAATCTTTCCATCTTTGGACTTGCCTGTTCAAAAGAACTCTCATGGCAAATCCGCATCTGCTTGTTGAGTGGATGGGTGGTGGTTGTTTTTTGTGAAGGTGTTGGATGGAAACCCAGAATACGCTCTTCCCAGGCTCTTACGAGATGTATTCAGTTGACTGTGTTGTCTTGGTGATTTGTACAGGGACAGTGCTGCCTCTCTATCATGTGGCCTGAAGAGAAAACAGAGAATGCTTGTAGATGTTCAGCTGTGCAGGAGGCCATCTGAGCCACTTCTGTCCTGTGTAAATTAAAGCTCTTGAACAAGCATTGCTGCCTCTCTTTACAGGTGATTGCCCTTGTTATGGATTCCTTCACAGATATTGATATCTTCAGTGACCTTCAGAATGCCTACAGCAAGCGCCAGGTCCCTGTCTATATCCTTCTTGACCAGGACTTTCTGCCCTACTTCTTGGAAATGTGCAAGAATTTGGGTGTGTGTCCTGAGAAGGAGAATGTAAGTTACTAAACATGGTAGAGTGGAGGTGTTTTGTTTTTCCTTCTTGTGGTACTGCTTTGGTTTTGTACATCAGAGACACCTTTCTGCAAATCATCAGGTTTCCCTAAAAGTCTGAAGCACCCTGTCTGTTTGGACACTGAAATAAGAGGCTGCTGAAGGATAAGGCCCGTTTTGGACGGTTTCAGTACAGTCTCTAACCAAAGGGGTGAAATTTCTCACAAACTCATCAAAAACCACGCAGAAAAGGCACGCTTACCTTCACGCTTCCTTCTACCTCGCATGCCTGCATGTAGGAATGACAGCCGTACTGTGCAGCTCCCCAGCGTGCTGGGTGGATCCCTGTGATCCCTGCTGGAGAAGTGGCTATTTCCAAGCGTTTAATTTTGCAAGATCTAAGTAGCTTTATTCTGTGGCTCAAGGAACTGCTTGCCAAGACAAATAACTCTAAGGAAAGCAAACAGGAAGCTCAAGGATGGTGTGGCATTGGGGACATCTTTTATCGTCAGGGTTTGGAGGATGTGACCCAGGTTGCTTATTTGATTCCTCTGAATGTAAGCTGATGTGACTGTGTTATGTCCTGGCTCATTCTGACCTGAGTGAGGGCTTCTCTGGATGGGAGGCACTCCCAGCTTTGTGGGCAGTAATTGGTTGGAGCTCACCATTCTCTTCAGATTAACCTTCTACAGCCTTTTATGATCTATCAGAAAGTTAGCACTGCAGAACCAGCAGGACTTAAGCTGCAGGTCATTTTGAGGAAGCTTGTTTCATTCCTATGTTCCACAACGCATCTTGTTGCTTTTACGCAGAATTAACGATCAAAACATTTTGGAAGTAAACTTAAATTTGATGCTATTTTTTTTCCCTTTTTTTTCTGAAACAGATGTTGAGGGTTCGAGCTCTCACTGGGAACATCTACTATACAAGGTCAGGTGCCAAAATTATTGGGAAAGTCCATGAAAAATTCATGTTGATTGATGGCATTAGAGTGACAACAGGCTCCTACAGGCAAGTATTGGGGTCCATTAGTGTGTAATGATGCTTAAAAAAAGCAGGGAGGTGTTCCGCAAGAAGGATGCGTTAAATCTCCTGTTTGTTACTAATAAATACCAAGTGGGCTATCTGAGCGGGACTAACAACAGGAGGCACCTTTGGAAAACTATTGTGCTTCAAGTCTGGGCAATAGCAAAGAACCTGGCTGTGGCTGTGTAGGGATTTTCCTGAAGGAACGAGTGAATGGTTGGTCAGGTTTACACCTTCCTTATGCACCACACTTACAGGCAAGTCTTGCTGTCCGTTACTATGTGTTGCCGTGCGCTGGAGTTGAATTGTGAATCTTGGTTTGTTTTCAACAGTTTCACGTGGACTGATGGGAAGCTGAACAGCAGTAACTTGCTGCTATTGTCA
This sequence comes from Alectoris magna, assembly GCA_030625065.1. Classification (NCBI taxonomy): domain Eukaryota; kingdom Metazoa; phylum Chordata; class Aves; order Galliformes; family Phasianidae; genus Alectoris; species Alectoris magna. The sequence goes on along the minus strand of CM060576.1, from coordinate 10,117,490 downwards.
GGTCAAGTGGTTGAACACTTCGACCTGCAGTTTCGAATCCTTTATGCCCAGTCAAATCCTATCAATCCTGAATGCCGATCAAGCTGCGGGAACAGTGGTATATTTGATCACCTGGAGAAAAGAATAGAGTCCTCTAAAGAATACACTGTGGAGAGCAATTTGAGGGCAGAATTTGCCAGGTTGTCTAGTACTCCAAAAAAACTCTTAAAAGAACTAGATGTGGCTGAAGATGTTCCTGGAGGCAAACCCTGTAACCTGGGATGTTCTCACATGAGTGAAGAGGAGTGGCTCAGCAATCCAGAGACCACAGCGGGACGAAAGAATGCATCGACTCAAACTGGCTCATGGGAAGAGCGGCCTGCAGCGGCCATGCGTAATGTCGGCATGCAGACCAATGTTTTAACAGAAGAGGCTGACACTCAGACTTCAGTTGCTACAAGAACGACTGGGACTCAGACTACAGTTTTGCTGAAGGCTGCAGTGACGCAGACAAGGGAAGATGAGTATGTGGAAACGCCCCTGCTTTACAGGAAGTTTTCCAAAGAAGAATCCTTCCTACCTGGAAAGTCTTCATCAAATTCCAGTCTGCGATCGCTATCTTCATCGTCGTCCCAGATGTCTCGCACAAGCTCTACCAGCTCACTGTCTTCTCTTCGGTCCCTTGAATACCCTGGCATTCACAGGGCAGAGTATTTCCAAAAACTGCATAAGGAGAGGCAATTCCACTACTCCACCATCAGATCAAAGCTTAGCCACATGGTGGATATCTTGTCCTGGAGGAGACACGTTCCTGAAAGCTACATGAACCACTACAGGGGAAGGTACAACCTGAAGTAGAGGTGAGACATCGGTGCCAGCCTGCACAGCCTCTGAGATGTTTCACTCTTTGAATAAATGACTGCTGCACTGAATGCAGAGCACGAAAGCTCTGGTCACAAAACGCAATCACTTTATATCTGCTGATTCTTCTAATTCCTTCTAGTACTTTTACTCTTCTTAATACATGTGCACATCACTTTCCAGCACTTTTATACTATGCAATTTAAGCAGTGAGGTTTTTCATGTGTACTGTAACCACTCGCATGTTCCCCTTATAAGCATTAGTGGTATAGGTTTGTTGTACTTCTGGATATTTGACCTAGAAAGCATTTGTTTTGTTTTTAGGATTGCTAATGCTCTGGCTTTAAGTTCTCTAAGCTTGGGAAAATTTTGAGTCAGACAGATCTTGCTCAGAATGGGAATATCAACATTTATTTCCCCTTCTTAATAATGGGTTTTATTTCCACTACATGCTCAGAATGAGGGAGAATAACTTCATTAAAGAGTCGAAGCTAACTCCATTCTCACTCCAGTGGAGGAGTAAAACCTGTTTGTCACTGAAGCTGTGAAAGGTCTGTTAGAACAGCTGTAGGTTCTGATCTAACCAGCTCTTCAATTTGATTGTCCTCTTATGCCTTTATACAGGTACATGTAAATGCATGTATGGAACAACCATAACATCACTGTTTTATCAACAGTGTTTTTCTCTTAAACCAAAAGACAGCTTCGTACTAAGAAAAATAACTCAGCTGTCAGCTGAAACTGGAGCAGCTGTCTTAGTTCTGGTAGGAGACCTGTAAGTGCCTGCCTTCCTTGGTGTCGGGCTGGAGGTGAGATGATCCCTGAGGACACACGGCAAAGCCTCTGCTCAAATAAAGTACAAAAATATTACAGGTTGTTTGCCATGGTTATTTTACAAATGTATATATATTTTCTCTTCAAACTGTGCTTTCTGAAGTATTCTGTATTTCCTGCTCTGTCTCTATTTTATCCATTAATAATCTGGTTTGGGGAACCTGAGAGCCACTCAAGCTTATGAAAATACCTTCAACACTACGTGGACTGTGGGTTAAGTCACCTAGCAGAGACGCTGCCTGAATGTCTGCAGCAGGTGTGTGTGTTTGTGCTTGGTGGATCGCCTCTCTGAGGTCTGACCTGTGCTGTTCTTTAGACCTGTATACCTCTATGTTGGTGACTAACCAGACTGAATTCTGCAGTGAAATCAGTTTGGTTAAGGTATTTCCTCCTTATTTACGGGTGCATCTGTCCAGCAGATGGCACATTTCAGCTGTCAGATTCATTTCCCTAAGGGGAAATGACTGGGAAAACACTCAAAACTGCTGGGCTGTAATGGAAGTGTAGGCAGACGTGCTTTATCCTATCAGCCGTGGCATTTCCATCTTTGCAGTCTCTCGGTGAAGGACTGCTGTAGGCTGTGTCAAAACATCTGCCCCTTTTCCCCCACTTTAGGGCAGCAGTAAGCAGTGCTCAAAGCTGCTCCGAGACGGTTTTGTGCTTAAGAGCTGGCGTTGGGCAGTGTTTGAATGTCTGTAAAATGAACTCGAAAACCTTTGCTCTGTGTACTTCTCAACTTTGTTGCACTGTAGGATTGTTTTGGTACTTGCAGGAGCGATGCACTGTTTACAAATAAATTCACTTTGCCGGGAGGGTTTGGAGCTTTCTGAGTCGTCTTTTATTTTCGTGGCACTGGGCACCCCCCATCCCCCTCCATCCCCCCCACCCCGTGTCGCAGCCGCAGCTCTTTGCCGGGGAGAGGCCCGCGGGGCGCTCCCGACGCTTAACTCCCGGTTGCTTCCCAGCGGAGCGCTGCGGGGGCGGCCGGCGGCGGTGTGAGGGCGCGGGGCCGGGCGAGAGGCGGGGAGCGGCCGCCCGCTATAAAGGTGCTGTAACGGCGCTGCCCGCGGCCGCCCGCCCGCGCCATGGCCAACGCGTCGCAGTGCCTGGAGGAGGGCGCCGGGCAGTGGCCGCCGCAGCCGCCCGGGCCGTACAGCGAGGCGCAGCGGCTGGCGCTGGAGGAGCTGGTGGCGGGCGGCCCCGAGGCGCTGCGGGCCTTCCTGCGGCGGGAGCGGCTGCCGCCCTTCCTGTCGGAGCCCGAGGTGCAGGCCATCGCGCGGGGCGCCGTGCCGCCCGCCGCGGCCGAGGAGGCGGCGGCCGAGGCGTCGCTGGACGCGTCGTCGCTCACCTACTTCCCCGAGCGCTCGGACGCGGAGCCGCCGGCGCTGGAGCTGGGCTGGCCGGGCTTCGGCAGCGGCGCGTTCCGCGGGCTGACGCGGGTGGAGGCGCACTTCCAGCCGGGCGGCGGGGACAGCCCGTACGGCTGCAAGGAGGCGGTGCGGCGGCAGATCCGCTCCGCGCGGCAGGTGGGTGCGGGCTGCGGCTCCGAGGACGGACCGCACGGTGCGGCCCCGCGGTCAGCGCTCTGTGCCCGCCGTGCCGGCGCTGTGCTGAACGCCGACGGCGAAGCGGCTCGTACTGCGTTGTGTGGGTGCTCAGGGAGATGGCAGCCTCCTGCGTGCTTCAGGGATGATGATGGAGGGGGGGGGGGGGAAGTCAGAAACGCTCAGATTTGTGTATTTGTGCCTTGAAGATGAGGCTATGTGATACATAGCTCTAATTTTTTGAAGCAGATAAAGGGTGCTCTCTGCAGCAGGCTTCCACGTGGGTTGCTTGTCATCCAGACACTGGAGCTTCATCGTTCTCCACTGAAATTGTGAAAGAAAATTCCACAAGGGAATGATAAAATATCCTACATGGTGTTGTCTGCTATAAATAAAACAAACAGCACCAAAACAGGGACAAACAACAGTGGGTTCTGTCCATGATAAGTTCAGGGTATATTTTTCCTTATTTAGCAACACAGGGATGTGCAAAAGTGATGACAGCGATAAGTGATATGTCTTGGTGAACGGTAGCCTGTAATCATCTGTATCAATATGCTATTCTCATCCAGGGTCTTTAGTCCATTCACAGTTGTTATTCCTTTCTCTTCCCTTACACGTCTTTCAAATGTTCCACCGGTTCTCTGAACAACTGAAGAATGTATTGCAGAGGATTGTACCACGTGCAGTCACCAGGAGGGAAAAAAGGGGTGTGGGGGTGGAGAAATATTTAAACTGAAAGTCACATTCCTCCCGTCTCCGTTGGGATACTGTGGAAACAGCCTCATGGTTTTCTCTGGAACTTGTTGCAGATGATTGCCCTGGTTATGGATTCCTTCACAGACACCGATATCTTCACAGACCTCTTGGAAGCTTGTAGCCAGCGGCAGGTCAAAGCTTATATCCTTCTAGATCAGTCTTCATTTTCCCACTTCCTGAAAATGTGCAGGGATCTGGGAGTTGATCTCGAGCAGGAAAAGGTAAGCCTGGTAATATTTCTAGGGACAGAAGTACAGTTCAAGAAAATGAACATTCAGTTTGTAAAAGGATATGTGGAATCGCTCGGGCTTGCTGGGACTGCAGAGGCTGATGGAAAGCACGTTCCCAAGATTCTCTGGAGTTTGAGTCCCTCTGAGATCAGACAGCAGTTTTAGCAGCCACGTTCTGCACCATCAGTGCATGGATCTGCCCCTTTGTGTATTTTGTCCTTGTGGGCTAAACCAATACAAAACTGTTTCAGGATGGTGAATCCTGTGCCAGTGCACAGCAACCTTTGCTAGTTCATCAGTGATCTTTATTGTCACGTGTTACTTCTTTAGATGTATTGCAATCATTCAACTTTGAAATTCATTTATTGCTTTCTGTATCTTTTTAACAGTTGATGAGAGTTCGCAATATCACTGGGAACACATATTACACAAGGTCAGGTGCCAAAATTGTTGGAAAAGTCCGTGAGAAGTTCATGTTAATTGATGGCATTAGAGTGACAACAGGTTCCTATAGGCAAGTGTCGTTTTTTTTTCTTCATATGATTTCTTTAAACAGGAGATAGTAGTAGTGTTTAAAAACCATTTTCCTTACTAGCACATTGCTTGTAACATTTGGCCTTAAAACCATTTTCCTTACTAGCACATTGCTTGTAACATTTGACCTTAAAACCATTTTCCTTACTAGCACATTGCTTGTAACATTTGGCCTTAAAACCATTTTCCTTACTAGCACATTGCTTGTAACATTTGGCCTTAAAACCATTTTCCTTACTAGCACATTGCTTGTAACATTTGGCCTTAAAACCATTTTCCTTACTAGCACATTGCTTGTAACATTTGGCCTTAAAATGAGGCTATGAGAATTTTCAGTTAGTGCTTGGATATCTGTTACTACTTTGAATTAACTTGGAACTTTCTCCTCCTTTTGCCAGTTTTACGTGGATGGATGGGAAGCTGAACAGCAGTAACATTTTGATCCTGTCAGGTCCTGTAGTTGCACACTTTGACCAGGAATTTCGGACTCTTTATGCACACTCAAAGCCTATCAACCTCAAAGAGTTCTCCGGCAGCAAGAAGAATAAGGTGTTTGATGAGCTGGTCAGGATTACAGTGGCTTCTAGAGACTTAACCAGGGAAAACTTTCTGAGAATGGAGTTTTTATATCTTAGAGCATTTGTAGGAAATCTAAAAAGGAAGCGAAACTGGATGCATGCCTCAAGGGAAGCAGTCTATGTGTCAAGTAATGCAATGCATGTTTCTCCACCACTGACTAAGAGGAATGGCTCTCTAGTTATGAGGCCACACTGGATCATAGAGAGATGAATTGCACGTTCACTCAGAGCGAGATGCGAAACCTCAGAAGCCACGTCTTGTGGTCCGTGTCCCGAACTGCCTTACAGTATGTCTGTGCCAGCAGCTGGGAAGGCAACCTCAAGCTGAGAGAAAGAAAGACTGGAATTGCGATTTCAGTCGAACACCTCTGCAATGTCAGTCAGCAGATACAGTTATGGTATTGTCTTATCTGCAGAAGTGCTTTTGAAAAACAAAAAAAAAAAAAACCTCTTTAATGCCTGAGAAGCCATTATTAACTTCTGGTGTTCTGTCAGTTTTTCATTTTTCAACCTATTCTCGATTGTTTTAATGTAATGGGTTGGCGATGCCTTAGTTCAGTTGCTCACACCTCATTTTCTATATGTAGATTCCTTAAAAAATATATTGCTTAAGATTCTAAAGATGGATAGCAGGACTGCTGTATGGTTCTGAAATCAGTCAAAGCTTTGTCTTGTGTTCCGCAAACAGTTCCATGATGCAGAACTGGATGGGAGTAGCCATAAGCTAGAAACCAGATCAGTGCCTGGCTTCTAGTCCGTCAGTGTTCCATGCTGTTTACATGAAGCTGAGCAGCTAGGCAGGACGGGTTAACATATCAGGTTAATGTTTTTGCCATGACTTAATTTCAAATTATCTTTTTTGTTTAGTGATAAGAACACTTGGATTGTGACCATCACAATAAACACATTCTAAATGCCTGCGGTCAAGGGGCTATATGAATGAGAACCTACTAATACTAGTAGCAAAGCCATATCAGACTTTTTTTTCTGCATTATATATTTTATGGTTGCTGCTGCTGCCTGGTTTTATGGAAGAAGCTGAGTTGATCTGAAATCTGTGAAGATGCTTCTAATTTAAAAAGCTTTACTTCCACCTGACAGGCAACCTCGAGGAAGTCAGAAATAGAGCCATTCCCTCTAGCTGTTCTTAAGGCTCTGCTGCAGCAGAAATCGTGGGAATTCATGTGCTTGTGGATTCTGGGCCTCCAAGGGGAAGTTGCGTGGATCTATGCTAACCACCACCAGCAGAATATCAAACTGGACGTGGGCATCTTACAGAAATGACATTTCCTGCCAGTGCATTGTGCCAGCGTGCTGATTTGGATACAGCTGATAGGTGTCCTTTTTCTTCTCTGCTTACAAACATGCCAGTGTAATAGTTTTGATTTCTGATGTGCAAATGTTCAATGGTTTGTAGTTTAATAACGTTAACTTTTATCCTGATAAAAAGAAATTTTAAATATGTATTTTTAGTCTTACTTTGGACTCCATTTTCCATAACTGCCCTCAAGAAGACAGTTTTGTACTCTGTGAAATGCTGTTTGTGTGATCGTACTTTCACAGTGTAGGTCTGTTTTCACGGTTACAAGTAACTTCGTTGTTCATGTCATGACTTTAATAGGACGCCATTTCCCTGCCCCCACAGCAGGCCTTTCTTCTCAGCAGTGGCTAATACAGTGATGGTGCAAAACACTGTGATAAGAGTAGTGCTTATTTTTGACAGAATGGATTTCATTTAACAAGGGCATTGAAATAAATTTTTGTAGGCGTGTCCAGTTATGACTGAATAACGTTTTTATCGGGTGGTTACCCAGATACTCGGCAGAACGAGTGCCTGTGGAGTTACAGTATTACGACGTATGCTGCTGTAGTCATCACAACACCGCTAGCGTAGTGGCACCAGTCACTGTGTAGGGAAGCAATTAGCTTTGCTAATTAACGACGGACGTTTCGGAGTGAGAGCCCCCACACCGTTAAACCCCGCCCCATTCACTCCACGAGCCCACATCTCGCGCCGGGGTGGGCCGGTACCATGACAACGGGCGCTGAGTCACGTGGGCTCGGCACTTCCTCTTCCGTTTACCCTCTCACCCCAAGATGGCGGCGCCCGTGGGACCAGTGAAGTTTTGGAAGCCGGGTGAGGGCGGTGCGCTTGTGCGGCAGGGGGGATTTGGTTTTTCTCTCTTTCCCTTTTTTATCCTTTTCTCCTTGGGCTAACGCGCTTCTGGCCCCGGTGGTGGCGGGGGACTGCACGGGCTATGCTGCCGGAGGAGCTCTCTGCCCCTCAGCCCTCGGGTGTGCGGGAGGTCTCTGTGAGCGCCGCTCGACACCGGGGACACTCTGCGGCTCGTGGATACCGTGTGCCCTTGAAGCTGTGGAGTGGCGTGGGCTACGCTGAGGGAGGACTGAGGCAAGAGAGCCGCCCTGCAGCGCTCCTGAGGTTGCGTTGGGAGCTTGAGGGGCTCCTGACATCACGCGGATGTGGGTTTAACGCAGTGGATCTGGGGAGGGCCGTGAATGTGATGGGGAGTGGAACACGGGGAGGCGAGGGCGTCTGGAGCAGGTCAGGCTGGAGGAGAGGGGGCTGAGAGGTGTTTTTGTGGGCTACAAGAAAGATAGGGACGGACTCTTCAGCAGCATCTATTGTGATAGGGCAAGGGGAAATGCTTTCAAACTAGAAGAGAGGAGATTTAGGTTGCATATAAGAAAAAAGGTTATTTATTATAAGGGTGGTGAAGCTCTTGCATAGGTTGTGTAGAGGTGGTGGATGCCCTATCCCTGGAGACATTCAAGGTCCCTGTTCATTGCAGGAGAGTTGGACTAGATGACCTTTAAGATCCCTTTCGTCTCAAACAATTCTGCGTTGTGAGTGACAGTGGACTCCTGAGCTTTCCTGTTTCTTACCTCACCCATTCTGGGAGTGGATAGTTATCAGAGTCAGTGCTAATTGCTGTTCAATATGCTGTGAAACTTGGCAGCTTTGAGTTGGGGTGAATTGTTTTTAAACAGGGGAAAAAGTGGGAAAAACCCCAAACAAGCAAATACGACAAAACAGGAGAAACCCCTTTGCTCTCAGATTTTTCCAGTTGAATTTGCAGCTAGAGACGATACATTCCTTTGTTGAGATGAGTTTTTGCTTTAGGTTTGCCTGCATTATTTGGTATTTTGGGTTGTCACTAGTTTTATTTTAACATTCAGCAGAAATAAATCAAATTTCAGATATGGAGGTAAATGTAGAGCTGCAGTGGTATATCTCATCAGTAGGCAAGGCTGAATGCTTTTGTGGTTCACGTTAGTCTAAAGGAGTCCTGTTATGTGGCTGGCTGGCTTGAAATGCGTGGCCGTTCTTCTGAAACTGATGTTGAAGCTATATCCAAACTGCTGCAGGGAAGAATAACAGTCCTAAGATGTTGCTGTTTATTTTTCCCCATGTGCTTTTTTCCTCCTTTATCTTCCTTTAAAAATTCAAGTATGCATTCACGTTAGTTTTTTTAGCTAGGAGGAGAGAGACATTTGATTTGACACAATTTTTACTTGTTTAGTGATATGGAATATTTTAAATTAATTTTCTAGAAAAGTCGGTCTCTTGATATATGCTAGTATGCATACAGTTCCTCCTTGCAAGGAACACACTGATTTTGGTTGTACTGTAAAGGTTAACTGCTGTCATCTAGGCACAGAAGGTCCTGGCGTCAGCGTCTCAGAGGAGCGGCAGAGTCCTGCAGAGAGCAGTGGTGTAACCGTCATCTATAATCCTTATGCTTCTCTGTCTATTGAACAACAAAGACAAAAGCTGCCTGTTTTTAAGGTACAAAAGTTCCTTTTGGGGATATTCAGTCAGTTGGATAGTGGTTTTGTTTGTATTTGAGAAAGCAGCATAGAAACCTTCTACAGCATAGAACAGTTTTTGCGTGATCTCGTTCTCTTTATTTGCTGAAATTGATCGTATTGACAGCTGTTGCCAATGGTTTTATGGGCTTTGTAGATTTAATTTAGTTACTGTATTTTGTATGCATATTTGTAGATTTGAAAGAATCTTTTAACTTTTGACAGTACATTCTCTGTAAAATGAATTTGCTTAGGTAAACACTAATGTTAGCTTTCTTATTTTTGTACAAATCTGGTTTTGATACCTAAATGTCATCTCTTTCAGCTAAGAAATCACATACTTTATCTAGTGGAGAGCTATCAAACTCTGGTGATTGTTGGAGAAACAGGATGTGGGAAGTCAACGCAAATTCCACAGGTACGCATGTGTTTAGCTTGGTAAAATCTGGTATATCCTCAGGGGATTTTGCATGAAATATTAAACCAGCATCCCAGAACTGTGCTGTGAGAATGGAATTTGCCAGTGTTGGATGTGTGTGCATGCATGACCAAAAGGAATGAAAAGTAAAGCATTGTATTTGATAGCAAGAGCTGGCATATCTGCGATACAAAGCCTTCTTCCACTCCTGGAAAGGAGCATACCCTACGCATTTGTGCTGATACAAATAGTAGTTACTCTGCTAAAGTGAATGGTTTTATGACTTTATCAGAATTAAGTTTAAAATTTTGTTGAAAATATGGTTTTGAGAAGGAAAAGAAGCTGGGTTTCTTATAAGTTTTTATAAGTTATTCTCGATTTTAACTTAAATAACTGCAAGCTAATGATGAATGCCACCCGTTTCAGTGTGAGCACTTGGCTTGTGCTGCTTAGCTTTTTGTCTTCAAGGAGGTTATAAAATACAGGAAAGAAAATAAAAAATGAAGCAGTTCAAATTAATACTTGAGACTCAAACTGCTGTTCTTAGCATACCTTCTGAAAGCTAATGTTCTTGGGAAGTAGTTATTATGTTATATTTTTCTTAATGAAAAACAATTAAAGAAACCTATATTGTTTTTAATGGTGAAACAAATAATGCACAAAAAGTAACTGATTTGCTTCAGATCCTGCAGAAGCTTGTGTCAGAGTCAGTAAAGCAGACAGTGTGGAGAGCTAGCACCTTGTAATCATAACGACTTCTTTCCCTAAATATTTGTTTGCAGTACCTAGCAGAAGCTGGCTGGACAGCCGAAGGAAGAGTGGTTGGGGTGACACAGCCTCGTCGGGTTGCTGCTGTTTCAGTGAGTTTCTCCATGTCCAGATTTTCCCACTTTATTATCATTATAACTTCAGATTTATTAGTGGTTTTGCTGAATAACAGGAATGGCAACTCTGAGCTCCTGGCTGAATAGGGGTTTCTGCTTATCCTCCTTCTAGAAATTCTGATACTGTATGCTGAATTCAGCATGGTTAGTAGGTCTTGCCAACAATTCCAAGACCAGAATAGCAGATGAAGAAGCTTAGAAATAAAATAGAGTTGCATCAGCAGAACCGTATGGGGAGTTAGGACTGTGTGAGGTTGAGCTGTGATCGTCTCTGGGCTAGAATTATAATTGTATGGTCTCTAACTTGTTCTCCCGGGTAAAGTGGTACAGGTCTGTGTGCAGTAACCTGGCCAGTGGAGGAGGTTGTATACTTCTTTCCTTTCTAGCAGCTCATACCTAATTTTCTTGAACCTTTTTTTTTTTTTTTTTGGCTGTTTCCCCTGGTAAGAGGGTGGGGGAAAAGAAGAAACAAATTCATTCATCTTTGCATTTAATTGGTGTGTCTAGGGACACATAATGTAAGTTAGGTGTACTATGAGAGGGAGAAGGGATACTGAGGACAACAAATTGTACTCTGTGTTAATAATCTGCACAGAAAGCATCCAGTGCTGTTTGTTTTCATAATTGTCACCAAACACTGAATAGGTGGGCTGAAGCTATTCTGCTGCCAATTCTTTCTACAGTAAATCGAGGTGCCTTTTTGTAGTCCTCATTTTGCCTGTTTTGTTTTTTAAATTAATGGTATTTAACTGTACCTGCAGCGTATCAGTGCACACTTCTGGTAAAAATGTACTAGATTGAGTAATTGTCCACCTCAGCGGTTCACCTCATCCAGTGTTCTTTTACTAGATCCACTGTCATTAAAGAAATGGTCTGTAGCAGTGATCTGCATCTTGCGCTTTGGGCAGTTTGCCTGCAGTGTCCTTCCTTCTCCCCTTCATAGGACATTCAGTTGACATTGAGCAGTTCTACAGGAGATGCTGTGTATACTGCAGTGATTTCTCACAACAAATATATTTCTCTTTTATGTTTTAGCATACCACTTTTAAGTGTAAAATAGGATTACTCAGTTAGGGCTTAGTGTATAGTCACAATAGGATTTTTCTTTGAGAATGTAGTTGGAAACTTCCTGCACCACATTAATATTGCTGGGAGATGAGAGACATTGGTGACTTATTGCTTTGTCTTGAACTGAAATAGACTTTATAATTTTAATTAATGTGCTTACCTGCTTTCTCAGGTAGAGTGTGGAGGTTGTCCCAAGTGAAAAGCAGTAGATGGTTAAGGTTGCATAGTTTAGAAATACCTGAAGGTCTGCTTGCATTACTCAGGCTGACAGTTACTCTGAATGCTTGTCTGAAAGCAGAGTGATAAATGGTGCATTCACTGCCTGTCAGTGTGGCTTAGAATGTCATTTGAATGGCTGAAGAAGCTTACTGCTGGAATTCTAATAGAACTAATTTGTGTGTTCTGGGGTTTTATTCTGTCTTTAGCTTTTAATTGCCCATTGTAGTTCGCTGAAATCATAGTCTGCTAGTACCTAATATTCTGTAGAATAGTAAATCAGGATTTCAGCTAAGGGAGATATTGGCTTAAAACTGGTCCAGGGCACTTGTCTTCCTAAAATTGTTGCTGTTTTTAATTATTGTGCCAGTTTTCTATCTGTTTTTTGCATAGAAATTTCTGTGTTATGAAAAGGAGACTAGCATCTTTAAATAACAAGAGAAAAAGTAAAAGTCTGAATAAGTTCAGGGACATATCACCTTAACAAATAACTTCTTCTGCGTGCTGCGTATGTGTACTCTTCTTTATAGCATGCCAGCTGTGTTCTGAAACTGTACTTCCACAGTTGCTGTTGTGTGATCCTTCCCCAGCTTTGTGACTGGTCGAAGGGCAACCTTTGTACTCCTGACACAGTACTTTTCACAGAAAATTACTTCTAAACCTGTCTAAGAGGTGTGAAGCAGATTAAGTTATGCTGAAGCATCTTAAAGGTTTAATTATCTCTTGCATGTTCAGCACGCACTATGACATGAAACAGAATTTTGTATTTGATTAAGAACAGGTTATACTTCAGAAGCAGTAGCTTTGTTTCTGTCTCAATGCTGACTTTCTATGGACAAAACAATGGTATAATGAGGAGCTTTGCTATTAACTGCTTTTGTTTACATGAATCTCTATTGTCAGGTTGCAGGACGAGTCGCTGATGAAAGGGGCGCAGTGTTGGGTCATGAAGTTGGATATTGCATTCGTTTTGATGACTGCACGGATCCACAGGCTACACGAATTAAGGTGAAACAGTATGTGGTTATTCTGGAAAGGTTAGCTGATACTCTTAAAGCACTTCTGCAAAATCAGTGGGAGAGTTGTGATGCCTGGTAAAGAGAGTAGATAGCTTTTTGGTTTTCCAGATGGATACCCCAAGAGTGTACTGAAATGGTTGGGGCTATCTGCAGTTTAATAGTGTTTTATTGTGCTAGTCTGACAGCTGCTGCTGTAAAATTAAAGGAGATTTTCAAGGTAGTTGTTGCCAGCTGTTGGTACAGCACTAGCGTGACCTCATCTGACTCAAAGTCATAACGAAAGGCTGCAGTGAATCAAAGCTGAAATATCCTCACCACCCTGAAAATAGATTTTGATTAAAAATGCAGATAAAACAGAAGATGGGCAGGCTGAGAGCAATTTGATGTGGATTTAATAGCCGCCTTCTTTAGCCCTATGAGCAATATTAATGTTGCTTGTATTGTGTATAGACAGGAGTTTGGTTTAGTTATGTTGGAATAGGAATGATAATGAATGAAACAATTTCTTTTCTTTTTTTTGAGACTAACAGCACTTTAGAACAGAAAGAAATATAAATGTTTTTGAGTCTGATTCATCATTTGAGGTTGGAAACTTTGGGATTTTTACCTTGAAAATCAGTTCTTGCTGATTAAAGACTAAATTTATAGTCCTAGGTCATACTCTGCTTGAGGTCTACATAAAGCTGGTAGGTTTCTACTGGCTAGAAATAAAATATTACCAAATTAAAACATTGAAATTGTTGTAATGTTATGTTTTGTGTTCTGGTGAGATGTGAGAGAGATCTTAAGTAATCTACTTCGAGAGGATCTAAGCTATATTGATACAGAGAATGTTACTTGTAGAGCAAATTCAGTCATGTTACAAACAAGTGTGAAGAAACTTCTATTGCCACATCCCAGTCTGTGTTATTTTCAATAAAGAGCAACTAATTCTCAAACATCAGTGTGATTAAGTACCGATTTCTCTGCTTATCTCCAGGATAGCACTCAGAATTGTATTTAGCTTCCATAGCTGGAAATAGAACAACTTCACAGATCATTAGAAAATGAAAAGCGAGTAAAAATTTAGGCAAAAGATTAGAAAATTATTCTAGTAAATACATCATGTGTAATTAGGACAGCCTCCCAGGCTTTGTTGGGTTTGTTTGACTTTTTACCATTTTTCTTTGCATTCACTTTTAGTTTCTGACCGATGGTATGCTGGTAAGGGAGATGATGGCTGATCCTCTGTTAACAAGATACAGGTAGGGAAACATGGACTGAACATTTGCTGAAGTGTATCTTGGTAAACAACTGGGTTGGGGTTTTTTTATGCTGAGGTATGATTAGTATAAGCTAAAGTTAAAATGTGAAAATTATTCAGAAGTCTGACCTTCTTATGTTAAAAGCTTGTTAGAAAATTGATAGCAGTGCCAAACCCAGCAGGCACTTTTTTTTTTTTTTAAATTAAATTAATTTAAAAAATCAACAATGAGCAGGCTTTATTTTGATACATAGAAAACATTAGCAGTATGCCAAAGATAAACCTTGGTTATTCCAGCCCTTTCCAAAAACAACCTGAAGAAAGACCACTATGCGTGTACCATATGCTTGTTGGTTGTTATCTACCTTTTCTCTCTTGTTTGCCTCTGTGCTCTTGGTTGTTTTTGTTTTTTTTTTATCTCAGTGGTTTTCGAAATGAATGGAAGCAACAATCCAGCAAGAAATTTAAACAATGATATTTAATATAGGAAGATACTGATTCTAGCATAATTCAATCCATTTATAGTTCTTATCTTTCTGCTTTGTTTGCAGTGTTCTCATGCTGGATGAAGCCCATGAAAGGACTCTTTATACAGATATTGCCATTGGATTACTAAAAAAGGTGGTTATTTTTTTTAGTGTGGTCTGTAACGTTTTCCACTGTCATCATCTTTGCTAAACTTCTGCTTCTGATGTTTTGTTAGTGAACTCATTTGAGAGAGGGAGATTTCTAATTCCTCATTTATCCCACAGCTCATTGTAGGTATCGTTTGTTTACGTTACACATCTGACACTTGGGATCCTCTGTTATTCTCCCCTGAGACTGAATTTTCTCTTTGTATTACATTAGGAAAAAGACAATCTTTATTCTGCTGATAATGATTATGAGAAGTGACCTTGGAGGGAGCTGCTGACTTTAATGCCATTAGTAATCTGACTCCCACCAGAAATTATGAGTAAACTGTGATTTCAGATTGAATACCCTCAATTCTTTCTTAGCCTTAAATATAAGAAGCTCCACACGCATTTCTCAGGTTGATATGGTCATGGGGTGATACAGGTGCTTCAGTTCATCAGCTGTCTTGATCACAAACTATTTTTATAGAGAAGTCACTGGTAATCTGGATGCTCTGAAACTTGTTTCTGGCCTTATAGCTCAGAAGACGGTTTTTACTCTAGATGTTCTTTGTCTCTTTGATCGTAGATTCAAAAGAAGCGTGGAGATCTTCGACTGATTGTGGCTTCAGCCACCTTGGATGCAGAGGTATATCTCACAAATTTGGTTTGAAATGAAGTGACCCTAAGTGACAGCTCCACTTCTGTTCATGTGGAGCTTATCCTCTGTGCTGAAGAAGAGAGGAAGGAGCGAGTCCAGAGGAGGCCATGAAGATGCTCAGAGGACTGGAGCACCTCTCCTATAATGACAGGCTTGGGGAGCTGGGCTTGTTCAGTCTGGAGAAGGCTCTGGGGAGACCTCATTCCAGCCTTCTAGTACTTAAAGGGTGCTTATAATGAGGAGGAAGACTAACTTTTCACATAGGCAGATAGTGATGGAACAAGGGGAACAGTTTTAAATGAAAAGAGGGGAGGTTTAGGTAAGATGTGAGGAGGAAATCATTTACTCAGAGGGTGGTGAGACTGCCACAGGCTGCCCAGAGCTGTGGGTGCCCCATCCCTGGAGGTGCTCATTGCCTGAATCTGAGGCAGCAAAATCCTACTTTTTCAAGTTTTTAAAATTAGAACTTTATCAAAAGACTCAAATTTATAAAAAAATATATTCAAGTAATAGTAATTTGACTTCTTAATGTCATTAGGTTTTTCCCTTAATTCTCTGAAGTTTCAAACTGAAAGTATTTGTCTTTATTTTAATGTAGAAATTCAGGGATTTCTTTAACCAAAATGATACCGGTGACCCCAGCAAAGATACCAGTGTGATCCTTACTGTGGAGGGGCGAACGTTTCCAGTGGACATCTTTTACATACAGAGGTGTGTTTCTGTTTGATCTTTTCAGTGGTGATTAAGAGTGTCTAACTTGTGGTGTCATAACGTACCAGACCAGTTATAACAAGGTGTAACATTCAATTTGGCAAACATAGCCATTCTTTCAAAACACTTTCATAGTTTTGGTACCAAGAAATTAAGGACAGAGGTATGGATACAAGATTGAATGAATCTTCCACTTACGTGAGCAGCAGGAATGTATTTAAGTACAAAGGTGATGAAACATCATAAGCTACAGAACAATTAAAGGAACGTTTTTCACCCCTGAGTTTGTTTTGAAATAAATGCACAGAGCATCTCAAAAGCCTCCTCAGCTTTAATTTTTAGTGGTCTCCATTCTGCAAGTGATTTGTTCTTTTGCAGTTGGTCTGGTTGGTCTTTGAATGTTCCTTCCAACTGGGCTACTCCATTCTACTCTTTTAAAGGCGTCTTTCATAGTCCTGCAGTTTCATAAATGGAAAACATTAAAGCAGAGTTCTCAAAAGAACTTTTCGAATTTGTGCATGTAAATTCACACTTGTAGAAATGGAAATCACCTTCTGTTTGTGTCAGTTTACTTCTCATGGGGAGATGCCACTCTTCTTGTATGTGCTGGGAAATGTTTCTAATGATGGGTACATTAATCACGTGGAAAAAATAAAATAGTAGCATGTGTAATTTTGAGGTTTTACATTTTTCTCTTAGAGCAGATGTATGGTCATGTGAGTTATGTTTGAAGTGTGCACTTTATAATCAAATGACATTAAAAAAGCTCTTGAAGCAATAGGATATTGCTTATAGCAGCAGGACGTATACAGAATGACTTTTTAAACTTAAAGCAGTGTCAAAGCAAAAAATAAATTGCTCATTTTGTTTTATTTTTATTTTCAAACAAACAGATACAGAATCATAGAGGTGCTCGGGTTGGAAAAGACCTTAAAGATCTTTGAGTCCAACCGCAACCTAACCATAGTACCCTAACTAACAATAGTCTATATTGTCTCTCCGCAGTCCTGTTCCAGATTATATAAAATCAACTGTGGAAACTGCAATGAAAATTCACCAGATGGAGAATGATGGTGATATACTGGCATTTTTAACTGGCCAGGTATAGACAACAGTACTTGTTTGCTTTACAGTGTTGTGCTGACTTTGTGAAGCCTTTTCAGACTCCTGCTTTCCTTTCTTCACTGTCATCAAGATGATGAACCTTTCTGAGTCAATGAGAGCAGAATTAGACTGGTCCCAAGGACTTCCAGAAAGTGTATTGATGCAATGGTCTGAATTTATCAGAGCTGATAAGGGATGATGGCTTTTCTCATTTAGTGCTGCGTGATCTTGGCCTTTTAAATATATGAACAGTGTGCTTTTTGATGATAGTCACACCTACAAAGTTGTTCAGTTTGACAGCAAGTCACTGCTAATAATTAGTGCAAATGGAATTTTACGTATATTAGACTTAAAATACGAAGTCTTTGACAGGAAAAACAAATTGCCATACGATTAGATTAAAAAAAAAAACCACAAACAACCCAACAACTGTTTTTCTGCTGTGCGCTTGTTAGCTTGCTTTTGCAGCCTGGAAGAGTAAATTAGAGAGAGCTTACAATGCCACAGTGCAGAACAGACTACCTTGAATGGCCTCACTAGCATTTTGCATGTTTCTATAAGAAATTCTTCATGCTTATTATTGATTTGACTTTGAAAGAGATAATTGAGTATCTGATGAGATTATATCTAAGCCTTATTCTTTTTTTTTGTTGTTTTTTGAGAGCCACAGTTGATCTCTGAGATTAAACGCAAAGTTGAGCAATAGGTGGTAATGCTGTTACTGCTTCATTCCAGATCGAGGCCTACAGCACAGTCAGAATGGATCAGCCCCTCATTTTGATCTCACAAGTTGAGAGATGCAGAGGAAAATGGGTGGTCTTCCTTATTACTGAACTTTGTTCAGCATATCTTTCATGATTTTTCTCATATGTTTGTGATGGGACACTGTCTTGAACAACAGTCATAATTAATATAAATAGCAACATTGATATAAATAGTAATTAAGATAAGAGTATTGAAGAATTGAGGGAACTGGTCAGATGGTCCTGTATTTTGAAAAACTAAAATTGTATTAGGATTGTTTTGATGCAGGTCTCATATAGGTGATATCTGTAGGATATTTGTAAGTGAAAGCACTCTCATGCTCTTTTATCTTGCTGTGCTTCTAGGAGGAAGTGGAGACTGTTGTTTCTATGCTTATAGAACAGGCTCGGGCCCTTTCCCGCACTGGAATGAAAAAGCACCTCCGTGTTCTCCCCATGTATGCTGGGCTGCCTTCTCCTGATCAGATGAAAGTGTTTGAGAGAGTTTCTCGCAGTGTCAGGAAGGTAAGGTTTTAATTTAATGTAATCTACCATCCAGAAGGCTGTCTGTGTTAATGCAAATAATGTTCACGTTGTGAGTCTGTTGTGAGCTCTTACAGAGCAAGACTTTTTGCATCTCCTAATAGTGCTTGTCATCTTTCACACTGTGAGCCCAGACCGTTTTCTCTGCCTTCCCTTTTGATCGTCAATCAGTCTGAGATATGTTAGTTCTCTCTCTCCTTACTACCTCAACTTCTCAGTCTTTAGGATTCTTTTTACATACCACATGTATTCATCTATGTCCATTTGCAGCTTTTGCTTCTGTCCGGATGTAGCTTGTTATACTCTGAAGTCTTCTTTTACCTGTTTTCATTTCTGTGGACAAGGTACCTAGACTAAGCTGTTCTGTACCAAGAAGGGAAAAATTAAGGACAGAGTGGGTAAAAGCTCTATTTGCATCTAAGAAAGAAGTTAGACCTTGCTTGACTTGAGTTTAAAAAAAAAAAAAAGCTTTGTTTTGACTTCTGGAAGCCTTGTTTAGATGTTTAACATCAAAGAACTGTCATCTAATTGGTCATGATTAGTGCTTTCTACTTGAGCAGAGCTTGTGTTGAGGCTGAGATAAACTGACAATTACATGGAATGAGTTGTTATATTTCTTGTGCTTGCTGGAGTCTAATGGGTAAAGTTGTTCATCTGATGCTGGAGACTGTCGAGTAATAAATAGCTCTTTTCTCTCCAGGAGGATTAACTGCTAAGATTTACTTCTTTATTTTCATGTGAAACAAGGGTTAAATTTCCCTCTGTCACTTGGAGCAATTATTTTTTAATATTCTAGGACACGTGTACAAGTGCAGGAATACTGAATGTGGACAGTTAATCAGTTCTGCTCCACTCCTGCCCCGCCCCAGTGTTACAAGCTCAATATGATTGAGAAGCATAAATACTATATTTTAGTTCACTAATTAAGAACATTTAATTTACAGTTAGATTACATTTTTCTTTGCAAATGCACCAAGTTCTTCCACATTTATGAAGAGGAGACAAACCTGAATAAGAAAAAGATTGTGAAACTGTAAAAACTAGAGTTACATCAAGTTGAGAACCATTTCTGCTGCCTTTACTGTATCCTTTTGTACTACAGAGTGCATTTACTGGAACTGTCATATCTGAGATCTTTTAAGTATCTTGTATGTGAGCCCTGGTGCACCGATGCTAGTGACAGCACAATTGGGATTGGAGGGTTCACAGTGTCATCGTTGTGTCCGTATCTACAGGTGATAGTAGCCACCAACGTTGCTGAGACTTCTATCACAATTCATGGAATTGCATATGTAATCGATTGTGGTTTTGTGAAGCTTCGAGCCTATAATCCAAAAACAGCCATTGAATGCCTTGTGGTGGTACCGGTGTCTAAAGCTTCAGCTAATCAGAGAGCTGGACGTGCAGGCCGGAACCGCTCTGGGAAATGTTACAGGCTTTATACAGGTCAGTAGTTGGATGTGTTGGGAAGGTGAGCTTGCTGACATGACTTGCATTTTGTTTTACAGTAGCTTTAGCATTAGCTTAAGGAGAACAAAACTGCATCTTCTTTCAGCAAGAGATAGTTATTTGCCTTCGTTAATCCTCTGGCTTATTTAGAAATGCTTTGTTCATACCTGATAAGCACTGGAATTGGGATCCTTTTATGAAACAGACATATGAACTTAGCAGGGAAATTTCAGTAACTGCGAACTTGCAGTGTTGATACAACTTTCAGAGTGGCAACCCTGCACAGAATTTTGCCTTTCAGTGATTTTGATTTCTAAAGATTTGCATCACGTAACAACAGCCACCTGTGCCACACTTGTCTGTGACTAAAGTGTCTGCTGGACTGCATGTCTAACAAAGGATTGCAGATGTCTGTCAGATGATGGGGAAAAGCCTCCTGCTGTGGTCTCCGTAGCAATAGGTGCCATCCTCAAATGCTGCCTTGAAATATTGAAGCTGGCAGTGTACAAAAATAACTGTTATAAATGAATCTGTCAGCTGCTCGGCAGTGTTCAGAATGCTGCAGTCCAACTGACTCTGTTCTCAGCTGTTGGATAGGAAAAGGCTTTACAGCTGAGCACTGCAGTTGCTTATGTGCCTCAGGTTCCCTCTGATGTTACCAAGCTTTGAGACTTAGAGAGATCAAGCATATCTTTTTGAAAAGTGTATGTGCTTGCCAGCAGTTGCCACGTTAAAGAAAGATAAGGTTTGTTCCCTAAATTTGTGTGTCCAGTGAAGAATCAAGAGTGAATGTAATTGCTCTTGCTTTAAATTTAGCAGACTTTTTCATGGACTGTGAGAGCCTGCGGACTAAGGTAAGTGCTTACTAGATTGTGGAGGTTAATAATTTGTCATTGGGTTTTGGGTGACAGAGTTAAAACACATCTGTGTGAGATGTGCTTGTATTTCACAGGGATGGGTCTTTGGCTGCTTTGCAGAGCAATTGCTGATAACTGTAAAATGAGAAATACAAAAATCTTTTTTTCCTAGTTGTCTTTCCCAAGTGTGATCCTTTTGCCTTTGAAATTAAGGTAAAATAAAGCACCTTCTCCCAACCTGATTTGCAACGTTTTTCAATTTGGTGTTTTAGAGCATTTTCTGATGTAAAAAAAAAAAAAAAAATCAAACTATTGCAAGAACAATAAAATATTTCCAGATTTCTGTGAAGAATTTATATTTCAAGTTGAAATATGGGTCAAGTACAGAATCACAAGTGTAGATAAATACAGAATTTTAGCATTAAAGTAACTGAAAATTCAATCATTAAAATAACGTCACTTTGCGAAAGAGTTCTTTTAACACCTATTAAGTGTTCACAGTCGATAGTTTTAAACTGAAATGGGTAGTTTTATCATGGTGACCTGCACACAGGAAGAGCTGAAACCCAATCCCAAGTATCTTTGCTTTCTTCTACAGAGGAAGACTTTGAGAAGTTGCCCAAGTCCACTGTTCCTGAGATGCAGCGCAGTAACCTTGCACCTGTCATCTTGCAGCTGAAGGCTCTGGGAATTGACAATGTGCTCAGGTTCCCCTTCCTTTCGGTGAGTCCTACGCAACAAAGTCTGTCATCTTCCTTTAATGCCAACAGCGATCGCTAGGTGACTTGTTGGTAACCCATTGAACCAGTAACTGTTGCCTTGCTAATTTGGGAATTAAACCTCACTGACCACTATCAGGTGGTGAAGTATCTTTCTAGGAATCAACTAGAGCAAAGTAATGTGTGACAACTTAGAAACAACAGCTGTTGTATTTTAGAATTTGCTGTTACAAGTGTGGAGAAGTTGAGAGCAGTTTGGAAAGGGAAAAGTCTTTGGGATTCTGTGAGACTGTAGTTAATTGATTTGCACTGAATTTGTGAAAGCGGGGAAGAAATCTACAGAACTAAACCTGTTCTTGTCCATCTTATTAAAAAAAAAAGCAATACCAGTTATTTGATTTCTCTAAAGTTTCTAGCTACTCTTATGTGAAGAGAAAGTTGAGAAGTAACTGATAGCATCATTGCTTTCGGATAAAGAGAGCTTGCTTTTTGTAGCTTGGCCTAATTCTGTATACTGATGGGATCTTGAGAGTGTCAAAGTGATGATCCTGAACCTGTTGATATGGCTCTGACTTGCAGCACTGGTGGTCAGTGGAAGGTTGACAGGAAGAGTCTGAGAACTCTTTTCATTTTGTATGTATGGAGAGATAGTTAGAACAATTTTGTGGAAGAAGATCTAAGAAATTCTGTGAAAACTGTTATGTTTTATGATGAGAACTTTAAACAATCCATGTTTTTGATTTCCACAGCCACCTCCTGCACAGTCAATGGTACAGGCTTTAGAATTACTGTATGCTTTAGGAGGTGAGAATATTATACTTTGCTTTACCTACAATTTTCTTATGGGAGTTGTGGAAAAAAGTTGTTTATTTGGATGCGGTGATTGGATGGGCATTAATCGTTAGTCAGACTTGCTTTTCAGAACGCAAATGGCAGCCTAGGTCAGCTGAAGCTTTTTTTTTTATGTACTTTCAGCCTTCTCAGAATTTACTTTATTTTGTTGGGTGGTTACTTCACACAGGTAAGCAAGGAAAAGCAGCAGTGACCTTCTGGGAGCAACTACTGCATAGAGTATAACCTAGAATTCATCTGTTTTGATTATGCAAAAGCAGATTTTATTGTTATCTTCTCTGCGTTGCCTTGTGCTTTCATGAGAGGAACCAAGTATTTGCCATTGCTAGGAACGGGGCTCTGAGCTGATGACAGTGTTGACTTGATTTGCTCAGGCAGATCTTGTGTTTCTCCAGTTCTTACAGAGTGTTATGAAGCTATGAAAGGAGGTAGGTCACCATCTAGACCAGTACATGAGTAAGGCACTAAATTCACATATATGCATTTAGGTTGTTGGATATTCAATCTTTCATTTTGTGTTACCGTACCAGTGAGACTTCAAGTATAAACAAGTATAAAGAAGAAAACAAGTTGGAAGTAAAGGTGTGACACCTGTATGATTAAAATCAGTCTGACCACAAAAGAAAATTTATCATATTCAATAGAATTGCTACTTTATTTCTTCCTTGGTTGGACTTCAAGAAGCATAGAAAGCATTTTCAGTTTTTCTGTTAATGTGTTACATTCATTATCTGATCTTGACTCTGCCTGCGCATTGTAAGTACAATCTGATACTGGAGTTCAAGAGCAGAAAGCCGCTGGAGACTGGATTCAAAATCTAACAAAAGTGTGCTTCCCAATAGCTCAGCAAAACAGATGGCAAGCATTAGCTTCTGGACCCTTTCATTGATATGATTTTGCGAAGGCTTTAAACTAAAAGGGGAGATTCTTTCACTCAGGAGGCGGTGAGGCCCTGGCACTGCTGCCCAGAGCTGTGGGTGCCCATCCCTGGAGGTACCCAGGGCCGTGGCTTGGCCCTGAGCAGCCTGAGCTTGAGAGCAGCCAGCACATGGCAGTGGTGGGGCTGGGAGAGCTGTAAAGTTCTTCCAACTCAGTCATTCTATGATTCTGTAATAATGTAAACAAGAGGAAAAGGGTAGTATAGAAGAGTTCGTGAAAATTTTGGAAGCTTCCAGTGGTCCGTGGCCGTTTTCTACATCACTTACAAATGCTGTGTTGTAATTTGTGGCAGCCAGTGCCATTCTTATTCGCATGGAGCTGTAGCTCGTTGGCTGGGATTTTGTTCTGTGCTGGTTCAGTTGCATCTTGAAAAGGAGGGTTCCACCTGAGGCATTAGGTTCTTGGCAGCCATTTCGGCCTGGAACAAGTGCCTTCCTGCTGGCTCTGAAGCATGTTGCAAGGATGAATTTGCAGCCAAAGCCACCTTATGGAGGTGGAGAGGGAAAGGTCAGTAAACTCACTGATCATCTGTCTGCTGTTTTGGCAAAAACATTATACTCACAGTAGTTTCACAGGAAAGTATGGAGCTGTTGCTCTGTTTGCTGTCCAGCTTTTGTAGCAAAACAGAGATGCCCTGATGTTGGTGTTTGAGGTAGAAAGGAATGCATGCATGCCTGTGATACAGGTTAGCTCTGAGATTTTTGCTGAAGTTTCTGGTTTTTGCTAGTTTCATGCAGATTTCTTTTTTATAAGTTACAGAGATAAAGCTGCCCAGGAATTGGCAAGTGCAGTAAGGGTTGTATTTCTCTTATGCAAGTATGAACCTGTATTTCAACACTTGCATTGTAATACCATGTAAACGTGCAGCTTAGGGTCAGTACCCTACAGAGCAACTTGTGCAGGCTGAGATAGTTCTGTTGAATAAACACATCACTATTCTCAGACTGATCATTTTTGCAGTGATGTGAACAGATTACACTGGGAGCACCTTTTCTCAGCCTTCTCCTTTGATGCCCATTTGAAAGTCGGAGTTGTCAGCTGGAGTTTATTCTTTTTAAGCATAATTTAGAGGAATGC
This sequence comes from Alectoris magna, assembly GCA_030625065.1. NCBI lineage: Eukaryota > Metazoa > Chordata > Aves > Galliformes > Phasianidae > Alectoris > Alectoris magna. The sequence goes on along the minus strand of CM060576.1, from coordinate 10,093,226 downwards.
AGATAAGCAGGAAAGAAGTGACTTTGTTTATAGCTTTATTTCAGAGCCAGTATTTTGTTGAAGATTTGTTTTTATGTTGCTGTCCAGCCAGGTTTAAAATTGGATGTTTTTCTCCCTTAACCCATCGCTTACTAGTGACTGTACTTGAAGCTTTCTAGTGACAAGGTGATTGAAGCATGCTCAGTAGTAATCTTTTCAATATCTTTATCTAAGCAGAGCTCTGATTTCTTCCGTAGCTGTATACAGCAGCTGCTTCTAAGATTGTTCCATTAAACCTGTTCCAAACTTGTGTCCATTGTAGCCCTTCCCTGTGAATCCAGGCTCACTGCTACAAAGACATCTGCACACCAGCTGTTTATGTCCATACACAATTGCACTGACGCTTACAGAATTCAGCAGAAATCAATAGGCTATGGCGTAATATACCTGTAGAAAGCTAAAAGGATGATGATTTCTCCTCCCTGCTTTGGAACCCAGTCACGTTTCTCTAAATTAGGTGCTCCGTGTTCTAAGATAGCACTTAAGCCTTGGTGAAATGGTAACTAATCATGCCTTAATTTTTGCAGTTTCTCTAACTGCATGTTTAAATATATTACTTCATCACTACACATAAGATGCATTTTTGTACCTGTCTCCAAGGGAAACATTTTTACATTAGGTGCAGTACCTTGTGTTAGTGTCAGGGTGTGGTGTGTGACTTACTGCATTGTCATAAAAAGTTCAATAAAAGTCTTATCAAGTAATAAAGGAAAGTAAACGTTTGACAGAGATAGCTGTGGCTTTAGGTGTGCTGACACGGGTTGTTGGAGCTGTCCTCCTTTGACTTGATTTGTGGTTTGGGTTTTCTGTGTGGCTTTTTGCCACCACCCAGTCTGACAAATAGCATGTTTATGTATGGTTCCTCAGTCTGCTCTGGCATGGTTATTTATGCAATCTGCAGTGCTCCAGTGTCCTGCTGCTTTGCTCCCATCAGTTTGTCCTTGTGTGGCTTCTCTCATGCTCTCAAAACCAAGCTGCCATGCCTTCAACCTGTACCACTCCAGCTCCAGTAAAAAGGCTACAGCTGGAATATGGCTGGCAGCTTAGTTACTGATAAACAAGGCAGGATACACTGCAGAGAACCTTTATCATTTGCACTTCTCTACTTTAGATGCTATGAAATTATTTCTCTATGATCCAAACAGATGTAACTCAGAAAACTGACGAAGTTCCTAGGTGTATTTGCTGTATTTTTAGCTCACAGTTTTACCTGGATCACCAATGCATTTATCAATGTGCTGCAGGTTTGGATATGCACTGCCGTTTAACTGAGCCTCTGGGAATGAGAATAGCAGAGTTTCCTCTGAATCCAATGTTTGCAAAGATGCTTCTGGAATCAGGTAGGTGGGGAAGAAACAGAATTTTCTTCATAGTCTTGTGTTGAATAGTGGATATTGCCTCTAGTAATAGTAGCATGCTATTAGATATAGGCTACATTTGAAGCACACAGTCTGTTTCATCTTGGTATAGTGTTTAGTAAGAAGAGCCATTAAACTCATGGGCCTCTCTAATAGTGACCAAAATTTAACACCTGAATAATTAAGGTTAATACATTATTTTCATTTTCCATGAGAAAATTCACTGTTATACTTGCAAAAAAAATCTACGAGTTAGATATTTTGTGTTGTTATACTATAAACAGATATTCTTTCTTATTCTATTCTGTGTGGCGGTAAGTTGAATGGAAGAGGATTTCCTTCACTGAATTTCTCCACTTACTTTTCAGGAAATTTTGGCTGCTCCCAGGAGATTTTAACAATTGCTGCAATGATGCAGATTCAGAACATCTTCTTGATCCCTCCAAATCAAAAATCTCAAGCTGTAAGTTCAGTTGTACTTTGGGGTTTTTTTTTGGTGCATTCTGTGTTTCTTGTTTTTCACCAAGTATTTTATTGATGTGTGCTACAGATTGCAAATTCATACGGAAATGAAACGGTGCCTAGTGGTTCTAGGTAAAAGGGGAAACTGAGTAACAGTGGGGTCTGTGTGTCCTTTGCTACTATGAACAGACTCCTTCTGAGGACCAGAGATGCGAAGGGTTATAAAGCAATATTGGCCAGCATAAGAAGTTGTTAAAGAAGGGGGAGGGTAATAAAAAACAAGCCGAGCAACTAAGCAAACTTCCACAAGTCCTCCTTCCTTTTCAGAGAACAAAAAAGAAAATATTAGATGATACTGAACTTTTAATAGGTATCTGGAGCCTAATTTTAATGTGTCTCTCTTAGATTTTTGGGATCTATTTTCAGCTCATTTTTCTAATTTAAGAACACCACCTCAATTTATATGGGTGGTAGAATGTAGATGTCGTGTTGAAGAACTATTCTTTATGGTAAAAATTCTGATAGTCACCAGGAAATACAGAGACGATAGGAACTGAGGTCATTAAAGATGACTGCTTTTAAAACGCATTTATCTTCCTCCAGGCCAGGCAACACAGAAAGTTTGCTGTGGAGGAAGGTGATCATCTCACTATGCTTAATGTTTATGAAGCCTTTGTCAAAGTAAGTCAATGCAAGTGCATGTGGATTTGCAGGAATGTGAAGAACCTGGGTGTCCCCCTGTTCTTGTTCTGGAAGTTCTGGATATAGAATCCTCAAAGCCGAGGACTTGCAAAGTCTGTTATGTGGTAGTTCAGCATTAAAAGATACTCTGGTCTTATTTTGCCCCAGATCTTTTCTAGTTCCTTTGATCATGGAACAGAAAGAATTCTGTAGTTTAGATATGGCACAGGATTCTTATCTGTGCATAACTATTTTCAGAGAGATGGGGGGTTATTGAAAGGGTCTGGTAAAAACAAGTGTTCAAATTCCAAGTGAAATTTGTGTTCCTACATCCTTTTGATAGAGATGTGAGTTCTACTGATGATAAACTACATCCGATTCTAGCAGTCTTTCCTTAAAGCACTGCCTCATTATTTTGCTGATAAGGGAGCACTTCTATAACAATATCTTTGTAAAAGTTTTGAGTTGAAGCAATATAACCACTCCAGTATTTAAAAAGGAAGCTTTCTTCTTCCTATTCCCAAAGCAATTTGGCACTAAATGAAACTTTGCCCGTCAGGCTTTGAATCTGCACATGTCTCTCTTAAAGCAGCTGAATGCAGACGTTCTTGGACTATGTGCTGGCTTCTGGAGAAGGAGACCAATGAAAACAGGATAAAGAAAATAGTGTTTACATTTTGAGATTAAAAACAGACTAATTTCCGATATGATGCATTTGTGTATGGAAATAAAATGATTGATGCTTTTGTCTTTTGCCGCATAAAAAGAGAAATGAAGAATAGAAAATGTGCCTTTGAGATTTATACTACCATGTAGGGGTTGCTTGAAACATGCTCTGTGATTACTGTTGCTACCTACACTTGTTAGCTGCTGTGTAAGAAGATGATTTGCAGCAAAAAGGACGACAAATAACGTTGTAGAAGACAAAAGAAAACGTAAAAAGACTGTGATCCAAAAGAGATTGTTCAGTGTTTTACTGGTGGCTTTTCGTGTTAATTTCTTTCTCCTTACTCTACAGCACAGCAAAAGCTCTCAGTGGTGTCAGGAACACTTTCTGAACTACAAAGGACTTATCAGAGCTTCTGTTGTAAGAGAGCAGCTCAAAAAGCTTCTTGTACGCTTTAAAGTGCCAAAGAAGTCCAGTGAAGGTGAAAGTTTGCTTCTTTCTTCCTTCGTTTTCTTTTAAATCTGTTGTCCAGTACATTTTGAGGGTAGACTCTAAACTGCCAGTGTGCTTCTGGCTTTTCTTGTCTTTTTTTTGTGACTGAGCAAATTGGTGTATTTTCACAATTAACACGTAGGCCAGCCTTACATTTCCCAGCGAGATATTATCACCATTGATCTTGGATTTAAAGGATTTAAAGGACGAGTTTACAAAGAAGTTATAAGAAGGTCACCCCATTTCTTCTTCTCACTTTAGGAAACTGTCCTTTTGTGCTGTATTCATGATGATGTATAGGCATTGAGGTCTGATTGCTAGCTGTGCTGTGTGGACATGAATGCTGTGGCTGATTTTCAGCACTCATCTCTAACTGCTCTGAACAATCAGACTTTAGTACTTAGGAGCAGCCCTGTTTATCTTCTTGGAGACATCGGTGGCAAGTATTGTTTTTTACAAGAGATTGCCGGGCTTGTCTGCCTTCCAGCTTTATTTGCTATCAAAGCTTGATGCAGCGTGAGAAGTTGTCTGAGATAATTCAGTGATGCTTAAGGGATTTTTACCTTTCCATTGACTAATTTTACAGAAACATTCTTTTCTTCAGGTGATCCAGATCCTGTTCTAAGATGCATAGTTTCTGGATTCTTTGCTAACGCAGCTAAATTCCACTCTACCGGAGCTTACAGGTAATACATGCAGTTCTATTACAACTCTTGTTTAGTTGAAAAGCTTGTTTGATTGCTTAAATCTAAGCACAGTCAGTAGGCAAGTGTGCTTCTGGGCGCTTGCAGTAAGAAACACATGGCAATTGATTTACTACATCTTTGGAGGTTTGTACGTTCAAACTGCATTGATGTTTTTCTTTGTCAGATATAAATAAATATTGATAGTGAGGGAATCTGTTACTAACAGTAATTAACTTGTGTTAATGCAAAGAAGCACCATGTATTTGTTCTATCGCTTCCAGTACACTGGAAGAAGCAATGTTCCAGAGTTTTATCGTTTAGTGTAGATCATTACATTATCAGTTGTTTCTTTGGCCAGGATTTAAGCCTGGTTTCAACTGAAAGCTTCTTCATTAAATAGAAATCTTATTTATTTGCTCCAGTTCTTTCACTGTTGCCTTTTATTAACATTCTTACTGGGGATGAAAGGAATCAAATTCTAAATAATAAATCTTCCTTTTAAGGACTATCCGTGATGACCATGAACTTCATATCCACCCTACTTCAGTACTGTATGCAGAGAAACCTCCACGCTGGTAAGTTAAAGCAACTTGTGTTTGCTTTGTGATCCTTATAAGGCATTCCTGGCATCCAGACGTATTTATGATTGTCTTTTCTTTATCGGTGGAGGAATAAACGTAGAAAGTCGTGGTTCCCACAGAGAGAATTCAGATGGTATTTCCTTTGCAACTCTTTGTGGGTGATATCCAAGTAAATCAAAGAAAGAGAGTGATGTCTAACTATCAGAAAGCTTGTAGAGGTTGTAGAGCAAATGGACCCTTTTTAATAGGTGCTGTGTCTTGTGCTACTGCTTGGTCTGTGAGCAGTCTCTATACCTAGATAGAGCTAGGATTGTTTTTATTAGGCCTAATAAATAAATGTACCGTCCAATAGGTGCTGCAGTGCTTGTACGTGGCTTCCTAGGAGAGGGCATATGCATACAGCTCATGATTCAAAATCTTGGAAAACCACCTGTGTGGTGTTGATGGCAGCACTATTGCTTGGAGCTGTCTTCCAAGGTCACACAGGATTGCCACTGCTGGCCTGAACACTGTGCTCTCTCATGGAATCCTTTAGGATTCCTACGGGTTACCTTACCTGGCAACCTTAATTCCAACTGCTTAGGAGCACCTCTTGTATGGAAGGCTTCAGTTCTCCATCTGTTTCAGATGTGTATAAAGTGTATTCTTGTTCTTCATCCTTTTTCTTAGATTTCTCTTTAGTTGTATTGCTCCATTTGGCAAAGAAGAAGAGTTTGTTTTCCTCTGCTTTGAGAACAAAACGCCAATTAATGAGAAACCACAAACCTTGTGGCATCTTTAATGTCTATAGGAGGCTGATAATGACTTGTGGCTTTGGTGACTAACTGTTCAGAGTGTGGTTTGCACTCCCTTGGTAGAAATGATTTTCTCTGCGTTAGGGTATCCTCAGGAATAGGTTGTCCTCTCCGTTCATGTGGGTGTGGGTGTTTGAGTCCATATAACTGGGTGTTTCTAAATCTCTTCCAGGGCATGTCCTGGCAGTAACTAAAGCTGATGTCTTGCTCTAATCATTATCTCTTCTGTCTGCATGAGGGATGTTCATGCTGTGACTTGGGCCCAGCCTGTTATAGACCCAGGCTTTTGGTTTCTTTGGCATCCTTCCTCCTGACAGCACAAAATAACTAACATTCTCTTCTGAAGTATTTGCTATGAATCCCCTTAGTCCCATTATCTCCTTTTATACCTTGCATTGGTCTGCCCTAGTAGTATGTGAATTTGTTTTAATGGCAGTCTAAAAGTTTCCTAATTTAGAGTACTCTGAACAACCCAGAAGAAAAGAGGTAAGAGATTACTGCACAATCTACAGACTTTCTTATCTTGCTGTGAATATTATATATCAGCTTGTACGTGTGTCTTAATATGGTGTTAATCACCTCTGTCCCTTGTTTCCTTATAGCATGAACATGTTTTTCTTTTGTTTCTCCTAGGGTAGTGTACAATGAAGTCATACAGACCGCCAAGTACTACATGAGAGATGTGACTGCCATTGAATCTGCATGGCTCGTGGAACTGGCACCTCATTTTTACCAGCAAGGAACGGTACGGAATCGGCATAAAGCCCAAACGGTACCACTGCTGTGTTAACAGCTTTGTATCTGAATTTTTCAGTGTTGGTTTTTTTTTTTTTGTTTTTTGTTTTTTTTGTTTTTTTTGCTTTGTTATTGTTTTCATCTATTTAATAGCAAAAAAAAATTAAGTTTTTTTTTCATTTTAGGGGTTTTAGAAAAAAAATAGTAAATTGATGCATGAAAGCTTTTTGCCCTATTATCCAACCAACAGACATGACTGAGAAATTATAGAACAGCGTATTCCTCCAAAAGATGAAGTCTTGACCTATTCTACACTTGAGCATAGGGGTTTAGTGTTTCTTGTGCTACCATCATCACCACTACGTGGTGCATCCACGGGTGCTGAGGAAGCTGGCAGAGGTGACTGCTGAACTGCTCTCTGTCATCTTTGAGAGGTCTTGCAGAATGGGGGAGGTGCCGAGGTGCCTGAAGACTGGAGGATAGCCAGTGTCACAGTGCCTTCAAAAAGGGCAAGAAGGAAGATCTAGTTAATTACAGGCCAGTCAGTCTCACCTCTGTCCCTGGAAAGGTGATGGAACAGCTTGTGCTGGATGTCATCTTCAGAATACTCGAAGGAAAGGAGGTTATCAGGAGTAGTCAGCATGGGTTCACTAGGGGGAGGTCATGCTTGACCAACCTGGTAGCCTTCTATGATGTTATCACTGTCTGGGTGGATGGGGGGAGAGCAGTGGATGTAGTCTACCTTGATTTCAGCAAGGCATTTGATGCTGTTTCCCATGACATCCTTATAACAAAGCTGAGGAAGTGTGGGATAGATGAGTGGACAGTGAGGTGGATTAAGAACTGGCTGACTGGCAGAGCACAGAGGGTCGTCGTTGGTGGTGCAGAGTCCAGTTGGAGACCTGTAACTAGTGGTGTTCCCCAGGGGTTGGTGCTGGGTCTGGTCTTGTTCAACATCTTCATCAGTGACCTTGATGAGAGGATAGTGGCCACCCTCAGCAAGTTTGCTGATGATACGAAGTTGGGAGGATTGGCTGACACACCTGAAAGCTGTGCTGCCATTCAGTGAGACCTGGACAGGCTGGAGAGCTGGGCGGTAAGAAACCAGATGAGGTTTAACAAAAGCAAGTGTAGAGTCTTGCACCTAGGGAGGAATAATTGCATGCACCAGTACAGGTTGGGGGATGACCTGCTGGAGAGGAGCTCTGCAGAGAGGGACCTGGGTGTCCTGGTGGATGACAGGTTGGCCATGAGCCAGCAGTGTGCCCTCGTGGCCAAAAAGGCCAATGGCATTCTGGGGTGCATTAAAAAGAGCATGGCCAGCAGGTCAAGGATGGTGATCCTCTCCCCTACTCTGCCCTGGTAAGGCCTCATCTGGAGTACTGTGTCCAGTTCTGGGCTCCCCAGTACAAAAAAGACAGGGATCTCTTGGAAAAAGTCCAGCGGAGGGCCACAAAGATGGTGAAGGGCCTGGAGCATCTCCCCTACGAAGAAAGGCTAAGTGAGCTGGGTCTGTTTAGCCTTGAGAAAAGAAGACTGAGAGGGGACCTGATCCAGGCCTATAAATATCTAAGGTGTGGGGGGCAAAGTGGCGAGGCCAGACTCTTTTCAGCAGTGTGTGGAGACAGGACAAGGGGAAATGGCCAGAAACTGGAGCATAGGAAGTTCCGCATGAATGTGCACAAGAACTTCTTTACGGTGAGGGTGACGGAGCACTGGAACAGGCTGCCCAGGGGGGCTGTGGAGTCTCCTTCTCTGGAGATGTTCAAGACCTGCCTGGACGCCTACCTGTGCGACCTGCTGTAGGGAACCTGCTTTGGCAGGGGGGTTGGACTCGATGATCTCTGGAGGTCCTTTTTCAACCCCTGCAATTCTGTGATTCTGTGATCAGTGTGACTGACAGTGGTCATACTTTGCACAACCATTCACGAGGGCCTTTGTATCCTTTGAAAATGTTTGTGCAAATCCCAAGCCCTTTGTTTTTGATTATCTACTACAAAAAGTCACCTCTGATCTGGTAAAAACATGGAACGTAAGGGACAGCTGTTTGTACAACCTTTATTGCAAGTTCTGTTGCGTACCATACATACTTGGAGGAAGGAGAAGTCTATAAATACCTGAAGGAAGGATACAAAGAAGGCTGAGTCAGGCTCTTTTCAGTTGTGCCCAGTGCCAGGATGAGAGGTGGTGGGCACAAACTGGATCACAAGAAGTTCCATCTGAACATCAGGAAGCACTTCTTTGCTGTGCAGGTGATGGAGCACTGGCAGATGTTGCCCACTGTGGAGTCTCCTTCCTGGAGATCTTCAGAAACTACCTGGATGTGGTCGTAGGAGCCCTTCTCTGGGTGTCACTACTGGAGCAGGAATTGGGCCAGATGGCCTCCAGAGCTCCCTTCCAAACTCAGCCGTTCGGTGATTCTGTCCTTCACTTCATCTCTTAACAGCTGCAATTCTTTTTTTTACTATTCTTTATCAACTCTGTCCCATGCAAACTCATCAGTTTCGTCTTATCCTCACTGATAATTGACAGATCTGGATTGGCATTAAATATTACCTAAATATTAGTCATGCTGAAGCTGCAGATACTGCACTGTAAGTAAACACTGTACAGGCAAGATTACCAAATTGATACTGCATGCGAGTTTCCCATGAGATATTAATTATTGAGCTTGACGTTATGAATTAGTGGACTATTTCCAGAATGCTGAGGGGAAAAAAGCACTTGCATAGCAGGCTGATGCAAAACAAGAGATCTATTTGTGTTTGAGCAGCCATATTGCAAAAAATACTGTTTCTGATGCATATTTTGATCTGCCTTGCTATTTGACTTGTTTAAGAATCTCATGCTTGCTTGCTTTCACTTCCCAGGGTTTTTGGAAAAAAGAAAAGCACTGTACTGTATGGAGCATCTTAGGGTATATCTGCGTGGCTACAGTGTATAAAGACATTGGTGTTCATGCAATTGACGTGGGAGGGGTTTTTTGTTTAATAGATGTTGAGCTTTGATCATTCATCTCAGTTACGTAGACATTTGCCAGCTATAAATACATTTACAAAGTAGTTGAATATTTTCTGCCTTTTAATCTATAATGCATTTGACAAAGGTAGTAATGACTGTGCAGGATACACCCTTGAGCCTTTAGCTGCGGTCAGGTATATTCTGCATGCGTGGTGGTAAATGATGAGGCAGCATTCCTGTTGTATTGAACCTGCTACTGGAACAGTTCATCCTTTTGACTCACATATTTACATGTTGTGTTATGTATGGGATGTTATAACATCTCATTATCGTATAACCTCTCCATGGGCTACGGCGTGGTGTGAGGTTTTCCTTTAAATAGGTGGTGCTGGGACATGTGATTCAGTGACTCATTCAGGCAAAATGGAGTTGGTTTTTGGAAGAGAAGGAGAGTTGTCTTGAATTTTTGCAAGGCAGTGCTACGACTGTTGTAGATATGCTATAAAATCACATCAGAACCTGATTCTCCTGCTTGCAGCCTTTTTGATTCAATAAAGTTGTACTTCGCTTGCAGTGTGGCAGAAGCATTACTTTCATCCTAAAGCAGATGAAAGTTATTGGAGGTAGAGCTAGTTTTGAGGGGAAAACACCTCTTTTGGTTTAGTCAGTTATCCTCATCAGTCAGGAGGCTTAGGTGTGTAGATAAAAGTGCTTGAAAATCAGAAATAAAACTTGGAGTTACACGTGTAAATTTTGAATAAACAGGTAGCTGCTGAATTACTGTAATTCAGACCCTTTTTCTTCTGAAGGACGCGTCCTTTTGCTAACATTTCCCTGAAATGGGATCGTTTGAATTCCTGTGTCAGGTTAAAAAAAACACCAATTGAACCTGAATAGGACTCTCTGTCAAGACTTGTTCCTGCAGTTTGATTATGTTTTCAGACTATTCTGTCTCATTTCAACTTCCGCAGTGGTTTAAGAAGGTGATTTTCGTGTTTTCATTCCCCAATTCTGTGTGCCTTTTTCTTTCAGAGCATTTGGGTTCCAAGGTCCAATGAAACTGTAGCCTTAGTGTTAATGCGTTTGTGAAAATCTTGTTCTTTATGCCTGTGTTCCTGGTGTCTGTGTAGATGCATTGTTGGGAACGTATGTACCCTTCAGTCCATTTTTACACATTGACAAGCTGCTTCAAGTGCTGAGTCGTTGCTGTGCCTGGAGTTAATACAGAAGTACCTGAAGATATTTTACACCAAGCCAAGATGTTACTTTTGGGTGCATGGAGATGGTTTGATTTCATGGATTTATTATTTTAGCTGTATCAGGGATAAGCAAGGGCTTGGGAAGGGTGGTCCGACATCTTTGCATCTGTTTTAGTTTGGGATTAATGAGCAGAAGTGTTCCAGTTGAACCTTTTTATAATTGTGGTGCATATGCTAAGTGTTTTTTCTCTCTTCTTGCAGCATCTCTCCTTGAAAGCAAAAAGGGCCAAAGTAGACGACCACTGATTTGATGTGACTTAAGTCTTGCAATGGCAGATGCAGAATCTACCAGTGATTTGAAGCTCGCTACAGTCCATCCAGCAGTCAGTTCATTATCAGCGTGATCTTACATCGACTTAAATGTTAAATGCCTGCCAGGATCTGTAGGGATTTGTGCATGACCAGTACATTATAAACCTATGTAGAGCTTGCATTGTGGACATTTTATTCCTTGCCTAATTGACCACTGTTGTTAATCTAGGCGTGTTGCTCCTTTTAAATAGATAGACAAAAAATAATTAAACAACAAAAAAAAAAGAGGACATGCAGGATCACAAAAAAAAGCAAAAGAAAAAAACCTTCCAGAGGGAAATGGATTTCCTGGAGTGATATGTCTGCCTTATGAGAGTGGGGAATAGGGTACCCTGCCTCCTGTTACCTAGAGCACTGTGACTACTGCCGGCCAAACTGAGACTGACTCCTGACAGCAGGTAGCTCAGGGCAATGAACTAGCCCTTGAAATGCAAGGGACTGCCATGGAAACATTGATTTCATGTTAGACCATACCGAACTGGTGCAGCTTGTGCTCCCAAGCCGTAAAAGTCTCTTGCCTGATGCTGAGCTGCCTCTTGCTCCCTGTCCTTCAGTAAGTAACACAGGATGTATAATCTCTCAATTCCATACAAGCATATGTGAGAGTCCTTATCTGGGGAAGGGGAGGGAGAGTGGCTCAACCTTTTTAAAAGGATTAACTTTTTTCCTCAATCAAGGGACCACACACACGTTCACAGTTACTCAAATTCACTGATGAATCTTCACTCTTTTCTCCTCTCTCCCTAGAGAAGAAAAACTGTTAACCTCTTACTGCTTGGAAACCAGAGAGCACTGGTTTTGGCCTCTTGTTCAGCAGAGATGGAAATATTCTTGTTTGGAAAGTACAGAACCACAGTCCCATGTATTTCTTTTAATTAAGGATTTGTCCTTTGCTGCTTGGGACTGCATGTGTTACTGTAAGAGAAGAATGCTCTGAACATTTGCTGTTTTAACCAGGATTCCGTGGCTACTTTTCAGGAAAGAACTGTATTTTAGTGTGTTTTAACAAGATAGCATGTATACATGTATTTATTTATTTTTTTTCTATCGATATTTATTTTAGAAACATGTCTAAAAACTTTATTTTTGTAAAGCAGTCGATTTGATGAATGCTTTTGACATGTTAGCCATAATCTTCTTTTTTAATTAAGGAAAAAGAGAATGAAGAATGTAAATAGACAAAAATCCTCACATAAAGTAAATGCCTCCTTTATCACAGGACTGCCTTGGAAACTTGTCTGGATGATTCTTTATGTTCTCCTGTCCGACCACTGCAGAAAGAGCGCATTCCATTGTGCGCAGTGTCTCCATGATGGCCAGCGCAGAAAGATGTGCTGATCCCAGTGGATGGCACCAGCAGCGTTACAAACCCTATCGCTTTCTTTGTCATTTTCACTGTGAGCCTCACCTTTGTATTACTCTCTTTTAGAATGGAAGCTCTTTTGGGGCAGGGATTGTCTCCTAACCAGAGCTGAGAGTACTGTTGGCGCTTACTAAAGAGTTTCAATTTACAGTTTTTTGTTGTTTTTTCTTTTCTCTTAAAGGATCAGAGAAAGAACTGAATAGGAAGACTTTTAAAACATCTGTGTCCCTCCGTCCTCTGGAAATAGTCTTAAGAAAAATAAAGGCATTGAATCAAGGAAGCTTGAGAGTGCCTCACTTCAGCAAGACTAGAGGTGATTCCCTAGCATAGCGGTGCTGGTCTGAAAGGTGATGGGCACGTGGTGGATGGCCGCTGTCACTTGCTGCTTTGGGGAATTTGGGCTGATTCTGGCTGATTCTCTTCTCCAGGTGTATTTCTGCCTGGCTGCGAAGCTGCACATCTTTTTTTTTTTTTTCTTGGAATGGTTGTTACTCTTGCCAAGCTGAACAGCCAGGGATGTAAAAGCTCCATGCCGTGCTGCAAGCAGTTGTACTGGTGTAAGAATGGGCACAGTAGGTCTTTGTAAACAAAAGCAGAAGTGGAGACTTGCATTCACAGTGGGGTATTGCCAGAGGTGCACACACAAGTAGAACACGTAGAACTTATGTGTGAGATGCAGGCTAAGGTAAGTGTTTTTAGTGTCTGTATAGGGTATCTTTAGAGAGAAAGCGCTGCTATCATCAGAAATGTGCACCCTTTGAACGTGCTTGAAGGCAGAGACCCAAAACTTGAAAGGACCAAAAATCTCTTTACTTTGTACAGCGGTGACCTGCAGCTCTCTGCTAGACCTGTACGTAGCTCTGTGCTGTAAGTAACTTTGATGGAGGAGGTGGGTACCTGCCTTGTTGTTGGCTCTGCTGGAGAAAGTCAGCGTGTTATTGCGGGGGAGGTTGGCGGCATTTGAAGATGAATGAAAAGAAGTTTATGAAACAGTATAAAGATTTAAAATCTGGCCTTTGGGGAGTGATGTTAAAATGCTGCAGTCTGGCATTAAAATGCTGTTTGAAAAAAAGCTGTGCCACCACTGAAGAGGAGGAAAGTATTTTTAAAATCGAAGCCTGCAATCCATTAATCTCAAATTACTGTGGCAAAAAAAAAGCCATGCTCCAGAAACCCATCAGGAAGTGTGCTCGGTGTTTCTGACTTTGGCGTTGTCGGTAGTAGGAAGAGATGTTGCTGAGTTTGAATAGAAATTCAGCTAAGGCAATGTTATTTGGAATGTGTTTCTTGTAGATCAAAAAGAATTCTGTTAAATGGATAAGAAAACAGTCACAGCTCTGCCTGTTTAATCCGAAGAAAGACCAGTTCTTAAACAACTACATCAAATGTTTAGGGATATGCACTTCTCGGTGCTTTATGATAAAAATATCTGTGTAGTAGAATACTAGTATTAGCATATACAGTGGAATAATTGTCTATTATTGATGCATGCACAGAACAGTGTTATCTAAGCTTCAAGATATGAAACTTAGTTTTTAAGATGGATTAATTTTATGCATGTGTCGCAATAAGCACACTGCAGATAAGCATGGGAAAACGGTGGTAAGTCAGCCTGCGTGTGTGTCTTTAGACCAAAAAGGTAGCTTATCAGAGCCAGAGATCCATGTGACTCAGTCTAGGTCTGGTGATTTTCTAGCTCATGGGCAAGTGCAAACGGTGAATGGCTTCCTATTCCAGCAAATGGAAAAATAGGGCAGGGATGTAAACATGGGGAGAGTGCGTGAGGGAAGACGGCTGCAACGTGTTAGAATTTTTTCAGTAATTGTGGCTGTGTTCAGGAGTATTTTTGACTGCAAAGGTGTGCTGGGCCAGCTTCTCTGGTTCTTTTGGGAGCCTCAATCATGGGGAAGGAGAGAGGGAAGAGAGCAGAGCAGCAGAGATGTCTGCAGGAAGGTGCAGATAAGTGCAGAACTTCATCCTTGGTTCTCATAGTGACTCACAGCAGCGCCTTGCCTGTTTGCTCCTCTGACTATTGCTGCTTGCTGAGCTGCTGGCTGCTTTGGTGGGAAACGGAACTTCCATAAGCTGATTAGAGATGTGCAGAGAGCATCGCCCTGTGGATCCCCTTTGTGCAGTGTTTGTATCTTGTGAAAGAATCACTGACCCGCACTCTTGGAGCTGAGGGCTGTGCTGCTTGTTTGCAGGTTGCACAGCTGCTGACACAAACACAGATGTGAGAATCTACCTTGCCATGCTGCAGGTGGAAACCATCGAGGCAGTGTGCTGTCTTTGGATCTGAAGGGCGATTCTACTCTGACATGTAGTTTCTGGTTCCATTCCTTATGTTCCAACTTCTTTCTTTACCAATTAAAACCAGCTGTCATTTTTCCACTTGGGAACAGGAATGTGCATGGGTAACCGTTGGCATCCCATCATTCTGCTGTCGTTTGCTGGATTAGTTTATCACTTCTGAGTAACTCCACTGAAGACAGCTTGGACCCAGTGTTAGTTAGCATAGTTTCATATCTCCAATACAAGTGAATTGGCTGCTCAGTCCTTTGCCATTTGAGTGATACTTCCATTAGGAAGCTTTTCAGAAGCCCTTGCACCTAAATGAGCAATAGTTTCTGGCAAGGCAGGTGCTTTGGATTTGACCACAATTCCTAATTCAGTTGAATGGGAGGAAGAGTTGAGCTTTGTTCAGCACAAAGCCATGGTGATGGCATTCCATGGAGCTCACGGAGGCAGCCTGAGCACAGCACTGCTGCTGGGCTTCCCAAGGGTGAGTGTCAAGGGGGGGACATTCCTTCATGGAGTCCAGCGGTACTATGGACTGCTTTGTAGTGTAGTTTGTAGCAAACTTAGAGGATAAACGTCTTTTGTTGTTGTTATTTTTCCTGGAATCTGAGATTGGAAACAGAACTGAATTTTGGCATTGGCTTTGCCTCTCACGCAGTAAATCCACTTGTGTTTCATTTACTGAAGTGTAAGCATTGGTGAAATTGTATCTCCTGCAGCAGTACGAGACTGCCATGTCTGTCAGATGCACTGACACCCACCAACGTGACGTCTTCTGGAACACAGAAGTGTTTTTGGCGAGCGTCTTTGCA
Source organism: Alectoris magna (assembly GCA_030625065.1). Lineage (NCBI taxonomy): Eukaryota > Metazoa > Chordata > Aves > Galliformes > Phasianidae > Alectoris > Alectoris magna. The sequence continues at coordinate 10,077,726 of CM060576.1, read as the reverse complement.
CGCTGTGTGTTTTCTGTTCAAGGCTGGTTGAAACATTTTGAGGAAAATAAGTCTTTCTTCTGAAATAGGAGTTAGCAGATTGCTGACATCTGATACTTTTCAGTGCTGAGTGGTCTTCGTGAGTCGTGCTTGGTTTGAGTGGCGCTTTTTCCTCCTCTCCGATTTCTGTTTTAGATGGTTGCATTTATTTATGCCACTTGTCGCCGTTTGATTCCTCCTTTGTGGTTGCTGGAGGAAAAGTAGTAGAGAAAGCAAGGCTTCCATCTCTCCCTTTCCCGATGTGGCCAGGTGGGAGAAAGCAGCTTGCCATGTATCTCTCTTCCCCCTGTTTTTTTTCATGGCAGAAAGAGGTAGGCTTAAGTTCAAAACGTGGCTAAAGCTTTAAAATCTTCCAAAAAGGAGGAAAAAAAATTAAGAAGGGCCCAAACCCTTCAAACGATTTGTTTTCTGGGTGGAAAAAAGAAAGAAAAAAACATTCACATCTAATGCAGGTCCTGGGGGATGGAGGGTTTACTGTGAAATGCACAGCAGCCGTGATCCCATGTCCTGCAACTATCCAAGCAGTTACATGTGTCTGATCCTCCGAGCTGTTCAGCTCTGGTTGGGCCAGCGTGGATCTTCACACTGCCAGAATCCAGCCTGGTCGAGGCCACTGGTTCCTGTGCATGCAGATGATCTGTACTTCTCTGCACAAACAGGCTGGGCTTCATGGAAGAATTCCAATTACAGCCCCCTCTGCTGCTATGCAGCCAGTCAGGCTTCCTCTCCATGGCTGTGCTGTGCACACGTGAATGCTTACAGCACTCCAGCCCCCTGGGCCTTTGTTAAGCAATGAAAGTGCCACCCATATGTGAGGCCTCAGGCATGACTTGTTTACTTTGCTGCACCTGTGTTCCTTGGGTTGAAGTACTTGGTGTGATGCAATAGAGGAGGGAAGCATTGAGAAACCTCCTGCTATCAGCAGGCTGCTGTGAACATCTTGGTGCTTGCACGGTGCCAAACAGCCAATATGGGACTCCTAAGTGGGGCAACATGGAGGCAAATGTGTAATGAAAAAGGGCAAGTGAATCAAAACTAATGATTATGAGGAGCAGCTTCCCTAAGAAACTTCTTGTCTGAGCAGCAAGTATGGTTCTGTGGTTTGGATGCACTTCTTACATCTCTGAAGATTAAATCCCTCCATCACTGTAGTGTAAACTTGCATTAGTTATTTACAGCTACGGGCATGAAAGGGCTCTGGGGGTGAGTCAGGGACCTGCGAGGTCTGACTTGTGCACGTCTGGCTCCTGCAGTGGACACCGCAGCCTTGTGTAGGTGTCTAATCCTCATGGCAATGCAAAGGGACTGTTGATGCCGGAGGATAAAGCTCATGACATTCAGCCCACTTAGAGGGAACCCACCTATGACAGCCAAGGAAAAGAGTTTGTAGTGACAGTCTGTCTGCGAGTTCAGCTTTTGGGACATCGTGAAAGCTTGTGGAACTGAGTTTCTAGAGCCCTTCCAGTAAGGTGATATAGACATCTGTGAGCCAGCTCCAAAACTGGAAATCCAGGCGCCAGTGGCATGCTGACGTCCAACACAGATACAGTTGTTCACACAGGTTATAAAGCCCTTCTGAGGCGGATAAACATGGTCACACCATGTCATTGACCTTTGATAGTAGAGGTGCAGAGATCCATAAGGACGTGGGAGACTTGCTGGATTTAGTTTGTGGTACCACAGCACCTCACTGCTGGAAAACTCATCGTTACGTCTGTAGGATTGGATGGACTGGCAGTAAATCCCTGCTCTGGGTGATGGCTCCATGCCTGATGCGTTCACTTAGGAGCCAGCAGCGAGGCTTCTAATTCTTCTTCAGTAGAAGGTGGTAAAACTCACCGTCTCTGGAGGGACTCAAGGATAAAGAGGGACACTGCATCCCCTGGGTACACATCAGCTTCCTCTGTAGCAGATAACCAACGTGCACTGAGGAAGGAGTGTGAGTGCAGCTCTGTGAGCAGCGCCCCATGGAGCAGAGGGATCCCATCCCCTGAGTGAGTGCTGCTCGTGTACACCGTGTGAGAGGGAAGGCAGAGAGAAGAGCACCATGTGGGGACTCTGGGATGTGGCAGGGACTGGGATGTGGCTGTGCAATTACTGCAACTGGGGAGCCTATCCCCATAAGCTGGGCACAGTGGGTGATGTCACTGCGCTGTCTTCCCCCATGGGCCAGGGGACCCCAGCACAGACACTTGGTGTGGCAGTGGGTGCTGGGCAGTGCGCGGTGCTGGCAGCAGGGACAGCTGGGCTCAGGGGCACTCAAGTAACAAATTGAACGGTGAATATCTTAAGATGACTCTGGTTTATTGTCCAGATCAGGTCAGCGGAAAAAATATTGGGAGACCGAACAAAGAGACAGGCTGCTTGAGCAGATAAATGGACTGATCATTTCGTATTGAGGAACAATCTCTAAAACATAGTTTACTGCACAGCTGAGGGCTGAAGCATTTGCTGATGCCAAGAGCTCCTGCTTTGACCCTAGGCACGCGTGGAATTAAATGGCGCGGTGTTTTTTGATGGTTAAACTCCCCGAAGAAGACACTCCATTTGTTACCAGGGCTCTGATGAAGTAAAGTGTGGTTTATATGTACAAGGCCGGCCTTCAACTTATCTCAGAATGAATGGAGAGGTAAAATTGAATTTTACACTCCTGCTGCTATGATTAATGAGCGGGCTCTCGGAGCCGGCTGGCCGCAGGAGGGCAATGCAGGCTCACTGCTGCCGGGAGCTGCTGCTATACACAGGGATGCCAAGCAGGAGGGAGTCTGCATAAATGAGTAGGTGTTGTAAGAGTAAACCTGTTCTAGCAATAAATTCCCTGTGTAGCCATCTCAGACACGGCCCCTCTGATATGAAGCTGCACCTGACAAAGAAATAAACTTGTTAGGTGAATAAAAGAGCATGTGTACATTAAATCTGAGAGTCTAATGCTGGGGAGAGAAGGCTGTGCCTCACTGAGGGATGGGAACGTGGATACAACTGCTCGAAGGACAAGCGGAGCATCTAGGATGGTTGGGAGGGGGGGCATTTGAAGACCTGAAGGGTTTCAAAGCTTCTTACAGGCTAGAGGGGGATGAGCTGCCCAGATGCCCTGGAAACGTGTGGTGTCCTAACTTGCTCCAGGAATAAAGAAGTGAGAGAGACAGACTGTCCATAACTGTTAGGGAGTGAGTGGCATCAGTCGGCTGGGAGGGCAGGATCTGTCAAACATCCTTGTGCTGGGGGAGATGCCCTCTGTCACCGTCTGCCATTCCTCTCCCACTCCCGAGGACTCTGATTTTCCTGCTGGCAGTTACAGTGGGAAACTGAAACTTCACCAAACCCTTCAGTGCTGGGAATCGTTCATTGTGACTCCTGCTTGCTACCCTGGGCCCCGAGCTCCTGCTCCTTTGCTGAGCTCTTGGCTGGATGCCCTGCATGTGTGCCCTGCCTTCTGGCTTTCCCAGGCTGGGGATGATCTGGCCCCAGCCATTGCCCAGTGCAGCACCTTCCTTTTGCAGCATTTGGACTGGTTTTAGTTCCCTTTGTACAGCACAGCAGTATTAACTGTTATTACTTTGTGTTTTCCATCGAGTTCACCATATTACTTGTCTAAAAATAGGGAAATTCAAGCCATTGGCCTGCAGTAAAAATAGAACAAGGTAAGCAGTCACCTTTCGCCATCCCTGAGCTCATGAATTCTAGTGCTGAAAATCACAGGTAGGTAACAGTCACAGGACTGCACTGTGGAACCAGTCCAGTGAAATCCAAGGGCTCCTCCCACTGCTATGGCTCTAACAGGGCTGAAGGAAGAGCTGTGTAAATCATGGAGGTGGGATGCTGGGGGGGGGGGGGGGGGTTCTGCTTTTCCTGATTAGCTGAGAATTTGAAAGTTAAATATCAAAGGAAACAACTTTTTGCTTTGTATTTTTCTGTTGGAATGCAAAACCACTGATACTGTTACGGATGCTATGGATCCTTTTAACTTATTTTTTACTCCAGACGAACTGTTGTGTTCTCTTAATTCATTTTAAATGGAGGTATGTTTGTAAGTGGAGCTGTTCTGAAATTCTCCATCTCTAAGCAGAAATCACTTCTCAGGTGAGGATGGTTTGCTGGAACAGGTTGCCCAAGGAGGCTGTGGATGCCCCATCCCTGCAGGCATTCAAGGCCAGGCTGGATGTGGCTCTGGGCAGCCTGGTCTGGTTGTTGGCAACCCTGCACATAGCAGGGGGTTGGAACTGGATGATCACTGTGGTCCTTTTCAACCCAGGCCGTTCTATGATGTGAGAGGTGCTCTGCCCTTACCCACCTGCTAGAGCTGGTGCAGCAGGAGCCCTGCAAATGAGGCAGGATGGAGGGGGCAGTGATTTCTGTGCCTGTGTTATTTCCCCAATGCTGGACACGGAATGAGCTTTCTCCTTGGGCAGCACCAGGTTAATTTTATAACCTGCTGCCAGTGAAATGGCTGGAGAGGCTTTCTCATGTTCCAGCTGCTTCAGAGCAGTGTGAGTACGGTGTGACCGAATGCCCTGCACTTTGTGGGGCTCCCCAAAATCTCCCCTGGACTTGGCTTACGTCGATGTTGTTTTAGTGAGCTACATTTGGAAGCTGCTGGCAGGGCTGTTTGGTTTTCCATCCCACGTGAAATGCACGTTGTTTTACTCTCCATGCTACTGAGGCAAGCAGAAAGGTTTTGCTCCAGGTGAGGAAGGTAGACTTTTGCTTATGATCCTTTTCTACTCAGCTGAGGGCAGGCATGTACCTTGGGGAGGCACGGTATGTGGGGTTTCCACTGAGGCCTTTGCTCCTCTCCTTGGGCCATCCCAGTGCAGAGCTGTGAGTGCCCAGCTGGCAAACAACCATGGGCTGAAGGATAGCAATGAGTCAGGTGGAAAAAGGAAATGGGTTTTTTTTTTTTGACAATCTGCTGGAGTGAGTGTGTGTGGGGAAAAAATCCTCTGTAAGAACGAGGAGCTTGGGAGAAAGGGGATAAGTTAACATTAAATGGGCATGCGGTGACAGGGGGGGAAATGGTGGGATGGCTGGAAATGCAGCAGGAGCCTGGAGAAAATCGATACGAGATAAGCGTTCCAGGGGTAGTGCTGTTCATCAGGTGACAAAGTTAAAGGCAGCGAGCCACTAAAAGTGAGAAAATATCACTGACCTCCTGCAGTATTGATCAAACAGCTGAGACGCTCAAGGCCAAAGTCACTAATAAAGTGAGACGTATCAGCAAGGAGCCCGTGAGAGCAGATGAGTTGGTTTGTGAAGGTCTTAAAAGTAAAAATAAAATGTATCTGCAAAAGTTCTTGTTAACCATCTTTGTCTCGTTCAGTGCAAAGGGGATGAGGCAGCTTTGCGGAGAGGCACAGGTGGGGAGCTGGAATGCATGAGGGTTTGCTATGGTGTTGAAAGGGGGGGGCTGCAAATTGAGTAGGTCTTGTTCCAGAAGGGAGCAAGGAATCAGTGAAGCTGGGGATGGCTGGTGGCTCTGAAGGCTGCGTCTGGAAGGGCTGCGGGGCTCCATGGGGCCGACATAGGACTGCTCAGGAATCTCAGGCTGCAATCGTGCCCAGGACTGAGGCAAAACAAAATGGGAGCTCCTGCAGTGCTCCTTCTCCCTGGCTCTGGTGGTGGCACTGATGGCTTTTGTCCACCTCCCTTGTAGAGTAAAGAAGGAAAGGAAGACAAAACGAACACCAGTTTGCTCGCTGAAGGTGTATGTGAGGTCTCTGTTGTAGCATCCTATAAGCATGTGCACCATGAATAATTTTAGCACAGAAACTGCCAGATTCTCTTGAAGAGGTTTTGTAGTGGGGGGAAGAGAAGAGACCGCAAAGGAAGGAAGCTGACAGAGAAGGGAATTTATATAGCTCCAGGAAGAAAGGTTAACGTGATTACTCTCTTCATCAGGTTTCTTTATGATACTAGAAACAGCTGCACCTAAAATTCATATTTGAAGGCCCTAAGACCAGAAGGCGGTGCTTATTGTGATGGATAATATTACCATTAGAAATGTATTGCAAATTTCAAACGGGACATTGACTATTTTATATGCAGCAAGGACAGATCAGCGAGCAAAGAGAGATCAAATTAATTAAATCAACATGTGAACTCCAAGCCTCATAATAAAATCTTAAATAAAAACTTAGGGGGGAAAAAAATGATTACCTTTGCCAACTGTGAGATGGAGCAGCTGTTTGTTCACAAAATACTTATTAAGTAGTTTAACAGAATTAAATTCAATAGTTTTAACTTCTTCCTCTCTCCATTATGCGGCACTTTGCATGATAGAAAAGCTGGTAACCAGAATTTCAGAGGTGAAAACCTCTAGCTGTCGGCTGTCCGGCGTTGAAGGGTTGGACAGGTAGTGATACATAGAAGGATCATAAAATCATGGAATAATTTGAGACTTTTAAAAGTCACCAAGTCCAGCTCCTCTGCAATGAACAGGGACACCTACAGCTGGATCTGGGTGCTCAGAGCCCCATCCAGCCTGACTTTGGATGTCTCCAGGGATGAACCCCTCCCCTTCAAGCCTTTAAATCTCTTTCTCTCCGGAAAGGGACAACTGTACCTTTTTTTAATGGTGTTTCAGATAGGCTTTATTATGTAATCTAAGTGCAGTGGTCAAGATTTTTAAAAGACTGGTGATCCTGAGCGTGCAGCTTCTGAGTGCTCAAGTATTTCTTGCAGACACTGTTGGCTATTGTAATCTGTTAGACCTGTTGGGTTCAATGCTCTTACTTCCTTGGAAAGCATCAGCTGAGACACTTGGGCAGGTAGGAAAAATTCAGAAGGAACAGGATCACCTGCTGGGATGCCCTGCAGCATCACACGCATCAGGAGGCGTGTGCTGACCTTCAAAGAGCATCACTCCTCTGCTATGGGCTTCTTCCATCTGAACATGATTTGTTGTTAATTTTGCTAGCAGGATTACACAGAAAGCTTGTTATGTCTGCTTTTAAAACAAAGAGGCTTTCCTTTCCTTCAGAGCATCCACATCTTTGTGTAGCTGAGTTCTTGTAAGCACTACTACCTTGTATGATTATTGTTTAGCTATGTGGGCTCAGAGATCCATCAGCCAGCATTATTTGATCTCCTTTTTTTTGTGTCTGCAATGTAATGAAGCATTTTAAGTTTTCAGCAAGATCTCTGTGCTGGACCCATGGCTGGAAGTGTGAGTGATGTAGCAGGTTTTCTGCTGTCTCAGAGGCCAAGCTCATCAATCCCTCCCCGTCTTTCTCTCTGCTGGTTCATCAGTGTCTTACAGTGTCTTACAACTTCTGGCTGTTCGTGAGAGACTTCGTCCAGCCAGTCTGTGTACGGGTATTGGGAAGTGCAGGTGAGACAGTGGATGTGACATGTGCCCTTCTGGACCTGGGCATTCCAGCCAACCAGGACAATGCCATATCGATGCCTCGGCCAGCTCTTCCCACACCGTCCTCCATGTTTACCAAACTTTTGTGGTTTTTTTTTGACATGAATGGCCCAGGAGCAGCTCAGTGGGCTTATTCCATCCCCATCCTCCCCCTTCAAAGCAGAGCTGAGCTGTGGCCTGACCTGCAGCCAGCACAGAGGCCTCTGGCACATCACCTGTAAGAGGCAGCAGGTCCAACTGACTGGAAGGGACCCAGCAGTGCCCTGTGGTCCAGGCCAGGCCGAGGAGTGGATAACAGATGATGTGCCACTGCCAGAGCCTGTGAGCAGCGTTCAGCCGGCGTTCGGCCCACCCGTTGGTATGGCAACGGCCGTTATTTAGCGCAACGGCCAGCCATGGCGCAGCCCGGCTATTTGTACTTGTCTAATTATTATTACTCTTTGCATTTTCTTCCAGTAGATGAGTAATGGAAGAGGGTTAGAGGGAAGGGAAGGTGTGGGGGTAAGAGAGCAGTGATTTGTGGGATAGGCATCTCATCTCATGGAGGAGGGCATTTATCTTGCTGAGCCTCTGTGAGCAGCCCCGGCCATCAGCACTGGGATGGCTGCATGAGGGTCACCCTGCCGAGCAGATGTCTGTGTCTGGCCAGGTGCTGAGGTGATGCCATGATCCGTGTTTGCATTGGTCAAGGCTGGCCAATGAGCCGGTTGTATTGAGGGAAGCCAGCTCCAGGAGACCTGGGGAGCAGTAAATATTGGAGGCTCTTCAGGTCTTGATCCAAGCTGTTGTGCTCATCCTTGCTAATTCAAATCTCTTGTTTTGCATAATAGTTCAGTGAGTTCAACCAAATTTAACAGTCGCTTTCTCTTCCCAGAACCAAAGGTGATTTGGGATTATCTGGGGCAGAAATGTTTGCCTGAGGTGGGATGTAGCTTTATGACAATCCTTCCTTCTGTCGAGCACTTTGGTGACTGCATCAAAGCAGTTGCCCCAATAGTATGAGTTGGACATTCCATGGTTCTTGTCTAGGCCAGCTGTAATGGGTGGAAAACAGCCCTGGTGTTTTGTTTTGTTTTTTCCCAGTATTGCTGACCTCCCAGTGGTTACATTGCCGTGGTTTTCTACAGTCTAATTTGGAGCCAGTTATCCTGTTTCGGTGGAGTGCACAGTACCTTCCTTGCCTCTTTGAGGTTTACAGGGCACAGAGAGAATTCTGTTTTGGATGGGTGGAGATAGGGCCATTAATTTCTGTTTCACAGAGACGTGCATAAATGAGAAATCTGGATGTGTGGAAGTAGAACCGAGTCTGATATCTGCACAGGCAGACTTTTGTTAATTGAATATTTGTATTTATTTCACAGAAATAAACTGTGATATCTTTAAATGTTGCACACTTGGAGCAAGTACCCCAAATGACTATATGGGTATGGAATTTGCTGCCAGAAGTCCCACCCCTCTTCTTTTGAGCAATACCTAAATACCCAGGACTAGACAAGCTCAGGTACATGTAGTCTGGCTTTTGTTCTTTCACAGGCGGGAGTTAAACAAGGACTTTCTGTAGATGCAGTGAAGGAATCTTATGGAATATTTATAGCCACAATACAGGAATTGTATCAGGATTCGCTTTTATTTCTTGGAGCAAATTCTTGGAGCCTCCAGCAGAGAGCTAGATACTGATTTATTTTTATTTTTCTGTCTACTTTTATTTTTTCCCCAACCAATTTCCAAGAGGAGGAGGTCTCTTCAAGTTTGCATGAGCTCATATCATGCCCGGTCCTGAGGTTATAGAGAATTTCATGCCTACATTGCTCTTCCTGGCTGGAAAGTTCTGTGAGCTGTTCTAATAGCAAAGGCTTCTGTTGCTGGTGCAGAGCTGAGCTCAGCAAGGTGAGGCCTTCACAACACCAGGGAAAGGCACCGTGGCACCATGTTGGGAACCTAAGCTGTTTTTTGCTGGGAATTGCTGGGATGGGGATGGGAAGCAGTTTTATTCTTTGGCAGAATAGAAATTCATCCTACGCAGACACCTAATTAAAATTTCTTTCCCTTGAGCCACCTGTTCTGTTAGCAGCTGAAGGTCTCATAAACCAAAGTTATCCTTTCTTTTTGGGCTGGGAAGAGTTTTGAAGTCTCAGAACAGTAAAGCTATATTGTGTCTTCAGAATAAAGAAATCCATGTGCTTGACCATAACTTCAGTTCTTTTTGAATATTTTTTGGTAAGTGAATTAGGAGATGCTTGTTGGCTGAATTTCCCAGCAGCTTCAGCTGATGGCTGAGCATCTCTCTTCTCCTTGCCCTGGTGCACGAGGAGGGCTTAACTTGGAGAATGCCAGGGCTGCATTCAGCCCACCCAGCAGTTTTGTGCCCTGGAAGGGAAGAAACAAAAGACCTCGGCTCTGAAAGGCCCAGCACAAGCCAGTCTGAGGGCAAGCTGTGGTAACGGCCAATTATGATGGTATTATAAAAGATGGCGTTACAGCACTGAAAGTATTGATTAAACCTTTAGCCATTGCAGGCATTGAAAGAGAGAGAAAGAATGAGTGCGAGATCAATATATGCATCTTTAGGCCTATTTATCTCTGGGTGATTTTTCCATTCCCCTTCCTGTTCGATATAGCATAATTTACCTTCATAAAGTGTTCAGCGTCAGGGGTCCATTATCAGAGTAATCAGTTTTGATTAGTAGAGAAAGGGTACAAAATTGTTTAGCCTCTAGATAGAACTGTGAAAAGTGAGTAAACTATGCTTGACAGCACCTAATGCAGTTAGAATGTAGACTTAATTTGATTCCAATTCTTTATGGCTTTCCGTGATTTCAAGCATCTATTGGTTTGTTAGAAAAATATAATAGGAAATGGGCCGTGGCAGGTGGGAGGGGAGAGGGAGGAGAGAGATAATTTAAGTTTGCAGGATGCAATTTTCCTCAATATAAACATTCTAATGCAATTTGATGCCCATTGTGTTTTGGTGCAGCAGGAGGGAGCTCTTATTTTGCAGATTTATTTTTAGGACTCTGAGTGCATACAGGGGTAACCTAAGCGGGCTGGCTGGCTGCTTATTCTCGGTGCCATGAGCTGAGCTGTAGAAGTTCTGATGTGCAGTACAGACCTGGGAGCTGAGGCTCTTTCCCTTATGCTGTCCTATGGTACCAGCATCCCCCCAGCTTCTTTGTGCTCTTCATAGAACAGTGTGGAGAAATCACGTAATATCTATGACTGGTGGCAGGGCCCTTGGAGATCCTCTAGTAAAGCATGCTTATTGCTTTGAAGTCAACTGTTAATCAGGATGTGATTAATGCTACATCAGTGGGAAAGAAAAGCCAGTCAGGATTTCACTAGGCAGTGCTTTCCACCTGCTCCAGTTCTCAGCACATGCAGCAGGACGGCAGTATGGCACGCTGAAAGCGTTTGCTGATCTCCCAGACTTCCATAACTAGGTGGACTGAGCCCTTTGTCCTTTGCTTCGTAAGCAATGTCTCTATCTCTTCCATCTAGAAACGGAGATTGGTTGGTGCCAGTCCTTTCCTAATTCAATTTAATGATGTTTTGGGAAGAGCTGTGAGTACACAGCCTATGTTGCTCCTTCTCATCCAAGGATGCTGAAGTTACAACTTAGATGAAAGCACTGCAAATTCGAGCATCTCTTCTCAGGGACTGGATATGTCTTGTTACCTTTACAAACCATAACACCAAGTATTCAAGAAATGAAGTATTTCGGTATATCAACATAACGCGATGAAGGGACGTATGTACAGCACTGAGGATTTGGGACCCAGGAGTGGGGAGGTTTGTGCTCTATTAAAAGGCCAGGGATGAGACTTTCTGAACGCTTCTTTGATACACAGAGATAAAAGGACTTCAGCCTGCATTAATCTGTGTTGAGACGTTCCTACAGAATGTATTTCCTTGTTTAGTTGCTTGTACTTTTGCTCAGTCTTTTCTGGATGAATATAAATGGCACACTGTTTAAATGCAGAAAGAGATGAGAAGAAAGGAGAAAATCTTCTACACTTCTGCAGGGTGTTTCTTGATCTACCTCATTTAAAAGTCCACAGGGCTCCTGGGCAGGATCTTCCTACCCCTGAGCACCTCCAGCTCTGTGATCCTTCATCTCCTTCCTGAACTCTTCCATCTTACAATGTACTTTTCCTCACAGTACATCAGCCCTGCAAGAGAAAATCTCTTCCACCTGTTGAGCACGAGGTGTTGGACAGAGTGAAACCCGGGTGAGGAACTGCAAATTAATTCAGCAACTTTCTGTGGCACTTTGGGGGGTGTTAAAGAGTTTTGGGCTGACCAAAATCAATATTCTTGGCAAACGGAGCAGAAGCATTTAGATGGTTTGGGTCTGAAATTGTCACAGTAAAGCCAACTTCCCCTCTCCATCTTCTTGTTATGTTTCCCTTCCAAGAGAATTGGAGCAGTCAGAGAAAAAGCAGGCAGAATTTCTTGGATCTGGCCATGAATTCAAACAGAGGACCTGCCTGGATCTCACAACCACAAAGCCCAGCCCAGCTGCTGGGGTTTACACTGACCTGGCACACGGCTCATACACCGCCTCTGCCTGTGCCCATCGATGCAAGGATTACTTGCCCCAGGTGAGCTGATCAATAGCCCCTTACATGGCATATTTATTTTTTGAGCTTCATCCATAAAATTAGAGCTGGGCAAATCAATTTGTGTAATAGGATCTCTAGTCACAGATCCTTGAGTATTTGGTTTACATCCTCTAGTGACCAGAGCTTTTAATACCTTTTAAAGCTTTGGAAAGGAGACAGCGTTGCCTGCTTGTACTTTTACTGAGTCCTGAGATATTTGGTCTTGTGTTTATAGTCCCAGCTCCTGGAGGCAAATGGCTGCTGGAGAATCTTGGCTTCTGTTTTAAAGCATTTCTAGTAACTGTGGTTTGAGAGAATGTCTTTAAAACGTGATCTGGCTCCACTGTAAAGACTCAGGAACTAGAAGGCAAATAAAAACATATGTTTTTTAAAAAGCATCTTTTTTTTTTAGCTATTTGTGCTATTTTCTGTTTGTGGGGGAGTTATACTTACACGTAAGTCACTCAGCTGTTTCTCCAGAGATGTTCACCTGTATTTTTATCACTCTAAAACTCAGGTCGAAGTAAGACATTGGTGAACAGCTGCCATCAGCTACAGCAGAAATATCTGAAACTCTGCTCTCCTCCTCTAGTGTTGCTTCACTTGCTGCAAATCCAATGCAAGCCAAAGCAGCAGAACCCTGGGCTGCAGGAATGGTTTTTCATGGTTAATTTCCACTATGAAAGGCTGGAAGCAGCTGTAGGAAATTCTGCAACTGGAATTAAGGAAATGGACTCCAGGCTCTGAAGGGACCAGGACATGATGTGACAGTGGGAGGTTTTGCATGGTGGTGAGTGTCCCAGCTCCTAAGAGACATGGCCAGAAAAGATGGGAGAGATAATGTCATTATCTGAAAAGTCCGTCTTCCATCCCACCTTTATGGTGTCTGCCTGATAGCTGTGTCTGTCCACAAATGAGGCATGAGATGCTTGCGTTGGACCTTAGCTCTAACACTGCAAATCTCTGTCAGAAACACCAGACTTTGCGTGGATGGACCAAAACTCTCTGAAGCAAAACGTCAGTTTGAATAACAAGGATTTCTAGGGCTGTTGCTCAGCCTGGAGCCCAGCAGAACTCCCAAACACATGCAGTTTTAAGGAGGTGTGTAACATCTTTAGTGAATTTGCTTCAGCTGTGTTCACGCCTTTCTATCAAGTACTCCCCATGAAACTTGGGACTATAAAATCCTGATGGTACGAAAGCTTTTTTTTCCTATAAAGTTTAAAGTTGTGTGCAGCGGCACTCCATAATCCAAACTAATAGTTTGCATGTGTGAATCCAAGTATTACGTTCACAGTTTTTGACCATAATATTTATGACGTGACACAACCAATCCGCTACTGACCTGTCTGATCACAAAGTTGCTCTGTATGTCGTGGGATTGCAGTACAGCAGCGTACATTAAATTAATGAAGTAGTTTGTTTAATTGTCTAATCAAAACACACTGTTCCTTTTTTTTTTTTTTTTTTGAGCAAAATTAGATGACAGCAAGAGGAACAGCATGCTAATTGAGGCCCATGTGCATGTATCCCAGGTCTTTTAGGAAATTCATCTACAGTCCAGAAATTCACAGATTTCCTTTTTTATTTTATTTTATTTTTTTCAGATGGAGATTGCTTTAATGTTGAGAAATTTGAGCTATTTCAGACAAAGCCTCAGGGAATGGATCCTGGTTCTGGAGGCTGTCAGTTGTGACAGGGAGGATCACCAACCCTGTTCTCAGCAGTTACCAGGTTGTGAGCAGATAGATGTATCTGGGGCCACGTGATTTAAAGAGGTAAGATTTTTCACTAGTTAAAAGATGCCAGCTGAGTAAATAAGCTCAGACCATCGTGTATGTGTTCTCCTTCTTCCCAAAGTTCGTTTGTGATAATGAGACTCTTGGCATTTGGATAATAAATTGGGATCTAAGGGCTATTGTAAGTAGGTTGAGGAACTCAGACGGTGACATTAATAATGCAAATACAATAACATTTGAGGAGAAACCTCTGCGAGGGGAAGAAAGGGCGGCCAAGTGCAAGAGCAGAGGGAGAGCTTCATCATCACAGCACTCTGAGGAGAGGATAACCACCATGGACTCATCATGCACAGACTGCATTTGGTGTCAGGTCTGTGAAACAGCAGGAGACCAATAGTGGTTTCTTTCCCTTCTTGAACTGTTTTGCTTGGTCACATCTGCTGCCCAGAGCTGTGGGTGCCCCATCCCTGCAGGTATTTGGGACCACGGCTGGGCCCTGGGCAGCCTGAGCTGGGGGAGCAGCCAGCACACGGCAGGGGTTGGGACATGAGGGGCTGTAAGGGCCCTTTCAACCCAACCACTCTGTGGTTCCATGATGCAGCTGTAATTTAGCACTTGTTAAAAATAATAATAATAAAATGAAACAAAAATCCTCAATCCAAATTTAAGTCATCTTAACCTTTTTACTGGGAATAGCAAAACTGTATTTGCCTAGATCTCTTCTTTGGTTAGAAATAGTAAAGAAGCAACTCCTGCGTTTCTTCTAGGCAGATAAGAGTTTCCCTCAGTAGTACTGAAAACCTGAATTTCTAGAAGCACAGTTTATTTCAGATGGAGAGCAGATGCTTTTAGATAGTTCTTGTAATTGCCACAGAGTCCTTGTTGAGTACATGGGAGGAATCAGCAGTACCTGGGCCCATTCTCTGCAGGTAATATTCAAATTCTTGACTTTTGCCTTCTGCATATTGTACTTGAAATTAGTTTTATAATCTCGCTCCTTTCCTTCCTAGGTTTTAGGCCAGGTATCCGTTAGCAATGTGGGTGGCAGGTAGTACACGAACTGCATAGTTCTGTAGTACTGTTGGCCTTCCCCCCAGTTTGTAACTTACTTCTGGTAGTAGCAACCTACGTCAAATGTGAGCTGCTCTCTTATCAGGTTACAGCCTATGCAGAAACCTGAATTAAGTTTTTTCCTCATAGGACTATGGTGGAAAACATAATCGAAACTAGCAGATAAATGAATAAAATCTCAAGGACAATAACTGAATGAACGTGTCTGGTAATTTCTAGGGGGGAAATCTGCTGTCTTTCACATGAGGAGAGATGCTGGGGAGGAAAAGAGCCCCAGCAAGCAGAGGCAGAGGTAGTGTCAAGCACCAGGTTCTTGGGTAAGTGAATTAAGACTTTGCTTACCAGGCTTGTGTGCAAGGCCTTTTCCGGTTATATTTCCTTAGCTTACAGTCATATTTTTAGAGCTATCCCCAGAACATCAGCCTGTAAACCAGTCCACATAGAGGTGGTCCAATGCCTTGTGTTACGCAGGAGTGCTTACAGGTTTTGGTGGGGCCCAAGAGGGCTTATGGTGTTACGGGCCAGGACCAAACAGCAGGATGTGCCCAATGCTTTGGGGACTGAAGGGAGTATGGGGGCTCATAAAACCAAATGTATTTAATGGCATGGAATGGATCAACAAATTGAAATTGCATTGAAATCCTGTTCCGGGGTTTTATAATCGACAGGAACTTATTAACTTCAGAGACCTGAGCAAGCTGGAAAAAAAAAATGTAAGCTTTTCATTCCATCCCCAAAACACAGATAACTTAGGGCATTTTTATGGTGTATTTTAGGACAGTGACATGGGCAATGTGTTTATCCACTTCGCTTGCCTCACAAAACCCGGTTTATACATTCCTGGATTCAATCCTGCTCTGTTCTGGGGCTTTCAAGAACAGGGCCTGCTGGTGGAAGCGCTTTATGGCATGGGGCTAAATTACCAAAGGGATGTAGACCAGAGCTATTGCATTCAGCTCTGTGTTTGATGGGAAGCAGATACATAGACATAAACTATTGTTGCGGGGCAGGGAGAACCTTTCT
Source organism: Alectoris magna (assembly GCA_030625065.1). NCBI lineage: Eukaryota > Metazoa > Chordata > Aves > Galliformes > Phasianidae > Alectoris > Alectoris magna. The sequence goes on along the minus strand of CM060576.1, from coordinate 10,061,893 downwards.
GTGCGGTCCAAGGCACCAAGTTACTCACCTCTTCTCCAGGGCCTGATCTTTGGAATTTATTAGCACTTGGTAGGACAACTAGAGCAAGTGTCACCTGAAAATGCCCCCCAAAGAAGGAATTTGAAGTTGGTGTGCCCTGCACTGTTGGCTTGATCGTGCCAAGCATTCTCTCTGACCAGTGTTGGGTTTTCTTTGTTGGCGTTTGAACTTTCTGTACCTATTAAATAATTCTTTTTTGAAGTCCAGTCTTGAAGAGAGATTGAGAGAGAGTTGAAGGGAGTTGAGGAGAGTTAGCTGAACTCTTTTTCACTCACCCGAAAAGGCTGATTTTTGTTTTGAAGCGTGAAAGCCTCCTTATTTTAGTCCAAGTAGTTTGTTTGTAGCTGTAGTATTTCTGCAGCTTTCGCGAGTCTTCAACTCTGCAGTGTCAGTTCTTACTGCTATTCCTTCTCGCAACATGATAGCTTGCATCTGCCCCTGCAGCTGAGCGGCTGTAGCCAGCACATCGCTACCAGAGGAGGAAAATCGGAATTCAAGCCCTGTCTGAAAAGTAAAAGGGACAAATTAGTTTCTTGTCACTGCACTGCAATAAATACATTGTCATTTTTATACCCCAGTGAATCATATTCTCCATTTCCCCCGTAACTATTATACAGTCTGCTGGCAGTACATCATTTTTTGGTAATTTTATTTTCACCAATTGTTTTATGAAATTTTTGAGTTTTATGGACACTAAAACAAATCTAGCCTGCGAGTATTATAGCCCTTTAAATCACTGGCAGGAAATCTCAAGGTTCCTCCAGACTGTGAGAGAAGGAAGCTTTAGGAAAGAAAGATTGCTCCTAGCTTATAAACTGAGCAAAAACCCAGAGATAAGTTTGTAAAAGGTACATACATCATCAGTGGCAAAAGCCAGGACGTAAAACAACATCTCTCTGCTCAGCTCCCTTAAGAATAAAAATGGATTTTTATTTAGCAGAAACACTAAAAGTTGTTGGGGAAAGGAACACACAAGCTTTTCCATGCGTTCTTAACCATAACAATCCTTATTTCCTACAGAGCCACCCCGTCAGGCATCTCTTTGGCTAAACTGCAATAGTTGTAGTCCCCAACCCCTAACTCTAATCTGAGTTTGTGTGGCACCTTGTCTGGACTTGGTCCTCGGGATGCTGAGGAAGTGGTGGCAGCAGGCTGTGGTGTTCTTCTCTCTTGCCCATACGCTTTGGTGACAGGTTTTGCCACTAATCCTTCTAGACTTATTTCTGAGAGGGGTGAGTCGTGATATCATAAAAGCTGGTTAATTAATTAACTTTTTGTAAACCAAGTCTTTTTTTGTTCTAGATGGACTGCTTGGTGTGCCTGGCCTATCCCTGAATATAAGAAAGGAAAATAGCCAAGACGGTCTTGCCTGGATGGAAACGTTAAACAAGAACATACTTAACTGCAAGACTGATGGGTGCAGACAGACAAGTTTCCATCCAGTTCTGGTACGGCCTTTGCCATCTCCAATGAACCGCTTTTCCACTTTGATTTTTAATAGCACCTGAATATATTTGTCTGAGAAGATTTCAATTCAATACTTGCTTCGAAAGAATTGAAAGAAATGTTACTTTTAAACCAAATGTAATTGCTTTTGTTTCTAAGTGATTTTTTTTTTTAAAGAGATAATGGAAATAAGAGGTTTGAAAAACAACCCAAACGTGGCTGTTCTCTCAGACCTGTGGTCCACTGTGGCCAGAAGTGGAACAGTATAAGCGTTGTATGCATAAAATGTTTCTTTTGGTGTATCCTTCCAGCAATCTATTATGTAGGACCTTAGAAGCCAACAGGAACACAATTATTAATGGCCCTTGATGGATTTTTCCTCTGTGAATTTATTGAGTTCAACATATGCATGCTCATGACTTCCACAGTATAATGTGGGAATAACTTCCACTGTTTAACATGTTGAGTGATGGAAAAATGCCTCCATTTGCCTACTTCTAGACTTGCTGCTCGGCTGTCTGTTGACCTCATGCTCTCGCTCATCCTTCTGAGCACCTGGGAACCATTATTGCCCACTGATCTGCCCTGTGGTGCCCAGGATCTGGAAGATATCTGCCCTTCCCTGGCCCCTGTCTTTGGTCTGAGGAACCCCAGTGTACTGCTGTCAGTTCAATAACTGCCCGAGGGAATGGAGGTGCTGGTCCCAGACGGGTTTGGTGTATGTGCTATGGATCTGGGAGGCTGCAACAGCAACCGTTGTAATGTTGGCTGAAAATCAGTTCTGGGCTGAGGTTCACTTCACCCTGTCCTCTAACAAGTCCTGAAGAAATGAAACCAGTAATGACACGTGCTCGGTTAGATGCTCTTCTGATTGCAAAATGAAACTTTCTGAAATGTAAGTACAGCCTAAAATCTCTAGTTGTTAATATCCCCAGGCTGCAGCCTTCAGCTTACATATTCTGAATCAGTTGGTAAATTAGCATGGGGCTACTTTTCAAGCTCTATTTTTGTATTACCTATAAAAGAGAGACCCACAGGTTCGGAAGCAAACTGGCTGTGAGTGCTGCCTGATGGCTGCTGTTGGCAGTGCTGGTTTGTCTGTTTGGAGCAAGGCAGCCCTGCTGCCTTCCCTCTGACCTTCCCCTGGTGTTTGGGTGCTCCAGGGCCCGTCGTGAATGTCCTGAAGGTCTGGTTGTCATACTCTGGTTACGGTATGATGATTTTTCTCCCACCTCCATCCTAAGGCCATTGTCCATCTTGAGGATTTATAACTGTTTTCTACTCTAGTAGTGGCCAAATGGGTGATAGAGGTGAGATGCTGCTTAACTTAAATGCTTGGGCAGAAAAGCAGGGAGAAGCCTATGGTATAATGAATGAGTGAAAGAAGGAAGTCTCTTCTGTATGTCTGCGCTTTCAGTGTGTCTGTCCCTTCAGGGAAATTTGTTTAAAAACAGGACATGGATGTGTGGTAGTTCTGAAATTTGGGGTGTAGCTGTACTGGACTAAAAGGTTTGCATCAGTGCGGTTTGTCCTCTGCGAGATGGCCCTCTGCCACCTCCTCTTTGTTAATAAAGCCCATTGCACTACCTCTCAGCTCATTCTTCACCCTTCTTTTTCCTTTCTCCTCTTTACGCAAAGTGCAGTTCTTAATTTATTTATTTTACCATCCATACCTATGACTACTACTTCTTTTTTTGGTTTTGTTTTTTTTTCCCTTTTTTTTTTTCTTGCATGATGTTTAATCTCAACTCAAAGCCCCAGAGCCGGTGCAGCGTTACAACAGTTTTGTCATGTTGGCTGTCACAGTGCTGACAGCCCCGTGACAGCTGGCAGATGTACAGATGATGGATGTTTTCTCCCTTGTGCAAGGACGATGGGATAAAAGTGCAAACAAACCGGGTAATAGATGGGAAAAGCAGAGCAATGTTGATAAGGCCCGGTCCTCACTCTGTGATGTATGGGAAAGCAAGCTGTGGGCAATTTGTTCAGAGAAATGAGGGGTTCTTTGTAGAGAGGGACACAAGGAAAAGAAGGGGGGAAAAAAGGAATGAAAGTAAAGAACTAATAATAAGGGGAGGAGGGAGGAAGTACCCAAAGCTTGTCTTTATTGTGGCAGCACAAGCCCGTTGTTATGGCAATAAGCAAATCTCATTTCAAGGACAGGCTTGGGGGTCCTTGGCTCCTGTCTGTGCCTTGCATCCAATGAGGGTCCCCAGGGGTTGTCTGGAGATGGGAATGCTGCCTTTCTGTTCGCTCCTTCCTGTTGCTCCGCTGGTTTGCCCATAGCACCTCCTGTTATTTATGGTGTCTAGGTGTCTTCTGAAGGAGCTAAAAACTGGCTGTGCTGGCTATGGGCAGGCAGATAAGATTTTCAAGCCACTCACTTAAACTCTCTGAGAAGTCCTTAGGAGCACCTGGATATACAAGACAGGGCTGCTCACCTTTCAAATCTGGCATTGGTCATGTGTTGGATCAGCCTGGGGAGTTCAAAGTGGGCTTCTCCAGTCCTGCCCCTGCCCTGGCTGCTACCAGGCGTTAGGAGGATGCTGCACTGGTACAACTGGTCTTGGGCAGAGGGTGACTTTCACCCTGTCCCTGAAGGCAGTGGGTTCCCAGATGTGCTGCAGCTGGAGGAAGTGAGATGCAGGCTTCAGATGCAGAAGGTCAGCTTCCTCCAGCCGGCATGCAATGCAAGAAAGGGGATGCTCATGTAATGGCCTCTCTTTAGAAGAGACAGCCCTGGAAGGCACTTTAAAGTGTAAGGAGTGTCTTGCAGTGCTCCCTTATGGATCCTGAATGTTAATTCCTCAGTGCTGTTGTTGCCACACGTGCCATTGCACACCCACTTAGCGACATGTAAATTTTCAGGATGCCATCGTCCCCCCTCACTTCCCTTCCACCTTTGGCTCTATCACTGTCAGAGACTTATTTAGGCCCATAATGGTGATAATTTATTACAGCACACTTCCTACTGTGAGTAAATAAGTCTGTCTCCCTTAAACTCCCTGGGCTATTAGAAGAATGAAAGACTGTGCCACGTATTAGCATTTATTTTCTCCCAGCATTTATACAAGGCCATTTTCTTGCTGACAAATTGTGGGGCAAATTGTTCTCAAGAAAGTCTGTCAGATGGAAAGGTGTTATGATTAAACTGTTGGTGTAAATTTGGGGGGCGATAAATCCTTTTATTGCATTAACTGGATTTATTTGCCTGTAAATGCCATTAAGGATTCAAAGAAATAATAAACAAGTTGATTTTGAATCTGCTTAAGGGTCATTAATATGCATCCTAAAAATAAAGAGCCTGCTCAAAAGTAAAATAAAATCCATCTGAGGATCAGACTTATGCTTGCAAGTGCATTGCTGTGCTGCTGCCACTTGTGTCTCACTGCAGCGCCATTCCCGCTCCTGGGGGGCCTTGCAGTTGGAATTGGTTTTCTTCAATTAAAGAAAGATCATTTGTTCACGTATTTAATATTTTTTTCACATTTGTGAAATAAGAGGGGTGGTACACGTGCTGTCACACTAATGAATAGGTGCCGTCAATTTGAAATCGTGCATTTTAGGAGCGATTTGTTAGGGCAGCTTGTATGCACAGAAGGGCTGAGATGATCTCACAGCCACTTTCCAACTCAGAGAGAGGCTGCTTTCCCTCTGCATTTGGCTAGAAGCTGTGTTTAAGGTGCCTCTCTGTACGGAGATGAGGAGCTGGGTTTGCAGTAGTGCTGGTGCAGCTCAATTCCCCAGTTGCCTACAGCTGTCTGTGGTCTATTTGCCCAGCTGGCGCTGCAGTTGGACTCGCTGCCACCTGTGGCAGCCATCGGCTCCATCACACCTCCAGCTGGTCAGAGGCAACTCCGCCCAAACTGGTTTGGGGGAAATGCTGATAGTTTATAACATGGATTTTTCCCAGGAATGGATCCTTTTGAGCAATACATTTGCTTGGAATGTTTCTTAGATGTGAGTCACATTAAGTTCAATTTATTTTTTTTCTTTTTTTTTTTTTCTTTTTAAAGTTCTCCCACCCAGGTACCAAGGAGGCTTTCTTCTTCTAACTTTGAACACTTTCACAAGGTAAGTGTGCCCATCTCTGACCGTTCTACTCATGTCATTGAGTTGTTGCATCAGATTGTTGCATATTGCCTTCCAGTACTTGAAAGGAGAGCATAAACAGGACGGGGGTACGTCCGTTTATGAGGGTGGATAGTGACAGGACAAGGGGGAATGGTTTTAAACTGAGACAGGAATTTCAGGTTGGATCTTAGGAAGTTTTTCACCCAGAGGGTGGTGAGGCACCGGAACAGGTTGCCCAAGGAGGCTGTGGATGCCCCATCCCTGCAGGCATTCAAGGCCAGGCTGGATGTGGCTCTGGGCAGCCTGGTCTGGTGGTTGGCAGCCCTGCACGTAGCAGGGGGGTTGAAACCAGATGATCAATGTGGTCTTTTTCAACCCAGGCCATTCTAGGATTCTATGATTCTCTATTTATTTCACACAGAAGTTTTCAGTTTGGGTGGTGTGGAGCAGAGTGGCTCCTGTCACAGCCTGAGAAGGTTATGGGAGGGTGCAGTTATAATATAATATGCGGTAGATATTTTTCATCCATTAGCAGCTGATAAAAGCGGTGCATCACCACTGCATGGCATTGGGGGGATGGAGGGCAGGAGCTGGGTCGTTAACTTAAGAGACACAGAGCCATCAGTCATCTTCCTGCCCTGGGAGGCAGAGCATGCAGTGACATCACAGCTGGCATGTGTGTGTATTAATGCTAACCAGATCAACAGAAGCAGCAGATCTCTTTGGATTTTTCCATTTGCTTCCATATTTCCTCCCTCTCTGTTTTCTTTTCTGTTTTTGTTTCTGATTTCCATTCTCTCTTCCAAAAGTTTTCACTTAATTTTTTCTTATCCCAACCCTTCCCCCCAAACCAGCACAGTGTGAGGATTATCACGGTCTGCGCTCTCCTTGCCTTCCCCCAAGTGTTCTGACCTGGCTACTGATTCTGGAAAGGAAACTGCATGAGACCTCATTCTGCACTGACCCCTCGTCACTACCCTAATAAAAAATATTACTAATATAAATTGTAAACTATTTACGGTAGTGCTAAGTACAGACTGATATAATTCTGTGCAGTTATTGTGTGCTTTTCCTACGAAAAGCAGGATTCAACCTTTTTATGTGTAAAACGATACAGAGCCATAACTACCTTATAATATTGCTGCATTATTCTATAGTTACAGTCCTAAACACCACAGCCTTTGTCAATTTTACTAGGTAGGTTTCATTCTTACCATAAAGAACACAGTAATTTTTACTAGGGGTAGGTGGCAGCAGGAGAAAATGGCTCATAAAACTCTTTTGATGGACTTGGCTTTATAAACCTGGGTCCTGATTCTTCCCTGCTTGTCCCCTGTGGAACGCTCAGCTCTCAGCCCCAGGGCTCTGTAACATCTCCTTTGTATTTAGAAGCTCAGGGTGTTGGTGCGCAGGGACTCTCTGGGAGCTCCTCTGGCTGGGGTGCAGGTTGGAGCAGGAAGGCGATTCTGAAACACGTCTCTTGGCTACAGGGGGCTCTCACATCTTGGCGTGCCTGGCCTAAGCTGCTTTAAAACCAGCTGAAATTGAAAACACTCTTAAAGAGCATGGCTAATGGCTGCAGCCTCCAAGGGGCATTTAGTCTGTGGAGCCAGGCTGGAGCTCACCTGGAGGAGATCTCCATCTGAACTGTGGCTAGTGTGGATGCCAGGTCCTCAGAACTTTCCCTCTGCAGCTTCTCTTCCCTTGATCTGCCTTCTCTGGCTGTACAGACGCATCCCCCTTTAGGATGGGACCATCGCCTGCTGAGCTGGACCCAGACTGGTGATCTGATGGGGCTATCCAGGCTCTGCTTGGTGCAGTTCACCCTCAGCCATGAAAGCACCAGCCTCAGAGGTAACATGTAGCAAAGCACAGCCTCATCCCTGTTGCTGGGCCATGTGTCGTAGCCTGTCTCTGCAGGACCATGGTGCTGTGAGGCCTGCAGCATGTTACGGGTGGGACTGGGGGGCTGTGGGGTGTTGTGAGGCAGCTGCAGGGAAGTAGGGCTGAGCAAGGCAGAGGGATGGTGACCTGACAAGGAGCCAGGGGAAACACTGCGCTTTGTCTTTCCCTAATAATAACAGAGTAAAAGAATGTTTTTTGGTTATATGTGCTTTGGGAGTTGCTCATGCCCTGACTTGGTGCACTTCAAACCTCTATTCTGGCAGATGGCTTTCACCAGGGGCAGCAGTTGGTGGGCAGCATCTCAGCGAATGGCCACATGCACGCTGTTACAGCAGAGCACAGCAACCAGACACATCCTCTGCCTTTTTTGGGCTCGTGAGTTCTTGTGAGGTTTGTCTTCCCTGTTTGTGGCACAACTGAAAGTTTTGAGGCTGTTGTTTCTCTCCTGTCCCCTTGCTCACACGCCGGCATGCAGACAGACACACTGCCTCTAATTCTCACTTTCTCTCCCCAATAAGAGAGGTCTATGGATGCTTGGAGTCGGAACTACATTAGCAGGGAAGACCCTGCAGCAATGAGGCTCGAATTCCGTGCAACTTCTGTCCATTTAATTAAGAAATGCCACTCATACAGAACTGAATGCGCTAACCTAATTTACTGCCATGTCTGTCTGTCTCTCTGTCTGGCCTTTTGTCTCTCCCTGCATCCTACACAATGCCATTGCATCTTATTACTCGAGCTCGGGAGGTTCTTGCTTGGTTGAGCCGAGATCAAAAAGTAATTTTTCTTTTTGCAACAGCCGATTAGAAATTCATTTATTTTCACATTAGACGTTTGGCCAATACCTCCCTGCCCCCAGTGAACAGATCCCCCCCAACTTCAGCAATTTAGCTCCATTTGTATAGTCTGCATAATGGGAGACAGTGAGCCCGTTAAAAAAGGTGGCCCAGGGCAAAAATTAAATGCAGAATCATGTATCAGAAATGAGATGTATTTACTATTGTTTTTGAAAACTAATGGTGCATTTTTAGTTTTTATAATGTAATTTAATGATGCAATTCATCTAATAAAAAAGCACATTTTAACTCAGTCGTACAGACCTACTGGGGCAGGACAAAATGTACCTTTCAGATGTAAGATTTTTTACAAATGCTTCGGGCTCTTTCTTGAATGCAAGAAAAAAAAAGAAAGAAACTCCTTGCGTGTGTTGGCTCACAGCTGGGATATCAGCAGGAGTCCAATAAAAAGGACATTTTTCTTTCTAAATATTGGTGTTTGTGCAGCATACAATAATATTATAAATGCAGCAGTGGGTTTGAAGTACAATGCTGCAGCTGATTATAGGATGCCATATGGTGCTGGCATGTTAAACTGATACAGATTGAACACGGGCTGCAGCTTTAAATGCTGTGGACCAGCAATTGTTCTAAACTGGATTAAATATTCCATGCAGTGTCGATATAGGGAGCTGTCATTTTCAGCAGCAAAGATAAAACTGTGTCAGGATAGCATGAATTGGTGGGAAAGAGTCCGTAGAAGTCAGCATGGAGCACAGATCCCACTCAGTGCCTTGATTTTCTTGTCTAGGACATGAAGAGATCTACGTCCATTTTGCATCAGCATTTCCACGGGCTTTGTAGAGTCCTTGCATTCCACATGCTCTGGCAAAGGGAAATTTGCTGTGGACTTTGAAACCTCCAAGAAGTGCAGCTCCTGCTCGCTGCCATTCAGCTGCCGTGGGATGAGGCAGCAGGTCTTGGTGTGCTGCAAATCACCGCCATCAGCCCCAGGCTATCGAAGGCCCTCCTCCCAAATGCATTCAGGTGTGACTTCCAGCTTTGAAAGAAGTGTCTTTCTGCTTTTGTAAAGCCTTCCTTTCATGAGCAGAACGTGAAGTTGCAGCTGAGCGCACAGTGTCTAATATCATCTCGAGAAAACTCTTGGTATCAGGAGCAGCTGAGTTTAACTACACGAGAACTCCATCAGGCTGACACTGAAGCAGATTTTGGTATGAAGCTATGGGAGAAGTTTGTTCACTTGTGGGTGAATTAAACCTGCTTTTTTCCTCTGTCTCCTGACACTGGTTGCATGATTTCCCAGCGGACCCCAGGAGGTGACTCCTGTGACAAGTAAAAGGGCAAAGCTTGAGAGCTCTGGCAAGGTGATCCTTAAGGACTCTGCTGTTCACATGAGATTCACTAAAATGAAACACAAGCTGGTTTGTGCCTGACAGGGGCTCTGCTGTTTGAGTTCCTGGTCAGTGTGCAGGCACAAAGATGAAATATGAAGGCAGAGATGTTATGTGGATGGGTTTTGTTTCACTGATCCCAGGATCACCGTTCTTGTCTCTTCCTCAATGGCTTCACAACCACGGTGTTAGTAACTTGGTGCACCAGAGTAGGGCAGATCCCAGCCATGGATGTGCTGCTGGACAAGGAGGGCAGCGGTCGCTGGCTTTCTGTGGTGCCTGCAGCACCATGTCGTCTGTGTAGGATTTATAATCCAGTGAGACAAAAGACTGATTTGATGTGGCAGGTCCTATACAGGGCTTGATATGGGGAGAGCAGTGCTGCTCAGGAACTTAAACCAGCAATGAGGGTTGTATTTTGCAACTGAATGGTCTCTGACTCATAGAGACTGTAGATTAGATAAACTGTGTGATGTGAAGAATATCTCAGGTTTTTCTATTAAGTAAAGAGGTGAATCTCTGATAAACTCTCACCTGCAGAGGCATTTTTATGCAATAAAAGAAAGAAAAAAAGAGTTTGCTGGGAGTTAAGAGTCTTTGTTTGCTGAGGCTTGGGATAGGTTTGAGCAAATCAAAACGTTCAGGACAGAAATCAGAGAGTGAACAGGCAGCGTTGCATAGAGACCTACTCACATGGGGAGAGGTAGATGGTAAAAAAGAAACCAACCAACAACATATTTCCTATAGATGAAGGGTTAATTCACTTCTAACATCATGAGCGGAGGAGTTAATAAACAGACCTTTATTTTTCTTTGATTTTTATTTTAGCTGATTTGGTGGAGCCTCGTTATTTGGCGCAAGGCTCCGTATCAGTAAAATAGCAGTGAATTTCCAAAAAAGCATCACATAATTTTTCAATGAGAAATCCAGGAGCCTGGGAGCTGATGTTATGGTGTGAATTACATCGCAGAGCAGTTGTCGGCTGTCCCTGTCAGCACTTTCTCGGATGCCATAATGTGCAATAAATGCTGTAGCTGCAGCTATTTAGGATTATTGTGGTGGTGGTTTTAGGGGAAGCACCACAAATTAACAGCTAAAAAGCACATCCCTTTTTCTTGAATTGCCTGATCCCTAAACAGTGCTTTGCTGGCTGCAGAGCCATCACTGCTGTACCTGGTCCTATTTCTGCTCACCTCTTCAAATGAAGCATGTGTATCCTTTTCCTCCTTAGCAGGTTCACTAGGAAGAGGAGCAGTGTGGGCTCTGGCTCTCCCATTAGCTCACAGACTCTGGTTGCTCTCTACCTGCACACAGCCTGGACCACAGAGCCACTGAGGTCAGGACTCGAGGATACGGAGGACTGCAGGGCAGTGTGTCCCTGCTAGGTAAACTGTGCAGCTTAAATCAGCAGGACGAAAGAAAACACGTATTTATTCTGATTTCAGATCAGGAACTGAGGCATGGAAGGATTAAAGGACTTGGCAGAGAGATCTGCTGCAGGGCTGTTTTCCTTCTACTGCTGGAGTCATTTCTTAGGGTGCTGCATCACACAGGGTCCCATCCCAGGTAGGGCTGGGACAGACAACCTGATCTCCCTGGGCCTTAGCTTTTAACTCAGTAAATGTCTTTGCTGTTCAAATATTAATTAGAGATCATTGTTTTTGCTAAAATATTGTAAAGCTGACAAAACACAGCTTTCCCCCTGGAATAAGCTTTTTCAGGTCACCTACATGAGTTGCACAGAACAAGCAGTGTCTGTGGGCTTAGAACGATGGGGGAGGGGGGTCACCCTGACGTCTCTGTGCACCATCAGTGGGTTTTCTGTGCTGTGTGCTCTCTGAAGGTTATTGGCAGCTACTGATGGGTCCCACCATGACCTGCTGGGGGCTCTGGGCGAGCTGATGTGACTGGTGACAGGCTTGGCTCTGCTTACTTTCTGCTGCTTCATGGGAGGAAATAAAGCAGGTGAGCAAGAGATTCATCTTTCAGGGGAGCTGTGGGCACCCTGCTGCACACCTTGATGATACTGTGACATCTTAAGGTGCACAGTTTACAAATGCCTTTCATTCAGGGTTCTAAAGTGTTTTATTAATGGGATAAATCTCATCATTTGCAATGAACTAGCCTTGCTATGGCTGTGTTTGTATTACATTCTCTACCTAGGAGGTGTCTTTTGCCAGGAAGTTTGTCGGTGGGTACCAAGCAAACCCAGGAGTCCTTTGCTGCCAGTGTACAGCCCAGGTGACTCAATCACCCAGGTGACATCTGAATGCTTCTGAAAACCTCCCTCACTTGAAGTCAGCTGGGGAGCCAGATGCTTGATCTCATGCTCCTGGTGTGTGAGTCTTTCTGTCTCTGATCTTCTTCTACTGAATCCCTGCACAGCTATGCCCTCACCTACTGTGTGAACTGCGTCTCCCATGAGCATGCTGGGTCCTCTGCATGGTCCTGGGAGCAGCATGCAGTGCACTCTGCTTGTGCCCCTCTGTGTTTCTGATACTTTGGATGCTTTTGCAAGTTTTAAAGATTGCTTTGTTACTTTTTTATTTAATTAAAAGATAAGCCTTTCTGTTTAACCTGTTCTCACGTGAGCAACATCAGCTGGCAATTTGGCAGTGAGAACCCACTCTAGCTGGAGTCACAGCTTTCCTGGCTGCCAGGCACCTCGTGCAGCTTTTCCTTTTCCCTGCAGATGGTACTGTTTGACCATTTTGCAGCCACCCACTGCAGGTAACTGCAGATTTTTGGGTAAGTCTAACAAGCGTGTCCAGGCACGGTTCCCAGCACAGCAGCAGTGCTGGATCTGGCCTTGCACCTGTTGCTCTTGGATGCAGGACCAAGGTGTTGCGTTACCCACGGGACACCCAGTGAAGTGGGTGGATACGGAGAGGCCATCTGCATGGGGAGCACCCTGAGAAAGTACAGGAGGGATTTGTGTGCATGACCCCTACCAGAACAGCAGCCTTGGTGTAGGTGGCCTGAGGCACTGGGCAATAACTTTTCCCCTTGGGAATTCAACACCTCTTCAAGGAAGGATGGCCAGAGCTTCTGTGGGGTTTAATCAGCTCCCAGTGGGCTGCTGAGCTGGGGAAGGGCTCCGGGGACTCTGGCTGTTGGCTAATCTCTTTTGGGAGCAGATGCACGGAGGAGGCCAAGAAATAACAACGAGAACCTCATATGCATGTTTTATGCTTCTGGTTAGGCTTGCATGATAGGCAGTGCAGTGTTTTGCTTGTTCACCAGCCAGCTTTAAAGGCATAGTGCTAGCGCTGGAGTTGTTCCTGACTTGGAAAAGTCTGGGAAGAAGTTTTCATCTTTCCCAGACTTATATACCATGTCAGTGGTTGTGCTCCGTCTGTTGCAGTTTTCCTTTGTTTGGACATGATGCTACAGAAGTACAGGTCCTCAGCTCTTTGCAGTGAGATTCTCAGTTGTGTCCTTTCTTACCTCTGCATATGCCTGAATTTTTGTCCTGGAGTCCCATTGTGCCCTTAAAGCTGACAAAGTGGGAAATCAGCTCTCTTCCACCTTTTCCCTTTGGCTCTGCTCTGCGGTGTTACTCCATCCTGCATGGAGAGGGCAGCTGCTCAGGGTTCAGCTGCAACACGGACAAGGTGTTTGTCTCTTCCAATCCGGCTGTGCAGCTGGTCCCTGCGGCACCGAGCCAGGTACTTCATGCCTAAGCTCTCATCAGATCAATTTTCTTGCTTTGAAAGAGAAGTAGCTTGTTAACCTGCGTGCAAGGCAATGGAAAACACCCACCTGCCTCTTGCCAGTGCGCTGAGCAGGTGCGGAGGGGCTTAGGAAGGGTGATGGAACAGTTGGGCAACTGTGGAACTGAAGGAGAAGCAACACCCAGCTCCACGGTCCCTATGTGTTTGCTGTAAGCCTTAGAAATATTAGGGCTCAGTTGTTAATGATTGTCTGTCCACCCTTCACAGATCCAAGTGTCTGCCCTAGGGGGACTTCACAGGCTTCTGCTCGTTTGTCTTCTGCATGGGCTTCTCATCTCCAGACTCACCACTTCAAGGAGGTGAAGGCTGGGAAGAAGCAGGGAAACAAGGGCTGATTTTGCCTAGATCCCCTGACTTTAAGGGTGGAAGAAGTCCTACAGTGAGGGGCTCTGTGACCCCCAGCCCGTAGCATGTGTTTGGCCAGGCTGTGCCCCCAGTCCTGGTTTCTCTGCCCAAAGCCCTCCTGCCAGGACATCTTTGTTCCCCCACCAGCTGCCCACTGCTCTGAAAGTCTCTGCAGAGCAGAGCAGCTCAAAGACAACAGAGGCACCAGATAAATCATTCCTCCCCTGCTTCTCCCCCCCAGCCCGAATAGCTAAAGCGTCTTTATTATTTAAAAAAACCACCGTACACAGAAAAGCCCTAGTAAGGGAGACAGATACAAAGCAAAGGAAAAAGAGAGGTTTAGGCAGCAAGCCACAAATAAGCACCATCAATCATAGTGCAGTCAAAAAATGTACATGTGTTGGTACCTGTGCGTTATTGGCAGTACTTGAGGAGTCTCCTGAGTGCAATCTTCAGGGCTCCTTAGATAAATAAATAAATAAAATTCCATGTTCCGCTGAAAAACTGCTTGTCAGCACCAGAATGGCAGGTGCATTAACTCCCTAAGAACCAGATTATGCCCTGCATGGCAAAAAAATGCAAACACAGAGAAATAAGATGTCAGTCAACTCCTTGTATCCTCTTGCTTTTCTTTGGTTGTTGTTCTTTTCTTTTCTTGTTTTGCTTTTAATGGATAGTATTTTGAAATACACAGTCCATTGTACAAATGAATGCAGGAAGGAGAGAGATACAAATCCATACCTGTGCGTGTAGATGTGCCTGAAATTTGCCTCCACTTCTCTCCCTTGAAGCTCTGAAATGTTCCCTGAGAACAGCCGCCTCCTTGAGAGCTACTGTCTTTTTCCTTTCTACCTACACTGTGCTCTCCCTTTCCTTTTCTTGTATCTTTAGTGGAGGGCTGTGAGCTGTTGGTGATGTGGCCTGGGCTTTCTGCGGATGCCCTCTACCATCTCTGGAGCTGCACTCCAACGTTCTGCTGCTCCCTCCTTCTTTTCTTATATATTTTAATCCAGGAGAGTGACAACAGTCCCAGTGGAAGCCCTGTGCCAGTGTGAGCAAAGGCTGCATGACCTAGGAACAGAAAATAAGTGGATGTGGAAAAATGGCCATTAGCCCTTCCCTTGACTTGACAATGTGTTCCCTAAGATCCCTATCGTATGTAGGAAAACGCTGATTATTTTTAGCTGTGGGTGACCCAGCTGTTCCTCCTAGGACAACCTTCAGCCCTCCCAAGGACAGCAGGAGTATCTGCCTGCTCAGCCGTGCTTGGGGGTGAGTGATGTTGGGGGTCATTTGGTTTTCCATGGGTGATGTTTTGACACAAAAGGCCCAGTGTTATGTTATGGCCTCTTTCGTTATGTTATGGAGATGTTTCTAACAGAATTCATTTTTTTTTTTTTTTTTTTTTTTTGGCTTAATTTTAAGTAAATGAGGATCAAAAATTTTCTGAGCCTCCAAAACTGTATCTTCAGGGACACCCCTTGGTTGCACTGAATGCAGAGTGCAGATCTGGATTTTGTGCATGGCATCCTGTTGGAAACAGATCGATAGTGCGTAAGGAGGATCTTGTTTCAGAGTGGGAAAGCAACGATTAAGTTGGGATTTCTTTGTTCCTGGTTTAGGAAAACAAAAACCAAAACCATATTACAAAAATCAGTGGTAGTAGTCTCGTCTGTGTTACCCAAGTCTGAGTAAACTCTGAGCAAGGTCTTCAGTTGCAGTGTAGCTGCATGTCATGATAGTGAAACAGCCCCATTTGATGGCGGAGTTGGAAGATTTTCTCTATCAGACAGATGAGTTGGGCCTTCTTAATTTTTATTTCTCTTTGGTCATCCCTCTCTTTTCCCCTCAGCATCTCCACATTCACTTGGAGCTTCCCATGGCAGCAGGGCATGGCCACCTGTGCTGCAGATGGGACAGTCTGGGGACAAGGCAAGGCAGGCTATCCCTGTGGCTGGCATACGGAAACACTCCGTGGCGTAAAGGCTGTAAAACAGTAAATAACAGAAGCAGATGAAGACTGCAGAACCCAGGAATGCCCCAAACATCCTTTTGCGTTCAGAATTAAGGAGAGTGCTTGTGCAAAGCGAGGCAATCGCGGTGAACAGCCCCAAAGTGGCTTCCATGCATGCTTTTGGGCTCCCCACTCCATGACGTGCCCTCCTCAGCCCAGCAGCTTTCTCTTCCAGACCACAGATTTATTTAATTTAGGTCCTGCTCTTGGCAATGGTCTTGCAATGGGCTGTGGGTTAGGAAAAAGTGGAGAGTTTTTCCTTAAGGAAAAAGGAGATGACATTGCACAGAAAAATAGAGCGAAAAACAGCTTCTTGGCCGTTTTTCTTCTCCGCCTTGCTTCTGCGTGGGGTGCCAGCAAAAGGAATTGCATTTTAGAGTGATTTAATAACAAAATGACTTTTATTTCTAAGTCTTTTGCCTGCCTCAGAGCAGCAGGGCCACACGATGGAGCTCTGGGGCTGCAGGGAGAGCCTGCCTGCATTCACGGGTAAAAAGCCGTTTGGAGACCTTGAAATTACAGTTTTTATTAATTTTTCACTCTGTTTAATTTTTTTTTTTTTATTTTTTTTACCTTCATTTTAAAATGGTAAACGTTCTCGACATCGTAATTGCAAAATGGAATGTACGGCTGCTAGCCAAAGGTATTTACTTTTGCTTTTTTAAGGTCGGAACTTTTATTTATATCTTTACAGCTGTAATGGGAACGTTTCTCCGTCTCCTGGGAGGCTGCAATCCCAGGGACGGCGCTCGCCGTGTAATTCTTCTAAATGACACCTGACTGCGTGGGGAAGCTCAGCCCTCGCCAGGTCTGTATGCAGATATTGAGCCCCGGCCTTCCTCTATGCGTGGGGAAATAAAGGATGTTTTGGAGCGCTCCTCGTCCGTGCTGATCAATGAGCACTTAGCTGGGACAATTTAAACCAGCGGTGCAATAGAAAAAAAAAAAAAAAAAAGCAGATTCTTCAATTAAACAACAACAGCATTTAAAATCCTAAATTGTCTGTCTAGAACAAAACGAAAAATTCAGTATTCTGCTGTGGGAAATCAGAGCTTTTCCTCCTTGCTCTCGTCTCTGCTTCCCCTCCTTGAAGGATGTGCGCTGTGCTGCGAGGTGCTGCCTTCCCCGGAGCTGTGCAGGCTGACTGTGCTATGGCAGGGTGGGAGTGCTTAATTGTGACTGTATGGCATGGACACGGGGGTTCCTCCAACTTGCTGCAGTTGGGCTGTAAGCAGTGTGCCCGCACGCGGTTTCTAGTGGCAAGAAATGTATTTTTTGCACGCAGAGAGGACAATGAGATTGTGGTAGCTGACAGCCTCCCGATGTATGGCTTGCTAATTACCTACCCAACACAAGCAAACGTTTTATGACTGCTTTATGAAACGCTTCTGGGCCGGGGTGTGCAGTGTTGGTTGCCAAAAATGTACGTTTCTTGTTTGTGGAAGTTCACATTTGTATTAGAAACCTGAACCGCTCGGCAGAGGCTCCCAGAGCAGTGGGTCTCCGGTGTACCCGCACTGATGAGCTCAGCAATGAGCCTGATGCTGGAATTGCCTTCAACTTTATGGGGAGCTGCAATTACTCCAGTGGAAGGTAAATCTGGCCTGAGATAGAGCTGAATGGTTTGCTCATAGAAGTTATTCTCTTTCTATTTGCAAGCTGTTAGAACAGACTGCTGTGTGTTTGTATGTGCCCCTCTATTTGTTACGTGCCGGCTGCTCTGAGACTAATCCTTTTCCTGCACATTTCAGCTCCATTTCTCTGGGCTGGTGGAGGCCAACCGGTGCTGTCTATCCTGGAGAGAAAAGAGCAACCTGAAATCTTGTGTTCTCAGCCCAGTCTGACCCAAACTGCTGGGTCCTAGAAAAATCAGTGCCAGGAGATGCCTGTGCTAAAAGTCCTTACAAATAGCGAGGGGAAAAAGAGAGCCGTGCTTGTTTCAGTTTGGCTTCCAAAGCCAAGGGAAGATTTGGTTATTATTTTGTTTTTTTACTGGGTGCTTACTGGCGGGCATTGTTTCTTTCTGAAAGCTGTCTGAGAGGACCTGGAAATGAACCCAATTTCTATTCTTAATTTTTTCTTCTGTTTTGAAGTGTTAAGGAAAAGAGCAATGTTAGGATCTAAATGTGGCTCTCAGAGGGAACTGTCAGGAGTGGATAAGGCTGCAGCCTCCTGAGCAGCAGTGAATAAAAAAGGCATCATTTTGCTCCAACTTTTTGGTTCCTCTATAAAGCACGACTATTGCTAGGTCAAAACGAGCTGCTCTGCCTCCTCCTTGCCCTGTGCCCCATTGCCAGCACTGTGGCCGCATGCACCAGGGGCAATGCAGGAACCCAGCGTGTCTTTGGTGATACACAAGTTCATCTCCAAAACAGCCTCACTTCACACTGGGGATGCTCAGACAGTCCTAATAATGGACAAGCATTAAGAGTGGAAGGCAGAAGCTCTGCTCCCCCCCAGTCCCAACCCAGCGCTGTGTCCCCCAGCTGCTGCGGGGCCATCTCACGGCTCTGCATCTGCTCCCGCATTCCCGCACGGCTGTGCCGGCGCTCTGCTCCCTGCAGCTCGTGGCCCCGCGCTCCCTGAAAGCAGCACAGCCAGACTCAGCCCTTGGGATGGGAACAGCAGCGTTCTGCAACTTCAGGGGGAAAAAACAACAATAAAAAAAAAGAGGACAGCAGAGGCATGAAACTGATGGATGCCTTCATGCGTTTCTTGCTGGCGTTTCGATCAAGCGCCGTGCTTATGGGAAGGGATATGTTTGCAATTAAGGTCAATGAGTTAACTAATGTGTTTTTTTTTTTCTTTCTTTCTTTCTTTTCTTTTTTTTTTTTTCTTTCTTTCTTTCTTTTGAAAGCAAACCTGCTTTTATAAGGAATCAGAAAGAAAAAACTTTGGAATTTCCAGTAGCACAGAACTGCCTTCGGAAGGGAAAATCCACTCGGACTGAGAGCGGCGATTCTGCAAGTAACTGAGGGAATTACCTCCTCCCTTCCTCTCTTTTTCTTCTCCGAAGCATCAAACAGTCTGATTTAAAAAAAAAAAAGAAAAAAAGAAAAAAAGACTTTATTAAAATCCAGCAAGAGAAAATGTACTAAATGTAATAATTATAATGTAGGATTTTGAATCTGCTCTTAGGAACGTTTATCTCTTCTTTGTACTTAACAATTCAAAGTCCTCTGTTGTGGGGTTTCACAACACGCATTACAGTATTTTGACAATTAATTTGTTACTCCTTTTCAAGAAGCGAGAGAATTATTAATTACACCCTTATTCAAAAGTCTTAGTCACACTTTAATTTTACATGTCCTAATAGGCATTTAATTCTCATCTAATATGACAATTATTGCACGATAAACAAATATCAATTGATTATTAAACACATTTATTTTGGATTAGCAGCAACGCCATAGATATTATAGCCATCAAACATCAATGAAAAGGCTTTCATTAATAAACTGATTTGTTTGCCGTGGCATGAGTGTCCTGCTCAATCTAAATTAAATATCTATTTGGGATCCTCAGCCTGTAGTGTTACCAAAGGCGTCTTCATGTTTGAACACTGCACAAAAAGCATTTCTCGTTCAGATTTGCAAGATGCAATCTCAAAAATAATCAATCCGTATAAAAAAGGCTTTGGTTACTGCTAGATAACTAATTATACAGACACAGCCTTTGTGCGTGTCTGCAGGAGAGATTCTTTGTTATTCTCTTTCTTCCGAACTTTGATGCTATTTAGAAATAAATTTAATTACCCAGTGCTTATTTACACTGCATTTATTTCTCCCATCTAGGATTCTTTTCAAATTTAAAACCTGAAGGTCGCCGTCATTTTGGAGCAGTTTATAATTCACAGATATTGCAAAATTTCAAGGGGGAAGAATTGCTTTATTTTAAAATTAGAAAGCAGGAAAAGAATTTTGAAATGAAGTGCATGGAGCCTGGTCCTGCCGGGCACAGCTGAGGGTGTTACTGAAGGAATACCACAGGATTAGGCCCAGCATTTTTCTTCGTTAACAACAGTAATCTTAAAACTACCATTTAAATAACGTGTGCGATGCATGCATATTTATGTAAAGATGTCAGGATATCTAATCTTTTCTCTAAGGGTTTTCCCATGAGGCTGTAGGGAACTTAGCAGGTAAATCTGCACGAGTGAAAGCCCCCAGGTGTCTGCGTGTTGGTGGGGATGTGCTCCATGTCTATTTGTCTGTGCTTTGATTTTTGGAAGGCCACAGGTTATGGGCAGCTGCTGACCTCAACACAATTAAAGAAGGTAGGTTGGCTTATGTTTGCCACATGAGTTGTTATTATCATTATAGTTAAGAAGCTATCTGTTAAAGATAGTTTAACAACCTTTATCACAGTAAGGCAGATGGTGCTCAGATGACCAGATTTGCTTGCTGCAAGAGGTATGGGGTGTGATGGTGGTGGCTGATGTGGTGTCACTTGAAGGGTAACCCAGGCCTCAGCTCACCAAGGCCGGGTCTATCTCCATGGGAGTCAGGAAACAGTAATGCTGTGAACACGGGGTGCCCACTTGTGAGAAGTAGAGGTTGAATTATACTGTGTTAGGACTTCCAAGCAGTGGCTTTTTGTTTCTTGAGGCCATATATAAACATGACGGTTCCTACTTCTGTTCTCCTTCCCTCGTGCTTGTGAAAAGAATGCAACGTATTCAAGAGGTGCTGATGTGGGGATTCCCCCAATCTGTTCAGGTCAGATATTAGGAAAAATTTATTCTCTGGAAGAGCAGTCAGGTGGTGGTATGGGCTGCTCAGAGAGGTGGTTGAGTCACTGTCCCTGTAGGTGTTTGAGAAATGAGGAGATGTTGTACTGAGGGACATGGTTTAATGGGTAAATATTGGTGGTAGATGGATGGTTGGACTGGGTGACCTTGGAGGTCTTTTCCAACCTTGGTGATTCTAAGATGCTGGGGCTGGGGGCAGCAGGGGAATGTTTTTTCTAAGAGAGGTTGTCTAGCTTTCAGCCAGAATGCCTTCCTTGATCCTTCTTCGTCACTTATGAAAAATGAGACTTAAAGTGTGTAGTACTTACAACAGGGAGAAGGGGTATTTTCTTCACTTAGAGAAAAGACAGGTTGTGTATGAGTAAAAATTCTTGAGAGAGGAATTAACGTTGGAGGTGTACTGGGATGGAAAAAGCTGCTGCTGCCTCTCTGAGGGCAGCCAGAGCTCAGCCTCATCAGCACAAAACCTGCAGGCTGCCTGTGGGCTGGGGCAGGATGTGGATGCAGAGAGGTCGGCTGGTTGCTCCCATGCCCTCCAACCTTGCTGAAGAAGTGCTGCAGGCTTAGCTCCTCTCTGTGCCCACCTCTGGCTTTTTTAAGACTTAACTAAGTCAAACGATCAACTTACAAATGAAGAATTGACTCTAAAGTAGCGAAACCTAAACCATGAAGGGAACCACCTCTGTGGACAAATTGCTATGTGTGGTGTGATCAGGTCTGGAGCCAAAGGCAGTTTTTGTCCTGCATGGAGGAGCTGACCACGGACAAGGCCTTGTTCCAGCACTGTGGCACCATGCATCGTTACTGATGGCTCTTGTGCTGATGCCATGTGTGACAGCCTGGCATTTTGCAGGGCGTCTGGATGACTTACCACGCTTTTCCTACATCTTCCGTATCATTGCCTTTAAGCCACTCTTCCTTTAATTGGCTCAGGAGGAAGGGCTCATTCCATTGCCTCTAACTTTTCTTTTTTTTCCCCTATAAAGTATTTCGGAAAAAAAAAATGCAGAGTATGTAAACTAGAGATCATTAGAGGTTGCAGGGTTTTTTGTTGCTGTTTTTATTTTTATTTTAAAGTCTAGATTCAGCAAAATGCTGTTTTCTCTCAGGCTCTGGGTCTCTATTTAAGTGATTTTAAGCTCTGTTATTTATTTATATATTTATTCATTAGATAGGCCCACAGTCAAGGAGAAGGGGAGCGCGGGGTTATTAATCTTTCCTGTCATCCACTCACAGATGTGAAGTTCACACCACAGCAAATGTGAAGTCAGCAGTACACAACCACAAGGTGGAAACTTCAAGCGAAGAGAGGCTGCGAGAAATGGGGTGGGAGAGGGAGAGCAGGAGGGGAAGGGGGAAAGAGAAGGGGGGGAAGGGAAAGGAGGACAAGGGAGTGATGAATGATGGAAGGGAAAGATGGGTGAACGAGGGAAGTGAAAGGGGAGAAATGAGACGGATGGAAGAGGGTAAAGAGGAATGGCAGATAAGAGAGAAGAAAGTCTGAAGAAAGAGTGGGAGAGAAATGAGAGATGCCGAGACAGAATATTTAAGATAGGGCCTTAATGGAGCTGGGTCTGGGTGCTTGGATATCCAGAAGATGTGAGGGGTAATCACTCTCTCAGCATGTATATACTATTGATATGTTAATACAATTTTCTTTTTTATCTGAAAGCAATGAAGTTTTCAAACTAGCTGATTAAGTAGGTCTGCCTGGTCCTGGGTACGCACACGTATTCACAAACACGTCACATATAAATATTTATGCTCTGCACACAGTGGTGTCCACAGAGTCCCAGGAAGCAAAGGCCAGAAGTCCGGTTTGTATTGATGTGCCATTGGACAGACGTGTTTGTGCTGAGATAACTTACTGCAGTAGCAACCCCAGAGCAGCTTTTTGGGAATGCCAAATGTAAAACCGACATTAGTATGTTGTGCTAAAAACAAGCCTGCACTGATCAAAAGGAAGGGTTTTAATTTGCTTCTGGCTACAGGTCAGTTAACGGGGATGCTCTTCTTTATTGCGATAAAGTTCATCTTTTTTTTTTTTTTTTAATGAGTAATTTCTCTTTTGTGTTATGTGACTTAGCTATTAGAGCTGGTTATTTTTATACAGTAAAAAGAACACAGCTAAGTTAGCTCCTAACATATCATAGAATTTTTGAAGTTGGCAAAGACCACCACGATCATCTAGTCCAAACCAACCACCGACGTGTAATATGTACACATATATCCACTTGTCC
The DNA here is from genome assembly GCA_030625065.1 of Alectoris magna. Taxonomy (NCBI): domain Eukaryota; kingdom Metazoa; phylum Chordata; class Aves; order Galliformes; family Phasianidae; genus Alectoris; species Alectoris magna. The sequence goes on along the minus strand of CM060576.1, from coordinate 10,039,158 downwards.
TGGAAACTACTTGGAAACCACTGTTTGAGTCATATTTACTGTACTTCTTGATCTGTGCTGGGAAGCATTGGAGCCTTTCTGTTACCGAGCTCGTGCTGATATCAGAGCAATGCCATCTTTGCTTTTGCTTTCTGCACAACGAGCCGACATGGAAACTGCACCGGTGGGAATGCACACAAAAGACCCCGTTTTAATATCTATTAAAATTCCCTATGTAATCTTAACACTGCTCATTAGGACCTGAGGATATCTCCTCTCTGCTGTCCTGATTGTTACAAAATGGGAATTTGTTATTCACATGCAAAGGTGCATATGAATATGTGGAGGCAGTCTGTAATGTCGTTGTGGATGGGTCAGAAATAAGCCAGGGGATTTAGGCGTAAAGTAGTGGAATTAATTTGACTTCAGTTATTTTAGCTTTCAATTGCACAAGCTGGGAATTTGGCCCTTTACACCCAAATACTTATTTAATGCCTGAATTAATTTGGAAGCCAGTATGACCGAGGAAACTCCATTGCCTCCTTTTCCTAGCTGGATTCTCACACTCCTGACAGAATACCACTTTCATGTAGATTTCTGGCTTTGGTCTCTTGTGTGTGCGTGTGATAAAAGCAGAGATGAGACCAACGTCCCATCTCTTCTGCAAAGGCTCAAGATAGAAAGGGATAAAAAATATTTATATAAAAATATAACTGCAGATTTCCCCTTCTTGGAAGGACCTCCCACTGACTATATCATTATCTGTCTCATGTAGGATATTGGATTCAGAATCTATAGCAGTGAGCTGTGTTAGTACTGAATCTCATTTGATATTATAAACCTTCCTTCTCCCTTACCCCCTTGGTCTATCCAGTCCTTTCATTAGGTTGTGGCCCCCCATAGTTCTGGCCATAGAAGGATGCATAATTCAGTGCCCTCTCTATGTGGCAATGTGGGGACCTTCGTGTGCTATAGGAAATGCAGATGTTTGTTTTGCAAATACAGCTCCTTCCTCCCTCCCATTATGCATGTATGTCATATGGTCCATTCTATATGTTTGCTATTTGCTTGCTGTTGTTCTCCATAGGTGGACCCATTTACAGTGAACTTTTTCATCAATAAATGTTTCTATTGAGCAGACTTAAGATATGGATTTATTTCAGGTTTTTTTTTTTAGTGTACGAAATTCAGGTTTGGAAACAAGCTCTCTCAAAACAGGAGGGAAGAAAACAGGGAAAAAGATTTAATTTACAGTGAAAAAGAGCATCACAAATGGTTGTCAGTGGGCATTTTCAAGGCTGTAGGAAAAGGAGGACATTAAAGCAGAGAGTAAAATTTCGATTCTTGCAGAATTAACTATGGAGCCAAATCAGCGCGTCAGGAAGAGAGAGCTTCCAGAACCTGTCTTTAATTTTCACATGGGAGCTTTTTTTGCAGGATGCGATGAGGCTTGGCATGTCTCTTGGAATGTATATGGATAGCAAACTCAGTGTCTATGGGCTCCAATTTCCCTAAAAGAATTTAAATAAACCTTTCTCAAGCCAATCCGAGTTAACTGCATAGTAAGAAACTGCGCTCTATGTCTATATGGAGCTTGGAAAAAATGGATTTCTGCTCTGATGTGTCAGGCAAAGCTGGCTTCAGTGAGTGTGCAGATGCAAGATTTTGTTTCAAGAACTGGAAAAGACTGAGGCTTGATTGCAGACAGTAGGCAAACCGGCAATCCTTTCCAGTTCGTTTTAAGCATATACTGTGTGTAGGTCTGAAGGAGAAGAAGTTGATAAGAACTTCATGGCAACAGGGTGCCTGGTGAGTTTTGGGTTCTAGCTCCAGAAAGAGCTGTATTGTGAATGCGATTCCTAATTTTACACCAGAGGCTCCATGAGATCAAGCCAAAAGGAATGCCCTCACCAGAAGCCAATTAAAGCCTGTTGTAACGGGGAGATCCAAAGAGATTATGTTAATCTGTAAAATATGGTAACTAATGGAGCAACTTGAAGATAATATGCTGTGGCCATGGAAATTAGGGTAGCCAAATCCTGTACATCTATGCCATCAATATATACCAAGAGAGTTTCTAAAATTCACCTGCCTCTGCTGTAGGTTACTAACTCAGAGCTAGCAGTGAAAACTTGAATCCCAGTAATTTCCAACGCAATTTTTCAGACCATTGAAGTACTATTATTCCTACTAGAGGAGATTCTTGGATGAAAGCACCAAATCCCATCCCCAAACACAGTAATAGCATTTGGAGTGCCTCCATCAGTCTCTCATCAGTCCCTTTGCCTTCATAAGGGGTGTGCATTTGTTGATCCTGAAAGATGCAGTGTCTCCAAAAGCACTGCCCAGCCATGCCAGGCAGTGGGAAAGGTGAGAACTGTTGCTTTGAATTGTAAAATCACCCTATTCATAATGCATGAAAGGACCTGTGCCACCGCACAGCGTTTCAGTCCTCCTGCAGCTCTGGAAAATTGGACAACTTCATAGTCTTTTATGAAAATATAATGTATCTTTGCTGCCTTTTGAGTAGTAAATTATGAATTTGAAAGTGACAAATATTAGCAAGCTGCCTTTATTGCTAACAAAACCAAAAGAGAAAAGGAGTCTGCAGAGCCTTTGACAGAATGTTTAATAACTTTTGTGATTACTGTTTCCCAGAGGTGATGTGTATAATATGTACTTTTCCTCTTTCATTTTATCAAAACACTTATGCTGGAGACCACTGTTGTGTCTCTGCATTCCCGAACTTCTTTGTCAATCAGGGGTTATGGAGGTTTGAGCAAGCAAAGTAAAAGCAAAGCTGTGAAGCCTTCTTCATCCTTTAAAAGAAAATTGCACTACTTCAGCTTGGCCCAAAATTATGTAAATAAGCAGTAAGGTGCTAAAAGTCTGCAGTAGAGGGGCAGCTGTGACAGAAACATTTTGCAGATGGATGGAGACTAATAGTAGATCATGCCAAAATAGACTCCATCTTTGGGGTATTCAGGTAGAAGAAAATTCATTTTGGATACCTTCCTCTTCAGGAAATTTAAAATTTTGGATGGCTTTGGTATCTTGACACAGAGATATTCATAGGATTATATATACGGATTGATTGTTGAATAAAATTTCAAGAGATAACGTTCTTAACTTCAAGTATAAAAGCAATATTTTTGGACTTAGCACACAGAGTGCAGCTGTGGTTGATGTGAAGGAAAAACAGAGGATGGGCAACAGCATGTGTGTTCCTAGGGGAGAGACAGCCTGGGAGCAAGCAGTCAGGGAGCTCGCCAGGGCTGTGGTTCTCAAATCAGTGATAACAGGATGAGGTTGCAAGATACATTTATGACGATATTATGCTAACGAGGAACATTTCTTCTGAATGAAAACACCAGAGTTGGAGTGAAAGCTGAGTTCCCACTGAACTAAGGAATGGTCCCATAGCTTCTAGACTGAATCACATCTATTTCTTTGCATCTGCTTTTGTAAGTGCGGAAAGAACTGCTGCTCAGAATGGTTTAATTTCAAGGAACCAATGCTGCAGACTGTCATCCATGCTTGGATGAATGCTGGTATCAGCAACAGGTCAAGGGCGCAGATCAAATCACCAGGAACCATCTACTCTGCAAGGCCAAAGCCAGCTGTAAAGAACAGCTGTGCTACGGAGAAAAGAAGTTTTCATCCTTTCATCAAGCTATCAGTTACAGAACACAAATGCAATTAAACTAAGTATTAAAAGAGTGATCCTAACTTTTGGCATTGGTAAATAGCTCATCTAAAGCAGCGCACATTTGCTGCTATTCCCTAGGTCTGCTGCGATGTGGGTTCTAGACAGCAGCTGAATCCAAAGCTGGTTGGTTCCTGGTGACAAAGCTCAAGCTACAGTCAGACAAACGTATTGAAACCTAGCACGAGCTTTTGCTGCCTGCAGTTTGGGATGGGCTGTCTCTAGCTTTACTTCACTTCTCCTTAATATATGGAAAACTATTCAAACTCTCAGTGCTGCTTCGAGGGTAATCTTCACCATCCCTAAAGACATCTCAAGTGCACTGAAGCACCTACTCTTTCTGGTCTCCAGCTTGCTCCCTCTTTACTCTCACCCTGGTTTCTCTCCATTCATGGCTTCGTAGTGCACTTCATAGCACCTCTGAGTGAGAAAACGTGTTCTAGCTTCCATCCTAAACCTGACTTCAGCACCCTTTTTTCCCCTTAAACTTCAGTACTTTCTCTTTTGGTTCTTGGTTCCCTTAAACATATGGGAAGATAAGTGGAACACATTGTTAGTCTAAATATTCTCTGCTCTTGGATAGTAAGGTGATACAGTTTTGCCCATTGACAATTTTTCTGATTGGTAACCTCATAGTTTGTGTAATCAGAAAGCATAGTATTAGCTTCACAGACTCGAAACAGAGAACAGATGCCTGAGAAAGGGGGGTGGAAAGTCACTTGAACTGTTTTTATTACTGGCTGTAGAAAGCCCAGGAAGGTTCCAAATTTGGAGACAGAAAGTAAGACATGATGCTATTTTTATTTGCCTGCTGTCCTGAGAATAGAACAACCAGTGGAATGATGCCCCAAAGTCATTTCTGGTACAGACGTACTCATGTCGTTAAGATCTACTGAAAGCCAGGATTCTCAGTGCCTAAAATCGATTGAAAATATGCCTAGGGACTCAAACTGCACAGACTTGCTGAAAAGTTTGTTTTGAGAGAACTTCTTCATGGGATGCTCTCTCGAGGAGCAGCCCCCAAAATATCTCATAATTTTAGGGCAAGGAATTGCTCTAAGTCATCACAGAAGTTCTTTGGCAGCACAGTTTGGTGCCGGTGATAAAATATACATAGCTTTTTCATCTTGAAATATTTGGTATTTTAAAAAAGACGACAGTGTTATTTACTTCCCCCCTTTCCCCCCCCATGGATGGTGTTGCTTATGTGCTGTTGGCAGATGGGATGTGGATCATTTTAATTAGATTTTATTGGACTGTTATACGGCCCATAATTGTGATCATTACTCATTTTCACTGTGGTTCAGACAGATCCTCTATTTAGACATGATGATATTTTGATGAGACAAGTCCCATGTAACTTGTTATGTTCGGGGCCAGTAGCCAAAGCAGTGGAATTAGGTGTTTTCACATCATAAAAATTAGAGTAGATTAATAAAGGACGTAATGGTCAATTTGTGTTTCTAATTGTGCCCAGACTGTGGATGCTATGGGCAGATTGTCTCCTTGGGCTGCTGGGTTCTGCTGCAGGCTATTGCAGCCAAAGGAAGGGAGATGTGTCATGGAGTGGGAACAAGTCCCCATTTCACCACTGGTAGATGGGCAAACCAGTCGTTGCTCTCAAATACGACCTTTTGCTTAAACCAGAGATGTGCTCATATTCACATCAGCTCCACGTCTGGTCCTCCACTCTTTTGCTCCTTGGTTGTGTTTTAGGCACAGCTGTTCTCATGGCATGTCTGCATCGCTGCAAGGGGATGGGGGCTGGAGGTGAGGTCTGAACTGCGAATGGATCCATGATCCAACAGATGCTTTTGTGAGGGCTGTGTCCTTTCCTCAGGTAGGACTGTCTGCTTACCTCCACCCCATGATCTCTTCATCTGATCTGATCAGAATCAGCTTTTGTCTCCTGACTATCCAGAAGCACAACTGGAATTTTGGACATAATACTTATAGAGTATGGAGCTGGCTCTCCTTTTGTGCCCTGAGGAATGCTGGTCATACATCACTGACAGGTATCTTGGTTCTAGGATACTGTCAGAAGTAGTTGGAAGAAAGATGTAGGTTTTGAGTTTTTGCCCCCCTTTTTTGTTTTGTGTGTGTGTGAATAGAGGCACCTTTGGCTAATTCTTAAAAAAAAACATTTCTCCCTCAAAACCTGACATCTTCTGACCCCAACTATGCTGCGTTTGCAGATGCTTGTGTTGGGCAGTTGAAAATATTGGGGTTCGTGGGCCTTGGAGTGCAATATTAGCAGCTGCTGATGCACAAATGTTAACTGAACTGCAAATATCTCCATCCCAGTAACAAAATGGTGAATTTAGTTCAGTAGAAAAATCAGCCACCTCCCTCCAGCTGCCTGGTTTGCGTGCAGAGCCGTTCTCTACTTTTACTTTATCTGCCTCCTCCTTCTTTTAAACAATGGATATAACAAAGCAGAATATTCCAACAAATGGACACAGTTGACTTACAAATCACTTTATTAGCCATTATGCTCTTGTTTATGGTCAATGATTGTCTCATGCTTGAAAAATATGCAATGCTCCAAATAAAATGCTTCCTGTGAAGAATCAGTTAGAAACTCGGTCGCTTTCTTCTGTCTAGTGGTAAATATTCTAATTTATTAAAATGCCTTTTTTCTTTTTTCTCCTTGGGATTGGATGAGCTCACCTAAGAAAACTGTTTTTTCCTTTTGCTTAGTTCTAACAGACTCCAAATCAATGTTGCTGCATAGGATGAGAGAACCTTTCCTAACAAGAGAATAATAGTCACTAAATTCTGGTGTGAATTTTCACAGAATGAAAGTGTACTAAAATGGATGAAACATCATGTTTCATTTTCTCATGCTGATTTTTCAAGTGAATAATTGCGAGCCATGATTAATGTCACCCCAGAAGTCTGGCATGCTTATCTGTGAACATATTAATAAGTCTAGTTTTATTATTATTCAACCAACTCTAATGCCTTGGTGTGAGCCTTACATTTCCCAGTGTTTCTATCCTTATCCTTACAGAACTTTTTTTTCTTCTCATTGGTTTTGCAATCCGGATTTTAAAGACAGTGGGTTTTGGCTTTTCAGGACTTTAAGAGTCCCCTGTGTGCTGATGGTACTATGACAGAAACTGCTTTCCTTGTGCCATTTAATCTTAAGTCCTGCTGTGATGGATGCTGTAAATATGTGGGATAGGCAAAATTATTACATTAAGAGTGTTGGATGAATCTTTTTTTGGTTCTTGACTAAACGCTCAGATAAAGAATATTACTCATTAAAACTGAATCTATTGGATGGATTATTCATGCACGTTTTCGCTGCAGACCAACCAAGAAGCCTTTCCGAGTTGCATGTTTTAGGGGGTGAAACATGCATTGGTTTTGCCTGGTACAAGGGAAGCTACAGCCTAAATCTTGAGTGGTTTTAGGTTAAAATTCACCACACTTCAGTGTGCTCTATGCTTTGCTGAGCTTCTCCCACAGTGAACTCCAGGTCAATGAAATTAAACCCATTGCATGCCATTTTCAGTTAAAATGTGACCTGTTTTTGACTCAGCGAGAGTTTTGTTTTGTGAAAGCTGTTTTGCCAGCGGTTAGCGGTGCCAGCTCCCAGCGAGAGGGCTGAGAAGGTGCTGGGATTAACTCCTGCACACAGGGCAAAGAACTGGGAACCTTCTGGACACTGAGTGGGTGACGAAGAGGTGGCTAAAATTTCAAGTTGTTAAGAGCAAAGGCAAGGAAATGGGGGAAATAAATCCTAACGTTGTATGCTTGGTCATGTGTTGTGAACAAGACGTTGCTATTCTGGAAAGAGATCTGGGAGGCATTTTCACAGAAATGTCTCTGTTGTCAACTCAAAGTAGAAATCTTTGGTGTGTGTACAGTTTGAATAGACCGTGATGGTTTTTGTCCTCTTATGTCAAATACATGTTGGGAATAGAAAAGGTAGAGCAAAGGGAAACAAAGGTGATATAAAAATACAAAATAATTAGTCACACTGTATGGAGATGCAAACTTTGGATTCTTCAGCTTGGAAAAGGAATCCCTGCTGTGATAGAAGTGAATAAAAGCCTGCGCTGCCAGGAGAAAACACGTAGGGAGCACTTGATCGTCGTGTTTCTCACAAGAGAAAATGAAAGACATCATAATGATTTATCAGGTTGCAAATTTAATATAAACAAAAGATGATACTTTTTCGTATGACATATGGTTACATTAAGGAGCTATTTGCCATGCAGTAATGGGAGATGGAAGTTTGCCTGGGTTCCGATATCCTGATACCTGGGAATAATGTTATGTAGATACTAGATACGAAATACGCTTTTATGTATCTTGCTAGGGCTGCTTGACTTGCTCCTACTTTTTGTTTTTCCCAGGCTGGCTGCTGTTGGAGGAAGGTCACAGAAGCAGACAGGCTTTTAGCTGCCCTGTTTCTGTCATTAATTGTAATGATTTCAGGAGGGATGTGAAAAGGACCCCCCAAGGCCTGACATCTCAATGATTTCCCCATCAGTGTACCAAAGGGTCAAAGAAGCAGTTATCTTGGAGGTTAGAACCTTCAGGACTGCACTGGCTGCCACTTGGATGAATTTGTTCCAGCAAAGCCCCGCTGAGGTCTCTGAGAAATACTTGCATGCAAGTCGCTGCAAAATCTGAGTTTATTTCTGTGTTGCCAAGGATGAAAAGAGGAGTGTGTCTCAGAATGGTGGAAAGGAGGAAGGAAGAGGGGACTATCAGCAGCAAGAAAAGTCCTGCTTTACCTACCGAGAACAAATCAGACAAGGAAATATTTGGCAGAGTTCACAATAACTCAGACATTGTCCCAGACCTTAATTGCTGGCACAGGCAACCGTGGCCCTGGTAGGAGGGAGGTGGATCGTGTCTGTGTGCTCCATCTGCTGCCTGCAGAGACAGGAACATTCCAGGCCAGGTGTTGCTGAGCATTGCTCTTGTCTAGCAGCAAGATAAGTTTAATTAAAGGGCTAATTATTCCCATTCTGGAACGGACCTATTCGTTGTACTTGCAATTGCTTTCTAACTCTCTTCCTCTGGTGTTCATGCATTATACATTTATCTTCCATTGTCACATTACTGACTTGTTTTGCTTAAGTCTTTGGTGTGTGTGAAAATTGGAAACAAAGGGAATTGGCTAGACTTGAGTTTAGGTGATACTTCATTGTAATGGCATTTGTCAGCACAAAAAGGCACTTCATGCTGGCTTTCTAACTTTCTTGTGAAATAGGTATTTTACAGTTGTGGTAACGAAGGGCTCCTATCAGTGGGGAATTGGACCCAGATGTTCGTGTTCTGCTACAACTGTTAAGAGCATCAGGCAAAACTTTTCCTTCGGTTAAACAAGGAGTAACCCACTGATGTCCAAAGAGCTGCTGGATTTACTTCAGAATGGCAGTCCACTGGAATATGTCTGATTTGAAGTGTTATTCTTTTACATTCAGTTTAAAATCTTTAATGTAACCTATGCTTGCTTTCTTTGGCTCTGCGGGTCATGCAAAGCTCTGAATCTTTGCTCTAGTAGTAGCAGATAGTTTTGTCTGCCAAAATGTTACAGACTTGCTCATTAAGATGCTGTGTTCTTGTGGGTTACCTTCTTTTTGACATTTTTGGACCTTACTCAAAAACACCCAGTCTGGGTGAAACATTGATTTAGAGCCAGATCTTCTTCCTCGCTCTTTTGAAACCTGCTGTCCTTTTGTAGGGTCTACAGAAAGGATGGTCATAGATCACCCTGTTGACAGTGCAGAGCTATTTGTTGGAAACAGGAGTAATTCAAGTCAAACCTATTTTGAAAGATGAACAGCTTGATTGCATTTTCACTCTTCTGTTTTCCACCATACAGTGAGGACTTCGGTTTCTGCATATGTCCTGGAGGACTGGAAAGAGAGAGGGAATCTTCCTGTGCCTAGTTTTGTACCTATGGCATCTTAGATTAAACATAAATGACCATTTTTATCTGGACCAGGAATTTTATTTCATGTCTTTTTAGGCCTTTTGTTAGTTAAAGCTTTGAACCAGGTCAAACCTATATGTGAGATTTTTCTCCCTCCATGTAGCCAAACTTCAAAAGACACATTACCCATCCCATTTTAGTATTCAAAGCTTGCATTAATTAACCATGAAAGGCCCCTTCTTCCCTTCCCTTCCCTTCCCTTCCCTTCCCTTCCCTTCCCTTCCCTTCCCTTCCCTTCCCTTCCCTTCCCTTCCCTTCCCTTCCCTTCCCTTCCCTTCCCTTCCCTTCCCTTCCCTTCCCTTCCCTTCCCTTCCCTTCCCTTCCCTTCCCCTGGAAGCACTTTTTATCTAAATCATGGAGCCAGGAGAACCATCGCTAGGATGGATAAGGATATATACACAGTGTCTGTAACCTTAATATAATCTCTGAATATTCCATGACTCTGTAATGTCTGTCATGCTGGGATTGAGCCCTGGTGCTGATGAACTGCCCGGGGCACTGTGTTGCAAATGCATTCTTTCACAAGCTGAAGCAAAGCAGAGAAAACCATATAATGAATTCCAGTCATGTAACATTATGGACTAAGCAGAAGTGCCACTCCTTTACTAGGACAGTTGTAAGAAGACATTTTTGAAACCACATAGCTCAAATGATAGCAGCCACCAGCCAAAACCCCAAAATATTTCTGCATATGAAACAGACACATGTGGAATATGTGGAAAAGCTATGGACTGGTTTATAAAGTATATTTGTAGAAAGACCATGAAATTGGAAAGTGATAGCATTGCAAAATATCTTGTGAAAATAATTCTGTCAGAAAAACTAGAGGGAGGATTTGGATCTGAGCGCTGATCAGAAGAGCCACGGGGTGGGCAGTTCCGCACAGCAATCTTTTCTAACACTGAATGCCATGGAATGGAGCAAGGGACGTTCAGTGTCCTTTGTGAACAGACAGGATCTGCTCACTGATTCCACTGTCAGTCCTTTTCCCCTTACGCCAGAGGAAAACTTGCAGGTACCCACATTTTTTGCTAACTATCAAGGACAAAAGGGGATAAAAATAATCTGCAATCTCTTGAAACCTATGCAAGCTATCTAGGATATACAGCACTGTGATAGGGCATAACTAAGCTCTGAGATCTCCTATCTAAGTTTTCAATGTAAATACGTCTAACGTGCATGCCATAAATACGACTGAAGGCCATGGAGAGATAACACCCAAAACCACAATTAAAAATTTTTCTTGCACGGGAAGACTTGAAAATGTGAAACGGTGGCAGTGGGTGGCAGTGGGACTCAGACTCGGCGATATTTATGTAAGGAGACGTCGATTTGCTTCAACTTGTATTTTGAAAACACGGTGTTTCAGCAGGGGTTTATTGTTTATACCTTTGTTGTGAAACCAAAGAAAAGGTACATGAAGTTCTTGTCAAAACCATCATGGGAAGGAAAAGGGCAGCCAAAAGCGGAGGAACGAGCGTTCAGGGACTTCTCAGAGAAGTCAGATGTATTTGAATGAATGGGGTCAGAGAGAATCCACCCAAAGGTGAATTTCAAACCTGTGGGTTTGAAAGAACAAGGTAAGAATCAAAAAAATCAGCATGGGTTTCTGAAGGGCAAATCACGCTTGAGCAGCACAGCTGCCTTTGATTAAGAAATAACTGTATGGGTATAGCACAGGACAAAGTGGCCCATCTTATTTGTGGAACCAAAACCATGGCCTGGCCTGGCCTAATGCTGGCAACAGTACAGAGCAGCAGGTGGGATCAGAGGGCCCTTCCAACCATCGTTTCCTAGATTTTGTGGGTTGCTGAGCTGAAGCAAACGAGGAGCTGTGAAAACATTTGTATGACTTGGTACAGTGCTCGGCTGTTCAGTGCCATGAGGAGCTATTAGCTTTTGGGAAAGTTCTAGTATATACATTTCTGTAAGAAGAGAGGTTTTTTCCAAACATTCATAGGAAAAACCAACCTTCTTTAATTGAATGTGGTCAGAGAAAGAGTTTTTAATCAGGAAAGAAACCTGGCCTGTCACGGGTCAGCAAAGACCAAAAGCTAGGAACCCAGATTATTTATATTACCAGTGTCTTAAAATAATTTAAACTTCAAACGGTTTTCAAAGCTTCCAAAAGCGTTCATCCACAACAATGTAGAACTCAAAGATCTCCAGCTTTCATTTCCACAGCTTGTGCCACTCAGGCTGAGCTGGGTGCACTGAGAGGCCAGGGTGTGAGCAGGCTGAATAAATGCTGCCCTTATCCACGCGTCGGATCCTGCATGTAGAAATCCTTTGTATTCATTATTCATGAATGCAATATGGCATGAGGATCCATGATCTTTATGGACAATGAATTCTGAACTCCCTGGGAGAGAATATTTGCTGTAGAAAACCCGAGTCCAAGAACTGAACGTGCCCAGCTGGGGAAAGCACACACAGAAACAGTCTCTCGTTTCTGGCTGCAGCTCATACAGGCAGATAGCTTATTTACCTAATCTAAATATTTGACCTTTATGCTTTTTGGAAATTGTATTTTTTTTTCTTCTTAATTATGTGGAAGGAGCACCTCCTTTCAGCACTCTGATGGACTTCTCTATAAATAGCCCCTCACATCCGAGAACTTCACAATGAAACCTTCAGCAAAGTCAGCATCCTGAGGACTTTTTAAGCCTGAGATGGGAACCACGTGGAGTTTAATCATTAATCACCAGCCTTTAATTAACAGCTCTGGGCTTTGAACAAAAGGTGCTTACTGCAAGGCTGCTGAGGGGCCCTGAGCTCCTCCGTGTGCTTTCATTTGAGGGACCCAGTGGCATTCCTAAAGGGGGCTGTTGGAGTAACCTTCTCCTTGTGGGAAGGGTCACGCTTCCCAAGAAGAGCAGATGTTTGTGGCCCAATTTCCATTTTCACAACTGCCCTGCTGGCAGGCTGCAGGTCTGAGATGGCTCAGTGCAGGGATGCTACCAGTTCCCTAAACCCTGCTTTGCTCTGGAAAGGACTTGAGTATCTCCAGAGCCTTGTTGCCTCCATCAGGTGAGGTGGGTTTTAACCAAAGGAAGGAGGAAAGTTGCTCCAGGCTTGGAAAATTTTATAGGGGAGTGTTCAAAATTGAGCACTTGGGAGAGAAAGAAAACATTGCTATAAAAGTTGACTCAGCCAATATTTTCTACATTCTTGCTGCCGTGATTGAAGATATTTGTTTTTAATATAGGTTTCTCCCATTTGTAGTCTGGCTTTCCTGTAGTAAAAACTAAAGGGCAGATCCTCAGCTGATATAAATTGGCTCCACTGAAGTTAATGGAGCCATGCTGGTTTGTACCAGCTGAGGGATCTGGCTCGTGCTGCAGTGCTCCATACCCCCATTATACTGCCATGATTACGATACTAATTCAGTAAAATGGCTTCGCAGTGTAATAAAACCAACCCAGAGCATGGAAGATGAAAGGACTCCCTCTCCATTTGACCTGGTATTTTTCAACAGAATGTTTTCCCTTATTTTCCTCTTTTGTTAGGAAATGCTCTAAACATTATTTATTTATTTATTTACAAACAGCAAAAGTACCCACTCTGATAAAACTTTCTTTGGGAAAAGCTTCTTGGCTTCGGCACGAAGGCTGTGTGTGTGCAGAAAGCATGTGACACGTGTAGTGGTGTGATGGGTCAGGGCACATTGAGCCTCATGCAAGGGAATGAATTGGTTCTTCAAATGGCAGGGGTGATCCTGCAGAGCAGTTGAAGCCAACCTTGACTTCTGAAAAATGGGAGTTATCATACTCTGGGGTAGAGCATTGATCATTTTACTCATTCTCTGCCCTGTCCAGTTTTTCTTGATCTGCCTGCAGTGGGAGACGCAGCCCAAGAAGCTCTATAAAGCTGTATCCGCTTCTGTCACAGGGTAAAAAAGACATGTTGGTGGCTTTCCTCCTTGTGATCAGCTCTTCAGCAATAGCAGAAAGGTGAGCAGTGGGGAGCAGGACGAGCTGTGCTATCTGGTTGCTTGGAGCTGCTGAACACCGAGGGGAATAAAGAGACACAGAGACCTAAATAAAGGCAGACAGATGCATAGCTGGATCCCTAGGATGAAACGTTTTGTTTGCCACAGCACAGCTGAACTGCACACAGGTTTCGTTCTGAACCAGGAGGGAGTTTCACAGAGACATTGCTAAATGGAGGCAGTAAATTTAACTTTAAAGGGCTGTGAATGGAAGCTTTTGGCTAAAAGCTGAAGTGCTGTTACTTTTTACTGGGCCTGTTTAACTCCACTTGGAACAGGACAGTGTATTTGACTTGTAAGGCCCCTGGAAGTGGAAGGCCTGGCCTATGGGTCCTGCTCCTGGCAGAGCAGCGGCCCCACGCTGCAAGGAGCCATAAAGGTGAGTGTGAGCCAGCCTGGAAATACAGGCTGGAAAAAGGAAATAAAAACAGATCTCACCTGTGGCTTAGGGAGAGCTGTGGGTGAAACTGCTGGGAGCAGGGCTGTGCCACGGCAGCACAGTTTTAAGTGTCAGAATAGCTAAAGGGTTCAAAGGCAGTCAAAATGTCCGATGTCTGGAATTGGCAGGTTTGCTTGAATCCTGCTTCCAGACCTAATCTTCTAGTATCATCATAGTAAGCCTGATTCAAAGAAGGGTTTTCCTACCAGCTCATCATTTCAAAACAGTCTGAGCCATTATTTTTGAGCCTTCTTGTAGTATTATTCAATTTAAAACTGTTTAAACCTTCTGCTTCTTTCAGGGAAAAACATGCATTTTGCACTAAAGTCTGCTCAGAAGCAGCAAGTCGTCTCTTGTTCATATCTTCTAGTGTCTCATTGCAAGCAATTTTAAAACATGCCCTGTGTTTGGATTGTGCCTGAGACTGGGTTATTCACTGTGGGTTTAGCAGACTGCAATCCCCTGCCAAAGATGGAATTTGGCCACCATTAACACCTTCATTCTTTTCCTCCCGGTGCTAAGGAAGCATCCAAAATTCTTGCATTTGGCACAGGCTGGCAGTGGATGCTGTCCCAGACTGAGAGGACCATTCCTCGTGTTGCGTGGTTGTGGTCTGAGCGTCTTGGCAGTGGGAAGCTCTGGTTACCCAGAAAGAAGGACCCAAGCTGCCTGGCTGAGGGGACAGGAGCATGCACACAGGCCTTACCCATGGGGTAAGTGCACCCTTTTCTTGCATTAATTGGAGAAAAGAATGAATGATCTGGAAAGTTCTGCAGAACACAGACCTTAACCAAGCATTGGTGGCCAAGCGATGGCTGTGCAGAGCCCAAGGAGGCTCCGTGCCCCCAGTGATTGTGCACTGCTCCTGAGAAGGGAAGGCAGAGCTGGAGCAGTGGGTGCTGGCAGTCATCACTAGACCTAATCAGGCAAGGAAAAGCTTTGGAGCATATGGACCCCAATGTGTGGTCCAAGTACAACAGCTTGGTGAGTGTCCTGCAGGGAGACTTTTACTAGCGCTGCAACAATAATTCATCACTGCCTGAAGGCTTGATGGGTCTGGTACTCCTTGTCTTAATTGACCTCGGCTGGAGACCTGCATTTCAGTCCAGCTTAGTCACAAAGGACTTGGGCTGTACCTGGGCCTTAAAGAGGATATTTATCAGAAAATCACATGATTAATGGAACTGAGTGATGTCCGCTTGAGAGTGGCCAGGAACTGAATTAATGGAGTAGAGATTTTGGCAGGTGTGAAGCGCGGCAAAGCTGAGACCAATGATGTCTGGGAGACAGAGCACCCCGAGCCCCAGTATTGTGCAGCCATAGGCTGGGAGCTCAGGGGCGGCTGGGAGAAACACAGTGCCAGAGTCTGGGCTTGTATGTGGCTAACACACGGTGTGCAGATTGCTAAGCTCTTACACTACAGTGCCCAAATTGCCATTGCTCCCAGTCCTCTTGGAAAGGGCAAGCATAATTAGGAAGTTGATATCCCCAAGTAAATGGTGATGGAGGGGGAAGAATAAGTGAAGAAATAATCAGAAATCATCCAACACTTACTTTCTTGCCTGCTTTTTTTCCCCCTCTCTTCTTTCTTTTTCCCTCCATGTCAACACCAAACAAGACAGGACTAAAATTAATGGGGAAAGCAGCAATTAGCAAATTAGGTTAGCGGTGTGTTGCAGTGTGCCATGGCTGCCAGGTGTGAGGGGCTCTGGCAGTATATTTATTAATGGCTGTCAGAAAAGTGACACTTTGATGAATGAAGCTGGGTAATCGGCACCCTCCGACAGCGAGCACTGAGAGGCCTCAACATGCTAAACTGCAAAATCAAACCTTTTTTAACCCCCATACAAAAATACAACAACAGAAATCGCTGCATGAGGAGTGTGTTTTTCCATCGGGAACTGGAATTCATGTTCTCCCCTAAATACCTCCTTTCTGTAACTTGCTGGGAGGAGCTGTCAGCTTGGAAGGTTTTCCCTTTCCTTGGAATACGGGCCTCAAGAATGCAGGCAGCTTGAAAGTATGTTTTGTTTTGGGTATATCTGGCAACCCTGTTAAAAGCAAGGGTCCTGTGCTCGCGCTGTTTGGCCTTTGCCCTTTAAACGTGATGGTATGAGTAAGCTACAATCTGAGCTGGTGAGCTAACTCCCTGTGTTAGATATCGTTTTCTCTTGACTGGTGGTCAGCAGCTACACTGCTCCTCATTAGTGCCACTGATGTGTGATGTCCAGGAGCCCACACTGCTGACAGGAAGAGAGAAAATGCAAAGATATGTAAGGTTAAATGTGTCTGATGAAACTTCACCTGCAGCACTGTTGCGTACTGAAGTTGATAACCTCAGCTGCGGGCATCTCCCTTCTGATGAATGCGTGTGTGCTGTGGGACATCAGCTGCCATGTTCCCAAGTGAGCATGGCTATATGGTATATGGCGGGGTGCATTGCTGGTCACTTGGTGAATGGGAATTCGGAATGACTGGCCAACAAGATGTGAGTTTAGAAGTTCTCTTCAGGAAAAAAAAAAACAAGCACCCAAAAACTGTACTAAAGTTCTTGAAGAGACCAGTCCAGCTGCTGGGATAGCATCTGGATAAAAGATTGCTCTGCAAAATGCTGCAGTATGTGGAATATTTCTTCCAAGTTTTCAGACTTTGCATTGCACACTGGAGGTAAGTTCTGTGCGTTGCTTTGATGGCTCAGCACGGGGTTGCTCAAATCCCCCAATTCCATAGAGAAATTGAATACCTTTTTACAAAATCTTGGTTCTGGGTTTGGCCAGCTAAAAGGACTGTGTAAGTTTTGATTAAAAACATGAGAATAAATGTAAGTCATATCCCAGGCATTCATCTGGTCTTCCAGTTTGAAATGAAGCTGAGTGATCTGTGTGGAGTTACTTGCCAGGATCTGTGGGCTTGTTAAGTTTGAATTGGCACTTGAAGCAAATCTGAAATTGTTCTCTTATGCTTTAATAATTGTATTTAGTTTCCTAATTTGGCTGGTGAGTTTATCAGAAGATAATTGAACTTTTAAAAATATAATCTGACCGGGCTGTAGGAAATACTTTAAAATAAACTTCTTCTGAAACTTTGATCCGTTTTCACGCCCTCTCTCACGAAAGCAGCCTGTCTGCAGGGCTCCAACCTGCTGAGGTGCATGTTCCTAAACCAAGCAGTTCTTGAGCAGAACTGGGTTGCTCCCTGTGTGCAAAGGAAGCCAGCAGCTCCCTGCCAAGACAAGCTGGCTGCATGGACTGCTCCTGGGTGCAGCCACCTGCCTGCATGCTCTGCCTGGGTGCAAAAATCTCCTTGTAAATTATTCCAGGGAGCAAGAGAAATGGCTCCCAAGTCAGTTAAGTTTTTTGATACAACTTTAATTG
This sequence comes from Alectoris magna, assembly GCA_030625065.1. Taxonomy (NCBI): domain Eukaryota; kingdom Metazoa; phylum Chordata; class Aves; order Galliformes; family Phasianidae; genus Alectoris; species Alectoris magna. The sequence continues at coordinate 10,021,710 of CM060576.1, read as the reverse complement.
TTACTAAAGGTCAGAGTATTGTTTTCTTGTACACTGAGCAAGTAGAAGGGGATCAGTTGCTTTGCATGGAGCTGTGGGCTCAGTTCTCCCGGGCAGCTTAGGTTCTTTGCGAGCTGTAGTTTCAGGTGATGTGAGTTTTCCTGCCTTCTGCTGTTGGCTTCCATTGAACAGGCATGTTTTCCCTTTTTGGTGAGATTTAACTCAATTCCTGAAGTTTTTGTAAGCAATTCCTGAGTTTTAGGGGTAAGTGCAGTTCTCCAGTTTCAGTGATAGCATGTAGAAGTTTATTGGTCCACTGCAGGCCTGTAAACTCAGGTTTTCCAGGTCCTATGTTAGCACGTTAACTACTGGGCTGTTTTTCCTGCTCACCTAGCTGACTTCCTTCCTGCTTTAAAGAGGATTTGCTGCTTTTCATGTTCTCCATTTTATGAATTTGCAAAGACTTCTGTCATTGTGGAAGCATGCACCAAACAGGTTTTTTTCTACTTACTTCAGTGCTTATGGTTTACATTTACTTCCCATTGACTTGCTCAAGAGTCAGCCCAGGGAAGACCTCTGACTTTCCTCTTGGTCTATGGCATGGTTGGGAGGCTCCCAGCCCCAGCAAGCAATCACTGCACCAAGAGCAGCTCAAGGAGTAAGCAAAGATGAATGACTTGTCCAGGCTGAGCTTGTCTTGGCTTTTAAAGGGGAAATGCTGCTTGAAGTTCCCTCTGTGCGTGCCAGGAGGGTGCCTTTACCCACTGCTCACTGTGGCTCTGCTGCAGAAAAGTTCTCTGGACACCTGCAGTGCTGCCCCTCGCAGCTCTGGCTGTCCCCTCCATATAGAGATGAAGGTTTGTCCATGAGTTGTTCCACCTGCACAAGCTATTTTCTGATTTCTTGTCACTGTCAGCTCAGTGGTGCTGTCATTTTCCAGATACATGGTGTGTAATTAATGAGAATGTCATTTCCAGATTGTTTCAAAAACTAGATTGAGCGTCTGAGAAATTATTGCACTCAGTGCCTTAAGATAGCTCATTCCTTTCTTTTCTTTCAGAAAGCTATCTTGGTTGCTTGATTTGAGGAGAGTTCTGGAGGCAAGCAGCTGTGCTTATATTTTTAAGGACTGCCAGCCTTGAACTCTTCTTGCAGATGCAAAGCAGGGGTTCACGTGCTACCAACCAGGCAGCTGGGTGCACAGGCCAGGGGGGAGGGCTGTGCCCAAATTGCAGCAGCCCTGGCTGTGACAGTCTCATGTCTGTGTGTTGTGAGGTCTCCCTGTGGTGGTCTCTGGGGGTAGCAGTTGCATGCTGGAGGGGTAGGAGGACACGTAAGTTGGCCTTGTTGTCCACTCGCTGCCCCTGGGGGCTCACCAGTCTGGGCAGAGGTGTTGGCTGGGATATAAGTATTTTATTAGATCTATTATTTTTTTCATGGGGGCAATAAGTCTGCTTTATGTGAGACCTCGAGTGACTCTGTATGGAGCACAGAGATTGGTTTCAGCCACCTTTGCTCCCCAGGGCATTGCTGTCCAAAGCACTGGAAGACTGTGCCCAGGTGTGGGCTCCAGTGATACATGGCTGATAGCCATGGCAAGGGCATCTTCCTTGGGTTCTTACTAAGAGCTGTGTTTGGGTCTCATTTAGGGATATTCTCTGCCATTTTTCTCCTGAGCAAACACCTCCAAGTGTCTCCATTGAGGCTTATATTGCTCTATACTTTAATTTTATTTTGCTGTTTGTAAAATGGGGGGTGAAGGGAAGGACTTTGTCAGCAAATGCTTCTTTGCCTCCTTTCTGCCTCAGTGGGTTAAAGCACCATTCCCTGAGCTGATAGTGCCTCCAGGCATTCCAGCAATGCTCTGCAATGAGCTCTGCAGGGCCCCTCATGTCCTACGGGCTGGCCAAGGCTTTGCGTCCATGTGCTGGGTGGGTTTGTGTTTCTAATTTTTATTTTATATGTTTAATTTTTATATTTTTGAAATAATTATTGGAAAACAATGGAGTGGTTGCTTCCCTCAATTTTCCGTGGTTGTTTTATTCCCAATAATCTGCAGGTGCCTCTTGAATGGGTAAGATTTGCACAAAGCTAAGTGTGTGCATGTGTCCGTGTCTCCGGTGATATACGGAGCTTTGGTGCTGCAGCTGCCATTAGTGTTAATGGGCTAAACCCCTCCACATCAAGCTGAGAATACACTCCTGCTAATTGTGTACCAGCAGTCCCCTGAGACCTCTGTGAGAATGATGCATCCGAGGATAGGCGCTTCCGAGGGTAGGATGCTTTGGGATAGATAAATAAATAAGGGGATAAAGTTAGACACTGGGTCAGTGCCAGCATTATAACACTGGGAAATCGGCTAACGGCCATGCCAACCTTTATCCTCTTGGTCCTGGCCTGGTCCACTGCTGCACGGTACCATCTTCTGAGCCATACATCACCACTCAGCCTCACCTTGATGATGTATGATGCCCATAGATCCTTATAGCGGGAGTGCACTCTGATGTATTGCGCCAATACATCATGGACAGGGTTCGCCCAGGTGATGTATTAGTGCCCTGAGAATGTATTACTCAAACGCTGGTATTGTTCAGGGATAAAGCCAAGCCAAGGAGTGGATTCAATTTAATTACAGCGCAGATGATAGTCCAGCGCCAGCAGCACTTTGATGCTGAGATGCTGGCACCCTGTGGAAATATGAGTTGCAACTCTGGTTCTGTTGAGTCACATCACAGTGTGCCATGAGAGGAGGTGCCGTATTTTAAGGGAATGGTCATTTTTCAGAGAAATATAGGAGGACGATTTCAAGAACTCTGTAGAGAGCAGTATGGCTGCATGCAGGAACTCCTGAGCAGCAGAGCAGGGACGTGATGGTGCAGGTAGGACACTGGGACCTTTCTGGAAGGCTTTGAATCCAACCTGCTTGCAAATAGTTCTGTTGTTTTTTGGTAGAATGACGTGATGAGAAATTTGGAGAATGATTCTGTGGTTTACTTGGATTCTCTTATATGGATGCCATAAAAAAAAAAAAACAACAAAAAACCTGGAGAAAACACTCAGGCCATTAAAAGCACCTGTGATTATTAAGGGTGGGAAAACCATCAAATGATGTAGTCAGAAAAAAGAACAGCTGTGTAAGGAATCCAAAACTGAGAAATCCTGTGAAAAGGCACTTTAGATGTTTGTCTCTGGTTACCTCTCCCTTCCTCTCTGCTGCTCTTTTTCACATCTTGCTTTCTTGCTCAATATTGTGGAGAAAAATAACCCACATAAAACAAAACTTGAAAAACCCAAAAAAGTACATCAGCATTACACAAAATCAATTCTAACATGAAATTTTTTTGCAAAATAACATCTGGCTTCCACTGGAGTCAAGAGGATCTCTATAGTCAAGATGTGGCCCAGTTTCTTCTACGAGAGTTTCTGAACATTGTCTATGAGACACTTGATTATTCTTTCAGAGACATGTTAATAGAGAGCCAGGAGTAGCAAGATGGCAGCAGTATTTGGCTCGTGTTCATCATTCTATATCTATAAATCCATGCATTTTCTAATGAAGGTAAATATAGTTTTGCAGATGAGACGCTTTCAGCATAGATGAAGTGACTCGTGCAAGGTCACGTAGTGAGCTGGTGGCAGGGCCTGGAAGAGAATCCAACTGATCCGACTCACTTCTCCTCCAGCATTCCTAATTTGGGAATGGAGAAGACTTAGTCTGCTGCACAGGAGCAGTGGATGATCCCAAGAAAGTGAGTTCCTTGCAGAGCTCCTCAGTTGTCCTTCCCTGCCACAGCCATACCTGCAGGTAAAGCAGCACAAATAGTTTTCTGTTAGTTGGCTGTTTAAAATACAAGAGAGAGGCAGTGTGACTCAGGAGACCAGGAATTTATACTGATTCTTGCAGCTCCTGGGCTTGCTGAATTTGGAGAAGAGCATGCAGTGATCCTGAATATGTTCATAGACTCATAGAATGGTCTTGGTTGAAAAGGACCACAATGCTCATCCAGTTTCAACCCCCTGCTATGTGCAGGGTCGCCAGCCACCAGACCAGGCTGCCCAGAGCCACATCCAGCCTGGCCTTGAATACCCCCAGGGATGGGGCATCCACAGCCTCCTTGGGTTCCTTCAGGGCTAGTCCTCTCCATGCTCCAGGACACACACCAATGTCCCTGTCTATGCATGACCTCAAAAGCTGTTGATGCCTTCTCTGTTGTGTGGCCTCCTCCTGTGACTGGTTCATCACCACCCTACTCCTCAGCAGAGCCTGTTGTTAACAGTCATCCCTATCACTCTGTGATAACCATTGTAAACATTTCTATAAATAGAATTTTCTCCTGTCCAAGTCATCTTGCTTACTCAGCTGTTTTATTTTTAATAGAAAGGCATGTTGATGCTAAGCAGATTTTTTTTTTTTTTTCAAATCTCTATTAAACATAAAAAGATGCTGTGTCTGAATAAAAAGAAAAGGTGCCCCTTAGATATTTTTAAAGCTTCCAAAAATAGTCTCAAGTCTGCGACAAAGATTATTGAGTGGGAATATTGTGGACAGCAATTCTGCAATGGAGAGAGTCATGGCTCCATGTGCTTTTGGCTGGGAGCTGCAAGGAGGGAGACTCGTAGGACAAAGACCTCAAAAGGAATGAATTTACTGAGGGCTGCTCTTCAGATGGCGAAGACACGGCACTGCGCAAGTAGTTCTGCTGGTGATCTCATGTCTCTTTTCCCTTCTGGGTTTGCAACTGCCCTTTGAGGCTAGCATCTCGTTGCTGGAATTGAGTCTTTGCTGGAGACCTGCAGCCCCACTGTGAGAAGCACCGCTGTGCGGCACAGGGGTGGCGAGGCAAGGCAATGAGATCTCTGTCCGGAATTTCTGAGTATAAAGACAGAAGGAAAGGGACCGCTGATTTTTGCCTTGTAAGCACAATTGATGTTTGACTTGGAAAAATAAATGTAAAACTTGGGTTATTGTTTCTGCCACTGCACCCTCGGGGTCAGAGCACAGCCATATAAGCAGTTGGTGCAGCCTCCAGTGCAAGAGGGGAGGCAGAAATTTGGAGGGGAGAGAAGCAGATGGGAGTGGAGCTGTCCCAACAGGGTTCCCAATGCTTTCTTTCTCTCCCATAGTGAAGGCTTTTGTTTCCTTACTTGTGGCAAATGCCAAATCTACCGCCTGTGCGTTAGTGCCCAGTGAGAGGGGAGAGGTCTCCAGAGAAACCGTGAAAATGGAGAAAGATAAACTGATGATTATTAAAATTAGAAAATATTACATTGGTGAATGCTGAACAGCTTATATGGAGAAGAGAAGAGAGCGTTCCAGAACAGAGGGAGCTCTTCTATTGTTTGCAGTTAGGAAAAAAAAAATAAAGAAGTAATAAATATTAGTCTGCGTTGATCCCACAGCGAGTGGTTAGCTGTGCTAAAGCAGCCTGCGCTTGTGCTCAGGGTTAGTGCTTATTGCAGGTGAACTGCCCATGCGAATGGTGGGTTGTTTGGAGGAGCACAGGTAGTTTTCATCCTGTATGGAGAGACACGAGGGGTGGTTCTGCCGGGCTTCGTTGGTCCTCATAGCAGAAAAGGAACGAAATGGGACTGAGCAGTGGATAAGGATTTGAGGCTCAGTTCTTATTCCTCCTGTAAATACCCTGCATCCCCTCAATAAAACTGATTTATGGCTTTTAGCCATGGTTCCTCACCTGTAAAATTGGGAAAAATACTTCCTTTGTGCCCCATTTATTTACATGGCCATCCCTTCCTATCTAACACCGCGCTCGGTGCAGTGGGGCCTCGTTCCTTTCTCAGCACTCTATACGGAATTTATATTGCAGCAATCCTTGTAACTATCAGCAAAATAAAATTACTGCAGACAGGCCTGAGGTGCCGGAGCTTCAGCTCTGCTCTGATAGTGCTGCTGGCTGTGGTTTGGTGGCTGTCCCATGCCCGTGGCTGTCAGCGTGTACCCACAGCTGTCAGTGTGAATGACAGACTAACAAATGCACGGTGGCTTTGTTCCTCACCGCGCTGCCCCAGTGACACACGCTGGGTCCGCAGTGCAGAGGGACGCGTGGCATTGTCTCACCCGCTAACACCCTGTCTGGCAACTGGCAAAAGCAATGCTTTTCACCCATTGCAATGGGCACAAACAGGTGTGCTCTAGAAAATCAAGACCGTAGGGATATGAGGTTTTATTTTTTAATCCAAGAGTAAGGGAATGCAGAACTTCCAAGCTGAAAGGCTTTGTGCTCTGCTTGCTCCAGAAGATATTAGTGAGGGATCAGCTGGGTTCACCAGACTCCACAAGGTACCTTTGTTTATGGATGAGGCCGTGCAGTTGGGGATCAGAGGTTGTGCATTGCTGCTGTAGAGCACGCTGGGCTGTGAAAAGTCGGGCACCAGAGATTAATTTCTTGGTTTCTTAGAGCCAAGGTTTAATAGCAAACCTGGGGAGGACAGTGATTGAGCTCACAACTAGCAGAGCCTATAGTTCAGGTCAAGTGAAAGGAAGGAGCTAAGGGACTCAGCATGCTGCTTGCAGGAGGAATTCTAATGGCTTCATGGTACAGGGTCTGCACAAGGCATACAGGAGCTAGTGCCCGGGCTGCCCCATGCAGCCTGCACAGCCCCGACCCCCTGCTCACTGCCCTGCTCACAGCTGGGCATGGCAAGCATAAATCTGGAAGGGATCAAGAGAAAGCAGACAACGTTGGTGCTTTCGCAGTAGAGAGTATGGTGTGTTTGAGCTGCAATGGAGAGGGACAGCTTTTGGTCTTAACTTTTTGAGTTGTGTACTTCAACAAACCGTGTCAATTTGGCAGCATGAAGGCTGGGTGACCTATTCTGGCTGAATCGAGGACTGATTCTAAGCTGAGATTTAACTCAACTCTGACATTTCATGCTACTGTTCCATTACACTTCAGTTTTGAAGTTTTCAGACTGCATTTTTTTTTTTTTTTTAAGTTATGCCCTTTATGTAACTCATTTAATTGTGTCTAACTACACTGATTTTTACCCCTCCCTACCTTCACAAATGCTATTGGATATACACGTAGATCTTAATTTATGGTATATATTACAATTGGGGCAAGAGAATCTGCCTTGAGCTTTCTTATTTATTCTGAATAAGGCTGTATGTTGCTATAAACAAGTCATGTCTTAAGGTAAAGTATTTGTCAAATAATTTTAGACTGATCATTCTGGTGCAGGGAGCTGCAGGATTGCTTAGTGCCAGTGGTACTGCCAGCACTAAGGATCCCAGGCTGAAATCTGCTTGTAGAAAGCTTGCATTTCATTGGTGATTTGTTCTGGAGGTTCCAGAGAACAGGGGTGCAGGGGAGCACAGCAGGCAGGACATGACCATGATGCACACAGCTCTGCCAGGATGTGGCTCAGCCATGCAGAAAGCAGCAGTTTGACCTCAGTTCAATAATTCCTCATTCTGTGACTTGGAGCTGAGTGTTCCTATAGTAGGATTTCCTATTAAAAGACCTTCCTAACTGGTTCTGCCTGAAATTCTCTACCTCGAAGTCTCCTGGTGTGCTTTTTTCTCAGGAAGGTAACAGAGGCTGCACCAAACGCAAACTGAGTGGCATGGATTTGCTGGGTAGGCACAGATGGGATTCCTCTGTCAAAGTACTCTTGAGTTGTCTCCATTCATTACACTCACTAGAAAAGCTATTGACATGACAGCATTCTCCTGTTAAGTTTTTCTGCTCTCTTAGAAGTGCTTGTTGGGTTGCAGTGACCTGATAATGCAGTGACCAAGAACTTGGTTAGAGATTTGGACCTTCAGAGCCACTGGAGAGGAGCCTTCAATGTCTCATGCAGTTGTTATGATCAATTCATGGTGACTTGTGTCTGCAAATTAAGACATTCTTATGAAATGTTTTTGATTTTATGCATTTTTATTATGGTGATATGTAGTGTGAGAAAAACATATAAATCTTTTTGTTTGGCTGCTGGTTTGACGTCCAGTTCAAATTAGCAGGATGCAAGGAGTTTGGATGCTTGTTTGGAAGCAACTTATGGGATGTTAGATTTCCTTCTATGGAAGGAAATTCTGGAGAATCTTGTGATTCAAAGCATGAATCAGACTGTTTGGTCTGATTCAGATTGGATCTGTGCCTGCAGCAGTGGAAGGGGCAGATTATCACAGGGTCGCTGCTTTGCTCTCCTCTGGAGCACCCTGTATAGCTGCTATCAAAGGCAGAAGAGCAGCATCAATGGAACCTTGTCTGCTCAATGCAAGCTCTGAGTTTGGTGATTTTCAGCTGCATGTCATCTTAAATATATATATTTTCTCTTTTTCTTTAGAAGTTTTGTGTTCCAGCTGACTTCCTCCAAGAGAGCTGCCAACGTGCTTTTTCATCAGAACTATGTGAAACACCTGAGTTCATTGGGACTGGAGGAAAACTGTCTCAGAGACAAAGACACACAGCTTCCCTGGATTGCTGGCTACATGCCTGATCTGAGGTCTGCGGTCAGTTACTTTGCATTGGATTTTTCACTTTTCATTTGCCTTGTATAGGTATCACCAAATGGTTTATGCTTTCTGCTTTGCTCTGTCTTCCGGGGGGGAAAAACTACACCCTAGCTCTGTACACTCCACGTGCTGTTAATCCCTGATGTGACTGAACTGAAACAACACCCAGCCCATGTCACTTAGCTGCTGCTGGAGAGAATAATGCAGTTATGATGTATTAATATTATTTAAGGAAATGTTCTATCTATAAGGAAATATTCTATCACAAAGGGAATTTGGTACGACCATAATTTTACCAACACAAATGCAGAGAACAGCACTCATCTGAAAAGTCAGAGCCCTCCCTGTGAGTGAGAGCAATCTTACTAAAGATGGAGAGAAGCAACTTTCTGATTTCACTGCTAACCTTCCCCTCCTCAAACCAAAACCAAAACAGTTCCATCAGTCGGATTTGTGTTTACTGCTGTGTTTACTGCTGCCTCTAACCAGGGTAGCATCTTAGGTGGTGGAAATAATGGTTTCAGTAAGACCTACCGTGCTCTCATTTACCCCAATAGATGGCCTGTGCACATTCTTCCCCTGCCTCTACCACTCACCTTCACAAGTGGGACCCCAGGTTTGAGACTGAACCCCTCTGTCAGAATTTCTGGCCATGTGAGCTGACACATGAAGGTGCTTTCCTGCACACTGTCCTCTAGTTGCGCCAAGTGCTGCGGCCATCAAGCAGTTGGTAAACTCTGCAGCTTGTGGACAACTTTTCTTGCCAACCATGCATTACGGAGGGCTAATTGTAAAAGTGGTGCACCTGCTGGCTCCCTTGGTGGCTGGAGCCAACAGGAAAAAAAAAAATAGTAATTTATTAATGATCAAGTCACAAATAGTAATGAAAACAATAGGAGCATCTGAAGGAAGCGCTGCCGGGGGCAGAGGTGCAGGTGCTCTGTGCCCTGAGCAGGCTTGTCGGCATTTTTATAAAGCTACTTTACAACCCTTATCAATTTCCTACTGCTTTCTGTGTACCCCCTGCCCCTTTGCAAATGTTTTGCCTGCACAACAGGCTCAGCATTTCTTGTTGTAGGTGATAAAATAGCTGTCACCCTGTGGAGGGAGAAGGGAGGCAAAAAAATAAAAATGTTAGGTCCGAGGAAACAAAGCAGAGGAACGCATTTCGGAGCAAACAAATGAGAGCTAAGGGAGACGCTGAGTCGGCACAGGGAGAGCGATGATGGGAGCCGAGCTGAGGAATGGGAAAAGATTGGGGGTAGCAAGAGCTGGAGGGCGAGGGTGGCTCTCCTGAAAGTGAGGCAGTGCTTTGTGCATGGCCTTGGGTTTCAAAGGAGACTGCACGTACAGCCAGCGCCATCCATGAGGAGTTTGGGATCAAGTGCACATCTCTGAAAATCCCAGCCATAGTTTGAATAACTGCACTGCATTGGCAAGGCGAGAAATTGTTTTTTAAGTAAGCAGAGCAGAAGGCAATATGAGCAACGCTAGTTCAGATGACATTCTTTTACCAAGTGTCTTAAGTAGAGATAGGACATGGTCGTGCTGTATCCCAAAATACAGTCTCTTGGAATTCTGGGATCGCTCAACCCACATGCATGAATGAATGAATGTTTTCACCACGGTGGCACAGCACTGCAGTGCCTGTGAAACCTGGCAGCTGATCACAGAAGGATCAAAAAGGTCCTCATGGCATGGCCATGATCCTCTCATCATGCCCAAGAGTTAACATTGCACATATCATCCTAATGTTTGCCTCTCTGCACTGACGGCCAGACATGTTTAACATGTAACATCTCACCCTCAGGATCATAGAATGGCTCATTGTGTTGGAAGGGACCTCAAGGATCATCAAGCTCCAACTCCCCTGCTGCCAGGTAGGGCTGCCAACCTCCATATCAGAAGCGATGTTAGAGCTGATAGAAGGCAATAATGCAAACACCAACCAGCCCAGTGTTGTTCTGTGAGCTGTAGGTGGGATCTGCAGTGCTCCTTAGGGGTACATCTGCTAATGTAATATAGCTGTTTAATTCAGCTTGCAACGAAATAAAGCTGAACTAAGTGGAAAACTCTAGAGCTGCGATGGCTTAATTGTTCATATGTGAGCCTTTACCATGCAATTTGGAAACTTTTTAGGCCGTGGGAACTCGCTTGCATGTTCTTGAGCCCATGAACTGCCTTGGTCTGTGGGTCTAACAACGATCAGTTCATAAAATGCTGTGAGTGCAGATTTCTCAGGGGAAAGGAATCAGAGGTCAGCCTGAGTCCGTACCCAATCCATGTGGCTCCTGTGCCCTGCATTCAGTGCTCCAACGTGGTCAGTGAGCTGGTGAGCACACCGTCAGTGCTCTTTAAGCAACTGCAAATCTACCCCTGCTTTCTCTTTTCCCTTTTCTCATTCTCTCCTTCCTCTCACATACCCCCGAATCACAAACCCCTCACACAAATGCCAGAAGCTTCTGAGACTGTCGTAAGCGTGCAGTTATCTGCATTAGGGACAAAGCTTCAATTTTTAAAGCTTTTTTAATTTTTATTTTTAAATCCACAGGACCTAGGAATCTTTTCCTGAAATTAATGTGAATTCAGGAGGTGTGTGTTTTAAGAGCTGCACCTAGTCCTGTGAAAGCAGAGGTAAGAACCAGCAGTTTGCAATGCTAATTATGGCCCGGTGATTTGAAGGGACCTGCACAATGTGCTAACATGCCTATGATGACACGCAGCATGATACATGGGGAAAGGTGAAGGCAAGGCTCGTATATCCCCATAACACTGAAGGCATATTTCCCTCTCTAATAACTTACAAACAGTCACCATTTGCTGTCTGCAAAATTAACCTCTCATCTCCTCCAGCCTGCTGATCTGGTGCATAGATATAGGATTTTAAGCTCCTCTATTGAAAAATGTCCCTGCAAAGCTGTCCATCAGAACTCCCGCTGCTTTCCAGAGAGTATTATTAATAAGTTCTTCCTATCAGAAATGGGACCCTTTTAGAGCTCAGATAAGGTTTTTTTTCCCTGTTAACCAGCTGGGCTGCTTGGCTGTGGACAAATGCCATGATGAATGACGGGTCAAGGATGGAGCAGGCTGATTTCTCTCCGAGCCTGACCTTGTCTCTGGTGTGACATCTGAAATGACAGGTGCATTAAAAAGTTATTTATGTAGGGGAGCTGCGATGCATTGTACCCTTTGCAAGGTAGCACCCAGTTTTGCAAGAGCATTAGAATAAAGACAGCCTCTGTGTCTGCTGCCGCTTGTACTGCTGGCTTTCTGTAAGCAGCTGCTGTGAAAGCAAGAGGAGAAGTGTTGAGCGTTTTTTAGTGCACAGAGGATGCTCTGGGAACTGAAAGGCAAAAAAGGGAGCAGGGTCTGAGAGCAGCAGCAGACAGCTTCCCAGCAAGTCACCTGAGTGTCTGCAGATTACTTGCCTGGAACAGCAGTAATCAGCTCTGGAAATCCACCTGAAGGGTTCTGGGCTGTTGAAGGGCCAATGTTGTGGATAAAATGCAGCACTGAGGATTATATGATTTCTACTGTTCAGCTCTTTATGGCCTCAGTGCACTTATAAGACTTTCTCTGTTGACTCCCAGACTCTGAGTAGTTGTGCTGTGGCTCCCTTCTGTCTTTACTGTTACTGAAATTAAAGGGACGCTTCTGCCTTTGTCCTTCTTCCTGTGGGACACATAGGCGGAACTGTAGCCATCCTCTGAACAGTCACTTCGTTTTGGGAGATGAATAGTTGCTGAATGGCGAGAGACCGCAGCCTAAATCTCCAGAACAATGGATGCAAACCCCATCAGGTTTCTAATGTCATCTGCCTGACATTTTGCTGCAAGTAGGAAGCTTGTGTTTTGAAATCCAGAACTTCCTCTGGACAAATAACCTGGCCTTACGCACCTGCTGTTTCATGGCCAAATGAGGACACAGTGTCCTATGGCACAGATTAAGTTGTAGGGCAGGGTTCATGGAAGAGCCCACGTGTAGTGATTTCTGCATCCTTCTGGGGTACCGATCAGATTAACGAAGACCAGAGAAACGCTGAAAAGCTGTCGTAGTGACACATCAGTATCCTGATAGTTTCAACAGAATTACAGCATTTGATATCAGCTCTGATTATACCTCTTCCTTCCTGGCTGTTTCTCCACCCCTCCGAAACACCCCCTGAAACAATTGCAGGAGAAATTGTAAAACGCCTGTACCAGCTTATTTTGCATGATGGGACTGCTAGAAGAGCCGGATGTTGGTGTGCATCCAACTCACGTTAACTTCAGTTTTGGGCTGCAGCCATACTCGAGTGACTTTGCAAGTCTTTTCTGACTGTCCAATTAAAGTTGATGTGCGCAGTAAATCTGCAGTATCCGAATAGTATTTGATGTCTCCATTTTGCATCAGGATTCTAGTGGTCGGGTCTGGGAAGTGGATGAAGCTTGCCTGAAGGCAGCATCTGCAAGTTGGTGGGGTTTTTTTTTTTCATCAGAAAAATGAATGATCTGGTATAATGAACGATTTTGTAGAATATCAAAGAAAGAGAGTATCAGCTGTGCACTTCATATGCAGTATTGATTGCAAGTACACTCATTAATCTGTGTGGTACAGGAAATTCCAGCCAAGGTTAGGAGAGCTTTGCTCTGTAGTGGAGCTGTGACTCCTATTGCCTTTAAAGAGGTTTGGATCAGGTTGCAAACAGCCAAAATTCATACTTCAGTTATTTCGCTATGGAAGTGTGTTGTCACAGACCGCTTCTGGTGTAATAGCAAGGAAAAATGGAAACGTCCCGGCCCTGTTTGGGCCTGCTTAAAGGTTTGATCTGTGCAGTTTGGGTGTTCTGGGCGAATGTAGGATGCACGGTGGACCTCTGTTCTCATTGTAGCACAACAAAGAGAGGAGCTGAGGAGGGGAGGGAGAAGGTATGTTTTCCACCATGGCCTGTTTAAAACATTATGAGCTACCTCTCTTCCATCATGAGTCGTGGTTTAAAGCTACTGCCCAGGGGCATAAAAATCAACTCCTAACAACTTCCAGTGGGACCACTATTCCATCAGTGCTCCCATCAAATGTTGACTCCATGATTAATATTCACCCTCTTTCTTCGTTAATCATCAGTCTTCATTCATTTCTTTGTAACTTCCTGCTGACAGGGGCAGTGTTCGTAGAGCAGCTGGTAGGGAAAACAGAACGAGCTGAACTGCTGCACGCAAGCTGCGAAGGGAAAAAGCCACAACAGTGCATTGTGTCAGCTCAAAATGATTCCTACAGATGCAGCTTTTTTTTTTTTTCTCCTTGCCCTATATGCTAAATTTTCAACAGACATTGTGAGACAGGACCTTCAAACAATCCATGGTGACTGTCGTACTGCTTTACCTTGAGTGCCGTAGCGCTTAGTAATTTAGAGCAGGAACTCCACTGATGAAGAACGAACTGTCGGAATTGGGCTCATCAAATAATATCTGTGTACAATCCTAAAATAGACAGTTTTGCAATTAACGCTTGCACGGTGATTTGCCAACAGGAAGCCCACTCCCAGCTTTGCCACAGCCCTCCTGAAGACCTTGTGTGTGAGACCAAACCTCTTCCCCATTGCCAAGCCTATGAGCTGAGAAGAGCTGCTGCTTTTTCTCTCATTCTGTCTCTTTGGGCAGCTAATATTGCCCTTCTGCAGCACAGGGATCCTGCACTGTTGTCCAAGATGTTGTATTAATGCATGCGTGAGTGCTGGGCTGGATATGTGCTCCCGAAATGGGTGATGTGTGCTGGTCTGCTGCATAGCTGCAACATTCATTGACTGGCAGTGTGAGCAAATGTCTGTGTACTTCCAAACATGGCAGCATCTACTGCAGCTTTTTTGGGAATAAATAAGTGGGAGGAAGAAGAAACCTCCTTGGCTGTGAAGAACGGTATTGCCTTGGTGCAGAGCTTGTACCCCTTTGCCTGTTTTTGTCTGACTTTTCTGGGATGAGTCTTTATCTTTGAAGATAAAGATCACGAGAAATGAGAACTTGCTCACTGTAAACTGCATCTTTTGCAACGCGAACATAGAAATAACAGAATGTGGTGGAGATCCAAAGAGGAAGCACCTCAGCAATTGAAAGCCTCCTGGGCAATAACTTCCTAAATCCGCCTGCAGATGTGCCACAGCTGTGCTTTCCACCTATATACAGAACCACCTATATACAGAAACCAAGGTTGGGGGGGGGGTCCCATCTATGGTGCTCCCACCCACCCAAGCTCACGGTGCTCTGGCAGGGCCTGGGACAAACCCAGCTGCACCAGCCATGTGTCTGCTGGCTTCCTGAGGAATGATGTGTCCCATGGTGCTTGCAGTACTATGCAGAATGAGCAACTTGAAGATGTGGTGGCAATGTGGTTCTCCTCCATCTCTCTGTGGGCAGATCATAAGACCTTGATTTTATTTTCCTGCTAAGCTGGTTTACCCCAGGTTGCTGTGGAACTGAATCTCTTGCACTTATCAGCATTAAACAGAAGCAATAAGCTCCTAGTGATGCCGTGAAGAGCTTTTCTTTCCTGGGTAGTAAATCTGCAGTGACTCTCTCTTACAGTTTTATTGAGGGTTATCAAGTGTTTATTCAAAAGGCATTTCCGTGCATTCAACGTTCTTCTAATTGGGCAGTGACTGGTAATGTCCTCCCCAGACAGACTATTATCGCCGTGGTAAAACTCTTTGTGTTTAGGCAATAGATGGTCCATGTTGCTGACTTGCTGGGTGGAGAGGAAGCAGGGCCCTGTCAGCACGTGGTTTCTTCCATGTGGAGTCCAACTATGGAAGAAGAATCTGGGCTCGGCATGGAAATTGTCAATAATCAGAGTGGTTTGGAATGAAATCCCTTTGTAGGAACATTTGGAAATGTGGAGAGGGAAGTAGGGGAGGGGTAAGCTTGGAGGTTGGTTTGGCTTATTAGGGGAGAAGTTTTTTTTCTCCTGGTTGTTGTGAAGAAGAAGAAATCGGACATGAGATGGACAAAAATATGGGATGGAAGAAGAGTCTCCCAAACCTGCCACATTAACAGGAAATTCTGTTGGACTCAGTAAGCACAAGCTCACATTTGGGTGAGGCATGACCTATGCGCAGCCAAGCCTCCAGCAATGTCTATGGGCTCCCACATCTTCCCCTGCTGTAGGAACCTTCCCCCGGCACAGGACAGGAGAAGAAGGGAGGTACAGCCGTGCTGCTTCGTGTGCACCTGCACAGCTGGGACTGCTCATTGTGTTTTCATCCTACAGCTACACATCATGCTCAGGGGATCACATCCAGCCCCGAATCGCAGAACTGGCACCTTGGGAAGTGCTCAGCTGTGAAAACTGACTGGCAGGACAGCTTTGCCATGTGAAAAAAAAAAATGCTTTGACTTACTTCTTTTTAAAAAGTGCTGTAAACGGGAGCAGCTGAATCGAGTCGCGGGCACATTCAGCAGGTATGCGCTTCTCCTGTGCCCTCTGAGTGCTGTTGGATGGAACGAGGCATCTGGTGCTGTGCTGAGCTTCAGCCTCACGGTGATGTGCGTGCCTCTGTGGCAGGAGGGATCCGGGAATTGGAAATGAGGACTCCTTGTTCAGAGCTGCAAATGTTGGGGCTGAGGGTTGGCTGCAGCAGGGTCCTACAGTGCTGCTGGTTGTGAAATTTGAGTTGGGCTAACAGTGAGCAAAAGGGGTCTAATCCCTGAGTGGTTCGAATGTAGTGCTTTGGGATCTGCATCGCCACTCAGGTGGGAACACCTTGAGGTGCCCACTGACATCAGTGGGATGATCTGAGTGTGAAGCAAAGTCAGACCAAGGAAGAGCTGATGAATTTTCCTTGGTTTTATTCCCTGTACTTCAGGTAGCATAGGCTTAGCGATTTGCTGGAGGGGGATGGATTGCATAGAAACAATGTGAGGCTTAATTAATGTGCAAAGTGCTTTGAGATCTTTGAGGGAATACATGCAGATAGTTACCTTTCCTCCTCAGAGGCTGTATTTCAGTAATGGATGAAGTGACCCCTAAAACATAATATTAATTCTGCAAAGCATTTGGGAGTTCTTAGGAATCAAAGGTGCCATGCAAATGCATTCTCACTTTGCTTTACTGGCCCCTTTGAGCCAGCCAGTGTGCCATTAGTGGTGATTCTCACTTAATCAGAATTCAGCCTTCAAATTTTCTCTAAGTCCATAGATAAATAAAGCAGCAGCCGTAGTTGATCATTTATTTATAAATCTATTTATAATCTATGTTTTGCATATTAATCAAAACCCCACCATGTGGCAACTCCTGATTAAGAGCCATTTTTTTTTTGTCTCATCTCTCTTGCCCCCAGATAATATGTGAAGAATTAGATTAGAAATAGTTTTTATAAATAAATTATGATAAACTCCTGCTTTATTTATATACTCAGACAAAGGTGCAGTCTTCCAAACACTGGATTTCTCCCTTCTCCTGGTTGTGCTTCCATCTCTGTGCCATGTGGAAGGCTGCGTTGGCTGTGGCATTCAGACAGGTCCTTTGGATGGACAGCTCTTCATTTTAGGTGAAAGAATGCCATGTTCCACTTCAGGTGGGAGGTCCAAGGCCTGAGCCAGGGCTGGCAACATCAGAAGGAGTTGAGGAGCTCATGCACGCAGAAACTAAAGGGGAAAAGTGGATAAACTGGGAAAAGGTTAGGGCTTGCAAGGGTTAGGGCTGTGCAATGTGAGCTGCCCAGTCTGAGAAGTGTTAGGATAAGATGGGAAGAGTGCTTCTGGAAAAGCCAGAGTTGTCCAAACCTGCTCCTGTGGAAAAAGCATAAATGCAGACAGTTTGGTTAAGGCTGGTTGGATAGAAGTGCAGAAAGCAGGCTCCTGCCAGGTCTTTTAAAGTACATCTATCTGGGAAATAGGGAACTCGAGTACCCTATTGTGAAGTATAATTACACACTGATAGAATTACATGTGCTGCATATCTGAATTGGCCTTGGTGGGACCACAACAGTTTTATTTTAATCTAAGGGTTTGAGTTATTGTGCACATTACCCGTTGTGTATGCATTTCAGATCGTCAGGGAATACAAAGGCTGCAGTGCAACCCATCGGTAAGAAATCACAGGACAGCATTAACTTCTGGAGTTGTGTATCTGTGGTTATGGTTCTAGCCTAAAGGGCTGGGCGGAAAAGGTTCAAAATAAAACATGAATACATTCTGAGTACAGGAAGAAAAAGAAACAAAGGAGTAAAAATCCCCAGATTCCTTAGGTCATGATGAAGGAGATCAGGAATCGGGGTATGACGAGGGCCAGCAGGCTTGGCTTTGCTTCCACTCCTGCCATGTGATTCTGAGCAAGACAATGTTCTTTGTCTGGTAAAGTGGGAAAAATAACCGCTTCCTACGTTGTGACGACGGAAGACATCTCAATACTGCAGTGATTACCGTGGTTATTTAAGTGAGAGTTTTGGTTACACAGGGACGATGCTGGAGGTCCTCGCTATGCCCTGGGACCCTTTCAGCCAACAGTGCAGTGCAGCGGTCCTGGGGTGGGACGTGGCATGCCCAGGGAGCTGAGCTGTTGTGGAGGGTTCTTGTCAACTGCTGCTTGCCCAAAACGCCAGCTGGACATTCCTATGCACATGAGATTGAACTGTGAATACAGAGTTTGAGCTGCACGCTTTATTTCCTTAAAGGTCTCTTCTAACTCAAACAATCCTATGAATCTGTTTTGCTGCTCTGTTTTGCACGGGTGAAAGTGTGGAGGCAGTTCTGTATCTGCCAGTCAGAATTTAACAGATCTCCAATGCAGAGTGACAAACACAGAAAGAGAGCCATTCTCCAACCAGTAGAGTTCCCAAGCGCAAAACATCTTTGAGTAGCAAATTTTAGCTAAGAAACATTGGGAGCTATTTATTCAGCCTCATTTCAACCAACTGCTGAACTTGACTTTACACAAGGGCTGGTGTGGGAGAGCAGTGAGGCACTGCAGCCCGAGCCCCATCCCACCTGGAGCACTGCGGTGCAAGGCCCCAGCACAACGTTGTGCAGGGCACAGCATGCAGCCCCACAGCACCTGCCCCACTGTGCTTCATCTTGCTTAATGAACACGGCTCCTTCAATAACTTTATTGCCCTCTGTGTGTTCCAGGATCCTTAATTACTTTTTGCTTGGCGGACGGTTTCCTTTTATTATTTTTATTTTTGTTAAGTATTACCAGATTCCTCACGCAACCTTATCCATGGGGAGAACGTGATTATTGAACCACAAATAAGCTGTACGAAAACGAAGACAAAAGAACAAATTCAAAGGTGATCCTTCTTTCACCACCCGAAATTCACTCGCAGAAGGCTGCCCCATGGATGCAGGAAGGGGGAAACTCACCCGAAGGCTATTACAGATATGATTTTAAATTATTATTTTCTTTAGCTGCAAAGGCTGTTGGAGTAGCAGTGAAAAAGAAAAGCAAGTGAACAAGCTGCCTGCTGCTTACTGCCAACAGCTCCTGATTACTTCAGCTAATTTCAGGGCCTGGAAACACTGTTGACAACCTGGTTTCTGAAACATAGGAAGTGTTATTTGGTCCTGCAATCTGCACCGCGTCTGTGTCAGGAGTTTCACTGCTGTCACTCGCAGCAACTTTCACCGTTCTATTGTCATCTCCCAGAACTAATTACCTTAAACTGATGAAATTAGATTTTTAAAAGTGAAATGCTTTCCTAAATTTGCTTTTCAGGTGCTTTATGAAGTTGCTTTAGCATGCTCCGTTGAGCTCTACGCTTACCTACATCAGAGAGAGGAACAGAGCGGTAGTAAGACGTTTTGGAGGCTGGCACCGACAGAGGGAAGAATTAAGTAAGCAGCAAAATGTGCTGCCCACATTGCCCCCACCTTGCTCTGTTTCATGCAGCTCTCTGCTGCTTCTGCATCTCCCTTCCATCTGTTCCCCATGGCCTGCTGAGAGCCACATCTCCTCTGCTGGCTGCTGCTGCTGCTGTCACTGCACCCCTTCCTGGCCCCCATTTCCAATAGATGTATGTATCGTGTGTGTATGTATGTACATATGGTTTTACCCATCAGTCTGCATTAATGCTTGTCTTTCACATCCAAATAGAATAATTCAGAGCATTCCTTAAGGCAAACTTCAGAAAATGAACTCTGGCCTTGCTTTAGCATCTCCTCGTGATGCCTTTTGCTGAGTGCTGTGGTTCACAAGCCTGGGTGCAGGACTGGGAATGGGGAGGATCTCTGTGTTAGCACACATTGAACAAAACCTTTGAATTTTAGTGTTCAGTGCAGTACACTGAAGTTTGGAGGGGGTGGGGGGAAGAATGCTAGCAAAGTGTAATCATTTGGTAAAATCATAATTATTAAGTACATCTGCTATTTTACACTGTTACTTGGCATGTGCTTCTTGCTGGGGCAATGCTTGGATCAACCTGATAGTATTGCTCACCAAGGCAAGTTCTACAGCACCCGGACCTTTCCTGCTGCAGAATACTTGCGTCTGGACTTCCTTGTCTCACCTTTTGAAGCAAAGTTATGCAGTATAAAGTGAAGGGGGTGAACCTGCCCAGTAGGTTAAACAGCAGCTATTGCTTACTCCTATGGAATGTTAAGCCTGAATGCTGCTTATAAGCTGGCTTTGCCCCATGATCAAGTTTGTTTTAGTGATTTATTTCTTTTTAGAATGATTCAGAAAGCTCAGGGCTCTTCATTTTCGTTTGAATATCAGAGAAAAGCATCCTTTCTTCCTCCTCACCTTGCTGAAAATGCTGTTTTGTATTAACGATCTTAAAACTATTGTAAGACTGAGATATTTCAAATTACTAACGACATATTTATGAAAGAGGAAACTAAATCTTAGATAGGCTTAGTGTGCGTTTGTTGCTTTCCCAGTTGCTCAGAGATAATTCTAACTCAAGGGAAAACTAATTTCACTTGTATGAGACTTTTTACTAAGCAGCCACTGATGAACTGCTGCCGTTTACTGCTCGTTCAGAACTGCTGCCTGAACAGTGGCCGCATCACCTCTGTCTGTCTGGCACCAACCAATAATTGCCTTCTCTCCTGGGCTTCCCTACCTTCCTCCATATCCTCAGTGCAACTTTTTGCCCTTCCTTCGCCTTTCTCTCATCAGCTCCTTGCACTCTGACACCTGAGATATGCATACACTCAGCTTGTGCTTTAAAGGCCACCCTTGGTATCCAAACAAACCTGACATGTGCAGAACAGATCTCTGTGTTATCTTATGAAAGGAATCCACTGCCTGGCTTTTATCTTCTTCTTCTTCTTTTTTTTTACCTAATGGATCACTTGGAAAATAAGTGGCACTTTTAGTGTCCATTAACTCTCACTTAACTGATGCTAAATTGCACTTGAGCACCTATGGACGCACTTGCAAGAGCCATGGTAATACCAGGTGAATTAATTAGAATTTGGACTGCCACTTCCAATGTAAAATGAATTCATAATGATGGGAAATCTAAAATAAAGGCTCACCAAAAAATACTTGGTACCATGTTAAGTATCCATTAATGCAATGGAATGACACTCAGGCTTTTGCAAAGAGAAACGAAGTCCCATGAAGGAGGGTGCCACCAAGAACCTCTGAGCAGGAGAACATCTGTAATATAAAACATGGGAGTTCGGCCCCTACCTGTGGTCATGTGTTGGGGAAGAAGTTAATACAACACTTCCCTGCTTGCAGGAGTTCATTAATATAAATCACCCCAAAAGTTTCCTTTGAATTTTCAGATTTTCTCCTGTAAGAGAAAAAGGCTCATTTCTGTTTCTTCTTTTTCCAGATAACGCTGTTGCAAAGGATGGAAAAGGCTCAGAGGTGAACCGATGGCTCCAGAGGTCCCAGGGGTGCTGACCTATCCTTGCCCCACGTGGAGCTGCTGAGCACCGTGCAGCTCTTGGTGCTGCTGCTGTGTGCACTCAGGTCCCAGCTGTGCCAAACGTTCTGCTGTCCCATCCTCATACCATGTGTCCTCATTAAAAAAAAACAACAGTGCAGCAAAACACGATGAGCAGTGTTAAAAATGTGTTGCAGATGTGGTAGTAACTCCCGGTTGCAATAGGCAGATGACTATTATTTCCTTGTTTCTATCCTATTATTGGGTCCAGCTGAGACCAGGGTTTTACATGTAACTACAGTGTCCCTGCCCTGCAGGCCAGGAACTGGTGAAACACATGTCTGAAGAGATGAAGAAACCTGTTCAGCAGCACGTGGTGCAAGCAGTGCCCTTCCCATCTCCCAGATACCCCAACGCATGGAGGCTGAACCATCCTGTAGTTCTGTGCCGCAGAGATCATTTTGCTCTCAGACCTTCTGCTGACCCTGAACGACTTTTGTTCTTTGAGAGCTCTTTTATTTCTCTCTCTTTTTTTTTTCTTCTGTTGTTGCTCGTATTTTCCCCTCTCATTAATTATACAGATGTGCTGGGGGCCATGTGCTTTGCCACATCACAAAGGAAACCACAGGACTTCAGATCAGAGGATCTGCCAGATGTCCTTGCCTGGCAGAGCACCGTGTGAGGGTCATGGCTACCAAAGCAGGCTTCCTGCATCCATGGGGCACGGTGGGGACAGCACCCAGTAAAGGGGCCACAGAAGAAACAAGCTTAGTGCAAGCACGGTGTAAGAGCTGTGAACTGCTTGCGTTCACTGCTGCGATCTTTTCCCCCCTTGAACTGAGGCACTAACACCCAGGATTCCTTAATACCAGAGCTGCCCATCTGTGCTTTGGTTGAACATCACCTTATTTCCTGACAAGCCCTTTGCCCCTTGGTGCAGTTTGCGATTTCAAGTCCAGAACTCAGACCTTCAGGAGTGCTCCTGCTTGGGAAAATGTGCTGTTTGCGTGTGGTTCACTTTGTTCTTATGTAGTCCATTCTTTGGAGTGTCAGTAAGAGTTATTAAAGGCAATGGGTTTGAAGTGATCGTTTCCTTCAGGTACCCACTCAGGACCAGGCTGTACGTTGTCTCCTTTGGCAATGTCTCCAGCAGTCTGCTAGGGAGGCTTTTTCTTTTGAACTTGTAGAAATGGCAGAGAGAAATGGTTGGTTTCATGTTTGGGACTACGCTTATTTATCTCTTCTGCCTTCAGAAGGGTGACTTAAGATTTATTTTTTGCTGGAGGAAACAGGTCCCAGCAAGGCCTCTGCAAGAATGGCCTGAGAGTACAGGTCCCACGTGTGGAGGGGCAGGGAGAGGGAAGAAAGCCACTACGCTATTTCTCTCCCTCAAAAGAAACACAAAGAGGAAGGCCAGCCACTACATATCCAGCTGTTATCTCTGATCTTGCTGCTGTTCTTTAACTATTTTCTTTCATGTTATTGAGATGTGTGATCAGCAGACACATGATTAACACAGGAGCACAAAGTTTCTTTTCTGTCACTGGTCGCTGGATCCAGATTTCTACTCTGGTAAGAGCAGAAATTGTATTCAAAATAACACTTGGGGGTTGTGCCCCTGTGCTTCTGGCTCTGGACCAAGCTTACCCTAGGCTTAGCTGGATAATTGTATTCAAGCATCACCAACAGACACCCAGTGTGTAGGAAGTCTTTGACACAGGACTAAAGGATCCATAGCAGTTCAGGCATCCTTGGAAACCGTGCTCTCCCTCCTCTTAAGCCTGATGACTTTATCCTTAGTTATATTTGTCCAAGGTTTCCATTAAACAGATTATAATTCCAAATTCTTAACCTTCAAGGCAAAGGTGAACGGCTCAGGGCAAATGGATTTGCAAACCCACCTAATGCATGTAAGTGCAGGATACCAACTTCTATTGTTTGATACATTCACTCTGCCCAAAACAAGTTAAAACCAATGCAGTGTTTCAGTAGTCAAAAAAAATGAGGATCAAAATCCATGACTATTGTTATTTTGTAAGTGTCTACAAGTGTTCCACAATTTTTGAATGAGTGAAAAACGGGTATCTGGGTTAGTTTCTTGCTGCTCCTGGATTTCCCATTGGTGTCTTTTGCTGCTGAACACGGGATAAATAAAGATCAATCCCCTATCGCCCCTCACAGTCATGTAATCTGTGATCTACAGAACTCTAAAGCAAAGGGAGGTAAGAGAGAATCCTCTGCAAGAGGCAAACAGTGCAAATGATTTCCTTTTCTTGCTGAAAATGGTGCTGTGGGAATTCTATGGCTCGTTTTTAATGGTGCTGCTGATCTCCGTGTAACTTCACTTGGGCCTTTATATGAACCAATGAGGAGGCCTTTTCCCTCTCATTCAGAACCTGTAACTTTGTGTAGCTTTAAGGAGTAAAAACCTTTTCATTTTCATGTGTCAGCCTTCAGGAACGCTGCAGCCTCATTGGGGAGCTTTCTCCTCCCTTATACCTCAAAAGCACACCTAGGAAATCAATGATTTGACAGCAAATCATTGAAACTTCCAAACCTTCACAAGCCGAGGAGGGCAGAACCCTCCCACTTGCTCCCCGGTCCTGTGGCCCATCGCACTGCTGGGGCTGGGGGGGGATGGGCCCTGCCACCTGCCCTGCAACAGGGCAACCAGCAGCAGCTGCAGCCACTTTGTAAACGAGCATGTGCTGGACAAGGGAGGTCTCTTCTGGGCTACAAGCAGAGTGCTGTTGGGTTGACAAGGTTTTCTCTCAAGTTCTTTGTTCTGTGGTAAGTAAAGTTGTTTTTGTTGCTAATAAGGAATAGAGGTTTTTTTGTTTGTTTGTTTTTTGTTTTTTATGGGTAGATGTTGCAAAATGCTGTAAGCTCTGCTTTGGTTCAGCTTTCTGGTTTGGCCTTCCTAGCTATGTGGTGGCAGGGCAGGTTGCCGTGTGCCAACACCAGCAAGCCTGGGAGGAGTTCTCAGTTGCTTTGCACATCTTTGTCTTTTGATGTTGTTGGTGCAGAAGTATTGGAATAAAATATCACGATGGTCACATCAAACTGCTAAGCTAGGCTATTCCTCTAGGGCTATTTAGCTGGAAAACCACGAAAGTTCCATCTTGTTGTAGACTTTTTTTTCCTTCCCTCTTTTTCTGTGAGTGTGAGCCTAGTGGGAAGTACTGCTGCAGTTCTGTGTTGGCGTGGGCTTGGACCTGATGATCAGAGACGAGTGTGAGCTGAATGTAACTTCTATCAGCTATTTCAGCTTTAAGTGCTCCTGGTTAAGTTTCGGTTACTCGTCAGTGTAGTTCGTCTGCCAAAGAGATATGTTTGTCACCTTAGCTTCTCCTGCGGTAGGAGAAGAGGCTGGGGTTGTCACTCTTGGAGTTTCCCCAAAGACTTTCAGCATGCAACAGATTTAATTACTCAGTTAAGAGTTTCCTGAGTTTTCCAGTGCAGGCTAAGAACTGTAAATGATGGAGGAACTGAGACAATGGGTGCGAGTGAATAGGGAGGAACAAAACTGTGATGTCTCCCAGATGTTAAAGAAATTTCTGTGCTGCTGAACAAAGGTGCTGTCTGTCCAATATCATTTCTATTCCAAACCTTCAATATTGCAGCTGACGGCAGAAAATGTGCAGTAAAACATGGGGAGGCCACTGGGTAATATCCACTGTAAAGTGTTAATTGCCTATTGAGGCTGTAAACTATGTCAATATGCCTGGATCTGAGTTATTGACAGACTCCTATTTATTCCAGCCTCACAAAGCTGGGCTCTTTAGAACTGGGCTCTAATCAGTCATGCTTTACTGATCCCACCAAGAAGTACCAGTCAATAAATGCGCTTGCTGCCTTAACCCTTTGAAGTTTGTAAAATTACAAGTGGGATTGATAACATTGATTTGGGGAGAACTCCTGACAGTGGAAACCCTTTGGAAATAAAAGCTGCCTGTGGTAAATGACACCTCCTCTGGAGCGATGGTTGTTCTGGGTCTGTGGGCTGAATCTCAGCTCTGTTGTCCTGCCAGCACCTGAGGCCTGAGCTGGAGGAAGGAGGAACTGCATATCCATGAACTAAAACCCCCAAAGCGTTCTGCCTTTCCAGGATCAATGGGATTCTGTGTCTGAGCTTCTGCGTCTTGCATTCTTGCTGCTGAGTGTTGATGTGCAGCAGCTGCGGTGGCATTTGAGGTGGGAAAGAAGCATCAAGCAAAGGGCCAAATGCTGCTTAGTCTGAGCTGGGGGAGGAGGAGGAGGAGGAGTGCCTTTGCCTGCACAATTTGGGTTTTGTAGACTTCTGAGATGTTGTCTGGCTTCTAGCAAGATGAAGGATGCTTGCTGGTGTGAGAGCAAAATTATATTGGTGGCTTTAGCAGAGTTCACCTTACTTGGTTACTCATGAGTACTGATGCTAATATAGTTCTAATAATTTACTGTATGGCTTTTTGTTTTCTTTTTGGTTTGTTTTTAAGCGAAGTAGCTGAAGGCTGGGGATAGCTACTTTTTTCTCAGATATGGAATAAATACAGATGAGTCTTGTCTGTGGAAGACAAAGCGAAGGTGATGCTATGGCTTGACACAGTCTGTAACCAATAGAGGTCTCAGAAATCATAACGGAGAATTAGAAATGAGGCAGAAAACCCTTCCTGTTGCATTTTCATATTAAATATCTTTGTCCTACAAATGAATCCCGGTTAACTGTTTCTTCCTCAGTCTTTTTTCTTTGATTCTGCTCTTTTCCTAGACTGATGCAATTTCATGCTAAATGTGGGATGCAAGTCTGTCATTGCTCAGACCTCCCAGCATGTTCTGGAGTAAGATCCTGCACTATTGGTTTTTGCAGACCTACAATATGATGTAGTTCCGGGTGCAGGAAAAAAGCATTGGGTGGTCGGGACCTTGTGATACACGGGGACTTCACTGACAAGCAGTATTGGTTTTTTGGTATGCTTGTTCTTCATGCTAAGTGGCATTTTAATAATTAGTATTATAATAATTTATACTAATTAATTTGTAATTCCTAAAGTAAGTGCATGTAGTTTTCAAGCAGAGAGGTTAGGCTCAGGTTAACTATTGATTCTGGTCTTTGCTGTAAAGAAATGTAGATCTTGTGTCTGTCAGATTTAAGACAGCCATCTTGACATCTATTAAGAGAGAGATACAGTTAAGAATCAGATTTTGTGCCTGAAAATAGACGCTTGCCTGGTGACTTTTGGGATCTGTTCTGCACACAATACTGCATTCCTTAAGGCACCAACTGCTATACATGTTGCCATGCCTCTCAGCAGTGAATCAGTGCTCTTGCAGATGCTGATATTAATAATGTCTTCTCAAAGGAACTGTGATTTTAAGAAAATCCAAGTTGAGTAGAGTCTCTGTGAAATAAACAGCTGTTTTAAATACATATGATGCTTTTGCAGCATGCGGAGTAATACTTTAAACAACCACTCCCAAGCTGCAAAGGAAAATGAGTTCATTTTGTTTTCGCTTCTTTCCAGCCCATTTTCTTTCGATGAATAGATAGAGATTTTAACAACTTAATCAGTCTGGTGGACTTGGAAGGACTTAGATTAGCTGCTGCTGGCAAACTCCTCAAACCTGAGGCTGGAGGTGCCGCAGTCCGTGGGTTGTGGATCGAGCAGGCTGTCCTTGTGCAGCATCTCTGCACAGAAGTGTTAATTGCTCTGTGGCAAAAACTGCTTTTGGTTCTTGCACACCCCTCATGCAATGTGTGTGCATTTTTGGGAGTGGATATGTGTTCTTTTCAGGAAATTATGGAACACAGTGGCGTTTCTTGAAGTCAGATTGCTAATAAAAGTCTAACACTTCAGCATATTAGTTTATCTTGTTTACATTAGGAGGGTGGTCGGAGTATTCCTAGAATACTAGGCTCCTTAATCCCAGCTGTGTTGCAGTCCAAAACGTGTGGCTGTCTCTATAGCCAAAGAGATGTTTCCAGCTTGATTTGTGAACTGCAGCAAAATGCAAAGCTTTGCATTTAATGCAAGCAAAACTCACAGAAGTACCCAGACTTGTCTGCAGTGGGCTGCAGGTTCAGGTGCTCCTGGGTGATGCCTGGGACAGAAGGCAGCTGCTCATGGATATGGATAGCTGGGTGAATAGATTGCTCTGAGCAGCAGGAACAGTTTCCAACCATGTAGAAAGAAGTGTTTCCTTTAACATGGTCACAATTAATCTCATTTTGTTCTTGAGCCTACAGAAGTATGAATTCTGGAGTGGGGGAAAAGATAAGACTTTGCAGGGGAAATAAATGCTCCCATTTGCAGTAAGCACGATAGGTTTTGCTTATTTTCTTTTCCCCCTGTTCGGTGGAGAGGAGTTGGATTACTCTTCGAGTCGTTTTCTTTTGCATAGCGTTTTCTTGCTCTGTGTTTTGAGCGATGTGACCACTAGAGAGCAGACTAAGCCTAGTAACAGGAGTTAATTAGTTCTTGGCCTCTTCGTTTCCTCCTGTCCCCTCTCCCCTCCCCCTGAATACACAGGCAGAGGGGGCTTGGGTGGCTCTGAGCTTGCCTCCAACGCTGTGCAATCTTAGGCCTAATTAAAACGCCGCAGACGGCCTGAACCCCACATTAAAATTTGATGAGGAATTGATCAGCCAAGCAAACAGGAAATTTAGCTGTGTGAGTGAAGGTAATGTTTGCTCAAATGTGTAATGAGGTCCATGGGGAATATTTATGGGGACCTCAGTGACAGTTTCAGCAGTTCCTTCTCCTTGAAGTCATCTTCCCTACCTGCCCTCTCTGTTATGAGGCTGTAGGCAGAAGGGAATCCAACGCCGGTGTCAGCCAGGCTGTGGAAGATGGGCTGTGTGTGGCTGCGATGGTGCCATGGAAAGCTCTGTGAGAGGAGTTGTGAAACTGCAACCTGACTTCTTTAAAAACAGCATCAATGGCTCCATAATGTAAGGAGTTGTGTACCACAATTGCTGCTGGAACTCCTTGCAGCGTGTTAGAAAGCAGACCCCCCCCCCCCAAAGGGTCAGGCGTTGTGTTACAGCAGATGTTAGCTTTATCTCCACAGACTGCAGGATAAGCTATACACGCTGTCAGCACAGGTATTTGGAGGGCAGCGGCAGTATGTTCACAGGGTAGGGAGCAATGCCCTCCTCAGCAGATCTTATCTATTTCTAATAATCAGTTAAAAGAAAGTGTAAATGCCTTCTTCATGCAGCAAACAGATGAATTTACATGCTTCTTATTTATCACTACTCTGCCCAAGGTAAATCAGCATGAGAGCGTCCTAACGCAAGCTGTTACTGATGGGTAGGATCACCCTCGCATCTGTATCTGCAAGCCACTGCTATTGCCCTCAGCTCCTGGCAGAGGCTTTGCAAAGATGTAGGGCTCTGCATTCAGGGCTCGCACAGGCCCCAGGCTTCAGATGCGCTAGTCCCAGCCCTCATACTTCCTATGGTTGCCTTCTTGTACCCCTCATGGCTACTTCTAATTTTGAGTGGTTAAAATTAGAGTTGAAGCTGACGCTGTAAGGACCTGGAGGGTCCTGACAGGATGGACAGCCAACAGTCTGTGCCCAGTGGAACAAAGTAGGAAGGAGAGTTGATGGCTGTCTTGGTGTGAGCCTTAGATGGGTGAGCATGCTGGTTGCAAGCCATTGCTTTGCTTTCTACTGCAACAAAGCTGTTCAACCTTGTGGCTTATCTGGTCTGCACTGAATGAAGATGAATCGCCTTGGGCTGCATAGACAACACTATATATAGTTAATGTATATAAGTAATAAAATTTATTTTGTGTACTTATGAAAACTGAAAATGATACAAAACCATAAAACTGGTGGGATACCTGACCTTGTTTTTGTGAAACCAGTGCGTCTGTCTGGTTTGGTGGCAGTGGTTGCCATTCTCAGTGAGCCCATGTTTGGTTGTTGTGAGTGATGGGTGTGCGCTGGGGCCAAGCTGAGCTGCTTGGTGGGGCAGAGTCACTGCCGTGATGGCAGGGGATGGCTGCAGGATGGGCTGGGCTGTGTGCCTGCGGGTTGGAAGGCAAAAGGGAAGCTGTTTACAGTGATGGTGGGAATTACGGTCGCTGAATACAGCATGAGAAGGTGGTAGAGCTGTAGTGTTTCTCGTTGGCAATAAAACCCAGGGAGGTTTACTTAGTCTAAAGCATGTGTAGGGTATCACTCACATTATACACCTTCCAAGTGTTGTGGCAACAGCAGTGATGAGATTTACTGAAGAGAAGGCAATTTTTCTTACTTTCTGGAGGCAAAAATTGAGGGGACGTGTTTGGAAACGCTGTTACTCATCAATGATGAAAAAAGAGGTAGCAGTAACAGAATGTCCAAGTTTTTCTTAGTTGTGGAAGGAAACCAGATGCCAGGCCTTGTGCTCGGTGTGTTGGATTCAATGCTTACCTTGTATATCCAGGTTATGGCTTACAGTAGCACCTCCGGCTGTTTTCTGGGAGGCACGTAAGCCGTGTCAGCACTCTCCTGACTGACACAACTGTCTTGCTTCCAAGGGGCGACTGTCTGTGTGCTGCTGCACAAAGCCATGGGCACACCTAACCTGCTCTGCGTTCAGCACGGTACTCCACTGTGCCATTTCAGCGTGCATGTATAAGAGAAGAGCAGCTGTATTTAATTCCTGTCTGCACCAGATCAGAAAAGTTTAGGCCTGGCAAGCCAATCAAACTGCAGCTTGCCTCTGGTGGGAGCTCCGGCCACCCAGCCTCGTTTGGTGGCACAGGGGAAGTGCTGTAGAAACTAGAAAGTGTGCTTGAAGTTGAATCTGATCATCCGTGTTGGGAGTCACCTGTTGACATCCAGCTTAATGCCTGTTACCAAACGTGCTGCTTCCAGCCTCGCTGATGCTTTGGCTTAGGAGATGTGACTTTGAACAAAACACTAGAATTGAAGGGAACCGTCGGCTGACTTGGGTTGGAAGGGACCCTGGGATGCCTGTTGTCTGGCCCCGTAGACTTGTGCACATTCAGTCTCATCAGGTGCCTGTGGGAGCCTCTGCTCTGGCCATGCCAAGGCCACCTCCCTGGCAGACCCATGCTGCCCTGCTTGCAGCAGTAGCCCCGACAGGGCAGCTGCAGGCAGAGAGCTGGCACCCAGCACAGGGGCACCGGGCAGAGGAGAGAGATGGGCACCAGGGGTGGGTTCCTAGTGGAGGAGTCGAGTCCGATGGTCTGACCATGCTGAGAATAACCAGTTCCATGCAGGACATTGTACATAGAGAGCTGGCACCCAGTTAGGTGTTAGCTGGCTGAGGGTTTGGAGTCTCAGGGTTCTGGGAGTAAAGTGCTGAAAAGCAGTGGCACCTGGGTTTCTGAATTGTTTTCTTTTTGACAGTTTAGGCTGTTACATTCCCAGACGGCAAAATCACCGTGGTGGTTCTGACTTAGTGGTGTTGCATCACAAAGCAGCGGTCAGCCTAAGCAGAATGAGAGACCTTTTCAGTATCTCCGTTTATCATTTGCAATTAAATGCCTTAGTCCTCCTGTCTCAAAGCAGTGGCAACTCCTCTCCTTCGCGATTTTAGCAGCTCTTTTACAACAATGCCTTCTTTAAGATACATTGTCCCCACCTGCTCCGAATGGGCGATGCCAGAGCAGGCCTGAAAAGGCGAGCCCGAGCGGTACCTTCCGTGGAGCAGACCTGAAGGAGAGCTGCCCCAGAAGCAGCCCTGAGGCTCAGCCCGCGTGGGTGGCTGCTGCCGGGCAGGACAGGGCCCCGTCTGCAGCAGCTCCAGAGGAGCACAGGCAGCAGCAGCACCGTGGGGTCTGTGCTCCCCAGGTGCCGGGCCAAAGCCCCTCCCTGGGTCGGTGGTGGCCGTGCAGCCTCAGGAGCAGCTCCCACGCTGCCGGGCTGTGCAGCAGCAGCAGGCAGAGCCCTGCTCAAGGCAATGGTTTCACCGACCGACCTTTTCTTCGATCTCGGTCCTTGTTTTGCACAGGGATACCAGGTTTATAGTTTACCTTTCAGAAAGAAATAGACACAACAACTGCTTTACCACCCACTTCAGGGTGCACCATAATTTATTGACAGTGCCCAGATCCCCGCGTGCCCTCTCTGTGGCAGGAGGGCCATCCCAGCCCTGTGCTCGTAGTGGAGATGCTCTGTTCTTCCAGCATTCTTCCTGCTGCTGTTGGCTGGGCTCTGTGCAGTGTCCGGCTCTGTGGTAGAGGCAGCCCTCGCCTGGGCACTGTGGGCTGACCGAGGCTGATCAGCGGGGAACGGAACGATGACCTCGAGCTGCCGGTGTCTTCTCCAGCGCAGCGCAGGGCAGCGATGTTCAGCGAGAGCTGAGGCAGAAGAGCTGTGCAGCGCCTCAGCCTCTGCCCTTCCTGCGCTTCCCGTCCCCGTTGCTGTTCCCGGCTGAGGTTGGGCCGCCCGCTCACATGCGCGGCCCGTCGGGGTGCCCGGCGTGGTCTCCGGCACCCATCCGCCGCTCCTGTGCCAGCCGCCTCAGCCACTCCCCGTCCTCCTCTTCCCGCGGGGGCTCCTCAAATCGGCTGCGCTGGTTGGGCTCCCCGTGCCAGGAGGAGCTGCGCACCAGCGGGCGGGGAGGCCTGGAGGGGCTGCGCTGCGTGCGCCGTGCTGGGACGCTGCGGGACCGATGCGCAGATCTTCTCTCCCGCCGCTCCCTGGTGCGCTGCAGCCTTCCCCGGGGCCGGCGGGTCGGGGGGCGACCCGAGGGGCGCCAGCTGAGGCGCAGCATGCCGGTGATTAACCCCCGGCACAGAGGGCAGTTGGGCACGTTGGCGGTCCAATGCTGGATGCACTCCCTGCAGAAGATGTGCCTGCAGGGCAGGGCGCGGATGGCGTCGGCCATCGGGCCGAGGCAGATGGGGCACGGCTCCTCGTGGGCCTCCACCGGCCACGTCCACCTCTCCCGCCTCCTGTTGGCAGCCGCCTCCCGGCTCATGGCTGCGGCTGCCCTGGCGCTGTGGGGCTCCAAGGATGGACTCGCTGGAAGCTGCCTCTTGCAGAGCAGTCGGCAGCCTCCGGGCCTCAGCGCCTCTCGCGCGTCCCACCAGTGACGGGCAGCTCGTGTGCCACTGGCAGGAGCTCTGAGCTCTGGGGATCCTCCAATGGGATCCTCAGCCTCTCGCGGTCCTCTCGCAGGACTCTGATGTCTCACGCACTGGCAAGGTCTCAGTGTCTCGTGCTCCCACAGGAAGACGCTCACACCTCGAGAGTCGCCAGCAAGACTCAATGCGGGCTGGGCCCGCTGGCTATGGGTAGGCGCCCGGCCCACTGTGAGGTCATGGGGCGACTGTGACTCTGCCATGCCATCACAGAGCGCACAGATAGGGGGAGGTTTGCTGTCCGCTCGTTGTGGCGTTGATCTTTTGGGCATTTTCCTGCCAGAGTCCACCCAAGGGCTTTCAGTGGGACTTTTTCACCAAGAGTGAAAATAAACGATTTGCTGAAGCAACCAATGTAACGGATTTGGGGCTGCCATTGCTCACTGCTGTAGCTGTGACCGTGCTGGCATTTGATACTAGTGCTAGCAAAGCAAATGCTATCCTGGGTAATTTTCACCAAGAAGTGAAGGGGCAGTGCTTGCCGAGAAGGGATCACTGTCCTGGTGGGAAAAGAGCAGCACAGCTTCTCTGTTTCTCTTGTCTCTTTAATCCCTCTTCCTGCCCCTGCTCTGCACCCTCCAGGACTTTCCCTTACATCCTAACCTTCTCTCTTCCCTTTTTGGGTGACTTTTAACATGGCTTGGGTGGAGAGTCATGAACATCAGTCTCATGTTTATAGCATGTTCTTATTGGAGCGTGTTATCCTACTCAGGGCTATCAACTTTAATATTAACTTCAGCCTCCCTCCTCCATGTCAGTTGTTAGCCATTAGTTCTCCTGTCTTATTTGTTGGTGGGTTGTGGGGTGAATATTTTCTTTCCTCTCCCTTTTCTGGCCAGTGTACTTTGGAAGACTTTGTTAGTCCTCACATCCCTTGTCAAAGCCGCTTACGAGTGTGCTTTGGAGAACGTTGGTGGCCAAGGTTCCACCCAGTTCCAGCCCTTTTCCACGGCCAGGGTTTCCACGCAGCGGCTCAGGCATCACAGGCTCCATCCAACTTGGCCTTGAATGCTTCTGAGGTTGGGGCACCCACCCTTCTCTGGGCAGCAGTGCCGGGGCCTCACCGCCCTCTGAGTAAAGAAATTTCCCTTTGCATGGAACCTAAACGTCCCTTTGTTTTGCTTAAAACTCTTTCCTCTGCCCACTTCCTGCCTCTGTTTGACAAGTGGGAACAGTTGCTCTCCCTCCTGTTAAGCTCCCTATAAGTACTGGTAGACTTAGAATCCAGAACCAAGAGGCATGAGATTTGCTTGTAAGCATATCTGGGTACAGGCTGAACGCCCGTGTGGGCAGGTGAGCCTTGCAAGCAGTAATTGTCTTGAATTGTTTTGCCTTGAATAACTCGTGTTTTGTCTTAATGGTAATGTCTTCTCACTGTTTAATTTTAGCCTTTGAAGAATCAGATATTTCCACTACTCCTCTTTGTAATCTGTTAATTTTCTTGACAGTAGTTTTGTTCCTACCTTCATCTTTTACAGAATACTGACCAGGGCTGGACCCCAAACCAATCTCAGTGTGATTGCTGTACTCTCTAGTAGCTATCCTTTAATAGCTACAGATTGAGGGTCAGACAGTGTTTGATCTGCTTAGTACATTTGGTAAGCAGTACATCGGACTTCAAGTAAGATTTTAGCTACAGTTGAGTCAGAAACCTTAGAGAAGTTCAAGTCCTCTTCATTCTCACAGCTGCCATTATCAATCAGGTTTGTAATCTTACCAAAAAGAACGAAAAAAGATAAGTGTGGTTTGTTTAAACCAATTTTCCATGAAACACAGCAGTTACAGTTCTAGTCTGCAGTTCTTTGTTGATGGTTCGTGAACAAATCTTTCATTATTTTGCCAATTATTAAGACTAGGCTAGACGGTCTTCAGTTATCCGGAGTCATCCGTAACTCTTTAAAATTGAAACTTCTTGGCAGTCCTGCAACTTCTGGCATTTATGAGGTTGTTTTCCATGATGTTCTAAAAGGTTAACAGTCCTCTAATTCCTTTAAACTTCTTGGTCTTTGTTATCTTGACCTGTTGATTTCGTTTTTTTCCTTGAAACCTTTGGCAGACAGCCCATGTTAATGCAGGCAATTTAGTTGCTTGATTATCAGTAATCCAATCAAACCAAGTTGAGCCATAACTTTTCGTTGAACTCCCTGATCCTAGCTGTAACTCAAGAGGGTTTGTGAGGCGTTTCTGCCTTTTTTGCATCTTTCTGTGTATAGTTTCACCATCAGTATATGCTTGCATGTAGGGTTTTTGGTATGTTTTATTAAATCTCTCGTTATTAATTTTGTCTGTTGATATCTCGCTTATTCCATTAGCCACCTCTTATCAATTTCTGACTTTTTAGGTATTGCTTTTATATCTCTTAAACAGGAATATTTTTAGCCTGTGTATCTTCTTCATTATTTTTTGGTGTAGTTACAGCTTTTTCAGCTGCCACTGGAAAGTCCTTGAGCAATTTGCAATTATCAGCAGTGCTTTCCCTGTGAAACACGATGCTCCCAGTCAGTTATGTTAACTATCGTCTGTGCTTACAAGACTTGTCCTTTCTAAATACCTTAGTCTGAAAGATGTTAAGGAAATGCAAGACTTGTTATATTGGTGACTGAATTCTCCTGGCTTTAATCTTGCAGACTTTTCCACAAACATCAGTAACTTCCTCTGCTTGTAAAGCTCCTGTTGGTTTTAAGGTGCTGTCTGTGCAAGTATGTTTGAAGGATCTGCTTCTAACAAAGGACCTGTGTCAATGGGAAGGTTTAATGTGAAAATAATGTGATCAAGCGCTAAGTTGCCTTCACCAGCAATTAAGTGTAACAGCACCTAATGGCAGACTAGGAAGGATCAGCCCGAGGGCAATTTCTACCACTGCTTCTCTGCGGCATCGCTGTCTAACTTAATAAACTTTTCATGCACAAAGTTTCAATTAAAGGGAATGCTCTTTGTATTTAAAATCAAATCAGGCATGTGCTCTCGATAGTCATGTGGCAGCTGAGATGATGTGGTGAGAGTGCTCTGCCTCACTGCTAAAGCCGATGAGAAAGGAGCTGACACAAAGCTGTGCCCATCACAGCACCACTGCAGAGCATCCCCAGGCCTGATATTAAGCTACATATTGCTACGGTAGTGGTGAAGGTGTTTTCTTTCCATTTAAAGGCAGACTGCTAAGTTTCTGGTTTCAAGCAGCATTCTCTCCCTGCTTCCCCCCTCCCCACTGCTCCAAGTCTGAATCCCCTGTGGGCATTGCCCTCCTCCCAGGCACAGTGAGGTTTAATCCACTTGAGATGACTCTTTGTTTTCTTACTGTAGTTCCTCACCCAACCCATAGTTGCTGTAGGAACACTAATGAGCATGTCATCAGACCTCCCTGTGATAGTGGCAAATGTTATATTCATTTTACAGACAGAGGTTGTATCTGGGCAGACTCGCACTGATTTTATCAGTGGAACCAGGAACAATCATCTTTTGCTGACTTTTAAAAAGGACCCTTCTTCTGGGGTCATCCCTTGCTTATTTTTTATAATAAACTCCATGTCAAGAAAACGGAAGGCTGCGCAACTTCCAGCAAGGTCAGGTATAGAGGAATTTGAAAAGAGGGGATAAAGGCAATGCTGACTGCGTGCATGGAGTTAAGTGGTGTCTCCCTGAAGTAGTGAGGTGCAGAGAGGCAAGACAGACCCACAGCTTGCTTTTGTCATTAGAGGGTCGTTGTAAAAAAAAAAAGAAAATATCTCAGGTGAAAGAGCCTGAAGTACCTCTGGGGTGAACTTCAGCAGGCTGAAAGGTTAATTAGTGGGACGAGGTAGGCTGTAGCTAGGTAGCCTAAGCTGAAGAAGCCGCTGTTGAAAGCTTTTGCATGGTAAAGCTTCAGATTTCAGGTAAGTTCTGTCTGGATGAAGAGTGAAGAGAATGCTTTCCATACTACTTGTGCTTTTTGTGCTGGTGGCTATGAGTGTATTTCTAGTAAATTAGTTTGCAGGCTCTTTTTATATCTTTAATAGTGCTGCTTCTATGCAGACGCATTACAGAGGCTGGTCAGCCTGTGGGGTTAGTGTGGACCACCAAACACTGCAATCCTGAAACTAATACTGGACTCTCTTCTTTATCATTGTTTAAGAAATCCAAGATTAAAAAAGAAAAAAATACAAGTATTTCATGCCTTTGTAGTGGTACGGTACTTAACAACTGCATTCCTGACTGTGTGTGAGCACTACTTTTTTGTTTGGTACTGGGACCTCTGAAGCAATGGAAGCTGCTTTGAAAGGTTGGGAACCGAGGACTAGCTGGAAAGCTGTAGAGTAACAGCAGTTTGAGATGCATGGAAGAGTCAAAATGAACGGGAAGTGAGCACGTGTGTACGATGCCTGGTGGGTTCATCCGATGTCAGTAATGCGTCATTGGGAGAAGGGGCATCTTCAGTTTCTTCTTGTGATCTTTTGGAAATTTGCATGGTGGGAGAAATGATGCTGTAAGTGTACTTGGTGAGTTAAGCTAATCCTCTGGCAACGAGGTATGGTGGTGTTTCTAGCAGTGATATCAGTAGCAGCAACAGAACGAAGGTCTGACTTTTCTTTTGGTTTTTTTTTTTTTTACCTGGTCCC
Organism: Alectoris magna; assembly: GCA_030625065.1. NCBI lineage: Eukaryota > Metazoa > Chordata > Aves > Galliformes > Phasianidae > Alectoris > Alectoris magna. The sequence goes on along the minus strand of CM060576.1, from coordinate 9,984,771 downwards.
TGCCCTGCAGTCTAGCTGGTCACGCACCATGCAAGCTTCTCTTCTGTAATCATGAGATCTGCGGAGTTCAAACCCAACAGTTTAGTTCCTGAAGTATTTCACGGGGTATCTATATGTGTTGCTCCTTACCAAAATCCTTCAGCATTTTTTGGAAGGACTCCTCTTGACTGAAGGCCTCAAGAGCCCAATCTTCAAGTTGATTCCTTGTGGAAGACCTTCAGCATCCCCGGAAAGACTTCTTACAAATGTCTTGTCATCACTTCAGATTCAGTTCTGACAAGAGGCCACAAGGGCCCCATTTGTAAAAACCTTGCACATCATATTATATGCCCGCAGTTACTGTAGACATTTCTGGGCTGCAATAAACTTGCGTGACAGAAACCATTCTTTCTTTTTACAGGTGACATCCTCAAATTGCTAGGTCCTTTTCTCCATTGCTTTGCCCCTTAGCTGGTGTTACACAGCTATGCAAACTCCTACCAGATCGGAATGGTAGCATTTCATCCTCTTTCCCTGGAGAGTCAGTGTCGGCAGAAGTGAAAGGCATTGGAGAATTGAGTTATACAGCCTCGCTCTTCTCCCCAAGTGAGCATTTCAGAGTGGTTCATTCCAGACATAAATGAAGGTGTGGGATTTGAAGATAGCTTGGATGAATGCATTTCTTTGTGTGTGACCTCTAAAAATAAGGAGGCAGACTTGCTGCAGTATGTTGCAAGTTGCAGAAAAGCAATTAGAGGGGAAGGGTCACCCCGTTTGTCAAAAAAACAAAATTAGATTAGAGAAGGCATTTTGGCCATGGGGCCTTCCTTAGGCTAAAGAAGAACAGGATGCTGTTCAGTTTTGCTGTGTCCTAGTTTCACCATGCCCCGAGGAAGACCCCCAAGGCTGAAAACTTATTTCTGATTGTTTTATAAATGACTTTTTCTTCCCTCTTTGGCATTCAAAATAACATTAATTTTGAACTGAAGTGTTTCTGTTGGAAAGATGCTTCCCGAACAGAGGAAGAATTTTAAAAAACATTTAAGTAGTCACCGATTAAGTAGTCACTCATTGACACTTTCTTAGTTTTCTTCCATGTTCTCTTTTCTTGCTAGGCTGAGTGTGTGGTTTATCTCCCAGCTTAGGCGTTCAGTGTGATTGTATGGGTATCTTGTTCAGAAGGACTAAAATTTCCAAAGGCACGTAAGATAAGGCATGAAATGTGTGAGCTGATGAACTCTAAACCAGAGCTGTGCAGGAGATGAGTGCTGCCTTTGTTATTTCAGAAACAAGACTATGGCAGTGAACCTAATGCCAGAATCTCAGCTTTAGGTGCCCCAGTACTGCAGTGGTTGGTTTGTTAGTGATCAGAGAGCACGAGTACTCTATGTGCCCGTTGTGTAAATTAGTTATTTGGGAAACTGAATTTGTTAGTAACTGATGTGTTTTTTTAGTGCTTTTAGGTGCCTCCACAGTAGGTGTAGGTATCTGGATATATTGATACGTAAGGTGAGAGTTGCCACATCTAACGATATGAGCATTAAACCATGACTGATATGTGTTCTCATGTAACAAACTGCTTGGAATGTTTTGTAGTAGAGCTCTAGGCTCAAGAGAATCAGAATAGCCTGAGAAGCTGGAAACAACCAGGACTTCTACGTTTGGGCTGTGACTTCTGAAATACAAATCGCTCTCTTTAGAACCTGATGACAGACGAAAGAGCTGGAAATGTTGAATATATGGGGGTAATTCTTGTGAAGAAGTTGAGATTACATATATAAACAAATATATGTATTTTAAAAATATATAAAGCGTGTATGCATATATGTATATATTTAAGTATATACAGGTTGCCCGGAGAGGCAGTGGATACCCTGTCCCTGGAGGCATTCGAGGCCAGGTTGGATGAGGCCATGGGCAGCCTGGTCTAGTATTAAAAGTGGAGGCTGGTGGCCCTGTGTGTGGCAGGGGGATTGGAGCTTCATGATCCTTGAGGTCCCTTCCAACCCAGGCCATTCTGTGATTTTACGATATTATGCCTATCGATAGGGATTAGGAAGACCTTCAAAGATGTAGCTGCATGGATAACTTGTCATCAAAACCTCAAGTTATTTACACCAAATGAGTAAATTACATGCATGTTGAATTCAAGTTCCTAGAGTACTTTGGGGTGTATTGATGAAAATTTATTTCTTCTTGCATAATATTGAATATGGATCACATAAACCAGTACAGGCAAGCTATTTCTCTCTAACATCTTTATAGAATGAAAGAAATAAAATGGAATCATAGAATGGCTTAGGTTGGAGGGGATCTTAAAGATCATCCAGTTCGAAGTACCTGCCATGGGCTGGCTGCTCCAACCAGGTCAGGATGCCCAGGCCTTCAACATCCAGCCTGGCCTTGGGCACCCCCGGGGATGGGGCACCCACAGCTCTGGGCAGCAGTGTCAGGGCCTCACCACCCTCTGAGTAAAATTTTCTTCCTGACATCTAACCTAAATCTCCTCTCTTTTAGTTTAATGGTAACAGCAGTGTTCATGACTGGTGAATGGTGACTGTATGGATGTAATTTGTACATAGGAACACCTGGTTTTGCTGTCATCGTATAACCTATCTGTAGTTTCAACTGTGGTCATTTACTTTCTAAGCAACTGTTAGGCAGTTTAATTAATCTTTGGTAAAAACTAAGTAACTAAGTGTGTCTTTGGAAGGACGCTAACTCACGAGTAGAGATTTTGTTTTTCTTTGGTATTCTCTTATGAAAACCGTGTTTCCAAATGGTGAAGCTCTCAGGACCAGTCGCAGCATGAGCTGCCAACGTAGCACTTGATGAATGGTTAAAGGTTCTGCCTTCTTTCCCCTGTCTCTGCAAACTGTTTTGTGATTCTTTGACAATTTTACTAAACGTTTTTCTTGGATGTATTTTCTGAATGGCTTTTGGTGGTGCTGTGCCTGCCGCTAGCTTTGGGTTGGCTCTTTGTGATGTCGGTCGCATCAGCTGTGTGAAATCGCACATTGATGCATCAACACTTAAGACAATGAAATGTGTGGGGAAAACACTTGAATCCTAGTTATCTTTTCCTCCTTTGGCTGCAGCTGGTTGTACTGAAAGGGAACCCCTTTTTCTGACTGGAATTTTAAGAATTAAAAGCTTCACAATCAGCATTTCCTACCAACTTCAGAAACATGCCTAGAATTTACAATTCAATCCAGATCTTTTTAAGTGGCTGCTAACTTCAGGTGATGATTTCTGACTACCAGCTGATACTCAAAGAGTGGCAGTCGGCACTTCCTGAAGCTGATGCTTTTAGATTAAGGTAAGCATCTTATAAAAGATCACCTGTATTAGCTTAGGCCCTGCTGAGCTTTACCCCAATGAAAGGCAGCATGGACAGAACCCCTTTGTAAGATTTATTAAGGAACGTGCAAAAATTGCTGTCACAGTTAGAAGCTGAAATACAAAATAAGACAAAATAAAAGCCAAAACCAACTCGAGCTGATCATGCATCAAATAAAAACGTCTCTTGTGTTGCCCAGAATGTCAGGCTGTCCTCTGGGAAGAATGATTTCCATGGGGACAGGGGGTCTGCTGGTGAAAGCTGGGCTGCCAGCCCTCTGTACACGTACACCAGATATTAATAGCATGCTTAGAAATGTAAATAGAGGGCATACAAAAATGCTAAATATAAAGACGACATGGATTGTGGTGCTTAATGGATCTAAGCAACCAGCTTTACTACTTGTTTATGAAATGTATCTTATCATACACACAGATTTCTGATGAATGGGAAGAAACGCAAAATGTTGCCCCAGGCTATGGAGCAGATCTGGACTGATGCTGCCTAGTGAGCACAGGAGGCTTTGGAGGTGAGGGAATGGTTTTTTCATGAATTTAGTATTTTATTTAGAAACACACCCGAAGGCATCACTGACTTTAAGGCTAACAAGGGGTCATTAGACTGCGTTATCTGATTAAGTTAGTAACTAGGAGCATATAAAAACATCTACTTCCTTCATTTTGAAGACTCTTGAAACTTTAGATGTCAGGATCACCCAGCCCTTCCTCACATTGCTCAGAGGGATCTGGCTTTGTCCCAGTACAGAAAATGTCAAGTGGCATTACGTGCTTTATTATTACCTTTCTCTTCTGGCTCTTACTGTTTTGTGGCAAATTTGTGGATCATCAAGTCCAGCTCCTGGCTCCACGCGGGCCCACCTGAATCATATGTCTGAGAGCGATGTCCAAACACTCCTTGGACTCTGGCAGCTTGGGGCTGCAACCACTGCCCTGAGGAGTATACCCTGTGCCAGTGTTGCATGGAGGGAAGTTTATGAACTGACAAGCTAGTTTGCTGCCTGCAGAACTGGAGAGCAATGTTTAGGCAAGATGGTGTCTGCTGATCGTGGTGGTTGTTGGGTATGGGTTATGGAGAGGGCACGATGGCTTTGTAACCCTCAAATGCATGCAGCAACGTGCACAAACAGTGTTAGGAAGGAGGAGGCAGTACTCCCACCTTTCTTTGCCCACCTCCAGCAATTTCACCAAATTTAAAACTTCCACATGTAAGGAGGGCAGGGGAATGAAGCGTTTTGTTTCACGCCAGCATGAACTAAGCTTAAACATTTTAGTGTGTGGATGCCTAAGTCAAATACCTAAACTGTGGCAAAGAATAGAGTAAATAGACATATCTGCTTGGAGAATTCCAGTAAGAAGAGTGGGGTTTGTTTTGAATGAAGACGTTTGGGTTCCTGGCCAAAAATAATAGAAAAGTTCATATTTTTCTGGATTTGTGAAGAATGAAAGAATTGTATGCTTCTGTCTCAATTAGTTTTTGTTATTCATCACCAAAACAAAATGTGCTATTTATTGCCTTCGAGTGATTTTCCTCCTAATGTAGCATAATGCCTTTACCAAAAACTTTAGTGTCTGAGTAGTGTTAACAAGTAAATCCTCACATTTTTGTTATTTTGGTGAATGCTGCTGTTGTTCTTACCTGGAAAAACTGCTTTTTGCATTGACAGAAATAGTGAAAAATGACCCAATGGCAGATTGTTTGCACAAACTAGCTTTCATTCCACACTTTGCTTAGAAACGTAGATCACAGTACCGTGGTATTTAGAGTCAGGCTTAACTTTGCACTTGTGAATAGCTTTATTGACTTCAGTGGAGCTGTTACAGAGACGGATCTGTGTGTTATGTGTCCAGCAGATCACTTACAGAAAGGTTGGGTGGTTGTGCCTGGAAGATGCTGGAGTGCTTATGGACTCCCAACCTGGATCTGCTTTATAACCTTAAAATAACTGTTCTGTGCCACTTGATTCCCAACTCCACCATTGCTCCCATTTATTTATTTATTTTTGTATTTCCCCCTGCCCCCCCCTTTTTCTTTTTCTGGCTGTTTTGATCATAAATTCTTTAAGGTGGCATGTCTTTGTGCCCTTTCAGGTACTGAGCATGTTTAGGTGCACCAGTGTGAAAGGTGACCTTCTCTGTATGTACATCCCTCTTCTGTTCTGCTTCTCTTCCATGCTAAATGTTCCGTGCTTTGAAGAGCTGGTGAGACTTGCTGGTGTTCAGGTTCTTCCTCACTTACAGGTGTAAGCATGATGCACAGTGGCACAATGGAGTCCTGCTCCCTTCTAGAGCAGATGCCCTTGTAATTTACACTCTGTGACCATTGTTAATGCAGTCCCGGCCTTATATTTATTAATTAACAGATTTAGGAAATTGAAGACTTAATAAAATCATAAATCTAGGTCAAATTGAGCCTGAAATACTGAAGTGCATGTATAACGCATTCATCCGCATGATCTTTTCTATTAATCCAACAAATGTCTTCCTACGGTAAGCAATTCTGTTTCCTGTTTTTCACCCTCATCCACAATAAGCAGCTACATTTGTTTCTTCTTTTTCTTTAGCCTAAAGATAATTCATTAAAGTAGCTCTCCCTCCCCCTTTTTCTGATCCGCCTCTCCACCTCCTAACACCCCCCTAAAAAACACCATCAATATTTCATAAACTTACAGTGACAAATGTATTTTAATGTGGTCCACAGAGAACCTGAGATTGATTGGCCTCTCAGAAATATGACACGTTTCAAAGCAGGATATTCATGGAGTGTTTTAGTGCCTACATTAGTCAGAGAGAAGCAGCGCCTAAATTTATCATAGTTATGGCTTTCTCGGTATCCATTTTCTTTTAGCCGCTGACAGCAAGTATCTGAATGGTCCCTATTGATTGGCTTTGTGGTTCTGTCTTTAGAATGCATTGGCTGTGGGGGTTTTCAGATCAAATTAAGTCTTGGCTTCCTGGAGTTTGTGCATATCTACGGCACAAGTGCGGACAAAGCTGGCTTCATTCATGCTGATTTTCATTCACAAGGGCATTACGCGTACGGGAAGGGAAAACTGAAATCTCCGCTGATGTTGTGGGTGAACTGATCCTGTTTGAAAGCAGGCGATACATAATCCCAGAAGGAAGCAGCAGTGAAGGATGGAGGACAGGAAGCACCCACTGGTGTTCCGGCCATGATGGTACACGGCCTAGGGAGCTGGGGTTTGGGAAAAGCTTAAGAGGTCTTCATGTCTTCAGCATGGCTCTGAATGCCTGATAATGAGGAGTGCTGTCTGATGGGCTGCTCAGATTGTGCTGTTCTTGTCTAGCTGTGAATGGCAGGCTCGTGTGTTATTTAATATCCTTTCTATCATGTTAGAATCCTTCAAACTCTGTGGATAACTCAGTATCACATAGAGGTGCAAGTGAATTTTAAGTTTGTTGACCAAATGCGACGTTGTGAAGAAGTTGGTTTAAAATAGGTTATTTTAACTGTTGAGTCAAGGAAAATACCTCATGTGATGTTAAAGTTTCAATGGGTGTTCCTGTTCACTGCAGGGGGGTTGAACTAGATGACGTTTAAAGGTCCCTTCCAACTCTAATGCTTCTACGATTGTGTACGTTACTCAGCAATATCCAGAAAGTATAAAAGGGAATGGTCTTTTTTTTGCCAAATGGATTGGATTTGTAAAAAGCTTGGAATAACTTTGAAGATGAGTTCTATGAATCTGACTTCGTAAAGAACCTATTGGTTTCCATTACCCTTTCTCATGATTTGAATTGCAAGGCTTGAGCAGAGCAAATGTGGAAGATGATCTACATTATTCCATGTACAGAATATTCCTTCAGGCCTATTGTTGGATGAGGTGTGCTTTGTGTGCTTGAACCATTTTAAATTCCTGCTTTCTCCCCCCTCGTCTCCATCCCCTATGGTTTCAGTGTCACCAATCTAATACTCCCCACGAGTGCAAAACTCATTTTTAAAACCCAAGCACAATGAATTAGCTCATAGCAATACCTTAGCATGTGGTTCAGCTTGGCTTCGGTTTGCACTTCAGTCTTCTGTGCGGACTCTTCTGAGTCCTGTTGTAAAAGGGGAGTTCCCACAGTGGATGAATATGGGTTGAAAGTCAGAATGACTGGGTTTGCCAGGAAGGCAGGAAGATGGCTTTTAGAGTTCATGGATCCGTGAGGCCAGGAGGGACCATGGCATTGTCTCTCTGACTTACTGTACATCAAAGGCCGTTGCATTTTGCCTAGTGACTACATCACTGATCCTGTAACTTTTGAGCCTACATACAAAGTAACTTATGTCTGCATAAATCAGATATCCAGACAGCATGCATTTGTTGATTTGAATATATCAAAAGATAGAGAATAACCGGATTTAAAAAAAATTGTGGCTGTGTTTTAATTTAAGTAAGTCTGGCTTCAGTTTCCAGCTGTTGGTTTTTGTTACGCCTCTCTGATAGATTAATGAGCCGTTTAATACCCTTTATTTTCTCCCCGTGAAGGTACTTAGACACTAATCGAGTTACCTCTCAATCTCTGTTGATAGGCTAAACAGATCGAGCTCTTTCAGCTCTCGTGATCTCAGTTATGTTTTCCCCAGTTGCTCAGATCTTTGCTTTTTCTCAACCTTGTTAAAAAAGTTAGGACACCGCATCAGAGCTTTGTGTGCCTTCCGTTGGCCTCAGTGATGCCATAAATAAAAGCACAGTCACTTCATCAATCCTGCTTACTGCTCCTTTTGTTTATACCTCGAAGACCAACGTTAGCCGTTTCTGTCACAACATTGTGCTGGGAGCTTACGTTGAGTTGCTTGTTCAGTAACTTTTTCAAAGTAATTTATCTGTGGAGTAGAGGCCCTCCTTTAGCAGGGAAGGATGACATTTCTTTTTCTTCATTTTTCCTGCACTTTCACTTATGGGCAGTGTTACCGATATACCAGATGTTTGCTTTCTGTGAACTAGGGAAGCCACTTCACACGCAGGGTTTGCACCGTCACAGCTGCCCACCGCCACCTTGGGCACATCTGGGCAGGATATGTGGTCTTCAAACGTGGCATACATCACTGTACTCCCCAGGGTTCCAACCAAACAACTGCTAATTGTTAAGAGGGTGGTTCCCCCGCCTGTTTTGTGCTGCGATGCAGTCTTTTTGGTTTAAAAACAAACAAAAATCAGAGGTTGTTTAGTTGGTTTTCCAGCCAAAATAGGTAATTTTAAACATTGAGTCAAGGTAGAGCAAGCGTAGCCAGTGCCACGTGATGGGGCTGACATCTTGCTCTGGCTAACTGTGGCTTGACTCAATCCCAGTTCAGTGGCAAGAGATGCGTTTTTATGTGGTCAGCTCATTTATATACACTTAGACTTACTCTTTTGTCATCTTCTTTAAATACTGAGTTACTGTAATGCTGAATGTGATAATTATGCTTCCCCCCTAAAGGAATCCATGCTGAGAGCAACATATGCTTTCATCCTCCAGGACAGACTATTCCGTTAGTCTCTTTTAAAATAAATGATTAGAGCTGGCTGAGAGGGTTTGTGAGAAGGATTCTGCAGTCTCGCAGGCTCCAACAGCCCGCGCGGTTGGGCTGTGATTTGTTCCTCTGTATTTACACTTACAAATTAATTTTATTTGTATTGGGAATTCACCCAGAAGTCTTCATTAGGATGAAGATCATAGCGTGAAGATGGATCCAACCACAGACACCAAACTGAGACCTGGTGATAGCTGATGATGGTTACTGGCATCTAATTTCTCACGCTTCAGGGCTGGCCGGGGGTGGTACAGTAGGTACGTGGTGATGTCTGGCAATTGGACTTTGCAGGAAATCTCAGGTTAAATCCTCAGGAGTCGAAGCATCTGAAATTGTTTACTTCAGCGTTATGGTATCTCTCCTGGAAGGTATTAAAATGAGTTTTGTTCATGCAGATCCTTATGTAGTGGCTGTTTTATGTCCAAAGGCTCATTTTTTGTATGCCAGTAATGGCTATTCAAGATCCAGCAGGGCTACATTGTTTATTTCTGTCCCTTGGTACTTACGTTGGCCCCTAGGTTAGTGAAAATATCACCGCAGATGTCCCAAAAGATAAATTTCATTGGAAAACTGGGAGGAGAGGAACAAACCCTGACTTAATAGCTAGATAAGGTAGCATAGCAATGCATGACATCTTGTATGAATTGTTTTATGCAGATAATGGGGTAGAATGATGGAGCCAGCAGGCACCTGCGTTGTTGTGGTGTTTTGTTTCTGTTTCTTGATATTGTCCCATAGCAAAGGCATCCTTGGTGTATCTCGTTTCAGGACAACCCTAACCCCCACTGAAAGCAAATAGCCATGGGAAGCTTTTGCTCTATTTTAGGAGTGAAACTGTGAAGAAGAATCTGTCTGTAATGCAAGCACTTGATTGGAGCAGGCTGGGAAAACCGACTCAGCTCAGTGAAGCATTCTGGTTCTGAGAGCTGCCTGGTGTTTATGGGAGGTGATGGAATGCACTTGGAATGGAGGTGGTCATCAGAGCCTGCATCTTGGTTGCCAAATTCTGTGTTTTGCATGGTGTGCCTAATTGAAATGGCTCATCCTTACTGGTAGAATGATGCTACTTTGTTTTTTGTTTTTTTTTTTTTCCCAACCAGAATGTAATTTTTATGGGTAATAAAGCATGTTTTATATATGCTAGCCTTCATCTGAAGAGTATAAAGCAGGAAATGAACTGATGGCTTAGCTCAGGTGAGCATCCAGCCTGTCCCCAGACTGCCCTGTGCCGATTGCTTCCACACGACACCCAATGTATTGTTGCACAGAAATCTAATTTTAATGTGTATTTGACTGGCTGAACTTTGCACCACGATGGTGGCGATGGGCACAGCTTGCTTTTGGTGAGCTTGATTTCATGGCCTGCGTGCTTGGTTTTTAAACTTCCAAAACTCTTCTCATTTATTGACTCAATTTACTAATTATGTGTCTTTGCTTTCCAAGCTGTGTAAGCAGAAAACAGTTTATTTACACGGAAAATTTGGAACACTTCAGCATTTCCCCCTCTTCCTTCTTCTGAATGAAATGTCAGAGTGAAAAGAGGTTTTGGGGGGTTTGTTTTTTGAAAGCAGAGGTGCAATTTGCTGATCAGATCAGTTTAAGCTGATTAGCTTTAGAGATGCAACTTTATGTGAAGTTATTTCCTAATGAAAAACCTTACTTCTCTAAGGAAAATCCATTTGAAGCTGTTCGAGTGTTCCTGTTTTCAGCTTTTGTTTTTCTTCTATAAGAGGGAATTCTGCAAGGGCTCCGCAGGGGATTTTTTAACATTCCGATAAATAGCAATGAAGGAGCTATTCTGAAAAATGATGGGTTTTGTAAGTGTAGTTGGTTCTCCAAGATTTTGTTTTGGGGTAGAAAGAACTCATTCAAAGTTCTCAATCAGCATTGCCTATCATCTCATTAATCGCTTCTTATAACTAAGAAAAATACTGGTCTCTCAGAATGTCTCCTCTTTAACTGTCAAAACAGTATTTGCTTATATTTGCTCCCATAACTATTTCTAGCATGGTTTGCAAAGCGTTAATGAGGATTAAATGGTTTTGGCAGTTACTGTCTGCGCCAAGCTGTACTTACACGTTTGGCAGCTGCTTTGTCCCTCATCTGAAAGCTCTTTACAATCCATAGGGTGCGCAATAGTAGATTCAGAGAGATAGCTTTTTAATCAACACAGGAAAAGGAAAGCTTTCTGGCAGCAGTTTAAACCTGTTTAAAAATGGGGGTGGAATTTGGGGGGATAAAGCAACGCTAAACTAACTGGGAAAAATGTGCGGAATTAATGCTTATAAAGTGATATCTCTTGGGGAGCCTGGAAAAGTCACAACAATATCTGGTAAATGCGAACAGAGTTGTGCGAGGGAAGATCCTGTGAGGGAAAAGGAACATTTCTGGGTGTAGAAAACGAGCAAAAACGATCCATATAAGTTACATTAGAGAGCCTGGTTGCACAGTCGTTCAGAGCAAGAATAGATTTTTGAAGGGCTATCCTTAGATGAACTAAGATAGTTCTGAGCACCTCTGCAAATAACTGCCAGGGGTGCTGACATCTCCTTAAATATTTCAGCTTGACGTAGCAGTCTGTAACCTGGTACGGAATTATTCCTGATTTGATAGATCAATACAGACCGCGCTGTAGAACACGAGAGGGTTTCAGTCTCAGTTCTTGTATCTTCCTGCAGGATTCATGCATTCGGCGTTTCGTTGCAATAAAAAATCAAATTTCTTTTCATCGCTGAAGATTGCGGGTTGGTTTTGTTTGTTCGTGTTGGTATTTTGGAGAGTCCTGATTTTTGGTCATGGGCAAAAAAGGTTTCCAAACACCTGGTGAAGTACAGGATGCTGGCTCTTAGACCAGAAGCATGCAGCTTGGCTGTGGAAGCATGAAAAGCTGCAGTGGTTCGTAAGCATTTCTTCTCGCTTGTTTTTAGTTCTGTTGCTTCTGTTTGTGTTTCTGGGTTTGTCAGTGCAAATTTTCGAACCTTCTGTGGTCTGGTTAAAAGCATACGTACATTCATGGTGGCTTTTTGACTCCATTTAGCAGGCTCAGGGGCGTAACTTACTTGTGCACTGAGGTTGTAGGGAGATTGTGTGCATTGGGAGCACAGCAAAATGGTTGGCATCAAGCATTTTTAGGAAACTTTGCATTCCTGACAGATTAGGCAGGGATGCAATAGTGTGGGCGAGTAGTCTAATGCGGCCCAACTTTTTGCCTATTATTGTTTGCTGATTATAACTCTTCGATATCTTCGGTAGGAGATTGAGGCTAATTCAGACTAAATCTATTGAATCACTTTCTGGAGAAATAAATCACCACAAGAAGTGCTGCTACGGTGTGTTTCTTACCCTCTGTACTGCATTCACAGCAAGGCAGGTTTTATCCGAGGGGGGTGATCACCATCACAGGGCCAGTAGGAAGTTGTGTTCCCTGTGAGCCTGTGAACCAACCTTCACATTACAGCTGATGTTGTAAATGTCCAGGGCTGCCCTCTGTGGGCATCACTGTGGAAGCCCAAGGTTGGAATGAGATATGATATTCAGGTGCCGTGTTAGGTCTCTATATAGCTCCGTTCCTAACTGTATATTCATTATCCCTCTGACCCCCGCCATCTTTTTTTCCTCAAGAAAAAAAAGAAATCTAATAGTATAACTGCCTCAAAACATCCCCATACCAGCCACGTCCTACACAAACGTACTTTTTTCTTACCGTTTGTTCATTCCTAATATCTGTTGCTTACAAGGTGTGAAAAGGTTCTTAGTCGCGTAGCAGATGAAGTGATGATATTGGGACACTTTTCCAGATGGCAAGGTTTCTCTCAGCTCTTTGCAAGAGATCCAGGATTGTGGGGAGTGAGGGGAGATGTAGTGGGTTGGCATGTTTCAAATCTGCATATGCTTTGTGGGGTGTGTGTGTGTGTGTGTGTGTGTGTGTGTGTTCTCTCCCCACGTCAGGCGTTCTGTGGGTAAGGAGGCATGACAGAGATGTGTTAAATGTCAGTCATCCCCAGAGCCTCCGACAATGAGCAGCGATTAAACAAGAAGCTGGGGAAGAGGAAAAGAAAATCGCGTGCAGTTTTTAATAATTCATAAACGTTGTGTCTGTTTTACTGTTCTCTGCATTTGAAAACAGTGCCCAAACCTTGCCTGCAAGCACAACTTATCCCTTACTGTAAAAGGGAAAGAATTCATTATGGCTAAATTGTAGTTTTGTCTTTTCTTTCCTTTTTGGATGATGGTTATCTTGTTTCATGGATTGAACTGAACCGAAAACCTTACGTCCAAACCATAAAATTGAAATTTAGATGGAACCTACCGTGAGCCCCAGACGGTGACAATTTGCAAAGCTTCTCCATTCCATAGCTTTACCAATATTAATTTGAATGTATGGGCAAAACTAGAATTACTCATCAGTAAACTCAGCGGTGTCCAATGCACTTCCGTTACAGTGTCCAGAATGAAAGGGGCAGGTTAGCATTAATCCTTTGAGGTCGGTGGGATTGTGCTGGTGTTAGAAGAGTGTAAAAGAGAGGTTTGATCTCGCTCTGGTCATTAAACATTAAAGCATAAAATTCTCTTTCTCTGGGACCTGGAACACAGAGATCTCCATCCTGGAGGTATTTTCAGTTGGCAAACAGCTTTCTGATGCTGTTGGTGCTCCCCATAAGAACTCAGGGTAACTGCTAGGCTGATCAATTAGGCTGAACTGAGTCCTGTTGGTGTACCAATTCAGCTGCTGAGGGTGCAGGAGGTGATAGCAAATGTCATTTAATAAAGGCAGGCCTTATGGGGCATAACAGCATTGGTCTGTGTATATCACCTGAGTTCTTACTTTGCGGGTCCCTGCCAAAGTCTGCCTCTTTTCCTATTTGTGACCTTTTGCACGCGTTCTCCCTCCCTGCAGAGCAGGTGATCATAAGGGCTGAGTCTTTTAAGGGTTTGTCTATAATTTCAGTGATGTAGTAACAGAAATGGGCCATCATCCAACCCGACAAATGGAAGAATGCTTACATTCCTGTGTTGGGTGCAGAGCTCTGTTAGATCTGCGCATACAGATTTGCACTATCATTTTGGCTTTTCTTTTTCTAGACTGAAAGCCCTGGGCTTCCACCTTCGTGAGAGGTGGTGATCCTCTGTCTGTGTTTTGTGGGGTTTCTTTTTGTATAGTTTCTGTTTTGTTTTTAGTCTTGTCATTTCTTAAAGCAGCTTTTAGTTGCATCTTTTAAATAATCCTATCACTCTTTGACATTTAACTGGTGCTATCATGTGAATCATGAAAACAGTTCTGTTTTAACTACTCAGCAGTGGAAACTCTTTGCAAAGTCAACCAGCTTTCATTAGCTAGGATTTATGACCAAGGGTGTTTCATTCTGACCAGTAGCTGCCTCACTTTGCACGAGACCTCCTTGAAATGTTCAAGTGAATCACAGTTGTTGGTAGCATACCCTCCTTGATATTTTGAATGTCTTTGGGTAGTTCATACAATCACTATTAGTCATCTCTTGTTCCATTACTATAGGCAAAAGGGACAACTGTCTTTGGCTTGGCAACCTGACGACCAGAAGAGGTTCAGGTTGGATATTAGGAAAAATTTCTTCACAGGAGGAGTGGTGATGCATTGGCATAGGCTGCCCAAGGAGGTGGGGGAGTCACCATCCCTGGGGGTGTTTCATAAAGGGGTGGCCGTAGCATTGAGGATAATGGTTTAGAGCAGTCACTGGCATAAGTTGATGGTTGGACTAGAGGTCCTAGTGGTCTTTCCAACCTTAGTGATGCTGTGATTCATGCAGGGCATTGGTTCAGTGAGCAGAGCGGAAGTCTGTGGCAGAGTACCAGACTTTGTGCCAGTACAAAACTGGCATCAAGACCTCAGTTTTTAAACTCTTGTGACACTCAGTTGCTTTGACCTTCATTCTGTCTTGCCAGAATTTTGTCCCTGCCATGGGCTGCCCTCCAGCCTGTGCTGAAGATGATGCTAAACGCTGTCACCCTTGCTCTATTGCTTGCAGTAAGTAGATGCAATGGTTTGGCTATTTTTTTTTTTCCTGTGGTTGTGCAGAGAATGACTGTGGTGAGCCATGTTTGCTGTAGCCGAGTTCTGTTTCAGCTGGAGTAGTTCCCTGCAAGGTCTCACGAACGCTTGTGTTGGCAGAATAGGCAGGGTGCTCCGTGCAGAGGAGACAAAGCACTCTTGTATTATTTTTTTGGGGCTTGGGGAGCAAGGCCATATCAAACCACTGAGAATTAGGGTTACGTTTTAAATTTTGGAATTGATCTTCAGCAAAGACCTACGGTTGTGGCCAAACACCTAAATACGTAATATTCTCTTTCAGAACAAAAATCAGCTTTAGAGTTCCCAGAAAATGAGTTATGCTACTACTATATAAGGATAGCAACACGCTGTATTCCTCTTAGGCAGGATGGTCTCCTCATAGTGTAGCCTTGGCACTGCCAGTGAGGTCTTCCAATCTCATCACTTCGGTCTCTTTTTTATTGCACTTGCTCACAGTAGCTCTTCGTGCATTGAGATTCTGCTGTTTGGGTGAGGTACAAATAAAAGGAAGGCTTTGAGACCGTCCCCAGAACCTTTTCCTCTAAAAGAATGTTAAGAACCCCAAAATACGTTGGTGTTTGTTTTTAATGCGTGTAAAGTCAAAGAAGTTTGGAGGGAATGTGGAATATTATGTAGAGATGGATAATGATTCATTGCTGTCGGGACTGTGGGTCTGGTTTGGGTGACTGTTAATATAACATAGTTCAAATGAGAATGGATACTTTTTATTCACATATATTTAATCAAGCAGTTCCTGGGAAGAAACAGAAGGCGAATTGTGAGGTTCTGACAGCTATGAGTATACGATGCTTCAAAGTGGCAGATACTTTGTTCTCTCTGGTAACCCTATTCTCCTTATGCTTTTGTTTTCTTCCAAATAAGAGCAAAAAGCCCCTTAGAAAGGTGAAGAGGTCTCTCACCCATTTGAGCTGTTTAAAGCTCATTCAGGTGCTGCTGGTCAGGTATTTCCGAGCATCGCTGGCAACTCCTGGTGAGGTTTTGGACTTGTTGTTCCTGCACTCCTGCTTTGACTTTTATGGTTTTTGGTTGTTTTTTTTTTCTTTCTCTCACTCCTGGTTCTTTATATTTTTAAATATTTTTAAATTTTGATATTTGTGCCCAGTTTGCCGTCCAGCCCCGCTGCCTGGGAAGTCTTTGGAAGCAAATAGATCCACTAATGCTGTTCTGTGGCAATTTCAGCTGATCTGAGCCTGGGCAGCTGCTGCCTGCTAGCTCTGTGCCCAGCTGCGTGGTCAGCTTGGTTTGCTGTGGGAGCTTTGTAGGTGGTTCTCCAAGGTGAGCAGAGCATCCCGTTGTCTGCTGCCTCTGTTAGGCAAGAGCAGCTTCCCATGTATTGCAGAATTTCAGCACTAATAAGGGATGCTGTTTGGATCTTTTGTGATGGTAGAAATATGGCAGTATCTCCAAACATTCCTGTGCTGGAAAACCACAAAAACCAACCCTACCTCATCCCCCCCAATTCCATGTGTGGTACACCTCCATCCTGCTATACCCCTTTTGAATAAAGGGGAGGAAAAAACAGTGCTGGGAGGTGAGGGGGTGAATCTCAGCAAGATTTCAGCCCTCCTTTCTCCTTCAGTTGCAAGAGTAGCAGGCTTTTGCAGCTAGTACTGATCAGGCTCTGGAAGGGCAGGTTAGGCTCAGGGCTGGTGGGACCACCCAGGCCAGCACAGAGCAGAGCACAGCAGCTCTTCTGGCTGGTGGGGCTAGTGGGTTCATTCAGGAGCATCCCGTCAGGAATGCGCAGCACCTCATCAGGTCAGCCTTGTGAAATTGGACGTTTTTGGTTGCACACGGGTACAGATGTTCTCCTGCTGGAGAGTTCATTATGGGAGTTTCATGGCTCTGAAACGTGCTTTACTGTGGAAATAAAGGCTTGGCAGGGATCACAGCAGTGGGATTTATGCATATAAAAGAATTTAATATACTGTTGTGTGAGTCTGATGCTGAAGGTGAGGGATTGATGGCACTGGATATAACTAGGCCTAGTGAAGGCTTTGTTTCTCCTTCCATACCTCTGTCTGTTTACTTACTCTCCTGCTCTCATAGCTCCACTGCTGGGCATCTGCCCAGCATCTGGGCATCAACAGGTTTGATGGCTGTGCTGACTTCTGCGATGTCAGAGTCAATGTGGCTCTGGCCAAATGGCTGCTAAGCCTTTGAATAAAATTGTCAGGCTTATGATCTGTAGCTTAGTGTGGGTCCAGCTCAAAACTCAGCAGTAGTAAATAGCGTTTCAGGTCAGAAAGCCACTTGTTTTTCTGTTCAGAATGTGCTTGCTGGTGAAGAATTGCTCACGTTGAAGTTTGAGATGGTCTTTGTGCCATTTGATTCTTGGGTTAACTCCCACCTGCCTTTGTGACCTGCAAGTCAATCTGGAACTAAATCTTTGCTTTTCCTTGAAACTTGTTGAATCAGTGTTGCTCTGTAGTATTGCATACTGCTGTTGGTATAAAGAGGAGCTGTTCTCCTCCTCCTGAAATGCAGGTGGGGAAAGCTGGAATTGGCGTGTCAGCTCAAACCAAGGAATTTTAATAACTGTAAAGCTATAGGCAAGAGGGACTTTGTTAGAATTACCTCCCCAGTCCAGAAAAAGCAGGGTTAGGAGAGATTTGTGGTTTTCTTATGTGAGTATCCAGTCTTGCGCTTTCAGATAAATCTTTCCTGTGATCCTAACGTTTAGTTCAGGGTTCCAATTTTGTATCTTGCAACATGTCTTATTAAAATATATATTGTGCCTTTTTATGAATATTTAATGACAAGCACTTAGTAAAGGTTTCATAATAGCCTCTAGTAAGCTTTTATAAAACATTAACAGTGGTATGATGAACTCATTCGTGTGGTTTCCACGTAGAAGACCCATAGAATGAAGAATGGGAGGGAACAGAGTCCTTGTGGGATAAGAAAACAATCAATTGATTATTAACTGCAATTAGAATTGCAATGCTTGATTCAGGACAGCTTGATTTAGGTACCATTTAAACAGGAGCAGGGGATCCGCCCAATAAAGCCCTACTTCTTGTCCCATGGGAAGAAAATTGGACCTTTGGGTATTTTTAGGACAAAGCATAGTGTTAGCATTATTAGTTGGCTGTGAATGCAGTCACAAAGAAGCAAACTGACTTCTGTGTGCACAGGCAGGTCTTCCTTGCCAGGCTGGAGTCCTGCCTTTGTATAATAAGGGGCAGAAATAGCAAGGAGGAGGATGATGATGTGACAGCCAAACATCCACAAAGGAATTCTGGAACAGCAAAAATGATTTTTAGGATAATGTAGATTCAAAAAGGGGAGATGTTGTTTTATGGCTTAACAAATAGATCTCCTGTTTAAAAAAAAAATGGGGTCAAGAAGAAATGCACGTGAGCTGAACCAGCTATCGGTATTTTGCAGTCTGGGTGTAACGCATGCTCTATTTTCTCCATTAAAAGAGAAGAGTGTTTTGGCAATTGCTTTAACGCAGTTTATATGGAGATATTTGTATTTCTGCAAAGGAGCAGATCTGTTTCTGAAATTAAAATCTGCTGGGTCTGCGTATGACATAGGAGAAAGCCTTGGCTGCAGAATATCTGGCTACCTGGTTTGTATCTTTAAACAAAACGTGAGCCCTGGTGAACGATTCAGGTTTGAACGGTTCCTAAGAACATTTAAAAAAAAAAAAACCCATCTCTACCATTTTTCTTTATTGAGAAGAACTTTTTTAGTAAAGCCTGTTTGAATACGTTTCTTCCTTGGAGTAATTCAGCTCAGGGTTGTACTTAGGGATCGCTGTAAATAACTGCAGAAGGTGCAGCTCTCCTCTGAAAAGCAAACCAACTGGGATGGACTTGTAAATCTTCCAGAAAGTCCATCTGCATCATTATTACAGTGTAAGACAAAAGCCAAGACATGCAACGCCGGGTACCTGCACCAGACCAGGCTGTGACACACCGATGGGAATTTCACACCATTTGATGTAGGTTCTTGTACGACCCAATGTAAGCACTTTGTCTCTTCCATCCTTGCTTTCTTTGGACTTGTGGAGCAAGATGTTTGGTATCAAAGCTGTGAAGAGGGCAAGTGTGGGCAGGATTGTGCCCTCCTCCTTATGGAGGAATTGCTGCATGCCTTTGCTGTCCGTTTCTATCACATCAGCCACTTAATGATCACAAAGCTGTGACTGCCAGCTGAATGTAGAAGAGGAAATTATAGGCAAATGACATCAGGCAGATCTTCAGTTGGCTGTTGTGGGGAGTTGTTAGCTCTGCACTGACACTGGGGCTGGTAGAGAGCAATGGGGAAGGGAGGGAGAATGGAAAGAGGTAATGGAGGGAAAAGAAATCTTACCTTGGCTTCACCAGTGGCAACATGAGCATATGCAATTATAAGATAGCTGGCAGATGACAGAGTTAGTTAATGTAACAAGCCCTGTAAAGCATTTAGCCACATTCTAGTGTTTAATCAGCTGTGTAAAGTGCAATATCTATCTTTCAATTTTATGCCATTAAGGGAGACAAGATTTTGATTAGGTACTTAATCTGGGCAAGAGGAAAACAGGCCCAGAGCAAGCCCACAATAGGCAGCAGAAGGGACATTCGACGAAGGATTCGATAAAGGAGAAAGACAGAAATTTAACATAAAAGAGAATTAGTGCAGCTCCTTTCAATTTAGTGCACAGATTTTTATGGACTAATCAATTAGAGGCTGTGGCTGTGCTGCTGGGAAGTGGTGCCGTGTTAGAGGCTTTGCCATATTAATTCTGTTCATTACACTGAGGTCAGGCTGAGTGCTTTGGAGAAGCCCCTGCTGCCGAGCAGGTCACGTCGTGGCTGTCATCCCTTTGTTCAGAGGGGTAGATGGGTACAGCGAGCAAGGAACTTGTGGGGGCAGCTGTGTGTAGAGCGGTTTGCTCCATGTGAGTATGTGTGTGCGTTCTTTTGCTTGCTCTCGGTTGGTCTTTCCTTTGAAAGCTGGGTTTGTAGTATTTTTCTCTATTGAGGAAGAGGTTCCTATGGGGAGAAAATGCTGATCCAGTCACAGGATGCTGTCTGGAGCCGTGGAAGGTTGGGATGCAGTTCGGAGGTTTAGTTAAGACTTCCTTCTGACCTTCCAATGAATTGAGCAACCTGGTACAGCTGGTAGCTCAAGCAGCACCTCCCACAAAAGGAATGAAGTTAACTCTATTACCCTGAGGAGATTAGGAATGGGAGCACTTGTGAGCTATAGGGAACCCAGAGGTGCATAGCTGTTATCCCATGCAAACAAGACGCATGCAGGTGTGACAGAGGTATTGCTGTGTATTACAGGCTGTGTCTTGTAGTGTCTAGGCCTGGGCGCTTGTGGAAGTCAGAACATATGAGGGAGCTTCAACCATCTGCCACACTTGTGCTTGTGTCAGGCCTCTGGAAAAGAGGTCCTGCATGGGAAAGGCTTTGTTTCTCTCTGAGAAGGATGCTCCATGGTTTGCAGTAGGGATGGCAAAGATTTGCGGTACTGGAGAGCCGAAGGAGTGCCGGGTTCTGAAACCCTCGTATGGACCTGGAGGTCTGAAACCTTTGGGAGGTGAACCGAAGAGGCTGGAGAGCTGTCCTATGCTATTTATGGTAATAACCCAATTCTCCGGGGTATGTTTGGGCCCCTGAACAGGCTGAGGGCCAGAAAGCGCATCCTTAGGAAACGCAGCTCTTTCTTTCAGCTGTGTCTTGTCTTGTTTGTGGAGCATCATCTAGGACTTGCACCATAGCATGCTTTGTGTGCTGATTTCAGAGGTGGGTAAGCCTGTAAAAATCAGGGGAGAAGAGGCTGTGGGCATGAAGGTTAGAAGAGAATCGTGTCTGTTTTGTGGATGCAGACTTTTCGTAGCACTGTTACTCTGTGTCTCAGAAAGCACTACGTGCGGTGCTGCACTCTCTTCTACCTCGGCTCTGAAGCTGCCCACCATGCTGACACCCACACTACCACACGTCCTGTTACAAGTGCAGATCTGTCAGTCTTTTTCTTTGTGTAAAACAGTGGAATTCTTGTATGCTATGAACTGAGAAGTCCGTGGTCTGTAGAAGAGCTTAAATTAGAAATTACCACTTTGCTCCCCCCCCGCTTTGGCCTGGTGTGTGGGCTGGGATTTTTTTTGTCACCTTCCATCTAGTCTCCATCTGCACTTGGGCTTCTGATGATTCCCTCTAATTCTATTAAACCACGGAATTACTTTTGTTGTTCTAAATACAGCGGCTCCTTCAAATCCCTGTCTCCTGAGGATGATGTGACGGAGCATATTAGTTTATGGTAAGCTGCAGAAAACTTGAACTCCCTGACTGTTCAATTCATGCAGAGTTATGACAGGTTATGCCTACAGGCTGCAAGTTAGGGAAATTATTTTCTGTTCAAACATTTCATTTCTCTGCAACTCTGTAATTCTGTTTCTTTTATTTTCTTTTTCTTTTTCTTTTTTGTCTCCCTGCAAGGGAAGTACTGTGATATGAAGCGCTTTGGCTCTGGCTGCTTCTTCCATGCATCTCTATGTGAGCTGAGGAAAACGAGATGCATTTTCTTCTTTAATCACGCAGCCATCTTGTTTGCTAACCAAAATCATCTTATGGAAGTCACGGCTGAAAGCATGAAATGCGAAGGGAAGTGAACATGTTTTTTTAATCTCATTAAGTCTGTAAAAATGAGACATGTTGAAAACACTGCTAAAGGCCGATGTAAAATGGGATAAGCAGGAGTGAATTCCAGATTACTGAAAGCCCTCGGTGAAGTTTTCCTTCTGCACAGCTGGAACCAGCTGAGCACAGTGGAAGTCTGGTCACACTGTGTTGAAAGAATGAAAACCTTCTTAGATGATCTCTTCAGGGTAAAATTGGGCAGACCGGCGCACGTAACTGCTTGCACCTTGCTCTCCTGCGGGCAGATCTCGGCTCTTCTAAAACTGTGCAGGATCTCCTAGTAGGGTGTGAAAGACTTTTTTTGGACCAGCAGCCCAAGCACTGGAGGCACTCCCCAGGAGAGTGTGCTTAATAAGGTAACCTTAAGCTGGAAGGTGAAACTGCCCGAGGGGTAGAGGGCAAATTGAGAAGAGAGTGAGAATACCAGGAGTAAGGCTGTACGGATCCCATCGTGGTCAGAACTGCTTTTTGTCCTTGAGGAGCTGCAGGTTTCCTGGCTTTATCCTCTTTGCATCCATAAACTAAACCAGGATCTGATTTGAACTGGGATATAAATGTACCTCAGGCAGAAAAATCCCTGTTGGCAGTTCCCATAAAACAATAAAATCATGTCAAATTTGACTAATTCTTGGGATGCATTGCCAGCAGAATGCTGACAGTCTGAATTTGTCATCACTGGAGGGAAAAGTGTGTGTGTTTCTCTGTGCTTGTGCAGGAGTGGGGAATGGACCGGGGGAGAATAAGGCAACTATTAACAAAATGGAGACGGCGTGGTACTCCATTAATGTTATTAATAACCCTATCAGATTTTATTGAAAAGATGCTCTCTGTATCTGAATTTGCCACTATTTCAACCCATTTATTAGAGCTGAAATAGCTGGAGTCAGTTCAGACCATATTTATTATTATTATTTGCTGAATGAATGCTGTGATTATGGGTCCCGCAGGAATTCAGGAGAGATAAAGTGTCATCTTTCAGTCTCTCCTCACCTTCCCCAGGGAGCAGTGGAGAGAATGGCTTCCTCTCTGTCTTCTCCTATTAGACTTCTCTCTAATTTCTATTAATAGGGTTCTGAGACCTGCTGTAACACTTGAAAATTTATCTCCTACATTTGGAATGGTGATATTTAACAATAATGGTATGCTCAGAGGGGCATTTTTCTTTTATGCTTCCTCCCATGTCTTCCAGAGCTGGCCATCGATTCCCAGCATTTTAGTGGTAGTTTGGGGTTTTTTTTTCTGGATGTCTCCAAAGCATCCTATGGGCTTGGTTTTGATGGCAGATATGAAAGCAATTTCTGTATTACAGGTAAAGCCGTGTTTGGATATGAGGAAGGTAAGAGCCATGGGGGGGAAGGTACCCCCTTTTATTTCTTCAGAGAGCCAGGTAGGAATTTGGCTCTTGAATGAGGGTGGTGAATTCGGATTCCTCTCAGAGCATCCATGTGTTTGAGGTGTGTGCTATTGCTAAGCTCAGGCAAAGCCAACAGCACTGGTCCTGAGCAAAGCAGTTGCGATGGCGATTTAATGGCCATCACAAGTAGTAATTGCAGTGTAGTTCTGGGGGAAAGCTGGCTGCTCTGAACCACAGCTGTTCCATCAGTCACTAATGTGAAAATATTATGAAAACGAGAGGCGTTTGGTCGTCTTCCAAAAGTGCATGTGCTCCACTTGCAGCTTGTTTGGGCATCTGGGGGTCAAGGTTGACTCTGCAAGAAAACAGCGCTGAAAATGAAGCCTGGGTTTTACTTCGTTGCTCTGTCTGCCTTTTTATTTTCCACTCCCTGAAATCTCTCTCCTTCTATTCATGTTCAAATTTCATCGTCAAAGATGAAGAAAAACAATGACTGTGTAAACAGGGCGAACAACAATAAGGGAAAACAAACATACATTAGGAGCCTGGAAACATATTTTCCTGCCTTCCTGTACAGGAACAATACCAAGAGGAATAAGAACTGCAGCCTTATGCCAAAGCAGACCTGAAAAACAAGCGTGCAGTCAAATGGTTGTCCTGAGAGCACAGCCGCTACTTAACCTTGCGGGGGAAAGTGAGCTGACCAAGAGGCAGCATGGGTAAAATCCCAAAGCAATGGCTTGTTTTATTCCTACCCAGGAACCAAAGCTGCTCCCTGTTGAGCTGAAGTTTACTCTCAGCAGCTTTGCAGCCTGCAGGAATGCACTTTGTGCCCACAGATGCCTTCTGAAGATGCTGGTGACGTTGGGCACTTAGTGGGTTTGTCTTTGGGAGGCCTGCTTTCCTCACGCTCAGCTGCCGAGGCGGGGTGAGATAAAGCTCTTTAAGTGCACTGATTTCTTTACTTTTATTTTTTTTCCCTCTCCTTAAAAACCTTGGTTTGATTAAGTTTTTGGCATTACATTTGTTGCATGAAAGACAGGAACTGCTCTGATTATTTGGATCGTAGAGTCAGGTAAATCAAAGGAACAGATCAAAAGAGGAGGAAATATTAATGAAAATCTATATTCTTTGGTCAGCATTTTTAATAGCTCTTGAAGAAAATCAAAAAGGAGAATCAGCTGTACCTAGGAAACTTGTCTGATAAGGATGATATAATGCAGTGCATTAATGCAAACTTCAGTGCTACATACAGCTGGAAACAAAACCGAAAAATGATGTTCTAAATAATAAAGCAATATTTGACTGTTTAAAAGCCTCACAGTATGAAATTTGTCAAAATTTGACTCTTTTGATTGGCCTGGTAAGGCAGAGCACAGCAATAAAGCCCAAATCTAGGAGGCTGGTGCTCCTGCAACAGAAATGTAACTGGAAGAATCAATCACCCCGCCTGCATTCCTGCTGTGACGGCTGCTGAGTGCAATATGGGGAAAGTGCTTTTTAATTTTTGGATTCTTTTGGCTTCTCTGCTCTAAACTGCGTCTGATAATGCAGAGCTAAGGGGCGAACTGGGATCATCGGTGCTGGGTGCATTGGCTGCATGCTTCTATCTGGAAGTGGCTGCTTAGCATAAACTAAATCCCTGGATGTGGTTCTAAAGGAGCTTTTTGTACCAGGTGGCATTTCTGGTCACAAGGACAGCCACAAGTGCATTGCGTTGCGTTGCATGAGCAGAGCCTGTAGGTGAGAGCTGAATTACTGGCAGGCTTCACGTGTTGGGAACGGCCTCTGCTCTGCATCCTTCTTCCAAAAACTGCACGTGGAAAAGGCACGGTCTGTTCTTGCCAAGCCCAGGGAATCAATCATGTGGGAATGCAAACTGAATATCCATGACACTGACTTCGTTTTTAAGTGTAATACAATCTGAGCATCATTCATTTGCTTTCAGTTTTGAGTCTGGAGGGTGCGCTTACTCTGTGTTCGACTTCTGTGCGCAGCTAGGAATGCACAGAGTGCTTTTAAACGAGCACAGGACCTCTCCTGTTGGTGGCTGTAGGAAAGGGTTTGTTTTAGTCGTCAAGGAAAAGCGTTCACCAAAACTCGCTGCAGTGTAAATGGGCTGCTGCTAATTGCTGTCCCTGTCTGTACTGCTGTGATGGATCTGGTAGGAATGAGAGGCTATGAACCATTAATCACAGCCTTCTAAACTGAGAATATCCCTTCCCTGAATGCTTTATACAAACTGAAGAGGCAGTAAAAATGCTGCAGGAACTGAAACATTGGCTGAAGCACCGCTTTGAGAAGATTCATAAGAAATACTTGGGTTTAGCAGATACAAATACCTTGGATCTTGAAGGAATCTCAGTTCTTTCACATGGTTCACCCCTTATGTCTTTGAGCTCAGTTTTAATGTAGTTTTCAGGTGGGAGTTCAATGGAAATCTGTGAAGTTCGGGTAGTCTGGGACCTTTGAGCATAGGATGGTGAAAACAAGTTTCCAAAAACAGTGGGTTTGGAGTGAATGGTTTAATGAAGTATACTTAAAAAAAAAAAAAAAAAAAAAAAGAGAAAAGAAGAAGAAAAAGGAAAACTATACGTAAGAGTTATATTTTGGGAGTGTGGTCTCACTGTAGTCTTCAAGCCACAGGGCTTTGGATTGCCTAGGCTGCATTATCATAGAATCACAAAGGTTGGAAAAATACCTACAAGATCATCCAGTGCACCCATCCACCTATGACCAGTAGTTCTCACTTAGTAATTAGCATTGCCACTGATGAGCTTTTATAGCACCTCAGTCTGCACAGTTGAGAGCAGCCCCTTTCCTACTGGGATGAATCTGAATGGGGATCCATCTCCACTCCCCAGCAGCGCTCCTTGCAGTCCCATTCCCTGGTGCATGTGAGAGGCACTGGTTCAGAGCACGCAAGGCTGTGAATGTCTGTGCAACAAGGGGTTGGTGGGACCCTCCTATGGGCATTGTGCTGCAGAGTTGGGAACTTGTGGGGTTTGGAGGTTGCAAGGCTTCAGCTGCCTCTTCTGCTGCTCTGCCTTCCTGTGGGAGCGAGCCGGTTTAGTTGGGCTTTTGCAGTTGTTTGATAATTGCAAGCGTGGCTTTTTTAATGCGGTGGGATTTCTGTTGTACCTTCACAAGGTTCTTTCAAAAGCGTATTTGGCTCAGGAGTAGCAAATGGCTGTTTGGAGGCTGGAGCTCCGCGGGGCTGCAGGCTGCGTCCTGCTGCAGAGCCGACGCAGGCACTTCTCAGGGCAGTGCCTTTCTCTGATTTTGGTTTCAAACAGTGATCAGACGTGGAGGTGCCAGAAATGTCGGAGTGTTTCCGTGCCAGCTCTGCAGCTGTTAAAGGCCGCAGACTTGGGATAAGGCTGAAATAAACATCCACTTTATTTATTTATTTTTTTTAAAATTTCTATTGAATGTTTCTATTGAATGAAAGCTGAGCTCTTTAACCTTCTGCGTTTTCCAACTTACGCACGTATTAAACTGAGGAAATGCAGTGGAGCACAGCGCCCAGCGTCGGTGCTCTCTGCCTTTCTGCCTTCCAAGCCCTGCACTGCCGTGTCTCCTCCTGAGCCCCGCTGCCAGATCCTGCCTTCCTGTTACCATCAGAGACAAACTGGAGAAAGGAACTTACTTTGTAAGCGGGCCCAATATTAAACATATAAATAATGCATCCTTCAGCATTATTTATAATGCAGGAGCATCACTGTGCTATATCATATGCAATTTCACTTTGCCTCGTTTTAACTGCTTTCCTGCCAGGCACATCCTTCAGTAGCTTTGAAAGCAACATCAGCTGCTTGCGTAATGGCTTTTTACTTGTATTTTTTCTCCTCCTTTACTAGCTATGTTGCGCTGAGGAACCTTTTCACATAGAAAGTGTAGAAAAGGTGTAAAATCTAACATCAGCAGGTATAGCAGCATCTATAAGACGCGATGAGTTACAGTACCATTTGGATTTCCAAGTGAAAAGTGTTCTTTGGGGGAGAAATGGCCAGCAGGGTTAGAGCAGCTTCAGGCTCCCATCTTGGTGTCAATGCTGTGCTCAGAGGGCGGCTTTAAAGTTACTTTAAAATGCTAATAGAATGTCCTGTTTCGCCGGTCCCTTGCCCTGTGCAGACCAGTTCAATTTTACAGGGAGTGTTTTTGTGCCCTGCACAGACACACGCAAAGCCTGGAATAACAATACCGAGGTTTATCTTTGGAGGATCAAATGAAAGCTGCAGTTGAATGTTCCATTTGTTTCTTAATGAGCGTTGTCAGGCTGTGCCCTACGCTTAACAAAAGCATATGTGCAGATATTGTTCTGTTATGATTACAGTATAATTATATCATGTCTGTAATGGATTACTGCATCTGGCCTTTTCTTGGTTTAGGAAACTTAGAATAAGATTAGTAGATAACTTCAAAATGCATCTCATTTTTTTAAGCAGGCCTTTCTCTGTTGGCCAGTCTCCCCTCCACTGACGTTTGAGGGAAGAGTTCCTTGGGGTCTGGGATGGAAAATTGATTTATTGACTAAAGAAAGCACTTCTGATTACTTTGTGCCTGTAATCGTTTTGTATTTAAAAACAAAAGAATAATAAGAATAAAAACAAACCAAAACCCCACACTGGAAGTAGCAGAATTTTTAAAAACCAAAGAAAAACTCCAACTTGGAAATGAAATGCTTGAATTCCCTTGTGCCGATGTGCTGGTCTATGAGGATGCCATATTTCACCTTTGCCTCCTTGTAACACTTTGCTCTGTCCCAGCCTTTCCTACTGACACAGGGTGGGCTGCAGTTCAATGAACGAGCCTTTTCTGTTGGGGAAAATGGAGTACGTAGAGCACAGCAGTGATGATTCGGATTTGTATTTGCTTTTGTTTGGGTACGTGGGTAAGAGGAATCAACTTTATTTGCTGATCAGCCCACTTCACAACACACTTCTGTTTTGTCTGACTGCTGCCCATCACGTTGGGACACATTCTGTTTCCTAAGGAACAGGGAAAAAGGAACAAAGTGATGCATAAGTATGAATGGCTGCCCCCGTGTGTGCTGGGTACGTGCTTGAAGAGCACAGGCTCAGTGCCTGGGTGCTGGTGAGCCAGCCACTGTGTGCTCTGGAAAGGCAGAATTCACTTGCCTGGTACACGAGTTTACCAGTGCCTGAACATCAATTTTCTGCTTCAGTGTGATATCTGAAGCTGCATTTGTTTATTGCTGGTGTTTGGCTCTGACAGGAGGCAGCGATCTCTGGTGTATGCTTTGATGTTTCTCTCTGGAGGTGTGGTGGGTTAAGGTGTGCTTCGTAACGCATTTCTCAGAGTAGGACAACGTTGCTGTTAGCTTCAGCGAAACATTTAAAGCTCAAGCCAGTCTCACACGGCTGGCTGAAGAGCAACTGCAAGTTGTTCTGTTCTTCTGCAGCTCCTCAGGCTCTGCTTCCAACACACCCAGCCCTTCTTGGAGACTGTCCAGCGGTGGCACCAATCCCCACCAAATCGCTCTTAAAATCTTCCTCAGCTGAGATGCGTACACGTAATGCAATGGTAGGGGATGTGCTCTGTGCGCTGTCACCTCCTGCATCCTCTGCACTATTCTCTTTATTTCTGCACAGCTTTTTGCTTTTCTTTTTTTTTCTTTTCTTTTTTTTTTTTTTTTTTTGGTTCAGAATTTTGATTTCTGGACAGGCTGCTCTGGTTCTGTTTGAATGATGCCTTCTGTGTGAGATTAATGCCTCTAGGTGCGGTGGTAATAGAAATAATTAATGAAGGTCTCTTTAATTCGTCATCATAAATGTTATATGGCATGTTTAAAATACAGCTAAGGTAGAGCCGTATGCACCAAAATAGACATAGCCACTTACAGCAACTCGGGGCTATTAAAATGCAGAGTTTTATTATCAGTAACCTGTGCCCAGCAGGCATTTAAAATCCCACAACCCTGGGCAGGAATGAGAAAATAAGAGATGCTGAGCACAAGCTTCCTTCGTGCCCATAGCTTGAGCTGTGTATCTTGATGGTTTCACCGTAGCTCACTGCTCTTCTGGTCTGAGCCTTCAGTGAATGTGCTTTTCCACCTGTTTCTTCAAGAGTTTGGTGTGTGCTTCTCATGTGCTTGTTAGCCCACTGCAGCTGGCGTGTATTGGTTTTAGTGATTGCTCTGGCTACAGGCTGTGGGGATCAGCCTCTTCTCACAGGTAGCAGGGATAGGACAAGAGGTGATGGCTTTAAGTTGCACCTGGGGAGGTTCAGGTTGGATGTTAGGAAAAATTTCTTCCCTAGAAGAGCAGTGATGTGATGCAGCGGCACGGCTGCCCAGGGAGGTGGTGGGGTCACCATGCCTGGAGGTGTTCCAGATCTGTGGGGACGTGGTCAGTGGGGGTGGTGTGATGGGTTGGGCTTGGACTTGGGGTTAGTGGTGGTCTCTTGCATCCTTAATGATTCTGTGATTCAGCAGCGTTATTACTGGAGCAGCAAAGCACCTGTGGTCATGAAATACAAAGCAAGGAAGTTACAGTTGCATTTTCTGTGTGTTTTCAAGCTTCTGTGTTGAAAGCTGCTGTAGGTACAGTTCCAAGGCAGGGCTTGGAGGGATCTGTGTGCTAAACCTGTTAGTGCCTGGAGAGGACTCTGTGTTGGTTCAAGGCTGGAAAAAGCTTTCACAAGCTCCTGTTTCTGGGGTCTCCCTTCTCCTGAGTATGCGAAGCCAAACTGTTGAGGCTTGCACAGAAAAGAGGTGTGATTCTCCCCATACCTCAAATACTAACATTCTGGTTAAGGTAATGCCAGGACTCTGTTCTTAGCTTTAGCCACGTTCACCACGAATCTCGGGCTGTTTCAGGGCGTTAGAGCTGGGTGACACTGGGATGTAGTCTGTGGCAGTGGATCCGGGTTGCTGGATGTAGGTCATGGTGTGACCTGGAGGAGCCCTGCACCCTGCTGGCAATGGGGCTGGCATGTGGGTCCCCTTTTCCTGAGGGGTTCAAGGCACCATCCCAGGGAAGGAGCCCAGCCGAGGACCAGCAGGAGTCACAGCAGAGCTGCAGTGCCCTTGCTTTCCCTTGTCCTTCAGCTCAGGTATACAGCTCGTGTTTATTTTTCTTTAGCTGCCGGAGAAAACAAACAGCTGAGTCCAGAAAAGACAGGATTTTCTAATCTCCCATAAAAAGGCTATGGAAATTTGAAAGGAAAGGAAGATGATAGTATCGCCCGCAGTGAGATGGCAATTATGGGTCCTGGGAGGAAGTGTATAAAGCCTCATTGAGTGAAGATAGTTGAGAAGGCTGTGGGGGCCTGCATGATGTGAGGAAAAGGCTGGAGGAAACCCTTATCAGACCTGTTATCCTGCCTCTGTCATTCCCATACAGATTAATGAGCTCCAGGATGCCCTCAGCCGTGTTCAGGCTGGGGTCTGTTTATCCCAAAATAGAAGGTGCTGCCTTGTGCCAGAGTGTCATATTCCCAGGCCAGCAGCCCCATTGTGTTTTATTACCCCATTGTATTCAGGGGTTACATCCGAACTTTTCCTCTTAGCTCCTTAATCACTGTTTTGATGGATGAGCTCCATGAGAAATGCCGCCGCAGCCATCTCTGCCACCCATTCCGCATGGATCAAAATGGCTCCTCTGCTTCCGGCTGCTCTCGCTCCAGCTCTGGGCAATACAAGGAGGGGATGGATTCCCTTCTGTGCAGGGACATGGGAGCTATTCCAGAACCATGCAGGCAGCCGTAAGCCCTGTGAACCCACAGCCATTAACGCTGCTGGGTGTGCAGTTCCCTCCAGGGCTCCCGCGTCTGCTGCCATTTGCCTGGTGCAATCCTGGGGAATTATCCATATCTCTGACAAGAGAATAGGTTACTAATGCACCAACACAGCTGTTTTGACACTTTTGATGAATAACATTCAATACTATTAATTGGAACAATTGCTTTTCATTTAACTAAATCACTAGAATTGCTAAACTAAATTGAAACGGAATGTAATTTTGCCTCGCTCTCCTTTAATATGGGCCTCTAAATGTCTTCTCCCTGAAGAATTAGTAACTTAATCACCTAACAGTGATAACTGTTTCATAGCCCTCAGCTGGAAGGCTTTCCTGCTAAGCAGTATTGCATGGGAGTAGAGTGTTATAACAGGGACCGAATCCCATCTCTTTCCTTTCTCCTCTTTCTGCTGCAATATTAATCATATTAAAAATGATCCTCTTCCTCTTTTTCTGTTCCAGCAAGATCTTTATAGATCATCGTAATCCCTCCCCCCCCCCCCCCCTTTCTGCGTTGTATCAATCACTCGACACGGCTAACAGGGTGCACAACAATTATAGCTGTCCATTACGTTGGAGATGGATGTTTGCTGTCAGTGACTGTGAGGAGGGCTCTTGTTCATTTTCCAATGAACTCGTCCTGCAGTGCACGCAATGCAAACAGTGCAGCGTGACGTGCTGACTGCGCTGACCGAAACGTGCTGCATGGGTGCGATGGGAGGGCAGACATTTACCTGCGTTTCTTCTTATTTTGGGTTTTTTTTTTTTGTTTTTTTTTTGTAATTAGAAAGGATCATGGCATAAATAAATGAAAATGCCCTGAAATATATTTACATTACTGCTCGGAAGCCACTAACCACTGTTTGTGGACTCTGCTGTTCAGCTGTGTCTCTAAAATTCTGTCCAGTTAGGCTTTTATCTGTAGGTCAAACATTCTGCTCGTCTGTCTCGGGCCATAATCATGGCATCATTTGAGTTGGAAGGGACATTGAGAGGCCATGCAGTCCAACCCCCTGCAGTGAACAGCGACACCACAGCTCCATTGGGTGCGCACAGCCCTGTCCCCTGGCCTTGGGTATCTCCAGGCAGGGAGAATCCACCGGAATCATAGAATCACTCAGGTTGGAAGGGACCTCAAGAATATTGTTGATAACCATTTTACTTGTTCTATGCTACACAAAACCGGTGCTGTGAGGAAGTTTCTCAGTATTATTTAATGATTATATATTTTCATGTGACTTTAAATTTAAATTCTTTTAAATTTAAGTCTTTGTAATTTATCCACGAGATTCTATCACCACGAGATTCTATCACCACGAGATAAAGGAAAATGGGATTGAGAGAGGAAGCCAGTGACACTTACATAGCTTTTATTTTATGTCTTTTATGCGTTGGACCTCTTGTCCACACTGGTCCATGTTACATTTGAGAAAATGTCCAAAAATGAAGTGCTTTGTCTGAGTTATGCGGAAGATAATTGGCAGAATTCAGTTTGCTGGTGAATTGTTTTGTGCTCTTTCCTCTCAATTTGCGTTTGGTCTTTCGCTGGCAGTCGCTGTTCTGCAGACCGAGTTCTTGAGTTCGGAGTGGCAGGAAAAAAATGCAAAGCAAAGCTATATTATTGCTTAAATTTCCTAAGATCTAGTTAATAATAACGTCACTCCCTTGGGACAGTTTTTAATGGGATTCTAAGTGCTAAGAGAAAGCCTGGAGCCTGGAGGTCTCTGTTGATGCACAAGGCAGGAAGATGCCCAACTGAGCCATTGGGAAACCTGAAGCAGATGAAATAAAAGTCAAATGGATATAATTTGAGATATGCTAGATATTCATTTTTTGCTTTCTCGGATGTGGGGAGGGACAAAGTGGTCTTTGTTGTAGATTAAAATGCCCACCTGTTTTTTGGGTTACAGTTAATTCATTCAAATCTGCTGCTGGGATTTTGCCAGCATTTCCCTTCCTTGCTCACTGACAATAGGCCTTTCCTACAGGGCAGAGCTGCGCGGATTCCTGCAGGGTTCAAGGCTGCTGCTCTCTGAGGTGGTGCTTTTCTACGTGCATTATTGCCACTGCAGCTGAGACTACACAGTTCTGTCCCAGTCGCAGTCCACCAGCATTTGTTTTTAATAAGTCTGACCAACGCAGATCCTTTTAATGAATGGTAAATGGATCTGTGATGTTTCCCATCGCTGGGTGCAGGGTTTTATGGTATGTTTGGTTACTGCTGTTTTTTCTGCGTGCATATGTGATAATCATCACAGTCTGTGGTGCTTTGGTTTTGTCAAGTAAGTGGTTAACCTACTTGGTTCTGTTTCCTGACTGAGTGACTTCCTAAAACCTTTAGATGCGGACTCTGTTCACAAATTGCTAGTGAATGCCCATAACCGTGTTACTTCGGAACAGTCTGTGAAATGCTTCAAGTATTCACTGATATGAAATCATAAGGAAGTACCTCATAGCAGATTAAGTAAGCTGAGAAAAGTGTAAAGAAGTGGCTACAATATCAGGAGCTTACGTGAATCAAACTGCTGAACTTGTGTTGGGAACTCGGATTCTTTTGCAGGGTCTGCTGTGATAGGATGGGGGGAAATGGTTTCAAAGTAAAAGAGGGGAGATGTAGATTGGGTATAAGGAAGAAGTGTTTGACGATGAGAGCGGTGAGGCACTGGCACAGCTTGCCCACAGGGGTGGTGGTGCCCTATCTCTGCAGACACCCACGGTCAGGCTGGGAGGCTGTGAGCAGTGATGGAGCTTTGAGTGTTCCCGTTTGCTGCAGGGGGGGAAGTTGGATTGGGTGGCCTTTAATGGCCCCTTCCAATTCAAATGATTCTATGATTCTTTCCTCTTGGTGCAGCTGGGTGGATTCTGCCGTGGGCTGGACCGTGGCTGTACCTGCAGGGCAGGAATGCACGCTGGCTATGCATCTGGACATCCCACTCATCTAACATAGTTCTTCTTTCCCGTTCTTAACTCTCTGTGCTTCTTATGCCCCACTCTCACTGTCTGCATTTACATACACGAAACCTTTGTAATGCTGTAGAATATGCAATGCTTTAAGGAGGCAGTCAGAGCTGGGGATGGCGTAAGGAGAATTTCCACCTAAGGCTGAAATTCTTCTGCATATGGCAGTGATTTACAGAGCTGCTGTGACTCTGTCTGGCCACTCGCAAGGTAGTTCTAAACATAACTTCGTTTAGACCCGTATCTGGGAGAGGAAAGGGAAGTGTGATAAAGCAAATGATGGAAACTTGCAGCTAAAAGTGTTTTGGCAGCTGAGGCCTGCAGTGGTGCTGCTTGAAAGATGAGCACTCTGTGAATTGAGGGCATCTCAGGAGAAGTAAATCTGCCTCCTCCAACACAGACTGAGCGCTGGCCCAAAGACCCCGGGTAAATAAGAATCAAACTTCACTACAGGACATTTATGTGGTCGTGATTTATTGGTGCTCTCAAAGCCTTTGAACCTTTGCAGCCCTTTGGGGGAAATGGTGTGTTACAGGGGCTTAAATAAATAAATAAAAAATAAGAAGAAATACATGCCTATAGCTACAGGAAAAACCTATTGTGCCATTTGTTCCAAAAGCCTTGACACGTTCAGGGCTTTTTCCTGAATTTGATTTTTTTTATTTTTTTTATTTTTATAGGATTTTGGTCAGTCAGCCAGTGCTGTAGGAAATAAAACAACGCTTTGACAGATTCTTGTTTCTCAGTCCCTTTCCCAGCAACTTCCCCCTCTGGTAAAAGCGAACTGAGCTGCAGGATTCTGATGGAAAAATCAAACAAACCTGCCGAGCGTGGCTGAGGAGTAATAGAAAACTACTTGGATCTCAAGGCCCTGCCAGTATAAGTTTAGCGTAGGGTTGTTTCTTCACCAGATGTCAAATATCCTTTTCCATCTTTCTGTAGTGCATTGTGTCCTTGGTTCATCCTTCTGTGAGCAGTTTTTGGCGTGCTGACTGCTTGGGATGCAGTTATCTCTGTGTGAAGGCTTTCTAGCCCTCTGTCCAGCCCACCTCGCTGCCCTAAATGCGTTATAAAATATGTCTTAAAACATTGCCACAGCCCATGCTCTAATTCTGTGTTTCCTTAGCTCTGAGGGAGGAAACAGGTTTAAGGCAGAAACTATCTGTCTCTTCTGTGGAAACCTTGTCTGTACTGGAATTAATTGGGATTTGCCATTGGTTTCTGTTATTGGGAGGCAGTTCGTACCTTCTTTGTGACAGTGCAGCTGGTTGTGCTCCCCAGAATGTGGGGTACCCTGTATACGGGAGGTAAGCTATATGTGCCATCAGCACGTGACTGTCTGGTGGCTTCTTGCTGGTTGGAATGGAGGACACACGTTTTTGTGTGTGACAGACATCCAGTTTGTAATGTGTACTTATGGGTCGGTACTAACAATAGGACCAGGGCAGCTTGGCCCAGTATTAGATATGGAGGTTGGTGGCCCTGCTTGTGGCAGGGAAGTTGGAGCTTGGTGATCCTTGAGGTCCCTTCCAACCCAAGCCATCCTCTGGTTCTATGAAAAACAGAGTTTTGTTTTAAGAAGCACTGGAATTCTTGGTTGTGTTGTGGTGATCTTTGTTAATGATTTCTGTACCGTATAATGTCCTTAGGAGATACCATCTTCCCTCGCTCTGTTATCCCTCTCCCTTTTTACACTGATAAAAGATAGGAGGATAAGGTTTGAGTTTGGAAAGAAATCAATAAAAAAAAAACCAATCAACCCCACCCCCTTGACAGTAATTACCCATTCTTTGTCAGTCTTCCTGTGAGCCATTAGAGAACACTGAACCTGAACCAGAAAACCTTCTTTTTCTCTGTTTGGCTTCTTTCTCATTGCCAGCTTCCTTCTGGCTTCTCCTGGCCTTCATCCCTTCTGACCTCCGGAGAATCCTTTGGTTTTGGTGCTCTCTGCCTTGCAGAGCCTTCTGCTCGCTTGTTGCATTCATGCAGGTAGAGCAAAAGATGCTTTGCATAGAATGAGAAACTCTAATTTTGCAAACTTCTAAGAAAAAGATGAGAATGGCCGAGGTTATGGATACAGAGTGACACTGTTCGGGTGTGGGGGGCTCAGCACGGCCCTCTACCCACACTGCTCTGAATTCTGCAGCAGTTCCTCAGCCACTGCTGCCTCCTCACGTCTCTGATTCTCTCGAGCAGATGGCAGTGAGTGTGAGCGGGGATGGCCGTGGCCCCGAGGGGTGCGGAGGTGGCTGTGTGTTATCAGTGGGACCGAACTGACTTGGGGAGGATCTGCAATGGCAAGACTGGCTATACGTGGCTGTAAGCTCTGCTATTTGTCCTTAATGTCTGAAATGGGGAGTGCCTTCCCTGTGTGCTGTTCTGGAGCACATCCCCCTGGCCTCAGAAGGAACGTGTGTGCTGGCAGCTAATGAGAAGTGCTGGAAGCGGGGTCCCAAGAGATGATTAAACCCCACGAGCCAATTAAAAGGAGTGTAATTACACAGCAGGGACAAGTTGTTAAACAAGCTAGAGGTTATTGTCCTCAAATCAACGTACTGGAACAGCCAGAAAGAACCTACCAGGAAATCTTTGCCAGAGCAGTTCTGCTTGACATAAAGCTTCTTTTGGGGAGGTGCAGGAGCTGGGTGGGGAGGAGTGGACTCACAGGGCATTTTGCCTTGTGTCTGTGTTTGTAGGTGATGGTAAGCGCTTGGAGCAAAGAAAGCTGGAAAACAACTGCTGTGTCCACAAGTTGAGCTGTCTCCAGGCTGGTGAATGGAAAGTGTAACCCGAAGTGCTCCCTGGCGTGGTCAGTTACCAGGCTGGGAGAGAGCAGGGTGTGGGTGGGTACAGAGATTGCAGGAACCCATTGGCACAAGGGTAGATGTGTGGGCATCGCTTTGTGCTCTGCTGAACTCCAAAAGAAACTTTGTGCATAACGCAGACGTGGGGACAATGTGTGGTGACTGATGGGTTCTTTGCTTTTATCTGCTCATGGGTGTCTGCAGACTTGTAACAGGATGATATCACTGTTGTTGAAAAGGTTTGATTTAACTTTGTTTTTTTGGCTTGGATTGAGCGCAGGGAATGAGAAGTTCAGTGTTAGCAGCGTGAGCGTTACTGGTTACTGGTGTTGGGGGAAATGAGTCACATCCCGCTGTTCCTGTGCCGTGTGTATCCAATCCCAGGTGTGTAAACCTAAAGCTGTCCTGTCTGACCTCTAGGAGTCCTTATTTGATAGGGAACCCTGCGAGGCTTCAGCATGCATCTTCATCTAGTGGCTGAATTAGCTGCAGGCATTAATTGCTGGTCCCCTGTGTGTCCCGACCACTAGGTGACATCGCACACTTAGCATATTTTGTGAGCGCTTCCAGTGGAAATGTTGCACGTGTAACCCACAGCCGTGATTTTGCTCATGCAATGCACAGATCTGCTTTTCAGACATGTCTGTACTCAAGCTCTGTGTGATAATAGAAGGCAAACTAAAGAATATGGATTTAAGCACAGAGCAAATGAATTTTCGTAAGACAGAGTGGCTTGCTCCAGTAAAAACTGAGCTAGCTCTGTTCTGTTGTCAGTCAAGCTTTTCTTTAGGTGGAGAACTCAGAAATGCTGTATGAGTTTGGCTGGCTCTGTTGTGTTCTCAGACGCTCTCCTGTGTATCCTGTGACCAGTAAATCCCCTTTTTGTTGAGATGGCTGTAAGTTTGGCATTCTGAAGGCCTTCTGCTTTCATTCCAGAGTCTTACAGCTGCTCTCGTGAAGTCAGAGTAGCAATAGGACTTTGAAATTCTTTGATTACAATAGCACAGGGCATGTTTGTTTGCTCTTGTATTCGGGCTTCAGCCTGTAGTTAGGAAAATGAAAGCAGATCCACCTTTAAAGCAAAGTGTCTCCAGAGGGCAGAAGGGCCACTCGGCTGTGAAAGGTGACAACACGGGGTGAATTCAGCCTGGGGAAAGCACGTGCAGCTCTGCTGACTTCTAGGGACAGACTGGGTCTGCTGTATCTTTTGTTTTACCCAACTGAAAAAAATTGCTCCCTCGTTGGAAAATCCCCATGGATCAGCTTCTCAGTCAAGGTCACATCCCCATCTCTTGTACTTTTCTTGGCCATTATTTCAAGTGATAGATGCACTATTGACTGGCAGCAGTGACAGAGCTTGGAATGATGGGGGAACTGAGGCATATTCAACACACTGGCACACAGCTAACTCATGCTAATGTTCAATAATCCCATCCTGCTGCTACACTCTAATGGCTGTGGGCTTGATAGAGCCCCCTCATTGAACTGGTGTATTTCTTATGGGCCTGCCCGCCCATCCTTCATGAATTTTTATTAAACAAAACTGTAAGCGGATTGATTTTGTACTCCTTTATTGCATTTTTATTTAATTCCTTTCAATGGTGGAGGCTCCATCATGTTATCTCGGTGTAAATCATGCTGGGGCAGCATGCCAAAAAAATAAAAAGACTACAGGATCATACTTGCATCCAGTGTAAATTTCACTCCTATAACCTTTATTAGCATAGATTCATTGATTTTCTTTGTTTTATTTTATTTTAATTTTTCTTTTCTTCCTCCTCACCCCTCTCCTTCCTCCCCAGTGCCTCCTTTTAAGTTAGGCTTAGGTCAGAACTTGACAGCTCTACTTTTAAATAAAGGAAGACAAGAAAAGAAATAAATTGATTTACCAAGACTTCTTTTCCGTAACATGAGGAAATGTTCCTGCTGCTGGTAGTCCTGTGGGCGGTCATGGCTGTGCTGTGGTGGGATTGCCATCAACAGGAGCAGGTTGCTCCCATGACACCCCCCCCCCCCCCCCCCCAGCTGCTTGCTGGGCTGTTTCCCCTTCTCCCACCAATCTGGACCAACATTCCTGTCCTGAGCCCCCGGCAGTTGCTTCTCA
Organism: Alectoris magna; assembly: GCA_030625065.1. Lineage (NCBI taxonomy): Eukaryota > Metazoa > Chordata > Aves > Galliformes > Phasianidae > Alectoris > Alectoris magna. The sequence goes on along the minus strand of CM060576.1, from coordinate 9,946,226 downwards.
CCACCTCTGTGTGTTCTTTGTCCATGGCTGAAGCTTTCAGCAATAGTAATTAATCACCTTTTAGTGTATCAGGACCGGGAGCTCCTGTCTTCTGAACTCACCCTTTTGTCGTCTCACTCGTATCCATCTAAAAAAGCGTGAGCAGCGTTTGTAAGCACACCACCTAAATACGGCTTTCTGTCAAATGCGGTCAGTGGGTAAACAAGGCACCAGTAGGTGGCATGCGAGAATCTGTCACACTGCCCGGCTGTGCTCCAGGTGGGCTGTAAACTGCGAACTTCGAGCTTTCAAGCAGTCGACTGCTCCCGCAATGCCTCGGCTGTACTGCGGCCCTGCAGCACCGTGGGGTGAGCTCTGCCATCCGCCGGCTTCATGGTGTGGGTAGGCTATGGAGAACCAGCATGGGGTTACGAGCTTGTCCAAAAGTAGATTTTGCTGTTGCGTGACATCTTTTGCTTGTTTGTGGTTGGCTGTGGTCATGCACGTGTCTAATCTAGAAGCGAACTAGGTGGGATTGATGCTCCTTCTCTGTTGTAGGTGCTTGATGCAATGGCACAAGATAACATGGTAAAGGCAAGAGAAAAACGCACTTAAAATATCTTTCTCCTGACTGATGTATGTCTTGATCCCACCCAGGATATGCTCTTGATCTGCTGAAAGCAGAGTCTCGAGCTCTTTTAAACTGCCAGTGCTGCTGATGAATGTGTGACAGTTAGCTTTGTCTCAGGGAGCCGGAGCTCTTGACTTCCATAGCAGCTGCTTTCTGAGGCAGAAGGTGGTTTCCCACTGAACTGTGGAGCTTTAATGCGACTCCTGAATTCCTAGTTTTGTTCAGAAAGTGAGATGCTGCTCTGTTTCACAAACTCTGCTCTTTGAGGTTGTTGGAGCGGAGCTGCAACATTCTCTGGTGAGAAATCCTGGGCTGAGCAAGCAGGTGCCAGCGCCCTGTGGTGAGACCGAAGGGTGTCATGACCTCCCCTGGGCGCTTTGCAGGGGGCAGCACAAATCCTGGCCCAGCCCAGCCCAGGTCTGTCCCGAGGGAAGCCTAGAGATGGGCTTCTGGCCCACGCCGTATTGTTGCTAAGGCAGCATGTGAAAACAGGGCACAAGCAGAAATTTCTTCTCCATTAACTTGCAATGAAACAAAATTTTGAAAACTCCTAATTTTTATGTCTTAGTTGTTCACTGTTATCTATTAGCTTGTTTTATCACTGAGCTGGTAATTGCTAGTCCTGGTTCCCATGGTGGGCTTACTCAGAAACAAAACAAAAAGGCTATTCCTGCCCCCAAAGTGCAAATAGTTTAAATGTAAGGTAGGAACAAGGAGGTGATTCACTGACACAATAGCTGGTACTCATTAGCGAGTCTAACCATTGTTGTGGCTTTGTATGTCTCCCGGGGGGAAGGAAGGAGAAAAAGAGAGAGAAACGGGGAAAAAGAGAATGAGAATAATTCAGTGCTGTTAGGACCAGACACCTGGCTTTCAGAAATAACGACATTCACTCAACAGAGAACTCTCTAACATCGCTAAAGTCGGGTCTAAAAGCATTTAGGCCCTTTCTCAATTCAGTTGTTAGCCATTTAATGCTACCATTTAATTTCCCATAGGAGCTTGACATGAGTATTCAAGGTGAAGAGGGGCTGAAATGGCATCTTGCTGTGTGATAAGGATTGTCGAACAGAATACTTGCAGGAGCCAAGAAGGGGCTCCTTGGTTGCTGCTGGTCTTGTCCTGCCTGGTCCTTGCAAGGGATGCATTCCTGACCTGTGTGCAAACAGATCAATTTGCGGCTGAATTCTGTAGGGGGGTTATTCTTTTTAAAATCTAAAATGACCGATAGTTTGCAAATAGTTCTGGGTCGATTTATTGATGGGGAAAGAACGAGGTGAAGCAGTTTTAGGGTTGAAGCAGGAGCAGCGTCTTTTGACTGATAATTGGTCCAGGACAAAGCCGGTCTGAGTGAGGTTAATGCATTGGTTGTTCACGGTGGTTGGGAAGAGTGTTTCTTACAGGAACCACAGTATTAATCAGAAAACAAAGATGGTGATCTAGAAAGCTAATGGCATTGCAGTTGATTTGATTATAACTTAATGATTGTTTAAAACCGTCACTTCTGATTTTGTTAGAAGAAATAATACGAGTTACATCCACAAGATGGAAAAACATTTGAAACGTCAAGGAGAAAAGTCTCAGGCCTTTAGAGATGCCCTGCATTTAGGGGATGCTGGGGAAGGGGAAACGGATTGCCTTGTTCATGCTAAATTAACATAGAGGGACTCGGAGGGTCTTGACCTTTTCTTAACCTTCTATGCTTGAGTTTTAGAATGGAGTTTCTGTTTTCACCCTCTGAAGGGGGGGAAAAATAAATTGCTGGACTAGGGGGGGAAGAGGGAATATTTGTCTAAGTCAAAGTGGTGGCTGGAGAGAGAGGTGTGACAGGGCTGTTTTCTGCTGCCGGCTTGGTTTACCTTTAAGTCATATCATGTGTTCCAACACTTAATAATGAAAACACAAAAGGAACTGTTTTTGTCCCTCAGTCTTGTGAGGTTTACTTTTATGTACTTTTGTAATACTGAGGACAATATACTGCACATAAACCAAGCTAGAACTATCTGAATTGTTAAGGGATTATGTTGGGATGCAGACCCATGCCTTGTGTGGGTGTACTGATGAAATTCTGCAGTTCTGGATGTGTCTCCTCCTTCCTTGGAAGTGGAACGATGACCTTGACAGCAGGCTTGAAAGAGGCAGAAAGGTGAAGGCAGAGTGGCTGTTTCTGTAGAGGAAAAGCTGAGCTGTATGTGAGGCTGCATGCACCTCCCAGCACCTACCCGCTTCTCTGCTGCAGGTGAGATGCAGACCTCCCAAAGCCCAGCCTCCTGTTAACATGGAAATCTCAGTGGATTGACTTGAGTTCAAAGCTCTGTGCCTGCATCTTGCTGCTCTCCCTGTCTTAGTCTTTCTTGCCATGTAATCCCACAGTCTGGCAAGCTCCATAATAAGTGCAGATAGATGAGTGTGTGTACATCTCCATTAACATGACTGTGCAGGCTAATGATGGGGACCTCCTGCTGCTCTCCGCTTGTTTTCTGTTGATTGTTATGTAATGTTCGGCAGCGGGAGGTAAATTCCTCTCCAATTTTGAGACCCGTTGCAGCATGTAAACCCCACTGTGAGGAGTCACGGTGATTGAGCTTTCGAATCAAGTCCCATGCTGATAACTATAAATCAGGCCTATTATACACTCCGACCGACAGCCGGAAACCTTCCGTACTGCATGTGGCACAGCGGAGTCTTGGAGCTGCACTGGAGTTTGTTTTGTAACTGCAAACACTTGTGTCTTTGAAAGGCTGTGATTTAGGTTTGGTGGGATGTTTGTGTTCTCTCCGATGAAGGGTCGTGGGTGTGCTGGGTGCTGAAGGTCAAGTTGGTGCTTGGGGTGTCCCTTTGAAGGCTCACTCCTGCCCTGCATGCTGTGCTGTGGGATTGCAGGGCTGAAAATGAAAGAGCTCTTCTGGTGGTGGGGTTTGTTCCAGCTGCTCCTCAGTCAGCGTTGCCAGGCAGGGCTGATCTGTGCTTTGGGAAGATGCTCCAAATTACCTTCTGTTTGCTTTTTTTTTTTTGAGGGGCAGATGTGTGTCAATTTGGGTCAAGATTTTAGGTGTGCAAAAAGCAGGAGGGAGTGCCAGGAGCCTTCCCAAACCCTTCCAGCGTAGGCCGTAGACATCTTTTGGACCTGGAAGTTAAGCAGGACTGGTCCTTCCTCTAGTGAGATGAGCTGGGGGGAGCCAAGCAGCAGTGCAGCAGTAAGACACGTGGTGAAACAGCAAGATCGGGTCACTGCAGGAGTTGCTGGGTTAGATGCTGGGCTTGTCTGTTATGCAAGGGGACAACTTGATTGTTTTTAAGACTATCCTCAGAGGTTTTTGAATCTTTCTTCTTCCTGGGCATATTTTCATTTGTTTCTTGTCTAAATCTTTTTGTCAGTGTTCGCTGTATAACAACATGCAAGCTGTTTCGATGCGCTGCATAGAAGAGGCTTTTCCGTGACATTCCACCTTCTCTCTGCCTCAAACTGCTTCTGGAATTGTGCAGGAATTCACTGTGCGCTGCAGTTTTAAACCCCAGAAACAAATCTTAACAGAACCTAGGTGCTTTATTTTTACTGTTGCGATTATCAGCCTTTGTGGTAGGTAGGGTAACTCTTCTTTGTTGTTACTGTGAACACAAAGCCACTCAGCATCTCCTTGTTGCCTTCTCTCAGTGGCAGACGGAGCAGATGCTTCAACTCAGAACAACCTCAGCTGCCCGACTTGGAGGTCTCCATTTCTGCAGTACTTTGGTGCAGTGCTTCCAAGTTAAATTCTTAGTTCTGCAGCTTGCTGTTGCAACTATTTTTGGCTTTGTGGGGTTTAGAGAAGGGTGTTGTGTGAGAAGGACCTGAAATAGAGAAGCTGTCAGGATATTTGCCCTTTGGACTCTTGGGTTCCTTGGTGTGCCATTGGCTTGGAGTTTTTGCGCTTTTCCTACTTCATTGTTGCATGTTTTTTCTTTTTTTTAAACTTCATTGTTGTACTGCTTAACCTTGTAGGGTTGTTACAAAGCTTAATTAATTGATGGAGTACCTTGAAACTCTGACTAGATCCTCAGCTGGTTTCGTCTGGCATGCTTCCACTGGGTGGAGCAGACCTGCACTGATGCGTGTGAGCAGAGAATTTGGCTTGTGAATGCAGTTGCTGAGTACCATCATGTACATGGAAGAGCCAGATCCTACATAAAAGTTATGTTCTGCTCTCCCATGAAAGGAGCTGGCCATAAGGTAGGCCCAAGTAGTTGAGCTATAGGGTCCCAGTATAAAATTTCTCTTTTTTCCTTGTTTAATAGCCAAAGATTAGCAAGCATTCAAGTAGAGATATATGGTCTGGACAGTATGTGATGGCTAAATGATGAATGTGAGCTTGAGAGAGGCTTCAGATTCACCTCACATGCATAAATATCGCAGGTGGGTGACAAGGACACTGAAGGTCACTGAATTGTATTTGTGCTCATTGATGGCCTTTGTAAACCCCATAGTACTGTCGCATGTTCCCTCTAGGATAAAAGGGGAGCATGGTCAGATGTTGTCATACCCAGAAACCTTTTCCTCGTGACACGTGGAACTTACGTCCTCATAGCACAAACTTTGCACAGTTGTAATATATGTTTATTTTGTGGATTACTTGGTATGTAAGTAGGCATTTGTAATGCTTTTTCTTCCTATCTTTTCCTTTCTTTTTTTCATGCCCCTTCTAACTCTTCTCCCCATCCCACACTCTATCAGTAAAATTTTACATCTCAAAGTTGCAAGGAAAAAAGCTTTCAGATCACTCTGACTTCCTCTTTACATATGCTAATAACTCATTTTATAGTGCATTTCCTAATGTAATTGCAGGTTCTACACCCAGGCTTTACTTTTGAAGGCTTGTAAAATAAGTGTTGTAACCTTGAGTGTATTTTGACTTTCAATAATATCAGGTAATGAAAACAGGCAGGCAATGACAAAAACTTCAGCTCCTAACCAAAAAACCTGCAAGATTAGGGCTGCTTCCTTGAAAGAAAGCAGTCAATCTATCTTAAGTGAATTTCCTTGGTTTCTAACATTACAGTGTTAATGGTAAAGGTTGAGTGCATTAATTTTTAATGATAATTAACCTGGCATCTTTGGAGTGCTGGGAGAGAAGCTATGGGATTAGCAGATAGGTCCAGGGTATGTGTAGCTGCTTTTAGTCTTGTCCTTAAATTTCTAAGTATGGATAATTAAAACCTTTCTACTCCGATCTCAAGCTTGGTTTACTTGGCTGTCATACTGTAAGCTGTTGTCAATTAGCATTGTTTTTCTCCGTGCTGTTTATTTCAGAAGCATAAGAATAACAATAAAAGCAAGTGCTGGCCTGTGAAGCATTTGAAGTGTTGGAAGGAGCCCCGACTGTCGCTTTCTGCTCTTTGATGTTGCGAGGCTTAGAGGGCACGCACGTGTGCTGCAGTTCCAGACGTAGCACACTTGTTTGTGTTGCTCCTTCCTGAGCCCGCACAAATTGGACGTAACACGTTTAATCTGAGGGGCCACTGTCGCGCTGCCCAACAGACCACGTTAAGCCTCCACGTAAAGTAAGAGGGTCCAAAAGCTTCTGGGAAATCAGTCAGTCGTGTTCTCAGCATCTGAAGGAAGGACTGCCATGGTTTGGCTGGCCCCAGACTGTCTAGCTGGGGCTACGGCCTGCTGTGGTGCTGGGGCCTTCTCTGCTCCTGGCTTCAGGCTGCGCAGAGCTTTCCTGGCGTGGCTGCTCGGCTCCATGCCCTGGGCTGTGTCTGTCTGAATCCCATGGCTGACCCTCATAGGGTCAGTGTGGGCCTTAGGCCTGGTTAGTGCTGGGGGCTGTGTGCCTGCTGGAAAAGCTTGTGGGGTGCACACTGAATTGCTCTGTTGGGCGTTCCTATGGAAATAGCAGAACGCTTCTGTTCTGGAAAGGGGAAAATGTATTAATATTTTACCACAGTGGAATCTTGTAAATATTACAGGTATTTTACTCTTTTTCTGAGCATGTTTTGCAGCAGTAGGAAGAACAATATTTGAAAGAAAATGCAGTTTTGTTTATGATTCAAACCATCATTATGTAGTAATATCCAGGCTTTTTATTTTTGGGGGGGAGGAGAAGGTGTCCTTTCATCAGTTCCTGCTTTATCTTGTCACAACTGTAATGAAATAAATATATTACTTGTTAAGTTGATTAGTACAAGAAGGGAAAGGGCCCAGCTTTTTAAAGAAGAGTTTTCAAGAGTACCTGGAATCTTTTTTGGCCTGCGTCAGACAGCCAAAGGACGAATTTTCATCAATGTGGTTATCAGACATCATCTGATGTTCAGTTATCACTGCAGGTTGGGGGAGCCTTAATCTTCAGTATTCCTTCATTTGAGGAGGTAGCTTGGTACACATGAGCATCTTAGATCTTGATTTGATGTTTCACCTTAAATCAGTCAATGTTGATACATAGGAAATGCGAGATTTATGTTGTCCCTGTGGAGCTGTGTGTCTCCGTGAGCCTGTTAATGAGAGCTGTGAGTATTTCAGCAGTGCCTGTGTTTGAAGTGCACGCATGAGTAAACAGCACTTGAAATAACTCTGGACTGTTTGGAGGTTGGAGTACACTTTTGCTTTTACAGTGGTATCCTATGAGCACTTAAAAGGTGGGGAAAGTTAGACTAGTAGCAGATCCCTAGATACGTGCTTATAGATTTTTCAGTACTTACAGGAAGAAATATGTAGTTTGCTCCAAAAGTAATACCTTCTATTTATTTCCATGGAAACTACAAGAGGTACAAAGGGCACGGTAACGCTACTTGATAGAGCAAATTCTCAGCTGCAAAACACTATTTTTCAACATAATCACCACTAATAGATATGCATTTTCTTCAGCAATGAATAAGAACAAGCCTGCATGCCACGTTCATAAAAAATCTGCACCAGCAGACGCGACCCATTATCACTGTGACCACTGCTATGACGCACTGCCCACCCCCTCACTGTGCTCACATCCACTGCTTGGTCTCCAGAAACGTTCAGCAAGCATCGATGATATCAGTGCCATTTTTTTTTTCTACATGGAGGGATTCATTGACACACCTTTGCAGGATACACACCCCCACGTCAGATGTCATTCTGTCAGACTGCCCCTCTGCTGCCATCTGTCATGTGGCAACAGAATGGAATGCGATATTGGTGGGAAGGTTCAACCTCTGCTGCCATCCCACCAACATCCACCTCTGACATTGTGGGCCAGCATAATGAAATAGGAGGCATTACTTTCAGTGCAGCTCCTTGTATGTCTGCTCTGTAGAACATCAAAGTTAGGGAGCTTTATCGCTTCATTGTGACTGTGCAGATAAAGGAGTACAGAGATGCTAAAACAGCAAAGCCTGCAGCTCTTAAGCTGGTGCTTTGCAGTTGAACAGAGATGCATGGTTTGGTTCCTCTCTTAACTGTAACTGTTGAGAATAACTCCTGTGTAGTTTTCCGTGCTTGAAGTATGCAGAGGATGCTTCAAAATTGGTTGGTTTTACGTGGATTGTTTTCACTAATTTTTAAGTAGGATGCACTGATGTGACAGTCAGGTTCTCTCAGTCTTTCTCAAGTACACAGAGAACTCAGGGTAATTTTGTGTATTCTAGCTGTGCTCTGCATCGTGCATAGCCGCTCTTTGTCATTTCAAAATCAAGCTTTCTTTGTTGGGCACAATTTTCATCTACTTGGTCAGTTCCGTGATAGTTTAAATATTGGTGTAGTGCATTTTATGCACCGTCTAACGTACAGAATAATGCTGTTATGTTATGGGCTTAAGGCTATTAAGGCTGCTGAGCTTGAGGTATAGCCGTTTCCTTCAGCAGCTGAAATGAACTTGGCATCACACCAGTTCCTGTGGAAATTATAAGAATGTGCAGAACCATTCTGCTTCAGACCCATGGATCAGAACAGAAGGTCATCACTCATTTACATTGCGGGTGAAAAGGCATTTCAGGAAACGTGAATGCTCTCAAAAGTTGCCACCTCCACCCTTCTAGCTGAAAAACACCCTATTTTTGAAAGGTCTTCACACCAAATGTTCCCTGGCCATATTTCAAATGCAGGAAAGCAGTCCTGTTTCTAGAGGAAAACCCTAAATAATAAAGATTTTGTCAGCAAAGTGATGTAGGCCAGAGAGAAGCTAAAGGTGAATCAAAACTGAAAAATAAACTGATTCATACAGGAAAAAAAGCATGTTTTTACGGTTGTAAAAGAGATTATATTTGGTTCCTTATACTATAATTAACACAGGATGTAGCTTATGCTGCGGATTGCCGGGTTCAGCCCTAGTCTCTGAGTGTGAACTGATGCTTCCAAAAACTTCAAATTTAGAACTTTTTCGCCATCCTTCTCCACAGAAGACAACACTAAGGGTGGGAAGGGTCTTAGTAAGTTGTGTCTTGTCACAGGTATATGCTTCCCAGACAGAATTGCTGGTTAGCGGCTGGTGTTCTGTTGTCAGGGTCCCTGTATTTATAGCATTCATCAGAGTGGCTCGTGACCCTAAGAATGTCCCATGACTACCAAAACGTGGCTGTGTTGAGCATAGAAAGACTATGGCCTGAAAGTTGCCCTACGTGCCACTAGTGGAGCTCTGCAGGGCTCTATTTTAGGGCTAATTCTAATTTTCTTTGATGTTTTCACCGTTGATTCCAATGAAGATCTGGAAGTTATATTAAGTAAATTTGTGGATGATTCCTAAACTGGAAGGAGTTGATTTCCATTAGGGTGGAGAGGCCCCCGAGGGTGGTGGGCATGGCACAGGCTGCCCAGGACAGTGGGCATTGCCCTGAGCTCCTGAAGCTGGAGGAACATTTGCGTTTGGGTGGTCCTTTGTGGAGCCAGGGGTTGGGCTTGATGATCCTTCTGGGTCCCTTCCAACTTGGGATGTTGTATGATTCTATGATATTCCAAACTAAGTTTGGCACTCTCCTATAACTGGATGTATGTCTAAATCTCTGGCTCACACACATGCGCTGAATAGCTGCAGAAATGTGCCTGTTCAATTCAAAGCTGGATTTATCTCTGTTAGTTTGGCAACAGCAGTTTTTTCTCTTGCTCTAAAAAGCAATTTTTTTTTTTTTTTCCCCTCAAGTGAAACAGGCATAAATTATGTTGTATCTCATTTATCTGCATTCAAACTATGCGTTATCTAAGTGAAGATGTCTTGTGTTTCCCAGAGGTTTCCCAAAGTTACTCCAAATAAGAGTGAAGATTTTGTAACTTTTTCTCATAGTGCTAACATGTAATGCTTTACTGAAATGGAACATCTTGCTGTCTGAATAGGGAAGAGTTGACGACATCACTGAATGGTAGAAAAGCAAAACGTAGCAGGTTGTAAACTGGTTTATAAGTTGCTAAGCAGGGAAAAGTACCTGAAAGGCAATAGTTATCTGACCCAGATTTCCAAGTGAGTACCTTTCTGTTAAGTCTGAGCTTAGAATCATCGAATGGCTTGGGTTGGAAGGGACCTTTAAGATCATCCAGTTCCAATTCCTCTGCTACGGCCTGCTTGCTCCCAGCAGCTCAGGCTGCTCAGGGCCCAGCCATGGCTTCGGGCACTTCCAGGGATGGGGCACCCACAGCTCTGAGCAACAGTGCCAGGGCTTCACCACCCTCTGAGTACAGCATTTCCTCTTAATATTTAATCTAATTATCCTCTTATTATAGTTTAAAACCGTTCTTCCTTGTTCTGTCATCGTTCTCTTGTTTTGCTGATGCCTACAGGAGTGCCCTAGCGAGCAAGTGTTGCAGGATCAAGTCCTTCTGAGCTGCAGTAAAGCTGAGAGGAAGATGAACACCTTTTCCTCTTGTGGGTGTTGCTGATGGTGTGTGATTGTGGCCGTAGGCATGGTTCTGGGAGCAATGCTTGTGCCAGAGGAAGCTTTATTTATTGCTGTTGCTGGAGCTAGAACCAAACGATTTGAAGGTGATGAATTCTTTTTCTTTAATACATGATACTTGAGTTGAGCAGTTGTAGGGCAAAGTGTGCTTTGCTGAATTGGGATCTTCGTGCTGGAGAGGGAACTACTCCTAAGCTTTGGTACGTGAAGAGCATTTCCCATTAGATCATAAATTATTTACGTTCAGGTCTGGTGAAATCCCTCCTGATTTAGAGTGATGTATGGGAAAGTCAGACCTATAAAGTTAGTTTGAATAATTCTTCTGGTAGATCTGGAAATATTTAAACACCTTCATTTTTTATAGTACTGTAAATCTGAAGAATTTAACTTTTGAAAAAAATGTTTCTGCTGTGTCATATAACTTCACTGTCATGAAACACCCCCATAAGCACCCATCCGAACATTTGTGATGTATGTAGCACCTGCATGGCATTTGTGATCATCTGAGACGCATCAGTGTGGTATGGATCCTATGTCCGCGTCAAGCTAGAGAGAAACTGCAGGAGGACAGAGTCTTTGAACGTGTCACACATACAGTCTGCACGCATACCTGTCAGGCCAGGCCTGTTTCTCATTGTTCCAGTCTGCATTTTTTGGCACTGTCTTGTTAAACATCGTGGTGATTTTCTCCTTGTCTTGACTTTGCCACTATGTGCTGTGTGACCTGGAGCAAGAAGTTACATCTCTGAGCCTCAGCGTATCTGGTAAAATGCATGGTCAATGGGTAACTGCATCCTTGCTCTAACTATTGCAGAAAAGAAACTTTGCAGTAAGTTCAGTTCGGTCCCCAGCAGCTGTCTCTTGCAAGAAGCCCCACTGTTTCTCCTGTGGTGACTTTGTGTGCCATTGGCAAGGATTCGGTGTGGAGGTGCAGGCAAGGAGCAGCCTGGTGCTGTGCAAGGCGGGGCCCTGCGCTCTTTGCTTGCAGCTCTGCAAGGAGGAGCAGTGCCTGCTCCCTCTGTACGAACCATGCTGCAGATGTACGCTGCACCTCCAACAAGACAGGAGGTGTGAGTGTGTTGGAAGAACTTGAAAGTAAGTGGAAAGTAAAGGTTTTCTGGTTTTTGCTGGTTGTATATGTGTAGATCGATGTTCCCTTGGGTTTTGAGGATCAGTGTTGGTATTTCTCTTGGGTTTTAAGGGCCTGTTATGGTCTGTAGCTTCTAGATAATTGGTGACGTAAAGGCTATACCAGGAGTTGAAATATGCTCTGTTTCTTATAAAGCACCTCAAAAATGGCAATGCTGGCATAGGGAGATAAATAATACAGTAACTTTTTGTCTAGAGGGTTCAAAGAGAATAGCTCAGTTTAAAATAAATAAATAAATAGAATTCATATAGGGATACCAAATCAAATTGACTGGAATAACAGCACCTCGGTTACAGAATAAGGTGATGTAACAGAGACATTTTTCACTTAAAATGTTCTTTTATCAGTGGACGCTCTAACTGAAGTTAACAACTGGAAGCTAGAGAAGCTTATTTTAAATTGGTTCTGTGCATCTATTCAATTCAGAAGCATGTAAATGAGCTAACATTTACTGGACATTAGATACTGGTAATTGATCTTCTGTGTGAATTATGTGCTTTGGGAAAGTGATTTAGGCCTCTAGATCACTCAAACATCTTTGAAATCTGTTCCCTCTTTGTAGAGCTAAATGAGACGTGTCCTGCACATTCATTTTATTTTATTTTTTTTAGTGGTGCACTTTAGTTTTTAAATCTTACAATTCTATTGCGGCATCGTGAAGAACTAGAGAAGGCTGAAGAGCTTTCAAACAGCCAGATAATCTGCAGCCCCTCATTTCTTAGCAGTGCTTTGCTGTGATCTCTCCTCAGGTTTTGCGTGGCTGATTAGTAATGCCGTTCCCCTTAAAAAGGGGAATCCAAGCTCTTACTCCTGGCAAGCTGCTCTGTGCTTCGGCCCTTTTTCCTCTTAGGAAGGTGCTGAACTTCTCAAATAAAGAAGCAGAGGATGCTGCAGCACAAAATTTCCCCTTGACCCACCTTTCAGCGGCCCAAGTTCGGACCTCAGCTACTTCACATCCTCCAGATGACACAGATGGCAGGATAGAGCCAGTCGGAAGCACTCGATAATAAAATGGCAATTCATTTTGCAATTCCTTCAGCATTCATGCTAACAATACTGGTCCTGATGGGCTCCTTGGGTATGAATGTAGCTTTCAATATGCAATTCCACAGGAATTACACCACTGCTCAGCTCTCATTAAGTCTGCTTTATTGTAAAGTGTTGCTGAGAAATCCTCCTATTACTGATACAGGACAACTGCTTTGCTTCAAAGAACTGCCTGATTTCCTAAAGCTCCTGTGTGTGTATCGGCAGGGTTTCATTTAATACTCTCTTTACAGTGCATTATCTCATTTTGTTTATATTTTGGACGCTAATGTGATGTGTTTAAGTATGTAAATTGCCATAATGCTAGGAAATGAGATGTTAAAAATAGCTGTGGAGTGCTGAGGAGAGTGGGATGGGGTAAGGTGGCCAGTGTGGGAGGAAGCGCTTTTGGATCCAGAATTTCTCTCTCTGTCCTTTTAGGGAAAGTAAATGCCTCTCTGATGTCAAACCCCCAAAAGAAAGCTGTTTGTGAGTGCTGCTGCCTTCAACTAAAACAGATTTTTACCTGCTTACTGCAAGTAAAAACCTCACCTTTTTAATAACACCCAGTGTCTGCAGTGTGGGACTTCAAGGCCAAGCCCCCACAGTGGTGCTGGGATCCACTTCCTAGTGAGTGCCTGGCATCCATTTGAGCTAGCCATGAGATATAAGCACAGAATTAAGAATTCTAACCTCAGTCCCGAAGACGGGTGGTTTTTCCCTGCTAGACACCTGCTGCTGATCTACTGTTGATGGTGTCAGGTCTTTTAAAAAGCAACAAGAAAAAAAACCACAGGAAGAATTCCTGAGCTGTGATTGAACTGCGCACAGCATAGCTTGGAGGGGTTGGAATGCATGGTCACGTTCAACCTGTATCAGTCCCTAATTGCAGGGGCTGTTTCTGCTCTTTCCATCCACTCTGTGCGAATGCTCTGGGCAAGAAGGCGTAAGAGTAACGAGGTGGCTTAAGTAGTGGAATACTTGTAGAAGATTTGCTAAGAACAGCTCTTACCTTCTCACTGTTCCTTCGTCTGTGCTTGGGTAGGTGGGGTCAGTCATTCCCCACGCTGTTTACAGAGAAGATGCCCAAATAGCTGGAAAAAAGAACGCCACAAAACCAGTAAAGATCAGTTCCCCATCTCACATTTTTTCACAACCTGTCCTCACCTTGCGGTTGGCCCTCCCAGCCCTCATTTCCATTACCTAAAATCTCAAGTCCATTAATATCCATCTCATTAATCACTTTCTCTGCTGTTGCCTGTGGAAGTCTGGAGATTTACTGTCTTTGTCGCATGCTGGAGCTCCTCTTTCCTCAGCTGATCTCTGACACCAACACAGGAACCAGCCACCACCTCCCTGCTTCCCTCTTGGCTTTCCTGGCTGGTGTGACCACATGGCGGTGTGCTGGGACATGCTGTAGGAGTTCTGTCACTGCTGTCAGCCATAAGCCCTGCGTGATGTTGCCTTCACCAGCGAGCCCAGCGATGCTGATGGTGAGAGCAGAGCTCAGAGTGTCTTCACGCTCCTCATGATGAGGCCGTCGCTGGCTCTGTGGTAGCCTTCTAGGATTGCACTGGGGAGGAACGAAGCTGTTCCCATAAGAAAAAGCCTCAAAGTCGCAGCACTTGAGGGGTGATGTTGAAGTGATTGATAGGTATTCAAGCTGGTAGGCCGCGTTCGGGCTGTGCGCTTGTTTGCGTAGCGCTGGGAAGCATCTGTATCTGGCCTCCAGCCCCGGAGGATCCGTGTGAAAGCCCTGATAATCAAAACATGTTGCCTACTGGCGGCGCAGCATTAAAATCAGGCCTAATGAAGGGTTCTCTGTCGTCTCTTGGGATTTGCCTGTCACACCGAACCCTCCTCCGTCCAGCTGGGAGGAAGCCTGGGGATGAATGTGGCGGTGACAATGAGGCCCCCATGGCCCGCTGCTGGGCTGCTGATTTCCATATTAATGTGAGGCGTCCCAACTGAATGCTGGGCAAAGGACAGTACATCTTTAATTGGAAGTATAAAGGACTGCTCATGGCCCGGCTTGAACTGGGAGGATTTATGTCTCTCCCTCTAGATGGGATTGAAGGGAATGGTATGATTCACTGAGCGGCCTGCACGTCGCCTGATTTACTGCCCATCATTTACATTCCACTAAAGTCAATCAGTGCAGAAGGTCATTCTCAACCTGAATTTTTTCACGTTAAATCTTTTCTATCCCAGACTTAGTCAGGCCAAGCGAGGCACTTGGCAAGCCAAGCTGTTTTTGAGGTTGTTAATTTTAATTCTTCGATTAGGAGAAAGGAGGCTATAAAAAGAAAAGAAAAATAGAAAATGCTCGAGAGTCTGTTGACGGAGTCTGTATATGTGATAAACTCAAGCAGACGCAACAAATAGTTGCTTCCCTTCTATAAAATCTGTGCTTGCACGTTTGTTGTGAGGCTGATGAATTCCTTATGCTGTGGGTCAGAAAGGCTAGTTCTGCCAATAGTGCCTGAATCACGGACTTGTGCAGTCCTTTGCCTAACGTTTTGGCCTGTCCCTGTTCAGAGGTGAAGGATGACATGGTTTGGATGTTTCTTTTTCTTCATAACGGTGCTTTGCACACAGGTAACCCTAACGTACTAGTTAATACATTGAAACTCTTCTAACGTTTTCATAATAAATCAGCTTCCAGTAAGTTGTGAATCTTCTTGCAGTATATTGACAGTTTGTAATAGGAAATCGGGACCAGAAATGTGTATTAGTTGTGCAGTTTGTTTTCCAAATGTAACATGCAGTTTAACCTGCAGGCTTGGCAACAGCTTTTATATAACTTAGTATGAAGATGTGAACTAACACAACCAAAAGTGTAGCTTGTTGATTCACTTGCACAATCTCATCGGATTATGATATGATGCTGGGTTTTGACAAGTTTACATTTAACCTCTAATTCTTACTCAGTTTTTTATGAAATGGTGGCAACAGAGGGTTTTTGCAAGGCTTTGGGTAAATAGGAGCTGAATTGAGATCTACAAGCTTGATTTTTTTTTTTCTTGTAATCTGGCTTTGAGCAAATAACACAAAGTAAGTACGAACATCAGTCTGAATTAAAGTAAAATTTCAATTACCTTTGAACCATGCATACTTAATAGGACTCTTGATGTCTCAGTAATAACTCTAGAGACAAGTGTTTGTTACAGCAGAAGAGCATATAATTTGAGATTTATTCTTTATAAGGTATCTTGATGCAGAAAGAGGAACGTCAGAAAAATCTGTTATGTTCTAATTCATCTGCTTTAGCTATTCTTCCCTATATTCTTTTCTCCATGTTTTGAAATTCTGAGAAGTTGTTGAAAAATCTTTTGCTGGTGATTGTTCGTTAAGGAAGACAATTGGGTTGGGTGTTCCTTTAGTCAAAGCGGCCAGCATGGTTCTGTGCTGCATGTGCTGTGAGCTGCAGAGGGAAGTCCTGTAGCTGACCCGTGGAATATCAGAACAAGACCTGTGTGTAAAATGTTCACGGGTTGCACCAGATTTGTGTAGATTTGTTTGTTTTGTTGCTGAATGCTTAAACAAATGGTTTGGTATCTTTGGGGTTACAGAAGCATGTAATTTTAAGAGCGTAATTGGTTTTCTTCCTTGGGACAAACTGGTGAATAGCCTGTCGTCCTAATTAAGTAGTCTTCCTGATTAACTCAGAAGAGCAGCTTATTGGTGACCTAAGCCACTTAAACACTTCAGGAGATTATTGCAGCTTAACTGTTTTAGGGTCTTTTTAAAGCTCTTGAAGTACTTACTAGCATCTCTAAGCCTTTCAGACTTACAGGAGCAGTAGTCATTCAGTTGACAGTTCAGCGTGAATAAACCATAGCATGCAGTTCCTCATGATAGCAGATTGCTTTTGGTATTGGAGTATCTGCACTGCAACACTACAAATAGTCAAAGATAATCCTTCATCTTTAGCGCTCAAAAATAGTCAGTGGTGTGTGCCAGGCTTCCACCTAAAGTTCATTGCATGACATTGCTGCGAGGCAGAAGTGGCTCTGGTTCTTGCTTCTGCAGCTTTTCTGCCTGACAGCGACACGTATGTGAGCCTCTGAAAGAAGCTCTGAAGCCCTGTGGGTACCACCAACCTTGCTTGGGTGCAGTTTGAGGTGAACTGCAGGGACGGCATCCAACTGCTTCACGGGGGGAGCTCACCCAGTTGCAGGGTGCAAGAGGTTCCTAATGAAGCAAAAGCAGAACTCCTGCAGCAACTGTTCCATTCTAGACAGTTCCACAGATTGTCCAAAGTCATGTCATTGGTTATACTGACCTAAAACAGCACCTGCTCTCACCAAGCTGTCAGAGCCCATAGCTTCTCTCTGTGCCCCGCTTCTGAAAGCAAGCCGTGCAAGGATGGGTTCTGGCGAGCTACCGGTTTAGTGACAGAGGTTATTTTCCTGCTTATACTGGCAATAATATCCTGACTTCAGAGACTTTTCTGGAAATGCTGAGTGGTCTTACAACAGCAGCTTAAATTAGGTGAAGCAACCATAAAATGAGTTGTGCGGTTCCTTTAAGTCTCCATCAGTTTCTTAGATTCTAAGCATCTCGGAACAGCAGCAAAAAGTGATGTTTCTCTGTAACTCCTGACCGTATTTGTTGATGGGCAGTCGTGTGGGGATTTTAGTTTGCTTTCCTTAAAGAGTTTCCTGGGGATAAGAAAAGCTCTCCTGGACTCACAGTGCAGAGGTCATGTTGGCTGTAGAGGCTGTGGACTGTGAGCAGGGTTGTGAAGGTCCTTATCCAGGCCTTGCTCTCAGCTGACTTCTACCTTTGTATTGGATTCATTCTCAAGGCCTTAAATCGCTAATAATTCTAATTCTGTGGCCCAACTTCATGTGTATTTCATATGTAAAATAGAACTATTTGTGCTGTTTTAATACAAATATAATTATGCGTCTTGGCTGTGGGAAAGGTTGCCCTTTTTTGCTCATCGGTGCAGGGATTACTCGCATTTACATAGAATCTCTTAGTGATGAAAAAACTAATTCATCAGGCTGGTGTTCCATGCTAGACTAATGCAATTTGTCTTCTTGAGAAAACTGTTCCGTGAGTGTTTGGGGTCACTAGAGATCTTGTACAGTTAGTGTAGAATCCATTCAGAACAAAACTCTAATGTAGGGTTTTTTTTTCCCCCTGGGTTACCTGTGAATATCTACTCTTCATTCATAAAATTAAAGAAATCCCATGGCTTGAAGTTTACATTTTGTGCACGGTGCCTGGATCCTGCTGGTTTATGCATTATTGCAACCCGTCCATACTAATGTATTGCCTGAGAACAATCTGGTTTTGTGAAAGGCTGTGCTCTCCCGTTTACTTGTGCATAGGAGGATGCCATTGCACAGCAGTCTTAACTATTTGGGTAGCCGCAACCTGTTTCTTCTCCACGTGTGTGTTTTCTAAGGACCATCCAGGTAAACCCTTTGTAGGTTTACTTGCAGAATAATTTTTTTGTGTAATTACATACAGTTGCCTCGTCAAAGCCCTTTAGTCTGTTTGGGTAATGACTGTATAACTTGTGCCAAATGCTAATGCTAATTTATTTTTCAACCTGTTGTAATAAACTTACCCGAAGAATAAGAAAGTAGCAGTACAATGGCAGGGAGCTGTGTGTAATTTACCTGAGCTCTGGAGCGTAGAACCTACCAATTCTTTAAAATTTCTGCTTGGAGTTGATCAGGTAACGACCAGCAGCGCGCATCCTGCACAGCACGTGTAGCTTTGCATCCCTGCTGCCTAAATCCTAAATCAGTATGTATGTGTGAATGGTTCTATCAGAGGACTGTTCTAGAAAAAAAGCAAAGAAAAATACAAAAAAAAACCCCAAAACAACCATCCTGTATGTTGTCAGAAGAACTGAAGAAATAATATTTGTTTTTAATCATTAATTCCTGGAAAAAAAATAATAATAATTAATTTTTCACTACTATTTTAAGAAGAAAAGTGGCATATTTAGCAGTCATATGTTAACATGTTAGTATTTCCCCTTATGATGATTGTGGGATTAAATACCTCCTTTTCTACTTACCAAAAGTGCTAAGAGTGTGTGATCTATTCTGGGGTTGTCTATGGATTAAAATTCAGAAGGATGGTTATTAGTTTTTGAGATTTTATTGGAAGTTGATGTTGTTCTTGCCTTGTTCCTCTTCAAGGAAGGTTGTGGAGAATGCTATGCTCAGCAGAATAATAAAAATAGAGCAAACACCTGGCTTCAGATGGGCTCTGTGAGTGGTACCAAAAAAAAACCGGAGGAAAAAAATCCTATCAGAATGCTCTTTAATGCATCCGATGTACGTGTTTAAAATAAAAAGCAGAACTGTGATCTGTGTATCTTCCTCTTATATTGGGTTTCTGTTGTGAAACTCATATTTCTTTTTGGGAAGCACTGGAAGACCACGAGTTCCAGAGGGATTTGGCAGCTCTTTGCTTGGATGGAGTCTTACCCATGTTCAGTGAGGATGGTCGTACTGCCTGCAGCAGGGGGGTTGGAGCTTGATGATCCTTGAGGTCCCTTCCAACCCAAGCCATTCTATGTTTGTATGATTCAGATGTACGGAAAGTAGATCTGCAACCCTCTGAACCTGTAGACATCTTCAGTTCTGTGAAGTGGGAGCAATGCGGTTTTCCTTTTCTGCAGGATGGTAGTTGCTTTTGAGACAAAACAGGGGCAAAATAACTTTAAACTTAATGAGCATGGAAACCAAATGTATTATTTTAGAAGTGTTGTTCAGCTTAGAGCACAAATATTTTGCTACTCACTGGGATTACTGTGTGTGAGCATTAGCTGTGCCTTTCATTTATGGCTCAAGACCACCAAGTATGCTACTGTTCAGTGTGGAATCAGTTGCACAAGCCTCCTTTCTAAAGGCTGTATTATATCTTGCTTTATGTATGTGTGATCACTTATGCTTGCATAAATAGAATAATGAATTGCATCCCCTTTTTAGGGCAGTAATAACACAGGATGAAAACCGTAAAGAATTGGTCCCTCTATGTCCAGCTCCAGGTGGGTCACAATGTCTTTCTGGCCGGATTCATTGAACAACGACAACATTTTCCTTTGTTTGCTTTCCTTATGTCAGTCTCTCGTGTTTCTCCGTTTTCTTAGCATTTCAGTGGACCGGTGTGAACAGCTGTAACCACAAGGAAATTGGTGTAGTTTAAAAGCTGTTTCTGACTGGTCAGCTCAAATCTCAGATCTTCCCCTGTTGCTTTGCCAGCTATATAAGGAAATCAAGCTTAGATTAAAAAGATACCTAGGGCCGGCATTCTGGTATATTCAGATAGGGTATTTCTCAGAGCATGGCAATTGCATGGAAGGAGCATTGAATATAGTTGAGACTGGGAAAACGAAAACAAAGACAGCAACCAAAAACACAATTAAACAACCTTACTGGCATAGGAAGTAATTGCTTTTTGAACAATGGTTTCTCTTACTGACTTTGAAAAAACACTATTAGAGATGTATCTAAACAGGGATAAAACTGAAGACAAATTATCTCAAATCCATGTGTTTTTGGTTTGGTTTTTTTCTTTTTTTTTTTAGTTTAGAATTGGCTCCACTGCTCTTTAGATATTAGATTTCTTGAAATTAGTGGAATCCTTCAGTTACATACCACACACCTCCCAAGTCATGTAGAAAAACAGAAAGTTATTAATAATCTTCCGTTTTCTCTTTTCTTTCCTATGGAGGCTCATATCTCTACCAGATGTTTGAGCAGTCTTTCCTAACACAGCCTCCACTCAGGCACTGAATGAGTTTGCTGGGTCTATTCTTTCTCTATCAGACAGCTAGCTATTTGTCGGTGTTATCCTCATCATTTCATCTCATAGGCATTCCTGTGTCCTCTTTAAACATGACTTGTTATATTTGGCCATGCTGAAGAGTAAGTTTAATTGGTTACATTCCTGTGCGTGCCAATTACCAGTCAAACTATTGAAGCAGAATTGTCCTAATAACATCTAGGTGTGCAAATAAAGTTGCATGCTCTTGAATAAATGACACTGAGACTACACTGCAGGCTTTTTTTCCCTGGTTAAGTCACTGTATCATTTTCTGTGATGCAGAGCCGTGGTGCATATGCACAAAAATAGTGGACTAATCCTCTTTGAGAGCTGTTTTCCTCTGTTCTGTTCTCATCCTTCCTTTATAGTTTCAGTGCAAGAATGTCAAATGGAAGAGTCCTTAATGCTGAAAAATCACTGCTTTGATTGGAGTTGAATCATATAGATCAGCCGTCAGTATTCAATGAGGATGAGGTGTTGCAGTTCAATAAGCAGTGGAGGTACGAATGACCCTGGTATGGGATGTCTATCCATCATTGGGTGATTGATACTACACCCAGAGGTACCTTGTGGAGTTAAAGACCCCCCGAATAAGGAGATCTGAATTTTTTACTGGATGGCTTGAAATGTAGAGGCTTCTCTGCTGCTTGCAGGCAGTATCTCAAATTATGGCATTGACATAATATAGAGCAACATGCCAGGAAGATGTAATTTCTGTACAAGCTTACTTAGGCAACAGCCTTAAGCCATGTATTTCACGAGCTCCACTTTGAAATCACAAGTCGTGTTTGTAGGTACTTCTCAAAGTTTGTCTTAGTTTCAGCTGGGACAGAATTATTTTCTTCAGAGTGTCTGGTATGATGCTATGTTTTGGTTCTAGGAGAGAAACAGTGATGATAACACACCAAGGTTTACAGTTGCTGCTAAGCTGTGTTGTACAGAGCCAAAGCCATTCTTAGCGAAGCACCCAAGGAGCTGGGAGGGTACAGAATTAGGACAGCTGACTTATGGTGGCCCAAAGGGATAAGCTGGCCATATGACATCATGCAGAAAGAATTTTAAAGGGGGGTGAGGGTTCATCTCTCTCTTTTGCTGCTTGGGGGCTAGCTGGGCATCGGTCAGGGGATGGTGAGCAAGTGCTTGTGCATAATTTGTTATATACACTTTTATGTATATATATACACATATATATTCGTCATAATTATTATCCTTTTCTCTGTCTTTGTAAGTAGTTTTATCTCAACCCCCAAGTTCTACCTTGTTTTTTTTCCTGATTTTCTTCCCCATCTCACTGGGAAGCAGGGAGGTGTGAGTGAAGGACTGTGTGGTGCGTAGCAACCTGCCAGGTTAAACCACAGCAACGTTCACGATACTTGGCTACGTTAGTCTTTAGTTAGTGAACGTGAGAATCCTTTTTGATAAAATGCACAAAATATGTGAAAGTACAAGAACTGTGTGATGGGCTTTTTTTTCTTTTTTTCTTTTTTGGTATGAAGAAAGCAGAAACTGATAGAATTGATTGTCATGAACAAAGTTACCAAAGTCCAGTAAGAATATGAGAGGTGGATAGCTTTGTAGAGATTGCATGTCTTAGTCTATACATTTCCATTTCGGCTAAAGAAGTCAGGCTTTTTCTCTGTGAAACTACAAAAGACAAACTTCTTTCTTCAGGCTCTATCCCTTCCTTATTTGTCTACTCAATCCATATTTCAGACTAGCAATCAAATTCTCTTGGGGGCAAAATTTTGTGCATCTTTGCTATCATTCCAATGTGATTTGAGTCAAAACACACATTCTTTTGCTTTTGTTCACAAGTAGTGATCATTTTGGCACGGTTATATCTAGTAATATCTCTCAGTACTATGAGTTGAGTTGATCCTTGGTGGACATATGCATCTTCTTGGTCTTGGACTTTAATTCTTGGAATTTAGCTGGTCAGTATAGCTTTTGCCAAATCTGCTTTCAGCGTTAACAGATCTGTGGGCAGCCCGAGTGGGTGAACATCAGACAGAGAAGTGGGCAGACAGAGGAGGTACTGTGGGAGATTATTCTGTAGTAGTTTGGGCACATTTCTGCAGTTCAGACGGCTGATTCCAAGGTCTTGCCTTGTTTTCTTGGCCATAATGTCATGCCTTTGGGAACACTTCTTGCAGATAATAACTGGCAGTTATAAACCTTTAAACATTGTGGGCATGAGGTTTGGGTGCTTTTTTTTTTTTTTTTCGGCCTTTTTTTTTTTCCTCCTTTATAATTTACTTACCCAGAAAAGCTCAGCTCAAATCACATTTACCATCTGGAAATCTGTGTGGTCCAGCTCTTCATTGTTTTATTAAATCCATGAGTGAATTCCTTGAAAATGGTGTCTGCATGGCTGATGCGGGGTTGCAGTCCTTGTACCCAGAAAAATTCTGTTGCCAAAAAAAAAACAAAACGAAGCTTGCCTATGGGACACCAACCATGTGAGCTGTCCTCTAGGAAACTCATTTTCTCTCTCCTGCAAGTTCGGAGAACTTCTGAACAGTAAAGCAGAGGAACTGTTTTGTTAGAAGGGCAGAGAGAGCCCCAGGGTCTCTAGGACACGAACGTGAACTTCAGGTCTACATGGGAGCTGTCCTTTTCTGTCTCCTAGGAGTAACAGAGCCTGCTGGAAATCATCCACTGCGTGCAATCTGAGGACAGTCTCAAGCTGAAAGTTCTGCTCTTGTCCCCAGATCTCCTTTGATCAAACCCCTCACCTCTTGGCATGGATGAGCGAGGGGAGGAAAGCAGTTGCAGTGGAATTGACTGCACCTCTCTGTACATGTGCACTCAGTAAATGCTCTGACCAGCATGGCATGCAGTTCATCTGCTTACCCAGGAGTTCATTCTAATGTGTAGTTCAGGTTCTTCGAGTTTTCTTGGTGAAAACAAGTTTGTCTAATGCTTTTCTCCTGTCCATCACAGCTTTGCATGTCTGTGGAATGCGAGAGAGGTGAAAAGTATAACTTTCTTTTATGAGCAGGAAAGAGGTCATTGAAGTTCATGAAAGTACAGTAATTAGCAATCTGTCCTCATATGAGGTGCGAATGAGAACTCCACCTGTCAGTGACATATGAGGCATGCTTTTGGAACCAGTATGCTTGCAGGAATGTAAAGGAATAAACTCAGCTTTTTTTCCGTGATGGCAGGATGAGGAATGAACTGTGGCAGTCTGTACACTCCATCCTCCACTTGGTTTTTCACCTTTCACAAAGGCAGGGTTTTTTGCTTTGAGAAAATCCCACCACACCTACGCTAACTTCTCACGAGTGTGCTGTGCGCTGAGCAATGCTGTGAGCTGTAGAGCTGTTTTTGCGTGGCTATTGGATAAAGATCCATCACCAGCTGACTGATATGTGACCCACAGGTACCACATATGTTACCTAATGACCAGTCACTTAATTATGGACTGGGTGACATGTTTATAAGGGTGAACTTTAGAGTGCTATTAGAGAATGGACAGATGAACTATACCGGTGCCCTCCGGGTAGACTTCACCCAGACTCTTCTGCCTCTGTGGACCCATTACACAGTAATTAGGGTGATTTTTAAGTAGGATGCAAGGAGTTAAATGACTAACCTTATTATTGCTTCATTTGTCACTGTGGTAAGTGCTGCTTTGAGGGAGGTGGCTTGGAAAAAAGTGAAAGAGAACAAGAAAGAAAAGAAGTGGAAGTGTAAAGTGCCTTCTTCTCTAAGGCCAGACAAGGAGAGCAAGAAGATAAAGAGAATTTAAGACTGGAGAAAGCTTTAAACAACCTGAGTTTTGTTTAACAATGGAAACGTCCATGAAATGATGCCAGTTGCATGATGGTGTTCCAATCAATGTTTTTGATTGGAATGTGACAATGTTTCTTTCGTGCTAGTAATTTCCTTCATAGTGCTAAAAACAAAGTATGCATCTTGTGGACATAACTACTAATTTGATTCACTGGGATCTCTTCAGAAAATGGTTTGAACATGTTTTTATTTCATTTTTTTGCCATAGTAGGAGATGGATGCCAGACTGGGACTCAGTTTATCTTGAGTTGGTTCTGGGCTCTGCCACAACCCAGAAGAGATGCTTTCAGCAGCTTCTAAGTCTCTGCTGTTTTGTAGCTCCACTCAGTGCTAGGATTTTGGGTCAGACATTCATTAGGCACTTCTTCAAGATGTTCCTCTGATAAACTGAGGGAGTGATGCAAGTCCTTATGTTGATAGGAACAGAGTATGTGCCATAGAGGGCCAGATGCCAGATCCTTGCCTTTGCCCTTCTGCCATTACCACTGTGGTGCAGTTGTATGCAGCTTAGTGCTGGTTCTCCCTTTTTACCTGAGTTAGAACATGATTATATTGCAAAAGCAAGTTTCTGGGTCCTCTGTCCCCATCAAGAGCAGCAGTAGTAGATTTGTCTGACGTTGCACTAGAGTCAGGAGCTGCTGCTCGGGGGGAACGGCATGGAGCTGTGTCAGGGGAGGGCCAGGTGGGTGTGAGGAAAACGTTCTGCCCCAGAGGGTGGTGGGCACAGCCCTGAGCTGCTGGAGCTGAGGGTATATTTGGACTCTGCTCTCAGAGATAGGGTTTGGGTTTGGGTGGTGCTGTTTGTGGCCAAGAGGTGGATTCAATGCTGCCTGTAGGTTCCCTTTCCCAGAGATACTGTGCTTCTATGGCCAGGCTAGCTACAGCCCCGGGCCTTTCTCACAGTTGAGCATCCCTCAGTTTCCTGGGGCTCCTCCTGTGTGCTTCAAGTGATGAGGCAAGCACCCGTGTTTACTGCCAGCCACTGACTTCTGGATGACCATGGTAGTGTTTACCTTTCCTGCAGCCTTTGTGTCACGTGTGTAAGTTATTGGAACAATATTTTTGTCTGCAGAGAAGTTTTGTTGCGGAGGGGAAAGGAGTAGTAATCTTCGTTAATCTATCATCTAATTGCTCTTGTAGTCTTAAATGTGGCCTCAAAACATTGAGTCCTGTGAATCAGTGATTTCGCTGTAATGTCACCTCCTTATTTGCAGGGTTTATGCAGGGTGACTGCTTGAGAACAGATGCCCTGAGATTTGTTATTTTCCTTAACTGAGTCTTTTCCAGGTAGTAATAATAGCAGGAAAAAACTGCAGGGCAGGTTTGCCTTGTTCTTTAGGAGACGATAATTGCTGCAGGGTATCTCTAATTGAACAAATGGAGATAGACTTGAACTTCTCAACCTGTGCTTTGCACTGGCTGGCTGGAAGCCAGTTCTGATCCAGAGGCCATGTAGGTATTTTAACCAATGATGTGCATGAGCTAATATGTCCTGCTAAGATAACTGATCAGGCCTGTAAATGAGCCGAATGTAAAGCAGCGTTTTTTTTGTCATTGATTGCATACATATATCAACAGCATGTGCGTGTGGCTGGGTACTCATTTCTGCATCTGGCTGTGGGTTTTTATGGACCACCTAAATGCCCCAAGAGGCACATAGGTGTGACCCTGCTGTACAGGTGCTCTAGTGTGTCTAATATATATATACATGTATATTTTTAAGTGTGAGGTGTTAAATGTCTTATTAAATGTGCTGCATATTCCTCAGGACTTTTGCCTTTTCAGAATTGGTTCAGGACCTTTCAGGGTCAGCCTTATGGCAAGAAAAAACTGTTATGATACCCAAACCCCTGGAAGTTGGCAGTATTTTTCTCTCTATTGTGGCAGGTATTGCTGTAAGCACTTAGAGGGTTTAGAAGCTTTTGAAGATTCTTTGCCCTTCCCTTCTTCTAATCTCTGTTTATGAAAATGGTAATGGGATGAAATTAAAGACTGAAATAGGTTTAAGAAATTCTCCCCTCCCTGGGGGGGGGGGGGGAAAGGTGCAGAAATACCTGGAAGATGTAAAACACGTGGAGGTCTGAATCAGGTTTCTGTTCACCTGAAGGTCAAGGTGGAAATATGGATTTCTTTCTTTCCCCTTTTCATGTGCAGTTATTAGGTACAGTGTATTTTTCTTAGAACTGTGGCTTTTCAGGCCTTCTGAAGGAGCGGGGATGTATTTTGGAACTCAAGCTTTTCAAAGTACCTGGAGATGACTACCAAAATACTGTTTGGTTCCAATTTACTTTCATCCTTTTTTCCCGAGGATGTTTAAGAGTAGGATTTATACGCCTACCCATACATACCTGCTGCTGTTCTTGCCAAGTGATGCTGGTCTGCCCGCCTCTCACTTCTGTACCAAAGCACCGTGAGCTTGCGCTCGGTTTTATCCTGTGTGTCTGTACTGGGTGTGACTGTATATCCCAAACCCCATCTTGCTGTGGAGCCTTCATCCAGGTGTTGGTGGTGGATCCTTCAGATGACTGGCAGTGTTTACTGCAGAAAAAGTCATTGTGAAGAAGCCAAATTGTGCATGCCTGAGATTTTACAGCAAATGAATATGCGGCTAAAAACCCAAAGTTTTTAAATTGATTTTGGAAAGAGGGTCAGGTTAGTCTTTGTTTAAAAATACCATCGTGAAAGTGGATTTTTGTGTGAAATACCAGTAATAGGTGTGTTATTCTACTCTGTCTCCTTGGGCCTTATAGTTGAGCTTGATCTCTTTTCTATTGCTGGTTTCCTCCGCAGTGACCATCTTGCCGTTCATTTCCCAGAGCAGCTTGGGAGTTTCCAGGTAGCTGCTTGAGCTGCTCTTCACCTCGAAATATCAACGTTTCTAGCTGTGGCATTAGGGTCCACTACACTGTGACTTCTGGGCTGCAAGTTTGGTGACAGAATTCCACTTTGTGTGGTGTGCTCGGCCCCCTCTCAAGGCAGGGGAGGGGTTGGCTGCTGTGGCCAGGGGGTTTGGAGGCAGAGGGCATTGAACAAACAAATAAGGAAATGCTCATATCAATTGATTTTCCTGGATTTCTGCAAGTGAAGGAGGATCTGGGCTTTCCAGGCGTTCTGTGCAAGGTGCTTAGGAAGTTGTCCCATTGGCAGGTGTGGATCAAACAGCTCGCATGAGATTCCTAATAAATATCTTGTAACGTGGCGTGATGGATTCCCACTATCATCTGTGATCAGGTGACTGCTGGGAGCTCTTATGCAAGAGATACTTCAGTCTAAGATGTGTAACAGCCCCTTCTTCGTGGGCTATAGCATAAAAGTGTGTGGGCTTTTTTTTAAGTACTAAGGTAACTTCAGGTGCAGACTAGTTATTTTCTCACAGGAAATAGTGATGGTGCGGTAATTAGGTTCAGAGGAAAACATTTCCATCTGACTATAAACACAAGAAAAAGTAAATTTAAATATTGGCCTGATATTGCAAAATCATTGTATTCCCTTCCAGAACAACATCTAATTCTCCAACAAATTATAGGCGGAAATCTTTCCAAAAGACTTGCTTATTAAACAGTCAAAATACCAATTATAACTTTTTGGGAAAATGTCCATCTTGAAATGAAAAACATGTTAAACTTAATGTCACACTCCATTTAATACGAACGAGTCGTTTTAGGGAACAAACAATTTTGCCGGAGAAGAATTTGACTATTGAAACAAGCCCTGATCTCTTTTACACTTGCAGCTTGCTTTGTTGTATTTAACAAAACAACAGGGAATTTCAGATTTCACCCATCAGATTGGACTCTTTAAAGACCTTCGCTATAAGATTCAAGATTTTCCATGGCAGAAGGTTTTGATTTTGTTTGGAATGTTTGCAGCTTCTTAAATTTTACCCATTGCTGCAAGTGTGGAGATTCAGTGGGTGCCCAAACTGTGGCTGAAATCACCTGGGGTAATTGATACTTCTGCGGGCTGTGTTGGTGTACGTACATGGCAGCTAACTTCTGTTAATACGCTTGGCGTGACAAATTAGAGCAAGTTTCCATGCTGAGTTTTCTGCTGTTCTATGTGCTGTGTACCCTGCAGCTGTTTGGAACTCATCTGTGTGCCAAGAGGTGGCTTCCATTTTAAGAACTATAGAGCCTAGTTTACTACTGATATCTACAAATGAATGAAGGTGGATATTTTCTTTGCCTTAGCAAGACTCAGCGAGGAGGAGAAGCAGAGTGTGTGCAGCTGGCAGGGCTGTGTGCTGGAGGTGCAGAGAAACCCGACCCACGTGGCAGCCCCAGGAAATTCCACGGCGGGGTTGGAAGCTGGTACCCAGGAACTCTGGGTTGGGAAATGAATTTCAGATGGCTCTGAAATTTACCTCCTAGATAAATAGTCTGTGTATTCCAAAATGAGCGTGTAATTTAAAACAGTGTGGGGCATTCGGAGAATTAGAAGCCAACAAATGTTGGAGTGGGGTGGGGAGTGAAGAGAGAGAGAGAGAGAAAAAAAAAAAGGTAATTTGAAACTGTGATTTAATGAAGAAAACCCAAGACTGACGTGTTGACAGGAAAATTCAGTCAGTTATCAAGTCCAAGGGTGTCAATGAAATAATTAAAAGCACGCAGTTTGAAATTGCTCTGGCTGCTGTGATAGACGTGGGGTTGCCCTACATAGTCTGTGGTACTTTTATGGAATAACATCAATATTAGGGTTTGGGCTGAGCCAGAACTCACAGGGACTCTGTGCTGGCCCTTCTTTTATTATTTTAGCCAGAGCAATTCATTAGCGAGGCCTGCCTTTGCTAATGACCTGGGAAGGAAAGCCGTGTTTAGCTTTGTGCTGATGCCTAATCAGAACAGAGATGCCCTGAAGAAGGAGGTGAGCATGTGTAGGAAATCACAGCGCACTGCAGGAAAGCACAGTTTCAAGTAATACTCGTTTCTAATCTGTGAACTCTAAGAAACTAAAACTATATTCCAGTTCAGAGCCATTAAAAGAATGAGTGGAAGCATCTGGAGACCTTTGCTTTTCCTGAGAGAAGTAGGATGCATCGCTTTAACTCCTGCTATAAATTGTCTCACCCCCGCGTTTGGAACTTTTATCAATTTCTAAAACTGAACTTCTGGTCTGTTCTGTATTGATCATCTTCCCCGAGTCGATAACAGCTGGAGTGGAGGTGAGCCCTGCTCGAAATGCACGTTAATGGAACTCTTGGAGGCAGGGGCAGGGCGCAGTTGGGGCGTACAGTTAGAGATTGTTGTAAAATCTTCAGTTTCTTTACAGTATTGTAGGCTGAGCTTTATTTGCAGTGTTACTGCTTCACAAGCCTTAGACCATCTATGCATGCTACTTAAAACTACATTTTGTTTTTAATGTAATCAAAATATCCATTGGAAGTATTTCTTATGTCACGTTCATAGTTTTCATGCATTCTTTCTACAGGGAAGAAAACTCTGAGCTCCCTGTAAGCACTGTTTAAATCCCATAGAGTAACATTTAAATCTACTCAATTTCTTCCTTAAATTTCCTCACAACTTTCGCTAAGGAAAGATAATCTTTTGCTAAGTTTCATGGCAGCCACCACTGAAAACGGCGACATTTGTGGAGTCAAGGCCAGGCTGGATGTGGCTCTGGGCAGCCTGGTCTGGTGGCTGGTGACCCTGCACATAGCAGGGGGTTGAAACTGGATGAGCATTGTGGTCCTTTTCGACCCAGGCCATTCTGTGTGCTGCTTCAGCGTACAGCAGTGAGTTAGGAGGCTGGCTGCTGCTCTGGTTTGATCCTGTACCCCAGAAAACCCATCCTGTTTGCTGTCAGGACAGTTTCAGAGTGCTGGTTTGCATCAGCTGGTGGTGAGGGGCAGCTGGGTGTTTGGGTCTGTCCTGCTGTGCTGGGAGGGCTCTGGGTTCTCCTATGTGAGCAGTGGGGCTGAGGGCAGCGATCTCCATGTGCTGCTTATGGAACGACATGGCTACAAGTATGGCGTGTTTTATAATGTACATTTTGTAGTACAACATCAATACAATAAAATATCATTATAGATTACAGAACGCCTTCTATTATATCTAACAGCACATGTATAACGCGTTGTTTGTTTGCGTGCGTATGGATGTCTATAAAAATGTGGAACGCATCTTCATATAGATGTGTGCCTGCATGTATGCATATTCATCGATCTGCGCATTACTATCCAAAGAGCCTTATCGTGGAGTGGGGTTGAGCCGAGGTTAGATTTCAGATAATCTGTGAAAGGAGTTAATTAATTGTGAATCGTTTCTCCTGGAAGTCCACCGTGGAGAGCCCTGTGGTAACAAACGGCACCCAAGCAAATCAATGTTTCATTAGCATGTCTATGGGAGATGTCTGTTCTGCTTTGCACATAAAATGAAGCAGGAGCTTTCATCTCCCTGCCCTCTGCCTTTGAGAGGCACTAAGTGGCTTTGTTCATTAAACTCCAAACTTTCAGAGGTGTACATCCCCCTGCGCTTTTTTCTTCGCTCTAGAGCTCTCAATCAGTTGAAAAGGAGGCAACCTCCATTACTGAGGTCCTGCCAGGTAGATGTTTGTTTTCATAATGCGTTCATTAAAGCGTGCCGTATTTATTTTTGGTGTAAAAGGAGGGGAAACATTGCTGCAAGGAAGGACTGGAGCGTACTTTCCGTATTTGTGTATGCAATTTGTGCACCTGAATTTCTGCATGAAGGTTCTTGCCGAAAAGTGCCCAATTGCACGTTGTGCTTCGCAGCATCAGGAGGCCACCGAAGGCGCAGCTATTTAGTTCTTTAGCTATTTAGTTGTGCATGAAGCCTGAATTTTGGTAGTGCAGCTTTCCAAGTCTAGGTGCGATAATTGCGAGGAGGCGGCCGCGGTGTTTGCACCGGTCAGGGACTGGTCTGAGGACAACGGGCAGGAAACGTGTCAAGCGTGCTCCTGACATAACAAATCGCTGCAGGAGGGGGCAGGGGGATGCCGTATTTCTACTGAGCGCCTGGCTTGTTCTGAAGCTTTTCCAAATGTAACTGGTACTGCAACTGTTACAAATGCTCGTCCTACAACTTCCCCAGCTGATAGTTTTGTAGCAGCCTGGCTCTACCTCCTAGCTGTGGGGGATGATGGAGCCGTAAATATCAATAGCGTTATTAACAAAAGGTGTACCAGCATGTGCTTCATTTAAAAAAATACCTCCTGTAGGACTAGAATTAGGCTAGATCCACCATTGCTTAAGTAAACAGGATGCGATTCTGAGTAGCTTGCTGTAGTTTCTAGCAGCTATGTTATGAAATAAACGTTTCTTCTGTGTTCTGTTGGTTTTTTTTTCCTTGTCTTCCCCCCCCCCCCCCCCCCCCCCCCCCCACCCAGTAATTGTTGTGTGCTTCAGCTCATTAACCAGTAATCATCCTGGGTCCATTAGCCAGATATTGATAACGTATGCACTGTTGCCACTTGTCATGACTTTAAATTTTGCATTACCTGTATATTTAAACCCCAGTTTCTGTATTTGTGTTATTAATGAGGTTTTGATTCCTGGCCCGCAGGCTCTCAAATGTAGAAATGTAACTGTAAAGCACCACGGAAGATTTAAAAATAGAAGGCAAAGAGAGGGAGTCCCAAATATTGTGATTTTTAAGGTATAACTCTATTATTTTTGAAGCTATTGCTGTGGCAATATTGTTCTTCTAACTTAAACAAACATCGCATAGCTGGGTTTGTGTCTCGAATGCACCTTCTTTGTGTGACACATACTCACTGTGGTTATAAAGATGAGTACAAAGGAAAGCTAAAACAGCATTTCCCCCCCATCTCTAACCCTTCCCACCCTTTCCCATATTCTTTTGTGAAGCAAACAAAAACCCCAGCCCTGGCCACTCGTTCGGCCAATACACAGGCTTTTCATAGTGAGTTTTCAGCACCAGACCTTACATGTTTCCCAGAGCAATTGCAGAAGAGCTTTATTCTTCAGGATGCTCCTGAAGGAGCCTTGCCATGCTAGGTTTCTTTTTGGGTTCTCTCACTTGGGCCCAGGTAAGCCTTAGGAGCAGCAGGGGAAGGTGTTTCTCACAGATGTGGTGTCATGTTTGAGAGCAGCTGTTTGGAATGGCTTGGCACTGGTTCACTAAGAATGAGGGACCACTGATCAGTTCGTGTTTAGATGTCTGGTGTGGCTTGAAACTTCTGCAGCAGCAAAGCTGGAAATGGCCCTGTTATCATGGTCACAGAATCATGGAATCATGAGGGTTAGAAAAAACCACAAAGATCATCTAGTCCAACCATTAACCCACCTCCACCATGCACACGGATAGGAATTTTCTCTATGGAGTTCAATCCCTTGCACCATGGCTCTTAGGACTTCTAAAAATGTCCCCATTTTTCCTGTGTGTATTAGCCAATAATGCCACCTTCTTCTGTAGCATCCTCTTGTTCCGCTCTTACAGCATATGTGGTAGGAAACTGTGGACAAGATCCTCGATACTTTTGGCTACATAGGTTTAAATTGAGTAATAGGGATCTCCATTCAATTGCTGATATTTACGTGCATTTATTTCACAGCCTGGTTTCTACTTTGCTTTTTTTCACTGATTTTTCATCAGTGTAACCACAGTGTTGAGTAGTGACTCCTGATTTTGTGCGATTGGCTTGCTTGGACTTCTCAACAAGGGACCGCACCTGAAGCTGTTTACGATCCAGGTGTTTCTGATACTTCCAGAGGAGTTTTCAGGCTGGGGAATAATGCTTTTCCTTCTATCCCAACAGGCACCGGAGAGCTGATGATTAAGATGGAGAACTGAAGATCTTTGACGAGGTTGCTTATCAGAATCTCAGTGCTGGGTTCTACTTTACCTAACCCTAAAAAAGGCATGTGCTTATCAACTGCAGCAGTGCCACAGCATGATTGTGACTCTGTAAGTTCAGAAACAAGTACTATAATTAGCCATGAATATATTAGTAGATGTGTACATGTGTAATTAACAAAGCAGATATTTCTGTGTTTGTGGCTCTGCTTATTTGTTCATGAAAACTCCCCGACATTTTCATCAGCATATTCAGGTTAATTAAAATTAATTCTGTTTGTACTGACTGCCTTTTCACTTATGTGAAGTTTGTGTGTGGCTAGGGCCTTCTTCCATATAAAATCCATAAAGTTTGCTTCAGAGCTGGGGGAAAGAGGAATCAGAATTGCAGGCTGTTTGAAATTTAAATCAGAGCAGTGCTGGTCAGTAGGATCAAGGTTACAATGCCCTGGAAGACTTTGGGCACTGCCAGGTGCAAGCTGTGTGACAAGGACATTAGATGTCAATTGAGTGGAATTCTAGGATTTATGTTCTTTTACTTTGTGTTGAATGCTGGAATTCCTGGCTTGGAAAATCATGGAAAACCATGTGGTAAAATTATACAGGTTTGTTTTGGGGATGATGTTCCACTTGTGTAGAGGGAGAGCAGGAGACCACTGTTTGTGCTCTGTGAATACCAGGATTCCTCAGCTGAGATAAGAACTTTTACAAGAGACAAGAACACATTAACCACGGAATAAACGCAAAGCAAGATACAGATGTTGTCCTGACGAGTCTACAGCCTTAATAAATGGGATTGATGCACTGTGTGAGAAGAAAAACGTATGCATGTGAATGTGAGGTGATCCTCATGATGAGCACATTGAGAGGGTGCCGCCTGATGGCAGATCTTGCAGCTATTATTACAGGCTGTGTGCAGGCTCAGGAGCAGGCTTCCGTGTGGCATTACTCTTGATTTACGTTCCCTTGGTTTATTCCCCAGGGAGGGAGATCTCTACAGGGTGTAAATCAGGTTGGGTTTTTTTTTTTTCTCCTCCTCCTCCTTCTTTTTTTTTTTTTTTTTTTTTTTTTGCAAGTCTCATAATTCTTTCAAATGTAAATCTGACCATAATTCTGCAACAAGGTTGGGTTCTATGGCTAATCATATAGCTGCAGGCTTTATATCTCTGTAAGGTTTGGGGCTGTTTCTGTAGAAATGTACGGATCATCTTCCAAAGAATAGAATAGTAACGTCCTATATCATCCAGTTCATTTTTCCATAAGCCCTTGTGAAGGTGAACGTATTTTGGTTTGTTTATATAACAGTTCTGTCATTTAAAAAGTAGGAAAGTGAAATGCGGGGATATTTTTTTTTCCCATTAGAGCTGAATTTTAATCTGCTTCCATGACAAATGATGCTGATGGTATTTTTCCATTCCTGTCTACTCCCAGTAAGACTGAACTGTATGCTTCTGTCTGTCTTGGCTCTGATAATGTTTTTGTACTAACATAACATAATGCCATACAATTAGAAATTATATGTTAGCTGTTAGTCATAGCCCAGTGAGTTTACATTAGACAAAAGAAATTAAATGGGAACTAGAGGAGACCTAGTAAGCGCAGTTTATGGTTTTTTTTTTTATATTCAGAAATATCACATTTCTATTGATGAGCATCATTTATGTCTGTATGGGGGAGACTAACTGTGCTACAGGCAAAAGAATTCCTGGTCATTTCTTCACATTCAAATCATGCATAGTTTGTAAATGCAAAGTTAAAATAGTTTCCCTTCTGCCTGGGAATGGATGAGTTGCTTTGAGAATTTTATGCACTCCCTGAAAGGAAATGGAATTTTCAGTTGTGATTCTCTGTAATACTAAATGATGCCCTGCAAATTGTTTTGTTCCAGGGACTGAGAATTCAGGGTTCACAGAGGCTTCTCGTGTGGTTGTCTTGAGCGGAGCCTCTCGCCTGGCCCTGCTGGGTCAGAGCAGTGACACTGCTGGCCTTGCACCTGCGTGCCTGCTGGTGATCATCTGCTGCAATTGCCTTACCGCAGAGGAGCCTGAAGGACCTGCTGTGTAGAAAGTTTTCATCTGTTTCATTAGAGATATGCTTGGGCCCTCAGAACACCAACTAGGTATGTTTGCAGTTCTTCAGGTATCTTTCTCAACCCTACCGTTATTTGCTCCTTTTACTTAACCATAAATACTTGCTTCCAAATTCTTATTTAACCATCCACTCTGGAGTGGAAATACCTGTAACCTCCAGAGCTTGTGTGCTACTGTTTTGCTTATCTGCTCAGTTCTGTCTTACAGATAGTGACGCTTTGCAGCATCCCTACTATGTCAGGTTTGACCGATCCTACAGCTCAGTTAGTGCAGCTTCCGTGAAACAGGAAACACCATCTTGGGGGTATTCCAAACAAGGACCCCACCACACAGCTCCCATGTCAGTCCTTTAGCAACCAGTGAAATCAACAGTGTTGCTATTCCACTGCTGAACTGAAAGAAACCAACTATACTTTATATGATGAGGTGGGTAAATCCCTGCAGGAATGAAATTGAAGCCACTGAATTTATTTCAGACCATACTACTCAACATGAAACAAGTGCAAGTCCTTAAAGTTGAAGGATGAGCGCTAACACTTCAGCTGTCCCCTTTCCTTTTGCTGCCTTGCTCTGCAGGATCATTCAAACCACAGTTCTGACGTGATCTGCTTCTTCTGTATGTCTGTGCAGAACTGAGAAATGTGGCATTTTTGTTAAAGGGGAACACCGTGGCTTATTGTGGGACCCCATTATACCTTGCAGAATTAAAACCAAGCTCCAGTTTACTGCAGATCACACCATGTTAACATATTGGCTGTGTTAAGTTGGGCCTCCTGGTTTACCTTTGTATACAATTTCAGCCCAGTTTCTCCAGATGGATACTCAAGACTGTGGAATGTTTCTATTAAGATTTTTTTTTTCTACCTGGTGCGAAGTGCCCATCATGAACTGGAGTGCATTCTCATTTTTAGAGATGCCCCAAGGATCTGCCTGCTATGAACATAGCCCTCCCTTTGCACTTTTTCTCTAATCTGCAGTTGGTCGAATTACTCTGTTGTATAAAATCTTTGTCTCCCTCATACGCGGATGTCTTCATAATGTGATTGCCTATGTCAGAAGGCTTGGAAGATTAGATTTCATTGATCAGTAAACATATTCATAATGGTTCAAAAATAAAATAAATTGTCCTATCTTTTTGGCTGGGGTTTTCAAAGTTACTGGGAAGCCTTAGATTAGATTCACCCATTGCAACAGAGCACCAAAACTAATTAGGTGGTTTGGAGACTCCCTGCCCTTATGTTTATCTTGTTTCTTACTTCTGTGATGTTTATGTAATGCTACTTTGGATTATTAGCAATTGCTGACAGATCCTTCTTAGACTGAGAGGGTAAGAGTGAGAGAGAAGTTTGGCTTTTTCTATATTTTTTTCTTGACATCATTTCTGGAGTAATGTTGCTAGTAAAACTTCTGTGGGTTCAGTCTTCTTGCTTCCAGACCTCACCATGTACCTCACAAAGGTCACAGAGTTTTAGTGTCATATTAGCCAGATTGTCCATCTCAGAAGGTAAAAGACAGACAGTGAAGGAATGCTGTAAGTACAGATCTTTCGTTTTTTTTTTTTTATTATTATTATTCGTATGTTTTAAAAGGTATCCATGTACCTGTGTACAACTGCATTTATATTAGCACATGCTGGCACGCTTGTGTGTCACTCTAGAAATTACTGTTGCATTTTCCTTTCACAGTATGAAGAATAACTTTTTTTCCTGCAATATTACTGTTCTTGCACATGTGTTGATTTGTTACCTTCTGCTGTACACATGTATAGGTATAGATAGACTATACCAACCTGGTTTGAAAGTGTTCTTACAAGTCTGTAATGGACAGGTAAACAGTGAGGCGCATCCATAGAAAGAGTAGACCAGAACTATGTACGTTTAAGACGAGCGCATATGCTCGTACACATTTACCCCTACATATATCTTTTCAACCTGTCTTCTGATGAGATGCTTCAGTCTGGTGGAACAAAAGAGGGAGTGCAGAAAATAAATGGACTGAAAGGTGAGACTTGATATCAGTACATCGGTGGGAATTCAGAGCTAATGAATTGCAGCTCTGCTGTGTGGGATTCAGATGACTGTATTCATGAAGTGAAGGATGAGCTTCAGGACATCTGATGGAAAGGCGTGACCTGGTGGAGGACTTTAGAAGCTGGTACTTGAATCCAGTAATGCTTCCAATTTCACTGTCATCATGGAAAGAATATAGACTGAAGAGAAGCAATCCTCTTGGCCATACTTGTTCCTGCTAAGCTCTGAAGTTTATAGTCTTACATTTATAAACGCTTGCTCTCTGAGTCTCAGACTTCTGAGTTTATGACCGCAAGTAAGCAAACAGCATCAATAGGACAGTTAAGACCAATTAGCCACAAAGCAGAATCACAGAGCAGCCATTCAGAAACATCAGACACTGCAGTGGCATTGCTAAGATGTACTTTGGAAAACCACTGTCAGAGTATCAAATGTTACTTGTTCTTGTAATAATTTTAATGGGGTGTTAGATTGCTATTTTTAGGTCTGTAGAGCTTAAATGCCAGCTTAATTTTTTTTAATAATCTGAAAAAGAAACATAAGATGACACCGAGGAAAAAGAAGGATTAAGTCTAAACTTGGGGTCATTAATAATATTCATTTGCTTGTTATAGAACTGCTCTTGGAAACCCTTTTAAAAGTTGCCATGAAAACTTCCTTTTTTTCCCTAAGAATTTAATTAAGATCTGTTTAATTCTGCCATGGAGTTAAGGCCTTTCACAAAATAAGCTTCACAAGATCTATCTATACATAATTTATCTGTCTCTGATGTATTACAAAGGGTCTTGTAAGTGATTTGTTGAAAAATGTATACTTTGATCTCGCTTTGCTGTGTGCTCTGATGAGAAGGCTGTTCTTCTGCCCGTTCGTATTGAAGGGCATCCATGAGCAGCCAAGTAACAGCAGCAGCTGTTGTTCAGTGCTCGGTTGCGAGAGGAGAGATGGAAATACCAAGATTTCTGCTATTGACATGTCATTAAGTAGCCATTGAAGATTCCTCCTGCATCTTCAGTTTAGACTGGTGATGTATTTGGAATAAAATTCCTTGGTGTTCAGTATCTCAAAACATCTCTTTTTTTTTTTTTTTTTTGGAAAAAAAAAAATGTGCAAAGCTGGCACTTAGTAAAGTAAAGCTGGCAAACCGTATCCAAGCTCTTCTTCTTCCTCGATTGGTGGTGTTCCAGGAGATCTGTGGAAAAACTTGGTAAAGGGTTGGTGAGACCTCTGCGTTAGGGCAAGACTAAGAATTCTAGGAACTGCAGAATAGATTCCCTGTACTGCAATTCTGACAGCACAAGAAGTTGTTCTAAAACTTTTTCTTTAGCACTCATCATTGTGCTTCTCGTCTTTCCTGCAGGCGGATGGGAAACTCACAATACCTGTTCACCATTGGCTTGTTTGTAGTAGGTGGATTCTGAATGGCTCACTGGGGTGATGGACAGATATTTATATAATTCTCCTGCTTCTCTTACGTGCAGTCACTAGGCTGTTGCTGCCTTGTTCTTCCCTCTGTTCCCAAGCAGATGTGAAAGATCAGCAGTCAGTTTGTTTCTTCAGAACAGGGTGGGGGACACAACCCTGCATTTTCTGCTTTAGCTCTTGGAAATGGTTAGTATTGTAAACACCGAAGCCATTAGTTGGTTTTGTTATAGACTCTGCTGCATTTAACAGAATGAGAAAGAGTTCCCTCTTACAAAACAAAAAAGTTTTGCTTATGAGGACGTGTGGAGGAAGAAAAACCTTTTTTCCAGAAGCTGGTGGTGTTAGCAGTGGAGCCCAGTGTCGTCATGATCTGTTAAGGCTGCCACCTGTAACCACTGACTGAAAACAAAAGAGGCTTTGTCCACACTGTAAAATGTCTCTTGATTGCTGCTTCAGCGTTGGTATTTAGGAAGAGAGGATGCTTGCCATGCTGTCAGTTTTTGGACTGTGTAAAATGATTTTATATGGATCTTCTATCAAAAGGTATGGATTTTTCTCAGCCTCGGTATTTTTATTTGAGAGATAAGGCTACTGTAGAGATGTTTATTCATTTCACCGGCTCTGTAAATGGATGGCGGTGCTGCAAATCGAGATGACAGAAAAGCGTGGATGCAGCTTGGAGCTGCAGGAGGGCGTGCAGATGGAGAACTAACAAGTCTTTCTAATGGTAGCTTCAGCGGTACTCAGTTTGGTTTTCCATCTTCCCTTACTGCACAGTGCATGGCTTTGACTTGACTTCAGGCTTCATCAAAGATTGAGTCCAGGTTTGGTTTCAGCTGTGGGTGAAGGTTCAGGTTTGTTGTTTTCATCCAAAAATATAGTAATGGTTTGTCTTCAGGCCAAAAACTTCCCGTTAAACTCCATTTTGACTCCTGACCCGTAGGAAATCCTTTGGGATCTAGCACGTATTCCTTACTTTTGTTCTCCACTTGTAAAAAATCTTCCTCACTTTTTGCATAGATTTCAGTCTGATAGGGAGGGAACAGGCTGTGCTTCTTCTGGCTAGAACATGCTGAACATGCAAAAAAAGCTATCTGGTTGCTTTGTTTTACTCAATAATCAGGACGTTTCACTGTCTCTCTTTGTGGCATTCATTTGTAAGTTATTCAACTACCTCTAGCATAAGGAGCCTTCTGAATAGGATCATCTGCATTCCCATTTATATTGTGTGTAAATGCGGGGCTTCCGTAGTTTGGTTGGTGAGATGCTAAAAATGTTAAGGCTGTAGACTCTACACCAGGCCTGCAGTGTGCCAGCTAGGATTTTAGCACCCGATTTGCCTAACGACGTCTGCATAGGGGAGCACCTGCAAACAGACCTGCTTGCCTTCGTCCCGAATGCCTGATTTTCTGACCCAAAACGCTCTGGGTTTCCGTACAGCACATGGCACGTTAGCTTCTGCTTTACCAGCGTTGTGTCTTTCAGGAGAACGCTGAACTGAGCTCCCCTTGCAGGCAAAGAAAAGTAGAAACAAAACAACCCCTTTCCATACTTTTACGCTGAATGAAAGTCTGCTGTGGATGCGCTTTTAAGAGGAGGTATGAAAACAGGCTCCTGAGCCGAGTGCTAAAAGGGCTTTATGCCTTAAGTGGCAAATGCCACTCTGACAAAGGATTAGTCAAACTTTGAAGGTCGAAGTGGGGTTCGGAAGCTCTGTCTGAAGCTCCTTTTTCCATCTGAAAAAGGGACCTTCAAAGGCAAATTTCAATACTTGACATGCAGCTTTTTCCCCTCTGTTTCAGCCTTGCAAACAACGAAACAACCAATGACAACAGAGCAAAGAAAGACAACAAAAGCATGTAAAACAGCTTGCAAATCTCTTTCATTCACTGCTGAGCTGTTCCTCGGGGGTGGGGGCTTTCTTCTGTTTTATTATAATTTTATTTCTTTTGCATTTTTTTTTCTTTTCTGGCAGCTAAATACTCTTGTTTTCTGCAAGAAAGCAGCTTGAAAATAGGATATCTGATATGGGAGCCTCTGCAAATACGTGAACCGAGAGCCAGACTTTGAGAAGTGCCCCGTGCTCGACGGGCTCAATTTTCTCCCCTGTGCAGCTGCCGCACAGAAACAACCCAGCCAGCCGGGTGTAGTTTCTCTTTGCGTAATAAGAGCACTGTAAGGAACCAGGAACGGGTGAAGTGGAATTGCCAAATTATTTAGAAATCTTTTCTGGCACCGGTCTCTGTGCAGGTTGAATATTTCTAGACACACAGCCAACGCTGCTCTGCTGCTGGCCAAGAACATGTCAGATTTCACTAGGTAAGCAAGGCAGGGTATGGTCAGTACTTGGTTGGGAGGCCTCCAAGGAAAACTCAGGTGCTGTAGGATGTGGTAATTACTAATTCAGTAAATAGACTCTCAGTCAGTGCAGCATGTGTGTCCTATCTAGAAGGATATTGGAGTGCTGCTAGCAAAAAACGCTAGGTAGATGTTGGCAGGATGCGTTGTGACCCCATTAAACATTTTGGGATTATATGTTCTGTATCATAATAACATCAAGACCTTTTATAATTTGTTACCCACTATGACCCCCCAAAATGATTCCTCCGCAGGCAAAGGTTACACGGACCAATGTGTTCTCCTTGCTTTTGAGGGTCTGAAGTACAAGTTACCTCTCTGGTGTTCTTCCTTGTCCAAATAAATCTTCTGGCTGCCACAATGAGGGCCACTGTGGCATAGGTCTTCATTTCTTTCTCACTTTGACTGGTGATTTTTATCTTGAGTCAATAATTAGAGTGTGGGACTGGAAAAAAAGCTCTTAACACTTTCAACTAAAGTTACACTGTAGGAGGTTGTTTGATGGAGGGAGAATGAGGTTGGTATTCAGAACCCCTCAAGAGTGTGGCTTGATTCAGGGACCCTGTCTGTACTTCTATTTTCTGACTCCTTATTTTTCAGTATTGAAATGTTTAACTTCTGATAAGGTAATGCTTCTCATCCTACCTTTTACTGCGCAGGCTTTCACTGTAAAATATCTTAAGATATATAACTTATGTCAACGCTGAGAGATTGCTGAGGATAAAAGTTCTATCTATTGAATGGTAAATAATAAGAAATATATATGTTTTTCCTGTGCAGTGTAAAGGTGGTAAAAATTATGTATCTCCTTACCTGGAATTTGCTATTGATGCCTGAATACCTGTTTATACAGCTCAGTAGCACAGAGCACATTATTAAAAGATGTTTCAAATATCTCATAAAGTTTGAAATCATCAGCTTTGCATAGGTATTAGGATGGAGACGCAGGCAAAGTGATTTTGGATGTTTTAAAAAGGTAATGTCTTCTGAAATATACTGAGGGAGATCAATATTTCTGCTTCATTTTAATCCATTTTTTGGCATTTTCATATGATATTAGTAGTGCATATTGGCAAAGGCAGCAACAAGACAGTTCCCTAACAGCCGATCTTTGCTTGGTGAAGTGTTTGAAATCACTCTAAATTGAAGTGCTGGCTGAAGTAGCCCCTCTGCTGACAAACCCCGACCATTTGTAGCTGTTAAATGTCTGAAATCAGTACAGCTTTCATCATCCGTCCTGACCAAAACGTGGGTGCATATAAGGAGAGAGAAAGTAGTTAAGAAAAAGGTAAATTTTCAATTTTTCCTGTTGATTTTCCAAACCATATCTCTACAACCTGCTGATGCCTAGTAGGTGTTAATTACCTTGCTTGTTTCCATCTTTTTTCCTTTCTTTCTTTCTTTTTTTTTTTTTTAAGATACTCAGGAAGTGTTGCAAATCAGAGACTGCCCTGTAGGATATGCGGACGTGAATTTTTGGCCATGACCATTTACCTGTTTCAGCCTTGGATTGTGTGCATCCAAGGTTGTTTGTTTTTCTTTTAAACTAAAAATAAATAGAGTACAATTTCACTGAGTACAAAGGTTCAGAATGAAGAAAAGCAAGAAGCTCTTCCTTTTTGAAATACGTTTGTTGCCAAGTAGACTGAGAGAACATCTGGGCTTCCTCTGTGTGCCATGGTCTTCAGTGGAGTCCTCTTCTTTCCAATAAAGCTGTTGTCTCTGATAATGGCATTAAGGGATTGGAAAGCAAATGCCGTTTGCATCAGAATGAGATTCTTTCCATCTGTCTGTTTGACTGATACACTCTTAAATCACGCCATTTCTTCTGTGTCCGTCCCGACAGTTATCATTGGAGCTGCATAACATTTTAACCTCCACAACTTCTTGACTTCAGCTTTTCTTACCTCTTTTTGGAGCTACACCCCCCACCTCCCTCCCCACCTTTACAGGCTTGCATTGGCTTTAAGGTTTATGTTCAGGTGCTTATTCTGTGCTGCCTTGCTTTTTAGCACTCGTGTGCTTACCACAAGTGGTAGTTCTCAGATAAGAAAAAAAAATATGAAAAGACATGCTTGCGGAGTTGAAAAATCATATTTATGATTTTAGTGATCCCTCTGCAAAACTTCTTTTGTGTGCCTAGCGAACAGAAACATGCCTTGTGTCTAGTTTCCAAAATGAGCCTTTCTGAAGAGCTTTTGATCTGATACAAAACACTGACACAGGAGACGGAAGGAGGCTCAGGCATTTGGGAAGAAACCTGCCAGGTTGGATTTCTGGAACAGCCCATTCTGTTCAGGCTTTGTGGAGGAGAGTGGAAAAGCTCACTCGGTCTCTCTCTGCTTTGTAATTCAGCACTGCTCTTTCAGATAGATTTGGGGAGTGAACCACTGAAAAGTCTGCCAACTCCTTCCCCACCTGTGTATTTAGGCAGTCTCCATCACTGCTCTTCGGGCACTATTTATTTATCCTAGGAAGACTAATGGGGGAGTTGGATGGGAGAGAGGTGACACACAGAGGCGAGGTTTGAGGAGGGAGAGGAGTGCAGATAATGGAGGGTTTTGGGAAAAGGATGGGTCTGAATTGCTTGATAGTGGGATAAGCAAATATGCAGGTACCGCTTTCTTCTATCTCCTTCAATTAACACAAAACCAGACAGGCTGAGCAGCCACGTGAGTGACTGTTCTGGTGACACTCAAATCTGTTTTCACATTCACAAACCGCTGCTGATTTGAATGAAAAATCTTTGTTCGGAGTTTTTAGACTTTCTGCCTTTCCAGCCAATATTTTCCCTTTCTGAAAAAATATTCCCTTCTGCAGTTTGGCTTTTCATTATATCTGGTATAGAAATGGCTACATAAGATGCATTTACTGTTTCTGCTCCACAATAAGATGTTTGAAATGTATATTTTCCTTCCTGTCTTGAACTTCCTCTTCTCTTTTATATAAATATATGTAAGTTTGGCTTCTGGGGATGTTCTGTAGGTGTTGGAGACTTTGTGCTTTGCATGGCTGATACAAAAAAGGTATTACAAATGCGAGTGGAATATTCAGGTAAGTAGCTGAAATAAAGTTATGTTTGTAGATAAAAGCCACTTTTGTTTCTTCCAAGTCCTGTTCACAGAAATGCCTAGCAATAAGGATTTTAGCAGCGGAACTGATTTGTGCAGTGGAATACCCAGGGAAGTTTAGAGCTCGCATGTGTTTTATGTATTCTACTGGTGGAATGGGCACAGAGCCTCAATCTCC
Source organism: Alectoris magna (assembly GCA_030625065.1). Lineage (NCBI taxonomy): Eukaryota > Metazoa > Chordata > Aves > Galliformes > Phasianidae > Alectoris > Alectoris magna. The sequence goes on along the minus strand of CM060576.1, from coordinate 9,902,088 downwards.
ATGATATTCTAGCACGCTGCTGCTGAGATGTTTCTACAGTCTTCCCCTTAGCCCTGTGCATGAATAAGATAAATGTCTCGTGGTGTAGGTTGCCTTCTCGGCTCAGTTCTTTAGGTGCTTTGTCTGGGCTTTCCATCCCTGTAGTCACTTACAGAATCACAGCGGGATCTTTCTGGGATGGCCTCCAAGATGATCCTTTGAAAGATGAAATGTAGCCACCAACAGGCATTTCCACTTCTTTGTCCCCTGTCTCTGCCTCCCACCTTGGGCAGAAAGCTGTTCGGCTTTGTGTTTGCACTCATAATAAGTAGGAGGTGTACTGTCTCTTTTATCAGAAATAAATAAAAAGGTGTGATGGCAAGGACATGGCCTGTGAAAATCCTCTTTTCCTTTTTCTCTGTTGGAGTTTGCTTGTGTAACTTCAGACTCTAAAGATGTTTTTTTAATATGTACGTATATGCTTAATGTATAAAGAAACGAGTGCGGGAATCTTTTTCCTGCCTAACACCTGGACCTCCCCAGAGGGATTTCCTGCAGCTGCAGCCTTTGAGGTTGATCTTGGTTGGTTGGTTTGGTTTTGCTTTGAATCGGGGCCACACCGTTTGGACACGTATGTCCCAAGTCCAGTAGCAATCCCTAAGGCCTTCGTATCGGTTAAACCATCCCGGCTGATTCCTGCCCTGCCCTGCTGGGGGAATGTGCTGGAGGTGGAGAGCCATACGGGCTGGGAATGCCAGGCATTCCCATCTGGGCTCCCATTGGACTCCAGGCTGGCCCCAGGCGAAGCTGGGAGCCTCGTTGCAGGCGTCCCTGTCTGTGGCACATCCCTGTCCTCACATCGCTTCCATCGCCGCGCGTGCTGCTGCCTCTGCTGGGAGCGCAACAACAAAGCTCTTAAGAATACCCAGGCAGCCAAAAATAATAGCAATAAAAATAAAGACGTTATTAAAGCCAGATACGAGTGGATCTGAAGTCACAGCGAGTGTAACATGACTCAGTCAAATCCCCAGGACAGTTGGAGACAGAAAGGAAAGGAGAGAGGAAAATCTCTATCTGTTTAAAGTTCTGGGCCCCAAGCTCCTTACAAGTCGGCTTTGATAATTCATCAGACGACCACAAAAAAGAATGCCTCCCCCGCTCCAGATGCAACCGTGTCTTGTCCCAGCCTCTTTTTCCACAGCCTGTGAATCTCGCCACATCAAGGAGGAGAGAAAATGCATTTAAAAGTTTTCCTTATTTAGGTTGGGTAGGTTTGAAATATCCTCCAAAGGCAAACGTGCATGTGTTACTGAAAGTGTGCGTGCGTGTGTACACATGGAGAGCTGTACTCGGGAAAAGGGAAAAATTACTGGAAAAAGCAGCATTTGTAGTTCACACCCAATGCAATTAGAGGAAGAGGCAGCTGCAAGCTTCTTTATTGTGGTGTGTCTAAGCTAAGGAGAGGAAAAACCCACAAGCCTCCACTGAAGAGTGGCCTAATGCCTGTAGGCTGGGGATGGGTAAGGGACCCTCAGCTGTCTGTTGCTTCAGATGTAATTGGGACATAACTCCTTGTAGATGCATCCATTTGTTGTTGGAACACTTGCTGGAAAAGCAGTTTGGTGTACCGGTTTGCAGGAGGAGTGGAAGGGAAGCCTAGGATACAGCACTGCTTGTGATTCTCTGCCGTAGAGATGGGAGATGAATTTTTCAGGTCTGTTTTGGCATTAAAGGATCCGAAGGGTGCCATGAAGAAGTACTTCAGAAGTCATGTGGGGAGAGTGTGACTAGGGCTGGGACTAATGGACTTGAATTGAAGCAAATGGTAGCAAGGGGGCCAGTCAAGAAAACTTGGATCTGCTTTCAGTGTCACACAGTGTGTGTGTTTTGTTCTTGCATTTTAGCCGAGGCCAACTCCGATGTAAACAGATGGACTTCAAAGTAGTTGGTCTGAATAAAAGCTTACATGATATTTTAATGATTCAAGTCTTTTGGGACTGTAAAACTAGATTGGAAATCTCAGAAGATATTTATTTTTGTTTTTGGGGGCCAGGCAGAGAGACAAGAAATAGATCAAGTTCCAGCTTTTTTGGTAGATGCTTTGTTTGGTTTTCAGCACCCTACGACTGAGATGCTTTTGCACTTCTTACAAGGGAGAAGCACCTCATTTTTTTCAAGTGAAATTGTTGCCTTTTTTTTTTTTTTTTTTTTTTGAAATAATTTTATCAAAATTTGGAACTTTTTAGTCTTCCTGGAGGTCTGATGCTTGTTTTGTTCTTTCTTTTTCTCTCCTTGTCATCAAATAGAAAGGAATCGCATCTTGCTGATGTTTTTTATCCTTGACAGGTTTTGTTGCTATCATTTTTGACTTCATTTTATCAGCTTTGAAAAATAAGGGCGTTTGGAAAAGGTCATGTGGCAAAAATGTGACATAAAGAAAAGCATAGAAATTCAAAGGAGAATTTTGGTGTCTGCGGTGTTTTAAGTGGGCAGAATTTTTCCTTCACCCTGACAGCTCTTTGCCTTATGAAATGTCTGCTTCTGATGTTCATTTATTATTATTATTATTTTTTAATGAAAGATTAATGAGAATTTCCATAGACTGGTGATGAGGGCAAGAAGTTTAGCTTGTGGTAGACCCGCAGCTCTGCTCCTAGCTGGGGTCAGGCAGTGCCAGCTGTGCATGGGGCATGGACTTCACCGCTCTTTTGCAAGCCAGAAAAGACTTTTGAGCGATCTTTTGAGGGATGAGAGGATCTCGAACTGGATATTTCAGTTTTGGGTATTTCATGTCTCCTGAGTCCTTCAGCTTTGCAGAACACCCATTCCTGATGTGCAAATCCCAAGCTATTTCAGGGCCAGCACAGATGGACCAGTTTAAATGTTATCCTGGATTTCCAGAGTAAACCCCAGAGCTGGTATTTGCAATCCTCGTTCTGATAAACAGCAAATTGTGTGATTTGCCCGTGCTCGGTCCTCTAAGATGCAAGTCGGGACGTGGTCTGAGGGTTTCCTCTGTTTGTGAATCTAACTCAGCAAAGCTTGACTTCAAGATTCAATTAAGTTTGGGCACTTTATTTATTAGTGCCTGTTACACAAGTTCCAGACAGGCAGTGTTACTTGACTAATACCACAGACAGTACAACCACAGTCTTTCAAAATGTATTTGATGTCGCTAATAGAGCTTTGCAAGCTCAGTACTGTACGCCCAGGCTATATACAGAAGTTTTAATTTAGAAAGGCTGCTACTTGCAGTTGTGTCAATATTACTTTAAAAAGTGTACAGGCAGAACCTGTGGAGATGAGAGGGCAATTTTGGACCAAATTCCTGGGAACCAGTGTGTCAATATACAAAGTCAAGTCTTGTATCAAGGATTGTATACAAAATGGAAATAGAAAGGTCTGAAGGATTTTTTTTCTGAAACATTAGCTGGCATGGACAAATACCTGTCCCCACCCAGCTGTTTAATGCCCTCATTGCTGTCACATCCAGACACCTTCTGGTCACTGACATGACGTACATTTATCTCATGCATTTCATTTGCTACTTCCCTAGTGGATCGATATGTTTTATTTATAACTGTGTATACTGCTGGTGCCTGTGTTGGAGAAAGTTGGGCTGTGTTTATGTGCCCTTGGTGCAGAAGGCAGGGAGGCTGCAATGGGCCATGACTGTTGTTCCCTGGATGCTGGGCAGGATGAGACTCTGGGTAATCTGGATTCAGATGGCTGTTTACAAGATGAGGTGGTAGTTCTTTTTTTTTAATGCTTATAGGCTCCACTTCCAACTAAGACTTTTATTACATTAGATATCTAGGATCTTTGCAGGGAGTGTAAGGAGTTACATGACCTGTTTCTGTGTAATATGGGTATATATTGATATGCAGCTGCCTGGTGCATCCTATTGCATGGATCTAGCAATAATAAATTTCTAGTCCATTTCTAGTACTCTGAAAGTTAAACACCTATTTGGAACTGTATCTAAACACAGAGACCTACTTCTGACCTTGGAGCTGTGTTTTGTGCCGAGATTGTTCCTTTCCCAAATGTCATTATCAGCTGTGATTTGTTAGGTACAAACAGCAGCCGTGCCTAGAGGGGGAATTTCCCAGGATCAGTGACTCTCGGAAGGTGTTTCAGTGTCTTTTGTAGTCACCTGAATTGCTCTAAGAGATGTTTGTCCTTTGTATTTTTCATGAATGAAATTCTCGCTGTCTCCTCTTCCCTCTCACTTGAATGGCAACACAGACTCGAGGTGAAGCCTCACTTCTTGTTTGGTCCTGGTACTTCCAGGGCATTTTCCAAGCGCTGAATTTGAGTGTGAACCCATAACCAAACTTTGTCATGGAGGAAGTGGGACAGATCTGAGGGCAGCAAGGTGGTGTTCGCCTGAACCTCCCAAAGTTTAAGATTTAATTGGAAGGATATTGTTGGATTGTTGCAACATATTGCTTTTCCATATTTCCATATGTGATCCTAGCTTGGGGTCATTTGAGAGCAGTCCAAGTGATGACTTCAGCAAGTATCTTAAATAAATTAGAATCAGGCAGTGACGGAAGAATTCTGGTTGTGGTTGGTCTGTCTTTTGGAAACTAGAGCATATTAGCAGAAACCAACAACAAATTCAGTATCATGAATCTATTGGGAAAGGAGAAAAACTTCCACATCGCAGCATCTCCCGCCTCAAAGTCAAGGATGTGAAATATCTCAGTTGGCCACCACATCATGAAGGACGATTTATTGCATCTGTTTAAAAACAATTCTTTGTTCTCTGGGGGCTTTGTCCTTCGCTAGAAGAGCTTCGGACTCAATGATCTAATAGATCTTCCATCTCTAACTTCTGTGGCTTGCCATATGTAGAGATAAATATCTTTCTTTCCGATCAGCATTGACGGACAGACTTTCAGGCATGGAAACGTTATTGTGTGTGGGACGGGGGGAGGGGAGTAAGGCCATTTGCTGAGTGTTATTGTCTGCAGGGCATAGGATTATTGGAAAATGATAAATAGCTGGGCAGGCAGAGGAAATATGAAAACCCTGTCGCGGAACAGAGTTGCCCAAGATTTCTGTTCATATTGCAGTGACCAAAAGAAATTTACATTGGAAAAACCCTCTTGCCTTCAGGGCTGAATGTTATGAACCTTCAAAGCTATTCTTTAGAAGAAAAGGGGCTGGGAATGAAAGGAGAAGGAGGGTTTGCCATACTGTTTCTGCGGAGCAGGGGTCACTGCAGAATAACATTCATCATCTTGTTGGTGCCGTTCTGAGAATGGGAACAAGGTGGGAGAGATAAAAGCAAGGTTGAACTGCAATCTGGCATGTGATGCTTGTTCTCCAGTCCCATGGGATCTGTGAATGGACAAAGTCCAAACTTTTCTTCTGGATTTCATTCAAGGATTGTTAAGCTGGCCTGTGGACCGGGTGCCTTTACTGTAGTAATTTGTTTTTCTCTTGACTTGCTTGGATTTCAGCCTTCCATTCAAATGTATTAGTCACAGGAGTACGTGTAATGAACGGATCTGCTAGTGTAAGTCAGTATGGATCTTTAACACTTGTAGATTGGATCTGAGAACTGATATGCTGGCCATACTTTGTGCCTCGAAAAAGTAAGGGCAGAAATAAGTCCATCATTGACAGGCAATTACTTAAATTTGGGGTTGTATTCCATTATAAAAACATCACCAGATTGGTTCTTGTTGTTTTAGTTCACCTTCCCCTCAGGTCCTGTCCTGTACCAGCCCTGCGACTGGGCAGAGCAAGATGTTTATGGTATCAGGGGTTTTCCTAAGGCGGTGTCCATTCCATACTTCTTTGAAACCAGGGTAGTGGATGAACTGGCTGCGGTAGGTGATTTTTCGTGTTTCTTCAGGTATCATGGGAGACACCTGAAGAAATAAGCAGAAATAAATAGTAGTACTTTGTTGCAAAACACATATGAGGTGTACTTGAAAATTAGTGGTGTTTTTTAGTAGAGTTATAGTAAAAATAACTTTTGATCACCAGACTAACAGAAAAACGTGGAGCTTCATCTTTGGTTCATTTACTGGGCAAAATAATTGACATCCAACTGGGAGGTCTTATTTCCAGAGTAACTGTGCACCCTTCATTGCCCAGCAGAAGTTTTGGGTTCTGAATAGGAAAAAGGCATTGCATTTCTCCTCTGCCTTCACCATATCCAAAGCTGCCATGAACTGTGTTGTATTTTGATGGTGATGGAGGCAGTTCATCAGGCCTAACAGCACAGCTTCAGCAAACACTGCGTGCTGCGTTTCCTTTTTAATGTATATTTAGACACAGCAGCCATCTGAGGCATGGGTTCAGCGTTCCTGTGGCTGGGCTGGCAGGCCTTCACTGCTGCTCTGCCCTCATCAGCTTCTTCCTGGCACAGCTCTCATTGAAATGAACTCATTTGGCGGATCTGTCCAGTGGAGATGAGCACTCTCATTTTTATCTTCTAATCCCTGTTTAGCTATTTAGTGTCCCTTTTCACCCAAGTGGTGTAATACTTTGCTACAGCAGGGTGAATGACAGCTGTGTCAAGGTTGAGATCTTCACATGAGATGTGTTCAGCACTTCCCAGCGAAGCTTGCTTGCAGTTTTCCCTCTGAATGGTGGCGAAGTGGATTATAGCTTAAGGGGCTGAGGCTGTACTGGGTTATGCTGGGTGATCGCAAGAGCTGATTGAACTTCAGTGTGTCCCTAAAGCCCTCCATGTCACATCCCCATTTCCTTTCTAGAGATTCAGCTTGTCTTCAGACTGCCTTTAAATCACTCAGTGCCAGTGCTGAGTTATAAAGCTCTCTGCCTGTTCTGTCCACCCAGGGCTGGATTTGTAGCACCATCTCAGGGGCTGATGAGAGATGAATTTTGCTGCATCAGGTATCTACCTCCACAGCTGGCCTCTTGAGGGATAAATATACATCTAAGTGTGCTTGAAAGCACAACCAAGGTTTCCCCTTTGAGAGTGTTACATAGGTTGTCCCAGAATGGGGTAATCTACTCAGAAAGAGTGTGCAGCTAGGCAGTAAGCTGGATTTGAAGCCTGGCCTTGAGGCAGGTCTGACAACAGTGCTGACACATCCACTACAGCTGCAAAACTGTGTTCCAAAAGATAATGACGTATTTTACAAGCTGTAGACAAGGCACTGATGTGTCTAAAATAATTACTAGATACAATTCAAAATGTGGAAAAGGAGAAAGGCTGATAGGCACTGCTGTGTGTACTTGAACACTGTGCTCGTCTTCTGAAAAACAACACTCTTTTTGAAGTTAATTGTTCATTTTTCAAGCATGACTTGCACCAGAGCAGGGAGATGCCTTGTGCCAAGTCTGTCTATGCTGGGTGCTCACTGGAACTTTAGGAACCAGTGTTACAGGATCAGCCTCACGGTGTGCTCAGCCCAGTGGTCAACACCAAGTGCTTCAAGGGAGGTTTGAGCCCCTGGGAGGGGCAGCAGTCTGGTAGCTTGTTCCGATGCAAACCGGCGTATGCCTTGCAGCTCTGGAGCCTAATGGGGACTTGTGTATAACACAAAGCAGTTTTTCTAGGATTTGTAGGAAATCTGGTTTAAAACTGCTTGGAGGAGATGGGGGGCCTGTTGATTTTGTACTGAGGCACAGAGGACTCTTCTCCTGGGACTGTTTTCTTTCTTCAGTGCTTCTCAACCAACATTTTCCATTTGACAACCGATGATTGCACTGACCACACGTTTAAACCAAATAAACAAACAAACCCCGCAGTTTCTTCTTTCCCTATAATTTCTGACCTGAGATGACACAGGCCGTGACTGGATCGAGTTACGGCTGCACATCACCCTGCAGCTCTCCCAAAGTCGCTGTCTGACTGCAGGCAGCCCAGGCTGCTGCCATTGTGCTTGGGCAGGCTGCAGGGCACGGCGCTCCAAGCCACCAGGCCTGGCCATCGTCCTGTGAGTGACGTCGCAGAGGTCTGATGGGAGCACTGAGCCTTGCACAAATGACAGTGGCTGCACCAGTCAGGTCACAGTCTGTTGCCAACTCATCCGCTTCCGCTGTTGCCCAAACATATGCCTTGCTTTGTATATGATTGGAATAATTTATAGTGTTTAGCTTACCTTTATTTTCCTCTTTGTCCATAATCCCTTAAGACGCCTACCCCCAGATGAACTGTCTCCCAGACCCTAAAGCCTGGCTGTCCCAGGACACAGAGGCATGCAGGCATTTTCATATCAGATTTAAAAACTCAGACCACAAAAACTTGGATGCTTTACCTCATGGTTCTCTCTTCTTTTTCAGACTGTGCAGAATCTTTATCAGTGTTTTGGTTATTAATAGATTGTTTTGCTTTTCTCAATATTTAAGGCCTCGTGTGACCCTACTAATAATTTACAAGAATTTTTGTATGTCTGCATTTTAATTCCACTGGCTTCTGTGTCAGCTGATGAGCTTAGATTGCTTAGGCTTACCTAATATATAACCAAAAAGAGACAGTAACTGCATGTGGTTTATTCAGATATGTAGTTTCTTTCTAGGCATGTGATTCATCGTCTGCAAAGAGAAACTGCAGCTGGAGAGCAGAAGCTTTGCAGGCATGGAGATGGAGCTCTCGTTGTCTCTCGACATCTCTCCCTATCTTATGAGCTTTTCAGAAGTCTTCAGAAAACTGAAAATAGCAAGTTTGACAAGATCACAAAGCAATAACTGTAGAGATTTTGGTACAGTTAGAAGACAGACAAATTGCTGTTGACCGTAACTTGGAAGAAGTGTCTTTTCTGAAGCCATTTCACAGCAGAAAAGGATACATTTAATGATTATATAAGCAGTGTCCAGTCTTCTAACGGTTATAGCGTAAAATATATAGCAGTAATGGATAAAAGTACATAGAAGCCTTTAATTTCGTGGCTAAAAATATAGGAGAAAGAGTTTTGCAATTTTGAATTTCCTAACTTTCTATGGAAGAGTCAGGTGTTGGCTGTCAGCTTGCTTTTGTTCTGATGCCCCTAGCAGTGGGCATCCTGACTGTGGGGACTGTTGGAAGCGTTTGGAGAACATTCTCAGAAATAGGGTTTGAATTTTGGGTGGTCCCATGTGGAGCCAGGAGTTGGACTTGTGCATCTCTTCCAACTTGGGATGTTCTGTGGTTCTGTGATAGTGAACTGAAATCTTTTGCCATCAGTCTAGATGTCAGTCCTGCTGCAGTTCTGAACGGAAACCCAACTTCTTGGCCCTGCCTCTGAGATCCAGGGGTTGCCCAACACTGCGTCTGAGAGGGAGCCTTTCTTTCAGGAATCATTGGGGTTATTTTAAGCATGTTTGTGTGTGTATGCATGGACACAAAGGCACATACATATAGGCACACAGTGTAGAAAAAATATTATGAGGCCTTTAGCAAATTTTTTAAACTGGCAATGAGACGTGACTTAAATAGTAAGGCTAATTAACTATAGGAGCAGTTTACCAAGGGAAGTGATAAATCCATCATCGCTTGGAGTCTAACTGGTGATTGGTCAGCTGCAAGGTACTGAGAAACATCCTATTTACCTGTGTAGGAGGCACAGCCTTTCCCTGCTGGCAGCGGAGATCTGGGACATGCTTCGTGGGAATGCATGTAGTCCATGTTCACAGAGCTCCTTTGGCCTTACAGCTTATTTCTCCCACCTCCTCCAATTTTAAAGAGCTTTCTTTTCTTTTTTCCATTTTACAAACAAAGAAAAGAAAAGAGTGTTTCGACTGTGATGACTGATTTAGGCATACATGCTGAGCAGTGGGCACCTACATGGTTTTACCTTTGGTCCTACTGCTCTGATTGGTTTTGCATGCTGATGTTAATGATGACCAGTGCCCGGTGCTTCAGAGGGAAGAGAAAACCTTCTGTAGAGGGGATTGCTTTGGGTTGGTTGCACAGAGCTGTGAATGTGGGAGGAGGGGGTCCTTCCACTGAGCTCTATCCTATGGAGATATGCATCTTATCACAGGTCACAAGTTAGCTAGCTTCTCTGACCATCCAGCTCCAATACTTAACTCTCTAACTTTGTGTGACCACAAATGCCAGAATTGGTAATAGGTGGTTTTAGGACAGGCTCTCTGTGTGCTTTGTGTGGGCCGTTGCATTCTCCATCTGGCCATATTGTAAGCTTCAGTCAATAGTCCGCACACTTCTCTGTCCCAGCTGAAGTAAAGCCTTGTCAATTTTCAACCATTCTTATACAAACCCACTGCCAAATGACTGCTAAGTCTGTTGGGTACCGTTGGCGTTGATGGTGAGGGACAACTGTAGAGATGTTTGGGGATTCCTGGGGCAAGGTTGGGAGCTGAAACCAATTCTATGTTTGTGCTTTTAGCAGAAGCACCTTTACCTGGTGGCATCTGTGTACTTCAGGCCTGAACTCAGAGATCTGCTGATGCGGACCTTGGATCTGTTAGTGCTGAGTACAACCTGATGTGTGTCCGTTTTTCAGCCCAGAGGGGATGGAAGTTGCTCCCCAAGCTCCCTTTTCCTTGACCCTACCCTACTTACAGCCACACTTGGAGCCTTTCCTGCATGCCTGGGGTTAAAGCTGCTCAGGAGTTTATTTGATTGTTGCAAAGGGTGGCTCAGGAACATGAGATAGTCAGGTATAAGACAAGATTATACTGCTTGCTTTCTGGGTTCTCAGAAAATGTTCCTAAACCCTTGTGAAGAACCTAAGGATGGCCTCTGTCATCATCTCACTGAAGATTTCCCACCTTGCTTTGGTCAGGATTGATGTTTCTTTCACCCCTTTTAAGGTAAAATAATGTTACTAAGTAATTGTGGCAAGTAAAGCTTGCTGGAATGTTTTGCCTGCCAGATTCTATTGTATCACAACTGAATCATTTTTGAGAAATCTGTTTCTGTACATCTGTGATTTAATGAAACAATGGTTTTACAACAAGGTGTTCATTTTGTGTCTAGAAATGCGGGGCTTCAGATTCACTACAGCCAAACCTAGTGTGAAAGATGAGCAACTTCTTTTTTCCAAGAGGCAATGCGTATGTAAAGAAGGAGAGAGGTGGTCTCACCTAATTGCGATCACGTTTGTTTGGCCTTTGGAGGAAATATTTGTTTCATTCGAGGCAGAGCCGTCTGTTTGCAAAGACAGCGATCACAGAACTGGATTTTTCAACTTGTGAAGGTGCACAAAGCGTGCATTTTGCAGGTGTCATCACCTGCGCGTTCACTTTCGAGTTCACTGCTTGTGAGTGATTCGAGTCTTGCATTCGCAAAAGGTGAGCTCTGAGAAGAGGCTAACAATGCTTTGGAATGATTTCAATTAACACGCTTCAGAATTTTAGCAAGGATAATAAAAAAATACCCTCCCATGTTTTTCCGAGGAACTTGCTTCCACCTCTGCTCAAGATTGCGTTCCACATTGCTCATGTGCTTTGCCTTCAGTAGTGTGAGCTAATTCCCCGTTTCAAGCAGACATTAGTTCTTTCTGAATATTTGCTTCCTAACTGGTTCTCTTTAGCAGAGAATAGAGGAGAACTTGCAATTGCATTACACGTTCCAATTGTTGTTATGCAATCTAATGCACAGTAGGAATAAAGAGCTTTGCAGCTTCTATCAGCGTGGAAGGGCAGAAGCTGCATGCTGAAGCACCTCGTGTTTTGGTTGTTCAAACCAGTGCTTGAAATAATGTGATTTCTGAAGAGCAGGAAGTTGTGATTTCTAAGGCTTGTGTTCATTCAGGATGTCTCAAGTCACACTCCCTAAATGACTTTAAGTTGTGAAAAACCCAGACTGTATTTTGTCATTGGTATTTCTCTGCAGGTACGATGTTTTACTTGAGGGAAAAGCATTTGCTTTGTGAGGAAGATAGATGATGTTTTCATCTCAGGCAAAGGCAAGCATGTGGAATAATTCTGCTGGCTCCAGTATTTCATTTTTGTATTGAGAAAGTTGGTCTTTTTATGCTGCTTTCTTCTACTGCATTTGCAGGTTTACAAATGCATGACTGGGGAAGGCTTGCTTTTTGGCTTCCGAGTAGGATGGATTACTAAAAACTTGGCACATGGGAATGTGCTGCCTTTCTTACAAGGCAACAGGGCAAATGTGGATGCCACTGAATCAAGCTGTTCCCCGGGTACAGCTTCCCTTCCAGTACCTTGATGCTTCTGCTTAATGCAGCTTGGTTCCTACACTTGGATTGCTCCACTGTTTGGGCTGAGAGCATGCTTTAAGTCTGATCATTTACTGCAAGACTATAATTAAGGTCTTGTATGTGTTCAAAAAGATCACAGGCAATAGGGGCAAGGGATGTCATCAGTCATAATTTCCATAACCTAAAGATATATATATATATTTTTTGGTTGTGCCATATATTCCTATTATTTTGGGCTTTGGCAGAAAAACCCTTTCAAAAGTAGGCCACCATGTCCTTTCCTGTGTTCGTTATAAGTGGGCTGCAAGGAAAGCCCCAGACTGACAAGGCCTCTATTTTCGGTTTCCTTTTGCAGTATGAGGACCAAATTTCCTTCACATGCAGCTCTAGCCAGGGAGCTCAGCTGAAGGGCTACAGCATATAATTTTAGTTAAAAAGGGAGAAAAAAGATTAACTGTCATCTGTAAGGCCTCTTTGCCATACGTATCTCGAAGGTTTGCCTAATAGAGCAGGCGTCAGGAGCAGCCACTCTGCATTAAGGTTGAAAACATCTTCCATTGCAGAGCTGGTTTCAGTGCTTGGCACCTTTGAAAAAGAAAATATTGCATTAGATGGACATTTTTCAGTCTTGGTGGTTGTCAGAAACTGCGGTGTCCCCCAGATACTGATCAAAGGCTGTCCAGCATTCGTGTTATTTTATTTTTGCATTATACGAACGTAAAATCCACCGAAATGGAAAGCCTGGTGTGAAAGCAAACCAAACCCATATACACTATGCAGTGTTTTCCGAGAGGCAAGAAAAAAACTTTCCAACAACGCGAAGGGAGTTCAATCCCAGGCTCTGAAATTCCACACGACTCCAGTTTGCATTGAGCACTACAACTTGTGCTTTATTTTGATAATACCGAGTGCTTTCTCTTCATTTCTTTCTACAAATGAAAATGCTGATGATGTTTGAGATGGGATTATATTGAAGTTATGCCCCATTTGTGCCCTTAATGATATGTCGTTGTGTAGGTTGTGCTACTTAGGGGATTACTTCCTCCAAGTTGTGCTGGAAGATGCTTCAAAAGCAAGTTGCTGCTCACAGCCTCACGCTTCCCGTGTTGGCTTTGCTACGTTTTGTATGAGGTTCTGAGCATAAAGCTTTTCTTCTAGAAAGGAAAATGTATTTCTGTTGTGAAGACTGTTATCAAAATAGAAGCAGATGTGCTTTTGCAGTGTCAATCCAGTTTTGCAAGATGCCGTCTCTGAGCTCACTTGCATCAGCAGTGCGTGGATTTTATGGCCTGAGACAATGCAAAAGCTGTACAGGGAAGTGCAGGAGCCTTCCTGCTCCGTAAGGACTCAAACGCCAGAAGTTCTGTAGTAAAGCTTAAGAAGCTTCTAGTAGCAAAGACTTATAAACAGCCTCTTTGGCATGCATGACTAAAACTGTGTTTTCTAAGTGAAAATGCCCAAACTGTGGTTTGCTGCTTTTTGTTTCATGAACTTCACACTTGTGCACCCACACACGTAGCTTGGGCAAACCATTCCAAAATCAGAGGGGTGCAGACTGTCTGGCTGTGTGCTCCAGAAGAGCAAGTCACCTTGGTGCAATTCCGTTTGCATTCACTTTTTTTTTTAAACATGGTCTTAAAGTAGGTTTATTTCTGCAGCCATTGTAGAAGAAAGCCACTTCAATATTACATAAGGCATTTTTGCATACACTTTGTATTATTTCAATGTATAATTTGCTGTGGTTTTGGAAGACCTGCCAGCATTCACGTGGGATGGCAGACACAACACAACCTGCAGGAGGCTGCACTGCTGTGGGAAGGTGGTGGGGGTGAAGGATCCGTGGCGTATCAACTCCACCCTGGACCTTTACAGAGAACCAGAGCTTGAACATCAGTGACCCCAAGCGTTCCTCAGTTGCAGGGAACCCAGAAATTGTCTGTTCCTGGCACATCACATTACACTTGTGGCTCCAGTGGGTGTGCATCAAGTCTTTTTTTCTTTTTCCTTTTTCCTCGTCCTAACAATTTCTGTGGAATTTTGGGCTGAGCAGAACTGCTAATGCACAGGGCATGCACGTACAGCCCCGATCCATTGTGCTTGGGGCTGTGGTGCACGCTGACTTCATCCCACATTGCCGTGCTTTCTGGAGGGGAGCTACACTGCTGGCTTTGCATGCTTTCCAGGCAGCATGGCTTGTGCTGAAGCTTGTTGATGGCTGGGTTACAATGCAAATGTTTTCATACTGGGAAAAGATATTATATAACATCTTCAGTGATGTCCAAAATTGAGGTAATAGCTGGGTTTTCCATAAAAAGACCACACGTGACGCAGGAATCTAGAAGGCTGATTTGTCTTTGAATTATGTTAGTCTCCTCATTTTGTCAGGTTGGTCACTGGAGCCCCAAATGCAGCAGCCCCCCATCTGTCACAGGGAACGAGTCCCTTCCTCACTCCAAACATTTCGCCACATTGACTCTTGTTCGTGTCCTGGTGGGTAGATGTTAAAGCGGAAAAGCTCGTTGTGTTATCGATTTGTTCATTTTTAGAGCATCCCTTGAGTGAGCAGGTCTGAAGCTCCGGGCGGTGCCCTGCTGCCCTGTGCTGTCCGTCACAGCGCTGGTTTTGTTTGCACATTGTAATGCATTTATCTGGTTAACAGTGGGGCAGTTGAAATTGTACATTAGACTTGCATTTGCTGGTTCTGCTCTGAGATTTGAGTGATCCCCGTGGCTGCCTCAGCTCACCAAGCAAACTGCTGAAGTGCATGAGCTTTTAACATGCGTCCCATCACTTAAAGAAGCTGCCCCAAACCAAAGAAAGAGAACGTGTTCCTCTAAAAAAGTGAAAAGCCCAGCCAAAAATTTCATGTAGTAAACACAGCACCCATGTTACATTAGCAGAGCATAAGTGTCTTATTGTCTGCTAATAGATCCTTGCTACGGCTTCTGTCACTGCCTCGAGTTCAGTGGGTTTCATTGCACTGAACTGTTCCTGTCTTCAGGGAGCAATTTGCACTCGCTGGTGCCTGTGTGCCATAACAGAAGGAAGACAGAGCAGTACAATAGAAGGGGAAAACAGAAGGAATTAAAACTTTGGACAGCAAACAGGAAAACTGCTTTGATTTTGGGTAAACCTCAGCTGAATGCTTTTGGAGAGAAGCAATGCAAACCTCACAGGCTCCCTGCAGGAACGGTAACGTGGGAGAAATAAATGCATAAAGTTAGCAGCGACGAAGACAGAACTTCTGTGTTGTGAAACACTGCTTTGTACCACGCGTCTTCAGAGTGCTGGTGGGAGTGAAGGTTTAACTGCTCTGCACACGCATTGGGAAGGGCAGTGGCCATGTTTGGTTCTTTTGCGGTGAGTGGCTTGAAGTCCTCGTGGTTTTGCACAGGGTGGGGAGAACTCCAAGGCGTTCAGTTTGTTGGGGGTGCTCAGTGCTGCTCACCTCTGGTGGTGTTTGCACACCGTAGGCTCGTGCCGCACACAAGTTGCATGGGCTGTACATGCTGGCACTTCTGTAAGGTGCATCAATCTGCTTGCTTCGATGTCTGTCAGCCAGTTCTGCTTGTGCTGGAGTGAGGAAAAGCTCTCAGGAGCAGAGCTCAGTCCCCAGGCAGCCGCTGCACACTGCCACATAGCTCAGACAGCACTGACCTCAGCGTGGCACACTATAAAGATGATCTTTTCCTCCTGTAATGAATAAATGGTGCTGGGGGCTAATTGCAACTTCTGTTTGTTTTGAGCAAGGTTGTGTGTTTGCAGATGGCTTTAAACTGATGCGCGCAAGATCAAAGTGACGTTGGGCTCACTCCCTGCCCATGACCCTGCTGGTGGGTGCCCTAGGGTGCCCACACGAGGCGGCCCCAGGGATGAAACACCAGGAGCATGGGGGGAGAGGGGTGCCCTCGGGCTGAATGAGGGGGGTCCCTGAGCAGCAGCAGTCTGCAGGAGCAAGCTGCCACTTAGCAACAGGGCAGGGGTTGGTCTTGGTTCTGGCACTGCTGGTGGCTGCAGCCAACCCATGAAAGAGCTGCTTTTGAGTTTTGGACAGGGAATGAAGTTTTAATCTCTGGTGTGAAGTGAGACAGTGCTGGAGTGCCTGTGACACAAGTAGTATGAAAAAAGAGAAAAGGGAGATTTTGTGGAGGGAGATACAGAACAACTGTTGCTGTTATGTTGCTGGTGTCATATGGGAGGTCTGTAGTAAGTTGGAAATGGGAATCAGTGATTCCCAATGTTGTTCTTAGCCCCTTTAAAATCTTCTCTCCCATTCCTCGTGTATCTCTCATTACTGCAGTTCTGAGTGTCTTACAGTAGTGCCTTGAGAGATATGATAAATATGTCATGAGTTTATTCATCTTATCCTTTGTTTGGAGGAGCCTTGGCTCTGGCTGCATCCTCTCCTGTTCACAAAGCAGAGAACTTTGTTTCACTGCTTGATTTTAAATATTTGTGCTACTCTGAGCTCCTGTTTGAGAAGAAAGGTGACAACGTACCCTGCAGGTAACACTGCAGGCAGCAGGAACTGTGGTGGTGCTTCACTCCTGGAGGTACTTTTTATCCACTGCAGCCTTCATTTCAAATAGGTTTTCAGAGCCCTGGCAATGGGCACCTCTAAGGAAGGACAGAGGCCTGGACTGATCCGTTCTGCCAGCAGCCACAGAAGGCACAGGGATGTGGAGGAGGTGCCCTGCAGAACTCTGCTGTGAATTTGAGGAAAGAGACTTCATTGCTGGGGGACTCCTGTCAGTATTAGAGTTCAGACTCTAGAACTTCTCACTTCCCAATCTACTGCTGTGCTCATTCAGGAATTACTAGTACTTGGGGTTCAAAGAGATGATGAAAGAACTGATGGCATTCAGATCTGTATCTCATTTCAGCCAGTGCTGATCTTGCCTGAAGTTTGCACGATATGGTTTTGGTTTTGTTCTCACAAAAGCTTTACTTCCTTTTTTTTTGTTTGTTTGCCTTTGCAGCTTGATTTCAGAAATAACAGCAACAAAACCAGTGTGTGCTAGAGGTGTGTTTATAGGGTACAATGGGAAGCTGCGTACCTCAGTGAGGAAACTGGTGCTTGCAGATGTAAAACAGCATCCACAGAAACGTTGGCTGCACCTGAAAATAAGCTTTGATGGCATAGTGCACATAACACCGTGAGGCTGGTGTGGGTTTTTATGGTAGCAGCAAGGTCCTTTCTCTTTGCTAGTTCACTCCCACTGATGATGGTGAAGGTTGATCTTTGGGGTTCCTTTCTGTTTGTGTGCTCCAGGTTTACTCAAAAGAACAAGCAACTCTGTGAGTCCAATTCAAAACTCTCTCTCTTCAGACATCACTTTGGATCATGCTAAGCACTGAGCTTACTGATGCCAGGGTGCCTTCAGAGCAGCAAATCCACTCAGGAAGGATCCGGACAGTGAAACACACAGCCGAGGCACCGAGAGCCATAGGTGCAGTGGTTTCTAGGAGTTACAGGGTGACCAAGCCCACCTGCTGCTGGTCAGAGCCTGGATGATGATGTGGGGGCAGTGAACATGGCCACCACGTGCCCTCTTGCTGTGGGCTCCTCCAGATGGGCAGTGCGTGACTGCATCCACCTGGCCCCGTATAGGCACTGTGCCCATAACAGCCCCCTAACCTGCATGCCGGGCTTTGTGCTGAGCACTTTTGTCCCAACCACAGCATCTCAGCATCACCAGCTCAGTGGCTTAGAACTTCATGAGTGGTCCCTTGCATTTGCTTTCTCCCGCTAGTCTTGCTTTCCCTCCTTGCCTACATTGAGCAGGAAGATTCAGAGCAAAGGCAAGGTGTGTGTCAGCTATTGAAATGCAGCAGGGAACCCAGTGTGATTTAATGTTGGGAGGGGAGCCAGTTGATGTGGTTAAAATGCTGTGTTTGATGCGGCAGGGAGATGATATTCTGCTCCGCAGACTTGCACAGCGCAGTGAAACTTCATGAAGCTTGTGACAGCAGTGTGAATGCTGGGGTAAGAGCTGGCTGAGCAGCTGTGGGCTCCTTGCCTTACAACCCTGCTCCTGTCCTCGTTTAGTGGGTGGCTTTGAGGAACAGATTCATCCTCTGTGTCCTCCATCCACCAGCGAGTTGGAACAGCAGACGAGCGGTGGAGCTGCAGCCCGTCCGTCCCATGGAGACTTGTGAGGCCATATGGTGGGGCTGCCGAAGGAGCAAGTACTCTGTGGGAGGATCGTGCAATTAATCAAAGAAAGTAGTGATGTTTTCAGTTAATTTAAATCTATGTGGTGAAAAAAGTGTCTCTGCTTCAAAGAATGGGAAAAAATCTTCGCGATTTCCTGCATGCTTCTTTTTTTGGTGGCTGTCACAATCCATGTACTGTAAGGAATTGTTCGGTGAGATCTGTTCCATCTTAGTGACAGAGAAAACCACGAATTTAAAATAACAATTCCACATCTCTACTAAAGTTTTCCCTTACTGGATGCGGTGCAACCAATGTGGACGCACCAATCGTTTAGCTTTCATTATCCTCACTAAATGCAGAGAAGTTAATTTATTTTCCTTGCAAGACTTAGAGATCATCATTCCAGACTAAATTCTGTCATTCTGTAGATATCCTGATATTGGTGTGCTTTGAATTTAGTAAATATCAGCTATTAGAGAGTCGGTGTTCAAGGCTTATTCTAAATGTGAAAGTTGTGTCGGAGTAACTGGTAAGAATATGGCAGAAGTAGCAGCCGGGTGTCACATCAGTGCAAATGTGTTCCAAGAGTTGACTGTACAAATATTTTGGCCAGCTCTTCCTACTTTTCCTGTACAAATAGCCTGCCTAGCTGTCAAAGTTTTTCTTTATTTGATGCTTCTGTGCATGGGAAGAACATATGTTGTGTTTGTGAAACAGTGGGCGTACGGAACTTTTCCCAAAGTCCTTCTTTAAATGAAAAATGGATTTAGGATGATTGTTTTTCTTCTGTTACTGTAGCATTTAGAAATCCCAGGGAAGGAGAAATACCTTTGGTATTATACTGGTACTAAGGATCTGAGGCCAATTCCAGGCTCTGCTTTCATGACCTTGCTCTGTTCGGATGCTCAGTCTGTCTGAGGCTGAGTTCCCTGCCTTCAGCTCAGGCTCCTTCCCTCCCCTTGCCTTTAAGATTAGCAGGGAGAAAGTGTCTTGTTGTGTTCACGCAGATCTCTCGAAGCCTTTAGCTGCTATTATGCTCTGGATATAAAGAGCTGACATTGTAAGTACTGCAGGGTAGCTGGGATTAGGCTTTGGATCCCTGCCTGTGATCCTGCTAAGGCTGAGCAGGCGTTAGTGCTATCCGCAGAAGGCAGCAGCAGGGCCAGCACCCCAGGCAGGCTCTCCCCTGCTGCAGCTTTGTATGCTTCCTGTAACATGGCACCCTCTGCTGCAGCCAATTCACCTTCTGTACGACATCTTACACAATCAGGACTAAGGCAGGGCAATTAAATGGGATTTCTTAAGTGGCAGCGAAAGAATGTTAATTGATGTGTGAAATATAATTATCCTCCTGGGCTCCTTGGCTTTCTTTTGTTCGTGACTGGTTTTGATTAACCAGCTCTGCTTGCTGGGCCTATTGTATCCATTCACCCACTCCTTTCTTCCTCGAAGCAGGCGATGCCTAAAAAAGGCTGTCTGCTTGTGCATCCCAAATATTTCCCAAGGCAGGAAAAAATGGGGAAGGGAAGTGCAGGCAAAAATCAGTCATCCCGCCTGGTATGCGGGTCCTTTGCTGAATGCTGTTTTTGGGTTGGAGCCCTGCATCTGGACTCCAGCTCATGCCAGCTGAAAAGGAAACTTCTGTTTTGTTTGCTTAAAAGGCAACAAGTCAATGTTTAAAGAGGCAACCTGAGGGGATTTTTCAGGGACTTGACCTGATTGATCTGGAAAATAAGTTAAATGAGGTGTGGCCAAGAACTTCTTAAAGCAATCAAGCAAATACTTTCTTACCAAGATGGTCAGGAAGCAGGAGGGTGGGATCCTGTATGTTCTGCTAAGCATTGCCACTAAATCATTTCCCTTATTTTTGTCCTGGTGGGCTATCATAATGCCCTCCATATGGGTGATTATAGCCAGCATGGTATGCACTAAGTTAGGTGTCTGGATATTTGTGGAGAACGTTTCTTCTGGGTGAACAAATGGCATTATGAGAATGGGAAGAGGAAACCAGAGCTTACACTCTGCAACGGTTTTCTCCATCCCAGGTCTATGCATGACTGTTTCTTAAAACATTACTGGGTGATAGGATGTGGATAGCAATAAAATCAGTTTCCTTTCTCTTCCCCGACACCAAGAAGATTGCGTTTGTGTCACAGTCAGGATAGACATTTTAAATATGAACACTAATTTTTCATTCCTAAAATTGTGCATTCTGATATATATAGCTTAAAGTCTGTTGTGGTGTTGGTACCGGTTAGCAGTTTGGCTTCCTAGATCCATGCAACGTTTGTCCCACAAACACACAGCTCCAGGACGTCTTTATGCTGAGCAAGGGAAGGTGCTGGCACCCTCAGGAGAAGGGACAGGGCAGAGTTACAGTCTTTAAACCCCTGCGGTCCACTGAAATTCAGGTGTCCCACAGTTGACTTTCTTTGCCCTGCACATCTGTGGATACCTGGCTGTGCTTAGGAAGGCAAGCAGGTATCTTACATGCAATTATGCCTGGTTGCTGCCAAAGCCAGCATCCAGGGTAGATGATCCCCTTCCCGATGTGCTCCCAGCAAATGCTTGTTATAGTCCCTGTGGGCCAACCTCATGAAACCCTTTTTTTAAAATAAGAAATTAGTAATATTTTTTGTACTTGAGATTATTGCTTAGCAACTAGTTCCAGTTTAAGTACATGTGGGATGAAAAGATCCTTTCTTTTGTAGCTCGCAACCTTCTGTCTGTTTCATTGGGTAATCCCTAGCTCTTGCCTGGCTGCAAGCAGTGAATAACCATTTCCTAACAACTTTCCTCATATGGTTGATGGTTTTGTAGTGGTTTCTTTCTGCTTTTCCAGACTTCTATTGTAATCCCTCCTTACTCATTCCCCTTTTCAAAAAGGCTTCTTAGTTTGTCTCATCCTCATCTGCTCAACCTCGTTGCTTTTCGTTTTGGGCTTAGAATTGTGCTGTTGTGTTTCTTCTGTTGGGGTAGCTAGGGCTGCATGTGATGGTGAACCTCTTAGAGTTCAGTGGTGGTAAAAACAAACTTTATTTTTGGACTTCCTAAATTGCTGACTTTCTATTTGCTCCTCACACGTAGCATTCATCAGATGTTGATTGTGGACAAAAAATGTGAGGAATATTTCTGTGAGATGTGCTGGGCTGGTATTGAGCAGGCCTGGCTTGGATTCTGTTTTCCTGTACGTTTTCACTCTGCAGGCATCTGTTCCCAAATGCAGACAGCAGAGTGATTGTTGATGACCGCTTTGAAACATCAGTCAGAATTCAGAGGCTGGCAGGCAGGGGAGAGCCCTGCAATGGGGTGCTCTGAAAACTAAAGGTTGAAGATGCAGTGTTTGTTTCCGAAGGGAACTTGAATCTGCGCTCAAGCTCAAAACGTACAGACTGCCGGCTTATTCTAACATCCCATCTCACTTCTTTTTTCCATTAAAACGCTTTGATTTTTTTTTTTTGCCCCAGTGCGACGTGAAAACATGTTTTGGAATGTTATAAATGTCTGGCAAATGATTTGGGTTTGGATTTTTGCCCACCTATGTTCCTGACCGGCCTAGACACTTGTGCGAAACTTGTGCTTGATCTGCTACAGCATGAAAATAATACGGTTGTGGCTTGAACCGTGCATGTGAAAGGTGATAAAAAATGAAAGTGAATTGATTTAAAACCCTGAAAGGTCAGAGGCAGCTGAAGGATGGCTGAGGGGGAGACAGGATGGCAGCTGGCTGCAGGAGGGGCTGCGGGTGCCGGAGGGCAACAGCAGCTCTGGGTGGCACACCCAGCCCACGGGATAAGGCATGCTTGTGCCTGTTTCTTTTTTTACGGGGGAGTGCTACCATGAGTGCTGTCTGTCCCCAAATGCTGGAGATTTGGTAGGAAACTGCAGACGCTCTGCTCCTCTGTGAAGTCGAGGCTAACGAATTGGGAAGTGACCAAAGTGCCCTCACAGTGGGAGCAGTGATAAATGGCATCCTTTCTGAAGGCCAGCAGCGTATGAAACCGAAAGCTCAGGGTATGCAAAAACCGCTAGCAGGAGCTGGGGGTGGGTGGGCGTCAGGCTCCTTTCCTGGCACAGTCCTGGGCGGGGAAGAGGGAAATGGAGAAACCCTTCCTTGGTAGAACCGCTCGACAGAGACAGCCCCTCGATCCCCTGGTGCTGCAGCTCTCGTTCTAGCTCATTTAGCACCATGGCCCTCCATAAACCAAAGGGATGCAACGTGCCTAATGTAGCGTGAGCAGCAAGGCACGGTGTGCCCAGCTGGGATTTACGGCTGTCTGACGGCCGCGGGAGCAGCGTTGCCCCGAGCATCAGCGCCCGTCACCCCTCTGCCTCTTGCACACCCCTTCACGTGCACATGTACATAAGCACACGTAAGCTCTAGAGGACACACTTTGAGTCTTCTGTTTTTCCTCATTAAAAGTACCAAGATGCATGGCAGATGCCTGGAGCAGTCTCCTTCTTTATAGTTTTATTATAGTACTATTATGACTTCTCTAATTTTTTTTTTTTTGTCTCTTTGTGTGCACGTGTCTTCCTATTTAGGCTTTATGTCAAGGAAAGACAGTCTTTGTGTGAGCTGTGCCTATGTGCAGAGGTTTCTTCTTCAAGGGGTTCTTACAGGGGCCTGAATGTTTGCCTTTCCCACTTCTTCAGACATGTGAGTGACTTAATTATTATGAGCTGGGAACCAGCCCCCATGCTGAATACCTTGGTGCTTTCCTAAAGGTTACAGTTCTGCAGGGTTGCAACAGCATCTATGTTTGCTCTCAGATTTACACAGCTGTATAATGTAGGCATAAATTAGCATTGTGTACAGTGATGTGTATATCATGTCAGCAAGGCTGGCACCATTCTTTAAAAAGGAGTATTTACTGACATATATTTAAGGTGGTAGGGATGATCAGTTCTTTCAATGTGTCCATTAATTTTTTCCTTACGTAATGGGAATACAATTAAAAATGTTTATATTGCTCTATACGCAGACTAGATTGCAATTAGTGGAGCACTGAGTCATCTTCAAGTGCTTTATGAAACTTCCCTATAGCTCCTGCAGGACTGAACTCGGCTGGTTTGAAGGCTGCACGTGGGTACAGATGAGGGTAAAACAAACACAGCAATAGCCAGTCTGACTTTGCTGCTCTGAGCCTGCCTCCTCCTGCCCTGCCGAGAATGTCTCCTTCTGACATGTCAACCCTCCTCAGAGTTCATCTGTGTGTCCATCCCATGAGCACTGCTGCTGGCATCCCTCTGTCCGCTCGGTCACATCCAATGGCTGTCAGTGGAACCATCTCCCTGGCAGTTTTCCCCTCAGCTTTCTGCTTTGTGAATTTACTGATCCATCTCTGCATGTGCAGATAATCCTTATGTCTCTTAAGAATCCCTATGTCTCATAACACGTTTCTGAGCAAGCTAACATTTTGCATTTGGCTCTGAAAGGCATCTTGGAATACCGCTTGCAGGAAAATTGCTCTGCGTAGCAAGCTGCAATGCATTGTACTGTATTTCCTCCTGTACGGCAAAGCCAAATCAGTCCAGCAGCTCACATTTCCCTTCGAGCAGCTCTCACTGCTTTGGCACTAATTGTCAGTGCCAGACCGAAAGCTCTAAGAAGGAAATCTAGGCCGAACATTGCTGTGGGGCCGGGACCTTGGTTTGGTGACTCATCCAGTTGGAGAAAAACCTGCCTCAGAGACGGTCCCGTAGAAATGACACATAAGAGAGACTCAGCCAAAATACAAATCCTGTTTCCACTTGTCGTAGGAACAGCGGAAGGAGATCTGCCTCCAAGCAGAACGTGAAACTGGGGCAGGACATCTCAGTATCCTTTTTCCTCTACATTTGCCTTTGCTCCTACTCTTGCCCTTCCTTTAGGACCATTCTAACCTTTCAGATGGGAAAGGCAAGTGGCTTCCTGCCCTGCTGTTTGTGGAGTAAAATGGTGTGGGGAGGCTGGAGGTTTCCTGGCTCTTGCTCAGCCCGTGGTGTCCTGGCTTCTATGCAAACAATGCTCCTTTCCCCACTGCGCTGTTGCTGCCATGTCTTACAAGGGCACTGCAAGGCTGGTACAGCCTGCCAGATGGATCCATCTGCACTATGTTGAGTTTCAAATTTTGTAACAGGTAGTGCTTAGATGCAGAAACATGAAGAAAACTATACCTGACTGGAGGGTATTTGCTGTCACATAGAATAAACTGGGACCCTCTTAACATCTCTGCTGTGGGTGATAACTTTATGGCCTAGTTTACTTGCTCCAGATAAGTCCAAATACTTTGCAGTGGAAGCGGAGGGGCTGAGGCATGCCTTTCTAACCCTGGTATTAAGCTGACAATCCATTGGGTTACTACGGGACTGCGATCTCTTGGGAGCAACTCTCCATCTCGCAGCAGAACTGACACACAGTCCGAGGCAGCTGATTTCCCATGGACAGTCTTCAAATGTTGAAATCTCGGACTTTCTAAGTACAGGGCTGCTATGCATGGACACACTTCCTGCTAATCGAGAGGCATAAACACTCAGCGGCTCCAGACGCTTGGAGAAATAAACACACTGACTCGGTATTAATATTTCATCACAACACGCTAAAGTTAAACCTCGCTGATCCGGAGTGACCTGCAACCACTCAAGAAAATGTTTCTTTTCTTTCTTTCTTATTTTATTTTTTTAAATAATTTAACTTTTTATGGGGGTGTGGGGGGGGGGGTACGTAAAAGGAAATGGACTCCTTCATGGCAGGCTTAACGTGGATCAGCAGAGCTTCTTCAGCCGGAGCAAAGCTGCCCGTGCACGGAGCTGCTGTGTTGGGAAGGGTGGTGAGATCAGGAAGGGCAGGGTGATGGCTGTGTTGCCCTCTAAGGGCAACGTGCACTTGTAGGGCTGTGGAGTAATGGGACAATGTGCAGCACAGCCAGAACAGCAGCTCCTGGCCACTGATAGCTGCCATGGGATGAAGTATGGCCTTGAGAAAACGCATTTCACATCTCTTCCATCAGAAAGCCCTGCGGTCCGGTTAGTGGCAGATGACCTCACTGCTAAAGCCGCCTGTGAACTAATGCTGTTACAGCAATAAGCCTGTTTTGCAGCCAGTGCCAAGGGAATTCCCAGGCACCACTGGCTCTGAAGGATCTGAGTTGAAGTGCGCTGAGTTTGGTGGCAGAAGCGCAGTAAGCTGGCTCCACAGCCAGGCAGGGTTAGAGGACTGGTTGCCAATTATAGGAGCTTCAGTTTCTCGGCAGTTGTTAGCATGGTTCCTAAGGTTTGGAAGCAAAAGTTGTGATATTTTCCACGAATTAAGCTGGAGAAGAGGAGGCTCAGGGGAGACCTTATTACTCTTTTCAACACCCTGAAAGGAGGTTGTGGTGAGACAGGGGTCAGCCTCTGCTCCCAGGTAACAGCAATAGGAAGAGAGGTGAGGCCAGGAGAGGTTCAGGTTGGAGATTAGGAAGAATTTCTTCTCTGAAAGAGTGATGATGCGCTGGCACAGGCTGCCCAGGGAGGCGGGAGAGCCACTGTCCCTGGAGGTGTTCAGGAATCCTATGTCACCCACCAATAAGGCATTCAGCCTGCAGCTTGGTTTCCTTGCTGCCTCTCTGTTAGGATCGAGCAGTTGAATAAACCTAATAGCAGGTTTGTTTTTCTATTTTGTTGTTCTGAGTTGTGTGTGTTAAATCTTAAAGAATTGTCTAATTTGCTTTGCCTTTCCATTTATGTTCTCAGTTCATTTGATGTTAATGAGTGCTAAGCACTCTGAGGTGTGCACATGAAAGGTATTACACATGTCTGTCTCTGGTCCACCAAAACAGGGAAAGTACAAGGGAGGCAAAAACTCTAACCCAGTGAGGGGCAATCAGCCCCAACGACCACAGGAGGCAGCCAGGAGCATCGGGAAAAATAATGAGGCAAAAAATAAGGTAAAATGCCCCAGCATTTTATCAGATTGACAAGGGCCCCAGAAAATATTCGAGGAAAAAATGTAAAAACTCAAGTGCAGCAGTGTGAACAGTAGCATTCTGATAAACTCAGGATCAGCTGGCTTTGATCGCAGCGCCGTTTGGTGCAAGAGCACCACTTCTGCATTACGAGTGGGGATCGCAGGAAGCTTAAAGCAGCTGTGCTTCTATATTTGCTCACTCTCTGTATTCAAACCTTGGCTTGAGAGCTCAAAGGAAATGAGATGTGTTTTGCATAACCCAGTTGCAATCAGTGGAAGCACCTCCTAAGCTGCTGGTGCAGTTTCTGACCTTTTCATGATGATAACTTATCAGAAAAATGGAAACGTTTTTCAAAGAGCAGTGGATTTGTTTACTGGGGGGGTGTGAGAGAATTGAAAATGCATTAGTGAACTAATAGACATGCACACACAAAAAATTATGAGAGTTCTATTCTCCTGGCCAAAGAACCTTAGGTGGCCAATGCAAGTGTCCATTTATAAACTGATCTCCAAGATTATTTTGTACACTTTGCATATTGGAGAATGCCTGTAACAGTGCATATCCTGACAGCATTATTCCATTGTGTCACACTGGTAGTGATAGACTTGTTAAAGCATGCTTCTTCCTCTAAGAGTGGAAGTGTAAAATGAGGCCTGGGGTCCTGAAAAACTGAGCCTGGGGAAGACCTTGAAATGTGAGGCTTTAGTGTTGAGAACTTTGAATAAATCAGGGTCATTCGTGGAAATCACTACTAAATCCCAAATTACTCTGCTTCTTCAGTTCCAAATGTTTGTTTAGTAAGGCTGCAGTACAAGAAATAAATCCTGAATTATAATGACTTAGTCTGCATGCTCCCCCCTCCCCCTCAATTTTAGCATCCATCTGGGAATCAGATCTTCATTTTCTCTCTCATTTTCTGCCTTCTTCTTCCAGGGTTTAAATAATCAGGCAGATCTGCAGAAAACAAAGAATTCAGTGTATGCAGATTAATAATTGGATGTGAAAAATGAATATCAAATGTTGAGCAAAAAATCTGCCAGGGATTTGGAAGCCTGCTCTGTGTTAGCAGGTGCTGACTGTTGCCCGAGCTGTGCTGGAAGCTGCTCCCTTCCGCGCTCTGAAGCACGGAGGCATTTTGCTGCCTTTCATCTGCCAGAACGAAGCCAGTACTGCTGCTTGCTTGTTTGGTGAGGGTGCACAAAGCCCCAAAACCTAGTCCAGTTAATGACCTGCTGAGACCTCTGTGCAGGTCTGAGTTCTAGCTGTAGTTTCTAGCAAAATGCGAACGCTCTGGGGAGGTTATTTGCATGAGTCACAAGGGTGCAGACTCCATCTGTAAAGGATTATGAGGGTGACCATGTGTGGTTGCCAGCCTTAATGCAGAAGAAGCTGTCTTCAAACCCGTGTGGTAGCAAGGAGAGCCCTTCTCTCCTTGCTCTGGGCTGCCTTCGCCCTCTTTCAGTCAGGGCTCAGCGCAGGTTTGCTCACATATGTTCCCCTCTCCTTTCTAAACACAAAATCCCTTAAACAAATAGTGGGCAGATCTTTTTTTTTTTTTCCCGTCTTCTGTTTATTAGAAGGACTTAGCTAATCCCTGTGTTTACGAGTAGTCGGGTGTGTCAACCTACGGGCCAGGGGAGTTAATGAAATTCATCTGTTCTCTGTTTTCCAGCAGTATTGAAGGAGGGGGAAGGCCCATCCAACCTGCAGCGTAGCAAAGTATGACTAACGGCAGTGTTTGCAGGCACAGGCCCAAAGGGAAGAGCGGCTGGGAGGAGATGAATGGGAGAAATGAGGGCAAATATTCCCCCTTCAATTAGAGTAATTAAAAAGTAGTAAAAATAAACCACCCAAATGAGAGCGTGGCCAAAAAAAAGTCTTAATGTATGCGTACGGATTCAAAAGTTGCTACAGCCCTGGTATGTCCACCTCTGAGGTGCTGCAAATGCGGTAAGTAAGTAATGCACCTCACTGCAGGTGCCCAACGCAGCCCTGGTTCAGCGCATTGTGTATGAGGAGGAGCTGCTGTAACCTTGAATTGATCCACAGAGGGTGTTAACCCCCCTCCCGAGAAAGCAGTGGAGTCCCAGTTGCTATCTCCGAAGGCTGCTGCCACTGTCCTGCTCAGCACTGGGTGACGTGTTTTCTCCACTCCCATTAACTAAGCTGTTCTTGTTTGCTTTTTTTTCTATGTTAGTGTTTTCTGGTTACCTTCTTGGTCTTTTAAATCCGTGGAAGAAATGCAAGAAGCACTTTGTTGGGTATTTCTCCCTAGTAATTTTCTGGATGTGTTTTGTCACAGGAGTTTCGCTGGGGCAAAGGTTTGACCAGCTGTGCTGAGCTCCTTGTTGTGTGCACTTCCTAGAAGCCTCCATCCCAGTCCCGGACACATCTTCGTTAAATGCAGGCAGGTGCTTCTGTCTGCTCATGTTGTGTTGTCATGGCGTGGAAGGAGAAAGTTTCTGCTAAGAATGAGTTTGGTTCTTTAAACGCGTAACTGGCAATTTAAAATGATGAGGGAAAATAAATGGTGATCTGATTTCTGGGAGGTGCAGCGATCCCTGTTTGCAGTGCAGAGGCCCTGCGGCCAGCAGGCTCGGTAGCAGCAATTGTTGGCATTCCCAGTGCTAGTTGACGGTTGATTCCCAGGTCAGTAGTTGACAGCTCTGGGTTGTAATCTGCAAAAACACTTTGCCTAATAATAAGGTTGTCCTTTCAAGGGCTGCCACGGAAAAGAGGTAAAATCTGTGGCATTAGATCTTTGCAGTTGTTAAGGACTAAGTTATATAATTCCAAAGATATTAAAAATGTTTGGCTTTATAAGCCGTTATAAACTCAAATTTCTATTTCCACAGGCAATGAGACAAACTGACCAGATTTGCAGGGGCACAGAGCTCCTGGGGCAGTGGCTGATGTCCATGTGTGGAGAGGTGTTGTGCTGGTTTTTCATATAATAACATCCGTTCGCTTTGATTTTTGGTGTTTAACTCTGAATTTTCAGTCATCTATAATAGGAAAAGTTAGGTGTAGGGGGAAGAATTGTCTTGAGCATTGCACAGCTTGCAGTAGACCCGTTACACCTCCGGTGAGTGTTACACAGATGTGTAGAGTCTGGTTTCGGTGTGCAGGAGGTGTGGAGTTATTCAGCACGTGCAGGGCTGATAGCTCCAACATGGCCTTGTCAGGTATTGATTTTTAATAGAAGAAAAATCTACTGAAGTAGTAACTAAACTCTCAAGGACTGTCACATTACTCTTCTTTTTTATTTATTTATTTTTCTTTTCCTTTTTCTCTTTCCCACCTGTTTTCTGTCCATCCTCCTGCTTAGGGTTAACTGTGAGGAGCTGAATTTGAGTGGCCACGTTTGCAGCCACAGAAATTCCTGACAGCTGCATTTTAGATAGCTATGACAAAACACAACTGAGTAGTGAGAGATACATTTTTGTACGCTGGCCGTGTTTGAGAAGCACTGCTTTGTATGTGTGTATTTTACCAACAATTAATAAGATAGAGCATGTGCTACTGCCACTCGGGCTGAGTGCTCAGGATTTCCTATCAGATATCTGAAATGAGGGGTCAGGAATGTGCCATGAAACAAAATACCAGCACAAGCCAGTGTTTTCAGGAAGGGTACCAAATCTGGACCTTAAGTCTACATTCTGCTGGCTGAGATTAGACGAGTAAACATAAAAAATTAAGAACTTCACAAAAATCTGTTGTATGGTCTCTTACTGAGCTGAGCCAGTGGGGAACTGCAGCATCAAGTCTTGCTTGGGTTGGGCTGCAAAGATGGGAACCTGACACCGTCTGCGGGTTGAGACTGTTGTCTCATGATGCAACCAGGGCTTGAAAGCAGCAGATTTCCTTTCAGTACAAATAGAAGCCATTTTTATGGGACTTCACAGAAGCATCCAGGTAATGTGCAATGAAAACACATGGATTTTGTTGCTCTGATAGCGATTTTGGTCACAAAGCCCAATGTTACAGTCAGCAGAACTGGCTTCTTGTGTATCCTTAGTGTGGGCTGAAGCCTCTCACCTCTGAGAAAGCACGGTTCCATTTATCTTTGTGTGAGGGATTCAGGAGGCAATACCATGGTCAAGCCCAGGATGTGATGTGCTGGCATCACTCTTAATTCAGAAAAAATGCAGATCGAGGCTCTCTAGGAAAGTCTGTGAAGCTAGTTGGTTTTATACATGCAGCACTGATACCTTAATTGCCAGTCACTGCAGCAGTAGTACAAGTTACTGCAAGATATGTTATTAGTATGGTGGCTATGGGTAAACTGATGAATTCCGCAGAATAAACAAACTTTTGTTGTTTTTTATGACTTGTACAGAGATGACCTCTTGCAGCTACGAAGTTGTGCTCATCTTACAACACTGACTTTAGTTTTTGAGCCAGCTTTCATGTCTGAGTAGTCTAGTAGGCCCTTGGCATGGTGCAGAGGCAAGGATCAGTTACTGGGAGGGAAGAGTGGTACTAGTGCGGAGGATAAGGAATCCAGATTAAACCATAAGAGAGAAGAGAAGAAGACGCTATGATATTTAAAAATGGCAAACTGAATAATATATAATTTACAGAAAATAACAGGGTAATGCTGGTACTATTTTTAAATCAACAGCAAATTAGAATTCAAACCTCTGATAGGTTTAACAGATGGTCTGGATCCTAGAATCCAAAACCCACACACTTTATTTCCCAGTGTGTTAAGAACAAAATAATGCTATGCAGCCTTTGTGGGATGTTTCTTGCTATTAAGCTATGCTGAAGATAAGCATTGACCTACAGGAACTGAGTTGGGGATGGAAAAAACAGGATAAGCTGGTTCAGTAGGAAGAAAAATAGGCTGTGTATGAGCATGACTCTGAATGTGTTACAGGTTCTAGGTAATGCAGACTAGAGAATTTGGGAAGTTGTCATTTCTGAATGGCCCTATGTGGTCTAGCTCACTGTTGAACAGGGAAAATGAGTGGATTTATCCACCTTGACTTCTCCAGGTTTTAGAAAGCGTCCTCTTATGGTGTTGATGGAGAATTGTTTTGATGTGAATGCATTCATCCTAGTAACGTTCATGGAAACAACCTCAAAGCTCTCCATAGAGATGGGGACAAGAGAGGCTGGAGTTCCCTGAGGAACGTCTAATTAGGAAGCGGCAAGCACACACTCTTGGAAAACTGGCATTTTCTGTGTTGTGTTAGTACAGCTATACTATTACTTCCACTCATGGGGCCTGTGCACCGTGTGCCATGGAGAGGCCAAAAGATTGCGCGTAGTGAGGAAGGACTGAGAGGCAGGCAACAATAATATATTTATTCTGGCTTTGTTTTTTCTCTCAGAACAATACTGTTTTGATAAGATGTGAAATACTCGCTTATTTCTTGGAAGGGAGAGGTTTGTGGTAGGGAAAGCTTTCTGTACAGTGGATGTGTGAGATACACATTTGATTTTGTCCTCTGCTTCAGGGGAAGCAATGTTATCTCATATATCTAACCCTAACCACTGCTTGAGGGAAAGTGCTGTGTATCTCCCCCACCGACACTGGGATTTTATTCATAGGGAGTGCAAAACTCATTCTCTAAAATAAGCTTAGGACGTTCATCTGGGAAGTGGGATGCCTCGACTGCCCTTCTTGTAAGGTAGAATTTGTGTTAATGCAAGAACATATCCTACTAGAAAGGCTGAGGGCTTTCCTCCTGTAGCGTAGGAGGCAGGGGACGGTCCTGGGCGGTGAGAGCTGTCAGCTCACGTTCCTCCAGTTGGACAGGCCAGATGTGTTTCTAATGAGCACCTTAACCAACAGGGCTTCTTGGGCACAGGCTGGTGGCACCATCTGTTCTTCTTATACCGTGTCTCTGAATGTAGCCCTAAAAAATATTCTGCGCTAACTTGTCATGAATTTATAAGTAGCTTTGGATCTTTTCCATTTTTTATTTTACCAAATGTGCCAAATGCAAACGGTGACTTAAGTCTAAGATAGTCTCACATTTAGAGTTAACTGTAATGTAACTGGGATTCACTTTGAAAAAATAATAATAAAAAAAAAAGATATCTTTTCTGTTACTTACTGACATTGGGAATGGCACTAATGGGAAGAGCCAGTGTGCGTTCAGCTCAACACTGGCTGTTCAGCTGGGACGTTCTGTGTTGCAGAAAGACTTGCCTTGCTTCAGAGCTGCTGATAAAAGCAGAGGAGTGCTGTCTGCATCAAGATTTATGTTATCTGTGTCCAGGTGATAGCATTGCTGAGCAAAACCCAGCTCTCAGGATGACCCTCTGGGGCTGAAAACACAACATGTATTAAAGTTACCACAAGGATTTGCGTCCAGTGCTTGTTTATTTGAACCATTCAGCAAAGAAGAAGTGAGAATAGGTAGAATTTTTAATCCAGAATGAGAGACAGATAATAGCCTGATTGATCAGATATTGAGTCAGCCAGAACAAAGACATGACCCAAAGTCCCTGCATTCTTGAAAAATTCTCTGCCCACCGATTTATGCACTATTTTTGATTGTAACTCTTATGGAAAAAGTGCAGAATGTCTTTTCTGCACAACATGACCGTAGTTTGTAGTATGTATTTTTCTCCTCCATTTCTTGCAGAACATGAAAATTGTTTGCAGCCCATCCTTAGTTTTTTTTTTTTTCTTTTTTCTTTTCTTTTTTTTTTTTTTTTTGAGAGAGAGCCTTGACACTCTTTGCCTGGAAATGAAACTGGGAAGCAAAGATATGGATAGTTTGCTATGGAGAAGGATGTGTGTAGGCTTTGTATGTTCCCTAGGTGGATGGCCACGAATTCTTATTTATTGTAATGTGTACAGAAGGTGCCAGGAGCCATAAATTGTGTGCTGGACACAGCTAGAGTAGCAGTACATGCCTTCCTCAGCTTCCTCCATGATACAACTGCTGTGTTGTTGGGTTTTTTTTTTTGGTTAAATATGAGTGTTTTGTTCACAGGGGAATGTCTAAAGCTTGTTCACTGACATCTTTGCTCAAACTACCCCAGGTGCAAGCATTTCAGTGACTGCCTGACTGGCACCACTATGCTATTTCACCGCCTCAGCAAATCTGATCCGTAAGCCTTGTAGTCCAATATCCTGCCTCCATCAGTAGCCAGCTCACTTCAGAAGAAACCCTACATGATACCCCGTAACTGAGGAATTGCATTTTGCACATGAGGTATTTTTATCTCAGGCAGTTAATACTTGGCACGTGCTCAACATGTTTTTATCTTTTTGTTGTAACTTATTGTTTTGATTATCAATGCCAATGACTAATCCTTCTTGGACCTTTATAAATACTTACCTCGGTGTTATTTTATATGAGGCAATCAGCTCCATAGCCTGGTTGTGGGCTGCATAGGAAAAAGAATTTCGTTTTATTGGTTTTGAATTTGTTTTCATTCATCTTTACCTGATGTTCCTTTGTTTCTGCGTTAGAAGGGTAAAAAAGAACACATGCGCTCTGCTCTCTGCTGCTCACTCTGCCTGATCTTCTCACTAAATCAAATCTTTTCACCAATGTCATATGGAAGTCTTTCCCTCGATCTAAAACCTTTTCTTGTCCATTCTTAGGCTGCTTATTTCCGCTGCATCTGGTTTTGAAATGGAGTTGAGGAGTGAACATAGCCATCCAAGGAAGGGTGTGCCATCAATTTACTGAGCGTTATTAATATTGTTACTTGCAGATTGTTACAGGAATTTACATACTTTCAAAATTGGACTGAAGTGAGTGTGTTGGGAGCAGAATGAGAGTTTCAAATACTGTGGGATTAATTAGAGATATTTGCCAGCTCTTAGTGACCTCTGTTTGGATTGCACCTTAGCTTGATATCACCAGGGAAATCGTCTACTTTTCCCTAAGGGTGAGCTGGATGCAGGGATGTATGATGGCAGAAAGTAGTCAGAAATAAAGGCAGAGACAAAAATAATTCTTTCTCTGCCTCTTAGAAGCAAAAAATCCCGGGACTGGATCCTCAGCTCTGTGCACTGCGGCTGGCGGGGCGCCATGTTGTGCTGCTGACGGAATGGGCCCTTCACCTCAGCGGTCCTGGCTGGGAGGAGCTCCAGTCACAGCCGGTGGTTCGGGCAGTGACAGAAACCTGGCTGCTCTCTTGGCCGGAGGGAATGTGGGATTTGTGAAACCTTAGGAGGGTTATGGCAAAAGTTGCCCTGAGATTGCTGATTCCATTCCTGCTTTTTGTTTTGTTTTAGTTGGCTTGCGAGGATTGTTTTCACTCTTTGCCAGGTGCAGAGTTGAATGGCAGGCCACACTCTAAAGCTCTTCTTTCACAAATCCACCCACGCTACAGATTTCTGTGTTCATCACGTTCTGTGACATGTAGCTCTTGGAAAGATGCAACTTGGAAATAATGCCTTTGAATCTGAGTGTGCTTGGACTAGTAAAAGATAGATTTCCAACTGTCCAGAGAGGGCAGAAAGAGAAAACCGTCGGAAGATAATGAACAATCTTAGATTCCCTTAGAGTAGGCCTGAACTGGAACATTAGATCCCAGTCCTATGAATTTAGAAGATTCAGAACAAAATATCTGAAACCATGCTTATATTTAAAATAAAGATGAGACGTGGTGCCAAATGAAGATGGCTTCTGGGATTTCAGTCAGAATTTGAGTTGCTCACAACGATGTGTCTTGGTCCTGGCATTCAATCTGTGTGTTTGCCCTTGTCTGGCTGCCTTTCCCTCCAACCATTCAGATTTGTGACGGATCTGCTTTCTGTGATGTCTTGCTGTCTGCAGTCAGCAATCAAACCCAGCTCACAATATCCCAAGTGAAGTTCCTATCTGAGTTCATCAGAAACATGCACAGTGAACTGAGGTACAAACAGCTGATTTTCTACCAAGATAAAGCAAACAAACAAAAAAGAGCTGAAGGTGTTCTATTTGATTTAATAAAAGTTTGCCTTAACTGTCCAAATTTGGGACATGTTTCTGGAGTCCTATGGGGCCTAATCTTCTCTTTCACACTTAATTTCACTACATAGAGTTCTTTGGCTTTGCAGCAACTTGCTTAGAATTTGCTTTGATGGAGAAGAAAATGAGCAATTATTTTCAGGGGAAAATAGGAAATTAAAGGCAAAATTCATAAAACTGGGGGGGGATGGTGGTGTTAAAGAAAGAGTGATAGTTCAGAGGATTTCTTAGTGTTTGAAACAAGATCCATTCAGACTGCAGTGATCATAAATTACTACCACTTAGTTACTACTACCATTACTCAAGGTGAGGAAAATCAGCAGACATATACTGGAAACTGGATTGAATCCAGTGGGTTCTTATATTAAAAAAAAAGAAAAGAAAAGAAATGCAGAAACCACAATTTACATGAGGCATGGTCCTCCATAGGTTATTTTGGCACAGATACTAGTGCTGCCCTTACTTCTGTTTTATCTTCATGGTGACTGTCTCCAAATAACAGAAGAGACAGGCAAGGGAGGCTATGCTTTATTCAGCAGTGTTTATTTATGGCATTAACTATATATCTTAAACTGTTAAGATTGTTCTGTTTCAGCCTATTTTATAATCTACTAGAAAATCGCCTGGTAGGAGTCTTTTAATGTTACCCTTTTGACTGGAGCTCTCTGATTTTGATTATGCATTGCACTGAGGGTGAAATTTGGGTTAAAGATAATTGTAAATATGGTATTGATATTAAATGATGTTTTCCCAACATTGCAATAATGCTTGTTTTGTTTGCTAGAGAGTTTATTACTTTTTGATCAATAGCATGTGAGATTTGTGAGGGAAATTAGCATAGTGAATAACAATTAGGAGAAAAATCAATGGCATTCAGACAAATAAGTGACTTGAAAAAGTCCCATAGGCACACATACACTCACACAGATTCTTTAAAGTGTAATGCATCTCATTTTGAATTCTAGAAGAGGAGAGAGCTATTTGGACCAGAACTGAAACTGATGGCAGTATAATTGAACTACTGTGGGACTGTTTGTTGATATTTATTGTTTCTAGTGGCTTGAATGTACGACTTTCATTCACTGGCTCTGCGAACTTTCTTTGACTTCTGTCATGTTTTTTCTCTGTTCTCTACTGGCCTTCTTTCTTGTGTCTCTTAATATACTTAGAGGACAATGCCATGGTTACCCACACTGTATTTCTTTGTGTTGCCTAATATGCTTGCTTTTCTCCTACAGGGAGTAGGTTCTGTCTCCCTTGCAAGAGCCAGGAGGGCTTCAGATGAGATAGCAATGAAAAAGTTCGAGATGAACAGATGGAAATTTTTCTTTAAAAAAAGATTTAAACGATGCAAATCTTTGCAACGGCATGCAAAGCTTATAGATTATTTAATGGAAGAAAAATCCATCTAGGTCAGTTAAATTCAGTAAAACCTTACTGGCTTAGGAAGCCCCCGTACTGGACATAGGATCTCAGAAAGTATTTCAGTTCTCTTCATACGTGCATTCATGCTACATGTGTCTGAGCACACCCTTCTCTTGCAGTCCTGTTCAGGAATCAATGCTTAGAATAATGACTCTACTTTCCTCTGAATTGAGCTGGTTAATAACTATGGCTGGGGAAATCAATCAGATCTATGATATCTTATTACTTACGCTAATTTAATCACAAGAAATGGGTCATTGCTTCAGTTCAGAGGGCAAAATGAGTGTGAGTGGATGTGAGATCGTATAGAAGTGGAAGCAGAGGAAGGGGGACTTCATGGTGTCGCACAAGGAATAGGAATGGAGTGGGCACTCCTAAGGCTGTAGGATGGATGATACAGAGAAAAACCAAACGCGTTCTCTATAGCTTCTGGTAATCTGTAGATTATCAATCTGTTTGTGATGTTGTTTTCATATTCCAAAGAGTCTGCTAGGTGGAGATAAAGAGAGCTTTTCATTTTTTCATCTCTGTTTTGTCTCTCTCTGCCCAGGTTAAAAGAGGGTAATCATCAAGAGAAACAAGTGGAAAGGAGGGGTGTGTGACTTCTATCAGGGAACTCGGAGCCCATTTCGAGTTATTGCATACTCCAGAGAAAGGTAAATGCAAAGGAACTGTTCGTGTGTTCAGTGTGTGAAATTCAAAAAGAAGGAAATGGCATCTAAGCAAGTTTAATGTACGACATGTGCAAATTCAGCCTTGTGAAGATTGTCATAACATTTTCAAGCTCTTGTCCAAATTCTGCTTGCTTTCCTGTATACATAATTATGTTAGGTAATTATAAATTATGTTAGGTAAAACCCTTCTCACACCCTTTTGTTTGTAGCGAAGAGTACCGTTTTTGTCAGTCACCAGAGAAAGCAGATAAACAGAGATTTCTACACATTGAATTGTATTGTACTGTAA
The DNA here is from genome assembly GCA_030625065.1 of Alectoris magna. Lineage (NCBI taxonomy): Eukaryota > Metazoa > Chordata > Aves > Galliformes > Phasianidae > Alectoris > Alectoris magna. Next base: position 9,864,602 of record CM060576.1, on the reverse strand, counting down.
ATATTTTCTGAAAAGATCTTTCATTCAGGAGAGAATTGGAAGTATGTTTTCTAGTTGTTGAGTTCCAGAAGCTAAACAAATGCCAAATACATTAAATGTAACTGTTGTAGAAAGTCATGTGTCTTGCATGATTTAGACATTTTTGATTAGGTACTTCTTTTAAGCATCTTGAGTTCTTGCCACATAGAGAGCTGTTGCTTTTACTCAGATCCTGTTGGTTTTGTCTGGTTTCCCCTCCAGTACAGAGGAACCGAGAACCTAGATAAGACTATTTACAAACTCTGAAACCTAACAGCTTTCCTGGATTGAAACCTTTCCAATGTTCCAGTATATTTTAAAGAGCAGTCCGTGCTGGAGGAAAGGCAGTGAATATGAAGTGTGTAGCAAAATGTTAAAGAGAATATAGCTTTGTAGGGACAAAACCAGATGTGTTTTTAAAACGGGTCGTGCTGAATCCTTTAAGGAGTTACTTTCTCTGAGCTGGTGAGATTGCTTTTAGAGTTGTTCCCTTCCTAGAGGGAAGGAAAAAAAAAATCAAAACCTGACCCATCGCATTAGAAACACGTCAGGCTGTTACTAAATCCACCGTGCAAACAGCCCTGCTTTCTTGACAAACAGATCTCGAACACTATTAGAAAAATAGAAAACACTAGTGCTAATTGCTGCACTAACATTATCTAATTCACTTTATTAACTAGGTAATGAACTGAAGCCATCGTGCTCTAATTGAAATAAATAAATACATTAAAACTGTGAATTAAAGTAACTGCATTTTGATGGTTCTGGGTTATTCATATTGCTTCAAAATGTTATTTTTAATCCAGACACTGCTGGGTCCATCTCCTTGTGCCCCAGGGATGGTACAAAGTACGGTATTGGCCTCTATTTTTGTACCCCATTTACTTCACATTCACACTGATTCCAGATGATTTTTTTCCTAGCAAGATCTGGTAACTTTAAAAAACAATACTAAAAGGAGAATGAGGGAAACTTCACATGACATTAAAATGAGCACCGAAGTATAGCACTGTAGTGTTGGGCACCTCTAAAGTGCCTATGATGTACGTCAAAAGATTTTCAGAAATAGTCGTGCTTATTCAAACTCAGCCTCTACTGACTTCGATGGGGATTCTGCCACAAACTTAGGAACAATTTGGCTGATGCAGAACTCTTTTAACATGTTTACCATGAGCTTATTTTTCATCATCTGCAGTATTTGATGCAGTAATATGAAATACAAAGATAAACTGCTGTCGTGAAAGACTCTGTGATAAAGAGCTGTGTCTTTTCCATCCAACACATTGCCCGATCCTTCGGTGCTACTCTTGTGCATCTGCTGCGTCCTGTTGCTTGGGGATTCCATGTTAACTTCACGTTTGTTCTGTTCATTGTGCTGTGGTAGGCAGCTGAAAATATACTAACTTTGATCTTCTGGGGGGTCAAATTCTACAGTTGCTACAGAGATGCTTTTTCATCAGGAAGAGGGCGGGAAGTGGCCTCAGTGGTTGTAAATGGGAGCAGAGCGCTTTCAAGGCTCTCTTTGTGAAGCTGTATTCTGAACTATGGCTCAGAACTTTGTCTCTGTGGTCTCTTTTTCTCTTCTAACAACATTATATGGCTTTACTTCATCCCCTTCTTATTCAGCTAGTGATCAGCTGGGCAGGTAGTAGTCATAACTTCTGTTCTACACTCCTATTTTATGAAAGTGCTGTTCTGCTTACAGCAGGATGTGCAAGCACTCGTACTCTCATCTTATTTTCATTGGCACAGGTTGAAAGCTAAACAAATTTTAACTGTTCTGGGTTTAACAGCCATTTAAACAGGGATGTAACTTACCCTCTACAAAGGTAAGTGGCTGTTTGCTGGTTTTAGCCTGTAGTTATTGATAGCCTCCTGCTTCTGTGGAAGGAGGAGTTGCAGGGCACAAGGCAGGATCCCTGCAGCACCTGGGGATGCTGTGCTGTACTTGGAAGGTGAAGGAGTAAGTTCCCACACTATACAAATGGATTAACCCTGGTTTTAATTCCTCCTTTTCTCTTTTGGCTGAAAACGAGGGCAGTTACGTGTTTGGCAATTTGCAGATAGCACAAAAGGAGAATAACCAAGTGATCAGAAATAATATATAAAAAAGTAGGATCCTGGAGTAAGTACATTACTTCTGTGTGAAACAAAAACATAAAACTGCACCCCTGGGAAAGCCTTAGTCTGTAACCTACTACACTCCTGAGATATTCCAGTGCCTCTATTAAGTTTATTAATGAGGGCTGTGAGATCTTAACAGGAATGCTGGCACTGCCATTCTGCTCTGTTGCTTTACAGTTTGGGGGAAAGATTAATAATATGGATGATGAATTGTAGGGCAGGAGTCCATGGAAGTTTGAGAGCAGAGAACAGTTTCTTTCTTTCTTTCTTTCTTTCTTTTTAAATACATTCTAATTAATTCTGTATTACCTGTTATATAGCAGACTCCTGATATCTGCAGTGTCAGAAATCAGGGCCTGATCCCACTTCCCACTGAAATCGATGTGAGTATTGTCATTGATGGAGCAGCCGAGCAAGTAACTTGCAAGAATTCATTTATTCAACAAATCTGGCTGCTGCTTCTGCTTATCTCTATCGATTGTACTCATGTCCAATCAGGTTTGCAGCATTAGCTGCATTACTTTACAATAACAGCGTAATTCACTTGGGGCATGTTCTTACCAAGTCCTGGAATCCACACACAGATCAACAAAAGGTGCATCCCATGCAGGTTTTTTCAGGGGCAGATGCCTTTTTAGGTATGACTCAAGAAACCGAGTTCCCTTTTTGCAGTTGCCACAATAAAAGCACAATGGTGATTTGTGAAATTTTTACTGGTGTGATACAAAGAAGATGCAGCAATGTATATAAACTTTGGGCTTGGGAAACCTAGTTTCAGGTTCCAGTTCCTCCCACAAGCTTTTCTGCTGTCTGTCAAATGGGCCTCAGGCAGCCTTTCCTTACCGAATGCGATGCTGGTGTGCAGATTCACCGCAGGCAGCAGTGCTGTTTGGCATTCTGGAAGAGGACTTGGGAAGGCAGCCTGCCCCACTGTGCTGCTGTCACCTCATGCCTCTGACCACCAAGAGGAGAACCGAGAATAGGGCTGAGGCTGCTGTGGGCAGCCCTGCTCCCTGTGTGTGCCAACCTGGTGGGATGCGTGCTCTGAAAAGGGGGAAGGAATGTGATTTTCCATTTTCTAAGTGGGTGTTGTAAGCCACAAACACTAAAAAAGCAAATGTTTAAACATCTTCAGTAAAACCTTTTCAAAAACATGGAGTTCTGACCTATGTGGAGCTGAGCATGCCCAGAGAAGAGCCCAGCACTGCTGCCTTTCCATGGGGACCAGGCTGTGTCCCACCTCTGTCACCCGATGGGAACACAACGGCAGGTTGGTTATGTATGAGACGTGAGCAGCTGGATGTGCTGCAGGGGCAGGAGATTTGTGAAATCAGTGCAGAGCATGCTTTGCTCTGCTGTGGAGGTGCTCTCCAGACCCTTGTATGGATCCTTCTTAGAAGGAAGTGGTTTTAGAAGGAACATGTATGACTGTAATTCTGGTTTGTAAATAAACCATCAAAGGGGAACTTCTCCAGGAGTGATTTAGCCAAGCTTAGCACAACACATCCTTTTGCTGCAGACTCTTGCCTTGATCATGGGTCTGCAGTCCTTGATGACTTTTGCTTGTTTTAATTTCCTTTCTATTTTGCCGATGCCCAGAAGCTTTGTTTCCTGAATTCCGTCTGCATTTTCTATAACTTATGATCACAGACAGAGAGATCAGCTTACTTATTAACCACTTGTAAATGTGGTGTAAATATTAATCTCCTAGACATCTATTTTTCATGATGCCGTTCAGATTTTGCTCTGTTTAGAGTTTGTTTTATGCCCCAGCAACTTCTATGAAGGATTGTAAGCATCATTTCTCTGCATCTGAGTGGAGAGATAGTGATTGTGGAACAGTTTGACATGTAAAGAAATGCAGGATTCCTTCCAGGTGATGGTGTTTAGCTTCACAGCAGTAACTGATCTGGAGGAGTTACCTCTGGGTACGTCAAATATTTGAGTTCCAAGATGCAAATCTGTGTGAGGTGGTGAGAAAGCAAGTTGTATGGGCATGCGGTACAACCTGGGCCAGCATCAAGTAGATATCAAACCATGGCTGTCTGGGTAATTATTTTCTGGATTATCCACTAGACCATCAGCAGGCAAAAGAAGTCTGAATCTGATCCACCTTAGCACTCTGCTTCTCGCTGGAGGAAGAGAGGAGAAGCAGGTTGCTGTTCCTGAGATAGCTAGAAGCTCTTTGTTCTCCCTATGAATCTCTCTACCGGGTGTCACCCTCCCTGGATGCCAACCTTCCCTTCCCTATTAGACCATGTTTGATAAAAATGTGCTTGGCTGAGCAGCACAACATGAGGAATAGCTGCTTCTTTGTTACTTTCCTGTGCTGTCTTGAGAGGTGTGTGTGTGTTAAAGTTACCAAACCTTTTACTTTTAATCCAAAGCTCACTTTTGCTGATATTGTCATAATTCCTTTCAACTATATCCCCCTCCTTTTTGATCTGAAGAAAAGAAGAGCTAAGACATGATTTAGGACCAGTCAAATCTCTGTAGCTTCCTTTTGTGTAAAGAACCCGAGTGCAAGATTTGGTGCAAGCTTCTTTCTGTTCATGTATATGAACTAATTATGGAGGCCTCAGTCCTGCAGGGAGCTCTGTGTATAAGCCAATGAAGCACCAGAGTTCTGCAGAGGGCAGAGCTCATAATATAAATACAGCCTTGCTTGAAAACCATATTGCTTTAAACATACTGTTACATGGCAAGTCCTGAGTCCTCTGCAGGTACAGTCATATAAGGTTGCTTTCTAAAGATGTGTTCAGTTCTGCATTCATACTGGCAAAATTACACTGGGGAAAATAATCTTTATACAAGTATAAATCTGTCTTCACTGAAATTTTTTATCAGTGTAATTTCGGTGGTTAAAAAAAAGAAATAAAACCCCTCAAAACTAAATGCAGCATCCATCCCTAGCAGATGTTTTTACCAGTAAGGTCTGAATATACATAGATGAGACTGAATGCCAGCAGTGCTTCGCAGTTAATTCCCAAGTTACATTTTGGTGTAGTAAAAGCTCAATTTCAGTGGGATTTATAAACAATAGCAAGTTTGGTTGCCTTCTGGCTGGTTCCTGGAGTCAATTCTCCATTATCAACAGAAAAATGAATGAGAAGCATGTTGTAATAGGAGCAGGGCATCTCTGCTGCAGGCTCCCACGCTGTGCCACATTGCCTGATGTCACAGGGGGGAGCAATTGACAGCTCCACTTTCTGCCTGGTGCTCTTGCAGAAGTTTGTTAGGTAAGCTGTTAAGTGGCTAACACCATCAAATAACGGTCAACTAATAATTATAATTTAATTGCACTCACGAATAGGTAACTGGTGATGGAATAGGTAAGGCTTTATTCCTCAAGTTGTTATGGAGTGCTTTTTTTATTTTATTTTAATATTTTGCAAGGACTGTTGCAGATGTTTCTTTTCAGAAATGGCCTACAGAAAGCTGTGTCTGGAGAGATATCCGGGCAGAGGGCTTTGGGTCGGGCTGATGGAGGTGTGCAGGGTGGCCTGCAGGAAGTCCTGAACTTCTTTTGACTTGTAGTAGAAACTGAATCCCCACCAAATCTATGCCTGTCTTCAGAATGCTCACTGAAATTCATAATCAGAATATATACTAGGGGGAAAACTTGCTTCCTTCCTCTTTATTCTCCCCTCCTTTTTTTTAACTTCTCTCTCCATTCTCCCCAGTTCGGTTTCATTTCATGAGTTTTATTGGAGAGGAACTGAACAGATTAGATGAATTCTGCTGAGGAGGGATTGCTGGTTTGGTGTGCGATTGCTAGTTCAGTGTGCCAATTATGAGCACATTTACAATGTGAAGAGAAGAGAGAGACTGGCTGGTAGACTGGAAGACCAGAACTGCTTTCAGATCAATAGATGAGCTGACATTGAGGCTAGAGGACTGATAGAAGCAGTGGAAAGGATAGACATATTTGGCAGGTTTCTGAAGGCATTCAATAGCAACACAGAGATGGAGCTGATAAATCAATAGCTCTTTGGGGAGATTAGATTGATATTTTAAATGTATATGGAACTGCCCTAGCCAGGAGGACTGCACAAGCACTGAAAGAACAGATAAGCAGAGAAACATTAATTAATATTTCTGTATTGTTTTTGTGTGTGTGTATACTTTTTTTTAAGGAACTATATGCAGTTTGAAGCTGCTTGCTTGTTTTGCAGCTGGAGGCTGGATCAGATGTAAGCCCAAATTGTGCTATTACTCTGGAATTCCTCAGGCTGGTGTGGGTTAAGTTAGCATTAATGAATAAATTATTGTTATAATGAAAAAGCACTTAACACAGAGGCTGTCGGTTGGCAGCAGGACAGGACTGGGACAGCTCTGCAGCGCTGCCAGGGCTGGAGGGGAGGTCAGCCTGGGCTCACCATGCGTGTTATCAATGTGTGGGTGTTTTCAAGAGCTTAGGGATGCAAAGGAAGGCATTATAGCAACTTTCAAACCATGTGATCAACAAGACTTACAATCTAAATTATGCTTTATTGCAGGCAAGGGCAGTTCTGTCAGTGATTTCAGCGGGAGCAAAGCTGTGCCCTTCGTGCTGGTTTTGTCCTGCTTTGGGCCAATCAGGCCGTTTCCTCATGCCACCAATTATTATCAGCTGTCATAAATTAGAGACAAAATGCTGGAAAGTGGTTTTAATCATTCTGGCATTCCTGGGGTGAACTGCAACTTCTGCTCTGTGCTGAGCAGTGTTGGGTTCTCCCACAGTGCCCCTCTGTCTTCCCTAAAAACCTACTAGAAGCTTGACTTGACAGGTTATTTTTGTATGTGATACTGTTGTTGTGTTCACCAGATGTTGTGAAGCTAAATTAAAGGATATCATGTACTAATGGAATTTCCTAGAAGTGTACAAGTGAATTATTATGGCTGGAAAACTTGGGCTATTTAATATATATTTCCACAGAGACACGAGGGAAGGACTGCGATGAATAAAGTAAATGTACAATGATAAGAGAGGTGAAGGATGTCCTTGGTTTGCCTTCCCTTAGTTTGAATTTGATGGAAATTGGATCAACCCAAAGATAGCTCAGCTACCTTTGCCTGTCCCACTTATCTTGGTTTGTCTGGTGCTGCTTCATTGGGCTCCCCTGTCTAACAAGGATCACTTATGTGCTGACGTATTTGTAGAATAATTTTATTTAAAGAAAAAAAAATGATTGCTAAGAGAAAACCAGTTCCATGACAGCAGGGTTAGAGTGATCCTGTCTTTAGCAGCAAATACTACTTTATTTGCATGTAAATAGATGCCAGATAAGTGTTTCAGATGAAGAGAACGTTTCAAAGTCATTTGCTTTCTGGAAAATAGAATAGCTCAGCAGGACTTGGAAGGCTCTGAACTTGAGATGCATTATGTTCAATGTTGATAAAATTGATCTTTGCAAGTTTATAACCCCTCACAGTTACCCTGGAACATGGCTGCCTTCTGCAAGGCCTCTTGCTGATTGCTGTTAAATTGCAGTGTGGTGTAATTAAGAGGAATGGGGGAATGAGTGCTTACAAGGCTGACAAAATGGATTTCTTCACTCAGGAAATCGGTGCATTAGTAAAGAAACGGGGATATCACTTTCTGCACTAAATATTTGTGGTTGGACACTTGATCTTCCTCCTTTTGACACAAATACTTGTTTCTCCTTATATATACCAGCATTGCTGAAATCATGATCATGTACTAACATGAGACGGGGCTCAGGACCAGTTGATTACGTACCTGAATTATTCCCCAGGCACTCTCAAAAGCGGTGAGGCCAGCCAGGCTGTGCTGGCTCCACTGTGCTGAGTTGTGGACCTTCCCCTGCAGCTGGCAGAGGGTCTGGTCTGGTGCTCAAAGATCTGGGTGGACCTTTAAGTGTACCTGTAAACTAGATGACTGTCAGTGCTATGTAATGTGTGCGCCTTGGGCTCCCAATGGCGTGAGCAATCAGCATGATAGCTCACACCCAAAACAAAAAGCTCTGATAGGAAATGTTGGATTAGACCAGAGTGTTTTCAGGCCAGAATATTGGTATGTATAAAATAGTTATTTTCCTTGGTGATCTTGTCATTCCTGAGTGTGAAATATGAACCATCAACTGGCTTCAGTCTTCTCACAAAAAAATGCAGAAAGAATGTAAAAGTTATGGGCAAATGTGAACCTAACCCAAAGAAGTTTGGAACCAGACCTGCTCAGATTTAGGAAATCAAAAGCAAGCAAAGAAACAAAAAAGCAATGTGACACCCACCACCAAAACAAAAAAACCTTAACACCATGAAACATAAGTAAGCCTGGGGACAACACACTGCAGTGCCTTAACCAAAGTGTTTTGCATCGCTCTGGGGCAGAGTTGAAGTCAAGATACTTTAAATGTATGTCCAACCATAATTCGTCTGGATTTCTTTTTAGCCGTTTAATTTTCATAAGACTGATTTTTAAATGATTTCAGTATGTCAGTAATTACCCAATTTTAATTCTAATTTCATTTTAATTTAACTTTTCAGTAGGAATGTGTGTGTGTGTGTACCTGTAGCATGTGTGCACATGCTTGAGCAGGTTGTGTGTGCACGATGACATGCAGTGTGACCTCAGACCTGGGGGCTGTTCTTGCTTCTCTTCCTGCTGTGTCACTTTGCAAATATCCTTGCCTTCTGCATGCCCTCTTGTGCTTTTCTCTTGTGGTGGCCGTAGCTTTTGGGAAAAGCTTACCGTTCTTTGCTATTCATGCATAGTTTTATAGAGTACTGGGGGTAGCTGGCTGATGGAGATGGTGACTTTTGGCGCTGCCCAATCTGCATTGGCCTAGACTGATGCTGAAGCTTGACAGGACTAAATACACTCCTTGTGTGGTGCTCTTCTGGGCTGCGTGTTTGACCTTTCAGTATTTAAAGGGAGCTGATAAGCAGGAAGGAGAGCAACTTTTTACATGCCCTTACAAGTGGGACTGTAAGGACAAGTGGGAATGGCTTTAAACAAAAAGAGTTGAATTTAGGTCAGACGTAAGGAGGAAATTCTTTACTCAGAGGCCCTGGCACTGCTGCTCAGAGCTGTGGGTGCCCCATCCCTGGAGGTGCCCAAGGCCATGGATGGGACCTGGGCAGCCTGAGCTGGGAGTCAGCTGGCACACGGCAGGGGTTGGGACTGGGTGCTCTCTAAGGTCCCTTCCAACCCAACCATTCTGCAATTCTATGATCTCTTCTGCAGTTTAGCTGCTGATGGCCACATGCTGGGTGTCCTGGGTGCATTCCCCTCTTGCTCTGCTGCCCACCGATGTGCTGTGGAGCAGCCCCACGGGTTTCATCACTTTTCCTAACAGTGACAGGTGATTGTCTGCTGGTTTCTCATCACTTCAGCTTTCCTGATGTCTGAGGCAATAGATGGACACATTTGCCATAATTGCGCGTTAATTGGAAAGCACGCTTCTTGCCCTGCAGTCCATGTGGCTGTCGATGTCGGCTCACCGTGCTGCCGTTCCCCAGGGGCAAGCAGAGCTGCTTCCAGAGAGCTCAGCAGCTGTGCCCTGTCTGCCTGTTGAAAAGCAATCTCCCTTAACAATGGGCTAAAAAATGCACGCTACTGTATAGACATCACAGGCTTACCCTCACTGAGCAGTGTGTTTGTGTATCTCGTGGCTGCCACATACAGGACCTTAGCCATCCATCAATATCATCACTTGAAGAGGGGGAAAAAAACAGCAGAGACATGTTCCAAATGGTTTCACGCTAAAAGGAAGTGTCAGACTTTGTGTTTGGCACGGTGTGCTGGAAGTTCCCATACTGGGCAGCACCTCTCCCTGCGGATGGGCAGGACAAGTTGCCTTTGGGACGTAATGCCTTTGATTAAAATTGGCAATTCTGAAGCTCCTGCTGGCCCCAAGGCAGCTTGGTGACATGTGACTGCATGTGACAACACAAACGTAGAAGCCTGTCATTCAGCCTCTAGCCTGTTGTAGTGTCAGTGCAAGCCTTGCCAAAAGTAGCGCTCCCAACACTTACAGTAAAATACCCTCTTGTCCTGCAGCCTTTGCATTAATTAAATGAAAATGGATTAAGCAAAATCAGAGGTTTTCTTTTGTTGATTAAACCATGATTTATTTGGCAAATATTCTCCATCTGTTTACAGAAAATGTTGGCTTCTGACTCCTAATCACGTGGACCAACTGCAACCACAGGGTGTGCTGGTGCTCCTAAAACCAGACCGAGTTTTGTGCCATGCTGCTGCATCCCCTCCCACACCTGCCGTCCCCTGGGCAGCACTGAAGCAGGGTAAGCTGCAGAGCAGAGTCTTATTGGAAACATAAAATGAATATCTAATAACAGGGCAATTTAATAGAGCAATTCCAAATGGCTGAAGCAGATTTATATCAGCACATTGATTAGTTGCTGGAGACATGCAGAATCCTGATGGGCCCTGGCCGGAGGAGCTCTCTGCTTGATGTAAAACTCCTCTTGAGTTTGACTCAGATTTCTTTTAGTGCTCCCATTTCCTCTTAAAGAAAATCTACAGGTGTCAAAAGTCTGAGTCCTGTGTTCATGGCCTATCTGGAATCTGTGGCATTTGAGACATATCTAGGAAATTCTGACTTAGGGAGGGCAAAGAAAAAAGCAACACAAGCAGAGGTGAGAGAGAGTGAAATTGCACTTCCCTGTTTAGGTTTTCCTTGTGAAGCCCAGATTCCACGAAGACAAAGGTTATCAGGCTAAACCTAACGAGTAACTAGAGGTGAAAAGTGTGAATGTCAGTGCAGACCTTCTAGAGCCCTCAGTTTTCTCTTTATAGGGATGTACTGGCGGGGAAACAGTGAGCATAGCTAATAGTTGACTACAAGTTGTTATTTGCAAAGATTGGGGCATACTGTTGGAAAAGGTAGGGTTTTGGAAGTCAGAATAATAATAGGATCTGCAGGTAAAGGCCACTGTACTGAAATGGTTTCCAGTCAAGACTGAAAGCTGAAAGAAGAAAATGCTGGGCAGCCCTTAGATACCAGGAAGAGAATCAGGCTCCCCAGTGCATGGACTGCTTGTTTATAGCCCATACTGATCTCTAAATATTACTTCTTTGTTTCAACTGCTCATGCAGTGAATCTGGCTGAAGCTTTACAAAGCCTTTCCTGTGTAACAGTTTTGAATCCAGTCTCATACTAAATCAGAGTTCTTACAGGTATTTTAGTCTTATAGGAGCAAATGAATTGTCTGATGTGAAACAGGAGAATAAACAAGTTTTCAGACTTTATCAACACTTTGATCAATACCTAAACCCGCTCTGAAGCACATCTATCCTGCCTATCTCAAGGAGACCAGAGCGAGAATACAACCAAAGGAGTTGCACAGAAATCTCAAAGGATTGGGTAAAAAGAGGTTTGGGAAATGCAAAACTGCAGATTGTCTTGGAACAGCCTTTGCTGATGTAATCATATCTGCGCATTGAAGGGTGCAGGCAAAGCTGTTGCTTTTCCTCGTGATTAAAACCATAGGCCGTGTTTTTCAAGCTCTCAAAGCTGTTCTTCAGGGTGGATGTAAGTGCAGGCACCTGAACTTCCTGTGAGTTTAGACAGGCAGGGATGTGTGCTGGCTTAAATCACATGGCAGGAATGGCTGTCTGCTTCCCTGGGCTTTCTCATAGCTTTGGGCTTCAGCTCTGGGCTGCAGCTGAATGAGTACCTCCAAGCAGTGTCCTTTGAGCATCACCGCTCCTGCTGTGTGGTACCACTGCACTTCCCTCCCCACCCAGCTGCTCAACAGATCACGGTTCAGCTGCAACTGACATGTGGGGTGATAGAGCAGGAAAAAGATCGTAGTGTGCTCCGTGCATTCATGAGATGGTGGTACCACTGCAGGGAACTGTGGTCTCCAGATGTCACAGGCATCTTTGAAAATCCCAACCTCTGAGATGCTGGAATTTGGATCATAATATACTTTTCAAGTCCCCCTCTTCCCCTGACCTGTGCTTAGCGTGCTGGAATCTTGGACTAAGCTGTATGGAGCATCCTTCTGTGTATGGGATACCTAATGTCGTGGGTTCCTTGGTCCCCAGTGGTGTCACCCGAGATAAGAAATAATTGCAGAAAGTAGCTGGAACTTTCTAATGCAATGGCTTTGATGTTGAACTGTAGTTAACTTGTTTTTAGTCTTTCTTATCAGTGCCACTCAAATTTCAGGTTCTCTCACTCAGCTGTTGGATAAAACTTTGAAAAGAAAAGGAGACCATAACGTTCACACAAAACTTTTACCGTGAACTTATTTGACCTTTGAAAAATAGATTCAGAACTTTTCTAAAAAATATTTTCCATTTTTACTCTGCTCTCTTCCTGGTTCTGCCTGGGAACAAGAAGCAGGAAGCACCATAAATCTTGTGAAGAAGCCTTCTGGCAAGGTTCCTAGCCCGGCTCTGCTGAGTGCTGAGTTTTGGATCATTTGGATAAACTTCATGCAAGTAGCCAAGCTCATGTGCTTCTCCAGCCTGTATGCAAAATCCAAATCCCAAGAAACCAGCATATTGCTTAGTCTAGGCAGGCTGCACTCTGCCCTTTCCTGCCCAGCTTTCTTTCACATATAAAGCACAGTTTTAGAGCTGCTTTGTTTTTGTGGATGAACTTAGTGCTAATGTGACTTACAGTCTTATAGCCAACTATAACATATGTAGGCATCACTCAGCCTTCCTTTACACTGCTTTGCTAATACATCTTAATCCTGTCTGGTGATACCATGTGCCGTTCAGAGCCTGTATTAATCCCAAGCAGAGCTTAGCAGTTGCACTAAAACACCATTATAAGGCTTAGTTTGAAGCTTGCAACTTGTTCCTTGTGCAACAGAGCAAGCAGGTTTGGACCCCAAAGAGAGAAAGAGCTCGTGAGACTTGACGTGGGAGCAGATTTTCCAGTTCCTTCCCTTCTTACCTCAGGGTGGCACAGGGCCCTGTGCCAGGCCTGCTATAGAATCATAGAATCGTTGAGGTTGGAAAAGACCACTAAGATAATTTAGTTGAACCATCGACCCATCCCCATCACACCCTCTGTGTCCCTCAGTGCCACACCTCCAGAGGTGGCTCCCCTGCTTTCCTAGTGAGGAAATGTTTCCTAATTGCCAACCAGAACCTCCCCTGGTGCAACTTGAGGCCATCACCTCTCATCCTATTGCTGTTACCTGGGAGCAGGTACCCACCTCACACAACCTCCTTCAGGGTGTTGCAGACAGCAATGAGGTCTCCTCTGAGCTTCCTTTTCTCCAGACTGAACCATCCCAGTTCCCTCAGTTGCTCCCCATAAGATCCCGTTGTGCTCCAGACCCTTCACAGCTTCATTGCCCCTCTCTGGACACGCTTCAGGACCTCAGTGTCTTTCCTGCAGCAAAGGGGCTAGAAGGCTGAGGTGTGCTGGGACCAGGGCAGTGCCAGCAGGTAGGCACGTGTTTGGTAGCCCCAGTGTGGGATGACTGGGTGCTGTTCTGGCAGGCATTGGGTCCCTTGTAGTCCGAGGACTGTGGTATGGGCAATAGCAGCACAGCACTGGCTGTCAGCGGGGCCTGCTGCTGTCACACCTTGACTTGTTGAGCAGAACACAGCCTGGGGATCACAAAGCTGTCATTACAAAGCATTAGCATGAGAAAAGGAGCGCTCCTCATGTTTTGGCATGTCACACCCGAGTGACAGGGAGCACAAATACAGTCAGGCATGCAGAACAGTGCGAGTCAGCGTTGGCTTTGACAATGTTGGGCACCAAGGCTGTCACTCCTTTGACACAGCCCCTCCCTCCCCCTGCCCACGCTGCCATTCGCAACAGCAGCTCGCCCACTGCTTTTCTTTCTGCACAATGTGTCAATAATTACTTGTCAGGCCTCTGCTTATAGACCTGGGATGGTGAATAAACGCTTATTATGCCTGAAAAATGTTGCAAGCTTTACCGTAAATCTTACGTTACAAATGCACACAATAGGGGCTATTGGCACAGAGGCAAACACTTGCATTAACATGGGAAGTCATGCTGCCGAGAATGGAGTTTGACAAACTAACTTGCAGCAGAGGAGTTTGTTGACCTTTTCTTTGCCTCCCTGGCAATGAGAGTAGGTTGGTATGTATTAAAATGTTGGATGAGTGGAAGATGAGAGGGGAGACCAAACATCTCCCTGTTACGGCGACAAGAGAGAGGATGCTCTGAATCTGGGAGCATTCAGAGCTGGTGTTATTGGCTATCATCCTTCCAACACACCAGAGCTAGGCAAACATTTGAAAGCTAAATTTAACCGTACTTGACTTCAGCTGCCCATAGACTTCTGCCTGTTCCTGCTTACCCAGTAGAGGCCCAAAACAAAGTGTTATTTCGGGCTGGCACGTTCATGGCATGCCCCTGCAAATTGCAGCTCTTGAGCTGTTTTAGTAATCTGACTTTAAAATGGCTTCTTCTGTGGACTGAAGGTTTGGTTTTGAGGTACTGGAACGAATTGTCTAAAGGTATTTGTCAAATGAGCAGGTGCCATAAATTGAGCACAAAATAAGAATGTTTGGCGGAGATTTTAGAGAAGTGATAATTAGGGCCTGAATTTAAATACGAAGTAACGGGAGGCTTATAACAAAAATCTGCCCTCTCCATGTTGTTAGCAGGGACAGGTGAACTTCTCTAGAGCTGGGTTCTACCTGTGTGTGATCTAAGCAACTCCCTGTAGCATCCCATTGCTTTCCATTTATTTCTAAGATTTTTCATGGTTCTCTATCCATTTCACCTTTAAAATGTTCTTGTTTAGCTCATGTCTTTCTGTTCCTGCATCCAGTGACTGAAGATATCTCATACCTGTGTAACCCTTCCATGTTTTCAATATTTTTCCCTCCACAGCTTTATATATTTTATCCTTATAAACCTCCTTCGACTTACTTTTTTACTCATTGTGGCAATGAAAGCTTAATTTCCTTTTTGTCAGCCCCTTTGTGTAAGCCTTCAGTTTTAGTTACCCCGTCTGGATCTAGCAGTCAAGAGTTTTGAAATGGGAGAAAAGAATACTTTTAAAGAAACACTGTTTAAATCCCAATATTACTTGGAAAATAGGAACACATTTCTTTCTGTCATAGCCTTTAGAAAGAAAATCAGCTTATTTAAACAACAACAACTTTTGGGTTGCTTTTAGGAAATCCTAAATCATGGAGTAAATTTGAGCTAAACTCTTTAAGCAGTGAAAAAGCTCTTTGGCAAACAAAAAGGCACATTGCGTATGTGAACTGGGGATTTACACACTTGTGTAAAGCCCTGTGCACCAACCACAGTGGAAATTTGACATAATGAATTTTCATCCCTTTTACCTTACGTAGACGTTGTCAGCTTTCTTTTAGGTTATGCTGATATCAGTTTGAGATAAATGCATTACTGGATGCCCAAATTGCTGCTGAGCTCACCTGGTGAAAGTTTCGTACCACCTACCTGTATTTCAGTAAACCCGATTGAAACCTGCTGTTTTTTTGGCCCATTGTGCCAGTCTCCAACTTTATGGAAAATTGAGAAGATCTTAATAAGCTCATTATTTATTCATAGGCAGATGGATGGCGTTCTTACTCTCTACTGCAGAAATAATAATAACAAAAAAGCCCCAGAGAAGAGCATTGAAACTGTTCAAGTGAGCAATGCTTTCAGCATTAAGGACGGGGAGGGAGCAGGATTTGATTTAACTCTAATTGCAGGGGAAACTTTAAGAGGCAGAACTTGATGAGAAGTGATGGCACTTTGGCCTGCAAGAGAAAGCTGAGCCCATCTCTCAAATAAGTAAATAAATAGCCTCTCGGGTTTTTCCCAAATACAAGCGGTCTGGAATTTAGTCTCACGTAAAACAATTCCAACTGAAAAGCCTCTAGTTCTTGGGCTCTGTTAATGTTTATCCCTGCTGGAGGGATCGAGATGCTGACAATTTAGAGTGGGAAACGTTCGTTCTCTACCTTTCTCCCTGAGGCTGGTTCCAAAGTGAATCTGCTACCATGAGGGAAATTAGAAGAAACAGCTTTGTTTTTTGTTTTTAATTTTTTTTTCCTCGTTCTACAATTTCTGACTTCAGATTTGATTGCTGATTTGTTTCAGGGCTGTGTTCTGTAATAGAAAACCCGTTCTTATAGCTCAGCAAACAGAGCCTGTGTTGTAGTACTGACGTCTGTGAGCAGAGGATGGAGATGGGCTGGTTCATGATTTTGGGCCAGCTCAGCTGTTCCAGCGAGGCACTGAGTTATGAGTAGTTATACGAAGGAGAATTCCAGATTGTAGTTTTGTCACTGCTTATATGACGTGGCCTTTTCCACCCCAAATAAACACAGTATAAAAGCTCAGTAGCTGCCTAATAGCCTCTGTCTCCTGTAGAGGCTCTTGAGATTTTCATGTGAATCTGTGAGTGGAAAATGGGCACACCACAGTAGTGCTGGTAATTGTGTGTGTAGTGGCATGCTTTGTCTATGGCTCCATGAAAAGCCTTTTGGAAATATTGTACTTGTGGGTTGAATCTCGGCATTCATTTGGAGTTCCTGAGGGCCCCCAGTGCGCAGTCTGTAATAATCTGTGGAGAAACTGGGGGGCTGATCCTCTTCTTTACTTCAGGGTTCACAAAAGAGGGTCTGTAGGAAGGAAAAACTCCGTCTCTGGAGGTGATGCTGTCTAAGGTGTGTTTGCAGCTCTGAAGAAAAATGCTTTGCTGGTACTGATGTTTCAAATCTGCCTTTAAAAAAGAACTTCATCATTTAGTCTTGGCCTCATTTCGCCTTTTTAAATCTCTAGAAGCTGAGATTTGGAAGTGGTGTGTCACTTCTGTCTTCGTAACAACAACAGCCTTCATATTCAAACTGTTGTGAGATACCCTGTCATCGGACCTGGCCTTATGGTGCTGGGGCTCATATTAATGGGAGATACTGAGAGGGGGCAAAATAAAGTTTGTTGATAGAACCTCGATAACAGATATAGTCTGTGGAGAGACTGGAACTTTGCTTCTGGAATACTGATGGTGAAATACTTCATCAGGATAGTGAGTGTTGTAGAAGCAGGTCTCTAATAACTAATAGGAACTACTTAAGGCTGCTAGGCACCAGAGGCACAAGGAGGTGATTAGCTTGGGGACAGTGTTTTGGGGTAGCTGGATTGCCCAATGGCTGTCATACTGTCTACTTTCATTCATTTTGGAGCTTTGATTTGCAGTGATTTGTTCACATCTGCTATCCCATCCTCATTACAGAGGCTGGCAATTCTGCCATTTCAGATCCATGTCTAGAATGGGGTCTGGATATACCACCAGCTGACGACTGTGATTGAGATGCTGTGGTTCATGGTGCCCATGATCAGTGCTGACATCATCCCACAGAGGGCAAGTATCTCTCTGGAAATTCGGGAGGATGCTTCAGTGTGTGGGGTCAGGTGTCCATAGTACGTACCAATGGAGTCTGGGTTTGGCCTTGCTTTCTTTATGCTTCCAGGAGTCTATGAATTAAAGCGGGTGACAGACTAAGTGCAAACGAAGACGGGAAGAAATCCCTGTTGTTATTTTTCATAAGCATGCCGTGAGTCAGCGGCACATGATGTGTCCTTCAAGGTTACGTCTGCGGTGAGGACAGCGAGCAGAGCGGGCTGCTGGGCTGGGCTGGGCGAGAGCTCACTTTCAGCAACATCCCTGCCCTTATCTCGGGCTGATTAGGCCTCCTCAGGGAGGCTGATGACCTTCTGTCTCCCTTTCACAGAGGGTGGGTTTTGAAAACATCCTTTTCTGTGGGGCTGTAAGTTGGGGACAATTTTATAAACCTTTCTTCTCAAAGTGTACTACCAGCAGACGGTCGTTTTTCTAACTTACAATAGTGACGAATCTGATAACTATGGAGTGCATTAACCTCTCCGTTTCTGTGACGTTATGTATTTTGCTGTTTTCTGAATTTATTTGTCTGAACCAGATCCAAACACTGTGAAACTGAAAACTTCAGGTTTAAGTGCAGCCTGCTATGAACTGCTGTTTTCCAGTCCCTTGTATTGACATACCGTGGCTGATGGGCAAATGTATGTGTGGTTACTTCTGATTACAGTTCTGTCCCTTTAACAGTTGAAGGCAAAATATATAGTTTTAACTGGTTTGTGCATACCAGACCTAATTCCTGTGATTTCTGTTAGCAGTGGAAGCTTTACTCTTTTTGGACTAAGTGATCTGCCCATGCAGTCTCTCTGCAAATTAACTTTCCAACAGAATGCTTTTATCTCAGCCTTGTCTGATGCTGAGTTTTAAGCATCTCTCTTTCAAGAGTGGTCCTTAGATTTTATTACACCTTCTCAGCATCCTGATACTGGAATGGGATAAGGTCTCACTGTAACATGGTTTCTTTCCTTCTTTCTGAGGGTCGCTGTTGTTTTTTTTAGGGCTGGCCTTCTGGGTCCTCTAACTTCAGAAATGCAGCTTGGAGTTCTTGCTTTGACAGTTGCCCCATGCATTCCACTGTTTTGCAACGGTGGGTGATGGTTTTAAGTGGCTCATCCTTGGTCTTTGAGTCTATAACCACTTGGTTTTGTGGGCTTGGATCATTTCTGCATGAAAAAGACCTTCAGCACACGTCTCCTAACTCATGGGTAAGTGCTTCTGAGTCTGGACTATGACATACAAACAGACTATTGATGTTACTAGTGCCTCCTCCCATGCCATGTGTTTGGTTAAACAGAGCTGTAGTTGTTGCTTTGCACTAACCACAGTGCTGTGGGTGCCCGTTTAAGAGCATCAAGGAGCAATTACTCTGTAGGGCTTCTTTTGGTGCTCTGGGCCCGCGGTGCTTGGTAACAGGTTTGGAACTGTTCAGGTAAGATAAGTGCATAGATGTTATTTGTGTGGACTGCTTTTTCAGCTGGATGCCAACATCCTGGTGCGAGTGAAAGTAAATATTGGCTCTCCAGTTTTTCATTTATTCTTGGACATCCAGGACAGTGGGTTAGGCGAAACCAGTAGTGTGATAGACCCTAATTTTAAGGCTTTTGACAGTGGATCTAAATATCAAAGTAGAGAAAAGGGGTCAAGATTAAGTGATCATGAAATAGATATGCGGTTGTGGGTGTGGCAGACGTTATATTAATGATTTAACAAGGTGTGATGTCAGACTTGGAGGGCATATCAAAGGGTGATTTCGTAGCTGACTATCCTGCACTCACATATGGTCAACATTGTTAGTGGGATCTTGGATTATGCGCTAAAAATATGAAGTATGAGGTTTGCAAATAGGAGTGAGTTGGGAAGGGCTGCAGATGTTCTTTAGCGTGATGCTGGAATTCAAAACTTTCTGATAAGTAGAAAAGAGATTTAAAAACGAAGAAGCTGAATTCCAGTAAAGCCAAATGCAAAGCGTTGTGCTGAGACCTGGCAAGTCAATGAGAGGGAGAAAAGGATGTGGAATTTGTAGAACTTCCCAGGCCAAAATTGAGTCAAGTATGGTTACAAAATGAACATCATCTTGTGGTATGTATTTGTGAGAGTACCACACGCTTATCTTAGGAGGCGGTTACCTTTGCTTTATGTAAGAACTTCTATAAGGAAAGCACTCATATTTTTTCTGTCAAAATGTGTTTGGATTCAATTACTGCAAAGTTGCATGTTGATTTATGCAACATATTAGGAAAAATCAAACGATGGAAGTTATGAAGCACCGAAAGATGTACCCAAGGAGGCTTAGAATTTCCTTCACTATGCATTTTTAGCAACAAATTAGATTGAAATCATTCAGGAATAGTCCTGAAATATTTATCCAACTTGTGTAAGGGATAGAACTTGCTGACCTTTTGAGTTTTCCTTTTCTGTGATAAAAAGTCTCAAAAATCAATTCCTGCTATTTTGCTTACAAGAAATTCAACTTCTAAAATTCTTATGTACATGAAGTGGTTTTGTTACCATTTAAATCTGTTTATTTTTTTTTACTCTTACACGTTTTGTTTGATTTTCACCTAATGCTTGTGGATGTGTGTTGGGTTTGAGACATGCACGGAGCTGGATGGAGAATGTTGTTTTCATTCACTGAAAATACAAAGATTTCTAGAACATTTCTGTCTACTTGAAAGGAAGGAGAGTATTTTTATCGAATACATTCCATGAAATTTGGGAAAGGTCAATGTAAAATATTCATTTTGGCATGTTTGACATGTTTTGATACCTACCCGTAATAACGCAGGGAGAGACTGATATGGAATTAAGAGGGAGGAGGAAAATACGAATGTTATTTTTAGAAGTTGAGGTTCATGTCATCGATTCTGAACAAACACAACAAAGCTTCCACTCAGTGCAGTGCTGATCGTTGCTCGGACAGCAGTGTAAGTGTGAGAGCTGAGGTTTGAGCACGCAGCTGGCATGTAGAAGCAGAGCAAACCACTTCAGGCCATGTTGCTGTTTGTGCCAGTGCCCCTGCTTTTGATGTGGCTGCCACATGTGCACGGCCTTGCCAGGACTGAATTAGGCAAACATTTCATTAGAAAGAAAATTGTCAACCGCAACTTTTACGTGATTCCAAGAACAAATCTTTCTCTCCACCCCACCCCCCTCTCCCGGTACGGTTATTTGGTGGGAGCAGAACTTTCTGGATAGAAATCTGAACATTGCTTGATCATGTGAGTAACTAGAACTGGCAAAACGCATTTGAAAGAATTTTCCACCTTGACAACAGCAGCAAGGATAGTGAGATCAGGACTTCTTGAGACCCCAGTGAGAGTGTTGGGTTCTCTTCTTCTGGACAGATAGGCAGGTTTCGTGGTATTTTGATAACGTTGTCAGAGCTTGGGATAGCTGTAGGACAAGAAAATAAATTAGTTCCTGACTTTGTGTGAGTCATTACTGGGTATCCATGTTAGAATTACACTTTCTCACCCTCCTAGCAGGATACATGACCTCATGTGCCCACAGGAGACTATCTGTTGGATTTGTTCCATTTTGTGTAATTTTGAAATTCATGAAGGTTCATTGGAAGGATTAATTATGTATAAGGCATGTGTCTGCATGTTCTTTTCATCTGCGAATGTTATCCTGCATGCAGTTATTAAGGGTCTGATTGGACTGAACGTTTTGACAAGAATTCAGTGACAAAAGGGGGCCCGTTAGTCTTTGAAGTCATGGGCCAAGGAAGAGGAATGCAAGTAACATCAGTAATGACCTCATTTAACTCATGACAGAGTACAAGATAATCACGAAAGGTCACTGTAATAACTGTGGTGTACTGTGTGCTGCAGTGCCCGTGTTTCAGCCAGTCTGTATTGCAGCTTTAATGCTTGCTGAAATCTTCTTATGTTTGAATACAGGAAGGATGGGCAGAACAAGATAAAACCAGAAAGATCTTTCCCTCTCTTGCATACTTAAAAGTGAATTAGCAAAGAGTTAGAACTGATGAGAGACATTTTCTATCTACTAAGAGTTTTTGACTAAAAGAACTATCTTGCTTTAAAAAAAAAAAGGTTTTTATAGAAAATATGGTGTTTTCATCGTAGCTACGGAGCAAAACTACTTCATTTTTTCATTGAAACTAAAAATCTGTGGGGAGAAACACTCCATTCGAAAATGCCAAAGGAAAAAAAAAATACATTTTACGTTATTAGAACATTTCTGTGAACCTGTAGTGCAGTTATCCAGTTAGTTTTATGAGAAGCACACAGAGCAACCAACAACCAACTTTGGAAACACATCTCCTTTCTCCCTAATGGTTACACCACAAGTAAGTAGAATTTTGGGAAAGAAAGGAAACAAGGAAGACAAAATGAACTCTTACCTGTTTCACACTCTTTACTTTTAATTTGCCCTCTCATGACCCAGTGTAATCTTAGATTTTTGAATAGGCTTATATGAAAGTACAAAAATGTCATAAAACAGACAATTCTCCCAGTACTTCTGTTGTAAAGGGGGAGAGGAATCGCTGGGAGTCCCTTGGAAGGAACCTGTACTCTGAGGTAGCAGCAATCCCTGCAGTCCTCAGAGATCTGAGTGTTACAAAAGGCTTGGTTTAGTTGCTGTGGTGGATCAGCAATAACTCCGTAGTGCATGGGCAATGTTAGCAGTTTGCATTAGGTGTATGTAGGCTGTTTTCTCTCTCTTTTGTTTTCCTTCATAGCTGTGTCTTGTCAATGGTTAATTTGTGTGGTTTCAGTGGAACTCTGTGGATATCTTCTGGTCTGGCTGACTTGTCAGCCATACATCCATGTCTCTGTTGTATGAAATGTTTCAAATAGAGAACACTTTGCCATCAACACAAGAACGGGTGCTAGTTCCTTTGTTTAGCCCTTGCTGGAAATTTTTTTGGACAGATGCAGCCCATCAGGGCCTGATTTCCACAAACAGCTCTACATTCTGCCATCAGCTTATTTCCCTTCTGTACAAAATTGGCTTTGTGTCTGTGTTTTAATAAGCAAGCCTTCTAACAGCCAGAGTTGAGTGCACAGTCAGTTATACATAGATACATTTATGGAGGACAGCGAATCTAGATCTATGGAGACCTGGGGTTCATTGGAATTGGGATACATCCCCATTGTGGCTATATCAAATCCCCACTGAAGAAATAAGTAAACCATCCCATTATAGCAAAGTGTGCCGAGGTTAAGAAACCAGCCCAAGCACAAAGATGTGTGTGAAGCCTGGTTTGCACTTATGCACAGCTGCCAAAGTTGTTTGGAAGTCGGTGTGCTTTTCTGATTTCTTCATGCTGTTTGATATGACTTAAAGTGCCAAAGGCAGCAATCCCTTTGTGCTCAGTGCTCTCCATTGATTGCATCAGCAGCAATGATTCAACTTTGAGATCCTGCTTTTGGGTGCACTGATGACAGGGTAAAGCACAGTGTGGTCTTTTCAGGCTAATTCCTCCTGTTGGTGCTTCATTGCCCTTATCAAGAGTTTTTGAAAGGGTTATTTCTCATCCTGACCCCTAAAATGGTAAGCAAAGCTACAAGTTTTAATTGCACAGGTCTGCTGGAATCTCCAAACAGTTGGCTTTGTTTCACAATAGCTGTGTTTGAAAACATTCAAGTGTGTAGAAATACCATTACACCAATTTCAGTGTCCACAGTCAGGCCTTGCAGTTGTTTTCTTGCAACACGTGTCTCATGGTGTTGTTTTTTACTGGAAGCCAAACAAGAGGGGCTAGTGGAAAACATGTGACTCTATCTGTTATTTACATCCCCTTCCACCCCGCCAGCCAACACAGCTCAAACATGAAAGTCACTGCAGAGCAGCAGCCTATAAATATTCAGAAAAATACAAGCAGGGCAGAAACATTGCAAAAACCTTTGCCTAACAGTTCACAGACCCTAAGAGCTGGGACTAACCACTGCTGGCCAGGGACACGGGCTGCAGTCAGACAAAGACTGATTGTAATTTTGTGGTTGGACATGAATGTTTTGCACAACACTGATTGAGGCCACTTTGAAAACTGGGCCAGGATTGTAAAATAACTTATTTACTGCAGTATGCATTGTATTTGAAAACACAGCAAAGCCTTGCAGATTCTGACTGGGCTTGGTAGAGAACTTATGGCTGAAGAAACCTCTGCTGTCTATGAGGAGCCATGTGGGACCTTGTTTATTTTATTTGTTACCTTTGATTTGGTGAGGCAAAGTGCATTAAACACAAAGCAAGGCATTGGCTATCTTGTTTTAGTTCTAATTCCAGTTTTTCTGTTGGTTTCTCTCCATGGCCTTTGGCAAGTCACTTTAACCCTTTGGCCCTTTGATTTCTTACCCGAAGAACTGGCATAGGACTGAGCTACTGAGAGAGCTTGGTTTGACGACTAATGAATTAATGATGGTGAATTAATAATTGTCAAGCTTGTAGTACATGAAAAGCCTCATGTTAGTGCTAAATGGTACAGGAATCTCATGAGTCTGTGCAGTGCTGCCTGTGTGTGTCCACTTCCACTGATCTGCTTTGGAGCCTCAAGTGAACACAAGCTTGAGCTTGGGGGCTGAACTTGTGACCCACAGCACCAGCACTGTGATGACCTCGTGGCTGAGGCAGAATGCTATGGCTTGGGGTTTGCTGATGATGGCAGATGCAGATGGGCTCTCTTTGAGCTTTCCACAAGGGCATCATTGTCTGATGTCCATTGATTGCCATGGGGCTCCATTGAAACCTCTCTGTGAGCTGCTCTACAAACCAGGTAGTGCTCATACAGTGTTGTCAGGCAGTGGGCTGCTCCTGGAATGAGGTGAAAGCCATGTTCTCCTATGAGTAGAAACTCAGGCAGCTCAGGAGAAGCTCCTGGTGAGGCTAGTGAAGGGGGAAGGCCAAGGGCATGTACTCTTTGCTTGTGGGAAGAAGGCCTAAAGCATCTCCCCAGGCTTCAGTGCGGGAAACACAAAATAATTTGTGAGTAGGTGGATTTGCTTCCTTGTCTGAAGTTGTTGGTCAGTCTTTTCATTAGGCAGTTTGTTTGTCTGCATCCATCCTTTCTGTTAATGTCTCACACAGCAGATCCAGCACCTGCCTGCCCCAGGGATGGGACTTGGAGGAGCTGCTGCCTGTGGAGGCTGAGCCCCAGCAGTGGGTCTGGTGCTCCTCGTTGCCGTGCATGACCTGCTGGCAGGGTAAGCTGGGCAAACCGTGCTGCAGCCGCTGCCCTGCAGTTACTTCTCTTGGTTGTGTTGGGCTCTGAGGGAAAGCCTAATTAAAATAGTTGCTTCGGTAAGAAAAAGCAAGTCTCACTACATTTTAGTGGCAAAAGCAAAAAGTAGGTAAAAAAACAGGTCGGGGGAAGATGCAGGTCTTATAGGTAATTTACTATAACAAATTTGCTTTGAGATATAACTTTGGCTTCTTTCTCACCTGTTTAGGGCCTAAGAGCTACAAATCTGCTCTGCTTGATTTGCCTCCATATATTTATATGTCGTCTGTGTGACTTCCACACAGAACAAGCCATGATAGAAATCTTTCATTTAATTAAAATTGATTTTAAAATTCCCTTGATCAATAATGAGTTAAAATTCATCCCAGCAGTGATGGGAACAGCAAACCTTCTGAGAAAAGCTTTCAGGCCAGTGGTTTTGGCTCTGGAGACTGGGTCTTGCCTGAAATTATCCCTTTCTTGGCTCCAGGCTCTGTGGTGCTTGGCACGGGATGGTTTACCCTATAGCCCAGCTTGTCAACCACCCATATGGAAAGCTGAGACATTGAGGCTAAAGGTCTCTTTCTTATTCTGCCTTTTTCAGTACAGATGCTTTCAACATCAAACTCCTTATACTGTCTATTGCTTTCAGGTTGGGAGGTACTACCAATGCTTCAAAATGAAATGAGCATTTTGTGGAAAATGACCCAATATTTCTTCTTTGATTCCTACACCATAGCCCATGTGATCTTTTTGAAACAGTCACTCAGATAGCAACATGGGCTAAGTTATTAGTGCAGCCATGATTAACAGCTACATTGAAAATACTACATAAGGGCCCTTCTGCATCTAAGCTTTATTCCCAAGTGGAAGGAATACCCATGGCAAGTATGTATGATATAAAATAGCCCTGCGTGTGTAACCTTTGCTTACAGAAATTTGAGAGATTAATGAAGATTGGCTTCAAAGGATGGTTATAGTCTGCTGTTCACACTCCAGGGTGCTTCCTCATTAATTGTCTCAAGCCTTCCTTGAGAGATACTGTAGCAAAGTGCTGTGATCAAGGAAAATTAAGAGGCTGGAGTACTCACTTGGTGCTGCTCCTCTCCTGAGAGTTGGTCCCATACCAACATGTGATGAGAATGTTGTTCCTCATCGGACAATGGGATCACCCTGCTTGAGTTCCTTTCAAACCGCATTGACTTGAAACAGCAAATTAATACAGAGGATCTGATAGCAGGGCTGGGGCTCTCATTAGCTCTGGATTAGAGTAAATTGAGAAGGTAACACCAAAGGGTTTAAAAATTAAATTAAGAAAACGTCAACTCTTTTAACTAATGTGTAAATAATAGCAGTTTGCGTCAGTAAACGCAGAGGAAAACTGAGGTGCTGTCAAGAGTGCCTTGAACAGAAGTAGCAGAATATTGGTCCAGGCAGATGCTGTTGTGCCAAAGAGGAAGGAAAGGTGATGGCATGTGTACTAGAGAGGACTGGTGCGATCTCTGACTTGATGGATGCGTTACCATTTTAGTTCCTAGTTAGGGAGAGTTGGTTATTGAATTGTTAGTTCATTTTGTATAGAAAATATTGTGAAAGGTTTTGCTGTCCTTTGCTGTCTCTTAGAAATATAGAATACCAAAAGATGCCACTATGATAAAATGTTTTTGGAAGCAGAGACACGGGAACCACCCCCCAAGGCATCGGGGAATGCATAGAATGTAATTATCACTCAGTTTACATTAATTCTATGACATATCAAGTGTTGAGTGAATATGACACTGTGATAGTGGAAGTCTTTCTGCTCCTCACAGGAAAATTTAGACAGCATCTTCATGTTAGTAGGAGAGGTAATAGTTTCGTACATCCCTTGAGAGAGATAATGAATACCCTGAGAAGGTCTTTAGCTTATATGTCCATCTGGAGTCTGCCCTTGAATGATGATAAATAATAATATTTATTGCAGCCTATTACAAACACTGAAGCACTTCTGTCAGAAGGTCCGAGTAGCACCCTGCAGTCATTCATTACTGGAGCCATGCAGTCACTCAGTACCCTGATGGTGCAGCTCAATGTGCTCATAGCACCTGTGTGACAGCAGAGTGACCCAAGCCGTAGCGATGCTGAGCCACCTGCTCAGTGCTGCTGCAAGCTGATGGCACTGGGAGCAGCCTACCAGTCTCCTGGCTCCTGTGCTTTCACCTCCAGACAGCACTGCTCTGCTTGCAAAATTCCTTTGGTTTTCATTTTTTTGTTTCTTTTCTTTTACACTATCATATTTTTACAGGGTCGGTAAAGTACCCCAAACTTACTCATTTTACTTTGTGGTGAGAAATATTTTCACAGCTCTGCTTGGTAATAGGATGAGATGCTTGATGCTTTTTCAATCAGGCATGTTGTGGGCATCTCCCTGAGTTTCTCTGAGCACCTAGGATGCAGTGCAGGAAAATTCCCCTCTGCTCCACAGATGGGATTTTGGGCCACCTTGCACTGTGCTACCTGTATTTCAATTCTGTGCTGTGAGATGACTGGAACCCTCGCTTTATAGTTTCCTATTCTCCATTTCCCCCCTTTTTCTCATCCCCAGAACCCTGAAAAATATGGCAAGTAATGCGATCTGACTATTGATTTCTTTTGTTCATCTGCTGGAATTAGTGAGAAGAGTCTCTGAAGCAATCAGTAGGATGAAACAGAAATGTCTTTTATCTGTATTAAAAATAAAACTCTGCAGTTGTCGAAATTGTTGCTTTCCCGGAATGGTTCCTTTTGAGGGAGCATGTTCTGATTGCCCAGTCTTTTTTGTCTTTCTCCTGATACAGAGTATTGCACAGTGGAACTTATCTCTGCGAGATCCTTGCTAATAGTGTAGCTCCAGTGACTGTGCAATGAAATGTCAGAATGTTAGTATAGCCATCAAGCTGCCTCAGCTCCTTAAACCTCTTTGGGAAAGAGAGTTTAGATCAGAGGAGCGGTTCCTTGCTTGGAGTTTAAAGGTGCTTTTGTTTCCATGAAGGCATTTTGGAGCCTCTACCTTCCTTCCTAAAGACATAGGTGGGGGAACATTTGCCTACTTAAACAACCCCCCTTTTCCCTCCTCTCCCATAAACCTGCTCTTTGTTTCTCTGCTGTTCCATCCTTGTAATTGTGCCATTGCATTCATTGCTCGTTGCTGCAAGGGAGCTGGGTGTGGAAAGCCAAGGTAATTTAAGAGAAATGGCAAACTCACAAATATAATTGCTCAAATTTTAATTTTGGTCAGTATGCTTATACATACATACTGAAAAAATGCATTCCTCTATTTCAGGGCGAGGAATGGCCAATGCCTGGATGTTCTGACATTGGGAAGAGCGGGACACGGAGCTCAGTGAGTCCCACTTGGCAGCAAAGACTTGTGAGAGAACAGCAGCCCTTGGGGGAGAAGTGTGGTCCTGTTTACTTACAGCTGTAACTTCATCACTGAAGACAATTTTAAGCTTCCTAGGAAAGTTAATTGAAAGGTAGGAGTTTTGTTCTAATGAAAACACAGCATGTGAGAGCTATGAAGAAATGGGGATTATTTTGTGCGTTTACCTGTGTTTTGATTGGAGGTGAAAATGGTAGTGCTTCCCAGAAGATAATCTGACCAAGCACAGGACTATGCTGAAGACAATTTAGGGCTTATGCTTTGTGTTTTCTGCAACAATTATCTGTTATATGGAAAATTCAGTTTTCAGAAAGTCCACAAAATTGTCCAGAGAGAGAGAGAGATTCCACTGATTTCAATCATCAAACAGTTGTCTTAGATGGAGGACTTTGTTCTCCTTGTCTTATGATGCCTTCCTCTGCCCTCTTTACACATGAGCTCTGTGTTTTTGGTTTGTAGATCTGAAGGCAGCATGGATAGCTTGGCAGATCTTTTTGTTTGGTGATTGTGGTGTGTCTGATGTGCTGGAATATGGCTCACCCCTACTTCTGAGGTAGGAAGTATAGGCAACAATTTAAGAAAGCTGGAGGAAAAGTGGCAAAACAACAGCAGCTGCTATTCTCATGCATCCTTCTCAGTGGTGTTAGTGGGTCCCTGGGACACACCTTGTGTGATCTGTTACCCTCTGGAGTTCTCCTGCAGTTGCCTTTTGTCTCTTCCTCTCAGGACCCTTTTGACCATCTGTGGCTTGTGGAGAATATGAAAGCTCCTTCCTGTGTCCAAGATCAATAGCTTTAAAAAGAGAGTACGAGAAGCCACTAATCATCTTTTCCACCAGGCATGATTAATTTCTGAAGTGCTTCAGCGAGTTTGCTTTGAAGTTGTGTTATTTATTTATTTTTAACAAGTGTCCAGAACGCGAGGGCCCACCCACGTGTCCTGCAATAGGCAATGGCTCCTCCAGCGTTGTTTGGATGTGGGTGGGCCGCGGCACTTTTTGGGAAGCTCTCCCAAATCCTGGAAATATGATTTCAAAAGCCAATTGAGAAGTTTCCCCATGTGCCCTGGCTTCAGTGGAAAGCGGTGCTGCTTTCCCGTCTGAATCTTGGATTAAGAAAAGAAGGAAAAAAGGAGGGAGGGGGGGGATGGGGCGGAACTCAATAGCCACTCTACAGACTTAAATGTGGTTCAGTCCCTCGGCTCTGCTGCAGCTGAAGAGGAGAGTGACTAAGAGAAGCCATGTCCTTACAGCCTCCTCTTTACATGGGTAAATAAGACCATTCCAGCACTGCAGGGGGAGGGCCAGTGGAAATATATATTCTTAAGTTACAAAGTCATCCACACACCTACCTGATCTATCTTCCTGTTTCTGCTACACCCCATGGCAACACTGAGGGCTGCTATTACCAGAGCATTACTTGCACAAGCAAGGATTACACATACAGCACGGGAACGGTTCCTCTGGAACTCTGAAGCAACGCAAACATTTGTCCTTTGCAAACACACACAAAAAAAAGTTGTACTGCAAAATGGGTGATGTGGTATTGGCTCACTCGGGGGTGAACCTGCCAGCATACTGGAGTGGGTACATACATGAGCCTCAACGCTGCTTCCAGTTGTATTTGGCCAGGATTGTCTAATCCATCCTTGGCACTCGGAGATGTGCACTTGTACACAAGCCACAGATGGCTGAACTGTAATTGGCTGCTGCTCAGCTTGTAGGTACAAATAAAAGCAACGTGCATATGTTTTGTCCTTCGTACAGGTACATTTCTAATAGTCAGGCTTTGAAAATGTCTTACTTTGTATGTAGATATCGAATATGTATGCCACCCCTGTAAGTTTGTCACTGAATGCCAGTCAAGGAAGGCATCTATTGTTGGGAGATCCCTCTTTGAAAACAGAGCATGGCTATCCTTTATTTATACGCTGGATTTGTTTATTTTTTGTTGGTGCACATCTCTGTCATCCCACTTCTGGCTGCCACAGAAGTGCCGAGGCTCTGTGAGAAAGTCTGTTTTCCTCATTTTGCAGCACTAGTTTGGGTGGAACCAAAGTATAATGAGGAAGCTTGAGCTGGCAAAGTTTCTTGCCCAAATGCATCAACGTGGATTTCTGGGCATCTGTGCTCAATATGAAGCACCTGCTCATGTAAGGTGTGTTCTGTAAAGATTGGACGGTGGCCCAATTGGAAAGGAAGAATTCCTACATTGGAGAAAAGTTACCTGTTGAAGGCACAACGGTGATTGAGGAAATCTGAGGCTCGGCAGTAGGGCAGAGTAACAGAGCTAGGAGGAAACCATGTACAGCAGGGAGAGAGATGGACACAAGGAATGAAAAAGTGGTGTCGTGATTGCAATAAACTGCTGATGTGCAACACAGAGGAAAATGGTTCCTTTCGTGTTCCTGGAAATGCAAAATGCATTTCAAGCTGTCTCTCAAGGGCGAAGCACTTATAAAGCAGTTGAATGATGACAGTGGATTTCAGTGAAGCTAAAACTGAATAGGGACAGCTGTAGACATTTCCATAAAGGGAATATCCCAGGAAGTAGTCTGTTAGGGAATCCAAGCTTTGTGTTAGTAAACACTAGATGCAGTGATGCTTAATCTTGCATTTGTTCTTCTCAAATTGAGTATAAAAATTATGCTCCCTTTATTCCATCCTCCTTTGTTTCTCTCTCTTCACATGTACAGTTGTTTCCACTGTATTTTCGAAGGCAGCTTTTCATCTACTGGTGTGGGATGAAGTCTGTTCTCTGGGCACTCGATGTCTCAGGGTTCCATAGCTGACGCTTGTGCCTCTGGTGTCTCCTTCCTTGTGGCTGGCCAATGGGGCAGTGACCAATACCATGATCGGGTGTATACACACAAACTGTGGTTTTAAATTCCTTGTAAGAGTTGGACAGATGGCAAAAGACAGCTTTGATTGAATTAAAATCAATATGGAAGCATTTCTAGAATTTTTAACCTTGAAAAATAAACCAAAATCTTAGTTTTCATACTAGTTTTCTTGTGGAAACATTCAGTGTGAGACAGTTCCTGACACGATGGCGCATTCTCTGCCCTGGGTTATGCAGCTGACATGATGTGCATTTGGCTGAAATTTAAAAAAAAAAAAGACTCAAGGTGAAATTCTGGCCCAAGGAAGAAAGTGGCAGCATTGCTAAGTCAAGGCTTGGCCTGTCACTGAGGTTCCTGATGGGTTTATTGCTCAGGAGAAGATAATTCATTAATTAGCTGTTAGTGCACCTCAGCACCATCAACTCCAATTACTTTGCCCTCTCCTACTTTCAACCCAAGCATGTGATTCTTCTGTCATAATTTAGAAGTGGGGGAGATATTTTGGGGTTTTGGGTCCATGACCTTGTGTTACCAACAAAGTTTCATTCTGATTCGGATACATACAGATGAGTTATAACCCTCTAAAGCCCACCAAGTCCCCCTTGTAAAGAATGCAGCCATTCAGTTAGTGAGAGGGAGAGCAGAAGAGGCATGTTGGCCAATCCATTTGCTCCCCACTTTGTTGTGTGCAATGCAACTATTCCTTAAGGTATCTCCCACCCAAAGGAATTTGTTGTTAGGTTACTGTAAAGGCATTTTTGCACCTTTTGCAGCAGCTCCTGGCAAGGAATATGGGGTACAAGTGCTTGTGCTGACACCAGAAGTTGCTCAGCCTGATGGAATGACTGGATGTTATGTTGAGGGACATGGTTTAGTGGGAGCTATTGGTGATAGGTGAATGGTTGGACTGGATGATCTTGTAGGTCTTTTCCAACCTTGGTGATTCTATGATTCTATGGGGATTGTATTTTTCTTGCCATCTTCTTTCATTGGCTCTTACAGGTTTTCCTTTCCTGATTCTTTGGGTTCTGGGATGAAGCTGTGGCCTTGGTGCAGTTAGTGAGAGCAGGGTTTCGTCACGCTCTCAGAAAGGGTGTGCAGTCTCACTGAATCATAGCCATTGTACTAAGCTGCACAAATGGCTTAAGGCTGTGTGGCAAGAGAGGATTTCAGGCCCTTCAAATCTCACCCCTACCCCCAGTGAAATTGATGATATTACCAAAGAGTTTGGATGCGGAAATAGTGCTAGAGAAATTTGCTGTGAAAAGCTATGAGTGTGAAAATGTAAGAGTTTTTCCCTATGCTTGTTTTGTGTCTTTATCTTGTGTCTGGCAATGCTATTTTGGATGCATGTAGGAAATGGCTTTTTTTTCTTTTTTTTCTTTTCCCTTAACAATATTTCCTTCTTGTTTGCAAAAAGGAAGGAGATAAAGGGAGGGCTACACCACTGCAAGGGGTAGATGTTGGAGTGCTTGTGCTGCCATATGTACAGCTCTGTCTTTTGTTTGTGGCTAACTGAAGTGCACTGGGTGCATATCTCTGCAATACAGCGTCTGCCTTGGCAAAAGAGCTCCCTAATGTCCATGAAACTTATAAAGCACACGAAGACAGATTCTTCTCCTCCTTTCTCCCCTTCTTTTGAAACCCGAAGGTGTTGACTGGTGGCTCACTGTAGCACTTAGTAGTTCCCACCCATTCACACCTCTGCTTGTCTGCTGTCCCCACCTACTCTCACACTTCCATTGCTGCAATGACGTGTTGCAGAAATAAATTGTGTCTCACAATGCATGTGTAGAAAGAACAAGAGGGTATTTAAAAGCTGAGAAATAGAGAACTAGGATGGAAAGGGAGAGAAGGGAAGTGCTTTTGACACGCTGAATTGGTAGCGTATTATGTAGCATATTATAATTCAAGCTAGATGCTTGCTGCTGTACCACAGCAATTGTAACATTCATTTGGATGCTGGAAGTTAAATTCAGCAGGAAGGGATCGGGAAGCCCAGGGGTTGGGGTGCTGTTAGACACTTAAGGGGGAGCTGGATTCCCTGTCTTTCTGTAGGATCTGGAAGCAGAAGGAGTGTGGATTGTGGCTACCTCTGAAATGTGAATCCTCAAAAATCCCACTCGGCACCTTGGAGATTTTTGTGTGAGAGGAGGGAGACTTTCTAACTGAGAGAATGGAGTTCTGCATTTCAGCCTCAGCGCAGCTCTCCTGTAGCTCTGTTTCTCTTTGGGAACATGGTGCCCCTTGACCCTGCTCCGAGGCTGTGCTTTGCATTCTTGGAACCGTTGGCACTGCGCATCTCTGCATTCCAGGTCAGAGCTCCTCAGAACCCGGTGCTGCTGGAGACAGTGCAGAACTTTATTATTTTCTTTCCCTTCTCATTGAATTTCTGTGAGCTCAGGATTTGAAATGATGACTTGCCCTTAAAGAGCCGGTTGCACTTGACAAGTGTGTGGCAGTGCCTCATTAATTACCAGCAGCACAACCTCTGTTAGGTGGAATATTTGTTCAGCGCACATAATTATCTCTCTGTCGTTCTCTCTCTTGTATTGATTCATGTGGAAAAATATGATTAAAACATGAACATCTACAAATGATTCAGAATAACAAGAGAGGAAAGGCCGTTGGTTTTTTTTTGTTGCTGTTTTTGGGGTTTTTTTTTGCTCTGACTATGGCAGATTACTGTAATTACAGCTGAATGGTGATGCACTTCTGCATGCCCCCACCAGGCTGCATGCTCCTTCACAGCCCCAAAGGACTGTTCAGATTGAGGGATGCTTCAAAGAAATCCCCTTCTAAGGATGTTTCCTTGACCCATTCAGAACCCATACCTTGGCACTCGTACGTGTAAGCTCTGTTAGAGGGTCATGTGAGTGGGGGGATAGGGAAAGAAGCACCGAGCCTTCAGACATCTGTTGTGGTGTTTGGGCCAGGAGCGGTGGGAGGCTGTGCCAGTTGGGCAGCCGCTCTGCAGATTGCAGTCGGTTTGCTTTCAGTGCCAGCGTTAATAATGTGGGCTTCCCGCTGCGGGGTGGCACTGCCAGCTTCCTAATTAGAGCCCAGTGAAAGCAGCAGAAGGTGAAGTGGTCACTCCTTCCATCCTTGCGTCTTCGTCTCTTCTCCATAGATTTATGCCGCCTTCTTCATTCGTTCAGCCACGGAGTGCAGTGGGGAAGAGCAGGGCAGGGCCCTGTGTGCTCTTGCCTTGATCTCAAATAAAACGAGTGGAAATTGTGATCTGCAGAGCCCCTCAGGAAGGCCTGACTGGCTGTGCTGTGTGCGGAGATGACAGAACCAATTTCACACCTCATCCATTGCGCGCAGTGGGCTCGCTCGCTGTTCGCTCGCACAGCTGCTGCAGGCTGCAGGGACAGGCACTGCTTCCCTCCTCAGTTTGGGTAGGGGCTGTGTTGGAAGGGCTGGTTCAGAGGCCAGGAACACTGTAAGTGCACCATATCAGCAGTTCTTGCTTCTTCTTAATGCTGTAAATACTCTTCCAGAGGTCTCGTTTGATCTCAGTAGCTTCAGGCCACAGTTTGCTCAGTTCTGGATCGACTGACTGATTTGGGCATCCCCACAAAGGCTTTGGCAGCTGTGGCAGGGAAACAATTGCAGAATCACTGGACTGCTGTCCTGTTGCCTCTGATGTGGATATCTGTGCCATGTCCGCTGGACACAGGCAGGAGGAGCAGCTCCAGGCAGTGCAATGTGCCACGAGGAAAGGATGGCCCTTCTGGTGGAAACTGGAAGAGCAGTTTTCAGAATAAGAGCTGTTTTTCCTTGTATTTACTTTCCTTAAGCAGAGGCCTTATGGAAGTTTATTACAGGTCTGTTTCTTGGCTAATTGAGGAGGAAACGGGATTCGTTGTATGAAAAAACAAGCAGGCAAAATGCAGCCTGCAGAGTTCAGCAGGATCCATAGACCTGAGCCTGAGGTCACTGGCACCAGAGCCCTCGTGATCAACTTGCAGCACTTTTTTTCCTTGATGAGAAAAAGGGCATTCAGCTTTTGCTTGCAAGGTTTAGAATCGCAGACCTGGAACGTGGGCTGCACGAAGTTGCTTATGAATCAAAACTGAGGAAAGGAGTCCCATGAACTCTCGCCAGCTGAAATTACTGACTTTTCCTTGGCTTTTCCTATAATTTGCTGTTAGAAAACCTGTGATCAGGTTCTAGCCTGTGAGCCAGAAGCAGCCAACTATCAGCAGCTTCTCTCACTGCTTGATTAAAGGAAGTCCTTTAAACTGCCCTGCTTTTTGATGAGCAGCGCAGTGTGATGCGTATCCCTGTGACTGCACAATGCAAAGCAGTGAGGCTTCTGCCAGAGGTATTTAACACAACTGCACTGCCCACCGCAAACAGCCCTTGCTGAGCTGACCTGCACGAGGGAAGGGGTGTTCTCCTTCTTGATGACCACAAAATGCTTACCCTAAGCTGGTGAATACCTTCTAGCTTCATTGTGGCAGTTCTTTCCTATTTGAGTCCTACGAAACAAAGCAATGCCAGCACTCATTTTGGCTATCTACTAATAAGAACATGA
This sequence comes from Alectoris magna, assembly GCA_030625065.1. Lineage (NCBI taxonomy): Eukaryota > Metazoa > Chordata > Aves > Galliformes > Phasianidae > Alectoris > Alectoris magna. Next base: position 9,829,154 of record CM060576.1, on the reverse strand, counting down.
TATTTATAATAAATATTTAGGAGAATTGCTGTAACATATGTACAAATATGTTTGAGAAAGATTTGAGAAGCTGAAAAAGCTCCAGGTTCCAGGCAGGGTGAGAGAGAGAAGGGAAAAATTTTCTTCCCAGAGACAGCAAATGTGTATCTTTTTGTTTGGTAATATGGTATCCACGTAATGTCTCTGAAATGGCCACAGTTAAGGTTCATGCTACATTAGGAAAGCAAAGTGGTTTACATTGAAACTTAATAGAAGTCAATTGTGTTTGAAACATCTGATGCAGAAATAAAACACCTTATGTTTTATGGAAGCGAGATGCTGCATACTTGGCACTCGCTCTCTCTAAACACGTGTGCTCCCTCTATCAGTTTGAGATGATCCAGGCCTGGCTGCTGCCCAGCTCTGCTCCTGCTCCCAACCAGAATTACGCAGGACGTGCTGTACTCCCTGCACACGGCCGCACGCCTTCCCTCCTGAACCACATATCAATGTGGGGAGCTGGCTTCTTTGCCGTACTTCGTCTTTCCAAGAGAACATCCTTACTGTTGGGTATTGCTTTCTTTATCAATATGGTCCTTTCTTTGCTTGAGAAAAGCTTGCCTTTTCCCCCGTGTTTTTGTTGTTACATGATTGAATATGGTTCTTGATGCAGGCTGCACATTCTTGAAGTTCTCAGCAGAGCACGGCCCATAGGATTGCCGTCACTGTGTGCTATCCATTTATCTAGGCAACAGGGAAGTGTGGGTTCACTGACCGAACAACTTTATTTCATAGATAGGTACGGTCATGAACTGATCCTCTGCTTGAACTAAGTCTTCATGTGAGCATGCTCCAGTGTCTGTTTCTGCTTCTTCTAAATTACATGCTTATTTTCCTGTGCCTTATCCCTCTCCTTGACAAGCACGGATTTTATGTAGCGTGGGATTCAAACTGAAATGTGAGCCTCTGTTCTTTGCTGGGTCAGGTGTATGCAGATGTTCACGCATCCAGAGTGCAGGGGGCCTAAAGACAGGGAGCTGCCCTGTGAAAGTGTAATCCAGAATTTACAAACGCGAATGCATTTCTGCATCTTCTTCCTCCTGAGGGTCTGCAGGTGATCAGCTGCTGCAGTATCCCCCGTGGAAGACTAGTTAGAGTTTGGATCTTGAGATGAGATTGCTTTGTTCCTGTAAGGCCAAATCTGCAGCAAAACTGAACATCGTAGCCAGAACTCCAGATACAGAGTATTGTGCTCTATGGTACTTAACTCCTCTTCTCTTTAAGTACACAAAGGGAGCAAGAAGCAGATAAAATGACATTATCCATTCACATATTACATTCAGACTAAGTTACCCAATAACTTTAACATGTTTTGTCCTTGACAGGTAAGCTGATCTGTGAAGATTTATAGGAAAAAGGCAAGAAAACATGGGCTTGTTGGCCACAGTTAAGATTATATGCTTTTAGTCTCTTCTGTTGTTTTTTTTTTTCCCATAGTAATTATTTACTTTTTGAGTATAAATCCAACATTTGATGCAAAATTAAACTCAAGCATTTTGTTCAATAAATTATGGTTTCTTGTTTACTGACAGAAGGTGAACCCTTCACTTGCATGTTAATCTGTTCTGTACACCTAGCGCTGCTTAGATGTAGTGATAGTTTCTGTGCTTCCAGTATAATTTTGTTAGCTATTAGGAACAGAATTAGTATAGGGCCTCTGAAATTCACATATTCTACATAATTATGTAGAATTGGTTTTGTTTCCAGTTAATTGTGTGTTATTGGAAACCAGGATTTGTCTGAAGATAGAGTTCTTATAGCTTGTATACCAGCATGTTAAACTGTAATTCCTCAAACAGCTCTTTCTAGTGAATGGGAACTGGTCAATTTTCTGTTATTCTATGTTAGGCCAGTTTTGTAAATGGGAGAACAGTATGTTTTGTGAAATAGCCTCAAGTGTGTGGAAAATGTAATCCCAGAGGAGGATGTGATAAAGTAGTGAACTTAGTGCCAAAATGTTTAACTCTGCTCCCACTTCATCTTTCCCAAGGGATTAATTTCCGTGGAGCTGATGCTGTAAGTCACCTTCCCTCACCATGCTTTGTTTGTGTTGGCACTCCTGCAGGTTTTCCTTTTTCTTTTGCAGACTTCTGGTGAGTGGTGATGTGTGTTGGTGACGTGAAGGCAGTCTGGTTAGCTGTGCTGAGGCTGGGAGGAAAGGAAACCTGTCTGTAAGGAGGAACGGGCGTTGTGCATCATTCTACTGAGAGTAGACTGCTCCAGAAAGAATGGAGTGCTGGGCTCAGAAGTGGGAAGGATCAGATCTGAAGGTCAGATTTGAAGGTCAGATCTCTCTGAAGAAGTCTCGAAGATGCAAAAATCTGTGCTATGGAATTGCTTGCTGGCTTTAGCTGTGGCTGCTCCAAATTTTGAGCATTTTTTTCTTGATTTTTGTTTTTAATAGAAGGGTGATTTGATCTGAGGCATTTGTCTTTCCCCATTTCTGTCCTTACTTGCCCGTGTCTTTGCATCTATTTTCTTTTGCATGAGCAACTCCAAAATAAACAGGGAAATGAAATAATAGTGGCCCTCCCCCCAGGTTAGTGCAAACTAAAAGCTATTTATTTCCAGAGGATAGGGCAGTAAAAGCAAGCTTTCCTACATCAACGTTAGCATTATCCTAATAACCAGAAGGCGAAGCAGCTAAGTGTTGGTCTGAACCTGTGTTTTATCAGTACTTGTGCTAAAGCCAGAGTTCTTGGCATTTTAGAAAGAGGTGAATATATGGTCCTCCCAGATAGAGGAAAACATGCAGGAAGTTGATAAAAAATCATGGTTTAAAACACAGAAAGAAGACACGTGACTTTACTTTAAAATTGAGTGCTTTTCAGATGAGCTCCATCCTTGAAAGTCCTGAGTCCTGATTTTTGAATGCTGAGGTTTAGCAATCCTGGAGGAATATGAAGTGGAAAGGCATGCCCTGTCGGAAGCCAAACACTCCAATTCTGCGTGCTGCTTAAGGTAAAAGGGAGAGTTAATAGCGGCCTGTGCCAAAGCCAGAGGGATGACGTTCCCTGGACAGCCTGTGCATTCCCCAGGGCAGGAATCCTTCCTCTCCATGCTGCTTGGCCATATGGCCAGCTTATGTCTCAGCCCATGTCCCTGGGGGGCTCTGGCTGGGGGGAGATGCGATGGCCCTGCAGCTGGCCAGCATCAGTGCTGCTGTCAGCAGCCACCAGCCTGGAGCACACGCTGCTCCCATGTGCACGTAGAGCCAAAGCCCTGCATGGGTCCCTGGCCCAATTTGCTGAAGGCAGTCGGCCTCTCTGAGCAGTGAGCTGTTGTCTCTGCTCTCCTTGATCATACTGACATGGCTGATAATTACAGATACATTTCATGTACGATGCCTGTGGAATTCATACAGCGGTGCAGACTTTAGTGTTTCCTGACTCTTTTAAGTTCTCTGAACTAGCTTTGCATTCATCTAGAACAGTCTATCTTTTCCCTTCATCACTGCAGTTACAGTGTGGCAGGAAATCCTCTTTTGGGCTCAGTCATCACTGTCTCCTTCTTCCTCTCCTAGCCCCACACTTGAGCAATCCTGTTCCTTGATTGCTATCTGAATTGTCCTTATCATATGCCAAACACTGAAAGAGCTGCAAGGCATCATTTCCTGTGGGGCAGTGCCAGGCACATAACATATGCTAGACATCCACAGGCAGATGGGGTTGGTTAGGGCCAGCGAAGCATGAAGAAATGGGAGCTTTGGTAGGAAGAGGCTACAGCAGAACTCCACAAACTGGTTGGATGCCATATCCCAAACAACGTTAACAGCTCATTAACATTCCCTGCAGGGCTGGCAGGTCAGCGCAGGAGGTCAAAAAAAATTAAGAACTGTTTTCTTAAGGAAACAGAAGGCAGAGAGGGTTAGATACATACAGCTGGTGTAGGACACAATGTATGGGTTGGTCTGAGAGAAGGCAAAGGGGAATGCTTCGTCTCAGTCTCTGCCTGCTTAACTAGGACCTGCCATCTGTCCATTTTCTACCTGGGACTCTCCCCATGCTGAGCTGAAACTTGCTTTATTATTCAAAAGCAAACTTGCCCAATGGCACAAGATGTTGGGAGGCAGCTGATTCGTGACCTAGCCAAAGACATCGGGAGGAGGGAGAGAGGTTTTCCTTTGAACCAGGCTCTGTAAGCATATGGTAGGCCTTGTACTTCAGGACGTGATCCATATGCTGCTCTTCAGTGCCCATATGCTTTCTATATTTTTTGTATTTATTTATTTTAATCAGGATTGAGTCTGTGATCTTGATTTTCCTTTTGCTGCTGGCTGTAATTACATTTGGTTGTGCTACCGGAGGTAAGGCAACGAGGTTAAAAATGAACACCAGTGCGCTCAGTTGTGTCCTTTTAACATTGTCTTGTTCTGTGCATTTCGTGAAGAGAATTGTATTCTGGGTTAATGATGTGTAATGCTGTTAGTTTGCATTTCTTCTTTTTGTTGCTGCTCAAGTGGAGTTTCATTGAATCAGGGTCAAAGGAGGTAGGGGCTCCAGTAGTAAGCTTCTCCAGACATGAGCTGATGCTTCTTGTAGGGTTAGAAGCTTTAAATCAGTGTATTCTTATAAAAATGGCAAGAATTATAAAGCAGCTCTGGTCTCTGTCTCTAACCGATGTGGCAGAATGTGATCCAAGATAGCCACAACTTATCTGTACAAGAAAGTGCCATCTTATCCACTAATAAGAGATGCTTTGGCTTCAGTAGGGCATCATTTCGTTGGCTGAACCCTTCCTGGCACATAGGCTATGAGATGGTGGCAGCAGAGGTGGCTCCTTGGATGCAGAGCAGAGCAAGCAGGGTGCTGCTGGAGCCCAGCTGTGCCCTGCCGACCTGAGCACCCCATTGTGAGCGCAGCCTGGGGCATAGCCAGCTGAGGTGATGTATTTGTGTGCAGCAGAAGTATTCAGAAATACGTGAGCGTATAGCCCAAAAGGAAGAGCTACATTTCTCCAAATGTATTCCTCAGGCTGTGAGAAGTCTTGTTTTCATGCTGCTGGAAGGCCAAAGCTGAAAACAGAAAGTCCTATCTCACAGCCAAAGGGCTTTGTGGCTCAATTATTTTAACCACATGCTTTTTGTTTTCTCTTGAACACACTGATCTGAAATCTGTTTTTTTTTTTAAATTTTCTTTTTTCTTTTTAGAAAAATAACTCCTGACAAAATAATTCCTGTTCTGATTCTGTGGTACTGGGGTTTTGGTGTATATTTTTTGTGGGAAAGAGTGCTCTGTGCTATGGGTCTAGTGTTAATGAAACCGTAGCCTTTTGAGGATTCACACCAGTAATTAAATGCACATTCCTCAGTTTTAGTTGCATACAAATAGCAAATGAGCAGATTGGGTATTTCCTGCATGAATTGATAACATCTGTGTATTATTGGGGGATCAGTGGGGAATACTTAAGCCCTTTTTCGCTGTATAGTAACTCACATTAAGATTATTTGGAATCAAGGACCATTTGTATGAGCAAAAGCTATGCCCTGGCTTCTTCAAGCCTTTGTCATTGATGTTCTTTGACACCACAAAACTCTTAGATGCTGAGAAGATCTCATAATGTCAAGCAATGGTGACAAGGCAAGGGCTTTCTTGTGAGGGCTATCTCAAATCTTCATCTAGATCTGGTGCTGAGAAGTTTTCAGGTTAGCAATATTCATCCATAAATAGTTTTCAGTTTCATATTTCTCCAAATGTTGTATTTGGAGAGTTGGAAGCATCAGAACACTGCAAAGGGAATATGGGTCTTCTGATCTCAAAGGAAGAGAGAATTTGGAGAGCCTCTTCCAGAATGAGGCTTTGGAAAAGCTGCTCAGGAGCTTCTGATGAAGATCTGTTGGTAGAAAATTGGGATTTTCAAAATCAAAGCTTTTTGCACGGGAGGTGTAACCATGTTCCTTATAGGAGAGGGGGCCCATGCAGCATCAGACTCCATCTTTTGTGAGACATCACAGTGCTGGACTTCACTGTTGAATGGAATCTAAATTGGTTCTAACAGGGAGTGTTGAAATACTTCTTATTAGCTAAACAAAGTATTTCTATACTCTCCAGTGAAAGTTGTTTTGGAACTTCATGTTCTGCCCTTTCCTCTTGACGGATATTTCATTTTTGCCTCAATTAGGAAAGAAAATCAAATGAAGAAATGCTGGAGTTTCCATAGCACATGAATTCCGATGTTTAATAAGCTGCAGTTAGGAAAGATAGCCTTTTAACAGAAAGCATGGGAAGGAATCTGAATTTCAGATCTTCCAAGGTTCAGTCATTTTTTCCACTTTAGAACTTTTGCTTATTAATAGACATCTTATTAATAGAAGTAGTTCTTTATTCCTTGTAACACTTTTCTGAGGTGTAGAGTAGAAACCAGATCTTGTAGATTATCCTGAGATAATTCACTTGGTGATTCCTTTCTGTCATAAGCAGCTGGGGAATGCCTCAACATCCAGTGGCTTTTCCAACCTGGGGAACTGGGCTCTGCTTTTTTAACCCGTACAAGCCTTAGGCTGTTGTTAAACCAATTGCTAATTGTGATGGTAGTCGTTGCTCTGAGCCTTAAATGGTGGTCGTCCTTATGGTTCTGGAAAGAACATCATTACCTTGCAGAATACTATGGGGAATATTCACATTTTAACTCTCCTGGAGAAGTCACGGGAAGTACCTATGTTATTTCAGGGCAAGACTTGGGTGGGATTTTCCCAGTGTGAGTAGACAATAGAAGGCAAAACCAGTCTTGGCTGAGTTTTGAGAAACGGTCTCAGGCAAGATGTGTCCTTGATGCAAAGGAGAAAATAAACAAGGTCGTGAATGTTTGCTTGAACGTGTTGCTCGCATGCTGAGCAAACTATCTTATTGGCCAGAAGTAAATCAGCACTGTGGGCTCCAGGCAAACTGACACAGAAACACCTGCATTGTGCAGCTTCAGGAAATCCATCTTCCTTGTCTGCCCTGAAGAGCCCAACTGGGTAAGATGTGGGGAAGGCCCAAGATCCAGACCCCATCTCTCAGAGTGGGAAATTCTGGCATTTTCTGTTTGGTCTCCTAGGCAAATTTCAGTGGTTCTGTCATTTTCTCTTCCTTCACCATTTAAATGATAAGAACCAAACAGATCTGAAAATGTCTCCTGCAACTTTCAGCGCTGAGCTTTGATTCACACTTCCTTTAATTCACTGCTGTGAAAAATGGGCTGGCATCCTACTGTGAATTTAAACACTTCCAACCCAGGAATAAATGGATCCCATGGCTCATTTATCTTTCAGCTATTAATTAATAGTGGTTAATTGTAGTTATGAACTGCAGCATTCCAGTCTCCAGCATCCATACATTTTATTTAATATATTCTGATTAAGGTGGAGTCAGCGAGTTGGAGAATAATTAAAGCAGCTCCTTGCCATCAGCTTCTTACAAAACTTCAGCTTCCCCAGGATTTCTTTCCTACAAGAGTTGTAACATAACTATGTTTACCTCCCTAGAGGGTTGTTTAGTGACCGTAGCACAAAAGCTCCATGGATAGATGCTGCCCTGATGTCGTACACCAACTTCTTATTACCTCTCCCAGCACTGCAGCAGTAGGGAAACACTGCACATCTGTACCCTTGTTCTAGAACCACAGGATGAGAACACCTTCAACTTTTACTTCTGTTCCTTCATACAAAGAAATAATAGACAATGAATAGGGAAACCCAATGGCAGTCTCAAAGATATGGAGATAATTCAATGACTGTTTCCTCATTGTGATCTTCTTCTGAAACCTTTTGGGACCCCGGAAAGGATAGGTCATAGAACAGAGCTAGAACAGTTGTTTGCTTAGATGGACAGCATTTTCTGAAATCACAATGCATATTTCCTTTTTTCTGGAGACATTTAAGTCATGTTTTTGTGTTCGATTGAGATTTTATTTATTGGTATTACAGCAAATAGATTTTAAGCTGGTGACAATACAGAATGCTATTTAGTTGAACATATTAGTGAGCGTTGGTTTCAAAGCTAGTCCCTGAAGTTTCACTTTGGTCGTGGACCTGTATTTGAGGCACTCTACGTAACTCCAGGCAGAGCGGGGACCATAGGACTGACAGGTGTTTGGGCACATATGCTGCAGGCTGCAAGGGCTGCTTCCTGTGAGACTTTGTTCTGAAGGCAGCTATTGTTTGTTTAAGAGAAAGTCGTATCCACTCTGTTCCCAGTGGCATCCTGAAATGTACTCACAGCGCAGAAAAAAACGATGACTCTAAAATTGATTTGATGATAAAACTTCCCCCACCCCTCCTAAATGCTTGTGGCTGAGCTCTGGCAGGGAGATGTCCTGTTGGAAACTGAACTTCGTTCATCTGTGCTCTGGTGGGAGCCCTGTGTTCAAGATAAACATGCTAGTGCTCTTTGAAGTCCTTTGCTCATCAAAAGCACAGTTACTTTGTTTGTATTATGTTTGATACTCCCGTGAGACGCAGTTCAATTTATGGTATAAAATCTTGGCTGAAAGAAGGCAGTTTTGAGAGAAAAAAAAAAAGTCTACACTGCTGGGAAGGTGGGAATATTGCCCTCAGAGTCCATCGTATCTTTCTTATCATATTATTTACAAATTTTACTTGTTCTGTTTCCATAGCTCTTCTGAAATATCTTCCTCACTCCCCTCCCAGTGTCATCTCTCCAATACTTTTTAAAGTATTCTGATGATAAGTTGCACTGAAAATCTCTTGAGATTTTAAACTGGACCCAGAGACTGTGGCCCAGTGATAAGGAGCTCGCTGCCTTTGCTTGGACCCTTGTCAGCCATTGTTGCAGGAGTAGGAACCCCTCTGTGGGAGCAATCCTCCTCTCTTTTCTCTGTATCCCATAGGATAGAAGCTACTGACATATTTTTGATGGCACTTTTTAGAGTTTTATTTCCTTCTAGATCTAAAGGTGTCCCTATATGTGATTTCTGAGCTTATGCAGCGTGTGAAGGTGAAGTCACATTGCAATAAGAGCAGCAGGAGGCACTACCGAAGCGTTATGATAGGATGGCAGCATCCTTCCCTACATGTTCCAGGACATACACAAATGCTAATGACTCAAGGTATTTAAAATATATTTAGATCAAACTCATGTGGTTCATTTCACTTTTGTGTGAAGATTGGAGGGTGTTCCAACCTTCAGGAACTGAGTTTCAACTGGGAACACTAAGTCTGTCCCTTACCTTTCTTGGTCTCATGGATCCAATATGTTTTTATTGAGCTTGTGTTTTGGAAGCACAATATGCTGCACCTGTAACGTGCTTGTTCTCACATGCAGAGACTCCTTTCACTGGCTTATAGCTGCTGTTCTGTTTTTTTTTTCTTATTCTAGCCTACCTGGAGCCTTCTAGGAATACTCTCCTGTAAGCTGCAATACCTGAATTGCAAGGACATCATTTTCTGAGGCTGAGAATTTAAAGTTCACAGCTTCAGTAGATGTTGAGTGCTAGCACATTTTTTTTTTGCTAGTGGCAATCTGAGGTTTAGACCTATTTTTATCACAGTTTTGAAAAATAAAGTTTCAGAAATAGGAGTGAACTGGGTTCAGTCATAAATATGTATGTTTTGTGCAGGTATAATCACCTGGTCTGAGTGTGACAAATCTGTATCTGCTGTTTATAGCAAGAAGTGTACCATATTCATACGTAGGTTCATGTACTTGCATTAGAAATTAATGCAAAGGAATTCTAAGCAGTCGTAGTTGAGTTGAGGCAAGTTTGTCCTGACTGGCTAAATGCTCAACAAGACAGGAAAATAGGGCTTCCTTAATGCTGTACTTATTCTTTGAGAGAAGAGTTAGATTTCCCTTCTCTCTTTCTAGTCCACGTTAATGGTAGTGGATACTTCTGAAGAAGTACTGATAAATTAAATATAATTTTAAGCTTCCCCAGTGCCTCCCAGGAATCCTGGAGTAATTTGCTTTTAGTGAAGAATTAAAGAAGAACGATGCTGTTATGAAAATGGCCATTGTTGTAACAATGATAATTTTTTTGAAGGTAGGAGAACTAAGTCACAGAATAGCTAAGCTTGGGGTTTTCAGAGCACTTTAAGGACATTTTTGTGGTTGCTTGCTTTGGGATTGCTTAATGGAGTCATCTAAAATTCAAGGCTCCTAAAATCACCCCATGGAATCACTGCATCACTATGTGGATTTTGCCCAAGATCACAGTGGGAGTCTGTAGTAATGCTGGGCCCAGAATCTCCATGCTGGTTCTGACCTTGCTTAAGTTAATCTTAAATCTTCTGTAGCTATTAATGTCAGTAGATTTACTTTTGGTACAATATTGCTGTCACTGTGATGAACATTCAGATTTCCAGTCTTTTCATCCTGTGCTTTAGCTCAGCAGAAAATAATTCTTTCACCATGTGCTATTTTTTTTTTTTGGATAGGCCTTTAAAATAGTAAAATTAAATGCTTATCTGAGTCTCTTCTCTTGGCAAAAGTGAGCTGGTAATGTCACTGGGAGTTTTCTCTTCTGGTTGTGTCAGAAGTGTCTCAGGAGCAGCGTTTCGGTGCTGCTCACTCTGCTCCCATTCACAGTGCCATCAAGCATGAAATAAAATTTACATTCAGATAGTTTAGACTTAAGAAAAATATTCTCTTTGATTTGTTCAGCAGTTATTTGATAACATTCATGTTTTTAAAACAGCGCTGCTTAGCCTGGAGACAAGATCACGAATGATTTTAATGTTCTTTGTATATCTACCACTTAATGCCAAAGGTAGAGCTTTATTCATTAATTTCTGATGCTTGCTCATGAGTTCACCCTCAGCCATTTGGCAGCCGGCATTTGTCATTATGCATAAATCTGTTTTGCCTTTCTTATTGTATCTATCTTCAATTTCGTGCGCCTACCCGATAGTGATGCTACAAGGAGGTTGAGTTCAGCTGTGTACAAACTTCAAGTTTAACCTGATTGTTCAGGAGACAATCCCTTTTCAGGCAGACATGACTTACTGCTGACCCTAACCATGAATTACTGAGTTATGATCTCCATCATTGCTTGAAATAGGCTTTAATGAACAGTGCCTCTTCTCCAGCACTCCGTTTTTGTCTGTGCCTCTTCATTCTGATCCAGTTTGAGGGAGCTGTGAGAATACTGCTGTCTCAAACAAACCTCACCAAGGATTTAAATGAGGGTGATACTTTAAGCTCCTTCCTAGGGAAGTCTTTACATCTTCAACAAGGACCTCCCGAGTCTTGCTTTATCCTTAGGTATTTATATCAACAGGCAGCTGGCTATGAGAACAACATCATGCATTCTGCTAATGGGAGACGGTGCTGGACAGCCTGGCTCATTCCTTGAGGTTATGTATGGCCTGGTTTGTGCTTGGATCTCAGCTTATTTCATTTTGTGTGTCATCTTGGAGGGACTTGGCAATGAAATTAAGAGATGATGGGAAAAGGTTCACATAAAAGAACAAACGAATGTTTCCTATGTCTTGCCCATAAAGTCTGGTTTTGGACAGTGCATCTCCTGAAGTCTGTACCATATGTAAGTACTCTTTTATGCTGATTGTTTTCTAGTGTCATAACCTGGAGAACAAATACAGCGTTGTTGAGTGGATCTTTTTTTCCCCTTTCTTTTGACCTGGTATTTCTCCATTTCTACATTCTGCTTTTATTTGCATGTGACATCAAGCAGACCTTTCAGTCCTGTACCTTCACTGAAGATCGGGAGTCACCTTTGTATCAGTAAACACTGAGTTCAGTCAGAAGGCAATAAGAGAAAAGCATTGCTTGTGACTGGGCAGCTTATAAAACACACGGCTGTGAGGGGCTTGGAGGCCTGCTAGGGCCAAAGCAGGAATTTTGACCTAATTTGGCCCCAAGGCCTGTCTGGTGCCCACGGACCTGCCATCAAGGTTTGTCCTCCTGGCTCTCAGGCTGCAGCTTTGGGGTGCTTGGCTATTCTGATGCTGTGTAAATGGAGCAGAAAAGTGGAACACACAGTCCTGTGTTGTCCCTGGCTGTCCTGCCCTGCCTCCCTCTTTGCTGTCAGTTAATTTAGCTCATTTCTTCCATCCTAATCTGCTTCCTTCTACGTTACAGCTTTCACAACTTGTTTGCAACCCCTCACGGTCGCTGTGGTTATGTATTCTTTTTTTTGCATTAGACTGTTTGTTTAGGCTGAAAGCTGCTAAGGGAAGGTTTGCAACTGTGTTTTCCTGCTGTCTAGCACAAATAAAGCCTGACCACTGTTTATTTCCAAATGCACCACTATAAAAATCATTGATGTTGCATTCATTAATCAAAGAAGTTACAAAACAGTTATAGCTGAGTCCCTTCCTTGGTTTGTTGCACCCCAGGACTCTGTGAATGTACAAGGGAACATAAACACGTTGCCTGCAGCAACTTCAACACGTGGCATAGGAATTGCTGCCCCGAAGGGACCGCTTCACCTGCTCACTGCTCCTCGCTCCTTCCCACCAGCAGCTCCACTTAAGGCTTGGACTCACGGCTCCAATCAAGCGAGCACCCAAATTCCTAGAGGTACCATTTTGCAGCAATGTGAGCCTAATTGTTTCTAGATTGAATATTTTCATGGGATATCAGTCTCAGTGTTCCCGGAATTAGCATGCTCACTGAAGGATTGAAGATGCTTATCGGGCCCGACAGCTTTAGTGTCAGCGGGATCGTCGACAGCTCTGCGAAACTTAGCTGGGCTGGCGACAATATTTATTTATGTGGAATGGAGACATATGGCCAGAATCATCCGCTCCCTTTCCTCAGTAATTAAAACATCTGGGAGCACAAAAGGGCTGTGAGAAGTAAAAAAAAAAACCCTCCTCTCTGCTAAATAAAACAGGAGTGCGGTGCCTTTACATAATTGCCAAGACTTTCTTTTGCCATCGTGGCGGGGTCTCTGGAGGACCAACCTTCTCTAATGTTTTTTGAATGTGTGACGGTCAATGGAAGCACAACTGAACTGAGCAGAGCGCTCAAACTTTTTATTAATACTGTATCTTGCTTTATTTTCCAAAGGACAGATTTTAATGCTCCTGAGAGGAATTGGGGATTATTTAAAGAGTAGCAAAAGCATACTGAAGTCATCAGCTGTTTTACAGACCGTGATTACACATTGATAGCTTCTCCGTCTGGAGTATACTGTAGATATATCTTTGATAAAACGCTATTTCACCGAGAGCTTTGAGGTTCAAATTCAGACCAGGGCAGTATGATGACAGCTGTTATCATTTGATGGATATTCAGTTCATTGTGCAAAGCGTGTTTAATGCAGCTTTATGCAGTTTTCAGAGATTAGGTGTCCCAAACAGAGCCATCACAAAATGAAGTAATTTTCTAACTTCATGGCCCTTTCCAAATCCCTGGTGGAGCTGTACCTTCTCAGACATGCAGGGTTGGATTTTAGAGGAGGGATCTTATTTTTGATATATGACTCTTCTAAATCTGAAAATCTGTCATCTGTAGAGATGGGTGGGCATTTGGAGAGTTGCTGCTGTTGTATGATACGCAGGGCTCACGCTGCGCTGCCTTGCAGGGGCTTTACTTGTATTGTTGTCTTCTAATTATTTTAAGCCAAGTAGGATCACAATATGAGTGATCTTCACCTGCCTGCATAGCCTCCCATCCGTGTTTTGCAGGCAGCAATGAATTCACCTCCACGGAATCTCCAGTGGGAGGCCTGAGAAACTGAGGCAAAGAAATGGGGTAGGATTTTCCCATGATCATGTAAAAAAAAAGTCTGTGGCTAACCTGGAAATTGAATAGAGCTCCTCTGAGACCCCTACTATGACAGCTCTCTGTGTTTTGAAGGCACAGCCAAGCAGAGCCCCCAGCAAGGAGCCTGCCTGGAGGGTCATAACGATTTTTTATGATCTGAAAATCTGTTGAAGTAAAAAAAAAAAAAAAAAAAGAATTGCTGCCATCTAGGAATGATACAACAGCACATTTCTGTGAAAAAGGCTCATTTGTCAGTCCCAATCTGTGAGGTCTGCACCTGTGTGTGTAAAACAGTTTGGGCTGAGAAAGGACTGGGCTGGTGACAAAGTGATTAGTGCATTCTCCTGCTACAGGAGCTGGGCTTTATGTCTCTCCCCTGCCTTTCCTAGACCTCAGGGGAGGGTAACTGCCCCTTGCCTATTTGTTATTGGGCATCTCCTGTGTTCAAAAGCATTTTTGAGGATTTGTGGCACTTGGGTATGTTTGCCTCCAGTGCTTGGGGAAGGATTTAACAGTGTTGGAGCAGCAGCTCATGACGTTGGCACCTGGAGAGCACTCTGAGGTAAGAATCTGTCTGCAGGCAGCTGTGGTGCTGCGGCTTGGTGCTGTATCTCCTGTCTCACTTCTGGCTGTGCCCAAAGGGACTTCGGCTTGCAGGGGCCTTCTCTTGTGGGGCAAGATAGGATGTGGCCCAGGGTTTGGGAAATGGGCTGTGCTGTTAGGTAGATGATGGCTCTGGCTTTAAGAAAGGATTCAAGGAGTTGAAAGGAAGGACATAGAATGAAATGCTAAATTAGGAAGGTGGGTAAAATGGTGGAAGAGGGGCAGCAAGGATGGAAAAAAGAACGTGTAGTTCTTTACTGGGGATTTTGGAGAAAATGTGGGAGCCCAGTATCTAGGTGCTGCTGATTTGCTCCTGATGCTCATGCTTCCAGCAGCACCCAGGCAAACTAAACTGAGGGCCATTGGCAGTGCTCTCCACAGTAGCTTTAATATAGTGCTGGAAGCCTTTGCAGCACAGCACACCTGCACTAATTTAGCTCTTTGTCAATAAAATTAGCTCTCATGAAGTGCTGCAGCATTTCCAGTAACTGAATTGGCTTCTTGACCTGACTGGGTCAGGCCGTGCTGCATTGCGCTTTGGGCAGTGCTGCTTGACTCAGGAGCGAGGCAGATATCAGCAGGGCAAGGAAGGGATGTTCTCTATCCATCTCTTTGTCTTTTTACTTCTTCTCCAGGTACTTCATGGGTTCCCCTAGCTGCAGGTGGTTAGCCCTGCCTTATTAGGAACTGTTATGTTTAGCAGAATGCCTCAGATATTGACAACAGAAGATTTCCTTCTAAAGAGAATTTATACTAATAGAAGTTGACTTTGATGTTTTTATATGACATGCGGTTGAAGTCTTGGAAATGTTTAGCTCAAAGATTCAATTAAACCCGGTCTTCTTACAGGTGTACTTCCTAATTAAAGTATTTGACATCCATGCAGATATGAATATTTATGGTTGGTGAAACCCATCCTGAACGGCAAAATAATTTATTCTGACAACATGGGGAACATGAACACTCCCCGTGTGATGACTTTATTATCTGTGCTAATAGCTGGAGGTTCAGCAGGTGTTGTTTTACAAACTGGAGGAAGCCAACGGATGTGTTGGAAGAAGGCTGGAGCTGTGCAGGCAGTGGGAGGGGAGCAGAAGTCTGCAGGCAGTGCCTTGTGTTCGATTCTACCCAGTTTCTTTGGCTCAGAAATAAATCTGAGCTGTATTCTCAAAGACACCAATGTCCCTTTCACCCTGCCCATGTGCCCTAAGGACCGTGACTGACTTTACCTTTGGGAGCTGCATATGAGTATTTTGTCTTGGTTCCACGTTGCTGCCTCTCCCAACGAGACCAATGCATGTTCTACTTCCGTGTTTCCTGGCTTCCTAACAAACATATGAACTACCCGGTCCCCAATAAATTCCAGCGTTATCAACCCCAGTCTAGTACAGACAAGCACTTAACAAAATATTTAGGAGCTGTGTTTGCTGCTTGCTTTGGAAGATGTAGCTGCTGGCATGAGTGGAGTTCTTAATTTATAGCATTATTTAATTTGCCCTGGAGACTTGGGTTCCTAAACTGTCTTAATTCTGTGGTTTAGGCCCTATCGAATGGCATGATGGGGGTGATGATGATTTAGTGTTGTTCTGGCTGGTTTAAACAAGGGATCTTGGATTCAGAAAGACTCCAGTGCTCAAACGCAAAACAAATCTCGGGAGGATTTGAAACTACGTTATATACAAGATTAGGAGTTTCTGCTTTGTGTCTTTATCAGCCTTTGTTTAACCCCTCATCTTCATTTTCCCTTGTGTCTTACTGCTAAAAATGGGAATGGGGAGGGAAAAAAAAGGCAAACAAACAAGCAAGCCCAAAGCAGGAGGTGTCCCATAGAACAGAAAACATTCACAATAATTTTATTTATTTAGCAGAGGGCATCTATTTTTTAATGAGTCAATAATCATTCAGGTCCCTGCCTCCATGCAGGGTCATAAATAGTGTAACAGAGTTGGTGCCAGGTGAACATCTACATAATTTTTCCATTTACCTCCCTTTATTCTGGTGATTTTCCAGGATCTCAGAAACCCAACTCTCTGTCCCCATCCTCCCCTCCACTTTTGCAGGTACTCAGGGAGTGCCTGCCACCCATTTCTTCCCTGCCTCGGCTGCTCTGCAACCGGATTCTGACCTCGTGTCCACTGCTGGTCTCTGCAGGAGACCGTGCATGGCCTGGGGCTGCAGCGGGTGCTGCTTGTGCGTGGCCATGGAGGGGATCAGGGGAGGCCTTTCAGCTCTACATTTGCAAGAACACAGTTAATAGACCCCTGTGGAGATGTTTATCAGAGTGTGAGTGGTAGGATGGAGAAACCCACACAGGCTTACCGCAGACTGCATTTATAGGACTTGTTACTTGCGAGAGAAGCCCTATTTACACCCAGTGTCTGTGTAGCTGGTTAGTGTTAACATTGCTCCTGTGAGCATAGGGGGAATTGTAGTAAATCTTCCAAGAATGGAGAGCTAGTTTCATCTTGTTTGACACGTTGTTTCCTGATAAGAGCTGCTGGGAAAATGCTTCAGTTTTCTTGTCAGACTGAGCTTGCTGAGTTGCCAGGAGAGACTCAAAATCCGTTGGGTCCTAAAAGAGAAATTCAAGCAGCTGGGCTCAGGGGGAGCAGGCAGCGAGCTGTGAAATGGCTGGGCACTGAAATACAGGCAAACGTGGCTGAGTGGGGAAGCTAAATGGCTTTGGCTCTGCCTCACAAAGAAAGATGGAACTTTTTCATTTTCTCTGTGGTTCCTGGTGGGTACCTGTTCCTGGTTCCCCTGCCATGCCCCTGCTCGGGCTGCAGTACACGTGTGGAGCTAAGCCACAAACCCCTGCATTTCCCCTGGAGGAGAATGAAGAGTCCTGGTGGCTCCAGTGATGCTTTGTAGGTCAAGGCCGGGAAGAAACAGGGCACAAGCCCTCCATAGGGATCTTCTTATGTTGGCTTCAGTAGCCTGTGTTTTCCAGAGCTTAGTCCTGCTAAAAATCTGTTCCTGATGTTGCAGTTGGTGTTCCCATGCATCCCAGAGTCCCTCATAATCCCACTGATGCTTCTTGGAATCACAATTTGCATTATAAATAACTGTGTTTTGAAAGAGCTTGTGCACGTGTGCCAACAAATGTGGAGGCCTGTGTTCTGAAACCACGTGGCATGCCAAGTGCAGATAAAAGATAAGCCTTTATTTATTTATTTTATGAAGTCAAACCTCAGCTTCGTTCTTGGTGGAAAACCCACGCTAGAATTTTATGTCAGCCTGTGTCTCAAACCACAGACTGTGCGTGGGCTCCGCATCGTTTGATTGCTAGCTTTTGCCTAAGGTTTTTTCAGGCTTCAAATTCAAGGGTTGCAAGCTCACATAAAATAAAACAGACTTCCCCTGAACCGTGGTCAACTGAAGCCACTTATTTTCAGCAAAACTCACACTGGGTTTTGTTCAGCCCTGAACTTCACCGACTCCAGCAGAGGTAGAACATTTGCTGTAAAACCATTGTGGATGTTTATTCTTAGCAGTGCCGAAAATCCATCTGCTTGCGAGGGTGCCTAGTGAGGATTTATTTGGCCACTTGAACTGAAAAGTATTTCTTGTATATCCAGCAAGGAAAAACAACAACAACCAAAAAAACAGGGATGCAGAGAGTGGAATATTGCACCCGTGTGTCTGCTTAAATAGAAAATACACCTACATACCTGCCTTTTTGTGAAAGTTTTTTTCAGTCTGAAGTTCTTCTTGCAAGTAATCACTTGTGGAAGAGCAGGCTTGTGACAGACACACACAGTGACAAACGTTTAAAAAATAAATGCTCCTGATTTTCTGAGCAGCTGTTTAAAACTGGATACATGTCAAAAATGACCCCGGTGATGTCAGCTCAGCCTTTTGCATTTTTCACCACTTGTCCCTGGGCAAACTGCGATCCCTCGCCTTGCAAAAGATGTATTCCTCCTACAAATTAAAGCAGTTAAACAAAATGGGAGTTTGAATTTAAAAAGTTTATAAATTAGCTATGAACTTCCGTAAACACATTTGCTGCTTTTTTGACTTTTTTTTCTTTTTTTTTTTTCTTTCTGGTATTTAATTGCAGCTCTAAATGTTTAATTTGGAGATTTCAAGAGCAGACCTAGCTGAGTATTCTGATGGGGCTGCAGCGGCGCAGCCTCCTGTCTGTAACATGGACAGTGCTCCCAGAAAGAGCAGCCCGGATTCCCCCAAAGACATCTGTGTCGAATTGATGATGAGCTTGGCTGGCATCTTAGAAAGATCTTGAGCTGACAAGATTAACCCTCAAATGCCGTGGGATGCAAAGGGCACGCCATTTGAAAAGAGGGGCACACACATGACTTGGCAGCTGTAAAAGCTGCCAGACTCAGCTAAATGCAAGTCTTCTATCCCAAGTGGTAAGCTTAAAACTGGGGGAGAGGATGCAATTAATTCTGTTGGCTTTCAGTGTTATAGTGTTGGGTTTTTTTTCTTTGTGGGTATATGTATTTGCTATGACAGTGACCTCTGTGGAGGTCCTAACCGGAGTTATGGTCTGCGTCACGTCTTTCTACACCGTGTCTTGGGAGATCCTAAACATCATCTTATGAGGGCCTTAGTGCTCCTCTTCCCAATTGGAGAAATTCTCCATGGCAGACACTCGATGCTAATGCTGTATTGGTGGATACTGCGCGCATCTAGAAAATACACCAGCATGTCCTTGATGTTTTCCTGGAAGAAACCCATTAACGTGAATGGTGAGCACCCTGAAAGTGAAGGGAAAGCAGTTGGCTGCGTGTGGGACTGTGCAAACTGCTGCTACCTGCTGCCAGCCACGAGCAAAACGGAATGGAAGGAGCCACTCCTTGCATGGCACGTGCTGTGGTCACTGCAGCAAGATTTATTTGTGCTGGAGGAAGAGCTGACCTTCATAAACTGTAAACAGTCCTTGACAGAAATATGTACCTATGGCCTTGTCAGCTCTCAGAGGTTTTGTCGGTGTTTTCTCCTGGTGAATGTGTTGGCAAACTTCCTCTAGCAGAGCCAGCAGAATTTTGTCCTTCCTGGCCTCCCTTTCCAGCCCTCTCCATCACAGTGAGAGACTGAAGAGCCACCAGCCAAGAGATGGTTGCTTTATGGCTGTGTCTTTGGTGTAGTGATGTTGGTTAGAATTTGCAGGCCACTGTGTTCGGGTGGTTGTTTTCCCTGCATGGGAATGACTTGGTGTATGCCACAACAACACCCTTGAAAAGCAATTGACTGTCCTGGTGAATCTAGCTTCTGTTCCCAACGCATGCAAGTGTTTCTAGAGCCATGCCAAAAAAATATGATGTTCTAACCTTAAATAGCTAACTTGTCTCTCTTTTAGGCATACTTTTAGACCATATAAAGATGTAGACTGAGGCAAAGTTTTGAGTTCTGTCTGATGATATTCCTGCGTCTTGGTGTGAGAAGAGCCCTTCGAACACAAATGGAAACTGTGCACAAATTGTGTTCTGCTAGTAGTGTTAATAAGGGCATTGCAAGCCACCGTGCTTTTCCTCATTTTCTGGGAATTACTGTGCGCTCGAAATGTTACAAGGGGTAAAAATAGATATCTAATAGTGGATAAACACTGAGGTGGTTTTTTTCTTTTTTTTTTTTTAATTCCAAAAAATGAGCAATAAATTTTCTAGAAATAGTCACTGAGAATGTAGAATAAATAAATAAAAAATTACTCTCTGTTAGACAGAAGCTGATGGACCTCGAGGCACTTTATTAACAGTTAAGGAATGTGGCTCCCACATACAGCTGTGATTGATACGAGTGTCTCTGTGTAGTGATATGAAATACTAATGGAGGCTTCGGTGCAAGAGTTAGGGCTCTCCTGGGGATTTATCGTGTTGCTGTAGACTGGTGAGAGGCAGAAGTTAGCGGAAAGTTGCAAGGGCTGCTGCGTTTTCTTCCCTGCTGTATATTCTCATTTAAGAGACACCAATTCTATCGTAGGGAATGAAGAGGAGGAAATGGAGGCCAAAAATAATAGACTTTTGTGGAAAAAACGCATTTGAAAAACTTGGAGGCCATCTGAAGGCCAGGTGGGGGCTTCTAAAAGTAGAAACCCACAAAGTTTACAAGTTCTGGTTGGGGTTGCAGGCTCAGATCAAGCTCCTCGACCCTAACCGAGGCTATCTGTTGGTCGGGGTGGTAACACAGTGTTGCCTCTGAGCCCTCCAGCATCACGGGTGGTGCTCAGGGGAACCATGGCCGTGATGGAGATCCAGGGGGATGAGCAGCAACGTTTAAGATAAATGCTTCCTATCAACCTATTTATTAGGATCATAAATATAGGCGATCAGCGTGTTAGCCTTTGATCTGAGGCTGTGTGCAGACGTCCATCCTTGGTTTTGGCTGTCATTAATATCTTGAAGTTCTAAAGTGGCGCAGACTGGAGTGGTTTACAGCAAGTGAATTAGATCAATTAATTTCCAAAGCAAACCTAATGGGCATTTTAGAAGAGGATTTAATGTCTCATTTACTCTCTATAGCTATCTTGTTAAATGCCAATTAAGTATCTAAATATTTCTTACAACATTAATGAATTACAGTATAATAAGTATTAAATGATCGCCAGTTCTTGCTAACATGCTGAAGTCTGCTGTTAAATTCAGAAAGTGAACATAACATTTTTCTAGCATGCTTGATTGTGCCAGTAAAACAATTAATTAATAATTAGGTAACGTTTAAGTGACATCGTAGCTAACTGAATATGGACTTCTTTTGTGCAATGGGGTACTGTCAAGAAGTGGAAGTCAGATGACCATCAAGGGTCATATATTTGGATAAGTTCTTTGAACTCCTAAATTGTACAAATGCTTCCATTTCTTCCCGTTAGCTGCTTATATAATTAACGCTGTTTTCACACATAATTGCAGAGCTAAACTGGAAATCTGGCCCTGCATTTGTTCAAACTGAGAAAGACAGCCTTGTGGAATATAAGAGTGCTGGGGTACAAATTTCCTTCTCCAGATGTACTTGGTGTCCTCCGAAACCACCTGTGACTTTTTCATCTGCAGTGAACCACAACTGAATGTATATGAGCTTGCAGGCACAAATAAACTACTTGCAGGTGTTTTTTTTTTCCTTCTCTCTAGATATATATTTGGGCTCTATTCTTTCCTTCTATTATTTGTTCTCCATATGCAAACATCAAGGAGGTGATTTTTAATCAGTCCTTCCTGTTATCTTCAAAGAGAAAGAGGTTTTCCTTGCTTTTCTAGACGAACTGGTTTATGTCGAGATAAAAGATGCACGGAACTACAACAAGATCATGCAAACAGGGTCAGGTAGGCTGGTGCAAACGATGAACCTTGCGCATACCTGTGAGTCCTCAAGGTTCTGAGGGGCTGCTGCAGCCCTGGGCCATGGTGAGCTCCCTGCGTTGTGCTGGTCTGCCAGCCAGCAGGATGCTTGTGGAGTGGTAAGTGTTCAGATGGGCTTCCTTGCATCATTGTGGTCCTATGCGAGTGCTCCTGCAAAAGCTGGCTGGTGGGGTTTTCTTGTGCTCCGTTCCCAGATTAGAGGTTCTTAAGAGTATTCTTCAGGTATTGTTTCTAAACTGCATCTCCTATGCTAAATTGTATGGAGCACAAAGCTGTCGTAGGATTCTTTCTCTCTTTTTTTAAGCAGTGTCCTCCCTATTTGTTAGCAGTTAGTTTATTCTTAAAAGAAGGGAGGAAAATAGAAAAGCAGCACACCAGCACTCAAACCGTGCTGCTCCCTGAGTGCTTTTCTTCCAATTTATGAAACAAACAAAACAAAACAAAAATACCCTCCGAAGTTAAACTAATATGAAACAGCCCCAGCATTTGAACTTGTCGCACGAAGCTGGTTTAAATTTTAATGTGAGCTCTGGAGTAGATTTGTGTAAGGCAAGGTAAAGCAAAGCCCATGAAATATTGATTCTGTACATTTTCTTATGAATTTTTATACTCCAATTTAGTAAATTTTTCATCTCGCCTGCACTTAGAGGTTGCCTATAAAGTCGTTACTACCAATTGTATTAACTGTTGTAAATAAATCATCTTGGTTTGGGCTATTTGTATGAACATGGGCCGACAGGACCCGGTTTTGTTTGAGCTGTGGCATTTCGTGGCCTCAGTCTGAAAGGGCTAAAAAGGGATTATCAAAATTTAAAATCTGTCATGGCACAGCAGCAGAGATGCAAAACGTGTGAGCAGCTGTCAGAGGAAACATCTTCCTCCTATGTTTGCCACCTGTATCGGGTAAAGAAACCTGGAGAACTCTCCACCAGCAAGGCTGTTGTCTGTTTCACACCTGAGAAACTGGCAGCTGGCATTCCAGCCTGCAGTCCTTAGACTTGCAGGTTGATCCGCTGGAGATGTGAGTAAGAAAGAAAGATTCGTTTCACTTGAGGTATCGCCTGGCTTTGCAAAAACAATTTCTTTAAATCTGAAAAGGGAAATCGGAACGTCTGATTTCGG
This sequence comes from Alectoris magna, assembly GCA_030625065.1. Lineage (NCBI taxonomy): Eukaryota > Metazoa > Chordata > Aves > Galliformes > Phasianidae > Alectoris > Alectoris magna. Next base: position 9,806,401 of record CM060576.1, on the reverse strand, counting down.
GAAAAATCCCGTAACTGAAGATTATTCATGTGGCAATTTCAGATGTGTAAGTCACAGTTCTCTATTTTACCTGTAGTTTTGTCTTGTGCTCAAATTAATATCCTCCACCGAACCTAGCTTAGATGTTAACACTGCCTCCGTGTCTCTAATTATAACCTATTAAGTGAGTATGTAGGCAAGGTTCAAGTACAGTGAGATGTGGGCTCTCTACACTGCTTTTGACTGCCATGAAAAGTGTCTCAGAACAACTTTTAAGATATTATATGAAGTTCTTTACCAAGAGAGTGGTGAGGTGCAGGCACAGGCTGCCCAGACAGGCTTTGGGTGCTTCATCCTTGGAGGTGTTCAAGTCCAGGTTGGATGGGGCCCTGGGCAGCCCGGTCCAGTATTAGATATGAAGGTTGGTGGCCCTGCCTATAGGGTTGAAGCTTCATGATCCTCAAGGTCCCTTCCAACCCAAGCCGTTCTAAGATTCAACTGGATAAATGTAACATTCTCTGTTCTGTGAGGTTTTCCATTGGAAAGGTTGACAACTGTTAATAGAAAGCACAGAACATGAGGAACTCAGGGCGTGTTTAGGTGCTTTCCTTTATTAATGAACTAATCTCTGAGGAATGCATGTTTTAATGTTTCTTATTTGCGTTTGTAAGCCCTTCTTTCTGTGAAGACTGACTCAGCAAGTTGCAGCGACCTGCTGCTTCACGTTAAGGTTGGTCAGGTCTGAACTCCATTGCAGACACAAGGGCAGGTTGTGCACTTCAGTGTTGTGTGGCTGCTTGGACCACAGGTGTCAGCTTCACTGGAGGAGGACCTGGCCTGAGGCTGGTTATCTGCATGTGCTTACATCCCTCGGTCCTGAGTGGTGCTCAAGTGAGTGCTTACAGCCAAATGTACGCCTCAGTGTTGTGCTGAAGATGGATGACATGAGGGTGGCTTACTGTGCTTGATGTATAAATAAGAACAGATGGTTTTTCCAGATTCCAGTTAGTGATAATTAAACTCTTAATTTATTATTTTATTCAGAATAAATCTCCATTAATTTTCTGTTTCTGTAAATATTCTGTAACAATGATTTTTGAAAAGCTGTCGTGAGTAATTTGGCTGCGTTGAAGTCAGCCTTATGGTAATATGATCACAAAGCATGCTGGGTGCCCTTTTCCTGATCCTATGTTGGTTATGTATAACTTCTCAATCAATTTTTAGTGGGCTGATGAGTATAGATTGCAAGTTCCTTTCCATAATACCATAGGTGTAGTTATTTCAGGAAACAATCCTGTTTGTAAAGTTGCTTCTCAGGTGTTTGGACACACCAGCAAGACAGGTCACAACTGAAGGAAATTCATTGAGAAATGTTAAAACGAGTCACAAATGTCCCAATAGCCCCAGACTTTCCTGTTCCAACTCTGTCCTGCTCAGAAACCAGCCGTGCTCCATTGTTTTGTGTGTTGCTTAGAGGTTACTTTGTTCAGAACGTTCAAAGCTTTTTTGTTTTTTTTAATGATGATCTAATCAATTGCAGTAGGATTGAAACAGAGACTCAAATATTTTCGAAGCGAGCAGCACCTTGTTGGTTAAATGGCTGTCTGCAGTAATCACCTCGGATTCGGTTTAATTTGCGGTGGTGCAGAAGCTGACCTTTCCGCTGTCTGTATATTTTAAGTGTTTGTGTAAACAGCAGAGGATCCAGCTAATTACTGAGCCTTCCTCCCATTCAGCAGCGCGATGTCCGGCCTCCTCTGATTGTGAAAGCGATAGCACGAGGGCACTCGGAGACAGGAAGGAGCTCGCAGAAAGGGAAAACGGCAGCGGGAGGCACGCAGGAGCACACGGAAATAAGGAAAAGTGACACGGAGCGGGACACGAGCAGCTCCTTGTGCTGGGAGCTCAGGAAGCTGTGCAGGGACGTGCGTGATTGCAGAGCTGGATTGGCTGTGTTGAGGTTGCTGGGGCTGTGTCACCAACAGGCTCGGCTCTGCAAGTTCTTGCTGAGTGCTGGGTTCAGGTTTGTGCTGGGGATGGACCCAGAGCTTTTTTCCTAACTGCCTGCACTCTGTGTCCCAGAGCTTTGCAGAGTTAAAAGCCAATAAAAAGCTGCGGCTCCGCTGCCCACACACGGGTTATCCTCTTGTTAAGGTCTGTGAAAGCTGCTGCTCCCTTACTTTGATGGCGCGTTGCTGTGGGTTTGAGTTGGTGATCCAATATGTGATCCTCGTGCAGAGAGCAGGACTTGGCTGGATGTGCCCATTCTCAAGGGATGCAGTGGGCTTGACAGCAACGCTTCAGGAGCTGGTTGGTGTCTGCATTTCCTTGGCATATGATGTCAAGACTGGAAAGGAAGATGAAACATAGAAGACAAAGATGCCTTTATCTTTTTTTTTCTTTGCATATTTACTTTTAGCACCCTTATTTGGTGGAGATGATTCTTGATTTCTGTGCTAGTGAACTTTGCTATAGACACGTGGTTGCTGGAGCGATGGTGATGGTGTTTTGCTGCTTTGGGGTGGGTGCTGCCTACCTAGAGGTGTAACCTCTGTGGAAGTTCAGAGGCAGCTCTCCCCTGAACCTATATATTATTGATTCTTATTTATTTATTTATTATTTCAAAGGTGCAAGTGAAATCCTGCGGTTGGATTGGAACTGACAGTAATTCAATCAGTTACGTGTGAAAGCCTTTTGAGGGCAGCTAAAAACCAATATTACATGCGTTTTAGTTATTTAGACATTAACGTGTATAGCAAAAGTCACATATTCGGAATTTTTTTGAAAGGCATTTGATCACAATGATATCCTGAACCTAAAACTATTATTTGTAATAGCTGCTAAGTGCATCACTTTGAAATACTGTCTGCACAAACAACTACGGTGTAGATGTACCTTTTTAATCTGAAAATAGTGTTGGAAAAGAAAGGATAGTTGAATTCAGGGAGGAAACCTTGCACATATTTGACTAAATTGGGAACAAAGTGGATGTTGGAAGCTGTCAATAAAGCTGCAATATTGCCCAGTTTAATAATACAAATTCACTCTCACTATAAATGAAACACAGGTATCGCTCTGTGATCAGGTAAGGACCTGTGGTATGGGCATTAGCTAGGCAGATAGCCTAATGCTTTTAACGTTAATATAGTTTTTATCAGCTAGGGAGGCAGAAGTATAGAAATCTTTGATAGGAAAAGGCTTGTTTTTTAAATGCACTTCATTGTGCGGGTGGGGTACAAATGGAAGCGTGGATTTCTAACTACTGCTTTGCACTCTAAGTGAAATAGCGAACGGTTAGGTACAAACTCCCAACTTAGGCATCGGGGTTGGCATGTATCTGCTTATTTGCTGAGCTCCCTTAGCGCCTCATAACTCACCCTGAGCAGACTCGAATGTCGGGTGCTGGGAAGCTCAGAAGGGAGCAAGGTCAGCCCCAAGGGCCCAGCGTTTTAGGAAAGTAGAGCAAATTAAATTCACCCTTCAACCGGAATCTGCCACTTCTGTAAACCTGTAGCCCCCAGATGTCTGCCGAGCAGGACCCAGAAATATTCAGTATATATTTCTCTGGGAAGCGGGCAGTGTCACGAAATGCAATTTTGTTAGATGACCGCATTAGCCTTGAACTTTTCAGACAAGTCTAAATGAAGAGAGAGTTTATTCTGGCTTCCAGAAACTGATGGGAGCCCTGTGGGGCGTAGGTTCAAATTTTTAAATGTTCACATCAAATCAGATAATGGTATCCACCCCCTCGAAAGATCAACGGGTGGAGAAGAAAAGAACATACCAATAAGCGCATGCAATCCTTCAGAGTTCATTATACAGCAAGCGTGTTTCAAAGGACCTTGAGAGCATGTTTCCAAGGGAGGGGCGAGGTCGATGCTCGGATGGGAGAAGCCAATTGAAATCAATGGGAATTGATTTAGACTCCGGGGGCACTGTGTTAAAATCTCCAGCCTTACGATGTAGCTTCATGAATATTAACAGGCGTGGGATCGATACGCAGCTGATTTTCAGATGTACAGCTGGCTCCTTTTCGTCTGTAGATTAAAGGAACGGCAATCTTTCTTTCTTTTAGATAAGATTGAGAATTCCAGAAGATGACTTGTGACTTTAAATCCCGTTCTCCAGGACTATTTGATAAGCTCTACAATATTTTCCTGCTTCCTAAGTGTGCTTTTTCCTAATGGCATTTATCTCTGGTGTCTGTTGCAAGGATTTCTTCCAAAGCGATGAAGAAGTGTGGGTTGCTTTTGGGATGCCGACTCCTCGGCTGTGTAGGCAGCTCTTCAAATGTGCATGAAGCCTGGATTTTTGGGGCTGCCATGCAGGATGGCTCTCCATGCCTCCCACCTGCCAGCAGATGGCTGCCACTCTCCTGCACAAGCAAGGGCTCCGCTGCATGTTATCACAGTCGCAGGGCTTTGCAGAATGCTGTGCTTGGGATATGACAGCCCTGCCTCGGGGCCAGCAAACCACCCACCTGAAAGCCCAGGTGGCTGACACCATAGGAGAGCAGTGCTGGGCTCAGAGGCAGCAGCCTGCACTGTGTCCTGGTGCTGTCAGCAGCTCCTTCCCAGCCCCAGGTGCTGCAAAAGTGAAGTCAGGCTCCGAGAAGTTCTGCTGGAACAGAGGATGCACATGATTTGAAACATCCTGAATGGCGTTGTTGGTTTGTTTTTTCAAAGAGCTGGTCAAGATCTGAACTTGTCAGCTTGTCCTGACTTCCTCAAGGAGCAGAACAATGCCCTGGGTCCAGGTGGCTTGCTGAACCTCAGGGAGTGTTTCAGGCTCCTCTCTGTAGCAAAGGTTTCTGCATTCAGTCTGTGTAGTGACAAAGACTTACATCTTTTTTGTTTTGGCTTAAAAAAAAAACAACAAACAACCCCCAAAACCCCACATAAATTACATAAACCCCCAAATCTTGATCTAATGGGGAGGGATTTTGGTTAGTCCCTGATACATTTGTTTTTTGCAGCATTTCTGTGCTCTGTATCCCTGGCACACAGCAGAGCAGTGCCCTGTTGCATGGTCAGCACTGTGCCAAATGCTGCTACTGGAAAGCAATTCTGGGGGGTTTTGTGGACTCCTGGATTGCAGGCACTGAGAAATGTGAGAGAGGAGGGGAGAAACCCTCCTGTCAAGGGACATTTCAGACAGTCCTTGTGTTATCTGGGAGGTCTACGCTCAGGGGCAGCTGCTATCAGCTCTGGCTGTGAAGGTGCACCGCAGCCCAAAGACTTCCATGGGGAATACTGCCATGGTACCAAAAGTTTTGCTTTGCTGAGGGTTTGTGGCAGATCAGGTGTTTTAGTTAAAGCTGCAATAATTAAGCTTCTGAGCTATTGAGTGTCTTCCGCAATGCGATGAAGTTCTGTTACGTGTGCTGCTTAAATAGTGCTTGGGAGGCTGTCACATCCCAGTTGAGCCTTTCGGTGGGTGCCTGGCGTATCTGGGGCTGGTCTCAAAAGCCCTGCGAGGTGCCTGCGAGGTGACGCTCATTGCTCTGCTCCAGGAGCTTAAATTTTGTCCTTAATGGGGATTCTAGGTATGTTGTGAAATACTTGAAGAAAGCTGGCTGTGTTTGAGGACTGCTAGATTTAGTGCTATTCCCTGTGACTTGAAGTAGGATCTGTCAAACAGTATATCAGAGCATCATTGGAAATGTTTGCTTTATTCCTGTTTTATTACTCTGGCTAGTGGTAAGGATGTACACAAAGGTGACAGACGCATGTTATCAAACATCAGATACTGGAGTGAGTTACTGGAGTTCAGCAGTTCATCACAGGGCCTGATGGTCTCATGCCTTTCAGTAACATAACCCATGAATTCCCCGCAACAAGGTTTGCTTCCGGCCACTTCACTGCATCCCCATGCTGAGCAGTTCCTGGGTCCCCTAAAACCAATGGCTATTGCTAAAGAGCTACAGCTGCCCCAGTGCTGAGGTCTAGTGATTCCTTGTGCCTCTGAGGGCACCTGTGCCTTTGCACACTGTTCCCTTTGAATTAAGGGAGAGCTGTTCTGGGGACAGCTTGCTTACATTGCTTTATCACTAAACTCTGCACAACTGCACTTTGGAGGTTGAGCCAGTGCTGGCACTGAAGGAAAAAAGCTTGAGAGCTCGGAAATAACCCTACAAAAATGTGTGTTCCTAAAGGCCCACACAGCAGTACTGCAGTGGGTTGCAGAGCAGTTTCTGAAAAATAAAAAGTGGGGAAAAACAATGTGAACAATGCGATACAAAACGGGGCAAACTTTTGAGATTTTCCTATTTCTATACATTATTCATGGCGACTGGTGAAAGGCAGCTTGGCTTCTCGCGTGCTTTTGACGGCCAGTTGGAAGTGGTGAAAATGTTTGTAACTTCTATTGTGTTCTTTTCTAATTAGGCAAGGCAAATAGTTGGAGGAGCAGGGACAGAATTAATCACGGGCTCTTGCTCATCACAGCTGTGCTCTGAATGCCTGACAGAGCCACTTTATGGCATATAATTCAACGTATAGAAAAAAAGTATGACAAAGGACATAGTTTTGAAAGCATTTTCAGTGGTGATCATGTGGTTTTTTTTTTTTCCAAAGTCCTGAGCACAAGTGATTACAATTGAACTGAATGGGAACTGAGATGCTTTGGAAAGGGAAATTCTTGCTGGCAGTTTCAGAGAGGAGATCTGAATCTGGATTACAGCTTTTTATGTAATTTGGATGTAATTTTCATGTCTAATTTGGTGGCTGTATAAGCATTTTGAGTGTTTTCTGCAGGCAGTTGGTTACCTAAGCACCCAACCACGTCTCTGAGTGTAAAAACCTGGAAATCAGCTGATTCTGAGGGTACCTTAAAGCCACGAGGTTCAAGTCTTCCTGGTGTATCAGTGTTAAAAGTAGAAGCTGTATTTATATTCTACATGAACTACACGTATGTTTGATGAATGATTTGGTGACAGCAGCTGTCATGTGTAACATCTCTTACTAACTTCAACATGCGTGTTGTTTCGTGTTGGCTTTCTCAAGGAACATTAACCAGTTTGTTTATTGCTTTGATTTTTGTTTTCTTTGACAAAATCTGTAGTACTTCTGCTTTATTTATTTTTATTGTTCATGCCCTCCCACTTTTGCTTTGGTAAGAGTCTCCTAACTTGAGAATGAAGATGCTCTTTGAGTTGAAAACTGCTAATTTAGGAGTAAAGGGTGCAGCTGAAAGTGGCTTCTCCACCCCTTACCTGAGCTTTAATAATGATTTGTATCCATTTTCACTTGCCAGTGGATGTTTGTCAGCCTTGTACCTATGAGTGCAGGACAAGTGATGGACAAGCACGACTCCTACGTAGACACGCAGACCCCCTTTACTTGCAGGGCCAGGTAGTGTCCACACTTCAAAGCAATCTAAAACAGACCTGTAAGCGTACTTACTGAGATGTAATTGTGAATGTAAACGTCTGTGTAGAAAATGTCGAGTGTGAAAGAAAGGGTGTAGCTCCATTACATCATTGTTACATTGCAGTGATGATGTCTGTGATGTACGCTGTGATGTGAAAACTGAATTGAATGAAAAAGTGGCTCCTCTCGCTCTCAGTTTATCCTTTGTTAGAAAGAAATGTGTAGCTTTCCACTCCAGCTTGCTGAGACTCCTGGCTGTTATAAACTCCTGCCAGCTTGGGCTGAAAATCCCAAAGCACTGCAGCTACACAGGTGAAGATTTCAGAGGCATTAGGCGAGGGGATGGCTGTGTAGGTGATCCACGAAAACAAACCCGCTCTTTTATAATCTTTTGTAGTTATCCCATACGATGCAGTGGTAGCATGTGGTGGTTGTTGGATCGGAACACGCTTCTGGCTATTGATTTCTAAAGCAGTGGGTTTTATGGAGAAAATTCTTCTTGGCTTGTTTATTTGTATTGTAATTTAGAGTTGCTGGTGTGTTACTAGCAGACAGATGGCTTTCTCTTCCAGTGCTTTGTAGCACAGGCGCTTGTGTTGAGGAGGATTTCCGAGAGTTAGGAACAATTGCTCGTGGAAAGCAACATTCTGCTGTTTACTGGTAGCCATGCTTACTTCAATGCAGCAAATCAAAGTTTTACTGGGTTCAGAAATGCCAAAGCAGCACATTCTGTACTCCTCAAAAAGAAAAAAACACCAGCGTCTGGAAGTGAAGAACATCTGCATCCCAAGCAGGCCAATTAGGAAGAAGACACGAGTGATGCTGATGCTCTTGGTCTATTTTTGGTCACTCTTTACGTGATCAGGAAAAATGGAGAATGCTTTGGCTTTGATTAACTCTTTGCATGCCTTTTCCAAATCTTCTTATTTTCAGTGGGGAAAGGTTGATGAGCAAAGCTTGCTCGTGTGAACCGACAAAAATGTCTAGGAATACTGAGCAAATAAACCATCACTGGTAGTATTCTTGATACATAGTCCCAGTGTTCTGCAATCTAATGAGTATAAGGCACTGCACCCTCCCATACAGAAGCCAAGAAATGGCCAAGGTGTGTTAAGCATGCCATGTTTGCATATCTCAAGCTTGAATTTTCATGTCTGTAATTTTAATTTAAATTTGACTCATGTCATCTCACATGGCATCGTCTTTCAAAACGGAAATGACAGTAAGATCAAAGAAGGTGTGTATTTCAAAATAGCTTGAAATCTTCAGTGGAAAAAAAGATTGCATGGAGGTCAGTTTTCTAATGTCATTCTCTCTTTTGGGAGCAATTGCGAATCTTTGCATTACTTGATGGTTTTCTATGTATAAATCAGCGAGTGATGCTGTATCTAAGTGACTTGTAAAGACAGCAAAAGCCACTGCCCTTGTTTGTGAAATGTGGATGGAGATTGTGAAGGCTTGGCTTGAGAATCCCCGTGACTTCACAGACAAGTGCAGGACATAAGGACCATCTCGCTGTGCTTGCCCTTTTTCTCCCTCCAGATGCTGGGTGTTGTCAGTGTGTGGTGCCCAGCACAGCCTGACAGCTGGGCACCAGTGGCCATATGCATGTCCTGTCCCTGATGGCCTGATTCGGGCTGTTTGAAAGACAGCAAAAATTCACATGGGTTCCAATAGAGCTCAGGTGATGCCTGGTGGTTGTGAGGGCTGTGCACCTGCTTGAGCTGCAGTCTGGAGTCATACTTTTGTCTTTGAAGTCTATTTATAAATGTTTTTCAGGGGTGTTTCCTCTACAGCATTTAGTGTCCCAGGTGTGGATGTCTGTAAGCTTTTCTCATGCTGTACCTGTGGAGCACTGATAATGGGACAGTTATCTTTTTGGGGTGGAGTGAAATCTGTGTTTACTCATATTTGCCATTTCAGTGGAATCCTTCCAATGCTATTTATGAGACCTTGAATAGACCCCGAGATAACGAGCAGCACCGCTCGCTGCAGCATGCCGGTAGCCATTCAGTTAATCCTTCACACTGGAGTCTTGTTGCTCCTGTGGTGTAATAGCTGTGACCTTTCAAAGGTCGCTTATGATAGTTGGCTGAATATGAGCCAGCAGTGTGCCCAGGTGGCCAAGAAGGCCAATGGCATCCTGGCAGCCAGGGTAAGCTTTCTTTGCTCTTTTGTTAAAGCTTTGACTTGAATGGTAGTGCATTTTCTAAAGATAGCCATTGGGTAACCCCAGAACTAAAGTCACAGGTTTTTAACACTATCATATTGAAGTGACATTCTTGAAGTTCCAGGCATGTTCAACATACCAGATTTCTTGAAATTAAGTATATTTAATGCTCGTCCTGTAGATTTTTGGGTTTCTCACTTAGTGCAATCGACCAGTAGGCTGTTTGTATGAGATTATACATGACTGTAACTAACACCAAACCAGTGGTATTGCTCAAACTTCAGTGGAAATGCTGAACTCTACCGATACTGCTGAAACTTGGATTTAGGTCTTGACTAACCAGAGGATGATTAGGCATCAGGGGATTCAAACACCTTTACTATAGAACTGGTTCCTTTTACACACATCTCAACATTTCTTTCAAAATTTGAATCAGCCCGAGGTTTTCCCCATGCAAAAAAGTGAATCCTGCCTTTTGCAGGTTTGAGTTGTTGATTCCAGAGAGCTGTGCCAGTTTGTGATTCCTCTTAAATGCTTGCTATTTCTGTACAATTCCCTCAAGCGTACGATGGTTTATTCTGTTTCATTAACATTTGGAAAGGATTTGAGGAATTGCATGGTTTGGTCACTACAGTAAAAAGATAATAATGCTCTTGGGAGAAGCTAAATGTGGAAATTGCATGTGAGAAGCTGCATGTCCATCCTTGGAGGCTGTAACAGCCTTTCTCTGTGGGGTGCTATAAAGTTTTAACTGCCCTAATCAGCAGGGATCATCAGCACCACTCGCGGTAGAGGAATGGCTCTTCTGGACGATAACACTGGGAGCCTGCAGTCCTTGGTGGCTGTGCCTGTGTATCCTTTTCTAAGCATGAGACCGTGCCAAAGTCCAAACTCATCGTATGTTGAAATAGTTTGGAGGGAAGGCTGCCATGAGAGGAGCGCTGGCTGGACTCTGGCATTGGGTAGGGAAGGCTTGAATTCACGTTACTTATTTCTTTGCATGCAAGCATGCCGCAGTCTGTATTACAGGCATAGCTACAAAGCCACTTTCTTTATCTAGCTATACTCCACCAGCTTCATAATGCTGCGCAGCAGTGTCCTGCCGTCAGAGCAGACTCATTAACCAGTTTCCTTTTTTAAAAAAAAAGAAAAGCAATTAGCAGCTGGGCAGCAGGAGCTGTGGGCAGCTGCTCTATGACCTGCTGGCACCAGGACTCTGCTCTGTGCTTCTGCAAGGGTTCTGTGGCACGGTGCGTGAGAACTGGCTGATACATGCTGATACAGCTCCTGCATTTCAGCTGTGCATTACCCAAGGTGCTGGTGGAGCCTTGCAAGGTGTTTTGGCTAATTTGGCAGGGGTGGGACGGGACTTGTGCATGTTTGACTACAGCATGTGCCACATCACCCAGTTCTTTAGGTATGTTTATGCTAGGCTTCAGAAGAGGCTGCAGTGATTCCTATGTCATAAGTTGCTGGCAATGTTTTGCCCCAGAGACCTTTCACTGTTGCTTGCAGCCATGGGAAATTACAGTTAAGAGGTTGCTACTACTGCAGCCTGGGTTGACAGCAAGAATAAAACAGCAGACCCAGAACAAAATAGTGTGTGGCCTGCAGCATGCAATGCGCTCAGCATCGCTGCCTGCAGAGCAGTAGAAGTGCAGTAATGCTGCTGTGGGGATATTGAAGAGGTCTCTGTCACTTTTGAAGTTGGACTTGAGGGTCCCTGTAGGTTAACACTGTCCTGCATGCATTGTCTGGCATTTTGGATTGAGAAGACATGATTTTCTCTCAAATCTTTGAAAACTCCACTTCCTTTGAAATCTGAAATGTGGCTCATGATGCAGCCTTTTCTTGGGAGCAGAGTTGCCCTGTTCTAAATAAAAAAACAAACGAAAAAAAGCTTTATTCTTTCTTCTAGAAACAAGCTAATTGTGAGGGAGGCAGGGAGATACTTAACAGTTTCTTATCGCTGTAGCCTGAGAATGGGAGCTGCATTCTGCATCCCTCCCTCCTCTCTGCCCTTCCCTCCCCACCCCACCTCCTCGCACTGCACCGTACATAGGTTTACATCCATGTCTAAGATTAAACACATCTATACCTTATTTTGCATCCTTCGAGTATTATTATAATCAGGCCGGTTTATTAAGAATTAATGCCCTGTTCGTGAACTGAGAATAATGGAATGGCCGCATTTCCTCTTGTGCTGGACTGTGATTTACTAATAGGAGCTTCTAGGGAAAGGATCATAAAAGAGTGAGGCCCCCACCTCTGGATTAATATTTAATCAGGTGTTAAGAGAGCTTGTGCTGGATCCCAGAGTCACTAGCAGAAACCTGCAGGGGAAATGAGAGGGTCCTACTTCTTAAAGGGGCAATGCAGTTATAACTAAAGCCTCAATCTGAAGCCCATGGATGTAAATGAAAAGGTCCTGTTGATTTCAAGACCTTTGGATCTGGCCCAGGGGGAACCCAAAGTGATTGTTTTTGCATGTGAGACAGAAAAAAACAGATGTTCCTATTCTTTCTTTCTTTCTTTTTAATTCCAAAGATATCAAACAAGATGAACGTGCAGTGGTCTAAATTCAAAATGAACAGCGTGGAAAAGGTCTGCTGAAGACATGCGTTAAACTAGCTGAGGGCCAAACTGTTCCAAACTTTATGAGCAGTTGGAATATGAGTTCACGTGGCTTATTTCTCCCATTCGTGCATAAATGAGCTAAGCAGAGCAGTGTGGCAGTTGAGTAGTTCTAAGTCTTCAGTGGTTTGTAAACGATAGATCAAATACTTATTTTTTAAGTACGCACAGCTCAGTCCCCTCTGGTGTACAAACAGAACCTGCCTCTCTGCAGCAGGAGCAAGCTGGGGGCTCCTTGCACAAGTGCCTTTGTGGGTCAAAGCCCCACAGCCCCCAGAGCAGAAGGTGCTGGCAGCCCATCTGATGGTGCGTTTTGTGAAGGGAAGTTCTGTAATTGAGTGCCATCCTCGGTTGCTGTGCCCAGTGCCCTTACTTGGTTATGGTAAACATGCAGGCCTAGCTTTGCAATACCAGGGCTGAAAGCAATGTTACTGTCTTGGAGCAGTGCTGGCAGATGTAGGGTTTTTAGTCTGTGTCTGCTGTGTCATAAACTTTGCCTCCTGCTGATGTGAGATCCCTGAGCATGAAGGAGGCAAAAAAACAGGGCTGTGCTGAGGTGAGAAGGGAAGTGGCTGGGGATGGGAGGACGTGGAACTTGACCGTGGCAGGTTGCTTGTCTCCCTAAACAAAACATTTTGCTTTCTGGCAAGCTTGTGTCTTACGAGGGATCACCCAGCCAAGCTGATTTGTGATCTCATGTCATCCCTTTAAAACTGAGCCTTCAATCTGCTCTGCATGCATGGCAGTGCATGAAAATTGCAGGAAGATGGCACACAGCTGCGCGGTGTGGCTTAACAGGGACCTCTTCTATTTCAGCGCAGGCTGCCATGTCCTCAGTCACTGTGTTTTGATTGATCTGAGTTTGCATCTGCTCTGCTCCTATGGTGGTTTTGTGTCAGTGCTAAAGCACAGGCAGGGCACTGATTGGGGCTGGTTTGCATCAATAGTTCTTCAGCTGTTCCCTGGGCACACTCACTGGGTGCCCTGTGCAGGCTGACTGTGCAATATAATGATGAATGGTAACATGGCGCATTACATCTGGTTTACTTAGAAAATCTGCTGGCATTTCTATATTGATTTTTTGGCTTTTTGCATTCAAAAAGATCCTAAAACAGAAGCAGACAGTTGAAATGTTTGCCTGAGTGATAAATCCTATGAGAAGTCTTAGGTTGGATGCTTCGAATTGAGAATGTAACTGCGGAAGAATATTTCCACCTTGATTTTGCACTGAAGAAAAGTGATCCAATTCTACCCTGCAGTCTCCAAAGGTGAATACATGCAGGCTGTATGTTTTTTTTTTCTTTTTTTTTCTTTCTCTTTTTTTTTCTTCTGTGGTTATTTTAACATCTTGAGGTCTTTGCAATTACCTCAGGCTCCATAGAAGTCAAGATTTCTGGCTTTTGTGTTTTGAAGTATTGCAGGGTGCTCAATATCTTTGAGGATCAATAGCACAGGAATTAAGAAGGGCACCTCAAAGCAGAGATGGATGCTGAGCTGTGCCCGCTGGATCATGGCTGGGTTCCTCAACCACAGGGCTGAACAGCTGCCTGATAATGATTGCTCCCAGAGAAAAGACTCTCCCTGAAAATCTCTATCCAACACCACCTAATAGGCAGGGCTTATTTCAGAGTTTTATTCCAGCTCATTTAAGTTTAGGGACCTTCCGCATTGCTCATTAATCTCAAGGAAAAATGCAGATGAGAGAGGTTCAGTGGGTGTGCAGCCACTCTAGATGAGCCTGGGAGAGGTCTTTTCGTTCCTCCTGCTGGCTGAAGGTCAGGAGCCAGGGCTGGATTAAAGCTCCTCGGCAGAGCAGTGCCCAATTACACCGCGTTCCATACGGGCTGGATAGCACGAGACCATTACTGTTGGTGGGAAGAGGTGGGCATGTCTGTAATTTGGTGGGATATGAGAAATGGATGGAGAGAACTGAGTAGTGTTTGAAATGGAACAGGGAAGAGGGGGCTTTTGCTTTTAACGATGCAGTCATGGCTGCTTTGTGATTCAGCCTGCCGCCCTCTCTTGAAAATAGTACAGAATTGTCCATTAGTGGCACGCACGACTGCAATAAAACTTATGAAAATTATTTATTGCTACATCAAGCCGTATAATTCCTTCTTATAAAGCAAGATGTAGCAGAAATGGGGTAAAGGCCAAGCATTTAGCATTTAGTTCCCAAATACTAAGGCCTTACCTAATGTAAAATGTATCCCTTGCAATTAAGAGTAGAAGATAATGAAGTTTATGACAGTCCTTATTTTTTCTCCCGCTGTTTGGCAGTCCCAGGGCTGGCCACATAGCAAGCACTCTCCAATTCATGCAGATTTCAGCTTTGCAGTCCATTTTCCTACTTCTCCTGTGTTCAGACCACGAGGTGTCCTTGCCAGTAAGATCCGGGGCGTGGAACTTGGTTTGCTGGCTAGGGACTGGCTGCAGGTGAGAGAAGTTGCTTCCTATAGGGAGTTTGTTGTCAGCGTGCAGGCTGGGAGCATCTCTCACCAGCCAGTCTTTGCGCCCTCCATGTGTGGGAGCATCAGGGCAAGGGCTGATTCCACTTGGGAAGCTTCCTCTTGCTGTGGTCAGTGGGAGTTTTGCTGCTGATTGGTTACAGTCTGGATTACAGCCCTCATGTTGGCGGAGAGATATTGATTATGAGAGGCGGAAAACATAACAAGGTGTTTTATCAGAAAAACAAGCACGAATGTGCAAATAAAAACACAGAGATAATCAAGGTCAAAGCTGTTTAATGGACCTCCATAAAGTTATGTTCTACTTAAATCCTAATTATCTCCTGTTTGGGGCATTTCAGTGGGATTTAAGAAATAGGCTTGCGGAGAACCTCTGGGTGGAAATTCAACCTTCACAGAGAAAATAGGAGGAGGTTAGTTTACATTAGGCATCTGTGTATTTTGTTCCCAAAGTAGCACTTAGGAAACTGGCCGCAAACAGCACACGCTGCGTTACAGCCAGCAATTTAATCTGCAGGCACAAATATATAAAATCCGTGATGGGATGGAGTGTATTGCTGTGGGTGTTGGATGGGGGTACTTGGGAGAGCCAGAAGGCTGAGCAACAAGTGGCAGTTCAAACCTCTGAGTTTACCACAGCATCACGTATTTGACACGATGGATGTTCTCCTCAGGTTTCTTGTATTTCAGATGCTTTAATTGTCGTGGAAACAGCGAGGCTGTGTTAGCATGGGTGGAGCTGAGTGGTGCTGTTACAATGCAGGGGAAAAGAATCAATTTATTCTGTGGCTTGCAATTTATTTCATGGTTGGTGAAATGTCGTTTTATGTGATGATTATGTTACCCAAGTATGCGGTGTACTGTCTCTGTGTCTAATATAAACAATTGCTGTATATGGGTTGCATGCGTGGTTCTAATGTGATCGTGTGGCATGGCTCTGAGATTATATTGCACTGGTCACATTACTCACCAATTCAGACTTTCCTGTTGGTCAAAATCCCAATATCTGACCAGGTCATTGCAAATGAATGTGAGCAAAGCCCATACATGGCAAGTCTTGTCGTCATACATTCCATGGAGGGCACATATGGAACAGTCGTGTTCGGGTGTCCACTGAGTCCTTAAAAGCACTTCTGGAATCCCACCTGGAGGGGTTGACTTCTTCATTGTCAAAAGTCCCATGGAAGAAACAGATGAAAAAAACAAGGTGACTTCTTTATAAAGAAATGCTCTGGAGGTTCTTAATGAAGATCTTTTTGCAGTACAGATGTGAGCTGCTTATGCCTTCCTGAAAGCAGACAGGGAATTTGCTCTGTCTGGTAGCACATCTAGGCTACGAGAGGCTGGACCACTGTCTGCACTAATCCTTCCATCCTTCTCATGTGTTTTTTGAGTTTGTACCACAGAAAATATACTTCCAGAATTGCAAACCTCGAAAGCAGAAGTGCTTCTACTCGTTTCAGCCCTATTGCCAGGATCCTAGTGATGTGTTTGATGCTGCAATGTCAAAGGCAGGTAGGATGCCTCAGTGCCTACTCGGCCCAAGGCAGCAGAAGTGCCTTGAGCACTGGCTGCATTTCATGTGCTAACGAGCATTCCTGCCTCTGCCCTGGCGTGGTGTCTGCAGACCAGCAGGTAAAAGCTGGCCCTGTTGGGAGCTCAGGGTTGCGTGTGCTGAGTAGCCCCATCATAGAGTCAGAGCAGCTGATCTGTTCTTGGTTCACTGTGGGGGAAGGAGAAGGAATTGATAGGACAGCTGCTCCTTCCTGGCAGGCAGATAAGTTTGCTGTCTTGAGATGGCATTTCAGTCTTGCCTCTTATTCGTATTCCCTCCCCCCATTCTCCCTTCAGCTTTAATATCTAGGTTTGTCTGATTTTTAAACTGGGTTATTTGAATGTCAAACTTTCAATAACACTTTAATAGAGGTGTCCATTAACCCATGCTAAATTACAGCAGAACATCTCTGGAAATACATGTGACATCCACATGAATACCAAATGAATTCATTAGGATCAGTGCTATTACAATGAATACCAAATGAAACCCACAATGATGGGGACATCATCTTTCTGTGAATAATCGACAGCGTTCCTTTGGCACTACTCAAACACATCAGCTGTTTGTTTCCGCTGATGAGAGGTGGCAGCCTAGGTTTTGGTTAGATAAACAAACGATGACACCAATAATCACTTAGTTGGTGGCTGTAATGCCTGGTAATCACATCCCACTATCGTGCACGCGAGAAGCAGCGCTGCAGTTTTTATGCATAATGAATCCCAAACACTTCATAAAAGGTGATAACTTTCTTTGACCACTGAATACATTATTTATAAAAGTGCTCCATTCCCTTCCCCCTCTCACTCTTGGAGATCTTTTAAATATATATATATATATTTTTTTTTTATCATGTAGAATACACTGGTAGCTCTTCTTAGACTATGAGGTCTCTTCTTATACATAATTTATAAAACAATTTACAAGTGATTTATTTTTAGCAATAAGATAAAACATGGAGTGAAGGGTTTTGCCAACAGAGATACAGACAGTTTGGGAGCAATGCTTGTGGGGGAGCCTGGGGTCAAGTGAAATTTATTTTTCTGTTTTCCCCAGAGGTGAACCTTAAGGAGACTGCCTTTTTTTTGTGCTCATTTACAGCGTGTGCTGTACAGAGCGCTCTGCCTCCTAAAATCATGTGGAGCTGTATGGCACCATGTTCTGGATGGCCTTGAAAAATATCTCTTAAATGAACACGCAGGCAGGTAGGGCTTGTTGATGGATACAACAGGAGTGTTTCTTTCCAGTGCTGCCTGTCTGCGTGGGTTTCTGCCTGGCTCTTCCTGGCCGGAACCCTGCTGGGTGATGGAGCTGCCATAGGTGGACTCAAGTCCTGGTACGGGATGCACACCTCGGTGGCAAGAGGAGGGACTGTGCTGTCTGCTGGTTCCCAGGAGATGGCAGTGTTTAAGAGCAGTAGCAGAGCATCTGGCACGTCGTTAACCTCCTGTCCTTGCACCAAGCTTGGTCCTCAGCATCAGTAATGCAGGAGTGTCCTTACGGTGGGATGAGAAATGCAGGCTTGACCCAGGGATGACAGTGGGCTGTGTTACAGCAGAACCTCTTGTATCAGCTGTGGTGGTGCTTGGTAGGAGTTGGTTATTGTTTTGGGCTAGTGTGTAGCAAGATGTTTCCAGACATAGCTCTCTTCTGTCCCAGCTGCAGCCCAGCGTTGGCTCTAACCAGGAAGCCCTCATGCTACATCTTGTTTTGCTTCAACTGAGGTTTTTAAAAAACAAAACAAAACATTTTGGGGGGTACTTTGTCCTGGAGAGCTGGTAACCACCATAGCACGAACTGTAATCCGCATCAGTGACCGTATTATTGAATAACCACTGAATGAGGCTCTCACCTTCTGCCTTTCCCAGATCCTTCAGAGGTGTCACAGCTGGTTCCCAGTGTCTGTGCAGGATCACAAGGCTACCAGCTGGGCCACCAATGGGTGGTCTTTGGAGCTGAAGCTACATGGATGTGCTGCCTGGTCAGCATGCTGGAGCACTCAGAGCTCTGTAATGTCATTTTGTATGCGGCTGTGTAATACAGTGGAGAAGAAATTTCCAAGTGTCTGGTCTCCATGTAATGAACTGAGCTGGTTCTGGCTGCTGGTGTTTGTGTGATGGAGCTGAGTTGGGGGGAATGCGTTGCTTCTGCAGGCTTTCATTGGGATCAAGGCATCAGCACCTGAGGGAACATCCTCCTGGAAGGTCACCTGGGAGGGTAAGCACATTGCTGAAGTGAAAGTGTTTCCACTTCACGGGAAGCTTATCTGGAGTTAAGCTTAGCATCCAGACACTGGAACAGTTGTGACATAAGGTGAGAGTTCAGGGATTGGGGCTGTTTTGGGGTCAGGCTGAAAAAGCCTGAGCTGGAGGCTGGGTGTGCAAGCCTGGGTTACTGTGACCTGCCATGCTGCAGGGTTCTGCTTGTGCTGTCTGCTCCTGGGCTGTCGATGGGGTCTCTCCATGCAATCCCGGCCTTGAAACCGTTCACAGCCTCTCAGCTCCTGGGGAACTCATTCACCAGTAAACTGTTTGTTTTAAATTAATGTCTACAAAGCTGACTCCGTGAGCAGCCTGGACCTTGATTCAGTGGGACAGGGTACACGCACCCTGGAAAACTGTAAATGCGGGCGCTGCTTGCCTGTGTATCCAGAATGCAACAGAGCTGTCAGATAACACATGAGAGATGGTTAATAATAAATTAAAAACATCGCAGCCACAGGGAAACTGCATCTCTCCCCTCCCCCTGAACTCCCCCTCTCTTTTGCTTTTTTCTACCCCATGGGCTTAATCAGCATCAAAGAGTAACAAATCCAATAAAATGTTTCCCTGAGCCAGGAACCAGCCTGAACTGGATACAAACACCAGCCGCGCTCCCCCCGACCGCCAGCCCCTTCTCGGAACAGCTGACAGCCGAGGTGAGGGAGAACAAAGAGGGATGGGAATGGCGAATCAGAGGCACCCCCATCCCTCGGCTGGTGTTGGCAAGCTCTGATAGTCTTCCTGTGCTTTTAGGCTTCCAGCTCAGAAAGCTTTTCCCTCAACCAACTTGGTTTTTATCCCACTAAGATCAGAGATTTACGGGGAGGGGAAAAGGGGAGAGCGCTTATTCATCTCCACTTATCCCTCCTTTTTAAAGTTGAATTCAAGCAAAAGAACTCCTGTTGGATTGCAGTGGGATGGAGTGGTACACTATGTGTGGCTGCCCTGCACCCTGCACACCTCAAAGGGGTTTGCATGGTCAACAGCGAGCCATGCTGGGGGGGATCCTCACTGTGCTGCCCCTCAGGCTCTCCCTGCATGGGAGCATTGCTCCTCAGTGCTGAGGTGGATGGGTGTCCTGAGTAAAGTGAGGCGTCAGGCTGCATTGTCAGAGTGAAGGCTGTTGTGGCTGTAGCTGAAGTCGATGGGCTGATGTTGCATTTCCGTAGCCAAAGGTTCAGCCCAAGGTACCCGCCTGTCTATCAGCTGTGTGTGGATGCCCCAGTAATGCTGATGACACTGGGGGATTAGGAAAAAAAAACACCACATTTTTAAAAAGATTGCCAAGAAGAAGTGAGGAGAACATAGTACCAGCAAGTTCTTCATTCTGTGCTGCTCTGTATGGATCACTGCTCGGGGTATGCCTGTGGCCCTCCAGGCTGTAATATCTAAGCACTTTCTACTTATTGGTACTGGGAGTGCATCATCTCCGTAGCCTTGGAGAGATGGTTGCCGTCATTTCTGTCTTGGAGATGAAAACTGGAGCATAAAGGAAGAAATGTGCATGCATAAAAGCCTGTGGCAGAGTTAAGAAATGAATAACTATAACTCAAAGTGTGCTCCATCAGATTGTAGCCGGAAGAACATCCTTGCCTTTGGCCTGACTGTGGGAGCTGCAGTGCTTCCAGATGAGTTCAGGCATCGTTTCTACTCTGTGCTGGATCCAGCTTTCCAAAGCTGCTCTGTTGTACTACATCGTAACTGGATATAAGGAGAAAGTTTTTTTTACAGTGAGGGCAGTGAGGCACTGGCATAGGCTGCCCAAGGATGAGGTGGGTGCTCCATCCTTGGAGGCACTGAAGGCCAGGATGGGGGGGGTCTCTGAGCACCTGATGGAGCTGTGGGTGTCCCTGTGCATTGTGGGGGGTGGACTAGATGGCCTTTAAACGTCTCTTCCACCTGAAGCAATTCTATGATTCCATAACGGTGATAGAGGTGGGGATTTCATGTAGCTGGCAGTCAGCTCCGTCCCCCAGCATCAGGGGCACCTGAGCAGCGAGCATTTTGTAAATCAGAAAGTTTGCTTTAGTCTTCCATGGGAGATAAATTGGCCATGCATTTTCCTTTAAATGTGAACCTACAAACCTGCTCCCGTTCCATGTACATCACCCTAAGGACCCCTTGGCTTTTTCAGTAAGAGCAGACATTCCCAACTGCTTCTTGTTCTCTACCAGTTGTTATGCACACTGTGGCATCTTGTCTCCAAAAAGACAGCTGGCGTGTGAGTGATATCAGCTTGGTTTGGATGGGTCGGGTGTGGCTCCTATGTTGCTGCGATCACATCCACAGCACAAACAGTGTTAGTCAGGAGAAGCATTGCAGGAGGCTGAGGTGGTGCTGCTGAAGTGATCCTACCATGGTACCAGGAGCTGATCACCTGTCTGAAGAGCACAGCTCCTTGGGTGCACTTTCTCACGTAGAAGTCTCACTGTCAGGACCTCGCTGTGTATGCACCGTGAGCTCGTCAGGCTTTAATGGATGCATTCAGATGCTACCAAAGAATTCCTGTGGAAATGCGAATGACATCCACGTTACAGTCATAATTAATTAGCCAATCAATTATCATGATGAATGCTTTTTTAATGAATCGGTTGCAAATAATTTTCAGTTCCTATGGTTTTCATTGGGAGCGCATGAATCATGGCAGACTCTTTGGGTTGCTGAGGAATGTTGGATGCTAATCCGAGACCTGAGCATCTTTACCCGAGGTGAGCCAGGTCCTGAGCAATCAGATCCAGATGCAAGGATGGGGAGCTCTCCTGGAGGTCAGAGGCACTTCAGATTTGGAAGCAGCGCCGGCACAGGATAATGGTTGGCCCAGAGAATGGAAGGAGCAGAGCTGAAATGGCTCAGGGTGGGAGTTGGAGTGCTTCAAATGCAGATTTCACTGCTCATTCTGTATGCACTGGAGAAAAAAAAAAAAAAAAGAAAGAAAGGTAAAATAGTATAAGTAGTACATAGAACTGATTGTGAACTGTTGGACCAGTGTGTTTTTGTGGTTTTATTTTTTCTCTTTCTGATATTAGATTAGGATTTCTATAGATCGGTATAAGTAGAGTTTACTCTGGTGATTCTCTGCCCAGGAAAACTGGGTGTCTGGATGCATCTGTCTGAGGGACTGAGGCTTAAATCTGCAAAGGCTGCTTCTGCGTGTCTGCCCAGGCCTGGGTTTGGTGCTCATTTGTTCATGTGCTTGCATGGCTCTGCTCTTTGAGTGCTTCCAGAGGGATCAGCAGAAGCGCATTACTGAGCTCTCTGGGTGCTCCTGGGATCAGCCAGGGGGCGTTCCGAGTGTTTTGGTGTTCTGTACAGCTGTGGTAAAGCTCCCTGGAGCTGAAGCTGCAGCAGGGAAGTGCAAGGGATTCATTCCCATGCCCAGCTGTGCTGTGGAGCAGCAGTGGGAGCTTTTCTTCTGTGGGAAGCAGTGGATGCCTGATGTGGCCAGGGGTTTTATTTTTTAATGAAGAGATAGCTTAAAAAGAAGTGGGGAGGATTGATGTGAATCCCTAGGGGAGGGGGGAAACCTGAACCAGTTTGAGGATGTCGACAGGCTGTGTTTGAGGGCATCGTACTTGAATGAAGAGAGTCAACATAGCAAGAAACCAAAAGACAAAATGCCACCTAAACCAGTTAGAAAATGTTAAATAATACACAATGGCAAACTTGAGCCGGAGGTAGTTTGATAGTATATGTAACCGCATAAACATCAGTGTAGGAATTGATTTGTGTAATGTGCCTGTTATAGGTGACTTCTTTCACTTGCAGCTAAGAAATGCGTGGATGTCCTCTTGCATCACTGAGGGAACCTGCTCGTGATGGGGTGGAATTGGTACATCTTACTGCAACGTTCCTGCTCACTGCGTTAGTGTAGCGGGTTGGAACACAGTGAGAAGAGATGTCTTTAATGAGCTTTGTGCCATGGGTGGGAGAGATCAGCGGTAACCTTTTTTGTAAGCACGGCCATAATAGTTCAGGTAGTAAGTTTGCCTTTAAGGATTATTATATCCTGCAATCTAAAAAGCACGCTTTTGGCAAATGTGAGCCTGATATTTGCTTTCTAAAGGTATGGAAAGGTGCCTGTTGATTTTTGGAAGCCCTGAAAATCTTTGTCTCCTGAAAAGGGATGTGGGCACCCAATTTGTGTAACCAATACAAAAGCTTGCGAGTAGTCCTGACGTGACTATATTAAAAAATGTGGGGAAATATTTGTGGGATATTCCTTGGAGTCTTTATACTGTTTTACTGGCAATCACATGAATTTTATATCTGTCATGAAATCTCCTGACGTTTCCACCAATGTGTTGCAAGGAGGTCATTAGAACAATTACTGAGATGTGGGAAAAGAAGTAGCATTCCATAGCATCGTTTGCCAGCACTGCCATCTCTAAGCAATTAAAAACCATGAGAGCAAAAATTTGACATTTTCTTGGACTTTGTATCCATAGGGTGCACCCGTGCTTTTCTTTGTGAGGTTTTCTGCGTTGCTATACTTGTAGACTTCTGTTCTTTGAAGGGATAAAGCTGTTTGGGAGAATTGGAGTCAATTGGAAAAAAGAAGAGAACTCGGCAACTTTGAATGTATTTAAATTTTTAGAGGAATTATTTATTTTGAAGAACTTCCCCCGTGAAACAAGTTCTGATAGAAATCAGCTCACTTTATGGTGTTGCTATCACTACTTTTTTTTTTTTCTTTTCCAAAAATGTATGGGCAGAGTCAGGTTCAGTCCAGTTGTAGCAGTTGGAGGGTGGAGGGGAGAGCATCTGGGGATTTCTTCTCCCAAAAAATGGTGGTGCAGTGGCACAGCTGCCCAGGGAGTGATGGGGTCACCATCCCTGGAGCTGTTCACGAGCCGTGGGGATGTGGCACTGAGGGACGTGGGCAATGGGCACGGTGGGGAGGGTTGGGGTTGGACTTGGGGAATCTTAGTTGTCCTTCCTAATCTTTATGACTCTCTGATCCTGATGCAGGGCGCCGGAACTGGGGTGAAAATGGCGCTCGGGGCCCCTAGCTCCTCGTCAGCCTGACGCATTGCCAGTGACCCGCGGGTGTCACCCATTGGGTTCTGAGGTCTTTAAATGCCAAATGGCTGCAACAGATTTGAAAATGAACGCAGCTCTTCTCAGCACTGAGTAGTGACAGCAGAATCACTGAGAAGCTATTTCACCTTGGCTTGGCAGTGGTGGGCAAGGCTAGAGCCAATGAACGTTTTGTTAGGCCGGGGCTGTAGTGACCAAGGCTGTTTTGCTCACTGCAGTCCTCTAGGAAGGCGTGTAGGCATCTGAGAGAGCGTAACTCATTCTGGAAATGACATATTTCAATATTGAAGCTGAATTTCAGTTCCGTGACATAGAACTGATTTCTGACTCCAGATGGAAAAAATTCCAAAACTCAAATAATTGAATGGAGCTGATATCTGGTTTCCTGACCAGCTCTATTTCTCATGCAGCAATAAGCTAAAGTTCTTGAGAAAATCACCCAGCATTGAAAGAACTGCAGAGCGGGTGTACCGAGCTCGGCTGCCCTCCCACCATCAGTAAGGCACGTAGGGTTATTTCCCCAGGGGCTCCTGCAGAGCCTGCTGGCGGTGTGGCCGTTAATAAAATGGGGAAAATATTGGTGTGTTTTGTCTGAGATCTGCTTTGAGTTTGTAGAAACACCTTTCAGTCTTCCTGGATCCAAGTATGTGATTTATTCCCTTTAAGTCCTAAATAAAGCGGAAGACAAAGCAGACCTGACTTTCCTTACTCAAGCAAGGAATTTCGGTATGTTACACTGCTCTGAGCAGCAAGAGCGTATCTTCGTGGCCATACCTTTGTTTGACGTGTGTGCCCACCCTGTTAAACTCATGTGGGGAGCACCAGAACTGATGTTCTGTGCAAATAACAGAACTGCGTTTGGATTGCACGGGATGGGGTCTGCAGTGGGTCTTGTACCCATGCTCAAGTACAGTTGGGGTGTGTGGCATGAGGGCTCTGATACACCTGCAGTCTGTGGAGTAAGTCGCTATGGACTGGTCCTTAGCATCCCACCGACCCCGGAGACATCTCTGCTGCTGCAGAGGTGATGGCTTGCACTTTCCCAAACAAAGCACAGTGATGTTTCCTGTAATTTGAAACAAAGAGACAACTTGCTGCTTTGTAATCCGTGGGTGGGGGAGGCACCGTTGAGTCAGGAAGCCCCCAGAGGGTGCTGGCTTTACTGGTTTCAGCTGTGAAATCAAAACATATGCATGACTCAGTCCAGTGGTTAAGTTCTGCTCACTTTGAGGCCCTGGCTTTGATTAAATTCATGTGTCATTTTCAAAGGTCCATGTTTAGCTTGGTTTTTAGATCATGCTTGCATAATTAGTTTATTTAAACTATGTCTCATGTTAAATCAGATTTTGCCTGTGGACTTAAGTACAACTATGTAATAAGATATACCTATTAAACAGATGTTTAATCTTAATGACTGTGTTCTTGACAATCAATTGAAATTGAACATCTAATAACTACACTGCAACTGGAGATATCTCTTTGCGTTTAATAAGATGCTATAGTAATATAATTATAGTAATATAGGATATTATAAATAACATTCATGGCAGTACACCAATGTTTGTGTAACGCACATAATATACATAAAGCCATGTGAGAAGTGGGGAGGCTTTAGCTCAGCTCATCATTTCCCTGACGGGAGAGAACAAAAAACCCTAAATGTTATCCTCTTACAGAGGAAACAATTTGTGTTGGCACCACAGCGTGTCCTGCAGCAGCACCGTGTCCATGGGTCACCATCCCACAGAGCTCCTCGCCCACACCAAGTCATGGCCAGAGCACACTGCTCAGCAAAGCACTGAGCTTCCCCTGGAAGCCATAGGATGGCTTTGGTTGGAGAGGACCTTAAATATCATCTAGTTCCAACTGCTAGAAGGACGGGTGTTGTTTGTGTGTGCGGGGACTGTTCGGTATTTTT
Organism: Alectoris magna; assembly: GCA_030625065.1. Classification (NCBI taxonomy): domain Eukaryota; kingdom Metazoa; phylum Chordata; class Aves; order Galliformes; family Phasianidae; genus Alectoris; species Alectoris magna. Next base: position 9,781,009 of record CM060576.1, on the reverse strand, counting down.
GTCGGACTCGATAGAAGAGAAGGGAATTAAGGAAAAATAAAAAGGAAAAGCAAATCAAAGTATGCAAATGTTGGCTGGGGGAAAAACCCAACCAACTCTGTGTGAATCCTTATTGCCATTTTGCTTCTGTTCACTTCTGCAGCTTCACACCCGTGTCTCTGATATGCGGTTGTAACCGTACCGATACAGGAGCGATTGCACCACCACAGCCAACAGAACAGCTGACTGTCCCACCAATTCCATCTGATATTCCTGACTTGAGAGCTTTGCATTCTATTCTTAAGACGAGTACAGATGATTTGGTTTCTGTCCTTCTATCTTCTTGTATCGTAAGTGCATACTGATAGACATTGGAATATAAAACCAAATAACAGGTTCATAACGTTCTTCCCAGAATTACCAAATCTATGTTGAATTGCTTATTGAAAAAAATTGTGTATTTTGGTAGATATGCAGGATTTTAGGGTTTTTTTTTTCATTTAGGCCCTGGTTCAAGGAGGTGTTTAAGCCTTTCAGTAAATCTGTTGCACATGTGTTCAGTATTAAGTGCATGCTAACTAGAAATAAGCTGATTAGCTTTTGTCTTATGGTTGGACCTAGTATTCATTGGACTCTATAGAAAAATTTCCATTGAATCCAATGAGCCCTGAGCTAAGCAGTTAAAGAAAGTGCGGGGGAAAGGCAGGAAGAGAGAGTGGGAAACAGGTTGCCTAAAATTAGGCTTTGGATTAATTGGTGTCTTTTGGCCTATTAAACATGCGCAGAATGGAGCTCTTGTTGATGCAAATTACAAACATGTTTCAGAATCTGTTTTATAGGACACGTACAGTGAAGTGATGGACTGGTAACATCTGAAAGACGTATTGTTGATGGTAAACATTGGCTCAGTGTTCTGGTCTCCAGCATTGCTCATTGACATATCGAGGTCCCTTCGTTCAGGCTCCCAGATTCCTCTTTGTAAATCAGCCTGGTTTCCATGGGCATCTCTTTGCAAGTGCAGTATAATTTCCGGACACCTTTCTATGTTAATATTTGTTAATATTGTTGTTTCCAACTCAATACAAAAACCAAATGCATGAAGGAGAAAGAACCGTGCACGTGTGCTTGTGTTCTCCCCTTTTCCTCCACTATGCCAAAGACCAGGCAAAAAACAACCCCCTCCCTGCCCAAAGCCAACACTTTAAAAATAACATAAATGTTTTGTCTGTTACCCGTGCCAAGTTTGCAGTGTAAAGCTGGTGAATTCCCCAAAGCAAAGCTCTGATTTTGGCGGCTGCCTGGTGTTACTGAAGGAAGGCTCTAGATAGCACTGTGCAGGGAAAAATAAGGACCAGAACTTTTCAAGATATTATTTTTACTGCTAACTTTGTTACTTCTACTTTATCACCTGTTTAGGCTGAGAGAGGGTCACGCTCTGTGTTTTGTATTACGTCTTTTCTTTCATTCTGTCCTGTATTTTTTTTCTACGCACCTTTATTGAAGGCAGTGATTGCAAACACATTCGACTTGATATTCAACTCACACGTTAAGTTAACAAGTAGTTCAAAGATTAATTACCACGAAACTTGCAGTTCATAGATTCTATTATGATACAGCTCAAGCAAAGAGAACAGGGGAAAAACCCGTCTGATTAGCCCATGATTGTGTTAGCATGCGCTGATGGCATTTGATTGGTTGTCACTACACGATGCAAGAACTGCTGCACGGTTGTGTTTTCCCATCTGCATTAATTTTCACGTAGCTGATGAGTTTCTAGGAGTTGGAAGCATTGTGGCGGTGCGTTGGGTTATTGCAGTTTGGAAGTATTGCTGCCTAAATGGATGAGATGCATCCTCACCGCTCTGGGGCAGTGGGATGAGGATGGGCAGTGGGATGAGGATGCCCCGTGTTGGCCCAACAGGAGCACAGCTGAGCGGTACCTGCAGCACCTGGGCCTTGGGAGCACTCCTGGTGCTGGTGTCAGCACCTTGTCACACCTCTCACGCCTGCAGAGAGGAGCTGAGCTCAGCTGGAGCACCCGTCCCAGCGTCTCTCTTGCAACAGCAGCTCCGTGTTTCGGATTTGCAGGGTGAGAGCTGTCAGAGATGTGATTAGAATTTGCTTGCCACTCTGTTCTCACCTCAAGGAACTGTTCCCCTCGTTTTAGAGTCAGTTGATTAGGACTAAATAAAAAGCACGGGCAGAACCTGCTTGTCACTTCTTGAACGTCTCAGCCTGCTTGTGGACTTTGCCTGAATCCCCCAGCAAGCGGGAGCTCCGTCTGGTGTGAATTCCCCACGTCTACAGTTTGCTGGCTAACAAGGGAGGGCAATGTACATAGGACAGAACAGGTTTCTATTCAGCCGTGGAGAAAGCACTTGTGAATGTTGCAGGAAATGAGATCTTAAGTCAGTGCATAAAACAATCTAATCCATCACAGCCCCCAGAATGGCCCCTCATAACTCAGGGGCTGTCATACCCCTTTGTGTGCACGAAGGCGGTTGTGGAAGAAGTGACGAACTGCGCACACATTCTGCTAAATCCGTTCTGGCAGCTGAGGTAATATATTTTCAATGCCAAGTCACATAATTTTGCTTTAGCTCATTTGACTCTAGGCTACAAAGCTATTCCAGAAAACAAAGGGATGGTGTTTGAATAATGAATAATAATGAATTTAATTCTGTGGGCCTTGTGCTGGGCTGAAGCCTTTAGGAGGTTAAATGCAGATAAAGTAAGGGAAGGCAAAAGTTTTACCTGACTAAAGTGGTGTTTTGCTCTGGTCATCTTGACTTTATTAGGCAGTGGTACCTGTGGATTGATGCAGCTGGCATCCGGGTTTAGAACTGATCCATTCTCAAGTATGATTTACAGACTTGCACCTATTAAATAGTGTAAAGTTGCTCTCAGCAGCTCTGTTTCTGCCTTTTGCTTCTTGCTGTTGTTGATTGGTTACTTGTTTTCCTTGTCTTGTTTATTTTCCTCATGTTTTTGGCAGTTGCAGACCTTCAAGGTAGTTGCAGGGAAACCTGAGCACGTCCTTGCACCTGTGGCAGTTACGGGTGTGCTCTTATTCTGTGTCACTGAGCATCCTCGGCTGATAATTCAGCTGCTTTTCAGGAAGTCAGTGAGGCAGTGCAGTAGCCCTGGTGCTGTTTGATGCTTTTGCTATTAGTTTAACATGAATGACAGGTGGGTAGGCAAGGAGGGGGATTCCTCTTGCAGTGGAAGGCAGCTTCAAGGAAGACTTCAGTATTTGTTAATTTGCCACAGGAAATTAAACATCATGGTGGCATTAAAGACTCCTCAGCTCTGGGTGCTTAGTTCTACTTCATCCCTTCGAAAATCCCCCTTATTTAACACTTTGAGGGAGCACAGATTTGTTTAGTAACTGTTCTGCTTGTTCGCGGAGTGGCTTCAGGCTCAGAAACTCATGCAGGCAGATTCACGAACACAGGAAAGTGCTCCAGGTGCTTGTGGGGAAGTCTTGTCCCGTGTGAAGAGGAAGCTGTTGGATGCGCACAGAGGGCTGTACAAACCTTGGTGTCTCTTACTTGTGTTTGTGCTCGATGGGAGATGCTGGTCCAGCTCAGCTTCTGCAGGATGGATGTCCTCAGAGCCCTGAAGGGCCTGATCCTGCAAGGTAAGTACATGTACAGGTTCTGCTCTGAGGGGAGAGAGATGAGGGGATCTAACCTTTCCTGTGCTCTTTCTTTGCAATGTGATGCTTCAGAAATCAGAGGGTTGCTAGAGATTGAATGTCACTTACTGACTCATGGTTGGTGCGAATCAGGTGAACGAGGAAGGGGAAGTCACCTTTAGAGACAATTTATAAGTAGTAAACATTTAAAGGGAAGAAATCAAAAGGCTCGACGGGCAGAGTGTGGATTTACAGAGAGCTCTTCATGGGAAATAAGTAGATAACTGAGTTTTCTGATGCTGTTAATGAAGAAAACCAATGTAATGAAGAGCTGTGCGTGGGATGCGTGTTCTTGGTCTGCAGCCTGTGTGTGGCAGTACTTTTTTGTTTTGGAGAATGAGAAAACAAAGCTGATTATAACCTGAAATACGAGAGTTGTTCAGGCACTGTGTGCATGGGACATGGAGCAGTCTCCAGTGGAGGTCCAGGCACTGAGGGTCTGCAGGGTTGTGTGCCATCTCCTCGGTCAGTTTGCACATTCTAAGCTATCTGGCATACAGGAGTAAATGAGCTGGTTGCGATACTATAAGAGCAGAGGAAAGGATTTTTAATTCCTGAAATAGATTAATTTCTGATTACATCTAATATGAAGTTCAATAGTAAATGTAACATCTCCATCTTTCAGGAAGTCAGTTTCCCATTTCCTCTGCTCACAAAGCTGTGCACGTGTTTTCTCCTATCTCTGAATGTAGTGAGAAAAGTGATGACAGTGTTCCTGCCCAAGGTTGCCATGTTTTCAGGCCATGTGATCCTTCCCTTGCTCATTGCTACCAGGAATGAAGGTTAGCAAAGACTTTGCAGCTCAGGAGGTTAATCTAACCTGGTGTATTGTCACTAGAGCCAGAAAGGCAGGTCTGCCTGGTGTAAAGAAATGGCAGCTCATAGCATGGGACGTGGAGGTGAACAGCAGGGGTGGGTTGAGGTATCAGGTCCCTTACTGATAGTGGTGCAGCCAGAGAGCAGCTCATAGGCAGCAGGGTGCTCTGGATGTCCCTGGGAGAAGGTGTGGTGGGTTTAGTGCAGATTGTCCTTTGATATCCCTGTCTCAACCCACAGCAGTTAGTCACAGGTGTTGCCTCATAATGCTTAAACCAAAATTGTGCTATGGTGAGGGAAATAGCGTTAGTCTCTGTTTGAGTGTGGTGCTTTAATCCTCAGCTCCCATCAAACAAAGCAGCCATACCCATCCTACCTCCGTGTCCTTACCCCATTTTGTTGTTCCTTGGCATTTACGAGAGGAGTTGAAATGACTGAGGAAGACCCCTGCAAAAAGACTTAATTCTATACCAGTTCAGCGCCTTGGATCCAAGAAAGGAAACCTAATTAGAGTGATGTAATTGAACGTTCTTAAAATGTGATTTTCATCTTTAAAGATGGAAGACAGTAAGTAAGGTATAGTGAGAAAAACGTACAAGATTTCCAAGAGCTTCTACCATTATTGTTAGGGGCAAGGTGAAGTATCCTATCCCACCGTTTGTTAGAGCTTAAACTTCTTCCAGAAAAGGAGCAACTGTAAAGCCTTTTGAAGCTGCTTGGAGTTGACATTCTGATTTCTGAAAGGTATGTAATACCTTTTAACATTGTGAATAGAACCAGAAATGTTTAAGAAAAGGAATGGGTTTGGGGGCTGGGAACTGCCCTGATGCTCTCGAGTGCTGTAGTGGTTCCTTGTGTGTGTGTGTGTGTGTGTGTGTGTAAGCTGCTGTTTGTTTTTGTGCATTTGATCTCGTTTCCCAAAAGTATTTCCCAAGCTGTCCTCATTCAGAGGCTATGGGAAGGAACCTTCTGACTGAAATGGAATCCCTCATTCAATAGGAAATAGAATTATTATTACTTTATTTTTTTGGTAAGCTGTTTCCTGGCAAGGTTTCCCTGTGACATTTGCTGGGAGGGCAACCCATTAATTTGAATCCAGGCACCAGCAGGAGCTAATCTGGATGACACTAGATCATGCTTGGCATTTATTTCCACACTGGTTAGGTGCCATGTGAAATATTTCCAGTGTTGACCCGTGTTTCCAGCTTTGGAAGCAGTGCTGGAAAGTGCAGTTACACTAGAAGAGTTTGTCTAATTTATTTCTATTTTTTTTTACTTCTTTTTCATATTAATAGTCCAATGGAAATGTTAACTGTTCACAGAAAACTCAGGTGCAAGCACAGTTTCACACCTGTGTCAGTATTGAAAGGAGCTGGCACGCAATTGCCTTCCCTGTTATTTATGATGTTTATCGTGGAAGCCTTTAGCTCACAGCTGAAGATGAGGATTGCAAGGCTATACTCACGTCTGTATGCAGCTTAACCTGCTGTGGAACTTCCCGATGGCCGTGATGTGGTCTGCGTCCGTGTGTGAGCGACTCCTGTGGGAGCCAAGCGAGCTGTGCTCCAGGGGAATTCTGCCGGCACTCCACATAGCATAACCAAGGTTTAAATACTGAGCGGGGAATGTTGGATTGTTCTGTGTTCATGTCAGGAAATAGCTCCTGCTCTGCTTCCCATGGGCAGTGGCTGAGCTTATAATCCACTTCCATACAGGCGTGATGTCTTGTGATGGGAGAAAGCTCGCAAATCATAGCATCACAGAGTCGGAAGGGACCTTTAAAAGCCATCTGGTGCAACTCCCCTGCAATGAGCAGGGGCACCACAGCTCCACCAGGTCTCCCAGAGCTTCGTCCAGCTTGGCCTTGAGTTGCCTCCAAGGTCGAGGCATCAACCACATCTCTGGGCAACCTGTGCCAGTGCCTTACCACCCTCATTGCAAAAGACCTTTTCCTTATATCTGACCTAATTCTACCCACTTTAAGCGTGAAACCATTTCCCCTTGTCCTGTTACCACAGACCTCTACTAAAAGGTCTATCCTTTTCTTTCCTGTAGCTCCCCTTCAGGTACTGAAGGAATGCTATGGTCATGTACCAGTTTCTTACTTATTCTGGTACAGTACTGGTCAACTCTTTTCAAGGAAAATGATATCAAATATTTTGTATTCTAATTTCTATTCAAACAAATCATTAAGAGGATTACCAGCAATTAGCAGGCATGATGAAAGAAGAGATGGGGAATGACTGGCCATAGCAAAATAAAATAATAATTAAAAAAATCCTGTCTGGTCAAGGTAATGCTTGTTGAAATGCAGAAGTGGACTATGAAGGTGGGATCTTTCTGGGAATAAGATTTGCTGTTGGTTCTATTAATTTTGCAATACCTGGCAGACATAATTTCTGAGTGCATTATAAGTAATGAATGGCCACAAGAAGGGAATACTGGAGCAAGAACAACCAGGAGGCTGAGGCAGTTACCAGAGCTCTGAATTGTTCTGGTAGGTGAACAGTGACAAAGGACAGGTTCTCACTGTTAGAGAATTGCATCAGCTTATGGATGGGACTGATGAACACAGCCTCCAGAGCAAAGATGGGTGGGACCCAGCCTGGGGGAGGAGATGCAGGATGGGTGGTGCTGGTGCTTGGCAAGTGATGCTGGCTTGTGTGGCTGTGGAACTGATGTAGCTGGAAGTCGTAGAAGCAGAAACAAAGTTTTTGGAAATGCGGACTTCTCCCCGTGCCCTTTTGTCATGAGAGCAATGACACCAAGGAGGACTTGGGAGTGCGCAGCGCACTCAAAAGTGAAGCAGGAACATGGGAGCAGCTGTGAGCTCCCTTTCTCATGAGTCCTTGATCTTCAGCTTCTGAGCTCTCTGGTCCTCCCTGGTCCCTGTCCTTTCTGAGAACCGGGAGAAGGTTCTTCACCGTGGCTTGGGGCTGAGGGAGAAAAGACGAGACTACAGAAAACTTCCCTGGAGCAGCGAGGCCAGGGAAGACCCTGGCATGCAGTGGACGCTCATAAGTGCATTTTAAAGCTGCCATTTTCAGCCTCTGAATTTTTGTCCGTGTCACTATCAAACGTACGCTCAGGTTTTCATTCTGTTTCTTGAAGTACCGTATAGGAAATACTGGGATCCTACAGTGTTCTTGCACCCCAGGATAATTTCTGGGGCAGGGTCTTAGGAGTGCCTGACTGCCAGTCCTGGGATTAGGGAGTTCAGCCTCCATGGCTTGAGATGCTCAGTCCAAAGTATGGTCAAGATTTTGAGTGACAAGGTGAGCTTTAAAATGTGCTAACTCTGCACTTATTTCGTTTTGAAAAGCCCTGGAGTTTGTGTATAAAAGAATCTGCTTCTTCTCATAAAAAGAGAACCATGGAAACTGGTTTCCCCTGGAATTACTCCTGTTCCAAACTCAGCACTAGGTAAAGTCAGTCAACTGCTGATGCTGGCAATTTCTGTGGTTGTAGATCCAAACTTCCCCATGATCCTTTCTGCCAGTGTTGGTTATCTCAGACCTTCTCTAACACCATTTAAGAATAGTGGGACTTCAGTTTACCAGTGCAGAATCTGGGTGAGATCCATGTTAGGATGGTCACGCTGGTACCTGCACAATCTATCATTAAAATGAGACCTTACATTTGATTAAGAATATCTAATAAGATTGCTTGTGTGTTTAAACAGCCCACTTGTAGAGGCTTCTTGTCCCATGGTGATAGTCACTGGATGTCCTCGGTGTCCAGTGATTTCACTGCAAGATGTTTCACTCTGAAGAAATAATTTCAGCCCATATTTATTTTCTGTTTTAACTTTAAAGAGCCTCTTTGTCTCTGTTGTCTGTGTGCCTTTGTGTTCCTTGTGGTCAGCACAGCCCATTTGTAACTGCCTGCTACAAACGGAGATCTGTGCGTTCTTATCTCCCTTCCTTTGTTTTTCTCCACCAAACTGTAAGCAAACCCCAAGGTTTGTTCAGATTGGGGATCAAAAACTGGATTTCTATTTCTTTCCTTGCAAATTCCTGGGGGGAGAAGGGAGGAATCAATATGCTAACACTGTTGCATCAAGCTTTCACATCTCTGTATACATCAGTAGGCATCCATTCCTTGCTTTGTAGCTTTTGGGGCCAAGTTTCAGGTTTCAAACAGATGGGTGTAAAATCAGAGGTACTTCATAGCAAGTTCTCTGCACTTACATCGCTTGCTCAGACTGGATCAGGCCATTAAATCAATCCGGGATCAGCATTTAGATTTCCGTTGACTATTAATTTAGTGACTAGTTTAGTTAGGAATGGGGTATCTGCGCTTCCTAGCTACTCCCAAGGGAAATTAAAACAATTTTGTGACGTTGTATGCTGTCCTGTATATATGGCTTTTCCTGTCTGCTAAATGTATACGAAATAATATCAGCTATCTCACCAATTTAATGCAAAATAAAATCCTTTCAAGCCAGAGTAATGTTCTCTGCTTTATATTTGAAAAAACAAACCCCAACGAATGAATCCCATGATACGCTGTGATTTGCAATAAGGCTGATCAATGTGATCTCCCTCCACAAACTGCAGAGCATACCCATCACATTCTTTTGAGTAATACTGTTGTTTTGCCTTGAAGTGCGCTGCTGTTGTTCCTGGTGTTAAGTATGGCATCTTAAGGCTTTTTAATGGAAAGAAACTAAATGAAAATTGATTGATAAAAGCTCCATCAAGGTGTTTATTGTTTTTGCCCAGGGGTAAAGCAGAAACTTTTGAAAGCTGTGTCGTTTGTATTAGATACTGTTTTTCAAAGTGCACGGGCAGCGGAGACATGAACATAAAGGTGGGAAATTGCTTTTAATCATTAATAACTTGCACAGGGCACTTGTAATACAAGGCAGAGTGTCCACCTTCGTGCTGGATAATGATGATTTGTTGCAACAAGCAGTGCAGGAAGGTGTACTGGAACATTGTGCATGCAGTCCTAGTGCTGAGGTTGGCACCACGGGGGCTTTGAGCACATGCAAATGACAGAGAAAATACCTGATTAACAACTGACACTGCAGTGTGCTCCAGCCGTGTGAGAGCCCAGAGGGGACGTGGCTTAGCAGTAGTTGGCTGCAGAGCTGGAACGGGGCTCTGGAGCCCGATGCAGTGAGATTGCTATGGGTTATCCCACAAGGACACAGCTGAATTTTGGTCCTCGTTCTGCTCTGTTCTCATTGGTTGAGGGCACACAGATTTCTTCTTTGAAGTTTTTTGTTTCGTTTTGTTTGTGTGATATGGACAGCTTGGGAATGGCACACGTACTGACATTTCTTCTGAAGGCCCATTGGGACGTAACCACCAGGGCTGGCTGGGAAGCATCACAGGTTTCTTCTTTATTTTTTTTCTAGGGGGAAAAATGAAGCATTTCCTATTGAATACCACTTGCCTGGTGTTTTGTTTATGTGCTTTTGGAATATACCACTATTAATCCATTAAGTAATTTTATTTCTTTCTTTATAATTTTTAAAAAGGCAAGAAGTTGAGATCTAGAAAGGATACTTAGAATGCAGTATAACAAATACAATAATCTAGAAGTGTTAGTGTGATTGGTTTCCATATCCTATTTATAATCCAAATATATAAATAGGCGTGTTGCTTTTACACATAAAGAAGAAGCTTTTAAATTGGAGGAAGTTCGAACACAGTGGTGACAAAATCCATGTCAGTGTGTGAAGGTGGCGTGTGCATTTGTAATCTCATTGTATTGGCTTTGCAGCTTTTCAGTCTTGGTATTTCTTATTTGTTGACAGTTTCTGTAGCCTTCACTGTGTGTATGTGCTTTAAGAAGTAAAAAAGGCAGGGGGATGTGCAATACTTTGTAGCTGTGATGTACGGAACAACTTTCGTGATGGTACCTCAGGTAATTATTTGTGAAATAGAAGTTTGGAGGCATAATTGCTCAGTGTGTACAAACACTTGTAGAGGCCATGCACAAATTAAGCAGGCAGAAATGCGCAGTTGAGATTAAACTCTTCCAAGGTCAAGCCCCGCAGATACATAGCATATCAGCTGTGCTAAGAGCTGGCAATGGGTTTTGAACTAAACATATGACAAACATATGGAAGATAGATTCCTTTGCTTTGTATGCTTAAAAAATGGATCGTACTCGACATGCTACTGCCTTTGAGGGCTGGAAGATAAAACGTGGCAGGGTTCAATGGCTTTGAGATGAGAATCCTGGGTACAGCCCAGATGGAGGCCTGATAGCAAATGCTGCTCTTGTCTTTGAACGTTAATGGCCCTGAAGAACTGAAATTCCTTTTAGGCTTTTTCCCCACCTCCTTTAGCTCAGTATGAGCACAAACAATTTCCACTTGTTTTTGTCTTTGCACCAACCTGCAGTTTAAGCCGTGAGGAAAATGTGTTTCAGGAGTGGCTGGCATTGGTTGAACACAGTGCGTGTATCCCTGTGTGATGATGAGCATCTCCAGGGAGGAGGTGTGGGACAGGCAGGGTATGAGGGGAAGGTGCTGGTCTTTGGCACGTGGGGAATTGTCCTCATGGTGAGGAGCGGCGTGCAGCTCATGCTACAGCCGAGGGGGCGTAAAGGCTGGCTGCAGCCTTCGTAGGGGCTCAGAGTCATTCAGGTTGGAAAAGACTGCTAAGGTCATCCAGTCCAACTGTTGGCCCATCCCCACCATGCCCACTGCCTGCATCCCTCAGTGCCGCGTCTCCACAGTTCTTGAACACCTCCAGGATGGTGACCCCACCACCTCCCTGTGCAGCTTTGCCACTGCATCACCACTCTTTCTGAGAAGAAATCTTTCCAAATACCCAACCTACGGAGCCCTCCTGTCCCTCCCTTATGGATTCTTATTTCCTCCATTGTGATCCAGAGCTAAGCTAATTCAGACAGGAAAACTTTTTTTTTTCCCTAAGGTTCTCCATCTGAATTGGTTTTGCCCCCCATACTGCTAGTTGCAAGGTTCTGTGCTCTGTCACAGAGTGCCACGCAACTGGGGGCAGGGGAGCCTCCCTTCTGGCGTCAGGGCTGAACCACACACTGCTGGTGCAGCTCAAGTCTCGGTTCTCCTTCCCGCTGACCTGATGCTTGGAGCCTGGAAGGTGCAGAGAGGCTTTAAGCGTAGCTTTTCCTTTCCTTTTTACAGTCTTGCGCCTAATAAAGAACGGATAAATTGGCTCAAAAAAGCCTTTATTTTTTCCTGCTCACTTTCTGTTATTTGTTGTTTTTCTTTTAAAGCAGACTTCCAGGCCGAATGTGCTTTTCCTGTGGGAGTAAATGCTGTGCTCTGTCTGCGTTTTTTATCTCTGCAGTTGACAATAATAAAAATTCCAAACAACTTCCCCCGCATTCCCCGCTTTGCTGTTGTCATGTTTTCTGCTGGTTGACAAAGTCACCTCTGTGGCCTTAATATTTGGGTACGTTTGTTTTGCAAAGTGCTGGGAGCTGCGTGGCTTGTTGATGTTTTCAAAAGCTTTCACAAAAGCTGTTGAAACGCTGCGTGCTGCACTGTAAGAATTGAGGAATTTTCCACTCCTACTCCCCAACTGCTTTTTCGATGAGTGTTTGTGTTTTCTCTGAAGCACCCTGCAAACACCTCCTGTCAATGGGGTTTGGGAGAGTCGGGCAATCTTCCTGTCAGTGCAATCCGCTGTTAATGATCGTAGAGTCGTTAAGGTTGGAAGAGATGTCTCAGATCACCCAGTCCAACCATTGAAACCCTTCTCCACTCACCGTGTCCCTCGGTGCCACGTGTGGCACCTTTTCTTGAACACCTCCGGGGACAGTGATCCATCCATGGAAAGAATGGAGGATCTCATTTGGAATTTAGGTTTTCTTTCCCCTGTTTCAGCAAAGAAGGCTTAGAAGATGCAGGCAGAAGATAACCGTGGTTTTCCCGGGCCGTGCCTACTTTTGGAAACCACCTATTATAATTTATTCCTTACAAAACTACGGGATCAATTTTACTCTTAAATCAATTTGCAGAAGGACTTTTCTCTTTCTGCGAGGTGTGTAGCTTTTGTGTCTCTGGGTTTATCTGAATAATCACAAAAACCAACAGAAACCAATGACCCGTAACAAGATTCACTTTACTCTTTATGTTCTTACCCTGTGTACAATTTGGAAACGTCTGTTTTTCAATGGAGCTGTGATTGAAAGCCATTTAGGATGCTCAGGGGCACACAGAATACGAGCAGAAAGCTGATGTTACTTCTTCATTTCCAGTGAAGTCAGCGTTTTTCCTTGTATCCAAATGCTGCAGTTTAAAGTTTCCTTTGATGGCTGCACTGCTTGGGTTTTTACGGTAGAAGTAAGTAAATGAGGAGAAATGTGTTATTTTAAATTACAACTGGGACCTTACCTGCTTGGCATGCCCCGCTGGGGAGGAGCTGGGAGGTGGGCACCGCTGGGCTGCAAAGGGACAGAGTGTGAGCTCACAGCTTCCCTGTCCTCAGGGATTCTTTCTCCTCGTACATCGAAGCTCAGAAAAATCCTCAGTTGAATGTCAACGCTGTTCCTGCTGCCTTGATTTGTGTTAATGAAGATGAATTAACGGGATGATGAAACAGATATTTAATTTTTCTCTTATGTTCGCTAAGCTTTTGCTCAGCTTATATCAGGAAGGAAAGTCATTTGGTAAAACTCCTCTAATTTTTAAAATCATTTCATTTCAGAACGGAATGCATCGATTCCATAAATGGATAGTTACACTAATTATTAGATGTTGGCTTAGTGCTTTAAGATTCCTGTAAGTGTGTGCCTGCCATATGCTGAAGGCAGGCTGGTTAGTATTATTTATTCCAGCCTGAATTTGTAGAAAGTATTTTGTGCATGAATAATGACATATATATTCGCACTGAGTAAGTTTTCAGTTTCCCATCGCTTTTTGGAACCTGCTTCGAAAAGCTGTGTTTGCTTGTTGTGCCCGTAATCCCGATTCATTGAGTTTAATACCCTAACTCCAGGAGCAGGGTTATGATCAGGTTGGTGGCTGTGGCCTTCAAGAGCAGCTCTTGGTCCTTTGGATGAGTCACACCACGCTTTGTAGCACAAGGAGACGAGTGAGAAGGGTGTGTAACAAGCAAGAATTGGAGGACAGGGCGTCTCTGTAATGATTATCATTATCAAAGTGTAATTTATCCAATTAGTTGGTTCGATTAAACTGGTTCAGTGGCCTCTTTTTGCCCTTCCACGTTGTAAAGTGTTTATGTCTTGAATGATTGAAAGATGTATTGTCTGACATGACAGCTTTCTGTGCGTGTGGCTCCCTCTAATTTCAATCCAGTGACTGACAAAAGGTGTGAGCAGGTCTTTTTGATGTAGAGTAGGGAATTAGTTCCTGATTTGACATCCTAATTGGGTGGGGATTTCTTAATATATTAAGGAATTTTCATCCTAAACTCCTCAGCTAAACAGCATTGGTTCATTGCAACAGGAGGATAAAAACATGAAGGTGTCAAGATGAATGGAAGGAGAACTGTTTAACGTGCTTTTCTGTGCTGTGATCATTGCACCCAGATGCTATTTTTTTCCCCTTTCCTCTTGTTACCTCCAACCCTCCGCCTCTGTTCTCTGAAGTGCCTTCAGAGCTTCTCTGTAAAGAATTTCAGGCAGTGCCAGTTGAAATATACTTAGCGTGCGGGAAGTTGACAGTCTCTATATTTTCACTGCAAAACAAAAACCGTGGTTTGATTGTTGAATCTTCCCCTCTTTTTCCAATGGGGTGAATGGCATTTAATGGAATGAAAATATTAAAATAATAAAATAACGCGAGTGAAGATGGTAAATGATAGGGGTAAGAGGGAAAAGGGGGGAAGGGTGCTGGAGGAGCCAAGGAACGGTGCTGCACAAAGAGACCTTCACCCTGCTTGGCTAAGCAATATCTGGCTTAGTAGGATCACTTCCTTGCTGGGCTGATTAGACCTTGGTGCTTGAGCTGGCATGCTCAGGGAATTATGTCCTTAGCCTTGAAGGTGCAATCCATGTACTTACTGTGGTGCAGCAGTAGTGGTCTGAGTGGGAGCTCACTGCAATGGCACCTTAACAATTGGAGTAGGTGAAGTGATTTCGTTAATTTCCATAGAGATTTTGCTTTAGGGAGAAAGTAAGAGCTGGTGGAAGGAGCTGGGTATTTCATCGTGTTTCTGTTGGTTCGAGAAATAGACAATTTAGCGATGATGACACTGTTTGTTTTTAAAATGAAATGGTCTGTAGTTATCTCTAGAGATAATAATCCCCTGCTGGTTTAGTGCTTCCTTGATTTTGTTCATATAAATCTGGAGAATGAGGCATTGCATGGCTTCGTCAGCTCCCCCACACCGCCTCCAAGTAACGCTGCTTCACAATGTGGTTTCTGGAATGATTCTGCAAGGTTTTGTTCTGTGCCACTTTGGTTTGTTCGTTTGTTTTCCTGGAGTTTAATGTAGCAATTCTTCTGTCATTGATTTTACCTTTTTATTGAAAGCCAATTTCTTTTGACCCTCTGGTTATCGCGGCACATGAGCCCCTCTGGCATGTCTGCGCGTTGGGGTGTTTTAGCATAAGGGAGATCAGAATGGCTCCTGCCCCCTGCTGCCTGGCACCCCAGTACTGAATGACCACTGTGCGTGTCAGTGAATGGCAGGTGATTTCTTAGCTTTCCTTTGCAATTTGCCCAAATGCAGAAGGCCACTTATGACTACAAGGTAAAATTCAGGATACGTAGGTTCATGTTGTTTTTGCAGATGGAGTCTGGGCAAAGGAGCTTCTGATGGCTGAACTGGCCATTGTGCTTTTCAAGGAGTGGCTTGGCCTTGTATCTACTTCTTAAACAGGAAGGGGAATGGCTGTTTATGAGGGTGGATGGTGATACGGGGAATGGTCTTAAACTGAGACAGGGGAGGTTTAGGTTGGATATTAGGAGGGAGTTTTTCACCCAGAGGGTGGTGATGCACTGGAACAGGTTGCCCAAGGAGGCTGTGGATGCCCCATCCCTGGAGGCATTCAAGGCCAGGCTGGATGTGGCTCTGGGCAGCCTGGTCTGGTGGTTGGCGACCCTGCACAGAGCAGGGGGTTGAAACTGGATGATCATTGTGGTCCTTTTCAACCCAGGCCATTCTATGATTCTATGATCTGGAAGTACTTTTCAGTGGTTTACATTCATTATTTTCATTTTAACCACATAAAAAACTGAAATTCAAGAGAAGCTAAATATGAAATAGTGTTGTTTATAGTGGCACTAGGATTTAGGTCAAGTTTCCCTATTGTCCAGTGTGGCATAGATTCATTGAGGTGATTATGTGAGATTTTTGCCTCGAGATAACTCCATTTTTCTGAAATCAGTATCAGTTGAGTGTGCTGTTAAGAAATAACGGGTAGATCTGCTTTTCACAAGAGTGATTTTACTTTGATTCCAACAATCTCATGAAAAAAAAAATCTACATCCTTGTTTGCTGATGCCTTGGAGGTACCTTTGTGATAGTGTGGCAGCTGGAGACTTAGCAAAGGATAATGGATGTTACGTTAGCAGAACTCTGCCAGAAACCCTCTGGCACTGGATTTGTAGAGTCCAGCGGAATCCTCTTCTCCAAATGATGCCATTCTGTATGGCAGCGCTTCATTGGAACAAGCCATTTCTGCAAATACCAAGTTAGATCAAGTGTGATGGGTGGATGGATGTGAGGAGGCAACCTCCCAGGAGTCGGATGTGTGATCCTCCCAGAGTATGACAGCCACTGAGGGGTTAATCGTCTCCACTGCATGTGAAATGACAACAAGCTCTTGGCAGCTTTCCCCATTCTTTATATAACACTTCCAAGCGCTGAAGCTTGTATCCTCCTAGTAATGCTTTTAATTTGTGCTCTGTTGGGGAGAGGCCAAGATTTAATCGAAATCATTAGAATGTCTTTGCTTGAAGTAGCTGAGGGCTTGTAGTGAGCTGGAGGAGGTTACTGCAGAATAATTAAAAGAAATACATGAGGTCGTCGTTGGTGTCTGAGCAATTCCAGACACCAGGTTCAAGGGGGAAAGGTTGAGTTTAATGACAACTCCTCTTAACTTAAGTAGGATGCTTGCACGGCCGCATAGTTTTAATAATTAAACTTTGCCTTTTTCTTTTCCCACACACCTACCCAAGTGGACTTCGTGTCTGCTGTTATGGCAGCACACCGAAGCCGGGCTGAACCGAAGCCTGGGAGCCAGAATTCTGAGAGGTCTGGGGCTTGGGGGCTCTGCCACACAGATCCAAATCGAAATGCTGTGGTTTACCTTTTATCTCTAAAAAGGAATGAATCCAAATGTGCCTGTGTGTGTGTGTGTGTGTGTGAACAAGTGTACGTATTTACAGCTCCCGTGGAGGTCTGATCCTGAATTTGTTGGCTGTTAGTTTAAATGAGAGTATGGTAAGTGCTGGTGCTGTTGTTTTCTGTCTGACATTGATGTCTCTGTATGATTGTGGTCCTGTATGGGCCTGACAGGCAATGCCATGCTGTAGGTGTGTGCCCAGGAAACTAAAATGCTCGGGTAATTTAGGGGTATGATACATCTCCTAACTGTCTGCTGCAAATTACCACAGGCAATTTTTCTCTTTGGCCACATGTTAAACAAAGTACTGAAAGAAAACTTCTAAAGTAATTAATTTCATATCTCTTGCCCTCTCCAGTCCTGGCAGTGTATAAACAGAGCAGGAACAGACTGGCAAGTGATGAATTTTTGTGGGAAACTGTCTTTTTTTGAATGACTTTTTCTGCCTGCATTTGAATACAGCCTCTTACAGCAGAGTAGGTTCAAATAATGAACTAATGGTGAACGTTAAAGATTTAGGGAATTGGCTGTGAACTTTTGACCCTGGGAATATAAGGAGGTTTGCTTTTCAGGAGAATTAGTCTGGCTGGGCTAATGGGTGCCAATAAGGGCTGTAAGCAGTGTGTCAGGGACCAAATCTTTTAATTAACCGCTGAGTGAAAAGTAGTTTGGGAAATGCAATAAGTCAGATTCAGGTCAGATCAAGCAGAATAATATGTGGGCAGTGATGAAATTAACATACTAGGAAATGCAAGCTGAAAATCTCCAAACTTTCCATATTAAACCGATAGAAAATGGGGTTTCCTTTGCTTGCTTCAAGAAAACATTGCACCTACTTCTACTCATTCTAGCAAGGCTTCAACCATCCTGGCCAGTGCTGTCCGTAGATCTCAAGGCGCAGCAGGAGGCACAACATGGTCCTGTGTTACAAAGCCCTGCAGCCTGTATCACCAGCTGACCCAGGAGCATCAGCTCCACTTTCACACTCCTGCTCAGGGCTCTGCTGTCCACAGGCTTACAGCAAGGTGGCATGCTGCTGCCTCGGTCTTCCACGACCAGTGGTAGTGTCTCTGAGCTGTTGTTGTCGGTACCAGTGACCACTGGCACAGAGTGGATGTGCTGTATTGTTCTGGTAGATAGAAGGGTTCAATTTCAGTTAGAACTCGTTGACAAAATCAGTAGGATCATAACTGCATCTTGAGTGTTTAAAAGGTAAACCGGTGAATATCACTGCATCATTATAGGGTAAGGTTTAAATTATTAATTTAGTTTACCTCTAATAGGATTTTAATCCTATCCTGATTGTTCTCTGTGCACATGAAGTGTAATTTTGAAGAAGGCCTATGCCTTAAAGTTTGGTCCAGAGGGCTTTTAAATTAATGGGAGTAAACTCAAACTGAGCTTAGTGGACTTCAAATCAATCAGTTCTGTATCATTTGCATCAGCTCTGAGGCTTAAATATGCTTTGGAAATCTTGATTGTGGGTCGACAGTTTCCTAAGAATCGCTATCAATGATATCAATGTGATATCTGGTCTAATAAACAACTTCTTCACGCTAAGTTATAGTGCTGCAATACAGAGTAGTCTGGGGTTACAGAAGATCAGAAACAACTTCCGTACTCCCTGTTGCTTTTTCTCTTTGCTTTCCCACTGGTTTGATAGCTGCAATATCTAGGTAGAACAATATTTCCTTCTTTCATGGTTGTTCCAAGATGCAGTTCTTGCCAAAACTGAAAGGGCTAAATTGGCATTCACTGACTTAAAATCAGTCCTGCTGTCAACTGCGACGCATCCTTAATTGTTCTCTCTCTGTACGTTGTTGGGCTGGAATGCTTTCAAACAATCTACCAATCACGAGCACACACATGCACACACACACACACACACACAAAGTTCATTAGAAAATCAATTTTTGCTTAATTGAAGTTTCTTCTTCCAAATAGGAATGAAGTGAGATTTATAACCTTGGATTCCCAGTCTGTATGTTGGTGGCACGTGAGCTTGTCAAGCCCTGCGGTTGGTGGCTGTATTGTGGACAGTGTTGGCTTTATCCACCCACTGGGGGGTGACACTGTGGGCACTGCAGAACCCATGGGTGGGTATTTCACACAAGGGTTCCCAATCCTGTCGCTCCTCGAGGCAATGAGAGATTTGCCCCCACCTTCAGTAGGGTCACAATTTCACTTCAGCTCTTTTAGAAACTTGGTGCCTAATCTATTTATTTATCTTTTTTTCTGTTGCAAGTTGAGCAAATCTACCAAATGATAACGTTCAGTTGTGGCAGGTGAGGAAAGCACGGGATAAAGGAGAACTCAGGCAGCAACACGAGAATTCTTACGGTTGCAGTTCCCCCCCTTCCCAGCTTCACCTGCTGTGCTGAGCAGATGCAGCACCGTTCTCCTCAAACTTCAGAAGGAGAAGATGGAGCCACAGTGTAAATATGAAGCAGTAGCTAAAAGTGAATTTACCAAAGTTCAATAAAAATGATGAATTTAGATGTCATGTAATTAACTCAGAATTACACGAGCAATAACCGAGTAATTACACCTTTAATAATGCATTAAACTTGTCAGGAATACTTAGTCATTCAACTAGAATATAACAAGATAGCCTATGGCAAGTTACAGTAATTAGATATCACTACTGAAAACATTGACAGTTCCTAATTGATACCTTTTATTATAAAGTTAAATGCCAAACGTTTCATTTGAGTGGATTAAGGAATAATTTTATCTGTGTTGAAGACTGTACTGCCTGCTCTTGTAAGCAGCAAGCAGGTATAAGAAAGCGGTGACAACAAAACAGCAAGGAAAATAGTGCAGAGTGGCTTAAATCCATCAGTCACACACATTTCATTCAGGTTCCTGCTCCTGGGGTTTAAGTTGCAGCCCAAGAGTGTCTGCTCCCTGGCAGGAGGGAAGGAGGTGGGAGAGAGAACTTACTGAAACGCGTAAGGACAAAAGCAATGGCAGCACCTGGAGTTGGTGAGCTGTCAGTGTAAGGTGTGCTGCAGCCCCTGGGAGAGCGCAGGGAAAGCAAATGGGCTTAGGAGTTGGTAAATGAGGTACAGCAGCAGGACTCGGGCTTGCTAATGGCCGTGTCAGATTGTTTAGGTGAGGAGAGAGTTTTGTATTGAGAAGAGAACAGCTTTGGGACGGCGTGTTTGCTTGCTGCTTCTAAAATCTGGGAGATATCACTGCCCGTTCCATGTTCCATCTATGAGGCTGGCAAATATTTTTGTCTGTGTTTTTGTAGCCACACCAAAAACCACGTTTAGTCTAGGAAAACTGGGAAAGAATGTTAAAAATAAAAACAATAACATTAATCCTCTGGGTCAACCTCAAATGTATTCCTTCTGAAATCAAATGTTCCATGTGATTGTGGGTTTTTTTTTTTTGTTGCTGCTGTTTATGTGTTTGGTCTGACTTCACAAATATTTTTGTTTTACTAAACTGCATCTTTTTAGCAAATTTCTTGGGGCAGGAATTACGCAACCCTATTCCAGCCACGCACTGGAATGCTTAGTGGGACCGTCCGTGCTTTAAAACAAGGTGAGTGAACACTGGTGCTGTCTTTATGAGGCAGTTCAGATCAGATGAAACGATGACATCTTTTGTCCTTTTTTTCCCATCTGTATAATCATAAGTCTCATCAGGCTGCTGAGCTACGTCTGACTGTCGATAAGATCTCTGTTGACTGCAGTTTATACAAATACTTGGGTGAACCTGTAGGATACAAGCGCAGAGTCTGAAGGGCTGTAGCTTACTCCACACATGAAAGCTCTCTGGCCTTTTTTTGCTACTTAATGCCTAAAATGTAAGCGTTAACTCCCCATTAATCCCAGCCACTAAGTGGTTAATTCCCCCTGCACCTTTAGTGCTGCTCCTCTGCTCTGTTGCATGGTGGCTCTGCCAAGCCCTTCTCTCCAGATGCGTCAGATTATTCACAAAAGTGGAACTTCTGCATTTATGTTTACACGATTTTCAGCCAGTTGCATGGCAACTGGAATTGCCTTTACTGTTATGCATATTAAAACTCAATAGATACCCTTTTAATAATTAATTGGTAACAAATGTAGAGGTTGTCGAGTGCTGCTTAGGGCTTTATCCAGTGGTTGCACTGGATACAAGAGCCCTGTCTTTCTGTGCTGGGGCTGTTTTAACGGGAGATGCTGTGCACTGTTCTTAAAAATACCAGCATGCTGGAGGAGCAACCTGTCCTAAACAGCAGCAGGGCCAGCCATGTGTGTGCTTGCAACATGCAGGCTAGAAACAGTGCATCTCACAGAGCAGACTGCAGAATGTACTGAGGTACAAAGCAACACTTTGTGAGTTCACTTTAGATGCCTCTGATGCTTTTTGACACTCTCTGTGAGCACTGCATCCCTCCTTTACTCTCCTGGCTTCCTGCTCCAGTGTGCAGTTTTCCCCTCAGAACATGTCAGCATCAGAACAACAAGGCTGTGGTTTGATATCGCTCTGCAGGGCTCACTGCTCTGGTTGCTGATTGTAAAATGAAGGATTTCCATTACATGCAGAGAACTGAGTGTTTGTAAACATGGTAAATGTTTCTCGTCCTTCCCACTTTTTATCCTGGGCTGGTCCATCAATGAAGTTGTCATCTTTAGACTTCCTCAATTAACCCACGTCACTTTGGTTGGCGGAGCTGCCCTGCCCTGTGCCTCTGGGCTTCTTCTCATAGTGAAATGGGATTCCAAAGCCTGCAGTGGCTGAGGCTGGCCACCATCTCTTCCTTACTGGGAGTGTGACCAGGACTTATCCTAAGGGAAGCAAACCTGTGTTCTGAATGGTTTTTATATTTGTTTTAACACAACATGGAGTCAGAGGTTTCGTTAGTCTCCAGAATTCAGTCTCCTTGAACTCCTTGAACTGGGTGGAAACAGATCCTCATGCTTTGCAGGAAAGCTGTGTAAAGCCTGTTTGGCCTTGCTGCTGTTAGCACTAGCTTCATGTGGATGCTCCTGCACCCGTGTCCATCACTCATAAGCATGCTGTGCTTCTTGTCCTCTTGCCTTCAGTGTATCTGGAGCTTAAATGTCTCTGTTCTGTCCCTACTGCATATCTGCTTATGGATATGCATGTGATGAGTGGATGCACAGCAGTGTTTACCCTTACCCCAAATGCTGGAGCAGCATGTTTGAGGTATGTTTTTGATGCTTCTTTACCATCAGCACTAATATAATAGGTTGTCAGTCATGTTTTGTTTACATATGAATAAAAGCGTGCGTGTATTTATATACATACACACTTACATACTTATGATGTACCCAAAGCATTTTGCTGCTATGGAGGCTGTGCCATAGAACGTGTTCAAAGTCAAAATCCCTTGAAGCAAGGGATTCTCAGCAGCTGTGATGGGCACTTGCCCATCACAGTTCCCAGTGGTTTGCGTGGTTCCTCAGGTGAGTGCACAGTTACCATGGCTGCAAGATGCAATCACGGGAGGTCATATAGATGAAGGATCCTATTGATCGTTCATTTTTGCACACACCATTACATGCACTCACTTTTGACGATAAGGCTCGAGGCATAATTGGTTGCCAATGGAGCTTCACCATGTTGGCTGCGTGCATTTGGTTTCCTTTATATTTTACATTTTAGAGAAGCAGTCATGCTGATTCTCAGCATCCTTCTTAGGGCTTTGAATTTCCTTCTAGATGTTTCTCTCTCTGGACTGTTCTTGTGATACCTACAATAGATGGCACATCTAACCTTTCAGATACGCTGGCTTCGTTCTGCTTTATCTGCCCAAAATAGGGAATTGGGTATTTCTCAGAAGTCTTCCTAAGTTTGTTCCTGCAAACAAGAGTCTGGGTGTTTGCTGAAAGCCTGAGATGAGAAGTGTGTGCAGCAGATCTGTCAAAGCAGTTGGTGGGTGTACTGCTACACAAGCTGCTGGCAAAAGTCAAGTGAATCCCTTGTGGAGATTACCCTGTGTATGGAGGACTGTTAGTATTGATACCAAGGATGGGTGGGCACAAGATGGTACCAGGGTGATACCTGGGCTGTCCACTGATGTGCTTGACCTTGCAGCTGAGCAGAGAAGGCACCTGTGTTCTCCCAGCCTGCCAACTAATGAAGTGACAATGGGGTGTGATAACTCACCAGCCAATGCTGGATTATATAGTCACTGCAGCCCATTAACACTTCGTAAAATTCTTGTATGGCTTAGATTCACTGAACCTGAAAGGCATTAGAATAAGGACTGAAAAGCTGAAGCCCACATGAAATCAAGAGTTCCTGGGATAGCAAAGCTAGAGGCTTTCAGAGGATTTATTTATTTATTGCCAGCTTGAGACCAGGGAAGCAGTGTATTTCTAAACAACTTTCTGTACAAACGCCCAACGTGTTGTGTATGGGGGTTTACATGAAGGCAGAATCTCTGGGCTGCTGCATGGGTGTCATTAAGGTTGGAAAAGACCTCTAAGGCCATCAAGTCCAACTGTCCACCTACCAACAATGTTACCCATTATGGCATTTCCCTGAGCACCCCATTGCCATGTTTCTTGAACACATCCAGGGATGGTGACTCCACCACTTCCCTGGGCAGCCTGTTCTAGCGCCCAGCTACTCCTTCAGAGAAGTCTTTCCTGATATCCAGTCTGAATCTCCCCAGCACAACTTGAGGCCATTTCCTCTTGTCCGATCGCTGTTACCCAGAAGTGGCCAACCTCTGTCTTGCCACAGTCTCATTTCAGGGCGTTGTAGAGAGCAGTAAGGTCTCCCCTGAGCCTCTTCTTCTCCAGACTGTGAGCAATCCATGCTCAGTCCTGCAAGGATCTGAACCTCTTGTTTGTTTCCACTGAACGTCCTGTAAATTCGTCTTTTTGGGTGACAGACTCAGGGTGCAATTCAAGACAGGCTGATCTGATGTGTTTGCTGTTGCTGAAAGGAGAAATAGGTTTCCAGTGTACCTACTTGGTTTCAGTCCACAACAGTTAGCTGCAAAGAATTATAGGATCAACATCAGAAAGAAAACAAGCTGAAGAGAGGAAGAGAGAAGTGGGGGATGAAGATGTCTTAAGACACTCTACTATTTCTGTTATTGCAACCATGAAAATGGTATATAGAAGAGTTTCTCCAGAGCTGCAGAAGTTACTTAGATTGCAGTAGATACCCTTTGCTGTTGCTTGCAGTGGATGAGTTGTGGAGCATGGCAGAGCTTCCATAATTTTTTTGTCATATATTAACTGTATTCTAGCTGCTGCATAAATTATCCTTTAGTGGTGTGCACTGTATAATAACCTAGACAGATGGATACACCTTAACTATTATCTTTCCCAAATGGTGCAGGAGCACTGGAGCGGTGCGTTACACCATAACTGCCGGCAATCACTACGTAGATGTTTAGTCTGGAAGGATCCACAGAATGTATTTCTCACACCGCCTACTTGCCACAAAACATTCTCTAATGACTTACTGAAGACCTAATGAAAAAGACCAAAAGGCTATAATACACTAGAAGAAGAGAGCAGAAGGAAATCAAAGTCATCAGCAGTGTCCTGAGGTTTGAGAACAGCAGGTGACTTGCAGGAACTCCCAAGTAATTCTAAGATGAGTGTCAGTGTAGATGCGTAGGTGTGCCCTTCTTCACGTCCTGTTTCTAGCTACAGCCGTGCTCAGTGAACCAGGGGAAAGCAATAAAAATCCTCAGAGTTTTTTTTTATGCGTTAAAAGAGGAAAAAGGGTCTTTATCTTTGCAACAAGCTAGTGGAAGCCCTGAAATATGGGATTAACACAATATGAGTAGCATTTTGTCCTTACTGGGAGTATTAACAGTCTGTGACAGGAAGAGGGAAAATGAAGTTAAGACGACCTTGCTGTTTTATAACTAAGTACAGCTATCTCTGTTTCAGATAGCAGTGGGAGTTTCCAGTGTCCACCAAAATGTGAATTTCAGTCTTTGTCTTCTTAAAGCCCTGACACAGCACTTTGCCTCAGCGTCGTTTTGCTTTCAATTACATTATGCACAAACTGGCTTAAATGCTTTGGACTCTCCAGTCTGATTCCAAAGGAGATAGAAAATGGCAAAATTTAGAGCATGGAACCAAAAGGTGCAGTAATCCCCTAACGTCCTTGGTGCCAAGATGTGTTTCAAGTCTGGCTCATATGCAAAAGATCCTCTTCCCCTTTTATAGTTCACTTAATCTGGAGTGTTTTTGATAGAAACCAGCAAAATATCCTGGAATTACCTAACGTGCTCCAAGTGATTGTCCGAGGGTTTGTGTAGCGTTCCCATGCAGAGGTTATATAAAAATGTTCTGTTGCTATGTGAACCGGAGGTTTGTTTTGATGTAGCATCAATACCCAGGAGGGGAGAGAGGGGTGGGGGAGGGAAGAAAAGACAAGACACTGGCAAAGTGCCAGCCTCTGGAGTTTTTTTTGCGATGATAAATGGTTCACAAGGAGTCAGCGTGACCTGCCAAGTAAACCCAAATGCTCTCAAAGAGCGGTGAGCTTCAGATACTGCTGACAGACAAGTACTCCTTATCAGCTTCTTTGTTTAAACATGCATGCAGTGTGCACACACGTAGGATATCTGCTATAGTGAGAGATGAGGCATGCCAGCAACGTGGGTTGTACAGGCAGATAATGTCTACCCAGATGTCCAGGTCTGATTTTTATTTATTTTTTTTTTCCCTTTGATTTCTATAGAAACCTTCCATTCTGCTGGAAGCTTAGATTGCAGTAGATACCTTTTGCTGTTGCTTGCAATGGATGAGCTGTGGAGCATGGTGAAGGCCTCATTGGTTTCTTAAGGGAGGAGTTCCCATTCCAAAATGTTGGCTGGTACAGAGGGACATGTTTCTGTGGTAGGCGGTTCAGAGGTAGAGCTTCTCTTTGGTTGGTTTGATTTTTGTTTTCTCGTAATTCTTGTTTTCCATTGTATTCTACTCAGGAGAAAACTTGGGGAATGATAGTCTTGATATATCTGTTCTTTTATCCACCTTCCCCTATAAAAGTGTCAGTCTCGTTCTGAGGGCAGGTTTCAGTGTGAGCTTGATGGTGATTTGGGCAATGCTTGAACACCACTTAGAAGTCTTGATGGATTTTATGAAATCTGTCTGCAGCTCTTCCCCTATGGCATATCAAGCAGCCATTTGCTAACAGAGGCTGTAATGCACACAAGATGCAGGAAACAATTACAGGACAATCAAAGATATAACTAACATGGAGTAAGTACTCCCTAGCAGAGCAAGCTGAGGGAACTGACCAAGCTGAAGAAAAACGTTTTTCTACCATCACCCTCAGAGGGCAGTTTTGAAGCAATCACAGATCTTCAGGAAATATTCCTATGTAGGAGGACGTATTAGGAAGATCTTGTCTATAAACTGACATTTAAACCTAAACAAAATGAGAAAACAAAACCAAACCCAAACAAGCAAAAACTAAACAAAAAGAAAAAACAAAACCCACACTCAGAAAAATAAGCAGAAACCAAGAAGAGATTGAGGAATTAAAGATGCAAACCAGGGAGAAAAGAAAGGGATGGAATCGTTCCTCTGTTTGGGTGAGCTGAATGAATCATCTCTCTTATCCTGTGTATACAAAGGGGAGGTGGGAGAGAGAGAATAACAAGGATGTTGTGATGCCTAAGTGGTCACAAGACATTTGAAAATGAAAATGTTTTAGCAGTAGTAGCTGTGAGTGGAGCGGATTACATTGGTACTTTGGTGAATAGGTGGAGTTCAGTGATCTGCAAGTTTGGAGCTGTGAAGGTGCTCACAGAAGTTGGTGTCGGCAGTGAGGCTGGTGGTGAGCAGGAGACGTGTCGTAGTGGACTAAGGGGAGCAGAAGAAAACTGGAGGCATACTGTGCACGCTGTGCTCTTGTACAGCTCTGAGTGAGCTGGAGAATACGTGCTGTGCAATTGGGGAGAAACACTGATGTGGGCTTCAGGAGCTTTGTGCCTGAGATTAATAACTCACCATGTTAGCGGGGCTGATTCACATGATGCCGCTGCAGCCGGTCTCCTTTTGCACTGGAATTAGCTTCTTTTGTGCTAGTGTAGGGCTTTCCGTGCTGCTCTTTGCTGTAAGGTGTTGTAGAGCCCTGAGAGCTTGACCTTGAACTTATTTGATCAAGCTGAATCCTCTGCGGTTCATATAAAGCACATGGAGTTAATGGAACAATATGTTGTGGTAAGCAGAATGCAGGCATGAGAGGAAATGCTTGCAGTCCATACCTGGCTTTCAGCTTGATCGACTTTGTCGTGACACTTTCTTTATCATTTGGTGCATCTGTAAAATGAGAAGAGGTGGCAGGAGATATCACCTTTCTGTTATGATTGGAGAAAAATGGGAATCAGATGTTGAAATGGAGAGTCTGGGAGATAGCTTGACACCGGTGGGTGAGGCTCCCCGAGATAAGGAGATGGGTTGGCCGACGGGGTAACTAATTGCTCCCTCTCTCATTTGTTATTGTAGCCATGAAGGCGGAGAGACCCAACATCTGCCATACGTGTTTGATTTTGTGAGTGGGACTTATTAAGTGGACAGAAAATCAAACCAGTGCCAAGAAGCAGCCTGGAGGCAGGCACATCCTAGAGTGAGGAGTTTCAGAAGGGGATTTGAGAATTCCCTGTGGCACAGCTTCCCCATCCTGCTGCTGTTGATGCAGTATGGGCTGTTTTCCCCCAGTTTCCGTGAGACCAAAGACATAAAATATTGTTCTGTCGAAACCGAAGTGCCTCTGGGTAGCAGACGAGGAGGGCTTTGGAGTTCTATCTTTTATTGTTTTATTTTTAATTTTTTACTTTTTCCCATTCCGTGTTTGCACTTTCAGACATTGTCATTGAGTAGGGGGTGGATTAAAAAAAAACAAAACAACAACAAACAAAGCGGGCAAACAAAAGTTGACTTTTGTTAAACGACTGAGACTTGGCAGTTGTGTGGAGGTCACGGTGCTCAGTCAGTGTCAGCCTCCATTCCCCAGAGTTGTATCCTGTAATGTATTTATTTATCATTACAGACGGCCAAATTTTTTTTTTTTTCCCTTTCAGTTTGTTCTGTCCAAGGCCGCAGGGTTCCGACAGAGATCAACAGTGTTCCCGCAGTGATGAAGCAGCTCGTCAAAAGCTGAATTAGATGTTAAATCTTTCTGAAGTGGGGAGGAGGTGGAAGGAGGGGAATCACATTGTGCTAAGAATTTATCATGTGTTGTTTCCTGTGAGATAATGTATAGGAGAAGATTTGTTATGGTGCAAGTTTCAAACTGCTGTTTCAGGGCTACGGTGTCTGCCAAGCTTATGATGTATCTGATCTTTTTTGAAAGTCCTTCTTTCCCTTTCCTACCTTTTGGTAAGCAGAACGTCATGGAGGTAGGTAAATACTTAAGACAGTCCATCTACTGACATAAGTTCAGGTAAGCACCAAAATTTGCATGGATAAGAAGAAGGAGCAGAAATCTGATGGATTAGACTGTGAGATTCAGTGGGGCTCCGGCTTCTGGACAGAGGGCAGGGCACTCATGTTTCCTCTCAGCTTTGCCTTTGGGTGTGTTAGACAAGTTTTGTAGGCACATCATTTTGGAGAAGCTATAACAAATTTTGGTACAGACCCGGGAGGAAATTAGGTCTTACTTTTCAAGGGTGCTGCATAACCCCTGCATTTCTTAGAGCCGAGCAGAGCAACAGCTCTGGTAGCACTTGTGATAGTGTTTGCTGAGGCTTTCTGCATCAGACATTGCCCTTTTCAGAACAGGTCACTGTCTGAACACTGAGCTTGCCCACTTGTGACATGGTAGAAGTGCTGTTTGTGGTCACTTTTGTTCTTTCACTGTGCTCCTCTTTCCCTTCAGAAGTATAAATGAATCTCTCATTCACCGGTGCTTCCTGATAGAATTGTATTTACTACCTGTCGTAGAACAGAGCTCATGACCAACACAACTCATGTACCTTCTTCATGGACTATAAAATGAACCTTTTTCAGCCTAATTGAGGGGGAGGAAGTGTCAGAACAATTTTCTCTCTCATTCACTGACTAAATATGCTAGTAGAAGAACCTTTTGGATAAAATAGTTTTGTTCCCATTCTTTAATAAAATACCAAATGCAGTGATAGATGAACTGGCAGTGCTGAAGTTTACTCAACATTGTTTTGCTCTCAGTATCTAGGTCAAGATATTTCTGGTTTGCTTGGAATGGACAAATTTCCGCACATCTTAAATAACACTGTTAATATTAAAGTGGTTTGGTTATCAGGCAGGAAGGAAGCTTATTGATCAGCAGGATAAGTACTGTGGGCATATGAGCCATCTTTTCCTGCCTAGCTGTGATGAATCTGAAGACCAGCGGTGTGTGTGGGAAGGAAGCCGGGCTGCTGGGGCTTACAACAGACCCGTCTCTGCCTTACCTGCCTGCATAGTCTTCTTTAGTAGAGGCATCCAAATAAGCTTTAATATAATTTTTCCTTAAAGTAATCTTGGAAGTAAGCGCTCTGCAGATGAGGGAGTGAGGTTGACTGGGAAGCTCTGTGCTTCAGAGCTCAGATTCAGATTCAGTTCTCGTCTTTGGACTTAAACCCAATCTACTTCTTGCTGAGTGTTAGCTTGGCCTCTGGTGTGAGCCAACGTGCTTGGCAGGTGCTGGTTCCCAGCTGAGTGTCCCTGTGGGGAAAAGACATGACTGGTTCAAGGCAGTAAGCTCAGAAATCAGATACCAAACGTGTCATGGATGAGAGATGACTCTGGCACTTCAGCCTCTAACTCCATCCAAGGTTTGGGACCTCAGTCAGCTACCCAGGTCGCTTGATCTTAGCGCAGGAGGCAGAGCTCAAATTTGTCTCTTCCAGGAGAAAAAAATAAATAATAAAAAAAAAGGTCTGCTCTCTCCAGGTCCTCCTAAATGAAGCTTTTGTCTGTCCTTCCTGTTGGAGGTTTGCCGTATTTCCAAAGAAACTGGAGGTAACCTGTTCTTGCTTGAGCTTTAAGGTGCATCATTTGTAAAAACTTCCATAAGAATTGCTTACATTTCTCACATTCAGCTGCAGAGAAACAGCTCACAGACTGTAGTAGAAATCCCTAAATGTGCCCTGAATAAGATGAAAGATAAAATCAGTGTTTCTCTTCCGCCCATTCATTCACTGGAACTTGAAGGCTTTCTGTGAAGTAGCCAGATTTGACAAGAAGAGTGGAGAGCACCTCCAAGAACAGTGGTAGCTACCAGGGAATGACAGCATCCTCCTGGGAAATGAGAGGCGTTGGTTTGGAGCCCTCTGGTCGAGCGGAGCTTCTGCAGGAGCTGCTGAGTGAAGCAGCAGTGGCAGCTGTGTGGTGTGGGTTGGCTGCTGTGGGGGCACACCCTCAAGGGATTTGGGTAGAGGAAAGGCTGGTCTGTGGGCTCTGATGGGGCTGGACATGACCTTGGTGTGCAGCCCAGCCTCAGCAGATGCTGAGGTGTGTAGGGAGCGCTACTGCTGGAAACAAAGATGTAAAAAGAGCTTGGCATGAAGCACATTGCCTCTTTGAGTGCAGGCGCCTGAGGGGCAAGTTGCACAAGGTGGCTGATCTGAACTGACAGCTCTCTGCTGCCAAAAAGAGGGAAGTCTCTCCTTACCACCCAGCTCTTGTCAGCTCTTTGCTGAACCAGTTCCTCGCCCCGACTGCAGCAGCGGCGAGCTGTTGGATCAGCTATCTCACGGGGCTTCATCCTGTCAGGTGTTCGCTGAAGTTCACAATGAAGCAGAAAATCGAATCCTTGCACCTGGGGCACTGTGCTAGCACCTTCTCTGCCAAGCAGTTTTACTTCCTGCAGGTTCCTGTTTACTTTTCCTGGACAGTCTGGAGAAAACAAGAAGAGCAGTGGTTCCAAGAGGGGATGTGCTGAGGGGGGTGAGCTTTGCTACCACATTGCATCTCCCCGGCAAGAAGGACATGCTGGCAGTGTTCCCTGACTTTCTTGAGCTCTTGTGTCGCCTGCTAAGTGTGTATAAATGGAAGAATGAACACGGAATACCAAATAACATTTCAGTTTTCAATTATTTTTCTTTGTACAAGGCCCATGTTTCAGGCTGGAAAAAAGCCCCAGCAGCCTACTCAGCTGGGAGTGCTGCTGAGGAGCTTTTCCTGCTTCCCTGTTTGCTCTGTGCTCCTTGGTGTTGCATCGAGTCTTCCAGACTGAGTTTCAGGGAGCACCTAATCCTTGTTCTGACACTACAGGTCACATAGCAAACCTCCCCGGTAAAGCAATGTATCTATCACAATAATATGCTTCCAGTTCACAGAAAAGAAATCCAATAGAAAAGTGACATGATAAAAAATAAGCTGCGTTAAACAAAGACGTTTTCTGTGTATCACACCGAAATATGGTGTGTTTCATAACGTGGCAGAGCACACTTCATCGGAATTCTAGGGAAGAAGCAGACCTGCTAAAAGAATAACATTTTGGTGCCAGGGAAGTTATACGTTTAATAGATCTCTGCTGTATTTTGCAGAGAGATTTGCAGCTACATTCATCCTTGGCTAAAATGTAATGGCAACATGTTGTAGGAGCCAGTTCTCCTTGGGGCTTCATACTGTAACAATGGAGCTATAAATGATGTTATTGAAGTGGTAAGTGTCAGAAGGCAAGCGGGATGTAATTTCAATTGGGAGGTGCTCTTGATTAATCAGCCTCTTTAAAAGCAGAGCTGTCCAGGAGAAAATAATCCGGTCAGGTGGCTCTGTAGGTACTTGGAGGGGAGGAAGTGTGTGCTGTTGCCTGGCTGCAGTGGATCCTGCTCCTTCCCCAGACCCACTATGGCTGGAACAGGACCTCGGGGAGTGTTCATTTTCCTGCTCGCAGCCTCCTCTCAGCACTGCGGTGTGGAGCAGCACGGTGGCTGGCAGCTGCTGCTGTGCCACGTGCATCATGGAGGGGCAAAGCGGATGGGGATTGCTGGTCCTTTGCTCAACCTGTCTTTGCTGGCACTTCTTGCCCAAGGCAAAGCTCAGTGCACTGTTAAAACTGGAAACTTTTCCATACATTTCCGTTTGTGGAAGGAATGAACGTGGTGTTTTGTGATAGGAGCACAAGCGTGTTTGCACAGAGGGTTTGGAAAACAATACGTACAGCATGTCAGAGAATGACTGTCCCTTGTAGCCTTTCTGTGTGCACTTCTTTTCTGCAACATTCGAAGGAGCAGAGAGGTGATCTTCAAGTTACTTTCGTGTTTGCTTTGGAAGGGAGCTGCCTATAGCAGCTCTGGGATCATCTCTGGGAGCACAAGCTGTAATTGCGGGTCCCTGTACGAGGAGAAAAGCAGTGCCTCCTGTTCCTGCTCTGCCTCCTCACACCTGCCTATCCCCACTGCAAGAGCAGAGTTAGAGGCAGAGGCTGTCTGGGCAGGCTGGCGAGCTCTTGGCTGGCACCAGGAGGCACAGTGCCAGCAGCAGGATTGTCTTCCCTTTCCCATTTCTGGGGTTGTAAACAACTGTTTTCTGACCGTGGAAGAAGAAACTCTTGGAGTGCAACTGCTCTGCAGCATGCAAGATTGAGAGGTGTCCCTGGATGTATGTGCAGAGTGTGGAGGGGAGCACCAGGCAGTGGTGGGATGTGCGGAACAGCTTGCAGTGTCATCCATGTGCGTGGAGTGATGAGTGGAAGTTTTCACCATCAGCACTTAACACTGGTGCTCCAGGACCTGCACTGTGCCTGTGGGCTCGAGGGGGAGGCTGAAATAGATTCTTGGCATGAGGTCTTGGATCGTGGATCCTCTTTGCTTAATAGAGAGCTCTGTCTCCCTAGTGATACCACTGCAGCTGCAAGCCACAGAGGCATTTTGGCTGAAGTCCTCTCGGTTTGAAGTGGAGAATACAGGATAGGTCTCCTCGACAGCAGTATGAATGCTCTCTTTCCCTCCTGCCTGGGAGAGTCCAATTCCGCTGACCTGAGGGACACAACTCTTCATGTCCCAGGCTCTGGAGAAGAGTGAAATAGTGTGTGCGAAAGTTTTCAGTTTACACAGAAAGATTTGAGGTATCTGGCCGGAGTCTTTTTTGTGCCTTCTTTGGCTTTTGGAAGTTGCTGAGTTTATTTTTGTCTGTGTGAGTTGGCCTGTTTTTTTAATATATGGCAGAGGTGGCTAGAATCCTGGATAGGCGCTTTTTTATATTTCATATAAACCTAAACAAATACATTAAATAAAGGTCCTTTCACCTCTAGGTTGGTGGTTCAAATCCAGTCGTGCCTGGGAACAGAACTGTTCAAGCAGTAAAAATAAAACGTCTCCTGATTTATGGATAGAAGTGTCAAGTTTTGACTTGTTCTGATTACTGGCATCACGTTATTTGTGAACATTCGGACAACTGCCAGAAATTCATGAAACACGTTTGTGAATCCCAGAAGTTTCATAAACTTCAGCCTTGAGTGATTATTTGCTTTCTGGTGAAGAAGTGGGTTGGCTAAAGCAGTATGAAAAGAACAGCTAAGTAATAGTCGAGTCCCATAATAATGAGATCCAAAAGCTCTGTTTTTGTTACAAAGAAAAGGGTGGCAGTTCTGCCTCCAGTTTACATCAGTGCAGTGCCATCCGCTCTACTACTTCAAGGAACTGTTGGTACTGGTTTGAGGAGACCCAAGAAAGGAGAGTTTTCCTTTCAAAATCCTACGTTGTTTTCTGGGCCAGCAGTTGGAAGGTTTTTTTGGGTTTTGCTTAGAAGTTGAGTTGCTGTAGTGGAGAAACCTTAACGGCCACTTTAATGCTAGGTAGTGCTTATGGGAGGCGGGGGAAAAGTGAGGCTGACCCTGCCACACACCTTTTCAGCATTCCAAAGCCTCTGTGAACACCCCTGTGTGAGACACTGTACTAAAAGCAATGGCAATCCGTGGCCTACAGTATTTCAGAGCTACTTTGGGACTACCTGCAAATGACTCTTCGTACACTTCTTACATCCTTTTCTTTCCTCTGTGCGACTCTTTGTATTCTCTTACTTCTTGCTCTCCGTCTGCAGAAAGTAAAATCCAGGGAAGGCTTTTTACAGCTGTGCTGTCCCAGCACAAAGTGCTCACGTGGGTAGATAGCAGGGAGGAGAGAACATGGCGTGGTTTGCTTCTGCTGCCGCTTTGCATCAGTGTGACTTCAGGACGTTGCTTGTAATTTCTATTGGTATTATAAATAATAAATCAGGTCCACGAATTATTTGCTAAAGGTTCCAACAGATGCGATGTAATTAACAGACTGTAATCATTAAGTTTTGGAGGGAGGGTGACATATCAATTTTATAACTGCTTTGCAGCTTAGAAATACATCCAAGTAGCGATGCCTCCAGAGGGATCTGCACATGGGTGATTGTACTTTTTGCATGCCATTTTATACGCATGCTGCCTTTGCTTTCTAAGTATTAACATATGTAAATCCCTTTGGCATGCGCAGATACGTGCACGTGGGTTGTGCATCTGTAGCATTTGTTTGTATGTGGAAGAAAGCGTATGTAGAATTGTGTGCACTGTGCTATGCTTGCAGCAAAGTCCCGTGGACATCTGAC
This sequence comes from Alectoris magna, assembly GCA_030625065.1. Classification (NCBI taxonomy): domain Eukaryota; kingdom Metazoa; phylum Chordata; class Aves; order Galliformes; family Phasianidae; genus Alectoris; species Alectoris magna. The sequence continues at coordinate 9,746,773 of CM060576.1, read as the reverse complement.
CTTGCGTGGGATCTCAAATCTACAATTCAGTGATTCAGTTCCCTTTGCCTTAAAAAGAGCGGCAGGGTGGCTCTGAGCAGAATAATCGTGATACTTTAGGAAAGAAACCTTTGAGACGTATTACCCTTCTTTAATCTAGTAACACGTAAACCACAGAGATGGGGAAGCCGGTTTAGGTGAAAGAATACCGGTGCAGCTCAATGGAGTAGGTACTGAGCTGATAACCAGTCCTGCAGTGAGCTCACCCCCTTATCACCAGTCAGACTGCTCTTCCTATCTCCACAAAGAGCAAAGCTGTGGCTGCAGCACAGCACCGTAGCTGCTGTAGGTCCCATCTGTTACACAGACTTGTCCAGCAAGTTGTGTTTAGCTCACGGGGCATTGGAGCAGGAGGAAAGCTGCAGTTCTGTGATGCTGCTTCCCTAGAGAAGTGTGGGTTGTGGCCCAAAGGGGTGAGACTTGGCAGGCTCAGGGCAGTAACTGTAATTGCTGCTGGTAATGTTAATATGCCCATGTGAGTTTGAGAGTGGTAGAAAAGTGAAGGAAAGATCAGGGAAGAACTGCTTTTCCTCTACATTTGGGGAGAACATCTAACGTTTTTGTCCATCAGCACCTAATTTCTGCAAATAATTATTTTGAGTGCATGAAGGTAACACGCACAGCAATGTCTGAAAGCATTTCCTTTTGATGTTAGGTAAAACCCAGGAATATCTGCCAGATGAGAACCTTGTGGCAAGCTGTCAGGTTTTCTACCTGTAAGTAGCTGCCCTTGACTGTTGGTTTAAAGAAAATAAAAGGTGGTGGGAGGGGCATGAGAGTAACACCTGCTTTCTCCACTCAGGCAAATGTGCTCACAGTGACTGATTGATTGATTATTGATTGATAGATTCTCCTATTTTGGATAAATCAGGAGTTTCATTTTGCTTTTTTTGGCTGCTCTCAGTTAAGCTTCCTACCATCCTATCGCTTCACTTAGGGGCAGCACTGGAAATGGGAATCTGAAGTGACTGCGAGGCGCTTAAGGAGGTGAATAATGACTTGGAGAAGACCTTGTGTGCATCTTTTGATCTCTGGGCTTCAGACACCCCTTCGCCCATAATTAACTTGTGTGTTGACTGATCACCCGAGTGATCAAGGGAGACTCAGTATGTCACTGGAAACCAGGAAACTATTATTCTATGGCAAAACAGCAATCAAGCCAACGCGTCTATGATACAAATCAGATACCTGCGAGAACAAGTCACGTAATGGTAAGCTGTACTGGAGATGGATGATATCCTAAATCATTATCTTCAATAACATCAATTATGTTTAAAGGGTGAGTAAGACCCCAGTGCCTTCATGGCAGCTGCCGCATCCAGGTGACAGCAACAGCAGCAACAAAGATTAAAATTAGAGCTTGGATTTCAGGAGGGGCAGTGCGATAGGCTCAGCCATCTGATAAATCAAGACCGTCGGTGGGTTAGATGGAGTGGGATGGTAATGGTTATCATTCTGTTGTATAAAATGTGCAGCTTAAGGTATATAGATCATTTAAAATAAATATGAATTTGAAATCAGCCAAAATATATGGCAAGCATTTTTCTTCTTAGAATTATGGTGTTTTTAAAAGTGTAAGTGCTTTTCAGGACGAATTTTAGCATGTTTTGCATTCAAATGACATCTAGTATACGGGCAAAGCCCTTGCATGTGCTGCCTCGGAGAGTGGAGGGAATCATTGGATTTATAGGTTCTTCTGCACGCTCTGTCAAAGTTAGCCTCTCTGCATAACGCAGGACATGAAATAGGAAAGGCTTTCATTGCACAGCTTTCCATAAGAGGGATGGTGTTTACTGTCTGACACATCACAGCGTATAAACAGACTTAAAATAAGTCTGTATTCAGGAACAACAACAAAAAAATAATAGAAAAAAGAAAGGGACTCCATCTGGGAAGGGATTAACTTAATAACATTTTCTGTAATCTCTTTATCAGCATTTCTGTGGCCAGTTTATGATAATAAACAGGCAAAAAAATATCTTGTTTGAGATGGAAGTAAATTTCAGACTGATATGAGTGATGCACCTCATAACCAGTTATAATTAGAAGGGAGGCTTCTTAAACCACTGTTGCTCTATAAATCATAGCAGATATTACGCCAACTTGTGCGACAACTTTGAAATGGGAAACTCTTCAAGATCTTTCATTGCTGTTTCATCCTCGGAAAAGATGTTATTTGACAAAAGTGCATGTCATTTTTGGGGAGCTTGCTTAAAAATGGGTGAACAGCCCCAGTGTCTCGGGAAAAAAAAAAAGAAAGTTTTCGTGTAGTAATAAGTATTGTTATTAGTATTACTATTTTTAATAATTATTTTTAATAGTTTTGTATTTTGGTAGAAAGGAAAGCATTCTTTCTTAGAAGAGCAGGTTAAAAAAACCACAACAAGGACCCACATATAAACTAGCCTATGGCTTCATATTGAGCAAAACTTACATATGAAGTCAGAAATGTAAGGTAGTCACTAGCAAGGTGTGTGTTTTTCTTTCCTCTTCTGAGACAAAGTCAGCTTTGACATGGCCTTGTTCCCATCCAGTTAATTCCAGAGGAGACCTTGGAAAGGGGATGCAGCCATACAGAAGAAGGCCTTGCTGGCTTGATGCCTGAAAAGAAAACAGAAAACAAATTGGAGGATTCCTTGAGTCTTTGTGTGTGTGTGTGTGTGTGTGTGTGTTAGATTCTATTCCCTACGATATTTTATTATATTTTTGATTGAAAATGGATGGGCTTATTTACAAAGTGCGTTTTCTGATGAAAACCTACCAGCCTCTCAGGACTGTTGGTATGGTAGGGCTGTAGCTGCTTTTATTGATCCTAATTTGAAGCTGTAATTGCAAATAAAAACATCATTATATCCCCCAGCTACCTTAATTGAAAGGATTGATTCACAGGAGCAAAGCATGATAAGAACTTTCTACATGGGCCAACTGCTTATGGACAATTTAACACCTTCATTTCAGCACAGCCTGGGTTGGTTCTTGCATAGATGTGTGTTCTGGGGCTCGGGGAGAAACCTCTACTTCAAATATCTGCCTCCCTTCTTGTGCTCCTCCTGAAATAAGGCAGGGAACCCTTCAAGGATGTGACTTCATTAACTGACTTTGCAGGAATAAATCTGCATGGCAGAAAATGTTCTTATAGTTCTGATTAAGATCAATAGGAAAAAAATAAATAAATCTACAATTGGCTGGAAATAGAAGTGAAGAGCCATTACTCAAGGGAACGCATTCTGTTGGGCAAGGTTCAAATATGTGGAGCGAACTTAGATCCTTGAAAATTAGTATTTTTAAAGAATTAAACCTCTTGTTTGTTAGATGAAATTGTCAACTGTTTTGTCTTCCAGAAGTAAACTAACAAACGCAGGGAGTCTCAAATGATCCCTCAGTCTTATGACCTTGTGGTCGCTGTTCAAAATACCAGCAGAAATATTCCATGCTGTAGAGCTAAGAAGAAGAAAAGCAGATACTCAGCAGGGTTAGCCCAGTGTCTTTCCATGTAATCCCTTATTTTTGCAAAACATTTCCACGTGGGAAAGTCGATCACTGAGTAGAAGCACTGAAAATCGCGTGGTCAGTGCTTGGTGTTGATACCAGTATTGGTCGTTGAGTACCTGAAGCAGCTGACAGGCCTCTGCAGCGCTGCTCTGCATGTCTGAATGTGGAACTGGTGCCTGAGGCTGAAAATTCATCTGTGGCCTTGGACTCTAAGCCCAGGATGGGTCGCACCATTTGGAAAGGAAGCAGATAGCTGGTATCAGCTGGTCTGGGGAAGATGAGGAGCTAGGTGAGGTCTGGAAAACAGTTGTTGGAATCCTTACACTGGATGTTGTGAAAAGGTGCTTGGGTCAACATGCGAGTTTATAGCATATGCTGAAGGAACAGGCTGGAGATGTAACCTCGAGTCTGAATTCTTTCCGTGGAGCAAAGTTGGGATGTGGCTCTTCCCTTACCCTGCAGACAGGACTGTCTGCACCTAATCCTAGAAAGCAAACAGACTTGCTCTTAAGAAAAATCTCCGTCTCTTTGTGTCTTTAAAGAGGGGGAACGTGTTGCAATACTACAGAACCATCATGTTTTCTCTGGTTACAGCTGAGTGCCGCTACATCAGCAGCAGGATATGTACAAATTAAACTGTAACAGTGTACCAAGGAGAGGCACGGCAATATCATAAAAATTATCCACAGTACAATATGACTAATGTTGTGTGAAATGCATTCATTGGCAAAATGATGTCTAGGTGTATCTTAAGGAGTTATGCTGATGGAGATAATGGCTGTAGTACATAGATAAAGGAAGGAGAGACGAGTGAAAGACAAAAGGTTGCAGCAAGGGCAGGGAGGCTGTTTGGCTGGGGACGGCTCCTGGGGAGGCGGGTTTGAACATGGGAGAGCCGAGTCTCTGTGGAATGCAGGGCTGAGATGAAGCTCTTCTTGCACACCCTGCCCGAAGGTGAGCTTGCTGTTTCAGCTTTCCCTTGTGCTTTTTGCACTCATACGTTTCTTTCTTCTAAAAATACAGGCTGTGTGCATTAAATATTCGTCAGCAAGGTTTTGAGAAATTTCCTTTGTTTTCCCTTTCTAGGTACAAAAGCAAACAAAAATCCCAGAGTGAAAGGACTGATATTTTATTAACATCTGAAACTAAGAAGCCAGCTCAAACTTAGCAGGAGTGGGGTTGCCTAGAGCAAACACTTCACTCATTAAGGCGCATTCAAAAGTTGTCAGCTCCTTCCTTAGCCTGAGACTCTTTTTAAAATGAGCAAATGCTTTGCCTGAATAAGGAGCTCGAGTATTGGCAAATAAATCTGATTTTACTCTCTGTTCAACATAGATTTGGGGGGAAAAAAAAAATGTATATATGTGCAGTGACCCACTGTGCTTACTGACAGATCTTTACCTGGTACCCAGATGTTTTTAAGGGAACTGAAGGGTTACCCAAAAAAGTCTTTTAATAGCAAGGTCCTCTTTCCCAGGCAGGCAGGTGCCTCCTGGGTGTCTCTCATAAACTTCTCTAAGTACTTTTTAAAACCAGGCCATTGGACAGCAAAGGGAATCTGAACTGAAGTGTGTCTCTGCGCCCCGCATTGCTGGAGTGCAGTCTGGTCTCTGCTATGGTCAGAAATCTTCACATTACTAGAAAATGGAGGGCGTTTATAGCATTCTCAATTAGTTTGCTACTTGGTTTGTTATCACCTGGGGGTTAAGGCCAAAATCATGTACATTTCTTGTTTCTGATGCGTTACACCCATGTTGGCTGTTTTATTTCGTTTTATTTTTTCCTCCTTTATGGATTTGTGCAAGAATGGGAGATAAGTCCAGCCAAGAAGTTTGGAATCCAAATATTCTCAAATTCGTGAGATATCCAGAAGTAAGAGTTCATTTTTTCTCCTTGCAAATACAAAATCCCACAGGAATGCTTCCACGAGAGGAAAAACTCTGTGGATGTTAGGTGTGCTGGGCTGCGTGCTGCTGTTGCACTCCACCTGAGGACAAGAAGATGTGTTAAAATCAGTACCTTCAGCCCCAGGTCTGATTGGATTTGGGGGTTCTTTGTAGACCTCATAAACAGCTCTGCCTCCAACCAGCTGCCCCTGCTCACCACCAAGCACGAGCCAGGAGCTCCCTGTGAGGCCACCATCATCCTGCTCGGTGCTGGGCTTAGCCAGGCATACCCCACGGGCAGGGATTTTCTCCCTTTCCATGCCACAGTTTTCTGTTTTTAAAGGTTAGTGATGCTTCCACACAGACAAATTTATTTCTGTCCCTCTCTGTTTGGGAAATAAATGTCATCTGTTTTCTCTCTGCAAGGGAAAGCACGCTTCTCCTTAGCTGTGACAGGAGGGTGTGCAGCAATACAGACAGCTCAACCTTGAAAAGGAGGAGAGGCACTCGGGGAGATGGGCTGGTTTATATCTCAGCTGATTCTCTTATTTCTCTCTTCTGTATCCCCCTAATAGCTTGACAGGAGAAATTTAGGGAAGATACAGCCATCTGATTAACAGTGCTGGGGCTGGGGGCTGGGGGGATGACAGGGAGAGGAGCGCGGGGTGGCTACCGGCCAACTTCCAGCGAGAAGCAGAGTATCTGGCTGCCTCTAATCTCCAGAGGGAAATTAAGTTACAAAAACCTTTAGTGGAAACTTTGCACACGTTCAGTACCATTGCCGTGCGTGACAGAAAAAAAACCAACCAAACAAACAAAAAAACCCAACAAAAACTGATCTATTATTTGGTTTATAGTTATAGAATTAAAGGCAAAAGCTTCCCCACCAGGAACGAAGAAAAAATTCGCCTTAAAATCCAAAGACAAAGCCCCATAAAACCCCCAGAACATTTGTGCTATCAGAGCTCTTGAGAAATTCTCCTTCTCGCGTTGATGGATGATGGTGTGTGAACTGCGTGTCTAAACGTCTTCCCACGGGGGAAGGTTGCTTTTTTGCCCTTGCTTAGGGAAAGCCCTTCGTGTTTGTGCAGCTTCTTAATGTGGGAGCAGCCCAGGGTGGGGGGGGGCTCCAGGTAGACCCCAGTGCTTGGAGAAGGGGTTCAGGATCCTCTGCCAGGGAGCCGAGGCTCTTACTTTACATGAGCCTTGCTCATCCTGCTGTTCATCAGGTCCATGCATGCTACACAGGCAAGGGGGATTGCTCCCCTGCTTCAATGTCTGTCATCATGCGTTGATGAAAAATACAATTTGATTAAAAAATATCAGTAAAATAGCATAGGTGTTAAGGGAGCAACAAGTCAGGGCCCATGCATCAGAGATCAGTACCCTATTTATTGGGCGTAACACCTAAAGCAATCGTGGTAATCACAAGGAAAGTATTGGACTTTTTTTTTTTTTTTGAGAATCTGATGTCAGCTTCATGAGGTCCGTGTGAAGGGAGGTTTCTTTCATGTTGAAATACCAATTAAAGGTCTGAGAGCGCAGCGTGGTTCGGCAGCATGCACTCCCCTGACCGCCTGCACTTCGCTGCTTGCTCAGGCTGGTAGGACACGGCCTGTTTGCTCAGGGAGGAGATAGAAGAGATGCATTTTGCAATGTTCTCCTCTCCCTGGTTGCAAGCAAGCTTGCTTCCAACCTATATGCCAGCAAACCTTTTCTCACGTGGTTTGTTCAGCAGCCTCATCTGAAGAAAACATTTTCCGTGCAGGGAAACGTAAGAGCTGTATTTACATGCTATTTCCCCTCTAAGAGTTTTATTTCTCTTCAGCCTCGAGGACCTCAGCACCAGCCAGATCTCAATGTGGGGTTGAAATTGTATGCTGTCCATCCTGGCTGTCCCTGCAGCAGCTGAGGGTGTTTGTGTAAGCATATGTGTGCGTGTGAAAACAGATGTGTGCTGTCCAGAATAAATGAGGCTATTCACGGGGTCACAAAATGAACATTTTATGTCCAGCCTCGTTAATTAATCAGACCAAAGAAGTAAGGTGGGACAGCATGAAAAACGCATGGTTTTGTTTACTTTATAAAAAGCAATGGGGAGTCCCAGCTGATAGGCAGAGACTCTGAGAATGGATAATTAAAGAGAAACAACCTTTGATATTTGTCTGTTTGCTGTTTCTCCTCATTTTGTTGTGCTCCCCTTCCTCTGTCTTGAAAAGCAGAGCTGCTGCTTGCTTTTTGGCAGGGCGACGTGGGGGCAGCAGGAACTCAGTACTGCTTGCTGCCAGGCTCTCACACCTTGCAGGGAGTTGAGGTCCTTTGTGCAGAAGTGCACAAATTATGAGCACCCCAAAGCTTTGGGATATCTGGAGGCAGGCTCTTTTGACCCTTCTAACTGCAGGTCTCTGGCATGGGTTGAGGGCAGAAGGTCTTGTTCTGTGGATCACCATAATGGCTGGACCATCTGAACTGGTATAAAAAGCAGGAAGGTTTTTTCTGGCTTGTGCATCTTTGGTGAAGTTGGCTTATGAGTTCTTATGACAGCGAGAGCTAGAAGGTGGGATGGAATGGTTGGGAATTCTTTAATGAATGTTCTAACAAAGCAAAAGATGGCGTTTAAATATGTGGTTTGCTTCATTGCAAAATGTTGGCAGTAGATGGGGCCCTTACAGTAATAAAATGCTATGGAGTTGGGAAGCCTTTGGGAGATGGTGCCCAGATGCACTAGATTGGTGCTGCCTCCTGGAAGATGAGCTCCGACTCGACTCTGGCACTTTCTTGTTTCTGTGTAACTGGCATGAAAAGAAAAGAAGGGAAAAAAAAAAGCAAGGCAAAGCAGTGTATGTTCCTCTGTGCCCACTTCTCACTCCAGTTTGTCCTACTGCATTCTTTTCCTTTCCTTCTTTCTAGAAAGCCGGAAACCCCAATTTTCCCTTTGGCTGGGCACCCTGGCTCTCCTTCAATGACTGCAGACAGGGCACCAGCTGTGACCAAGGACGGGCAGGAAGGAAGCAACCTCTGGTGTCGGATGGGGACACAACCAGCGCCTCGGCCTCCTGCTGCCGTGCTGCAGATTGAGAGCTTCATTCACACAAATGCACATTTCCTGGCAGTGCTGGGGCTGGCCTGGAATCCAGACCTGGTCTGCTCAAGGTAGAGCCATTATGCTAAAGTGCTTTTATTGATCTGTTGACTTTCCGTCTCCCTCCTTCTCTTTCTCTCTTCACCCTGCCAGACTCCTAAAGACTCGTATTTTGTCTCATACAACCAAGATATTTTAAGGGGTAAACTAGGATTGTGAAGTCAGATTAGACAAACTGTACTTGACTAGTGTGAAACCAAGTATCCTCTGAATGATGCCTGAAGTAGGACCTGTCTCCTTTTACAAGCAGTTCTTCTTCCCCCCCCACCTCAGCTCTTTTCCCTCTCTGCACGTTCTGGTGAGCTTGAAAAATCTGGAAAAAAAATCAGAGATTAATTTCAGTGCCAAGTAAACATCTTTGTAGCATCCCATTCCCCACAGTAGTGATGCCACGTTGTCGTACTTTACTTTTTGTTGGTCAAAGAAAGCTGCAGTAATAAATCTATAAACATGCTTTGAAATCTAGTGGTATTTAAAGCTGAGATTTACAGAGAGGCCCAAAAGACTTAGTAGTTGGTGCCCATGGAAAACAAAGCTGCCTGCCTTACTGGAAATTTCAAGCCAAGGGTGCGAGCATGCAGTATATTACAGTCACCTAAGCTACAAATCCATTTGAGTTGAAGATAAAGGGAGAAAGAAAAATGCTGGAGAGGATGCCTACAATCCTGTGTGTTAATGAATACTAGGAGAGACAGGCGGAAGTCGTTTCATTTACTTGGATTTGTTATTTCAGTGTTTGCAGTTTCTCAGGTTTCTGGAGAATTTCTTTCCTTCCTAATAACGTCGCTCGTTAACTAATTGGTTAATGCGTGAGCATTTGCTTAATGGTTTGAAAAGTATGCAGGTAAATGCAGAGCGGTTAAAAAAGGCTAAATAGGAACACATTCAACTTTTTACATCTGAAATGTAAGGTCTTTCCTGTAGATGAATACATCCCCATTCATGAATGCAGTATTTGGCAGATGAATGGGTTGTCAATACTTTATAGTCAAGTAAATATAAGCACGCAGAAAAGCTTTGACAAAGAATAGCTTTTTAATTTTGAAGTGTGGAAACAGTATAAATAAAACCAGATGGGAGGAGAAAAAGGTGGGAATTTGGCTTGCTGTTCAGCACTGTGCAACTTCTGAGAGCAGTAGTAGAGCGGATCGTGGGTCGCAACTGGCACTTCAGTCAGTAATCAGCGGACAGAGTTTGCAAGCAGTCTGCTAGCTGAAAGGCATTCGTATGAAGGTGTTTATCTAAGAATTTGGGAAACAAAATTCAAAGCCTGCTTACAAATTTCTAAAGGGTTAGAAAAAAAAATAATTGGTCATCAGCTTCTCAGCCCATGGGATGGCCCTGTTGTGCACTGAAGAGGAGGGACCTTGATTGGTTTGTAATGAAAAGCAGTTAACAGTTCACTGTGTTGCAGATGATTTAGCTAATTGCAATACTATGTCAGTAACAGTAAACTTTCTCTCTGCAAGGGAATGGGAGTCCTGGGGATAGAGAATCTTGAGAGATCGAGGCTTGGCAAGTTCCCCACAGTCATTTACTTTGTTGGAGAAACTACAGCAGGACGGCGGCTTCAGCTGGTGTACTGAGCTGCATGGCTTGGGAGTTGGCCCGTGAGCTTAATATCACACAGTGAGCTGGTGGGTAAGAGCTACAATTGTCTTCCCTGCCAGACAGTCGTCCCCAGCGATGCTGCTGCTGAAGGAAATAGAATTCAGTTTATTTCAAGTTAGAGCCAAATTTGCAATTTTTTTTTTTGTCAAAACCCACAAATTAGCACTCCCAGATTTTAAGGCAGCATATTTGGTCGGTTCTGTGGAAATCTTCATCAAAGCACAGCCAGCTTGTGAGATGCTAACTTCTGCTGGTGGCTCATGAATATGGGTAGGCTGAGCAGTTTGATTCTGTGTTTCAAAACCTAATTACTAAGTGAAACTACCTGAATAAACAGGTTTCGGGGCCAGAAAATGTTCTTAATCATGCCTCCTTGCTAAGAGATCTAATAAAGATGGTGCTGATGTTAATTATAACAAGCACATATGTCTTTATGCAGAGCAAGGTTGATTTGTGGACTGCTCTCCTGGAAGATGCTATCAGGAGAAGGCATGGAGTTGTATGTCTAAAACAGATCAAGATGATTTTCTCAACATTGCACCCAAGTAAGTGCTGTAAGTAGTATGCAAGTCTGCAAAGTGTGCCAAAAATCACATTTCAAGACACAAAGGATGTCTGAGCAGAATTATGTAAAACTATCTCAAACAGCAATGCTGGGTATCAACAAGTGCATCTTGTGATGCAGCCCTGCTGAGCCTGAGCCAGCATGGAGGCAGCCAGGCAGGGGAGCTGCTCTGCTCTGCAAAACCCTGTATTGGCAGCAGTCCCCTCTTTTCTAGGCTCTAGCACTTCGTGTCAAACATGTTTCCTGTATGTTAGGACACTGTGTTTGGTATTTTCACTTACACAGGATTAAAGACAGTCCCAGTGAAAGGGATGATCTACTAGTTAGATGAACCAAGCAGCCATACGCTTGGTCTGTGGGACATGAAATAGGAGAAAGAAGGAAGGAAAACCTTGTCTGGTAATGTGGGTAGAAGAGAGAGACAGGAGGTATCCCGCATACTTCTTAGCTTGCTTTGAGCATAATTGTCAGTGGAGTGGTTGCGAATTGCTAGGTGTGAATCCCACAGCAGCCTGCTGTAATTAAGCATCCTGCAATGAGAGAAAGGGTGAGTGCTGCAAGAAGCTCATCAGCAGCTCTGCAGCACTTCTCCGTGCACCCTGCAGATGCCCTTTGGAAATCTTCACATGTTTTGTGTTTGTTTCAGAGCCAGGAACATATGTTGGCAAATGCAGAGGTGTTAAGTGTTGGCCAACCTATCCCAACATGCCCTAAAAAGGTACTGAAGGGAATATTATTCTTAAGTGGATGATGAGCTCACTTCAGAGGCTGTTATGTTAAAGCTTATTACCCTCATTAAGAGATGTGTGTAATGTGGTTTCAGGCTTCTGATACAGGAAAAACAACATTTTCCAAGGGTATTGTTGTCCCCCGTGTTATGCTTGGAAATGAATTCAGTTTCTGTTTTCCACTGGGTCAAATTTAGCTTGGAGATAAGATTTCTTCATGAAGTTTAGGGGTTGAGGTTGCTTCTGTGAAGGGCAGAGGGCTGATTCTGAGACAGTGTGCTTGGACAGAGGCAGGAACACTTTCTGTGTGGTCAGATGGAAAGCGAGGAGTGGGGTACAGAGACGGGGGCTCAGGCAGTGGAGATTTACCAGGTATTGTTAACTCTTGCTCAGGACTGGCCCTGCAGGACTGGACAAGTTTGCTTAAAGAGAAGTGAATGTCTTTGCCATGTGCTCCTCATCATCTCAGTTGTGCTTTTCCTTTATCTGGGGTACCACAGCTCCTCCTAATGATGGAGCATTGGCTCTCTAGGCTGCTTTAATCTCTAGCTGTCTTTGGAAGGTCAGGTCGGGAGAGGTTTGAGGTCCTCAGACCTGATGCAAAGCCCTCCCTGCTTCAGTCAGGGCTGCAATTGAAACCAGCTGATCCCAGGTCCCTTGCAAACATTTCCATTTCAAACCACTGAAGTTTTATGTCTTTCTAGTAAATTTCTTTCTTAAGCCTTATAAATCTCATAAAGATCTGGAACAGCTAGTAAATTTGGCCATTCAGATACACGTTTTCCAGTGAAGAGGATAATGATTGAAGATTGTTTCTGATGCCACCTCCCCTCCCCACCCCCTGAGCTGTGGAAGTTCATCTCCCAGCAGCTAATTGCTGCCTGCACGCAAATTGGATCGTAATATGAAAGGCAACACGCATGGGTCCCTTGTGCATCATTTGTGGTGCTGGGAGAATGGTAGTGGTCAGTGTTTTGGCAGGGATCAAGGAGTTGCTGCACTTCTGCTAGTTTTATCACTGTCCGTGTATATAACCTGAGCCAAATTATTTGTCCTCATCTCAAAATAGGAGAAACAGGTTGGTGCTTGCCTGCTCAAAAGGTTGGGAAATCTTGCTCGGTTCAGGCAAGACTGCATGCTTTCACGAGAAGGATGATGGGAAGCTGCAAAACTCTGGGCTGGGTTCTCCCCCTCCCAAAGCTGCCCCTCACACATCAGACGCAAGGAGTGTGTGACGCTGCCAGCAGCACCACTGCCTCAGCAGCTTCCACTGACCAGCTCCAACCAACATTTCCTGGGTTGGTGCCCAGGAGGACTGTGGGGCTGCAGTGGTCTCAGGTCCCTGAGACAATCCAGAGAGAAATCCTCCGCGTATTCCCCGTGGTATTGAAGGCAGGTCTAGCCTGGTCTCCGAGGCTTGAAAGAACATGAACCCAAGGGCAGTGTAAACCTGAGATTTCTCAGACCCTCGTTGGAAATGCCAGGCAAAAGTGCTGAAGACACTTGGAAAAGCATCCTGTAGAAAATGAAAATTGTGAGCATATTTTCTCTTTTATTTGTTGTCTCCCAAATCCAAACAAGCTTGCTTCCCTTCCTGTAATGCTGTTTTTGATAATCTTATGCCAAAGGCACTGAATCTGTTCTCGTTGCTGTCAATAGCAAGATGCCTGTTGCTTTTAATGGCTCAGCTCTTAAAACACCGCATCCCAGTTGTCTGGCTGCGAGCAGTCCCAAGATACTGAAATGACAATATGGAACCTTTTTCCTCTCTGAATGTTTCTCTGCAAAGCTTGACCATTTTGGCTAGGGTAAAACATGTGTCTATCTGGGATTCTTTCCAAGGATGAGATTTTGACAGCTGTGCTCATGTTGGCAAAAATCCTGACATCTTGCGCTCCGTTGAAATAGCAGATTCTTAGTGGAGAGGGGTGGGAATCCGATTTCATAGATGAACACTTGTGAATTGGAGGCTGTGAGCCTGGCTTAGCTCTTTTCACTTGGGGGAAGAGGTTCAGCCCATCCACTGGGAACAGGGCGGAGCCTTTCTTTCTTCCCATCCCCACCTGTGGGCACAGATGGCTGCTGGGCAGTGGGGCTGATAGGAGCCCTCTGTGCCTCTGCCAACTCTGTGCAGCAGTTTGGGACATGCCTTGGACTGCACCCACGGCAGTGGGTGTCAACCCATTTTGAGTGTATGCCTGGTGATTTTAATTTACATATTGGATGCTTGGGCATGGCTGGTGGGTGGTGTTAGCATGCTCTCAATGAAGATTCACCTTTGTGGTCGCGATCAAAGCTTGGCCTGTTGTTGATGCCAGGCAGTTCATGAAAAAACAAGGCCTTGCTATAGCTTGAAACAGTCTCTGTTGTCTTCTGTTTTTTTTATTACTCCTGTCCCCCTGGAGCTGCAGCCAAGGATAGACCAGAGCAGCAGGTTTGGTGTGAGGGCATAACTTCTAGTGGCCAGTTAGTTCCTTTATATACCATGAAAAATATCTAAACAAACAAAAAATACATGCGAGGGTTTAAAACTGCGTCAGCCAAAACTTTCCATTGCTGCTGTTTCACTGAAAATAAAGGAAACTTCTTTTTTAAGACACAAACAGGTCAGTAAGTAACAAGAATACCCCAAGCAAAACATACCCCCTGATGAATGCAATTTGAACAGCTCTGCTCAGGAAAAATCACACCAAATTGGGCATTTATGGCTTTAGTCTGTGGCTAATGGGATGTCTTCTCTGTTACTTTAACTTTCAAGGAAGAGCAGCTAAAGAAGCTTAAATTACATACTTACGGGGCATTAAGTGATGTATACATACCACAGAAGTCACTTGGTGGCCTTTTTGTATGCTAAGCACCCGAACTTATTTTAAGGATTTGTCAAGCTGTAGACCCCTGTTACATGGTAGATGAGTCAGATTTGAAATGGTTAAATTTGGGACAGTCCTAGAAGGAGAAATCTTGCATGTGCTGAGTGCCTGCATGCTCTGCTGTCATGGCAATCAGACATGCAGATCAGTTGGAGGAGCTCTGGGCAATTAATATTTATCTGTGTGCAGCCTCACAGTGTGAGCTGAGTGACCGGAGAAATGTCCAGTAACTGCAAAGTTATATGGGAAAAACTGTACCCCCTTCTACTTTCCTTATGGGAGATGGGGTTTAAAACTATAACGAAGGGTGTGTTCCATGGGCCCTTTCGAACTCCTGCCTTAGTGACAAGGTCTCCCATTCATTTTTCAAAACACTAGGGCAAATATCAGTACATCAGTGAGCACTGGGCTGCCACGTGTAGAATGCTTCTAAAACTTGTATTAGTGGGATTAAAACTAACATGTCCATCTCCGTGCTGAGCAATGCCAGTTGCGCAGCTACCATAAATTAAAGTGAAATTCCAACTTTAAGTTGTCTTATAGTTCTGCAGCATATGTTTACTTGGGAATAGCATAAGGCAGATGTCTTCTTCTTTGCTGACTCTTAACAGGTCATGGGCCTTGACTTTAAATAACTGAAAGCCTTTAAAATAATTCTTAAACATGCTTATCCCCCTTGACAGACCTTAACCTTTAGTTGGCCTTAACCAGAAACATGCAGGATAACGTGATTTGAAAACTGACCATTCCTAAACCACGTAAGAGCTTGAAATATACAGTGTGATCATTACCTGGAACCAGTGAAGAGGTTGGAATAATCATCGCTCGTGTTTACACTACAGTATCTCAGTGGGTTATGTTCAGTCCCTTAATGCTAATGATTAAAAACCTAGTGGAAACACGTAGTAATTAGAGAGAGCACTTACTTCTGGAAGCCCATTCTGAAGGCACGGGGATGGCTTTGAAGTGGGACTGGACACAGCGACTGCTGACAAAACATTGTGAGAGTCAGGAGCGTTATGCAGCAGGTAGCTGGTAACTGTACGTATGATAAGCCGTCTGTTCTGCAGCGTGCAATGTCTGCCTTCTGTCCATCTTCTCGTTGGCATCGTGGACGTCAGCGAGACTTCTACAGCTTGCAAAAGGAGCCCGTTGACTGTGGGTGAAGGATCACGTGAATGCTCTTATTTTTTTTAATTTGTGTCAAGCTGAGCTTTGGTTTCTTCATGGGGGACTTTTTGCAGGGTGTGTGGGGCAGGAGTCTGGGAGGGGCACTGGGTCAGGCTCTGAGCCCTGCCAGTGTTTTAATGTGGCTTCCGACGTGAAAGAGTTCTCGAGGAGCATGTTTTAGGAGTGTTTCTGTGGGTGAGGATAGGGGCATGTGTAGTGGAATGTATTCGTGTTTGTCATTTAAACAAGCAAAAATACTCTCGTTATAATATGAGAAGAAGGAGGAGTGATAAGGTTTGTGCCATAAAATTGTTTGCTGGAAAAGTTGTCCTGTTTTCCATTAGTTAATTTCAGCTGAGAAGGAAAAAGCATGAAAGCTGGGGAGAAAATAGCTACTTTCTTGGATGTGCTTTCACGAGCACTAGAGATGATCCCTCTCTGGAAGAAGCAATTCAGCAGCATTTAAAGAAAGTGGAGGTAGGAATAGGCACTCCTCAGCATTCCTTAGCACTCCTTTGAGGCTCAGAGGGACTCATTTTGGTCCTTGTCCCTCATATTTCTACACTGAATCTCACTGCTTCCCTCTGTAAACACAAATTCAGCTTCTGTCCCCGTACTGACACTGTGGAGACCTACCAGCTTACATCCGGTGCCTCCCATTTCAGTGATGCTCCTGTCCCCATGGTGTGTCCCCTTGCAGATGACCAGCTGTCAGCTAATACTGTGGTTCTTAATCACTTCCCATAAGCCTACTCTTTCTTAAACACCACGGACAATGTTCCCATCCTGCTTGTCACTCAGCCGTGGACGTTACCATTGGCTCAGATGTCTCTCTTGGTTCGTGCCTCCAGGCTGTGTCTAACTCTTGCCACTTGTTCCCACATAACCTCTCTAAATACTGCCATTCGTGTCCCCCCTTGTGGCTCACACACTCGTTTCAGGCTGTCACTGCTGCGCGTCTCAATTCCTGTGACAACGTGGCTAATGCCGGCCTTGACAAATCCAATCTCACCCTGTTCACGCATGTTCTTTCTGCTGCAGAGAGCATTTGCCTCGCCTGCCTGCCACCCTTCTCTCTACAGCTCTCTTGCAAGTCTGCGTTTTATCATATCAAGCGTGATCTGCTTGTCTTCACTCCCAAGGTCTTTATGGCCTTTCTTCACACAATGTAATATTTTCCTTTTGTGGTTAAGATACCGGTTATGGCCCCTGACAGGTTCACTATGCCACTCTCTGCTGCCCGGTTTTCAAACTTTCAAAGCACCCTCGTGTGTTTCTCTGTGCCATTAAGGCAGTTCCATTGCACTCTTTCCACTTTCAAGCTTTTCTCAGATGCCTGTAAAACCTTTACAGCAGTGAAGCCGTTGTGCTGAAACCTGCGATGTCTGTGCTAACTTCGGTGGTTTCCTGGGGGCTCCCCTTGCCTCTAATTTCATCTGTTGGCTTTTGGCTTTAAGGCTGCCTGATTGGGAGCCATCTGCCTGTTCTGGCTTTGCATGCTGTCAGTTGCTGTGGGATGCTGTCCCACAAACAGAATCTACTCTGCAGTAATACAAAACTGTAAAAATAGACCAGAAAAAAAAAAAAAAAGCAGATGATAGCACCATGTGTTTCTTGCCACCAGCCTGTCATTACCCTTGTGACACTGAACAAGCACTGATCCTACCGAAAGGTGAAGGTTTTTAACTCTCTTATGGGGCAGTGTGGAGGAATGGAGTCTCATCTCTATTCTGTGCCACTTGCAGAAGGCCTTTTGATCCATTCACGTGAGGAGAATAGGATCAAAAAGCAGGATGCCATGGAGTGGGACCAGCATTTCTGCAATTTCAGTGTTGTGCCTCCTGCTCACCCTGGTGTAGTCAGAGATGGCTGCTGATTGGAGGGGCTGTCAGGGGAGCGGGCTGCTGAAGCTCCGAGCTCTGGGAAGCCACTCTGAACAACGGCCTTCAGTCCTTTCATTTTGCCCTTGGAAAAAATAAAAATAAAAAAAAAAAAAAATAAAACCCTAGAAAATGAGATGCTGAAATGTCAGACTGCACCGCCTGGCTGACGGGTGATTCTACTTATTTATTTATTTTGGTGAAAAGTAGGAACTCCGGTGAAAACCCAAGCAAGAAAGAATACGCAGCCCTGTGTCAGGAACAAAGGTCATCGCCTCTGCAGCAGCCAAGTGCGTAGCCCAAGGGCAGTCAACATCTTGAGCCTTCCACAGTGGCTCTGGGACCTTTTACAAAAGCTGGGCACGTTTCCAGCACCGAGCTGGACGAAGGACGGTTGACCCGTTTTGCACCTGGGGCATCTCAGCTTTCTTTCAGTTTCGCATAAGGCTTTGTCTAGCTTTATTTTCTTTAATGGGCTGGTTTTTTGGTTTTGTTTTGTTTTGTTTTTTTTTTTTCCTGGTTTTACTGTCACAGGAAATTCTCACTGTTCTATTACTTTTTTCCTGTTGGAACCGGCCTTAAAATAAAATGAATAAATAAATACACATGCATACACATAAAAAACATGCAGACAGGAAAGCTATTCAGATCTGGAGAGGCCTTGATAACGCTGCTGATGAGGTTGCCAGAGCTTCCCCTGAGTTGGAGCTCAAACAATTCCCCACCACCTCCCCAGCGCCTGGGAACTTGGACTGTGGAAGCTGCGAAGCTTCTAATTCTGACTTACAGGTGTTTGGTTTGAAAGACACCGCCTGCCACGTTGTAATCTCATTTCGGAAGAAGCTAATTAAATAAAAATACAGATGTGTTACAGCCCCAGTTCCTGAAATCTGAACCGTCCATTGGTTTAAGTAGAGAATAAACCTCGATGAAGGGGTGCTTTCCGTTTGTCTTCTTAAATATTATCTAGTATCAGTGATTTAACTAAAGGGTGTTCCAGCTGCCAATGTTTGCTCTAAACCATCTCTTCACAGCAGGAACATTGTGTTTTCACACAAACAGCAAGGTAGGAGTGCTTCAACTGCTGCTGCTGCTCCGTATATCCAAATCTTCCTGCTCGTGTTTACTCACTGTGTGTTGTGTTCAGTCATTCAGTGCTCAGCACCGTTTCCTTAAAGTACTCTGTATCGTCAAAATCATGCCTGGGGTGCAAAGCAGCAGCTAGCACTGGTCAGCTGGGTCGGAACAAATTGGGTAGTTGCTGGACTTGCTCTCTGGACTCCTTGACACGACAGCTGTAGATAATATTCTGGACAAACTGGATGAAAACCTTATTTTGAAAGAGGTTAGCTAGCTTTGCCATAGACTGCTTGGGAGTAGTGGTGATGGTAGTAATGACAGCAATAAGCTAACTGCAAAATTCATCCGGTCTCAGCCTAGCAGAACATTGAATCCCATGCTCAACTTTTGAAGCACACGTGCGTTCCTGTTCACCAGGGTTAAGCGTATGCCATAGCTCCTTGCTTTGTAACCACTTGATTCCAGCACGTGCTGTTACTGATGTTTATTTGAGGTGCGCTGTTATTTCTGGATTGGACTTGACAGAATAAGCCTTTGGAACCAGCAAATGCTGAAGAATGGCTGATGTGTTAATCATCATTCAGTATGATTCTGGGGCTTGCCGACTGGTGTTAACGTGTTTATTAACCATGTATTTTGCAAGCTGGTTTGTCTGCCTTTCCCACCGTTTAACCCCTTTTTCACAGCGTTGCATCTCAGGGAGCAGTCTCAGCTGTGGGGGGGGGGTCTCTGGTGGGCTTGAAGGAACATCATGAATGTGGCTTTGCTGTTGAGCCAGGGAACTTTCTTGAGTCTTTCCAATAATGCCTTCAGTGTCTCTTAAAGGCTGAGCTCTTCTGAGCTTGCTTTTTCTTTGGACTCTATTAAAAATAAATAAATAAATAAATCCAGTGCACTTCTTCTTTCTACAAATGAAACCCCACACATTTCTTGTCTTTGTAGCGTGGTGGATGACAGTTTGGAACGTGACATAGATGCTATGGTGTAGCCTCCAACAGAAACGTAGTACTCTATACTTACTACTCTTTCATGACTTTCAAGTCATTTTAAGCCTTTTTGAGGCCTGAGTCACAGGTTTTGAGCACTGAGTTGGAATTCTTTGAGCTCCTGAAGACTAGTTTAGAGGGAGTCAGGGTTTTTTTTTTTTGCACTCTTTAGAGAATTCATCCTTCCTTGCTGTGCACTGAGCCTTGTGATAACACCCCATGAGCATTTAAAATGTTAGTCGAAGAGCAGGAGCTGCAACAAGTCTGGTGACCTTAGAGCACATTCTGCAGCTTCCACCTTGAGATTAAAGCCCCAGTGCAGCACCCAGCCCCTTATGTGAAACATAAAATGGGTCAGAGGGGACCTTGAAGGCCACCCAGTCCCAATCCCACCTGGCCTTGAACACCTCCAGGGATGGGGTACCCACACTGCTCTGGGCGGCCTGTGCTGGAGCCTCACCGCCCTCCAAGTAAAGAATTTCCTAATATGTAACCTTAATCTCCCCTCTTTTAGTTTAAAACCATTCCCCCTTGTCCTACCACAATCAGATTGTGTAAAAAGTTGCTCTCCCAGCAGTTTATAAGGTCCCATTAAGTAGCAGAAGGCCACGCTAAGGTCTCCCTGGAGCCTTCTCTTCTCCAGGCTGAACAAGGCCAACTGCCTCAGCCTTTCATCATAGGAGAAGTGCTCCAGCCCTCAGTGTACATGGCTAAAGCTGCAGGTCCAAGCCTCAGGCTGCCACAGGCTTTCCTGACGCTGCTGTGGTGTGAGAGCAGCAGGGATGGGGTGCCGTGCAGCCCCACAGGCAGTGCAAAAGCAACAGCAAGCAGAAGTTCCCTATGTGACTCTAACAGTATCAGCTTTCCATCTGGATTCAGTGGTTATTATTAAATGCCTGTTCTTAATGAGTGAGAATCCTGCCATTGTCTCAACTGGTCTTTGAACTGGGGGCTCCTAAGCAGGGGATACACTATTCTTCTTTTGTTCTGTATTCCCATGATGCTTTTTTTAAAAAAAGAAACTGAAATATGGCAATGCTCGTTTTACCCTGAACGTCAGAGGTGGAAGGGATGCTTAGAGGAGATTAAAGTCCCAGGCTTTGCAGTTCCTATACTAAGTTACGACTGTACATCAGCAGCAGCGAGCAGAGCACAACACCCTAGCTAGACCAGTGTTCTATTCAAGTGCCTGGGGCCCCAACTGAAATTTAATAAGCAAATGTAAGATTTTAGTGCTTTGGAATGGAAACTTTATGGTAACCTCTTTCTGCAGAACCTTTTTAAATGGTGTATCACTTGCACGCTTTGTGCAGTGCGCCTCAGATGCTGAATCCAGCCTGCTGTTGTGCCATCAGCGCTACCCTTTCCCAGGGTTGGACAGCATCCGTGCAGAGCTGTGCCTGGTTCATGCAGAGGGATGGCACACCAGGCTGAAGGCAGGTGAATCTTCTGGTGCTAAAATGCAGTTCTGAGTGGGGATACCTTCCCTGCAAGCCCCCATTCACGAGGCTTCTGATGCTGACAGGTAAGACAAGTAGGGGAATCTGCATTGGAGATTGTTTTTAAACCATATTCAAGGGATATTTACATAGAGCAGATCCTGGCTTTGGTGATGGGACCAAAAGGGTGTGACTTCTCCCAGTGCTGGTTGTTCTTAATCCTTGAGTCATTCTTCAGTTCTCAAAATACAGAAGATTTCTATGAAATCCTCTGAATTTATTATTGTTTTTATTTCCCTCCTCCCAAGGCAAAAACTCATTTATTGCTCAAGGTGTTGCCTGTCAGAGCATGTCTGAGTCACTACTGAGGATGCAGAACTATCTAATGGGAAATCAGAAAAAAGATCCTGATTTTAAATATCCATTGCCCCTGTTTCCTGTGCAGCAGTAGGTGAGGAATGTGTGCTCTCCTCTGTTGCTGGCTTGTCTTTCACTGTATCTGGTATTTAGAGTTTCTTCACTGTGATGGCTCATGGAGACTTGTCATAAGCTGTTCCTTGTCTCTCTCCAAGCATGAAAATCAAGTCTTGGGGGTTGTGCTTAGAATCAGATCGTATCGGTAGCTGTTGGCAGGAATTCACTGAGATGCCAAAGAGAGCTTTACTTTTTCCCCAGTTCCCTACCACTCTTTCCCATTGGTACCAGCTGGTACAGTGCATTTGTCTCGGATTTTTTTCAGTTTACTCAATACCTCCAACATCCCTTGCTGTCTTTAGGAGATGAGGAGGCTGACCAGCACTTAATAAGTGCTTAGCATCTTAAACATGATCTTAATGTTATACCTGGGTTATGTGGATAAGAGATGGTTGTAATTCTTACGCTCCTGGGGTACCTTCTGTGTGCTTTTTCTGATGTGGAGCCCAACACGCGGCTGTCTCAATCTGCATATTCAGGTATGGGTACTGAGGGCAGAAATTACATCTACTTTTACAAACTCTCCCCTCACACTTCCATTTATTTCAGTTTCCTCCTTTCTCTTTTTCAAGTGGCAGATAAATCTTGTCAGTGTTTTTTTGGCTTTGCAGCGTTTTCTATCTCCAGTAATGCGCAAATCTAATGGTTTGCTATTTCTGCTAAATGTATTTATTTCCAAGCTCTCTAATTCTTGTGCTTTTTTTGTTTGGTGAGAGAAGAGACAAATTTCCAGCAATCAAAAAATAAACCATCCTCAGTTCGAGCGAAATTGAACCCTTTCTAATCATTGCTATAAAAAGTAATTGTTGCGTGTGAGTTCATCGTCAAGATCGGAAGGCTGACCAGTAGGTCCCCGAGAAGCCTCTAGTGATGTGTCTGCTGGATTGGACTTGTAGCACAGGTGAGCAGAACAATACTACACGAGCCCTTAAAGTGGAGCGAATGCAGATGACACTTTTATTAATTCTCAGCCAGATTGCTTGGTATTGTATCCTTTCTGTGAAAAATGACACTCTGGCAACAGGCCACTGACTGCAGAGCAACTTGGCGTGGGTCTCCTGTTTGTCTCAGCCTGAGATGAACATCGCCAGAGATGCCAGACTGCTAGCCACAATCTGAGAGTGTTAGAGAACGTCTTCCTTTCATCACATCTCTGCCATTTTTAGAGAAAAGTACTTGAAGGAGGAAGGACATTTCCTGTGTGTTTGGATCCTTGGTGGCACCAGTGGTAGTGGTTTTCTCTCCCTTTGCTTAAGCTCTGGTAGCTGAGACTAAGCTTGGTGCAGTTTACCTAGCCCCAAACATGAATTATTTTTCAAAGCTTCTCATTTTCTGCTTCCCGTTTTCCTTTTATTTTATTGCATTTTAAGGGGAGTTTTTGAAAGCCCTCAAGGGATTAGGAGGACAAAACTGTCCGACTTCCAGTTGCACCTGAGCCACTGTAGCTATTGCAGTGGGCAGTGCACATGGCCAGAACCACCTTGGGACGTTTCATATGGAAACTCCATGGTTTATAACTGTGAGCTTTCACAAGATGACTGGGTACACCATGAACATAACTGACAGCTCAGTCTGGCGCTGTGTTGTAACTGAAGTCTTGGTATGAAAACCTGTGTAGCCGCAGGGGATTTTCACCATTATCCAATAATCCACATCATAAATTATCTTTCCAGGCTCCTCGTTGAACCCTTCTCTGAAAAATAGTTTAAAGAGAGAAACTAGAGGAAGATTTTCCTCTTCAAAGAACAGTTAAACTATTAATTTTGTAGGATGCCTAGATGTTATACAATTTCAATGTTTTTCATTTCAGCCAAGCAATGGCACAGTAAGATATACAACAGCCACCGCTATGGACTGGGAAACATTGGGCTGAAAAACTGCAGTTTCTGTTCTGCCCATTGGAACTGGGTGCTATTTGTGCCTGCCTCTATGGGGTGGGTATTTCCCTGACTAAATAGTTGTGTTTTTCGGAAGTTAGGGCAGTATCTTTGCTTTCAGCATTGATACAGCGTGACATGTACAGTAGGACCTGTCATAATCCATGAAGTCAGTTCTGTTTCAATGTTAATAAGTCCTTAATCAAGCTGTTTGTTTCCTCCAGGATGTCACATTTAGCAGCGGATTGTGAAAATGCTCGAGAACAGGAATTATAGGAGCATTATTTAATGCTAAGTGTTATCCACATCATATCTGAAGCTTGAACATGCCAGGAAAACATCCTTCACATACTGCAAATAATCCATCCGAGCTTTCAGGATCAATCATGAATTGGCTGGGTATGTACACTATTTCTCTTTGTGTGGCACAATGTTATACACCATATTCAGTAACTCACTCTCACATTATTTATCTGTTACCTGTTTTCTATGGCTGGTGCTTTTGCTTTATATAATGATACTGCACAGTGTTTGACCAATCACTTTAAATCAGGTTTGGCACTTAAAATCCAACAGAAAATAACCAAAATTTAAAACCAGTAGTCCCTCATGCTGGTCTATTTGTGCTATGTAAGGAGAAGGAAGATGTTCAAGCCAAGCAGCTGCTGGTGGGTTTAAGTGAGAAGCTATCCACAGAGACCAGGTTTATGATTTTCACCTCCTGTTCTTGATGCTGTCTTCAAGAGGAACAGAATTAAGGGCTAAAATTGTACCTTTAATATCTAATTCCCAGAAGTCTTTTCCATTTCCAAAGAAGTAAATGACACCATAGTGAACTCATGGCAAATATTTTCCCTTTGCGTTTTCCTTCTCTATTTAAATTACATTTAATGATACGCCACTTTCTCTTATGAACTTGTTTGTCTGCAAACAGACGTGATACATGCTGTCAGCAATGATTTATTAACACAGAAAAAGAAAAAAGAAACTAGAAGAATAGCAACACAACCTTACCCGAGCACTATACACACTATGTTTGTTTCTGCAGAGCAATGGCATTTAGTCCAAAGTTTCTGCAGAGTGAAACATGGAGAAGTTGTGGGTTTTCTTAACTTAGGGAACAGTTAACACTCGTATCGTAAAGCTGTGTTGTTGTTATGTCCTTCTTGTGAACCAGACTCCTAGCGGTAGGTGCTGTGTAGACACAGGAGGAAGAGTCCTGCTTGCATCAGTGAGGACAGTATTTTTGGGTTTTCCCCAGTTTCTGTTGTGAAATAGTAAAGAAAGGTGGGAAAAAAATAGGAATTATGAAATATTTCTCCAGATTTCATTGTGTTTCTCCAAGTTCTATCCAAATGAAAACGGCTCAGTTTCAACCAATGGGTCAGAGTTACTCTGTGTTTCGAGAATTCATGTTTGCCACAAAACTGTTGTGTTCTCCTAAAAGCTGTTTTTCTCTATGAAATGCTTTCTTTGAATTGAGTCCAAGTCATAATGAACTCTGGAGCAATTAAAGTATCAGCCGCTATAGGGAGTCTTGGGAGCAAAAGGAGACAGACAGGATCAGGGCTTAAGCTATGGAAATGCATTTGTGCAAAGTAAAGGGATGATAAACCTCAGTTTCAAACAAAATAGTTTGCATATGCTAAGCTCCCAATACTAAACATCTCCTTCTGCCCTCTCCCACTAAACAAAAACAATAAATTAGATATTCAAACTTTATATCTGAAGAAAGAAAGAAAAGAGAGCATTTCTGTTTTTTTTGGCAGGTGTTCATAAATTTATGATAACAGAATAATAACACAGCATGGACAGGTTAGTAGGAAAGGTGCTGTGAGAATTAAAGCGTGACTTTATAAACTGTCCTAATTATTAAACCTTCAGATTCTAGGCAGGTTTATGTTCATTCCCATGCGTCGTAATGTAGATGTTGTGGGCTTTTAAGCCAAAGTGTTTGTGTCTGGGGCTGAATCATGCTTTCATATTCTGCAATCAATTAAGTTGTTTTCATTTCATTCTTGTAATTGTTGCCTTCTTTTGGGGGGGGGGGGGGGGGGGGGCAGGGCAGAGTGCGGGAGGGGAACAGCAAAGCCTTTTACAATATATTTCATTAGCGCATACTATTAAGTGGGTAAGCACCCTAAGTATCTTTTAATTTAATTTAGATTTCACTGCAACATTTTCCCCACGCTAATTACATGCCAGTTTGTTATTAAGAAAATATTTAGTGAAGTTGAACTCAGTGATAGATACATATCTATCAGATCACTGTTAAACCTCATTAAATAGTGTTTTAATTGCAATTTGTTTTTAATTACTGCTCATTAAGCATATTATTAAATGTATTTTGCACACTTATGAAAGACTGGTTTGCAAATATAAATGGCTGAGCCTCTTAATCATAGAATTATAGAATGGCTTGGGATGGAAGGAACCTTAAAAATGGAAGTCTTTAGGGGGACTCCAGCAGGCAAACTGTTAACGCAACAGCAAAACTCCACCTAACCGAGGAGCATATATGACTGTTGTATCTACTATGCTGATCATTGGCAGCACCAAATCTGTTACATTGGTTGCTTCAGTAAATGATTTATTTTCACTGTTGGTGAAAAAGTCCCAGCGAAAGCCCTTGGGTGGACTCTGGCAGGAAAATGCCCAAAAGATCAACGCCACAACGAGCGGACAGCAAACCTCCCCCTATCTGTGCGCTCTGTGATGGCATGGCAGAGTCACAGTCGCCCCATGACCTCACAGTGGGCCGGGCGCCTACCCATAGCCAGCGGGCCCAGCCCGCATTGAGTCTTGCTGGCGACTCTCGAGGTGTGAGCGTCTTCCTGTGGGAGCACGAGACACTGAGACCTTGCCAGTGCGTGAGACATCAGAGTCCTGCGAGAGGACCGCGAGTGGCTGAGGATCCCATTGGAGGATCCCCAGAGCTCAGAGCTCCTGCCAGTGGCACACGAGCTGCCCGTCACTGGTGGGACGCGCGAGAGGCGCTGAGGCCCGGAGGCTGCCGACTGCTCTGCAAGAGGCAGCTTCCAGCGAGTCCATCCTTGGAGCCCCACAGCGCCAGGGCAGCCGCAGCCATGAGCCGGGAGGCGGCTGCCAACAGGAGGCGGGAGAGGTGGACGTGGCCGGTGGAGGCCCACGAGGAGCCGTGCCCCATCTGCCTCGGCCCGATGGCCGACGCCATCCGCGCCCTGCCCTGCAGGCACATCTTCTGCAGGGAGTGCATCCAGCATTGGACCGCCAACGTGCCCAACTGCCCTCTGTGCCGGGGGTTAATCACCGGCATGCTGCGCCTCAGCTGGCGCCCCTCGGGTCGCCCCCCGACCCGCCGGCCCCGGGGAAGGCTGCAGCGCACCAGGGAGCGGCGGGACAGAAGATCTGCGCATCGGTCCCGCAGCGTCCCAGCACGGCGCACGCAGCGCAGCCCCTCCAGGCCTCCCCGCCCGCTGGTGCGCAGCTCCTCCTGGCACGGGGAGCCCAACCAGCGCAGCCGATTTGAGGAGCCCCCGCGGGAAGAGGAGGACGGGGAGTGGCTGAGGCGGCTGGCACAGGAGGGGCGGATGGGTGCCGGAGACCACGCCGGGCACCCCGACGGGCCGCGCATGTGAGCGGGCGGCCCAACCTCAGCCGGGAACAGCAACGGGGACGGGAAGCGCAGGAAGGGCAGAGGCTGAGGCGCTGCACAGCTCTTCTGCCTCAGCTCTCGCTGAACATCGCTGCCCTGCACTGCGCTGGGGAAGACACCGGCAGCTCGAGGTCATCGTTCCGTTCCCCGCTGATCAGCCTCGGTCAGCTCGCAGTGCCCAGGCGAGGGCTGCCGGTACTACAGAGCCCAGCCAACAGCGGCTGAGTGCTGGAAGAACTAGAAGAAACTAGAGGACTGCTTCTGGTCCTTTGGTTGTCACCAAAAGCTTAGAAAGCCTTTTTCTGCTTTTACTGATTCTTCAGCAGCATCACAAGTTGCTCTCTCATCCCATCCTGGAGGAAGAGCCCTTTACTGCATCCAGGTCTGGGGCCTCCAGCACAAGAAAGCCATGGACCTTTTGGAAGGGTCCCAGAGGAGGCCATGAAGATGCAGAGGGCTGGAGCACCTCTCCTACAAAGACGAGCTGGGCTCGTTCAACCTGGAAAAGATCCATAGGAGACCTCATTATGGCCTTCCAATACCTAAAAGGAACTTATAAACCGGATGGAAAGACTTTTTACAAGAATGGATGCTGATAAGATGAAGGAGAATGTTTTTAAACTAAAAGAGGGGAAAATCTTTTCTCAGGAGTTGAGGTCCGGACACAGGCTGCCCGGAGAAGTTGTGTATGCTTCCTCATCCCTGGAGGTGCTCAAAGCAAGGTTGGATGGGGCCATGGGCAACCTGATCTTGAACCTGATTTATTGGTGAACAACTCTGCCCGCAGCGTGGCTGGAACTAGAGGTCTTTGAGGTCCCTCCTAAGCCAAGTCATTCTGTGATTCTGTGAAGAGGAAAAGCGGAGTCCAGTATCACTGCAAAACATCACTGTATGGCAGTGTTGTCACAGCATTGCTGAACAGCACTTGCTGCTTTTCATTTACATAGCCATATTTTGATTCAAGAGTGGAGAAATAAAAACAATTGTACAATGGTGATGCCAGGAGAGTTACGCGTCCTATTGTTTGCAAGGTTTGTTCCTCAGGGAGGAGGATAAATTCCGGAGTGTTAGGTGTAAAAATGCCCCATTTCTTGAGCTGCTCTTTCACGTGCAGAAAAGTCCCTCCAGTTGTTGCTCATCTGGTGGCTCTGGAGCCCTGGCAGAGAGCTGTGACCAGCGGAGTTGGGGCTGAGGCCGCTGCCCTGACTGCTGGCTTTTTGGGATCACTCCTCTCCTACACATTGCTTCCCCTACCCATTTGCTTTGTGAATAGCTCTCTTCTGGCTTTCTGGGTTCTTCAGCTATGTGGGGAGATGTTTGCCCAGCTGTGGTAAAGGGAAAAAAATAGTAATCACTTCGCTGGACGTCATCTTTTTTTTCTCTGGACCAACGATTGCCTTATGATTTCATCAGCACCGTTTCTGCAAGGCACTAGCCCAGTACCCCAGGGATGCTCTGTGATGCCAGCAGTCTCCCAGTGGCACCAAGTCAAAGAAAAACACTAGGTGCATGTAGCGAAGGAAAGAAAGGGAAGATGAGCAAGCCTTGGTTTCTTTGATGTGGTTGCCATGCTTTTATTTGATATTTAAAATTTAGAGAGCAAGGCAACAAAATCAATGATGCTCTATGAGCCTTTGAAATCACAGCCCTTCCTGCAGGACCAAGTGCTTTTTCTGTACAGAAAAAGTTTGATCCAGAGGCTGTGGGAATGGGCAATTCGCTTCGGTGTTTGGATCAGGCCTAGGGAGATTTGAGTTTTGTGTGGTCCTGGGGGGTTCCAGGAGTTGGACTCATTGATTCTTAACTGCTGCCTTACTTCTGGGCTCCCAAAATTTGAGGTCTGTAGGGAGAAAATTTGATCCATTCATGTTATTACCTACAACATGCCCTCCCTGCCTGCCTGCGAGTGTCTCCCTTCTTTATTAAATAGAATTAAGAGCATCTGAACCGGTCAGCAGATGTAAAAGGAAAATAAAGCATGAAAAATGGTGACAAAACTGCTTTTTGGGCAAGGAAGCAGAGAGCCAGCAGGGAGGAAGCTGAAGCAAAGGGGGAACACAGGCAGGGAAAACAGAAATTAGATAGGACATTGAAACCAAATATCTAAGTAAAAAGAAGTAGAGGATGGGAGCTGTGTGCCTGAAGGATGCAGAGGGATCCGACTAATGGTTTGCAGAGCTTTCTCTCTGTGGATGATCCTGGCACGTCTGGCTAAGGTCTGTCACTTTTACCATCTGATGACAAGGTGGTAGCTATTCGGTAATGTGAGATGGTGATGTCAGTCCCTGCGATGCTCAGCTGCCATCAAGGGCAGGCCCGGGGATCAGGACAGAGGTGTGCTGTTGGGCAGTTATGCCACGTCAGCTCTCAAGCTACCACTAAAGAAAGCTCAGTGCCTGTGTGACCTGCTACATCTTTTCTAGAGGCAGTGCTGCTCTGTAATGCTAGAAATGCCCCTAAGAGAAGCAACTGGAGTTAAAGGATGCATGAACTTGCTTTCCTTAAGTCGCATTTGCTGGATTGCTTACTAGTAGTTCATGAGGTTAACACAGGCTGAAAAACTCTGAAATAGAAAGTCCTTTTCTAAGCATTTAAGTTCTTGTTTCAACACAAGGACCCAATTTAGTTATCTTTTTTGAAGGCTTTTTTTGGTGTTATTTTCTTATTTTTTATCTTCAAGAATGGTAATATTTTGGAGCGTTTCATCTAGGAGTGAAGCACTCTGCCAGAAGGAAGGAAAGGTTGGGAAGAAGGGTGTGAGGATGCTCTTCAATGAAGTTCAGCTCTTCATGTATGACCAGTTAGTAAACTGGAGAGCCGTTCCCGAGAGAGATAGAGAGAGGGTGGTAGACAAAAGGTACAATCCCTTATGGGGAGCAGTGTTGTTATCCCGTAGATATGTAAGGGCCAGGAAATGACCTGTGACCGTGTCAGAGCACTGTGGGAGGAATTAATGGGGATAGGGACTGTTGGGCAGTGCTGTAGTGATGATAAGGCAATTGTCTGTTGAAAATAGCTGAAGTTGCCTGAGCAATGGCAGACTTTCCCATGGATTGGACAAGAAAATGAGATAAGGTTCTGTACATAGACACCCATTGGCTCCGATTCTCCTTGCACTGACAGTGGTTTTGTGCCAGGTTATCTCCACTGACTCCAATGGATTCTCTCCAGTACACAGTGAAGTTTAAATCAGATGCAGGACCACTTCTCTCTTCTTTCCAATTAATGAATCTCTTTCAAAACCTCCTGTACCAGATGTTACAATTGCAAACAAATCATCCTGGCAAACAAAAGTATCTTCTCATATGTTAATGTCTCTGTCACAGTAGGCGAGGTCCTAGCATCAGTGCCTCTATCTGCCTCTGGATCCGCTCATAAAACATCAGTTATACAACGTTTTTTTTGGCAAATGGGTATCTTCCATGAAGAAGCCATTTCCATTCCAATACAACAGCTCTTTTAGATGGACTGTTTCGGTCCATGTTGTGCAACCCTTTTGCACAATGATTCATTATGCTATCTAGCTTCTTGATATGCTGAATCATTGCATGATACTTTGCCAGCTTCTTTGTATGCCAACAATAACTTGCTCATGTTTCAAAGATATAGAAGGCTGCAAAAATCGCTGCAGCACAGAGAGCCTGAACATTTGGCTGAGAGGGTTCTCAGCAGGCTTTAAACTCCTCCACATGGGTGGGGACATTATCTTTCAGCTCCTGCTCTCTTTGGATGGCTGTAGGAAGTTGCATATGGCTTCCACTTGTCGCTAGAAAGCTGGAGAAGGCCCAAATTCCTGTTCCCTTTACACTGTCAGCAATTAACCGGTTTTGCATTGTGACCCCTTAGAGTAAATCAGTTCTCTTGTGCATGGGGAGCCATCTGCATTCAGAGGCTTGACCTACTGGAACCATTCAGCCACAGAAAAGACTTTGGAAATAGCCCTATAACCACTTATGGTGGCCACTGTGGGACTTATGATGTGTGCTGCCAGAGCCTCCTCATCTCTGGGCTGTTGATGTGAAGAGGAGGAGGGTAAATTAAACCCTTTTGTACCACACTGGCTGTAACAGTGTAAATTTCTCCACGTGTTCTTTTGTGACTCTTGGGTATTCTGGGTGATGTGTTACTTATGTACTACTATGATGTGTGTCTTATTTTTCATAACTCAGGGATCTGGTAATGATTTCCAAGTTCCATTTTATAAATTAGTTAACTTTGTGTCACAGATGCACAGGTCTGGATTGTTGTAGAGACAAATGATTCTTTCTCTTGGCGATTCTAGAAGTCTTTCTGAGTTGCTTTTTTGTTGAGAGTTCTAATCGAAAGTATTTTTTGAATCAGAAAGAATTCAGAATTGACTGCATGTATTCATAGCTGTTCTAAACATAGGACAAGATTTTGATCTGAAGCACATTGCGCTGCTTGAAAACAGAGATTTTAGGCAGAAGTACTTTTGTACTTATATTCTTCTTTCAATGCTATGTTGTATTTCCCAGTGTAGCTCAGTTAAGCAGCGTGGCATAGTACTATGTGCTTTGGAGAAGCATGTGAACAACTGCTGTTTTTCCTATAAGCAGATCGACTTTGAATCCTAATGGAAAATCCTTGGTTTTGAAGGAGCTGTCCTGAAAGACCTTAAGAGTGCATTTTTACATCTGATTTTTAAGTGTAACGATGGTGGCAATTTCACATACAAAAGTGTCTGCTGCTTGCAGGTATCATTACCTGCCTGGGACTTGTATGAGACAGGCAGCTAGAATGCCTTTTCTTCCTGCCCTGTGCTAATTGCATGCTGAATTCTATAAGGATCTGTCCACGTGCAGTTAGGCTTTGATGTGAGATAATAATAAATATCAGATTTTAAGGCAAAGCGTGTACGTATTTGCCTGATGTGTATTTATAGAAAAGGTCAGGGGACTTACTGTAAGTGGTTTAACTCCGAGTCCTGGCTATGTGAAACATTCTTCATATGGATGCTATAGTTACCATAATATTTATAACTCTGCTTTGTAGTGCCTTTATGTATATCTAGTTTGTCTCAGTCCTACTTATGTAGCGTCCTGCTACATAAGTTACATTATTTTTCTGTATGTTTTTGTGTTTGTTGGTTTACGTCTTCATTCCTGATGCTGGCAGCTGTGTGCCACCTTCTTGTCTCCCCACTCCTTTTGTACCCATAGACTTTTGCAGGGCTGCCCTGCCACAGAAATGGGTCAGACAAGTTACAGGAGCCGTAGATTGGCTGGATGGGGATCCACCTAGCAACACCACCACACTAATGCTGGATTGGGAAATTTGCCCTACAGGAGTTTGTCTTGATTAAAGGCTTCAGTCTGTCTTTGCAACACAAACACAGGAGCCCCCATGCTGCTCTCTGAAATTTACAGCGTATTTTCTTTTTACTCAAGCATATTGAAGCAGAACAGAAGAAAGGATCAAAGGTACCGTAATGTTTCTATAAACAAGTACTACTTAGTTTGGTTTTTTATTTTTTTATCTGGGGTTTATTTTTTTCCAAACAAATCTTCTAGGCACATTAGGCTCAGATTACATTTTATTGCCAAATCACCAGCTGGCAACAAAATCACATATGTCTGTGTAAATAAAGTAGATGAGAAGCTGAACAGGAGATTGGGAGATGATTCAAGCAGTCATATTGGCATCTACACCTTAAAATGTGTTTTATCTGTCTATTCAGCAATGTCCTATATGGACCCCTTTTCAGCATGAAACACAAAATTACCCCAAGCTGAGATTCTAGTTTGTGGTTTTCCTCCCTTTTAGTGAGTTTACAGGAAAACAGATAATTCTCTGGAACTACAATCCAAAACTTCATTTTTTGTTTGCTCATCAGGCGATGACTAATCTGCTCTCTGTTACTCAAATATAGGTGTAACTCTTGTGATGACTGATGTTATTATGAAGGATTTTCACTTTGAGGGCCAGATCATCCTTCCTTTGAAGGTAATACGGTTTTGCAATTGGCTTGAGGGTTCGGTTACTGTCTCTTTTGTGTATTTGGATTCACTTGTCAGTGAAACCTCAAAAATGATTAATTTATCTTTAAGGCCAATGTTGCTATTCCTTCTCCACTTCTAGATAGTCAACACATTCACTTTAGTCTTCATGCCAGCATATAATTCCCAGGGAAAAAAAAAAGGTCCTGTTTTTTTTTTCATGCAAACATATCAGGAAGTTAGTAATCGTCATCTTGCTTCTACAAGCCAATGAACTAGAACATCTTTTTAGATGTGGGTTATCATGAGACAGTTTTCCCTCCACAGTCATGAAAAATAGGTTCATTTTGGCTAGGATTATGCTCCTTTCAGGTCTTTGGCGAAACAAAATTAGAATTTCTGCTAACTACTGAAGATTAAGATATGTGGGTGTCATTTTTTTTTGTTCAAGTATCTCTAATCCAGGGGAGATTTGCTTAGCAGAGCTGAGAGATACAATTCCCTATGTTAGAGCAGTGGCACAGAAATGCCACAACAGCTATCACGGATCTGTTTGCAGAGGCACTTTTGCCCTCAGTCAGTAAACTCTGAGAGAGCCTAATTAATGCGTGGGGAAAGAGCTCCATTATCCTTGATGTGGAAGGCAGAAATGAAAGGGGCTAAGCAGTACCTATGCTTTGTTTCTGGCCAGCACTTTTTAGTCCTTACATCTTTCTTACCACCCTCATTTTAGGAGATTTCAACCCTCGCTGATTTGGAGCTCTTGTCCTTCCTAGAAGTCTTTTTGTTTTGTTTTGTTTTCTGTCAGGAGATCCAATTCTTTTCTTTGCTCCCTATACTTCCACCAAACAACCCAAATTTTGGGGTGAGATGCTTCAGTTTGGGAAATATCAGTGTTTACTGACAAGCTGACTTTTTTTTTTCTTCCCAAATTGGGCAGAATGGAGAATACTTCCTGCCCTACTCAGAATCATCTGCATAGTAAGATAAAATGGGAGTTAACAAGGGTCAGGTTTATGACAGGGAAGGAAGGCTGCTAATGACCATTATCTATGCCACAGGTTTAACTTCATTAGTTTTGCATTAAGTTCTTAATGCCCAAAGCAATAAGCAAACTGAGTCCTGTTGAACTGTAGTAACCTAATCTCTCCAAACGAAATAGAGGGGAAAGCAGTCATTTGACATGGCCTTTATTTCATCTTCTCTTTCCCCATCCCCCATGTACATCTCAGACATGTTGTGAGTTTCCCTTCCTTCTCACTGCCTTTTTTTTTTCCTGTCTTCTCTCCTGAGTCTTTTCTGGCTGTCCAAAACTGTATTTGAAGTAGGATTTACTTTGATGTGTTCAGGCCTCCCATAGTACTGTGTGTGGGGTTCGTCACATAGAGAAGTCTATCCTGATAATTTTTTGAAGTATGGAGCTGTACAAACTATGTTCAGAATCAAAAACTTTTAAATTTGGGAGGTAAGGTAACCTTGAGATGTCCATGGCATGGTGGGTCACAGGAAGGTAGAGCCCAGATCTAGGAGTACATATTTACTGAGTGCTTTGCAGCGCGTTGTGCCCGTTCTCCAGTTATGCTGACGCTTATGGCTCTGAGCATGCCCTGCTTGATACTCACCAAATCCAAACAATTTAGGTTTAATGGATGAAGAATGCTACTAGAGAGAATTAAATGTAATTCATCATTTGGAACGAGATCAGCTGTTTTCCTACTCACCCTCAACTGCATCAGAGAATACTGAAATACCTTCTTCTGGTGTGACCTGCAGACTTCTTCTGATCTGTAGATGGAAAAACAAAACCCATTGAATAAGAAATGTCCTCATATGAGCTGTTTCTGGGTCAGCAGCCCGAAATAAAATCTCGAGTGCATCTTCTTTCAAGTTCCCCAACGTAATGAGAGGGAAAGAATCAGTGGTGGCAGTTAACTGGGGAAACTGGTGGGTAAGAAATCCATTACTGCTAGTAGAAAAATGAAGTGGTCGCTGCTTGAGAAATACGGTAGATTAGTTGTGTCTAGGAAAATAGTAGAAACTGAGGGGAATTAAGCAATGAAAGTGAAAATCCATGAAAAAACCATCAGCAGTGCAATGCAATGTGTTACCATAATCCAGTATCGTAAGGTAACCTCTGTATTAGCACCTTGCTCTCTGAGTAAGAAGTGCCAAAGGCTGAGCATCTATCTTATGAGCTGTTCCCTGTTCAGAGTGGTCAGGCTTACCACATACTCGGGATGCTGAGAAAATTGTCCCTCCATAATAACGTTTTCGTGCTGGGCAGCACAACGAGTTTTAGTTTCCTTGTCCCTCTCTGTCTTGCAAAGAACATACCGATGTTGCTTTCTGTAGCCAGGAAACTGTGGCGAGTATCTGCTCCAGTGAGGCTTGATGCATCAGTCTGACAGCCATCATCTGTTTTAAGCAGTTCTATCTCCTCTCTACAGACCAGTCTGCCTCCTGACGGCTTGGCTTGACGTTACTGATATTTTTTCAGCTTGTAATGGTTTCAGGTTCTTCTTCAGATTGCTAACGTCTTTCTTCATCTTACTCCCAGATGAGATTTTTCTTGTGCTTTTAAAATGAGAGGATCAGGTGAGCCTGTCCCTGATCAGATGAGGGCATGTCAGTTGAAGCTGATGGGAATGCTGCAGGTAGGAAGGAGTAAATGGTAGTCCTACCCCAGGTGTGTGTAAGTGCCTGCAAAGCGAGTGGTCTGTACTGCATCTTTGGGACTGACTTGCAAGGAGGAGGAGGGTTAGCCAAGTGCTTGTCCAAGAAGTTGGAAGTCTGCAAGTTTGCTCTTATCAGTCACTGAGCTGGTCTTGTTGGGGAACTGAACTTTACCTCCCTTCTGTGAGAGGGAAAGGAACGTATTTCATCCTTGTGCTGGGGCATTTAAGGTTGCCAGCCATCAAATTAAAATGGCTCTAAGTTTGATAAGTTTCCGGCCTTTCTTCTCACTTTCTTCATGCTCTTTCCCATCATTAACATCTCTTGCATGACAACATCTCTTGATGGTTTTCAACTCACCAGAGAGCCATAGAGGTCCCATGTTTACTAAGATACCATTACACTGGTTCTGGGGAAGAACAAAACAAAACAGAAGGAAAAAAAAACCCTGAACAAAACTTTCTGCTCTGGTAAAATACTCTCCTCGTTCCACAACAGAATTGAGTGAAAATGCAGACTTTTAAAATTCTGACTGCAGTCTCCTTTCAGACATGGAAACTACTTCATTAGATGCCAAATTGGGTACTTAGGCACCAAGTGCCGATTTCTAGAACAAACAAGCTGCCCCAGTTCTGAAGTTCAGGGTCAGGAGGGCTAAGGGACAAGCAATTCTGTTTTCTTGGAACGCAGAACAGATCAAGGGCTCCTGTGCAGTGAACTATAGCTGATTCAACACAGCCTGCAAAATTGAATTTTGTTCAGCTTAAGCATTTAATTGCTGCAGATGTTCAGGAGATACTCTGTGAAGCATCACCTACTGGGGCCCTTTGGACAGATGCTGTTTTCTTTGACACTCCATCTGTCACTTAGAAATAATCAGTGAAGCTTTAACTGGCATAGCCCTGCAGGGCTGGTGGCATCAGGGCATGGCATGGAAGAGGTTAAGAATAAGGCCAAGGTCAGCGCATGCCATGCATGTTAGAAGGTCGATGAGTGATGATCACCACTTCTTACTCTCCATGATTTTCAGTGAAGAGCAGTGTGTATGTCATTAGAAACAGGCTTTTGCTTTCTGGAAGATCTGATATGAATGATGATGTCCCTATAGCTTGTCTGAGCCTTGCATTACGAGCGTATTTTGGAGAAGAGCAAGATCTGGCAGCATAAAATAGGAATTAGGTGTCTTGAAAAACATCTTCCTCTGGTCTTTTGCATCTCAATGTTAGTTCTAAGTATAAATTCCATGGAACTTTTGGTTTACTCAACTTAATGCTTTGTTCTAATGGCTATACAATTCCCCTTGCTCGTATTACGTTTCTGCAGTTTGTTAGTGTGGATTAATTATTTGGCCAGTACTGTCTCTTCTCTTGGCTATTGAACTGTAGTGTCTGGGGCTTGTAATGAAATGTTCATCAGCATGCGTAAGTTTCCCATGCTGGTGACTTGCCCCAACCTTGAGGCTAGTAGATTAACTTTTCATCCTACTCTTCCTAAGCAACAAGTTTTATACGCCACTGATCTTTCTGGCATGATTGTAGAGGATGTCAACTAATATTCCATCTTGTTGCTCTATCAGGCTCATCAGGTAGGAAACGTTCAGGATAGCTTTTTTTCTAGGGTAGTGACTTGGTTATAGGTATTGCCATCTTTTCCACTCATTTCCTTCCAAGATGCAGGCTCTGTCTCAGTAGGTTACAAGCATTGATTGAAACATTCAATGATGCGGATCATTCTTTGAGGTTCAGTAATAGCAACTACGTTAAATTAGTGCTCATTAATGCCTGATTTCATTTCCTCTTGTTTATTACTCAGGCTTAGGGCGTTGGTATAGTATGGTAAAGTATAGTTGATAAAATAATTTCTTCTTCCCATCCTCCCTTTGTATTCCGTACCTCCTTGAAAATAGTCTTCAACGGAAATCCATCAGGGACTGCGTTTGGTGGTGCCACTGTTTGCAGGTGATGGCTGGGTGCTCTCCTCCCCTCCTTTGGATCCTTCCAGATGAGAACTGAGTACTTCAGCACAAGAAGCTACCACCAACTGTGCTTTTCCTGTCTTGTATGTTAACTGAGAGCTGAGATTGAGGTTTGGGGCTTCACTGAGGCTTTTCTTTTGTCATATACCGTACAGTTCTATCTGTTCTTCATCCTCCTGAATTGGCATATTATTATGCATTGCCATTTTTTGGTCCATACTCCCTGTTGAAAGACGTGGCTGGCCTCAAAGGATGTTTTACATCATGAGATCAATTAGTAATTTTTGGCGACCCTTTTGGAGATACCTTTTTCTTATATCCTGAATATATACTTCTGTGTCCAATTTCTGTTCTCGCTTGCCCTTCATACACATTTTGATCCCTTCTTCAGCTGAGGGAGAATATTTTTTCTTATTCAGTGTTGGCTGCATCTCCTTGTCCCAGGATTTAAATAGACCAGCATTTTCTTCTGCTTTGCCAGCACTGAATTCACGCAAGATAACAGAAAGCCAAGCCCATACATTGTCAACCAGTCACGCTCTCACAGTGTGGTGACTCTCTGTCACCTACCACACTTCTCTTGCTCAGCCTACAGCTGTGAAACTGTTTTTTCCACTCTCTTCCAAGAACAGAGTCCAGAGAGCAGTTATCAGTTTGATGCCTGTCTCAATTTGCAGAACATCCTTGGACAGAAATGACATTGATAACAGCGAGAGAAGAGTCCTCACGAAAGCAGCAGCAGCCTTTCATTGCCAGCTCCTCCACTGGGTCTGAGCTAATAACTGCCATGCTGCAAACGTTATTTAATTTGTATGGGCCTGTTCCACAGCCTTCCTATTGACTTCAGGGGCACTGGATCAGGCTGTATGGTAGCTACAGCTTTGCTTTATGACTCAGTATCACTGCCTTGGAACACTCTCTGACAGATCAGTCAGATTTTCCATTAGAACATTCTCTGAGGAGAGAAATGAGTGCTCAGCTAGCTGCCTGCTGACTGAAATGTGTGATTTCTCACTGGTGTATTTTTCCCAAATAACCTTCCTCTCTGCCATTAGAAAATACTGGGTTTCAGGTGGGACACTTTGAGGGTGCCTTACAAAGAGTGGAGAAGGCCTACTTGAAT
This sequence comes from Alectoris magna, assembly GCA_030625065.1. Lineage (NCBI taxonomy): Eukaryota > Metazoa > Chordata > Aves > Galliformes > Phasianidae > Alectoris > Alectoris magna. The sequence continues at coordinate 9,708,172 of CM060576.1, read as the reverse complement.
CTTTGCCAGCCAGCTTCGCTTATTGTGTCTAAATGTTCCTTCTGTCCTTTCAATCCGCTTCCATGTTGTTACCTGAAATGTGAAGAAAACTGATTTTTCAGAAGTAAAATGTGCAGACAGTATTTCCAGTTAATCTGTGATAGCAGTTGCTGCCGTATGCCAGACTGACCTGTGACTAAATAACTATAATAGTAAAATCACTTGAGTCTAGCATCATAAAAATCAAAACTAAAACTATGATTCGGTAAGGAGAGAATGTGCTCATCACAGAAAAGGAGACAATTTGCATTACCATCCTAGGGTGTATGCTTGCCTCTTACCATAGAAACTTTTCCAAAGATTGCTTTTTTTGGCTTTTTTTTTTTTTAATTAATTGATTGATTGATTATTATTATTTTTTTTTTTTTTGTGAGAATCAGACTTGAGTTTTGCAATCTGACTTGTGTTTTATTTTGGTTGTTTTGTTGCTGGAAGTGATGGAGGATGTGGAGTGAATCTGCCTATGGAACACACCTCACACTGCTTTGGGTTCATTCTAGACTGGTTGCTGATCCATCCGTACCACACTCAAGGCAGCTCAGCCTCTGGGAGGGAGGGAATTCCTTTCTCTTCTTACAGAGTAGTTCGTTGGCCACTTTTCAACCTCTAGTCACAGAGCAAACCATGGTGTGCAATGCAAAGTCGGGATGTGAGCAGAAAAATACTTTGGGCATCTCAGTGCTCAGAGGAAGAAAGGAAGTAAGCAAAAAATTAGTAGCAGTTCAGAGTTTTGTTTCTGTCTGCTCCTCTTGTTGGTTTTCTTCCTCTCTGTTCTAAGAATTCTAAAGTAGTGCTATGAGGAATAATCAATTAATGCTTAGAAAGCAATTATAGTGACTCCCAGTTTACACATGAATAGACAGAATGCAGCTTAGGTGACTGAGTCACAATCATTTTCTGAGTCTGATAGGGCATGGACAGCAACAAAGAGCCTGCTCAGCACTTGTGCTCTAATTGCTATTTTGCCAGAAAAGTTGGGGCTGGAGATCAAAGAGGCAGCAATGAGTTATGATGCTCTCTGAATGTAAATTGCTGTGCACCGTGTTTAAAAACAAAAACAGAAAAGCACTACATGCTGTAGTGATTTCACAAGTACTACACAACTCATGCAAGACTTGCTTGAGGTTTCACAGGGTGACCATGGGTCATACCAAGGGCAGGATCCAGGCATCGTGACTCTAGTGCTGAGCTTAACCACAAGACCATCTTTCCTCCTTCTGAGAACTTGATTTTTTATTGTTGAGTACCTTATCATAGAGCTCAGTATGTGAAACTTTCCCCGTGTTCAGCCTGACATGTGGTTAATGCAGAAACGTCTTTTTTACTTAGGTCATAATTCATAATGTCTTGCTTTTATTGAAAAATACACAGCTTCGGTTCAGATGAGTGGTTGGATGCTGTAATTCCTCACCGATAATATTCACAGACCTGCATGTCCAGTGAGTAAGTGCCTTCGGTGCTCTGTGGTCAGACAGGAGAAGACATGTTGGAGGGATCATTTTTTCTCTTTCCACCTCCGAGGATGAAGATGTTACCATGATGTAAAACCAGGTCAGGATGAAGTTCCCCCTTCATGTCTGGGGACATATTTTTGCTGTTTGAAAACCCACAGTGACCATATAACTGCAGGAGAGCGAGCATGAGCCTTGCTATACCACTTCATATCCTATCAGCCAAAAGAGCAAGCCAGCTTTTGAGTCCTCCAGGGTCATTTTATTTTTAGGGCTGATGCCTGAAGCAGGAAGAAAACAGCTTGATCTGTAGGTTCTGCTCTGAGCTTCCAGCACTGGCAGCAAAAACAACTTCTTTTGACATGCAAGCTGCCTTTAACCAATGGAAAAAGCCGTATGGGCCAGTGAGTTGCAATATTTCGAGTCTTGCTGTTCAGAGCCACAGTACCGTTCCTTGTTTATCACAGAGCTGCTTTACTTTTGATCTCTTCGGTCTATATTTGACATTCCAGCTGTTTTTCTGCCTCTTTATTTAATTTCAGGCTTTTTCTCTCCACGCTCTTTCAGGTTTTTCATTTTTCCTTGTTTGTCTGAAATCCATCTTGGAGACACTTGTTGCCCTGTTCTCTGATCTGTTTTGAGCCTCTGCCAGCTGCTGCTGCCAGTGGATAAAATGACTGAATCACCACTTTGTGAATTTTGCATTTGCTTGTGGGGTGGCAGAGCCAAGGCCATCATGAACAAATCAAGCAACCACAATAAAGGCCCAAAACACAAACACTGGAACTTAACCTCAAAGCATATGCTGGAGCCCGATGAGGTGACAGCCAGCAAAACACATACCAAAGGGCCTCAAAGCATTACTCAGTCTCAGTCCTACTTTAACCACATCAGAGGTGTACACCTCACACAGCCCCGGATCAGGGAGAGGGTGGAAGGCAAAGGTAGCAGTGACCAAAGGATCTTCTTGCTCCTTCTAAAATGACAGCGGTGCCAGGACGGGGGGTTAAAAACAAACAAGGGTTAATGAGCACAACAAAGCGGCACTGAGTGCAAGAGGGAAGGTCCAGCTTGGCAAACTGGCTCCTTCTCTGCCCTATCTTATGAGGCTTTGGGCTCAGATGACTTTTGCCTTCCTTCATCTGGGCAGGTCACTTCCTCAGAGTAGCACCATCTCCATAAAGCAGTGGGAGGGCACAGCAGGTGGGCAGTGCTTCTCTTGGTATGGTTGGATCTGTATCTGCTCTTCTCAGGTTGTCCCAGAGCTGACTTGACACAGTAGTTGTGTTTCCCGTGCTTTCTAAATGTCCTGCTTATTAGTCTAAGAAACATTATATCAGGAAATAGCGATTCTGGGTGACCCCAAGGCCAGAAGGTGTTTGGGCTCTTCACACCTCTGTCTGCTGGGACAAGGGCTTGCCAAAAGGTAATTTGTACCTCATGTGCCAGCAGTGATTAGCTAAACACAGGGTCAATCAGCACTATGATGCTGAAGCTGGTGGTTGTTTTGTTCTTTAATTTTAGCTCCATCAGAGCCACCCTTGTGCTGCCAGCAGAGGCGGATGGGCATTTCACATAACCCAGGCTCAGTGGTAGCCCCAGGTTTGGTTGCTTTTGTTGCCAGCGTGTTCATTAGGGATGGACAGGGAACAGGCTGAAAGGCACTCATCTGAACTGTGAGCATGGGACAGGGTTTTAACGTGTTTGAAGTATCCTGGTCTGTTCAGTTGGAAATAGCCCTATAGTAAAAAGATTTTTCACTCTTTGGCCCTGATGCAAAGGGGAAATGGGTTCCTATTTGCATTGTCCCCACAGTGTTTGTGTAATTAATGTATGTGGGGGTTCTCCCTCCCCCGCCCTCTCCCAAGGTAAAAAATGACCTTGTCAAAACTTAGATTACAAAATCTTAGTTACTAAGCAATGGGTAGGGCCCCACTGGGATGGCATCCCAGCTCCTGAAATGGTATGTATAGTAGAAACTAATAAAAATGGTGTCAGAGGCTTTCAGGCTTCCAAGTCCCCTGCTGTGTGACCCCCTGATCCCAATTTATTAGCTGAACCCAGGGAAGCAGACAAACCTCGCTGGCTCCAGACTGTAGGCTCCAAGAAAGGAAATAATGCGAGCTCCACAGCTGTGAGCAGGAGGGAAAGAAAGGAGGGAGGGAAGTCCTGGTAGAAAGCAGGGTGTCGAAAGTTGGGCTGGAGGGAACCGATGACAAGAGCCATCTGAGCAGGATGGGGAAGGAAAGCTCGCCCTGGAATATCTAAGTACCTGGATGTTCAGATGCTTTAAACATGTTGTAGAGGAAGGGAAAGAAGAGTGTGGGGAGAGGGGGACAGTGGGGTGGCAGCAAGCCAAAGTGGTTTCCTTCCATGTGCTAGCAGTGGGCTTCGCTCTGAGATCACCTCGTGGTGGTGATGAGGATTTTGCAGCTGGGGGTGGCAGATGGAGTGGCAAAGAATGTGCCCTGTGGGCCAGAGGGGATGCGCCATCCCCTACCATCTCCTGGATGCACAGGTTTTCTCTTCAAAGCATGAAAGGTGATGCAGCTCATCATGGTGCAGTGCACTCCCTGGATTTTCTCGTTGGTGTGTGATACACATAGCGATTAACGCATCTCGCACAAGAGGAGCGCGATTCTTCTTCCTCTTTTTTACTTTTCTTGAAGAGCTGCCAAAGTAAAGTGATATTGATGAGGATGACTTGCTTCGATTAGCAGAGGCTGGCTGGGGAGCAGTCACCCCAGCCTGCCTCCCTCCCCCTCCTCTTCCTTGGACAAGAAACCTCTGTATTCTCTCTGCTTCCAGCGGTTGTCTCTGGACTGTGCTTCTAATCAACACCCAAATCGAGCTTAAGTAGGGGGAAGAAGCACAACAATAACCCTCCTTGTTTAATGCCAACCATTGCATTTGAAGTGTTTTGGCTTCCCAAGGGTGATCTTATCAGGAGAAGGCTGCACTTTTGTAAAAGCGATTATGCAGTCAAACAGCTAATGATGAAAATGAACGGATTAAGGCTATGTGGAAGGTAAGCGTACAGCAATAGAGCTGGCCTGACCCGTGTGCCAAGTCTTTGTACCTGTGTAATTTGCTGTTTGGAAACGTGTCTGGGGTTTCCTGAGGAGGGACCAGCCCAGTGCTTCTCCTGTCTCGTGGCCTCAGTGTTTGTTTCTGAGCAGACCAGGTGTGGCTGTACAGAGCAGGGCCGTGGTCGCGCTCCGGCTTACCTAGAGCTATTTTGAAGAAACACCCCTGGATGTAAAACCAGTACAGATGAAAGATGTGAAGGCTGGCAAAACCTGTGCATACAGGCGGGTTTTCTCCTATGTGCTATTAAGAAACAGTCTACAGCTCCATAAATCTGGGTTTTCCTGGCTCGGTGTTATTTCTTTTTAAATCACAACCAGGGTGATCAGTGAAAACAACCACATTTGTGTTTTCCGTAGTCAAACATAGGAGTCCTTAAACACAGTCTAAAGAAAAGAAAAGTAACGTATTCCTCCTCTCTCCATCCTTAACTGTGTGAATCTGATGGCTGCCAGTGGTCCTCGATAGAAGATCAAGATGTGCTTTGTCCTCTTTGGGCGTTGCAACCAAAGACACCATAAACCTGCATCTGGACTGGGCTCAGGTGTTGCTGTGGTTGAATGAGTGAACCTGGAGCAATGCTGCTGACCTGCAGCTCTGCCTCATGAGGGAAAGGTGGGTGATGCAGGGCAGCTGGGAAAGGCTGCTGTGCCTGCACCTGCTGGGGCTGGGGCTGAGGATGTGAGGATACAGTTGTGGCCGCTGTAGCTCATACTTCTGTGTGCTGTGTCTGTGGGGCTGGAAACAGAGGAGGAACTATGCTCCCAAACAGGTATGCTTGACTTCTGTGCAGGCTTTGGTAAGAACAGCCCCAAACCTGAGCTAACAGCATAGTCACACTGCTTCAGGACATGTGTTAGGCTTTCTGTTGTGGTCGTATCACCTGGATGCTGGTGTGGGGTAGCTGCAGCCATGCCCTACAAGTACTTCCTGAGACTGGGGAAGGCAGCTCCCCTGGATGAGTGCTCCTGTTGGGCTGTGGTAGAGCAGTGGTCTGCTTGCACCCACTTGTGTGCTAAGTAAGCACAGGACTGGGGTCAGAGTTCTTAACGTGCATCTCCTGTAACCTTGGGCAGGCTGCACTCACTGCGTGGCCCTTGCCATGAGTGGCTTATGTATCATTTTTCTTACAATCAGCTGAAATTGTGTGCATTGTTGGATGATCTTTATCTTTCCATCACAGGCGGTGTGCACTTTAAGGGTGAAAGGAACTGCTTTGCTTTATATCTTGGGCATGAGGAGGGATTATTTTGCAGGAGGTCATGGGAAAGTGAGAGAAGTTACGATCAAGTTGTGCCCTCTGGAATAAGCTGTGGGATGGAGATGTGGAGTGTGATACCTTCACTTTTCTTCCTTTCCCTCCTTTGCTGATGATTCAGAGCAGAAATGATCTGGGTCGTTTTCTGTTAGAAAAGATGCTGGGCTGATCTAAAACAAAGGAAGAAAAGCAAGTCACTGTTTCAAGTGAATTTGTGGTTCAGTTGAATGAAAGCCCAGTCTTGCCAACTCATGGCTTGATCATCAGTGCCGCAGTGCACAGTCCTTTCTTACAGCTCCAGCTCTTGAGTTATGGAAGATCTTAAAATAAATCCCTCCCCCCCTCCCCCCGCTCTGTAGGCTTTGTGATTACAAAGAAAATATAGGAAACGTGACCTCAGTGTACCCTGAGGACCAAGGAGCTGGAAGGCAATGGATTAAAAGCTGGCTCAGACTGGGAAGTGTGAAGGAGGGTGATGTACAGTTCAAGTCTAAAGACAAAGGAAAAATGGGCTTTTGGTATTGCTAGTCCATGCTTTGAACAGTATACACGAGAGGTTCCTCTGCTTGGGATCTGAATAGGAGGTTCAGATCACCTATTTGTGGTTGTGTTTAGAAGTGCTGTGGAGATGAGCTTTGCAGATGTGAAGGCAGGAGGTCAGCTTTTGTGCTGTGGTGTCAGTCACATCCATGGAAATCCAGAGGAATATAACAGTCCTGTGTAAAATGATGATTACTTCCCAACTTGTAGACCAACCCAAAAGATGTAGAAGGGAGATCCCCTTGTGCCTGCCTCTGATACAAAGTGAGATATGGGGTTTTTGTGGAAAAAAGATTTAAATCTCTGTTCACGGTAGGATACTGAGGTATCCTTACTGGGACAAAGTAAGGTGCTCACTACCAGCGCCATTGGATGTTCATGTCCAGAGCTGCTGTCCCTGCATGGAAAGTGCATGAATCAGTACAACAGTTACTGCTCCGAGAGGGCTGAAAGTGGCACATGGATTTGGAGTTAAGGCAAATGCAGTCATGGGATGCCAAAGAACAAACTGATACTCCAACATGAAGGAAACACCTCCTTTTTCCATCCCTGACCTTGAAAGTAGGCTTGGGAGTATTTTGTCCCTTTCTGCTGTGTCAGTTGGTTTAGTAAAGAGCTTTCCTTGGCAGGGAAAAAGATGCTGGGATGTTCTGGGCTGGTTTCTGGATGGCAGCAAAGGGCAAGCTTAGGTTGGACTGTGGGAGGGGTATTTGAGCTTGCTGATGGGGCATGGGGAATGGAGCAGTCAGTAAGAACGCCAGGGAGCATTCACCTGGGCATTTAAAGCAAGCTCAGTGACCTGAGATGTGAAGTAGGCCAGTGGAGCTGTAAAAGACATGAAAGTAGTGTGGGAGTTTCTCCCTCAGGTCAGTTTTTGGACACAGTAACCTGCTCCTGTCAGACTGTGTTAAAGTAAATAGGTTAATTACTGTTTTGTGTTTTCTCATTAATCCTACCTCTGCTTTCTACTTCGGTGTATTTTAGAGTTTGCCAGATAATGTCAGAGATGAATTCAGGCAGAGGAAAACCGAAGTTCAGCAAATCTGCTCTAATTTCAGTGCAGCTTAATGGATTATATGGACACATTGCTACCGCTGCCCAGTGAGATGGTGCCGACCTGTCACACCTTGCCTGTGTGCAGGGCAGCAGCTGGGGGTCCAGGAGCAGATGAGTGCTGTGCTGCCATGCAGGTGGTGGCTCCCAAACCCTGCTGAGCCCGGGCTGCATCACATCGCTTTGCTACGAAATGCCCAGCGCCTGCTGTGCTGGTGTCTTGGCAAGGAAAGAGAGAAATGGTTCTGAATTAACCTGTATTTGCCTTATGCTTAAGGAATTATACTTTTAAAGAAGTGCTGCAATTTTTTGTTTTAAATATCGGTCTCTCTGTTTGAAGAGAAAATAACTTCCTTGGCTTAGTTGCTCAGCTTTTCTTAAACTGGGTCTTAGTTATGAGATCAGGATGCTGTGGACTAAGGGCCAGACAAGGGCAGAGCAGGGCTGGGGAATAGAGAACACCATTTTTGGTATAATCATGCTATTTACGCAAACACTGCACCCCACCTTTCTAAAGTTTGAGGTGTGGAGGGTTAGAGAGATGAGAGGGGCACAAAAACCAGAAAGAGTGCCTGAGTACAGGCTGTATGGACCTGAAGGGAAGGGAGCATGTTGTGAGTGGGGCATGGAGCCTGGCATCCACAAATAACAGCACTGGGTTTATTCCCTCTGGGCCCCATTGCCAAAAAAGACTTCTCCTTGCCAGCCAGAGGCAGGCAAAGCACAGGTGGGACAAAGCACGTGCTGCTTTCCCAGGGTTTGTCTCAGCTGTGGGGATGGGATATGGCAGGGAAGGGTGGCTTCCGAAGGGACCTTCTCAGGTGGACTGGCTGTCACTTAAGGGGATTTCCAGTAACTGTAGGCAAAAAGTAACGTCTTTCTGCCATGTATCTGGGAGAGCAATAACAGCCTGGTCATGTGCTGGAAAGAAATGACTCATTTCATATTGGATCTAAGTGAAACTAACGTTATTACTCATTTTTATGCAACTCTAGTAAATTGTACTTATTAAAAAGGAGGGGGAGGGGTGGGGGAGGGACAATTACCTCAAGTTTAACCAACATGTACTAGAAAATTAATTTAGGAATACGGTTGACCTCAGCTTCCTTGTAATGAAAATCTGCTGACAAATCTTGTGATTTTGTTTCTCTTTTTAAAGCAGCCTTCGGGGTTGTTTGCAGTTCAGGCACTGGGACCAGCTACCGATTCCTATCTGGCTGGCTGATTTTGCCATTGCTGTTCCAAAGGAGCACCGTGGGGTCAGCTGGTTTCTGGGCTTTCTGCACTTGCTTGTTGATACAACATCTGAGCCGGTCCCCATTGCTGAGGACCGCTGCTGGGCTGCATGCAGGGCTCAGTTGCTGGAACGCAGCACTTGCTTGCTTTTCTGGTGATAGCAAATTTGTGTGAGGTGTCCACAAACCAACGTACACACTATCCTTCACAGCTCCTCAGTGATTTTCTGCTGACTGTATTCTGCTTACAAATCCAAAACCCATTCTCAATTACAAAATGGTTCATCGCTGAACTCAGATTAATCCATAAGAGCTAGGAAATGTTCAATTAGAATATCCAGAACAATTAGAATATCCAGGACAGCCTTATCACCCCTTTCATAAGCATTACTTCTATTTACAGAAGTTAAACAAGCTCATCTCTAACAGCACCAGGTGCTTATTTCCTCCAGTGTTTCCATGTACAAGTCCCCTGCACCACTAAACTGACAAAGATCAGAAAGGTCTCTGTGTTCTCCAATACCCCCTTCATTCATTTATTTATTTTTTTTTAACCAGTGATTTCCATTCATGCCCGCTGAGTTCACAGAACAGAAAGCTCACAGTACCTGGGGGAAGCTGGTCTGCACCTTGCCCCTTTCCTCCCTTCCCGTCCATCAGGTCTGCAGGGTGAGCTTGGAGCTGGTGGCTGTCACTGGCACATGGGATGCCACAGCAGCTCCTTCGCTTGGCAGCAGCTGTGCCAGAGGGACACAGCGCTGGGAGGGATGGAAGTGTGTCTGTTACGGAGTTTCGTGAGGGTTTGGCTCAGGATGGGACTAAGGATGTATTGTAAACAATATATATATATTTATGTCTATGTGTGTTTAAATCACTCTTTTGGCCGTTTCTTTTAAATGAATGAATATAAAGGACACCAGGGAAAAAACAAAGCTTCTGGAGGAATGGAGTGATTCTCCAGCTCGATTCTGGTGCTGTAAGAGATGGACAAGTGCTTCTGTGGGACTGGGGAGGTCTGCTCCTTGCCTTTCCTTCAAGTAAGCTGTGAAAAGCACTGAAGCCTTTGGAAACAAGTGCTGAATGCAAACCCCAGCAGAGCCCATGGACTCCTCCAACTCAAGGGGCCTTAATAGACTTGTCTTGGTGACTGTGCAAGATAGACCAGTGTTAGAGGGCACCTGGAAACTTATGTACTTTTCCCAGCTATTCTGGTTGAACACCTGAAAGGTCTTATTTCTCCCCCAAAACATAGCTGGGCCTAGGTCCGTGCTGAAGCAACGCACTTGCAGTATCTGCGAGATGAAATGGAGATGTATTTTCTTCCTGTTTGCCCCAACGTTACCCCAGTTCTCAGAGGGCTGTGCAATGTTGTGCTCTATTATTGCTCTGGTGGTGATGGAAAGTTGTTGTCGTCGTTGAGTTTTGTACTCAACTTTTAGTTTGTTATTTAAAAAAAAAAAAAAAAAAGAAAAGGCAAAGATTTGCTAGGAAGCAAACTATGACGTATTTTCAAAGGCTTTGGTGTGTAGCTTAGATCCCAACAGTAGCTTTGGAGATCTGGGCAAAGAGAGTTCAACAAATTCACTGCTCCCTTATGAGGCTCACATCCATGAGTCAGCAAAGTAAGATTCTCTCTCATCCAAAAACGTTCCACTTGGAGAAGTTCACAGCTTCTGCACATCTCGGCTGGTGCAGGGATGGGGTGAGCCACTGCCCTTGACCCTTGCAGAGGTGCAAAGGGGTTACTGTGCCTCGTTGCTGCTATCTGCTCTGCACACCCAGGGCTGCAGCATGGACTGTGCTGACCCGTTTCTTGCACTCACAAACAGGAGCAGCCATGGGGTTCACATCAGTGTGGGTTTGTACTCTGGTCACAGCTAGGTTTGTACTAATCTTTTGTTGGCAAACGAATAAAAAGATATATATATATTTTAAATAAATGCTGTGGAATGACTCCAGGCATCTGACTGACTTTGTCATCCTTTCCTTGGCACAGCAGCCTCACCTCCCCAGCAGAGTGACTCAGGATGCTCATCTTGCTGGCTAAGACTTTCTCTGCCTCCCTCCATGGCACCGTACACCCTTTCCCTCTCTCCTAGCCTCTGCTTCCTGTCCTTTTTAGCAGTGCAGCTTGTTGAGAAACAGAACCATCTTCAGTGTTGGTCTTTGACATTTTCTGACCCGTTTCTCTGAACTGTGCTTCTCTGATCAGAATCCCAATCGAGTTCCTCCACCTGCTAATGCGGCGTTAAGATGATCAGCACTCAAATCCCTGGGACTACTTCTTCTTCCCAGAGGTTAAAGAGAATCGTTTTGGAAAGCATTAACTTTCTGCCAGGTTGCAAGGGAGGAGATGAATGTATCCGTGCAGCCCTTGAGGTTACTCCCAGCCTGCAGATAGCATCCGGGCTGCTGAGCCCTTCCAGCACCGCCTGCGTCCACCCCACCTGGAAGGGTTCAGGGAAAATGGCATGGGTGGGAAATGCAGGGCTGTCTCAGGTAGGTTTGGTAGGAACCGTTTGGCAGGGAAGAGGGGAAGTAGCCTGTGATTGTGCAAAGCTCGAGCAGAGGATGTACTGCCCCTAGGATTTATAGGGCTGCTTGACTGCAGAGTGAGCCCACTGTGATTTACACCAAAGCATGAATAAGCAAGAAGAAATAAATCAAGTGGGCAAAATGTTACCTAACCAGCAGCTGTGTCTCGGTAGGTGAAGTGGCATGAAGACTGGCAGTAGCAATAGCAACAGTGAGAGGAGCTGATGGTGTCGCTGACTGCACTGCTGTCCCATGGCAGCCTTGCTTCTCTCTGTGTTGGCTCCAGGCACCCAGGAGCTGGGATTTGCACACACTCAGGATCCTGACACTGGAGAATTCATTTATTTTTCAGTTTTCAAACCTAGAGAAAATGCCTGTGTGTTCTTTAACATAAATTAGCCTGCAGGGAATCCACAGAGCACCAGCAAATTGTTCTGAGGGGCCAGGGCAGAGGGCTGGCCTCTCTCTGTTCGTCTTGGCATCAGATTTGCAGAGGACTGTTATTGAAAAAAAGAAAACAAAAACAAGGGTGAAAATACTTAACTACAGTTAATGTTGACTGTTTTTTGCCCATCTTTGTGAGGAAATGGTTTTTCTGGGTTTTTAGGCTCATGGTGGAGCAGGCAGTCGCCTTCAGTAATGTTAAACGGGGGCTGGATTTCTGGGTTTTCTCTTTGCTATCTGTTCTGTTGTGTGGCCAATTTAGCCTGCATTTATTTGATATCTGGAAAAGGTTTTATATGTTGACATCTTAGTCTTTTTGCACTTTACAGTATATCTGTCTGTTCACTGATTACGTTTCTGAGAACATCAGAAGCTCAGGGCTACCTGCCACCCCTGCAGGTCAACCCCATGGGGCTGCAGGAGTCTGAGAAAGAGCTTCATTGACTGTACAGATGGATACTGTGTTTTTTTTGCTGTGTGGTGGAGAGGAGCTGCCTGCCTGGCTCCTGCCCAGGGCTGGTAGATGAGCTCAGGTGCATACCATCACCACAGGGGTCATGCCTTCCCCTGGGCTCCCTCTGTGCCCTGGTCCATCAGCTAGACATGAAGCTGCAAAAGGGTGGTGGAACAGGGAGCCCAATCCAGATGTGGAGAGCACAGTTCTGTGTCTGCATGCTGGGACTTGGGAAGGAGAATGGGGGTGGGTGTGAAGGGGCTGCATGAAGGCAGCATGGGGCAGAAGCTGGGCATCCCTAGGGCTTTATGGTCTGGGTGTCAAAGGGGACCCTCACTGTGGCAAGCTGTGGGAATAAAGCAGTGGGGGGATGCAGCCGAGGAGGCGGTGAGTTCACGTGCCTGTGTTACTCTCTTAAAGGCTATTTCTGTTAACGACAAATTCATTGCAAAAAAAAAAAAAAAAAAAAAAAGAAGACAAATGGCAGAGGCTAAATGTAGTTTAAGCTAGTCAATGGCAACAAAAATAGAGGGATTTATTTAAATTGAACTGCATTTGAAAGTCTATTTTAATCTAGTTCCAGTGCTCCATTCATCATGTTGCTGTCTGGGCATCGTTTTCAGGGCTGCTGACCCCTGAGCATGTAGATGTGTATGCGGAGTGGGGAGTGTATTTCCACAGCAGCTATGCAGGCATTCATGTGAAAACCTTCCCTTAGGGGAAGGCAGTGAAGGGGACCATGGAGCCTCGTAAGTGGTGTTTGGAGTTATGCATGTGGTGTACAGTGGGGCCGTGCCTGGCTGCCAAGTCCTGTCCCTTCGGTCCTAGTTCTGATTTTTGAAGGGTAGAGCAGGGGACTCAAAGGCAGAAATCTGGTTTCTATTTCAGGCTGTGCCACAGTGACATGTTTTTAAGAGGGATGGTGGATTATATGTTTCCCACAACCAAAGGGAAACGTGCTCCAAAGGGAATATGAAAAGGCAGCCAAGGGAAAGAGGAAAGGGGTGATGTGATCTGATACCAGATGACCTCTCTTGTACAGGCATATCTCCCCTTCTCATGGGTACCCTGAGAAACGTACCACTATCCACAGAACGGATATTCTCCAAGTATGCTCCCCCACACCCTTTTTCCCCTTCCTTTAGCCCTTGATGTGTTTAGAAATTCCCATTTGTTTGCCTCTCTGGTTTCCATAACCTCACTGACACCGGAGCGATGAGGGAAGCCTAGCATTAGCAGTGAGCAGTGGAAGTTCAGCTCAGTCCAGCTGTGGGCAGCTCTGTGCTCACTCTTCTTTGTTTTAGTTTTTCCACTACCACGTCCATTTCTGCAGAAGCAGCTGACACCTTAGTCACAAGATCGGAGTCACAGATCTACCAAAGCTCATAATACCTACTTGTATGTTTGTGCGTGCATTTTCTTTTTCAGGGTAAGTACATATTTTAACGATGGAATAACAGCTTGTCCAAGAATCAACAGTCCACAGGGAACCAACTAGACGAGCAGCCAGGACTTGTGCTGTTTCCTTGAGGCTTGGGGGATGAGTTGCTTGCCTGTCCTCTTACATAAAAGCATAGCAAATTGTCAGAATAAACACATTTTTAAATATATGACACCATCAGTCAGAGCTTAAGAGAAGCTCATTGGCTGGAAAAGAGATCAAGGCAACCGGGAGTTTGGATGACCTGACTCTGAGGCGTTCAGACTCAAAGGTTCTTTTTCATTCACTGGAGCTAGTATTTTTTTTATTATTATTTTTCTACTTTAGGTAGTCGGCCAGGAAAGAAAGCAAATCTCCTTCCCCTTCTTCCAGGCACTGAATCTGGAATCAGAATTCTATTGTATTATTGAATCATTCTTTTTTATTTGTTTATTTGTTCAGGACAGATATTGCTACTGGGTTTGAATCCTTGCCTCAGAGCCTGCAGAAAAAGGAGCAAACTAAGGGGTGGCTCATTGCTCACCAAATCACAAATCTGTTCTTAATTTAGGTTAGGTCTTATCACCTGGAGTTGATGCCCCCTGGGCGTGTAGTTGGCTTTAACCTGCCCTGCCCAAGGAGGGAGCTCTAGGAGGAACTACACTGAGCAGAAGAACAGGCTGTGTTATGCTTCCTTTCATTACCTTTGGGTGACCTGTGTGATATTGCTGTGGGAGGGGAGGGGTTCTCATGGCTGCCCTTTCCCTTGAGGTGCCACCCAGGTCCAGTTCTTGTTCCCCCAGCCCTGCCGAATTTCCCTGTGATTGAAGGGCTGGGGGGAGAGGTAAGGTGGGACTGCTTGTTGAGTGATCTTTCTTTCCTCTGTACCCTCAGAGCGGCAGGGCACTGCCTGTGCCATAAACACAAATGAGTTGTCTACAAAATTTCATTAAATTTGCAGGCAGTGATCATTAATCCAGAGCGAGGAGAGGAGATGGAAAGAGGCTGATGTCCAGCTGGGATTGGCGAGACTAGTTCTTGGATTGTTTTCCCCGCTGTGTGGTTGTCCTTATCTGCATCTGGAAACTGGAGTGTGTTGTATGCGCCTGTAGGAGCAAGCGGATGTGTGAAGTGTTCTGGCAAAGTCAGAAATCTCATCTTCCCTTCAATATAATGCGGCCTGATTAGATTGTTATTGACATGCTGAGAACCTGCTAGGGTTGTTAAGTCTCTGTGGAAAGGCATCTGCCTCTTCCTTCCCTCTCTTCTGCCTGGAAGAAGTGCAGGGCTGGAAATGGGAAGGACCTTCCAGACTGCGGATTCCAGCTGTGAAACACATCTATTGGGAAAGCACAGTGCACCTGCCAGCTGACCGACAGCCTGACAATGGGAGTGGAACTGTAAGCCAATCAACAGCAGAAAGGAACAATTAGTAATTTTCTAACAAGAAAAAAAAAATAAAAGAGAGAAAAAAAAATAAAGCAACAACCCACAGTAAAAACCTCAAAGCAAAACTGCTGTAGTTTGCTGGATGTTTTTCATCCCATAGATCACAGCTGATGTGATTTACCGGCAGTGTTTGGGTGACCAGCTGGGAATAGTGAGGGCTGGATTCTTCCTTGTCTGTCTCGATTCCAACCTGTCAGAAAAGTGTGGGTTGAGATGATCTTTTGTCAGGGTAAAGTGAATGGATGCAGGCTGTCCGCAGAAGACTATGCGGTGTCACACAGGTGCACCCAGGGCAGTTGCTCCCAGTGCAGTACCTGCAGGCTTGTGGTGGGGATCTTTTCCTGATTAATTTGGGTAATTTGCTGGGTTATCATGGCTTAAGCACCAAGAGCAGTGCTGACAACACAGTCAATACTGGCTTGGTGTTTCTGCATGGCATTGCGCTGTGGCTTCTAGGAAAAGCAGGAGAAGCTATGGGCTCACAACATTCTCTGTCCCAAAGAAGGCTCTTGCCACCTGTGCACCGTGAGGTAGTCAGGTCATGGCAGTTCCCACGTTCAGGAGCTGCCTTTGCAAAATGCAGGGAGGATCAGTCACAATATCCAGGATGTTGCTGTCTTTGATCAAAAGTGACCCAAGTGCAGAAAAGCTCTCCGAAGAGTGATTTGTCTCCAGGAGTGATTTTGGCTTCAGTGAAATTGCACGTTTCAGTGAAATGATGTTTCTTCTCTCCAAACTTATTTACATTCATCATCATTGTCTCACCGTGATGCCTCCTATTCGTTTGGTGGGTCCACTGATCGTGCATCTTGTTCTGACTGGGTGCTTTTTGGGGTAACCCTGCCTTTACAGTGTGCCTTATTGGTGCCGCAGCAAACGTTTCCCTGTGCTTGTAGGAGCTGCGTTCCTGGCAAGGGAAGTTGGGAAAGATGAGTGAACAGTAACTCCATGTAGAAGAGGAAGGAATTCATATAGATGGCAAGGAGTTAATCAAGTAAACAAAGATCCTTTTAAAACTTTTTGTTTTTAAAATAATTCAATCTTATAATGATTGCACTGGCCAGCCCTTGATGCTCTTCTGATTAGAGCTGGGTTGCAGAGGCCGTGATGAGTTACCACAACAGTCTGTTACTGGCACTGTTAACTACTGTCCCTCATTACGGTAAATTAAAGGCAGCGGGGAGGGGAATCTTTTCAAGGTATTCCTCAGCTTGTAATTATTTAAATTTACTTAAAAGGATGAATGTATTTTAATTCATCAGAATGCCCTTGTCCTGAAAACGTAATTTCTTGTTCTTTAGCTTTAGTGGTTTCTTTTTTTTTTCCCTTTCTATAAACGCACGCTTTGAGGAGAATTAATTGACTATGCAAAGATTTCTTTGAAAGTCACATTCAGTGCCATTCGTGTTATACAGAGAACCTTCACAGAGAGCTGTTTGTCTGTGCAGGTATTTCTGTGGCCCTGTATTGCTGTGTGTACCGGGTGGCATTTAGCTACGAAAGCAGCGTGCTTCATTCTGCCCACTGGTCTGTATACAAGAGATGAATTTCCTCTATGTTAAAATGTAAAAATATCAGAAGGATATGGTCATTTTCACCGGTCTTAGCTTGCAAATCTATCAATAAGGCCAGTTAGGTGTGGGTGGAGAAGGAGATCAAGAAGAGAAGGATATTTGAAGGAAATACCCCTTTGGTAAGTTCAGTAGAAAGACCATCTGCTGAGCTTGTGCTGTCTTTCATTCTGCAAACCCAGTTAGAAATTCAAGGCCATGTTTCTGTATTTACTATACACAGACCTATGAGGTCACGGATCTGTCCAGTGATGGGAAGAACCGGTTTGCATTATCAACAGTTGAAACAAGATAAAAAGCAAAACTAACAGCAGATACAAAAAAAGTAAAAGGCATCTTAAAGGGCTTTTTTTTCAGGATAACAGCTTTTGTCTTGGAATTCCTGTAGACCTCTTTGGTACTATTGAACTTCCCTTCCATGACCACAGGTCCCAGGAATTGCAGAGAGAAACAAAGCGAGGATCTCTATTTGGCTTTCAGGAGAAGAGCCTTGAGGGAGAGCACCGGGGTCAGTTCAGTCCCTGTGCTTTGGGCTGTCATCAGCGACATGGTTAAACCAGAACGTTCCCAGATTACCTCTGAGACTGTGGTGTAGACAACAGAAGGTGTCAAATACTTCCTCGCACTCTTGAAAGGAAGTGTTGTACCACTGTGAGTCTGGAATCACATTTGTGAGCTGCTTAGGAAAGAAAGTGTGATACGAGATCATCTCGTTTCTTTTTTAAAGTCTGTCCTGACTTCATTTCATGTTGAGTGCAGGTTTTCTCCTAGCATAAGGCAAATGCCATGATATGTGTGCTTCGTGCTGACGTATACCAGCTCTGCCATATGTTTCATGGGAAACAGCACATTAAGTTACTCCTCCTTGTAACTTGCTTTAAAATCAAGTACAAACTGTGTATCAGTCACCATAAATAAATAGAGAAACCTCTGAGATTGGAACCATCTGTGAACTTAAGGGTGAAAAAAAATCCCAATGAATCCTACATCTGCCCGTGCCCCTTTGCTTTCACGTGTTTTTATTTAGGGTTATGGCTGCCCAGAAATGTAGCCTGGTGCCATGCTGGGTATTGACTTAGTCTGTTGGCTGTGAGATTTGAGTTGCAAACATCCCTGTAGCGCTTTGCTGATTCCTTCCATGTTAATCCGTGATTACACTGGAATAGTCAAAGACCCAGTGCTCCCAGTGTGAGGATGAGGAAAGTAATGGGGGAGATGAACCTCAGTGTACAGATCACTGTTACAAAATGCTAATGTGCCTATTAGTAAGGCTGATGCACCAGTCTGAAGTGTAGCAACTTGGTATGTATGTGCTTACAGCTATGCCTGGAACTTCTCTGAGATCTCACTGTTAGGATTTCAGAGCCATTTGTTTCATGAGTAGCACTCACCTGGTCCTGTTGTACCTGCTTGAGGGTCTCAGGCAGTGGCTTGCTCAGATCTGGATTTGCCATCCAGTCTGTGTCTGTCTTCACCTGGCCCAACCCATATATGTGCGCCTGCAGTGTGATAAGTGCCTGCCCCGACATAAAATCAAAGACCATTGTCTGTTGCTGGAACTTAAAAGGGAGGGATGTGGAATGATAGAGGTGGATGTGGAATGATAGAGGTAGATGTGGAAATCACCCTTTAACAGTAGGGATGTGCTGCTGTGGTATCTTGCATTGCTGTTTTCCAGTCTGTCAGGCTTGTGTAAGGAAGCAGAAGGCTTGTCATTGCGAGGGGCTGATGGCTTGGTATGCTTCATCAACCAACTAGTCCCTTAAAGTATGAAATGTTGCAAATGCTCTGTCTGCAGAAGTCACAAAGTGACTGGTTGGCAGGGCTCTGCTGGAGGTGTTGGATGGAGCCAAGGCAAAGGTGGTCTGAGGTCTTCATTGTAAGCCTTTTGATTCAGAACCACCCAGGATTGATGCTGACACTTAATATGTGGTGGAGATAGGTTTGAGGGGAATTCCATAACTCTCTTTAGACAGTGCTGTTCAGCTATTGCCATTGAGTCTGTGCAGTTGAGACTTAGTCTCCCTGTATCAGCTGTGCTGCAAGGAGAGCCTCTGACATTGTTCTATTACAAAGAATGCACTCAAAATGATATCAAATGTTGATTCTTCCTGTTGTTCAACATCAAAATGACACAAGGTAAAAACATGACTCTGTTGATGATAGGAGAAGCAGAATCGTACCTCTGCTTTGGGTTCGATTGGATGTGGAACCAAATGCGAAGTTGTCTGAGTGGCTTTTGTTTTAGTTCACTTAAGATAATGGAGAATAGTGAGAAAGAGAAGTAGTAAAATCTTTACAAGACAATTTACTGTTACAGAATCAAGCAAGAAAAGTCAGAAAGTCTTAGTAGTGGTAGATGCTTGGGCAGTACCTAGAAAATAAGTCATTAGAGCATCTTGCCCTTGTGAACTTCTGCCTCAAAAACGTCTGTGTTCTTGACTGCTTCTCTTCCTGGTAAAAGAAATGATGTGGACATATGATTTGAGCCCTGGGACTTAAAGAATGTAAGCATGTACATGAAATTAGATGTGTTTATGTTTTGCTGAGTAAGGGTGTCCTAGCCAGGTGTTTAAATTTTAAATGCATTGAGACCTTCACTCATAAAGTAAGCAAATTTCAACCTAGACAGCAGTGGAAGGTATAAATATTAAGCTCAAAACAATCTGTTACCAGAGTTACTCTTTGCACCGCTTTGATGGGCAGAGCATCTTTGAAACCCTTTTGCAGTAGCTAAGAGCTCATACATTAGCTTTCATGAGAGACATTACAGACGTCTGTGAATATTATATAAACGCAAGCCTGTTTGAAACAGTTTATAAACCTAAATATTTTATAAGAAAATACCGAACACTTAACTGGCCTTGTATTTTTTATGCAGCAATAAAAACACCATTTCTATCAAAAGATGCTGGAAAACCTGACTAATAATGTGACTCTTTGTTAAAAGCTGGAAGAAAAGTTCAGCGGCGTAGAATTAATAAGATGTGTAATCTGCACAGTAATTTCTACGCCGCACGTGGAAACAGTGAACTTTGGCTGTATTTGCCTTTGCATAAAGATGCATGTAATTTGTGAGGCCCTTCTCTGCTGTATCTTCGTGTCTGTGGCTAAAGAGATTAGCAACACTTGAGACTGTTACAGTTCTTGCAGTGGTGTCCAACTGAAAGTCTCAAGGAAAATGAAAACACCTCGTGTGCACACAACTTGAGAGATACATGGCATTTCTTGCCTTTGCCAGATGACTTAACTGCAAGGAAGTAGCCAGTTTTATACCTAAAACTGTTCCCCCAGAATGTGTGCAGCAATTTCAAGGAGACCCAATGTGGGCTTCGAGAAAGCTACAATGAGTTGCTTTAATCCAGAAGTCCCAGGTGGACTCCAGGAGGAGTATCTCCTCCAAAGACTCAAGTACAAAAGGCTTTTGGCTGTATTCCCAAAGGCACTTCATTCCGATTTTCACACGATATGGACACTTAGAGGTGGCACATTAAAGGATGTGCAGGCTGTAATGCAACAAACTTCAAAGGCTCATCTCCATAGTGGGGTTAAATGAGAAATCACCCACCCTGACACCTGGGTTCGGATGATGCTGGGCATGGAGCAGACTCAGCTCCAGGAAGCAGAGATTTTTTTTTTTTTTGCCTTCTACTATGGAGGGCTCTCAGCATAAGATATTTAAGGGCCTTCTGTGTTCTGCAGCTTGCCAGGACGCTCTGTAGTGGGGCTTTGCATGGGAAAGAGTTGGTGCATCTGAAAGGGAGCTGGACTCCTGCAGCACAAGCAGAAATTCCTTAATCTGTGAATGAGAGAGATTTAGGATGTAGTCCTTGTTCTACACCTTTGTCTTAGCATCTCAATTGAGAATGCAACAGCTCTGTCACCTCTAAGCAGAGCAATGGGGCATTGACAAGAAGGTAGGCTTCTGGAGGAATTTAAGCCTGGGTGTACTAAGTGGCCATGTTTCTTTCAGAGACGTCAGGCTTAGATAGCAGAGAAATGGAAGCTTTGAAAAATTACAGCTTGAAGGGCTGGTAAGGAGGAGGAAGCTTTTCAACTAAGCCTTCTTGAAGTCGTACAGTATTGTAGGGTCATAGTTTAACTTTTTTTATGTCTCTGATGCTTGTTCTACTGATCTGACTGATTGGTTTCATTATTTTTACTACTTTTATTGCCAAAATATATTTATAAAGCTTGACCTTTGATGCTAGCAGTCAGATGGCTTTCAGTGGAAATTCAACTTCTAGTTGTGCAGGCATTTAAAAAGTTGCTTCCTTTTTATACTAGAAGAGCTGTTCATGAGTGCTGTTCCATTAAAAGTAGCGGTGCCCCAAGAAACATCCAGCAAGTGCTATGAGACAAGTTAGGAGAACACAGTGGTAGAAATGTTTGGCCCCCTACTCCACCTTTATTCACTGGGTGTATAAGGCCAACCCTAAATGACCAGCCTGCACGAGGTGTAAAATAATTCTCTTGTGTCCCAACTGGAGACCACAGCATTAACTGCAAAGATCCAGAGTTACCGGAAATCTGTACCTTTTAATTCTTCCAGGAATCGTGGAACTGGCTCTGTTTAATGGAAGATCATGTGTGTGGAAGGGGAAATTCCTTTCAGATCTGCACAGACATCAGGTCAAAAGTTTATACTGGCCAAAAATGTTAGTGTAGTTTAGATGAGTCTGAAAAATGGTGGCCAAGAAAATGCATATGCTGGAATAAATGATAAGGTTGTTGTGGCCACATCTCGTACAAGTATATGCCAGGACTGATTCCTTGGTGGCCTGCAGTTATTACCACTTTACACTTGCACAAACAATGTAGAAAAGAAGTTTAGCATTTGTGCCATCCACAGAGCAGTAAATTCCAGTGCCAGCCTGAACAGAGCAACCTTTTTCGGGTCTGTTCTCTTTCCCATAGCTGGATCTGGAGTGTGGCTACCTTAAAGCACGGCGCTGTCAGAAAATCTATCAACAGGTTTGTCCCTATAGCCTAAAGTGTTTTGCAAGCAGTTCATTTCTATAATTGTATTTCTTTGTTTCTATTTTGAATAATTCAGGAGGCTATCCATTCTCCCTATTCAGTATATCAGGCCACTTGCAAGTCGTGAGGCTGCAAAAAGGTGAGCGAGAGTTCTTTTTTTCCTGAGCTCTACCCTCCCCACAATTTTTATATTTTTATTTTTAACGAGGCTTATTATTTGATGAGTTGGAAGCTGAGACACCAAAACAGTAAATGACTTGGCCAAGGTCATGCAGGAAATCTGGGATGGAGAAGCAAACATATGATTGCTTCTGATTTCCGAGCCAGCACTCAAACCACTGGACATCCTTCTTAATTTCCAGTCTCTTCTGGCGTTACTGCCAATGTTCTGAGCCAATTTCTCAACCACATTGTACCTCTTTTTCCCTGCTTTTATAAATAAAGCCAACCTTGCAAGGTAACACACCAAAGCAATCTATAAGTACGTAGTAATTTCCTTAGCCAGTTTCACGTCTGTTTCAGTTCACAACTTGTCCACCAACAAATATATTCCTTGCTTGAAGCGTTGTACTGAATCATTCCCATTCAAAACTATCTGTTAGCACTCTGCAGATCCTCAGACTGAACATCTTTGATCCACCCATTTCAAGATTAGATGGGTGACAGAACCTTAACTCTAGATCCAAAAACGTCCATGTTTTGGAGGTATATTCATTGCCTGCGCCTGGATTTGGCTCTAAACGTTGTTACTTTGATCTGGGGCTGCAGATCTAAATCTTGTGTCCTGTCCCATCTGTGTTTTTGGCACCAAATCTCGTGTTCCTATCTCTGTGAGAGCTCTTAGCCTTGTTTAGTACCTCGGTGTGCGTGGTGTGGGAAAGGACACCCACTGATCCCCTCAGACTTCATGCAGACGGCTTGCACAGGCACCGGTTTCTTTAATGGCTGTTTGTTACATACCTGGAGGCCTACAGGATTTAGCATTTTGACAGAAGTTTGTAAGAAACGCCAGCCTTGTGTTTTCTCACGTTGTGTGCTCTCCCCGTTGCCTGTGTTCCATGCAGGATGTGCAGCTCCTTCCCACTTCCTCGAAATCAAATCACCACCGCTCCTCCCCTTTTCTTCCCCATCCCCACATGATGAGAACATTGCATGGTTTTCCCCTTTGGATGGGAAAGCCAGGGCAAACGTGGTCCTGTGGTCTTTTGCACTAACAGCACTTCAGCAGCAATTCACTCTTTCCAGGGAATTATTCTAGATTTATTCACCACAAAGCATCCAACCATAACAACTCAGTAATTTTAAGGCCTAAGGAAAAAATGTAACAAGATGTTCAAAATTTTTGGTTTGGGATAATTGGGAGTTGTTTATATCCTTGTGCTGCTGATTATGTTGTCGTATACCACCATTAATAGTGTCCTCAGGAACAGGATTATCTTTGCTTGGAAACAAAGCCACTGCCTTAACCACTTAAATGCTGGCTACTGGGGCTGATAAATGGGAAGAAAAAAAAATTGCTCTGACTGAATTTAAAGGCTGTGCATGAAATGTGGTGACATGGATGGAATACACAGATGGATAGATGAGTGGATAAAATGTATACTCATTGTAGGTTTTAGGAGAAAGATATCGGGACATGGCTATTTTCATTTAGGGTCATATAGGGCAGAGTCTCCCCAGCGCAGCAGAATACAGCTCTTGCTCTCTCTGGGTTTGAAAACAACTTTCAGTGCATTCAGATTGTACCAGCCCCTTGAAGCTGTGTCTTGCTTGGGTTTTATACTGTCCTGTTGCTTGTGTGTAAATATGGAATTTGCATAGCTGGCCCATTGCTTTTACCCTTCATGGGGAAGAACAGCCAGGGCTATCCATGAAGTCCTTCAGATGCTTACATGGATGAAAATGTATCATGTAAGGTACAGGGCTTGACAGTGCTGTTCCTCTGCAGGGTCCATGTAGCAGCTGGGATGGGCATCTCCTCCTTCTCCAATGGGAAGGGTTGCACCAAACAGGCTGAGCTGAATGCTCTTTCCATTACTTAGACAATTTAGAAAAAGATGAAACCAGAAGAGATTACATTAGCGCTCATAACACCTTTTTAGTATATCAAAGGTACCCTGTGTTTAAAAAAATAAATCTACTAAAGAAGTCGTGTCAGTGATGTGAATAATATGTTCTAATGTCTTGTACCAACATCCAGCACCTCTGAGGTTCTTAGCAGTGATTTTCCTCTGATTTCATGGCAGCTGGGATGCGGAAGGCAGCACGCTAGATGCACTTTGTCGAGAGAAACATTGTCTGCATCCACAATTTTCATAACATCTAATTTAAAGTGCATCTTGAATTTTTTGGAAAAAAAATCCTTGGTAACTGTAGAGAAGAAAACGAGTTATTTCTTTAGTTTGAACCTGCGTGAATTAGTGGTGAAGTGTTGATGTCTAAGCATGCAGTTTCTGAACCATAAAAGCTGTTTATTTCGCCCTATAAAAGAACATTTGAACTTATATGGCTATTCAAGTTTAAAAGCTATCATAGAAATGGGTGGGGAGAAAAGAAGAGGTTTAAATCAGTAATCCAAGCTTGTAATACAATCTTCATCTGGTGCGTAGCTTGCATAGAAATCCCCTCCAATGTGGGTTTTCTCTGCTTGTAGCAGTCCCAACATACAGGAAATGTACAGTATGTATTTCCAACATTTTCCATAATTGTACTAAAGCTTATAAAGCAACCCATTCCTTGTGCACTCCTGGTGATCTGCAATGCTCTTAAGTATGCATTTAAAGAAGGGAAAAAAACAATAATCTAACAAGAGCTGGCAGAAATAAGCATCTGCAGCAGCTCCCCAAAGTTGGGGGGTGGGGGGGAAGGTTTTTATTAACGTGCTCTGACTGCAGGAATAGCAACAGCTTTGAAACCTGCATGGCAAACTTATCTGCTTGAGTGGGTTTTGTTGTTTGTTTGTTTATCTGAATTTGACGTGGTTTTGCTTGTTACTTTTCCCCTACAGATTAAAAGCACTGGAAGTGAAGTCAAGCTGAGGAAGAACCTCCTTGGGTGGGCAGAACAAAGTCACAGTGCCCATGGGAAGGCAGTGCCGCATGATGAGGAGCTGTGCCAGGGCTGGAGAAAGCCTGAGTCTTGCTGCATCCCGCAGGAAGCAGAGATGATGGGCTTGTGTGACTTCAAGCATAAGGTCAGTGTTTGTCCTTCATCCTTGGATGGAGCATGGGGAGAGAAGGCTTCTTGCACACGTGCTGTTTCCCCTGCCCATACACATAGTTGGCCATATGTGGGCAGCAGCCTTGCTACGGCAGTCACCTTCAGTGAAAGGCAAGAGAGGTTTTGATTCCCTTTCTGCAAAATTGATAGAAATTTGTCAGTGCTTTGAGAGGCTGTGCTTCACTTGAGCCCTCGCTATCCCTGAACTCACAGTACCTTGCTAAAAATAGTTCAAAGCGTAACCATGAGTTCCCTGAACTGTGATCCTACCAGTTCTGCATTATTTGACTCACCATTCCTTTGAAAGTATTCATCCTTTCCCTCGTAAAACTTAAATCAGCTTGCTCCCTGGTCCAAGAGTTGACATCATAATGATGTTACATCCTATGTAATGGTGTGAGACCTGGAAAAGCATTCACGGCAAAACCACTTGGTGAATCGAATTTGCAGTGCCTCAGCCCTTGCTTGGAGCCTAACCTCCCTCCCAGCCCCACTTGTGCATTTAGAGCCCGTGCAGTCCCTTGGAAATAGCCCCTGTAATATGGCAGCGTGCTGCTGAGGAGCTATCAGAGCTCTTCTTAACATCCCCGTTTTTCTTTCTGTGACCTCCCTTCTTTTAAAATGTTTGTGAGAGCAAAAGTAATTGTTTTACCAAATTAAGCTAGTTTTCTTGCCAGGAACAGTGGCGAGGATCTCATTGACAGATTTGGAAAAGATTATTCTTTCAATATATTTTGAATGAATTTTTAAGGATGTCTGCCATATACTGTTTCCAAGCTCAGTCTGCACTGAACTGTTCAGTATTACACAGTGACAGGGACAGATTAGCACCTTTCATTTGCCTATGAAAATTAACACATCCTAAGACGACGTTTCCTGAGCTACAGATCTCCTATTTAGAAATAAATGTAGCTAGGTTGAATTAAAAATCTTGGCCTGAATAAGGTTGATGAGTGTTTTTTTTTTTTTATTGATTCCAGAGGCCTTAAAATTTTACCCTTTTTCCTTATGTGTGTTTAGAGCTGCCTTTTCTCTCATTTGTCTTTTATATGATGATTTTTCATTTCTGATGGAATGGTCTCCTCACAACCTGCTCTGAACCCCACGTCTCATCTCTTTGCTCCAGGGCTTCCTCAGGGCCATGAAAGGTTTTTCTTTTTCCTCCTCCTTTCATGCATAACGTGGCCTCTGGGTTTGTTTGTTCTTCCGTCTTCCTCTGAAGCATCAGGAATTGGCCTCAGCTGGAAATGGGCTGTTGGATGGGGTACACAGATGCTTCTGGTGGTAGTGAAAAACTTCTCGGGCTCCTGGCTGGTGTGTATTGCCCCCGGTCACATAGGCAGGGATCATTGCAATTTGCTTTTTGTTGTGCTTCTGTCTGGTGAAGGACCGAGCTCCGGTGTGTGGTATTCGTGGCATTTGGTCTTCCAGTGCTAAAAGTCTGAAGCTTACTGAAAGGCAGTGGAGGTTCCTGGATGCTTCGTGGCGAGGCGGGTGCTGGAGTTGAACTGCTGACTTTAGCTCTGTGATTGCTGTGATGGCACAGGCACTGTGGTCCAGCCGGTAACTCTAGCTGTGTGTTGTGGTGGTGTTAGCTGTGGTGCTGTACAGGGCTGGTATAGCTGAGACATGAAATGAGTCTTTTGATTGTTTGTGCTCATTGAAGCTGCTGTGCAGCAGAGGAGCATGAGGAGCAGTGTTCTCTGTCCCAGTTTTGGTCGATGCACGTACATCAGGTTAACAGAAGGGAGCATAAGAATCCAAGTCAGTGTGTCTGTGTGTTGCAGTTTTTTGTCTAAGAATATTAAGGCCAGGTTCTCATTTATGCTAAGCCCACTTGCAATATTCTGGCAACATAAAGATGCCTTAACAAGAATGTAAATTAAAGCCTTCTTATACTTTTAATAGTGTTTGTAGTTTCACTTGGCTGCAGTACAGGAATGACACATGTCTATACAAACTACATTTGCCATCCATTTGAGATGGCTGATGATACTCTTTGTGCCCCCTAACTAGCTCAACCACCAGTCTGCTACAGTACCAGCTTCCAACCTCCTTAATATGAGCCCTTTACATGAAACAGCTAGACTAGAATTTAAGGTAAAAGCAATTTTTTCACCCTTTTTTCCACTGTATATGACCTTGTATTTGCCCACATAAACATATACTGAGTGCTCAGTTCCAAAATGCCCAGCCAGACTCTTCTTACCATGTATCTTGCTTGAACTGGAGAGGAAGGTCTTCCGTCTCAGTACGTCTTGCACAACGCAGGGCACCCTTTTATTTTCCTCATTAAGGAAATCTCTCGGGAGAAAGCCTGTGTTATGAACTCCTGGAGCAAGATCTTATATTAAACCATCCCAGCTTTTACACTTTAAGGTCCATTTTCATTTCTGGCTATTAAAGTAACGTGTACCAGTGGGAAGCATTAGACTGGCTAATCTCACAGGGGTGCAGTGAGAAGGAAGAACATTGAAAATCCCCGCAATGAGGGACTTGATAGAGAAGCCACATGTGAACTACACAGACTTCTGAAAAAATGTCAATATCAGCATGCACTTAATACATTTCAGAGAAAATGCTGCTTTTGTACTGTCTGAAAGCATTTATAAACATTTTATTAGTTTCATGGTTGTATTCTGACTGTGAGTTACCACATGTCTAACAGTGCAGGGCTCAGAAGAGCTATAAAAAAAGCCTCCAGAAGAATCCAAAAATGGGTTTTTGTTGTTCAGGCTTTTGGTTTTATTTTGTTTTTTAAGATAAATGTATAGTAAGTGATGACTTCAAAGTGCACGGCCTTGAGATTGCCATAGAAAATATGTAATGCTGTTATCCCCTGCGGAAATCTAAAGCTCTCCAGGGTTTAGGCTTCCCGTTCCTTCCTTTTCAAGGTCATGAGAACTTAGTCTAAAACCTGTTTGTGGTCTAGGACTGACTATTAGCTTGTCAGAGTTTCCATCCTTATCAATTTTAAAGAGAGAAAATTAAACATGGAGAAAATAGGAATGGCAGTGTTTGGAGCTGCTGGGGAGACTGGGAGCTTAGAACAACTTATGTAGGGGAGAATGCTTACAGATCACAGTGCAGGTGAAATGGCCTTATGAAATGAAGGTATTTAGGAAATGTTGTTATTTTCTAAAAGGACTCCTGCAAACTAGATGAACAGCATCTCCACGTATAATAATGTTGTGGCAAACCTTCAGAGACCATAATATATGGTGCAACAGAATTTCTGCAGAAAGGTGTAGAGGAAATACGCGAAGGTATCTCCTCTCTGTTGTGCAATGTCTGCTGTGTTCTCCCCGTAGGTGGTGCACATCTTCACTGCCGTGCTTCCTATCCAGACCAGCTTTTCTCTACACTTCTGCTTCCCAGTCTCATCTGAAAGTCCGTATTTCTGCATTTCCTTATTCATTATTCATCCTGTGTTGGTGGGTGACTCTGAAGGAATCTTCTGAGTGACTGATAAGACAGTCTTACGCTTTTTGGGAACCACTTGCATGAAGCATACCGTGGGGCTGTCAGAATTGAATCTGTCCAGTTCTGCCACTGAAGCTCAGCTGTCACAGGCAGTTTACTGATCACACTGCATCGCTGTTTGCTGAAGGTAATCCCAAACCAAACAAACTCATAACTCAAGAAGAAAGAAGGCCTCCACAAAGCGTCCCTCGGCCCTCCGTGTGCTGGAGGGGAGGGAGCTCCACAGAGTCCTTCGTCCTCTCGGATCGAGGCCTTTCCCGTTAGTCCATTGCTTATTGTGGTCTGGCAGTGCCCGGGCCGCTGAGCGCGAAGCTGATGACAGGGCAGATGATAGAGTGTCTGCTGAAGCTGTACGTGGCTGCGGGTCACTGCCTCGAAATGTGAAAACAAAATGGGTCCGAGCGTTAATGACTTTCAGGTGTGCACGCCAGGGCCTGTCAGGGCAGTCAAGGAATTAGTGCTTGGCACAAGGAGCAGACCTCTTGGCTGCCAAGTTAAACATAAGTGGGGCCTCGTGTAAATAAACAAGGGCAAAGTGAGCTTTAACTTGCGATGGATTGTATATCAATCTTGTGCACATGCATGGAACCCATTGCGTGCATGCACATGCGTATTCTTTCCTAGGGCATTGAGGAAGGGCTGTGTATGACCGGGAGGCAGGGTGAGGTTTGTGCCCCAGCACCAGTTGTCATTTCCAGGCCAAGGGGACAAGGCCCTGCCTTGCTGGAGGCTGCTAAACCTGCCGGAGCGCAGCTCTTTCCTTTGTTTCCTTCCATGCAGATGGCCAAGTGCCTACTGGCTGGGGGTCACCTCGGTTTTTACCTTGAAAATATCCTCTGTGGTCTCTCAGGGATTCCCTTCTCAGCCCACCACCTCTCCTTTTACATTAGCAGCCCTCTCAGGTGCACACAGAGATTAAATGTCTGCTTTGCCCTGGATTATGTTTTCCAGGCCGATATATTATGCCACATCCACACTCCCTTCCCTGCCCCATCTGGCTTCCATCCTGCCCCCATAAAGATTATTAATATAGCCTGTTTGCAAGCGATTTATTAGCAGGGGCCAAAGTGGTGCCATTTCCCATTTCAGCAGAGCACCGAAAATAATCCTGAGGAGTGTGCCCAGCTATAAAATTGTACTTATGCTGTCATATTTGCAGTTTCAAACATACACCACTTGATAGTCTCAAAAGTGCTGTTTAATTGGGTTTTATGGATTCTAATTAATTATGCCATGTAAAAAAAAAAAAATTACTTGTCCCATTACAGCTCTCTGTGGTTTACTCTGAAGAGCAATGTAATTTAGAGATGAATTGTCCTTCTGTATCCCCCTGACCCCCTTTTCCCGGCAAGTTTCGGGAAGGTTTAATTCTCCTTAAACATAAGATAGAGGAACAGACAAAACTGTGTTTCATTCAGGGGATACAACTTTTTTCCTAATAACTATAAGCAGCTTGAAACGTGACTTGAAATGGTTCCGTATTCCTTCTGCTGAGTCAGGCTGGTGAAATTATGAATAATCTCACAGCTTTCCAAAGCTCAGAGCTGTGGTGGCTGTGATTTTGCAAGGACTTGCACATGTTTGCAGCTTTGTGTGCTGCAGTTTCCCCCAGTTACACTGAGGTGACAGTAAATGAAGCTGTGAATGCGTGCACCTTTTTCACTGGATGGAAATCTAGATTGAGGCTTGAAGAGATATCACTTGAGCTACCTCTCCCTTCACAGCACTGTGTGAAAACGGTGTGTTAAACCATCAAAGGCCTCGATGGCGTTTTGATGGCACTGGAAGCCCAAGAAAGCTCTCAAGTTGACTTTCTATCCTGTCTTGCAGAATCACGACATCTGGATTATTCAAACGAATTCTGGGGCAGTCTTCTGAGTTTTAAATGCTTCCTGGAATGACTTTGTGAAAAATGAGCAGCCAAGCAGGTACACTCATGGTTGTTTAAAATATACTCTTATGATTCATCCATCACTGTAATAAATTGGGTCTCGTGAAGCAAAGCATGAAATACAGTAGAGCTGAAGTAGGAAAACATTCTATCTTATGGTCTATGACTTTATCTGGAAATCAAGGAGTCAGAATATTAATTAATGGGAAAAGACAAAGCAAAGAAGCCTCTTTCATCTGCCTTCTATAGACAAAATGTACTTATTTCAGAAATGTCACGTTGTGCTTCAAATAATGTAAAGCTTTTCATATGACAGATCCCTCCAAAACAACACTACCCGGCCATAGGAGGGAAACTTGGTGCAATATCCCAGGTCACTGGTATTGCTCCTAGCCCCAGAAGGATACGATTCTGAATGAGACTGCGTAGATGAGCGTTCCCTGGATCAAAAAGTTCATTAGTCATGCTTCACTGATTTGCTTATTTTATAAAATAAATAAGCAGCATGTCAGTTGCTGGAAACTTGGACCATCCTGGGTGTGCAGATGAGTCTGCTTCATGCTCTGGAGCAGGAGCAGGAAGAGCTGCCAAAAAATAAAAGCTACCACAGTCACACACATTACTCATCAATCTGAAAAGTACCAAGATTAACGCTAAGGACTGCGTTTTTATAAAGTATTCCTCTACTGCAGTAAAAAATTAATTAAAAAAAGAAATTACGGTGTGTATCTAGCTAGTTAGGTTAATGATTACTAAAATCTGCAGTTTTTTGTGGGATAGGTTAGCAAAACAGCATCCAAACCTGAGTAAATCTGAGTACCTCCATGCAGTGTTTGGGTTAGCCCAAACGCACCTGAATATGTTGGGGTTTGTCTGGTGTTTGTTTGCTTTTCCTTTGCTTTTACTGCCTCAGAAAACCATTTGTGGAGAGGAAGCAACGTGAAATCTGCTACTCTCGTGCGATTTTCATCTTCCAGAGATTTAAATAAGTGGGATCTGCTCTTTTTATGTTATTCTGTCCCCATAAATTACTCCTGGAGGCATTAAAAGCGCCTGTGAAAAACAAAGCAATAAATATCCAGAGCTGAAATACAAATGTTGCAAACTGCTCACGCTGCTGTGGCAGCAGCTCTGTTATTAATTTGAGTACAGCTGATGAGAGCCCTCGATACCAGTTTTAGCACTGCTGCACGCAGAGCCTCGTTTTGCACTGCTGAAACCAATGCTAAAAGCCCCAGGGGAAGCTTTGGGGCTGCCTGGGAGCTGACAGTTACTCTGGTTATTCAGGAGGGGCAGGGGCATAAGGGAAAGAGAGATGAAGGAACGTTGTCTGTCTGCACAGGGATGGATGGTGGAGCTGGTGCCACCTGCGTGCTGTCACTCTGGGCAGTGAGTGAGGGCTTGAGCAACGGGGCTGCTCTGCCAGTGCCTTTCCCCTGACACATCCCAGACCACAAACATGGCCTCTACATCTGAGGGAGAGAAGCAGCAGGGGCAGGCGTGAGTCATGGGCCTCATGACAGGGGAATTCCTCTCTGGTTGCTGGCAGCGGCGCTGGGGCTGAGCGGTTTTCGCTGCCCGACTGTTATGGAAAGAGCCGCCCTCGGCTGAATGCTTAATTCCAGTTTCCCATCTCCCTTCAAAATAGAAGATCCCGATGTATGGATTTTTGATCAAATGGTTCTCTTCGCATTCTCTCGGTAAATGAGGAGAGTTCCAGGTTAGCAGCAAGCCTCAGAGTAACCTTCCAAGTCATCTGCATCAAGTTGGTGCTGCACTCTGCTCACCCCCTTGATGGGGAAACACAAAAGAACAAACTATCAACCAGCAAAATGGCCCAACTTCCCGTGTTTTGGACCCAAACCTTGGTTTCACCTCCTGAAAGTGCGCTAAGTCTGCCCACGAGTGCAGATCCCTGTGCTTGGAGCAGCACAGCTCTGCATGCTGCAGTCATTGCATCCAGGCAGCCCGCTTAGAACTGATGCTTCCTGCAGTTGCAGCTTCATCTTGGTTCCTTGAGAAAGAAGGGGTTTGGGTCCTTCTTCACAAGTGTATGAAGCGTGGCAGGAGAACAGGGCTCCCCTCGTTGCTCTGCTGTGCCTGAGTGGAAGGCAGTAAAAGTGTCTGGGGAAAAAAAGGATAGTTCTGTTGAAGGCTGCTTTGGTGTCACTGCATTGAAAATAACCCACAGCACAGGTTTTCTCAATTTGTTATTACATGCTTTATATTCTACTAAAATGGTATTTTAGAAATGGCTGGAGATGTAGCTGTAGCTGTACCTATAACTAAGATTGCTTGAAACTTTCCAGGCTTCTTTACTTCCTTGTAACTGTCAAACTGCAAAGACACGCTGAAATTTCCCATGTTGGTATCAGCTCTGGTTGATTTATTTACAATAACTTAAACCCAGCATCGGTAAAATTTCAAGGGAAATTTGAAAGTTGGAGGCAGGGGAGGAATAGGTGTTCTCCCAGTTCAGAACAGAATAAAGTTATGAAATAAATGAATTTCCTGCACACTGGAAATTCGGAGTGCTGCCTCTATGTATTGCTTTAGCTCCAAAACTTACAAAACTAATGTGGGACCTGATTCAGCTAAGCACTTCTATCCCTGAGAAGGAAAAGACATGGGTAAAATGCTGAACTGGAGCCTGTAGGCAGGTTGTGATCGACTCTAATTTCAGCTTGCAAACTTTAATACTTTGGGTTTAGTATTCCATGACAGGGCAGGTATTTTATTTCTCAAACCTTTTTCAGTTTTTGAAAATATCAGCTGACATAGATCAGGAACAAGACTATATATAAACTTCTATTTTTTTTTTTTATATAATAATGCTTATATCATATGTATTATACGTATGGTATGCATATATGCATTTTAGTATGCACATTTATATAATGGAGACAGTGTTCTCCTTGAAAAGCTTATTATTTAGGAAAGGATATTGGGAAATCATGACATTAAGGTTCCCATGTAGTGTTTATTTGGCTTTCTTTTGTACGTGCATTTCTCATAGTCTTTAATTACATGGCCAGGTGCTATATTTAGTGCAGGACTCTGCTCTCATTCCATGCAGAAGGTGGAGCAGAGCAGGAGATGAGTCACAGTTGCATAGAGAGGGAGGTTGGTGGGGAGGTAGATAGAGAGGGAGGTTGGTGTCTAAAGGACACTGCCTGGTTTTGGTACAGATGTGTAGGAAGAGTAGTGCAAAGAAAATTGATAGTTTCCTGGGTAAGGCCTCTGAACAGTGTAAAACTCGTCTGGTGTGAGAGAAGATTAAGCTAAACTCTTCACAATTGGCCCTTATTTTTCCTTTCTGTGTTCCCGTTCGTAGAACACGCTGTTAGCAGTATTTCTCATGACATGTGATGTAGTACGTTAAGCGTTCTGCAAAATCAGTTCACAGACATCTCAGTTTGGGTACCCAGTGCTAGCAGAATATTTTGACCTGAATCTCTTTGTGTTTCTGTTTCCCATCTGCTAAACAGGAATAGTAATATCCTCTCATCTTAGGGGGTTAATTCAGAAGTTAATGTTTCTGAAGCATACGTATGCCATATTGATAAGAGCTCAAGAAGAACTCATGAGAAATTAGCAGCTGTGTCTTCCAAGTAGGTTTTGAATACTATGCAGTAAATAAGACCTCAAGCCACACACTGAATAATGATGCTGTAACAAGATATTGAATATCTGCTTATTAAGTGAGCGCTGTCCATCCTGGGGTAGAATCTGGGGAAAATAAGACATAATCTTATCCTTAAAGAGTGAATCATAATGCAGATGTATATGGCTTTATGGTCAACTTTTGTTCTGTCTTTCCTTCACTTGGTTTTATAAATGTATGAATGGTTCATGTGCAAAAGGAAACCTGTGCCTGAAAAGAAAGAGAATCTGAGTTCCAAAGTGCTTGTTGTTTAACCAAATATGCAGGATCTTAATTCTTATCTTTGCAGATGGGATTCTTTGTAGTGTCTGTTGGGTTTTGGAGAGGATGATTCATTGCACCTTATACCATTTGGAAAGCAGTTCTCAAGGAAAGGCTAAACTGCAGCTTGCTGCTTCTCTTTTACTTTTTTAGAAGATGGGAGAAGCCTTCTAGCTGGGAAAGATGGTAGTGGAAATGGTTTTGAAATTAGTACACAGATTCTTGCATGCATCTGGATGGGCTCATGCAAAATTTGCATGAAATATTACAGCATGTTCTTGTATCAACACTTTTTCCTACAGCTTGTGGAAGAGGAAATTCCTGGGTTCTGTAGCAATCAAGTCCGTAGCTTTCACAGAGCTAGACAAACTACTTGTTAAAGATAAAAGAATATTTTGGCACAAGAACAAATGGATATTAATTGGCCATGAATACATTTAAGCTAGAAATTAAATGAATTTTTTTTTTTTTTTTAAACTAGAACAGCAACATGACCCTTGAGTGGCTTCCCAGTGGGAAGAAATGTGGACTTCCCTGGTTCCTTCATGTGGGGTGGTGTCTGATCAAAATAAACAGGAGGATTTCAGGCCTGAAGAGCTGCATCCAAAAACAGATTGTGTTTAAGAACTTAGGAAGTTTGCTTCTAGTCCCATGTCTGCCATTCCGTCTTCCTAAAAATGGCCCCCACAAGGTTAATATTTACTTTACCCATTTCACATGTGGAGAGTCTGACTCCTAGAAGGATGAAAGGATAAATCCAATCTGCTCAACCTCATTAATGTGGACTCG
Source organism: Alectoris magna (assembly GCA_030625065.1). Lineage (NCBI taxonomy): Eukaryota > Metazoa > Chordata > Aves > Galliformes > Phasianidae > Alectoris > Alectoris magna. The sequence continues at coordinate 9,673,349 of CM060576.1, read as the reverse complement.
TTAGCAGATGAAGAATTCCAAAGGCATCTTTTCAAACGAAAGAGGTGTTTGTGCACCTCTACAAACCCTTCCTTGTTCTCCGAAGGATGGAGAGCATCCGAGGAACCAGAGTTGATAATCAAGCTGTTCTAGGGTGCTGTCCGTACCCCCAGTGTTTATTCTTCTCTTCCTTATTCTTCACTACTTGCAATGTAGGGCTGCCCTGGCTTTGCCAATAAAGGATCCTTTGCAGACACAAAGAAGGACAATTCCAGGCTACTTTGCAAGTCACAGGGGATAAAACATAGCTGCCCCTGCACCCTGTCCTTTGTGAGTGATGTAAGGCATGTCTGATTGCTTAGCCATCAGCAGGAGGCAGCTTAGGGTGAACCATTCCTGCTGGTTTGCCACTATTATGATCCAGCAGTACCTTGATGTTTCCTCACTGGCAATAATTTGCAGGATTAAATACTTCAGCCTCTCCAAAATTAGTTCCAGGAGGCATTTTGTGCTTTCATTTCAGAGCTCTCATGAGCCTTTCCTACTTTGTAAGACTGCTACAGCTAATTACCTGATGGTTACAGCGCTCTAGAAGATTTCAAATATCTGTCTTTTCCACTCACCTAACGACCCAAGTGGGGTTTCTGTGAAGAACTTGGACCGGGAGTGTTTGCCAAATGCTGTAACTAGCTCAGACAGCTTTGTGAGATGGGCAAATAAACCACTGCAGACAAAATGGCCTTTGTCCGGTTTCTCCATCCAAGATTCAGAGCGTGCTTATTTCTGAACCTTTAAACACATCTCAGAAACCCGTTGAAACAAGTGTTTTTGTGTAGAGAGGGCTACGTCTATCTGATCCATTAGATAGGCTGGAGAATCACAGCAGACATTTTCAATGGGACTGCCCTCAGTGTTGTGGTTCGAGAATTTACAAAGCTAATTTTTTATTTTATTTTGTTGTCTGTGATGTGTGGTGCTGCTGTTTGAACAGTGCAAGCTATCACAAGCAGAATTAGTATAATCTGGGGGAAAGTGAGGAATCTTCTTGCATCAGCAAAGGAGCAAGGCCCCAGGAGGAATGTGAGCACTCAGTGTGCAGAAATCTACTGGCTGTGGTACCCCTCTCTAGATGATACACTTCACCTTCACCTTGGTATTTCCGGCCACCTCTCAGGGCCCATGGCTTTCCTGCATACCGGGGTCAGGCTGACAGGCTTCTAGTTCCCTGGATTATACTTCTAACCCTTCTTGTAGATGGGCACAACGTTAGCAAGTCTCCAGTTGTCTGAGACCTCCTGGGTTGACCAGAGCTGCTGATAAATGACAGGAAGCAGCTTAGGAATTGCTTCTGCCAGCTCCCTGCACACTCTCGGGTGGATTCCATCCAGTCCATGGGCTTGTGACAGTTCAGGTGAAGTAGCAGGTTGCTGCTGTCTCTTGAATTGTGTGGGGGCTTATTCTGCTCCCTACCTCTGCCTTCCAGCTCAGGGGGCTGAATACCCTGAAGGTAACTGATCTGACTATTACAGACAGAAGTAAAGAAGGCATTGAGAACGTAGATGTTTGAAAACTGTATTCTAAGATTGAGACCTAATTTCCTTTGAAGTCGGTGGGAATTTCAGCCTTGACTTCCAAAGCAGACAGGTAGGGCTCTTTGTTCTTTGTTCTGGTGTAATTTGTGAGGAATTATCACGATCCAAGTGTCGGGTTGGATTTTCTAGCTTGTTTCCAAACTGTGCTCCTTGCAAGAGTATCCTCTTCTTTTGCCTCTTCCAAACAAAATGCCGAAGGAGCATGGATAGAGGAAATCCGTTCAAACTAAGTAAACAACTAGTGAGGGTAGGCCAGCAGGATTCATTCATGCTCATTCAGCTCAGGCTGGCTGGTTTGATTCCAGTTGGAGCGCTCTCTTCATTACAGGCCCCCTGGGGAATGTTAATCTGTACAGTATAAACATTTATAAACATCTACTAAATCATTACACTTCAGCTGCCCCATAAACACTCATGAATGCTTTCCTTAGGCAGCATTGGTTGGGCAGCGTGTGGCTTTTAGGAATGAGTTAACGTGTGTTTGGCACTGGTAGAAATATGGGGAAAGGGCACGGGAGGTTAAATAGCATTGTTTAAACTCGGTGACTTATTTAGGATAAAGACAGAAGCTGTTTGCGAGGGATTGAAATGGGATCAAATGGTAGCTGTTGAGGAAAAACTCAGGTTGTAGAGGAACACAGGCAGCTCTTCAGCTTTGTGCGCTGGGTCTGCAGCGGTGCCATTGGCACCTGCAGGCCACTTCACCATTGTGACATTTCAGGACCCAGGCAATATATCATGATTCACGTAGGGCTGCAACTTAATAATAATCAGCTGGGCTCCGGATCTGGGTCTTGTGTGTGCTTACGGGGCACATGAGTACGTACACATTGGTAAAAAGTGTGTTTGTGAAGCGAAATGAAGTGTGTGCGTATATTTTTCTGTGAAGCATAAGAAGAGTAATCAGGTTTGTATGCACATACAGCCAAACAGAACTTGAGCTACTGGGTATGATCTGTCCCTTTGCCTGAAGATGCCAACACGAGTGAGCATTGCTAGGGCTGGGGATGCCGTGACCCCACAGCCGGCTCTTTGAGATGCAGGTGAATATAACATATATATATATAATACAACAAAAAACCCTCGTGATCTAGTCTCGAATGGGTAAAGGATTTTTCTCTCTGTTGTTACTTTTTGGTTTGTTTGCAGAGGTTTCGAAATGATACAGAGTTATCGTTAATTGCCACCGGGATTGTGTATGAGTAATGTTACCTGAACAGAAGTTAAACACGTTGTATGTGAAAGAGATGTGCTTACTGACAGCCTGATGAACGGATAACAACTTGATTTTTAAAAAGCACCTTAGAAAAAAAACAAAAAACCCCTCATTTAAAAATTAAAAAGCATTTAATTGGCTATAATTATATCACATCCTACACTTGGGCAAATATGTGGTTGTACGTATCAGTGGTATGTGGCTGGAGGTAATATTTTCGTTCAGGGTAACAGACTTCAGGGGCTGTTAACAGAAGCCTCCTATTCTCTCTCTTCTTACCCTCCTATACGTAACGCAGAACCACTGCCTTGAGCTGTAACCACACCTATTTCTGAAATAGGGCAGAAGAAAACAGGATTTTTTTTTCCAAAGTGGATCTGGATGCACAGCGCAGGCAAGCCAGGGGAAAGGAATCCTCCTGACAAACACCGAGCCATGGCTGCAGCTCTCCTGCCCTGGCCCTGGGGCTGTTGTTGCTGAATTAACAGCTAGGCTGAGAACTGGCACACAGAAGGACACCAAAACCTTTTGCAAAGCCTGGAGGTGGTGGCCTGCAAGGTGTCCAGATGCTGGCACAGGCCCAAGGCCCGTCCCAGTGCTCCTCGGTACCTTGCAAGAAAAGCGGCACTGAAGACTACTCACGTTTACTAAGCCCTCTTACAAAATGAGATCAGACCTAATGCAAAATAGGCTGGAAGTGGTTCTAAAGTCTCTGCACTTCCCAGCTTGCAAATCAACTCGTGTACTCATCAGTAGTAGAGGCTGAATTTTCCACAGATTCTGGTGGCGTTTTGCGTGTAATGAGGTGGGTAATTTAAAATCTGCTCCACGTGGTCGTGGATCCAGCTTGCAGAAAGTACTGCACGTTATTAACTTCCATTGGTCTTTTAACATTACTCTTAAAGGGTCGGTAAATGAGTTTGCCTCGAGGTAAGCCAGTTGTTATCATGCGTAGGGTTAGGGTCGCAGCTGGAGGGCACTGGCAGGGGCAGGCTGTCTGTCTGCCTGTGCTGGAGACGTCCGTCTGTAGCGCCGGTGTTCTATTAATTTTACAGTACCTTAAATTCATATTGTAACTATGAGAAATAAGCACAGAGAGAGAGAGATCTCCTTGTACTAGAAAATGGGTTTTCAAAAATCTGGAGCCTATTACCCTGCCAATTCCAAACGGTATCGCAGCTGGACTTTTATCTCCGTACACTACAAATAAATTCAGATGGAGGTAGCTTGGACAGAGGTTACCCAACTTGACAACAGGAACCTGTAGACAGGAGAAGAAAGAGCAGAGCAGAATAACTAGCGTGAAGCTTTGGGAGTGTCAGATTTTGAAGGCTGATGTACATCATTCCGTTGCTATCTGGGATGAAATGCGATGTAATACAGCAGCTGCATATATGCAGAGCCCAAAGCTACCAAAGTGATGGAACTTACTGTTGGCTTGATGAACATTGACTGGAGTGTGTTCAAAACCTAAAACGATGTTATTTGGGTACTTCATCTCTAGTTTGAAGTGTTGTGTGAGGGAACTACATGTGGCATCTGATCGCTAGGCAAAGATCTTCTGTTTTAATTAATACCTGTGCTTTCTGTATTCTTAAAAAATGTTCATGAGAGAAGCCTGCAAGCAGCATTTTACGGGGTGGGGTCGAAGACATCAGGAACTCGAGACATTTTGCAAGCACGAGGTTGGTATTTGACCCTTCCTCCCCAGTGAACAGACTTTCAGTTACAGAGTCCCTGGATGTTTGCTGGCAACATCCAGATTTTTAAGAAGGCTGGTCTCATCTAAGCTCCATTAGAGGCATTTAATATTGCCTTGACATGATCTACTGCAGCCTTTGTTTGTATTTTTTCATCATCTCTGAAGGTGGTGGTGGTGGTGGTGGTGGTGAAGGGGGAGGGAAGAGTGTGGAATTGATGCTGTAACTTCTATCAGAGCTTTGCCAGGAAGGCAACATAGAGCTCTGTCCTTGCAAGGTTAAGAACAAGCACGTGGTGAATCTCTGTATGTGCTCTCCTGGCTCCTGACCAGCAGCAGCTCACACTAACGTGTCTGGGGTTTCTCCTGGAGCCTGGCTCATCTGAGCCCCCCCAGTTCAACTTCTCTGTTTTGTTTCTATCTATCTTCTTTATTTCACAGAATCCACTGCTTCTGAAAGGAAATTTCTTTTGCAACGCCACAAAAAGTGACGTCCATTGAAAGAGTCTCACCTCTCAAAGCAGGCGCTGTTAGTTCAACTGAAGAGAGCCTTATGGATTTGTTCCTGCTAAGGAGCTAGGTAGATTATATATGGTCCTTAGTTTGACCCAGTGCATAAATGCAAATACTGCAGCTAGCCCTAGAGATAAGCATAGATTTGGAGTTCCCTGGACAGTGTTTTCCAGCACTGATGTGCACTCCAACCCAGAGACTTCAAGCAAATGAGAGGACATTTTGCTCTTCTGAGTTTTGCTTCCTCTTAGCAGTTTTGCTCTAAGAAGTTTAATGTTAGCAGAGTGATTTTGATGAGATGTTGTGCCTGTATGTCAGCCTTCAGCAGATATTACGCAGTAAAACAAGAGCATGGCACCGTGTCTGACTCTATCCCCACTCTTTTGTGCCGGTGATTTCAGCGGTAGCCATAAGTGTGCTTGTTTGGTAAAATTATGCAAAAGAAGGCAAGTCTCTCAAAATGACTCCCTTACAGGCAGCTTGTCCCTGTCACAAAGCTTAGCCTGAGGTGGGATCATTTTGCAAAGATAGATATGCAGCCTTCTGGCTTCTCAAAAGCTTCAGTGGATGCAGTTGATGTGTTTTGGAGAGAAGGACAAGGGGAAGGACACAGTAATCTGTTCCTTAGCTTTTTCTAAAGGTGTCAGTTCAGGACCATTCTTCAACAAGAAATCAGTAACGGATTTATCCAAAGACTATATGTCTGTAGGAGTTTTGTCTGTTGACTGTACTGGGTTTTGGATTGTGCCCTAAACCCTACAACTGCGCCTATTAATAATTAAGTAAAAATGGTTGGCAAAGTTTTCCATCCACTGTAAACAAAAATGTTCCCACTGTGAAGTGCGTTTAATGGAGTTTTGCAGCAGTGGTCTCCCGGGCAAGCACATTAGTCTCTGCTTTCCCTCCGTGTCCTAATGGCCACGGCTGGGAGGGGCTGTTTGAGCTATGAAGGAGGCTGGTTTTTATCCACATTGAGTGCAGAGGCATAAATTGGCATTCCATATCATCATAAAAAAATTCCCAGCAATTATTAAAAGATTCTTATCTCTTGCTCCCTACATGGATAATGAGATCCCTCTCTGCTGGACTGAGACAGCCTGTCTCTCAGCTCACTTAATGAAATGGACCCAAGTTTGCAAATTAGCATAGCCCTGACTCCAAACATAACCTCTTGTTGTCTAGTTGTACATCAAGGCCCCTGGCTTATGTCTTTTCTTATTAACACCCCGTAATCATGTCAACTCTCTTTAGTTTTCATTTCCTGTTTCCTTTTACAAATTCACTGCTGAGCTTTGAGCACATTGTTGGATGCCTTTGGATGAGCCGGGACTTTATTTTTATCTCGTTTTTAACATTATCGAAGCACAATCTGTGGGCGCTGGTTGGGATCAGGGGAATCTGTTTTCTGTTCCGTATTTTTGCTGGTCTTTTGCCACATGATCCTAAAGCAACTGATTTCACGTCAGTGCTTATTTCCCTCACACTTTTTGATTTTTTTTTAATTTAATATTTGAGGGGCAGGGATTTTTGCCTTTGCTATTTATTCAGTTGGTGCCTGGCAGGGTGCATTTCTGGTTTCTGTGAGGGTGTCTGTGCAGTAGATGGTTATTAATAATAATAAGGAACAGTGATTTTGTACTCCAGCAAACAATATGCTAAAGGATTTCTAAGAAGTCTTGAAGGAAGACGGCTTTGAAACTCCTTCTCCTTTCTGTGTCCCCTGATGTGAAACTTCATCACTGGACCTTCAGAGTAATAAATCAAAGCAGCTGAAAGAAGTGAATCATGATTTCGTTTGCCCGTATGTAGCTGACCCAATCCGTCTGTGTTAAGGCAGAGCCCTTCTACTTTATCCGCCACCCTGCTAATTACCCCTTGCTTTCATGGGCACTGAAATCCACTGACACGTTAGAGTAATAATAATAAAGAAACAGGGAAGTAATTAGTTGTGTACAGTGTTGGCAGGGTAATAATATTTTTCCAAGATTTCTTCTTTCTGGAATTCATTTTCCCTCACCTCTGTTGCAATAAAAATTACTTACAGTTTGTAACACAAAAGATAACTCTTCCATGCAAAGCTTTAGTGTATGTCTTTAGGAGATTTATTCCTTTATCAAGTATTAATTTAAGAAGGGGTGCCTTGTAGGTAAGGCAGTGACATCAGTGGTAGACTACGGGGCAGCAGATTTATTAATTTAATAGGTTTATCCATTTTACAGCTTGGATAATCATATTTCACTAAACTGGTACGCAAGGAGTCTTCAGCCCATCTGACAGTTTTATTCTTGTGTAAGTTAACAAGCACATTTTGTACTCATGACCTTGTGAATTGTAAAAGTGCGAGGAGCTAGAGAGGAATGACAGACCCAATCCAAGAAATGTGTTAGCGTTTCAGTTTTCCTGAGCTAGATTTATAAGGGGAGCAGCGAGGAATCTCAGCTGCAGAGACAACTTAAACAGTTGTTAAATTATTTGCTTCAAGAAAATATGCAGCATTTGTTTTAAAAAATAATGACACGTTAACTTAAAAAGTGGGAACCTCGTTTGTTTTTCAAAGACGGCGTTTTTACAACAGCTTCTCTCTTCTGACAGTGGATGAGCTGCTGTTGATCTGGGACATCTAGGAAAGGACTGAGCCAGTTCAGTCTGAAGTGGCAGCGTTTGGTACGTACTTGTGCTTACTGTTGGTGACATTCCATGCTTGCTCTGGCCATTAAATTCCCTCTGTAAATGTTTAAAGTTCTTGAAACCGGCTTAGAAATAATGAGATTAAACAAACAATGGACAGAGGCTCTAAAAAATGCATCGTGCAGTTAAAAGCCTCATGTGTATATTTGTGGTTTCTAAGAATTTCTTGCTTAAGATATAGGGAAAGAAATAGAGAGAAAGTGCGCACTCGTTTAGGGTTCTTTTCATTTTTCATTTGAAACTGTTCCGAGATAAATGAAATGTTTTCCTGTTTGTGTAAAAGCCATCACTTAAAATTGAACCCTTTCTGAAGACCATGTTTCATTTTTTTTTTTGTGGAAATGATGACATATTCTATAAGACATTGCCTGGGCAAAATAGCGTTCAGCAGAGAGTGAACTTCTCTTTGGAAGATAACATAAAGTAGGAGCCAGTTCTGCTCTGCCCTTTCAGTGGAAACAGAAGCTGAGCCACCTTCTCACTGCATGCTCTTCAAATGGAAGAGCAAACACCTTGGAACTCGTGGTAAGACAGTACATTAGGCAGCACGGGATGAATTTTAGACCTCAGGATTTGTTTTTCATTTACATTCAATCTCCTTTACACCATTCCTGACAGGTAAAAAGGAAGATTTTGCACAGTGCAGGATTAAGTCGTGAAGACCAAACTCCAGAAGCTTAGGTGTTAGCAGAACACAACAGGCCCGGCCTGAGATGCGGGGGGTCTCTGTGTGCTTCCCTCCACACTCCTTGCTTTCTGCATATCCCTCATTTTTGATGGCAGATCAGGGCTGTTCAGCTCTTAGAGTGGCTACGGTGTCTGTTTTGGATGTCCGTGCTGTGCAGCGCTTACACTGGGGTGTGCAAGTAGAGAGTTCTGTGAGCACGAAGCATTGCACCTGGCATTGCACCAGTGGTATTTAAGCAACTGCAGCTTCAGTACGGGGTTTTTTTGTGAACTTATGTCCAGCACTTGCTGCTCAGGCTTCTGGTTTCATGCACTGCAATAGTGAGCATTTAAATTTAAAGCACTCTGTGAAGATATTTGTGTTTGCAAGAGAATTCATTTTTAAAGAAAACATTATAAATAGCGTTACATTTTGAGCTGATGTACTCACAGCAGTGTCTGAACTTTTGCCCTAAAATATACAGGCATGGGAAAGTGTTTCTATTGTGAGAAATGTAATGTTACTGCCTGGTCTGCTCTAGACAAAGGCATTGCATGAGCCTCCTGGATAGCTATTTCAAACATGTATGACCTGAAATTTTAATTTCATCTTAAATTTAATTTCATCTTGGCATTCACATTGTAGGTCTGCCTGTTCTGTGCAGGTCTGGCAAGTGTCCCCCACTAGATGCTGATCGGGCTGTGCATCAGATGGCCGAGAGCTGGAGCAATGTTTCCAAGTCATCCCAACGTAGGTGCAGCCCCCACTTCATTTCCTGTGGTGCAAAGGGCACGCAGCATTCAGGATGGTCACATCTAGTGGAACATACTGTGAGCACTCTTGTTGTAATATGGCAAAAAGCCCCTCCTTGTTACATGTGAGGACACGGTCCCAGCAGGCTCCAGAGGCTTTGGTTGTTCCCTTCTCTGTTCTTCGAAGTGGGGAAGCTTGCTCCTGCAGCACGCTCAGTCATGGAGATGTTTCGTGGTTGGCTGTGGACGTGTTACGGGTTGGAATCCCTAATTATTGTCAAATTGCAGATTGCCTTGAGTGTCTTATTAAGATTCCTGAAGAATGATTGATCATAATCAAAAAATTAATCACCAATCAGCCCTGGCAATTAACATTAGCAAGTCTATTTGCATATATCTAATAATTTATGCTGCTGCTGGAAGAAGGGACTTCTGCTGAACGTTATTGATTAGGGGAGAAAAGACAGATGCTTCTATCATTGGGACATCACACCTTATTAGATAGGGCTGCTAATGTGCAAGAAATAGAAGGGCATTGCTGCCGCAACATAGGCATCTTCCAATGGAAGATGGAAAAAGGATTTTCATAAATGTATCCATTGAAGCTTCTTAAACATCAAGATGTCGGATAGCGCGCTCAAAAGAAGTTTTGATTTTGGTTCTTATTTATGCTTTAAATATGTGTTATGTAAAAAAAGAAAAGGCTGCATAATGTCAGGCCAGGTCGTGGTATTTGCATTAGAAGAACTTACTCAATAGAAATAATTATTTACTGTCACAACAAAAGGATTTGCAGGCTTGTGATTAATTTTATAATTATCGTGCTATTTAAAGTATGAAACAATACATAATAAAGTCCTGTAATCTTTCTTCATAATTTTTTTTTTTAACCTCAGATTTTCATTCATGCATTTTTTCAGAGAGGTTTATGATCTATACCATCAACTGTGTTTTTGTCGTGCAATTGCCTTGCAATTATTTGTAGGTTACTGCATTTGTTTTAAATGTTACAATCTTGGTGAAGTTTTCTGATATTTATATTCTTTTTAGCAGAGAAGCTTTTAGGTTTGCTTCAGTGCCTTTCAACGTGTCTCATACCTGCTGCTGTAACTGCAGATACATGAAAATGTGCAGTTTGCTATCATAAATTCCGATTTGGCTCTCATTTATAGCTGCTTAAAGATTAGGGACAAATTCATTTAAGCCAACAGGCAGAGTGATAACTGTTTATCATATCATCGTTAGCCATCTTAGCCCTAGAAACGATAGCAGAATTAAATCTGTGCCCACTGGCTGGAGATGGTCCACGTCTTCAGTGACGGAGTTGTGTTGGAAGCAAAGGCCAAGTAAAACATTTCACTCTCCAGGTTCTGAATGGAAAAGATGGGTGAATTTGGAAGATGTTTTCATTTCAAAGACTGAGTTATTTATTTTGATCTGTTTTAGTGTTAAATTGTCGCTTTATTGTAAGCTAGAAATCTTCATAATTCATATAGGATTTTAAGACAACCTTTTGTACCGAATCTCTGAAATGCTTCTGCTTTTAAAACTAAAAAGTTCTCTCTAAAAACATCGGTGAAGCATGGTGAAATCTATTCTTATCATAGCTAGATTTATTTATTCTCTGATGTTATTTCTGTGCTTATCTCACTCTTTCTTATTTATCTGTTGCTGCACAGTAATCTGTTTTGCAGGCTGTGAATGCATGTTCTTAATGTAATTAATGTATTTTTGTGGGATCTTCTGACTTCATTTTCCTCCTATTAATGAATTCTGCATTTGATTACAAATGGGAACAGAATCAGCCCCCAGCTCCCATACAGTAATCAGACCTCAACTCTAATGCAATAACAGCGTTAAAGAAGTCTGAGACGTTATTCACTTTTCTTTTGGTGAACATTAAGAGATCTGAAAGAAGATAATCAAATCTCAACTACATGGTTTTTGAGGGCTGGATTAACCAGTTAGAACGTCTGCTTTTCACTGGAGTTAGTTGGTAACCATGAGATCTTGTCACAGCGAAGTTCAGAGGTTAATTGAAATCAGAGAGGCAGAACCCATTCAATTGTCCAGTTAATTACGTCCAGCTCCCTCCTCCAGTCTCCAGCCCTGGCTGCTCACTGCCCAGCTGTCACCTGGCGTGGTGGCTGCGATGTGCTGAAGGCTGAAGCCGATAAAAAATGCCTGCACTGGGCAAGGGGTACATCCCTGTATGTCATCCCCTAGCCCTGATGTTACAAGCTTTCAGCAAAAACTGCCTTTAGATTGATGGCAAGTGGGCTTTGCTCAGTGCGTGGCTTTAGCTGGGGAAGCTTGGGGCAGGTCGGTTGGGGTCCTGTGGGACTGGTGGGGATTTCTGAGAGTGGTTTACAAGGGTGGCCTTTTTGCTGTGTATTGCATTGGGTAGTCGTGCATTATGGTTGAAATATGTAATTTTTTCTTCCTGTTTCCTCTAAAGTAGTATGACCAGTGGAATCTTGCTAATGAGTATTAAATATCAGATATTTGTTGGGCTGGGGTAACTTTCTTCAGGGTTTCTGCAGTCAGCAGTTCTGTTCTATTTACCTTACAGCAATCAGGCAAGCAAAGCAGATTTCAGAACTGGAGGAACATGAAGGTACTAAAATAGGTCCGAGTCCTGAAACCCTAGCCTGGCCTGGGGAAAAAAAATCTCCATTGTCTTCAGTGGGAGCTGCCTGGTAAGCAGAAAAACATATGCCCACTTTTGAAGTTTTGAGCTTAAAGGTGAAAAATAATGTTGAGACACGATACTCAGAGCTAGGTGGACTATGGGTGTCTTAAAAACTGTGGTACTCAGATGAGTCTAAAAGTCTCATTTTGCGTGTTTGTCCAAATGACCTGTTTGATAACCTAATCTACCTGCAGGACAATGCATGTATTGAGCATAGGCTTGCAAAATGCATCCCTCTCTTCTCTTCTCAGCCTTCCTGTTCTATCACAGCCAGTTTCCCAGGCATGCTCAGCTTGCTCAGGGGTCCCCCTTCTTCCCTCCGCTCTGTATGGCTTTTAGTGCTGTGCCACCTGGGAAAGGCAGCCTGGAGCCAGGACCCAACTGTCATGTGTTGCACAAACCTGAGCCAAAACTATGCTGTGTCTTGAAGCTCTATTCAGTGATTTTAATCTCTGTTGTCTTTAATCCAGGTTCAAGTGAGTGTTCTCCTCCGTGCTACTTCTGCCTGTGGGTAGAAACTGAGAGTACTGCAAAATGAGGTCCTTGTTCCAATCAGAAGAAAGTATGTATAAGTCACACAAATGATTCTTATGAATAATTCTCCAATATCTTGTTACTCATCCCCCAGACATAACAATGTAACAGCGCTAGTAGATATTTTCTTCTGTAAACACATTAAAATGAAAATGAAACATCTTTGGATCTTCTTTCAAAAAGGCAAAAGCAGAACTCAAACTGTTGAAATCTTGTTAATGAAAACTTCTTTGAATTTCACAGCCTGTGTAAGCTTTCTAAAAACAAACAAAAACTCTTGAAAGTGCACTCATTCTTTTTACAGCCAGCAGCATTTTCTGTTTGTTTAACTAAAAACTCATTGAAATTACTTGGTTCGGCTTTATTCTGAGTCAAAGTTCTCGTTTTGAAATGAGACTTCATTTTTGTTGAGCAACTGAAAGTGGCCACATCCTATTCCATATACACTTGGACATATTACTTCATAAAAGCTTCTTCCCCTGACGGGGTGACAACTCGTACACCGCACAGAACCATGGAAGGCATCCTATATATAATTTATGTGCCTGTGCCATAGGCTGAGCCCATACACCACCGAGGAGGAGAAGCTAAATCAATCACGAGTGATTTCCTGTGAAAGCCATATCACATCTACCACCCATTTGCTCTTGGCTGGCTGAGAAATGGAGCAATTTAAAGCTATTGGGTCATGCTGAAATGGGGGCAAAATCTTATCAGAGTGCAGCACAAAACAGAGCTTCATTTCGTCTTCATTTCCAGAGGTCCCTGTGCTGCAGCAGTTCCACGTAACCCAGCAGTGCCTGGCATGTGTGCTGGATTCTTGGCTGCTGGGCAGCCCTAGAGGTGGGAAAACTTGTTGGTAGAAGTTGGGGGACTTGAACTTTTCATATCAATATAAAAATGTTGAGGAAAATGCAATTAGTCTTCAGTTGTAACGTGGATGTGGAGATAAGCTCGAGAAACCCACGTTTGCTATGGAATATTTGATGGAAAATAAAAGTTTTCCATTCACTTCCTTAATATTTCCTTCAATCTTGGAAATGTTCCATTGCCTGCCCCTCATATTTTTCAGATTATTTTCAAATCTGTCTCAAAGCCATACCCTCCTCAAATGGACCGAGCAGCTCGTTTCTTAGTTAAAATAATAATAATAAAGTGTTTGAGCACCCAGGCGTGCTGAGCATCCCATAGCTTGTTCTAGTGCAGAAGGCTCAGATACCACCCCATGCTTGCAGGCAGATGTAACACATGGCATGTGTTCGCTGTTGGGTTTTCCTATTTCATGTTGCTTCATATAAACATGAAATTCCATATGGCGCTTTTAATGGTTGCTTGGAAATGGGAAGTCCGTCACCCCAGAGGGAGGCATTGGCATTCTGCACCTGATTGCATTTCTCCCTTCTCCCCCAGAGGACGAGTCAAAGGTTATGGTTCAGAGGGGAAGGAGTTTGTCGACAGCAGGTTCTCCTCAAGCTGAGAGGAGGATTTTTTGCTTTAATAGCATGGGGTCGGTTGTGTGTGGATTTAAATTGATGTTTGAGTTTGCCTATGTGAATTTAGGAATCTGATCCAAAGAAAACTGACATGAACAAGAAAGTTAATACCGACTCCAAAATAAGTTGTCCCCATCCTAAACATTGGAAAGAGGAGTAAAGCAAAACAAACAGAAATGAAGAAGCAGTTCCGAGCTAGGCGCTTTCTTCCATCCACATCTCTCTTTTCTTTTCCACGCCTGGTTAAGGAAAGAAAAAATGGCTTGTCTGAACTTTCATATTTGTGAATACCTTTTTGAAAACCGAAACAACTGAAACAACGTCAGCATCTCTTGCAGTTTTGTTCTCTGCAGTATGACATTACCACAGTGCCATTCCGTCAGCAGGGACGGACCCAGGCGTGCAGTATAGCCAGCATACAGCCCTGCCGAGAGCCCACCATGTATTTCTCTGCCTTGCTTCACCACTTTGGTCCAAGCTCCTGAACCAATGTCTCTGCCCCACATTCAGCTCCAAGCACTCTGAAGGTGAGTCTGTGCCACCTTGCCCAGTGTGATGTGCTGATTGATGCTCTGTTGCATTCATTACACATCCTGGTGGTTTGCAGGATAACGCTGTGCAACTTAACAATTTCACAGTCGCACAAATCAGGTGGAAGAGGCCAAGATCCAGAATCTCCATCATTCAGTTCTCCTAAGGGGCCTGGGCCCATCTGCAGCAGGCAGGGTCACAGGGGATGGTTTATAGCAAAATCTCATACCTGAACACTCCGAAAGCTGATGCAGTGCCCTGGGGTGCTTGGCCTCTCTGGGCCTGCAGTGATACTTACACAGAATGTGTGGGCAGGAGACTGAGTGCCAACATCTGCTCTTGGATCTCAGTAACTAAAGTATGACTCTGCAAGTTATTTCAATAAATCAACTCTCTGAAATCTAATGAGGGAACTGAAATCTGCCCTTGGATCTGGATGATGCTGTGTGAAACAATGATGGCCAGTTCGCAGCAGCATTTCCAATCCAAGTATTTAGAAATCTTGAGTCAGTCTTTCCAAATCTTAGAAATAATGAAATATGTTTTTGAAAAGAATATTCCAGGATATGTTCAATTTCTGCTTTCTCAACTTTTTGTGTGCAGTTGCTTAACTTGTGAAGCTTTTTCAGCAGAAATGCATGGTTTTTAAGCTGGCTTCTAAAAGCTCAGCTCAGTTTCTGACATATTTCTGTGTTCTAGGTCTGAGCTTTAACAGCAAGACCAAACATTCCTGGTGAATTTATATGTGCTAATAAATGCCAACTCCTGGCCAAATTTCATATTTCCTCCAATATGCAATGAGTGGCAGAAGTGAAAAATAAATCTGTGACAATTCCTTCTTCTGTACTACAGGTTGCACAATTTTAAGGCAAATGTAGATCGTGTGCAAATTCTGTTACTCTGGTTTCATTCAAAGATAACTTTGCTGCTGTCAGCTATCCAGAAATGTCTGCTCTGGCCTTCAGACGTGATCACTAAAAATTCAGGATATCTAGGAAATAATAGCTGTGCTAATCTTTTTCTTTCTTTCTTTCTCTCTTTCCTTCTTTCTTTCTCTCTTTCTTTCTTTCTATCTCTCTTTCTTTCTTTCTCTCTTTCTTTCTTTCTCTCTTTCTTTCTTTCACCTTCCCTTCCCTTCCCTTCCCTTCCCTTCCCTTCCCTTCCCTTCCCTTCCCTTCCCTTCCCTTCCCTTCCTTTCCCTCCCCACCCCACCCCTCCGCTCCCCTCCCCTCCCCTCCCCTCCCCTCCCCTTCCCTTTCCTTTCCTTTCTTTCTAATTTCACTCCTGTATTTCTGTGGGATTTACTTTACTATTTTTCCTCTATTTTACTTTTAAGTTTTCATATTTTGAATACTTTTTCCTTCAATGGTGACAGCTAAAACTTTGAAAAATGAAAGTTGAGATTCATAACAATCACCTAATGGCTGAGGCCAAGGCTGTAATGAAAGCATCAGTCATCTTGAGACCTGAGATATATTCACTAGAATTAATAAATTCACTGGAGTTGGCAACGAAGAGAGGTTGCCTTGTAATCAAGTTGCTCTGGACTTACGTGATTTAATTGCAAGACTGCTTTTGGGTTCCCAAGGTCTTTAAAGACTGGCTCTCCATTCTGATGGACGGTGTCTTGTTTTCCCTTTAAAATGTGCTTTTTAAAATATGCCTGCTTGGTTGTTTGCACACAGACAGGCCCAGTCCAAATCAAGGCTGGCATTACTAACACGGGCACGCAGCCTTCATCTTGGAACTGGTCCTCACTCACATAAAGAGTCCCTCATTATTTCACCATCCTGGAGTCCATGGCATTTGCCACACCTCGAGTACTGTGTTCAGTTTTGGATCTCTCACTATGAGAAAGACACTAAGGCCCTGGAGCATGTCCAGAGATGGGTGGCAGAGGTGTGAAAGTTTCCCTGCCCAGGGAGGTGGTGGAGTCACTGTCCCTGGGTGTGTTCAAGAGCCGTGGCATCGAGGGTCATGGTCAGTGGGCATGGCGGGGTGGGTGACTAGATTGGACTTGGTGATTTTAGAGGTCTCTTCCAACTTCAGTGATTCTGTGATTCGAGTCCCACTGCCTACATGTACGCAGGCAGAGGTTGGTCTGCAGTGCAAGCAGATTGCTCCAGTTCTGTTGCTGGCAAAGGTAAACCCCACTTGACGTCAGTTGTAGTTCTAACTCTTTCCAGATACTGAAATCCTAACTGCTTCTTGAGTATATGAGCTTCATGGAGTTTGGTGGGGTTTGCAGGAGTCTGTCTGTTCCAAGGACCTATGCCAGTGTTTGGGAAGATTTTTTTTTTAAATGTGTATTTCAATTGTTAACCATAATTGAGATAATACTGCAAAAATCTGTGTAGCTTATTGACCTGACAGGGTGTAAACAGCTTTTTGGAAGCCTGATATGAAATATTCCAGTCCCTGTATTGTTCTTGTACACGAAGTACATTGAGAGAATAAGCAATAAAATACCAGATGGATTTCCTTTGAAACATAATTACTGTCCAGGTGCAGACTCTATTTTTCATAGTCAAAGATTTCCATCATTTTAATAGGGTTCTTTTAAGTCACAGTGTCAGCGTCCCCTGGCCTGAACTATCAGCATGCCCACATACAGTAAGGATGAACAAAGAATGGGGTTCACCTCTCAGTCCTCTTTGTCTGCTGATGGTTTTTTGTGAGAATGGCAATCAGATGCCTCTCGGTGCCCATCATGGCAAAGGCTTTCTGCAGAGACACACCTGTGCTGAGACTCATTTCTTCATTTCACAGGGCCAAGCAAGAACATTTATTTTCATTTATTCCCTCCCACCCCCACCACCTCTTTTCCTTGCAAGAGAGCAGAGCAATAAAATAATAATAATAACAAAAGGCATAGCCAGTCTGCCCTCCCATTCTGACATGATGAGTGCCAAAACTCGGATCAAGTCTTTAAGGCAGAGTGGGAAGGCAATGAAAACAGGGGCTTCATTATAAGGCAGGGCTGTGAACTCTTTAACTCTCGCCCTGCTCCCGGATGTGACTCTTCACACTGTACACAGCTGCTGAGCGCTCCCAGTGACTGTGGGTGGTGGGTGAGGAAAGGGAAGAGGTGGGTTAGCTATGCACAATATTTCCCATAAGAAATAAAGCAATAGAGTCTCACCTCACTGCCTGTTTTTCCACATATATTGAGATGGGGATGTATTTATATAACCCTATTAAAAGCGAACACTCGGTAGCAAACTCAGTCTTTAAATAGCTACTGTTCTGCATACTCCAGTTTCCAAACTCCTCAATTTCAACTCACACCCACTTACATTCTTTTGACATATTCTTCAGGTTTTTTTTTTTACTTTGGGGTCAAATCCAAAACTTAGTGAAAGTAGTGGAAAGACGCTCTCTGAATTCATTGGAATTTGGATAATACTCTCAGAGCTCAGACACCATGGTGATAAATGCAATAAATTACATAGAAAAAAAGTTGCCTGCTTTGGGCTAGCTCTTCTTCCGTGGCCACGAATGGAACCGTTGCTACTGACTGCCATAGGAATCAGTTTTCTCTCTTGCCTGGCACTATTACCTTACAAACCAGGGGGATATCTCTAATCTACAGATGAATAAATGGAGGCGTGGAGCCATGATTAAGGCTGTGTGTCAGGCAGGCTGTGCATGGAGCTAGAATCAGACCCAGCTATGAGTTCATGGACCACCCAGTGGAAAAGGGGACAACCTTGAGCTGCTGGCTGTCCCCAGGGCTCTCCTGTGGCTACCAGCTTTCACCTATGCCAAAGGAGTGGAGGGCAACCAACGTCCTCCTGTGAATGCTTGAGTGCTAATAAGTGGAGCAGCTCTTCAGAAGCATTTTGTTTTTACCACCAGGACACATTATTTCATCCTCCCCCCTCCCCCCCCCCACCTCCAACATTCATATTTTCCCTTTGACTCCTGTTATTTTGGTTCCATTCAGCAAATACATTCTTGTGTTTTTTTTTCCCCCGTGTCCCTCCAGCCTCCTTAGGTTGCCTTTTTTTTTTTTTTTTTCCTTCTTTCCCTTAAAAACTTTTTTCCTCATTCAGTGCACTAAGTGGATTTACGACCCATTTAGGCAGCTTACAGTGGCATTGCTTTTACAGTTCAGAGGCAGAAGGGCCATAAAAAGATTTACAGTTACAGCAAGAGTCGGTTGTATGGAGGTTCAGGATCCAAATTAGACAAAGGGAGCGGGGCTGTGTGAGTGGCCAGTAAAAGAAGCTTGGAAACAAAAACAACTGAAACTGCTGCTGGAGAAAGAAGGTTGGGGCAGGGCGGGGGGGGGGGGGAGGGGGAGGAGGAAAAGCTGCCTGTTAACTTCATGTTACTATTGCAACAGCTCTGTTAATTCTGTTATATAAAGCCCTTTTTCCTCCTTTTTTCCCTCTCTCTCAGTGTTGTTGTTGGACAGATTTCCTTTGCAAACACAGCTCTCAAACTGGAGAGCAGCAGCTTCACACAGTAGTTGAGATTCCAAGGCAGATATTCCCAGGATGCTGGCAGCTGCTTTTGCTGCTGCTGCTGGGACTCCGGGATGCAAACTCCAGAGGTTAAACCTAGTGGCTGAAGGGCTGGGGCCAGTCAGAGTGGAGGACTTGGGTTGCATTGCACAAGGTTAATCTGACTTTCAAAAGAAACCAGAAATCAAGAAAAAGACATTATCCTGTCCCCGTTGTCCCCCCACATTCCCCCACCATTACAGTTTTCCTTCTAACTTCAAAAGAAACAAGACCAGGCTTGACCAAATCCATAACAAGCTGAAGCAAGGGGAGATTTGCCTCTGACATGGAGGGGACGTGTCTGGGCACTTAAAGGGATGCTGAAACTGAGGCCTGAAGGTAGAGGCCCAGCTTTTGTGAGACCCAGAGCTTAAATCATGCAATCAGAGACAGGGATGGAGACCACTTTGGAAAGAAACGTGTGCTTTATGGCAGCCTGAAGGGATGCCATGTTTGTTTGGGCCTGCAGGTGTTTGCAGCCGAGCGGGTACAGATGACCACATCTGCACTTTGTGGGGCTCAGACAGGTTTGGTTCAGGCCAGCTACAGTCTAGGTGCCTTGTAGTCGTACCATTGCACTGCAGCTGTGCCACTAAGGGGTTTTCCTTCCACGAGCCTAAGTGATCAGGAATAACACCATGCTAGTGCAGCATTGGGCCTGGAAGCTGGTTGGGGTGCAGTGGAGAAGCCCAGGGCTGTCTGCATTCACCCACAGAGAGAGTGCAGCAGGAGGACGGCTCCACCAATGCTTCTAGTAAGCCTGTGTTTGGCTTATTTACTCTGCCTTGTTGGGATATTACTGTACTTAGGTCAGTCTATGGTGTGGAAACAAGCGTAAATAAAACCATCCGCATAAGAAAGCCAGTATTTCTCAGTTTTTCTCTAAACACTGATTTATTTCAGAGAGTTGGAAAGCAAGCTATTGTTTTGTTTCTCTTCTCTTTGACGCTGTTTTTATTCTTCTGCTCCCACTCCTAACCAGCTTCCTGTTCAAAATATCGCCTTTGGTTTCACACAGATATGGCTCTCTTCATTTCCTGAGCCCATCACGTAGCGATGCTATCAGATGGCCTTCTGGGCGCCGCTCGATCGATGCCTGTGTTTCAGGAGCTGGTGATCTGTCTATTAGTTGCTTCATTCTTGATTTCTGCTGGCTGTCAGTGCACTGTTCAGAGTAGCAGCAGGACTGGAGTTTGTATTTCCGAATTTCTGGTGTTTGAGCTTCACTGGTGAAGTTCTTGATGTTGCTGGGTCTGCTGCACCTTGTTTCCTTGGCTCCTTGGCTGTCCTTTGCTCACTCTGTGCTCACGGCTCTCAGTGTTAGTTGTGGATTAGTGTTGTGGCAAAGAGGGTGCTGGGATCCTCCGTGTGAAAAAACACTCCATCAGGATCAACTTTTAATCCTTCTTCCTTGCTCCCACGTGTTCTCACACGGATGTTAATGCTCAGGTTTCAGATAAGAGGAAAAAAGTAATTGTGACGCTTTCCCTTTCATCCGTTTTAGAAGCAGTCTTTTCTTCCTCAGAAGAAAAATCTCATAAGAAGAGTGGTAAAATTTTAGAAAGATTTGGCTGGTGTTCTGCTTTCGAGAGGACGATGCAGCCAGCCTCAAAGAGAGACTTTGGTTGAGTGTAGGAACAAAATATCACCCAAGCCCCTGTTAAAATGTAAAATCTCACTGACAATAGCCAGACGAGCATCTTACCCCTTTCCTCTTCCCAGCACAATCCCCAGATGCAGCCATCCCCTTGCAAGCCAGGGTTTTGCTGGCTGCTGCTGCAGAAAGAAGCTGCTGAAGAAATCCCAAGTGAGCATTCGTGCAGGACACTGATGGATTTCTATGGCCACACTGGAGATTTGCAGTAGGACACGGAACTGCTGTGATCCTGCTGTGTCAGGGCTGTTCCTCCCCTGTGCACGCGCCTGTGCTCTCGCTGCTTCCTCTCCCATTCTCCTTCTCCCATTCCTTTTTCAATGCGAAGGGCCTTGAACTTCTGGGAGCGACTTGACGGATGAGAAAAAGCACTGAAATGGAGAAAAGAGTGTATTTTATGAGCAATGGTTGAAATGTATTCTTCAAGTCCTATTTTTTAAGGTGAATATAGACGTGTGGACAATACAGCAATTTCCATGAAAAATTGTTACAATGGAAAACTGCATCACTTGGGGGGAAAAAAAGATTGTGAATAAATAGGCTTTTTTGATACTTAGCAGATCTGTATTTCTGGTCGATTTTTCCTCTCGTTTCCTCCTTTTGTTCTTTTCTTTTTTCTTCCGTGTTTATACAATATATATTTAAGAAACAGCCACAGAGTAACATTTAGACCTCTTATGATTCTGTTATTCTGCTCATTTTAAAACCAAATCAGTTTTTCCAATTTGATTGGGAAAAAGCACTTTGGAAATATTTAAAAAAAAATAATAAAATAAGCATTGCTGTTGGGATTCTGTACAGAAAAGGATTTGCAGGGGGTGGACCAACCACCTTCCTTCTCTGTAAAGCACAAAGAAAGGATTTTTAGAGCTCCGTGTTAATGGTGTTACAGTTCAGTACAGCCAGCATCCACTGACAGGGCTCAGGTCGACAGAAAGGTGAAGTTACTTAATTTATCCACTGTTGAAGATGTTCAGTTTTCTTTCCCCTCTTGTTTTGCCTTCCACTCACCACTGGAAATGGGGACTGTACACAGGTGCCAGGCACGCTCCATGTCATTCTGCCCCATCCCCAGGTTGTGCCCCTGTGATGGCAGGGCTCCGGCTGTCCAAGTGAGCTGCCCATCAGAATGACTTAACCCAGGAGGTCTCTGCGTGCCCTTTAAGCTGTTTTCGACTCAACTGTCTTCAAGTGTGTAATGTGCTCCATAAACAAATAGGCTGTGTTTTTGTAACTGGGTCAGTCCAAGTGGAGTTGTGGGACGTGGGGAGGAAACGATGGGACCAGGAGCAGGAGTGGAGGCAGCGGCAGCCTCAGACCCAGAGGTCTGTGGGGAAGCAAAGTATGGATTGCTGCCAGAACAAATGCAGAACCCTTTGGGAAACAGCTCCAAGCCCTCAGGAAAGATTGGAGAACAAAGAGAGAAGGGAAGACACACATAATGTCAGACCTACAGGAGTGGTGCTCGTCAGGGACAGGTAGCTCCAACCAGGGCTTGCAAGTGCTTCCACATTGCCTGTTAGCAATGGGGCTGTCTGTGGATGCAAAGCCCAGAGCCTCAGGAAAGTAAAAGACATAGAGTGGGGGAAAAAAGGGGAAAAATAAAAGGTGTATTTGCTTGAAAATAGTAAATCTCCAAATGTGGTCCAACTTTTGGGGCTGGAATGAGGATCTTCAAAAAGGCATTTATGTGGTTGAAAGTCCATGAGGCCTCATCAAGGCACAGTGTTGTGTTAGAGGGAGCAATGTCCGGAAAATTCCTTGGCCTGTTTCCTCTTAGGTCGATCCGCCTGACTTTATGGCCCTTGGGCTTGTTTATTAAGTTTTACCTTTTCATTTAAATCATCACTAAAGAAGAAGAAAAAAGGAACATACTCTGTCTACTAAAAACGAAATGAGAAAAAAAAAGATCACATTTTCACACTCCAGGAATTTGTGTCATTCGTCCTTTTTTTCTTCCAGAAATGACTGGGTTCAGCTTTGATTTAGAGCAGTTTTTAGTAAGCTGCAGTTCCCAAACCTGCAGGCGGCACCCAAGAGCACCGAATGTGACTTCTCCCAGCTACCTGTTTTCATCGGCCAGATTCTGACCTCAGTCACTTTAGGAAGCTTTGCTGGCTGATATAGACGAGAATCTGGTCCCGTGTTTTAGTAAAATGAGGAAAAAATATTCATCAGAGCTTCTTTCTCCCTACAGTTGGCGATGTGATTTTTCGGTGGTCAGTGGCAGGCTTTTTGGGTATTGCTTTAGGAGCAGCCATGGGTGTAGGAACAGAGGGGTGTAGGACTGGGGAGCTGCAATCTGCCCTCTCTGCCAGCAGTAGGAGAAATGGCTCAGGGGTGAACTGAAGCAAAATGTGCAGTTCCGGGGATATAACAGTGATACAGTAGATAGGATATCCTGCCAAAATGCTGCCTAAGTAGCCATTAATGGACATCTGAGTTTTGTTAAATAATTAATGTGTCTCTTGTATTTTTTCCTTATAGATCTTTCAAGGAATTTAGTTTCTATTCCTTTGCGTTTAGTTTCTGTTCCCTGAAATGCTGCTTTTGATCCTATCTTAACAAGCATTTATAGATACTGTCTGTATGGCAGTTTTCTAATAGCAGCTCATGACTGTCACAGCCAGAAACCATTTATCCCAGCACTTAAGGAAGTAGAAACCCCTGTTCTCTTGGTGCTGTTAGGACACCAAGGCATAACCTAGCAAAGGGGGTTTGCCAAAGGCAAGCCACGGGTCTGTATAATAGGCAAGAATAAGTCTTGTTCTTTGACCAGCAAAAAGAAAAGTTCAAACAGAGCTTTCAAAACTAGGGAACGAAGCACTCTGAGTAGTGTACATTAGTCTGTCTGTGAAAAATGCCTGTTCTGATATTGTCTGTCCCAAACCATCATCAGGTCTCACTTTGCAAAATCCTGCAGTGCAGAAATCTCAGATAACCGACGTGTCATGGAAGTACCAGTAAGAACCAATCCCCAGAACAGAGCTGGTCCTCTTACAATTTTCCTTTGGTGTTTCTGCCACCGGGCTGGCTGCCCTGGATGACCCTGGATGACTGGCTCTCTAATTCCTCCCCATGCCTGAACACGTGTTGAATTTCACCACCTTCCTCCAAAGCCTTGGCTATCAGTAAGGGAAGGACATTGGCTGCCATACAACAGCTTGCATCTCCTTATCACCAGCCATTTTCCCTGAATGCCCGATGACCACTTTGGCTTCTGCCTGTGCTTCTCAAAGGGCAAGAAACCAATATAATCCTAGTATTAGTGGCTAGATCAAACACTTCCCAAAGGCCGGGGAGTAAGCAGAGCTGAGTTCTTGGTTTGGCTGTTGCTGGATGTGGGGGATAGTCACTGAGTGCAGCTGCAGATGTGGGTGGATCCAGGACACGGAGGAGACACAGGGTGCAGTGCTTGGTGCTCCCGCACACTGCAGGTGGGGCACAGGCAGAGGGGTGAGCTGAGCTCCAAGCGATGGCCTGTTCTCTGAACAAGCCCAAACCTCTCCGCGTATCCGCTGAGGACAAGGTGTTTTTCCTCTTCTGAAGCACAAAGGAAGGAAATGTATCTTCAGGAAATGTTTATTTTACCGCCGGATTGTCCGAAGCAAGGTTCAACAATACCCGGAAAAAAAAAAATCCCCACAAATTTAATATAAAAATAAGAGGGGCTATTGACAAAATGTATGACTTTTATGAGTTAGTGTGCAGCGATGCTCCATACCACTGCCAGCAGCTGAGTGTGCAGCCAGGACACCCTGACCCAGGGCAGACAGGTCCCCGTCCTCACCCTCCCAGCTCTCCCCATGCTTTGGGGCAGCGTTAGCAAGCAGCACTGAGGTACTTCTCAAGGCGAATGTTGGCGTGTTGGAGGGAGAGATGCTTAACACCTCACCCAGAGCAGGAACCTAGCCCTAAACCTGCAACAAGCCTCCTTCCTCCTGCAGGCCCTTGGAGATGTGTTAGACATGTTTCTTTGGAATATTATGGCTGTACTCCCCCTCCTTATTTCCCACCCTTATTTTTCCTAGGCTCGGGGAGCTGGGGAGGAAATCTCGCATGCAGCTGGTCTCTGGAAATGAAACCTGCGAGATTTAATGCCTGGACTAAGGATGAAGGAGTTAAAACGAAAATAAAAAGAAATATTTAATTTAGTTCTCTAAAACAGAGCTCTGCCCGGTCCCCTCCTCCCACGCATGCCACACCGACACCCCACCACAGAACACAAAACCCTGGCTTATTGCACAAGCCCAGCCCAGCGTGTCCCTGCCGTCTGCCGCAGACCTATAACCCCCTGCTCCTCCAAGCTGGCTCCAGCCTGCTCTGCTCTGAGCCTGAGCTGGCTCAAAGAGGCATGGAGAGAGGCTTCCACAGAAACCTCTAAATGGGCTTTAATGTCTCCCCACCGTAGGATTCCCGGAATTAATTTGCGTCTGGCTTTTGAAATCAGGGACGCTGTGTTAAAGAAGATGGATGCCCCTAAGAAGTATTGAAAAGAATGAAGGGATGATAGGGGTGGTTTGTTTAGTAAGCCCAGCCACGGATGCAGAGTAGTAAATGTGGCTGGCTGATTGAGATCAGATTTTTTTCTTCTTTTCCAGTGGCAACACCCACGTAGCTTATTTATTTATTTTCCCCTTTCACTTCAAGGCATCTCACAGCAGCACAGTATTTTATAAATCTCTGTGATTATAAATCTAGAAGGATGGCATTCTTGGTTGCCTCAGAGGCCAGGATTCCATACCCACAGGAGACGGGTGGGAGGTAGCCAGCAAGCTTTCTATATTATTGCACTGAATTGCAGGGACTGGTTTTGGCTTACGCTGCATGGGGGAACGCAAAGTCTGCACGGAGCATCTCCATTTACTGCTTCCTCTGCATGCAGCCAAGGCTGTATTGCTTGCACTCCCTGTGCAGTTACTGGAGAGGGAGCGATGCCGTGCCTGCTTTGCAGCTTTCCCCCACCCTGCTGCTAGGATGTGGCCCAAAAAGTTTAGAAGCGCTTTGTGTAACTGCAAAGCTGGTGTGAGCCTCGGAGCTGGGCCAGCTCCTCCCTCCCCTTGTAGTGCTGTGCCTTGTGGCAGCAGAACAACTCCAGCACCTGCACAAAGTGAAGCAGCCCCTTGCTTTCTCTTGAATGGTAACAGTGGCTTTCAGAGACCCCTGGAGATGTAGACAGCGAGTAGAGATCGCTGCAGCACAAGTCGGATTGTGCCACAAAGTTTGAAAGGGTTCTTCTGCAGTGTAGAAGTGGAGTTTTAGAAGTCAGACACTTAGTTTGCATTTTTTCCGCGGGTCACGAGGTCAGCTGTGGGGTAAGAGGTGGGTTTAGATTTAGAGTCATCTCTGAGCTTTGAAGAAAAAAAGAAACACAAATCAAGGTGTTTGATTTTGGTGCTTTGCTTCATCTCACTGCCTTGGGAACAGTGGGAGGGCCGCCTGCCGTGTTGGGGCAGCCCCACACGATCTCTGGTCCATCCCTCCCCTTCCTATCACTCACCTCCTCCCCAGCCCGGCCAGAGTCAAAT
Organism: Alectoris magna; assembly: GCA_030625065.1. Taxonomy (NCBI): domain Eukaryota; kingdom Metazoa; phylum Chordata; class Aves; order Galliformes; family Phasianidae; genus Alectoris; species Alectoris magna. The sequence continues at coordinate 9,647,303 of CM060576.1, read as the reverse complement.
ATAAACTTTCCTAAAATGAACACAAGATTCATTCCGCTTGACCAAGTCTGACTTCCCAGAAAACAAACAGCGATGGCAGAGCCGGCCAGCCCCCTCCTTCCGCTGCTGCCCTCCTCCCGAGGGGCGATCAGTGGGCTGGGAGCGATGCTGCTCTCTTGCGATGGAGAGGCATTGGTGAGGGCAGGAAGCCGACCTAAGGGACTTCCCAGGGTCCACTGCAAAATAGCAGTATTGCTGAAAGCCTTCATTTGCTCAGCTCTGGTTTCTTGTTCAGTCTCCGTTGTGCCCTGGCTAGCTGGGCTCAGCTGTTTCCCTGCCCCGATGATGCATCAGAAGGAACCAGGTCAGTAGCACATGTCAGTGCTGTTGTGAGAAGAGGGCTCTTCAGAGCTCAACATTTAACTAATCTGAATGGGGCAACAGCTGATTCCCTTCTCTCATTTTTCTTGTTCCCATCGCCCTTTGTTTTCTTTCTGTGCTTTTACCAAAAGAGTGCCAAGTCTGGGATGCTTCCTCCCTCGGTGCCTGGCACTGTGTTTGAGGCAGCTCTGTGGTGCAGCTTCCCTAAAGCCACAGCCATGACCTCTTGCACTTGAAGTCCATGAGTTCTCCGTGCCTCCCAGCCCCACGGGCACTCCCTGCTCACTGGGTAATTCCTCGGACGTTTGCTCTGGGAGCACTGTGTGTGTGCAGGTGTTGCCTGCGGAGCTAAAACGACTCCCTCTCCATACCATGGGAAAGAAACAAGCGTAGACAAAATAATAAATACACCTGTATAGGGCTGACTCCTTTTCCTTACCAGGCAGTGGATGTTTTGGGACCGAGGTCAGAGTTATCTGATATGTCCCGGATCCCCTTCTCATGCACTTGTCATTTTCTCCCACTCCCGATGTTTATCTGCCCTTCCTTCCCCAGGACAGGTATCTTTGATCTTGGCTGCTCTCGCTGCTAAGCAGTCTCCCTTGCAATTGAGAGCATGAGCTTCTGATCCCCTCTAATCCCAAATCATCCTGCTCAATTGTACTCGTCTCCCACTGTCTTCGTCCTACCAGCAATACTTCTCTGTCTTGTTTTTATCAAATATATACATATTTTTAAAAGAGAAAGCAAAAAGCAAACGTACCAAACCTGCTCTTGATGGGGAAAACCAGAGCAGTCCCCTGTGCAGCGCCAACAGCTGTAGGCACACAGAGCTGAACTCAGCGCTGCAGCTCAGGCTGCTTTGTCTGTGCTGATACACACAGGCAGTCTTGATGAGGACAAATGTAATTAATGAAGATTGGCCGCCACTTCTGTTAATTGAGTATCTGCTGCTAACGATGACTTTTTAAAAGTTTAAAAAATAGAAAGTAAGGAACAACACCTTCTCCCCCCCCCCCCCCCCCATCTGCTATTTTCCACTATAAGCATTATCTATTCAAGCCAGAACAGATTAATTGTCAGGCCCCTCTGTTTTTCCTTCTCACTGTTTTATCTCCTAAGCAACTTTATTTGGTACAAGACAAATAATCTGAATTCCTGAAGGCAGAAACAAGGAGTGGGAGTCCGGGAAACTGGCTGCTGATCTAATGCAGTTTTTTGCAAGTGTGGTTATGGTTAGAGGCTCTAAATATGGCACCATGTTACTGTACACACGGCGACTGCACCCTGTGTGTCAATGTCTGAGTCACAGCCGTTTAATTTACTGACAAAAACATGTTTTACTACTCTCAGCTGTGAGGAGCCAATAGAGCTGGGAGTGAATGAGCTGAGCTGGCGGCACCCGTCTCTATCAGCCCCAGCCCTGGGCTTGCTGCTCATCCGGGGCTTGCTGTCATCTTCTACCTTTGTTTTGCTGTTCTTTTTGACTTCTGAACAGATTTGGTCTGAATGTTGCCGACAGAAGCTAAAAGATGAGGCCAATATAATGCTTCTCTCTTTTTTTCCCCCCCAATCTTTAAAATAAGAAGTATTCACAGAGGAGAGCATTCCTGCACTGTACACATTCATCCAAACCTTTTCTATTGACTGACTCACACAGCAAGAGTTACTAATGGAAAGTATTAAATGAATTTGGTTTAATATTTGGTAAATAGGAGGTGTCTTTTCTTGGTGCTCGTATTTGTGTTTCAGATGTCTGTGTTTGCGTTATTTATATTAATCTATTTCATGGGCTTCTTAATAATAGCAGCAATTAAGATAATAACAATAAATACTAATAATACTGAGCTCTCCTGCTTTTCATCAAAGGGAGGTCAAGGCTCAAGGGTGTACCTCTGGGAGTGCTATATAATGTAGATCTGATCTCCTCCCGGTATTTCTTTTTGTGGGAAGTCAGGACTATCACGCAAAGATCAAATCGCCCGTGTTTTGGCCTCTGGAATGTCTCTTAGGCATTATAAATGCCAGCGAGAAACATAAAATTGGAAGGAAAACAAACACCAGGACATTGAAAAATGTAACCACAAATACTGACCTATTTGTTGATTGTTGGTTTTTTTTTTTCTTTTTCTTTTTTTTTTTTTCCTCTTATTTAGCAGAATGCAATTAATATTATAATTAAAGCTACTTTGTAGCCTGGGGGACTGAGCGCCTGGCTCTTATTAGAGCTGGATCAGCAGTATATGGTGGAAAGAAGAGCACAAGAGAGGGGATGGCCAAGAGGAGAACACAAGAGGGCACAGTGGCACCTGTGGTGCACTTGGTGCTCACCAGGCTTTGGAAGCGCAGAGGGCAGAGGGAAACTTAGGCCTATGTATGCGTGACGTAAGTAATTAGGGCCATTTTGTTCATTAGTTGGAATGATAAAAATGTAATTTTACCAGAACTGTTTTTTGGTTAGTTATGAGGGTCAAAGGTTAAATGTGTTGACTTGTGTCATCTGAGGGCAGGACTTCTGCGCTCTGTCTGACAGCGTTAACCTGGGCGGTCTCCAGGACAGCAGCCTACTGCTGCTTTTCTGATCCACTCTACTGTCTCGTAGTAAAGGAAGCCAGTTCTGTGACTTCAGAAGTAAAGGGCATCGATGCCACTTCTCGGCTTCTGCTCAAGGAAGACATGTCTGCAAAGCATTGGACGTGGCAGAGCGGCAGTGACGCGGGGAAAAGTAAGAGATGTTGGTTGTGTCTGCAGGAGCCTCAGCCCTGCTGAATGGAGGGCTCGGTGCCGAGTGCTAGCACTGCGGGCAGGTGTTTGGAAGGAGGCAGCACAGAAATAAGCAGGATGGTCTCCCAGCTCTGAGGTTTAAGGGTTGTGTCCTTCCGGAGATGCTTCAGGCAGGATGCGTGCCGGGCAGCAGGCAGCCTCACCGGTCAGTGGTGTTGTGAGGGAGGTGTGGGGTCAGAACTGGCCCAGGCAGAGCAGGTCCAGCACAGGGCTGCAAGCAGTTTGGGATTTCTGCAGTCACTTTAGCAGCAGGTTGCAGACCAGCCCTTGGCAACGGGAACTGTGCTTGAACCCTCTGAATGCTGTAACGCGTGACCTGGTGTTCCTTGACAATTACAAATGAACAGCCACCTTTCTTTCTTTTTTTTTTTTTCTCCCCTACTTTTTTGCAAAGAACTCCTCACTGTCAGGTCCCCAGCACACACATTCATAAGACACACTTCTCCCATCCCAACCTGCCTGCTGTGGTCCCTGCCCTCCCAGACGTCCGTCAGTCTGTCACTGTACAGAGCTGTGAGAGGAAGATGTGATGCTGCACCGCACGTGAAAAAGTAAAGAAAGAAGATCATTAACATCTTAATATCCCGTCCTGACATCTCACAAATTATTTTAGGCTTCGTAGCCAATGTAAACAGGTTTGTTTTCAACTCCCCTAATTGCCTGCTAATTGAGAGCAGATGCAGGCCTTAACTTTCAGCAGATAAAGAACAGCTTCTTCTCCAGGGTTCCTCATCTATCATGAGGTCTCTGATGTGTGCCTGCAAGCTCCCCAGGTTAGCAGTGCTGAGGCAGAGAGGGATCAGAGCTGCTCCTCTTGGAACTGCGGAGAGATGGGAGGGAAGGCAGAGCTGTGGGATTCATCAGTAACATCATCATCATTATTGTTTCATTTTGTACTTCAGTGCGCTTCCTACGACAGTGTAGGTTTCCTTCTTGGGGGGTGGGGGGAGTTCTCCGAATTATAGATGGGCTTCTTGTTATGATAGAAATCACCGGGTTTATGAAAAATGCATTGCTGTCATATTCCATTATCTACTTCCTCCCGTGCTGCAATTCTGTAGCTTGCAAGTCATTAGATTCTTTCTCAGAGTTCCTTTGAAATAATCCTTTCAAAAAACACCATTCATTGGGTACGACCCCAGAGAGATACTGTCTGGAACTAAAGCTCTCTTTTAGTTCTGCGAGGGAGACCTGTAACAACAAGATAAGTGCATGTATATTCCAAATAACGTCTGGAGTTCGCTCCCTCCCATTAAATACAACGGGAGCCCACAGTTGAAAAGGTAAGAGTTTTGCTTTGTAAATGTAGGAGAAAACTTAGTTCAGATATGTAGGTAAATTTGCATTTGGTAGTGATTTAACGTTCCACGGTCTGTTTTAGTTCCAACTTAAACATTACATTAAAATCAGCAATGAAAAGAAGGAAAAAAACCGTGCTAACTGCTGGGCTCGGACTGAGCGGAGATGATTTTGTTCTTGCTGTCAGCTGCCTTTTGCTCTCTCCTCTTCATTTAGCGAGTCAGCAGCGGTGGCGAAGTGACAGCCTTCAGGTCTTTCTTCAGGAGTGTTTTTGCAAATGAAAGCAGCTCCTGGTGTTCTCCGTATCACTTTCAAGGTGCCTGTGAGTTTGAAAATTGTTGCATCTGGCCGTGAAAAGGCGGTGAGGGTTAGCGGTTCCGTGGGGTGAGAGGCCCTTTGTGCGGGGAGGCTGTGCGGGTTGGTGCCACCTGGGTTCAGAAGGTCGAAAAAGGATCATTTAAATCTTTCTTTTTCTGTTTGTTTGTTTAAAGAAGCAGTAAGAAACCAGTTTGGCGGTTTGTGGATCATAAAGGAGTAGGGATAAAAAAAAAAAAGAGGGAAGAATTCACATCCTGACATCAGTCAGAAATACCTGAAAGCACCTGGCAACTGCACTGCTAAGGGTTGCTCTACCCCAGAGCCACAAAACCTTCAGCTTTCCATTGTGATCGCTTTGTGAAGCCCTGTCCAGCCTCAAAGCCCTTTTTCCCTCCTGAGGCCTCCCTGTGGGCACAGAGTCGCCCCACCATCACTGTCTCTCCCTGGAAAGCTGCCATAAAGCTGGTGAGCCGAGTCCCGGCCTCGCGGCGACGTAGGCAGTTTAATAGGAGGGCAGGGGGCCTGCAGTCGGTAGCACGAGGCATAGCAGAGTAAAGCAGCGGTCCATTAAATCAGCGCACTGGGGCCGAGGCATTTACAGTCACACAGTCAGATGTTTCCAGTAATTATTTCCCCATAGCATTTTTATTAGGTGCTCCATAAATAATGTTCACTGCCATGCTCCTCTCACGGTCTGTACAAAAAGAAAAAAAGAAAAAAATAATAATAATGGAGGAGAGAAATGTAATTTGCTTTGCCTTCAGATGGACTTTGGGGTAATATTGCCTTTCAGCCCTACTGAAGCAAATGTGAGTTTGGAAAACAGCAGCAAATTCGTTCTTTGAAGACCAAACGTAATTCCCTGTCACCGTTGAGACACTAACACAACGCAAGGCAAGTTCCTATTTGAGATTTGGATGGTGTTCTGGGCAGTTTGATCTGGTGCTTCATCTAGCAGTCGGCAGCCCTGCCCATGGCAGGGGGTTAGAAGTGGGTGACCTTTGAGGTCCTTTCCAACCCAAGCCATTCTGTGAGTTAGATCGGTCTCCTGGCCATGGATCCCATGTAGACCTGGGGCAGGCGGGCAAGGAAGCAGTGGGTTTGGACTGGTGTTGGTTTGTTGTTAAAGTGTTATTTTTATTTTTAGGAGAGCTTAGATAGTTCAAATACAGGTTCATCAACCAGCACTGCCTTCTCCTCTCTGGGAAGACCTTCCCAAAGCTCATCACTGTCAGTGTGTGTTTTATCCAGTCTGGACATGCATCACCTATTGACAGATCCTGGCTTTTTGATGGAGGTTTTGTGCAAAAGCTTTCTCCAGAAAACGTCTTTGTGTGACCTGAGTTGTTCTAATGTCAGGCAGTAGAGCTTCCTTCCTGGCACAGGGACTTCTGTTTTACTAAGGATGCTTTGATTTTCAACATAAATTTTCTAGCCAAAGTAATATTCTTCAGATAAACTCTAATACTCGGGGGCTCATTGTTGCATTACTGGGCTGTGATATCGTGGCCAACTTCAAGCCAAATTCAGAGGAGCAAGAGTAAAGTTAGGTGTAGTCAGCAGTCATAGTTCAAGTTTGTTACTGTGAGGATCAATCAACCAAGTGTAATACTTGGGTCTAAGCTTAAAATCCATGTATCATCAAGTGTAGATGTGTACAAGCTGCATAAAAATTGCTATTAGTTTAGCAGAAAGCTCAAATTTTAAGGCAGAAAGTTTTAAATATGAAGGGTTTTTGTTTTGTTTACTTATAGCAACTATCAGTGTCTCCTTGGGTTTGTGCCTTTGTTTCTTGATAGACCCCATCTGTGTACATGAAGGTACAGTGCCCCATGGCCGTATTCCAGAGGGAATACAGTATTTTAGTGGAGATAATTTTCAGTGGTCTACGGCTATCTTAGCAGCCCTGATTGCAAGCTAAGACATGTAATTTGTTCATCTGATATACAATCCAAGACTTGGGTCAGGCCCAGCACAGCCCTCACACATTGACTAGAAGAACCACATGGGGGCGATTCCCCTCATCCTGTCAGAGCAGGGTGCTGAAGCCTGCCATGGCTGAAGGATGCTCTGCTGCTGGCCGTGGCTTTAGCAATGCCAGAGGGCCTGGGATTAGTAGAAAGAGGTGAACTGTTTGTTTCTCAGAGGTTATCTGCTCCAGATAATTTCTCAGTTCCTTTTGTTCTGATTTGTTTCTGCACTACTCAAACTGTTGCTCCCCTCAAATGGGGAACTTGCAGCTTGCAATTAGATCTGAACCCATTCAATATGAATTTATGTATCTGTGTAGTGGTATCAGAAGGCTTGGTTCAGTGAAACCAGGCCACTGGCATTTCATCATTTCCTCCAGCTCCAGCAGGTTATGGATTAACCCATTGTTATTTCCCTCTAAGGGAGCAGAGCAAAAGATAGACTCTGCAAAGACCGTGATTTTGGAAAAGAAAATCCATTGGGTTTCTGAAGAAATATTTTATTGGAACCATAAGGTTCCTTTTTTTTCTTCTTTTCTTTGAGAGAGAGAGAAAATTTGAAATCCGGAGTTTATTTTTCCTTCAGTGTCTTTCCTAAGAACCAACAGGAATTGAGATATTTTTTTTTTTCTCTCTTGTGTTTGTGCCTACTTATTAAACACATATGTGGCCTGGATTCCTCGTGTAGGTGCAAAGAGGTTTGAAAAAAGAGAGAAAGAAAAAGAGGTGTAACCCAGTCCATTGACCTGTCTCTTTGCCCTTAGGACTCTTTCGAACAGCTGTGAGAAAAAGAAAAAGGAGGGGGAGAGAGAGAGGAAAAAAGGAGGCAGTTTAACAAGCCAAATCCAGATGTTCATTTCATACACACACCCCGAACAGCTTTTGCATGGTTTATTTCGTTTTCTGAAACCATTTTTCACCAGCCTGTTTTCTCAGCTGGGAAACTTCTGGTGTAGTGTTTTCAAAAAAATATTGCATTTGGCATTACAAGAAAACAGAGCCTTCAAGACATTAAAAGGACAATATCCTTGTTTGACTTGGCGCAAGGAAGCAGGGCTATAGGAATTTTAGATTTTTGTACCACCCAAAGAATAGGTAAAAGAAATTTTCCACTCTTAAACCCAGTTTACATGGGAATTTGAGAGTTGATTTAGCTTGGTTTTTGGTTTTCTGTATTTTTTTTTTTAAATCTTTTTATTTTTTATTTTTTCATTTTCTCTGAGGACTTTGTGTTGAAACAGGGGGGACTTTATCAGCATGAGGGGATAAGTAAACTGACAGAGATCATTTCACATCCACGTTTTGACAAACTGCGGTCCGAAACTCAAATTGAAGCTGAGAGAACCTTGCTTTCATCATGCAAGCAGTAGGTCTCGATACGCTTGCTCACACCGACACAGCACAGCCAGGTAGCAGGAAAAACTTGACGTGATTGAATCCCGATGCACCTTCGCTTAACAGAAGCAGTACGATGTGAGCCACAGCCAGTAGGAGCTCTGTGAGCGGCGCTGGTGGCAATGGGGATGGTGAGAAGCCAACAGGACAGCACTGCGCAGAGCTTGGGGGTACCCCAGTGGCTGGCAAGGGAGGAAAAAAAGAGGGGAAAATGGAGTGCAAACAAGACCTGTGCTTTTGTCAGTTAGCTGATTAGAGGGTGTACTGCCCTTCAAAAGACAGCATGACGCTGAAGGCGATGATTATTTGTTGCTTGCTGTTGCAGCTTCAGAAGCGTTCCCACCTGTGTTTTTTGCCTCCGAGATCCCCCAAGTGCTGTTTGCTGTTCCTTATTGTATTAGAGCGTTGATCCAAATTTATCTGTGTTTGAAAACAAAAGTGGTCTGGAACTCTGGAATACATCTGAGCAGTGGTTCGGTGCTCCCATTGTTCAGCTGTTGTAAAACAGGAAAAACTGGAGATATTCTTATCAGTAATCTCACCATCCTACATAGGTTTCAGGCCCCGTCAACTAAGAAATACAAACAGAAGATTGGAGTTGTTAGTGAGAAAAGGTGGAAATCAGACAAGTTCGAATATAAAATTTGAAGACGTTGTGATTAAATTAAATAGAGGACAAACAGAAAATGAAAAAAAAAAAAAAAAAAAAGAGGTGTTAAAATATCCTAATTGGAAAAACGGCAGCGTTACTTAAGTAAATAGAAATGTTTCAGGTATTAAAATGTTCCACACTGTGTTTTCCTTTCACTTTGCTACTGCTAAAATAAGGGCAAATCATCAAGTTTCTCTCTTTCGACATTTCAGAGCACTAAGGATATGGTGTTTGCGCCTGTAGATGTGTGAGTCCTTAGGCCTTGGCAGTGCCATGCAGTGGAAATACTGGCATTTGGTGTCAGAACACCACCAAGCGGGCTATAAAAACTTGGCCCTTGAACTGATACGCTCTTCAAGCAGAAAAAAAATAAGAGTCAGAAAAATCTAATTAAGGCTTAAAATGCATTAGGCAGATTATTTGGCCAGTACAGAGCTAGAGTGGAAGGCTGCCAAGGAGTACTAGTGAGTTCTGTTGAGCGCACCGGTAGTCTTTTAAAGCCACTGACTTGGTACGCAGAATGTATAATCCTGGGGAAAGCTGATATTGCCTGTCCAGTTCAGGAGACTGCAGATTTCTGATGTAAAGCACTACCCTGATGTGTAATTGTTTTTTTTTCCCTACTCCATTTTCTTGCAGTGTGCACGGTGCATGTGCATGCGTACATCTGTTTTTGTGTTTGAGTATTTACACAAATGTTATTACACACACCTATACAAAAGCATGTATTAATTACTTGATCTAAAAGGACAGTCTGTGCAGCTCTCAGACCTAGAACTCTGGCAGCTTCACATCTGGTTTAGAGTAATGAGATCTTCCAATAGCCACGCTTAAAGGAAGCTAAATCTAGGGACATCTGCGTGGATATTACCAGGATGCTTTATTTGGAAATACTCTGTTGGTCAGTACGTGTACAATGCACACGCCTTGGGAAATGCTGTTTTGGGATTTCTTTAAAAGTCAAGGTGAGATGTTCACCTGCCATAGCTGAGTATCTGCAGTTGGGAAAGGATGCTCGTGTACTCCACAGGCCTGCAGTGACTGACATCCTTCCAAGCAGCTGGGTGTCCTCTGAAAGTTGTGTCCTGCAGTACCTTCCTACCGCGTCTTTGCCACCAAGGCTGCCTGAGATGATACAGAAAATATTGGATATGTTATTTGGGGATTTTTGAATGCAAGGGCTTTATAAACGTCTCAGACTCCCTTGTTGAGGAAGGTTGTTCCCTGTAACATATTTCTTCTAAGACCCTGAAAGTTTTGTTCAAAATTCAGTTGGAGGTTTTCTTGTAGGTAAGGGTTGAATCCCCAAAGGTGCCGTGCAAGAAGAGGCGCTGGCTGCAAACATGGAGAGCGGCGCTTCTGTGTCGCAGGAGGCAGGCGTAGTCAGGTCCTCTTTGGAGCCTGCTGTTGTTGGCGCTGAGCTCAGGAGCCCCGTCAGCGTGGCGCTGTGTGCTGTGTATAGCAGCCCAAAAAGCTTCCCTTGTGGAAGAAGGGGGAGGGTGAAGGAGGCTGAGGGCCCTTTTCTCAGGGCCGGCTCCTGTGTGCCCTCTTGCTCGCCGGAGAGAAGGGCTGCCCGCTGGGCACAGGGAGCACCTTCCAGCTCCTGTGCTGTGCCCTGTCCTCCAGCCCCCTTTTAGAACTGCCTTTTTAGAACCCTCCCCATGTCACAACTGTCACCTTGGTCACAGCTGCCCCGTGCAATTCACTCGCCTCTGAGAACTCCGGCAAGCAACAGCAATGTCGGGAGTGAAGAGAGCGAGGGATGAAGGCTGCCCTATTTTAAATGGGAAGAGGGAGCTTGGGCTCCCAGAAGCGAAGAGGAGGAGGGGGCCCACCATTAACATCAAGCGAAGGAGGGGCAAGAGAGCCCGTTTTCATCGTGCCTGGACCAGCCCCGTGACCACCTCCGTGGAGCCCATGGAGGTGGATCCACCTCCGGATGAGCCCATGGAGGTGGATCCACCTCCGGATGAGCCCATGGAGGTGGATCCGCCTGCGGCTCAGCTGGCCTGGCACCACACCACCGTGCCAGGCCCCGCATCGGCACCATCTCAGTACCACCATCGCTGGTCCAGGCGCTGGGCTCCTTACCAGCTGCGTGGCCCCCGCCCCCAGCATTAGCTGGGTGGCGTATTGTAACATCTGCTCCTCCTTCAAGCCTCCTCTGAAGCCAAGTTCTGTGAGCTCCCCTTCCCATTTAAATGCTGAAGGAGTTATATCTTTGTTCTTGTTTTTCTTGTTGATTTTAGTGTTAAGTTTAGTTTTAGTTTTAGGCATAGATTACTGTTTGAATTTTAGTGTTAGGCATAGGTTACTCTTAGTCTTTTAGAGTTAGGCATAGGTTCCTGTTCATGTTTTAGTGTTAGGAGTAGATATTGTGTAGGTTCCTACTAGCAACCGGGAGCAAACGGTGCTCACTCGGTAAGCACACATCTGCTTTCTCACCCAAAGACATGAGTGCCACTGCCATGAGAGCGGAGGTCTGATGACATCTCCGATGGATTGAATTTGCATCTTGTGACTTTTCCATTGCAGGATATCAACGAACAGAGTCTGAGTGTCCGTTAAATTAATTTGGGCCCCAGGAGAACAGGCTGGAGCCGTGTCACAAGCGTCCTGCGTGGCCATTGCAAGGTAGGTGTGCCTTACTGTTAAGCGTGCGCTGAAGCAGTGTTGGTCAAGCACAGCTCGCTCCTCTGTCTTCAACAGATCGGCTTTCTGCGTGCTTTATTTCTGTGGCTGGTGTTGTAGAGCACAGCAGCAGCAAGGCCGTGAATACATACACAAAGAACGTGAAAATAACACCAATTAAGGGTATTATTAGTTATTAATAAAACAGTCATCATGCATGTGTGATCAACCTCAGGGATAAGTGTCATGGTCCATCACCAGGTTGTAATACAAAGTCAGTAAGGAAAGTTTGAGAGGAGAATATGAGGAGGAAGAGGGGCTGTACGGAGCAGTTTGCAGTGCTGTTGCCTTGTACTGTCAGGCTGAATCCTTCCAGTGATGTACAGGGAAAAGAGTAAATCTGGCAAAGTGTGAATGCTTATTTTCAGCAAAGCAGTGACCCATCCTGCATAGCCTCTCAGAAGTACATTCTTTGTTTAGCTTATATTTATGCCCTGTAAACATTCCCAATCACTTCATCTGCATGGCTGCGTTTAATAAGACAGGTGTAAGCATTGGTTCAGTGATCTGTTCTGAGAGGGGTTGATACCTGCTCTGGGGACACCCTTATCAGTGCTGAGGGATCTCAGTTTTAGTCCCTCTGACCTCATCCACTGCCACCTAGCACAGGAGAAGCTTCATACTGCTGACTGCATCTCTCTTGAACTTCCCTGTAACTTTAACCCACGTTTGTAACACTTTGCAAAGCACGGGGAAATATTTCCCATCTTATTTAGACTGAGTTCAAGGACAAATCACATCGTTCCTCTTTGGCAAGCCCTGCCACGTTAGTTTTGATACCACCGCTTGTTGCTGCGGGGAGGTTGTGCCATCCTGAGCTGTCCTCTCTACAGATCCTCTACCATTATGGCTCTTCTAAGGAGGGCAGGGTTTGTTTTTTCTTTCAGGTTTTAAGGGCATTTCTTTTGTCAATATAGTTACGCTTTTTTTCTTTTTTTTTTTCCTGGAGAAACAAAAGTAGCAAAGCTGCTTTTTGTCCACAGTGTGCATCTGTGCCCCTGGCATGGAGACAACTGAGGAAGGGAGTGATGTGTATTCACTTCCTGAGGTGACAGAGCAAGCAGCATGCAGAAGTGGACTTGGGCATCCATAAACAGGGCTGTGTGTTTATGTAGCTGTGTGGTTCCTAGTGCAGCACTGCCTTCTTGTCCTGTTTGCCCCACAGAGATAAAATATGGGGAGAATGACAGTGTTCGCAGGGAATGGTGAGGCCTTCAATGAAGTCACAAACGGCAGGTGGTACAGATTGTATTTTCAGCTATGCTTTATTCTGTCTTCTATTTCGTGGGAGTGAGAGTTTAAATCAGAGGGTGGCATTGTGGATGAGATAGGAGATGGGGATTTCTGAAAGGGAATGTCTACATCACTGCAAAAATATAATTGGTATTCTCACAGTCACGGACTGGTTAAGACTGGGACTGGCCTTTACAGATCCTCTGCTCTGTGTCTCTGCTTAAAAAAGGGGCCAGGTTCAAAAGGCTGCTCAGGTTGCTCTGCACCATGTTCTGTGAGGTTTTAAATATCCTCGGCGTTGGGTATTTCGCTCTGCAGCCTGCTGGAGAGCTTAGCTGTGAACTTTGTGATTCTTTTTTTCTTTAATTTACGTGGAACTGCAATTAGTTTTGTTGCAACCACTGGTTGTTGCCTCTCATCATTGTTGCCTTTGTAATTGTCCATTGCCTTGATAGAAGGCATACTTATGATCCCCTCCTTTAACATTCTCTTCTCCAGGCTGAACAAATTCACCTCCCTCATCTGTTCAGCTGTCTCGATAGCCCACTTCTGGACTCACCCTGATTTGCTGATACCCTTCTTGCACCCTAAGGAGGGAAAATGATCCCAAGGTGGAACTGTGTTTTAGTTGTGGCCAATACTTTCTATTAACTATCTTCTCCATTGATATCGGATGCTCAGCCTTTGGCCGTCATTGTTACAGTGGCTCTCATTCAAATGTTGGGAACATCAGGGCGTACCTGAAGCCTTCTTGGAAGAGCCTGTTTCCTGAGCACATTGTACCCAGTACATCCTGTCCCATTCATTTGGCTCTCTGGGACAGCAATACTGCTAATTGCCTTTTTTCCCATTGCTGAACTGCCTGGATCATCCTGGAGGTGCTGCATTTGTTTTCTTCTTTGACCAACTGCACGCACTTCTATTGATTTAACATAGGAACCAGGAACATCTAGGACAAGCAGGAGTGGAAAGCCCTCAGTTTTTCTTTTTCTATGAATAATTTAGTGCCAAGTTAACTGAAACACTTAAAAAAGATTGTTGATGCCTAGCTTCATTTGGCCAACCCTCTATACCCAAACATGTTCTCCATCAGTGTCACCATCCAACGCTTCATCTTGTCCCAGTCATAGGAAAGGCCTATATGGAAAATAATATGGAAATAATAATAATAATAATAATGTGGAAATAAAATGCGGGGGAAGGGAGAAGAAAAGCAGATTATTGTTACCATTATGCATGCCTGTGTGTGCACGTGTGCTCTTTCAACTTACATTAAGGAAGAAAATGGATTCTCTAAGAAAAAGAAGAATGAAACCCAAGCCATATTAACCTTCCAAACTGTATACTCCTTTCAGGGATACAGGCTGGACTCTGTCACACTATAAAGCACAGTACCACATTCCAGCCCCCTTCTCTGGGAGCAAGTGTTTTAATCAGAGTAGTATATTCTCATCCGCTGTGCTCTTAGCAGCGGGACGAGCGGGACCTCCTCGCCTGGCAGTGGTTTCTGCAGCTATTTCTGTGGGAAGGCCCTCCTCCATCTGGCGCTTGGCAGCAAGGAGAACTTTCCTCTCAGATGTTTTCCCTCTTTTTCTTGCCCTGTTTAAGGTATACCCTTCGGAAGACTGCAGCTTCCAAGATTTATTTTTGCACGGGGCACATACTTTGTGTTACGTGGTCTGGCTTTCTTTTCTTTGAGCAGAATGCCGCCCCATGCCCTGCTTATCCTGGCAGGGGAAGAAGAATGCTGTTTGCTTTAACATTACCTTCGGTCTCAGTATGCAGCAGGTCAAAAGATGTGACAAGTACACATGCTAATCCCTTTCCCTTTCAGTTAATAGAATAACACAGATGGGAAAGTTTACATTGGGATCTGACGCTTGCTCCAAGCTAAAGTTAAGAGAGAGGCGGGTTGGGCAGAGTGGGTCCTACACAAACTCACAATCCTACTCTGCACTGAGGAGCTCCTGTCATCCTAAACCTTGCTTGCTCTGCTAAGAATTTTCCCCTTCCCCTTTACTCTCCTTTTGAGAGCGGTAGCTAGAACTGACTAATGTACTGAAAGCGATTGTAGGATGAAACATTCCCAAGAATCGGTGATGTTCAAGTGAATAGAAGTCAACATTTTGCAGTGAAATGCCACCGTTTATTTTGAAATGGTGACTTTTAACTTCTGACATTCCTGAGTATTGAAATATTGCGTAGGAAAATTGCCACTAAAATCACATATTTTCTTAGGAAACATATTGCCAGTTCTGTTACTTAACGATTGAACTATTTATTTTCCACCTGATTTTCTGTTTCTTTGTAACCTCCAGAGATATCCTTTGATATGACACATCCCATCGGGAGCTCTTGCATACCTGAGGATTTCCCAATTACATAACCACCTCAGGAAACAGAGGAATAACACCTGGGATTACGCCTCTGATACGATGAGCTGCAGCACGACCTGGAAGGGTTGATCCACTGCCCACCAAAGATCACCTTCCGCTCACTAGGACATCACCAAGACCTCACAGCATCCTCATACGATGAGAACCTTTTGCTGGATCCCCACCTGGGAGCAAGGCTTGGATTTACCTGGAACTCCTTAAATTTAAGATTTTGAGGGCGTCTCCGAGGAGACATTGAAGGTATCTTAATACCTATGATCTATTCTGATAGATATGGGCATCAGAATGCATATTTAAACACAGAGAAGCTGTCTTCTACAATCGTTTATTATTTTTAAAAATCCTGATTTTAAAAAATGAAGCTATGTGCTAATTAATGAAAATAAGATTTGAAATGCGATTAAAATGTTCTAAGTTTTACTGACAAAGACACATATTTGCACTGAACTCTCCAGCAGTGAAAATATTGATGTTAGCTTGTAATAGGAACTGTGCCTATAAGGTTTGCATAACCACAGATGTATTGCTTGTGGGAAGCACTCCACTAGTGACCTGCTCTGCGATTAGAGAACAAACGCTTGTGTTTGAGAATGACTGCCCATCTTTTTCATCTCGTTTCTTTCAAAATGTGCTCTTTCGGTGCCTTTTTCACATTGCTTTAGATATTTCTCTATGATTTCAGGGCAGACGGGGTTGTATCTCTTTCAGCCTGCTGCCCATTGATAACATTGATAAGTCCCTAATGTTTGTTTTACAAATCAAGTTTTGGCTTGTGTTTGGTTTGGTCTATTACAGGTTCTGGTAAAGATGGGTCTAATCAACAGGAAAACTACAGCTGAAGCCCTATGAAAAGGCAGTATGAAAGGACCAGGAATAAATACTAGCAGAGATTTGACACACTAGGATTACTTGGCTTGGAAACACACGGTGTGAGGGGAGGAGCAAAGCTGGCAGTCCTGTTGCAGTCATACAACAAAGGACCCGTACTGCTCTCCAGCTCTGACCTGACAACTAGCGTGGCTGAAGCCTGAAGCTTCAAATCTGAGGTAAGCATCCATTTTGATCAGTGGAGAGATGCCTCCCCACAGTGAGCAACTTGGACAAGAGATTGATATTGCAGTGACTAGCATGAGTTGAGAGAGGTCCTGCCATCAGTGCTGCTGCACAAGGTGACTTGAATACACAGGCCAAGATTCATGACTACCCATTTTGGCCTATTTTTGGAGGTTTTACAGTTGGAAGGCACACTTCCAGTTCTTTCGCTCTGACTGATGACTGAGATGAATGCCTCCAAGGGAGCTGAGTGTTCCATGAAAGCTCTGAGTGAACTGCTGGAGAGGCTTGTCTTCCCCTCATTTGCAGACAAATTTGAAACAGCAACATTTTGACAATCACTGCAGTGATTAAATGTGGGTCAGTTGTGTCCAGGTTCTGGTTGCTACACAGGCACTGGCATTCACATTGGTCGCAGTGGAAGATCAGGCTCCTTTTATATGAGGCACGGAACCCAAGTGCTTCTGTCTGCCTGACCTTTACTCTCCACTGCAATTTCATTGCTGACTTCTTTGCTAAGAGCACTAACAAGGGGGAACAATTAGTGCTCATCACAAGGAAAGCTTTTGTAACATGGGTGACTGCCCTCAAGAAACACTGTTGAGACCACCAACTGTTTTATTTATTTTTGTTCCAGTTTCTGCTGATCGAGAAGCTCATGAGATGCATCTCATTTCCCTGGAGGTCCTCGGGGAAGCAGCGGTCAGACAATCCTTTCCTAGCCTGCTTTGGGCAACGCTGGTGGTACAGCACTGCATGTGGGCTGCTGTGCTGGTAGGTCTTTTAGAGCAGGGAGCTTTCTACCTAGGTTTTTCAAGTGTGTCCCAATGGGGTCTGAATCAATGCAGCAGGCAGCTGATGTCAGCCACCAAACTCTTGTTATTAAGCAGTAAACACTTTATTCACGACAGATTTTGAACAAATGACCTGGTGGCAAATGGCTCTGTGCCAGGAGCTCCAGGTTTTGGAGAGTAGACAGAAATATCCCATAATGGGGATGGAGCTTAAGAAGCTCCTCCTGGGAGCCACTGCCCGAGGCTTCTTAAAAATAGCCCCCATGCATGCCAAGGTGCCACATGGAAGTTTCAGATCTTTACCTGCCTACAGACCTTCATTTTAAAATGTCAGGTGCCTCTGTATCTCTCTGCATGAAGTTATGATCCCAGGCATCTCCCAGGGCAGTAGGCAGCATGCAGACTGCACCACCCTTTGGCTAATTTGAGCAGGAAATTCGGTACCTCTTGGAATCGCACTCCTCCCTGCGTCCTCCGGTTTGAGGGAGGCCGCTATTTTGCTGCTGGCCATTAAACCTCAGGAGGCCTCTTTGCCTTCCCTTCTCCTACCCCACACAGCCTAAGCTGCTCTTGCCAGCAAGCTGAGCTGAGGTTGGCCTCGTTTCCTCCCCCATAATTCCACTCCCCGCTTGGAAGAGAACAGTGGTGAATGGATTAAACTCTCCCCTTCCTCTGTGGCCAGTCTATCCTGTGTATGGGAACAGAGACTGAGTCACACTGAGTCTTGTAGTGACAGACAGAGACACAAAGCCTGCACTTTAACTGGACTTTGCATCCAAATGCCTCAAAGAACTTCAACAATTACAGTTCTGCAGTGTAAATCAAATACACCAGTACCTCCAGACCATCAGTCTATATTTAGGACTTGCCTCTACTGACATTATTTGGGTTATTTCCACCAAGTACATCTGAGCAGGATGATCTGTGAGATCATCTAATGTTTCTTTGTCAACTTCTTTTATTCACTTTATTTTCATATATGGAAGATCTTTCTTGCTAATGCAGATATAGCACAGACCTGTAACCTCACAAGCTAGAAACAGTTACAAGATCATGCCCATAACCAGAAGTAAAACTGTCTTATGAAAACATCTCTTCTACCCTGAAGATGTGTTTTCATAATGAGGATCAGGCACAGCATGAATACTTCCTTTAAAGCATACAATTAAATATGTGTGCGTGTGTGTATTATAAAATTGCTTGGGAGCCAAAGTCAGAAGATAAATATCCTATGAGTTATTTGTATGTTAAGATAGCCTACACCTCTGAGTTTGTTCTCAACTCAGAGATCACGTGAATGATCAAAACAAATTAGTAACAAAACATTCAAAATATAGATTATTTTTCTGTGTAAGAGAATGAAGTTTTTCCTTTGCCATGATGCTTGTAGAAAGGATTGTTGGTGCTGGGGAGCATGATGTTCTGAGATTATGGCTTCCCATGATTGTCTCCCAGACCTCTCTTATTTCTTGTTTATTTGTCTCTGTCTCTCTCTTGCCCTGCCTTTAGGTACTGGGCTCCTTGGGCAGACCATGATTCAGCCTTCAGTGTTCCAGCAGTCCTTATTCCAAAGGAGCCCGCGGTCTGGGACCAAACAGTGGTGGTCACAGATACTGAATATAAGTCACAAAGCAAGCTCCGCAGCTGAGTTTGGATTTAAAAACACAACTGCATAAAAGGTTTATGAGAAAGCACAGATTCTGTACGGTCGTATTTAGTTCCTCTTCTTGTTTCCTTATGAATGACAGCCATGCATTCCAGGAAGGCGGTGACCACACACATCGAGCTGAGTTTCCTCCTGGTGAAGCCCTCAAGAGCACTCGGTCACTCCCAGAGATGGCAGAGAACGTTGGGTCCTGGTTTCGTATTTCATGTGAATTTTGCTATGAATCATCTCTCTTCTTGTCACCAGAGCATCTCATCTCATTGCTGCCTTTCTGAGTAGTTGACTCATCACTCCCCAGTTTTTTTCCTTGGTGCACTTCTCTTTTCCTTCATCTGATATCAGTCCTGCCTTATTCCTTAGCACCTCTGTGATGCATGTATGCATTTCAGTGTCATTTGCAGAGCCCGTCTGCTGTTTGAACACAGTCCTTGGTGAAAGGGAAGAGGAAGAGTAGAGTGGCACCAATCCTGGAAGGGCAGCAGGAGATGGAAAAATTCTGTGAATTCAAGGCTGTTTTCAGGCAGCCTAAGCTCTACCTGCGTTCTCGTGCCTAATGTTATCCACAACATATTCTGGACCTTCAGGTTTGCCAAACTAATAGGAAACCAAAGCTGAACTAGGTGAATTAGATGGAATACAGCTGTTGCAGGGCGCATGAGTTGCGTCCTCTGCAATCACGGAACTTACTAGCAAAGCTATGTGAATAATGGACTATTTTTGTTTTCTGACAATTCTAAAAACATTCAGCAAAAATATTTGTAAAGGTTGTCTGAGTGTATCCAAAACAGTCTTTAGGAAGTGTGTGAAGTGAAAAGCTGTCTGCCTTGCTTCTTTGGTTGCATGAGAAATTTCACCTCCTTTTTTTTTTTTTTTCTTTCTTTTTTTTTTTTTTTTTGCATGTAATTGTTTCCCTTAATTTAATATTTCTTTAAAACTTTAAGTAAAAACCTTATAGAATTTAAAATAACTTTAAAGTGGTTAATGTAAAAATACATACATACTGGTCACCGGCTGTTATTACAAGCCTTCCGCATTACTGCATGACCAGAGGAGGCTTTAGGCAGCCAAAGAGGGGCTGTATGGGCCCTGAGTGCCCCTCCAAGTCTTGTAAAACCAAGCCATGCTCTTGCCCTCTCATCTCTAATGCTACATGCAGAACGAAACATGCTACTATCTGGCCTGCTAACCATAGGTGCAAACCACTGCACATCTTGAGGGTGTTTCGATAGAACTCCATTAAAAATGAACAACTGATTAAAAAAAAAAAAAGAGTCAGAATCTACAGAACAAATCCTCATGACATAAAACCTACCCCATCCCCTTCCCTTTCCTGTGGGTATCAGCGTGCATTGCTTTAAATTCGTGACTACTGCAACTGTTAGGAGTGGCGGAATACTTTTACATATCTATTTATTTATTTAAATGGTCTTTAAGCCCTGCACAGAGCTGGCTGTGGGCTTGTGAAAAAGAGTTATCAAAGCCTTGGCGTGCTGTTGTTTTGTTCTGCTTTTCGATGCAATTTTATCCGTTCCTGCAGCTGGCTGTTCCTCTTTTAACAGCCAGGCTCTTCAAACCAAGTGCTTAGGATAGCTTTTAAGTTGCCAGGCTGGTTAGAGATGATTGTGTCTGGCAGAATGTCTTTATGGTGCTGGTGGTAAGGGAAAAGCAGACGTAGTGCTATTGACCGCCGCTGGAAATCTGAAACCTGCCTGGTGCCTCGTGCCATCCATGATCTGAGTGAAGGCGGTTATGAAGTGGCAGTCCGCTTGATATCAGTTTAAATTATTTTCCCCTAGAACTCAGGGGTATCTAAAACAAACTTTGGGAGAATTTAAGACAGATGAGCTCTGGAGTTGTGTGTTGCCTCAAGAGTATTAGGGCCTTAAAGCACCTCTGGCATCTCTGGTGAGATGTCTGCCTGTAGCTGCCAAGAAAGGGCAGTAAACAGGTGAAGAAAGGGAGAATAGAGCATTGCTTAGATATACTGGAAGACGATGCAGAGCTGGGAGCAGGTGAGATGTTCCACGTGCTGTCACCTGGATGCAAATGGCAGTAAACCAGAGCCACCAGGGAGCCACATTCATAGCAATGGTTTGGTGGAGCATCTAGGGTCGGCACAGATAACCTCTGCCTTGCTCATCTGACATCCCTAAACTATTAAAATAGCTCCTTCATTCAGCAGCAGTTTCACCCACCATTCTGACCCTCACACAGCGAACCAGCCAGACGGACCGGCAGTATTCTGAGAGCACTTACATTTAATGCTGCTTTAAAAAAAAGTCACCTTAGGAAAGTCAAAAAGATACAAAAGTTCATAGAAATTTTCGCTGCTGAGATATTAGGATGAGGTGTTTGCAACCATTTTCTTTTTACCCATCTTTTACCACGATGAATTAAGAATTCAGGAACTCAAAATACTTGGCAAACCAGATGCTTCAGCATCTTCTGACATATTCTAACCCAATCCTGTCGCAAATTTGTGCTTGATCTTTATTCTCTGGGGTCCTTAGTGTTTATGTATAAACAAATCCACAGAATCACAGAATCACAGAATTATCGAGGTTGGAAAAGACCTAGAAGATCATCCAGTCCAACCATTACCAATACTTCCCAGCTAAATCATGTCCCTCAAGGCAACATCCAAACGTTTCTTGAACACTCCCATGGTCGGTGATTCCACCACCTCCCTTGGCAGTGCATTCCAATGCCTGACTACCCTTTCTGAGTAGTAATACTTCCTAATGTCCAGCCTGAACCTCCCCTGGCGCAGCTTGAAACCATTCCCTCTAGTTCTATCACTGATTACACGAGAGAAGAGGCTGACCCCCAGCTCACCACAACCTCCCTTCAGGAAGTTATAGAGAGCTATAAGGTCTCCCCTGAGCCTCCTCTTCTCCAGGCTGAACAATCCCAGCTCCCTCAACCGCTCCTCATAAGGCCTGTGCTCCAGACCCCTCACCAGCTTCGTAGCCCTCCTCTGAACACGTTCCAGGGCCTCAATGTCTTTCTTGCAGTGAGGGGCCCAAAACTGAACACAGTACTCGAGGTGCGGCCACACCAATGCCGTGTACAGGGGGACAATTACCTCCCTGTTCCTGCTAGTAACACTGTTTTTTATGCAAGCCAGGATGCCGTTGGCCTTCTTGGCCACCCGGGCACACTGTCGGCTCATGTTCAGCCGAGCATCAATCAGTACCCCCAGGTCTGTTTCCTCAACACAGTCCTCCAGCCACTCCGCCCCAAGCCTATAGCGCTGCCTGGGGTTGTTATGGCCAAAGTGCAGGACCCGGCATTTGGTCCTGTTGAACCTCATCCCATTGGCTTCAACCCAGCTCACCAGTCTATCCAGATCCCTCTGCAGGGCCTCGCTACCCTCAGGCAGATCGACACTCCCTGCCAATTTGGTGTCATCCGCGAACTTACTGAGGGTGCACTCAATGCCCTCATCCAAGTCATCAATAAAGATGTTGAAGAGGACAGGCCCCAGCACCGACCCCTGGGGAACACCACTCATGACTGGTCTCCAACTGGATTTGACTCCATTTACCACCACTCTCTGGGCCCGGCCTTCCAGCCAGCTCCTTACCCAGCCGAGAGTGTACCCATCCAAGCCACGGTCTGCCAGCTTTTGCAGGAGAATAGCGTGGGAGACAGTGTCGAAGGCTTTGCTGAAGTCTAAGTAGACCACATCAACCGCCTTTCCTTCATCCATCAGACGGGTCACAGGATCATAGAAGGAGATCATATTGGTCAAGCAGGACCTGCCCTTCACAAACCCATGCTGGCTAGGTCCGATCTCCTGGTCATCCCACACCTGCCGCATGATCTCCCTCAAGACAATCCGTTCCATTACCTTCCCTGGCACCGAGGTCAGGCTAACAGGCCTGTAGTTCCCCGGATCCTCCTTACAACCTTTCTTGTAAATGGGAGTCACATTGGCAAGCCTCCAGTCTTCTGGGACCTCACCCGTTAACAAGGAGCGCTGAAAGATAACGGAAAGAGGCTCAGCGATCACCTCCGCCAGTTCCTTCAGCACTCTCGGGTGAATCTCATCCGGACCCATGGACTTGTGGCAGTCCAGTTGGAGTAGTAATTCCCTGACCGCTTCTTCAAGAATCACAGGGGGTTCAGTCTGCTCCCCAGCCGAGACTACCAAGCCAGAGCGTGGGGAGCCCTGGGAATAACTGAGATGACTTTTAAAGGCAGACGTAAAGAAGGCATTCAGAACCTCTGCCTTTTCCTTATCGTCTGTGATCACATTCCCAGCCTCGTCCAGTAAAGACTGGAGATTCCCCTTTGCCCTCCTCTTACAGAGGATGTATTTATAAAAGAGTTTCTTGTTTGTTTTTACCCCAGCGGCCAGCTTAGATTCAAGCTGGGCTTTTGCCTCTCTGATTTTCCTTCTACACGTCTTAACAGCCTCTTTGTAGTCATTCTGAGTTGCTTTTCCCTCCTTCCACAGGTGATAAATTCTCTTTTTCTCCCGCAACCTTAAGAACAGCTCCCTGTTCACCCACGCCGGTCTTCTTCCCCGCCGGCTCATTTTGCGGCTCAGGGGGACCGCCCGCTCCTGCGCCTTTAAGACTTCCTTCTTCAAGAGCGACCAGCCATCTTGGACACCTTTGTTCGCTAAGACTGAACGCCAGGGGACTGCCCCTACTAGTCTTCTGAACAAATCAAAGTCTGCCCTCCGGAAGTCTAAGGTGGCAGTTTTGCTATTCTCCCTCCAGGCTCCACCTAGAATCGAGAACTCTACTATTTCGTGGTCACTCTGTCCAAGACAGCCCCCAACCTCCACATCTCCCACCAGACCTTCCCTGTTTGTGAACAGCAGGTCTAGCGGGGCAGCTCCTCTCGTGGGCTCTCTCACCAGCTGCATTAGGAAGTTATCCTCTATGCATTCCATGAACCTCCTAGCCTGCTTCTTCTCCGCCATGCCATACTCCCAGCATATGTCAGGGAAGTTAAAGTCACCCATGAGGACAAGGGCTGGTGACCGCGCAGCTCCTGCCAGCTGCTTATAGAACAGCTCATCTGCCTCTTCATCCTGGTTTGGCGGTCTATAACAGACACCCACCAGGATGTCTGCCTTATCAGCCCTTCCCCTGATCTTCACCCATAGGGATTCAACCACATCATCCCCAGTCGCAAGCTCTGCAGCATGAAAGCATTCCCTGACATAGAGAGCCACGCCGCCACCCCTCCTTCCTTGCCTATCCTTCCTGAAGAGTCTGTAGCCATCCATTGCAGCACTCCAGCCATGGGAGCAATCCCACCATGTTTCCGTTATGGCAACTAGGTCATAGTTTGCCTGCCTCACAGTGGCTTCCAACTCTTCTTGTTTGTTGCCCATGCTGCGTGCATTGGTATAGGCGCACCTCAGCCGAGCCCCTCGCCTCGCTCCTAATCCCAATACCACTTCATCAGGCTTATCCCCAGAAGACCTGCCTTTACCCCCTTCCCCCTTCATAGAGTCATCCTCCTCTGTCACGAAGGCACAAGACCATGGGTTCGTACAAGCACGTCCCTCTCCTGCAAGCAGCGGGTCGCTACACACTGACTTTGTGTTAGTGACCCCAGTTACACACCCATCCCCCTTCATACCTAGTTTAAAGCCCTCTGAATGAATCTGCCTAACTCTCGGCCTAAGATCCTTTTAGAACGCTGGGAGAAGCCACTCCTATCAGTTTCTAGCCGGTCCAGTCTCCTGCAGACAGAGGCCAAGTCAAAGAAGCCAAATGCCTGCCGAGCACACCAAGCTTGGAGCCAGTTATTAATCCGCTGGCCTATTATATTAAGTCCCTCATTATTCCCTATAGCTGGAGGGATAGAGGAGAACACAACTTGTGCCCCGGAACCCTTCACCTGTCTCCCCAGGGCTCTGAAATCCTTTTTCAGAGTCCTTAGGGAAGTCCTGTGTAATTTATCACTACCAACCTGAAACAGCAACAAAGGATAGTAATCAGTGGGTCGGACAAGGGAAGGAAGTTTCTTCTTTATATCCTTTACTCGGGCACCCGGGAGGCAGCAGACCTCCCTATGCAGAGGGTCTGGCCTACATATTGGCCCTTCTGCTCCCTTCAGCAGAGAGTCACCAATGACAATGACCCGTCGTGTTTTCCTATTTGATGATGCGTTAATTTTAGGAGGCTGGTTAGACTTGGAAAGCACCAACCGATGAGATCCATCATCACCACCATTATCCAGTTGTTCCTGCAGAGCACTGTACCTGTTTTGCAGGGGCAGCTGGGGGGGCTGGGGACTCACCGGGGGGGCACGCCTGCATCGTCGAGAAGGGGCCGTATGCCACTGACCTACATCCTCCATTTCCTTGCCTTTGTTCCCAGGAAGGTGGGAGAACAGTGGGTTCACTGTAGCAGGAACGCCATCTGCATGTAGGTTCCCCTCCATTACCTGTTTGCAAGGCAGCAGGGGGTGGCATTCTCCATGCAGAGCTTCATCCGGCTGCCTGGATCTAGGAGCTGATAGGGCTTGGAGCCAGCAGTCAATCTCCCTCTCAGAATCCCTAATGCTTCTCAGCCTCTCCACCTCTTCCTTCAGGTCAACTACGAGGCTGAGCAAGTAGTTAACCTGTTCACAGCGTACACAATCACTGCTTCCCTCACCCAGCACTGTCAGGGCCAGGCTCTGGCACTCAGTACAGCCAGAGACCTGCACACCAGCATCACGGGTTGGGGGCTCAGTCTGAGTATCCTCAGACTTCTTGGTAGCAGCCTTCCAATTGGGCATGTGCAGGACCTCAGTCTGGGTCTCTGCAGTCTTCTTAGTTGCTGCCTCCCTTTTCTGATAGCATGGGACCCTTGCCTGAGCCTCTTCAGTATTTCTGGTTGCAGCCTTCCGCCGGGGCACAACCATAGCTAAGCAGAATACTTACCTTACCAGCACTGAAACAGGAAGTCACGAGGTGCAAGGACCCTAGCCCCTCCTATCCGTCTCTGGTGCCCTTGTGCCGGTTTAAATCTCCCACCGTTGCCAGGCAACGCCCACGCGCTGCGTCAGCGCCTGCGTCAGCGGCTCCCGCGAGAGCTGCCGGGCCGCTCCTGTAGCTCGGGGGTTCCCTGCTTGAAGGAACCGCCCGAGATCCCCCTTGAACCACGCGGTCAGTCGCTGCTGATCGGCCGGGACGGCTCCGAGTCAGGCGACGTCGGCGATCAAAAGCAGATTTTGAATCTGCTTTTGATCTGCAAAATCTGAAGATCCAGATTTTGAAGTGAAAAGTTGGTTATACAAAGAAAATAATTATCTGCCCCAAACCTGAAAATGTTTCTGCAGCTTTGAGATATATATATTTTTTTTTCTGATTGTTTTTTTCTTTATTTTTTAGCAGCTGGATAAAGCCCCAGCCTTACGCATTTCTGTGAAGAGTTTCAAAGTTGGTTTTCCGCAGTGCAAGAAATAAAGGAGTGCACTTTTCATCTCATTCTACTTGACCCAGCAAGCTGAGCTGGGCTCCAGGAGTGACACACATCAGAAATGAGCTGTGAGGTGCAGCCATGCTCTCCCTATCGCTCAGGTACCTCGCTTTCACAGTTCCCAGCTGGGGCTATGGTGCCTAATAGTGTTTGTTCCGCGTGTAACTCCATTTTGCCTTTTTTCTTCCTCTCTTGGTTAGGAAGCCCACTGCTGGGGCGCAGCTGTGGGACAGGAGCTCATGCCCGTGCCCAGCAGATGAAGTGAAGGAACCGTGTGCTGCTGGCTCTGGAGTGAAAACAATCACTCTGAAATCTCAGAGCTTCCTCAGAAATGTAAAAAAATGGGGTGGGAGCACAAGTTAATTGTGCTTTTACACACTGTTATACTTGTCACCCTGCCAGACTCTACATTTCTTCCAAGGGTGAAATGAAAACTCCAAATTCATGTGGTTATGAAACAATTTCAGTATGAGCATTCAGTGAAGAATTATAAAGTGGGAAAGACACAGTCCTGTGTCTCAGCTGGTTGAGAAGGCTCGGAATTGATCAAGGCTTCTTCCATCTTTGAGGAGTTTTCTGGAGCGTATTGAAACCATTCCGCATCTGCATATTGAATGCATATACAGTACTGCAGAAAAGCTGATGCGTTATGATATTACTTTGATTAGGAGATGAGGCAACTGGCAGAAGGCATCACTGTCATTCCAAGAAGTCTCATTTCTATCTAGAAATTCAGGAAATGAATCTGGTTTGCCTGGTTTACACCAGAATAGACTCATACATTGCAAATATGGCGAGAACTCACTGGCACTACAGGGTACTCCTGGAGATAAGACGGTGGTGGGAGACCTGGATGAGCAAGGACTGAACACCTTTTTCTCTGCCTACAGTAATGCAGCTGAGATACTCGAAGATATTTGTTAGCTTGGCTGGAGTCAGCCCTACTCTCCGTTAGTCATGAGACTCGTGAAGTACAGTGCCAGTTTAAAATCAGGCTAACCCTTACGTTTCCATCCTCTGTGCTTCCATATACTTCATTGAGGCTGGAAGTATAAGATCGGTCCTGATTTGCATCGCCATGAAAGGAGAACCAGTCCAAAATAACAGTCACATTGGACAAGCAGTGTTTTGCTTATTTTTGTTATTAGAGTTGAGTCAAAGGGTCAAAGTACCCCAAGGCTAAATCAGAACTGGAACCAATCCACATTAAAAACTTGAGCGTGCCTAAAGTTGGCACATACTGAACTAGTCTTGTATATACATCAATTCATACCCTTCAAGATACTTGGTAGTCTCACTCCCACTTGGGTGCTCAGCTCCAATTGATAATGCCGTGTGCTAATTCAGGCACCCAGGCTTCCATGTAATGTTCTTACTATGAAGAACAGTTGGTCTTGAGGGAAAACATTTACACAGATGACACTATTTTCAGGAAAATGAAAAGTTCTGGGTGAAAAAGGAAGTTTTGACACTGTGCGAGGTGTAGGGTTTACACACAGTAGTTTTTGTTGCATGTATATAAATGGGTGCTTTACCATATTTAAATAAAGTGAATTCACACACCATTTGTAAGTGTCTAATTTATGTATTTGTAGAGATAAATGGAAACCTTGGTTTGAAAAGCAGTTTGCATAACATCTGGTATGTCAACAGTGTAACCTTCCAATTTACTCGTTGGTGAAAATGTCAATAGAACGAACCTGTACTCAGCATTGGTTTACACAGATTTCCTGGCAGACAAAGCAGTAATGATTTGCATGTCAGTGTAAGTGACATGTGCCCTCCAGTTCTGAGGAGTTTACACAGCTCAGAGGTATAAAAAGAACGGAGCACATGGCTGGTTCTTCGCAGACGTATGCTGGCAACACAAACCCCTCGTATTTGTGAAGTGTGAAGCACTATCTCAGTTTGACTTCCAAGTTTTCAAAAGTGGCTTTTGATTTTTTCACTGAAACTGCTTCTTTGGTGTTTTTGGGTTTTGTGGACATGGGAAAAAAGGTAAGAGTAAGATCATAGACCCATAGGTAGCTTAAATCCTGGTAGAATGCAATGCATGAGCGTATTTTTTCAATTACTTTTATGTATTCTCTATACACAGATACACTGTACTGGGATATGAGAGAGGAACCTACTGAATTCTTGATTGTTATTAATAATATGACAACAGAGATGACAACATTAGGATATTACTTACACCTCGTATATTGCCTGTACCAGATAGGTCACATAAATCACTGCTGCTTCTCATTGTTCATAGAATCGTATCATAGAATCACAGAATGGCCTGGGTTGAAAAGGACCACAACGATCATCCGGTTTCAACCCCCTGCTATGTGCAGGGTCACCAACCACCAGACCAGGCTGCCCAGAGCCACATCCAGCCTGGCCTTGAATGCCTCCAGGGATGGGGCATCCACAACCTCCTGTTCCAGTGTGTCACCACCCTCTGGGTGAAAAACTCCCTCCTAATATCCAACCTAAACCTCCCTGTCTCAGTTTAAGACCATCCCCCCTTGTCCTGTCACTGTCCGCCCTCGCAAACAGTCGTTCTCCCTCCTGTATAAACTCTTCCTGAGTGTATGCTCAAATGTCGGAAAGCCACAATGAGGTCTCCCCAGATCCTTCCCCAAGCTAAACAAGCCCAGTTCCTTCAACCCTTTCTCATAGGAGAGGTACTCCAGCCCTCTGACCATCTTAGTGGCCTCCTCTGGACCCGTTCGAAGAGCTCCACATCCTTCCCGTGCTGGGGGCCCCAGGCCTAGATGCAGTACTGCAGAAGGGGCCTCACAAGAGCTGAGTAGATGGAGACAATCACCTCCCTCTCCCTGCTGGCCACTCCTCTTTTAATGCAGCCCAAAACATAGCTGGCCTTCCAGGCTACCCACGCTCTGGTTTTGATCTGATTAGAGTGGTGTACGTTTGTATGGGTAAGAGGAAAGTTTTATGCACCTAATTTGTTGCCTAATAGCTTTAAAAAAAAAAATGAAAGCCAGACATGACCCCCTGCTTGCAGCTACGAAAGAGATGCTCCAGACCTGTGGTACAGCACCCTTGCCCTGCAGTCGAAGCAGATCCCGACATGCTCTTGGATTTTCCAGGATTTGATAGTCTGATTTCTTTTTTAATCCCTTCTTTAAGAACCACATTAGCTGGGCAAGCTGTTATGGTTATCAGAAGTTTAAGGAAAAGTCTTTATTGAGGCACGTCATGCTTTAAGTGGATGTGTCCGTAGCAGAAATGCTGAGTCACAGCCTGAAGCAGTGATTGAGCACCTGGTGGGAGGGCAAGGCCAGCCCAGGGGGGCTCAGCTGCATGCATTGTATTGGAGTGACCGGAGGGGGTGGAGCCAGGATCCATTTAAGGGTTGGAAGACCTTGTTTAAGAGTTGACAGTGGAGGTAGGGATATTTTGCTGCTTTTATACCCAAGGCCTTCTGAGAGTAAGCAGCATCTTTCCTTTGTTTCTGTACCCGTGGCTGTTGCATTTGTGCAAATCCTTACTTGCTACAGCTTAGGACCTTGCTGCTCTGCTGTCATTGCTGCGCTTTCCATGGTGTTACAGTGTCAGATGAGCACACTCACTGCGTTATCTAGCAGATAAGATGCGAGTGAAACTGCCCGGGAGAAAGCCACTGTAAAACTCATAGGAAAAGGAAGGAAGTGGTAGAGAATATTGAATAGGAGAAAGCAAGGCAGGATGGGAGAGAGCAGATGAGAAATTGATGTATTTCTAGAGAGGAAGGCACAGACTGCTGTAGGTTAGAGGTCATCTTGTCCAACTCTAAAATGCTAATGTATAACGAGTACTGGTTGCGTGGAGGAAATATAACTGTGGGCCTTAGTGGCTGTTGTTAGTTTTTTTAATGCACCTAACCATTAATAAAAAAAAAAAACACCACTACAAATATGTGAAGGCACTGAGGTTTATTTACTTACTGGCTGCGCAGTGTGGGGTTCCTGGAGAGCTTTCCATCCAGCTGTGATGGCTCTGGACCCTGATGTCGGAGCTCTGAAACGTGGTGTACAACACAGAGCGTTACCGGAGTCCTGGGCATGCTGCCTACTGAATTAATATCCAACTGAGTTCTCACAGGTCAAGCTGCTCGTCTAGCTGGTACCTTTCAGGGTCTTTCCTCTTTCTCTTCCTTTTGCAGGGTGTTTGTTCTTTTCCTTCGTGTACTTTGGAGAATGAGGTCACATCTGAGTTGGAGCGCAATGGGATTACATTGAGTTTCTTTGCTCTGTAGCCAAGACATGCTCGGCTCTCTTTCTCTCTACTGTATTTTCCCTGCAACGTCAGCTTGCTCTGCTCCTTGTTTACACAGATGGAGGCTACACGTTTAACTGTGAAAATAAAAGCACATAACTGCATCTGCATAACTTCGGCACGAGCGTGCGGCCTCCTCTCGTGACCTCTGTTTTGTCAACGTTAGGCCAGATTTCAGCTTTGTGGCTTTGGACTCCTGGAAAGCTGTGAAGCCCGTCAGCATGCACTTGACCACTCTCTTTTGTTTTAATGCTTGTTTATCTTCACTGCTTTTCATACCTCTCCTATGAAGACAGGCTGTGAATATGCCTCGTTCAGCCTGGAGAAGAGAAGGTTCTGGAGAGACCACGCTGTGGCCTTCCGGTACCTGAAGGGAGCTTATAAACAGGTGGCAGAGTGACTTTTTGCATGGATAGATATAGCAATTAAACAAGGGGGAATCGTTTTAAACTAAAAGAGGAGAGATTTAGGTTAGATGTGAGGAGGAAATTCTTTCACCAGAGGGCAGCGAGGCCCTGGCACTGCTGCCTGGAGCTGTGGTGCCCCATCCCTCGGGGTGCTCAAGGCCAGGTTGGATGGGCCCTGGGCAGCATGAGCTGGTGGGGCAGCCAACCCGCATCAGGGGCTGGGACTGGATGGGTGGTAAGGTCCCTTCCAGCCCAGCCATTCTGTGATTCTATGGTACTCATTGACAGGGAACACAGCTCCTTTTTATTCTCAGAAATGCACGAGGGCTGGAAGCAAAGCTTCTGCTCAGTGTGCATGTGGAAGGAGAAGCTTGCAGCTGTCTCCATGTCCTCAGGAGGTTTCTCCGAAAGGAAACTGCAGGGACTTATAGGAGGGTTTGCTCTGAGTGAGGTGGGGAAGAGAATAACAGAGGAAGGAAAACTAGAGTAGGGCAACAGTTAGCTGAGAGGAGAGGTTGGTATGGCCTTGAGTTTCACTTAAAACCTCTGATTTATCTGAGCTGAAGATGGCATCAGCTAAAACTCAGAATGAAACTAGGACACAATTTAATTGCAAAACCAGCTGAAACCACAGCACTCGGTCACAGAAAATTCTCACTCGTTTGAGGCTGGCATAAGGTTTCACTCTGAGCTTCAGCAGGAGTTTTTGAGGCCCCCAAAGCAGTTTTAGAGGGTTGAAATTCAACTGTTTTCCCAAGTTCAGCACTGGACTCGGAGAAGCATTGAAGGAGATGATTATGGAGCATCTGGACGAGCAGCAGTGACGTCTGACTGGCACACTGCTGTTCTACCTAACAGTGAAATGCGTAGGGGATGTTTCATAACTGTTACAGTAAACACATCTGGTCATCCAAAATACCTCCATTCAGTGCCGTGACAATAAGTGGCACTGAATAGCCTAAGGTCAACAGCTGTTTCTCTTGCAAAAAATAATGAACCAAGAACCTCAGACCTACTGAGACTGGCCGGCCACAGTGCTGAGGCTGTTCTCCTGTCAGCTCGTGATGGCTGATTCCTGGAAATAACCAGAGAGAGAGAGAGAGAGGTCTGTTCCTAACGTGATCAGACTTGTGGTTGCGTTGACAAAGCCAAAACAACAGCTTAAAACGAGTCATTCCTGCAGTACTGCTCCCTCGCCTGTCACTCTGCTGCTCCCTAAGAGAATATCTTCTGCTAAAGACATTTATCCCACTTTGGATTTCTCCTCTCCTGCCACTATCCTGTGGGTTTGTTTGTGCTTTGGGTTTGTTTTCTGCCAAAAAGCTAGGCTTTTGCTGACTCTCAAAAGCCCAGTATACACTTTTTCTCTACTTTCAGCTGTTGTCTGACTCCCTTATTACCACAGGGGCAAAAACCTGCAGGAGAAAAGCTGCAGAGTTTTTGCCTCTTCGTGGTGTCTGGCAAAGCTGAAAATGTGTGAGGGTTGAGAAACTTGTTGCCTTCAGCTCTAAACTTTGTGTACTGGGGGAAACCAAGCCCCTGTGTGCCAGGGAAGTGGGTGCTGCTGAGCTGAGTCAGGTTTTTGGTAGTGCATTGCCTGCAAGCAGCTGAAGCATGCAGATATTTATGAAGCATGCAGATTTTTATGGTGCCTTGGATGTTCTGAGTGTATGGGAGTGAAACTGGACTTCTCACTTCTGCTTTTCATGTGCATATTTAGTGTGATGTGTATATGGTGTGGGGTTTTGTAATCAGATTTCCCCGTCAGGGTTGACTTGTTTCTCTGAGTTTACGAGGACTAAACAGGACATCACTTATGGGCAAAAGAGACAGTACTATATTTGGGGGAAATCCAAGTGAAATGGTGTCTGAATGCTGTTTGTCTTACAAGCAAGGACATGTGGGCATTTGTAGCTTCTGAAGGTTTTCTATCAATCGGACATTGAACAACTGTGATGTTGCAAGCTGTTGTCACTCAGAGTCATTTCACACAGTTTGGAGTTTGCTTTTTTTTTTACAAAGGAAGCTTGGAATGATCTCCCTCTCCGTGCAGAATCGAGTGGGAACCTCCTGGGGAAAATCCCACAGACTCCAAGCAGGGGTTTAGCAGAAACAGGGGTGTTGAGCATCCTTTGCCCTACCATGGTTTGAGCTGTGGATCCCCGGTCCATACCACACAGAGGTCCAGGGGAAATGATAAAATAGTTGTTTGGTTATAATGAAGACTTAAGATCCAAACCTTCTGAAGTGCTGTGCGCATCTCAGCTTCGTTGGGGATGCTTGTGTTGGTGTTTGCAGGTTTGAGCCTTGTTGACACCTGCAGGGCTGCTGTGGGCGGCCGGCCTCAGCACTTCTCTCTTTCAGCCCATCTGCCTTCATTGGGGAAGAAATACTGTCTGTTTGTTTAGGTGAGATATGAGTCTGCCCTCAGAGCTCCAGGTCACTGTAAATGTAACACAAGCCCTATTTCCTGTTAGGAAAGGGGAAAAAATATGCCTGTGAATTGTCTCTGATGTGCTGCCAATTGTCAGAGAAGATTCAATTTGGTGGAGAATTACTGTGCTCTTAAAGAGCTGCGCTAGTGTCAGAGATTTAGGGCATCTGCTCCTTCCAGAGAGGGGAGGTTTGTCTTTGATTTCCATAAAGCTGGGGTGGTGACTGGTGGCCAGTTACCCCTGTGCATTGCTGCGAGGGGAACGAAGCTGCCATTGCAGTTAATGGGACCCCACTGGCTGGGGCGTGATGAGGAACTTAGGGCTGCTTAGGTGCTGTCTGTCCATGCTCTGCCATGGGAAAGGAGAAGTGGAGTGTTCTTGCCACCTAGCCCATAAGCCAGGGCGAAAGAGACAGGAAGCTGCTCAGTGTGTGTGTGATGCATACATGTGTTCACTGATAATCTAATAAAGCAAATATTTGACCTATGGAATGACCCAGAGCTGCTACAATAAATAGTGGTGTAGATCACTCATGTATTTTCCTTTCTTTTTGCGTTCAAGGCTGATCTTGGCTGTCATCTAAGTGGGCTACGTCTTTCACAAATGCAGCAATGTGGGGACAGGCAAACTAGATTCTTGACACATTTGGTATCTTTTATGATTTGGGGGGGAGGGGGGGGGGTCGACACAAAACCTGATAATGAAACTGTTTCCTCTTATTTGCCGATCTGTTTTCTGTAAAGAGTAACAACCTTTACATTTACGGGCCTAGGTAAAGGCCCGGTGCAATTATGAAAGCTGCTGCTGACAGACTAATCTAAGCAACGTCCTTGTCCTCTGAAGCTGGCTCTGACAAAAAAAGTTGAAGAAAATATGTCTGTGGTCTGTGCCCCACAAACTTTCCCGTATGCTGTCTCTCAAACAGGTACTTTGCAACCTGGCATTCTTGGGGTATTCATGTGCCAGTGCTAGGTCTTCTGCAAGAGACCATCTTTTTCATGCTTACCTTAGTGGCAGAGTATACATTTAATGAAAGCTGTGCAGTTCATTAAGATAACCCTAAAAATACCTAATTTTTATTCAGTGTATTACCACAACCAGCAATAGCTTGCTCAGTGGCTGGACGGAGACCAACAGAAGTGCAGAAGAGCCATCAGGAAGAAAGCAAAAGCTCTTTGGTCTGCTCTGTCCCCTCTGCTGGCTGCTGTCATGAAGCTGTTGGGGTGATAGAGGTGATCCACCACATGCCTGACTTTCTCTCGCCCTGCCCTGCCCTGGACCAGAAGGCACACTGTAAATGCAGCTCTCAGTCTGTGGGCACTCACCTTGCTCATGTCTGAGTATCTCTCTGAATCAACAAAGCTCACCTAACATCAGCAAAATTTTCCTCCTTTGAAACCATGCAGATGCATCCTACACTCTGGTCCAGGCGATCTTGTGGAGCTTTCCCAAATTCTCTGGAGTTGCTTTTATAATTCATCAAGGTTCATCCCAGAGTGCTGGAGCTCAGCATGATGGGGCCTGAGAGGGTCTGGTGCTGGATTTCAGTGTGGTGATGCACAGCACTGCTGGGGTGGGATGTTCTGGTGCTTTGGCTTCCTCCGGCGGTGCCTTGTGTGCTAGGAGCACAGTGACTTCTCCTTTTAGAAATACCTATCTCTGTCCTGTCCTTTTTCCTTTGTGCCTCTGTTTCAGAGTAACGCTGTTGCACGGGGATGGGGGGGGGGGAGAGGGGGGGGGGGGGAGAAAATTATTAAAATGCATTATCATATTTCATCAACATTGCTTAACAGAGATCTGGGGTCAAAAGCCAGTGCTGCAGCCCCAAACCAGATGTCATCAAGGTGGGGGCTTCTCTACGAGCCATGGCTATCACTGTGTTGTGCTGATCTCCCTCCCTGCTTGTCCTTTCAGATGTTTGCCACCCCCGTCCCCAGCTTTTGAAGGAGCTGCTCAGCTGACAATTTCTCTTGTTCCACCAACATTGTGCTGGCTGCCTCCTAGACTTGGATTAGGCTCATCATACTTTCTCTTACTGCGTTTCTGCTGTGTGTAAATACAGACACAAATACTGCGGGAAGCAAGTGATTGAATGTCAGATTTGCACTACGTGAAGGTGGGAGGGTATTAACAAGAGAGCTAAGTGATAGGAAAGGTCCCTCTCTCCATCTCCCTTTGCCTACATCCTGAAATCTCCTTTAGAGCTTGCTCCTTCTTTCCAGTCACTTTAAATCTTATTAGACCCCTTTGTTGTCTTAGTCAACTGGAAAAATATGCCATTGTTCTTGAACTACGTGAGGTACTTCTTGAGATCCCCTTTGAAAGGGTAAAATGGACTTCATCTATTTCTCATATGATAAATCCATTTTAAGCTTCTCGGTCTGTCTGCACCAAAGATGTCAAAATTTAATGCTTTGAAATCAATGTAAGTGATAGATCTTTTAATATATTTTTCAGCCTAACACTCTAAAATACCATCTGACAGTTGAAAAACAGATGTTCGCAGTAGAACAGATCTGTCTACATGTAGGTGGGCATATATGAAATACCCAGGGAAAAAGTATCTGCTGCAAGTGTCATGAACTGTTGGGAGAGATAGCTATTACCACATCTAGGATCCCATTCCTGGGGAAAAGATAATTTCTCCTGAAAACGCCTGCAGGGTAAAGTTTATTCCCCTTCTGTCAGCCTGAGTAGCAAAGTAAAGATGCTGTAATAAATGATGGCAGGGACTGAAAAAGATGTAAGAGGATGGAAAAGAAATCATTAATCCACTGCATCAACTCTGCTGCACCTGGTAACAGCCAGCAGACAGTGGGCTGCCAGCACATCTCTTTTATCCACAGGTTCATCTCCTGAGTACTGCTTCTTTTCCTTGGTTTTGGTGGAGGGGTTTTTTGTGTGGTTTTCTTTGTTTCTCCAACTGCTCTTCACCTTGTACCTTGAAGACCAGCGTGTACGGCAGCACGCGTCCTTGTTTGGCTGTGATCTCAGCATCTTCATATCCTGCATGAGTATTTCCTGACAGCCTGTCCCTGCTCCTTCCCTGCATGCTCCGCTGCAGCTCCGTAGGCAGCTCATGGACAATGGCTTAACAAGGTTACCACACTGTTAAGCCAAAAGTAGCCAGGAGCTCTTTTCAGTTTATTATTCATGCTGTTAAGTACGACCTCGAAATTTGTATCGTCGTATAACCAGATGTCAGTTCCTTCAGTTCCTACAAAGCAACTCCTTTTTTCCCCTTCCCCTCCTTTGCTGGCTATCCAGAGAAATGAAAAGCCTGCAACATGAGTTTGTGCTGCTAACAAGATGAGTATTGTCAGGAATACACAAACTGTGGTTTTTCCCTTTCTGCATCCTGAAAGTGAAGAAAAAGGACCTTTGATATGTGCAAAACTCTGTTATTCTTTTTAGTTCTTTGAGCTAATGGAAGGTATCATTATATTATCACACTTGTGTCCCTTCCATGTTTGTTCTGGCCCTTACTCTGCTCTGCAACAACAAGAACATAAAACATCCCATGAGAAACCTTAGGTTAAGTTTATTTGACTTTATTTTTTTTAACCTATGTTGTAATCAGAATTGTTTTGCTAACTTCGTGCACTGAGGTACTTTTTGGTAAAGGCAAAGATTTGCTTGTGGCCAGGGAGGAAAATACGTATGACTGGTTTATGCCTTGCCACCCTGAATTGTAATGCTTTGTTTATTATGACTTTGGGCATGTTTTATTGGTGAATGGAGAGGTCACAGCCTCACATATAGAACCTGTATTTGTGCTTTACGGGTTCTGGGATTTGAAACCACAGGCAGTCACTGAACTTTTGGCTGCCTTAGGTAACGGCATGCCATGACCGAGTGGCTGGACAAGGTCTCTGCTGTGCTCTACCTGAGGGGATAGAAGTGTGACACAGGTCTGGGACCCAAGGCTTGTGAAAGAAGAGGGAAAAAAGGGGTACTGAAAGCCACAGAGTGTGCTTTACTCTCTCTGCCCTCTATCCCAGCCTCTTGCCCTTTTAATGTTCTTAAATTTGGAGCTTCCTAGTCAAACTTTAGAAATGAATGGATCTTTGTGTTTTTATAACTCACCTGAACAATATTTTAAAGGTAGCCCAACTTCTGCAGGGATGGATCCCACGGTATGAACTCGGTAGAAAAGAGTTGTTTCTCTACAGAAGGAAAAGTGGATTTGGATGAGCCCAAGCGTTGAATTTCCCCAGGAGTCGGTGACAGAACCAAGGCAGTGCCTGAAGGTGGAAGAAGCTTGGAAAGACTTGGGGCGGATTTGCTTTAAATTTGTTCAAACAAAGGTGTAAGAATTTCCCCAGATAAGGCACTTAGCGATGTGAGGGATGTTAAGGTGTATGGCGAACAGCCACGTGCTAATTGTTGTGCTGTTTAATTTAAAAGATGAGCAATTAGAATATAACACAAACACATATTTACTGCAATCAGTGGAATTGCAGGGTTCCACCCTGGACGCTAAGCATTCAGGTGTTTTCCTGCCATGTGTTTCATGCATAGCCTGAGTCTGGGATACTCAAAATGAGCTCAAACTGAAGTTCTGTTGTACTCGTGTGTCTACAGCAGCTGCCGAATTTGAAGCACCACCTAAGAATAAATGAAATCTCACTAACCTGATGGTTTAACCTATTTCACAGTGGGGGAGACTACGGCCCAGGGAATTCTTCTGGCTGCATTATGCCTCTCAAGAAATAGAAATCCTCAGCAAACCCTCCAGCTAATGATTTTCTGCCTCTTTCCTTTTTTTTTTTCTCTCTTTTTCTTAAGTTTAATTTATCTGGTGATTTTTTTTTTTTATTATTATTATTATTTTTTTAATGTTCTGACAGCAGCAATGCTGGTTCGTTCCCTTCCCAATCAGGGATCACGTTGAAGCTGCAACAATCCTCATTGGCCAGCATTTGCTCCGACTTCTCCTTTAGATATTTCCAGGCATTCAGCGTGCTGCGTTTCCTCCCTCCATTGGAAGATTACATCTGTTAAGTACTGTTTTCTTCAGCGCTTTGCTGGGATGAGTATAAGAATTGTGTTAGTTTGTAAAATCCCCCTGTGGGAAGCTTGGTTCAGTTCTCACCTCTGGTTATTTTATTCTGAGGGTAGCATGGAATGGACTCCTGAGCATCATCAACCTTTTAACCTTGGCCTTTCTCTCAGAGGACGAACGTGGTGAAGTTTGTCCTACCTAAATCAAACGATCCCTTCAAATACAGAATGACTGTATTATAAATACAATAAAAATACACAATCTTCTTGCCAGAATGTATTTTTTTTTTTCTGTTCTCTGTTTTCTGATGTTATTTTTTTCATGACCATTTACTAAATATATATACATTCTTCCTACATACTTCAGCATCCAGCTTCAAGACTTCTTGTGGTCTTCCCAGATTTGCAGAACTACTTCATAACCCTGTCCTCAGGGAGAAGACAGAGCTGAAGGTGATCCAAAGGACAAGATTGCCCTGCTGGCCCTATAAGGGCAGGTGTGGATGGGCTCGCTGGAGGGGTGTGGGGATCAATGGGGGTAATAGGAACCTCCAAAAGGTTCTTCAGGTTTTTTGGTGCTTATACAGCTGGATTCTCAAGCTCCTGAGAACTGAACAGTGTAAAGTCACATGGAAAATTAAATAATAACGTATAAATAGAATCGTTTGAGTTGGAAGAGACCTCTAAAGGCCATCTAGTCCAACTCCCCTACAATGAACAGGGACGTCCACAGCTTGATAGGGTGATCAGGTTGCCAGTGCACGCACATCAGAGTGGAGAAGAGACAACCTGGAGGAGAACAGGCATAAACTCTTCTCTCCCAAGAAGACTGCTGGGGACTTTGGATATGAATGAAACACGGCGCAGTACAATGGTGAGTTGCAGTACTCTGGAGCAGCAAAAGGCAATTTTTTTTTTTTTTTTTGTACAGATTAGGATATTTTTACATTTGCCCCAGTTCTCGCTGCCTGATAGTGGTCTTTTGCCCATCAACCCACAGTGGGAAAGCTCTTTCCACCAGTCAGTGTACATTGGCAGCGATTCTGCTTTCCACTTTGAGAACAACCCTCTTTCATTTGTTTTTCTTACCCCCTAAGAGGAGATCGTTCCCAAAACTGCTTATAACTGATTCTCACTTCAGGTATATGTTCCTTTCGTGGCTTCTCGAGCTGTGGTCTGTGGAGTAGGAATAGCACATGAGGTCATTCCTGCTGATACCCACAATGAAACATTAGAAAAGCATATGCGACGATTGGTATGTCAGTGGGGAAGGACTAATGTGCCGCGTTACCCTTTCCTCGTCAAACTGGGTTGTAGAGAATGGCTCTGGCAATTGTTTATTTGCAGATCAATATCGCTATTCTATGTTTTTTGTTGTTGGTTGGTTGGTTTGCTTGCTTGTCCCTTCCTTATTTGTACATATCTTTTATTCCGTCTTTTTTCAATTCCTTTTTGGACCCGGTCCTGTGAACAGCAGCTGGCATCGTTGTGCAACCAACTCTCCCATGTCCCTCGTGCTTCCTGACAAAGCAGCATCAGCTCAGGTCCCAGTTGAGCTCTTGTTTCTCACTGCTGCAGGGCAATGCTCAGAGATGTGCATAGCGCAGGGGATGACAAGTTGCTGACCTGGATGGGGACCAAGTGTGTGTGTCCTGGGTAAGCTGGCTTGCACGTTAAGTGGGAACTTTCATTATTTACCAACTAGTCAAAATGATTTTGCTATTGACAGAGGCTTCATAATGTCAGCCATTCCGTTCTTTGAAAACATGAACAAAACAGTGAGAGAACGGTGGCAGGGAGGGGGAAATTCCATTTCTTCCTAAATTGAGTGGAAATATCTTCAGGAAAATTAAAGGAAAAACCCAAGAGGAGGAGAAGAGCAAAAGAAATAACTGTAGCCAAAGCCACTTTCCTTTTTCAATCTACCTTCCAACATGCTCCTGGTAAAATCATTACAAAGGCCGTTTATTTTTAAAATTGAAAGATTGGGGAGAGTCATAATGAGATATTATGTGTAAAAGTTGCACATAAATTTCCTTCTGTCATATTTTGGGCTCGCCTAACGCATCCCCTTGGCAGGCCTGAGGGAAGCTGATCACTTTAGTATAGATTGTGTGTGCTTCAATAATATCGCCCAAGGACAGAGCTACTGGGTGGCTGAGTTGGCTACATGCTGATTTAAAAATTAGCTGGGCTTTTATTGGCCACAGTAAACTGTTCTCAAACAGAAGAAAAAAGTTTGATCCAAAATGAAGAAACGTGTTCGGAGCAAGACTCCTCTCCTTTGCCCTTTTGGGAATGCAATTTTTTACTCAGTAGAGAGATGTTTTAATTCTTTCTCACCTTTATGGAGAGCGATGGAAGAAAGGCGATGTGAATGTGGTGTGTAATGTAGAGCAAAAAGTCCTGCACCGAGTTCTGGGTCCCTGGAGTTTTCCCTTATGTGTCTCCCCGCAAAGACCTTAAGGATGTGGTCCCAGCATCGTGCTACAGCCTGGTCTCAATCTCAGGTCAGAGGGAAGAAAAGCTCTGCCTTCCTTTTTTAAAGCATAAGGACACAAGCTGCCATGCATTTATTACAGAAGAATCCTAAACTCTTTTTGTTGCCGTGTTTGGGAAGAATTGCGACATTTGCTGTCACCTATGCAGTCCAGAATGTTTCCCTTCTCTCAGATGTGGGTTTGTCCTTGAGACCCTCTGAGTCATTCGTACTTTTTTTTTTTTTTTTTTTCCTGCTGAGTTTCTTTTTTATTTTATTTTGTATTTTTGTCATCATTACCCCCATCTCTCTGTTTTTGAGGTTTAATGCTTCCAGGATCTCAGCAGAGTGAGGGATTTCTGCAGCTGCCAAGAGCTGGGGCACTTCCTTCGCCTTTCCTTTCTTGGTCTAAACCAGAAACTAGTCTTCAAGGAGGACAAAGACCATCAAAGTGCTTAAGAATAAATAGTAATTCATAGCAGTCTTTACTAACGTGCTTGATTTAGAGCTCTGGAGTCCAAGTCCTAGCCACATCTCCTCTGTATTCCATTTTTAAGGAGCAGTTGACCTATTTATTCACTTTTTGACCTAGCAGAGGAAGAAATAGAGGATGGAAAAGACATGACCAAAATGAGAGGTTTAAATAAATAGCTTTAAGTGTGGGAGAAGGCCAAATTCGTTGTAACTGTAAACATGGGGTTTTTTTTTTGACGTGAGCCAGATCTGAGCACCCATATACTTGGGGCAAATTTGAGTGAATCTGAGCTTTGCAACCAGTTTGTGCCTCAGTCCTGTGCCAAACAAAAATCTAAACGGGAACTTGGGAAGTGAATGCTGCAGCTCAGTTGGTTCAGATAATCATCCTCTGAGCAAACCTCCCAAACTCGTCCCGTTGGGAGTTACAGTTAATTAAATTAAGATTTCACTCCTCTTCACCGATATCTTCATCTCTGGGTAGAGCCTTGGGCGAAGTTGAAAGTGAAACTTGCTTCCTGTGCTTCAAGGCAGCTTTGTCTAAAACCGACTCCAGAATCAAAAGCGCCGTGCGCAGCTATTAACACGCCCTCACCGCAAGCTGCTCTGCCAGCATTTCTGAATACCCGGTTCCTACAGGTAACCCAGGGTGCTTTCATCTTGTCTGAATTGTAAAAGTAGGCATTGGGGTTTATTAAAGAGTTTGTGTTGCTAACGTGTCATACATCATGCCATTAATTAAGAGGAATTCTTTTTTTCCCCAGTTGGGTGGCTGCATAACGCTGCCAGCATGTATTTATTATCCATCTCTCCCCACCCCGGCCTAACCCAGATGCTGCATGACTGATTGTACCCCAGAGAAGCTCCAGCCTCTTCAGGTAATTCAATTGCTGAGTCTCCAAAACCAATGAATTAAAAAAAACAACCCTCTGCACTGGGCTCTGGTCCCCTTGTAATTAGTAGCAGAGCAGGGAATGAAGTGGGGTGCGGCGGGTCCATGTGTTCCCAATCACAGCCCACACAATGAAAATGTTTTCTTTCTGGGACAATCTGAAGAAACCTCATGGGGATTTGGGGCTTTTATATATATGTGTATGTAATAATAATAATTATCCTCATTAGAAAGCTAACTCCAAAGCTCGGCAGTGTGCTTCAGGAGTTGGTGGGAGAGCTGGCTGATGCACCAGGCACTGACAGCCCACGCGGGACCTCTCACATTGCTTGGGGTGCTTGGGGCAGCACCTTTGGGGATGGGCACAGCCCATCCATTGTCCTTCTGTTTTCCAGCCATGTGCAGCGCGTGGAAAACTGTTGTTTTTAAACCATTTTTCCATCCTGATTCGATCACAGGGTTTCATTTACCCAGGGTGGTCAGAGGAGCAGCACACAGGCACCCAGCTCAGTGAGCTGCCCCTGCAGAGCCCTGGGGACCAGGGATGCATTGTGGGACCTGGGCTGTTATTGTACAGAGGGTAGCAATATTCTCCCTTGGACTGAGCCCTAGGGTATAATTAGAGCTGTTCAGGAATTTTGTCATTAAAAGTCTTTTGGTTGGAAAATGCTAGTTCTTTGAGGAAGGAAAAAAAAACTTTTTCAGAGTTAAAGGGAAAAAATTCTCATGTTAAAGTGGGACAAACTGTGGAATAACCACCAGCCTTGGGTAAAAGAGATGTATGCAAGTCCCAGCTCCAGTGGAAGTGTAGATTACTTATATATAAAAACCAGCACAGTAAAATGGGAGCGAATGATTCTGTGCTCACCCAGTGCATGGAAAACTGTGAAGCAAGGCTTTCAGCGAGATCCTCCCTGTGTAAGCAAAGAGTCTACTGTCAGCCTGCTTCCCAGTTCTCAGGAAACAGATCCAGACTGAGGGACTTGCTGTGTGGCAAGTGAGAGTGGTTTTTGAAAAGTGATGTTGCAAACTCGTGCAGGGAGGGACAGCTCTTCCCCATGTGCCTTCACCACAGGGACTGCACTGCTGGCGAAGGCAGAGCTGTTGTCAGTGGGAGAACCAAAACACTCCAGTCACAGACAGACTGGGATACCAAAGCCATCCAGTAAACAATTAATAACAGCCTGGTGCTGTCATTGTGTTGCTAACTCAGTTTCTGCACATTAACACAAATCCCACACACCACTAACTGACAATAACAGTTCACTCCATCATGGAGATAAAACTGCTCCACTGGAGGTGGGACGCCTGACCTAATGAGCCACTAGCCTACATACTTCAAATACTAGCTTGCAGGCGAGCATCACTCTGTACCCAGCACTCATCACAGTGATCTAATCCTGCCTGAATGTGGCACTCCCAGGAGGTACTCTGGCACAGCACTGCAGGTATCCTCCAGAAACATTATTCCCTAGGTCACAGCACGTCCCAGACTGCATGAGGAAGAAAGGTGCTGGGAAAGCTGCTTGGAAGGCAAGTCAGGTTTCCAATCTCTGCATTTATAGGAGATTAAAAAAAAATAACCAGGGTAGGCAGCCATGCAGCAGACGTCATTGTGTTCACTGAGCTCACTCCCTGATCTGTAACACGAAGAAGAGATTTTAATGAGGTTTTTTGCTGCTGGTGAAGGACTGTGATATTGCATTCTCAGTGAGATCTAGCCAGATCCTCTGGCCTTAATGAATTCTCAGATTTGGAGGAATTATGGAAGAAATCTGAAGTGGGACTTTTCAGTGTTTTCGTACAGAGAGCTTTGTTTCTTCTTTGAAGGTGATTTTATTATTTGGAATACAAACGGTGTTTTGTTTTTAAGATAGGAAATAACAGTCAAATGCTGAAATAGAAATTGTCTGAATTTCTCTACTGACTGAATATCATCATTATATTATTTACGGCTAATATTGCTATGTGATTTATTTATTTATTTATTTTTTAGGGAAGTTTTTAAAGAAGAAACATCTGTTGAGATAAATGTTTCAGAAATCTCAAGGTCTTGCATGAAAATCCTTAACCTCTTCTTTCAAGTATCATTTGCTCAAATGGCATTTACTGTTCTTTTTACGTTTGGCCGAGTTTCACGTTCTAAGATGTTTATTTTGCATTAAAAAAAAAACCCTCAATTTTAGAAATTCATGAGGTGGCCACCGAGGACTTGTGCTACTGGCACACATTGCTAGGAGTTGCAGATCCAAGAAATCAAACATGAAATCTACTCCTAGAACTTCGGTTTTAAGGAAAGTCCAGAAATTGGAAGAGAGCGAGCAGATCAGTCAGCATTGCACTTGATGTCAAAGGGGATAGGAAACTAACTTGGGCTTCAGGGCCAGCTTATCGCAGACAGCAGTAGGTGGAAAGATGAGAGTACCAAGGCACAAAGAAGGAGGAAAGAAGCAAGTGTTGTTCTTCTGTTGATCTGAGTTTCTGTCAGCGCTGTCCAAGGAGGCTGGGAGGCTGGGCTAATTCACCAGGAGGTCAAACAGCAATGCCTGCTTTGGTGTTTGTTATTTTCAACTCCTAAATTCTGCTTATTGGAAACTCACTTAAAATAATGAAATAGAGGAGGCCAGTTTACATGGTCTAAATTTTAGCATAAGCTTTTGTGTACAGGAAGTGTCACTTCTAAGCCAAAATCCCAAGTGTGTGAATTCTTCATATTTGCAAGTGTGTCCACCGTACATCAAGACCAAATTGAAATTCATCCCCCAGTACCTTTTAAGTGCACACAGAGTTAGCGTGACTTTTTTTTTTTTTTGCCAT
Organism: Alectoris magna; assembly: GCA_030625065.1. Lineage (NCBI taxonomy): Eukaryota > Metazoa > Chordata > Aves > Galliformes > Phasianidae > Alectoris > Alectoris magna. Next base: position 9,602,485 of record CM060576.1, on the reverse strand, counting down.
AAATCCTTAATGTTTGGTTTAATCTGTCATTTTAAAATTCGGGGAAAAAAAATCATCCGGGTTGTAATTTGACAGACATAAAAAATGGGGCATTTCATGCATGCAGTGATATTTTCAGAAGCGTGTATGCATTTGACTGCCCTATTTTGTGAGAGGTCTTCTGCAGGAAGGGCTTTGCAGATGGCCAGATCTGCAGTGAATAGATGCTTTGGGAACATATTAGCTGCTATTGAGCATGTGGATTTGGTGCACTTCTTGTGTGCACGATTAACCACTCCAAAATGTTAATGACAAAGGGATCATTATGTTTCCAAACATGTTTATTGTATAAATATTGTCCTTTCTGGTTCAGCAGTGTATTATTCTCATTCCTTTTGTATGGCCATAAAACTACCCCTGTTCTTGCTTTTCCGAACTGGTGTAACTGGCATGAGGAATGCAACAGCTGGTTAACTCTGCAATGATCCAAGAGCAGCAGAAGACAAGGAGTGCAGAGGGGGCTGCCTTCTTCTGCCAAATGTAAAACTAAGCAGCTGCTTTATATTTTCACATGAACAAAAATGTTTTGTTAACTGCTTCCCTGCCAAAGGCAATGTGATGTGCCTACAGTGGGGTATGGCTGCCGGACTACAAGGGTTACTGGGCATTAACAGGCTCCTTTTTTTCCAAGCAGTGGCCAATAGCATCCAGGACAAGTGCTTCCATCACAGCAGGAATGCCTGTAGGACAGTATTCAAATGACTTTATTTTCTCTTTAGTGCATGAAGCATACCCATATGTACAAAAAAGAAAAAACAACCATAAAAGAACATTCTTAAGACTGCAAATGCTTAAAAGCTGGGAAATGCCACTGGAGAAATATGCTTTCTGCTCATCTTTAATTATATATAATAATAGACTCATAAGAGGATAGGGGTGTAATAGACCTTAATATGTCAACTAATTCTCCCCAACTCAAGCAGAATTGGCTCTGTCATCTAACAGTTGTCAAACCTGTCTTTCAATATCTCAAGTTCTCAAGATTTTTTTTTTTCAACCAAGTGTGGCTTTTGGGGATCCTGGGGAGGCTGCATTAAACCTTTCCAGAACTGAAGATCTTCATCTTATTATACAAATGAAAAGGTGGATGAGGAAACTACTGTTAATTAAAAGAAAAGTGAGATTTCTTTTTTTAGAATCAGAGTATCGGAAGTGAGACTGAGAAGAAGGCATTTCGCCTGCCAAAGGATATACAGCCTGCAGAACTGTCTAGAGGTAGGAATTACAAAGGGCAGAAATTGAGCCCAATGTTATATATTTGCATCTTCCTTTTTTTTTTTTTTTCTTTCCTACTTTGCTGGTGAGTGGGTGCTGTGGAAAAGGTAACTAAGAAGAGGCTAATCAAGAGGCCTAAGATGATGTGTGTGACGTGTAAATAAAAGACATTATGAATAGAAAGCTATCTCAGAAAGAGGATCTGGAGCAAGTGAAAAAGAAGTGCTGCAAATGTTCATGGTCCAGGCTCTATCTAGAAAGGGGGGGTAGGTTCATGAGACTGAAGTGCCAGAAACACAAGTGCCAACTTGTGTGGCTGTGGGCACGGCGGAACTGCTGACGTGCTGGTGATTGCTCTCCTTAACAGTTGGAAAACTGGGAGAGGAGTCCCTGGTGGGGACACAGCACTGAAGCCTTGAAGTGTGGAGCAAAAGCCCATGGTCACTGTACTCATGAAATGCAGCAGTAAACTAGATGGGTCTCCCACCTAATTGGGCTGTGAAATGCATTCCGTGTAGCTTAGAGTGGGCTGGGTGCTGACAGCAAGCTGTGCAAAACCAGGAGGTTGCAGATAGGGAGGAAATGTCTGCTTGCAATGTAATCTGAGGAAATAGGACAGCCTTCAGCCCCGGGGGCATGCAGCAGGGAATCCACCTTCTAAGAGTGTGAAACCCCAGTTTTCAAGCTAAGCATTTATCTCCAAACTTTCCTGTGCCCAGTCTGATGTGCAGAACAAGGCTTGCTGAATTGCAAAGAGTGATCTAAACGCAGTGCCAAATGCTTGTGCTTCATATTCCATTTATTCGTAGCCCTCTGTTTAAAGTCAGCTTCGAGTTTAACTTGCCAAACAACCCTTTCCCACTTACGAGACTTTCTGTTTTGAAGGGTGGAGGAGGAGTGAAGCTGGAGGAGACTGACAAAAAGGTTGAACAATTTCTGTGGATGTCTTCATAGAGATAGTAGTGTCTTGTGGAGCATCTACCCAAGGATGTGTTCAGGGAAAGCAGGAGATGGAGAGCATTGGCAGCCAGACTGGAATGGGTCGGTGTAGGGGCTATCAAGGCCCAGTGCCAAGTCTGGGAAGCGGTGCCTCCTGGCAGGCATATACAGCAGGAGTAAAGAAGGCAGACAGTGGAGGAGTGAGCTGGGAGGACCACAGCTCCACATTGGTGCGCAGTGAGTGGTCTGCAGGTGAGACTTCTGCCAAGAGCAGCAGGGAGGGCACCGCTGTGCTAGGGCTGCAGAGCACTTACAGCTTAATCATGGAAAAAAAACAAATTCCAGAAGAAAGCATTTTCACTTCCATAACATTAAGTAAAAGAGCAGCTCCTCTGCTTGCTCTATTGTATTCCTCTCTTGCTCTATGTTAGATGTGGCGATGTGAATGAAAAAGAGCCCTGATCACACAAAAATTTGGAAAATCTGGGTAATGTGATTTCCAGAGGTTGGTACCAGTGCTTCTGTTGAACGCTGTGAGATCCATGTGTTCAGACACACTGGTCCTGGTTCATTCGGTTCTCACATCTCTGAGGAAGAAGATGCCTTCTCATCTCCTGACACACCAAAACTGGTCTCTTAAGTAGTACAGAGAATGTTACCATTTTGAGAAGAACAGTAAAGCGTGTGCTTCGCTTTACTCACACTAAACACTGTACCACGTGCCTAACATTAAGCACTAACTGAGCAATGCCAGACAAGCAGCATGGCTTGGGATAAATTTAAATGATTGGCTTTGAAGCATTGGTGAATCTTCATATATTTATTAGAACTTGGCCCTCAGGTGGCAACTCCAAGCATCCCCCACAGCAGAAGGGACTTAGCACTTTCAAATGAAGTTCTGGCTCAAATAAGGTATTTAGTTTATCTTTCAGAGCATCATGTGTGCTTGAAGCAGCCTTCTAGACACCTGGAGCTGTGGATACTCAGTGCAGGTATGTCTCAGTTATGTATCACTGGCTTATTTTGTGACATGGCTTCAGGAAAAAGCAGGGAAATGGTATTGAAATGTACATTTTTTTAAAACAAATTTTAGTTTTAAGAAAAGCTTGATAAATTATGAGTTGAATCTCCTTCAGCCATTATTTACTAGACGTTTTTAGAGATTATCTATTTATTTATTGCCCTCTGAGACCGCTAGAGAGGAAGGAAAATGCAGTTAGTCCATCACTTCCCTGGATAAAGAGAGATGCAAACTCTTAATAAAGTATCGATGGCACCCCAAGGGGACAGAGAGAGATTTGCATGCCAGTGGCCCAGCTGACAGACCACATAAGTTACTGCAGCAGCAGCGAGGTCCTGTCAGAGACAGGAGCAAGATGAGAGAAGAGGGAGCAAAACACGATTTGTACTGGCATGCAGTGAACAAGCTAAGCTGTGTAAAAATGAATACATGAAATTAAAAGGATTAATGGGACAAGTTAGTGCAGGGTAACAGGGAAAGTCCCCTGTCTAGGTATTTCTGCCAGGTTCCACCCAGGCAGGTTATTATTATTATTTTTTTTAAACCTTCTTTCTTTTGTTAGTGAAATTTCATCTGCAGAGTGCCTCATGAGCAACATTCAATTCCTCCCCCTCAGCTCTACCTGGATGAGTCCTGTGAGCTTTAGAAATTTGCTTTTATTTAAAAAGTCATGTCTGTTTTCATGAAAGCCTGAGATGTTGGCGCTGTCCAAGGAAAGCTAATGGCATGCTGGCCATCCAAAATCATCTAGCAAGTTCATTTGCATCGACTGCTCCTCTTAACCTTGCGCTGTAAATCACTGGTAAATAGCTGTGCCATGCACCCTGGGCTGGCTGCCGTTCAGAACTGAGAAGAATCATTTCTGCTTATGCCACGAAAGCCTTTGGATGAACGTGTAGAGATGTAAGGTTTTACTATTTAAATCACAAAGCAATGTCTAATATTTTTCTGCAATAGTGTTTTGCTCTGAGCAGTCCGTTTTAAGCCTATTCCCTCTCACTTCTGAAGTTAAACAAACCTATGTGTATGTAACCAGCATTTCTCCATTAGGTGGTGGGGGTTTTTGCTTTTGTTTTCTGGAGTTTTTTTTGTTTTCTTACTACTTTACCTGGTTTTCAGCTCACAAAAGGCAATCACGAGATGACAGTCATTTTTTTGCAACAGTAGGCTGACTAATTGAGGGAGAGGGATGATATTTGGGAGTGAAAAACAAAGCTGTGACATGTAAAATTGCATATAAAGTGTTTGATTTTCTTTTTTTTTTCTTCATAAAATTCTCACCAAGTGAACTCCAGATGTCAGCATTTAAACGCTGTCAGGTATTACTTGTATTACTGTGGCATCTACGCAGGTGTTGCTCACACCTAACCTGAGGGGCATGGTGTGCACTGCAATGCTTGTGGTTTAGGTAGACAAGTCAGAAAAACTGAAGATCAGGAAATGTTAGCACTATCTTACTTCAGTTTCTTTCACCCTTGAAAAGTACTTGTGACCGGTTGCAGATAACATAGATTAATCAGAGTTTAAGATGATGTGGAGATTGGTGCCATGGTTCCAGTGCATTTTCAGTCCAGAATTAGTTACTTCTGTGTGCAGCTGTAATAGTTTGGGTTACTTCACTGTGAAGGGTGAAGTGGCTTCTCTGCTCATTTGGGAAAGAAGCAGCTTGAAAGTATTGCTCTTAGCCTGGCTTTGACCTTTTCATGAAGGTTTTTGCATCTGCTTTCCCTCGTTTGTCATTTGTCTTGCTCTATAAGAAAACTTGAGTCAGTTTTAGAGGTCTTACTACTTCTTGTGTCTTCGGAACAAAGCAGTTACTATCTACTAATGGAGATTTATTCGTTGCATCTAACAGCTTGAGGATTTCTAAGTCATTCCCTGTATTATCATAGAATCATAGAATGCTTTGTGTTGGAAGGGACCTTTAAGATTATTTAGTTCCACCCCCCCTGCTATAGGCAGGGACACCTCCCTCTAGACCAGGTTGCTCAAAGTCCCATCCAGCCTGGCCTTCCTGGGTATTCCTGGAATCTTGTCCCAGGATCATAAAGCCTTGAATGGATCCATTGGATCCATGGATCCATTCAAGCCTTTCTCCATGCCCATACGTCCTGGTGGGATCACCCAGTAGCAAGTCCTTACACATCATTGTTGGAAAACGGGAGCCAGCACTAATCCTTCACCTTTGTCAGAAGAGAATGCTTTGTCTGAATGTAAAAATACACTTATATGTCTAGTGAGTAAGCAAACATAGCAAATATTAACACAAGAGCCTTTCTGCTGAGGAGAATTAAGCCTAAGTGGGGCTTGGCCAAAAGGGTAATGAGAGTCAGAGCTGGAAATAAAAAAGGGTTATGCTTCAAAAATAATGTTTTGCTTAGATTGTTGAAATGTGGTCAAGGGAATGAAAAAGGGGACAGGGGAGTTTTGCTGCAGTAGGGCACGTGTGTGTAGGAACATCTGGTACGTTTGGTTCTGACACTCCAGGTCTTTTACCAATTCCTGCCCAGGACTGCTGAAGTAAACCAGGTGTAAGTGGTTTGTGCAGAACAGCCAAAACCACATCTTACTCTCCAAAACCGTGTCTTGAACATGAAGGCTTTGTTCTCTAGGGCCAGAGCTCCTCTTTCCCCACTGGTAGTCCGTGAAAGTGTTTACAGAGGCCAGCAGCCCAAAGGAATTGAATTCGGGACCTTGAAAGCTTCGGCCTTCACAAAATAAACCTTCAAAGGAGCTTCAGAACTATCAGCAACAAAATACTTTCTATTCTCATCCATGGCAGCCCCCTGCATTCCTGTCTTGTGTTTATTTAACGATTTAAAAAATAAATCCATTGCTTTGAGCTCAGGGCATTAATTTTTTTAAGGTCTGTGGGGTCTTTTTTCCATGCACACTTCCCATAATATTCTATGATGTTTTCTTTTTCTTTTTCCTTTTTTTTTTTTTTTTTTAATTCAACCATCATTTGCTCTCATTGATGATTACAGCTCTTGCTGTCTCCTGTTGGTTACAGAATAGGTGAGGTGAGGAAATGCTGATGACAAAAGGTCCTGTACTCCTCCTCTTTCTTGGACCTGAGAGGTCCAAGTTGGTTCCTCCTTTCTACATGGGAGGTTTGACTTAAAATAGATCTAAAAAAAGAATATTTTCAAATATCTGCACTTAACACCGTTCTGCCATGTCTGTTCCTTGTGCTGTTAGCACTGAAATTAATGTCAGTCTCACAAAGAGTGTAGTCAGGAGGCTGTTTAAGTTACACTAAAAAAAAAAAAGGAAAATAAATGAAACCCAAATCCCTAGGATCTACTTAATTGCCCCAAAAACTGGACAAACACCAGAGCTAATTTGAACTATTTGCTCCAAATTACTGTTGTGAGTTTAGCTCCTTGCTTGGTTACTGCGTAGTTCAGAAGTCAAACCAAATACATGAAGCAGACCTGCAATTTTAGAAAAAGAAAATTAGGAGGATTTTTCACTTCATCCAAGTAGCTGGATTTGGTTATTATTGCCTGATGAGACTGATTGCCTGTATCGCATTATGTGTTGCTTTTCCCTCCTTGTGTGGCTGAATGAGGGGGAAATGGAAAACCCAAAAGCAATTTAAAGTGAACAAAAAACCCATAGTGAATTTTTTTCATATTTTTCAAGGGAGTTCCTTTCCAACTGCATCTCCTGTTTAACAAATTATATTAGTTCTTCTATATTTTCTCTCTCTCTCTCTCTCTCTCTCTCTTTCTCTCTCTTTTTGCAGACATAATAGAAAGGCCCTTGCCTCACCCAAGTTTTCTTCCATTCCCATAAATGCTTATGGGAGTTGTAAACATCGCACCAGAGCACCTTAAAAGTGGAAGCCAAGACAGAAATACTACCAATTCCTGTATTATCTGGCTGGATCTCATGTTCAAATGCCAGTCAGGATGCACTGGAGATGTTTCTCAGCAGCAGCCCAGCAACATGAAAAAGATGAATGAAGTCTTTGGCCATCGTAATCTTCAGAACTTAACCTACTTTTCTCATTCAACAATGACAGGCTGTTGATCATGTGTTAATAATCTAGCTCTGTGCATAAGATAGGTAGGATTTCAACCTGTAGCAGTTCTAGCAGGGCAAGCTTCTCTAACTGAGAGTATCTCCTGTAACTGGGAGCATCTTCTGCTTCTTTTCAGTGCAGACACTGGTGCTTTTGCTAAGGCAGAAGGCACTGGTAGACAACGCAATGTGAAAGGCAACTTCTTATTCTCAACAGGCAAATGTAGGTAATTATTCGAAGGAAATGACATCCTTTGTGTCAACTGATGGGAGACAAGTGGCACTTGAAGTATTAATCCACAAGGATGTTTGAGGACGCATCAAGAGCTCAACAGCCATCCCTGTGCACGGAGTAGTGTGGTGCTCCTGGAGGTCTCAATGCATCATGCAGGGCAGCTCATTCTTGAACCAGTTCAGCGTGCCATTGCTTGTGCAAGACACGTGTCCAGCCACCAGACTTGCATAAATTGGCTCTAAATAGTTAATTAAATGCATTTGTACCCCACCACCTGATTTGCATACAGAGTTGTCAAAACAGTGTGCTAAGATTAGACACAATGTACTCTCTGAACACAATTGTGCGACTGAAACACTCTGAAAATCTGGCGCATTGAGTTAAATTTTCACATTGTGCCTTCTTGTGTAATAACAATAATCTCCTCTGCCTTGGAGTATAATCGCAATAAAGAGCTTTTTGTGATTCATTCAGTGTTTATTCACTCAGTAAACAGCCCTTTATTGCTTTTTATACTACAAAGCAAATGAGATTATTGCTTAAATTGTCCGGTAGCAACTAGCTTCTGTCCTCTGGCTTGCTTGTTCGGTTTGTTTTTGTGTTGTGGTTTTGGAAAAGAAAACTTGTTTAAAATTAGCTCCCCAATAAATCACAGTAACAATGAAGTGAGAGTTTCTGCAGTGTGACAGATTTGTAGCTTTTTATGTTTGTAATGATGATGATATGTTTTCTAGCTTATTTATTCCCTTCTGCCTTTATTCTCCTAAACTCTGAAGTCTGTTGCAGTGAAGAAGGCCCTAAGATGCTGAATTTTGGGAAGGGAGAACCTCTACTCTAGTTCTTATCCTAATCTGCTCCTAAAAGCTTCAGCCATTTTCTTCACTTGTCCTTGCCTGTACAATAAGACTGATGATGTTATCTCCTTTGGAAAGTGCCCCAAGGTCTTTGGATGGCTAGAAATAAATATTTTTGTTATTCACAGAATCTCCCAATGCTTCCCAAGAGCAGCTGTTTTTAACATATCATTGCTCCATGAAGATGTACAGTGAAGGAACTCTGCAGGCCTCAAGACAGAAAGGCTGGGAACACCGCAGTGGTCATCAGATGGAGAGCAGCAGGTCAGCTGTAGCCGACATTTGTTCATACACTCCTTCCCTGAGCATGAAATGGAGCAGCCTACTATTAGTCCTCATCTTGAGGCTACGTGGTATCTTCACCATAAGGACAGGAAAGACTAATTCTCTTGTTGAGGCAGTAGTGCACAAAATGCCATTTCTTATTTCAGGCTTGCCAGCATTCAGACGTTAGCAAAGCATTTCACTGATAATTATTGATCTTCTGTATTTATAGAAAGCTAGGACCTGGTACAATTCAATATTCAGGAGATGCCAATTTTCTATGAATACCTGAGAATGACTTGGTCATTTTCCATTTCTGTAATTGCTTCTGTATTGCTGGGGCGTGAATTGCATTCTTTAAAATCAACCTAGAAATGGAGCATGAAGCTGAAACTGAATTTCTTTCTTCTTATTGAAGCCAGGTGTGCTCTTTTCAATTTGGGCACTTCCAGTATTGCTTAATGTCCAACTTCGCTTACTCACACCTAGTGTCAGCTTCCACACTCAAACAGATACCTTAAATTAATTAATCAAGAATCGCAATCTGGGGCTTTCAACCTGTTAAATACATAATTGGTCCCGTGTTTTCTCTGATGGACTATTTTCTACAGAAATCTTTGCTGTTATCTAGTCTGAAAACTTTTGAGTTACCAGATTTCTCCTTTGATAATAGTGTTTCCTATATTTGCCTCTTTTCTTCTCTTCTTCTGTGCTATATTCAGTTGTCTTAAGAGTTTTTATGCTAATTTAGGCAATGACACGGTTCTTGAACACAGCAAGTTGAGTCCCAGCTCTAGTCAAGGCAAAACTTCAGCTCATTGGCACCAGAAATGAGATGGTATATATCCCTGGTGCCTTGATATTGGAATATCATTCAACATCTCTGACCCAAAGGACCTAGTTATGCCCTGTCTAGTGCTGAGGGACAAGTCTGATGTCAGCTACCACCTTCTGCATGCCCACCTTTGCGTACAGTGCTAACTAACCAGCTAAAGGGCATGCTGCAGGCATTGAGTTCATTGGGATATCTCCCAGTGCTTGAAAGATAAATCGAGGCCTGGAGTACCATAATTTTACAGTTCGACAGCACAGCTTCCAGAGGTTCCTCTTTGGGAGCTACAGTGTAAAAGCTGTTGTGGTCCTGGGCAAAAAATGTTTAAACAAGTTCATACTTGTATATATTAAAGTGGAGATTTTCAGAGCCCATATTGGGAGTGAAGCAGTGTTCTCTCTTTCCCTTTGAGATTCCTGCCAGTTCTGCCCTTGGTTCCTTTATGAATGTGATATGTTTGGTTTCAGTGGATAGGAATATATATTTTCATATACTTCATAGTTTCCATGCGTACAAAACATGGTAAGTGCCCAGCCTCATCTATGATTAGATTTTCGTTTCACAGGATAACAGTGACTCTATGAAGCATATTTTCATGTGGTAACCAGTAAATGTTTCCATTTAATGATTAGACAGTATACTTCCTTTATCAAACCTTCTCTGAAAACGTTTATTGTTTTAAGAATGCATTCTCACAGGAGGCCTGTTGCTTTAACTACATCTCATTTTGAAGAGGCTCTGCTCTGGTTCACAAAAGCTTTCAGATTGCTAGATGAAGCATGTGGTTTGTTAGAATAAGGTGAGAAAACGTGAGCTGATGGCCAGCGTGCCAAACAGGAACTTAAGAGACTTTTCCTCACTTACCAGCCCTGATACTGGGTTTTGGGATGCCCTTGAGCATGTCACTTCACCTCCGCATGCATTCTGCTTGTTTCACCTCGTTGGCTGGAACTTCTCATCTCTTCTCACTTCAGTCCCACGGTCACAGCTCTGTCTCTCACCGGGGCTTGCAGGGTGCCCAGCACGATGAGGGTACACAGACCCAGCTGTCAGGAGAAATATTAATTAATCAATGCTCCCAAACAGAGCTCTGCACAGATGCTCTCTGTGGACCCTCAGTGCAGCCTTGGAGCTGCTGGAGATGCACTGTTCTTTGCGAACACGGCCTATGGATATGATTAAAAGAACCTCCTCAAATCATCCCAACTTTCTCACTGTTAAACATCAGCCATCAGCTACAGCTCCTTCTCTTTTTGATTTTCTTTTCTTCTCCTTATTTTTTTTCGAACCTGGCAGCCTCAGTCAATAAGCCATAAGCGCCTAGCTAAGAAGAACTGCTGTCATCAGACAAAAAGGCCTCCAAGTCCACATCCCTAACAACCTATTTTAATAACAAGAGCAATAACGGGATTTATTATGCATGCGGCTTTCTGCAATCATTTCTGAAGAGAAAATTAGTTTGAAGCCCTGGGCGACAGTTGAACTCTCAGAGGCGCCTAAAATAAAATAAGGAGGAGGGGGCGAGGGGGTGCCGAAAAAAATAATAACTGAGGAAAAAAGTGTGGTGGGAAAAGTTGCTGGAGCAAGGATGCCAGTAAACTTTACCTGTGAGTTGCTCTTGTCCTCCAGAGGGAGGAAGAGAAGTGAAGGGGAATAAAAGACGAAGGAGGACAAAGCTGCTGGTGGCACGAGGTGAAGATCTGAGGCAGGAACAAATCTGGCACACATATGGATGCACTATGTGGGCATCTGCCACCACGTCCACACCCGCCCCCAGGAGCCACCAAAAATTGCCTCACTTCCCAATCAGAGCCAGCTACACCTTGAAACCGAGGTTTGGGTACTGGCTGCAACAACAAATGCCAGGCCCTGAAAGCCCCTGTGGGAGAAAAGTGTGTCCTGAGGGACCAGCAACATCGTCAGTGCCCCGAGTGAATCACAGAGAAGGAATGGCTTTTGGGAACAGGAGTAGGATTCTAACCGGGCAGTGACCTGGTGCTGTTCTCTGGCTGGCTGGGTGCCTCGCAGGTGTGCTGAATTTCTGCCCCAGACCAGGCCGCATTTGGGCCCACAGTACTCCTCCCTCCTCAGCAGCCCCATGGCGTGCCGAGGGGTTTGGAGGGCTGGAGGTGGTCTATGTTCGGTGGCTGGGATAGTCTGAGATACAGCCTGAAATCCAGAAATTAGTTCACCAGCCTGGCGCTGGGAGCTACCACCCAAGGAATGAGGGTTGCGTGTAGTCCAGCGCTGCATAGGGTGGCAGAGATTTGGGGAAATGATGGGACAAAGCTGGCTTTGGTCTGCCCTGAAGATGATTTCCCTCCTGTGGGATGAGCTTCACCAATGGCCAACACAGGGCCAGATGCCACCACACCGAACTGTTTTCTTCTTCTCCATCCCCTCCCACCCCGAGTGAGTTTGCTTCCCCTGTCCTTGACCAAGGTAAAATAAAGGAGAGGGCTGTGCTTGTTTATTGGGTGGCCATTGGAAAAAGACAAGGCCAATGGCTTTTCTGTATGTCTGATTGAATGCTGTCTTTAATTCTTTGGGATTTTAACATTCTTTTTTCCTTCCTGATGCAATATATGAATCTAACTGTTGGAAATGCTGCGGGCCCAGCCGATTGAGACCAATAATCTCAAACCTGCTATTAGATGCTCCCTGCTTTTGGGGCTCTGGTTTGAGGACACATTGCTTTACTTCAGCTCTGCAGTTCAAGGCCGCCCCTTTTGAAATGTAAGGGGTGGCCAAAGAAAATAACGTGGTTATTGTTCAAAAAGTCATCGTACCAGAAAAGTATATGATCGCTTAAAGGCAGCATCAGTGAGCAGGGTCTTCTGCTGGCTTCATCCAGGGCCTTGGCTAACCATGTAATTCCATAGTGATATTTATGGCCTGTATATAAAAAAGAAAATGGTCTGAAATCCTGTGGCTGTTTGGTACCCATGTCTTTAATGTCTAACTGCTTATTCGTTCTAAAAAGTGGGATTTAATAAGACAGTTATTGTATGTTATTTAAATACCAATTGATTATTAAAAACAGTTATTTATAACTACAAATTATAAAGTACATGGGGAAGCGCAGCCAATCAAATCAGCAGCTTGCCTGATGAATATCCTTTCCTAACCCCATCATTTTATATATAGAAAGGAGGTTGACTTATGCAGCGGGAATAAAACTAACTTAACTGCCTTTCTGGGTCATTTCTTTCTTTGATGAATACTTGTAACTCCCCTTAATGGTAACAGGACCTTTGCTTTCCAACTGAGCAGAATATAAACAGAAATCACTGTAGGGGCTCCACTGCCTTTTGGGGGGCTCTGAGCAAGGTTAAGCAGAGGCAGATAAAACAGCCTTTGCTTTAATAAAGCATGCCTAAAATATTCCTGACTGAGATCCTCTTTCTCTCTTTCTTGACCAAGGCTGCCCAGAGGGTCCTGCTGTCTGCCCAAGAGATGGTGCCTCTCTGGGACAACAGCAAAGCCAAACTAACAAAAAAACTGGCAAGTCAGAACCCATTTTGTAGTGGCAGAGTCCCACTCCTTGGACCAGAAGGCTCGTCTGTTTAAGACTGCATCTTTCTTTAGACTTTTTTTTTTTTTCCCCCACATCATTCTTTAAAGATTTTTCTCTCACGTAATCCTGGACTTCTTCGGTGGCATCCCCATCTGAGAGAATGATAAAGACATGTTGAAAGCTTCAAGAAATGAGCAATGCTCACCTTACCTTTCTTCTCTCTCTCCTCCCCCCCGCCCCCCCTCCCTTCCCTTTCCTTTTTCCCTGGTTAGATTATACTATTAATGAAAGCTAGGGGAAAAAAAGAAATTCAACCAGGTAGTCCTTTCCTGACTCCTTTTCCAAATGTAAAGTGCAGCTGCTGTTGCAGGTACAGGTTCTACTGCTCCAGCAAGCTTTCATGGCACAGCCAGCCTAACTTGCAGCCAAAAGAGAGAAAATCTGGTCCAGTATTTATATATCTGTTTAGGGAAATTAACCCAAAACAAAGTGGTAGCTGAAAAGCCAACAATGAAGGAGGGGAGCGAGAACTTGTTCTTTTAGAAAACGAATCCTGTTAAGGTAGGCTCACAGATAAATGAGAAACACTTGGAAATCCTATATCCTGGTGTGGCTTTGTGAATTAACTGTGCAAAGGAAATGGCTTGCTTTTCCTTTGTGAGACTCATTAACGTCTGCAGGTTCCACACTGAGGTGTCGTATCACCAGCAGATATCAATCAGCACGGCTCCCCTGAAATCAGTGTAACTGCATCAATTTACACAAGATCCATGTCCAGGAAAAACAGACACATCCCAGGGTGATGTATTAAAGTCAAGGAAAGCAGCAGACCTTCCTGCACCAAAGTGCTTTTATTTTCACAGGTCTCTCATTTAAACTTAATGTTCTTTTAACTGAGGTTCTCTTTAGATTTAATGGTGTTATTTGACAAAAGGTGTTTTGATTCACTGTTACAGGATATTTGCAATTAACAGAAGTGGTGATTCATCCCTGTTTGATTGTATCTTTTTTTCCCCCCCCTTTTAGTGTAGCGGGGAAAAAAATAAAACCCTAAACAAGAGCTTTAAAAAGATCTTCATTACATTTAATATCACTCTCGATTTAGTTGAAGGAAAATACTTCTGTTTGTAAATTAACTTAGGTTAGTTCCACTGAAGACAACTCTTTGTTTTGCCACATGAGAACAAATACTTTGAAATTGAATTTTCTATGGGTCGAAGCCCTGCTGTTACTGAACTGAATGCTATAAAACCGACTCGGAGCAAAAGCAACAGTGGGCCAAGCCTTGCAGTTTTTATGGAAACCTCTGTATGCCTCCAAGTATTTCTAAGCCACCCATTCACACCAGCATCTGAGATGAATCATTTCTTATGAATACATTGGCTGATAGATCTCCTTTTCTCTGCCTAGAGTTAGTGAAAAAAAAAATAATAATAAAAATCTGTGATTTCCTTGCTGCTTCCCCAAAGTTCTGTGCTAACAAATTTCACTCTCCGAGTTGATATTCTTTGTGAAGTATAATGTGAAGTTGATAAGATGATAGATCATTAATGTATTTGCCTGACGGTGTCACTGCACACAACCACCAAAGTGCCACAAGGAATGCTTTAGAACAGGAGGGGTGCTCACAGCAGGGGACCCCCAGGCCACCACAGGTCTCTACAGGTGTGTGTTTTTTTGGAGCCAAATGAGCCACACTGTCTTGGTCTGGAAACTGGTCTGATCATTAACTCAGGGTTTGCCCTTGTAGTGAGCCTAACTTGTTGCTTTTATCCTCATTTTGCTGAGAGCAGAAGGTGTAAGAACGTGCTGGAGCAGAGCTGGCTGCACATCACATCAGTTATGTGGCAGCTTTAGCAGATCCCCAGAAAAAGCCAGTGGTACTAGGAAGCAGAGCCTTCGTTTCGGTGAGGTTGTTGCTTCTTTAAGACCCAACGTAGGTCAGGGTCTGAGCCGGGTTTGGACCTTGACCAAGCCCCTAAATCTGGCTGGGCTGAACTTCAGCAGTGCTGGAAGAGGGCAGGATTTAGAGCTGGATTTTATCACTCTGGTTTAACTTCAGACTTGCATGTGAAGAAGGGTCTGTGCTGATTTATGTTGCTCTGGCTTGAGCCTCAGCGCTGTGTTGCAAGACCTCTGCACAGACACACTGTGCAAAGAAGCCAGCTGACGTTCCAGCCAGTTTGCAGCCCAGGAAAGCCACCAGACTGCCAGAGCACACATTCAGAGCTGCAATTCTGGACAACTATCACACACTTAAATACCATTTACACTCTTCAGTGGCATCACAGTGACATCTGGTACAGTAACTCTGGAGGATTATGTGAAGTGAAGAGTGAAATAACTTCACCAAAAGGCAAACACTGAAGTGTTCCCTTTTGTGTATTGAGCATCCCTATAGGCTCTGTACTTGCTCTTTTCAGACAATGCTTTCTTGGCTGGTTGGATTATTGTATATCACCTCTCTAACCTGCTGTATTAATTTCCATTGACTGTGAAAAGAACTTGTCAAATACGGAGGGAAGAGGAGGGGGGAGTCTTTTAATCCATAAGGCACAGTTCTTAAAAGCACCTTGTTGTGTAGTAGCTGCACACAAGTGAAGAATTTGTCAAGAATACAGGGCTGCTGCTAATTGTCTGAATAAATTACAGCTTTGGAGCCTGGAAGCCACAAATCATGTCACTGCAGCACTAAGCCGTTCCTTTATGGAATTGGTCTTTTACAACCTGGAAAAAAACTTTTCAGAAGGCTTCCCTGTGGGAGAAATTAGACTCTGTGTGTGTGTGCGTCTTGTGTGCAGGTGTAGCGTGGGGTGGTGAACAGGGTTGGCTCTGTAGTCTCCCAGCTTCTGTCTTTGACATGAGGGCTCCCAGTCTGCTCATGTTTTACGCTGACACCAGCCAACATACCACATGTGGAGCAGCAACTCCATGGGTGAAGCCAGCTAAGGTGGAAGAGAAACGAACAGGATTAAGGGAAAACTTTTGGCTGCGGGGGGGGGGGTGGTAAGTTCAGCAGTACAGACCCCTGCTCGTTCCTCCTTGCACCATAAGGGCAAGCCAGCCTCAAAAGAAAACAGTGTATAATGAAGTACAGATTCACTTTGCTGCAGAGGACTTGCACAAAGCACTACTGATGATTTTATCCTTTAAGATAACTATTTTTTTCACAAACACAAAACAGCAGATACTTGGTACCCTTGTGGTGCTGTCACTTGCTCATTTTTTTTCTACCTGCTTTAGCTGTGTGTAAAGGAAAGAGAAATGCAGGATATTTTGTCGTCGTTGTGTTTCCTTCTGAAGTACTTGGTTGAGGACTGTGGGCTGAGTCTTGCTCTCACTGTTGTCAGTTGAAATGAGTTCAGCAGTCTTTGGATGGAGGCAAGTCCATGTGCAGTAATCCAGCAAGGCACACTCTTTAAAAGGGAGTTTAGCTCGGTGTAGAGAATGACACTTGAAGATAATTCCCAGTTCATACTATGAACTAGACAATAAAGTGGAAAGTGCTCACTGGAATTTCCTTAAGGCAACCTGAAGTTGTGCTCAGGCTCTCTCTGAGTTTATTAGCAGTGTTTGGCAAAGTACTTCAGGCTTCTTTGCAGACCACAGTAATTGGTTACCAGACATTAGAGGACAAGCTGCCTGATAAAATTCAGAGTCTGTACTGAGGCAGACAGGCACGATAACACAGCAATAAATCACAGCCGTTAGGGTATATTCCTGAGACGGCTGGCAGAGAGGTTCCAATCAGAAGTCACGAAGAACCTGTAGCTCCATGTCATACTCCCCTGCGTGGTCAAATATCTCCCTGGATCCTCTCCAGGTGTTGGGTCAGACACAGCAGAGGCCCACCCTAAAGGGAAGGTAACTGCAGCTGAAATACCAGACAGGGGATGTGCTCGGCCTTGTACTTCAGAGGCTACACTAGGAAGGATACTTCATATACCCTTCAGGAAATTTAGTTCCTAGACCAACTGTCCATTAGTGTGTTGCACAAATAATGCAAGTCCTGGTAACTGCCTAGGATCATTCTCTGCGCCAACCCAAAGTGAAACACCACAGATTCAGGATGTTTCTAAAAAGCTCAGGAAAAAAAAAAATGGTGAAAAAATTCTCAGCGCCATCAACGGCTCCAAATCCTTCAACATCTGCTTGGGACAAGCAACATGGGGACAGCAGTTCTTTGCACCAGTAGGAGAACAGCTGTTTTCTCACCCCTGCAAACCTCTTCCCTACTTTAGCAGTCTCTATAGGCTGGCTAGTCCATGTGCTAAAGGTAAGGAATAAGAACACAGCCTTTCTTCCACCAAAACCACAGTAAATCTTTAAAGCATAACCATTTGTTGAGTCATTTATCTCTTGACTGAGGCATGTCTTGTTTTTCACTGCTATCCAGAGCTTCCAAAAACCACAATTTTATCACTGTTCTGCCACCCAATTGAATGAATTGATTTAATCTGTCAGTCTTCCTACTTATTCTCTACTTTTGCACTGCAGAAGGAATGGATGAGTATCGTATTGCCTTGTGCCTGTCCCTGCTTACAGGCACGTTAGGAAGCTCGGAGCAGACCCTGGAGATCCCAGGTGCCAATTCCTTGGTTCACTTTTATCACTGGAATTACAGGATGAGTTCAGCCCGGCCTCTAATGATACCAGTATTGATTAATGTTCTGCATTTTGGATTTACCTGAAAGTGCATGGTAGTCTTTACAATCTTTTGTGTATTTTATGTGGTGTTCAATATTTTCTTGATGGATATCAACACAGTTGTAACACAAGGTATGACAGAGAAGTAGGTGTAACTGTAAACTTGAAGGTAAATACACCAAGGGCTACATTTCTTTACGAAAGTATAAACAAGAAATCCTTTTTATTTTTTATTTTTAAATATCCACAGTTAAAGTGTAAGGAATTAACGACTGAGCCCAAATGAAGCTTTCAAGATCCAGACATTAAAAGGTATATTTGTACTTTTATAGGCTGTTATTATCTCTGAACCTATATATATGTGTTGCGCTCTCTTATTTGGTTGCATTCATAGTTCTGCAGGAGCTGCTAGTTGGAATGACTTCATGCAAGCATCTCTCAAAGTTATGGGAGTTACCTCCTGGCAGATGTGGTGCAAGGTTTGAGGAGCAGGGCTCTATCACAGCATCTCTAAGGGTTAGCTTCCCACGCACCTGGCAGTGGTACTGGGGGGATGAAGAAGCAGCTGCTGTTTGGCCCCCATCTCTGAGTGACAGACAGCATCATTTCAAGCTCTCTATGCCATCCCCAGTGAATTTAGGTCTCTTGATACTTTGCACTCCAAAATGAATTTCTCTGATACCATAAAGGAACATTGGCGTAGTACTGGCCCCACACAACACACCTGCACCTTTGTGCACACTGATCCCCATTGCACAGCTCTGGTGCAAAGGCATCCAGCCTGGCCGAGTCCCTGCACTGCCATGTGGATAGGTGGCCATGTCTCTATCCTTCCTTGCACAAATTGCCTCTGGAGATGTACTTGCCTCTTCTAATTGGAATGTTTGTTGTGGGATGCAGTCAGCCCTATGTATCTGATTTCGACTTGGTGCACAGCAAATGAATTTATTTGGCAGATTTTTCTCCTGTCAGTGGGGCTCCTCTGGTATGTTATCAATGTGCCTCGTCCTGATGATGCATAACACTAATCTATCATTAGAGCAAGAGTGTGCTCTGATGATGGATGAAAATAATTTATCATAAGAACAAGGGGCTATAATGTAACACTGTCAAAAGATGGCACCATGAGGAGATGAACTGATCAACGAGGAAATTCAGTAATGCTCATTGAATCAAGTGGTTCTGCTGCCAAGAGGCTCTTCTGCTGCAGAAATTTGGCAACCTACAAAAATATCATTATTCTCCTTGCTGAAACAACTCTTTGCAGTAATGGCAGTGATTTAAAGGTTTTCTTTTCTTGAACAACAAAGGGAACCTCCTGTTGCTAGCCTCCTTCTTGGGAATAAATATTCCAGGTACAATCACAGATCTTCTTTGCCTTACGCAAGTCTTAATTTTTAGGGCCATTCGCATAATGAAATGCAAATAGAACACCTATTTAAACCATCCGTCCAAGGTAGGTTTGTTGCAGCGTGGTTAAGTGACTGAGAAAGAGGATTTAAAGCTCAGGAGACATGGTTATAGTCTTAGCTTTCTTTTGGAAGCACTACATCTGTAATTCAGCACTTCATTCCTGTCTAGTGCACATTTGCTTAACTGTGGCCATATGTTTATGTAGATTCTTCAGAATTCTGTTAAAATAAGGATTAACTGAAACACCTATTTAAGTGCCTTCCTGGACATAGGTTCATACATTTGGAATAAAAGCAAATATTGTACAAAAGGTTTAAAGCTCAGGAGTTTCTATTTCAGTGCCCACAGACAGCTATATTTTGAGTTGCCTCTGAGAAATGAATTGTCAAAGGTCCTCTCTTAGGTGAAATACAATAGAAAATGGATCTGCTGAAACAACAGGTCCAATAATCCATGGACTCATAAAATATATCAGGTTGGAAGGGGCCTCAGGATGTTGTTCACTATTCTTCTAGCCAGAAACCAAATATTGTATGGATAACTGTAAAAGACAAATGGTGAAAATCAGAGTGATCTTAATTCTTCCCTGTGATTCCAAAGTGTGTGCATCTAACTAAAAAGGCACTCCATAGGATGAATAAAAGTACCACTGTGCAACATTGATTTTCCAGTCTGAGTGACAGTGGTTGCCAGTCTTCCTATTA
This sequence comes from Alectoris magna, assembly GCA_030625065.1. Lineage (NCBI taxonomy): Eukaryota > Metazoa > Chordata > Aves > Galliformes > Phasianidae > Alectoris > Alectoris magna. The sequence continues at coordinate 9,582,776 of CM060576.1, read as the reverse complement.
CTGTAATTGCTGGCTAAATGAACTATAATTGTATTACGTGGTAACTCTGAAATATGTATGTACCGTAGGAAGGAGCTGAAGCATTGCAGGCATAAGAATTTGATTGGAATATTTGGAAGAGGTGAGGTTTGGCTCTGTGGGTACTCATGCAGAAAAGCAAAGTAGCTCAGCGTGGCCCACAAGCACAGTGTTTACAATAGGAAGTTCTTTGGGTCAGTGCTGCTGTCACATATGATTTACAAAGCACCCATGCTCTCTGCTCCAGTTCACCATTTCACTCACCCAAAATGGTTCCTTCCTTATGTAATAAGAAAATAGTGATGCTTTACATGGAGCTCAGGACTTGGCTGCCTTTTTCCTTTGACTGTTAGTTGTCACTCTCCTTAATAATGAGAGAATTACAGTAGTTTCAATATGACTTTTTATCTTGATGTGAAGACTAATGATAGTAATATTTTTAACAGTCAAACTGAACTGTTTTGACTTATCCAAACCAGTTGCTGCAGCATTTTAGTTTGCTAAAATTTGACATTTCAGAATCATTTTTTTGTTCTAATTTCAGATAGGGAAAATTGTTTCCTTCCTAGGCAATTTAGGATATATTTGGGAATATTTGTGGATGCTGTGCTTTGGAATGTGACTGAAAAGAACTTTAGCAATGCTGAAAACATAACAGAGAATGATGAAAAAGCTGCCCATGAAAAGGCTGTTGTGAAACCCCATAAAATGGAAATCATAGCATTACAAAAAGTGTTGTTTTTTGGGTTTTTTTTTTGTTTTTTTTTCTGAGCAAACCCCCCATAAAATATCATCTCTCCTTTCTGTTAGCCTGATGCAATAGTGGGTAACCACATTCTTACCCTGGAGGATTTGCTGCTAGTTTTAGCAACAGTACTGCAACAATACATTGTGTTTCCAGAGTGGAAAGACAAATGGACCTTTGTGGAGAAATGCAGCAGAATTCCAGCAACCATTGAAAGGAAGGGCAGGCTTGCCATTGTTTTCAGTGCTTTTGGTTGAGTTCCTGACAAAGTTGCTGAAAGTGTTGCAGTAACATTATTGTACGCAGCAGGGAAATAATCTACCCTCAAAATCTTGCACACAGTTCCTATTTAACCAGAAGCAAATTGACTGCTTGGCAGGGGAAAGCCCCCTCTTTCCTGGCTGGGAATGCTGCAAAGAGCTCTCTGCACTGCCAGCGCAGGAGGCTGCACCAGGTCTGTACTGACAGCACCCAGGGCAGGGGCTGAGCCACGGCAGAGGCATGCTTGCATTGCAGCCAGACATTCTTAAGACATGGCAGCTTTGTGCCTGGGAAACAGCCCATTATGACCACTGAAGCAGAGATGCCAATTAAAGCAGTCCTTGGGGCAACCTCAGCCTCCCTGGCAAACAGCAGCCCTGCACCCCGCTACCAGTCTAAAGGAGGCAGGGATGGACCAGCCCTCGGGATGCCTGAAGGACCTGCAGAAGCTGAGACTATCCCTGTAGGCTGCCATGGTAAAGACATTTCCCCATTCTAGATAGAATGTAAAATCTACTTTATCTGAATGTGGGAGAAAATTCATTTCACCGTGCTCATCTACGCTGGGATGTCAAATGTTTTTGCTAATCCACCACAGGGATTATGCAGGATCCACCATTAATCCCTCAGCAGGAGAGAGGCCGGACATGCTTTCCCATTTGTACTTCAGTACTGGGCTTGTTTATTTAACTTCCTGTCCAGGCAATGCTGCTCATTCAACATGCTTGCTTGGATGGATGGATGAATGGGTGAAACGATGGAGGGATGGAGAGCAAGATTTTCAGGCGGAACAACAACAACAACAAAATCTCAAAATGAACTATAAGCAAGGATTTAAGTGCAGTCCCTCCCTCCCTCCCTTCCCCCTGTATCCTCTTAGTGTTTAATTGAGTCATCTGTAAGCATTTTGGTAGGTCAGGAATGCAATTAAATAGCCTGTCTATCGTAAAATATTTGAGCAGTAATACCTGATAAAATCATCATTATCTTGGAGTAATTGACCACATCAGATAATTAAGGTTCCTGAGGCAAAGCTTCACCCCCAAAGGAAGTTCACTGATATTAGAGCAGGGCTGCGGTAGTCAAGACTGTGTTAGCGTTTCCATTGTAAGTCTTACATTTTAGAGGCGTTTCACTCTGAGAGCTTATTCATAATGTGACCTCCAATTTTTTTGTTACAGACTAAGGAAAATACAAAGTATTTTTGTCCAAGAGACTGAAAAATTCCTACTGAAAATGAAGTTTGAATAAGGCTTTACTTTAAAATAGAGGGAAAAAAAGGCACAGAATGACAAGATTGCATCTTAACAAAAGCCTGGTGAATTTGCAGCCTGAGAAGGGTGTAACAATTAGCCTATCATCAATGCTGTGAACGCTTTCAGAGCTTGACAGCAAGGAGACTGATGCCCTTGATTACTCTGCAGTTCAAGGTATATAAACTTAAGATATAATTTTCTCAAGTTAAAAACAGTGAAGAAACTGCTATAGGTTGTAAGTGAGCTCTGATATTTGGATTGTGAGATAACTGACATTTAGATGTTCTTAGATTCAATTTAGTTAAGCTGAGTTTAGAGAAATGAAGCCTAACAGGACATAAACCTCTGGTCTCTGGAGTAGAAGAGGGGCAAGTATTTCCCCTTCTCTCAGACGTGACGTAAGCAGCAGTTTTGTCACAGGATCAGTAGTAAATGAGACATACCCCAAGCTTCACGTTAAATACAGAAATGTCATGCTGGATCAAAGCAAGGTGCATGCGTGGACATGATGCATGGGGAAGAGTATACAAGGAATGCACATGGGGAGTCACAGCTTCTCAGAGTCTGGTTTAGGGCTTTCTTCTGCTATGAGGTGCTTTTGCATCGGTAGGTTTCTGATGGCCAAGCCACTCCTCTTTAAGTTTTCTCTCATTACGTGCTGGGAGTTCAGAGCAGGCTGTTGTGTCCGTTGAAGCCCCCACTTTCTCCGCAGTCTGTGGTGGTATTGCTATTTTGCGCTTTGCAAGGTTTCTTTTCTCTGGAGTCACTCTCAGAACTCTTTGATTTGCTTTTTTTTTATCTCAGTACCCTATAGGATTTGTTTATTTTTTTTGCTGTATTTGCATTCTGATTTTTTTTTTTCCTGCAAAGTGTCCTAATGAAAAATATGTACCAGAATTCTCCATGTGAGCAGCCTCCAATGCTGAAGATCAATAACAGTTTATTTGATCACTGACAGCAAATGCTCTTTCAATTAAGCAGGTCACATAAATAACTTTCCGGTTTCAATGTTATTTGGAAAGGTTGAGTATTGAAATAAATGTGATTGGGTTGGCAGTAGAAGGTCCTGAAAAGGATTGGAGTAAAAAGGTACTTACGTCCTTGGGTGGTAATCCTTGCTTTATCAGGATGGCCTAAGACAACCGAACTGCATTTAGAAATCTCAGTAGAGAACATAGAGATTTTCAGCACTTTGCAGTTATTAAGAAGGTTGGAGGTTTCCAAACTTTTCATAGAATCATAGAATCCTTAGAGTTGGAAGGACCTCTGAAGGCCACCTAGTTCAGCTCCCCTGCATTGAATGGGGACATCCACAGCTAGATCAGGTTGCTCGGGGCCTGTCCCAGCCTCTCCTTGAAAGTCTCCAGGGATGGGGCATCAACCACATATTGTGCTCACATTTCATACTGTACTTGCATTTTTGGGTTTGTTCCAGCTGAACACAAAGTAGAGAATACCCCTGAATTAAAACACGTGCTTGCATGGATGTCTTTATCACCTTTTATCACTCCACAAATGTCCCATTGTGCCTTTGGTTGAGGGTTCAGCTCAATTTTATTCCATCCCTACAGGCTCCTCTCATTCATCCTCGTCATCCTCATGGCCACGCTCATCTGTGATGCCTAGCCCAGGAAAGGCTTCATGCTCACAGCAATGTAACCTCTCCACATGCAGCTACGGGTACAGGCAGACGTTAGAAATGCAGGTCCAGGCATGGGATGAAGTTGTTGTGTTCACTGAAATCAAACTGTCTTGTGACAGGTGAGGGTAGCATCCTTGTAACAAAAAGATACAGAACAACGCATGGAAAACCTACCGAAGAAAAGCAGAAAGCTACAAACAACCCTTCATGGTTCAGAGCTTAGATAAAGTCTGCACACAAGAAATAATTAATCTGAATTTCGCAGTAGGGACCTGAAGCAAACAGTGGGGATTAAGGAGCTTCAGGAGTGTCCAATATTCAAATCAAAATATAGAGGAAGCTTTCACGGTTGTGCTTAATCCAGAAATATTTTACAAGCCCCAAATCTGATGAAAGCTGTTTGGGATACCTGATTGCTCACAAAGCATTAGGAATGGCCCTTGTTTCAGCCGAGTTTGGCTCTGCAAATAGTGCTGCTGCCCTTTCCCCTTTAATTTTTCCGATACCTGGTTTCTGTAGAACAAGTTGTGGGGGAAGAAACAGATTTTGCAGCTACTGAGAAAAAGATCAGAGGCACCAACCTTGTTTAAAAATTCCACAATCAATTTAGGAAAAAAACAGTAAAACCCCAGGAAACTCCCCAACTTCACTAAGAAGTCCTCAGTTCAAAGATAGCTGTACTGGGAGGAATCCACAGGATCTGCCTGTCAATAGGTTTCTCAGAGGAAGAAACACTGGGTAGTGTTGGTTTGGTGTTTTGTTTTTTTTTCTTTCTCTGCCATTGAGAAACTGCTTTATAACTGCAGAGCAAGGTGAAACTGCTAACAGAGGGGCACTGGGGAGGAAAGGAGTTCATGTCCTGAGGATGGCTTCCCTCTGTACACTGCTGCTGAAGGTGGGATGGAAATAGCAACCTTCCATATTGCTGGTCTGAGCAGCCCCAGGTCACACCACGCAGCTTGCTGTGTTCTGGACCCTGAATTCTTGGTCGGTGTAAGACAGCTTTAGCACTATCCCGAGGGGTGTTAAATGTGTGTAACTCTTCGAAGTTAAAGCACTTAGAGGCAGTGATCAGTGGGTTTCCAATGCAGTCCATGAAAAAGCTCCATAAGCCATCTGAGCGAGTATACCCCTATGACCGGTTTCTATTTTCTTACTTCTTAAACAAAACAAAACAAAACAAAATAATATTATAAACAACAGCAATAACAACAAACAGCCCACCTCACTAATACAGCATCTTCAGATCCAAATCTCCTAAATGGCTGTGGTGGGGCTTGAACGCCTTACCCACAGGGACTGGGGTGAACTCCAGGCTGCATGCTTTAGCTCAGCCATACTTCAGTGAACCAAAGGTGTGACGTGCCCAGGGTTCACCCACACAGCTGAGGTGGGATGGTAAGGACAAGGCAGTCTGTGGGTGCTGCTCTCCTCAGCGTGCCCTCCCTGCTTCCAGTCATCTGCAGTTAGTGACAGGATTTAATAGTCCTTGCTGCCGCCTTCTTCTGGAATTGAAGCTGCTTTCTGAACCAGCTTGTACTTTTGGCCCCTGCAACATCCTGTGGACGTGAGTTCCACCCTTTGATTGTAGACTGTCTGAACCCAAATTACTTTTTTCCCCACTTTTTTTTTTTTTTTTTTCTCTTGCATTATGAATAAGAGTGAGTAATCTGACTATGACTACAAATCATTGCTATCTCAGGATTGTTTGGAATATGAGGAAACCAGCTTTGAATCTTTTTCGAGTGCCTCTCATCCCAGAAGGCTGTTATCGCTCATGAAATACCAGTGCTGAATGGCAACGCACAGAGATTTTCCATCACAGGAGCATGATCTTCCTTGCACAAATGCATGTGGGATGAGCACTGAATAGAAGTAAAATGAGCATGCAGATAGCCCCATGCACCACTTGATACTCCAGTGCCCGCAGAGCTGAGTGTTCACACAGGATCTCTCTTGCCTGCTTGTCTCTGGGCAGTTTAAATGCCGAAACTGGCTCCCTTTTGCATATACATCTCCTGAGGATCCACCTGATGCGCTGAACAACGCACCTGGCTGTGAGTCAAGAGGCGTGAGATTGGCTGCAGCTCACTTTTTTTCTGGCAGCAGTCTTCGCCTCAGTTTCCCCTCTTTGCCTCTTTTTTCCCTACTTAGATTGTAAATTGTTCTGATCTGGTGTAATCCCTCTGTATGTGCTCAGCACTATGGGGTGAGATCTTGGGGAGGAGGAGGAAAGGGATACGTTGCCCTAATCCATAATGACAGTAATTGTACGATATGGATGGACTTCTCTGAAATTTCCCTATCACTAACTTTTATGCTACCCATCACAGCTGCACGTCCCTAAAGTGACAGCACCTATTGGCCTAACATTATTATGCATAATAATAATTTAACTAAAATAGCAACAGAAAATGTGCATTACACCAAATGAATTTAAATTGATTTTTTCCTCTTTCTCGAAGCTTATTACTAATTGGTATTTTTAGAGCAGAGATTCATTTTCATACACTAAAATTAATGGGCCATATCAGCGGGCGTGAATCAGGATAGCTCCATTGAATTCAATGGGTCCTATATCATTTACTCCAGTGGAGAATCTCACCTACTATTCCAAAGAGCATTTTCTTCTTTTAACTCACCAAGTAATTGCATTTGCAGTCTTATGTATGTCCTGATCCTGCAAATAATTGTGCAAGACATTAACTTTATGTAGATAAGAAGCACTGCTGATGCCATTGCAGTTGCTCACATGAGGGAAGTTAAGGTTTTGCAGGATCAGACCTTAAAATGCAAATGAAATCATGGCAAAATCTAATGTGTTCCCAGTAATAACTTAGAAATGGCAGTACTTATATGTAGGCTGTCCAAATACTTAAAATTTCTGCAAATTATGTTGTACAGTAAAATAGCAGAAATTAGGTTATTTGGGTTGTTTAATGCTTGTTATTTATTATTAGAAATCATGCTTTATTTTATTTTATTTTATTTTTTCCCCCTGGAAGCTCTGTCTCCCGCATAGTCTGCAGCAAATCTGAAATTCAGCAGGGAGATAACCTTTGGATTAAAGATGTGCTTTCTTCCTTAGCCCCCAAGAAATTCCAACTCTAGTTTTGCTGAGATAAAGCGTTTTGAAACAGCCAATTCGCTTCTTGCTAGAAAATTTGGCAATAAGTACTGATTGAAACAGGAATTTGTAAGACTTGATTTTCTCTACCCCTCCTCTTTCCAAGAAAAGAAAAAAAGAAAGCTTTGCTGCTTGTGCCCTGGGTCTCAAATGGTGGGCTGATGTGCTAACAGTGCGAGGTTAAAGCCTGCTGATGGTGCACAAAGGATGGGGTTACCAAGTTCTTTACATAACAGAGAAACAAGCAGGATGGGGTTACTGTGTTCTTTACACAACAGAGAAACAACTCTTCTAAGGAACGAAAAGGAAAAAAAAAAAAGGAAAGAAAAAAGATTATGAAATTAGGCAATCACGGTTTAAGAAATATTAGATCTTCGTGATTTTGTATCCTTTATCCACCTTAACAATACAGTCCACAATAGCAGGCTCACATACCCTCCTTTTTCTTACCACTACTGAAATATTCAGTGTGTACGATGAGCACAATTAACATGCAATGGGCTTGACTTTACTATGGAGATAACACTTTTTTTCCCCCCAGTTTTTGTATGTAATATATACATTACCGTGTACTTTGAGTTTGTTTCTGCTTTGAGGCAAATTGAGTTTGACATTTATACAAGAAGCAATAAAACTGATGCAGTCAAAGTATATTCCTAAAACAAGTTCAGTAATGTCTCTTCCAAACTACATTTGAGTTAGTGGAATAAATGCCTTTTCATGTTTGCAGTTGAAGTACTGGCCAATTCTGCCAAATGGTTTTTGGAAAATTGCCTTTAGAATTGACTTTCCCTGGGGAAGATTTGCTTCTATGGAAAACAGAGATACTGGGAGAATTTGAAGGAGAGAGAAAGCAAGAGGGAAGGCAGAGAGAATAGGTTAAAGGGTAACTTTAAACAGGTGGCTTTTATTTCTCTTCGCCCAAATTGTTCTATAATTTCTTACCCTAAAACTTTCTGGTTAACTACAGCAAATTTCTTTTCAGCAGGAGCGGCTCCATGCTAATCCAGCTTTGCTGTTACCTTGGCTCAGACTGGCTGTTTCTCTCCCTCCAGGCTTCCCATTTCCTGGGAGCAGACGCATGGTGGGGAGTTTTGTCCTTCCCATACAGATTCCAGCTTATCCATCTGGGAGTTTTGAGTAATTCTAAATCCCATGGGTTTGCTTCATCTCAGTTGAGAAAGGGAATGATGTGAATATTTTTATGAAGCCCTTAGTGTGTTAGTTGTCTTGAATAGGGATGCAAGTTTGAAATCCCGTTAGTCACCTTATTTCCCTCCCTGACCTGAAAATGTGCAAAATGAGTGTCCTTTCCTCCAGTTTGGTTAATCTGTTTTGCTACCTAGAAAAGGTAGCATAGATAGATAAAAGGTAGATAGAAAAATATCTACATAGGACGCTGCAATTGCTATTGAAGTCTGGTTTTGTTCACATATAGCCCTTCTGGGCTACTTTACAAGTCAGTGTGCTTTGGGAATCAGCAAGCAGTCACCATACGGAGGAGGAATCTGCTCTATCTCACATGTGTTAAATGGTATTTCCTAGCCCAACTATGGATGACCTGACAAAAAGAAACATATTGCAAACGTGTCAAACATCTTTCTTAATACAGTTTTCCACCTTGCATTTTGGAGGTAAGCAGGATAGTTTTGCAGAGGTGCACAGAGGTGCAAATCATCTCTAGCAATATGATGTCTTCAGCTTGATGACAGAGCTGCAGGAAAAAAAGGGCTCCAGCAAGGATTGCTAGTACCACTGTGTTCACATCACGATTTCTGATCATACTGGGGCCACTCCTTAATGTTGCCCAGCCCTGGGACTCAATTATCGTTCACCGCTTAAGGCTCCTGAATCCCCAAGGCTGCCACGACTCAGGGAGCATAAAACTCTTTGACGTTTCCTGCTGGCACAGCAATCTTATGCCCCTCAGACAGCACAGAGGGGACCTTGAGAGTCTGGTACATCGCTCTGTACATCTTGGTTTTGTGATGGCACCCATGAAACTGATACGAGCAGCTAGGAAAGGAGGAGGGAGTTTATTTTTAGCTTGCACCAGGAAAACAGCTGCAGCATTTTCTCAGTGTAGAAGATGTCTCACAAGGCTGAGGGAGGCCTGTCTCATTGCCTCCAAACTTTCCCTCTGAGGAGTTTCAACCTTTCAAGGCTCCCCCTGCGCAAACCTCCAGCTCATGTGCGCTGATGAATGTAATTCTAGAGCTTCGTGGAGGAAACCAGAACTATTTTTATTTTTGGTTGAGTAAACCTTTAGCATTTAACAGTCAGGTGTTTATTTCACTTCCCAAACTGCCTCCGGCTCCAGTAATGCTTAGCGTGATCCTTTTCTAGGGAGGGGGAAAAGGAAAGGGGATTGAGTTAAACGCTCTCAAAATGGAGAGATCTGAGGAATCACAAACTCGTACCCACTGCCACACATCCTACCTCAACCCCCTCCTCCCTCTCTTTGGCCCTCCTTGGAAGGAACCTGACAGGAAATATCTTAGAGGTAGGGAATTTTCAATGAAAATATTATTTCTCCATCTGCCCACTTTTCCGCCCTCGCAGGTTGTATGGCTAAGTGACGTTTAGGAATGTGTATCCTGCAGGCCGCGCGGTCTCCTGGCTCCTCACACGTTGCTTTCCCATCAGAAGCACATCAGGGCACCAGGCCCTGCTGTCTCCCAAATCTCACAGGACACGCTCGACCTTTCGGAGCGCACCGCGGCCTTGCAGAGTCATTTCAAACCTCTGCAGCTCCTCTAGGGGAGGAGGCGGACCCCCTTCCAGAGAGCTTTCCCGCAGCCTTCCTGGGAGGCAGATGGAGGGTGGGTCCTCCAGAGCTCCGGGATAAAAAAAGCCAACAACCGTGAAACCTACAGAAAGTTGGCTGATATTGCATGCATGCAGCTATTCAAACCAGATGCTCGCATGCCTTCCTGCCCACGCTACCTTACCCACACTGATCCGCTCCTCGCCCAACAGGAAGTTTCAGTTTTTTGTACCTTGAGCCATTTTCAACAAAAGCCAGAACAGGAGAAGGACGCACATGTGCTGCGATGGCCTACAAGAGGCTGCGGTCAGCAAAGCACAAGCTTGCTCCTTCTTCCAGAAGTTGCCATGTTGCTCTCTTTTTCCTTGGTCAGGGTCAATTTATTCCAGGCGGTTAGGAAGTGTTAAAGCTACACGGTTTGACAAATAGCGTGTGTCTGAGAGAGGGAAGAGGAAAATGACTGACGTTAATTTGTGTTAGGGATTAACATTGGGGGAAAATGAGTAATATCTGGACAAGTTTTGGCCTTCCCACCACCTACTTCTCAAACTAGTTTTAAAAAAAATTCCTCCAGCCTGTGCCTAATTCTGTTTCACTCCTCAGCGATGTCTCCCCATGTCAACCCATAGCGGAAATGCTGAGTCACAGCCTGAACCAGTGATGGAACACCTGGTAGGAAGGCAGGGCCAACCCAGGAGAGTTCAGCTGCATGCAATGCACCTGAGTGACTGGAAGGGCTGGAGCCAGGATCCACCCCTTCCCAGACCTCATTTAAGGGTTGGCAGTAGAGATGAAGGTATCTTGCTGGAGATCCCTGCCTTCTGAAGGCCTTGCAAATATAAGCAGTTTTTCTTCCTTTGTTTTTGTGTCTACAGCTGTTGCATTTAGGCTTGTTCTTGTTTGCTGTAGCCTGGAATTGTGCTACTCTGCTATTGTTGCTGCACAACCCAACTCTATATTCTGTCCTAAATCCCCTGTGTCTGATGTCCTCATTCCTAAATCTTGATCGTAAAGCTGCATCTTCAATGTTATTTCTAACTCTGAGTCAAATCTTACCAGGGGCTCTAATTGCAGTGCATTTATTTTTAACTCACTCAATTTGTGACAGCCTAGGCTTCTTCAACCAGTGCCTGTTGATGGAGCTATTGTAGATCTAGGAAAGTTCCATGCCAAGAACCCAGATGAATCCATCCAGCCTTAGCAAGAAGGCAAGGCCCAGAAGAAGTGTTTGTTTGTTTGTTTGTTTTTTACTTCCTTGTGATTAGGGTAAGGACAAGAGTCAATATCAGAACTTCAGGGAGAGCTTCAGTATGGAGTCTAGACTTTTACTGAAGTTGCATATATTAACCCATATATCAGCATGTAGGTTGGTTTTTGGTGTTCTGAACATAACTTGAAATTAGTGAAATCTGGAGCATTTAGCTATAAACTATAAATCTGCAGTTTGCATTGCAGCAAGTCAAGCGCTCCAATGGATCCCAATGAGGCAGGGAATTCAGGCTACCATTCTGAAGGAAGGCAAGAATTATCCAGCGCAGGCTTGCTAAAGAGTAACTACTTTGCTGAACTTTCTGTTTATTTTCTTTAACTTCTAATTTCACATCTTAGCCGTTTATTTCTTCCTTGTTCTCCTTAAGTCCCTTGGCCATATTTGTATTACTGTTTGAGCCTGGTCGTATTCACACTTTATTTGATAAAAGAGGGATGTGGAAACTGCTAATAGAGGAGGCTGCAAACCATGAAAAAGTTTTAACATGACCCCCTCCCTCCCCAGATGACCAATTATAGGTATATAAGCCTAAAATCTATAGCCTTACGTTATCATAGTTCCATGGGATCTCAGTTGTCAGATAAGCTAGTGAGATCAGAGTTAATATTTCCTACCCAGAGGTTGTGTTTATGTGACAGCTTTCCATCAGTAGTGAATCTAACAGTTCTCATTCCTATCCTGGCTGTGACATTGCTGCTGTGTTGTGCACTGGGCTTCTGAAGTGATTTTTAGCAGGAAAGAACCACGGGAAAGGTGGTTTGTTTGCATCCACCTTGTGTTAATGCAGGCTGTGGTACAGGGGTGGGACCCAAGGGCTGGAGCTCACCCCACATCACCCACAGCTGAGCGATGGTGCTTTGCCATTGTGCTTGGCTCTTTTGCATCCAAACCCCGCTAGCTGCTGTAATTAAAGACATAAGAAAGACACATGTTAGCAATTTCCTTATTGCAAACTTATCAGGCTTTTATTTGTTACTTCTTACTCCCTGTGAAATGCAATTACTCACTGGCATAAGTCTGAAGCTGGATGGATTTCTGCAGTAAGAAGAAAAAAGAAACTCTTGTCTTATTACACAAGATCATCAGAAAGGTGATCAACCACATAAACACACCCCCTCCCCTTCCCATACTTATGGGTTAGCTCACAACTGTGTGGATACAGGCTTTGCGAGCTGAATAACCCATTTATCTCCATGTGGAAAATCAATAAATTGAAAATAATTAGCTGGGTATGAGAAGAAGCAAAGAAACAGACAACTGCTGTTTAAAGCAAGGCTTAGGCATGTAGAAACAAGGTAAAACAAGAGAGGAGAGATGGGAGGGAGGATGTGAAAGACTTTGAATCCAAAGGCACTGAAATGTGTTTTTATATAACCCATCCTAAGCTACTCCGCACAAGAGATATTTCCTTGTCGATATTTTGTTTTCAAGTAGGCAGATGCCAGGCTGAGCAGCACAGATCAGAGAAGCAGCAGCAGGATGGGCAGAAGAATGGGCTGTTAATGGTAGCTATCCACTATAGCCACAGCAATGGAGAGACAAATCAGGCAGAATATGGTCCTCTCCTCCCTCCTGCTTCATGTCATATTGACTTGGTGACAACTGCTAAATAAAAACAAATTCAGTGAATGAGAAGAACGTGCCTCACCGTCTGGGAGAAGAAAACAGCTCAGCAATGCACCGAAGTGCTTGTAGCCTGGACATGATGGATGGTCTCACAAGGAAATGATCCAGCTGAGCTCTGGAGTGCATTATTTCTGTTTGTTTTTAACACCCATGTCCTTGCCCAAACCAAGGATTCTGTGTTCAGCTTTAGGTTCTAACACCCTAAAACACAGAACCTGAATGAGAAGACTGCTATACAAGCAACAGATCCTACACAAAAATGGTACAGGAGAAATTCCTTGTGGAGATGAGGACTGTTCACAGGGAGAGTTTAGAGCAGAAGCACTATAGGACATATCCAGCGTTTCCATTCTGGGAAGGCTGTATGTTAACTGGAATGTGTTTATTTTATGATTCATCAAGTGCAAAATTCATATCTTTAGATGTGACAATGATGAGGGGGAGAGGCTGCAATGGCAAAGTTCAGATCCAAGTTCAAATTCAGGGATGCTGGGATGTTGGTTTTCAACCACTGCAGCCACTCAGACTGGGAGAGAAATTAACCTAAACCAGCCTTAACAGTTCTGTGGGCCAATGCTTTTTCTGGAGTGTTTGGGCTCTTTTAGATAGATAGCAGAGAGGAAAGAGGTATTCATCTTGTCCACTTTCTGTACAACGTTTCCCAGAATTTTTTAGTTTATTAGGTAGGATGGCAATTCTTTCTGCTTTTCTTTTGATATCCATAGCTAATACATTTGCCCTTCTCACTTAGTCAGAAGTTCATACACCTGTACTTTTGTTAAAGGAACAGAAAAATGTTAAACACTTTACATTGAAAAGGCTGCTTTTGATAGTTCCTGTGGATCCATTTGATTGTGTCTACAGAGAACATGACAAAAAAATTGAGTTACAATAGGGAATAAAAGAACTTACAAGGGAAAAAGAGGAGAAAGAGGCTCGCTGAATTACATGGGCAGAGGTTATGCCAGTTCTCAGCTTGGGCTCTCTGCTGCAGGAGATTGGTGAAAGCACACAAAGAAGTCTAACAGGCTCCAGAGTGCAAATAAACCTGACAGAACTATAAGAAACTCATCAAACATTAAAAAAAAAAAAAAAAAAAAAAAAAAAAAAAAAGCCCTCAGGAAAGAAGGGGTTGCAGTGATGACTGGGATGAGTCAGGCATGTACGGCAATGTCAGCAAAGGTGGTATCAGATTGAGGAGGAACCCCAGCCAACTCTGGTCAGGCAGATAGTTGTTTCTCAGCCTTTCTCCCACCTGATGAGATCCTGTTCTGGGGGCCAGGGCAGGTTTGGGGCTGGGAAGGCTCTAGTGTTTCTGCCTGGAGCAATAAATAGTTGCCCTCGGGATTATCCTTCTACTGTGTTGCTACTGCACTGTCACTTTAAGCCACTTAGCAAGAGGAAAGCACAAGTATATTATATGGGGAAAAAAAAAAAAAAAAAAAAAAAAAAAAAAAAAAAAAGATGATATAAAAATGGTTGGGAGCAAACCTCCAGGCTTCTGCTTCTGAAAAACAGCAAACTCACCCAGTACAGGTCTGTCTGGGTGACAAAGCCCAGGATGCGCTGTTCCTTGCGAGTGCAAGTCTGAACAACTTTGCCAGGCTGGGGGAGCATCAGCTGCACTGCTCTCCCCATCAATTTCTCAGTGTCAGGCTGTTAGCAAATGCACCCTGCTCCTATGCTCCAGCCCCTGGGCAGCAGCATGGCTGCATGTAGAGTCTTGTGGTAGAGGGAAGAGGGAGACGAGAGAGCTCCCAGACCGCCAAGCAGGTTTTGCGGTTTTGTTTAAGATGCTGAATCAGAGTTTCACCTGGAGGGGAGGCAGGAGGGGATGGATCATGGTTGGCAGGTGTCTGAAGGAATACTCCAGTGCATGTATCTCGCAGGCTGGCAGACTGCACCACTTGGCTGGTGCGGCTGTTTCTGCTATTCCAAAGGCAGTTAACGTCATTGTCAGACAGGAACGTGCTGGTTCTTGTCGGGTGGCTCTACCGACAAGAGAAAACTCCTTTGAACAAATATGCAGCAATTTGAAGGGATAATGAAATTCAGCATCCACCCAGGCTGCTAAATGCATTGAGTTACGAAAGGTTCAGAGCTCAGTTTTGTCCTGCCAGATTGTCCTCTTTGCCCCCAAGAGCAGCTTCTTTGCATTGACTGCTCTTATCCCGCACTGCAGGCAATTGCTTCGGGGAGCGATCTGTTGTTCTGTATAACCACAAGGGGCACAAACGTGAGCAGCAGGCATTGATCTTTGAGCATGAGGTAAAGGGGTATGACAAGGAGCCTGCTACCAGCTCAGAAGCTGCTGTGCCATAACCACAGAAAACATTGAACACCCAACGTGGGGATGGGCAAGCTTTTCATCAGAAGTACATTAATATTCTCCCCACTGCTGTAAGCACCAGTGAACTTCTCAGCATTTGGTAATGCTTACATTATTGACTCCAGTGAGCTGTTCTCTAATTTTCTGTTCTGCCCTGGATTGCTCTCATCTGCCCGGTCTTGTTGCGCTGACACAGATGTGTACTGAGCTGTGCTTCTGTGCTCGGTCACTAGATGGTGTTCAGCTGTGCTGGTGCACAGGAATTCCAACCGAGGAGAAGGCTGGGAAGAGGAAGTGGAAATAAGATGTTTCAGCTCAAGCAGAAAAAGGTTATAGCATTAACATTGCCTTCAGGTCAAGATTAGGTGCATGAGTAGAGTTGGTTGGAAAAAGCTTTCGTAGCCCCCAGTGACCACATTATGCCAAGTTTAGAACAGTCTTTTTGTGCCTTCACTTCCATGTGTATTAAAATTCACCAGGAAGATAAATACTTACTTCATTGCCATCTGTTTTTATTCTGCTAGATAATGTAATCAAGACTATTTTGTTCACGAGACGTATTGCTTAACTAAATATCATCCAAAACAACCTACGGATTTTTGAAAGTCACCAGTATTTGTTGGCATTCAAGACCGAAGCAGCTGGATCAAGACAAGGCAGGCTAGAAACCAGGCATTTCTCTGCCCCTTTGCTATTGCTTGAAAACTTCCAGCAAAGATTTATCCAAAAGAAAAAAAAAAAAAAGAACAAAAAACCACCCAAATGTGGTTGCTGAAGCAGAAATTTCTTTTCTGGATTTTCTTTGAGAAACTCTGAGTTTTAATTTAAGGATGATTTATTTTCCATGTTTGATTTCAGGAAACTAAAACAGAAGAAGAAGAAGAAAAAAAAATGTTTCCATGTGGGAGAAGACACTATTTTTTATATAATCTCCCTACAAAAAAGAAAAAGCACAGAAGTATGGCAGTATGGCTCCAAATAGCTCTTGCATTGGCTGAAGTTTTCACTCGAAACAAACAAGCCCATAAATGAACACGCTATCAATCAAATTCTGTGACTTGCCCAAAG
Organism: Alectoris magna; assembly: GCA_030625065.1. Taxonomy (NCBI): domain Eukaryota; kingdom Metazoa; phylum Chordata; class Aves; order Galliformes; family Phasianidae; genus Alectoris; species Alectoris magna. The sequence goes on along the minus strand of CM060576.1, from coordinate 9,566,667 downwards.
CCACAAGGACAAAACAACAAAGCACAGCACCATGTACTTAAATCTGAGTGCCACGCTCTGCTCCGGCCACCGGGCCTTGGAGTTTGCAATTAGCAACAAGATCCACCAGAGATAAGTGGGCCCAGCTCAGTCTCTGACTCTGCTAAGTTTGCCTGAAAGTGGTTATGTGGGTGGTGCAGAATTTGTCAGACAAGATGTTCACAAAGATCTCCCTAAGCACAGCTGAGGAAAAAAAAAAAACAACGAAGACAGCCCTACCATAAAGTGACACATAATTCAGCTGAAGTGAAACATACTGATGCAACAGCGGAGAATAACTCATTCCCCTTAGGCGAAACTCATCCAAAAAGCTAATAATGAAAACTGAAGGACTCCAAACCATTATTTCTACTTTCCAGGCCAGCAGCAGGGATAGCTTATGTGGTTAGCAGCTGACTCCCGAGTTGTGTTCTTGTTTCCACCGCTAGCTCACTGTACGATCTTGCAGCATCGCTGCTCGGGCCCTCGGTTTGTTTATGTGTGTATAGCTTGATTGCGGAATATTTAATTGATACGTGCAAAATATTCCGAATGAATATGGATGGGGCTGGATGTTGAGGCAGGCGCATCCTTTTGGGGGCTTTTTTTTTTTTTTTTTTTTGGCCTGAAGTTTAGAGGAGAGTAAGAGGGAGAAGTCCAATATATGCTCATTTGGGCTGGGTGGAAAGGAAAGAAGGAAAAGATAGAGGAGTGATTGGTGCTGCTGTTCATATTCTAGATAACATGAAGTACTGGGACCACAAGCTGGCTGGGCTGTGCTGGCAGCAGCTCCTGGAGGATGACTTTCAGCATTGCAAAGGATCATACCAACACTGGTCAAGGAACCATGTAGGCCTGGATTGAAGGCTGCTTGTACTTGCACTCCTGCAAAAAATTAATGCTTAAGCTACCAATGTAACATTGTTATATTAGGCAGGACCTCTACATCTCTAAAACACTCGGTCCCGGGAAGCCAGAGCAGCGTACACCCAGTCCCTGGATCTCGTGGGAGCTGCCCTTCAAGGTACTCCTTGAGGACTTCATCTTGGCATCCATTCTCAGCTGTTGGCTTCCATTTCAAACTTCCTCCGCTTAGCAGCTCCCTCAGTTTAGTACAGGAGTGTTGAATGGAACCCATGCTTCTGTATCTGTTATCCAGACAGATTCCTGAAAGTTATCACCAATGTTTCAAGCTTCTGCAAAGAAAAAGAGAGAAGGTATCTAGATCGCCAGCAGCTGTGTGGGACACAGAGCTCAGGCTTGCTAGTGTCAGTGATAAGGACTTGGAAAGAGGTCAATTCCTGAACAATGGCCCATTTTAACCCTTGCCTTGGTCTGTAGCTTAGAACTGGAATACAAATGCAGCGCTTTCTTGAAAGGTCTTTCAATTCATTTGAAGTGACCACACCAGTTACTATTGGCTTGTAGGAGCACTGCGGACAATATTTATGGTGATTATCTTGACAAGCTAAATAATTGCTTTGCAGTTAAAATGCTAAAAGCGGCAGAGCTGGGTTTTCAAAAGAAGCATTTTATCAGAGCTTCCTAAATAAAATAATTGTAGGAAGTATCTAGAAAATGGAGCTGGTGGCTGGAGTTGTTTCCTTGTCTGCTGGTGCATTGACCACTCTTTGCTGTGACTTACAAGACATCGTTGCAGCTGCTACAGCAACGTTCATATATAATCACTGCATAGGAAAGAAACTTTTGTCTAAGTTTTGGGACAGGCACACTATTTTTGTGTATTCATGAATTGGCTACCTAGTGATTCTGTAGCAATTAAACACAGATACTGTGTGCACATGCATGTGGGCTGAATGATACTTGTTTTTGGGGTTATATTGGCAGGTTTTGGATTGGAGAGCAACCTAGGCTACCAAGATGTGCTGTGCCAAACTTTGTTTCAAATGCCCTGTCCACTTGCTCAGCACTTACAAGACACCCCTGTAGATTGAGCCGGAACCTGCTTTATCAAGGCAAACAGAGGTGAGGAAGAAGATAGCATTCTCCGAATTTGGGTCCAGAGGGATCTGGCAAACCTGTTCTCCTGTCAAAGATGTGAAGGCATTTAATGTAGAAACTTTCATGGGTGGTAAGTAAATGGGATGAGAACTCAGAATGACTTCATCCTTTTTTCCCATTATTACCAGGTATTCTGTAATAGCACTGGCAGGCTGTAACCAAGACTGGGACCTGCTGTGCTAGCACTTGTATGGACAAGCACATAGGCACTGTTATTGCCCCAAAAGGTTTAGAGATCTTGAAAGAAAGATGATTTTGGCTGTAAGAATGGCATGACAGGCAAAGAACAGCAGAATAGGGAATTGAAATGACTTGTTCAGTGTTAGGAATAGTTTGAAAGACTTCTGCTTCCTGTTCTGGCCGTTTAGATGCTCATGAGCTATGCCACAGAAACACTGCCACAGAGTGGAATCACTCTAGACTTAGAAGCATAAGCTGCTGTGCTCCTTCACAGCTGATAGGGCTCCTAGAGATCAGCCACAGCTTCTCACCATTCAAATACCTATAGCTCTTTAGGGCTGAGTTTCACTTACCATCTCCCTGTTTCCCCACCATGCCACTTGTGGACAAATCAGACATTTGGGAAACTGTAATGTAAGTAGTAACAGTTACTCCATATCCTGAAGTGATTTTTGATGTGCCTGCATATTTTTTCAGTTTCCCTCTCTGTCTCAGTCGTGATATCTGGAAGCATTTGCAAATCAGTTGAAAGCGTCATCCCGTATCAGATATGAACAACAGTTTTCCTTCTCACCCATCCCCATCCATGCTCCATGCCTCCACTTCCTCAGGCAGATTTCTCAGGAGGAACCTGGGTGAACAGCCAGCCTTGCTGGATGCTTTGAAGGGCAATATAGTTTAATCGTGCCAAAGCATTAGGGAAAGCAAGTAGTTACTTAAGCTGAAGGTCCTGATTAGGAAATGCCTTCATCCATGAAGATGTATGTCGATCCCACCTGCACACACAAAGAGTTCAGAGCAGTTAGATGCAAGATTGCAGCTGATCTCAACATCTGCAGAGATGAAAGGAGCTGCAGCATCCAAACCATGCTAGGCTTTATTCAGAGAGATCCAAACTGGGAATTTGGATTCCATTGCAACTAGAAACAAACTGGTAACCAGTTCAGCCTGCCAAGCAATGCAGCAATTAGTGAAAGTTCCCATAACCTCTCTGCTAGGTTCTGCCAGCAGCACAGTTTGCTCTGTGTTTAGTTTGCTGGGGTTTCCTTCTGGAAACTAAAATAACACCAGCTTGATGCAGTTTCCCTCCAGAGATTCAGCAAAAGTAAATTACATCCCTCCAACAGGTAATACTTTCTGAGTTGCAAGCACCAACTCCAGGTGTTTCAACCAGAAAAAGCTTTAGGTGTCAGAGAGTGGAGTGAGACACAGAAGCAACCCTGGAAAGTCATACTTTAATGCATCGCTGTGCTCTGTTGTGTAGGACATCCCCTTTCTCTTTACCTTGTCAAGAAACAGAAGCTCTGACTGGGTGTCTCACAGCGGATCTCTGTGTGATCCCACCAGACCCTGGCAGAGATCCTTCTCTGTCCTCAGAGACCTCTCTTCTGCTTGAAGCTCCCCAGCTGGACTGTGGGTCACTCTGCTCTGCCATCCCCATCACCAGGCTTCCACAGCTCATTTGTTTGAAGCAGCTGGGATGCTCAGTTTCCCACTGATGATATTCCCAAATAACCTACAGGACCGTTTCACTTGAAGTACGTTGAAGTTAGCCTCCATGTTTAACGCATTCTCTGTCCTTTCACTGCTCAGCCCACTGTTTGAATGACCATACTGAAATAATCTCTACACTTTTCAAGCACTGACATCCTTTGGCATTCCATATAACATGTGATTCTCATCTGTGTGCCTAACAGATCATAGCCCTCTGTATTCTTTCATCCTGCAGTTCTTGACTCAGTAAATTCTGAAGTCAGAAGCTGATTCTGGTTCCCATGTCAGAGCCACACAGATTGAGCCAAAATAGCAAGTACCTCAACTGCAGCTGGCCATGGGGGTTACCCTGACTGCAAACTTCCTAACAAAAAATGTCTGTTGTTTTGGGCAGGACATCAGGAAAGGAAAAAGAAATCCTTCCTCCTCTTCTCATCCCACTCACTCCTATGAAGGGATTTGCTCTGTGTTTTTTTTTGACGTCCTGCAGGATTTAGAAATCTTTTTCTTTATTATTATTTTGGACTAAGAGTTTCTCTTAATTCCTCTCTATTTGTTTCAACAGATTTCTTCCTGTTTACATAATTTAAGGATCGGGTCCCTGGTTTCCAGTCCAGCCAAGGAGGACTCAAGCACAATGAGAGAGATTGTCCTCTCAGGATTTCTAGCTGAGTAAAGTGCCAGAAATCCTGTGGGAAGGACTGTTTTCAGGGAAATTCCACCCCACATTTTCCATACATAACGTATAAGTAATGTCACCCCGGATAACCAACCTTCGGAAATCCTCCTGCTTCACTCTGCCATTTTGGAAATGCATGTGGGTATATAAACTTATTTTTTTTTAAGTGCCTCACTTAAAATGAAGCTGTGACACCATCATTTTATTTCTCATTCCCTCTGAAAGTGTAGAAGGACAGCATTTACCTGGAAGGTGCTGTCCTTAGCTGGTGAAAAAGTGCTGCTGAACCCCACTGTAGTTGTGCCATGCGGTGTAGGTAGGGCCGAGTGAGATATCGGGGCTTACAGGGCACCCTCTGAAGCCGAAGCTCTGACACAGTAACTGATGCAGAGGAGCAGGAAGCTGGAGGCTTCGTTTCTGGGTACTCACTGCAAACTCTGAGCAATCAGTGGTAATGCTGATCAGATGAATTCCTCGTCTCCTATCAGGAAGAAAGGCAACGTATGCCGGTACTTTAATTTCATTTCAATTTGCTTTAGCAGAGATTTATAATTATTATAAGGAACAATTTTATAATGTAATTCTGTGTTGTCAGAGTAGGTTAGCTTTATGACCTGCTTTAAAAAATAAATGCAGCTTTAATTAAAACAAAACCAAGGAGAGAAGTACGGTCTTGTACCAACATGTTGCTGTCAGCGCCCTGCTAACTGTCTGCACTGAACTGTAAGCCTCTGCTCAGAGATACCAGTGCCAAAAACAGAGCTCGTGGCACACTTAAAGGTACCGGTGGCTTATTTTTAATTTCTATCTCAACTTTGTGTTGCTGGAGGTTTTCTAATAACAATTATGATGACTGTCAGAAATCAGACAGTAATGAATAGCAGCCCTTAGTAGGCTGTCAGGTTGTACAGAAGCGTAGCTGCGTGCATTAATAAACTCACTCCCTTTTTGCTTAACAGCAGTGCATTTCCATTACCTGAAATGGAGTCACTTTTGGTTTAGCCTGGTACGAGATCAGAATCAGACTCATTAAATTTAGCCTTCAAGCTGCCGTCTTTCATGAGGTAAGATGATTTTGCTTCTACATAATGGATGTCACAGAGCTCATCTTCAGTACATGCTCACACGACTCGTAATTTTCTGTATTTGCATTACCTGACATGTGAGACAATATTAATGCTATATCACACTGAAGTCTCTTTGACATCAGCAAACAGAACCACCATGCAAACCAGAGGCTTTCTAGTATGCATGCACCACGCATAGCCCCATTTTTGCCTTACTGTCTCCTTCACAAGGTCAGTGATATTAAGCTGACATCTTAAACCATTTCAGTATCGCTTTGTCAGAATTCTTCATGTCTTAGTGTCCATCATACATCAGTATCTGAGGAGCTGTTGCACAGCTGGCACTGCATAGCTTGGTTAGGTCAAAACAATATTTTGGGGAGTAAAACCTGGCTCCCTGGATGTGAATGGAGATTTTGGTTTCGATGCTGTCAGCTTCAATATTAATAATCCTATTGTTTTCCTTCTCATTAACTTGGGAGTGAGAGAGCTATCTAGTCCTCTAACTACATTTTGAGGTAAGCACTCATTTTTGATGAATTTTACTCCGACTTGTTAAAATGCTTCAGAAAGTTCATCCTTTCCTATTAGATGGTGAATGAAAATGAATGATACAATTAATTCTGGGTTCCTAGTAAATGATATGTGCTCAGCAGGCAACATTTTCTAGGTGAAGAGCAAGACGCAGAAACAAAACAGCGAGGGGCAGATTGCATCCTTTCTGTCCAACCCTTCTCTGTGATATTTTCACCTGGACACTGATATCCATATAGGAGTCCATTATCATTGAGTTTCCCAGTGGGGGAACACAAGAAAGGAGTCTGCAGTAGCTGTCAATATTGAAGAATCAAAGCCATGTATGGTAATGGAAAGCCAAAAATTTGAGGGATGATTTATAGAAAATGAATTCTCTTCTCTGGTATATAGTTGTCTCGAATTCTTCTCCAGAACAGGTAGTGAAATAGGTAAAAATAGTAATAAGTAAGTAAATAAACAGCTAACAGTTTAGGAGTTAATTCCCAAGTAGCTGTCTTAGGAACAAAGCTGTACTTTTCAGAAAAGATATATTTTCAAATAAGCTTGTCTAGTCTGGCATTAAGACGAGCAGCGTATGATAATACCTCCTTTAAAATCAATATACTAAAACTGAACTTTTTTCTTCTAAGACGGATGCCAATAGAATTTTCTTAGTCTTGGTGTGAGGTGGCCAGCACTCACTTCTGTGCCAGATCAGAGCTTAATATGAAAAGACTCATGTCCTAAATGTTCTGCTCCATTAGAGAGGTGATAGATCACTCCTTCTAAATATCTTAACATAATTCTAGTCTGGACAAGACATCCCCTGGCTGAATAACCTAAGAGTCTTTTCAGAAAATACATAGTAGTTAATAAAGTCTACTTCTCCCTGTTATTAGTGCATACCTGGTCACAGGGCTGGATTTAGAATAGTTTTCCTTTTCCTAAAGGCCAAATTTTGGAGAGAGTTCTTGAGTAGTGTCTAACTCTCACGTTCCTCATGGCTTTGGACACCTCTTGGACAGGAGCCATCTTTCTGTCCTGTGTTATCCTGTTGAGCCACTGATTCACAACTATATTTCAGGCACTATCATGCAGTAAATAGTAATGATCATTAGCAACTGTACATATCACCCGAGGCACTGAAACTAGTCAGGAGAGATACAAAGGTTAGTTCAAATAAATTCTGAAACATCTCTCAACTACTTTTTTGAATGCTACATGACTACAATAGCTTGTAATGATGAAATCAGCACCTGTCTGGGTTGGCTTTGCACTCCAGTTAGGGAGAAGCCTTTCTGTATGTGCTCTCACAGAGCACGTGCTGCATCTGACCCAAGAATGTGCCTGGTCTTTCTCTTTCATTAGTTTATTAAGATGTCAAAATTATAATAATTTTTTAAAAATGACATTCTGTGACAGGAACTCATTGTCTGGAATTAAGCTTGGCTCTGGAAGACCTAACAAATGTCTAAGCCATAAGATACTAACCTTGATCTTGTACATGCTTGGTAATGTCAGCATGGGCCAGAGGGAGTGTATGGTATGGATGTGTCATGGATGAAGGGAAGTGTCCTGAAGCTTATGTTTGAGTAACAGCTTGGACACAGTTCCCCATTTAATATAATACTCCCCTTTCTCACTTATCACATATAAATACATGTTTTCCTTTCACACTCTTCTATGTTTTAGCGTAAGTGTACAGAAGACCTTAGCGTAGCTACGGATGGACAATAATATAGCTGCATACTGTTTAGGTGGATAGCTGTTTTCTTGCTTGGCTCCTCTAGCAAAGTACTCAGTGGTATTTCAGTGAGTTATCTTGATCTCATCTGCTTCCCTGCAAACTGTCCTCAGACGGTCAATGTTGGAGCTTCCAGTGATGCTTTTTCTTTTGGGCCACAGAGTTGTCCTACTGGTACTGAGGTCTGAGGATCAAGAACAAAATAAGCTCGGTTATGTTCTAGTCCTTAATGAAAAATCTGACATGTATGCATGATAAAAATATCTTCAGACCCTGTACAAGCAGCAGCATGAAGAAACATTTTGAAGCTCCGTCTGCATGTTGGTTTAAGCTGGATTTGATTTTTCTGTAAACATCCTCAAAAGCGGTGGTACTATTTCTAAGGGTGTGGAGATCTTCCTCTCACTGCCATGGTTTGGTAATGAACAGGATTGGGAATGGCGTTGGGAGAAGGAGGAATAGAAAGCCTCTCGGTGTCTTGTAAAATATTCCTTCATTTTTAATTTTTTGCATTATTTTTTTTTAAGATGTAGCAGTTGAAATGCCTACATTTCCAAATCTCAGTCAGAAGAACTCCTCCCAGTTAAACAAAGTCACTGTAACAATCTCTTTGCGTTTGCAAAGCTATGAGGAAGAAAAGGAAGTATTTATATTTTCCGTATTTAAATTTAAGCGAGAGCAATGTCTTCTGATTATTTCATTGGATAAATTCAACATGAAGTATTGAAGAAATTCCTCCACAGAGCTCAGTGCCTCTGCATATAATGAAATACAAAGGAAAGCAGCAGCCAACACAAGAAGACTTTGTACTGCGTGAAAGACCTTTCCTATATTAGCAAAGCAGACTACTAATATGAGATGATGGGACATTACTAATGCAGCAGAGTGTAGCTAATGCAAACAAAATACATTGGAATGCCTAGTTGAACTGAATGGAGAATTTGTTTGTCTCGAACCCAGATTCTGAAAATCAAAATAAATCCCCATGAAATAAGGGTAATTCAGTAAAAAGCTCGAGTCCATCAGATGCACCAAAAAGTGCGTGGGCACTGCAGGTACAGCCAGACCCAGGGACCCAGTTCCCATGCTGACTTCTGAAGGGAATTGGGTGCTCAGCTGTCCTTGGCACTTTGGATAATCTCTTCTTGCATAAATAAGAAATGACAATAATTTGCATTGACAAAATTACTAAGTCTATGTGATTAGCAGTTAAGGCCATAAAACTGCTTTTCAAGCCTTTGAGAGCATTGCTGTCATTGAATTCAGGGCTGCGTGTTCGCAGCAAGTTCACCCCCTGCAAACAGCTGGCTGTAATGTTCTCTTTAAAGTGCAGCAGTGATTTTTTTGCCTCCTTCCCCCTCCTCCCTCTCTCAGCCCTTAATGACGATATTGTCTGCTGTAAATGGATAGGTTTGTGCAAATTAGAGAATCCTATCCCTAGTTTCAGCTGAGAGTAATATCTCCCACGGCAAAGGGTCTGCGTAGACTTTGATGCATTTCACTCGAAAGACCATCTAATAAATTGAATACTTGTGTACTCTCCCGCAACCTCGAGGGCTGTGTGCTTCAGTGGGAGCTGCTTTGCAGCCAGTAGCAACTAGTCGCAATTTGTTATTAAAACTGCAGCTCCCCACTGCTTGCTGCTGCTGACTACCGTGAGGTTGGAGTCTGCTCAAGAAATGCAGAGAAAGCAGAAACTGAGAATATTCCCAAGCTCACCTTTTTAATGAAGGCATATGGCATTCAGGATATTGTTATTCATGTAGTAATTGGCAGCGGCCTACACGTATTTATGGTACCGCTCATCATGCTCGGAAAATTTTGGAATTGCTCCATTTTTATGGGCCATAAAAGCAAACTTAAAGTATATAGAAAATACAAAGAAGCATGAATAAGTCCTTATAATTATACCCCAATATTTATGTACGCACACATAGCCATCAGGCAAGGAGACATTTTTTTCATAGCTATTATTGAACTAGAGAACAAACTACATCTGTGTTGTGCTAAGTCCAAATTATTGTGATTGTGATTTTCAACTGTCAAGGGAAAAATCAAATGTATGGTCCTGAGACCTTTCCTGGGTATTCTTGGCTGCATGTGAACTGGAAAGAAATATGATGAACCAGAGTATTCCCAATCAGCTGCTAAGCTTGGTTCAAACACTTGAATTTAAGCTGGGACTCCACAAAAAGAACCAGCTCAGGGAGATGGGACATCCTCTTATAGGCTTTTTTTTTTTTTTTCTATGGAGAACTTAGAAACTCCTTTTTTTTTTTCTTTCTCTCCTTTTTTATTGGATGGAGAACCTGCAGTTTTCTCCATCTAGTGATCCTTCCAGAGAGAAGTGGGTGTGTGATTTATGTTCTTACTGAACAAAGTTTCTGTTTTAATCTGTAACTGTAGAATTAAACTAAGCTGGAAATCAGAGCATTTATGCCAGAGTAAGGATTTCACATGGAAAGATAAGAGACAATTGTGGTTTAAGGCCACAGATTTCAATTTCTTCTATTGAGAGGTTTCATTGGTTTGAGACGTGCTGAAAATAACGGACCGTGCTGAGAGGAGGATGTACAAATAAATGTTATGTGCCAATGCTGGAGCCTGTGTCTGAGGACTAACAAGATAGATAATTTAGAATTGAAATAAGAAAGTACATTTCTTTACGATCCAAATTCACCAAAACTCACCCGATTTTTTCATGCAGGCATTTTGGATGCTTCTCAATTGTATGAGGGGTGCTCAGCTGGGCTCACAGCAGTTCCCACATTCTGTATATGGGAGCTAAAGACCTAAATACTGGTTTTGATAATGATCTGCAGATGCTGACCTTGTAATTCTCATATTCAGTGTTTAAAAATGAGTGTCTGAGACTCATCTCCCTCTTTCCCCCAACCAGAAATTGCAGTATTCCTGTTCTGTCTTAATATTCGAAATATAATGCTTGCAAAGACCACCCCAGTGAGGCAGGATTTTGTACTTCTCTATTAGAACCTTACTCATTCTACTTCGACAGCTGGTGTTGCAGGTAGGATTCTTTGGCTCACGGCATCTGGGCTGAGAAATGTTTTCTCTCCTTGGAGTCTCAGGCACTTCAGAATAATCCTTCAGAAACCATTTATCAGACTGAACGCTGAAATGTTTGGTAAAATTTACAGCAAACCACCCTCTTTCTCAGCCCACATGGTTGCCCCAGCCTCACAGCAGAGCAGTTGTTAGCAAATTGGTTAATTGCCAGCACTTTGCTGATGTTTGCTATTCTGAGCCAGGGCTAGTCAACTCCATTCCTACTGATATGGAAATGACCTTAAACCCTCCTTTGGAATTAAAATGGGATTTGTTCTGAAGTTTACAAATTTCTCAGGCAATTATTTTTTGTTCTGGTAACTGACTCTCAGCATTTGTGCTGCTGCTTTCTGCTGGCAGAAGGAGGAAAAGGAGAGTTGCATCAGTAAGATACTGGCTGGCAGAGCAGATGTGCTTCAGCCCCTGTCTCTGTCACAAATCCCAGTCGTGGAACAAGGCGAGTTCTGTCGTCTCCCCAGGAGAACAGAGCGATGGTACTTCACTTCTTGATTTTTAAGATGCATTCATTTAGATTGGAAGGGTTTTTTTTGAGAAAGATTGCTTCTGTAGGATTGGATAGAACCTAAACTTATTAGCATCAAGAAAGTTTAGGGTGACATGATCATATTCAGATAGGTGGGTAATGCATGTGACAGATATCAAGTGAAAGGGTGCTCTTGCAACACTTCTGTCCCTAGAATGAAACCAGAAACTTCAAAAATCCTGTGAAACCACTTGTTCTCCAGAGCTTATTACTTGAACTTTTTGGACCAGTGGTATTTCAATTGTTTGGGTAAAGCTGGAGAAATATCAAAACTTTTGGGTGCTGAGTGGAGACCTCCAAACTGTCTGAGGTTTCTCTACCATTGACATAACCATGGTCTGTGGCTTTCAACAATAACATTTGTGCTGATTTTAGCAATTCAAATCCAGATGCAGCAACTGTGCCTGGCAAGACAGATGAGCCGCAGACCGCTTCTATCTATCTGAATGTGGCATCTCTTTTGGTAACCAGTTTTCTGCCAGCACACGCACCAAATTCTCATACAGCTTCCCTGGTGTGCTGGAGCACACTCAGTACCATGAATGTCTGCGTGGATATAAACAAGCTTTTCTTTCAAGTACCTTACTTGCATATCTGGCTGATATGAATGATTGCAACATGCAGCTGAGTGTGCTTTTGCAGGCTTTATGGCATTCGTTTTCCACAAAGAAGGAGCGTCTCACTTGAAAATGGAAAGTGCAACGGGAAAAAGGATCGTCTTCCAAAACTGTATGTAGGAAAGCATTTCATAGAGTGATAGCAAACGTGATGTTTTAGAGGTGTGCAAGTATGTAGGCTCACCTTGGGGAGCCTTGGTGAGGTGCTCCCTGCATCTGCAAGGACTGTGTGCTGACCAATGTCAGCCTCTAATGCCCATCAAAGGTCTCATCTTCCCATGGCCCAAGGGTCAGCAATCAGCAGCAGGGCTGTTTGGGAGGGCAGAAGGCAAATTTCATTGGCATATCAGTGACTGCCTACAGTCTTGGGGTGAGGGAGGATATTGAGGGCTGCTGGGGAACGTATAATAATAATAGACTTAACTGAAGCTTTGATTCAACTTTATGAACAGGAGAGAGGCAATTCACACTGCTAACCCAGAAGCAGCGTTTGCACCAGGGACTTGAAGGGAAATATTCAATTAGAAGTATCACTTCACAAGGGAAAATTCTACCTGGAGTGAGAAATGAAATGTGAAAATTCAGTGGGAGCTGGATTTTCTTTGGGGATGCTCAGTGGAGAGTTTGTTTTGGTAGCCAAGCTCCTAATGGAAAGATAACTTCATCCTTAAATCTCAAGTGATTTCTGCCAATTCATAACAATTTACACCTACAGGGCATCAGCAAATTAAGTCCAACTACATCACTGTCATGCAGCAAAGTATTGAGTACACTGAAGCATGGAAAGACCGGCTTACGGAATGACATATGTTAAGGAAAAGAAATAAAATTCAAGAGTCCCAACTCCCAGTTGCCTGCTGTAATCACTGTATCTTGTTTTTTAATCCTCTTCCACTGCTGGAAATAAATGAATTATTTAGGTACTGCCTGACCATTTTTCTCTCTCCTTTTTAGCATTTTATGCCTCGGCTTTAATTCATTCTCAGTATTTTTTCCATTTTAGTTTCTAGCAATAACATTATTAAATTTCATGTCTGCTTCCGTTTTTATTTCCATCTTTCACCAAAAAGATATAAAGTGAAATGAATCCAAATGAGAGAGCTTTTCTCTTCAAACCGCTCTCAGTATCATCGTTTCCTTAATTAAGTAATTGAAGCTCTCCCAACACACACAACGTCATTCAATCTACTGCAGTCTCTCGTGTTTGCTGGCACTTAAGATTTGTTCCTATAGGGGACTATTTTTCCAGTCCATCAGTCTCTTCTGCATCTTTCTTCTAACGTGCATCTTTCTTCTAATAACCTCTAATGCCTGGTCCTCCTGGTATCCCATGGCATACATGCAGCACAGCTTTAAAACAAGGAAGCAACATTAATACAAGAATACTTCAGTATTATTCGTAAGGCTGTCTGTCCTAAGACCCATGTGGGACCAAACTTGATAGATCTGACTTCCTTTCTTGCACTTCTGGCTGAGAAGTCATCTTGCTTGCCTTATTTTCATGTTTGTGCCCTTAGTTCCTTTCTTTGAAGTGAGGGATTTTACATTATTAATCACCAGTTTCCTCCCCTGATATCTTAGACCATTCAAACCTCTCGTCACCTTTTTGCTGAGTACTAACTGTCCTCACTGGATTCTGGAATGACATATTTCTGTGCTGAGAATCCTGGCCAGGAGAGTTTCCAGACCAGGAGTACATTTCCAAAGGATAAACAACACATAGCCAATGCAAAAATTTGGCGAATTCCACTCCTTATGACCAAATCTAATTGTAGGCCCCAGTACGTTAGATAGATCCTCAACACGTCCAATATGATGTAGCAATGGCTGCAGCTGTCTGGAGGTTCAGAACAACATTTTTTTCTGTTGAATGTTTCTCAGTGGAAGATTGTTTCACTATATTTTTTAGGAAAGGGGGTTCTTTTGTTCTAGATGGGGGGCAGAGAGGGTTGAGGAGCAGCGGATGCTCTGAGCTCCTTCTCCTCCTCTGAGGACATGGAATCAATTCCTCCTCTCCTTCCATTGTGATGCCAAATCTGGTGAGGGATGAAGGAGTTAATTTCAGCAACAGACATTCTCCCTGTGAATTTAGAAAGATTAAAGAGAAGAGATCCTATTGCAACTGTGTTTCAGGTTTGGCCGGAGGTGTAAAGAAGCCCAGGAGAAGGCAGTGAATGGGACCATACTGTGGATATGACAACAATGGAGCTAAGCAATGGCTGCTGCTGATTTGGGGCTTTGGCCAGACACAGAATTAGAGGTAATTGCACAGATGTGAGAGAAGGAAATAAAAGGAATGAACTGAAATGTGAGCTTTGAAAATAAACGCTAGTAAGAGTTGCATTTATACTGAAGAACTGCAGAAGCACTAAACAGGCTCCCATGCTTAAACAACTCACACCAAATGGAACAACAGAATTTTTCAGACTCCTTAATCTCAGGTCCTGATAATGAAAATGTGGAGGCCTGATGTACACACTGTTATTTTTTTGTGAGTTTTCTTTCTGCTTCTCACTGAAGTCTTCATTCTCTTGAATAGAGCTAACTCCAGCTCTATGCCTGAATTATTCCCATCCCACAATTTCTATCAAATCATAGTTGTGACAGTGTGATAGTAAGGAGATGATCCAGATCCACCAGAAAGAACTAACTCCAAACAGAATTAGTGTGTGTGTGTGTGCGGGTGATATTAGCAGGAATTCATTCCGGTCTTCCCTTGCCAATAGTTTCTCAGCATGGACCTGTGTGACGTCTTTTGCAGGCTGAGCATCTGTAAACCCAACCTGTGACAGTTTGGCTCATTGTGCATCTTGTGAATGAGAGACCTCCCGCCTTACAGCCACTAAAGCAGAGGAATTTCACCATCGATCTGGAGAAGCACTTGAGAGAATGGGAGTAACAGGGCAATAAAGATTGCAATATATCATCAGACTCAACTGCTGGCCCATATAGATCAGAGCTGCATTAAGATCATTACAGCCTGCCTGAAGTGATATAAAGAGCAAGCCAGCTCTGAGAAGGGGAAGGGGAAGAGCTGCTGATAAAGAAACAAAACCAAACTAAAAAGGAAAGAGAAAAATCAAACCCACGATTTCTTTTTTCCCAGCCCAGACAAATGCCTTGAATTTCCACTCTGCTAGACGCTGCTGTTGGTGAAACACATGCACTGGTTAAAGCAAATTGTTAGGGCCCCACTCCCCTAAGAAACATCCATTTCCTCAAATGAATGAATTACACAAAAAGAAAGGAGGAAACAGCCAGAAAATAGGGAAGAAACAAAAATGAGGAATCTCTTTCCTCTTTGAGTCCACCCGTAAGCAAGATGCTTCAGCTGGCCTCTCGCTTGAAGCTCAGGGGCAGTGCTGCTGTTCCCACCAGGCTGGGAGCTGGGGTTGTGCTTTCCAGTCCTGTTTGCTCTGCACAGCCCACTGACAAGTGCTCCATGCTGGCCTGACCCCACAGCTCTGCTTTGCCACGTGGGCTTTGCCAGGAGCCTGCCCAGCTGCACCTGGAGCACACAGCTGCATCTGGCAATGGGCCCAGATACTCTGCCAGAGAAAGCCATGCTCTGAGCTGAAAAATGCAAGTGCAGGAGTAAATCCCACTGGGCTACATCTGCCTATGCTTACTGCAGTGGAAATGGAACCATTTCTGCCAGCTGATGATTGGTCCTGCGGGTATTCAGCTTTCAGGGTGCGTGTTTGTCCCTTGGGCATTTCTTCTTTCCATGTCCCTGCAGATCACCTGAATTCTCTGAGGCTGTAAAGGAGCCGAACTTGGAGCAAGAGTGATTGTAAAAACCCAGTCACACTTGGGACTCTTTGTCACTGCAGATAAAGATAAGAACAAATTCCCTCTTCTGGCCCCAGCTCATTCATTGCCTGGAAGGAAATGTGCTTTATTTGTCACCTTCGTACAGAAGAGATAAGAGTGATTTCACACTTTGTGAAGAATGGAAAATCTTCCATTCACAGAGGAGGAATGTGGGACTTCTATTCCTTTGTACCCATGCTCCCCAAAATGTTTAATTTCTTGTGGGTTTACCAGCTCCCGTAGGACTACGATGCCTCCAACAAACTGCCCAACTGCCCACTTAAGTAGATACTCGCACTGCATTGAGCCAGGTGTGCTAAGCTATTAAAACACATTTTTTTATCAGCAGGTGAGGGCTTCTAGTCAAACTGGAGAAACCTTAATCCTCCCAAACAGAGTGAAACCTCCCTGCAGATAAAAGACTTGTCTGGCTCGTTCCAGAGGGAGTTGGTGACATGGCTGCGCTCTCACCTCCTTCTCCCTTAGGAAAATATGGCCCTGCGGGAAGAGTGGAGAGGGAAGATCAAAGGGAGTTGCAGTCTAGCTGCCTGCTTCCAGCAACAGAAAGGCTAACCCGTCATTACGGCGAGCAGCCTATTAGAGGTGAACTGCAAGTGGAAGGGATGCATGCTTGGGATCACTGGCAGACAGAGGAATTGGGGCAATGCCACTGCGTAGGAGAGATTTGGGCTTGGGAGGGGACCTTGTTTCTTCCCACTCCTTTGGCAAGGTAAAGCCCAGGTGTGTCCCTGGGAATCCCTAGCATTTAAACTCATTTAGGAGTATTAATGAGTGGATGGTGGTTTTCACCTGCACAGCTCGTAGGTAATTCTGGGCCAGATTTCCCACTGCCCCATGCCCCTACAAAACCTCTCACTCTCAATTTTGTCCCTTCCCCAGAGAACAAAAAGTAAATGTCCTCTTTGAAAGTGGCTGTCTTGCCTTTCGCCCTCTGGTTTTGGGCAATGGGGAGGGAGGAGGGCAAAAGGGTGAACTTCCTCGAAGGTGTAAAGCATGGCTAGGAAAGTGAAATGATTCTGCAGAAAGTGAGTGCAGCAGTGCTGGAGTGGGAGCAGGCTGGGCAAGTTCTGCACTTTCTCCTCTGACTAAGTGCTGGCTGCCGTGGGATGGGGTCCAGCTAATTATCTGCTTGCATGAGTTGTGGAGGTTGGGTAAATAGTCTTAGTGAGAAGGGTGTTGGTAAAAGCATATATTTCAGTTGGCTTTTTGAGATAAGCTAAATGGAGGTTATCTGCTCTGCAGCTCACCCGCATGAACTCACAGCACTAGCTTCACAGTATCCACTTTACCTATTCTCTCACTGTAGTCATCAGTTTACATCTTTCCAGCACAGGTTTGTATTCTTAGACTCAGATCAGGCACAGGGAGTCGAAGATGAGCTGTGGAGAAATCAAGGCTTAATTAATTAGTGATCCTGCAGACTGTTGGGATGGACAAAGCTGTACGGATGTGGAGACAGTGTAGAGAGTGGGGTTACCTTCACCCTGTGGATGGACCTGCCCCTGGGATATGTGTATCTAGGCTAGCCTGAGATTGAAAATGTAATTGTTGGATAAAGACAGTGCATAGCCCTGGGTGGCACCAGAGTTGCATTTAGAAAAGGAGCAAAGCACAGTGCCCAACAGCAGGTCAAACTGCTGGAGGAGCTGGATGTATCAGTACCAACCCCCTATGAGACACTGGGGTATGCATTTCCCAGCAGGAAACCAGTTCTTCTGGAGGCAATGGAGCAGGACATGGGCTGTGGTTTCTCCGACTCCTTTGCCCAGCATTACTGTTGCATCCATCCTGGAGCCAATCTTGGAGTGAACACAATAAACTGGGTGGATGTATTAGGGCCTTTTGGGAAGATTTTGGTGTGTCTGGCCCTCCAGACCATAGCTAGAGATATCCAGGCTCTTATTTTACAAAACTTCATCATCTGCCAGTTAGCATTTTGTGCATCCCATGGTTTGACTGATTTTATCCAACTTGCTGCACAGGAAACTAATTTTTTTTTTATTTTTAATCTCAGACTAGAAGCACCAAACAGGGAATTTCCATCTAGCAGGCAAGTAGTTATTAATAATAAATAAAAGCAACCTCTTACATGGATGGAGCACCTCTCGTTGAAAGAAATAGATCCCAAGGTGTTACACTGACATGTTTCTACTTTTAGGAATCATCTTCATATGGATTTACAGCACAGAGACATTTTGCTTTGTACCAAAGCAAAATCATTTTATCCAGTGCTAACAGCAGCAGTCCCAGGGGTTGAATGAAAAGCTGTATTTGCTGGAATTAGCAGCTAATAGTAACTGTGACTTGTTTTGCATATTTTTATGAATATCCTTTAATCTCATCTGATACGTAGAAACTCTGCCTTTCTGCTTGGCGTGATGAGATCTGTGCCCTCACCTTGGTTTGAGCCCAGAGCTCACTTTTGCTGAAGCACTCCAGCACGAACAACCTCTCAACCTTCACCAGTGAGAATATTTGCTTTCTGATAGGCTGAATTTACATACTTCTCCTTTTTCTGTGAGCGCGCCTGTGTTAGGATGAGAAGTTTTAAAACAAACAGAGTTATCCCCAGCTGCTAAGTTCTGACATGCACTTTAAATAGGTAACCCCAGAGATGTGGTGCGCTGTGAAGGAGGGGAGAGCTAAACTGGCTTAAGCAATGCACTGATCACAGACTTATCATCTGCTATCACACAGTTTGCCATTAGACCCAGCTGCTGCCAACCTGACCAGTGCATTTCTTCAAGCTAAGCTAACAAAGCACTTATTTGTTATCCAGGGAACTACCTCTAATAGACTTCCAGTGAAATAATATTTGCTTTCCAACCCTACTTTGAATCCCACTCACTTTGTTAAAAAGATTGCCTCTGGCTGTCTCTGCTGGTCTAATCTAATAGTTTCTAGTTTGTACAAGCAAAGCGCTTTCAGCCAACTATATAAATAACTTAGAGAGAAGAAGACACTTTTACAGCGCTCTGTGCCGGGTGCTATAGAACATGACAGATTAGTAAATGACGCCTCAGTGGAGCTCATCTGGGAACCTCTGTCAGTTGAATATGAGCAATTACAATATTGTATTTGGGCTGAAAGGGTTGTCTGTCTTCTTACAAAAAGGCTAACAAGAAAAATAATTCCTGTCTTATTTCTCCTGTGCATGAAACTGATCTAAGTGGCTCTCGCCCCTTTTCTCTTCCCCTCCCATTTCAGGAGCAGGAGGGGAAGGGGGGGAGGGGGGGGGAAGAAAAGCAAGCAAGGAGAGAAAAGAGGGTTATTTTCTTTCTGTTTTCACTTTTGGTTTGAATTGAAAATGAAGAAAGAATAATATTAGGAGACGGGGCTCCCTGAGGTTTGAGAGTGGATGTTATATCAATATATCAAAGAGTGCTTTCTGCCACCCGCCTCTTCTCCTCCAGCAGTCCGGTGTGCTGCTAAAGGCACGAGTGCCCCACGCCTGTTGGAGCCGCTCGATTTATCTCAGCTCACCTGCTAAGAGCACCGAGGGCCTGGAGGTTCAAAGCGTTGTCCGAGGTTTACCCGTGCTGGGGTTTTTTTTGTTGTTGTTGTTAGAAATGCTGAGGCAGAGCATCATCCAACAGAAAATATACCGTGCAAGCTGGGATTTCCAAAGGAAAAAAAAAATCACATCCTATTGAAACTGCCTGCAGGACTAGAGGGCTGATCCCACATGTGCTCCTCTTGTATCACTCAAATTACACCACATAATCTTCCTTTGTGACAGTGTGACATCGGATTTTGCCTTCATTTTCCTTTCTGTTATCACAATTATTTTTTTCTGATGAACCACCCCCATACCAGGAGTTTATTTTGTCTTCATCTTCTCTCTGCAGCCAGTTAGTGGGGCTTTTTTCAGACCTACAAATAATTGCATGCAATTGCAAGCATGTGAATATACAATAGCAGAAAATTATGCTCCTATTAAGCATGGTTCTGCTCCTACAAAGAGGAAAACTGTGTCTTTCCTTCTCTGTCCTGCTATTAAACAGTGTGTGCCATGTCTTGTCCAGGCTGTACTTAGGGAAGTCTGGAACATGAAGCCAAAGGAGTCTGAGCATGAGCCTGCTCCTTGCTGTGCCACACAGACCCTGGCATTTCTGGGCTGGCAACCAGTTTCTGTAGCCCAGTACCTTCTGTAGAAGGACACAGAGCTGTGATGAGAGGTGACCAAGCAGCTGCCATTCACTGGAGCCATGGGGATCTAAAATCTGCTTTTGGTTATGCTCACGCTGCTGCATCTGATGCCTGTGCATGCTGTGTGCCAGCAGCACTGGGCAGAATCTGACCCACGGATTTCTCCGATGCCAGACAATCACGCTGTGCTAATACTCAAAATATATCTGAAAACGGAGATGTGAAACTGAGATCATTTCAAGCAAATCAGCCAGTTTTCATCCTGAAACATACATGATGCCATGGGCCCCATTCGTGGCAGCTGGAAGTGATGGCAAGCCCTGTGAGATGAGGGGAGCAGATTGCCAGCTCCTGATGCTCGAGAGGTGCGTAACAGCATTTTGATATCTGATTTCCTCCTCATTTTGCTTTGCTGGTTCCCAGGTGATTTAGTTGGAGATTGTCTGTTACCATGTAGAATGTACCCATGCAATAAAACAGCGGTGCTGGATGTAAGGTTACCCCTTCAAAACTAAGGCCTGGGGAGAAAATTAAAGATGTCAGCATAGATGGTTTGCATGAGCGGGCAGCTGTTCTGAACCAGAGGCCTGGGCTCCATTCTCTGCTTTGCCCACTAAGACCGTGTTTGATCTGAGACGTGTTACATCACCTCTCTTTAGTGCATCTGAGCTGTGAGGTCCATCAGGCAGGCTCCACTCTGCAGCTGTGCAATATGCAGAATGTGAAAAACAGTTCTGTTCTGCACTCGGATTTGCGTTTAGAAAATGAATTCAACCTCTTCCATTTTTATGAAAAGTAGACAATATCTTCCGCAGGTTTTCAGTGCTTTGTCTCAGAGTTCTAAAACATGGAGTTTGTAAGCCTAATTTCAGTCTTGACCACTTTTACTTCAGCCTCGGGCACTGCATTCTCACGGATAGGTGGCTGCAACTTTCTAAAACTCTGCTAAACACATTTTAAGTGTTTAGAGAAAAGTTTGTGGGATGTCTGCCCGTGTGCGGGGTAGAAACAGGCAGCATTTGGCAGTCTCAGCAGAGTTAGGGTTGTGCTGCAGGGGTCGGCGTGTTTCAGACTGGATGCCTTAAGCTCTTGGCAGCAGCTGGAGAGGGACCATGGTGGCAGGGCAGGGACTGCCTGCACTTAGCAATAACCACATGAACATCCGATGAGCTCATGAGTGCCGGCAAGAGTAGGGCAGCACCTAGTATCCTGGACGTGTGTTTCCCATGAAGCTTGCCTAAAATGAGTGGTTAGATCTACAAATAGTTATGGGACAAAGCAGAGCTGGCTCCAGTATTTGTTATGCAAAGGTTGTCGTTTAGTTGTGCCTTGTCATGGAGATCCACAGTGAAATATTGATGTCTGTGCTCCCCCATTTTGGTTAGTGTTACACACTTAAATACATCTATAGTTCTAGGTTTATGACCACTTGCCTGTATGCAATGGCATAGTCCCCCATCTCCTCTTCTCCTAACCCACAAAAAGAAAGGGGAAGCATTACTCCACCATCTCCCAGTTGTCCCAGTTCTCAGCAGTGAGCTTTGGTCTGGTGATCTCCACTGAAGTCCCTGCCAGCCACACGCCATCCAAAGCTCAGCCCATGCACTGTCCTTGGAGGGCCAGGCATGGGACAAGCAGCCTGTAAGACCTGTATTACTCAAACTCCAGGTGGGAGGAAAGTCAACATCTATATATCTTTCACATCCGTAATTGTAAAGTTGTTAACCTTGCATTCAGTGCTTGAATGCTACTGTGATGGGCACTGGAGATAAACCCGAGAGCCAGACATTGGAATAACATGGTGAACGTGTTGGTTTGGGTTTTTTTAACACAGAGAACTATTCTTGACAGGATGTCAGCTGCTGATGAAGGGCTCTGAAATATTTTATGGGATGTGACAGCTAATAAAACAGGTTGTTGTTTTTAATTGTTTGGCAAGTAGCGGGGAATTGTGACCAGATGTGAAGGAGGGGCAGAGCAGGCTGCAGGTTTCCCTGAATTTCTTCCATGTTTTGCTGTCGCCATTAACACCAAATGTGAACAATATTAGTCCCCTGCACCCTGTGCCTTCCTACTTTGCTCATGTTTAAAACCATGCAACCATAAGACTCTGCAAAATGCCCAGGGTAGAAAGCATCCACACTGCACTGCGGGTGTGCATGCACACTGCGGGGCAAGAAGGGACCTCCTTGTCTTTGCATCTCACTGTCCAAAGCTCTGCTTTCCAGAGCTGCTGTGGATACAGAACTTACTCTTGGTTTCAGCCCCATGCTTGGCTCCTGCAGCCTACTGCATAATGAGCTCCTAACACTTTCCACAGTGCAGTGTGCTTTTGGGAGGCTCCAAAGAGCTTATTATATCTCTGTTTAAGAGACCCAGAGGGACCGTGCAGGGCTTGCATTGTCTGAAATGAAAGATGTCTCATCAGGTTACACCTCTTAGCTCCTATCTGTATAAGCATTTTGATAAGTGGTGCTTTTCTTCCTCCATCCCCCCACTCCCTTTCTCTCTAATGTAATCTCTGCCACATCTAGTCAAAGCAGAATAGCTGCAGGGGATTCATTAATCCTAGTCTGGAGCTCACCACCACCACCACCATCAAATCATAAAAATAAAAATTTAAAGCACCTCAATTTATTATTCATATAGCGTTTGTCCCACCTCCTGCTGCATCCCTTCCACTGAGGGACCCCTCTCATTGCTCCATCCTCTCCTTCTGCTGTCCTGCTGAATAGATATCAATTCCCAAAGCAGACTTTGGGATAAAACAACGCTCCTCCCATGTGCCGAAAGCTGCCAGAGCTGTGTACACTGGCTCAAGTACAACAGAAACTAAGCCTTGGCCTGGAGCAATGTAACACCCAGATAAACAAGTCTGCCAGAAAGAAGCCGGGTCTGCAGTGCTCAGGGAGAGGCTGATACCAACACCACAGATAGCTGTGAGCCAGGGTGGGTCCAGGAAACGCAACTGCTGGGGAGTACAGGGGGCTGCATCCCACCTGGCAGCTCTCCTTGGCACCCTGTGGCTGTCTCCCATGTCCCAGCTGCCAGACCAAGAAGTGGTCCCAAATGATGCAGAGCAAAGGCTCCAGCAGTCTCTCATGGAGGCTGGACAGGCTAATCCTGCTTAGAAAGAGGAACAAAAAGTCCCTTTGCTCTTCTGCATCCTGAGAGTTGTTCTGCTGCAAAGCCGTGGACAGCCCTTCATGGAGGGGCCAGAGGAAGAGGCACAGCTGTGGGGCATCCTCCTCCTTTTAGGACCTGGCTCTTCCTGTGCATGCCAAGGAGAAGCTGGCTTGGAGGTGACATGGGCACTCGCCCATCCTGATTTATCTGCACAAACCAAATTGGTTTCAAGGAGGATCATGATGATCAGACACCCGAGTGCCAACCCTTTTCCTGCTCCTACCCATGGGCAGCAAAAGAAGGCAGCCCCCAACTTATCTTCACTCCTCACTGAAGTGTTCAGGCCATTTCAACACAGCCCAGAGGTAGTGGCCATGGGGTGCCTTGTACACTGCCTATGCTAAAAGGAATAATTTTTGCAAAAGTGTGCAGGGTGTTTGTCCCCACTGCAGAAAACTCCAGTTTCATTATGAATCCTACCAGCGATATGCAGTAACTAGAAACCACCAAGCTGGTTTTCCTACCAAGTTTTTTCTTAGGCTTTCCAACTGGGAAGGATGCCTAAGTATTAAGCTTAGAAGGGCGCTTTAAATCAGAAAGCATGGTACACAGCAGCTTGGCTTCATTTAGGGGGATTTAGGGCTGATGAGCAACTCAGGAAAAAACTTTCCATGAAATGAGACTCCAATTTCATCAGCTGTGGGACAGAACACCAGCAGCCCTGCTGCAGACTCTGGCTGGAGCAATCAAATGCTGCAGATATGAGGCGGAGGTGAGCTGCTGTGAAACTGGGGGATAATTGATACCTAATAAGTTTAAGTGCTATCAGTGGTATTGTTAAATATAGTTAAACACAGTTTATCCACCTCTAATTCAGTATTGATCCACTTCTCCCGCGCAACAAGGAGGCTGAGCGTACTTGATTTTAGTGCATCGCTTCAGCATCGTTAACTGCCCTGGAACCGCGGCACCGTTTGGAAACTGTGGTTGACCTCAGTGATACCCACTCTGATTAGCTTAATGAAAGCCCTGTGATAACGACAGTTTCATTTGTAGTAGTAAGGCTCCAGCTACTTGAGTCATGCAACCCTATGAAGAATTCTTTTTCTGCTTTCTTTTAACATGTGTAACCTCCAGCACGGCAGGGAGGAAAAAGCTCAAAATCCTGAGCTTCAGAATCTCAAGACATCCAATGAAAATAAAATAATAATAATAATAATAAATTATAAAAATAAATAATAAAAAAAGGTTTTGACAATTCTTTATCTGTAAACCTACAGGCTTTCAGTGAAACTCATCGCCTTTTTGCAGCCTGACTCACGTGCTGCGATCGCCTGAGGCCAGCAGTGCTGCTTCCTCCTGCCTTCTGCTGCTGTGGTGCTGTGCAGAGGAGAAGGACTGGAGCTGCTGCAGGTTGCCAGCCCCAAGCACTGCCTGCAGCCTAGGATGGGGATGGAGCAGTTTAAAGCTGGATCAGGGGATCCCACATTGCAAAAGCTTTGACGCTGCCAGGGCTTCATCTGCTATGGGATTGAAGTGCTGGCTTCATGCTGGCAATGGACCAAGCTGCCCCTGCTTCTCCTTTGTGCACTTTGAAACTTCTGTCCTGTGGAACCCCCATCAGTCCTGCTGACCCCCCTGATGCGTTGGGTCACTTGCAGACACCTCCCTGAGGACAGCATCTTGCTCATGGCTTCATTGTACGCCCACGCCTTCCTGCCTACATTTTGGAAGCTGTGCATCAAACCAGAGCAGGAGAGCAGAGAACGTACAAGGATCCATCCTGCAGCCTGCCAAGCACCTTCCTGCTCTCTGTGGCTGCCATTTTCAGCACCTTGCAGGATCAGGCCCTTTCTTATGAACTGACAAGTCATTATCGTCTTTCCCTGTTTGGCATTTAACGTCTCTTGGCAAAAGATTAATGAATTGACTGGCTTTCAACAGGTTTTATGAAGCAAGACAAGAGCATGCCAGCACAGACAGAATATTAAACGCTTTCAGCAGGGAAGCCTCTCCTGCTTGTTTTGTGTCTGTGCAGCAAGTGTGTGTGCAGGCATGAAGGGCTCTGAGGGAGCTGTTGGCTCAAGATGGCAAGCAAGGGGGAAAACTGCCATAAAAGCAACATGTGGCCTTTAGCTTACGGCCTTACCTCGAATGAACCTCCATTAACGCTGCTCTCAGCCTGCTGATTTCACACTGCCCTCCTTCCACACCTTATCCATGCTCACAGTGGAAATGTATGATTTAGAGACTGGGGAACTTAAAGCATCACTCATATTTCTGCAATCAGCTCAGCCTGGTGGGAGTCCCCTTCCAGCCATGCCATCGGTGTTTGGGGGCTGTGAGCAGAGCCTGGGTGCTTAGTAATTCAGCCAAAGGGTTCTGGTGCCATCAGAAACCATCAGAGCAGAAACCGCAAACCAGGTTTCATGCTGTGGCACACGTGTTTCAGTCATTGTGTTTTTAAAATATATGGATTGAGTGTTGGTTTAGGTCTTTAAAACAAATGAACCATTTCATTCAAGGAATAGCTGTGATAGCAGGAACTGAAACTATTACAAATGCTTATTTGCATGTGAGGGTAAAGTAATGGAATTTCAGGCCTGATGAGATCAAGCCAAAATGTTCTGGATTGTTAGAGAAATTTTGGTCCTGGTCTTACTTCCAACTCCTCAACTCACATCCCAGATCCAGGTATTTCATTCTCTTTAGTCACTGAAGATAACTGAGGGAACACTGGTTTTGGAGAGCCTAATGAGAGAAAGCTGTAGCCCGTTGTCCTCATGTTAGAAGGTTCTGATACTGTGAAGTGCTGACAGCTGGAAGGGATTTCTGATTCCCATGGATGCGAGCAGGAAATGAATTTGGTCAGCATCTCACAGGTTTAGACTTATTAAGACAATCTGAATGAGGCGATGGTTATCCCAATTATTGCCTCTCCCCATATAATGCTGCTTGGTTATGTTTTGAATAGATGTTAAGAGCCACATCCTCAGCTAGAGTCTGTCAGACAAGATCCATGGGAAACTGGGGCTGAGACTTCATCCCATGTCTTCAAGGTCATGTGGGATTTGTAAACCTCTGCAGACCTTTAGCCTCTTCCTGAAATGTCTGCTCAAAATAACAAAAAAGCACCGTGCTTCTGGAGCTCCTTGAGAAAATACCTGGGAGAATCCACAGACTATCAAAAATGATAACCACTGCTCAAAGGGGAGCACCAAAAGGAGCTGTCCTGGGGCTGTGCTAACACATGTGATGGCTGTTGTGATGTGGGGGTGCTGGGCTATAGATTCATGAGGTGACACAGCCCTTCTCTTTACATGTTTTCCTTCAGAACCAGAGCTAGCCTTGGAGGAATGGAGGTTGCTGGCTCCTAAAGCCATCTGTATCATAATGAATGTGGTTATCTTGCATCCTTCAGCAAAAACATCTTCCTTGGCAGTCTCAGTAAGAAGTAAGTTGGATGTAAGTTGGAGTAGAGGTTGAAATACACTCTTTTTCATCCATGATGTGGCTTGTCCTGGGATATGACTGCCTCATAATGTGAGGGTCCCCTCCCTTTTTGCAGACAGGTATGGGACTGCAGGATGCTGCATGGTTATGCAAATGCTGCAAATACATACAAACCATTATGTTCCTTTGCCCAGGGTTCATCTGACAGTCATTTTGCAAGCGGTTTCCTTTGATACGACATCACGATCAGCGTGTTCCAACTAGAATGGTGACATCGTTCCACACCTTGAACCACCCACATGTATATCCCCACAGCCTCACCAGATGCAATACCCTTGTACAGGCAGGAATTTCCCAGGAGAAAAAAAAATAATAATAAATGATTGAGCCTACTTAAGGAGCTTGCAACACTAAGAAGTTTTCTATTGTGTCTTTGACGTCTTTTGCCATTATTGCTATGACCCAAAATGGAGGCCTTTAATGGCTCAGGAGCGCTGAATAGTAGGCATGCAAGAGCTTGGGCAAGCTTTGCAACAGAGCTGCAATAGTAGCTGGTAGGAATGTCATGAGTGACAGTTTTTTTCTAACATTCTGTTTATCCAGGTACAAATTCCTCACAATTGTCCTAAACCTGTATTTTTACCTATATACATTTAGGACTGCATTAGTGCAGCTGCAGTTTTCGTGCTCACAGCACGAAAGCCCTGGCGTGTACTAACACTCACTCTGCCTTCTAAGAATTTGGAGTAAGCCTGTGTTTTCTAGAGTTTCAAGGTCAGAGAGCTTTCTGTGCACAAACATGGAAGACACACTACATATTTAATTGCAGCTTGGATTTTTCTCACTTATTTATTCGTAATAAGTACACTTCTTGGAGGCTCTTCAGCAGTAGGGCTGGTGGTCAGAGCTTGCACACTTCAGCAGGTGGCAGTGACCACATTGCTTGGTACCATCGAAGCCCACTTTTGATAGCTAGCAAGCCTGGGTTGCTTCTGCATGGGGGAGAAATATGCAGACACTAATTTGCATGCAAAATCCACACTGCTATTTGCTGGTGGGGATTCAGGGGCAAACCAAACCAAGCCTTCAGAACATTTCCTTCCAATTCCATCACTCAAGTCCCAGAGCAGCAGGGGCTATTGCTCAGATCTGACAGAGGCTCCGTTCCCCCCAAGCTCCCCCAGCTCCCTGCCCAGCTGTGGCCACTTGTGCTTCCCTGGGCTGAGCACACAGGAGGAGTCACCATACAAATAGGTGTTTGGTTAGCAAGCAGAAGCAGAGGGGAAGAAACATGATTCCTCAATGTACCCACACACATCTGAAGTGTGTCAGTGTTTCAAAAGCACAGTTTAAGGGCACATGGGATCTCCACTGCAAAATGAATGGCTGTTCTCAGCCAAGGAGGATAAGCAAACCTGCACGAGTGACAGATTTATATGCCATTGCATTAACGGATAAACCAACAGTTTAAATACAGCTTACGTACTTTGCATGAAACATTTCTAAAGCCCGGTTCACACCCATCCATGCAGGGTTAACCAACACAGTAAAGGAGATGTCTGTACTGCATGCGTTCAGAGCCTCATCTGTAGCACATCAGCCTCAGCCTCACAGATCTGCCTGGATGGGCTGTGAAGCACCTTTATGACCTGTAGCTTTGCATCCCATCGAGCCCTCCAGTTGACAGAAGGGCCCCAGGCATCTCCCCACCCCCATCTCCTACCAGATCTGGTAGCATAAATGATTACAAGGTGATAATGTCTATCATCAGAAATGGAACCAGCAGCCTGTTTTATATAAGGCTGACAGTCACCAGCCTCCAACAAAGGGGCAGGAAACCATTTCCGATAGGTGGGGGAATTCTTTCTATGCTGTGTCAGCTGTTTGTAGCATCTTCAAGCAAAAGGGCTGCTCATAGTTCAGATGACACTGCTTGAATACTTGCGGTAGTGAAGTCTCCATAGGTCTGTATGAAGTGGACTCATCCTACTTCTTCCTGAAATGTAAAGGATCATCCTGCAATCTGAAACAATCTTTTAGGTTTCTGAGAAATCCAACTAACTTCAGGATTGGGAGATGATTGTAGCCAAAGGATTATTTGGACTGATTTCAACAGTATTTCTTGAAAACACAAGAAGGAGCAGGAATGTATGACTGCATGTACACATACATATACATCTCTTTCCACTCTTTCTAACAGCTTTTCCTGCTCATCCTCTCCCTTAATTGAGATTTTAGCTCCAACAGTGGATCACAGCAATAATTATTTTCTTGATCTCTTGCCACACGCTCTCTTTCATCTAAACTATTTCACCCACTCATTTTTGTGCAACCAAATGAGACACAGCGAACACGTGAGTAGCGCATTCACGCTGCAGAGAGAATAGGAAAACCAAGACTGGGGTAGCAGGGCTGTCTCCAGGTTTGAAGAACTCCATGGAAAGTGCCTTTTGGGCCTTGCAGAATTTCTTCTCCAACTGTAATTTATTTTTCCCTTATTCAAAAACCTGTGTTTCCAACCTGCATCATGCCAGAATAGTTCATGACATTTAGAAATGAGCACAGATACTCCTTTCAAAACACAAGGAAAAGCTCAGAGGAGCTGCCAACCTCTCGAGCCTGATACGGGCATCTCTTGGCATTTTTCTTGCTCCTTTAGCCTGAGTAATCTGTCCAAAATAACTGCCATTGATTCATTCCTGTTTTCAGTGCAACAGTGTTTTGATTCTTTCTGCTGGAAAAATGTTTTGTCAGAAATATTTTGACTATATTTCCAAATTGTAAAGCACTTACTTGCCTTTTTCTGTAATTATTACGCATTTTTCACGTGTCAGGGAGAACACTGAAATGAAAGGGATGCATTGCTCTTGGCAAACCTCATCTTCTTTCCCCATTGTTTCTTTTCTGTAGCTGAGGGAGGAATATATCATTTTGTTCAAGAAGGGAAAATTCTTGCTATTCTCAGTGCTGTGAACTCTGGGAGTTCAATGACATGCAATTGCTGTTCTTGCCAATGCAACAGGACACCAGCTCAGCTGCATTTTTGGCTCAGCCCCGTGCTTTCTAGGAAGCACAGCAGCACCATTACTGATTAGGAGCATGAGTGTCGGGGCAGGATCCTCCTGTCCCATCACCCCGTCCCTTTCTTACAGCTGCACTGAAGCAGACTTTTGAAAGGCAACGGAACAGCACCAAAAAAAGGGAGTGCATTGCTGTATACTTCCTCCATAATGAGGCGGTTGCAGAGAGCCTGCTTGTGCTCCCTGCCCCTCAGCTCCCTGGCTTTGCTCATGCATGTTGGAGCTGGCACTTTGGCTCTCCAGCTGCTGACACCTGTGCATGCTAACACTTGTGCTTTCTCTCTAAGCAGCTCAGCACCTGCAGCGTGCTCTGACATCGCGGCTTGCCCTTTCAAAACCCCTCCAGGGGTCATCTGTAGTTGTTAAACGTTTTTCTTCCTCTGTTCCATTTTGTGTCCCCAGTGAGTGACAGTGACAAAAGCCAGAATGCACTTCTAACCTCCGATATTCCTTGTGTGTGCTTTTCAGCTGTGGGGTTCTTAAATGTGAACAACAGTAAGCAAAACAATTTCTGCAAACCTACTACCGGACCTCATGAGCAGGAACTCTGTTATAACATGGGATATTTTTACCAACCGTTTTGTTTTAAAGGCAGACACAAAGTAGTGTTTGTAATGGGAAAGCTACAGAAAGAAAGAAAGGGAAGGGAAGGGAAGGGAAGGGAAGGGAAGGGAAGGGAAGGGAAGGGAAGGGAAGGGAAGGGAAGGGAAGGGAAGGGAAGGGAAGGGAAGGGAAGGGAAGGGAAGGGAAGGGAAGGGAAGGGAAGGGAAGGGAAAGGAAACTAACAGTTCAGAGAATGAAAATGCCTTCAACTTCATACAAATATTGTTAAAAGCATCACTTGCAGACTCAGGAGTTGTCACTCTTGATGTTATTTGGAATTTTCTCTATTTCATTCAATTATAAGCTTGTCCATATAAACTCACAGGAAAATTAAGCCTGGGAATTGAAGGATTCTCAGGAAATACTGTGGGAGGGAGGTTAAGGTAGGCTGCTGAAGACACAACTGACTACTGAATTCAGAATTTGACTGTTTCAAGTTTTGTTTAGTATCGTAAGTTGAATTCTACAGAACCATAATGAGAAGCCAGTACTCAGACAATACTAGCAAGTGTGTCATGGGCAGTGCGGGCAGTCTATGAGAATCCATACGGGCTTGTGGAAACTGCTTCCTGCAAAAGGACTGAAATTAGGGGAGTGAAACCAGGTTAGGTTCTCTAGGCTTAGTTCTGGTAGTCTGGCATGGCTAAGGGAATGTCATTGCCCTTCAGTAGAGTTATAATGTACTAAATAAGTTATTGAGTAAAAAGGAAAATTAGCTGTACTATTAAAAGTCTTCTTTGTAATGATAAAAGCACATTGTATATTAGTGTTACCTTCCTGAGAAAGTAAAACACATTCTTTAGCAATACAAGCCCACCAGTATCAAGACAGGACAAAAATAAGAGCTGAGAGACTGCGGTTATTTCACCCCGTGTGGTTCTCCCCCCACCAACTTCAGCTCCTTGACACCAGCATGGATGTCAAACTCCTCAGTACATGTGCAGGAAAGCAGCAAAATAAAAGCTGCAAAAAGGATGTTAGCACTCTTTCTGAAAAAAATAAAATAAAAATCTTTAAATGTGGAGTTTCTTGGGATGAATTAAACTGATGGAGTGCCACAGTAGCCCAAGTGATCCTTAGCAAAACTGTTTACTGAATAAAACGCAACATCTGCCCTTCACGTTGAGCTGCGAAGGCGGACAGGAGGACTCGTCCCTCTGAAAAACATCAGACTTCCTGAGAGCAGATGCTTAAGCTGTGCTGAAGGCATCTGCTCAGAAGTTACCTTACACCATGTGAGCTCAGAGTGTGCATATAGGAACGTGTGGGTTTTGCTCCCTGACCCAGAATCATGCTGTTATATAAAGCCTGGGATTATCAATAACCTCACATTACAAACTAGCTTCTGTTCAACTCATTAAAGGATTGTGTCTCTGCCTGTTCTGACTCATTTAGCCTCTTTGTCATTCTTTCTGTTAATGAAGATAGCAATTCATAACTCTCCACTAGCTGAAACACCCATAGGTTAATGCAGTTTTCCCTTCAGAAACAACTGCTTTGCAATGGCATTGCAGCAGCTTGCTTTGTGCTGGCAAAATAGGTGCCAGGCCAGCCAACAACCAGATATTCCAACCTCAAATGCTTGCTCCTGAAATTATGGCTAGATGTATCCAAAGAATCCAGACCTGGGTTAAACCAGCACACTTCCACAGCTCTCGGTGTAAGCTTGGTTCCCTGGCTTTATCACGTACGACATTACATCACCGCCGTACAGTGAAACATATAATCAAAAACCCAGAAGCTGACTCTCTCTAGGGGTTTTGGAAGAACCAGTTTTTAGGAATAAGGAACTCAGATGTGACTTGGTTTCCTTAAGATTTAGATCAAATTGAAACAGAGCATCCGTAACTATGTTCACATTATCGTCCTTTTCTTCTTTAAAGACAGTTTGACCAGGCCAAGGGGATTAGTAGAAATTCTGAAAGACTCATTCCTTGGAAATCCAGGAATTGGCTGCTCTGGTTCTTCTGATTCTCAGCTCTTGTGCAACCTGCTGCCTTGCCTAGGCCAATGCCCTTTTCCCTCCCAGCAGATCTTCCTGCATGATCCGCAGAAATGCTGACAGCCTGCTGTGCAGACTGGAAGACTCCTCTAATTTCTTGCCTTTTTTTTTCTTACTGGCCTTAATGGACTTTGATCCCAAATGCAGAGAATTCAGCCAGATCTGACAGTATAAAATTCCTCAGAGTTGGCCAGTGCCCCATGGGTTTAAATCCCAGAGTAACGAGGACAGATTTAAAGAAGTTTCCAGAGAGAAAGTTATCATCTCTCTGTATGGGCAGTATTACCTGACGGCATGCTGGAGATAGTGTTGAAGGAAAAGCATTTTACTGGCTGAATAATCATCGATCGAAACAGGTGAATTTCCAGGTCCAACACCAAAGTAAAGCAATGGGAACTAAGCAGAATCCTCTGGAAGTCATTCAGAGTTAGAGAAGTTGATGGGTAGAACTTGAGCAGAAAAAACAAACAAACAGAGAAACAGAAAAATGGAAGAAAAAAAAAAAAAGAAACCGAAAGAAAGAAAAAATAGGTAGCAATAAAATGATTTTCAAATTTATTTATGTATTTATTTCTTTTTACAAAGCTACTTGACTGCAGTGAAAATTACGTTGCTCTTCCTGTGGAAAAATTAAGAAATTCAGATTGAGAGTGTGTTCTGATCTGTCTGAGTTTGGCATTTTAACGGGGCTGGCTTCTCCAAGGCAGCCTATTACAGCCCCATTCAGTAGTCCTAACCATTGTGGAAAAGTGCCATGTGCCAACAGCTATTTTCCACAATTTTCTTCAGAAATCTGAAAGAAATGCAGAAAATTGATTTGCAGTCCTGGCAGAGAGATAGAGGAACAGTAGCACAAGGCTGCAGGCCAGTAATTTATGTTTCGAATATCACTCAGTGCTTTGCCTATAATTTCAAGGGAGGATGATAATAATTAAAAGCACAAACTCTCCAGCCATCTCTTACAAGGGAACAAGCTGGAAGTTGTAAGTGTATGGATTTCGTTGAGTGCTTAACTTTTCCAGTGGAGTTTCAAAAATTAAATATAGTAATAATATCTGTCATGCAAAAATTATCCCAAAGCACTTTCCAGTGCAGACAGGGGAAGCACTTCAGGCACCACTGGGATGCAGTGGATAAGACGTGGCAGCTGTATGACAGCAGGCAATCACACCATGGTCCCCAAACCACAGCAGGGAGGGCTAGGGTGCTCTGGCATGTCCCTGCCCAGCACTGGGAAGAGTCAAGAGACACCTGAGCCATTCAAGAACGATGGTCTTACGCTGTGGATAGCCCTACTGGACATGACATCCCATATCAGATCTGTCTTATTTGGGTTTAGTTTGGTGTACCCTTTCACAGTGCTGTTCTGTGCCATAGAATGTGTTCCTCGTGAGGAAGCAGCCTGTAGTTAGTCCGAAAGTTCAGAGCCTTTATTGAGACAAGAATGCATGGCAAGGAGTACAAGAGTGACCAGCTTTGTTTCTCACTTGAAGACCTGGACATGAAAAGATGGCCTCCGTATAAAACATTGGTTCCAATTTAATGCTGGTAGTATTTGCTTGGAGTGTATCTTCACTGTGCAGAAGATAGATTAGATTTATGTCTAATCCAAGCCCAGCCATCTCCTGCCTGGTTCTGCAGCTAACTGTGGTACTGATTGGGTCTTGGGCTCCATTTCAGCTCAAGTTGCAGCCTTCTTGCTTAGCTATAGAACTACAGGGTGAGAATGACTGCATTAATATTGCTGCATATATTCACATTTCGGCAACAGCATATCCATCAGACAGTGACTCATATCAATTATAAACAAGATGAGAACTAGGACAAAGTGTGGTAAATTTGTATATAATTTTCTTTCTCCAGATTCTAAATCCTCATTAAAAATAAAAAATAATCATACACCTGATCTATTCCTCCTTGAGTTTGAAAGGAGCCTGAAGAGAGATGTAAACATTTAAACTCTGTGCTCATTTCAGTCAGGTATTAACTTACTTTGCTTCACAGCAGCATGTGTAAGAAAGCTGAATGTGATCCCATAAAGCGCTGTGCTGACTTGTTACTCAGAAATCTCCTTCAGAAACATTCAGAGGGAAAATTATCCCTAGGGATCATGCTTTAAAGTTTGCAGCAGCTTGTCTGGATGCATTTAGCCTCCTGGAAAGGTAACAACAGTAAAAGGCCCAGTGGAAAGTAACAACCATGGAAAAGACTATCTGAATCTCCATCCTAAGGATGATGTGCCTTGCTGGACATGATAATCCCATCTCAGACTTATACTTTGCAGAAAGCAGACAATCCTACCCAAGCCAAGGTATGCTGTGAACTTTTGGAACTGGTACATCCCTGAGAAGTGGCCTTCAGTACTGGTTTTTATTTTCATCAACATGATTACACACATTGCTGATTTAACAGAGGCGGAATTGGACCCTCAAGCCTCACCAGACTAACACATTGTCAGAGATGCCTTGACCACTGGGCCTATGCTCCAAGCCCCATTATGTTATGCTATCATGTAATAAATATGTGATTAATGATTACTAAGCATCATTTAATGAAAGGTTTTCTTTTCTATTTTATATTACTGTGTAGAAGTTGAACCATGGATAATTAAATGCCACGTAAAATATTCCAATACTAGCGATCCTGGGAGCATCTTTTTGAACACTTGGCAACCTTGTAATTGCTTGTCATTAACAAGCATGCCCTAATGTGACATTCCATTTCAGCATTCTCTCTGAGAAGGTCTTTTTTTCTCCATTGCAGCAAGGAGATGAAGACTGGGTTATCCAGAAGAAGCAGGTGTTGCAACGTTGCTCCCTGTGGAGGCTATTTCAATACCCAGACGTCATTAGCACTGAGATACAGTACGTTGTAGTACAGTAAATGCGTCACGTTGCACTGGCTTCCATGGCACTCTAGTGCATCCTGCAATGTATCATTGCAGGTTTCTGTCAGCAAAGGTTGTTTGAAAGGGAGGGACTTGGCTCCATAAGCAGGAACTGCAGAGCAAAGGGGAAGATGGTAATCTTTTATTTCTCTTTTTTTTCTGCCCCCTTTCATAGACCTTGTCTTTTTTTTTTTTTTTTTCACAAGCTTGGCACTGAAATAAGTGAAAAACATTCCAAACTCAGGTATCACTGTAAGCGGTTTAGTAATTGTATAAACAGCAATGTTCAATGAATGAGCATTATAAGGAAGTATAAGCTAGCACACTGAGCTACAGCTAAGTCTATGATGGCACACCAGTGCCTTACAACTGGCCAATGGTACTATTTCTGCACAGGTAACATTTTACTGGGGTGGAAGCAGACAGAATATGGATGCTTCAGCTTTACAGCAGACGTACCCACCTCAGGATTACAGCATAATTCAGTGAAAAAGGACCTCAGGAGGGTCTGCTAGGTCACACGAGATAGCTTAAGATTTGACTGTTGTGTTTAAAATAACTGCTCTATTATTTAACTCCCTCTGTCCAGCTGCCTCCTTCATTACAGAACATAATTTCATTCAGTTTTACACCTGAATAACATCATGTTAAGAAGTCTCAACTGAAAGGAAACTGTAAAGCCCTCTGCTGAATTAGGCTGAGTTTTTGCAGCTTTGCTACACTGTTTAGTAAAATTTTCTATCAGCAACAGAGGAGGTACTGGATAATCTAATTGTGTGGCAGGGCAGGACAGTGCTGCAAATATAGCAAGGAGGAAGACACAAGCCTCTGGTATACAGTGTAGAAACACGAAAGTCCAAAGAGAGAGAAGCTCTGATGGAGAAATCTGAATGACTCCAACTAGCATCTGTTTTGGTGCGCACAGAACTTGTCTCACTGTTTTTAGCACAAGTTGCAGTTCACACAGCACAAAAACTTTTCAGTTTTTTAATAAGGTTTGAAAAAGAAAAGGATAATTTTGTCTAAACTGATTTACCTGTCCCTAGCTATTAACCCAGCAGGTCTCAGATGCCAAGTGGAGACTCTTTAGTGGCTTTGCCTGCACATTTGCCTTAGCAATTTCTTTGTTACTAAAGAATGAGAAAAAAGCTGGCTTAGAGAAGGGAGAGGCATACCCCCTGTGTCTTAATAAAACAAATTCCTCTGGGTTTGGCATAGCGGTTATGTTTCCATCGCTGTGCAAGAGCCCCAGATTAATTCCTGCTCCAGTGCTTTGCTGGGAGGGCCAGCAGCAGCGGGACAAGGCAGTGCAGCTGCTTCAGGTGGTGACGTCCATTCCAGACCCTCAACGACTGTGGGGCAGAACACTGGGTGGGCAAACCCAGAGGAAAGAAGAAATCCTGGGCTCTTTTGGGGGCACCCGAGTGGTCCTCCGGTTTAACATGCAAAAGGCATCTGAAGTGGCACACCCTGCTGCCATAGCTGGGTAAAATGCAGGAAATACAACAACATATTATTTGCTGGAAATGAAATATATATTTTTTTAAATGTGGCTCTCAGTGAAAACCAAGTTTATAAAATTTCAAGCAATATATGTTTTGTGGTTGTTGGGACCCAGCACAGCACTCCTCGCGGAGCTTTAAATCATTTTGTATGAATGCAAAAGCCCTCTCTGCTTTGCTGAATCGAGAGATCTCCAGAAAAGCCTGAATGTGAAAAGAAAAGTAACAGCTGAAAATTCCAGCCAGAGTCTTCGAGTTTTCCAAGGCCTGTTTGCTTTGGCCTGCCTCTGCCATTCCTTTCTCTCTTTCTTTAGAAGTGTGAAACGGGTTGGTTGCTGGTATTTGCTCTGCGGTCTGTGCTAACTGTTCCATCTGTGTAAACTCTGACTTGCCAGCCTGGGAGTTTAACAACACTTTCCCTTCAGCTGGAAGGAAAATGAAAGCCCCGTTAAGTGGCACTTTGAAGCTTTGCAAAACATGCTGCGTGGAGTTTGAACAAAGAGCGGGAAGGCCGAGGCCTGTGCCCGCCCAAGGCCCCGTGGGGCTGTCAGCACAGCTAGGCCTCCCCCGTGGGGCTGCAGGCCCAGAGCACCCCCGGGATGCTCCGAACTGCTTTAGCAGATTAAGAGGCCCAAGTCTAGAGAAGGGCCCTGAGAGCCAAGTGATCTATGATTCTAACGGGGGTACTTTGTCACTGGTTACCAATTCTGAAAGTGTTCAGGCTCCAAAACAACCTATTGGGCACCCAAGTCAGGACTAAATGCCTGAATATCTCATGGGTCCAGTTTCCAACTGGTGTCACACAGTTGCTAAACTTATTATGCTAGATGTTCAGATTAGTCCCCGAGTAAGTCCAGTTTGTCTCTGCACATCCAGCTCAGCTGTGCCCAAGTTTGGTCGCCTCTGATTCTTAGGACTGGGATTGCTTCTGTATTTGGACTGTTGCTTAGGTTGCTACAGTCCTTCATACTGTTGATTGCCAAATTGTGCTTTAAATGTGACGCCATCCACTGGACATCTTGTCATCATTGCCAGGTCTTGGTGAGTATAGGAATAACCAGCCCTGGACAGCAGACAGACTTACTCTGCCCCATTGCATCGGGTTCAAAGGAAGACTGATCTCATCCTATCAAGGCCCTGAGTTAATAACCAGCACTGTTGGACGAGCTCTAATTTAGAGTTAAGCCTAGGTCATCTATTATTTAAAAATAACTAAAAAAAATTAAAAAATCCCTGATTGATTCCACCTTGATTTAAATGCTGTCACCCCTTTATTTCCACAGTGACAAGTGAAATGCTGTTTTGCCTCCTCTTTTCACATTACTTCCTTTCTGATCTGTGTTGTATGTTTGTCCTTCTTAAGATTCATCGTCCCTGCCTTGAATGTACTCAATAGCCTCAAGAGCTTACAACTACACCCTCCCCTTCCTCTTTTTTTTTTTTTTGTTTGTTTTTTTTGTGTGTGTGTGTTTGTGTGCTGTTTTCTTTTGTTTCCTGACAGTGTGCTTAGTAAGGGTTCATTTTCAAATGTTTAGCTGCCTGAATGTAGGTAACAGAGAAAATAGAAGCTGTAAAGCCAACACAAAAGTAATGCTTTGAAAATGTGTAGTAAAATTCAGGATCTATTAATATCTGCATAGGAGAGGGGTAAATTTGCTCAGAATATCTCTTTGTTGCTGAGAAAGCAGAATTTATCAGATTCTCCAAAAATAATGTTTCAGAACATTCATGTGAACTTCCAGCAGCTGATAAGTTCAATTGTGTTTACTTCTAATAAAACAAAAACAAAAACAACCTGATTTTTTTTTTTCACAGTAAAGGTGTAGCAGAGGTGATTGCAAATGTATCAAAGAAAAAAAACTACAAATAACACTAGAAGTAAATGTATTTTTGAAGACCACTTTCAATAAACATTTCCAATTTACTGAGAATTAGTTTTCCCTGACATTCAAACAAAACAATCACTAAACTTTTTTTTTTTTTTTTTTTTAAATTTGCCTTTCCATCACTGCCTTTTCCTGTTTTGAAACTCATTATTTTCAATCACTTTTTACTTTGGCTGCAACATCTTACTTCTGCAGAAATACATTTCTATTCAAAAAGTCCAACCAGCTTTTCTCTGTGACGATTCAGATCTCTTCCAGAAATATTAGTAAAATGTCTTGTCACTTTGCTCCTGCTGTAGGTAACGAGACATATTTGTTCTCTGAAGAAATCTCCATTGCATAATGCAGACACCTTCAATTTTTCTGCAGCTGAGCTCAAAAGCCAACTCACTTTAACTAAAGAAAGGTCACTTGTGCATTTGCATAATATAAAATATATTTGCATAAATCAAGCTGTGACTTCTTATATTACACTGATCTTGAACGCATATTCTGTTTTCATGGTGACATGGAATAAGACGCATCAAGAACCACTTGTAACAGTGCCTGGTTTAAGCACAGTCCCACACTGAAGTGAATGTAGATCATTCCCTGAGATTATCTGAACCCCCACTGATATCAGTGAGATCACAGCAGACAGTTCTGCTTCTGCTCACCTCACTATCAGATGAGAGAGAAATTTTTTTCCATTTTTTTCCCCTGATTTTGCTGCATTATGTACTCTGCTGAAGTCACTGAAACAAACAGAGTGTGCAGAGATCCACAGAGAATGAGAATCCAGATTAAAGTAGTCAAAATTAAGATTTGCCAAAATCATCAGTAAATGAATGCACCTAAAATTTTCTTACAATACTCCAACTTGACGAGAATGGCAGGGAAAACTGAGACTCTCCTGACTCTTGGAACTTGAGCTTTCATATGAATTTCATCTTCCAGGAAATATCTAATAAAGTCACTCCAGCAGGCATGGTACAAATTGCCAATATATTCAAAAGCATTGCATAGGTGCCAAACTGAGGACATGCCAGGCCAGTCTCTGCTGCTGCTCCAAAGCAACTATAGCACCAAGTTGTGCATTAGGAAGCCAAGGGGCAGGTCATGATCTCTGGGCTGACCTTTGCCAAAGCTTCTTAAGAAGCCCTCTAAGCAGGTCTAGTCTGGCTCTTTACATAAACTGCAAGATCACTTTCACCCTCTAATCCACTTACACTTGAGATTTACAAAAGATGGATCTTAAAGACATTTTTTTTTTTCTTTTCTTCTTTTTTTCTTTTTGAATAGTGTATGGTAACTGTTGAGTCATGGCCTGAACCACTGATTGAACACCTGGGGAAAGGACCAAGTTGGCCTTGGAAACACATGTGAAGACAATTCACCTGTGCGACTGGAAGAGGTGGAGCCAGGTTCCACCTCTCTTAGACCTCATTTAAGGGCTGCTGCCACTCTGGAAGGCTCCCTTGTAGATTTTTTCCTGGGAGTCTCAATCTTTATAGACAGGTGAGTACTTTTCCTTTGTAATGCCTTTCCATTTGTTCTAGTCCCTTTGTTATTACACCTTCTGTATTGCCATTCCACTGCATTGATCTTTCAGATTGTTACAGAGAGGAATCATTTTATTTGTTATCACAGTCAAAGGCTGCTTTGCGTTGGTTTTAACCCCATGCGTCGCTCCCCAGGCAAAGCTGGTTTCTTCTGGCATTTTTAGCAGCATCCTTGTTCTCGCTGAAGTTTTCTTCTGCTGCGGTTTTGTAGAATGTTGCCTTCCATGTTGGTAGGGCCAACATAAGGGGAAGTAGGTGGGGAAATGCCACTCCTGTTCCTCTGCCAAAAGCAGAGATGAATTCCGCCTTCTATCTTTAGCATGAGGGGAGCAGCATTCCCTCCTGCTTCCTTTTCCTGTGTGCTCAGTGAGAGCCTCCAGCTCTGGCCAGCTCTAGCTGGAGGACGGGGAACGGTGGCCCTTGGGCAGCTCAAGCATTCTGAACTTCTTCTGTATGCCTGCCCTTGCTGAAGTCTCATTGCATGCAATAAGAATCAGGCCAGGGGAAATGCACAGGCACTTACAACTTCATTTAAAAACAGACAAACCTGCCTTTGCACAACTATTAAAAAGGAAAAGCCATTTTAAACATGTTTCCAGGATTTTGAAATCATCTGGAACATTTTGGCACTTCTGTTGTCCATAGTATGTTGCCCTGGCATATTTCTTGAGTCACAATGGTGATGTTTTAGCTCCTGGCTAGACACTTATCAGACAAATATCCCCTAATGCAGAAATAGCAAGTCATTAACAGAACTTGGAAGGAAAAAGTAAAGCCAAACTAAATACAAAATAAAGCAATATCCTATGAACAAGTGATCTATCTGATACCAATTTTCTGCTGGAGGCATCTCCATTAAGCTCTAGTGACAACAGATGGAAGACGGGACACAGAGAGGCCTCTAGGAAGGATTCTTTGAGCCTGTGCTAAAGTTGCTTTTAACTACAATTAGAAAGTCAATTAAAGTCATTTTGGTACTAATGAAACAGCAAATGATTGATACTTAATGTGCTTGGCGGGCAAGCCAGCCCAGTAAATACAGCTGAATTAAAAAAAAAGAAAGGCAATTCAAAGTTAAAACATATCAGAAGTTTGCAAGTGTGTGTGTAGAAATGTATACATGTATATGTTTTCCAAGTTAAAAGTTTTCTGTTTTGAGCTGCAACTGAAAATGCCTTTAACAGCAGAGTTTACACTCCCACTGGTTCTGCGCAGCATGACATGGGTGCGTGCTGGCACATCCAGTCCCACGTGGTCCACATCCCTGATGCATTCAGAGCACCTCAGTCCGGGTTGGATCACAGGTGGTCTTTTAGCCTCTTTTCCAGGTAGAAGTGTGTGCTCTGTGCAGCAGCAGGGGTGAAGGAAGCATAAAAAAGTCTACATGTGTACATATTTCTACCTGCCTCTGCCTTGGAGAGTTGCTTGTGTGTTATAATTATCTCAGAGGTTTGATTAGCACAAAGACTTTTCTTTGTTTTGCTGTAAGCCTAGTACAACCTGAATACAGCTATTCTTTTTGCAAGGAAAATGAAAGGTCTGAGATCTCCTTTTCATTTGCAGTGAAGAATGCCAAAAGCCAGTCCCTGGTGACAGTTTCCCTCACTACAATTGCAGAGTAACTCCACTAGACACGGCCAAGCTCTTCCTACTCCTGTAGCCTGTGATGTGCTCAGCTTGTCACTGGATCTGAATCTGTGCCACTCCCTGAGGTGACAGTGTGCAGATGCCAGATCAGTAGCTATTACTTTTGGCCCTGGACATGCATGCAGTGGCTACCTGAAGTTTAAGCATGCTTATTACTTCCCACCTAAGCTAAGCATCTCAATGTGATTTAAAAGCAGACTCACAGTGCCTAGTCATCTCAGAGCCAACCAATTTTTAGAGGTCTTGCATCCGGAGGTAATGCTTGAAATAACATATGTGATCATTGTGGGTACCATCACTGGAACAGACTGAAACGTTTCCTTAAGGTTGCTTGCTTGTAGCATCCTTCCACTCATCACAAGAGTCTTTTTTTTCTTAATCCAGGTATATGAAGGCTGCATCTTACATATGTTACAGGCTTAAGCTGCTCTGAAAACATACCACCTTCTTACTCCTGGGACCCGCCAGCCAGGTTTCTCTCACAATGCATTTGGTCTGTCTCTAGGGAGGCTGCTGTAAAAATGATTGCTGAACCCATCTCCAGTTCACTCCTGCTAATTAAACACCTCTGGTTCAGTGCTCTCTCTTTCTCTGTCGTCTTTTTTTGGCTGGATCCAAGAGGATATTATTTTTAGCTCCGGAGGGTTAAAGGGGAAGGGAATTGTGCCAGAATCAGGTTGTTAGGAGATGGAGAGAGAGAGGAAAAATTTCCGGGGGTGGGGAAGATCTGTAATGATTAAAATTCCAACTAATAATAAGACAGAAAGCTCTGGTGCATGGGCCCAGCCTAAATTAAGCTCTCGAATTAGGAGCAGTTTCCAAAAATCCCTCTTTAGACAATTTAATTAGGCGACAGGTATTTCCGGAGTCACGCGGTGGTTCCATTTGGCAGTAAATAAAGACTCCAAGAATTTTTACCCTAGAATCTGATGAAGCAAACAAAACATTCAGCAGGAGACAGAGTGGTGTGTTGGGAAGCTGGCCTGGCTCAGCAGTATAGCAGCGTCCCCTCACCCTCCCCCCCATCTCTGGTAATAAGTGGTGTAGTGGAACAATTCCCATGAGGGGGCCAGGAGGTTGATCTAGAGGGAGTGCTGGCAGAATCCGAAAAGGCCAATGGCATTCTAGGGTGCATTAAAAGGAATGTGGCCAGAGGGTGGAGGGAGGTGATCCTCCCCCTCTACTCTGCTCTGGTAAGGCCTCATCTGGAGTACCGTGTCCAAAAAAGTACCGTGTACCCTGTACAAAAAAGACAGGGATCTCTTGGAAAGAGTCCAGTGAAGGGCCTGGCACATCTCCCCTGTGAAGGAAGGCTAAGTGAACTGGATCTGTTTAGCCTTGAGAAAAGAAGACTGAGGAGACCTGATCCAGGTCTATAAATATCTAAGGTGTGGGGGGCAAAGTGGCGAGGCCAGACTCTTTTCAGCAGTGTGTGGAGACAGGACAAGGGGAAATGGCCAGAAACTGGAGCATAGGAAGTTCTGCACAAATGTGAGCAAGAACTTTTTTACTGTGAGGGTGACGGAGCACTGGAACAGGCTGCCCAGGGGGGTTGTGGAGTCTCCTTCTCTGGAGATATTCAAGACCCGCCTGGATGCCTGCCTGTGCGACCTGCTGTAGGGAACCTGCTTTGGCAGGGGGGTTGGAATCTATGATCTCTAGAGGGCTCTTCCAACCCTTATGATTCTGTGATTAATTTATATTAATAATAATTTATTATAATAATAGTAGTAGAACTAATAAAGCCAGTGATTTCATTTTATGGTGAAAAAGATTTTTTTGGCCCTTGAAAGCAAGACTTATGCTTCTCCCTCCAAAACATGCATGCATACTTGGCTACACTGAAGAGCACATAGTGATGCAACACATTAGATATGTTATTATCATCTAGAAGGTATCACTGTTGTTTGCTCAGATGCAAAGATGACTATAGTATCATAAGCCACATATAGATGGGAAAAGAAAACATTCCTTTCAGCTGCATGGATTTTTTCTGAGATTCCGTGTTTCCACTTCCATTTTTTGGAGACTCTACATATG
The DNA here is from genome assembly GCA_030625065.1 of Alectoris magna. Taxonomy (NCBI): domain Eukaryota; kingdom Metazoa; phylum Chordata; class Aves; order Galliformes; family Phasianidae; genus Alectoris; species Alectoris magna. The sequence goes on along the minus strand of CM060576.1, from coordinate 9,522,970 downwards.
TGAGCATATTCTCTAGACTTTCTTGGAGTGACAAGGACAGAAATTAAACACAGGAATGTTCAGAGGAGTGTCTGAGGTACCCAGCTTATGCAGAAAACTATTCTGAATGACATCATGAAGCGATCTCATAAGTCCCTGCTGGAGTGTAATGTTTTCACCAGCAGTCTTTCATATACCAAGGACTGAATGGACAGATGGGCTGAACAAACCTGACTCCAAGTTAAGCAGAACAAGTGGAAATTGTGAAAATCCCGGTATTGCTAATTCTTAAGTATTTTTTTTATGTGCGGGAGTCAGCTCAGTGCTCATTGGAAGTGCCCTTGTTTCTCATCTGGGTGTTCTAACCTTTAGCAAGCATGGTTTCTAGTAACTATTAGTTATTGCCAGGAAGAATTTTCTAGTGTGTCGGGAAATGGCATGGGTATGTACGCCTTCAGCCAGGCATCTTGGCCTCTCTCTTGTGGTCCTATGCCTCGCCTCTTAAGCAGGCATCTGAGTTGCCAGATGAGGAGGGTGCTGGGGTTAGAGCGTCAAGTCTTGCACCAAATGAACAAACATTATTTCAATTCATTTCTGCTTGTAGACAACTTTGAAATTATTCAAAGGCATCTCTGTTCCCATTTAACATATAATAATGATTTTTAAAGAAAAACTGGAGGGATACCTCTAGAGGCAAGAGTTATTACCCCACATTAATTAAACATCCACTGATCTCTGAAACAAAAGAAAAACACTCATGCTTATTGAGATTTTACTGTGATATTGAATATAACATGGATCTATTGTATGGTTTAATCCTCTGCAAATTTGCATTTAATAAAGGATAGTTAATATACAACAAAAGATTCATTAAGCAAATGTAATCAGATGGAAGAAATCATTGGAAGTGGGGAAAAAGGCAAATTGATGGTTAGCTGAAAATCAGACTAGACAAAGCTCTAGCCACTGTGTTCAAAGGTACTTTTGTCATTGAACTCATGTGGAGCAGTTTCAGCTCTATACCTCTGCACAGAAAACCATGTTGTGCTGCTTGTGGGATGTTGTGGTGACCCTTACAGGTCATGCTACTGTGAAGCTTATTTCAATTGCTTTGAGCAACCTGCAGTACATAGTCCTTCTAGTGCTTTGTGTGAAGATAGCTCATCTCACGCACTAAGGGAGACCTACCCCAAGACAACAAGTCAAGTACAAGCCTCTGCCTTGATGCACTTGATTTTCTTCTGTACATCCACCCCTTAGATATGAACAGAAGTGGTAATTTTCTGAAGTCTTTTCTTGTACCTGCAACTAATATCAAATTGGAGGTAATTAAAAAATATAGTTAAGAACATCAAGTTCTTTTTATGTGATAGATTTTATTTTTTTTCTCACTGGCCAGTACATAACTGAAAATACTAAAAAAAGTAAATATTTTTAATCTAACTTGTTTTTCATTTTGTCAACAAGGGAAACCTTGAGGTCTCATGTATTTATACAGCTAAGACATTTTAAAGTACCATTTGGAACAGTTGCTAAGTCTAAGAGTCCAGACTGGAAAGCTTTAGTCCAGAAACTCTGCTTAATATGCGCTTGATGATATGTACTGAGAAATCATTGCCTGGAAAAAAAGAAAAAGAAAAAGAAAAAGAAACAAAGACAAACACTGAGAGGGAAAAGAAGAAAAAACCACCTCTCAGCTCTCACTTACCTGAATTACAGCTTCAAAATTCTTCCCCTGTATTCATAGCATGCATTACTGTTCAACCAAGTGTTCTGTTTCCCATGGTGCTGCCAATCTGGAAAGTAAAATATTAAGGCATGTAAAAAACAATGAATCCTCCACATTAATTGTTTATTTTTTCATCTGGTTCCTGCCTAACACGACATCTTCCATCTGAGAAAGACATTAGCACTAGGAAGACAGGCACTGAATAAGCATTTTGCTGGAAGTGGGACGTGTTTGCTTTCTTTGGAAGGTGAAAGTAGTGGAAGAAATAGAATTTGACAATAGAGTGAAACTGCAAAAACAAAGAAGAAAGGGGAGGGGGGGAGGACAAGCATGCATTTCTTACCATGGAGGCCTCTGCTCAGAACTCCATGCATACACAGATCTCTGCATCTCAGCAGCTGCGTTGAAGTAGCTCTGTCATAGCATGCTGTGGATTCGGAGTCTGTGAGCTTTTATTCCATATGACTCTGTCATATTGTTTGTGTTGATATGTTTGGCTTTAATGGAAGTTGGAGAAGAATAGCCTTGTACCAATCAGAAAGCCCCAGGGTTCCCTATGTGCAGGCAGGTGATGCGCCGTGTCCCACACGGCTCAGCTAGACCCCTTCAGCTTTGCTCCTCAATGCTTTTCCTGCTATTTCCACCTAATTCTGGTCACGTCTTTCAGATTAGCCAGAATCACATCCCCTTAGACCTTGGTGATGCTGCAGAAAAATTAGAAAAAAACCCCACACCTCACTGCAGACCTCTTTTGGATATGTTTGATTTGCATGATCCGTCCTCATGCTTTTTCTCTGCGTCGTGCTATGCAAATATTTGAGGCAACTGAGTGTCACTTGTGTGGAAGGATAAACTTCAAGTGGCTGCTTTCAGAAGTCACTTTGCTAATTATCTTCCTTTCAGGAGAGTCACAGAAGATGGAAGCCAAGAATAAATTGCCTTTAGGTTCTGGGCAAGGAGAACTTGTGATGCTTTTTATTATATAAAAAATCACTCCTAACAAAAAAAAAAAAAAAAAAAAGACTGGAAAGAAGCACTTGAGATTGTCTGGACCGTGGGCTGGCTGCAAAGCAGGACTTCTCAGTGGGTGTCTCCTGGCAGATGGCTGTTTAACCTGCTCCTAACAGTTTCCAGCAGTGGACATTCAGCATCAGAACATCTCCGTGTGCTGCAGAAGGGGAACACGCCCCTCCTATGACCTCGGCTTGTGCCCATGTTTCCTGCTGTGGATGCACTGCTCAGGGGGAATGGGTGGGGTGTGAAATTCCTCAGAGCAGGATGAGAGCTGAGATGACACTTTAGGACACTTTGTCTCAGTCTCTCCTTTAGTCACAATTCTTCTTTTCTATTCTTTTATTTTTTATTATTTTTATTTTTTTTCCACCAGGAAGTAAAAAATTTGATCTTGGCTTTTAGTAACAGCAAAGAGGAATCCTTTCCACTGCGGCTCAGAACAAGCTGGTCAGACAGCACAAAGGTAAATCCAAGATCTCTCTGTACCCTTGTTGTTCCCTCTTATTATGCTCAGTTTCCACTTGGCATTTGTTACAGATTCAGGACTAGTAAGACCTCACAAAAATAAAAGGAACTTCTTGGCCATCTGCTTTAGGATACTGTCTGAGATAGGCAAGGAAAGAAAATCAAATAAAACCACTACACCCAGCCAGCAGGTCTCAGGAGGGCCAACTGTTCCTCTAAGATGCTCCAAATTTAAAACTCCCTTACCCTGTGTATCAGTCAACTCCCTTAGTGCCCTCAACCAGTTCAAATTCTTCAGATTTTCCTCCTGACTTGCAAGATTTGTAGCTGTCCACTCTTAAGGAGAAATGATGCTTTATGAGCCATGTGACCAAGCTATTAACTAAATCAGACCTTATTTTGAATACAAAGTAGCATATCCTCCCAGAGAACTGTTTGTAATCAGTCAATATTATTTATTTTTGAAATGGCAAAAGATACCATTGAGTAAATCTGAATAAGAAATAAATTTGGAGAAATTGCAATCAGCCTGTGAACATTTTGCAACCAAGGGAAAAAAGAAACAGAGCAAATTAATTGATTAAATTGTTTGCTGCAAGAAGCTCTCGTTATGATCCACTTCTAAGTCCCTTCAGTATTTTGGTAGCCTCATACCTCAAGCCTGACCTGAATCAAACTCTGCTGTTCCAATCAGGGCTCTTTCTTTAATGGAAATTGCCATATTCAATTAAGTGATGATTTTGCATGGTTGGCAAATGATTGTGAAGGGAGCAGGCAGATAACATGGGCTTCATTTTCACTTGCAAACAAAATCAAATCTTTAGATGCAATGCAAACTGATGTCTTTGTCCTTTGCCTTGCTTTTTGTTGGCTTCCCACTCCCTGGACGGTGATACAATTCTCAGGAAGGTGCTTACCACACACAGTTGCTAAGTTTCTAGTTTTCCACCTACTGAAGAAGTGCAAGTAACATCTGATCAACTGTAGCTTAACATCCAGGGACTCTGCTCACAAGGAGATTCTTGAGGATGATAACAGATGGGGGCTTCCACATGGACCAGAATAGCACTGAAGGTTGGAAGACTCGTTGGTCTCAGCATGGTACATCCCACACTGCAAAGCATTCACCAAGATGCTCAGCAGACTGAACTTTATGTGCAAGGGGGCCCCATCCACTGAAATAGCTTCTTGATTAGTGCTTTTGAGCTCAGCTTATCTGCCAGGAATCCCCAGGAAGGAAGGAAGGAAAGAAGAATATCCTCTTGCTCCTCTGTACCTCCTTGTATTACAACTCAACACTCTGCTTTGATGCTTTGGTCTAAGAAATCCTTGGTCCACAGCTAGAAGATATCAGGTAAGATTTATGGCCGGCCTCTTGCCTCCGTTCTCTTTTTCAGCTCTTCTGGATGAGGATCTTCTGGATTGTTCTGATTCCCGCCTGTTAGAATTGACAACTTGAATTTCCAGTAGATGAATTCCTGTCCACTTCAGCAAGGGGCTGAAAGAGACAGTCTGTAAGAGATTATGATGCTGGGATTTCTGAGCCCAACATCTACACACACACAGCAGCAGAAATATTGTTGTGCAAATAAAGGAACACAGCAGCATCTGTCACTGCTCTGACCCTGATGGAAGGAAAGCTGTTTGGGAAAGCAATGGGAAGAAGGTCAACCTGGAAGTTCAAATACAAAATAAGGAATGGGACCAGTTCTTGCAGATAGGGTGCACTAGACGTGCTCTCTACTTCCCTCCTCCTGGTGAGCAGGGAAGAGATCAGCAGTAAGGCTGCTGGAGGCTGCAGAGGTGGTTTGATTTGGTTCGTTGAGCCAGTGAACCTCAGAAAGAGTGAATTATGGGCAGTTTTGCGTAAACCACTTCGGGTGGAGAAGGAGGCGGTTGTGATTGATGCCAAGAACTTACTGAGCTGAGGTGAAAAGTGTTTGCGTATTTCAATGTAGCGTGACATATAAGCCCTTCCAGTTACAAGGTGCTACCTAGCGTAACCATAGCACAGGCGTTGCCTTTTCATAATGCTAACCTGTGACGATGAAAGTTTCAGCCTGATGTGAAGTCAGAATTTGAATTTTTCATTCTCTTTCCCAGCAGAGTTCTGTTCCTCCATGCTGGAATGTGAAAACTGCGATAAAAAGCCATCGTCTGTCTTCACTTTTGTGTAGGCTGAGCATTTACTGCAAAAGACTGCAGTGGCTTTTCCAAGTCTTGCTTTTTCCAAAATGTCTATCTGCACCTACCCCTACACACATTAGCAGTTCCATTGCCCAGGTCCTCCTGAGCTGCTGAACTGCAGGCACAGAGGTCAGTCGTCAGCCAGCACAACACTCAGGCAATGATGTTCCCAACAGTACTTTTCTGCTGGGAAGAAAACTAACTGAGCTTGGTGGAAAAACAACATGCCCAGAAAAGGAACCTGCCCTTTCTCTTATTCCGAAAACAAGAAAGCTGTGGATTTGTTTCATCAGCATAACCCAAAAACAGCTGACATCATGTCTTTGAATACCAAGGCCAAGGGGCAGAGGATTCTATGCAAAGGAGGAACAGCTCAGGGAACACATTAGCAAAGGACACTACAACTTGTATTTTCTTACTATCAGGTTGCTATTTCCCAAACAAATGGTCTTTCTAGTATTTAAAAAGCTAAAGACTGTAATATGAAAGGTTAACAAAGCAGTAAAGTTACAGAAAAATCCCTTTGACAATCCTGCACACAACATTCTGGCTAACTCTGATTAGGTGATGAATCCAGTCTGATATATTCAAACTTACGGACTTCTGTTAACTCCCGGGAGACACAACCATTTCAACTTTCTTTAGCAATCCACTTAAAACGTGAGCAAGAAAATCAGCTCCAGCCTGGAGTGCAAAAGACAGATTTCCTTGGAAGCCAAGTCTCCTCTCCAAATGCAGCCCTGAGAATTACTTCTCTGCATCTTTGCGACCAATTTCATCACATATTACTTATTGCTCTGAAAGCATATTAATGTTTCAGAGACACACTGGAGTATATTTGCCTATGTAGCAGTGATAGACCACTTAGAGATCTTTGTCTTTTTTTTTTTTTTTTTTTTTTAAGTCTCACTGTTCAAGCTCCTTCTACCTTGATTTTACCACTTGTTTGTTTTTCCATTTTTGTTTCATAGATATAAATGCAGTCGTCATTGGTCAATCTTTACTTTGGGATGCACACCATGGAAAAAGTAAGATTTTTTCCCTAAAGGACTGATCCAATAAGAAGAAAGCATCTTCATCATTGTTCACCTGAGGAGGCTATGCCAGGAAGGACAGTTCTAGTTTGCTTAAAAGCTCCCTTCAGCATAAGCAAATGAAGAAACACAAATAGGGCTCCATTATATCTCCAGGCCTTTTGTGCCTTATGCCTGCCTCACTTATATCCAAGTATTCATTTTCACTGTGCTGCTGGTCAGGGTGTCTGCTGCTCCTATCAGTCATGAAGACTTGCACGCCTGCACAGCATTACTCTGAGATTGAACAAGGCATGTGAGTACACAATATTAAAACATGGATTTTCAATCCTCTACAAAGGCATCTGTAGTAATCATGCACAGAATTAAGTGAGGCATAAATTAAGATGACTATTGGATATCAATGCCACTTTTTAAAGTGTATCTGTCCCCAAAAGGGGAAAATATACCTATTTGATCTCTCATGATATTTTCATTGCACTTTGCTGAGCAGCGCTGGTGGAACTCATGCATGCGATTAAAATAAACTTTACTGACAAAGTACTTAATATAAAAGCAGTCTTTTTAAAATATATAGCCTTCTACCATAACAAGCAGAGTGAAAGGACTTTTCTTAATATTTGATTTGGAGATTTTGAATTCATGAATGTATGAAAAGAGGACACAAGCCCCTTGCAGACTAATCGGAGCTAGAGGTCATGCCATAAGTTATTGAAAAGAGTTTTGTAGAGGTGTAATATGGTTTTGAATTTGACCTATGGCTTCCAAGTTGTTACCCATGACCCCAAATAATCCAACTTCAGCTTCTTGAAGGCTATTAGGAGTTGAAGGTCATGCCATATGTTTCCACATTTACAAGGTAAAGTGTTAGGCCAAGTTACAGACCACTCAGAAAATCTGTAGAAATTAACCTGGTGAACAAAGCATTGTTTGATGCTTCCTGCCTAATTGGATGTGATTTCAGACCAGCTTGTGCTTGAGTAAGCCTCTAGCAAACTCTGCTTCCTTCTTTGTTTTAGTGAGAAGGATATGATAATTAGCTGCTAAATGTCTTCACATTTTTTAAAGTCAGATATCTGTTTTCTTTATCTTTAAATCTGTAGAGCATGGTCTGTGCTCAGATAAATGCCCAGATTTTGTATTTTGCAAGTTATCTAGGAAAAATAATAATAATAATAATAATGAGATCTGCTTTGTTCAGGCTTTTACTGCAGATTCTGATGTTGTAGCTACATACGTTTCTCCATGTGAGCTGGCTATGTAGGTTCTCCTACAGACTGTGCAGAGCAGTCAACAGTTCTGAAGCGCAATTCATCTCATTTTGATGTGCTTGACTAAAATTGGTCATTAATCATGATTCAGAAATCTTTGTTTCTCTCCATTGACTCAACCATAAATGAATCATGGATGGCAGGATCCAACACAGTTGTCCACACTGTAGTTGTCTGGAGGCAGGCAAGATGAATCCCTGCCCAGGTTTCTAAAGAGATCCATGCCAAAGACAGATGTCCTGTCTGGAGGAAGTTAATTCAAAACTGGATGAAATTCATGTTTCCCTCAACTTCATAGGGAGGTCTGGGACAGGAAGACTGTTACTCACTTTGTTAATTGGATGTATTGTGATTCTCTCCAGCGATGACTGCAAAGTCATGCTAAACCCCTCTCAGAACAAGCTGATTTGGAGATCTAATAATTGATAGAATAATTTGCTTTCTAAAGACTGAAGAATGTCTGACTTGAATGCCTACAATAAATTGCAGTTGTTGGCTGTGAGGCTTTTAAGGTTGTACTTCAGGAGGGACTTGTTGCACCCCTTCATACGCTGGGGCTGAATTCAGGCCACAACCTGGGGCATCTGTGAGACACTCTGTGTCAGGTTCCAGCTCCCCACAACCTCTGTGAACCCAGAGCGACTGCAGGTACAAGAACATCTTCCAGCACATACACTGCTGTGTCTGTGGGCCAAATTTGGCACCTATTTGCTGATTTATTTTTCAGGCAGATTTTGGTGAAGTCACACTAAAATATATTGAGATTGTCTGAAGCATAAAAAAATAGGACCTTCAAAACATACCAAACAATTTGGAGATTTTAATATGAAAATTTGGAAAATTAAAATACATTTGCTAAAACCTAATTTCCCTCAATTGTCTCAGAAATACAAGCATTCAAAATCGGTAAGCTTTCAAAATCTTAAACATCTTTAGGCTTTCAGTACTATTTGCTGTTCACTGGGATTTGTCAAACTTCCTTTATTTTTTTCATTCCTCAAAATTCTCTTATCCCATTTCCCAGGAGCCTAAATACTGAGTTTAACAAAAGCAATCGTTGCTTTCGTCTTATGTTTCCTCCAGTCAAGACCCTTCAGATACATTGCTCTTAGCGAAGCTCCACTGCTGGCAAATAAAGGTGTATGTGCGATGAGATTGTGCCTGGCCCTCTGCGTGATTTCTGATGAACAGAGATGAGTGAACAGAGATGTGAAACTTTTGAGGAAAGGGGAAAAGAAAGGCAGTTCTAATGCTGAATGAGTGGACGTGTTGCCTCATTCTTGCTCTTTTTTTTTTTTCTTCCATCTGATGACTCAGCATCACAAGGGGAACAGTGACTCTGCCGTTCTTGTAAACCCTGCCTTGTAACTCCTTCCACAAATCAAGGGGTGGGGGGTTCTTCTAAGTATAGGAAAGTGGCTGAAACTGGTTTGACATCTTACTTTGAATCCTGCTTGAATGTGCTGCCCTCGGCCTGAGCTTTACTCCTACAATATGGAATGGTGGGATACACTAAAACTTCGATATCTTTCTTTTTTTTTTTTTTTCTCCTAGATGTTCTGAAAAGAAAAAAAAACAAAACCCTGCAAAAATTATTTCTTTGTACCCTTCAATTGTTAATGGTGTAAGTAAGAAAAACACAACGAGCCACACCGTGCTGAGGAACAGCTTTGTGTTGCGGCCAGATTCAGCCGGTTTGAATACACGGTGCAGCTCTAGCACGATGAGTTCCTTGTAACTCCTGCCAACAGTCAGCAGAAATGGTGTACAACCAGAACACTCTTCCCCTCAGCTTCAGAGTTGAAGCACGTTACTCAACTGTGCATTATGAAAAGCATTTTGTTATATTACCAGTTTTCATCATTGCCAGCAGTATGGTCAGCCCGTGTCTGAGACAGAGCTTGGAAATGTTGCACAGTGACATGGAGAACACGGATGGTGCTGCTGTCTGACAAAATATCACTGCAGAGATGTTTTAAGCCATTTGTAGTCAGGAGGCTCAGTAACAGGACAGCCCCTAAAGCAGAACCAAGTAATGCACAGTAAGCTTTTCAATCAGCTCCTGGTGCTACTCTTTTATTCTCCTATAGAGAAGAACTTGATGACTTTCTGTGCAAAAACACCTTTTTTCACCCACCATTTGAAGCCCTTCAGTTATATCTGTTCTCTGGTAAGATGTTCTGCAGGCAGCTGACCCACCAAACTAGGAAACTAAGTGTGATCCTTTTGCAGAAGGAGACTGCATCTGAGCTTATGTCTGAGCAAAGAAAAGGAAAAATGGGAACATATTTCCAAAGGTAAACACACACGCACAAAAAAGGTGGTCCCAGAGAAGCACTGCACTGAAATAGAGAGGGAAGGTTCTTGTGCTCTGATCCCCTGGGTGCTTTTGAAGTTACTCTCCATTCACTACCAGATTTCCCTTCCAAAGTGGGTGTCCTGTCTTGCCTCGATTGCACGATAAAACAGGAGCTCTATTGGTTGCTTCCTCTTTCTGCAAATGTGCCTTTGGCATTCAAGGCCTAATTTTTAATTTGATCCCAAACCCACAACTGTCATTCTGCATAATTGGTCTTGTGCTTCTTTGTAACACCAACCAGTGTAAGTAAAATGAGAGCACTAAGATCAGGAGTTCCAGTTGTCCCAGTTTCTAACTGGAAGTCCAGCTTCTTCTCAGCACAAAAACAGTGAGACAAAGAAGCACAAACACAGCACAGTATCTCTCATATCATTTTGGCCATATCCAAATAATTGTGTATCTTCTATGCAGTGGGATCCAGCTGATAAAGACTTCAGCAAGCAAAGGAGGCTTAGGGCTCTGCTGAGAAATGAAGAGAATAGTGGGAAAATGCCAAGAGATTATTAGCTTAGCCAAAGATTACACACTTGCACTAGTAATTAAAGTCTTTTGCATTGGATACAGGCTTTGGCAAGTACCACTGACAAAACATTTCACACATGCATGCATGCGTTCAAGTACACAGCTCTCTCACACACACAGGCAAGCAGAGAGAATGAAATAAGCCATTAAGAAATATTTCCGCATAATGCAATTATTACAGCTGTATAATTGAATGGGGAAACCATTGATCTGTAGTAGAAAGGAAATTGCTCTTTTCATTGTGTTCCTATGAATATGTGAACATTAATCTCAATCTATAATCAACGTTCATTTCAAATCTGATTGCGTGCCACTAAACACCCGTAGCTATGCTAACATTATGTTAATACGGTTCAACATCATAGCTCCCAGCTTCACAGCACAAATATTTTTCTTTGGCAATCAATAGTAATTTCAGCTGAGTGGATGGAAGTCACGTTTTAATGGTAATCTTTCCTCCAAGCCTCCAAGTGGAAACTCGACTGGTACCTTAACACGGCTGCGGTGCATTGCATGTAATCAGATAAATTAACCTAAAAGAGAGAGAGAGAGAGAGAGAGAGAGAGAGAGAGAGAGAAAGAGAGAGAGAGAAAAAACACAGATCAGAAATAAAAAGCAGTGCCAAGAAGCTCTACATTTGCCTGATAGATTAAAGTGCTCATTACCATGAGAGAGGGGAGAGGATTTCAAGAGGGGGAACCAAATTCCTTGGCTGGGAGCCTTGGCAGTGTTCAGTGCCCAGGGATGCTGCAAAGAGTGGGAGCAAAGCGGCTCAGGGGCACTTCTGAGTGTCCAAGCATTGGAGGACCCCATGTTTTATGGTAGGGTGCACTGCAGACGTAGCACTTATTCTGCCTGTGCATCACTTCTTTGAGTTTGCAAAAAGGAAACGATAGTGCTTCGCTGATCCTTGGGGATGCTGCGAAGATTTTGAGGTGATTGGTTCCTCAGAATGGGAGCTCCCAAGCTGTGTTGCATTAGTTGGGTCTATCTTGGCTTTGCTGTCTCACAGAAGTAAAGCTAAGTGACTTCTATGCCTGTGTACCATGTTATATCAAACTGCTTTATTTCCTTACTGGAATCTATTTCTAGGCTCTTCCAAAGCTTTTTATTTTATTTTATTTTATTTTATTTATTTTATTTTATTTTATAAAGCAACAGACTACTGGATTGAGTTCCTTAAAATCTCACTTCTTCAGCAGAGAAAAAAGTGGTCTCTTATTTGTAAAGTCCAAACATGACAGATATGGATCAGCATAATCTCCATAGTTACTGGAGGCTCCTAAAGCTGTTACCTCTATAAAGGTATGCGAACATAGGAACATAAGGCTAAGAGAACATCTGCACTGATTCTCATCAAAGCCTTTTTAGTCAGAAATCTTCTTTAACGTGGCCAGACAGGAGGAGCCCAGGGGAGTGCAGGGGAACTCATTGGGCATCCAGACACGCTTCCCCACAGCTCTGTCCTGGGATCTGGTGGCCTGTGGCTCAGCTATTTCTTATGCTGTAAATGTTATCTTTACTCACAACAAAGAATTTTGTTTGATCGGGTTTTTTGTTGTTGTTGTTTGTTTTGTTTTGTTTTATTTTTCTTTCTTCCTGTTGGTGAATATATATCTCTATTTATTTTATTTAATTTATTTATTTATTTATTTATTTATTTATTTATTTTGGCCCAGTCCCCTTTTTGAACACTTTCAAGCCTTTTGCTTCCTCCAGCAAAAGCATCCTGAGCTTAACTACTCGCCATGTGCAGAAGGGAATTACTTTGAATTCCACTGATCTTAAACAAGGTTTTTCATGAGCAAATATAAACTGTGGATTTCAGTAGTAGTACTTACTTTATTTTACTTTTTTTGTTGTTGTTCTTTGCCCTGAGGCAGCTTTAAAAAAGCCTGATCTATACATTTCTTATCTGAAAATCTGCCTGTTTCTTTTAAGTCTGGTCACTTCTGGGTTCCTTCACAGATTTAGGTGTCCAGACTTGTGAACCCCAAAAAGCACTCCAAGCAGTGAAAGAACTTAAAAAATCTTACCTCTGTTCTTCCACTTAGTGCTGGACAAATTCCCAGTGTCCCATTAAGTCAGGGTTAGCTGCAATGGTGTTCCCTATGGGAGACAATCTCAGATTCCAAAGTCCTCTGGCTTCTAGTGGAGGTTCTGGAGACATCACTCCAACCCAGAAAACCTCTCAGCTTTAGTGGATGTGCTGTAGAGGAATAACATCCTCCTAAATCACTGCCATTTCTGATTTTCATATTATTAATACGAGGTTTTTCCTTCTTTTAGTTCCCCCTGAAGGCTTCTAGAAACCTGCTCAGATTTACCAACGAGGAAAGCAAAAGCAGTTAGAAAGACAAGCTCTGAAACACGGTCAGGCCCCACACGAACAGTCCCTTTTGTGGGAATACCAGCTTTCATTGCTTTGGGTAAGACCAGGAATCCCTCAAATTATTTTACCTTTCCAACTTAACCGTTTCAATTTTTCACTCTGTATAAAACCAGAAATTCTGAGTAGCGATGCCACCACTGATTTTAAAAGTTTTCCTGGTTCTACTTTGTCTCCATTCCCATGGCCCTCCTTTCACATCCCTCAATTTTCTGCATAAGTTTAACCACTCAGAAGCTCATATTGCTGAAGGCGCCCAGCCAACCTGCATTTAATACACACAGCAGTGCTTTTCCACTTCCTGGAAATGGGAATTAAATTCAGATTGGTGGACTTTAGTATATCTAAAGTAGGTTCTTAAGAACACCGCCATCTCAAAATTAACAGAAGACATGTGCATGTACATAAGGAGATGGCAGCAGCAAGCAGAACCAGCCCTTCTCTAAGCTGAGACAGAATTTCAGGCAGACACCGAGTTTCCCCAAGATGACAAAGTTGAAAATGTGCCCAAGAGCCAACTCGTTCCCTTCTTCTATTTGATGTGGGCCTGACCCCAGGACCTCATGGCTCTGCAGATGGGTGTTGCACCGCCCAAGTGGCTCCAGTACAGTGCATAATTGGAAATGCATCGTTTGTGGATGTGATGACTCGCAGAACAGCTGGGTGTTCAGAAACAGTGACTCAGTGTCTTCTCTTTGTGTTCCTCATAAAAGGAGAACCAATATCTCCTGCTTTCTGCAGGTTATTCAAGTCCTCCAGTTAATGGGCTAGATTCCACTGACGTAAACTGGGTTGGCTCTGCTCATGCCAGTGGAGCTGCTCCACATGCTGGCTGAGGATTTCTCCTGTTACCTTGGAGCATGAATGGGATAAAGGAGATGCTGCAGCATTACAATTAAAGTCCTTCTCATGCTGTAGATGATAATCCAGGCCATTCCCTGCCCTTTTGGAGCTGAGTAAAGATGTCTCAAGATTATGAGCCTTAGATGTTTAGAGCAATTTTGACTGGATCAGAGGTTATAGCCTCTGCTTTTTAACAGTCTGCTTTTATTTGCAGGCTATGAAGTGTAATAGTTCACCATTTTGGTTTAAGTATCACAATAAAAGTCAGTGAGATGGAACAGGCAATAAGCAGCCGTTACATCAGTGCTGCTGAGACTGAGTGCTTAAGTCTTCATTAACCTACAGAGGAGGGAGTTACAGAAAAGACACTTGAAATAAAATACCAGGGATGGGGCTCAAATCTCTTCTGGAACAGCTCAGGCAGCACTTAGGAAGGCTGTTGTGGGTATGAATGCCTCTGAGTGCTCATGGCGCCATGTGAGCAGGCTGTGTGGTGGGGTTTTGATAGCTCAGAGATGGTATTTCTGGATGTTGCAGCGCCTTTTGGTTGTTCTCTAGGGCCTGTAGTGGAATTAATCATAGAATCATAAAATTATAGAATGGCTTGGATTGGAAGGGACCTCCAATATCATCTAGTTCCAACTCCACTACCACGGGGGGTGGATTAAGACCCACCAAATCTCGCTCTGCTGCATGGTACTCCACTAATGGTCCAGATGTGCTTCATATATTCCAGGAGAAGGTGGGGAACATGTTGGTTTGTGGACACGCTTCAGATTTCTAGGTACCAAGCAGCACATAATAAAGACAATGCCAGTTATTTCAGGGCATGTTGCTCAGACTCCTGAAATATGTATTAATTTCTCCACTTTCTACTTATTTAGTGTTTTCCTAACAAGTATTCATGAAACTTGAACAATCCTTTCATATTAATTCACAGAAGGTAATGCCTTAGAGGTGAGCTACTGGGGAACTGAGCACTGATCTTTAAGATTTGTTGGAGGGTTAGGTGAAATTCTCTCTATTACACACTCAGAAAGAGCACAGCTCATCACTTTTCAAAGCGTGGCCATATTTTAACTGCATCTGATGATAGAAGATCTAGGCCAGCTGTGAAATATTAAAATTATTATTAATAATAATAAAAATCTCCCTCTCATCCTCTAAGCAAGCTCCACCACCAAGAACAGAGCATAATGCTGCTGACACCCGCATGCAGTCTGGGCTGAAATCCCTTTCTCTTCCTCCAGACTGGAGTGGAAGAAATCTACGGCCCCATTTTCTGGGCTTAAGCATGGATAATGGGCCCAGAGAGTGGCCATGGTGTGGGACTGGGGAGGGTACGTGCATGGTGTGGGGCTCAGGGGGCTGTGCACATGGCACTGACCCGAAGCCATGCTGGAGAACACAGTCACTTCTGTACTACCCTGGGGAGCATCCTCAATTGCAATAACATCAGCGAATGGCCTCTCCCGTTCACCACCAGGAAGCCAAACGTAAAGCAGAGCTGCAAGGCTGTGGCTGAAGGCAAGGAGTGTCCATGTCATGGGGAAAGGCTCACAAGCTCCCAGGCTTGCCTGTAGAGCATTTTGACACGCTTCACACCAAGACGGTGCCTTATGTTAGACTTCAGACTTGTTTTATGGTGGAGAAACCATGTTTTCCTTGCATCCCAGAATCAGGAGAGCCCAGAGCAGCTGAAACGATTGCTGCCTTGTGCAACAGGGTCCTGGGTGTCCAGCATCTCAGACTGGTCCATGCACTCCTTACTTTGCTTCTTCAGAAATTCTTACCAGAATTGCCCCTATTTGCTTTTCAGTATAATTGAGGTTGTTTCCCTTATCTGAAGGAATCACAAAGTAGAAATGCTGAAAACATACAGTTCTGGCTTATTGCTTAAAAGAGATTCTGGCACTTACTGTGCCACACGTGTCTCCTCCTTGTCCTGTGTTTTGCAATGTGTGAGTACTTACAACATCTCCTGCAATCTGTGCAGGATCTCTCTGTCTGCTGGGCTTCTGTTTGGAATCCAGCACAGCTATTGCACACTGTCCAAAAACAGTCTCTGTCTGTGACGTGATTCATTTTCCCCCCATTCTCATTCTAAATTTGCTCTTTTTCCATGGAAGTTAAACACCTCCTCCTGAATGGCAGAGAGTGACAATGTGCTCTTCTTTCCCCTAACATCAAACTGGGAAGAAACAACCTCTATATTAAAATAGACAGATATACCTGTCTGCTTCATTTGTTTTACTGCAGGAAAATAACAACAACAACAAAAAATTAATCATCTGTAGGGTGAAGGACTGTTAGAGTCTATTCAGGCTTTAGCTTTCTTTATGGTCTTCTTAAGTCACTTATGAGGAGAAATTCAAAGATATCAACGTGTTATAGAAAGGCTTCATTTTCTATAGTGTGGAAGGCTGCCTACAAGTGATTTTGCCTTTAAGGGAAATTAGATACATTTGTCTTCTGTAGTACATCTGCTGTGCTGATTTGCATGGCCAAATGGAGGTTCCTAGCTAGGTGTAATGGAGTGGAAGCATTCGCAGTAGAGGATAGCAACTTGGGATGCTCACCTACACAGGGTGGCTTCTCCATTCAAACCATCTTTTCAAGTCCTGCATCTTGCATGAGGACAGAGAAGCTCCATATTTTGTGCGATGAGAACAAAGTATTAATGATAATGAAGTTTCAACATAAATACTTTAAAGACTGTGAAGCATTTTGATGCAATAGCAGTGAATATAAGTAACAAAGATAAACAGATGTTTAGGAATAAGTAACAAAACATATCTAAGATCAAATGAATGTAGAAACTAAAGACTTGAAATATTGGCAAGAAACATTTAACTCAACCTTTGATCGCACAGCCACCAATGGTGGTAAATTCCACAAACCTATATCTAAAAAAAGTCAAGAAACATATCTGAAAGGGAAAACAAAATAATAATCCAAAAGTTTTCAAGGGCTGGGAGTAACAAGAATGCAGTGGTGCTCAGCGAGCAATGGCAGCTCAGGCCGCCCTCTCCTCCTGACTGCAGCACAGATTGATGCTACCTGATTGGGCTTCCCTGGCTTCCCATCATTAACAGACTGTGCCTGATTTGGGAGGCCACCAAAACGAATGTGAGAAACAGTGAATCCCAGAGGTCTTCCTTAATCCGATGTTTGTGTGCATAGATCTCTGAACTCCTGTATGCATCCCTTCCCTGGGACTGGGTGTGCTAAAGCCATGCTGGAGCCTGCAGGGCTTGGGGTGCTTGGTGGCTCAGTGTGAATCCCATATGCTACTTGGAGTTTGTATTCAAAACAGAAGTGCTTTTTTTCCTTTCTCTTTTTCTCCTTAGCTGCTGTCGTCCTATGAGAAAGGGCTCTCTGTGCATTTAAACATTGATGAACTCTTAAGTAAAGAATAAGAACAAAGAGGAAAAAAAATAGTCCCCAGCAGCCTGTGAGCAGTGAGGGCTCTTCTGCCTCTGCCCTGATTTTTTATTTTCTCCTTCAAACAGCTGTAAATCTTTGGGCTCTCTCCTTGTCCACCGACTCTGCTGGAGGCAAGTGAACAGCAATGCACACAAATCCCAGCCCTAGTGAGAGAAAAAATGCTGCAATAAGCCTTATCACACCCCCCTCCCATTTACTCTCCTCTCTCTACGCCGCCGTGCCAGTTCCATGACTTGTCAGCACAGGCAGGGATTTATCTCATGCCTCTTTAGTTCCCTGCTATTTGCTTGCAGGACTCAGGCAAGTGAGAATGTTATGACTGGCTGCTCAAGGATGGAGAGAGAACTGCTGTTATCCCTCTCTCTGAAAGCAGCATCCATCAGCCTGCGCAGTTCTGCCTCTCGTGGAATCTTTTTCTTTCTCCCTGTATTTTTTTCAACTACACTGAAGAAAAATAATCCTTAAGAGACGTAACACTGCCCCAACCTGGCACCACCCAGTTTCCCCCTGGGGTTTCCCTGTAGAAGCAGTGACACGAGGCACTCAATGCCAGCCCTGTGTCACTGTGATGCTGCTGTTCTCCCACCCGAGGATGTGGCTCAGACATCTGCTCTGTGATGTTCTGCTTACAGCCCACCTATACGAGTACAGGAACTGCTGTTTAAACAGAGACAGCAAGTGAATGGATTTTTAAATCTGGCTGTTTGGTGACAAGGTTTCTCTCTGTGTCAAAGGGATTTCAAGCACTCCCTCTTAAGGAAATGCATGATCAGACAAAATTAGGATGTTACCTTTAACCTCACGTGACTTTTTCTATATAAAGTGCAGTGCAAGGAAGAAACTTGAAAAGGATTAACAATTGATATTTCTCCTCTACGAGCTACCAAGGCCCAGAATTCTACAGCTGCTCCAATTTTTGGCATTTAACAGCTGGGAAACTGGGGGCTGGGTCCTGGAGGTGGGTTAAACACACAGCAGGGCTGGTGCAGGGGAGACTCCATACAGTCTCAAATGCAGTGGTACACAGATGAAAAATCCCCCAAGCTGTAGACGTCAATCACCCATCAGATGGTTGGTAGCATCCTGAGATGGAGCAGTGAGTACAGCCAGAACGCTGCAGTATTTCTCCGAGCTCTCCTGTGCCTTTAACTGTGGTGACAGTTCCTTAGCTGCTGTACCCCTCACCAGAGGTTCATTTTCTTCCCCTGGGACATCACTCAGAGTAATTGTCCCCAGTAATAATCGATAAATCCAAATTATCTTGAATAAAGCCAGATTTATTTAACGCAGTGTAACAAATAGAAAACCAGAAAGAAAATCCATGTAAATGCAATTTAAAGAGAACAGACTTGTCTGAGACTATAGACTACGCAGTAAGCACTGCAGCTGGCCAAGATATTTTGCAGCATTGTGTAGGGACCAGCGTGTTAACTCTTTCTATTTTGGAAAGTAGATTTCTGGCTTGGGAAACCTGCAGGTTGCGCAGGGGCTCCTTTTCTTTAAGACCTTCTCTTAAACACAGTGATGCGGTTCTCTGTTTATTAACCTGCCTGGTGAACAAGAAGCACTAAAAATGGAGGCAATTCTCTAACTGGAAAGTCATTTTGGATAATGCCACTCTGGCATTTCTCATGGAAATGCCTTGAAGGCTTTTCCTTTTTCTTCCCTCAGACTGGAGCCCATCAGAATATTCTCTGAAATCATCTATTGGCACTTCAGCCTTTGGGCCTCAGCGACTCGAGGAACAAATTCATACCCAATGATTTTTGACATCAGATTTCCTCCCCACAGCTTAGCAAACAGAGTGGCATTCTCATTTTTCCATCAGCTGCCTTTCTTTTTTTTATATATCTCTGTTCCTAGAAGAGCGCTTCTCAGAGGCTGTGATTTCAAAATGCCGTTTTCCTGGGACTGCTGCCTTCCAGGGCTGCTTCTTTTTGCAGTGACAAAAGTTTCTCCTTGAGCAGTACTGCCGCTGAGGCTTCCTTTCCCCAGCTGAATAACTGTTATCATTTACAGTCAGCGTATCTGTGCTGTTCTCTTTGCCTCTATCACTGAGCACACATGCTTAGCGGTGCCAGTGGGACTTCTCACCCTGGACCACTCCTTCAGTCCCTCTTCCCTATTTATTCAGCTTTGATTCTTCTCTATAAAGTGCAGTGAGAGCCTCCATCAGGCAGAAGCTTAAAATAGATCTCAGTGGGAGTTTTGGGGTGTATTTATACTTCCTTTAACCTTTTTCTTGCATTAGCTCTTTCGAGGCTAATATGCAAAGCCGCCCATGTAAGGTGATGCAATCCTCCAGGCACCCTACATTGGAGCCCCGTGGAAGGCTGTGGCCTTCTGATTGAAAAGAAAGCTTGATGCTTTGGTTGTTTAAATGCAAAAAGTGTTTCTTCTAGCTAGCTGCAGTGATCAAGCAAGCCATTTCATAAACTGCGCAGCTTTGGAAACCTGATCATTTCTATGTGCTCATGCCTCCAAGCTGAGGTCCCACGCAGCTTCTGCATGAAGGTATCAGTTACACTTTCCCTCTCCTCGCAAAACATTTTAAACTTTAATAATTTTGAGGCCCATTCCTCTGCCAAATGCAGTTAAAGCCATCCAACTGTTTCAAAACTTCAGCGTGCTTACACGCGTGCCCAGAGCGTGAGTGTGCAAGCCTCAGTTCCTTAGAGAGCAGAGCTACAAGGAAATTGGCCTCCGTGATCAAAACTGATAAAAGCATTCAACGTTTTTAACGGAGCAAATCAAGACTGTTCTTATCTTGTTCTTGATTCTTTTTCTTTTTCTTTTTTTTGCAAAAAAAAAATGTAGTGACCCCTATCTTCATATTTGTTTATGTCACTAAACGCAAGATTGTCATAAGTGAAAAAGTATGCTGTGATGAAGCATAACCCAAAATAGCTGCGGATGCAAATAATTCCCCGTCTGAAAACCTCATTTGACGATGTTATTGTGCACTTCTCACAGTGTGTGTATTTAGAACTTGCGGGCAGCTTTTAGCATGCACACAATTCTCTACAGACACATTCCTTCTCACGCCTGACCTCCGTTTTACATGATTTTAAGCTGTTTTCCTCTTAACGTGAAGCTATTCCCAGTGCATTTCAACAACATATTTAGCATGCCATTAATTTTTTTTTATTTTTTTTTAACTTCAAATCTCATTCCATCTGATAGCCTGGCAGCTCTGAATGCAACCAGTTTCCTTTTCATTACCAGTCTTTGAAAAGAGAGGATGAAGGCATCTTGGAGATTTTGATGCCTTTTTTTTCTTTATCATTGTGAATTTCCCACTTTGTAAGAATAAAAAAAGAAACAAACCCACAGAGATTGTTGTGTGCAATACACATCCCAGTGACAGAGAGAAAAACAGTGTAACTATAATGCTCAGATTGAATCAAATGCTGTCATTACATTGCAGATAACTGAGCATATTTGTAGCTATCCTCGGTGTAGTTATTTTCTTGTTTTCTTTTGTTAAGTCATTTGTGCAGGTTGTTTTTTTTTTTTCCTATTTGCTTTGTTGTTGTTTCATTCTTGTTTTTGCCTTGCCCTTCTCCTCTCCTCTCCTCTCCTCTCCTCTCCTCTCCTCTCCTCTCCTCTCCTCTCCTCTCCTCTCCTCTCCTCTCCTCTCCTCTCCTCTCCTCTCCTCTCCTCTCCTCTCCTCTCCTCTCCTCTCCTCTCCTCTCCTTTCCATTTTTCCCTTTTCTTCCCTTCTTTCTTTTTTCTTTTTTTTATGAGAGTGTGGGGGTTGATTGAGGGAGTGGTTGGCCACAGCACTGTTCCTAATGCCGTACCAAAGAACTGGATGCAAAGATAGGCAGAATATGAACAATTTTCTCCAGAAAAGTGGATTTCCTTCAGTGACCCACAGATTCACCAAAAAACACAGACAGTGGCTCAAAGAGCATGTCCAAACCTGGAGTTTCACCAAGACTATGTGCTTTTGCACTATGAATGTGCACAAAGTTCTACCAAGAAGGACTGCGCTTACAACTGGACTTCCGATCTTCAACATATTGCAGTATTTCATCATTTTCTTGTGCATTTCTCACACTTCAGCCTTGAACATTCAAGCTTCCCGTGGGCCTCCAACAGCTTGGGTTCCGAAACATCAATGCAGCAATGGTAGCAGAACTCTAACACTGCTGCCACTGGTTTTCTTTTAGGTTTTATTGAGTTCTTGCAAAGAAGGCCAGGCCTATCTCTACCCCCAGATTCCTGTAGGTGTTAGTAACACCAGAGACTTCAACAATCACTTTTGCTTCTTGTTTAGCTTCCCTGAGAAGTGGTGCATTTGAGTAGAGTGGCTCTGGGAGGTGGAGTCAGATGCACTGAGCACAGCTGAGACCCGCTGAGAAATGTGTCTTCCACAGGAGATGTTGAATCATCAAAATCAAACTTTCCTAAGTGAGAGGACGAGTTTGACTTCAAATGGTTACTTTTTAAGTGTTTTGCCCTTTCTTCTGAAGTCACTCCTTGTATTTTTAAAGTTGACTTTTGCTTTTAGCAGAAGACTTTACATGTTCATTGGCCAGATCTTGCATTGGAGGAGACTTCTGTTTGTTAAAGCACTTGAAGAGGGTTGTTTTCATACTGTCGTCCTAGTTTTGGATAGGAAAATATTTCAAAGCTCATAATCTGGTGGCGTGGAAAACACTTTCCTTCCACTTTGCTTTTTTTCAATGGCTGCCTCTGTTAAAATACTATTCTGTTTCTTTTTCTTTTTCCTACTACCCACCAGTAATTCATTACATTATTAGGAAATGGATAAAGTTGGAATAAGTCATTTAATATAGTAGTTTCCAAATTCATATCAGTGTGAGCTCGAGTGCGTGGGATAGAGAAGGTGATTACCATTTGCATCAAGTAACAGAAGTAGAACTTTACAAAATGCCCTACAATCAATATATCTGTAGACATGCAGCTTCCAGCTCCCTGGATGTGGCACTACCTACATCACCACAACTCATAAATGGTAGCTGTGTCTGGCTGGGATGTGTTTTTCTAAAGGATTTAAAGACTGTCCAGGAGTACTGTCTGCTTTTTTCTCTAAAGCATGAAATGAAGTACATCATCACCTAAAGGAAGGCAGTTTCTGCTGCTGAGACCTTTCAGCTCACAAATACGGAGCCGTTCTTGTAACAGCTGCTGGCTGGCTGAATCCCCAGTGAGGAACGGCAGCTCCTCAATCCCTATGGTCAGCGTTGTTCATCAGCTGAGCAAAAACTGCACATGCTGAAATGCTTTGCTGGCAGGGAATACAGACTGAAACAGTTTGCAGCCTGTGGAGACCTACACTGGGACTTGAACACAGAAATCACCACCGTAACAACCCCTCAGTTAATTTCCCCACCCTGAAGTTTGGCTGCTGACTTGAGGACAAGCTTCATTTCTATAATGTGGGGCTAAGGGACAAAGGGTTTTATTTAGCTTCTCTACTGGAGACATTGGTAAAGCATGTAAGCTACCTTAAATATTTAAAATATGCAGCTTATAGGGTGATCATGCCCACTGGTGTCTTTAAGACATGGTCATGGAAGTCCGTTTCTGCCTGATTTATAGGAATGTGGGATGGTAGTCGTGTGAAAAAACAATTGTATTCTTTCCATGCTCTTTCTCCGGCTCTTACTTTATGCTAGTGGTATTAATAAGGATTAGTGCAGTCTTGAATGAATAAAATGTAAAAAAAAAGAAAAAGAAAAGGAAAAAGAAAAAGAAAAAGAAAAAGAAAAGGAAAAAGAAAAAGAAAAAGAAAAAGAAAAAGAAAAAGAAAAAGAAAAAGAAACCCCCAAAAGCCTTTGTGCAAGCTCAGAGCTGGAGGGGTGAAGGAGCCCAAAGAGCAGCAGAGAGGTGAGAGCCTGACAGGACCCAGCTGGCAGCAGGAGCTGCAGGCTCTCACTCAGCAGATCTGTTCTTAATTACCTGCCTGTAAATCAGGATTCATTTCATAACTCTGTGGAGCTGGGTGGCATGAAGGCTACAGTGGCTGTGAACTGCGTTTCTCCTCCTCTGTGTGTCTGCACATGTTTCAGCTGCAATTATGATCGCTTTTTCTCACTAATTCTACATTTTACTTCACAATCTAGAACTAAAACATTCTCCATGCAAAGACACCAGCTCCCAGCTGCAGCACAGTGCTGCTCTGAGGTGCCTGGTGCTGAGCTACACCTTCCAGCACCAAATGAGAAGGAATGCAGCGCTGTGCTGGTCTGCTTCTATTAGAAATATGAACGAGGACTGGACGAAAATTAAAATTAAGCCCAAACATAACAGAGGTGGCTTTGAAAAGGCTGTTGCCAGTTTTGAGCTTTATGCAGTAAAAGCCACTGCAGAAGTGGCTCAGAGACACACCGAGATGCTGATTCTTTTCTCAGACTCAGATGTTGACTGTTCTCTTTTTCCGGGGTTGTAGGCTGGTATCTTTTATTTCAGAAGAATGGGATTTTGAGGTCCTGTTTTGGTGTCCTTAGAAGTGTGTTCAGATCAGAAAATTCACCCCATTCAGAACCCTCCAAGAAATAATTCAGGCAACTTTTCGTTGTAGAGTTTATCTAACTTTAGCTTGCTGTATCCTCCTGCAGCATCCCTTTGGCTCCTATATGGCATGTGTGACTGGCTGTCTATCACCAAAAAAAAGTGAGCCTCTTCCATCAACCATCCTTTCATTTCTAATTTACATCCACTGACACTGGCAGATATATTCCTTATTTTTGGCTCCTAAGACAGAAGCTTTTCATACATTCATCATTAAGCAGAGTGAGTCCATCTGTCAAACACAAGAGAACTGGGTGCAGGCAGGAGCAAGGTCTAAGTCCACACCTTTGGGTTCTAATTTCAGTTCAATGGTGTTGAAAAAGATCATCCTCTGTGAAACAAGGTCAATGCAACAGCAGCAGCCCGGCCTACAGAGCACTCTCATATGCCTAGCTATTAATCATCCCATTTCTCAAGTTGTACCAACCAGCCTAACTCTGGAAATATCATTAACAAGTGGCTAAGTGTTAAATTGCCAGGCATTTCCAGAATAAGGAGAGAAAGGGAAGAAGAATGAAAAGAGCAACCTTTTTTTTTTTTCTTTTTTTCTCTTTTTTTTTTTTTTTTCTGAAGTCTTTATTTTTTTGTACTCCAGCCAGATGGAATTAGGGCAATTGTTCACTTGCAAATACTATGGAGATTAATGAGGTCCAGAGGCAGAGCCACGGGAAAATAGAAATGTAAAAAAGCAGAGTTTCCAAAAATACAGCCACCACGATACCATAGGGATGGATTGGTTTGAATGTTTCATCTCAGAGCTGGCTAGGCAGGCTGACTTGCGTTCTTTGCTTATTAAAAACCTGAGCCTTTTTCTCCTTCTCCCAGGCCCACCGCTGTGCAATCACAGCTCATGCTTACAGACACACTCCTCTGCCCGAAGAGTCATGGGCAGAACTTGGCCAAGTGTTTAAGAATACATGTAAACTCATCTAAATGTTTTAGGCTATTTTGCATTTCTTTGGTGAGTTCTCTTTGCGTTAATTTGTGTTGCACTGACGAAATGTTTTCTAAGGTTTATGGGAGAGGCAGGGAGCACGAGGAGGCGGTGGTGATTGAGCTGGAGGCCCAGGCATGGATTTGGGTGCTCATGTGCACAATTAAATCATTCTGCTGCTAGCAGAGGCTCTTCGGTCAGAATATGCGTTGACATATGTGCAAATCCGAAGAGTGAAACCCTCTTCCTCTCCAAGGTCAAAAGGAAATTTCCACTCAATTGCAAATTGTGAATGCCCAGATTGCACCCTCAGACTTAATTCCTGCCTGTGATGGGAAGTGCAGAGACTCTTCAGCTACACGTCACATCTCAGCTTCCCACATCACAGGAGGACGAAAAGCTGCCTTACAAAGAGCTTTTATCACACTTCTGCCCGTGAAGTGCTTTCACAGCAGTAAAGACAATGCCTTAAAGAAAACAGGAGTGATACACCTGCTCATCCTTACCTCTCTTTAGAAAGAATGAAGACAACATAGCTGGCAATTACTGCCGACTTGAAGTTGCCACGTGGTTAGCATGTCTAGCTACAGGCACATCTGCAATCGAGTCACCTAATTTGTGGGCCCAGCTTTCTTGTGTGCCCATGGTCATGATAGTTCCTTCATTTCCAAGTTGTGTATGGAGAAGAAATGGGGGCTTAGAAAATTTTTTCTTCTTTTTGTCATTTATCTTTTGGGTGTTGTTTTAATCGGTTTCTATTTCAATAGTAAATCTAAGTCAGCCTTTCCTAAGGCAGTAAATACTGTTTAATAGCTTTGCTGTAAACCATTAGATGCGATCTGAACCTTGTTGTGTTAACAGAGCATAGAGAAAAAAAACACGAGGCAGCTACTGAAAAATTTCAATACTCAGTGCACGGGACAGTCACATTTAAAGCAGCTTAAATGACTCTCTTGTTCTACCTGCTGTTGTGCCACACACAGGTCTTGTCACTTTAAATCTTCATTTGGCAATTTTCTGTTCTGTAACTGTAGGGCATATACTTGGATCCAGAGAAGTACTCGTATAATATTCCGACAGCTGTTTCCTTTGCTAGCAGTTTATTTAAGCACATTATTTGGTGCAATTTAGACCTCATTCAAAACTGCTTCAAAAACTTAAAAAGCCTCATTTCTCCCCCCACATGTCTGTCTGTCTGATGCCACTCCAGTCTTCAGAGCTCTCACTTCACAGTATCATTTCTGCCATAGTTAATCAAACTCCAATAGGAAAGGCAAATGCTTTCAGGCAAGATTTAACCTTTATATGGATGCCAGAAAATCTTTGGACATAGAAAGAAATAAGAAGAAATGTCTTCTGTTGAGAGTAGCAAGAGTGTACTGCTTTTATTTGCAAGGGCTGATGCACAGCTCAGCTTATACAGACCAATCCGACTCATTTGTATGAGATATGATTCAGGTTTAGAATTATAAGGAAAATTTTTTTTCTTTATGCTTTAGCCTCTGGAGCCCAGACACTTCATCTTAGAGCTGCAGATATCCTCAGGTACCCAATGCCTGTTGAAAACAGCAGGAATTAGGTTCTTCAGCACAGTGAGAACAGATATTTTCTGGAGTGAAATGATTTTAGAGAAGCAGATGGAGAGAGGGGTGTTATCTACCAGCCCTTCAGAGATGTGTGTGATGGCAGAGATGGCAGATCCCCTCCTCCCTGTACTTTCTGCCCAAACCCCAGGAGGTTGCAGGGTGCCTAACACCAGCTCTCAATATGATACAGCACCCAGTGATGAGGAAGGCAAAGCCAGCTTTTCCATGGCACTGAATGTTTTGAAACCAGTGTTTCTGACCTAGTTTCCTGAGTCCCACCAGAGGCAGATCCATGCATCCTGTCCTGTTCCCGCTGCCTCCTGCCCAGACCTGTGTGTTCTGCAGGAGGGGCTGGCATCACCCTTCCTGCTGGAGCTCAGCTGCCAGATTGCCATCTCCCAGTAGTAATTACACTAACCAGCATTGCACAGGCAGCCACTGAAACCTTTGTTTCTCTGGGGTGGGGGGGGGGTGGTGAGAAGAGGAGATGGTGAGAGTGGCTGTTCTGGCAAAGATGTGAAGCATGTCAGACCTGCTGCACATCCCCCAGCAGTTCTGAATAGGTCCTCCCAGGTTAGTGCTGCTCCTGCCCTCCCAATGCTATCAGGCTGCATCTGATGTGGCAACGCTTCCTGGGCTGTAAAGCAATTTGTAGCAGGGCATTGGAGCACTTGGCGGTTAGCAGATGAGGGCAGGCAGTGCTGCACCCATCTGGCATTTCAGCTGGCCCTCACAGCTCAGCCTGGCAGATTAACCCACCTGCCATCATCTCAATGAATTCACTTTAAGTAAATCTGGTCTGCAACTCGGGCACAATACTTGTGCACGCCATCATTTATCCAGCACTGCATCCTTCTCCAACCCACTAGCCACAAGGAGACTGATTGGTGGGACAAAGTGCCAGAGATTTCACCAATGTGCCAAGCACCTGGGCAAGTCACTCTAAAAACTTGGTGACTCAGTTTATCCATTTTTGTAATGGGGCATTCCCTTTGTCTTGGCACTGTTGAAAGGCTTAATGAGATCTAGCAGAGACATGGGGCAGGGCCAGGATGCATTCAGCATCTCTTAGGGTTTGGTCATGAGGTCCCGATGAAGCCAACCTTGCTCATGAAAGGAGAGGCAGAAACTTTCAAGAGTTTGACAGGACTGCCCAGATGAGGAAGTGCTTTCAGCTGGAGAATTTGTTTTGCAAAGTGCTTTGGTGCTCTTTGGAGAGAAGCAGCTATAACATGAAAATTCTTGCCCTTGCCCATTTTAATGAAATATAACCAAGTTTATTTTACTGGGTTTTACTTCAAAATATCCCTTCATGATTGAAGAAAACAACGTGGCTTTGTCAGCTTTGCTTGTGAGGTAACAGAAGTATTACTTTTGAAACAGAGCTGCTAAGAAGCAGTCTTAATTTAGTGACACTTGGTCCCAATAAACGTTTCATCAGGGTGGCAACAGCTAGCATGGTGCAGATTTTTATGAGTGCAGCATGCAGCTCTTGTTCATTGCTGGCAAAAATGCACAACTAGTAGCCGTGAGAATGCTGAAAAAGAGCATTTTGTACGTGAAAATTTGCTCTATGAAACAGTGTTATTGTGCTCTTTCTATCTGTTGTAGCTTCCATGGAAATAAACCTAAATACATATATATATATGTATGTATGTATGTATGTATGTATGGTAACTGTTGAGACACAGCCTGAACCACTGACTGAGCACCTGGGGAAAGGACTGGGTCAGCCCTGGGAGCACAGGTGAAGGCAATTCTGCTGTGGGTCCAGACGCGGTGGAGCCTGGCTGCATCTCTCTTAGACCCCATTTAATGGCTGACTGCCACTAGGGAAGGATGTCTGGTTGGAGATCCCTCTCTTGAGGAGTTTTCTTTGTGAGCCTCAATCTTCAGAGATGGGTGAGTGCTTTTCCTTTGTAACACTTTTTCATCATGCAAGTCCCTTTGTCATTGTACCTCCTGTATTGTTATTCCACTGTGCTGATTTTTCTGATTGTTATGTATATATGATAAGTATTTTAAGTCAGTTCCATGTCTTGATCAATTTGGCCCATGTTGTCTTGAAAAGTCCCACCAGCAAACTTCTGCTTTGCACTGCATGCTCCTCTGTAGGCCCTTCGAGGGCGAGGGGTGCAGGACTCCTTCACTGCCGAGGCGTCTGTCCCTCAGAAATTCTCAAATATAGGGGCTTCTGGGGTAAAGGACTCCTATTTGTCCCCTCTCTTTCCTATGAAGTACACAGACCAGGCTGTCTTGTAAGTTTTCTTTTATCCTTGTGGAAGCTAATGAAGGCTACTATATTTTGGAAAGAAATCCGTGGACATCTCTTGTCTTGCTCCTGGGTTTGTTTGTTTGTTTACAGCCAAGTAAAACTAAGGCTTGGGAATTCTTGTGACTTTTGTCTCCCTGATTTTTTCTTTGCATATAGATTGTTTTGAAGGCATTCTGTTTTCATAATGATCACACAAATCACTTTCTTTCTGATGTTGTGCAGTCTGAAAGGGATTCCCAAGTCAGCAGTACAGAAGCCCTGCAGTTCCAGGACGCAGGCTTTATATTTGGTTGGGAAGGAAAAAAGTAGCTTTTCACATAGTTCACACTCACCTCCTAACTGTAATGTGAAAGATTATTTTTTCAGCATCTGTAAGAGCATGGTGTTGCCTGGCACCATATATTGGATTGTCTCTTCCTGTACTGCATGTCCAAGTACTGTGCAAGCAAGTAAACCTGTACATACAGTTGGCCATCAGTGTTGGGTTCTTAATTTCTTATGATCTTCCAGCCTTTTTGGTTCAAGTGTATCAGCAGGTCAGCAAGCAGTGATTTAAAGATGAACAAGCCCCCTTCTTCACTTAAGCTGTCCCCATGTCCCCCATGCTCATGCTGTTGCTGGAACATGATTCAGGTTCTATTACAAATCGCTTATTTTATATTGTT
This sequence comes from Alectoris magna, assembly GCA_030625065.1. Classification (NCBI taxonomy): domain Eukaryota; kingdom Metazoa; phylum Chordata; class Aves; order Galliformes; family Phasianidae; genus Alectoris; species Alectoris magna. The sequence continues at coordinate 9,493,728 of CM060576.1, read as the reverse complement.
CTGTCACGGACCACCTTGTATGGCTGGGATTAATCTGCTGCACAGGCAGAGTACTGGAGGGGAAAACAAAAACTCAGCTTCTGAGTGGAAAGGTGCCAGGGGCAGAGGCTATGCGAGCTTACTGGGTGTTACTGTCACAAAACATCTGTGCAGTATTGCAGTGTCATGCAGATAACCAGAAAGAAACGTCTCTCCCAGAATGATGGGGAGGAAAGTGCAAGATATTTCTATATCTTTCGGACTGAAGACATCATATCTCAACCACTGATTTATCTTTGAGGATTTCCCTTCCTGACCATAATATCAAAGCTAAAAATAGGTTAGAAAAAAAAACACCCACCTCTTTTAAAATGAGGTCTATTTTGGGGATTGAGAGAAAGCCACTGAAAAATCCCAGATCGTTCTGCCAAGCCTATGAATTGCAAATAGCAGTTATGCTGGCCCAAGAAAATTCTTATATGCCAAATGCTCACTGTTATCTTCTTCGTGATGTTATTTGAAGGTGTCAAGCTGCGGTGAGCTTAGCAGACACTGGTGATTTTCTTGGACAGGGTAATGACTTTCCTGAGAGCCATCTTTACGCAAGAGGCTGCTGGGAATTAATTTGTGCCCTTTGTCTTTTCTGGCATAACTCATCTTTCCAAGAAGGCTCAGGGAAGGACGCCATGCTAAGACTATTTTCTTGTTGAAGGCAGGAGGAGGCACCATCCAGTGCCCAGGTCCTCAGGCTTCTCCTAGACCAACTCCCTGAAAGGAGGTTGTGGTGAAGTGAGGATCAGCATCTGCTCCCAGGCAACAGCGATAGGACAAGAGGGAATGGCCTTAAGTTGCGTGAAGGGAGGTTCAGGTTGGATATTAGGGACAATTCCTTCTCTGAAAGAGTGATGATGCAGTGGCATAGCTGTGCAGGGAGGTGGGGGGGGGCTACTGACCCTGGAGGTGTTCAAGAAGGCAGTAGATGTCACGCTGAACAACATGATCTAGAGAGGTCACAGGCATGGTTTGAATGTTAGACTACATGATTTTAGCGGTCTTTGCAGTCTCAATTATGTTTTGGTTCTATGGTTTTACAACCATGGCTTGTAACATGCAGTGTTTTTCCCTCTGTGGGACTTTATCCCTCTTTATCCTGAGCATAGAGTCATCCTCTTAGATGGCCAGTGGGCTGTGTGCTGATGCTGAGAGGGATTTGGTCCTTATTTCAGAAGGACCTTGTTTTTGCACTCTGTGACTCCAACCAGCATCAACTTCCACTCACGATAGAAGGCTGGTGAGGAACAAGTGGGATTCTGCAGGTGAAGAGCAGCTTTCAGAAGTACTTATTTCTACATTTGTGAAAAAAAACTGTGGATATTACTATGCAGATGAATAACACTCTGCTCTTTCAGGTGACTCAGCTGGCTTCTGGCTACTAGGTCTTTTTTTCACCTGATCTGAGCTTCTTTTGCCCAAGCGTTCTGCTCTTGGATTTGCTGATGGCCGTGGTTATCTGGCTTACGCATCCCCTCTGCCCTGCTGCAGCATGTTCTCCTGCAGGGACTGCTGATGCCAGCAGCTTCGGAGTGGGACTTTCTACAAGAATTCTTGCACTTAAAATTCTGCTGTTAACAACATTCAAAATATGATCCGTTAATCAAAAGCATATTGCTAAGAATACTCCCAGTGCTTCTTGTGTTAATTCCAACAAAGAGTAAACTTTCAGGGCAATATGTAACTTGAGTAAGTTTTCAGTAAAAAAATATACACAAAGAAAAGAAAATCTATAACTTTTAAGTAATTTAATCGAAAGGATACTTTTACAACCTGCCAAGTATATTTTGGGAATGTTGTTAAACTAATGAATTCTGAGGAATGACACCATTTAGATTCAATCTGATAATAAGCACAGAGACATCCCTTGTTGATCTCGATTTCTTCCCACTGGGAGCCTTATTAAACCTGGTAGTGAGTCTCAGAAAGTTTTTGCTAGGAATGGGCTGTTAAGACCAAAGGAATGCTATGCCATTAGAGGTGGAAACAGGCAAAATATTGGTGATAAGCAAGAACAATTTGAGGGAGTTGGGAAATCTTAAAAAGACCAAGTTCCTTTTGAAGGGCAAATCAGAGGAATTCTCAGCAGTAAAGTAGTCTTTGTTTCACATTCTGTTCAGCCTGTTTGACAGAGAAATGCGATAACTTCAGTGACCAGTCGCACATCTCAGGGAAGAGCTCTTCAGCACAGTCCTGCTGTGATCATGTCGTGACCGACGGTGCATAGCTTGTTTGCACCATTTCCTTACTGGAATATCTACTCACAAAAGGTGGAAACATTAAAAAAAAAATCAAAAAGAAAAAAAAATCATTGTGTTCATGTATAACCTGTGAGTAAAAAAAAGACATTTCTCCATAGAAAAAGTTCATAATGAATAATTCAACTTGCTATACTAGTAGCAGTAGCAAGTCCTGCCCTAGTTCTCCAGCTGCAGAATGATGAGTTAATGAATGCTGCTGCTCTGGCAGAGTGGGAGGAAGAGTATGATTTCAGTAGACTTTGTACATATATATGTCTTTCTGTAGTTTAAGCTTCATTAAATACAGTTATTAAAGCTGAAAAAGCACATCCTTAGTGTGCAGTGCGTGAGGTCTCCAATTAATTCAACTGTTGTTCCCTGTGTGTAGAGTTCAGCAAGTTTTTCATTGATTTGCTAAACCCAGTCTTTGCTCCTTCAACTGGAAGTTACCTTTGCATATGTACTCCCCAAACAGTCAAGAAAAGATAAAGGAAAAACCCCTAAAATTAGTAAGAGCTTGACCTGAAGGTCTGCATTGCATTCGTAATAACAAGGCTTTTGTCATCAATGAGATTCTGGCTGAAGCCTGGGAGGGTGTAATTTCCTTGGGGGCCATTGTGCATGTGATCCACAACGCTGTCTCTTCAAATAACCCAGCGCCGTGCTCTGCTGGGATGTGTCAAGTTACTACACTTCATGTGTGTCCAGAAAAGAAGAATTCAGGAGGTGTTTTTTTTTTTTTTTTTAAGTGCAGGATGCATAAAAATAAGGAATAAAAGGAAGAAATATTTTCCTTCTCGGAATGTACAGCTAAAGAGAAAAAGTCCAAAACAGACAAAGGGTAATGACAAGTTAGATGTGACACAAGTGAAATGGATTTGGCATTTCAGGAAAACAAGACTGAGGAATGCAGTGCAATAGGATGACTCCTTTCACCCACCTTTTCTCGTGCAGCTCCACGAGCAGTGGCACTGAGGCATCATAGTCTGGCACTGTCACCCCAGGTCAGTGATCCGCCAGGGTATGTGTTACATTCTGCTGGTGTGGTGTGATGAGCATTGAGGGCTTTGCTGAACTTGAAGGTTTTGACCATTCTAAGCAGTGGTTGTTTGGAGCAGGTTGTTTGTAATACTGCTAGCTGTTTACAGTTGGACGGAGGCTTGCAGTGGTAAAGTGAAATCACATCTGTATGCGCTAATATAGTCCTTACAACTGCCACCATCAATTTCTTCTGCTTATCATTTTGATACGAACAATACTCCATTCTTTGCTTTCGTATACAGTTGGACTTTAAACTCTTGGGTTAGAAGACTTGTATTTCGTATCTGCAGCTACTGCCATGTTAGAGGCATCTAGGGGGAATTTCAGAGATGCTCAGCTCCAGCCCGGCTCTGCTGTCCTGAAAGTTCTACCACTGGTGGGTGGGAGAAGTGTGGCAGCTCTGGGTGCTTCAGAATATCTCCCTACCAGTGCAAATAACACAATTCACACTGTCAGTGACCAAGCAGGGTTTGCTTTTACACCTTTCGGAAGTTAATGAGCTTTCCTATTTACTCAATCCAGGACTCAATTGTTGAATGTATAAAGGTCTGAACTTTGGCTCCTGTTGTCACTGCACACGCAGAGCTTCCCTGCTGTAAATTCTGTACCTTCGGTGTGTGTCGGCTCATCTCGATCTGCTGAGAAGCAGTGTTTGCAGCAGCGTGTGGCTTGAGAACCTGTCCCTTAAGGTCAAATCAGAGGTCACTTTTCCAACTGCTAGTTGAAAAATCACTACAGCTGGGCAAATATTGCAAAAAGCATTTATCGACGAGAGGCCATGTGTTTGCCTCAGTGATACTTGCTTTCTGCAAACATTCACGTAAGCAACCTTTTGTTTGCACAGTAAAACAAAGTATTGCAAAGGCCATACGCTTGCTACTTTCACTCTGCTATTTGAAAGGACCTTCGAAGGCCTGGACATACGGACTAACAGAATAGAATTATTTGATTATCATGAAATTTCCTTGCTCCTCGGGAATGGAAAAGGAAAATCTCGAAGTATTGGAGGATTTGTGACAGAATTCTGACAGCTGGTAACTCAATTTAGTAATTCTATGTTTTTTGATCTTTGTAAAATTGAGATAATCTTTTCTTAATGCAAAAGGGCTGATGAATGCAAGGAAAAAATTATTGAAAATGATAATGCTCTCAGCTATTGAACTGGTGAAGGCTATGGAGTAGGATACAGATTATAATGCTGATCAGTTAATGGACACACCCTTCTCCTTCTGGGTAAACTGCTCATAGAATAGAAATAGAAGTGGAAAGTTTGAAAGAAATTAGGTTTGCCACTAATAAACTTCAGCGCTGATGTCTGGAACAACAGAGGAGCCTGCTTTATAACACCCACAGTCACATCTTCTTACTCCCTGAGATTTGTACCCTCTTCCCCCTATGGGGGGGCTTCTCTACTGCCACCTCACATCCTATTCTCAGTCATCATTTCACAGAAAAGAACCAATTCCACCTGTCCTTTCCCTGCAGCTTTACATTTCGTCCCTTTCCTGCGTGTTCTGCACTTTGCCTTTCACAGCAACCACTGTCTGTTCCCTGCCTATTTCTCACTCCATCCCCACGCTCTGGCCTCCCTCTCCTTCACCCACAGCTTTGTGTCCCCTGGTGAGGTGCTCACAGCCCTGCTGTGTTGTGGTGCATGGCCAAGCCCCCACCTCTGCTCCAGGCAGTGCTCCTCTCTCACCTCTCACTGATCCCCCATCTGTATCCATTTATCACCACTTTCCAACTTGTCTAACCTTGCTTACCAAGTCGTTCTTTTTTGTAGCCAATTGAGAATTTCGCTATCAATGCCAGGCTTATTAACCCTAAGTCTTTTATACGGTTTTGTACGGGAAAAGAAAAAAAGAAAAAGAAAAAAGCCTTGTGGAAGTCCAAGTCAATTATGTCTGCTGCCTCAGCCTGTCAGCTCTCATCATCACCTCCACTCCAAGGAGTTAATCATATTTGCTGAGGATGACCTACTCTTTGTAAATGGATCCTGCTGACTGCCCTTGTGTAGCTTGCCACTTTAAGAGCTTGTGTAGCATCTGTAATCTTTTCCAATGCCAGGGGATATAGGATAATATTTCCCTAATTTTGTCTTTCCTCCAGCCAACTGCCTCCTTATGCCATTACTTTGTCACCCCTAGGAAGATGAGTGATTTTTTTTTTTATTTTTTTTTTTTACTTTTTTTCCCCCTGAAGGCCTCTGCACAAATGACAGTCCCTACAGCAGGCACAGACACACAGAGCGTAGTGATGGCTGATGAGCTGCTTAGCTCCAGAGAGAAGATGTGGAGAGCACGTGCAGCCATCCGGTATGAGCCAGAAGAGGCTCAGCCAGGACCATGCCATGAGCCAGCAGTGGAGCTGGAAACAGAACTGGGGTTTCTATGGCTTCAGTCCCTCCTCTGACCTTTTTTATCTGGTAAAAGTCCAGGTAGTTCTTTTGTCATGGTGTCCTCCAATAGATGAGCAAAAGGTACACAGCCACAATTATTTGGTGGGGGACTTCTGTTAAAAAAGGCTAATCAGGCAGTAGCTTGGAAGAGCAAAGCTGACACGAGTGATGAATGTCCGATGGGGCAGAGGGTGATTGTAAGTAATGAAATATGTCAATTCAAGTCATAATAAAAACAAGGATCTGAGGACCTGACAGGGAGGGTGGAATCCATCCTGGCTCATGTGGTCTTCCTGTGCCAGCTCCCACAGGCTGTGCTGTGTCTGTCACTGAGGGAGGGGGATGTGTGTCCCCACCGCGCAACCTGTCACAGGCATCACGTTTAAGGTGTCTTTCCTGTTTGGTGAAAAAGAAGCCTCAGCAGCTGATTTTTAGAGGTCTAATATGAAGAGATGGTAGAAAGGCTTTTCTAATTATGGGTTTTGATATAGTAAAATGCTCCATTGGTTTTCTAAGAACAGCTAAGTTCTTAGAAACTTAACCTTTTCTTGTCCACCCCATAGCACCATGTAGAACATGCTCCTACCCCCAAGAGTCGCAAACAGAAGAAGACAGTGTTGTCACTGGACTGTGATGCCAGCACTGGGGATTCTGCCAGACAGAGCCTTGTGTTGTCCCTCACAGGTTACCAGGGCTGAGAAAATGGCCTCAGGGAGCAGGAAAGCCCCATACCTGCTCATCTCAATTGTCCAGCAACCACTGTGGTCGACCTGCGCCACAGCTCTCAGAATTACTGCCTCTGAAGCATAATAACCAAATACGTGCAGTTTATGGTGTCAGGAAAGACGGTGCTGGAAAGATCTGCTGTTGTTTACTGTATATGTGGAAATGATGTAGAGGTTTTTGGTGTTTCTTTCTGGGCTACAGAACAGCATTCAAAACCAGCTCACAGTGCAGTCAGCAACAGCAGAGAAGTCCTGAGCATCAAGTGAAACCAAGCTTAGCCAAAAGGAAAGGAAAAAATATCAGTCCTAAATGTAATCCCCGTGGTGTAGGTTTGCACATCTTTGTCTCCAGTGGGAAGCATTTTTATATCAAAACAGTCATTTTGACAAAAGGGACTGTTAAGTGTCACTTCTCGCTAGTTAGCCATGAAATTGTCCTTAATACGTGCAGATATTTCAAGTACCACATAAATGTCACTCCACTAGCACTTGTATATCTGGACCTGGATCTAATTGTTGCATGATGTGAGGAGCTGCATAATGATGAGATTCTCATTGTAAAATGAGGAGTATTTCACTGCAATCCACGGGATCAGATCCAAATAAGCAGTGCTCCAATTTTATTGAAAGGGGCACGGATCCACCTGTTCCATGTTAACTGAAAGTCTGAGATCTCAGCAGATCTTTATGGGGTATGTGATATTCAGGCTTCATGGGCTTTGCTGTATCTATTTATACAAATTAGGAGGTTTTGTGTGGAAAAACGTTTGTGTTGTGTTTGGATGTATACCAAAATCAACATCTCATCTCCCCTGTTCCCTAAATGTTCCCTAAAACCAACTTTGAAAACTAACTTTTTCCTTTTTAGGGTTTTTTTTTTTTTTCCCCTCTTTCTTCCATCTGTATGTAGTTAAACGTAGCAGCCCTATTGAAGCCTGTGTTGCCTTCCTCTGTTTTAACAGCAGACTGTTATTGTAAGGGATGTTCCATGAAGTCGTGCAGAGCACGCACTGCTTTAGCATCTGAGCAGGCAGTGTAAAAAATCAGATCTGATTCTGCCTGCAGAAGATAAATGAGCCGGAGTCCCCAATGCCTGAGATTTGGTCATCTCTTTATGAGTTCTGAAGTACCTATTAGCAGCTTTGATGAGTGCTAGGGGAGATGGAGTCTACCTTGAACAATGTTAGAAAGCTGAATCAAATCACTTGAAATATCCTAGAGGGAGAAACAGCTTGAGCTGCTTATAGACACTGTATCCTTCTCCTCTATTGCCTGTGAGGTTTATATGAATATTCCGGGGGGGGGGGGGGGGGATAAAGGAAGCATTTTTCTCAGTGAAATCTCCCAAGATGTTTCTCATGTCTCCATCAGTTACTTTGCCAGCAATTTTACGTATGTAGTTAGTCAGTTTTGATGAAGCTTTTATCCCCACTCTTACTTCCGCAAAGAGGTGCCACCTGCCAAGACGAAGCTGGTGAAAAGTCCACTGTAGAGACCCTCTGCCAAGGGCACATCATGGCAGCCCTAAGGAGGTACTTTGGAAAAGCACTATGTATTTTCAAAGCATTATCATCAGTTTCTGCCTACCTGCACTCCCAGGCTGGCATATGGATTGTCAGGCACTGCAGAGTATGGCCAAACAGTTAACACTGAGTTACTGTGGTTTAGGAAGTTGCCATGTGGCAGCGGAGCCACAGCAGCTGCTCTTGGTTTTGTTTCTAGCAAAGCAGGATCACTTAATGTGCTGCTGTAGGTTCAGCTGGGTGCTTGCCTATTCCCGGTTAAAAATGAGCTTTTCTTCATTGCTAAAGTACCTGGAAGGCTATAAGCTGTGTCCCAAATTGGTTGGTACAGGGCACTTTAGAATTGGGCTCAAACACTCCTAAGGTCTGGCAGTTTGCTGCCTGTGTTTGGGAATGACATGGGCAGTGGTGGAGGAGGGGAGGTGATGCAGAGGGACAGGGGCTGTGCACCCTGTGTTGTGCTACTGGGACCCGGTGCAGGGTGCTGGGGACCTTATGATGAGGTTATGTCTGTTTCACTGCAGGGCTGGAAGCTGCACCAGGGAACAGGTTCCCTCCAGAAGAAAGAAATGAGAGAGGAAAAAACTGCTGCCTCCTTTCTGGGGATTGAAATGGAGCCATGGTGGTCCTATAGCCTGACCACAGGAAGCCTACTGTACGGCCAGTATTTTACCATCCCAGAAATTGGAGTGAGTTCAGAGGCTAGAGATTGCTTCCTTCTGCCAACAGTTGTCCTGCAAAGAGGGCTGTCCCCACACTCATCTCAACAGAAAGGTCAAAATGAGCGAGTTTGGAGAAGCTGACATGTTATGGTTGTGAAGCATTCTGGTATCCATGCCCTCATTCTGTTTACATCAGGACACTCCAACTCTAGCCTCTTTGCTAGCAGGCCATAACCCTCTCATCCCCCAGTGTTGTATCTTGCAGAGCCACTCAAGGCCTTATTTCAAAACAAATCTTGCTCAGGGATTAGGCCTTGAGATCCAGTTGAGCACAGTTCATTTTCTTTTAAATGCATTCAGTGAATATTCCGAAGCAGATTTTGATGGTAGACATCTGTGCTGCTCACACACACCCAGGATAGCTCAGAGCAGGATTAGCTGTGCTCAGGGCTGATGGTTGGTAGCAACTCCGAAAGCCTTGAACACTGCATAGCAGCAGAGGCTGTCACTGCCAGTGCTTTCTTCACTGCAGGGAGCTCTGTAAGTAACATGCAGCCTAATTTAGAAGAAAAATGAGTTGAATTTGCAGCAAGAGTGACTTTTCTGTAGTAGCCAATGAAGTGGTGCTCCAGGCAGTGGTAAGATCTCACCTGGGGTTATGTGCAATGACTATGGAGACTGGGATAGAAATTATTGGACATAATGGGCAGGCACAGAGTTGTTGGTGGCAACACAGCCACCACTTGCTAGGAAATCAAGCGTCGCTTTATCCCTCTGGAGTCAGGACTCTGCTTCTTTTCTGAGATACAGTTACTAATTATTGCCAGGTACAGGATAGTCCATGTCTAAAAGTTATCATATTTAGAGTGTCTTTGGGCTTCTCCATTGCTTTATGCCTTCATAACAGGTGCTTGCTTGCTTATGCCATCCCTGTAGGCCATTGTGGGACCTGTGACAAGTGCATGCTGATGCTGTAATACTGCCAGTCTGTTTTGATTTGAAGCAGAAGAATCAGCCAATGTAAGGAGATTTCAGCATCAGAGCACAGGAACTCTGCTCTCTGTCTTATTTTCTGCAACAGAGTGGAGCAAACAGTGAGTACTGAGTTGAATTTTAAGCCCTAACCAAGAACTTCAGGGATATAATGTGATTTGATTTGAAGAGATCCTTACAGCCCTGCTCCTGCTGTGGGAACAAAAGAACCTCAGAAGCACAAAGGGAAGCCAGAAAAGCTTAGTTAAGCCCTAATGATTGCTGAAGGAAACCAGTAAAACTAAAAGGGGAAACAAGCCCCACTATAAAGCCACCCACCCGCTCCCACCTGATGGGGCTGCTCTGCGGCCTGTGGTTTTGAGTGCCCCATCCTGCCCCTCCCAAGAGGATGCAGTGGCAGAGGTTTTGCTGTCTTTTGCAGGGCAGAGGGACCACTCGGCAGGAAATGAATTTTCCCAGTCGGCATTAACTGGGGAGAAAAACTGGCCGTGGAGTTTCCCACAGTTGCACCAAAGCAAAATAAGTCATGCAAACATATGGGAGTGTTCAGAACTGTGGGCCTTTCATGGCACCTGCTGACTGCACAGGATGTCCCTCTGAACCAGTGTCTCACCTCTTTGCTCCTGTGAATGGAGTTTTGAGGACATATCAGACTGCTGCTGAAACATAGCAATGCGGAGCAAGTGTAACTCTGCTGCAGGGAATGAAATGCAGCCTGGTAAGGAGTAGGTCCTGCGCAGCTGGAGAAGTGTGACCCCTCATTTGGAGTATGTTGTTAATGAGCTGCTGTAGTAATGACTGGCTCTTGTATTCACCCCAGGAGCAGATGGCTTTATCAAGATGAAAGTGATGATTTGTGCACTGGTACCTGCCATGGTGTTGTCCAGTCTGCTGGTCAGCATCCACCACAGCCTGGATGCTCACATCCTCAGCGATTGCCAGACACCTTGGTATATGGTCCTTTCATTTTTCTTTCTCCGCATATGATTGAAGAGTCATAATTTAAATGTGACTGGGGGACTAGTCTAAATGTGTGCTACAAAGGAGAGCAAAAGAGGGAAAAGCTTATGAGCTGCAGTAGCAGCCATCCAATCCTCTAAAGATTTTTTCCATAGAAAGGCCACATGGGCTTCCTAAACTTTCAAGCTTGCCTCAAATGGCTTTGAATGGGCCCCCTTTCCTGCTTGGCTCATGTGTGCTCCAGATGCTGGTGGTCTGGAGGACAGAGGGAGCTTCCCAGCTCACCAGCCTGGTGTCCAGGCATCCCACCATCCACTGCTTTTGTATATTTGGTTGTTCCTTTGAGTTTCTCAGCCCTGCAGCCGGGATTGTCATTAACTGGTGTGCTCTACATGTCTCTTGTCAGAATATTCCTCCTCTTCAAGAGGGAAGTCATTTAGAAGACACCTTCTGCACCTTCATCATGAAGGCACATAACACTGGTCGGTCTTTTCCATGTTGTGGCTGTCGCATCATTTGGGGGTCTGTGCAGGACAGTGCAGTGACAAGTAGCTGTTGCTCAACATCCAGCAGCAAACCTTCCTGAGATCATGGCATAGCAGCAAGTTCAGGCAGGTCTGCTTCATCTTGTGCTACTGTATCTCTTCAGGGTATTATCTAAGCTTTGTTATCAGTAAGGTAATGCTGCTGATTTTGTGATAGACGGCGCCTTAGGGACAATGCCAGCAGCAAAATTATTTTAGTAATGTTAAGAAGTAAGGGTCTAACACTGTTATCATCTGCTCTGAGAAACAGTTCCAACCCTTGAGCTCCCAAGGCACAGAAGTTGAATGTTCTGCTGGGATTTTACACCTGGGTCTCCCTGCAAAAGAAGAGTTGGTGGAATAAATGCGACTTATCTGACATACAGAGACACAAATTATTTGTCTGCTACATCATTAAGTATACATATGCTTGTACTTGCAGCTTACTAATATTAACTGATGGCCTGAACAACAGGCCTTTACTGTTGCCAAAAAATCTTGCTTACTAATTATTTTTTGTCTTCTCTTAGTCTTTCTCCCCGCTCTCCTTCCTTTCCTTTCTTTTCTCTTTTCTTTTTCTTTTTCTTCTTCCTTTCCTTTTCTTTTTTGTCCTCTCCCTTCAGGCTGAACAGTCAGTGCATTGTCAAGGGGCCTGCACTAATCCCCTGAAATCCCCGAGGACTACTAGGGCTGGGTTAAGTGGGCTTCAAAGGCAGAAGGTAGAATGAGGTGTGATAGGAAACCAGCTCTTACTAACTGGTTCACTTCAGGCTAGCTTTAAATAAATTGCAGCCCTGAGTTGCTTGGACATTGACAAGAGTGCTGTGATATTTGTGGCTACACTACAGAGAACTTCAGGTGTTGTTTGTTTGTTTTTTAAAGGAGGAATGGGAGAACCTGAAAGGACTCAGAGCTGTGAAATTGTAAAGCAGAAACAAAACAAGCCTCTCAGCATGGAGGATACCTAGACTTGCCCCAGGTTGTGCCTCTGGTAGGCAAAAATTTACCTGGCTGTTAAGAAAACATATGCTGTATTCCTTGTTATTTCAGTTTGGGTTTGGTTTTGGGAGCAGCTGAGCTCTTTGACAGAGGCTTTGGTAAGATCCATAGAACCACAGATGGGTTTTCTTGAAAAAATAATAGAATCTGAGTTCCAGAAAAAAAGAAAAAATACTATTTGGCATCAATTTGGAGTCACTAGCTGCTGAATCTTGGGGTGTGGGAGAGGTGGTGTGGATCTGATCCTTACAGTGGGTTTTGTGAAGGGAAAATCCAAGTCTTGGACTTCAGGACTGCCAAAGCAGTACGTGGGGTCAGCTAAGGCTTCAGTTAGGTCTCTTTATCACCTCACATTTCCACCATAGGTATGTCTGGGTGTAAAAATGCATCTATTTTGCCTGAGCCACTAATTGTGTGGAAGACCAGGGTGGAGGCTTGATGATATCTGTAGCCTCCTTCTTAGTTCATTCAGACTAAATCAAATTTTAAGTGCAGCTTACTCCCAGCAGGCTCCTAAGAGCATTGATCAGGCTCCTACTCTTCAGTTTCTTAGTCATAGTTTGAGTACTATATTCTTTCTCCCTTTCTCCAGGCGATTTTTCCACCCTTAATCACCACCAATAGAGATGCAGATTGCTATTGATGTTGCCATAATAGAAGACCACTGACATAAATCAACACAGAGAGCAATGGGATCATGCAGATTTACATCGGATGAGGCTACATTATGCTTTTAAAGGCAAAGTCTTGAAAACCTAAAGTGACTAGTTGGAATTTTAATTCCCACTTCAAGTGAGGAGGCCTGGAATGGAGGCATTATTTTATGTGGTTAAATAATGGTTAAGTTTACAGGTCTCATGACTGAAACATCTTTGTTTTCATCGGCTTTGGTTTAGTGAAATGTTGATGGAGGTGAAGAGCTGTACTACACTTAAAGATGGCTAGGTGAGAAGTGTCTAAGAAACATGAGCGGTGAGGATGCCCCAGGATCAGCTACATCCTCATCTGCTCTAGCAACTCCAGGTCTGTCCACACTTGATGCAGATGTAATCTCACCTTCCGTCACTACCAGCAGTCCAAATTACAACCACGGCTTGCAAGGCAGGAATATGGTTTTAGCTACAAGGCTGCTTTTCATTGCTCTGGTAATGTAAAGTGGCCATAGAGTGAATACAGTCATTATTTCTGCCTGCCTTAAGATTGTTTTGCTTTCAAAGGGGTGTAAAGAAGCTGTTGGGTGAGTGAGAATCCAGTTTCTGCATGCTGAGGAGCACTACATCATCTGTGCATGCTCATTTTTCCAACCACAACCGTTCTTCAGTTTGGCTGTCCCTTTGGAGAGGAGAGGACACTCTAAACTAGCAATTTTTAGATGAAACCCCTGCAAACACAGGGCCTGGGCATGAGGGGAAGTCCAAGGAACAGAGCAGTAAACTAAATAAGCACTGTGGAAAAAAATGCAAACCTCACAGTGGGCATTCCTGCTAGGTTTTCAGTAGAGGCAGTGCTGTGTACAGCATATCCACCACGCTTCCTATCACGGCTTGCTCCTCTCGCATACAGGCCTTTGTTAGCAAGGCCATGAGTCAAAGGGACCATAAATGACGTGAAGCCACAAGGGAGTTCAATCAGAAGCCAGCTAGAACTAGGGAAAACAGGGGGAACTGGTTAAATGGGGAGCAGCAGGGCAAGCAAAGCAAGAGAGGCCATGGGGCGCTCGGGGAGCGTGGGCAGGCCTCTGCTCTAATGCAGGGCTGGCACTTCTCTGCTGCTGCCTCACTGCTGTTCCACCCGGCTTTGCCATGCTGCCAGCTGTGAATACAGCTTGTTCAGCAGCATCCATCATACCCCTCCTGGGCAAGATGGGGCAGGCAGGCACCCTGCTGGCAGCCCTGGCCAAGGGGACATGGCTGAGTGCAGTCATGTGCCACTTGCAGTGCCTTGGAGGCTTATAGGTAGCACAGGCAGCAGCAGCCAGTTCCTGGCCTCCATCCTTTCCATCAGGCCTTCTCCTAAGGAAATGGCAGCTTGCCAGAAGAGTCAGCACAATCAGCTTGGCATGCCCGGGATCCTGCTGCACGTACCAAGCGTAATCAGGGAGGCTCACGATGGTAACACACCCAAATGGGTCATAGGAGAGGTGTGCAGAAGAGCCAGGCCTGTGGAGAGGGAAGGTTTGTAGGTGAAGCAGCCATCACCACGGGGAAATAGATTTGTGCTCCAGCACCCTGAAGATCTGTTGTGCCCACGTCTGTCAGGGCTTTATTTGTATTGAGATAGGGAGAGCACCCAGATAACAACTAGCAGTCCACTTATTTATAGGTAGGGACACTATGACTCGACCACTTTGCAACAGAATGTAATATATGGAGAAAACCATCCCTCTGGTTTCAAGCATTTTTCATAGAAAAGTAACAAAATAAGTAGAAAAAAAAAAAAAAAAAAGCCTTCCAAGACTGGATGACTGCTCCTCAAAACATCCCAAACAACAAATAAAACTGAATAGCAAGAAAAAAGTTTCAGCTTCAATTCTGCTTTTTGGGAGAGAAGAGGTGAGCATGCATATTTTGTGTCTGTGCCAAATATTCAGCTAAACAAACAACTGTCACTGAATCTGCAGCTTAAAGGAGACGTTGAGGCTGCAGCAATGCTGCCCAATGACCCACCACCGTGCCCTCCTGGGATGAGCGAACTATGGGCCAATGCAGGCAGGGTGGGGATGGCCAAAGGGATGGGTCCTGACCCTGCAAGTCATAGTCATGCCCTGCTCTGTTCCTGGGGAAATGTTGCTGTGTGTCACCTCTTTCGGGTCAAACAGCAAGGCACAACCAATCCCAAAGGCTGTGAACTTCCCAAGGCTGTACCTTTCTCATTGTCTGCCCTTAAAATGCTGTGTAATTCCTGTGCCATGAGAGTATGAATGCTAATGACAAAGAAAAGCAAAGTCACTGAGCTGTTAGACCCCACTGTGTTATCAATGCGGATGTATCCTTCCTGCCTGCATGCTGCCAGGTGTCCTCTCTGCCAGCTGGCAGAGCTCCATCCACCAGGGATGGCCTCGTGACTGTGCACAAGATATATCTGTCTGCTGGCCCAGCTGAAAGCTCTGAAGACAGTAGTTGACCAAGACAGAGAGACAAAAACTGGCTCTCAGGCAGAGCCTTTGGTGAGATTCCCACTGACTTTGCACTACCAGTTCCAAGTTTTCAATATCTTATGAAAAAATGCAACAGTAAAATACTTTTAGGGTGAGTGGGTGGAAATCCAATACGCTAAATGCCTCATCAACGTTGAAAATACTGCTTGCATCCAAGCATGCACACTTACTTACTTACACTTACTTAGGGGTGCAAAGGGTGACAAATGTACACCTGATGATATCTGCAGTGCAGGGTATGGTGCCCAACAGTATCTCCACAAAGCAGTAGGGACATAAAACCCAACCAGACCAATTCCAGCTCAGGGCAATAGCAAATAATAGATCATAGAATTTGTGCTTTTCAGCCCTAAGACAGCTTGTCTCCTGAAATCAAGTCATTGAAAAAAAACACTTCTGAAAGCTGTAGAATGCAACGTAAAATTTGACTTTGAATACAGGCTGATTCAGTCCCCTGCTGTCACAGTCTCTCTCACTCCCCTGAGAGCAGGTTGCTTAGCTGGACTTCTACATAAGATCTGTGCTTTGGTCCTTCTGGCTTGATCTAGTAGTGCAGGATGAATAAGATCAAGCTGTGAGTTAGTGATCGAGCCTTCCTGCCTGCAGGAGACTGCTTGGTGTTGGATGTTAGGCAAGCAGTTGATGTCTACAGCTCACAGTGGACAGGCATCTGCTTCAGTTGGTAGTTTTAGTAGCTTCCAAACAATTTATTGGAGGTTAATGGTGAAGCATGCTGTAGTAAGAGAAGAAAGCCTGTCTAGCATTTGGTTGTTGAATAATTACTGTATTATTCTGCCTCGGCATTCAGTCTTGCACTGAGATAGGGATCCTACTGCTAGCAGATGACTACAACTAGTCAGTGACAATTTTGTCCTGGTCTCGAATGAAGCCTAACTTAACTTAAAATTAAAAGCCCCCCAAAAGAGTTACGAGAGAAAGAGAACATGAATGGGAAAGAGAAAAGACAGTGCATTAGCTGGACATTTGCTGAGCAGCTTTGTTTCAGTCTTCTGAAATGCTATGAGGTTTATTTTGTGCAAATCACCAGTGGTTTCCCAATTGGGCACATAAAATTTATTAGACAACCCTTAAAACAGATTCAAAATTGACCACAGAGGTTTCCCTCCATTCATAGTAAATCCATCTTTATTAAAAGTGCAGCGGTGGAAAAGACAAACTTCCCATGCCCATTTCCAGTTCAGTTACTGACCCAGTCAGTGACAACTGGTGAATTTAAGATTTATGACATAACAAAAATTAAACACATCCTTCCCTCAGAAGATTATTCTAGAGAGGGTAATTACACAACTACAGTCTGAACTTATTATCTCTTTTTTCTTGCGCTATCTCCCCTACTCCTCTTCCTTTCTGCACTACTACATTTCCTACACATGTTCAGCAAACTTGAAATGATATTTTGATAATGGACACAATGAACACTTAAGAGGGCTGCTTGACAATGTGAGACTTCGTTATGGAAAAGAGGATACAATGAATAGCTATAATGGGAGTCATTAATGAAGGGGCTTTTTTTTCGTGAGAAAGGCTACATTTTAATGCTGCTCTGGTTTCCTTCTCTATTTAGACAAAGACACTGTGGAGGTCAAATCTACTGTCAGGTCTTTCTTGGTGATGCATAATGAAACTTAGGTCACTAAAGAATTTTTTGAGTTTTGTTTTTTTCTTTTAAATCCAGTATATCCAAATTAAACTTTGGGTTGGCTACGTGTACTCTGTGTGTGAGAGAAATTCCACCACTGTTTTGGTGGTTGATGTCCTCCTACATTCTGCCTCTTGAAATAATTCAAAAATTTAAAAAATAAAAATAAAAAAGGAACAAATCTGTTGAAAATACCTTCCAGCAAGCTTTAGGGAGCATTGGCAGCAGCACATTTCCCAGTGACTGCAGGAGCAGCAAACCCAGATCTTGATTGCCCTCCACTCCATCTCACCCCTCTGATAGCAGGGTCTTCCCAGCTCCAGCCTGGCTTGGAGGCCTCCATCTGTTAGCATGGTAAGATGCAGCTTCAGCCACCTCTGAGGTACCTGAGAGCTGTTGGGAAGATTAGTGTCTGGGTTTGCTTTGTCCGCTCCCCTTCCACGTTTACCAGCTGTACAAAACTCTTGCCCAAGCGGCTGTGTGATGGATACACTGCATGTTTGTCTGCCATGAAGGAGCAAACTGTGAACAAAACAAATATTAATTTTCCTGCTGAGAGCTGGAGCACTGCAGGCCCAATGAGCAGGTGCAGGATGAGAGCAGAGCTGGTGGTAGGGCAGGGTGAGGAAGAGAGGGAAAGTCTTCTCCTTTAGCAGCAGTAATGTAGTAGTAGCATTTTGCCTTATTGCTGAATTGCTTTTCACTAGAATAGCATGTGGAGGAAACCCACGCTTCAATACCTCCATTTCCTTAATGATAGAGAAATCCTGAGATGAGTTATTCAATGTCCACATCCTTCCTATTGTAAGCATCCTGTCTGCAGCTTCTTAGTGAAACAAGTGTTTTTTTCCTTCCTTTTCCCATCCTCCCTCCTCCCCCACCCCATACCCTTTCTCCCTCTGCACTGCACACTGTTACTCAGACCTTCTGTCTACCCAGAGAAGCAGGCACACCTTCCTCCACAGCTCACTGAGGCTCAGAAGTGCCATCCCTGACTGCCTTAGAGATTAGTGTCTGTGATGCCCCACAGTGACAATCCAGACAAGTCTGATATGAAGCTGGCATTATTTCTTACTGTCATTAGTATTGGGCAGAATGGATTGAATTTCAGCCTCAGTTTCCCTTGGATAAGTAGAGATTCACTGACTTCAGATGAGGTCTGTGGTGCTGTAGAGAAGAGTTGTGCTATGTGCTCTCTTTCAGTTGCTCTTTCCCCCCCCCCCAGTTTCTCTCTCCATATTTAATTAACATCATCTTTCTTATTATACGGCCATTCAATGTAAAGTGGTCAGTAAATAACATGGGATGTCTCCTCACAGGAAGGTTAAAGACACCCTCCTGGTTCGGTCCCTTTCTTCTCTCCTTTTACCCAGGGTCTTTCTGTCATATGCTTACCTGTCTTTACTTTGAGCACAGAATTAATCAGCACAGTCCTTACCACTGCTATAATCAGGGCTACTGAAAACACACTCCAGCTTACACTACTGTTACTTCTCCTTCCAGGGCACTGGAAAAATCAGTGATCTATGAAGTGCTCAGTTAATTTTACCTGCTTAATAATGCCAAAACATTTTCAATACAGGAGCAATTCTCTATTAGACTTTTGGGGGCAGAAACTGTCCACATTGACACAATGGGTATTAAGACCAGCATATACTCCACAGGGAGGGGAGAAGAAGTTTGTAATTTTGTTTAAAAGATATCAGGTTTGGAATGGTTTCCATGACAAAGTCATGGCTACCTGAAGAACAGATCTACTGAGAGCTTTTAATAAGATAAAAGCCTCCGTGTCTACTTAAACAGCCTCAAAAGTTGAGATTAGTTACAGTAATCAATAACCACATGAGTGAATAAAAGATGCCAAAAAAATACAAGTTTTTTTAATGTAGTGCTCTGTATGTTACCACATATGGTTACACATGCAGTGTTGGGGGGCTAGCTCTGTAAACAGTCCTTTTACTGGCTTTTAATGGCACCAGATGTCTGTGCAGTAAGGAGGAAGAAAGGACTGCAATCAAGCTGGGAATTGGGCCCTATGGACTAGTTGAGCCCCAGAGCTGTAGAAAAGCCTCTTCCCTTCCTACAGCATCACCTCCAAAATTAACTTGCATAATAAAAGTGGAAGATGCTCTGGGTTTTCAGACATCACCATTTCCTTGCCATCTGCTTAAGGTAAGGCTAACATAGTTACACCACCACTGTTTATGCCACATTGAGTCTTAAGTCATTACATAAACAACATAGCAAAGCCACTCCGATTTCTGTTGTCATTGGTCTTTCTCTAGGAAAGAGCCAAACAAACATTTTGCTGTTTTATGTCAGCAAGAGACACCAGCTGGACCTGAGAGCCAAAGTGCAAAACTGTTCTCATGATCCCACTGGGCCAAGGACAAAAGTCGTGGTAGAATCATAGAATCAATTATCTAGGTTGGTAGAGACCTCTAAGACCACCCAGTCCAACCACCAGCCCACACCCCTCAGAGGGACACCTTCATGTTTCTTGTACACCTCCAGGGACGGTGACTCCACCACCTCCCTGGGCAGCCTGTTCCAAAACCTCCCATGGCAATGTTACTGTCCACCTACAGGGCATTGTCACAGAAGCCAGTGACGAAATACAGGAGGTTTTTGGACTTAATGTAGTATAAATGTACTCTTATATCTTTCTAGTAATACATTATTATGTAGTACTCCAAAATGGAAATAGACTGCGCACAACCCAGCTTCCCACCTGCTGTGGAAGTTGATGCTAACAATTATCACAGTCAGAAACAGTGCAATTTGTGGAGCACCATCACAAAACAGTTTTTTGTAGCCACAACATTCCCTTCCTTCATTATGCTTGTTCCAGGAGGGACTGCTAACATCCAAAGAGACCCATGCAATGAATTCCAGAGCCTCACCCTCCCAGTACTCAGGAGCTGGGAAGCGCTCCGCCATGGGGAAATGGCTTACTGGGAGATCCTTGTTTTGACAGTGCTGCCAAGGTTGACATCCCAAAGTAAGGAAGAAAAGCCTGCTGGCCCAGAGACCCTGTTTCCCTAAGGACCCCACAGTAAACTGAATCTTCTTGTTAATTTAACAGGCATAGTAGGCTTTTCTACCTTTACTTGGATCTATTTATTTTATGTTATACGTAGCTTGCTGTTCAAAAGAATTAGGAACTCATTTTACATAGATACTAAAAACTCAATCACAATATTCAACAAACACCAGACCTGAAAATTCACCACTTCAGAGAGGTGTAAGAGTCATGTCTATCCCACAGCACCTACAGGAAGAGACACATCATCCAGATGGGGCTGCTGAGGAGCAGCTCAGCTCCTTCATAGCTATCAATACATTGGCAAACTCAGTCTGCATAAGGAGAAATGGTTACTGTAACACAACAGAAAGCTCAACAAGACAGCAGAGTAGCAAGATCTCAAGCTGCAGCAGGCGAGGATCTGCTCAGACACAAGAGCAGTAGGCAAAAAAAAAAAAGAAGCAAAAAAAAAAAAAAAAGCAAGAAAAGTAAAAAAGATCACTGACAAGCACATAACTGCAAACTTTTTTCTCTATCTTTCAAAAATCTATAAACCTGCTCCTTCCAGTGCAGAAAAATAACTTGGAGCTGCTTGGGAAGCCAACACTCACCCTGCCAGGGACTTCTTGAGTGAAGGACAAAGCACAATGGCATCCAGTGTGCGGATGGAAACAGGATGGTGTAAGCCATGTGTAAAATACATACACAAAGCTTTTGCAGAAGGACAGGCAGGGCTTAGAACAAAAATAGATGGAGATGTTGCTGGATGCATAATGCCGCCTTCGCTTTTTCAGGATTCCCTTCCTATTCCCTGTACCACTTCTCCTTCCTGAATTTAAACTGCAAAGGGATTGCGGAGAGCAGAACAGGGGTGATGCTCGGCCCCTCCATAGCCCTGTCATATTGAGCCATGGGCTTTTTGGCCTAGGGGACAAGCCGGAAACATCCACCAGAGCCTTCTGTTTTGGCTCCTGTGTTCTGCTTTTCCGTAAAGGTCTAAAAAGCAAATACCTTTGGGAGCCACTATTTAGTTTTGTTTTTTTGGAAAGAATAAAAGAAAGGGAAAAAAGAAGAATGATGAGGACTCTTCTGTGCTTTTTCAGATCATGCACTTTTTATCCCCCGGCACAGTTCGTAAACAACAGACTGTAAAATAGAGAAGAGCAGTCCTCAGATGTAATAAATAGAATATGGATTCGATCCAGCATTTTAAGAAAAGATAGTTCCACTTACTGCAATAGAGAACAACGATGCCAGGACGAGATACAAATAGCTGTAATATTTTTTGTGTTTTTAAGACTTTTGCAGAGAATAATCATAAATCAGGCTTTGGAAAATTCAGTATTTTTACCCACAGAAAACTACTGCCAGTCCGCAGCAGCAAGTCGACCTGAAGGGAGATCACACGGCTGGGAATTCATTTATAAAGTGACTGTCAAATTTGAGTCTATGTCCTCTAACACATACCATCTGCAATCACATCTCCTCCAGCCCGTCTCTGCGCTCTGTCTTTCAGGGAACAACTGCACAGAAGTATTGTAACTTGTCCCTATTGTGTGGAGAGGTACACCTGCCACTTCATCTCATTTGCTTTGACACCTGATCCTCTCAGCTTGTCACTGCCTTGGGAGGAAGGCTCATCCCCAGCCATGTATTTCTTAGAGCTGATTCACATCTGAGGAGGGAGGCTGAGCTGTGGCTCTCTGTGGCCCTGCAGCTGGTTTAGTCATTTCCACCAGTGCAAAATGGATGCTAACAGGCAGAGCGGTGAATGGTTATACAAGGTGCATTGGCAATGGAGAGCAAGACACTGGGAGTATTGATTTAGCAGACCGTGAGTGAGTTCTCCTTGTTTCTTTTAGAAATGTTCACAAAGTTCGGTGCCAAGAGCAAAGATAAACAAATTTATCATCCAACGGTGGAAGGGGAAAAAAAAATTACCACTCTGGAAATTCAGTTCTACAAGCTTTTGTAACACTAAACATAAAGGGATAGCAGAGGCAGTATTCATTTTATTCCTTGCTGTGGTGGTGGACATATATTAGCTACTGGAAGCCTCAAAGCACTACTTAAGTGATTACGAACTCTGTACATGCAGTTCAGTAGTCACTAAGCTATGGCCACCTCTGGACTGAAGCAATGCAGTCATTAGTTTGATCTGGGGGGGTATTTTGGCAATTATTTCAAATTGGAAAATGCCAGTTGATTGAAAACGCAGGTGGTGATCTGAATGTCAAAGCTGGGGTCTTTGCATCGTTTGGTGGGAAGACAGGGGGAAGGGAATAAATCCAGAATAATATTTTTGCTGTTGAATTTACTGTGATTTACATTAAAATGTAAATGTTTTGAAATTGAATGAAAATATTTAAAATTTATACGCCAAAAAATATTATGAAGGGAAGCTCATAAGAATGATTTGTTTGGATGATCTGAATCCTTTTAAGTTTCAGATTTCTACCTTTCATTCTGTATCTGGATAGGAAAACTCTAGACTGAGAGTTGTTTGTGGGTTGGAAAAACTGCTTCCTGCCCACCTCTCTTGGCAAACCACTGCGTTTCTGTTTTGCTACTGAAACTTCAAAAAGCAATAGGCAATGGTTGGATCAGAGGTTGATCTTCTGCATGAGAAACCCTCCCAGGATGTACGTTTCTTCAGAAGCAAGTTCATGGCCATGGGAATGTTTTGAAAGGTGAGGTTTCTCTAATAACTCCTGTGGCTTCCTCACCGTGGGAAGGTAAGCAAGCAATAAATATGCCCTGCTAGACCTCTTCCACGTTTGTTTTTGCTCTTCTGCAGGATGAAAACATTTGTCTGACTGGTTTTCAGATGGGAAATAGCCATGTCCTTGCAGCCAGGCAGCCACGACACAGATGGAGGCACATGCTGTGCACTGTAGTTTTGGGAGCTTCCATGATGCCTCGAGTCTATCTTTGTCTTCTTTCCCTAGAAGGAAAGGCTTCAGGTTCAAAATAGAGACCATATCCACACATGTTTCCTTTGAGCTCTTACTTCTGTCCCTCCATATTGCAATCTCTGGGTAAAACACCACCACAAAACAGCTTGGGTGCCTTCTTATTTCAGTTCCAGCCTCTGAACTTCTCTCTGAAACCTCTGAAAGTAAACATTACTGAGGTTTATTTCAGACTGGCAGTAGCCTCCTGGCCATTTCCTTCATTTAAGGAACTGGAGAAACCATACGTAAATTAAAACCCAAAACCAAACCAAAACACCTTTGCTGACAAAGTCTGGGGAACCCATGGAAAAGTGTGTTCAAACAAGGTGACCTCAAAGCAGAACTTTGTCTCCACTCCGCAGGAGAAGCCTGAACTCAAATGTCTGGATTGGTGCAGAGAAAGCCTAAGCAAAGTTATTAATTCTAACCCCTAGGGCAACTTGAGTATGAAAGCCTGGATGGTCTGAATGAGGATCGTCACAGTATATACTCATCAAAGTACAACTGAGATGGCCCTTGTTAGCACATCATCAGTATGCTTTACAGCTCCCTGTTGTGAAAAGTGAGCAAAGCCTTGACACCTGCAGCATCCACCACTGCAATAAGCAAAGGAAAGGACATAATCAACTTGGGAAAGGTACTTTGGTCCAAAAGTAATGCCTCCTATTTATTTCTATGGAAATTACAACCAATACAAAGGGCACAATAACACTATTAGAGAGAGCAAGTTCTCAGCTACAAAACACTGTTTTTCAACATATTCACCACCATTAGTGTGGATCAAGATGTTCTTCATTTCATGGTGTGACAGCTGTGCACAGCCATCTTGAACATGGCTTGTCTTTCAAATCACTGTTACCACTGCTGAAATGCACCACCCATCACCTATCTGTGCACACATCCACTGTTTGGTCTCCATAAACATTCAGAAAGTGTCAGTGAATGTCAGTGGGTACCATTTTTTCCATGTGGAGGAATTTGTTGACACATTTTTTGCACACTCCCATGTCAGTTGCCATTCTGTCAGTTGCCATTCTGTCAGACTGCCCCTCTGCTGCCATCTGTCACACAGCAACAAAATGGAATGGGATGTTGGTGGGAAGATCCAGCCTCTACTGCCATATCACCAACATCCACCTCTGATGTTGTGGAGCAACATAATGAAATACAAGGCGTTACTTTTGGAGCAGCACTCATACAAATTCCTACAAAGGTGAAAAAGCAATAATATAGTTCTTTTTGAAAGGGAGAAACTATTTGGGGGATGAGGTAGAAAAGGAAATCACAACAGGGCTGACTGGAGACTGAAGAGCCAAGACCTGACCTTCTGACCCCAAAGGGTCCCTTCCCCTTGAGATGACCTACCTAATACCAAATACATCCTGAACGCCATGTGCAGATTTCTTGAGTTCTCATTGTGGACACAATGCTCAGATTGGAAATTATTTGCCCCTGTCTGTTTGTAAATCAGGTCTGGAAGTGCCCATTGACTCTGGCAGGGCTATTCTGAGTTAGCCCATGTTTGCAGGACAGTGGGGAGTCGGGGATCTGCATGGAGCAGAGAAAGCTGGGCAAGGAAAGGCTCCCTTCTCAAAATGAGAATGGCACAGCGACCTGTCTGGCTTGGAAATCAGGGCCAGTTTGCTAGTTCTCTTGTCTGGTTGCATGCAGAATGAAAGCAAGCTTCTTGCTATCAGGTGCTTTCATGTCTTGTTACCCAGCATCAATTCATGCACGTCTTTGTTCTCCCTCTGCTCCTGCAAGTGCAGGAAAGACCAATCCCAGAAATATTTTGACAGGAGAAGGGGTGTTTTTCTGTCTCTCTTGCCATGCCAGGCTCTCAGACCGGGAGGGGACGCAGGGTGTCAACAACGATAAGCAGGAGGGGGGAAGACGCCTGGCACCGGGAGAGTTCAGGCTGGGACAGTTTGATCTCTCCCAGAGCATTTGTGGTGCTTGAAGATCACTGCTTTTGACACGTTTCTCCGGCTGCTGAATGAGAGGATTTACTTGGGTGAAATTTAGGCCCGAGGGGGACATGAAAATCATATTCATAATTTGAAGTGACATGTGATTCAGGATTAAAAAGCTGGCTGGCAGAGAAAAGAGCTGAGGTTATCCTTTTGAGCTGTGCTAATGCAGAAAACTGTGTTTTTAATCCTGTTTTAAAAAGGCCTAGAAGGTTTCCAGCTGGGGCAGTTAGAATATAAAGGAGAGGTAAAGATGAGGAATCCCTTTTTCAAAAGGGGAAAGGAAAACAACAAAACAACAGCAAAAGATCAAGTCCTGCTTTTGTTTTTCCTCTGATAGCAAATTGAAAGCTAACACAGGAGATGTTTCTAACCTCTCTCCCTTTGTCTGACTCCTTGGAGTGCCACTGAGAGTGGTCAGCGGGGCAAAGCGCAGTGAGAAGGGAGCACTGGTGCTAAGGGCAGTGCTCATGGAGCTGTGGATGTCAGAGCCTCCAGCTGGTGTGCTTTCCCACCAATGGATTCCAGCTGCAGCTCCCCTCACTGCCCAAGAGCTGCTCATCCACTGTGCTGTGAGCACAGGGCAGAGAGGTACCCCCAGCCCACTTAGCTTAGCTTTATGCAATTAGCCTCTGCTCCCTTTCATGTCACTTCTCCTGAGAGGCTCTTCATTATAGCAAGACGCTGCACTGGCATCACTGCTTACTGTGCCTTTTATACTCGTTTTAAGCTCTTGGCCGATCTTCCTCTTGATCCTTATTTTTATTTTTTCAGTCTGTCTTTTAACTCTCACCAGACTGCAGAGGGCTGAAAGGTTTTGAAGAAGAGGGGATGTAGGGGGGAGAGTAAGGAGGGGAAAAGAGGAAAAGGGCAAAAGTCTTCAAGAGCAATGAAACTAATAAATAACATCATTAATTCTTCCTACTCAAGACTCATGAGAAAATGTTCTTTCTTTTCTGACAGTATTATTTGACTTCTTTCATTAAAATCATTTTCAGTGCTGTGAGTTAAAAAGGCACCTTTCAGTATAGATGCTTAAAGCATGGGAAATGGTAGCACTTACTGCAAGAGAGCGGTCCACATTCCAAAACGTGACATATTTGAAGCCACAGATATATCCCAAAGTAACATGCAGACTGAACAACAAATTGCACAATGAGAAATTAACATGTTAAGAACATTCTGCTGTATTTGCATCAATGGTTTCTGAAAGGCTTAGGTTATTTCTTCTGTAATTTTGCAAAGCAGCATTTCACACTGGAAATGGTAGCTTTAGATGAAAAGTTCTGTTATAAATGCAGGAGTTGTTTGGGTGAGGTGTTTTTTTTTTCCTACCTTTTACTGCATCGCATAAAATCCATTTCAAAAACTAGGTTTGAATTAAATGAAAACGCAAAGTCATTGTGATCTGAAAAATGTGACATCTTCCTGTTTTTCAGAGCAGACTTCCATTAGATGAATACCCTTTCCTCTCCTCTCAAAAGCTATTTTAAGTCGAAATAGTATTTTCTAATAAAAATCAGCACTGCAAAAAAGAAAACCTTTGCCCAGCTTTGCTCAAAGTCTGTGACTGGAACAAACCACGTGAGATCAAGATTTCAGCTTCTCTGTCCTCTGAGACATCGTTCCTTCCCCTCCTCTGGAAAACTCCTCAGATGGGACAAAAAAGAAATGACCCAAAGGTAGAGAAGGTCAATGACAGCCCTTCCATGTACCGACTTTGGGTTTGGGAAAAGCTCTGGATCAATAGGTTGCTGGTATTTATCTAATAGCTTACGCATAGAATTTAAGGATGCCATCATACGTGCTTTTAAAATCATCCTGTGGAATTCAGCAGAAGTTTATTCAGTCCTCCTGTCATGACTAAAAGTGAATACTTTCTATTTTTATCTTGAAAGAGCAAGCTCTGCTCCATGTTCCCAAACACCTTCTAGCAGTCAGGGAGAGGAAACCACACCGAAGTCTGAACAACCTCTGTCCCCAGAACTGTTTTCACTCATAGGCTGAGCACAGCTGATACTGGATCATTAAGAGACCATAAACATGAAAGCCAATGATGCTGTTTTTCACAGAGACACTTTTCAGGGTAGAATTGCACTTTCAGCATGACAGCTTTGGCTGCTGGCCAGCCGACGACACAATCCTCCAGGGAGTTCTCTTACAACTGCTGGGTACACTAACAGTACATGCTGCATATTATATGTAATCAGGGAAGCAACTTCTCCCTTGGGTTCTTAATAGAGTTTCCTGCCTTAACAGCTCCATTGGTGATTTTTGTTTGCTTTTTTTTTTGTGCTTCAAGTGATGGCACATCACAAACTAGATGTATTTGCCGATCACTATCTGCACTGCTATCTCCAAAAGACACTATTTGGGGGGACTGAGGGGAAATGACTTATTAGGGTGTGTAGTCTAATTGTGTGCCAGAGATAGTGCGTGCTGCACGGTGCTAAGGGGCTGTGCTGGGGTTGTTCAGCCAACAAGGGGCAGCTGAAAATGCTTTTTGAAGGACAGTGCAGGAAGTGCCATCTTCCAGTTTGGATGTCTAATTGATTGTTTGCATGTATGATTGCCACAGTGTGGTCGCAATTATGGTAATTATATGGGCAAGTGAGACATGCAATTGCATGTACCCTGTGCTAGAAATCTGGATGCAGGTAATTGCCGAAGACCACAGGGAGACAGCTCGGGAAGGATATGCAATGCCATCCCTAGGCTGGAGGATGTGCTCCCCTCCTGCCTGCTGCCTCAGCTTTTCCAGCTCCTTGCTCGGAGGAAAGGAGGCTGAATCCTGTCTTGAGCACCTCCTCTTGAACCTGTGTGCCCAGCGAAAGTTTCTGAATTGTTTTTGAAATCCAAAATGATGGGGTGAGGCCAACCACTTTGGACGTGGTTTTATGGAACTGCACAGGGAAGACACTACAAATAGGAGCATCACATGTTATGAACTACATTCCCTGAGAAACTCAAAACCAACTGAGATCATCTTTATTCATAGGAAAAAGTCCTCGGACTATTTGTAAGGTGTTTCTCTGTGTTACTCTGGCCAGTACTACCTAGCAGTTGTTGTCTCACTGTGTCTCACTTTTTATCCAGCAGCATCAAAAACGAGATCAAAACCTTTTGTTTTAACTGGAAGTTTCACAGAAGTCAGAATTTCAGGAATGAAATCTTGTAAAATGTGTTCACAGTTCCACCGTTGAGAATAAAAGTGGCATTTCACTCATTTCACTTTATCATCAATGCTGTGAATTCACAAAAACTGCATTAAATGCGATTAAAAAACCCTTCCTATGTTGTGCTGCCATTTCAAGTCAGAGTGTAATCACGTAATCATTGTGAAAGAAAAAATTCACAGGCACACACACACCATTATAGATGTATTCAAAGACAACCAGGAATCTGTTTTCTGTGTACTGTCTAAAGTATCTGTGTTGATCAGGGTGCAATACAGCATAATAAAAATACTGAAATAAATCATATATTCCTTTTGGAAACAGTTATGAGAAAGACGGACCATTTTCTCTGAGTATGTAGTTTTTATTCTGTCTCTTTAATTTCATGAATAATTAAAATGGGCTCAAACAATCCTATGCTCGTATGGTTTTTTAGGATTAGAAGAAAATGTGCACTAAGAAAAGGCTAATGAATGAAATGCTGCAAATCATAACGGGGAGCCTCATTTGGGAGATATGATTAGCCTGATTTTCAAACAAATATTGAAGAAAATACCTGAATGTTCATTTATTTTTCATCTGCAACTTTGAGTAATACAAACATTTGACTTAAATCCGTAGTGAGCAGAAAGAATACGATGGGTGAGTGCTGAAGAAATTCAAGCTTAAATCCTAATAATTGAGCTGAGCTTTCAGAGCCAATAAAGGTTTCAAAGTGAATGTTTTTAAACAAGATTAGCTAAATACTGTGTGCTTCATGAAATATCTCACAGAGATACCTAAAAATGTAGCAATATGAATTATGTAGATTTATATAGAATTTAATTAGACTAATGAATTGATACGTGATGTGGCCATAAGCCATCTGGTATTGTACTCTAACGGAGGCTTCCAGGAAAGCATTTTACCTCCTATTGCTCATTTCTCCATCCATTCGTGCTCCCCTGGCCAGCAGCATGAGAAAACATTTTGCATCCTCTTCTGGGCTCGAGGAATAGCATGTGGAGAGCTTTTGCAAAGGTCCATAATGGAAAATAACTGGAAGGAGGCACTTAGTGTGCTCAGTCCCATCAGACAGCAGATGGTCAGGCCGGGCCCCTGCTCTCCAGGGTGCTCCAGCCTGGGTGCCTTCATCTCACTTCATTTACAGATCTTTCTCTATGCTGTAGGAAGCCTAGGCTTCTTCTAGAAAAGCTCCATCCAAAGAGGATGCTTCCCAACTTTCTCAGGCTGAATCATGCTTTGGACGTGGCCACCCTGTCCTGTACGTTTGTCTTGCTGAATAACATTGACTAACTTCAAATAACTTGCAGACAGAGAAGTTAGGGGAAGTAAGAACCCTGCCTGGGGACAGTCTCTTCTGTCTCCACACCACACACTACAGCAGCAGCCAGGATCCCCACCAGAGACCTGGGCAGGGGACCACCTTCACTATTAGCTCTCCAGTGCTGTCGTACAAAGCTGAACTGAGTCCCTTTATTCAGTGTTAGGATCTGGCCTGTTTTCTGGCACATGGCTCCTTTGTCCTGCAGGAGTTATGAGTCACAAGCTAAGCCCTGAAGTTACTAACACAGCTCCGTGTTCAATCAAGTTGCATATTTTGCAACGTATTCTCCTTTGGGGTTTGGCAATGCAAAGTGTCTCAGTCGCAGCCAGAGCAGGAATTGTGATGAGTTTTTCCCAGCTGGACTTCTTGTAATCATCACAGGGATAAAGAGTTCTTCGAGGCTCCAGATCTTTCCCTGTCAGGCTCTAAGCCCATCTCCAGCTCTATTGAACTTGTCAGGGTTTTTATTTACAAGTTTCAGCTAAAAATCTGCCCTGCTAGACCGAGCTAGGCTGTTTCTGCTCATTCCCTGATCTCCAGCCTGCCTCCCTGCACATGTTAGGGGACAATTTGTTTAAGGCCTGAGGCAGGCGTAATTACAAAATTTAGGCAGAACCCTGAACTGACCCCAAAGGTCTTCCTCCTCAGACAGAAATCATTTGTCACAATGAGCCTGGTCGTAACCTGCTGACCCCGGGAGCTCAATTAATTTCACGCAGAAAAACTGTTCACAGCCTCTGGACCTCGCTGCAGTGGGATTTGCACAGTGACATCTCCCACTCATACAAGCCCATATGGGCAAATGGGCTTAGAAATTTCTCTGGAGAGAACAATGAACATTTAGCTAGCCTGGGTGAGTCTGCAGCAGAACAGCCGTACTGCTTCCTATAGGCAGAGGTGGGTCTGTTCTGCGTGGCACTGCCTTTTGAGTCGAGCAAACTCAGAAAGCATTTTGGGGCCAACCCTCACTAGCTGCTGCTGAGCTGCCTGGATTTGAGCTCTTGTTCTTGCTCACCTGCTGGGGCTCTATTGCCTTGCCTAAGTGACACACAAACTAGAAAAGAATAGAGCTTTAATCTGAATGATTTTATGTTTGCCTTCTGGTTTTTCTTCAAAGCAACGACTGTACTTGAGCAAATAAAATTAAAATATCTCTAAACTGCCTAAAATTAGCTGTTTTATGCAAGGTGGGTATAGAGACAACAGGGAACAGATGAAAAACAGGTTCAGAATGCTTGGACTGGTGGATATGCAGTCAGATCCCATAGCGGGCTGTCGCTTTGGTTATGCGGTAGGATTGCACTGCAACCATTTGTATTGGGAGAGATGTAACTAACCAGAATAGTAAAACTCTGGCCTCTTCTATCTCTTGGCATAGTCCAGCCATCCTATTTAATTAGGATGAAAAGCGGAGTCAAGAAGATAATTCAAGAGACATCAGTCATTGTAGGTAATACGGAGCACTGATTTTATGTATGGAATCATTCAACCTGCTTAGGAATTCACAGGAATGCCAGTGTCTGGACTGGATAACCCAGGAGGATCTTTCCAACAACCATAACCATTTGCATTTACAAATCGCCTTTTGGCCGAAGATCCCAATGTCTATAAATCTGTAGGCTCATCGGTAAGAGTTCAGTAATGAACCTGAGAGCCATGTGATAAATTGCGTGTACTTTGCACTTTCATTATACGATACTCATAACAAATTTTCACTGGGCTATGCAAACTGTGTTGTGAACTCAGCTGCTTTTGTCCAAAGCACCCTGAATGCTGCTGCAGGGAAATCCCCAGATGGCACAAAATTGGCATTCCCTGTTCTTTGCCACCCAGCCTCTTGGGACAGGAGAAGGTAATGGGGTGAAGCAGGGTACAGTTATTCACATGGAGCTCAGTCACAGCGGGCACTATCTTCTGCAATCCCTTTCTTTTAGAAATTCAATCAAAATCTTCCAACGTGAGCAACAACAGGCTTTGGATCCTACTGGCCTCTGTCCCTCCAGGAGCAAAAAGATGGCAGATAATTGCCTCCCCACCCTCTTCTTTCCTTTTTGCACGGCGAATAAACTCACCATTTAGGACAGAGCCCAAGAATTATGCAGAGCATATTAAATAATGCATGTACGTGACAACTTCACCACAGACCACTTTCCCCAGCTTGATGTATGCCCACTATTTAGACTGTTTAACTGATGCTACAATTTGTCCCCTGGTTTGTGCACAGCCTACACACTGTTGTCTCAAGTGCTTTCACTCCTGAGGATCATAGAAGATAAAAATAATGCACGTTGAGTGTGTGTGTAAGTGTGTGTATATATGATACATGATCGCCGAACACTTATGACATTAATCTTCACTCACAAAGACAGAAGAGATAACTCATGAGTTATCCCTCTGCTCAACCATGAATATAAACGTCAGACTCCTAAAGGAGATGTTGTCTAATGAAATATCGTGAATTATTGAATCTCCTGAGCCATGTGCAAATTTCCCTTCTTTCCTTTTGGGTTTAAACTGAGTATTTCTGAGGTGATGCTATCAACACTGTGATAAAGAGGAGATGGAAAGATTCTCAATGCAGCATTAAAGACCTAAACTCCATAGTGTGAGATGCCTGGGAGGTGCTGGCTGCCCACTCTCGTGGCATTCCTAATTATATGCCTTAAAATCTACTTATAAGACCAAGTATTTTGGAGAGTTCTTCCCCTAAGTACCGTACTCAGAGGGGAAGGTAGGGGAGTCTGAGGCATGTAGGAGGCAACAACATAGTCTATAAATTACAGTGGTATAATTAA
Source organism: Alectoris magna (assembly GCA_030625065.1). NCBI lineage: Eukaryota > Metazoa > Chordata > Aves > Galliformes > Phasianidae > Alectoris > Alectoris magna. Next base: position 9,461,569 of record CM060576.1, on the reverse strand, counting down.
ATCAATGTAAAGTGGATCAGGTTACTTCGGTGCCAACTCAACACACTTAAAATGGTTTAAGCTCTGTTTAAATAGGTTTAGTTTCATTTAGTAAATTAGTATAGACAAGCCAAAAATTCTCTGCAATTTCTTCTGGCCTCATCAGCTTGTATGTCGCACTGGCTTATATCATCTAGAGACATACTTACCAATGTGCAGCTTACCACCTTATTCCTGCCTTTCACTTTGCCCCGTGAAGTGATGGATTCATGAAGGGAACAGTTTGCTTACAGAAAGTTCATGCAGAAGAGTCACGAGGGCTGCTGGTCATTAACAGCAGAACCCTTCCTGCCTGTCACATTATCGTCCCAGGCTTGTTTCAGTCTGAATTGCATTTGTTTTGTTACTAAGATTGGAGATTTGCGTTAACTCGATGCACTGGAACTGAAAGAAGCCCAAGTGCCAACCCACAACAAGCTCTGCTGGCAGATCTCTGCTCACTTTAGCTCACCTCTCTTCTTCCTTGTTCTTTCTTTGTCTGCTTGCAGAACACATCCATTAATTCTACTGAAACCCATCAACTCCTGCAGGGCTGATCTCTTCTCTTTTACTGAGGACTGTAACTTGCCGCAATCTGATCACTGTGCAGAATGTCTTGCTATGTGTAAAAGCCATGTCAGATAAAGCTGAAGCTTCAGCTTCGCTTAACACTGCGCAAATAAGCAGTGGGATGAACATTCAGGGTGCTGTGCACCCTGAATTGGTAGTGCAATCCATCCAGCCCACCAATGCACGTTGCAATGGTTGTGCTGATACCATCATGCTAATCCCCACATTTGCCCTATGATGTAGAGATGTGTTATTATCCCCACTTACAGCTGCAGCACAAAGGATGAGGGTAGAATAAATGCCTTGCCAGAAGGCGGGTGGGGAGTCTGTGGCACAGAAGATTATAGGAACCAGGTGACCTGTGTCTTGGTTTGGCTCCACGCCCAGAAAATCTCCTTTTCTTGCTGTAGTTATCATGCCTTCATTTTGCAAAATGGAAACCTCTATTGAAATCTCTAGCCCTTTAAGGCTACAAAATAATAATAATAATAATAATAATCTTATTACCGAGTTTAAAAAAATACAAAGAAGCCTTCACTTACCCTGTAGGCCTGAGCACATTGCATGATTGTACTATATTTAAGAAATGACCCAGCATGAGTAATGGACGTATTGTGATGTGGTGCTGTTTTGGCCAGCACACTACCACTGGCCTCTTTTTTTCCATTCACATGAGTCAGTTCAGTGCTGTGCATCCAGGACACTGATGATGTCCATGGGAGCTGATCCCAATTATCTGGAGAAACACAGTAGATTGGGAATGCTGTTGGTGTATGGCATTGCCAGTGTGGCATGGCTGCCCTGCTGCAGAGATGTTTAAGGACAGGGCTCTGGTACACAGAGTGTGAGCTCCATCACATCACCATCATCCACTGACACAGGGTCTGCACTGCTCTGCTAAATTCCTTAAGTATTTATTGAAGGCAGCAGTGCCTCAGGCTCCCCCTGCTCCTCTGCATACCTAGCTGAAAATTACTGCCAGCCTCTGCCACTGACCCTTACAGGAAGCATTGAACCGATCCCCCCTGACAAACACAGAGCAATGGCTCGGCCTTGCCGAGTGACCCCGCTGAGGTCGGTGTGACACTGTAGGCAAGGATTGATTGCAGGTAGCAGGTGAGACCCTTTCAGTCGGCTGCCTCTGGGACGTGGCCAAAAGCGCTGTGCTGCAGACAAGGCATGCCCTGCGTGGGGACAGCAGCCTGAGCCGCCTTTATTGGGGCTGTCTGGCTGCCCCCAATGCGCTTTTTTAGCCTTATAATTGCAGGGTATGTGGACACTTTCCCTTGCACTGGGGAGCAGAATTGCTTCGTGCTTCCCCGGGCAGAAATGGAAATGAGCACTGTCTCTGCACCTGACACCCCCTCCTCCAGGCCTCCTCCATCGCCCTGCAGTGAAGATACCTCCCATTTCCAGCTCTGTCCAGAAAGAGAATTTGATTTGAGGTAATTGTTGTCCAATGCAGTCGATGGGGCCTCCATCCAGAGCTTTATGGGAGCAATATTACAGCGGGAGTGATTTTGCTGTTGCAGTGGATTGCATCAATATACTCTGGAACTGATGTGTTAGGATCAGGAAAGTGACATTTACTGCAGAGAAGGGAGTATGTGTTTGGCCCCAAATTTAGCTGGGAGTCAAGAGACATAATTCTATCTTCAGCTGGAATCATTTATCCCAGCTCTAGATCTTGCCAAGACAAATAAGCGCTTCTTCATGCTCACACGCTAATGCTGTTGTGATGAGCAAAGGATTCGTGTACTTTATAATCACTTCTCAAATTAAGCTGTTAAAATCAGGGAGAAACCAATATTCTAGGGAAGTGGGCATGCATTATATAGTTCTTTATCTGAATGCTGTAGGTTAATATTTTGGGGGATGGGGGAGGGGGGTGTTACATTCCTTCCTAATTTATATTAAAATTAGACAGAGGACAAAGAAAAAGAAAGAAAATGCCTGGTCTAAATCTGGTCTAGGTTCTGAATCCCAAATCAAAGGAGCAAGGCATCCTCTGCGATAAATGTTTTATGAGGAGCACACACAGCATGGTAATGCCCACAGAAATCTGACAGTTTTCTCTGCTTTTCCTCTCTCTGCTCTAGTTTCCCATCTGTGCCTCGGGTCATACAATTGAGCCTTGTTGCTCCTGTCCTTGCCTGTGGTCCCTGATTCATCACTTTTCAGACATCACTTTGCTGCGTCTGGAAGAAGCAAGAGGCAGAGACACGACTTTCCCTGAATTTCCTCAGCTCCATTTGTACTTCTGCTTCCGATTTATTCGCTGTTCCTTTTCACTTCTTTTACACTTTCTCCCTGTTTGTTTTGCTTTTCTCACTACCGTGTGTGGTTTGATGTCACCTGGGTGGAAAACGACTCCACAGTGTTGGGGAGAATTCCTCATGCTGCTGACCTGGTTGGCCCAAAATGTCCAGTATATCCTAAATGCCTCTTAATAATAGGACCAGGAGCAATCCTGTATGTGTTGTTCCTAATGGTGAGACTTTCCAAACGGAACAGCTCAGCGCTTCTGTGGAGCTCCAGCATATTGTTATCCAGTGATCTCCTCACATTGTTGAGGCTCATGCTTCCTTAAGGTCTGAGATATTTTCTCGGAAACTGCACACTTTTTTCCCCCTTATTTTTACTGTAAAGAATACCTAAGGATGAAGAATCTCCCTCATCCCTTGGTAGGTGGTCTCTGTGAAGCATCACTTTCCTGTCGGGAATGTGCTCCTGGTTTCCTGTTGGAGTAGGGTTAGTCACAGTCATTATTTTTAATTTTAATTCGGCGTTGTAGGAACATTTTCATCATCACAACTAATTCAAAAATACGAGGACTCTCTTCCAAGCTTTTTTTTTTTTTTTCCTCTGCCTCTTCCCATGCAATGCAGAGTGATGGAGAGGGTTCTCCATTGCGTTTCTACCGAGCTTTGCTTTAGCCCCCTTCCTTTCCTTATATCAGAGAATAATGCTCACACAGACTACATTGTGCACAAACTCCTTTACATCAGATGTAGTTCTGCCACTAGGCCAGGAACAATCTCGGATTGCAAACACAGAAAAGGAAGGCATGGCAGGGTCCTGTAGCACAACCTGACCTCAGGTCCCCCCTGTATGAGATGGTATTTTCACCCACCTCCCAGCCAGCATCACGCTGGTGCAGCAGTCAGCCAACTCAGCCTTCTGGACATATTTTTGCAAAGTTATAAAAATTGAAATTCCATATATTTGCTGCAAATGACAAATGAGAACATAAAGCTGAGTAGAGAAATTACCCAGAGTAAAAAGGAAAAAAAAAGAAAAACCCTCATCCCCCCCAGGAATCAGCTCATGTTTGGGACTGTAACTGGATCAGACAAGCTACAGCCAGTGAAACTACAGAAATTCATTGTGCACTGAAGAGCTGCAAAATACAGACCTGTGGCTGCCCTGCCCAGCCCCACATGAATACTCACTCTTCAGCTTCTGAAACGTGTGTTGTGTATCCTTGGATTTGGACTTTGACCAATTTTATTTTTAAAGACGGGGCAGCGTAAGCATGCTTGTCCTGAACATTGCTGTGCTAGAAATGGCATGTTATTATGAAAACTTATTTTCAACACATGGGCAAGGTCTGGGGCAGCCTGTCCTAACGATTTATTGATGGGTCAACATTTCCCAAGCCAGCACTGCGGAGTGAAGGATTCTCAGACTATTGAATATTTTATATACACTTGATGAAGTAGCTTTTGCATGAATTAGACCAAAAGGATCAACCAAGAATTGTTTGGGTTAGGTTCTCAGCTCTGTCATAAAATCTGTTCTGTGGGAAATTTAAACACTCTGCTTCTCAGCTCCCCTTTCCCAAGATGAGGCATTGATTTTTCCTTTCCTCCATATTTTGTCTTACCTGTCCAGAATGGTCTGGGCTTTTATTTTACTGTGCTCTGCTGGAGGACCAGCAAAGTGCTGTCTAATTTTTGGTTTCGACTTCCAAACAAAACCATGAGAAAATACAATTATAACTATGGGGCAATTTTTGATACCTAAAGGGTGTTGGGTTTTTTAGCTTTTTGTTTGTGTTGCTCATTATTCCTTATAGGAAATCAGTGCCTTATCCAACAGAGATTGTACAAAGCTTTTCACTCCTAATGCTGTTATTGCTAATAAAAGCAGTCGTTAACAGAGCAGTGCTCCTGAGTAAATCTGGTCACACATTCATAGCGTGGGTTCGTGGGCTAAAGAAGCTCATGGGCTGGGCTATAAGAATGGAGGAATATGAAACATGGGAAGTGGAAGGAAAGTGGTGGTTGCTGAGATGAGATGTGTCCATCCTTTGCACCAAGACAGCCCGAGCTATTTGCAGACTCAGATGGGCTTAGCAGTCTGCCAGCAAAAAGATCAGAAGATCCTTGCAACCACCACAGACAGCAAATCCTAAAAGAGGATTAGGGTTGAACACTGAAAGCACACAAGAGAGCCAAGAGGCAAAGTCTGTAGACATTGCCCTGGAAGAGGTGGTTTTTAAATTCACAATGTGCGAGAGAGTAAAGTGAGCATTACAACAGATAGGGCAAGGGAAGAAGAACGGGAAAGGAGATGGAAAGAGCGTGATGTCAGGTGTTCAGGAGGTGGGAATGGAGGAGATACAGTTGCCCAGGGAGAGCAGATACTAGGAAAAATAAATCTCTTCATACAAAGCACAAAAAAAGGAAGAAATCACAGGGAAGTTGGGGAGAGAGTGACACAGCGCGTAAAAAGGTTTGACGGTATTTTGACCTAAATGGAAAGGGATAACGGAGAGGTCTGAAGAGAGACATGGGCCACCCTAATTCTTATCTCTGTCCTCGGGCTGGTGCAGCAGACTGGCTGCAGACAGGTTCCTACAACATGTGGGTATTGGTTGTATCTGGAATTTATGAGATTTTTGACTTACTGTCAGAGCACAATTTCCCTGTGCTTTTTATATTTATTTATTTATTTATTTATTTATTTATTTTACCTTTTCTCAGAGCTGAATGGGTGCATGAAGGGCACATAAAGGTTTATTGAGTAAAAGCCCTAAAAGCTTGCAAACTTTTACTATTCTTCCAAGGCCTATAAATATTTTTCTCAATCCTTCCCTTCAAGGCAATAAAAAATTAGTTTAGAGCTTAGCTGTGGGACACTTGACATGAGCTTGGCTCTAAGCTCAGTTTGAGGTTAAGGAAAGAAGTAGAACTGAAGCAGCCCAAATTGCCAAAGTACTGATATAGACAGAAGCACGTTCTTCTCTATGGGCATTACATATCTACGGCACAGTGAGTTCTGCAAGTGTTGAAGAGATCAAGTGTATGCATATTAGACAGACATTATATTATTATTATATAGCCTTTCACCTCTGTATGAGGGATTTATGTGATGGGTATCAACATGGCATCCTGTAGCTGTTGCTCCACTAATTCTGTTAGAGTTAAGCAAATGCATTAACAAGTGTTGACTGATGATTATTTAAAATATGTTCTTTGTCCAACAGCAGTTATCTTCCATTTCTCCCATCCCAATTCTATCATCTCTTCTCCAACTGCAGCCCTTTGCTGGAAGATGAGGAATTGTCTTTTCTGGCTTGGTAGCAGAGATCCAGCAAGTGCAGTGATGATTGCCACCACTCATGGGGCCAGGAGCTGTCCCTCAGGTGCCCCAAAGGGTGCAAGCTGTGCATGAGACAGGGTCAGAAGGGAGCTCAGTTTCCCCCTACTGTGTAAGTCAGCACATACAACACCCACACAGGAAGCAGAGCTCTTCAGCAGAGCAGCCGTGTGAAACTCAGCAGTTTTGGTTTGCTAGGGTACATATGAAAATATTTTCGGTGTCAGTTTTCCTGGATGATTCCAGCTTGTGAAAATTTAAGGCAAGCACTAACTTTCCTGTTCCGGAGCAGTTGTTGGTAGAATATTGAAGCTTCTCATTTCGTCAGCATTTCATAAAAATGCTCTGAAAACAGAAGAATTTCATGGGAACGCTCCCGAGGCCCCTCAGCCTGGAGGTGGTAGGAGGCTTGCAATAACACATTCGCTCATTTAGAAGATTGTTTTGGAGGTGAACCCATTTCCTATGTGGATGTCTATGCTGAGACAAAAAGAGGAGAAAAGTGCCTACATCACGAGATTTTTTTTATATATAAAAAAGTCAAATTTTAGTGAGAAAAACTCTATTATCTTTGAGGACTAGGCACATGGCTAGAAAAGTCGATGCAAACATATACAGCTGTTAAAGATTTAATGATATCCCCACCAGTGTGTGTTGTGCATTTATCTAGTGAGATCACATTGGTTGTCCTCTCAGCATGTCCTCCCTAGCTGAAATCAGGCACCTTCTCCACTCCAATAAGGCCCCCAGATTAATATTGCCTTGACGTAATTGTTCATTCAACACGACTGCTAATTTGTCAGTGGAGCTATCCCGGGGTCTTTCTCTGAGAGATATGAAAACAATAACCTTGTGACCAAGAGACGGCCCTCGTGTTTTCACTGCTGAAGTGCTGAAAGGGTTTTGTGTGAAGGAGAAGGGAATGAGTCATCGAGCAAGAGGGTGCTGGGGTAGAACTTTTGAAAAGAAAGAAAAGGAGAAAAAAAAACAATACACCTCACAACACAAAAAGTTATCCTTTCCCAGTGCAAAACAGAAAATCAATAGGAAAAAAAGAAAAAAGCAAATATATACAAAGTACACGAAAGGAACTCATCAATCTGCAAACCAAACAAGTTCTGGGCATTGTTATTTAACCTTCATGCACTCACAAACACACGTGTGAGCATGCTTTGTTTTGCACACACGTATGCATCGCTAAAGCACTGATGTGCAGCTTCCAAATTGTTGACTTTTAGTCACAAAAAATGTGCCCCGCTCCAGCAACGACAACTGCAGCGCAGTCACAACTGACCCCTGCTAAAAACAAAAAGTCATATTTCAAAGCAGCACTGAAGATGAGCCTGTGGCGGTCGCTGTGCCTCCGTGACTCGTGTTGGGTGACACAATGGGCTGGCTTAATGCAGCCTGCCCTCTGAACCCACCACACAGTATCTGGCTCCTGGAAATAGACACTCTCACTCCCTGGCACTTTTTCACAGCTGCACGAATTCCACGCAATGTGAAATACCCTCTTCTTTCTCTGCCCCGTCTGCCCGTGGCACATCTGTATGCCCCAGTCTCCTCGTTGTTATAAAGGTCCTCAGAGCCTTTTGTGAATGTATTCCTTTCAACATCTGCAAAAGAAATCATTTCTCTTAGAAACAGTGTAAGGGTTGGGGAGTACACACAATAGCTGGAAATACTGTTTAAGGCCCAGAGGGGAGACCTTTTTTATGCTATGAAAATATTCTGTTGCAATGCAATACTACATTTAAACTCAACCCCTTTTCCTCCTACACCCCCAACCAAGAAAAAAAAAAGAAAGAAAGAAAAAAAAAAGACACAAGATGGAGCAAACTCATCTAAAGCAAAATCCACTTGAGAGAGCAGATGTGGCAAAACAAAACTCGTAGCTTTCCATGAAGATCTGCCAAAAACAACACTGGCTCTGCAGGCATGTGATCTTAGAGAAGTTCACCTCTTGAATGAGTCAGAACGGTGGTTCCGTTTTTACCTCTTCAGTGGACAGGAAATACATTCTCCCAGAGCACCACATTCTCCTGCAGTGTCCCAATTATGCTGGATTGTATCGGCACGCTGTGCAGGTGCTGAGATAAAATGGAAAGTGTGTAATGGTTTCCTCTAGTCTGAGAAGTGGTGCTTAAATGAGACAAAATCCAAAAGGTCATCCAGAAGTGCACATAAAAGCAGATATCCATGTATGCTCCTCTGAAATGAGGAGATAAACGAGTGGGAGGTCCTCAAAAAATATATCCTTCCATAAAGAAAACATTAAGCTGCCTAATTGATGTGTTATTCTGGGGTAGAAAGCTTGCAAACTTCATGGAAGGAAGTGTGCGATGTGGCTGATCTCTCCAAGTCAGCACATGTCCTCCTGCTCACTGGTTGTTCACCACTGAAAATGCTTTCTATTTGTTTGGTTTTGCTTGCTGCTTGTTTGTTTGTTGGTTTAATTTCTGCTCGTTTCGGGTTCTGTTTCCCAGAGAAAAGGAATGGTCCTAGAAAGTTTCCTTTTTTCAGTATGCTGGAATATCAAGTACAGAAGACTTCCTTTTTTTCCAGTGGTTAGAACCTCTGTCTATTCTTAAGATATTAACCAATGAGATTCGGCATTTTATCAAGATTTTTTTTTTCATGAGAAAACAAGCCAGCATAAAGTTGGATCTCTGAACGTTTCTATCCATACCAAAGCTGTGGGTGTTTACATCAGGTATTTGTGGTCTACCTGGATTTGTCATTCACATTCACTCTTTTCCTTAGAAAAATAAAACTATATTCTTTTACTGTCTGCCTGGTGTAACAAGATGTAGTCATCTTCTATTTCCTCCATCTTATGCATTAACCAAGTCCTGTTTTAGCCAAAGTCTTTCCTTACCATGTGGTCCCCTTTCGAAAGGCATGCAACCTATTTCTTCACGTACTTCATGTATTGTAAGAATATATTAAGGTTCACAAGGAGATTTGGAAAGGGAAAATGTAAATTACCGTGGTCTGTTTTGCATTTTAGAAGTGGAATCCACATCTATTTTTCAGTTGCTGAAATTTTCTTGTGAACAAATGAAATATGTTTTGATTTCTGTGTCTCGTGAGGAGTTTGCAGGATTTTTGCCTCTGTATATCATCCTTTGTCCTGTAAGAAGTGAAGCTGGATCTGATAAGAATGACAAGTAAGAGTCACACAGTGGATACTTTTTCTTTAATAACTGCATTTCAGTGAGAAAAATAGAGTGAGTTCCTTGAAAATCTGTTGCTCTCAAATGTGTTCCGTATCTTCAGGAAGAATCATTTCAATTTTGCAATAACTGAGCATATGATAGCTTGACTCCCCTGAGGTAATTCTACATGAACTACAATCATCTTATTTACATCTTCTGTTCAATTGTTTCAAGATTTTCTGTGACATACGCAGGAAAAGGATCCTGATATTCCCAAAGACTGTTGCCAACCTTGTCCAGTGCAGTACCAGAAAGAGTGGAAGTAAGTCCAGCTGTAGAGTTGGTTGACTGCAAGCCTGGTAGTTATCTAACCAGAAACAAACTTACACTGGGAGCTGGGAAGTGTTGGTCATCTGAGTCCTGGGAATATTACCCCTCATCAACAGGGAAAAAAGTCTCAGAAGTTCTTTGGATACAAGTACTGAAAGTAGCAAAGTAATGGATCACAGACAAACTACAGAAAACATGGTCTCTCATCAGACATTTGAAGTCATGTGGTTGGTGTTGGAGATTTAAATAACCTGAGTTGAAATCCATTGCCAAGATTTTCAAAAGCCAGTGGTGGGGAGAGGAGTTCAGTGGCTTTAGTGGAGCCCAATTTTCCCAGAGTTTGGGTATTCGGTAGTTTCTAAAAATCATGCCAAGAGCTTTTGAAATTGAGAAAACAGAGTTGACCATTCATGACTGGAAAATGTGGTCAACATAAGGCTGTAGGTACTCACGTCTTCAGAAAGTCTGTCCAAGGTTCCCTCATGTCAGAAATCCGAATTTTCCAGAATGAGAAGTCTCTCTGGAAAATGTGAGCCTTAATCTCTGTTTTAGCTTTTCTTGCTATTAGCATGGGAATAAAAATATTGTACAGTGACTAAATATGATTATTATGTAGTGGCTCACTGAGCTGAGAAAGGGGAATGATGTCTGAAAAATAACAGCGTTGCGCTAGAGGTGAGGCATAGTTCATTTGTGAAAAGGCAGTGACAAAGCTAACACTGATGTTGTAATTCAAGGCACCTTCTTGATACAAGAACAAGTAGTTGTTCTGTGACACTGTGATTTTGCATCTCCTTATTGTAAGGCTTCTGTTATTTAAATATAGTTTTTTGCACCATACAAGGTAATGTACTATAAGAGACAGAAGAAATCATTATTTCCAAGGTTCATTCTTGTCCACAACATTCTATTTGAACTTAATATCTTCTAATTTCCTTTTTAAAATTTACATACTGACTTCGCTGTTAAAAAAGACCATTTCTTCCAAAATCTGATAGATATCTTTGTTACTGATTTCATATCTAAACAACACATTCGCTTCATTTTGATCAAGCAGCCGAACATTAAGTCTATTCTAACAGTGCAACTCCAGTACCACAAAGCACCAATTTTCCATAGTTTCCACTGTTTTGTTTTTAAGCACTGGTTCCATTTCCCTTTCCATTTAGCGCTGCACAGGCAGTTTCTCTGTTCCACCACTACAGAGTGAATACATCCCAGATCTTTTGACTGACTTTAACCTCCAAGAAAACAGAGGTAAGACCCAGAATCAGAGACAGTACACCAGGGTTTTGGGGCTTCTTAGAGAATGTGCAGCCCAGCATCTTCCTCTTGACCATGATCCTCTACTTACAGATGGAAATACAATTGGAATACATATATATACACACATGTATACATATAGATAGATAGATAGATAGATAGATAAAGATATATACAGGTATACATATATATATAGAGAGAGAGAGAGACAGAATTTGATGACAAGGTAATTCATTAAGTGCCTGATTTCTCCACTTTTGGTTTAAAGTTAAAACATAAAGTCTCTGAGTTTAGCAAACACAAACTGGTGTTGTAATAAATTCCTTTACATTGCATGGCTGCTGAGATATTTTTAAACTACATTAAAATTATTATGCAATGTTCTTACACATAATGACTGAGTCTTCACTGGTGCCTAAGTATATCACTGAACACTTGGGTGGCATCAGCTCATTGCTGATACACTCAAACTCTTACTAAGATTTCTGCTTAATTTTAAGATGGGTCATCTTATTTTATGCCAGAGTTTTGGTTCTCCTCTCATCTTTGGAGGCAACACAGCTTTTTTATAAGTTGATTCTTCTTTGTTCTACCCTGTAAAAGAGGAATCTTCTAGCAAACCATTTTCTATTAAACTTTATTGCACTAAATCCTAGGAACTTCAAGGCCGTATTCTTCCAAAGAAGTGAATTAAGATATAATTGAGATCTATCCTGAAAGAACAAACTCCTGAAGGGCTGCTATCATAACAGAGTTTGTAATATGCCATACCTATATTCCCAGGTCAGATGTGAGGCTCTGTCTCTAGTCAAAGGTTTCATTGAATTTTATTATTATTGGTCTCTGTAAATCTTTGAAAGCTCTGAGTTTTAACAGAGCCACACAAGCTAGAGATGCTCTGGTTGAGGACAGCAGACCCCAACGATTATTGGCTGTTTTCTACGGATCTACTTTAAATTCACAGAGTATCACTCTGAGGTCAGCACATCTGAAGATACCTATATTGAGTATCCAAATATACCATTTTAACATTTAGAAGGTGTTGAAGAACGGCTTATCTCTCCTCTCCTCCTAATCATATGCTCAGCCAGAGCCCACACAACAGTGGATGGCAGATGAACTCCTGGGTAGCCAGAAGGAACCACATTCCTGAAAAATGACGAAACCAAGGATTCATTTTTCATTCCCACCGCTCTCATTAGCAGATAGTCGTCACTTTTATCACTCTGAATACATTAGTCTGAAGGTTCTTGCCACATCAGGGCTTCGCAGCACTGGATGCTGTGCAAACTCTCGATCTGTGCGTTCCTTCTGCAGAGAGGACAAGAAAATCATTACATCCTTGCCTCAGGCACCTCCCCATTCCTAAGCCACCCTCTCCACTCCCTGTGTGCACTCCTGTTAATCATGCCATGGATCTCGGCAGCTGGTGGAGATTTTATAAACACCAGTCTGATGCACACTGATAAGAGAGACACGCAAACCAAAACAAACAGAGAGAAGAAAACCTCTCTTCCTCTTCAAACCCTCTCCCCAGTCCTTCAAAAAGGAAGTCTCTTGTGCTCGATGGTGCAATTGCCATCCAAGCCCCAACATGTAAGTTTTCAGCCCCACCATGAAAAAAGAAGACCCCGGCACTGCTAGCCCCAAAAATTCAACCAGCATGAGTCAAACTGCAGAAAATCAGGAGATGTATTACTACTAATAAAAACAAGAAGGACCTGAGATATTTCATTCTTTTCTTTCAAAGGTGTGAGGCTGAAGTGACGTTAGGCACACCGTGGTGGGGTTGGAGAGTTGAGGGGGAGGATTGCCTTTTAACAGTAATGCTGAGTATGTGATTAAGTAATTACATCTCTGGAAGCCAAGGTTAATCCTAACTTGCAAGTTAATGCAATGAGGCATATCCTCAACCTGAAAGGGTTGCTGTATGAGCTCCTCGTGCAAGAAGAAACCCATCTGCCTGTAGCAAATTTGCCTGTTTTAAATGGAGAAGGCCTGACTTGCTCTACATTGACTGCTAAAAATCAGCCGCCTACTGCAGTCGCCCTTTTATATCCCTTCTGTGGGAGGAGACAGACTCAGACATGTTCTGGGAGGAGCAGGCAGCTGTCTGCCTCCAACACCTCCCTGAAATACAGCGCTTCAAGAAGCACCTATGCTGGAGGGCATGGCTGGTTTTCCCAATTCAACCAGCACGTTCTAGGAACACCACACCCCACCCACAGTCTCAGGCTCTTCCAGCACCCGTTGGTGCCACCTGGGTAGTTGCCATCCCAGCGATAAGCTGTGCCGTATCTGCCACAGATCCAGGCTCTTTCCACACTCAAAGGTTTATGGGGCAGGGTGATGCCTGTTTAAAGTCTTGTCTGTACTAGAAAATGAGCTTCTTGTGCATTTTGTTGGTGCTTCATTTTTAAAGGCAGATATTTGTATTTCCAGAGGGCGATGACAACGTAGTCGGCACTGAGGAGGCCAAGGCTTGTTTCCTCATTCCAAGAGGAACTTCTTGAGTGATCGTGAAGTGGCACGATTCCTCTGCACCCCAAGTTTCTGCCTTTAAAATGAGTAACACTCACAAAGTGTTTGAATTCCACAGTAGGGAAGGAAGGCGAGCATAGATGCACATTCAATGACAGATTTTCATTTCCTTTACCGTTCTGTGTATGAGCTGTTCTTAGCACCATCTTTCATCTATTCACCCCAAGATTAAACATTCAGTGGGTGCATCAAAGAAACCAGATTTTGTCAGAATCAGAGTGAGATGGCATGCAAATCCTTTAATAGCCCGGCTCAGGGTGATATTGTTCTTCTTGACGGATGGGGCAAAAAATCAAGTAGAACAAGTTTGGATGACACCAAGCTACGATATGAACAATACTGACGTGTGTGGTGGTGTCATTAAACAAAATGACAGAACTACCCCAGAAACTCCACCTGGGGTACTTACACTATGGGAAAAGAAGAGAAGGAACGAATCAAAGGTACCTAAACGCACAACTCCTTCATCCCTCTGGAGCATTCCAGCTGCTGGGTTATAGCTTGATGAGTATGAGTGACTTTTTACCAAGCCAACAAGAAATGAAAGCAAAAAATGGACACGGGATGAAAATCTTGGAGCTTTGCCAATCCAGATTTTAGGAGGCTTTGGAAGAATTTAAATTCTCACAAGGAGGCCAGAAGGCAAAGATGAGATATAAGTGATAGAATCAGATGTTACAGATACAAAATGACTCCTTTGAAAAACAGAAATGTCCCATTCCCCATGTCAGCTTTGCTGTGATGCATCCTGACAGAGGCCCGGAAGCATCCTCAGCACAAGGCAGATCTCAACAGAAGAGCACTTGGCCAGGAGGACAGAATATTTTTTCCTTGATTTCAGTGTGAGCCGCATCCACTTGCAGCCAAATCCATCTGGTCATGTGCAATTCGACGCGTACGCCTGGGTCTGCCTGTTGTTCTTGCACACACACCTACACACACAAACACAGACATTCGTCGCTGACTCACCCGCTTCCTGGCAATCGGTTCTCCCCTTTGCTAGTTCAAACATGCAGCTGATACTCTCTCAACCCTGTGGATTAACCCCTGTCTCCTTTATACACCATCACCTATCACTTGGCAACAGAAAATAGGCTCTGATTTGGGCCTGATGGGCACTCTTAGAGGTGATGCGTGGAGACAGGCAGATTTTTTTATGAGCTCACTTGACCCTGCTGGGTAAGAAGTGGAAATACTTGTTGTGTAGTAAATTGAGCAAACACGACATAGACGGTAAGAGGGAGAGACAAGGAGAAAAGGCACGGCTAACTGCGAGGGCTTTGTTTATTCCCATGGAGCGTGAGGCTGGGAGGGCACCACTGAAGGAAAAGAGCCTATATTGGGTCTCCCAGAGATGAGTTTGTATCTGCAAAGCTGACCCAGAGATTTGAACAAAGACAGCTTGTAATCTAAAAGAAGACAATCCCCAATCCAGCTGGTTTCTGGGCATTCAAGGGTTAAAAAGAACAGGCTTTTGCCTCTCTGAAAAGCACTTGGGAATGTTGTCATGATTTTTATTTTTCTACTTGAGGGTAGGGAGGACAGTAAACACATTTCATTGTTTTCAAGTTACAAGGTCCTCCCAAACCCATTTTCCTAGAGCAAGAGAACCTGTAAAGTTGCAACACATGCTGGGACACAACAGTGCAACAGCCCACTACTACTGAGCAAAAGCAAAAGTATATCATTGAAATAAATGATGGATGCTGGATTGTAATTTTGAGAATCCTCTGAGTTGTAACGAAATCACTCTCAATATCCTTTGTATCTTACAGATAAAATGTTTGATTATCTTACTTCATTTTACACTGCAAGCTGCTTTAGCAAATAGGTCTTAGTTATGGATTCAGTATAGGAAGAAATGTGCAGAGCACTTTGGTCTGTAGAAATGAGGCCTTGACATGTCCGGGGTATGAATCCCTCTGTCTTTTCTTCCCTTGAGGCTACGAAGTATGTAGGGCTCTGCCTAGCAAATGAATTTTACAAAAATAGGTGCTATTTCATCCTGATGCCTCACCAAGAATCAGCAGGTAAGACTGATCTGAAGCTACTCTATCCAAACCTTCCATTACCACATAGTTGCTCCCTCTGGTACATCTCCTGTTTAATAGCTGGTTTAAGACATGGAGAAGTTGGTGCCACCTTGATCTCAGCCTGTTGCAAGTCTATGGGACTTCATCCATCAGGATACAAATAGCCCGAAGTTTAATTAGCTTTCTTGGTAGTTTGACAGGAATGGTTTTCTGCTGCCTTAGAAATATCTCAGTGAAAAGTTGGTTTAGTGTGGTGTTTCTTCACTAAGCATCAGATTTTATTGCCCTTTATTGAGTAGGGGGTGTTTACACCTCTGGATGAGCAGATAAAGGCCGCGGCCCTACATTGTGCAAGGAGAAAGAGAGTGGCTCTGTGGGCATGGAGCAAGTTCCTCAGTCAAAGCACTTCTGTCCTCACCAGAAACTTCCTTCCATCACTGTTGCTGCAACCATGCACGCTTCCTTGCCCTATTGCTCTACCTACCTGTGTGGAGATCACCAATTAAACTGATAACTATTACAAAATAATCCAATCAACCTGGAAAGTTAAGTCTGCATTAAAGGGAGTAGTTTGTCCTGAGCTGTAGATTTAGCTTCTAGGTTTTATTGCTACTCAAGTTCCTGACAGTTTCCTGAAAGAAATACATTTTGCTGGGAAAGGCAATTTGGGAGAAGATTCTGCTGCCGTACTTCCATTTATTTGGGAGTGTTTTGGTATAAAAAAAAAAAAGAACAGGGAAGAACCTCAGCCCTATCCATCCTGACTGTACTATCAATAGGTTGTAGACAAGACCTGGCCGAAAAGGAAATTACCATACTTGTCAAGGCTTGGCACTTGAAGATACTTTTGAACCCAAGTCTGCAGAAGGTGGGAGGTTAGTGATTTAATCCACCAGCATCATTTCAGACTGGAA
Organism: Alectoris magna; assembly: GCA_030625065.1. NCBI lineage: Eukaryota > Metazoa > Chordata > Aves > Galliformes > Phasianidae > Alectoris > Alectoris magna. Next base: position 9,445,138 of record CM060576.1, on the reverse strand, counting down.
GATGAAAAGCCTAGAATGAGCAGCCCAAAGTAAGCCAGTTATTTCATTCTCATTGAATACCAATTTCCAACATCCAGAGACAAAAGACGTGGAAAATTATCCTAATGTAAACCGGCACGGGGGCCAGAGCACAAGCAGTTAACATTAATTATGCATTACCCAAGCACTGCAGATAGCACCAAACAGGAAGGGTGAAAACTCATAGCACTATTAATAATGAACATGAAATTTGTAAACTCTCTATGAGGAATAATTTGCATAGCAATATAAACATAGTATCTGATGCTGAAAAGCTGGGAACAGTATTCTGGATAACAAAATAGTCATTATTTCCTATGTTTAAAACTACCATTGTGTTTATTTATTTATAAGCACGCAGTATGGACTCTAATTCACAGGTTCCTGACTGGAACATAAGCACTTTGCTACTGCAGATGGGAGCTTTTGTTGGGTACATGCAATAGCAGATCTGGAGCATTTGCTTTGCGGCACTCCTGGATGAACAGTACCAGGGATACCTGCACATCTTTGAAGGCACAGATGGGATAAGAAAGCCATTTTATGGGAGTCTTTCTATTATAGTCTGTCCTTGTGTTTTCATTTTTTCTTGTGAGAAGACACTGCATTGTGTTGTAAGAGTTCTGGGTTCAGTTTTTGTCTTAGCAAAGGAGACAGGTATCTGTTAGAATCCGCTCTTGGTTTCACAGTGAAAAAGAGAAATACTAATGGTGACTGTCATCTGTATGCTCTGCTCAAAGAGCTGACATGGCTGGGTCTGGTGGTATGGCACCCCAAGATTCACTGGGTTGACTCTAATCTTTGGCCATTTTGGAAGAAACAAAGATTTGTTCATTGCATGTAGAGGACACATAGGACATAGAGGACACATTGGGGACACAGTATCTAAACATGGTCTATGGGCTAAAAACATACCAGTTACTGGAGGGCAGGCATCGTCCGAACCGAGGTGTGCAGAACATCTTTGCAATGAGCACCACACTGGTTTTCTCATTACCATTACACCTAACCTCAGGCTGTTCCATTTTAGCAAGGGAAAGAGAAGCCACATCACATTTATTCTAATTAGAACAGTTCGAAAATATTCAGAATTACTTAAAACACATAAAATCAAAAGCAATTTATTACACAGTCTTCAAGGGTTCATCAGGCTTCTCTGAAGCTGCTGAGGTTAATCCATGGCAACATTTGTCAAATCCAGGAAAACACGGGCCAATTTGTGTCCAGTGGCATCAGCAGGGAAACCTCTTCTTATCACCAGGCTCTGAGAAGCAAAGTGCACATCAGGCAAGCTGCAGGTTGCATGCGCAGCAGGGTGGGAGGAAGGACATGCCTCATTCTGTGCCTTTACCAGGGATGCTTCCCACTGGCAGGGCCAAGTTCTTCAGAGCTGGAGGTTGCTTTTGCATCTATCACAGACACCTCTCAGTGAGTTGGGACTTGATTTGGCAGAGAGGCCCCCTGGGAGGGTATCTCAGGAACAGGGCGCAAGGGAGGACAGGGAAGGATGTGGTCATATGCTTGATCAGAAAAGCAGTAATGAAAAGTGGATGGAGAAGGGTAGAGAGCAGTGGGAGTTTCTCATCAATCCTGGGTCCTGTTGGGCCAGCAGCTCCTCTGGTATGTTTAGGGATGCTGTGTGCCTTAACAGCCTCCATTTACTAATGCAGTAATGACCTGCTGGAGGAGGATTTGGCTGCTGTGCTAATTGCATTCCTCCACTGCACAATAACTTAACACATTATTAAGATTCCAGAGAAGAGGGTCAGGGAATTCATCTCCCTCCAGTGCTCTCCTGACCCCAACACCATCTCACATACACATATACTACTCCTTCCCTAATTCCAACTGAATGCTTTCAGAAGCTGGGAAGTAAATAATCAATTAGTTGTAATACTTGTACTGTCAAATTTTTTTCTTCTTATTCAATGTTTTCTGCCTTATTTTGAATAAGCACAAGCTCCAGATCTCTTGCTTTACAGTGCTCTTTCAAAAGATTTATTTCCTTTACAGAAACAACCTGTGATGTTACCCCCAGGGTGTAAAGGATCTTACGGCAGAGTTAGTGCCCTCCCCTCCATTTCAGTTCACACACAAAATAAGAATGAGCAAGAACTGATACGAAGAACCAAATTACCTTTGTACCACAAAGAGCAAGTCCCAAGGAACAGACTTTAGGGATGGGGAACTCCATCTACTTGTAATCTGGAGGTTTGTTTTGGAAGAGACCTGAGATATGGCTGCAAGGGAGTGATGAATGTGATTTTTCAAGAGAGGGGGCAAGAGGTCTAGCCTGGGGCCACTCTTCTTCCATGGCAGAACAAGTAAAAGAGTGGACACTGCTCTTAAAATTCCATCACCTCCCTGAGAGGTGCGAGTTCTTACCTCTGGAAAGAAAGATTCAGGCCCTTCTGTTTGCTGTTGCAGTTCCTGAGAAAATAATTCCTGTCTTTTTTCTATTTAGGGCGATGGCATTTCTGGGCTTCCAGACATGATCAGCTTGTTTTGATGCTGATGTGGAGCAAGGTGGTAACAACTTCAGTTGTTGCAAGTCATATATTGTGAAGGTAAGACCTCCTCTACAACTGCTCAGGATTTTGCAAACTCATCCAGCTCTGAGGGATGGACTGAAGCACAACAGAGGGATGGTTTTTCCCAGGGTTTTTGGTTTTGTTTTGTTTTGTGGTTGTATATTTCACAGCCTGACCCAGTATTGTTCACTCCTTGGATAAACAGCTGTTAGAAAAGTATGTGAGGAGGCAATAATGAACCCCGATGCGTACATATTGCTACTTTGCCAAGACAACACTGAGCAGAGCAGTGCAGGAGGCACTGTGTCCTGGTGCCATCAGTCCATCCCAGCTCAATGTCACCCAGTGAGGTCACAGCACCAGTGACCCCATGGGCTACATCCAGCCTGGCATGAGGGAGCTCTTGGAAAGGGTTGTTGTTGCAAATAAGGTGCTCTTTGGCCATCAAAGTGAAGTCAATTTTTAAAAATGATTATGTATTTGTTATAAAAAACAACACCTTCTAGGGCTGTTTAATTATTCCCCCTCTGCTAGCAACAGGCTGCAATTCGCTGCTCTAGTATGATCATGCTCAGGTGCAGAACAAGTTGGTTTTGGATTTTCCCCAGCTAAGCTCATTAATGTATTAGTCACAAACAGACTTCAAGGACACTTGACCTCAGTGTCTCTGCTTTCGTCTGATCATCTTCCAGCTTCTGCTTCAGCAACAGAAAACTACAAAGAAAAGAAATGGCAGAGTCAACGAAACGAAGGAAAGGCAGAGATCAGGGCTGTGGTTGGCTGTCAGCTCAGCTGAGAGCAGCCTGTGCCATGCTCTGTAAGTATTGCCAGGTTACTCCCAGGTTGGGAAGCCAGGTTCTTACCTAAGGAGGGATGCTGAGCTTTCAGCTGAATTATTTTCTACGTCATCATTCTTCTTGCAGAGTTGTCAAAAGTTGCATTTAAAAGCAAAACACAGATATCTTAAGTGATCAGTATTCTCTTAGCTGATAATTAATGCAGCTGTGACAAGTCTGATAAGTAAACAGCAAAGAAGGACATGATTAAAAAAAAAAACAACAGGACAATGTAAGAGAAAGTAGAGGGACTTCTGAGCTTTCTTTTTCTTTTTTTTTTAACAAAGAGCTTTTCTTCTGACTTCCCAGCTCTGCCATTCCCCAATTGCATTAAAGTGGTTGGCAAGATGAATAATATTTTTAGATGAAATATACTGGCAGAACAACGGGAACTGCAGCCCCTTTACTGTTCTGCTGGAAATTTCTCCTGCTGTTTCTGGTAAATATGGCTGGTAGCAGGACCTGGCTTGTAGCTTTAACCACATGTGGGAAGTTCACCGGGCAAAGATGCCAAGTCTAAAATTAACCCTCTTGAAAAAAAAAAAAAGATTTAAAAAAACAGCCTAGGGCTGGGTGAGAGTGTTTAGGTCATTATTTTTAGTCTTTCTTTCCATTAAGACATGTATAGATTTGGATTAATTAAGGATAAAAAATAAAAAATAAAAAAAAAAACAACAACAAAACACCTCATTGTTTTCTGGACTGAAATGAGTAGAGCATTTGCAAGGAATACCGTAGCTTTACATCACTAGGATAACCGAGGAGGCAGAGCACTCAGGGCAAAGGCTTTCTGCAGCTCCAGTGTTGGTGAGGAGCGCAGACCTCAAGTAGTGCCACAGCTTCCTGCAAGCAGTGCTTTTTTCTCAGCTCCACTCCTGGCACCACAGCAACTTTTGCAAAGACCCCAAACCTGTTTGCGAAACTGAGTGTGTGTCATCCATGGGCTTGTGGGAAAGAACTCACAGGTGCAGTGCAAAAAGGATCCGACTCCACGAGGTGGACAGAAGGTGGAGCAACAGATGAGCGCGTCTTCATTTTTATGTATTTGTTTGTATGTATTTGCTTGTTTCTGAACTTTGTGAACACATGTCCTGATTGTAACACTGATCTAACATTTTTAAATGCTTGCATTAATATGAACAGCAAATCAAGGTGAGTCTCATAAAAGAGCTCTGCTTCATCTTTCACCACATGCAATACGTTACGATCCATCTCTGCGTTGGAAATGAGAATGTAACCATCCAGACTCCATGCCTTGCTGAGTTTTCTGTTCCTTGCTTTCAGAGTCCATTGACATGATTACTAAAGGTTTTGTTGCTTTTCCTACTCTGTCCTTTGGCACGGAAACCTTTCAGGAACAGCTATTGGGAAGCAGAGGTCTGTGCTAATAAGAAACTGGTGTGGAGCTAGCTAAGTACATTGTATTGTAAATGGAACTACTGAGCAATCAGTATTTATCAAATCCTTCAAGAATTCCCATCAGAAAAATAGAAACATAGATACTTTGCCATGCTCCTCTGCATATATTCTACCACTTCATGTCTCAGCCTTCCATCTTACTCACCTTATGACTTTTCATGCTTTACTCAAAATAACTACACTAATAACTAGTGTGGTGGTGGTGGTGGTTGTTTTTTTTTTTTTTTAATTAGTAAGCCACCAGTGATTATTTTCTTCTGCTAGCAGAAATGGGCACTACTGTACAAAGTAGGGTATATAAATCTTATTAGAAACAGCCCCTGCTCCAAGATGTTTATGGACTATACTAATAACACAAAAGAATCTCATTATTTTGGCCAATTTACAAAAATGCCACTTCAGACACAGATACGTCCTGAACTCTCTGTAAGAAACTTGCACAGTTCATGGTCTGAATGCAGCTTTCTGAAATCCTTGCTCATACCTCAGCCCCTGTTCGCAGGTAACAGACACAGGTGAGGAGAGTGGTATAAAGGAAACAAATCCAACAGTCATCTAGAACACGTGGTACAGGAATTGTGTGCAGAGCATATTGTCCCTCGCAGTCTCCCCTGGAGGTGTGGGGTAATGGCATTCAGTTGCACCAGGGGAGGTTCTGGCTGGTTATTGAGAAAAATTTCTTCTCTCAGAGGGCGGTGATGCAGTGGCACAGGCTGCCCAGGGAGGTGGGGGAGTTGTTATTGCTGGAGGTGTTCAAGAACCATGTAGATGTGTTACTAAAGGACATGGTTTAGTGGGGAAATATTGGTGGTAGAAGGACAGTTGGACTGGGTGACCTTGGAGGTCTTTTCCTATCTTGGTGATGCTATGATTCTATGATTTGTGACTGAGTGATTCTTCTGGCAAAAGAAACATTAGAGAAATAACCCTCTTTCTGGGCTGGGAGTTCCTGCTGTCACCGAATAAGAAAAATCATATTGGTGGTGAATTCCTGTAATAAGACAATGGTGATCAATAAGGAATTCCCAGTTGCTCCTGGAGAAGGCTTCAGAGCTATTGCAGACAGGACAGAAGTGTTCTCAGGACCATTACTGAAAGCAAAACTTTAGACCTGAAAGCTAAAACAAAACAAAGCGAACATTCAATTAACTTCTCAAAGTGCTTGCAGCTCCCAGGTCAGGGCAGATGAAAAGATAAATATTGAACAAAGAGTGTCATTCTCTTTCTGAAGCATCTTAATGAATACAAAAAATTATACAACGTATTCAAGGAGTGCTTTTGCCTCATAGTAATTGTATCTTCCTCCAAGCCAATGGTGAAATCGTGGCCCCTGAAGGGTGATCAGTTCTTAAAAGTGATATGGGATGATTTACAGCATGCCCAGAGGCAAGTTGGAGTTCCCCCATTCACTCTGGAAAACCAACATTGTCACTGATCCGAGAGGGAAAATTTCTCATTAGGAAAGCTGTAGTTGTCTGAGAAAAGAGAAAGAAAATTCCATTGCTAGATGTTTTTTTATGACTTTTGCTACTGACTTCTGTGACACGTGCAGACAATACAAGTCCTCCCTGATTCTATCCTCTTGCCTTCTACAGAAGGGTGGCAAACCTCTTAACTCGTGTGAGGAATGCAGAGTTGCTGCAAGCGTTAATGTGGGCGTTGCACTGGGCATAATAATAGTTAGCAATGTTGCTGCTCGCTGATTGCAGTCATTATTCTCACCTGTGGTCCCATCTCGACTACTCAGGCAAAAAACCAGAATCGATTGCTGAGCAGGTTGCTGCTGCAAAACCGAGTGATCACATTTTTCAGAGTCCAAATGAGACCTCTCCAGCTTCCCCAAAGGTTATCTGCTTTCTGTCTATATCTGGAGGTGTAACAACCTCAGGAAGAACACACGAGGGTTTGAGGGAGTGGGATTAGGTGCTCATAAATAACATTTGAGGCTTCTGCTCTGTTTGAGGTCCAGTTTCTGAGGAATAGCTGCAAGCAGCCCCAGTTTTTGCAGGTCCCGGGGGTTTAAGGAATCCCTTAGGTTTTGCTTTAGTAAATTATTCAAGGATAAACAGATTAATTCTGTTGTATGGATTCAGTAGGCACGTTTGCAATGTATCTATGATGTATTCAGATCTGGTGCTACAAGCACTTAACTACTGCAGGACGGAGTCATACCAGTTCAAATGGGAGAATCAGATTTTTGTGGATCTGAGCCAAAAGCCCATTGGCACCAACAGGGAAGCTTTCTACTGATTTCAGTGAACTGCTGCTAAGATTCCATAAACGCAAGGAAGCTTTTTTATGGCTAGCCCTGCAAAAGCAGTGATTCTTAGGAGAGATCCAGGAGCATAGCTCTGTCCCTGCAGCATCGACCGCTTGCAGAGCAGTCACAGAAACTTAGAACAGCTGATTGGGGCTTGAGATCTCCAGAGGTTAAATAAACACGAAACCCTTTAACTATTCACAGAAATTTTTTAATTTGCAGTCATTGTTTATTCCTTCCTAATGACCAAACACACAAACCCAGCATTTTCCCTTAATGTATTCAAAGCTTCAAAAGACATCCAAGTTACAAATAAGCCATGGCACTGAGATGCCGTGGGCTGAAATACTGAAGCTACTCGAGTTTTACTACTGACTGCATCGGGTTAGAATTTCACCCAAAGATGATTAATTACCACAACTTTCAATCTCCATAAATGCCGTTCTGTAATACTGAATTGTCTAAGACAGCTCCTGCAAATGAAGTAAGAGGAATAAAAATTTGAGGAAGTGAAAACAGAAATAGTTGGAGAGGAGAAGATGAGAGTAACACTTTTACAGCTTTGCTTTTAGGGCAGTCCCCCAAGACCTGATGTCTGTGGGACAGTTTCACATGTGGTGACAGCACAGTTTTACCAACAGCACTCAAAACCAATCAGATTGTTTTCATCTTTCTGCAGCAAAGTGTCCCAAGTGCAGCCATAATGAAGATATGACACATTGACCACAAAAAGAGAAAGAATGACTCCGCATTTTCCTCTCATGCCCGGCCTGTTCCTTTTCTCTCTCACTGCAACTGTTTCATTAAGAATTGAAAATGAAATCTCACATTGGATTGGTAGTTTGGTCCCTTCGATGTGCATATGCAAGAGGTGGGGGGGAGGGAGTGCATAAAGAAGTAAATCAGGAATTGTGCACTGTTCTTCCTTTTACTTCTTGTCCTTTACTCTTTATTTTCTTCTTCTGCTTAATGGTGAATCTTTCATGTGTTGCTCCAATGAGTGAGAGTGAAAAAGAGAAAACGGGAAGGACATCAAGATCACTTTTAAAGTAACTCGAATAAGCAACAACTGAAATCATAAGAGAGAAAGAGAGAAAGGGAGAGGGAAAGAAAGAAAGAAAGCTGGAAAGAAGGAAAGAAATGAAAGAGAGAAAGAGAGAAAAAGAAAGGAAAAACAACACAAACCAACTTGCAGCCTTGTGTTCATGCACAGCACAGATTGCAAAGTGGACCTCCGGAGTGGTGCTGGCTCCACTCCTCACTGCTGGGAGCATGGCTCCAGTTTCCCACCCTACAGCAGAGAGAGAATCTTATTTTACAACAACCAAACCCGATGTCTGGATGCTCAAACATAAGCCAACACTGTCAGGCTATCCAAACCCTATTAAAGTCAACAGAAATCCTTTGTCTTAAGGACCCTTCTGACTAGCTTTCTAACCAGCCTTTGGTGCACTGAGCTCATTTTCTTGTCTCCTTTTCACTCAGTCTCATCTGGATGCATGTTGCGTGCTGGAGTTGCCTGCACAGAGAGTGCAGGTTCTCCTTTTCTCTCCTCAGTAGCAGCCTGTCAGTGCAGATCCCCAGCTCTTTAATCTTCCTGTTTCATAGGGAAGAATTAACTCCTTTCTTCTACATGATGCTTTGCCCACTGAATGATGCCATGGCCAAAGGAGCAGCCCATGTGATTGCATTCCTTGTGTTCCAGCTACCTCTCCTGCTGCCAATGGAGTGGCAGGGATTAGAGATGTAAAGTTCCTAATCACATCGGTTACAAAAAGTTCATGGACTGTGCAAGAGCAGAAAAAAAGACCATCTTTTCTATAAAGGGCAAACACAAAACACCAGTATCTGCACAGGTTTTAAAACAGCAACATTCCCTCCACTGGGTCACTCCAAACAGTGTCACAAGGAATGAACTGCAAGGAACCTGACCAAAGAATAAGACCAATGTACTGAATCAGAGAACACCTCAAAGAGAGCATTCTGCAGCCCATCCCAGGGCCTTCTGGCACTTATCCTCTTTCAGACCCTGGTACCCGTCAGCGTGCAGAATATGGGGGAGGGAGGCTGACAGCAATAATTGATCAGAAATGAGACTATCAGTTCACTCCAGTGGCTACGTGATTAATTGTCAGGGTCCAAAAATGCCATTAAAAGCTGCAAATGATGTGAAAATTTGAAGTGAATTTTAAACAAGTATACATTTCCTGACTCAAAGGCACTTTAGCCCTATAGCACTGCAGCTTAGAGATATCTATCTGGCTTTCTTCCGTCAATCGATACCATTAAAGACCTAAAAAAATCCTTTCTCTATATAGTTATAAAATATCAATTACATGCATTTTCATTAGCTGAATGCAGCGATCAGGGCTGATTCATTGGTTGTTTGTTTCTCAGTGAGACTGCTGGCACCCTCCCAGCCACAGCCTCACCCGGTGGGAGCATCCTCTGATCACAGCAGTGGGGACCCACACTGGGCACCACGTGTACACAGCAGCTGAATGCCTACAGCAGTCAACGAGCACAAAACTGGGGCTCTGGGCTTTAGTTTGTACTGCCTGTCACCCCTGCAGTGCATGAACCACCAGTGTTAGCAAAGGATGTTCTGCTGCGGGATTTAAAGCTCCAAGCAGACACTAATGAGTTATGCTAAACTCACTGACACTCTTTTGTGGGAAGTACTTTCGCCTCTGTTTCACTGATATAGACATTTAGATAGAGAAAAGATAAGTCACTTGCCTGAGGGCGTGCACTGATTGAGTATCAGAGACCAAATTAAACCCTGACATTTCTTGGTCCTCAGCTCCCTGTTCTGTCTCCTGAAGAAAATGTTGAAAGAGGGACTTAAGCACATCGTCCCTACTTCAAACATGCCACCTACTGTGCTCTCCCATCCCTTCACTTTAAATACAGCCATGTCAGCACCAGCATGCAGATCTCTCTGTTGATGACAGCACACCTCCCTCCTCCTTCCTTTTCCAGCTCGGCTCTCTCCCATGTCCATCAGCACTCATTGCCATCCACCTCACGTTCCATCTCACATTCAGGTGGGACAAAACCCAGCTCGAGGTCTTCTCTCAGAAAGGCAGGAGCTGAACATGTCTGGCAGTGTATTTTTAAACCAATCCAAAACGCGCACATCCATACTGAGTGTGGGCTTTGAAAATGCAGCTTTCTGTTTTCATTCATGGAATCCTAGGCTGGAAAATGACCTCCAAGTTCATCCCATCCAACCATCCACCTATCACCAATATTTCCTACCAAATCATGTCCCTCGGTACAACATCTAAATGTTTCTTGAACACCTGCAGGGACGGTGACTCCCCCATCTCCCTGGGCAGCCCATTCCAGTGCCTGGTCTTCACTTCTTCTCAGAAACAACCCAAGAGGAAGGGAAGGCAGTAGAAGAAGGCTAGATTTGTTCTTTGGAAGGAACGTGTAAAATGATAGCATTAATTATTACTGGGTTTTGTTCTCAGGAAAACAAAAACACTAACAAGAAGCCAACAACAGAAGAAGCCGTGCCTCTTGCACAACCTACTGGAACTGATGGCTCTGCTTCTCAGAATTTCTTTTCAACAGAAACCATCAGCCATTTCCTGGATATTTTCTAACCAAAGGAACATATATCCCTGAAGAACTTGAATGGGGCTAGAAAACATTAGGGTCTGTATCAATTCCATGAACTCTAAGCCTGATTTTCTTTTCCTGTCAGTTCAGATTGATGGGCTCTTGACTTCCATTCCCCTCATTTGATAATCTTTGGCTTTGGAGGACTATCAGGTTATCTTGGGTTATCAGAACAAGAAGGTGCAGCACTTCTTGCCCCGCATTTCTTGTTCTCAGCCACCACCGCTCCTCCATGGCAGTAGATGCTGACACCAGAGCTTGCATGCCAGGTGCTACAAAACAGCTTCTCCTAGCAGACTTCCTGCTAGGGAACTGTGCCTTATTCCACTGGTAAGGGTGCCTTATGCAAACCTCTGATCCTTAAACACATGTAAGCACTCATAAGAGCACGTGAAGATCTCCTTTCCAATGATAATAATCTCACTGGCATCCTTGATGGTAACTTACCTTGGAATAAGAGGTCTCTCTAACTCCCAGGGCCATCCTACATGAGTTTGGAACTGGGAATTGCAGCTGAAATCCTAATGGGGAGGGAGGGGAGAATTAGTAAAACACCATAAAGGCAAATAGAAGTGTTTTTACTGCTGCTGTGTGGGACATAGAAGAGATCACTAAAATCACCCCCCTCTGCACAACAGTTGAGTGTGCCCACAGTAAAAATATTTTTTATTGTAAGAAGAAAAATCCATTTATTTCTTTTTCCAGTTTTCAGCAATTGAAGAAGCTGTCCTGCTGGACACTGCCTGAAATATCTGCCTGACAGACTGCAGACTTTCCCTTTTCAGATGTTGAAAAAGTAGAGAAATGTTTCCCTTATTGGCAAACTGAACACTTTCAATTACCAAGATTTTATTTCTTCAGAAGTAATTTAAAATCTGACATTGTTTCTTGAGATTTCCTTTCATTTTAATGATGGAAAAAATATTTCTAATGGTGAATTTCAGCTAGCTCTTCTTCAGAGCTCCCTGTAGCTTCCCTACAGATGAAATACATCTCAAATAGACTCAACTACTGCACCTCTGTAGAGGTTTTACAAGGCCACACAGCCTGTGTCATCATCGGCATGTGTGTTTGAGATGTGGAGACTCAACTCTGGGAGGACCAAAGCCCAAAATTAAACATCCTGTCTCACTGCAACCCCAGCATTCTCCCAGTACACCCAGCAATGCTGGGAAATGCTGCAGGGACAGCTTTTGTGGCTCTTCGACATTGCACACATGATCAGATAAGATCTTTCCCCAGTAAATCCGTCACTTCCAGTACTTAGATCAGAGGCTCTGCGCCTGCCAAAGCCAGACCTGTTCACACCACTGCTCAAGCACCATTGAAGACTGCTCTGCTCAGTTCCAGAAGAAGAGAGCGCAGCTTAGGGTTGCTCTGTCTCTTGGCTTCTGCTCTGCATCTGCCAGGAACTGCACATGCTGGAGTTACATCCACACAGGGATCTGCATTTATAGGCAAGCCCACTGCCTACAGCCATAAAGGAACTGAGTCAGCTTGGTCCGCTGGATCAAGCCCTCCAAGGCTTGCAAGTTCTTCCAAGCCCGCGTCTCACCGGAGTGTTTTTGGCCAGATGGGAAGAAGTGAGATGTTTAGTGGTAAAAATGACACCACTTTTGATTAAGAGAAACCGTGAAGTTTCTCTCAGGGGCAAAAAATTGTAAATTCCCATGAAAATATATCTTCCCTGTGAGGAACGCCTAACTAAGAGAAAGAAGAGCTTTACAGGGCTCTTGTTTGCCAAGAAACTGTGCAGATGTGACTCATTTGCTCTCTTCTGGCCAAAAGTTTCCTGGTGCATAGAAAGAGGCTTGAGTCTCCCTACAGTCTCACTGAGACCCTCCACCTGGAGCAGTACACCCAGGCCAGGTTCCAACTGAGAGAGACCCTCTTCACCCCTTCCTTGGGCTGTCTGGGTAGCACCAGGGCTAGCATGGAAAGAGGGCTGCCTGCAAAGTTCATTGCACCTCCAACAGTGGTATAAACACCTCCAACAGAGGTATAACACCTTCCTCCTGCCTGGTATGTGTCTTTTGGATAAACAGTTTATGTCTTTCAGGAAATAAATCTTATTATGAGGATTGAAAGAGACCAAGTACTTATGGCCAACTACTATGTTCTCTCTGCTTTCGAAATGGTGGTTACGTTCAGTCAAATTTGATAGAAGGAAGAGGCCTTGAAGACATCATATTCCTTCAAGATTTGTGAAGCTTGCGCTTTTTTTGTTTAATTATTTGAATAAGGAAAGGGGGAAAAGTATTTGGTGAGGTATTGGCGCAGCTGCCCAGGGAGGTGGTGGGGTCACCATCCCTGGAGGTGTTCAAGAACCACAGAGATGTGGCACTGAGGGACGTGGTCAGTGGACATGGTGGGATGGATTGGGTTGGACTTGGTGATCTTAGAGGTCTTTTCCAACTGTGATTCCATGGTACTCATAGTGGGGGTTCAGCTTCTTCTACCATCACCCCAAAGAGGGAGGCAGCGGATGCCTTGGGCACCCTGTATACCCAGGTGAGGGCCAAAGGTATGGAACGGAGATGCCCCAAAAAGGCACAGACACACACACTGAAATCAGAGCCTGGAGGCTATTTTTACAAGCACATTAACTTTAGACCTTACCTAACTATTTTTAACACTTAACATTCTAATAATGGGTATTATTTTATGAGCAAGAGCACACGTTTCACAAACATGCAGTCTTCTCTAGGAACAATAAAATGGATTTTTCACCACACATACTTTATAGCTGATTTTTTAGCTATACAGTCCTGATTCCTATTATTGTTACCATTAAGAAAGTGATTAATATCAAGTCCTAATAATTTTTCATGCTCTTTTTTTTTTCCTCTAGATTTTTTTTTTGTGTGTGTGTGCTTTGCTATATACCTTCTTTAAAACAACTCTGGGCAGCTTTAGACAACATAATTTGTTTTCTTCTTGAGGTGAATTGTATGTTTATTAAAAACAAAACACTTTTTCCTACATGGAGAAACTTAGATTTCTGTTTCCTTGGCCATTGGCACATATATTTAATTTCTATTATAAGTGACAGCAACGAAACTGCTGTTGAAAGTGTGCAATCCACTGCAATTATGCAATCCAATACTACTGAGTTTTGCTTGCTCCCCTTGTAAGAATAGGGGTTATTTACTTATTTTCTTTAAACAGTGATGAGGGCCGTAGTACAAAGGCATTTTAATCTCAAGCGACAAGAAGCCTGACATCCTTCTTGTTGCCAATGTTGATGATTTCTTTTCTCTAGAGCCTTATTACTGCTTAAAGCATTTAATGTTTTGGCTCTGAAAGCGGATGTGATCAGACATCTGAGGGCTTTAGCTCGTTACCAGCTTTGCATGTAGTTTAGATGTCTGACAATGATGTTCTTCCACTGTGAAGAAGTGAAGGTGTCTTGTGCTCAGGTCCCCGCCCTGGTTGGCCACTGTGGATCATGAGACCTCAGATTAGTAGTTCAATGTGATCTTCATAGTCGTGATGAAGGGAGATGTAGACAATGCATTCAGTGTTTGACTCATGCACTTTGGTGTGTTCAGCATATCCTGGAGCACAACGCGCCACTGGAATATTCCTACAAACTGCATAAAACTGTGCATGGTCTCCCCTTTTCTTCCAAGGAGGGTTTTGCAGTCTGGATGCCTTGAGATGGGGATTTCTGCCAACTGTGACTCAGGAAAAGAATTTAAATGTGATGGCCTCAGCCTATTCCTCAATGGAATATTTGTCCACATCATAAAACCACCGGACACAATATGGAAATGCAATCGACATTAAACCAAATGATATAATCCCATCTAATGGTATTATAACGATTCCCAAGTGAACTAAAAATGATTGGGCAAGTATTTCAAAGTGTTACAGAGAGAGTTTTTATAGAGTAAAGGACTGTGTTTGCCAACCAGTGGCCAGACACGTAGAACAGACTCAAATGAGTTAGCCAATTCCCACCCTGTAAACCTGTGGCTGATTCTTAAAGAAACATCTTTTTTTAATTAGTGCTTTTTTTAATCTTTTCTTTTAATATAAATTGAAAGGAGTTTTCTGAAGTGTTTTTTATTTTTTAAAATACATTGCTCCTATTCCAATTAGCTCCTTCTGGTCTGCAGTAAAATCCCCTGATGAGTAGATAGGGATTAAATTTCTGTAAATCTACCATTTATGAACTTGTGAGTTGCTAAATGATAGTGGCCTTTCACCTAACTGCTGGTTGTACTCGGTGTGTCTCTGTAGATTGCTATGCTATCTCTCTGCTCCAGTGTTATTCTTTTTACTAATTTTGCATAAGGTACATTCTGGCATAGTTCTAAAAATCTGATCCAAATGGTTCGTGAGCATGGCTGACCGTCTGCTCAATTGAATGTCTTCCAAGTGCAATTTTCAGCTCTTCCTTTCCTCTGAAGAAATGGAGTGGGAAGAGAGAGATCCTTCCCTTCAATCTAGGATATTATCTTCGTTTTTGACCAGCTGGAGAAGTTTATCCCCACAGAGAGGAAGATCCTCTCCTAGAGTGATGATACTCAGGGTCCTGATGTTCTTGAAAGGGGGAGTTGTCCCTGAATACCCCCTAGGTTATAAGAGATAACTAATAGCATTCATACACACATGCCAATAAATAAATAAATAAATATGTCTGGTAGCTTGTAATGTGTTTTACACGCAAGCCTAAAATAAATGTAAAAGATTTTATTTGCATTCAGCAACAAAAAGCACTTGTTTCACATATTTTCTCTTTCTTGATCTGAATAGCTGCACAGTATTTGACTGGATAGAACATGGGGCTCCGTGTAGCCACCCTTAGGGCAGTGTCCATTACACTTGCTAATAATTGTTAAATGTCTTTCATCAAGCTTTGTTTGAAGACACTGCTTCGTCCAGGAGATCAGGCTGACAGACATCATGAGTTACTCTGGTTGTGTGACACTCATGCAGCACCTCCCACTAACGACCATCTCAGCTTTAGGTGAGCTAAGAGTCAAAGTTCCATTTTCTTTCAAATGGAGTCAAGAGCATCGCCTCCATTCAGGCTCTAGGGCAGACAGTGGTTCACCAGGGTATTTCAGTTTTACTCAGTTCCCATTCAAATCTCTACTCTGCAGGTCAGTGCTGTGTAAAGGCAAGGCAGATGAAAGCTATTGTAGTAAGAGCTATATATGACCTGACCTAATTTAGGTAGGTCTATGCAAAGGTCACCGTATCCTCAAAAGTTGCTTATATGAGCTAAGTGTGGTACGACCAAATGCACTCATTTCAAACAGCCTGTCACAGGCAATATTTGCTGCCTGCTTCCCTCCACTGAAGGTGGCTCTTCCAGAAGGGCTGCTTCAGACACCCACAGTTCACACTTCAAACAGAAGCATGGCATAAATTTTACCCTCTAAATGTAAACTTAGGTACAACATCAGAGCACAACCTAATGCTCCACCACTGGGCTGTAGGTGCTTGAGTTCCTGTGAGTTGCCTCAGGAGGAGCTTATGGCTTCACGTGCAGCTTCACAGCGGAACCAAGACAGGTCTGCTGCTGCCGCTGCTTGTATCTGGCTCTGAAACAGAGGAAAAATATTACCAAAAAAAAAAGGGGTTGCCCTCTGTGCACTTTAAGATCTGTGCTGCATACAAGAGCAGACACAGGGGCTGAGCAGTTGTTAAGCATCATCCCACTTGAACAGAAGGGCAAGTTTAAGATTTGCTCTGAAAATACGCTAAGGACTCAGTTATGTAGCTGGGGTTAGCTGATGGTAGGCAATCTTTCCATCACACACCCATGACCCCCAGTGCCCTGCTTTCACCAGGCCAGTCTACTCAGCCCCAGGGTTTAAGAAGATTAACACAGAAAAATTCAGTGGTCCAAATAGCCCCTGTTGGTCTTGAACTGGAGTAAAGTCTTCGTAGCTTGTGATGGGTGAACAGTGCCTCCAGCACACACAGCAGCAGGAAGCTTGAAGCCATCAACAGAACTTGCACAACCGGTTGGTTCCTACACCAGTGTAATGTCTTCACTTGAGACTACTGGAAACCATTTGAGTGCTGCAGCTATTTATATCTAACAAGGATTTCCCCAGAAAAGAGGACAGGAAAGATGATCTCCCAAATGCCTGAGTTCAAGTGAAACTGAGCAATGAACGTTTTCTCTGGAAAACAAAGGATTTGCAATCATTGCAATCCATTGGGGTCCCTTTCAAGTTTTCTTCGTAATGTATTCAGAATACTTTGAGTCGGGCATTCTATAATGCTTTTGAATGCTGTGGTGACACGAGCAGTAAAAGACAAAAACAGATTGATGAATGTATCAGCCTTGAAAATGAAGTTCATCCCTCGTCACTCTGCTTGCAAATTTAGCTACACCTGACGATATTTAAACTCATGCGACTGAGAACACGGCATCATGTGAGACCAAGTAAGATTTTAAGAACTGAATCCTGAATTTCTTCTCTTTAAGGAAAAAAAAAATTCAAAGAACGTTTTTTCCCGATTTTTCTGATTTCAGTGATTCAGTGGACTTTTGCTTTATCCCTTAGAGGTTAAAAGAGCATGATTACCCACAGGTATCTATCATGATCCCCAAATGTCTGCCATTGCCATAGAGTATTGACTGTTCCATGATTTTCACCTGTGCCTTATCGATTCGTGAGTCTGCATATGGAAGGGAACGAGAGCAGCCAACTATCGCACAGCAGCAGTCAAAAAATAATAAAAAATAAGACATTCTGCCAGAGAGGGAAATAATAAGCCAGGAGTGGGCAACAGTCAGATGGTTTCAGCTTTTTCTTGGGTAAAGTGCTGTAGATACAGATTGACTTTGTTTGTTCAATATTTACTACACTTTCCTTTTACTTGCTCTGAAGCGAGGACTGGGAGCACTTTGCTAAATGGATTGAAATTATCCTGGCTTCACAGCCTGCCTTGTAAGTGCCCTGGTACTGTCTTTGGCTACGATGTTTTGAATCGACACAGAGCAATACCCTTTCAGGAGTTTCCATAGATTCCCCTGCCCCTGCTATGGCAACAGCACACTCGGCTCTGTTCCTCCCCAGCACTGACAGTCTGTTTGCATGAGAAAGATGCAGCTCCTTGGGGAAACAGCAATCCCAATGGGTCTGAAAGCTCAGAGCTTCCCAGGGTCAGATTCCCCAGCTGGTTCATGTGATTCCACATCCACCAGCACCTGCTGCCAGAGGCGTGTGGCACCTGAACTCTGGTATCTCATTCACCAGACCAGGTTTGCCTGGGGAGCAGGCCACTGTGAATGAATGTGACCACCATTGCCACTTGTCCTCTATAAAGCAAAGTGTTCAGATAGCAGTCTCCTTCATCTTAACATTGCAGCACTGGCACCATGGAAGCAGGGCAGGCATTGAAACCTTCCCATGGCACAAATTCTACTCTTTTAAATGAAAGTAGCGTAAGAACTCCATAACTTCACGAAAATCAGATACATTCATTGTCTCATCTCATTGATTTTAGGATTTGGCAAAATAAATAAATAAAAACATAAATTAATAATCTAAATTCCAACCATAGATATTTTGTCCAGACTCGTATTTCCAACAACTTTCAGATTTCTTGCTGGGTCTAAGACTTTTAAATATGGGCTACTTGCAAACCAAGTGGGCTGTTACCTCCTCCACCCACCTATGCTGGCAACAATCCCCATGACAGCCTCTCTGTGGGAACTATTGGCAAAGCATTGCTGATGTTTTCTTCAACACTGGAGACTGGAAGATATCTAAGGGAAGAACTTGCCTACCTGTATGCTGCTCTGCACATCAAACAAATATAGTGCTTAGAAGCACAAGTTTACAGGAAATCAGTGGCCAGGCAGCTGGGCACAGACCTGAGATGGCCAAACTTCTATAATTTCTCTTTCCCCCAAGCTGCCCTGAGTTTGCTATTGTCCCTGCTTATGGAATCAGAATCACTGGTGAGGAAAAATACTGGAAAGAGGAGCTGAGAGGTGCAAAGGTAACATCTGTCTGATCCTCAGAGAACCTACACCTTCACTCCAACCTTCAGGAGATACTGATGGCTTCACAATGGATATGTAAACACATGGGATTGAAGGCAATATGAGTGCTATTGGTTCTAACTCCTCAAGCTCGGCCATCTTTTAGCTTTAATTTACTTGGAGAAACAACTTCTGTTTTGCTTTGCATTTCACCTGGTACAGTTCACCACAGACACCAATTAACATCTCATGATTGCAGGTAATAATCCCACACACTCCATGCATCCCTGATGGGAAATATCCCGCTGAGTGCTGGGGGTATCATGCTGTGGTTGTGCTCCTGGCCCAGTGGTCTCTACAGCAACTAAACACTGTGTCATAGCGTAGGCTGGCCTGCTGATATTTGACCCAGTACAAGCTGCTTTTGCAAAGTAAATTATTGGGTTTTTTGAATTACTATAATGAAAACACAAGATCTTAATAAAGGAGATGCAGTGGAGTATGGTGATTTCAGACCAGAAGCTAAGATCATTTTGTAGTCGTGGATGGAAAGCGAATGAGGAAAAGGTTACGCCAGGGATTTACTTTTCTATAGCTTTTAAGATTTCACTTCATGTGCCTACAGCAATAACATTTCAGGAGATACTTTATATCTCTGTCTCTCGATTCTCATTTTTGTAGATAATGATCACCAAACTCTCCAGCTTGCTAACCACTGCCAAAGCAAAGTACTCAAACATGCAAGTGACACTTGCACTCAGCAAAAAGATGCACCAAACAAAGCAACAAACAGCTTTTACTTCTGCTCCATTACTCCATTCCTCCTCCCTGTTCCTCTCGTTACAGTGCCAGGTACCATCTGCATGGCAAGAGACAGGAACAAGTCCCCAAAGTTTACATGCAAGAAACATCTCCCTCCCCTCCTGCTCAGTGGAGCATCATGTCGCTTCTGGGCAGCTCGTGGGATGCCACGTATCCCCCAGGCTGGAGCCTGTAAGCTTCCAGCCACTGCCTGCCCTGCAGCATGCCTGCTGCCATGCCCCAGCAGCCTCCACTCCCAGCATCCCACCAGCCCCACTGCTCCCAGCCACGCTGTGCAGGTGGGGCATGGCACCCAATGTGGGGGGGGGGTCTTGGCTTATGCAGAGAAAGGCAGGAAATCTCAGTGAGGAGGGGAGTGTGAATACAGGATGGGGTATAAATGCTGTCCCCAGCCAGGAGTCGTCAAAGCAAAGCAGATGTTTTGAATGGGGAATAAAAGAGCGACGCTGAAGTGGTTGTGAAGTGGCTTGTGCCAGTTGGAGCAGGGGTAGGGCTGGCTGCAGGCTGTGGCAACCTTTCAGGCTCCACAAAGAGCACCGATCCCTTGCATTGCTCCCCATCCTCAAGGATGCGGAATAACTCTGTGCGAATTGCTTGCTTGCTTTTTGTTCTAATCTCCAGGTTTGAACCCATTTGGGTTGGGTTGAGTGGCTCTGGAAGAGGGTGCAAACATTAGCCCAGGCGTTTCCAAACCAGAAAATCATCTTTGTTCCTACAGACCCAAGCAGGGCTGTGAACTTCTGCAGCAGCAAAGTGAATGGCTAGAGGGTTTGGGAAGCAGGAACCTGACCCCTGGGCTGACACAGCAACAGAGGAGTCCCCAGTGACCCCTGCAGGACCAGATATCAGTCTGTGGAACTCAGCTTTATACTGATTTTCAAACAGTTGCAGCCTGTCCACTTAATCACAAGCAGATATGTTTCATGTTTTCAGGCTACCTGTCGTCAGTTTCTCTATTTGGCTGCATCGATATGCAGATTAATATAGAACAAACACATATCTTTGTGAACCACCTACCAAAAGGTAAAAAGGTTACGTTACCTGAATCCCTGCAACAAATAATTCAACCCTCCATCACTATATCTGCATTTAAATACAGTTACCACTCTTACCCCTGCCTTCTGTCAGCATTAAGCTATTAGAAATAGGAACAACATACAGCAGTTTGAATCAACTTTGTATTTATCTGTTTATAGTTTATAAGAGATGCCTTTTGAATATTTTTTGACAGTCAACAGCCACATTGAATACCTGTCTCCTTCATTAACAATCACCAAAGACCACTGGCGAGTTGGCCCGAATCATGAACAGAATACACTCACCTTGTGATGAATGCTGCTGTGTGATATTGGGCATTGGGTTTTTAAGCTGTTGCTGCTGCTGTGAAGTCATCGCTCTGCGCTCTGACAGCTCTGTGCAGACTACGGATTACCTGCCGGTGTTTGGTGATGCATGGTGCTGTCTCCCTGTTAAAACCTGATATGTGCCAATGCTGCTGACCACTGAGAAGCCTAACCCTGCTGTGAAAGCTGGGGCCATGGAGAACAAGAGCTGTTTATTAGCTGCACTGAATGGTGGTAGAAAGACCATTCCATGGGAGTACTTTGTGTTGGTATTTACAGAACACACGGGAAACGACAGAGCACTGTGCACGGATCTCCCAGGTCCTTCACCTGAGCTACACAGTTACTGGTGAGGCTTTTCTGGTGCTGTCAGGAAAAAACAGCAGGCATTGCCAGGATGATACCTGGAAAGCCACTAAACACCAAGATGAGAAGATTTCCTAGGACCCTCTGGGAATTTCTCTTAGGATACAATGAGCATCTTCTTAAGCACATCTCACAGTCTTCCCCAAGACAAGGAGCTGAGGTGAGGTTTGTAATTCATGCTTTCAGCTTACTGTGCTCCATGACTAAAGCATTTCGCTTCCTCAGAATTCAGTTATGCAACCTAAAAGAGATGCTTAACAGAAACTTGCCAGGGCTTAGCTGCCACACACATTTAATTGAAGTGCGATGCAGAGTATGATGCACAATCCTATGGCTGATCCACAAACTAACTGGAAGCGCCTGTGTGCAATAGTTTGTGGTAAACCCTGTTCCTGAAGCCTCTGAAGGTCTTTCCCAAGTAGCTGACTAGAAAACAGCACCATGGAAATGCACAGGACTGCACTGCAAATCATGATGGTAGTCACTATAGCAGAGGCTGACAGAGAGGAGTCTCAAATGCTTACTGATATTGGAAAAATTACATGTAAATGTAGAAATACTAGTAACTTTAAAAGAAATTTAAAAAAAAAATGATAGCTTTAAAATACACACAGAAACAGAGGATTGTCCCTCTAAAAAAGACCTATTTCTTGTAAGAAATACTAAACTCACTTCCATGTCTGCCATTTACTCTGCACTAAGCACGTGCAGCTCACCAGCAAGCAGACGATGGCTGAGTCCCTGGGCCTCCTGCAGAAAGACTGGGAATACATCCTTTGCCATCCTCCTAGTGTTATTTCTCAACAGCTAAAACATGCACTGAGCATTTTATTCCAATTAACCAAAGGCCAGTTTCCCCATTAACAACTTCCCATGACACTGAACGAAGCGAACAAATTGTGAAGTCTGTTCAGGTGTAGACCAGGAACAAATGCAGAGGTGCAGAAGGTGCCTTGCTCCTTGCAATATTGATCGTGTAGCTTTTCAGAGGGAACATTTCCATTTTTTTCCCCCCAAATAATTAAAGTATAATATTTTACAGCCTGATTAAATTTACAGGGACCCTTGGCAAGTAATTATAGTGCTTCTTTAAAAGAGACCCCATAAAAGATGCATGATTAGAAAGTTAAGGATCTGGATAGAATTACAATGATGTGACAAATAATTTACAAGTGATAAACCATCCCAAGGAATGGGGGAGGGCAATTAAAAGAAAAAGGGGGAAAGAAACATTAAACTAACCAGAGATGAAGTCTCACAGTGAAAATAATAAATTTCCCCCCAGTGTTTAGCATTAAGCTTTTTGCAACCACAAGTTGCTGTGCTTTGACTAGGGAAGAGATTTTGGCTAGAGAAGCTCCAACTTAATGGAGATGTGAAGTATTTCTTTTCATCAGTGGTTGTTCTGAATCTGGTGCAATAGCTTTCATTTTATCACACGCATTAGATAAATATTCTGTATAGATGTTTTGCAGTACTAATGATCCCTAAGACTGTGGAACAGTAGCTTGGATTTTAATCTGCCTCCAGATGTTGTCTGAACTCAGTCTTTATAGAGTGCACTTATTGGGTTTCAGCTGGGAAAAAAAAAAGAAAAAGAAGAAAAGAAACAGTGATGGATTCCTGCTCAAAACACCCTCAGATTTGAGGGAAATGCATGTTTAAGTGTGGGTTTGAAATTTGCTGGTAGGGCCCAAACATACAGGAGACAAAGGGTATCCGCAACAGAATGATCAGGGAAAATGAAAAAGTCCTTCTCACCTTAATCATTCCTTCTTATAAAAGGATCAACACTAAGATCACCAAGTCCAAGCGTGGAACCATCCCCACCATGCCCACTCACCATGTCCCTCACTGCCACATCCCACCTTTTCTTTAACACCTTCAGGGACAGTGACTCCACCACCTCCCTGGGCACAGAAATGTAAAACTCAGGGCCCAGCTGTGTGCCTCTTCTCTTTAACAAAGCTATACCTCCTTGGCATCAACCTACATTTTGCTTTGATAACTGCAGTTAATATCTGTTAAGCATAAGTAATTCTATGAGAAAGTTTGTTCTCCCTTCTTAAAAGATGCGATGCTCTCGAGACTTTTTAAAGACACTGCATTTTTTTCTTCTGTGGAAGTTAACTGAATTTAGAGCCTCAAAAGGATGGATTTCAATAGTGGTAACTCCACACTGAATCATCCGAAACATTCCCAGGAAGGGGAGTTGTACTTTGTCCCTGTTGCGTCTAAAGAAGTTTCACAAAGTAAAGCAATTCACGTTGGACAGTAAAGGTCTAGAAGCCAAAATCTGACACTGATTTGATGTCAGTGCTTTGCTGATTTCTCCTGCAATTACAGAATCAAATGCATTAATCAGATTGATTTGTGCACATGTGCTTTTCAAAAAAAAAAAACAGATGTTGATAGGATGGAAAGGATAGGCAACACGTCTTACCCCAACTGGTGTTAACTGGGAGGCAAGGTGTCTGGGTTACATGTCCATGGCCATGAGAGAAGAATGGTAGAAATGGCCATGTATTTCACAAGATATCCATTGTGGGGCTCCCTATTTTATTAATGCATTCTTCCTAATCCCCCCAGCTTCAGTACCTTACTGGAGCATTCAGTTTTGTGAAATTCTTGGCGAGAGCTCACCATATCTTCTCATATCCTACAGGAGCAAAAGCAGAAAGTCTCTTGCAAACTCTTTTCCTTCTGAGCACACCTGATAATTTCTCTTTAAACCTCTTTGTTGGGGCAGGCTCTAATTTATTCACAAGTAACAGCAGATTAGCAGGAACTGAAATAAAGTGGATTTTCGTGAATAAAAGTCAGAAGGACTCTATTTCTGTGGAACAGGCAAAACGCTGTGGGCTTAACGCCTCCTGAAGATGAACTGAGGAAATGGTTTCGAGGCCACAGTTGTCACTTGCAATATCAATCAGGCTTTACCTTCCCCATGGTCTGAGAGTAGCACAGTCAGTGAATAAAACAGGAAAGAGAGAAACTACAGGAGAAAATACAGAGATTTCCCAAAGAAACACCTCTTCAGTTTCTCTCATTCTCGCCCTAGGAGTCAGACGTTGTAACCCTGCTGCCATATTCTTGCGGTTTGTTGAGTGGAAAATGCACATGTGTTCAAACAGCTGTACTGTTAGAGGCTCCATCCGAAATGCAGTGGAACATCTGTAGGACAAGGCAGAGGTGTCAAGTGAAGTGTGTACACCTCGAGCGAACGATACGGCACTGTGTTGACAGAGCCTTCTGTTGGAGCTGGGTTTTCTCAGCACAGCAGCAGGGCAGCTCAGCTTCTCCCAGACAGGGATGCTTCTCTGGGATTTCTCCAGCTTGCCTGCCCATGCTTGAGAAGCAGAGGGCTTCAGAAGTAGTTCTCTGCAGGCTCACTGCAGTAGCACATCGCAAGATGTCACCTTTTGGGGACGGTTTGTTAGCACTGTGTCACTGGAGCACCTTACAAATGGAATTTTGTTACTCTTCAGTCCTTCCTTTTCTTGGAAAGAGCCATGCAGGGGTAGCCTTGGTGCAGCAGCCATGACTCCTGTGCTGAAAGGCACCAGTGTCTGCAGCAAGGGCTGTGCATCCAGAGCTTCTGGAACACACAACAATTGTGCTCAAAAGTCAAAAAGCTTCTTGTGCATGCAATATGCACAAGAAGTTCGTAAAAGGCTGCTTTTCCAATTGAAATGTATACACTCACACACATCTTCTTTACTTGCCAGAACCGAGAATTGTAGAGCTAAGAATGCACTTGTTAAATGTCAGTTTTACAAGAAAAGAAAGAGCAAGCTAGCACATGGGTAGTATTTCATCTCCAGAAACCTGTGTTTGAGATGAACTCAGCATCAAAGATGAGCTCTGAGCTTCCCCATATTCTGGGAATGCCCTGATCCAGAGTTTGGCTCCAATCATTGTGTAAGCAAGAGCCATGTGTTAAGCTCAGATCCAGAATGGAGCGTTCCCAAAAATCTGAGGAAGTTCAGATCCAGGGTTTTGGCTTTAGCCCACATCTAATTCAAACCAAATTGTCATCAAGACTCCAAGTGGAAATGAGTCAGGCAGCCCCATCTCAGCAGCTGACAAGATGTCCGCACTGCATAATCACCGCACACAGTTTGGCAGCCAGCAAGCACCCAGCCTGGGAGCAGAGCACGGCTGCACCTGCAGCTCACAGCATTCCCCAGGGCCCTTCTGCTTAGCACCCACCTCCCCAAAGGGCACAGCCTGCTCCTTGGCAACACCTGGACCTCACCCAGAAGGTGAGCAATGAGCTGTCCCATGCACAGATGAGGACTCTGTGAAATACAATAACCGCCAATTTCACTCAGAGCCACACACGGATGTTGGTTGCTGTGCATCCCCATTCCTTATTGGCTCTGCTTTCTTACTGCTGAGAGTCCCCAGTCAGGAGCTGTCATCGGCCCTTGGGATACATCTATATTGCAGTGCAGACCCCCCTGCATGGCAGCAGGGAGCTTCGTTGTGCCATTCCCCAAGCAGATGGCAGAGGGGTGCCTGTCCTGTGTTCACACTCACTGTGGTCATAACCCCCCAGTAGACTTGCTTTGTGAATCTCTTCATCAGAAGGAGATTTTGCATCAAACCTGGAACAAGCACTTAAAGGATTGTTTCCATCATCCTTGTTTAGATTTCAAAAAAGCTTCTCTGAATGCAGCATGGAGCTCACAAAGAATTTCGCATCCCATTTTCCACATGCTTTGAAATGGCAATGGTCAGTTTTGCCATTCTCACACAGCTCCAGTAGAAATCTCTCGCTCTCATTACTAGCAATATTTATATCAGCTCTCTAGAAATACAGTCAGACCTTTTCAGAGCTAAGTCCTTTACAAACATGCAGAAATGCAATTTTACAAGCTGTTCGCTTCAGTGTCCGGAGCTGCAGCGGTGAAAAACTTGAGCTGGGCTGCTCCCTCCCAGCAGCAGAGAAAGCTCAGGGAAGAGAGGATCACTTCTCCTCTGTCTCAGCCTCTGCAATGGAAGCACACGTGAGCTCAATGGAGAAGTTTAAAGAAAAGATCTTTCTCTTCTATGCATTTGTTTTAGAAAAAAACTTGTTGCATCTTTAACATCGTTGCTCCCTTTGCACAGCTCTAACACATACAGAACTCAGAAGATCGTATACTTTTAGGGGAGGCAAAGTGGCAAAAGTGTGCCATGAAGTTGGTGCTGGTTTCTACTTGTGCACAGCACCATCCTGCAGGGGTGGAGGAGCAATTACTTTAATGCAACTGAAAAAGCAGCACAGTTTCCTTGCACAAATCCAACCAAGGCAAAGCTGCGCTCTGCTTTCAGAACCTGTAGCTCAACTGGGGCAGAGAAACCTCTCTCTGGAGGGTGTGAGACATAGGCAAAAGCCTGCAATGACCCACAGACGGAGGATGAAATGTCTGTGTTTCTTCCAGTGCTTTGCCTCGCAGGAAAGAGTTAATGAAAAGTAGCTAGACATAGCGTGGTGCTTCTTATGGAATCACATGTTGCGAGAATAATGCAAGCGAACAACTTTCGCAATGATGCTGAGGTCATCCGACCGCAAGCCTCCAGCTCTATTATTTGCAAGGCAGAGATTCTGGGACAGAGTTGTGGGCAAAAGTTCTCATCCATGGGAATCCAGCCAAATCTCTACAGGGCCTTAGAGACACCTGGAAGGAGATAAGCATGACAATTATTTGCTAAAAGAAGGGGCACTTTTGTTCTCTCCTCTCAGCCACCCCCACCCCATAGCAAGTCAGCAGCCTTTTGTGGTTTTGTCCCACGTGATGCCTCCAAGAGAGACAAAGAAGCACAACATCCTATCGGAGTGAATCACATAACTTGGAAATGACCTGATTCACACGTTTTCCATTCTCCATAGCTGATGTGAGTCTTAAAAGAAGATATAATAGGTTCTGATGTTTAGCCTGCAAGTTGTTGGAGCCTATGCTCCATTTTCCAGCTCAAGTTAGAACACAGGAAAATACTGTCTCTTTTAATGAAGAGCCTTCTTGTTAGACATGGCCAAATGCCTGCACAGGGCCTGCTCAAAGACCTTGGAGGGGATCAGAAGAGTAAAAAGCAGCACTGATACCAGTGTGGTTCCAGGATGTGCTCAGGCAACCGAGCACGTTGTGGTCTAAATAAAGAAATATCTCACAGAATAAATAATAGATAAAAGTAATAAAACTGCATATTTCTATCTCTAACAGCAAAGAGAAACCTAATTGATTTTTAACTGCATCAAGAAATCTCCCTGGCTGCGGCACTGAAAGCTGAGTACTATAACTTGTGCCTGACCAATTGAGGACCAAACACTGCTCTTCGTAAACAGCTGAAAACCTCCTAATGACTAAAAGCAGAAGGACTCAGGCCCCCTGTAACTAAAATAAAGTTGCTCAACAACCTCGTTAGAGGAGCTACCTGACACAGGAACCGGACACAAGACCTGGAGAACATGCAGCATCTACGCCAGCCACTGTCTTTGTTTATCTTGGTTTCAGTGGTTTGCTTTATGTTCCAGTTGGAATGGTATATGTATATTTTATATATACAGAAAATATAATTTTCAGAATGATCTGGAGCACTACAACTGGCATCTGTCCAGGTCCAGCATGCCAATGTCTGCCAGGCTTCTCCTTTCATGGATTCCTGCAGTCAATGACACATGGGTGGGCAAGGTAAAAGAGGATGGGTGTGTGGCAAGCAGAAAACAGTATATCCTGTCACCCCCAACTTCATTTGTTCATTTTACATTTGTTATTATTATGTAAATTCATCTTGGGCTCCCAAGGTTGTTGGTACTGAGTTTAATGACAGCCCTGCCTTCCTTCTGTGGAAAAGCCAGTAGGTTGGCTCTGAGCTTTTTATGTTGACCTTATTATTTTGTCTTAAAAGACTCTTTTCCAGGGCACATATGACATGTTTGGAGCAGTAACACTTCTAGATGTGCTTGAGATAAATTCCCAGGTCTAAATTAGCCCAAAACTCAGAGAATTTGAGATGTCACTTTGCAACCTGTCTTTAAAGGGTCTTTCCACCCCCAAAAGGAGAAGTTGTTTTCCAGATTCACTTCTGCCCAATCAATCTTTTAGTCTTCTTAGAGTTGACCCAGGTCAATACGGATAATAAAGTCACCAGACAATTGCTACAGCCAAGCTTGGACCCCAGCTAGCTGAATAGACAAGAGCTGGACAGAGAGAGGTTAAAGGATTAAGGAGGTTAAAGGGTTTGTCCTGTCCAAAGGGAAAACGGGTACAACCAAAAAGACATTAACGTCTTGGGTATTATGACCTACAGCCCAGTGGTCTCAGTGTGCTCTCTCCAACCCAAACAGTCATCTTACATCACTGGCAGCCAGAATGTCCCAGTAGGTCCCATCTCTCCCAGGGCACCACTGTAAATAACCCTCAGTTTGCACTGAAACATTGATATTGCAGAGGTAAAACTGAGGTTAGAATGTGGGCTAAATTTTCAATATTATCCTAAACTGGACATTTATATTTTGAAGGACTAGAGAGTACAAGCTCTCTGTTCTGTGATAAGTGGATACTTTCTGCTTTAAAATCAGGTGTTCTTGTGTTGATGGATTTTTGGCTCTTTACCACACATGTGATTCACATGCCCCCATGTAAGAGGAAAATAACTAAGGAAAGATTAATTCATTTAAGAAAATAAAGCACACAAAGGCATGAATGAAGGGGACATACCATTGCTTGCAGGTGATTAAGAGTCTACAGTTAATTTGTGGTGGTTTACACACAGCCCCCCCAAAATAATACCTACTGCCTCCCACGGAGAGGGACAAAAGATGTGTGGTCTGCACCCTGACCAGCAGGGCATGGGCTCCCACAATGTCCAATGCACTTCAGAGATGTTCTGGGATAGGATATGATGAGATGGAATAAACAGTGGAAAGCAATTGTGATGGCATCTGATGGGTTGTGTTAAGTTTAGGTGTAGCTTGTCAGAGCCATGAGCCCCATGGTTAGAGGACAAGGACCATCCACTCAGTGCAGCACACAAAGCACCACTGAACTTCATGGCATCCTTCAAGCAAGCCTTGGGGAGCTATGGTCTCAACAGCTAGTTAACAACTAGTTAAAGGGAACAATGCAACTCCTCCAACTTCCCCTTGAGAACAGTGTTAAATGCGGACAAATGACCCAGCAACATGTTCAGAGACACGGGGTACCACCAAGAAGGGGTGGTTGTACATCCTTCCTGCTCTGACAGACTGCGGTGAGTGCGGCTCTGGGGACTTATATTTTCATTCCAGGTATTTGTGTTTACTTTTTATTTGCTCTTTAAATCACTTGAGGAGCCTTTTGTGGGGCTGAAATAACATCACACCAGACCTTCTCACGGTTCTCCAGTTCCCTGGGAGTCAAAACACGGTGGAAAAAACAGATCTCACGTTATTTTTGGCCACACAAATTGCACCCAGGGGAAGGAAGAGTAAAAGACCATTAAAAAACATAATCATAAATAATGGAATATTGAGGTTTGGGGGAGTTACTGTGGAGCCTGAACACAGGTTAAGGATCAAAGACGGATTGCAATTACTTTCCTGGTTCCACACATCCTACCTGCTGTTCTTTGGACATTGTACTGTGTGGCTAAGATCACCCTTCACCTCAACATAAAACCATACCAACACAAAGCCAGATCTCACATGTTAACCCACAAGAAGCTGTGTGTCACTGGGCAGCTCAAGGATATGTCCCAGCTGTTAGAAAAACACAGGCTCACAGCTAATCCCATCATTCCATTATTCACTCGTGAACAGACAAACCACACAGAACAGTGCTCAGTATAGCATCACTGGCAGTAGGCAGACTGCTCTTCTCTCCTAAAGAAGAGTGAACTGCCACACTGGGTACATCCAGAGGATGCCTCCAAAATCCAATGGCTTTTCACCTAATAACCTCAGACCTACACCCTGAGGGATATCCTTCTGTGTCCAAGCTAGTGTCCTTCTAAGTGGAGTGCAATACATCCCATTAGACGTTAGATATCTGCAGACGAGATAATTACGCTGGGCACTGCTATAACACAAGGGAGAAAGATGAGCATTTCTGAGGTTACTGAAGTTCTTATTCATAAGGGAGGCCAGAAGAGTCAGTCTTCAACAGTACTCTCCTTTGCCCACCAATAACAAAACCACACCAGCTGCCTAGCTCAGGTGTCACATCTACATAGAGGCTTACTTAGGTTTCTCAGACACAGAAATACCTAAAGCAGCAAAAGATATTTCCCATACTATGTGACAGAACACACAACATGCTTAAAACTGTTATTACCTTGCAACACAGCCATGCCCTGAGCAGCCCATTCCTTTCTGCTCACACCTGGCTCAGAGGAGGGCTTCCTGGCCCCCCACAGGTGCACCTGTTCCCCTCAGGGGGAACCCAGTTGGTAGATGAGAGTTGGGAGAAGCACAGGAGGCACAGCCTGGTTCCTCTTTTCCACATCCCTGTTAGGAGCTCACTAAGCTCAGCACTGACCTCTAAATACAGTACTGCTATTTTGGACATGCCACATGGCCTGGCAGGCAGCTCCTGCCACATCCTGCCTCCACACAGCATTCAGCATGGATAGAAGCACTCTTCATTCATGCCCAGTTCCCATTTGGAGCAAGGATAATCATAAAATGCTCTCTCTTGCTTCTGTTTTCACTCTAACAGGCCTTGTTTCACACTAGGAACCTACTTTCAGCATCCCAAGCTTCATTAACATCATTTACACCCCAAAAGCACATTGAAAGGTGTTAATTGAGTAACGTACTTCCACTAAAAGCATATGTACAGGGGAGATGTAATGAAACCCTATGGCTGACAGGACTGTTGAAGAGCAGTTTTAACATGCATCTCTAGGAAAAGCCATAACTTGTTCATCTTAGTTTAAAAGGAGAGCTGCAGTGACTCCTAACTTCTGCTAAAAGAGATTCGGCTTGCTTTGTTTTCAGCCCTTTCAAGGATTTTTTGCTGGATAAATGCAGAAAGTGAGGCTGTGAGATGCTTCTGCATTTCAGGTGCATTCACAATTGCATGAGCCTTAAAATAAATGGGGCAGAGAGGGGGGTGTAAAAAACACCACAAAAAAAAAACAGTCATGGAGTTCCTGGAATTAAAAACATTTGTGATTTAGGTGCTTTTACATAAAGTGAGTAGGAAATTTTAAAAAGCACAAGCAAGTAAATATGAAGAGACTGATGATGTGGGCTTGGAGGAAATCATGGCAGGGAAAGGAAGGTGGGTGTGTTTCAGCCTGCAGGAAGCTGCAACTTAGAATCAAAGGCAATTAATGGCGAGGACCTTTCAGTTTTAAATTGCTCCTTTTCAGAGAGATGCCACTAGATTCTGTGACAGCCAGGTCCAAACCTTCAGTCTTAGGACTTCAGCTCTTAGGGGGCTCTCACTCAGTTTTGCCGTTGGGTTTTGTAAGCAAAGCGGCAGTTGAGGCTACTCATTTGGAAGGAACTTTTTCAGGACATGAACTGAAGCTACAACTTGCTTCATATCAGCCCACTGAAGAGACATCTTCTAATGCTTTTGGCCTCTAATGACCTGTGGCAGCCAAGATGAGGAATGAGAAGAGGTCTGACTGGTGGTTGGATCATACTGTGAAGCCATCCAATTCTCACTTCTTCATGTTGTGACATTCCAAGCCACTAACTTTTTACAACACTGCCATAAGAAACAAAAAGCAAAAGCACCACAGAAGCTAAAAAATATCTCAAAAACTTCTTCTGCTGGGCAGCAATCTGCTCTGTCCTCGTGCTCTGGTCTCCACAGAGAGCACAAAGCCATGCCATGCCGATGGGCGATGTGATAGAGGCAAACCTGGGGTGAAAATGCTGCACTTGGGAACCTGGGTGATTTCATTCAAAAGGGAATCGGAAAATGCCTTTCCATCTGTTGCATTAATAGGTGGTTAACAATGTGATCTAAGTAAGATGAGAAAAGGAAGGGGTCCTATTAAGAAATACACAGAAGTCTGATCTGGCTTTCATACCTAATGAAAAAGACTGCCTTCTTTAAATTACAAAGGTATGTGTGTGACACAGCCTCATTCAACACAGTCAGGTTATGAATATAAGTGTGAATAATCATCCGAGTCATGCTGACATTACCTTGATTATATTCTTCGCATGCAGAAATGATTGTTTCACGGCCCCATTCAAACTACAAGTGCACGCATGGTGAATAAGTGCTAGCTTAATTGTTTTCCTAGCAAAAGATAGAAAATAGTTTGATCTCTTCCCTGGTAACTGAAACAAGTGTTTCCATGGGCAAGAGAGCTAACGAATTTTGGTTTCTCATGATTTGTACCATGCAGCTTCCTGACTTACTTGAAATCTAGGAGAGCTGCGGCATTGATGCTTTCCTCATTAAGTGTGTATGTGAGGAGTTTTAAAGTGCTTTAAACATAGGAGGTAATCCTTTGGATACCTATCAGGGATAGAAACCTTCACTGCGGAGAGGAGTTTCAGTTGTCTAGGATTAAGACTGAGCCAAGATTGAGGCTCTTGACATCAGCATAGGCACTATGTGTTTTCTTCCTTCCTCTATCCTCTCCCCACGCTACTACAAAAGCTGTATGAACTTGAATCCTTTTAGATCTCTACTGTTTTATCAAAGTCAGTTCCAATACACCAGAAAGTTCAAAAGTCATTAAAGATGGCTGACAAATAGACACTAGTACAGAGCAAAGATCGCAAAAACTTCATGTCCTTAGGGATGTAGGCAGCAAATAAGCCTGATGTTTTCAGACATGTCTGGAGGGAGCTGGATTCCCTTTTCCTGGAGAAATAAGCCCTCAACTCACTTTGAATGACTCTAGATATTCCATGTGGAACACAGCAGCCACTGTGTTGTACAGAAGTGACACGCTTGCCCCTCCATTTGCCCATTGCCACGGCACCAAAAATGGAAATTATTCACTACAGCCTCTTGTGTCTTTACACTCTCAGTGCAGCAGCAAAGTGTTCACAATGCCTTCTCAGATATGTGGATCAAAGCCGAAGGTCAGCGCGGTCAGCAAGCAGCCTTGGTTACCACCACACCCAGCCCAAGCATTCTTCCTTCTCCTCTGCTGACAGCCAGGGCTGACTCCCCACATGTGACTCCCCCACCATCCCCTCCCCACCGCAGGTTTCTGGTCTTGCACAACTGAGGCTACAAATTGCATGGGCAAATTTGTCACACTGCAGGCCAAGAGTGCCAGGCCACATTTCCCCTTTTCCCCATCCTCTCTCTGTCTCTCCCCCCAGCACACACGCACCCAACCCACTCCACTCTGCATTGGTTCCAGCAGTTTTCCTATGGCCTGTGTCCTCCACAGCTGCACAGAAAGCGTGTTAGGAGAGACTTTGCAAAGTTAAGGAGGTGAAGGATACCCTCCTAGACTTGTCACAAGCAAAGAAACACTAATGCGTTTCTCCAGGAGATCTTGAAAGCCATGATGAGGTTATCTATAATTTAAAGAAAAAGAAACTCAGTGAGAAGCAAATAGCTCTTTGGAAAATCCTCGAAACGCAATGGATATCAACAGAATGTTTCTACCACTCTCAGGAAGTACTGCCAGCCCACATCTTTCTGCTAACTCCTAATGGGTCCATTAACTACTCCTAAATAATGATGGAAACCATATGGGTGCACAGGTGGTCTCTCAATAAATACCAAATGAATTCAGTATGATCACCATTAACACAATTAATACCCAGCCAATCTACAATGATGGAACTATTAAAATTAAGCGCTACTATATTTCCTCAGTCCCGTGGCAATTTTACAATGGAAACAAAAGCTCAGAATTAACTTTTTTAATTATTATTATTTTTTATTGCAGTTATTTGATTTTATTTACTTACAGGCAGGTTTCAGGCTTCTGTGTACTCTTTGGTGTCTTTGCTCTGCTCTGCACATCCGGAGGTATTTTGACACTGAGAATAAATAACTCGGAGAAAAATTAATTAAAAACATCTAATTAAAACAATTGTTTTTTACTTGGGGGGGGAGTTAGATGTATGAATCTGGGTACAGAAGCTCCCTACTTTCTACAGAAGGCTGTAAACTTGAGCAATGAATATGAGAGTGCCACAGCTGCTCTTTTTATCATCTATACCACAAGTTCATCCCTGTTCCCTGATGGAACTATTAGCATGGTTGGGGTTTCATTTTAATTTTCTTTGGATCAGATCAGTACTGTTCCAGCGTATGTGGTGGTCCATCCAATTGTCAAAGGAAGAGGAACACATTCAGAAGTGACCTTCTGTAATGAAATGCCTGACATCATCTCATCTTCAGCCCACATGGTTGATACGATATTTTGGCTTTCAAACTAGAAAGAATTAAGTTTTTAGTTTGTAGAACCAGACCAGTGATCTAGGTTCAGGTTCAGTTTCCATTTCATGTTTCCCTTGAAATCAATAGCAAAGCTCCCCTGAGGTGTATGAAGCAGTATCAGTTCCAAAGTCTGTGTGGTCGAGTGCAGGTCAAATTGAAGGTCCTGGCTTTTATCCATCTTCTCAGCAGATGAAAAAGGGGTGCTTTAAATTTTGCATAATGTTGTCCATTTTGCTCCAGAGACTACTTAATTTGAATCACTGCAGTCTTGACTGAGAGAGATTTGGACATAAGGATTTGGGACCCTTGAAGCCCTAACAAAGTTGGTCCTGCTCTGCAGGGCACTGGGGTCAGAGGGACATTGTTGATGCAGCAGAAACTGAGTATGGCAAAAACACTACTTGAAATCAGTGCATTTCACCGCTGGGGCTTTGGTTGGAAAACTCATGTCTCATCAGTTTCACAGGGTACTTGCTTGGATTAATGGCAGTTTCAGGCTTGCTGCAGCTCGTGCCAAGTTAAGGGAGAGATTTCTCAATGCATGGGTGCAAACTATGTTCCGAAAAGCACAGAAGACTCCTCGTTGAGACTGCAGTGAATGAGATGCATCTTTTATTTTATGGCTGGAGAGATCCCAGTGCATCTTGAGTTTCAGGACAAACTTTTGGATCTGCTCCTTTCTGCCAGACCAGGATTTCGGCCTCCAGATGTCCCTGCAGTTTTTGATTTTCACAGCTTCTCAGATTGAACCTATCTGGCAAAACCAAAAAGACACATGCAGCCTGGACCTGCCCACGATTATATTGTGTTTTCATATCATCTGTGTCCTTAAACAATCCACTCGTTTCTATCCAGTACACCATCTTCATACCCAATAAATACGCTACCGAGAACAATCTGTGTGAGGCTTGGGTGAAGCTGCATTTGAAAGTTCCCTAAACTGTGGTTCTATGAAACATGTTGCGTGTGCAGCACAAAGCTCATTTCACAATTCCTTGCTAACTTTTCAGATAAGCTGCCTTGCACATAGACTGTTCTCAAGTGTTTCTGATTATCTCCAAGTATCAATGCTCTTGAATAGAAGTCTGTGTTCCTAATTTTAATAACATAATTTTGCAGTGTGCTAAGGTATACGGGGACAATGCACTCTTGTTTCAGAACTCAAATGCCCATGAAGTTATTCATCAATCTCTTTTTCATTTAAATTCACACTTTACCTTAATTTGTGTTTCAAATGCAGATGAGGCCTTAATTAAATAAAAATTCAGCAGATGGTTTCACATTCTCTGTTCAATTTACATTCCTTGTACCTTCCTAAATGCTGGACTTTATCTCCAGATCCAGAAGTATTACCATTAAACCTCTTCTTTTAAACAAATACGTAATAATTGGTAGGCCGAAGCGGGCTACACAGGAATAAATTAAATATTGATTACCAAATCTTAAAAGCCTCAAGTTTGTGCGTACATTTGGAATAAATATCCAAAAACTTGCATGAACCTTCAGAAATGAATCAAAATTCACATATGTACCAGAGGTTTCATTTTCTTTCAGTTTAACAACAAAAAGAGTTGACAGGAGGAGGCAGCTTTTTCTTTTACGTTTTGTGACATCTTTATCCCATCACCCAGGGGTCTGAGAGGTTAATTTGACAAAAAAAAAAACCCAACCAAACAACAACAACAACAAAACCCACCAACTGGGGGGAAATTTTCAGTAATCACTGTTGCTCTACAGGAAAATCAACAGTGTAGTTGTACCCAAACAAAGAGCAGGAGCTCAGGGGCTCCAAGTGTCTTTTGTTTCACCTGATGTTGGTCATGAGCTGAGACACAGCAAAAGTTATAAGCAAAATGACAAGAAAAAAAAAAAAAACCAAAACTTTCTATTATGTCTGATTCAGGACTCTGCCTACTAGGTGAGTAAATATATCCTACCCTTCTCAGCGGCAGTGCTGACATTTTATTGTTGTCTCCTTCAGAGGAAATTAAGAAGCAAAGAACTCTGTCCATTTCTGTTCCGTTTGAGGAATATTCCATATACACAGAGTACAAAAAGCAGCCTTGTGTCCCCCATTCCCTTTGTGCTATACATCCACTATTGTCCACATCCTTACGGGGTGCACACTGATAAAATTAGGCTGCTTCTCTTCTCCTCATGTTAGTTTCCTGTTCGGCACCGATTTATAAGCCCACGTAAATCTACTCTGTCCTACAGGCTCTTCTACCTCTGCATTGCTAACCATATCACTGCATCACTCACAGCAAACTCATAAATTGTTTCCTTTCAACTTCCTTCCTTTGTGTGTTGTGCAAGTGGAGTGGCCCTGCAGCATGTTGCTGGATGGGGATTCCAATTTTACACCCCACAGCTGTAGGTCTCCATCACCTCCCAACCTGCCTGGGGGGTTCACTTATTTATTTGGAAGTAGCCTCAGCAAATGTGACAATATTGGTGTAGTTCAGCAGCCTGAAGGAAAAGAAATCTATTCAGCTTCCCCTTTTGAAGAGATATTCCCTACTGGCTAATAAAAACTTTAATAAAAATTCTGTTGATGCTTTGCAGATGTCCCCAAGAGCTGAGTGCTGGGTGGGCATGGTGCAGCTAGCAGGTACAGGGAGACAGAATTTGGGCCCAAGAAGAGGTTGGATGGCTGCTAGAATTTATGGTGAGTGAGAAGGGTGGAAGACAGATCCAGATGGGGTTTGCAATCAGGAAAGATGCAGCACTTCAGTGAGGGGCTGAAGTGGGGCTGTGCTTTATGTTTGCAGTTACTAAAATGCCCTTATTTGTTCCAACTGAAGAAATGTTCCTTCTGAACAGTGGAAATGTTATCAGCTTGGTCATTCTCATGATGTTTCTAGTGTCTGTGGGTATGTACAGAAAAACACTTCACAAAGCAAGTTCCTCTTTGGGGATCATGGGATTCAAAGCGCCTTCTGGGGCTCTTGATGTTCACATCTGTTGGTTGTATGTTTGAAGTTCCAGTTAGGACCTGCTCTGGGCTCAGATAAAAGAGGAAGAACATGATGTTGTCCTAAAGGAGGGTGCTGGCATGAAACCACAAGCGGTCACTTGTGGCAGCAAGCTTTGCTTTGTCCCTTTCAGAAATGGGAGGAGAAGTAGAGCACTTCTGGGGAGCCGCAGGACTCCAGGTTGCTCAGACGACTCCTTCCCAAGCCACAGTGCATAGAACAGTGTCATCGTGGGTTTGGTGATGGAGGTTGGTGTTATCAAGTCTTGGTGGCACATTGATAAATACACATTAAACTGTGAAGGCTCAAAATCTTCCACTCTCCAGCACGTTTCTGTTGGGTTTCTGTTGGGTTTTCTCTCTCAGTTAGGGCTGTAAGATCCCTACTCAGGGTCTGGTGCTTTGCTCCCTGGGCTGTCTCTGCACAGCAGTGCTGTGGCTCACCCAGCAGCCACATTCACTGGGCTTGGGCACAGCCTCATCCCTTCTGCCGTCACAGTGAAAAATGGGTAGGGAAAACTGTGCATAAACTGACTGATATTTTTGCCCGGTACAGGCTGGCTTAATTTTGGAAACAGAGGCACAACAGCACTACAGCACTTGTGATGCCAAGAAAGCCTTTCTGAAATGAAAGTACATCCTTTATTTTTCCACTGTGTTTTTTTATCATGATCCCTCCAAAGATGAAAATGTCAGTGTTAGATAAAAATGAGAGCAAGTCACTTGGTTGACTCTTAAAGATGCATTCAGCGCAGACACAGGTTTGCAGGACAGTAAGAGACTTCAGGAGAGCCATTGATCCATCAGGAAGGGGGAAGTAGGGGCATTCACTGCTGGATAAAAATAAGCCACTTGAGCAAGAGATGGCACAAGCTGTTGCGGTTTGCTTTCACGTGACACCTTGAAGAGGAAATAGAGGAGATGACTTAGATGGACAATGAGATGACTTAGGTAGGGCAATGCCCCTCAGAATGATTCATATAACTTCAAAGCAGCCTCTCTTTCTCACATGCAAATTTTCCATTTGGCACAGTTGACATGGGTATAGAGTAAGAAAGCGATTGCCCTTGTGCAGTTCTCCTGTGTGTAGAAACAAAGATTTAAAAAAAATCTGATTTCACATGGCCACCCTGAAGTATTACCTCATCTGATTCAAATATTAACCCAGAGTCCCCACTATATGTGTATATATATATATACATATATGTACACAAAACTCTGGTTCACCATCCCCTTACTGCTCACAGCTACACATGAAGGAGAGAGGATGTGGATTCAGTGGGGTGGAAATGTAAAACTTTCCCAATTTAAGGAAATAAGAAGTTAAGGCAACAGAGAGATGAGCAGATAAAATTAGCAGTTGGAGAGATTAAATTTGAGTGCCCACACCTGGAAGCCAACTTCCAGCTAACAGTGCAGGGCAGATGGATCCTGAGCTGGTAAAAGAGCATCTCAGTAAAGTTCAAGTATTCATTTTCTTCTACCAAGGCAACACCAGAAGTATTTCAGATTTCTGAATTTCTGTTGTTTGCTCTCCCTCCTGCCCTCCCCCACATTCAACCAGGAAGGAGGAGTGTATTCTCTTTGAAAGTGTTTTTCAAACAGACCTAGTCCAGCGGGTGATTAGTCCACATGTCTGTGGTTTGTGTGTGTGTGCGTGTGCGCGTTCAAATACACAGGAGGCAGAGAAGAAAAGAGGACTGGAGGCAAAGTGGATCCAAAGCATGAGCTATCTCCTTATTAAAGACATACCACAGCCTGCATGTAACTCCCAATGAACTCTTAGATCACCACATGACCTATTTATCTCCATTAGAAGAGACAAGATGTAACCTGGTGCCGTTATCCTGATCCTGTGAACTCAGAAGCTCATAGTGGTTCACAGCAAACTTCTGCCTTCAGAAGGGTGGCATGCACAAGGCTTTGCCCAGATAAGAAGTATCTTGT
Organism: Alectoris magna; assembly: GCA_030625065.1. Lineage (NCBI taxonomy): Eukaryota > Metazoa > Chordata > Aves > Galliformes > Phasianidae > Alectoris > Alectoris magna. Next base: position 9,405,689 of record CM060576.1, on the reverse strand, counting down.
CTAGGGTTCACCTGACTCTGAGTTAGCCTTCCTGCAGGCTGTCAGCCTGGCGTTCATTAGGAGGCCTGCAAATGAAATTGCTGAAAACCCATAAGTCAAATCCAAGATGGCAGATGGAATAGTTTGTTGGGTGAGCAATGATCATCTCAGAGTTGCTGGCCAAACAATTTAATGGTGGCCTGCTGTTTTCAATATCCCATTCATCCCCTGGAGGGCTGTTTGCTGCCTTCCTTTGGGCATGCATTTATGCTCAACTGCATCCATGCTGGCTCACTGAAGAGATGAGAACAAGATTTGATGCTGTAGGACTTATTTTGTGCCTCTTTACTTTGGAAAGCAGTATCAGAACCAACCTTTCAAATATCACAAGATAATGAGACTAGTTTCAAAAGTACAGAGGATTTTTTTTGTCCAGTTTTTAAAAATAAATAAATAAAGGAAAAGAAGAAATGTTCCCTTTATTTGCTTATCATTTTGGGGATCCACGCAATGAGTATTTTGAAGTTCCTCTCTGTAGCCAAAACACACTCCTAACTTAATTGTTGAAAAAAAAAAAAAATGAATGCTGAGCTTCTTGTGGGGCTGCAAGAGCTGGGGACAATCTAAAAATGCACCAAACCTCCCAGCTGCCCCAATTCCTACCCTACCCACTCCCAGGTATCACTCTGATTTGCTCTGCACCAATACAATTCTTCGCGCTGGTGCTGGTCTGCACACAGAACTGCTGAAAATTGTCTTCACCCTTATCCCTTCTTCTTCCTTTTTTTTCTCCCCCACAAAGAAAAACTTGCCAGGTCTGCATCTTTTTCCCTCAACTGTTTCCTCTTTTTAATGTTAAAAGCATGTGCTGTACAGCCTATTTTCATGCTGAGATGTTAACTGTTTTTCAATATTAGTTTTCGTGCAGCTGTATTCAGTGGTAGCAACAGCCCAAAGGGCACAAGGGGGCTATGTGGCATGGAAAGTGCATCTGCAAGGAGCAGGACAGCACTGCTCTTACCAGGTGAAACCTGAGGCTACTTTGCAAATTCTCCCAGATAGCCCAGCATAAAATCACCTGCAGGAAAAGTCATAGACACAAGTTCCCTCTGCACAGGCCAGTGCATCCTTTAGCATGAGCAAAACACATTTGTGACTGCGCCTCCCATCATATTTATTTATGGTCAACATATCTGCAGTGGTACCCATCACCCAGTTGGCTGGGCTGGAGCTGGGCACCAGCACAAGTTAGCTGCAGGCTTCCAGCATGAATGATCCACCTTTAGGTGAAGCACTAAAGCTATACTGGAAATAACTTTTCTTTCTCAAATAGAAGCTTGAAGATGTTATTTTATTTTTTCACCTCAATTGGGATGAAAGGAAAAAGGTTGAAATTCCTTTGCAAATCCATGTGTTAAATATAAGGGCCAATGTGTAACTGGGATGATTTTTTTCATGTTGACCCTTTCTTTTTAAATGACTGCAGACTAATGTGAATTTCAAACACAGGACTCATTGACTTCTTTCATACAGAAAATGGAAATTTTGCTTTTTGAGACTATAAAAAACCACACCTATTGTTTTTTTCTAAATATCTTTCTAAGGCAGGAATCAGAAATGAGCCGTTTCCCACAAAAAGGTCTTATTTTCACTGAATTTGCATTTTTGACTGAAAGCCTTGTTTCAAAGCCTCGAAACTAGATCACCGTGCAGCAGCTTTTACATCTAATTGGCCTCAAGGAAGAAGCAAACTCTGTGGGTGGGATTCATCTCTCCTACTTATAGGTGCTTAGTCTGAATTAGTCACCGGTAGTCAATGGCACCTCCAAGGGGCTCTTCTCTCTGTGTCAGTCGTAGAGCGCCTAAAGGAGCAGCTTGCACTTGATACTCACTTTTTTGGTGGCTAAAATTAGGAGAGAGAATCCCTGTCCTTCCAGCTCACAGTGCTGGCAGGGGAAACAAGTGGAGCATCCTGGCTTTGGTGGTTTCAAGCTGAGGCTTGCTGGAAGAAGGAGAAGGAGGCGGGCTCTTCGTCAGCTGGACAAAAAGAGTAAAACATTCTTAGGTGACAGAAGAAAAAAACAGTTTTAAGGGGAAGGAATCATCTGAAGGAAGGTCGGTCATTGCCATTATTTCCAAGCTCAGGTGAAGTGCGAACAGTCCGATTTTTTTTTCTCCTCCATCTAAATAAATCTGTGCTTTTTGTTTGTTTGTTTGCAATTAATTTACCATTAATCTGCAGTTTATCTGTGGTTATAGAAGGATTCTGTCTAATTTTCAGAGCAGTAGCCGCTTCTGTAACTGGGCTGAACCCTTTCCCCTTTTAATCCCAGCAAAATAGTCATAATGCTGCATGTAAGGCAGGTAATAAGGGCTGTAAAATCCTCCATTAATTGCCAGAGCTGTATGTGTGCCTGAAGTAACTTGGTATGGTAATCAAATGTGAGCCCAACTGTGCACACATTTTACTTTTTTTTAATTGTTATTTAAAGGAATATTCTTTTTATTGTGGTTACTCTCGTCCCTTTTTGCAGGAGGATTTGGCTCCTGTAGTGTTTGTGCTCACAGAGTGATTTGCAAGGGGTAGAGCTGTAAAGATATTAGTCCTTTAATTTGAGCTACAAGTCCAATTTATAAGCACAAATCTGCAGATTTCATTTTCAAACATTGCACTGGATGAAACTGTGGCCTTTCGCTGGAACATTATGGAAAGCTTATGTAGGAAGTGAACACAGCAGACTGTGCAAGGAGCAGATATCACTTCATGTGACAACACTTCATAGTCACCAAGTATAAAGATGAAAACACAGAAAGAGCCTGTTCACCAACCCCTGATTACTCTGATGAGCAATTTTCCTTTGGAATTTGTAGGGATAAATACATAAAGAACAAAGTTATGTGACTGTTTTTGCACACATTTGACCAAATAAGTAGCTGGTGAAAACAAATCTGATGCTACGGGGCTTTCTGTATGCTGAGGGTATAATGAGAACAACTTTGGGGATTCCTTTTGCATAAGTAGAATCTATTTTTCATAAAGAGTTTGTATATCGTGAAGAGTTTCTGAAGGAACAAAAAGGCTATGGGATTGAACTCAATTATATTGACACACTTTCTGGACAGATTATTTTTGACTGCCTTTCTGTGACAAGGAAACAAATATTTTGTTTCTTGGGAAGAAGCCTAATGCCAATTCTGTGTTAGGTCAGAACCATAATACCCATTAACATTAATGAGAAAAAATCCCATAGTTCAAGGGAAGAATATACCCATTAGAAACCTAGAATATTGTTTTAGACCCCTTGATCTCCTAGAGAGTGAGTGGGTAATGAGCCAGTTGATGTCACAGCTGTTTGCTGTTGGTTTTTTTAACTCTCTGACTGCCCCTCAGCATAGATCTTGCCATGGTCTGAGACTGTGGTGGTGTTTGACATTGTTTTGTACCGACCTCTGTGAGGGTTGGTTGGTTTTCTTCTATGAAGTGCCTCAGCGACCAGGAGCTTGAAGGATCAAATCTGTTGAAACCAGGGCTGCCTTCTAGAGGAGAGCTCAACTGAAGATAAAGGAAAAGTTACTCGAGTTTGAGACCTGGCATGACCTACTTACCAGGCAGAGTTATGAGAATCCATGTTAGGACAGTTTGTTTTTCAGCCTGATTTCTCATGGGAACGAGGCTTATGCAATCTGTGTCCATGCATCTGTGTCTACATCCTCCTCCCCTCCTCAATAACTTTTCAACTCATTGCTCAATTTCAACCTACTTTGACAGGGGTGTAGAAGTTCCAGGGACAGTCCTGTTCCTACCAGTGTTATAATAATCAGTAGAGGAGATTTGGTCTATGGGTGTCCATCCACCAGGAGCTGCAGCAGCACAAGATAGAGGTTACAGAGGATGAGGAGCAGAGGGACAGAGCAGAGGATTCCTCTGCCATGAGTATGTGTGGTGTGACGCTGATGACTTAGAATATAGAAACATAACATATTCCCAGTTGGAAAGGACCCATAAGGATCACTGAGTCCAACTCCTGACTCCTCCTTGTGCCATCACAGGAGCACAAACCCAGCACAGCTAGACTTCAAGTACCAGCATAAACAAGGGCCTCATGCAGACCTTGTATGGGCTCTTTTTACCTCCCTGCCTTCTAGACAACACTTTGCCAGAGCTGCTGTATGAACTCAGTTAATTACAGGGGAGGAAATTATGGCCCCATAGACTTCACAGAGAATATACAGTATCAGTAAAGCATTTAACGATATGCAATTAAAACACCATATATCCAGCTCCTAAGAAATGGTGGGTTTAGAGAGGTACTACTTAAGAGTGAGCAGGTGATAATGAACTCCCTAGGTTGCAAATGCACTGTTTCAAAACCAGAGAGCAAGCTTACTACACACGCTATGGTAGACAAATGTTATTATATGAACATACCAGGAAAGACAGTAGATGAGGAAAATCCCTTGGATTTTGGTTGCATGTTATGCACATAACAACCCTTTTTGGCTCGTAAGTAACAACAGGAGAACACACATTAATATTGCGAGCCATTTGTGATCTCATGCCCATAAATTCTCATTTTGGGGAAAAAATGTCTCACATGACTGCTAAACAGATGAGAAGACAGAATGTTTCCACTTATTTCATTAGAGTTTCACAAAAAAAAAAAAAAAAAAACCAACAACCAAAAAACAACATGAGGAACCAGTATATTAAACATCACATATCCAGATAAAGAAAGAGTAATCCATTAGTGGGTTCTTTAGAGTTAGTCAAAGAAGAAAAGACCATTCTAGGACATAATCTAGGATACTGCTGATTTCTAAGAAGGTGGGAGCCAGTGCAGATTGGGAAAGGACAATCTCACATTGCTATTTTCTTCTGCAGCAGATCTTGGACTGTGGGGGTTTTCAGAAAAAGAATACTTTTATCTCCCAGGTCACTCTGTTGTATATGTATGTGTCTTTCTATCTTCAGAAATTACAGCTAAAGTTTCGGTCTCACCCCCTTTGGGTTGATGAGGTCCTTGGTGGAAGCTACATCACCTGTAGGTGCTTCTTCCCTTTGCTTAAAACTATTTTATAACAAAAATATTCCCTTTTTGGAGAGGTGTTGTATTAGTGGCGCTCTCCCCTTCCTATGTTCTGCAGATTGGTACAGTGCACTCCAGATTGTTTGCTCTCCTTCTCAATTGGTGCATCCCCTTTGAAGTCAAAGGAGCTACTGTGATTTTAGACCCGTTGAGACTCTCGCTGTGGAAGAAGTATATAAAAGACTACTGCTCACAGGGTGGGAGCTGCTGGTTTCCAGTTTCTCATTAATTTTTCACTTGTCTTTTATTTCAGTGGGTCTACACTACGCTCCACCTTTGGCACAGACACAAATGCTATTTTTTATGTGGTTCAGTGGGAGGAATGGTTTTGATCATTAAAAGCAAAGCAAAAATTATTTTAAGCAGAATTCCAGAACCTCTTCTGCATCCATTTATCTTTCCATGGCTTCCTTAAAGCTCTGCCTATTTACTCTCTGGGGATACGTGCTCCAACTGTGTTTCACCACATTTATAGAAGCAGTCACATATGACCAAGGCTAAAATTTTACCTTAATTGCCCACAGGCTGCTCCCATTGAACCCTGGTGGCATGTACGAATTTCAGAGTGCTGAAATGAGCCCAGTAAAAAAAAAAAATCGGCAAGACAAAAACATATTCAATTGTGAATTATCCTTAAATATATTAATATGCTATAATATAAGAGATGAAGGCTCACATCTCTTGAAGGAATGTGTAATTTCCTGTAGTCATCTCCTTAAAATATTCCTGACTGGGACTTCGAAGCAGTCAAAGAGAGTGGCCTCTGGAGAGACCACCACTGCTCCTTGCTGAGACAGAGCTTTGGAAAGTGAATCACTGCTGTGTGACTGGATCCTTGCCATATGCGAAGGATCAATAAAGTTTTATGTACCTCACTCGCAAGCCTCAGGTTTTTGATTCCAGGTGTTCACATTAATCTGGGACTCAACAGAAGGAAGAAGTTGCTATGGTTGCATGGAGATGGCAGCACAATCTGGACCAACTGCAGTCAGCAAGTGCAAGGAGTTTAATTATCTAAAATAATTGCACTCCTTCAAGCCCTTTTTGCTGTTTGCTTAAATCCACTATCATTGATACCATATAATTTCTCCAGACACCTGAGTGTCTGTCACCTTCAGTGGTCATGGATGTTCTGTCCCAGGAGAAACTCTTTGTGCCTTGACCCACTATCCCACCATCAGGCAACTGGCAACAGTCAATGAAATGAGCATCCTGGTTACAGAATTATTAAGGGGAAGCATGTGAACTCCTTGTACATATGAATTTTACACGTATATAACCATGAAGAATAAACTATCCTTCAAGCTCTTCAGAACAAATTCTCTGAAGGACTGAAGAATTTCCATGCTCTTGCAGGCTTATGGCATTGTTTTACCCCCCAGCTTCTGGAAACTCTCCTTCATGGCACCTGCAACCATTAGAAGCGATTACAGCCCTCAGACTGTTCTAACTGGGGACCACGGTTTGTGCTGCAAGCTTTGCTCTATGGAGCTGCACTTCCCAACCAGAACTCTTCCATCAAGGGTTACTGAGAGCCACCTCCCGTCTCCCTGATAATTTCCCTCTCTGTAATGCATCCCTTTTTTGTTTCATCTGACATTTCTCTCACCTTTAAGAAGCCTCATGGAGATAAGGCCATGAGGTTTGGATGTAATTGGCATATGGATGGAGCTTAGGTTTTTTAATACACAGTTTTTATAAGACTGCTTTTATGTTTGCCTTTGCTCTTTGATCTCCACTTGAAAAACGTTTTTCATGGAGTTTGTTTGAAAGCACAAATAATCACTTACCACAACTAAGGGCTAGCAAATAGTTCTAGAAAAGAAAGAAAACCAAAGAGAATCCGTGAGCTGACGGAGATGCCTTGAAAGATGTTTTAGAAACAGCTTGTAACGGCACATTTGCAGGACTGTTCATCAAGTTAATTCTCCTGTTGCATTGGCATTCTTGGATATGGTAATAAGAACAAGGAAGCATGTAATGGATTTCTAAAATGGGAGTGTTTTAATAGATTTTAGTAAATTACATCGTATCCAATATTGCAGTGTTGTGACACAGCACACTACAATGAAAAATAAAGTCACTTGCGGACATAATCCGCAGTTCAAGGATAAATATGATGATACCCATGAATGATGAGATTTAACTAATTATGGCCCTGAGAAGGAAGAAGCCCTGAAAGTGGTGACGAAAGCCTGATATAAAATGGGAGCAGCCGCAGCGGCACAGTAGATGGAGAGAACCGTTTGAGCTCTTCGCAGTGCTCTTGTGGCAAAAGCTGCTCTTGCCATTTGATAAGATAATAAACTGAGATCCTCTAATGAAGAAAAGTCGAGTCGGGGTGACTCAGCATGACTCCAGGTTTCAAATGCTTTGAAGCCATCCACACATGGAGAGAAAGCTGTACTTACTATCTTGTGCTGATCCTGGGGATCTCCACAATAAGAGCTCAGGGCGCAGGTGTACCAGTAAGGAAGCATTTCAGACTGGCACTGAGATAGAATTCCTTCCCTGCAAAATCTTTCTCTTCTCTGAGAATTCCCCCTGGCAAAGACGAACCAAAACTGAGAGTTTATTGAAAGTGTTAAAAGTCAGTTCTTTCTGTCACTAACATTAAGCTGCTGTAACGTAGACTGGTTAACGATGGCGCTTTGTGAAATAAGACATTAATCTCCGCTTGTAATGCACGAGCCATACAACTTGCTTCAGCCTTAATCTTTTATGAGTTATGGACTCTTCTGTGATTCATAAAACAAATAAATCACACCTCTAAGGCTATCATCTATTTATTACTGCTTTTTAAACGTTCAAGATCACATAAAAAGAGTCTCTCTTGCTTGCCAAAGATCATCAGCTGAAGAGAAAGTCTGGATTCTGCATGCAGCTGGACATAGGTTTGTCTTTCTTGCTGAGGACAACCAGCTCCACAGAAGTGCACACAGAGTGCAGGCTCCATCCCATGCCTTCAGGCTATGGCTTGAGTGTGGGAGCCAGAAGAGAGCCCCTGGCCTTCCTACTTAGAGAGAAGCAACAACAGTAAAATGAAAAATGAAAATCAGAAGAGAGGACTTGTCAGGTTATGAAACGTCATGGGAAGGGTAAGGGAAAGAATAATGTGCAACAGCAAAAAAATTAGGGAAGAAGAAATAATCAATCCCAATAATTATTGCAAGATCTATTCAAGCCATACATCACCTTTTCACTGGCACTTCAAAGTCACCTTTAACATACTTTGTGCTCAGTTTTCATGTTATTCTCTTAGCACTAGAGAAGTCATAAGCCCAGAGTCTGCATAAGGAAGCTGTCTGTTCAGCAGACTTAAGAGGACTTGTACGCAGGCCGGCAAAATGAAAGTGTATCCCATGTTTACAGTGCAAGGAATAAAAAGCAAAATCACGTGGTTTTAAGAAGCTTTAGCAATTCCATTTTTGTGGGGAGTCCTGGTCTGTTCCCAGCCTACATCAGGAGGCCACAGATGGGCTGGCAGCCCCCTACTTGGGCTGCTGGGGGGATACTCATTCTTCTCATCCTCTGCCTACAGACATCCCAGCAGCTCCATCACATTTATCTTGTCCATGATTTATCCGAAGGAACTGTACAAATGCAGATCTCCCTGGACATGTCCTGTAAGCTGCAATAACAGCCTGGTTTGTTCTAGCTACAACTCCTGCATGGATGGTATTACTTCAAACCTCACTCCGCAGACTCTAGGAGTTCAGTAATTGCATGCTCTTCCCAAGAATATTAAAACCCATATAAATACTAACCTAGTGCAGGCCAATGTTGTTTCTCTCATCGTATGCCACGTATCCTATTAGACATCGTGCAGGTCTTGTGTCTTGTTTGGATGGTTTCCTTCTGCGAGAGGCTGGTGGAACTGGGAAACTGGAGGTCAAGTAACCAAACAATGTAATTAATATTTTCTTCTCCTTTTTATTTTTATTTTTTTGAATTTATGGTTTTCTATGTTAGAGAATGCTACAATAAAAGAAAATTGAGGCACACCAGTAAACAGTCCTTTAAGAAAATAAGCGCTTTCCCATCCCAAGAGAAAAACAGGATTCAGCAGTGTAATAAACACTAATAAATCTCAGGTTGAGTAACTGACTGCTGCTAATTTATTTACTTATTTATTTTTAAGAATTGAATTTATTCATGTGTAATAGTGGCTAGAATCCCAATACCAATTAGTTTTTCCCTTAGAGATGGTTCCTGATTCCAAGCAGGGATGAAGCTCTCTGGGGGAAATTTCCACTATAGGTGCTTCTGAGATGTGCTCGCAGAATAAACAGTAAGCAACGCTCAAGTTAAAGCAGCTACTTAGATTCTAAGGTTGCAGGATTAGAAGGGGAATAATAGTGCAGCTCCTTGTTTTCAAAGGAGCAAAATGAACAAGTGGAAAAAAATCTGGTCTTCAATGACAGCAAAGCTTCCTATGAATGATCACTGTAGCATACCTCAGGTTTCTAAAGCAGCTGTTGATAAATGACACCAGAAGGTGTCTTTTGGCTAGGAAAGCTGCCCATTTTCATCAAGATTATGTTCTGAACCCCCTGCAATTATATTATACTGCTCTTGCACCACTCTGTGGAATTTTGCTTTTTATTTCCTACCGCTTCGTGCAGACTCAAGCAGTTTGGCCTCTTTATTAAACATAAGCATCAATCTGTAAAAAGCCTCTCGATTGTCTAGACAAGTAGTTGTGAAAGTCAGCTTTGTTTCGTTGACTCTGAGTCCCTGGGGATACAGACACTGTTCCTTCTGTTCTCATCTGTCAATACTTCTGGACCAGAATTTTGGATCTCTTTTTCCTTTTTTTTTTCCTTTTTCCCCCCATATCTGCCAATTATTCTTGTTTCGGAGTCCAACAGAAAAAAAAACGTTTCAGTGCTGCTTCTTCATACTTTTTCTTTTTTAATAAATAAATGCCAGCAGCCTGGAGCTTATGAGCAGTTCTACAGTAATAAAAGGATGTACACAGCAGGCAGTACTCAATTTGCAAAAGAAAAACAGATTAACATTTCAGGTTTCTGAGGGCTTTTTGTCAACAACAGTGCATTTAAAAACATCAATCTTGTAGTAATTGCATTATCAGTGCATTCTCGGCTGATTCCCTTAGTATCATGGAATGGAAAAGTAGCTGTGGGAAGGCTTTTTAATACGTATAAGAAGTGATAGCGTCATAACAGGATCACCTTGATTTGACTGTTGATCATTTCTGGGACTGGAAAGAAGTGAACACACAGGTAATGGCATGGGACTGAGCACCTCCAGCTACAAAAATGGATACCAGGATAGATAACAGACAGAGATGCTTGGGTCTGCTCATCCCTTCACAGCAGCTTCATTTGCTAACGATGCTTCACTTGGATTACAAGGCAGTGCAGAGGTGCTGGTGCCACACCACGCTGGGCCAAGAGTTGGATATTTCCTTGCTTCCTTCTTAGACAGTTTCCCTCGATGCTGGATTTTCAGCTATGCTCATTCTCCTCTCAAGCTTCCTCTCACCTGACAAAGAATAGATGCAATGCTCCTTTTTAAAGATTCAGCTACTTTTTTACTATAGGAAAATAAACTTGGGTCTGATTTTACGCTAATTCAAGTAGACACTTCTGATAATCTTGTCTTATGTATATTTATTAGGATTTTTTTTCTTTTACCATCATTGGATTTGTTTTGAACACAAAGGTCAGTTCCTACACTAATATAAATCAATGTAACTACATTGATTTCAAGGACTGCAGCATCTTTCATTAATTCCAATTGCCAGAGATACTGCAGCTTCTCTCAGGAAGAAAATACGTGTGTATATACACACACACACACTTTTATTTAAATCACACACACAAAAAAGAATTTTATTCTGTAGCATGCTATTAACCATGCAGTTCAGTCCTACTGGTGCTAAACGATGGACAGAACAAAACCTCAGCCACCCATCTTCAAAGATTGCTTTAAGTCCTTCCCCTATGTAGTTCTCACTCTATATAAAGGAGAGTCCTGATTCTTGCACAGGAGACCCAACCATCTTCAGGTAAAACCTCCCAGCTGAGTGTCTTATTCAGACTCAGACACTCCCAAATAAATTCCACATGCTCATCTGATCGTATTTATTTGCTTTTATTGTTCTGTTCACAACAAGGGTTGTTGCATGCTTTCTTTGAGTTGTAAATTAACATGGAGAAGGAAGAAGAGCATTAAAACAATGCATAGTGTTATGACATTAAATGGGAAATTGCCTTTAAAAGCCATTCCCGGCACAAAGGTGTATCTGTAGTTGCACAGACATCTTCTCCCACTTTCCAAGTAGTTCCCAGTGTGTACAGCTCTGTGCATGCAAAAAGCAGCTTCACATGAAACTGATAATTCTCTCCAGAGAAAGGGAAGCATCGCCTTCAGCCAAAATGGGTTTTATTAAAAACAGAATCTTCCTTGTCAGGCTGCATCGCTCCTGCTGGACTTGAGGGATGCCAAACAACGATGTCAGGGTTGCCACATGCTGATAATGACATCCATGCTAGTGAACAGACAGAGCAGTGAGAGCACCTGGACAGTGTCTTCCTCTGCAAACCAACATTTTTGCTTGGTTTTATGTGATAAGGAGGCATCTATTTTGGTGGCAGAAAAATACTGAAGGAAACGAGGTGCCGCACTTGATAACAGCCATCCACAGGTCTGTGGGCTGCATGTGGTGGAGAGGAAGTCCAGGACCTTAAGAGATGTTTCACATACTTTTAAAATATTAGATGTACATATGTACTCTTCCTCTTACTGTTGGTGCAGGTTTCAGCTGAGACTGGGATTCCTTTGGCTGGGAGCATCCTAACACATCCCTCACTGCAGTAAGTAGATGGGTTTACAACTACATCCTGGAGTAGGTCTGGTCTCTGATTCTCCTGACTTCTGCTCCGCTGCCCACAGCCCCTTCACAGCTTTGCACGGCTGCAGTGCTTTGTAACCAATGACATAAACTGACTGCAGTGCCTACAGGTCCCATGCAGCACCAGCAGCATCACTTCTCTGCCAATGGAAGGAAATACCTGGAGCAGTGACCACAACACCTGAGCCCAGCATTCAGTATACTCTCTCCCTGCTTCGCACAGTTCTTTTAGTTTGTTGCAAACAACACTGGAATTGTAAGACACAACAAGAGACCACCATAAGGAATCCCCGACTATCACAGAGCAAAATGCATTGGACTCTCTGGTTTAGCAGAGCATTTTCCAATATTTTTCTAACCAGCGTCTGTGACAATCCCACATGCATAGGCATTACTGCCCCTTGAATTCAGTGAATCAGCCTCGCATAAGATAGATAATTTTTTTCTGACCTGGTTTGCTCAGTCTCTGGAGCCATGTGTAAGGCAGTTGTCTTTGAAGGGAAGTGGACTCATCAGAAGGTCTTCTGCCTCCAGTGCTTTCTTTAGAAGAAATAGACTGTCACTCTGGGAGCATGGATGAGTGAATCATTGGGTTAAAGTCGTACATTCAAGACTCAACACCGAGAGCCCAAGCTGGTGTTTAATTTTTCTTTAGTGCCTTTAACCTCTGGATCATAATTAGAACCATAATGTGGACATTAATTGTCACAACACATATAAAGTTCTAAATAGCCCCATTAAGCAGATGCATTTTACAGCCCGCCTCATACTGGTACTGAAGGAAGGGTAGCAGGGCAGCTCTCCAGGCGTTCTGTGCCTGCCATCCAATGTTTCCGCACCCCTGTGCTGGGTTTTTTTTCCAGCAGTCCTCTGGCAACTTTAAAATCTTAACAGGTGCTGCTATTGAGGTGTCAGTTGTAATGGAAAAGACTACAATATTTCACAACATTTAAAAAAAAAAACAACCCATAATCATCTCAGATGGTTGATAACAATGCTGTTAGGCATAGCTGAACTCTTCTCCCCATCACTGGAGACTGAGGCTTTCCCTCTGCTCCATGCAGCCCCGGTATAATCCCTTCTGATTAGAGCCTTTTCTCTTTGATGCTCCCCTTTGTCATCCACACACTGGGAAAATTGCTCAGTATTGAGTTACATGCTTTGTGCAGGCTGCGTGGTTGTCTTCTTTAACCTGGAAGCAGAGCTGTCTGTGCCTGAGTGGTGATCGGATTCTGACTTCTAGTAAATCTTTGATTAATGAAGCTCAGGTAAACAGATTAGTCATTAACCTTTGCTTCCCATGTTAAGATTACTTATTGATGTGGAGTAGTGGTGCTGCTCCCGTGCTGCCAGGGGTGGGAACCTTGCTTTCCTTCAGACTTCAAGAAACTTCCCATCATCTAACGTGTCCTCCCTTTTAGCTATGGGGTTCTGAAAGCTGCTGCTCATGCAGGGAGCCATCTGTTTCCTACGGGATCACACTGCATCCAGGGCTTTTCAATGCAAATGTCAGCAGGCAGTGCAATGCTCATGTCTCCTGCTCTGCACAGTTGCTAAACAGCAGTCAGTGAGGGCAACTCAGCTGAGGCAGAGGGAAAATAAACACAAAGCTGGCCAAGTTTTCCAAATCACTGTACACTGTGAGGCCACTGCTGTGCAATAAGTTCGTGGGACAATTGCTTCAGCCCTTCACAGAGGCCAAACCTCTGGTGATAGACTATGAACTCCCAGCATAATATCCATGCCTGGAGATGGACAGAAGGCTGCTTCAAATCCATTTAAAACTGCCTTAATTCTGAGCTTTCAAATTAGACACTGATCTAATTCTCCATCTCTAATATAGTGGATGCCTTTTAAATCTGCTGAAATTTGCACCACAGTTTTTTGAATGCAGAGCTACTAAAGGAACAGAGAGGTGAAGCTTCATGTTTTCTCACAAACCGAGCTTCGTGTGTGCTGAGTTAGATTTGCATCTTTACACCCCTGTCTTCGCTCCTGTTTTCAGCCCCATGATCCCCTGTGCACACAGCTATTAGCAGATGGAAATCTAGCAACCTGATCCATAGGCTCAGTTGGGTAATCAAACATTTAATTGCTAACAATTATCCATTAACGCTTATAAATTAGGCTGCCAAACTGCTTCTCCAGACTACAAATATTTGCATCCAGGCTTGTCTGTAAAAAAATGGAAGATGTGTGTAAAAAGCTTTAGCACGATGACCAGTGCAGACACTTTCATCTGAAACAGAATATGCAAACATTTGCAGCATCAGAAAAGTAACGAGAAAATTAGAAATGAATTGGAGGGAAACATGAAAATGCAGTCTTAAGTCAAATCCCAGGTGTGATTGCTTTCTCTTCCTCCTTTCCACTCTTCTGTCTTACTACTTCTTCTGGACTGCCTTGCACCTTGATCAAACATTTGCCTAATCCTAGGAATGTATATTGGTTAAGAGGGCTTATCTTATTCTGAATTACTTCCTGGTATTAATCATGATATTTTATGACCTGTCATGCATCTAGGAATGCTTGCTTGTTAGAATAAAGCATAACAACATGATTTCAGTTAACAGCTCAGAGATAAACATGTGCTTTCTACTAACATTCCCAACTGGAGAGACTGTAATCCACTCCAGCAAGAACAAACTACTGTGTTATGTAGAAAATGTAAACCTACTTTATAAAAGGGTTCCAGTTACCATCCTGTTAAGTCAGTTTTGCCTTTTTTATAATTGCTTGCTTTTTACAGTCTGCTTTATTAAATTGATGTGGTTATGCCCATGTGACCTCTCTCTTTGCTCGCAAAGGAAATGTTGGAGTGGCATTCCAGACACAGGGATTTCAAGGCTGCATTTAAGTTAGTAAATTCAAACATATCTGGAAGCATTCCCAGGACTGGAACAAAACTGTTTATACAACGCTAAGCTGCTCCCTGGCACAAGCGTGGTCCCCTTCATCTCCTCTCCCTGCATGGTCCTTGGGCACAGCATGGCTGGGGTCCGGTCCTGTAGGCAGCACACAGCCAATTCCCACTTCACTGGAGGATAAATCAACTTACTTTCAAATATATCAGCTACTCTCCATCAGCTGGATTTGGTATTCATTCCCGAGTGTGTTTGATTTACTTGATGAGGCAGAACTCAACCTTAGTACCTAAGCAAATGACTTTCTATGCAGAATCATATAGATTTGGGGAAAACTTTGCAGATGATGGGGCCACAATCAGCTACTATCAAGTTGTAACAATTAGAAAGACCAATGTGGTGGAACAGCAATACAAGAGATGCAGTAACAAAGGGACTAGTGTGAATGGAAAGGTGTTAGGGAAAAGTGCTCACCCATCTCTGAAAAGCTAAGCTTGCAGGGAAAACTCCACAAAGAAGGGATCGCCAACCAGACATCCTTTCCCAGTGGCAGTCAACCCTTAAATGGGGTCCAAGAGAGGTGCAGCCAGGCTCCACCCCTTCTGGACCCACAGCAGAACTGCGTTCACCTGTGCCTCCAGGGCTGACCCAGTCCTTTCCCCAGGGTCTCAATCAGTGGTGCAGGACCATGACTCAACAGTTACCATACATAAGTATAGTAAAAAGCTATGAATAAGCTTGGGTTTACAATCCTGTCTGTGTACTTGTTGGATCTGAATGGTGCAAAGGCTGAGCATAGCCCAGACAGGGGAAGCAAGGCCCACAGCTGAGATCTTGTTGAGCTAGCAGGCTCAGAAAGTGCCAGAGGAACTGCAGAAAGAAGAGGTTGTGACAGTTTAATGGGGTTTTAGTAAAATATGATATATATATTTTAATTTCCCTGAGTGTTTTATTCTTTTTAAGTAACTCTGAGGGGATCATCTAATTCTAAAGATAAGCCATGTTTAGTCACCAGCCCAACACACTTGCCAAATTAATAGAAAAAGCTGCTGAACACAACACTGAAAATGCAGAGGGGTCTCTTCCCTCTTTTTCATTATTTTTTTTTCTCTTCCTTGATGCCCAGGATGGTTCTATTAGTCCTGCAAATATTAATTCTCTGTGCAAACAGAGTCAGGTAGAAGAGGATGTAAATGGAAAATTAATTGAGAAGCAACATGTAGACTCGTGTTACAGTGTCCTCAAGCAGAAGCAAGTCATTGGCTTGTTGCCTCTCAAAAGCCCTCTTACACACTGAACATGGTGCTGGGCTGCTGGAGACAGAAGCCATGCACACCAGCTCTTTGAGCTGCACCTAATAATCAACTGTTCTCTTTCTATTTTTCTTATTGCAGGTTTGCTGTTACAGAGTTGGGGTCCTGGTGTGGATGTTCTGTGGTGGCAATTACTTCTGCCATGAGTGGACCATGGGTATGTATGTGTGTATGAACAGTACTCCATTCATTTAAACCGGTGAGTATTTTCCCCATGTTCTTCCTAAGGGGAAGGGTGAGCAGACCAAGGATGAACTAGTGAGATGCCCCCCTTCCATGTTAAACAGACTGGTTTGTCTGTATGTCAGCAAACCTCGGAGGGAAAGTCACACAACCGTATAGCTTCGTTGAGTGGGAAAGAAATTGGACAGAGGTGGGATGCAGTGCCTGGGAGATCTCCTGTCCCAGTGAGAAGTTCCAGCAGTGCATCCCACCAGCCCACAGACCCACAGACACGGTTACCCCACAAGCAGAGAGTGACTTCAGGGACTTCAGCCAGAGCAGAGCCACTGCCCTCAGTTTGCTCACGGCCTGACCCACATCCCACCAAGGAGAGCCATGGAGCAGGGACTGCTTGTTGCCTGCATTATAAAGCAAGTGGAAGTGGAGACCTGCTCCCCAAGAGGCCACTATTCCCAATGTAAAGATCAGGCTTTCCTCAGCTGGAAGGTTGTTGGTAACTCACTCTGGTTCACAGCAGTCAAAAAACCTGACTGACTACAAGAAAAAACCCAGTTTATTGTAGAAGGAGATGGTGGTGATTTTGGAGTTCCATGCCAACCTTTGGTAATACAGAGCATGTCCATTGATCGATGAAGCTTACTGCTATATCTGCTTCATAGGTTGTCCATAGATTATGTAGACGTTCAAATAATTTACTGTAGATGTGTTTTGAAAAAATTAATTGTCTTGAGCAGTTCATCTCAATTATACGTAATCTGTGCTATTTTGACTACACTTTTTTGATGACGTAGTGATGTGGAGTTGTTGGGGTTTTTTTTACTCATTCATTAGAAGAGTTTTAGATTTCTGCATTATTATATTTGTAGGTAAGAATTTAGAATTTGGTTTCAGTCAGTAGACTTTCAGTCTATAAGAGAAAACAGATTACTCAGTCTGCCTCATTTAATGGCACAGGCCAGAGGTTTTGGGCAGTTCTTTCCCCCATACTGTGCTGTGTGAGTATTTGACAAAGAAGTATCTCCTAGAAAATTATTCAAACTTTTTCAAGCCATACAGAATTCTCTTGCTTTCAATTAAAAAAATAATAAAATTAAAAAAAAAAACAGATGTTCCCATGACTTTCCTCTCATTAAAATAATTTGCTACAGTATTCCTGGGAAACTAATGGAAGTGGCTGAGAACAAGAGCAGAATTTGTAATGAATTTTTATGTGCCTTCTAATATTTTCTCAGCGAATGTTTCAGACTTACCAGAGAACATTTGGGTTGCTGCTACCCACCAATAGCCTGATCCATTATACCTGGCTTAATGGCATCGTCTGTCTAGATAATTTCATAGGTAAATGGACAAAAATAGGCTATCTCAGGTGGACTGCATTTTCCAGGACTGGTCTGTCTCCTGACTTTAATTGAGGAATAGGATAATCACTGTTTGCCTCAATTATCTCAATTAGATGTTCAAATTTAAGTGGGAAATATCCTGGATTTATTTGCTCATCCATAGGTTATCAGAGAGAATAAATGGGGCACAGTGCTGGAACCGTGCAAGTGAAATTTGTCCCCCTTGTATGTGAAGCTGTACTTACTGGTCTTTTCTGACAGTCCTGAGGTTTATTTTAAAGAACACATCAGGTTCGGTCTTGTTTCTGCTCCTCTTGAAATGATGCTAACTCTCCTACTTAGCCTTATTGTCAGCGCCCTGATTCTCTTTTGATTCACCTGAGAAAGGAAGAGGTCATGTCTATGATATGCATGGCATCAATTTTCTAAATCCTACATTATTTCAGGATTTACTTGACTAGATCAATGTTTTTTTCCCTATTTATTCTGGATATAGCCACATTCAGATGCTGTGGCTATAGAATTTCTGGAGAAAAGATCAGCTGATTAGACGGACCTTGCTTTTTTCTCTCAATTTCCCCACCACCACCAACAGTCTTTCCGAGATGGCTCCTCTTGCTTTTACATTTCCATTTTCACTCTTCCACTCAACACAATCTCTCCACACTCAGCAGCCTGCAAGCACTGCTATAAAGTCTTCCAGTAAATGTCTCATTTAAAGAGCGAGGAAGCCTGAATTAAACAGGGCAGGAACTCTTGCTGGCCTGAGCTAATGGAGATGTCTTTTAGTGAGATGTCAGCTCTGGGCAGCTCAGCTCTGCCGGCATCGTGACAAACCTTCCCCCACAGTTTAACTGTGTGTGAGTGGCGATCAAAAGCTCTGTGATGGCCTTTGGGCTCAGCTGTGGCTCATTTTTAGGTGTTTTTTTTTTTCTCAGTACAGGGCCACAGTTATGATTTCACATAAGTGAATGGGAACAGCAAGGAAACACAGTCCTGGAACATGGAGGAGATCAAAAAGCCCAAAGCAGACTAGAAACCCTATCTATTTGGTCCAGCCTTGTTAATAAATCATGTCAAATCCTGTAACCACTGGAAAATATGAATGTGTCTGCATGATAGCTGAGAAAGACAATTTGATGTCTGAAATATGAAATAATTCCAACTGATGTAACTGAAGTCTGATTTTGGTACGCTGTTTTCTATTAGCTGGGAATTTCATTATTGTAATACCGGTCCTCTCTAGTCTTTAGAGAAGAGCATCTAGACCTGCAAGATGATGTGCTGATAGTGATGCATTGCAATTCTAATGTTAGAGCTTTTAAAAATGAACACTGCTCTTGGAGATTCCAAAAGAGGCGCCAGCTTTTACCGTGGAGCGATCATTATGGGAATGAACAATTTTTCTCGGGTGGTGTCTGCCATCATTAGGCAATCTTGTAAATGGGAACATTTCAGAAGTGACAAAATGTAAAATAATAATTTTTAAAAAAGAGTTAATTAACTCAAGGCTTCTTTCCTGAAGTGCATACTCTCAAACCATCAGCGTACACTAAAATCATTACTTCTAATGCTTTTTTTTTTGGTGCAGCAAACCCTCTTGTCTTTCTACACATGCACCCAACAGTTTTGTTCCAAGTTCTGTTCTTTGTCTTGCAATCCTGGGGCCAGGTTAGAATTTCATTGCTGTTTTGCAGGAGAGGAGACGGGGCAGTTGTGCAGCCACTTCCCACTGCATGATACGGAGCAAATGGCACAAAGGCAGAGCTGATGGGGAAGCAGCAGTGCCCTTTGCTTCCCTGCCCCTGCCCTCCGCTTCTCCCTTCCTCCCTGATTCTGACCTCTTGCACCAAGAAACCTGCAGATTGCTCTGCTGCTATCTCGTCCAAGAAACAAACAAATAAACAAACCAATGGAAACTCCTATCTGGGCATTAATGTATAACTCGGAGGCTCGGGAAAACTAGGGAGAGTGTAAACAAGGGCAAGTGCATGTTTGCTGTGTGTTCAGGTTGCATTGCCCAACACTGAGGGAAGTAAAACATGAAAGTTACACTTCCTCCAGACAACATGGGTGACAAAAAGAAGTTTAAAGGTGACACTTGAGACACAGCTCTCCCTCACCTGTCTCTGTGTTTTCCCCTGGCTGCTTTCCTCTAGTTCAGTAAATAGGTTACAATTAAATCTCCCAAAGTTGGAAAAGATTGCTGCATTTCTACATTTTTCAAAAGAAAAAGAAGAAAATGATTGCCAAATGAAAAATGAGAATGGCATTGCAAAGGATATGCACAGAGGAGAAAGGAGAAAGGGCTTTCCAGCCAGGGCTGGGCATGGGGTTGGCCCCAGTCCATGTCCCACCACCTGCAGATGGTCTGGGAGTTTTCTTATGGAGGCAATGGCTCACCCTGCACAGTGCACAGGGTAATGTAACATTCAGGATCCACCTCAGCAGGCTTCATTGGAGAAGCACGATTAACCCACATCACCATCCATTACCGCGTTCCTGAAAAGAGTGGGTTAATAGTTCAGAAAAATCAATACACAATTCCTGTGATGGGAGAGCGATCCTGGAATAACACGGCATATTTTCCTGCCAGCAATACTCTCACATTTACCAGGAGAGCAACAACTGCAATATCTAATTCTGACACGAAACTCAACATTCTCCACCTCCTCTGCTAGTTACCGAGTGCTTGATTTTCTCTTGATGCAGCTGATGGTGATGCTGAAGCAAACAGCAAGGGCTGGGCTGATGTCCCGGGCAGCACTTGCAGCAGGGTTTGTGCTCACTGGCTGAATGTCCCATCCCCAACCCTGCAGCTGCTTGCCGTAGAGCCCAGAGTGGTGAAATGCAGGGAGTGCCCCAGGGATGACCCTTTCCACAACCAGACTTGTCACCCCTCATCTCCTACTGCCCGTTTTTTCCCCTCTCATTGTCTTACCAGAATATACAGTGACCAATACTCTTGGGATCCATTAGGAGGGCTGTAGAAATGGTTTATATCCTCACTTTCCTGCTTAGGAAATGGGTAGAATCTGATTTGCAGGACTCTCAGCTCAGCATCCCGCAGGTGGCCAGGAGGCAGAACTCCTGGAGAATTCTGCCTGGTCGGTCGCTTGGGACCTGCACGAGCTTGTGCAGTTAGAGCAAAGAACATTACTAAGGCCAGAAGGGAGGATCAAGATCTGAAATTTTACTTGAAGCTGAACCCAGACACACCTACACACGATCACCCCCTGTGATCCCCCCCAGCCCTCAGTTCCAGCCCTGCTCGCTCCTGTGCACACAGTGGCTTCACTCATGGGCAGTGACCACTAAAACATTATGTCTTCTTAGAGGTGATGCAGTGGCACAGCTGCCCATGGAGTGGTGGGGTCACCATCCCTGGAGGTGTTCCAGAACCATGGAAATGTGGCACTGAGGGACGTGGTCAGTGCACACCGTGGGGTGGGATGGGATTCAACTTGGGGATCCTAGAGATCTTTTCCAACCCTAGTGCTTCTGTGATTCTGTGATTAACAATACATATGCAAATATAACATTTGGGCTATCCCGCTCTGTCCGCCTGTTTTTACCGTACTATTAATCTTGTCACCTTTTGCATTAAGAATGTGTTTTAATTAACCCAGGAGCAAAACATTGGGCTTAGGTGGTTTGACCATTTATAACTTTATTTTCCTGAATGAAAACAATGCTGGCCAAATTCACTGTACACCATCACCTTAATTACCTGTCCCAGACAGCCCCTTTCCTACTTAGTTGCAGTTTATCACAGTATAACACAAAAACTCTTCCTCTAAAAAAAAAAAACTTTAAATGCTTCTGAGATTCAAACCGTAGATTGCTTGTGCAGCTATAATCTTAAAAAACATCTGCTACATTTGTGTGGTAAAGGAAGTCTCTTTAGAATACAGCCTTTGATTTCTATAAAAGACAAATCAGGCCACATGTTTTTGTTTTGAATGCTTCTCATCACAAGAGGAAATTTTCTGCAGCTTGGAATTTTGAAGGCAAGAAAAATGTATTTATTTTTTTAAACAAAGAGCGTACAGAAGAACATCAACAAAACTCCTCGGAAGTGTTAAAAACTGTTCCTCTATCATCTTTAAAGAAACACTGACTGCTGCCTGACCCATTTTTTGATCTACCTTTCTGTCTTCAGTTTATCTGGGTCATATCATGTCCTTGATCCAGGCACGTAACTCCCACTGACATCTCAGACCTTTGGAGGTTCACCCATCATTAGCTCTCAAGCCGCTAACAGTGCAGAGCTGGAGGTTTCACTGGGCTTTTCTTTATTTATCTCTTAGAGAAAGTGTGTTGATAGCAGTGGTTTGACAAACTGGGTTTGACACCGGTGAGAATTGAAGGTAGGAATCGATGCTGCCTTGTGGCCCGCTGAGTCCAGAACAGGATTTTTGCCTGATTTCTGAAATAGCTATTTTTTTAGAAACCATTACAAAGTGGAAGCTGCCACTTTTTCATGGGGAACACTTCATTTTGGGTTTTAAAACTGTGCTTTGTTCTTCCACCTATATCTCCTCTCTGTTCTTCATTGTGATTCCAGGGTTACCTTTGCCAACTCTTTTTGGAGGATCTTCTTTTCACCAGCCACCCCAATGCTTCCTGCTCTGGATCTCTTCTCTTCCTCCTTCCATCCAGAAACCTACGGAAAGCTTTCAGCCAAAATGAATCACAGAATCATAGGATGGCTTGGGTTGGAAGGGACCTCAAGGATCATCAAGCTCCAACCCCCTGCCACAGGCAGGGTCATCCAGGCCTGCATATATCCTGAAATAGCTTGACCAGCAGAACGAGGGAAGTGAATTTCCCTCTGTATTCACCACTAATGAGACTGCACCTTGGGTACTGTGTTCAGAAATGGCCTCTGTTTATCCTTCTACACAACCACAGCAAACCAGACATCAAATCCCACCCAGTGTAAGCCTTACACCTCAGTGTGGCTGCACAGGGCTCAGTGCTTCCCTTGTTCATGGCACAACTGGGGCAGGAAGCTGCAGGAGCCCAGCAGCAAAGGGTAGCCCAAATCAGGATGCAGATAAAGAGGTACAAACCTGTAACCCACCTGTAATCCCTCCAGTTACATCCGTAGCACGCAGGTCTGAAGCACAATCTGAATTGTCTTTTCCTAATGGAGTATGAGCCAAATGAGCCATCAGTATCTCTCTTTTAATGAACTTTTGATTACCAAGATTATTTCTATGTTTGCATTCTAGACACATAGTTTTACCATGGTTTGAAATGCAAGAGCCAGTGTTCTGCAAAATGATAGAAGTAAATAACTATGATTAACTTCTAATAACTCAGGTCACCAACCTCATAGCAAATCCCTTAAATTTTTGGAGGTCTGTCAAGCAGGTCTGACTCAAAAGTGTCCTTTTGATAGCAGCTGTGACCTGGAGGACAACCTTTCGAGTGATAACTGCTGTCAGTGAGGAGGGAAGCAAAGAGAGCAGAAAGGCACTTCAGCCTTCTGAAAGGACAGGAGGCTCTGGTTCATCTAAAGGTTTACCATGGCAGGGGATTATTATCTTTCTGTGTGTGGAATGAAAAAAGTTCATGGAGTTACACTCTGGAAGGTGGAGAAGCTCTGTCATGTGCTCAGTCATGCACAGCTCTGACAGAGGTATACCAGCCTCTGAGCAGAGGGTACAGTGGGTCAGAGCCCTCCCTGAACTCCCTGCACCCTGTTTTCCCTGTAGAAATTGCTTACCCAACAGACCAAGTTCCTCCACTCCGTGTACCCCATGCATCTGTAAGAGAGAGAGCAGCGCAAATGCAGGTTGCAGTCTGCGGGTAAAGAATGGCAGATGCTTTTCATTACAGCAAAGGAGCCTCTTGTGCAATTAGAGAGAGAGATTAAAAAAAAAAAATGCACGGAATCACTACATATTTACATAGTTGTGAAATTGCTTTTCTGATAAAGAATCAGATTTGCAAAATGCCCTGTGCAGTTCTTTTTCTGTAATCATGTCTTCTCCTTGCTCCCAGTTGCTGTATTCCTCCTCGTACACAACCACCCTTCTCCTTTGTACCTCATCTGTGTCATGCACAGAGAAGAGATACTAGACTTCTCATTCAAACCCTTGTCTGAAGTCTATGGGAATGCACGGAAGGAGTCCCAAAGACTTCAGTGCATTTTGGGTACCTGGATCTGAGTGCACTGTGGATCCTCTATTTTGCCAGGTTTTATCTTCAATTAATGAATGCGCAATTTAGCAAAGATTCACTAAACCTTTTGAGGGCTCCAGATCTCATTTCTGACCGAAGTTTGCGTTGAGTTTCACAGATTTCTGGAGAAGCACCACATCAGTAAGACTTCCAGCTCTCCTTGTCAGTTACAACACTGAGTTATATGGTATTTCTCCTTTTTTGAATATAAATAAGCCTGTTTCTCAACCATAAAGCACACACATGTGAGGGTGAGTTGACTGCCCAGATATTTTGGCCTGCTTAAAAAGAGGGAGGAAGGTTTCCACAGTCCCCTACGTCGGATTTTTTGCCTTCTGCATTCAGAGATGGAGAGGACAAGAGCTCCTCTTCCGAGGAGCTCAGCTCCCAGCAGTTCCATTGCAACACCGTGACTCAGCACCTGGCATGTGATCTCTGTCCCTGACACAAGCAGGGTGAAGAAAAAACGAAATACCCGATGACCCCTTGAGCAACGTGTCGTGCTGACAGTTCATCTGCCAACGGTGCTCTGTGGCTTTGTATATTAATTAAGTAGTGAATTAATTCATTAATGACGTTGACTCACAGAGAGCAAAACCTACCTTCATTTTGTAACATCTCACTCCATTATCAAGCAGCCAAGTTCAGCCCACAGCTTACCTACATGATAACACTGCTGATTTCTATAGACGCCGTACGAAGGAGACGCAGGGGCACTCTGGGGCTGGGTGTGTTCCACCATGCTGCAGGCACCATGGGGCTTTTCCATTCCTGTAAGGACATTTTCGTTCAAAAAGTCAGCAAAGTGAAACTCGGACACTTTTGGGCTCTTTGCCCAAGTTGAGAATAAGGAGCACAGAAAAAGGTTCATTTTTCTCACCAGCTACATGTCTGATTGACACGAAGGGCTGGTCCTATTAAGCTGAGATCTGGCTTGAGTTCAGTGCATTTGGAAGCCTTGTTACAAATGCATTAAAACAACTTTAACAGAGATTTTGTCAATCTACCAAAGACAAATCAAGAATGATTTCCCCGACTCCTCTGCTGAATTGGGTAAATTTCATTTATTGACTTCAAGTGCTGCGTGCTGGTAATTTTTCTCTGTCTTTTCCTCCAGAGGAATTTGACGCAATCAGATCCACTCTGATGTTTCATAATCACATTTTCTTTCCCCTTCCTCTCTCTTCCTTTGCGTGGTGCTTTGAGCGTTGCTACCAGGTATTCACTATGTGTATGTGTGCGTATGCCACAGGCAAAAGATGGGCCAGATGGAGAAGCTCACTTAATGGAGTAGAGCATCCTTCATTTTAGCTCGTCCTGCTCTTTCTTTGGTGTGTGTCATGAGTCCCCCCGAGCAGCACTGCCTACATGAAACAAGCTATTAAACACAGCTTTTACTGGGACCTGGAAGGACTAAACCTCTTCAGCTTGATGCATTGCGTGTTCATGGGAAGGAGAGAAAAAGAATGTGATCCTGAGCATAGCATGGAGGGAGGTGTGCCTATGTTGGTATAAATGTCCCTTTCAGACAATGATGGTCAGCTGTTGGAGAAAAGCTGCTGCACACAAAGCCTACCTAACATCCTTGACCACTTTGTTGGGGCTTGCAGAGGAAAGGCTCAGTGTGACTGACACAGCTTGGCACATTCCTTGGAGTTTGCAGTCACATTTACAAGAATTGTGAGTGAAGCCAAGCAAGCCCTGCTGGTTTCTGCTCCACACTGATGCTGCTACCAATGCAACCTTCAGCCTGTAATGCTGAAAGAGACATTGTCCCACACAGTGCAGTGTAACTAAAGTTTTAAAGCCAGCAGCAATCACTCTTAAGGGCAGAAACAGACAGAACCCCTTCCATACAGTAACCTCTAAGGTCCTCCTGCACGTGCAGCACAGAAGCACATGTCCCGGCAGAAGCAAAAGGACAACAGGTTCAAAGTGCCCAGAGGCATGCCAGGCTGCAAATCGGTGCCACCCTCGCAGGCATCAGTGACCTGGAATGCAGTGCTGCCTTGGATGTCCTCAGAGAGCATCCTCCTGAGTGCACATCCCTGTCCCTCAGCCTGTGTGTCTGCATGGAGCAGGGACAGCTGAGTGCTGTCCGTCCCCTTGCAGCTGCCCTGGGACAGTGCCCCTGCTTAGGGCAAGCCCGGTGCACACGTACTCTGTTATCTCCCCTTCCTGGAGGAGAAACTCAAAGCTAAGCAAGATTAAAGTGCTGTGCTCAAAGTCAGACTGTGATTCAGTGATCAGCTGAGAGCAGACGTGCTGGGTTGGGCACTGTTCCTGTTCCTCATGAGTTAAAATGGATGGATTTATTCAATGAGTACTTATTTCGGGGTTTCTTTTTCATGACGTTTCTTCAATCCCTCAACTTGCAGTTTTCATTTTGCAAGATTTGATTACAGAGCCAGGCAAAATCATGGAGCAAGTCATGTTTCCACCATGCAGTTTCCCTGTGAACTCACCCTCCTCCATCCAGAGGACTGCATGGAGAGAGGATCGATTCTGACCTTGCCAAGTGACTTAATCACAAGAAATATCCTGATCTTATTTGGATCCCACTGAGAATATCTCACACACTTGAGATACCTGCTGATGTGGGGTTTTTTTCCTCCCCGTTTCCCTACATACCACATAGTGAAGCAGCATGGGAATGAGGAGACACTGCTTCTGGATCCAGATAACATGAGCTGCTTTGTCCTTTGCTTTCTGCCTCTTCCTCAGCACATGCCAGTACAAACATTCCCTGATCAGAGCAGGGTGTGTATGATGCAGAGATTCGCACAATGTCAGAATGTAGCATGCTGGCCTGGAGCAACTCTTCAATTTTTCACATTTATGTGACACTCTGAAAGTAAGTAAGAGCCATGATTTTATCTTGTGCCCCAGCAGCTAGCATTTACATAAACTTATAGAGGTCTTGAAATCACAAATGCAAAGTGAAGCATTGCATGTCATTAAAATAAATCACTGTCACAGAAGCCTAAAACTTAAATAAAAGCTTGCTTTTTAGAATCAGTCTCCACATGCAATGTAACCAACAGTTTTGCATTGCATTCTCTATGGATCGTGTAAGTTACATTGATCTCTATTTTTATTCTACAGTATCACGATTAAAATCACGGAGTCGCCTTCCTTTGCTGTGTTTAATTTGGCTTTGTTTGTTTATTTTCTCTGTCGTGTCATCTTTTCCTCTTGTTGTTAGTTTTGTTTGGCACTTGTATAATAACACTTCAGAAACATTAACTAATTAACCTTCCTAATACTCCTGGGAGGTACTGCAGGCTACGTAAGCCTTATCCTTCCTCCCACTTTGTGATGAAATAAGCAGGAGTTGTCTGATTTGCATAAGGATGAGCAGAAGATCTGCGCCTGAGCCAAGATTCAAATCTGTGGATCCCAGTTTGGATTTGTTCCTATCTCTTTGATACTGGGACTATTTGGCAACTAATTGTTAGGTCAGATGAATCAGGGGAATGGACAAAGGAAGGGGTTGTTCCCCATTCCCTGTCAGTGCTAGCTCCTTACCGCTTGGTGCAAGCATTTGGGGTGCCCCATAGTGAACACACAGGCTGCTACTCCCACCCAACACCATCACTCCTGCACCAGGGCCAAAGCTAACACCTGTATGGACGATCCTTTGGCATCCGTGTAATAGCAGTGTCCAGGGATGCAGAAGAAAGCAAGTCCCTTTTATTTGGAGATTTGCAAATCTCTATGCAAAAGGATTCTTCTCTACAGAAGCTCACAAACTCTTCCAAAAGTGCATCTTCTGGCTGGGCATTGAATCTGCTTCTAACCAATGGAGAGCAATGATTCACATAGAGTTTGCTCAGAGGGACTGAATTAGTAAAGTAATCTCTCCAAAGGAGGGCTGGAAGGGTGGCTGCCTTCATAATTTATATCTAGGCTGTGAAAGAAATAGGCAAGCGTTATCTGAGAGAGGGGTAAGAGCAGGGTTAGGTAAGTCAGCTCAGCCCTGGGGATGAAGGCTGCCCCAGGAAGACTGCTCCTGTGAAGCAGGAAGGCTGGGGGATGCAGGAAGTTGGAGGGATGGTTTGTGCAATGGGGAGGGGGAGAGTGGTGAAAAGACTGAGGCCTGGGGGACCTCTGAGCCTCTGAGCATCCTGAGCCTCTCCTAAGGATGGCCTTCCTCCTTTGCAAAGCCTTCCAATGAACTTGTATGTAAGCATGCACAGGTGTTTCAGGAGCACCTCTTACTCACCAAGCCCTCGGACCTGGGGGTCCTCCTCAGCATTACCCTTTTGCTGGCGGTACCTCAAGGCAGGCAGTGAGAAACTTGAGTGCCCTCATGCACGGCCTGGAGAAGTCACATCTGAGAGCAGGAAGGCTGAGAGGAGCAGCAGCACAGATTCAGCACATTACTGAGGCCAGGATTGGCCCTCCAGCAATGAGTCATGGCAAGAACCCCACGCGTGCCAAAGCACTGCTGCCTCCTGTGCCAGCACATACTGCTCAACCAATTGCAGAGATGAACTGGGGAGAGCAGAGGATGAGAAGGGCTTTTATGGGAATATGCACTTGTGCTTAAGTGGAACATGCAGCTGCATCATGGAAAGGGTTAGTGCAATAGGCCGGTGGTGGGTTGACATGTCAGCACTTCTTTCCATTTTATGTGGTGGTAGAATAAGATTAAATTCCTCTTAAGTGCCATAGTGGCTTCTGCCTTATTACAGTAATCTCTCATAACATTTTTAAAGCATTGTGTGGAATCCACTCCAACAAATCCCCATGAAATGAAGAGATCTGTTAGAATAGTTGTGCTGCTGAGCAGGCTTTGCTGTGCACTGCAAGGTCTCACTGTGTGCTGTAAAGGCAGAGCAGTTCTGGCTGCCCAGCTATTCAGATTTAAGTATCTCACAAGGTGCTGAGACTCTTACAACAATATTGTATCATACTGATAATTCAGCAAGGAAAGAAAGGGCTTTGAATAATTAAAATCAATTAAAAGGTTAAAGGATGGGGATTCATTTTGTCTTCTGAGAACATTTTGCAGCAGTGGGTGAATGTTTCCTTACCATCCCAAGTAGCTCTCCCTCAGCACACCTACACACAGTGTGCAGGCACAGCCTCCACTCATGTAGGTTGTAGGGTATGCAGGCTGCTTGGCTGCAGCCAGAGTGCTGCTGAGGTCTGAGATCAGCTCTCACAGCTCTGTGCACTGAAGTCCTTCTGGAGACATGTGGCTGCTAGCTGGATTGGGCTGAAAGTATCAATTTTTTTAAAAAAAAATCCTAACAACACGAGGTCCTCCATCTGCTCCTCCAGCTGATGCCCTCTGTGACTCAGGGCATCTCCACCTGAACGCCCACTGATCGCTGCAGTTCCTGGTAGTGATGCAGCGCTGTGGAGCAACGCGCCCATTGCATCACGTTCTGAGGTGGCCCCACGAGAGATGATGCAAGCAGTGTAAGCCCTGAGAAGCTTTCTGCCTCTTCATCACAATCCACACGCTGCTCTCCTGCAGCTCCCGACACCCCAGCTGGTCAGTTTTCTCTGCAAACATTCAGGTTTGGGTCAGCTTCAGAATACAGATTTTTCTTTCTGCTGTGAAAGGGAGAAGAAATATTTCTCCATTGACAAAGAGCACGCGGCAGGGTTTGTATTGCAGTGAGGAATGCACTTGGCTTTGGAAAAGTCATGTCCTGCGTTGGCACTGCCCAAGGGGAAGAGTGGCCCTGCCCCATCGTCCGATTTATCCAGAAAATTATTACAGGGCTTTAATTGTGAGCTTGTGACAGCTCCTGTTCCCCGTCAGAGTGGTGACACATTGGCACAGGCTGCTCAGGTAGGTGGGAGAGTCACTGTCCCTGGAGGTGTTCCAGAATTGTAGAGATGTGGCATTGTTGGACTTGGCTAGCGGGCAATATTGGTGGTAGCTGGACAGTTGGACTTGATGTTCTCAGAGGTCTTTTCCAACCTCAATGAGTCTATGAAATATTTTTGATACATATGTTGACTAAAATGAAATCTTTTGCCATTTGGGTATTTTTGTTTTGTTTTGTTTTGTTTTTTCCACCCTGTAAACTGAGATCTGAAGATATGTAGAAGAGAAATCACAAGTGGAGGGTTTGGGCTCAGGCTGTCTTGGAGGACTGCACATGAGCACAGTGAAAGGCAGATTGCTGCACATGGCACCCACAGCTCACCCAAAGGCACATCGTCAGCAGGAGCTGGCAGACCGCTTTCTGCACTACCCTAAGACCTTTCAGCACATGACCCAGAGCTGCCCCGTGTGCTGTTGTTCTTTTGGAAACACATCTGCGCTCTCTTATCCTGATATTTTTAGCTCAGCTCCCTTAAGAAACGATGAACGATGCCACCTCCCTCCTCTCTGGGTTCTTGGATAGCAACAGCGCAGAGGAGTTTTCTGTGGTTCAGATGTGTTTCAAACATGGGACAACTGCCAGAATTTCATTAAGCGAACAACATGTGAATATAACCACACAGAGCTCTGCTTATACACATACAGCGCGGAGCGCCTGTGCATGAAAGCAGATGTTATGGAAACAGCCCAAGTCAAATAAGCAAGGGAAGATTACCTTCGTAATGAGCTAAAAATTAGTTCCGTGCCCTCTTCAAGGGATGGCAAAAGGGCACTCATGTTTTCATAAAATAAACCAAGCAGCAGCAGCGCAGGTACCAGCAGGTGCCAAGGGTTTGCTCTCTCAGTACCCATCCATAAGCGCTTTAAGGACAAATTCAGACACAAGCCTAAATATATCCAAGTGAATCTGAATGGATATGAATTACTTCTCCCAGCATACGAATCGGACTGAATAAAAATTTCTCAGATTTCTTTGCTTCTCAGACCCTGATTTATTATGTGACTACAGGGAAGCGCTGTCATCACTGAGATGTTTGGGCAGATTAACAGGAACTAATTGCAGCCTATAAAACGATTAAGGTTGAAATATCGTTATTGTACATATTTGTTGTTGGTTTTTTTTTTAAAGTCTTTGAGATACACAGAGCATGGGGTATTCCCTCCAGTTTTAACAGGGAAATCTTGCCTACACAGGGTATTCCTTCCAGTTTTCATAGGGAAACCTCCCCAGCACGTAATTTTCCCTTCCCTCTGCCTTACAGCTATCACTGGGGATGAGCAGCACTGCTGCAATGGGTGATCCCTCACTGCGCATTGATCCGAACCAGGCGGTGCTGCCCTGCTTGCTGTCACTGCCGATGGGAGCAGTTCCGTTTTTCAGTAGGGAAAATGAAGAGGCTTGTTTGGAAGAAGAGCAGCCAAAACGAGATCAGTGTTGCTGGGCAAGAAGCACGGGGCTTCCCCAGCTTTCTCCCATGCTGAGTGCTGTGCAAAACCCTCATCCCGCACAGCCCAGCAGCACTCCCTGCTCCTTCTGCTTCCCCTTTTTTTCTCCCGGGAGGGGAGAAATGCAGAACCTGAGCAAAGATTTTTATCGCAGCTCTTCGTTACTTCAAGATGAGCACTTTTCTTTCCAATTTCAGCATATTTTTACCTTTTTTTTTTCTTTTCTTTTTTTTTTTTTTTATGAGAGGTTGAATGAAAGGAGTACTTCACCCATTTTTTGTCTGAAGAGTTCTGAGGGTGGGGGTATCATTAAACTCTCTGACGGGATGCATGAATTTTCCGATTCTGCAGTTTTGCTCACATTGAGTAACAGTTATTTGTCTGCATCAAATTAATGTTGATGGATTTCTTTCAGAGTTGTTCCTCGCTCTGAATAAGACTCACTGAATGTAGCTTTTAAACGTCATTACATGCGAGGAGCTAATTCACATCTGCATTTTTGTGCTGGGAGGGGTAACCTATTTTCTGCTCCCAATCTCCCCAATAGGGCTGGCATCTTCCAAGGGCTACCGCTGCCATTCTCTGCTTTCAAAGAGCCCTGATTGGCTTCAGTGGGAGTTAAAAGCACTTCAGGGCTTTAAAAAAAAGAGGTCTGATCAGTTTTGAAAGTATTCAAAGCTGAATGGATTTAACTATTATCTGCAAGCTGTCAGAAGTTTCTTTCGGTGACAGTACGATCCTTGGTGCACTTAGTATGGGGTTTTATTAATTAATTAAATTATTTATTTATTTAAGAGGATTTCGTATATTGTGACAACACCCACAGAGCGAATGCTGCCTTTAAGAAGATAAAATCAGCTGTTCCTGCATCAGGCAGTCACGGTCCATCGATCCTACAGGATGTGACACCTGGGGACAGCCAAGCGTGCCGGCTCATGGGCACCGCTCACAACCTAATGACAAATGGATGTCTGCTCCAAGCACGCCTTCCCCAGGGAGCAGTGTGGTCCCTTGAGGCAGCCCTGATGGCACAACCCAGCCAAAATGCTTGGAAGATAGGAAGAATGCCCAGCAAAGCACTTTGGATTTATTTTGTGTTATTATTTTCTTATTATATTGCATTTTATTTATTTATTTTTTGTTTGTTTTTTTTTGCTCTTTTATCCTCTTCAATTTCATCCTCTTTTTATTCTAATTTGATTTTGCTTTGTTGCCTAAGGGAAGCCCAAGCTCTCCCACACCCCCGCAGAGCCCACGCAATGCAGCGCAGCACTGTGCACAGCATCAGCACCCACGTAAGGCACAGTGCTGGGCCAAGGGCTCCATAGGAATGGGGCAGCCAGAGGAGGAAAAGTGCACTGAGTCCAACACTTAGCTAATAGCATTTGGGTAGAGCTGCTACCCCAGTTAATGCCAGCAGAGAGCTGGAGGTTTGGGGTCCCATCCCAGCACTCAGCAGTCCTAATACTGACGGTGCAAATCCTCTCAGCTTTTCCTTCACCATAGCAAAGCGCTCATGAAGGGAAATAGTAAACATTGTCACTTACATACACTCTTTTCTAAAATGTATATATTTATCAAGTTTGCATTCAACTTTTTGCTAAGTCTTGCTGGTTGTTTTTTGTTTGTTTGTTTTAAAATATTATTATCCATCAGAAGAGGAAAAAAAAAAAGCAATCATAGCCATGCTGATTTGTGGCAGAATTATGCAGGTGGGGGGGTTGCACATGAGGCTGATCGATACGTGTCATTAGTGTCTACATACATAATTGTAATGGCTCTTTTCGATAGAGCTTGCTTTGTGTTTTATTTTCAGCTTGCTAATGAGAGATAGCTGTTTATTCAGAGGTCAGCATTAAGCTTGTTGTGATGAAATATGGATTTTGCTTTCTTTGTTCTTGGTAAGAATAGAGCACGTGCGTTTCTCACATCGGCAGCCTAAGATTTAAGGTTCCCACTGCTGTTAAGGTTCCCATTGCTGTTAACACCTCAGCTTTTCAGTGCTCAGATTGTTGTAGGTAGTCTGAGAGGCAGAAGTTGCTATTGCTCAATGGAGACTTTTCAAGTACTTACACTTTGGAACGTTCTGGGTGATTTTTCAGCACTTCTCTCTGTGCTTATTTTCCATCTCCCTCTATTTGTTGCTTTCCCCTTTTTATTCGTGTAGGGCAAACAGCCGAGCTGACAGGTGCACCACATTACATCCAGTGCTAACACCTCACCCAGCCCTGAGTCTTCCCCAGCAGCGTCAGCAAAGCTTTTACAAGAAAATCACGCTGTCCTCTTGCAACAGCCTTCTTGCAAGCTTTCAACAGCGTATCAACCTGCTGCAAAGTTTGCTCAGGCCCTGCACAGCCCTGCTGCCACCCGGCCCCCAGGGTGATGCCCACTGCAGCTGCACGTCCCCTGTGATTTGCGCTCTTGTGATTTTCTATATATTTCTCTCTTTTTTTCTTTCATAGCCGTAGCTTCCAGTGGCAGCTCTTGGGCCTCAAGCGCCTTTGAAAACCCACTGTTAATTATTGGGTTTAGGCATCTTCCAGGTTCTCTGGTTTGCTCTTAAGGAAACAGCAACGACAAAATGATAAAAAGAACAACCCGCTCTGCTCCCATCTTAGCACTGAAATTTATTTTCTTTTATAATTTCCATAATTGCCTGAGTACTCAGGTGCTACCCATGAGATCACACCCTGTCATTATAGCTATGATCCTCCAGCAATTATCCATCCAGTTCTTCCTCGAGCTCTTTGTGGGGGCATAATATTCAGGCAGTGATAGACTGTATCAGTTTAATCCCTCCGTCTTTTGCTTTCGTGCTTTGGTGCATTCAGTACTTTTGTCAAGTGTAATTACACCTGGATAATGAGGAGATGAGTTCTGAGCCCAAGTTAAATAGTTACAAGGTGTGTGAGCCTGTCCCACACGCAGAGGCAGGAATTACAGGCTGAGAATAAAGCATTTCTCCCTGTCGGTGTGATGGGAGAGGTGTCAGAGGAGCAGGCACCAGGCACAGAGTCCAGGGCTGGTTCATCTGCAGGCAGATGGCAGAAACTGCCAGATCCTAACATCAGATAGAAGAAACTAGGTTTAAAAAAAAAGAAAAAAGAAAGAAAGAAAGAAGCAGTAAAGGGCATATATTCATAGAATGATAGAATCAGTAAGGTTGGAAAAGATCTAAGGTCATCAAGTTCTGGGGCCTCAATGTCTTTCTCATCGTGAGACACCCATTCAAATTTATATAGCAAAGCCCCAACTCAGTGAATATCATCTACATCCAGTGTACCAGGCAATGCCCACAAGCTCAGTGGGGGCTCAAACCATCTCTTGTCTGAGTGCCACAGTTCCCTCCCTTGCCTCAGAAGTGCCCCCAGATCTCCAGCCCTGCACCATGGCTTCATCCTCCCTCTGCAGATCTGCACGGTGAGCGCAAGGCTGGTGTTATAACAGCTGGGTTTTTTTTATCCTCTGGTTTTGTGTGAGTTCTGCTGAAGGGGAAAGGGTGTGGAGGAGTCAGCGTCAAGCTCCTAAAGGTGTAGCATCCTACAGCTGCTCAGGAAATCTCTGAAATCCCCACGTCACCACACTGGGAAGGACAGGGGAGAGAAGGGAAGTACAAAAGCTGCTACCTATTCACTGCAGCCAAAGGTGTTTCCTTTCGCTCCTCTGTTCTCACTGTGTAAGGGGTGGAAAGAGGTGGAGGAGCAGAGCAGAGAAGCCAAAAAACCCGAGTAGGCAGAGCAATGCTAATGTCAGGAGAAAAGAGCATTAACCCTTGGGCTGGCAGGGTGCATGCAGGCAGCCACAGTGATTATGGGGACAGCAACATCTCTGCTGCTGGGGGGGGGGCCACACAGCTCTGTCCTCCCACAGCCCTCTGCCCCAAGGGTCAGCAGGGGTCCAGGCACTGCAGCTGTGCATATTTCAATATTCTGCATGGATGTTCACTGGAAACTTCATTCTATATCCACCTGATTTCAAAGAAACACTGAATTTTTCTCAAATCCTTCCTGCACCAGAAAAATCCCGATCCCCTTTGACTTCTCTTATCTTGATTGGGATGACTTTGGAAGATTAGGTCATTAGGTGGTCCCTCACTCACATTAGTAATCTCTCTGAGTTGCCCAGGCTGTGTGGAAACATGTGGGTGCTGAGGTGGAAGAAAGCTTTGTGAAAATATTGTTTTTCCCATCTGGCTTCACCAGAGCTGGGCAGTGCTCCTCACCAACACCTCTTGGCTTTCTGCCTGTAGAAAGACTCCAAAACCTCCCTGGGTGGGGACCAGGGGTTTTCCTTCCCACCACAGCCCCACCACAGCAGATCCCAGCTGCCTTTTTTTTAACTCTGAAGGCACTCCAGCTGATGACATAAGGACCACGGGAGCAATGCCATGCAGGGCACCTGGTGACACTGTCCTTGGGGATCCTGCCAGCATCAGGCACGTCCCCAGCTCTGCGCCCCACTCTGTGCTGCAGGCACACCCACCCATTCCCCATTTCCTGCCCTGCACAGCTGGCAGTTCTGGCTGCTTCTCTGTGTTTCTACCAGGATGGATAGCTGGGAAGCTCTGCAGCAGGGTGTGCTGAGGTCATCTGCAGCACTGCATGAGCCAGCACATGGGGCTGCTGGGGTCTGGGTTGGGTGCTTTGCTCCTGTTTGGTTCTGCAGGGATGTCTTATGGCTGGTGCAGGAGGCAGTGCTTGGCTGAGAAATCTGCTGCAGCCTGGATGTGCTTGTTAATGTGCCAGGGATATCTCTGGTGCCTGCGTGACAGAGTGACCCTGCCTGGTGCATGCAGCTCTCATAAGGATCGGGTTGGGGTGGAGCAGAGAGGGGCATCCTGGGCCTCCTGCTCCAATATGGCACTGAGCTCCCGAGCAGAGTGTTATATCCTTGTTATATCACTTTGTTGGAAATGTTTCTGAGAACATTTGAGGTAAGGACAGCCCTCCAGACATGGGGTGCTGCTTTCTGTCACATGGGTCCAAGGCTTGAAGAAAATTCAATGAGGATGTAAAAAACAGTGTGGGAAAGTATTTTAACAGCTTCGGTAAACATAAATGCACTTCAGTTGGCCCCAAAAGTTTGCAGTGCTGGTCAGGCTTAATATACCCCTGGAGTCTTAGGGATGTGGCAAAAGCACCCTGGAAACATCAACACACACAACTGCAGCTCTAACACCACCAAGCATCATGGTCCTCTCACACACCTTGCACCATGAGAAGAATACACACAGTGTAACTGTGCCCTTTGATGAGCACGTTGACAGCTTTTCATCATGCTCTGAATTAAAATGGGATATGCTTCAACAGCACTGAGATTCTGAGAGCCTGGGAAGGGTTTTCTGCATGGCCAGAGTGCTTTGCTTCAGTACCTCTCACTGCTTCTTCTTCCTTCCTCTGCAGCCCCATGTACAAGCACTGGGTCTCTCCATCATGGGCGTGTTGCTCACTCCTTGCATCACTGCCTGTTCTCTGCCCACCCCCAGCAGTCAGAAATAAAGGACAGACAGTTTATATAGGAACACAGGGTTCAAGGAGGATGCTGGCCCCATTCCCAGGTGTGATGAAGCCGGGGAGGTCACCTCCCATCCCTGCACTGGGTTTGGTAAGAGCCTGGATGAGCACAGGCTGCAGCGTGCTCCCTCTTGCTCGCTGCCCGCTCCAACTCAGCAGTGAGATGATGCAGGGGAGGGAGGATGTGGGAGAGGATGTGACAGTCATTTTGCCTCTTGGCGTTCTGCCTAAAAAGAGGAGAATAATAATTAAAAAATAAATTTAAAAAAAAGAACCACCAGAACTAGCACTCTTAGGACAAACTGCCTGCCAACAGCTCTAAAGAGGGAGGGAAAACCCAAATGGCTGATTTTTGAATCACATCAAAAAAGACAGTGAGACCCCAGTCCCAGGTAGGACCAATGGAGTGGCCCATTCCTCCAGAGGAATAAACCCAGAATAACGCTGAGGCACAAGGAGAAGTGTGAAGATTCTGGATGGGGCAGGAGGGTGTCTGTGGGAAGCGACTCCTCCGGGAGGGGCTGGAGACCATGGAGTCAGCCCAGGGCACGCAAGGGCACCTCTGAGACACCATGCTGCTCCTCCTCCTCCTCACTCAGCACCCAAAGAGTATTCGTGGCTTCCCAGAGTGCTCAGAAACCAATGCAGTGCCCACATCACAGCAACTACACCGGATACTTTTAAGGGCAGTCAGTGCCAAAACCCACATGTTTTGGGGCTAGGCATGAATGACTTTTTGCTTTATCTTTTTGCTTTCACCTGTAGAAGCCAAAAGCATTAGTAACCCCCAGCGAAGTGCAGGGCAAGCTCCTTCTCGGGCAAATGCCGATGTCTGAGCTTGCACAAACTGTCTCACCCAGTTAGCAAAGAAGTCAGGCAATCCTGCATCAAAACACCACAAACAAACAAAATCCTTCACTGGCGCTTTGCATGGAAACTACAGGTACACAGCAATGCCCCTGGTCAGGATAGGTAGTCCTGTATAATCAGGTCTGACTGGGAGATTAAAACACATTGTACTGACTGCTGTGTTGGCATCCAAACATCGTGGAAATGAAAATTGTTGGCCTACAGGTTGTAAAAGCTGCTAGGAAACAGTGGGAAAACAATGAGAGAAATGTTGGAAAAAAGAATTTCAGTGTGAGGTCTATGACATAGTCAAAATTATTTGTTAATATTATGCTGATCAAACCATTACAGAGAGTCACAATTTCATACAGACACAGCAGAGAAAACACACTTAACTGAATAAGGATCAGCAAGTGTTAGTGAGGGTCAAAGACAAATCCTGAAGTGTCTGAATGAGCAAAGAACAATTGTTTCCACTGGTACTACTGAAGTGTGAACAAAGCACGCACATCTCCAAAACAGTGGGGTTTCATCATCATGGCTTCTTTGAAGTCTTGTTTTCCAGGGATTGTGTAGGGCAGGTTGGTCCTAAGAGTACAGGGCACTGGTTTCAAGGTGTAAGGGCATACTGAAATTCATAGAACCACAAAATCCTTTCAGCTGGAAGGGATCCATAGGGGTCATGATGTCCAACTGCCCAGAGCCCCATTCAGCCTGACCTTGAATTTTCCAAGGATGGAGCATCCAGAGTGTTTCTGTTCCCTAGACTGCAAAGCCTGTATGAGACACTTTGGAGGGATTCCTGATGTGTCCCCAATGGTAGTATCATCACACTGCAATTCTGGCTGGAGTTACAGCCCCAAGGAAACCCTCTGAGGATTGCCCCAGCATTCTGTTGCTGTTGTTTGGCAGCACCAAGAGACCCACCTGATTCCTCCCAGGACCTGAGGCCTGCAAGGGGAGGGCATTTCCAAGGGCTTCACCATCCTGTAGCTTAATGGAACCCTACTGGGAACACTCATAAACTTCTCACAACCAGAGTGGGAAAAGTGCAAGCCCGCCATTTGTCCCATCGACCCTCCCATGTCTCTCGCTATTTACCCACGAAGCTGCTGGGGAGTCCTGGCAAGCCCACGAGACGTCTGGAGGCTCGCAGGGAGTGGGATTGTGTAATGTAATAAAAGCCGTCCTAGAACAGCGTATGTCCGATCCACCTGGATTGGTTTGCAAAACAGGTGTGTCTTCGGCTGGGCAGGGTGGATCTGGGTGTTCCGAGCACATCGGGTGGCATCAAAGGAGGCCCAAGGTTGGAAGTGGGTGAAGGAGACAAAAGGCAGGGCTGGGAGAGAAGCTTGGGTGGAGAAGGAGAAGCGGGAGAGGTGGTGGGTAAGAGGCTGCAGTGTGGGCAGCGGTAGCATTACACCGTGCTCTGCCTGAGGAATTAGCTCGAGTGAGCATGGAGAAAAGACAGGAGCTGTGCCAAAACAGAAGCCCTTTTCAGATGCAGCCCACCAATGTGCCATCTGTGTGCTGGCTGCACCCAGCCACCCGGGAGCCCCAACACCCAAAGCCTGCCTGGCTCCTCCGACCACAAATCCTTCCCAAAACCTCATTTTCCACCTTTCTTCCCTAGGTTCATTTTCCTTGGCCATGCTCTTTGGGAAAGGCAACATCCCTGTCTCCTACCCAAGGTGATGGGCAGACTGAGCAGGCAGGGACATGGGGGGGATGCCAAGGCTGGCAGGAGGCACAAAGAGCAGCCCAAGGGCTGGCACTGCCTGCTCCCACCCAGAGCCGAATCAGCTCCTCCATGCAGCCGTCACCGACTTGTCCGGGCCAGTCGGCCGCTTGTCTGCAGCAATTAAACTTCCCCAAAATGGTAAAGCCAGTCTCTATAAATCCAGATCCAAACCAAGTATTTTTTTATTTTTTTTTATGATAGAGGCCACAGCTTAATGTAATTAGCTGTGACTTACACGCTGGTTACTCCGGTGTGATGTCAGCTTCTCCACACTGTTTATTTTAATTAAAACAGAAATTGTAGGTCTTGAGTGCTGGTAATTACAGCCCGTGGACTCAATTTGCCAAAGCCCCTAATTAACCTGCTATGTGTCTACCTGACTTGAGGTGTTAGTTGAAACATGACTGGTGCAGTGGCATTATGTTGTCTGCAGTGATGGAAATACAGTAGGAAGACATGACAGGCTCTGTGATGGAGAATCCATATTTTAAGCTATTCTGCATGACATTCTTTTCACTTTTATGTAGATTATCAGTTTCCTACCTGAGACTCTGTAAGTGATAGACTAGCTGGGAAAATGGATTTGATGAGGTGTCCTCTTTTCAGAATAATTGCCTCCTGTCTGTGCTCAGCAGGGTTTGGAATTCTAGTGCCTCTATGGCAGCAGACCACAGCAGGTGGACAGGTGGGTCACCCATTAGGATGTCTCTGCCTCTAGAGAAAAGCTGCCAGCTCCCCACTAACACTTCTGCCCAAGCAGGGCATCGCCCCGCTCCCTCTGCCTCCAAGCACTGTACAATGCAAGCACTTCTCTGCCAGTCCAGCCACAAACTCACATCATTTTAGTCCCATTCCTGCTGTCACGTTTCAAACACTCCTTCATCTACATACTCTTGTTCCCATATCTCCATAGCTACTCCAGTTTCTCAATTCTTAGTTCCAGATATCCCACTACCAAAGTAATAGGAGTTTTGCCACTGTCTGTAGTGGTCCCCACCTGGCCCCTCACCTAGACACACAGCCTTGCATTTTCCATACCTGAAAAAAACACATCCCTTATAAAATCATAGAATCATTAAGGTTGGAAAAGACCACTAAGATCACCAAGTCCAACCATCAACCCACCTTCACCATGTCCACCAACCATGTCCCGAGTGCCCTCCATCAGGTTGGAGCTGCACTGACAACAAACATCATTAATTTAACCTGTAAAATAGATGCTTCCAAAATGGAGTTGCTTTTCACAGATCAGCATCTGCACACTCTGAACCTTTTTCCTATTACCCTGTCTCTGGGCACCACTGAAGAGATTCTATGTGATAACTTTTTTTATGGGTCGTGTTTGAGAAGGTACACTTCATCCACTCTGTACTAGAGAGGAAGATATGGGATTGTTTCCACAGGCTGCTCTTCCTTTTGTTTAGAAGTTGATAATATAGGGTAGTTACATTCCCTTTAACCAACTGAAGCACGCTCTTTTTCCACTGATCCTCCCTTCATTTTTGGGAGAGGGGGAATTTTTTCTCTCAGCTCATCATCATTCAGGTAAGTTAATTTCTCTAAGAAGAGCAAAGAGGCAGGAGAACAAACAGCAAGCCTCCCCCAGGTGCAACAGATCCCCCCGGTCCCATGCAAATTGCCCCCATTTCCCTGTGTGCCACTAGGACTACAAATGACAGGGTTTTCCTAAATCCATCCTAAGGAGCATCTCACACAATGCTGGTGAGGAAAGAGCAAAGAGAAAAATGGGTGTGGAGCTTTCTGGGGCTGGAGGAACAAGCCATGACAGCATGTTGCCTGGCATAATCTTGAGCTTGCTTTCTCTCTTCCTCTCTTCCAGAGGTCAGATGCTGGTGACCTCACATCACCCAGCAAACACCCGGTGCCTCAGATGTCCGCTCTAATTTTGGAAGGCACTAAGCACCATCTGTTTCCCCAGCACTGGGGCTGTTTGAAGAGCAGGGACTGGTTTGGAGCTCGCTATCCCCATGCCCTCCCTCCCCACCAGCCTCACCTCCATCTCACTTTTACTTACCCAAGCAATGGCAAAAGCAGAACTGCTGATTCTGCAACAAGACCCCCGGAGCCTGGTGGGAGGCTGCACCAGCACATCTGAGCAAAGCCTGGGCTGTGTGTCCTGTGCTCTGCCACCCCGAGTCTCAGCAACAAGCAAGGGCAGCCTCATCCAGAAGGAAAACCCAGAGGTAGAGGGAGGTGAAGCTTGTGTCAGCAACAAACGCTGGGCTGTTTGGAACGGGGATGAGTCTCATGCAGGAGTGGAGTCTTTTTATTTTTTCCTTTGGGAGACAGTGACCAAATTCCCACCCAGTTGCTCCAGGATTTTGGCCTTAACTCTTTCATGCTTTAGAAATGAATTTGGGTAATTATATTGCTGTTGAGGCAAGGGAGAGATAGAAATGCTAACACTGGGGATTTTTATTGTTGTTATCCCTGACCATAGCAAGGTTTCCATTAGGACGGGAAGCTCACAGAGTCTTGCACTGACATAAATGGAAGAAAAATCCACAGGCTCTCAGCTTTATGGCTTGAAGAAACATCCAGGAAACCAAACAATGTAATTATCAGGATGCTGTTAAACTATTTATAAGAGAAAGCCCCCTAGATTTGTTAAACCAACTAGTTCCAACCGTTCGCAATGCATGGGTTAATGGAAAGATTTCTCCTGCAGTGCTCTGAGAGGCTGCTTGACAGAATGGTATGTTAATCTTCACATAATATGCATGGAAATCACTGGGCAGGTCTTCATGAACTGGATCAATCAGAGCAGCATCGGAGCTGGCTGCCTGATTTGGCTGCCATTCATATCTATGCATGCCAGGGAGAAATTACTTTGTCCTA
This sequence comes from Alectoris magna, assembly GCA_030625065.1. Taxonomy (NCBI): domain Eukaryota; kingdom Metazoa; phylum Chordata; class Aves; order Galliformes; family Phasianidae; genus Alectoris; species Alectoris magna. The sequence goes on along the minus strand of CM060576.1, from coordinate 9,363,595 downwards.
AGCTATGTATCAATGCATCGACTTGTAGACATGTGCTAGACAGCTTGAGGAAAAGAGTGCCATGAATCAACCATATAAAAGGGTTTGTTTTCTAAATGGAAGCAGACTGTTCCAGACTCAGATTTGAGCCTCAGGTTCCTGTTGATGAAAAATTTTTTTCCCATGTATCTGCAAGACCCACTTCTTTCCCACAGATCTCCCCACCTCTGCTTGCAAGTACTTTTGCTGGCACCTCCTCCTGGTTGGGCAATTTGGGTCAGTAGCACCGTTGCTCAACTGCAGAGCCCCACTGCACTCTGCCATAGAGCTGTGTGAGCATTGGGATCCCCAGAGCCAGGAGGCTCAAGCACCTCTGGATTACAGGGCAGGAGTCAGCACACCAATGAACTGAGGTTGTAAGCTCCTAGCAGCAGGGACCGTTGCTTTGTTCTGTGTTTGGATAGTGTCCTGCCTTTGGGGTTGTACCTCCCAGTTAGGGCCCTTCAATGCCACATTAGTACAGAGAAATTAAATAATAAAATAGCAGCAATAACCGTAGCAATTAGCACTTGCTTTGACTTGCTACCACAGACCCACCAACCACAAACATTACTCAGGGTTTACGATCACATCTTCCAAACTGCAAATGCTTGCAAAACACCTACTGTCTCTTCACACACGAAGAAGGGGGAAAAGGCACAGCACCAATTGCCTGCAACGGAGATCGTCAGGCAGATTCCTCTGGGTTGCCAGAATTTTCCTCCAGTTCCCCATTCCAGCTCCATTAGGTGCATGGGCACTCCTCCCCATCAGGTAAGGTCCTACACTGCATCTCCAGTGGGGAAGCAAAGGAGTGATGATGCTCAGCTGGATTTCTTCTGTCTGTCACTGGCTATCAGCCACAGCATGAGTTAAAATAGGGGCATAATAGGATAAATGAAAGGGAGTGATTGAGAAGATGTGGGCGACGTGACAGACAAGCAAGCTCCTTGCATGTTGATGAGAATGGCATTATCCAGACGATGGTTGATTTCTTTTTGTGTCTTGTTTAAAGGGGCAGCATCTCCAAGCAGCCTGGGATGCTTGAAGGATAATGATTACATTGCAGAAAAATCCAATGCCTTCCCCGTGAATGAGTTCTACATTCATTTAACCCAAAAAGCCCACAGAGTAAATTAAAACAAACAATTTGAAACACAATTCAGCATGGGACAGGAACCCCTGAATGAGTTGTCAGCCTCACAGCTTAACACACAAAGAATGGGTCTGTGAATAATGGTAACCCATTGTGAAACAAGATGATATTTGAGTGAGTATTTAATAAACCAGAGCATCAAAACAATAGAAAGTCTGCCAGCACTCACAAACTACATATGTGAAAGCCTCTTGCAGCCTGTGTTCATCCATAAAGAGATGCTTGCTAACACAGTCACACGACTCTACTCTTATTTTATATGCTTTATATAATACATGTATTATTCTAAGGCATTTACCAAGGCCCTGCAATTTGGAGGAGTACAGAACACGGAGCTCTGCCGAAGTAAAATGCGTAGATGGATTCGAAAGCAGCTCTTGCTGAAGGAGCCTTAAGGCCAAGGTGTGTTTACAACTTTGACAAAGTTACAGAAAGATGAAAGAGAAGGGGTGGGAAAACATATAATTAAAGTAGTGTGATGTCTCTGCGTGCTTATAAACACAGAATGAATATGGAGTGCTCCTACCATGAGAGACGGTGCTCTGCTGTCGCTGACTTTCAGATACAGGGATGGTTCTGGCACACAGGGCCAGAATCAGACATCAAGATTGTGTCTGTGCATGGCACATCTTGAAGAGGAACCCCATGAGATCCAGCAAGCAGGGAAGGGTAGCTTGGAGAGAGCAGCAAGAACAAACAGTTTGGTTATGAAACAGAACACTCTGGAGGCAGCTTGAAGAGGCAGTCCAGGTCAGAGATGTTGTGATGGGAGAGAACTTTTTAATTCCTCGGGGTTTAAGGGTACCCAATGTTCCTTGTGAATGAAGAGTTACTTCCAGCTGGAGACGGGCCAGCTTGGGATCCACAAACAGATACAGAGGCAAATTCAAATTGCAGGGGAGGAAATGAATTGGTAACTGGAATAAGGCTTCTTGTGCAGTTTATCTGTTATCTTGATAGTGCCAGCAACTCAAACCAGGTAACTCTGAGGTAGATGAAAGAAGCCCTTCCACGGACATTTGGGATTAATTCCTCGATCTGAGGCTCTAAGTGCAAATTGTAGCATCAGTGAGAGGAAACGGTGTTAACCAGAGTGATGTTCACAGTGCTGTACTGTCACACAGCTCCTGCCACCAGTACAATGGCTTGGTTTGCAGCGTGCTGCTTTCCAAAGGAGCCCAGCACGTATCTCTGGTGTACTCCAGTGCGACTGCTGGGAGTTGGCTCTTATAAGCCAAGAGCAGCAACAGTGCAGCACAGTGCCTATGTGGAAGGAAAGGAAAAATGTTCACCCTGACATCAGTGTGTGCCAGCCCCACATGTGACCTCTCAGCTCCTCACCTGATGGCCATGCACAGACATCTCCAGCTGTGTTGCCCTGCACAGCCCATACCCTAACAGAGTATGCAGCCTCATGCCAAAGCTCTCACCTAGAGCCCCATTGCCCTGGCAGCCGCTGGGAATCAGCTGCTTTTGCCAGCTCTTAGCTTTCCCTGTGTAGGTTCTTGACCCAGAATGATACTCTGGATGGTTCCCAGCAGTGACAGCAAACCACCGAGCCTCATGTGATTGACCAGTGAAAGTCCCTTGCCTAGTTCTCAGCTGCAGCACTTCCACCCCTGCAGCCATGCTGTGTGCCTCCTCACCCAGCCCCAGAAACCACTGTAGCACAGGGTCCTGGAGTCAGCCATGGGCATGCGTGCTTCAAAGGCCAGTCTTATAACCCGGCATAGAGACTCCAGGAATTAGGGCTCCAAGGAATGTTTTACCAGACAGCCACCACAATGAGCCTGAGAGATGCTAGTCACTGTGCAGGATGCCCAGACCCTAAAGAGGTGCTCACACAGGATGAAATGATAGTTGAAAGAAAGAGATAGATGAGACAAAAGGGAGAGGATAAGCTGAGGCTGTGGGATGGCAATGCAGCTTCCAGGAGGCACAGAAGGGCAACAGTGGGACCAGGAACCAGAACCTCAGCCTCCCCAGGGCCGTGCCATCCACCCAGCACTGGTTCAGACCTCTGCCGAAAGCCTTTTTGTCCATACCAATGGTCTCATTCATGCCTTAAATTACACAGCAATTTCCTGTGTCTGTGGAGGTTGATGGTATCTTTTTGGCTGGGTGGAGTCCAGGGTATTCTCTTGTCTCAGATGCCATCCAGAAACATCAAGGGGTAGGAGCAACACCGCTGCTGAGTGGCCTTAGCTGTCATCAGTGATGCTATGACTGCTCCTTGTATGAGCAGGTTACAGCTAAGGCAAGACAAGGTGTGAGAGCTGTGTTTATTTCACTGTATTTTAATGAAGAAATTGGAGCTGCTGTCATCACTACCCGTGGGTGCACCAGCTACAAATCAGCACTTAAATAAATGAACTAAATGACACAACGTCAGCCTCGGATACACAGAAAATTATGTGGTCAGAACATGGACTGAGCACTTTGCAGTGCATTTTGGAGATGGGCTCATCTCCAAAATAACCCTTCAGGTAAAAGCCTGGAAGTAGGTGTCCTGCTCTGAAAGACAAGGAGTTCAGGGGATGCAAATGCTAATATTTAGTAACACCACAACTGACCAACACTGGGGATGTCTATGAAAATCTAAATCCAGCATTCTTTCTGCTCGCCTTGGCAGTATGAAAGCTGCCCTGGTGCAGGCTGTGCCCATGCCCAGGGTGCAGCCCAAGGGGACCCCAGCAGACGGAAGGGTCGATGGGCACTGGTCCCAGTGAAGGAGCAGACATGGGGAGGTGGGTGACTCAAAAGCCTCAAGTCCTCCCAGTGCTGAGGAGTGACAGCCGGTGCCATCACAGCGCGCGGGTGACTCAGGCACTGACGTAGGTGCCTGTGAGAAGCGCTGCAGGCTCTTGGCTCCCATCACCACTCTTTGCACATGCTGGGATGGGTCAGTCTCTCAAGCAATGCTGACCGTCCCGATTTCTCAGTTTGTCCCCAAGCACCAGGAGTGCTGGCTCTGTCACCTCCATGTGCCAGGCTTTGCCTTTTGGCTAGGAGCACAATTTCTCCTGGACCCTTCCCCTAACTCAGCTGTGCACTGCTTCCCAGCCATGCGATGAAGGTACCCTACTTCTCATTGCCCTCCCATGACTCACAGAAAGCCTGATGGTCTCACAAAGCACCACGACTTGTTGTGCAGGTTCCCAGCTATGAAACACCATGTTGGCTGGAAGTTTACTGCTGAACAGTAGCAAATTTTCTCTAAAAAATAACACTAGTTTTGCCTCTTTGGCCTTCAGTTTAACCACTCGTGTTGCTTTTTAGGGAGGTGACAGATGCTTTGATCTGCTTCAGTAAAGGTGGATAGAAAGCTTGAAGCTTGCAGCAGGGCAGCTACCTTCTGGCAAGGTCTTGTGGGTAGAAGAAGCATTAAAACATAGGCGATGCTTCACAAGATATTAATTAGTAGAGGGAAGCACCTTGATTGGTGTATTCTTTGACTGTCTCAGCCAGTTAATATCACATCTGTGTTTTCACACAGCTTTTGCACAGCCATCAATGCAACTGTCTTTCTGCACCCACTTCCAGTTTGCTGGGGTCTGGAAAAAAACAAGTATCAGTCTGGTCTGGGTGGTGAAGGATGAAAAATACAGGACCCTTAGCTACATCTGCATGTGATGGGGAGCCTGCTGAATTTGTACTGTCCCTTTCATTTCTACAGCCCCTACCCAATAAGAAGAGGACCTCCACGGAGGAGTTCTATGGAGTTTGGGTAATGCTGCTGGCTGTAATTAAGTGCTACTTGACTAAATGATTTTGTGCAATATATACGTGATACTTTCCTGGAAGGCTATTAAATGCATGCTATTTTCCTAAGATAGAATCATAGAATTATTAAGGTTGGAGAAGACTACTAAGATCACCAAGTCCAAACGTCAACCCTGGGCAGCTGTGCCACTGCATTACCACTGTTTTGGAGAAGAAATTTTTCTTACTATCCAACCTGAACTTCCCCTGGTGCGACTAGAGGCCATCACTTCTCATGCTATTAAAGACAGAGAATTTTGAAGCTATTCCACACTCTCATATGCATTCAGATGTTTGCAGTACATAGGAGGGTGAACTCTTCTGCGAGTGCCATGTGAGGCTATTAGAGGCAGATGGAGAGTTCTCAGCATTGCTAGTTTTGGTGGCTGGGTTTGTTCCTCTTACATGGATTCTGCAGAAGCCCAATGGCTTTAGATACAGCCTTGTGCAAAATTGGTCTAAGTAACAAAAACCCTTAGCACCAGGCAATCAGGGGTTTTCCATAAGTCCATGTGACATGAGAAATGCTGTTCTGAGATGTCCCCTCTTCCTCTTACACAGCCCATCTGTAGTGTCTTTAGGTATTGCACGCTCCTCATTGAGAGTGAGTCTTTTCCCCAGCCATCCATGCAAACGCATGCTGAGGTGAGGAATGCTCGGGAACTTTGTGGCAGTAAAGAGAGCTCAGGACATCAGAAGGACTGATGGTGGGCAGTCTCAACTACCCACAGATGTCCTCTGTTGAAGGCTTCCCCAGTTCTTGTAGTACTTACAGCACAGGTAAGCATCAACCAGACATAGAAGAGTGAATCAAGATGGAGAGCAAATGGATCAGGGTGCTGCAGACGTTCTTCTGGTGAAATTAGTAAAGAAACTGGACAAGACTATGGCCAAAACTGAAGCAATCAGTTACCTCAAGAAGAAAAGAAGCCATTGAGTGATGGCAGCCCAGCTTACTGTCTTAGGGGAGAACGTGAAGTTCTCTTGTGTATTTAGAGATTGAGGGAGCAGCTGTCAGAGGAACTTGCAGACCAGATGATTTCTCTGTGCAAAAATACAGTACAGGTTTGAACCATTAAATGCAGCTTGAAAACAGTGATGGACTCTGGGGACTAAAATGCACATGAAATGGGTCCCTGGCTCTGAAGCACACACATAACCCCTATCCAGGCATCCCTCAATTTTGTTGTGGGGAGAGCTGGTTCCAAAAGCTATATAAGGTCCACAATGATTTTTTAATTATTATTATTATCTAAAAGCCATCTCATTTGCAGCGCACACATCCCCAGCTTAGGGATGCTTTTACATGAGGGTCTGTCACCAAGCACCGAGGAGGGATTGGACAACACAGGAGGAGCCCTGTAAGGACTGGCAGATTGCCATCTCCTTTGCCAGCACACAAACTACTGCAGATTCTCACATGCACATACGTAGTTCAGACTTGCCCAGAGCAGTGACACCCAACCGCATGTAATTCCTGTGCATACCATCTCCCTTTGCCAGCTGCCTTTCTGATGCTTTTTTCCTTGTTCTTAACAAACACAGTTTTAAATTCAGTCCCCGAGTTTCCATTAAGGATGAGCAAAGCAGAGCTTTGAAGCTGTTTTAACCCGTTTGCTCCTGCATCAAAAAAAAAAAAGTTCCCTGGTTTGTTCTAACAGCTCAGCACAGAAATCCTAAAATTAAAGAAGAAAAAAAAAAAAAACTAAAAAGGGAATTATTTTTACTAAGGTGGAGCAGTGTTTCTCTCTGGTGTGGTTTTACCAGCAGAGATTGGAGTTAAAGAAGTGATGGTGAATACAATCTTAAAAACTGATCTGAGCCTTCTGTGCATATTCCTTTGCAGAGCACACTGGCATATTTGGGTCTGTACTTGTGGTTGGTGCTTCAAGGTCACATTAAACAGACTGACAGCACTGCACAGATCCTGCAGCACCTGCTCATAGCGCTGATCATCCTTCAGCAGAACAAAAATTTACATAAATAACTGTAGAAAAAAGGTTCCCGAGAGTCCATGTGGTTGCTGCTCATGGTAAGAAACAGGGACCAGCTTGCAGGCTGGATGCACTACTCAGCACCAACAGAGCTGATCAGGATCCCCTCTGCCGTGGCCAAGCACCCACACTGTCCATGTACGATGCATCTGCATCGTCCACGATCAGAGCACCCGCACTCCCATGACCACAGGGCTGTGCCAAACGTGCTGCTCTTCCTGTGGCCGCAGCCAAGGCACCCCAGGCTGTGCTCACAAAGAGTCCGCACGCTGGTTTGGTTGGTGTTTGAAAGCACAGAGCTAGTCCATCAGCTGTTCCTGTCCCCTACAGCATCTCAGCACACTCGGTGTTTTTTGAGAGCTCTGACATAAGTGCCTGTTTTCTAGGATTTAAAATTGCTCTGGAAGAAAGAATTCAATGGGCTGATACTTGGCAGCTCAAGGCCTGTCTGGGGAGTCGGTTCCTCTGACTGTGCCAAGTTCTGGCATCTTCAAAGGGAGAATTTCTGTTTCCTTGTGGCAGAAACTGGTAAGAGTCATTGGCAGAAAGGAGGAAAAAGCCCAAGTATGAATTTCAGATCAGGCTTGTTTTAAATTGAGCAATAGCACCTTGTGTATACATAAAGGAAATACGCATTTCCACAACTGAGAATTAGTTATTGATAAATCCACAGTGTCGTGTAGCAATATCTTTTAATGTTCTGTACGATAAGAGCAAGTATTTAATCAGCTGGGAGAAAGAGATGAAGTGGATACCATCTAATGAGCATTATTCTTGTAGAGGTGCCAGATCCAACCCAACCATTTCCAACCGAAGCTTGCTGGTGGCTCATTACCTGCGGTGGGGCCCTGCGTGCTCTGCTCCTGCTCCTCCAGCCCAGGTGCTCCCAGTGCTCACCGCCACCTGGGGACAGGCCCTGTGAGGCACCTCTGCCTTTGACTGCCAAGTGGGAGATGTGGTAGCAGCACCTTTTGATCTTTTGATCGCAGCCTTTTGAAGAAACGATCCACTGACACAAGAGCTGCCTGTCCTGTCAAGACTTTGCTTCTCTCCTGCAACAAGAAACGTCTCAAAGGCCTGCCCAAAGTTTGCTCTGCTGCAATTATACTAATGCATAAGTTTTGCTGAAGCTCTGAAAAGTGCTGGTGCTGGCAAGGTCTGAGATACCTGGGTTCAGACCAACAAAAATCACGGGGAAAGCAGAATATTTTGCTGCACAAACACAGCATCTAGAGTCAGGGTTTGCACCTGTGCAATTACTTTGATGTAGTTACACTGGAGCAAGGAGACAAAAAAAGCAATGTAGACGAAGCTTTCAGCTGACAGAGAAAATAAAAACACAGCTTGTGGTTGTGTGAACTGATCTGTGATAAAAATGTTTGCATAAAATTACATGCAAATGACTGGGAAGTACAAACATACCCACAAGAAAGTCTGCTCCAGTCAGGATCAGAAGCAGAAGTGTTGGAAATATAGGAAGCAGACTTGACCTCAAGAAAGTTACAGCATAAGGGTGTGAGCCGCTTTCAGCTGAAATTGGTGATAATGCTCCCAGTTATCTCTCCGGGCATGGGATCACCCCCTGGTTTTGCAAACAAAGGAATTCTGCTTAGCTCAGATAAGATTTCAGTAAGCACCCGAATTGCTGTTGTTTTACAGATCTTACAGGTAGAGAAGAAATGCGTTTGGTGGGGTGTATTACAATGGGACCCCATCTGCCTTTTGGAGGGTGTTGGTTGGGATGGGCACTCAAGGTGCAGCAGAGGAGGCACTTCCATTCCCCTCATTCTGGGACTCAAAAATCATAACTCCTTTGGGGCATAGTGCAAGCCCAGTTTCTATTAATGTAAGTCCCCTATCAATGTTCTCTTGAAGACAATCACTCACATTGGCATTTCATGATGGAATGATAGGGTCATTAAGGTTGGAAAAGACCACTGAAATGATCAAGTCCAACCCCAGTCCATCCCATCATACCCACTGAGCACGTCCCTCAGTGCCACATCCCCACGGCTCTTGAACACCTTTAGGGACAGTGACTCCACCACCTCCCTATACACAGGCACACACTTTCTGAAGGCTCTGGTAGGTCAAAGATATACATGTATACATATGTAAGTGTGTGTAAATGAAAAAAAAAGAGTTTTCACCATCACTTTTACCAAAGACACGAAAAGTGATAATTATAACTTAAATATCACAGATGTAAAATCACAGCAGTGTTTTGCTTATCTGATCGCATCTTCCCTTTGATGGTCGGGGTTGCACAATGATTACAGCTAACTCCACAGAGGCTGAGAGATAGCATAACATTGCTCATATAGATCATCGCATTGCTGCTTCTCATCACCGCTGCGTTGCTGTTAATAACCCAGGCTTGAGTTTAAACAGGAATAGCTATCCGTAATATACACTTCCCGCTCCCATATATTTCAGGGAAAAGTATTGGATTTATTGGATGAACACACTCTCCCAAGATGCCACACACATACAAAAATCCAGATGTTTCCAGCACCGGCATTTTTCTTTTCCCTTTCTTTGGGTCTGTTTTCCTGCCAGGCCTACAGGAAAGCACACACAACGGTAGCTCTGAGGAGTGAACTCCACAAACAAGAAAAAACAAGCATAGCCGAAATCAAACCTTTTCCTCCTTTGTCATTTTGTGGCTGTGGGTGCCCAGCTCGTACCTGTCTGAGTGTTTTTCCTCTTCCGAATTCCCTGCTTGTGTGACCCAGGGTCTCCTGAGGCAGGAACTGGGGGGACGTGGGTGTCTCAGCTCACAGATCCTTCCTGCAGGATGGAGCAGCGATGACCGCATATTGATCGCGGACTGCGGGTGGCAGTGCAGATAAAGAGCTGTTTGTTGTCCACCCGCCATGGCCCCGACCTCCTTATCTCTGCTTCAGATCGGAGGCGATTCGGCCCCAGTGGGTTCTGAGTGAGGAAAAAGGCCTTGTGCTAAGGGCTAAGGAATTTCCCTTATTATCTGCTTAATCTCTAGGACTTCCCTGCCTTCCTTCCCCTGGTCTGGCAATCACAGTGCGCATTGGCCTGTAGGACTCCCGGGACTTGGAAGGACGCGTTGATTTATTCATGGTCTTAGTGCTGTGTTAATGAAGGGCACTGAGCTTTCCAACCCAGTGCCTTCTCTAGACGTGATGAAACTTGCATGAAAACACAGGGAGGATTCCTCTCCCGAGCTTCTGCTACTCCACTTCATCAAATAGTTGCTGCATTAGGTGCTCAGCAGAATATTAGTGCAATTAGTGATTTACATTTATAACAATTTGACAGTGAGCTGTGATAAGAGAATGATAACAGGGCATCTTGCTGATGCCACTTTTCTTCTCAGAGTGTTATTTCCCAATATCTTATTCCATCCTGACCCAGCAGTAATGAAGTCAATGAAAAATTTCCTTTTGATGTGAGAGGGAACAGGAAAAAGCTCACCCTTAGTGTCTTTACACAACCTGGATCTCATTAAAACAGCTGGAAGTAAATATATGTGTCCAGTTGGTACAGAGAAATTGTGTTGATTGTCCCTTCTGGCTGTAACAACAACAAAAAAAGAGAAAACAAAATAATTTAGGAAGAGCACAAGTCCAATAAAGAATATTTTTCCAGTGCAGTAAGGAAGTACCGTGTACTCCATAGCTGTGTTGCTGCTCAATAGATGAATTCATTTTCAATGGAGGATAGCAGAATTAATCCAATTCTGTTTTCTTTGCTTACTAAGAGAGCTGAAAGATGAGCACTTATTAATTGGACATACACAAGGTGCAGGCAGGGCTCAGTTTGATCTTCAAAGTTACACAGATTCCAAGGAAACTGGTTAAAATTAAGGTGAGAGAAAGGAAAGCTCCCTTGTTCTTATTTTCTCTTATTTCCTCCAATATTTTTCAGACTGTGGTGGAAAATCTGAATTTTGACAAGTCTCCTGCAGTTACCTCATGTAAATCTGGGAATGCCTCCTGCACAGAGCTGCTCTTACCCATCACTTGCACTAGCAGCACCTCCCAGGACCTGGCTGCTCAGCTGAGATTCTTCTGGAAGAGCCCAGACTGGTTGTCTTCACACCTCAAGCAGCTGCACAGCCAGAGAAAGGAAGCGGTTGCTTTGTGTGACCGAATGCACTTGTCCTGCCAAGAGGATTTTCCCCATCTTCATGGCAAACACCACAGTTTGCTCCCTGCGCAGTTGCTGGAAGCAAGAACAGACCTCTGTGTTTCTGCTGTTGCTCTGTCTGAGCACAGCAATTTGCAGACAATCAGCAAACCTGAGATTTGCAAAGCAGAGAATTTTCATAGAGGGCTCCAAACCAGCAGCTAAGGAAAGGCATTTGCCAGCCCTCAGTCACCCTCTGCTCAGCAGCCACTGGCAGGTGCTGCTGTGTGCTGTGCCCCTCACATCAGCTCTGGAGCTGCTGCAAGCAGAGTGGCTGGCCATCTTAGTCACCCCCAGTTAGAGTCCTGCTCCCACGTCATCAATGACAGACTTGATCCTTTGCCTTTTTTACAACAGGAACACCTCTCTCATCACTTCCCAACATGCTGCAGCAGAACAGAGCTATGACCCATCCACTCATATTTGCCCTTCTGAGCCACAGAAGGCTTTTTCAAAGTCCCATTTGGGACGTCTTTCCTAAAACACTCCATCCAAGAGCAGTCTCTTGTACTCCCTTTGCTGACTCATAACGGGGCAGAGTAAATCTCACTTCTCTCAGCCGTGGGTACACAGGACCTACATCTTTCCTGAGCATCATCTTCTGCAGATGAGTCTCAGAAATCTCAACCAACTGCATGACATCTCCCTTTTGTTTTTAACAGGTGTGCTGACATGCTCAGAGACGTTGACAGGCACTGACTCATTTCAAGAGTCAACCGATGGTATTCAGGGATGGTTGATAGCGGTTACTGAGGCAGACTGTCAGAAGGCTGGTGAGACCAGCAGGAACTCGACTAGAAAGAACAAAGTTCTGATTAACTGGGAGATTCCTGGAGAACAAGGAACTGCTGGCATCTTACTGAAGATTTTCCTCTGAGGAAAGGAAAGCGCGTAACAATTTTAGGTGCTTGATTTCAGAGTGATTCACATCAACATGCAAAAGAAGCAGCACCCACAGAGGCTGGAACTCAACCTCATTGAGCATTTACCACTGCAGTTAAACTGAAGAGACTGTTACTCAAGAGACTGCCTTCTGTATGTGCAGCGATGCTACTGGTGGACATATTTTCATTAAGCAATGCATACCTTCATAGCGAAACAGACCCCTTTTCCTTCCTCTGACTCAGACATTTTCTGCCCAGCTCAGAAAAGCTCTTCACTCAGTCCTGAGGTGTAGAAGTGGAGGAGGAAAACCCACTGCAATTCTGCAAAGCTTGCTGAAACTCCCCCAGGGACCAATTTGTATCTTCTTCTCATTGCCAAGAAATTCTGATCAGAAAAATGAGTTGCCCACTCGTTTGGCTGACCAAGACTTAGCTCGTCCGTAGAGGCAGCAGCCATGATTAGCTGGATATGAGAAAGAGAATAACACCTCCCACGCACCCAGAGACCACACTCTGACCTGGTGAGAGAACAGCAAATACGGGCACTTGGGAGAGCTGCATGGGACCACTTCAGCCAGAGGCAGAATGAGAGCCACACCGTGGGTGGGAGCAGGAACACGAAACGGAGGGGGAGGGAGAAGAACACAGCAGGAAGAGGGTGTGAAAGGTTCATAAAATCATTAAAGGAGCCTTCTTATTCTCTTCTTGTTGACTGCTAGCGCTGTAGACTGGACGCAGGCAACTGTCCAGGCTCTGCCTCTGGGATGCACACCACTGGGATCTACCCCATGTATTGCACACACTGCAGTTCTTCCACCCACAAAACATCTCCAAGGCTCTCTTTGCATTTATTTCAGCTTGGAAAACCACCACACCTCTGATATCATCTCCCTGTGGGTCCTGAATTCATTTCAAGTCGACTGATCCAGTCCCAAAACTTCCTTATGTATATACAAGGTATATCGATGGTTCATACAATGCACAGGACTGAAGTGGCAAGAGACTTAGTGATTAACCAATGCCAACTATTTATACAATGGGTTCAGAAAAGGGATTTTTTTGATTGAATGTATCATTTTTCCCCTTTATACTTCTGGGGCTACTTAAATCAACTCTGCTCCACAGAGTGAGGCTCCACACATTGCATGAACTCAAGCATGCAGGCTGGAAAGAAAACTAAGACCCAAGCCAATTAATAGATACAGTCTCATTTTTATTAGATGTCTTTTGAAAATACTGCTTGTAACCTTTAAAAAGAGACTCAGGGCTCAGTCATACAAGCACTCCATCTGCAAACCTGCTCACACTTCACGGACTAGGAGTGAATTATTACCTTTACACGCATGAAAACTCTGCAGAGGCATTTGCTTCATGGCAAGTGATGAAACATTTCAGCATCTCTATTTTATCATCAGAAAGAAAGAATCTGAGAATACTTTAATGTCCACAAGAGCCTTCGTCAATGAGAAGTGAATGTTTTGTCCCAGCAATGATCAAGACCTCCTGTATAGTTCTTGTCTTGGACTGGGCTTTGAACTTTGAAAGTAACCAGTGCAGATAAACAGAAAACAATAGATTAAGGTTTATAACTTGCATAAAATTGTTCTCTTGGCTTTTTGTTGTTTTTATGTTTTATATATAATGTTTCATCAAAGATGAGTTCACAATTTAATTATTTAATGGGGGTATTCTGCACTTTGCATTGCAAACTGCTGCGACTAAAAGAAACATGTGCTGGCACAAAAAGGGGAGGAGGAGTGAACGCTATAATGGAAGAAATGTTACCCAATAATTAAAATTCAGTGGTACTGTAAATCCTAATGGAAACAACAATGCGTCTTTGTGTACAATTAACTCTGGGCTCCAGTTCATGATAAAAATTCTAGCTTGCAAAAAGCCCTGACCTCAATACCAACAGCTCAACAGAGGTTCACAGATCTGGCTCAAAAAAAAAAAAAAAAAAAGAAAAGAAAAGAAAAACCAACCAAAAAAAAAACCAACTTTCACAGAGTGGGAACAAATAATAGCTGGACTCGGTCCCCTAAATATGCTCCAATTATTCAGGATGGTTGAAGATGATAAGCTACAGGAGAAGTAGCGAGGGGAAAATAGTCCCACAGCTCAAAGAAAAGTACAAAATGTTGTTTGATGTCTAGAGAGAAAATCTGCCCTCCCCCTCTTGTTATCCCAGTCACGCTTTCTGCGGGGCACCCTGTGTGCTAACAGCAAAGTCCTGGAACATCTTTATTATTATTAGTTTAACACTTTTTTTATTGTTAACAAAGCAGACAAAACGAGTTGCTCATTACAGTGAGTGACTGACAGGGAAACATGGAGGACTATTCATTAAGTAATTACTACTTTTAGGCAGAAAAAGTTACCGTGCTTAAAAGAGGGAAAAAACAGTACAAAATCAAATTGTCTATTCTTTTTTTTTGGTGGGTGTGTATGGAGGGAGTCATGTCTCATGGAAAAGACAGTTCTACAAATGTCAATCAGTTTGACAAGCAATTATCAACTTTCAGATAAGGACAGAGACGGTGGGTAGAGCACCTTGGAACAGACTGCTCTCAGTTACCGCTCTGTGATGGTGATGAGAGGGACCTGCCCAACGAGTGCACCCAGGGCTCATCTGCAGACCTGGAGAGAGGAGACCAAACCTCTGCACTTCTTCTGACCGACATCATTCTAAAGAAGGAGGAAAAGCGTTGCTCCACATGGAAGGGTACTGAATTCAGAAGGGTTATTTTGGAAATATTTCCTGTCAGAGCTCAGAACGGTTGGATTCCTGGTTGGGCTGAGAGTGGTTCTCTGTGACAGCAAATTCAGCACTTGTAGCAGATGCTTCCTCCAGAGAAGGTGAGAAATAGGATTATCAAAAGCATTTCAGTGTCTGAAACCCTCAAATCCCAGCTGTAACATTTACTTCCAAATCCCTTAGGTTCTCCAGATCTCCCCCCGCATACACACATACCTAAATTCTCTGCAAGCATTATAATGGCCTGGAATTTCAGAAATGCCCACTTCTCTTGCTTTCTTACCCCAGAAGGCAGGAGGAAGGCTCTTCAGTCAGCTGGCACCATGCAAAGGTAATGCAGCGCCCAGAAAAGTGGGCTGTGAGTGGGTACTGAGTGTCCCTTTGGTTTCAGTAAGAGCTGTGGGTGTTTGGATGCTTTGATTGCAAGGCTGTGTATTAGGTGCTCAAAATACAGATTAGGAGAGATGTGATCTCTACACACGAGAGCCCGTGGAAAGCTATAAAAAGAATTCTACATTTCAACCACTATCTTTTGATCCTTAACCATAGGGAGATTTAGGAAGGAACTTGCAGTGTGTTAGCTCTTGGGCTCTGGGTACCTTACAGAAGGAGCAGAGCAGCCTCTGTCAAGTGCAGCTTTTGGGGGCAAAAAGCTAAAAAGCTGAGAGTGACTGTCAGTGTGAAAAAATAGCACCTTCATGCAAATATTCCTTATGGTGAAGGACTCCATCTGCTTTGGTCCTGAGCACATGAGCCCACTTTGTGCTGCAGTGGGACATACACCCATGTAGATCCCCCGGAAAACTGCTTAAAAACAAAAATTCTGTGCATATTGCTATGCATATCTTCAGTGTGTTGCTTAACTCCATTCTCACATGAGCCATGAAAAACTATGGAAAGTGTGGGGATTCCTCAGGATGATCATTTCCAAGGAGCTGGCATTTGGTCCCTTTGATGCGGAACAGGGACACGTGCCCACACGTCCCGGGCAGTTGCGCATGCTGGGAGCCGATGCCAACAGTGACAACCAATAGCATAACTCTTACTGATCCCAGTGGGGCAAGAGCAAGGCTTTAATCCCCGTGTTGTTTCCAAGCTTCCTGTTTTGAAATTGCCATAATTAAATTCTATAGACTGAGAAAGCACCATACACGTTGCCAAGTTTATGTCAAGCTTTATCAGGTGATCTCATCATAATCCGGTAAATAGCATATCATGAACACCAAATCTAATTAAATCCTCTTGAGATACGAGCTAAAAAACAGACACAAACAAGAATCAAACGTTTTAAATCTGCCGTGGTACAATCAGAATTAATCCCTTGGGAGAAGTGAATTTCCTTGAGATCGGGACAAAAAGCCTTCTGTGTTCTCCTTTCCCTGGTGGCTCGTGCTCTCTCCAGCACACTCAGTCAGAAGGCAAACGCAGTTGCTGGGTTTCCAGTTTCAGTATAGACTGCACCGCATGCACCTCCAGTTTCCACCTTCTGGATGAGACAGCAGCGCAAAGGAGACAGGTTTCGTTAATTTCTTTTTCTCCAGTATTCTCTGCATTACTTTTGTTGCAACTTGTAGGTGAAAAAGAACCCCCAAACCTTCAACTGTGGTAGTGCAATGAAAAAAAGCTCTAATGCAAACTGGAAAAGGCAGCAGGGAGTTTGTTATTCTTGCAACAGTCAGTTGATCAGCATATTATCTGCCAGGCAACTTTCGAAACGTTTCTCAAATGCACCATAGGTGTCTGTATGTGTGCATAAGCCCTTAGGGCTACACCTATGCTGCTAGTAAATTAAACAGTGGCAGGTAATATTCCCAGGCATTGGAATTTGATAGTATATACTGTTAAATTCCTAGAACCTGCCCTGGCGCATTTTTGGCCTGGATCAATTAGCATTCTCCCACACATGTCCCAGGAATTTAGGAGTTAGCAGAGCCAGCAACCATTCCCAAGGGACGCCGTGCCTGCGCCTTCAGTTGCCCTGGATGGTAGAAGAGCTTAATGATATGGATATGGCACATTCCAGGTCAGTTGGCCTCATCGTCAGAGCACAGCCCTAACGACACTTAATCTTCTAATAAGAGCTGTCACCTATATACCCATGTCATAGCCTGTACCTGTTGTATAGTTAATCCAGGTACTGCATAAGAGCGCTCTACCCTGAAGTCAGATCACATCAGGGCTTTGTGAAAGGGCAGGTCAGGACTTTGTTCATTGTATGATTTTATGAGGTACAGCTTTTCTACACCTGGGCATGAGTTGCTCTCAAATCCAGCCTTTCAAATACATTGCATTAGCTTGCAGTCGAGCTGAACGCAGTCAATGGATTTCTCAGTTCCCATCCTTCTTTCTTGATAGGAACAACTTCAACCCTAATCCCTCTGAAAATCACAAACAATCTGATGTTTGTATCCCTTCCAATCCTTGAATCAACTGATTCAGAAGACCAAGATTTCATACCAAACAATATCATTTCAGCCCAGCATAATAGCAGTCCTTTCCCTTTCAGAATCAAGCTAAAAATCAAAGCTCTGAATGGATTTGCCTCAGGTGAATGTAACAACCCCTCTTATGTGGATTCACCCTGCCTAGCTTTAGCTCCCCTAAATGAAACGCTGCTTTCCCCAGGCTACCCCTGCAGCCAAGGGAATGAGGCACCAGACAGTAATTCAGCCCACCTCAGACCTTACTTCTGCCTCCCAGTACAGAGAGTATGGGCCAGCAATGGGCATCATTTTGACATTTCCAACTATTCCTTTTATCTGAAAACCTGCAGTGCTTCGTGATCTGTCTGCTTTTGACAGTGGCTTTCAAGTCTTCTGCGGGGCTTACCAACTTTGGTCTGTATTCTCACAGGAAAACAAAAAGAAAATTAACTAGCTCTGTCCCAGCTGCCAGTTCTAATAGCAAAAATGACTGGCAGAGAACCAGGTCAAACCTGATTCAATACGAAGTTGCTGTTCTTCTCGCTCTCAATCACTGCAAAAAAAAAACCCAACCAAAAAAAAAAAAAAAAAAAAAAACCACACACAAAAACCCCCACAGGTTTCACAGCAACAAGGTGACCCTGACAGAAAACCACCTCCCTTGCATGACAACTGGTCATCACGCTTGGTTCTTTCATCCAACTCTAATTTTACCTACAGCAACGTTGGCTGGTCTTACTAGCGACTACTGTAACACGTATCACCAGGATGCTGGACTAGGAAGTCCTTGGATTTCACTGCTATATATGTTGTGAAAATGTATTACGTATGTTTCAAAACCTTACAATAAAGCTGGAGGGAAAGCTCAGCTCTTGCTGCTTCTGCAGCACAGTAACCATCACTGCCACCTCCCCCCCCCATCCAAGTGCTGGCTGTGTGGCACGCACTGCTTCCAGCTGCCCACAGAATGCACCTCAGACACTCGTGCAGGGTTACAGTCCACTAAAATACCATACAGACATATTAAGAGAGATTCCCTTTGCTTGTGTTTGCAGATCTCTGAAGGTGAGGAAGAAGCAGGAAAAAGAAAAAGAAAAGAAAAAAAAAAAAGAAAAAAAAAAAAACCACAAATATTTCAATTGAGAAAACTGCAGTTTGTACCTGTATTGGAAAAATGCTGAAAACGAGATTTTTCTTCCCTGTTAACTGACTCCGTTCCTTCAAAGTAAATTGATTTTTCTTGCAGGATCTGAATTTCACTGCTTTTTTCTCTTTGGAAATGCTTCAGAACAGGATGTCATTCAAAAGTGGCAATTTGTGATACTTTGCAGCTTTGCAGCACCACGATTTCCCTGGTTCCCACCTGTTCTACCTCTCTCTCCACACGCCTAACAGCACTCCGTGTTTCTTCAGACCGTGTCCTAGAAAACCAGCCATCACTCTCGGTGCATCCATTAGTATAGTGCATCTTCAGTTCACCCTCTTTTCCCTGAGGTCTGAAGTTCAGTATGCAAAGGCAGCTTCCAAATGAGACAATGGCAAGCTTATTTACAGAGAGCTAATGACAGAGAAACGATGCCAATGAAAAAAAAAAAAAAAAAAACAACCAAGAAAGAAAGAAAGAAAGGAAGAAGAAGAAAAAAATCAATTCACCCGGTCATTTGGCAAGAGTGGAATACCCATTTCCCTTCATTCCAACGTTTTCCTTTTGTTCCAGAGGGAAAGGTCTACTGTATTCAATGCAAATAGTGCTGCTTATGTTGAGCGCCAGAAGATACAGAGGAGCCGGGGATCCATGATGTCTTTTAAGCTAGATAACATTCAACTGCTTTAAAAGAAAGGAAATTTTCATCTTTGAAGATGAGAGGCAACCACAGCAATATATATTATCTGCCAGCATTATTATAAATAGTGATAAGGAACAATAACACCTTGATAAATGCAGTTTGAAGCTCAGCTGCTGATTGGCTTTAGCTGATCAGTTTTTTACTAGTTTGCACTTGTGACCTCAGGACTGAGCCTACAGGTTAGTTAATGTAAATTCAGTTATCAGGGGTGCATCCATAGCTGCACCATTCTCAGTCCTCCTCATTTTAATACCAAGACAAACACACGGGATGAACACTGTACCTTGGCACTTCCTTCTTTGTCGCAGATTTGAAGCTGGGATAATGGAAGCCTGGGGTACTGTTGGCCTTCTGGGTTGCAAGAGCACACTGCTGTACTTCTTAATGTATCTCAATTCCTGCCTAAAATGCTGTCAAGTCTCCAGATTTTGGACATCAAAATCAAGGCTGAAGATTTATGTACACTGAGAATTTCTTCTTTGGGATTCAGAGTTGATGCTCCTTCTTAGATGCACTTGTTGAAACTCATTCTTACATCTAATTTAGAAGTAGATTTAGATATCTTATGCAAGACATTCCCATAACTCTAGCAAGGATTCACTGTCTGCAGCTAATTTGCTTGGCAAAAGCAAACTCAGTGTGGTGTATGAGGACATGTTTATTTCCCTTTCACTTACTTACCTGTGGAGGTATCCTGGGGGCTAGCTGTGGGTGATCCAGCTCACACTAGATTCTGGGTGACAGATCCTGGGTGTATCCTCTGCTGCTTTGCCTGGGCACTCAGTGCTATACCACGCAGTGTCTCATATGACCAATGCAGGGCAGACACAATGGCCTTGGGCTCTACTTACCAGGGACAAACCATTTCCAACACAGCCATATAGGATTTTCCATCTCATAGGTCTTGGGCTGAGTTCTGGCTCCTTTAAAGCAAATATTGACATGAGGTGCTTGGCTTCGGGCTATCACTGGGGCAGTCTATCTTAGGTGTAGGCATGGCCTTTGGCCCAGGGTGAAGCAGCTTCCGATTCTCTTGGATATTCTGGAGATATTCATAGGAGACAGTGAGAAACATGCCAGAGAATGGTTGCTCACCTCTTGTGCCCGCCTATAGGTTGTGTACCTGTGATGAATTGGCATAAAAAAAAGCCTTCTATATAAATACAAAAAAAAAAATTTGGAAAAATACCACTCTTCAGTGAATCCAGCACACTTCAGCTTAGCTTCAATTCTCCTGTAGCCAAAATATAAGAGTTTTCATGACCAGTAATTTATCCTCTGCATTGAAAAGCTCCTTTTCTGGTTTAACTGGGTTATTCATTTCTGATCAAGTGAAGTTCAGTAAGGGGCAGGAAAAAAAGGGGAAAGGACAGCTCCTCCAAAGCAGTTTGCAGTCAATAGAAAGCTCAAGGCTATAAAATCATTTTTCTCTGCACAGAGAGAATGCAGAGAATATGAAAGTCCTGGTACTTCAACCCTTTGAAAACACTTCTGAGCTCTTTATGTCTATCTCATTCTTCATTCATGTGTCTCAATAACTGACAAATTACCTTTCTAATGCTACATACTTCAGATCTAATTTGTATTTCCTTTGGTTAGCACTTCTTTCTTGATCTCTATTCCCCATCCTCCCTCTCCCTTCTATCTGCTTATATTCTGGTTTTGCTGTTCTAGGCACTTCATCCCCTCTCTGATGCCAGCAGCCACCACACTGAGTGCTCTGGCTCCTTTTTTTGCCAAGGAATGACACGTTATCATGCAAACATGGTCTTCAGCACCAAAGCTTTGCAGACCAGTCAGCTCTCCAACAGTCCAGGGCTGTAAAACAGTGGCATTTCTCCAGTACAGTTTCCATTAAGGCCACTGTTAGTAGCTGATCCCCAAACCCCTTTAGGATAGAGGCATTAATCTCATGTAATAAGTCATTATCCCAGGCCTCGATAAATAAATAAATAAATAAAATAGCTTATTTTGTTTTGAGGAGGACATAGGTTAAGAAACTGAGACTCTGTGTTATTTGGTCCCACTGATCCTTCACAATTCTGACTGCAAGTGCCTAACTCCAACACAGCCATGTATGTTATCTGGGTTTCCTAATAACCCCAGGCAATTATGGGACTGTCCTGGCTAGTCCAGCTTCCAGCTGCATTTCTGTCCACATCAGGAGCAGCTACAATGATCTGGGATAATAAGGAAAAATGGCAACAAACAATTCTTCCTTGTAGCATTTAGATGACAGGGCTAACTGAATCATAGTCCAGCAGCCTAGTACTAAAAAATGTGTGTTTACTTACTAGATGACCAAGGAAAGACATATCGATCTAGGTAATAGAGCCCCAGACAGGCCTTACTTCAGCCTCAGAAGCTGAAGTCCCAAAGACTCAGTATAGAAATTTTAAGTAGAACTGCAGGGGCCTGCTGACTGCTGCACAGAAAATAATACATATGGATGGCCAGCTTTGGACATATTTAGGTTGGTTACCAGAAGCTATTACACCTTATTATCTGGCTTCTTCTCTGTTGCATCCCATGACCATCAAGAACTCCACAAGGGTTTCAAAGATCACACATGGACTGCCCTACTCTGAGAGCAGATGTCCTACTTGAGCTGAAGACTCATGATTGATGGCTGCCTAAGCATGACCTAGGGCTACGTGTGGGTGATGATGGCAGTAGATGGCAGTAGTGTACATCACCTCTAGTGCTCTAGAAACATAGGCAGTCCTGCTCGACGGAGGGCCATTTCCCAGTGGCCTAAGGAACAAGACCAACAGCAACTTGCTCATTCTGCAGAGGCCGAGGAAACACCAATTTGAAACATTTTTGTTTTCTAAGCAACCATTAATATTCCCCAAAACTTCATGCAACATCCATTTCTTCAGTTCTTAGCACTTCTGGTAAAAACTGAGTTTGGGGTTGTGTGTCAGTGATCACAGCAGTGGATACGACCTTTGCAGTTGGATTTTCCCACCGTGTGTACATGATGCAGAGCACGTGTGAACGCAGGGACTCATTTTGGTGGCTGCCTGGAGAACTGAGCTTTTCCATCTTCAATGAAATGGCAACAGCCAGGAAACTACCAAGGGCTACCAATGTAAATGCAATGATAGCTCCGGGCTGAAGAACAAAGGACAGGAAAATGAAAGGCAAAGCTGATGAGCCATCCTCAGTATTAGCCCTTGTCACTCATTTTACCCTCCTGGGAAGAGGTAAGGCTTCCGTGACATCTGTCAATCTCACTTCCCCTCCCTATCATTGGTTTAAGTCAACTCCACAGTGGTATATCGGTGGAGGATGGCAAGATGGATTTTCTTTTGTTTTTTAAGTAATAAAAGAAGCTCCTGTGTCTTTAACCTTCAGCATAACCTTGTTTCAGTCTGGTTCACATTGCTGGACTGCTCCTTGATGAGCTTTTTATGCCTGATTAATTAGTACACTGAGGGGGGCCAGGGGGGCTGCTCTGTTCAGCAGCTTGTGCCTCCTTCTAACTAATCCACCAACCAGCATTACAACTCCATAGGGTCTGCAGATACCTCTCTTACGCCTCTGCTGCAGAGTATCGTTACTTCTTTCCACTTTTTGATTGTATTCCTTCCTATCGATTTGACCACATTCATTGAGAGCTGGCTGGAGACTACATTGATTTGAGTTCGTAGGCTTTATTTCTCCACTATCACAAAACTTTTCAAAGAGAAAGAAAATTTAAATGCAGAAGTGAATGATTCAGATTTATGGAGTATTATCTTCCAAAGAGCTGCTTTTGCAGTGTCATTGATGATAAGAAATCATATTTCTTTAGGAAGATAACTTTGCATATGCCCTTACTGTCATTGTATACAATCAAGAAAACATATTATTTTTTAAGAAATATGCATCCATACTAATAGCACTGACGCTAAAATATTTTTGTCCCTATCTTCCAAGAGGGATGGGAAGGAAATACTGAGCCTCTTGCTAGATCACTTTCAACCCACCCAATAAGGAATGCTAGATAAAGGCTATGCCGTATTACTGAGGAGAAAAATAAAGGCAGCTCTTTGCTCGGATAGCTTTGGAAAAAGTCAAACTACAAATCAGATGCAAATGTACAAAGGAAGTCATTGGCTATTAGAGCCTGGAAAGATGGTGGCTTCTTTGTCACTTCATCACTTTGTAGAAGCTATGAGACAGTCAGGTGCAAATTGAGAGAGAGAAGTAATGGCCTGTGAGTCTCCAGGACAGCTTGTGCAGTATGCACAGCCCTGGCCATACAGCACAGGACCAGCCACGGGACTGCATTGCCTTCTTTTCTTTCCTCCTTGCAGGTCAGGTGAGGGCTTTGCAATTGATCGAGCCGGAGTTAATGACTTGGTGTAGACATACCTGGGTGAGGTTCTCCAGCCTCTGCAAGGGGGTAGACAAGGTGAGCATAATAGTCCCTTCTAATCTGAAAAGCCTGTGAGTCAATGAGCTTAATGCTAGCCTCAGGGTTAGTGCTGATATATTTTTTGGTTGTTAACAGAAAAGGAAAAAAACCTGTACTCTATGTTGGGGAAAAAAAAAAAAAAGCTTGTTTCTGGGAGGGTTCAGAGATGTAGCAGGACTGCCTTCAGCCTGCTGAGAGCAGAGCTGGGTATCATCCAGTACAGTTTGGAGGCTGCTTCTGATCTTTAGTAATGCTGTTTTGTCCCCAGCGGGAGAGATTTGCTGGAGGTGAAAGGTGGCATTGCAGTATTCTGGAGATCTCCTTCATGGCACCATCCTCCATGGCCATAGTGCTTCGCTAAGCAGATGCTGTCATATGTTGAATTTGAAAGTGTTCAAAGAGCCAATTTCCCTTTCCTGAAACAACTTCAGTTTCAGAGCTGTGGCAAATATTCTGGAAGGAACCTGGAGAGGTCATGTAGTTCACACTGGTTCCCTAATGCAGGATCAGGTCATCTGCCTAACCTGTTCTCAATAACATAGAGATACAAACCCACACCCTCCCTGGGCAAGCTCTGTGCTTCACCTGAGCTTTGACTGAGAGTATGGTGAATTCCCCCAACCTGGTGAGAGGAGAGGGTAAGTTCTGAAGTGAAAATGTGCCTTATATGGCAGACATGGTTGAAAAAAAATTGGAGATACTACATGCATATCTCACCTGTCTGGTATTCAGACGCTTTGTGACCCTGTATAACCTCCATGAAGCAGGTTAGCTGTAAATAACTTCACGAAGTAATGAGAAATCAGCCTCTTTGTTTTGAAAACATCACAATATTGCTTAGCAAGCCTGCTTTGACAGGTTGCATTTCAAAATAATGTCTTACTGGCATGGTGACACAAGTAAGCCTTATTTTGCCAGAGAGAAGTTCAGTGCCTGGCATGGTTAACCCAGCTGGGGAAGTATTAGTTCAGTTTAACTTTGTTTCCTAAGTCAGTGCCTTCCCAGGCTTGGCTGTGCCTTAGCCTAGCAAAATAGGGGCTGTTTTCAAGAGAAAGTGAGAACAAGCTGTGGAAGGGCTTGCAGACAACAATATGAGACAGAAGTGGTGGATTGAACTCAATGAAACAGAGGTCTTCTCCATCCCTAAATGCTGTGTGGTCCACCACTGCAGGTGGTCCCAAGGCCCCTTGCCGTCGTGCATCACAGCCATACAGACTCAGGGCCTGGGGAGCTCTCAACAAAAAGACCAGAAAGAGCAAAAAAATTATTTGCTTTTTGGCAGCAATATATACATAGTAGCAGTGAGTAGGTGTCCATGAGGCGCTCCAGAATCTTCCTCAGGTCATGTCAGTGATGGCAGCAAAGTTTCTTTTGCAATATATTTACTTGTCAAATACTAAAGATCTTGCACTAAGCAGAAGAATATGTACAGATTGAGACAGATCTTTCCACGCCTTTCAAAATGGGGTCAAATACTAAGTTCAGCTCACAAGGATGTTTCTGCTAGGGGTTGTTTCACAGTATTCATCTTCAGAGAAATTAGCACTTTGGTGGGCTTTGGCTGCTTTCTAAGGCTCCCAGCTGCTTGCACAGAGCTCGATGAACTTTTCCGTCTGCATCCATGATGCTGCCTTCTGTGATGCAAGTGTCCCTGTGGATGTCCCTTGCCACCACCCATGTCCTCAGGTCTGGCCATGCCCACTGACACGTATGGCTTACAGCAGCAGAACTACCCATGGAGCAGGCAGGAAAAGTGCAGCAAAATATATATGTCCGTGTGTGCAATGAAGAAGGGGGAGATTTGGTTTGCATTACACTGAATTTCCCCTACCTTCCAGCAACCAAACTGAAAAATGAATTATTCACCAAGGCTGATTCCCAAAGCCATTCCCGCAGGACAGCAGGCCCAGGCCGCAGCCCAGGGTGAATTCCTGCTAGGCCTCAGATGATGGCAGTGCAAACTTTCTGCTATCAAGAGGAAACAATTTAATTTTCCTCTTCTGAAACTGGGAGAGCCTTGCATTAGGCCATGCATAAAATAAGGGGGTCCCCAAAGAAATTACAGAGAGCAATAAATATCCCAAGTCATTGCCTGCCAAGAGCTGAAGGAAACGGAGACCGGGATAAGGAGGAAATATGTTTTTATTCCCCCTTGAAACAGAAAGTTTTATTAAAACGCAGTCCCTTGGAGGCTGAATGTGGCTATGTGTTAGCTGGGGATGGCTTCTCAGTGTTGGGAAGAGACAACAGCAAGCAGGAAGCTGGACGGGCAGCCCAAGGGAATGAGCTGCACCTGAACAGTGCAATCCGGTCTCTTTTCCCTGTTGGGGTCATCATCATTAAAAAGGACCAAAATACTCTCCCATCAAACACAACTGCCAGGTTGTGCCAGGGCAGCTCTTACTGCTGGGTCCTGGGGAGCCACCAGGCACACCAGTGCCACGTTCCTACGGGGATGAGAGAGAAAGCTGGAGCTCAGTGTGAGCAGTTTGCTCAGGGAGCAACATTGCTGCAAGTCCCCAGCTGTAGCCTAGCAGACGTATTTGGTGACAGCTTTTGTTTGGGAAAAATATTATGGAAAAAAAGGAATGAAGGAGGCTGGTGGAGGCTGGTTTCATCTGAGTAAATATCTCTTTACAAGAGGATGTCTATGATCAGCTTTGCAGAATTAATGCTCTGTTAGTGGCGAGGTAAGATCTGACAAAATAATTTTTTCTTCTCTCATTTGCACTCTTAAAGCACTTAAATAATTTCTAGCATAAGTCAATGAAATGAAATTAAATAGAGAAAAAGTATGGGGCTAGATTTTCTGCAGTTTGGGTCATGGCTAATAAAGCAGACAGAGAAAAAAAGCAGAAGGTCCAGGAAAAGTGAAAGGACAGGCAGTGCTCTGCAAGCGTTAGGAGACAGCTGAGTGCCGAAGCAAAGGAACAAAGCGAGAACCAGACAGTGAATCATCGTCACTGGTGTGTGTAAAACCCGACTGGGAATTCAGGCAGGTCCTCTTGTTTTGCTTTGCCCGTCCCTTTTATCCTTTTTGCTAGTTATTAATGCTTTTGGTTCAACAGCTGCTGGAGGTATCCCAGAAGTCAGCCTGCTCTCCTACAAGCCTACCAAGAGCCAGATTTTTCTCCAAAAGCTTCCCGTTTCCCCTCTTCTCAAAGCACTTCTTGCCCTGGCAATGCAAGGCAAGGTGCAGCCAACCTGCCCAGTTCAAAAATGGAGTTCAGTGTTTAAGAACGCACCTTAAAAAATGTAAGTGGTGAGAAAACAGGGGAAGAATAAAACTCAGTGCTCCTAATGAGTCCCTTCCAAATTGGGATATTCTGTGATTCCATAATTATGGTAGATTATTAAAACAAGGCCATTCCTAAGAGATGTGCCATGCCTATAGATCTTAGAGAGAGTAAAAGATATTGCCTTGGTAGCTGGCAGGAAGAAGAGCAGAATTATAAAACCCTCTGGGGTAACACAAGAAAGGCAAGATCTTTCCACCCTTTCTGTTTCAGCCAGCTAATGACAGACTGCAAGGAAGGTTTGTGCTTTTCTGATCATGTTTGCAATCATTCTGCAAAAACAGCCTTGCTGGGAGTTAAATCTTGGTAAATCAGAAGCCACCGAGGCCAGAGAGACACGAGGACCCTGCTTTTCAGGATGGGTCAGGGTTGGATTTGTGGCGATGGCAAGCAAGCAATAGGAAGGCTCAGTGCTGCATGAACCCCAACCACCATCCCAGCACTTCCCAGCACATCCCAGTGGCAGGGCCGTTGGGCAGACTGGGGAGGCCCTACTGAGTGCCATCTGTGTTCCTTTGTTTGTTTGCTGGGATCCCCAGCACTCAGTGTCTCATCACATCCTGTCCTGCTGCTGTCAGCACATCCTCTGCCTGCACACTCACTCATGGCGTGCTGATGGCCTGGGGCTTGCTCTCCACTCCTGGACTCTTCCTGATGACAGAAATTGAATGGCAGCACAAGGGATGAGTCCCACAGGTATCAGGTGTGGGCTAAGTTTGGTTTCCCCATTGGCTCATGCTTACGGCTCACAAGATGAGAGTCTTACAGTTGCATTGCTTCATTAACAAATTAAAAATGGAAACAAAAGGGCTCTGACCCCTGGGCACACTGTGACCCCACGCTGCTTGTGAGAGGAAAAATGGAAATATGAGAAGAATATGTGCTCCTTGACTCACCATGTCCCAACTGGCACTAACAACCAGCACAGATTGACACAGAGTCCCACTTCCACCAGCAATTACAGCACATCTTCAGAGCATTTAAAAGCACTTAGCAGGCACACCCGATGTCACAGGTATTTGTTCCATTGGTTCCTGGCTCTTTGTGTCATTGCATCATGATAGTAGGAAATACAGCACTGGGAGTACTGAGCAGTGAGCCTGTCCCACGCACAGAGGCCAGCGGTAGGACTTGCAGGTGGAGGCACTGCCCATGGAGCATTCAGCTCACTCAAAGCAGTTTGCACAGCTATTCTCAGGAATGGCTCAAATAATTTAAAATCCTACACCACTTTTTCTAATGAAGAACTTAATGTTTTACGTTCTTAGACCTCCGAATCATCCTTATTCCTGTCAGGGCTGGGTAACTCAAAGCCTGCGACCACACTGGCAGGTGTCTGCACGTAAACTTCCACCTAGGGCCCATTTTTGGCAGCTTTAGGCTTAATCTCAAACTCCCCGTATAAACAGTTTTCTCTGGGAGAATGCAACGAGGATGAAACAACACCCGGGAGAAAAAAAAAAAAAAAAAATTACTTTTTCCCTTAAAACTTCAGTTTGAAAGTGTTGTTTTGGAGTGAAGAAGCACTGAAACCACAGAAGTCCAACGGGATTTGAGGGAGCAGGACTGCTGGAGCAGTTTCAGGGGTGGGTGTTTTCCCCACGCTCCATTGGCGCTGATTGACTCCCAGCATGTGCGGGCATGGGGTGGGGAATGCAGGGGGAGATTTGAGTGACTGCTCCTCCACAATGCGCTGCATTGTCTTGGGTTCGCTTACAGCTGTTTTTGTGCGTGTGGGTTTTGAGGGACTGTGAGTGTGGTTTGTGCGTGTAAGGAGATGGCAAAAAAAAACCAACAAAAAAACAACAAAACCAACCAACACACAAAGGAGATTTAAAGGGCTGTGTTCGGGGGAAAGCTAAACTCAGCCTCCACGTTTGCATGCTTCAGATTACACACCTAGCGGCTGGCCCACTCACTTTGTGTTGGCTGCAGTTCTGCTCAGGGAAACACTCACATGGGAGCGCTCAGACTGTGCACGTGCAAATTGGAGGATTAGCTCCCTAACAATCGGTCCAAAAACAGAACTGGCCATTTACAGGCTCAGTCAAAATAACAGGTCACACTCTTTGACGGAGGAACTTGGCATCACATTACTGAAGTCAAAGGAGCTTTGCAGATTTACACCAGCTAAGGATTTGGGCATAGGTGTTTCCTGAGTGAGAAAATCCAAAGGGAAAGAACTACTCCATTCAGTTTATTTTTACAGAGCGGAGTCTACAGAAAGCAGTGGCTTTGCCAAAGCAGCAGGGATCACCTCTCGGCTGTTTGTGATTGAGCAATAACATCTTCAGGGAATTCACAAATTTGTGCTGTGACAAAATTCTACCGCTCCTGCCAAGAAACAGGAACCGCTGCAGTTTAACGTCCTTTTGCTTTTCCTAAACAGCAGTATTAATGGCATTTTTGTACTTGGAAACTTCAGGCGCATACTTTCGCCATACTAATTGCAACTGCACTCACATTTGTGGTGGATGGCCACGTCCCTCCTCATTGCACATGAACCTACACGCCATCTGCACGCGCTTTTCCCCAGCACTGGGGTGTCACCTGCCTACCACAGTGTGCTTCCTACGTGCTCCGCTTGCTTTATTCCCTTTCTTTCTTAACTCGTCACCAAATGTTGCAACCGTAATGCAGCCTCTGGGGCCACCACATTCATCCAGGTCTGCCGCCGTGGTGTCTCCTCTTGCCTCGTGCTTTCCACCCTGCTTGGATAACTTGTAGGTACAGGACAGGCTTCTGGGCTGAAAATGGTTCGGCAAACCACGCGATTGCTGGAATCTGGGACCTACATCTCAAATGTGTCTATAGTGTTACTGTTCCTTGTTGCTCTGCCTCATCAGTGTGTATATGCCGTTTTCCCTTAACGAGGAGCTGTTAGAAGGCAAGTTCATTCACCCTAGCTGGGTGTTAGAAGATCAAACCACACGGGGTGACAAGATTGCAAACACTTTGCTGGAGGGTTGAAAATACTCTGGAACAGGATAAGAGGCTTAACGTGCTCACAGGGCTGCAGTGTGCCAGTGAGTGGAAGGTGTTATCGTTCCAGAAAGCACAGGAAGCAATCACCGGGCAATGAGAAGATGTGCAAGTTACAGGAAATATTCAAAACCAGCTAAATCTGCTCTGACACCCAAGGCCCAAATAAAGCTTCTAGGGATGGATTAATTATTCAGGCAGAAATCCGCACCCACCCCAGCTTGCTGCCTGTAAGCCTGCCAAGCCCAACCCAGCATTGCGCCTGCAGAGTCACAGCCGCCCTTTAAGCATCTGTATTCTAACCATGCCGTTCTGCGATGGGGGATTGCAATGGGATGTTGCAATGGGAACACCCCTGCAAGTAAATCACTGCTTTGGCAGACGATAATGAGGAGCTGTGTGGTACAAGCTCCTGAGAACACCAGCAGAGGAACTGGCACATGGGAAGATCAGCAGCCCCAAAGATGCCAGAGCAGAGGGAGCAGAAAACAAGTCAGCTTCACTAACAGCAGACACACTGTTCTGGGAGAGTGCCTACAAGGAGAGATGGGTCTTTGCATTCAGGTGCACAGGACATTCTTGCAACCCCAGCATCTCTTGGGTGTTCACTTCTGCAAATGCAAAAGAGAATTTTGTATGCAACATCGAGTAATAAAAATTTCCCTGGATGTTTTCTGTGTTCTTGCTTCATTCACACCAATGTTTCTGTGTACGTGCGCAAGGTTAAACTGGTTCCTTCTTTTAGAGACAAGAAGAGATCTTCTCTAGGCCCAGAGGAGAAGTCCCTCTTTGCAGTTATTTACCTTTTCTTGTAGCACGACCAGCTGTTTATTTTGGTCACTTAAGCTAAAAATTGACTGCTCTTCAAGAGACGTAGAGCACTAATGAGACCTGTCACCATCTCCTGCTCTTTTTCGAGGGCATCTTAATGGCTCTTACTGAAGATCTCATGAAGGGCGTTGAGAACTTCAGGAACATGATTAATACTGTGTGCAATGAGGACAGAGGTGGTGGAATCAAAGTGTGCATCTCCCTGGTGCTTCCTCATCTTGCCATAATATGCAGAATTGGATCCAGGCTCCCCAGAGTTTGTGGCATGGGTTTTTCGTTCTGGCCTTGATCTGATCTCAGATAAGGAGGCTGAGCTGCCCTAAATGGTCTCACAGTGATTTGCGGTAGGAACACGATCGGTTGTTTTCTTACAACAACACAAGAACCATGACAACCCCGAAAGGGGAACTCGCAGCGTCTGCACACAGAAGAGATTTCAACATCAGGCACAACCAAAGTCTGGAGAGGGGTGGAAGCCAGGGGGGCTGGAGGTCACAGCCTTGTGCAAAAGAGGTGAGAGGGACGAGGGAAGGTGGAAGCGGCTTACTGAGCAATGAAAGGCTTAGAGGAGCTGAGATGATGGGGAGCAAAGATGAGGAGGGTGTGGGAGACTTCAGAATGACTTTGCCACAATCTGCTTGATAAAAAAAAACACGTGAGGAACAAAATAAGAGGAAGCATTACCCAAGCTCTAGGGAAAAATAAAGCAGAGCTCCCCCGCATAGGCTTAACCTCTGCATTCCCAGCAGACCGACCCACGGCTCTGCACCAGCTCAGGGTAGATGTGGCACTGAGGGATGTGGTTAGTGGGCACAGCGGGGATAGGTTGGGGTTGGAGTTTGGTGATCTTAGTTGTCTTTTCCAACCTTAATGATTCTGCAGTTCTATGATGAACTAGAATGCACCTTTGCCCTCCAGCCCATTTCTTCTGGAAGGGAAAAAAAAACCAAACCGATAAGAGGAACGTGCAGTGAATCATCCCAGCAGAATTAGAGGGTTGACATCTCCTGTCACTTGTTGATGAGAAGGACATTTCCCAGTCAGAAGGCCCTAAACAAAGAGACTCCAAAGGCCTTCAGAAAAAAAAACTACGTGCACAGAAGCAAAGCTGCAGAACTGGGCCCTAAATGGAACATAAATGGATCAAGCAATAACGTGTAAGGATGAGGAAGCATTTAAGCAGCGGTGGCCACATTCTAGGGACATTTGCTGGCAAAAAAAAAAAAAAAAGTGAATGGTATAATGAAAAGGGAAACATTTATACAGTGAATATACTTAAAGCATTTAATAATTTAACAAAGAATACTGGATATTAGGAAGAACTGGATGGCATAAAATCAGAGCAGAGAAGAACAAAGCAAAGAGGTTATGCCTGTTTCACAGAGATAAACAGAACACCAAAAAGAAGAGATCATGAAGGTATCTACGCAGGCACAGAAAATCATCATGCCAAGCAGTGCTTGTGGCAAGAGCAGGGAAAGTAGCTGAGTGTGTAGGAGTGCTTGAGGGAGGTGAATCATGTTCAGGAACAGACCCATGAGGAGCAGAGCCGGCATAGCCCTCGGATGTATAGCTCAATCGGCTGAGTCGCTTTTCTGATGTCTCATGGGAGATGAGCTCATACAGCAGCTTCAGTAGAAGCACTGACAAAATCCCTTTCCTGAACACAGGCACCTACTTTTGCAAAACTCATAGGCGCTCGATGTCTCTGACCACGCTAAGAAATGGGTTGAAACTGGGTGACAGGTCCAAGAGCTTGTAGGGAGAAACAGACAGCCATGCACTGAGCCACAAGCAGCCACGTGCACAGGATTGCAGTGCAGAACCAGGCTTGGAAAGAGTACTCCTACGTGCTGCAGTGGGATGTTTTAATTCAGTTATTAAGGCACAAGGAAATACTGACAAACCAAAGCTCAGGCTGAAATGCTATTATTTTATTAACTACAGTTTCTTGTGAGTTATAAGTATTTATCTGTTAGCCTGCTCTGTGTGTGTTGAAGATGATGGGTTTGCTGCAGGTTGCCCCACTCAGAGCACTCAGGTGCATGGCTGCAAAGCACCAGTGTGCTGCGATGGGGTGGCACCAGCAGCTCCACCGCCAGTAAAACGACAATCAAGAGACTCCAAGAGGTTTTATTACCTGGCATAAGGGAAACACTTTTGGATGCATTACTGAAAGCACTGATTGAAGTTTTAGCAGTATTAATTACGTTTTCAGGCACTTCAGTACTTCCTGCTTTTCAGCAAGGGCCGGAAGGAGAAGGATCTGAGGATTGTGCCATCGTTCTCTTCCCCAGAACAGCACCACCAGCGGCATTCAGGAAGCCCTTCTAAGAAAATGAAGTTTCTTTTGTGATAAACACTTGTATTTCTATCTTTGAGTGCTTTGAGTCAATCCTGGACATCTAACTGGGGCTGCTGGCCATTTTAAGCAAAGTTCAACGATCCAGGTTTTTGAAGTGCTTTTACATGGGGCTTCCACAAGCCAAAGAACCAAGGTCAATGCACTGCTGTGTCCTGAGAGATGACCAAGAAAAATGTCACCACAAACTTCTAGAAAAGAAACCATTAAGCGCTGTGCCTGAACCCTGAAGAAATTACTCTCAGAAGAGACTGAAAATTAGAGCTCTGCATAGATTTGCCAAGCAATTATTCTATGAAATTGAATAGGGAAACTCAAATAGCCCTTGGACTTAAATACACATTTTCAAATCCATTATCATAAATTATCTGTGTTACATACCCCAAACATAGAGGGTGCTGAGTAAAGGGAGGTAAAAATCCCTGTTCTGAGGAGTTCAAAAAACAATGCAAACGTAAGAAGGAGGAAATGACAGTAAGAGATCTGGCAGAGCTGGATAGAAAGAGATTTCTCCTCCTGCAAAAGCCTTGAGAATTTTACAATGTTCCCAAACCACGCTCAGCTGAAGCCAAGCCTTTTCAATGTGCTTTGCTGAAACTATTAAAAAAAAAAAAAGCAAATATCTAAATAGCTTGGTTTTCAGCAACATCAAAAAATAATCCCCAAACTGAAAGAATAATTTGAAAGCACTGGAAATAGCCAGAAGCTGGATGCTTTCTGCTTGGGGTTTTGTTTGTTTTTAAGTGAGCAGCTGGAAAGTTTCTTCAAAAAGAATGGAAAAAGTGAAAATGTTGCATTTCTTTCCAAAACACTTTGCGGGGAAATATTTGTGATTTTCTGCTTACTGTACTTGAGAAGCTGCAGTGTCATGCTTAAGGAGATCACAGGGATCATTAGGTTGGAAAAAGCCTGTAAGGCCAACAAGTCCAACCATCCACTCACCACTACTACTGCTCACATCCATCAGTGCCACCTCCCCACGGTTCTTCAACACCTCCAGGGACAGTGGCTCCACCATCTCCCAGGGCAGCTGTGTCACTGCATCACCACCACTCTTTCAGAGTTTTTCCAGCAGCTTCGCTGTTACTTGGTACTTCCCCAGTAAGCATCAGGACACATCTGCAGGTGCTGTGCTCACCACCACCAACTAACTGCAATTGCTCTGCACTTATAGAGATCAACCTTCTGGGGGACTGCTGCAGAGAAACCTTGTCTGTAGCTCCTGAGAGCAGCACATGAGTGCTGCTGATGGGGCATATGTACTCCCAGAGTGTGGTTTTCAGCATTCTGTTGCCTTGGCAGTTCTCTTCTGGCTGCATCCAGTTCCCCACCATACACCAGCAACTTTGACCACCCCAGGCCAAGCATAGTGCAACGTCCTGTACTTAAAACCAGCTTTCAAGCTCCACGCCAAGTTTCAAGTAAAGCTTGAAGGGCCCCGTGCCTCTAAGCACTCTGCTTCCAGCACAGGGGCAAGCAGAGACAGGCACAGAACACGCAGGGACACAGGCAAGCAGACACCCAATGAAGCTGAGCTGATGCATTTATCATTAGCTGGGGGTTGGTAGCTGAGCAGAGAGTCAGGAGAACCACCCAGATCTCTGTTGTTGGTTTTTTGTTGTTGTTGTTTTGTTTTTTAAGTTAAAACTGCCTTAAGAACCCCATATTCCTTCATTTTTACCTTTCCATGCAGCCCTTTTTAACCAGTCTGTTCCACACATCACTTGCAGAAAGAGTCAGGGTCAGGCCTTGAGAAAATGAAGGCATGAGATCACCAGGCTCCAGGACAAAGCACAGGAGCACTACCCTTCACTTTCAGACAACGTGATTCCAGGGCTTCACTCCCAGAAAGCCAGGGCTCCCTCAGCATCTTCTGCTAAGCCTGTAGGACACTCAGCACCATACCCAGAGCACTCCTACCTCACCCTGGTAGTGCAGTGCTGGTTGGGGATGCGACTAAGGGCTGTCAACATTGACACCAACAATTTGGCTTTAATTTTTATTTTTTTTTATGATACCTACTAGTACAATGGCAACATATTTCCAGGCAATGACAGTAACATCATCCTTCGTTAAGGTAACCAAATGTTTTGATGTTGGTTTTTTTTTTCCTGCATGTGTGTGTGTTAAGGAGCCCATTCACAGCAAATTATAGTATTACCAAAACTAAAATATTCAGGCTTTCAGTCTTGGTCATGTGCTAGCATGGAAAGGTCAGTGAATCAACTTTTTCTGAGCAAAAACTCCCATGCATTTCAGTCATGAACCCGGATTAGGAATAGAATGATGCTGTGAAGACCAATCCTTTATCTGTGAAGTTTTGCTGGACAGAGGAACTTGCTGGCTGGTTTGGGATCAGCGTGCTTGTTTAACTTGTTTAACAGCTTCTCTTCTACCACTGTTAATGGATAACAGAAGGATGTCCGCAGTGTGACTCCAACTGACAAGGAATATTTCTTCCATTCCTGCACTGCTTTCAGCCACGTCAGCTGCTGTTGAGCTATCCCTAAAACCTAGAAAAACAGCCACAGGCATTCATTGACAATTATAGCCACGTTATGGCATTATTGATCTATCCTCAAGATTTTTAAAGAGAAGCTTAACCACCATGAGAAACATCTATAACAGTTCAAAACTGAAACAATAAGTATTCAATTCTGTTGCCAAAATCTCCTCCCAGCCCACGAGGAACATTTGTGATGGGCACAGAGGATTCATTCGCCTTCAATATTTGGTGAAAAGAACACAACCTCTTCATATAACTAATATTTAGAAGTAGTTACATTTGTACAAGGCAATATTGGTATCTCAGCGGTAGATCTTGCACAGACCGACTCCTGCATTTAACTTTCTAGAT
The DNA here is from genome assembly GCA_030625065.1 of Alectoris magna. Lineage (NCBI taxonomy): Eukaryota > Metazoa > Chordata > Aves > Galliformes > Phasianidae > Alectoris > Alectoris magna. The sequence goes on along the minus strand of CM060576.1, from coordinate 9,327,856 downwards.
GGTAAATAGGTCCAATTGACTTTCATGAGCCTTCAAGTAAGTAAAGATAACTTAGAGGATCAAAGCCCTATAAACTGCGTCATTAAAATTTAAGAAGTCAGAAGCTGCACATTCCCTTCCCAGGCTGTACCAGCATCTCCCATGAGTGCTAATGAGACCAGTTCCCATGTCACTGTTCTCTGAACATCAGAAGAAACAGGCTTGATTGTCATCTTGATTGCACAGATGAAAATAATCAGTAACTCATGAAAATCAGTGTTTATACACACAGTAGTCAAATGATAGCTGACAAAGTTTGTGTTCACTTCGAATAGAGAGTTGAACCTAATACCTTCAGGTCTGTGGAGCTCATTAGAATCAATTCAGGTAATCACCAATAATTCTAGGAGGGGAAAAAAAAAAAAAAAGACTAAACCAAAACTAATAGACAGACTGCACTCAGGAAAGTCTGGCTAAAACCAGAGTCTTCCTTCCCAAAATGAATGACTCCCGGTCACCTTGTAGGAGGGTTTTCCTGAAAGTCAGGCAGGGTTTTGCTGACAAAGAGGTTTCAGGAAAAAGGAAGTGAGAAATGGGTACTGGGGAGGACTTGGTCCCTCAAGAAACTTTTCAAACCAGCTCAGAGATGCGAGGAACAAGGCAAAAGCAGCATCCCAATCTTAGTTTTAAAAAGAATGCATAAAAATATCTACTGTTTTGAAGAAGTCACTGAAGAACCTCCAGAACAACAACCTGTTTCAGCTGTTTGCTATACCTAAAGTGCAGAACCAAGGAAAATTTCTCAGTTCTTGAATCTGATGAATCCAGTACTGGATGAGACTTTTTTCCCCTGCTTTTTCCTACCTGCTCCTGACTCAGATTTTCACAGCCAAGAAACTTCAGCTGCAAGGGAGCCCATGTACACCTTTTCCATCACTGCTAATGCCGGAGGCTGAGGGGCCAGGGAACACTTCTGCCCTGCAGCACCTCCGTGGTTCCGAGTACATGAAAAACGCCCCATGTGGGACTTCTTGCCTCACTCCTTGGCTCTTCTCAAGCTTTTGCAGGGTTTCCTTCCAGAGAACCAGCTGCTGCAAGTCACTTCATCAGGGTTTGGCTGGCATGGCCTGCAAACACAGGGCTTTCTTTGGAGCCTGAGCATGCAACTTTGAAAGACAGTTTTACCAAACACAGACAACAGAATTTGAAGAAAGATAAATGAGAAAGTCAGCAGTCATTGGAGCAAATTCCTGCCATCATGCAGAAAATGCTGCTGCTTGGTATAAGATAGAGCAGCATCCGGCACAAGTTCCAGTTAGCACCAAAACCACAGGGGATGCCTTTCATTGGGGAAAACATCACAAAAAGGTAGATGGTAAAACAAGCATATCCTGGGCAGGGGAGACCAATAAATCATTCATGAAAAGAATAGGAAGCATCAGAGCCAGGGCAAAGAGAATGCTAATTTGCTTTGCAACCTGATCAAATGGAATGACTGGCCTTGAGGGATGCAGCCATTTTGGGGGTTGATTGCCAGAGTTAATACAGAGCATTAACTTTGCAGCTTTGCTCCAGGCAGAACTTGTCCCAAGTGATCTAAAACTTTCAATGCACTTATTCTATCAGAAGATTTGTGCGAGTGTGACTGCCTAATTAATGAGGCTCTTTTCAATATTAACATGCAGAAAAGTTTACTGCCTTAAAGGTGTGTCAATATATACATTTTTCTGGTTAAAGAAGTTTGCTTTGGCTAGTCTAAAATATAAAAGCTATTAATTAAAACATACACTGCTTTGGAAAAAAAAAAAAAAAGAAAAAGAAGGAATCAAATTGTTGAAGTCCTTGAGGATAATTGCTACAGAATTTATGCCAAACATCTCAATAAATTGATATGCTAAAATGAACAACCTGAAGTGTTTAGTACAGATTCTTCACAAGGCTTCACCTTCTCCCACCCACCCATCAAAGAACACTGTCAAGTGATTTCAGCCTGAGTGGAATCAAGAAAAACTAAACACACAAACACCTCCTAGACCTGTTGAGTTGCTCCTTACCCTGCTAAAGACATACAGGGACCAGTGATGCACAGAGCTCTTGTTGGGCAAGATCTCACCCCAACACCACCAGCTTTGCTGGTCAGGGATGCATCACAGCTCCTCTTGGAGCCAGCAGCCCCATGGCTAGCCAGCCCCATCCTCTGTGTGAGGGGCTGCCCAGGCACAGCCCTACCATGCAGAAGCAAGGGCCAGCAAGGCATGGAAGATGGCACATACAGATTTCACCCAGATCTCATTCTTCATTGAAAAGTGCATCCCCATCTCCCTGCTTTGTGCCTGGGAAAAGACAGTTAAATGGAAATAATACCATTGCCATCCTATCTGCATAGAGGAAACTGAGATGTGAACACATGACAAAGCTCCAGAGCTATTTCCTCATGATTTTACTTATCTAAAGGATGTCAAAAAATAAGGTCTACAAATCCATTTGTCAGAAACTACATGAAAAGCCTGTGTAAAAGCCAGAGGCCAGCTGCTACATATAAGGCCAGTATTTCAATAGCATGGCTACCCTCTCTCCCTGGTAGATGCCTATGTAAAGTGATTACCAAAAATTATCCCTCCCTTCTTAAGTTTCCCAGAGCACAACACACCCTTTCTCACCTGACAAAGTCTACTATAATCCTCCATCAGGAACTGCTTAATATGCTGATTGCAGCCTCATCTCCAAGTCTTGCAAGAGAAGAAACTCTCCAAAGGGCCCTTGCAGACTATCTTCACCTCCAAGGCGCAGCCTGCAAGTGCTACAGCAAGCAAACAGTAAAAAGAAAGAGAGTGAAATCCCTCATTCTGCCTACTGGGTGAACACAACTGACGTCCATGGAGCAGTGCTGGAGGAAATGACGAGCAGCTGTGCCCAGGCAAGCTGGGATGCCCATGCGTCCCCCAACTCAGAGTGAGAAGCTTAGGAGAGTTGGGTGGTTTTCTTAATCAATGGTCTTCTAATCAAAAAGCTAGTACATTTGAAAGCTAGTGCTAGGATTTTTGAAGGGCTTTGGTAAGCAAGAACTAGCTGGTTGCTGCAAGGGGATAGAATCATTAAGGTTGGAAAAGATCACTGAGATCACCAAATCCAACCTACCCCTCCATGCCACTGTGTCTCCCAGTGCTACATCTCCACAGTTCTTGAACACCTCCAGGGATGCTCCCCAACCTTCCTGGGCATCACCACTCTTTGGGAAAAGAAATTTTTGCTGATATCCAACTTGAACTTCCCCTAGTGCAACTTGAAGCCATTGTAGCACAGGCAGGCATAATCTTTACTTTCTTAGCTCTGTGTTACTGTGAGGAAGGTCTCCATAGTATGAGGTAAGCAGCTGGTCAATGTAGGATGAGTAGTTTAAAAAAGAAAGGCCATATGCTTTATAGATGTTATTTGATCTCTGGCAAATAGACTGAATATGGGATGTTTGCATGCTGCTTTGATCTCAGTGAAGTGCATTTCAGCTGGGCTGCTGACACCCATATAACGAGTGGTGTTAGAGGCCCCATGTAACGAGTGGCGTGTAAAGGTAGGGAGGAAGAATGTAAACTCTGACATCCCTGCTCCAAAGTAGGTCAGGCTCTGCAGGTCTGGCTGCAAGGGCTTCCCAATGGCACAGCCAGCATCTGTGTGTGCTGCAGGATGGCTCTGTGTGCTCTGATGGAGGGTCACAGCTTGGGAGAAGGGCTTCCCTGAGAGCATCTCCTGGTGCCAGCTCTAACAGAGTCCTAATTCACACTGTCTAATTCACAGCTATGGTGCTGTAGCCGTATTACTGATAAACCAGCTAAAACTGGAAAAGAGGCCTTTACCTGCTGCCAGCTCCTGTAATAACGTGTCCTAAGTGTGCTTTCTTCTTGCTCTTTCAAGTCATGCAGGCACAAGTTGCTTTACAAAGTGGTCTCCTGTCTGAGCCTCACAAACTTGTTTTACTTACAACAAGCCTTAGATTCTAGCAAGGACTGCCAGAGGGGAAGCAGCCGCTGCACTGCATTGCACCACAGAAACCACCCAACTTAAGTGGATTACTCTTTTTGCCATGGGCTGACTTGCTTATGCAGGTTTACTTTGTTATCAAACGTCTGTTACGACACGGGAAAATGTACTGAGCTGAGCAAGGCCTGTTCTGTGATCTGGATTATCCACTCGGCTTCCCTGTGGGAGCGGTAAGGAAAGGCTCTTCTGGATTGACCCAAAAATCCTTGACCTGAAATCCCGACTATGGGAGGAGAGATTGGCAGCACAACCATGAGCTTGTTGGTGGCTTGGAACATAGAATCACAGAATCATCAAGGTTGGAAAAGACCTTTAAGATCCCCATGTCCAACCCAACCCACCCCTCCATGCCTACTGACCACATCACTGAGTGCCACATCTCCATGATTCTTGAACACCTCCAGGGATGGTGACCCCACCGCCTCCCTGGGCAGCTGTGCCACTGCATCACCACAGATGCTCTCAAAAGATGCTCATAGTCATTAGTTTGGTAAAGCCCCAGATATGATAAATTTGGGTGCTGACCTGCAGTTGCAAGAATCCCTACAATTCCTTTCTTCTTAGCTGAGTTAGTGACAATATTTTTATTCTGCTTAATTTCTTGCTCTAGGATTTTATTTTTAGATTAAAATTAGTGCGCCAAGACCTTTCACAGTCAGTCTGCGAGATACAGACTGGGGTTCAAGGAAACCCCTTTTAATCCTGTCTCCTGGGAGTTGGTCTTCCCCAAATCTCATTTCATATTGTAAGTTTGAGTGGCCTCTGACTCCAATTAGCCTAACAGAATCAAAACAGAGAGTTGAGTTTCTAAGGATGTGTTTCAGTGGAGGAATTATCATAGCTCAATGTTGGGCCAAGGGGCTCTGCCATCTTGTTTCCACACTTCCCTCCTCCTCCAGGAATTGGGATTTTAGCTCCAAAAACATGAGTTTGGTGAAAAGCAGTTTCAAGGCTCTTCTCTTCTGCTTCCCAAGTTCATGCTTTTCAGGCTTTCCTCCATCCATTCAGTCTGGAAAGCTCTCCGTTAATGCTGAGACTGCATTATACATGACGCCAAGGTCTAAAGTTTTAAGAAAAATACCAAGTACCACGAGACTGCTCATAAAATCAAGAGAGTTAGCTAGCTAAATACACAAAGAGCACTCCTGTGCTTTTCCTTTTTCTCTTAAGTTACTTCCATTTCAGAGTAAGGAATCCTAGAAAGAAAAAGAGCAAAGTGCCCACAAAAGATCTTTGTGTCATGCAGCAAAATTCCTAGAATTGAGCTGCCAGCCCCGTTCCCCTGAAGTGAGGCAGCCTTTGAAGATGCAGTCCAGCAGACAATAGATCAGTTCGTTAAGGTATTGGAAACTCTTCTTGGAGAGGCCAGGAGCTGCGAGCTGAAAACCGAGGTTGTAAAATGGGAAGGATCAAAATACATCAAGTTGAAAGTACTCTCTCCTCCACTGTAGACAAATAAAGGAACTCTTATAAAGAGAGGGCAAAATCAAATGAGGAATCCAGGCTGTGACTGGTTGTCCTCCAGTAATTTTGAAATGTGGTTAAATTTCAAAAAAGAGGCCCTGAAACTTCTGAATAGAGCTGGTGCTTGTACCTTGAAATGACGCTGAAAGTTTCTCTGTTCATTACAGGCAGATTATTCAGGTTTCTTCAGCCCTGATGTCTCAAGGAATTTAAAAGAAATGTGTGATTTTGCCAGCTCAAAAATGATGGCAGAGGTAGAGGCTGCAAGTGCTGGAGAGCAGCTTATGTCATCCCCCACGCAGGGAATTGTGACCACTCACATCCACCAGTGGAACACAACAGGTGCCTGTGCAGACAAAAAGCAGGACAGGGTCATAGAATCTGTTTGAGTTGGAAGGGACCTTTACAGATTATCTGGCCCAACCTCCCTGCAGCGATCAGGGACACCCACAGCTCCATCAGTGCTCACAGCCCCATCCAACATGACCTTGGGTGTCTGCAGGGACAGTGCACCACCACCTCTCCGGGCAACCTGTGCCAATGCTTCACTACCCTTATTGTAAATAACTTTTTCCTTATATCCAATCTAAATCTCCCCTCTTGTAGTTTGAAAGCCATTTTTTAGTTTGAGGTTCCTCCTATTTCTTTTAGTTTGGACCCTCCTATTCCTTTTAATTTCCAAGTCTAACCTCCTCCACTGACCAAACCTCCTTGGTCAATGGATGATCTTCAAGGTCCCTTCCAACCCAAGCCATTCTAAGATGGCTTTTTTCTTTGCTTTCTATGTGTTTCTATGATTTTGTGGTTCTGTGATTCTATGATTCTATGCTCAGAGTGCTGTTAAATTAGCTTTCTTTGGTTCTCATTGACAATAACCATCTTCTTGACATCACAGATGTGTGGCCAATTTAATCCAGGCAGTGCTCCTCCTCTCGCTGGGCCCAATCCCGAGCTGATGCACTATGGGGCCAGCCCTGTCTTGCAAGGTGCCTTTATAAAGAAAAGAGCTGTTAACCCAAATTACTTGGCAGCACTTAGAAGCTCCAGCAGGTAATTGTTGCAGGGCAGCCAGTCACGCTCAGGCTGCACTGGTTGCTCTGAAAAACTGCAGTAGTTCTGATCACAAATTACTGTGATTTGTCAGCCGTAATACAAGCCCAGCGAGAGTTTTGATGCTCTTGCCAGCAACATGTGAAAGGAACTATTTGAGTGAAGCGGTCTAAACCAGGTTGGGTTTAAAATGGGAGTGGGGGGAAAGCCAACCTGACCTGCCCAGATTAATTTCACGTGGAGGTGGAACCAGCCCACTGCCTGGATTTAAGATCAGTTGATACATTTAATCTGTTTGAATCGCTCCTGACGGTTGTTGGGCTTCTTTCCTCTGGAAATCATCATCCAATCCTGCATACCATGTAAATAATTTAATAACATACAGTAATGTCTCTCTTCTTGGAAGAATTACACACAACAGTGGAAACAAAAGCATGTCTCTGACTACAAAAGCATCCTCTGACAAGAACTGCTGCAGTCTGAGCAGTGAATTTTCACTGCTGGGGAAGAAAGCTATACCCTGTTGGGTGGGAAGCAGGCTTTCTACCCTTGTTCCCTCCTCATGTTACTGCTGGGAAACCCCCAATCACATTTCCTACATCCAAACTGGACTTTTCAAAGTCCATCAAGCTGACCTCGGGAAAAATCTTAGGTAGTTGCAAACGCAATTGTACTTAATTTTGTTATGACCGCGTGTATAACTACAGATTTATACATGTATATACAATTATATTGAGTTATCTAGTTGTTTATGTGTAGTTATAAACAAGTATTCAATAACCCAGTGGCTAGGTAAATTTCTGCCGAATATCCAAGCCTTGTGGTGAGACCTGGGAGAAGAACAGCATTCACCCTATGCCTCAAAAGAGCCTATGGCAGAATTGGGCCCAGTTTCTGCATGATCTCCTTTATAAACCTGTGTCCTCTAGTAGGATTCGGAAAGGACAGTACTTCAGTGTGCATTCATCTGAGCTTTGCTTTCTCCTGAATCTGCATACACTGCGTGACAAGGAAGCACGCTGAAGGTTAATTGTTACTCTAGGATATTACGTTCCTTCTCTCTTGTTAATTTGGGGGGCAGGGTGGGAAAAGGAAATCCCTGGTACTTGATACTCGCTGGAAATATTGGGATGGCTGCTTAAAGGAAACGTCTGCCTACAAGCAACAGCCCAAATGTATTTCTCTTTTAAGCAAAATGTGTGTGAAAAGCCACAGATTTTACCTGCTGCTGTCGGCACTCCTGTAGCCATGAGAAGATTTCTGAGGCAGGAACATCCGTGGCATTTTGTCTGGTTGTTTAAACATCAGCAGAAGCCTGATTTCTTTACCCTCCGCCAATGTCAGAGTCTCTCTGCAGCTTACACCTCTGGTTAACAAGATCTGAATTAGCTTGCTTAACTCCAAGGACATGAGGGAAATGAGTGAACAGAACAGGTGTTTCATCTTCCAGATCTGCTGTTTAGTTCTCCTGGGTAGAGAAGAAGCCCTCACTCTGCATGGTGCCTGCATAGAGAAAGGAAGGGGAAGGGGAAGGGGAAGGGGAAGGGGAAGGGGAAGGGGAAGGGGAAGGGGAAGGGAAGGGAAGGGAAGGGAAGGGAAGGGAAGGGAAGGGAAGGGAAGGGAAGGGAAGGGAAGGGAAGGCCCTGGCTGCCTCCTCCAGCACTTCCAAGAGGCCTGGTTGATTCAGCAGCCTGGGGCTTTATTTGAAGATTTCTGAGCAGAGGATGCAGGAGAGGATCCCCTTTCAGACCAGCTTAGTTAGATCAGTGAGATGAGTGCTGCCAGTCTCCTGAGCCCAGCTGAGGCTATGTGTGGTGCTGCTGAAAAGGAACCATTAGGACCCAGAGCCATTAGATTCATGCTCACTGATGGATGGGCTGTGATGAGTGCCTGCCGGCTTCATTTCCAATCCCATCCTTTTAATTCAAGCTCCAATTTCTCCCACACAACCCACCAGGGAGTGAGTTCGTGAGGGTTTCTACCCAATTACACCTCCTTTTAACAGCATTAGGAAAGTGGGGGGCTGCTCGATACCTCGCTGAAGTAGAGGGAATATTTAGCATCTAAGAAAATTTATGTCCATGACCTTCTGGATGTAAGGTGGCAGAGCAGCCCATGCTGTGCTACATCTAATATGCATATTCATGGCTCGTTTATTCATGAAAGAAATGACTGGATTAGCAATAGTTTGAAGGACACTGATCACAGAGTTGAAATACACTCAAGTTGCTCACAAATTAGAGCTCCATCATCTTTGTAATAAATTGGTAACCGTTGTAAATCCTTGTGTATCAGTGTTGTTATTGGAAAAACTATGTTGTATTTTATTGGATTGGGAACATTTCACAGCTATCAAGCTGTCAATTATTTTAGCACAACACAAGGTTTCTCATGATGATAGATGGTGATTCTAAATAATTTTTATAAAGTATTTCTACTTACCGTGGTGTCAAGAAGGCTGCCTGCCTGTGAAATATTGTGATTTTTGAAGCACTCACCTGATAACACTCCTTAATTGTGTAACATTAATCTGTGTGTCAATCAAATGCTTGCAGACTAATATACGGGTGGTGTTTTTGTTTTTTTTCCTTAGGTTTCCACAGAGGGGGAAGAATTAAGATCACAGAGAACTGTTGGCAGCATATGAAGGGAGAAGCAATGCCAGACTTGTAACCAATCATGAAAACGCATGTTGTGAAGAATGAAGAAAAGATGAACCCTCTTCACTAACGAACTCTGCTTTCATTCAGAATGAAGATGTCTTCCAGCAACGTTTTATCGTTCTCTTTCTTTCTCCCCACTTCTTATACAGAGTGAAAAGAGAAAAGCCCTGTTCTGCGAGTCTTGAGCAGATCCAAACATCTGTGAATAAATAAGTGCTAAACATGAGATACCTCCTATTTAAGTTTCAAAGCTCTTTTCAGAGGTTAGTAAATGATATTTTGCCTCACAGAGAAGAAAACTAATTCGATGAGAGGCTGACTTAACCAAGATCACACAGCAAGCTGGAAGCAGAGGCAACTCTGTTATCCTATGGAGTGGATGAAGACATATGCTGAGATCTGGGAAGTCCCACTGGCCAAAAGATACTGCTTTGAACCTGAAAGTATTGACAGCTTTTACATTCAACCAGAAGGGCTGAAAGGAAAGGGGAAACGTGCTGTGGGGAACAGGGCCACCAAGGGGACAGACAGCATCAGGCATGGGGGACCCAACTGGGTTCAGCTGTCGCCGTGTGGGACGGGCACTGTCCCACCCACCTGCTAGTGAGAAGAAAAGCTGAAAAACAGCAAATGCACACCTGAGTATGGTCCTATGCACCTGTGTCAGGGGGGTTTCCAGTGGATTGGTGTCCTGCTCTCGAGCAGCCTGTGCATGGCAGTACCAATGGCTCCAAGTCACCGTGACAGAACTGGGCTCGAGGCGGTCTGGAACCCATCCCTATTTATACACCATGCAGCCTTTTCCAGCCATTAAACTGATTTTATATGTGCAAGCCTGTTTCAGCAATTAGAGCAAAAATCTTTATAGCTCTTTTGGTTTGAACTGGGCTGGTTTCAAACCCAGGTACTAAAATGGATAAAATTATCTTGAAAAGCAAAGGAATTACATTATACTCTCAGCTCCTCTGCATCATGTTATGAAAGACACAAAGATAATATTTGTATAAATTAAAGCTATTGGAGACGTATGGTATTTCAGTTTCTGCTTCATTAAGTTGTCCTCCAGCCCTGAACATCCCTAGATCTATTCTGCAGCACTTTTCTATTTTAAATTTAATCTACCCTGCTGCAGAATGAATGCTTAAAAGGATATTGCCTCTTTAAATTAAATGTGGAAAGAAAAAGAAAAAAAAAACAATGGAGGAATTCTTGCTGAAGTGAATGCAATCTATTCTATAAGCTCTAGAATTCGTAATATTTTCATATGTCCGTTAGCTTCCCAGCTTGTTCAGTGGTATATTTCTTCACTGTTTCACTATCGCCACAATTACATTTTTTCATTGATTGTAAGACCAGAAAAAACCACTGTGACCATCTAATCTGATTTCATATGTATAATGGAGCGTAGGACATGCCTAGATTAATTCCTAATTTGATTAAAATGAATCTTGGAAAAATATCCAATCTTTCCCTACAATTTCCAAGCAGTGGGATATCCATTTACAGCCCTACGTGAGTTGTTCCAATCACCAATCATGTTAGCTGTATTTTTTACCAAAAATCTGCCCTCTGTTTTGAGTCTGGAACTTCATTTTCCTCTGATTTGCAGCTTTTGGATCCTTTGTCTGTGCAGTTATGTGTGTGTGTGTGTGTGTGTGTGTGTGTGTGTGTGTGTGTGTGTGGACTTGATGGCAACCAAATCAACCTTGAAGCTTTTAATTGGTGGCTAAAATATGAGGACGTGGGCATTTTCACTGTAACACTCACGACTACTCCATGAGCCCAGCCACCATCCAGGCAACAAGCAAAGGTTAGGAGTCACCGTCCCTGGAGGTGTTCAAGAACTGTGGAGATGTGGCACTAAAGGACACAGCCAGTGGGCACAGTGGGATGGCTTGGGGTTGAACTTGGAGATCTTACAGATCTTTTCCAACCTGAATGTGATTCTGCAATTCTATGAAATAAAGCAGTGATTTAAACCATTGTATCTTCGGGATTATCCAGCCCATCCAGCACTACCTCGGCATCTGCCTCCCTGACACATGCAGAATTTTCCCATGGCACCATTGCTTTCCAACCCTACTCTGTCAAAGCTGTTCTGCTTTGGGAAGAATAAGTTGGGCCGGAGTGAGGGAGAGAACTTACAAACACGCGTGTAAGAATGAATGAGTAGAGTATGACACATCCACTCAGTACGTAAATCACACTGCACATTGAGTGGGGCTTATGGGAATGCTCTGAGAACACATGAGCTTTCAGCCCAGAGAGACAAAATATTTCACTTTCAAGTATGTCCATGAGGCCACAGCTGGAGTTGGGCAGCGAGCTGCTTCTGGCTGTCTTGGAGCAGAACTTTGGGCCCTGAAGAACTGCTCTGCAGGTCCCTCCAGATGGTTGGTTTAAGGAACAGTCTGGTGGGGGTTTTGAGGATCTAAACAGAAGACTGAGTGCTCCTAGTTCCCATTGTAGGTGTTCAACTTCTGGCTTGTATCTAAGTCTCAGTTCCCCAGTGGACAGGGGGTGTGGCACACTAGAACATCTTGAAGTCATCGTTCTGCTGGTAGGAGAGAGCTGCTTTGAAGATGGGTAAATTCCTAGAGATAGAGTTAGCAGAACAAGGGCAAAACAGACATGCGGGGAGGTGGTGAGGTCTCCATCCCAGATGTTTTGGGGACTTCTCAAGGCAGCATCACAGCTGAGCTGATCCAGTGCTGGCAGCAAACCTGCTCTGAGTAGGAAGCTGGGTGAGAGACCTCAGTGCCAGCAGCTCTGTCTGGTGGGAACACGGGGGGCTGCAGGCAGGGAGGGTTTCTGTAGCTGTGTGCAGTTGGTGGTGGGTTCTCCAGTGGAAGCAACTCCTCCTGTGCTCGGCTACAAGGAAAGCTCTCATGGGTGTTCTGAAGGAGAGAGCCCTGGGAAAAGGCAATTGCAGTCTGGGGAGGGGGAATTAAGCTGTGCTGCTGAGAGTGGCAATTAGAGAAGCCAACTGAGATTTCAAGGGAAAAGCATGAATCTATAGGGCACATTAGTTAATTAAAACAGATTCAGAAAGATGATGATTTTCATTCACAGGGAGCTTCTGTTTGCTGCTGGAGGCATATTGAACTGGCGACAGTAGCTCAAGACAAGCGAGGTTGCTTTTGGAACGAAGCTGTTAGTTCAGCAGAGGAACAAACACACCCCTTCCCTGGAGTCCCAAGTTCTTGGCTGGAGGAGCTCCCAGCCCTGCTGTACTGCATGTTCAGGGTGGAGCAAAGTGATTCAAGCAAAGGCAGATACTGATTATAGCTTAATTGCTGCTGCAAAGCCTCTCTTCCCCGTGTGCAGCTATCTCCTAGCAGAAGGCACCTCACCCCCATTGCACACTGGGGTGAAACTTCATTCCCAGCAAAGTCCAACAGCCGAATTCCCACGGATTCCATCCTCCCAGGAATGCAGCCGTGTTTGGCACACAACGGGGGGGTCCTGCTCCATTCTGCATCCCCTTTGGATCTCAGCTCAGGCTCACTCACCGTATCATTCGCTGGATCAGCTCAGGCCTATGTGGGATCTGGGCTGCGCTCCCACTGGGAACATTTGTAGAAGTGAGTGCATGGTGGAGGACTGTAGTGAGCTCTGGATAAATTGCTGCTAGAGCAGATCGTCACGAAGCAGAAGGCTGGAAATAGCCTCACATCCAACAGATTTGGGTTTTTTCAGTTGAAGGGGAAGGGCTATTTTTCCCCACTTAATCAAAAAGGCTTTTTCCTTGTCATAACCAAGAAAGGAGGCTGCAGCACTTGGCAAACAAGCTTCTATTAAGTGCATTTGCTGGAAATGTTTATACTTTGCTCTTGACAACTATCTTGAATATACTGAGCATTGCACTGTGCTCTAGCTTGCATAATTCTGACATGGGAGCAAAGTCCTTATGGGGGAGGCCACAGTGTCTTTCCTTGGGATCTTTGTTTCTTTCAATCCCCAGCACTTGTCATGGCAAGAACTTGTTTTGGAAAGTATTTTCCTGCTCTCCAGGGATTTTCTCTGTCCTCTGGTTGGCTTTAGCAGGAGGACATCTTTGCAGGGGGGAACTCCTCAGAGCAGGGAAATCACCACAGTCTTCCATGTAGGCTGGCAGATGTCTAACAAGGGCTTCTCTGCCTTCCTACAAAACTCCCCATCTGCAGCACATTGCCTGGAAGCCTTCTGATTCTTCCCCTTTCACACTGACTTACTGCAAATTGCTGAAAACTGTATCAGAACTTCTATCAGGTAGACAAATCACTGCTTGACTGGGGCTGTTCAATGGACCTAAGCAATTCCAGAAGTTAATCTCTGCTTGCTTTGGGTTTTTTGGAGAATTTTTTTGTCCATTCTGTCAGTGTATGACCAGGAGATAGGAAAGGATGTAGACAGAGATCAACATAAGAGGTATGTGAGATGAATGGTTGCTCTCACCTCTAAGCAAATGAATGGCTGAGCAGATGGTGCTTGTTCACCAGTCCCTGCAGCACAGTGTTCATAATGGGGTTACCCTTGTGGATGGACATAACCTCCACAGTTTGACTTCCCTTCTGGAAGTTTCCATAGACAGGCAGTGAAATGTAACCTGAGTGGGGAAGGATTACTCTTTGCCCCCATCTCTGTGGATGGAGGGAGGGCTGACACACTGCTCAGTGCCATGCTGAATCCATGGTTCAGGGGGAGGGTGTTGCGGGGTGCTGGCACAGCTCCTGACACCAACTTTGCACCCATGTCCCAGCACAGAACCTGCAGCCCTGTGTCCAACCAGGGACACACTGCTGTATCCCAGTGAAAAGAGCTCAGTGAGATGGTAGAGAACGTCTGTCTGCAAAGGGTGGAATAGGAGGGGTAGCTCAGCACCTCCCTTTCCCTTCCCACCTGCTCAAGCAAGGGAGTCCAAGGAGAAGAAAGCAGACTGGGGCTGAGCCCTGGATTTTGGTTCTGGTTCTTTTTTCTGAATGAGTTCTACCCTGGGCTATGAGATGCACTGCCCTATGGGAGGCCAAGAGAGATACAGGCTCTGACCGTCATTCACAGGTGGACAGGGAAGGAGCTGGGCACCTCTAAGACCACCTCAGGTTGGAAGCAGGAGTAAGTGTTGTGGCTGCAGTCTGCAACACAGAGAGCTGGGCAAAGCAGGGAGACCCAACCACCCAGCTGACATCCTGAACAAACAGTCTCCCCCAGGTCAAGAATGCAGGCAAACCTGACCCGAGGGCTAGCTGCCCTCCAGGCTTGCTTTTATTATTATTATTTTCCTCTGGCCAATGCCTGGCTGCTGCCTCGGCCCCTGCTGCATTTCCCTGCGAAGGATGTGGAGGCATCAAGGAGTTAACCTGCTCAGAGGCAGCCCCAGACCCCTGCTCTGCCCTGCTCCAGATCCTCTCCCATCCCTCCTTGCACCCTCTCTGCTCACAGCTAACAGGTTGTTTGTCTTCCAGGGGATCGGAGGGAGTCTCTATAAACCTCGGTACGACTGAATTTAATTACCTGCCAAACCTGCACCAAGGCATAAGCCCACATGTTGTATGTGACATTACCAGTAGAGCAAGTACTGGAATGCAGGGGCTAGAATAATTTGACAGCTAACATAAAGCACTGTGATTTATATTTTGGTTATATTGAGATTTTCCCCCCCTCTTTGAGCACTCTTATAAATATTTACTTGGATCCTGGGACCTTGCTTAACCCTCACAGTGCCGTGTTTTATCTTCTCCCTTTCTTTCTTTTTTTCTGGTGTTCTTGTTTTCCAGCAGCTGCTCCAGAAATGCCTTTCATTTCAAAGCACAGAAGATTTAAACGAGATATAACTTCACCTTTAAACTGCTTCATCTGTAAACAATGTGATCCGGTAGTCTTCATGTATTTACTGTAGTGTTCAATTGAAAACAGATTATGGAGAAGGGCCTCTTCGGTGTTCAAGAACCAGGGAGATGTGATACGAACCATGGAGATGTGATACTTAGGGATGGGGTCAGTGGGTGGTATTGGTGTTAGGTGGATGGTTGGACTAGAAGGTCTTAGAGATCTTTTCCAACCTTAACAATACTATGGCTCTCTGTTTCTTTTAAAAGACAGTGTTAATAGAAATCCTGTTATTTTGGGTGCCTGGATTGGGAAAAGCAAAGTCCTGGAAATACCTGGCCCAGACCATTTCCCACTGACATCCTTGCTACCCCCCCTTGTCCCTTTGAGGAGTGGGTTAACCTGTCCCACCTCAGACCAGCACTGCAGCTCATGGATTTGTGCTTCCCCCGTCCCTGAGATCAGGGTGTGCTCCCTCAGCTCAGCATTACCCCTGCAGTACCCAGAATGAAAAGCCTGATCCACGGGTCAAGGCTGATGTGAAAATAGGGACAGCCTATGTCTAGGGGAACCTAAAAGTCCCATTGCTCAGATGTATGAACAGTGCCCTGTGCTTCTCTGCTTCAGCGTCCACATGGGATAGCTCACTGCTGGAGCTGATGTTAGAACTGCTCTAACACAACACATGGAGCTGGGTGCTGTGCAACACAGAGCCACACTGAGGATAAAGGGAAAAGCACTCCTTTAGAATCACACGGACCGAGATTTGGGACCTCAAAACCCTTTTCCCTACAGTTTTGGCCACCTTAAATAGTGGGGAAATGGAGATCCAGAGAGCCATAAGGGCCAGTGTTGGCTCAGAGACATGCTTGTAGTGTGTGTTCCCTTCATCGTGTTTGTGAAAGCTTTAGGCAGTAGCTGCACCATAGCACAGAGCAAGGAAGAAGCAGTTAGCAGAAGTCCAAGGTTCGGGTTTATTGCCCTCTGTAACTTCTCTCCTGAACGAGTCCCCTGACCCAACAGGGAAGTTTCTGCTCCACTCACTACCAAATGAGATGGGCCCCATTAACACACAGGCTGACGAGGGCTTGCACCCTTGCTTGCGAGGCACGGATGGCACTATGGGACCAGATCCCCATGGGGCTCTGTGCCTCAGTTTCCCCAGCTGCCCAAGGACACTCCCAATGGGGCCACCTCCATGGTTTCCACCAGCCCTACTGAAGAAGCATCAAATACTGTTTAATTCCATGTGTGCAGCTTTCAGATGCTTGGCGCTGGTTTCTTGCAGCACTTCACCACACCTTTGCAAGTGAGTGCTTAACATCCGTCATTAAGCCTTCCTGGATAAGTCTGGGAAGAGCAGAATCAGATCTGTTTTGCTGGTGGGAGGCTGCAGGATTCAGCCATCAGAGACAGGCACCAGCTATGCAACGCATTTGCAATATGTGTGCATCACTGCGGTGCTGAACGAAAACACCCAAGTTTACAAAGAAGCCCATCTCTGTATGTGTGCAAACGTGTCCTCCCAACTCCTCACAGCGTGGTGGAAATGGAAGACCTCAGGCAGCTGCAGCTCACAGAATGGTGTGTTGTATCTGCACAGTGCCGCCGCCATTTGGGACCTCTGCGGAGTAAAACTTTACCTGCTGCCTCCCAGAGTGTGCAAGAAGGGAGGAGAGGAAGAAGTTTGAGAGGTTCCTTTAAAGAAAGAGCTAAACTTGGTGAAAGGACACGGCTTTCCTCCCTTGCTCTCTGCCCCTCATGCCTCAGGATATCATAAATTTTTGATGCCAATAAAACAGAATTTTTGATGAGCTGCTATTTTGCATTAAAGCAACTTTACATGCAAAGATTGCATAATAGGAAGTAAAATTGAATTTCGCCTCAGAACAAGTTCTTATTATTAATTTAAGTGTTTTTTATATATTTTAGCAGCGGCTTAGCATTCTATATATTTAATTTCTTTCAAGTGAGAGCAGTTAGCATTGGCTTCCTTATCTAAACAAACCTTTTAAAAGAACACATGTATAAAGTGGAAATGCAGTGTTCTGCATCTGTGCCTTAAGACAAACAGTGGAACTTTAAAAGGGGAAATAAAACATGGGAGAGGACAGCTATCTTTAAAACCCAATGGCAGCCTCTACGGGGTAGGAAACGCTCGGCTTTCTTTGCATGAAATGCAGTTTTCCCTCCTTGCTGCAATACATTTATTGCAGCCCTATCCTGACAGACCCATGAATGCACAAAGTTCCCACTGGAGCAATTCTGTTTAAGGCCGAGGATTTGCAGCGCAGCTCTCGAATACACCACAATGTATTTTCTAACACTTCCATGCACCGTGATGGGCAGGGACAGCTCACAGGTATAAATTTGGAGTCCCGGATGCAACAGCAGGAAAATGTTTTGCAGCACTTTATGCTGTGCTCAACATTTGCTGCTAAAAATCGCCGTTTAAGTCGAGAAAAGCACTGAAACCTTTTTAATTATTATTATTATTTTTCTTTTTTTCTTTCCCTCTTCTCCTTCTTCATCTCCTTCTTGCATAAAACAAAAGTCCAGTGTGGGGTCCTAAGAGACCGCTGCATGCTACAGCACAGAGCACACCATGCAGCATTATGCAATGAGCTATTTAGAGTGTGGTGTGTGTGTGCCCCTGTGTGTGTGAGTAACTTCAGACTTACTGGAAGTGTAACGGAGTGAAAGATAGTGAGTAAAATAAAGGGGAAGGGAAGGGAAGGGAAGGAAAGGGAAGGGAAGGGAAGGGAAGGGAAGGGAAGGGAAGGGAAGGGAAGGGAAGGGAAGGGAAGGGAAGGGAAGGGAAGGGAAGGGAAGGGAAGGGAAGGGAAGGGAAGGGAAGGGAAGGGAAGGGAAGGGAAGGGAAGGGAAGGGAAGGGAAGGGAAGGGAAGGGAAGGGAAACTTGCCCGGATAAGGAGGAAAATAAATAAATAAATAAATAAAATAAAATAAAATAAAATAAAATAAAATAAAATAAAATAAAATAAAATAAAATAAAATAAAATAAAATAATGAGGAAAAGGGGAAAAGGAAGGGAAAGGGAAAATGATTGGGGCGGTGGGCTGGAAAGAATTAAAAAGGAAAAACTGCCGGGCAGCGCTGCGAGCTGAGAGATGCTCACCTGCCCCGGCGGGGCCGCAGGGGTCGCCCAGCGCTGGAGCTGCTTTATCTGGAGTCCCCGAAATCCGACACCAGCAGCGCCGGAGAGCTCTCCCTGACCTCGGCCTGTCAATCAGCGGCAGCGAGAGGGCTGCGAGAGCCGGGCGGGCACTGCGCCAGCTGGAGGGGGAAAAGAAAACGGAAAGGATAGGAAAGGAAAAAAAAAAAAAAAACCTAAACCCCGAAACAGCTGGGAACCGTTATCTCTCGCCAGCCCTGGCTCATCCTCATCACGCATCTCTCCTGCCCGCTCCTATGCTCTGTGCTCATCCACAGCACGGCACCGGCACTCAGCATCTCTTGAAAGTCTTGGGCTGATGGAGCTGTCTCCAGTCCCAAAAGTCTTTTTCGGTCTTTGATTTCTCTGTTTTGGAATTAGGCACGATCGGTTTTGTACATTCTCCTGGAGGGGAGGAGGGAAGGGACGATTTAAAGCCGCCCGTGGGGCTGGCAGGGACAGCCCTAGAGTTCGGTGTCAGTAAATGGGGGAGGGGGGCTGCTGCCAATTGTGTTTCCTGTTCGAGTGCCTCGTTTAGTTCTGGGAGCAGCCGTAGCCAGTAGTCACCTCTGCCCCGGAGGGGGGAATGCAAATCTCTCCACAGCTGTTAGCAATAGCTCTTGCAAAACTGCGAGATCAAACAAAATAATAAGATTTTCACTGAAGGGAATCGTCCTCCTGCACTACACGAGATCACCAATGAACCGTCATCCGGCGGACAGACCCGGGATGCAAACCCCGAGCTCTCCCCGCCGCACTGCCCGTCCATCCCCGGGCTGCGCGGGGCCGCCGGGGTTCGAGCTGCCTCCGCGGTGCGAGCGGAGCTGCGGAAGCTCCCGGGGCCCGGCTGTCCCCGCACATCCCGGGGCCCCAAGCACATCTCAGGGCCGGGGCTGCACGGACCGCTCCGAGTGCAGCTCGGGGTCCTGTCCTGTCCCGTTGTCAACCCGCTCCCAAGGTTGCAAGGAGCGGATGGGGCCGAGGAGTGCTTTTTGTCTACCTGAGGCTTTCTTTTCTTTTCTTTTCTTTTCTTTTCTTTTCTTTTCTTTTCTTTTCTTTTCTTTTCTTTTCTTTTCTTTTCTTTTCTTTTCTTTCCTTTCCTTTCCTTTCCTTTCCTTTCCTTTCCTTTCCTTTCCTTTCCTTTCCTTTCCTTTTCGCATCTTTGGTCTGGAGTGTCTCGAGGGCAAGGAGGGCTGGCAGGTCTCCGGAGCAGGAGATGCTCCTCTCCGAGCTGTGCCCTCCGTGGGCACTACCGCAGCTCTCCGTGCCCTCTTGAAGTCTCCTCCGAGCCTCGGTGGGATCAAGGTGCCGGGACCGAGATGTGTGGAGGAAGAAGGGGCTGGGAAGGGCAGAGCAGGGGCGGGCAAAGCAGCGCGTCCGGAGCGGGGCAAAGAAGAAAGGCTGAGATGCTTCACCCCCCGCTGATCTTCCGCAGCGCTGCAGGTGGAAAACGAGCATCCCCGTAGGGGAGAATCTCACAGGCAGCCCGCTCCCGGGACGGCCCTATCGATTCATGAAGCTGCTCTCCATCCCCGACTCCAGTGTCAGCAGCACTTTAGAGGTCAATGACGAGCAGCGAGAGATCAAAGCCGTAATGCGGGGATGGCAACGCGCGGAACAGCTGGGGTGCAGGTGGTCACCCTTTGCTGCTGGAGCTACCCCGGTGGAGGGGCTCAGGAAGGCCCTACCCGCCCCAACCCCCCTCCCCCCCCCCCCGGACAGCCCCGTTGCTACAGGGCCCAGGCCCGGGCTGCGCTGGGGACAGGCACTGGCAGTTCTCAGCTCCATGGTCCATCAGAGCACCCCCGGAATCCCCCGGGCGGCACGGAGCAGTGAGAGCAGCCTTGAGCGGCCCGGAGCCACCGGCCCCGGCTGTGCCCACTGTGGGGTTTGGCTGCGGTTTCTTTTCTTTCCGATGGGCTCCGTTAAATCTGGGGAATGGCAGCGGGTGCTGCAAATGGAACGGCGGTGAGGTGGGGACCGGGTAACGGGGCTGCCCCGACGCTGCCACTGCTCGGCGGTGGGAATCTGGAGGGCTTTTCTAAGGCCTATTTCCCTATTTTGTTGTTGTTGTTCAATTAGCCCCAGTGATTTATTCAATGCATGCATGAGGGGACATTAATATGCGGTGGCAGTTCCCACAAACAATATTCCTCTCAGGCTTTCTGCAGCCATAGCATTCGCTGGCAAGAGGGGAGGAAGGCAGGCGCAGCCAGGCAGGCACAGCCAGGCTCTCATCCTCTCCCTCCACAAAGTCCCATCCCCGTGCAGAACAGCTCCTCCAGGCCTGACCCACAGAGACGGGACCGGCCCCCTGCCAGCCCCCCTGCCCCCCCCCAGCTCCGGGCAGGCAGAGATGCGATTTAAGAAGGGATGTGGGTTTTAGGGGACCGTAGTCGCTGTTCATTATTTTTCCCACACTGTCCTTAGGCGGCTGTTCCCCAAACTCGCCTCACCCCGGTCGGATGCGAGGGTAGGGCCATTATCTGCCCTGAGAGCTGCTAAGGGCCGGGGGTGCTGAGGGCGGTGGGGGGAGGTCGGTCCCCTTCTCCATTCACATCTGAAGTCTCGAGAAGCGCCCGTTGCTCGATCTTAAAAAGATAATAATAATAATAAAAAGAAGAGCGCCAGTATAAGAGTGCAGATGGAGAGGAGGAAAGTGAATCCCAAAGGAGTGGGGGGCGAGTGTGGGGGGAAGGGGGGGGGGGGGGAAAGGGCAGACTTGGCCAAATCCTCTCCTTTTTTAATGCAAAAAGAAAGCAAGAGAACAAGAAAGAAGCGCAGGAGCGCTCGCAGTGCCCTGCACAGGGGCCGCCCAGGCCGGAGGACCGCGGCCCGACGTG
Source organism: Alectoris magna (assembly GCA_030625065.1). Classification (NCBI taxonomy): domain Eukaryota; kingdom Metazoa; phylum Chordata; class Aves; order Galliformes; family Phasianidae; genus Alectoris; species Alectoris magna. The sequence continues at coordinate 9,306,841 of CM060576.1, read as the reverse complement.
GTGGGCTCCGCTGCCCAACGCTGCGGGTGGGGGCGGCCCCGCTCAACCACGGCCGGGTCGGGCCTCGGGGCAGCGTAACCTGCGGGCACCGCAGCGCTGGGAGGCGGGGGAGGGAGCTGGGGGGGCAGCGGAGCTGCTCGGGCCGGACAGCGCTCCGAGGATAGCTTCACGTCCGCAAGTTTGTCATCACCTCTCTTTTTTTTCTTTCTTTCTTTCTTTCTTTTCGGAACACGAGACGGCAGAGAAGCGGATCCCTCCAAGAAATGCCATTTCAATGATTTTAATAAGCAAAATAGGAAACAATTTTAATAACCAAAAACAGAAACCAGTCTGAATAAAACTACAATAGACCAGGTTTTTTTTTTAATATTTTTCATATCGTAAGCAGGATTTGAAATTGATCCCTTCAGAACTTTACATGAAATAAAAACCATTTTTTTTTTCCCGCTGCTGCAATGTTTTGATTTCAACACAGTTGAATCAGTAAAAACCAAAGATCGTTTTCTGATGCATGACTAATATCCACAATATTTAAAACTGCAAGCACCATGCTGTTCATTACAATCTTGTTATTACTGTTAATTTATAAACTAATACAAACTTAAAATGCATCCGGCCAGCAGTGCCAGCTATCCTAAAAGGAAACTAAAAAATAAGTTTTCATTTTGGTATTTTTGTCAGTGCAACGTAAATCCTTTTACTGACCTGCAGGAGGAAAAAAAAAGAAAAAAGAAAAAAAAAAGTCATAAAAACACCCATAAGACTCCAAACTACCGCTTGCTATACAAACTGCAAATTAATTTCGGCTAAAACTTTCACTCGCTGCATAGGGAAGCGGAGAAGCAGATTATAAAAGAATACGCTTCAAAGCTGCGGAGTCGCCTCCTCGGAGGAAGCGTTACCGTTCCAAGCATTGGGAAACCCAGCTTGACAGCGCCAGGGAGCGCCCGCAGCGCGGAGAGCATCGCGGCTCCTCCTGCCGGGAACAGCGGGCCGGGCCGCCCTGAGTGCGCGGTGCGGAGCGGAGCGGAGCCGCCTCGGGGCGCGCAGTGACCGCGCAGAGCCCCTTCACACCCCCCCGCCTCCCTCCCTCCCCAACCCCCCCCCCCTTCACCATTCAGTCTGGGTTTGTCAATGCCATCCAAGCGTTCTGGTTTCGTGTTTTGTTATTTTTTCCTTTCTTCTGCCCCAACAAACAACAACCAAAATGAAAACTAAAAACAAAACAAAAAAAAAAAACCGAAAACCACACAACTTAAAAGTGCACCAGATATACAAAGTTGCTTTTTTTTTTCCTTTTTCTTCCCCTCTCTCTTTTTTTTTCTGAATGCAAAATGCCCGTAACTTTTCTTCTTTTTTTTTTCTCCTTAAGTATCTCTTTAACACCAACCAAACCGTACAACCAGCCTGCTGAAATGTTACTTTGCTTTCTGTCCTGTTCTCTTTCCCTGTGCGGTTTGAAGTAGCAGATATTTACAAGCCGACGACCATAAAAGAAAATAAAGAGAGCAAAAACCAACCAACAGAACTGCACAAGCAGTAAAAAACTTCGGGTAACTCGTGATGCTTTCCTTACCGATGAAACAAAACAACAGAAATCTATGATCGATGATCAACATGCTAAAGTTAAACAAGAAAAATGGTACAAAATAGAAATTATTACCATACATGTCCAGCATGCAGGATTAATATTTTTAATGCAGATTTTCGTATTTTTCTATATAATCAAGCAGGCAATAAAACTGATGAGTTTTGTTTTTGTTTTTGTTTTTTTTTGTGTTTTTTTTTTCTCCTTTCTTCCTTTCCTTTCTTAGATCGAATGTCCCATCTGAGTCCTGTAACTTTTTCCTCTAAGCAGGCAATATATGAAGAGTTTGCATATATTGTCCTTTTTAATTATTCTCTTTTTTTTTTTTTCCTTTCTCTCTCCAAGTGGGTCAATTGTGCATGAGATGGTGCTGTGTGTGTCCTCTCTCCTCCCAAGCAGGCAGTATCTTATAGATGGCTCGTTCATTGTCCTTTCCTGGCATTATTCTCTTAAAGTCCATCTCGTTCTGCAAGCAAGCGATCTATAAAATGCTTCACTTGTCCTTTTCTCCCGTGCCTCTGTCCCTCTCTCTAACTCGCAAACCAAAGTCGAAAAGTTGCACTTTACCTCTCCCGTCCCCACCCCCAGCCTACTTTTCCCACAGCTAATCTAGAAGACTGGATGCTGCAAAAAAAAAAAACACCTCAAGTCTCTATGTTTGTCTCCTTCTTTCTCTCTAGTCAAGCAGACAGATGGATGAAGATGTCAGAGGAGGATGGGAGCGGGGAGGGGGGGGGGGATGATGGGGTCAGGGGTCGGGTGGGTTCTTTTTCTTGTTGGGCTTTTTTTTTGTTGTTTTTGTTGTTGTTTTTTTTTTTTTAATTACTTTTATTAAGCACTCACATGAAGAACTCGGGGGAAGACGGGTTGTCACTGGTGGAGCCGGCCTCTCTGAAGCCATTGCTGGCAAGTTTCTCACACTTGAGCTTGTAGGCGTCTCGCTCTCTGGCCAGCCGGGTCACTTCTTGCTTGAGCTGTTCCACCTGCTGAATGAGCTGGGTCTTTTCATTCTCCAGGTGATGCTTCTGCTGGACGCGTTTATACCGGCAGGACTGAGCGTAGCCCCTGTTCTTCAAGGTCCTCCTCTTCTGCTTGAGGCGGATCACCTCGTCTTTGGTGAAGCCTCGGAGGTGCCTGTTGAGCTCCCTCACGGACATGGAGACCAGCTGGTCATCCGAGAACCGGTCCTCCACGCTGCTGGAGGGGGGATGCTGCTGGTGCGAGGTCTGGAGCTGCTGCGAGGAGCTGGACGAGGTGGAAGGGGTGGGAGAGGCCTGATGGTGGTGGTGGTGGTGGTGGTGAGGGTGCCCGCTGCCCGCCAGGTCTTCGTGGGTGACGGCGGGGTACTGGTGGTGGTGCTGGTGGTGGTGGTGATGGTGGTGGTGATGGGCCCGGAAGCTCTCGAAGCCTTGCAGCTGCTGGGACACTTGATGGGAGCCGATGAGGGCTTCGACGGCATCCTCCGGGGTGAGGTTCAGCGCCTCAGGGTTCATCTGCTGGTAGCTGTTGGCCATCCAGTACAGGTCCTCCAAGTGGGTCTTCTGTTCGGTGGGGCTGAAGCTGGGCGAGGAGGGCACGGAGCTGCAGGGAGTGCTGATGGGGGTGGAGGACACGGAGCCGGCAGGCTGCAGGCGGGTGCAGTGCCTGCCCGAGCGGTCGTTCCTACCCAGGGGCTCCTTCTTCACGTCGAACTTCATCAGGTCGAAGTCGTTGACGTACTCCATGGCCAGGGGGCTGGTGGGCAGCTCGGCTCCGATGCTCAGCTCTCCGGCCATCGCTGTCTTGCGGGCTCCTCTCCGGGCGGAGGGGGCTGGAGACCTGGCCCCAGCGCGCAGCCTGGCAGAGGGCTGGCCGGGCTCCTTATTCCAAAGAAACTTTGCCTCCGCTTCGCCTCTCGCTTCCTTTCCTCTGCTCCCCCCTCCACCACCGCCGCCTCCTCCTTCTCCCGGCTTCTGGGGCTTCTTCGGACCGCAGCAACAAAGCCAGGGACGAGCCGGCTCCCGGGGCCGCCCGACGCCTACCGGCTTTGGGTATCAGCGCTGGCAGCGCACCGCCGGCGGCTCCGGGCACTCAGACGCCCACGGAGAGGAGAAAGGAGCAGCGGCAGGAGGTCAAAAGCAAAACAAAACAAAGATGCTGCCTTCGGAGCCGTGCGGGAAGCGAGAAGAACGGTGCAGAAGGTCTAAGCCCGCGCCTCCGGGTGGGTTTTGTAAGTCCTGAGCCTTCTCCCCGAGGTAGCGGAGAGCCGGAGCGTGCCGCAACTTTCCGCTCCGGGAGCGCACCGGCTGTGCGGCGGCGACCGGGCTTTGCACAGGAGTTTTCTCTGGCTCTCGCCGCGCAAAGGGAAGGGGAGGGAAGAGGGGGAGGAAGGAGGGGAAGGAGGAAGGGAGGGGAGAAAAAAAAAAAAAAAAAAAAAAAAAAGGAGGAGAGGGGGGACGAGAAAACCCAGGTCTCCGATGTAGCTGCCGCCTCCAGCGCTCGTAGTGCAGCTGTGATTCGCAGCGCAGCCCCCCTTGGCTTCTTATACGGCCGTGCCCGCCGAGAGCGCGGCGGGGGCCGGGGCCGGCGGCGGCCGCGCCAATGGCAGCGCGGCGGCGGGGCCGGGCCGGGCGGTGCGGTGCGGCGGGGCCGGGCGGTGCGGCGGGGGCGGCGGGGTTGGGCGGTGCGGCGGGGGCGGACCGCGGCGTGACAGCTCCGCAGCGCCAGCTGAGCGGCCCCGCTCCTCGTCCCGCTCCTCCGGGCTCTCCCCCCTCCCGCAGCACCGCCGCCTCTTTTATTTATTTATTCCCCCCCCCCCCTACACCCAACCCCCACCCCCCTTCCTATTCTTTTTCTGCAGTCCAGAAAGGAGGAGGTCTTGGGGACATCCTGCCCGTCCCTTTGTTCTAAATATAACAAAGTCTCTTTTTGCCCGCTGCCGTCCCGTAGCAAATTTCAAGGCAGTTGGCTTTCTCCCCCCTCCCCTCCCCCTCCCCCCACTCCCCACCCATCCCCGCGCACACGCGTCGCCCCTTCCAACTTCACGGGAGGGTCCCCCGTGAGACGGTACCGCGGAAAAATGCGCCGAACGCTGAGCGGGTGCAGCCGGGAGAGAGTGCGGGGCTGCGGGAGGTGCGGGGGATGCGCAGGAGACGGGGTCGGGGAAGCACCGGAGCGGAGGGGAGGGAGGGGGGTGGTCGGGTGGGGGGGGGGGGGGGGGGCTGTCAGTCCGCAGGCAGCCGGGGAAACCCTCCCGGTTACGGGAAGCAAATCTCTCCGTAAAGTAAAGCGCGGGCACTGACAGAGACAATCGCAAATATTGGGGGGGGGAGAAGGGAGAAAATAGAGTCACATTGCAGTTCTGAGGGGACCGCGTTTTCTTTCTTCTGCTGAGCTCTGAATCAGTGACTGCACGCAAAGGAGCACTCGGCTTGTGAGGCTTTTTGGTTTCTTTTCTTTTCCTTTTTGGTCCGGTAACAGGATTTTTATTTTTATTTTTATTTTTATTATTTTTTTTCCTGAACATTTTGTAACGATTAAGGGAGATTAAGGCTTCTTTTTACGCTGCTTTTACGCTCAAACAGACAGAAATTGCGACACCAAGTGACGGTTTGGAGAATAACAGCTCCGTTTCACGGTGTAAAAAACACCCGGAAAACAAAAAATAAAAAGCAAAAAAGGGGGGCCGGGCGGACCCGGCGCTCAGCATCCTGACGTCCCCTCCCCCTCAATTATTTACCCCAAAGAAAAGAAAGCAAACAAAACAAACCCCTATACTTTAAGATCTTTCCGCTTTTCAGAAATTCATTAGGAGGGAACCCGCCCTTCAGGTGCTGGGACACCGTTAAAGTGCTCAGCGGAGAGTTCTGCTGCTCTCTCCCTGCAGGTCCGTTCGCTCAGCAGTCCGACGCCAGCAGCCCCGATGGGCCCCGCGGAACGGTCCGCGGCCGCGCACGGAACCGCGCCAAGTGCCGCTCTGCCAACAAGTCCCGGGGTGTGCCCGTCGGGAGTGGGCTGCGGGAAGGGCTCCGGGGGGTCGTTTGAAATGCCCCTCGGCATTACAGGCGCTCCGGGCTCGGCTCGGTGCTGCAGGGCGAAGCCTCGCTGCAGTTTGCCCCCTCTACGTGCCGAGGGGGTACACAAAAAACGCCTGGGATCGTTGAAGCCCGGCGCGCTCCGTACCCGCCGGACTCCCCACGCGTGATGTTCCTGGGGGTCAGAGAGCCCCTCCGGACCCAAACCCGGCCGGGAAAGGGCTGAGCCCTTGAGAGGGCAGCCCTTCCCTCCGCACCGCCCGCTCCGAACGCTGCCGTGGGGACACGCGTGGGAACATCCCGCGTGGAGCGCAGCGCTGGCAGAGAACCGCGCTGCTGAATTCCCGTCGCTGCCAAACTCGGGAAATCGACCTTGTTTATTCATTTATTTATTTATTTTCACTGAGAACGATGAGCCCCGAGGCAGAAAGAGCTGAGCTCGGTGCCCCTCCGGGACCGGAGAGAGGTCGGAGCGGGGCAGGAGCTCCGCGGTCCCCGTCCCGTCCCCTACTGCCTCCCGGTACACTCTGGGAGAGCCAGCAGCTTCTCCAGGGGAAGCAGCAGCTCTTATTTCTGAGGTCCTGGAGGGTGCTCGGCCAGAGCTTTATTTCTAAATAAAAAACCATGCACCAAAAACGTGATCGGTGGCGGTGCGGGGGGAATCGGACCCGAAACAGAGGGAACGGGAACCGCGGCGAGCGCCTGGGAAGCGAGGAAGCAGCCCTGAGAAATGTGCCATGAGACGGATAATACTTTTTTTCTATCATAATTACTGAGGTATATTCACAAGGTGGAGCTACTGAAAGGTGGAGGAAGCACTGATCTGATTATCTCCCTGTCCATACGCACTCTGTCTCTTTTTCTTAATCTTTTAAGCTGTGAATTACAGATTGGTTCTGCGTGTTCATCAGCATCGTCGTAAAATTTCAGGGCACTCTGTGGGTCCATTTATTTGCTCTTCCATCCCTCACTCCCTCAAAAAAACACATATCCCGCAAAACTTGCGGCGCTGCAAGGCTGGCTGAAACACCAAGAGCTTTCTGCCCCGAATTCCCAGTGAAAAGACGATATTTTCTATTGCAGAGCTTTCAATTCAATCGTCAAATATTGTCCTTAGGATTTGTGTGTTGGGGGATCTCCCTCTGTCCGATCCTTTTTTAGAAATATACGTATGTATATATTAGTGAGGACTGGGGAAGAAATAGCTTTGCCTTAGCAGAAGAGGGTCTGTGGGCTGAGCAGCCCAGCGTGGCAGCCCAGGCAGAGTTTTCTGCCGCGGGGGACCCGCAGCCGAACCGCGGAGCTGCGCGCAGGGGGAGCTCCGCATCCCCGGCCCTGCTCGGCCGTCCGCACCCGGAACGCCTCCGCGGAGCGAGCGATGCCCCGGCGGCTGCGGCTCCTGCGGGCAGCGCCGCCGTCCCCGCCCCGTCGCTCCCGCTCCGCACCCGCGGAGGGAGCGCACGGCGCGGAGCGGCCCCACCTGCCCGGCATCTCAGCGCCGGAGCGCCGCTCGCCTTCATCCCGCTCCTCCCGAGCAATTGTTGTTCAATCCCGACTCACTCCCTACACCCAAAAGCTGTCCGTCCAGTGGGTTTAACTGGATTTTTCTTTCTAAGATCCGTTTTGGGTTTTTTTTTTCCCTGACGGTTAGTTTCGGGTACAGAATGACTTCTTTCCGTTGTCCCTTCTCTCTCTCCTCCCTCTGGGAAACTCCCGGTCAAAATCAGGATGCGTTCAAACCGTACGATGGTGTCATTTCAGATCGGCTCATCCCGCGTGTCCGCGTAGGGCAGTGCGGGTCCTGAGCCGCTGAAATGCGAAATCTCGCCCTTAAACCGATGCCTGCAGGTAACACGTGCGTTTGGTTCCGCAGGGTTCTGCCCGAATTGTGGATTTCGCGTTCAAAAAGGGAATCGTATTACGGTGGAGTCCTAATCCCCAGTTCCTAGAAAGCAGATTTTGGGAACTGATAAGAATGAGAAGACTGCCACTGATGTATTTTCCATGCTGAGAACCGCTCCTCGGTTTCGGTCTCTGACTGCTACATTTCCCCCAGCGTTCTCTTTTTTCACCCCATAACATCAGTGGGATACGTTGTCTGAAATGGTACTTTTGTTAACAAACCAACCCACAAACCGACATCACCCCCGGCCGGCAGCCAGCGTTGGCGGGGCAGAAGGGCATCCCTTTCCTAATCCTTACCTCCCTTCCCTTGGTTTTTAATTTCGCGAGCTGCCAGCAGGCACCGTGCCGTTTGTCAGGATATTTTTCCCCTGTGCAAGCAGCGAGGGACCTGGTTAATCATCTATCGCAGATCCGTGTGCATGAGAAAGAAAAGTGTTGATGTTTGCTTGTTCGGGCTGATGGGAATGGCCCACGAATTTAGGATTAAATTACTAATGGTAATCGTAAGTCTTTGTTTCCTCTCTCCTTCTCTTTTCTATTGAAGTCAAGAGTGCAACACACACCGCACAAAATCCGCACGGTAGCTTTGCGGTATAAAATGAGCTACGGGACTGTCCCAGGTTCAGGGGGGTCTCTTCAGATTTTAGCCCGAGAGCCGTTAAGCGGGGCCGGTCCCAATAACTTTCGACACGTTTTCATAGGTGGACCTGTAGGAAGGAAGCGGAGCAGCACGGCAGACGGGTAGGTTGGGAGCGGGGAGGGGGGGGGGGGGGGGGAGAGGAGGTTGTTTTTCCCCGGTATTAAATCCCTGTCTGGGATGGGAGGGCGGTGTAACCGAGAGGAGAATTTGGGATTTGGGAGGGTTTCGGAAAGGGAAAGGGGGTGTCTCTCAGGATAAGCGCACCTGGCAAGGTGCCACCGCAGGGCACGGCGTGATTGAGGGCGTTGATTGGAAGGCGTTTCCTTAAAACTGTGTCTGCCGTCGGAGCAGCACCGAGCGGGGCTGGAGGGGCCGGGACGGGGTTGGGAGCGCGGAGTTCCTTTAGAAGCGGAGGCTCGAGGAGGGCTGAAAGAGCAGAGCGAGCCGAGGGGCGCCGCGCAACGCCGCGCTTCGGCACCGCTCTGCCTCCGCGCAGCCCCATCCCAAAGGCGGACGCAGCCCCCGCGGTGTCCCGCAGAGCTGCGGGGTGCGGACAGCGCGGGGTGCGGCTGCGGGGCGCCGCGTGCATCCCTGCCGCCCTGCGGAGCGCCCGCAGAGAACGGAGCGAACTCCTCGCTGGCACCCTCTGCAGTTTGCTCGGGGCCTGAGCGCAGCGCGGGGAGGGCAGGGGATGCCTCGGGACAACCGGCACCGTTTCTCGCTCTTTAACGGCCCGTGAGGGCAGGCGGCAGCGTGCAGCTCCGTTCTCTGCCTTCTTTCAGCCTTAGGCTCGTAGTGCAATGAATGAGGCGATCCGATTTATTTATTCGTATCTTTTCCCGAGGGAGTCTGTCTCTCCCTCATCATTTCCAAACAGCGCTGTCCCATCACAGCCCTTTCTAACGCTGCCTCTAACACATATTCCCCGTACGATTCTCTTTGCCGCCCTATTACTTACTGCCACCCTTGTGTATAGCAGCTCCTGATCCAGAAGCACAAAATCTCCTGTTCAGACCTCTCTAGGGCCTGCTTTCCTCCTGAGCCTGGCTCAGCCCTGCTCCCTGCTTGGACCCTGCCATGCTGAATTCATCATCCAAACACCTCCAGGAGCATTTAGCAAACAAGCAGCACCAGAACCTCTCTGGGAGATCAGAAGTTGCCTTTCAGGTCTGAAGGAGCCAGCAGAAGCTGTCGGACTATAATCACTGCATCTGTATCCTGGAATGGCATTTGGCATACAAAGGTTTCTCAGACACTTCAGAACTTGAGCACCTCTCACTTAGGGAAATTTTCTCTCCTGCATATCTTGCTTCTTTCCTGGATACAGAAGTAGTACACAGATTTCTGGGTGGGAAGAGCTTTTCACTTCCTTGCAATGGACATAGAAAAGAGAGAAATGTCAGAGAGTGATGAGCAGCCAGAAAACCTCCCAGTAAAGTCAGCCCACCTTTCTGGATGCTGTTGCCTGTTTTTTTTTTCCAAGCAGCTCAGCAGGACACTCTCTGGATGAACAGATTTCAGATTCCCCAGAATGAGGGAAGGAAGACGTGGCCTCAGTTGTGCGTGAGGAAATCCAGCTCCATGTGAGCATCCTTTCAATAGAGCACCACAGCACCAGTAGGGCTCCTTACCACCGAGCTGAGCATGTGGCCCTTGGAGGATCAGGGACTGTCCTTCGAGCTCAGGGCTCCTCTGACACCTCAGGGACCTGAGCTTCTTCTATGATTTGTAATCCCCTTTCATTGCACAAAGTCCAGGATCTAAAAACAAAACAAAACGAAAGACCAAACAAACCCAAACCTGCTTATGTATAGATTTCTGTTTTGGAATTCCCTTTCTGGCTCTCACTGCATAAGGATTTAAATATAATCGTAAAGCCCATGCTGCATATTCTTCCTTCTGCTCTTTGCACCTTTAGTCCCCATTAGGGATTTTGTTTTCTTTCTGCTTTGACAGCCCCTGTATATATGTTTTGTGGTTGTTCTGTACTGTTTCCTGATTTAATATCGGTGCAGTTACAGGGGAAGGATGCACCGTTAGCATTTTTTGCTCAAAGTATTTTTCAAGCTCCTTTTTGATGTACTGGTCAGGTTTGCAGCTTCCACGCTGCTGTTGATCAGAGGAGGAAGGATGGGGTTTATTGCGCCCTTTGGGAATGGAGCTCTTTATTCACCCAAGGAAACACAGCAATCTTGTGATGCCGGCCCCTCCGCACACATCCAGGTGCAGAAGAAAAGCGAGGACCTATTTACTAGAAAGCCGTTATTCAGTGAAATTAAGGTCCTTTTGTGTGTTTCTGAGAGAGAAAGGCGAGCAGAACTGGAAACAAAGTGGTTTCTGCAAACCTCCACCTTCCTCCTGAAACGTTTTTAAGCCCTAAATATGAGAAGGAAAAAGAAGACAAAGAAAGGGAACAATACTGAGGAAATACGTTTACTTGCTTTCCTTGCCAGGCTGAGGAAAGCTTCCTTAGCTGCTGCCCAGACAGGGGAAAGACAACAGCTCCCAACCTGCTTCTTTTACACATAGCAAATCCTCACCCAATGCTTCCTGAGCAAAATGCTTTGCAGCCACATGGCCTGGACGCTGTATGGGTCATCCTTAGGTCCATAAACTGTGCCCACATTGCCCTGAATAGAGAGAGGGAAAGTGCAGAAACACTCAGTAAGGAGAGGGGCAGGTCCAGGTGCTTCCGTAGGAAAGCTGGTCAGAGAAGGATGCTTTGTTCCTATGTCTGTGTTAACAGCAATCCAATGTGGTATGCTGGATTTCCTATATCAAAGGAGATGGTTTCCTCTTGTTTCCCTCAAATCCACATGCATTAGCACGTGCAGAATACATACCAGCAGTCCTAGCACTGCTAAGCAGGAAAGAAGCAGCTCCTGCAGCATTGCACAGCCATGCAAAGTCCTGTTCCCTCATCTTTCCACTGGGCAGACATGGGCTGAAGAAGAACACAGGTATTCATTTAGAAATGCAGCTGAAAATTGAATATATATATATACATAGGTATATCAAATTGCAGTGAACGAATCTACACACACACACACAATTAATGACTATTGGCACATGAATAACCAAATCTCTGGGACAGCCTCCTTTAACACTGCCTGTGCTTGCAGTACAGGTGTCTTGTTGATGTGCAACCTTCACTCCGTACTTGCAGTTTTTTAATAGCTGTGTTTTCATCCTGCCAACATCCACATCAGGGGCTTCACCCCTTTAAAGTTGTGATTACACCTCCGTGACCTTTCTCTTGCTGATGTGTGTGCGTGGTTTCTGTTTTCTTTTATTTTCCGGGCTAGAATTAACACACGTTTCTATACCTTGAATGTACTTCTTTAATAACTGGCTTACAATAAGGGAGAAGATAGAGAATTTCATCCAAGAATTCCCAGCTGGAGACATCTGTTCAAGTCACCTGATGCACAGCTCTAACCAGCCAAGTGTGAGCTGTTTTTATTGGTTCAACATTTTAAAAATAGACTATCCTTTTTTTCTTTTAATTAGTAACTTGCTAGACACGTCCATAGATTCCTACACCCGTTTCTATGCCCTTGGACCTATTTCTTCCAAAGGATTTGTCCACCCTAATCCTAGTGACCCATTCCTAAACCGAGCTGGCTGGCTGAAACCAGTAGGAACCAGTTAAATGCTCGTAATGAGGGCTTCCACCGGGGTAATCAGGTTTCCCAAGAGGTGATGGGTTTGATGGATAGCCTGTCACGATGCATTGCAGGCACTCAGCACCTCTGGAAATCGAGCATCCCTCCTGCCCGCTCCGCTACCGCCCAGCCTCCCACTGCACCTGCACGGGGCTGATATCACTTCCATTTTTCCACTCCCCTTCTGTTTGCTGTGTTGTGTCCAGGAGGACTCTCAAGGACCACAGCCCGTATCTTTGCTGGAACAGAACTGTGGTTTGTTGTGGGGAGGGTGATATGTGAGATGAGCAGGCAGTACGGGGGAAATGGGACAAAGCCAAGGAAAACAGGAACGTGGGACTGCACCACGTTTACGTCCTGCTCTCCTTGCATGATGAAAGCTCTCAGCCTGCCAGATTTCATATACCATTTCTGCATCTGAACTACTCACCTTTGCTCTACCAGCAATCAGTGGAGTTTTGACCTCTTCCCCATCCCCCAGCAAGCGGCAGAGTTCATGGCATGGATGGAGCAGAGCAAGAGCCACTATTGCCTGCACCATCCAGGCAGCTTCCATCCAGGGGAGCTGGGAGGGACAAGGAGGCGACCAGAGCAGGGGAACACGTCACCCAGCAGCAGGACTGGGGGAGCAGCAGCACAGCCCCCAGCTCTGCAGTGTATTCAGGTGGGACGGGGCAGCACAGGTGGAGGGCACACTGCAGTTTTCCCTTTTTTATTCCCTTCAGAATAGCTTTAATTAACCTTTTCTTATCATTAAAAAGAAAAAGAGGCTTTTCCCAGTTGAGAAAAGAGAGGAACTGTTTTCCAAAAGCTGGATTTAAATTAGCCCAAGCTCAGGAGCGGGGAGGCGGAGGGGAGAATTGCTGTCGTGAAATTAACTTTATGAAAGAAAAGCAAATCTCCACCCTGTTTAAACATGGGGAAAACATCACCGAGGCATCCTGCTGCACCAAATGGTAAACATGTCCGTGTATTATATCACTTATGGCTTCCTTTAGAGTTTTATGATGCTGTTCTCAATTACTGTGTTTGCATTTGTAATTAGAGTGCAGAACACATTGTGAAGGCAAATTATAGAGCTAACTTGTCCTTTCAAAACAACCCATTTGCTCAGTGTGCTCCCAGAAGCTTCTCTGTATTCAGGGGAGTCCAGTGAAGGACTGACCTTCCCCACAGAAAGTGTTGAGAGATGCGTTTGCTGGAGGGAAGGGAGAGGAAAAACACATTTTGCCCCAGGGTTTTGCTGTGATTGGGCCTGACCTTAAACCACTGAAACTCTGGTTGGTTTCTGCAAGCGCTGCACTCCAAAAGTTTGAGCAACTGATGGAATCAGAGGGGGAAAATCGTAGAATCTTTTCAGAGTCTTTTCAGTTGGGAGGGACTCTTAAAGGCCACCTGATCCAACGCCCCTGCACTGAACAGGGACACCCACAGCTCCATCACTGTTCACAGCACCGTCCAGCCTGACCTTGGGTGTCTTCAGGGACGGGGCACCACCACCTCTCTGGGCAACCTGTGCCAGTGCCTCACCACCCTTACTGCCAAAAACTTTTTCCTTATATCCAACATAAATCTCCCCTAATCTCAGTTTTCTTGCTGTGCTTCCAACTTCTTGTGTGGTGTGGCTTTGGTCATGTCACTTGGCATTTGTATGCCTGCCTTGTTGGCTCACTGCTGAGCCATGCTTTGCTGAGCAGCTCCTGGCCATCTGCACCACGTGCAATGCCCTTTTCTTGGCTCCAGCTATTCCATGTCATCAGCAGAGATACAATTTTCCCTTATAGCAGGTCGATGTGGCATGCAGAAATCCAGAGTTTAGGCCAGCTGTGCACTTTGCCTTCAAATTCAGGAGGGAAAAAAGACATCCAAGTCTGAACTTGGATACAGCAAAGCACTACTTAGAGTGAAAAGGAAAGAAAGTCTCCAGTAGTTACTTATCTGCCCCCTTCACAGAGTCTCTACATCTGGGGCATTCTATTTTTTCTGCACAACCTGCACTAGCAGAAGGACCTGACTTTGAACAGATTCCCCTCCAGCAACATTTACACCTCCCATGCCCCAGCTGGGTCTCCACAGGCTCTTTTTTTTCCTCTTTTCACCACTCTTCCCACCATGAGAAGCTCACCGTAACACTGCCCATCCCCATTCTCATGTCCAGATATTAAATTCATTTTTTCGTGTCTTCTGTATGGGCCAGAAAAGTCACAGCTTTCTGCAGGTGTTTGCTCCTTCTGGACAAAGGTTAGGTCATCTTCCAGTGATTCACTGAAGAAACTGGTTTTGTTACTTTCCCTGGAAATGAGAGAGCTTTCTTAAAGAGAGAAACTGCAGCAATGGGACGAACATCCCAAAACGAACTGACAAGAGAACTTGCCAGAAGTTATGAGTTCAGCTTAACTTCTAGTATTGAATTGTTTTGTTTAACAGCACTAATTCCAAGAAAGTGTCTGGAAGAAGAAGTTTGAGCTTTATAAATTGTGGGATTATTTGTGAAGTGGGCTGGGAAGGGTATTTTCTTCCATCCACATGAAGAAAGAGAGACTTCAGTGGGGGGTTTCACGGTGCTAGATGCAGCCTACTTTCCATAGCTGCGTGCTTAAAAATGGCCCTGGTTCACTGAGCAATGTCAAAACACGTCTACCATGCTGGCCAGGGAATGAAATACAGCTCCACAACGGGCAAGCTCGATTTCTCTGAGGGAACAAAAGAGCGAAGGGCGTTTGTCATCTGGTGGATCAAATCTGAGAAACACCTACTGTTGTTTGCCTAGCTGGGATTTAAAACACATACATCATCATCCTCTGCCTGCCTGTGCTGCCAGGAGTGCTGTTTGCTTTGCAATGCCCGAGAGGAGTGAGCAGGGGCAGGAGCAACCCTTTCACTCCCACCCAGGGGAGCCCCACTCCAGCTCCTTGCTCCCAGAGACATGCCGCCACAGACAGTGCTGGAGAGATGGCCACCAAAAAAAGAACCAAATGTAATGTGTTGCAATTTTTCTTTCTCTTTTTCCTTTTCTTCTTCTGGAAGGTCAGTTGGATATTAGGAAAAACTTCTTTCCTGCAAGAGCGGTCAGGCATTGGCACAGGCTGTGATGGAGTCACCATCCCTGCAGGTGTTCAAGGAATGTGGAGATGTGGCACTGAGGGATGTGTTTTAGCGGGCAATGCTGGTGGTAGGTGGACGGTTGGACTTGATCACCTTAAAGGTCTTTTCCGATCTTAATGATTCTATGATTGGGTGATTCTATAATTTTCCTAAAATTTCATCTTCCTCCCTCATGCTTGATGAAAGTCTGTTTCTGAGATCGAAGTAAGAAGACATCCTGCATGAAACACGTGGAAGACTTTTTTCGAATAAATGTTATTTTAAATGAGAGACCTTTCCTGCCTTACACCATCACAACCGTATTTCAATAAACGGCACAGAAGAAAATTCATATTCTATTTCCTAACGTGATTTTGAAGCACCTAACCTTGGAGTACCCATGTTTTTTTGACAGTGCCCGTAAGAAGAGCAGAAGATAAGCATCTAAAAAAAATAAATTAAAAGCTCTTGACTTGATGGTATCCTTGTTGCTTGTGCTATTTTGCACCTGTCAACTGCTCAAGGCACAGCTCGTCAGCAGTCGCAGCCTGGTTGAATGCGGACGCGGGAGTACGGCTGCAAATTGTCAAGAGCTGAGTGATCTCCTGGGTTGTGATTTATGACTCCGTGAACAATGACAAGCGAGGAGAAAAGGCCCTGGTAATTTAGGAAGCAGTTGTGGAAACAATTAGATCACTTTTTTATTAGGTCATTTATAGAATTCTTCTCTTTAAAAATTAGATCCTTGATGAGAGCATTTTTCACACACTTGGATGTTTTGTCCTAGTTTTCAACAGAGAGAAAAGCCCTGGGCTTACCTTTGGAAATCCTCGGCACAACATCTTCGACCTCTTGGGGATGTGAAAGCTGCAGGAGCACACACGGGACGTCCCGAGCTCACCCACGGGCCTTGCCTGGCTGCAATTGAAGCCCTTTGCAAAAATGAGCCCCTGTCAGATCCTTGAAGAAGCTGTGCTGGTTCCTGAACCGTTTCCCCACCACCAGCAGCACCCGTCTTTCTTCTGACCTTTGCCTATGGCAGGGCTGCAACCTCTGCCTTGGCCCCTGGAAACTTTCTAGTACACGTAACACTAATAATGAACACTTGCAGCAAGGCCCTCAGAAGCACTGTAGTTTGAGTTATTTTATCCTGTTTGGGTCTGTTCTTCCAACAGCTGAATTACTTAAGTCATTGGATTTCCATTTCTGATCTCTTCAGCAGTGGTTTGTCCCTTCTGAGCTAAGCAGTGCAATGCTGTGTGTTTTTACAAGGAGCCAGTGGCATTTCTCTGGAGATGTCCCATGTCTTGTACCACCTCCCGAGCTCAGAAATGTATCTCTCTGTTTGGTGGTGTGTTACTGAGACCACTAAAAAGACAAATTCAACAAAATCTCTCCCCTTTCTCATCTGCTTTTTTGGAAGCCATCGGTCAGTGCTCCCATGGAAAACAGGACTGCCAGCTCGGATAGCCTTGGGGATGATGCAGTCACAGCAATGTCATTTCTGAGTTATTTTACAGAGAAACTGGATGAAAAAGTGACCAAATCCACTCAGTATCCCAGCAGCTCCAGGCTGCCTTTAGATGGGTCTCAAGGTATTTTGCACTATCACTAAATCCATCAATACGAGGATTTCTGCTATGAAAAACTTAGGAGTGATTAACATAGGAAAACAAATTCTTTCTTGCTGGGATGAGCCCCATTTCTCTCTTTCCCTTTCCCAGCAAAGTGTATTGTGGGATGGAGAAAAGAGCTGTGCTGTGCCGTATTCTCCAGCCCAACGAGACTGAAACTTACTCTTGGCTTTGAGTTTTATTATTCCCTTGCAAAACCCTTTTGTTGCACTATGCACCAGCAAAAAATCCCTTTTATTGCCGTTAAAAAATGCAGCTGAGGTGCCCATTATTTTATTATTATTATTATTTGTACAGAACTCAGCAAATAAAACAGGGTCCTGGATAAAAGGTGTGTCCTTTCGAGTAAAGCACAAAAAAATCTTAATCTTTGGTCCAGAAGCAGTAGATTGCCACAAACAGTCGGCAGCTAAAATCATTAATCTTTGCTGCTTGCCCAACTGGTACTAGTAGTAAAGAAGATAATACACTAGCAGAATCAGTGACCCACTACAAATTGGTCCTGAAAGGTCCACCAGCCTAAATAGACTTTTGCTGATCCAACACTTGTTAGGAATCCCAACAAAGAGACTATTGGCTCATCTGATGAGCCGCTCACTATTGGGCCTTTTGCAATGGCTGGTGATGGATGACCATACCCTCTTTGAGGGGGAAGATGCAGCTCCTGGTATGGGGCCTTTTCTCATCTTAAATTTGTACTCAATAAATCACAGGTGCAGAAGAGACAGCATCAGTTTCATTACACCTACATGCTCCAGTATCAATCATGCCAACACAACGGACTGCGTACAGTTCATTTCGGGAGTCTCTTTCTGTTCCAATACCATTTCCATTTTGTTGTGCTTTAGAATTCCTAAAGTGTTGAGCGTCTGCAGCGAAACACTGAGGGAGAAGGATGTGGTGCACTGTAATTGCCCTTTCAACGTGAGACAGGGCTTAGCTCACGGACCTTGGTTTATGATGCCTTGCAATTGTTAGAGGTGAGTCTTCAGTAGTTTGGTAAATAGCACCACCAGTTCCACAGCCATCACACATTACTTTCCTTTTTACCCTTCTTTTCTACGCTCTGCTCTTTGCCCCAGACCTTTACTCTGGGTAGCATCAATTGCCCTGGGATTGTCCCTTTTGAGATTATAATATCATTTTTCTATCTGGTTTATGATATTTGTTTAGATGATGCTGTAATCTTGTACTTACTCTTACCCAAAGATAATTATAACAAAGACGCAGTTTCAGGGAGATTCTGCTGTGTTTCCTCATTAAAAGAGTGCCCTCCATGCATCCTGGGACCTTTCAGAGGAACATTTGTTATGATTCACAGGTTACGAACATATTGCAAAGCTCCCGCATTGTTACGTTAATTTCAATGTCAGCTGTAAACGTACACTTAAAGCTAGGGAGACTTTAGAGCTTCCAGACTTTATATTTAATGTATATAACCGAATATCCTCACACTATTAAATGCATGTCTAACACTCATCATAAAAACTGTGAACTATGTTTTTCAAATATAATAAAAGGTAATAGATTATTATTCCCTATGTGTGTTCAAAATCCACTTTGCCATCTTTGTACAGGGGGAGAAATTTCTTAGCGCCCAATTATCCTCCGATTTGCATAGGAACAACTCTGTTTTGTGCAATTAAGTTATCACAAAGTCCTGTCATTCTGTAGCATTCTGTTAATCTTTAACTAAACGAAAAGCCATGTCAGCAGAGTACCGGCGCAGAAAAGATGGGTGTTCAAAGGAACTGCAATAGGAGCACATTCAGGACTGTCAGACAGAACAAGCTTTTCAAAAGGACACTTCCATTCAGTTTAAACCTACAAGGGTGTTGGGCTGACACCTCCATTTATTTGCTGTAGGGCTATAAGGAGAGAAAGAGAGTGAGTTTCAGTCTTATTAAAGCAGTATTTGGAATACGAAAAAAGGGATTCTTTTCCTCTGCCTCAGCAGCAGATCATAAAACACGGACAGCATTAATGCAAGGCAAGAAAGTATTGGTATTAACGTGTGACTGAGAGAGATGTTTTTCTGTGAGCCACCTACCAAAGCCATTTGGCTATTTGTTTACTCACAATTAGTAGGAAGACAAAAAGCAAATCTATTTATTTGTATATTTATTTCTGTAGGAGCACAGAAGTCCTACTAAATAGCATCCTTCTGATGCATCTTTTTGTGGGTGTCTGGTCTGTGAGCTAGGAACAGGTTGTGGCTCAGAGCACGGGCACGGCTCAGTGATTATTCTGGTCAGGTACCTGCAGCAAGTTCAGCGTTACAAGATTAAAATGGTAATTGATTTTTGAGAGGACATTTGAGTTCAAAACATGATGATGTTCGGAACAGACCCTTAGCTGGTAAAAGCTGCCATCAGTCCATCGTAACCAAGAGAAAGAGCCCCAACTGTATCTCTGACCCCCTCATCTCCTCTCAGAATACAGAGCACAATGCAGTATTTGAATATGTGAATATCGCAGGTAATCCTTTGCAGATTGGTTATTCCTGCCAGATTACCAAAGCTTCCTGGAATGCAGCACAAGCAGGCTTTCCCTGCTGATGCTCTCATCATTTTCACTAAAAGCTAGCACTAACCCTTCATGTTTTGTCTCAGGGTTCTTTACTTCAGGGAATACGTATTACCTAATATCCATTTTGCTGGGTCAATACGCAGAAGATGTTTCACTTTTCAGGTTACATCTAAATTTTTATATTTTTCTTTCTTCTTTTTTATCTCAAATGAAAATAAATGACGCCGTGAGTCCGCTTTGTAGTTCTTTCATCATGCTAAAACTCTGTGCATTTTTTTCACCTATATTCTAACAAAAAGGTCTTTTATATATGTATACATACGTGTGTGTATATATATATATTTATACACACACACCTCTGCAACTGTTTTTTAGGGCTAGTGTCCAAAGAAACTTCTTTGCTTCCCTTTGCACTGTGCTGCAAAACCCAGTTTTAACTCAAAGGAAACTGTAAAGAACTCTTTGTTATCTTCATTTTGGCCTTAATCTATAATGAATATTAATAACACTTGTAAGGTGAGGTGCAGATTAAAAGCATTAAAACATAGCTTGGATGTTTTCAAAGGTTGCATGCTGGGTAACATTGCTGGAAGTGCCAAAGGGCCAGATTTGTTAGTGCAATTTTAGAAGTGACTTGGATTCCTCTTTGTAAAGCTCTACAAAGTTATGTCAAAGAGGTATTCTCTGCAGGACTCAAAGCACCTGCATCATTGCCAATTTAAAATAAAATTGAGGTAGAAGCTTGTTTGCACATTACAGTCTCTATCTAAATAACTGCAAAAAAACGGAACCTCGTCACTTAGGTTTCTTTGGAAGTTGTGTCCAGTAGTTACTGACATAGCAAAGGACTTCACCTTTAAGTGGAGTCCAAGTGATAGATTCTAAGGGAAAAGGAGAAAAGCCATTTGCATGGGGTTGAACTCTGCTCCTGCCACTTGTTACTGGTGACTTTGGTCTAGCCTACTGGGATTCAAAGAAAATGGCAAAACCCTGCTGTAACTCTTCTAACATTGCATCTACCAATAGATGACACAGGAGACACGGGAGAGCGTGTATAGACCCTGGTTGGTTTCTACCACACGTTGGTATTCCCATCTGCTGCCCTGAAACAGCTCTGGGAATATTCCCATATCCAGCACAGATGATGAAACGCATGGCCTCTTCCTGAAGCCTGAAAATAAGTTTTCACAGCGAATTTGCAAGTGCCACTGCTGAAGAGCAAGGGAGATGAGAAGGACATGCCTATGTTTTTGGGAAGAAATGATGAATTAAGATGGGGCTACCTGCTTCCCATTGGGTATTGAAGAGGTGGGATGGAACCGAAGGGCTGTGTGCAGGGAAGCTGTGCTTTGAGGAAGCTGATCTGAGGATACTCTTGAGGAACACTGCCACTACCACAGAGTTTTAAAGAAAGTTTGCCATGATGAGGGAAAGATTTAGCACAATTTTTGTGCTTTGCTTTGTTGGTCAGGAGGCAAAACTCTGGCTGTGTGCTGAAGCAAAACCTTAACCCATTCCTCACAGAAACCAGTGGGGCCCAGGCTTCCCCCAGGAGCCATGGAAGTAATTCTGCAAAGCGTTCCCATAACCTGTTAAAAGGGCTGATTTCATAAAACTAAGACATTGTCAGTTTATGATTTTACTCCTGGCCTAGTACAGATTGAAAGACAAAGTCACCAGCTTTAGTTCTGCGAAGAAAAAAAAAGACTTCATCATTCATTAGATGAATGAAGATATCAATTTCTGTTTAAACATTAACAGGGTGATGCCAAATATTAGTCAGTTCCTAATAATTTTGAGGGATTAAAAAGATAATAAAAGTAATAGTCCATTACATTACCTACTTCAGCAAGATTGTAATGAATGTAATAAATTCCAGATCAGGGTTATAACAACTTCCATCTATTTAAAATGAATTTGTAGGGTTACTTTCATTAACTATGTATATGGAGAAAATGATCTGACATATTACTTTAAAAGAGCTGTAAAACCGATTAGAAGGAAATATGCTTCCCAGATAGTGGTCTGGGCCACCGGGGAAATTCCTTCCTTGGGAAGACAGGGAGAAGAAGGACGGGAAGAGGAAGGCATCCGGGATGATGCCGCTCCATCGTTTCTCCAGCAATAGACGGCCAGCGGCGGCAGGCAGGAGCCAGGCGGGATGGCTGCCACTTTCCCTCCTGGCTTTTCCATTCCCTCTGCCCCTGCCTCTGGAAAGGACAGATCTGTTAATGAAGGAAGGGTTTCCACATGGGGGGGTTGTGAAATGAAACTCACCAGGCTCTGGGCCGGCCCTTTGGCAGCCCAGGGGGAGGCTGCAGTATTAAAGGGGACGGCGGCCTCATTGCTCGCGGGAGACAAGGGACCTAGCACTTGACTGCACTACAGAAATTACTGCTGCACCTAGAATGCAGCCTTCATTTATCAATTTCATAGCAAGGGGGAAAGGGAAGGGGAGGGGGGAACCAGCGTCTGCCTGCCTTTCTCAGCTCACACTACATCTAGCCACTGAGAGCCCTCCGAACCCAGCCATGTGTGTTATAAGGAGTCTTGGATAAAGTAACTTAATACTAATGATTTATTCTTAATTGGACCTCTAAGTGATTAAAGTGGCAGTAATGAATGAGTAACATCCTTCTAATTCCCTTTTTCCATTTGGCTTGGGCTGAAGGCCCTTCCTTTGAGCAGGGTTTGGCTTGAGGCTGAGCAATGCCAGAATTTTTTAAGCTTTTAGTAGCATGCCTGAAGTGAGCTGCTTGAATCATGTTTACAATAAATGACTCCATAAGCATGCTACCAGGGCATGGATTTTTTTTCAGTTTTCTTTCTTTCTTTCTTTCCTTCCTTCCTTCCTTCCTTCCTTCCTTCCTTCCTTCCTTCCTTCCTTCCTTCCTTCCTTCCTTCCTTCCTTCCTTCTTTCTTTCTTTCTTTCTTTCTTTCTTTCTTTCTTTCTTTCTTTCTTTCTTTCTTTCTTTCTTTCTTTCTTTCTTTCTGTTTCTTTCTTTTATTGGATTAGCCAATTGCAAGGCTAATGAATATGCATTTGGCAACCCGCGTTTGTGAGGCCACTTCCCACGTGGGCATCAAAGGAGAGGAAATGTGTGAGCGTAAATATCAGCTTTGTCAAAATATTGATTCACATTAGAAGTAGCACAGTGCCTCCCCCACCTTGTGCTAATGTGCATAAAGATAATCCCTCTTCATGTATTTTTTCACTTCTTTTATGGGACTTAATATTGCCCATTAATTGAGTGAATCAGCTGTGATTTTCCACCTCTATACTCCAGCGCTCTCTCCGTGTTTTCTCAGATAGCCCCCATACTTTCAAGGATTACGGATATGTCCAAGAGTCCCCAGGTGCCCCAGGAGCTGGCAGGATGGCGCAGCACCCAGGTGCAGGCTGCCGGAGCACTCCCAGAATGCTGGTTAAGCACTCAGTGGCCAATCCATGCTGAAATTAGCTTCTGTGCAAGACTGGCAGTTATCTGAAATTAATTTGGGCATGCTTGCCCACACACCCCAATTATACCTCGCAGCGCTGTTTAGATAAAAGTATACCACGTATAACCTATGGTAGTT
Organism: Alectoris magna; assembly: GCA_030625065.1. Lineage (NCBI taxonomy): Eukaryota > Metazoa > Chordata > Aves > Galliformes > Phasianidae > Alectoris > Alectoris magna. Next base: position 9,284,204 of record CM060576.1, on the reverse strand, counting down.
GGCACGATGATGCTAAGGTTGGGTTGTGACACAGCAAAACTGCCATGACACAATTAGAAAATATATAATAATAGTGCTTAGGATTCTTCACACCAAAGATCTGATTACTCCAGACAATCCCTAGCTCTCTGTTCTTGTATTTCTTGTATGGCTGTGTCAGTTTGAAAGGACTAAGTTTCAGTGTAGTGGGAGCTGATGTATTAAACCCATACTGGTACCGGGTACAAAAAAAAAGGCACTATTTGGCATGTTTGGGATTTTTCCTTTCTAATCCCTGATTCAGAAATATTTGATGGTGAGAAAGGTTTATGAAATACCATTCGATTTTGTAAGATACTGCTGGAGATGATGACTATTCAGCAAGCATGAAAGCTCCCTCACCTGATTCTGAGGGCAGATTGCTATCAAAGCCTGGTTGCTGTCATGGGTAATAAAGTTGCACTGCGGGTGTTGATAGAAACTGGCTAATTAATAGATCATTACTGTGCTGCCATTGACTAACATTAGAACCCTTTGAGACTAGTTACACCAGCAAAAATCTGCAGAAAATCTCCAAGCCTGGTGAAGACTGGATTTAATGATAGACTTTGACACGAACTGTAGGAGTAAGTAATTTTTTCAGGCTATGTCCACAATAAGGTCTGAATGGCGTGTGTGCTCACTGTGGGACAAGTGCTCACATAGTGTACATGCCTGAGATAAAGAGACAAATTGGGGGAACATTCCTCTCCTCTCCTCTCCTCTCCTCTCCTCTCCTCTCCTCTCCTCTCCTCTCCTCTCCTCTCCTCTCCTCTCCTCTCCTCTCCTCTCCTCTCCTCTCCTCTCCTCTCCTCTCCTCTCCTCTCCTCTCCTCTCCTCTCCTCTCCTTTCCAGCCCTCCCTTTGGGCTATTTTCTCAGGGCTTTGGGGTCACCTTGATGAACCAGAGCATTGGATACATTTGGTTTTTCTCAGCTCTGTGATTCCAATGAGGGATAATCTCAGTTAAACATCTTCTGGGATGGTACAGCGATGATTCAGGGGAAGGCTGACAAGAACATTAGTGGGGAGCAGCAGGGAGGGGAGAGACATTATCCAGTGCTACAGAAAGTGTGTGGTCAGGAGTACGAGAAATGAGAAAAAGTGAAGAGTGGAAGAAATGGGCAAAGAATGAGAAGTAACAGTACTTAACCCAGGGAAAAGGAGTCAAAGTGATTTCTGAGGCAGTGAGAAGGAGAAAGTGTGAGGAAGAGTAAGCTGATTGATGGGGGAGCAGGAGACCAGAGTCTGCCAAAGGTTGAAGGAAGTAAAAAATAACAGTGAAATAAAGCAAAATAAAGGCAATGATCTGGGCATTCTTATTGCTGGAAGCTAAGCAGGTTTTTCACCCTCAGGGCTGGGCATCTCCACCAAGCATCCCAGGAGCATCCCAGAGTCCATGTCCAGTTACAGGCGAGCAGAACTGCTCCTGCAAAGCTATTTCTGCTCAGTCCATTCCCACAAAGCAAGCACCACTCTCACAAGAAGATCTATAGATGCAGTATTTGTTGGGATGCTGGGAGCTGCCTGTTTTCTAGACCCCCTCAATGAAGAATATCCAGCCATCTTCAATAGAATAGACCTCCAACACACAACTCCACACTGAGAACCCTTCCAAATTTTTGAGAAGAGCCTCATCCAGGTTACAGAAAGCTCCCAGGAGGACTTGGTGTCCTCAAGGACTAGTTAGCTGTACAAACACGCCATTAGCTTCTGCATCTCTTTGAACTATCCTCAGAACACTGGAGTAATAATTGGATACCCTGAGCTCCGCCAGCCTGTGCAGCATGGGTCATATATGTAAACATCAAACTCAAATAACAACCCCCAAATTTAATTTATTTCTACCTAAACAAGTTCTTTTATCATAAAGCAATAAATTTGTCTTGGTGCTAGCAATTTGTTGCGGGTGACATAACACTGCAAATTGATTAATCGCTACTGTACACGACAAAATGAGAAAAGCAAGGAATTATTATGAATAGCGTCCATCTGATACAGTAGGGATTCATTATTCAAAAGTGTTAGCTGGTGGTTAGCTATCCCCTTGTTGCAGATTACATTCATTTGCAGAATCCTACATCATGCTTACACAAATCAACAAACATGCATTTATTAAGACATGGAATGAAAGCTATTAAAATGTGAAAAATTGCCTTTTTCTTTAAAAAAAAAAAAAAAAGAGTCAAGTTTGGTGGTAGCTTTTTTTTGGGGGGGGGGGGAAGGGGTGGATTCTATGTCACTGAAGCAAGGAGGCTCGTTCCATTATTTCTGTTTGTATCCAGAACTCTTCACATTGAGCTGTGTGCATTGATATTGGTTGGCATCATCCTACAGGGAACTTTCTGTTGGAGCTTTAGGTGCACCAGGGGTGGTGGGTTAAAGTTATATGTGTAGCAATACAGGTTTTCTTTGCCTTTTCAAGTGCATTTCACCAGTCTGCAATTGTGGCTGAGGAACTTCTGCTTCAGGTGAAGAGTAAACGTAGAGTAGGGGAAAAGCCCTTCCCTCTGATTAAGTACTAAGACGGCTATTAGGACCAAGGTGCTCCACCCTTCCCACACTGAACACTGGAACTCTTTTGAAGTATGAAATTACTCTAGAAGAATGAATTTCAGATGCAGACTACAAGCAAAGAATGATCTGGATTCTTTGATTAGTGGTCCTGGTACCTGGGGGTCATAAGTCTCTTAGGAGATGAGGAGCAAAGTTTCGTGCACCCATCTCTGCTGCATGAGTGATGTATCTGAGCTTGTCATCGCTGTCATGCAATCCATGCTCTCTGTGTAAGCACAATGACATAGAAAAAAAGATGGGTTTAGCTTTCCAGGAAGGGCATAAAGTAAATAAAGCCTTTTTGTCTGCTCCCATTCTCTTCCACTCCCACCTTGTGATGCATCTACAGATAACAGAATTATGGGCATCGAACAGCAAAGTCTCCCTGCCTCCTCCACTCCCTCTGCACAACCTGTGGGTGCAAAATATTCATCCTTCCCTTCAAAACACTTCTCTTGTGGGCTGCTTACAGAAGGAAATGCACTGACAGTGGGAGCAGAAGCTCAGCACAGCTCAGTCCCTGAACTCAGATCTCCTGACTTTTTTTTTTAGCTCTGCTCTGAAATGCCATGTGTTAATTTTTTATATGGCTACTCATAGTGAATCATCACTGAAATATTACCAAAAAGGGACCTTTCCAATGTTGCTGGAGTTTGGAGGAGATGCTACTTCCTCCTTGGCTGTTCTGTGTAAGGAGAGAAAACAGCGCAGAAAAATGAAATAAAGCATGGAAAATGGGTGTGTTAGTCTGTGGTACACACTGTTAGCACACTTTGGTATTGATTATTGGTTGGTCTTTTAGGCCCAGTTTCATTAACGTGCTGTGATTAGATTACTTCAGATAATGGAGCGAGCCCTGAGAAAAACATCACTGCCCTTCAGCTCCTCAGAGCAGTGTGCAGCAACACGGCTTTACACTGAGGGTCTTCTCCTCACCTGAGCCCACCAAGGACACGTGGGTCTCAGTAGCAGTGCCTCTGCACTCCAGCACCCCTGAACACGACGCTCCTGAGGGCTGCGTGACCCAGAGTGGGCAGGGCAGCAGTGACACCGCGGGACGGGTCCACAGCAAGATCATAGAGTCATGGCATATCCCAGGTTGGAAGGGACCCAGAAGGATCACTGAGTCCAACTCGTACATGAGATGGGGATCCCAGCTTTCCCCCCAGTGACGCAAAACTCTTCTGTGGATCTGGGCTGAGATGGGATGTTTTGCTTATGCTTTCAGGGTCAGATGCAGAACAAAATAATGGGAATTATATTCCTGACAGACTGCGTGTTAAATCTAATTCTGATTCAACGAAGTGGTTTAAGCACTTGCAAAGTGCCGCCACAACTCTGCTCTATCCAGAACCACAGTGGGGTGAATTCCTGCAGCACATCAGCTCTTGGCCATTTGTGTCCCTGCTAGGTAAGCTATGTCCATCAGCCACCTACAGCTTTAATGAGAAGAGTGGGGAAAGAAAAAGAAAGATCTTTGCTGGGGCCGTCCTGCTTTGCCCTGGGAGGATTTCTGCACTGCTGTGCAGAGCAAACTTAATCTTTCTTGACAGGAGATGCACGTGGACAGTACTGATGCATTTGGTACTGAAAGCTCGATATAGCTCAGCGATCCCATGTAAACACTGCAGAAGCAGAGGGGACCCTAGGCAGGAAAAGATCTGCCTTAAATCCCTGTGTCTGTCACATCATGACGTCCTTCCATAAAGACATGCAAACTTCAGAGAGGCTGCAGCACCTCCGTCATGTCAGGGAGACACCCGGCGGTTAATGACTAACTTCCCAGTGACAGCACTTCTTTTTGTAGCTTGCTTCCCTTAGCTTTTCTGAAAAAGCACCCACAAAATAGACAGATAAATAAAATCCATCCGTCAAGTGCAGGCAGCCTGTGTAGGAGGACAGCAGGAATCTGCACCACAGCCACTTGGGAGTTTTAATTTGTTTTGCTTTGTTTTGAAGTGGCTGCATCTTCTTTTCCTTCCCTCTTGGTCCCTTTGCATGAATGGAGCAAGACCAGAGGTTGCAGAAGTGACTTCCCATTTAAAAGTCAGAAATGTGACTTCACGCAGGAAAAAGTTGATATTCAGTCACAAGGCAGCTGTAAACTGAAGGTTTGATAGTTGCTTGGAGCATGTGAATACCCAAGGAACGCGAAGCTGCTGAATGTGCTCCAAGTCTGGAGCTGGTGGCAGTTGGTGCAGCTCTGCTGAAGGCCAGGCAGCAAATCAGCCAATAGGTGGGAGGTGGCCAGTGGGCCTTGAGTGCAAGATAAATGTTTATGGAGGGAGAAAGTTCTCTCTGGATAGTACCACTGCAGGAAAAAAATAAACAGCTCATACACTTCTCTTTATCTCCCAGTTTTTCCATTGTCATTAACAGATCTTTAATAGTTGCTTTGGGACTAACTTCTGAATCATCTCCTTACAAATGTTGACCTCCAGCAAGGAAGGCATCATAAGTTACGCTGGCAAAAACACATCTTTGCAAGTGTCCAGCTTCTGCCAACAGAGCTCAGCGGGGTGGATGTGGGGTATTGAGCTGCCTGCAGACATCACATGGGCTCCCCCGGAATCTAGCCTGAAAGTATTTGCTTACAGACGGGCATCGTGCCTGCGGGGCTTCACCACAGCCATCCCAAAATATCACCCTGCAGCTTGGCCTCTGGCCTCATCTTGTTTTTCAGACTGCAGAGATTCACCCTGTAGGTAGAGTTAGCAATGCGATCAAATGGACAACCCTGGAGGGAATGGGAAAAAAAATAAGGCATGCAGAGGTTGGTGGACATATAGCTATACAAGTATAGCTATAGGTGTAAGCGTAGGCATAGGTGTAGGTACAGGTGTAGCTATAGGTGTAGATGCAGGCGCAGTTACAGGTGTAGATGTATGTTTGTTCCAGGATCACCCACAGGGCAGAGACAGGCTGGGGAAATGCCAGTTCTGAATTCATTGCACACCCTTCTAAGACCCTCACGGTCTGGTTATTAATGGCCCAAGGTCTTCCTGCTCCTTCCATTGCTGCTCTGCTCTTCTGTCCCTACATCTGCAGGTTGGGTCCCTAGTGAGGCAGCTGAGCAGGGGAATCCTTTTGTTTCAAGGGAAATGAGTAACAGTCGAGGTGAACAGAGGTGAGCACACATGGTGCCCTCTGTCAGTACTTCATTCTACTCATAGCAGAAAAAAAGGGAACCAGGCTTTCATTTACCTCCTGGCTGAGCAAAGGCCAACAATCCCCACTCTGTCAAATTACTTAATTCTAGTAAATGCTGCAAGACCTTAACAAAAAAAAAAAGGGGGGGGGGGGAGGGAGGGTTAAAGCTGGTGAAAGATTGATATGAAGAGGGCTCTTGCAGCTCTTTTACATCCACTGCATCAAGCTGGGGAAGGCAAGCATGGCCATTAACCCCTCAAGGGATGAGGTTGCCAGCAGAACTGGAGAAAACAGATGTTTGATTGCTGCATATTTTCAGTGGGTATTGGTCACCAAACTTCTTTGTTTACCTTTGTAAAGCCTGGCCCAAAAGGATGGTGTGGGCACTGCTTGCTCTTGCTGCATCTCACATGGATGGGCAGGAGATCATCAGAGCTTTAAGGTGCTGGAAGCTTGTCTATGAAGTTGCTAAATATCACTGGATCCAAACCAGTTCTGGAAGTACAAAGTACATTTGTTGATTTTAAAGGAAAGATCTCTCCTAGTGGAAAAATCAACTAGAGAGTGCAGGGGAATTGGTAGCAAGAGGAAAAGGACTGCCAAAAAGGACTTGGGGGTACTGGTGGGTGGCAAGCTGATCACGAGCCAGCACTGTGCACCGGGTCCATTGTGATAGGAGAAGGGGAAATTGTTTCAAACTAAAAGAGGAGAAATTTAGATTGGATATAAAGGGTTTTTTTACAATAAGGGTGGTGAGGCACTGGCACAGGTTACCCAGAGATGAGATGGATGCTCCATCCCTGGAGACACCCAAGGTCAGGCTGGATGGGGCTGTGGGTGTCCCTTTTCATTGCTCAGGGGTTGGACCACATGGCCCTTAAATGCCTCTTTCAACTGTAAAGATTCTATGATTCTAAGAGGAGGGAAAATTAGATCTGATTATAAGATAGGACTAGAAACAGCCTTTGCAAGCTGTTTTTTTCCTTCCTAAATCAGGGAGGGAGGAAAGGGAAGAACTGACTTGGACTGGCGTCAAAGCCGTCTTATCTCACACATTTACACTCTCCACTGCACAGATTGCTCCTGCTCACCTTTAATTTACCTTCTGATAGTTGTAGACTGATACCAAATCCTCCTGAAAGCTGACACCTGGCAAGCAGTGCGCTGTGCTCCCATCTCAAGTGTGTGACATGGGAGAAGGATTTGAGGCCATCGGAGCCCTGAGAGCTATCACTGCTGGTGTGATCCCAGGACATTTTAACATGACTTGGGTTTGCTATTCTTGTGCACCCCAAATCCGTAAGTGTGACAGAAGGATATCTATTTTAAAAAATGCCAAAGCAAAGTGCCAGTGATATATGCTGGACATCTCCAATCAGAAATATCTCCCTCCACCTTCCCTTCCTTTTTGGCAAAATCTCAACAGCAGAGCTGCTTTCCGTGCCCATATGTTCATGCATACAGCAGCTATTTATCCAGTATCCCCAAATGTTTCTCCATGATCTCCTCTTTGACTCCAGCACCTTGGAGGACACGACCTTCGCATTGTTGGTGCATTGGATAGTGAGCCACCAGGCAGACATGCTTCAGGGTTCAGATATGTTGTACGGCTGCCCTTTGTGCTTCATCTAAATCCTGCTGTATCTTAACCCTGCTGCTTCTTGACCTACTGACAGCCAACCCAGAGATTATTTTCATCCTCCTTAGACGTGAAGAACTTTGGCTTCAGCCATGGTCTGTTCATGATACGAAAATAACTGTTGAAATGGATTCTCTCATAATGCTTAACCTTGTTTATAGATAGATTGTTGGGGGGGGGGTTGGCTTTTGGTCTTTGGTTTTTGGGTGTTTGTTTGTTTGTTTGTTTGTTGCAAAAGTTCACATTCAGACACACACACACACACACAAAAAAAAAAACAGTTCTGGAATTTTGTGATGAAAAGGAAACAAGAAAACACCAAGTGATTCCATGAGAATAGAGCAGAACTCCACTTCCACACCTGATTTTTGTTACCTGTGCATGAGATTCACCAAGTCCATCCCCAACCCCCTCCACCATGCCCACTGACCACGTCCCTCAGTGCATCATCCCCATGGCTCTTGAATGCCCCCAGGGACGGTGACTCCACCACCTCTTTATGCAGCCTGAGCCACTTATTCAACCTGAACCTCCCCTGGCACAACTTTAAGCCATCACCTCTCATCCTATTATTGTTACCTGGGAGCAGAAGCCGACCTCACTTTGCCACAATCTCCTTTCAGATATTTGTAGAAAGTGACTTAGTACCCCAGAACTGAAATCTCAACCTGAAAGCAGGGTTCCCAGAGTGTCTGCAATAGTCTGAATATCTTTTCAGATTCAATTAATTCTACCATGCTTCTGATGGTGTACTGACACTCCCCTGTATCTGATACAAGTGTACAGGTATGATGCAGCCACTGTTTGCATCACACTACAGCAGCATAAAGCTCAAACATCACAGAGCAGCATCTGGTGTGCTGTAAAAGTGATGTTGAAATTGCTTCTGGGTGTTTTTTTTTTTCAGTTTCATGTTTGTTACTCACTGAGAGGTGCTGCAGGACAAAACCAATTTGCACTTGTCCAGGCAGGGTATTTAAGAGTGAACCTTCATCTGGAAACGCACGCTCACACACAGGAAGGGGAATGCTGTGAGATTCTGTATGTATCTTCTGAATGCTGTAAGTGAAGCCAATTCCTTTTGTTGCTCACAACCACATTTTCCTTCTCCAGGAAATCATCCAGATTTGCTTTCCTGTGTGTTTCCAAGTGAGTGTGTTAGCCAACGTGATCGCACATAATTAAACATCTGGCAAATTCACCATGAAATGAAGTGATGGTATCCAGTGGAGAGCCTAGGAACAGGGGGAGCTGGATTCATCCTGTGGGTGCCAGACACATCCCAGCTGGGACCTCTTTTTTTTCTGCAGGGAGAGAGCCCAGGAGAGGCTTCCCTGTTCTGTGCAGGATTGCTCTCAGCAAAACAGTGAGCAGAAGACGCGATATGGGTTTTGACTTGTTCTCCAGTGAAAGCAGTTCTCTCACATTCTTTGCCTTGTTGGCTGTGCAAGTGGCCCAATGGTACCTATCCTCCAGCAGGAGCACTGCTTTGGGTGTCTGCTTTTTGCTGATTTTGGAAAACAAACTATAGAAATTGTACATCAGATAAATAGACAACATGAGTCCCACTACCTTAGAAAAATGGGATGGAAGTTAGCTATTTTCTTAGTAGGCTATTGCTCTTTCATCACATCCCTCTTGCTCCAGCACTGGATAGAAGTTTTCTGTTTGATATTCATCTCATGCTGGGTCTTGAGGCATCAACGTGTACTGCCCGTAATAGGTTTCCTTGCTCCTCACAAGGAGCCTTTGTCCATCCTGAGATCAATCAGAGCATTTACCCCATTCCTCCCTGCTCAGCAGATGGGGCTGCTCGTGCTCCCTCCCCTCTTCCCCACCATTGCCATGCAGCACATCCAGGAACTGTTGTTCTAACTCTCCTCCTTCCCTAAGTAAAATATACTCGATTGGGAAGAGGTAAAGGAACAGGGAAATAGTTGGGTTTATTTTAATAGTTTCCACTCTCTGTTCAGTTTTATAGTACAGTATATTTAACTTTAACGTATGGACAGCTGGATGCATTTAACAGCACAATGGAAAGAATTTAGCAAGTGTACATTACAGCCGTGTGTTTGGAGCTGATCACCACGTATTTCTCCATAATATTTAGATGTGCTTGTTCTAGATTGTGTCGGGCCGATCAAAATGTGTTTGTGTCAGGTAAGATTTGTCATAGATGAGCCTCTTTATTTCTTTACTTACTAAAACTCTTCCTACAGGAAGAGGCTTGGTTTAGCTGATATCAGCAAGTTCAGCCTGACGCTTAAGATAGGGTTACTTGCCTTCTCTGCAAAAGCTGAAAAAAAGCCATAAATACACAGAAACTGAGGAGCATATTCTGAGCACAGACTGTGGGCCCATTACTCCTCTTGTGTCACCTTCACTGGCAAACCACTTGGGGAGCCGAGCATCACCGAAGGATCAGAATCCGACCAACACACTGTAATGATGGGAAAAGGCTACAGTGGGACACAGAGCTGTAAATCCTTCACCTCCACCATCAGCCCTGCAGCCCTCTCCGCACTGCTGACTGGTGCACCCTCCCTGTGGCGTGAGGGAGGTTATTTCTGTGACTGCAAGTGAAGCAGGGCAGCAGCCTTCTCTTTTCCTCAATAATAATAATAATAATAATAATAATAATAATAATAATAAAGGAGCAAAAGGGGTTTTCTGCAATATTTCAAATCTTTAACCACTTCTATGCCATTCATTGATCTTCTTGTCACTATTTGGTTACTCAGTGTCTACGGCAGCAATGCAAACAGAAGGCAGATCAGCCAGGCCACTTGCTAGCACATTTGGCCAGCTTTCCCTCCATTGCTGGAAAATATTAATGATTGCATCTCAAAGTGGATTTGTTTTTTAATTTCTTCCCTGCTTATTGCCCTGCTACTGCAAGATGAACACTGACAAAATGTAAGGGTTTGTATTTAAAAGGTGTTCTTATAAAAATGCCAAAGAGACGTCAGAGCCGAAGGAACAGCAATACTTCTGATTTGGAGAGATTCCAACACGTAACACGGCTCAATCGCACATTCCAAGCTGTGAGAGAGATTCAGTTATTTGGGAAATCACAACGATTTTAGTTTGGTTTGGAGAGATACGTTGCTTTGCCTCTTAACGTTGGGGGAGGGAGGAAAGAAGGAGAAAGATGCTCGAGGAGAAAAGAAAACACCTTTGGAAGAAAGACCAAATTGTTGGAAACCTCTCAAGTGCTCACATTAATGTCATGTCATTACACCGTATTGCTGCACAGGTTAATATAATTGGGTTACTGTGTGTGAGCAATGATCCATAGCATGTTATGGCACTGAAACAAATGACATTTAACCAAGAGATTTGTAAGGCACCTTGTTATCTGCATGCTGAGCAATCGCAGCAGAGATTCAGATTGCTAGACGAGAGACTGACAAATTAGTTGTTGGGTTTACTGGACAGCCTGGATTTATAACCACACAATTCCAACATAATTTATTAGATCCATAAACAGACATATCCAGTGTTTTTACTTAGATCAAGCTTCTGTCACTGCCTGTGATCCTGTCTGGCTGCAGCGGTGCTGCAGGCTGGTGGTTTTCTTCATACAGCAGTCCTCAGCTGGGGGTAAGGTGAGCTGACACCAATAAGATGTAGCTTTCTAGCAACAGAAGTATCTAAACTCTGGTTTAGAAAGAAATAATCTGTAAATGCACAGGGCCCCATGCTCCCAAGCTTAAGCTCTCCAAGAAAGGAAGGAAGGAAATGGAAGAGATCAAGGGGGAAATAAGGGCACAGTCCCGCCTAGGTGGTCGTGGTGATCCGATTCTGCCTCAGGCTCTGGGAGAATGAAACATACCCATTCTGTTCCCTCTCTTTGGGGCTGGACTGGAGAGCAGACAGCTTGGCATGGCCCCAGCTGCAGGACAGAGTTGCTTCCCTCCTGGAAGGACTTTCTTTAAATTCCCCTCTGGAAAAAAAAGCCAACATGACTTCCCCGGGCAGATTACTCCAAGCTTATAACTTGTACCATTTCCCCAGTACCCATCTGCTATGATTTAGATCAGTGATTTCTTTGGGGGACAAAGGAATAAAGAAAAGAAGCACTCATCCCCCTCCCTATGGACCCTCTATCAGATTAAAGGAGAGCTATGGGGTGTCACCACCATGTGCCCTTAGCTGCTCCCCCACACCCTGCCTTTGGGACTTTGCTCTTCCCACCTTGCACCAATCCAAGAGCTGTGAAGCTCTTTTTCAGCCTTTCGGTCGTTCCCCACTCAGTCACACATTGCTGGCAGCAGTGGTGCCCAGGGCTGGCCCCGGGCTGCCCTGACCCTCAGGAGGTCGCCTGAGGGGAGCAAATGTGTCCTTCTGGTTTTTCCATTCGAGGAAATGATGAAATCTTGCCTGTGTTCAGAGCCTTGGCTCACGCCGACATTTTTATGAGGTGACAAAATGATCACCTTTGGGCTTGTGGCTGCTGACTTAGGCTAAATCTACAGGTCCAAGACTACCACCCAAGAGAGTTTCTTGCTCCAAATCCAGCTGGCATCTTGGGATCACTTGCTCACTTTCCAGGTTAGAGACCCATTTTGTTTGGGCTAGATAAAGCTGGAGAGATGCCCAAGTTTTTTGTCTCCCCACAGCAAATCCAAACTCCACTTCTTTTGGAAGTTTGCCTCTTTCTACTTAGGATTTGAAAAACTCCTCTCAAAGGTTGATTGAGTTCAAAATAATTTGGGGTAACTTGTGAGACTGTCTCCGAGCTTCAACTGTAAGCTGGTAGAGCCTTTACGTTAGGTAATGAAGACAAGAAAGGAGCCCAAACTCAATCAAAGCGCTGGGAAGCCATGAGCTGTGCAGGAGTGTGAAATCCCCAGATGGGAAGTGGAGCCCAGTGAGCTTCTCTGTGAGCACTTGGGCTAAGCCATGCTGCTGCTATTTGAAGCGCTCAGGGCTGAGTTGGTAATTCATAACCTGAGCAAATTTGATGGAAAGTTCTGGCATCATGGGCATGGTGCTAGAAGGACATGGTTTGGGATGAAAAGTAGGATGCAGCCTTGCTGGTACAAAGTGGTGCAGCCCCAGTCCCTCACCCATGAGTGCAGCAGAGCCCTGGCACGGCTCTGCTTGTCACTACTGCACAGCCAGCAGCCTTGCTGAATAGGTCCATCAGGGATTCCCCTCATGTAGAGCCATTATTGTTAAAATAAACATGTTTTTAGCTTCACCATATAATATTTCACGAGGCTGAGGCCCAGCAGTTGGAACACATCTCCCCCAGCCCTGAAATAGGAGGTGATGCGAATCGACGCACTGGAGAGTTTTCAAGGTAAACACCAAAGGGTTTTATTGATGCAGGCTTTGGTGTGGCTGTCACTGTGGTAAGGGTGCTGCATGCTGGGACATCTTTATGTCCGAAACAGCATTGTGCAAAGTGATCCCAGCTCCGAATCTTTTAAACTTATCTAACAACTGCTGGAGGAGTGCAATCTACTGTGGTTAGATGTGGTGGGTTCTCAGAATCATAGAATAGAATCACAGAATCATAGAGGTTGGAAAAGATCTCTGCAATCAAGTCCAACCCCCACCCACCCCACCATGCTCACTAACACATGTCCCTCAGTACTACATCTCAACATTTCTCAAACACCCTCAGGGACTGTGACTCCACCACCACCCAAGGCAGCCCTTTGGCGCCAGTATGCACCAGTTCTGCCACTGACTGACCCTTTACTGACAAGTAACTCATCTGCTGTGGGGACCAGTCCTCCCTATGGTGTGACAGCTGCTGCCACCTTCCTTTGGTGCCACCCGCATTCCTCTATCTTAAACAGGTTTGCCAGTCCGGTACAGAGGATCTAGCCATGCTGGACTGCGTGCTGTGTGTGCATTAGCCCATACCTGCATATCTGTAACAGAAAAATAAACTCTGCCTAACAATCCAACTCTGTCATTCTGAGCAGTTTTTGACAAGTTGCTCTGTTGGAATAGCTTGATTTGTTTTTAATATTTTGAAATATTACAGGCTATGTTCATGTCTGACTTAGCATCACTTCAATTAATCTACTGATGGGTAAAGCCAGTGAAAAACTTAGAAATAAAGCAGAGCAAGCCAGCTTTCTTTCTTGTTTTCTTTGAAGCAGGTTCTATACAAAGATGCAATAGCAGATTTTACATGAAAGTGCCCAATTAAAGCAAGCCCTCAAACTATGCATTTTCATTTTTACAGCGTTCAAAAAGAAAAAAAAAAAAAATCCTGCTACTGCTTTCTGAAAATGAAGCTCAGCGGGGTTTGCAAAAGTGAGAGTGGATGGCAATGGAGGAGGAGAGATGCTAAGCATATGGAGGGGTTAACGAAATGCGAGCCCGCAATGCTGCTATTGCATTTACTAGGGAGATTGGGAAGAAATTCCTAATGGACCTACTGGAAACTGTTAATGCATATTGGCTATGTGTGCAAAAAGTACACTATGCCAACAGAAGTGGCTAATGAAAAATAATGTGAGCATTCAACAGAGAACATTACTCCAAGCCCTGGTGGTGGTAAAGAGATGTGAATGATGCTGTTCAGGTGAAAGACTGGAAGGCCCGCTGCAGCATCATCTTTCAACCTGCATATTGCCAACACACTTAGGAGAATGTTGAATTAGTGCTCTAGTGAGACGTAGTGTTAGGGAGATGCAGAGAGCCATTTTCCTAGCACAGGCTTCAACCAAGAGAAAACACTAACTAATCTCTAGGAGGCATGGACTATGGGAGAAATGGGTTTAAAAGTCATAAATTCTACTGAATTTTCCTCTGCATCTTCACTGAAATTTGAGGGAAGAAAAATGTGGCTCCCTTTATCCATCAGCTCATCAGGACATTGCATATTTCAGCAATTTCAGCTTAGGGATGGGCTCTCTTGCCCTCCAGTTAATTCTCAGTACCAGCAAGGACACTAAAAGACCACTTTGTGTTCGAGACAAAAGAAAGAAAATTCTCCTTCCTGCTGCTTTCTTGAGGCTGAGGTGGAGAAGCTGGGGAGGGACAGAGGTGTCCAGCTGTGCCTTCTCTGCTGAGATGCCCTCCTGAGCACATTTGTCCTATTGCCAGGGCCCTCTATATCATCCATCCCAAATAAACCAAAGAGCTTTCTTTGGTGGCTTTGGTCTTGTTTGAGGAAGCTAAGAACTATCCTTCTTGAGAAGGGATGATATTTCCCTTAATTCAAATAGCTTTGAGCAAACAAGTACCAACTTGGATGTGCTTTCCCATTTAATATTTTCCTGATTTATGCTTCCAAGTAGCCCTTCTGCTCTCCTGTTTATATGCCCTCAGAGCTCATTTTTAACTACAGTTAATCATGCTGAAGCAGAACATAACTCACAGTGAGATGGCGCTGGCCAAATTTCATAACATGGGCTACCATATAGGATGTCAGCTCTGCCGCTAAAAATAACCACCCTGGGACAGGTGCCTTCCTCGGCGAGCAAAATTTAATGCCACTCCGAAAAATCCTGGCCAGAAGAAGGCTTGGAGGGGAATGGAAGAAACCCTCTAGCATTTTCTGGAGTAAGGATTGGTGTAGTCAGCTAAGGAATGGAAAGCTGCTTATCTGAAGTACTGACGAACAGAGTGGTTGGGCACGAAGCAAACAACAAGACTCATGTGCAGAGTACTTTGCCTTTCTGCCCTGCTCACCACTGAGTGTGAAGTGGCAGAATGAGCAATTTCTAATCTGTAAATGCTGTTGTTTGCCACATCACAAAAGCAAGTCCGCTTGCAGGTCCAGAAAACAGCTCAAAGAGAGTTAGGTGGGACCCAGCATTAAGGAGGGTTTGGGATATATGCTTTGCGCCTCATCCCTTCTCCTGCGCAAAAAGCCCTTAATCATCTTCCTGCCACAGATGGAGACCCCCACCCTGATGTTCCTCAGGCAGCTCAACAGCATCCAAATGCACCAGGAACAAGCCATGCACCAGCAGCACCCCGGTGAGATCTGCGTCTTCCTTTCTGGATGACTGGAGCAAGGCAGGAATTAATAGCAATGTGTAAGGAGGTTGAAAGGTCTGCTACTGACTAAGAAAGACCTACAAGCACCTTTTTGCTTGTAATTTGGTAGTCAGAAGTGGCACTGTCTGTACAATCCATCTGCCACAGAGGTGCTCACTGTCCGTGTAAACACACTCAATGTCTTTGCACTATAAGCAGCAATGCATCAAATCTGAGTAAACAGGGGCACCATGTTTGCCATAGCAAACCAAGGGTTTCTCTTTCCTGCAAGACCCAGACTAGCCAGCTGGGCTCGGCAGGCAGCAGCATCCCAGCACAGCCTGCAGAGCTGGTGCTGAACCCCTGCTGAGCACCATGTGCCCCGTGCACGGGTCTCCTGGGGCTGGAGTCAGCCTGTCTGACCCTGCAGCTGCTGCAGTGTAAGGCAAGCAGAGACCTGACTCGTCTCTGTCCTCACTAGATACATAGTCCTGCTCATCACAGTGGTTTTCCCCGTGGTTTTCTTTTCCCGGTGGGATGAGAGCCTCCCCAGGTGCTAGGATATAATTATCCCCGGAAGCTTGTCAGCCCCAAGGGAGCGAACAAGAAGCTTCAGCAAACAGAGGCGATTGGGTTTCTCACACCTCTCACAGCCATTCCTGCTATGCACGCAGCGCTTCCCTCCACCCGCAGCTTCCAGCAGCCCGGGCTGTGCAAGACAGCCAGCAAACAGCCCTGCTGCAGGATGGCAGCCCACTACCAGCCATCCATGTGTTATCTTTCTGCTCAGATGTGTCCCTTTGCCCCTCTCAGGTGCAACAGAAAATCCAACTGGATTTTCAGGGGCTCAGCAACAACTGCTCCCCTGCCCCGCACTCACCGCTCAAAATGCAGGGAATGCGGGGTCGTGGGGCTGAGGGAGCAAGGAGGAATACTGGACATACCTCCACGGCACATCTTGCATGACTTCCATGGGCCTCATGCCAAATTATTTGCACTTTGTTCCTCTCTGCTACAATACTATGAAAAAAAGCCAGGTATTTCCAAGTCCTCCTTTATCTCCAATTGGGGGGGGACATCTCTGTACATCACCTGACAGCCCACAGACAACAGCTTTTCCTGCGGTCGAATGTTAGGACCAAATACAACACCTGGGAGGATACAAAAGCTCTTACACACCAGTATAGAAAGTGTTTCTAGCAGTTATAATTTCACACATATTTACCTAAGGACAATTCTGAGAAACACGAAAACTGGCAAGGAAGTAAATGATACCGCTGCCTTTAAGGACACACAGATCAGGAGTCATATTGCAACCAGTTGCCAGAAGGACTGTAGCATTGCTGATTATTTATTTTGCATGGCAAAGGCCTACAGAGCAGCATAGCCTCTGTTTTTGGGGGCAGCAGCATGTGCTCTGCAAACTCTGACGTCTGAATGTGTTTCCTTTTCAGGCTTTACGTCTGGAAGTTGGATATCTTTTTGAGTTTCTATAGGAACATGTTGGCGGGGTAACTTTAGCTGGTACACTTAATCTTCTCTGGCTAGTTTTGTTTTTCTTCCCCACCCTTGAAGTTCAATATCTGGAAGACAAAACAGAAGAAAAAAGTTGACTGCTAATCCATTAGCTGTAGAGCTTGCTGACAATGACACCTTTCGTTAGAACCAGCTTCCTGCACGGAATGAGATTAAGTCCAACCTTGTTTTGTTATTTGCCTTCCCTTGAAAATCATTGTAGATGCACTTCAGGTAGCAAATGCAATAAAATCCAGAAAAATAACTTTATAATCAGAACGGGTCACATTAAAAAGAGAATCAATTTCAGCAACTGATGTAAGAGGTGAATTATAGGCTGCCAAGTGCAGGAAATGCTCTGCCTTCTTAGTGTGGATAAAACTAAGGGCAAATCTTTACTCAGACTGCCACAAACTGATGGACAGGGTACAATATGTAATAGACTATGCCAATATCTCTGTCCAGTATATATAATCAATTTTCTTCAATACTGAAATCTCTAAGTTTGATTCCACATATGAATACAATGACATCCGGTTTTCCAGCTTGGGGTCAACACAAAGGGCCAGAATTCCCACTGTGTCAATCTGTGTAAAGTTATGTACACCAGTTAAGTTCCATCAACTGTAAACTAACTGATCTTCCCAAAGTGCCTTTTAGTCTATATGGCATATGATTGAGATGCGTTTTCACGAAGACAAAGAATTGGAAACAAACTGTTTCCTGAAACAAAAAGTGGATGTTATCACTGTTTCTAGCTTGTTCCATTCATTTAATTGTTGATCAGGAGTTGCAAGCACAGCTGCGTATGTTTTCCAGTGTTATGGTGAGACCTACCCTTCAGATCTCCTGTGAGAAACAGAAATATCAACGTGTGATGCTGTTAGGCACAGAGACATTTTGAGAACGTGCCTTTGCTTTCTCCTCCCACTCCTTGGGTACTCTGGAGAGAAACTGTGACTTAGGAATTATCAGTTTGTTTCAATCAGTTCCATTTGTTTAGGAAATGGACATCAAGGCACTAAAAATGGGACCAGTGTCTTTTTAATAGTTTCATCCTTCTCCAGTTGCCAACAGCGGGGTTGAGAACTACAGAAAAAGTGATAAAAAACACTTGAAAAAATGTGTCTTAAATGCCCAAACCTAAAAAGCTTCATGTTCAAGTTTCATTTTGAGCACACGACCCATCCTATGGAGCTCAGCACCCCCAGTGCCCAGTGTGTTAGACTTTGTACAAGTTTCTGGGAGTTGACCCATTCTATAGAATCATAGAATGGTTTGGGTTGGAAGGGATCTTTAAGATCATCCAGTTATATCCCAGCTATAGGCAGGGACACCTCCCTCTGGGCCAGGTAACTTGTCCCAAAGCATCTCACTAAGATGCTTTTGTAAGCAGACTAGGCAAAAGATGAGGAAAAAACAGGTTTCTCTTTGCTTGTCTTATTTCCAAACACTGCACAGAAATACTTTGGCTGGTTTGTGTTCCCACTGATTTGGGTTTGATAAATGTACATTCGTTATCTAATATTTATGCTGCAGAATTATATACCCCAAACGTGTTCTGATACCGGTAAGGGAAGGTAATGACCTTCAGAAGTCTCCTCAGTCTTGACTGACCGTTCAGACCCAAGGATAGCAGAGGACTCACACCTCAATTTACTATTTTTTTTAAAAACTCTTACATTTTTTGAGTAACAGTTTTACAATGATAATTACAAGATTCTATTTGTGTTAAAATTGTGATCGCTTCACAGCTTAGCACAGCCATACACATAATAGACAGTGTTTTATTCTTTGTAAACAAATCATCAGGCTTTACGGTGATGACAACAGCCTCAGTCAAAAGTAGCGAATGAATCCCAATCACTGATGCTGCATGTTATTTATTTTGGGCTATCTCACCAGCACTGATTGTTACTTTTTCAACAGAATATGTTTTTATCAGTACTTTGACCCAGGATCTTCATTCTGTACAAGGTCAAAGTCTCATCCTGGACACCTGCCCTAAATTAGGTCACACAAAGGAATCCTGCATCTGTGTGATAGTCCAGGTCACGCTGCTATTTGTGGAATGGATATTAGTACAGTCTTTGTAAGTGCATGATATATGAACTGTATGTATTTCCTTGATAAATTGTTTTTAAATATTTCCTCCTTTTTATTAATTGAAGAGGAAACTCATGCATCAATGACATTTTTATGCTGGTTTACACATAAATTATTTCCCCGTGATGTTCATTTTTATTATTATTGCCGATATTATAGCAAGTGCATTTTTTTTTTTTTGCCTTGTAAACAAGATTTTGCTTACAGCTAAATGAAAAGAAGCGAAGTTAATCACGTTGAAATAATAGGTTTAAAAAGGTAATTCAGTAATGTTTGGCTGATGTTTAATCTTCCCCAATATAAGCCATGCTGGGAGAAATGACAGAAGTTCTCTTTTTGTAATTAAACAGTATTCATCACTTCAGCAGGGCAGCTGAAGGAGAGCTGAAAAGCAGCAGTGAGTGTCTACTCCTGACAAACCCTTACAAGCAGGGACTTCAAGGGTTGAAGTACTGGCTTTCAGTGTGATAGCTTGATATTGAGAGCTTCTTCTCTACACTTCCAGAAGTGAATGAAGTTTACTTTGATCCCATGAGGAAGGAGGGACACCATCAGACCTTCCTGAGAATAATACCCACCTCTCAAAGGACTCCAGACTTTCCTTTCTGGCCTACAGTACCTGGGGATTCTACACGTCCTCAGACACCTACTGATCTACAACAGCAGCTCTGGTTGTAAGGCCATATTCAAGCACATCTTGCAGTGCTGGAGTATACCCCTTGCTGGGTAGTACATTACCTACACTTCACGTTTCCTGATCTACTAAATGATTTTTTCAAAGTGGGCTCCTATCTTAAATTCCTCTCACTGGAAGTTTATTTGAGCTTGTCCCTGCAGTCATAAAGGGAGAAGCATACTGCATTTATTTATGCTAGTTTTTACCAGGCTTTTTTGAATATGGTTTGTTTTGACCTTGGTAAGATAGGTAATTACTGTTGTTATAGCTTAACTGCTAGTAACAAAACTTTTAAGAAAAATAGCTTTCAAACAGTGCCTGGGGAGAGTCTAGGTTAGCTGAGGGGAATGGTCCTTGGGAAAATGGCTTACCTAATTTTGAGTAAGAAAGTCTTGTCAGAATCACACTGGCAGTAATTACATCAAGACAGAGCAATATCGAGTCCCAGTCTGATCCCTCGCCAACCCCACTGAATCCATCATCTCTGTTTTCAGGTCTGACTGCTCTTCCCTTTTACTTCTGAAAGAAATCCAACAAAGGACAGGATGAGGAGTCCAAAGTTCACTGAGACCAGAAGAAGAACCAGGGGGATTTGAAGACATTCCACCTCCAAGTCCCCTGCCATAAGTCAGCAGCACGCTCTTTCCATGCTTGAACAAGCACGTAGTTCCCAGCCTCTCAGAAGCACACTAGTTTTTATGCATTTGTCTTTAGATTTTTTTTCTGCTTGGCAGCTGAGCGGGCAATTTGCAGCTCCCCACGAACAGCAAACCCAGTGGGCAAATGGCATTTAGTTTGTGAGCTTTGCATGAAAGCTACATTTCCTTTTTCCCCTCTGTAGTTCAAACCTCCGGCAAACTTCCCCCTGCAGCTCTGGAAAATATAAACAATCCCTTTGCTGTTAGAAACCAGCATGTTCAAGCTTTGATTTGTGATTTTCTAGGGAAGAAAAGTATCATCCTTCAGTGAGAAGATCTGCATGCCGGAGTCACAGAAGTAGGTCAGTCTCAAACAGCATCTAATTAGGCAGATTTCTATTGTTTAGCCAAGCAGATGCATCCATCACCGAACATTAGATGCTGCACCAGCCAGTAACAACAGCTACCAACTCCTTAAAATGCAGACATAAGAAATCTCCTTTGCTTATTGGCTGGGGCTTTGACCCATGCAGTAACAATTCTTCCAAGGTATCAATAAGAAAATGAACCAGGTAGCTGTGCTCGTTACGTCAGCGGTTCCCCACCTTCGAGATAACAACACTCAGCAGCAGAAAGAAAGGAATCAAAATGTTTGATTCTTTTCCCAGGCGGGCTTTCATTTTCTCTCACCCACTTTAAGGTCAGCTTGACTTTTTCTCAAGGAATTGTAAAAATAATCAGGCATAAAGTGCATTTGATGGAACAGGGGGGTCTCTTCCAATGGCGCTATTTGAGTGCCTGATTTGTCAGACCCTGCACACAGTCCCGGCTGAAGGTACCAGCTGCAGTAACCCCAGCAGCAAAGCAGGACAGTTATCTGCCTCTACACAGACTTTTCCTCAGGCTGTGCTGCAGCCAAATCTGTCTAGTGCCCTTCTTTCACTGGGAAACAGACAAGAGCACATCAGACTCCTCGCTGCATACACCAATATCTAGCACCACGTCTACCTGAATTCATGGATAAACGAGTCATTTCCATGGTCCCACTGGTAAAAATAATAGTTTCTATTTCAATTTGTTATTCTTTCCCATCATTTTGAATGACTGGCTTCAGTTTTCAAGTCTCGTGAGTGTTTCTGAAGCTTGGGTATTTTATACTCAGAAATCCATGCAGTGAAAGTAAGGATGATCCCCTGTGACCCATCTATTTGTTATTAATCTGATCAAGGTTTTGCAGGATGCAACAGCTTGGCTAAACAACAAGACACCACAGTGTGCCATGGGAAAGGTACTCTGAACACAGTGGACAGTTTAAGCCATAGAAAACTGCAGTTTGCTAACACGCAACAGCCCCTTATCAAATCAAATACTTTTTTTTTTTTCTCCCCAATCCAAATGCCTTATAATATTATTTTTTGCTGAAAAGTCTGATTCTTCCGTTCTCGTAAGAACTAAAAGGCAAAGCTTTGCTTTTCTAATCAGCTCTCCTTTAAGGGTTCAATGGGACTGACTGAGCAGAGCGCCTGCAGTCACTGTCTTTACCGAAAGTGATCAGCATCAGCCCAATAACCTGTTTGAGAATTACCTGAACTCAGAGTATAAAGGGATATACAGGTATATAGATATACGGAAAACAGAGCGCTATGCATTTACTAAGTTTTTACAAGGTTATGAAGATGTTTTTATTGAGAAACGTTTGCGAGTTTCAGATGGCTGGCAGATGTGTTAAAGAACATATGATTCAAATAGAAAACCTTTCTTTTTATTGCCGAAACACTAATAAGAGTGCACTTTAATATGCCTTAATGTGTTACTCCTTAATTGACAGCAGATGTTTCCTGAACAGCGTTTTTAAAAGACGTGCCGCACTTCAAAACAAGAAGAAATAAAGCCTTACTGTACATACAAGAGCTTCCAAAAACAACGCCTCCCCTTGCCAATAATTGTTTATAAAAACAGCGTTCCAGATTATTTGAAAATCAATATTAAGTCCCATGGAACATGTCAGAGTAAATTTGATGTTATTTCAACAGAACCTTAACACAGTCAGTGTTCAAGGGCTCCTTTTGCTTTCCCTCCAGCCTCGGAAACGGGAAACATCACACAGCCCTCGGTGCTTGATCAGAAGGGAATGGGAAAAAAAAGGTCATCTAAAAGAGAAACCAAGCACCCATGTACTTGGCCAGACAAAGACAACTTCCAGCAGAACCAGCTACACCTCTGAAATCTTACCTGAGGTGCAGCAGTGTGATTTTCAGTGCTTACATGGACAATACTGCAAGCTTCAGACCCTCCTCATCCCCCTTCGTCTGGAATGAGCTCACTGAAATGAGAGTGGTCATTCCACGTGCCGATTTGATTGGAAATTTAATTCCTGTAATGGCATCAAATAAAAAATACTCGGCAGCAGGAGTTACACATGCAAATTAAGAAGAAAAACATGGAATTTTATTATCTACAGTGAAGGAGAGAGATAAATATAATCAAATTATTGATGGGTAAAGATCAGAGGAAGATTATCTTTTCTGAGCACCAGAAGACCTACTGATGTCCAGGGAAAATCAGAGGCAGAGAATGCAGCCCTCTGCTCCCCACACTCACCCAGGAGCAGCCCCAGAACTCCCAATCTCTGCACACCACGATGTGTGCAGGGCCCCAATGCGCCCGTTTGATGTGTTTGTAATTGTAACACACTGAGCTCCCCAAAGCATGCTGTGAGCTGTGACTTGTGGTAACAAATGACAGAATCCTTAAATACAGCCAAGCTGTGGCCAGTGTTTATTTATTTTTATTATGTAAACAGCCCATGCTTTGGGTTATTAGAGTTTAGCATTAAAAGCACTTGATCACTTAAAACGACTTGATGTTATCAGGCCTTTTTTTAATCCTTGTTAAAATATTAAGTAATTGACAGTGCTTTTTGTTATCCGGGTTATAAAATACAAATCATTAGGGCAATAAATATTATTCATTTAGAACTGATGCAAACCAAATGTTTTCTTCCTTAAAATACCCATAAAAGTGAAGTTTTATCTTCCATCTGGCAATGCCTCTTATGCCAAAATGTTCTGAGTGGAATTGCATTAATAAGAAGACATCAAGAGAAATATGTTACTTGTATCCTTTAATATGCCTTTGTAAACTGAGATACACGTTGGCCCTCTATCAATAAGCATCTCTACCTGTGGGTTTTGAGAAGGATTAATAGAGAAGAACCATTACAGGATGAAAGGACCAAGCATGCTGGGAGAAAAATGAAAATCAAACATCCACCAGTGCAAACACTTCCTTCCAGGATAATATTTAGGTTTTATTTTATTTTCTTAATTTAAATATATATATATGCATAAATAAAACGTTTAAGCTCATTTTAGATAGCGCACATCTGCACCGCAATAAGGCAGTTTTCAAAAGTACAGCTCTCAGTGGGATATTTATTTAATTCGTATTGGTTTTGGACCTCAGCCTATAATGAGAAAAGATATGGGCACATGCTAGAGGTGGTGGCTGCGACTTGGACTTTTTTGAACATTAAAGCAGAAAAAGCCTTTGCTTGTAGGAAGGGTTTAGTGAAAATTCAATAACTTTTGCTTCAGACCCTGTGCTTCAGAGCACTAATAAAGACAAGAGAGAACCGACACAGACACGGAATTCATGACAGAGCTCCTGGAAAATGCCAACCTATTCTGGCAGGAATTTTCCAACATTTCTCTCCTCGGATGCTTTTCACTTTTCTGTTCAACTCTGATTTCAAAACCAATTTCAACCCAGCTCACATTATTCACATCCAACATGTTCAGGCACAGTCTCTGCAGTTGCGTCCAGCTCCCCCCCCTCCATTTCTACACTGGTTGATGACCTCCCCAAACTGAACTAAAAGTAGCCCATCACATGCACACTGCAGGCTTTGCACCAAAATCGTCCATTTTGAGAGAGTTTTAGCACAGAGGAGAAAGCAAAAGGCTTTTCCCATGTGGCTGGGGGGCCAGCGAGCAATGCTGGAGGCAGCGGAGAGTTGCTGCATCAGTCCTGCACTCATGTGGGTCAAAACCAGAAGTGAAACGGGGAAACATTCCCTGGCCGCAGGCTGTACATCCTCTGGCACTGTTGTGAATCTTACCCATTTTGCACCACCTTAGGGCCCAATTCAATGAC
The DNA here is from genome assembly GCA_030625065.1 of Alectoris magna. NCBI lineage: Eukaryota > Metazoa > Chordata > Aves > Galliformes > Phasianidae > Alectoris > Alectoris magna. Next base: position 9,259,799 of record CM060576.1, on the reverse strand, counting down.
TAAAATTGATTTTTTGGTACTTCAGTGGCTTTGCGTGGAAACCAGACAAATCATTCTTTATTGAATACAACCTTTAGAGCACTAGCTCACAAGTTCTCTTCAGTACACTCTAATAAAGTAATACCAACATTTCCCAGCTCTCCATAACTTCATTACTCTGTGTCTCTTTGGGACGCTAGAATCTCTTACTCCAACTCTTTCATGGATGGTGGATTTCACATCCAATGCTAATTTGAGGGCTTCGAACGTGCGCGTGTGTACAAGCTCACACGTGCACTTTTTTACATATGCTCAGCATCATCTGTCAGACCCTGCAGATAAAATAGCACCTCCACGTGCCCGTCAGAAAAATGCGTTTGACTTTCAGGCATTGTTTTCATTAAATCAGGATCAGGACCTGGCCACAGACTCCAAAGTGTGAATGGAAACAATTTCCCCGTGCAGGAATCTCAGCTGACATGCAGCTGCTGAGAGCTGCGTTCCTCTCGGTTATGTCTTCCATGAAACCATAAATAGTCCCCCAAAGCCAGTGCAAAGCTCACCCTGCAGTGCTTTGTGGAGCTGTGTCCTGCTTCCCTGACTAACTTTGCATGTCTCACCTGTGTGATGTGGGGCAGAGCCTGGCCCTTATATACTTGAGCAGTCTTGACTATGGTTTTACTTTGTGTTGTTGGCCTTGTACATGCTCCTGCACCCCGAGCATTCAGTAATCATGAAGAGCAATGGCGAGAGCACCACTCTACATGTCACTCCTTGGTATCCTTCAATGTACTTTTCTCTCTTTAGGGATTTTGCTTTTCCAACATGCTCAGCCCTCACTTCCCCTCCTGGCACTACTGAAATAAACGGGAATTTTTTGAAAACTAAAGCTGGGTTAATGACTAAGGGTTTTTTTTAAAGATGGAGCAGCTGAAGCAGTGATTACTGGGGCAGGAGGAAATCTCCTGCAGGTATTAGTCTTACAGGACGGCATGCCAAAGGTTACTATGGTGCTCGCGATGTGGAACGATGATGAAATACTATGGGAAAAGCAAGTCCCCCAGCTACAATGTATGCATTTGGTGGTCATGGCTATGCACCAGTTGTGATCAATGGGTGTAAAGGCAGGGTCAGGGCTGCAGCAGCCGGAGATGCTGGTGCTTTGCAATCTAGCTGGGCCCCAACCAAGGGGCTGAGTTTCCACAATTCATTTATCATAAACCAGCAATTTGCAAATGTTAGCACTTTTCCCACACATCATGAGCCCTGATGGACTTTAATAAAAGAGAGAGAGAGAAAGAAGGGGAAAGAGAGAGAGAATACCTACATAATTAACTAAAGTTCTCAGAATGGCTTTAATTGGGAAAATGTTACCTTTCTGAAAATAATTGCTATAGAGATTTTCATTTGTTTTCTAGGTTCTGTTTTTTTTTACGTTGGTTTCACATCTGCTAATTAACCAGTTGTCTCTGTTTGAGAGTTTTTGCACCTCTCTTTTACCCTCAAGACCACACATTTTCCAGTTTGCTTGACTCTGATGGTCACAAAAATTAAAATACTTGCACTAATTTGGTTTTCAAACTGTTTTTAAGCTCAAGGCTTCTAAAGGGGAGGGATAACAAAGAAAAATAAAGGGTAAACAAATCTTGAAAACAGATGAGAGTGAGACCTTAGGGAAAAAAAGATCTGGCAGAGATGCTTGTGGTAGTCATGGGCAGATGTCACTCATCTCATTGAGACACCTCTGAGCTCTGAGAAGTCCTGCTGTGGGGCTGGACTTCCTCCAGTCCACAGATAGTTAGATGTGGATGAAAGAATGAAGTCTAGGATGGAGGGAGGAACAAGAGTTGAAACTTTCAGCTAATATCAATGATAACATCATCTGATTTTCTAGGGGTCTTTTTTCTCTAGATGAGTATCCTTCTTCCCAGAGTGGGCAATAAAAGAGATTTCAATGACAGGGATAAAATATTCAGAGCTGAATATCTGTGATTATCAGATTTTCTCACAGTGTTATAGGAAGGAGTTGTTCCTCTCACAGAGAGCAGAAATCAGAGCGTATAGATCTCTTTGAGTCATTTATTCCATCTCATGCAGTTTTGCCACCTTTGTCTACCTGTCTGCATTCCTATACTATTGTTTAACGCTAATTAACAGATCAGCATGAACCTGTTCTGCAATTCTCAGAGATCTCAGATCTCTCTGGTGCTTTTCTCTCTTCTTAGCCAATCTCACAATACTTTAGCAACTTTCCATTCCACATATAACGTGTTCCAAAGAACACATCCATTGCTGATAAAAACAGTTATCATTTCATGGATGCAATGGCAGCATCATCTATCAGAAACAAGAGGAGGGACTGGGGGTAAAAAATGCCCTTAAAACATCAGATCCACCTATTCATCTAATACATTTATTCTTCTAAAAACCCCAAAGAACTGGATTGGCCTGGTGATGATATCATAGCCAAACTCTGCCTTTACGGTTTATGACATCACCAAAACCCCTCGATGGTGTTCTATGCTTGTACATCAATGCTACCCATCACTTTCTCCTTACATTATGCATCAAACTGCTCAGAAGAGCCCAGGTTTAACCCTCTAACCATTTCACGGGCGACAGGCAGCAGAAAGCTTCAAGAAAATGAAGCCTGAGATGTATAATTTTCCACAGCATATTGAGATAAAAACAAGTCCAAAAGAGACCTTGTCTTTAGACTAATGACAAATCCAACACAGGGCATCCATCTATCGTGTCCACTGATTTCTGCTCTGAATCACCCTCCAGAAGAGCCCCCATCAGCACACAATTGCACCCCTGGAGACTTCATGGCCAGATTATGCAGCAGTCCTACAAAATGGCATCGCCTTGCAGCAGACCTGCAGTAGTTAAGCACAAAATGAAGCAGTGGATCGCTCTTGCTGGCTACAGCACACACCGCAGCCCCTGCCAGAAAATGATGTGGTGTGAAGCTGACAACTGTCACCTTTTTAACCCGCAGTTTGGTTCTAGTGTTAGCGATCTCAGAAAACGTCTGTTCAAGGCACAGAATATTGTGTGGCTTGCTGACGCATTCCTTCCCACATGTACAAACCTGGGCTTTGTTTGTTTGTTTTATTGCTTGCTCTCATCTCCAAGCCTGCAACATATGTGTTTCCCTGCAGTGGGAAGGGCTTAGAGGAAGTCCATCCTGCAAAAAAACACAATCCCTAAGTCGTTGCTTGATTCTAGGAACCACAGTTAGAAAACGAACCGAAACATGGAGGCAGCAGATGAAACCTCAAAAACTGGTAATGCTGATGCTTCCTATGAAATTCTCCAAGCTGCAAGTGTCTCGCAGCCAAATCCCTCTGACAAATCTGTGCATGAGTGGGTAATATCAGCACTGTGCTCAAGCATCTTTCCTACCTTCTTTCCAGCTCAGGCAATGGCCTGAGGTGGTGCTGGCTGTGAAATGAGCCCCCATCACATAGTAGCTGAGCAATGCATATCTCTTAGCGCATTTCGTTCTCTTTAATGCATTTCTTCTTTTTTTTTTCATGACCTGCTGCCAAAATCTCTTTGCTAAGGTTTCTGCCACCATCGGCGCCACACGAGAAAAGTGTCTTTGTTAACACATTTAGGACCTGCTTTTAATTTCTACAGTATTCCCTTTAATAACAATGTCTAATTAAAACATCTGTTAAAAAGTCTGTAACATTAACTTTACAGGGAGAATTTAATAGAATTATATTTGAATTGCAGCCATTTAACGGTTTTCCTAATTAGGCTGTTGAGTTTTTATTTTTTTAACAAAAACATTACACAAATTAAAATCAGGCCCAGTTTTTTTTATTATTATTATTACAACATAGACTGTGGTCAAAAAAAGGCCGGCAGTATGTGATGGTGTGTAAAGGGTGGAAAAAAAAACACACTAGCAGCCTGTGACTGAAACACTAAAATGCATAAAATTAAACAAATAAGAGAAGATATTTAAAAAGGGGAGGAGAAGAAGAGAGAAAAGAAATTCCTCTGGCCTGTTATTGGCGTGGTTTCTTTGAACACAAACCCTTCCAAGTATCTCCCCATTGCTCTGTCTCCAGCCGCCTGCCACCATTCACTTCTCCCGGCTCTCACCTGTTTGGATCTTGTCTCAATCTGGGAGCAAAAGATATCGTAAAGAAGCTTCAGTAACCTGGGGAAAAAAAATAAAAATAAAAAAGTATTTAAGCTAGACTTGTGTTTGTCCACATTCCAGACCCTTGAGTCAAGACCTTTCCTGTCTGCATTTCACAATTTTGAGTGTGCTGGAAGACACTTTTGAAGCTCGCTTCTCTCAAGAGCTTTCCCAAGGTATTCCCTGCTCTCAGGGCTGGATACAGGTAACACACTGCTCCATGATGCTTTAAGCTTCTTCCTTCACCATGGGAAAAAAAACTATCACTTGCCTAGCACATTGGGAGCCAGACCCACACAGAGCTATGCATGATTGTGCCAGTCCATAAAGATGCCAGCTACACAGAGATGTTGCATTAACTATGCCATTTCTTTCGAGAAAAGAAATCTTTCCACTGCAAAGGGTGCTTTTTGTGCCCTAAGATGTTGTGTCTGTTTGCCTATAAGAGCTCTGGTAGTTCTATTTTGCGTGGGTACAGAAATGCATAACCTTCAGTAGATTCTATGATTCTATGATCTTCACTAGAAGCTGCATTGTTAAACTTCTGAAGGCAAAGATTTGCAGATATTTTTAAATATAAGGAACTCTGGTTAAAAATTTCAGTTGGAGAGGAGCTAGAACTTTAAATTTGTGGGAAAACCTCTGCTGTTCCTTTTTTTTCACTGTTTTAAGCCAAAGCAAGAAGGAAAAAATTATATGTACCCCAGGAAGAGCATTTACAGTAATTACTTTTATATCGCACATTATAGCTCTTAATTTACTCACACTTGTATGAGGTATTTCTCAACTGAGACTATGCATTTTACAGAGAATTCTGGTGATTTTTCACTGATCTAGAGTCATTTTTGTGCTGAGAATGAGCTGCAAGATAACGCTACAGTTTCACTCTTCAGCATAAATATTTCATGTAGCTCTCAGCAGATGCTAAAGTTAGTGCCTGTACAAACATCTCAGACAAAATCCTGGCCTCCAAGTTGTCAGTGACAAAACTCCTATTGACTTCAGTAAAGCCAAGACTTCATCCTTGGTCTTTAAATTGAACTTAAATTTGTAGCGACCACTGGCAAGGGGAAACCCACTTCAAAGGAACGCTCTGACAGTTGGACATTTATCTCCCACTGATCTAAACTGGAGTAATCTCTTTTTGTTTCCCAAGCTAGCTTGGAAATCACATTGAGAGAAGTTCATCAAAATAGTTCTTTTGTTCTACTGTTTTCCAGCAAATCCAATGAAGTAACCTCCCTCAAGGAATTTTCTGTACCACATAGGCCAACCTCAATAACAAAGAGCAAGTCTGGTAGGAAAAAAATAACAACAAAACCTTCATGCATAGAGATTAAGAAATACATTTGCATCCTTCGGAGACCCACAGCACTGGTAAGTCTTTGATCTCTTCTTAGCCCTGCCATACTGTGTTGCATTTGTGGCTTTTGGACTCACAACACAAATCATAATCTCTTTAGGGCTCATGGCCTGCGGAGACCACGTGGAAGGGAAATATCTGGACAATCCTGGCCCAAACATCTATTCTTCTGTAGCTATGAGGGGCTGATCTTCATTACCAAATAATCTATTTCAGGCCTGTGTTTCTTCATACCACCATTCTGCACATTGTTTCTTGATAAGAGAAAAAACTGAATTGAATCCAATTGCAAATTCCAAAGCCAGAGTTCAAGCGATGGACTCTGTTTTCTCCAATAACATAAAAAATCCAACCAGCTCTTACCGTGTCTTATAAAGTTCCTTGGAGGGAATCCTCCAAAACTGCTCTTCTTCACAAGGAAGATCAGAAGGTGCTAGACGATTCCGCCTGGTGAATGTTTATGGTCTACATAAACAACTATGGTCTACTAAATAACTACTATGGTCTACATTTTAGGCATCTACAAATGCCCTGTCCAAAAATGAGCTCTAAGGAGCTCTGCAGGGGGCAGTTGTACACGGGAATTACTGGAGAAGCATGGTCAACATACTTTCTGTGTACTTTAAGTGTCAAGGAATAAAGTTGTTTAGAAACAAATCCTCGAGAATCTGCTTGGTGCTTGGTGAGGAGAGGACATTTTGGTAGTTTCAAATGGCATTACACATTTGTGGAATGGAAATTACAGTTCAATGTGTGGGCATACTTGATTGGACAGTCTCTCAGTTGATGGGTTTTTCTGTTCAATTACTATTAAAATTCATCAAATGGAACAGAGCGGTTTTAATGCCTGTAATTGTTGTACAAAATGCTCTGTAATTGGTCTTACAAATGAAGCTGAAGAGCAAGATCAAACTCCATTGAAAATGAATCTGTCTTTCCACTGAAGAGTTCAAGAGTCACTTTTAAAATCCATCTTGCAGGAAGGTATTTAGCCAGTTTCAACTCCAGTTCATTTTGTGTGGCAGTTTTTATTTGCTTATTTTGGCCTTTGATATGTAAATGAAATCACCAGCTCCTGAACTTGGCTCCTCGTTCTCCCCTGCCTCGTAAATCCAAAGTAAGGCCAGTGTTGCAGGCAATCAACAGCAGACCAACATCAAAGGAATCTCAGGTGCATTTGGGGTGATTTGGGAAGTCTGGCACTGGGATGAAGTAAAGAGACTGCAGATTAGTGCCGTGCTGCCTCTGGTGGAGGAGCCAGATCCTGAAATTTTGCCCCTTTGGCAAATCTTGCCAACCTCTGCCTCTTGCTTTTTGTGGGTGGGGGGGAGTTATTTTTAGCCTTGTCAGATGAAATGAGAGGCAATTCGAGAGCAGGGAACAAGCAAACAGTGAGAAACTAAGATACTTTTGCCACCAAGAGCGCTGTCACCTGGAACTCTACTGTTAGTGAAGGAAGTGGGAAAGCAAGCAGGATACTTAGTCAGTTTTCAGAGCATCAGACTAATTCCACAAAGAGTTCGGTGAACTCTTGAATCAAAAGTATCCTAAATTTTCACTTAAACATTTTCCTGCACATCAAATGCTTCTCTCAAATATGGAAAACATGGATGCAAGTCTGCTCGACTGCCATTCAGTTCCTTGGTATCCCCAGTCACTGGACCCATCATCTCAGGAGCCAGTATTCTCCATTTCTTTCTCTCACCTCTTAAAGACTCCATACAACAACCTCTGTTCAGCAACTTTCTACAACACCCTTCTCTCTGCCCCTACCCCTCGCCCCCTGCTTAAAACTTCCTGTTTGTCACCATCCATTCTGGAAAACACAGCTTATTGTTCATACTGCTTCTGTCAGGTCTTTTCTGCTTTGTCTACTTTGAAAGAATTAAAAAGAGGGCTCAGAGGGGATCATTCTCTTTGTACAGCGAGTCGAGAGCTTTCCACGGCACCTCCTCTCATGAAATGAAGTGATGGCTGTGGAAGAAGAGCAAAACAGATCTTAAACTGAAAAAAGCTATGTTACCACCCCAAAGCAGTTTAAAATCCCTCTCCATGTTCCTGATTTGTTACCAGAGCATGCTATTCATGAACATGCAGGCTGACTGTCATCACTAGCCTGCACGTGTGAAAGAAGTTCTGTGCAGCAGCTCCTAAGGACAAAAAGAGAAACTGTGCAAAAGCACCACAATTACGTATATCCCCAGGCGTGCCTACAAGCAGGTAGCTGCAGGAAAGTGACTGGTTCTAATTAAACTCCAAACGTAAATAAAAAGACCAGAATTTCAAATAGCACCTAACAAAATTAAGAAAAGGTCACAGGCATGGTAGTATTTTTTAAAACCTACCAGCTCTGTTTATGAAAACAGATTACTTGTGATTACTTGGTATGCATTAAGCACTAATTGGCTCACAGTTTTGTTGTGTATTTATGTACTTTGTAAAGTGTCTGTAAAGCATCAGGAAAGACCCTAAGTCTGCCCACAGAGCCACAGGTGGCCAAGTCTGTTCCACCACAGGCTTCTGCTGGGGATGAGCAACATGAGAGGTGGCAGAGGGTGCTGGGTTTTTGGTTCCAGAGCAGGGGAGGCTGAGGGAAACCTCATGGCATCCTACAGCTCCATCATGGCGGCCTACAGCTCCATCATGGCGGCCTACAGCTCCTCACAGGGAGCAGAAGAGCAGCTCTGAGCTCTGCTCTCTGGGAACAGCAAGAGGGCCTGAGGGAACAGCATGGGGCTGTATCCAGAAGGCTCAGGGGGGTTAGGGAAAGGTTCTGCCCCAGAGGGCGGTTGGCTTGGAACACACCGCCCAGCAGGTGTGTCAGCAGGGGTGATGAGAAGCACCTGTGTGCCATTAGGGTCACACAACCTTGTTCCTTCAGCCCTTCTGTGAGGTGAGGGGGGGGATTTTTGTTTGCTTTTTGGCCAAAGGGTTGTTCTGTGCTCAGGAGGCATTTGTGGTCCTTTTTGGGTTGTATCTTTTTGCCAAAAAATCAAAAGAATTTTCTTCAATTTCAGCTGAAAGCAATTCCATATTTTGGTGGGAAAAGCTACTTGTCTGTAGTAAAGTTGCCTTGCTGTGAATGATGTGATTTAACTAAAGTTTAATTATGTGTTTCAACAGCTCCTTCTGATTGCAATGTTTAGGCTGTATTAGTAATTTTTTCTAGTTTGTGAGAATTATGCCTCTTTGTAGCCATGAGTAGTTTTAAATTCTATTTACTCATTCGTTAAAAATAAACCTGAATTTCTTCAGCAATTAATAGTTACTAAGAAAAAAAATACACGTATATCAATGTTTATAGTCACCTGTGAATCAGCACCCAGAGAGCTGTTTGGAGCAGGCAGCATTGCTGCTGTTTACTGTTCTGCCTGTAGCTAATCAGCAAGCTGAGAATTGTTTTAGCTGAGCTCTAAAGGATGTTGCAGGCTGGTAGGTGGAATGCTGGTATTACAAATGTGAAGATGAATAGGTATCTTTGGATCGAAATGGGGCTTCAAAGTCAAACAAAAATTACAGACCTGTTTGAGTCTATTGTAATGACAATAACAGGAGGAGGAAGATAAAGGTCTTGAGCAGGGAGTTTTGGGGAAGCCGGAGATTACTAGAAACAGTTTCTGAGATCGATTTATTTGAATAATACTCTTGGGCACAGAGAACATAGAGAGGTAATGCCTGAAAAGAATAAATCAAATATCTCATGGCATTTTATGCATTCATTCCTCTCCTAGGCTCTGCTTTTAGTTTTCAAAAATATGAACAATTCCAGGCAAGCAGAGAATGGCCTGTATATTCCCCACCCTGTGATGAATAGTTGCATGTTAGCCTGTTCATTTAATGACAGCTATATATAGTTCCCATAATAAATCAAGACTCCAGGACACAAATGCCTTCTGTTTACCTTTGAAACATATATATATATATATATATATATTTTTTTTTTTTTTTTTCCCTGAGAATTGTGATTGTTGCAGAAGTCTGATGTATTCACCCACACAGCAGCACCCAAACAGCTTGTTACCTGCAGGTTTCAGTCCTGCAAGGTCCTTAGTCCTCCCAGTGCTGCATGATGCCCCAAGACATCAGTGTCTTGCAGCACCGAAGCCTGCACAGGCTGCAGAAAATAGACTTAGCCCACTGCGAGCAGTTAAGGGGAAAGTTCAGTCTGCACTTTGCATGACAAGTCTTGCTCTAATCTGTCTCTCGGTCAATTAGTTTGATCATTACATTATAAACACTTGTCATCTTTTGTTACATGTGCCTTTGAAAAGCAATGCTTGAACTTCTCAGCCCCCAAAATAGTGTATTTTTAACCTGAAGTTACACTATGACTTCTCTATATATATTTCTATACTATATAGAAATATATATTTCTAGACATGCATATACTGAAATTGTCTTTGATTTTAAAAATTAGCAATATTGAAAGATGTACACATTAAGTCCCTCTATACCATCTTAAGTTACAACTGTGACTTCTAGATAGCTGGTATAACACTATTCATCATCTAATAAGAACATCTGACTCGTACCTGCAGGATGAGAAGCACGTGAGATGCATTTTTGCACAGCTCCAGCCCTGAAACATTATTCTCGAGAGAAAAGAGGGCAATTCCTATCTGCTTTTATTTATTCTGGGAAAACTTTCCATGCAAATAAATGTAGTACAAAGTATTGAGAACTGCCAAAAGACATACAGATAATGTATATTTTTATAGCCACCAAGTCACTCAAATGACTTTGCTTCCATTTCATTGTTTGGCATAGATCACTTATTGTGCATATGTTTTCGGATGGAAATGCTGAATTAGACTATGGCAAAATGGATAATGCAGCCCTAATGCTAGCATGAGCTAATAAGAAACCAGCAATGAATCTACTGCTGCAGATTGAAGTACATGCATTTCATATTATTACTCAAGGCTTGTCTCTCCGATTAGATGATTGCATAACCTTAATATTATAAATCTTGCATGATGTGAATTGTTCAGCTGTAACCATAATCAGTTTTTACTAAGGTGGCATTTCTGTCATCTTGTTAAACACAAACATTATATATGTGCTAGTCATAATTTTATAACAGTTGCTTTTAGCAAGAGACCGTTTTGTTGGTCGGGAGCTGCAGTTTAGCACAGAGATGCAATGAAAGTGCTTAAGTTGCTCATAATGTCAGTGTTTGCTTCAGAAAATATCGCTTTGTAGATTCTTTCATTTTCTGAGTGCAAATTTCTCTTCAAAAGAAATGGAAAAACTTGCAAGCTCTTAGACAGAACTCTCTGAAAACCACTTTTCAGATCTTCTGAGACCCAGGTTTATTTAATCAAGTGGAAGCTGCATGCTCTGCAGAAGCTGCAGCACCCTGTGGACTTTCTCCAGCGCTGCAACTCAGCTTGGAGAGCCCCAGTTATTTCAACCCCATTTTCCACAGAGGAAACACGGTCGATTTCCTCATCTGTAAATTACCGCTGGCAGGGCTTTATGGGGATGCCACTGCCACCAGCATTTAAGGGTTTAAGACCCCCCCTATAAAACTCAGCAAGGTTCTCCTCTCCTATCAATTCACCAGGGATTTGTGCAGTTAAATCTTGCAACGGGTAATAAATTTCCTGGCACATCATGGGATGAAGGGGACCTGACTGGCACTGATACACTGATCTTGGTGGGTTGAGTCCAACTTATCTCCTTGACAAATTTATTGCCTTCATCACATGCTCTGGAGAGAAAAAGCCAAATCCTTGCCTTGTAATGGACACTTTCCTATTTTTTACTGTAGATCTTGCATCAAGATAGGCCTTAACAAAGAAGAACACACTGAAGAGATAAGAACAATCCAGGCAGTTACATGTGCTGTAATGCGCAGAAAGCCCAGAGACTGCATAACCATGGGATTACAAAAGAAGAGTAAAAAGCTCTCCTCAGCTCCCTGGTTTTACAATAAATCTAAGCAAGGGAGATTTTTCATTGGTCTTAATGGCAATGAAAACAGTCCTATACTCAATAATTTCATACTGAAATCACATCTTAGGTCTAAGCTAGTAGAAAATCAAAGGCCAAATAACTTTTATCAGATGATCTGTTGACACGATTTTCTTATAGGAGTTATAAAACAATCAGTGCAGTGGCAGGTTTGGAACAAAAGAGTTGTTTCTGGTTCAAGCACGGTTAGCATCACTGGCACACTTATCAGTGTAGAAATTGGTGTCTTCAGAGACAACTACCAGGCGCGAAGCAGAAGTAAGGGGGGGACACCAGAACTACAAGATTTGACTGAACAGTGCCCCTGCACATCAGAATTAAGATGAAATAAAGTTACCCTGGGACTCCTCGACTGCTCACAGCCCAACCAAGGCTGCGCCAATAAAAGTTCATACATTCAACTGCCATTCCCAAGCCAGTTGTGCAAATCAGAGGATTTTTCTGGCAGCTGCTTGCTCTCAGCCTGCAGCTCCTGCTACATTAAGAACTGCAGAGCCTTGCTGGACAGTTATTAGCAGTATGGTCCAGAGAGGGACCTGCAACAGCCTCCTGCTCCCAAAGCCTTTAAACACTGGGCAAGTCCAGGCTCACACCTTCAGTTCCGTACCCAGGTCTTACTGGAGCTTTATTTCACAAGTCCGTTTGGGTGAGGGAGGGGTGGTTTGTGTGGCCACTCGTCCCGCAGTAAACCCCAGCCAGCAGTTTGTCTGCAAAGGTTGTTGTGCTGAAACCCTGACTGACACTAGGGTGGATTTCTAAAATGGTTGAGAGGAAAAGATAGTTTTTAATATCAGTTTAAAAACAAAAAAGAATGTATGGCTCCTATAAACTGTTAAAACTTCACTTTATTGATCATAAATCTGTGTTTTGCTCAATGCAAAAGTTTTTCATCTTACACGGAAAAATGCTGAAACAGCTACAAATGCCAAAAACACAAAGTTTTCTCTCTCGGACAATTTATAGGGAAGTTATTGGATTTTTTGTTGTTGTTTAAAAGCATTCTTACCACACTGTACTTGCCCACTGGGTTTGGAGAAATTGCCTTTCATTGCCAAGCTTTGTCCCTGACCTTCTCTGATAGGAAGAAACCTGAAAAATAAAGCTCTTTTACATACTGCTGGAATTGAAAGGGTTGAATAGGATATGAAGTACAAGCAATGGGAATGAGGGTTCAGTAAAATCAGCGAAGGACGTATGCTTTTGCAAATGTACTGTTGAAGTAGTGCACAGGCAGCAAAACTGCTGTAGAGCACAGAGCTCGCTGCAGACAGACACGTTGTGCCCAGCTTTATCCCATGGTCCACCTCCAAAATCACCCCAAAACACGATGGATGCTATCAGTGTGGGACCACCAGGCACCCCATGGGGACTGTTCTGGGAGTGAATGTGGCCCTGGGGTACATCCCTGTGCTCAGCGGCTCTGGGAACAGAGCCATCTGCGTCCCAGTCTCTCCTTCTACAAGTGGGGTAATGCACCTTGGGACCAAGAGATTAACAACCCTGTCTTGGTATTAATGATCTGCAAAGGCTGGGAAGGTGCAGAGCAGGGCAAAGAAATCTTGATTTATGAATAGTTAAACACAAAACTGGAAGGGAAAAATAGAGCCTTCTAGACCAACCAAGGGTGGTGCTGAGACAGGGGAGTTTTACCCTCTGAAGCATGTATTTAGCATGGGTAATCTTTACAGAATTGTAGAATATCCCGAGTTGGAAGGGACCCACAAGGATCACCAAGCCCAACCCTCAGCTCCACATAGGACCACCCAAACCCATACCTTACGTATAGGAGCGGTGTCCCAGTGCTCCCTGAGCTCTGGCAGCTCAGGGCTGTGCCTGCCACCCTGGGCAGCCCGTGCCATGCCCAGCACGGGGCAGATCCTTTTGCTAATATCCAACCTGACCCTCCCCTGATGCAGCTTCATGCCATTCCCTCATGTCCTGTGTCAGCAGATTGAGTACACTCGGTCTCCTGGGATTTTTACTTTTTCTTCCATGAAAGCCCATTGAGGGGGAGGAGCAATAGAATAAAGTTTTCTGTGTTTTCTTTTATGTCCAATTATTGCAAATCATATAAATTTTGCTTTTTTTTTTTTTTCAGTTGTAACCTGGAAGCCCCCTTATTTCTGCTTGTTCTCCATCACGTTGTACATCAGCCCTCCGTGCTTCCCGGCAATGGTCAGCACCTCCATCGAGATAATGGACTGGATCATCACCTGGACAGCATTTCTCTTCAGTCATAAATCATGATGGGAATACTGTAAACAAAAGCCATGAAATATGAACCCACATAAATAAAGGAAGGGAAGGACTGAATTGCCTGGGGAAATCTGTGCAAAGAAAGGGGGGGGGGGGAGGGGGGGGAGACTTGCATTGTCAGAGGAACCTCAACAAATGCATATCCTGATTTTAAAGTTTAACTGTTACTATAATTATTAAGATTGGCCTGCTCATGTGTCTCACAGGAAGAGGCTTTGTTCTTCTTTCTGCTAATTTCATGTGTTTTCTGTTCCTCTTGGGCTTTACTTTTATTTCTGTGCTTTTCCCACTTCTAGTATTTCTGTCTACAAATACCTTTGTTATTTCATCATCCTTCCCAGCACACACAGCCACCAGCTCCTGGACAGTTTCTTCTTCCTTTGCTTCTGTTCTGCTAAATTCACATACTTCCCAGTGCCAAGATGAGACCTCCAGACAGCTCCTACAGCGAAAGGTACGGGTCACACAAGTCTTGAGCTTTAGCTCTCATTCTTGTTCAGAAACTGGGATACAAGCACGCTGGCATGCTTCATTAAACCCAAAATGTCAAATCATCCTTCACAACCACCAAGCCCTCACGAATATGAGCAGCTCTCTGGTTTTGGAGAATTCTGTGATAAAGGACACAGCGTTTAGCAGATGGTGCTATTAGGAGGAAAAGTTAAAAAAGGAAGAGGGGAGAAGAATGTTAAAAGTTGAAAAACCTTGAAGTCCTAGATGGTGTAGGGATTCCTTGACGCTAAAATTGTTGTTAATCTTGTAGATGAGATGTCATTCTTTATGTTTATTGAAATAGAGGCAAGGGGGAAGAGAATGCATCACTGCTTTACATCATAACTGAAGCAAATCTGCATGTCCAGCCCACTGAAGAGACAGCTCTGTTTTCCTCAGCATCACTGCAAATGTACCAGGCAGTCTAGAATACTTTGGGATGTAAAATTTTGAGCAGTTATTTGATATATGTCATATCCAGTGGTTGACCTTGCTGTCCTGAGGCCACTTCCGTATGACAACTAAACTGCTGAGCACTCATTTAGCTTAATACTGGCTGCCACTGCTAATTCCCTAGCTTGTGGGATGCAATACTATGCGTTTCATAGAGCTGAAAGACCCTATTTTAGAAAACAGTATCGAAAACTGATGCCAGTGCATCACCACTCCTTCAGAGAAGGACTTGACCAACTCTCACTTTTAGTGTTTTATTGAATGTTTGGCTCAGTTTCCTTCTCACGAGCAAGGATTTTTGCATGGGTGTAGTTTTACCTTCTAAAATAACAAACGTCTGTCTGTTCGGTGATGTGTGTGCATCAGAAGACAGGGTAAAATAAACAGACTGCGGGGCTTTGATTTGCAGCACAGTTAAGCAGTGCAGGTAGAGCTGTGTTTCTTTTGGATCAGCTGCTTTGTTTTGCCTTTGCAGCGCACTTAATAAATGCTGCAGACGGGTCTTTCAGAGCTTATAAACTTTGCAGAAATAAAAAGAACTAAGAGGCCTGACAACTGAGAGAACTTTATAAGTGCCACTGAAAGCCAGTGGGTCCCCAGCTCCTGGGGAGTATATTAGAGCCCTTGCAGGGTTTATAAATTCTGCTTATTTACTGGCAGGTTTCCATCCTGGTCATAAAAGCCATAGGTCAAAAAGCTCTGTTAGATGGGGAACACGAAACCCAGCTTTCATTTAACTCCAGCTTCTTGCACAAGGCTGTGTAGCTCATCAGTGCAACTGTGGTGTACAGCCCTAAATGTCACTGGGAACCCATCTCAGTACAAGTGTCCATAGCTCCTGGCTTTGTGTAGAGCAGATCCCTGAAGAAGTGAGTTCCTGTTCAGGCTCTATTTACATCAATCTTTGCTCTTCACAATAAGGGAAACCCTAAAGGTTTGCTCAGGTGGGGCTTTGTCCCTGTTT
Organism: Alectoris magna; assembly: GCA_030625065.1. NCBI lineage: Eukaryota > Metazoa > Chordata > Aves > Galliformes > Phasianidae > Alectoris > Alectoris magna. Next base: position 9,244,157 of record CM060576.1, on the reverse strand, counting down.
GTCTTAACCCACCACCTGGGCTGCTCCCTGCCCCTGGGCTGTGAATCGATCTGCTGTTTCCTTCCCCTTCATGCACCCATCTCCATCTCAGGAAATCTGGGCTCATGAATAGACCAATTTGTCCACAGGAGTCCAAGCAGCTCCTCCCCTGTTCCACATCCCTCAGCATTGCTGTGGGCAGGAGGAGGAGGAATCACCAGATCACATTGGGCTCCTTCTAAGTATCGCACTCCTGGCTCAGCTCCACCCCAGCTGACAAGCTGCTTTAATGGATAGGCAGTGGCCTTCAGTGGAGGGGCTAAATTTAAAACTTTCCTCTGCTTCTCTTGTCAAAGTTAAAAGCTTTTCATGCCTGTGTTAATGTTTCCTTTTTTTCTTTTTTTTCTTTTTTTCCCTCCTGTCTGCTGGCACCAATGACAAATACTACATCTTGCATTGAGTAACAGTATATTGAATGGCTGGCAGAGGCAGAATACGGCACCTGTAATTTATCTCCGGGAGTTTGGGTTGGATGACACTGCTGGGAACAGACGGGGGCTCTGAGCTGTCACCTGATTACTAATTCTAGGATTTCTCCTCCGAGAGTGAGAAGGAGTGAGCTAGGATGAAGGGTACAAAAAGCAAATCAATAAACAGGTTAGTGTTTGCATCATTATTAACACTCGGGCTGTCAACACACCCATTGAAACGATCGCTCAGGGCAGCTTCAGATTTAATGGTCAGTGTAACAGATTTACTGTAAATGTTAGCTAAGGCACAGCAAGGAGTGGGGGGGGTCTCATTGACAAATAACAGAGATTTCAGTGGGATGCATGAAGCTGTTTATGTGTGTGCATAAATAACACAGCGATCGGCGCACGGAGGCGGGGGGCTTTCTGCAGTATTTCTTCCTGCGGGGCTGTGGCTCGTCCCTGCTCGCTGCCTCCCCTCTGGCAGCCCAACACAGCCACACATCAATTAAATCACAGGGAGCTTTGATCCCAGGAACCCATCACAAACCCCATAATTGCCTGGAGGAGGGAGAGGAGGGAAGGGTGATGCTGCCATCTGCACGCTGAGTCAGCTCATGGAGTTGGGTTTTGTTGGCTTTTGCTCCTGTTTTCCTTTCTCCACAGACAAAGTCATCTTTGCAGAGGTTCCTTAGAAGAGCTCCTGGCATTTCCTCTTCTCTGACAATGGGTCATACCTCTATGGGTAATGGACAATGGGTCTTCACGCTTTCCACAAGTAACAAACAACCAAGCAGCTCCGAACACTATAAATGAACATGTGATCAAGTGTTTCTGCTTAAATTACCAATGAAATGCTAAATCTGTGACAGTGTAAATTGGCTGAAGATGAATCCTCCTGACTCCTGTCCGCGCTCCTACTTTTTCAAATGAAAACCCTCATCAAGAAATTAAGCTGGTTGAAAGGAAAAGCACCTAGGTTCACATAGCTTGCAGGGTGGAGGGTTTCCCGGACTGCTCTGTCATCTGGATCAGACCCTTCTTCAGGAATACTCTGCTGCTTCTTCTGTTCGTTTGTTTTTAAAGGTTCCCACAGGCACACCTCCGATGGTGCTTCGATCTCCATAATTGTTTCTGCCCAGTGTTGCTGCCAGGAGAAGGGACCCAGAGGCTGAGGGCAGCACACATATGCTCAGACTTGCGGGCTGCTCACTGCCCTGTAGGTGTGAGGCTGATGGCAAAATGTTGCTCACTGCCTTCATCTTTCCAAACTGCATCTTCATCACCTGCCTCCAGGCAGACATCTGACAGACCCTAAGTCTCCTGGCCTCCAGAATGAAAGGGTCCATGCTGGGATCACCTAAACCAAATGGACTCTGCCACCAGAGAATCACAGAATCATAGAATCGTGAAGGTTGGAAAAGACCACAGAGATCATCAAGTCCAACTGTCAACTCATCACCACAGTGCCTACTATACCATATCCCTAAAATGGACCCATACAACATCAGATGCTTGAAATTTCCTAGGTATGTCCTAAAAATAACCCAGCAAAGATCTTTCAGGTGCTTCTTGTAGGAAACTTCTATTCAGAGCAGCTAAAGAGAGAGCCAGCAGAAACTTGGGGCAGCATTTGAGGCTGTTTGAGAGCTGTGTCAGTGTAGGAAATAGAGCAGGGCTCAAGGAAGGGGTGAGGTTGGTCACCTAGGAGATACCTTTGGAGCATGACTAGTGCAGCTGCCTTTCTTTGGTTTGTCCCAGACTTACTTAGTGGCTTGGGTTGGAAGGACGTTAAAGATCATCACAGCAGAGCTCCCTGAATTCTTGTCTGTCAGGCAAGGTCTTGCGATAAAGCCAAGGATGAGCCCACTACCACCAGCATCTTTGGGCTCTGGGATGGGCTGTGAAGCATCTGCAAGGGTTTTCCACACTTCATGGTTTCCATCACCTGCTGGGACTCTAACCCCTGCCCAGACTCACTAGGAATAGGCAGGAATTACTGATTTTCTGGGAAACAGAGGGTGCAGACAGGGTTGTCTGGTTTTACAGTTTGCAAGTGCAGTTATTAAAATACTCCAGCACTTGCTCAGCCTCCAGTAGCACGGTTCTCTGTCCTCATTGCTTGGTTCTGTGGTGTTATGTTGTGGTTAAAACCCACGTCAGGTACTATAATGCTGCCCCAGCTGCTAGAACCAGTGCAAGAACTCAAGAGTTACCACTTAAGAGTGGTCAGTCACTGGAACAGGCTGCCCAGGGAGTCACCGTCCCTGGAGGTGTTCAAGAAATTAGGAGATGTGGCACCGAGGGACATGATTAGTGGGCACAGTGGGTGGGTTGGGGTTGGTCTTAATTATTTTTGAGATCGTTTCCAACATTAACGACTCTATGATTCTATTATTCTATTAATATATCAACTCAGACAAAGATTCCAGAAGTGCTTGTGGGACAACCTGAGGCTGTGCCACCCACATATGCCCCATTGCCATTGCCAAGCTTCCCTCCTCATAGCATGTTGGTTTGTGCCATGGAGATGTCAGCTCAGCCTCCAGGGTTTTGTGAGACTTTCAACATTAGAAGCCCCCCAAAAAATAGCAAAAAAAACAAAAAAACAAAAAAAAACAACAAAAAAAAAAACCCACCCCAACAAAGAAAGTAGCAGCTGCAAAGCCAGCATTAACGTGTTTAGGTTTGATTTTGATTTTTAAAGGGCTACTGACAAAGGAAAGCTCTGGCTCTGGAGTCTCTCTGCAGAGTTGAGATCTAATGCTTCTAGAAGAGGGCAGCCCCATGAATTCAGAGCTGCTTGCTTCCTTTAATCTGCATCCTATTGACTAGGGCAAGAACACCCCCCTGCAAGCATTAATTGGAGCAAGCAGCGTCTGACAATTTTTGTTTAAACTGTAGAAGACTCCTCCCTGGTGAGAGATGTTCAGCTATCAAAGAGAAGACAAAAAACAACAAAACCTGCACATGGGCTGGCTGTGCTGCAGATAACCCAGTGGAGAGCAGCCCTGGAGCTGCGGGCATATTTGGACAAGGTGACCTCGCACCGAGCACATTAGTTGTATTATCGGCCTATAAACTGTCTCGCTGCTTTACGTACCCGTATGGCCCACATACTGAAGGAGAAGATTAGCTTGATTATCAATGGGGGAATGAGCCAAACAATTACTTTCATTATTGAATATCCAATTAATTATTCAAGAGGCCAATCAATTATTCATATCTCATTTAAACTGGGCGGGGGGAGAAGCGCTGCCACTTGGCAGGGATGTTCACAGCCTCTTCAGACGCAGCAACAATTCTGCTGCGACGGGAAGGAATGGTGATGGGAGCAAAAGCCAGGCCCCCAGATGATTTTCCCAGTGGATGTCCATCATTGTTGCCTTGCAGCACGGTCCAGAGCCCCTTCCAGCTCAGCACTGGTGAGCAATAATAGAATCATTAAGGTTGGAAAAGACCTCTAAGATCCCCAAGTCCCGTCCCACACCATCCCTATGCCACTGACCACATCCCTCAGTGCCACATCTCCATGGTTCTTGAACACCTCTAGGGATGGTGACCCCACCACTTCCCTGGGCAGCTGTGCCACTGCATCACCACGCATTCAGAGAAGTTTGTCCTGAAACCCAAGGGACCAAGCCGATGCTGTGGGAGCACTGGTGCATTGAGGACATGGAGATATTTGCTTTTATTTCAAAGAAGGAAAAATGCTCCACTTGAGAAAGCGAGGGGGAACCTTCTGAAGAAATCAGACTCAACTGCTTTTCAGTATCTTACAGCATGATGCATACTTTTTATCAGCAAAATAGTGGTGTCTTGCTTGCTTCATTTAAATAATTAACAATAACCCTCTGCTTGCATTTGCTATGCTTTATTTTGCATATAGTACTGTGCACAGCGCAGGGCGCAGGACTACACCCAGGGTGCAAATGGCATAGAAAAGCCAAGGTCTGGAAGCTCTGCCCTTCCATCAAACCACCCGCACAGGCGGCCACAGCTGGCTGCAACTGCTCCAGAGGCAGGGAACCAGCAGGAATCTCACTGCGTGTGCAAGACAAATGGGTCCCTGGGACATTTCATGCCTGGGAATGCTCCTTCTCCCTGCTCTCTCACACAGTCACCCGTCCTCTCTGCAGCCAAGGCCCAGCCCTCAGCTAATCTCAATTTTATTTTATTTTTATTTGTTACACAAGCAGATGTGAGTGATACCATACTGGAAACAAATTGTCAATTACCAAACAATCAAGCCCTCCATTTGTTTGTTAGATTGGCTCTCAAATAGTCCGATTAATTATAACAGCACTAATTATTAAGATACACTGGTAGTCATCTCCTATTTCAGAGAGAAGGAGAAAGTCCTTCCTTCTGCATTTGCTGTCACACAGTAGCAGCCTCATCCAATAGGGCGATTTATCTCTGTCAAGCCAGTAAAATGATAATGCCAATTAAATCACACAAGTAATTGCTGCCTGGGTCCCGGCGGATTTCCCCCAGCAGCCCGGTGAATACGAATGCTGCTGTGCAAGGAGCCCCACGCCCTCCCCATCGTCACACTGGGGACCCCAGGGCAAAGCTGTCCCCTGCAGCACATGTCACAGCCAGCAGTGGAGAAAGTCACTTGGTCTCAGGTAGGGCTGCCCCTGAGGACCCATGGTGCCTGGTCTGCTCAGTCCTGAGCTGTGTCCTCATCCCCTCCAACCAGAACATCAGCTGAGCTTCCAGCCAGGGTCAAGTGAACGGATAAACACACATGTGCAACACATACACACATGCAGCCTGGTCCAGAGAAGCCTGGTTAATCGCACCCACAGCTGGGAAAGGATGTGTATCCCCACCTCCTACTCTGTGCCTTCCACTAGCTGCAAGGAATTGACATCTCTGCATCTGGGCAAACCCCACCTAAAAAGATCTCCACCTAAAGTGTGATCTAAGCCAATTTTGCTTCTCATTCAATTAAACCCCGTGAAAGCAGGCACGTAACCTTGTTAATACCACATTTATTAGAGGGAAGGGGGACAGAAAATTAAGATATACTTCATGTTGTTGCTAATTAGAAAAATAGAGACTTTGCATCTGTGCAAGGCAGAGCAACATGTGGCATTAACAGATGTGAACTCATTACACAGCTGCATGGCAGGAAATTGTGCCACCACGGTGACAAAACCTCAAAATCAGATTTCTCCCCGTTCTCAGCTCCCCATAGCCTTCTTTTCTTCTCTTCTCCAAAAGTTGGTTCTATTTTACTCTGCTGTTGCTTTTTCCACCCCTTTTCCCCTGCTCGATGTTAGAAAGCAGGGGCAGTACTTGGAAAGATTTGCTGCCCACCTCCTGGGAAGCTCAGAGCAGAACAAGCCAGGCTGCAGTGTGCCAGCATGGGCACTGGTTCCTGGTAAAGCACAACTAAGAGGTGCTGCATGGCCAGAATAGAGTTCCTCCTGCCTGCCCCCAGTGCAGGGATTCCTGCAGGGGGAGAGCAGGGAGATCACAGGCTGCCCCTTCCCTAGGGTCTATACACTCTGCAAAGTGAAGGAAAGTGGGAGTAATACCTTAAACGAAGTGTCACAGATAGAGTGCTTCAGATCCTCCCCCTGGGAGCTGCCTAACACCACCAGTCCACTTGTCATCGACAGCCAAGAGCAGCCAAACAGCACGGCAATAGGTTGCTTTTGTATGGTTTCCTCTGTGTGTTCTGCTCAGCTTTTTGTCTCCGGTGCCGAAGCCAGTCCCCAGGGGCTGTTAGGAGCCTATGGAAAGAAAGCAGAGGTCAGCCTTGGGATTCCTCTGCTACAGGCTTACCACAGGGGGCTCATTTGCTCTCTGGCACAGTTGAGAGCAGCCCAGCAAAGCAGCTGCATAAAAATGCAACAACTTTGCGAGGCACCATCTCTGCCTTACTCAGCAGGGTTGTCTGACAAAGCTTTTCCCTTCATTTCCACAGGCAAAGTGGCAGCCAGTGTGGATTTTACCCCAGCTGCTCTGAGCAGCCGCTGTAGCAATGTTCCTCGCTCGTTCCTCATTTTCTCGGGGCCCTTTATCCTTCCTTTGTCCCATGAAAACACACTGCGTGCAGCACAGAAACCCGTCACCCCACACACTGCGGAGGCCTTCAGTCCCTTTGTGCAGGCTGTTTCATTTCATAGACTCAAGGGTCACTTTTATTGTGGTCTCTGCTAAATGAAATCACAAAAGCAATTTAAAATCGCTTAAGCAAATCATGAAAGATGCAATATGAGGAAAAGGCTGTGAATAATGGTTAGCCTAAAGCATTGCAACAAAGGGAGTGACTGTGCTTCTGTCGGGTCCTTTCTCTTGATCTGTATCCTTCATGCTGAATTCCTCATCTCCTGCCTCAGATTTTGGGCAGGAACTCATCAGAAGAGAAAGACACTCTTATCAGATTTCTAACATTGCCTGCTATTCTTCATGGGAAATGATCTCCAGGATGTAAAAAGAGTTGCACCTGAGTACAGCATTTCAGATATGCAGTAGCCAGAAAAATAAGAAGAAAAACACAGGATTCCAATTTTATCTTACAGTGATTTTTCTGGGAGAAAAGCAATGCCATCATACTCTGCGCACTTCATCTTTATCTGGCCATCTGACTTTGCACAGTACCTGCTGGCTGCTGCCAAGCTTTGTCCTGGAGCTCAGTGGTCCAACACAGAACGAAGACTGCGAGATCAATTTTCTGCTTCCCATCTCTATTCCATCCCATCATCAGGGATATGCATCATAGGATATTTTTGTTGTCACTTGCGTGGCACTGCTCCCCATGCTGCCGTAACCTCTAAGCTGAGCTACCACGTTAGCTCAGATTTTCCAAGGTGCTCAGTACAGCCCAGAGAAGAAGACCTTTCTATCTCTTCCCCCAAGAAATGATTCAGTAAATGCTTTCAGCATCCATGCCAAAATAAACACCCTCCTTATAAGCATATGCTTGATAATAACATTTCTCACTTCTTCAATTAGCTCAGATAATCTTGCTAAAAGCTATTAATAAACCACCTTTAGCTGAGGGCACATGTGCACCTGTGCTTGCAGGAAGATAAGCCATCTCTGGTAGAGTGAGAGCGTCAATGAAAAATGAACTGCCTGAAATTAACTTTAAGCATCCAAGTGATTAAACCATTGTGCAGTGATTGTGTACGATACTCCCTTCCTTTAGCAATTAGGGCTGTATTGATCAGATACCGTAAAGAAAGGGACTGGCAGAGTCATACTCATTCAGGCTGCCATAATTAAGAGTGATCATCTATTGTTGTGGAGCACACGCAGCCCAGCCCCGCAGCCACATGGACACGTGGATGGAGCATCTGCTCAAAGGCAGAGCAGGAGCTGGCTGTAGTTGCTCGGTAGCATCAGGATGAAATCCATGTCTTCCCCCATCAAGAAAAAAACACCTCCTACAAGAGTCCTCCTTGCTTTCCGTAACGAATAGTGGTTGATAATGCTTTTTACTTTTCCCCAGTATACATTCAAGCCCATCTCCTGCCCATAGATGCCCATCTCCTGCCCGTAGATGCCACTTGAAGTTGGCTCCTTGAGCCTGTCTTTCCTAGGGAACTTGTTTCTTGCAGCTGCTAATGAAACCTGGCTAAGCAGCAATGTGCCCAAACTCTGCTTTACCCTGGTGCATGGCTCCAGCCTGTGACAACTGGCATGGAGTAGCAGCAGTCAGACTGTATAGAATCACAGAGGTGCAGAATCATTAAGGTTGGAAAAGACCTGTAAGATCAGCTAGTCCAACCCAACCCACCGTGCCCACTGACCACATCCCTCAGTGCCGCATCTCCACAGTTCTTAACATCTCCAGGGACAGTGACTCCCCCACCACCCTGGACATCTGTGCCACTGCATCACCACTCTTTCAGAGAAGAAATTTTCCCTAATATCCAACCTGAACCTCCCCTGGAGGAACTTCAGGCCATTCCCTCTCCTGTCACTTCTCTTGGGAGAAGAGGCCAATCCCCACCTCACACTACCTATTTTCAGGTCACTGTAGAGAGCAATAAGGTCTCCCCTGAGCTTCCTCTTCTCCAGACTGAACCATCCCAGTTCCCTCAGTTGCTCCCCGTAAGAATCCATTGTGCTCCAGACCCTCATTATTCCTATGAGAGCAGTCCTTCAGCATTTAAACTCTTGTGGTAAGAGATATTTCCTTGCTTACTTATGCTAGTTTCCCATATCATTTCTCAGTGTATTGATGTTACTTGCTCTGAGTCTCAGAAGTATGACATGTATCAACAAAGGTGTGTTAACTCTTGGTTTGGGAAAGGATAAGGGTCATTTCCTCATGAAGACCGCAGAACACAGCATGTGGAAGTGATGCAGTGGTTTATTATTCATCCACAAGACCTTGCAAAATTTGATGCTGGCATCTGAAAAAAAAATAGAGTCGATCACTGATATGTTCTTTTGCTGCTGTGGATATCAAATTTGATACATAAAGAGAAAGCATCTGGATTTGTGGGAGACATTTTGTGCCACAGAAACAAACCAAAAAAGACAGCCCAGCATTCAACCTGGTGCTTTAATACCTAGAGTCTCTCTTTCTGGTTGATGTGTATGAGTATAGCAATGTCATTTTCATATTTTCAGTACCTGTCCTGCTCAATCTAAAAGGATAGACTGGCAAGTAGGGATGGTGAAAGAGATTCTGGTCATTCAGTCCACATTCACGTAGAGCCTTCCTTTGATAAAAAACGTAAAGGAAGGATACCATCCTGCACTCTCATTTAGACAGGATCCATTCATTTCAAACACATCTCACTACTTCATTCACAGTTTATGTTCTAGCAGACGTGCCATGGCTTCACCACTGCCATCCCAGTTCTCTCTGCCCTGGCCCTCCCTGCTCATCACTGCTCACCTCCATGTCAGCTGCTGTTCTCCACTGAAAGTGGGTCTCCTTTCTCCCTCTCAGTGGGGAGCACTCGCATTCCCTTCTGTTTGACAAAACCCATGCCCCAGGTAACCGGTATGCCCAGGTGCTGCTAATCTGAACCACGGCACCATGACATTCTGTTTTGCACCAGTTCTATTTCCCTGTATACTTTGCACTGTATGAGCTGCTACAGGAAGAGATGGAGATCTCTGCTTGCTCCTCTCTCTCTCTCTCTCACAGCTCTGTGTTACTCAACAGCTCGTGCCCAGGCAGAGCAAAGGGTTAAGCACGAAGAACTGGAAGAGACTGTGCTGTCCTGACACAGCGCTGCCCTTTTGCCTCTTCCTCGCACACACACACTGTTCACATAGCCTGCATTCCTCTCCAGTTAACACCATTAAGCTTTGACCTGAACGAGAGATAGAGCTAAATATGTGTGCACCTGTCCTCTTATAATGACCTGCTATTATCATTTTCCACCCCTCTTTTTTGATTGATGGATATTATATGCATAATGACCCTCGGGATTTTTTTTTCCCCTTCTTTTTGTTAGGCTTTGCTAAAGCAACCTGCAAATTAATTTAATATCCTCTTTTGGTTGGGAGCTATGAAACGAGGGCTCGAGGCTGATGATGCGTAAACCATTTGTGGCATGTATTTAATCTCCGGACAATGGATAGAGATGTTAGTGCATGCTACACTAAGTTCTATTTACGCTGGCTATTAAGTGCAGTCAAGCTGAAGGCAATTGGAGCACATTACAGGGCCTAATGGGAGAGGATGCTACACAACAGTACATTAAAGACTGAAAATGAATTAAGAAGGAAGCATGGCAGAGAAAGCAGACAAGGAAAGGGTTCTGTATACAGATAACTCTTATTGACAGCACAAATATTCATGTACTCTGAGTTCCCAAATCCAATTTTGGTATTGGATACCACTCTAGAGGGAACGTTTTGAACTCCATTTTCATGCAGATACACAATGACTTGCAGTCTGCCCCCTCCCACCTTGCCCTCAGTGGCTTGCATAACCTGATGCTGGGAAGTACATCCCTGGTGCAGACTGAGCTGGATTGTTCCTGATGAACCAAACCAGACGCACATTTTATTCCCACTCCCGAAAGCGCAGCATGGCCCAGGAGGACAGAACACACCTTGCTGCACTCCCACTTCTGGTCGTTTTCTCAGCATGTTTTCCTCCGGTTGCTGCACAGTGAGAAAATTCATTCCCCCTGAGAAAGACAGGTGAAAAACACACCCTGGGAGAAGCAGATGAGTTGTGAACTCTGTGTCTTGGCTTCTGTTTTTTCCCCTAATATAGCGGTGAGAAAAATTATAGAGATGACAAAACAGCAGCCTACGGTCTTTTCAAAATCAAGATCCAAGAATCTAAGATTACATGACTTTATCCACCCCTCACCACGCACACAGAATTCGGGGAGTTTGCTTTTATGCAGAAAAATCTCCATCACAAGAAACCAACTTTCTGTGTTCCCCTGAGTAAGGTCGGCTTCATCTCACTGTAGGAAATAAAACCCAGTTTATATTTTAGAGCTTATGCATGAGAAAGAGAAGCAGTGATAGCCTCCTGAATGCGTGTGCTGGCCCCCACAGCCCTGCTCAGTGTTCCAGTAAAGCTTTCCCACCATCAGGCTGTAGCTATCACTGTTCCCATGGCAGGGATTCACACCAGATCATAAAATGGCTTGAGTTGGAAGGGTCTTTGAAGGTAATCTAGTTCCAGCTCCCTGCCACAAGCAGGGTTGCCAACCCCTAGATCAAGTACTAGATTAGGTTGCCCAGGGCCCATCTAACTTGGCTTTGAACACCTCCAGGGATGGGGCATCCCCAGCCTCTCCTGTGCCACTGCATCACCACTCTTTCTGAGAAGTTTTTACCTAATATCCAACCTGAACCTCCCCTGGCGCAACTTGAGGCCATAAATAGGTGCACACTTAGCAAGGAACCAATCCTGAACCCATATTTAGACAAGACAAGGGAGTTTTCCTTCAGAACAGGAATATGTTAGTGAACAGTTTTTCTTTTTAAAGACTCCAGAATCTTACCACCTCCTCCTCTTCCCATTCCTTGGAGCACCAGTACCAGTTAAGCTAGTCAAGCAAGGCATTGACTAACCACGTGTACTACTGCCTGTGATGATTTTAGCACCACCTCCTGCACTATTCCTGTGCCCACAGCCCAGATCCATCCAGCCTTGATCCATCCAGCACCCCGCCTTGCTCATTGGTAAACCAGGAACGTTGCTCTGAGGCCACATGGATGGGCCTGTGAGTAGCACAAAGCAGGCAGCACTTTGTACTTTGCCTTCTCGGCAAGTTTTATACAGCTTAACAAGTTCCCCACAGTTCAGTGAGTGCTTAAAAGGTTCAAAGTTTCTGGGTGTTTATAAGAATGTCTGTGGTTTATCACCGATGCAATAAAATTGCTGGGGAAAAAAAATAATAATAATCATAACCTATGGATTCAACCCAACAGCAATGTCACAGCGCAGCTCAGCAGCCTTCCCAGCCAAGACACAACAGCCATTTTCAGGTGATTAAACTCCATGCTAAAGCCAAGATGAGAGCTCAATATGCAGCACCATGATCCCCTGTTAGGAGTTAGAAGCACCTCTTGGTGGCATGGCATTATGAAAACAGCCCTGGGAATAGCTATGTGCTGGGACCAGCCTCACGTGGAAGCTGTCACACTATCACCATGGCACATGCACAGCTCTGTGTACTCCACACACCCTCAGACGATGGTTGAACCACACCTTGGGACTGGCTCACGTGTGCTTCCATGAGGGAAGGGAGCAGAGCAGTGTCACTGCTGACGCTGCTACACCATTGGTGTAAGGGGACTGCTCTAGAAAAATAAACATGTTTTTCTTTTTTTAAAAGAATATCATTCTTAAAACACAATTATCAGTCACCGCCTCTGATCCTGGTATTTATACTCAGGGGATTGTGCCATTGCTCTCACAAGCTCTGGGAAGTGCCCCTTTTGTGCATGTAATGCTTTTGTAGGGTGTGAATAGAGGGAGAGAGCAGAACAAGTGAACTCAAGGAGAAGGAAAAGCCTTCCAGTGAAGGTACAGGTGGAAGAAAGAAAGATGGAAAAGTAACAAATCCTCTAAGTAAAGTACATGGATTCTCTATCAGGACACCTCACTGTTATTGCTGCCCCAAAGCTCTGACAGTGCTGATGAGCAGAACTGGTGTTCTCCCAGGCCCAAGAGGTCCAAAACAGAATTACAGAAGTCATTACATCACAAGATCATGAGCAACTGACCACCCGCACCCCTCCATTTTGTCCTCCAGCTCTTAGGCTGACGTGCCTATCAACCCAGCATCAGTGATCTGTGGCACCCGGCAGAGGGGTGGAAAGTTCACATCTCCCATAAGAGTGACAGAACACTCCTGCTTTGCAAGTCAGTCCGTATTTTCAGTTTGTCCTGATGACTTTGTGATAGCTCTCGGGAGCACAGAGGCTGTGTATGCCCCAGATAACCTTGGGGAATCGGGTACATAGGGGTACTGAGGGTAGGAAAGCACACTGTCCTGATACAGGAGCTTGATACAAGGGCAGGAGGGACAACACTTAGAGCAAGGTCGGCAAAGGAGGTGAGGAGGAGAGACTGACTTTTGTAGAGAAAACAAAACATTGTCTCAACCAAGCCGCTGGAGAGGTAAGGCATGGCGTTGCATAAGCGTATCAAGAGTAAGAACTATGTGTTTATTTACCTGACTTAAAGTCAATGTAAAAGTCCACACAGAGGCTTTTGGATTCTGAAATGTCATCACCAGCACACACAAAAAAGTAAGTGCTTAGGCACTGGATTGCTCTATTAAACAGGAAATTGTTCAGCTTTGCACTGAAAATCTCTTCCCCGCTTCATTTTCCACCTTCTTTTGTCCTCTTCATCATTCTGGAAAGTCAATTTTTAGGATTTTGCTGAACAACCGCAGCAGACAGGCTTGGCAAACACAGCTTTGAGGAGAAAGGCAGCCCAAGGCTCTGCAGCCCTCACGTTACCCCTTCCTGCCATGGGAAAGTGGGTATTTTTACTTTTCTGATGTCCCCAATGAATTTCCCATAAGTAACAGCCTTTGCCCTGTAGCCTGCAGGTCAGGCAATTAGATTAGTCGGATCCATCTACCAAAATGTAGCTTTCCCTTTTTACATTTTTAATATATTCTTTAATCAGAAATGATTGAAATAATTATAGCTCAACGTTTTGATTTCAGAGAAGTTTTTGGGAAAGTACCTGAAAAGAAGCCTTTATTCCACAGATTGTCATTGAAAAGGTATAAAATCTGATTCTCCACCTCAGCTCTCCTACAGCTCTCAGCAGCCCATAATGATGGCAGCTTCTCCAAGGGCCATTTTTACATATTTTTCATAGGTTTGTATTTAAGCTAGTAAAACAAGGAGCTGGTTCACCATGGTACTGCCCATCTTACATAGCTCTACCCTGGGTATTTTATAACATCTCTGGTATTCCAAAATAACAGCCCTCTGCCTCTCTCCTTCCCTTAACACCGCATTTTGTGATGCAGCAGTGATAATTTGAGCTGCCACATTCAGAGAATCAGTAACCAAAGTCTTTTCCTCGCCTCTCTCCATGGCATGCTGAGCATCTGGCCACAACACTGCCTGGTATATATATGTCAGTGGTGTTGCGAGGTCTGTTGTACTGAACTCATCTCAGCCCCTCTCTATGGGACCACACACTCTCTTCACCTACAGATCCCAAGCAGCCCCTGCAATTAATACCTAATTAACAAACAAAAGCAAAGACACCAGGTGGAGCAGCACAAAGCCATTCACAGCTCACAAAAGGGAGCAATTATCTCCTGCTAGTTAAGGACAGAGAGAAAAATATTTTGTCATAGAATGAGGCGATGATGCCAAGATTGTGTTTAAAAGAGTAAAATAGGCTCCAGCACAAGTGCAAGATGTAGGCTTTGGTCTGGGTGTTGGAGGGCTGTAGGAAAGAAGGGGAAGGGCTTTTTAGCAGGGTCTGTTTTGACAGGACAAATTGAAAGAGGAGAGATTTAGATTAGATAAAAGGATAATGTTTTTTACAGTAAGGGTGGTGAGGCACTGGCACAGGTTGTCCAGAGATGAGGTGGGTGGCCCATCCCTGGAGACAACCATGGTCAGGCTGGACAGGGCTTTGAGCACCTGATGGAGCTGTGTGTGTCTCTGTGAGATGCAGGGGAAATGGGCCACATGGCCTTTAAGATTGCCTTCCAACTCAAACAATTCTATGATTGCTTATGGAAGGCATCACCTGGACCAGAGGTCATTCTGTGCCCTTTCTGGAAACAGGACCTGGAAACCCACTGCTCATCCAAAAGCTTTTAAAACAGGTTATTCATGTCTTTCCATGTAAGCCATGAAGTCACTCCCACAGGAGTGAGACCTGCAGTGCCCACCCATCTCCACTCAGGTTTTCGGGCCCCGTGATGCCATTTGCTGTGTGCCACATGCCAATGCCATCAGCAACCCCACTGCACGCACAGTTCCCCATCCTGCAGGGGCCAGCCAGTAAATCAGGCCTGTAAAAGTATTTTTGGCCTCCTGCCCAGTATGTGTACCTCTTAATCCCTAATTCCAATTGTGTAAACAAGTCATGACATAATGGGTGTGCCTTGGAAATATGCTCTATAAAGTTGATTACCACGCTTCGTCCTACTAAAATAGCAGTGGCTGGAAAACTATAGATAAGGGTAAAGCAATTTATTCACATTTCCAAAGGAGATGGGCACATTTTGGCTTGTCAGAGTTTGATCAAACTTGACAGGCAGGCCCTAGAGCTGCTTCAGAGCTCTTACAACAGCTCATTTCAACTTGTACTGGGCAGGAATTTTAAAATCAGATCTCTCAAAAGGTCAGATTGGCCATGGCTTTTGCTCAAGTATGCAAAGAGGGATAGTGCAAAAAGCATTGAATTGCTGGGGTGACCTCTTCTGCTATCTGCAGTTCCAGCTCCTGCCCCCAGCTCTCGCTGCTCGTGTGGTTGTAGGGCTGGGAAAGGAAGAGCCAACACCATTCCTGCTGCAGCAGATCCCTATGCAGCCAAGCTGGCTGTGCTGGGGAGGATTTGTGCCATGGTAGCCTGGAACAGCTGTGATCCATTGGTTCATCCAGGAGCCTCCAAGAGCCTCATCCTGCCCAGAGATCCATGTCAGCGACAAACTGAAGCAGGCATCCTTATCCCATCGACCTCCTGCCAAAGGGGGAGGACTCGTATCAAGACTTTCTGCTTTCCTGCAAGCCCATCAGGCTAAATTTTCAGCATCCTTCAGCAGGGCATGTTTCCCTAAAACTCTTTTGGGATATGGACTCCCAGTGAAACACCAACCTCCAGATCTGAGCTAAGCTGCACCAACCTTCTCCCTGCGGGAAGCATACCCTTGAGCTGAGGACCCCACACAGCCTGAGGGAATGCGATGGGCTTTTCCAAATCTGCACAAAATCCCAAATCTGCCCCAAGTGTCCAGAGAGCAGAACAGCTCCATGGTTTCAAATTTCATTTACAAATCAATTCTGAGGAAAACAGCCCCACTGTTGAATGTCGGATGTTAGGAAATCGGATTGGATTATGGATATCAGCGTGGATATTAGGGAAAATTTCTTCACTGGAAGAGTGGTGATGCAGTGACACAGCTGCCCAGGGAGTGGTGGGGTTACCATCCATGGAGGTGTTCAAGAAAAGGGCAGATGTCACACGGAGTGACATGGTCTAGAGAGGTCACAGATATGGGATGGGGTTGGACTAAATGATCTTAGCGGTCTTTCCAACCTCAATGTCTCTATCATTCTATGAAGGCATTAAAAATTGATCTAAATCACACAAATGGAGAAGATATATATATCCACTCACGCATGAGTTCAGATCTCTTTTTAAAGGTAGAGGAGCCCAGAAATTTTCCCATTATCTCAAAGAGTGAGATAAAGTCCTCCGCTCGTAGAATTAAGGCTGTAGCAGCTGGTGGGGTTACTGAAGCAGCAACAGCGAGCCCTGCTCTGCGTTATGAAGACATCACTTTCGTTGGAGAAGAAATGTTAACGTGTGTTCACAGACGCATTTCTCCAACCTGAATCTTCAGGCACCCCCCACCTCCCGCCCTCTCCCTCTGTCACCTCTTGAAAAGGTTTTTTTTTCAGGCTGGGACTGCGCTCAAATTCCGTCTAATTGGAAGGAAACGTGAGACCCAACTCTCGGTTCTCATTGGCATGGAGACGCTTGCGTACAATCACGGTATGCAAAGCAGCAGAAGTCTGAATTCATAATTGGACGTTCCAAAATGTAATTATGAAAGATGAAATGCTCCTTTCAATGAGAAGGCCGTAAATAGAATAATTAATTTTGTGTTTGCTTGAACAATCCTGTATTATGGACCTTACACTGGAAGTGAAATTAATTAAGTGCACCAGGATTTATGGAGGAGGTGAAGAGAGAGGGAAAAAAAAGAATTAATCTGAAGTAAAAGATAGATGACTTTGTGAGTGTAATGATGCGTTAGTCTGGGGTATTCTTTAACAAATTTAGCAGGCATGTTCTGGGTACAAACAGCACTCACTGACAGAATTATCTCAACTAATGCAGCTGCTGGACTCTGAGCAAATTGAGATTGCAGATGAGTACTCCAGATTTAGAGCTGTTAACCCTCCCTGTGCTGGGAACTGCGCTTCAGTTCACTCCGAGCATTTGTCTGTCCTGAATGAATGAAGGATTTCAGATTTACCAGCCTGGCAGGGACCCCCACAGCACAGGGCTGCAAGCACTTACAGCATCCAGAGCAGTCACTCAGAGACACCTCCACTCCCATAAACGTGATGTCTCACCGTATCATTTGGAATAAAGGGATGGCTCCGGCTATAGATCGGTGGCTGATCGATGGGCTCAGCAGTAGCACTGAGGATGTAGGGATGCAGGGTGGCTCGGTGTGTTGTGTCTCTGCAGTGTCAGCTTTTTGGAGGCTGGGATGCACTGAGCAGCCGTAACCCCTGGGAATTCTTGGAGATTCTGGGAAGTGGCTGGTGAGAAAGTACTGGTGCAGTTCCAAAATGGACAGATAACCCCCAGGGGTTGAAGAGAGGATCCCTTATCTTTGATTTATTGCTGGCCTTTCTTTGCTGGGAAATGAACTTTACTCAGGTCTGAATTTATCCCATTGTGGGATGACAGTGGGACAGCTGGACATGACCCTTCCTCCCTCCCATCAGCATCTGCACAAATGGTACCAAGTGATGATCCACACTCATTATGGCAAACTTCACCCAGGTCCTTGCAGAAAGCCCAGTGGGAAGTACTGCTTGATGAAGTCACCAAGATGTAAAAGATGGGAAGCTCATAAGTCAGTAACCACCATCGAACTGGGCAGGCTCACACAGCAGGTTGGAGCCTGTGACTTGTCCCTGTCCTGATCAGGTCCTCAGCATCACCTCCTGGCCCAAGAAGGCTCCAAAGCAACGGGGAAGCTTTGTCCCAAAAAGCAGAAGCACAGCAGCAAGAGCTTCTTTCCACACAGAGACACTTCTGAGAGCCACCAGCTGCCTGGGTGACGGCTCCCCAACAGCATACATACAGCCCTGGGCAGCAGAATGCATTCGGGTGCTATGCCTGTTTCCTTCCTGCTATTTATTCTTGTTTTCCACAATAAAATGCTAAATATGAACTATAGATACTCTGCTTTAAATTGCAACAAGAGCTGCATTTTCCACTTGCTTGGTTATAGCTCTTTAAGTGATACATTATATTGTTTGCCAGAATACTTCTACAAAATCTTTGCTTCATTTAACTTGTAGAACAATTCAGCCAGATTGGTCCATAAAAGGTGTACTTAAAATCAGGATTACCCTGGGACTCAAAAGTGCTGGGTGCTAAAATGCAGCCTCTCATTTCCCATGGCCTTCTGAGCATTCGAACATATTTATACCTTCTGCATTGCAGCAAACTTAATCAGAAGGACAGGCTTGCTAACATCTGTGCATTCCATTCACTTCTGGAGTCATCTCAATCTCTTCTGAAACCTGATTCTGGCTGTCATAACCCATAGCTCTCCATGCTGGGCATTATTCGGACATTTAGACATCTGTCATCAGGAAGTGTGATAGATGGTTTTATTAACCCGCAAAGGCAAAGGCTGTGACAGTGAAGGACTCTGATGCAGGGAGAAAGTATTTTGCAAACCTTACAAGTGTGCCTGATGCTTTTCCCAGCCTACGGTTGCAGTGGGGACTGAACATTGGAAGTGAAAGCTGTGTTACGCATTAGCTGGAGCTGAACAAATCCAGTAGCGTAGGTGTTAATGTTATCCCCAACAGCAGCAAAAGAGACTTTTCTGAACCACTCTCCAGCAGCACAAACTGCTCCAGGTGGGAGTTTTTGCAGCAAACTGCAGCCCAAGAGGAAGGCTGTGCTTCCCGGAGGCATTTGAGGAAAATGGAGTTATGTTTTAGTAAAAATCATCACAAAGATTTCATTTATATTCTTCAGGAAGTGTATACAAATTCACCAG
Organism: Alectoris magna; assembly: GCA_030625065.1. Lineage (NCBI taxonomy): Eukaryota > Metazoa > Chordata > Aves > Galliformes > Phasianidae > Alectoris > Alectoris magna. The sequence goes on along the minus strand of CM060576.1, from coordinate 9,225,283 downwards.
TTCGTCCCTGCAGCAGTTATTTGTTCAGTCCTGCCCACACGCCTTCTCCTTTTAGTTTCCCACTGAGTGGTCACCCCTGGGCAGGGCTCTACCCACAAATACCTCTGGCAAAATGGGAGCCAAAGTGGAATTTGGGGATGCTGAGTGTGGGGGTTCTGCTCCTACCCACAGGCAGCTTTAGCCCAGTCAGGGGCAGTACTTGCTGCCTCACTACCTTCCAAACAAAGTCAAACACAGTCTATCCTTGCTGGTTTTCCATCCCCTGTGATTCCAAGGTTCCTGTACTGAGGCCCTCAGAGAAATAAGAGCAGCTGGAGACACAGGAGTATCCCGCTGCTCTTTCTTTCCCAAAGTGCCTGCAGCCACCAACGGCCTCCCTCCTGCAGGCACAGCCTTGGGAGATCTGCAGGACACTGGAATTACATCCTCTGTGGGTCTGAGGCAGAGGGATCTGAGCAACCTGAAAATCCCAGCAGCGTGCTGTGTTACTTCTCACAAATGAGAGGAGGAGGGTGCCTGCATTTGGAAAAATGTAGTATTTGGACAAATACGCTTTCACAAACAGCTTTTCCATCAAATTTCCTTTGTGATCCAGAGAAAATCTTCTGCACTGAGTCCTGGGAAGGACCTGAGCAATTGGCTTGCGAGGACACAGAGCTACAGGGCTGGTGTGTGAGGTCCATGTAGCTCCAATTTCCCCTCTCCTTGCTGTGATCAGACTGCTGGGAATGAGCCCCTACAAACACAGCAGAGTGTGGCTGTCACATATGTGTGTGTGCGTGCATATCACTCACAGCATTGGTACAGAGAAAGGTGAGGTGCTGGTGAGTTTTATCTGTCTAAGAAAGATAGGATAAAATGAGTTGCTTCTTTTTTTTTTACAATGAAGTGTGCACTCAGTGTTTGTCTTTTTGGGAAAAGCTGAATGCAGAGCTTTAGATCTGTAGGTATGGGCTCATTGTATAATGAACATTTCAGGGCAACCCGTGTTGTTGGTGTGGTTGACTCCCATGGCATTGGTGCAGACTGCGAGAGGTGGGCATGCAGTGATTGCTTTGAAGCCCCGATCTCTGGAAATGAATGACTGCCCAGAAACCTCAGCTTTCATTATGAAATTGGAGAGAAAGAGAGTGGTAACATTTTTCTGTACGAGGAATTTCAGGATGTGATTTAAACAGAAATAACCAGCAAAGCAGGCGGGATCAAAGAGTTTGTGTGCAGCAAAGGGAAAAGCAAACTCAGAACCATCTTACACTGATTTTTGCATTGCTTCGACAGCGATGCCACATGCAGCGTGCAGAGAGCAACGTGTTTCGTCTCATGCAGAAATGCAAAGGCTGATTTTTGGAAACATCCTCTCAATAGAAGCAAAAAAGAAAAAAAGAGAAAGAAGGCAAATCTCTCTGGTCTCTGTAACAGCATAATTCAAACTAATAACAGAACGCAGTTTTGCAGTTTTAGGTTATCAGAAGGAAAGAGAAAACCTCCCCAGTTCCCCCGACGCTGATTCATCAAATAAATTAACTCCGTCCATCAGTTAACTCTCACTGGTCAAATAGGGTTAAAATTCTTGGATCTAATTCACATTGCTAATTTCACAGAGGGGAAGAAAAGCACGGAGGGATAGCAAGAGCCAAGTACGTTATCTTGCTGTAACTGACTGAACCTCAGGGGCTGGCGTTTTATTCTTGCAATATTTCTTTTAATAAAAAAGTGCCTGATTAAGATACCCTTTTAGAAAACATTAATTCAGGGTCTAAAAAAAAAAAAAAAAAAAAAAAAAAATCAAATGAACTCAAATAGATTTTCTCTGGTACGTTAGCATTGCATTTAGGATAATGGATAGGGAGAAGGATGGATTCTGTAGGTATAAATCAATAGGCAAGGGGGTTGATGAAATTGCAACCTGTGAGAGCGAAGCCCTAGCGGTTTGTGATATCATCAGGAGCCCAAGATTAATTTGTTTGACAGCCCAGTCTCCTGCATTCATTATTTTAACAGCACACACACACAGGACCAGGATGCACGTGTTAACCCATCAGCTAACCGACGTTCGCCCACAGCCTCTCCCAGCTCCTGGCTCAGGGTGAGTTCAAATGAGCCAGCCAGGTGCTGGAAATCACACATTGCCATACATACTCTCCATTTTCCACGCAGATATCTCGCTGCTCGTTTTTCTTGCAAGCACGTGAGGAAGTCCTGCTCACCCCATGCTTAATCTAAAGGGCTCTGAAGCCGGTGGAAGTGCCATTGGTTTTAATAGCTGTTGGATCAGACCTTTGTTTTTGGGTATAGCCCCATTCATTTCATACAGCCTGTTTATGTGAGTGAGCTGGGACTGATCTGGCCTGAAGTCAGTGACTTTCCCAGCCCTGGGAAAAGGCAGCGATCCCTGCCATGTTCTGCTGTATGGTCTGCTCTGTCCAGCTGGAGCTAAGTGCACCTCATTGCTCAGGGAAATTTGGATCTGGACAATTCTTCGCTGATAAACAACATATTGCCGTAATTAGCGAGCATGGACTGGGAATCTTGGAAATGGAGCCTATCCAATCTGTCAATTTAGGACCATATTGTTTAATTTACACAGCGCAGCGCATTGTGCAACCTGAGAAGGCTCACCCGGCCTGCCCGGAGCAGGGCTCTCTGCTGCATTCAATTTATAGAAACAGCTCTTAGTTTCAGACTCTAATTTTGACACTCTCCTTTTTCCTCTTGGCCTCTGCATCCCAGTTGAAAGCGAACATGTACGGCTGAAAGAGGCCATGCACAGTTCCTGTGCAAGCACAGCCAAATTATTTCTCACAGCTAAACCCTGAGGTTCCCCATTTTCCAGCAAGAAACTCTCCCAGCATAGAATCATAGAATCACAGAATTATTAGGATTGAAAAAGACTCTCAGATCCCCAAGTCCAACCCCAACCCACCCCACCGTGCCCACTGCCCACGTCCCTTAGTGCCACATCCCCACAGATCTGGAACACCTCCAGGGATGATGGCCCCACCACCTCCCTGGGCAGCTGTGCCAATGCATTATCACTTCTGGAGAATGATTTTTTCCTTATATCCAAACTGAACCTTCCCAGGCACAACTTAAGGCTGTTACCTCCTGTCCTATCACTGTTAGCTGGGAAAAGAGGCTGCTCCCCAACTTGCTACCACCTCCTTTCTGCATGGGAGTCTTGGCGTAAGAATCATTGCAAGGGGGAACAGTAGGACCCAGTGACAGATTCAGCATTCAAGATCACATGTACTGACAATCCTAACATGCATCTACGAGAGAAGACAACCAGCATGGAGGACAGTATGGAGTCCAAGGTGAGCAACCAAAATCTGCTCCACGGAGTGCTGTTGGCTTTGTTTGTAAACAGCCTCCATTACTGTGAGCTGAAATGGCAACAGATACGTGCAGCGTGGCTGTTATAATAGAAATATGCATCGGATTCCCACCCTGCTTGACCAGCCTGCTGGGGCACCATGCCTCTTCTCATGTTCTCCAGGCCAGATTCTTCTTCCTCTACCAAGCTTCCTCTTCATCATTCTGTCTGTCTTCTAATCAATGCAAACCACTCCAACTTCTAAATGAAACTAATTTTCATATTGCCCAAATATACATACAGTTAAGAAATTACAGTGACAGTGATAAAAAATGTTAATTTTTCTTTCCAGATGCTTGTAAAACAGCCTTAACATATGTCCGCTGTTTAATTAACAGAGCGGCAGCGTGGTGGAGAGGAGCCAAACTAATAATTTAAAGAAGCATTCTCCCTCCCTTGATTTGAATCCCAAAACACATCCATCATGTGCATTTCTGAACCTGCAAAAGATTTAATTTTCTGAACTTTCAGCAAACATCATAAAACAAGTCAAAGAGAAACCTGGAGTCAGGAGTGATCGCCTTTGAGAGAGTTCAGCTTCAGAACTAGTGCAAGAAATTCATTTTGTTAAGTGACTAAAAAAAAAAACCAGCACTTTTTTTGCTTGTTTGTTTTTAAATTAGCTTTCATTGTCATCTCCTGCTGGGTGGCCAAGAGATGCCACTTTGCTGCTCAGGTTCCTGAGCTGCCTCCCTGCTCAGATTGATGAGGATGTAATTCCTCCCCACAAACAGAGCCAAGATCACACACTCCAGCTTCTTTTCCTATAGTATCCGAGCACTGCAACATTCCTGGAGTTTCTGTCGTTACCCTCTAAGTGCGATATTGAGGGTGTGAGCATGAGACAGAGCCATGGTAGCAGTGAGAATAGCAATAGTATGGTCTAGGAGATCTATGACCATGTCCAGACAATGTCATTGAGGCAAGGTGAACTTACAACCTTAAAAACTTATAACTTGCAGAACTGGCATGGAGATCATGTCCCTGAAGCCAAGGTGAGGCTTGCAGCAGGAGGCCTGCTCTGCCTCTGAGGTCCCATCATTGCCATTGGGGTGGTTGGGATGACCCTGGGTTACCTTGAAGTGATAAAAGCTCTCCCAGCCACATGTGGTGATTGTCAGCGAGCAGCTCCTTGTGAGCAGAGGGGATCAAACAAGAGGTGACTGCCTTCAGTTGCACCTGGGGAGGTTCAGGTTGGATATTAGGAAACATTTCTTTTCTGAAAGAGCAGAGATGCACCACTGGCACAGCTGCCCAGGGAGGTGGGGGGGTCACCATCCCTGGAGGTGGTCCCTGGAGTTCTTCATTCAAGAACTGTGGGGATGCAGCCATGATGGATGTGGTCAGTGGGCATGGTGGGCTGGGCTGAGGTTGGGCTTGGGGATCTCAGAGGTCTTTTCCAACCTTAATGATTCTGTGATTCTATGAACCCCCACCTGGAGATTTCTCCCACCCTCTGCAAAGCCAGTGAGTTCTCCTGAAGGACCAACACCACCGGGGAGAGGAGGTTGTGTTGTACCAGCTGATGGAGATTACACTCACAAAGAAAAGCACAGTGCAAAAGATAAAGCAGTGCTTTGTCCGCTGGGGAAACGCGCCCTTTTCTTTGTGGAGAAAAAGAGATTCATCAAAGAGGATGCTATATTTTACTCCTGTATTAAATGGAAGAGCACATACAAAGATTTCTGTTAAATATGAACCAAAAAATTAGAAAGGCAGTGAGAGTGCCCCTTCCTTCTACGCTTCTTGTAGGGACCGCTGTCCACCAAGCAACTCAGATATTAATCTGCTGAGTGCTAACTGACCCTTTGATCTCTCAGTTGTTATTTTGGGCTGGGTTATCAGGGAAGGCTGATAACGAACCCCAAATTGCTGAATGAAGAGAACAGCAGCACCTACGCCAAAGCCTGAAGTGGCCTTGTTGCTACCATAGCCCTGCATTATGCTGGAACCACCATCAGGCATCATTCCTGTGAGGGACGCAAAGGTGGACATCTTGGATGAAGATTCTTCTTAAACTATAAGCTGGAGACAACCATTTGGGAAAAAAATCCCGGGCGATGAGTCAGTTAACATAGCGGTGACTGTCTGCAGAAAGCTGGCCAGCTCTTTCCATTAAGGAGCCAGTCTTTGGCTAGCTCTCCAAAGGAGGCTCAGTGACTGTGTACATTAAAAATGCTATCACCATTATGGTCTGTTCACTAAAGGTACAAGAGCATGACAAATATATGTAATTTGCAAATTGGCCGGTCTTTTGCAATAATTTAGAGACACTAGTTAGAGGCAATAGAAATCTAACAATTACTGATGTTTAAGGTTTGCATTGTTGCTCTGTGAATATTTCATGCATAAATGAACTTCCCCTGGACCAACTGCTGTTTCTGATGAGGCGCTCTGAGGCTTTATTGCCAAATACACAGCAGGGCTCCCCCAATGAGCCACATAACAGATGATGCATCGTCTTCGCCGCTTAAATAATGCAGAGTATCTGCATTTTGTAGAGTGGTGGTACCGTTTATTTACATATCAATGGAGTGGCCAAAGCGAATACGAAGAAATATGTGAAGGAAAGGACACGGCACTTTTAATATTTCATATTCACCCTGCAGGAAGAGCCTCGGCTGGCTGGGTGTGAGTCAGAGTGCCTGGTTTGTGTGTGCACGTGTCTCCTTAACAAAATCTCTTGCACACCTGATGAAATGCACGCTTTCTCACATGCCTGTGAACTTTTTCGGAGCTAGTGAAAACAAAAGGGGTGTTCTGCCAATCAGAGGCTGGATCTCCAAGTGCTGTTTGTTAGGAATAGAAACAAGCCCACCCTCAGGTCTCCTCCTGTTCCGTCTGGGGCTGATGGGAGATGTAGTCTCACTCCGCACTGCACCAAAGAGGATTTCTGCTGCAGCTGTCAGGGCTGCAATGAGGTCCAGAGCCCATGGGAAAAGCATCACCTGAAGCACAGAACTATTGCAACAGCTGGTGGTGTCTCCTGCGTACACCAGTTTAGGTTCATGAAAGGAAAAATAATTGACAAAAGTGGGACTTTCACATCACCGTGTACATAGGACTGGGAGCTTCAGTGTGGGTCCTCTCTCTGGAGTTATGCAGCACTCAGGCATGACCCACTCATGGAATGCTCCTTCCTTACATATGGATGCACATCAGAGCTCTGCCCGGATGCACAGGGCACTGCTCCGAGTGCTGGCTGCCATCACTGCCCCCCCCCCCCCCCCCCCCCCCCCCGCATCCAGAGCAAAGATTTCCAGCTTCCACACATCGGTACTGAGATCAAATGAGTAAATCAGCAACCTGCTCCCTCGCTGGAATTAGTCACTCCATGGAGAGATGGGCACGATGGGGTGCAGATGCTGGTGGTCCACCTACAGGGCTGGGGGTGTGCTCCTGCCAGCAGCCCCCCACCTCCTGCCCTGCCCAGCATCTCCCTGCATTAAGCCACACGTGAAGGAGAACTGATGCACACCAGCCCTTTCTTGTACGATCCCATTAAAATTCCAATGCAAATGACCGGATTCATAATCCGAGCTTCATTGAGAAACACAGTTTCCTGCTTTCCCCTCTAATGAAATTATTGGCTGTGCAGATGCTCCATTTCTGAGCTAATTCAATCTCTGACTGTTTCTTTTCGGAGCATATGTGTGAGGGCAGGGCTGTGCGGAGCAGGGCCGGGTGTGTGCACACCCCACATCTGCACTGCATGCTCCCCATGCACAGATAGCCAATTATAATTATAAATGCGGTGGGAATACGAGCGGTGTATTCGATAGGCATGATTGAAAGTAAACTGGGAAAGCTAAAAGCAGCTTAGTCGCCAGAATGTAATACACTACAGGGGCAAGTTGTGGAAATGCCTGATTATTCTCTTTTGCTCACTGCATCCCTGGGGGATCTCCCTGAACTGCTCCTTTAACTGCTCAACTTGCCTGTTCCACCGTGATAGTCAGCAGATGAAGCCCTTCACATTTAAGTGTAATAGTGCCAGAGAGACCAACTGCTCCTCAGAGTTACGACCTATAAATGTCGCTTCTGTGTCAGAATGAGGATGTGGCACTGAAGATGCTGAAGTCTGCAGAGGGTTTGCTTGGCAATTCATGCAAGCCATTAAGCTCACTCCTCCCCTCGTCCCCCCAGCATTGTGTACACTGGGATTTCTTGCTTGCTTTCACAGCTTGCTGAGTGCTTCTTCCAAATCTGGCAATAACCAAGCAGTACATCTCCAGGACAGGTTGCTCTTCTTGTCACGGCTGTGGCAAATGGGAGCTCTGGGATGGGGTGCCTGTGTTCCCCTGCACCCTGTGGGGAGGGAGAGGGGGTGGCACAGGACGTGGCATCTTGCCCAGGGAGGTGGCTATGAGCCAGGTGCAGTGCTGCCAGATGTTTGTAGCCAAGGGAACAACCACATTATGGGCATCTCTCACCACTCCACCTTGGTCAGGACTTGATCGCTGCTCAGCCCGCAGGGTACAGCAAGAAGAGTGATAACAGAGGGCGGTGGTGTTGGTGTTTCTTGGCTCCTCTTAGCTGGAAACCCAAATAATCACTGCCATAAGCAACTTCTCAAAAGAAATGCAGCATTTACACCACAGCAGCACCTAGCCCAGCACCCAGCTTTGCTTAGGCACAGGGTAGATCTCAGATACGCAGTTTTTCCATTTGTGGATGGCTTTGGGGCTCAGTACAGAAAACACCACTCCGGGAGGGATTGCAGCAGTCACCCCAGGCTGGCATCAGCCTCTCCAAACTCCATCACCCCACGCGTTGGGCTCTGCACGGCTGAGCAAGCAGCTGATCCTGCAGCCACCTGACTGCAGCCACTGGTTGGAGCGGGGCTGGGATGGGGGGGCAGAGCTGAGGATCCTTTTGAGGCCACCACCTGGGACTGGCAGCGCTTCTACTAATGCACAGTGAGCAGCTAAATCATACATTATTGATTTGTCAGACATATTTGCATATAAATAAGCATGATCATTCATACAAACCTTAATGTTGTTGTTCTCCCTTTAGTGTTGTGATCACAGATGAATGACTCTAGTTAGACACAATTCAGGAGCGCTTGTACCACCGCAGCAAAGTAAGCTGCTGATTTAAAACTACATTTATTGGAGCATGTAAGTGTGACAGTCTATTGGTGAATTTGGGGATAATTAGTCTAAAAGACAAGATAAATGAATCCTGAAAGTGGTATTGTGATGAAGAAATGATCCCTCCATGCTAGTAAAGCTTTGATGCCAGAAATATTGTAAATGATAATTAACTGGGAAACACAGAGGAATTATATTTCAATTGTGTTTTCAAAAAGACTTAGGGTTTTACAGACAAATTGGTTGGGTTCTCCCCCTCCCCCAGCCCTGTGATTATGAAAGATCGTCTAATTTACAACTTGAACTATGAAGCGTATGACAAATCACTGGCTTGCTTTTATGCCTCTTGTTTGTAGATTCTCCCTGCTAGATATCCGCTTATTGTTTTTAAGCAAACCAAGACGTGTATTTTTCAATTAGTCTTTCCCCAGGCCTAATCTAGACAGATCTGCAGGCTGGCACAACACACTGACCCATGACAATTATATCTGCCGTATTAATTCATTAAGCGTCGCAGGATCAAGCTGTAAGATCTCGCTCCCTGATAACACCGGCAGCATGAGCCGGGTTAGTCTGCATCCCTCCCCTGAAAAGAAAATATTATAGATTGTGCAATGCAGGGGAAACATTGCTTGCTAACACTTCATTTTAATTGTCCTAAATTAGAGCTGAAGACTTACAGAACTGTGCGTGACAACCAATGAATACCAAATGAATTCATTAGGATCAGCGCTGTTACAATGAATAACTAACAAATCTATAACAGCGTCTGTACCCTTTGTGCCTCGCTGCCGGCTGCAGGACCCATCCTGGCATGGCTCCCTCTGAGTGCAGGGCTCACTTGCATGCTTGGGGTCAGGAGATGGATGCTGCTGCATGGTATGGTCACAGTGACACAGCCCGAGCCACGCCGTGCCTCCTCCCAAGGGGTGGATCCATCTCACTGGTACCATTGGGCCAACAAGAGCCCATGGGCCACTGGTGTGCCTGGAGCAGCCTGGGCCATTCCAGAGGCTGTGAGGGTCCTGGGGGCTTTGGGGAGGTGACGGTAAAGGGGGATAAAAAGGAGAAACAGCTTTGTCTGAATGAATCTTTGCCATGTATTTCTTCTGTAGGAGCCACCGTAACTTGCATATCTCCACCGGGCTGGGACAGGGGAAGGGGAAGAATGAGGGTTTCAGGATTATTGAGAGTTTGGGGTTTTTTTTCCAAAGCTGAGGGTCTTTTTTGGGGGGGGGTGGGGAGGGGAGGCAAGGGGAGGGGGGAAGGGGTGAATATTGACTATGGAAATGGAAAAGACAATGGCTGCAGCTGTGTGGCATCATGTCAGGGGAACATCCCAGACACCCTCCTGGAGCACCCCAGGGGGCATCGAAGCAGGAGTGGGTTCCTCCTGCCCAGGATAAGGCCAGTGTTGCCATAAAGGGTATCTGCTAATGGGATGTTCAGAGGGCTGCACACAGAGTCGGGAGAACACTTCGCTCAGCACCAATGCTGTTAGCTCCTACATGATGCTGAATTCTGCTTGCCCTGCTAAAGTCTCCCATGTTCCTAGCATGTAAAGGAGGGAATATTTCTGATTTCCAAGAAACCCAGAAATGTACACGAGCTCTCAAGCTGTAGCATTGTTGCTTTCAGAAAGGGATGCCCCACTTTATGGGGAGCTCACCACCTCTTGGTGCTGCCATGTTGGGGGTAGGTAGTGAAGCTTTGCCTTTCTGCCCCAGCCCCAAACAGTGGTCACTGGCCTCAAAAGGAATCCATTCTGAATGCTAACTCCAGCCCCTAACTTCCGCATATCTGCACCAGCACCACCAGTGGAGAAGTGCTTTGGAGTGGAACAGGATAGAGAGCAAGGGACGATTGCTTCTCAGTTTCCTTGCAGCAGTGCTTTCCGAGCCAAAGCATCTTGGTCAACATTTTCAAGACACGTCTAGCTTTTTGCACAGAATGCTTGGGTTTAGCATTAAAAAAACCAACCAGTCCTGCTCCGTAGGAGTCTCTGGGAAGGCTGAGGAAGGAGTGCCAGCCTGGAGATGAAGACAGCCAGGAAAGTGGGTCCAGGTGGTAATTTTCTCTGGAATGTCTTCCTGGGCTGCATTGCAGGAGCAGAGCCCTGCCCTTGTTGATGTGCTTTTGGGAAACGTGGTTCATCCTGGTAAAAGGAGGTAGAAGCGGGAGCCTCTCTGGTGTGCAGCCTCCATCTCCGTGCAGGCTGTTTGCAAACTCTCTCCATGCTTATCATCATGTAATTGAAATAATGCGTATTGACAGAGACTTGAAAACAACTGCTCAATTTTCCTCAAAATTCAATTAAACTTCGTTTATTCAGGGGATCGATCCAATTAAAAGGGGGGAAATTTCAGATGGTCCGAGCCTTACAATCCATCTTAACACACTGTGTCTATCACCGTGATGTAATAATTCCCCCAATCAATGCTTTAAAAGCATTTAGCAGTCTTGATAATTAACTTTTGTCAAAATAGCCTTACAAAGCAATAAATGAGAGCAGATTAATATGTAGTCATAAAGCTATGAATGGTTTAACGCTTTGAAAGGGTTGCTTCATAAATTTGACTTTTTTTTTTTTTATTTATTTCTCTACCATAATCTCTCCCTTCAATACTATTGCTCACAGTTTTGGTAGATGAGAATACCCTGGGCCATTGGGGTGCGCTCTGAATGGGCTGGTATAGAATCATAGAGTCATAGAATCACGAAGGTTGGAAAAGACCTCTAAGATCACCAAGTCCACCCCACCGTGCCCACTGACAATGTCCCTCAGTGCCACTTCTCATCGGTTCTTGTACACCTCCAGGGATGGTGACTGCACCACCTCCCTGGGCTGCTGTTCCACTGCATCACCGCTCTTTCGGAGAAGAAATGTTTCCTAATATCCAACCTGAACCTCCCCTGGCACAGCTTAAAGCCATCACCTCTCTTAGAGCTGCAGCAATGCCACTTCCCCCCATGGAACTGACCCCATTATGCAGCCTGAGGACTATCAGAAATGTCCACAGGGCCTTTCACAACCGCGGCATTGGGAAACATGCTCTGTTCTGACTTCACAGAGGGGTTGTGCAATGGCTTCTAATTGGGGCACTTCTCTAGGAAGTGCCCAGTTTGAATGTTTGTCTTCCCCGTGACTGATTCTAGACATTAAATCTCCCAAATACCACTGTGGTTTCAGGCTGATCCCAGCAACTCCCACCCTGCTTTGTAACATCTGTGCATACCATACATTGCTATTCTTAGAATGAATAGATAGGCTGAATAGTTTTCTTCCTGCATATAACTGTGTTTAGAAGATGCATCCATCCCCCCTAGCCTGCTTTTTTCACTACTCACCTAAAGAGTCAAAATTGGCCTGGACCTGGCTTAGCAATGGGAATCTTTCCTCTTTCCTAAGCTGTGCAAGGCAAGAGCAGGAGAAAAGCTTCTGTTCCAAAAAGACGTCCAGATCTGCTTGTGCAGAAATGCACACTTTTGTTTTAACGTTAACAAGTTCCCTGGCTAAAAATCTCTGTGGGCTAAGTCCAGCGGAAAGCAAGCTGTGTGCAGGACCCCACTGCTGGGGGCGGACGAGCAGCTCTAGATAACCTATTTAAATTCTTTTTCAGCGCTCACAGTGTGTGGGTGGTGTTGGAGGTGACAGCTCCCAGTGTGTCAGTGGGCAGAGAGACGTGTACCTGCTCCTCCCTGTGCTTTCCTAGCAGCAGTTAATGCACCGGGTGGGCTGGGAATGAAGGCAGATGCTCAGAGGGGAGGCTCTGCATCTCCCCTCTGAGTGCAGCTGCACCGGGCTTCAGCACTGCCCTGGAGTGGGCAGACAGAAAGGAGCCCAGGCTCTGCTCTGCATCATGGCAGCATCCCATTAGGGCAGGTAGCCTTAAACCTGTGCATGCAGCAGCAACTGGTCCAGTCTGCAGGTACACTGCAGCCACTCTTGTCTCTGTGCTGTGCATGGGAGGCAAAACATGCTGTGCAAAGGAGGTTGTCCATCTCACACAACAAGATGCACACCTGTGGTGAGGCACAGCAGCCCTTAACCAGCTCACAGCAGCAGCCCCCATCCACATGAAGTCACAGAGCAGAGGAGGAAAACACGCCACACTGAGTACTGGGTGTCGAAGGCTTCATGCCAGCCCTCAGCCCCTGTGCCCCACCAGTGCCTGCAGACTGGGTGAGTCTGTGCAGTGCTGTTTACAGACATTGGGCCAGGACTCAACGCGTGCAAAGCATGCCGACACTGCACAAGAAATGCTGTCTGTGCAAAACCTGTCCACTAAGCAGAGAGGCCGGGCAGCAGCAGCGTTCCCTTTCTGCAAACTTTCAGTGGAATCAAGTCATTTGCACACGCCATTATTTGCAGGAGAAGCAAGCACACTCCTCCCCATCCAGCCCTAGAGGTCGGTGGTGGTGCTTTCTGCAGGGGCAAGGGATGGGGGTGAGGGGTGCAGGCACAGCAGGCAGCAGAACCGACGTGCTCCAATTGCTGCTTTCCGAAAAGATGAGATGCTCAGATAGGCTCCTGCTGACCTGGATGGGTCTGAAAACCCAATCGGGCAGCGGTCGCTGCAGCTGCACTGGGCTTCCCTAGGGGGGAACTGGGCCCTTCCTGCTTCTCTTCTAAGGGTTTCCATTTCATGTTTTCATTTCCAGCAGCTCAGTGTTTCGGGGGTGGGTAAGGGAGGACGAGCGCATGTTACAGAAGTAATCTGTTCCTCAGCTTTTGGTCCCTTGTGTCTGTTTTGCTGTTCCTTTGAAATAAAGGAATATTCAAGCAAACCAAGGGGAAAAAAAAAAAAAAAAAGAAAGAAAAAATGATTAAAGGATCCTACCGAACGCCAGATAAATGTATGTTAAAAAACACCCAGGTGGAGTCACGCAGGTTAAAATTAAACTTCTTTCCTCTGAGCATCTCCAAAAAAAAAAAATAAAAATAAAAATAAAAGAATTAAAACCCTTCTCCTCCCTCCCCCATAAAACATATCAGTTTGATACGGAACGTATCGCAGCGGCTTTAAGGGACCCACAGATCAAACATCATTTGGGAAATTTCAAAGGGCTGTTTCAACAGTATCACTTTCTGCCATTCCCCGCTCCCCATCCCCTTCTTTTTTTATGCTTCGGTTCCTGATGAAGTTTCAGCTGCTCCTGAAGTCAGTCCTTGTGTTCTTGGCTATCAAAGAGCATTGCAACATCAACGTCAGAGTTAAACTAAAAAAAAAAAAAAAAAATCTGAAAAAAATAAAAAAGCATCCCTTTTCCTTTGGAGATCAGAAAGTCAAATAAAAAGGATGCTGATTTGCGGAATAAAGGGTGGGATTCCCTGCTGAGACGATAGGAATCTTCTGACTTAACTGAGTTAAGATTTGAATACATTTGGCCCAGACAAGGGGAGGAAAAAATCCATTAGTTTTGAGAAAAGCCTCACACCGTTTCAAAAGGAAATATGTTAATAGAAAAAAATATTTAAAATATATATATATAAGAAAAGGAGAAGAAAAAAAGAAAAAGAACTACCACCAGGATTTGTATGTGTGTTTCAGAGGCCGGGAGTCTAACGCTATCAGTCAGAAGCAAGGAGAGAATTAAATTACATGACTAGCACCAAGTCCTGTTGCCCGCTGCCGCAGTATGGGTGGGGGCCATGTCAGCCCAAAATGTCTGCTGTGTGGCAGCAGTGACCCCGACCCACTGGGGGGTTTAATCCCACCTGGCACGTGGGGGTGTGATGCCAGCCGGCCCGTCCTGCATGATGATGGGTCAAGTGAGGGGCCCGTGCTGCCAGCTGCTGGAGCGACATTGCTGGTGGCCCAAATGCTGCTGCCATTGCTGAGGGCAGTGGGACAGAAGACCATCCCAGGTGCCAACCTTGCCCACATCCCCTGCAAAATGCCATTTTTGCTCCCACAGCTGCTTCAGTGAGTAGACTGTGACTCAGACAACATGTGGCTTTCTGCCACTTAATGCGTCCACTGCGCATCACCACTCTGTGGGGCACAGGGTGTCCCTCCTTTCCTGTGGAGATCCCTGGGTGATGCTGAGGTTTGTGCAAGGAGTCACCCCCAGATAACACTAATAGTGAGAGCTCACCTCTCCTGTCGAGCCAGGGAAGGGCTGAGCCCAGCTGTGGCATGGCTGCAGGCTGTAATGCAGGGTTGTCAAAGGAGCAGCTCGGTGTTAAATCCTTTTGATGGTTCTCCTGCTGAGGGAAGAGATGATATCTCATCATTAATGGAGTTGAATTAATATAAATTAGCTGAACATCTCCTCGCTGCTTCCGTTCAGGCAGAGAAAAGGGGTTTATTGGGGAGGCAAAAGCAACGATGCCTTTCACCTCACATTCACTCCGCCATCCATAAAGATGCTGCTGACCTCGCAGTCTTCCCTCTCCTCCTCCCTCCTCCAGCAGGATCGAGGCGATGTAAAATAAAATGATTATGTGACATCCCAGGAACTTGGGGACTGTCCACAGCAAGGACCTCAGGTGACCTTCACCCAAGTGACAGGTGACCTCCCTACGTCAGCCCCATGGGACGGGACATTGCCAGCAGGACTGGAGCCTCCGTGGCATCGCCAGCTCCGGAGCGCAGTGCTGGGTGCCCACTGGGCCACAAGAGCTGCTCCATCTCCTTCCCTGCTGCTTGGCTTCCTCCTCCTACCTGCATGCTGAGCTCCATTCCTCCAGGCAGCAGCAGCACCAAGAAATGCTCACAGCCTGTCCCGAATTCACACTTTGTATGGCCAGCATCGAGCCCCATAGAAACCACCTGCATGGGAACTGCCTGGCTCCTGAGAAACAAAGACAGGCACTTCTTTACCAAGCAGATGTTAATTCTCTAAGCACAAATCTGAACTTTAAAGTGTATTTCAGCAGTGTTTGAACGCAGCTGAGTGTCTGTGCATGATGGTGAAATGGTTCCATACGCCGGAGCATACACCTGAATCATTATTTAAAGCTATTCTAGGCAGGCAGGACATGCACTGTATATTATATCCTGCACTTATAAAAAGCTCCATTAAAAGAACATCATTAAGGCTGTCGAGCCCAGCACTCAGCAGCTGTGCTGTGCCCAGGGCTGCCTGCCCAGAGCCATTTGAATCCCTCCTGCCTGTGAATCATGGCTCAGCCTGACAGAGTGCGTTGGGTACCTGCAGTATCTCCCCATGCTGGATGCAGGATGGATGTTTTGTGCCCTCTTACCAAGCATTTTCTACCCTGTAATTGTCTTCTTGCCATAGCTATGGGCCACATGCATGTACCAGGGTACCACTGTGGGGTACAAGCACTGGGAGTGCGCTGTACCTTGAAGGAAGCAAAGAGGGAGAAGAGAATTCAAACGAACCAATTTCTTGTTCTAAGACCTTTCTGCCCCTTTGCAGCTGCTTCTGATACAAAGGCAGAACCTTATCTCCCCGCCGCACGGAGCCAGCACTACAAACAACCGCCTTGTTGTAATGCACTGAACGCAGTATTTGGCGCAGCCCACACAGCATGGGACACTTTCCCTTCCCATCACTGCCAGCCTTTTCCCCCTTCTCTCTCCCTGCTTAACAGGGGGATGGACAAGATGAACTCCAGAGGTCCTTTCCACCCCATACAGTTCTGTGGTTCTGTGTTTGCTTTCAGAACCCCACTGCTCCAAGCCCCGGCACTGTGGCATGTGAGGGAAGGGGAAGGCCACCATCCATTCCACCACAATCCATTCCAAAAATCAGATGCTTAGCAACAGCTTAGCTTGTACTCTGGAGTCCCCTGATAGCAGCTCAGATGCTGAGGCTGTGGTACTACAAAGGGCCTCTAAGGCTCCCGTCTTAATATCACAATCCTTTATAACTTTTAATATAAATTCACGGAATGGCTGGGTTGGAAGGGATCTTACAGCACCCCTGGCTCCACTCGCTGCTGTGGGATGGTCGCTCCCCACCCGATCAGGCTGCCCAGGGACCCACTCATGGTATAAAATAGGAGGAAATAAAAGACCAGGTAAATGCAGGAAGATAATTTGCCAATGACTTGCAACCTGTGCAAGTCCTTAAAGAAGAGATGCTAAGGGCCCTTGAGGACTTGTGTAGAGAGATGTGAGGAGGTTGATTCTGTTAAACAGGCCAACAAATGTCTGAGAGGCAAAAAGCCCCACAGGTCTATCTGCCCTAGTAGGAAGGGAAATAGTTAAATCATAAGGGAAAGCTGGCAAAAGATCAGTTGTGCATAAACTGGATGTTAATACATTCAGATGTAAAACAGAGAGATGAAACACCTTTGAGGATCCTTCAGAAACAAGCAGTGGACAAGAGAAAGCAAGCTGCTCTCATTAGGGACTTTCAGTGCCTTGGAGAAGGGGCTGGAGATGGGCAAGGACTGGAGCTTGTTCATCAGCTGGAGCTTGTCCAGCTCTGCACTGTCCCTCAGGAGCACTTTCTCCACTTCGATAGAAGCCAAAATCCTGTAACTGTGATATTCAGACAGAACATCAGCTTATGTGTGACCAACAGAGCTGCAAGCCACAGTATGGGCTAGAAAACCCCATGATCTGACAGCAGGTGCTCCAGGAACATGGTGGGACTCAAGTGGGAAGCACACATCAGAAGGTGGCCAAGGAGATCCCCATGATGACCCCACTGTCCTTGCCATGAGAAGTCTTTGGGGAATTAAACAGGAGATGGTCTGCACCACATCGCCCAGCTTACAGAAGATGGGAGGAGGTGCTCAGATCCTCTGCAGAAGGAGTTTTTTCTGGAGTTCATGTATTCTAGTTAATATGATAAAGTTCCAGTCTCCTTGCCAGAGTCATGCAGCTACCACAAATACCTTTCATGCCGCACAAAATTCCTTCTGAATGCCCCAGATCCAGAGAGCGGGAGGAGACCAAGAGACAGAAGGAGTCAATCATCACCCCAGCCCGCTCCTCCGCACCGCAGAAGCAGGAATTTGCTCTCCAACTGGAATGTGGCCTGCTTAATAGGGCCACAGAAGCAAAGAGGCTGCATCTGTAATGTTTCTGTCAAAGCAAATGAGGTCATTAGCAGACGAGTTCAGTGATGGAATTGTCTCTCGTAGTATTTATTATATGGTCCTTTTCCTGACACCTCCCACTGAGAGAATATTAAATATTTAATGCACACCAAGGCTTTGCTCATTTTTCATTCCCACTTCAGCATTTCAAGTCGGCTCCAATCTGCTGCTAGCTACAAAGTCGACTGGACAATGGACTGTAATGAATTAACTCTTTGGAAGCCGCCGTAGCATTTACGGGACTGCCATCAGGCTGGGTGCTTCATCATCTCTGTGCTCCAGAATTCAATCCGCAATTCATTAAAACAAAGTAGGGGGAGGAAGGCGAGGGAGGAGAATTTGGGAAATGGCTTTCAGGAACCATAAATAAATAAATAATGAAGGGGGAGATGGAAACGTTGACTTGCCGAGGTGACAGGTCTTCATTTACTTGGTACATCTAGGGCTGCTATCCCCTAAATTGAAGGTTGCTCCTGTGAAACATAACAGCCCTTCAAATCTCAAGCATCACACCCAGAAAGAATGGATGAGAATGGAGACTGCAGAGACAGAGCTTTTCTGTACAGTCTGTTCTCCACTGCTTTGAACACTGATCCTGGTGTAAAGTGGAAGCGAAACCTCTAAGAGCTCACAGTCCTGACCATGGCCAGCAAGAAACAGGGCACCAAGAAGTGCACAGCAGGATGTCACTCATGGCTTGACACTTGCTACCCACAGCCAATGTCAATGGAATGTCTGAACTTCCAACTGCATCTTTGACAGTCTCTGTCAAAATGTTTGGCTGGATGGTGCTTAAAGAGAAGGCTCGTTCAGTAAGGACGTTGTAGCAGAAATGCTAAGTCGTGGTCTGAAGCAGTGATGGAGCACCTGGTGGGAAGGCAGAGCCAATCCAGGGGAGTTCAGCTGCATGCAGTGTACCTGAGTGACCAGAAGGCCTGGAGCCACGATCCACCCCTTCCCAGACCTCATTTAAGGGCTGGCAGCGGAGATGAGGATATCTTGTTGGAGATTCCTGCATACCTGAGACCTTCTGCAGGTAAGCAGCTTCTTTTCTTTTCTTCTGTACCCATAGCTGTTGCATCTGAGCAAATCCTCACTTGCTGCAGCCTAGGACCTTGCTACCGTGCTGTTGTTGCTGTGCTTTCCATCATGTTACAGGTGTGTTACTCTCTGAGGCTCTCACTAGATTGCTTTGATTATTGCAGTACCTGGAGCTCCTTCTTGCCACCCTTCACCTAGGAAGGGAGAGTCTTTGTAGACAGCAGTAAGGCTGCAGTGTCTCCTGGCTGCTGGAGTCATGGTTATTGGGTGGCAGGGACCATCAGAATGGCATCTGTCAGGGCTTCAGTTGTCCAGCATCCTCCATGCTCTGCTGGAGGAACGTACCTACAAGCAGTGTTTTCCAGTGACGATTACTCCCTTTATTAACTATTCCTCTCTCATCCCCCTGTGGCATCATCAGTTCTACAGAAACTACCATACATGTGATCCCCTGACCACAGTGGGCAGAGCAAAGCACAGAAGTACAGTCAGGTTGCTTTCACCCACCAGGCAGAAATTTCAAGCAAATCTAATCCTCATACACTTTTACTTGAAAAGAGATCCACTGGCAAATTACTTCTGCTTTTAGATAGACTTGCAAGCTCCTATTTGCTTATCTGGTTAATGCTGTTTGTCACTTATACTAAGGCACTAGGAAATCCAACTCCCACTCACGGTGTGAGAGCAGCCCGTAGGTGCTTGACCTTTTTAATGTTCTGTAATTTGATTGGGTAGCTGTTCCATATTTCCTTGTCACCAGCCCTAGTAATCTGAGAGGGAGAAGTGGGAAAGACAGCCAGTAAAGATACAAGCAATCGCAAGCGGGAATTAGTTGAGGCCTCAGGACTCCAAAATTACTCAAAGGATCTTCCTCATGGAGAGCATGGATGAAGTGTGGCTTGGCTCTACATCCTGGAAATGGCACCTACAGGAGCCCTCTGCTCACAGAGTGGCTGGTTGGCCAAAACTCAGTGCGAAGGCCAGTGCTGACTTATGCCATGTGAAGATTTGTGCCTTTTCTGATACAGTGGTGCAGAAGTTCAATTCTTCGGGATGCAGAATTGTCCTAGAGAAACAGCCAGCAAGTGTTTAGCTGTGTTCTTATAAAGTACCTGGCAAAACTGGGCCTCCAACCAAGGGTCTAAAGATCTGTAATTTTAATCACTGGAGTATGATTGAGTCAATATTTGGTAGGGATTATATCCAGAGGTGTTCCTGCTCAGCACAGGGCATTGCATGCGGACATTTCAGTTAAGCCCTCTCTGATAACCTTCATATTCCAGTTCTGGAGATCCCGATCATCCTCAAATCCCATTGTAGGATCCTATCACCCAAACTACTTTTTGAGGAGTTACAAGTGCCCCGAGTTTTGCAGAATCGCATGCTTTCTGTTCTCTGCCAACAATTAGCTCTTTCAGGGACAAAACTTCCCAAATTGTTCTTAAGTACTCTTTTCTGAAAAAGTCATTATATCCCAGGAAATTCCAGCTCAAAGGATTCTTGGAAACTGTAGAAGATGGGCTCCAAGTCAGGCTAAGACTTCATATGCTTGCAATGTCTCGGAGATATTTTGTTTTCCATACACATGTATACATGCAAACTGCAGCTGAACACCCAAATCCCTCTGACAGTTATAGGATGTTGGACAATTTCAAATCTCCCAGCCTTGGGTGACACCTGACCTTCCAATACCTCTAAGTCAGTGCTGCCAGTGAAGAGTGGGGAAGTGACCAGTTCTCACTGAAATCAGTACCGTGTAATTTTTGGAGCTGTGGCTCCAGTCCAAAGCTCAGCTGGTGTTACATGGGCTGAAGATCTGCTCCAATCCTGTTCTCTGGTTGCTCTGCATCTGAAAACATTTCATGGAAAAGTAAAGCAAAGTTCAGGACTTATCATGTACGATAGAGCATTATATAGTGACCTCTGGGTGCTTAGGAGTCCTCCCATTGACTTCAGGGCTGTGGTTCAAACCTTTGATCAGCAAAGTGGGACTAGTGCAGAGATGGGGAAGTCCTCCTGCGCTCTCGGCTCCGTGGATCCCCTTTGACCTCAACTTCCATGGCTGTAAAAGAGTGATAAGACTATTTACTGCAAGATGCCTGAGTACAGAAAGTGCCAAGGATCATCCTGACTAATGACTGGGTGATGTCACAGGGAAGGAGTTGCATATAATAAATCAGATTATTATTTTTTTTGCATGTGGGTTCACTTGGGTTGCAAGCTGCAAGTACAAGCTTGGGGGGTTTTCCCTTTGTTGGGTGATTTATTTACTTTTTATGCAAATAGAAGAGATCACTGTGTTCTATAAAACAGGTGCTTTGGTGTAACTGTTAGGTTTTCACAGAGATAGAAGGAAGCTCCCCAGAGGGATGGGCATGCCAAATTCTCTTGGGTTCCTTCTAGAGTCAGATGGAAAGAGAGCATCTCTCAGTGACAGACAAAGCTGCTGGCAGACAGTTACTCACTCAGCTTGGTCCTGTGGAGTAGATGTGGGGTGTGAAGAGAACGGGGCTGCATGCCAGTGGGCAGCCCCACCATCCAAGATAGACAAGTTCTCCTTTCTGCTAAGCCCCTTCAGTAATTCCCATGGCTGGTAGCAACGTTTGGGTTTCAGGCAATGGTGCCACAAAGCCATAGTCTCTCTTGTAATGATAACACACTCATCAACAAGCTGTTGCAGAGCACAGCTCATCCAGATGGCTCTGGCCTTGCCTTCTTTGCTGGCAATCTCTCCTCCTCCTCCAGGAGTGGAGGCTGTTGCTTCTGTTGAGATCAGGCACCAGACAGCAGCACACAGCCATCGGTGCTCTGAGAAATCTCCCAATCTCCAGGACAAAATAATGCACTAATCCAGGCTGCAGAAACCAGGACAGCCACTGTGTTTACTGAGAACAGCACAACTCTCTCAGCACAGGTCCATTAATATGCCCTAGAGGTCTCCAATTCATGTATTGTCTGTTTATTTTTGTTTGCCTTTGTTTCTAATTGCGGTGTGGCTTTTGGTGGTTGGGTTTCAGTTATTTATTTATTTATTTATTTATACTCTTTCATAACAGTTTGTTTTAGCTGCCATTTCTATAGGAACAGCATCTGGAGAGCTCTGGAAACTGATTGCCAGCAAAGATCTGGTTTAGTCAAGAGAACACATCCAAGGGGATCACTCTGTAGGATTTGCCCCTCAAATTACAACATGATAACTGTCTGCCTGCAGGAGGGGCCACATACCCACCTCCCTTAGAGATATCTTCTCACCCACTGGTGATGAGAAGGACTTCATTTCCCCCCTTTGCTGACACAGCTTATACTGTGTAGCCTTGATCCAGGATGGAGCTCTTGATGCATTCAAGTAAAATGCAGTAAACGTGCTATTTTTCACCATAGATTAAGCACATTGGTGCTGTTGACCCAGCCAAATGGCAATCTTCAGTAATTATATTCTATTAAAAGAGAGACTTCTGAAAGCAGACTTGGAGCTCTCTTTGCAACCCACCTTGAGCCATGACTTACTGATTTTCCTGTTCATAAACCAGTGAATTCTGCTGGACCTGCACTAAAGTGAAGAGTAAGAGTGAGAAGAGAGTTTCCCCAGTGTTTGTAGATCCCTTGGAAGGCAGCATTTTCAAATGTTTTTCAAATTCTTTAGTTAGTCTCTTTCTGCAGTGCTTGCGTGGTGTTTGATATACTGTGGAGGCTACTGAAATTAGCCAACTATGAAAACAGTTGTAGTGCCTTCTGCCCAGGGAGGTGGTGGGGTCACCATCCTTGGAGGTGTTCAAGACCTATGGGGATGTTGCACTGAGGGATATTGTTAGTAGGTATGGTGGGGATGGATTGGGGTTGGACTTGGTGATCTTAGGGGTCTTTTCCAGCCTTAATAATTCTGTGATTCTGTGAAGACTATAAGGATGGAGCAGGCAGCTTATCCTTCATGAACTGAATGTTGGTAGGTCCTCCATCTTTTGCTCACCATCCTGACAGTGAGGCTGATAAGGGAGATGTGAAGAAAAGACTGTTTTCTGAGAAACGTACTGAGAAATATGGTTTGGCCTTTTAGCCCTAGGAGATTCCACCATTGCCAGCACTTCAAGTGAGATTTACAACTAGCTGAAGGCTCAGCAAAACAAGATGAGTCCTTACCAGCTGCTCTTAGCTCATGTTACAGCTCACAGGCTGAGTGCCGTGGTTTCATAGGAGTTTGCTGTGGCTGCTAATGCTTTCTGCACCAAAACTCGTGCAGTCTGTGCCAGCTGATGCCCATTCTGGTGAGAGATGTGGATCAGCAACGTGCCCAGAGGAAATGGATGCTCTGATAAGGAGAAAGTTTTGCTTTTGAAAGACTTTATTTCTTCTGGATTTTTGCTGACTGGGATCTCCTGCTAAGGCTTTTCTTCAAGCCTGAAGCCTTTCTGAGAGCTTTTATCAGTATTCCAGATGCAGTTCATGTGAGCAGAGATTTCCCCCATTGCATCATTGCTCTCCCCAGCCAGAACTGCCTTCCCAACATGTGCCAAAGCTCTCTGGAAATCAACTAAATCTTCTAAATACATTGGAGGAGAGGATATCTGATAGATGTTACTGGAGAAAGCCTGGAGGAGAACAACCACTGCTTTTGTATATGAAGCAGAAAACGTGTGGCTTTGGGCTATGAATCAAGCCCTTTCATTGGGGCAGGACAGGCTGCAGAGCACCTTGTAGTCCAGGCTGTTCTCAAATGCACCCTATGGTTTCCTCATTTCCCTCTGGGAATCCCGGTAACTACGGGAACCATTTTGTTTTGCTGATGGAGAAAGGAATCAAATAGTTGAACCCTTAGTCAACGTGTAAACACAACTGGCAGCTTTTGATGATTTGTTGGCTTGGAGCTGAGCCACGAGACCTGGGGATTGCAGTCCAAGTTCCTGGAGCTCTGACGCCTGACACACAGAGCAGCAGATCAAAGTCAGGAGGAGTGTGGGTCGTTATCGCTTGGAGAGGCAGCCAGAGGGACTGCCAGGTTGGGTCTCCTGAAAATGTCTCCTGCCTGCTTTGAATCTGGCAATTCTGGCTGAACCTGGGTCACCTACTTAATAAAAATTCCATGTTCAGTCTGTAGAAATGCTTCCAGCACAATTAGATCAATTTCCTCTAAGTAGCAATAAATGTGTTTTCCTTTAAAAGGCCAACACAAGCACATTATCACAGCCTATAATCCCCATTCTCTCTATTAGCTCAAAGTACATCCCAAAGGCCAAGGGTCACAGCTGAAGACTAATCAGTCTCATTATCCTGTCTAATTTATCTTAACTAGAGGGACACAGACACACTAAAACTGTTGGTGAGACTTTTTGATCAGGATATGGCAGTCATTCATCAGGGCCCTTGGCAAGATGAGACAGTGAGCAGAGAAGCTCCCTGAGGATGCTCCCACTCCACGCAGCCGCCCAGGATGGGGTGAGCCCTCGAGGGGCTGCTGCTGTCCCCCCAGAGCCATCCCAGCAGCCAGACCTCTCACTAACACAGCACTTAGTTGCTGTCCCGGTGCTGGGCTTTGGCAGCCCAAAGCAGTGAGGCTGGATCCAATGCGCATTCCCATCCTGAAGGCTTCTGGGAGGAATTTCTGCCTTGCTGCCAGCAAGGCTTTCTTGGATGTTAAAAGGTAGGGAAATGTGCTGCTAAGAGAGGAAGGAATCAGATTATTTAAGGAGTAGCAGCAGGAGGAGGCTGGACAAGCTCTAAATCAAAGCCACCTCACCATTTCAACTCCTGGGAGAAAGGAAAAGGTTATCCATGAGATCCCTATTTATATCCCAGAAATATGTGGCTCTAGAGTAATTCCATTTCTAGGGACAATCAAGCATGGGAAGGAGTTCAGGAGGCTGCCAAAGTACTTGTGCCCAGGATCCCACCTGGGAAGTGAAGCTCAAAGTGCATAGTATCCTATAAGGATGCTTCAGGAGTGATGCTCTGGCAAGAGGATCTATGAGATTTCACAGCTGTTTGTGTCATTCTATTTTCAGTCATCCACTTTGATTTTCTCACTTTCAGGATACTCAGATGGGAGCTGTTTAGAGGAAATCATTAGTTATCTTTGCTGTGCCTTTCCACAGAAGAGGCATTTCTGCATTCATGCCATGCTGCCCAACTTAGACCAATCCAGGCAGATGAGAATGGAGTGGAAGGTGGTGCAGAGGAGGCAGAGAGCCCCCGTGCAGCTCAGGCAGCAGAGCTATCTCACTCTGTGTTCCTCTTGGTGAGCTCTTGTAGGTGGGACACAAACCAGTGGAGGGCTGCATGGCTCTTTTTCCATGGGCAGTGCAACTGATTGCAAACATGGGTTCAGGGATTCCATGCTGAACAAGACTTGAAGATTTCTGGGGGGAGAAACTGTGGCAAATATAATTCCTGTGCACAGAACTTAAGGAGATAACAGCCCACTCAGATGGTGAAACATTTGAAATCAGGGCTGCATTTAACCTTCTAATGTGGACATTTTAAGAGGGCTTCAACAACCCATAGCACATCCTCTCCAGTAGGGAAGAGCCATCTCACTGATCTCAGGCACTTATATGGCTCCACACAACTCTGAAGTTGGTGAGAAACACTCCTATCCATCCCAGTTCATCAAAGCAATCCAACACATGCTTACTTTCAATCACAAACTTACACCTGGCTGAAGCTAAGCACAAACAAGTAGGTGTGAACAGCCACATAAATCCAGGTTTCACAGGTGCTGTGGGCATCATGTCTGCTTTTCCTTTTCTTCACTTTTTGCTCTCTGCAGTCTGTTACAGGAGGCAGTCTGTGAGTTTGTGACGGGACATGGTTCAGGTGGACTCGTGTGGCTGAGACGTGGGCAGGAGGGCAGCTCAGAACCACAGCTTGTCTTGGCTGGGCACCTCACCCAGGCTGGGAGCCAGCTGCTGTCATCCAGGGAGATGGTGGGAGGCTCTGAGGGACGATTCACCCTTCTGTCTGGGTGAGCATGTTGGGGCAGATGAGTTGGTTTGTGAGGATGCTGCCTTTTTCCCAGGACAGTTGAGAAAGTCTAGACTGTGTACTTGGGTTAGTCAGCAAGCTTCTAGGCACCTCTGGGAAGCAAACAGCATTGCACCCCAGACACTTGTCAGGTCACGGAGGCAGTTGAGGTGAAACCAAGTCTCACTCCCAAAACTGCAGGAGCCTTTCTGGGCAATGACTTATTGCTAAGCTATTTCCTGAGATCCAGGGTGGGAAGTGCCTGCTCCTGTTCCCCAGCTCTGCTCACAGCAGCCTCCCACACCATCACAGAGAGCACAGGCATGGAGCTGGAAGAGAAGAGCAGAAGATCACGGCCAAGGCTTTGCCCCAAGTGCAGAACACTGCAGGGCCAGGTTCCTTCTGAAGATCATATTTATTTCAGCGTTAATCAGAAGGCATTTGTAATGTCCTGGCAACGAGGAGGAAGTGAAGACATTGAGGAGGTGGGGGGGGAGGAGGGAAGGAAATTCATTTGTTGGGATGATGGAGTGACTCCTTCAAAGGAAAAATTAATAATGATTAAAACGATGCTGGAGTCTGTCTGTTTGAATCTCAAAGGTGCATCATCCCCACCAGAGGGGTCCGGCGCTCAGCACCTCTTCCTGCTGATTAACATCAAGCTTCCCTTTTTCATATAACCTTGAAATGCAATCATGTCAATGTATGCAAGAGGATTCTCTTTTTCTGGTAGGCAGAGGGATGTCGATGGATCTTTCTTCCCTTCTTGCTTTCATCCATCACCTAGAATCCATGTAGAAGTCCCATCCTTCAGCATTTCCCTTTTAGAGGACTGAGGGGAATCTCTGCACCCTCCCGGTACAGTCTGTGTGCAGAGGTGAAACTATTGAGCACAAGAAAGCAAAGAAGAGGTTTCCCTTCCTTTCCTGAGGTACCAAACTCGGTGTTTAGGAAGACATTTTACAGCACTCAATTCCCACGGCAGCATCTGATGACTTCATTCTGCCTCCTCCTCTTCTCTGCTCCTCCTGCAGCGCTTCCTTTGCTGGAAATCCCACTGACTGGTTGTATTTCAGTGCAGATAAACCCTCTCTGTATCATTACCAGGGGAGAGAAATGGAACTGAAGGCTCCTTTTGGAAATCTGCTCCTTCTCTTTTGCATGCCTTCCCCTGGCAGAGCACTGCACGCAGCATCCTTCCGCTCTGGATCTTGTCCCCAACAAGCTTTTGCTGACTGCATAACCTTCACTAACCTGAAATTCCTGAGTAGTCCCCAGAGCTCAATGCATCTCGGAATAAAATTTTTGTAATGTCATTTAAGGGTATTCCTAATCCAGAATTATTGAGGAGGCCTGGGTCATGGGAATTGAGTTTGACACTTGACAAATTCTTGGCTTTGTGTAAATGGACAGGCCACAGAAATAACTGCCTTAGGATGTCACATGAGGAGAAATTAATTCTTTATTAACTTCCGCAATGATAATCTAATAAACTCATTTGGTCTACTAGTTTCAGCACTTAAGGCGCTCAGTCGATGGGATGCAAATAGATTCTTTTTTTCCTCCCTGCTGGAAAGGAGCCTCTGTGACATGCGAGGGGTGTTAGTGAGAAACCAGGCTGGGCAGCTGAGGTGGGGTGGGCACTCAGAGAGACAGACAGAGCAGAAAAACCAAAGCAGGGGCTGGAAAAAATATTTTATTTGGCTTTTTTCTTTTTTTTTTTTTAATCAAACATTCATAGTTTAAACAAATTTTCTTGAAGTTGAGCTGTTTCCCTTTAGTACCATAGCACAAGGCAGCAGTCGCAGCCATGTTAGGGCTCTGCTGGGAGCCGTACACAGGTGGAGTTCATCTCCCAAAACGTTTGTGGCAAATGCTAAGTTGAATAATGGGTTTTAAGGGGATGATGTGGACTAAGCGAAGCTCTTGCTGCAGAAGCCAAGGCCGTCCAGCAGGAAAATATAGTGCAGTGTGTGACCTGAGTGTCAAATCAAAAGCAGCCATTGCCACCGAGAGGTTGGATTTCAAATGTCAGACCCTGAGCTGCTGCAGGCTGTCCAGGAACCACGTTCCAAACAAACAAACAAACAAACAAAACGGCTGCAGAGGGCAGAAAGAAAGCGAGCTCACCCTGCCCATGGCAGGGCATGGAGCTGTGTCCCCTGCTCTGCCGTGCCCTGCTACAAGCAGCAAGGCATCACAGCCCGGCGCACAGCCGCGATGTTTCCCACAGCCACACTTTGCTCCTCATGTCTCCTGCAGGGACACCCAGATTTCAGGACCAAAGCTGATGGCAGAAGCATCTCTTCAGCTGGGAATCCCCCACACAGCAGGTTGAAGGATATCAAAGCCGTGCTACCAACGGGGTGTGGGTGTGGAAACCTACCCCAGGTGCTGGGGAGGAGCAGGCTGCAGCATCGCCGTGGATGCACCCTCCTGTGCAGTCAGAGCAATTAGGGACTGAAATCACTGCGCGGTGCTTTCCGGTTCAAGAGGCATCAGCCCAGCCCGCTGCCCCCCAGTTCCTGGGCCGTGGGACAAACCCGCTTTGTTCCCAGGATGCTTGTTTGCTCAAAGAGGAAGAGAATCAGAACGGCATTGAAATGAGGAGCAAAAATCTCCTGCGTTAGAAAAACAGGCTGTTTCCTCACAGCTCGGATAGCGGCTTTCAGGGGGGAAGAAACACATTCATTACTGAGCTTTGTTTGAAAAGAAATTTTGAGCAATTGTTGGTAATAACAAGAAATGATAGTCCTGTACAGCCTTCCTATTGAATTAGTTCAGATCCACTGGCACCACCTGTTTCATTTCACCCTTCTCCCATTGATACCCCCTGTAGATCTCAGGACTGCCTCCCTGCGTTTGTATTTGGGTATAATTTGAGAGTAACTTGATTGGTAATTAGGGCAGAATAGAAGACTGAGTATTTAACTACCCATATATCTCTCTCTAATTTAAATAATTCCTAATATGTCTAACTGGTTTGCCTCATACTGCACTGATGCGTATTGAACTGGGGATAATGAAATAAAGAATGTGAGGGGGAAAAATGTTATTTCAGAGTCGGAAGATCACCAATTAATGACATGAAAAGCCTGGTGGGAATATCTGTGCGCTTAATGCCCCTTCTGCTTCGAATGTAATGCGGTCAGAGTCTCTGGCACCGGAGCTCTCAGAACAGCCTTCAGAACAAGGCGTGTTTCTGTGCGGCTTCTGAACGTGATCCAATGTCCCACGGCTTTGGGACAGGGCTCACACAGAAGGTAGGAGGGAGGAATGTGGCCCTCGGAACCTTCAGCTCACTACAGGAAGGACATCAGGGCCCTGGAGTGTGTCCAGAAAAGAGATACAGTGCTGTGCAGGGTCTGGGACACAATGGGGTCTTATGGGGAGCCGCTGAGGGAACTGGGATGGTTCAGCCTGGAGAAGAGGAGGCTCAGGGGAGACTTTATTGCTGTCTGCAACTCCCTGAAGGATATTGTGTGAGGGGGGGGGTTGGCCTCTGCTCCCAGATGACAGTGGTAGGATGAGAGGTGATGGCCTCACATTGGACAGGGGAGGTTCAGGTTGGATATCAGGAAACATTTCTTTAAGCTAGAATATGTATGAGATAGTTAAAGTTAGGTGAGATCAGCTCTGTGGTGTGTGATCACCCATCCTTGATGATGTACCAGGGCTTTATTCTGGTGAAACTGCACTGCTGGATCTCATCCTGCTACACGGGCAATGCTGTGCATGTAACAGTGGTCATCATCCCACTCTGCTGAGCAGGGTAGGTGCTGGTGGGCATCAGCACACCACAGCCAGGGGCAGGAAAGGGCTCAGATGTGGCTGGGGCTGAGATTTCAGCCGCACACTCTATCTTTCTTGTGGAGGGGGTGTGAAATGGGCAGCCCTGGAGAGTTTGAAGGGTTTAAAAAAAAAAAAAAAACAGTTTCGTTTTGATAAAAGCTTAAAATTTGACGTTGTTTCGATGCTTTTACAGGATGTAAAATGCCATGGAATAAAGCGTAGCATGCAAGGTGTGAACTATTGGAAGCACAGTACCACGAGGCCGGATGCCAGCTGGTTATGGGGAAAAAGCAGCGACTATGGAAGTTTTTCCCATTCCATTGAAAATTTCAAAGACATCCATTGCATGCAGTGGAACGCTCTGATTTAGACAGACCATTAATTTCAGAAGAAAAATTATTTTATTTTATTTTTTTCCCAGAAAACTTTCAGTCCATTTGAATATAGCAGAGCAGCACAGGAGCCTCAGGATCCCACCCCTGTGAGCTGCTGCAGAACCAGCACGTACCCCCAGGGTAAGAAATAGCTCAGCTTAATGCGATTGGCGTATGTGCTTTAGTCTGGGCAGCCAAAAGGGTGGCAAATATCCTCAGCATCCCGGGGCACGCTCACAGCCTGCTCCCATCCCATCACCCAGCTCCCACCCATGCGCTTCCCCCCACTCCGTGTCGGGGCTGTGCCTGTGCAGAACAGATGGGTACAAGCTGTCTGGCAGCCCTCCCCCAGACCCCACGGAGCGATGCATCACCAGAGCAGGGAGATCCCCACCCTCGGAGAGGGGCAGGTAAAAGTTTAACCAGGCTGCCTTTCAGTGCTGGAGGCAGAGCCGCCTTTCATCGCCGTGATAAATTGCTCCTGTCAAAACTACATGAATGCTCATATTGAAAAGCTCTTCTTTCTTTCTTTTTAGCTTGCCCCCTCTCTGCAGTCTCACGACGTCTCTCGGTTGTTAGCCAACATTTAATGCCCACTTAGTCAAAGGGCACTTCCACTCCTTCTCTGCTCTGTCCTGTCCCCTGGGGCTCTGGGGCTGCATAGCCACAGAAAAACTGTCAGGGAATGAAATCAAAAGGATGGGCTGGCAGAGAGACCCTCTAATGGTTTTAGGGCTATTTATTTCATTCTGGTCCTCCTACATGTAGCCCCTACTCAAAGTGACTTCATGATGGGGAGGTGGACAGACAGAGGTCAGGAAATATTTCTTCTCCAAAAGAGCAGAGATGCACCACTGGCACAGCTACCCATGGAGGTGGTGGGGTCACCATCCCTGGAGATGTTCAGGAACTGTGGGAATGTGGCACTAAGGGACGTGGTCAGTGGGCATGGTGGGATGGGTTGGGGTTGGGCTTGGTGATCTTAGAGTCTTTCCATACTAATAATTCTGTGATTCTGTGACTGTGTATTTTCTAAAGAAGCCTCCAGTTCACTCCTAGCTAATAAATCAGTTATATTTTGCAAAATTTTCCAAAGTTAATAATAGATGTGTAACACAAAACAATGCAACACAGCTCCTCTCCAGCCTCCAGAACGGAGGACTGGGTAAGAGGTTGGCCGGGGTGTCACCATGAAGATGCTGGGAACAAGTTGCCCATTCTCAGGCTTGGGACTGGTGGGGAGGGTGTAGGGCTCCTGCTTGGGAAGCACAGACCCAGCTCAGGTGTCCCAGGGCCACATCTCCACACCAGGCAGCAAAGTCCAGAGAGAGCAGAGCTGTCTTTGCAACTTGGTGCTGTGCTGTCTTTGCAGCTGGGGTGGCTATCAGCCCCTCTACTAATGTGCAGTAAGGTTGGGATGCAGGAAGCAGTGCAGCTGTGCCCGGCTGTGCTGCGTGGTGCCCACAGGCCGTCACTCAGCCTCTCCTAAGGCGAATGTCAGACCCATTCCCACTCTCCTCCAGTTCCTTCCCCTACGTTTTCTGTCCAGGATGACATCCAGCCATCTCCCAGCACTCCCAACCATTCTCTGAAAGACAAATACAAATGTTACTGCTGTGATACTGAGATCTGATGCTCAGCTGTTCAAAGTGCATCCCCAGCGACAAATACTTCTGCTGTGGTCCTCAGAGCTGGTTATCCTTATCACTATGGTCCTTCATAGCGCTTAGTGTTGCCCATTTCTATGAATGCAGTTCTACCCATACAGGCTCAGTACATGTGCACACAGCTCTCACCCTGCTCTCTGTGAAGTATCAAACATGATTAAAACACCTGGGTTTTCCATCCCCTACATTGCCTTCCTCCCTTTCCTTTCGCTTCTTTCTCTTCTCCTGCCCCCATCACCCTGGAAGTTTTTAGATATGCTTCTGCACCACTACAACAAATTGCACTGTGGGATCTGGAAGTGTTACCCTCTTAAATGCATTAAGTTGCTCATAAAGCAATTTGCCATGCCGGTTACCAACACTATGTGCCTTCCAGCCCAACACCTCCATGGCGCAGAAGGGCTCTTGGCAGCCATGCCCTGCTGCAATGCTCTTGCTTGCTGGAGCCAATGCCTGAAACTTAGGAGAAATCAATGCAATTATAGATATGAAGGTCCAATTACTGCGAAATGCGATCAGCCTTTATCTCTGAGTCCCTTCAAGAAAAGCAGGGAGGCCTTTTCCTCTAAGTCTTTTGAAGGGAGCATCAACACCGTGCAAAAGCGTCCATCAGTGGCAGAAGGTAGCAGGGGGATGGCTGTTACTGTGCACCAGTCCTGATGCTCCCCATCCTGATCTCCCCTCAGCACTGCTGAGATGATTCCTGCCTCACACCTCCTTGCATCCCTTGTGCCCTGCCAACACCCAGAGCACCATGGCCACCTCTAGCCCAGATTCACGGCACGGTTTTGTCCATTTGGGTTTTCCCTCAGGAACTCTCACTTTCCCAACCTGAGCAATTCTATGATTCTGTGATTCTGGCAGGTGTAGGATGGTTTGATTTTCCCCCTAAAAGCAGGGGAAAAGATGAGGTGCCCTCACCACGTAGCCAGTATGGGCAGGTTCTGCCCAGTGTGAGATCGAGCTGTTTGACCTTTGACTGCAGTCAGAAGAATGACTCACTTGGAGGCTGAGATGTAAATAAATGTATGCATTGCTAAATAAATCAAACACTAATACATGTAGCCGAGCCTGATAGATATCCTTATTAAAATCGCACTGAAATAAATGGGGCAGATTATGAGGCAGTGGGCTTAAAAGCAACAATTTCAAGGCATAATTCAACACAGCACATGTGGTAATAACCAAACCATTTTAATCTTCGGTTTTGCTGTGCTAAATGCTGTGCTAAATTCCTTCCTGCTACAGTTGTTAACTGAACCCTGTGTATTATCACAAAGACTGAAAAAAGAAATACAGTTGATTGATTGATTGATTAATAAATAATTCCTTAATTACTGGAAAACTTTCTGGTTCAGCTCGGAGAAATGAAGGACTGATATCTTTAATTATATCTCTATGCCACATTCCTTCACATCAAGAGAAAAAAGTTCATTCCCAGCACAGGTACGTTCCCTGCTGGCACTGAATCACCGAGCACTCCCCCCAATTACAGCCTCCAAAACCATTAGCAGTTAAGAGAAAATAATCCCTGCAATTTGTGAAGCAATAAGTGTTATGTACAGCCAAGGGATACGCAGAAGCAGTGGCTGCAGGGAGCCCAACCTGGCTCAGGACTGCCCCCTCCCTGCTCCCTCGCAGCAATCCTGTCTACATACAGATGTTCTGCATGTAGAGATGTCCCCTTGTGCTTTGTGTGCACTGAGCTGTCCCATTGAGCACCGCCAGGGATGGGGCACCCACAGCTCACTGGGATCTCGTTGAACAAGCAACAGGTTTCCAAAACCTGTGCCAAGTGAAGGAACCCAGTACAAACCTGTGCAGTCCTCACGTGTTTGGTTGAAGCTCGTTGGGTTTTCCTGGATTTTATCCACTCCTGATCTGTGAACAAAGGAAGGTTCCTGAGCAGAGCAATTAAGATAGCATAAAAATGGATTTATTTCCACCAGCACAGTTAGATATAAATATTTGCATTCCTTTTTGAGGTTACTGAGCTAAAATAAGGAGGTTGTGGTGAGCTGAATGTTGGCCTCTGTTCCTAGGTAACAGAGAAAGGATGAGAGGTGGTAGCCTCGTATTGGGCCAGGAGAGGTTCAGGATGGAGATTAGGAAGAACTTCTCAGAAAGAGCAGTGATGCAGTGGCACAGCTGCCCAGGGAGTTGGGGGAGTCACCATCCCTGGAGGTGTTCATGAACCGTGGCTCTGTGGCACTGATGGACGTGGTCAGTGGGCAGTATTGGTGGTAGGTGGATGATTGGTCGTAATGGTCGTAATGGTCTTTTCCAACCTCAATGATTGTACGCTCCTATGCTTCTATGATTCTGCTGCCCCCCATCCCAGCCAGTCACCCAGGTTCCCCACAGAGCTGAAAACAAAGTTTCCTCCCTCCTCCTCAGCCTCCACACTTGGATCACGCTCCCAGCAGATGTGAAATGTTTGCAGCGAGATGTGCCAGTGCTGTCAGCTCGCCGCAGCAGCTCCCAGTCACAATGTTTGCATGCACACTTCAGAGTATCATTTATCTTGAGGGATGTCAACTCTAAAAATGTTAGCGCGTGTCACTGTCATGGCAAATGCCAGAAATTAGCTTTCTTTCATCTGAAAGAAGAATAATTAACTTTGCGACTGTTTCCAAAAGTGCTAATTAATGGGTTTCACCAAGTTGGTTTGTCAGGATACATCTTGATTGGAACAACAGCTTGTTCTCCCCCCCGAGGATTAGGGCTCTTCTTCTGGACTCCTTTCTTCATCCGCCAACGTGTTGTGAGTTGCAGAAAATGGATATCACTTAGAGCACCAAAATAAACATGCAAAAAAGGGAAAGCCCCAGAGACACATTAGCATTTATTAATTATTTGTGTACATTATTAACAATAATGTAGAAACATAGCATTCCACATCAACAGACCGGTCTTCAAAGAGAATGGGATTTTGCCGGCTGTTCAATTCTCTGATAACCAAGGCAAGTTTTCATCCCAAATGTCTGTGTGTGGGGAAGTCTTCTCCTGGACCAAACTCCAGGAACATTTTTCCCTATTTAAATTCCTCCAGCATTTTGCACATCGTATTTCCTTTACCAATCTGTCCACAGTGATTAAGCTCCTTGTCTTTCAATACCGAGTACCTTCCCCGCTACACCAAGACACAGTGTGAGTGCCCTCCACCACCTTTACACTGAGGTGAAAGCAAAACACCCACGTGTGGCAGTGACCTGAAGGCTGCAGCCATCCCCATCCCACAGCCTGCTGGCCGGGTTGGCTCCCATTACCAGCATAGTCATAAAATCATTAAGGATGGAAAAGCTCGCTAAGATCATCCAGTCCAACCACAGTGCATCTCTGCGGCCCTTTGAAAACCCAAACGCATCTCATGATTGAAGAGATCGTGGCCTGAAGAAACAATGAGGGCCGTGTTTGGGCTTTACATAAACTGCCTGACAAAGGGTAAGCTCAGACCTTGTATGTGTTCCTGGAAATATAATGTAAATCAGGAAATCAAGTGGAAAATCCAGGAGGTTATTATTAAAAACCCACAGCTCAATTATCGTTATAATAAACCTTACACCAGAGGTCATTTACATTCACGGTAATTAGGGAGGCAGGTTATGGATGGAGAACAACGGTATATCAGCTAAAGAAGAATTTTATTGCAGAAATCTTCTCCCAGACACTGCTGTCTATGCACATTGACCTGGCTGGGCTGGGCTGAACATGCTCACCTGTGTGCAGAGCTCCTGGGGCACCTGAGCCCTTCCTGCCCTCCCCAGGTGGAGGAAGGATGGTGTATAAGGGGCCTAATGGAGGCCTCAGGGCTGGGTTGGGCTGGAGAGGAGTTGTAGGGAGGATGGATCTTTGGAGAGTGTTGGGG
This sequence comes from Alectoris magna, assembly GCA_030625065.1. Lineage (NCBI taxonomy): Eukaryota > Metazoa > Chordata > Aves > Galliformes > Phasianidae > Alectoris > Alectoris magna. Next base: position 9,190,096 of record CM060576.1, on the reverse strand, counting down.
TTGGCTCCAGCTCCTTCCTTGTGGTTCTGCTGGTGGTGACTGTGCAAGCATAGGAGCTGCAACTGAATTTCTTAAAGAGCAGGGGCTCTTGGCCATGGGCTGGTGGCCTCTGTGCTTTGGCTCTTGCTGAGCTGTACCCTACACTCAGCCTGGCTGTGAAAGGTTAATTAACTTCTAGCCATAGTTATGAGCAAGTTAGGACACAAGGGGTGAGTGGTTATCCATGTTCAAGGGTACCCCTAGAAGTGAATGAGGTGGTTGTCAGCTGTCTGTTTGTATCTTAAATTCCTAATGCGTGATGGATTGGCAAGTTCCAAGCAACTCTGCATTTTTGAGCTGTTCAAGAACTCTTTTGCTACATCTCTAACCTGAGCAAAGTTCTGCGTGTTCTTGTCATAGTGGCGATCCCCAATCCCCATTCCTTAGAGGGAGGTTGAAAGGGGAGGATTACTTTAGCAAGAGAGAGCAAACAGCACTGTGAGGTGATGCTCGCACCCTGAAGGAAGTGCACAACAGTGGTGAAACCCAGCTTCTGCCACTGGTCACAGAGCAGCTTACAGCAGTTACGCTTCACTATCAGGGGTGCCAACATTATTTACTGGATGCTGCTATTTAATTTGTTGCTATATTTACTCTTACAGTAGAGGCTAAAATCCTGTGTCACTGCATTTTTAAGTGGAGTCTGTTTTTATCGCTGGTGAAAGAGATGAGTTCTGACCCGTACTGGAAGCTATAAGCTATGGGGTCCTCATAGCTCTGGAAGAATAAATATCCAGGAGTAAATCTCTCACCTACCCACCGTCACTTCTCGAATTTCACCTTGACTGTCCACTCAATCCTTCAGGTTAAACTTGGGCCAGTAAAAAAATGTTTAGGTCATAAATTTGTATTGATTTCTTACTTTAAACGACTTTTTAATATAAACTGTTAACATGAGCACACTTTGCTGGCTCGCTGTTCATGTGGGACTGGGCACACAAGGATCTCAACAAGAGTTGGCCAAAACACAAGGAGGAAGATTCGTTTTTATACAGGAGGAAGAAAAACCCTTTTGCAGGGCTCAGTTTTGCCTCCAAATGCACACCAGTGCTCTTCCAGGTGCTGTGGGATGCCCTGTAATTGGCAAAGAGTTGGGTTTAAGTGTTGAATGAACCTCTCTTGAGGCCAAAGGAGTCCTTAATAATCCTGGTTTTGAGTGGCATGCTTCAGTGAGCATGGTGGTTTATGGGCTGATGGTTGGACTAAATGATCTTAAAGATCTTTAGAAACTTAAGGTTTCCAGGACTTTATTACGTGTGTGTAAACATAAGGAAATCTTGTCAAGTCCACAAATTGTCTGTGAGGAGTAGCACAACACATCTCACACCTCGGTTGTGCACAGACAGGTGGTACCTAAAATCTCCAGCACTGCCTCAAAGGATGTTGTTGGGGGCTTCTTTCTTCCACTTCAGTAACTCAGTGGAAAGGAGAAACCATGAAGATTTGGATGGATGGGAAGGGAATCCTGCTGTAGCGCTTCTGTTCTGGATGCTTTTAGCCAGGGAGTTGATGGCTTTCATGCAAGCACAGTCTTGAGCCCTTGGCTGTAAGGTGAATGTGCTCTCTGGACAGGGTGGACGGGCAAGGGGAGAAATCTCACGTCTGCTGCAAATGCTGTGTGCTGAGATCCCTTAGGCTCCACTTTGTTTCACTTTCAGCCTTCTTCCCCAAACGGTTATAGGACTGTCTAGCAAAAAATTGATGCCTCTTGCATGCAGAGAGCTGGCCCCTTTACGCAGTGCCAGCTGGTGGAGCTCCCTGTGCTCCACTGTGTTCCCAGCTCTGTTGTCTCCACCAGCGTCCTCCTCAGCTCCCGGAGCACAGGGACCTGGTCCTGCTGGTGCAGCTGCCAGCAGCTGGGCAGTGAGCGTGGGCTTTGCAGAGGGCTGCTATGCAGATAACAGCTTTTGTCTCTGTTTACTGGAGTGCATCCTGTAACCAGATTCCTCCCCGGTGCATCTCCCCCTTCCCACCGCCCCTCTGGATTGGGCTCCTCTACTAAAAATTGGTTGGGAATGAAGGCGGGGGGAGAAACTTTATTAGTGTTATACATTATTTTCCTCCTCTCCGTTCTCCCCCCCCCTCCTCCTTCTGCATGATGAATTGCCTGGTACTGAGCTGGTAGCTCCAGCCCAAGCACTTAGCAATCTCCTCCTGGTCCCTTGCACAGACAGATGGGACGGCCCATGTCTTGACCGTGATTGATTAGCTGGAGAAAGCCTGTTGAGTGGAGTTCCATGAAGATTGATGCTTTCTCCTTCTAACAGCATTTCCAAAAAGTTTCTATTACATTTTGATTATGTTTATAGAATCTCACTGGTCTCCAGGAAGATTCAATCTTCTCTTCCCCCTCTCCCCTCTGTGCAGTGTGTGTAACTTCCCTCCTGTGCATATGCTGTTCATCCATCTCTTGCTGTTATTCCTTTAGGAATGCCCCCAGAGGTCTCTCAGGACAGCTCCCCCCTTGTGTCCCCTGTCTTTGCCAGGGGGATACCTCTCTGTTTGCTGCTTCAGCCTCACCTATAGAGGCCACGGACAAAGCAAGAGCTGCCAGCTCATAGCTGATCTCTAACAGCCACACAGCAAGAGGAGGTCTGTGATCTGTCTGTGATCCCCTGGTGGAGAACTGAAGGATGGGACCACCAGCAGTGTGGCATTCAGATGAAGGACCCATGTTTCCCAGTACAAGAGGCTGAAATATTTGCCCAGCCCAAATCTGCTGTACCTAGAGGCCTGGTTCAATCACTCGCACCTGGGTTGGGATGAACAAGACCTTAAAAGCCATGGTATCTTTAAGAGCTTGTGTGTTTCCCATGGAGTGGGCCAGGAGAATGGGATTCCAGCATCCAAGGACTGTGTTGCAGCTGTGTGTGGTGGGATGGCAGTGTCCTCATGCTGGCTGTGTTTCACCATCAACTCAGACATCTTGGAATCAGAAAAGGGAAGCGCACCAAGACAGGATAAAGGCTTCTGGTCATTCAGCATGGACCTTTCTGCTTCAGAGCTCAGTGCAAACAAGGCAAAATGGAGCAAAAAGGCTGGTACTGACGGATGGCGTGTGCCAGCAGAAAGCTACAAGAGAGGCTCGAGTCCTGCACAGTGGTCTGCCTGGGGTGGCCTGCTTGGGAGGACTGATATTCCAGTAGTTCCATAAAATGTGTAGGTAGGGGATTCACAAATAATGACTCTGGTGTAGGCAGGGTGTGTGAAGCCAGCATGGGGACTGAGTGATGGGTGTGTGGGGTGGCCTGCTGTAGTGTTGCCGTGTCTGTGTGTTCCTGGGTACCCCATCACCAGCAGGGGAGAGCACTGAGCACAAGTCTTGGTGAGGGCACACGCATGCAGCCCATCTTCCTTCTGGTGGGAATTGCTGCTGTCTCACTGCTAGCACAAGCCATGCAAGGAGACTTCTGTTTTATTTTTTGTGCTTCTGGTGTAAAAATGCAGCTGGGCAGGAAGCCCATAGTTTGTGTGATGTGATAAACAGAGGTGTGTTGGGTTCCCCCTCCCTGGGACCCCACAGTGCTGCCCTCCCAGCCCTGTCCCTGAGAGCTCAGCCTGCTCCTGTACCATCTCAGGCTATTTATTTTTTTTAAATATAGGCCCCATTTTTTTATTCCTGCATTTATTACAAATGCAAATTACAGATGAAAGCATCAACTACACAAACCATTACTCAGAGGAGCATCTTTCCAACTGCTGGACTTGGACTGAACAGCTTGTGGTTAATTTGCTATATAATCACTGCCTGCAACAGGAAAGCAAGCGCTTCAACTGTGCTAATATTATGAAAGGGGAAGTTAACCATAGAGATAAATTCTGAGGAGCTGCAGCTGGGATGAAAGAGGGAAATAAATGTAGCTGGAGTCCTGGCTTCATGCTTGCAAAAGTGGCCGCTTGGATATTTAAAGGGATAAAAGATAAGGGTTCAGGTTAAACATGTGTTTTTGAAGTTGCTTTTAGCCTGAATCTATTTCCCCCAGAAGCAGAGGATCCCTGTGGCTCACACTGACCTGCTCTGGGCTTGCATGCAGACATGTAAATGTGATGAACTGAACTGCACACTGCTCCAGTTGCTGGGTGCCTCTGTGAGGCCCTGCGCTGCAAAGAAGATGCATGTGGCGCTGAGCATTTTGCTGTGGGTTCTTCCCCATCATTCAGCTTTTGTGTAAAACCCAGGAAAAATTTACCCAGGGCTGTCAGAAGTGTGTCCCTGCTGCATGATGCTGCAAGGAAAGGCCCATGGTATCTCCAGAAACAACCACAGGTGCTCAACAAGTGTGTGTCAGGCCCAGCTGGGAAGAATTCTGAAGGAATGAGGACAGTGCTGCCCTGTGACTGGAAGCGCTGTTGTCCTGTGGCACTGCTCTGTGTCCCTTCAATGTGCATTGCCAGGGCTGGCTTAAACCTTGTGCATGAGACTGGGGTCATGCTTGCACCTTCCATTCCTGTGCCCACAGAGGTAACAGCAGGGCAGTACTCATGCTGTGTTGCTACAGGGATTTAAGAAATGTTCCTGAAGATTATCTCTCAGGTCAAATCTGAAGTTCTGTCTAATTCTGCTGTCCGGAGGCCCATGAGAGGTGGTAGCTGCCAGATGAGCAGAGATAGGAGATGAGTCTAGTAGGGTGAATCAGCTTGAGAAGGGTGAGCTGGTTCCTATGAAGCAAGAGAGCTCTGAGAACTGCAGATTCACGTCCACCTCAGACACCTTCTGACTGCAGTGGTTGTGTCAGGCTGCTTTTCTCCCTGGTTCCCAGGTGCAGAGAGCTAGAGTGGGGAGAGGCTGGGAAACACCGAGGGGGGGTTGTTCCCGGGAGCTCGTCTCTGAGCAGGGGCTGAGGGTGTTGCCTTGCTATAGGCTGATGGAAGCTGCAGGATAAAAGATTTTCCTTGTCTGAGTTAATCATTGATTGGGCAGGATGGGGACACCTGGGGTGCGTGTGGATAGAGCAGCAGCTGGGGGGGAATGCACACAACGGGTGATGGCTGTGTCAGTGCTGGCCTTGCAGTTTGCCTCCCCAGTCAAAACAGATGAGCCATGGAGCTGTGTGCAGCCAGGTGGGGATACTGGGCAGGCATATCTCGTAGGGATCATCAGGGCTTGGGCTAGCAAAGGCTGTCAGCTCTACAACGTGGGTACATCGTGTATAGGATGAGAGGGAATAACCTTCAGTTGCACATGGAGGCGTTCAGGTTGGATGTTAGGAAAAAATTCTTCTTTGAAAGGGTGATGATGCAGTAACACAACTGCACTGGGAGGTGGGGGAGTCACCACCCTTGGTGGAATTTTAGAACTGTGGAGATATGGCACTGAGGGATGTGGTCAGTGGGCACAGCGGGGTGGGTTGGGGTTGGAGTTGGGGACCTTAGTGGTCTTTTCCAACCTGAATGATTCTGTGATTCTATGTATTGTGGTTTTCTGATGGCAACTTTTTTTCCCAGCCCTTCAGAGGTACCACCCTGCTCTGTCACTGGGCCCTTTGGGGAAAGCATTGCAGTGTTCCCACATAATGTGCCCAACCACTATCTTCCAGAAGGAATGAATTGGGGTTAGGAACAACTGTCTGTGTACGCATAGCAATGTCTAAAGCATTTCAGATTTCCTGGTGGTTTATTTTTGGGTACAGGTTACCTTTATTGGTATGGACAAGAGGCAGGGTTTGTTCAGGCTGTGAGATGCTGAAGCAAAACTCATGGATACAAAGTGAGGAGCTGCTTTGGTACCTCCGCCCAAAGGATAGTGCTTCAGAGCAAAATCACAATTAGTGATTTAGAGAATAATCAACATTAAAATCAACTGGCAAGGAAAAGACTGCATCTATAATGTGCTTTTCTAGATATTATTAAATACATCCTGAGCAAACTCCTGAGTGATGATTTGGCAGCTGTTTGCAAGAGGCAATAAATCCAGGTCCTGTCCTTCCTCTGCTCTCCTCTGCAGGAGGGGATTGGCACGACTGCAGGAGCTTTTGGAAACTGATGGGTAGGGAGAACCCAAATGCCAAGGGCACACCTTGCAGGTGAGGCCAGGCTCTGGAGTCATGCTGACCATGAGTAATGCTTCTTCCAGCACTGCTCTGCTCCTGGAAGGCAGTTCAGAAAATTCAGTAGGACTGGACAGCACGTGCTACTTGTCCCCAGGCACTGTGTGTTGGGGATGGTGTGGGAGGTGCTGCCTTCTTACAAGGATGGTTCTGGGGCTGCTGGAGCTCATCCAGCTCCTTAACCATGGTGGCAGGTTAGGAGCTTCTGAGTGCAATCAGCTAAACGGGAGGAAATTCCAGTGATGTGCATTGAAGTGATCCTTTCTGGCTCTGGGCTGCAGAAGTGGTCTGGAAGGACTGCTGATGTCATGGTGCTCTATGAGCAGCTCCTGCTTGCCACTGTTGGAAATCAGGTGCTGATGACATGGTGATGGGTTTTGTCTGCTCTTAGCTCTCTTACAGCATTAATGTTTGGAACCAACAACCGAGACATGAAAGGCTGTGTGAGTTACCATGCACAACATCCAGCCTTTCTGAGCCTACAAAACATTTTCATTCCATCTTTGGGTGAAGGGCATTAACAAAGCACGGCTCTTAGAAGAAGCTCACGTGGCTGAAATCCAGCTGATGAGCTTGCCCAGCCTTCGTTGTGAGGGCTCTGCAATCAGCTCCCCTTCCAGCACCTCTGGGGAGGGGTCAGCTGTGCAGGTGCTGGCAGAGGAAAGATGGAAGCTGTGCTGCTCTGACAGGAAGATAATGTAAGGAGGGAAAGTTACACATCACCTCTCATCTATTTGCTTAACAGTGGAAAGTACATGACTCTAATTAGCGTTTCCTGATGGGGTCCAGACGCTGCTGTTCTACCAAGAAATTATTGTATGTGCTCTTAAGATTAATTGATTTGAAATATCCACCAAATGACTTATGGTATCATCAGTATCTTACCTAAATAATTGGCTGCTATGCCACACAGTCCTGTTGTGGCTGATAGCTGATATAAAACACCCTGCTATATGCAGGCAGCAGTGAAAGCCCCACACCTGCCTCAGTCTTTGCACTTGAGGGTACCGCAGATCTGTTGTGTAGAAACTGCTCTTGTGTCAAGGCTACCCTGAGAGCTGCTTTGTATGTGGTCATCTCAGTTCTCTGATATTTGATGGAAAAGATGGTTGTGCAGCAGCAGCAGCTGGTGAGGGAGCAGATGGTGCCACCTGCATCATCAGATGCTATATCACTTGTTTTTTTCTCCCACAAAGTGGCTGGAAAGCAGAGGAGAGCGTGGGAGCTGGTGCAGGTTGTGAAGGTGTGAAAAATCACAGGTAGCAGTGCTGCTTCCCTGCCAGGCTGCTGCAGGCTGGGCTCTGAGCTGTGCCCGCTGCTGCCTTGGGCTGCAGTGCTGCCTACAGGAAGCATGAGGCTGTGGCGTAGTGTGGCTGGAGGCTGCAGGATTCCCTGTACACCTCTGGGCAGGTCCAGCTGTGCTGCTTAGATTGCGGGGGTCCCCTGATCCACTTTAGTCTTGAGCAGCCCAGGTACTGCTTCCTGACCTTGTCCCAGTTAGAAGCCTGTGATTAACTTTTCTGAAGGGTTCAGTTTTATACTGTGTGCGAGTTCTGGGTGTTTTAATTATCCTGGGCTGATTGTTTGCTTCATATAGCAAGTATTAGGGCGGCTGCTGCTGGAGATCATAGAATCATAGAATGGCTTGGGCTAGAAGGGACCTCAAAGATCACCTAGTTCCAACCCTGGTCACCATGGCATGGTTACCAGTCACTAGATTAGACTGTCCAGGAACCCATCCAGCTGGCCCCGAGCACCTCTAGGGATGGGCCATCCACAACCTTGGTGGGCAGCTGTGCCAGTGCCTCACCACCCTCTGAGTGAGGAAAATGATGAGAAGGGATTCCCACGGCAATTCCATCCATCAGCTTCGCTTCTGTTTGTGCTCTTGATGTTGTTCATCTCAGCGATCCCATCCGTTCTGTTGTTGAAGCGATGACTGGGCAGTGTTCCTGTTGGGATGTTAAGTGAGCAGGCTCCAGGCAGCGCTTTATGGGCAGTCAGCAAAGCCATTCAGTGCCCGGGTTAATATTTGAGCAGGAGGATGCTTGGAGGTTGGCAGTCATCAAGCGCTGAGCCCAACAGGAAGAGGAACGTGTAGGACTACAAAGGGGGAGGAAGCCCATTGTGTCCAGAACAAGATGGAAGATGCCACCCGAGGCAGACAGCTGACTGGTGATTAATTAGAGGCACACTTGGAATTTCACATGGAGTTTAACATTAACAGCATTTGTGTCATGTGTTGTCTTCCTGCTTGGCTTCATTGTCTGGCTGATCTGGAGCTGGGAGTTTGAGCACAGAACCAGTGGGATTGAGCGGATGTGTGGGAATCTCATCCCTTGGCCCGGGTGAAAAATAAAGAAAAGAAGAAACAAAACATGGGAAGTCACCTGAGAATCTTATGAGCAGGAGGAAAATTTAAACACAATCTCAGGGTGTGGTTTTACTGTTTGTTTGGCTCTTATGGCTGAGGAGCCATCTCCTGATCCCACATGCCCTGCTGGTTTGGTGCATCTCCCTGCACTTGGGCTCCCCGTGCTGTGCCTGCAACACAGCTGTATTCCAGGCATGTCTGCAGGCCTGTGGCTCCGTATTAGTGTTTATAGGAAGTCAATGAGATGGAACTCAATAGAGAAAAGGAAGACTTAAGAGTCACTGGAAGACAAATGTGAAGGCTTGGCACTCAATAACTTCACTGAATCATATCTTCTGTTGCTGTATGTTTCTAGGTAGCAGGTATGAGGAACACAGGTCTGATTCAATGGGCTGTGCACCTTCAGAGGGAAGGGGGGATGTTTTATTCTACTTTTATGAAGGGGCTGAGAAGATGGAGTTGCCTATGGCAGTAGATAATGGGTTTGGTGACCAAGGAGAGTTAAGGGCAGATGAAACTAAAAGCAAATGCAAAGTGAAATGGTCAGGGAAGGTTCCCCAGCCCAGGTGGGGGTCTGGAGGTGTCAGCAGAGTGTGGTCACTGCTTTACTGAGTTTTCAAGGAATTTAACTGGAGCTTCCATCTCCAGCTATGGTTTTGGAAGTGTATGGAAATGGGAAGTGGCAATACAAAAAAAAAAAAAGCTTTGTTAATTGATAAATATAATTAAGGAAGGGCACCACATTAGTATTAACTTAGACGGCTGATTAACTGAAGTCATTAATATATATTAATGCATAGTCTTGCTGTAACCACTGGTAGCTCCACTTCCAGAACAGTACCTTTTTGTACACGACTGCATTAACCAAACACTTGAGCAGAAAGAAAATGTAACTTTAAGACTGAACAGATGCAGGATAATTGATGTACAGAACTCTGGTTCAGCTGTGTTCCCTCTTTTTCCACTGATAACATGGGGGTATCACACCTCTGGCTGAGGTTCTGATAAAGTAGATCTGGATTAACTCCCTGGGTCAGATACTGAACTTGTGAGCTCATGTGAGTGTTCAGATTCAGGGATCTCATCCCTCAGCCTCTCAGGGTGTGCTGCTTCTGCCCTGCTTGCACCAGTGTGAGTGGAGCCCCCGGGCATGAGGGCTGATCCCATGCTGAAACAGGCTATCAAGCCAGCCCAGAGCTGTTGCTAAAGCCTGAAGACCATGGTACATTCCAGCAGCCCAAAGGGATGCTTTGCTCCTCCACTAGGTGCTGAGCTGGCACTAATTACAATTTTGCTAATTGCTCTAAACTCTGCTGTCTTGCTGCCTTCCGTAGGCAATGCTTGGCTGTGGCTTTTGCTGAATTGGAGGACTTCTTGGAAGCCGGGTAAAATCTGCAGGGAGACACCTGCCAATCTTCATACATAACATCTTTATTTTAATTTATTGGCAGCATTTAGAAAAATTGGCTTCTATGCAGCATCAGTTGGACTTCATTAAAATAATAAGAGAGCTAAGTTAGTAAAAACAAACCTGGCCAGTTGGCAAACTCAGGCTTTTGTCAGGACTGATCTATGCCGAAAGATATAGATTTAGTCCATCTACAGTAATAAAGTCCCATGATCCTGTGGTTAAAATGTCTTTTTCCCCTGCTAGCTGATGCAATTCATTAATTATATGACATTTCCACAATGATTTCTTCAGAAGAAGGCCCTGGATGCCAAGGTTTACATTACATTTTCAATTACAACACTATCCATATGGTGACTCTGCAGTATGTACAACTGCTTAATGTGCATCCAAGCCCTGCTGCAATGCTCGTGATGAGCTGGGAAATCATTTTCTGGATATGGGGCTCCAGGGTGATTCCCACACTGGTGATCCCTGCAGGAAGGTGGGCTGGTTGTGTTATGTCATTTGGAACCACCTGAATCCATTCCTCTTGAGCTGTGAGGATGAGCTCTCTATGTAGCCTGTCAGGGCTCTAAGAAACCAGCAGTGTTGCAGGCAGGATTTTAGACCCAGAGATAAATGGGGTCATTCCAGGCATGAGTCTTGCAGAGAGGCAAAGGGAAGCTCGCAAAGAGTCAGAGCCCATCTCCCTGCATTGACACATCTTGTATCATTGAATCATAAAGGCTGGAAAAGACCTCTAAATAGGATCATCAAGTCCAACCATCCACATACCACCAATACTGCCCACTGGCCATGTCCATCAGTAGCACATCTCCATGGTTCTTGAGCACCTCCAGGATCAGTGACTCCCCCACCTCCCCGGACAGCTGTGCCACTGCATCGCTGCTCTTTCAGAACTCACACAACTTAAAGCCACCACCTCTTGCCCCATATTCTGACATCCTTATGGCAGGATCAGCTCTGCACGTATCTAGAGGATGATGAAGGCATGCTGTGAGGTGCTGTGATGGGTCTGGAGCCGGTATGGCCGGGGTTCCCGTGCCACATGACACACTGATGGCCGCATCAATGTTCATCTCACTCAGCCAAAATCAATTATTGCTGTAAATCTGCTCAGTTCACTGATACCAAGCATACAGGTTGTGATGTAAGTACTGCTAGGTCTGAGGACCTGTATTGACTTGGGTGGACCCTTTGCAGAAAGCCTCATTAACAGCTGTTGTGTGACACTCGGCGGACATCAAACGAGCCAGCTCCTGCCTGTCCTCAGTGCAGAGCCACCAAATGGCCTTGCTGGTGGAAGTCGTGTCCTGGTGCCGGACCTCCTGCAGCACCACTCCCATGCACTGATGCTGTTTGCTCAGTTGCACTCCCATTAGCTCTGCAGCGCTGTAACCTTAAAGTAGTAAAGCAGTGGCATATATATAGTTGAACAATTATATGTATTGTGACTAAATTTCCCCCTGAAGATCTCATTCACGATGTTAGAGTGAAAGGATCATAAAATGAATTAATAGCTGATTCACTGTATAATTTCCTAGTTCAATATACTTTAGTGTACCGGCTAAATGAGCCATACACAGCATTCAGCTCGGCCAGTTAACAGCTTTATCATTGAGATCTCAGGCTTAGAAATAAAAGCAATTCTTCTGAAGTAATTGCGTCTAATTAAAAGAAACATTTAAAAAGTGTAACCAAAAGGAATTCATTTCAAATGGAAAATTAATGCTGAAAAATAGCCCTGAGCTCTCTTGTCTTTGCTAATAGCTAAGCATTCTCAGAATAATTAAACTGTTTTGAAATGTTGATACCTTCCCCTGTTAGAAATGATCGCCGGGGCCCGAGAAACCAGCAGGTCCTCAGCCCGGCCCTGGACTGTGGGGATGCACAGCCTCACACTCAGGCAACTTCCCATTGGGAAGCAAACACCAACGAGGTTACTCTATTTTTTGGTGTTAAAAAGACAAAATCCAAATGCTCGGGACCCACGTGACTCTTCTTGGGGTGATCAGGACGTGAGAGCTCTGAGAATTCAACTTTGGGTTTGTTCTCTGACATCCCTGTGGGATGGGAATGCAGTTTCCTCATGCTGCTGTAAGCAGGGAGTGTTTGCGGTTGTTGGTTACAATTGCCAGTGCCTGCTGAGTTTCTTGAGTTGTGTTATTGGTAAACACAACAGAACTGAGCGTACGGCACCCAAGGTGCTGTAAGTTCTTGCCTCAAGACAGAAAGGTGCCTCGTGTATTGTAGTGTGGCTTTCTTCCTTAAACCCTACTGAAAACATCCCAGTTTCTGAGGGAATAGCTAAAGCCAAACCCTGACCTCATAGTGAGCGCCCTGTCCTGGTCACCTGCTTAAAATTCAGCCTCTATTTTTTTGGATGATCCAGAACTTTCTTTTTTTTGGTGTTGTTTTTTTTTTTTATTATTATTATTATTCTTATTCCTGAGTGTTTCTAATTGAGCTAACATTATTAGGAGATTTAAAAAAAAAGCCCTTTCCCAAATTCCCTTTGTGTTTCAGTAGCTCTTTAATATGCAAGGCAGCAAGAGATGAACTGGGTCTAATTACGAGTCCCTGGAGTAGCCAGTCAGAAAATGAATTGATGCCTTTTTCCTTATGAACAATGCATGTACCACAAATTAGAGGCGCCATCACCAGAGATTTAATTACAAAATATCATTACTTTCACACATCATTTCAGATTTGGCCTGATCAAATCAAAGTTAGGGGGAGAGGGAAGGGGGAGGCAGGCGAAGGGAGAAAACTGCACCACTAGCAGGGTCATTCGTTCAGGGGTATGTGAGTGCAGGAGGGAATCCGTGCTGCTGAGGCTTCCCAAAAGGCAGCTCTGCAGGGAGGCAATCAGAGGGAATGAGTTCCCTTCCCCACTTTGGCTCTGGGGAGCTGTGGGGTAGGCACAGCCAGGACTGGGTAGGCTTTACCCTGCAGTGCTGCCCAAAGGCTATGTGTCCCTGTGGTGAATACAGCACAGAGGGGATTGTTGTTAGATAGGAGAAGCATGATAAAGTAGCCTCTTGGCTGCTATTTCTTGTGTAGACTGGGCTTCCTCTCCTTCCAGCAGCAAAAGCTGCTTATAGGAAAAATAAAGGATGAATTCAAGAAGTATCAGAGTGGAGTTCAGTGTGTTTTCCTGCATTGTTCTTGACAAACCTCCCCCCCCAAAAAAAAAAATGGAAAAAAAAGGAAGCTGAAGCTATTTGTTCCAAAGTACATGATGAATTTTGTCAGGGAGTGCCTGCCAAGGGAGGTCTGGAAAGTCATCTGCTGTGGCATTCAGCCTGCTATCATGGTTGTGGTGTTACCCGAAAAAGGGTCTGGAGTGTGGTGGAAAGAGGGCTTAGCTGCTCCTGCAACCTTGAGCTCTGTTAATCCCAAAGAATACAGAGTGAGCAGCTCATGGTCCTGTTCCTAGGCAGGTTGTGTGTAGCAGTGTGTCCAGAAAGGGGCAATGGGGTGTGAGGGGTCTGGGACACAATGGGATCTTATGGGGAAAGTCTGAGTGAACTGGGATGGTTCGGTCTGGAGGAGAGGAGGCTCGGGGGAGACCTTATTGCTGTCTGCAACTCCCTGCAGGAGGTTGTGTGAGGTGGGGGTCGGCCTCTGCTCCCAGCTAATGGTAGTAGGATGAGAGGTGATGGCCTCAAGTTGCACCAGGGAAGGCTCAGGTTCGATGTCAGGAAACACTTCTTCTTCAGAAGAGTGGTGATGCTGTGGTACAGCTGTCCAGGAAGGTGAGGAATCGCCATCCCTGGATGTGTTCAAGGATTGTGGAGATGTGACACTGAGGGATGTGTTCAGTGGGCAATACTGGGTGAGTTGGAGTTGGATGTGAGGACCTTAGTGGTCTGTTCCAGCATGAATGGCTCTATGCCAGAGTGGAAAATCTGTTTGAGCATTCAGAGGTTGGATGGTTCACGTGCTGAGCGCTCACCCTACAGCAGGTGTGGAAATATCCTGGTGAAATGAAGGGGTGCAGCCCCATAGCGCTGAACACATCCCCGAGCCATTATTCTGCTGCAACAAACCAACACTACAGCACCAGAAATCCTCATTTCCCACCCCAGGGGAGAGGTGAGGCTGTTTTCTCAGCAGAGTGGCACCTGCCCAGGGCTGATATACAGGGCCAGCCACCAGGCAAGGTCATGGATGTGAGCCGAGGCCATAAAAGCAGCAGCGGGCAGGGAGGGCCAGGGGCTGCCCAGCTGATTTACAGCCCTGCACCGTGCCTGGGCCAGGGGCTGTGTTATTTCTCAGCCGGACTCACAAGCCAATGGCTTTCAGAAGCTAAAATGCTCCTCCAAATTTATGAGGAAAATGACGGCTTGTTGAATACATGATGTAGCGAGATGTAGTTTTACATTAACTTAAGAGGCATTTATGGGGCAATATTCATCTTCTCTGTATTATGGCAAGTATAACATGAGAGGATGCTATGTCACAGGGATATGAGACCTGACAGCTACGGTGTACACAGGGAGACCGTGATGGAACAGAGAAAGGCAGGAGGAGGCTGGGTGCAGATGGGGACATGGGCTGCCCCCTATCCCTCCACCTGCAGGCTGTGTGCAGAGAGTGCTCCCTGAGCACAATGAGCACCGAGCTGCGATGTCGGCAGAAAGAAACCCAGAGGGCTGTAGAGCTGCTGCACTGATAGCAGAGGGGGCTGCAGCAAACAGAAGGATTTGTAAGCACAGAGTGAAGGGCCGAGGCTGGAGAGCTGCCTGCTGAGGTCTCTGCTGGAAGACAGGTAGCAGAAGCCATGCTGGATGAGAAGGATGACATATCAGCCCCATTAGATAGAAGAGAAATTAAAAGGATGGATTGATATCAATTATCAGGTGCAATTTGTTGCTGCACAATTGACATGTTAATCACCTCCTTGCTGCATTTCAGCATGGTGAGATTTTTTTTTTTGACCAATTTGAAAGGTTTACAGCAACAATATGATGCTGATTTATCTCTCCTTAATAAAAAAGTGATCAACTGAAACCTGCATCCATCATTCTGTTTATCACTCATGGTGATTTATTAACTAATTATACTTACAGTGGGTCTTTTTCTATAAGTATGGATAACAGAGTGATGCAGTGTCAGTGCAAGTCATAAATAATGCCACAGTGCAGTGTGTTTAGTCCTCGCTCCCAGGACCAGCCCATAACAAGATGCCTTGATTAAGGTAAGCAGATGGCTTCGTTTGTCTGATTTCAGGGCCAGTCATGGAACTGCACATGGAGGAAACAAATCCGTTGCTCACATTTCCAGCACTGGCAAAGCTCTGGCTACAAAGCACATCACCACAGTGTGATCACTGTACATCACGTACTGTGATTTGGGGTTCTTCCCTAGGAGTCTCTGCAGAGCCCAATGGCATTTTGACATCTGGGTTGCAGCACAGTGTGAGACACAAAGTGCAGCTCAGCTTTAGTGACAGTTTTCGCTTCCTAAAATCGGTTCTGCAGCATTTTGGTCTTAACCAGAACCACTCTCTAAATTTCTCACCTTGCTGTTTGCCCACAAATGCACGTGTAGAGGACAAATCCCATTGTTTTAAAGGGTTTTTTCTTTTTCATCCACCACTGGATGAGGTGCATGATGGACACTCTGGATCTGAGCTCCCCTGGCTTTCAGTTTGGCATAAATATAGATCATAGATCATGTGACTCTTTGGTATTGATTGATCCCTGTAATTAAGAAGTTCATGTAAATGCAGCATCAGTTGGCCATTTCCCATCACCACCAGGCCCTGCTCTTGTCCAAATCTCACTGCTTTCTACCCTGAAAGGTAGGTGCAGCACATACATTCTTTGGGACAGAGCGTCTTATTTTATTTGGACATCTGTGAGATCTCAAACTGAGCCTCTGCCGATGGCGTACTCTATTTTTTCCCCGTTTCTGTGCTGCGAGCACAGCCTCCTCACCTGAGGAAATGCAGCCAGGTCAGGCACAGAGCGGTAGCAGCCTGCAGCACAGAGCAGTGGTGCATCAGAGTGCATTGCAGGAGGACAAACCCTCTGTCACTCCATCCTGGAACACGAGTGTGGAGGGGAGAGCACGTGGGTGGATGGAGAGTGATCAGCGCATCAGCAGCACCTCTGACCGGGAGAGAGCACACAAAGCAGCAGTGAATAATGAAGTTATTACGTAGGCAATAGTTTAAAAGCAAGGTGGACATGATGCAAACTATCCTTGCTTGGAAATGTTGTGGTGTGGCTTATCAGCACCAGCACTGTCGTGCAAGGAGTGTGGCTGTAGGTACAGCAAAAATCAGAGTTCCCCCTGGGGGAGCAAATAGGGACAGGTTCATTGTTTATGGCAGAATTAAGCACTTAGTAACTGGGGCATCATTGAGACCAAACAGATTCAAGGGTAGGAGGGGAGAGGTGAGTTGTTCTCCTTCTCCAGAGTTTGGAGGGGTGGGCAGAGCCGGGCAGGCCCCTGGGGTTGGGGGGGAAGTGGTCCCTTCTCCTCATGTTACCAATGTGCCGAGCTAGGACAGCAGCTGTGCTCAGAGTACAGTGCCAGCTCCATTCCCATGCAGGGACCTTTCAGTAATGTCACCCAGACAGGGTCAGCTCCTGAAGGATGCTGAGACCTGAGCAGCAAAAGTCTCGATTAACATCTGAAGAGTGAGCAAAATCCTGTAAGCTCACAGTGTGCACAAGGAGGGCTGTCACTGCGGGCTGCCCAGAGTGAGGGAATGTGACAATGTGACAGCCACCAGCCTGTGGATGTTCCCTGCCCCAGGCTGCCTTGACCATGCTGGGACAGCCCCTGCAAGGAGCTCTATTCTTCCGGAGAGGAGAGGAGAGGAGAGGAGAGGAGAGGAGAGGAGAGGAGAGGAGAGGAGAGGAGAGGAGAGGAGAGGAGAGGAGAGGAGAGGAGAGGAGAGGAGAGGACTTCATCTTTCTCCCAATAAAAGGAAGGAAGGAAGGAAGGAAGGAAGGAAGGAAGGAAGGAAGGAAGGAAGGAAGGAAGGAAGGAAGGAAGGAAGGAAGGAAGGAAGGAAGGAAGGAAGGAAGGAAGGAAGGAAGGAAGGAAAGGAAGGAAGGAAGGAAGGAAGGAAGGAAGGAAGGAAGGAAGGAAGGAAGGAAGGAAGGAAGGAAGGAAGGAAGGAAGGAAGGAAGGAAGGAAGGAAGGAAGGAAGGAAGGAAGGAAGGAAGGAAGGAAGGAAGGAAGGAAGGAAGCTGATATTGAGAAACCGCTCAGCGCCTCCATCAGCTCGGGGCTGCGGACCAACCGCTCTCGGGCCGCTCCGTGCGCGGTGCCGCAGTGCCATCTCCTGGGCTGCCGCAGCGCCGCTCCGCGCGAAGGCCTCCGCCGCCATCGGGCCTCGCTTTTGGGATTCCCGCCGCCGTGTCCCGAGGGATGACGATATCAGAGCAAACCCTCTGCTTAAATCAAAGGGAATGCGGAATCTCAAGCAGCAGCTCTGAGGCTGGAGGAGGATGGGGGTCAAAGCGCTGCGGGAAAGGAGGTGGAGGTGGTTAACTGAGGGATTGTGCCCCTCTGGCAGAGCTGGGCTGAGGTGTTGGGTTATTTTTCTACCGACTCGTTACAGGTTTTTGGCATGGTGTTACTTATGTGTATGGAAAGGGAAGGGAGAGGCTCTGCCTGCACCAGCCCTGTCTGCAGCAGCATGGAGGCGTTGGGTGCTGCAGAGTGGTCCCGAGGGACCTTTCTGCCATTGCAGATCTGTTCGAATGCAGCAGGATGATCCCTGCAGCTACAGGCAGAACAGGAGCTTCCCTGGTGTCCAGAGCCCGAGTGGAAAGAGGAGATGTGTCTGGATGATGGATGGGGCCTCAAAAAATAGCACAGCCCGTATTGCAGTGTGAGGTCCAGACCGTAGAGCAGCGTGCAGTCAGCACAGCAGCGTGCCATACCTACAGCAGGCACGGCGATGTGCAGCGTGGTTCGTGCAGCACTGTGCGGCCCTCGGGGAAGCAGAAAGCGCGTGCAGCAATGCACACGGTGTGGTCGTGCACCCCTCTGCTCAGCAACGCACGCTCCGTGCAGCAGTGCCAGCTCCGTGCACGCAGCAGCACAGCCCGGTGCCCGCAGACTCGGCGCACGCCGCGAGGTGGAGCTCGGCGCTGCAGCCGCTCTCCTCCCGCTCGGGGATGTCTCCCATCCAACACTCGGTAGGAGCCGAGGACGCGGTTCCCCCAGCCGGGTTTGTTCGCTGTTCTATCTCCGTTCCGATAGCGAAGTCCCCGCTGTGCCGCTCCCAGCCTCAGTTCTGTCACAGCTTCATCAGCAGGATGAGGTTTCAAACCACAAGAGGGGAGATTTAGACTGGATATAAGGAAAAAAGTTCTTTACAGTAAGGGCGGTGCACTGGCGCAGGGTGCCCAGCGATGAGGTGGATGCCCCATCCCTGGAGACACCCAAGGTCAGGCTGGACGGGGCTCTGAGCACTGGTGGAGCTGTGGGTGTCCCTGTTCAATGCAGGGGGGGTTGGACCAGGTGGTCTTTATGGGCCCCTTCCAACTCAAATGATTCTGTGATGTGATGAAGTATTGGATGGTCTCCAGACCCTGTGGATCTATGAGGTCCATGGTGATCTGGAGGCAAATTCCCCTTGCAGAACCCCTGCAGCAGAGCTGACTTTACTAATCTCTGCTTCAAATGTTAGATTATGTGATGAAAATTCAACATTTTTAAAGGTGAAACTCACAACGTTTCCCTCTTTGTTGGGAGAATTGTGTGGGGAAAATAATCTCTCTGAACACGCTTGGATTGCTGCTGGTGTGGCATTAAAATGGTGGAACTGCTGCTGGGGCTGTTGTGAAACATCCACGGGGTCTGGAGCAGAGGAATGGCACCTCTCAAAAGGATAGCATGAGAGGGAATGGCCTCAAGCTGTGCCAGGAGACGTTCAGGTTGGGTATGAGAAAATATTTCTTCTTTGAGAGGGTGGTGATGCAGTGGCACAGGCTGCCATGGGGATGTGGCGCTGAGGGATGTGGTCAGTGGGCATGGTGGGGTGCGCCGGGGTTGGACTTGGTGATCTTGGTGGTCTTTCCCAACCTTAATGATTCTATAATTGAAACCTACCGTGACTAAATGCTGCAAAATGGCTCCAGTGGTGTCTGTAAGAGAGCACTGAAACCCATGCAGCATTCAGGAGCAACTGTCATCAGTAACACATGGGTGAGACTGCAGAAGAAAGAATTTTTCTCATCAGTTAGCAAAAGCAGTGCTAGGTGCTTGCAATTTATGCCTCCTTTACCAATCACATTTTAAGACTAGGGGTCACTGTCATCAGAAAATTTGCGTTTTATTTCTATATACCAACTTTAACACATGCTTAAGGAGAATGATGTTGGTGTCTGGGGCCTGAGGTGATGGGGAGAGTTGTTTTGTTTTTGCCTGGAAGGGGTTGAAGCTGAGAAGTCAGGAGTGGGACAGTGGTGGGGCCACCAGGGGCAGATTTATGGTGAGAGGCATGGTACAGAGAGCTCTCGTGTGTGCAGGAAGGAGGCAGTATTAGTGGTGGGTGAACTGCTGGACTAGATGGTCTTAGAGGTCTTTTCCAACCTTAATGTTTTATGAAAAAGGTTCCATGGGTAAGCCATGACCTCTGGAGGTGTGTCAGGTCCACGTGCAGATCAGGCCAGCCCCTTTCGTGGTGTCCCACCTCTCCCCGCCCGGCCCATCCCCCTGCTATGGGCAGGAAGAGCTCTGGGGCTGCGTGTTTGGGTGTGAGGCTGCACTGCTATGGGGCTGCAGGACACTGGCATTCCGTTTGCCACCATCCATTGTCCAAATCTCCCTGTGTCTCTGTGGGCTCTGACTGCTCAAACAGCGCTGGGACAGATGAGGGCAGTGCCATGTGCTGACCATCATCAGGAGCTGATGGGCTAAGCAGGACCCCTTCAGTCCTGCTGGAGCCAAGAACAGGACAGCAGACGGTACGTGACCTGACACAGCCCCCAGTGAGCTTCTGTTTGTTATCCTCACACAAGAGCATTGCCCTGGGAAAAATCCAAGGGTTGGATTCCAGGAGGGAGGTCCTTCTTGTGCAGTAAACACTGCACCTACACCGGCCACACGCGTTGCTCACATGGCAGCTGCTTGTTGCTGTCACAAGTGTTTGGGGTGCAGGGGAGGTCTCCTAGGAAATCAGGCTCTAGCTCAGCTTTCAGGGCTGAGCTGAAATCAGGTCCCATCCCATGTTTGTTCAATACCCAACAGGAGAGAACTGGAACAGCTTAACTCCAAACTCACTAGGAACAGGAATATTTTGCAACAGAAACTTCTGCTCCGAGCTACTTAGCAACCGATCATCAATAAATCACTGCACTCGGGAGGAACTTGGAAAGCTGATTTTAGAGCCCAAGTGCACAAACGGATCTGTGCAGGTGGAGGATGCCCAGCTCCCTGCTGCCCCGGTGAATCCGTGGGGCAGAGGAATGTGGATAGCAGCCCCTGAGAGGTGGAGAGATCAGCTCCAGCACCCACACATGTGGCAGCAGGAGAAGATCACAGTGTGCACTTACATTAATAGCAGTAATGCTGTCATCCTCTAGGTGACGTTTCAAATGCAAGGAGTAAAAATCTCGGTTCCCACTACAGATTTCAGAGACGCAGCCACGCATTCAAAGGTGTTTGGCTGTCTTTGCACACGTGCGCATTGAGGTATGTAACCACTGCAGGAGTATTTTTAACCAAAATGCTAATATCACTCAGCCTTTATGTTTTGGTTGGAAGCTTCGTGCGCTCTGCATGCGCCCTTGGAATGGAGTGGGAAGCAAAGATTTGGGCTCCGTGGCTGGGGGTGCTGCCCCATCGTGTACACAGGGCAGGCTCCCTGCATGCAGCCCAGGAGCTGAGTGCAAATCCTCTACTCATATGTTCAGTGGTTGCAGGAATTAGCCCGCTATCATATTTTGACAGCCAAGGCACACAGGCAGGATCTGTGGTCAGGGCACAGAGGTGTAACACACCTTTGGGCCACGCTCCCCCCATAGCTGTTAAACCAAGGCAGAGCTCTTCAGCTAGAGGCACGTTTATTTTCTGCAGCAAAGAAAACATCTGAGAGTGAAACTGATTCAGAAAATAAAACCAAAGATTAAAAAAAAAAAAAGAGAGAGAGAGAGAGAGAGAGAACTGAAACTGTGTAGGCTATTTCCATCCACCAAGATGAATGAAAGGTAAAAAAATAAATAATAAAATAAATAAAGGCTGCAAGTTTTGAGTTCTAAAAATGATTGGGCTGAAAGCAAGAAAATCCAAACAGGTGCGCTCAGCTCCAAGCAAGGGGGATTTCAGCAATGGGATGCCACAAATTTGCTCTATGGGGCTCTTTGGTGAGCAGAGGGGACGTGCAATGCTGCTCTGCAGCTGCTCCTTGATCCTGGCACTCTGCACGCTCAGTGCTGTGCCCTGCACACATCCTGGCTCCCACTAGTCCTGGTGCCTTGGCTGCACCCGTGGCAAGAAGGAGCCACTGCAGCCACGGATGGGCCCTTGGGGCTCCCATCCCAAACCTGAATTTGGAGAGAGCTGAGCTGGCTGCGAGCTGAGGTCCCTGCAGACAGAGGACTGCTGATAGCTCAGTTCTCAAAGCCTTAGAGCTGAACTACAGCTGCTTACCCCTCTGCACCATGCTCCTGAGCACATCTGGCACTGCTGCAATCCAGATGTTTGCTGCTCATATCCATCAGGCAGCAGCACTGGGATCCAGAAACCCCCTTCCAGCACAAAGCCAATGCTAATGGCAGTCCGAGGGCCCCAGAGGTCAGGGCACAAGGGCTGCACGTTTCCAGCTGACTGCACTTGTATTGGGGCACCTCCAGCTTTTGTTGGTGACTGTGACCATCACAGAGTAGCTGCAGGGATGGGGCAGCAGCCTTGAGATGTGGAGCATGGAATGTGGCTGCAGCATAAAGGACAGCATGGTTGGACCATCCTATCGCTTCCACATCACTGTCCTGGTCCACTTCGGCCTCCCAGAGCCATGACCTCTGTGGGAAGCAGGGTTTGTATCACAGGGAAATGGTGCAGAAAGTGCCAGACAGAAATATCTCCATCCTCTGCACTGCCTGGAATTGGGTTCAGCTCAACAGGAACTGCCCAGGCTCAGGGAAGAACACCAGGCTCTGAAAGCACACCCACGGGACAAGAAGCCGTGTGATTCATTCTGGAGGGAGCATCCTGCCTAAAATAGGATTATACCAAAAGAAAAAGGGTAAAAACACCTTTTTGCACTGGTATGGATTCGGGAGCCAGCAAATATTCTCCTCTGGCTGAAGCAGAAAACATTTTTGGAAACAGACCTGCCCCTCTGCTCCTTTGCTAGTGGCAATTTGGACTGCTGCTATTCAGCCACGTTATATTTAAAGTACTGGCCAAGCAATTGCACTGCATGGTCTTAAGCAACACAAGCACATCCTGACTGCCCCCAGGGTGCCTGTACCGGCTGCACATACTGACAGCACGGCTGCTTCTTGCCCCAGTGACTGCACAGAGGCACCAACAGAGCGACTGGAGGCATTCTGAAGTTTATTAGCTTTTATAATTGTCGTGAAAATAATTGGATCTCAGGCATGTGGCTGCCATTTGGTACAAAGGAGCACAAAAATGAGGCCAGATGAGGTGCAAATGAGAAGTAACTCCAGAGCTGCTGGTGCAGTTGGAGCACAGCAGGGTGAGCCCAAGTGCTGCGGGACCTTGGGACACGATGGGCTTTGGGCAGTGGATGCAGTTGTGCAGGAGGGAGGAAGGGAATGATCCCGAAATGCCAGGGCTGGGTGCCCTCTGCATCCTCTTCCTCAACAGTCAGCTTAGATTAAATTAAGAAACAATTCAGACAGCCGCTTACCCACGGCTCTGTGCTATCTCCATAACATCAAAGCTCCCTACAGCCACAGTGATTTGTGTGTGTTTTGTGCTTCTGTATAAATGTACATACGGACATAGATGACACAGATCCAAGGCGACATCTCATGGATGATCCCACTGCTGAGTTGGTCCATGCCCTTCTGTGATGCTCCCTCTCTGGCTGGCAGTGCCCTGGGTCCAGAAGTCAGCATTTAAGTTTTTCTGACCTAACAGAGTAATTCCTAGTGGTTTAAGCCTCCCCTGGCATGAAGGTGTGCTCACATAAGGTCTAATCACTGATCTAATTACACTGATTTGCTACTGTGTTAAATCAGAGCAGCTATATCGAGCAGATTGCCTCTGTGTTTCTATTCCTCCTCATCATAAAAATCATAATAAAGAGCACCTTCAGGACGTTGGGATTTGAAAAGAAAATTATGTTTATTATATTAAATCCAGTCTCTATTCATGGGATGTGATTTTCTGACAGGGGCTGTGAAACCCTTGGTGTCAGCAGCAGTTATCTTGCATTTCTCTTATGCCAACCTTTGTAGGACACACAAATACGTATTGCTGCTCCAGAAGGGTGCAAGGAGTTTATGAATCTAAAACCCACCACAGGGGACTACTCATTTTTAAAATAATTCAAACAAACAACACCAAATATTTATCTGATGAAAATCTCATGACTTTTAAAACCAGTTCCATGATTATTCTTGTTCACGATGTGAGACTTGTTGTCGTTTCCTTATAATTAACTTCTTCACCTCTTCCCTGGCACAGTCACTCGGAGGCAGTTGTTTCCACTTGTGGCCATGGAGGATTTCCTGATCGCTTTGGGGTTTGGTGGCTGTGTGACGATGTTAGCAATGCAAGCTATTCTAGGAAATAATTGCCTTCCAGCTAAAATTAAGTTAAGTAAACTTTAAGAGAGTGATGTAGGCACTTGGAGTTACCTGTTTTGATAAAATGTGCACATTGGGCCAGAATCACTCCAACAGTGGTCCTTAAACTCTGATTTAGAGTCAGTCAAAAGCTGCAATAGTGGCACGCTGGATTGCACAGCAGTTGCAGCCTCAGCCTGACAGCAGAGCAGTGCAAGGCTTTCCCAGCTCCTTTCAGCCCCAGGTGACAGCCTGCAGCTCCCACCTCCCTCTGCAATGTCACATCAGCAGCCCTCAGCTGGGAAGCAAACTGGTGCTATTAATCAGGCTAATAGTGTTAAATGCCCTGGCTCCTTTAAATCACTCTAGCTGGTGTCCCACACCTGCATTTCTCACTCAATCACCCACCTGTGCTGCTAGGGAGGAGCTGTGAGTAGCAGCTGTGGGGTGAGGAGCTGAAGCACAGCAGGGTTTGCAGCTCTAAGGATAAGGGGCAGGCACCCTGTTTGCTGTTGAGATATGACACAGCAGGAACCTTAAGAGTTGCTATGGGGAGCAGAGAGTGCTGAGACTCTCAAGGACTGAGGGATTATGGCAGTCCTGCCATCCCACCCACTGCCATCGTGGAGAAGCAGCAATTTGGTGAGTAGTGAGGCTGATAAAGCAGTTAACAGGGCTGTATGAGAAAGCCTGTCCTTTGGGGACACTGATTTCATTGGATTAAGCTAGTGCCTGGGCTTGTGCTGTCCCAAAGACCATCTTTGGCACACGCTGTGGGTAAAAGGTCCATAGCACATCAGCAGGTTGCAAATGGTAGTGAGTTCTGGAGCAGGAGGATCATGCATGCAGGGCAGGAGAGCACAGAAAGGAAATCTGGGTTGGGGAAATGCATCTGGGTATGAGGAAGGTGAATCTGCAATCTTATCTACCTCAGTCTCTGTTTCAGGCATCCTTTCAGTAGGCTCTGTGAGCTTCCAGCTCTTGAAGCTGGCTGGAGCAAAGCTTTCCAAGGCCGCATTTCAAATCGCTCCTGGTGCAGCAGGGTGGGCTCTGGGGCACAGCTATGAGTATCAGCGCTCCCACTAATTTTTTGGATGGGTTTTGGCTGCTCAGACCTCCTGGAGCTCAGCCCAGCATTCTCCACGTGGCGTGGCTCCAGAAATGGAAGCACTCCAAGTGAGCAGTTTCTTTCCCGAAATGGGGATTCTTCCATCCTTTGGATGGAAAACACTACAGACAGGGGAAATATTATCTCACTGTACCGTGGTGGAGAACCATTTATTAACTGTGGGTACCAAATTTAGCTGGGAGTAGTTTTAATAGCAGTTCTGATATGAATAGAAACATTTGGACTCTTTCCTTGCAGTGTCAGGAATCTGCATCACAGCATTGTGCCACTACGTGAGAAACAGCAACACAAAGTAGCTGAGGGAGAAAAAGAAGTGAAACTGGCTAGTCTGAATTCGTGAGAAATTCATTCCAGGGATGGAGGTTATATGAAATGGTTCCCTATCTCAGTTACACTTGCAACACAGCACTGAAAAAGAGTCAGCCCGTTGCCCCCCACACTCACCACGTTATGCCCTGGTGGCTTTTGTGGTGTGCTCTGGGGCTCCCCATGCTGCCAAGAGGAGAGTGATGAAGAAAGCTGCATATCCAAGGCACTGCTTTGGGCATTAACATCAGGGCAGGCTGAAGCAAGGCACTGCTTATGGGTTTCTGATAGCTTTTATTTGTTGGGAGCAGGAAGGCAAAGGTGGCCTGGAGGAGGAAAGCACTGTAAGCTCCTGTTTACAGCAGGATCTGCTGGTTCTGCTTAGTTTGGCCCCTTCTTACATCTTGAACTGTGAATAACTGCTGTGGTTTATTACAGTGGAAAACAGAGAGGTTTCAAAGCACTCAACAGTATTGAGCAGGTATGAATGTTTGGAGCAGGCTATTCTAATAAAGAGTGAGCAGGAAGCCTTACATCTGACTGTTCCTATTTCAGACAAGTGTCGCTTTGCTCTAGTGACAACAGGTTTACAGGATACACCGAGCTGGAATACTGCACAGCACTCAGGTCTCTGGCTGTGAAAAATGGTAGGCTGGCAATGCGAGTGTCCAAACCACAGCTTTTATACAAATGAGCTGAAATTCCCCCCCAGCTCCCCGCCCCCAGAAAATAAAATAAAACACAACAGACTCTAAATATAGGATTTCAGGGTTTAAGTCTCTTTTGTAATTGGTCATTTGTTACTTCTTTGTTGGCAGAGTGCACTTGTTTAATATCCAAAGCCTTTTTAAAATACATTGTCGCTAAATTATGAGTGCTAGGGAACTTGCTGCTGCCGCCTCTAACAAAAGCTGAGATTCTTATGAGGTAACATCATAGAAAACAGAACAAGCAAACTCGGGTATCTTGGATCTGCTGAAAAACTGGAAGAGTTGGCAGTGCCGTGTGCCTCCTCCTGCACCCCAGGAGAGGGTCAGAGACCTGAGCTATTATAAGAAAAACATTGATCTAGAGACATGTTTCCTTATGAAGTCTGCTTTGCTGTAAAACTTAAAATGCATTATACAGGAAAGCTGAGTATAAAAGAGAATAACTGAGGGAATGCTATGCGGTTGGCTTTGCATGATGCTGAAAGCAAGGTAATGGTGTGGAAAGAGGGCTATGGGGGGCAGGGACTTGGATGCACAGGGTTGGTGTCCTGTGTAGGTCCTATAGCCTCTCATTTGTTTTTACCTTCCATTTTTTTTTTCAGTGTGAAACATCACAACCTGAGCTGTTTGGACCTGCTGATGTATTCCCTCTTGTATTGGCCAATGACCCATATGGAGCAACACGTTGCTGCTGAACGGTGGCTGCTGAACGGTGGCAGCTGCACCCATTGCAGTTCCCAGGCCTGGCACCTGTTCTCCCAGATGAGATGTTGGCAAGTAGGGAAGGTGACAGGGCTCAGCCCCTGCTTCCTCCTGTGCTGGCTTGTGCATCACAATGTCGTGCTGGCTACAGTGCCCTGAGAAGGCAGGCATCCTGCCCTTGCTGTGCATGCCAGAGGTGGTTCCCAATGGGAATCGGTCCCCGCTCCTCACTACAAGCACAGCCCTGTGCACCCTTTGGGGTGACATTTGGCAAAAACAGAAGTACACGGTGTAGTTGCAAGCTTGGTCTGCCAGGGGGATTTCCTGCACTTGCAGATCCCATCCTAGCACAGGAGGTCTGACTGGAGAAAGCTGTGGGATCCCATTCTGATATAGAACCACGCTGTCTGTAAAGCTGCTCACCTACCTCTGCCAAAATGACAATCCTGAGCCTAAGCACCGCAAGAAGCCCCAAGAATACAGAATAAATCCAAGCTCACAATTCAATGGAATTAAGAAGTGGAGTTTCCTCCAGGTTTTGTGTCTGGTATGATTTATTATTTAAATTAAACATAATTTCCAGTGGTTTCATTTTGCAAGTAATCACCTAGGCTATGTTAACCTAGCATGTTAATATGTTAATGATAGTGATGTATTGCTGTCCTGGAGTGCCCTAGGGGAGACAGTGAGACCACAGAACTCATAGGTGTGATCTTCCCCTGTTTACCTTGATGGGGTGCACACAACCTTGCCAGGGAAGTAGGCCCAAACAACTTAACCATGTCACTGCCAGATGCTGCTGTTGGAAGGGCTGGTGGTACAGCAGCATGACCTATATGGGCCATGTCCTTTCTCCACCCAGAGGCTCCCAGCACCAAGAGGTGCAAGTAGTCTGGCAAGGATTCACGGTTATACCTGCTAAAGGCTCCTGGAACGTCACAGAGCAGGTTACAGCCAACCCCGCAGGAGAGCAGAGACCACAGCCTTTATTGGGACACAAGCTAGAAACTGGGCAGCTCCCTTTGCATCCAGAGTTCATCTGGCTGGCTGTCAGCAGAGTCTTGTAGAGCACAGTACTGAGCCTCTTGTGCCAGTTGGAGGCTCCATTTTACACACAGAAGTGTGCCTGCAAAAGCCCCCGAAGATAGCAGCTTCTACAAGGCAGAGTGGTCCTTTCCTCCGATCACAGCCTGCTGCAGCACGGTGGGTGTTGCAGCAGCTCCTTTTCATGCAAGGCTACCTGAGCAAGGTTTCTTGGGGCCCTGGAGATATTTAAGCTTTAACACAAAACTGTTGCTTCTTAAGGCTTTTAGGAATTTCTAATGCCCAAAGCGGGAGGTGTGAGGCTGTGCTCAGGCTGTCGCACATCACAAGATACAGCCCCTACACCTCTGTGTGGCAGTGAGGTAGGCTCAAACCTTTGGCTGTTCTGAGAGCAAAGCCCACTGTCATCTCATTCCTGTGAGCCAAGGGCAAATGCCTCTTTCAACAGGAGAGGTGTCTGAAACAGCCTTTCCATTATGTTTATATTTAAAAACCTAACAGTGACTAAAGCAGTTTGCATAATAAACACATTTAAATCAAGAAATATTTGCCTGCTCTGGGTAAAAAAGGAAGTCCTCAGATCCTCTTCTGAAGACTGCAAGAAAGTGACAGAGTTTTCCCTTTACAGGATATAAATATGCAGTGCAAATAGGTGGCTGCTGTCTCTGCTTACATGTTGATGCATCTCTTCAGATAGCCTGGCAGAGCTGGATTATTTTAGCGTCAAATCAAAGCTCAGGATGTGTAAAGAAGCTGAGGAAAGGTACAGTCTGTGTTGCAGTACAGGATGGTAGCTGCAAGAAGATTGGAAGCAGTCCTGTGAGACGCGTATCAGCCACGCATACTAAACCTGCCATTTAGTACATTGAAAAGGATCTTGGTTCAGTAGGGCTGCTGCAGAACTGAAGCAAATGCCTTCAGATTTAGGTTGGGGCAAGGGATTGTTCTCTTAGGAAGGTACGTGATTCATCGTCACATTAGCTGAAAGAAGATATAGCTTTTGTTTCCTTTTTACTCTTGGTTTCCTTGTGAGAGAAAAATAAAAGGCCTGTTTACGCTAGAAGAAGAATCATGATGGCTGATCCCCTTTTTTAAAGCAGAAAGCTCTCATTTGCAATGCAGCGTTGCTGTCCTTGACTTTAACGTCAGCCCAAATCCATCTGATCTGCATCCCCCACAGCATCAGCTGTATGTGGATGCAGGGCATGTGTACAGCACTTCACACAGTGTAATCTCTGCAGGGTTACTGCAGCCTCTGCATTCCAGCATGACACAATCGCACAGACAAACAGGGGAAGGTCGGTCACACGCTCAGGCTCCCTACAGAACAGATGTGCACAGTGAGCACGGCTCATTTCCTGCCAAAGGGAACCAGCAGCAGCATCGTTTTGAAATACTTACAATCAAACTGCGCCTCAGAGCATTTTGTAAGGGGTTTGTAGGAGCGTGGCTCAGCGCAGCTCAGAGCTCCTGCAGAGAGCCCATGTAAGGGAGCAGCCGGTCAGAGCCCAGCAGCTTGCCCTGAGGGGAGATGAACAACAAGGGGATGGCCCAGCCTGGGCTGCACTGCACTGAGTAGGCTGGCAGAAACACGGCCATAACCACTTCCCAGCACCACAGAGGATGTGAGGAGGCCGAATTGACCCCCAGCACCTGCACCACTCCTGGTGTGCCCCTGTTCCATAGCTCAACCATGCTTGTCCAGGCTGGGAAAGGCCTGCTAGACCCAAGCAACACCCAAGGAAATCCAGCTGCCTGCCTGTACAGCAGGAGCTTCCCGTGAAGCCCCGCAGTGTGTTTGCGACCGCACTGTGCCAGCTGCAATGCGCTCAGAGAAGAGGACACCCCGCCGCCCGGGCGCCGCCATGCTCCCCTGACAGGCCGGGGGCGTGGCTTGCTGGCGGGGAGGCGGGGCTCGCCATGCAAATTCAGCCGGCAGCCGGCAGGGTGTGGTGGAGCGCATGCGCACTCCGCGCACAGTGGGGTACGGCTTCTTACACAATGCTCCGGGCTCCTTCCGAGGCGGGGAGGGGAGCGCCGGGGCGGAGTTAAGTATGCAAATACAGGGTAAGGTCGTTTTGCGCGATTGGAGGACAGGGAGGAAGAGGCGGGACTTGCGTGTGTTTTACGAGCGCGCGGGTGGGAGCGGGCCAGTCAGCTCCGTTCGGAGGAGTGAACGGGTAGGGGCGTGGCCTGCATGCAAATAATCGGGACGCCGGGGCGGGGCTTGTATGCAAATTCTCCAACCGTCGTTTCCCCGTCGCCCGTCCCAGCCTTCTGCCTAGCAGTGCTTTCGCTCCGCCCCGCGGGTAAAAGGCACCGCGTCTGCGCAGTGCGCCGAAACCAGGACTTAGTGTCTGTTACACAACCGCTGGAGGAGCCAGGGGCTGCGCTCTGCGTCGCGTCCCCGCTCCGCGCGTCCCCGGCGGCTTCAGCTCAGTTCTGCTCCGCTCCGCTTCGCCCTCCTCCCGCTTCGCTTCGCTCCGCTCGGCCTCTCCCGCACCCTCCGGCATGAGCGGGGACCAGCTGCACAACGACTCCCAGGTGAGTCCCGGGGGAGCCCAGCGCAGGGCCCTTCGTTCCCGTCGCGGTGGGCCCCGAGGAGGCGCTTCACCTCAGTTCCCACCGTTGGGGGGGACGTACCGCGGCGCTGTGCCACACGGATGGGGGATCCCCGTCAGCCCGGCGTGGCCGCCCGGACCCGCTGGGACTCGCTGCCCCGGTCCCGGTCGGTGGCACTCGGATGGGGGCTGACGTTCCCTAAGGAGTGTGTGTGTGGGGGGGGTTGTCGGTTCTTTCTGCTTTGCCCCCCCCCCCCCCCCCCCCGCCCGGGTGTACGGTGGCCTCAACGCCCCCCTCCCCCCCGGGGCCGCGTTCTGCATCGTGCCGCTGTCTTCTCGTTTGGTATTTAATTTTCTGAGAGGGGGGGGGGAGGGGGGAAAAAAAAAAAAAGGAAGGGGGGATCCGGGCCCGCCGCCCCTTGCCCCGAATTCATCGCTAAACGCACGCGGCCCCCCCTCCCTCTTCGACGTTTCTCACGGCCTCTCCCTGTCTCCTCTCCCCGCAGATCGAGGCGGATTTCCGAGCCAACGGTGAGTGGGCCCCGGCGCGCCCCGCGCCGCGCAGACATGGCGTCCCAGAGACTAAGTCCCGGCTCCGCGCTCACCGGCCCCATTGTTCCCATCGAGCCGCCCCCCGCGCCCCCTTCCCGCCCGCCCCGCGCCCCCCCGACCGCCTCTTCACGCAGAGGGGGCACCGGAGGCCCCCGATCCGCTCCCATCGGCCCCTCCGGGGTTCCCTTTAGGCCCCGATTCCTCGCTGGAAAGTCGCCGTGTCGGCGGTCGGGACTTAGTCTCTGCGCCATTTTCTTTTTCTCCTCTCCTCTCTGTGGCTTTCTCTCCTCCTCCTCCCCGAGCTGCCGCCGAGCAGCCTTCCGCGGGGGGGGGGGCGGGCGGCGATCCCCGGCCCCAGCCCTCTATTAGCAGAGGGGAAAGCGAAGTTTTTAGCTAAAATAAAGCCCGAGGCCGTTTTTATTGCAGCCTGCCCCCCCCCCCCCCCCCATCCCCCCTCCTCCCCACGCTTCCTCGCTCTGTTTCTTTCAGGGAATCCCTCCCTTCCCCTAAAATGAAAGGTGATTGCAACATGTTGCTCTTTTTCAAAGAATCTGCCGCATCCATTTTAAGATCCCTCGTAGTTCTTGCCTCCCTATTTAATTGATGGAAGTTCATCTTCTTGGGTGGGGCTTTTTAATTAAAATTAAAATCCCACGTTAGGGAAAAACAGAACAACAAATAGAAGACAACACAGGCTGTATAGGCAATTCAAGAAAGGTAGGCAGCATTGCTTCCAAAAGTTTGCAGCTGTAACTGTGCATTTTGCTTAGAAACACTGTAGGAGTCCTGATTATTTTTTTTTTTTATGTACATGCTCATATATATTAATACATAGCTGTTGTTTATATTAATATATATAAATTCCCTAGTGAGCCTGATAACAACTGCTATTTTGATGGCTTATTTGGTGTTTATTTAGGACGCTAACCCCCTCCCTGTGCTGTTAGGTGACAAATCAAAGGGTTTGAGCCAGGTGGGGGAAATTGGCCAGGTGTCACCTAGCTGTGTGTTACTGCCCCATTGCTGGGGGTGGCAGAGCAGCCCCTCATACTGGAGTGGCAGAAGACAAAAAAAAAAAAATCAATTGAAGATATCTTTGCTTTACTCGGTGCTTTCTTATAGTGATTTCTGGACAATGCCCACGTGCCCTGATGGCTCTGAAAGCTGCTATCTGTAAATATTTACTAATCTACCTTTGTGCGCACCTTTCTGTCCCTGGGCTGGGTTGTGGTTGTGTGTGTGCAGTAGGAGCGTGCAGTAGGATTTAAACGGTTTTTGAACTTTATTTAAGTGGTGATGCTAAAGCAAAGCTCTGTGAATGATTTTTTTTTTAGCAGAGAAAAAGGCAAAGTGGGTTTTTCAAGAACTGCAGTAGGAACTCCTGAAGCAACTTCAATAGCAGCTTGTATTTGAATACTTGTAGCATTCTTATGCTGGGAAATATTTGCCTAAGGATCATGTCTATTTAGGGGAAAGAACTCCCTGGAAAGCTCAGTTATGTGCTGCTTTACGCAGGGGAAATGATGCCCATCGACACTTTCCAGTGAAGCTCTTTGGGGGATTTTCTCCTCCATTATGACCATGTACCCTTTTATTCTCGCAGAGACCTTAGTCATTTGGTGCTTAAAACTCCTCCAGTTTTGATTTCTACCATGTGTTGGAAGAATCTGCCGTGCAAATTTAAGAACACCTTGATAGAAGAACTGAGTTCTGGTAGCTCAGCCACACGCTCTGAATTCCTACCACTGCATCAGCACTCTTTTCCTCGTGTTGAAATTGTTTTTATTGCTGTCATGAAACATCTTTGTGGCTGATGAGAAGCCCCTGAAGTCCCAGATCCTCTTCAGTGCTGGGAGGTGCATATGACACTGTTAGTGTTGGTAGGGGAATAACACTGACTAGACGGTGTACTCCCTCACCTTGCGGCCAGGGCTGATCTTCCTGAAAACCTGTCACCTCTGCTCTCCTAAGGCTCCTTTGCTCTGTGTGCTCTTGTGTTGGGAATTGCCACGCAGTCTGAGAATAGCACGTTTGTTTGGGCACAGCGCTGGGACTCCAGCTTTTATGTTCTTGTTCTGATCCTATTTAGTGGCAAAGAGCAGAAGTGGGTGGTGGGAATCTCAAGTACATTTCCCAGATGTTTAGAATTGGTTTGTACTTTGGTTATTGTCAGACAGCTCTTAGCAGGAGAGGCAAAGTCTCATTTTAGGCTGCCTTGCCTCTATGTTTAGGGAGAAGGGAGGTTTTTCTGAGGGCTGACTAATTCTGAATGTTGAATGTAAGCATTGATCTAAAAGCACTAAACATTTTCGTTAACAAGGAGTGTTTAGGGTGACTTCTGATTAGTGTATCAGTAACAGGGCAACTTAGGCACTTCAGAGCTTCCTGTTGTTACAAATGTCTCATATTTAGGTCAGTGTCCATACTGCTGTGATGGCACAAATTGTTGCAGCTGAAGGAGGGCGGGTGGAGGTGATGTGCTGGCTGATTGCAGGTCTCAGGAGGGTGCTGGCTGCAGTGAAGGGCTTGGATTGTGTTGCATAGCGGTTTCATTGACAGAGGGGCAGTATTAGGGATGAGAGAGGATGTCACTTGTAAATATGTGTTCTTGGCTATTTCTTAGCATTGAATAGCCAGATCGCTCTGGCTACTCCAAGCAAGAGTGTCCTGGGCAAGTTCCAACCTGGGTAATTGCATTCCATCTCGATATCCAGATTCTCCCTCCTGTTTAATTTGGCCATTGAAGGTGTTTTTTTTTTTCACCTTAGCTGTATTTTCAGTGGTGGAACAATCTGCAAAGAATTTTCCGTGTTCAGTCTAAGAGCGGCCGTTTGCAAACCATCCTGAGAACAGTGCTGTGCTGAAGCAGTGAGCTTTTTTTGCAAGCAACATCCTACACTCTGAAGCTTGATAGAAGGGATACAGTAGCCTGAAACTGTCATCTCCAAGTACAGCTTGGTCACTGAAAATGACCCCTTCATCACAGAAGTGAACGTTGAGTCATAACTCTGTACTTGAGTACAAGAAGAAATTGTGGGTTTTGGTGTTTTTTCTCACTCGGCAAATTGTGTATCGCTTCAGATGCAAAACCTGCTTGGATTCTGTTTAGTTTTGCCTTTAAGAGCTTTCCTACTGAGTTCAAGTATAACAGTCTCTTCTCAGGGCATTGTTGAGACCAAAAGGAATTTATCTTGACTTTCAGTTGTCGTATTGTGTTTGTGGTCTGCAGTAGATAAAAATTGTGTGCAAAATGATCAAATTCACACCAGAGCTCCTGAATGGCACTAACTGCTGCTGGTGCCGTGGCTGTTGGTTTGCAGGCAGAACTTCTGTAACATCCAGCACTGCTCCAGTAGGAAGTGAAGACATCACCCTCGGCAGTGTTGTGGTTGGGTTTTTTTTTCCTTTCCTGTTGACTTGACCAATGTTAACATAGAATTTGTAACCATTAGCATGTATTGACAGGAGTGGAGTGTGAATTTCATTGACCAGTGTTGTAGAGATGGCTTCTAGAAGTCAGGTGTGCTTGAATGAGAAGCTTGCTTCAGTAGCAGTTTGCAGGGGAGGGGGGGAAAAAAGCCTTTTCTGCTCCAGCTTCTGCACCTTATCAGAAATGGTCAGGTTTTATGTTGAACTGAGTGCTTGGTTGGCACCTCTGGATATCAGAGTGAAGGGATGAAAGGGAGGGAGTAAGCAAGAAGGAAACTTAATCCAAATAGCAAGGGTGCCAAACAACTGCCTTACAAGCTGTGGAATTTCTGCATGCTTTGTTTCACATTAAATTCATGTTTCCTTTCTGATGATAGAGCTGGGCACGTAGAAGGTGGGGATGGCTTAAGTGCTAACAAACTGAACAGCAGCATAGCAGAGATCCTGGGGATTTTTTCAGTGGCTGTGAAACGCTGCTGGAGACTTGATCTTCCTTTCCTGTGTTTCACTGGTGCCTTCTGGATAGCTGAGAGGCTTTTGTGAAGGAGGGCAGAGCTGCTTCTGACAGAGGGCTTGGTGCCTTAATGCTGCTGTTAGAGCTGCAGAGCAAAACAAACCTCACCAAGTTAGGGAGCTGCGAGATAAGCTCCTGTGCTCTGTCCCTGTTGTACTTCAGGGCAAAAGTGGCTTTTAAGTTCCCTGGGAGCGTGATGTCATTGGTGCTTTTAAATGTCAGATGTTTGGCTGTGGATCCAATGTGCAAAGGTAGTTAGTGGTATTTAGAAGCGGATTGATATCTCCACTGCAGATTTCCTTTCCTTTTTTTTTGTGATACATGGAAACGTGAATCTTAAGGAATGTAGCCTGTTCCTTCCAGCACAAGCTTTGAATCAATCCCTGCCTTCCTTTCCAAAGCGGGATGTTGGTGAGCCTGTGCTATAAGGAGTGCTGCCCTCAGCCCCTGCTCAGAACAATGCTTGGTGCATGCAAAAATTGGTTCTAAGTCTGAAACCACTCAGCTTTTGGATTTTAAAAGTACTTAAATGTCAGACCTTGCCAAATTTCTTTCGGTTTCCAGCATCTTCAGCAGGATCGTAGAACATAAGAGTGTCTCTTTGCTAACGGAGTCTTCACGGTGCGGGAAGTAAGGTCATGCTGCCGTCACTTGGTTATTTCTGACACGTCTCAGAAATGCAGACTGTAGGGAGACCTTGTGAAATGCAAATAAAAATATCATTGGTAAGCCCTTCTTGTATATCGTGTGCTCCATAAGTTGTTTGCATTTATTTTCCCAGCAATTGCTTTGGAAGGGCTTTACCAAAGACCCGGAGGTCTGTTGTGTTAATTGTTCTGACACGTTCAACGTTCAGGTTAAAACTTAATGGGTGTCTTGTGGGAGTGGGGAGCTGAATGCTTTCCTGTTAGCTGCGGCCAACTTCTGTTTTTGTTAAAACTCAGCAGAATTACCTCAATGTGCTGGAAGATGTGTTCTGGGGGTTAATGGCCTGTGTGCTTCCTACTCTCAGATCTTCTTAAGATGTTTTTCATTTTGCTGCAGCATTAAGCAATATCTGTTCTAATATCCTACCAAGGCTGCTTTATTTGCTTTGTAAAACGTGACAAGTTTTTAGCTGCGGCACCAACATTTATGCAGAAGTGTGGCTTTTTACATGGCTTTCCATATGGTAGGCACACAGCACGTAAAGATGGTCGAACACAAATTCAGATCTGATTTCATTTTATGGTTGTGATTTCAGATATTTGGTGGATAAATCATTGAGTTCCTACTTCCTGGGCTGCACTGTCAGCAGAAACAGCAATAATATGTAATTATAGCAAGTACTTAACATCTCATTGACTCAAATTCCTCTGTTAATGATTTCACTGGATTCTTGTTAAAGTAATACCTGCTGAAATAGCACCGGTCTCTGCCCTGGTAGAGAGAGACTCTGGGTCAGATTCGTACTGACAGCGTAAGTTGCTGTAGTTCCACTAAAATTGGTGGTGTCCTGACATGATATCTGCTTTTTTTTTGTTGTTGGACTGGAGGGATGAGCCTTAATGATGCGGGGCGTTCTTTATGGAAAGGGTAATTTAGCATAAGAAATCAGTGCAGACTTTTTTGAGTTGGCTTTTCAAGATGGAGCAGTTTCTCTTACAAAACTGCTTGTGCTAATAAAATTTCTGCTATCCTTGTAAGAGACAACAGTCATTCAGAAATATTTACTGGCTTATTAAATTGAATTGCTTTTGTGGCAGCTAGTTTTATAGAAACTGCCCCAAGTTCTTTATGAAACATCACACTGAAACTGGAGAGCAAAATACTATCTAGTGCTGTGTGTTCTGCTCCTGCTTGCATCTTTAAAGGTCTGTGTCTTAGGTTTCCAAATCTGAGAGAGGATACTGCTTGTAGGAACCGCTGTTTATCACCTTGCTTTTCTGGGGCTGTGTTTGAGTGAGGCAGCGTCAGGTGACAGCTCAGCCCAGCCATGCCTTCTCCCTGCATGACTGTCAGTTCTGAGCTTGCTAGCACCGTCACTATTTAAATATGTATCATCATTAGACTTTGAAATGCTTTCTTCCCTTAAAAGAACAGGGAAGGGAATGGGCTCACTGTTGTTTCAGCAGTGCGTGAGTAGCTGCTGACCTGTGCTTCAGATGAACAGCTCGAAAACTGTAGCTTGGAAACAAACTTTCAGCTACAGTGTGGGGAATCCTTCTAAGCTGCTGTCCTCACTCTGGTAACCAGGGAGCTCCTGCTCTCACTGGTGTAATGCTGGGATTAATACAGGGTTGATGTGCTCTTCTGGGCAGAGTAGTTGAGCTGAATAAGTTGTGGGGCTTTCCAGCATATACAAGACTGTAACATTTTTTAGCACAAATTGCTCAAAATGTTGTGGCTCATGTAAATGCTAAACATTTCCAGTCGAGTTAATCAGACTTATTATTAGGAGTGGTCTCATCTTCGATGCTTGCTTTTTAACTAACTGTTTTTAACTAACAGTCCTGAGGAGTGAACTGCAGTAACATCTTCTGGTATCGCAGTGAAATTTAGGGGTGCTCAGAAAGGGATGTGAAGAAGAAGGGGTGATGCTACTGTTGTATACCTGTGTCCTACAAGGCATAAAGCATAGCTGAAAGTTGCTGCTGGCTTTAGGAATGCGAGCTTACAAGCATTCTTTCAAATTGAAATGTGGTTCTGAAATGTAGCTTCTGCGGCTGATCAACAGTGAGAGTTCTGGACCTGAGAAGGGAGAAGAGAGCTTGAGCTGCCATCAGCCCTCCTGAAACTTGTTCTTCTCATATACCTGCTTAACACTGATGGTTCTCAAACCTCTTTGAGATAAAAACAGTATTTGTTGAACCTTACTCTGTTTTGCAGTGTCAGCAGGGATGGTGATAGAAAATAGTTCTGTGCCAGTCCTTGCAGTAACCAAAACTCTGGGAGATGCTCTTGGGGAAGTGGGAGACCTCAGCAATTAGTTCCTCATAACTGCTAATGATAGAGCGGAGCTATGCAATGAGGGAAGGTGAGTAGAGAGCAGACTGTGCTTTGACTAAGAGTTGCCCTAGAAATTTGCTAGAGTTTTAATGCAGAGTTGTGGGGATGTTTTTCAGTCTCGGGACTTTTTGCCTGCTAGGATACCATATTTCTGTGTGGGGAAAAAAGAAGGAAGGGCCAGATAGTTCCTGTGAATGCTGCATTTCATAGTGTTGCTTCAGCCAGGGGAAGTTCCCTTTGTTCCAAGCTGTTAGCTAGATCCCAATAGCTTCACTTGGAGATGGTCGCTGTAGTAGCTGAGCTCAGACAATTAAATTGCACTGACAACCACTGTGCCATTGGACACTGCCAGCTCCCAGCACAAAGGAGTCACAAGGATGGGCAGCGCTGAGCTTGTCTGCCTCCTGTCCTGGGGAGCTTTGGAGGCAGGGGCTGGAGAGCTCTGAAGTGTGTATCTCGGTGGGATGGGGGCAGTGCGGGCTCGAAGGTGGGTGGTAGAGCAGAGTTGGTTGGAGTGCTTGTCATCCAGCCTCAGCAAATAGTACAGCACCAGGGAAAACACTTTGTCCTCACCCACAGTATGTAGATCCTCTCATAAGTTTGAAGGCTGTGTAGCCTCTGGAGCTGGGGTGATTGCAAGGCAAGAGGCAGCATCAGGCCATTAAGCAGTCTATTATCAGGGTCCTGTCAATCTCTTAAAACCAAAGATTGCTCCTCACAAAGATTCTGATCAGCAGATATTTTGAGTTCTCTATCGGTATTTTTGACACAAATGTATTTGTTCATCCTCACAAGCTTACCATATGCTTTGTGCAGCTGTGAGCTGTGTGGGAGTGCATGTGTGTATTTTTATCTCCTACCTTTGTCAGGGAGAAGGGCTTCTTTAGGGAACCTTATAAAGACAGTAGCTTCCCTCTGAGTATTGCAGAGCACTCAGCTTTGTGGCTCTCACCAGAAAACAGAGACTGACTGCTGCCTGGTTCTGCCTGGTTCTGCCTGGTTGCCTGTTAAAGACAGGTGGACATCTGTGGGACTCAGCCCTGGAGCAGAGAAGTTCTGCAGCTGGCTGCATCTTTCTGACTGAAGAGAGATGGATTTCTGCCTCAAGACAGCTTGGAGGGTTCTTGTAGATTTACTGACATATTTTGATCAGTCTGTACAGCTCACCTCTGGCTGGGACACATCTGTGTCCTTTAATGACATGCTCTGAGATGAGGATGCTGGCTGTGTGTGCTAGGTGATATAATGTAGAGTCTTATGCAGACATAAAATATTCTAGCATGTAATACAACGCTGGGAGAAAAATGCTCTCACATTCTCAATGTAACTGTAGTTCTGATTCTTCAGAATCTCTCTTTTTCTCCTCTAATACCATTTTTCAAAGATTTCTTAAAAATAAGACTTGGCCACTCGCTGCTTAGTTTGAAATTGCTGTCATTGATTTGCAACTTCATAATAATCTTTGCAGCAAGCACCTGGGATTTCAAGAGTACGGGATTCAGCAGTATGAGGAATAAATGATGGGCAGAAATGAAATATGAGCTCTTGCATTCAAAGCCCACGTGCAGCTCATCCTGTCTGACAGCCACTGGGCTAATGCGTGAATGCTGCTATCTGCGCTGCTGGGAGCTTTCCCAGCATGTTGTGGTCCCTGCAGCACCGGGCTGCCTCCCCTGCTCAGTGTGCACTGCATGGGGTTGGATGTTGTCTCCACCCAAATGTCTGTCACGTTGGTGCAGCCAGAAGATTTGTGTGGCAGCATCTAAATGGAACAGCATTAACATCTTCTTGAGGAATTGTTTGTTTAGACTGTGAGCAGAGGTGTGGTTTGTGGTTTAAAAAGAAAAAAAAGCAAGAAAAGAAGAGTGGAGCAATGCTCAAGCACAGATAGCTTTTTAATTTCTTCTGGCATTTGTCACTTCCTCTGATCTATTGCCTAACATTGCTCCTGTCATAGGAGAATACACATCTGTAGAGTGTTATCTGGGGCCTGCGTTATTCCTTTATTTGCCACCTTTCTTCTGCAGGCCTTTTTGATTTGAATGACAACATAGTGGTTTCTGTCTTTGTATGTAGCTTGGTGTAGATGATCAGTGTGTTAGGGGCAGGGCAGTGTACTTTAGTTGAACTTTTTATTGATGGCAATGTATTACTGCTCAAGGCTTGTATTGCAATATTTGAACAGGGGCCAGACCTGTCAAAACAGCTGCTTGTCTTCCTCTGAGGTTGCAGTTTCTTGTTTTGGAGAAGTGGTTTGAAGTGGCCTGAGAAGACCTTTTTGGGGAGAGGATGAGGAAAAAGTAGACGGTAAACATCTGTTTTCCTTTGACGTACAGTAAATGTCTGTTGTGGATGTTGGAGTAACCGGAGATGGAGTTGAGAAACTCCTAACTTTGGTCTTCTAACCAAAACACAGGGATTTCTGGAGTCAGAATAGCATAACTAGGAGACAGGCTTCTATTTTTGTGGTCTGTAAGCAGACTTCTGTGACGAGAAAAGAAGAAATGATGGCAGGGGCCAGGCTGTCGCATGGACTGCAGACGGAGATGGTGTGGACACCCTATAGCCAGGTAGGAGAGTTATTCCCATCCTCTTCTGTCTTCTTGTAGTGGGTGCAAGTCAGAGGTGAGCTTGCTGTGTCCCTGGGGAATTTGGTAGCTGAATGAGCTGACAGTTGTTATTCCAGCTTTGGGTTCTGCGTGGTGCTGCTTTGCCAGCAGTCCATGCTTTGTGTCGGGCTGTCTGAAGATGAAGGGCTGAATGCAGAAAAAGACCCTTCTGAAGCCGGAGGCAGGAAGCTCTGGGGAGGGACATTCTGTTACATGTGGACCCTGTGTCTGGGATTAATGTCTTTTGTGCTCTATACATTGTTATGCTGTCCTAAGGCCATCGTGCTTAAATAGACAGCGCAGTGGGTGGGGGGAGGACTGTGCTGAGCTTGGGGGTGGAGGAGCAAGAGCAGAGCAGGAGTGTCCCTAGGAATAGATACCGAGCTCCCTGGATGAGATTAAGGTTCAGATCCAACCTGGGCTTCTGTTTTTTATGTTGAAATCTCTCCAGCTGAGGGCTGAGGTGGTTGGGAATGGGCAGTAAAAAAAAAAAAAACAAAAGCCTGCAGCTTATGTTGCAATATTTTTTAGATGCAGAATGCATCTCAGCAACTAAAGCCTACATATACAGTACGTATATATATATATATATATATATATATGTATTAAGTTATTTCACAGGTACTAAAATGTTGCATGTTGGGTTCTTTAGTGGCGGTGCCGGGTTTCTGGCAGTGAGATGAGTGGCTGCCTGGTGTGTGTGCAAGGTGCCAGCATCGAGCGCTTCTCAGGTTCGTCTCTGCACCATGCATGCCAGCTGGTGTGAGTGTCTGCTAACTCTGCCTTGAGCAATAGGAAGAGCATCAACACAGCATATTGCTGGTTTGCGAATCCTAGCAAGTGTGTGAGTAAGATCAATTACTGGAGAGATAAAACAGCAAGGATGGGCAGGTTCTGGTTTGAACTTGCCTAAGCAGGTACACTTACGGGTTAGACGAGCGCTCTCTATTTGAATATGGCAGTTTGGGAAGCTGGGAGCAGGAGTGCTATAGAGAGATCCGGGAGTGTGATTCATTGCAACAGAGGCAGCATGTACAAAATGGAGGGATGGAGCAGCACTAATGACGTAGTCTGAGGTTTGTACTCCAGAGTTAATGACCACCAGATGGGGAATAAAAGCTGCCTGCTCCTCTTTGGAGGGCTGAGAATGTCATGAAGCTACTAAAATGTGCTGTGTCT
The DNA here is from genome assembly GCA_030625065.1 of Alectoris magna. Taxonomy (NCBI): domain Eukaryota; kingdom Metazoa; phylum Chordata; class Aves; order Galliformes; family Phasianidae; genus Alectoris; species Alectoris magna. The sequence continues at coordinate 9,148,766 of CM060576.1, read as the reverse complement.
GTTGTAACGCTTCCACGTGCACAGTGAACCCCTTCATGTGTTGATCAGAGTAAGCCTTCCTTCCTGGTGTTTCCCCCTCAGTGCTCGGTTTTTAGTGTTGTTTCTGATTTAATTGTTAACAGTACATGTTAGAGGTGCACAGCAAAAAGCCGTGAGTTCTTCCTCTTGGTAGAAAAGCAATGTGTGAGCTCTGTTCCAGCACGCAGGCAGAAATTGCCAGATCCGGAGGCAACGACGGCTTTTGTGTGATGGGAAATGCAACGTGAGAAATGAACTCTTAGCAGAACTGACACTGATCCTGTGGTATTGCCCAGGCCTGGTATGAGTGTCTTTAGCTGTATTTTTAGCAAAGAAACAGTGGGCACAAATCAGTTGGGATATCAGTGCTGTTAACTCTGATTCCTGCCAGCCGTCATCCTTGGAGCTGCTGAGACATTTGGGTCACTTCATCTTCTTCTAGCAGATTGAAACAGCCCTTCAGCTGCCCAGCACATCTTTGCTTATGAACTTGGATAATGTATTATTTTTTTCAAGAGCCTTTTCCTCTTTAGTTTTCTTACATCCTCTTGTGTTCTTCCTACTCCAGAAGCAGGAACCCTCTCTGAGGAGCTAGCATCTTGTCTGAGTCATAGCATTATAGCTGGATATGTCACCTGTGCTTTATTAGGGAAAGCGTAAGAACTGTCCTTGAAATACTCGTTTTTATGAGTGGATGCAGTCTTCTAATTTAAAATGTGCTTCTCTCCGGAGTTTGATGGCTGTCATAAACAATTAAGCTTTTCTTTTATCATCGAGTGGGCTTATTCAGCATCACTTACATCTAAAACAAGCTTCCTTTTAGGTTTTAAACAGCTTTAATTATCTAGATAAGAAGAGGAAATATGGCTTAGAACTCAATGCCCCATGCTTGGCTTCTGTAGCATTCAGTGTCTGGTTTTGAGGGAGTCCGGCAGTGTAGCTGTATTTGCCCTGACCCATAGTGTGTCTTGCAGTGCATGGAGCAGAGCAGCCAACAGGCAGTAAGCTGGTTATCCCTAGTTCTTACATTGAGTTTTATACAGAAGACAAGCACTTGGATTGATAGGTCCATCAGTTACTTGTTTCATAAATGAGGGTGTAGAGCTATTGCTCCTCAGCTTTTTGAGCATTGCCTTCCATGTCATGCCCCTTCTCTCCTGCCCAGGTCTGCTGCTGATGTGTTTGACCATGGTGTGTAATCTCCAGCTTATGGCATCACTGTGCATCACTGTCAAAGCATCGGCTTGAGTGTCTAGAGGAAAAGAGAATGTGCTGTTGAACCATGGCCTGATTTTAAAATGTTTTCCTGTGCCCGTGAACACACCTTGCAGTATTCATCCTATGCAACTCTTATTTATTTTTTTTTCAGGAGTCTTTTAGATTTTTGTTTGAAGCTGCTGCTGTTGTCTTTGTAAGCCAGCTGAAACTGCATGCAGTTTCGCAAACAGGTGACGTTGGTGCTGGCAGCAGGGATAGCTGGTTCAGAAGGTGGTCTGGGTTTGCCAGGAGCTGATCTGTGCTTAGGCTTGGCTCATTTTGTGCTGGCTTAGGATGAGAAACAACAATAACCCCAGGTCACGTTCCTGAAGGATCGACAAGTTTACAGGGGCTTGATGCACTCAGAGCGTTTTTAAATAAAGTCCTTTATGGAGAATGAAGCTGTGAGCGTTGTTTTGTGAAATGAATCCCCTGTAGCTGTGTTGCCAGCAAACAAGCAGGGTTCAAAACAGATGTGATCCTCGTTTGTTCGTGTCAGAATTAGGTTGTTTTTAAGTTCTTATGTTTTTCTGCCTTTTTGTAAACACCCCACCCATCTGTCTGCCAGGCACAGCAGCCTTGTGCTCAGTCTCTAACCCAGACTATGAGACCTTAAATCCCCAGGGGAGCTTGTTAGCATGCAGTTCAAGGAGTCCTCTTTTATCAGGCCAGCGAGTTTGTTTTGAGAGGGCAGTTGAGCTGGAGAACGCTTTTCATTCAGTTTCATTTTCATAGAGAAGTCCCAAGGAAGAAGTCTGCTAACTGGCACATGGCAAATATTAACTTTTTTGAATGGAACGGAAATAAAAACACTCTTAGACTTTTTCTGAGCTGAGTTTTTGCAGTGCCTTATGGTGTGTATTGACAGTTTAATCTCAGCAGAGTTCTGGAATTAGTCTTTGGCAATTATCTCAGTAGGAGAACGCAGTCGAAGCGCTCACTTCAATTGCTCTTCCCCAGTATCACTATAAGTATTAATATTTTTGTGGTCCATGGTCATGGAGAACTGTAGTGGCATTTTCTTCTGGTTGTTTCAGAGCTGAAAAGGTAAGTGTTCTGCTAGTTTTCACTTTGTCTGAAGTCTGATATTCAGAAGGGCTTTGCTTTGAGCCTGCACAAGGGCTTTAGGAAGAACGCAGATCTGTGGCATCAGATGTGGCACCAAGAAGGTGTCTCACAGATCTGACCTTTGTGTTCTGAAGTCAGTGTCACTTGGTCGGCAGTGTCAGTGGTGTTTGCTCAGTTCTTAATCCCATAAATGATTTCTTAGATCTGTTCTGCCTCCTTCCCATCATTCCCAAGGAACCAAGCAGTGTATCAGTAGTAGTGCTTTGCTAACTATTGGTATGTGATTTAGCAAGTCCTGTGCTCCGAATGGCTCTAAGTGTATAGAGAACGAAGTTGAAATCACGTTACCAGCAGAGATTGATACTCTTACAAAAGACGTCAGTACGGAAGTAGAATGTTAGGTATCTTAGTATACCAGGGGTCTAATGGTTCTTCCCTGTTGGTCACAGCAAATGTATTCCTGCACTGGATCAAACCAGTTAGTCTCATAGGCAGATGTGCATGCAGCTTATAAAGCAGCTTCTGACACACTCCTTGATCAAGCACATGCTGATGTAACTGCATGCTGACCTGTGGTGAAGTTAGATTTTTGAGAATGCAGTGCTTTAGCAAATTGCTTCCTTGTTTTACTTGTGTGGATGCTTTCTGCATTAAAAAATGCCTTTTTCTAACTGAGTAGCTGTGTTACTGTGAAGTGCTACTAAGGTTCTAGCATTCCTTGCTTTCTGCCACTGTATCTTGGTTTTGTTTTAATCACCAGGTAACTGTTGCACGCTTTAAAGTCCTGCGTGAAAACCTTTAAACAATTTCTCTGTTCACAGATACATTTGTAGTATTTGCCCAGGGACTACTGAGCTGCTTCGCCTCTTGGAGTGCAAACAAATGTCCTTAGGAAACCAGATTTGACTTAGCACAGTCCTCAGCTGGTGCAGGGTGCTCAGGACGCCATTACTAAAAGTGAGACGTTGCTGTTAATCTCGCTAATTTAATTTTCTATTTGATTACAGCTTTATCTCCAGGGATGTTTTGATCTGTCCATGCAGTTTTGGGGATGGAGTGTGTAGTTAAATATCTCTTGCCATTACTGGATGTTTTCAGTATAGGTTTTTCATATTCATTCTTATCTTATTAATGCATTAATAAAGGCTTAAGGCTCTGGTGTTGCAGTATCAGTGCCTCTTTACATCTGATAGTATCAAGCAAAGCTGATCACGGGTCACAGTTGTGATCACAGGAAAAACAGGGAGTTTCTTCTGATCTGCTGGAGCCTAGAGCACAGGAAGTAACATCATTGTGAATTGTAAAAGATCCAAGGTCAAAAATGAACTCATGTACCATAAAACTTGAGAATGGCATTGCTGAAGCACTTGTCAACTCAAGCAGATTGAAATGCGTTCCAGAGCTGCAGGTTCGGCGGGCCCTGTGGCTGCTGTGCTCCTCTGGGGACAGCAGGACTTGCTGTAGGAGCATGAGCCATGCTGCAGTGCCGTGTCTGTGGGTACGGGCCTGAAGGCTGAGGAGGGGAGGGTGGGAGGACACAGCCAGCTGCTGCAGTGAGTGAGCTGCTGCATCCCTGCAGCCAGCAAGTGGCACCGGTCCTTAATGAAACTGTCCCAGGTGTGTGGGTTGAGCTCTAATAAGATTTATTATAAACTTTAAAAAAAAAAATCTGTGTCAACAAAAATAAGGCTGGCAATCAAGAAACATTTTAAAAATATCTTTCCCCACACCTTATAATTGATTCATTCAGGAATAAATTATTAGCTTGTAAATATGCTTTGCTCTTGTCCTTGTTTCCTGTGCGTATTTCTGCCAACAGAGGAGCAGGTGCAAAAAAGATCTTTTTTATTTCCTTGGGAACACTGCTGCAAATCAGCTGCACCATTTTGTGTTCTCATTTCAGATCACGTTAACCAGGAATAACAAACTATTGGGTGCTTCGGTAGCACTCAGGGTCCCTCAAGCATCTTTCTGAGCCTCACCAACTGACTTAAAGTGCTTAGATATGTTAGCATTCATGTTCAGAAAACCTGAAGAGTGTGGTCCTGTTGCAGTGGTTGTGAAGCAGAACTTCTGTTTGATGCACGTCATTAGATAAGCACTCACGTTTAAGAGTGGAGATGAACCAGCTTGTGATGGTTGCACCTGCAGCATGTTTCTTTCAGTTTAAACAGCTCATTTAGCGACTGTGGTAGTGGAAGCTGTTCGAAAGCTGAGAGAAGTAAGCTCAGTTTCACACCTAGTTATCTCTGTATAGGTAAAGGGAGGTCTGCTCTTATCACTGAGGAAACAAGGTGAGCAGAAGCAGTTGGTTCTGCTCAGTTCCTGGGGATTATGCTTCTCTCCTTTTAATAGGCTTCAGGTGCAAAACAAATTAAGTAAATGTTTTTCTCCCATTCCTCAGTCATTCAAGGCAGATGTGAGTTTTGTGTGTAATCTGAAAATGTTAGTTGTGAATTTAGTAAAATTTTGATTTCCAGCCAGAAATGCAAGCCATTCAAAAAGGGGGGGGGGGTATGTGGAGCTGCTTTAATTGAAGTCAGGAGTTCATTATGCATATTGAACTGCAATAAGAGGTTACATTCTGCATTCAGTTATCTGCATCCGTGTGACTTCACAGCTGCCAGCAGTGAGACTTGACCTGGATTTAGCAGAATAAACAGATTACAGATGCATAACAAGATTAAAGTCAGTGACTTAAAGTAACATTTCTTATCTATTGACTTAAATTGAAGACTTCTAGAGGAGCTGGTGTGCTGCCTGTAGGAACTGTACGGAGTGCTCATTAAGTACAGCCTTATGCATTGTAGAACTTGTGGGTCTGTGGGCACACCCTGGATGGGAAAAAATGACTGAATGGGGGAACCAGCACTGAGCCCCATCCTCATGCCGTGCTGGGATGCGTGTGGGCTCTGCTCATGCCAAGGAAGCGTCAGGATTTCTGGTAATCTTTAGAAACATCTTCTTAGGGAACCCAAAACTACCAGTTATTTACACAGCAAGTAAGAGAAAATATTTTTCCTAGTTGACATCGCTTGCAGTGTAATTATTCCTGACAACGCGGCTATTTTCCTGCTGCCTAATGCAGTTTTTAGGGCTGAAATTTTTCTTCTTATGCTCCAAAATGAGATGAATCTCCTTATTTTTCAATATAGCTGAAGTTTCCATTATCCTCCCGAAGGACTAGGAATTTGTTTTCTCCTTTCTTTCTCCTGATTCACCTGCTTTGGAAGTTTGGCTGCAATCTGCAGCTGCTGCCTTTGCGTTCCAAATAGTTTTTGCACTTTTCTGGTGGTGGCATGAGGAGCAGTTGGAGTAGAAGCCTTCTACTGGGGGGCACCGGCTCAGTCTGTGAATGCAGCACAGTACATCAAGTTCCTGACTGCACTGTGGGTTTGTCACAGATTGTACCAAAGAGTTTGCTTTGCTCTTGACCCAGTCTGCCAAAGGAACAATTAAAGCTGTTCCCTGGGCTATTCCGTGTGAAAAGTCTCAAGAATATGATTGAACCCACCTGCCTGTGACAGTGAGGATGGAGCAGGCTCTGTGCTTGTTTCTCATCTGACAGCAGAGCACAGTCTGGACAAGATTCTCTGAGCTCTGGCAGAACCAGAAGTGTTTGAGCCCCAGGGATGCTCCACCTTTTTCCCAAGGAGGCTGTGGACCTGCAGTGCAGACAGCACGTGTCTGGTGTGACCAAGCAGCAGTGTGTCCTGGCTGGAGCCACGTGTCGTCCCCAAAATTCTGTAGCCTGAATTGCAAGATGAGCATTCCTGCTCAAGAAGAGGTTAGCTAGCAGGAAAACAAGGATTAAGCGAGCCATTTTGCTTTGAATTGCATTGAAGCAGAGGATGGGTTATCTTGTGCAGTCACTGATTACTCCACAGTCTAAACAGGGCAACGTGTTGCAATCACTGGAGCAGTGCCGGGCAGTGCGTGGGACTGGCTGGGCTCCCGGCACCCACTGACCTGAGCCCCTGGTCTGTGTGGTGCCAGGTGGCTGCCTTTGTCTCTCCTCCGTCTCTTTTTTGTCTCCCTGTGGGTTGGCTGTGTGTGACAGCACCCTGCAGCCTGTACTGATGCACTGAAGGTTTCTTGCTTTCGAACTCTGGAAATGGGATTAGGCTCCCTCACATTATCCATTTGTATGGGCTGGAATTTCACCTTCTGTCATTATCTTAAGCTACTTCTGTGCTCCTACTTGCTAGGCTGCAATTGACCGGCATGCAATTGTCCAGGCTTTCTCCATGGCTGCTCTTCCTGCTGTGCCAGTGATGTTAACCACATTTCACACAATGGAGAGGAAAATGGATGCGAATTAGAAGTGTGAGATTAGATGGTCTAGTGAAAAACATTTGGTGTTAGGGGACTTAGGGAAATCATTGGGAATCTACCCACATCTTCTGTTTCATGCAAATCTATCTCCTGAAGCTGGTTCTCATTTAAGTGTTCCTCCGCAGCGTTTACCCACCCCCCTCCAGAGCCTGTCTGGTATAGATGTCTGTGAGCTAATGGGAACACAGATTGGCTTGAAATGACAGTGAGGCTTCTGAAACTAGAAAGGAAATGAAGCTCAGGCCTGTAGCTGCCCTTCGTTGACTCTTAACTTTTGGGGATGGTGCTGATGTTTAGGATCTGGTTGGGATACTCAAATGCACGCAGAGTTGACAGAAATGGGTTGCTGGCTACTATAGTTGGCTGGCTTTCCACTATTTGGTCCCCTTCACTGACCCTGAAAAGTAACTCTGGGCTGGTCTGAGGTGGGAGGAGAAAGAATTAATGCTTCTGGAAGGTAAGCTGGACATGATGAGGGCTAGGAGTGAAGCTGCTGTATACCGTGTAACTCACGCATGCTTCCAGTGTGGCTTTATTTCTGGTATCCTGGAATGCTTGTGAGTCCCACTGTGCTCACTGGGTGGTTTTTCTCCTGTTCTTGCCTGGCCGTATCCTTCTGCTGCACAGAGATGTGATGAGTGATGGCTTTGGAAGCTTGAGGTGAAAGCACATGTTCTGTTTTGCTGCTGCTTTAAAGATGCATGTGTAGTCCAGAGCTTTATGCATGTGGCTACAGATGCATAAACCATCAGGAAAAACATGCTGAAAACATTTCCACCCCAGCAAGGTAGGACTGTGTCAGTTTGCAAGGTACTCAAACTCTGAGTGCAGGAGGCTATGGAAAGTACTTGTACTCATCAATTAGTATAGCCTTAAAGAATAAAGTTCATTAGGGTGGTTCTTATCTTGTTTTCATAAGAGACCATGCTTGACATTCGTCTCTTCCATGCTAGGGGCTTTTTAAGCTGAATACTGATGCTGACAGTTTCCCCAAAATCTTGACTTGCTTCTCTGTTTTATTCTGCTTTGTTAATGGAAACATACTAATGGCTTTTGTTCTCTGATTTATGCAATTACAGGAGAATGTTTTACATCTTGGGAATCCCTGGAAACGCACGTTTCTGTTCGCATTGATTCTATTTATTTATTTATTTGCTGAATGCAAATAATGGATTGGAACTTCATTGTTGCCTCTCAGTCGGGAGCCCTTTGGGGTTGTGTAAGAGACAGCTATTAATTTAGCCTTTCTGTACTTTCTGTACTGATCAAACGTATATTTTAATGGTTTATAAGGCTTCCCCAGTCTTGTTCTTGGTGTAGTGTCTTGTAGCACAATTGTTCTCTCAGTGATTTTATGTGCTTGTTAGCCAGAGAGTAAGATGTACTGCAGGACAGGGCTATGTGGACGTGCCACCTCTTTCAGAAGGAGGCTGTGGGGAAGCACTGGCTGTTATTGGGTTTGCTGCTGTTGGTTTTTCTGCAGTGTTTTCAGTATAGCAGCATAAGGTCATCGCACCGCACAGCTATCTCAATTACTTCAGCATTAATTACTGATATGCTGCTGTCACGTTGTTTACCCTTCTCCCCTGGATTGATGTTGCCCTGGGGTTTCGGTGAAGCAGAAGGTGTGTTCATCTTGTTTTGCAAACTTTGTAGTTCAAAAATCCATGCGAGATCCTTGCTTTGCAGAATAAGACTTTGCTGGAGAGAAAGTAGAACTTCTCAGTCATTTTGTAGCATGAAGGACAGAGGAAGACTAGAGACTTTTCTTCAGTAATTTATCTATTATTGGATTACAAGACTAACAAAGAATGCAGCAATTTAGGGGTCTGTCTTACGGGTAAGCCAAGTATCCCAGCACAGCCCTTTTAAGGAAAAAGCTATAATATCTCCTGCCCGTATGGTATCTTTTGCCTTAAGTAACTGTTGAAGTATGGAGAGGTCACTGGCTTTACTCCTTCCATTAAATTTCCGAAGTCTTTTTGCTTTGGGAGAGCAGAACTGGTGCTGCGTGGTGCGCTTCTGGCCCAGCCCTGTTGTTTGCTCATTGGACTCCTTCATGGGTGGGAGAGTTGGTGCAGCAGCAACCTTTGTCTTTGAAAAACTATAGTCTGGGAAATAGGTTGTCTCCAGTCTATTCAGCGTTGATATATTCCTGCATTTGAACCCTTGGAAAAGAGGGAATGCACTATGTTGAAATCTTGCTTTATTACTGAAGTTACTGCCTAAGGATAAACTCTTTGCTTATTCTGTTGTACTTTTCCAAGCTCCCTTCTCATGAAGCTTTCATGCTTTTCTTCCTCTATTTCTTCCATTGCATGATTGGAAAATGAATTATGAGGATCTGAAGCTTCTTAACCATGAGCTGCTTTGTCCGTTCTTCTTCTGCTCAGTCAAAACTGATTTAGATGCTTGGCAGCAAAATAGAAAACTTGGGATTTGCTCTGCTTTCTGGGGAGGGGGGGGAAGTGGGATGGACAGGTTTGTTTCTTGTGTTGTTAGAGTGGCTGCCTGGCTGGGCTGCTGCACTGGGCCCAGGGCTGCACCTGAAGCCATAGCACAGCAATTGTACTCCATCTGAATTTGGCTTTGTGGGGGTTAAGGATTTAGAAATAGCTTTCTGATATCTGCTTACAATTGGAACAGGCTGTCTCTGTTGGTAGTTTAGGTTCGGGTACTTTAGTGTTTAAGAAAAAAAAAACCACCATCACAACAAAAGATAAACTCAGCGAGCTGCAGTCTGTAGCAGTGTTGATCATAGAGGTGTCTTTCAACACTCGCGGTAAAGGGTTGGACGTGAAGTTGCTTTTGAAAATTGTGTCTGTCCCATTAAGTGTAGCTCTGCATGAAGCAGAAGGCCAGCAGTCTGCTTGGGTATCCCTGCAGTTTCATCTTGGCACCAAGTCCTGCTTCTTTACAGAACGTCATGCTTAGGAAACATTGCTTCCCCAAGTGCTGTTTCTGTTAGAGTTACACTGATCCAGGTAATGGTTACGGAGACTCCAACCCTGGCCTCCCCGTTTTAATCACTTTCATTTCAGGACTTTTGCAGTCAGCTGTTAGAGAAATTAGGCAGCACAGCAAACAGACCTGCAATACCTTTCCAGGATAAACATTTTATGTGTATTCTGTAGTTGCGTAAATAGGACCATTGGGCCTGTAAGTGACTTGTCCAGTTTCACTTGGGTAGTCTGTTAGATTATGGTTTGCTTTTCCAGAGTATCATCATAATACTATTGGCTCTCTGTACAATGCCTTCTGGCTGTGTGTTTCTTGCTTCTGAGACATCTAGGTGCACGTAGATGTTGTCCCTGATACCTGGGTGCAGTTTTGTTTTCCGCCCAATAGGTTTTCCTCTCCCTTTCTGGACTACAGCAAATGGCAATCCATTTAAGCAAACTCCAGAGGCAGTGTAATCAGTTACTGGAACAGCACGATCATACTGCGACTTCCTGCAACTGCAGTGCAAATACTGTAGAATTTAAACCTCTTCCTCACCAGTCAGGAACAATTCCTGTATGTGCCTTTTACAACTGTTAGAGCATGTAAAGTCCGATAACTCGTCCAAAGCCAGAGCCTATCCAAGAGTGAGTATCTCAGTCCCCTGTGCATCAAACCAGAGCCAGACAGAACAACCTTTACACATGTGGACTCACTGCTGCTTGTTTAGGTCACCTGCCAACCGCACTGCTATTCGTGCTAAAGATCTTGGGTATTGACTGTTCCAATCTTTCTACTTGCTAATGTAATCTCTGTATTGTAGAAAGTACTCCAGGACTAAATTCTTTTGATCAGATGCCTGAGGCAAAAGTGTGTTCTTTGCCAGGAATACGAAGCGTGTTTTAGATACCTTGAACTGCATTCACGTGTTTGAAGATTCACAGCTCTTCTAGGCATCGTTTCAGCACTTGAACCTTAATGAATTTAACAGTTTTTATTCCCCGTATATAGGAAATTAAATCCCTAATATGATTTGTCAAAATAAATGGTGCCAAATGGTAAAACGTGACTAGAAAAACTTGAAAGTGAAGAGGTCGCCTTCTGATCTGCACTCTTACAGCTTTTGAGAAGAGCCAGGGAGGAGAAAAATCTGTGCAATTGTTTCACTGGAATCATGCAGGGTCTTTGTGCTTTGCTTTCGTGTCCCAATAGGTGAGAAGGAAATCAGCTTAAACTGTAAAAGTACTGTAGTTGTGTCATCCAGGAGTGAGGTGTTTCAGCTGCACAGCGAGCACCATTGCTCAGATGACAGGACAGCTCAGGAGAAGGTTTGAACTCAACCGGTTTTTGAACCCAATCCAGTGTTACTGACTTATCTTCCCCTCAGCTGCATAATTTAGCAGTGGAACTGGAGAAGCCTTTGAGACTTTCTTCTACTTTCTAGAAGAGAGGCTGAAAAGATGCATGCATGCAGTCACCCTGCTGGTTACACAAAACGTCCTCTGTTGGGACATGGAAGGATTTCTTGCTGTTCCTCAGGTTCAGGATGGGTGAATGCGCCAGTAAGAGGAAGCACACCGCACTCAAACAGACCAGTGATTCTGAAAAAGTCTTCAAAGCTTGTATGCTTCTCTTGTAAGCAGTAGCTAATATTGAGGCACTGGGCTTAGGACAGAAATGGAACCCCTCAGCTAAAGCAAAAAGTGTCGTGGGAGTAACAAGTGGTTAGAAATGGTTTTTAGGTGGTATTATGATGATTTTTTTTATCCTGTGTTTTCTGATTTGGACACAGATCTTTTGAACCAAGCATCAAGTAAGTTTAAATTGCCATTCTGAACGTTGGTGCAGGGATGCTTTGAGGTGATGCTTAGAACTGTCTGTATGCAGGTAAATCACTGCGTTCAAGTTGTGCCTGCAAAAGCTTACAAGAATGTGAACCCAACTACAGCAAATACAGAAGGCAAATAGATTTATCTGGAATAGTGCCCGTTGGCCAGGAATTGGGGTTATCAGGTGTTAATTTGCCTGGTATTTCACTTAATTTAGGAGAAATGAGGAGGACCAGATTGTTGCTCACATCCTTTTCTCAGTGCTTAGAAAGGTGGTTCTAAAGCAAACTGAGGAAGAGGGGACAGAATGGGAGACGGGTGGAAGTGGGTGGTAGGAGTGGGATCCAGTGTTGTCTGCACGGCCTTGTGCTGTGTGCCTGCAGTGCTCTCCCAGATCCTATTGCTGGCTGCAGGGTTTGATGAGAAAAGCTGCCGTGTAAACTGAAATATTAATGTAGGGAGCAGACCTGCTCCCCTTGATCTGTAAGTAATCTTTACCGGGGGGAGTGGGGAGAGGTGGGTGCTCAAAAGGATTTTGAAAGCAAATGAATTTTTCATACGAGTTGTGTGTAATTCCATATAGCTGGGTTCTGTGGGCAGGGCACTGGGGCAGGGTCTGCCTAGAGGAGGAGGCTGCAGGGGCTCCTTACTGCCCTTCTGCTTGTCACAGGAATGACGCCCTGATCCTGGATAAAGAGTGAAACTGCATTGTTGGAGTAATGCTGTGCATACAAGTATTGCAAATAGGGTTATGACTCAGCCTTTCCCTGGAGACCTCTGGGGGGGGAACAGGGCTGCAGACCAAAAGTGCTTAAAATTTCCCATCCTTAAGTCGGCTGTCCTTGTAATTAAACAGAGTCCAGAGATGAATCAACGTACAAAAATGCAGAGCTGCTCGTGGTTGCTGGAGGTGCAGAGAGGAAGGCAGGAATAGGACAGGACTCTGGTAAGCTGTTGGAGACGCACCAGGCTCAGCGCTGACTGCCAGACACAGTGCCAGAGACATCAGGCTCTGCGAACAGAGGAGATGCCAAACTCTGTTTGGGTTAGCAGATACTGAAGGGAGAGCCTTGAGGAGATGGAGCCTTGCCCAGCAAGCGTAACCCCTGTCCCTGCTGTAACCTTGGTACTGGCAACACGCTCAGTTCTGCCATCCTCTGTATGTCACACGGGCCTATTGGGGTTTGAACTTTGCTCACAGTGGGTGGTGAAGTCTGCTAATGCTCCTGGAGAAACAGCAGCATTTATCTCCTTGTTTAGCACTGGGAGGAGAAGAAGGCATAAAAGGCAGGAAACAAATGTATATGTGATAGTGTCTGACCTCAGCAGCTCAAATGAGGCTGGATCTAGTCAGCTGAGTCAGCTGAAAGCTGGGAGTGTTACCAGAGGCTGAGAGGTCCTTCTAGGAACTGATATGTAAATACATAGATCAGAGAAGATAGGCTATGGGCAGCAGTTACAAATGCTTCTGTTCCTTGTTCCCGTGCTGATGAGGTTTGGTGTGAGATGCCCTATGGTGTCTTAAAATTTCATTCCAAATTCACTTTTCCGTTGCCTGTGTGACCGTGCAGAGGATGTTGTCGCGGTGGCTGGGGGGAAATGGCCAAACTCGTTTTGTCATCCACCAGATCCCCATCAATTTGGTCTGCTAGACAATGTCAGAAAAAAGTGCTGCCCCTCTTTTTAGCAATCCATCTCCTGAGCTGCATTTGGCTCAACCCTCAAAAAAAAAGAAAAAAAGTAAAAAAAAAAAAAAGTTTGAGAGCATTAATGCCTTCTGGTGACGATCATATGTCAGCTTGAGATTATTTAATGACAGCTTTTGAAGTTCAGCCTTAACCTACCTGATGGCATTACGTCAGAAAGCAACACTGCTGAGTGAGTACCAGGCAAATCTTGCAGAGTAATTTAATTCTTCGGAGATGTGTCTGGGAGGCAGTACGTGGAATCTGAAGTGTTGTTCACTCTGCTGAGAGGCCAAGTCTGTGCCCGGTGCTGACTGTGTGCAGACCAAAGCTCTCCCGCCAGCTTTTCCCTTCTGCTTTCCAGGCTACACGCACACCCCTTCCTGTTCCCTAAGCACTCTCCCTGCCCTTTATCCCCAGCACCCCCACCAAGGGCCTTTCTGTGGGCTATCAGCAGCAAGCTGTGGAAAGCTGGGCAGAGAAATGCCACCAGGCACCATTGGTGTAACCGGTGTGGTCTTTCACCGCTGTACCAGGCTTCTGTTGCCTGAAAATAATGAGCTATTGTGAGCAGAGCAGAGGACTGAGATGTTGGACTCCGGAGTGTTTCCAGGGTATGGCCTAGAACTACTTTTCAGTAGCAAATAGAAATTTCATCTGGAAAGCACCAATCCGTTGGAAGGGTGACTGGAGGTGAAGGTTAAAGACTTCCATTCTGTAGTGTTCTGCAAAAAAAAAACAACCAACCAACCACCAATAATGTCTAAAGCAAATAATAGCATTGAACAATTGCACATATTTTCCATTGGTTGGTAGGAAAAAAAAAAAGGTGACTGTTGGTGTGTGCTTCCTTAAGGTGTGAGCGTGTTAAAAAATGCGTACGTATGTCTTTATATAGCATCATGATGGTTTTTGCTAGCAATTTACCTATTCATCGAGCATCAATAGATGGCTGTTTGCTTCGGCCAGTGCTTTAGGAACGGGTGAGTACTGTGTCTGTGGAATTAAACCCAGGCAAACAGCCTGAGCTCCCAGCTACTGCTGAACTGCAGAATCCAAAGTGTGAAATACGCTGCAAAAACACTTGTGCCAGCAAAATGTGTGTTGTCCTGGTGGGAAGGAGAAGGCTACCAAGGCACTGCTTCCTGACAGCTCAGAGTGGGTGTCCGGTCCTGCCGTTTGTTGGAGATGGCTGCAAAGCTCCAGCCTGCTGTGAAAGAGATTTCCCTGTTCGGGGACTTGAAAACTCTTGGGTAGTTTATGCTGTAACGCCATATGTTCCACAGATCTTGTATATAGAAGTATAGAAAACTCAACCTTGAGATTCAAATGTGTGTACGGTATAAACTAAAGCACTAAGAAGCGTTGGCAGGTTCAGGAGGATCAAGGGGAGTTGCAGGAGGCAGGCTGGAGGCTTCGCCATCAGCATCGGTGTGTTGGTTTGTGCTGTGTGACTGTGGGTGTCTGACAGCAATACCTGAAGTTAGGGGAACAGCTGGTTATATTGTGTGGCAATGTGAACAGGGGTATGTCTGCACTAAAACCGGCTGAATATATTGAGGTTATAAGAGCTGATGTTGGTTAAGGAGGAAAAAAAATGAATTTGTGGCTTAAGACTGGGAGGCAGGAGGATGAGGCTGTTCCCTTCTGACCCTGGAATTTGCAAAACCTTTGTCTTGCAGTTTCCTTCTCTTTCTTTATGTGAGGATGGCAGCCTTTTTAGGAGCACGTTAACACCTTTACAATTAATTAGTCTTTAATTCCTTACGTCCAGGATCTGTGGTGGAAGTGCTGGCACTGTTATCTGAAGGCAGTTGCCAAAATCAGTGCAGCCTTTTAGGAATCCCAAAGAGCTGTTAAATTTTAGTTGTGTTGAGAAGTGCGTATGAAAAATAAAATGAAATGAGGGGAATCCTTTGGCCTGCAAACTGTGCAACATCATAGGAGTGACTTTGACTGCCTATTGGGGTGGGTTTGAGGTGCTTGATCAGCCTCAGCTCCTTCCTGATCTGCTTATGAAGAGCATTTAATGGGCCTGAAAAATGCTCGTAAACATTGAAAAATGTTAAAGTTAAAATTCAGAACTGTGTTACTGTTTTGCTTTGGCGGATCTTCACTGTAATGGTGCCTTAGGAGGACTTCGCTGTTTATTGTACAATGCAGTTGTTGTTGAGGATGGAAAGCATTGCTCAGAGTAGAAATTGATACCGCTAAAATTGCAGTGTTTGTGTACACTTGAGTGCCATCCTCCCCTTCTGACGTGTCACTTAATTTGGAGCAGTCCTAACCTGCGTAGGGGGTTCCAGCTGCGCCTACTCATTACAGCTCTTACATTGAACTGTCTTGGGTCTGTTGCTGGAGGGAGGTAAGTGTCCCTGTAGGAGGGGAGCACAAAGAGCACTCCTGGTCTGTTGTTCTTTCTCCCATCTTTTCCTCTTCCCTCATCGCTCCCCCTCTCCCATGCTGTGTGTCTGTCATGCCACATGGGTCTGAAAATAAGATTTTAATGGGAGGGAGTAGGGGGAAGGTTGGGGTCTCAGTGGGAGGGTTCTTTATCTAGACTAGGTACTTATGGAAGTGGTCTACGTTTTGGGATCCAACAAGCCTACATTTCAGCTTCATGCTCTGTTTCTGTATCCTTATATTTGATGTGAAATACGGACAGTCATGCAAGCTAGGATTCCCACCTCCCATACTTAACTATGTAACGAACCGGGTTGCTTTTCCTCAGGGTCTGTAAAGCGTTTAAAGATCACTGAACTAAAGACTGTATAAATGCAACTGTTGCCAAGAGAAATTAACTTGTCCTGCAGGAACAATGAATCCATTTAGGACCTCTGAAAACGAAGATTTTTGTTAGAAATTTGGAATCTGACAGAATAGTGGAACGGGGTGGGGGAAAACGCAGAGGTTCGTGAGGGAGGCACGGAGTTTTCTCCCACCTTCATTCCTTAATTTTTTATTATTATTTTTTTTTTTTTTTTGCCTCTCTGCTTGCAGATTCTCACAAACACAAAGATAAACACAAAGACCGAGAACACCGGCACAAAGAGCACAAGAAGGACAAGGAAAAAGACCGGGAAAAGTCCAAGCACAGTAATAGGTGAGGAAAAAAACTGACCCCAGTCCTCCCAGGCTAAAACACAGTTGCTCATCCATCCTCATCACAGCGATTCTAAGGCTGCAATTGCTACATTTTGAATGTGGTTTATGAGTGTAGGTGATTAAAGCCTTGACGTGTCGTTGCATGCGTTTCTGTATGGGTAGCTGAAGTTTGTGCGTCTTGCAGATTTTAGCCAATACTTATGTATGAAAGATTATTGTAGCTTAGTGTGACTGAAGGTGTTGACAGCTAGTTTAACCCCATCTTCAAGAAGATTGATGAATGTTGCTCGTAATCCTTTGTGTGTTTCCAATTGTTTGTCAGAAATTTGGAGCTCTCATGAGTGTTGGTTTAAATAAACCCCATTGTTTTAGCTTGTGGAATCTGATGTGACTGCTCAGCTTCCTAATAACTAGCAGTAGCTGGAAAGACGCTCCCCAGAGCGATGACATCGCCCTTGGCCTTGTCCCGCAGTGGCTGAAGATGTCAGCGCTATGAGGCGGTGTTGTGGGGCAGCCTGTATGTTTATCAGGCATTCTGAGCACGTCCCAGCTGGGTTAGATGGTAGGTGTGCAAGGATTGCCTGCTGATTTGTCTGCTCTGAATGGTAACTCCACCCCCACTGCCTGGGGAACCTGTTGTGCGAAAGTCAACAGCGATACCACCCACACTGAGCATCAACGTTTGTCATGGTGGTAGGGCTCTGGAGGTGGATGCTGCAGGCCAGTTGGTAACCGTGTGTAGGTGCTGAATTGCAAGAACCAGGGTATGCAGTTCTGTCCTCGGTGAGCTGGTATGACACAGCACAGGGTGAGCGTCACACACACAGTGTTACTCAGAAAGGCTTTCCTGCTTGTATCTCCTGACATGTAAGTGCCACAAAGTCTGCGTTGCCTATTTGCAGGTCAGTCACTGGAGGGTAAGTTTCTGCTGTAACACTTTCTAACTGGCAGACAGTGTTTGTGTTCTGGCCAGGCAGATGTTATTAGCTAATGGCTGTGCAACTGTGATAACACCAACTAAAATAAAAGACTGGATTAACGATTTCTGTTAAGAAGGGTGGGAAAAATGAGTCCCTACTGAGCAGTGGGTTTGTTTCATTGGGGTCACACTTTGTTTTCTGTGACCTTTCAGAAAAATTACACAACTTTGCTGTTCCGAAAGAAGCTTTTTTTCTTTTCTTTTCTTTTTTTCTTTTTTTTACAAATAAATAGTTGATGGGGGGGGAAAAAAAATCTGGGCAAATAACTCTTAGCATTTACTGACTTTCACGGCAAAGACTGCATGTTTTGGATGTGTTGTTTGCACTTTGCTGACGAATCTGTATTGCCTTTTTTCTCATTTTTCTGATTTCTCAAGCATGCACCCCAGTACTGACTTTGCCTCGCCGTTCCAAGAGTTTATTGCTTTACTTGGAAACCATTCTCTTACAATCCCAGCAAAATACATTCTTTTATAAGGAGTAGTGTAAGCACAGACTTTAAATTTCCAGAACTCATTAATGATTTGGCTTTATTTGTGTGGGAGGTAGAAGGATATTTTTAACCGGAGGAAATATTTTTTACCAAGTGCATATGGTTTGTAACTCAAAGCTGCCCAGTACTAATTGTGTAAATAAGTATCAAAGCAATGAAAAGGCTAATCTTTTGTGTTAGTTGTAGCTTTGCCATGAGATATGTAAACGTTCTTTATCTTGAAGTAATTCCTTCCTCCCTACAGCGTTGCCTTGATATCCTTGTAAGAAAGGAGCACTTTTTCTAGGTACCTCTTCGTAAAGCTTCCAGATATTTTCATTTATCTTTTAAGTATTGATTTGTTCTATGAGCACAATATACTGTATTTTTTTTCCTTACATAAAAGCGTGCAGCTATGTAGATAACATGGCTGCTGCACTTACGTGCAGAGTTGTGCTTCAGGGTGTGTTCTGGGAAGAGGCTATGACATTGCCCTGCTTTTCAGTCCCCTACATGAGACGGGACAGTTCCCCATGCTGAGTGCATAGCTTCCAAATATTTACTGTAGCATTTTACTGTAGTATTTTCTGCCTTTTAAACTGGCACCTCAAAGGTGAATGTATCGTACTGCTGAATCATGAGACATGCAGCCCTGAAGATGTCATTCAGGGAAGATAACGCACACAGCCATGTGTGCAGTGCTCGCATTGGATCCCTCCTTCAGGAGTCCTCTACAGTCTGCACTGCCCCATTCGTGTTCAGTCATGCACGAGGTATGTGGCTGCTTGCTGTGTAAACCCAGCTGACTTCTAACAAACCTGTCAGAAATAACTGACTCATAATTGAAATGTAAGCACTTCTTCCCCAAATCTTTTGATTCGGCTGTCATTCACGTAACTCTATAAATACCAAGGTGTGCCTGTAAGGCACAAGATTTAGGTAGCAATTGTCTCGAGAAGGAGATAGCCCAGCAGCTCACTGCATACCAGTGAAGGAGGAGGCAGATCTGTCGCGAGCTGGGAATTAATTACATGGAGCAGAGTGGTGGGAAGGTTCTGAATGCAGTGCGTTCCCGTGGCCTGGCAGCTGCTGGGTGTTTATGGGCAGGGTGAGACCCCAGGGATGGCATGGCACGCTGCTGAGTGACTGGGCACGGTGGGGAAGGACTGAGGTGTGCTGAGTGTGCACCAGCGTGTGAACAGAATTCCTGCCTTTGTTAAAAATGAGGAGTTTCAACCTGATAAAAACTCCTGTGGTTAAACAGAAGGTGAATTTGGAAGAGGGCAAAAAGCAGTGTCAGCCATCCTGAGACTCCTCCTGGGCTTACCTGTGCTATGAAATGCAGTTATGAGGCTGTCATTACAGTCACTGTACCAAACCACTTACCTGGATACAACTAAGACAGAATGAGAAGCCTGGGTTTTAGGAAAGCCTCCGTGAGTATGCAACTGGTGTGAAATGGTTGGGAATCACTTGAGTGACTGCCAAGCATCCATGACTCTCTTATTGCTAAGCAAACAGGTTGCACTGGGCACCTTAAGTGGATTCTCAATCACTTTGCTGTTTTAATCGCTTTTAATTTTACCAGCAGTTGGAGCAGGGGTTATTTCTTTGTGGGGAAAATAGCACAGAAGCAGAGCAGGTGAGCACACAGTGGTTGTTTGGCTCTGAGGCCCTGCCCCGCTTGTGAGAATCCTGAAAAGCTGCTTCGTTATTGCAAGAAGCATTCTGTAGGTCCTCTGGTTCTCAATGTGGTTGAACTGTGATTTAGCAGAAGTCAAAGCCATTTTTCAGGAGAAACCTGGGTTGGTACCTCTGATATGTTATGCAGAGTGTGAGGAGTCTCCTCGCTGCATTCTGAGCAGCACAGCATTGCACTGCACGTTGTATAAACCTGGAGCGTGGCCTGGGTGTGCCTGGAGCAGAGCATTTTTTATCCGTCTGTAATCATTTGACAATTTAATCTGCTGCCTTGTACTTAAAGCTTCTAAAGTAAAGCCTGCATCAGGAAGGCAGAAAGACTGCTATGCAGCAGAACGGATGTTTCCTGTATATGGACTTCGAAGGAAGGATCTAAACTGCCAAGATAAGTCTCAGAAATATCTAAAATAGATAATCTTGATTTCATGTGGCTGAAATGTGTGGAGTGGTATGTGGAACTTCTTTATTTTCCTTCTTGCTTTCCTCCTCTCCCACTCACAAGATGACAGTTCTGTGTGTTAACTACTCTTTTGCAGCTGTAGTAAACGGGGAGAGAACATTGCTGTGGCACGCCTCTTCTTGGTCACCCCTCAAAGAAAGAAAACGTGAGCCCATTTAAGAAAAATCCTTATCAAAGTGTAAATCCACATCGCTATCAAACAAATAGTTTTCTTTCGTTCCTTCTCTCAGCCCTTTATTCCCTGATCCCCAATGGAAAAAATCTTATACACATTCATCAAATACAAATGTCAGTAGTTAAAAAATGAAATAAAACAAACTAAATGTGATGTTTCTGATGATCAGCAACAATAGGTTTCTGATCTCTGGGAGACGAGCCTTTCCAACAAGGAGGCTGTAAAATAATGAAGTAATGGGCCCTTTGAAACCAAGGCTTGTTAGGGATTGGCTTTAGAAACATTGGCAGTAACGAGTGTCTTTCTGCTCGGTGTCTTGGGCTTTGTGCACAGTGTGGGCTGCACGGTGCAGAAATGGCTGTGACAGTGAATGAAAGTGCAGCGGCTGCTCCTGCAGCACTGATCCCTCTTGTCAGTGTGACGGGCATCTCCACTGCAGGAAAACACCCTCTGTCAGATTGCATATTCCCTCTGCTTACTAAATCTCTTGTGATCACAGCTTGAGATGAACAGAAGCACGGAACAGAAGGGATTTATAGACCTGATCTTCACAGGCATCTCTGCGTTTTATGGTTTTGCTAGGAAAAACAGATTCCAAAGGCTTGCTAGTGGAGAATGATGGTAAATTTCAGTTCTGACATCTTGCACCTCCTGATTGATTTATTACATGATCCCTATCTGCTAAGAACTGTGCATTCAGGGCATGGAGAGGCAGAGATATCTGACCTAAAGGGGGGGAAGAAAGCCACTTTAGAGAGCATTTCAGCACTGTGCCCCATGTGTGTCTCTTTGTGTTTCTTCCACGCGGAAGCACACAGTTGACCTTCATCAATTTTCTAATGTGGTGCCTGCTAGAAATAAAAATCTTTGCTTTGTTTGGTGGTCTGATTCCAGTGCGTGCCTCGGTGTGCTCGTAGCGTTCTGTTTCCTAGTGTTATCAGCTAGTAGTTAACCCAGCTTTTTATCTTGTTCCCCTCGCTGAAGGCTCGATCTGTTATCTGCGAGCTCTGGAGGAAAGACCCTGTTTAACTCTGGGAAGAGCAGTTTCAGGTTTTGTGTTTTTTTTTTTTTTAATTATAATGCTGAAATCCCAGCAGAACCTCTGGGGCTCACGTGTTCATACCCTGTAATACTGTATGATAACCCGCTAACAGCGGGTGTGAAATTCTGCAAGCCAGCTGAAACCTTGTCCTTCAGTGGGGTACCTTCTGGTTCTGAAACGCTCCCTGCACGGTCAGCCCTTCCTCGGTATGCGTTCGTGGATGATCACGTTTTTCCATTAGTGCTGGACTACGTCAAAGCAGACATGGGCTGCGTAACCTACGCTTTGTCCCTATTGTGTTTTTAGATTTAGCTAAAATCACAGCTTCCTTTTTATTTTACGCTTCAGTTGCGCTGTAGCAGTTAGCGGGTAGGCAAGCAGAGCTCAGCTTGCAGCCGGCTCTGATGCTCGCTCGTAGCAGATTCCCAGGCACAAGCTAATTACAGCTGAGAAAATGAGAGAGGGGAAATAAGAGACACTTCAGATAAAGCGTCCTTCCCAGCTTGTGATTTTGAAGCTGGAATGGAAAGGGCCTGGGAAGGGATTATTAACACGCATAAATGGCACCTGAAGAATGCGGTGTTAAATTATGGCAAAGCTGTTGCGGTTTGAAGAAGGAAGCTGTGATCTGCACATCTGCAGCTCTTTCCACTTGTTACTTTCCAGTGTGAGAGGAGCCTGAGCAGCTGCTGCCAGGTGCCTGCTTTCCCGCCCCCCAACCCTCCACCTCCTGCAGGCCCCATCCCTGGGAAATACAGCTACACTTCCAGGGGAAACGGTTGCTTCTGTTGCATTGATTGCCTCTGTGCTTCAGCCTGAGCCCTCCCCAAAGCCTTCAAATGCCCTTGTTCGCACTAAAACACTCAGTGAAAGGCAGTAAGCTTGCAAAAGGGCTGCAGGGCCCTAGGAGAAGCGTTACTGCTTATCTGGCCTTTGTTTGAACTGAGCCAGCACCGGGAGATTGCTCCGGATGATGTAGTCTCTGATTCTGCCTGTATTGGTATGGTATCCTACTCAGCTGTGTCAGCTGTGTCTTGTAATAAAAATTAAGCGCCATCAGAGATGTGAGCCTCGGAGTGCTGTGGTTCAGCTGTAAAGGTCTGGTTGCCAAGGAAGTTCTCATTTTCTCAGTGGGCCTGGATGTTTCTAAAGCAGGTTGGGGGCAGCTTTGTTAGGATTCACGTGTTCTCTAGTCAAGCTGACTTGCAGTTAAGTTTTCCTCCACCTAGCAGGGGCTTTGCTGTCCTATTTGAGTGACTTCAGGCTGGGTTCTCAGCAGAGGGGTATGTGCAGCAGTGACAATGAAGGATCCACAGTGCTTTGAGAAGTGGATTTGGGATAAAAATACATGGGTGCATGTGGTCTTGAGTCCTTTTTGTTTCATTTTTCTGCTTCTTAAAGAAAAGCATATTTTTCCTCCAATTTTGAATCTGCAAGGAAGTCAGACTTCTGATCATTGAACTGTTCCCAATGCCTCCTAATAATAGCATTGGGAATGTCTGGAAATAGCTTCTGATGGAAGGCTGAAACCTCTTCCTCAGGTCAGGGATGATGGCATCCCGTTGCCCTCTTTTCTTTTCAGAGTAGTGTGGTGATTAAATTGTGTTCCCCCAGAGGCTCGCCTGGGTGTCTCAGCCAACTGAAACATCACAACTGCTCAGCTGCTGGCTGAAGTTAATATATGAGAAACTTGCCTTCCTTTTTGGAGAAAAAATAAGTACATTTTCTCAGGATTGTTTGTTGAGGTCTTTGTTATCAGTGTTTCCAAATCAGATGTTTACGTGGGGAATTTCTTCATCACATACCGGGACCAGCAAGCCAAGACCTCAGGACAAGTCACCAGTACCAGTTGTTTTGAAAACGAACTGCAGAGTGAAATGAGAGACTGACTTATCTTGGGTTATCTGAGCCCATGGTGCTGCTGCTTGAAGAGAAATGCTACTGCTTGCTGCCAAGGGAAGAGGAAGGATGATCTTGTGATTTCTTTTTTTCATTATTTTTTTTAAATGAAAACAAAGCTGACTCAGGAATCCAAACTCGTTGATTCTGACCCCAGTGCTGGCCAATGTTAGCTGTAGATTACATGCTGCTTTTTAGTGGTGGCCCCTTTCAATTCCTTTCCAGTAAGGGATATCATCTGGGTTTCTACATGAGCAAGAAGAAGTTTTTAGCAATTTCTGCTTCCAGCATATATGTAAGCATTCGGCACATACAAAAACTGTTGCCACTTCTCTTGGCCAATGGGCTTTTCTGCCTTTTTCAGATTTAGCTTTGCAGATGTAGATTAATAAATGACAATCTGTTTCAGTAACTTTTTGTGTACCTCACAATGCTCTACTCATCGTACTGGGAGCTACCTGTAAGAAAGTGTGTGGTTGTAAAAGCTTAAGCCTTTTCTTCTTTTCTTGCTATTCTGAACTCCCAAGCAATAGGGATGAACTCTACCTTAGGGAGCCAACTCCACTGATGGCAGCGTATGCCATGCTTTGGAGATGCAAACTGTTGTCTCAGTAAAACATGTTACTGCAGGTAGAATTTAAATACCAAATAAGAACAAGAAAGCATAGGAAAACAGACAAAAGCAGACACGCAGCTGAGATCCATTTTATTCTCTGCGTGTGTTTGTTCTTGGGGTTGTTGTGGTTTTTTTTGTACATATATGATGTATATGTATTATATGTATATGATGGACTTTGTAATGGAAAGACTTCAGTCTTCAGCAGATGAGGTGCCTATCTTGCATACGGATAACAGAACAAGGTAGCAAGCTAGAATTTTCAGTTTTCTCCAAGCATAAAAATGATTAATCACACGTGGGGTTTTGTGCTTTCAGATGCTCAGTGAATCTAGTTGATGCAAAAGAAAATGAAGTGGGTATCTTGAGCCTCAGAGATGGTGATGAACAGGATAGAGAAAGTGGGATGTGAGATCTGAGCAAGAGCAGCAGGAGGGGCATCCCCTGGGTGTCTGAGATCCAGTGTCAGGATGTTCTGTATGTACTCGCATGTCTTGATCACGCAGAGCGCATAACACGATCTGCTGGGTAAGAATAGTCTGCAGTTGTTGAATCTTCACTCGCAGCCAACATGTGCTGTGTGTCTGTCTGCAAGAATTTCTGGAGTGCCTCTGGCCTTTTAACGTTTGTGTAATTCAGAACAATTTTATGTGTAGTATAAAGAGAAGTTGCTAGAGAGTTAAAAATGAAACCGGTTTCTCTTCCTACTGATCTCTTGATGCAACACAGCATATGAGTGTACTGAGTTCCTTTAGACATGGTTTGGTTTGTTTTACTTAGCTCCTTCAGCTTGGAAGGTCAAGTGTGCATTTATTGCATTGTGTGCTGCCCTCGGCATGAGTAATTTAGACCCTTAGTAGATCCTGGGCCATTCGTGTTAGTGTGACTTGGGGTGCTGAGACTCGCTGGACTTTGCAGCTGGGTGTGGACTAAAATATTTGTGATTGGTTGCCTTCCTCTTAATCACACAAGCTTCATGGGAGCTGGCTAGTGCACTGCTTGCTTTATGTAGCCATCAGACAGCCAGGTCTTTTGCAATCTTTTTTTTCTTTTTAATAGAAACAAGACTTGAAGCATGCCTTCTTCAAAAGTCCCTCTCTGACCTGATGTTCCAGGCTTGCTGTTCTCCAGGGCTGCGTTCTCCCACATTGGTTAGGGCCTGCACTTTGGTGCAGAAATAACCAAAATAAGGAAGCTGCCTATTTCTAGTAAAGCTTTGCTTTACATTGCATTGTGTGAAGCAGTGTGTCCTACAGAGCAGCAGGGGTGGAGTGAGCCAAGGATGGAAGAGTGGGAACCAGCAGAGTGAGCAAGGCAGCTCGTTTGGTGCCTGACTATTACCCAATGAGAAGAGAGACTGATTTCCACTGTGCCTTTGGCCTGCTTCAGCCTGGGGTGGGCTCAGGCTGTCCTCACAGCCTTTTCTGTTTAGCACTGTATAAACACAAGAACATCACATATCCTGTTTGTACTACTTTCCCATCCGTTTGGGAATAGTAAAGATCAGCGATTATTCTCTTAGGTTCAGAGATGAGAGCTGTTAAAAAGATAAACTCATGCCTGAACGGAAGCTCATATGGGCATTGATGAGATGGACAGATATATTTCATTGACCTTTTTTGTGGATGTAAAGAAAAGCAGAAACAGTGTGGAAACCTGAAGCACCAAACTTAAAGTGTAGCGACTGTGGATCTTGTTGGCAGCACAGGCTGACAGGGTTTCCTGATGTGGAACGTTTGGCGGTTGTGGTTTTGTGGTATGTTCCCTTCCTGATCCTCTTCTTGAGGAAGATGGATGACGTGTAACGGGAGACTACTGGATCTTCCTGCTACGGTGATCACCTTTGTTTTGGGGTTGGTAATGATCTTAACTGCTGGCTCTGTTTTTACCACTGGGATTGAACTGTATTGCTCAGTTCTTCTAAGGCATCCCCAAACATGCTCTTGTCTTGCAGCGAGCACAAAGACTCCTCGGAAAAGAAACATAAAGACAAGGAGAAAACCAAACACAAAGATGGCAGCTCAGAGAAACACAAAGACAAACACAAAGACAAAGACAAGGAGAAGAGAAAGGAAGAAAAGGTAGGTGTCTCCTGCAGGGGAGGCGAGAGGATGAGCCTGTTTTACATAGCTGAAAAAGAAGTCGTCAGTGGGTACATGTTGCTTATGCTTACAAGTTTTCTGGACCTGGAGAAATGTATCCGAGCACTGAGGACCAGAGCTGTGGTTTGTGGAGTGCTGGATGAGAGATTACAAGGGCTTTATCTGCAGATATTGTGAGTGGAGACAGTTCCACAGCAGAGCTGTGTCCACTTATTAACATTTTTCCATGTTAGTATTTTGACAAGCTTAAGATTCAGAGACAAGAGGAAGAAAATCTGTTAATTGTATTACTGTGTGAGGACAAACAGAGATGAGTAGTGAATGCTGCATGAATTATACGCTTCTGTTCCTTCGGTGAATAGCTGAGGGCCAGAAAATACTGACTTGACAAATGCTTGGCAAAAATTGTTGCCTTCCTTGGTGTGTCATGTAGCTCTGTCAGGTCTGCAGGTGATAAAGGTGCTACTCACAGTGCCCTTTGGTTCCTTCAGTAAGTTGAATGCTCTACTTGTGTTGGAAAAACAAGTTGCTCTGCACAGTACTGATCAGCTCCTACTTTTCATGTTTTTCAGATTAAATTATCTTCTGTTGATATAAAAATAAAGAAGGAAAAGGAAAATGGTTTCTCCAGGTAAGAAATGAGGCCTATGATCTGGAAAAAGTCACATTTTGACTTTTTATTGCTCAGAATTTTGATTCTTCTTGCTTGGTCTTGGGGGGGGGGGGGGGGGAAATGAATGTTTTTTACCTCTACAGATGATACATATACATCTCAACTAAAGCAATTGGTAATTCATTGGCTTGTGATGGAGCTGTTGAACACCTGGTATCTGCCTGCACGTGCTGGGTTTATCCAAGTATCAAGTGTTAAAATTCTGCTGAGAACAGATTAAACGATGGAAAAAAATATTAGCTGGAGTTGAAAGAACCTCTGTTGTAATTGTAAAATTGATACCTGAACCCTGCAAAGCTGTCTTTTGGAGATGGCCTTGTGAAGGTCTGCCTTTCTGTAAGACAGGGTAAGAGGGATGCTTATGTAAAATGAGAAGCACCTTCAAAGTCTGGACATTCTACTAAATTCCTGCCAGTAATTAGAAATGAACTTAAGTATATACAAACTAAATGAACTTAAGTATTGTGCTACTCATTACTTAATAGTCCTATTTTTAAAATCATGAAGTGAGTGATTGATAGAATAGTATTAATTTGTTTTAAATGTTTGACCAGCTAAGATCTGTCACTTGTGTAAATCCAGCCATTGGTTATTTTTAAGGTGCTACTTTTGGCCCATTGACATTAGAGATGTCCATGGTGTGAGAGATGTGACTACATCTGCTTTTAAGATCAATCATATGCCCAGTTCCATGAGCCCACTTAAAAACAAACAAACAAAAATCCTTAGTCTCACCACGATGCAGAAGGGATGGGAGAAGGATGGGAGAAGGAACCTGTCTAGTCAGGGCCTGGTAGTGGTTCATTCCATGTTTTGCATGTGCCCTTGTCGGTTTTATTTCCATACTCCTGTTTAAAAATGCAAGCTCTGTGTGCTTGGCATAGGAGAGAGGCGCCCTCTCCAGGTCCTTTTGGGAATGCTCTGGAAATAGAAAGAGATGATCTTGATGGTGTAACAGATGCTTTGTAGCCCCAGCTATTTAGCAGAATTGTGTGCGTGTGCTAGTCCAACCTGAGATGCTGGATGTTCTCATGTTAAAGTAACTGGGTCCTCTTTTGGTCTAAGAGTGTCTTGCAAAAGTGTTTATAAATAAACCAAGAGTAATCATTGCAGTTGTGCCTTCTTCAAGGCCAAAATCTGGTGAAGAGCCATCAATCTCCTGCTGAAACGTTCATTTACAAGTTCAGATGGTTTTGATTTGATTCTTTGAGACTTGGTTGGAGAAGCAATATTACAGTCTTGGGAATGATGCAAGTCAAGGTTCAGCTTGGTCATACTTCTTTTAATATGATCACACCTCATTTCCCACTATTACAAAATGTTGGGAAACGCTTCAGTGTTAAAATAAATGAGATAAAATTCCTAACAGCCTATTAACAGTAGTACTAGGTGTGTGCCTGGAAGGAAGAATAATTAAATGGGACAAATACCTCTTTTCCTGTAGACGTTTTGTGACTGTGTGTGCTGCAGACTCACGTCTTAGCAATGCCACAGAAATGGCTTCTTACAGCAGCACATACCTGTTCTCTTTGAGCTGCATTTTCCTACACTGCAGTGGCTTTACAGCTGTGAAAGAGCAAACTGTCTTGTTCTGCTTCACGGGCACATTATCAGCTAAAATAAGACTCCAGAATGTCTCTTGCTGGCTGCGATCTGCTAAGTGGAATGCTGCTTTTTTTTTTCTCCCACTGTACCCAATTGCAGATTCTGTGTGTTGACTTGGAAACTGAGTCAGTTTGATATAGAAATTTGATTGAATATGAATAGGAAAGCCCAATACAGCACTGTAACTTTTTGTACCTGAGTGAAATAGTGCTAAGTGCTTCCAAATGTAATTTTGGACTCTTTGTGATATCTTTTTATTTTTGAAGATAAGTGAAATGCTTCCATGAAATCTAGAAATAATGAGTTTGTTTAAAGAGATTAAGTCTCTGTACCCACTCATACTCTATTTTTCTTTTACTACTAGTGTTCAGGGGAATATTATGTCTGAAAGCACTGAGCTGAATTTAGTATTTGTGGTTTGAGAGGGACAGGATTGTTTGCTTCCCACAGTTTGGGTAGTGAAGAGAGACTGATCAATTTAAGTTTGCCAGATCTTTGTTTCCTTCTCTGCTTTTTCATATACATCAGTATTAAGTTTGCGAAACGTTCAGTAATAGAGCTTTCAAATCTCTGCGTGTTTGACAGTCTTTTACCAGATTCAGTAAGGATATTGAACTGAAATTATATAATGTTCCTATTTGACTACACACATACATGATTGCAGTTTTGTTTTAAAAGTGCTGGAAGCTGCAGTTGTTTTTACTGAAAGTCTCAAAGAAGCAGTGAAATCTAAGCTGTTTGTGAGTAATTGATCTTGGTGTTGCTTGAAAAATAGCAAATATGTCAACGCTGAAAGACTTCCTGCTCGTGCTGTCTGCAGAAGTGCAGAGAACTTTGGGATCTGAGGAAGAAGACCCATTCCCAAACTAAAGACATGTCTGTTTTGCATCTGATCACTTCTTAAATGAAGGAACGTGCACTTTGAAGTTTAGAACGACCTTTATTTGTTTCTTTTTGTAGTCCACCACGTATTAAAGATGAACCAGATGATGACGGGTTTTATGCTTCTCCTAAAGAGGACTCCAAACCCCTGAAGAGGCCTCGAGAAGATGACGAGTAAGTGACCTGGGTATTGGGAACTTGAATGATTGCCTTTGGCTCTAGGTAGAGAACACCAAGGGAGCAAGTAGGATATGAGATACTCAGCCTGTTCTGGGGGAGTGGAGATCTGAGACCAAATTCCTTAAATTCCTTTTGCTGTTAAAAGTTTTCTGAACAGGGTAAGGATAGAATTGGTGTTGTCCGTGGAAAAAATGCCATTACCTGCTTCTTCAGATAGTTCTGTGCAGAGCTGCAGTGTTAGTAAACAGGGGGGAATAAGAAAAGAAAAAAAAGAAAAGAGACCAGTGAAGACTGTAAAACGTAAGTCTGAGTAAGTGTGGTATTAACGCTAGCTAAGTGGCTGCAATGGTTTCTGTTGGGTGAGCAAATGACTACACAAGAGGAAGTAAATGCAGTCAGCCTGTTCAGCATAGAGGAGAGGTTCACATGCACTGCATGGCATGAACCCCTTTTAAAAGTGGCTAAATGTGTTGTGTATTATGCTGAGGATTTTTCTCTTAAGTCAAAAGAAAGCTCATGTGATGTTTGCCTGATACATAGTAGCCTGCCTGGCAAAATAAAAGCCCGGTTCCATCATGCTGGGATCTGTCACCATCTATGCATGTCCAGCTTTTTAGATAGTGTGACGTTATTAGTAGCCCAGACTTAAAGGCTTGGAAGAGTTTACCCACAGTGGCATTGTGTTCCAATGTGGTGTTTCTCAGCGTCCAAGAGACATGGGTGTGACATCTTTTCTTTTTTGTAATCGTTTGCTGCCTTCTGTTAAATTTTTGTGACCTCCCATCTCATGCCTGCAATGAAAAGATTAAGAATTTGCCAGCAGTCGATTTTGCTGTTGTTCAAATTGGTGGGGGATGCAAAAAGTGGGCCTTGGAGGTGGGTTCCAAAATGATGATTACAAGAGGGACAGCATGCTGGGGGAAACATGCCGCTGAGCTTCTGTTGATTTATTCTATCCCATGTAATCACTGGGTTGGCTGCTAACACTCTTTAATTAATTGGTTCTTTATCAAGTAGAATTTTTGTTTCAGCAGTCTGAAACTTCTTCTGGGCAACTATTTGCAGTTATAGCCTATGGATTTTAGATACTATGAACTTGAACACACAAATTTTGCACATGTATGACTTAATATTTTTATACTAGAAAATGGATGATTGTCATCAGCTAGTCTTTGTTCTTACAGCGCTGACTACAAACCCAAGAAAATCAAAACAGAAGACATAAAGAAAGCAAAGAAAAGGAAACAAGAAGAAGAAGAGGTAATGCGAAAGATAAGTTTGTTCTTAGCAAGAAAAGCAAGACTGACAGTTCGGTATTGAATTGTATAGAGTAAGAGGAATTGAATTCAAAGGGAAAGAGGCAAGGATCAGTCCTGGGACAAAGCTGCATGTAGCAGATCCAGACTTGGAGCGCAGGTTAACTCATCTGAGCCATAATGTATAAAGTCAGGATAACGTTGTCTCTTACACTTAAAATAAGGGGTGGAGGGGATGTCTCCAGAATGTGAATTCATAGTGTGCTCCTGGCAGTTCGATCTTTCTGCTAAGTAGAACAGTCTGCAGAGAGTAGAAGAGCCTTACTGACAACACCTGGTAACTACACAGGTAATTTAGCACTGTCCAGAAACAGAGGAAATGAAACTTAGATTAGTTGCTGGAAAGACATTTAAAGCTTTTAGATGAAACCGAGGATGTAAATTTGGAAAGGGAGGTGGTGTTGAGGTTAACCATAATTGGAGACTTGAGAACTATGCTGCTATGTCTAGCAAAGGCACCTTTGTGAAGCACATGTAGCAGGCAGCTCCTGGAAACTTGATTAATTCTCTAGTTTAATGAAAGTGTCATTATAGAGAACATATACCATACATTCCCAGAAGCCACCTCATAGTGATGTAATTTTTCTCTGTAGCATTTGCCAGAGTAGATATAACTAATGCACACTGAGGAGGCTGTTCCTATAATTGAGCAATCATGTTACTGTGGCCAAACTTACTGCTTATCAGGCGAGGCAGAATAAGTGGCTGTTGTGTGCACTTAATATGTTCTACTTCTAAGGTAAATAATTTGGTTTAAAACTTTGAAGTGTGACTACGAGCAGAATTTGACTTAAATGTGCACTTCGATCATCCTGTTCTGTATTTAGGCTTTCGTAATTCAGCTGTTTGTGGTCAAACTAGTGCGTGCCAGAGGATAGTTGTTTAGTTTTAAAACACCTTTTCCTGGAGGATAAGAGGGGTGGAACGCAGTAGCTTGTTCTAATGTTTTACAGGACAGCAAAGCAAAGAAAGCTAAGAACAAAGATAAGAAAAGCCCTGAAGCGGACAAAAGAAAGAAGCCGAAAAAAGAAGAGGAGCAGAAATGGAAATGGTAACTATATATTGATGATGTAGGCTACCCTCGGCACCTGCACTATCACTGTTACCTCCCATGCTGACTGAGTAAGCACATCTGCCTTTTTTTTTTTGGTTGATTCGTGAGGGTTTGTTCTGAATAATTGGCTGGCTTTCTTGTAAACTCTAAATGAACTTCTCATTCAGTATGTTCATCCTCTGAAATGAAGTGAAAATCCCTTTTTTCTTATACCAACGATGGGAAATATTTCCCTCTGTAGAATGTAGAGACTACCCATAAAAACTCGCTGCTGGTGTTCTTGTGCTTAGAACCTGGCCCTTATTTACACCACCCTTCAAAGCAATCCAGAAGCTTGTGAGCTTGAGCTACCAACAGGAATACAT
Source organism: Alectoris magna (assembly GCA_030625065.1). Classification (NCBI taxonomy): domain Eukaryota; kingdom Metazoa; phylum Chordata; class Aves; order Galliformes; family Phasianidae; genus Alectoris; species Alectoris magna. The sequence goes on along the minus strand of CM060576.1, from coordinate 9,117,007 downwards.
AAAGGTGTGTGATTGTATTAACTGGTATGCAGCTATATTCTGGTAGGTGCTCTGTGTTACATAAAGGGTGCAATGTGAGCGAGTACCCGCTTTGCTCTTCTAGTTGGATGTCAGCTGTGCACCCCTCCAAACTGCTCCTGCCTCAGGCATGAGAGTGAAGGCTGCTCAAGAGAGTGGTGAACCTTGGGCCGTTTGGAAAATAAGTTTTAAATGGAAAGCACTTTCTTGCTAACGATCCTGAAGTAGAAAATTATTCAGTAACTACAATTGCGTTATCAAAGACACTTAAAATTTTTAGAGCCTTTTTAAAGTCGATCTGAACTTTGTGGTTCATGTGCAAGACAGACCTATGTCGTGTTGGTACTGTTCTGTGTAAGAAACTTGCTGGATTATTTTAACTATTTGCAGTAATGTAACCTATTGCTATGGTTAGATTTGAGGAGATACTACTGATGTGTTTTGAAATTTGGACCTTAGGACTTCCCTCGGTTTAATGCATATGTGGTTTTGAAAGGCATATGTGTTCTCTGCTCTCCTGTAGTCCTGTAATGTGTTTTTATTACCTTTTGGGGAAGAGGTTTCCATGGGTATTTTCTCAGATCACGTGGCTGTTTTTCTTATTTTTCTACGAGATCTGTAGCATCAGGGAGCTTCTTGCAGTCTCAAATCCTTTCAGGCTCAGCCTTTTATACCCTTTTATTGTTGCTGCTATTGATCCACCTTAAAAACAAACAAACAAACAAAAACCCTTCTGCAGTGTTCATAGTCTTTGCATATTTCTTTGATGCTTCTTCAAATAGAACGTCATCACTTGAGTATTTTTCATACCTGTGTTCTCTCCCAGAAATTCGCTTCCCAGGCCTTTCCCAATAGCTGTCCTGACATTTTTTTTTCTCTAGAGTCATTCACTTTTCCTTGGCTCCTCTGATAGCCTCTTTATAATGTGCTTTGACATGAACGAACTGCAGGGACTTGAACGAATGGGAAGCCACAGAAAGTCTCTTTAAGCATTGTGATCTTTGTCTTTTTGGCTTTGTCTCAGCTGTCCTTGCTGGTTCTGTCTAACTTTGCTATATTGTTAACCACAGGTCCCTTTTACTGTAGTCTGTATCCTTCAACAGCAAATCTTTACTGGAAAGCCATACGCTTCTCCCCTCATCTGCCTCAGCAGCACAATCCCAGGTAGCTGCATTAAGCTCTGCAATTTGTGCTTGCTGCTGAAGGGAAAATTGCCTTTGAAAGCATGTTTTACAAAAGCTGGCAGTAGGAAACTGCGTTCTTCTGCTGATGGTTCCTGTCATCCATCTGCAGCTTTGTATAGCATGGCTTTGCTGGACAGGCTTTCGTCTGCACTTCGATTGTGTTTCTTAAGAACATCTTATGTTCCATCTGAGTCAGTTTTCTGAAAATCTAATCTCTTTTCGTGGCTGGTTCCTGAAGTGCTTTCTGCCTTGAGTATTTCCATCCTCACTCACATGGATGCTTGGTGCTAGGCATTCCCAAGGCACTGGCAGTGTGCATCACGAGTGGAGATCTTTTTCAGAGATCATTTTCACAACCTTGTCAGTGTGAAGAATACAATCTAGGATTATACCTTATAAGCATTCCCTCCACCTTGTGTTCAATAAATTAATTACTGTGAAATAACATATCCCTGAGGTATGCTTTTTATAAGAATCTTCTTTATTTGCATTCCAAATATTTGGAATAGTAGTTGCCCTCCTCAACTCTATCTTCCCGAGCCACCTTTGCAATCTTTGGATTTTGGATGAGGCCTGATTATGGAACCTGGGTGACCAATCCACAGCTTCTGCTGACATTAGGAAAGTGACATTCCTCATAAACACCACTCTCCCTGCTCCTGCTGAGCCATTTCTTGAACGTTGCTATGGGACTGGGAGCTGCTTCTGCAGTTTGGCTGCGAGTTGGTGTTTTGTGGTTGCGGAGTTGCTGGTTTTTGAATCTTTTGTCTTGGTGTTTATGTACGAGGTTTAGGAAGGTGAAAGTAGGTTTCAGAATTATTTGTGCTCTTTTGGCAGCAAACTTTATGGTAGCTGTGGGCTCAGAAACCACCATATGGATCTCATGTTTCCTTGTAGCCCTCTCAACAGACACAGTGTGCTTCAGCTGTCTATTTAAACAATTACCTTTCTAGTACTTATTGCACGTGCACCCTTAATAAGAAAACAGGAATAGGTGGAAGAACAGAATGTTCAGGAATGACAAACCTGTTCTGTAAAGTAGCAGTCACTGCACATGATTCCCTTGTTACTTCTTAGCAGAATAAAAATACTGTTGGAGAGAACGTTTCCCTGGCTAGGAGAGGAGGTGGATGGTTCAAATACATTTTACTGGAAAGAGCTTCCAGAGCCTAGCTCTATCTCTGACAAAATATTTCAGTCTCCAATTTCTAATTAATTTTGAAAACAATCATTAGGACTGTAAATATTTGGGATCTGGACCAAATGTCAATATCAGTTTCTTATCTCCACTGAAACATGACGTGCAGGTTGTGTACTGACAGCTGGGCTTGTGTGCTTTGCTGTTTAAGATGTCACTGTGCTTCTCAAAAGGAAAATTCAGGTCTGATGCTTCAGTCAAATGTGGCACTTATCTAACTGTATTAAAGTGCTATTCCATACAATTGTTGTTCTTCCTAAACTATTGGCATACAGGCACCACTGGAGCATTTTTGAGTGTTTTCTAGCAGAAGCTCTTTTCTCTGGACAATGCCCATCTTCTGTGCTGTGGCCATGATCTCTCTTCAGGAATGAAGTATTTAATTGTGCATCACTTTTCCAGAGATACGTGTGCTGAGAAGGAAACTACTCCATAGGGCTGACACAAGAGGGAAGCTTAAATATATTTATTGTCGTTGGCTGCTCAACACAGTTGTCTGTGCAATTCAAAGACTGAATACTGACAGATTAATGGTCTTCCAGTTGATGAATCAGTAAGGTAGAATAGCCTGTCTCAGCAGGGAGTCCTGTGCCGTCAGTATGTAACAGTAATGTCCTAGTAATCAGAAAGAAGTGTAAGGGGAGGGAATGTGGAATCAGTGGCTCGGGCAATGGATACTGGGAGTTTGGGGGAGGATGCAGGCCTGGTGTGACTTTGTAGATGAATTGCTGGCTCTGTGAGTTTGTTCAGCTGGAACCTGGGATTGGCGGCGCCTGTCTTGCTGTGTCGTGATGCCTAATGCATCATTCACAAAACATTTTTATAGAGGTGCTCTAAGGCAAGCTTCTTATCTTCTTTGCTACTCTGCTTTTCTTCAAGAACACTTTCTCATACCCAAAGAATTGGAATGAATTTGAAAAAGACAAAGCAGGTTTTATTCTTCCTTGTCCAAGCAGGTTTGCTCTCAATTTAGGTTGTAAATGAACATCTGTTTCTTTATCTCTGCCCTTAATGGCACACTTGCCCACATCTGAAAGCAGCTGCATAATATACCACAATTGTTTGGCTTTGCTGAGCAGGCATTCTGCACCTAATGTTAGATCACAGCTGACTCTAATTTGGCATGATCCTCACTGCTTTACAGGACTGAATTCTTCATTTTTTGAGTTCTATGCTTTTTCATCTGTGAAAAGAGCAGCAAGTGGGAGGTGAGGACTGACCATGAGATACCTGTGGCCAGAGGTGTTCTGTTTGTTAGATATTCCTGTGCTTGTTTGTTGTTTTGTTTTTGTCTTTTTAAAAAGTGTAAATATCTGTGCTCGGTCAGTGTCTGGGAAAGCAGTCATTGCTGTATGAATTTCTGTAGCATACTCTTACACCCATGTAGTAACAAAGCAAAAAGTAGAAACTGAAGTATATTGCTGCATATTTTTATTTTGAAGGTGGGAAGAAGAGCGCTACCCTGAAGGAATTAAATGGAAGTTCCTAGAGCATAAAGGTCCTGTATTTGCTCCGCCGTATGAACCACTGCCTGAAAATGTCAAGTTTTACTATGATGGTGAGTTAATCTGCACTTCCAGAGGGTTGGGAAGGGAAATGAACATTCTTAGGCCATTCTTCTAGGGACTGAGGAGATGAGGAGGTGACTTTGTTACAGTGATTGGCTTAGGAGTTCCTCAACAGCTCAGAAAGGGAAGGATCTGTAGAACTAAAGGAACAGTCTGCTGAACTCTGCTGACTTGACACGGGTGAACTTGTGCTCACTCTTAAAGTGGTAGATCTCTCAGCTTTCTTAACAATGTGAGAGGGTCTTATGCCCAGAGTAGCAGTGTGTGACCAGCGCAGTACATAACTGTAGCTACTTCACCACTGGTCATCTGTCTTCGTCAATGTCACTGATTGAAATTTCCATAATCTGTGTTGAAATTCACAATCACTTGGTGATGTTAACTGAATAAGTCTACTGAATTTTGATGAAGATGATGATAACTTTGTACAAATGCATGTATGCATTTGTACAATCATTTTTGTGATGCATGTACAATCACAATTTGTACATGCATCCTGGCCTCAAAGATACACCCCTTCAGTGTATGTCAAGGTCCCATTTACCAATTACTGAGAATAGTAGAACTAAATGATGTAGGATTCTAGTATGCTGGGCTTGCTGGTTGTTAGTCTCATGTGGAAGGGATTATACGATGTGATGATGCCTGCTGGAGACTGGACTTGATGACCCGTGTGTTTCCTCTTAGTCCTGTGTTCATGTTAAATGAAGGATCAAATTAGCCCAGCACTGAATTAAGTGGGAGGCATTTGGAAGGACAGAAATGTGATTTTTGGTGAAGGGGACATCTGTGCATGGAACTCTTCCAGCAGCAGTGTGGTATTTTCATATGACATAACACATTTTTAAATACTGAGAAATAGGTGGCATTCATTTACAACGACAACATAGTGAAATAAACAGATTTCATCCTATAAAGATTATCTCTAAGCAAGTAGCACAATGACCAAGGATGTCTATTTTCCTACAGCTGTCTGTCTGAGGGTTTGATAAGAACTCGTTACCATGTTGAAAATATTTTTTCCCCTCTACTGAAGAATGTGTGATCTCCTGTCTAGAGAAGGAGAAGGGCAAATTATGCTATAATTGTCCCTTTGGCACAGGCAGCAGTAAGCTTCTATTCTGCCACCTATTTCACAAAGCCTCTAGGAAATGGGGGGATTTTTTGCAATCTCTGTCTTTGTCATGCTAAGAACTGATCAATAGGCACAAAAATTAGAGGCAGGGATGGATTCTGGCAAACAAAGCAATCACATAAGTCTTCCTTGAGAACCTAGGGGGAAAAATAAAAATCAGATGTCTGATTTATGCAGCAGCTGCTGAGGGCTGCTCCCCACGCTTACAAGGCATTGTCTAATTTTGGGATTATCCTGGGATGATTTGTAGCATCCAATAACCATGCAATGGCTGACCAGCCAGCTGCCAGATCTCACTGGAGGAATCCGTCCCTTGCCTAGTGATTGCACTGCAGCAAGACTGCTTGTTTTCATCTAACTAATGTCTGTAGTGCTTACAACACTGGGTTTGGTGAAGGAGCTTGAAATGCTAAAAGCCATCTTGTAGGACTTGGCCACGTGTGACTGGGTTAACAAGCTGCTGCTTGTATCATAAAGGTGCCTTAAACTTGCGCTGTTCTTTCTGCAGGTGAGGCAAGGTAAGAATGTAGGTGATGACAGTGGTGTTTGTCACAGCAGTGTGATCTCATCTGCTCCTCATGTCCCTGGGTTGCTCTCTGGTTTTCAGTTTTTAAGTTCAGTCACTAATGCTCAGGGCTCTGAAATACGTCTTTTGTTTGCTTGTTTGCTTTTAAATATACATTACTGCCAGTGAGAGCCTTTCCAAACTTTGATAAAAAGTGGAAATTCAGTAGAATGGAATCTATTTTAAAGTAATAAGATAAGGATGACCGAGCCCTGTACTACTCTTCAGCAATTTGGGAACAGCTTTGGTCATTTAAACCCCATAATGTGTTATTTACTCGCCAGTTTCTTTCAGGCTAGACTTGCAGCCTAGAAAAAAACGGCTTCCCTTGCTGTCTCTCCCTTCCCCCATTTCCTGTTGTAGGAAAACAAATGCAGTATTTTAGGTTGCAGCTTACAAATTGGCAGAGTTTCTGTTGGTTTCATTTAATTGTGGGATATTCTTAGATCATTGGGAGGACCTTTTGCGAAGTCCTGTTTTACAAGTCGTTATAGATTTTAAGGCTTTATAGAAAACTCATGTCTCCAAAAATAAAGCACAGAACTTAAAAAAAAAAAAAAAAAAAAAAAAACAACACATCAAAAGCATGGTATTTTTTTCCCAATAACTTAGGATCTACAGTGGTGCTTCTTGTATTGACTTTTGTGCAGTATGATCATTACAAAATCCACAGGTGTTGACTGCCTGCCAGCCCACTGGGACTTCAAATATTCCTTGCAACTTGCTGGAGATGTGAGCTGCATGCAAAATCCTTCACAGGGATCACTGGCACCTCAGGAGTGCAATCTGGACCAAAAAGACTCGATAGGAATGTTTAGATCCACGGCTTCGATACTGCAGCAGCCTCTTTTCCCTTGTGCCTTAGTCTTTTTCCTTGCAGCAATTTCAGTTAGCACTGCAGTCTTGCAGATAAGCTGAAATGTGACCTCCTTGCTCGCTGCAAGCTCAGCCTGTCTTAAAAATGACTGTATTTTGAGCCTGATTTGGGGAGACAGGAACATGTTCCCACGGTAAAGGACTCAGACTATTAGCAGAATCCTGACACATTTCCCTGAAATGGAGAGGAATTAAATATTTGGCATCACTATTCAGCCTATGCGTGGTGTGCGTGTATATATATATGTATAGGAAGAGCTCTTCCTGGCTAGAAATAGCTAAAGGCTAGAAGAGGTGTTCCAGAGCATGTCTATCTGTGGGTTGAAGAGGAATACAGACACTGTATTTCCCATATGTCCAAGTGCCAGAATATGAATATTAATAAAATTCCTTGCCTCTTTCACTTCAAACAGCAGCATCTCCTCAGGAGTGTACGCACCACCAGGCTGCCGCAGCAGAGGGTTTCCTGCAGGAGGCCTTTTCCCCTTCCTGCCCTGCATCTCTGACTTGTTTCACATCAGACTCTCTTGCTTTCTTTTTTAATGTTTAAATTCCAGAGGAAACCACGTGCTTTAAAAATCTTTCTTTGTAGGTAAAGTCATGAAACTGAGCACCAAAGCAGAAGAAGTTGCCACATTCTTTGCAAAAATGCTTGACCATGAGTACACTACGAAGGAGATCTTCAGGAAAAACTTTTTTAAGGACTGGAGAAAGGTATGCATGTAATCCTGGGCTGTGATGACTGCAGGCATGGCTGGTGCCCCCTCGGTGCTAGGCAATGGAAAGGGGCTGATGTTCCACACACAGGAGAGTTAGCTGTTGCCAACTGGAAGTGCGGTTTCCAGATTATTCCGTGGTTTCACCAGGAAGTGAATTTATATTTTATTTTATACCTTTCTGAGCTGACAAAGTCAGACTTCTCCAAACCAAATTTGCCTGTTGCAGTTTGAAGGGTATAGCTGATCCAACTGTTAGATCTCTTAGAGAGCATTCGTTATAGCAGTAGAAAGCCCTTTCCAAAGACCTAGAAGCCAGAACTTCCTCAGTAAACTTGTCAGCTGGAAGGTAAACCTATGGATGACCTGACACAGTTCTCCTAGACAAGCTACCGGATTTTACTCTCAACAGCCCCAGCAGCTGTTCACTTGAGAGCACTTTACAAGGTGGTGCACCGTCACACGGTGCTCACACGCATCAGACCACTGGAGGGCCAACGTTGCATGTGCTCTATTTCTTTTTCTTTTGTCTTTGTTTGACCTTAGCTGGAGCCAGCATGTGCAAGAATTTGAGGATTCCTAGGGGATTATTGTGAGAACCTATCTATAGTCCCTGTTGAAACTGCCAAGGGTAGGATAAGCTCTGTTATCTCGTATGAAAATGTAAAGCGCTGCTTTCTTTCTGCTAGGAAATGACCTCTGAAGAGAAGAGCACAATCACCAGCCTCAGCAAGTGTGACTTCACCCACATGAGCCAGTATTTCAAAGCTCAGACGGAAGCTAGGAAACAGATGTCCAAGGAGGAGAAACAGGTACCAGAGGGGATTCTGGAATTGCTGATGCTGACTTGTCAGCATCTTTGTGTAATTGTTTCTCTACTCACTTTGCCCATGTTTACTGGCTTTCAAAATATTAATTTTCATATTAATTGTAGGAATATTTTCTCTGCAGCTCTGGTAGCACAAAGCACTACGATTGCAGCTGAACCTTCATCCTGACTCGAAATGATATTGATAGGGTGCAGGCTCTTGATCTTGCTTAAGTAAATGATGAGAATCAGAGGTGTTTTGTCAATGGGAGCCTTGGCCAGTAATGAGCAGTGGCTGTTCAATTAAGGATTAATTTTTATTTTAGGACATCCTTAGGTTTGGAGGGGAAAAATCAGGGATAGTGGAAGGGATGCAGCCATATTTTATATAATAAAATATATTGAGAACAGGTCTCTTTTTAAAGCAGTCTTCCAACTAAAAATGCAATTTTATTTTCAGTAGCATAGCTACAGTAGCTTGTAAAGAGAAAACTAGTGTTTTTCGTGTTTTATTTTGAATGACTGAGACATACTACAAATAAAAGTTGGAAACTCATCTCCAAATTCTCAGTTGATCCTTTGTGATGCTACAGTAATTCTGAAGGGCCTGGTAGGTTGAAATAGTATGGAGTCAGAGGAGTCCTGCCAAATTAGAGAGCTCGTGTCATATTGCTCTTTCAGTTCAATAAACATTGAGTGAGTCTTTCCCAGTTCCCAGCCTTAGTAATTATTACTTAGAATGGAGCAGAAGAGGATTTTACTGTAAAGTTCCATAGTTTGGCAGATCAGTGCTGTTTGTGGGTCAGATAGTTTATTTTGGGCTGCGATGTTTGTATTTTTCCCAGCTTTTCCTTCCATGTTATTAGAGTTCAAGCAAAGAAATATGCAGTGATATAAGTATGTGCTCAGCACATTCTTAGTTAGGAGACCATCTTCTGCCTTTGAGACCATTTGCTGACACAGGCCTGACGTGCCTTCAGCAGGCTGAAGGTGTTCCTCTGCTTGCTTTCTGATGCTGAGTTCAAACACAGAAGGCTGGACATTTTCTACATTAACAACAAAATGTAACATCCAGTAGATGTCATATGTTTATTTTGGGGAACGAATATAAATCATCAGTACTGTAATGGGGCTGTTGCACTCAGACAACCTTTGTAGCTGTGTTATGCGATGGCTTCTGTTGTGAAAAAATAGTCACCTTCACCAGCCCTAATCTGTTCCCTCAAGTACAAGTTTTAAGCATTTCTGTACATTCTTTCCCTTTCTCCTGCTTGTTTTGCTGCTTGTTTATTGTAAATACTTATCTGGGCAGTTTGCTGCCCTGTGTGTGCAGCATTGGCACGATGGGAATCTGGCTTTGAGTCGGTCTTCCATGTTACTGTAGTGCAAATGTCAAAATGTTCCAAGTCTTGGAATGCAGGGATGTGTGGTGCTGGGCATACTGTTTGATTTATGCTTTTGCTCTTTCTAGAAAATCAAAGAGGAGAATGAGCGGCTATTGAAGGAATATGGTTACTGTGTGATGGACAACCACAAAGAGAGGATTGCTAACTTTAAGATTGAACCTCCGGGTCTCTTCCGAGGCCGGGGGAACCATCCCAAAATGGGCATGTTGAAGAGACGCATCATGCCAGAAGACATCATCATTAACTGCAGCAAGTGAGCACTGGGTGTTTTGCACCTTTTGTAGTTAGGATAGCTACTTTTCTGAAATCCTGAATATGCTGATATTTATCATGTAGATGTTCATGTGCTCCTTATCTTTGTGGGCCTCTCTTTAGTCCTGCCCTGATACGCATCTGTTCTATTGCACTGTCAACAAATGAAAGTTCTTCCTAGGAATGTGTGTTCCACTGATAGCAATTACTTTTATCTTTGACTACGCTCTTTGATTCACTTGATTTCCTACTCGTGAACATTTGTAGTTACTTTGCCTCGGTTCCTCTACTTGTGCTTTCTTTGTGTGATGGTATCCATTACTTAAAGCATTTTGACGTCTAAAATATCTTGGAATAGTTTTCATTTACTAACTAATTTACTCTTAATTCTGCGCAGGGATTCCAAGGTCCCTCCCCCTCCACCAGGACACAAATGGAAGGAGGTCCGGCATGATAACAAGGTTACCTGGCTAGTGTCATGGACAGAGAACATCCAGGGCTCTATCAAATACATAATGTTGAACCCTAGCTCAAGAATTAAGGTAAAAAATTAGTTGAAAAAATAATAATTAAAAAAAAATGACTGGTCATGTCTCCATGATGCAAATGTAGCCGTTGGCTGGGAGAGAAGTGAGAAGTACACGTGTTTCTGTTCTCCCTTGGAAAAAAAAAAAGGGAGAGTGCAGCCGCAGCACAATACAGCAGATGAAATCTAAAACATACATCTTTTGAAAAGCTTTGTGCCATTCCTGATAGGAATCCTTCCTTTTTATAAGCTGAAAAGGAAATAATTTAGTCAAGAACAAACTTGCCCTGGTGGGTATTTTATCCTCTTTTGGCCCTAAGTCAATCCTAAAATAAAAAACGTGGCTGCGTTACTGGCTGAGAAGATGACGAGCCCATGACTGAAGGAAAACCAGCTGTGCTGTGGGAGCAAATAACTGGACAATGGATTAGTTCCATAAAAACCTATTGGAAGAGAAGTAGTCTTCGATTCGGGGGTTAGAATTTAAGTTCTTCTCATGGAATCATTTTTGTAAGGGATTTTTTCCTGGATTGGAAAGATGTGTGGAGGAAATCCTTGTTCCTTGTGAATTCATGCTCTCTTTTTGCCATGGCTTGAATATATAATAATACTGACGAACGAGTGATATTGCCTTTACATTTTATGGATGCTTAATTACACAGCTGAAAGAATGTGTTATCTGAGTAAAGCAGAGGAAACCATTTATATATTGAGAAGCATGGAAGACATAATGTCTCTGGTGTCTTTATGGTTGCTTCTGTACAAGCATTTAATATCCTGGAAATCTGAATTGCTGACAGCTGCCTGGCAGCACAGTTTGGAGCTGAGCTGCTTTAGCAGTGAAATCTCAGTGTTTTTGTGCAGTGAGACTATTTGCTCCTCATACTTGTAATGCCATGGGAAGCAGATTGGAGCTGGTTCTCTCCCTGCTTTCTGATGCTGATTGTATTTCAATTTCTCAGGGTGAGAAGGACTGGCAAAAGTACGAGACAGCCCGGAGGTTGAAGAAGTGCGTAGATAAAATCCGAAATCAATACAGAGAAGATTGGAAATCCAAAGAGATGAAAGTACGGCAGAGGGCTGTGGCTCTGTACTTCATTGATAAAGTAAGGCTCTCCCCCAGCACACTGCTACCCTTCCTGCCCTGTTGGGGATACTCAGGACTGCTGTGTGTCTGTTCCTAAGGCAGAATTGTGCCCGGTTACTAAGGTATCCTGAGACTTCCTGGTGCTCAGGCCTCCATCTCCTTTTCCTTTCCCATTACCTTGAAATCAAGAGCAATAAACTATTGTACTGACCATGGTTATTTCAGGCAGCATTGTTTTAGCTCAGGCAAAATTCACAGCTGGGTCCCAGAATCTCCCAGTTGAATTACTGGGAGCTTTGTGGACCTTTTGTCTCCAGCTGTTTCGGTTTTTTCCTGCTGGGAATTTCTGCTACTTTGTCAACTCTTCAGCTGACCTCATAGTCATGAGGTTTCATAATTATGCTAAATTTCTCACCATAGCATAAAGAAAACTGAAGTGATATTGAATCACTTGGTGCTATTTAAAGCCTGCTCTCGTAGAGCTGTTGCCTGCTACTATACGATATTTTGACCAGCCAGATTAACAGTTCCTGTTCAGAATAGTTCATTGCAAATCAAGGAACTTTTGTTTGAATAATTGTGTTTTCATATGACTATTTAAGGTTTTTCTTAATCAGAAATCGGATTAGCTGGGACAGCTAAAACTTATGCAGCCAAATGTAGCCTTTATATTACTTTAGTAACCTAAAGAAAGTATCGTATATGTTGTTTGAAGTTTGTTTCTTTAGCATGCAGTGAAAAGGTAGAAGATGAATAACCAATGAACTTCTTGATTTTGTGTCAGATTGAGTTCATGCAGATCTCAGATTGTTTTTTTTTTTAATGTTGATCATTTTGAAATTAACATTTTATTTTAAAGAGATTTTGATAGATTGGTAGAAGATTTTTGGCTTTAGAATTACTTAAAACAGATTTCAGGAAAACCTAGGGAGTTTTTGAAAGTTTTCTAAGTTTTGGGGTTTTTCCACTCAAAATGCATTTTCTCCTCCTTCTACCATGGACGTTCGTGATTATAGCCCCGTTGTAGTCTGAAAGCTGCTAGCATCTGTCCTTTACTGAGATGGTTTGAAATGCTTCCCTCTCTTGTCTTGTTATAATGTAGCTTGCCCTGAGAGCTGGTAACGAAAAAGAAGAAGGGGAGACAGCTGACACCGTGGGCTGCTGCTCTCTGAGAGTAGAACATATCAAGCTGCATCCTGAGCTGGATGGCCAGGAATACGTGGTTGAGTTTGACTTCCTCGGAAAAGACTCCATCCGATACTACAACAAAGTCCCTGTTGAGAAGAGGGTAAGGTATCTCCTCTAACGTGCACACAGACTGAAGTGCAGAGAAATGTGGTCAGTGCACAGTCTTATTGGCAGTAAAAGGGTGCTTTGTCCTTGGTCAGATACAGCGAGCCAGAAAACAAATCAATTAATGTTCTTCCCTTCTTACTGGTAGCACCTTTGGTTGATACCTACCAGCCATTACTTTCCTGGGCAGTGTTTCTTCCTTTATCTCTTTGCTTTCTACCAGTTTCACATCTGTTGTGATCGTGGCCTTATTCCAGAATAAATCTCCATCCAGCAGTTTGAGCTGGAGGGCACTGTCCAGAAAGACGTTGGTTTTGTAGATGTCATCAAACCTTGCATCTGGCCCACACCTCTGCAGTCAGCACAGTATGTTGGGTAACACACATACGGTACTAGATTAATTGTAATGAGAAACTGCAGTAAATATTGACCTCTTGGCAAGAAAAACGGGAGAAAAACAACCACAAACTATGGCTGCTGTAGAAATCGGCGTATGCTAGAGTTCTTACTCCCTTGTTTAAAGAAGAGAACGTTTTTCAGTTTAGATGTACTGGTGTTGGTCTCCCCTTCGTGTCTCTTCTTCAGAGATTACAATGGGGAATTGATTATTGTGGAACTAGAAATCTCTCAGTATAAGGTATCTATAGAGGAAGAATATGTGTTGATGAGAAGCTGGAAAGTGGGGATTTGGAGTACACAGAGCTGGGATTAGTGGTCTCTGTGTAATCAGAAAGGCTTCAATTATTTTCCCATCCCAATGAGACTTGTTTAAGATGGAATTGGATGAAACATCTATTGCTGCAGTGCGAAGGGATGGGGTTTTGGTAGCTTTACTCTGTAGGAAACGGCTCAGAGGTCTCTCTGGTTGGAATAATCATTGAGAGAAAGGGGAGCAGGTGGTAGCTTTGAGGTCTCCTCAGTTAGGCAGCTAAGCAGAGCAGAATCAAGTCTCCCGCAATCTGGATCAAAAGGAAAAAGGATAAAGAGCATTAAATGCCCAGGACTCCTGTTGCTGGGGCAGAACTTTAAACACAGGCATTGTCCTAAGAGATGGATCTTTGCCTATTAGGAAGTTGTGCCCAGCGTTGTCTGCTTTCAGCATTGCCTGAAAACAGTTTAAATGGCATCTTTTCTGTAAAATTCTGTAAAATTTTCGATTAGAATATTCTTTTCTAGGGCTCATAACTTCTGTGATCTTGGCAGTGCTACTTCCTCACATATTCCTGCTGTCCAGCAATGTCCAGTCCTGGTGCCTTAAGGTGTGGGTTTTCTTTTCTTACAGGTTTTTAAGAATCTTCAGCTGTTCATGGAGAATAAGCAGCCTGAGGATGACCTTTTTGACCGCCTCAATGTAAGCACATAGTTATTTGGGAGGGCATGGTGGTAGAGGACCATAAACAGGCTCGCTCTGCACTCAGCAGTAACAGCTTCTCTGTTCCAAAAATGGTTTCAGTGGCAGGTTGTCTTTTTTTTTTTTCCAGAGCTGGCCTCAGAGACCCGTTTGAGAGTCTCAGTCTGTTGTCTGTATTGTTCAGTGTGGCTGCAGGTTCCTGAACTGATGGGCTTTTACTCTGGAGAGCCTGCCTGGCTCTGACTTGGATAGGTTTTTTCACAGTTTAGAAAAGACGATTGTGAGTTGACAGACTTTCAGAAGCCACCCCTAACACATTTGGCTCTATGGGAGCACTGTGGTGATTTAAGCACACTCCTTGGGATGGAATAGGCATGTTTCTACCTGCTGGGAACCAAAACTTCCACAGTGAAGAAAAGTTCTTTGACCATTCATGGTGCTTGATACTAGGCTAATTCTTACCAGTTCTTTGTTCACTTTTCTTGTGGCTTCGGTGGTGTTTTGGCCACTGGGTATCAGGTCCAAGTATGTGAGCCATGCTTCTGCCATGAGCTGTATCATTATCATCAGTGCGTCCAGAGATGTCAGTACTGTAGTCGATTCTAATTCTGTTTTCTCCTTTCTGCTTCCTTAGACCAGTATCTTAAATAAACATCTTCAAGACCTTATGGAGGGACTGACAGCCAAGGTATTCCGTACTTACAATGCCTCCATCACGCTACAGCAGCAGCTCAAGGAGCTCACTAACCGTAAGTCCTGTCCTTGCAGCTTTGAGGGGGACAGTTCCCATCCTGCAGAACAGACATGACTTAACCTTCCAGCTGCCTGCCGCTCCCTGGCTGCTGTTCTCCTAGCGTGGGAATGGTTGAACAGCCCAGTGCTGGGGCAGTGCAGAGCTTTCATCTGTGAGCACGCTACAGTTTGCCTGCTAGGCTATACCCGGCCTTTACCAAATCTCCACTTGTTTCCTATTAACTGTAAAATGCCACAGGTGACAGGCAATCTCTGTAAACAGCCCCATGGTTCTTGGCTGTTCATTCACAGACACACTGAGAACTGCTTGCGCTTCAACAACTTTACGAAGTGGACACGTTGGTGGAAACTGAAGTCCAGCAGTGCCTTGAGCAGTACTGTGCTATTGAGCGTGGTTGTGCTTCCCCTGTCTCTTGAGAGACAAATGTTGTCTTTGTTGCTGTAGAAAGAGTTTGGCATGGAAGTGGTCAGGCTCTTTAGCACTTTGATTATATTGTTGAGACTGTCCCATCAGAGGGCAAGGTCATTCCTGCAGTGATTTTGAGCTTGTGGAGTTGTTGGGCAGTGCTGATAGGGGCTGCTCAGTCCTGTAGAACACGAGTTGTTCACCACTTCCTTTTGCTTTGCAGCGGATGATAACATCCCAGCGAAGATCCTTTCCTATAACCGTGCCAACAGAGCGGTTGCCATTTTGTGTAACCACCAGAGGGCTCCACCGAAGACCTTTGAGAAGTCCATGATGAACCTGCAGAGCAAGGTACCCCCCAGCCCTTGGGTTGGGGCAGGGCTCCATGTGTTGCGTCCCAGGAGTCATGTTTCCTTTCACTTGAGGTGAAATGGAAGCAGAGCCTGCTTTTCCCTGTCAGGAATTGGTTAGTGCTGCATCAGGAGGGCCTGCTTGGAGAGGCATACTCTGGAAGCACGGCGTTGTGCTGAAAGGGCCACCTTTCAGCTGTAGTACTCTTACATCTGTAAAGACCATGACCAGACCCTTTTATTCTGTTGCTGATCAGACATTGAGTTCTGCTGCCATCGAAATTTCAGAGCAGCAGCCTAGCTCTGATTTGTATCCCCTGAAGAACCCAGAGTGGGCATCTGCTCCAGTTGTGTGAATCCCAGGCCACTGTCAGTGCAGGCTGCATATGTGACGCATTATGCCTCTCTGACTTGACCTTTTTCCATTGCAAATTGTTTCTGGTGGAGGTCGTGAGGTCCAAAGGGGTTAGGTCTGCTTCTGGTCTGGCTTTAGAATAACCTTCACAATCAGGACTTTTGGTTTGCACTGCAGTGACCTCTGCTTCTGTAACACCTAACATGGCTGCCTTCACCCTAGATCTTAGAGCCGGGGGGATGTTTAAGGGGATTGGCTGAAGGGGCTGCATAATGCTAAATCTCCCTGAATTTTACCAGTGGAGAACTGCTTGAAGCCTTAGTACTTTTCAGCCTGAAAGATTTGGGGGCAAGAACAGATCCCTGCTGAGGAAAAAGGGGTTGTTCTTCTGTGGTATTTTCAGAACTGGTACTGGTGGGATACATTAAAGATAGGCAAGCTGCCTAGATGGGCTGTTGGCAGGTCCCTTTGCCTGCATCGTTGTAGCTTTATTAGAAGGCTTCCAGGAGCTTTCTGCCAGCACGCCACCTTGTCTTTGGCAATGACTGGAACCCTGTTTGCCAAGGGAAACTTCTCACCACGATAGGATTTGCAGCAAACTGAAAAGCTAGTGGCCTTGTTGTTCTGCAGAAGTGCACGTGAGTGCTGATAAATTCCGAACTTGGTCACAAACTCACTCCTTTGGTCATGCTGCCCAGGGGTGACTGCCACAGTTGTCTGCAGCTTGTTGACAGTGCCGCCCTCTGGTTTTGCCTCTCCTAGATCGATGCCAAGAAGGAGCAGTTAGCTGATGCCAGGAGAGAACTGAAAAGCGCCAAAGCTGATGCCAAGGTCCGGAGGGATGAGAAGTCTAAAAAGTAAGGCTGGTACTACTAGGCTGTGCAATGCTCCCAGTACCTCGAGCTCGAAATGGGTGCTTCAGCCCTCTGTTCTGTTTCCCCAGCCTGTGATCCAATTGATTTGGGAAGACTTTCTCAAGCTTTCTTATCCCCTCTTTCTTCTGTGCATGAAGAAATGGCCTTCAAGCCGTTTGTGCTCTGCAGAGTAGTCACAGGGCTGCTGGGTTAAGGGAGCTCTGAAGGCAGAATCACAACGTGACTATTACAGAGGGATAGGTGGGTTGGTTTTAAAGTGGGTGTAGCATCAGTGTAGTTGAGGCTGTTGCTTCCAACCCTTTAAAACAAAACTACTGCTTAGGATTTCTGTGCTGCATCTTTCAAAATGTCAGTTCTTAATTGCATGTGCTGAGTGTTTTGTGTCACCATCTCTGCTGACACAACTGCCTTTTGAGGCTGGTGGCATTGCTTACATGGAGCAGAGTGCCTTTGCCTTCCCACAACACTGCTGTCTGAAGCCCAGCAGGACATTAGGCATTAACTACTTTTTCCTCCCTCACCCCAGGGCGGTGGAGAGCAAGAAGAAAGCAGTACAGAGGATTGAGGAGCAGCTGATGAAGCTGGAGGTTCAGGCTACAGATAGGGAGGAGAACAAGCAGATCGCCTTGAGCACCTCCAAACTCAACTATCTGGATCCTAGGATCTCTGTTGCTTGGTAAGTGTCAGCCCTGGGCTGTGCAGAACTGCTCCTTCACGTGCACGTAATCCCACAGTCTGTAGGCAAGGGCTGTTGCTGAGAGCAGTGCCCCTGTGCTGCCGGGGAGGTCTGCCTCTTTATGGCCTTCCCTTCTGTCTTCACATGGTTTGGAGAAGTTTTCAGTGGATCTCTTGGGCCAGGTTCCACACGCCAGTCGTATCCAGCACTGTGCTGGGAGGTGATGGGTCAGAATGTGCGGGGTGCAGCAATGGGAGGCTGGTCCTGCCCAGTGGCTGCGTGTCCCCTACTGGAGCTGCACCACAAGGGTTTGAGAGCCTGTGCTGGGCCGTCACTTAACAGCATCTCTTTTTCTGCAGGTGTAAGAAGTGGGGAATTCCTATAGAGAAGATATATAACAAAACCCAGCGAGAGAAATTTGCCTGGGCTATCGACATGGCAGAGGAAGACTATGAGTTTTAACCTGTTTTTAATGAGATGAATGTTATGGGAATAAAAGGGGGAGTAGCCTGGTTTTTAGGAAGATTGATAAACTGTGAGCCTTACTTGTCCTTGGATGCTGGGGAGGGGGGAGAAAAGGGGCAAGTGAGCATGGGATAAAACAGCCAACATCTTGTAGAAAGCATAACCTGGAAATATCCTAAAGGAGCTGAGCCAGTTGTCCTATGGACAACTTATTTAAAAATGTTTCAGAGATCCAAATTCTAGCTGTCTGGTTTGTGTGGTTTTTCTCTTGAGGCAGAGCACGTGGATGGAGGATTTGTCAACCTTCCGCCAGGCAAATTCACCATCACACTGAGAGCGTGGGAATCTTTAGCTACTGTATACAAAATCCAATTATATTGGTGCGTTTTTACAGTTAGGGTTTTGCAATAACTTCTATATTTTAATAGAAAATGGACTCCTTAACCCCTGCCCTTCCCCCGCCCCGTTTCAGAATCTAACAAATCCGATTTAAGAAACCCAACGCACCTGTGCCAGCCGTCACTTACAGTCATGGGAGTATCCAATATTATTTTTTGTTAATTGTCACTTGAACCGGTCGTGGCATTGGGACACAAATGACAAACACCCACCGCGTTCGTTGGGAGCAAAGCGTGACGGGACGTGGAGACGGGCCCTCCCGACTGCTGCGCGTTCCTTTTTCTTCTTGTTTTGTTTTAAATGTGAATTTTTATTCCTTTTTAATTATTTTAAAATATTTAAACCGTTTTCTTTCCTTCTTCTTGATCTTAAAGATCACATCGATGTGTGGGGTGGGGGGGGGGGGGGGAGGGTGCCGTGCGATGGGATCCCAGCACAAATGAAATGGGCAGGGAATGCCGTTCCCGTCACGCTTTGCTGTGAGCGCTCTGTACACTTCAAGAATACCTTCCCTTTAGGTTTGTCAGACTGTTTTACCTTCCCCAACCCCCCGCCCCCCTTTTTTTCTAAGCCCCGCCTCCCCCCCTCTTTTACTTGAAAGATTTTATCGTGTAAAAAAGAAGTTTCACAGGTCAAAAATTTCGAGGGAAACGAGCATCGGTCCAAAAAGGAAAATCATCACCATGTTAGGGCTTTCTTTTTGGGGTTGGTTTTTTGTTTTTGGGGGTTGTTTTTTTTTTGTTTTGTTTTGTTTTTTTGTTTGGTTTTTTTTTTTTTCCTTTTGTAATTGTGTAAAAAAATTTTAAAAGATTACAAAGCAGAATTTTAATGTGAAACCTTTTTTTGCTATAATCATTAGTTTTAGAGGCATTGTTAGCGTAGTGTGTGTGCGAAGACCATTTCCTGCAGCCTTTCCTCAACAAGTATCTTCTATTTTTATCATGAATTCCCTTTTAATCAACTGTAGGTTATTTAAAATAAATTCCTACAACTTAACGGAGTGTTGGCGTCCGTGTGGTCTGTCACCGAGGGCCCCGGCCCTGCCCCACAGCCAGGATGCTGTGCCGGAGTGTCCTGGGAGAGGGGCTCAGCCGCCCATAGCGAGACCTGGAGCCTTCCTCATCCGAACAGCCACACGGAGTGCTGGGGGATGGCAGGGGCTGGGATGGACCCAGCAGGCCCGAGCTGAGCTGTACGTGCGTTCATGGAGCGATGCAGCACGTGAAAAATCTCTGTTTCTGCAGGCTGCCCCAACGAACCTCCCATCCCACACTGCCGAGGGCCGTGCTGGGGCGGGCAGAGCGCGATGGGGGCTGAGCCCACGCCTCTCCCCTGGGGGAAACTGAGGCAGCGAACGCTGATGGGACCAGAAAGGGTGAGTGGGCTTGGAACTGGATCTGCTCTGCCAGCCCAGCTGCGCTGCGGGCAGCCCAGGGAAGGCTGCAAACCCTGCTGGCTGCAGCCCCATCCCCCCTGCGGCCTCACGGGCTGCAAATTGAAACCAGGTGAGCCAGGAGGCAAAAGCAGCCTGCGTTCTTGCTGTGATCTGGGGGCTGCAGTAACCCTGCAGGGTTTTGGAGAGCCCAGGAGAAGCACCATATTCCTACCGCTTCCATCCTGGGCTACAACAGCCCTGGTGCTGCTGTTCGCTGGAGACTGGGGGGGATGGTTCTCAGCGCTGGTCCCTGCCGTGGGACACAGCAATTCCTGGGCACTCACGTAGGAGGGATGCTGAGCTCAGGCACGCAGGAGTGGCTGCAGGGTTTTGCTTCCCCTGCCCTGCAGGCCTTTGCACTGTGCCTGCTAGGAGAGCTCACCCCGCTGCTCCGGGAGCACGGAGCAGGGATTTCTTCAAAAGAGCCCAGGGAGGAGAGAGGGCTGTGCTGGGGCAGATCACTGGGACAGTGGCAGGCAGCAGGGCAAACAAAAGGGCTTCTGCGTGTTGTAAAATTAGGCTGAAATTCCTCAATGCGAAGCATTGCAGATGCTGAAGTGCAAGTCTAGAAAGTGGTTCGTCCAACTTGGAGAAGGGAAGGTCCAACATTAAAACCTTACTGCATGCCTCCACCTCCCCCAAGCAGATGGTGTCTGGAGATGGGGGGGGGGCTCAGGCTCTCCAGCGGGCACCTGCAGGGCCTCGGAGCTGAGCAATGCTCTCCAACAGCACAGCCAGATGGGTCTGGGAGCACAGCAGCCACCACCCGTTTCTCACACGACCACACTACTGCCCTCAAAACAATGGTGTGCCCACAGCACTCGGCTATTTGAGGAGCCCTGGGAGCAGGCTGCTTCCTGCCAGTCCCAAGCAGGGATGAATGGGGAGCAGCTTCCCTATGGGACCTGGCGTGAAGCTCAGCTGGCTGCCCGCCGGCACTGCCCTGTCCATGTAGAGCAGGTGGGTCAGGTTCATATCTCGCTCTGTTCATCCTCTCCTGTCCCAAAAACGGGTGAGATGCTGAACTGTGAAACTTGTAGGGCTCTGCCCTGCATGCATGCTCGTACATGTGTCCCTTTGGAGCCTGGGGAGCACGAGGAGAGGGGCAGCAGCTCACTTTGGGGTGCACTGAATCATAGAATCCTATATCCCAAATTGGAAGGGATCCAAAAGGATCACTGAGTCCAACTCCTGGCTCCACACAAGACCACCCAAAAATCAGACCATACACCTGAGATGGTCATCCAGAATGGTGAGATGGTGCCTTCTCAGCAAGTGATGCCCTCTGCAGGGTCACCCCTGTGCCAGGCAGCGCTCAGCCACACACTGCGGTCCTGCAGACTGCACAGATCATAGAGTCATAGAATGGCCTGGGTTGAAAAGGACCACAATGATCATCTGGTTTCAACCCCCTGCTATGTGCAGGGTCGGCAACCACCAGACCAGGCTGCCCAGAGCCACATCCAGCCTGGCCTTGAATGATGCATGTAGCAAACACGTATCTGCAAGTAACCACAGAACTATACATGCTATATGGGGAACGTCGCCTTCAGCCTCTGCCAGGAGCAAATCACCGCCCCCCACTTGCTCCTGCTGCTGGTGCTGGGAGCACCCGGCAGCCACCCACCCCCATGCCTGCCCCATGCTCTGCCCCACACACCAGGGGACACTGCAAGCTATAAACCCCTCCGCTGACCTCACTGCCGTGCCCTCTGCCCCGCCGGGCCCCCACACCGCGCGGCCCCCCGGCCCGGGGCAGCTGTTTGGCAGCACACATCTGGCGGCCAGCTGAGCGCGGCTGGGGGGCCGGGCTGGGGGGCCCGGGGGGTTCTATGCCCGCAGCCCCGCGCCGCCGCCGCTGCCATCACCTGCTTCTCCGTGCCCACAGACACCTCGAGGCGCTTCCATCTCAACAGTCTGATCCACGCGTGGGTCCGCCTGAAGCGGAGAGCTGCACCCCGGCCCCAGCTCCGCTCGTGCCCCGAAAACGGCACCCCCACTCGGAGCAGCCCCATTCGCGGCCGCGTCCCCACCCACGGGAGGCCCACGGAGCCGAGCCCAGAGCCGCGCACTGCAGCACCCCGGGCCCTCTGGGGCACTCAGCACCCCGCCGCCGCCCAACCCGCGACCCCGCAGCGCGCGTGGTGGCACAGATCCCCCCCCCGACCCCCGCGCTCCACCCGCGCGTCGCGGACCCCCGGCGGCCCCAACCCACCCCCCACCCGCGGGCCGCTCCCCGCCTCCCCTCCGCTCCCCCCGCACCGCGCGGGCCCCACGCGTGGAGGCGCCGTCCTGCGGCCGCGCTCCGCCCCTTCGCTCCTCCTCCTCCTCCTCCCGCAGCTCCCGGCCGCGGGGCGGGCGGGTCGGGGCGCGGCGGCGGTGGCGCTGCGGGCGCTCCGCTCCCCTTTGTTCGCGGCGCAGCGCGGTGCGGGCGGCGGGCGCTGATGGCGGCGGGGCCGGGGGTGCCCAGCGAGGCGGAGGCGGCGCACCTCTGCCGCAGCCTGGAGGTGGGCACCGTCATGACCCTCTTCTACTCCAAAAAGTCGCAGCGGCCCGAGAGGAAAACTTTCCAGGTGAAGCTGGAAACGCGGCAGGTCACCTGGAGCCGCGGCTCCGAGAAGACCGAGGGAGCCGGTGAGTGAGAGCCGAGCCCCCCCCCCCCCTCCTCCCCCGCCCCCAACCACCACCTCCCCGCCCCGGGAGCGCGGCACCGGGCAGGAAAAGCAGGACGAGGTGTTCCTGCTTCCTGCGGGTTGGGGGCGGTGGGAGCCTCCCCGCACCCTCCCGCCCCCACTCACCCACCCACACACCCACCCGGCGTGAGGCTCGGCGGGGAGAGGAGGAAAAGAAAAAAAGGGAGGGGGGGAAAAGACAAAAGGAACCCTTCCTCCCTCCCCCCCCCCCCGCCCCCCAACCATCCCCCGGGCAGCTCCGTGCGCATCCCGCGGCGCGGCCGCACGTGACGGTGTCCGGTTTCGGTGCCCCCCCCCCCCCTCCTCCCCCGCCGGGGCAGCCCGAGCCCCTCCGCGCTGTGCGGTGCGGATCCGTCCCGGCCCCGCGCGGGGTTCGGCGCCGAAAGCTGCACGAGCGCTGTGGGGGCTGCGACCGAACGCAACAGATGGGATGGAAGGAGCGCAAACCGGGGCGAAACGCGGCAGCGCCGCTCCCGCCTCCCGCTGAGCCGAGGATGGGGCATCGGCTGGTTCGGCGCCGCCGGGTTCGCTGCAGACCCCGGCAGGGTTGCCGTGGGACGCGGTTGGCGGCAGCTCTTTCCCGCACACGATGCTCTGCGGGGGCAGAGATTTGTCAGAGCTGCGGGAGACCACAGGGAGAGGTGGGAAGGCGTGGGGGGAGGCCCTGCGCTGGGAAACTTCCGAGCCTGGTGCTGCTTTCCTGGGCTCTGTGCTCTGAGTCCCCATCCCCGACGCTGTCTCCCCGCTGGCCGCCCCGTACGGGGATGGCGTGGTACAGCAGAGGCACGGCACGGCCATGGTGGGGCCAAGGTCTCTGCGAGTGCTGCAGGCCCGGAGTGGCGAGAGCAGGAGCTCAGAGCCCTGTTGGGTCCTCAGATGAAGGATGGAGGTGTGGTGATCGCTGTGCTCCTCTGGTGGGACCCCAGAATGCCCAAAAGTCCCAGCTGGGGACTTTGTCTGGGGCTGTGCCCTGCAGCATCCCTGTGCAGCTCTGGAAGGGTGCTGGGGCTCTGCAGACATTTGGAGGTGCTGAGCTCCCCGTTGCATTCTCCCATCTCCCCACGGGCAGACCCCCATGAGTCTCTGTGGGGCTGGGACTGTGCCTTCCAAGGGATCCATCCCCTGAACCTCAGCTGTGCTGGCGATGTGGTTGTGGGGTTCTGCTGCTGTGCCAACAGCCAGGAGCCGGGCAGAAAAAGCAGAGGGTGCGTCCCAGGGACAGAGATGATCAAATAAGAATGATTTAAAAAATCCGTAGGATTTTAGCTAATGAAAAATGGGGGTTGATGAACTCCAACCAGAGGTTCCCTCCCATGCAGTGCACTGTGCTGCTGGGACCAGCGGTCCTGTGCTCAGTGGCACAGCATGGCCCACCCCCAGGATGGAGCCCTCGGTTCCCCCCCGTGGTGTCCCTCAGCTCCCAGACAGCAGCCGTCCTCCTGCCCTGCTCCTTTGTGAGATGTCCTGGGCAGAACGTTTCCAGGTGGAAATATTGGTCCGTGTCGTTTTCCACGAGGCTGAGATGTGCTGGGGTGTGAGCAGGAGGCTGGGGGCTGCTCTGTGTGGCAGCGCTGGATTGGATGTAACTCGCAGCGTGTGTGGGGCAGAGAGCAGGCAGGTGTGCTGTGCCCTGCGTGGAGCAGCGCCTCCACCTCAGTGCCTGGGGTCTGCGCATCACCAACTGCTGCCATCGTGGGTTGGGAGCGGGTGTTTGCTGGGGGATGGAGAGCGGGAGGGAGCTCTGGGTGGCCCTGTGCACGAGTTGGCTGGGTAGGAATCGTCCTGGTTTTTGTTTGGTTGGATATTAGGAAAAGCTGCTTCTCAGAAAGAGTGGCGATGCAGTGGCACAGGGAGTGCTGGGGTCGCCGTCCCTGGAGGTGTTCAGGAACCGTAGGGATGTGGCACTGAGGGATGTGGTCGGTGGGCACGGTGGGATGGGTTGGGGATCTTAGTGGACTTTTCAAACCTTAATGATCCTTTAGCCCATTTCAGACGGAGGGAGCACCAACAGGTAACCCAGACGTCTCAGATTTGGGTCGTGTCCCTGTGTGGGAGAGTTTCATTCTCCATGAGCGTTCGGTGCAGCAGCAAAGCTCTGTGTGCAGGACATCCTGCGCTCAGCAGCAGCGAGGTTGTGCTGGAGGGGTGTGCTCACGTTGTGATGGGCAGCATCAGCACCGGTGCTCCCTGGGGCTGGATACGCACGCAGTGGCTCGGGCAAGTCACTGTTAGCGTGACCCTGGTTGGGGTTTCGGGGTGCCATACCTTGGTGCCAGGAGGAGGGGGGACCTGGCTGGGTGAGCCTTGTGTAGAGCTTTGTGCGTGTCACATAAAGAGTGACCTTGTGTGACGGGCAGCATCACTGCCAGCGGGCGTCCCCTGCCCTCCCAGCAGCAGCAGCTCTGACTCAGCAGCGGGCACCGCCAGCTGGGCCGGGATGAAGAACCTCCTCTGTCTGCACGGGCCCATCTCTGCTGCTCGTTAGGCTGCTCCGCTGCTGGGGCAGGAGGAGGGATTGGGTCGGGTGGGGGGGAGCATCTCGCCTGGAAAGCTGTGAGCTCCATCTCCGTGCTTTTCCAAAACCAACATCGTGTGCAAAAAGAGCAATCTGTGCGCACACACACACACAAAAAAGCCACTTCTCCATTAATATTTGTCTCTGTGCCGAATGTTTTCAGCCAGCTCTCATTATCAGCGCAGCGCTTTCTTGCTAATAACTCCGCCGAGGGCCGGGCTGGTATGGTGGGAAGAGCTCTGATAATTTTCTGTTCTTTTTGTTAATCGCCCAAAGCACAGCAGAGCTGATCCCCGGAGTCCTTTGTCTTTTATGCACTTTTTTTTTTCCACTTCCTGTGTTATATAATTCTTTTTTTAATGTAAGAAGGTCCTGCCTTCATAACTCTGCATCCTGGGGGGGTTGCGGGCCGGCTCCTAATTGATCTGTTTTCCTTGAACCGCGTCTGAAAACTCAGAGAGTTTGCTCAGAGCACGAGCTGCAAATTTGGAGCAGATGTTTGTTTTATAGGAGAGGGAGAGAGGGGGAGGAAGGGGGTAAACACCTCGAGAAAGCCCTGGATGCGTTCTGGCTCTCGGTGAAATGAGCTCAGTCCGGTGGAGGTGGAGAGAAACCCTTGTGGCAGTGCAGAAAGAAGGCAGAACTGTAAAAACAGGAACCCGAAGCGACCCCTCGGGGCAGCCCGTTGTGTCTCCTAGGGACAGCAGCGATGCTGTGTGCCTCCCTCCCAGCCTGCTGCACGGGCAGGCTCCTCAGGGACATCAGGACTGGGAATGTGTGCACCCCATCAGCAGAGCAGCCCCCCCCGGCCGCTGACCTCCGCTGCCCTTTGCACTGCCGTGTGCACCGCGGGGTGGCCGCTGCTATCAGTGCCAGCACAGCGCCCGCTCAGCCCCGTTATCTTATCAGGGCGCCGCGTGTGGCCACCAGCGATGGCCATCGGCATCCCACGGCCCCGGGAGAGCGGGCGGGCGGCCCGCTGCCTATCTGGCAGATTGCAGATGGAGGCCGAAAGGCTGCACTGTGTGCTCTGCAGGAGTCGGCGCTCAGGTCTGCACGTGGTTACCGCCCTGCAGGAAAGGGCGCAGCCTTCCTTGGCGTTCGGCGGTCCTGGGAATGCAGGCGCTGCTCTTGGGCTGAGATCCGCTCCTCCAGAGAGCTCCGTGTCCCCTGGGAGGGGTCCGAAGTGATGCTGCTGTGCTGTGATGAGGACACAGAGTGAGGACGTGGCCCATCACGATCGTCCATGGGACAGACTTTGCTTCCTCGAGTGCAGCCATAAGCATCTCCCTGATGAGAAGGGCTGAACAGGAGCGGGAGAGGAGGGCCCATGGTCCAGGGCTTCCCTGGGAGCCCAGGCAGGGGCTGTGTGTGTGCCAGTGTCTGCTCCTGGGCTGCTACAGGCAGCGAGACCTGGTGCAAAGCAGGCGGTGGAGCTGGGCATGGCAGGGAGGCTCTTAGAAGGTGCTGAGTGCTTTCAGAAAGTCACACCGCATCCACTCGTACCTCTTCCCCTTGGCCTGTTGAATTGGAGAGCTGGCAGTGTGGGGATGCTGCGACAGAGCAAGGCAAGGGCACCTGCCCAGCTGTGTGAGCCAAAGGAAGGTTTGTGTGTTTAACAGAGCTGAGGTGATACGAGGAGAACTGCTCGCTGCCTGCGAGCTCAGAGACCTGGGAGCTCTGAGCAAGCTTGCTGGGAGGCTGCTGGCTCATTTCCGCATCTGCTGCTGGGTCTCTCATCCTGGTATCACATGTGAGATCGCCCAAGTATCTCGTGTGTGCTGTGTGTGGGGACAGAGCGCTGCTGGGCTCACTGCTGCTCACTGCTTCACCCGGCCCATCCGTGCTGCTGGGGTGTTGGGTCGGGCAGTGCAGGGCGGTTCCCTGCCCACAGCTGTCAGAAGGGGAGCAAACTTCACTCCACACTTTGGGCTCGGAGGATTTTTATGCTGTGCAAAGTGCTGCTCATCGTGCAAGCAGCGCTCTTCTTTTTTGAGCTTCCTGATGCTGGTTTGCGTTAGAAACTTCCATTTCTCTTTGCACGGCAAGGGGCAGAGGTGAGCGCGGGGCAGCTTGCAGTGTGAAACAGGGCTGTGGGGGGTAAGTCATTTCTGTCCCCGGAAAGCAAGAAGGATGATGGAGCACCAAATGGAGGCTGGCAGTGTGAGTGTGCAGGAGCCAGCAGAGCTTTGCGAAGCTGACAGCCTGCACTCTGCGAAGGCTCACCAAAACCAGGCTTGTTACATTGCTTTTTCATGCTGAGCGTGTGGTCGGGTGGCTGTTCAGCTCCATTTGGAGCTGCAGATTCTGGGTTCAGCTGGCTGGAAAGCCACATAAAACCGCCCAGACTCACAAATGGACCTTTCTCCTGCTTCCCCCTGCAGCTTGTACCTTCTATTTACAAAGACTTGTGGTTCTGAGATTTCAGTCAATAATCCCTTCTCTCGTTGCTAATGCGGTGCCCGGTGGCGTGCCTGGCGTTCTGCAGGCAAACCAACCCACATTGTTTTTCTAAAGATTACCCAGACAAAGGTCGCAATCCAGCAGTGAGCTCCCACACGAGGGATGTGCTGAGCTGACTGCATGCAGCCTTGAGGAGCAGTGGAGGCTCAGGGCCTCCCCAAACCATTACAAGAGCATTCATTTTCCTTTCCTTGGAGCGTGACTTTTTTTGTCTGGACACATGAGATGGTCACACGTGATCATTGCAGGCTGCTGTGCTCCCTGTGGCATCGCTTTGCTGTCTCCTGCCGCCAGCCTCGCCTCGTGGCCGTGTCCCCTGCTGCAGTGTGGCAGTGCCCACTCGCTGTCCATGCCGTGGGTCCTCAACCCTCCCCGAAGTCACCCCGCTGTGCCACGCTGGGATGTGGGCGGGCTGTTGGGAAGGCTCCATCCAAGCTGCTGCTCCAGCTGTGTGCTGGAGAGGTGGCTGAGCTGATGCCCCAGAGGCACGTAGTGGATTTCCCTTTTCTCTTCTTCTGTGTTTCATGCAAGCATCCATCAGCACGATGGTCACATCGGACCAGGCTTGAAACCACGGTCACTTGTCTTCCCGCATTGCATCTTTGGATGCGATGACTTTTGGATGCCTGCTGACCCTGCGCGGGGTGAGGACACACCTGCCAGATATGGACCTGCATCTCTGTGTTGGGACTCTCCCGGCCCAGGGCAGCAGTGGCCTGTTTGGTTTTGGATGGAATAATGCCGGCAGGTCGGCTCTCCGTGCCATGGTGAGTGGTTTCCCTGCGTTCCCTGTCCCTGAGAAGACTTCACAAGTGCACGCGTGCTGGAGAGACATCAAGGCAGGCTGCTCCCCGCGGGGACTCTGGGTAGAGCAGCTGCTCGAGAGGCTTTTTCCTGTTTACTTGCTCCAAGAAGAGCTGGGTAACGTGCTGATTAAAAGCCATCTCTCCCGGCTGTGCCTGTTGTCCCTCCTCCCCCCAGCCCCATCTACAGGGTCACACTGTTGCTGTATGGGCAGAGAACTGTGGAGACGGTGTAGGTTATTTGGTTGCTTCTCTGAGTCACTTCTCATTTTTTTCCCTCTGCTTTCCAGCTGTGGGCTCCTGACTTCATTGCTCTCCCAGCCCCAGCTGCTGCCCGGAGCCACCCAGCTGTGCATCAGCTCCTGGGATGGACTGGGTGGAGATGTGGGACTGTGAGAGTGCAGGCTGTCCCAGGGGACTTTCACCCCCTCAGCACCCACCCCGTACATCTGCACCCCATAAATCTGCCTTCCAGCTGGCAGAGGGGTGGGGGTGGCCGTGTTTGTTTGCCCAGCGCTCAGTCACCGACTGACAGCGTGATCTGTCTCAGCACAAGCTGCTGATAGCCCAGCCCGTATCAGATCAGCAGCAGATCGCCAAGGGGGGGACATCTGCTCTCTCACTGGGGCCAGCTGCCATCCTGCAGGCTTCCTTCATTTACCTCTGGTTGTTCTGGCTGGGACGCAGCGTCAGAAAGTGGTTTTTCCTCTTTTTTTCATTCCTCTTCAGTGTCTCATCAGTCATTTTAATGCCTTATGACAGCCTGTTGGAGAGGCCTTGCTGCTTGCTGGAGCGTGGTCAGGGAAAGCACCAAGAGACAAGAGCAAGAGCCTTGGCACGCCAGCTTTGGTATGAGCCTTGGAGCAGGTCATCCCCAGTGCTGGGGACCGAATAAATCCCAGGTGAGGCTGTTGAGACAAGACGAAGCCAAGCAGTAGTGGAGTCTGGATGCAACGACGTGAAGGCCATGACCAAGAGCTCCTGTACCTTCCACCAGAACTGCAGATCACACCGCCCGCTGGGGCTTAGCTGCTGCCTGCTCAGTGCTTGGAGCTCCTCTGCTGCACGCTGCTGTACCAGGGCAGGATGCTGCTGTGGTGGGTGGCTGTGCAGCAGATGGGATCTCTGCACTCTTCTTCCCAACTCTACCCTGGCTATGAAGAACGCAGGTGCTCATAAAGACAGAAATAAGGCATCTCCTTGGTGCTCGCTGGCAGTTCTGGGTAGCAGTCATCTTTGCTGGTAAATTACTGTCACGGAAACTCAACTGCATCGACGGGTGGGATGGGTGAAAACTGAGTCACAGCATCTGAGTACTGCCAGCATTTGCTGCGAGCATGACAGGTCTTTTCTGGCCTTTGGTTTTCACTCCTCACCTCTGTGCCCTCCTTATATCCTCATCCCAAGCACAGCTTCATGGAAGGCATGGCTCCCTGGGCTCAAGTCAGGAATACAAAAGTTCCCATGGAGCTCCCCAGGCCCACCTCCACCAGGGTTTCCCATGGATGGCATGGTGTCTGCTGTGCTGCTGGCTAACCCCTTTCCTAGGGCAATGTGGTGCCTGCCCTTGTTCCCTGTTCTTGGTCCCATCCCTTCTCAGATGGTCCTAAGGGCTGTGGGTGGGAGGGCACCTGTGTGTCTCAGCATCTCCCTAGGCACAAGGAGAGAGCTGCTGCCTGCTGCACTCATTTGCAGAAGCCTGGCCTGGCAGCTCTCCTCTGCTGCTCGCGGTGTCAGATGCCTCCATCGATCCGTCCGTGTCCTCTGCAGTACCTTTCAGATCTGGTTACCACTGCACGTCCTCCCCAGAGGAAAGGAGGGAGGCGGGCTGCAGGAGCTCCCCATCCTCCCACCCTTTTATTGCGTTCCCTTGAGGCCATGACGCTTCTAGCCGAGGCAGGGCTGAGGGAACGGAGTCGTCCACGCTGTGCAGGAGAAGGTCACCTTGGGGTGGCTCATGGAGCCATCCGCATCCCGCCATCCATCCAGCAGCACTGCTGCAGACCTTCCTCTTTCCATTTGAGTCAGTGGAAGCTTTTGCCTCTCAAACAGGCCTGGCTGGTGACTGAAGGGCAGCCTGGGGCTGTGTTTGGTCTGCAGAGGGGATGCATTGCTTTAAGGGTGGTGGTGCTGTGGGGAGGCAGCAGCCAAGTGTGAAGTTTTGGCCTTGGAGGCTGAGACCACGCGGTGGAAACTGCCAGCCTTCACGTGCCTGCTGCTTGCTGGGCTGTGGGCAGAGATGGTGAGATAGCAGCATCCTGCTTTGCTCGCTTGGGGGACCAGCTCTGGGTTTTTTTAACGTGTGCTTTCTTGCATTTGAGAGTAATCTGGAGAGATGTGCTGATGATGCAGGATAGGCAGCCGTCAGCCCCCAGCCAGCTCTGTTCCTGGTATTGGGAGGATGCTCGTGAGATCTTGAAGGTCACCCACACGAGGCTGGGGCTGCCTGGCAGGGGTCCGTGCTGCCCTGTAGGAGCAGGACGGTGTTTGGGCAGAAGCTTCACCTCTCTGCTCCAGACTGTAAGGATGCGGAGCTGTGCATCACCTCCTCATCTCCTGCCCATCTGCCCTCGCTGAGGATTTCTGGGGGTACAGGGAGGAGTTGGAGCTCAGAAGCCACAGGACATGTGATTCAGGGGCGCAACAGCAGCTCAAGGCGAGTCAGGAAGCTCTGTGCCCGCAGAGCAGCTGCTCCTGTGGTTGTGCACCTGGGGATACTGGGGCTCCCATAGAGCAGAGCGCTCTGCCCCATCCCACTGCTGGTGGTCAGTTGGAATCAGGCCGCTCCCATCCATCCTGGCTAACCGGGAGCTCCCTGCTGCCTCCAGCCCATTGATCTGTTTTGAGCATCTTCTCTGCCAAGACGCTCGCTGTGGATGCAGCTGCCTCTGCTGTACAGCTAACACAGACGTCACTTCATGGCAAAATGCAGCAGCTGAGAGCAAAGGTTGCAGTTTGCTGCTGTGGGTAGCGAGTGAGACGAAGCAGCTTGCCAGAACTAGCCGTGGCACAACTGAGCCAAGGCTGGAAGGAAAAAGAGCTTAACCCGTGTGCTTTCCTGAGGCAGGAGAGGTTCCTGTGCATCACAGCAATGAGAGCAGTGGGATCAGTGGGCTGCCAAGCACGGGGGCTGCTGTGCTCCCCCAGCACAGCCATGGCAGGGAGTGAGCTTTTAGCAGGGGTTTGGGTGCCTTACTAACATGGTAGCACATCTGTTTCCAATTTGTAGAAGGACAAGGAACTTGCTGGGGTGCAGGGTTGTGCTGTATGGGTGTTTTGCTGGCCTCTGAGGATGCCCAAGCCATCAAATAGGATGAGAGGCCTCAGCGGGTTCGTTGCTGCTCTGGCCAGACCAGCAATCTGCTGATGCTGTGGGATCCCCTTCCTCCAGAAACCTGAGTGCTGTGGCCAGGGAGAAGGAGCAGAAACCCGGCGCTGCATCTCTGTGCACAGACAGTTAATTACCATCACAGTATCCCATTTAGTCTCATCTATTGAGGAAAGTGTGTAGGGCTGAGAGGCTGAGCTATTGTCACTGTGAAAACCTATCCTGATGAGAGATGGCTCTTCCCTGTGAAATGGGTTTCTGTTGTGTCAAGGTTACTGCCTTCTTTGAGATAGGATATAAAGTGTTGGTCTCCACTTCTGGTGCGCCCCACGTCCAAGCTCAGATCCTCACTGTACAGCTGGCACCTTGGTGGGTGCAGCACAGCACAGCGCTGCCAGGAGCAGTGCGTGGTGCAGGCGGTGCTGCAGCACAGTGCATGGCTGCAGTGCGTGGTGCAGGAGGCTCTGGCCCTGCTCCAGCAGAGCACTCAGCACTCGCTGGACCCATCTTCCAAAGCCAGTGCTGGCTTCCTG
The DNA here is from genome assembly GCA_030625065.1 of Alectoris magna. Classification (NCBI taxonomy): domain Eukaryota; kingdom Metazoa; phylum Chordata; class Aves; order Galliformes; family Phasianidae; genus Alectoris; species Alectoris magna. The sequence continues at coordinate 9,084,975 of CM060576.1, read as the reverse complement.
GCATCCAGTGCTGGCCCCAGCAGCGCGTTCAGTGGCCACCTACTGAAATATTGAGAGGGAGGTACTACTGTGTTATTCCCCGTGGTGCTGCGTAACAGATTGCTCTCATTTCTACCTGCAAGCATCTATGAGTTGGGTCTTTTTTTCCATCTTCCTCACCTGGTGTGCTTTCCCCAGTGGCCAGACCTTCCCTGGGAGCTGTTTGAAGACCAGAAGTTGTCGCACAGTTTGTCCTTGGGAGAATCTGTGGTGCAAAGAAGACATTTCTCTCTGGTTTTTTATTGAGATAGGTAGATGGCAGATTTCTCCACCTACTTAGGGCAGAGTCAGTCCATGCCAGCTGAGGTCAAGCTGAAGTGACAGTGAACACGTGGATGTCAGTGCCCCACGGTCCCCGCAGGGACACCCTGCACTGTGCGGTGCCCGTGGTGTGGATGGATGGCTGTTTTCCCAGAGGCTGTCCCAGGGAAATCCATCCCAGAAGGTAATCTGGCCCAAATTGTTTATTATTATTATTATTATTTATTATTATTATTATTATTATTGTTATTATTTTTAAATCAATCTAACATCTTTCCAAAAGCCCTCCGGAGATGGAAATTTTGCAGCTCTGTTTTAGGGCATCCTTATCCTTACAACACTCAGTTTTGGTGCAGGAGAAAAGTGGGGTTTGGTGCTGTAGCAGAGCCAGGGCTGCCCTTCCTCTGCTCCCCTGCAGGCTGCATGCAGGTCCTGTGCTGCTGCTGGGGCTTTGCTGCCCGGTGGGGGCATGGGACGCTGTAGGGATGCAGTATTGCAGTGCTGCACGGTTGGGACGGCGGCATCTGTGCTCACAGTGCTTCCTGCTGAGAGCTCATTTCCTTCCACAGCGTGAGGGGGCTGGGGAGGCTGAGGGCTGCTGCGCGGTGAGGTGCGGGCTGCAGAAACCAAACCCTCATGCGCCCAGTGCACATGGGTATGTTTGGGAGGATGAGAGATGAGCAAGCAGCTGCAGGCAGGCGTGGGCCGGAGCTTGTTAACAGCTCGGTGTGCAGGGTGCTCATAGCAGCAGCCAGCAGTTCCCTGCACCGTGTTCCTTTGCCGGGCACCCCTCTTGCTCCCGGGGGCTCTCCCTGGTGTGCATTTTGGGGATGCAGTTTGCAAGGATAGCTCAGCCTCCTCTACCCCACGGGCATGCTTTGCAGCAAGTACTTATTGCCTGGTAAACTGCCATGAAATCCATTCTTTCCCACTGCTTTTGTCAGGTCCTGGAACAGGAATAGTCTTTGCTGTGCGCATCACGGATGCAAAGACCGCAGCTGTGATGTGTTTTTATTTTAGTGATGAGATGACATGCCGTGTCGCTAAGGATGTGACACACAGACAGATGACAATGGGACACGATGAGCCTCCTGGCAGCCGGTTTCCAAAGAGTAGGTGGTGCCTTACAAAGGCATCTGCTGGCTTTAGGGAGCTCATCCAGCTGGGGAGCTGGGTCTGCATCTGGCCTTGGCTGCTGAGCTTTGGGTTACTGCAGCACCAGGCAGGGTATGGCTGCGCCAGGCACAAGTGAGCGGTGGCCATCCCAGGTTCCCTATGCAAGGTTTGTAACAAGCACCAGGCTGCATCCCAGCCTGCTATTGGGTTTGCTAGGAGTGAGCATCTCACGACCCAACCCGGTGCTGTCAGCCTCTGCAGGCTGGTGGGCAGCTCACACTTCTGTCTGCTCTCAAACTGCAGCAAATGGAAGCAAGAGGCGAATCGATGCGCAGTGACTGTGGTAAGTGGAGTTTAATTGGGATGAATTACACTCCAGGTTTGCAGTAATCACCATCCCACATTGCTCAGAAGCATCGTCTGCTTTGAAAACGTGACTCAGAAATGTTGTTATTTGATTCCCCCGGGTGTTTCAGAAACTATTTTTCCAGGAAGCAAAGATTCTTGGGTTTGGGTTTGTTGGTGTTGGTTATTTTTGCTGTCGTTGCTGCCGTTGCGTTCTCTTCATCTGATGGTAATGAGTGTCCTTTCCCAGAATTTCCTCTGGGGAGGAGGCTGAGGCCGCCCTCTCCAGCATCTCTCCAGCTCCCTCTTCTCTCCCATGCGTAGCATCCTGGCACACTGCATCCTGCCATGCTGCAGCTTCCCCGTGCTGCGGTGGCCGTGTGAGCGCTGCGCTGCCCTTCCTTCTCCCCTGAGGAACCACAGGCCCTCATCTTCTCAGGAATTTCGAGCTCTTTGCTGAAATCCCCTTTGTTCTTTCCCCACGTTGTCTCTCAGTGGATATTCGTGAAATCAAAGAGATTCGTCCTGGAAAGAATTCACGCGATTTTGACCGGTACCAGGAGGATCCGTGCTTCCGACCAGACCAGTCCCACTGCTTCGTGGTCCTCTACGGCACAGAATTCAGGCTGAAGACCCTCAGCTTGCAAGGTAAAGGGCAGGGGGCAGGCCCCACAGACATTTCTCAGACATCCTTTTGAGGGGCATTGGGACACATCCTGGGCAGATGCTCTTTTTGCCATGCAGAGGGCATGGCTTTGGAAGCAGGTGGCAGCAGCTCCGTGACAGGCACTGCTTAAGTCGGTAGCTGATCTGGTAAAGCCAGAAGTTGGGTAACAGGACCCCTTATTTCAGAGCGCTCCAAGTAGTGCTTTATCTCAGCTGGGCACATCACATGTCAGCTGAGTGCCGTCAGCCACACACGGAGTGCTCAGAGCTCACTGGTTCCTGCTTTGCAGCTCAGAGTGGGAGAACAGTGCCGGCTGGTGGCACGGGGTGACTCTGTGCGTCGCTTCAGCTTTCCTGTCCATTGGCTTAGGCTGCACTCAGAGCTCCCAGCGTTGCACCTCGCTAACGCAGTGCTTTCTGCTGTTGAGTTTCATCTTGTTGGGGTGGAGGATGGGCTCACAGTCATGTGCTGCAGTTCAGCTGATGGGTGATGCCTTGTTATCCTAGCAGTATTCAGTCTTGTCTCATTTAGACCCATGTAGGCAAGTCGTGCTGACACTTGAATGTCTGTGTCAGATCTGCCTTTTGGACAGGGCCGCAGCACACTGGGACAGAGACAACTTTCTTTATTCAGAGGGATATTGCTGCCCCTGCCACCCATGCCTGGGCAATGCTTCTTGGGGACGGAGGTGGCACACCTCTCAGGGACAGCATGGAGGACTGTGTAGCACAGGGACCAGACAGCCACATGCATCCTGGGGGTGAGCAGGGAGTGGAGCCTAGCAGAGCATCTGCATGGGAGGGAAATGTCCAAACAGGGTGAATGAAGAAGGAAGGGATTCAAGGCACTGGGGACAGCCTTGGGAGGTTGGTGACAGGCTTCTGTGTCCTTTTCTCTCATTTCTTCTCTTCTTTCTACAGCCACTTCCGAGGATGAGGTCAACATGTGGATCAAGGGACTGAACTGGCTGGTGGCAGATACTCTGAGGGCTGCCACCCCCCTGCAGATCGAAAGGTGGGAGCTGGGCCCTGTCCTGGGCTTCTGTCATTTTCCCTCTCCATCACTTGCTGTGCTGCCGCCCCCCAGAGCACCGTGCTGGGCTGTACAGCAGCATGTGGTCAGGAGTGACCTCAGTGCTGGGGTGGGCTGTGCAGTGACATCTCCTCCCCCTCTGAGCCATGGTGACCCCGTGTCCTGTCTGTGTGAGTGTGTCCCATTGACTGCCATGTCACAGCATCCATGGCCGGATACCATCTGCGTTCCTTTCCTTCCAGGTGGCTCCGGAAGCAGTTCTACTCACTGGACCGCAACCGGGAGGACAGGTATGAAGGGGAGCAAGCACCAGCTGCACAGACACACATGTTCCCAGGAGCAAGGCTTATGTGCTCTGTGTCTGAATCCCAGTGTTGATCAGAGCCCTATTTCCCAGCCACTCACACCAGGAAGACCTTTGAGACCCTATCACCCCAACCAGCATCACCAGAGGGGCAGACTGCAGAGAACTGTCAGTGCTTTGTGTGGCTGAAATCCCAAAGCAGAGGACATTTTCAGCTGTCCCCCCGGGTCCCAGGGCACCCTCCCTCTCTCACCTCCCCTGCTGAGGGCAGCCCGGGGGGGCTCGGAGGGTGGAACACCGCCTGAATCTTTCCAGATTTGAGCCCCTTCTATCCTGGATAGCTGTTACAAAGAGCTGACCTGGCCAAAATTAGGATCTGATTTCTGCTATGTGGGTTGGCGCTGGCTGCCAGCTGTTTGTTTTTCCAAGGGAAGTTAGGTGGAAAGAGGAGGATAACAGGATGCTGGGTTTTTTTCCTAGCTCCAGAGGACGCGGTTTCACCTCTGGCCAGGAAAGCTGCCCAGGGTGCAGAGTCACAGCACCAGGAGCAGGGAATGTTGTCATGCCCTTTGAGAGGGCAGGATCTGTCTACTGGCTTAGCTGTGATGAGGCCTTAAAAAACTTCCCTAGAAGTTTTGGTTTATTTATTTATTTGTTTTGCTTTCCAGTCTCAAAATAGCACCAAACTATTTATCTGAGGTCATCCAATGCTTTAACAGCCGGTGCTGCTGCGTGCGTGCATCGCCCCAGTCCCAGGGTGAGACCCCTCACTCTCACAGCTCCTGAAGGTGTTTCCCCTCTGTCCCACACCAGGATATCTGCCAAGGACCTGAAGAACATGCTGTCCCAGGTCAACTACCGTGTCCCCAACATGAGGTTCCTGCGGGAGCGCCTGACGGTGAGCTGTGGCCCTGCTGCTCTCCCTCCTCACTGGGGACCCTCAGCAGAGGGTGTCCTTTCTTGGGGTGAAACCTGGTAGTGCTGAGGCTCCCACCCCTGCTTGGTGGGAGACCAAGTTTGGCCCTTCCCTCCTCCTTCTTCATCAAATCCTGGGGGCAGGTGACACCCCCTGGCCACAGGGATGCAGACCTCTTGCTTATGGCCCCTGCAACACCTCTGGTGGTGGTGCTTTTTCTTTTTGGCTGCAGGACATGGAGCAGAGGAATGGGGATATCACGTACGGGCAGTTTGCACAGCTCTACCGCAGCCTGATGTTCAGTGCCCAGAAAACGGTAAGAGCTCAATTCTCCAGGGCAGAAAAGAGGAAGCAGAGACCATATTTGTTACCCCTCTTAATTGCCTTTTTAACCTTGCCTCCCTTGGCTAATGGCTCCCATTTCCTACCTCTGGGGCAGAGAGTAAATCAGTTATTGCTCTCACCTGAGTGCAATCCTAATGCTCGTGCTTCTTTTTTTGCAGATGGATGTCCCATTCCTAGATAGGTGGGTACCTCTTTTTGTTGGCAGGGGAAGGGGCTGCTTCCTTTTGCTCTGTGCTGTGCTTGGATGCCGGCAGCAGCTTGGCTGGGATGTGGCATGGGTCTTGTCATGGCACTGCTCATGTTTTTGTGCTCCGTGCATCTTTGCTGTAGACACTCAGCTTGGGTCAACAGGGCCCTTCCTCCCAGACATCCCAGTGAGACCCAGCTCAGATCAGCTGTTGTGATTACAAAAAAAAGCTTTGATGTAGACATGGAAGCTAAAGATTTGTTGGCTTGCCCAGGTAACATCCCATGGTTCCCTCTCTTTTTTCCCATAATCGCAGGAAAAAAGAGTTGGTCAGGTACGTCCCTCTGCCCAGGGCAGTCAGCTCTGCCAGCTCCATTTCTGCTTTCTTGTCTTAGTCCCAGGCATGGCCCCTGCTGGCCATTACAGCTCGGTACTTCTGGATGTCTGCTGAGATAGTCAGCTGCAAATGGTCACCCCTTCCATCCTGCACTCTCTGCCATCCCTTGCTGCTTGCTCAGTGCATCCTGCCCTGCTGTCACTTGCTGGTGCCTTAGGGCTCACAGGTGGCCTTTTGCACGACGCTGGCAGCAGAAGGCGCAGCAGTGACTGAAGTTTCTCTCTCTGTGCTCTCAGGGGTGGAGAAAGGTCCGAGCACTTCAGGGTGTCGCTGATGGAGTTCCAGAAGTTCCTGCTCGAGTGCCAGAGGGTGAGCTCAGCACCGGCTGTGGGGCTGGGTGATGGGCTGCTGGGCTGTGCTTCTGCCAGGGCTGGAGCTTCACCCACCCCCTGTGCTCTTGGCTGATGGCACAGAAGGCCGGTGGTCCCCCCTGAGCAGCAGCTGATCGATCTTCTTTCTGCCTGTGCTGTTAAAAGCCATTTTCCTCTGGCAAGCAGCAGCACAGCGTGCACATTCTGACCCATGCTCGGATGCGCTCAGTGTGTTTGCAGAGCGTGCAGATCCTTTCTGTACACTCTTGCAATGCCACGCTCCGTGTGAGAGCACGGGGCCTCCTGCTTTGCACCATTCTCCCCATCTGCAGCTGCAGGGAGCAGAAAATTAAGCAGCAGCCGTTTGGATGACCTCATGAAAGACAGCCAGGGAGGGGGAGACAAAAGGAAGCCGTGCTGGCTTCTGCTGCAGGGGGAGCTGGGAAGGCAGATACGTGCAGAGGAGCTCTCGGGGAGAAAATGCACAATGCTGAGAAAATGAGGACCACTTAAAAATGGTTGGGATTGCTGCTGTCTGTCTGGTATTCTTGCTAATAGCTGAATTCCCAGGCAGGGGTGGTTAAAGCTTCTAGCTGGATGAGCTGCCTGCGGTTTTGAATAACACTTCCCAAAATGCACTCTTGTTTATGTCTCTTTGGGGGTTTGCAGGAGATCTGGGCTGCAGACAGCCTTCAGGTACAGGAATTCATGTTCAACTTTCTGAGAGACCCTTTGAGAGAGATCGACGAGCCTTATTTCTCCCTGGATGAGGTGAGGCACTTCCAACACCAACATGCCTGCAGTGGGGTGGGACATCCCCAGTGGGAGGTGGGAGTAAGAGGTAAAAGAGGGGTAAGTGTCCCTTTGCAGCATGTATCTGTCTTTTCAAAGCAAGGAAATTGGTGACCAGCCATGCTGGAAGCAATAAAACCGTCTCTGTGTCACAGGCACTCTGGCCCAAGTCCCACCCAAGAGTCCCTCGATCCATGTGCAAAACGAAAGGCAGAGCTGTTGATTTATCTGCAGCTGGGTCAGCTGGAGGGTTTATAATGCATTTACGTGTCAGGGCACAGGGATAGGTGCTAATGCCCAGAGCTGTGGCTGCTTGAGCATGCTGGGTAGGGAGCTGTGTGCCCTCTGGGTTGCCCTGGGCAGGGTTTGGTCAGGTCCTTGTTTCCTGATCCTGGTGGGGCCGGCTGGCACTCCCACTGCAGGATGCAGTCTGCATCAACTTAGGTTGAGTTCATTCACATGCTCTGGGCACGTGTGAAGCTGAACCACGGCACCCAGACCTTCCCCACCAGTAACACACTTCTGTTTCTTCCTGAGCAGTTTCTCACCTTCCTGTTTTCCAAAGAGAACAGCATCTGGAACTCGCAGCTGGACATGGTGTGTCCCGAGAACATGAACAACCCCCTGTCCCATTACTGGATCTCCTCCTCACACAACACGTAAGGACCCCGGGGAGGGAACGGCTCCCTGCACCCTGTGCTGGGGGATTTCCTGACCCAGGAGCAGACAGACATGGTGCTGCAGGACCTTCCCCTGCCTTTAAGAAGAGATGCGCTAAAAGCCAGGCAGGGTGAAACTGTCCATTTGCTTCTCTGCTGGTTGGAGCAGCTCGCATCCTTTGCTGGTGGGCACACGTGCTGTCTGTGCTCTGTCCATCCGAGGCAGCACGTTAGCTGAAGCGCACGGACTCTTCAGGGCTTGTCTCAGGAGCCAGCTCGAGCTGTGCCTGCAGCCCTTGCAGTAGGGATGGGGCTGCTGTGTCTCAGCGCACATCCCTGCCCTGCTGCTCTGGCTGACACGTTCTCTCACCTCGAGGTACCTGACGGGGGATCAGTTCTCGAGTGAGTCCTCGCTGGAGGCGTACGCCCGCTGCCTGCGCATGGGGTGCCGCTGTATTGAACGTGAGTACCCAGCACAGCCAGCAGCTTTGTCAGCGTTGTTGTGATGGCTTTTGGACTCATCGTCCCCCACGGGTCTCTTTCAGTGGATTGCTGGGATGGTCCCGATGGTATGCCAGTCATCTACCATGGGCACACCTTAACCACCAAGATCAAGTTCTCTGACGTCTTGGTCACCATCAAGGAGCACGCCTTTGTCACCTCTGAGTGAGTACAGCGGGCACCTGGGCTTCCAGGAGAGGCAGTGAGTGGGCAGGACCCAGCTGCCGCAAGGTGATGCCCACCTTTACCGTGGCACAACGGGGAAGAAAACGTGCTGGTGTGGTCCCAGCCAAGGGGAGATTTCATCCAGAAAAGTGTGGTGGGAAGAGAGGCCCTGAGCAGATCTCAGCAGTGGGCTGGTTCATGTCTGCTCGCCGCCAGCAGTGGTGGAGACACCGCTGTGGAATGATTCCTCTGAAGGCTGAAGACAGCACAGCTGCAGCACAGATGGGTGCTGGGGCAGACTGCTCTCGGAGGGCCCAGAAGCCGGGTTTTGAATGGAGTTCTCCTTCCAAACACCACTCTGGTTCTGACAGCTCTTTCCTCCCCGCAGTTTCCCCGTCATTCTGTCCATTGAGGACCACTGCAGCATCGCTCAGCAGAGGAACATGGCTCAGAATTTCAAGAAGGTCTTTGGGGACATGCTCTTGACCAAACCCGTAGATATTTCTGCTGACGGGCTTCCCTCTCCAAACCAACTCAAGAGGAAGATTCTCATCAAGGTGAGCTCCCTTCCCTAGCAGCACTGATAAATGGAGAGACTGGGGGCACAGTGAAATTAGGGACCCTGGGGAACGGACTGCTTTTGGGAGGAGTTCGCTGTGGCTGTGTTGATGTCCCTGGTTAATTTTACCTTGAGGAAAAGGGTTGGATCTGAATGCAAATAGGAATTCCTCAGAGTTTCAGGGCTGTTTGGCTCCAGGTCTCATCCGTAGCCCATTCTCCCCACACTGATTGCTTACTTCTTCACTGTCTGAATTCCTCAGTGTGGGGGTGCACATCCCAGCCACAAGAGAATGCCTTCTGCTTGGCCGATGGTGTGAGGGGTGGAAGAGCAGACCTGCTGCTGGAAGCAAGGGGAGGGCTTCTCTTGCTTCAGGGGAGCTGCTGGGTAATTTGCTTAGTATCTGGATGCTGCCTTTCTTGGGAGGATGCTGGTATTTCTGCTGCAGAAATCTCTGGGAAGGAAAGGTGGTGGGACTTCAGTGCCATCTGATAATCATCTCAGTGGCATGGGTTGGACGTTGGTCCCTGCAGACGGGAGGAACTCTCTGCAGCAGACCTGGAGGTTTAAGGCTGTTTACCATGAAACACATGCTGCTGTTGGGTGCCTGCTACTCTCAGGGAGCCTGACCAGCTCTCCTGTCCCACAGCACAAAAAGCTGGCAGAGGGCAGTGCTTACGAGGAGCTGCCCACTTCTGTTATGTATTCAGAGAACGACATCAGCAACTCCATCAAGAACGGGATCCTCTACCTGGAAGACCCCATCAATCACGTAGGTGCCACCGCCTTGTCCCTTGCATTAACCCCGGCTCTGCAAATGCCTCCACGCCGTGCAAACACTGCAGGGGCCGGTGGCCATCCTGCTGCTTGGGCAGCTGAGCACCAGGGGCTCTTTGTGCTGGCTGTCTCCTGTGCACTGCCCTCGGTGTCTCCTGCTGGGCCTTGCTAGAGGCAGAAGGCTGAGATAGAGGGAGCTGCTGCGCTGCAGCCTCTGCACTGCTCTGTAGTCCCTTTAACTGCTGGCTGCTCCTGATAGCTGCTGGGGCCAGGCTCAGTTTCCAGGCCTGGCTGCTTCCTGTCAATGCGTGACCACTTATTGCAGCTGAGGGTGCTCTCATTTTGCTTTGCAACGCACCCAGCATGTGCAGTGGCCACATGGCCGTATCTCTGATAGCTCATCTCTGATAACCCCTCTGCCAAATCCATGCCAATCGTTTTCTTTTGCATCGCTTTGCTCTTTATTCGATCACCTTTTAATTCATACCGGGATGTCTTTCAGCATGATCTGCAGTCAGTTTGTGTGTCAGATCTGTCACGTGCAGGTTTGTTTGTGCCACCGATGAATCCATGCTTTGGATCACGGAGGTGCCATGGAAGCTCCCACTGAAATCAGTGCCGCTGTTGCCTCTTCTGCACAAACAGATCATCCTTCACTGCTTGTGTTCATCAGGGAGAGAAGGTCCCAGTGATGGGTGCTGCCTCAGGGGGCCCTCATCTGGCATGTGTTTCCTTGCAGGAGTGGAACCCACATTACTTTGTCCTGACCAGCAGCAAGATCTATTACTCGGGGGAGACAACCAGTGACCAGGGAAATGAGGATGAGGAGGAGCAGAAGGAGGTGAGGGCTGCCTCGTGCAGTGGTAAGCTGTTCCCTCGAGATAGGATCTCATTGCCCAAGGGCTGAGCACCTCTGTTGCCAGCTTCGGTGGGAGATGCTGAGATGCTGTGGGAAGCGCTTCAGAAGGTCCTGGTGAAAGCCCCCTGAGCCCAGCATCCTCGGCAGCCCCTGCAGTGACCCCAACCCGTGCCTGTCCCCTCCTAGGTGAGCAACAGCACCGAGCTGCACTCCACAGAGAAGTGGTTCCACGGAAAGCTGGGAGCAGGGCGCGATGGGCGGCACATTGCTGAGCGGCTGCTGACAGAGTACTGCATCGAGACGGGGGCCCCTGATGGCTCCTTCCTTGTCAGGGAGAGCGAGACCTTCGTTGGGGACTACACCCTGTCCTTCTGGTGAGGGCCCTGCCTGCCTCTGCTCCATGCAGCACCGCATCTCTGCAGCACTGCGCAGCGGGTCTGCAGTGGGGCAGAGCACCGCAGCTCCCTGCGCTGTGTCTGGGAGGTGCCATCTCCCCACAGACAGCCCCCCTTTATCGCATCCCACAGGCGCAATGGGAAGGTGCAGCACTGCCGCATCCACTCACGGCAGGACGCCGGCAGCCCCAAGTTCTTCCTGACAGACAACCTGGTGTTTGACAGCCTCTACGACCTCATCACCCACTACCAGGAGGTGCCGCTGAGGTGCAATGAGTTTGAGATGAGGCTGACAGAGCCGGTGCCTCAGACCAACGCCCATGAGAGCAAAGAGTAAGTGTGGCTGTGATGAGTTGTGCTGTGGCAGTGGGATCCCGTAGGAAGCCGTCCCAGCACTCTCTGCAGTCCCTACTGGGGCGTGGTGGTCCCCACTGGTTCCCCATGGGGTCACAGTGGTGCTGTGTTGGGTGAGCTGCAGTGGCTGCGTGGAGAATGATGCCCATCTGTGTGTCTCTCCCAAAAGGTGGTACCACGCCAACCTCACCCGTGCCCAAGCTGAGCACATGCTGATGCGGGTGCCCCGGGACGGAGCCTTCCTGGTGCGCAAGAGGAGTGAGCCCAGCTCCTATGCCATCTCCTTCAGGTGCGTCCCAAGAGAGCATGGTGGGACAGGCACAGGGGAGGCGATGCTGGGGAGGAAGGAGCAGAGCGATGGAGCCGAGAGATGCTGTGACTTGGGGGTTATGGCACATTGCTGCTGGAGCATTTATCCTCGTGTGGCCCTTCAAGGACCCTGCTGCTCCTTGGCTGTGCCATTTTCTACCTCTCTCCCTCCCCAGTATACCTGATTGCGTGTCCCCATTGCCCTGCGCGCTGTGGGGCATGCCTGCTCCAGAGCTGGTGGTTCATGGCATGCAGATACACCCCTGTGGTGACACACCTGCACTGGGAGATGGCTGCATGGTGCAGCCAGCCTGGGTACCTTAATTTTGGGTCAGACCCTCGGCCACATGCTAAGTAGCCCCTCCCCCTCCCCACATGCCAGGGCGGAAGGGAAGATCAAGCACTGCCGCGTGCAGCAGGAGGGCCAGACCGTGCTGCTGGGCAACTCTGAGTTCGAGAGCCTGGTGGACTTGATCAGCTACTATGAGAAGCACCCACTGTACCGCAAGATGAAGCTGAGGTACCCCATCAATGAGGAGACGCTGGAGAAGATAGGGACAGCGGTGAGTGTGTGCAGCTTTCAGAAGGGCTAAGCCAAGGGGTGCTGGATGGGTGGCTTGTGAGCTGATGCTTTGAGCAGCATTGTGTGCCCATCTCTCATTTGCCCCACTGCTACCTGTTGCTTGAGCAAGGCTCCAGGGAGTGTGGGCCGTGCATGTTTACTCCATACAGTATCACGACAGTGCAGTGTGCCCTCCCCAGGGTGTTTTCAGGGCCCCGTTGTCCTGCCAAGCTGCAGCTCTCATTGCTGGCCCCTTTGCTTTCGCAGGAGCCGGACTACGGAGCGCTCTACGAGGGACGCCATCCTGGCTTCTACGTGGAGGCCAACCCCATGCCGACCTTCAAGGTATGTCCTATGGCGTCGTGCTGCAAGCTGCAGGGCCGGCTGCTCCCTGCAGCCCCTCCCCATTCCTTTCAGCCCCCCACCCCATCTCCTGGGCTCTGCAGGGGTTGGTGAGGATGAGGGAGGACCTTCCAGTAGGGTAGATAAGACCCAATGCCTTCTGCTGCCATTTGCTCTTCTCTCAAAGCTGCTGAGTTTCATCCCCAAACAAATCCATGGAAGATGAAGACTGGGTTTCTCTCCAGCTCAGCCATACTAGGCTGAGTATCTGGACCAGTCTGGGTTTGTTATTTGGTTAAAAATTAAAATATCTTGATGAATCAGAGTTCTTCCATGTGCTTTTCCATGCCAGGCTAGGCGGCACTGTGCCTGCCCTGGTCTGCAGGCTTCCTGGAGAAATTCACGGTGCAGCAGTTTCTTTCTGAGACCTTCATGGCCCTGCAGCCTTCATCTTCAGTGGCTCAGGGAGGACACCTCAGCCTCCAGCCCTAGATTTCGCTCTGTTGATCCAGCCAGCCTGCAGAGCTTGCCCCAGCTCCCAGCCCCTTGTAGGGTTCAGCATCCCCAGGGCCTGAGCATTCAGCAAGTGTCTCTGTTTCCCAAAAGCTTTGTTATTTTGCACATCATACCCCCACATCATGGGAGGTGACCTTCTTGTCCCTGTGCCATGCCCAGCCCCACTGAACCCCCCTCTCCTCTATGCAGTGTGCAGTCAAAGCTCTGTTTGACTACAAGGCACAGAGGGAGGATGAGCTCACCTTCACCAAAAATGCCATCATCCAGAATGTGGAGAAGCAGGAAGGAGGCTGGTGAGTCAGTTCTGACCCTCCCATTTTCCCTAGAGAATGCAATCAAAGCACGTTGTCACCTTGTGTGTCCCCTTCGGGGTGGGTATTACCTACAAGCTGTGCAGCCCCAAATTTCCTGAACCCTGGAAGTGGATCAGGCACAGCATCCACCTGTCACCAGGGATGCTGAGTCGGCGTGACCTGGGGTCCCCCAGTGGGCACTGATGTGTCTCCTTCCCTCTCCTCCAGGTGGAGGGGAGATTACGGTGGCAAGAAGCAGCTGTGGTTCCCTTCCAACTACGTGGAGGAGATCAGCAGCCCCAGCAGCCTGGAGGCGGAGCGGGAGGTGAGCTGGGGGCAGGTGGTGGGGAGCAGCGTGTACACACAGTGCCTGCTGTGACGGTGCTGTGCTTTGTTCCCAGCAGCAGCTGGATGAGAACAGTCCCCTGGGAGACCTGCTGGGAGGCGTCCTGGATGTGCCATCTTGCCAGATCGGTGAGCACTGGGAACCACAGCATCATAAGGGTTGGAAGGAACCTCTGGAGATCATCTGATCCAGCCCCAAGGAAGGGGTGGAGGAGATGCTTTGCTTTGTTAGGGGGGTTTAGTGGGCTGCAGGGCTTCAGCCTCTGGGCACCCTGTGCCTGAGCACGTGGCCACTATGCATGCTTGGTTAGCTCAGATGCTGGGTGTTGGGCATCTCCCTGGAGCCTAAACATTTGGTGGCAGGGGGCAGCCCTCTGTGCTGTGCTGAGGAGCTGTTCCAGCACACTCTGAATCTGCTCTGCCACGTCTCTCTGCTCCCACAAGCCCAGAAGGCATTGTATATGCTAGGGGGCTGCAAGAGGGCTGAAACAGGAGCTTCTCCTCTTAGTTCCCAGACTTGGGCTGGTCATAGGGCTCCCTCAGTGCCTGTCCCCTCCCACTGTCGTGTGACCATTTATCTGCTCCTCTCCCACACAGCAATCCGCCCAGAGGGAAAGAACAACCGCCTGTTCGTCTTCTCCATTAGCATGGCCTCAGTGTCACGCTTGTCCCTTGATGTGGCAGCTGATAAACATGAGGACTTGTTGGACTGGGTGAAGAAGATCCGGGAGGCAGCCCAGACCGCTGATGCACGGGTGAGTCTGGAGAGCCCTTGGCAATGGAGCCAAGTTCAGGGATTTCAGGGTTGCACAAAGAGAGGTTTGGTTGGTGGGAATGGCAGTGAGGTGGCTGCCAGCACCTCCGTGCAGAGTTGACCGTGGCTGCTGAGCTGGATTGGCCCACATTGCTGCCCTGACAGGAGGTAATGGTCTTAAATTGTGCCAGGTTCAATATTAGGAAAAATTTCTTCTCTGAAAGTGTTGATGCAGTGGCACAGCTGCCCAGGGAGGCGCTGGGGTCACTGTCCCTGGAGGTGCTCCAGAACCGTGGGGATGTGGCACTGAGGGATGTGGTCAATGGGCATGGTGGGGTGGGTTGGGATTGAACTTGGTGATCCTATAGGTCTTTGCCAACCTTTATGATTCTGATTTTGTGAGACCTGTCTGTTCTCCTCCTGGCAGCTCTCTGAAGGGAAGATGATGGAGAGGAGGAAGAAGATTGCCTTGGAGCTTTCAGAGCTAGTGGTCTATTGCCGACCCGTGCCCTTCGATGAAGAGAGTGAGCACCTGCTGGGCCCGTGGCCAGCACAGGCGGCCTCTATGGTGGTACAGACCCTGCTGTAGAGGTTCCCATTGCACTGCTGCTGAGATGTGCCACCATCCAAAGCAGCCCCAGGGAGGGGGGCAGGGAACGTTTGGTGTTTATCACCCAACAAATGCTTTTAAGGGCAGAGGAGGGGTTACGTGTGCCTGGTAGTGTCTGAGCCAGCACTGAGACGGGCTTGGGGGGGTGGAGGTGCCTGGAACAGGAATGTGCTCCTGTCTGGGAGCTGGATCGCTCCGTAGCGACTGCTTTCCATCACTGCTCCTGGCTTACACTGTGCTCTGCCTCCTCCCAGAGATCGGCACGGAGAGGGCCTGTTACCGAGACATGTCCTCCTTCCCTGAGACCAAGGCAGAGAAGTACGTCAACAAGATCAAAGGCAAGAAGTTCCTGCAGTACAACCGCCTGCAGCTCTCCCGTATCTACCCCAAGGGCCAGCGCCTCGACTCCTCCAACTACGACCCCCTGCCCATGTGGATCTGCGGCAGCCAGCTGGTGGCCCTCAACTTTCAGACCCCTGGTGAGAGCAGCGGGCAGGGGAGAGGGTCCTCACAAGCACCCTGTGGCAAATACAGGGGTGAGGAGGGTCCTGCAGCCCCCGTTCTGTGTGCCAGGCCCCGCTGGGAGCCCGCTCAAAGGCTCACCAGAAAAAAAAATAACTTTTATATTTCTTTCTGCTGGGTTTTCCATTGCTTTCGTGAATTGAGGTGTCTTGCAGGTTGGTTTGACAAGCTGAAAGGAGAGGGAGGGGGGAAAACTTGTGGAGCACAGGTCCCCTGGGCAGAATGCATGTGATGTGTGCGTGGGCTGAGCAAGGCCGTGCCGCACAAGGGTTCTGGGGGCTTGAGCCTCATGCAAGGCACAAAGAACACAGGTGGAAAGGGCCTGGGACCTAGGTGATCACTGAAGTCCCTTCCAGCTCAAGGCATCCTGTGATCCCATGACCTCCTCCACCCACCTCCTCCCTCCCTGTGCTCCCCAGACAAGCCCATGCAGATGAACCAGGCCTTGTTCCTGTCCAGTGGGCAGTGCGGGTACGTCCTGCAGCCGGCCAACATGCGGGATGACATCTTTGACCCCTTTGACAAGAGCACGCTCCGGGGCGTCGAGCCGCTCTCCATCTCCATCGAGGTGAGTTCCAGCCTGAAGCCAGCCCGTGGCTGCTGCTCTGCAGCAGGACACCCTGAGCCCTGTGGGGTGCTGCACTACACCCCACTACCTCTGTGCCCAGGATCCCAGTGCCAGTAGGTGGCAATCATGCACTGTGCTGTGCCACATCCCTGCCAGGGTAGTGACACAGACATGCCTTGTGCCCTGTGTTGGTAAGGGCTCAAGGTGGCCACCTTGCTGTGCGCTCAGCCCCCTCGGGGGGGCCTTTCAACCCCATTCTTACTCATACAGGGTTGGACTGCAGACGTTGGCCAAAGCTGGGGCACCCAAGAGAGCCACTGCCCTGCTTGCGGGGGGGGGCATGGCATTGGTACCATCTGTTTCATAACTCCCTAGAAATCCCTAGCACCATTTCTTTGTGACTTCCATTTACTAAAGCGCTGCCCCTCAAACTCTTCCTGCATCTCGGGGTGAAGCTGCAGCCTCCAAGCATCAAGGGACCCTGTGCCACAGCCATCTCCTTGAAGAGATGAGCTCAGCTTCTTGTCCCCTGGCAAAGCTGCCTGGTGTCCCCACCAACGCCAGCTTTCATGGATGGAGAAGCTTCCTAGAGCACAGCATGACTCAAAGCATGTGATGCGGTGCTGGCAGTGCCTCCTTCCCCTGCTCCAGTGACATATGGCCCTTGGCAGGGGGGAAGGGGAGCTGTGCTGTGAGGCAGCAGGTTGTCTTTTGTGCTGAGCACCCACTGCTGCATGCAGAGGGGAGGAACAGCTTCCTCCAGCCAAAGCGATGGGGGTGAGAAGTTCTGATGAAGCCATGGGTGTCCGGTGCCAAGGTCCAGCCATGGGCTGAGCCCAGCTCAGGGGAGTGATGCCATGGTCACAGCTGGGCTGTGCAGCTGCAGCAGGACTGCAGGCAGCTGAGCTGCTGACTTCAGGGTAAACTACAGACTGGTGACATGCAGCAGTTCCCCATCTGAGAGCTGCTTCCCTCCAGGTGTCAGCATCTCTCCTGTCTCCACTTAGTGCATGCCAGGGGGGAGTTATTCAGACAGCAAGTTTCTGTGTATACAAACAGGTCTTTTCCTTGGCTCCCACCCTTCATTCGGTCTCTCTTCCCCAGGTCCTGGGGGCCCGGCACCTCCCCAAAAACGGCAGAGGAATTGTTTGTCCCTTTGTGGAGGTGGAGGTATCTGGGGCAGAGTACGACAACGCGAAGCAGAAAACGGAGATTGTGGGTGAGTGTGGAAGGAGAGGTGGCACGGGTAGGTTGGTTTCTCCCTAGATGCAGCCTTTCTGCTGGCTGCAGTGCTAGCAGGGGCTTGGCAGCAGTCGGGAGGGCTGGGCGTGATGCTCAGACACCCCCACCCCAAGGGAGGAGATGGGGCTGGGGGCTCTGTCCCCCACCTTTAAGGGCGGAAGGAGCAAAGCCATGCTGGGGCTGCCCTCTCACTGCGGTGTTCTGTGCACAGCGGACAACGGCCTGAACCCCCTCTGGAGCCCGAAGCAGTTCCACTTCCAGGTCAGCAACCCTGAGTTCGCCTTCCTCCGCTTTGTGGTGTATGAGGAGGACATGTTCAGCGATGAGAACTTCCTGGCCCAGGCGACCTTCCTGGTGAAAGGCTTGAAGACCGGTAAGGGCTCGGGGCCACTGTGTGTGCCATGTTGATGCTCATCCATTTGCTGAGCACGGGGCAGTCAAGGAGCTGTGCAGCAAATAGCGTGGGGCTGTGTGTGCCGCAGGGTTCCGAGCCGTACCCCTGAAGAACAACTACAGTGAGAACCTGGAGCTGGCTTCTCTGCTTGTCAAGATTGACATCTTCCCCAGCAAGGTGAGGCATTGCTGCACCCATTCTCCAGCACGCAGCTGTGCTGTCCTGGCTCCTGCTCCCATCCGGGCTCAGGGCCATGCAGAAAGGCTCTTGGAGATTCTTTGATTTCTTCACCTAAAATCATGCACTGGAATGGGTTGCCCCGGGTGGCGGTGCATCCCTGCAGATGGTTCAGGGGGTGCGGTTGTGGCAGTAGGAGATGTGGCTTACAAGGGGGGAGGTCCAGTTGGTGGTCAGACTTAGTGATCTCAAGGGTGTTTTCCAACCTATGAGTCCATTTTGGTGGAAGCCCATGATGGAGCTTCCAGTACCTGGAAGCCTGGGACACCATAGGTTAGCTCTAGGGCTCAGGGCAGCCCTGACTATAGCTCTGCACCATCCCAGCCTCTTCACTGCCCTGTGCTCTGACCCAAGCAGGAGAATGGTGACATCAGCCTCTTCGGTGGCTCCGTGCTGCGGGAGCGAGGCGGGGACATGGCCAGCCAGCTGCTGGCCAGCAGAGCCAGGGAGGGCTCCTTCGAGGTGCGGTACCAGCAGCCCTTTGAAGACTTCCGAGTGTCACAGGAGCAGCTGGCGGAGCACTTCGAGAGCCGGGAGCGAAGGTGGGCCAGCAGGCAGGGGGGAGCCTGAGCACTGGGGTCCTTCAGGGGCAGGCTGTAAAATGCAGCCTCCTGCTAGAGCTGAGCCGCAGCCTTGTCTGCTTTCTGGAAACCCTAAATTAAGCTGGGAAGTGAGGGCAAGGCTCGGGGTGTTCACTGCTAATGGGTCGGGGTGGGGGTGATGAGATGCACAGTGGGGGATGCATGGGGGGAAGCTGTGAGCTCCTCCATCCCGCTGTGCCTCCATGCTGCTCAGGCATGGGCGTAGGACTGGAAATAGAAATCTCGGAGTGGTGGGAGCTAAGGGGGGGGCACACAGAGACCTGTGGGGATGCAGCACGGGACGTGGAAGCACTGTTTCCAGCACTGTCCCCTCTTGTCCCCACAGGGTGCTGCGAAGGACCAGAGTCAACGGGGACAACCGGCTGTAGGGCCGGCGGGAAGCACCTCCCGTGCCTGTGGATCTCACGGCACGCTGCGAACTGGTTTCTATGGAAACGGCACTGCTATGGCCTACTTTCAGGCAGCTTTTCCAGTTTCTCCGCTGAAGTGTGTTTGAGCGGAGAACTAAAAAAGAAAAAAAGAAAAAATGGGGAAAAAAAAATAATAATAAACAACCAAAAAACCACCCAAACACCCACCCACCTTCACCGGCAAGCCCTTAATGAAGTGGGTGGATGTGCACAGCCCGCCAGCCGCCGGGGTGAGAGAGACAAAACTGTTTGCAATCACAAGGAACTGGGCAAACAGAACACCAACCTCTGCACCGCCAACCCACCACCCCTCCGCTGTCTCGGTGTGCACTGGGCTGGGGGCTGCAGGCCCCTCTTGTAGCACTGCCTCCAGGGCAGCAGCAGCCCCACGGCTCCACGGCCACTAGCTTAAAAACCAATAAACGTGTCAGTATTATGTGCATACTGTCTCATTTTGCTGCCCTCACCTTTCTCCTTGCCAGGAGGAGTGAGCAGGAGCAATCCTGGGTTACAGCTTGGGGGCTGGGGGGTGGGGGTGAGAACTGGCAGTTGTATGGCTGCAATGTCGGGAAGGCTCGTGGGGATGCAGCCCCACAATCACCAGCTGACTCTCATTTGTATTTTACGCTCTTTATTTAGGAACAACCAAAAATGTCTGGTTTCATTTCAACAAACTGTACAAGCAAGCTCTTTCCCTCTCCCACCCTCACGTTCACATATACAAAAGGAAGGGAAACTTGCCGTTCACTTCTCAGAAGTGGCATTGTTGCTACAGGGAGTTCGTGCCCTCGGAATGAGAGCAGTAAAGTCCATAGCAGTGCAAGCTACCCCAGCCCGAGTCATAGCCACAGCCCACAGTCACAGGCAGCTTCACTTTTGTTTCATTTTCTCTTTTAAAACCTTTACCAAAAGTAAAAACTATTATTTCCTGTCTCGCCCGGCTGCCAAGGTGACCATCTCAAATTGTGGTCTTCAAAAACAGTAAGAACCCACTGGAACCCCCCAGTACAAAGACACAGCAGAGCTGCTGCTCTGCCCCCAGCTGCATGGCCACCCTTATGAAAGGTCCCGGTGCAGCTACAATTACATTTTCCTTTGGATAAATCCAAGCAAAAAAAAAAAAAAAATTCCAGGTCATTCAGCACCAGCATGATTTCTAAATAATAATAATTAAAATTAAAAAAAAAAAAAAAAAAAAAGAGACCCCCCATTAGGCTGACTTTGTGGTCTGCTGAGAAACAAAGTGATCAACACGCTGTTCCCAAAGTCTCTCTTTAGTGCAATGTTAGTATGTGCAAGGGGAGTCACAGCCACGTACCCATGAACGCCGCCAGCCAGATGGGGCAGACAGAAAGTGCAATTTTTAGCAAGAAGTTTTCTATGCCACAGACTCCTAAGCCCAACCTTCGCTAGCACCAGTGAGCAAGAGCCCTCCTGACCCACCCTCCATCCATGGCATCGGCCACGCCATCCACATCTGGCCAAGGGCAGCCAGCAGAGCGCTCTGCTGAAATAGGCAATGAGAGAGAAAAAGAAAGGGAAAGCCACTGCTGCTTCGGTAACAGCGCTCACTTGCTCTGCTCTAACGGCTTGTGATGCCACTGCAGCATTCCTGGCACGCACT
This sequence comes from Alectoris magna, assembly GCA_030625065.1. Classification (NCBI taxonomy): domain Eukaryota; kingdom Metazoa; phylum Chordata; class Aves; order Galliformes; family Phasianidae; genus Alectoris; species Alectoris magna. The sequence continues at coordinate 9,064,664 of CM060576.1, read as the reverse complement.
GCTGCCAGCAGGAGACACAGCACAAACTAAACTTGCAAAAAAAAAAAAGAAAGTACAGCTTGCAAGGCCATCCCCATTGCCTAATCTTTCCCTGCTGGTTTTGAGATCGACTGAGAAATTAAAATGGAGGTTATGCCATGAGCTGAATCAGATGGATTTGAAAAGAGTGAAGCCACGGTTATCTGGGAAGCAGGAGAAAGAAATTAACGTTCCCATCTGTGCCTGAGTGCTGAAGTCATCCTTCCCTTCTGATTCCGAGTGACGCCAGCGGCATCCAAACATCTTCTGGTCACATCTCTGAACTGTCTCTGAGAGCGGGACTGCAGGGAAGGAAGAGCGCAAAACTTCCCCCACGATCAAAAATCATTACTTTTCATTAAAAAATAAACAGAGCGGCCCAAACACGGAATGCAAAACCAGCCTAGCAAACATCAGCCAAGCAGATGCCCTGCAGCTCCTGCTCTGTGCGAGCACTGCTCGGCCAGGCTGCAGCTCTGCACTGAGCCGTAGGGGGGTTAAGATCACAGCTGCCAGCAGCGCCCAAGAGAATCCCCTGGCAGGAGGGGACGCAGCCGCCTTAAATACCTGCACTGGAGCTCTGCGTGCTGACTGACTGCCGCAGGACACGTGGCTGTGTTCAGTTCTCCTGCCAGGGCTGTGAGCTTGATGGGCAGCAGCGCTCAGCTCGCAGACAGATGGAAACAGGAGCCTGTAAATCATGCCTTAGTGTTCTGTTTCAAAAAAATAATAATTTAAAAAAAGGAATGATGACCAGGATGCTAGTTAGGGAACAGAAGAATGAGCAACCCGTGTGGAGCACAAAGCAAATGTAGAAATGAAACAGCTTGGCTGCTGATATGGATTAATCTTGCACTGGGAGAACCAAAGCCCTGTAGGTGAGCGAGTCAGGCACAGCACAGATCAGAGACTCAGATTATTAAGCAATTGGATTGCAACCTAAATCTAAGCAGCCTCAGAGACAGAAGTAACAAGATTCACATGGATTACAAAGGATGCTCACTGCTGTGCTTACTGAGCCCAAGCTCACGCACAGCTGACGGAGGTGAAGAAAGTAATTTCCCTTCCCTACTAATGCTGGCTACATGACCTCTATCCTACATTCCTCCTTTCAAGTCAAGACATCATCTTTGATGTGATGATCAATATTCACGCTAAGAGCAGGACTGCAGTGACACCTCCCCTCACCACCAGGAGAGCTGTGCTGGGACTGGTGAGCCACCTCCACTATTCAAGTTCCAGATGCAAACACACAATTTCTGACGTCCCGCCCCTAACCTCGGTCTGTTTGGAGATGACACCTGCTTCTCTTTAGCTTCAAAACTGATAGGGAAATCGAGGACCACAGAGCTAAACCCTCTCACCTTCAGCTTATACTTCCACAGAGATTTCAAGTCAACCAAAAATGCAGCTAACGAGGAATGTGTGGGAGTCAGAAAGCAAACTCGGTTACTTTTTATGTTGGTTTTTGTCCTTACATCTCCCCACCCCGCACAGCTCAGCCCTGCGGACGGGGGGAGCCTGCATGGAACCACTTCTTAGAATTCCTCTGCCCCAAAAGAAAGAAAACTCCTGCTGTGCTTGTATGAATGCATGCAGACAAAGCTCAAAACCCTCAGCAGCTTCCAACCCTCAAGGCTGTTTTTCTGTGTACACCGGGAAATTCTCCCTCTAGCTCGCAAGGCTTCTCATCATTTTGCTGGAAAACTGGCCAAAAAACAACCCCAAGTGCAAAACGTTTCAGCTAGTGCATGGGAAAACAGTTCGGAGGGACCACTCCACACCACCATCCTTAAGCATTTCTGTAGATGAGCGGGGATCACTCTTCCAATTAGCCGCAGGCCATTAAGTGCACACACCAAAATCCCACAGAAAACCGCCTTGAATGGGCAAACTACATTTCCAACATATTTATATAGCGAGTAGTTAGTAGAAGTGTACATTTGTAATGTACCTCTTAACGCAATAAAGAATCAATGGCATATCTGAACTGTATATATGTGTACTTAAATAAACCTGCACGTACATAGACAAGAGTAAATTACCTACCTGCATTTGTTCTCTGAAGGCAGCACTGGACATGCACCCACACTCCATTCTGGCAGCCTTGTCTCTGGCAGCACCCCGCTGTCCCCCATCACTGTGGGGCGGAGGTGGCATCACTGCTGTGCCTCCAACCAAGGCATGCAGGCAGCAGCGCTGCTGCAGAGAGGAATCAGAGCCTGCTCTAGCTCATGGCATGCTGGGGAGGATTTGTGACTGCTAAGGGGGTTACAACAACGTGTCTGCGTCTGAGCGCCCACCGGGCAGGCATGTACCATGAGAACCCTCTGCAGCAGAGAGAGCTTCTCCCAGAACGTCGGGCAGCCTCGTGAAGAGGGGAGAAAGAACAAAGTGGAAAAGCAAAAGCAATTAAAGGTAGAAATCAGACACCATCTTTGGAAGAGGTCCTGAAAGAGCTTTTTGTTTTTAAAACAGATTTTTTTGTAAATCTCTGGATCTGATCCTTTGAGGCTTGCTACCCACCCTTCTAATAAATATCATTTACCACCAACAATAAAGTCTCCCACATTAAAAAGCTCTCACTAAATAAAACCCTTCTACAGAAAAAGCTTGGCAAAAATAAGGAGCTGTGACTACTCTCCATAAATACATCAGCGGGTAAACACCAAGAACTATTTAAGTTAAGGGACAATGTTGGCTCCAAAACAAACCAGGAACGAACCAGCCACGAATTAATTCAAACTAGAAATTTAAAGAAAGTTTCTAACCATTCAAAGGCAGCGGAGCTCTGGAGAAGCCTTCCAAGAGCAAAAGTGAAGGCAAGACATGGAACCAATTTTGAGCTGGGAAGTGATCAGTTTACGACAGGACGGTCTGACACAGCACTTGGCTGGGCTGTAGCTCAGTCCTCCTCTACACCTTGTGTTCTGTTAGGGAGGGATATTAAAAAATGCTTCAAGCAGCCCCGTCACACAGCAACCACCGAAACAACGGGAGCACGTCAAAAAGGAGCAGGGTTTGGAAGTAGAGAGGTTAACAGAGAAACCCGCTCGGCTCTGTCACATGAAGGCAGAACTGCTGTGGATGGGAAAAAAAACCAACAAAAAATGGAAAAAGCAAATACTTGAAGTTATCAGCACCGCTGCCGGAGGATCCTCATAGGCTGAAAGTGGGAAGCTTCCTGACTGCTGCTGCCTCGCAGAGCCCTTGGAGACAACAATGGCTTCAACCACTCTCAGCAGCTCTGTGCTTCTCCGTATTTGTCCTCTGAAGAACAGCTTGTTCTCTCCCGAACAATGAAAAGGATTCCAGGTCAGGATGGAAAAATTATGATGTGCTAGTTCTCAGTGATTAAAGGGAGACTTGGAGATTGAACAGCCTGCTGCAGTCAGTCTCCAACTGCAAAGGGGAATGCGTTTTCGGCCAACAAGGGACAAACAACACTGAACTCCCCCTTCTGGGTTTGCTGCTGCTTAATGTAGAGCATGCAATGCTAAATTTGACCTCACCCCTAAGGATGAACTGAGCTCCCACCTGGCCTCAATGCAAGACTGGCAGCTTCTTTCTCAGGTACCTTTTCTGACACGCACCCACACATATGTACACGTGTGCATCCTGCAGAACTCTTCAATGCCAGAGCTTAGGGACTGAAAAAGGCAGAGAGGTTATATGCAGCCATGCCAGCCTTTAGAGAACAAACACCTTAACGGACAGATGAAAAAAATGTATTGTGCCATAATAGTCCATATCTAAGCAATGACCTTGTTTACACAATGTCTGAGATTCGTTACGCTTGTATAGGCAGCTGTAGGCATCGGTATATGAATATGAAATCTGAAAGTTTGTCCACTGAAAAGCAAACAAGAGCATCCTATTTCCTGGGTGTGAGCTGAGCCCACAGCCCCCATCTCTGCCAGCCCTCAGCCATCTCCTGGGCTGGACCAGAGCTCTGCACTCAGTGCCCAGTTTGCGCTTGCACTCTCTCTCGTGCTGCACTCAAAGGTCTCACTTATGGCAGTGCTTTATCACCACGTCCTGCTCCTGACGTCTGTATCAGACCGGCCCATCGACTTCTTAAAGACCAAAAACTTCGCAAAGGTAAGAGCGGATCCTCTGGGACAAGTGGTTTGAGTTCAGTCTGTTTCTAGGAAAAAACACAACACAGGTGTCAGAGATGCTCCAGCATGCTGCAGGTGCCTGCCGCAGGGGAACAGAGGGCGCAGGTGCACCTCGTGATAGCAAAGCCAGGAGCCCTGATGGAGCAGCTGCAGAGAAAAGCTGGCCCCAGCATCCAGCTGGGATGGAGTGGAATGCCCGAAATCCTTCTGGGAGCAGGGTTGGGTCCTGCCCAGTAACAGGGCACAGAAGGAACCTCTGTGCCTTGCCAGGCCACGGGACCTCGCTGTATGGCAGAATGCCATGTTGGAGGGTGCCAGCAGGGACGCAGCGTGGAAACCTCCTCTCTTCTGCACACGCCTTTCAAAAGTAAGTTCTAGAGAAGGGATAGGGCCAGCAGAGGTACATGCCATGCTGGCCCTGCATGTTCCCTCCTTCTTAGTCTCTATCAATGCCCAGGCCTTGCCCTGCTCCAGACAATGATGCTCATATCACGTGAGCCAGTAGAGGTTCAAAACAGGAGTGGGACAGAGCAGGGAAAAGGCTCTGCTTTGCACAGGCACAGAATGTGGACACACAAGGGCACATGTGCTGCCCAGAGCCATGAGAGAAGTTGCTGTCAGTACTTGCAAACAGCAGCCAGACCCCTTTCTTCCCAAACAGCCACCGCTTCAGAAATAAACCTAAAGGCTGCCTTCCCGCAGGGGAAGGTATATGGACAAGGCACACCTGCTGGTTTTACCCCTAAAGCCAGGATGTGGCTTTGGAGCTGGGTGCTTCTTACCCCATTGCCACGATCCCCTTATCCAGGGAAGGGCTTCCTCAGTTTAAACCCAAATAGCCTCAGCTTCCAGTGGGAAGCAGAGTGCTCAGCACACATCCCCCTCCCTCAGGCCCTTACCGAGCTGTGTGACGGGTGGCTGGATGGGGGCTCCGGGGGGCTCAGCTGCCCCCTCTGGACCGCCCGGCTCCCAGGGCTCACTGTTCTCCGACACCTCCGAGCCAGCGTCAGGCGGCCCTTTCTGGCTCCCCGTCTGCTCGCTGCTGGAGAAGGCATCCTCAGAGCTGCTCCGGGTCTCCTCCTCCACCTTCGCTGCAAACCACACCTTCACCTGCTGGGCGCTGAGCTGGGTGCGCTCACAGAGCCCAGGCAGATCATCCTCACGCAGCGCCTTGTGCTTCTTGTAGTGCTCCTCCAGCACCTCCTGCCCCGCCGCGCTCACCTCCAGCAGGCCCGGGGGGAAGATGCCGCGCCGGTAGTTCTCATACCATTTGAGCTGCCCGTTCTTGTAGCCGTACCGACTGTCGCCGAACCAGCGGATGACCTCGGCCCGTGGCAGGCCGGTCTGCGACACGATGGCATCGTACTCCTGGTTCGTCGGCCGCTGCGTCTGCACAAACATTTGCTTCAGTAAGTGCCGCTGCTGGGCTGTTTTCTTAAAGTTCAGTTTGGGTTTGGGAGGGCTGGGGGGCAGGTTGCCGCCGCTGTCCCCCTTCTCACCTGCAGCGGTGCCGGGGGCCTCTCCCTTGCCATTGGATTCTGTCACACGGAGGTTCTTCAGGTTGATTTTGATGGGACTCACCTTGCGCTCGGCTGAGTTGGGGTTGTTGGCAGAGGCATCGAGAGAGCCGTTCTCACCCAGGGCCCTCAGGTCATCCAGAGAGTCTTCTACTTCCCCACGGCCGTTCTCAGCCTCTGCTTCCTCCTGCTGCTGCCCTGCTTCCTCCGTTTTCTTACTCTCCTCCGCCACCTTCTTCTTCCTCCTCTCTGTGAACCAGCTGTCAATCTCCCTCCGCGTCATCTTTGTTTCCCCCCTCAAGCGATTCACCTCTTCCTCCGGCGGCTGAGGATTTTGGGCAAAGCTGCTCTCCAGGGCCTTCAGCTGCTCCGGCGCGCGCTCCTTGTACTTGGTGGCCGTGAAGTCGGGCGCCTGGTGCCAGGACTGCCGCCTGCCTGGGTGCTGCAGGACCGGCGCGGCCGCAGCCGCAGGCGTCAGCTCTGCTCCCTTGGGAGGCACTTCAAAGGGAATTTCAGGCAGAGAGTCGAGAGCACTGTCTCCAGGGAAGATGGCCCTGCCACCTCGCACGTTCCTGTAGTGGTATCTCCTGTCGCTGAACCACTTCCGAATCTCCTTTGTGGACAAGCCAGTTATTTTTGTCAGCCGCTCGACCTCAGCCTGCCCAGGGAATTGATTCCTGCAGAAGCTGCCCTTCAAGGCAGAGAGCTGCTCATGGGACTTCTTGTTCTTGAAGACGTTGGGATCCAGGAAAGTCTGTGAGGAGATGGCTGGGCAGGCGGTGAGCACCGACGGGGTGGCTGTGACCACCTTCAGTGCTGAGGCGCTGCCGGAGCTCACTGTGCTGTGCTGGGCTGCCGGTGGGGGCTTGGGGACGGAACTCACTGCCAAGGTGAAGGAGGAACTGGTGCCCTTCAGCCCATTGGCCATGATGGGCTGTGTGACCAGCAGCCCGCCCGTGCCCTCGGGCTGCCCCACCACGTGGCCCGGCAGAGTCGCCTGGATGAGGTGTGGGACGCTGCCAGGGTTGGCAACTAACGGCGTGTTCAGCACCGTGATGGTGGGTTGTGGCACGGACTGGATGACCGTGTTAAACATCTTCTTTCTGGCATCTTCTATCTCCTCTGGGGACCAGCTGATGCCCTGTTTCAGCCTCTGAGCAGTGAACCAGATCTTCAGCTGCTCTTCAGGGTATTTTGTCACCACGGTCAGGTAGCAGAGCTCAGCTTTTGTGGGGTAGGGGAACTTGTGGAAAGAGTTTTTCAGGAAGCTGTTGGAGTCCATGGCTGCATTGTACGTGGGAATGCTGCTCAGGGGAATCATCACCTTGGGAAGGGACTTGGACGTAGGTAGCTGCTGATGCAGGGGAGGCTGTTGCTGCAGTGAAACGAGCTGTGCAACGCCCGCCGGCAGAACGGGCACATTTCCAATGATGGAGCCATTCACTACATGAGATGATTTTGTGGCACTCGCGGTGGCCTGGCTGACCGGCGCTGAGCTGCTGGTGAACGAAGCCTCTCCGTCCTTTGCCTCCGACTCAGCACCCAGCTGACTCGGCACATTCTCCTTCAGCGTGTGGATCTTTTTGGCCTCAGGTTTGCCTTTCATTATCTTCATGATGGGGGTTTTGGTGATGATGATTTCAGACTGACCATCTACCACTTCCTCAGGGACCTCTCCAGGAGGGTCGTGGCTGCTAGCAGCATCCGAGAGGCTCTGCTCCACGACCGTACGACTGTCCTGCTTAGCCACCCTCCAGACAAAGCTTGTTTCGCTGCCGTGCGACTCCGCGTTGTGCTGTGAGAGCCCTTCGTGGCTTCTCACCAGAAAGTTGCACGCGACGCACACAAATGTGGGCTCTTTGCTGAAGTCCGAGTGCTCAGAGTCCAGGTGCCCGAAGAAATGCTGAACGTCTTGAGACCCAAAGTCACAACCCTTGCAGATGTAAGTGTCCCCATCGGTGATGCTGCGGTACCCATTGGACAATGCCTCGCTGCTGCTGGTGGTGGCACCGGCGTTGCTCTGGGCCAGCCCTTCAGTGGGAGCATCTTGCTGTGCTCCTTCAGGTTCCTCTTCGACAGTCTCCAGTTCAGTCTCCTGAAGCACCAGTGTTTTCACTGGGATCATGCAAGGAGTTGTGGATTTCCTTTTGCTAGCCATCACTACGATTAATCCGGATGATACTATTTCGCTTTAACTTAAATTAAATTAACATTTAAAAAGCGCTATTGCAAGTGCTCTGTCTTCTAGATTCCAGCAAATTCATGATGTCCCAAGGAGCTGATGTCAAGTGTTGACAAATGTTCATATTTGCCACTGAACCTGAGGACAAGGAGAGGGAGGCAGGGTTAGTTCCCTTGGCATCACACAAAGCACAACTGTATTTAACCGTTTCACTCAATAAATCACTTTCAGTGCCTTTTGCTGGAAAAAAAAAAATAAATAAATAACTTGACCTTGGATTTCCAATATTTTTAGACTCACAGACTATGAATTACCTGTTTGAAAAACAAACACACGAGCAGGAGCCAGCCACGCTGTGGCAGCGGAGCCAACCTGCTGCTCAAACCGCACCTCCCCCCCAGTCCAGCTCACAACTCCAACCTCCTCCAGCTCCATCCTTTTATAAAGCACCCAGCTCCACCCACAGCAGTGCTGTAAGCACCCATGAGTGCTGTAAGGCAGAGCTGAAGGCTTTTTTTCCCCAGAATCTCTTGTGAAGGAATGCAAGGTATTTGTGGTGCTGTGCACGCTCAGCTCCACTCCACTGCTCGGCTCTGCACGCTCCCACGCAGTGAGCAGCAAAATGCCATTTTCCTACCTATGCAGCACCACTGTGCAATGCCTCTCTCATAGGCTGTACCAAGTCCTCATTCGAGGAGCACAGACACCAGGATGTCCCCTTGCCCTGCCCTACACCAGCGCTGTGCAGGGAGAGCCTGCTGGGCTCCTGCCTGCTTCCCATCACAACACTTGATGGAAATCAGTTTTACTCTTGTAAAAAAAAAACCCAAACTAAAAAAAAACCCCAACTTACCATCCTGCCCGATGAGCCCAAAGGCACCTCCCACCCTGCAGAGCAGCTGGGCACTCAGAGCTCCTCTACCACACATGCTGCTGCCCCGTGCACAGAGAAACACAGCTAGGAAAGGACTCTGTGATGCGTGTGCAGTGCCAACTCTGCTGCATGTTGATGGCAGCTTTTAGGACAGAGCAATGTGAGATCCTAATGCTAAAATCAAACCGAGGAAGTACGGTCTGACCTCCATCACTACTTCTTTAAAAGTTTTTGAAAAATTGTTCTGGAAAAAATGATGTCAGCTTGCAAACAGGAGAGCCCGGATGGGCAATTCTGGGCTCAGCAACTCTGGGGCATGATTTAAAAGACTGATGGGAAAACGTAACTTCCCGTTAATGTGGGCTGATCTGAGATTACAAAACAGTCCTGTAAATACGTTAGTCATCACTGGACTTGGCATTGGGAAACGCTGTTTGCTGTGATAGAGCTTCACAAAAAGCAAGAAATTATAAAAGTTTGACAAACCTACAAATGAAACAGCCTTAAAGCAGTGCGCTGCGTTTGGATGCTGCGAGCTGTGTGTTCTCAATACCTGCTTTATGCTGCTCCTCTCTCACTTCCTCACGGCCAGCCTTCCCTTGCAGAGGGCCAGAAAGTTATTCATGAGCATTCGCAAGTGGAATACTTGGATGACTATGAATGGGCTCTGCTATTCAGCAGGGAACAGCATCCATTTGACACCAATCCCAAGATCCTCATTTTTGATGCTAAGTTAAATATTACACAATCTAGCTGGGTATGGTGACCTTTCCAAGTTGAGTCAATTAGGAAAAAAACAATAAGAGCAGCCTGAGGGCTACAAAATACACCTTTACAGGCTGGAGCTTGGTGGCGTGGCAGTCTCACCCTGCAGCTCTGACACAGGGCAGGGAGGAACTGCAGGGCCCTTCCGGCAAGCTGCCAGCATACCCAGCTCCAGCATCCACCCCCAGTACTGGAGGCAGCTCAAGTCCCAGACAGAGCTCATGTTGTGGTTACGGAGTTTCCACAAAAAGGTTATATTTTATCTGTCAACAGAGTGAATTCGATACAGAGCAACCCAGATACACAAAGACCCCCATTGTGCCCTGTTAGCGGAGTGCCTCTCCAGAGCATGCAGTCAGTTTCATTTTGGGTAAATGTGCACGATCTGACCCACCTATGGAGAACCTAAAAGCTCTCTGTTTCATTTACCAGCACGTTTGCATCACGCTCAGCGCTCTCTCCAATGAGTTTTGTTAAAAATGCAATCAGGGCAGCACAGCCAACGCAGCTCTCCTGCTGGGGATCCAATATTAATGCCACCTGAGAACACAGATTGCAAATCTGGCTGGAAGTGCATCACAGTGCCAATTTACTGGTAAAAAAAATTAATGGAGTGTACTGTTTGTCCGCTTCCTTTCCATGGAACAGTTGCATAACCACATGTTAAGAGCATGTTTTATTCACTGCTCACCTTCTGGAATGCACTAACTTCTTTAATACAGCAATAATATATAACAGAATGCACGATTTGCTGATCTCTATCACTGAAATAAGCAAGGCTGCTTTAATGGCTAGGTTAAATTAACAGCAGAAAAACTGTGCAATTAAAAAGCAGCCTTACGGCGGAGCTCAGCTTGCCACCACTGCGGATGCCTCAGACCCATCTGCACAGCCGTGTGAGAAGAACTTGATTTCCTATGTATTACGTTATGATTAACTGGAAGAAAGATAAGCTGAATGCAATATCCACCCTGCAGACGGGAAGAAAAAAAGGATCATCCTCTCTAATCCACACCTGCTAATTCAACAGCGAGGCAGCACAGCAAGCAGCAGCCACCACCCGATGACCCGTGGACTTAAACCTGCCTCGGACATTGGAAATGTGAAGGCAAACTGACCTCAAGTGGAGGAATTTGGTACCAGAGATGCTCAGAGAGAGCTCACAGCAGACGGGCAGGCAGCCAGGAGCCTCGGGCCAGGTCTGGTTGCTCAGCAAGGAGGAACGGAGGAGGAAGATGGAAACTGTTAAACTCAGGATCCCAGAACACAGTGCAGAGTTTCTGCTCCAGGCAGCCCCCAACCCAACCGGGCCAGGGAGCACCGCCGGCCCCGCAGCCGCTCAGCATCGCCCAGGAGAACAATGAACGCCCAGAGAGCAGTCAGAGGGAGCTCAGAGCTTCAGAAACTGCGCTTCTGCAGAGATTAACAAAGGGAGGTTTCGAAATCGGCACTGCTGAGTATGAACTTTCAGCTTTTTCCAGCTTGGCTGGATACAACTGGTTTGGTTTTAAATGTTTCAGTGAATTAATGAGTTAGGTCGTTAATGCAAAACACTCATTCTGCGCGGTGCCAAGGTCCCCAGTTAGAAGATTAATTCGGTGACCTTTTGCAAACCTCCCCTGGAAACAACGAGGAGAAAACCAGCCTGCAGCACCAGCAGCCATCCGCACCAGGAACACGTCGGATGGCACAGTCCTGCTGCGGGCAGCTCTGCCAGAGGGTAAATGCTCACTTAGAGGGGGAAAAAAAAGATCAGCACCAAAATAGAAGTAAAATAACAGTTTTCTCAACGCTTTCTGTGCCTGCTAGGCAGGCAGACGCGCTCCCCAGGTCAGGGACAAAGTTGATGTTTCTGTCTCATGCGGCGCCAAGCACAATATTGGTACTTCAAACAACAGCGGCTTGTTTTTCAGCTGAAACACTGCGGGCCCCACGTGATATCATAAGAAAAAGAAAATTAAAGAAGAAAAGTTGACACTTGAGAGCTTCCCCTTTACTACCTGCAGCACGGTGCGGAAGATGCAATCCTTCCGTTGGGAAGTCATCGAGGCTCTCCAGCAGCAGCCAAAGCCCAGCAAACAGGAGATCCCTGCGTCCTGCAGCCCAGGGCCGGTGCCTCCCCCTGCCACCTCCTGCACCCCAAAGGGCAGTCCTGGCCCCGGCTCGGGGTGCAGTTACCTGGGTGCTGGCAGGGAAGGGAGCACCTGGTGCCCACGGCCCTGAGGACGCAGCCCCTACTGCTGCCACTGGCCCTGCAGTGCCAGGGCTCTTCCTCTTGGGTTAGTCATTAACATTTGTTTTTCATTTTAGTCCTTTCATGAGAAATCATGTAGGAGTTTACCAGTTACACTAATTATCCAGCTTATTGCCAAAACATGCCCTGTTGGGGCTGGCGGGAGGCAGGAAGGCCACGGGCTCCTGGAGTTTCCAGACTAAGACAGGAGAGGTGAGGTCTGTCCCCAACATCTCTGAGCAGCCATGGGCCTCAAGTCACAGGCACTGGGTACCACACAATGTGGGGTGAGGGTGTGCAGCACATCACACCCCAACAGGGAGCTGCGAGCAGGGAGACTGCTGGTCATCAGCATGGGGACACAGCAGTGCCACCGACCTGCCACCCGCAGCCTGGTCTCAGCACACAGCAAGGCCAGCACACGACATTCTGCTGGGTTTAACCCCACAGGGAACTGCAAGTTCCCATGAACAAACAGTTCATGACACCTTCCCCTCCACTGCGGATCACTGGGGCTCTGCCACTGCCGGTGCTCTCAGCCAGCCATAAAGCACCAGCAGCCCCAGACAAGCCCTGCGGGCAGGAACAGCCTCTCCATGTCTTATTGTCTCACACCACACCAATGTACAAACACACGCACCGGTTGCAGCAGTTCCGAGCTCCGAGCTGCATCGCACAGCCAACATTTGTGCTAAGGAACAATTTCTCTTTATGCCGACTGCCGGGGCGCGCTGCAGCCCAAGCCTGGCTTTGCACTGCATGGCTGGGCTAAAGGCAGCAGAGCCCGCGGCCCAAACAATCGCCTGCATTCTCCATTCCTTGGCAGGCCTCAAACAGACGGGCGTCATTTTCATTCAGAGCAGCGCAAGAGAGCTATTCATTAGGATCTCACCCTTCTATAGGCTGCTGCACCTCTCCATTTCAAATGTGCCTGTACGAGGAGACCTCTCCTCCACCCTGCACGTACGTATTTCATTGACCTATTTCAAGCCATTTCCAATCTGGGAGATAAGTCTGTGGGGTTGAGCTATACTTCCAGAATAGCAGCACTGCGCCTTTGTCTCTGTTACCTGGGCAGAGGCTGCCTTTGTGTGCTGGCACCCGGGGACCGATGGTAATTATCTCCACTCTTTTTCAGCCGAGCACAAACCCGAGCGAGATGGGAGCTGGAGAGGGGTGCCTGAAACAGAACGCGATTAGAGTATAAAAATAGGTCACTGGGATAATATAACCTTTAGACTACTGGCAACGTGCCCCCCTCAGAGACAAGCCTGCGTGCTATATTTCAGCAGAACGTCGGGAATAAAAAACACAACACACATCAAACCAAAACCGCTGATCATCCCTCCGAGCTCTGCGTGCTTCTGTTTGAACATCACCAACACTAATTCGCTCGCTCTTTTTCCTCTGCTCTCATCCATTTGATCAGGGACCAAGCGAGCATTATGCAATCACACCCCTGACATCTCCAAACAAAACCCTCTTTCAGGGCTGCGTTACAGATCTGCTCTGAGCTCTGCTACCTTTGCAGGGCTCCCACCTCCGCGCACAGCTTCCATCCTCACATTCTGTCCACGTTGCTGAACATCCCTGGCCTTTCCCCAAAGGAAACAGGCGGACAGACAGAGCAGCACCCACCTGCACAGCCCTGAGGACTGGCAGAGCACACTCTGCTCATCAGAACTGGGTCTCCCATCACTGGCACCCAACTAGCGAGCTCCAGTGTGCGGGTCTGTGCCCAGCCAGGGCAGCAGAGCACAAGTGCCACTTATAGACACAGAGGGGCTCTGATAGGGGCTCTGATTCCAGCCCCTCGTACTTTCTCTAGCAGGTTTGCTTTTGTTTGCATTATCAATTCCCTGATCACAGACGCCTAAAATGGCCGTGCATGGTCTAAAGGGTTATATTCTGCAACACTGTGTCCATTTGCAAAGCACCCCTTGATTCTACACATACAGCTCACTGTTGAGTGCTGCTATTTTGACAGAGCAACGTCGGCTTTGGCAGAAACCAGCTCTTTGGAATGCATGTGAAAATGGAAAGATTACACCTAAAATATACCTCTCGATGTTTTCATAGCTGAAGTTGCTCAGTGAGCTCCAAGCCAAAAACCATCAGGGGAGCTCGGGGGGAAGGCTCCAGGGTCCCAAGGCAAGATGAGAACCACTGTTAGGTGTCAGCCAATGTTACATTTCTGGAAAAATACTCAAGTCTTTTAAAGCAGCACCACGGAAAGGCATTTTGTGGGATACCTCCAAGCTGCATTTCCCACACCGTTCTCCTCCCAGCCCCATTCCAGGCGCACACCCATTCCCATAGGGGTGACCCAGCTTGAGGCCATCACTCCACACTCAGAACCTCAGCTCTAGTTGTTACAACACGCATTGTGAAAAGAAACCCGGCATCAGCTTTTATACCATCAGTTTTAAAACAAGATGTGGGACGTGGATGGGAAGGACCAAACTGAGCTATTAACCAGTACCAGACACCAAACGTGGGGTGCTGGAGCCCATCATCTGCAGCACAGACAGCACTGCATCCTTCCTAGCTGAGCCTTCCTGCATTACTTCACTCACCGTGCCCTTTTGCAATATGCTAGTTCTGAACACTGCCTCGCGTTCTGGCTCGCCATCAGCTCCCATTCCCCCGCTTGCAGCTGCCATAGCCAAACAGACAGCTGCAAAACACGTCAGCTGAAAGCAAGGAAGCGGAGCTGGCAGGTCGGGTTCGTGGATTTTCCTCCCCTGTGGGTGCTGCTCGGAGCCCTCCTTTCAGACCCTGAGCGCAGCCGATCGCTTTTGCAGCTTATTGAGTACGCTGGTTTATGGCAATGTTTTTCTGCTCACTGAACTGGCTCATTCTTTCAGCAGAACAAACTGTTCCACGTTGAGGCAGGAGTTGGCTGTGTTTTAACAAAGGATTTTTCCCTTCTGACAGTGTTTTGCAAAAGACCCAAAAAAATGAGTTTGGAGCCAAGTTACAAAAGGTCAGGGGAGGCTAGGCAAGCAATGGGTGTAGTTCCTGTATGTCACAGCCAGTAAAGGAAATGGGTGGGGAGAAGAGGAATGGCATTTTGAGCAGAAATAATACGTATAAAGTGATTTTAATGAGGATGGCAAGTATGCAGGCACTACGATTTTTGCTTTACTGAGGCAGGCTGAGGCCTCTGCGATGATTTATCCACATGAAGTGTGCACATGATACAGTTCAAGCAGCAATGGCAGCAAGAAAAAGTCCGCCCTGCTTGCTTCTCCTCCCCTGGCTGATTGATTGCAGGGAGCTACCAGCCTCTCACTTCCCTCAGCCCAATGAATATTCAGAAGGCTTCTGCTGAGAAAACAGCAGTAAATCACCAGCACAAACCCAGGTGAGACTGCTCTGCTCCAGCATCCCTACCATTTCTAACATGAGGTGAGGTGTTCCCACAGAGGCTGGCCCTGTGCAGGTCTGCATCCTCTATCAGCGTACCCAAGCGAGGTCAGGAGCTGACAGCAGATGTTCCTCTTCTCTTGAGCAAGCTGGAATCAAAATGCTTTGTGTTAGATGGCTGCAGTTCTGCTTGGCCCCGCTCTGCAGCAGCTGGCAGGCCAGGTCTGCCTGTGCTACGTATGGTGCATAGGCAAAGCAAGATGGCCCTGCAGATGTTGAGAGGAGGGGAGCCCAGGGGATCTGCAGCAGCTGACAGTATGTAATGCCTGATACTGAAGCTTCTCCAGGCCCCAGAGGATCCCTGAATAGAAAGAAAGCACCCGCCACTGGAACACAGCCACTTTTGTGGCTGGAAGGGGCAGATGTTCAACCCCATACAACAATGCAACCCAACAGTTGAGACTGTGAGTGAAGAATGCTGCATCCACTTAAAACTGAAGAGGGAAATCAGGGACACCATCTAATTCTCAAGTCACCATTTGGTCCTAAAGCTTTGAGTTCACATACCTGCTCTGCAAGAGGGGCACGGGGTTTTCTTCCATTGCCTTCAACAGACAATACCCCGACCTAAAGCACTGAACCACAAGGACTTCAGCTGCATACAAGTTTTCAGCTCCTTCAGCTAGAACACGATTTTCCAAAAGAGCCCTTTTTAGAACCTACATAAGAGACAGACTTCCAGAAGTCCCCTGGACTGGGGACTTCATTCTAGATCTCCGTGGGCAAAGTACAGGAGTCACAGCTGAGCACCTGCCAGTCAGAAGCAATCCTTGTCACCTGCTCTTTGGTTTGAACACCATTTGTGAAGCCATTCTGGACAGTACGCAGAGAAACTGAGCAAAGTTCAAGGGTTCTTTGTGGTATGAACCATTCATGTCAGGGCTCTCCACTTCCTCTGGCTGTTCAGTGGGACTTGCAATGGATTAGTTACGGAGAGGCAATTATTTTTGCGTTGAAAGCTCACCATCCTCTGTAGGTCAGCTGTGAGCTAAAAGCATCCCAGTTATTTACTGCTGAAAGCTGGAGGAATTTCCTTACTCTCAAAAGACTGACATTTAAAATTAGTTTCAAGTACAGTTGTGATAAACAAATCACGTCCTCCTCCCCTCCCCCTCCTGTTATTTGGGGTGGATTTTTTTGGTTGGATTTTTAAGCGGTGCCTGCTGCTCTCAGCAGCAGCATTCACCAGGATGCAGGAGAACCATGCAGAGTAACAGACAGCAGACCGAAAGCAGCAAAGCCAGAAGAGCCCTCCTTTCCAAGCTCTCCCTTAGACTTTTGATTCCCCAGACCCTTAATTTCTGATTCCTCAAACCATAACAACAACAACAGGAAGCATTAGGCTGCTTTCACCATGCTCTTCCCGTGAAGAGCAGAAGGTGAGAGGTTGATTTGTTACCTTACCGCAGGGAACAGAGGACAATCAGGTGCTGAGGCTCATCCAGGACATGTTTCTCATGGGGCAGAACATGAGCTGGCTCCCAGATAGCTGCGGGGGGGAAGCAGCCCTTGGCAGGCACATGGGGGAAGACGGCAGCTATTTTAAAGCAGTGCGACAGCCTAAGGAAAGGGGTCTGGGTTTTGGGTTGAGGTTTCCTGTGATCCTTTATTCCAAATAATGATGCATTCATTAATTTGCAGATCACAAGGCCTTAATATGAGGAAATTTGTTAAAGAAATTCAGGCGTGCTGGGAGAATTGCTTCCTTGCCATGCATTAGCGAGCATACCCGCAAAGTGCCAGCAATCACTAAGCCTCCCCTCAGCATTCAGAGCTCTGTACAATAGAGTTTATTATTTTTAAGCTTTTCAGACATCAGTGTGGCAAATTTAAGAGCACTATTTGGAAGATTAAGACACGAACACCACCGTATTATTCAATTTAGCTCCAACACTAAGCATTTTATTTCTGTAGACAGTCGCGACTAAACCTCCATTTCCAACTGCCAACAGACAGAAATACTTACAGCTTTAAGTCACATTTCAGCACGGTCTTGCAAACCAAATTAAGGAAACGAGAACAAGGAAATTACTGTCATTATGCAAATAGTGCCCAATTACTGCCAAGCCATACAGAACCAACCTTCAGGTCGCTGCCATAGGTTTTGAAACTATACACGTACAAATTGCAGCAAGTGGAAAACTGTTGTGGGTGCAGCCAGGTGTGAGGTTATCAGCACATCTCCAACAGCTGTATTCTCTAAGCACTCGCTGCTTTCTGCGTTCACACAGGCACAGAGGCACACAGCTCTTGCTAGCCAGCTTCCCCAGCTCACTGCCCCTAGCAGCAGTGACACTGCCATGAGTTCTGGCAGCCAACCCACTGACCCCCACCACATGTGGCTCTGGTTCCTGTGTTCTCAGCCCATAAGAGTGCCAAGAGCATCAGTAATCTCACTCTCAGCCCCACGGACAGGTACTGGCTCACCTTGAACAGGTGATGCTTTTGGCAGAGCACGCCGCAGAATTAAGGCAGTCACTGAGCCGCATCACTCACTCCTCTCTTGAGCTCCTATCTGGGGCCTTCGTGGATGTCTACACCACCAAAAAGCATCACAGCCCATGTTATACCCCCAGAGGCACAGAAGCCAAAAGCCTTTCTTCTTCTTCAGACACAAAGGGCAGCCACATTGCAGCAGTCTGAAACACTCACCATCATCATTAGGGTGAATGGCACAGGATAAATTTTTAACTCTGTTCAACATAACTCAGAGAACAGCATGAGACACTGAACTGCAGGAGGAGGCAGCACAGAAGACCAACGTAACAATAATGTTAGTGCTGTGTCAGCAGGCTGCCTGCAAGCCCAGGGCTGCCTCGGGGCTCGGTAGCTGCAATACAGAGCCTTTCATTTCCAGGTCAGCAGCTCAAACCAGAGGCACATTCACACAGAGATGAAGGCAAGCATCGAGACAAGGTGAATGACATACCAGTTCCCTGGGACATGAGCATCTCCTGGAGGTGAGGTGCCAGCAGGAGCCCGGCTGTTGTGCACATCAGTGGGAGAACAGGCACAGAAACATACCATGAACAAATGCAGCCTCCATTTTCCAACAGGCCACTTTCTCAGTGACTGGCTCAAATCGGGTCAATGTTACTTTATTTTAATTCTGCTTAGCGTTGGAAACTGCAGAGCTGAAGTTATTTAGCTACTGCCAATGGTACAAAAAAACCCACCAAAACAGACACTGCAGACAAAGGAGGGAAACAACAACCCAGCGCTGTTTCTCCAGGCAATTGCTTTCTTCCTTGTGCTAGGAGAGAAGCAGACTTGGAAGCATCTCAATGATACTGCTGCAAAAGGACTGCATGTCAAGCTGGATAAGATTCAGGACAGCAGGAATTCCCCTCATACAAAGCCCATAATCACCTGTGGATGAGAGATGAAGCAGGTGGATGTGTGAAGCGGCAGGGAAACAAGGAGAAGAAACACTCGCAGCCTGTGGGATGCAGCTCCCATCAGCTCACAAGCACACAAGACAGCTCCACAGTTAGATCCCTTCAGATCAATCGCACAAATCCTCATGCTGAGCTGCTTTACTTGAGAGGCCAGCGTTAGGGAAAATAACCAAGTGAGAGGTTCAGTAATTGAGCTCCTTGGATGAATGCTGCAAAACTGTATGCACCTTCCAGCAACAGCCAGGAAAATGGCGTGCACTGCTATCCCAGCCTACACAGCCAAAACGCCCCAATTTTTGAGCCTCTTCTAAACAATCTGCTTTCACACCCAAAGGGCTTAGCAATCCTCTCCCCTCTTCTAAATCGGGCTCAAGTCTCACTGCACCTGGCAAGTGCTGCTGAGTGGTGAAAAGCTGCTAGCAGGGGTGATACCCTCACTTTCCAGTTTAAACAAGTTGCCATCTTTGGCAACGATACCACAGGATTTCAGCCCTCCTTTGGCCAAGGAACACTTCTCCAGTGTCTCTTCTTCATTGTTCCAGGGTGAGAATCACAAAACCCAGCATTAGCCTGGAGAAGTTACATGCAGTGCATCCCCTATAGTGGA
The DNA here is from genome assembly GCA_030625065.1 of Alectoris magna. Classification (NCBI taxonomy): domain Eukaryota; kingdom Metazoa; phylum Chordata; class Aves; order Galliformes; family Phasianidae; genus Alectoris; species Alectoris magna. The sequence continues at coordinate 9,045,520 of CM060576.1, read as the reverse complement.
GGTTTGCTTTAACTCCTGGCTACAGACCTGCCTGAAATCTCCACGCCACCTAGAAAACAGCTTTCAACTTCCTCAAGAGCCTTAACCCAGCCTCCAGCACCTCTGCACCAAGGGCAGCAAGCTACTGAGCAATAATTTAGGCGAAGATACTCAGAGAGGAAAGGGTTTGGGGTTCTGGGAAAGGCTGCAGCAGACAAGCAGAAGCACAGACTTCATGCTGACCAGGTGAAAGCTTCTTTGCAAGAGGGATGGGTTTCCCCACCACTGGGCCATGGCCACAGCTGATAATAATGTCATGTAATAAATACCCCAGAGATAAAAGAGCTGGCCTCAGCTTACACCCCTAAAAGACTGTCATTAAGGTGATTTAGTGGGTTCCTCAGCAAGGTGCACAAGGCACTGTACTCAGCTACATAACCACAGGTATACAATGGGAAAAAGCAGCAGAATAGTTTAAAGGAAAAAGGTAGAGGAGCACTGGAAACCTGCTCCACCAAAGCTGGCCGCTGACTTCAAGGTAATGGAAACAAACGAACGCAATGCTAAGGATGCCCAGCTCAAGGAGCAGCTGCCTCCCAGGACAGCATGGTCCCTGAACACTGGTACAACCATCGAAGTGGATGCTGTTCTCTTTTCCCTAGGAGAGCAGAAGAAGGGCCCAGGCCTTCCGCTCTGGGCTTCTCATTCACTGTCTACAGAGCAGGCTCTGACTGCCTTCACTGCCACAGCACTACTGGGCTGGAAGGGAAACGCTGTTACAGAAAAGGACTTGCAGCACTGAGCAACGTTCAATAACTCACTCAAGGTCCCAGGAAGTGATTGAACCCAGGACACGTGAGTCACTACGTACTTATTTATCAGAGATCACCCTCCTCACAGGTCACCTTTCCAGAAACCCTCCCAATCTGTATACAACAACACTGCTAAGAGATTATACTGAATTACACCGAGACAGAGATTAATTAGTGAGCTTCCCTTCCAGCCCAACAAGCTTAAAGTGCTGCTTTGGAAATAAAACCCAAACTGCACCACGTTGAAGCAGACAACTCCCTCAGCACTGCAGACAGCCCCACCAGCAGCATTTGTCAGACCTAAGACCCAGCTGAAGATATGAGGGTGAGTCTGGCTCACATTTAATCACTTTGTTTTGAAGATGACCTCCAGAGAGTCAGAACATATACCTATATGAGAGTGTGTTTGCAACTTCATTCATAAATGCTTCCGCACATCTCCAGATGAAGCAGAGTATCACAGCTTTAGAGCTGCTCTGAATGCCAAAAAGCCTTTTCCCTTTGCATGATGCCTCACCTTGAACCTGGCCTGGACAACACTCTGATATATGGTCTGATTTTCTGGTGGTCCTGTGTGGAGCCAGGAGTTGGACTCAGTGATCTTTATGAGTTCCTTCCAACTTGGGATATTCTATGATGCCTCAGCCCCAAGGCTCTAAGCATGTCCTCATCCATCCACAGACACCAGAAGTGGAAAACCTTTGGTAGCACCTTCCACAGCCTTTGGGCACCCTGGCTGATCAGAGCTGCAGTAACAAAATTGCACATCCCCAAGGAAGCAGGGCTGGGGCCAGCACAGGGCAGGCAGCTACACTGCCATCAGCCCAAAACCTGCTCAGCTCCAGCACAGAAACAGCAGCAGGTGCAAAACTCTCCAGCAAGGAGATGTGTTCCCAATCCAACAGACAGTCAAACCAAGCTGTGAATATCTACAGCACTCAGATCATTTTCAGATGATGGCAACAGTAAAGTATGAGGCAATAGGTCTGGAAAGGGCCACCACAGGATGGGATTTGCTTTTCGTGCAATACAATGCAGCGTGGGTCTAGCCAACAACTTTATGCACTATTTAAGCATCTAGTGGCTTCAGTCTCCGTATACAAGCAAATTGAACTTGTCAGAGTGATGTTTTATACATACCCTGTGCAGACATGTCAGTAAGAAAGAGCACAGCTCTTCTGGGTGGAGCAGGAAGGGAGGGACGGAGGGAAGGGATGTGAGCACATCAGGAAAGCACTGGGCTGCAAGTTGGGAAAGCTTCACAGCTACACATCCTGAATGGGCCGATATGAAAATGAAAGCAGAGCTCAGTTCCCAAAGCAGCTTCACAGCCCTGCCTGGCAAACTATGAGCTGTATTCAGCATCTGCCCCTACCTGCGGCTGCCTGACCCGAGCCAATGCAGAGGAGCTTCCCAGGAGGGAGGGAGCCCTGAACAACCTGCAGGACAGCTCAGCACAGTTCACCAGAGTCTGCCACACAATCCCAGTGCTGCAAGTGGAAAACTCCAAAGATTTCACCTCTGAATGCACTGAATGACCATTTTCTTCTTTCAAAGTTGTCTACTTGCTTCAGCATCAAGAAATGCACTTTCCAAATGTACTGCTAGGAATAGGGTGTTGTAAACAAAGTTTTACAAAAAAGGAAGGTTAGCACACAACATATTTTTCTCATTACTTCAATAGATCCTGCGAGCTCTGCAAGCCTAGTAGAGAAGGAGTCTATTTAAAAACCTAGGGTGGGGGAGAATTAGCTCACCAAAACCATAAACAGATTTGCTTTGCAATTTTAGTCCAAGAGAAAAACAAGACTGGGTATGTGCATATCGATGAACACAATAGCACAATCATTTCAAAAACAAATGAACTGGGAGGGAGAGGACATGAGAGGAGGGTGGGGGGAAAGGAAGAGTTGAGGAAATGGGGCCAAGTCCTAACAGAAGAGATCTGAGAGTTGGGCTCTCAAAGCTCCTCCAGAAGATACTGGATGCCCTGCATGTGCCAGAGCAGGGCTGGGAGCACGCAGAGAGGATGACACAAGCTGCTCTAACACCACGATCTGCCTCTGTGTGCAAAGCCTCGAGTAACAAACTACATAATTTTCTGCAGATGTAACACAGAGGAATCCTTTCCATTCACCCAGTGACCTTCCACACGAATAATCCAAATGCACTATTACTATCTTTCAGTGGCAAACACTGAGGATCTAAAACTTGATCCTTTTCTCCCTGCTCCCTCTCCCATGAGGCCACGACTCTGTTTACCAAGCTGGGCTGGCAGGGTCCGAAGCTTCCCCCTCTTGGTCTCACCAAATTCTCTATCGCTAATGGGAAGGCAATGCCAAGCGGTGAGAGCGCACCAACATTCGCTGCACGGGCAAGGTGACTGACAGGTGGTATTTGAGGACCCACCTAGCATGTGATTAATCAACTACCAAGGCAACGTCAAAAGAGGACACTTCTCAGGAGACCCCGGCACACCCTGTGCTACAGCAGGCCCCATCAGCTCATTTCCATGAGCTGAGCAGGCTGGATTTAGCCTGCAGACCTGGAAATGTGACAGGAAAGTGACAGTTACGGTGGCAGCATCAGTACTGTTCTGCTCCCCACAGGGTCAAGGACTGCTGAAGCCCAGCAGCAAGCAGATTCCAGGTATGGCACAAATGGGGTAGAAATCTTTCCAGGGTTGGAAAATCTCCCCTTCTAGAGGGATACTGTCATACAACCGCAAACAGAGGGAACGAATTCCCCACCAGCTACTGTCTGCTCACCAAGGCTTAGCCACAGAACTTCATTTCTTGCATAGGAGATGGCTTTGCTCTGGTATGAGATGCAGTTTTTTCTTCAAAGCTGTTCAAAGGCATAATGGAAAAAGGGAGGGCTATTTCCAAGAGTACATCATCCACCCACAGAAGCCAAGAGGGAAACGCATCACCTTCCTCGCCCCCTCCCCCACAGTACAGGGCAGATACACACTTACTAAGTTATATGTATTCTTTAGATTGAGGGGCGAAAAAAAACTTATCAGTGGTTCAGCACAAACATGTGAGCACCAGCCAGGAGATAAGTACAAGTGCATGGGACATTTAAATGCCATCCTGTCCAAGGCACAACACAGAGATGAAAGAAAAACCAGTCCCCTTCTCAGAATGCTGGAGCACAACCCAAGGGCTACACCAAGCACAGAGCAGGGCATGGCTCAAAGGTTAACAGAGCAAACCATCACGAGATCATTCATTTCAGCCATCGGGCAAGGAAGCCATCCACAGGATGATCTTTTTAACCACTCTGCAGCCTTAAAGGAGGAATTTCTATTCATCCCCTCTCTCATCTTTCTCCTTTCCCAGTGCCTCACAATTACTGCGCATGGTCAGCCACTGAAATCAGTAATTATCCCACAGTTATAACACAAACAGTCCCAGCTGGGTAAGGCAGAACCACGCACTGAACACATCCTGGCAGCAGGCTGTGACCTACCTGCAGAATGGAGCACGTCCTTAACCCTTCATTTTCCAGTTCATCTTCTTTGCTTGCACGCATCTTTAAAGTGCCAGTAGTCGACTCAGGGCTGGAAGAGAGCACATTGGACAAAAAATTACCACTACAGCTGGGGAGGAGGAGGTGACCCTTGGTTAGTAAACACCAAAAGTACAAACGTAACTCCAATCAGCTTCACCCCTGCCCTTAGCCATGCCACCCACCCCACCTGCCACAGCAAATCCTCAGTGAAGAATCCCATAAGGTGCTTTTTCCCCTGGGTCAGTGAAGCTGTGGCTCACCAACAGGTAGCCAAGCCCTCTGACCACACTGCCCAGCACTCAGCTAGGACGTGTTTAGAGAAGCAATCCCAACCTGAGCAGCACTGCCGCAGCAGGCATCTATATATAACTTGCAGCTTCACTTTTAGCTATGTGCTTCCTCTCTGCCCTCCATTTCCCTCAGCTGCTGCCCAGTCCCCATTCCCTCATTCCTGGACAAGCAGCAAAGCCAGCCCAATGCATTTCATAATTTCTACGTTTAACTGTATAAAGGGATAAGCGGCCGAGCGGATTTCTGAGTCTGACTTCAGGCAGAGGGAGAAAACAAAGCATTTAAAAACAAAAGAGTTACCCTGGAAAAAGGCTTTGCAGCAAGGATGGAAAACAGGAAAGCTACACTGTGACTCCAAAGTAAAGGAAGATGTTTACGTGTTGACTCTCCTGCTGCAGCATGGCCAGTGACCACAGTGAAAACTGAAAGCCAATGAGGTTTCAACATGCTTGGAAAGATCCCAGCGCTGAATGAAGGGACCTTGACAGAACAGGTGACAACCTCTCAGACGCCAGCAAAAGTTGAACATATAATAAGAAACAAACATTAGACTGCTGAGGGAGCGTTTTTTATTTCAGCAGTGTGTGTAATTGTCCTGCAACAACTTGCACAATGCTGCAGCCTCCAAAACGATGTGAGAGCAGATCAGCCACAGCTGCTTATCTGCCGCTGCTGCTCCGACAGCAGCACGGGGAGCACAGCCAGCTGCTGAGCTGTGCCACGGGTTCCTGCTGCTCCCACTGCACAAGCTCGCCTGGCTGTGGCAGGTTTAATAGCATCTGCACGCTCCTTTAGGGATGAAACATACGTCTTAGGCTTTAACAAACAAGATTTCTGGATCCTTGGGGCATCTGAATTAAGACGAGTGACCTTGCTTGTAACAATTTGAGTGCCTTTCAATTCCTGCGTTAAAGGTGTTTTAAATAGAAACTCGGGCTGGAGGCAGAGCAAATCGCAGGTCCCTAAAACCTAGTTCTGGAAAGAGAGCAAAAAAACTGCACATTTGGCAGCATGGGCTGCTATACCACCCTCTGCAGCTCCTGCCTGAATTGCCTGAGGCTGCCGCCTCCAGTAAGACAATGCGTGGGAGAGGTGGGGGTAAGGGGCATGAGCTGGGGTTCCTTTGAGCAGTGCATGCCAATAGCTCAGCTGCCTGTCATGGAAACTATGGGCAGCCAAAGGCAACCAAGGAACGCTTTTTTCCCCAAACTTCTTTAATACACAAAAATCCCAGGCACGTCTGACAGCTACGATACACTCAGAGAGCTGCTCAGGTCCCTCTGCATTAGGGATTTCCACTCTGTGCCAGAGCTATTCATTACAGAACTTCACCTCCCTCCCAAGCATTACAGCTTCCTTGGGACTGAATAAATGGCTCAAAAGCTGCAATTCAAGAACGAATACAAATTTATTCCTAAAATGTAAGGCCTGACACAGAGGATCAGTCACTCCAATGTACCTATGGTTTGCAATCCGCAGTGCCTGAGCCACCTGGGACAACAGGTTTGTAAAAAGCCAGGGAGAACAGCAGGTCCCACATCAGCATTCCCCAGTTCCTGGGCAGGATCCACTGCTGTGTTTGAGCACACAAAGGGGGTCTCGGTACTGAGAACTCAAAGCCCCAAGAGCAGAGATTGTTCTGGTTTGTTTTCACTTGGCAATCTCACCTCTGAGTTTTTTTTAACAGCCCTCCTGCTCTGCTCTGGGTTCTTTTTGACGTTACTGGAAACCACACGGTGCTGTCCCAGAACAAAGCTTCCTTCCAGACCTGCAGAAGCAACTCACAGGCCAGTTGGGTGCCAAGGGCAGTGGAGGAGGCAGCCTGAACCCAGCTCCCCTCAGCCTGCCCTGCAGGAGGGCAAGCCGCCAAAGTGCAAAACCATCCTCAAATGACAGAAACGAGTCCACTCTGGTCTCCAGAGCAGCACCACGACGTTTCACCTCTCTCTTGCAGGCTTTCCTTCCTTCTATTTCCAGGCAGGGAAGCAGCTCACACACGCACATACTTTGTACAGTTGCTGCTTTGACAGAGACCAGCCGCGTCCCTGCTGCAGCACGGGACGTTCTGTCCTACAACAGAGATCCCATGCCGTGCTGTTGTGAGTCCTGGAACCCACAGCAAAAGTGAAGAGCTCACCCACACTACGAGACCCAGAATGATGTGCTGCTACTCACATCTGCAGCCCAGAAAAACTCCTTCCTGGGACTGCACACCTTGCTCACCCATCGACAGTACAGATCCCTTGGCTGCTCATCCCTATAAAATGGTTCTTTCGTCCAGACAAAGACAAGTTGGCATTCTTGAAAAGACTCCCGAAGCCATAGAACATAACCTGTCACCTCTTGCTTATTTCAGACTGACAACAACCCCTTTAGTCCAGGGCTGTGCTGTGCAGAAGGACCCCAGGAAAGCACCTGGACAACTCCTGCATGTGGGAGAATGAACCGCACCTCCATCATCGCTCAACATGAGAAGTATTTCCAAGGCATTTTTATCTTCCAAGCTTCCTAAACCACCAAATCCAGTGTTTAACAGTCACCACTTTTAGAGAAAACGTTGAGAAATACTTTAATCTCAACTCTTTTCTCCACAAATCAGACCCTGACCTGTTTTCCTATCCACCGTGACCATGGAAAAGGGAGTCCACCTTCCCCGCCATGCACTTCTAGCTACCTACAGACTCACTCTCTCCCTCCCTCCTCTCTCAGCTGGAGCCCAACAACCCACGCTCTCTCACACGAGCATTTCCAGGCCTCCAGTCAACTCAATCACGATGCTCTGGCCTCCCTCCAGCTGACCTCTCCTCTCGTGCCAACAGCTGAGGATGAAGGCTCCTTCCCTCGGTGCGGTACCTCCCTGCAGCCAGCTGCTCTGGGGCAGCTATTTTCAGCAAAGGAGCACCCAATCCCCAGGACTTCACAAGCAGATACAGCCCTGGCCCAACTCACCTCTACCTGAGTCATATTTTCCATTCCAAAGGGAAGAAACCATGAAATTATTAAGCTAAAAATTCCTACTGCGGTGTTTTTAAAACTTTAAATCCTGCCTAGGTCAGGTTTTAAAATGTGCATCATGCAGGAGAGCTCAGCAAATTGCAGTTAGCTTCTCCCCATAGCAAAAGGGACCAGGACAGCAGGATCCCTCTCCTCTCACGCACTTTTCCCAGCCCATACAGCTGCTCTTAGGCAGGCAAAAGCTGGGGCTCCTCTTCCTTTAGGCAACCAAGCTCCAAGCAAGGAGATAAAATAGGAGATTCCCGCATGCAAAAAGAGGCCCATACACCAGGGACACGAGCATCTGAATTTTACTTACGGCCATCAATTATTTGAGAGCAGAAATTGCTTTTGTTGCAGGTTTTACATACGGCACAATGGAGCGCCCATCAGCCGCGTGATTGCTCGGCCCAGCACTGCTCTCCCTTCTGCCAAACAACCTCAAGCCAACAGCATCCCCAAGGGATGTGGGGCACAAACCCCGCTCCCACATTCCCTGAAGGGTTCCGCACGGTGAGCTGCATCCCAGATATTCTCCATCCCCGAATGGGGAACTTTGTATCTCACAGCTAGTAATGGAAAGCCACGCCGACAGCTCTTACGCCGTGCACAAAGATCTTTTTAAGGTGATTTGTCATTCAAACTGTCAGCTTGAAATCTAATCGTTTCTTTTAAATGAATAAAATATTATACATTACATTCATGGGCTGCAACCACTGCCAAATTCCTCTGTCATTTTCTTTTTTACGGGATTATAATCACATTCCTCTTTTAATGTTGTGTTCACTTGCCTTAGTGCCAGCGAGCTGAGCGGCTACACAGCGAGCTGGGGACTTCAGAGCACTGCACAGCAACCCAAAACCAAGCTGAAAATGGAGCAGGACACCGCTCCACCCCACTGCAGGGAGGTCCTTCAGGAAAAGCACATGTAGGTGCTGGTCATAAAACAGCAGCCAAACCATTTCCAGACATCGGTGTGATTTTTTAAAGTAGGATTACCATTAAAAATCCTTAATTGTGTGGCAATCACCGGGAAGGACAAGCTTGGAGCTCCTGCCATCCAGAAGCGCACAGCTTGTGCACAGATTGGAAACAGCTCAACAGCCAACTCAACAGAGGTCACCTGGCTCTGTCACTGCGGGGCACACAGCCGCTCCCAGCTCGCCTTCTCCTTATGCTCTCCTCCTGCTCCGAGTGGAAGCGATGCACCGAGCCAGCTCAGGTCCCCAGAATGCAGGCAGCACTTGCTCTCCATGCCACAAGAGGTGTCCCATCCTGCTCCCCACAGAGACAGGACTGGCTCACGCCTGGGGACACGATGGGGAGTTACACAAACCAAGCACTTTGGCATTTGTTGCTCAGACTCCAAACGTCCCTTTCCCCCCTAAAAACTTGGAGCTCAAGCAGTGTTTGCTAGCACAAAGAAGAGACATAAAATTGTCAAGAAATGGAAGCAAAAACTCACCCAAATGAACAGGCAACTTTTACAACACTAACACAAGAAAAATGGTGGGCTTGGTGTTTTTTTTCCCTCCCCCTGCAAAGCACTTCTTTGCAGGACAGTGTGCCTTTACAAAAGCATTCTTCTGAAAGCACTCCTCCTGGAAGCTCCCTCTCGGACAGCTACTGTTACAAATGTGTGATAAAAGACTCATTCAGCAGTTCTGGCACACAAACAGCACCAAAATGGCATTGCCGAGCCATGCAACTTTATCACAAGCCTCATAACATTTGTAGAAAGAAAAGATGCTGTTGCTGAGAGCATCAGGCAGGGAAAAGCTTCAGCTCCCAGGGCCGTGAGGATGTGGGGTTTCACTGAGGCAGGGGGTCAACACAGATAAGTGACATCGTGGCTCTGGAAGAAAACCGTCAAGCAGGAACAGATCGTGCCCAGACCTCCAAGGACAAGCAGAGGAACTCTCGACGCACTGTCAATGGATTTGGCACTGCTGATTCCTCAATTTTTGGTTTTTGGGCAGGTGCAGAACCACGCTGTGAATTTCAGCTATGGAAGCACCACCTGAACATTGCCATCCCAAACACTGTGCAGACCCACGGAGCAGTCCCAGTGCCAGCACTTAGCTCCAAGCAAAGACAGAGGCATTCTGCCTGCCTGGACAGGCTGCTGAGCTGATCTCCCCATCTAACCCTGCCAAAACACCCAAGACATTGCTTACATGTCAGCCCATGCAGGACCCTCTGCACATCAGCTTTCACTCTGGACACACGAGTAGCTGCCTCACCAACTCTTAACTTCAGTTTGACAGAGCAAAGGGAACACAAATGTCCATGCACACAGCCAGCCCCAAGCACAGCTCTCCTCCCATTCCTCTCCTCTTTTCCTCCTCTGCCAGGAACAAACCACACAATCGAACCGGACTGGGCATCCACAGCGCGAGGGAAAAGAAATATTTCAGCAATGAATACATTTCAACTGGAATCTCCCAGGAGACGGGATTAAAAATGAAGGGGGGAAGAAATAAATAAAGGGAGGAGAAAAGAATCAGCTTGTCAGGATCAGCACCGCCAGCTCCTACGGCCATAACTCAAGCCCCAAACAGCACAGGATTGGCTCCAGGGCAGAACCCAGGCTGGTGCGAGGCAGTGGGAGGAGGACATCGCTGCAATGAGAGCAGTGCTGTACCAGGTGCTGGAGATGCACCTTTGTGAGGGCATTTTCTGCCTCTGACTGGATTAAAGGCATTTTATAAAGGAAATGAAAAAAATAAACAAGCTATACTCATGTGCTGGTTTAAAAGATCCATTTTTATGCACATCTTATAATGTGATTAAGAGCTGAACTTTGCTTCCCCCCCCCCCCCAAAAATGCTGGGTGCACAACAAGCAGATTCACCCGCTTACGTGCAGCTGATGGCATTAGCTTTTATTTGTATTAGCTTTTATTTGTATTAGCTTTTATTTTTGGAAAAATATGAAGCGTCGAGGGGGAAATGAAACAATGCAATACTTCTTTGGGATGGTTTCTAACATTAGGAAAATATGCAAAGAAAATAGCGTGGCGATCCACTCGCATAACCTTCCCACAGAACGCAGGGCCCGCTTTTATAAAATAATAAATAGTGTTTCAAAGCATTTGGACGTTTTTAAAAACAACATCTGACATTTTGGACGTCACCGCATCCTGAGGCTCCGGGAGGGAACCGGGGACCTGCTCTGCGTGTTGGCTGCGGCCGCCTCGCCCTGCACACAGCCCTGGGGGCACGCGGGGACACTGCAGCCCCTGCCCTGCAAGCACCTCGTGGCAAACTTGCTCCATTCAACCCATGGATTCCTTGCCTTTGCTCTAGCAGTCCCCAGGTGTAACCTCAGTGCGGGCCGCTCCTGGTGGCTCATCGTGGATTCCTTTCCAAGCAGCTCCTGGGCACTGCAGCCATCACACAGCAAAGCGCTCAGGAGCTGCTGGCTGCACTCTTAAGCAAGGAAACAAACGTAAGTTCTCATCGACACCGCTGGACTTGTGTTTGCATACGGCAACAAAGCACCTCCGCAGGGGAACGCTTTCTCCTCCCAACACACCACCACTCACACACGATTACACACGCAGTTATTTTACTCACAATTCCTATTTTCTGTTTTAAAAAAAAATAAATAACAACTGAAACGGAGCCTCTCGGTGCCAACGCTCCGTCTCCACAATTCAGCGTACAGAACCTCCCTCGTTTCCTTTCTATAGGAAGCAGCCCCAGTGCGCACACCGCGCTTCGCCATACAGATCGCCCCACTCAGCTTAGGGAAAATTTAACACTTCCTCCCCGCCCCGTTTTCTTATTAACCTAAAATGGGATTATTGAAATGAATTCAGAAAATAGCGTGCATCCACCATGAGCCCAGCAGTCCGGGCCTTCTGCATGCAATGGTTACACGCTAATTATCGTAGCGGTGGGATTATTTCCCATTCACATCTGGAATTTACAACACCGCGGGGAATTGATTAAATTAGCAGGAAAATACAAAAAAAAAAAAAAAAAAAAAAAAGGAATCGAGGACATTTTAAATTCAGCACAATTTCCTTTGAATTTTCTTTTCAGCTTAATGCCTCCAAGGAACCCCAGCACCAACCCCAGCACCAGGCAGCATTTCCGAGCATTAAGAGGCAGAACAACAACCACATCTCTGGCACAGGCGCTTTGGGAAGGCGATGCAAGCCTCCCTTGTTTACCAGCTTCTCTGGTGTTCACAACAGCATCTCTCTTGCCTCCTGCTAATCGCACCCTTTTCCACTCAGCTAGAATTTTTAAAGTGAAAACCTCCTCATATATGGCCAACGAGCCTTCATTTCCAAGCCTAGGAGCTCTGTTGTGTTAGGAGCCCACTGCTGAGCTTGCTGCACACACCTACGCAGGAGCAGCAGGATGAAGGCAGGCATGTCCCACTGCTCCAGCAGCATCTCGGCTCCTGAGGGCTTCAGTCCTCAGACAGCTGGCAGGTGAGAGAGGGACAGAGTCCACAGCTGCCACCTGCAAGAGCTGCTGTCTCAAGCTGTTGGATCTACCAGCTGTGTATTGGTTGCTGCTGGGGATCCTGGAGGCACTGCCAGAGCAAGGCAGAGATTTCCAGTCTTCATCTCAAGTCCGACTTGCTGCCTCTCTACACCTTGCTGAGCAGCAGGACTGTGAGCACACAAGGACGCTGCATCAGCCTGCAGTGCCATTCGTGTGGCGGCTGCCCCTGAAAGCAGCAGCTCCTTCTGCCCTCACCCGCTCAGCTCCAACTGCTCTGACAGCAAGCTGCAAACTACAACAGGGGAAAAAAATAAGTAAAGAGAAAGAAGAAAGAGACCTATCCCCAACACCAGAGAAGATCAAAGCAGGAACATGAAAACTTTGAAGTCCCTTTAAACAACTGAGGCTCTTCGTCTTCTGAAGCTGTGGTTTTGCTCCTGCCCCCCACACGCTGCTGGGGATCCACAGGCTGTTCTCAGACATCCGCAAACTGTGACGGAGAAAAGCAAAGGTACTGCTCTGCAACCTGCAGATGGGAGACTCCTGTGGGAAACAACACTGCCCTGGAGAACACATACGTGTCCCCAGATCACAGAGTAAGATGGAAAACTACAACCCAAGGGTAGGCACAAGTAAGCAGCAGCATGGACTTGAAGCAAGGTCAGGCAGTATGCCAGCCAAGCCTATTTTGCCAAAGTCCTATGCAAACCCTCGCTTTGAAGGCCCTTCCAGGCACACAGCCAAGCTCGGGTCACTCCTCATCAAGTGGGCAGAAATGCTCCAAAGAATCATCGAATCATTAAGGTTGGAAAAGACCTCTAAGAACCCAAAGTCCAACCCCACCCCACCATGCCCACTGACCACATCCCTCAGTGCCACATCCCCACAGTTCTTGAACACCTCGTGGGACAGTGACTCCCCGACCTCCCTGGGCAGCTGTGCCAGTGCAGGACCAAAGAAACTGGCCCTCCACCTGCAGCAAACAAGCCCTACCTGACATCTCGTGGTAACAGCCAGGCACCTCCAGCTCTCCTTGAGCCTGCAGGAGGGATCTGCAAATCCCCTGTGGCTGCTGCACCACCCCCAGCCCTTCCTGCTTGTAAAGTACCATTAAAGCACCAAATCCTTGGCGTTTCCCTAAAACACTTGGCTGCTCCTTACAACATCCGCTGCACTCAGCGCACAAGCAGCAGAGGCACAGAGCAGCCAGGGACAGGTGGGCTGCAGCCCCAGCAGAACATTCCCACTGCCCAGCTGGCTCTGAACCCAGCCCACATGCCTGCCCCTGCTCTGCTCAGCTCGGGCTTTCTCCCACTTTTCTTTATAAATTAGCTCTGCCCCTATTAGAAAGGCTCTCCTTTTCCTAAATATTTTCCAACACGGAAACGATCCTTAACAAAGAAAGGGAGAACAAGACCCGTTTCAGAAGAGGAGCCTGTGTTTCCATCCTGCCTAACAAACACAACGGCAGCCCCACGCAATGCCCTACACATGCCAGAGGATGACACCTTTCCAGCACTCACACCCACATGACTACATAGCACAAGCACACCAGGGGGCAATTAACCTGCATGCACCAAGCACGCAGACTCACCTCACCAGGGCTGGGAATAAGCCAAGCTCCGAGCAGCCCCATTTGTGCCACCTGCAGCACTGCACAGTCCCCCCAAGCTGGAGGAGCACAGCGGTGGTGTGCTGCTCATCTCCAAGATGCCACCTGCAGCCCCAGGAGTGATGTGGTTGAAGCCTTAAAGCAGAGATCTCAGCTCATTAAATATACCACTGGTTCCAAACAACCATCAACAGGTGTTGTTTGTCAAAGAGCACCAAACAGGCACAAAAAGAAACAAAGCAGCAAAAAAACAGAGTGACTCCCCATCGGAGTATTTGTACAATACTGGCATGACACCTTAGGCAAATAAATATTTGCTTGACCCACTTCCAAGAGAAGTTATTATAAGCTTCGTGCAAACCTCTTTATTTATCAAAGCACTGGAGCAGAGCACGCACCTGGCTGAAGGCAGATCCTCAAGCTAAGCTGTGGGGCCACACTCCTCATCTTCCTACAGGAACAAACTGACCCTTCTGTAGCAGTAGTCTGAGAACAGCCCCAAGACACCATTCAAGGGGAGGAAGGCTTGAGGATGCCCACACAAAACCCAGCACTGGATACCCTCTCCACTGCCTCTCACCTCTGCGAGTTGGCAAGAGCTCATGATATAAACCTGTCCCACCCAGGCACTGCTCTGTGTTAAGGACACTCTGCAGGCCACATTCCAAGGCGCTCTCCCCACCCTGTTCCTGACGTGGCCCTCTCAAGCATCCCTGTATTATGGAGGGAAAAAAAAAAAGCTCTTCTCCTTCGTCCAGAACAACCTCCCTCGAAGCTTCTTCCCTAAATCGAGAAGGCATCAGGACGCAGTCCTGCTCTGAAAGGAGAAAGAAAAGGGAAATGACGGCATTTCTGACAAGACTGGGAACACCCTCTGCACGAAAATGGCTGCAGAGCCTGCGAGTGCCCCCGGTGACAAACGGAGCGCCCCGGCTCTGCCCTGTGCCATGCTGTCATCGCTGTGCCCCAGCCCCACCGCAGCCCTGCCATGGGATTTCACTTCGCTCCATTTGCACTTTAAGCATTGTTATTTAGAACGCCGGTCCAGAGAAAAGAGAAAAACAAACAAACAATGAAGGGGAGAAGTACAAGACTGTTTTTCTCCTTTTAATTAGAAACATCACCCCTCTCCTACTCAACAAAGCCATCGCAGCTGGGAAAGGAAAGAGATGCTGCAAGCTTCCCCACACTGACCATAGGTCCTGCAGCACCACTGAGAAGGACCTCCTCCGAATCAGCCCCTATAGTGGGACCCACATTTGTCTGACCTGGAACAGTTGCCTATGTCACAGGCACCTCCATCCCAAGCTCCTGTTTTAATGCACGGAAAGAATCGCCTCCAGGAGGAAGATCAGAGTCTGGATGGGGTGATCACCCTCAGAACTACAGACCTGTGCCTGGGCAAAGGTGGGAAGGCCCCAGCCCTGGCACGAGGCTGTTCCCATCCTCTGCCTTTCGTTTGCACAGACTTCCACACTGCCTGCATTAGTAGTTTCCATTCCCAGCAGTTTTCCAAGTGAGCCACAGCCCTGCCTGCTGCTGCTGCTGCTTTATTGGAAAGTCAGCAAAGGCCCCGGAGCAGCTGCCCCAGCGCCCAGGCAGCCCCCAGGCAAAGAGACTGGGAAGGGGCAATAAGGGGTGGCTGCAGCACTGCGTCACCAGCAAGGCAAAACCAAGTTTTGGCTGTTTTACTCACCGTGAGAGGAGCTGGGGAGCTGCTTTCACACACCAGCACCATAGTAACCAAGGGAGATAAACAGCACAGCTCACACACACGGAGGCACCAAGTATTTGGAGGGAAGGAAGAGGAGGTCTGAACAGGAAAGGGAAAATCTTTTTGCTGAGAAGAACAGCAGAGGGGTGAGGGCAGGGTGGGAAGGACCCACAGAGCTGCTCACATCCCCTGCCCCACGGCCACCAGTGGGGACAGCAGCCCACTGCGGGCTGCTCTGGCTCGGCAGCGATTCCATGTGTCACCCGGAGTGACTTCAGGGCTACAAACCACCCCGGCTCTCATGGCAGCCAGAACCGTGGGAGCTGAGCCCTGCCAGAAAAACCACTGCTAAACTCCAGCCGTCCCCAGCATAATCAGCGCCAGCCCCATCTGGCCGCGTTGGGAACCAAACGCAGCCCAACAGCCACGTCCTTCCCACCATCGCAGCTGGGTCTGCGCTCGGGGCAGTGCGGGCACTGCTGCGCCGTGTTACGGCCGCGAAGCAGACAGCAGCCGGGCTGCGTTGAGCCACGGCCCCGAAGTTGTAGAGCACGTCCAGGTGACAGACCTCACCCGGCCAACGGGAGTTACCATTCAATGGTTTTCCCCAGCACTAAACAGAATGCCATCTCGGATGCGTTCGCTTCTGATCTTACACAGGGCTTTTTCCTCCCCTCTTCCTTCCTCGCCCCTTAAAGAGAACCCGTTCGGATGAGCTGCCCGGCACCCCCCGGCACCCCACCGGGACCGCACCCCACCGGCACGGCCGCTCCCCGCTCAGCCCCGCGGGCCGCAGCCCTCCGCTCCGCGAGCAGCACGCAGGGCCGCTCCGCGCTCCCCACGCCCGGACCCCCCGCTGACAGCTCCCGTACCTCCGCCCGCCCGAGGCTCCGCGGGGCGCGGGGAAGATCCCGGGAGGCGGAGAGCTGAGGGAGCTGAGGCGGCCGCCAGCCCGGCACTCACCGGCCGCAGGTTCCCCCGCCGCCGCAGCGGCTCGGCGCGGCTCGGCGGAGGCCCCGGCCCCGGCGGCGAGCGCGGGGCGGGGCGGGGCTGGCGGGCGGCGCCGAACGCGGGGCGGGCGGGCGCGGCACACAGCGCCATTAGCAGAGCTCCGGCTCCGGGCCGAGAGGGAAGGTGACGTCATCAGATCTGGGGGCGCGCGTGCGCATGCGCGGGGCTCAGCTGGTGGCGGGGGACCGGGAGAGCGGCGGGGAAAATTGCGGGCCGTGCCCAGTACGGCGTGCCTGCTCTGTGCTGCTCCGGGACATTGTATTATTGCCAAATTGCTGCTGGGTGGTGGAGCCCCTGACCTTGCTATCTGCCCAGGAAGGCTGCAGCCCAAGCCAGGCAAGGAGCCCCAGGATGCAGCAGGTAGCTGCCGAGACAGACGTGCTTGTGGGCATCGTTTTCCGCTGGAATGCAGGGAGCTGAGCGTGCTGTATCTCGGTTGAGTAATAAAGAAATAGCAGTTTTGTTTGAAAAAGGCTTGTTGCAAACATCCATGAGTTGTGGAGGTCCCAAAAGGGGGAACAGAGCTCTGCCTGCTGCACCCCTCTTGGTGAGAGGATGCAGAGAGCTTGGGGTGCCCAGAGAGCCGGGGATCTGCAGGGCTCACCTTGTCAATAAGCAGCATGCTGTGTGGCTCGAGGACAGCTGGTGAGGACTCAGCAGAGCCTGGGCAAAGTGGAGCTTGGGTACCTCGGGTATGATCTGAGAGCATGGTGGTACCCAGCACTGCATCCACTGCTGTGTCTCGGATGCTTGCCCCAATGTCCAGAGAATGGGGCATGCAGGTAGAGCAAGGCTGTGCTGCTCATGTGCTCCTGTGCACTCTGCTTTACTACTTCGTGCTCAGCCGAGCATGTATTCAGCTAGCAAAGGAATGCTGCCCTCTTCTGAAAAGGTGTTCCTGTGCTGCTGCAAGGCTGCCAGCTCCTGCCCTGGTATCAATGCGTCTCCTAAGGGCACTGAGCACAGAGGGCTCCTCACTCGCTGGCAGCACTGGGTGCATGGGATTTTTCCAGTTGTGCTGGCAGCAGAGCAGGTAGCTGCCCTGTGTGCATGGCCAGAGCCTGCCCACGTCTTGCAGCAAACAAGATCTGGGCAGGGTGCTGCTGGGCTGCTGCATGCTTCTATCCCCTCTGCTACCTGCAGCTGACACAGCTGGAGCACACCTTGGTCCTGCTTTGGCTCCTCCGTGAGGGAATGTAGTAATATTTAAATAGCTTAGAAAAGTCACCCCCTCTGCTTTTTCTGCAAAGGATATAGCAGAGCAGGATGGGAAGCTTGGAATAGAGGACATGCCTGCATCCTGCCAGACCCACAGTGTCCAAAAGCCCTTGCTGGAGGGCTGAGCTCTGGGAACGGCAAGCAGGGGCTGGGCTGAGCTGCTGAGTGCAGCACGGGTCTGGCACAGGGTGTACACTCTGAGCAGCCTTCTCCGGAGAGCACTGCTCTGTGACTGGCAGCAGGTTTCATAGGGAAATGGCTCTCCCAGGTCTTACTGTTACAGTAGAGCAACTTAAAGTTTCCTCCAAAAACACCAGGTGACAGTGAAGGCTCATTCCTCCCACCCACCCCCAGCAGCCTCCCCACAAAGTAACCCTCCTTCCTTCTGGTCCTCAGTGCATCAGTTCTTATATCCAGCAGCAATTCAGAGAGTGACACTGCAGTGATTGCCTGACCCATCCTTTGTGGCCCTAACCCACCTGACCCTACAGCAGAATGCATATAGCACCTCCATAGCAAGGCACTGACCTCCTCACTTCAGTCCCGGCTGCACAAAGCTTCCAGCTGCTACAAGGCAGCAGTTAGAGGGCACATTTTTCCAAGAGCTGAGCCCTCAGCCTCTGGGTGCCTTTCCCAAAGGACTCAGTCCTTTGGTCCTGACAGCTGTAGCCCATGCGGTTTATGCCTTAAGGGGCTTAAGTGTTTAAAACTTGAGTCTGGAAAATGAAATAAAGATATTACTAGAAAATGCCTGGCTGTAGCAGCCTCAAAGCATACGGAGACCAAGCTGCTGTGGGGCTCTGTGCCATCACTCCTACCCACAGGCCTGGTGGTCCGTCCCTTTCATAGAGGTACCTGGGGGCCTGGATACCACCAATGCCTGAAGA
This sequence comes from Alectoris magna, assembly GCA_030625065.1. Taxonomy (NCBI): domain Eukaryota; kingdom Metazoa; phylum Chordata; class Aves; order Galliformes; family Phasianidae; genus Alectoris; species Alectoris magna. The sequence continues at coordinate 9,027,023 of CM060576.1, read as the reverse complement.
ACTGACACTTCCTAACCCCTCTTCCATGGGGTAACATCCTGTTGAAGGCAGGATGATGCATTACCAGTGCTGCTTGGGTGTTGGTATTGCTGCTCCAAGTGGCAGCAAAGCATCCCCTGCCCTTGGCACTAAGGTGTTAATGATGCCCCCTCTCCACCTGCAGCAGAAATCAAGGCCTGGAAAAGCCAATGCTGGGACACTGTAACCCAAGGTTACACAGCAGAGGTAAGTGCCTTCCTCCTGCTGCTGAGCTCTAGCTGGGGAACCTAGGCTGCCTTTAAGGGTCTGCATGGTTTTCTGGTATTTTTTCCTCCTAAATGACCAAATATTCCCAAGTCTACCTACTGTACAAGGGCAGAAAGCTCTGTTAAATCTCTGTCTGAGCCCCAGCCTAGCCCAACTCCTCCATGGCCAGGTAGATCCTGGGTCCACTCCAATTCTCCCTTGGTACTCATAAGTTCTTCTAACTGTAGGCTGCAGAATGAAGCCAACATGCTCTTCCCTGCATAGGCAGGAGGAGGAGGTGTCCTCTAGTGGCAATGAGTCCCTGCATCGAGGAGATGCATTAGCAACAGATACCTCTGCACAGAAATCCCTGCCAACCTACAGGAAATCCCTGTAGCTCTCCTCTGAACAAATTGTATGTATTTTCCTCCTCCTCCATTGTCTGCTTGTGTGTATAGAGAGGAGACAACCTTTGAATGGGGCTTTCCCTACTCCTGGCCTTAGGATTTTGTAGGGCATCCAAGTACTTTGCCCTGGGTGGCCACTCTGTAGAGACTGGGCCCCCTGAGCTGGCCGGCTGTTAGTCCTGCCCCCTGGCAAGCCTTGGACTGGAGTAACCCTATGCTGACGGTACCGTGTTTGTTTTCCCTTTGCTGCAGGGGAGGTTGAACCTGAAGGATGGCCCTAACAAAGTGGTGTTCAGTGTAACAACAGTACCAGGGCATGTGCAGCTGCAAGGCCACTATGTACCTGTGCAGCTGGGATGGCAAGGTGGTGATCTCCGACATCAATGGCACCATCACCAGGTAAAGAGCCCTTCTCCCTCCCTTTGTCTTTCCTTCGTCCGTTAGGGGTAAAGTGTTCTTTCAAGGCAGCCAGGGAGGATGTCCTACTCCAAGACCTTCTGGATGCCCACCAGGCTGGATCAGCCTAACTTGGTCTGCTTTCCTTTTTTGGTCTGACACTCTTGGGCACACCTTACCGCATCTGGGAAAAGACTGGACTCATCGTGGCATTGCTAAGCTCTTCCACAAAATCCACTTGTAAGCCTCAGCTCAGCTAGGACCCCAAAGGGAAGTGGGAGGGTGATGGAGAGGCTGAGCAGGAGCTGGCATGAGGGCTCCTGACTCATGTATGCTGGATAACATAGCCTTAACTTTCTGCTGTTAGTGATGGCTGAGTCTTGCTGTGCTGTCTGGGATGCTGGGGGCACATGGCAGGGGTTTTTCACTGCAAGCATGTGACATACAGCACTGTTGCAAACTCTGGCATGAGTAGTTCAAGTGACCCTCGGTCTTCTTGTTGCAATCCATGTGAGAGGGAGCACAGTAGCAGAAACAGGGTGGGTCATTTCCCCTCGGCTGCGTGATACTCCCAGCCTCTCTGGCCGCTGAGAGGCACTGTGAGCCCGCAGATGGCTCATCCCCACCTCAGGTGGCTCTCCCCGGCTCCTGTCTTGTAAGAGCTCTGCGCATCCCAGCCTGAGCCGGGGGCTGAGCAGAGAGCTGTGCCCAGGTCACCTTGCTGCTGGTGGGTGTGCTGCTCCCTGGGTTTCTCAGCGGCAAGGCACAACAAGCAGAAAGGCTTCCCTGTGTTCTCAGGAACGGCTACAAGTTCCTCTGCTGCTCAGCCCGTGCAATCCGCATGGCACACATCACCAAGGGCTACCCAAGTGGATCAACGAGCAGGGCTGAGCCCTCCCCAGGGGCCCCAGCCTCTTCTCTGCCTCCCACAGGTACAGTCCTTTCCCATCACCGGTCCTGCACCCGGGGGATGGCATTCCCCTCCCTGCTGCTACACTGGGGATGCTGCAGCTTTAACTTTGGCTTCCTTGGTGCAGAACGCCTTTCCTGGGAGGCAGCAGGGCACAGCTCATCTTCCTTAGAGCTTCATGGTGAAGCTCTCACAGTGCACAGAATCTCTTCTGCTTTCCAAGTATTTACTCTGAGCCCCCAGACTGCCTGGCTGCATGTAGTCCAGCCTGCATTCTGACCTCTCATTTTTCACAGCCTTGGGCTGCGTGGTGGTGATACCTCCCTGCTGCTCTCCTGCCTTCTGGCCCTCCCTGGTCAGGATGTCAGTGCTTACAAGCAGGTGGGCGTGCCTGAGAGCTGCATCTTCACATAGTCAACCCCAAGGGAGAGCTGATCCAGGAGCTGATGAAGAATCTCAGGTCAGTGTAAGTGACATGCTGGTTCTTCACACCACTGGGTTAACGTGGATTTACCTATGAGAAGCATCTTGCAAGAATAGAAGAACCACATCCCTGTTGGTTTAGGGTGGACAAATGCCCATTTGCAAAGCTTCAGTTTTTTAGGTTGCTTCAAGCCCCATTATGTTACCTCTTATTGCTGCAGTTTATCCCATCACCCTGTAGGTACAAGCAGATAGTGGAGATTATGGAGCTGATCTTCCCTCCCCGTGGGCAGGAGGGGAGCATGGCTCTGCTGTGCCTAGTGGAGCTACTTTGCCTACTGGAGACCCCCCACCTTCCATTGACTTGAAAGCCTTCTCCTGACCCCATCACCTGTAAGGACCTGTCCCAGGGCTCTCTGCCCTGCCAGGACCAGGTGCTCCTCATTTAATGCTCAGCCATTTTGTACTTCTGACACACATCACGTTGTGCACTAAGGCAGCTCTTCTCATGGCACAAAGGGAACAGTAAAGAGAGCTCTGACTACTGAAAACTCACTGCACTCCTATGAGCCAAGTGTCTTAATGTTCTTCATCTTTAAACCTGGCTGTCTTTTAAAGGTGATGATGGGTCACCCTTGTTTATAGATGAGCCACTCGCATGCCCAGCACTGCTGTGTGGTGTAGCTGCTGGAGTGAAGCTGTCACGTGGCTTAACTCGTAAAGCTGGACGGAAGCTGCTGGGCTTTGAGCATTTTTTACTCGCAGCAATAATTAATAGTCAGTGCTTAATCCACACTGCCTCTTGTCCATGCAGTACAAGGCAGGAGCACTGCTGGGCTCCTTCCTCTGCTCTGCATCCAGCTTTTCCTTCTCTGATGCCGTGTGAGCGTGAACCACTTCTTGCTACTCTGATTCCCTCTCTTCCTGTCTAAATAGCCTCAGCATTTAACTTGAGCTCCCCGTCTTAACACAAGCCTGGTGTTATGCTTTCTCTCTTTTTTTTCCTAAAGCCACAGAAGTCATTTTGATACTGGAAACCTCAGCAAGAAATATTTTATTTTTCCTTTCCAGTACAAACAGCCTTTCAGCTTTTAACATCTGAACAATGTACAAGGTTTCAAAAACAATAAAACACAGCCTTTTACCAGTACCTATTGCCAGCTGCCTCGGAAAGCTGCCCAGCACAAAACAACTGCATGGGCACCATCTCCTTCCCTCTCTGCAAGCAAAAAAAAAAATTAAAAAAAAATAAAAAAAATGCCCTATTTTACACCAAGTTCCTTTCATTTTTAAAACACTGATAGCTGAGAACTGAAATACAAACTATCTTCAAGTGACTAGTCAGGAATAGTCCAAACATAGCACCACGTTCAGGAAGGTCAGACTTCTTCCCTGTCCCAGTTCAGTCAGTGCCAGCGCTGGCTTTGTGCTGCAGGAAGCCGTTCTGCTGCTTTCTGCCCCAGCCCTGGCTGCTCATCTTGGCAGAGGTGAGCCTGGGGCTGGGTTTTCTCTTTGGTTGCTGCAGCCCTTTTGGGGCCAGGGGCAGGGTGCTCCTGCAGGGCAAGGACCCGGCCCATGACAAAGGACTGCTTTGAGCTCCCTGCCCTCTGCTGGGGGACAGAAAGGAGTTCGTGCTGTTTAAGAGCAGGTTTCTTGGGATTCCCCAAAGTGGCTGGAGGTTGCTCCTCGGCTGGAGCAGGTTTTCATTCAGCAAAGCTGCAACTGGGTGCAGCACTCACCATTCCCATCGTGCAGAGCATCAGGGGTGACCTGCAGAGGCACAGAGTCGGAGCCAGGCTGGAAGAGCCCATGAGCTGCAACACTGAGCTGAGACAAGAACGTACCTCTGCTATAAAGTGCCAGAGCTGGTGGGGTGGAGGCTCTTAAATTTCCTCTTCATCCTTCCTGAAAACAATGTCCCTGGTGGCTGAGCAGCAGTGTGTGCCCATGCAACCCCTGGGAAAGGCAGGCATCTGCCCCACAGGGCCAAGCTGGCACTGCTCAGCACACACTGATTTTCCCCAGTCTTCGTGAGAAAGCAGGATGACATTGGGTACATCCCTTTGGTTTTCACACCACCTCCAGCCCCACGCTGACCCAGAAGCACAGCTCAGTCCATCCCCGGGCCTGAGCTCAGGAAAGGTCTTCTCAAGGTGCCTCCTCTCTCTGGGGTCCCTGGATCCTCAGCATCCCCATGGACCCAGGGGATCCCAAAGCAGAAGCAGGCTCTGATCCAGGATGGGGAAACCCATGAGCAGGTGCGCCCTCACGCTCACATCCTGGAGCAGCTGCACCTTGCCTGCCCTGGGATGAGATGAGGAAATCACGTTCACAGTTTAAGCAATAAAACAGGAGAGAACCAGAGCTGGAGGGCAGGAGGCTGCTCCACGCCTGGCTTTGTCTCCTCAGAGATCTACGCACACGTGTCTCTGGGAAAGACACAAGTTTTTCCATAACCCTTTGCATCAGTGCCAGGTGGAACAAGACAGAAAAGTACATTAGGATTGCAAACCGCAGCAGCACTAAGGGAGCACGTGGGCTCGTGCAAATGCTGCTGGGACTGGTGAGAGGTGCTCCGTGCAGCTCTTCAGAGTACGGCAAGGGAAACTGGGGCAGCAAGAGAAAGCTTGACAAGAAGATGAGCACCGTGACAGCGGATTGCTCAAAAATATATACACATACAATATACATATATATATGCATGTGTTTTCCTAATGCATATTCTCATATGCTCCATAAGGCATGTGCATTTGCATGGAGAAGGCAGCAGTAGAAATGGATTTACCTTCTGCAGGGAGGGCTGCCGGCCCAAGGAGGGGAGTGCAGCTCCCCAGGGCTGTGCGAGTACGTGTTGGCTTTGAAATATACAGTTCCTGCAGTGAGTTGTTCCCTGGAAGGAGCCCTGGCTCTATTCAGTCCCTGGATGAAGATGCAGGTGGTCTTTAGGTCAGAGAATTTCTGTTCCTCAACTGACGACTACAGGGTTTTATTCTTTGAGAAGCAACCAATCCACAAAAAAAATATATATATAAAATTAAAAAAATAATAAAAAATAAACAAAATAAACCTTCCCGCCTCCAGCTTCCTCCTGAATTGTCCTTCTGGGGTCATCAGCCCCTCAGCCCTCGCACCGCCCCCGTGCTGGTACCCGCTGCTGCAGGGGCTGCACAGCAAAGTGAGCACCAAAAACAACACAATTAAAAATTTAAGGAGGGGATGAAGGAGAAGGTATAGCAGCTTTTAGTTTATCTTTCCATTTAAAAAAAAAATTAAAAAAAAAAAGGAAAAAAAAAAAAGTTGTCACATTGGAGTCTGTGTGATATAAGTTAAACGAGGAAGCAGCACGCTTTGGCAGGGCTAATGCTTCCCGCCCGCCCGCTCCTCCAGGTGGCCGAGCTGCTCCGCCAGCTCCAAGACCTTGGCTTGGCAGTCGAGCAGGTTGTCCTTCAGCCCCGTTATTTCCTGAGAGTGGGCAGCCAGCGTCCCGTTGAGGCGGTCCATGCGGTCCCACAGGCCGCCCGCGTGTTTCTCCAGCTCTCCCCTCACCCCGTCCAGGCCCCCCAGCACAGCCCCCAGCCGGCCGCAGGCTCCCTCCAGCCGCGCCACGCGCTCGTCAAAGTGCTCGACGTCACGCTGCAGGCTGCGGGCGGCGCTGCGGCAGGAGCTGAGGTCACCGGCAATGCGCGCCTTGAGGCGCTCCAGGTCACCCTTCAGGTTGAGCACGCGGCGGTTGCTGAAGAAGAGCTGGGAGCCGTGGTCGCTGACTTTCTCCTGGATGGAGTGCACCTCGTCCTCGATCTTCCGCTCGTGCTCGTCCAGCGAGGAGTTGACGTGCGTCACGGTGTCCGAGTACTGCGAGACGGAGTCCTTGAGCCCCGTCAGGGATTTGCTGACGGTGTTCAGGTTGATCTTCAGCAAGGTGATCTCTCCCTGCAGAGCCCCCGCCGCCTCCTCCTCGATGCGCCGCTGGATCTCCAGGATGGTGGCATTCAGCTTGCGCAGCAGCTCCGAGGTGCTGTCCATGCGGAGCAGCAGGTCCTGGTTCTTGTTCTGGCAGTCCTCGATCTCCGTCCGGAAGGTCTCCACGTCTTTGGAGGCAGAGCTGCAGCCCGACAAACAGGTGCTCTCCAGCGTGACCAGGCGGTTCTGCAGCACCTCCAGCTTCTCATCTGTGCGTTTCCTCATGCTGGCGAGCTCCCCTTCCAGCACGGGCACCACCGCCCCATCCATACCCATGGGAGCGCTGATGTTGTTCAGCTCCCCAACGATGCTCACAAACCTGTCCTCCAGGGTCTGCATTTTGTCTTCGAAGGCCGTCCTCATGCCATCCACTTCCGCCACCACTGTGCCTCTCATGCTGTCCTCCATGCTGGAGCAGCAGCTCCCTGTTTCTCTCTCAGTAGCGTTCAGCCTGGCCTCCAGGTCCTCAAAGCGCCCTTCAAAGAGGTTTCCAAGGGTGATGGCGGAGATCTCTCCATCCATCCGCGAATGCAAGTTCTTCTGCGACTCAGAGATGCTGTGCAAGCCCTTCTCCAGGATGTTCATGCGGTCGGTGAGGTAGTCCAGGCTGCTGCAGCAGCTCTCCACCACCGTCAGCCCTTGGATCTGGGTCTCCAGCTGGGAGATCTCTTTCTTGATCTCCAGCTCCTTCCCATCCAGCGTCTGCTGCAACCGCAGGTTGGCAGCTTTCTCCTGCTCGCACTGCTGCTGCACCTCCTGGATGCGGAAGTCGCAGGCGGTCTGGATCTTACCCAGCTGCTTCTCAAAGCCATCGAGCAGCTCCCCACGCAGGCTGCCCAGCCGTGCAGCCACGTACTCCTCCAGCAGCTCCATGGAGGTGAGGGGTGATGGCCGGGCTGCCTCCAGCAGGTGCTTGAGCTGCCTGTCGTGCTCCAGCACCATGCCGCGAACCTCATGGAGCAGATCCGCCTTGGATTTCAGCACGTCGCTCACCTCCGCCACTTTGGTCAGGATCTCCCCAACAGGCGGATATGAAGCGACGTCGGCCTTGTCCGCCACATCCACCAGGCCATCAGGAATGATGCCAAAGCCCACGGAGGAGTCTGGCGTGTTGGGGCTGTTCATCAGCGAGCCGATCATCTTGGTGGTGTCCTCCTGGATGGCCAGGCGCAGGCGGTCCCCCAGCCCACTCACCAACACATGCAGGCTGTCGTAGGCCTGGGCCAGGCGCCGCACCTCCTCTTCCAGCCGCTCCAGGCGGTCCCCAACCAGGCCAGGCAGCTTCCTGCCTGCAGGAGACAGAGGAGACAGTCAGGGCTGTGTCCTTTACCTCCCTCCTGAGCTTCCAATTGGTTCACATCCTTTTTATCACCTCATAGAACAGCTTGGGGTTGGAAGGGGTCATCTAGTCCCAACCCTTCCCCTTACTGATATCAGCTCCTGCCTGCCGCTTGTTGTCTCAGCCAAACATCGCCTCAGCCTCCCTCCTTTTACCTAGTATCTCTACTCAGTTTGATGGGGGAAAACCTGCTTTCTTCCAGGGACGGTAACTCCACCACCTCCCTGGGCAGCCTGTGTCAATGCATCATCAGTTCTTCCTAATACCTAACCTGAACTGCCCCAGCACAACTCGAGGCCATTCCCTCTCATCCTATCACAACCGTTAAAACAACAAGGCAATTTTGAAGCCACACATTTTGAAACGTAGCAAATAAGAAAAAGTGATCCTCAAAGAAATGAGAGGTCAGGCATCTGGACACAAAGGTCACCCACCCAAGGTCTGCCAGACTCATGCCCTGTGCTAGAACACGGAGCTGGGAGCTCTGTGACCAATGCCAGTAGCGCTGTAACATAGGAACACAAAGCAAGAACAAGGTCTCACCATATTGATTCTTCTTTGGTCCTCCAAACAGGTCAGGGTGGCTCTTTGGATGGGGAGGCACTCTGGGGAGCGGGAACATATTCGGCCCAGGGGGCATTTTGGGGCCAGGATGCTGGGGCATCAGGCCAGGCTGGTCGGTGGGGCTGTCATGGCAGCCTTCTCCCATGAAGCCTGGGCAGCACCTCCAGGCCAGCTCAGTCACCGTCTTGTAGCCAATCTTGTACCTGGGTCTGAAGAAGGTGCGGTACCTTTCCAGGAGAGGGGAGGGAAAGGGAAGGCAGGTTAGAGAGGCAACCTCAGCTCTAGGTAAGAGAGAAGAGCGGGGCTGTAGGTCCTGTTGGGCGTAAGGAGAGCCTGGCTGAGACCCAGAGAGCACAGCACACCCACTCCCACTCACCACATCAATGCTCAGTGCAGCACCAGCAATGCCTGCCCAAGAACACAGCTCATTAACCAGCACTGCAAAAGCATCACCCAGCCTTCTCAAGACTGGACCTGGAAGTGTGATATCCAGGTGCCACTGTACTTTGTGGAGAGAGGGTTTTTTCTGATTGTGAGGCATAGGTTGATTTTTATTTATTATCGTTTTTTAAAACGTTGGATTCTTGATGCTAGCTTGGAGAAGCAACAGCAAGTGTGTTGCTCTGGTCCTCCAACAGATGACCACTGTGACAGATGTTAAGCAGTTGGGCAACTTCCAACACAGAGCAGCACAAATAGGAATGACGGAAGTGACACCAAAGCCTTTGTAAGCTCACACCACTCCCTGCACATACATCCTACAGAGCATAACAGCAAGTGTCTGAGCATTGTGACTGTCCCCACCATGTCCCCAGTGTCCCTGCCCAGGCTGCAGCCTTTGCAGCAGGAGCCACATGGAGAAGTCGACTCACAACAAAGGGAGGAGGAGAAAGAAAACCCAAATCCCCCACTATTTGAATCATTTTAACATTTCCCAACATCAGTTTCCCAGAGACACAGGACAGCTTCAAACATCTTTGGAAAACAAGTTCTTCTCACTTTTCCTCTTCCTGTAAGCTGCCAAGTTGTGATCCTTTCTTCCTTCTACCCACAGGTCCCAGGGCCAGCAGAAGAGCAGGATGCTGCTGTGACAGCCACCACCAGTGGCCTGAAGCAAGGACACCAGCAGGCAGGCAGCTTCCCCATGCCTGCCTCCCAGAGCAATCCCTTCCAGCCCTGTTTTCCTTGTGCTCCGACTCCCAGCAGGGGCAGGGAGGACATGGCAGCATAACATTCCCACAGCACAGCATCCCTGCTTGGGGTGAGCACAAAGCCCCCAGTCTGTCCTGCTCCAGCACAGCATTTGGGAGGTATTTTTGAGAGTTTTGGAAATATTTTCCCACAGCAGCAGCCCTCAGCCTGCCCTGCTTCCCCCTCCCCTCAGGGATGAGCAGCCCTCCGGCCCCTTTGTGTCCCCATACTCACAGCACTTTCCCTGGGCACTTGGGGCCCCAGCTGCACTTGTGGTACTCAGCTTTAACGTAGCTCTCAGCACCGTCCTGCAGCACGCAGGTGACATTGCGCTGCACCACATAGGCACAGTAGCTCCTGGGGGGGGGAAAGCACAGCAATGTAGTGTCACCTCCTGCCCCAGGGGCACAGCATGGCAGCCCACAGTCACCCGGAGCTGTGCTCAGTAAGACAAGCTATGAGGACAAGCAGAACCCCCCCAGAAATGGGTCTTCTGGAAATCATCAGCCCTAAAGAAACCTCTTCAGGTCCCTTGAAGCAGAGCCTCCTTCCTTCTGCCACCATGACCACAGCTGAGTGTCACTGGGTAGCACCAGCTCTGGAGCAAGGAAGAGACAGCTGGAAGGAGGGATGTAGGAGTCCTGCTGGACAGATGGAGGCCAAGGCTGCTCTGCTGGAGCAGATGGATGCAATCCATGGGGGCGGACAGTGGGAACGTGTGGTGAGGCAGGAGCTGAGGGTAGGGACACAGCAGATGGCAGAGCGGGAGGAGAAGAGGGCAGAGACAGCTTATGGAGGGTCAGCAGGACAGAGCAGATGGGCCAGAGCGAGCTGCTGGATCAGGGAGGTATTTGGCAAGGCAGGAGGACACCGCAACTCCTTCTCCCCAGCCTCTCTCCGAGGACTCCCCATGGATATCTCCTGGGATAACCACAGCAATTCCCATCATTCCCAGCCCCAGTGAGAGGCTGCCAGGCCCCAGGCATGTGCAGGGCTCAGCACTACAGATTGCTGCTCCAGGGTGAGTCATTTATCCATGTGCAGGGCTACTTGAGAACTAAGGCCAGCAACTTTTCTTAGCTGGATGGAAGGGAGATCATGTGTGCATGTGGAAATTTAGAATCACTCTCATCCATAAATCTAGGATTTGCTTTTAAACACCTCCAGCCTCCTCTTTAAGTAAGCTAGTAGCCAACACAGGCAGATCTGCTAGCCACTATTGATGAACTGTGCACACTTGTGGCTGCTTGGGTTGGGATGGCTCTGGCTCGCTTCCCTTTGCAGAAACCCCTTTCCTTCTTACCCACCTGTGGCTAGAAGCTTTATAGCTGCAGCCTGATGTTTTAAGGGTGAGCAGCTGGAAAATGTTACAGAATTTGGAAAGCTCTCACTGGCAATGCCAGTATTGTTCATTTTTAATGTTACTTTATTCATTTCAACTTGTCTGTAACACCACATCCCCTCTTTTCAGAGGGGCCAGACACAAAACTGTTCTATCAAACAAGCACACAGAGCCCCCCAGCAGCGTATAACACCCTTTTCGCTGAGGAATGGAAAAGCGTATTGAACACGCAAAGCCTGCATTCCTCTCTTGCATGAGCTTTCCAGGTTACTTAACAGCACATCTCAGCCCCAGCAAGCCCCAGTACACAGACACACACAGCCCCGTCCGCACCCCCATCCTACCCGACACCACAACTCTCACGTCCCTATGGGACCCACACGTAGGTTCTGGTCCTTTTCAGGACACAACCGCCTCCCCCCCGCACAGCCGGTGCCCGTCCCGCGATACCCGACGGCCGCGCACCGGGTCGCTTACTTGTGCTTGCCCACGGGCTTGCCGAGCTGCGGACTGGAGCCGGTCGTGTAGAGGTTGTACCTGCCACCATAGGGCAGGGGGGCGGCGGGGGGGTAGAAGGTACCTTTGGCATCGGCGAGGGCCAGCAGCGTCCCCAGGGAGAAGCAGGCGAGCAGAATTCCGCGGCGCAGCGCCCGCCGCATGGTCCCGAGCCCAGCGGAACGGGGACGGGGTGGCCGCGAGCTCCGCTGCTGAGGGGCCAGAGCTCCGCCCTGCCCTGCCCTGCCCTGCCCTGCCCTGCCCTGCCCTGCCCTGCCCTGCCCTGCCCTGCCCTGCCCTGCCCTGCCCTGCCCGCCGGCACACGCTGCTCCACCGCCCGCCCGACCCCTTTTGTAGGGCGGCGGCAGGGGCGGGCCGCGCTCCTCCCCCAGCCCTCCCCCGGCCCCCGACCCCCGGCCCCGCGGGCGGGGAGACAAAGCCGAGCCCCCCGCCCCCAGGAGCCCCGCGCTGCCGGGCGGACGGAGCCGCGTGCCCCTGCGGGTGGGGTGGGACTTTGAGCCCCCGCAGCCCTGCAGCCGCCCCTTCTGCCCCCACCGTCCCGCTGCCGTCTGCGGGCGTTTGTCCCCGCGGGCAGCAGGTGCAGCAGCGCGGAGCCGGGCAGGGTGCGGAGCTGCGGGGTGCCGTCCGGAGCTCTGGTGGAGGCTACGGGAACCCCTTGGCCCGAGGCAGCCTTTGCTGTCCCGATCGCACCAGCATGCAGTTCACTCAGGGACGGTGAACCCAGCACGTGGGTTTTTCAGAAAGAGAGAGTTCCAGAGCCGGCATCACCTCCCTCCCCCCCCCCCCCCCCCCCCCCCCCCATGAAGATTCACCTTTGGTTCCAGGCTCCCCGTTTGTTTCACCAGGTACCCAGATGTGCAGCCCAGGGGTGAAGCTGCATAGCAGGGCTGCACTGGGACCCTTTGCCCACGCCTGCAGAGCCACAGCTTCACTAGGTGGTTTATGAAAGCCGGCCCTGCTCTTCTACCCCTCCTGAGATCCTCGTTATCCCACACCACATACCCCACACACAGGTTCCCCACAGCAGCAGGTCCCTACAACACCCTGACAAGACACCATTAACCACGGGGCTGCTGAAGCCGGCGCTTCCCTGACCTCAGGGTGAGCCTTTGCCATCGGGTGGGGGGAAACGAGAGTAGAAACCCATTGTCCCAGGCGGCTGGAGTATGCAGGAGGGACAGTCTATGCACTGCTCTGTAATAACAAACCAGGCCTACCGAGCCCACATGGCTTAATGCTGGATGCCAAAGCCGAGAAGTAACCTTGCATACAGCCTTAATTTTTTTTCCCTGTGTGCAGGGAGCACGATCCAGTTTTAACAACAGTGTGCTGCACGTGTGTGTCTGAGGCCTCAGGAAAAAACATCTGCTGCTACTTCACGGTTTCTGCAGCCCCTGGCCCTACTGCTGGAGCCTGAGCCGGGCACAGTAGGGCAGCAAGGAGGCTGCTTGGTGCTCAGCAGCCTGCTCCTGTGGGAAGGAGGTGTGAGCCACCATGCTCATAGGCACCTATTGGTCTGCCTGTCCCTGCTGTCCATCCCCATTTCTGTAATGTTGAGTCACTTTCTGCTGGATTTCGTAGCATGGTCCTCAGTGGGAATAAATTTCAGTATGTTGTTCCATTCTCTAATTGTTTTGTGGGGGAAAAAAAAAAAAGCACCTGAGTAGACGTCAGAGAGCCAAGCTTTGGTCCCAACTGAGGAAATGGATTCAGCCTCCAACTGTATTATAAGACATCAAAGAATCCACACAGGAGAGAGCCCATACAGATGCCCCAAGCCACAGGAAAAGCCCTCCCCTGCCTGGCTAGCCATGTCAGAGCTGCTGCTGAGGGTGAAATTTAGCTGCTGGGCTAACCAAGTCCACACCAGGGGATGTGCAGTGGGGCCTGGCATTGGGAGCTGTGCCCATTGGTGCCACTGTGAACATCCCTGCATCCAGAGTTGCCCATCCCTGCACCCAGAGGTGCCCATCCCTGCACCCAGAGGTGTCCACCCCTGCACCCAGAGGTGCCCAGCAATAGGAGCTCAGACAGAAGCAGGAGTACATGTCCTGTGGGCAGCAGTTGGCTGCTCTGCCCCGGGGCAGGCAGGGTGGCAGAGCCAATTTCACAAGCGGATGACACCGAACAGTGACTCATTCTGCTCCATGTGGTTTTTAATTAACACTTGCATGGCCCCATCAGCCAAATAATTGCCTCCCTTCACGGGTCAGCAAGCTGACAGCTCCGACCCCCATTCCCACCTGGGTACAATGTTTGGTGGCTGCACCTCACACTCCCCTGCAGACCCACGTTGAGGTTGAAGGGTTCTGGGCTTCTCCAGGGCTACTGCAGAACTGCTCCCATCCCCATCCTTTGGCTCTGTTTATCCTCATCCTCAGCCACCATGGTGTGGTGAGGTGCAGTGGTGGAGCGAGAGCTGCCCTCTGTGCTGCCAAGGGACAGGAGCATGTCCTCAGCAAGAGGAACTTAATCTGGGTATTAATAAAAGAGATATCCTGGTAGTAAAATTAATATAGCCCTGGAGGAGACCATATTGAGCCATCTGGAGATCTTAAAGGAAAGGATAGATTAAAAAAAAGTCTGTCCCGGACCAATTTGGAGTAGGGAAGTGGACTGGATGTCTTCCCAAGAGCTCTCCCAGGCTGAGTTTTTCAGAGTACAAATTCATTTCCCAAAGTGGCAAGGCCAGAGAGCAGCCTGATTTAGAGGCCGAGCAGGGCGTGATTCCCATGAATCAAAAGCTCTCTTTGCATTGGCGCTGGCCAAGGCCTTTTCCCCTGGCTGTGGGTCTGTGTCTGTGGGAGAGGCAGACTTCTGAACCCAGCTTTCCCAGAGGCACATCCAGCAGGATGTGGGGCGGCACTGCAGCCATCCTGCAGCACTCTCCCCCAGCTGGGGATGCTGGGAGCTCCCGCTGCTCCCAGAACACACTTCTGCCACACCACAGCTCCCAGTGCACGGGCTGAGGATGGGGATGGACCAGGCATGAGCCACCGCTCCTGTTGTTCGGTTCGGAAGGGTCTCATGGACGCAGGGGCTGGGCTGGTGCTCACCGCAGGAGCCCCTCCTTGGGGTGGGGGCAGCGGGGGCTGCAGGAGACGTTGGGCTCTGAGAACAAGCACCCCTTCTTCGTGGGAAAGTGCAGGGACACGAAGCACTCGGACGGCCTTATCTCTGGTTTTGAAAGCCACACGCTGATCATTTGTCAAGATTAGCGCGTGCGGTAGAAGGGATGGAGCTGTTCCAAATCCACGCTCAAATCTCTTCCCCGGGCTCGCGGCCATTCATAAAAATGCCAGAGCAGCGGCGGCGGCAGCACACGCTGGGGCTGGGGAGGGGTCAGCCATGGGTTACAGCACTCTGCTGGGGGCACACAGGTTGCTCTGCTGGTGTCCTTCTTCCCAGGGCTGGCAGGGCGGACTCAGCAAGGGCGAGAGGCAGGCAGGAGGTCCCATGGGTGGGACAGGGGTGATGGGTTTAGAAAAGACTTTCCCAGCCTCTTCCATCCCAACGCATTACCCTGTGGTCTGGAGCAAACAAGGAGCTCTGACTTTGGGAAATTGCATGGCTGTGGGGCTGCACATTGTGCTTAGGAAGGCTCTGCCAGAGAGGCTCTGCCATATCCTAGATGAGGTCTGCAGCAGAAGGCAGCCTTGTGTGCTAGCCAAATAATTCCATCCCTTCCATGCTGCTGCAGGGGTTCAGAGGACTTTGGGTAGCCCCTTCCATCTCTCCTGCACAATCCTTTTTCTTAAGGACTGTCCCCAGTGTGAGAAATGTTTAACTAGAAGTGGAAGGAGTGGCAGCCTGGTGTTTTGGTTTAAGGAAATGCTGCAAACCAATGAATCTGATCGCTTCTGCAGGGCTTGGCTGGGTCCTGTGCCGAGAGCGGATGCACTTTGAGGAGCTGTGCCTCCGGCTCTCGGGAAGGTCCATGTTCCTCCCCGGCTGCATGCTCAGCTGGGCCTTCTCCTGCCTTTCCTTTAGCTGATGGCAACAGCCCAGGGACTTTGCCATAAAGCCCTGCTCAATGACCTCACTGCTGCACATGGTGGAAGAAAAATACCACAGGAGCGGAAAGAAAATACTTTTCCTTTGGGACCTGGGGAATAGTGAAGGACACTTAGTATGAACTGACCTTTCTGCTGTCTTTTAGGAGCTGGTGCCAAGGCACAGCTGGGCTAATTATGACCTTCAAGCCCTGTCTCTGACCATCCTGCAGAGCCCAGGGGCTGCCCGGCATCCCACCCACAGGAGCCCCCAGCCCTGCCCCATCCTCCAAGCCTACCTCGCATCATGCTTGCAGTGGGAACGGCCATAAATAACAGGCAGTGCTTTCTGCACGCGCTAAGGAGCAGGGAAGAGCGTAACCAATACCTGCTGGGCTGCCTCCAGCCAAGGCTCGGCGCTGGGACCACGCGGCCGAGCCTTGGCTGCTCCGCTTCCCTTTGCAAGCAGCTGTTCCTGCAGCCCTGTGTCTGCCCTTGGCCTTCCGCACTGTTTTGCTGCTCTTATTCTCACGCGCTCGCCAAAGTCCCACTGACCCACCACCAAAAAAACAAAAGAGGAGGAGAACTCGATATCTGCTGCAAGTGAAATAGCTCGGGTTCGGGCTTGGAGGGCTTCCCGAACTCTCAAGGAATTTCCTGATCTCAGGAATCTGCCAAACATTGGGATCTGCCTCAATGGGCTGCGGATATTTTCAGAGCACACACTGCGGTGCTGTGTTTTGGGGCATTGCTCTGTCTGAGCGGGTCAGGAAGGGCAGAAGGAAAGCCCCTCTGCCCAGGGGAACATGAGGGTGTATTCCACGTCCTCATGCCTTTGTTTTGGGATGGAGGAGAGGTTTGGTTCTGAAATCCCACACGGCTTCCCTGTGCCAGACCCAGGCTGTGCTGCAGCCCTCGTGCCAACATGGAAACTTTGGTGTAGTTATAACGCTGCGTGTCAGCAGTTCACACACTGACCTGAAAGCGAAGGCACAGGCCCAGACTGACCAAAATCCTCTGCTCTCACCAAGAACAGCACTGTGACATTTGCAGCAGAAGGCAGCCTGCCGCTTGCAGTGGGAACTCGACACGTGTGTGTTTATTGCACAGATTTTGAGAGCAAACAAACTTCTGGGTGGGAAGAGCACAGCCCTTCCCCTTAGAGCAAACTCAAATGAAATTCCTCAACTTTTCTTTTCTTTTTTTTTTTTTTTTTTTTTTCCTTCCCCAAATTAATGCTGGCTGGATTTCCATCAGGACCTTTTCAACCAGCTTTAATCTGTGAAATCAACACTGAGTCAGGAAATGCTGATGCTGGCTCTGAGAGCGGCTCGGCTAAAGCTGTTCTCCTATTTTTGGGGGCAGCTGGCAAGAGAAGAAACCTCCTGGAGGAGACCTGTCCTGACCTCCCCTGCTGCCCAGAGGGGCTTTGTCGTCTCTTGTTGCTTGATCTCAGCCCCAGGAGATCAGTGGTCCCACTGGGTTGTGCGTGATGCTGGAGTCTGGGGCAGCTTTTCCATGGCTTTCAGCAGGATTTGGGCCAGACCAGTGAGACCAGATCCTCTTAGCACGGAGGAAGGTGCCATTCTCAAGACGGTGGGTCAGGATGGAGCCTTTTGGACCTGATCTGGCACCAGCCAACCCAGAGCATCTCTGCTCCTGAAGGTCCCTCACCCATGAGATCTCCAGCCCTGGCAGTGGAGCTGGAGCTTGGCCTGTTCCAGAATGACCCACAGTGCCCCCCAACCCTCCACATGTCACCTCTCCCTCAGCACCTCTCTGTATCACAGTGAAAGTGCTGCCCGTGAGCGGAAGGAAAAGAAAACCCAGCGAGCACACAGGGGGAAACTGCCGCTGCAAAGCAAGCAGCACGTTTAAAGGAGTGTTTGTCTGGGGTTTGTTTAGTTATCCTCTAGGTAATTTTACAGCTGAGAGGCTGGGGCTGTTCAGGCAATGGCCAAAACAATATCCCCACTGTGTGAGCCGCCTGCACGGCTCAGTGCTGCTTGGGGGAGTTGTTCCTTCTGCCGGCCACAGCCCAAAGCCCCACGGAGGATGTCCCGTAATTAAGACGTTGCTTGGAACGAGCAAGTCACCCGGCTGTCAGCTTGAATAAACCTCTGGGGGCGAGGGGGGAGGAAGGGGCTTTGCTGGAAAAGCGCAGTCACAGTGTCTCTCTCTGCAGAGCTGGCACAGGACCAGGCTGCCTCTGGATGATGCTGGGGGGAGGTGAGCGGGATGATCGCTGGGTCCCCACTTCCCAGCAGCAACAAGGTTTGGGTGCCTTGTGTGGACTATGGGATTTGTCTGCCCTGCCAGAGCCCCAGGGACAAAGGAACGGGGTCCTGCACCCCTCCTCACAGTGGAGAAGTGCACCAGTGCTCCCAGAATGGGTTTTCCCCTTGCTCTGAAACCTCCACATAAACACCCCTGCCTCTTCCCAAAGCCTCCCTCAGCCCAAGCTGGGAAAACGGGGGCCTGAGCCTCACAGCACTACGTGCAAACAACTCACATCAGCTCCCAGCCCTGTTCCCAAGAGCCACAGCACTCGCTCGCAGCCAGGATGCCGATATTTCACGCAGACATGGCGAGGAACCAGCGCTGCTTCCCATTCACGAGGGGTGGCTGCAAAACAACACGGGGATCTGTCACAGCATATACGCGGCATCTGTGCAAATTGGCCTGACTGCCTAAATAACGCTGCACATATTTATAAACTGTGAGATGTAACGTTTTTTCCTGTTTACTTTTCGGTTGAATTCCTCGCTCATGGAAATGAGAGCTGCAGCGCGGCGGCGAGACACGGCCATTGTATGGGGTGTACACTGTACAAACTGTCCTAGAAACTTCTGCCAAAGTGCCAGGCCCTATCAGCCCCAATCTGCGGCCCCTTCCCACACCCTCCCATGCCCCTCCAGCTTGCTGCATGGAGCCAAACCCGGCCGGGGCTGCACAACGTGCCCAGGTTGCCATCGGGATGGGGCTCACAGCAGATTGGGGTGCCAGGAGGGGCAGGTTCCTTCACTCCACTCTTTATTTGGTGTTTTTGGACAAAACCATATTGTTTTGACAGCTGCGGGGCTCACATGAGATGCAGCTCTTGGGGGGGTTTGGGATGGAGCGGTCACAGCATTTGGGTACCTGCGGGGTGAGGGTTGCTTGCAGAATGGCTGTGTGAGAACCAGGCTGCCTGCATCAGTGCAGAGGGAGGCACTGCCCAGCCCTGCTGCCAGCGGGGCCATCAGCCAACCTGGGATGGGGCTGGGACCGATTGGAGCCAGGGTTAGCACATCTGCTGGGGAAGGAAGGGAAAGGAAATGAGAAGGGAAAGGAGATTTTAAACATGGAAAGTGAAATTTGAAACCCGTTCTGTGGCTGCTCAGAGGCCACATGTGAGGTTGGGGCTGCCCAGGTGGGCTACCCGGTGAGGGGGCTCCCAGTGGGGACAGAGGGCAGGGTCCCCAGCAGGGCCGAGCCAGGCTGCCCACGGTGCCATAGGTCTGCTTCAGCTCCCAGATCGTGCTTTAGGGCAGGAGAATGAGCTGTGCCAGGGTGCAGCCAGCAGCAAAGGAGTGTAGCACCCTGTGAGGGGCTCAGCAGCACTCCCCACACCTCCCTAATCTCTTCTGCAATGTGCTTATACCTCTGACCTCCCCAGCGCCCTGCGGGATGGATGTCACAGTGAATGGTGCCTATTCCTGGGGCTGGCGGCAATGGGGAGCCCTGTGAGGGTTGGGAGTCACAAAGCATGGAGAGAGATTGTGGGATTTGGGATTGCCTGAGGAATAGGGATTCCTGTGCATGGTGCTGTACAGCTTTGCACCACTTTGTCATGGGGACACTGTGAGGACATTGCAGAGACATCACAGGTGGCAGCCATGGTCCCTGGCCATGCTAGTGCACTGCTGTGCTTGTGCTGTGCCCAAGGCAAAGTTTGGGGAAGCAGCACTTGCACTTTTGGCTGTCAGCAGGCAACAGCCGGGCTGTGGGTGCAACCCGGCAGAGGGTTCTGCTCCTTGCTTTTGCACAGCCTGCCCCCGCTGCAGCTCAAGGGCAGTGTGGTTGCAGGGCCGGACATCCTTAGCAGCATCACCCAAAGCCCATTTACCTTTGCTTTCCTAACGCTGCACTCTGGGCAGCATGCAAACAAATTCAGCCCTAAGCAGGGGCAGCTCGGGAAGGTCGGGCATGGAGCATCCCTCCCCTCTCCTCCTGGCAACGTCCCTCCCAGAGCTGTCATCCCATGGGCATTCACGGAGAGGGCAGGGCAGGGCTCTCGGGGTGCTCCCCATGTTTTGGAGGCCCTGATGCCCTGCAGCCCTGCACCAGGGCTTGGGTTGATGGGGAGAAACTGTCAGCACAGCCCCGCTCCCTATGAAACCGGATCTATTTCCTGGGATTACGCACAGCACCTTAAAGAAAATATTTACAGAATTTACATTCACATCCCGTCCGCCCTCCTCTCCGGGGGCTCTCCGTGCCGCCCTCCCACCCGCGCTCCATCCCCCCGTATCCCCGGCCCTGCCACAATGCCCGCCTTTGTGCGAGAACAATGTTTGCTCTCCATCGAGGATGGGGGGGATTGGAAATGAAAAGGGGCTGCCCCCCCCTCTTCACCCCAGCCCCGCGCTGCACTCGGCAGCAGCAGGAGAAAGAGGAATTCCTGCAGGAATGCTGATGGCCGGGGATAAATATTCATGTGCTGGGACAGAGGGAGGAAAGAGAACAGTTTCCTAAAAAATCCCTGTGTCTAAACATAAGCAGCACTCGGGCACCTCGCTGTGGGAAGGGAAAACTGCGCCCGTGCCAATGCTGCTCTTCTCTGTTGGCACAAGGAGGGCTGCTCTGTGCCCTCTGCCTGCTCTTGGTGAGAGGAGCCATGCCGGTGCTCCCCATTCCCGGTGCATCCCCAGGGCTCCATCTGGAGACCTGCATGTTGCAGGGAGCCCTGTGGCACAAAGCTTCATCCTGGCTCCAGCTGAGCTGCAAGAGCATGGAAAGGCACTGCTGCCTCCTGGAGTGGCAAGGCCAAATGGCTCCAAAGGGGGAGAAAAGAGAGAGGGAGAAAACACTTGTTGTTTTAACGCAGTGACAAAGCAGGAACTCCTCACCCTCAGGACTCCTATGTGGCTGATGTGCTCAGGTAGCACATCCCATTCCCCTACACATCAGAGGCTCTGGAAGAGGCACCCATCAGGGCATTTGTCACACTGGTTCCCTCAGTGGTCCCCAACTGAGAGGGGATTTATGCACAGGGACACACAACACTCTACATCTGTGCTGCAGGCAGGAGCTCTGCTCACACACGGTGGAAGCTCACAGAGATCCATCTTGCTGTCCCTGCGTTCCCACCCCAATGGATGTGTCCACCCTCCTCCCTCCCACTCACAAATGCTTTCCTCGCCTCATTTCCAGATGCTGGAAGACAGATGGGCCATGCAGTGGCCCCACAGCCGGACACAGCCCTGCTGCCTGGGCTCTATCGCCCATCTCCAGGCGATACCCACACTGCAACCGGTGCCCGGCCACAGCTCTGTGCAGAGGGACAGCACAGCCCCATGTTACCACACAGGGCTGTGGGTGGTCTGCATGACCCACTGTGACCCCTGGCTTTTGCTCCCAAACCAAGGAAAACAAACGAGCCATGCTGCAGTTTTGCACTCCCTGATGCTGTCCCAACATGCTTTCCCCAGAGTGGGAGGCAGGAGCTCAGCACACTGCTGGACCCCAGCAGCCCCAAGCACATCTCAAGCTCTGGAAGGGGCTGCCATGCTGCAGATTGCTGAGAGTTTGTGCTGGTAGAGAGCAGGAGTGGGTTAATGGGTAGAGAGAAGGGTAGTGAGAGCCCTTCTCTGGGAAAGCAAAGAGGATTAAAACTGTGCTCTCCATATCGTGCTCTTTTTTTCTTTTCTTTTCTTTTCTTTTTTTTTTTAAATTATTATTTGATGGTTAGAGGAAAAAAACAGGAAACCTAACTGCACAACTTGCAGTGACTTCCAGCTGTCCCTGCGGAGCCCGGCTCTCCCCCTGCCAGACAGGCTGGCACTGAGCCTCCTTCCCATGGCCACGCTGCCCTCCCACACCTGCCATGCCATGCTCTGCTCCTGGCAGGGGCTCGCAGCTGAGCCAGGTAAGGATGCAGCCGGGTCCACCACCCGCTCCCAGGGAGCCACCGAGCCTTGTTTACTTTGGAAAATGAAAACTATGCACAGCCCGTGGCTGGGAGCAGGTGGGGGTAAGCGCTGGGGCTGCCCGGAGGTGATGGCTTGGGGGGTCCTAATACAGCATGGGGTTGCAGCAGGAGAGTAGCACCACGTTCCTGTTTGCAAAGCACAAACCCATGCAGCTCTGCCCTCTCCCCGATCTGTTCAGGGGATCCACACTGCTCTGTCCTTCCTCAGGACAGCACTGCTCCATTGCTCCATTGCTCCAGGACCGGGACAGGGAGAGAGCATCACCAGCCCTGGGGGCAGCCCACAGTGTCCCGGAGCTTGTGGCACTGATGGTAGGGGCCCAAGGCCCAGAGCTCCCAGATGGAAGAGAGCAGGATCCCAGTGCTGTGCCTGCAGCTGTGCCGGGGGATTTGGTGCACTCTTACCGAGAAGGGCTCCAGCGTAGCTCTGCTCACACAAGCGCACACATCACTACTCCACTCGGTCCTGCAGACCCCAGCAGTGCTGGAGCGGGGCTGGAAGAAGCGTGGCTCCAACATACACCTCCCCAGTGGATCCAGTCTCAGACCCAGGCGTCCAGCTCCGCTGCCAGCAGCCCAGCTCGTTAGCAATAGCACAGCTTCCCAGAGAGGACCAAGAGGCAGGAGGGCACGGAGCAACCTGGCAATGCGGTGTCCAGCGGGATGCAGGGGGAGGATGGATGCTGAGCCCTGGGGCTGTGCATCCTGCAGGAGCATCACTACCACCCCACATCAGGACATGCCGTCCCCAGGCAGCCCATTCCTGGCCCGTCAGTACCAACAGCCCCCACGCCACGGCCAGCAGACCATGTAAGCACCCCTCAAATGCAGGAGGACTGCCGTGTTCAGCCTCATATATAAGGAAAAATATGTATGTGTTCCATATGCACAAGAGAGAGTCACTGAAAGCCAAGAGGATGCAACTATCAATAAATTATAGCTTGGATAATATTTTTTACCGTCACCAAATAAATCAGGCCTTATTTTCCCCCTATGTCCACAGATTTAATGGCAGCAACGGTGCCCTTGGTGCTCATAAAACTCCAACCTCTTGCCTTAGGGCCTCCCAGATAATTTGTCATTTGGCCTTTGCTTGTTTGCTTTAAAATTAGCTGGTCTGGACATGGAATAGCCCAGGAGCTAGGAGATCCAGCAACCATCCAGCTCCCAGCTGTGCGTGTGCTCCTAGGGATGCTCATACTGGCTGGAAGGAGTGCAAGGAGATCTGGGGAATGAGAGAAGGGGTGAAGATCACAAGTGGCATTTTCCATCTGGGCTGTAAGATCACCTTCCCTGTCTCCACGTCTCTCTTTCTTCCCATTTTTCTTTCCCTGCTATGGTCTCTGCAGCACTCCAGCCACCATCAGCCATACTCTGCTCCTCACTGCCACGAGCACGTCGGGACCTGACCCCTTCTCATAGGTGTAAACACTGCCTTGTTAAAAGGGGATAATTACAGGGGCTGGCCAGCCCCGCTGTGAAATCAGAGCAACAGAGCCCTGCTGGGCTCCCGGCCGTGCAGACCTCGGAGCCGGAGCTCTGCGGAAAGCAGCCAAAGCCTCACCATGCATCGGAGCAAAGTTAACTTCTCTCTGAAAGAGAAACACTGTCTTTGGGGTGATTTATACACCCAGACCACATCTCTGCTTGTGTGCAGAGCATCTGCAGCCCCGGGACCACTGCACCACACCATGGCCCCAGGATCCTGTTGGGAATCCTGACCCGTGGCCATGACCCACGCCTGTGCCATGGGTTCGCTCTGTGCTGTGTTGCAGGGTTTGCCGTTGTCTGCATGCATCCCAGGATCGCTGCCCCACGTGTTTATTCCTCCAGCAAGGAGGATCTCATAACTCAGAGACTCCTGACAATAAATGTATATTGAAATCTCACAAGAGTAATGACCATATCCAATGATATTTTGCTCTCTTCTGGCCAACATAAACAATGCTCTGGACTTACCGAATGGCATTGGGTCATCCTGAATAATTAGGCTTGCATGTTCCATTTATTACCTTGAAAATCCTTTTCTCATTGTGTTATATACGCACATATGTATTCAAATGCAATATGTTTAAATGAAAACCAGATCTGGCTTGGAAGGAATTTGAAATATGAGGATGAGAGTACAAGAAGCAGCAAAAAGGTCCTTGGCTAACAGGGAAAGGCAAGGCTCTGGCGACAGGGGGACAGGGAATGTTGGTGTGAGCTGCCCATAGGGCCAGACTGCTGGCATGAGGAGCAGCATAGAACCGCTATGGGCAACATGGCAACATGGGCAACATTTGCCAGCATGGGCAAAGGAGGAAGACCCAATCCACGCTCTGCCCAACAACAGCACTGCACTCAGTCACCATCCACGACAAGTGTCCACCAGCAGGACGTCACCCAGGGCCATGGGTGGTCACCAAAAGCCAGCACACAAACACCCACAGATGACAGCGGGGTTCTGGTGGGGACCAGTCAGGGATATTTTGGGCTGGCATGGAGGTGGTCGGGATGTGGGAAGCTCTCCCCATGCTCCTGGCCAGCACCACCAAGTGCTTCACTTGCATGAGCACTGAGAGTAAAACCAAAATGACATTCATTAGATGTTTTAAGGGGTGTTCAGGCATGTAATCCTGCTGGAATGAGGCAGCCATAACAAGTTACTGTAGTTATTGATGGCCATGTCAGTTAGCCTTTTCCAAGGATTAATCACCATCCTGCTCATGCTCTACAGGATGTTTTTATCTCCGCTTTCTCCCAGTATCACACCATGCACTGCTGGCTGCTGTGCTCGGCGGTCCTTCCGAGCCTGGGGCAGGCTGGTGATGTGCTGGATCCTGAGCATTGAGCAGCTTGGGAGAGCACAGCATTTAGGGGAACTGCTGAGGCACAGCTGTAGCATTTCAAGGTTTCACCGTGAATTCAAACATCCCCTCTGCAGAGATCTGGTTGGGGGGAGAAGCTGGGGGCCAAGCCCCATGGCAGGGAGCTGCCTTCCTGCAGACCCATGAAGTGCTTGGCATGCAGCCAACCTGCTAATTGAGAGTGGGCAATCCCAGGATGCCCTGACCTCTGGTATGTACCAGGGCTTGGTCAGAGCCTGCTGCTGCTGAGCAGTGAGGGCTCGGGACTCGGGTGCCTTTCATTCTCCCGCTGCCTGGGGCCACCTGAGGGCCAGCACCGTGCTCCTTGGCTGTGCCACTGTAACTGAGCCCAGAGCTGGGTCTGACCCCTGGCCCCATGTGTTGGCATCGGCACAGCTCAGCCCTGGGTTGCGTCCATCCTGCATTGCCTTCAGTCACCATGCTTCCAGAAGGGCTCAGGTCCACTGAAGTCTTGCGATCACCAGCCCCATGCGAGAAGGGATTTGCCACAGCCTCTCCTCATCCATGAGCATCACCGCTCGGTGCCTGCAGATGTGTGGTATCTTTGCCATCCCAGAGCTCAGATCCTCATCTAGCGTGAGCATTAGATGGACATAGGGCTCTTGCTGTCCCTCCCTATCCCCAGCCACGTTCCACCATATCTCAATGACTCCAGGAGCCCAGTCCTATGCTCAGTGGCTGTCCCCATGGGAGCCACCAGGGCCACCAAGAAAACGGACCCTCAGCTGGGTCCCACAGGAGGCACTAAAACAAGCCAAGGCTGGGAAACGCAGCACTCTGAGGAATTAGCGTTAATTAAGCCTAATCCCCAAGGGACCGCTCAGCCTGCTGCTCGGTGTGCTGTACCCCAGGCAAGGGGGAGGTCCTGGCTGCCCTTCACCCAGGGATCCCAGTGTGATCCTGGCATTGCCCCAGGGAGTGGGAAGCTAGCACAGATCCGTGCTCCAGCCAGCAAGGGCAGGAGAAGGAGAAAGCAATAAAGCTCTTCTTGTGCCCTTTGGTGTCTTTCTGCATACCTACCCCCTGCTTAGCATCTCCATTAGGAGATGCATGGGCCAAGCCACAGTACACAGCTCAGTGATGCCTGTTACTGCTGTAGTGGTGTAAATTAAACTTTTGGTCAGCAACATTTCCTCTGGTTCAGCTAGGTGGGAAACTGTGTTTTACAGCCCTTTGGCTTCTCTTCCAAAGGGGAAAAAAAGAGAGAGGGAAAAAAAAAGCCCTTTAAATAGAACTTTCCACTGGAAGTACCTCTGGAAAGACAGCGAAAGGGAAGCTGCCAGCACAAGAGATGGGTGCAGGGACAGCAGGGACACAGCCCAGGAACAGGGTCCTCCATTGTCCACGCAGCCAGCTCTGCCCTTGCCAGATACCACCTGGTGCCACCTGGCCACACGTTGCTCCATGTCACCCCCCAAAGCAATGAGACACAGCTGCCAAGCCCTACTGGAGCCCCTTTTCTCAGGACAGCCACTTCTGCGTTTAGTTCTGCCCAGCCTCTGCACGACCCCCGCCCTTCTCCAGGTCAATCTCCCCACATGCTTTGCTTTTTCCCAAAATTTATTTCCTAGGAGAACTTGCAGGCTTCTTTTTGCTGCTGGAGCTACATGCTAGCAGCTGGTGGGAATGCGAGCTGCCTACAGCAGGGAAAGAGAAACAAGATGCTTGGCTCATTTCTCCAGCTCCCTGGCCACCAGCAAAAGCCACATCCACATCCATGGGAGGAGACCACCAGGCAGGCCCATAAATGCAGCCACAAATGGAGATCCATGTCCAGCCATCAGGGCTGGGGCTGCAGAGTGCCCCTCACCTGCTGGGGATTGGCTTCAGGCACTTTGGGCTCCAGCACAACCAGATCTTGGATGGAGGAGGTGACCCACTGGAGATGGGACTGAGGATGAACCCCAAGATGAGCTGGGTGCCTGAGGACTTGCCATGTTCAGGCACAACATTCAGGCTCCAGAGAGCAAAGTTCAGTGCTGGGCAAATGGACAGCATTGCTTTCCTCCAAGCAGAAACGAGAGCTGATTTGCAGCAAATACTGCTCCATCGCCCAAGTAATTTGCATTTACCCGACACTCTCTTTTGCCTTTTTTCCCCTTGTCCTGAAGAATCCGCGTTTCATATGACAGTAATTTGTCTGTCCTTCTTGTCTGTGACTTGGGACGTGCCATGGATGCTGTTTCTTGGCTGGGGTTGGGTAAGTGAGACCTGTTGGGATGTCCAACAGAGCAGAAGGGCCCTATGCGTGCCAAACCCAGTGGATCAGAGCAGCACAACCACCACTGGGACCTGGAACCTTCCAAGTGCCACGTGATTGATGCAAAAACCACAGCCTGTCCCTTTAAGGCCAAGACGACGAGTGTGTCAGTGGAGGCTCTGGAAAAGAAGTCAGGGCTATTGGCTCCCACGTCACCAGCGCCGGCCATTGATTCCCCGCAAACGTTTCATACTGGGCCAAGCTGGCAGTTGGAGGAATATTTTCTCATTGAACGCTCTCGGCTTCAGGAGGGACCCAGATGGGTCCCATTAGCTCTGGAGGGACCGTCCTTTCTGTCAGCTGCTGGAAAACACTTCCATGCAGCCCCCTCCTCCCTACTCCCAAACAGGGACTTCAGCCCTCCGACGAGGTTTGCTCTGCAATCCTGGTTATTTCAGCCTCCGGTGGGTGTTCCTTTTCACATTATTATTATTTACCTTGCATTTTAATGCAGAAAAAGCAAATGTGTGGAAACAAGCCCCCAACATCACCCCCCAGCCCAGAGTCCACAGCCATCCAGGTCCCCAGGACCACATGCAGACCCCTGCGTGGCCCCCCGCCCCTTCCCTCTCCCCCTCCCACCCTTCCTCTCCTCGCTGTCTTTCCCGTTCCCACTCTATTTAGTCTGTGTTCAAAACTCTGCACAAAAGCTCTTACAGATCCCCGGGCTGTGACCCAAACAGTAAAGAATGTTTATACGCTGGTCGTCTTCCATTGCTGTGTATGAATGTTGCACACACGCACTCACACACGGCGTTTCGGTGCCTCCTCGGGCTGCTGGCCAAGGGAGCACAGCCAAAGGAAAGGCATCTGGGCCCTTGTTGAGAAAGCAGGGAAAGGAGAAGGAAAGAAAGGCGAAAGGAAAGCATTGGGGTAGGAGCAGCTCCCCCAGCTCCCTGCTGTGGGTCTGGCAGTGCAGGCTGAAGGGGTGCTTGGTGAGAGGTGATGGCTTCAAGTTGTGCCTGGGGAGGTTCAGGTTGGAAGTTAGAAAGAATTTCTTCCAAAAGAGTGGTGATGCAGTGGCACAGCTGCCCAGGGAGGTGGTGGGGTCACCGTCCCTGGAGGTGTTCAAGACCCATGGAGATGTGGCACGGAGGGATGTGGTCAGTGGGCACGGTGGGGAGGGTTGGAGATGGACTTGAGGATCTTGGAGGACTTTTCCAACCTGAATGATTTTGTGATTGATGCTTCCTAATGGGTTGCAGTGGCTGCTGCACAGCGGTAATGAGCTCAGCACCACCACACTGTTCAATCACTGCCCGCTCAGCAAGGTGGGGGAGAAAAGGTGATGGAAAGAAGCTCATGGGTTGAGGTAAAGATGGGGAGACCACTCAGCTGTCACCAAGAAATGTGTAGCCAGAGTCACTCGTTAGCACAGTGTGACCAAGCAGAGGACTGTGTTTCCAGCCAGCTGGAACAGGCCCTTCTCTAGCACAAGGAAATGACTGGAAACCTCTTTAAAAGAAAAATAATAGTCACCTCTGCAGCCACTAACTATCAAAACCTTATTGCACAACCAAATAGGTAGATAGATAGATCAGTAAATAAATAAGAGCAACAGCAGACATGTGACATCCTACCACAGGTGCAGCGTATCGCTCTCATTAGAAACAACAAAGTATTCTTATAGGCCACAAGAACTTCCTCCCATCCACGCTCCACTAACTCCCATTACAACTGAAATCACATGAAAGCTGAAAGAACTTATCTGATGGTTCTGTAACTTGGCTCCAGAGTATCCTAAAGGAAGAAAACAAACCTGATGCACATCGTTCCAGTTCATGGAGCCCTGGATTGGATCCCGAAGGGCTGCCCAAGGAAGGTGAGGCGTGCTCAGCTTCCAGCCTTGGGTTTTCTGCGGTGCCATGCAGGGTGGCTGTTGGATCTGCTCCCCCCTATGGGTAGGGACGGGATTGTCATTTCTTGCTGAGAGGGGAAGTGCTTAGCCTTAGTGTGAGGGGGTTATTACTACCCCAGAATCACAAGGAGCTGCCTGTGCATTGGGAAAAACACATAAAATGAGGATCATGTGGCTTTACTGGCACCTGTAGCCTGTGAGTTAGGGATGGAGCAAGACGATCCTTGCTCATTGTGTGGTGAAGATGGTGCCCTGCCCAACATGGCTCAGGGTGCTGGAACCCCACACGCTTGTCCTTGGCACCCACAGAAGGAGGAAGCTGCCTCATTCCAGAGAAGCCTCCAAGCCTGCTCTGAATGCAGTGAAAGCTCCCTGTGTCGCACAGCTTTCAGCTTCACCAATCTGATGGGTGCTGCGTTTCCTTCTCATCTTCCAGAAATGTGACATCCTGGAGGTCTCAGCAGGGGTTAACTCTGCGCAGAGCAGTCACGCGATGGGGAGGCCTTCTTCCAAGTACTAAATAATTCGCAGAAGTAATACATTTGTTCCTAATTAGGATAATTGCCCCATCGCTTTTCTCTGTGGCATTGGCCAACCTAACTCACAAACGTCTGAAAGCACGTGCTGAAGTATGACCAAATTTAGGAGCTGAGTTGAGTAATATATTGCCTTGATTTGTCCTAAAACATGAATTGGATGGGAGTCCTCCTGCACAGTGCATTTCCAGGGAACATAAGGAACCCATTGTGCAATTAGCAGTAGTATTTCCAACACGCTGTGGTGCACAGCCTGTGCTGTGTTCTGCCCTCCTGTCCCGTGCTACTGCATCTCCTGTACCCTCGTGGCTGTGAGCTGGGGGGGATAATCAAACCTGCGTGGTGTGGAATGCCAAGTATGGTTACGGCAAAGCAGATACAGGGGCTTACCTGCTCCTTCATCACTGCTGTCCTCAGTTCAGAGACAGAGCAGGGATATGCTTTGCCCTAACCTGCCTGGAGGCCAGCAGCAGACATGGGGGCAGGGTGAGGTGCGGTGCTGGATGAGCCATCTGCATTAAGAAGGGGTCCCAAGAGCTCACCAGTTCCACCTGCCTGGGGAACTTGGTCAGTTGAGTACCCCTCGCTGTGGCTCCATGCTCTGCCACTGCATGCAATTCCTTCTCAGACCAGCTCTATCAAAGGCGTTTCCTCCCTCAGTGGGTTTTCCAACCAATCTCCACGTTTCACACGGACATGCTGCAGTGTTCATTGATCTCACAGAGCTGCTTTCTGCACCTCCCATCACTCCCTCCTGCTCTGGTCATGCTTGGTGTTTGCTTCCCTCTCTTCTACCTCTTGGTCCTTTGCTGGGAGAAGTGCACCTCCAACAAACCCCCTAACACCTTGCTCCTTGCACCCCTATCTGTGCACACATAGGGCTTCATCGTACTGAGCAAGGGGAGAAAAAGGAGGAGTCCCTTTCTTAGACAAAACCAAGGAAACCTTCTCACCGGTGTGTGAGCAGATGGATTTCTGGTCAGCTTTATGGCTGAATGCACATGGAGGGGGATGCAGACCCCATCCACACACCTTTTTATCCCATACAAGATCCTTGTCCCATACCCTTTTTTTTTCTATTTTTTTGACACTAAGAAGTCTCAAACCAAGATGGAACAAACCCAAGGGGAGTTTTCTGGTTGCAGTTCTGTCTGAGCTGTGTGGGAGCCCCATCCTGGGTGCAGTGCAGGGCCTGGGCCCCTGCAGGCTGCAGGTCTGCTGGAGAGCAGCCACCCGCCTTCCCGCGCTCTCAGACCTCTTGCTTCCAGTCCAAGTGCATCCTGCTTAAACCTCCCTCCTGGATTTGGGCACTTAATAAGTCTTAGCATTTTATTAGCAGATGCTAATAGCGGTGGCTCGGAGCCACATGCTTTGAATTCAAATCCTCTCCAGCTTAGCATTCGCTGCTCATCCTGCAGCAGCTCAGACACAAATATCTCCTGCATCCCAGCCTTGGAGCTCTCCCTGCACACTGCAGGCTGCACACAGCATGGGATGGGGACGGAGACACCAAACCTGCAGCACCCTGGCCTGCACTGAGGGAGGCAGGAGCCGCTGTATCCCAACATGCCTCCAAATCCTTTCCCTCATTGCTGGATGCTGCACAAGAGAACAGCCCAGGCCTAGCTGGACACAAGTGTGAGCCCAGCACACCACCAGATGCTGCATGAGGGCTCTGCCTGATGCATTTACATTAGGTGTGGATGGGGAGGAATAGAGAAGGGTGGGAAGGCACAGCCCAGCTTGCTGGTGCTCTGCCAGCAAGCCCTGCAAGAATGCCTTTCTCCTGCAGGATGGGCACACATCCCACCACTGCCCCAGTGCTGGGACCGGTGGTATTGGCCAAGCCATCCCCACAGGCTCAGTTGGAAGATGGCTGTCTCTTTCCCCAGCTCCCACCGTTTTCCTTTCCCACTTCCAGGTCTGAGAAAGCCTCAGACTGTTTCCTTCCTAGCAGCCCTGGTGTCCAGGTTTTTCTCACAGCTGGGAAGCCCCACAACTTGCCCTGGGGTGTCCAGGCACAGCCAGTCCATTAATTCCTCCCTCCTGTTTACTGAGAATCCCCAAACACATAATTCTTCCCCGTGATGTGGTGGTGATGTGATGCCTGCAGGCAGTGTCAGAAAGTTCCAGGAACTGTCCTGCCCTCAGCACTGCCCACCCTTCCTGCTGACCTCCTCCAAAGCCAAATCTCAAGTCCCAAGATCAGGCCCAGGACAGCTAAACTGAGGGGAGGACAGGCGATGCCCAAGGAGGTGCTGCTCAGGGCTGGCTGCTCCTTCCACCCCGCGCAGGGCTGTGCAGACACCCCGAGCCCAAACAGCACATCTGGAAGTCGGATCCATTAAAACAAACCCTATTACATAACGACAGACATCTGGAGCCTGTTACCACTACATTTTTAGTAAAAATAGTTTTTGATATGATCTCTCCGAAGAATGTGGCAGAGGGGGCTCAGAGCCAAAGTCCTCTAAGAATGGCTGTAAGTGCTTCTCATAAAACATCCCCCCTCCTCCTGCTTGGAGCGGGGCTGTTTCCTCTCCGTCCCGCTCAGGGGCACAGGGGGAAGGTTTCAGGCTGAGGGCAGGTGCAGGTCTGGGGGGAAGCCGAAGGGTTCCTCGGGTCCTGAGCTCTGAGGTTTCCGAAGGGAGCCCGTGGGGACTGCAGAACACCGTGCAGCTGTGGAACTCCCTTTCTCACTGCTAATCTATGTGCAGGAAAGCGAGCGTGGCCCCGCGCCGCCAGAGCAGCGAGCGGCTTTAAGTGTACCTGGACACGTCTGAAACACAAATCCCCACACAGCCACGTGGTAAGAGCTGTTCTGGCAAGCAGCAAAAGAGCAGAGTGACTGATGGTTGCAAACACTTTCCTAACAGCTCTTGGCAGGGAGGACGCTACGCGCTTAGACAGCGTGGGGATGGCCCCGGCTTTCCATGCCCTAAAGAAGGACTAACTCCATCTTTTTGCACCAGGCTATCAAAGACACGAAGTTCAACCCAGCCTCTCCTTTGTGTAAGAATGCTCTTTGTGCTCCTTTTCTCTTTCTTTTGTTTGGAGGCCCTCTCCCACTCTGCAGCCTCTGGCTGAGACCACCCCAGCCCTGATATCCTCCCACATTCTGTAAGGTTGCTCCCGTTCCCTGCAGCCATCATCAGCCGGCAGCTCCCAGCAAGCTGCAGGAAGGAGGAAGGATGAGAGCAAGATGAGCAAAGGACACACCTTCCAAAGCCCTGCTTGGAGCTGACGTGAGGCTGGTGCCTGCCCTCAGCTTCCTCTTTGCAGCCATCATCCTGGGGAATGTCGTCTGGCTGCTTCAGGCCTAGGAAACAAGAGGTCTTTCTTTTTCACCTCTCCGTGTTTTAATTTACAGCTTCAAACACTGGACAGTAATGGGAAAGTCCTTCACAAAGGAGCAGAAACACGGGCTGCTGGGGAGAAGGGCTCCTGAGCTGTGGGCAGTCCTTGCATCCATTCCTCCTGCACTGTCCCTCTGACGCTGCTCTCTCTCTCCCCCTCTGCATTGCCACCTCACTGCTTCAGTTTGCATTCACTTTGCTGTTTCCCAGCAGCGCTCTCCTCACTCTCAGCCATCATTCTGCCGGAGGAAGATTGGAGCTGCAGGACCTGGTGCTTCCATGAGCAGCTCCTGCAGACTGCGGCCTCAGAGTGCATCAGAGATGGAGTGAGTGGAGCCAGCAGGGAAAGCACTGCTTTGCAGATATTGTAATGAACTGAAGTCCAGAGCTCTGCTCACTGTAATAGCTGACAGAATCACTGTCACTGTGTGTACATTCTCTGCATGAACATTTGGCACTGGGAAAATACAGTTCCCAAAGGACGGGCAGATTCTAACACAAGCATTTGCTCATGCCAGAGCCCAATCCAGAGCATCATTTCTCTTTCTCTCTGGATGTGTTATGTGATGAAGGCTGTGGTGGGCAGGAACTGCCCGCTGGGTGGGTGGTGGAGATGGGATTCCATTTGGAACTCCTATGGGAATTAGTTCCTAAAGAGCCCACAGCTCTCACCTGGTCCTGTCCTGTGAGTCCTGACCGGCACCCATCCTACAGGAGAACAGCATCAGCACTCTCCTTGGACCTCCACGGGGTCTTGGCAAAACAGTTCCCGGTGGCACCGTCCCCATCAGCCCCTGGCAGGTCAGAGAAGACGGAGCCCAGAGCAGCACAGGGCCTGCAGCTCCCAGCTCGTTCCCCATCCCCAGCCAGCGTGGCCCCACTCGGCCCCTTCTCCTCCCACCCCCCCTCTGGCACCTTTCCACTCCAAGGAGTTTCCACTGCTGCTCTCAAACCGCAGCGCGATGCTCGGGAACGTGAAACCTGGGCTTGATGGAGGGAAGAAATCAGATGGTAGGAAGTGCAGCACATGAATTAAAGGCAGGGGGGAAGAGAAGCCGCTTTTATTGCTCCCAGCTCCTGTCGTCGTGGTTGGGAGCGTGCTTCCTCTTCCAGCACACAGCAGGACCCCTGCACGGGGCTACGGCTGGGGGGGTGTTGTGCTTTGCCCTGGGGTCTGTCCCCCACCTCCACCTCTGCACTTCTTTATTTGCTCCCCAGCACATTACCTAATCCCTCCCATTTTCCATGGCTGTCACAGCCCCGTTTCCCCCGCCAAGGCGCGACGGAAAATATGCTTCATTTTTTTCCTGGCAAGTACCTAATTTTTGTGAGGAAAAAAAATATACAGGCGACCATTCCTCCTTCGCCACCCCCAGAAGCATAGGGATGGCCCCATCCTCCCTACTTGCCTCCTGACACTGTAATGCTGGGTGCCCACTCCATGAACCTGGTCCCCAGGGCTCCCAGCACCCCCAGACCTCGCGTCCATCTGCAGCATCCGCACTCCTCTGCTGTGCGTCCCCTTTATTTCTGCTGCCCAGTGATTCAATACTGAACTGCAAGACTTCAGCAGGCTGTAGAATTACCAGATGTCCCCACAGTAGGGCTGAAACTGTCGTGCTGAAGGGCTCGGCGTCAGCTCACAGGGATGATGCTCTTTGCTCAGCCCGGGGCCAGCCCACGTTCTATCTGCAAGCAGGGAAGCGTCCCTGTGCCAAAAAGCTGTGGGGACATCATGAACACCCCAACAGCCCCATGCACTGCAGGAACTGGAGTCTGCAGGTAGGGCAGGGGGTGCACCAGAGGTCCCCTGTCCCTTCCAAAGGGCCGAAGCCCCCGGTTAGCCCCAGTGAGTGTCACGGGATTTGAAGTTCCACAAGCATCCCTATGGAGCTGCTATCCAGCATCCAGGGAGCCAAATGACGGGAACAAGCAGTGGGGTGCCAGTGGGGTGCAGGGGCCAGGGTGGGGGACACAGCCATAGCAGAGGTATGGGGCAGAGCTGCAGAATGCAGCCTCACTGAGCACAGAGAGCCTAGGCACCTCCCCAGGAGAAGCAAGGCTGGGGTTTCCAAACCCACAACCTTCAGCTGAAAAATTTTAAGTAAAACTGAATATTCTTCATAGAAAGCAGCTGGCATTGCTGCTAATCGAACCCAAACCTCACATGTTGGGAGAGCTGGCATGGCCAGACCTCCTGCTGCTGCTCAGAAACAAGCATAAGGAGGAGGAAGATAAAAGCAAAATAACAGAGTTTAAGTTTGGCGCTGTCTTGTTTTGCTCTGTTCCCTCTGATTCCCATTTTATAACCACATTCAGGGAGCTGGCAAGACTGCAACCTGCCCCATCCCTGGATGGGAGCATCATGGCAGTGACACCACGACCCCTGGTGAGAGGAAGGACAGAGCTCTGCTGCTCCTTTCTTTTCCTTTTGTTCACATTTCGGAAGAGCATGTGTGACCAGAGAGTGCTTGCAGCGGAGCGGAGCACTGCCAGACCAGGGAGCACAGCGCGCATCTGCTGTGCAGCTGCAGGGGCTGCACACCTAATGCTGCTCTGGGAGAACGGGGGTTGGGGGGCTTTGCAGCCTGAACCCACCCAGACACGCTCTGCAGCAGCCGCAGGCACAATGACACTCATGTTTTGGCTGTTTTTACTCCACACCGCTGCCTGTACTGTCCTGCAAGGAAACTGCAGCAAAGCTCGTGCAAACAAGGAAGCAAAAGCTTTACTGTGCTTTTCCATCACACACAACAGCCTGGGGCTATGCAGAGCCAGTGTAGGGTTTGTGCCAAGGCTGCGTCCTGCAACCCCGCTCCTGCCAGATGAGCTGGGACAGCTTCAGCCACAAAGCCTCGCGAAGAGGGAGAAACAAGAGCAGGGGGCAGTGAGAGCGTGACCTGGATTCAACTCTGGGGAACAAGCATCTCTGCATCCACATCCCTGCTTTGTGTTTAGGAAGCAGCAATGGTCCCTTCTCTGCCCTTTCCCCTTACCTGGGGCTCCTGCATTGCTGGGAGTGGAGGAAATACCTGGCATTCCTGCTCTGTGCTCTCATCTCCCAGGCAGGCCCCATGCAGAGGCACACCCCAGCTCACAGGGCTCCTGTCCCGTTATGCAGGGAAATTTTTGCTGTCTGAGTGGTGCACAGGGCTGATCTGACCTTGGTGGGGTGAAATATGTGACAGGGAGCAGGCTGTGGGGCAAGGAGCAGCACTGGGTGGGAAGGGAAAGGGAAAAGGTAAAAAAATGGGGGGAGGGGGGAAGAGGGGAAGAAACAAAAAGGAAATGGGAAAAAAGGAAGGAGAAATGAGAAAAAAAGGGAAAAAGAAAAATTGCAGGGGGGGGGGGGGGAAGAGAAAAGGCAAGGACAGACAAAGTAAGGCAGGGAAAAGAAAGGCGAGGTAAAAGGCAAAATGAGGTGATGGGAGGCAAGGAAAAGAAAGGGAAGGGGAAGGGGAAGGGGAGGGAAGGGAGAGGAGAGGGAGGGGAGGGGAGGGGAGGGGAGGGGAGGGGAGGGGAGGGGAGGGGAGGGGAGGGGAGAGGAGGGGAGGGGAGGGGAGGGGAGGGGAGGGAAGGGAAGGGAAGGGAAGGGAAGGGAAGGGAAGGGAAGGGAAGGGAAGGGAAGGGAAGGGAAGGGAAGGGAAGGGAAGGGAAGGGAAGGGAAGGGAAGGAAAGGAAAGGAAAGGAAAGGAAAGGAAAGGAAAGGAAAGGAAAGGAAAGGAAAGGAAAGGAAAGGAAAGGAAAGGAAAGGAAAGGAAAGGAAAGGAAAGGAAAGGAAAGGAAAGGAAAGGAAAGGAAAGGAAAGGAAAGGAAAGGAAAGGAAAGGAAAGGAAAGGAAAGGGTGTTAATGCTTTGTTTCTGCTTCCACCTCTGCCAGTACTGGCCAGCAGCTGCACACAGCTCCTCAACATCTGGAGCCTCTTGGCCACCAGCTGCGGCTCTCAGAGGACGTGTGCACTCGTGCACACACTCACTGGGCTGCAGCATGCTGGGTGAAGGGAGAAACATGCCTCTGGCAGAAAAGCAGGAAGGCAGAGGAGCATTTCCAGCCCTGTCTGTCCCTGTCCTGTTGGCCAGCCCTGCCCTCCAGCTGCTCCCACATTGGGGATAGAGTGCCAAGGTCCCTGTGGGCTGTGCCAGTGGGACCAAGTTCAAACTTCCCAGCCCCAGCTGCATTTATGATTCTCTCCCTCTTACACTGCAGCACGTGGCAGCCAGACATAGGGCACAGCAGTGGTGCGAGGCATGGTCCTGCAGAGAGGCTTGGGGAAACCCCCAGCGTCCCACCCAGCCCAGCATCTCCCAGCACCAACCACTGCTCTCAGGGTGGAAATCACATCATGGAACCTCTGGGCAAACCAGGAAAATCCACTAGATCTGCGGGTTCAGAGACACTGAAATTTGGGCATGGTCCTGATCCCATGGGAGTGCTCATTCTTGTGCTGTGCCCACTTGAGGAGCGTGGGCAGGGCAGCAGAAGGACAGCAGCAAAGCATCGCAGCCCCACAGCTCTGCTCCCAGACTGGCGCCGGCTGAGCCAACCTGGCTGCTCTCCCCTTGGCTGAGGGCTGGAGACTATTTTTGGAAGCTCCCGAGACTTCCAGAGAGGGAACCGCCTTTTCTTTCCCTTCATTCACAGACAGGGTCATCTTGATTCATTCCATGGGGTTATTTTTGTTGTTATTTATTTATCTTCACTTCTACTTCCAGCATTAGGGAAGTGGAGCTGGAATGCAGCAGAGCTGGAGGAGCAGGGTTGGGCTCATCTGTCTGCAACCGCGGAGGGACATGAGCATCCCTGCCATGATGCATCTGCTCCTTGTGTCCTGCTGGGGGCACATGCCAGCTTTGGGGTTGTACAAGGCAGGAGGGAGCAGGCAGGTTTCCACCTGGACCTCAGCACAGACCTGAAGGATCTCATGCAAAGCTCCAGGTTCTCAAGCAGCTTGGCTCCACGTCTGAGCACACAACTCAGGATGGGGTTCTGGCCTGACCCTGACCCAGGACTTTGGGATATTTATGCCAGGAATGCAGGAGGATCCCACAGCAGACCCAGCTTTTAGGAGAATTTGACCTTCTATTTTGTGGGCACCAAAGCTGGATCCTCACCTGGAAGCAGACGTGAAGGACAGAGGGCAGTGCTGGATTTATGGCTGACAGTCCCACTCATCTGCCCACACTGGTCCGAGCCCTGTCCCATCCACTGTGGCTACAACTGGGGACACCATCCAGCACCAGGGTGACAGCCTCCATGCAGGGACAGCCCAGAAGAGAGGAATTCACACCCAAGGGAGGTGCTTCCCTCAAAGGACACCCCTTTTCCCTCCTGCCCATGATGCCTGCCTTGCAGGAAAGGACAAGGATAGCTTGGTGCCGTGGATCATGAGAGCAGTGGAAAGATCAAGGGTTTTTCCCCAAGGCCCCCTCCTCCCTCTCATTGCTCCAAGTGGGCACTGGGCCCCTCTGCTCCTGATGCTGCACAGTGCCTCACAGCATCCAGGATTGGTCCTTAGGAAAGGAAAAGCCCCACCAGGGCACTGTGGTCCTGCCACGTGGCCCGGGCTCAAAGCGGCAGCCCCTCCACAGGGGCATGGCAAGCCACAACTGAGCTCCATCCACAGGAC
The DNA here is from genome assembly GCA_030625065.1 of Alectoris magna. NCBI lineage: Eukaryota > Metazoa > Chordata > Aves > Galliformes > Phasianidae > Alectoris > Alectoris magna. Next base: position 8,989,058 of record CM060576.1, on the reverse strand, counting down.
TTTGTGACATGTGAAAGTGTTTGTTTCATTGGATGGAGACGGAAAAACAAAGCCCCAGCAGCAGTGGTGGAACAAAATCCCCCGCAGCCACCCCTGGCGGGGAGCTGCCAGCTCTGATTCTGCAGCGTTTTTCTGCTTGGGACCAGCGTGCATGCAGCTCCCAGCCTGCCTGGCCAAGGAAACAACAAAGGGCAGTAATGAGTCTGCGAACAATTAACACACACAGGGCCACGCTCTGCTCGGTAACCTTGGCATAAGGCTGGGGTTGGAGGAATTCCTCCAGCTCTATGCCAGGGAGGCTGTGAGCAGGCTGTGGTCCCAGGGAGCAAATGCAAGAAAACAGCCGAAATCTTGCTAAAACAATGGGATGGAGTAGACCACAAGCAAGTAAATCCTTCAGTCCCCAGAGCCCAACGCTCACCGCCAGGTACACAGCCAGGAACAATCCCTCCTGACGTGCTGTCCCTCCTCAGTGCCCTCCAGTGATGTCTGCCCTTGTCAACACACGCTGGCAAAAGAGAAAAATCTCCGAAAGTAGCAGGTGTCCTTAAGTCCTGTCAAATCACATCAGCGCTGTCTGTGGATTGGGGCCAGCAGCGGAGCTCAGCCTGACCCCAGGTCCAGCCACGCTGGTCCCCGCAGCACCGCTGTAATTAGCGCTGGGGAAGGAGCGGGGCCAGCGGAGGGGAATTCCCAGCCCTGGGCCCATTGCCTTCATCACCTCTATGGGATGACCATGGCACACGGTATCCCTTGTCCATACCCAGGGAGGGGTGAGCATCTCTCACCCAGAGCCTGTTATTAATCTTTGGGATTGAAAAGGGGTTAAGCACTCATTTCTCCAAGGCTGATGGGTTTCGGCGCATGTAGGCTGGAGGTTCTCCAGGATGCCTGATGTTTTATGTCTTTGGGATGTTTTTGTCTTCCTTCAGTTGTGTTTAGTGCTGGTATCATGTTTATTTCAGCAAAATTCTGGATTATTGCCTCATTTCTTTTTCTTTTTCTTTTTCTTTTTTTTTAACAAACATCTGCTGATTCTGCTTATACACTGTCACAAACTGCTCAAGAATGGCGTTCTGGTGAGTTCCAAGCCCTGAGCCATGGGAGCCCATCAGCCCTTGGGCACACATCCCTACTCCCCCAACATGCCAAAGCTGCAAGAGAAGAGGAATGTGAGCAAACAGGGACCTGCCAGCCCCTCCTGCCCCAGATTCCATTCTACACCATGCTGGGCAGGAACAGTTTCGGTGGCAGCAGGTGTTTGCTTATGGATTCCAGCCAAAAGGCTGCCCATCTCCATGCCCATGGTCTGGCACTCACAGCCCCTCCTGTCCCAGCACAGCTCCCCTCGGTCAGCCCCCCTCTGTCCTCATCTGCCTGCCCTTCTCTCCCTTCCTTTTTCTCTGCATTCACTGGAAAAAAAAAAAAACAAAAACATTTTGATAGGGGAAAACGTAATCAAATCAAAAGAGAAATGGAAGGAAGCCTCAAAATTTGCTAGACGGGCATTTTCTTTTATGAGATCAGGGGCCAAATTCTGCTTTCATCACACTAGAGAAAAATCTGGACTATCTCCTCTCAAATTAATGGCATTCCTTCGTAAGGGGAACAGAATTTCATTCATTCACGCCTTGTACAGCAGCAATGGGGCCATTAATCCTCACAGCTTCCAGTCACGTCCGAGCCCAGCGCTCCAGCATGGGAAGTCCCAGATCATTTGCTTGCATCCTTCCTTGACTTGTCAGCTCATGATAAACAGCATCTCCTCCTGGTCCCACGCAGACGAGCACACAGAGTGATTACATCACCTCCAAACCCCTTCCAATAAGATAAAATGCAGCTCGCATCCAGTTGGAACAACTCGCTATTCCCAAACGGGCTCTCCCCACTCATGTGCAGTGCTCAGAGCCCAAAACATGGTGTCTGCTGAAGTGCATTCAACAGAGTCCCATCTCAAAACTGAGGCTAAGGACACCATGGGGAGAGCCCCAGCTGCCCTGCAGGGTGCCCTAAGGAGCCTCCAAACATCCCTGCACAGCCGTGGCAAGGAGGAGAGAGCACTGGGAGCCCGACTTTCTAGTGTGCCAAATGCCAAGGAGGGGGAAGATGAATGCAAAAATATTTGGTGCTACTGAAACATCTAGGCTTGTTTCCCTTGGGTGCGTTAGTATTGCACCCACAGCTGCTAGGTGCACCAGATGCACCCTGATAAGCTCACCTGGACAAGCCCTGCCCTAGACCCAAGCTCTATATAAGCTGAGCTCAGGTCTGTTCTGTTCTTGAGGTTGTGCCTTTTAGTGTAGGTACTTGTTGTGCTAAGGTCAGAGGAGATGGTTGGGTTGGATGATGCTTCTATTTCTCCCTGCCAATGTCATGGATTGTACCCAGGAATGCATCTTTCTCCTGAGCCTCCCTCCTGGTAGGAAAAAAAGAGCAATACATTTTCTATTGCAGCGGGGTTTTGTTTTTGCTTAAAAAATATAGTCTAAGTACAAATAGCTCAAGGTATTTGTGATAAATACGGAAGGAACCCCTTAGCATTATGATTTGCATCTCTTTGGAATTGGATTCAGCTACTTTAAAGCTCAAGTTGGTATCCAAGGTTTGTGATGAAGCAGATCTTCTTCCCAAAAGGATTAATAGGAACACTGCTAAAGCCTGCCCAGGGCATGTGGCATAGGGTCACTCTGCAATAGTGCTGTCATCACCCAGAGCACCCCTGAGCCATTGCACCTTAAACCCTCTGAGATGGCTCAAGCGGACCTGGTTCCATTCAGCTGGAGAGGCAACAAGTGAAGGATTATATTATATAGGCAAGCACTTAAGAAGAGTGCACAGAAATGTGCTCGGTGGGTTTGTCTCAATACCTCACATCACTTCTCCCCATGGAGCAATCTGGTGCTGCCCCAGCACTGCAGGCACTCTGTAAAATCAGTGAGGGTGGAGAACAGCATCCCCGGAGCCCTGTTCTTTCCTTCCAAAGCACACGCTCAGTTTGCTTGATGAGAACTGGGGCTGTATGAGAAATTGGCTGCAAGAAGCAGTTCTGGGCAGCCCAGCACCACCACCCCCCCAAGCAGTGCTGTGGGAGCTCCGTGGCTCACTGACCCCAGTAGGTTGGGGGCGTAAGGGTTTCTTGCCTCTCAGCAGCAGTCACCTCTAAGGACGCAAACCCAGAAATTGGCCCTTCTCAGTGACAGCAGTTTGAGCGATTTGGGGTCTGGGAGGATCCCTGACCCCAGCACAGAGGGGTCTGTGGGTTCCCCTTGGTTTTATTTCACTCGATCGATCTGCAAATGAGGCAGGGCAGTCCCACAGATGGAGTAACCCCATTGATTTATACAAATTCCTCCAGACGTACGCTAAGGTTTATGCTCTACCGGTGTTCGCATTTCTGCAGTCTGGACAGAGGCTGGGAACTTTTATTGGGTGGATTCTAGGAAAACAGAAGCCAAGGAATAAAAATAACCTTTTTTTTTCTGGGCTGGGCTGATTGCTCTCACACCGGCATGAGTCCAGGTCAGCTCTGCTGATTTTTAAAGAGTAACTGGGTTTATGTTGGTGTAACTGCGTCCCCAGAGCTGCATGAAACATTCACAACAAAACCTGTAATTACGTGAAACCAACAGAACTTCACTGTTTGGGGGTTTCATTACAAATTTGAAACTCAGATCGAGCTCGTCAAAGGATTCCTTAAGGTTCATGAACCTCTCAGTCAAGCTTTGGCCTCGAGTCAAGCCGAGCCTGAGCTGATTTATAGTTCTGCATTGAAATAATGTGAAATCGGTGGTTTTGTTTGGTCTCGGAGCTGAAGCTCAACGCTTGCTTGGCTTTCAAGAGGTCAGTCCTCTTTGAAAGCTGAGCTCCGAACCAAATCTGCAGTGGGAGCTGGAGGAGAGGCTGACTAGATGAAAACCATAGAAGAAGAGGGATGAGGGCAGCGAACGCTGCCCAGCCCTGATGCAAAAGCAGCGAGGTCTGAGCTGCGCTGTGAGCATCATCTCGCTGCTTTGGGGCGAGGATCAGACGCGATTCATTAGGACACGAGGGCAAGCAAGGATCACTTGATTCAGCTGGCTGCCACAGCGAGCTAAGTGCTATTAGCGCTAATCTGGCTGTCCCGCGCCCGCCCCGTGGAGAGGCAGGAGATAGCAGCACTGCTCTGATATTCCGCTTCACACTTCAAAGCTGGTGTTGTTCCCGCTGGTTATATATTGCCTGCGGGATTAAGATTCACAGGCAGCAGTGAAGCAGTTGACAATGTGGTTTGGCAGCGGCGGGACAGCAGCACATGCCTCGTCCTCGGCCAGCGCTGGATGCACAGCTCTCGCGGCAGCCCCGGGAGGAGAGGAATGTAACGTATGGCTCCCTGAGCTGTGTGGGGCCACGCTCGGAGCCTGCCCAGCCAGTTGCTGTGGTTTGTCGCTTTTCTTGGCCAAGTGGGGTGAGGAAAGCCAGGAATGGTACATTCCCATCCTGCGTAGGGCTGGCATAGGGCTGGGCGTGGCATGGCGGTGTCTGACTCCATGGAGAGTGGTGGGACCCGTGGCTTCATGCATCATTCTTTGAATGATATGACTGCCAATGTGACTAACAGCAGTCTTGTTCAGGCACTCTGGGGACTGGGATTTACTGGCCAAACTGTACTTATCTAATCTGAGACTACAGAGGGAGGCATGTCATCTTCCAGGGCAATCACAGATAATGAGTGCACTTCGTATACTAACTTCTGGCCAGCCACGCACAGAGTAAACAAGCCAAAATGAGATTAATTGAAAATCAATGGAAGGGGCTTGACATGCACTCATGGAGGTGGCCCAAGCAAAACTAGAGACTAAATTCAATGGATAAATAACTCATTGTGAGTTATTTGCTCGGCTCTACTTAAGTGGTTGATTATGTGGGTCTTTGGTTAATTGACTTACTGAGTGGCTGGCGTGGGTTTTTGGCTGCTTGCTCACTCCCCGCACATTTTTGCTATTAACTCAGCTGTTTGGTGGAACAAGTAGTCTATTGTCTATATTTCGCTGGCTAGGTTGGTGTTTGGTTGGATGTTGGCTCTTGGGCTAATTGAATACATCTGCTGCTGGCTGTGTGGTGGCTTTGCCAGGTTCATCACTGGCCTTGTTTCATTGCCTGCCTAACATGTTGGTGGCATAGCTTGTCACAGATCTGGTGCTCAGCCACCTAATTTCCTGCTCCTTCATACTTGCAAACCAAGTTCTCACGTTTTCCCTGGTTGCCATTTGTTTGCTGTGGCTTCTTCCCTGATGCTTGGACTCCAAAGCAAGGACTCCTTCTTGGCAAGCTGTGTGCAGTGTCTCATCTCTAGGACATCTGAGGATTGTCACTAGGAAGGATGAGCCACTTTCTGGAATGCTGTTCCCAGCTGTAGCTCTGTTCTGCAGCCCTGGCATAGCTCCTTTTACTCTTTCCACTGAATTCCTTATCACTTCTCCTGTGCCACATTTCCCAGCAGAAGCTTTTGGTTTAGAAACAGGTGGGCTGCTGGCTCAGAACAAGACTTCAACTCAAGAAGAACAGGGGAGGGAAATAAGTGGAACAGGGAAGAGACCTGGTCAGGAAATGATCTCTGAAAATTTAATAATCTCAGTTGATTTGATAGGCTCATTTCATGCACTTTTGTTTGCTTTTGGCCCTGATCTTACTTTAATTTTGGGGTGAAGGAATATTTTTCCACTGGGTAAATACAGCTCCTCCAGAATACATGCTGTGTAGGCTGGGAATCAGCATCATGTGGTAAAAGGTATGTGGGAGAGCAGAGCCAGGAGCCAGCTGAGAGCTTCATGAGGGACACAGGTGGGAAGGGGAGAGAGTGTTACCTGCTCTTCTCCTCCTCATGCTGAATTTCCTGACTGCAATTAGCTCATGGGCCCTGGGGCAGCCTGGCCTGGCTGGTCCCTGGCTGACACGAGGTGTTGACCGTACTGAAGCTGACTTGACAAGGCCCTGGGGAGATGCTCAGGGTAGCTCCCTTACAGCTCTCCTTCTTTCATTTCATTTGCCATGTCTGTAAAACACTTTTTGAGCAGACAGCAGTGCTCATGTCCTGCTGTGAATCATAGAATCATCAAGGTTAGAAAAGACTTCTAAGATCACCAAGTCCAACCATCAACTCACCCCCACCATGCCCACTAAACTGTGCCCCATGTGCCTCCCATCCTGCTGAGGGGGCTCGGTGGGATGCTCAGTGCCTTGCGGAGGTGATGTTAGAGCCCCCAGGGTCTGTGGTGGCCCTTTCATGGTGTATCCAATACAAACGGAAGCTCTGAGTCTGGATGTGACGCATGGCAAATGCCAGTGGTGTCAGCAGTAAGGAGTTAACCCTGACCCTGGAAACCTGGGGTGAAAACCTTCTGCATCCTGTACAGCCACCTTCACCTGCTGCTCAAGCCATGAGACTGGACTCCACCCATGGAGCAGCCACCCCTTGCTGGCCCTGCCCTGGGCTCTGCACTGCATAAGGCCGTGGCTCAGGAAGCATCTCTCTTGTCCTTCCAAGGACTGTCTTTGGGGATGTTGTTGTTCCCCCCTAGTGCATTGTGAAACCCCTGGTGGCTGGATGATGGAGAGCTGCATGAAGAAGATCCTCTGTGTTGGAGCAGCTGGGTGCCTCAGCTTTCCACTGCAATTCCATATGAGACACCCCATGACTCTGTTGACCCCACACCTCAAACAGAGTTCTTCAGGTGAGCTGCAGCTGTGGGTTTGACCCTCAGCCTCACTCTGTCTGTTCAGCTCTCCAGCTTAGTGACAGGAGACCAAGGGAACATACTGCCTGTCTGCAGCTCCATGAAGGTCAGCAAAAGGTAAGGGAACAGAATAGGCTGAATTCTATGCATTTTTGCTGGTCTGAAGCTTCTCCTGTCTTGGAAAATGCCTGCAGGGCCATCTTGCTGGAATCCTGTGGAAAAACACGGGGCTTTTGGAGGGCAGATGAAATGAGGGTGGTTTGGGTGGTTGTTTTTTTAGCTTATTGGAGGGGCAGCAGGAAAGAAAACAGCAATGGGATGATTCCCACTTAATGTCAGCTTAAACAAGGGAGAGAGACAGGAAGGAGTAGAGGAAACGGGAAAAGAAGAGGCTAGATCATCCACTGCCTCCATTCCTTGGATTTGGGCTGGGGTGATGGAGTGTCTCATTATCTGTTTTACAAGGCAAGGCAGAAATGTTTCACCTGCCAGCAGTCTCATGGCTGGAGCAGAAGGTGAAGGTGGCTGTACAGGATGCAGAAGGTTTCATTCTCCAGCACCATTAGTCCTCTGGATAATGAGTCAATAAAGCAGCAGTTCTGGTCAGGGATATCATGTCTTTCCTTGAGCCCCCACCAGGACTTTTGCTTTTGAGCCTTTCCCAAAGCAGTCCAACCAGCAGCACACGTCTGGTTCCCCACAGCCCATTTGGACTTGTCTGAGTGGAGTACAGAGCTGCTCCACATTGCAAAGAGCCATCCAGAATGGTGCTGTTAGGACATGAGATGTAGGGGGAGGACAAAAGATCACAGAGGGATCCTGGGACAAATGCTTGGGTGGTGTGGGAGTGCCAAGTGCAGCTCTGAGGCAAAAGTATTGATTACCCTGAGCCTCCAAACTGGGCTTTTTGAGCCCATTGGGGTAAGGGTGAGTACTCATGTATGGATTCTTGCTGTATAGCAAGGAAGAATTTTCTGGATGAAAGCTTTAATTAGATTTGTTTGGACCATGTTCACATGCCTCCTGGGCTCACTCTCTGTGAATACTTTAAATAACAGTTTTATTGGCAGGAATATTTGTGCAAACTGCAAATTTGGGGTCAGCATCTCAGCTAATATAAATCAGTGCAGGCAGCAGAGGTCCACCAATTTACACCCGCAGAAAGGCAGACTCCCTGCATGAATACTGAGAAATTACTCTTGGAACATAAATCTGGAGTGAAAACCTCCAAGTATTTGTGCTGGAAACCTTATCCTGAGGCTGCAGCAGTTTTCAAATGGCAGCAGGGAGCATCAACCACCGGTCAGCAGGAGTCCTGGCACACAGACAGCTCCGGCATCTCCTCACCTCTGTCTCTTCTGGAGGATGGGTCGGAAGGAAGGGGCAGCTGCAATTCGTGGTTCCTCCCCATACTGCAGTGCTCTGCTTCCATCCAGCTCTCCCCATACTGCTCACCCTCCTGTTGGCACCTTCTGTGTCTGGACCCTCTGTTTTCTCCTCCCTGCAGGTACACACAGCACTCACCTCGCTGGGGCTCAATCCAGCCCAGTGTGGGGCTTTGGGGGTGTTGAAGCTGGATGCTTCAAGGGATGGAAATTATAGGGGAGGGGGTTGAGCCTGGGGACAGCGGGAGGAAAAGGAGAGAGGGGCCCTTTGAATGCTATCTCCTGGAGGAACTGGAGTGTGCCCAGAAACAATAAATGTCCGGTGATGTGAGTTAAGATGGAAAAGCATCACAGGGCGCGTCTGAAACAAGCTCTCCCTTTAGACTTCAGTGAACTTTTAAACAAACCCGTGTGCTTGCAAGGCTGTGCTCCAGATGGGCTGGTGCTGGGAGGGGGCTGCTCTCAGCCCCATCCCTTGGACACAGAACTACCTGGGGCAGCAGGCTGCAAATGGGCAGCTCAGAAGACTGAGTTTATCCTTCAATGACCTACGAAGATTATTCTTGCTTTCTGGGCCAGGCATCTTGGAGAGGATGAGGACTGCTCTTCAACAGGTTATCCTGCTCATTGCTGCTATTATTCATGCGTGGCCAAGGACAGCAGCAATCTGCCTTCCTTTCTGCTGCTCCCAGAAAGGTGGAGGAGTTATTTGGAGAAGTCCCCATTTTGTCATGGGCTTGGGGTGCAGGGGGCTGCAGTGATCCAGGCCAGGACTTGCCTGCTGTGGCCCATCCCAAGGGGAAGGCAGCGGTGCCCCGGGGGTGAGCAGGGAAAGTGCTCCGCATCTCCGCAATCACTCAGAGTGAGAGGGAGAGGAATGCAAGGGGACTGCAGCCTCGGCAGAACACAGTTGGGGCAAAGGAGCAAAGAAGAGTGCTGAGTACCTCCCAGGGGTGCTATGAAGGAGCAGCGATCCTTTGGGAATGGGATTCCAGTCCCCGACATGAAGAACAAGCACCTCTCTCCCACAAGGCTCCTAAAGTCCCATCTCTTGGTCTGCACTTCTCCCACATGTCCATACAGGGCTGCATGGCATCTCTGCACACGTACATGTGGATGTGTGGATGGCCCCATGTGCTGCTGACTGGAGCATCCCAAAAACTGGCCCAGGTCCTTCAGTTCCTCTCCAGCGTCGTTTTGGGGTGGGAGCAGAGGGAGGCCGGATGTGTGGTAGCCCTGCCCTCACACCCAATAAAACAGATCCGTCTCTGGTTTGCATCTAAAGGAAAAAAAGAGAAGGGGAGAGAGGCGGGGGGAAAAGCCTCTCCGAAATGAGATTCCTGAAATGACAGTGTGCTGACATGCACCGGAGTGATTTTGGCAAGAAATGGGAAAGCTAAGTAGGAGCTGGGGCTCGCAGGCACCATGGGGGCTGGTGGGGTGCGGGGCTGCTGCTCCCCTTCCCTGTGTCCTGTGCTGGCACCACTGCTGTGCTCCAGCCCAGCCAAACAGCAGACTCTGCATCTCGGGTTGGTGCTCACCTGTTTGTTTCTTACTTCTGTGCTGCTGCTGTCCCCCCATTCCTGGATAACCCATCAGAGAGGGGGTGGGGAGCAGCTTCAACTCCTCTATGGGAAGACCTTCAGGTTGAGGTGTTCAGCAAGGGATGGAGCAGGGTGTTTGATGCATCACATCCCAGTGTGTCAGAGAAGCACCAAACCCGCACTGAGCAGCTTCACCTTCAGTGCCATCACTGCGGCTTTGGCAGCCCACTCCATACAACAGTACAGTGAGGCCGCATCCCGGCAGGGCAGGGGGGATCACAGGCACATTTTCAAGCATCTGGCGCTTGAATATTTATAAAGCAGAGTTGCAAACCGAGCTGCTGCAACCAGAGGAAACCCAACCTGATTCTTGCAGGCACTAAAACACTCAGAAACCGGCTCCTCCCCCGGGGAGGCAACAGACAAACCCAGCAGGCAGCTCGGAGTCATGCTGCAGGGACATCGGCACAGGTTTATTTCTCTGGTCTCTCTCTGTTTATTTATTTGGTTTTATTTTAATTATTTTTAATAGTTTCTCTGAGTGCTCCCTGTGGCTTTTTTTTTTTTTTTTTTTCTTCTTCTTATTTATGGGCTTGAGGAAAGCCGGAGCAGAAGGGAAATGCTATCAGCCAAGCTGGATGTCTACCACATGCGCGCATGCAGGTCCCCCCCACCCGTCACCACCTACATGCTCCGAGGAAGCCAAGAACAGGGTTTTCTCCAGGCAGCAGCACCTTGCCTGTATTCCTGCACAGAAGGAGAGCTGTAAGGGCCCCCACAGGACCACGGGCAGTCTGCAGTGTGTCCACACTCAGCTGCTGGTGCTGCTCCAGGGGGAAATCTGGGGAAGTGGAGTCACGACTTTGCACTGCTTGCAACCGCTTCGAAATAAGGCAATACGCAGAGTTTTGTGCAGATCATCATACCAGCCATATGGGAAACATTGCAGGCCTGCAGGGTGGGATGCATCCCCGCTGAGTGCAATGGGGCACAGCAGCCCCTCCCAGCACATCTCTCCCCTGCTTTCCATCCAAACAAGCTGTCAAGCTCTCAGCAGCTGCCCCAGCATGGGGCTGGTGGTGCTCAGGCAGACGTGACAGATATGCGTCCCACCTTCCTGGGGCTGGGTGGGACAGGGCCACCCCATCCTCAGCACTGGGTTCACAGCCACCCTGGTAGATATGTCCCAAACAACTGAGGTAATAGGCACAAATTCAGTGCCCTGGACTGGGGTGGCACCAGCCCAAGTTAGTGCATACTGCTGAGCTCCCCATTTCTATCCACACTCCTTTGTCCCCCTCAAAAGCCAGTGTCCTCCCAACCTCCATGCAAACCTCTACTGGGCTGACAGAGAAAACCCTTGGGCAAGGGACTCTTCTTCAAAGAGAAGAGCATTCCCCACCACTGTGGTTGCCTTGAGTTGGATGGGTGGAAGGAAAAGCAAGAAGTGGGAGTGCTGGTGCTGACAGAGAGATGCCCACAGTTACCTCTGATGGGAAGGGATGCATATCCTCTCGCTCCCTCCAGACTGGCCCCCCACTAACCCTAACCCTAATTTTTTCCTGCCAATTCCTCCTGCTTTGGTTTTACCTCAATGGGGTCTGAGAAGCTGCCAGCAAAACACCTGATCTTGGTATGCCAGACAAAAATAGGAGCCAGGAAAAAATGTGGGGTGAGCCAACAGTGTGATACCTGTCTGCGCATCCCTTTCATGTCTGGAGGAGAGCGGGGAATGCCAGGACTCCTGCTGTCCTGCAGAGCAGGCACCAAACCTGGGGCTGACTTCTGCTGGGGAGCATGGGAGAGAAAAAAGCCAAAGAGGAAAGATTGGGGGTCACAGCAGACAAGTGTGCTGCCCTGGGTTGTCCTGGCTGCATCCCCTGCCCTCACTGCTGCATTCCCTCAATCTTCTCCCCCATTGCAGAGGGAATCTGGCTGAGCAGCCTGGCCTGACATCATCCCCCCCAAAAACTGAGAGCATCAACATGTGCGGCAGGAATAGTGCAAACACAACCCATCTGGTGCAGCCTTCGCGTGGAGCCCCAGCTCGCAACTCCATCCATCCTCACAGGGTGGGTGACCCACACCAGTTCTTATGGGGCAGGCAGGACTGGGTACATCACCAGGGCTGGTTGGAGGTATGGGGGGGGGTGGGTATCCAGGATAAGCTGCAAGTGGAAGGACTGGGATAAGTGGAAGAGTCCAGCGACGGCGTGGGGATGGGGAGCAGCCTTGGGACACAGAGGAGTGACAGCTGGGAGGAAGGGATAGGGCAGGGTACAGGAGTATAGGCAGCCCCTTGTCCCCTCTGGCAAGGAGGGATGGAGGAGCCAGCAGGGCGCAGAGCAGTATGAGGCAGAGAGGAGCAGCAGCCCTACAGAACACTTATATAAACAATTTAATAAGACAAAAACATGCCTCTCAGCTGAGATACACCAGGGAGAGCTTTCCAGGAGTAATAACATAGCAGGCAGGCAGTCCCCAGCCAGCACACCAATACCTTCATGCCACCGGGGAGAGGTGCACTCCTGGGAAGCAGGTTCAGCAGCATGAGCCCTCCACGGGGGTGGGGCAGGAGGAGTCTGGGGCTGTTGGGGCCAGGGTATCCTGAGAGCCATTTGCAGGCAGCCCCAAAGTGTGCTTTAGCCCCCAAAGGCTGTGTGCTGCAGTGGGTTCAGGGCTGGGAGTGGGCTGGGGGAGTGGGAACATTCCCAGAGTAGTGCTATCGGTCCTAAAAAGGGAATTGTTGGAGTCTTTACCAAAGAAGGAAGGGCAGCTGCAGGAGGGGATTGGGAGGGGGGAGCAACTGCAATACAGGTGTGGGGCTCACTGTGTGCTTGCAGTACCCTCTGCCCCAGTACTGCCCAGTACAGACTGGGCCAGTCCCAGTGAGGATGTGCCGAGGCTGTGCCTGGGGTGAGAGCTCATGATGGACACGGGTCAGCTGCACCATTATTAGAACTCAGTAAATGCAGTTTTAACAACCATCTGGCCCATCTTTTATGTGCAATAACCATCCCATTACACTGAAATAAAATCCACATTGGAAGCACTTAATTGCATGAGCGGCCTTCAGCTCTTTTTCATCTCATAAAACACTTCCCTCGGGCTGTCTGTGGGCCTCCAGCCTCCCCTCCAGGCAGCACGGCTGCATGGGGGTTTGCTATCATCTGACGTGGACTTGAGCCCATGTCAGGCCTGAGCAGGAGAGAAAAGCCATTTCTGGAGGGATGTTAAGAGCCTGTCAGTCTGGCTCCCCTCCAGCCATGAACCCCATGGGACAGAAGCTCTTACAGTGGACCCAGACATGCTGCTTGCTGACTGCAGGCTGCGAGGTGATGTGAGCTCTGCCATGCAGAACAAAAGCCCTTTCTGGGACAGAGCATCACAATCAGACGCTCTGAAGCAGAACGCTTTTCCTCACATCTTTCCTTGCAAAGCTTTGCAACACATTTTAGAAGAACAGTTTCCCAAGGGGAACAACAGGGAGCAGTGGGTTTGCTGTGCGTGCAACAGGTGAGGCAGCCCTGACCAGCCTAGGGATGAGGTCTGGAGCAGCAGAAGACGTGGGGACACAAATGTTCCTGTGCTGCCCACCCCCCCGCTCAGGGACAGGAGCATGGTGCTGGTGCCTCCTAATGAGGCCAGCTGCCAGAGGGGATCTTCCCAGCAAGGCTCAAGTGCCTTTCCTCAATTCCCGGTGCCCTCTGCAGGAGGAAGCCCGTCCCTTTCCCCCAGTTTTGAGGCCAAGGGCTGGCATCTGCTGAGCAGAGCTAGGGCTGGGGCGCAGCATGGCGTGAGGTGGCACCGTGTAACACAATGCAACATGACATGATGCAGCATAACACAATACGGCACGACCCGGCATGCCATACCATAACATAACACAACAAGCCATGACACGACACTACACGCCATGATATGACATGGGACGACACACGGCACTTTCCCGTCCCGACTCCTTTAAGGCGCCGTGCCGCGCTGAGCGCTGTGGAAGGCCTGGCCAATCAGCGCAGCCCACATCCCTGCCAGGGGCCGCCCCGCCCGCTGCAGAGGGCCGCCGGGAGGATCGTGCCATTCCTCAATGTAGGGGGGTGCCCGTTGGTGTTGTTGGGTGCTCCGCCGGCGCCCCGCTTCCACCAGCTGCTCGCCTGAGCCTGGAGCTTCAACGCTTTTCTACAGCTTCATGTGTTCCTCGTTTGGCTCTCGTGGTGCTGGGGTTCCCTGGCAGACTACGCCGTCGCTCACCCCCCCCCCCGTGACGCGGTAGTGCGCGCCGGACCGGAAGCGGCGCCGTGGCCCAGCGGGCAGCGGCAACAAGATGGCGGCGCCGGGTGAGGCGAGGGCTGCGCGGGGTCGGGTCGCGCTGTGGGGTAACGTGGTGCTGACGAGGTGTTCTCTTGGTTTTCTCTTCGCAGGTCGGCGGCTGTGCCTGGTGGCGGCCGTGCTGCTGCTTCTTGCCGACGCGCAGGCCCTCGCCCCCAGCCACCACCTCACCGCGCAAGATCTGGCACGACTGCGGGCGGCCCTGGAGCGGCCCTTCGCCGACCTGCAGGCCGCCTACCACTCCATCGTGGGCCTCCACAGCCTAGGGCTGCGCGTGGCGGACGAGAAGGTGAGTGGGCAGAGTGCCGTGGGGCCGGGCGGAGCCGTGAGGCAGAATCCGTTTCTCCAATGGGCGTGCTGCAGAGAGACAATAATGCAGCCGGTGTTGTTTGTTCAGTGTCAGAGCAACGCCTTGCATGTTTGCTGTGTCTGAATGAAGCTGTTGTATCGCTGTCTGGGACCATAGTGTCACAGCTTGCAGTGTGCTGGTCCAGAATGGCAGCCCCAGGTTTCATTCATCTGCACTGTAACTGCACCTTTCTGTGAACGCAGTTTCTGTCTATGCACACTCGCACTGCTGTCCTGTGAGACAGAGAACTCATTGTTTCCTCTCAGATCCAGTGCCAAATTCAGCCAGGCCACTTGATTTTGCTGTTCTTCTTTACAAAATACATTTTCCTATGTGCAAACCAGAAAAAAAGGCTTGTGGCATCAGTGTGATGTATACCAACTTTGATAATCACAGCCTTAAGTGCATCCCTGTTGAATGTTCCGGTTTATTCCTCTGTGGCCTATAGAGGTGCATTGGATCACTATGGTTGGAAAAGACCTCTAAGATCATCTAGCCCAACCATCCACCTAGCACCAGTATTGCCCATTAAGCCATGTCCCTCAGTGCCACATCTCCACAGTTCTTGAACACCTCCAGGGTCAGTGATTCCCCCACTCCCTGGGAAGCCTGTGCCACTGCATCACCGGTCTTTCAGGAAAGAAATGTTTCCTAATTTCCAGCCTGAACCTCTCCGGGCACAACTTGAGGACATCACCTATCATCCTATCACTGTTACTTGGGAGCAGAGGCCAACCCTCACCTCACCAGTCTCCTTTTAAGGAGTTGTAAAGTGTGCTGAGGTCTCTCCTGAGCCTCCTCCAGAGTTAATAATCTAATTTCTCTCACCAAGACCTAGCTATGAACATAGGTTTGTTCCTGATAATTTCAACTAAGAGTTGTAAAACCATTCACTTATTTTTTTTTTCCTTGGGATATTGTTTATTTGTATGACAAACTCCTAACTGAGGTTTCTGAAGATGCTGTGGTTCACCACACTACGTACCATGGTATGTTTTGTCATCTGTGGGCTCATCTGGGAATTGCTGCTTTAACTTTTGTGTGTGTGGCTGGGGTTTTTTTTTTACTGGTTCTTACTTTGGGCAGAGATAATGCAGCCTTTGCATCTGCAGGTAACCAGTCATTTCTTTTGTTTCTTAAAGTTTGTGTTGAGACAAACTTTTCTAGGCGTTATACCTCTTCTCAGCATGAGACTGTTAAAGAGGTAAAAGCAGTAAAAATAATAATAGTAGTGAAAAACAAGCATAAGACTGGAATGTAATATTCTTGTGTATCTGGAGCATTAAGATCCTTTCCCACTTATTAAGCCTTGCTCTTTTCTTGGATATTTTCTGATTAAAATAGGACGTTAATGATCCGTGTAGTCAGTCAATAATATGCTGGCTACATATCCATGAGCAGTCTCATTGCTTACCTTCATACTGTGGCTGTTTACCTGTTTTTTTCTTTCTGTATGCTTTGAAATTCTTTATTCTGCATCCATAAGTAAGTACATGTGTGATACAGAGCTGGAATCAAGTTTTCCCACAGAAAAACTGCTCATCTGTTCTCTGTCCTGAAAGCTTTTACTTACTAAAGATACATGGATCTTTTATTTTGATAGATGTTCTACTCAATTTTTGACTGATTGCAGTAGAGTTAATTTGAAATTCACTCATTTCTTTGAACAGGAGCCACGTTCTGCTGCATCACGAGTATTGAAATTCTTTTGTTGTTTTATATTTTTTTTCAATACAATAATACACATCAGTGTATGTGAAATTGTATTTAGGAGTATAAATGAGATCTCTTCTTAGTGGCTTAAGACTGATGCGTAATTTAAAATCTCTTCCTTTGCAGGCTGCATGCAATTTCATCAAGTCCCATGTAGACTCCAGCAGTGTTGATTCCCTTTTCTATGCTGCACAGTCTATCCGTGTCTTGTCTGGTTGCGAGGTGAGTTTGGAGCCCTAACTTCTGAAGACAGGTGTTACCAAGTAAACATTTACCTTAATACCTTTATTCATTCATTTTTTAAGCATAGCTTCTATTTGACTTTCTCTTAGTGGGTTGTACTCTGTTATGCCTTAAAGAAATAACTTCCAAAGTGTCCCAGAAGTAGTAAATTTCTAAGATGTGAAGCAAGTATTTTTTGCACTGCATCCCTGAGTACTTGATCCAATATTGTCTCCTCAGACAGTTTCTGATATTTTAACACGGTAGAAGAAACTGCGTAGGTCTCTCAGAAAGTAATGCCTTGTATTTATTTCCATGGAAACTGTAGCAGATACAAAGAGCACAATAACACTGTTTGATAGAGCAAATTCTCAGCTATAAAACAAGATTTTGTCAACACAGTGACACCTTTAGTTATCCATTTTCACCAGCAGTGAACAAGAACCTGCATGCTGCACTTATCAAAAGCTGCAGCCGGCAGAGATTCCCCATTGTTGCTGTTGCCACTGCTGAAATGCACCACCCACTGCCTCACTGTGCTCACATCCACTGTTTAATCTCCATAAATGTTCAGCACGTGTCAGTGGGTGCCATTTTTTCTGCATGGAGGAATTCAGTTCCACTTCTTTGATCATACACACCCCTGTGTCAGATGCCATTCTGTCTGACTGCCCCTCTGCTGCCATCTGTCACACAGAAATGTGACAGAATGTTGGCTGGAAGGTACAGCTCCTACTGCCATACCACCACTGTCTGCCTCTGATGTCATTGGCCAACATCGTTGGACAGGAGGCATTACTTTTGGAGCAGCCTTCACAGTTGTTTTTTAACCTTCTGTTTTGAACAGCTTATCTATCAGTAAATGACAAGTCTAGGCACAGCTGTAAAAAAATCATGTTTTGTTAAATCTGGTATGTGTAAAATCTGTTTAAAATTGTACTACTTGCTGCATCTTGAGACATGAGACATCGTTTCTCTGTCCTGAATGATGTGGAGATCTAACAGAGTTTTTCTGTGCTTGGCAAATACCAACCAGATAACTGAAACAGGTTGAGTAAATGACTTTAATATTCCCTTGTCTGCGTTTCGCACTTGGTATCCATCAGCTTCTTGTTCTCTACTTGCTTTTTACCTACCTAAGTCAGCTATTTTCTGACCTTCTGCATGATGGTACAGGCTCTTTCAACCTATACACAGTGAATTAGTTCACTGAACAGTCACACTTCTTCCTACAGAAAAAACAGTTCTTCACAGAAATGATTGTTGGAGAATGGATGGCTGTGAGTGGTCCCAGATACCCTTCGCATACTCAAGCAAGGTGTGTGCATGAATGCAGAGCTGATCCCACATGCAGCACAGCCAGCTTGTAGATAAGAGTGATAATAGAGAAGGTTGGAGTGTTTCAGGGCTCTCTTGATGAAACATCAGTAGTTATGAAAAAAAGGAGCCAGTGCATTTGAATAGGATTCACAAAAGCAGAATCACTTGTATAGTCTTTGGACAGATGATAAGATGTTGGGATGAAAGCCCTGTGTTGAAACACTGCAACAGTACACATGCAGACTGCGCTTACTAAATTGTGGTCGCTTTACACACACCTCACTTTTCGTCAGTATCAGTGGGTGCTGCACAGTTATGTGATGTAAGGTGAACAGCAGTTAATAGGAAGTTACCACGATAAATCTGACCTGTGGATTATCCTGACTAATTGAGAGTTGACAGCAATGCTTAGGTACTTAATTAAACTAAAACATAATGAGTGATAAATGTCTTTTTTCCCACAGCTTATAGTAGTTCACCAGCCAAGTGTACTGCTCCAGGAGGAAGTCAGCGGTGACTAAAAAGACGCGTTCTCAAATGTGAATCAGTGTTTTTCCTGTACTATTCCTCAGGTTACCATTTCAAATGAGACCAGGGAGCTGCTGCTTGCAGCTGTCAGTGAGGATTCTTCAGTCACCCAGATCTTCCATGCTGTTGGGGCCCTGAGCAGCTTTGGCCTTCCTTTAGCGTCTCAGGAAGCACTTAGTGCTCTGACAGCTCGCCTCAGTAAAGAAGAAAATGTGCTGGCGTAAGTCTTTCGAGCAGGAACATTTCACTGTTTTGTGTATGTCTTCTAGTCAATTGGATTTTGCACTGCAGGGTACTTTAATGTTTGGTCCTCTACTCTGGTTGTAGTAGACCATGCTGTATTTTCACTTGGGATATTTGTCCGGTTCATTATCGACTCTGGGAAAATTTGGAAAACATGTTTTCAACTATTCTCTGTGATTTTGCAGATGACCTTATCTATTCAGTTTAGCTCAGGTATCATGGTCAGTAGGGATGATGCATGCCGAAGAAGCCTCTTTTTAAAAGATTGAAAACAAATTAAAACCCAGATGTAGTTCTTGATCATTTAGAGTTGAGGTACGCTGGATGCTCTTCCTTAGACCTTTTTCTTTGTAGGCTGGGATGCATGTACTGTGAGGTGGAAGAAAATGTGCCAGTAAGCAGGAGTCTTTGCAATTACTGCCAAAGGATCGTTGAAGTAATTCTTACTGTGAGAGGAGAAAATAGAGCCTTTCTCAAAAGCTAGGGAAGAAAGGGAAACTTGCAATGGCTTGGTTTCTGAAGCATCAGTAGCATGTTTGGAGGACTGTGCAATGCAGAGATCGATGTTTGGTTTCTTCTCTGCCTTTGAATGTATGAGTTTATTGCAAAGCTGATACAACTAGCATGGCATTCTCTAATGAACTCTGAATTTCCTGTAAATCTCATTGTGTTCATTGCATGGGATCAGCTAAATGCACTAATGGCTACTTTACATGTCATGTGGAATAGAGGCTGTAGTTGCTTTGATTTGAATGACGTATGACTTCTAAGGAACAAAACCCATACACTTGTTTGTTTTTTATTGTTTCAGAACCATCCAGGCTTTGGAGACAGCATCTTACTTGTCTCAGCAGGCAGATTTAAGTGGCATTGTTGAAGAGATAGAAGTAAGGACACACTGTGGTCTCCTATTATTCTGGAATTTTTGATAGATGTCTGTAATGCTAAAGGATATGTTAAGATGAAACATACAGTGAAAAGCCAATCTGGCTAATTCCTTTTCTGCATCATGTGAGTTGGCTTGACTCATAATTTCAAGCAGTTATTTTCCCTGAACTTCAACTGTGTCACAGTGGACTGACACAAAGTCCACTGACTTAAATATAATTAAATTCAGTAAAGGCTGAAGGTATTTTTTCTTCCTATTTCTTAATTATGTGCGAAGTACTCCGGTGAATCCACTACCAATACTCTTGATTAGACACTAAACAATACAGTTAACTTCTATGGATCTACTGGAAAGCAGTTTAAATAGAAATGGCTTTTTCTCTCAGGATCTTGTTGCTCGCCTGGATGACTTGGGTGGAGTTTATCTGCAGTTTGAAGAAGGAATTGAGACTACCGCACTGTTTGTTGCTGCTGCCTATAAGCTGTCAGACCATGTGGGAACAGAACCAGCAATGAAGGAGGTCTGTACCTGCCTTTTCCTTCCTTGCACACTGTAGCTCACAAGAAGGGTCTACCTGGTCAAGTGGGTGGCATAACTGGGTAGAGCTTCTACTGGAAAAAGTAATGAGCACTCGTTGCAGAAAGGGAGATCTCGGTGTGAATGTTGAACGTAGAAGGGAATTCCATCTTCAAGACCGTAGGCTGAATTTGTGGGTTGTTTTTTTCAAATGTACAGAAGGAAATTGCAAGTGAAGCCTAGTTTTTCTTTGCTGAGAGAAGCTGTTGGGGGAAAAAAGCTCTTGTTTCAGAGGTTGTTCAGGTATTTGGTACTTTCCTAGTGCTTTGCAATATTTCAGTGTTTCACAAATGTTATTTACTCGTGAGGAAATACAGACACCCTAATTAGTGGTGCCCAGAAGGGAGGCAACGTTGGTACTCTACTTCTTCAGGAATCCAAAAACTTGCATCTGTGCTAAAATTAAAGGTTGGTTGGGAATTCCTTTGGAGATTGATCAAGCTAGAAATTATTATTTCAAGTTCTCTACCTGTTTGGGGGTGTTGGTTTGGTTTTTTTTTTTGTAACAAGTAAACCAACGTGCACACACTTTTGATTGAGAATGGCAGCTCCCAAAAGTAATATAGTAAGCATAAGTGTCAGGGTTGAGACAGAAGCCAGTGTAAGGCATGTGAGTTAACTGCTGGCTGTCTTCCATGCTGCTGCCAGCAGACTAACTGCAAAGTAATTCTTGTAACGTCATTGAGGTGGTGATTCTGCTACACACAATTCTAACAGTCAGCATCCAAACAATACGAGAATGAAAAGACCAATTAAGGAAATTTGTTTAGTATTGATTCAAAATTAGGCTGTCGGAAGTGTTGTTGTTAGGACTTTAAAGCTTTATCTCCTGTGAATGGTGTAAGTGCCTCATAAAAGCCACAAAATTCGCTTTAAAAATAAATAGATGTTGTATGTGGAAAAAATGGGTACTATTTTTCTCTCGATTTAAATTTGTGTGTCAGTTGCTGATTAATACATGGAGCCATGCCATTCACTTCACATAAAAGAAAAACCATTTGTGTTATGCAGGAGTTCCATAGCATCTATCTAAATGCGTTCTGCAATCACGTGCTGTGTTAATGAGCACTGACATACAAGCATGAGGCTGAACATTAGTGATGCACTGGATTTCATTTAAGTGTTCATTGTCTGCCAGTCATGAAATGTTGTAACTATTGCTTTATTTGGGATTCTTTGATCCTTCTCATTTCTGGTTAGAAATTAGCCCTCAATCCTCTGTCTGGATCAAAGTACTGGTAAACAAACCCTCATTTTCCATACTAACAGGAAGTAATGGGAGAATCTGTAAAATACAGTGTAGTCTGCAGAGAGCAGTGCGGGTGCATTAACACTACAAAGTCAGGGTGCTCCTAGTCAGATCTGTGCTCTCAGGGGTACTGCTTTAAAGCATAGCCTCTTAGCTTAAGGGTGCTACCATGCCCGAGGGGATAAGCCTGCGTGGGCCTGGACTGGCTCCTTCTAGAGCCATTAGAATGCTTTGCATCATCTCTCCAAGGTTGTCCCAGTTTGGCTGGTAACCAGAACGTAGCTTAGCCCTTCTCCGCTGTATGAAGGCAGTTGTACTGCTCCTGGAGCCCAGGCAGCTGCATGCAGTCTGGATAGTTGAGCTGACAGCATCTTCCATTCTTAAACATGTAGTCTGAAGAGGTAGATCCAAATTCTGGTTTTGTGCATTTTTAACACAATCAGAATGACTGTGGTTGGAACCTTTCAGCCAAGAACAAGAATGCTAATGTGACATTCAGAAGCTAATTTGGGGTTACCTCATAACCTGAGTTATTTTAAAATCAAACAGGAGAAATTAAACAGTTTATATGAATGGTGTTTTTGTTAATAATGTTTTACTGAGCCAGCTGTGGTAAGCTGCTGGTGCTAATGTGTGGTTTTCTTTTTTCAGGATCAAATTATCCAGTTGATGAATGCCATTTTTAGCAAGAAAAATTTTGACACGCTCTCAGAGGCCTTCAGCGTTGCTTGTGCTGCAGGTTCTCTATCCCACAACCGCTACCATTTGCCTGTGGTCATTGTCCCTGATGGTCCTGCAGCTGTGTCTCATCATCAGCCTATACTTAGGGTGAGTCCTTATATGAAAACCTTAACTCATCTCTTGGCTCAGTCTTTTGTCTTGCAGATCTGGGCAAACTGAATGTGTAAGGCAATACCTTTAATTGTAGGCTCCAGGACCCAGCTTTTGCAGTCAGTTTGGTGTTCTAGTACTTTTATGAAAATTGTTAGAAGCCTCTGCTTACCCAAGGCTTAGCAGATACTACATTGAAAAAGCACACTGAAACCTTGTAGAAGACAGCTTTTTTGCAAACATTAGCTGTGTTAAAAGGGACTAAGTTAGTCTGGGACTCTGGGCAAGAGAGAATCCTGAGTACATAATACAAAAAGGGGCAGTCTGTGCTGCTGCAGTCCTTGTGAAATGGTGGATTTCACAGAATTTCTTTTGCTCTTCTAGCTTCAAGTGACCAATGTTATGTCCAAGCCACTCACTCAAGCTTCTGTAAAGCTGGACTATGCCAAGTCTGCATCTACCAAATCCACTGTTCTCCAGCAGACAGCATTTGCTCTGTCAGGGTAAGAACTTAATCTTGTTCTAGAGTTGAGGGAAAATCAATGTTATTTAAATAGGGTTGTATTTGCTTCACTGTCGTGGTGCTGAATTTCTGTTGGATAGGTCTTTTGATTGCGAAGTTGCAACATGCTCCTGACTTTGAGGGAACTTCGAACGCATTTTTCACCCCGTGCTAATTAGTTATAGTTTTTTGCAGCATTTCTGTCTGCCTGTTAATAGATTTAGAGACATCTTGGTAGCAAGACGTGTTACTTGTAGGCCACTCTGTTTGTGTCCTAGAGGGTCCTTAACACTTTGCTTTTTTTTTTTTTATTGTAGGGAGGTCTTTGAGCTCAACTTCATGAATGTCAAACCTGCAAGTGGATATTATGATTTCTCTATCAGTGTTGATGGAGATAACCGATTTATTGCTAACAAAGTTGAGGTGGGTGTGTGTTTGGGTGGCATTTCATTTCTGTGCTGCTCAGTGAAACAGCTTTTTATTTGTCTGCAAAGAATGTTGTATGGCATTTTTAGCATGTGTTTTTCTGGCACATGGATTGGATTTTGAGTCAGGATTATGACCTGTAACCAGATTAGTGTATGATCAAAAGAGATTGCTGTAAACTTCAGAACTGACTTATCATGTAGATATTTGCTGATTTGACAGCATGTGAACAAAGGCTGGTAGTGAAAGTGTTCACGTAGCAGCCCATATTTTAAAGTAGCTATGCAAAAACAGTTACTAACAATGTTCTTCAGAGCATTCAGATCAGAACCTGTAAATCACAAGGCTTGGCTAGCAGCCGAGTGATTGTCTAGAGCTTGCCCGATGTGTGGAAGCTAAGCATTTGATGTCATCTGCCTGTGTAAGCTCTAGAGCTTTAGAAAAGAGCCTTGGTGGTCTTTTGGCATCTCCTAACTGGGCATAAGTATCTCTCTAAAGAGGAGTCTTATATTAAACATTTGGTTTTACTTTCCTTCTCAAGTTGGATAATGGTGAGAAGCATGTGACCTCTGGCTGTTCATATATTCATTGTAGTGTCAACAGCTGACAACACTCTTCTCCAGAGATGTCTATTCATAGAGTTAATTTTTTGCTTTTAGTTGCCTATTTAAGGAAAAGATTAGCTTTTAAAGTCTTGCAACATCATCAGCATGGAGTAGAGGAAGACACTTACAACTGCTGACCTTTACGGTGTATGTCAAATTGATGTTGTCATTGTAGTAGTAATGGCACTTAGGAGTGTCAAAAGGGGGTTGATTGGCCCTGCTTAAGCTCGCTGCTGGCACACAGAGGTACCAGTAGGAATGCATTAACGCTGGGGTGGCTTTGTGTGAGCCGCTTCTAATAAGACACATTGTTATGGGGGAGGACTGTTGGGGGAACTGTTTTTTTTTTCCTTACTGTTATTAGCATTAATTGTCCTTAATGCACCCGTCGTTTTTGACAGTAATGAGCTAAACCAGTGGGTTATTACTCCAGGCAGAGCCTGCATTTCCTGACATTAAAATATTTGAGAGATGTTTGTGTACTGTTCAGTCAGAGGGGCTGTGTGCAGCAGCTCTGAGTTGCCTTCATGTAACTTCATTTTTTTTAATGGTTATTTCATTAATTCATCTTTCTTTGCTCCCATCTTGGAATGAAATATGGTTTTGTTACAGTTAGTCTGAGTAGTCTGTATGTTAATGGATCCATTTTCAGTGCCAGCCTCTTTATTAAATTACACCTTTCATTGTAAAGGAACTGTCAAAATTGTTTTGGTGTTTGAAGTCAGACCTGAATAGTTTGGTGGGGGCTGTTTCACATGAGCAGACGAGCAGCAACGAATTGTAGTATATGTTGGAAAATATCTTGGCAATGAAATTAATCCTCCTGGGGAGCGTTTGTAAGTTGTGAGAACAAATGTGCTAATTAAAAACTACGCACTATAGGAACTGCTTGTGTTAAAGAGGAGGTATGGAGTTGGCCAAACCCACTGAATCTCACTGTCTGTGGTTTGGGGCGGGAGGGGCAGGAAATCATTGCTCTGCTTGGGTTTGTAGAGCAGTTAGCACAAAAGAGTTGTGATAAATGGCAGAGCCTTATTGGCTGCCATGCACTAAATGATAAATAGCAAGCCTTCCTTCAGAGGCACAGTTCTTAAAAAAAAAAACAAAAAAAAAACAAAAAAAAAAACACTGCAGATCTGCAGGAATGCTTTGGCTGTTGCCTGCTGGTAATAAAACTAGCAGAAACCTGTTAAGCTTTAGGAGCCAACACAGGCATATCTGGTTGCTGTCCGGAGACTTCCCTCATCTCAGGTTGCTGTCCAGGGCACAGAAGTGCACGTGCATGTACAACTCCAAGTTGTATGCAATGCCAGTTTTAATTGCTAGTTTCTTGTTTAAGAGGGAAACTGGTTGGATGGTATTTGGACTGTTTCATTAAAAACAGTGCTCCAGGAGGAGCCAACTCCAGCATGACTGAGAATGAGCTGTATTCAGAGATGGCAGCTTGTGGAGGGGAAGGAAGTGGGCTGGGGTTAGTGACTGGTGCAGGAGCTTTACCAAAAGTGAATTTGCTGTAAATCTGCCTGTTCTGGTTAAGTTCTGTCTTGGCTTAGGTAAGGATTCTTTGTGGGTAAGGGGATGGAAGAACGAAAGCTTCTGAAGTGAACTTGACCATAATTAGTAGGAGTGGTCCCAGTAACTTCCTGTTCTGTTTTGTTGCAGCTGAAAGTAAAAGTGTCCACGGAAGTTGGGATTACTAATGTAGATCTTTCTACAGTGGATAAAGATCAGAGCATTGCACCAAAAACAACTAGGTAAAACAGTTAATTGTATGACTCGTTAAGGGGGAATTCTGGCTCTAGACTGCAGGTCTTCTGAGCTTTACCTGCTTAAGCTAAACCAGGGAAATCTTGTTTTGGAATGCTAACAGAACTATGCCAGTGCCATTCCTCTTAAACCTCTTTTTTGGGGGGAGAATACTGATTATGTTTATAGGAGGTTTTCCTTAATGTTAAAATAAGTACTAAGAGAAACCAGGCAACCTTAATCTTCTGTTCCTCTGGTGTCATCTCTCTGTAGCAAAAGCAAGTTAAAATATTTCCTTTTAATGTTTCGGTTTTTATTGAACTTCAATAGAGAAGCTCTAACACAACATGTACAACATATTTGGGGGGGTTGGTTATATTGTGGCTGGGTTTACTTAGACTTTGAGCTGCTTTTTTAACTGCCATCAGTTAAAACATAATGCATAGAATTTAACTTAATTTGCATAGCTTCACTGAGGTCCTCTCTGTATTGATACAGCCTTCCTGTGCTGGAATCTGAGTTGTGTTCTTCTGTTACACTGCCATCACACCTTGTAGCACAACTTCAAGTGAAAAGTGGGGTGTTGTATTAGCAAAATCTTGTTCATGTGCTCCTTTGAACTCTACAGTGAATTAATGTTTTACATGACAACATGCAAGATATGTAGCTCACAGGAATAATACAGAGGAATTTTGTTCCTTTTTTTTTCATTATTCTTCAATTATGTCGGAACAGGAAGGCATACTAGTTGACCTAACTTTTTGTTAAAATAGATCATTTGTGCCTTGTAGACTACAGTGCTGTTAGTGCAGCTTGCACGCCTTGGTTTCACAGAACACCAGGCCTTCTTTTGGATTATCACCTCAATTCTGTTTGTTTTCTGCTTCCTAGGGTAGCTTACCCAGCCAAAGCCAAGGGCTCCTTCACTGCTGACAGCCATCAGAATTTTGCTCTATCCTTCCAGCTGATAGATGTGAACAGTGGAGCTGATCTCATTCCTCACCAGGTTAGAACAGATTCTTGTCATTACTGTGTCAGCACGGTGTTCCATTTTGTAGCATCTGAGACGACAGTTGCTCTTGAAAAGATTCAGTAGGTTTTGAAAAGCCTTATGTTTTTGACATGGACTGTGGAAAAATTACTTTTCTTGGTAGGAGGGAAGTGGGATTCAGCCCATTTGTTTTGTCTGTATGTTCAATGAAGTCTCTTATTGCCTTGATGCCGCATGTACTGCAGCAAAACTAGTGTCAGTAGTTTGCACTGTAAAAGTACATTTCTGACCTTTTGAATATAGATTGTTTGCTGAGAAAGTCCACGACTGCAGACTTTTTCTTTAATTTTTTTAATACGCATATATTTTTTAAAAAGCATATATGCATGCATCCCTCTTGTGTGTTGTTGCACTTACCTTTTCCACTACCATTCAGTATGCTGCCCCGTACCTCAGGTAGGCCTCTGGTCAGTGTTGATTTTGTGTTAATAGAATTATTTGAAGAGGCGTAGCATTGTACTTTCCTGATTGTTCAGGAGTAGAGACAGCAGGCCTCCCACTTCATTCCCCAATCTCTCGTTTCACACAGTGAGATATTCCAGCAGTGTTTGAATCCTTCCTTTCAGACTTTTGTCCGACTTCACAACCAGAAGACTGGCCAGGAGGTGGTTTTTGTTGCAGAACCAGATAGCAAAAATGTGTACAAGTTTGAACTGGATACCTCTGAAAGGAAGACTGAATTTGACTCTGCCTCTGGTACCTATACTCTGTATTTGATAATTGGAGATGCCACTCTGGAAAATCCAATCCTGTGGAATGTGGTATGTAGCTGGAAGCGTGGTGGTGTGGTTCTGAGATGTCTGACAGTCTAGCAGGAGGGTTTTGTACAGACTTGGAATTTAGAAAAAAAAAAAACCCAGATGTTTTTGTTCTTGTAGTGAAACAGAAACTTTGTGGCCGTTTTTGGACTCTTGAGGTTTGTTTTCAAACTCCAAGTGAGCTTCAAAGTGAGATTTAGGTAAATGTTTATCTCTTCACAGGGTAGATTAGAAACTTGAGAGCGTTTGCGACTTTGATTATGAGTTCACAGCAAACACTTCAAGGTTTAGGCTTTCTGTGCTTGCTATGCTGGAAATAAGTCTAACTTCTAGTTATGTTATTCCTGTTTAGGAAAAGTTTATTTTTCAATTCTGGAGGGGTTTTTTGTAGATCCTTTCAAAACAAAATGAGCCAATGTGTGGTTGCCATGATTTGCAAACTGGCGGCAGTAATGTAGTAGGTTTTAGAAAACTTGAAATAACATGAAAGTTCCTGAAGTTATGTGATTTCATTTTAGGCTGATGTTGTGATTAAATTCCCAGAAGAGGATGTGCCATCCACAGTCCAGTCCAAGAACCTCTTTGTTCCCAAGCCTGAAATTAAGGTACAATGAAAACCAAAAGCCGTGTGCGGAGATTGGAGGGAGGGGGCTCATCCTACTTGAACTTATCTGGTCTTTGTTCTCATCATAACTTTGTTTTGATTAGAAATCTCTCACATAAGTGTGAATACTGTGTAAGTAATGTAATTAAAGAAAAAAAGATTTACCACTTAATGAAAAGAAATGTGTTGCAGTTCTCTGCTTGATGAATAAGCTATGTGTCCTATCAGGATAGAACAACTGCTGTCAGTGAGAAGATGGAAACAAGAGAAGTAGAGCAGGTAGTAGGTACCACAGACAGCTTTCTGCATCATTCTGAACGCTTGTGCTGATGACAAGCTTACCACTGCTTCTGTGAGTGTGAGGAAAAGTTAACCGAGCAAGAGATCAAATGTTCAGAGTGTAATAGATGCTACTTCTATTGTTGAGTTGTGCTTTGCCTTCAGAGGAATGCTTGTCATCGAGAACAGCACCTACCAGACAGGAGCAGGCCTGCAGCTGGTCTTCCGTAGAGCTGAGAGGGTGCTCTGTTGAATACTTTCTTACCAGCTGAGTTTGTTTGTTTGCAGCACCTCTTCAGGGAACCTGAGAAGAGGCCTCCCACTGTGGTATCTAACACATTCACTGCACTGATTCTCTCACCACTGCTCTTGCTGCTCATTCTGGTAAGTGAACTGAACCACAGTACAAGGAGAAATTTTCCCGTTCAGTCCAAAGTCGCTTTGAAAGTTGACTGTCTAAGCTTTATATTGTAACTCCTGGTTAATTATAATCAGCACAGCACTGCTGCAGTAACAGCTAGCAAGTGTCTGTGCAGAATATTGGTCTGTTTTTGTCTCTTTCTTAAACTGTTTTTCGAGTTCATAGTCAAAAGAGAAAAATACTGCTGCCAGTTAGAGGTGGGGTTTCTCCAGTGTGGTTCTGCTAGTCATGTTGAATAATGGTGGGCAGAGAAGTTATAACTAACATCAGACTTCTGCAGGAGAGAAGCAGTGATTCTGCCTTGCACTTAATATAACCATCACAAAATCTGTGCTACTAATCCTGTCAGCCTGATTCCCATTCATAGACTTAATTGTTGTCTATTGGTAGCTGTAACATCTTTTTCTACTCTGTTTCAGCTGCATCAACTTAGTGTTTTGTACTTAATGTATATCAATCTCACCTTGTCAAGTTAGGTTACGCTATATTTGGAGGGTAAACCTGTTACCTTACTTGCTTTGCAGTGATTTCCCTTTGGCTATTCTCAGTGAAAGTTGGCATTCGAATAGTCACATCCACTGCTCTCTGCAGTTAGCAGTGCACATGCTGATGACAAACCACTTCAGTGGGGAATTTTATTGCTATCACTCCTGTTTTCCATCTTTCATGCCTTTCTCTTCCATTCGCTAAAAACTGAAGTTGTTCTGATGGAGAAAGATGTTGCATCTGTAGGTGGTCATTTGCTCTGTCCAAAACTTGAATACTACCTTTTTTTTTTGTTAATGGAAATTAATTCAGCTGGAAATAAATGGCATTATTTATTTTTTCTGGAAAACATAGATTTGGAATAATACCCTCTCATTGCTTAAGGATAAGTGAGGAACTGCCTTTGCAGATTCAAGCAGTAGGAGAAATTTCCGCTGCAGGAGCTCAGTGCTGCCTTTGACAGAATTACTGCTCTGTCCTCTGTACCACAAAACAATGTGCTTTTGTAGAGAATACAATATATTCATTGAAGAACTTAAGTATCTTTCAAGTCTGTTTCCTTTAAGTTTAAAATAAAAGCTTGTGTTTACAAGAACTGTTTATTCAGGTTTTCTTTCTTTTCGTTTTAGTGGATAAAGATTGGTGCCAACATCTCCAACTTCAGCTTTGCTCCCAGCACCATTGTTTTCCACATGGGACATGCTGGTAAGTGTCAGAGGCTTTCTGCTATGTTTGACCTTCTCACCTGGGAGTTACAGATGTGAACCATGTTGGTAAATGGGCTTGCAGCCTATTAACTATAATGACATAATAGCATAACGTTTGTTCTCTTGTTTTCATCTGCCTTCCTGCTTTTCATGATTGTTAATATGATGATAAATCTGTTTTGGCCATCAGCTTATAACAACGGTCATTATCTGGGCTCCTCTCACACACCATTTATCAGTACTTAATAGAACTTCTTATTTCCAGAGGTCACACTTTTGTTATTGCGTGTTTATCCTTTGTAAGTAGAGTTTCTGTAGGGATTGAAACATGTGGGACTACCATCTACGTCTTTTCTTTTACAGTGCTTTCTGTGAAAATCTTCTTAGGCTGGCCCAGGTTTTTTCATCAGTTTTATTGTAGTTTTGGTCACATAGTTATTTACTGTCTTGGTAGACTCTCAGAAACACAGCAGGCTGGGAGAGCATTGGATCTACTGCTTTCTGTATGACAACATTCTGCTTAACCCAAGCCAGTTTCCTTGAAAGCTTTATAAGCACTTAAAAGTGAGCAAAGGCTAATATCCTCTGTTACAATCCAGAATATCTTCCATCTTTTAATAGCCTCCAAGGTCTATAATACGTCCATAATTATGCCACCAGAGGATTGGTTGCAAGCTGTCAGTGTCACATTTTTCTGAAGTATGGAGACCCAGATGCCTTCTTCTCCTGGCGGTTATACATACATAGTCCTGAAATCTGTCCCTGTGGAGCTTCAGAGACAAGTTAGAAATCAAGTGCTTAGGTGTGGCAGTACAACATAAGAATCGTTCTGGGAATAGCTAATGGTCTTTCTTTGTAGTACGGTTTCAACTCTGGACTCTGTCTTTTTTCACAGCAATGTTGGGGCTTATGTATGTCTACTGGACTCAGCTCAACATGTTCCAAACTCTGAAGTACTTGGCCATTTTGGGTGGTGTCACGTTCCTGGCAGGCAATAGGATGCTGGCTCAGAAAGCAGTAAAACGGTAAGCCAAGCATAGATGCATTAGTGGGAGCTGCTTTTAAATTTGCAGGGAGAACACAACAGTGTATATCAGTAATTGATGCAGTGACAAGCGTTGCTTTTAGTTCTTCAGTCTTGGATGGGGGGACTCTTATGCCTGTTTTCAAATTGAGCCCTAGAATGAACAGACAAGGGCAATGAGGTGTTCTCACTGAGATGCAGCTACCTGCTGCTTCAGAGCAGATGGGCTGTGTCTTCTTGCTAAAGTGGTCGGACACATAGAAAAAGCAACGAGCGAAAGAAAGCACATACACCTTGATGTGGGGAAACCCACTTTTGGCCAGGTGTTCCCTGACAAAAACGCTTCACTTAGTTGTGTACCAAGCTTTGATAATATTAGATCATTAAAACTGATATAAATGCAGAAAATCTATACTCTTATGCAACTGTGCTTGTGCGGTACGTTTTAAGAGGAGGAAGGTAAGGTGTGGGTTATCTTACTGCTGTCTTCTACCTGAAGCAGAATTAGAAAAGAGAGGCGGCTGCTTTTTGAAGGATTGTAACAGCAGACAAAGCGCAACACACACAAGGAACAACATGGAAAATTCTGATGAATGTTAGGGATACAAAATTCATTGAAGGTGGACAGACACTGGAAAGGAGGATTTAAAGAGGTTGTAAAACCTTTATTTCCCTGGAGATGTTCAGAACTTGGCTGGATATGACCTTGAACAATCTGCTTCAGCTTTAAAGTTAGCTCTGTTTTGAGCTCACAGTTGGACCGAGTAATCTCCGCAGGTTTGTTCCAACTTAAGCTATTCTATGATTCTGTAATAAATGCACTCAGGTATCTACATCAAGCAGTGTGAAACACCAGCCAGCCCTGGCCAAGCTTTCTCTACAGCTAGAGGTTGTAGAGCTAGCCCAGTGTGGTTTTGTTCCCAGGCTGTGCAACCCTGATGAAGACAGGGCTGCTGCTACTGGGACCTGTGCCATAGCAGCTCTTTGTCACTGAGTTGTACTGTGCACACTTGGGTGGGTACTGCAAGCGTGGTACAGCAATGCCTTGCCCAGCACGGACACGGTCTTTGTGTGGATGCTTCATCTTTGTGCCCTGTGCCACACTAGGCAGCCTGCAGACTGGTTGCTGACCCAGGCTTCCAGCACAGTGCGTTAATCAGAAGTTGAACCCTTAGCTCTCCTGCCCTTCTGCCATATGGAGTTTCCACATGAGATTTAAATCTAAGCACTTCTGTACTGATACAGAATTTGGATTTGAAGATGATCTCATGACCTGCTTTGCCATCAAGCCTGTGCTTTTCTTTGTTCCTCTTTTTGAGCCATTAGAGCTCTTTATCCTTTCACACCTATTTGCATGAATAGCTCTGAACTCTCATAGTTTTATTACACTTGACAAGAGGACAAGAACAGTTAAAAAAAAAAAAAGAGAAAAAGCACAGCAGCAACAACAAAACCTGACAAACACAGAAGGGTAGAATTATCAGGGGTTTCACGTTGGTATGTTGCCTTTCAGACATCGCTACCTGCATGGCTGTAGCAGGGGGGGACGATTATTCTAATTAGCTCTCTTCATACTGTCCTTTCAGCTGTCTCAGACTTGTTCCCTTGGATGCCCAGCCCTCTGCAGTATGGCACATTCTCTTGTTTATTTTAATAATGTTTCACTTCTAATTTAATGAATAACAATAAAGTCATTATTAACAACAGTGTTTCCTAGCGTACAGATGCAAGGGGAAAAGAATACAACAAAGTTTACTTCTAAGTGTCTTAGCTCAACCAGGGCTTCTGTTAGCACATAAATGCTGGTGGTTGGTTCCTACTTCAAAACACTGCAGGGGGTGTCTCTGTGCTTTTTCATTGTACGTGACATGAATCTGCGACCACAGTGGCAGATTTGAAAGTAGAACTTGTACCTTAGGCTAAAGTTAAACCCTTTGTACATGACTTTAAAGTTCCAAAAGACAACTTTTTGTTAATGTGCAGCAGGTCTGGCTCTGATGTGAAGTGCACTCATAATTAACTCGATAGCACTTGGGGGCAAAGCTGCTGTTCCTCTATGGATAACGCTGGTAGCGGTTGGAGGGGAACTGTATGTAAACCATGTTTTTTCAGAAGTTACCAGAAGGCCTGGTTTTGCTCTTTGCTTTTCTGTCATGGGCTCTGGTTCCCAGAGCAGAGCTGCTTTCCTCCTTCCTACCTTCTCTGAACCTTTCTTCCTCTCTCCTTTTGGCAGGATCGCTGCAGAGCAGAGCAGTAGGTTGGCAAAGTATAGAACGCTGCGGTAAAAGGGGTTTTGCTAGTGACCAACTCTTCTAGAAGTAAGGGTCTTTTTGGAATTTGCCTTTCTTGGGCGTGCTGTCTGCTTCATTTCACTTCATTCCTCATTTCTTGCACAAAAAGGTACCTGAGCTGAAGCTGCCTCCCTTCAGTGTTGTTTATTTGGCTTTAAATCAGTCCTTGGATGTCCTTGGCTACAGCTGGGTTTGCATACTAGCAGTGTATGTCCTTGAAGACTAAATGGTCTTCATCTGATTCCTTAATAATCTCGTCTTGTGGTGATATGTGCATGTTAATATGCTGGGTGTGGGAATAAACATAGTACAAGCAGTATTGTTTCTGTAAATAGTTAGCAGTGTTGGCTAGAGGAGAACGTAGTGAAGGCGGCTCATATCTGGGCCTTTCCCATCCTGCTGTGGGTACTCCTACCCCATCTGCAGCATCCTGGCTGTTCAGCTGCCAGGCACTCTGACTGCTGGTGGAGCTAAATTAAGCCCTTGCTCGGATGGCAGAAGCTCTGTATGCAACAGAAGCCAGGTCAGCACTGTCTCATTCAGCTGAGGACACAACCTAATTCAGGATTCACCCTTCAATTAGACTGAACAGGTCATGATGGCTCAGTCAGTGGTAGCAGCAGCAGCAGCCAGCTCCCCGCGACTGAGTACAGTCATCCGATAGGACCTCCATTATCATGTGATAGTGTAAAGCCCTTCATTTCCTTTGAATCTGAGCAGGTAAGGTCGGGCCCGGTTTGTTATATCCACAGTGTGATGGGAGGCAGAACTTCTGCCACTCTGCATGCTGCCCATTTTGTGTGTATGGCTTCATTTCTTATTAACACACTATTTTATAAAGGGGAAGGGAAAAAGAATGTGGGACTAGTCCTGGGACCAGAACCACTGAAGAATGTCCTGTACTGGTGCACCTCATCAGCACCTGCTCTCCCATGTTCATGTTCCATGTTCATAGCCAGCACTCCAGGCATCACACAGCACACTGAGCAGAGCTCCGTTTTGTGGTGCAAAGCAAAACAGTGTGGGTGGCTGCGTCTCAGAAACCGTGTGCACTGTGCTATAAGCTCCTGTTTGCACATGGGATAGCATGGAGGATGGCTTCAGGAAAATTACCTATGGGCTATTGGCATTATGTCCCATAGGAAAAACAGCCTGGCACCACCTCTGCTCTCCCTGGAGTGTTTAGCGGTATAATAGCAGTGAACAATCTCTGACAGGTTACTGGAGGTGCCTGTCACTTGTCGCTGTATTCTGGTTGCTGGATGCTTCTCTTTTTACCACAGCTTGGAGCTGGTGGTTTTCAGCTCTAGTGGCCTGTTACCAAATACTTAGGAAGTGTGTTCTGTACAGCTTGCAAATTTTCTGCTTCTCAGCTGGGTATTTTAACTCCTTAATTCCCTATGGGCTATGAGTAACCCTGGAAGATCTTGGAAATAACTTACCCACAAACCGTAATTGCTGCCATGTGCAGTCACAAGCACCTTTCCTCACTGCTGGGTTTCTGATGCCCCAGATATGTCAGTTAAGACTGTATTGCTACCAGCATCTGGGGTTGGGCTGTTAAGTGCACCCAGCTATGCCTCTCTCTGGCTCCTTGGAAGGGAGAAGGACCCCCAAAAGATGGACTTGCTGTGCCCGCATTGTTGAAGATCTTTCCTTTGTGTTTACCGGCTGGTTCCAATTGGATGTAACGGTCCTGTTGAAAGTGGAGGAGTGGTAGAGTGGCTGCAGGCCGCTTTGCATTCAGCCCTGCTTTTTTGTCCAGATTTGTGTTTTTCAAGGCTCATTTGTTCCTTTTGCACCAGAAATTGACCTTCATTTTGCCTGAACGTTTCCACGCTACTTGTGTTAATTCCTCGGTTAGGTTGCAGTACTGGTTTTATCACTCTCCTCTCAAAGAAGCTTCCTTTGAGAGAGAATAAGGGGTCTGGGGGCACTTGTACTGTGTAAAGAAGTGCTTTGTTGCCTGGGAGAACTAATAGTTTGGGTTTCCCTTTCCAGGACACAGTAGCACCAGAAGAATGGAAGAAATGGGGAAAAACAGAGCAAACGCCTTCAGAACAGCAGTGGAAAAGCAATTGAAAGAGCAGAAGAATGCAAGCAGAAGCGGATTTTTTTATTATATATATGTGTGAAGTCGAGAGGGTTCCAGTTAAACTTTATAAAAAGTGTCGGTTTCTCACTGTCGTGTTGATGCTACTCGAGTGTTTTTCATATGAAACCAGAAAGTCCTTTCTTCCTTGCATCCCTGCCCCCCTTCTCTGCTCTTAGGATGTTTTGATTTCTTTTTGAAGAAGAAGAAAAAGGAAAACGTAATTCTGCCTTTCCCCAGGTGCCCTCTCCTCCTACTAAACGATTTGTGAATAAAGAGGAAAGAACGGTCCTGAGTTTTGTTTTGGCTGTTTCAGAGTCTCTGGCTGGAAGTTGGGCTCACATGAACAGAGCTTTTTCTGGTGGGTAATTTTTGTGTATTAGTCACTGCGGCGAGGAGCTTCCTGTTCTTTCCTGTCCTTTCCCAGAGGTACACATTCATGTGGGGACGCTTCCCACTCCTGCCTGTCCTTTGCAATGCTTTCATCTGCATTTCTGTGCTAACCGGTGTTCTCTGACTCAGGATGGAGCCTGGCCGGGCCACGTGGAGCTGCCAAGGCTGCTCTCAGCTCAAACAGGAGGAGTCCCTGGGGCTGTCCTTGTGGGCTGCATGCCCGGCTGTGTCTGCCCGGCAGGTTCGGGGGATCCTTCTCACTCACAACTTCAAAGTTCAGCGTTACAATAAACGTAGTCGGTAATTTTGTATCGTCATCAAATTAATGATCTGGGAGGTGGAGGATGAGGACGTTGGGGAACGGTGCAGATTTCTGGAGAGTTCTCCCGATGAACAGTTTCCACATGGAAAACTTAGCAGTTGCTCCTGGCTCCCTCCCCTGCATCCATGTGTTGGCTCCCGTTTGTCCCATGTCAGATGGGTTTCTTTAAAGCCCTTTTGGCAGAGGAACTTCATGAAACGTCTTTTGGAAATCCAAGAAAATGATATCGAGCAGCAAACATGCGGCTGAAGGGCGCGGGGCCAATTCCTCCGCAGCACCTCGCATGTGTGAGGCATGGCTCTGCTTTCTGACAGCCATGTTGCCTCTTTGGCTCTGCGGTCGTTCACGCTGAGCTCACCGTGTCTGTTCTTTGTCATACCGGTTCCTGCCACTTTGTTCGTGGTGAACTCGACACTGAACACGTTACAGGTTTAATGAACTCTCCTGCACTCCTTCAAACGACAGATCTCATGTTGCATTCGAGCCTTCTGAGAGTAACGGGCTTGTAACCTAGAACTAGTTAAGCTGCTATTTGTGGTATTATACTCTGGGATTCCTTTTCACCCTGTTGAGCTCCTTGGAGCCTCATGTTTTATTTTGTTTTACTACGCGCCTATCAGCTTGGTGTCACACCTTGTTTCTCTGCTGCTGCTCCCGGTAGGACGGAGATCCCAGAACTTGGCTCTTAGAACAACTCTGGCCCGTTCTCCAAGGGGAGTGCTGCTGCAAAACGAAAACCACGTGGTTCTGCTGTGATGCAATTCCCGAGCTCTGCTTGTTGCTATTGATTTTTTTCCTACTTTTTTTTTGTTAGGAAAGGATGCTTTTATTCTTCCGGCCTTTTACTCATCAGACGCTTTGCTTTGTTTCAGTCATTTAATCTGCCAGAGTTCGAGCATTTGTTTCCTCATTTTGACAGAAACTGAACTTTCGGATGAACCCTTTTTATGACGCTTGCAGGTTTGTTCTGTTGTTTTTGTCCCCTTGTTTATTGTCTGCTTTAGGAATCTGCTGCTTTGGATGGATTTTTTTTTGTCTTCCCTTCCCCCCCCCCTCCCCCCCCCCCCCCGTTCCTCTCCTTGGAGTGAGTTGTAGTGGCTTCAGGCATGTTGGCTGGTGTGACAGAACAGCCTTACAAGCTCTCTTTGAACCAAGGCTTCCGTTCATTCTGTTGCAGGTCGTTCTCCAGCTGCACTGTGAAGCAGAAGGGTGTTGTGTCTCACTGTGACAATTCCCTGCCTCTGTAAGGGTTACAGATGACCCATAAGAGCGCTTGTTGCTGTCACAGCCTCACTGATGTACAACTTCCCCTCGTTGCTTTCCAGCCTGCTGGGCAGTTGGTAATTTTTTCATAGTGCTGGAATTGTGATCTGAACAGGAGAACATAATCTGTAGGGGCTCGGTGCAAGTGGGAGTTCATTTCCACGTATGCTGGAGCCTGGTATGAGCACGATCACTTCAGGGAAAAGGAGATGATACGTACTGCAGATGAGTAAGGAATTGTTCAGGTGCAAGGAGGATGCTTTAAGAGGCCCCGGTGTGCGTGTGCAGGTGTATTTCCAGCCTGGTCCTGAGTGCTTGGCGCTGGCCCTGATGCCTTTGCAAGCACAGCTCTGAGTTGTGTTGTGTGCTCCTGCCGGCTCCCCTTGAGTGCTCTCTTCCACTGTGTGCCCAGAATCAAGGTTAGTGTCTCAACAGACAAAGAGCCATCTTGACCTGCTGTTGAACAGGTTTATTTTAGAACAACTTTTATTCCCTGCTAACGATGGGAGTGCAGACCCCATCCTGACATTATTTACATTTCAGAAGACGTAAATATTACACAAACAGTAGAAGAGTTAAGGTGACGGGGAAGGAAGTCGCTGTGTGAGAGATTACTGTCCTAATAACTTGTAAGTGATAGTGCAAACATTTACTGCTGTAACCCTGTAGCCATGGTGGGGTTCAGAGCCACTGCATGGCACGCTGAATTAAAACACAGTGTCAGCCCAATCAGATGCACAGGGATCTCTTTTAACTCTTGCAAAGCAAAGCTGTGGCTTCGGTTTAAACACCTTGAGGCTGATCAGTAACTGCTTATAACGAGCTTTGAGTTTTCAGTTTTGCTGCCAGGGCTCTATGAAGGAGCCAACAGCCCACAGCAGTGTTTGTGATGGGTGGCAAACGTGTGGATTCATGTCTGACCTCACCCTGTGCCGAGCTGCGGGTGGTTGTGCCATCAGCATCTGTTTAGAGGAGGCTGTAATCAGCTCAGTGAATCGCCCAAAGGTGCTTTTTGGTGGCCTCGTGTACATTAATTGGGCCCTCAAACAGAGTGATGATTTGGCAGAAATTTTGCTACACTTCATGATCCGAAAACCTTAATTAGCAATTAATGTCTCCAGGATTACAAGTGCGCTGGTTGTTTTAGCAGCCTGAGGTTAAACCACAGAGGTTTGGTGGGGTTTTTTTTTCTGATTCACTACACAAACCAGTGCTTAGAGGGGGGAATTAAGTAGTAAAGACTGAAGTACATGAAGTAGTGCATCAGAACTGCATCCCTTTTAGCAGATTTGAGGAGTGTGTGCATCAGTCTCCAGCTGGTCACCTCCAGGAATGTCTTCATTGCTGTGAATGGCTTTCTGTACAGTTAGATCCGTGGGCTCTGAATCATTCTGGACAGAAGCAGGAGGAAAGGAGAATTAAGAAAAAGCTATTGGTGAGCACATGTAGACTTTTTGGTTTTTTCCTTTTTTGAGTATTTTCTTGGCTCGTCTTATTGGGAGAACCAACACAGGCATGGTAAGCAAGATGCCAAAATGCCTTGCTTTCCAGCTGCATCCATAGGCATCATTTCTTTTGTACCATTCTGGTCTCTCCCTGCTACCCACAGCCCCTCTCTATGTAGTATTCACACAGGTCTCTTCATGCTGCTTCGCATTATGCTGACTATGGTCAGGCAGGCTTCATTTCTGAGGCAGAGGAGTGAGGTGGAATTGCTGCATAGAGGAAAACACATTTGTGTGAATGAAGGTGATAGCAGCAATAGCCTGTCTGGGGACACTCAGTCCCCTGAGGCTGTCAAGGGTTAGAGCATATTTCTAGTTTCAGGTGACTAATTTTAGGAATGGGGAGTACAGAACACTGTGAGGCTTCGTTTCCCATTTGGTGCACTCAGAGGGAAAACGTGAGATGTTCTGGGCACCTAAAGGTAGGTTCTGCTCCCTGGGAGATGATTTTTGTTCACTTCTAGCCTGGCCTTGACACTCAGTGCCTCAGCTTCATGAGGTTACTCATGGCTGCTGCACGCCTGTTCCCATCTGCACCAGTGGGCGCCGGAGTTGTGCTGGGTTTGCTGATAGATCTGCAGTGAGAGCTGTGCGTGGGGTTAGGGCTGGAGCAGTCAGACCAGGCGCCATTCTGGGGAAACACGAGCCTGGGTCTTCACAGCACTCACGGTGTCTGCTCAGACTGACAGGTCTTTCCGCATTTAACGCAACTCAGTGGGAGTTTTTTTCCCCTGAAATTGCAACAGATGCTCTGTCCTTCGTGAGCAGCAGTGGCAGCTGACTTTGCCAAGGCAGAACCTTCCAGCCACGTGTTAGGTGCTGTGCTTACAGAATCGCACAGGGGGTGGTACTCACCAGAGCACTGAGGAGACGAAAAAGGGAAAAATATTTACATGAACATGGCCAGGGTGCTGGGAAACCCCTCTAACCGACTGCTGTTCACATCCTGAGGCCTGTGGAAGAACAGAGTAACTGGGATCAAGATGATTTTTCTTTTCCCCGCTGCTATTTGGCTGAACTGTGGGTGTGAGGAGGGAGCACAGGGAGGTGCTGCTGAGCTTAAGATGTGAGGAGGCAGCGTGGGGAGGTGCTGGTGCTGCAGGCTGGCCAGAACTGTGCCTTACCTGCACCCCGGCTGCCCAGGAGTGGGCTGTGCTTACAGGTAGGAGCTTTATTCTTTCCCTGGGTGTATCTGAAAGATAGCACCTAGTCCAGTAGCTTCACTTCTGCTTCATGTTTGCCAGACAGCAAAAAGGGGCCTTGTCTCATTCCTGCAGCAAGCAGATAACGAGATGGCTCCCACCTACCTTTGATGCTGAAGCATGGCTCCCAAGAAGTCCCTCAGTACCATCTGCTGGTGGTAACGGCTGTCCATCAGGATGCTGTCTGACTGGCGCCTTGTCAGGAGCTTGTGCACCCTTTCTCCTGGGCTGCTCTCACTGTTTCTGTTATGTGAAGATGAGAAACAGATCTGTGTGAGAGCTGCTTTCAGCCCCTTGCTCAGATGATGGCTCTGGGTGAGCAGCATGGCAGAGAGCCTGCTGGGCCTGGGGCTGTTCTGTGTTCCCTGAGAGAGCACAGCTGCATTTGCCCAGATCTGGCTTGCATCTGACTAGTTGGGCTTATCTACCTAAGCAAAGCTACCCAAGTGCTGGTAGAGGCATTTTTCTGTGTTCAAACAGGCCTGGAATAACAGCATAACAAGTAGGTGTTTCTTTCCAGGGCATAATGGTTGCAGTTGTTAATCTGTGAAGGCTGGTGCTTGTTGCTCTTGTGGTAGAGCTCTGAGCTGATGTG
Organism: Alectoris magna; assembly: GCA_030625065.1. Lineage (NCBI taxonomy): Eukaryota > Metazoa > Chordata > Aves > Galliformes > Phasianidae > Alectoris > Alectoris magna. The sequence goes on along the minus strand of CM060576.1, from coordinate 8,948,898 downwards.
ACATTCATAGGCTTGGAGGGAAGGATTAATTAGACTGCTTGATTATCGTTGTGATTAGAGGGTTCTTAGAAGTGGGGACGCAGAATGTCCGCTTGGGTGTGGAGCAGCAGGAGAGATTGCTTCTGTTGCAGTGGAAGGCAGCTATTTCCGCTGCATGCATAAGATGTAATCAGCAAAGCATTGTCCCAAGGACAGCAGATCCCCGTGCCTTACCTGAGTCGCTTGCCAATGATGGTCTGTAAGAATTTGCGGGCAGAAATCTGCCCCAGGAACTTCCGGTAGTTGTCGGTGAATATGGCATCAGCATGGCGCTGCATCCTAGGGGGGAGACAGGAACAGCTGTGCTCAGTGAGCCCACGGTCAGCCTTCTGCTGGGAAGTGGGTGCTTCACATGTCTTAATACACCAGACGTAACTAACTGCTGAGATCAGTGACAGGTGAACGTACTGCATATTGAACTGAGTTAGTGTTGGAGATGTGGGAGAGCTTGGCCCTGACAGGGTGGCATCCAGGAAAGCAAAATGAATCTTTTGATCGATATTTGTACTGAAACAACTAAGAAATGCCAGCAAAGCAAAGGTGACGTCAAGGAACAGTGTGAAGGGGAAGAACTGGACTGGGAGAGGGCTGAGCTGGGAGTGGGACGTTCCTGTGCTCTGTGGCAGTGCTGTCATTTTTTGGGACACCCCTGTCCCAGATACAGGGTGAGCTTCAGGCAGTTCTCCAGCCTGTGCCTGGACACAGGCTACAGAAAATCCATGGGTTAGGGAAGCATAAACTGTATGCATGGCCTTCAGTGCTACAAGGATGAATCCACTGTTTTTAAGACAACCGACCATCCCTTGTCTCCTGGCAGGAGTGGAAAGGAGAGGCTCTGACAGCTGTGCTGTGGGTTTCCAGAGCTTGTTGACAGACTGTGCTCCCTGCAGAGGTGCTGCAGCGGGGCTGAGAGGTGAAATACAAACCTTTCTTCAGTGGGGTCTGTTAACAAACCCTCTTCATCCTGTTCCTTCGCGGAAGGGCTATGGCTCTGCAGCAGGCTGTGGTCCAGGAGCTGGAAGTTCACAGCCTTGCCAGTAACAGGTCCTGGGCTGTACCTTCAAGAAAAAACCCAAGGCATGCTGTGAAATGAGCTCAAATGCCACTCAGGGATTGGTCTTCATGAACGTTACTCTGCTTTCTGCTTTTTCTTTCTCTCTCCCTTTTCTTACCCTACCTCATCAGTAACACCAGTTTTGTCCATCACTCTCCCCAGTCGGAAACTGCCCTGAAGCAAAAAGGCAGTTGGTAAAGCTTCCCCAAATATATTTTCCCCTCTCTGAGCTTCCAGCAATGTCAAGCAAAACTCTAGCAATTGTGCCATTGTCATGCCATGGCTTTTGCACAAATCTAAAGCATTTTCTAAAGCATTTTTAAAGTAGATTTGCAAATCTACTTTACAGAGCCCTATGGCCAGTTTTGTACATCCATCAGTTTGTAATGATAGGAAGTAATATTAACTTCTAACAGTTGACAAGGAAATACTTGAAATATTCATTAGCAGCTGTTGAGTTCCCATACTGAATCTGCAGTTCTGATTTCAGGTAGCCTTCAGGCACAAATTTCAGTCGGTGATGGAGCTGGTGGTGCTGGCTGCTCTGGAGGTGGCTAGAGTTTCCTTTATAGGACACAGCGTTCAATGCCAAAACCGACTGCTAGGCTGCAATATTCCACATTAAGTGTCTGCCTTCTTGGGAAACCACACACAAACTAGCAGCATTCCCCAAAAATTAAGCCAGAGTAAAGACATGCATTCACCAGAATAGTGAATGGCTTTCAGAAGGTCTGGCAAGCTTCATTTGACACATGCTTATTTTGCACAAGATCAGAGGTGAGGCAGAGAGTTACAGTGTGGGTGAAATATTCAACATCTTACCTGAGAGCTGGGTAGAGAGGAGAGGAGATGGAGCTTGCGACTAAATGCAGGAACAGGAACAGGGTGGCCTTATCTAGCATCTTCCACCCTTTGGAGTCACCTGAAACGTGGAGCAGTGAGTCAGTGGCACGAGTTGCCCAGAGCAGCCTCCCCACCAGCCCACATCATTGCACAACAACCTCCATCACGCTCCCCGCTACCTCTCCTGCCCAGCTATGCCCAGAGGAGTCCCCTCTGCACCAGTCCTGTGTGGTTCTCAGGACTTAGGTGAAGGTGGGATGGACTGCACCATCAGTGCGTGCTGGAGACAAACACTGCAGTGTTTTGCATCCTGAGGCTGGCTGTGCGTCCAGCATCCCCGATGGATGACTCAAAGCAAAGAATCGCCTGAGGTTGCACACCACCACCAGCAGGTGAACACGGTGCTTTTGTTACTGGAAGCAAGAGACGGTGGGAGAATAGTTCTGTTAACATTATTCCTCGGTTTTGATCGAAAGCAATTGATCTTTAGCTCAAAAAAGATTCTTTAAGAAAGCAGAATGTGGATGGAGATCTTTAAAACATCGTTTCCTTGTTCAGCTGTGTTATTTTACACAAGAAAAGGGCAGAAAGATGTTTGATCTCCACAAAAGAGAAAAGTTCATTTTTTAGGGGGGAAGAAAAAAAACTTCCAAATGTTTAACAATACTGGATTGCAACAAGGGCAGTTTCCAAATGGAAAGGGTCTGATGGGCCTTCTAATTTCCCCAGTAAACCTCCCAAGCAGTGGATTTCATGGATGGTGATGGCAGGAGGCAGCTCTGATGGAAAATGTCAGCAGTGAGCACTGCTTTATTGCACAGGCACAGCTGCCCACGTTCCTCTGGTTGCAAGAGCATGGGGAAGTTTCTCTAAGCACTGGTGTGGTGTTTGTGTAAGTGAGCACACCGCTGAGAGCATGGAATTGTAACAGGACGAGGGGCAGTGTGCTGAGTGGCAGCCAGCGGGCACAGCGGTGCGCTATGAATTGGGGTTCCTTAGTGCAACCCTTCTTCATTCTGGTCCTTGTTCCAGCAGTGCCGACAGCCTTGATTTGAGCAGAGCCACGTGCAGGAGGTCACCCATCCTCCAAACCCACTGTAAGGAGGGCTGTCACCATTCGAGAGCCAAGGAATGCCCGGAAGCAGCAAAAAGGTGTCTGAGAGATGCTTACAGCACTCCTGGTCCGGCTTTCCATTAATTTTCTATCTTTCATTTGAGCTTGGGAAAGCATGCCCCTCTTGTGCCTCTCTCCCCTAAATATCTCAAAGACAAAGTCCAAATCAGAATTACTGATTACTCTGTATGTGTTGGAGGGTACCGGGAGACCATGGCACCAGCATCTAAAGAAAGTGCCAACCAGGAGATGTATACCAAGGAAAGCCATTATGTGAGCTGAGAAGTGAAATATTGATGTAAATGAGAAGAAAGCCTCTCACAATGTTGTCCACTTCCCTTTTTTCTTCCTAGGGCACAGCCCTGATTGCCTGTGCTGGATTTTCCTCCAGAGCCACTTTTTGTCCCTTTGAGATTCTTTCTTCTTTCTCTGCTTTTTGTGTGATGATTTTGTTTTGCTTCACCTTTCTTCCCATCTTGCTTTGCCTTTTCTCCCCTTGCTGCCATCTGCCTCACATCCTTTCAGCTTTTTTGGGTATCTCTGTCTCCCCTGGGAAGGAGCCTAAAGCAAAAGCCCCTCTCCCCATCCCACAAATGCCTGCTGTTTCAGAAAAGAGGATTTAAGCATCGCCCTGCACACGGGCAGATGACAGCTCTGCAAAGCCGTGACACCTCCACATTCTCCCGAGGTGAGAATTTTGCCTTTCTTTTCTGTTCTGGCAGCATGTGGATAAAAACGATTAATAAATTCCCCTTTAACATGAAGAGCTTTTAGCACCGTTCCAACATGCACAGCTTAGTAGCTCCGTTCCATCCTGTGCAGTGTTAACACAACAGCGTTAGTGAGAATGATGTTGGGAGAGATTGATAACCGTGTCTCCCAAAATCTTACCTGATGGGTCTCAAAAATACCGCTGCAGAGACGAAATGGAGCTTTTACTGCACCTGCAGGGTTGTGTGAAGTTCAGACTTTTATACCAGGAATTCTCTAACATATTCATATTTCATTTGAAGTGGCTCACTGCCTCACAGCTGGCTCTGTGTTACTGTAACACACTGTTGCATTCCTGCTCACGCTTCGTTTTGGCACAAACACGACTTTGCTGATTGATGAGTAGAATGGCATTCATTTTTCAAAAGGAATTTGCACGGGTGTAGCAAAAGAAGAAATCTCTGCTTCATTTAGTAACTGCCTGGCAGTTTTACAAGGCTCCCCTGTATTATTACTGTATTGCTTTGCGTTTATCCAATAGTTCGGTTACTGTTTCCCTCTAACTTCTTGCAAAAGAATCCTGTATGATACAAAGGGTATTAATCCAGCAAAGCTAATTACTAATGCCAGCTTAGATTGCATTTCAGTGTAGTTTAATTGCCTCCGATTTCCAAATAGGAATTATCTTGCTGAGCCCACATGCAGAGACCCGTACTTACCGTTCCCTCGAAATGAGCCCTTCCTGGATCAGCTCCCACTCAGGTGTTCCCCTGTTGCAAACACAACTCCTCCTCTGCCCGTGAGCACTGCGAAGCCGTGCCCTGCACAGACCCCAGGACCCCACTGAGCAGGGAGCACACTGAGACCTGCCCCCAGCTGTCCTCTGCCTGCCGGGGAGGTGCGCTCCTCCTCTTATACCTGTGCTCCCTGGGAGTCCTGTGGGCTTCTGCGCGTCACAGCATCAATTATCCTCCTGAGTTCCAAAGGCTGTGTTTAGCATCCTCCTTTTTGTGTGTGAAGGGAGGTTGTGGGGAGCGGGTATGGCTATGGTTTAGGGTTGTTTGCATGTTTTCTTTTTGTCATTCAGAGAGGGAAAAGCAAATAACAACAATGACAATCTGGCTGACTGAATGACAAATTTGCTTTGCAAAGTAAACTTACGTTTCCCTTTGCAATTGCATTTCTTCCTCCTACCCAACAATAAAAGAGAGTTAACCATTAATACTTCCTCACACTGCCTGCTCAGGGGGGTTTATCTCTTTGCTATTTTCTTTTTCTTTGGTTATCGGTGTTTTCCTCCTTCTCCTTTGTCTCACATCTGCTAGCACCAGCGGGGCAGTTCATGCTTCAGTCCCTCACAAACACGGCAGCTTCACATCAGGCTCACGGTGGCTGGGGAGCCCTGCTCTGCTTGTGTGCTCTGCCAAAAGGCAGATGTCTTCCCTGGAGTGCTGCATGCTGGCAGCTGCTGTCATTGCTGGAGCTAGGAGCAAAACCCCCCATCAAAAAGGATACATAGCTGGGACATTGAGAAGGCTGGGACCATTAAGAGGAGATAAAAAGCATGAGTTCTGCCTGTTTTCAGTGCTGATTTTACAATGCCCAGAACTGATAGAGACCCAGACCTTCCCATTTTGGGGCTTGGTGCTGGGTGGAAGTGTCAGCAGTGAGTGACTCATCTCTGCCTACTGCAGGACGCCTGCACCTTGCACTCAGCACAGCTGCTGCTGGCAGAGGCCAAGTGCAGGGAAGGGCAATGCAGCTGGAGTGTGTAGGAGATCCACGTGGTCAGCATTGATCCAACTTCACTGCCCCTTTGCTTCTTGCAAAGCAATCAGCATTGCCACTGTGGCTTGCTTCTTAGTGGAGCAGTGTCTGGAAGGTCTCGGTAAGCAGTAACCCAGTGGGCAGAGAGGTGTGAGTGAGCTCAGTATGCCAAATCTACAAAGGATTAAACAACAGTCTCTCTGTACCTAGACCTTGACATGTACTGGGGGCTCACATTGCCTTTGGTGTGAATCAGTGCCAGGCAACTTCCCTGTGAGATCAAGAAGGGCTGAAAGGAGCAAAGCAGGAGCTGGATTTGGTCCTCAAGTGAGCAGCTGACCAGAGGACTTCCGATGTAATTCAAAAGCAAAACAGCCCCAAGAAGAGAAGTGAGAACTGCTGCTTCCCTTGCAGCTGTGAGAAGTGGCATCAGCCTGCCCATGGGAAGAGGGTCTGCTGTAAGATCAGGCAGACAGATGTGCATCATCCTTACTCTGGACACTGGAGAAAGGTATTCCTGGGTAGCACAGAGCAGGGTTTCCCAAAACTGCTGTACTGATGCAATTGCTGTGCAGTTTCTGCAACTGGAAAAGGACTGGAAAAGGAACAATTGGATGTTGTGTTGAGGGACATGGTTTAGTGGGAGCTATTGGTGATAGGTGAATGGTTGGACTGGATGATCTTGTAGGTCTTTTCCAACCTTGGTGGTTCTATGATTCTATGACTTTTGTCTGTATCTTTGAAACAATCTGTTCACGTTCTCTCATGTGTGAGGCCAGGTGCACCAATTTTTCAGCATGACTTATTTTTCTTCCACCGTCTTGGTGCTACACTGGCTGCACAGATGAATCAGACCACGCTGTTAAGCCAGTGGAGAGCTGATGTTGCTCCAAGATATTATCCTATAGCTTGTTTCTGAGCTAATTCTCTATCTGCCTGGCCTGCTGCCTTACACAGAGCTGCTGTAAGATACAGGGCAATATCTCTCAGATCAAAGGGAATCAGTCGATAATTGACTCATTTATAGCTGCCTGCTGCCCAGCTTGGATTATGAGGGCTGCAATCTACATTTATATCTTGAGTGAGCTGCTGTCAAAGAAGGCTATGTAAAAATCTGTGTGGTGGTATGGGTTTCCCTGTTCTGCCTGGTCTGGGCTCCTGTCACGCACAGCTGAACCAAAAAAGGCCTCAAAACAAAAAGCTCTTCATGACCAGGTCGACTGTGGGTGGCAGCAGAAATTTCTAAAAGCCCTCCAGGCTCCATTGGGTAGAAACAGCTTAGGAGTTCCCAAACAGCATAAACAGAGCAGCTGCTCTGTCTCCAGGATTTCCTGCCTTGGTTTTATTCAAAGCCTTGGTGCCTTCCCAGGACCTGCAGTGGGTAGCTGCCTTTTTTCCTAAGCCTACATTGGTGCAAAGCAACAGAGTCTATGGCCAAGTACAGGCCACCACAGGGAACTTTCGCTGGATTTTGGAGTCGTGTCTGTGTAGATGTGACCTACCTGGGTGAAGCACAGGACAGGTAGTTATATTTCACTGCCTGTCCTTTGCTGATGAAGGACACGGTGTTAGAATGCTGCAACAATTTCCCAGATATTGATTTCCTCTTAGTTTTACCTCCTCCAGTCTCCATGCCATGCTTTAAAAAATCGCCCCTGTCTGTAGCAGGTGCGCAGCACACAGCTCCAGATGGGCTGAGCAGCATGTGAAGTGGTCCTACTCACCTTGGGAGGCTGAACATAATGACTGTAAGAAGTAACCCATCAAATGGCAAGAAAGAAAATCATCCCCAGTTCTTAGCTGTCAAAAGTGTTTCTGCACTTCTCCAGAATGTCACAGGCAGTGGCTGTTGGCCCCCCATTCCTCTTAGAGCCACACACAACTGTTCCCTATGGTTTTCCTTCACTGGAGAGGTGTGGTGGTGACCAGTTTACCACAAGTGCCCTAATGTTACGTTAGATGCAACGGACTGAGAAGATTGAGTCATATTTTCGATCTAATTTGCCACCTTACAGGTAGGATGGTACACGCTTTAGTTCAAATCTTATCCCACATAGAAGACATAAGGCACGCTATAATTAAGTTGAACATCAGTCATTTAATACATGGTCCATTATTCATGCATACACAGTACCTTTTGTTACAAAGTTCTTTCCAAAAATGCAATAATTTCTGTGGCAAGAAAGCAAACAAAATGAGATGAAAAAGACCAGGTTTGATCAGATTACTTCAATCACTTCTAAGAAGAAATGGAGACCCCAAAATTGGTAAGGCTTGCCATTAGAAAATTGTGCAAGTCTTGGCTTCTCCATCTTGGAAGGATAAAATGTGGATCTGCAGAGCCTCCAAAGCTGACCCTTTGAACACTAATAGATTTCCTGGGGAGAATTTTCCCTTGAGGAATTCAAGTTGGTAGGAACCTGAATACGAACAATTATCAAAATTATCTCCTGAAAAAGGTCCTTCTGGATGAGATCACAGTTTAGACTGTGAGAATGAGTCTGAAGCAAAGGATCGGATTAAAAATAGAGAAAATAAATCCCTAATTCAAAACGTACAAGGATGTGCTATCAGAAATGACTGTCTCGGAGAGTTAAAAGCCTGCTTGAAAAGCCTACTTAATCTTCAAACATTACCGTATCACCCAGACTACAATGGAACAAATGGCATCAGCCTGCAGGATACGTATCTGTCAGAAAGCCCGATGTGCTCTGTGGGTGCAAACCATTTATAGAGCCAGTACCTGTCTGGCTCTGTTTATCTCCTTGTAGAGCAGCAGGAGCATTTCAGCACTGCCCAAGTGAACTGCCAAGACTTTCAGCCAGATGTCAGTATGTTACAGTCAGCCGAGAGTTACTGGCTCCTGAATTTCTAGCTCTTATACCAGCTCTTTCCTCCTCCTCACTGGCAAACAGAGCTCAGATGCCAGCAGTGACTGCATCCTTGGTCTTCCACTTTCATTTCAGTTTGGAAAGGAGCCTTGTCTGGAAGGTTACACAGCACAGTACAGCCAAAATCGAGAAACAAGGAGAGCTGGTGTTAATTCTTACGCCTGTCCCTGGTTCGTGGTGCCCAGGTGCACTGAGGCCCCTCAGCTGCTGATGCCTCTCCTGAGGACCCTGTGTTCCATACACTGATTTGAAAGCTTCTGCTGAAAAAAAAACAAACAAACAGGGTTTGATAAGATGTGTTACTGGTATCAAAAAAGTAAAATAGTTTACAGAGTGGGAGGAAGGAAAGCCTTGCTTCCAGTGGGGACTGAAAAAAAAACAACAGAAGTAGTTAGACTCATTTTCTCTAGCATGAATAATAATATACAACCTGAGGATGAAAAGATATCGGCACACAAGGTTATGGTGCGGGTGCAGGGTGTGGTAACAAATAGATCTTGCTGCTGAGACTTGTAGGGAATACTGCAATGCAAACCACAGAAGAAAGTTAGAAAGGTAAAAAAGAAAAAAAAAAAAAGCTGAGGATGATTTGAATTCAGAGAAAGACTTCACATCTGAGCTCTGCTTAGAATTGTGTGCTGACACAATAGCCTGCTTGTTGAATCAATGTTAGCTTTGAAACCCACTCAGATCTCATAGGCTTTGGAAAGTAATTCAACCAGACTACACCTTCAAATAGCTGTCCTTTTTATCATCTCAAAATCAGTGCAAATGCACGGCTCAGTGTGGTGCAGGTGAGAGGCGTGCAGCCGGAGCGGGCTGATGGCACCACCTGCTTGCAGTTCAAAGGCTGCATCTCTTGCACAGAAGCTGTCAGGTTAGATGATCTGCAGGCAGCTGATGGAGGGATTGGGTAGGAGCTGTATAAAAGCTGCAAATTTCAGCTGCTAATTTCTCCTTAAAATAGGTACTGCCAATTTTGCTGCTGGAGAGGAGGAGAAAGGAAGAGCTTTAACTTGGAACTTGTACAGTACAGTTTGCAGTCTAAATGTGTAATCTCTCCATGGCCTGCAACCTTCAAACCATGAGGAGGTGTAAGTGGACAGTGGCACCACCCAGCTGAGGGTACTGGTAGTACTGGAGCTAATTTAATCTGGCCACATTAACCAAACTGACAGGATCTTTCTTGGCATTCACTTTCACAGGAGTTACTTCTCTGTCCTCTGTGCTTTTGTGTCCTCAGTGGGCTGTGTTAGGATGGTGACAGCATTGATTGCCTCTCCTGAGCTCTGGGCTTATCCATTAGCCATCTAGCGTACAGAAAGCACTAATTGTTTGCCCACAAAAATTATGCCACAAGAAATGCTTAGTGAAATGACTGCAGCTCAGAAACATATACATTCTGCAGCTGTCTGTAGAATTTCACATATCTAACACAACCAAAAAAATGATTCAAGGCACAAAATACGAATACTCAGAACCTTAAAAATGTATTCAGTTAATACCCACTGGATTCCAGTGCTCAGCAAGAGTGCAGAAAATTCTCTCATTACAAAACCTACACCTTACTAAAAATGAAAGGAAAAAAGTAAGGAAACGGAAGAGAATCAGAGGGGAAAGGGGAGAGGAATAAAAAAGGGCAAGAAAGAAACAGAGAAATCAAAAGAAAAAATAAAAGAAGGATAGAAAAGAAAGAGAATGGAAAAGAAGGAAAGAGAAGCTTCCACGCCGCCGGTGCCATCCGAGAGGCATCCGGCAGCGGACCCCCCCACAGGCCCCGGGCCGCTCCCAGGCCGCCCTTGGCGAGGTGACGCCGCAGGCCGGCGGTTGCTGGGGCCGGGGCAGGAAGTGCTTCGTGGCGGCGGAGAGCACTTCCGGGGCGGGGCGGCGCGGCATGGCGGCGTGAGGCCGGTGAGCGGGGCCGGGAGGAGCGGGCTGTGTGCTGCGAACGGGGTCGGGCCTCGGTGCGGGGGCATCGAGGGGCCGTCGGGGGAGGAGCTGGTGGTGCTGGCGGCACGCGGAGGCGATGCGTGCGGTGCCACCGAGTGCTGCGGGGGACGGGGGGCAGCTTCCTCCCGGGGAAGGCCGTGCGAGCGTAAAGCTCAGAGTTGGGATGCTGCCTTCGGGGAAGCGCAGCGGGCGGTGTGCCGGGTGCCAGGCCGTGACTCAGCGGCGCGCTTTGCTCGTCCTTTTGACGTGGAACTGCAGGCAGGCGGTTTGCATCAGGTTTAAGCTGTGAAGCGTGCGGGTTTGGGAGCCTTTTTCGAGCGGGGCCATTTCTTCTTGCTCTAGTCGAGCTGCAGCGATCTGAGGAGAAGGAGTGGTGTTGGTGCGGAGTGCGGGGGCGGTGCGCTGTGGCACGTGTGAGCTTGTGGCAGAGGCAGGTGGCGACAGCGGCCCTGGTGGCTGCTGGCAGCCTGGGTTGGTGGTGCCCTGAACAGAAGAGAGGTGGGAGAAGGAAGGGTGACTTGTGGAGTACGAGGAGGGGATTTTGTGTTTTTGTCGTGTGCGTATCCGTTCTTTTCGTGACGTGTTGTTGTGCGTTGGTGTTTCAGGTGTGTGAATGAGGAGTCCGCGTGGGAATTTGTACGGAGCAAAGCCCAGGTGAGGAAAGGAGCAACGGGCCTGGGTGCCGTGTTGGACTGAGGGTGTGGAGCTGAAGGAAGGTTCGTAAGATGTACTTCCCGTGGCTGTCACCGAGCGGGACAAGTCAGGGCTGCGGTTTTGCGTGCTCGTGTTTGTTGCCTGGGACCGGCTGCCTTAGTAGGGTGGGGGGAGGGAGAGGGAGATTTTAAAAGGGCCAGCAGTCAGGAGCACGTCCCGTTTCTGCCTGCTTTGTTGATGGTGTTCTAAGTCTGTGGGTCCCCGCTGAGGATCAGTGCGGCAGCGTGGCCCCGCGTATGTTCCAGCGTGATGTGCGGGTTTGGAATGTAACCAGGGTGATTTGAATCCAGATTGAGTTGGAGGTTTTCTTGTAGGTAAGGGTTGAATCCCCAAAGGTGCCGCGCAAGAAGAGGCGCTGGCTGCAAACATGGAGAGCGGCGCTTCTGTGTCGCAGGAGGCAGGCATAGTCAGGTCCTCTTTGGAGCCTGCTGTTGTTGGCACTGAGCTCAGGAGCCCCTTCAGCGTGGCGCTGTGTGCTGTGTATAGCAGCCCAAAAAGCTTCCCTTGTGGAAGAAGGGGGAGGGTGAAGGAGGCTGAGGGCCGTTTTCTCAGGGCCGGCTCCTGTGTGCCCTCTTGCTCTCCAGAGAGAAGGGCTGCCCACTGGGCCCAGGGAGCACCTTCTAGTTCCCATGCCATGCCCTGTCCTCCAGCCCCCTCCTCATCGCATGTGGAACGCCACTGCCAGCAGTGCGGCTGCCTTTTTAGAACCCTCCCCATGTCACAACTGTCACCTTGGTCACCGCTGCCCCGTGCAGTGCACTCGCCTCTGAGAGCTCTGGCAATTGACAGCCATGTCGGGAGCAAAGAGAGCGAGGGGTGAAGGCTGCCCAAATTTAGGTGGGAAGCTGGAGCTGGGGGCCCCAGAGGCGAAGAGGAGGAGGGGGCCCGCCATGACCATCAGGCAGAGGAGGGGCAAGAGAGCCCGTTTCCATCGTGCCTGGACCAGCCCCGTGACCACCTCCGTGGAGCCCATGGAGGTGGATCCACCTCCCGATGAGCCCATGGAGGTGGATCCCCCTCCGGATGAGCCCATGGAGGTGGATCCGCCTGCGGCTCAGCTGGCCTGGCACCACACCACCGTGCCAGGCCCCGCATCGGCACCATCTCAGTACCACCATCGCTGGTCCAGGCGCTGGGCTCCTTACCAGCTGCGTGGCCCCCGCCCCCAGCATTAGCTGGGTGGCGTAGTGTAACATCTGCTCCTCCTTCGAGCCTCCTCTGGAGCCATGTTCTGCGGGCCCCCAGTCCCGTCTTAACCCTGTTAAGTTCCAGTCCATGTTTTTATTGTTCATTTTAGTGTTAAGTTTAGTTTTATTGTTAGGAGTAGGTTATTGTTCGTGTTTTTGCATTAGGCATAGGTTCCTGTTCGTGTTTTATTGTTAGGAGTAGGTTATTGTTCATATTTTAAAGTTAGGTATAGGTTACTGTTTGTACTTTGGAGTGAGGCGTAGGTTCCTACCTGCAACTGGAAGTAAACGGCGCTCGCTCGGTAAGCACGCGTCTGCTTTCTCACCCAAAGACATGAGTGCCACTGCCATGAGAGCGGAGGTCTGATGACATCTCCGACGGATTGAATTTGCATCTTGTGACTTTTCCGTTGCAGAATGTCGAGGAGCAGAGTGTGAGCGGCTGGGAAATGAAGCTGGGCCCCAGGAGAACAGGCTGGAGCTGTGTCACGAGCGTCCTGCGTGGCCGTTGCAAGGTAAGTGTGCCTTACTGTAAGCGTGTGCTGAAGCAGTGTTGGTCAAGCACAGCTCGCTCCTCTGTCTTCAACAGATCGGCTGTCTGCGTGCTTTGTTTCTGTGGCTGGTGTCGTAGAGCACAGCAGCAGCAAGGCCGTGAATACGTCCACAACAAGGTACGTGAGCATCGGTAACTTTCATCGTAAGAAGGACGTTGTTGTTAATATTAAGGAGGCAGTCGTCACGCGTGTGTGATTGAGCTCAGGGATAGGTTTATCCTTGCCTGTTAAGCTTTTCCCTTATTTGGTGTCCACCCATCCTTTTTTGCTTCTCTTCCCCTCGCCTGCAAGTGGAGCAATACTGAAGGTTGAGGGCTCTTTTCCTAGGCAGGCGGTAAAGGGCAACTGACATGCAAGTTTGATGTCCCTCTTTGTTCTTGGGTCAGTAGGCTGAGGATATCTTCGGAGCAGCTCTCTAAGTTAGCGTGGAAATGTTTGCTAGCAGGAAGTAACAGCGTCACAGTGCATGAGAGTGACAATGACTCTTTTTCCCCCCTCGCGGCAGGCAGCCTCCGTGAGAGCAGTAGAGCAGCGGGCTGTCTGCGCTATGGCTGCGGAACGGCATTTCTTGCCGCCGGAGATCCCTGAGCCCACGCTGCTGGAGAACGTGCTGCGCTACGGACTCTTCTTTGGAGCCATTTTCCAGCTTGTGTGCGTGCTGGCCATCATCCTGCCAGTTTCCAAGTCCCCAAAGGCAGTAAGTAGCGCTCTGTGACACTGAAACGAGTGCTCAGGCAACAGGCTGGGAGGGAACCGTTGGTAGCTGTTGCCTACGGCAGTGTGCCCCGGCACTGCCGAGCGTGCCGCAGTTGGTTCTGTCCTTCCTTCCACGTGCGAGCTGTTCCTGATGGCACGCTGGAAGCCTCGAGGTGCCAGCTCGTCTTATCCTGCAGCTGCTGCTGCGCCCTATGAGCTGCCAGGCGGAGGGTCCACCCACCTGTGCACAGGCTGCCTTGCAGGGGAGGACTTTAGATTCTGGTTTGCATGGGATTTTGGGGAACGAGACAGAGGCGGAGTTTCTGGCGTGCCCTAAGGTCAGCAAGGCGGTTTCCAGTACTGGCATCCAAACTTGCTCATTGAGGTCGTACGGTGAAGGTTTAAGTGAAATGTTGGTGTGCATTAGAAGAGTATGATGCCATGTTCCCTTCAGTTAAAATTGGCCCTTAGTGATATGGTCTGCGGTGAGACGGAACACGCAATTGCCAGTGCTGATTCTCTGGCACTGCTCTGTTCCTTTGCAGCCATCAGTGCCCATCATTTCCCTTAGTATATTTATTTGAGATACTGAATGTCTTGTTCTTGTTGTTTGAGAATAGTTACAGCTTAGTTTGATGTGGGGTTTCTGGCCCTCATCCCTCCAATTAAAGTGATAGAACTGACAGGCTTGTTTCTGTTTAGGTTGTTTGTATGCTCCATTTTTTTATTTTCTCCTTATATGCCCTGTCCCCATGATTTGCTGTCCATGTGATTAATTCACATGACAATAAACAAGAGACATTCTCCTTTTCTTAGGAATGATGTTTGGGTTCAGGTAGAGTACAGAGTTGCTTCTTTGTTTTGGACGCTTCAGGCTTTGGAGACTACCTTGGTTTGAACAGCAGAAGGCATCAGTGTTCACTTCTCAGCAGCACCAGCCTGCAAACCTGAGTAATAGCTGCTTGTTGCTCTGTTTCTCCAGAGCCTCCCAGCTCCCCGTGCGCTGATTACAGCCTTTGGAAAACCAGCCAACTCTCTTTCCTTGGAAAGCCTCACAGATGTGAACCGTAATAGCCCAGTGACTTTAGAGATGATTGAACAGGGCTCTTTGATTAAAAGATACTGTCAGATGCGTGCCTCCCCCTCCATTATCTGGTGCTCTGTGTTGGAAGCTTGAAGCTAGCACATCTTGCTCTGCCATTTTCTGTGTGTCCTTTTCCAGTTGGCAAGCTCTGACTGCTAGAACCCAAGATGCTAAAGCAATATTTATACTCAAATGCATTTAATGAAAGGAGGCAATCTGTGTGTGTGTGCTTTCTCAAATGAGACTGGCGCTGTTCCCTCATGTCTTTACCAGATAAATAGACTTTATTTCCCATGGCTCAAATATTATCTGCCATCTCCCCTGAAGGAAACAAGCTCGGTACCTTAGGATTCCTTGTTAGTCCAGGTGAAGAGAGCTTTGCCTTCGGTGCCCTCCCTGGGTTTTGGTCTTGGTGTAAAGGCTGTGAACGTGGCGTTCTGACTACTGTTTTGAGGATTACCTTTTGTCTTGCATGTGATAAGGATGAAAATTTGGCAGAAATACCTTTTGAATGGTACAACACATACTGGTGATTCTGTGATATCTTTTCCTTTTTCTGGTTTGAATAATTGTTGTTTAGTGTTGGTTTTCATCCTGCTGTTAAAATTGGGGTATTTTTTTCTCCAAAGCCTGATTTAGGCACTTAAGCTTATAACAACCTCTGTGGTAACAGGCTGTGTGTGAATTGACACTCATCCAGAAGCACATGCAGAGGAAGCAGGGATGGTGCTGCTCAAGTCTTACTAAATGTAGGCTCAGCCTGAGATAGATGCATTCCAGCAGAGATACCCAGCACTTACGTGGTTTTGCTTTCACATAAATGCCCAAAACGAGCTGGGCATCAGCCAACTGTTAGAAAGTTCTCTGACTGTTTCCGAATTGATTCTTGTAGGACTCGGAGGGTTTTGAGTCTAAGACTTGGGAGACGGTGAAGAAGCCAAAGGCAAGTGCTGCTGCACAGCTAAGCAAGAAAGCCAAGAAGGAAAGCAAAAAGAAACGATAAGGGCTTGAGCGGTAAGCCACAAAGCACAGCAGGATCGGCTGGAATGCTTCCTCGGAGGTGCGCCAAAGGCAGCGGGCCGTATGGTCCGGTTTTCAGGCATGGCTGTGCTTTCCCTTTCATGGACAATGGAGAGGAACTGAGGAAGCTGGAAGGGAAGGGCTTCCGAGGCATTACCGGCAAAGAGGACTTCACCTGTGCAGGACTTGATGTATGGCAAGAGCTGGAGACGCTGCATTCCTTCAGGGTCTGTCTCTTCAGGACCAGGGACGGGCTAGTGTTAGCCTGAAATATGGCTAGACAGGACTGGAGAGAGAGGTGGTGACATAGCCATGGAGTCTCTGTAAGACATCTGGAGCTTCCTGATGCCAGCTCACTGCTTGGTTTGTTTGATCACGAATGAGTCAATGGGAGGAGAACCTGCTGTGTTAGGTGCCCCAGGGCTTAGAGCGGCTTTGAAGGAAAGGGTTCTGTGGTGGGGCTGCAAGTCTGCCATCCTTTTGCATACACAGGCTGCCATCCTCAGCTGACAAATGCATTGTGAGCCCAGGTACGGTAGCAGTGCTGTGCTGTGTCTGTTCTCTACCAGAAGCCTAACGGCACATTTGCTGGAGCCATCGGTGTGGGAAGGACCACGTTTGCTTCTCTCCCTTGCTGTTGGTGGATGAGTCAGGTGGGCAGCATGAGGAGAACAGAAGAAAGCATGTGAGACAAAAGCACTCCAAAATTGCTTGGAGATCTCAGGACAAAGAAACATGACAAAAATTTCTCACACTAACAATGAAGGCTAATATTGAGCTGTGAGTTTCCATGAATGAGGATGGTAGTTGTTTAATCTTGTCCTTCTGCAGATTCCCTAAAGATGGGTTCTGTTGCTTTCTTCTATTAGAAGTACAAATACTGAAAGAATAATGCACGCATTACCCAAAATACAGGAGTGCTTCCACAGCCAAGAGCCGCTCAGCGATGAGCCCTGTGTGGTTGTTAACTCAGAGCAGCTTCTCCTTCTGTCTGAGCTGAGGCTGAATGACTCCTTGCTAAGTGGAATTCCTGGATATTGGGGGTTTCATCTTGTGTGAGGAAGGTGGGATTGTGCTATATTTGCTGATGGTTCCTAACAGCTCAGTGCCTGTTTCAAAATGTTGATGATTAGCTGAACTTATAGTATGCCTTTAGTAATTACTAGTACCTTCCATATTTATTTTCTGTTGAAATATATATATATATATGTATATATATATAATCTTTGTTTCAAATAAAAACAAAAGTAACTTTTTAAAAATCATGCTGCCTCTTTCTGTGTGTTTACTATGAAAGCTGCAGGAGCTCTCTGTAGAAACACAGGGACATCCATGGCCTGTTTGTGAGAGCGACCTATTTAGGGGAGGCCTTTCAGCTCCTTCGATCTGTGTGAAGTTGGTTAGTTCATACTATCAGGCGTGCGTGTATCTGTGTTTGACTAGGAAGCAGCAAACTGTCTGCCAGAACACCTTCACCTTCCTGGAAAGAGGAAACGGTGCAATGTCTTGATTAATTTGCCTCTCATGAGAGATATTGGCTCTAGCGAAATAAAGGCAGTGTTTGTTAATAGGAGCAGGGGATTAGATGGGGATTCAGTCGATTGATAATGGGGATTTCTGCAGGTTCCCTGGCAAGTGTAGCTACAGCAGGGAGCTGCCTGGCGGCCGCTTGGGCTACAGGAAGAACAGTGAGCTGGGTGAGCTCTGATCGGTGTTGCTTGGTTCCCTCCCCAGAAGAGGAAAGGAAAGAAAGACTGTGTGGTAAGTCCTCAAATTGCCCAGCATCTGTCTCAAGCAATTTTTTTCTTCCATTTTTGACTGTTCAAGCAGATCTCCCTCTGGCCACACTCATCTCGAGTGCCGTGGCCATCACTGCCCCACGAGCCGTCCCGCTCACAGTGCATCCTTGTGCTCCTCCAGCACAAGCAGCGTGATCCCTTGAGGCAGGCTAATAAGCAGCTCGTGACCTGAGTTCCAGTTCACATAGTTCAATTAAATCCCTATTAATCCTGCTCAGACCTAATTTACTTTCATTCTCATACATGTGCTTCTCTCTGTTTTGGAGATGCTCTGGTGATGTTCCCCACTGGCAGCAGCAGAAGAGCCAAAGCCATCTGTGAAGAGAACCGATGCTTGCTTCTCGCTCCCTTGGAAGAGTCTTGAAGCCAAGATTATTTCCCAGCCTGCTGTAAAGAACGTAAAAAGAGCCCTTTGGTGCCTGGATGCCAGGGAGGGTCAAGGCTCCGTGTGGTGGTACTTGAGGAGAAGGCAATGAGGCTGTAGGAGGGGAGGAGGTGGTTGCTGCCTCTGTTCATGGAGGTAGTTCTTCCAAGAAGACGTTCTGTTGCTCTCAGCGCGTTGCCTGCAGGGATCAAGATGACTGTATTGATTTTGTTGTTTGCTTCTGAATCTCATGAGGCATCAGACTGACTGCAGCGAGGAAGTAGGATGATGAATGGGGAGTGCTGGCGTTTGGATCCCAGCCGCTTGTTTGGTGATGAGGTTGGCCATCAGGTTTGGCGCTCTGAAGGGATCTGACCCTCCTCATCCTCAAACCAGAAGGGATGATTTGGCTGTGGCTGTCCCACAGGAGAAATGGACGCAAACCGGTGTTGGCTTTGGTGTTTCTGAAACTGCCAGTGACTGCAGGGCAAAGGTCCTGCTCTCCTCCTTTAGTACCTGGTAGCTTGTGGCTTTGAGCAGTTTTTCTAAGTTTACAGAGTAGTTTTTGTGGCTTTTGTTAAGTGGATCAGAGCAGTTGCTGGTCAAAACGTCCCTTGCTTGGGCTGGCAATTACAGGGTGATGATCTTGTTGGCTTCACATCTCTTCCTTTAAATTCAGCTGCTTTTCCCATCTTTCATTGTTGGTCTTCCCAACTGCGCCGCCCATCCCGATCTATCACCACACATGAGTGCTGTGCAGTCCCCACCTCTGGTGATGTTTGCTTCCTTCCCTTCAGCTTGCGGAGTTTCACTCAGAGCCTGAAGCCCGCTGTGTGGCTCTGGAGCTCTCTGCACCCTTGTGAGCAGCAGCTGGCTGCAGCCAAAGGTCCTCAGACTGCAGCTGGAGCAGAGCCCAGTTGATTCCTGCATGGCCTGGGTCCAGCCCACCTGCCACCCACAGAACCGTGCTGCTGTGCGAGTGCCTCCAGCCCAGAGAGAAGGATCCCAGCATTAGTCTCCCCCTTGGCAAACCTAAACCAGCCCTAAACTCATAACCATGGGATTCTGATGCTGGCCACGCTGATTGCTTGCTGTCACACCCACACTCTGCAAGTCTGCCAAGCTTAGTGATTGTAAAATGATAGAAACAGAATTCCTGAGCTGGACAGTCCCTGCGAGGACCACTGGGTCCAGCTCCTGGCTGCACACTTCACTGGCTCCAGGTGGGGTTGCCAAAAAGCTGCTTGAGTTCCTGAAAAGATCAGAGCAAAGGGCTCTGCTGCATCTGTCTGCAACTCAAACACAACCATTGTGTTATTCATAGTAATAATTCCTACAAATATATTTGGAATTTGCAGCGAGCAAAGCGCAGCTCGCCTCAGGAACGGAATCTGTGAAACAAGACTTACGCACGCTCGCCAAAGGGATGCTTAAAAATAAAGCTGGCCAGAGATGAATGGCTGTTTTGTTATAAATCCACAGCTGGGCTGAGGAGGTCAGGACCGACTGAGCGTTGGACCTCAAAAGGCCCCTCTCACTTTGCAGAAAGATTTTAGGGGCCCCGCAGAGCAGTTGTATGGGGCTCATAAACGGGTCTGAATGGTTTGTCCAGAGAAGTCATGGGTGACCAGTCCATGGACACGGCCAAGGCTGGGCTGGCTGAGCCCTGGGCAGCCTGATTCAGTTTGGGGCAGCCAGCCCAGGGCAGGAGTTGGGGCTCAATGATCTTTAAAGACCCTTCCAAACCAACCACTCTAAGTTTCATGGGGCACTGGGGCTGCAGCTGCAGGGCTGGGGGATCTCCAGCACTACACAGCCGTGGGACTGAGCCTCGGGGCTCCACGGGGAGAGACGCGGCAGCACCGGTGCCACTGGGCATTGCAACACACTGTCTGTGTGCAGCATGCCTGAGGGGGGAAAGCCATGGGCAGCTATTCTGATTTTTCCTGGTGAAACTTGCTTAAAGGTCAACAAAAAAGAGCACAAAAATAGCTGTGCGTTTGTATGCATTTGTAACAAGAAATCAAGATGTGCCGACATGAGTGAGCCGGGAGAAGTACTCAGTGAGAGTGACTCGGAATTGGAAAGCACCTGCCTTTCACTTCCAGTTTCAGCCTCTGCACCCCTCCCTGCACTGCCCCCCCCACTGTGCATTTTTGGTGCTACTGAAAGGTGAAGAGAAAGAAGAAAGAGGTTTCAGGGAAGAGACTGGAATCCCTGGCTGGGGGAGAAACAAAGAGCATGGGTGGGATGGTGAGAAGAGCAGTGCTGGGAGTGGGGAGGAGGAGAGGGCAGCGGGAGGGCTGCAGGTGGACGCGCCTCGGGCCCAGAGCTGAGCCGGGAGCCGGGAGGGTCCCGAGCCGTGCTGCGCTGCTTCAGCTGCAGTGGGCAGCGCCGCGTGCTTGGTGTCAGGGAGCTGCGAGGGCACGTTGCTGAGCCAGAGCCCGAAGGAGGAGAGGCTGGATGTCCAGAGCGCCTCGTGGCCATTTTCAATTGGCGCGTTGGCGTCTTCCTTCTTCCACGAGCCTGCATGGTGGACTCGGTACAGCGTGCCACAAGGCGCTGCCTTCTGCTGCCTGCCTGCCTGCCTGCCTGCCTGCCAGCAAGCAGCGCTGCCGGAGGTGAAGGAGAGAAAGAGAGGATTGTCGGGCTGTGTGCAGCAAAGGAGCTGGTTGCGAAGGAGGGAAACCAACTATTTATGAGTGGTCACTGCATCTTAGGTCTGGGTCTGGATCCAGCTGGGGCTGAGTCCCGTGCAGCAGCTCCTTGGGGCCGAGCCCGGTGCCCGGGGCTGCGCTGCCTGCAGGAGGGCTGCGGGGCTGCCAGGGCTGGGGCAGCCGGTGTGGGTGCAGCATCCATGCCCTGCTATGCCCTGTAGATTTAACAACACCAAAAAGGCTTTCCATGGACACCATGCTGCAGTCTGGGGCTGCTGCCTCCAAATCAGCCAGGGAGTATCAGGCTGCTCCTGGCAGGAAGGCCACCCACCCGTGTGATGTGCTGGCCGGTGGGGACAGATCGGTGTGTGCATGACTCTCAGTGACTCATGGATTTGTTGGCCCTCGGCAGTGTCACGGGAAATATTTTTTTAATAACTCAAACGAGCCGGGGGAGGGGTGTGGACTGCAAACAGAAGGGAAAGCTCCGCCGCATAGTTCCCTGAAACTCGTTCACTTTTCACACCGATTCCGAAGCGCTGGAGTTTCCAGAAGCCCCCGCCCTGGTCGCTGTGAGGGGCAGCAGGAGAGGTGGGCACGGCGTCCACGCTCGTAACTCCACGGGGAGGCCCACGGCACGGCCTCCCTTCCCCGTTTATTCCCCCGCACTGAAGTTTTGCCTCCTCCCGGAGATCAGGGGGAACGCGGACCGCAGCCTCCCAGATCGGCCGGCTGTCCCCGCCGGGGACGACGACGCGCGAGGGCGCAGAATCCATCACAAAGCAGCTGTTCGCCGCGTGCCCCAGTCGCTAAATAAAAGCGAACCGCAAAGCAGCCCGGTTGCAACCTCACTGAAAATCACCGCTCTCCTCTCGACGAGCCCCGGCGGACAGCTCAACCCGCAGCCCCGCGCCGGGGAGCTCGGAGCCGAGCGGAGAACCGCGCCGCGCTCCCACGCGTGGCCCCGCCGCGACCGGGCGGCTCCGGGACGGGGCGCGTCGGTAGAGCCGCGGGCGGGGGCGGCCCCGGTCGCTCTCCGCACCCCGCGAAGCCCGGCCGCCCGGAGCCTTCTTCCTTAAAAAAAAAAGAGGGAGGGGCTCGGCTTCTTTTTTTTTTTTCTTTTTTTTTTTTTTCCTATAAGCCGTTTCCGGTTTACTGCTGCCATATTCCTATTTTTTTTTTCTCCCTGTGGGCTGTTCCCCCCCTTACACACACACACACACACACACACGGAGATACAGACACACAGACACACACGCAGACGCGCACACACACACACACACACGCCCCGGAGAAGGGGTGAGCGGGGGCGGGGGAGCGGCGCGCCGGATCCGCGGTGCTGCGCGATGCTGCCGGCGGCGCAGCCCTGAGCGCCCGGCACGGCCCGGCCCGCGGCTGCGGGCACCCAGCGCGGCGGCGGCGGCGGCGGCTGCGGGGGGCGGCGGCCGCGCCCCCGGCGCGGAGACAAAGCCGCGGCCGAGCCCTGGAGGGGAGCGGCGGGGTCCGGCCTCGCGGTGCGCACACGCGGGAGGTGAGCAGGGGGTGCGTGGGGTCCGGCTGCGGGGATGTCCCCGTGGGGTCCGGCTGCGGGGCCGGCGGGAGATGCCCGCCGTTCGGTGGAGGACGCCCGGGTGGCAGCGGGGCGGCTCCGGGAATGCCCGCAGTAGCCGGGCGGCGATGCCGGCGGGCCGGCTTCGGGTTGTGTGGGGCGGCCGTGGGTCCGGCGGAGAGTGCGCGGGGTCCCGGGGCCGACTGTGGGGCTGCCGGGGGATGGCGCCGGGCCCGCCGTGGGGGCGGAGGGGGGAGCTGCGGGGTCCGGCCCCGCCTGCCCGCACTCCCCTTTGTTGTGATCGGGGGCTGCGGGGGACCCCCGGGAGCGCAGGGCGGGGAGAGCCGGGCCGTATGTAGGCCAGGGCATGAAATATTCATCGCCCCCCTGCTTTGATGTCTCCTGCTCCGTTTCCCTCTCGATGTTCGCTCGTCGGTGATTCGGGGCTCGTGGCCGCGCTCGGCCGGACTGTCGCTCTGCCCTCGCCTGGGGAGGCTGCAGAGCTCCGCGCTGCCCGGGGAAGGGCCGTACCCGGCGGGGAGGCTCCCCCGGAGCAGCCTGGCTGCTGTGCGTGTCTCTGCTGCGAGGAAACACCGTGGGATTTGCCTGATCCACGCCGGGGCCTGGGTGGACTTTCCCCTCCGGACCATGACCCCATGCTCGGTCCCCGGCTCAGCCCCACGGCAGCTGTGGTTTCCTCCTGACCGTCCGTTCTCTCTGCTGCCCGGGAGCTCCGAGGGTACGGGAAGCAACTCCCGTGGGTGATGTTCCCCCACTCAGTGGTGTTCAGAGCCCGTAGGGTGCCCAGTGCGCTCGTGCCTGGGTGTTGGGAACGGGACAGCACTGATCCAACAGCGTAGGATGCAAACAGAGCTGTGGGAATGTGGCAACAAAAGACTCAGTTTGGTATTTTTCCTCCTTCCATGCTGGCGCTCACCCCTGTCCCCAGGGGATGTGATGGGGGTGTGTGGGGGGACGCCGGTGACCTCGTGCTTGGGAGCAGTGTGATGCTGTTGTTCCCCTGCACCCTTCTGCAGGCCGATGCCCTGCTGCTGCTGCTTGTTTGTGCTGCTTGGTGCTGGCTCAATGGTTGGCCCGTGGACAAACCTCTGCTGCTCAGTGTCTGAGATGAGGCTCCCCGGGGAGCAGTGTGCCACTGTGAGCCAGCCTGTGATCCCACTGCACCTCTGCTTAGCAGACTGTGGACTGCACCCATTCCAACGCTTTGCCCCAGGGCTGGGTCTTGTCTGAGCACCTCGTGCTCAGGAGCTTCCCCAAAATACAGCCTGGTGATTTTGGAGCTGGGGTTACTTGTGGGACATCACAGCAAAGGGATGTGTGATGCTCACTGTTTAGATTGTCAGTGGCCTTGCAGTGCTCCCTGTGTGATGGAGATGCCCTAAGGATACCTCTGCTTTTGAATGACATTGTCTTGGAGTGACAGAAAATCACCCATGTGGGTCTGTCCCAGCACAGCGAGGGAAGGGGCTGTAATTTGCAGTGTCTGACGTGTGAAGGCTCTGCTGCATGCACGGGGAACAAACTGGTGGCAGAACAGAGGGGGTGTGGGCTCCGGTCTTGGCTCACAATGACATGTTGTAATGACCAGCGAGCACATGCCATGTCTGGATGGAGAAGGGGTTGCAGCAAGCCCTGGGCTGGAGCACGCAGCCCACGTGCCTAAGGGGAAGCACAGCCACGCATCGCTCCTACCCCGCGTCACTCCGGGCATGGCAGGGGAAGCACCAAGGGCTATCTGCAGCACTATTGCTTCCTGTGCCGTCCATTCTGCAGCATGGTTTCTAACTTGGCCCTTTATCTCTGGGAACCATTTCCCAGCTGACCTCACTTCCTCAGAGCTTCTCAGCTCAGAGCCCTCTCGGAAGCGTGGCTGCGGGGCAAGCATTGTGGGTCAGCTCCCTCGAGTGTGATGCTGTATGATAGTCTGCTCTGTAGCCTGCTTGGCCAGGGGAAAAAGGATCCGGTAGGTGTGGGCTGTGTGCTCAGTGCACCCCTGCTCTGGTGCCGTGACCTTGGTGTGAGGGAAGTGGCACTGCTACGCACATGCCTCTACACATGCACGGGCTGAAAAGAAAGCCTTGAAACAGATTTCATGTGGTTTGAACGTGGGCCAGGAACCAGGACCTGTAAATCTGCGTCTTGCTCTGACTTCCCTCCAGGCTATGGATCTCCTCAGTGCCCTCCTGGGCGCAGAGCTGGGTATACTTGGGATGCACTGGGGGCTGTGGGGGGCAATGCGGTGCTGGAGATGTGGAGGGGATGAAAGCAATGATGGGGACACAGTGAGGAGAAGCCCTGGGGAAGGTAGGGTCTGGCTGGTGGCTTTGCTTCAGACCTTATGGAGGGCTGCCCCCAGCCCCAGGCTGGAATATCCACGGTGTAACATGAGGGGTCCCGTCTCGAGGTCTGGCTGTGTGGGTGAAGGGTTTGGAGAGGAAAATGGGGAACTGCAGCACCCAGAGGTAACAGTCTCATCCCTCTGCCTTTTCCCGTTCCCAAAGCCCAGTGTCATTGGACACAGTGGGCTTGCAGCACTGGGCTATGCCCGCTGCCACATGCCATCCTTGCACATAGGGTCCCTGCTCCCACACTGTGCCTGGTCCTGGCTACAGTTTCCCAGTCCCAAATGGAACCATGGTGCTGCAGCACCTCATGGGTCTGGATGTTCCCAGGGCGGAACCGTGCGCTGGAGAACTTCTGCAATATGGGGAAAAAAAGAACAGTGGCAGCAGCCTTTGGAGTCCCTCCCTGCTCAGCTGGGCCCTTTCCTTCCCCTGGCAGCAGCCAGGGGAGATAAGGGAGCACTACAGTCCTGGGGAGCTGCACTGCCACCCCGGCGTGGGGTGCAAGGTCGTGTCCTCATGGGTGGGGATGCTGAGTTGGTGTCTGTGGGATGGGGTGGGTGCAGGCTGTGCTGTGCTGTGCTGGGGGGTGGATGGGATGGGGATGGCCCGAATCCTGGTGGTGGCCAGCACGTGGGGCAGGGTTCGGGGCTGCAGTGGTAGCACACAGGGTGGACAGGCTCAGTGTGCTGGGACCGGGTGTGGGGCCATCGCTGAGAGCTGCAGGGTCTGTGTGTATCTGCAGCTCGTCCTGTGTCAGTGACCCCTGTTGCCGGGGTGGGTTCTGGGCACCTGAGTGAGCAGTGCAGGGCTGGGATGTGTGCACAGCCTGGTTCTCACCTCCAGGAACGGCGGGGCTGAAAGCCACCAGCTCAGCGTTTTCCTTTGTTTTGCATCTGCTGGGGCTGTTTGTAGCGAGCAGTGTGTGCTGCACCTCGGCTGGCTCTGAGCATCCTGCACAGCCTGCGTCGGTCAGGGCACAGCCGGGGCATCCAGCGCGGCTGTGTGGGCATGGGGACACGGCGGGGCTCTGTGTGATCTCAGCTCGCCCCTCCACACCCCTCCTTTCGCTGAGCCGAGCTTCTGCTGTATCCTGAGCTTTGTTTTGGTGACAAATTGCGCTGTAGACCGTAGAGGCCGTGGGACCGGCTGAGCACAGAGCTGTGCCCGCGGGCCCCCATCCAGCGGTGGGGCAGGGAGGGAGCCGATTCCTGGCCCCGCTCTGAACACAGCTGTTGCAGCTCTGGGTGTGTGTTGGAGGGCTCTGTGCAGCAGGGATCCTGCGGGGCCCCCTGGGGGTCCGTGCCCCGGGGCTGCAACTGGGGAAGCCGGGCAGCTCCCGGCCGGACTGGCTGGGCTGGTTCTGAGCGGGGGAAATGTTTCAGCAGTGACGCCAGCATGGCCGGGGTGGCTGCGACTCGCTCGTATCTGGAGCTTTTCTGTCTGCCACGTGTTCCTCGCCCCTTCCTGCTGCTGCCCATGGAGCTGCTGTCCTCTCTCTGGGCTGTGAAATCGCTGCAAGTGGCCACATGGGTGGGTGGCACCACTTGGTTTCATCCATTGCCCGTGTCAGCCCTTTGCCGCCAGCCCGGAGGGGCTGGGCGCTGCCACCATCCCCTGCGGTGCCCCAGGCAGATCTCTCCATGCAGAAAGCAGAAGTGAGCTCCGTTTTCTGCAGCTGTCCTGGAAGCGGGAGAGTTTGCTGCAGGAATGGGGAACTGAAATGCATGGCTTCATGCTCCTTTTCTGAAGCCGTTCAGAACCTGAGAATTAGCAGGGAGCCCACAGGTGGTCGGTGTGTCCTGGGGCGGTATTGAGAAGTGTCTTTTGGGGAGCAGGAGGCTGCGTTGCCCTGTGGTTAGGTCCGGTTCTGGCCCTGCTCCGCATCAGTGCTTCCCAGCCCCGCAGCACCAGGGCACGGGGCAGCATTCCCTCTGTTTGCCTCTCCTGGGCTGGGCAGGAGGAGAGCTGTGCCCTCATCAGCTGCCTGGGAGAGGCGCACTCCAGGTTAATGCACACCAAGGGCTTTGTGCGTGTTTGGGTAGTGCTGACTGGGACTAGGCTGGCAATCTGTGCGTGCAAATAGCAAGCTCGGGATGGGTTTGCAGGACCCGTGTGCTTGTTCCATGTGCAGTTGGGGGAGCCCTGGTTTAGGTGCCCTGGAGGTGATTCAGTGGTTCTGCATTTCTTGACCAGATGAACATCCATAACCCGTGTCTATGCTGCTCAGGGTTTGCTTTGCTCTTTCCAGCTCCTGTTTCGACACGTCTTTTTGGAGGTGTTGTGCATTGCTACCAAATGTGACTCCCCTGTGCTCGGGGGGGTGAATTTGGATGGTTCATTTAATTATCCTTTGCCTTTTCGTGACCCACCAGCCTCTGCCAGGTTGGGCCGTGAGGCTTTAATTAAGATGTCATTAAATGTAACAGGAGTTGATGGAGTGGGATGGGAGCGGCCGTGCATTGCTTCTGCTGGGAGCACACAGCTGCACCTTGCCTTCGCCATGGCCCTGCATGGATTTGTCCTGGGGAGGGATGGAGGGATGGGCAGGGTTGTGCTGGTTCAGGTGCCTTTGGGATGCCATCCCTGGGTGAAGTGGGGGTCCCAGGGGCAGCTGCTCCCCTGCTGTATGAGTTGGTGATTAAGTGTTGTTTGGTGCTGCTGCGGTGCCCTGCAAGGTGCTCGTGTTGCCGGATCCATCCCAGCAGCCGTATAATGAGCAAAAATCTCAGCAGCATCCCTAGCACCACCTGTGCATGTAGGGGCACACACTGATGTGCAGAGCAGGGCTGTGCCATGCCGTGCCCTGCTGGCAGCTGCTATCACCCCATGCTGCTGCATGACCCTCACGCGTACTCTGTGCCTCACACCAGCCCATCCCCACCCCCGTCTGTAGGGATGCCTGCCGTGCACAAGGGCTTGGGGCTGCGTTCCCACCCTGTTCTGCTGTCCCTGGTTCCGTGGGCTCAGCTCTGCGCCGCACCATGGCTTTGTCTGCCCAGTGCACTGCCTGTTCCATTTGTCAGTCTGGCAGCAGACAGGTGCAGTCATTCATCGTGCTGTGCTGTGTGAGCTGATGGAACATGGGGGGAAACCTCCGGCTGTGATGGCCTCTCATCCCACTCCTTATATCCAAAAGGATGCTCTCAGTTTTCTGTGCTGCAAACCAGACTGGGGTTAACACACAGCTCTTCCAGGCAGGGCTGGCGGAGGTCTCCCTGCAGCCATGCTGCAGGGAAGGGAAGAAACACAGAGTTGAGGGGGGATTTAAACCTGGTAGTGAGGCACTGCGTGGTGTCCCCGTGCCAATCTTCCTGCCGACTGCGGTGTCCTGGAGCACTGTCCCATCCCGCCTGCACGGCGCCCACCCAGCAGCCCAAGGACGCGGCGTGTCGGCAGATATATCCCCCCCAAGGCTCACTGGCTGGCTGGGCCCCAGCGTGTCGCAGATTCTCCCAAGGTCTCTGCTTCTGCGGCACAGAAGGCAGCAAATGTGGAATTTCAGTGTTTCGTCTGCTCCCAATCAGTGTCTTTTGTTAGCGTCTTTGAGGGGGGGGGGGGAAACAAAAGAAAAAAGATAAGCTCGTGCCCTGCCATACTGCCAGCCCTGCTGCTGGCGTGGCTCTTACAACTCCCATTGTATCCTTGAGCCGCCCGGTGCAGCACACAGCCTGTCTGCAGGAGACGGATGACCCTGAGCAGCCGCTTCCCCTGGTGCTGCTTTCCCACAGCATCCCTACAAGGTAGGGCACAAGTGCCGTCTCTTCCCACCTCCCGCCTTGCTGGCTGTAATTCTGGGGGGGTGGACGTAAACCCTGGGGCCATTGGTGCTGATGGGCAGTGCTCCCACCCTGACGTGCAGCCGTGATGTGATGGGAGCTGAGCTGTGCAGCTGAGTGTGCCTCGGTTTTAATTGCTTTGGGAGCAGGGAGGGCCGGGTGCCCTCTGGCTGGGGTTCTACTGCCTGCTGTGCCCTGAGCAGGGATGTGCAGCTTGGTGTTTGCAGGGGGGGAATAGGGGACCAGGCTGAGCCTGTGTGCAAAGCACAGCACTGAGCATCCCCTCGGGGACGGAACGCTTTGTCACCCCAGGGATGCTCCCATGTGAGAGTGCCGGGGATGTGGGGGCCACGTGCAGCCACGTTGCAGCTGTATTTGTGTGTGCTGCAGCCCAAGGTTGGGGCTGCAGCTTCCCCCACCTTCCACCCCGCTGTGCAATTATTGCTGGTGAATATTAGGCGAGTACAAATTACAAACCATTCAAGTAGTAAAGAGCTGTCAATCAGCCGCTGCTCGTTATCAAACGCACTAAAAATAGCTACCAAGTTTATTGGCGGGGGGGGGAGGAAGGGAAGGATGTCAAAACAAACCAGCGGCGTGGCACGTCCTCAGCACAGTGCCTGGCCAGAGGTGCTGGATGTGTGCTGCAGCCCCTGCTTGGCTCTGTGCTGTGCTGCGTGCCCTGTGCAGCCCACTGGGGATGGAGGGAGCCTGGAGCGTTGCTGAACGAGGCTCCTTGAGTTGGGGCTGGAGCAGCGTGAAGTGCACCGGGACCCTGTGTGCACTCTATGCCATGTCACATCGGCGCTGTTGGGGATGGAGAGGGCGACTCACAGCCCAGGTGACAAGGTCCCCGTGTCCCTGCAGCCATCTGACGTGGAGCGGTGGGGCTGGAAACACCCTATGGCACGTCCAGAGGAGCTGGTTTGCTTTGCCACCATTGGGAAAGAATTGAAAGCCCCACAGGAGGTTGGGGTGCCCCGGCAGCCACCTGACCCCCACCCTCCCAGCGCTGCGCACCGCCCGGGGCTGCCCCCTGCCACCCCCTTGCCCCGCGCTGGGTGGGCGTGATGAAGTGGAGCAGAGAATTGTCCCCTTCACACATGAGAGATCAGAGCCGTCGGCCGCCAACCCCACGCTGTGGGATTGCTGGGTGGGCAAACAGGAGGAGGAGGAGAAGGGTGGGCACAGCAGCCTGCGGCGGGTGAGGGCAGTGGGGAAGGAACTACTGACACCCATCTGTCTGTCTGTCTGTGCGCTGCAGGAGCTGAGCTGACTCTGCTGGTGGCCTCACACACCGCTGTGGCCAGGCGGTAGCTGGGACGTGCAGGTAAGGCATGGCTGGGGGGTCCCCTCCTGTTGGTGCTGGGTGAGCAAGGTGTGCAACCAGTGGGTATCAGCTGTGCTGCGTGTGAGCTGGGTGTGCAGCTCCGAGCATGCCCGTGGCACATTGCACACACAATAACACTGCACACAAATCCTGTCGCTGCTGGCCATGGCTGTTTTTGCAGTCTGGTTGTTTTATTGTGCTCTGGGCTGGGGTTGGGAGGGTGCTGCTGGGTGCACCCCAGGGCCACAGCTCAGCCCCCACTGCCCGCCCCGGTGCTCACTGCTTGGGGAAGTGCCATGCTGGGGGAAGCTGCTCCTTGCTCACAGCCGCGTGGGCTGTCACGAGCCCCTGGCCACATCCCTGCAGCCCCGGCAGCACAGCGGGTGCCGAACCCCGCGGAGGTGAGCAGGGGATGAGGAAATGGGGTGGCTCGTGTTACAGGAGGGGGCTTTCCTTCTTCCCAAGGACCTGCTTTCCCTGCTGTTCTCCTGCATCCACTCCTGCCTGCCCGGATTTCCTTACTAGAGAAATTCTCCACCTCCCTTCTCCATCCTGCCATGCGTGATCTAGCCTAAATATTCCCTTCCGTAGCTTCAGGACACTGCTGTGCATCCTGCCATCTTTGGAGACTGTGAATAATTCCCTTCCTTCATTTATATCATTACCTTGGAGGTATTTATAGAGCATGATCTTGAGTGGAAGGGAAGGCAGGACTATATATAAAGCAGCAATCCCTTGGTCTTTAGCTGCTAACTGCCTTAAACTGCTCCTGATTGAAGCTTCTCCCGCTCAGTTTTTCCAGGGGCTTGCTTTGCTGCGAGCTTTGGGCTTCACTTGAGCATCCTCAGCATTTAAAACACAGCTGTGGGTTCTGTGAGTTTGGAGGAATCCCAGCTTGTGAATATTTGTCTGGGTCTTGCCTGTAAGTGTTTGTCTGCATCCCATCCGTGACCTGGCAGAAACCCTTTTGTACACGGAAGCATGGCCATACAGATGCTGTTGGGCTGACGGCGTGCAGGAAGGGCTTTGGGGCACTGGGAACAACGTGCCATGCGGTGACTGTGTGTTGCAGCAGCTCTGTCATCCAGCTCTTCTTTCTGGACTGGGCTACCATCATTATTATTAAACACCTTCTGCACGCACACCTCTGCCTCTCCCAGCCCACCACCATGGGGAGCAGCAAGAGTAAGCCCAAGGACCCCAGCCAGCGCCGGCGCAGCCTGGAGCCGCCTGACAGCACCCACCACGGGGGGTTCCCGGCCTCGCAGACCCCCAACAAGACAGCGGCCCCCGACACGCACCGCACCCCCAGCCGCTCCTTCGGAACCGTGGCCACCGAGCCCAAGCTCTTTGGGGGCTTCAACACTTCTGACACCGTCACGTCGCCGCAGCGTGCCGGGGCGTTGGCTGGTCAGTATAGCATGGAGTGGCTGTGGGCTGTGGGGCGGGATTGGGTTCCAGCTTCCTGTGGTGGTGATGGGTTCTCCTGCCATTGGAGGGCTTTGTCTGGGAGTTGGAGGGCGGGCGGTGGGACGTGGGACACCCAGAGTGCAGCCTGCCCTGAGCGATCCTTGTTGCAGGCGGTGTCACCACCTTCGTGGCTCTCTACGACTACGAGTCCCGGACTGAAACAGACTTGTCCTTCAAGAAAGGAGAACGCCTGCAGATCGTCAACAACACGTGAGTGTCCCTGCAACCCACCCTGCATCAGCTTCACCCCTTCTGGGAGCTCTGGGGGTCCCTAAGCCAAGTCTTGCAGAGGGCCACCTTTCCTGGTGATGTGTCCGAAGACATTGGGCTGCACTGCTCCCCTGTCCTCCTTGCACCTGCCTCCAAGTCCTTGCCTTGTCCTATGGCCAGCTCAGGTCCCCCAGCCCAGGTCCCCTGTCCCCATCAGCGCTCAGCTGCCTCTCATCGTCCCGGATGCATCTCCTCTGCCTTGGGTGCTTCTCTCCATGCTGCCGCGGTGCCTCTGATCTCAGCTTCTCTCCTGACTGTGTTTTTTCTCTCTGCATGCCATGCTTTCATGTAGGAGAAAAGTGGACGTCAGG
Source organism: Alectoris magna (assembly GCA_030625065.1). NCBI lineage: Eukaryota > Metazoa > Chordata > Aves > Galliformes > Phasianidae > Alectoris > Alectoris magna. The sequence goes on along the minus strand of CM060576.1, from coordinate 8,917,382 downwards.
TGTGTATTGCGGGTTATGATTACTGTTAATGACCTTCCCTGGTAAAAGCCTGCCTGCTGCCCACTCAGGGCTGCACCCCACCTGTCTGTTTCACCCCTCTGCAGACCTGGTTCATTCGGGTTTCTGCTCCTTCCTGGTCTTTTTATTTTTCCATTTATTTTTTCTTTTTTTTCTTTTTTTTTTTTCCCCATTTCCTCTTCATTATTTATTCTTTTTAATGAGTCACTCTGGGGATTGGGATACTTCCATAAGGTCTGGTTCTTTGCTCTCCATCCCACTCATAAGAGCACATCCATCTGTTGCTGGATGCACAGCGCGGGGCAGAGGCTGGGCTGGTGAGTGGTGCAGTGCTGGTGTGCTCTGTCCAGGTGCACAGCACGTGCCCAGCACAGCCCTGCAGCTCTGCAATGAGTGGAGAGGCGTGGGGCTGTATGCAGGGAGCACTGCTGCAGTGACCCAGCACTGTCGCAGCAATGCATTTTCAGTTGGGTCCTTGTTCTCCTCATTCCAATGCTCACTGTTTGTTAATGGCTCCACTCCATGAAGTTTGGCATGTGCTGCTTGCAGGGCTTTCGTGGTGCACAGAAAGCCTTCATGTGGGGTGTTTGGTGCTTCCCAGCTGCTGTACCAGGCTGGGTGTGCAGCTCCCTGCTCTGCACACTACCAGAGGCCAGCAGTAACCTTCCCGCTCCCTGATGGCCAAACGCACCCACCCAGTGCAGGAAGGATTGCAGTACTGCTCCCAGCAGGAGCAGGTCCCATCCCAATCAGCTGGCAGGCAGCAGGGATGTAACAGGGTGTTTTGGGTAGAGTTGTGCGGGGAATTGTTGAAATAATGCTTTGTTTTGATGCCGGTGATGATTTTTCTCCCCCTGCTGCGGCACTTCTGGAATAGTTTGTTGAATTCCCAGATGACAGCCATTCAGCCCGCGCTGGAACAGAGCTGCCAGTCAGGATTTGGCCATTTCCCAGCAGACATTCACTGTGGCTCCATGGGAACAGAACCGAGGCAGTTCCTGCCCCTGTCCCAGGCACGCAGTGAGGTGCTGGGCTGCAGCTCTGCTGCTCCGTGCCTCCTCGGCCCTCTGGTCCTTGCTGTGCTGTTCTCACTGAGCTGTGGTTTCCCTGCAGCCCCGTCTCCCTGGCGGTCAGAATAAATGAGACGGCCGTCTTTGATGGCTGAGGACACAGCGGTGGTGGAGGAACCCCCTGCTGCCTGCCTGGAAGGGGAAGCTGCCTCCTGGGGTCCATTCATTGTCCTTTCCTGCCCAGCAGCCTGCAGAGTGTGATGGGGGAGGGCATGGAGCGTAGCGGGCGAAGGCTCCTGTACCCTGCCAGCACCTGTGGCCACCTCCTGGCAGCCCCAGGGCTTGGGGACAGCACTGGGATGCATCTGTGCTGCAAAGGGGTTGAACCCACTGCACCACAGCCGGGCTTTGCCCATAGGGCAGCTCTCATCCCTCTCCCTGTGGCACCAGCACGGCTGCCCCGTGCCTGCTGGATCCAGCGTTCCACCCCTCTCTGTCACTCGTTTATTTTCTCCCTTTTGTTGCTTTTCTGCAGCCTGTGTTTAACAAATTCTGCCTTCTTTTGTTTCTCCTGGTGCCTTTTTTAATCACTGCCATCATTCTGTTGCTTTTCTCCCATTTCCCCTCCCTACCCCTTTGCCTGTTGCTTATCTGCTCGCTGGGATTTCCAATGCGTCTCAATCTCCAGCCTGACCCGGCTCAAATTCAGATGGCTCCGAAGGTATTTGCCTTGCTATCTCTCTAGCAAGGACACCCTCCTTTAGCGGGTGACCAGCACCGTGGAGATGCTGCTCATCCTGGGGAGCCCCTAAAGGATTTGGGGCCGATGGGGCTCACTGCTGCCCTCCTTGGGGTCTCTGTGGGGAGCGGGTCCTGCTGCGCGCTGGGTGTGGGTGCTGCTCACTGCCATCCCCCCAGGCTGGGCTCTGCTGGCTCATCCCCGTCCCACATTTCCTCTGGGGATGTGGGGACAGTGCCCAGAGGTGGGACAGGGCCCGACCCAGGGTGCTGTGGGCTCTTTGGCTTCACACTGAGTGTGTTTTGGTTCTCTTGCAGGGAAGGTGACTGGTGGCTGGCTCATTCCCTCACTACAGGACAGACCGGCTACATCCCCAGTAACTATGTCGCACCCTCAGACTCCATCCAGGCTGAAGAGTAATTGCCATTTTTAGACAGTTTTGAAACAAACAATAACAAAACCACTCACTGAGCACTTTTCCCTCTCTGCCGCCCCTCTCCTCCTGGGCAAAACCTAAAGGACATCTGTCTGTTGGTTTTTTTTGCTTATTTCTTTTCATTTTATTTTGTTTCCAACCCTGTTAAGCATTTTTCTGCCTCTCCTCGAGGCACACGGAGCTCTGTGTGTTTGTGCAGCGCGTGGTTGTGTGGCCTCTCCTCCAGGCACAGGGAAACTGCAAACTCTGCATTTGCAGATTAGGGCCCCAGTGACACAGAGTGACCATTGCATATGGAAAGCAGAAGTCCAACAGCTGCCCGCAATGACAAAAGCACGAGAGCTGGGCGACCTCGAGCTATGCATGTTTTGGGAGGCTTTTGGAGTGAGGGTGCTGAACGGAGCCCTGCTGGGTGGTGCTGAGCCTGCTGCTTGCTCCCACAGGTGGTACTTTGGGAAGATCACTCGTCGGGAGTCCGAGCGGCTGCTGCTCAACCCCGAAAACCCCCGGGGAACCTTCCTGGTCCGGGAGAGTGAGACGACAAAAGGTGACCCCCCACATCCCCCTTCCCTCCTCCCTCTTCCAGAGCAGCAGTGCTGGGAGCAGCCCTGCAGGGGTCCCAATCCCCCTGACATAGGCGTACTGAAGGAGATGAGCCTCCTGCACTGCATTCACCCACAGTTTCACTCATTTTTTGCTTTTATAGATGTCCCCTTCCCACTCTGTTCTTGTCCCATTGTCCAAGCTGGAGGCAGAGATGTCCCATGCACGACATCCTGGTTTTACTCACTAATGGTTTCCGCACTGATGTGCCCACGTAACTCCAAAGTGTTGGGAAAAACACCATGTCCTCTCCTGGCCTTTTTTGTGCATTCTTTTTGCCCCTAGGCAAACGAGTTTTGTTTTTTCCTAGCCTCTGTCTAATGGCAAAATCTCACTTGTGAGGAACTAGGTGGAGGCCATGAGGGATCTTTAGGCCCTTCTTTCAAGTCTAATGACTCTTTATCCTTGTTTTGTTCCTCCCAAATGCGCAAGTTTGATCTCAAGAGCTTGGCTTTCTGAGGGTGCTGAGGAGGTTTAGATTGGATATAAGGAAAATTTTTTTCTCTCAGAGAGTGGTCAGGCACTGGAATGGCTGCCCAGGGAGGTGGTGGAGTCGCCAACCCTGGCAGTGTTCAAGAGGCGTCTGGATGAGGAGCTCCAAGATCTGGTTTAGTGGCTTGTGGTAGCAACGGTGATGGGAGGACGGTTGGACTAGATGATCTTGTAGGTCCTTTCCAACCTTGTGATTCAATGATTCTATGATTGTTACATGGAAACATGCTTTAGTCTGGCTCCAAATGCCCCTTTGGGAAAAATTCCTTGATATTCTTTTCTGTTTTGATGCTTTGAACTTGGCACCATTTACTTTATTCCGTTGGAAGCAGTTCATTCAGCAGCCTTCCCTCACTCTGTTTGTGGCCCCAGACCTGTGCTATCACAGCTGTGTGGGCGCAGCGGAGGCAGGCTCTGGAAGTGATGCCCACAGCAGGATGTAGGAGCAGATAACCGGGTCTGCAGCTCCCCATCCCTCCCTACGTCCTTGCTTCAGCATCCTCCAGTTGCTGCCACCTTGCTCCCTGTGCCTTACAGCGCTGCTTGGCTGTGGCACTGGTTGTAAGCGATAGATAAGAGGTGCCTTTTGGGGGTAAAACCAGCAGCCTGCTCCTGCTGCACCCACCCCTTTGGGGACCCTGTGCAGCCCCCGAGCCACTCGGTTGTGCCCTCAGGTGCCTATTGCCTCTCCGTTTCTGACTTTGACAATGCCAAGGGGCTCAATGTGAAGCACTACAAGATCCGCAAGCTGGACAGTGGCGGCTTCTACATCACCTCGCGCACGCAGTTTGGCAGCCTGCAGCAGCTGGTGGCCTACTACTCCAGTGCGTATGGCCAGAGCCCCTGCCCACGTCCCTTGGGGTCTGGGTGATGCCAGGGGAGGTTTGGGTTGGGTATTGGGAAGAGTTTGTTTATGAAGAGGTGGTAGTGGTGGAGACCTCATCCGTGGAGGTGTTTGGGATATGTGGATGTGGAGCTAAGGGACGTGCCTTAGTGATGGGGTGGTTGGACTTGGTGATCTTGAAGGTCTTTTCTAACCTAGATGGCTTTATGAAGGAAATGCCAGTGCAGGCGCTGAAGCAGGTGGGCAGACCCTGGTGAAACACCACTTGGGTTTGAGAAAGAGGGGAAGGGGGCTGAGTGTGGGTGCTCAGGGTGGTTGTGCAAGGAAGACATCATGCATCCAAATGCCAAAGCATCACTTGTGTTGTCCCTGCTGCGCTAGAACATGCCGATGGCTTGTGCCACCGCCTGACCAATGTCTGCCCCACGTCCAAGCCCCAGACCCAAGGACTTGCCAAGGATGCATGGGAGATCCCCCGGGAGTCGCTGCGGCTGGAGGTGAAGCTGGGCCAGGGCTGCTTTGGAGAGGTCTGGATGGGTAAGGACAGCTCTGGCCCCAGTGCCACGGCCACACACAGTGTCATCATCTGCAGCAGTGGGGCAGCGGGTGTGGAACACAGCCTTGTAAACATGTCCTGTGCTGCAGGGACCTGGAATGGCACCACCAGAGTGGCCATAAAGACTCTGAAGCCCGGCACCATGTCCCCAGAGGCCTTCCTGCAGGAAGCCCAAGTGATGAAGAAGCTCCGGCATGAGAAGCTGGTTCAGCTGTATGCAGTGGTGTCAGAGGAGCCCATCTACATCGTCACTGAGTACATGAGCAAGGGTGAGCACAGGAGGGCTGCTGGGTGGCCGGGGGAATGGCTCTGCTCTGCCCGTTGGTGACCATTGTCTTCCTCACAGGGAGCCTCCTGGACTTCCTGAAGGGAGAGATGGGCAAGTACCTACGGCTGCCACAGCTCGTTGATATGGCTGCTCAGGTGGGTTCCTGCTTCCTTTTCCTCCTGCACCCTGGCTCCTGTTGGCTGGATCGGTTCTGGCTGTTGAGCCATCCCTGCTGTGGTTGGGGTCCTCTTGTCCCCTGCAAAGCCCAGTCCCCACGCTTTGCCCCACAGATTGCATCCGGCATGGCCTATGTGGAGAGGATGAACTACGTGCACCGAGACCTGCGGGCAGCCAACATCCTGGTGGGGGAGAACCTGGTGTGCAAGGTGGCTGACTTTGGACTGGCACGCCTCATCGAGGACAACGAGTACACAGCACGGCAAGGTGTGAGCGGGGCCTGGGTAGTGGGACTAGAGGTTGGTGGCTCGGTGCCCCAGGCCTTGAGGTTGGGGGTCTGTGGGCTGTGGAAGGGAGCGGCCCCTCACCCTGCCTCCCCTCCCAGGTGCCAAGTTCCCCATCAAGTGGACGGCCCCCGAGGCGGCCCTGTACGGCCGGTTCACCATCAAGTCGGATGTCTGGTCCTTTGGCATCCTGCTGACTGAGCTGACCACCAAGGGCCGGGTGCCGTACCCAGGTGAGAGCTGGCACCAACCGCATGCCCCATGGGCTGGGCACAGTGTGTGACCTGGCCCCGCTGCCCTTCTTTCCACAGGGATGGTCAACAGGGAGGTGCTGGACCAGGTGGAGCGGGGCTACCGCATGCCCTGCCCGCCCGAGTGCCCCGAATCACTGCATGACCTCATGTGCCAGTGCTGGCGGAAGGACCCTGAAGAGCGGCCCACCTTTGAGTACCTGCAGGCCTTCCTGGAGGACTACTTCACCTCGACAGAGCCCCAGTACCAGCCTGGAGAGAACCTATAGGCCTGGAGCTCCTCCTGGTGCCGGAGGCCTCGCTGTGGGGCACAGAGGTCTGGCTCTGTGCAGAGAGGCCATGTTTTGGGGAGCAGCCCCAGAGCAGGATGCGGCATGGTGAGGTGAGGTGCCGGGTGCCCCATTGCTCATTAAAACTGCTGGGCCACCCTTAACGAGGTGGCGAGAGGAGCCCTGGGCACTGCCACCAGTGGAGCTGGGGCTCAGGATGGCGAATGGAGCAGCAGGATGGCTCCTGGCACAGCCATGGCTTTCAGGACCCTCTTCTCACAGCAGCCAGAGGAATTGGGGGATGGCCCCTCCCACCTCAGACACACTGCCCCACACTTCCTGCACCCCCTTTTTTATATCAGCACAAATTTCTTCACCCATTCACCTACCCACTTCGCTCCGGTTTGCCCGAGGCTGTCTGCTGAGACATTTGGTGCTGGGGAAGGCATTGCTTTGGATTGGATGCAGCTGGAGAGCAGACCTTGGGATGCCCTATGGAGGCTGGTGGTCTCCCTCCAGCACCCGCCCATTCTTTGGGCACAGGGCTCTGTTTTGGGGAACTACTTGTCTTTCAGCACTGCTTTTGTCCACCGGTGTGTTTCTAGCCGCCATCCCCCCGCTTCTGCCATCCTCATATCAGGGAGCGTGGAGCCATTTGCAGACCCAGCTGCTCCCTGCTCGCTCCCAGTGCCGTGTGCTGGAGGTCGGAGCAATCCATGCACAGCCTGGTGCCCACAGCAGCTCCCGATGAGCACCCCCTGTACATAGCCCTCCAGCACCTCCCATTACCTGACCAAGCTGCCTGTGCTGTTGCTGTGGTACCACCGACATCTGTCCTCGTCTGTGCCTGGCTGCAGCTTCTCATCACACCATCATCACCTGTGTCCTGAACCTCTTATCCATCACTCACACCCAGTGCCAAAAACACCTCCAGAGAACCAAGCTGAGCCGCTGCTGCCTCCCACTCGCTCCCCGGCGTCTTATTTATTACCTGAGTTCTCAGTCGGTGGCTCTGTTTTAATAGTGAACTCGGTATGAAGGGGCTCTTAGCAGTAAGGAGGGATCTCACCTTTGGTTTGGAGGACTGTTTCTGTGGATTTCTGTACTCACGATGGGAATCGGAGCCCTTCGTCCCCCAGCACGTTTCCTGGGCAGGGCCTGCTGCACCCCAGCGGTCGCAGCCTTTTAACCGTGATGTCTGTGTGCCATCACCACACAGCGTGCACAGTGCCTGCATCCCCGGGAGAAAGCTCTGAGAGCTGCACGTGGGGACGTGCAGTAGCCAGATGTGAGCCAAGAGCTGGGCGGAGGGAAAAAAGGCAAGCACACGTGTGGACACACAACCTTTGGTTTCCCATAGCACGGAGCAGGGCTGGGGGCTGCTAGCCCACCTGTGCTCCACAGAGCCCCCATGCCATCCCCTCCACTGCTGGTCTGTTGCTGAAGACAGTGAACTGCAGGGGGTTACTTCCCTCCCCCCCCCCCCCCCCCCCCCCAGTGACGCTCTTTGGTACAAAGCAGCCCCGTGTGAGATGTTCGCTCCTGCTGGTACCATTTTTTAAAGTGTTTTGTAACATCTCCCACTGACTATGCAGAGGGTGCGTGGATCTGTTTCTCCCCCCCCAGCCCAACACCCCCCTCCGCCCCCCCCCCCCCCCCCCCTGCCTCTTTCAGTGTCAAAGTAAGAAATATTTAGCTTGTTTTTTAAAAAACTTTGGAAAAACCTGACCATGTCTGGCGTGGTGGGTGGTGGAGATGCTTTGAAACTCTGATGATGTTGTTGTAAATACTTTGCAATTTGATAATTAAAGACAAACAGACCTCACCAAACAGATCGCTGTGGGTTGTGTATGGTGAAGGAGGACCTCTTGGCATCCCTGGAGGGCGTACAGCCCCACAAGTGGCTCTCAGGGTTCTTGGGTGGGGGGAGTAGCAGCCAGGGGTGTCAGGAAAACTGTGGGGCACGCACAGCTTTTGTCCCGTGTCCATCTCCCCTGGGACACCCCTGGCTGTGCTGATCGCAGTCTCCTTCAGCTGTTGCTCAGTGAACTGGCTGGCAGCAGGCTTGCTTCATTAGGGTAATTAGTGGGTGCTGATTGGAATCCCTCAGTTGGCGATGAAGTAATTGATTTGTGGGAATAGGCCTTCAGAGAGTGGGGCTGTGGCTGAGTCTCAGTGACCCGTGGTGGTTCTGGTGCCCTGAGTGCTGCTCTGTCTCTGAGGGCTGGTGAGTTGATTTTATCATCTTGAGTGTTTAATGCTTCATGATTTACTACTTGCTAAAGTAATTAAGTGGTGGAGAGGGTATCTCTTGTTGGAGAGCACCTCAGTCTGTGTGTGGTGGGTGGGACATGGTGGTACCCTGCTGGGGCTGCTGCAGCCCTGTGGTCTGTCACTGCAGTGGGGCAGGGGTTCTGTAGAGCTGGGGTTGGGATGTGGGAGCCTCCACTGTGTATCTTCTGTGCTTGTGACCATGTAGGGAGCAGTCCCAACCCGCTGTGTGGGCTGAAGTGTCCTCGAGTGAGTCCTGGCCTGAATCTGGGGTCTCTCCTATAGCCCAGACCCAGCAGAAGGGCCCCTGATGCAGAGCAGGGTGTGCTCGTGGCAGGGCTGACATGGTTTTCCTCTCCTGACCCTACCATGCTGCTGCTCTGTTGGATGACCTAGAAAATGACCTCGTTATGATGGAAAGGCAAAGGGACAGCTTAAGGCTCCTGCAACCAGGGAACACGAGGCAGATGGACACCTTATTATAAAGCAAGGTGATGAGATGTTCTGTGCCAGATCCCTTTTGGGCAGTGCTGGAGCTCCGCAGGACCTGGCGCTGCGCTGCTCTGAGCCCCATTGCTTTCCTTAGCACTGCACAGCCCCGTGGGCAGGCAGGGACTGCAGTGCTGGAGCCGTGCTGCCCTCCTGGTGGGGTGGCTCTGAGGGAACATGGCGATGCTGCTGCGCAGCTGGAGCAGGCGCTGCACTTGTATGGGCTCTGTCCAATTTGCAGCACGCAAGCATAAGCCGCAGTGATGCTTTTGGTACGCGGTCGGGTTTGACCTGTTCTGCAGTTGTGGGCTGGTTTTTCACAGTCTCTTTCTAGAGGTTGAGCTGGGGTTCAGGGCATTAGCATGGGATGTGATCCCGGCTGTGTTCCTGCTCTACCTCAGGCTGTCTGTCTGACCGTGATGAGGTTGCTTTAATTTTCCATCTTCAAAATGAAGATGGTATCTCAGCGCTCTGAAGCGTCAGATAGCGCTCCATGAGGGCTTTGTGCACATCAAAGGGCTCATCGCTACATTTGGGGCAGGAGCACCACGAAAAGCATGCTGCTTAAGCATCGGGTCGAGATCTCTGCTGCCAGCCCTGTCCCTCTTTTGAAGCGCTGTGCTCCCCACGCCAGGCCTCGCAGAGGGGAAGCCACAGCCGCGTCCTGGGTCGGGCTGATGGGTGAAGGCAGGGCTTGTTCTTACCCAAACCGTCTGGCTCCGTGGCTAGGATTTATTTAAATTGCAGTGAAGTGCAGCTTGGTTAGTTAGCAACTCAAATGGGCTCTTAGAAGAGATGACTGCGTTAGCTTAAATAAAGCAATCCTCACAGCTTAAATAAACAAAACTTAAAAGCCGCTCAGAGCGCTCCAACTGCACTGCCATGCCTTGCAAACGAGAGGTGTACCTTTCCCTTCTGCTTATCTGTGCTGTAACTATCGACAGCTACAGGGATTCCCCTCAGCCTGCTGGGTGACAGAGCTGTCACGTCTCCTCTTGGTGATGTGGCACGCACTTTTAAATGTAGAAACACTGATACGCCTTGGATGCTTTCCGACTTGGACTTGGTGGCCAGGAGTGAGGGCAGAGGTTGGTTTTGGTTCCAGCAGTGCATTTCAGCTCCCACACGCACCGATAACTGCGAGGCGCTGCTGGCTGCAGCCGGGCACAGAGCTTGCATGGCCCCATCTCAGCCAGGGCTGAGCAGAGCTGTGGGCAGAGCAGGGGGTTGACGCAACGAGGCACAGCGCTGGGCGGCGTGGGATGGGCTCACAGCGCGTGTGTCTGCAGGGAATGCTTCCCCACTGGGGATTAAGCTGTCAGCTCTGTGCCTTAGCTCCTTAAGCTGCAAGGGAAGGAGAGGAATCTGTCATACGAATGCAGAGATGCAGCCAGAAGCTACCTCCTGTGTTGTGTGCAAAACGGGCTCGTTTTGGGAACTGCCAGCATGCTCCTTGGCTTGCCCAGGGTTAGGTTTAACAGTTGGTGAGGAGTGAGCACTGGGAGTCACAGGGCAAATGGGCTCTGCCTCTTGCTAGAGACTCTGGCCTTACTGTGCTGGGAAGAAAACAATACTGAGTTGCATGACTGCTGGGCTAAGGCATCTGTGACGAACAGTAGTCAGGGCAGTAGTCCATAGACCAAAGTTTATAAAGCTTTATTAAACATTTTGAACAGCTGTGCAATGAACAAACGATATTCTGGAAGTTTCACAATTTCATAGCCTGAACTTCCTTGGGGCAGCAGCAGCCATTCCTGCTGTGTTCCCCTTTGAGATCAAAGATGAGCAGATGGCAAATGAGGGAACTCTCTGACAGTGTAGTCAATACTTTGTGTTAACCTCCTGAGTTTCTCACAAGCAAGCTGCTGCCCCAGGGAAGGCTCCCCAGAAGCCGCTGCTACGGAGAGTGCTGTGCAGGACAAAGCTCTGCACAACAGTGCCTGTGTGTGAGCAACCAGGGGAGCCAGGGAGAAGTCAGAGGAGTACCCAGTGCCTCCATCACCAAGCCACAGCATCAGCACCTTCTGTCACCCTCGGCCTGAGAACACCGCCATTGAAAATCGTTTGTCCGCTGATGGCATCGATGGCTTCATGCCATGCTTCCACCTCAGGATCTTCTCTCGCTCTGCCCACACCCAGACTTTTGGGCCACTGTTTAGCTTTCTCAGGTGAGGTTCATAGCGATTCTGAAAATCCCACACCTTGTTGCAGTCAATAATTCCGTAAACCCTGGAAATCTAGCAGGGGAAGAGGCAGTCACTGCTGCCTGTGAGGCTTTATAAAAGCAGCAGCACAACTGAGGCTTTCAGGCTATGATCTTGGAGCGTTAGTAGTTCAGAAAGCACTTGGGCAGTGCACGCATCTCTTTGGCAGGCTGAGCAGGAGGAGATGACTCAACTGCCTCTGGCTCCAGCAGCTTTTGGCCAAGTGCATCTGTGAGCTGTCGAGCTGTCCCTTGATCAGCAAGGTGGGAAGGCTGGCTCCCCACAAACTGAAGGATGGAGAAGGATCCTGGAGCTACTTGAGCAGAATCAGTGTTACACCACCGTGGCCAACAATAGAGTGACACACAACTCCACCACCACGCAACAGTCAGAGGCCAACAGCTCTTTCCTCCACCAGTTCTCAGGTAGGAGGGCTGGTGTCCATTCCCAGTGATATGGGAAGGAAAAAAAGATTTCTGCTTCTAAAAAAGCAGGTGGCGCTGCGAGAGTTCACACAGTAAACAAGTCAAATTTCACAGGCAGAGTGGGAGGGCTGGTCAGGAATTTACCACTCTAATCCACACATACATTACAGGAAATAGGCTGTTTTTACTTCAATCACATGCCTAACACACCCCCGCCCTCCTCCCTAGACCCTCCCCCCCTTTTTAAAAGCAAAACCAGAGCTGTCAGCAAACTGGAAGATAATAGTTTTCTAGGTGCCCACTATACTGGGATCGTGAGCTGATTCTGGTAACTGGGATCCTGTGCAGTGATACAAGAAGCAGTTCCCCCAGCAGCTGTAGCAGATGAGAAACAGAGCTGCCAGGAAGACCAAGGCACAAATTGTGCAAGGTTTCCGTTCCAGGAGGAAACTGAGCAGGTAGAAGCCCATGAACATTGAGTGACTGAACCACAACGCTGGGTTAAGGGGCTTGGGGATGAGCAGGACAGGCAGCAACCACTGAAGGCAGTACATCGTGTCTGGCTGGCAGGGCCTTGTGGCAGCAGCGGTTGGGTGCTCCAGTCTCCAGCAGCTCCTCAGGTGGGCTCTCCTGTAGGGGGGGAGGTTAAAAAGACAGTCAGAGATGCTCAGCAAACAGATCAACAGCAGCTCTTCCCCTACAGCTCGCCCATTCTCAAGCACTGCGTGCTGCTGCTGTTTCAACTCCTAGTACTAAACTCTGGTGTGTCTCAGAGTTGGTGGAAACTCAGCTTTCTGAAGCCCACAGCTGGGGATGAGATTCTTTATTGCTGATATAGAAATGTATCCCTTATGTGCTCTGTTTCTTAGGCTTTTACCCAGGCTAACAGTTGACGCTTTTCTTTAGCACAGTGCAGGCACAGAAAGGTGGAAGGGGAAACAACAGAAAGGAAAACAAGCTACTGCAGCCTTTCCTACACATGCATTTAACTGAGGCTGCCCAAAGCCTAAAAGTGATGGGAAAAACATGCAGTTGAGTGGTAACACTCATAGGTGGCACAAAGGAAGGGAAAAATAGCACGTTTGGTGCTTAGCCACGCTTATAGGAAGCGTTAAGGACCCAAACTGCTTCCTCCCCCAGCACAGGCCCATTCTAACACCTTAAACAGCAGAAGAAAAAAATAATCTAGACATGTAGCTGCCCAGGAAAGCCCTGACAGTGTCCGTGCTGCAAAACAAAGGGGAGGACAGTCCCTGCTTAAGGGATTTATAATCCTTGCCAATCAGCTCAAGTCAGATAAGACAAAGGATGCAAATGAATCAAAGAGAGGACAATCTCAAAATGGCAATTTTCCTAAGTGCAGTAAACACAGGATTTCCTCACTTGGATTATTAGAAAACCTTGTGGACACAGCGAGCTTCAAGGGCTGCTAACCAGGGATGGCAGCACACCAGAGGTCCAGGAAATACACTTCTATCTTTAGCAACTACATCGACTACACTTTGCTGTTTTGATTTTTATTTCTAAGCAATTCAAATATATTCATTCAAGAGTTTTAGAGGGCTTTAAAAATATTAAAATGTCTCATATATATATATATATATATTTTATTTTTTTTTTACTGAGACAGAACTATTGAAAGAGGGCAGAAGAATGGAGTTCAACAGTCTAGGATAGCAGCATCAGAGGTTAGAAGATACAGATATTCTTGGGAAAATAAAAAACAAGATTTCCTTCGGTTTATGAAGGAAGGAAAGAATGAAAATGGGGGTACATGAAGACATCTAGTTTACTACCTTAGAAAGGAAAAACTATACAAGGGGGAGTGCTGAAAGACAGCAGAGCTTGGGAAGTGGGCTCTTCCCTGTTATCCTATGGTATGTCATAATGACATGCAGCAAACTGAATGAAGCAGCTGCCAGCCAAGGCAGAGAAGGAAAGACAAGGGGAGACCCCCAGCCTTGCTCCGGCTATGCAGACCCTGGTCAGAATCAGCTTTTTTTCTAGCAATCCTTTTATCTGAAAATATTCAGCTAAGCAGTGCTGTCAGAAGGATGAAGGGCTGAGCTGAGCCTGTTTGGATTAGAGCTGGGGGTGTGGGAAGGTTAGAAGGATGAAAGAGTGAGAAAGTAAACAAACAGCACATTCCTCTGGCTCCTGTTGGCAGAAGAAGGGATTTCCTGGCAAAGGGAAAGGGAATGAGGGAGTGCACAGAAGAGCCAAGAGAAAACCACACATGATTCTCTTCCAAACCCCCACTGAGGTCAGACCTGTGTCTCACAGCTTAGTAAGCTCGTTGTTACCAATCAGCTCTGGTGTCAGAAGCAGGGAGCACGCTGCCATCCACTGTGTGCCTAGCAGCAGGTTCTATTTCAATGTTAGTGAAAAATAGTGCAGGCCAAAATCTCCACGGCAAACAAATTAAGAGCATTTGGGGGAAGTATGTTGTGCTGGCTGTCCTGCAAGAGAAGGCTCCCCTGCAGAGAGGACAGCTGGGGTTCAATTAGACAGCCAAAGGAATAGGGAAGTTGTTATTTTACTTTGCAATGTAGCTAAAGTAAAGTTGAAGGAATAAAATCTCAGTGCTGGGCCTATCTTACGGAGCTCATCTCCTCACATCTTCAAGGGCAAGTCCAGACCCACGCCAGTTTTCCTCATCTGTGAACTGGGACTAACGATTACTCATTCCAGAGCAAAACATGCTGTCTGCTGGCCTCTGTGAATCAGTTAGCTGCTTCTGGAGGAAAAAGTACTGCTGAATCATCAGGTAACTTCTGAGCTGGGAATTATTCCGAGAAAAGATTGAACAGAGATTTGAACAGATAGATATGTGAACCCCACTACCCCATCTTCTATTTCCTGTCCTGCTTAGGCAGAGATCACATTGCCTTGAATAAGTTAAGCTGTACTAAACCAACTATCTCCAGTTATCCTCCTCAGTGTTCTCAGTTTCCTGCAGTCTCTTTCCCACTACAGACACAGGTTTCAGACCAAGTTAATCATTGTTAAATATTGGTACTTCCTGGAAGAGCACGCTGCTTGCAGCAATCAGTACAACCACTCTGCAGAATAAACACTTCATAGTGTCTTTCTTTACTAAGATGTCAATGCCCTTCAATCTGCAGAACTCTGACATTTCAAACAAATGTAGACGTTTGAACGGTTAGTCTTGTATCTGCAGTCAGTTTGCTCTTACTTCCCTGTGCCTCTTAACTATACACCAGTTAAGGGCTGAAAAACCCTATGTGATCCCACGTTTGATCCTAGATATGGTAACTGCTACTTGAAACTTTCACACCTCTGTATTCCTCATGGGATTTTCCACAATTAAGACTCACGCTCTTCCCCACTCTTCAGTGCAGAGTCCTTTATACTGCTGGCAGTGGGACAAAGTTCGCTTTCCAAGCTATCAGTCCTCCTGCTGAGGGTCTCCCGCAGAGAAACGGTGCCTCCCATTGTCAGCTCTTCACTCAACAAGGAAGTATCGCTCCCCTTAGTGCCCAGGAGAGGAAGTCCCTTCCTGAAGTTGCAACGGCATGCAGATTATGCAGATCTGCCTAGATTCTCAAGCAATAGTCTGCTGGTGAAACTTGCAAATGAGACATTCCTACCTTGCTTTCTTTGTCCCCTCCTCATGATCCAAGCAAAAGATTACCGTGTCCCAGAACAAATAATTACCTGTCATCCAACAGCGCTTCTACCAGCACCCTGTTTCACAACACGCCCTGCTTTCCCTCAACCAGTTGCTCTTGTTCTCCCTTGCCTGTGTGACTCATTTAGCAGCCTGCTGCCCTGCTATCCTCAAGAGGGCTCAAGTCATCCGACTTGGCAGCTGCTGAGTTTGCCATCAATTCCTCTTCATGCACCACCTCAGGCTCCTCCACAACGATCAGAGACACAACTTGTCTCTGTTGTGAGACAGAGCAGCCTCCTTGGCAGCACAGCACATGATGCTCCTGCTGCTCTCCCCACAGCCAGCACTCTGGGCTCCCCTCAGATCTCCAGGTGCTGCTGCAGCGTGGGGAGGTTCCCTGCACACTTCATTGGTAAGCAAACACCAATGCTTTTCCACATGCCTATTAATCAGTTTCCATCATGTGCAGAGTCCTTCCTCCTCTCATCTTCCCTCCCTCCCAAGACCATTAATATCCAGCAGTTCCTACTGGCATATGTTTGTGGGGAGGACTTTCAGATTCCTATGCAAGTGTACAGCCACACCTTTCCCACCCAGAAAGAAAAACAAAGCTTTAATTAGGACAAGCCAAAGGTGAGCAGCCCAGCACAAGCCTAGCATTTTGCAGTGATCATTTCAATTCTGTATTGAACCCATGTGAGGAGCTAAGCAAGGTGTTCCTTGGTATTCCACAAGCTAATCCAGAAATTGTGAGGCTGAGAAGTGTTCGTACCCAGCAAGTTTTCTGTATCAGTATGCCAGTACTGAGTTAATATCTTTCTTGAGAACGTCTTAACTCCTTAAGCAATCCACTGACCCCTCTCCCAGGAGCTCAAGTTCCTGCTTGGGAACTAAAAGCCACATATCTAGCTAAAAATCTCCCAAGCTAAAGTGTGCGTATACTTAAAGTATGGCTCAGGGCCGTGCACTGAGTTTGCTGTGCATAAGGCTCACCTACAGTACAGTTTGCTTAAAGCAGTTCAAATCCAGAACCTCGTTGCAGCCATGCAGCTTTAAGTTACGCGTGTGGGCAGAGTTTCCTGCTGCCAGCGGGTGTTTAAAACCAACCTGCAAATACTGTCCGGTGTCCAAAACAGCTGCTAAATACACAATAACCAAAGCACTGGGCGGGGGAAGAGGTGGAAGAGCTGTTAAGTGACCATTTTTTTAACCTATTTTCAGCTAAGAAAAACAGCAGTAACCTGCCATTCTACGTGTCAATCCTACCTCTTCAAAACAGACATACAGAACAACCAAGAACCACAACTGTTCAAACTTTTAAGACCTGTTTGTTATATGGGAGATTTAATGTCAGCTTTTATTCTAGTAATTCCAGCTGTTTTTCTATGTTGGGGTTTTTGGTTTTGTTTTTAGTTTATCTGCCAGTATGACTCAGCTGGAAAAAGTGAGCCTTCCATTTCTGGCAAAAGCCTTATGCCATTCTTTGATAAGTTCACGCCTTGGAACACTTGGTGGAGACTCAGAAATGGTGCAATAGAATTGCAAACGCTTTTCAAAAGAGCAGCAAATCCTTGATTAATCAAGCCTCGGGGTTTACAAAGTGCTCTGGTTTCTCAAGCTAGAGACAATCCACAGCAACACTCCTTTCATGGAAAGTGCAGGCATCTGCTAAGACACTTGTTACCATTTCCAGGGCTGCTCTCAGAGCTTCATTACTTCACTGGGGAAGTGATCAGACAGTGTCCAGTTACTGCACCGATCTGCTTGCTTGAGCAGCAGCACAATTAGAGCCAATAAGGAGCCGATAACCCTCTGGATAGGAGGGAGGGCAGCAGGACTGTTTCTCAGAGTAGGAAAACACAGAAGCAGAACCTTAAGTCAGCTAGCTCTATGGTAGAAATATACAAACAACAACTGTCAAGCGCTGCTATTTTCCTTTGTACCAATTTAATTATCACTGGATCTTATTCTCCACCTCCCTGGCCTTTACTTAGTTGCCAATAATCAAATTCCTGGCCTATTCCATGTTCCCTAAAGAAAATCATTATTTTTCATTTGGATCGCCTCAGAACTTCTTGTGTCTCTGATGCCATGACGTGTGAGTGTGAATACAGCCTGACAGGGCTCAGATTTCTGCCTCACAAACAGAGGCCAAAACCGTAGTGGGCTATGGGGAGCTGTGACACACAGATTGGAAAGGCGGGAGTTATTCCATTGCGACAGCACTTGTAAGATTGGTTGTTTTGGTAGCAGGCTCATGGAGAGTTCAGTGCTGCGGGCTGCATTTGAGAGCTTCAGGTGTAGTATCGCATAGACGTTGTACTAAGGGACGTGGTTTAGTGAGGAAATACTGGTGCTACGTGGATGGTTGGACTGGATGATCTTGGAGGTCCTTTCCAACGCTGGTGATTATACGGCTGTGTTCTACTCTACGCTCGTGTTGTACTCGCGCTCAGGACGCGGCGCTCGTACCGCAGAACTTATTGTCCTGCCTGCTTGGGGCTGGCTCGGGGCAGCTGCGGGGTCCCGCGGAGCACTCAGGGCCCCGCGCCCCGTACCTGCCGGGCACGGCCGGGCTGGGGGCCGCCTCTGGGCCTGCCTGAGCTGGGAGGGACGCCCGGCGCTGCGAGCACTGCTACAGAGGAGGGGGAAAAGAGAGCGGCGGGGGAAGCAAAGGGTTACGCCGACGGCCACAACTCAGCGCGCCGCTGCGGCCCGAGCCCGCCGGTGTCACGGCGCTCCTCCAACAGCCCTCCCGCCACGGCCACCTCCGGCGCCGCGCCATACCGGCAGCGCCTCCCCTCCCCCACGCGGGGCCCGGGCCCGTACTCACGGCGCGGCGCCGCCGCCTCACGCCGCCATCCCGGGCCGCCTCCACACGCCGCGCCCTGCGGAGGGACAGAAGAGGCCGCTTCGGAGCCGCGCCGACGCCCGCCCAGGGCCCCTCTCCTCCCTCCCTCCCTCCCTCCCTCCCTCCCTCCCTCCCTCCCCGCCTACCCCGGCCCGGCCCCGCCGCCCCGCACCAGCTCCACCGCGGGCCGCGCTCAGGCGGCGGCGGGGGCAGCGCGGCCGCTCCGTCAGGCGGCGCCGCGGGCAGCCGCGCGGGGCGGGAACTGCGCCTGCGCGGCGGGTGGCAGCGGGAACTGAGAGCGCTGCGCCTGCGCGGCGGATGGGATGGCGAACGGAGGGCGCTGCGCCTGCGCGACGTTATCCCGCGGGCGCGCGCCTCCGGTGGTTGATCTGCGCCTCTGTGCGCTGCTGGCGCGCTCCCGTGAGGGGCTGCGGAGCGAGCATCGCTGGTACGGAAGGGTGAAGTGCAGCTGTGCTGAAGTTCTTGTGCTTTGATAGCGGCACTGTCCCAGGCCGCACTACGGCACGTGTCCTCCCGCTGCAGGGTGGCAACGGCAGCAAGGTTGAAGCGTGCGCTGTGCAGAATGGTGCCCTGCTGCATGCACGCCGTGCTGCTGGGCACTGCCGGCACTGCGGTGCAGGTGAGTAGGGATGCACAGATTCAGTGTGAATGGTGCCTGGGGGGAGCAGTGGGGTATCCTTTGCTGCAGCAGGGGGGAGCGGTTCAAAATCTGACAAATGAAGCTCTGTGCTCGTGGCTGCTCTGAGATGGCAAGTAAACCCTGGGGGTGAAAGAGGGGACAAGCAGGCAGTTTACTGACCACATCTGATGGTTCGTTTGCAAAGTGAGTCAGTTGTGTTGCAGGCTGGAAGGAGGACACTGGAATGTGGCACTGTGGCAAAGCAGGTGGCACCACTTCTGATCCCTGTGCTGCCCCACAGCTCTCTGCATCTGCTCCCACTGACTGCAGCACTTTGCTACAGCCCTGCAGCATACGGGGCTCTGTCCCTCTGCCGGTGGTGTCAGGAAACAAACCCAACAAGGAGCAGCACAAACGTACAAAACAGCTCAAGTTTACTTTCAGCATAATTCCCAGCACATAAGTTACCCCTTCGCCCAAACAGAATACTTAACGCGTTTCCTAACCCTGTACAAGTGCAGTTCAGTAGTTAACGAGCTTAGAGCTGCTTCCCACCTTAATTAGAGAAGCGATCCCTCAGCTTGTAGGACCCAGGAGAGGGATGCAGGCAGCAAAGGCAGGAGGCAGCAGGGCTCTGCTCCTCCCAAGGCCCTGCCCCGGGCTCTCATATGGGCGGCACACCCCTGAGCCTGCGGATGACATTGGCCAGCCGCTTGGCCAGCCCTCCGCGGCTCGGCTCCTCCACGTGGAATGTCCTAGTTAGCAGGTTGTAGAAAGAGCCGTAGCACACCGCCACCACCGTGCACGTCAGGCAGATGACATTGTAGGGCATGCTGAAGTCTGGTGTCGGCAAGTTCACCAGCAGAGGCTCCGTGTACAGGCGCAAGAAATAGCTGGAGCCATCGGAGAAAGGAAACCTGGAGAAGGGAGGCAGAAGAGTCAGCCTGCACAAAACAGACTTTGCGCTGTTCAGCCCTAGGACTGACTGTGTGGCTCTGGAGGTGCTCACAGCCCCTTAGGGTCAGGGTCTCCCCAGGCCCTCTGAATCCCATAGGAAATCACAGAAGAGGCTGTGGGGACCTACACCAGCAGTTGCCTCCCTCACGAGCACCCGACACACCACAAACACCCTCCAGGACCCATGAGGTTTTGTAGGCTGGTGAAGCCCAGATGGGATGACAGCTGCAGCAGGCCTGCAGCACGTTCCCTCTTCCCAGCAGAAAGGCACACTCACAGTGAGGTGAAGAGTGGGCTCTCCTCCACATTCACATCCTTCATGGCGATGACACTGGGCACCAGGGCACTAAGTACAGATGAACTAAGAAGAAAAAGGATATATTGGTGTCAGTCCTGCCAGTAAAGAGAACAAAAGTTTTTCCCACCCCAGAAACCCAGGCAGCAAGTGCTACACATAGCACAGAAGGGGACAAGGAGTTGAGAGGTGCCTTTACCTGACGTAGAACCCGTGATTAGGGTCAGGTGGGTACTCTGTCCACTTCAGTAAAGCCCTCTCAAACTGGATTGTGATCTTGGTGGCAGAATTGGCTGGAAGCTGGATCAGCATTTCCAGGAGGTGAGGTCGTTTCCGGTCCTGGGCTGGCTGGTAGTGAATATAACCTAACCCCAAAAACACCTATATCAGTGGCATGGGGGGGTGGGGAGGGGAAGGAAGGGGGCATGTCCAGCCTCACACTGCCTACAGATCTCCACAGAGTGGGTAATTTTGCTTCCCCTGTCCTGGGAAGAGTTCTTCTGGGCAAGTGAAGATGCACAGGTAACAAAAAATGTGTTAAAGCTAAATCTGGCTGGTCTTCAGCAATGATGACTTATCAAAGTCAATGTTCAAAAAGAAAAGTGATGTGATCCAGTCAACTATTTTAAATTAAGGTTCCTTTACTACCCAAATCAATTTGCTTTGGTTCAGCATCTTGCTGGATTATGAAACACTGTCCACGTGACTCTATAGAATGGACTTATTAAAGGCAAATCTTGAGTGGTAGACTGAAGGCTGGGAAAACATCCTAAGATGTTTCATTTCCCAGGCCTGTTACCCAGTTATTGCTGGGTCCAAGGGAGGGTACTAAACCATCTCTGGAATGTGCTGCCTGTGCCAAGGGATTCAGATGGAATATGCTGCCAGGAATGTTTACTTACTTGGCTTGTTTTCTTTTCCCTTAGTTATGATAGTCAGAGTGTGCACATAGAGTCGCAGATACCACGGCACAGTCTCCAGCAGAATCACAGGGAAAGCACGGTATGGGTGAGTGTTGTAGATGAGGGTGCTGATTTCTCCAGTCTGCAGCCCATATCCACTTACATAGCGCTGAGCGTGCATTATGGGTGTTGACAGTTCCGCTGCAGAAAGGAAAGAGGAATGAGAGGCCGCTGACAGGAGCTTTTGGGCCTGGAGCCCTGGGCAGTAGTGCAGAGGGGATAACATTGTGATTGCTCACAGCTGTCTTCAGGCCGCTTCCACTTCAGCTGCACGTTGAGGCTACGAGATGTATTGAAGAGCACAGGGCTGAGCAGGTCATAGACTGCATAGGTTGTCTTGTCTCCTTGGACAATTGCTTCGTGTACAGATGTTGGTGTGGGGCTCACTTCCAGTAACTCTTTTTCCTGAGAAAGCAAGTGGACCATGAAAAGTTCCCCTTTAAATAAATTGTGGTGCTGAGCAAAGCCCCACTCAGAAGCAGCCAGCCCTGAGCTTTCCAACCCAATGACCAGTTCAGCATGTTTGCTGACACTTCTGAACTCAGTTCCTGATGTAAGAGGCAAGGATGCTCCAGTGCCACTGAACTGAGAAAGCAGGACGCTCCCTCATCCATGGGTGTTACCTTGTTCTTAGGAGAGATGTCAACGTAGACCTTGCTCTCTGATGCCAGAGGACACGCGTCGGTAAGGGTGCGAGAGAACATCTTAAATAAGGACCAATCTGTGGGAGGCAAATCCAGTGATGGATGGCATAAGGTGGACTGTAGGGAGCACAGCATAGTGGTGCTGAGCTTACCTTTCTTTCCTTGGCCACTGGTAAAGCTGTCAAAGACCACAGTGAGTGTCTGCCTGAGCTCCCAGGAAACAGCCAGGCAGGAAGCATCCTGTAGAAGAGACAGCTCCAATCACACCTTCTGGAAAGGCAAGACAGCAGGACTGCAAGAGTCCCATCAGGGCACACATGAGACTAGAAAAAGTGTGAGATACTGCAGGGGAGGTGGCCAAAATCATGTCACTGAGTGGAGTCACAACAAGAAGGCTACTACTTTTCCCTTGGAGGTGATAAAGTTTCCTACAACTCAGCACTGGAGAAAGCTTCCTAGAATTGAATTCTCCTCAATTTGTAGAGCACCAAGTGGCCACGAGACACCCCGCTCTGCCCATCTGTTGGAGCAAGGAGGGAGGAACAGGAGGGAGCGGCTGAGTTTGATGCTTACCCGGCAGATGGGGCGGATGTGCACTGCCTGCGAGTGGTAGCTGCTGTGGAACAACCGCTCAGCCTTGAGCAACACAGCCAGACCAGCCTGCAAGGGGAAGAGAAAAAACTCAGTCCATGGTCTGCTCTCTGCAAGGCTTTGAGACTTGCTTGTGCACATTGCTGGATTGCATCTAGCTCCACAGAGTGTAGCCCAGTGCAGGAGCAGAACTCGCCATTACCTTTGAGCCACATGGCAACAGCTTCTTCCAAGGTGTGAGGTTCTCTGTGCAGACCACCTCCCGGGGCAGGACAGCATATCGCAGGAGACGGTGATCTGTCCCTGTGTAGGGAAGTGGAGAGTTAGCAGTCTGAGGCTGTTTAGAAGTGGAGAAGTGGAGGCTCAGGGGAGACCTTTTCACTCCCTATAACTCCCTGAGAGCTGGGGCTCAAATTCTTCTCCCAGGTAACATCAAAAGGACAAGAGGAAATGGCCTCAAGTTGTGCTAGGGGAGGTTCAGTTTGGATATTAGGAAGAATTTCTTATCTGAAAGAATGCTTAGGCATTGGAATAGGTTGCACAGAGAAGTGGTGGAGTCCACATCCCTGGAGGTGTTTAAGGGAAGTGTAAATGTAGCACTTAGGGACATGGTTTAGCGGGCAGTATCAGTGGTGGGCGGATGGTTGGACTAGATGATTTTAGAGGTCTTTTCCAACCTTAATGATTCCATGGTTCTGCTGCAGAAGCACACCAGTGCCATTCTCTAGTGTACCCCAGAGCCCGGCACCCTCTGAGGGTGCTTAAAATGCCACAGTTTCCATTAGGAATAGATCCTACTCGTTCAGAGTGATTTGGAAAGACTAAAGTAAGGGTATCTCTTCACAGATTCTTTTTTCAGAGTTCCTTAAATCCTGAAGTTCTCACTGGATGCTTTGTAAAACACTTTTCAGAGATAGCTAAGGGCTTGCAAGCACCTGCCACATATTTATTGTGGATTTCCTGTGCACAAATATAAGCTTCAATAGTAGGGAGAGGAAATGCTTCCAGCAGGTTAACAATCCCCACTGCACTGTATTCAGATAGGGTGCTGCCAGCTGCTGGAGAAAGGTTAGCTGACAGGAAACAGAGTGGGAACACTTGTTCTCCTGAGCGAGCTAGCACAGCACCAGCCTCTCTGGTATGTGTTCATGGACACAGGATTTCCCTTTCTAGGGATATCTCATCACAGTGACATCAACTCAGGAAAAAACAATGCTAGCACAGGAGTCCCTGCAGGACCTGCACCCAGCTGCCCCAGTGGTGGCACAGGGGTAGTAGAACTAAGGCTAGGGACAAGAGTCAGTGCACAAAGCCAGCCCTTCAGATGTGTGGGTCAGGCTCACCATTGGCTACACCCAAGGGTTTGAAGGACGCTGTTGGAGTGACTGTGTTGGTGGAGTCAATGAAGTTCAGAGAAGCACAGAATATTCCTGAGAGGATGTTACTCAGTTCTTTCCAGGCTTTGTCAACACTGCGTGAGAACAGACACGAAAGTTTACTCATTAGCTTGGAGCCTCAAAATAACAGGTGTTAATTCAGCAGCATCCAATAACATACTGCAGTGACCACACTGGCTTTCAGGACCTTTCAGGTTGTTGGTCACTCACTCTCCACCCCTCCCAGTGCTTTGTTCTAACACATGAGATGTGGGTGTCCACTGCAGGGGTAGTCCCTGGGCTGGCAGTAAGTGGTAGGCAAGGCTGGGGGAGCAGGGAGCAAGTGGTGGTGTCTGGATGAGGCAACTTCAGGCAGCTTTCAGTGGGATGGCAGGACAGAGAGAGCTCTGTGAATCCACATTAAGCTGCTGCAGCCAAGCTAGAGGGAACGTGAGTCAGGGAATGGTGGCAGATAGTGTATAGGAGTCAAAGGAAGTGAGTCATGGGTGAGAGCTTGGGGTGTAACTGCCACCACAGCCAGGGCTTTGTCATCACAAAGACAAGAGGGAATTGTTTCTTGAGTGAACAAGAGCTTTCTCTCTCTGCACCACTCTGCTCTTCAGACTGAGCACAGGTCCACTCTGCTTCTCCTTACAGCTGCTCCTCTCTTACAGGCCCTTTGCTCCAGCTGACGTCAAACCCCTTCTAGCTGAAGGCAATCCCCAGCAAGCAGGGCCTTTGAGGAAAGGAGGCTATGAGTGGGGTGGACACCATGCTGCGGGGACAGATGTGCTGCCCTGCCAGCTGCAGC
Organism: Alectoris magna; assembly: GCA_030625065.1. Taxonomy (NCBI): domain Eukaryota; kingdom Metazoa; phylum Chordata; class Aves; order Galliformes; family Phasianidae; genus Alectoris; species Alectoris magna. The sequence goes on along the minus strand of CM060576.1, from coordinate 8,893,285 downwards.
CCTGCGTTCCACTTGGCCCAGGCTACAATCCCATAGGTGCAGTGGTGCCAGAGGTACGTACTCAGGGACGGTGTCCTGGAACCAGACCCAGAGCTCAGCGCCAGCAGGGGCTCCCAGGGGTGGCTGCCCCCAGCTCTGGGTACTCCAGAAGCCCTGGGTAAGGGCAAGGTGCAGCTCCCGCACGCCGTGTGCTGCCACCAGCTGCCCCAGTGCCTTCGGGAAGAGCCTGTAGTGAGAGACTGCGGGGGTGTGAGTGCCGTGACGTCACCACTGCGACACCGCGCCTCCGCCTGCTGACGCCATCAACCCCATGTAATCACGCAGCCCCATTCCCGTATCATCGCACCCCATGGCATCAGTACCAATTAGCCTCGCCTCCCTTATCAGCACGTGACGCGACACCACCCTCGACCCCCCCATGACGTCACCACAGCACGTGCAACGTCGCACGCCCTCCGACGTGACGTCACACCTGCATCTCCGACGTCACCATGCCGCCCTACCTGCCCCCTGCTGCAGGTCGGCGTCCCAGCGCGTGCGAAACTGGAAAACGGCGGCCACGTCCCCCACGGGCAGAGGCCGCAGCAGCAGCTCCTCCCGCAGCACGCCCCGCGTCGTCCCCTGCCCCAGCCCTGCCGCCAGCAGCAGCACCAGCCCCGCCGCCAGCATGGCCGCCCGCCCCGCCCACCCACTTCCGCTTCCTGTCCTGCCGCCCAATGGTGCCCGCTTCCGGTATCGCTGTGGAGGTGCGGCCTGGGCGAGGTGCGGGTTGGTGATGTTGATTCTTGGCCGTGCTGTGCAGGCAGAGCCCGTCTCGTTGTGCCTGGCCCGGGCAGCTCAATGAATTGTTGCCGGCTCCAGTAGCGACGGCATCCATATAGCCCTCGTGGCAGGAGCTGGGGTTCTCCTCTGAGAGGCTTCCTTTGCTCCTGCCATGCGTGGACGCTGCAAGGACTGTCCTCGAGGCCCAGCACTGCCCTCACGTCCCAGCCTGCCCACGGCTCCCTCTCTTCAGAATACCCCTCTGCTTTTTGATCTCCATGTGATGTGTCTGTCCTGCAGGCAGCAGATTCCTTTTGGTATGGGCCCATCTGGCTGCACACTGCTCCCATCTGCTAATCTCAGGAGGAAGGTCATACTGTGACAGTGCTGGGACAGGGCTGTGATGGAGCTCCTCATACCCAGAGATGCAGTGCCCTCTGTGCAGGGCTGCCTGCCTGCAGCATGTCAAGAACATTCCCCTGGGGAAGAGCTGAGTACACAGTGTTCCCAGGTCCCCGTTGCTTATCTCCAGGTTTTTTCACTTGTGGGGTGACTGTGGCTCTCCTGATGCGGCTGGGGCAGTGACAGCACTTTCCTGGCCTGCATCTGCTGATAGAGGTAGTAGGCACTGCTTGTCCTGGCTCACAGGAAGCCAGTGAGGCAAGCTGCAATAGGGCTCCACTGCAATGGCTCCTCCTGCACTCCTCCAAAGCAGCCTCCAGCCAGGATGACACTCCTGTGCTGGAGGGGCAGCAGCAGCTGATGCTGTGTGTGCTGATGGATCTTGTTGGCCAGTTTGCATAGGATATCATCCTGGTAGTTACAGGTCACCAGAAAACCTCTTGAGGTCAGCTGTGCCATGCTGTAGCCTCTGGCTGCTTGCCTCATGGAGGCAGCACTGCATGGTGACCTGCCCCCACATGACCTGCTTTGCAGAGCAAGCAGAGGTCTGTGCTGACTGCTCCCTGCATGCAGGACTTCACCCTGTGCTGGAGCTGGGGTGTGTAGCAGGAGAACTGCATTAGTTTGCTCCCAAGTTGCACTCCCAGCACACTTGCTTTATAACTTTCTCCCTCTTGCAATCCCCACCTAACCTTCACCCCAGTGCTGTTTTCTCCCAATAACACACACACCCGCTGCTTGGTTAGATAGGAGTGTTATTTCTCTGTATGCCTTTGTTAAATGCTTGTCTGGATAGGGTGCTTGTCAGTGGGACAATGGGAGCTGGGATCCCAAGGGATAGTTTCTGGGAATGGTGGGGCTGTGGGATGCTGAGCATTTGAGGAGAATGAAGCAAGGAGGTGTTAGCAGCAAAGCCTGAAGAGTTAATTTTGGGAGCCTACAATACCCCTTTGCTTCTCCCTTGGATGCCAGGAGAACCTGCAGAGGGAGAGGAGAGGAAAACCATCTCCCCTCTCCGGCAAGGCAGCAGTCCAGGATGGGGTTTACTGAGTGCCAGCAGCTTTCCTTCCTCCAGGCTGGCAGGTCCATCCAGAAGAGGCTGGGAGCAGGGCAGAGCTGGCTGCTAGCTTCTTGCTAGCTCTTTAGGACTGTCCTCCTGCAGGTCCTCCTCATCTGACTGCACCACGGGGGTCTCAGCCCCTTCCTCGCTGGTGTCCAGGCTGTTGGGATCCGTAGAGACAGAGGATGTGGAGGAAATGCGTGACTTGGTCTCAGCTGCACTGGGCACTTGCAGGGTGATTTCCTCTTGGCTCTGGCTGGCATCTGCTCCTGGAGGAGAAAGAGGTAAGGGAAGGAAGAAAAAGGCTTCTGGAGGCTTCTTCTCCCTGAAACTTCAAAGATAGCCCCCCCACCCCCACGTTATTCCTCTGTATGCTACATTTTCTCCTTCACCCCACTTTGGGGTGCAGTTGGAGCTGTGTGGCTGCTGTAGCGCTCCCCATCTCACCCCCTGAGCTTGGCTCTGGGCTGTGCCTTGCATTCCTTCCCCATTTTTGGTAGCAGAGCCTTCTCTGTCTTGTGTGAAGCACGGCTCAGAGCCATGCTGTGTGAGGCCGTCAGCTGCAGTCACAGGATGTGCTGGGGAAATGTCTGGCTTGGCCTTGGTGACTCGCTGCAGTACATGTGCGTGGGGAGGAAGATGCTGGCATGCGGGGCTTTCCCTGTGGGACTTCTGCCAAGCTTTGCTGCTGGCTCATGGGGTTGTCTGTGCCTGGGCTATCTTGTCTTCTACAGTGCAACATATTTACAGGGTCTGTACCTCTGTGCAGTGGAGGTGGATAGTGGCACGGGATAGTGGCACCGTCACTAGGGTGAGGTCTTGCCAACCTCATAGTAACCAGCACCAAGTGGCTGTCTTTGTACGGAAGATGTGTGTATGTGCACACATACACAGAGCACTGGGACAGGTCAAGGTGGCTAGGGCTGAAGAAAAAGCTGGTGGAGATGCTGGAGGCAGGAGGAGCTCCTGGTCTGGACCACAGAGGGCTCAGACTGCTCATACCTGTCAGGGGCCCAGAAACGCTGCTCTCCTCTGTCCCACAGGCCAGAAACACATCCACAGTGTCCTGGTCTGACAGATCCATCATGTCCATCTGCTCCAGCACATCCACATTCACCTCCATGGAGGAAATGCTCCCCAGGGGGGCTGCAGAGACAGAGGTCAGCAAAAAGGTGAGTGTTAGTGTCAGGCAAAGGGCACCATGCAAGCCTATCTGGCCCATGGACTTCAGGAAGAACCCCAAAATGGGAGGCCAGCCTTGCAGTGGAGAACCAAATTGCACCTGCTGGTAAAAGGTCCACATGAGAGTCACATTTGCTTAAAACATCCCCTGGAAAAACCTGCTGTCACTGCAATCCCTGCTCCAGCTCCAAACTGCTGTCTGGAGGAGCCAGTGGCTATGCAGGCAGCCAGCCTGGGTACCCCAGTTCAGTGCCGTTGTTAAGTGGTGTGAGTAATCCATATGCACACCCACACACAGCATGTGTGGCCCTGTCTCCGTGCAGGACATGCATGTCCCTGGCTGCCTTTAGACTGGGGACATCCCGCCAATCTCTAACCTGTGCCAGATCCCTGAAACATGTCTAGCCCGCTCCGCTGCCCACAGCACTTACGTCTCCGATGCTCCAGCTGCAGGTGAGACACAGGGAAGAAGAAATCCACTTCATGCTGGAAAACCTCCTCAAAGAATTTCTGCCGCTCCCGTAGTTTCAACTGCTGCTGCTGCTGCATCTGCTCCGCATCCAGGCTGCGCTGCCCCGGCTCCATGTCTGGGGAGGAAGGCAAGGAGGGTCAAGCTAGGCAGGCTGACAAGCCCTTCTGCTGGTGCCTGCTCACTCAACACTGCTGTGCCCTGGGTAGGTGGTTCTCTCTGCTCTGCTTCACTGGTGCACATTGATCTGGTCACTATTAATGGCTGTTATGTGCTAGAGTGGCAGTGGCACTTGCTGTGCTGGAGCCTCAGCTCTCACTTCTGAGTGTTGGGAAGCCAGGAGCTGGGAGCTCATATGCTGCTTTCACTGCTGCTGAACTTAATTATCATGGGGGGAAAGGGTGTTGATGTGAAATCAGTCATTTTAAGTCTGTGCTTAAAATTCATCTTTCTTGCTACAAGTCAGTGTTGTCTGTGAACACTAACATGCAGGGGAAACTCCCTAGGACAAGAATTGGCGTTAGTGCTCCAGGCTTCCTGGGCTGAGGAATGCATAAGGAATAAAGGGCATTAGCAGCCTTGTCACCCCTGCACACACTCACTCCCACTGCCACCCCTACTGCCACCATTGCCATAAATACAGCCGCACCCACGCTCGCAGGCTCCCCCACTCACATCCCCTACTTGCACAGCCAGCTTGGCTTCTGCCTGCACAAACATTTTCATTCCTGTAATTCCTCACGCAGTTCAGCATTGGTGCCTGTGTCCCCGGCTCACAGGGCAGTGAAGAAGCCCTTGGGCAGCTGTTGAAGGAAAGCAGCAGGGAGCTGTTGCTGCATCCCAGGACCTGGTACATCCCTTTCGGGTTGGGTACCCACAATGGCAAGGACCCAAACGCCAAAGGTGAGCCATGGCCAGTGGCCCTGGCTGTTCCCAGGCTGGTGTTTGACCTCAGTTGTTCCAGATTTCCTCCCTGCAGCTCTTGGCCCAGCCAGCACAAGGAAAATGTGATTACTGGAGCAGGCAGTGCAGTAACCAAGGAAACCAAACAAACATCCCCTGCTCTGTCTGAGCACAGCCCAAACCCTCCACTGCTTGGGGTGGGGTGAAGGGAATCAAGCAGCAGGCAGCGCCCAGCATCCCCTCCCTGTCTGGCAGCAGCAGGGACAGGGACAGCGGGTGGCTGTCAGCAACACTTAGTGGCACAGGACCCAGACTGGAGGGAGGTGATGGGCCTGGTGTGTTATTCTGGGGATAAATGTCACATCATTTCAGAACTCTTTTAGGGCTTCTGTGCCCTCAGCACGCCATTCTCTGGGGCATCCTTCAGCTGAACCATGTTCTGCATGCAGCACAGAGCACTCGGGTCTGGTCATCACACGCTTTCTGGAAGCAGCTGTGGTCCTCAGCAAGGCAATGCTGGGGCAGCAATCCTGGCTGCCTGAAGGGGTCTTTGCTTTGCTGTGACTGACCACTGGGCACCCATGCAGGTGTAGAGCCCGGGCTGATAGCTGTGATGGCAAAAGCACAGTTCAGGTTAAGCTTTCACAGCTGCTGCGCAGTGCTGCTGCTTCATCGGGCATAAGGGAGCTTTTTGCCTTGCCACCTGCAGTAGGGCCGAGCAAAGAGTAAGGAAGCTAGAGACAAGCAAGGGACTGGCTGACCATGGCACTAATTACAGAGCTGATCCTACACAGCTGTTGGAGCCAGTCCTGTCCTGTCTCTGCCAGGCCAAGCGCTGCCTACTCAGCCCAGCTGTGCCCCATCTGTAGCAAATAGCCTGGGATGGGGGGAGCCTGTCAGGATGCTGCAGGGGGCTGGGCTCAGGCCGTGCTGGTTTTATACTCAGTAGGAAGAGGCATCCCCTCACCTATCTGCCTCATTGCCTTATTTCAGGCTCCCAGTTTGGAGGCATGGACCAGCTCTCTGTGCAGCACCTTCCCAAAGGTACTTTAATTTCAAGGTAAGATGGAGGGTTTCTAAATCCCCCTGTAGTACAAATACAAAATAAATCAAATGCCGGCAGGTGCTGCCTGTAGTGCCATGAGCTTGGCTGATCCTTGCCATTCACCTTCCCACTGCCCATCTCTTCGCCATCACATGACTGATGCATAGGATAAAGGCACTCTGGGGACAGCCAGGACAGGTGCTGGTGGCAGAGTTCCTGTGGTACACAGGGAAGGCATGCCAGGATTTCTCTTGTGGGAAGAATTAGCCAGACCTGTTTTTTTATTAACTTGTTTTTGAGCTCTTGCTGGGGTGCTGAGCACGAGCACTGAGCTGCTATTATGTGCATAACACAGCAGCTGCACAGCTCAGCCCTGCCTGACCCGTGACCACGGTGAGAGTCGGGGATGGAGCCTTCCCTGCCTCCCAAGGCTCTTCCGGGCACACAGGGAGCAAACAGCCCCACTAGTGTAGCTGCTCCCCAGCAGTCCTGGCTGGAGACATAAAGGAGAGCAGCGTTCCCTGCCGCTGCCCTTCGCCATGTGACGGCCGGTCATGCTCCCACTGTCTGCGTGGGGATTGTCTCATCCCGCTGGCATGTTCCCACCGAGCAACACGTTCACAAGCACAATGCGGCCCCTGTGCTCCGCGGGGGATTTGTCAGTACCTGCTGGTGGCCTGGCTTTCATTACTATTGTCATGGTTATTACTACAGCCGCTCAGCCAAGGGACCAGAGGCTTATCTGCATGCACAGCCAGGCCCTCCCCGATGGCTGAACCTTGGCCACAAGCATCCCGCTGCCCGCAGTTCCTTCCGGCTCTCACGGCTCTCTGGGCTGCGGGAGGGAAGGAACAGCTCCTGGGATGCTGCTGGCATGGGGTGAGAGCAGAATGGAGTTTGAGGGAGCACCGGCTGAAAAGTGCCAAAGCTTCCCTCAGGCTGGGAGCAGAGCGCGTTGCCATTGCCTGGCTGTATTGCTGTGGGGAATGGACACGTTTTGCATTTCTCCTTTTCCTGCAGGATCTCAGTACAAACCCCCCTCTGGGACGGTGAATAGAAGGGGTGTATTTTGGGCTAGGAGAAGGCTTGTTAGTGGAGGCACGAGGCCAAAAGGGGGTGGGGACGGTCTTTTCTTCAGCTCTTCAATTCCTTGCAGAAATTTCAAAGGAGCTGAGATTATTTTTCAGTGGGGAAAAAAGGGGTTGTGGGGAGTTCAAATGAGGGGTCATGCCAAGCATGGACCAGTTCCCTGTTCCCTACAGAACAAATGAGTGGGAGCAACCTGGCTCAGCTACCTCAGCCTTTCTTCCTGCACTTGCCCAGGACCAAACCCTGACCCTGCACCTCCAGAAAGGACCGGGGCACCCCCAGCTGCCTGGATTGCAGGACACGGGGGGACTGGAGCGGAGCAGATGCAGCTCCTTGACTGCCACAGTATCCTCCAGGCAACCCTGCAGAGATACGGGCCTTTTCTTGTCGGCCCTGCCCCAGCAAAAACACAGCAGGGCAAGGGTAAGTCCCAAGGGCTCTCCGCTCCTTTAGCCTTGGGAGAAGTAGCTGGAGTGGAAAGCTGGGAATGCTGCAGAGAAGCGTTCAGGGTCACACACGTGGAGATGGGATACTCGGACACCGTGGCCGCCTGAGCATGAATTCCCTGCACAGTCCCTTCTCAGTCAGCTTTCCTGACCTCGTGTTGCAGCAAAGCAAAAAATAACCACAGCCTTGGTAAGAGGAAATGCACCAGGAGAGTGGAAGGGAAGCGGTGGTTTTGGCAGAGCCCATGCTGGGAAAACGAGGAGGGATGAGACGGGGGGGGGGGGGGGGGGGAGGAGGACACGGCACTTTATAACCCCTCTGTGCAGCGGTTTCATTGCCTGCACTCCTCCAAGCCATCTCCAAATCCCCTGCGTCTCAGAACTAAAAATATCCCTGCCGCCCAGAGCTCTTTTCCCCAGCAGAGGCTGTCATAAGACCCTGCTATTTACGGGGCCCAGATTCAATTCCTGCAGCCGCGGGAGGATGAAAAAGCCGGGAGGGCAGCACGGCGTGCGGAAGGGGACAGGCTCGGCGTGCAGGCAGGGGAATGGCTCCTAGTTATCCCACACCGCTGTACGTGCTTTGCTCTGCTCGCTCTCTTCTGCCCTTAAACCCTGCTGGTGCGGGGGCACCTGGTGCTCCGGGGGGCTCAGGGACAGTCACCTCTGCTCCTGTCCTGTGGCTAACAGGTCCCCGAGCTCAGTCGCTTCCCAAGCAGGTGCCCCCACTGCGCATCCCCATCCCGGGCTCGGGGCTTTCCACGCATTCCCCTTCCAAATCAGCCGGACCAGCAGGCTGCAGCTGCGGGGCAAGCCAGGATTTGGGGTGGTAGGACTTCGGGGGGGACATCGCCGCTCGGCAAGAAGCCCCTACAGCACGTTGCAGGGCAGTGGGAGACGGTCCCACCCTCCCGACCCCACTCCCCCTCCCTCCGAGCGCTCCCCCGCACTCCGCCTCGCCCAGCACTCACCGGGCAGCCGCCGGCTGCGGCTCCGAGCCCCGGTGCCCGACATACGGCGGCGGCTGCTGAGCCCGGGCCGGCTTCAGCGCGGGGCTGCCGCTCGCCCATGGCCGCGCTGCGGGGCGGTGCTCGGTGCTGCGGGGCGGTGCCAGCGAGCGGGCGGTGCGCGGGGCTCGGGGGGCTGCGTGGGTGCCGGAGCCCGGCGGGGTCTCTGCGGGTCTGGCTGCCGTGCGGAGGCCCCGTTGCAAGGAATGAGGATGCACGCTCTGCTCGCTGCGTCCTTTATTTTTTATTATTAGTAGTATTATTTTCTTTTCTTTGGCTAAAAGGAATCTCCAGGCGTTGTTTGCATCCTTCTCCTGTTGCCTTTGCTGTCTGCTCTGCTTGCTGGAAGCTGGGCTGAGCTGGGGACCTGTTGCCTGTGCTTTCCACAGCTGCTGGTGTCACCTCGTGCAGGTGACGTTGGTGACAAGGGGTGAGCCTTGCTGGTGTGGATGCGGGTACCTGCAGGCCTGGCTTGCTCCCTGCCCACACCGGGCAGTGTGCCCACCCCGTCAGCTGTCCCCACTGACCCTTGCTGTGAAGGCGAGAGGTAGGGCCAGGGAATGAGCTCAGCTCTGTGCTATGCGCGATGTCTGCACCCATTGGCACCGCTTCACGCCACAGTGCACTGAGGCCGCTCCCTTGCTCAGGATTCTCTGCAGCACCCCGAGGTCCCCAGGGCTCTGTGCTACCCATGCCCCCACACTGGGCACGGCACTGGCGGTGCTGAGGGCCCCCACATGCGGGCATCCCCATGCTCCTCCTGCCCAGCTGGGTGGGGGCTGGGAGCCATGATACCAGTCACCCGCAGCCTGACTCATCCCAGCTCTCCAGCACAAGCAGTGCAGCTCAGCAGGGCACTCATTTTCTTCCAATTAAATTGATAAGGCCTCACGTAATGATTCTCACTCGTGACCAAGCGTGCCTGCTCCTGGCCAAAGGGCAAGAGGGGACACTGAAGGTGGAGTTCCCACTCGAGGTAGGGAGCCCTGAGAACAAACCTCTGATTGATACCCACAGGGATGGAGCGTCCCAGCCCCACTTGTGCTGCTGGGGCAGGCCCATTGCATTGTCCTGTATCACCGGCACTCACCCCAACCGCACTGCCCAGGTCCCTGGGAGGTGTCCCCAGGAGATGCGGGTCACCGGCCCAGGTAGGGGATGACACATCTTCTTTCCAGGACACTGAGCTCAGCTCCTGCTAAAAGTCCCGGGGGGACCCAGCATCAAAGTGTGGTCGTCATCAAGGGAAAATGCAATGTGACTCGTTCCTCCTGCTGCTCCCGGTCAGGTTTCTCCCTTCTATTACAGGTTTGCAGCAAACAGGAGGTGAGTCAGGGCGTGTGGGGTAGGAGGCAAGGATGGAGCTGGGGAGGGAGCAGCTGCTCAGTGAAAGGTGAGCTGGTGCTAGGCAGGTGAATCATTCTGTGGGGGAAATCGATCGTAATCCTCACAAGCAGCGCTGGCAGTGAGGCACAGCTTGGCTCGTTCAGTAAATTGCAGAGCAAAGAGAAAAACAAGGCAAGGCTTTTTTTTTTTCTTTTTTTCTTTTTTTTTTTTTCTGAGGCAATAAATTGTGAGGGAGCAGCCTGCAAAGCTGCAGCAGCCGCGTTCCCTGGGCTCCTTAAAAGGGAGATTTTAGTCTGGGACAGCAGGGAGACAGCAAAGTCATAAACACCCTCACAGGAATGTGGCTGCTGAGAAATGAGGCTCCCGCAGCAACGGGGGGAGCAGGGCCATGCCTGGCACCTTGGCCGTGCCCCAAGAGAGCACCGGTGTCCCCACATCTGGTGGTCCCCAGGGGGGTCTGACCTAACGCTGTGTCCCTGTGTCCCCAGGTCCATGCCATGCAGACATCCCCGTGGCTGGCTGGTGGCACGGGAGCTGGCAGAGCCGCGGGGCAAGGGATGGCTGCTCGCATCTGTGACTGCCCTGTGCATTTGGGTAGGGGGTTCCCTTTTTACTCTTTTAATCTTTTCACTCCCACGGGATCTACAGACTGCCCCTCAGGGATATTTGTTTCTGACACAGTCCTGTGCTTTTCTCCCACACCAGCATGTGTTGCATTTCCGTTGAAGCCAGATGGCAGGGATGCCTGCACGGACCGTCAGATCGGAGCCACTGACTTTGGATGGGCTGCCAGAGCTGGGTGAAGGCATGGCTCACCACGAGCCCTGCGGCACTGGCCCTGTCACACCAATGTCACCACACAGCCTCAGCCCCAGGGAGCCAGGAGACACTTGGCACAGGGCTGGGGGCAGGTTGGGGCTGGAACAGATGCTGGTGTCCAGAAGGACCGCAGAGGAAGAGCCATCCCACCATGCAAGGTAAAGACAAGCACTCTTTGTTGCTGTGTTCTTCTCACCCTTAAGCCGCTCCATCCCTGTACCCCCACTGAGCTCTCCCTCCATCGAGCTGATCTCCCATTGAGCTGTCTCTCCATTGATCCATCTCTGCCATTACAGGGCTGTCCCCATTCTCTTTGCACAGCTGGGTGCTGGGACCAGAGTTCTGGTGTCACAGAAGCGTGAGGTCACAGCCCATGACACTGTGGCCACCAGCAGTGCCAAGAACAGCACCCAGCACCTCTCCCCACAGCTTTGCATTGCCATCTGAGGCCCCAAAATGAAATCAGCTGCACCCCAGGAGGTACAACACTATGGCATGGCACTGCACTTCCTGAGCCACCACCATGGGGACATCACAGGGAGTGGACCCTGTCAGAGGGGTTGGGGTCTCCATGTGCCTTTGGCAACACCGTGAACTGGGAGAAGGCCCCAATGATTTGCCCACCCCTTGCTCAAATTAAGCATCTTTGCTGCGTCCCCAAAGAAGCCCGGGGCACCCCAGTGGGATGATACTCTCTGGGATGAGCTTGGTGCCACCCTAACCCTAATCGTGACCCATGGCTGTTTTCTCCCTCTCTCAGGCTGGAGACCCAAAGGACAAGCCCTGCCCGCTGTGCACCATGGAGCAGAAAAGCCGCGTCTGGAAAGTAAGGGTCCCATGGCGTCACCGTGGGGGCTGTGTGTCATGGGATGGGCGCTCACCTCTACCCCTGCCCTCCCGCCCCACAGGCACTGAAGTCACTGACGCTGCTTCGGCTGCTTCGGAGCACAAACCGCAGGGTGCAGCGGCTGCACGCAGTGGCTGTGCGGTGCTGGCGCTCACTCACTGCACAAGGGCTGCCCGGTGCCACGTCACTGCTCCCCAGGTAGGTAGGGGTGTAGAGCCCATGCCCCCACCCTGCTGCTCTGCTGGGAAGGGACTGCAGGGGGATAAAGCCCAGGCGTGTGAATCAGAGGTGGTTTGGGGTGGTGTGGGGAGGGCGCTGGGTTCGGCCTTAATGGAGGTCTGCAGACAGGGGCAGCCCATGGGGTACACTGAGCCATGACCCACACCCAGTGCTGGCACACAGCCCCTCTGGGCAGCACAGACACAGAATGCTTTATGGGATTAGGGAATGTCACCACTTGCCAGAGCCAGAGGAGGATGTGGGCAGCCCTGAGACCAGCTCAACCAGCGGCACCGTGGATGCACCCATGGACCCAGAAACAAGCACACCACCAGCAACTGCGGAAGCCGAGCAGGACTTACTGGGGACCCTTCCCCAGCGCTTCCATATGCCAGCCCCCAAAGTGCTGTGCCGGCCTTCAGCCCAGCGCTGGGTCAAGCCCTGCTGCACCCGCTCCTGTGGAGAGAGCCTGGAGCGCACGCTCACCATCCACTACCCCCAGTGACCACTATCGGTATGAGCACTGCCCTCACTGAGCAGGGCCATCTCCCCGAGCCCCAGCACAGCTCATCAGCTGCTGGCTTCCCTTTCAAGACTGCCTGAGGAGTTGGAGGAGAGCTGTCAGGAGACCTGTGGGGTGATGCACTCAGCCTCCTGCTATGAATAAAGGGAGTGGCCTATACCTTACCAATGATGACTGTCTGCCTCAGAGCTGCTTTTAGTTTGGGTTTCCACTGTGTTTATAAGGGGTTTCTGCTCACCTTGGATTCAGGGGATGGAAAACGCTGGGGGTGCCAGAGCAGCCCTCCCCCCAGGTGCAGGGATAGATGCGTACAGAGAGGTGGAGGTCTCTCCTCCAGGCACCCCAGGACACTCTGTGCTCATCCCCATAGGGCTCAGACACCACCAACCCCCATAGTGATGCTTTCAAAGCACCAGAAACCTCCTGCTCCCATCTGGGCTGGGGTAACTGAAGAGTGACTCATTGGACAAAAGCCAGGATCGAGCTGTAAAGATGCACAGTACCGTGTAATCCCCTTAAGGATATTACAGCAATGGGAGCTGCTGGTGCCAGAATCAACAAAGAACGTTTTATAGCTGGAGGTGCTAAAGTTGAAGGCTTTGAAGCCATATACACTTCAGGCTTTGTTCAACGTGATACACTGGGTTACCCGGGGGGCTCAAAGCACAGCCTGAGAGCATGGCAGCAGCCCCACAGCAATGGCAGCTCTCAGAGCAATACTGGGGCAAGCACAGAAAGCACCAAATGCAGAGCAAGAGCACAAGGAGAGAGCGTGAACCCAGAGCAACACTCACTCTGCCCAGATTTCCACTGCTGGAGGGCCCTTCTGCACATTTGGGGTGACACATGAGAGCTGCAGCCTGGTTTGACAGCGGCTTTCAGCTGTGCACAGAGCAGTGCGCTGCACAGCACACCAGGGCCAGTCCAGCAGATGGCACTCAGATTGCATGGTGTTGGGGCTGCGCAGCGTGGGGTTGCACAACTAGGGATTCGTGGAAAGGGACAGGATTGTACAAGGCTGGGAAGGGGCAGGGCTGCACAACTGAGGGTTTGTGGGAAGCAGGAGGGTTGCACGAGTCTGGGAAGCTTCGCAAGGGATGGGGTGTGTGTGGGATACCAGGTGCACCCTAGCCCTTGAGACCCCAAATCCCACAGCTCTCCATGCAGCTCTATGTGCTGAGCTGCCTTTTGCCAGGCTAAGGAGGCAAGTGCTGGCAAAGGGGTGTAATGGGGTCCATGGGCACAGGGCGCTTAGATGTGAGGTGCAGGCTGCATGCAGCCATGAGTGCTAGCAGAGGGCTGCAATGAGAACTGTGCTGCCCGTGGGCACTCATTAGCAGCGGCTCAGCCTCTTTGTTAATTAACCATGGCCAGCCCCACTAATTAGCTGCGGCCAGAGCTGGCTGCCCTCCCCACAGAGGTGGGCGGGGATCCTGCAGGCCATGGGGGTACCAGGGCTGGAGTGCAGGTAGTGGCATGGGGCGGCAGTGGGGCACAGCTGCATTACTTGTGGCACTGGGTAAGCCTGGGGCTGGGGTCTGGGTTGGGGTCTGAGTATGAGAGCCAGGGAGATGCTGCACGGTCTGAGTTCAGGAGATCTGGGTGTGGGAAATATCTTGGGCCTGGGATGTCTGGGTGCTGGGGTCCCCTGCCCCCAGAGGTCCCACATTCACACCAACCCCTTGGTGCCAGCAGGGCACCTGGCCATGCTGCTGGCATCGGGCACCGCCTGCACCAATGTGTACCGAAGGGTCTCTGACTGCGTCCTGAAGCTGGGAGAGAGCATGGCCACATACGGGGAGGAGGACAGCATGGAGCTGCAGGGGCTGCACAGGGTCTGTGGGTGAGTACAGCTGTGTGAATCGCTGCTTTCATGTTTATTTGCCTTCCTCCTTGCTAGGCATTGAGCAGATGGGAGCTGGTTGTGTCCTGCTCTTTCTTCCCCTTTCTGCACAGACAAATCATCTCAGGGTGCACAGCCTACCCGGGACGTGGCAGGATGCTGGGATGCAAAGGGAATTGCTCAGCAGCGTGTCTCTGAGCATGTGTGTTCTTGGTGTTGGGAACAGCAGGGCATGCAGCACAGCGCGTACTGTGTCTGGCTGCTGGGGGCTGATTCTTCTCTGCTGAAACTCCCAGCTGCAGGGCGGGTAAATGTGTAGGAGGGGGCTTTGAACAGGGACATTAAATAGAAGGGATGGAGGAAGGGGTCTTCCCAGTGGGGCAGGGGGCTCAGGACCTCCCTGGACAGCTGACTTCTTGCACCAGTCCTGGTAAAGTGGTGACAGCTCATGACAAGCCTTCTGTGACCAGAGGAAAAAGATGATGACGTCCCAGTTTCCTGCCAGGAACTACTTCTGAACAATTGGCCTTTCACCCCATCCTTTCTCAGCTGCTATCATCCTTCTGAGAATCACGGTCTTCTCTCTGGGTACGTGACTTAGGGGTGGAAGTGGAGCTGCAAGCATTGCGCCAGCAGCGTGGGCATCTTGGTTCCCTAAGGGCTGTGTGACCGCAGCCCAGCAGCTGAGCAGGAGGGCTGAGTGGGGCAAAACTGCGATGTGCCATCCCTGACCGAAAGCAGAAGTGGGTTGGGAGCTGCATTGTGCCACCCGTTACCCAAAGGTGTGAGCCAGGCTGAACCCTCACCTCACCTGGCAGCAGGCTTTCTCATTATCTCAGGATATTTATTCTGCCACGGTGACTCTGTTTAATGAACTCGATCACAGCTGGCATTCTGACGTAAGCTTGGTAAGAAAACTAAATAAAGTGCCCTCATCCGTGTGTCTGGAGGAAGGTGCCGACTCCAGAGCAGGGCACTTAGACAAAAATGGGCTGTCCTGTTCTGATTCTGGGGTCTGTGCTCCACTGCTGGGCTGGGATGTGAGCCTGGTGGCCCTGGGTGGGAAAGGGGCAGAGCCACTGCTCATCTTTTTGGTGCAAGACCTGGGGAAGGTTAGCAGCAAGAGTGGCTTAGAGCCTTATCTATCCTGTGGACAGATTATCATTTTGAGAGAAACCACAGCTCCAAACCACACTGGTGACCCATGCTGAGGTCTTGCTTGCAGCTACTGGGGAGCTCTGCCAGCCAGTGCTGCCTGTGCCAGCTGGAGGAGTCACCAGGGCTGCGGCTCCAGAGCTGAGTGCAGGCCATGGCATTGGCTGAGACTTTCAGGCTCCTGCTGTTTTATTTTGTGGGTTTGCATCTACAAAGCAGAGACCTCACCTGTGAGTTCAGCTGTGCTGGGACATGCTGTCGTGCTGTTGTTCACACAGCAACCTCCCAGGATGTCATCATCCCTTCCCCAGCACAGTGCAGCACTATACAGCAGCCTTTGGTTCTGGCACTGAGTCAAATGCTCTGCTAGTCCCAAACACTCTGCAGCTGAAATAACCTAAATAAACCTCCACAAAGCAGCACACCAAACCCAACCAGACAGAGATGCCTGCTCCATTCCTCTCCATGCAAGGCAAGGAGGCGCAGCTCAGCCTGATGCTTGCTGTCCTCACCTGGGGGCAGCTGGAGCTCATCCAATGCTCTGCAGCTGTGGGCAAAGAGCTTATTGGGAACAGCTCAAAAGCAGCTTCTCCAGAGCCAGCTGGCTTCTTCAGCAAAGGTAAGTAGAAGCTGAAGGGCAGACACAGCACAGGGCTGGTGCTGGAGTGTGGTAGGCCAGAGGGACAGCACCCATCATGCCCCACATGGAAGTCTTGTTGGGATGCTGAACTTTTAATCTTTAACAGAGTGGGCGTTTCCTGTTGGGCTACTCTCTGTGCTGGTTCTGGTGCTGGATAACTCACACAAAATATTGAGGCTGCAGATGTTCACAGGGTTAGCTGGGCTCTGCCCACTCCTTCGTGCTGTGATACAGCAATGGGATTAATGGTGTGGTTCTCTGGTGCAGGTACTGGGATGAATTTCACGCCTGTGCCCTGACAGCGCTCTGGGAGTGCCAGAAGGAAGCAGCAGCCATCTGGGAGATGCTGAGGAAGGAGTCCCGAAAGCTCAAATTCCAAGGCAGCCTGTTTGACCTCTGCAGTCCCAGCACAGCCCAAAGCTTTGCCTGGCCCTGCGTTCCCAACGTGTCAGTCCTAAGCATCCCCCTCATTATCACTTGGCTGAACTTATAGACCTCAGCTCCGTAAGTACCACAGCAAAGGTGCTGGCAGCACACTGGGGCTCCTTTCTGATTGTTTGCTTTTCCAGACCCTTGAGGAACACAGCGTGCAGTGCTCAGCAGACTCTTAGCTCTGTCCCAGGTCTGTGAGACTCCGAAGAGTTCAGCAGCATCTCGTGGGTTTTGCTATTTCTCTGTAATTTGGGACATTTGTCCCCTTTGGCCTCAGGGCACAAGCAGAGCTCTGGCTGCCTGCAGGGGATTTGGGGGAAAATGGGAAGTGAGTCAAGAACACCAGATTCGTTTTGGACCCTTCCATAGCCGTTGGATGGAAGCCTGTTTGTTCAGCTGCCTGTTTCCACAATGCCAGCTCTCCAGGTTTTCTATTTGGGCGCTGTGCACCTTGTGAGGTGCAGGGGGTGGCGTCCATCCTGCAAAGAGCACAGAGGGACTGGCCTTCTTTCTGTGAGGATGCATTGAAAAACCCCACTAAAGAATAGTCGCAGGTGCATGACCTCTTTCCTAGCACACATCTGGACTCCTGAGTAATTCCTGTGTTATGTGTAGGTCGCTTTTCTAAGGAAAAGGCAAAAAAAATCTTTGGGGGGAGGGGAGGCGATGTCAAGCAGTGACAACAAAACCTTTTTATGGTAATTCTTTTGATGTTTTTCCCAGTAGTGTTTGTAAGCAGCTCTGTGGGTGACTGTGTGTAATTTTATAGTATTAAATTTTGTTGCAGAGGTTGAAGCTATTTGTCCTGCCTCCTGTTTGTAGTGCAGTCTCTTCTAGCCTCCTTTGCAGCTCAGAGCATTGTTAGTTTTGCAGCTTTGGTACAAGCACAGAAAGTATTTGCAATAGAGAGGGTGCTTGCATGCAATTTCTGGGTGTGCTAGAAAAACTCAGTGTTATTGGGAATACAATGCAGCTGTGTGTGTAAGGAGGCCAAAAAAAGCTCTGCCCTGCCTTAATGTGCAGGGGAAGGGGAGCCACGGAGACCCGGTGTAGCCCGGCCTGGGGTCAGCCCCTCACTAAGGGGAAGCACAGTGAGTCTTGCTTGGTCTTTCTACTGCTTTCAGTACATGCCCCATAGAGTACTGCCACTCCTGAATGGGGAAGGAGCTGGTTTTCATCAAGCTCTGTATTAGTGCTTAACAGCTGGATGTGGCTGTGAATTTCATGTTCTAATTAAGAGAACCATCTGTTTTTCATCAGTATTTGAAATGTCTGTGTTTAACTAACAGGGTATTTCAGTCTGACTTACCTAAGTATGTCACACATCGCTCTGGCTGTTTTCAGACTGGCCGCATATCAGGGCACTTGCTTTGTTTTTAGGATGGGAATAGTGGTTTGGGGCTTTTTAATGACTGCTCACATTCCTTTCCTGGTACTCATGTCCTTTCTCTTACTATTCTCTCACTTACCCATCCAAGCTCCTGCAGCTGTAGGATGGAATGAATGAATGGAGGCAAATACCAAGACATAAGATGGGGTGGAGCAGCTGGTGTTCAGACAGCACTCCAGAGCAAGGTTGAACCCAGGCCTTCAGCAGACACTATTCATGTACTCAGCATCTCTGGCACAATGCCTGATAATGCGTAGTGGGGAAGGGGTGAGCCAGGGTGCTGCAGAGCCTGCCCTGAACCACTACAGTGCTTTAGTTCTCCTCCCTGCTCTGCTCCAACAACAGTGTATGCTATTCTACGCTGTATTCCCTTCCCTCTATTGCCTCCTCTTCTGCTTGTGGTTTGTAGTGGAGGGAAAGCTGAGCAGGTGGGCATCCAAGGCTGCAGTCTTTTGCATCCAGATCACGTATCTGATCTTTGTTTTGAATAGGTGTTTTATGCCCATCTGGAAACAAAGCACAACTCTCAACAATTCCCTTCTTTTGCTTCTCTTTGAATTTGGCATCTTCTCTTAAAATGTTCAATGTTTGGATGGCTTTGGGGAAGGGGAATGTAAAAGTCTGAGCAGAGATCTCCAAGAAGTCATCATTTGCAAAACCTTGGATGCGGATGGCTAGCTGATGTTACCGCTGCCTCTGAGAAGAGCAGGGGTTAGGGAAAATCTTCCCTAGAAGCAAATACTTCAACTCCACTGCACACAGGAAAAAGAAGAAGATTCATTAAGGAACAAAGACCATCTGTCACCATTCAGGTACCACACCAGGTATGGAGGAGCAGAAATTCTTAAAGCCAAAGATGCTGCTCAGATCTGACTGAACGTACGCCAAGTGAAAAGTAGGTCTCATAATATGGGAGTGATGATTTCAGAAGTTCCCTTCTCAATCTGCGTGTAATTCTTAGCAAAGCTTCCCCTATCACTCGGACAACTACAGTAAGTTTCTCTATTAAAAAAAAAAACAAAACACTATTCAGATTTAGTTCTCAAAGGGAGAAGACTTAAAAGCCTTTCTGTTCCCACAGCACGCTTCATGCTAATGCAGTGCAGCGTGTTGGATGTTCCACAGCCTCAGTGTTAAATCCAGGTGCACCAAGGACTCCTCTCGTGGCCCTTCTCTACCTAAGGATCTCCAGCCACAAGGCTGCACCAAAACTTCACATCCCCCTGTAAGGGTGGTCACTGAGGCACTCAGAGCCTGTCTTACCCTTCAGAAAGTGAGGAAGGAAGTATTCCTTGGTCTGAAGTTTTCATCCTTGTTCTTCCAGGAGAACAAAGCATCTCTATAATACAGTCTCAACAATCCCAGGATCAGCTGTCCATTTTCCTTTAAGGAATGGCAGTACTGTGACTTTCCTTCCTCTGCCTGTTCCCAGGGATCTGGGATGTTCCCTCTCAGTACCAACAGCAAACAGCAGGAGAGGACAAAATGACCCTGAAAGAGCCTTAAAATACAACCCATACCGAGCTGGAGTCTGGCAGCCCCAAGGCAGAGCGTGCCCTCTGCTGTGCACCCTGATCCCAACCACGCATGCACATCTCTTTGCAGAACGAGATACTGACACCTACTGGAAGACCAAGCACTGCTTCATGTCTAGGCTGAACGTGACTGGAAGGAAGGCAAGTATCCTCAAATATGGGAAACCAGAAGGCTTGGAGCAGGGATGAGAAAGCCTTGCTGAACACACAGCAGAGTTAGAAGAGGGGAAGCAGTAACAGATATGCCTGAACTTGTGTTAACTGCTGCATCTGAAAGACTGCTTCTAGGCATGTGATAGCACTAAAACTGAGCTTAAAGGGGTTTTGGTCAGGAAGAGGTCCTGGTGAAATCTCAGAAGCTGTGCCTAGGCATATGTAACTTGCAACCCTTCCTTCTCTGCAGCAAACTTGCCAGGTATTTAAAACACTCTCATATTGCATGAATTTGAGCAGATTGATATCAAAGTAGGAGCTGAACTACAGTGTCCCCCAGTAACAAAAGAGCAACTTCAAAGAATTTATCATCTGCAACTCAAATCATCCCACCAATTCTCAACAAGCCAAATTAGCAGGTAATTTGCACAAATTAACGTTTACAAACATTAACGTACAAAAGGAAGTTACCACAGCGAGATGTTGCACAGCAGTTGTTCTTCCTTCAGAACTTGCTTTGCTCCCTTTCAGGTTCTTGCAAACCAAACGCCCCTCAGCGGCCGCCCTGCAGGACGCAGGTCTGCTTGTGCGGGCTGAGGGACCCGAAGGAACAGCTCGGCCTTACCTCCTAGCAGCGACGCTGCTATTTGTGACTGCCCCCATGGGTGGGGTTATTGGAAGCGCCTCTAAATGAAAGCACGTCCTATCACTCTGAGAAACAAGCAGCAGTTTCTCACCTGAATAAACGTCACCTCAGCCAGATCAGATCTGCTGTTTTGTTTTTTTTTTGTTTGTTTTTTTCAAGTCAGAGCTAAGAACCAGGCAAATATGAACAGCTCTTGGAAACCTTTGCAAGCTTACCCGAAACAGCTCCAGCCTAGGACTGAGCACGTGGAACCCCTGGACTGCTGACACTCCTTCCGAAGTGAGCATTACGTTGGCTGACTTCCCTAGGCAGCACCCACAGATGCCTTGATTACAGAGGAGATGTATGAGATATTTACTGCAGGAAGTTTTATGTGCCCTAAACAGGGGACAGCCTACAAATGGTGTTGTTCTCTGGCTGTATCTTCCTCTGTTGCCATGGTACAGACATTCGTGGTATTTTTTGAAGTGCTCAGCTTCCCAGGAGAACTGTAACACGCTCACAGCAACATCATACTTTTATTATTACAAAAGATTTCTTCAGCAAACTGCTGTCTGACATCTCTATGTATTAAACATGGAAAGAGCAAACAATCCCATCTAACGTTACAAGGTTTTTAGGGTCTCAGCTGGTGATCCAGGTAAGTACAACCATTTTCTTTCTCACCCCATCCATTCACTTCCTTGACTTTTCCAACCGAAGCCCAAGTGTCAGCCCAGACGCAGCAGCTCCCAGCCCCACTGCTCATAGTGCCAGCTCCTGCAAAACAAGCTGACCATTGCAGTACCCATACAGGGACTTTTCACATGTGTTAAATTCCAGATGCTCCTCCTTGTGAAGTTTTGCTACCTGGCTTTTAACAGTCTCAAGAGTGAAGAGTTTAAGAGCACGCTTCCCATACAGTCATTAAATGCTTAGTGTTAATAAAATAAACATCTTCTCCTCCTCTGCTGTCTGATGATGACAGAGGAGATGCTCACGCTCACACAGTCTTTAAAAAACAACAAAAAAAAAAGTCTCAACAGACCTGCTGTGCTTCTTCAGTGACGACTTTCAGGCATTAGATCTACTTGTGCTGGAAACCATGACGCAATGCAGCATGTTGTTGCCAGAGCAAGTTACACATTGGATTTGGGAGCTGAATTCAGTGGGATTTCCCTAAGTTCTATCCTCATGCAGAGGTACTCCCCAATTGCAGCCATCAGTGCCGTGCACACGATGTGCACCAGCCACCACGTCAGCGTCGAGGGAAAGTGTGAGTTATAAATCCAGCAGCCCAGAAGATGGAAGAAATGAACTGTGACTGTGAAATCCAAGCACTGTTTTCCACGCCGGATAAAGTACAGCAAGCCCAGAGCACTGCGAAGTAAAGATAGATGAATAATCAAATTGCACCGTGCCTGTGGAAAAGGGATACAGCAAGAACTAACAGAAGTTACTGGTGCTGCTTATTCAGCTGTTTCAAAACTCAGCCATTTTAGGGATAGGTTGTTTCTCACCTTACTCACAGATGCTGCTGCAAGATTTAAGTGGCTTACAGCATTTTAATTACATGATGGCAGGGAAATGAGCTTTCAGTTTAAAAAGCCTGACTGGCTCTCTGTGCAGTCTCCCCCAGTAATCCTTGCCCAGTGGCAGGTGCAAAGTACATTACTGTTTATAGGTCAGCGTTTGCTGAGGCTCATTAATTCTAACTTTTGGTAAAATCTCTCACTGAGGCAGTGAAGTAAAATGTCTTATCTGGTATCTAGAAAGTCACCTTTGGAGTCAGCAGTTCCCATCTGCGCTCCTCTCCAGACAAGAGCAGGGAATAACCTGACCTCAGCAGACATGCTCATCAGGCACTGGGCTTCCAGGAGATGTTTTGGGAGACGCAGTAGACTACACTGAATTCTCTTAAAGTTCAATGTTATGAAAGAACACGCTCAAGACACCAGGACCGTTAGAATGACAGAAGTGCTGTGTGTGCTCCGGCCAGTTGCTGACTTACCAGGTGAGTGCATTGAGGACGAAAGCCATCATGGAGAGCCTCCCAGGCGGAGTTGAGAAGCCTAGAATCTACATAGCATTATTAGTAAGAAATCACAGCACAAATGACAGCCCAGAGCCCGGCCACACCAACACTGCCCTGCGCTGATTATGGTCCACGCAAGGAGCCCCAGCAGTCCTTCTAGTGGGTCTATCTCTGCTTGGGACACCTGTACGGAAAGAGCTGCTGGGTCCACACTGCCAGACTGCAAGGCGAAGGGGATGCGTCCACAGTGGGCTCACAGAATCGTTTGAGTTGGAAGGGACCTTTTCAAGCTATTTAAGACTGCCCAGCAGTGAGTGGGGAGCGGAGGGGCTGCCTCCGCACAGGGCCCCTCCCACACAGCCAGGTGCTCTCCGACACGGGGGGACGCGCAGCCGGAGGGCGCTGGCTCGGCGCCGGGCCATCCGCACAGAGCCCCGCACGGGCCGGCCTGCCTCAGGGCTGCCGCGCGACGGGAAGCGGACACACGGACAGGGCCTGGCGCGGCGCAGGGCCCGCACCCTCACCTCGTCGCTGAAGATCTGGTGGAGGGAGGGCCCGGTGCTGCCGAGGGCGCCGAGGAGGGCGAGCCAGAGCCCGAGCGAGCTGTAGTAGGCGGCCTGCAGCAGCACCATCTGCGCCACGATCAGCGCCGGGTCCCACACGTAGCTGCGGAACTGCGCCGCCATCGCCCGCCCGCCCGGCGCGACGGAAGCGGCCTCAGGGGCGGTGGCGGCGGCGCAGCATGGCGCCCCCGCGCGGGCAGGAGGACTCGGTGGGCCGCCGGGCTGGGGGTCGTGCCGTGAGTCGCGCGAGCTGCTCTGCTGCGGGGCTTCTCCGCCTCCCTGCGGCGGTCCGGTCGTATTTGGGCGGCCTTGTTAAGCAGGCGCAAATTCTGAGCACAGAAGTGCCGTTTGTGCAGCAGCATCTCTCTTCAGCTTGAGGCCGCGGGCTCCGTGCCGCAGCGCAGCAGGGCTGAGCCCTGGCCGCGCCTCTGCGTTTTGGGCTGCTCCTGTCTGGGGCCTGGCTTTTAGGGGGGAGATTTCTTCTGCTTGCCTCTTTTTGCAGAGGCCCCAGTCTGTGCTGTGCTCGTGCTGTGAGCCCTTTGGGGCCTGAACGCCCTCCTGCTCACCTGGCTCCAGACATGAGCTCCGCCAGCGCGGGCAGCACAGCCCGGCAGTGCCCGCAGCCCTGTGGGAGGTGGAGAAGAGCCCCCACCGTGGGTGTGGAATATTTGTGGCTCTGGGAACTCAGATTACGTTCTCTGCTCTTCTCTCGTGACGTTTTGTTCCGTTTCCCAGTATGGGAAGTTCCGCAGCCTGCCTTGCTACGTGTTTCTCCTCCCTCGTGCTGTGGATGTCACTGTGCTGATGCGTGCTGGACACGTTTCCTTCCCTGTTCCCAGACCTGATGCTCCTGACAGGACTGCACAAGGCTGTGGGCTGTGCCTGCCATGCTTTGCCTTGGGCCTTTGGAGAAATGGACTGTGCCAAAGCTCACCAGCTCCATGAGTGCAGAAGTGAGCACGGGAAAATCCCAGGCCCTCTCCGCCTGCCTGCTGGCAGCACGCTGCTGAGCGTGAACTGTGAGACTCAACACTTCCTCTGTTAACTCTTAGTAGAAATTGGTTTCCTTTCCTGAAATCTGCTGTGCTTGCCTCTCTGAGACGTGCAAGCCATCACTTTGCTACTAATTTCCACTTCCTTATTTCTTTTTGAAGCTCTGTAGGACTAAATTTCCTCTGCCAGCAAAAATGAGAGTTGTTTAGTCATCGCTAACCAAAACTCCAAGCTCGTGTCACAGAAGTCCTGGCAGCGCTGTTGATATAATTTCTGGTTGTCTTTCCACACCACAGACATCAGCAACAGTATTTCTGCTTTACCCATTCATGCCTGAAATCACAAGATAGGAGATGTTGTTTAAGGAGGTACCGACCTGAATTCCCTCCAAATTCGAGTCTCCTCCCTGCTTTGTCACTGCCCCAGAGTTGAAGGTAGCCGTGATGTCAGACGTGGGTACAGACTGCCTCTCGCGCAGGGAATGTAACTGTACAGAGGCAATGAAGTGCCGTGGCACAAAGGTTTGCGCTCAG
Organism: Alectoris magna; assembly: GCA_030625065.1. Classification (NCBI taxonomy): domain Eukaryota; kingdom Metazoa; phylum Chordata; class Aves; order Galliformes; family Phasianidae; genus Alectoris; species Alectoris magna. The sequence goes on along the minus strand of CM060576.1, from coordinate 8,869,268 downwards.
TCCTGGGGCTCAACTGCACCCCATCTCATGAATGTGAAGGCGTTTCCTGGCTGGCTTGGCAATGGCGCGTCGCATGGTTGTGTTTGTCCGACTGCACTCCCTGGCCCAGCTCATCCTCCTCTCCAGCTGCCCCTGGTTAGAGGACCGCGTCCTCCTCCTGAAGCATGGGACGTTCTCTCCAAGGGGAGCTTTGCCTCACATCCCCTTTCAGTGGGAAGCGTTGAAGTGGACCTGAAAGGGAAATGTTTGGGGGAAAGTAAGTACATTTTCTATTTCCCTTTTCTTCTTGTTAGTTGAAATGAAAGTTGGAGACGGCTGTGGAGGGAGGATGTGTTAGAAGGGAAAAGGATGTTGAAACACAGAGATCACTGCAGTATATGTTTCTTGCCTGGCTTCTGATTAAATGTCCTTTTTTAAAGAGCTGACAGCTTTGTGTGTGACACCTGCATGTCACCTGCAGGTGAAAGAAGAAATGGCAGTATGCCCAGGGCACAGCAAGTACCTTCAGAAAGTGCCCAGATCACATGTAACTTCTTTATCGGGAGTATGGAATAATACCTTATTTATCCAGTGATTCTTTCCATAAGGAATGGGTGTATAGGGCAGTGGCATTCTTCCTCCTCGGGAATCGTTTCCTAGAACAGGAAGCTATTTGTTTAGGCCATACATATTTTACCAACTGAAGTACAAAGGGCATCTGAACTGGTCTCTGTTCATCTGTCCTTTCCCAGGCAGGTAGGAGTGTTTAAAAACTCTCCCTAACGTTTCTCACTGCTAGAGAATCCCGTGCTAAGCCCATTTTAAAATCCATCTGTAGGAACTGTGCTGAGCTTGGCTGACAAATCTCTTTTCCTAGGACACGCAGTAGAATTTGTGATCTAGAATTGTCCAAGAAGGCTCAGCGTACGGCCCTCTCAGGATTAGACATCTCTTTACTTGTATAAAAACGTGATTCCCCTCACCCTCCAAATGAATTATAGTTGGACACTGCATGTTACCTCCAGCATGTTTGTATCAGGCACTGGGACTCAGCAGGTGTTTTGATTTTCAGGGTGAGGGCTGGGTATGGAACACTGGGTTAGAAACAATCGTGGCCAGCCTACGTTATTTCTCTGCCAACTGTAATTTCGAATGTAAAAGGGAACTGATACGCCTTGAATGTGAACATTTGCTGACCAGAACAAATGTGAGGTTCAGTGGGTGCTCTCTCTTTCTTTTCCTTCTGCTTCCCCTCACTTTCAGCGAGGTTTCAAGAAAGTGCATCTCAGCTGTGTGTTTTTCTGTCTGGGTCTGTTTGTCCCGTCACTCTCCATGAATGTCAGATACCCCCCGTTTTTCTGTGTTGTTCCAGAGAGGAGAATGTCATTATTTTCAGAGGAGATGTTTGAAGGGCAAAATGAAGCCGACTGTGTTATGTCATGGTTTTAAAGAACCACATTATGATTTCAGTGGCTGCATTTCCTCTCTGATGATTGCTTTTGAGATACTGTGGCAGAAACTTTGTGTGTGTGTGTGTGTGTGTGGTAGAGGGGTAGATCTACAAGACGCACTGTGAAAATGTCATTGGTAGAGTCATGTAAATTTGTATCAAAGCTGGAAAGTACATTCTAATTGAGTTTAATTTTCCCTTCTGTTTCCAGAAGCCTCAGATTTCTGTCGCTTTGTTTGCAGGATTATGCACACAGGTGTGGCTGTGATGGACACTGCCCTGCCCAGTCTGTTGAAGCAGGGAAGCTCAACGTGTTCAGAATTTCCTTTGGAGGGAAAACGGTATTTTGTGCCACAAAGAGGGGTTTTGTAGCAGTGTTGAGATATGCGATAACCGGGAAGAGTACTGCCTATCGTGCTTGTATCTAGAGGAAATTAACAGGAAAGTCAGCAGCGTTTGTAGCCACAACACAGGCAGCTGGTTTTGAAAGCACCTTTGTGGTTACTGCCTTACCTGGAAAGAGGGGTTAGAAGGGCCGTGGCCACATACACACAAGTGTAGGAGTCACACAGAGGGTTAGGGAGAATTGCACTGCTTCTGTCCGCCCTGTGCTGCTGAGGCTGTCTCTTGCCTAGCAGATGTTGTCGTGCACATCAACCCATGCAGCGTGCTCTTGTTCCCCTCCACCTTCTGCTGCCTGGCTGTGCAGGCTCCCAGAGCTGGAGGCTGACTGCAGCGGGGCTCCCTGCCTGCTCTTCCATGAGCTCCTGTGTGATGAAGTGTGGGTGACAAAGAAAGGCAGCAATCCAGCTCATAGCAAGCAGCCCTTCCTCAGCCTTAGTGGCCCTGGGTGCTGAGGAGAACGGGAGGTTTGGTGAGAAATTGCTGGGCACAGAGGGGCTGGTACTCAAGGAAGCTCCACCATCGCCTCCAGCCAGCTTCCTGCCCTTACCTAGAGGAGTGCTCTCTTTGGATTTTATTTAATCAAGCTCAGAGCAGCACTCCTTGTCAGTTCATATGATGCCAGCTGGGGATGAAGCTGTGAGGAGAGTCTCCTGTCAGCAAAGCCACAGCTGCAGGCACAGTGCTAACACAAACCAATGAGACCTCTTGGCCCCCAGTTGCACCCCTTGTACTTATTTCTTCCCAAAGGCTGCTTCACCCGAGAGATTGCCTCATCCGTGCGCTTGTTAGCATGTAAAGGTGCAACAGGGGGCAGCTACATGTTCTCATGGGTTAGCTTAGTAGTGTTGGAGCGAGTTGAAAACCAAATCTAGCAGAGTTTGCATCCACAACAGACTGATGGGATCACGGCACACATTGCTCCGTCAGCTGGGTGTTGATTCCCCGGTCAGAATGTATGTTATTCTCAGTAAGGTGAAGCTCAAACGCAGAGCAATGTGATTGCAGTGAACGAGGCACGGGGACAAGGGGCCTCACCCAGTGCGGTTGTTCAGGTGAACCCCAGGCTGTGCAAGGGCAGAGGTGGATGCTGCCAACGGACACAAGCAAACGCTCAGCATGGGGCAAAGTAATGAGTGGCAAAAAAGGAAAAAAGAGAACGCACACACGCACATACAAAAACCCGTCTGCAATAGTTAAACTGTGCTGGAGATGGGTGTTGTTTTTTATTGGCCGCGTGGTGTTTTTTTACGCTTCCCACTTACACAGAAAAGAGACGGAGCGGTTTCGTTTTCCACCTCCGAACAGAACCGCGTGACGTAACGCACCGCTTCAGAACCGCGGCGACGACACAGCGAGAGGCGGACAGAAAACCCCTCCGCTATCTGCGAGCTCAACACCCTCGCTTTTGGAATGCTGCGAAAACCAAACTGGCGCATTCACTTTCCCCCTCTCCATTTCTTCCCCCCTCTCCATTTCTCCCCCCTCTCCTAGTCCCCCTCCCCTCCTCCCTCTCCCCTTTCCTCCACACCGCAGCCCCCCCCATCCTCTCCCCTCCCTCCCCAGCAGACGCTGAACTGTTCCAGCCGGGACGGGGCACGCAGCACACGCCGCTTCGCTTCCCCCCCCTCTCCCGGCGGGGGCTGCGGGCATTCCCTGCGGGGCGGGGCGATGCGGTGGAGGCGCTCCGCCTCCGCGGGCCGCACGGCAGCTATAAGCAGCGCTGCGGCGCGGGACGGCTAGAGTTGCTGCCATCCGCGTTGAAAGTCGGGTTCCGTTCCGATTCAGCGCCCCGCCTCGCCATGCCTTTGCTCCGCGCCGCGTTCCTGCTCGGTCTCCTGCTGGCCGCTGCCGCCGCCGAGTCGGTGAGTGCCGCTTCCCCCCGGTGCCCGCAGCCCCGTGCCTGTGTGTGCCGCTCCTCCTCCCTTCTCGCCCCTCCTGCCTTCTCCTATCGGCTCCGGTGAAATTAGCGCGGGGTGCGCGGGTGCGTCGTGGAAACGAACCGCTCTCCATTCCAGCTTTGATCTCCAACTGCTGGTTATGGACTTACGGCCTTTAAGCCCTCTTTTATTGCCGGTTTATGATGGCTTAGGTGTGCAGTGCGTCGCCGCATCTGGGTGCGTGTTCCTGTCGTACCAGAACGTGGCTGTGACGGTTCATGGTGTCCCCGTGGCTCTCAGACCAACCTTGCTTTTCTAAGGGGATGAATGAATCGTTTAAGACTTTCTTAAACGTAAGAAAGTAAAATAAAGGAGTTGCAGTGTTTCAAGCTGGTACGTGTGTGGTCCTCCCTGTGGAGCAGAGGTTTTGGGGACTGCCTTCCCTGTTTGTTTTTGTGTTTGTGTCCCTCTTCCCAATAGCGCAGGATCTCTGGTGTTTATATAATAACGGCAGGAGGCGTAAGGATCTCAAAACTAGGTTTAATTATCCACGTCGTTCTGTTCTGCGTGGATCTGGGTATGCAGATAAGCGCTGGGCACAGCTTTCCAGTAACGACAGGGTGGTGGGCTGCTGGTTGCGGAGTAGGAACGTCCCATAGAACGCCAGCAGCAGTTGTCAGCTGCTCTCTGCTAAGGCCAACCAACCCCAATCCACTTTGCTCTAATCTGCTGTTTTTATCCCTGCCATTAAGCACGTGAATTGCACCTTCAAAAACTGGCCCAAACCAGTAGGGCAAACTTTTGGGGCAGACAGCATCTGGAAGCTGCATTGACCATGTTTGGTATGAAATGCAACTTGGTGTCCCTGGGGAATGGAGTGGACTGCGAGCATCGAATTTCTGTAAAGACAACAAATTTTGAACAGATGGATTCTGTAGATCCCTACATGGAGCCATATGGAGTGTTTGTCAGTGTCTTCTTGGCTGCGTCAGGCGGGCTGTGCGCTCCAGCAGTAATACTGACCTACTCCAGAGCCTTATGCAAACAAACAGTTTGGGTTTCAGGCTGCCGGGGAGGAGGCAGGATGACAAGGTTTGGGAGAGCGCTGCTGCTGCTCCTCTTTGTTTTTATAGCCTTGTCAAAACGTGCAGGGCTGCACAGCGTGCGGCTCCGCGCCTTCTGTGCGGGCAGGGTGAAGGCAGGTAGCTGTTTCTTCACAAGACAGGGATTGTATTTCTTGTGCTTACGTAAGAGTATGGCTTCTGAGAGTGATTTGGTGCCTGAACGTTTCCCCAAGCCTGTGCAAACAGAAATGCTTTGGCTCCTTTCCCCTCGCACGGCTTGTTGGCGTGGATGGGATTTGTCAGTGTGAAGCAATCCTGGATGTGTAAAAGGGTGGGGACTGTGAGCCAAGTGCCTGAGTGTGACGTTGGTGCCGGGGTGGTGGGTGGCTGCCTTACTGAAGCTCAGTGTGAGGACATCACCTTGTTTCCTGCCGGGGGTGGGGGCTTTCCAGCTGGCTCAGTGCTCCTCAGCCCTCCCTGAGCAAGTGCTTCAGGGAGTAAAGGCTGTAGGGAGGGCTGTGCTGGGCGTCCGAGGGGCTTTGGGGAGATGGGCAGGAAGCCAGCAGTGCAGCTAAGGTATGGGATGAGTGGAGCTAAGAAAAGGAGCAGGGCAGCATTGCAGAGCTCTGCCTGCACTTCTGGCATTTAGCTGGCCCCTGGCAGCATGGGGGGAGGCAAGTTTCCCATTCCCATCAGTAGTGTCTTTGCTGCAGGCTTGGGCTGCTCCTGGTCTTAATGCTACTGAAGATGACTGCTTCTGCTGTGAGTTCAGCAGTGTGAATGGGCTGCAAGCTGCAGCCGTCCTGCTTTGCTACCTCAAAGAAAGCAGAAGGTTTGCATGCAGTGCTGCATTGTGTTCGTGCATCCCCAGCAGCACAGCCAAGCAGAAATCCATCCTGAAAGCTGCTGGCTGAGGAGGGTGCAGGTAGGGGAGGAGGCCTCGTGCTGGCTGTGGGCTCCATTTCTGGTTTAAGGCAATCGTTCTTGGAGGACTTCTGATTGGCAAAGCTGGTGTCTTGTTGATGATAGCCATGTTTGGAAAGTAGTACAGCATTATTAATGTTAAAACCGGTTTGGCTTGTCCTGCTGCCATTGATCCCCCAGGCCTGTTCTTTCTGCTCTTTGCCCAGTTTCTCATCTGTCCCTCCCAATCAAATCAAGACACAGCTATCTGTGTGTTTTACTTTATTTTACTTAATGACTTGGCAAGCCTGTGGGGCAGCTGAACATCTTCAACAAATCCTGGCTTTTGCTTTGGCCTACACAAAATGCAGAGTGGTAGGGTTGGGAGTGGGAGGTGATGCCCCTTGCTCCTGAAGGGAGGGAGTCTGTGGCTTTTGGTGACCAAACCTAGAGCTGATTGTTGTGATGAGTGCTGAGAAGGTGTGGAAGACAGTATGCTCTCCAGTGCCTTGTACCTTGTTGGGAATGGCTGGTGGGATGGAGACTGGGGTCTGAACTTTGAGGCTTGTTGGCTCTCAGAAGTCAAGGCAGCTGGACAATGTGATTGCTTGTTTTCCTGCCCCTCCTGCTGCTGTCTCCCAAGACCTTGGCATTTCAAGGTCCTGCTGAGGTCTGTATTCAGTCCAACAGTTGTGGAAGTGTTTTTTCCTACCCGTCTTCACCTCTTCCCTCCTCTCTGAGCCTTTGCTGTTGCCTTGTGTGCCTGAATGTTTGGGGTCAGGAGACTATTCCCTGTTCTCACCATGCCTCCAGTGGTACCCTGTGTCCCCCTGCACTGGTGTTTTGGAGTGGCCCATCGCTTTCCTGATGCACTTGTCCCACTTCCACCATGAGGCTGGAGGCTGCTCAGAGTGCAGACTTCAGCAGAATTCTTCCCCTCTGACTCCCATTGCTGGGAAATACTCTGGAAGTGTGCTGGCTGGCTGATGGCTCAGGACTCCCCAGCTAACACTTTAGCTAGATAAAAATGAAGCATCCATCCTTTGAAGTACTTCTTTGCTCTCAAGTTAAGATTTATCCTCTCCAGATTGCTCTTAAATCCTTGCAGCTGGATTCTCCCTTCTCAGTTCAGTACAGCTTGTTCCTCAGTGCCCTATGACGACAGAGGAGTCCTGCTGCTTTTGTAGTCTCAGATGTGAAGCTAATGCAGCTGAAGCACTAAAACTGGACAGATCCAGCACATCTGACCTCTGGGCTGCTGTTTTGGAGAGTGTGTGACTGTTTGTTGAGACCGTGTGGAATGCAAACACTTCAGATTGAGGACTCAAAATGATCTGTACTAGAATGAGGCTGTTGTGATGAAACTGGGCTTGGTGGCTCTGAATAGGCACAGCAGCCTGGTTGGAGTTGGCGTGTAATGAGCTACTGCACTGAAGGGCTGTGAAGGATCCCATGGTGATGATCTCTTAGGGCCATGCTTCCGGATTAGTTTGAATTTCTATTTGTTTTTTTTTCTCCAGTGATGTACTCAGATGTCCGGTAAGTGCTGGTACCTCCGTCCAGCTCTGCTGTGTGCTGCCAGCCCTGCAGCAGCAGTGTGTGACTCAGGGTTTCTGGCACTCAGCTCCCTGAGACTGCTGTCACTGTGTGAGTAACGGCTCTGCCCTGGCCCCAGTGCTGTGACTCAGACTTGCTTGGCAATGGGGCACAGTGCTGGGTCCCTTGTGGGGGAAAGAGGGGGTAAATGCAGAGCTGGTGCTGCTGAGCAGCCAGGCTGTGCTGTCTGACTGCTGCTTCCCATCTCATCTGTCGCCGTTGCTCCAGTGGGTAAAAAGCTGTTGCTCCCTGCCATGTTACTGCTGCCACTAGCTGAATTAGTGCTGGCAAAGGCTTCTGAGAAATCAGTTGTCTCAAGCAGCCACTAACTTGCTCTGGCAGCAATGTGGGTGCTGCCTTTTCAGACAGATACAGCTAGATAGGGAGAGGAGGACAATAATATCTGAAGTGACCGAAAGCATTCACTGCGAGGCAGAGGAGTGGGAAGTCATAAAGAGGAGGCAAGTGCTGAATTCTGAATCTAGAGAAAATGTCAGCGTAGGAGGGGGAGGCACACAATACACAGCTACATTGCTCTCTATTTCCAAAGGCTGACTTCAAAAATACCCTTACTGTAAAAGCCTTGTTTTTGTTAGAAATATGCGCTCGTGTCGGTTGTGTCCTTGAGTCCTTTGAGGCTGAGACTCTGCTTACAAAACACCGAGTGGTTCCTGTTAGACAAATCATTGGGATAACTGAAAAATCAAAGCTGTTAATTAAAATGTCAGCGAGACACTCCTTGGGGTGGGAAGGAGACTGCTAGGCACGTAGCGCGTTACCCAAGCAGCCAGCGTCATGTAGCAAAACCCAGGTTTCTTCTTTCTTAAACAAATCGTGTTCTGTTGGTCAAACAAATTCGGTCTTGGGAAGGGTTTCTCCCATGTGATGTTGCCCTGCTTTGGCTGCTGAGAGAGAGAAGGCGTCTCCATTGCATGGTGAGCAGATCTGTGCTGCCTGTCTGCTGTAAAACTCTGAAGACAAAGTGCTGTGGCCCTGCCCTGTTTACCTTGCTGGGAGGCTGACCCTGCCTCCTGCCCTTTGGCTGCAGTTACAGTCAAACTGTAGCAATAAAAAGAGCTGTTGGTGTGCATTAATGACTGTGCTGGGAAAGTGCCTGCCTTGGACTTGCAGCAAAACAAGCTGAATTACACAGCGGCTCTTGACGTGTCTCGGGTCCGGTTTTGCTCTTGAGAGCAGTGGGGAGGTGGGATGCTGAGCTGGGAGCAGTGGGGCTCCTGTGGGTGGGGGATGGATCCTGGCCAGTGTGGTGTAAGGGGAGTTGCAGAACTGTTTCTTGGGGCTGGATTCCCCCTTCAAGAGCAGAGAAGCTTCTATTGACCTCCTACCTCAAATGGAAATACATGGAGTTAGTACTGATGTCAGGAGCTTGGGCTCCGAAGACTCTGTTCCCAGTGAGATAAATATTTATTACAAGTCCATGGTGCAGAGCAGACTCTGGAGCCAGGCTCTTGCAGGAGGGTGTTTATGTGCGGGCTGTTCTTGGCGCTAATTCCAAATCTCCCAAGGCTGAGTATGAGGAGCTGGTACCGTGTGGTGGTTACTAAATGACTTGTTAGTCTGGTTGGGTGCAGGCTTTACAGAGCTGAGGAAGGAGGGAGAAAAGCAATAACTTAGTCACAGCCAGGAGCAGAGGGACTGTGAGGGTGCAGAGAAGTGGCGAGGAAGTGCTGGGGAGCTGCTGCCAGCTGCCAACCTCTGCTTGCAGAGGGCAGGAAACAGGGCCCAAAGAAGGGGGTGCTGCTGGGAGCAGGTGGGTCTGTGGAGTGCTGCAGGGTGGGCTGCGTGGTCTGCAACAGCACTGCTGGCTGCATGCTGGTCCCAAGCCAGGGCCACCTCTGCGCAGCCAGTGATGGCTCTAATTAAGGAAACAAAACAACACAACAAAAAATCTCCATGCACCAAAACTCCAATCCTTTCCGTAGTAGCTAAGAAGGGAAAATCCCTGCCTTTGATATTTTTTTGTTCATACAAATGCTCATCTAGGTATAGGCTCAGAGCAGAGTGGTCCCACTCTTTCATTCTGAGTGCTTTCAGACTGGTCACTTCCTCTGCTGCATGCAGTTTGGCTGGCAGCTTTACCAGCAGCACAACCCAAAATAGCCCAACCTGGGCTCAGCTGAAATCTTTGGGCTCCTAATTCTGATTAGATTAAAATGCGTGGGTGGAAGTGGGGGGGGGGGGGGGGGGGGGGAAGGCATTTGTAGGGCGCTGGGAATCTTGGCTGCACAAACAAGCTGATAGCTGGCTGGGAAAGGCTCTGTGCTCCTGAGCCTTTGAAGTCTGTGTCTGCCCGGCGTAGTCTGCTAACGTGCTGGCATGAGGGAGTGCAGAGAGCCTGAAAATGCACGTCACAGGCTTCTTGCTGAGTGGAAATTCTGCTTGCACGTGTGTTGGGAAATACTGGGTGTTGTATTCTAGGGAAGGGCAGTGAGGGCAGGCCTCGCCCTGGGAGAGGGGGAAACGTGATGTACAAAGTATCCCAAGTTTGAGAAGCAGACCTGGATGGAGAAGCCGGTGTGCTGGAGCCTTTACAATCCTTTTTGATTTTTCTACCCCCTGGGCAGGGTTCCCAGAGGAGCTTCGTGTGTTAGGATAGGCATCTTGGGGTGAATTGACAGTCCTAAAATTGAGTCCCCTTTGAATAGGTGTTTTTTTTCTGACCTGAGACCTCAGTACTGAAGTAGATGAACTACTTACAATTAGATTTGCAATGGCATAGAAACCCCATTGAACTGGATTTGAATTCCTGTCCCTGACCCAAAGAACCTCTCAGGGGCTCAGCATGGCCCCACTGCAGTTGTTTCCCTCCCTAAGTCACATGAGCTCCCGCTTTCCCCTGTTGCAGTTTTCCTTCAAACCTTATCTTTATTTGCTTCAGGGCAAGTGATTGACATAGAGCCATCTGCAGCCCTGCTGAGCTCTGTAACCTCTGGCTGGGAGGGGGCAGCTGCCTCCTGTCTCTGTGGGCTCTGGAGCTGGGCACTGAGTCTTCCTTGCAGTTATTTTGCCACTAAACAATTCCCAGCGTGTGCCTGGCTGGCGAAGGGGCACCATCTTTATGGCTTTGCTCTTGGCTGATAATCAGGCAAGAGCAGTTAAACAGGAATTCATTCCTTTATAATCTCTGTCCTCCTGTTTGGTGCTGCGTTACGGTCTGAGGAGAGAGTAGCTGTGTGTGAGCAGTCCAAAGCAGCTGGCATTTCACTTGGCATGTGCAGGAAAGCCTACTTAGCAAGCTCCCCATCCCTGCAGAGCCCAGGAGGGCTCAACCCCATTGCAGGGAAGGGATCACTCCATAGAGCAGGTCACACTGCAGAGCCCAAGATTAGGGAGTCATCGGCACAGGGATTATGGCTTGGCTGCTGCATGAGCCCTGGGAGAGCTGCTTGCTGCAACATGGCTTAAAGAATCACGGGGGATGTGCGGGCAGGGGGATGTGGGCTAGGCTGTGTGTGAGTGCTGGGCACGTGCTGCTCTTCTGGCCATGTGTAGCACGAGGTCTGCTGGGTTGGGTAGCCAGGTACCTACCTGCTTGGACAGAGGCTGGGGTGCTCCTCCTAATGACATTAAACAAGTGATGCTTTGTCAGCCCACGTGTTCCTCTTGCTCTGCCTTACTGAGCAAGGTGCTGCTCTTTGCCTGTACTACTAAACAAAATTACATGGTTCTGTATGCTCTTGCCTTACCCATCTGGCAAGAGCTCCCTCTAATAACTTCCATTTTAATTTAAAATGGGAAGGTAGAGCTGTCCTTGCCTGTTTCCTGTGAGCTGAGGCGGATGGCTCTGGGCACGCTCGCCCCTTCCTAGTGCTGTGGCGTCCCTCAACTCTTCTGCAAGCTTCCAAACCTTTCTGGGCTTGCTTCTGTGCTGCCTGTGGGCAGCTGCCTGCCTTGCCCAGTAGCCCTGCTTTGTTCAAGTGAACTGGGTGTGTTGTGGGGTTGTCAGGTGGCATTTGCTCGTGGCAGCATGGGTCTGGGAAAGATGTTTTGTCGCACTGTTCCAGCTGTCCCCTGCCTGACTCTGAAAAATGCCCAGAAGGGTACTCAGAGTCCTTCCAACATCAGCATGTCATGCTGTCTCTATTAAATGCCTTATGGAAAAGGGATGGGGAAAAGCTCTGCCTGGAGGCTGCTGGTAGAGTGCACCTATACCCTGATGTTTCTTTTCTGTGGCTGTCTTCCCTCAACACAGGAATTTCCCATAGATCTGCTTGACTGGAGACCCAGTCCTGGCTCCAGCACATACCTACGTGCACCTGGGGCTCACATCGTGGATTTATGAGGTAGCGTGAGGTGCTGTTCTTCAGCCCTGGCCATTGAGGTGAAACGAGGTGATTCATACTGCTATCCTCTTGTGCACAGAAAACGCCACAGGAGAACCTTAGGTTTATGTGTCCCTGCAGGCTGTAAAGAGTTAACAGGTCTGCACCTCAGCTACTCCATTTGCAACCTCCCAGGCTGGCACAGCTCCACATGCTTTTGTCTAGGAAAGCTGACTTTCACCTTGCTCCTATTTACTCCTGGATGTGTGTACACAGTGCTGGGAAGGGAGACGCACAGACCTCCAGGCTGTCGTTGTGGAGTTGTAAAGGAGATAAAGAGCTCCCTGTGCTCCAGGTGCCTCAGTCTCTGCAGATCTGTGCCCTGTGCAGCTTGCTGGTGATAGCTCTTCGAAGAAGCCTTTAGTTGAGCCCTCGGTATGCTTGATCAGAGACAGTGAGAAGCATAAAAGCTGCTCAGTGTCTAAAAGCCTTGTTCCAGTCCCAGAATGCTTGATTTTGCAAAAGTTGTGGTGAGGATGTGTGGGCTGGTGTAGGCAACTGCCTGGGTTTGGTATTTCCCAGAACTAGCCAGCAGCTGAGGGGAGCTGCCCATGGGGCAGAGATCTGCCTGCTGCCTCAGCAGATGGATGTTGCTGCTTTGGGGGACTGGTGGTGTGCTGGGGCTGTGAGCAGAGGTCCAGCAGGGCTGCAGCCCTGCCTGCATGCCAGCTGTGCTCCCACTGGAGCAGGGCACACAGTGTCCATCCCTGTCTGGCTGTGCAGCCTGACCTGGGCTCATGTGAGGCCTCTGTGCTGGGAATGGTGTCCACAGTTCACGTGCCTGATGTCTAGCGGGGCATAAACTTTTATTTTTGCCACTGGCAGGCAGGAAAAGCTGCTCCATCCCTAGCACATTGGCTAATCCTCTCAGTGCTTACTGGGGATCAGAGCTGCTTAGTGTGAGGAAGCAATCCTGGAAGCAGCCTCCTGCAGTAGCGGTGGTTTTCTGCTCAGACCTCTCTTGGAAGGAAGCTTGTCAATAGCAGGGCTTGGCTTTGGCTGCTTGGGCAATATGGACTGGCCCAGCAACCAGAGTGCTGCTCCCAGTGGGTCTCCAGCCTGAGACAGCAGTGCCTGTGCCCTTTTCCAGCTGGCAGCTGCAAAGGGTGTTCAGCTGAATGTGGCCTGAGATGGATTGGCACGGGCTGCCTGCTGCTGCCCCGCGTGTTCTGTGGCCTGGCAGCTCAGGGGATGCTGTGGTTCTAGGGAGGCTGAGCCTTCCCTCTCAAAAAGGAATGGTGCTTTCTGAGCAGTTCTACGGGGAACCCTGTGGTGCTTGAGAAGCCCTGAGCCTTTGCTTTTAGGTCTCTGAAAGCACCGTGTGCCCTCTCACAGGTGTGTATGCAAGGAATGTGCCTGCTGCACATGCTGTACCCACCATAACTCTTCTTGGGCTGCCAGGACCCATCTCAGGAGCCTGTTCCTTGGGAAAGTGTGTCCCAGTGCCTGGGGGGCACACACACAGAGCAGGGCACGCACCAAGGTGCCTGGCAGCCCTTCAGCTTCCTGCGCTTTGGGGTCAAGCTGTACAAATGAGACTTGCTGCCCACAAGAAAAGCTTTCTGTGGGCTTTGGAGAGCTCTCCGGGCTTCCAGGAACTTCCATGCCCTTACTCAAGAGGATGATGAAGAGTGAGTTTGGGGAACGCTCCCCTATAATCTTATTTACGTTTGTGAGTCAGTAATTTCCTTGTTATGTCCTCTGGCTTGTAAACACTGTCTCTCTTGATTTAAATAGGGCTTTCTGATAGACGAACGTGGTGCATTCCACAGTGTGTACTAATCACCGTGGCTGGCTGCCACAGCTTTGCTTATGCCTGGGCTGATCTGATAAGGCCAGCCTGCTGTCCAGCTGCTCGGTAGGCTGCATATGGCTTTCCTTGAGCCACCCTGGCCAGAAGAAGCTCTTGACTGCTGTGATTCACAGCGGTGTGAGCTGGTGTGGGGTGTGGCTCAGCCTGGCTATCTGACCTGGCAGCCTGCTTGAGCAGACCCACAGCAAACATGGCCCTACTGTCCTAGCTCAGGCAGACTGGAGTTCATCCTCCCTGTACCTTGATGGGCCACGGGCTGTAATGGGAGTGTGGCTGCATGCTGGCAGCAGTTCCCATGGCAGGTCGTGTTTTGGCTGGGTTTCATGTATCTTGAGATGAATTTGCCTTGGAGCAAGCGATCAACGGTGTTAGGAACACCTGGTTCCAGGAGGCAGGAGGATTTCTTCCCAGCAGTCCTACCTCCCGAGGCCCCTTCCCATTACCGTGTGCCAGCTGAGGCAGAGAGGAGCAGGGCTCTGGGAGAGCTGGGCTCGATGCTTCCTGCCCTGTGGCCGTTCACTTGGTTGTCCTCCAGCAGAGTTGCAGGGGAAACCAAAGATACCACAGTAAGCTAATGAAAAGCACATCTAGTAGCCACTGCTCCTCGTGCAGAATGAGAAGCATCCTGCTCTCACCACAGGGCCTTGTTTGTGGCAAAACAAATATGCTAGTGGCAGGGAAATCTGGGCTGGGGCTGTGGGCAGAGGAAGTTGACACATGGCTTGTGATGGATTGTTAGCATTCACCTCTTAAAATCAATAGTGGGCACAATTTGTTGGTTGGTTTGTCATGCAGTGTCATTGCTGGGCTGGAGGCTGTGTCACACCTGGCTGGGCTCCAAGTCCTGGAGCTGCACAGCCTGTCCTAGCAAAGCAGTGAGCAGCAGAGCTGGGGGATGAGACCAGGATCCAACTGCCCACGGTCTCTGCTCTCCCATCCCCAGTTAGGCTCACGAACTGTGCTTTCCCAAAGCCCTCAGGTTTGAAGAGCTGTGGAGTGAAGGCATAGTTGTGGCTATTTAGAAATGTTCTCCTGGGATAAACCTCCAGGACTTAAACCACAGAGATGTTGAAGAAGTGCATGCCCAGCATTTCTGTGGGGACAGCAGAAAAAAACAATGTGACAGCCTAGCCCTTAGCTATGGGACCTGTCTGCCTGCATCATGCTCCTTGCCTTCGGGGAAGGGGTTAAGTTCCCACCATGCCAATGACTTCATGGCTGTGGAATCGGAGGCAGCTGAGCTGGAATCTGTGGGCTGGTGTTGGGCAATGGAACTGCATCTGCAGGACCCTCACCTGGCCCCAGGCTCCTGGGAGAGGAGCGATGCTTTGGGGAAATTGCCTAATCCTGGCAAGGGCAGGAGGTTTGGGCTTGTGGCTCCTTCAAGACCGGAGTGCAAATCAGTTCTGGTGTCTAAATTGCTGCTGTGGCCAAACAGCTGATTGTCTGAGCGGCTCTTCTGGCCTGGTTGCTCTGCAAGCTGGGCAGGCTGCCCTTCTGCACTGCTGTTTTTTTTAATGTGTGTCTGCAGCTACAGCCGTTAGACCCTCGGATCCCGGACTTCATTTCATAGACTTGTTTGTTTACACACATTTCAGTAGGTGAGGCAGGGGAAGCTCTTCCTTTGGGCAGGTCATTATTGATAGCGATTGCTCTTGAGCATCACACTGAATTGCAGCGCAATTCAGCGGAACCGACAGACCAGTTTTAGCCCTTGGATGATGAAATAGGGTTGTTCTCAGAGCGGGAAGCAATGAATTGCCTCGATGTGAACCTTCAGTGCTGTGTGAAAAAAGCCAACCCTGACTTATAGGTGCCAGGCTTTTTCTCTGGGAACAGGAAGTTCTTCCAAATCCCCCCTTATGACAAACTGAAGGCATTGTTTTTTTTGCTACAAACTCCTGACCAAGATCCTGTTGTGTTGTTTCCATCCCGTGGTTGTTCAGTCAATGTCCTGAATCTGCAGCCCTCAGGAAATTCCCCTCTATGACTTCTCACTTCTGTTCTGAGAAATTCTAGGGGAATTCAGCTGCTTCCAGTGAAGATAATGCTCTTGTTGGAGAGGAAATTCAGCCTTTAATGTTCTTGTGATGGAAGCAATATGCTCAGCACAGGTCCTGAACCGCTGATCTTTTGTGAAACCCTTCCAAGCAGTTGCCTGAAACTTAACTCTTATATCCCCTCCCCATCCCCAGGTAAGAGAAACAGAGACCATGGATGCCCAATGGATTGGCTACCCTGGCTCCGGAGACCTGCCAGATGATGAAGACATTGGTGAATTCACACCCAACTTAACTTCTGATGAGTTTGATATAGATGAAATATCCGGCTCTGGAGGTGAGTGGGGAGGTATGTAACCCTGTGCCAGCAGCAGCAGAATGATTGAGTGAGGGTACAGCCAGAGCTCCAGAGGGAACTGTGGTGTGCCAGGTGAAGATGAAGAGAGCCCTGTGGGTTGGAGAACAGTGAAAGTGGCTGTACCGTGATGTTGAATCACCTGGGGAGGACAGATGAGTCCAGCCAAATGTGTCTCACTGCATGCAGAAAGGCACTGCACTGGCTGGGGCTCTTTCATGTAGAACTGTGAAGAACTTGTGAGAGACTTAACAAATAAATAAAATTCTAATCTGGAGGCAGTGTTAAAAGGCTTAAAGCTTACCTTGTTTGGCCTCAGCTGAGACAGTAAAGGACTAACTGGTGTGCAAGTGAACTCTGTGACATGCAAAGCTCCCTGCCCAAACCAGTTTCAGCAGCTCCTTGTCCCCTTTATGTGAGCATTTGTTCTCTAAATGGAAAAGAACAAGTCCTGAAATCGGTACCTGACATGTTTGGGCAGATCTGGTGACTAGAGGTTTAGCAAGCTATCCTCTAGGGGTGGGTGGTGAGAGCTTTGCCCTCCCTTGGCATTAGCTTAGCAAGCTGTGGCAGACCTGCTTTGCAGAGCAACTCCAGATAATCTGCAGCAGGGTCTCATGGATACAGCTAAAGATCCCTGCTGCACACAAGGTGTTGCTCTTGGGATTGTATCTTTTGGTCTTGTGCAATCAAAACCATTAAGTGATGGATGCTCCAGCAGATAAGAGGGAGCTGTACTCAGGAGAGGACTGGAGTCCTAGTTAGACTGCAGGTGCTGGAAGTCTTGAATTATGGAGAAACAGCTTGTAGTGTGAGGAAAACTTAGTGTGCTCTTCTTCCCTTCCTGCAGACTACTCGGATTCTGATGATGCCATATACCTGACCACTGTGGATACTCCTATGGTAGGTGTTGCCTTTGCATTTTTTTTTTTTTTTTTTAAGCCACTCTGGTCTGTCTCTGAAGCATTCTGAATACCCTTCCCCCTGCAAGATGAGGCACCGAGACAAATCTACCTCCATGAGCCAGAACAGTGTACTTATAAAGCACTGAACAAACTTTCCTTTCCTTGCACACCCTTCTACTTTCAGCCGCAGGTAGGCTGGGTGCTGCTTACTGATGGGTGTGGTCTGTCTGTCCTCTGCAGATATCTGACAACTATATCCCTGGAGATACAGAGAGAAAGATAGAAGGTGAGAAGAAAAACACAATGCTGGACAATGAAATCATTCCAGACAGAGCTTCACCTGTTGAAGCGAACCTGTCCAACAAGATCTCCATGGCAAGCACAGCCAACAGCAGCATCTTTGAAAGAACAGAAGTTCTTACAGGTAATAATTCACATTGTTCTTAAACTCTAGCGATAAATTATTCATATTGTAAATCAAAATGGCTCGCATTGTTCTCTGGGGAGCAGTTCCCTTCTGACAAGGGAAGTGAGTTGCATTACCACTGTGATTACCTGTAACCGGCAGCTTCTGCCTTCAGTCCTTGAGTGGCAGAAGAGCCTATTGCTTGCCTTGCTGGGTAAACAGCTTGTTTTTGAGCTTGTCACCTGATGTTGGCTTAAACAAGTGTCACACAAGTCATGTGACAGCTGCTATGCACCTGCCAGCCTCAGCCAGAGGCATATCTACCCGTGAATCAACAATGTCATAAACTTCTAAAGCAAACACTGGCATTGTCCTTCTAACCTCTGCCCAAGGCTTGCTTTTTCTGAGCCCTGCCAGGGATGTAACAGTTCCTGTAAGGTGTCTGAGCACCTCATCAGCTGTTACAAATCCACGTTGCTCTGTCTAGAGCAAAACCAAGCAGCATGTGGGACAGATCTGTCTCAAGGCAAGCTTCATCCTGTGCTTCGCATGATGGTCTGAGCACTGATCTTGGCAGGTCATGTTGATATGCAGCCATCCTGCCTGGAAGATTGGATTTCCAGTCTGGCCAACAACAGAGCTGGCTTAGTGCTGTGAGAAGGCGTCACAGCAAAAGATAAACTTGATTGAAGGAGAGGGGAGGATGTTACTGGGTGATGGTGGGGAGCTGTTGCAGTATATTTGATGTATGGAGTCTCCAGAGCATGCTCACACAGCCAATTAACAACTCATTCAAATGAAAGCGGTGCCACCTTCCTGGAGTTGATGCTGTCAGTGAGTTGGGGTATGGCTCTTTCTTTGTCTCCAAGCATGAAGGTTGTCTTCTGATAAGAAGTCCTTTTTAGCCCTTAACTGGAAGATTACTGTGGAATGTGATTGGTTTATGGTTGGATGAAAATCAGTTTCTGGCTTTTTTCCAAGAACATCTTCTGGTGTGGAAAATGTCAGTACCTGTGGTGGTAGGCGCGTGGGTGAAGCTGAGGCAGTGCTGGGGGCTGGTGCTGTTGACAGATCTTGAGATCTAGGAACTTGGATTTGCCTCGGAGTTCAGACTGAATTCCATGTTTCCTTTCCCCCTGCAGCTCTCATCGCAGGAGGAGCGGTTGGCCTCCTGTTCGCTGTCTTCCTGATCCTCCTCTTAGTCTATCGCATGAAGAAAAAGGACGAAGGCAGCTACGACCTTGGCAAGAAACCCATCTACAAGAAAGCCCCTACAAATGAGTTCTATGCTTAAAGCTCGGAGGCGCTCTGTGCCCCTCGAGGGACAAAATGGACCGTATGGAAACACTGTGCCCTCCAATGAGACGCGCTGAACAAACGCTCTTCTTGGATTGAATTTCAAAGTGACTTTGGGGGGGGGGGGTGGAGGGAACCAGACTTTCTACACGACCCATCCCGCTCAGCTACCAAGGGCCCAATGAAATACAAGGAGTCTTGGGGGGCGAAAAGCCTCAGTGTACTTTTTTTTTCCTAAAGCTAGTGTAAAAACAATAAAGATGCCAAACTTTCCGCTTGTTTTTATAGAGGGTATATAAACACCAAACAGACTGTATGGAAGCAAGCACCATGTGTTTGCAGCCAGCGTGCTGTGCTCAGATCGGCCGCTTCTATCGAAGATGGTCTTTGTTTTTTTATAAACCTTGCTAACAGACATCTTGCAGCAGGCTGTTGATGTGATGTGTTTTTGTGAAGAACTATTTATGAATCTCTTACACTACCGATCACGTGGCCTTACTGGGGAGCAGAGGGCTGACAGGGCTTAAATCCCCCGATGCCGTAAAGGGCAGATGGGAATGTCTTCCCCAGGAGACTTCTGTCTCTTCCTGTCTGCTCCAGGCAGGGGTCATTAGTCCATGCAATCAGGACAGCCCCTTTCTCTCGGCTGTGTGACAACCCTTTCCTTGCCTTTGCTCTTTTTTTTTTTTTTTTTTTTTTTTAGGATTGCCTGTAGGATTTTGATATCAAAACTTTAAAGGGGGTAGCCTGATGTTTATATAAAGGTTTGTAGAAATTGTTTTGAAATAAAAAGAAAATCTACTTTTTTAATTTCCTCAGATTTATTTTTTTCAGTCCCGTTGTGTTTCCTTTGGGCGTATCTCTGGAGATGTTTATGAATCATATTCAGACCTGCAGCCGTTAGCTGCAGAGTGTCACAGGTTTCTTCTGCTCCTATAGCAGCTACTGTAGAGGGTGAAGATATTTATGGTTTTCCTGTAATGTAGCTTTCGATTTATTTTTTTTATTATTATTTTTTTAAATAGAATTATTTATAGTTTCTGGAATGGCTGCTCTTTGCATCTGGTGACTTTTATCCTTCCTATGTGAAACACTAATATAATGAGTCTCTGTGGAAACTATTTAAGCTTTATTCTGTGAATTTTAATTATAAATTCAAGGCAATAACTTTTAGAATTAATCTGTATGCAAAATTGGATTCATTATATGATTGAAGTAGGGGAAAGAGTAGTATTTCTAGCCTGTAATATATTATAATCAGTCCTATAGAGCTCTATATTATATTTTTACTGAGAAATATACTGCTAAGAGTGTGAAGGCTGGAGGTAACCCTTCAGCAGCCTCGCTGTGTGTGAGGCTTGGTCTGTTTTGTGCTGCTGTTTGGCCAGCATCTTGCCTGGAGTGCAGGTGGGCTTTGGGTCTGCCTGGGTGGCAGCTCCCAGCTGTGGCTCTCACGTTGCATACTGTGTGCGTAGCTCCTACCTCTCAGACCCATCCCCAGTGCTCCAAGAGCGGAGGGTGCAGTGTGTGTCCCGTGTCTGTGCTTTGGGATGGTTTTGCAGGATTGCAGCTGTTTGGTGTGGTTTGAGGCCCGACCTGGGTAGGGCGGCACGAAGCTGGTGTAATCTAAACAGCTCCTCGAGCCTCCTGAGCAGGACTTTGAGGCCTGTGGCCAGGTGCTTAGAGGCAACAGCAGAAAGAAATGGAGCTTTAGCTGGTGGTGGCTGCTCCTTGGTGCCACACTGGGGCAGCGGGCAGAGATGTGAGCGTGGGAGGACTTTTCCAAGGGTCCTCTTCCAGCATTTGTGTTTTTGGAAGCTGCAGGCTTTGGTGTGCTGTAGAAACTGTGTGGAGTTGGATGTAGGGTGGGAAGGAGAGGGAGGACTCACTGCCTATGGACAGCACTGCCAGGAAGGCAGAAACAGTGTCTCCTTCTCTGGGTATTTTGATTCTCTCGTGTAACTGCTCTCGGGGATTTTCCACTGTTACTGACTTCTATTTTTTTTTTTTTCCACAAATAAACTGGTACTTTCTAAAATTGGCTTCTTGGACTGTTTCTGATCTGGGATTACTTTGGGGAACTGGATAACAGAGCCTGTGTGTGTAACTCCTTGGTTTACCAAAGGGAGAGGCGTGCTGGGAGTGGCGTGGCAGTGCCCTGCAGCTCAGAGGGGCTTTGTCACTGTCCCCATCCCTGCTGCCCTGTGAGCTGCCCTCGTAGGAACAGCAGGGTTGGGCTTCTGGAGCAACCTGGTGCTGAGTTCTTCAGTCAAGCAGTGTGGATCCAGCATGGCCTCCAGGTGGGAGCATGTGTCCTCTGTGCCACCTCAACCCAGAGCAGCATTTCGGTAAACTCTGGAGGATGCTGTGGCTTCTCCAGCCCCTCTGCACTTTGGGATGGGGCTGGCTCTGCTTGCTGGGATGAGTGCTGAGTCTCCAAGGATGTGCTGTATTTCAATGGATTATTGTCCTTGAGGAAATCTAATTGCTCTCTCCCTACTAGGAACTCCTGCTCTGGGCAGTTGGGAGCAGTATGTGTGCTCCCTTAGGGCGGCAGACACACTTTGGCTCTGTGCTGCTGCCTGCTCCATGGCCAGGACTTCAGGTGTTGCTGGGCTGGGCAGGGGCTGACCTCTGCTCCTGGGAGCTGCTGTTTGTCCAGACGTGGTGATGTATGGCCTGCATGTTCTCATGCCTCCAACAGCTGGGATGGGCCCTTGGCCTTTTTCCTCAGGACAGCGTTTGTTTGTCTCTTCCTTTCCCCGGGGCTTCATTTCAGTTGCAGGAATCCCTCGTGCTGTGTTTGTGCAGAGTGCTCTGGGTGGGCTCTGCAGGTCACGGAGTGCAGCACCCGTAGGCTCTGCTCCTCGCTGCGCACCGCCCTTTGCTTATGCTTTGCAGAACCCCCCCAGCTCTGACTCCGGCTGTCATTTGGTCGCATTTCCCCCTGGAGCAGCTCTGCTCTTACACCAGAACCCCCAACCCCCCTTGGAAGTCAGAGCTGAGAGCGGGGCACTGCCGCCCTCTGCTGCGGCCGTTGTTCTCTGCGGGATGGGGCGCTTTGGGCTGGGCTCCTCCGGGATGCTCTTAGCCGGGCCCGGTGACCCCCGTTACCCCCCCCCCCCGGGCTCTGCCGGGCCCCGCTCCGCTTTGTGGCTGCTGCCCTCTCCCGGCACCGCGCGCACCCAGCAGGGTTTTCTTTTTTCTCTTCCTCTCTTTTTTCCTCCCTCTTTGTTTTTCCCTCCCTCTCTTTTTTTCTCTTTACCCTTCTTTTTTTCACTTTTTTTTCACTCCTTTACTTTTTCCTCATTCACCCTTCCCTCTCCCCTACCTTTCCCCCCAATCTAAATAAAGCTTTGAGCCCCCAGCAGGTAACAGCTTCAGACCTGGGGATGCAGAGAACTCCCGTATAGTCGTGATGGCTGAGTACTCACCAGCCAGTTCACCCAGAGTGTGTGGTGGGAATGGCTCAGAAGAGGGACAAATATCACCAAAGTGTCAGCTATGGCATGCCAAAACTTGTGGCTGGGCTGTAGGTGTGCTCTGAAAGGTGTCCAGGACCTGCAGAGAAGCATTGTTCCTCTGCAGAAGGCACCAAAAAGACTGTGGGGTGAAGGTGTCGCTCCCTCTGCATCAGCCTGACCTTGGCTTTGAGGTCAGACCAGGGACATGGGAGCCAGAAGGGGCGGGTGGGGATTTCTCTGTTAGAATATAAATAGCTTGGGATACGTGGGAAGAGATGCATTTGTCCTGGGAACAGAGTCAATTTAATAATGTAGAGTCAATACTGCTGAGGTGTGTTGGTTGAATGCTGTGCGTACAGCACGGTGCTGTTGTGGGGAGGTGGTGCAGTTGGGTCTCCAGGGTGACCATGACCAGCAGTGCTGCCAGGCTTGTTTCTGGTTCATCTTCCAAATCCATCTGTGTCAAATGTGCACCAAAGTCCCGCTCCTCCCCTTGAGCTTTCAGCCTGGGCTGTGAGGTCTGGGTCTCTAGCCAGCAGCCTTGGGAAGAGGCACAGCTTCAGCACAAAGCCAGAGCAGAGCTAGTGCAAGGGCTGGGGGTGCCAGGGCTCTCTACAACCCACAGACCTGCTGTCCCCAGAGTGCTCCTGGTGCAGAAGCGCTGCTCACCCCCCAGTGCAGCTCTGCGCCATTCCCCTCCCAGGAGGAAGTTTCAGGGCGTTTGGCCCAATATTGACATTGCAGAGGGGAAAAGGCTGGTTTTTAATCACTGCCTGATTATTTGGAGGAAAGGCAGGGAAGTGGGGGGCTGAGGTGGGCTGGCAGCCCCACAGAGCATGGAATGAACAATGGGACCAGTGTTGGGCTGAGCACTGCGGCTCCCTGCAGCAAGGCCCGGCAAGGAGTTTTCAGCACATTCCTATTCCCTGCTCAGGTATAATTACACTGGGGAACAAAGAGTCCTTCAGAGCTGTCTGCTCCCCCCAGCACAGCCCTGGGGCTGCCTGCACACACACCCTGTGCCTGCTCTCAGTGGGATGTGTGGGGATGGGGGACCACGTTGGTGACAGTGCTGAGACAAACCCTGTCTGGCTCCTCTGGCCTCTGTCCATCCTCACTGCAGAAAGCATGGAGCAAATCTCTCCCTGTCCCAGCTCCAAGCCTGCTTTTTGTGGAGTGGTCATATTGCTGTAAGCTGGAGATTGTTTATTAGAGCCTCTTATGCCCCATTCACAGCACTGGAGATGCTGTGCTGGGACAGGCAGTGACACTGCGGTGGGGCAGGTGGAGTCTGGCTCAGAAACCTCTGGCCCCAGCCTAGCTCGCAGGGCCAGGCACCTCCCTGGGAGCACATTTGCATTCAACTGTGTTCAAACATCAAAGTGGTGAAAATTATTATTATTATTATTATTTATTTTGACACACAGCCCACGCTGACATTTCTGCTCCCAGCCATCCTCACCACGCCAGCACCTCCCCTCTGTGGGGGGAGCCAGGCACAGCCCTGATGGTTTGTATCCCTCCAGATGCTGCTTCTCCTCCAGCACCTCCTGCAGAGCCCAGCTCCCACCCAGATCTCCTGGCCAGCTGGACTGAGCCCGCAGGCTGCCCCAACACAGAGCTGGTGGGCACTATTGGGGGTCCAGTCCTTCTCTGCACTGCAGGCAGCCCAGGGCATGCCGGGTGGGAGTTTGTTTTAAACTTTTCCTGTTTCACAGCAAAACAAACAACCCAAATCCCAACTTTCCACAGGCTCTGTCTGCACAGCCTGGGCTGAGAGCCCGGAGCTGCAGGTACAGGAGTGCAGTGAGCTCTGGAAAGCCCATTTGCAATGCCTCAGCATCCCTCAGCTCTGCTTCTTTCGGCCCAGGTTTAGCTCTGCCTCCTGCCACCCTGCTGGGTTATTTGTGGCTCTGTCAGTAAAGGATAAGTCAGCAGAAGTTTTCTGGGCACAGCGCAGACCTACGGCCCCATCCACAGCTCTGGGGCCGGGGCTGTCCCTGGGGGGATGCGGGCGGCACGGAGCGCACCCAGCGCGGCTGCGGCTCGCTAGGTGGCGGCAGCCGCTCTCCTCCCAGACCTCGGAGAGAGCCAAGCTGTGATTTCCTTCTCGATGTTTTGGAGGGGCTCACAGCTCCCCCTCCCTCGTGCAGCGCTGGGAGCTGTGCCGCTCTTTCCCAGCGCCCTCAGGTTTTGCCATCACCCGGAGATGCTCAGCGCTTCCTCAGCTTCTCCAGCAAAGCTCGTGCC
This sequence comes from Alectoris magna, assembly GCA_030625065.1. Taxonomy (NCBI): domain Eukaryota; kingdom Metazoa; phylum Chordata; class Aves; order Galliformes; family Phasianidae; genus Alectoris; species Alectoris magna. The sequence continues at coordinate 8,845,162 of CM060576.1, read as the reverse complement.
ATAAACATAACAACGTGCATTTGTTCGAAGCCCTTCAAATCAAGAAGAACCGCTCCTCTTGCCCTTCAGGACCCAGCTGCCCATGAACGTAGCAGAGGGGGGGCACTTTCCATTCATAAAACCGGAGTGGTGCACAGGGAGGGGAAAGGCTGTGGCTGCAGCTCCTACACAGCGGGTGGGGTCAGAGCCCTCGGCCCCATCTTAACCATCGAACGTCCCGTGCAGATGAAGAAAATGCTTTGGGGGTGAGGAAGGACCCTCAGAGTTTGGGCACTTTGTCTGAGCAGAGCCATGTCTGCTGGGAAGAGTTTTCCTTTCTCCCTCTCTCCCTCTCCCCTCCTCCCTCCCCCTTTTGAAATAACACCATTCGGCCCTCTAAGTGGGAAAAGAGATTAACAACAATCTGGTGTTGATATTCAGCTGCTGGATGATTCTATTCTATGAAAATAACAGAAGTGGTGCAGGGATTCCTCCTATAGATTAATAATGCTTCAGGTCCCATTCATTCACCATCCCTGTCCCTCGTGGCCTTTAGGTATATGGACAAGAGGGCGCTGGCAGAGATGGGATGCTCTGTGCCAGCACAGGAGGTAAAACTCAAGGGCCGGTAAAGCAGCATTGAATTGGTAAAGAGTCCATGCAGTGTGATTTATTGGTGCCCTCCTGTGAGATCGCTGCTGTCACAAGAGACAGCGGGTCAGGACACAGCAGGCGTATAGGGGACTCCTGGGCATGGCACAGGGACACTGCTGTCCCCAGGGCTTCTGGCAAAGAACGCTGCTGGCTCAGCTACCTAGCTCTGCATGAAGAGGTGGAAGTTGGTCCTGGTGAACTCCTGGTGGATGCTGTTGAGCAGCGTGTCTGAGTCCTGTGGGACATCGGCAGGGAGCTGCTGCCCTGGGAGGAAGCTCTGCTCCGGGGTGTAGGTGAAGGTGAAAGAGCTGGAGTAGATGAGGCCATCATCCCTGACCAGCAGGAGTGGGACAGTGATGGGGTACCGCAGCCACCTCCAGTCACTGCCAAAGGCGGAGACGTCAGGGACGACACACATCAGGGATTTGGGACTCCTGGAAGCAGAAGAGTAAAACAAGAGTTAGCCTGAAGGGGTCTTGGTGATGGAGATGGGGCCAAGGACCACCCTCCCGTCTTGTCCCATGGTTCTGATCCTCTCTGCCCACTGGTCACCAGCCCAATTTCCCCAGGCCATGCTCAAACCCAGAGTCACTCACCTGTACATTGTCTCTGCTTCCACATCACCGAACCAGACCTTGAGGTGAGCATGGAAATGCTCTCCCTGCACCTCCAGCATGGCCACATCCCCTCCGCCACTGAGCTGCATGGGGAAGAGCCACAGTGGGCACAGGGCTCTGCTTCCCCTCCATGTGTCTCAAACCGGAAGTTGAACAGAGGTGCCAGGGCTCAGCAATGGAGCAGATGAACTCACATCCATCCCACACCCAGAACCGTGCCTACCTGCAGGGCTGTGATGAGTGGCACAGGGCTGACGGGCTCACGGGCACAGGCCAGGCTCTCGCTGAAGCTGTACTCCACCATCTCGGTGCCAATGATGGTCCAGCAGGAGCCGTCGTTCAGCAGCTCCCGGTTGGCTTCCTTTGGACAGGGCGATGCCTGCAGAGAACATCACAGCTCTGAACAAACCATGGTGGGGACAGTGGGCAACCAGTGCCATGACACGTGGCATTTGGTCCCAGTAAGTCCCCACTGGAGATCTTCGCAAAAACTATGGCGAGGAGCAAAACAGAGGAGCTTAGAGTGAAGATGTGGAGTACCCAGAGGTGTTCGTCCCCCTGTACCTGGAACTGGATGACTTTCTCTGTGGACAGACACAGGTACATGCGGTCACTGCCCTGGAACTGGAAGGCGCACTTGTGGAGCTGGGAGATGGGCTCGTCCACGTCCAGCATAGCGTACTGCTTGCTCACCTTCCGAATGATCTGCAACAAGGCAGATGAGTGCTCTGTCCCCACCCGTGTCCCCATGGACACAGAGCACTCTGGGCCATTGCAAAGGAAGAGATAGCAAAGGGACAATGCCCACATTGCTCTCTGCCAGCCCCTAAGCTCGGGGCAACAGCAGAGCAGCAGCATCCCTAGGAGTGCCCACTGGGGACAGAGCCTTACCAGGGGTGGCAGGGTGATGCCGGTGGCCGTGCAGATGAGCTGGACCACAGAGCCATAGCGGATGTACCCCTCCCGCAGGGGGAACTCACTTTGGGTGCGGCGCTCATCAGCTTTGCAGGAAGGAGAGAGGCAGAGTCACCATCACAAGCAGCGACCTCCAGGTAACTCCCAGTCCTTCAGCCCCCAGGAGCTGGCTTCATAGGATGGGAGAGCCCAGGTTGGAGGGAGGCAGCCCTGGGGACAGCTCCTTACCCAGGTGGAGGGTGAAGGCTGCCCACTGCCTGGCACTGGCGATGAAGGCTCCTCCCTCCACAGACAGGTAGCGGGTGCTGACAGTCTGTGAGCGCAGGCGGTTGAAGAGGGACACCTTGGAGCCCGAGGAGATGCACACTGTGGGGGAAGGTGGCTGGGTTAGGGCTGGAACCACAGTCCTGCTGCTCTTGGTGCAGTGGGACAGGACAAGTCCTGGATCCTGGCGTGACCAGCACTGCAGGAACCAGTGCTACCCAGCTGCCGTTCTCTTTATGGCCTCAGGGCACTATACACTGCGGTAGGTCATGGGCTTTGAACTCGCTCTGACCACTTTGGAGCCAAGCTGTGAGCACTCAGTGTCCTAACTCACCTCATCTCACCACACTCCACCCCATCTCATCTGCTCCGTGTCACACCATGCCATGCTATGCCACCCCACCTCATCCCATCCCATCCCAACAAACCCCACCCAGCCCCACGCCTGCTTTCTCCCTGGCAGAGCCAACCCCATACGCACGATCCGTATTCTTCAGTGACTGCTTCTTCTGTGAGGGCTTGGAGATAACCTTGATCAGCTTGCTGTGGAAGGTGCCAATCTCCTGCCCGTTGCTGAAGAAGAGCTTCAGGACCAGGCGGAAGTGCTTGCGCTTATCCGCATCTGAGATGTACAGAGCCTTGGCACAGCCAAACCCCTGCGGAGGGCAGAAGGAGTGGTTGCTGGACATGGGCTGGGGGCAGCAGGCACGGACGTGGTCCCTCCAGCCTTCCTCACCCTCCTCACTAGCAGCCCGGGCACAGCGTGCTGCCAGGACATAATGGTGCCCTTTGAAAGAGCCCTGGGTTCATTTACAGGGGGAAATGACCAGAGATGTTATTACAGGTGCAGCAAAGAGCTGGGGATCGGCAGTGGCTTTATTTACACTGGTGGCAGAGAATTCCTCATGGAAATTCATGTTCATGTGTGATTTATCCCACATCACATGAGGGATTGCCCCAGCTTTGGGTTTCCAAACCCAGGCTGGATGGCTGATAGGCCACGCTCTAGCAGCAACTCCAGCACTTCAAACAAAGGCCCTTTTTGTAATGTTTCTGGCTCAGCTCAGACCCTGTGCTCTTTGGGGACCCCAGACAACACTTTTCTTTTTCCCCTATCAAAAGATGCTAGATCTCATCTCAAGCTCTTGAACTTTAGGATCAGTTGGTGTTTTCTTTTGCTGTTTACCTACAGAAGGACTGGACTTTCTTTGTGCAATATGTGTGGGAATGGTGCTGGGGGGCTGTGCTGCAAGAAGGGGAGCAGGCAGCAAGCACTGTACCTTTGCATCCGGCTGCTCCTCAAAGCTGAGCTTCTGCGTCTCCATCAGGCTGCTGCCCATGGTGTCCAGCCCCATGTAGCCCCACACTCGGAGACCTGCCTCTCCCATGTCCCTGGCTGGGACAAATGAGAGGGAAGGGAAGGGAAGGGAAGGGAAGGGAAGGGAAGGGAAGGGAAGGGAAGGGAAGGGAAGGGAAGGGAAGGGCTGCCCCCCAGCATGTACCTGTTAGCTGCTCCTGCTTTAACTTCCATCCTGGCCCACCCAGGTAAACACAGGGCGGGGGGCAAAAAAACCTGCAGTGACCAGAGAGCACTGTTATCGCACCCAGAGAAGGTTCTTGGCAGACATAAGTGCCTCAAAGCAACCCCAGAGCTGGCTTGGTGCTGCTGTCCCACTTCTGGGTGCTGCTGGTGGGCACAGGGCAGGGACTGGGCAGCAGGAGGTGGTGGGGGTCCCACAATCCGCCCCCCCAGCCCAACCCTACAGAGGCTGAGCTTTGTGCTCTGCCGGCCTGGAATGTGGAGTTTCAGCAGCTTGGGAACAGAGTTTGCATTCACAGCCAGATTTGGAGACCAATGCAAATAAATCTATACCCGGCGTTTTGGAGACCTATTTTCCTGTGTTTTATTTGGGTTTCCACTGTCATTGCACTCGTGTGAATGGTGCAAATTCATTCTCTATTGATACTAGGTGAAACGCCAGCAGCACAGGGAGGTGATATTTTGGAGCCCTAAAGTGCTGGGGTCCTGGTTTGTTTAAACCGACCTCCCCCGGGTCTGGGCCACGAGGACATGAAGGAAACCAGCCCAGCACCTTTCATCTTTAACCCGGGGGCAGCTCAGCCTTAAAGGTAGAGCTAATAAGGGGGGGATTATTTATATCACAAGGACTAATGGAGGATTAATTATACTCCATTGCCACAGCTGACGTCACTGCTCAGGAGTAGTAATTTTGGAGATTCAAGCCAGAACCTCAAGGTGCTCTTGTAATGTGGGGAGGATTTTCAAAAATAGCTTCTGGAAGACCATGGCCATTGATGGAAAAGTCCCAGTGTGACCTTAGAGAAGCAACCTCTCCTCTTTGCAATTTCACGCTTAGGGGGTAAGACCTGAAGGGCTTCTTCCATTTTACCCATCTCCCTGACCTTTCTGGGAGGAAGAAGCCCATCAGCTCCAGGTTGGTGAGGGTGGGGAGGATGTGTCCATTTGTTCAGTCCCTGAGGGTGAAACAGTAGCTTTGGGTGCTAAAAGTTCATGAATGGGCAGCAAGGGCATACGTAAATCTATAATTCTAAATCACTGCCACACCAGGTTTGGTGAAAGGGCTCTCACAAGGCTGAGCTCTGCGTATCTGCTTCGGGAAGGGAGAGATGTCTCCTACCTTTTCTCATTGCCGTAAGACTTCTGGGCGACTTTGGCATGCAGTATGAGCACCGTCTGCTCTGCTGGCAGCTGCAGGTACCTCCGCACGCCATCCCGCAGCAGGTCAGCTTGGTATGGGTTGGACCTACGAGACAGAAGTTCTGCTGAGCACAGCGCACCCAAGGCTGCTCACTGCCTTCTGCAGGGCTGCAAAGTGAGCACAGCCTGTGCCCAGACTGGATTTGCTGCCCCATAGCCTCGCACAGGGCAGGGAGATGCTGCTCCAGAGCCCTCAGGCTGAGGGCTGTGGCTTCACCCATTTGCCCGTGGCTTCACCCATTAGCAAGGTATGGAACAGCCTCACACCGAGGTGAGGCAATGGCAGGGAGTGTTTGGCAGCATATTGGCAAAAAATGTGAATTAAGACGTGTGCTGACAGCACAGCCAGAAGCAAATCCCGCTGTGCAGAGCTTCCTGCAGCAGCAGCTTGGGGCAGGGCCAGGCTTGTGTGGGTACCACCACTCCCTCCCATCCTGTGTAACACAGAGGCACAGAGCTGGGTGACTGCACAGCACCTATTAGAGCCCCATCTGCACTAATTACCTTCCTTCTGCTTCAGGCTGGAAGGTGCATGCCAAAGGCAGGTAAGCAGACCACAGTTTGATGCCAAGCAGCAGGAAGAACTACCCAGCAATTTTTTCTTTACTTTGTCCTTTCTCTGCAGCCATCGCTTCCTGTCTTATGGGGCTATGCTGTCTCAGTGATGCACACCTCACCATTCTGACCATGGAGACGACCACCCAGCATCCATCATCTGGTTTACATTTACTCTCAGCAAGTCAAAGGTCCATTGCTAATAGGCGTAGCTACTCGCACAGCTCCTTCTGGCACCTACAGCCTCTTACAGGGAATCATTCACTCCCTCTGACATTTATTATATGAAATTATTAAAATGCTTTGATTGTAGTGCAGTGTTAGTTCAGTGTCGTGTTAGCAGCACTGCTTGCACTCAAAGCCTTCTTTTCAGAGCCTGAGCTCTCAGATGGGAATCCAGTGCACAAAGTTGGGTATTATGTGGAGGTGGAGTGGGGCACTCCTCAGCTCTGCAGGCCACGACCTTCCCTGGGCTGCATTCTGTGAGCCTGCTCCTCGCCCTGCACAGCCTGGCCTTGCCCTCACTTTGGGTTTGGATGTACCACAGGAGTAAGTGCAGTTTCTTTGGTTCCACTGAAAACAAAACATGCAACTCAGAGGACAGGAACACCATCCCACCAGCTCTTGTTTGGGTCTCCAAGTGCTGTCTCTCCAATAACACCACCCTCAAATGCACTTAACTCTGAATTCAAGCAATCAGATTGAATTTTTTTGCTCCCCTTGCCTAGGAGCTGCTGCATGCTTTGCTCAGAGCACAGCTGCCCCGCAGCTTGCCACAGAGTGCCGTTGTTCTTTCCTGTGGTTGGAGAAACCAAATGTCCTCATAAAGCATATCCATTTTGGAGATCTGGGCTATATTTTGTACGGAGCAAAGGAGAAAATGCCTGCTGGGCTCCTGGGTATGGGCTCAACGCGATGTTTATGCAAAAGGAAAAGCCATTAGAATTCACTGAAATGAGAAGCCTGCAGTTTCTGGCTTCCCTCATTTTTCAATACCTTCTTTAATCCAGAGCAGCCCAACCCACAAGCCCTCGTATATGCACGGGTATTTATAAATCCTATATTTTCAGTGCTGCACACACAAGTGAAATTCAGCCTTTTCTGGGCTTGGGGGATTTATGGACCACGCCAGCAGCAAACAGCAGAGCAAGGCGGGTGAGCTCCGTGGGGGACTGGAGCCCAGGAGGGGTGGTCCCCGCCTGCCCCACCACTGCCCCTTTTGGTAACACAGCCTTGGCTCGGCTGCCGGGGAGCTCCGATAACGCGGGTCATACACTGGGGTCCCCAATCTCTGGTTTCTGTTAGCACGAAGAGGGAGGGAAGTGCTGTTAAAGCACCAAAGCCCATTGCTGTTCAGCGCTAAAGGTGGTTCACGCCACCGCTATGTAACATGAGTGCCGAGACGAGGGGCTGGGATGCTCTGTTCCCAGGTGCCTGAGGGTGATGCTCTCCACTGCTACAGAGCAGCACATCACTTGATGCTGCTGGGAACTGGACCAGAGGCTCTGCAGCCCCAGCTAGAGAGCTCTCCAAACTCTCCACTCAGTGGGGCTCAAAGGGAAGGAAGGACGAGAGGTGCTTGGACGGTTTTCTTGAAGTTGATGGGAAACGCAAAGCAGAGAAGGGAAGAAAAAAAACAAACACCCAACCCAGAAAGCCTCTCCCTGTCGGCAATCACTTTCACGCAGCCCCACGCCCGGCCACCCACCCTTGGCGATGCACTTCCACCTGCGCCCACCTCCCGCTTGCCCACGTTTCTCGGCCGGGGGGGGGGGGGGGGTCCTTCAGCCCCTCCCGCGCTGCGCCGGGCCGTGCCGAGCCGAGCCGCTCCGCCTCCCCCCGCCCCGTTAAATGCCGCGCCGCGCAGTAGCGCTGAGCACCGCGCAGCCCCGCAGCGCCCTGCGCGTACCTGAACCAGCAGCGCGGCGGGGAGCGGCTCCGCGGCCGGTACGGGTGAGTGAGGGGCTCCGCTGCATCCGCACCTACGGGAAGGGAAAGGGGAGAGGGTGAGCCCCGAGCTGCGGGGGGGGTGGGGGTTGGATCGGGGTGGAGGGCTGGGGTGCCGTGTGCCCCCTTGGAACGAGCAGAAAGCAAAGGGAGAATGGGGAGAGGATAACCCTTCGGTACAGGGTTATCTGCAAATCAAGATCCCTGAGCTCTGCTGCCTGTGTGTTTCTCCCCTGCTTCGATGCAGTGGTTACTGACCCACCTGAGCACATGGCACTGGGGAGTGGGTGCTGCTGTAAGCCCTGCCCCACTGTCAGGGCAGCACGGCTCACCCTCTGCCTGCTCTGTTCACTGCTGCCCAGCTTTCGGGCAGTTTCTTGCTTATACAAGCGAGGATCTCTTTTAGCAGAGAGTAGTAAGCCCTTGTACACCTGGGCAAAGCACACTGCGTGCTAGAAGAGCAAAATCCTGCCAAAAGATAAGCTTAAAAAAGGGGCTGAATATAGCTCTGCCTCATTTCTGCATGGGAAGCTGGGTTTGTGCATACCCTGAGTGTGTTTGCACGTACCTATAAATATGTTGGCACAAGCAGTCGCCCACCTTTGCCTTATAACTCCAACTGTTTCACAGGGGGGGAAAAATAGCTTTGGGCATATTTGTTACAAGCAATTACATGAGAAAACTTGTTTGGAAGAGCAGATTATTGTGCACTGACATGCAGCCGTCCGAGCAGGTAATGCAGTGTGATGGCATGTGCTCTGCTGGGGGGCTTTCCCCTCATTCTGCTGCAGGATGAGGGGTGCAGAACTCCCGGATCGCCCTGCAGGCAGGAGCTGGTGTGGGTGAGAGGAAGGAAGCAGGGCTCTGCCACTTGAAAGGAATCCACCACCTCTTGTGGGACTGGTGGAGGGGGGAGCGGGCGCCAAGACAGGAGCCCATTCACAGCTCTGCCTCTTCTACGTAAGCCTGCAGGATTTTTGCCTCCATCAAGCCCAGATTGCATACAGAATTACTCCAAGGTCCTCCCTGTGGGACCCTTTGTAGCATCTCTTGATAGCAACAACAACAACAATCTTCCTTATCTGTTGTTTTCCTGGGAACAGGAGCCATCAGTTGCAGGCAGCCAGCTTGGAGGCTCTTGGTAACAAGTAGAAAGTGTATTCCACAAGCAGATTCTTGCCATCTGTTTAGGGAATATCATTAGATTGGCATCCGATCCAGGCAGAAAGCCTGTGTGGGGAGAAATCTGCACTCAGATCTCAGCCCTGCTATTTGCCACCAGGACTTGGCAATGCAAAGAGCAGAGTTAACTCCTGGGATAAATCTGGCCTCATCTGAAAGACAAATTCCCATCTGGAAGGCACGTGAGTGTCCGTTGGGTCTGTAGTAAAATGGCACTTTCCATTGAAGCAGACAGAGCTCTGCTGCATCCAACAGGACAAAGCTGTTGTTCATTTCTGTGGGAGTTCTAACTATTTTTTTTTCCCCCCTCTTAAAGCATTAACTAAACGTTGTGGGAGTAACGCAAATTGGGGTTGGGATTTACTACTGTTGGTGATGGTAGCCACCAGAAGATGCAGCCAGCACAGATGCCGGATGTAGGCAGTGTGCAGTCACAGGAGACGTGCGTGCTCTGAGCACTCATAGCACAGCGTTTCCCTTGAGGTTGGCATTAGGGGTTAAAGGTTTTCAAGAGAAGCCTTTGTTTGAGCATTTTAAAAGTTTCCAATAGGGGCCCCTTTGTCTGCTTTCTGAGCAGCGTGCCTGCCTCGTTCAGAACTCAGCACTCATAAAATACCATTTACAAACGCTGGATGAATGGGGCTGAAACACGGGGAGAGGCAGCAATAAGCACACACGAGCTACAGACAGGCCCTACCATCACTGAATAAACCTGGGAAATCACAACAAAAATGACTGAGTGGCACTCATAAAGAAACGTATAAAAACCAGCTGCAGAAAGAGTCCCCTTTGTGCCACACGTCCCATGGGCTCCTCCAGTCATGCTGCAGGCTGAGTGGCTCCTGTGGCTGGTCGGTACCTCCTGCCTTCATGTTTCCTCACTTTGGGCCCAAACAGAAACAAATCCATCACCGAGGCACAGCCCCTGCTGCCATAAGGGCTCCACTGAGCAAGTACTGCACCTCTCAGTATTTGCAGCACAGACACAGCTTTAGGTATCGAGTAACACTGCTAGCAGTTGGGTTTCTATTCCCTCTCCTACCCAGGCTGAATGCGAGGATTTGACTTCTCGCTTTGCACACCCTTGGTTGCGTGCCTGTATCCATCACATACCTGCTCCCCCTGGTGCACAACTCTATAGGGATCTGCTGTGGTCCCTTACAGAGCGGTGGCGGTGCCTCAGTTCCTCTCCAAGCACTGAGTCTTCCCATCTCCAGGCTGTGTCCTGCTGCTTCACCAGCTGATTGCCACCCCATAGTAACAGGATCCTGATCTGCACTCTGCAGACCCAGAGGAATCTGTGGCCAACAGCAGGAATCAGTAGGAGCAGGTCTGTGGTCAGCTGAGTTAGCTGCTCTGCTGGAGTCTGTGCCTTCCTTCCCCTTGCTCTCTGTACATCACCACCCTGATGGGAGGGTTCCTCCAGCAGAGAGCTGGGACAAGTCCACGGGGCTGGCAGCCATGAAGTTATATGGAAGGCTTTTCCCATGCTACCTTTGGGATTGCCAATGTGAAAAGCATCTAGACAAAGATTTCAAACACACTGATTTCTGTCTTGAGGAGGGCTGCACAGTCTCTGCCTGCTTTCCTGCAGCAGCCAAGCACTGCTCATTTTCTGCTATTTCAATTAAACGCTTAGCAGGATGGGTAGGATAAAGGGGAAAGGCACATGAGTAGTGTTCTGGCGTATTGCCTTATGCCAACACATTGAGTCACGTCTCCAGAGCGAGAAATCTGATATAAAGATTTAGAGAAGGAGGTCAGGCAGCGCATCTGTGATTGTGGGGCTGAAATAGCAGTGGTTGTCTGTACACTGGGAGCTCTCAGAGGTCAGCTGGGGATAGGGGCTCCTGCAGTTGCAGGAGGTGCATACCCTCCTAGAAACTATCCACCTCATTGCTTAAAGATGGTGGTTTTGTTGCTTCAGCAGCTCAGCACAAACTCTACACCAGCCCATGAGCTGCTCCAGGACACTTCTTTTTCCTCTGTGGTCAAACATGCATATTTCTGGGGAAAAAAATGCACTCTAACACCTTCCTCCTAGAACGAGGATTTGGGCTATGGGTTGCTGCCTCAGCTTCTGGATGGCCCTGACTCCCTCTTCTCCAAAGCCTGAGGCTCAGTCCAGCTGCCCTCTGGGACTCGTTAGCAGATGAGCACTTGATTTCAAAAGCGAATCTGCAAGGTGGATGTTTCCCCAATGACCATTCTTCATTAACATCTAAAAAGTATTCTGAGGTCCATTCAGATTTGCTCAAAACAGCAGGCAGGAACAGAGCTGGGTGACCACCCGATGTTGTCCTCTTGGCCAGATCTTTAACACATGCTTTGTGAGACCACATTTAGTCTGCAGGTACATACAAGCTGATGGGGAAGCTGCCACCTACTATGTGCCTTGTAGAATGGGAACTGACCTTCTCAGGGAAGTCTGTCTAGCATCCAGCAAGGCTTTCCTGTTACTGAACTCCTGCTGGGGTTGAAGCCATGATGTGCTGTCTGAGTAGAGCCTTGTCTTTCAAACAAGATGTCCTTCCAGGTGGCACTTGGCCCAGAGGAGCTGCCACAGCACTGTAACCAGAGAGTGCTGCAATGTCCTGGAAAGAGCCTGCTCTTGTTCTCCCACACGTGTGTTTGGGAAGAACCAAGGACATGCCAGTCCTTATGGAGGGGGAAAAGCATTTTATCCTCTCCTGTTTTCAGACTAGAAATTCATGCTGTTTCTCTGGTCTTGACATGCTGGCGCTTCTATGCTCTGAGTGCTGCAGAGCTCTCTTCCCTTGAAGGCTTTGCAGCACCAGTGGAGGGAGTGTGAGGTGCTGAGGCTGAGTATGAGGTCATTGCTGCAGAAGGGTCCCCAGGGGACATTGGTTAATAATTCAGGGCATGGGCAGCCAGGAGCTGGGGGCAGGTGTTGAACCCAGCATCCCTCAGGCTGCACCTGGTTTGTCTCCCTGGTTGACACACGGGGAGCAACACAGCTGGCTTTGGATTTGCCTTTGTGCCTCAGTTCCCCCTGCTGGGATATGAGGAGAATTGCTGTGCTCTAAAAAAATTCAAACACAGGTGTTTCAAAGAAGGGAGCTGGGAAACAGAATTCTGCTTCAAAATTGGGCTTCCTTCCAGCAAGGAAGAGAAACCAACCTTTGGGCAGCCCTCCAGCACAGCATGGATGCAGCTCCAGGGCCAGCCTGGGCCTCAGCCATCCACACCGCATGAGGGCCTTGCGAACATACACACAACATGCCAGGGGTCAGTGGAGTTTGCACAGCACAACCTGACTGATACCAGGAGGTGTCTCCAGGTTGATGCAAGCTCTCATTGCTTCCTCACCCTTTGCATCTGGGGCAGCGTATGCTTCTCTCTGCTTTCCCTGTCCCACCTGCACTTTTTGGGCAGTTCTTTAGGTCACAAACCCAGAGAACGGCTCTGCCAAGAACAGATACACATGGCTATCTATGGCTGTATCCTCCAGCACCTGCTGGCTTTGCACCGCTGTCCTGAACACATTTTAGGGCCTCTTTGACACTTTATGGACCAACAGCTTGTAACACAACAGAAAGTGCAGCAACAACAGCACAGTAGCAAAGTCCTAAGCTGCAGCAAGCGAGGTGGTGCTCAAATGAGGCAGCTGTGGACACCGAAACAAAGGAGAAAAAAAAAAATCTGCTTACCCTTGGAAGGCCTCAGGTACACAGGGATCTCCAGCAAGATACCCTCACCTCCACTGCCAGCCCTTAAATGAGATGTGGGTAGGGGTGGATCCTGGCTCCAGCCCTTCTGGTCATTCAGGTGTATTGCATGCACCTGAACTCCCCTGGGTTGGCCCTGCCTTCCCACCAGGTGCTCCATCACAGGTTCAAGCTGTGACTTAGCATTTCTACTACACACTCAGACAGGAGCTGAATTATGCCCTACAAAGCTGCCTCACCGGGTCTCTGTTATTGGGCATAGAATGAAGCAGAGTACACAAAGAGTCCCATGAGCAGTGGGGATATTGCATCCAGTGCAGCTCTGCCATCGTCTGAAATTCCCAGCACAGAAATAGGTGCTGCTGTCTGACAGCTCACACAGCGCCGGCGCCGTGCACCACTGCCATTCTGCTCATCTTAAACGTGATTTGTGCCTCAGAACCAGCTAAGGCCCAGAACCGTGGGGTCTCCCATGGACAGGATTTGCCCCAAGCTATGAAGTGCTGCCCTCTCCTGAGCCATTCACCCCCAGTTTCTCCACCGGCTTCATCTCCCCTACAGACCATCTGAGAAAGCCCCGATCCCAGAGCCAGGAGGACACAGATCTCTGCTCCCTGCCTTGCCCGAGGCAGGATGCGCCCAGGTCCAACCTGCACAGATGAATCAGAAGGGGAATATTCCGAGCATTTCTGTGAACCTGCGGCCAGCAGAGTGCTGCCAAGGAGGCCAGGCTGAAACCTGAGGCGGCTGTTTTTTTTTCCCCGAGGCTCAGCACTTGGCAGGAGCGCAGCGCAGGGGTGGTGGGGGGTGGGGGGAGCACCCTGGGGCTGCCTTACCTGCCTGCCTCTGGGGGTCCATCCCTGGTTCTCCTTTTCCTACAGCAGGAGGGAGGCCGAGGGGAGGCTGGGCTCATTGCCAGCCTTTACATGCAGCTCATCCCTTTGTCACCCCATCTCCTTCTGCAAGGAAGAGCGTCGGGCTGGCTTTCTCCTTGCGTTGCTTTGAAAAATGAGGAAACGCTGTGCGATGTCACTCTGCAGCAGTGTTCATTCCCCCCCACCCCCCAGGCCTTTTCTCCTTTATAGCCCAGAGTTATCTCAAGGTCCCCGTGCTGTTTGCCTTGCCTCGCAGCACCTGCCTGCCAGCCGCGCGCTTCCCACCCACCTCCCTCTTTGCTTCCCGTCGGCCTTGCTGCTGGGCGCTGCATTGAATGTAGGGTTGCCCACAGCGCCCTGTTGCTGCTGGGTGCATGGCAGTGCCATCGTGCCATGCTGCTCCCACAGCCCCTCTGGCCACGGGGAGCGTGAAGGCTTCATCCAGCACTTGGATGCTGTTAAAAATAGAATAGGTTGTGGACTGGTTTTCTCCTCCTTGGTTCCTGGCCCAGGAGCTCATTCTTCCCTCTGCGCTGGCTTTGAAGCGCTCTGGATGCTGTGAGACACGGCTGGGTGCCAGCCTGCTGTTGCAGGGGGAGCAATCTGCAGAAATGCTGTAGGTGGCACAACTGTCCCCAAAACATGTAGTGGCTGGGGAGTGCTGTCTCCTAAAAAAAGCAGACACGTGTTGCACTGAAAAGATTCTGCTAGATAAGTGGTGAAACCCAGCCAAGCTGGGAGGGGGCTTTGGCTTCACCTGAGTGCTGCCTGTGGGGCACAGATTTTGGCCAAGTTAAAGGTCTTGCATGGTAACACTGATATTCTGGATCCTCTTGTAGTCCTTTTCTATCCTTCTGACTTCTTCAATGTCATTTTTCAGGTGTGAACAGCAGAGAGTACGTTAGGACACAGCTGTGCAACCTATCATCAGCATCCCCGCTGTCAAACACATCGGGTTCAGGGCTGTGCATAATCACTCAGCAATTAAATGGAAACCCTGGTGATGAATTACAACCGAGACCTCACGGGGCTAAACAAATAGCAGCCAATAACTACTGATAAAACCAATTTCCAGTGTGCTGTTTGAAAGAGCCCCGCTCCAGTGCCTGCTCCCTGTCTCTGGGGGAAGCGGTTCTATCTGCGGTATTCCCTGCTCCCATTGGGTTTCCCGTTGGCTTTCCCACTGGGGATGGGGCTCCTGGGTCCCCCACTGATCCAGGGTATCCCACCAGTGCCCGAGCAGTGCCTTTGCTCTTGTTGGCAGTCTGCAGTGCTTGCCATTTCTTTCAGTGGGCTCTGACCTGGGCTGGCAACTAACCCTAACCCAAATGCCAAGGAAAAAACGGGCAGGTGGGGAGCCAAGCACAAGTGGTGGTTTCAGAAAGCTGGTCAAAATCTCCATCCCTCAGTTAGCCCACCTCAAATGCACAGTCCTTCACCCAGGTCCCAGGACCCAGGACAGGCACTGTCACCAGCTGTGCACATGGAGGTTTTTGCTTTCTGCTTTCCCAAAAGCAACATTCGTGGGGCTTTTTGGAGAAAATGACCTTTTCCAGTGGCTCTGAGACACTTCTGAGTGGGTTTTTGCCTCTGCTAGCATTTAATTTCGGGGCGTCTGTTCCCAGTGCGGAGCTCCCTTCGTCCCCTGGCTGCGCAGCGAGCGCTTGGCGGAACATCCCAGCTGCATGGTTTGCAAGTGAAAATAAGGCTTGTCCAGTGGCCAGCTCCACCCAGAGCAGAAAATCAGAGCTTTTCACTTGGCAGATTGTTGCTGCTGTAATGAAATGTAGCTGTGCTGAAGAGTCCCTGCGCGGTGAGCCTGGGGACGGGGTTGGCAGAGCTGCCGCCGCCGTCTGGGTTTGTTGGCAGTGCCCAAGTGCCCCCTGAGTGCCATCAGGAGCTGCGAGCCTGAGGGCTGAGCCCTGACAGCACATCTCCTCCTTCCGCAGCGAGTGCCCAGCTCTGCTCCCACAGCAACGATGAAGCTCCTGCCGCTCGCTGCGCTCCTCCTGCTCGTCCTGACGGCGCTGGAAGCCAGACCAAAGCCTGCAGGTGAGCTGCGGTGGCTGCGAATTGCCTGGAGCAGAGAGGAGTGTGTGTGTCAGGCCAGTGAGACCCCCCCCCCCCCATGCCCCGGAGGAAGGCTTGGTGGGACACTGTGCTCTCTGGAGTATCCCCGGGAGGATGCAGGGTTCCACCTGCAGCTTGAAGGTGGGGACATGGTGGGGAACAAAGGAAATCTGGGGCCAGCAGACTCCATCCTCCCTGGGCAGAGGTGGCCAAATCAGTTTCAGTTTCAAAAGTGGCATCACAGAGAGAGAGAGGCGCCGGGTATGTCTCAGGGACCTCTGGGCATGGGGGAGAAGCAGAGCTGACAGCCCTGGGCTGGGCATCATCCCAATGGGACGCGCAGTGTTTGCTCACCATTACAGCCAAATTCTCCCAGGCTCAGCTACTCACTAGCCAAGCCAAATATGTTCGTTGGCGTTTCACTTGCTAAACACTCCCGGTTTGCACTGGAAGTTGCACCCATGTATCCAAGAGAGGCTCTTTGGCTCCATGCTCTCAGTGTGTGTGCCTGTAGCAGAGCTTTTCACTGTCTTACTCTTTACCCTTAAAAAAAAAAAGAAAAGAAAAGAAAAAAAAAAAGGAAAGTTGTGTGTTTGGGCAGGAACTGGCAAAGTGCAGTAAAAACCAGAAACCATGGGAGGCTGGAGCTGCAGGAGGAACAGAAGAATTGCTGCAGAGGTGAAAACGCCATTGCCTAAACCTGTGCCTAAGCCTTGCTGGGGTAGATCCAGACAGACAGAGGTGATTCTGCAGGAGCAGGGCAGCAGAAGCACTTGGGGACGAGGAGACACTGCCATTCCCCATAGGGATGGGTCACGGCATGTGTCCTTTCCTGTTGTCTCCAGTCCCACTCTACCAGGCACCCACCATAGGTTTATTTGGCAGCGGGAAGGTGCTGGGCTGCCCAGACCTGCCCTTTCCATCCCCTGTAAGGATCCCTAAGGTTACCCAAATGGAATGCCTCAGATTCTTGCAGACGACCACGAGACTTAACCATCTCCTTGCCCTTCACAGCCCTGAAGTGCAGGACAGGTCCCCTGGACATTGTCTTTGTGATCGACAGCTCCCGCAGCGTGCGTCCCTTCGAGTTCGAGACCATGCGGCGCTTCATGATCGACATCATCGGCAACCTGGACGTGGGCCCCAATGCCACGCGGGTGGGGGTGATCCAGTACTCCAGTCAGGTGCAGAACATCTTCTCCCTGAAGACCTTCTTCACGCGGGCAGAGATGGAGAGAGCCATCAACAGCATCGTGCCGCTGGCCCAGGGCACCATGACGGGGTTGGCCATCCAGTACGCCGTGAACGTGGCCTTCACCGTGCAGGAGGGCGCACGCCCACCCCACAAGAAAATCCCCCGCATCGCCATCATCGTGACGGATGGACGGCCCCAGGACCGCGTCTCCGAGGTGGCCGCCCATGCGCGGAACGCCGGCATTGAGATCTACGCCGTGGGCATCCAGCGGGCAGACATGAACTCACTGCGGGCCATGGCCTCACCGCCGCTGGAGGAGCACGTCTTCCTGGTGGAGTCCTTCGAGCTGATCCAGCAGTTTGGGAAGCAGTTCCAGGACAAGCTGTGCGGTGGGTGAGAGCTGCAGCTGTGGGCTGGTCCTCGTGCCGTGCTCCTTGCCAGGCTGGAAGGTGGCATCATGCAGCCTCATCCAGCAGCTGTCCCCTAGGACACCTTTCCTGTACTGGAATGGGATTCAAAGCTTTAAAAGTATTGCAGGCACACTCGTCTTCACCCGTTCCTGGTAGCTCTGCCTCAAGCTAGAGTGTAATGGCAATAGTGATGGCAATATGAGCTAGGAAGAAGCGTGGAACAGATTTCCCCAGGTATCTGGGATAGTTGGTGCCTCCCAAAGCCCCATCTGCATTTTGACGTGGTTTTAGTGGGGTCTCCTGCTACACAGTCCTCCTGCCTGTTTCCTGTGTACATCTGTGGTTAGTGGAACACTGTCCTCATGTCACTGCTCTGCAGCACTCGGCTGGGAGCAGGGAGGCTGCTTGTGCCATGGCCTGTGTTACGGGCAGGGCTAACCAGGTATGGGCATGTGGGTGAGGGTGTGCTCTGTGGCACCATGTCTTTGCTGGCAGCACCTTGCCCATTGCCTCCTGGCGCCAGTGCCCATGTCCCAGCCAGATTGGCAGGCTCCTGCTCACGGGGATGTGCAGATACATCTGCCTGGGCTTCTTTACAATGATGAACAGCATGTTCCAGTCGAGCTCGAGTTTTCATTTAGCTCCAGCTATCAACACTTAATTAATATTGAGCACTGATTTAGTGCTCGGGTAGGCCTGAAAGCTGAGGCCATGTGCAAACTGTGGAGGTGCCCATGTCCGTGTGCTGGCAGTCAGCTCTATGGGGTGTGGGCAGAGAGCACTTTGGGGGCCTCTCTGATGCCCTCTCTGCCTTCCAGGGGTGGACATGTGCATGGAACGGGACCACGGATGCCAGCACAGCTGCGTGAGCACCCCCGGCTCCTTCTACTGTGAATGCCACCCTGGCTACCAGCTCAACGTGGATGGAAAGACCTGTTCCCGTAAAAACCCTTTTTAGCTCTATCTCTGGTAGTTGCATGTATCTTAGAGGGAAGAGCAGGAAGAGGCCCATTGAGGCCAGCAGCAGCCGGGTGCTCCCGGTGCAGGGAGGGCAGGGTAGTGTCAGCTGCACTCTGGGACTTTCCTTTCCTGTCTCTCGGGGGGCAGCAAAACAGAAGGCTGACAGCATCTGCTTCCCCGCAGCCATTGATGCATGCGCTGATGGCAGGCATGGCTGTGAGCACCACTGCATCAGCACCCGTGGGACGTACTCATGCCACTGCCGCGCCGGGTACCACCTCAACCAGGACAAGAGGAGCTGCACAAGTAAGGTCCTCCCCCTCCCCACTCCTTCCCTTTGTTCTTCCTTTGCTCCTTGCTCGGAAGAGTCACTCAGTCCCTCACCGGGCCTCCTGTCAGGTTGGATATTAGGAAAAATTTCTTCTTAGAGAGGGCGGTGAGGTGTTGGCACAGGTTATCAAGAAAAAGAGAACTGTGGCACTGAGGGACGTGGTCCAGAGCAGTCAGACAGGGGCTGATGGTTGGGCTAGCTGGTCTCAGTGGTCTTTCATCCTTAATGATTCTGTGATTCCCTGATTCCTTCCCTCCCCAGTGATCGATTACTGCAGCTTCGGCAACCACAGCTGCCAGCACGACTGTGTGAGCATCCCTGCCGGGCACCGCTGCCGCTGCCGCGATGGCTTCATGCTGCAGCACGATGGCAAGTCCTGCCGCGGTGAGTCCAGCACAGGGCTGCAGGAGGTGGTTGCCATGTCCGTGTCCCCATCTGCATGGTGGTAACCACCTCCCCATGCCTTGTGTCCCAGCCATTGACCTCTGCAACGGGGTGGATCACGGCTGCGAGTTCAAGTGTGTGAGCAGTGAGGGCTCGTTCCATTGCGTGTGTCCCGAGGGCCAGCAGCTCCAGGCTGACGGGAAGACGTGCAGCAGTGAGTACTGGGCTTCACCCCGTGAGGGCTTACCCCAAACTAGGCCACCGTGAGGGGCTCTGTGTGGATGGACAAGGGCCTGTGTCCTCAGAGAAAGAGCCAGCAGGGTTTTGTGGAAAGGTTGAGGACAATCCAGGTGGCTGTGCTGCCATTCAACAGGACCTGGGCAGGTTGGTGAGTTGGGTGGGCAGGAACATGATGGAGTGCAGCAAGAGAAAGTGTAGGGTCCTGCATCTGGGGAGGAATAACTGCACACATCAGTACAGGTTAGGGGTGGACCTGCTGCAAAGGAGCTGTGAGGAGAAGGCCTTGGATGTCCTGGTGGCCAACAGGGTGGCTGTGAGCCAGCAATGTGCCTTTCTGGCCAAGAAGGCCAATGGTACCCTGGGATGCATTGAAATGAGTGCAGCCAGCAGGGTGAGGGAGGTGATCCTCCCCTCTGCTCTGCCCTTGGACACTTCTAGGCCTCACCCCAGTCCATGTGGGATCCTGCACATCCCCTCTCACCATCCTGTATCCCTGCAGAGTGTGGGGCTGGGCACGTTGACCTGGTGATGGTGATCGATGGCTCCAAGAGTGTCCGGCCCCAGAACTTTGAGCTGGTGAAGCAGTTTGTGAACCGCATTGTGGATCTACTGGAAGTGTCCCCCGATGGCACACGTGTGGGGCTGGTGCAGTACTCCAGCCGCGTCCGCACTGAGTTCCCCCTCAACAAGTACCATAGTGCAGAGGAGATCAAGGCGGCGGTGATGAGGATGGAGTATATGGAGAAGGGCACCATGACGGGCTTGGCCCTCAGGCATATGGTGGAGCACAGCTTCTCTGAACTGGAAGGAGCCAGGCCACTCTCCCACAACGTGCCCAGGATCGGGCTCGTCTTCACAGATGGGCGCTCCCAGGATGACATCTCAGAGTGGGCACAGAGAGCTAAAGAGTCAGGTGAGGAGTCCAACCCACATTGCTTCGAGCATCCAAGGACGGTTCCTTGGGTGGTTGGCTCCTGGAAAGTGGGTTTTGGCTGCCCCAATCCCTGCCTTGCACGAAGGAAACCCCTCATGTGAGGTGTTCAGTCTTGTTTGCTCCAGGCTTGGGATTGCTTGGTGCTGGGCAGCTGACACAGTGCTGAGGATCCATCCTTGCCCTGCAGGTATCGTCATGTTTGCTGTGGGTGTTGGCAAGGCAGTGGAAGAGGAACTGAGGGCCATCGCCTCTGAGCCAGTGGAGCAACACTTCTCCTACTCAGCAGACTTCACCACCATGACCCACCTCGTGGAGAACTTCAAGCTAAACATCTGCCCAGGTGGGTGTCCCAGCCAGTGGCCTGCCTCTGCCCACAGAGCCTATCAGCCCATGGCACATCCATCGGGATGATGCTGGTAGGGGCAGTCAGAGGCACCGACCTGAGCTGGGTGCTTCCACTGGGCCAAGATGGCTGGTGTAATCCTCCCCTGATCCCATCCCTCTGTTGTAAATAGTGAAGTGAGGCTCAGGGCGGGATTTGGAAGGGAAGCTGCAGATGGGGTTAATGCAAAAGGACTGCAAGGATAAGGGGCTTGTGTCAGGGAGGGTGTGAGCAGGGCCTGCTGAGCGTGCCCTGAGCATCCCCAAATCCCTCCAACACAGAGGAGGGCAGAGGGGAGATGGAGATCCGCAGCCCGTGTGAATGCGAGGCACTGGTGCAGTTCCAGACAAACACCGTGGCCATCCTGCAGAGCCTGACCGAGAGAAATATCCTTTGGGTGCTGCATGGGCTTACTTGGGGGGGGGAAAGAGGGGCTGCATCCACATCCAAGCTGGAGGAGGCATGGGAGCCAGCAGCAAGAATGGGCTCCGTCCTGGGAGCTCAATCCCATCTGAGTTCTCCAAGGTGAGGGGCTGGCAGGCACAGGTAAGGCTCACTCTGTGTTTGCTTTGGGCACATCTCTCACTCTTTGCTCAGCTCGCATTTTCCTTAGCACACACACTTGCTCAGATGACAGCCAGACTGGAAGCCCTGGAGAAGCAGATTGCCCTCAAGAAGTGATCCTCGCGGCGGGTCACAGGGCTCAGAGGGGACCTGCAGTAACTACATGGCATTGTTATTGATAGATTATGTAAAGCATCGTTGCTTGTTCTTGTATCACAAAATCCTGAGGGGATGCGGAGTGTATTTAAAAAGAAAAAAAAATCTCAAAAAAAAAGGGGGGGAAAAAAAGAACTCGAGCAAAAGCCCTGCTGTTACCTCATCCCTCCAGCCCGGCTGGTCTGGGACAAGGCGTGCAGGGATTGGAAGAGGAGTCCTGACACAGCTTCTGATGCAGCTGGGATGGGCAGCAGCCCCTGCACTGCTTTGCATGAGGAAATCCAGCGGTGGCAGCACCCACCCAGCAGAGAGCTGCCGCAGGCAGGATGAGCCTGTGCAGCAGGACTGCATGTGGGCTGAGTGCTCCCTGACCCCGCGGCCGTGGGGATGCGGCCCATGGGAGAGCGGGCAGCAGGATCCCCTCAGCACTGTTTTGGCAGAATTCTTCTAGAATCGATCATTACCTTGTTTTATTGGGTTGGGTTTTTTTTTTTAATCACGTAGCAGAATGGTAATAATTCTCCCTATAAATATCTACATGTGTGTACATATATATATTTTATTGTGAGAACAGGGTAGTGCTATTTTTAAACCCTTATTTTATATGTGGAAATTTCTATCCTGACAATAAACACCCTGGAGATTTGTAGGACACGTCTCGCTCCTTTTCGCTGGGCTGCAGGGCCCCCCGCCCTCTGTCTCTGCACGTCCTCTGGGAAGATCCTCGCTCCATGAGCATCACCCAGGTGAACCCCCACTGGGGATAAGGATGGGTGTCACTGAGCCGGAGGTGTGATCCTAATGCCACACACTGCCGAGCTGACACTGCTGATGGGAGCAGCTCCCTGAGGAAACATGCAGTAACCCCCTGAGCTGGGACGTGGGGGACAGCAGCCCAGGGCAGAGCAAAACCCCATTAGGGCAGCGGCTGGGCAGTCCTGCACAGCACCAGTAGCGGCTCTCACTAGATGGCACCAGACACCGGCGCTGCCGAAAGGTGTGGGATGGGGCACCCTTCCTCATGGGCACCGCCGTGAGCGGGGCGGAGGGGGAGGGATGGAGCTCCAGCCAGAAAGCACCGCATCACCCCAACAAGGGGACAAAGGCTGACTGCAAGCTGAAGCTGTCCCCGGAGGGCTTTGTGCATCCTCATACAGCCAGCACGTCACCTCCATGATCAGACCCTGGAGCGAATGGGGAGCGCAGCACTGCCCTCTCCACCCCCAGTGGCTGCCCGACACCCGGAGATGGTTTCAAAAGTGATCAAGGGGCTGTATCTCCCATTAAAAGTGCTAAATTAGCGGTGCACGTCCCAGAACGCCTGTTTGGGTTGGCTGACTCCTTCCCGGCTGTTTAACAAATGACTTTACAAAGAGCTCGATGTAACCACAGAGTCATTAGGGGAAGTGGGTAATAATTGACAGATACCCAGACAGTTCAAGACCAGTTCTTGTGGCACATGGAGACAAAATAGATGGGAAGTCAGAGCAGGAAAAGGCACAGTAAGACACGCACAGGGTGAAGGTGGGGCAGGGGGCACAGGGGGCCGGTGCCCTCCTTTTCCTGGGCTTTGCCCAGAGCATTGCAAAACCCAGGGCTGCCCTGGGCTGTGTTTGTGGGAACACAGCTGGCTGAGAGCTGTGTGCTTGGCTATGGGAGAGGGGGATAAGGAGGGTACCCCCTAACCCTTAACCTAACCCCTAACCCCGTGCCCACTTCCAGCACAGCTGGGCTCTGTGCGCAGCAAGAATCCCAAGGAAAAGCTTCAGGAACCATTGCACAAGGTAAGGGGGACATTACTCCATTTCCTACCAGAGTCAACATCCCATTGCCCAAGAGCACCCAGAGAAAACAGCTCTGCTTGGAGCAAGGGCGCAACCTCCCCGCGCAGGAGAGATATTGCCTGTCCCCAGCAAAGCCTCAGGAGGGAGCACAGCAGGTCACCATCTTAACCTGGAGAATGGTGCGAGTGCAGCAGGGCACCCCACCACTGCCCATCTGCTCAGGGGCTGTCCCTCCCCGCCCCCCCAGGTGCAGCCGCACAGCACAGTTGTGCAATGCAGCAACTTTGCTTCTTGAGCAATTGAACAATCGATGTGTGTCTTATGCAAAAGACTTCCAGAAAACACAATGCAACAGCAGAGGAAAAAGGCACAAACACACCCGCCCAGCTTCCCCCCCACCCCATCCTGTCCCCAAGCACTTAAATGCCACTGTTCCCCAACAAGTCACACTCACACTTCTCAGGAGAAGCAGCAGCAGCATGAAGGCAGTGCCTGCCCTCCTACTTGTGGGGATGCTCATCCTCTGGGCTGAGCTACCATCAGGTATGATGCCTTGGAGGGAGAAGTAGTGGGCAGGGGCAGGGGACTGTTTGCAGCAGCAGCAAGCCATCCCCACTCTGTGCTTTGCTGCAGGGTTTGCTGCAAAAGGGCAGCTCCTCCTTGTGCTTACAAAGGAGTGGGTAGCACCTGCATCGGCAGGGAAAATGTCCTCTTGGAGCCCTCCCCAGGGTCTCTCAGCTGCAGCAAACCACCCTGTGCTCCTGCAGGCACTGCCTGGTCCTGCCCTGAGGTCCGCTTCACCTGTGCCATGGTCAACCCGAGGAACGACTGCTACAGTGACCGGCAGTGCCCACGCTCCAAGAAGTGCTGCAAAACCTTCTGTGGGCGGCGATGCATCTCGCGCCCATCCTCCGTCCGCTTGTCCTACGGTACCGTCACCTCCATGGCCACCTCAGCGTGCTGGGGGCTGCAGTGGCCATAGCTCTGGGCAGGAAGCTTGGGCCGTTGGGGTAAGCCAGCATTATCTCTTTGCTCTCTCTCTCTTTCCCCAGTGTGAACTGCTGCTCCCAGCACAGCCCGAGGGTGCCTGTGTCCCCATGCCGCCTCCAGCACCATGCACCTGCAGAAAGACTGCAAGCTCGCAGGGGATGGGGACAGCTTCTTGCTCGCAGTCTGAGACCTCCACTGCTACGTGCCATCTTCTCACCCTCCCCCTTCATTCCTCGCTGTTGTTACAACAAATAAAAACTTGCCCCTGGAGAACCAGCATGCAGCTCCTTTCGTCCCCTCCCTGCCTCTTGTGGCCCATTCCAGTGCACATCCCCAGGTGCACCCAAACTGTGGGATGGGGAGTAGAACCAGTGCTATGGGATGGGGGTGCAGCACCCAGCAAATGGCAAGGGCAGCCCCCACTGCATGGTGCTGGTGGAGGATACAAAGACCAGACGATGAGCTCACCAACCAAACTCAGGTGGGAAATAGATCATCACTCACCCCCAGTACAGAGTCCTCCCATGGAGACGGCCCCTTGCACCAAATGCACTCGTGAAGTGGGAAGCACCGTGTCCTGCACACCATGGGGCACAGCACAGAGCCCCAGTGCTGCACTCAGACTGGCACAGTGACACAGACAGGCCGGCACAATGGCACACATGATGGCACGTCCCGTTAGTCACAGCTCTCCTCCTCCAGCAGCACCAGCTATTATCAGCTATTAAGCAGGCATTTCCATACAGCTGGCTAATTTGATAACGCTGCAATTATCCTGGTTTGTTAACAAGATTAAATTGCTAATTAGTTTGATTAAGCGCAGCGCTCCAGGCGTGGGGTGCCTCTGGGTGCTCGTCTTGCGGGGACAGAGGAAAGATGACAGCACAGGAGGGCTCCTTCCCCTGCAAGCTGCCCTCTGGGACCTGCAGGCCTTGGTGTGGGTGTCTGCAGGGGCCCTTCCTCCAGCCTTTGTCACTACTGTCACCCGGCTGGGCAGCAGGAGATGGTGAGGGTGGCCTGAGGAGGGGGCGAAGGAGCACAATGCGGGACTCACAGCTGTGGGACCTCCAAGTGGGGTCTGAATACAGAGCAGGTTGGTGCTCTGAGGTGACGTGTGACCTTTCCAAAGGATGTTTCCGACCAGTCTGATAGGAGAAGCTCTGTGAGGGGAGGGGGTTTAACCAGCCGTAGTCCCAGCAGGATGCAGCTGCTGCATGGAACCCAAAGAGGGAAATCCCTACTCTGAGAGGACTGTCTGCTACATGTGGGGAGCAGCTGGGGATGGGGGAGAATGAATCAGTGCCACCGCAGTTCCTGCATACAATAAATACAGCTGTTCAGAGAAACAAGGCACCCTCCCTGCTGAAGGCCGACCCATGCATGCACTCTCCTTGCGCTGCCTCCCACACAATGGGTGCCCCCTCTGAGGTTCAGGAAGGGATGAGCCCAATGCTGAAGTGGGTGCGTGGGCAGCGCTGCCCACCGAGGGAGGGTGAGGGGTTTCCCCATAGCAGAGAACAGCTCCCGTTAGCACCAGCACAGGGATTCCCACAACCCTGCCCGTGCCAAGGCACACGCAGCTGCTCCTTCCCCTGACGGCTATGTAGGTTAATGGCATGCAATGTGATTGCGAGACACAGGAAACCGCAAAGCTCTGTCAATATTTAGCTTTTGCACATTTGGCTAATTAGGGAGCAACCTGTGATTCCCTCTGAAGGAGGAGTGGCTGCTCCACTCACCTCCATCACTCTGAGTGCTCCTGCTCCGGGTGGGACAGACGTCACCTCCTTATTTCTGGAGTTCTCTGTGGTCCCGAACTGCAGTGCCCAGGCTCTGGATGTCAGAAATCATTCCACTAAATACAGCTTCATGCATGATTCATGAGGCAAGGCTCCGCATCCATCAAGGAGAGATGGGCAAAAGGAGAGCCTGGTCCCAACACACACAGAGCCCAAATGGGCAGACACCAAATGCAGGCAATGGGCCGATGCCCGCTGGTACCTTTCTGCTTTGGGAGCTGCTGCAGCTCACGTTGCTAATGAGCGTGGGCAGCTGGCACAGCAGCCAGGAGCAGCCCCAGAGATGCACTGAGCACAGCCAGCTCAGGGCTGATGGAGCCATCTTCTGGCTCAGTGCGGCCTCTAGAAGTAAAGGAATGGTTCTTCTGAAATGTCATCGGGATGCTCCTTCCAGCTGCAGGGTGAGTGGCGCGGGTGCCACACTGCAGCAGCACGGATCATCCTGGGACACAAATGCTTCTTCTGTCACTCCAGAACTCTGGAAATCAGGGTGATGCATCACCTCTTTGTGCCTGGATCTGGCTGAGAACGCAGTCCCCGGGCTGTGAAAGATGGTCAACAAGTGAGGGCTGCCCTTGGTGTGGTGGTGGTGATGGAAGCAAGAGATGGAGCAGCACAGTGTAGGGATGTGGCCTGGGAGCAGCACCCGGTGCAGGGATGCTGTAAGGTGAGGTTGGAGGTGATGAGCATCCTCCAGGTGTATCAAAGCCCTTCGGACGGTAAACCCCTCTTAATTAAGGCAGCCCTGCAAACACGCTATACCCGTTTATATTCCCCCCCTATATTTTAATTTCTTGCTACGTCAGCTATTAAATAACAAAAAAAGAAAAAAAAAAAAAAAAAGAGCAGGAGGAAGAAAGGAGCAGAGCCGACACGGGATGAGTCACTGCAGCACGGAGATGGCTGCTGGCTCCACTCACTGTGCAGCACAGAGTGTGGCACGTGGCTGCGTCCCTTGGCCCCGCGTGGAGCACTGGCCAAATGGTTATCGACAAACCCCCCCGGGCAGCAGTGGGAGGAGGGCCACCTTTGAGAGAGGCAGGAGGGGAAATGTGAAGGAGGGGATGGCGTTTCCAGCTGACCTGATTTCTTCATGTTTCCCTGTGCGCGTCACTGTGAGTTAGCTCAGGAGCTGCGCTGGTCGCTGGGGCCGTGGGAGCTGCATCCTCTGGCGTGGTCACATTGATGGTGCTGTGAGCACGGTCCTGTGTTAGAGAGCAGTCTGGAAACAGGAGTCCTTCCATCCCACCCTGGCTTCTGGCTGTTAGTGGGAGGTTGGTTGGAGCCGGCTGATGGGAGAACCGGTCCTTCTGCAGCAGGGTTTGTGCAGTGGGGGACAATGAACCTGGGTACCACTTGTGCTGCAGCAAAGCTGGAGGGATGACAGCGATGCCAGCACCAGCCCAGGAGAGGCCAGGAGGTGAGCAGTCCCAGACTGGGAGCAGAGTGTAGGGGTATGCAGGCCTGCCCAATGTCTTTTCCCTGCTGCTGACATGGCCGTACAGGGAGACAGGATTGGGTCTGCCCAGCAGCAGTGCACAAATGGGGCTGTGGAGGAGCACTGGCAGTGTGTGTAGGCTGCCCAGAGTGTGTGCTGAGCAGGTCCTGTGGGAAGCCCACAGGTTCCCCAGGCAGTGCTCTCTCCCAGGAAAACAGAAGGGGAAAAACAATTCCCCCTGGTAACAGAGCAGATGCATGGGAATCGTGCCCCGCAGACACCACAGCATCACCCCACAGCATCATCCCACAGTACCTCCCTGCAGCCAGGCAGGGAGCAGCCAGTGGCGGCATTCATCTCGCAGCTCAGCCATCCCTAATTGCCATCAAAATGAACGCTTCTTGCTTCGTGTCACAGAACAGAGGAATTTCCCTCACTTGGGTATTTTTTCCCGTTTTTTTTTTTTTTTTTTTTTTTTTCCCAGGCCTCCCTCAAAGTCTCCCCTTCCCCCCCCTCCCTCAGTCGCCTCCTTCCCATGTAAACAAGCGCTGGGCGCACACAGCCTGACACATCACGCACATGGCAGCCCGCTGACGGCCCCGCAGCGCTGCCTGGTGTAGGGACGGCGCTGGCACGGCCACGGAGGCGGGCACACGGCAAGGGGAAGGATGCTCTCCCCACAAAGCAGCTCCCGCGTGGCTCCGTGCACACTCAGGGAAGGCTGAAGGCCTGCAGGGTGCTGCAAGCTGAAAGGATGGACGCGGTGTGAAGCTTCGCCTTGCGCCGCTCCAACGCGGCTGCGATGAGACATCGCTGTGTGGCCACGCGGCCCCAGCCAGCGCCCGGCCGAGGGCTCAGCTCATCGCCCTGCCATCTCCCCGCCCTGCCAGCTGGCTCCTGGGACAGTTTGGGTGCTCGCCCTGCTGTGCCGGGGTGCTCACAGGTGGCCCAGTGAGCTGAGCGCAGCGCGTGCCATGCCCGGGGCTCACCGCCTTTGCCCACCTCTGACACGGAGACAGCGGGGAGCCCAGCGCCCAGGGGGGCTCATCCTGGGGGGGCTGCCCTGGTGCCCTACACGAGCCTCATGGCGCGAAGGAGGATGGAGCTGGATGGCGTGATGGGATCCCAGGAGGGCCAAGGCACAATGCCTGCACGGTGCGGGGGGACGCGCTGATCTGGGGGTCCCTCCCCACCCCAACAGCTTGCTCTGGGCACCTTGAGCAGGTAAGGACATGGGGTGGGGTTCCTATCTTTGGCCACGGCTCTCATCCTATCCCGCTGCCAGCCCTGGCCCTGGCCCTGCATCTGTCACAGGGGAAACTGCCCGCTCGCTCCGGAGCTGTTCCAATTAGCAAGTCGGCTTTGCCAACGATCGGGTTCTCCCCGGCGTGCAGAAACAGCTCACGCCCGTCTCCAGCTTTCCCAGGGGTGCAGGGGGGAATTCCCCAGAGCCCCCCTCCATCTTTTCCCCGCTCGAAGCACAGCAGCTCGGGCGGGCGGGGCCGGAGGGCGGCACCCCGCTGTACGGGGAGGACGGGGGGCGGCGGGGCGGCCCCCCCGGCCCCGCGGAGCTGCCGCCGGCCCCGCAGGGCTCCGCAGGGCTCCGCGCCGGGCGCGCACGTTGCGGCGGGGGCGGCGCCGAGGGCAGGTGAGAGCGGAGCCGGGCCGGGCTCCGGCTGCGGGTGCGGCATCGCGGGGGGAGCGGGAGACCGGCAATGCAGGGAGCAGCCGGGACCGGGCAGCAGCATCCCTGGGAGCTGCGGGGAGCGGCACGCCGGGGTTCCGGCATCCCGGGGTGAGCGGGGAAGGGGGCGGCGGGTGAGCGGGGTGTGCCGGCATCCTCATTCTGGGATGCTGCTGGGAGCCGGAGATCGGGGATACCCCTCCCGGTCCCTCTGCAGGCGGCGGTAGGGGAGCCTCTCTCGCCGAAGGGCTTTCCCTTCCCTTCCCTCCGCCCAAGAAGCTCAGGGGCCCGGGGGTCCACACCCCAGATCTGTGCATCCGCTGCCCAAAACCTGGGGGCAGAGGGTGGCACAGGACAGCGCATCGTCTGCAGCAGCGCTGGGCTGCCAGCTCTGAGCAGACACCGGATCGGTTGGTCATCCCCCCCCCAAAGAAGGCAGGGAATCCCCCCGCCATCTGCCTCCCACCCCTGGGCACTTCGGTGGCCTCTCAGCGTGCAGCAGGAGCTCACTCTTTGTGTTTCCCAGCAGTGGGAAAACCCCTTCCATGCTCCCTCCGTGTCCCCCAGGCAAACCGCCCAAGGACAGGCATGCTGCTGAGCATCCTCCACTCGGCGGGCACGGAGATGCTCAGCGACAGGAACGGGGCACTTCTGCATGACGGGTAAAGCGGTGCCTCCCCAGTGCTGCCCAAGCTGCCCCCAGTGCTGAGAACAGGAGCTCAGCCCCGCGGTGCCCCCAGCCCTGCCCCATGAGCACCCTAATCTCTGCACACCCGGGACAAATGGGTGCATAGGGCTGGGCTGCAGTTGGGGCCAAAGGGTTTCCTCCCCTCCGCATTCCCAATGGCTCCTCTGAGACACGCCGCCGGGAAGCCGTGCTGAGCGGTGAGTACAGGGCTTTTTATTTGGACTGTTAATCTAAATCCATTGTACCTGTTTGGAAAACCCCCTCATGCAGTACTCCCTGCACTCACCACATCCTCCCTTGAATATCTATGAGCGTCTCCCTTCCCGCCCCCCTGGGTCCCCTCTGCCAGTTGCAATACGTATACATAACTTCCACTGGAAAGCCTTTCAGGAAAAAAAACCCCACGTTGTCAAGGGAAACTCTTCTAGCATTTCTCACAGATAGGCTCAATCTGCTTTTATATTTAATTTTTGCTGTCATAAATGCACGTATTAGAGATATTTTTTTCTCTACAAGGTACATATTCAAGTGAATGCCCAATTCATGCTGGGCTCGTGCAATTCCAGTAGTTGCTCCTTAAAACAGCTTACAGTACATTTCCAAATGTAGCAGGAAGAGACTGGCTTAATCTGTTCCATCATGTATGGAGACGGCGGCGTAACTAAAAGGGAAATTTGCAAATTCGCATTACTCCAAACAGACACATTTGTATTCTCTGCCCATTGTGCCTTCGCAAAGAAACACACCCGACCTTCCCTATCCTTTTGCAGCACAGAGCCCCGCAGACACCATGCGGTGTCGGTGATCCAACGGGGAGAGCACGCAGTGTTGGGTCCAAACACAGCACTGCCCTGAGGCTCAGCTCAGCTCCTCACCGCTAAGAGTTAGAGAACTCCTAATTGCTGCCTTAGATTCCTAGATGAAAGCGAGACGTGGGCAGAAGTCATTTGCTCTATGTGCACTGGAAACACTGGAAAGGAGAATCTCCATCAGAGATCCTCGGGCTGCACCCTCAGCCGCACTCAGCCCCAACCCACCCCACCAAGGGCTGTTCTTCAGGGCTCTGTTTCCTCCTCTCACCTGCTCTGCTCTGAGCTCCACATTCAGACACATAGGAGCCTTCAGGGGCTGCCCAAAGCTGCAGATGTATGGGGGGAAATGTGGTTGTGGGGGCTGAGAGTAAACCCGGTGCCAGGGCTGTGTGGCTGCGCCCTGCCAGCTCCGCTGTGGCTCTGCAAACAGCAGCACTTGGGCACACAAGGTGAGCAGCATCTGTTCTCAAGGTGACTTGGATGGCAAGCAGCATTTACCTTCTTGATTTAAACCTCAGGTCAAGATAGGTAAATGTACTTCAGGGTGTGGGGATGCTGCTCTCCGTTAGGTGCTAGATCTGCTTCTCAGTGGCAAATGGCATTGCTGCTGTGCAAAAAAGCAGCGCGCCCCAAAACCTGAAAAATGCCATAACACTGAAATCAGAACTTCACGTTTTTATCCCTCCCGACATACAGGTTCTTTTTTCAGAGCCATCAGTGATTCTGAGTCACGTCTCTGTTATGTTTCAACACTATAAAAATAAATGGTAATATTTTACACGGCGGGACACACGCGCACAAACACAGCAGGCAGGTGCGTTGTGTTGGCACTTCTGCCGTGGAAATTCCCCACAACACCAAAGAACAAAGCCCAGAGCCACATCCCATTCCCCGCACACATCCCATTCCCCGCATGCCCCCATCCCAGCCCCTCTGCATCTCCCCCCCACAGGTGGAGGGGCTCCCGCTCTGCCGATCATGGTCAACAAGACCTTAACGTACTGGGGTGCCGCCTTCGAGGAGGACCTTATCAACATCAACGTGGGAGGGCTGCGGCGGCGGCTGAGCCCCAGCGCTCTCTCCAAGTTCCCCGACACGCGCCTGGGCCGCCTGCTGTCCTGCGACTCGGAGGAGTCCATCCTGCAGCTCTGCGACGACTACGATGTGAGCGCACGGGAGTTCTACTTTGACCGCAACCCCGGCTTCTTCCTCTACGTGCTGCACTTCTATCAGACGGGCAAGCTGCACGTGATGGACGAGCTGTGCGTCTTCTCCTTCTGCCAGGAGATCGAGTACTGGGGCATCAACGAGTTCTTCCTGGACTCGTGCTGCAGCTACCGCTACCACGAGCGCAAGCTGGAGGGCCGGCACCACACCTGGGATGAGGAGAGCGAGGTGAGCAGCGTGGACACGTCGCCCGACGAGATCTCAGACATCAACCACGAGCTGCTGCGCTACAGCACGCTACGCTGCGGCACGGCGCGCAAGCGGCTCTGGCTCACCATGGAGAACCCCGGCTACTCCATCCCCAGCAAGCTGTTCAGCTTTGTGTCCATCAGCGTGGTGCTGGTGTCCATCGCCACCATGTGCATCCACAGCATGCCCGAGTACCAGCGGGTGGACGAGAGCGGCGCCGTGCTCGACGAGCCCGTCTTGCACAAACTGGAGTACTTCTGCATCTCCTGGTTCACCTTCGAGGTGTCCTCCCGCCTCCTGCTCTCCCCCAACCCCAAGAAGTTCTTCAAGCACCCGCTCAACCTCATCGACATCGTCTCGGTGCTGCCCTTCTACTTCACGCTGCTGGTGGATGTGACGGCGGGCAGCGACTCGGAGCTGGGCAACCTGGGCAAGGTGGTGCAGGTCTTCCGGCTGATGCGCATCTTCCGCGTGCTGAAGCTGGCGCGGCACTCCACCGGGCTGCGGTCGCTGGGGGCCACCCTGAAGGTAAGCTGGCTATCTCCCATCTGTGGTCTCTGGGCAAGCAGAGGGCTCTGTGCTGGGTGAAGATGAGTGATGCTGTTCACAGCGAGCTTCCAGCTCTGGGTGCTGCCCAGGAAGACTGCCTGGGGCTGTGGACACGCATGTGCTAAGGCAACATAGCGTGAGGGGCACTGAGTGAATCCTCCTACGGCCAGGGCTTGCAGAGGGCCAGCATAGGAGCAGAGTTCTGGCACGCTGGGAGGTGGCACCCATGCAGGTCTGGTGAAACGGGGTCCTCATCTCCCATGTCATGCCCTCTTGTCATGACAAGAAATGAAGCATGAAGGCACTGAGCCCCTCACCACCTGTCACTGTGGCCCTGACCTCCATCGCTGCAGCTCAGCCACCCTCTGCCGGTCTCTGCTGTCCCTACCACCCCTCCCTCATCCATCCCCACTGAGCTGATGTACCAAGGGAGGCTGAAGCTGCCCCCTTCCCTCCCTGCACTCACAAAGGAACTCCAGCTAGATGCAGAGGCTAATTAAGCCCAGACTTTAATTTTCTCTCCTTCTTGGTGACCACTCCAAGACAAACACCAAAGCCAGTCCTTGAAGCTGGCCAAGCATAGCAGTTCAGGCTCAAGCCATGCACAGGGAGCACAGACCAAAAGCAGACAGCTGGGTCTCACAATGGGGCACCACTGGCACAGGGCATCCTGCCATTTGTGGGCATGGGAGCCAGTGCTGGAGCCACGGGGAGAAGCAGCCCCTGAATAGGGCTGGGGAGGAAAATGAGGTCCTGGGAGCGTTGTTTGCAGGGCAGATGCCTGCAGCATATTTGTTTCTGACAACCTCACCTTGGAAAAGCAATTAGCAAGTGGTAACCACACGTAAAACTGCTTACAGAATTTAAATAAAATTGCACATGTGGGAAAGGCTCCCTGAACCCTCTCTGCACTCTACTTAAGTGCAATGGGGCTGCAGCGGGGCTGCCCAGCCCACCTGCATGTCACCGAGGTGCAGGAGGAGCAGCGCTCAGCTCTGCCCACCAACCCCATGGTGATGTGATGGAGTGCCACTTCTCGGAGACCCCGAGCCAGCTGCAGCCAGAGTGGACACAGACGGAGCTGTGTCAGCTGCAGCAGCTTGGCGTTGGGACTCACCGGGCATGAAAATGACAACAGGGTGTTAATGATAATTTAGTCCCTACTGCAAAAAGCAGCAGCAGAGGAACAAAGCCTGCTCATGGCCAGGGAGCAATGGGTCTGGCACGGCGAGGAGCCGTTTGCTGCCACCAAAGTGCCGGCAGAGGGACTGATGCCATTTGTGCATCATAAGCTCTGAGCAGTGTTCAGACCACCTGGGGTTTGATGTGCAAGAAGTGCAGGGTTGGTGCCATTGGCACTGGGCGGTCTGGGCTCCGGGGACCCACGTGGGTTGTCATATGCCCCTTTGGTGGCCTGGACATGAAGATGGCAGAGCTGGAGCTGTGCATCCCAGAGGGGACCTGTGTTACCTATGTGGGACAGGTGTCACCATGGCTTGGTCGCCATGCTGGTATCTCTGGCTGGGTTCATCCCAGGCTCTTCGCTTCATTTTTCTTCTGCTGCAGTGGAGGGAAGGCACCATGCACACACAGCAGGGGAAAACAGCCTGCCTTCCCCTCACCTCTGTCCTCCAACACATCCTGGGGCTGTAACTGATGCTCTTTAAAGATGCATAGGGTTATTTGGCTGGGACCTGCAGAAATGCTGCTGAGCTCCAGCCCAGAGCATCTTTCTTGGCAACCTGACACATCTGTGAAGCTCGGAGCTCTTTGTCATTCCCTGGGAGCAGCCCCAGAGCTGCTGTGGGGCTTTTGCAAATAACACACTGTTTGAACTCTGATTTCCCTTCCCTAAAAGATGAAAAGCAAATTGGCAGATCAGCAGGCAAAAACAGCCACTTGTGACACCCAGAAAGGGAGAGAACTGCAGCACTCCTGCTCTGTCCCCAGCCCTGTCCCTGCTTCACGCCCCACATCCTCGGGCTCAGCCCTGTGTGCTGCCTCTGGATCCCACCCTGTGCACACTCATGTCCCACTGCCACCACCCTGGGTACCCATCTGTGAGCTCAGATGTTCCCAGGAGCCCCATGGAGATGGGTCCTGGGCCCAGCCCAGGGGATGTTCAACCCACAGGGCTGCACCTTTCTTGCCTATGGGCAGGCAGGTGCTGGGTGATGCTATACACAGGATTTGGGACCACAAAGTGGCAGAAATCAGTGCCCTGCGTGTGTTCATTTTCACTCACTATACTCCGCTTTGCCTTCCAGCACAGCTACCGGGAGGTGGGCATTCTGCTGCTCTACCTGGCTGTGGGGGTGTCTGTCTTCTCCGGCGTAGCCTACACTGCAGAGAAGGAGGAGGATGTTGGCTTTGACACCATCCCGGCGTGCTGGTGGTGGGGCACGGTCAGCATGACCACAGTGGGGTATGGTGATGTGGTGCCTGTCACCGTGGCAGGGAAGCTGGCCGCCTCGGGCTGCATCCTGGGCGGCATCCTGGTTGTGGCACTGCCCATCACCATCATCTTCAACAAGTTCTCGCACTTCTACCGCAAGCAGAAGGCTCTGGAAGCTGCCGTGAGGAACAGTGAGAAGAAGAAGCCTGAGGAGATGGAGAGCGAGCAGGACTCGGAGGCGCTGAGCGAGAGCTCCCTGGGGAGGGGCAGCCCCGACCGACGCAGTCTCACCCCTGGTGCCCTCCCCGCTCCCTGAGTGCCATACAAGGGACAGGGGGTCCAGGTCGGTGCAGAACGAGCCCAGGAGGAGCAGCGGTGCCTGGCGTGGGACCCACCCTGCAGCAGGACCGGTTGGCCATGGCCCTCCTTGCATTACACTGCAGGTGTCCCCATCACTGTCCGTGGGGCTCCTGCATTCCTTCCAGAGGAGCGGCTGCTGCAGACGTTGGCACCCAGCCCATGCAGCACAGAGCCTGCCAAGGGCTGCGAGGGCACGGGGGACACTGCTAGGCACAGAGCAGCTGCCTCTGCTGTGTCTGCGTACCCCCGACTCCTGGTGCAGGAGGAGCTGGAGCTGCAGCCTCTGTGCAGGAGGGAGCAGCCTTGTTGTGACCCCCTGCAGGGAGAGGGGACAGACGGACCTTGCACTGCCCCTCACCAGCTCCTGCCTGACCCCTCACAACCAGGCAGGGGGGCACCCCCATCCCACCTGGCCCCTGACCTGGCTGCGCACATCCCAGCACAGCATCAATTCCCTCAGCAATGTGCACCCCGCAGCCAGCCAACCAGCCCAGAGCCACGCAGGTGGCCTTCAGGACACAGAAGTGGGTGGGGATGGCTCTGCCACAGGGACTGCTGACCTCGGGGAAGAGAAGATGGAGCTGGTGCAGACACAGCCCTTCTGCATGGGTGGGAGCAGGGCGTGGGTGCTCACGTCCGTGTCTTCCAGCACTATCTGCTCCGGCCCAGCTCCCACTCCACTGTTACTTGAACAAAGGAAGGAGTTTCCCCTTCTCTCCATAAATATTCCAGTAGCAAAATGTACTAAAATAGGAAGACTGAATGACGTGTATTAACTAAAAAAGCATTATGCAAATCATTAAAAGAGCATGTAAATTAATTTTCTATCTATGCATGGGATGCATATGGCATATTTTATTAAAGATGGAAGTGACCCACTTGGGGAGCTGGTTCTCTGTGTCACAGCAGCTCTGCCACTGCCCATCAGAGCAAAGGGACCACACGCCCCTGGGGCAGCAGTTTTCCTGAGAGCACCTGAGCTCTCGTTTGGCACAGTGGGTAAATCAATTAAATGCTGTATCAGGTTATTTCCACATAAATCGCCCTCCACACTCAAACTGTGATTGATGAAGGAGAGACTGAGTTACCTCCGGGGGATGGTGATTAAGGAGTGACCTTATTAAGCTATTTCACGCAGCCGAGAATTGGACAATGCTGCTTTGGGACAAAGCAAACTTCATTACTTGTTTCAAACTTTTTCCCTTTGCCAGCTGCCACAGCCCTGGCTGCCCTGAGCTGGATATGGGAAAACCAGGAGATCTTAAGGGTCAGGACCTGGGGGACAGGAGGCCCTTCACCACAGCACAAGGGCTGTCCTGATGCTGCAGCAGCTCTGGGTGGGACTCAGCCTCTATGAAGTTAACAGCAATGAGCTGGCAGGGAGCAGGGCAGGATGCAATTCATAGATGGGATTGAATTGTTCTAAAGTTTTTAAAGAAGTTGGCTGCTTTCCTGGGCTCTTAAATTAAAGGGTAATTAAGTCACTCTCAGTCTGGAAATAGCTGATGGGTGTTTCCTGGTTTGACTATTAAATTTTGCTGGAGTGATTAATGCAATGAGAAATCATCAGCTCTCAAGTCAGGGCTGTCAGCCAACACCGAGAGCATTTATCTGAGCTCCTGCTTGGGCTCCTCTGGCCCATGGACAGAAGGAAAGAGGACAAAATGAAGGCTACCCATCAGCCATTGCCTGTTAGCCACACGCAATTCGTATCTCTGCAGCATGGGCACTGTTCATGGCACAAAAGGAGTGCAGGTGAGGACTCCCCTGGGGTGCAGCCCTCCCTTCGTGCAGGTGGTCTGTGGTTTCATGGTGATGTTGCTGAGAGCACATAAGTGCTCCGGGCTTTCCTAGCTTCTAGGAATGCCTGCAGCCTCCCTCCCATTGGATTCCACACTCCTTTCTAACATTTAAAGGCTCACATCTATTTTGTTTCTTCCGGCATTGCTAACACAAGCTGCCTCCTGAATGAATTCTGTCTCTGCCTCAGTTAGTCATCCCTTTGGGACAGATTTAGTAACTGCTCAGGGAAACCACGTAAAAGGCAACAGTTCGCCGTGGAAGGCAGCACCCACTCACTGTCAGCGTTCTGAGCGAGCGAGCTGAGAGCGCAGCCAGGATTAGGAGCGCGACTCGAGCCTCACCTGCTGCGTAGGAAGGGACGGATTGCCCTGCACCCGGTCCCAAAGCACCTCCTGTCAGTGCTTGCCAGCTCTGTGGATGCGTACGTGACAGTCAGGACACAGAAGCTTTCCACAAGGACAGTTTATTTGCCCCTTTGAACAAATAAGGCAAGAAATGTTGAGAAAGATCAAACACAACCTCCTGTATCAAACTCAGACGAACGCAATAAAAGTTACCATTTCATACACACATAAACTAAGGACTCAACACTATTATATACAAACAGGCAGATCTTAACAAAATAGCATTTCAAGTCAGCACTTTATGCCAGTGTTGCTAATTTGTTACAAAAAAAGTTAAAGCTACAAACTTCACATTATTAAGTCTCATGTGACTGACATCATCAGTATCTCTGGGTTTCAGAAGCAAAGATCAGGGTTTGTCCAGAACGCTTTCAGCAATGCAGATGGGCCCAAGGAGCACTTGAATGCAGCTTCACAATTAAGCATGTGTTTTGCTTAAAAACCTTGTCAGAACAGCTCTCCTTGAGGGTGTGAGCCTTGGTCTTAGTTTGTAGGACTCTGAGAACCGAGAGGGTGCGATGCTCTACAAGGGGATCAAAAAGGGAATTACTTTCTCTCTACTTGATAATCAGTGAAGGAGAAAATAATTCGAGCTCCAAGTGCAAGAAATATCATCAAGTCTCGGCCACCGCAAGCTTGTAAGAAAGGTTCCAAGGCAGTCGGACCAGTTTTACTTATTTTGGTTCATTTGCTGTATTTTAAGACAATCACACCAGCAAAGCAGAGCATCTCAACGGCGCTTACATTCAGCTACAGCAGACACAGGTTGCATATTCCAAAAGCACACACCACAATGTGGTGCTTCACCTAAAACTTGGGTTTTCTAATGCCCTACGATGACCAGAAAGTTACCTACACAGTGCAGAGGTAAAACTACTCCCAGCAGCATCTGCCTGACCGGTGTCACATGCCAGCAGTGCACAGTTTGCCACATCCCACATCCCTGTGCCCACCAGAGGTACAAAGCAGGCTTGGCAGAACAGCGCTGCTCACACTGCTGGTCACAATGGGACAAACCGACGCAGCCAGATCTGCAGGGGGGTACAAATGGCTTGGTTCCTTTCACAGCAACGGAGTATACCTGTTAACAGTAGTCAGCAGTCTGCTGCAAGCAGGGAACAGGAGCCTCTTGAGGCATGGAATGAGCAGCATTTGATTCAGGAGACAGTGCTGTTTAGTTTAATTACCTGCGGGATGTACCAAGGCCTATTTCAGAGGATTACATGGAAACTCTTCTCTCCATCAGAGCAAAACAGAAATATATTGGTAGGAATACATGGTTCTACCCAAACATTTCACCATAAAGCCATGCAGAGGCATGACTCGCTCCGTGCCCAGATCTGGGCTCACCTCACGCTGCTTCGGTTTCCTCCTCAGCTCCACCAGTGGGAGCAAACTGCACCATCCTCAGTGATTGTACACGCAGGGCATCTTCAGCCACGGACCCACGTCGGGAAATTTAATGAGAAAGGAGCACTCAGGGACTGGAAGAGAATGAATCTCTTCTAGACATTGGCCATTGGGACATCAGCCATTGGCCTCTATGGATCAGCTCTGCCTCCACTCCATCCAACAATGCACATCTCTGATAACCCAACAAATGTTTGCTTTCGGTTTAACTTTTTGATGTGCTAAGCCTGGCAGAAATGCAAAGGATTCTGAAGTTTTTATTCCAGCACCTAAAGAGGTAAATTTGAAATGATGAAGTTTATGAAATATTTCACAAACTGCGGAGTCCTTTCAGTGCTCTCAGATGCAGCAGAAGTACCAAATTCTGAGAGAGGTTCACCCAGCTTCCACCCATTCACACACTGTGCCCGCCCAGCACTCTGCTGTCAGCAGAAGGACATTTCCAAAGGGACAGACGAAGGGGAATCTGCTTTGTTTCAGGTCAGACCACCGACTGGCTTTCGGCCTTAAGTCAACGTGGGTTTTACATTACAGAATGTAACTTCTCCTGGAGGCGCAACACGCTTCACCTACTGGTATTAATTCCTAGCGTACATAAGCAAAGGACAAAACCAAGGTCTTGAAGAAATCCCACTCGCTCAAAGCACAAAGTGTAAGGCATGGGGCTTATTACAGGCTTTTTAAAAATGAGATTTAAGTGTCTTCCAAAAGGCTGGGACGGTTTGTAGGTGTTCTCATCTACTCTCTTCAGCGACCTAAAACTTATCAGTACCTTAACAGCAGAACCATACAGTCATCAGCTTGAAACAGAGTCTGTGCATTCACAAAGAACAACAGAAACAACAAAAAAAACCCACAACAGATGCAGCCGTTAAATACACAATTCGTATTAACTTAAAGGAAACGGAGTATGGAAAGGTTCGGTTGAAAGGAGAGTGAGCCATCTTCCATTGGTCTATTTCTATCCGCTCATCTGATTTAAAAATAATCCATCTAAAAACAGTAACAAAACTCCTTCGGATACTGCTTTAAATACGTGCCTAAATTAAAACACACCACAAGGATTCTCCACGTAATG
This sequence comes from Alectoris magna, assembly GCA_030625065.1. Taxonomy (NCBI): domain Eukaryota; kingdom Metazoa; phylum Chordata; class Aves; order Galliformes; family Phasianidae; genus Alectoris; species Alectoris magna. The sequence goes on along the minus strand of CM060576.1, from coordinate 8,805,509 downwards.
GCATTCCTGAGTTCACAAAGGTGCTATGGAAAAATAAATGAGCAGAAGTATTGCCCTCTATTTTGCTAGCGTATTTCAATAGAAATCAACCTGTTTAGTAGTCATAGAAGCAAGGAGCTGATTGCTGGAGGCTGGAAGGACATTCTACCCGTGGCTCAGAAGTTCTGCTGCCGCCGCTTCTTGGCTTCAATGGCATCGAGGATGGGCTGCCGCTTGGATTGGTACTTCTGGCGGATCTCCTCAATCTCCTGCTCCATCATGGGGTCCAGCGCTGACAGCCTCCTCTGCAGCTCATCCACACTCCACGTCTTCAGCTGGCAGGGAGAGGAAACAACAGATATCGGCATCAGAACTGAAAGCGCACACAACCACAGGTACTTCTGTACACTCAGGTTGAACATCAGTCGTGGCGAGGAATTCAGACTCCTCTGCTAAGAAATCCGAGAGCGCACAGGTCGGGTCACTTGGGTCAGCCCCGCACTGATTTAATATGCAAGCACAACTTGCGTTCTACCGTGCAGCTGAATTTTACTGTGAAGATGTCAGGCTGGTCTGGACGAGCCTCCCGCACTGACTTCACTACGTGCCTGCCCTTGGCTTAACTGGTTCTCTTGTGAGTGCCAATTTGCTGGGAACTGGCACAGAAAAGTTTTGTTCTGCAACTCAAGGTGCCAAAGTTCACCCAGGACAGCCTGAATTGTCCACAGCTACGTCCTTTATGTGAAACCGTAACCTAGGAAACAGGAGGATTTTAGGATAACGCTAAATAAATAGGGATGCTGAGTGTGCTTCCCCCAGGTGCCAGTCCTGCTCCCAACCAAGACAAAGAGAAAACATCCAGAAACACGTGGGAGGTGCTGCCTGACAGGCGCTGCAGCACGATGGTCATGCAACTTTATCAGGCAGCAGCTTCAGTTGATGTATGGCACCAGCTACCTTTTCACACTAATTTATTACAGAGCAGGTGATAATTCAACATTCCCCCCCCTCATAGTCCACGGAATTGAGAGCAGAGGCGTCACAGTCTGCAGTGGGCAAAGGCCAACAGGTAGACACAGAGTGACAAGGCCAGTGGGCATGGTAGTGATGGGCTGATGGTTGGATGAGATGAGCTTAGTGGTCCTCTCCAGCCTTAATGACTCTACGATTAATATGAACAAACTTGGAAGCACACTACCTGTGCAGATGGGTGATGCAGAACCAGGCTGCTGATCATGGGTTAAAACAGAAGGGAGGTGTTTGGGAGGGAGGAGAGGGAAGTCAATGCACTGCAGGAACTAAGAGCATGGAAACACGTCCTGTGCGTAGCGCTGTGTGATGGTGAACCAGCTGCAGACAGTTCATCTGGAATGGCATTAATGTGGCTGTGAATGCCTCACTACTGCTAACAGAAGCAGAGAAGCCAGAGGGCAGCCGCAGCTGAAAGGTGCTGCTCACCGCAACAGTGACAGCGTGCAGTTACTCATGGCTGAGAAGCAGCACTCACATGGAGCAGAGGAAGGGGAGCGGGGCTGCCTGGCCCCACTCCCACACGTTGTCTTCTCACTTGCACACACATCTTTGAAAGGAAAACCAGGAGTGCTTAGAACCTGACAGTCTCCACTTTGCTGCACGGCCTTGCCCCATAAACCAGCCCCACAGACACTTTCTCCTGGAAATGAAGTTTTTAAAGGCCGGCACATCTGTCTCCGTAGAGTTAGGCTTCAGGGATAGCAACATTATTCTCTTAACGAAGCGCCAGGAGCAAAATAAGAAGAGGACAAGGACAGAGCATCCCATGATGCTCAGGGTGAAGTCTCAGCGCTGATAAGCTGCAATTAGAGCTGGGCTCAGCCCTAGGGCTCAGCCCCATCCCCTCCTCACTCCTCAGCGATTCCTCTCTGGTAAAGAGCCCAAACGCCTTTGTCAGAGCTATCTATTTTCATCCGCCGTGATCAAACAGCTATGACAACCCTTTAAAGGAAGGAACTGCATTTCAAACGTGAAGGCTGATATCAAACACTTGTTCTAAGGCTGGTGTCTTACAATGGAATGTATCTCATCACAACAGGGAGAGGGGGTAGAGCAAGGTAAGTGTTCAAGAAAGGTCCCATGTGCAGCAAGCTAATTGTTAACTATTTGATTAACAGCCTTCCTTCTATGCAAGGTTGTGAGGCACAATTTCTTCCTGCAAGTAACAGATCCACAAGCTACCCCTGACATCCCTCTGCAAGCAGTTCAGACGTTCACTGGTAACAAATTCACTGCACAGTGCTCACCTCAGCAAACTGCCTCCCCGAGTCACCATCCTTTCAAATCAGCATTTAAAAAAAAAAAAAAAAAATCACAAAAAAACCCCACCCCTAGCATTTGTTACAGTTCAGGCAAGTGTGGCTGCAGCACAATATTGTGCTGAATGCAGCTGAACGTGAGCAAAAGGGGAACTTGTGAAGGCTCTCTGCAGGGATGTCAGACCCTTTCCCTGCAGCAGGGCCAGCAGCAAAGCCAGTTTGGGGCCCGGCATAGCAGTATGGTCCCTTACCAGCCCTCCAGCAGCACAAGGGCACCGCTGCCTCAAGCCAGCCCGAACCACTGCCATAAATACAGTGCTGCCCAGCAGTCCCACCTCGGCTCCCCTTCCTAGTGCTCCTCTTGCAAAAAAGACTGCCAAGAACGTCCATTTGCTGCATGAATTATAAGCATCAGACAGAAAGGAGCCATTTCCCAGCAGCTGTAACACTCTTCCCTCCCAGTACAACATTCCAATGGAGAACAAACTCCTGCCACCTCTCCACTGGGGTCACAGGAACCCCAAGCGCTGCCCTCCTGCAGCTTTTCCCTTTCCCTTGATGACCCTGCATCTGACCCAGAGATTTAGTGCAAAGCCTTTTCTTTGCATCTCCCCCACCGTGCACACCACGGCGGCTTTGTTTTCAAACACTCTCTTAAAATTCCTGAAGCTGGTGCTCAACGTGAACCCATCCATCACCAGAGAGGGCCTGCAGTTATCCTATCACCTCGCACATCTGCAGATGGATGCTGTCTTCTGGAGCACAACCAGAATATAAATGCCATTGGTGAGATGGGGTTATTTCCTCACGGTGAAAACATTTTGAGCAGCCCTGCAGAATTACCACCAGCAGCAGCTGTGGGTTGTTTAGGAAGCGAACGCCAGCCACCAGCTTGCCTTCAACCCGAACATTCCAGGTTGGCACCCACTGCTCAGCATAACTCGATGTCGACTTAGAAGTTTTAAATAGCCCTTTGAAAAAGTGGCTTGAGCGATTCTCACTTCATAAGGGGCAGTGGGAGTTTGAAGACTGAAATACAGAAATAATGAAACTGCAGCTTCCCACGCCACACAGGGAAAAGACATCAGCTAGACGGGAACTAAAGAAAAAACATAACTCTCGCTTGAGCATAGCTTTTGTTGTTCCCCCTCTCCTTTCTGCCTGGTTTTACACTGCTGTTTAACAATTCTTGACTGCATATCCAGAGATCAAAGCCCCTAAACAAACTCAAATCGTGTTAGCAAGGAGCACAACGCTCTGCATTCAGGCAGGCAACGCTGAGCACGGCTTCAGAAGGCTGCCTATCCAAAAGAAGTTATCCAAGCCATGCTAAATAGTCCATGCCAAAAAGGAGTTTGCTGCTATAGATGATGAAAATCACCACTACTGTTATAACAAACCTCAGAATTAGTATAAACTTTCAGATTAAAAAGGGTTTGATAGAAACAGCATATGCACATGCAGACACGTGGAACCTGCTGAGACCACGGATGCTGAGACCATCTAAAGATGTTTGCCAGCTCCTGGGTGCTACAGGAGTTACGTGTCAGCAGGGCTCTGATTTTCAGAGGAATGTGCAAGTCAAGGCAATACATAAAGGACCGGACACTCCAAAATCAGACACGGTTCTTCCAAGAACAGCAGTCACCTGGATAACACCAAACCACCTGAGAGCCGCTCCAACTACGTGGTAATGGAATCATTAGGGACAAAGATCAGGAAGGAGCGGAAGGAGCAAGGCACAGCAACAGCCAGGCTAAAGGAACAACAGCAGCAATGCTACCAGGACGTTTTCCTTCCAATAAATCCTAGGGCAATGCTTACGTTTTGCAGTCAGGATCCGGTGACTCCATCTGACGCACATCCACCTCAACTTTCCAACTCTTCTTTTATCACCTCCTCAAGCAGAGCTTTATTTTGGGGCAGCAGACACTCATTGGGTGCTACGTGCAGCTATTTGTGGCAGCACCTCGGAGCGCAGTGCTGAGTGTGAGAGCAGCCCAGGAGCTGGGGAGAGCTTTCAAGAGATCACAGCCCATGGACACGAGCTCTGACGGCTGTAAGAACTCAGGTTATTCTGGAATTAGCCTTCTGCAACCTGAAAGGCTGTTTAAGTGTGGTATCAATTAAATGCTCATACCAAATACACCCGGAGGAAACAGATCACTGAACTGTTCTATGCACTTTTTTTTTTTTTTTAAAGCCAGCAAAAAAAGCATTCAATTTCTCAGGCCAAAATTAAATGAAGAGGGTGATTTCTCATGCTAAGCAGTGCTCTGGAGTCTAGGTCTTGAAAATGGTGATATAAATTGGTGTTGGAATAGCATGCCATTTTCCCTTAGCGTTTTTCCTGAAATGCTGGCTCAGTCCCATTTGGCATCCTTTCAATCACTGATCTAAAAATTAAGTGCCTTGTTCTCATTTATGTTCCCAGCGTTAGAAGGCCTTGATGGAACGTACGAGCAGGCATTAACCAGTTATTCACCATAACCTTGTGTCCAACACAAGGGACACGGGGATCTTAAGAACCTGCAGGCACTCCCTGCCCACTTCTCATCCTGACTGTCAGGTCCCCACAACCTCACACGTCTGTCAGTCCGTAGCCATGCCACAGAGAGGCTTCAGTAAATGAGAACCCCAGCACCACCACAAGCATTAATTACCTTGATTCCCCCCCCCTTTTTAGCATGAGAAGTTTCATACCGTTATGAAAGCAGAGAATGAAATGCACTCTCTGTGGGATTTCATGCAAGATTAAAAATACAGATATTAATCTTTCAAAGGATTTGAAAAATAAGTCTCAGCAGCACAAGCTTCTGCTTTTAATGCATCTTAATTATTTAGCAAAACGCACCGTGGGCTGCAAACATCCAGCACAAGTCAAACAGTGCTGTGGCCAGAATTTACAAAAGAAAGGGACTGCAGTGAGACGCAGTGAGTGCACATTTGGAGGCAGTAGTTTCAGATCACCCTGTGTGGACAAGAGATGACTCCGCACAAGAGAGATGACCCCAACTTTCAAGATCATCATACGCTTCGGAGGCCAAGTCAACCCAAGTCAGTGCAAAGCGAGCAGCTACAGCAGTAACATGGCAACGTGCCTTTTTGGGGAGGACAGGCAGATACTAATGGACTCAGCATTCAATCCCAGCTGAAGTGAAAGGAAGTGCTTTAGGAGAAGTGTATTGGAGAAGACCCAGCCCATCTCAGCTGGTGTGCTCAGGATAGCTGTATCTCACTTCTGCAGCGGTGGAGTTTTAAGGCTCCTGGAAGCGAATCACCTTACTGGTACAACACCGGTAAGGATCCTAGCTATCTGACACATACCAGCACGTATCTGCTGATATGATTGCAATAAAGGTGCCTGATCCCAGTGCAAATGGAGTAACTGGAAACCATTTCCCCTCTGGCCCGCTGTCTGTCAGGCAGGGCTAGCTCTGAGCTGGGAACTTCTGCAGGCCCTCCTTCCAGCCCAGCAGCTCGCTTAGCAAGGCTGCTAAAGCTGTCAAGGGACAGCGATGGGCTTTGAGGAACTGTCTGAGCACCAGCACTACCTCACAGCAGGAGCTCCTTCACTGCTGGCTCTGAGGCAGAAGCTGCCTCCAGCTCAGGATCTGCCTCTTCTGCAGCAAGCTCTCTCTTTCTTCAGGCTTTATTTATATCCACACGGTTTGATCCCACTGGTTCAGCAAGGACCTCGCTCCTGCACATTTGCCAACTCTGTCACTGCTATTGAAGAGATAAATAGACACATTTCAGATATACATCTGCTCCTTCATCACCCACGAGGCATCTTTCCTCTGCTGGCTGCCCTTCTCAGTCTGCAGGTTTGCCCCGTTTCCTTGAAGCCTGCAGAGCCGGGGGGAGCTTTGCTGTTGGCAGGGTGTCAGAAAACTCCTAATACAGTTTTCAGAGGACTACAGCACACACAGACCTTGCTGGCAGCTCAGGCTCTGCAGACGTACCGGCACAGAGCAGCATCCCCAGGGCAGAGATGGCCCAGCTGTGAGAACACCACGCTGCACATCAGCACTGCTGGCATCCCGGAGCTGCTCACAGCCAAGAGCTGCACCTTATCCCTCCTTAGTGCAAGCCCTAAAAGGCTCAAGGAAGTGTCATTGCCAGCACAACCATATAGCACCTACATAATATTATTACCCTCAGTAATGTACAGAAATTGTATTCAGGGAAAAAAAAAAAACCACAACATCCAAAGGAATCCTCATTGATATGACTGGCCAGAAAAAAAAAAAAAAAAAAAAAGGTTTCTTTATCTTTTTTGCATTTTAATCTTCTGAGCTTCTAGATTAAATTCCCTTGTATTCCAGCTTTCTTATCAATTATTCACTTCCATGCCCATCCCAAGTACTATAAACACTTAACCTAAACAAAGGGAATGACAAACGGTTTTGGTGTTGCTCTGCAGCAGGAAACTTCAGGAGGTCCAAACCTTAAGAACCTTCAGGGACCCAGAAAGTGGCTGAGTAATCCTATAACCACAAAGTCAGGTTATCTCACTGGTTTTATTTCAGTAACTGAATTACAAACCAAGCTAAAAGGTCAGCCTGTCTGGACAAGGAGGAAAAAAAAACACCAGCAAAAAAGGAGCATTGCTTGCTTATAAAATACACATGCTGGCCAGAGATTGGATTAAGAAAAAGCACAGCAGGTCCAACCCCCCTCTAAGTGATTATGCTTTAATTTCCTTAAGTAAGAGTACCAAAATACCTCTGGATACGGTAAAATACATCATTTCACTGAAGATCCTGCTAGCTGTACAAATCAACTGCAAAGTGCACAGCTGGCCAAGTTGCCTCCCTCTCCCCTTTCTTTTTAAGAAAGGCAATCTGTCAGAAAATGCTGATTCTTTAAAACGAATTCATGTCTCCAGCAACGTGAGGCAAGATCTGCCTGGAAGGGGACGTGGGTCTGTAACAGATTTCTTTCTCAGTCAGATTCACTCTTTGTTTAGGGACTCCTATGGGCTCTCGACTCACTCACTCATTAAAAATTAATGTATTTCTTCAAAATCACTTATCCTGAGTGCAGCAGAATACCTGCAGGAGCAGCAGTAACACCACAAGTCCGAGGGATTCCTTCATACCACACTGCTCCATCCCAGAGCATAGCACTCCCATCTGCAACCACCCTGGGGTTGCTCAGAAGGTGGATGCTGTCTGCATTACATCGCAGACTGAGTGTTTTGCTACTGGAAGACAAAGATGCTGGAAAGATATTCAGAACCACTAAGTGAGAGTTATTGGGGGAAACAAAGGTAAGGCACAAGAAGAAGGCAAGTACCTCAGTGTATCCCCAACCTGAAATTCTCTGCTTTTCCAGGAAGACCAAAGCCGGCTTAGTGATGTACAGCACGTTAAGACACTGCACTGGCATTAGTAACTTATCTGAGCGCTTCACACACTGCAGTTTGTAAGGCACAGTAACAGCTTAGGACAAGCAGCTTCATCTCCAGAGACGGAGACTAAGTCATCATCATGGTAAATATTAACCTCCTCTTAATTAATGTTTTCAATTTCACTCTTAGTCCTTCCTAATCTATTCCCTGCCCCAGGATTGCTTCTGGGCAGGGCCACTGCGCTTCCCGATGCCGTATGCCCTAAAGCAAGTGACAGAACAGCACTGCCACTGCTCTGCCTCTCCTCTGCCATGGGGAAGGAAACGTGATCTGGCAAAGCGAATGCGAGGAAGACGGCAGGAGAATTCAGCATTTTGTGCAGAAAGACAACTGTGGGGATTTCAAGGGCGTTTTGACAATGAGTAGCTGCACGACCCCGGGAGAGGCTGCCGGCTTTGCAAACAGGGGCATATGTTTGGTATTTCAGAGACAAATATTTTTCCAGAACGGCCCTCTGGTGAATGAGCCATCTCCTTAAAATCCTCATCACACGAACCTGCACGCTTTGCCATGCAAGCTTTTCTCAAGCGTTCACTATTACTTAGGCATCTATTTATAATGACACTGTGCGAAGGCGAGATGCAAAACAAGGAATTAAAGAGTTCTATTTTTCAGTAATATTCCTTTCGGACTGTGTGTGTGCTAAGTGACTCTTCCTCCCTCTTCCTGAAGAGCAAAGCTTGGGATCACCTTCAGCACTGCGCAGATGAGCAGGGCAAAGCTCCCAGCACACCCACAGCTCACCGCAAACTCCATCACTGTTTACTGGAGACGCCTCAAACGTGACAAAACTCCCACTGCAAAGCCCTCTGCTGAGGTAAACTGGAGACACCCAGCAGTTCCAGGCACCACACCCCAGCAGTGAGCACCATCTGATCTTTCCATAGGATTTACTGTGATACGCACAAAGGCAAACGCACCAGAAGTCAGAGCTGACTTTGCTGCTGCACAGAACACAGCTGCAGGCGGTGCTCTGGGTGAGGCCATGGGAAGCACACAAGGCTGGATGCAGGCTTCATCCCTGTCCTCATCTCTCTGTCCACAGACTCCATCCTCCAAGGTGATCCCAAGCAGCTCTATTGGGCTCCCGATGCCGAGCCACCAAGAGGAGCCCTCCTTGCTGGACACAACCTGAACAAACCTGCCTTTTTTAGTGGTGTTACTGTTTAGAAGCATTCATGCTGACAGATGAGCTGCAAGAAGATTTTAGAAGCATTTCCAATCGATCTCATCCGAGCTGCAATGTTCTTCAAAGGAGACACTGTGCCAAGAATACACCCAGGCTTGTAAACAGGTCTTGGGGCATAACAAGGCTGGAACAGGTTTTCTAAAGAACTCAGCATGCTGTGAGATGTTTCCAACGTCACACCTTCAATTATTAATTCCTCTTCCCTTCCTCCCAGTGCAGCAATGCATGCTGCAGCCTGACCGTGAGCGCACAGCACTGAGACAAAGCCAGCACTCACACAGCCTGCCTGCAACACAGCTGGGCACTTCACTCATCCACACAACTTACAGTCAGTGCCTCAGTCAATTAAACACGACGTTAGGAAAGGACAGGCCAGGATGCTGCATTTACAACCCTAAATACTTCTGTAAGAAGTTGATTTCAGACTGCATCACTTCTGTCTCCAGTAAGGGCTGCGACCTAAGCAATGCAACGCAAACAGCAGAGACTCACTTTGCTTCCCACTCACTGCAAGTTTTGTTTGAAAGCCTTATGTCACAGAAGGCCTGCGAGAGACAAAAATACAGCAAAAGTGAAATTCTGACAGCAAGTTGTAGCAGTAAGTGCTTTGCAATCAATGTCAGTACGCACCAAAGTGAAAGCAGGTGGTGAACAATGACCCTGTTATAAAACGGAAGAGGACAGAAAGCTATTCTCTTCTACAGCAGATAGAAAATCCAAGCCACTGCACTATTCTTCCCATTTCAAGTATTGCTAACAAATTATAAAGCTAAACGTGCACCTTCTGATCTCATTACAACGGGAATTGAGAAAGGTTTATGAAACCCACGTGGCACGGAGCTCGCTGTAAATCACAGCGGTGCTTGGAAGCAGCCATGAATTCAGGAGGTTTGCAGCAAGGCTGAGAGTGCCTCCTCCATGCAAACGCTACAAAAGATTCAAGACCACTTAAACCAGAAAAGAGAAGATAAGCAAGCTGTTCCAGGGCTTATTTTTAAAAAGACTGTACGTTTGATCAGGAGGTAACAAAATAAACCATTTTTCCTTAATAAAGACGTCACTGGTTAAAGCACTCGTTGGGAAGAACATGCCGGCAAGGTAACACTTGAGAGAAGAACAAACAATTAGCTGAGCTTTAAAAAATTTTGGCAGATGGCTGAAGGAAAAAAAGGAAATCCATTTAAGGGACATCAGTGCTGTAAATCAAGGCAGGTGACATTTAAAACTGTTGAATAAAACATCACAAAAAGCTGTCTCTTTGTATAAATCATACTTCACAGCAGAAATTACATCCAGGCAATGTACGTCCACATCTTACTCAATTAGCAGGAGATACGGTTGGGGTATAGTTTTGGAAGTGAGTTTTCTATTCTGGATTGCCTTCTTTTGTCAGAAACCCCCCCATCCCCCCCCTCCTTTTTTTTTTTTTTTTTTTTGAGTCTTTCAAAAAGAAGCGATGGTCTCAATGCTCTCAAAGCTTTACTTCAGAGTCAGCAGAGAACAAACAAATAAATACCTTTCAGTTTGCTTGCATCCCAGCCAGCAATCTGCCACAACTCTGGCAAACACGGACAGGAATACCCATCAGCCATCCCAGATCTGGCTTCTCTCTCAAACTGATCCATATTCTAGTAAATAAGTTCACTTTAGGATTGAAGTAAGACTATTTGAATCAACTGGTGCTTGAGAAGTAGCTGGGAAAAGGGGAGCTCACAGCACACGAAGGGGACAAACTCTTGAACAGAAAGTTCTGAAGGTTCACTGAGTGTTTGGTCAACAGCCTTAGAAAATAATGCAATAAAAAACAACTCTACTTTAACCAAACTTCCCTTTTATTCTGCACAAGACCATTTGTATGTTTAAGCTAATTTTTGGAACAACCAATCCTCATTCATCACGCAAGGGTCAGAGAAACTTGCTTCCTTAGAAGATAAGGAGTGCACCACAAGATTCACAAATCAATAACAGTTGAGATTATTTGCTTCTCAATGAACTTCTGAACGACCTGCAGATCTGCACGCTCTGAAGGATTTTTTTGTTAGTGGACAGACTTTCTGGAGCCTCAGTAACCAGCTCAGATTATTCACTTGAGTAATTAGGGAGGAGGAAAAGAGGAACAAAAAGATCAGTGAGGAGACACCTAAACCAAGCTGCTTGAAAGACAGAGGTAAGTAAGAAGGAGATAAAACTCGCTGGATTGCGTTAGAGGCAGGAAACATTACAAACTGATAAACTATAAAAAGTCACACAACAGCAGCTTGCTCATACAACAAAAGTTCCTTCCTTCCAGCATTTGACTCACCCATGTATCCTCAGCATGCCTTTCTCCCACTGCTAGAAGAGACCCAAGGAGCAGCTTCAACAAAACAAGAACCAATTACTGAGTCTGCTGTTGCTTTCGAAGCCTGCAACTGTACAGAAAACAGTCCCGAGTTTTTAATCCATTGAGGAAGGACAAACAACAGGCAGCGTGGCCATAAAGCACCAACATTAGATTGTTAATAAACGCTATCCAAATGAATGTTCAGAGAAACCAAAGGCATTGAATGTTCCAGGTACTGGTAGACAACAAGCTGTTCACAAGACAAACGACATCTTCACAGACAGAATACAATAAATTAGAGCCTTTGGTCATTGTAAAGCAGAATGTGTTTACTGTTATTGATAAACAATAAATCACCTGCCCCTAGCAGTTCCTCCCCATAAATCACTTCCAAAGGAAGAAACAGATGGCTGCAGCATGCGGCCACTCAGCCTGCAGCTGGGAGGGGAAGCACAGCACCCAGCAGCAGCACTTCAAACCTGGCCTCCTGCAGCTGCACAGAGGAAACAGCAGGGCAGTGCATGAGCCCCAGCTCTGATTCTCAGCAGCAACTTCTTCAGAGTCATAGCAGGGCTGAGAAGAGCACAGAGCTTGCTTCACAGCAGCTGCTGCACCTCTCTGGCTCATGACTGCAGCCTGCACTGAGCCATCATGGCCAGCATCCTTCCTGCTGCACCATCCCCGACGTGCAGATGGAGATCCTGATCTGCAGGCATCACTAGATTGGTATTAGACTCACAAATACATCGTGATCCTTATGTGACTTAATTTGCTTTCGAAAGAATTACATTTCCTATACGCTTTTCAGTAAGAACCTCATGCTCTTGCAGACTCAACATTAAGTCATTCCTCTAAACTGGAAGGAAGTTTTTCCTTGCTGGGGCTGTAAGCAACTTGCTCTGCAGAGAGGTGTCCCTGTCTGCAGCAGGGGGGTTGGAAAGAGATGATCTTAAAGGTCCCTTCCAACCCAAACCATCCCAATATTCTATGACTGATTCTACGCCTTACATTCATGACTTTATCACCAACCAACAGCCCTACGTGCAATGGAACAAGCTGAAGGCACTTATGAGACTAGTATGCTTTTCTGCTGGTAAAGACCAGTTTTGTTTTGTTTTTACCATTGTTTTCAATGTAATGTTTCATGCTACTAACTAGAAGTGCAGAAATGAGGATGTTATTAAAAAACAATATATCCCAGATAAGAGCAGCATAATGGCACACTATCTCAATAAACAGAAAAATTTAAGTTTTCTTTACTGCTTTAGCAAATAGAATTACATCCTCAGTTAGGATATAATTTAGGAAGATGATGCTTTCATTCGTTATACTTGTAAGAAGACGTAAGCAATAGCTCTGGCTAGAACCAGCTTAAACAGAGACACAAAAACCACAGTTTTCCATCAGGTGAATAGAAATAGATGTAATGCCTTCTGAATCTGAAGCCTACAGAGTTACATAGAGGAGGCTGTAGCTGGGATACCAGCACTTGCAGTGCAAATAATTCGAGAGCTCCAAGAGATGTGAATACATCTCCAGAAAACATACTTTATTAAACATAAAGGAACCACACTTCCTTGACAGTTTCCCAGACTATTGCTTTGTCTCCGAGCAAATCACAACCCTAAACGTGAAAGGCATTTCTGTTGCTCACTCCCTGGTACCGCTGGCTCCATGTTCCCAGCTCAGCCTCCGGCTCCAGGCAGGGGCACCTGCACCAGTGCAGCTCTTGACAAGCTGCCTTACAGGGTCAGGAGTGGTAGGCTACACCCATAACACAAGTGATGGAACCATAAAGCCCTGGAGCAAACATCTCGTGTACAGCCTGCAGAAAGATGTGATGTGTGCTGTGCTCTTACTCCAGTGCATTACAAATTAACTGCAAGTCACAGAATGGCCTGGGTTGAAAAAGACCACAATGCTCATCCAGTTTCAACCCCCCCGCCTTATGCAGGGTCACCAACCAGCAGACCAGGCTGCCCAGAGCCACATCCAGCCTGGTCTTGTATGCCTCCAGGGATGGGGCATCCACAACCTCCTTGGGCAACCTGTTCCAGTGCGTCACCACCCTCTGGGTGAAAAACTCCCTCCTAATATCCAACCTAAACCTCCCCGTCTCAGTTTAAAACCATTCCCCCTTGTGCTATCGCTATCCACCCTCATAAACAGCCCTTGCCCCTCCTGTTCACATGTTCCCTTCAAGTGTTGGAAGTCACATCTGGATGACAGCATACAGGACTGATGGGGCACTCACTGCTGCTTATTTTCCCTAGCGAAACTGGGCTCATTAAGAGGAACTGAAAAGGTTTCAGGATTGTCATCGGTCCCGTAGGATGTGAATGGCTGTAACCTGCTAACTTCCTAATGAAACAGACTTCCAGAAAAGTGACTGGTGCTACAGTGCCTGGATGATCCGTAACAACCTGCTACGGTAGGCTTGAACAGAAGGAGGGTCTTTTGAGCAGGTCGATACTAAAATTAATAGTCATAAAAATAGTGAATGATCCCCCTTTAGTCATAAGTGACACTGCAACACAGGTCTGCTCAGAGCAGTTAAAACTACGAATAAATAACCCTTCAGAAGTGCTTTAAGAGTAGGAAACGCCGCACAATTAATTCCGCTGCGCTACGGTACCACTGAAAGATTGGAAAGGAAAAGACTGTATGACATTGTCTAAACAAATCTTCGAGCGTTATTAATTTAAGTCTGAGCAACAGTACGTGACTAATGCGGACCGGCAAAATGAAATTCAACGACAAAGATGTTGAAGTGTGATTACAGCAGTTTGGAATTGCACGCACAAAGCAGCCTGCCCATTAGCAGCCCACCCTGCAGCACCTTCATACTGGAGGTTATTATTATGTTCTTCCCTACAACAAGAAGTCCTGCCCATAATTTGAACGTTTTCCCACAGTAAATAATCCTGATTGTTTTTGAAAACATTTCTTGCAATCAAGCAGGGCTAAAATCTTTAGAGATCCTTGTTGAAACCTGAGCGGGGAGAAGCAGTAACGTCACTGGGCATCAGCTCATCCCTAATTTCAACCTCAGAAATCCAAGGCTGGAGATGCATCAGGTTGATGCCAACTTAGATGAAAAGCAGGGCATGGTTTGAGGACCATGTTTTGGAGGAACGGAGTTCATCACCTTTCAGAACAGGACGCTCAGGTTTTCAGCTGTGCAGCATATGGGGCTCGATCCAACCCTTACCTAACACGACATTGCCTTGTGATATAAATAGCTTCTTATTTGCCTGCTTCAGAGCAACAATTTGGTCAAGAAAAGGTCAAATTACCACATTCTTACCACAAGGGAAAAGAGAAAAATCTTCTGTAATTTAACATTGTCCTTTTTTCCCTTTTTTCTTTTTCTTTTTTTCCTTCAAAGACAGGAGACCCCAGGTGCCACTCACGGAGGAAGGAGGGGAATTCAGAACAGAAGGCAAGGCACATTTGTCTAGGCTGCAGCAGCACAAAGTAATAATATTCCAATATTCCAATTGTTTCCTGAGGCTCTGGAGCCACTTGCACGCACGGAGCACCTCACTGATCCTGCCTGCTTGGAATCCTGCAAACTCTACAGACAATGCACAAACCTGTTTACCTTACAGCTGCAGCCAAGTCCAGGGCAGATGTACCTGAAGCACCTAATGACTGTATTCCTCCTTATTCTGCAAAGCTTATTGCAGTGATGCTTTCAATTACAAAGTGTTAATAAACATGACTTCTACCCACAGCTAACTTTCACACGGATCCCTTTTAGCCAAAAAGGAGAAATCCTTCAGTTTTAAGTCTTGGATGAGGTTCTGCCATGGGATTATCACTTCCACAGCCCAGAGAAGGACCATATAAACCCCATGTGTATTTAATAAGGTTATTTTCAAGTATTTTTCCTGTCCCACAAAAAAGGGAAGCAATGAGGTGTGAAGGCAGCTCCATTATAAGATCTGCATGCAGGACAGGCCGGCACGTTCATAACCAAACCAGAGAAATACACACAGCTGCCTACAGATTACTACATGAAGGTGACCCAACGCCTGATTTATTCCTACATTTTATGGTTTGCTTTTATTGCTCACAGCACACTGGTAATCTATGCACGTGGCAATACTTCAGCACTAATGGAAATGAGTAAACAAGGTCACATGTGTGTCAAACAGCTGCTCTGCACATCCTAAAGTCCGCACCTACAGCTCACTGGGTGCTGCGTGGAGCCTATCCTTCTTGCTGGAAACAAGGACAACTGCTGAACATCAGCCAAATCAGAAAGACCAGATAATTACAGCACATTTTCCGTTGGGCTGTATCTTCTGCAGACCACAAAACATTTTTAAGACACTGTCTTTCTGGGGAAACGCCACACATCAAAAAATAATTCTTTACCATTAAATTAAGTTACAGAATGTAAGGTTAATGAGACATACTGGGCACCTCACTAGACCAGAATCATGTGCTTGGCCCCTGCGATACGCAGGCTGACAAGGCAGCTTGCAGGTTATTTTTGCAAAGCATGTCCACGCAGTCAGTTTGAGCCTTCAGGCTAAGCGTGATGTAGTGCAAAGGACTACAGAGAAAGAGTGCAGCAGGTCCCCTCTGCCAGCTGCTCTTCCCAGTCTAAATAACAAAATCAGAGACGCAGCAGCACAAACTGCAGAACATACATAACAACAACAGCCTGCCCAATCTGTACAACCAGAACGAATGGCTCCTGCTGTTGTTCAAGCCACAAAGTGAAGCATCTCCTCTGCTGCCTGCCTTGCGTCGTGACGAGCAGAGGGAGTTTGCCTCCTGCACGGCTTTGTGAAGGTGGAGTGAAGCTCACCAAGGGCTGAGTGCAGCATGACAGCCCGAATCTCGGGTGGTAGCAGCACGCTCTGTGAGGGCGTATGATGCACTCAGAGCAAGGAGAGCTTGCACTGAAGCATCATTGAAAGGAAACGCAGTGCGGGGAATGGTGTTCAGCAGAGCACGTTTCTTCTGGCATTTTAGCTCACATCAGAATGCTTCCCTCATAAAGCTTATAAATGATGGAACACAGAACCTACAATCTTTCTTCTGACTTCTGAAAACTTCCTGAAAATCTACGGTTTGCGTGACTGGAAAAGACTGAAACTGCAGATTTATAAGAAAAAAGAAGATCAGCTCGATGCTCACACAGTAACCCAAAACCTACCACTGAAGCTTGAGAAAAACAAGGAAATTCAATGGTTGTAACACCGTGGCTGTTTTTGTTGGTTGGTTTTTTTTTTTGCCAAACACTGCATTCAGGATTAACGTCGTCCAACTACCATCCTGAATCCTACTTTTCTACTTCAGTTTGAACGTGTGATGGGGATTGAAGGCATCAACATTTCTACCTTAATGTCCTCGGGCTTTTTCTTTTTCCTGTTTGCTCTTAAGCAAGAAACACACACAGATAATGACTGGTTATGATAACCAAGAAATACCTATAGAAAACGAATTTTTCAAAATGACCCATCCAAATGCACTGGCAATTACAAACCGCTCAAGTTTCCCATTAGTCTGTCAAAACAAGAAGTAATCTTACAGCAGCTCTCACTAAAATTCTTAAAGATCATCACATTGATTGAATTTCACAGTATAGACTTACAAACTCGTAGTCTCCATCCTGTGGTACTTTCCAATCAGATGAGTTTTTTGTCTGGCCAGACACATTCTTCCCAAAGCTATTGACTTGATTCTCCTTCGCTTTCTGCTCAAAATATTCCAGGAATGATGGTCTGGCTGGCTGCATTGTTTCATCCCTCCCTGGAAATATAAGAAAAAAAAAAGCACTGTAGTTTTAAAAATATACTTTCAGTTATGCTGCCTTGTATCACACCCAAAAGCGAGTTCATCGTTTTAGCACACACTAAATCACACAGCACTGCTGAAGTACTCTTTTTCAGCAGCTGTTCAGATAGAAAGCTATTCTGAACCATCCAGAAATGTAGAAGGGAAGCTCAAGGTCCACCACACATGTGATGACAGCGCTGGAACCTCGGGCCCTACAGCTGCAATCTGTCCTGCAAACCGTGCCACCAGCTAAGCAAGCTCTGCACACTGAATGCTGCAAGGAAGCTGCCACCTACGGCTGCAGTTCTACGTCCCAGCCAGGCTGCAGGCTGCAAACACTACACGTGCCAAAACTGAACAGCATTATCTTCCAAGCACAAACCCACGTTTATATTTATGAATGGAGCAGTGCAAAAGTAAGCCTTGCCACATCTGCCTCACAAACAGTTCCTAGGAGAAGTCAGGTGCTAGATTTCTTGAGTAGAATGTATTAGTTAATTTGACAAGTAGCTTTCTTTTTTAGAAACAGTCAGTTAGTAAGCTATCAAGTTAGCTGTTCTGCTTTATTGTTTTGTTGTTGTTGTTTTAAATTAATTCCTTTGAACTTATTGGATTACTTGAATAAACCACGTATACAAATTAACTGTCCAAATTCAGACCACGTTTTAAAACTTGGGTCAATAACAAATGGGTAAGGAAACAAAGGGAAACAGAGCAGTCTCAATAAGTGCCTGAATACACTTTGATTTGGAAGAGCAGCCTCGTAAGCCTCCCAAGCACTGTAACAGGGAAACACGTTCACCCATAAGGCAGCACAGCAGACAGCCATGAGCACAATGTCTCAGCACAACGAGGTCCACCTTGCTCCAGCATTTCTAAATCATCCTTCAGAAGAAGCAGAAGTGCAATGAAAGGAAAAACACTGCCAACCATTAAGAGCAATGAACCAGCACAACTGTAGTCCCAGTGGGTAACCAGGGATGTCATGCAGTTGGTCAGATCACGGATACGAGCACTTCCCCCATTTCCTCCAGCCTCCACACCACCTGAACCCCTACGCCTGTCACTTCAGTGCACCATTACATTGAATGAGCCTAGCAAGCCATCGAGCAGCACACCTCCAGCACCAAACGTGCAGTTAAGACTACTCAGAACTTCATGGCATCGTGCTGCTCTTCACAATGAAACACCTCATAAAAACCCATGAGCGTGTGAGGCGAGCACCGTGACAATACCAAGCGTTTTCGTTGCAGCAAAATATCATTTTTAGACAGTGGAGTAGGTCCACCTACTTAAAACATACTTATAGCCAATGCAGAAACCACAACTTTCAGGAAGCAGGACTGGGGGTCTGAGGACCAGAATTAACAGAAGCGGGCAGCAGAACTGCCAAACACGTGCACAACTCCAGACTGTGGGAACAGGTTCACTGCCGAATGCCATTCGGTTGAAGTAAACCCCATCTGCCTGGCAGGCAACCAACCAGCTCTTCAGAGCCCCAGAAGTACACAGAGAAAACAGAACCGTCCTTGGAGCAGCTCGCTGGGCTGCACAGTGCACTGCGAGAGAGGACTATCACAAAAGAGGTGCCAGGCTGCAAGCGACTCAGCAGTGCCTTCCTCTTGAAAAAAAATATCACCTCCTCCGGAAATCCATTAAGATTTAATCACAGAATATCATTCCTGAGCATAAAATTGCTATCCAGTGATCCAGAACTCCCCTGGCAAGATGTCTGAGCCTCAGACAAGCGTACCAATTCCTTGTTCAGCCACTGAATACTTAGGAAGTTATTTGTCTGCAGACATGCTGAAGGGAACACATTTCGTCTCTCCCTAGCATTAACTCCCCTTTAAAAACAAAACCAGAAAACCCACACCCAAAAAAAACAACTTGTTCAGAACCAGATCAAGAAAGACATCTTCAGACAGGCTGCGTGAAGGTCAGTCACGAAACGTCTGCGAAGGAGAGAACAGATTTGCTATTGGGAATAATTACTGAAATACAATAGCAATCCAATTACAGCAAAGTGATAAAACATTTATTTAGAATGAAGTAAATACACCGCTTGCATCCTGGCAGCCCAGCCCGCATGAAGCAGGGGTAAGTTAATGCTATAGCCAATCGTGGCAATGTTTAGCATTGACAAAGCTTATCAAAATAAATGAATTCCTAATGACCCAGGCTAATCTATACACAGCTTACTGAGCCAGCTTAGGTCTCAAATTTAATTTGGGCTTCCTAGATGAAAAAGCCATTTACATTAAGCTTGCACTGTACACTTACAAAACAACTATTAGCAAAGGAGAATCTGAAAGCAAATGCCCCACACAGGTGACTTTGACAGTTTCTTTATGACTGTTGATTCATACCAGAGAACAACTGTGTGACTTAATCACACTCAGTTCCCCACGTTTCTGTTTTACCTATAACTACAATATTTGAGACCAGGTAATCGGAATGGGACAAGAGGTGAGGGCCTCAAGTGGCACCAGGGGAGGTTCAGTTCGGATATCAGGAAACATTTCTTCTCAGAAAGAGAAGTGATGGGTCAGGCTGCCCAGGGAGTGGGGGGTCAGCATCCCTGGAGGTGTTCCAGAGCTGTGTAGATGTGGCACTGAGGGACGTGGGCATGGAGGGGTGGGTTGGGGTTGCACTTGGTGATCTTACAGGTCTTTTCCAACCCCTAACAATTCCATGTATTATCACAAGGCACATCTGAAAATAAGTTTTATTTACTAAAACTTCTGCTTTCACACTGATATGAAACAGGCAAAGAAGGAAGCAAATGAAGTGGCAGTGGTAGTCTATAATCCTGAGAGCACCACAGGATTATTTGGCCTCACCAGTGCAAGCAACCAAGATGGCACAGCAGAAGGGTGTAGCAACAATGAGCTGGAAGTTGGGATGGAAGAGAACAGCTGTGGGTTTGCTCGGCCCAGAGAGGCCTCCCAAAGCCCTGCAGGAGCTGAAGAGGCCTCCCTGTCACCCATGCAGTGCCATCTTTCCAAAGATGAGCCGCTCTTAATTGAACAGAAGGATCACACTGCTGTACTTTTAAGATTTCGGTAACAGGCAGCTGAAGACAAAACTCCATCGCTGCTATTTGCAGGACCAGGTGCTGCCAAGATGACATTGCACTAAGCACATCTGTGCCAAAAAGCATTTCGGTTTCCACGTTTGTAAGGTTAGACTAAAACACAAATAGTCGACCGAAAGTGAGATCACAGCTGTGGCAGAGAAGCACCTTTTATTAGAAGGTCATCCTGCAGTGACAAGAAAGGCTTCTCTGGCCATTTATTTTGAAACCTGAGGAGTAGCGTATAAGGTTTGTGCTGTGAGAGCTCTCCGGAGCCATTAGCAGCCTGCCATCGAGATGTGCAGTCATCTTTTAGGAGCTGTATTAATTACACAAATGGAACACAGCAGCTCTGCTGGAACCAGCCCAGCCGACTGCAGAACTGCAGATTTGGGCTAGGCACACCAAGCACCCGGCACTCGTAAAGTCACGCTCAGTTCGGCCCTACAGTAAAGGACAGAAGCCTTATACATACCATAAAGTTCTCCTTATACCTGTGCTGCCTGCTATCAATTCATATTTAGAAAAGACCAGAAAAACATCAGCCAAAAGATGACCAAGGCTGAGTGCAGCACACAGATCTCTCACACCGAGCAAGAGCGGAGAGAGGTGCGCAGAGCCCTCCAGGCATTGCTACTTCCATACAGCGCTGCAGAGAAAGAGAAACGATAAAGAAGAAATAGCATAGCCAATTAAACCAGCACAAGATTTAGCTTGTGCTCCAAGAGTAAGGAGTGCCAGTGAAAGCAGATCATTCAGTATCATCTCGTCCCAGAAATGAAAGTATTCGCTGTGTTGATTTTGTCAAATTAGCTCTCGCAATTGAAAAATTTCCGAAGCTCGTGAGCTTCAAAGGAAATCTTCAGAAGGAAAGCAGACTTACAAGTCCTTCTATCTGACTGAAGGAGCTTACTGAGCAATGAAACTCTAATTTCTGCTTTTCTGTAAGATTACTCTTCTCTACTTGATTTGACAGCATTAGAATCCTCATTTTGTTACTCTTCCCTCTTCAAAGCCGTATCTATCACCAGCCAGAGTAAATCCTAGAATCATACAGCCTACCATGAGACAGAACCAGAACCTCAGGAACACATTCACTCTTTCCTCAAGGCCCTTAAGTTAATACTGCGCTATTTAAAATACCTGCTCTTGAAGCCACAGCGAGAGATTTCCCCCCTTCTCTCACAGAAATGGGAAGCAGCCCAGTGACTGGGAGCAGCCAGGAGATCCCACCACAAATATGGTTTGAACTCCTGCTGGATCTAGCCGTAGATTTTAAGAACCAGCACTCATAACAGTTTCATACGGGAAACATTCATCTATAAAGAAGGTAATTTAAATCAACAACCATGAAGTGATGAATTACTACATTAGCAATATCAAACTAAAATCAGATACTTGGTACACGAGCACATATTTGTCAGGATTCCAGGAAGCTGCAATCTTTAGAAAGACAACTGTTGTCAGCTTTGGAAAATACTCCTGTTTTAACAGGATGTCAGGAGCAATGAGATCAAATGTTTTAAACCAACTCACTTGCACTGAGGAAAGTACAACCAGCTCCTTGAACAAAGCTCAGGAAAATGCTTTCACAATAAAATAATTTGTGATCCTTCAACTGCAAAGAATCAATTACATTCTTTCGTATCACAAATTATACTCTCGAATTCGAGGTATGTGGGTTTTTTCTTCCATTACGTGATGTTAGCAAGATCCCACAGGCTGACAAGTCATCTTGGAGTTGGACTCAGTGACCCTTAGGGGTTCCTTCCAACTGAGGATATCCTATGATTCTATGACTCCTGTGAGCACGAGCTCAGAACCGAGCTCTGCACAGCCACAGTGAACACCACTCTTGTTAACTCTAAATAAAGGAAAACTATTGCTGCCTTTTGTCAGACTTAAGGCCACAAAGAGACCCCTGGGAGAAACAGCTGTCATGTACACAATTACACAGACCCTTTCACTGAGGGATCGAGATCTACTGTAAGGCAATTGCTTTGGTTTGTCCTTGCTGTCAACAACCCTGCAGTTCTGCCAGAGCTGTAAGCCCTCTCACCTTCAGTCTAAGTTTCACTGGTTACTTGTGCACACACACTTGCTCCTGGGCAAGTGCCAACCCTCAGGCAGTCTCTACATTATTCTCTACAGTGCTCACCCTCTCTCCTTACCACTGTCCCCTTCATTTATTTATTTATTTTAATCTAAGTAGTTCTCATGCCTGTTTTCAACCTCCGTTTATGTGGTTAAAATAAGCGCAGATCTTCTACTGACCTCTCATTTCACAGCCTTAGTCCCCTGCAGTCTTAGCACTCTCTGCCTGCTTTGGTTTGAATTATGTAGCTTTGAGACAAGTTGCTCACATATCTAAGATGCACAAGACAGTGCCTGATCATTACATGCAAGCAACACTTCATTAATATTAACATATCCAATGGAACTGTAGTTTTATTTGCTTCAGGCTACTTCTTCGAGATCACAGATGAACTCTAGCAGCTGGACAGCATAATTTGTACCGTATGAATAGGACTGAGTCATTTCGTACAGCACAGCAGAGAGATGCCAATTTATTCAACCAGAGCAAAAAGTGCTCCATCATTAATGAATTCAACCCGTGGCGATAAGAGCTGAAATCTCCTCGCATTAAAAGCGGAGCGCACAACACTTGATACATGTCAAAGCTTATGAGGATGAGTCTGCCCGTAATTATGGCCCATCTCAAACGAAATCAAAGCAGAACGTGTCTGACAGACCCTGCGATTACAAGGGAGCTCCTGAATGACCATCAGTAGCAATGCTGGCGATCCTAACTCATCTGTTTTAATGAATGTAAGGCGGAGACACCTAAGGAAAAGAGTACCCACACACTCCTCCCAATCTGTGGCGTACAGAATTGCTGAAAGAGGAGAAAAGGCTTTCGTATCTGTGAGGGTTTCAAGACCAGACTGCCTCCTCCCGGATACCTAAAATTTCTGTTACATAACAAAAAATAATCCAAAAATACTACAAATTTATAGCAGCTTCCTTTCTCCTCCTCCACAGATTTCCAGTGCACACCTATATCTTTAAATCTCACTTGCTCGAATTGCTAATTTAGTCCACCAGCTACATTACATCACATCAGCAGTGAGATGTGAAGGTGCATGAAGTGCACATTTCATACCCCGCGTCATCTGGGTCAGGTTCTGATGAATGGTAATAAGCAACAATGTTAGTGTCAGGGCCACGAGCAGCAGCTCAGGCCCCCCACATGGCACATAACCAGGAAGCCCTTGCTACCACCCCTTTGGTTCATGACCTAGGAGCTTGTGCTTATCTAGAGAGAGCACAAAACAACATGGCAATGAACACTTTTCTCCCCCGGTGCTTCAAAGGCTGCTGGTAAAATGCATTTGTTTTTCAACTCCTGCAGTTAAGAAACGTAATAATTTACAGAGGGATTGCTTCCTGCTCAGGAGGAAAGCTTTCCCCATGCTTTATTCTGACCCAGCAGGAAGTGAGTTTATTGTTGGAAGAGAAAGGTAGGTCACCTTTCCGCTGTATGTATGTGCAAATGTACCCAGGCATGGGAAACTGATGCACTTGAGTGGTTCACTTCTACCCTGTCTCATGGCTGAGTCTCCTGAAATGTATTACCTTCAATATGCCATTCAGTACTTAGTCATACTTCCCATCTTCATCAAGCAAAACACCTCTTCTGCTTTCAAACCCCCACCATCACCAATGAAGGAGTGCTTAATAAGCTACGAACAGCAAAAACAGACGTGCTAAACACGAGCATCTCTCTCTCCAGTTTCAGTGTCTCTGAAAATACAAACAGATCATCAGCCTCATCTTAGAGCTCTGTCAAACGCAGCAACTGAAGACGGATGAGCATCCAGCTCCGATCCCAGAGATAACTTCTTGATCCTTCAGCCTGAGCATAACCGCTGCTCCCACACTGAAGGCCATACACAAGTCCAATACTCTACCAGTACTCATGTAAAGGAAAAAAAATTCCTTTAAAAAAAAAAAACAAAACCCTCACACAACTCCTCCCATTGATCAGAAAGACTGTCCTTATGTCCACTCAACTGAATATTCTTGAACAAATGAGGCTGCCTGCTGTTTAATGTAAAGCCTGCCAGCAAGCCTGCTATTAAGATGAAAGGAGAAAAACCAGCACATATGGAAGACTTATCCGGGGAGATTTATATTCTCCACAACTCAAGAGTGGCAGCATAATGCTTCTTACAGTGAGAGGAGAACTCAATCAATGGAGGTGTTTCTATTAACAGTGTCCTATTTAAATGCATAACATGGAGAACGGTTTATGGTCCAATTACGCCTAAATGGACCCGTTTACTTTAAATACAAAACTGTACCAGTGGATATTAATAATGCTAAGTAGTAAGAAGCTGCTATGTCTGCAGGGGGAAATGGATGCAAAACATATCCAATGTCTTTGAAAAAACACAAAGCTATTCTCTCCAATACCTACATTATCCATTTGGGTAACATGCACCTAAACAACCTCAGCCAACTACTGATGTGGATCCACCTATTGCCATCTCAGCTGCATACCATTCATATTTTACTTGAATATTCTAATTAATGCAATCACAAACACTTTGCTATCCACATTCATTTTTTCTGTTCATTTCAAGTTACTGCTAAAGCAGTCACTGCTTTATATGACAAATTACAGGTTAATTTGGGGGTTGGAAAGCTTCCAGAACCTCAGCAGCAACACTTCTCCAGTTTAAGCATCATCCACCGTACACCTTGCAAATCCACCAAGACTAACAAGCTTATTCTGGATCATTTTCCTAATAGGAAATTGCCAAGTTTGCATCTCAGCTCATTTAATTTGCTAATGAAATCCAATCTCCCCTCAAAAAGAAGAATATCTTTTTTAGAGGACACGACTAAGCCTAGCAGTGTGAATATGGTAAAAGCGTAACAAAACCATGACCACCCCTGACTTTAAGGACTGAGCCCAGCAATTTCATTTTAAACATTCACTATTCAGAACGTTTACCTGCATTAGCAGGGTAGTATTAACTGTGTTATTAGGGCTTCTGGTCCATCTCCACACCAGATGGTCACCACAATGCGTGCCACATTAACAACTAACCTCACACCCACAATTCCATCCTCTCCCAACCCCTCATTCCTCTTGACCCAAAAACCAACGGCTCAACGCACATCATTCTGCAGCATTACCTCGTGCTTAAACAAGAGGCGCTTTAACAATGGAAATAAGACAGACTCAAGCTCTAGATAAACTAGATCCTATTCCTCTCGGATCCAATCACATTACAGTTCAAGAAAGGCAATATGTTCATCTGCTTCATTATACAATTATGTTCCACTTTTTCAATTGAAAAGACAAACTCATGCCAAGCTTCCGCTATCTAAAGACCTACAGCAAATAAAGAAGGAAGAGTGGAGTAAAAGAATACGCTGCAGAGTTTACCAGCACCATATATTCTCACACAGAATAATTAAAAAGATGATTGCAGGCGTATCCATAGTTCAAACTTATTGCACTGCCAAACACAATGGAAACGCCTCACTGCAAATCATTGTTTGCCTGCAGTCCTTCAGCTGCTGCTCAAGTCTTCACAGAACAGTTAAACTGCAATCCATAAGTAATCCGGTAGCTATTGATTTGTAAGTAAAATGTGTCACGGTGCAATTTAGTATCTGCAGTTTCATGCAATCACTGGAGTGCTTTGAAAATGCATAAGAGAATGTCACGGTGACATTTTTAATGCTGCCTGAATGTTTATGTTGAGCATCCAGAAAAAAAAAAGCCGAGCAAAGGAAAGAGTTTAAGCAAATGGAAGTGCAGCTCAGCTGACTACAAAACAAAAAGAACTTCTTCGTATTGTGTACAATGCTACAACATAAGGATGCTTCTCCTCTGAGCCTGAAATGTCATGAGCTGACTCAAGCAAGAATCACTTGGGAAGCTATCGGAACTTCTTTGCTAGAGATTTCTAAGACAACGCCATCTAAAGCATTGTATTTCAATGTCTCAAATATTTTTACACTAAAAAAAGAAAAGCCCAAACTGCAAAAGATAGATTTTTGTTCTCAGAAGAGCAAGATGTGTAGCTCAGAAGCTTGCAGTCAGGAAGGTGGCTCGCAGCTGCCCCAGGAAAGCTCATCTCTCCTGCTAATGCCACGCAAGAAATATCTGTACTTCTTTATTGATTTAAAGCAGGTTCTATTGTGAGTCATAACACAAGCTGCCAAGTAAAACACTGACTTCTTTACAAATATGAATCAATGGAGCTTCTTCACATTCAGCTGCTTCCAAATACCATTATTACTTTTATGTTTGGGATTACAAAAAGAATTTGCTCCAGAGAGTTCTGCAGCAGGCAGATGAGCTTTACAGTTAAATCAATTTAACTGCACGTTAAGCAAACATGAATATGGAGATGGCTGAAAAACAGAGCTGTAGGCAATTCACGTGAAAGATATCTGCAAGCTACTAAAAGACACTGCTCTTCAGTGTGCCTAAGAAACCATTACAGAAGCTCTGTGTGCAGGAACAAGAATGTCAGCGTTATGGTACTGCGGAAGAAAGAGCATAAGGAGCTAAGGAAAAGTTTCAGTTTGGGACAATCATATTCATTAGCATCATATCTATTGGAATCCAGCTACAGCAATGCAGCACGACCTGCGGCAGCATGCTGAGCACAGCTGGGTTTCACTGGACACTGCTGTGCTGAACCTCTCACCGTGGCAGTGGTACCAGTGTCAGACAGCATTTGGGCCCCAGGCCTCCAAGTGTCTCCTGCGGGATGCAGAGCTGCTCAAGCACTTCTGCTCCACACCTGGCTGCGAATCCCAGTCGCAGAGCTTACACTCTTAGAGCTTGTTCTGGAGCTCCCTCTTGAGGCTAGATGCTAAACCACATTAACAGGCAATACCCTCCTGTTTTAATCTAAATCCCTGCAAAGGAAAGGTTATCACATGTGTCTCCTCAAAGCTCCGCACACGAGCCTGTAGAGAGCACCGGGGCTTTTGAGTTACAAGCACTGCAATCCTAAAAAGAAGGTGAGAAAATGAACACCTATTAAGCACAGAGATCAACTGAAGCACTGCTGCTTTGCTGACACAGCTTTGATAGCCACTGCAGGAGCTCTACAGATAATCATAGAATCACCAAGGTTGGAAAGACTCACAGGATCACCCAGTCCAACCATCCACCCATCACCAATGGTTCTCACTAAACCACGTCCCTCAACACAATGTCCAAATGTTCCTTGAACATCTCCAGGGTCGGTGACTCCACCACCTCCCTGGGCAGCCCATTCCACTGCCTCTGCTATTGTAAATCACGAAACAGAACAGCACACACTGTTTCCCTTTGCACAGAAATAGTAACTCCATTTGATAACAGAGGTGCTAACGCATCCCATTCTCTTTGGCTGAGTATTAAAGTCCTCTCAGCATCCACCTGCCTCCTGCTGGTCACCTCACTCCACAAACACCCAACAGCATCACTCCCCTGGCTGTGTTGCATGGGCTGACACCTCCACTTCTAATCCATTTCTAAAGCACTGGATTGGTGTTTGCTAAAGTCTGCAAAAACCCTGAAGCAGGTTTTCCCAAAATTTCATGTTAGGAGAAAGCAGTATCCCCTCACAAACACTAGAGGGCACCCACATAGAAAAAGGCTCCAATGAAGAATTTCATAAGAAAATTATTTTTCCAAACTCTTGCTGAGAATTTTTTTTTCTCCCACAACAGCTAGAGCTTAAAAATCAGATTGCCAAAGCAGCCTTTGGAAACACTGCAGGAGCCTAAAGAACAAGTCCTGCCTATGACAGCCACGTATCACAGCAGCCAAGCCTCCAGTCAGCACTTTCCTCAGTCCTTGAACAAACATCCATGCCAGCCAACTGATCCATCTGTGACCACCTCTGCCTTAAACTCCTGAGATTACCAACTCTGTGGGCACAGACTTCTACGAGAATTCATAATTGACAGGATTTTTGTCCTCCTAAACATAGTTTGCCAAGGAGATTCATTCTCCTTACCAGCTCTTAAATCAAATAAATGTTTTCAACTCTTCCCCAGATCACGCTCTGAGGTCTTGCACAGACTATCAGCAATCAACGTGGCATCACTTTCAATCTTACACCTGGTGATAAGGTTTACAGTCTTATCAAGCTTTTCTCTATTAGGGTGGGACAAATTTCAACTTGAGCACCTCAGAACAGTTTGCTCAGTTGAGAGATGCTAGCTCTTCACGCTGCACGTCCTGCTGCATTTGAAACGTGTAAGCTATCTGCTGTTATAAGTGTGGCCCTTTATTTATTGTGTCAGCTTACCAGTAATTCCGTGTAAGTTAAAGATGCAATCTTACTTTTCATGGTGCCCTCCTCCTCTTCATCTTCGGTGTTTATGACCATCGTACCCAACTGGGATTCCAAGGTGCCATCGTGTTCTATCATTGTGTTGGCTCCATCACTCATTGTGTTGACCACTCTGATGGTACCAGTTTCATCTCCGCTCGCCCTCACCATGGTACCTGAATCCGTTTCATCTTCCTCCTGTACAGAGATACCAGAAGTACATTTTTACTGACGGTGGTGAAGTCCAACGAAAAGTGGCTGTATTCAAAGATACTGGAAAATCTTACTAATTCAGAGATCTTGACAGAGACAGACGGAAACCAGCAACATTTTATTTTATGCACTTAGGTCTCTCCCTGTTATCTCCAAATAAGTAAGGAAAACTCTTCATACTGCCAAAGTGTGAAATAAAAACAGAAACAATCACTGGGAGTTTCTCAACAGAACCAGCATCTCATTGCTGACCTGGTGAGCCAGGCCTAGATAGATTGCAATCCTCATTCAGTCATCAATGTTTCTATTTGCTCTGCCAGTTATAACAGTTGATTTAGAACCCTGTCTTAAGTGATACAGTTCACTGAGGAGGTATTAATTACAAAACTGCAACAGTTCTCAGTCTGTATTGTGCATGGCATACCACAGAAAAGCCATTACCCTCCATTTTAGAAGCCTGCTTGCAACATTTAGGTGGTTTTATTTCTATAAAATTCAGAAGCACTGAAGAAAACTGAATCAAAAAGGAACTAAATTATCAAAGCCTAGACATTTTTTGTATCAGATGCAAACTATTTCTTATCCTACCATTTAATAACAGGTATCAGTATTGCAGAAATTGAATTATTGCTGCCAAAATTCAAGTGACAGAAACTGCAAGAAAAGAAACTTCTGAAACAAGTTCCAGTAGCAGTGAAGAGCGAGGTCAAAATGACTACAGTCTACCAGCAATGTGCAGCTGAACAACAGCAATAGAAATCAATTCCTGAGCTTACAGCAGTGGTACTTGTTAAATCTGGTAAAACAAGTTTCTGGGCATCTCATCTTGAAAATTAATATTAAAAAAATAAAGCTCATATTTTGGTTTGAGGATTAAGTTCACAGTTCTTTAACCTATGTGCAAACGTGGGCTTACTGGTCTGAATTAGTGATAGAGGGAAAACACAGAGTATTACAGCCTGCTGGGCTAAGCCTTCCCCAATGTCACTGGCAAAAGAACACCTTTCACATTCCGTTGCTCTATGCATTTTCTTTGCTCTGTTAAGTACGTCTATATAAATGCATCTCCCAGTCTCAAAGCCAATAGCACAAGAAGGGAAAGACTATATAAGATGTTAATGGAAGAGAAGTATGTTTTATGTGGAGATCAGTGGGTGAGAGGAAGCAATAAATTCCTTTGCTACACATCATTTAACAAAGAACTACAGCAGAATTTTCCACAGCACTTCGAAAGCTCTTGAGAACACTTTTCTGCTAGCAGACACAGAGAACAGAAGCTTCAGGAAAACAAACAGGCCCAGACAGAGACCACTCGAGCTCCTCTGCAGAGATGCCATCTCTCTGCACCACCACCCCAGAAACAAACGAGAGACAGCTGGGACAATACTCTTTGGGTCAACATCATGGCAACAGAGCCAATAAAATTACTTCCACACTGAATAAATATGCAGTCCTAAACTGGAAAACTATATTAACAGCATACATCTTTTTTACTCTGCAACACACTCCTCGTGTCCAACCTCTGGAAAGGACTGTGGCACACAGTGCCTTTTGCTGCCCATGTCATTTATTCAGGTTGAAGCAAGCAGAGGCTCATGAAACAGCTTTCAACATGCTTTCCATATTCACATGCTGTCATCACTGGAACAAGGCACCCAGGACAGAAATTCACAGCAATCCCCTGCACACTTGTCATGCCCTCACCTCATACTTCTGCCGGTTGCTCTTGTGTAGTACAAAGTTTCTATAAGGGTTGTTCTGAAGCACAACAACAGTGAAACATAACACACTTATATCATAGTGCATTAGATATATTAGTTTGTATTAAGAGAGCAATACAAGATCTGAATCTACAATGAAACATTCTCGTTGCTGTATAAATAATAGTACCCAATTAGAAACCCATACTAAGTCTTTAGCATGTGCCACTACATACTCACAGTCAGTGGCAGGTCCTAGCTACACTCTGAGCTAAATACCAAGTCATAGCTGCCGACTGTCCCGTTCAAACAAAGGTTGAGCAGAGCTCAAACATCAAGTTAAGCAGCCATAAGTACAAAACTCAAGAGTTATGTAAAACCCATGGGCGGTTGAACAAAACATTACAAAAATAAGGAACAAAGCAGTTTTGCATTACGCGAGGTCCAAGAGGCCGAACTCTGTATACTGTAGCTCTTAAATACTCACTGAATTTTCTTCATCTTCTTGATCCAGTTCACGCTGCTGTGCCTCTTGGCGTTTCAGTTTGATATCCATCGCTTCGTTAATCAAATCACGCAGAATTGATGCTCCTTTGGCACTTTTAACAAATGGATGCTGTGTAGTATGTAAAAGATAGTAAGCACGTGTTGTAAGCACCAACACGTAGCAGTCAAACATCGTTACTGTGGCTCATTTCCAATCAAAATTAATGTTTAATTCAATACCTTGCTAAAAAACAAAACAAAAAACCTTCTGTGTGGCACGGGAGGGAGATCTCCCATCCTCACAGACAAGATCACACTCTAAAGGCACTACTGCTGTGACACCTGGGGCTCATTCCCCATCCACAAGCACTACTTATTCCTCACCAGCTCAACTGCTGACAACCAACTACAAACGCATGCATCATTCTGAGCAGTTATTTTCACGCAGAATCACAGAATGGCTTAGGTTGGAGGGGACCTTAAAGTTCATCTAGATCCTTTCTGGTGGGTTAAGAGACAGTTACTTGGCATTGCTGGTGAGAATGTGAAAGTTAAAAAAAACCAACACCAACAAACAAAAACATCCACAAAGATAGGAAGATGAAATCAGGCTAGATCTTAGGGAAGAAATGAAAGGCTGAAGTTGGGTACAAGGTTTTTAAATCAGCTATTTGAGAGTGAAATGTGTAGTGAGAAGGATCAGCCAAGAAATGAAAACAGCCAAATGGGCACAGCACTGCCTACACTACAGCAAGCCTTCTCTAGAGCTCCCGTTATCCCAAGACGAGGCAGACCTGCAGAAGCTGTGTTGCAGTAGCACGCTGCTCGGGGCTCTTGACAAGACACTGCTTCACAAAGTCTGTAAAAGCATCTGACCAGAGCTCTGGTTTCCGAAACGTCGGGGGTGGATTGGTAGGAATCATGAAAATTGCCTAAAAACAGAAGAATATTCCAGGTTTCCAAACAGAGTTTAAAACCTCCTAACATAAATAAATCAAAACATACACAGGCACTAAAGAATGATACATGTTTCAAGTTTGCTGCTTCTCAAGAGTCTGTACCAATATTTTATACATTAAGCTGCTCAGAGGGTGGAACAACAAATCAGACTTTTCTCACCAGCAGCCTACACGTCTGTCTGAGCCATTATCTGCACCAAGAGGGGTGAATCCACCATTTTAAAGTCTTAAAAAGATGTGCTTGCTTGCAAAAAAAAAGAATCATTTTGTATGATTCACAGCATAAAGTATCTTTCTTCACACTCAGCACTGGAAGATTCAGCTGTGCCTTGATAGATGAGGATCGTGATTTTCCTCCTCCGCCTTTCATTTAATCAACAAGTACAACAAACTGACAGAAAGCAAATCATTTTCTCTAAATTATAAACAAGATGGCATCCTGATGTGTCGCTCACCCAGCTGTAATAGCAAATCACTTTCGCACTGCAATACATCTTAAAAATTCACAGTCCTCACCCTCATAGGATGAATATCTGCATATGGTGGTTTGCCTTCGGCCATTTCTATTGCAGTGATTCCCAGCGACCAGATGTCTGCAACACAATTATATCCAATCTCTTGAATCACTTCTGGAGCCATCCAAAATGGGGTCCCTATGACTGTGTTCCGTTTTGCCATGGTATCCTGAAAAGAAGAGCAGGATAGATCCAGACCATGGCAATTGTTATTAGCCATAAATATTCATTAATGATTTACAATCTTCATTATCTTCCACCTGCACACACATATATTACTAGGTTAAGCAAGATAAAGATATGGAGAGCTGCAGAGAGAAACTGAAATATGCTCACAGACGTTAGACATGAACTGAAGCAAACAGCAAAGATTATTACAAACCATTACTTAGGTCTAACAGCTCCCACAGAGGAAGCTTTGCTGCTGTTTTAGTGTCTCATTATGTTGATGTAAAGTGCTAAAAACGCTTTTGAATGTCTCAAAGTCTCCACAAGCACATGATGCTTGTACGTACGTTAGAAAGAACTGAAGTATACATAATCATCTTGGTTTTACTTACTGTGAGTTGTCCTGCCACTCCAAAATCTGCAAGCTTAGCATGTCCCTCTGTATTTAGCAATATATTTCCAGCTTTGATATCTCTATGTATTTTCCTCATAAAATGCAGATACTCCAGTCCTTTCAGTGTTGATTGTACTATCGTAGCAATTTCCTCCTCTGTAAGCTAAAAAGAAGTGTTACTGTCAACCTCTCGGTTTCTGAGATGGAACACAGTGGTGTTCCAGTTTATACCTCCCCAAGATTTACAGACTGTTATTTAATTGCCTTGATTAAAGGCTGCCATACTAATAGAGAAGTACATACACTTCTAGCAACCCTACATATGAGAATTAGCTTTTGACCAGCATACTTACACATCCGCACCACAGCCTTTCACACTTAGTAATTCTTACCCTGCAAAGCCAAAAGCAAGGCAAAGCAGTCTGTCATTCAGAATCTGTCTGGGTTTTCAGGAAAGCCAACCAAACACCTTACCAAAACCACGCAAACTGATTACATTAACCAAACAACCCAAACCTGATCAACACAACGAGCCTCCTTATCTTCAGGGGAACAAAGGACCATATCGCAGTGGTGGCCCATGATTGTTTCAGACACTGAACACCTATGACAATTACACCTAGAGCACTGCACGTGCTGCTCAGCTTCCTGAGCTACAGCTCCTGCTTCCCATGCACAGCATTCAGAGGAGAGTACGTACAGTTTTATTTCGTAACCGAATAATATCAGACACGGATCCAGCGCCGCAGTATTCCATGACGATCCATAGGTCTGTGTTCTTAAAGTAGCTGCCGTAATATTTCACCACGTGAGGGCTATGAAACGTGAAAAAAGGAGAAAAAAGGGTCAAATACTGGGCACCAGCACAACTGCATAAGCAAAGGCAATCAATACTGCAGCCTCCCTAAGTGGGTTCTAAAAATCCAGACATGGAAGTGCCACTGAAGCCCTGACCAAGTGTTTCACACCAGCCTGAGTTTACAATGAGTGACCACAGTCCTCCAAGCCTGTCCTAGCAGTGGAGTCTGTGTGACCTGTCACAAAGGCAGTTCAGGGGGCTAAAACACCTGAAAGTAAATCCTGCAGAAACAAGGAGCAATTAGCTTTCAGTCTGGTTTTGCTCCCTGAACTGTGGTAATCAAGTAGGCAAGGCACCAATGGAATGAGAAACAGACCATGGCAGATCCTGGTAAAGCTGCTGCAGAGTGTCTGAAACCAAACAGAAAGATCAAACAAGGTCAAAAGCCGGAAAACAGCTACTGTGGTCATTATGAGGAACGTCCACCTTCCTAGTTCTATTATTCAGTCCAGAAATGCAACTTACTTTAGGAATTAAGTACAACCTAAATCTTCCCCATATAGTCAACTACTGCACTGCCCAGAGGGTGAACAACGAAGTGCAGCACAGTCAGAATGACCACTTATCCTTTGGGAAAGGTGAACCAAAAAAGTTAACAGAGAGAACGCTATGATTTAGCGAGGACAAAGCTAAAGAACAGAAGCACACTCAACCTAAGCTCTGCCAAATATTTCCTAATGAAGAAGTTCAAGACCAGCAAAACTGAGAAGCCAGTCCCACCCCAGTGTATTCTTTAATATTTGAGAAGAAAATCTGATGCTCTGTTGATTCACACAGTAAGACTTTACAAGAATAAATTCTTTAGAAGCTTCATTTTCTATAGCTGTCACCAATTATCTTCACTTAACGATAGTGAGAGAGAAGAGCAATAGAGCAAATGGCAAGGAACACAGTTTTATATTGCTGATGTCATTTATTTTAAACGGTTTTCTATGCCTAAACTCCCCAAAATAGCATTTCTTGAGGCTGGACTCAAATCATAGGAAGAAATTTGTGTTTTCATAGAATCATAGAACCACCAAGGTTGGAAAAGACCTACAAGATCATCCAGTCCAACCATTCACCTATCACCAGTAGCTCCCACTAAACCATGTCCCTCAACACAACATCCAATCGTTCCTTGAACACCTCCAGGGTCGGTGACTCCACCACCTCCCTGGGCAGCCCATTCCAGTTCCTGACCACCCTTTCTGAGAAGTAAACTTCAGTCACTGACAGAAGGTCTTCTGCAGCCCTTGCCCTTGTCCAGCTGAGTTCATAGAATGACTTTTCCCATAAGAAACATGCAGACAACCAGAGAGCCAAACGCCAGCCCATAAGTTATTCTCAGCATGCTAACATCAGCAGACAGCTTGTCACGCACTGTAACCTGCACTGTAAGTACAATTCTGCCACCTAAGCAGATGACAACACGTACACAGCGCACATGCAAGAGCAGTCATGCATTAGCAGCTCTCATCCACATGCCCCTTAAAAACAAAATAAACCACAAATCTCTCTCCTAGCATTTTCATATACCAAAGCTCGTGTGCAATTCAGTGCCCCTTTGGACAGGGGAACTGGTCTAACACACAACCTCATCACTGCTGCCCAGAAGTTATGGTGCATCAGGAGCACTGCAGGAGCTGCTCACACGCTTTGCTCTGTGCTGGCAGCAGGTGCAAGGTTATTTCACTTAGTTAGCTTAATGCTCTCACATTGCAAGCTAAATTGTTGTTGTCTTACCTTCACTCGCGTTAACACTACCCAAATATGACTCAGTTGATACGGGGTAACTTGACTGTACAAGTCCAGCCTTTCAAAAAACATTGAAGGCAACATCATCGCTTTTATGTGACTACACGCCAGATCACAGTCAATACTTTCTTTGCATCCTGATGACGGGTTCTGCAGTACACATTTACCTGTCACACTGCTGCATTATGGATATTTCCTTGATAATCTCTTGCAGGTCAGACTCCACAGGAACCTGTTTGATTGCAACAACCTGACCCGTCTCTTTATGAATAGCTTTGAACACACTGCCATAGGAACTGCGGAACAAAACATTGAACAACTAGTGAATACAGCGATGTTTTTAAAACACAAAAAGCGTAATAATCGCAATTGCAGACTTAAGAGGAAAAAACAGATCACCCTCCTGCTAAGATAATTTTCCAATTTATTTACATAATCAACCCACAGCTTGCATACGCTGTAACAACATGAATAACCAGCAGCATGCTGAGATGGTCAGAAAGGAGCCAACCACCATTATGTGCCCACAGCTTTGGAAGAATCCAATAAAACCAGTTTCTCTCTTTCTCTGGCATATGGTGCCACTGAGCAACAGTAAAAACCACAGCTCAGGTCAGAAAGCTCTGCTCACTCATCAGACACTATTTACTTTATTTCCACCTTCTTACAGCAGTGAGGAAGAATTCCTACTCTGTTCTATAAATGAAGTGCTTAACGTGTGTTCCCAACACAAGTGGCCCTAGGAAACAGAAGCTGCTTCCCATCACACGGACCTCCTACAGAGGTACTGGTGATGAACTACAATGCCTCGAGTCACCGCAGCTGCTACACTACCACATACTTCTACAGTAATAGGATCATCAAAAGTGAAAAATCAAAGCCCACTGAGCACATATTAGTTACACACATCTGCTCTTTGATAAATGTACTTCATGCACATAGCACATACCCTTCTCCAAGCTTCTCCAATACATCAAATACTTCTTCAGGCTGTTTGGTTAAGCTGTCTTCATCTAACTTCTTCAGCTGCCTGCATATGTAAGAATAGAGAAATTTCACTTAATTTTATGGCAGTTTGGGCTCTGTTGAAACAGAAAAATTAAGAAACGCCACTTAAGCTTACAAAAGGCTTAGTATAAAGTAGGTTGATTATCAAATAAGTTTATTCCCCATCATCAAAAGACCAAATGTTAGCGTTATCTAATAGCAGAAGAGGACTGAGAATTACAGAGCACAGGATTTGATCACAGACACGCATCTACAGTCCTTTGCAGAATGCACCGAGGGATCTGCGCGCTGGTGGCCAAACCCCAACACAGCACAGCAGTCTTCAGACACTGGTTTTGTGCCTGGACAGATACTGCACAAAAGAGGAAGAGCCAGCTGGAGTTGTACCGTGACCCCTCACTTATCAACCCAACCCCCAGTACAACTTTATGGAGATCCCACACACAAAACAACATGAGAACCAACTACATTTGTTTCAGTTCACTCCGCCATGCTGACAGCTGTTCACCAAGAAACTTCCTACTGCAGCTGAGCACTGCATCTTTATTTATAAAAAGCTCTATCTATCCTATGAAGACATGTCGAAGGAGCTGGGCTGGTTCAGCCCAGAGAACAGAAAGCTGCAGGGAGACCTCAATGCAGCTAAAGGGAGACTATAAACACAAGGGAAATCAACTTTTTTACATGGATGAATAGCGGCAGGATAAGGGGTGACGGTTTAAAAAGAAAGGAGGGAAGGTTTAGCCCAGATGTCAGGCACCGGCACGGGCTGCCCAGGCGGGGGCGGTTGCACCATTCCGGGGGCTGTTCAAGGCCGGGCTGGACGGGCCCTGGGCAGCCCGACGGAGCACAGGCTGCAGCGGGGGGAGGGGGGGGGGGGGGGGGGTGGAACGCGATGATCGCTGATGTCCCATCCGACCTAAGCCGTTCTACGATGCTAAGAAGTACGTTACAAGTACAAATACACTACAACAGACCATTGTACTGTCAGCAAACACCGCCGCTCCGCACAGACTTGCTACGCTCGTGACTAAATATGCACTTTTCGCCCCTTTTATCGCAGCCGCCAGGAAGCGCGGGGCCGTGCAGAGGCGCGGCGCAGCCCCGGCCGCACAATGGCTTCCTGCAGCGAAGGAAACGTGCCGCCGAGTCAGGAAGTGGCGAAACGCCGAGCGCAGGAGGCAGCCGCTTCCCGCAGCGCTACCGCCGCCCGTGCCGGAGCGGAGCGCCGTGCCGCGCTATGCCGCGCCGTGCCGCGCCGTGCCGCGCCGTTTCCGCCGTCCCCAGCCCGCACGCAGCCCGAGCGCAGCACCGGACGAGACCGACGGCCCCGCTACCTCCCGCCTGTCCGGAGCCCCGGACCGCCGCCCTCAACCCCCGTCCTGGCACCCCCGCCCCGTCCTCACCGCCGCGGGTTCCGCAGCTGCACCGTCTCCATAGCGCCGCGGGACGGCCGCTCCCTGCCCGCTTCCCTCACTCCTCCATCGCAGCCCCGCGCCGCTTCCGCCCGCCGCCGGAAGTTACCGCCCCGCGCAGCCCCGCGCGGCTCGGGATGGAGAGCGCCGGCGATCTGCGCCGCGCCGGCAACGAGGAGTTCCGCCGTGGGCAGTACGGAGCGGCCGCAGAGCTGTACAGCCGCGCGCTGGCGGTGCTGGAGGACGCAGGTACCGCGGGGCCGGGCGGGGGCGGGGCGGGGCGGGGCCGAGCTCAGCTCACCGCACCGCACCTCACCGCTGTGTGCCGCGCAGGGGAAGCCGCCGCCGAGGAGCGCAGCGTGCTGCTGGCCAACCGCGCCGCCTGCCAGCTGCGGGACGGCGCCTGCCGGGGCTGCGTCGCCGACTGCTGCGGGTGAGCGCGTCCTTCTGGTCCCCTCTGCAGCGGAAAATAGACCGTTCCCCTGGGGCTGACGGGCATTGAGGTCTCAGGAGCAGCTCCAAAGCTGCAGCCCTTCCCTTCCGGTTTCCATCCAGGAGGAAAGAATTCCCTTCTTTCCCCTTTAGTTCGTTATGGTAGAAAATGAGACAACAGCTCCCAGCCCATTTCCCACCGTTCAGCACTGCTGTATGTGAGCACAGACCTGGGCCGCTCAGTGCTCACAGGATACGTCCCGTTACTTACACGGCGGTAGGGAACTCCCTGAGGCCTCACTGCCCGCTGTCACCTTCTCTCTCCCCATCACAGCGCGCTCAGCCTGACCCCGTTTGCCATCAAGCCCCTGCTCAGGCGAGCGGCTGCCTATGAGGCCCTGGAGAGCTTCGCGCTGGCCTACGTGGACTACAAGACCGCGCTGCAGGTGGATTGCTCCATACAGGCGGCCCACGATGGGGTCAACAGGTAACCCCGACTGCGCCCTGCTTTTTGCCTCCGAGCGCTGCAGTTTGGTTTGCTGCTCCAGGCTGCCCAGAGAGCTGTAGGCGCTCCATCCCTGGAGGTGCCCAAGGCCAGGTCGGTTGGGGCCCTGGGCAGCATGATGTGGTAGGGGGCAGCCAGCCCACGGCAGGGGCTGGAAGTGGATCAGCTTTAAGGTCGCTTCCAACCCAAGCCTATGAATCAGAGCTCTGTTTTGTTTCTGCAGTGTTATCAGGAGCATGCTGTGTCCTGAGCACATGAACAAGACGGCTGAGGCTCTGACGCTATGTGCAGAGGGCAGGCTGGGTCATGCTCCCTGCATGTGCTGACGCCCTCAGCTCCTTTCAGGCTGCTGGCACATGATGGAGGCCTGGGAATGATTTCTTGCTTTGCCCAGCACTTGTTTTAAAAGAAAAATAATTTATAAGTTCTGGTGTCCCGTGCAGATGGGATTGCAGACTGCTGGAGTCATTTTCTCTTCTTGGAGGCGTCCAATTCACTGCACTGCTCGCCAGGCTGAGGAGTGACAAACATCCCCTGCCCAGCTGAGCATTAACAGTCCCAGCCATTTTCCTGTGGTATTTTTGGCCCTGCTGACATGAAGGCACACCTTTCCTTGACACCCTGTCTGTAGTTGAGATGCATGTAAAATAGTTAGTGAGGAGATGAGGTCCTCAATATGAGCCAGGTTAAAAAGTAGTCCCCCCAGCTCCAGTGCTATCAACCAGCAGGAGTGCAACCACCAGCCTTCTCTTCCAGGATGACCAAAGCTCTGCTGGAGAAGCACGGGGTGAACTGGCGTGAGAAGCTCCCACCCATCCCCACAGTCCCCATTGATGCCCAGAGGAGATGGAGCGTTCCTTCTGCAGGAGCCCCCACAGGAGGTGCT
Source organism: Alectoris magna (assembly GCA_030625065.1). Lineage (NCBI taxonomy): Eukaryota > Metazoa > Chordata > Aves > Galliformes > Phasianidae > Alectoris > Alectoris magna. The sequence goes on along the minus strand of CM060576.1, from coordinate 8,765,805 downwards.
CCCCCTGGAAACGCACTGCGGGGAGAGCCAGGTGAGAGCCCTTCAGCTCAGCGGGGCTGCAAACAGCAAGGCAGGCTGCCATGCCTGTGTGGTGTCTGTAGCTGGGGCTGAGAGCTGCAGGAACCTGGGCTGGCTGCTCATTCTGGATCCTTTGATCTGTGTCTTGCCTCTGGGATGGGGCTGTTTGCCTTTTGAGATCTTACCACTTTTGTATGTTCTGTTTTTTTTTTGTTTTTGCACTGCTTCCAGCCCAGACCGCTGCTGGCACAGAGAGAGCTCGAACTCTTAAGGAAGAAGGAAATGAACTCGTAAAGAAAGGAAACCATAAAAAGGCAATTGAGAAGTACAGCGAGAGTTTAAAGCTCAACCAGGAATGTGCAACTTACACCAACAGGTACTGCCCAAATGCTTTTTGGCATTTTATAAAAGCCACTTTGGTACTTCTGACGCAGCTGTCTGCTGTTTGTCCCAGACAACTGAATCAAAAAAACACAAACAGAACACCCACACACTTCCCCCAGGTACAACCTTCCCTGTAGTTTGTATAATGTTCTTTGATCAGATTCTACAACAAGCCCTACAGCCACCCAGCTTAGGACTGCTAGGGGCTTCCTCCCTTTAATGCTTGTCTGCCAGGACTGTGTCACTCTGTTATTTGTGTCTGCTGCCCCATGAACCACAAACTGCACCCTGCTGTACTCAGAGTATCCTTCTGAGATGAGCAGAGCATGTTCCAGAGTGGCAGAGCTAGGAGCACGTTGCTGTAAAAATGCTATTGTTTTTCTTGTTGTAGACTGAAAAACTGCTTGCTGCTTTTTGCTATTTTTAACTTAAGCGTTGAGCTCTGATCAGTGATTCCCTAGCATGCTCCCTGCTGTGGGAATCCAGCTTTGTGCTGTGGTTAGTTCTCTGCATTGCAGCAGTAAATGCTGCTTTTAATCGAAGGTCTCCAACCAGGTGTCTGTATTGCAGAGCTCTCTGTTACTTGACTCTGAAGCAACACAAGGAAGCAGTCCAGGACTGCACAGCAGCTCTGCGATTAGATCCTAAAAACGTTAAGGCGTTCTACAGACGTGCTCAGGCACTTAAAGAACTGAAGGTAAGCCAGGAGTTTTTGACCAGTTTTCAGGTAGGAGCCTGTTAATGCCCTTTAGCACACGTTTTAGAACAGCTGCGCTGATGCTGGTGCTCAAAAGCAGCTCAAAAAACAGTCCCGGGCTGTTGTGTTGCCTTGCCTCTGTCACTGGATGTAGCTCTCCAGCAGGAGCCTTAGACTACATTTTCAATGCACTAACATTTAGAAATTCTTCTTCTAGGATTACAAATCAAGTATTGCTGACATCAACAGCTTGTTGAAAATTGAACCAAAGAACACAGCTGCACTGAGACTACTGCAAGAATTGAACAGAGCCTAGGGTAACCGAGCAACAAGGAAAGCTTTTTCTGCTGCTGCAGAAGGAAGTTTCTCCCTTCTGATGCTGCAGGGACCAATCTGAATGCAGGATTGGTACTGAGATCTATCTTTAATTGCTGCTGAGATGTGACATGTTCTGTGCAACCACAGTGAACATTAAGATAATTGTTTGATACGGTTTGTGTATCTGGCTCTAAGATCATGCAAAGTTTTCGTGCACGTGCCTGAGAGGGAGGCATATGGGTGAACTTCCCTGGCTGAAGTCAACGTGCCTGTACCTGCTGGCCTCAGGGACTTGATCCACTTGGCCAAGATGCACACAAAGTGGCTGCTCTTTCTGAGAAGTGATAAACTGAGAGCTTTTTTAGTCCTTATTCAGGTGACAATTTTGCTGCATTTGTGCTGCTATTAAGTAGGGTTGCTAAAGGACTGCTGCAAGAAATGCTGCGGTTGCCTGAGCACTGCATACCACTCTTAGAACCAAGTCATTGTTATTTGCACAGGGTTGAGCACGTTCCCTCTCCTACCTGACACCTGCTGGCCTTCAGCTCAGTTTCTGCTGCACACTGTGACTGGGCAGGTGTTTACAGCAGCAGCTTTCTTTCTTATATCTTTAATTATTCTGCACATATAAGAAAAGCGCCAGCAACTTCAACCTGCCCTGGTCCACTGTGCACTGCTGTCACATTATAAATGCTTGGGCATTTTGCAGCTTTTATTTTATTTTACTTTGTCAGGTTTTGTTTTGTTAAAAGTTGAGCTTGTCTGTGCCTTCTGGAGCAGTCGCTACAAGGTGTTACAGGGACATCCAATTGAGGGCTGGCTTACTACTTCCATGCATGTTTATACTTCTTGGTTGTTTTTTTTCTTATGGTATTGATGGCACTGACTTAAAATGGTAGATTAAGAAACAGTTGGTGTTATTCAGAGATGAGTTGGAGTTATTCTATGACCCGTTGGAACTGTTCACATTAAAATGATGTGTATTTTCACTCTTGGAGTATGCTTTATATGGCACGGAAGGCATAGAGGAACCGGGACACTTTTGTGCTGCTTTATTTCATTCTCTTGCCACTTTTTTAGTTGTAATGCTGGACAACACCAGATGTGACCTAACAGCAGCTTACAGAAATGATCCCAGCTTTGAGTACTCCTGGCAGATGCTCCATTGATCTGAATTTAGAAGGCAGGCATTACTAATGCTCCTATGCTCCTGCAAGACAAAGACTGGCCTGACAGTCAGCAGCTCTTTGTAGGTCCTGGTTATACTCCATCAGCTGCAATACCACCAGGGTTTGAAACATCACCTCCCCCAGGGGCAAATTGTGGTTCCTTCAATCCCCTCCTCTAAACACTGTAACTCCATTGGCCCTGCACCCACCATTCCCCAAGGCTGTTACAAGGTAAGCCTGATGGATTTCAGGGTCAGAAGCACAGGCCAGCAGCCATACACAGATAAGCAGAGGAAGGACTCTGAACAAAGTAGGAACTGTCTGCTCTTACATAAGAGCTCTCCTTTTAACATCCCTGTGTTATCAGGGCTGGCAGACACCTGCACTGTTCCAACTACAATTCATTACAGTGCTTCTAAGCAGCAGCAATCGTTATCTCTTTTCCCCCCCCTCTAAGCACAGCAATGCCTTTTGCTGTCTTATCTCTAAGGCCTTCCCCAGCAAAGTGCAGTATCACCAAGCAGACACAGATCAAGCACAGCAACATGATACCATGCTTCAAGCCCAGGTCTCTTCTGCTCCTCTCCTCTTTTGTTACAGAAACCATGTTGCTGACTGCACAAAGTATTTTCCAGGCAGGCAAAGGTGTTGCAACATATGTGGGGCAGTTGGAGAGTGCTTCTCACAGAGGCACTCCTTCATCTACCTCTTTTGTGTACCATAGTGACTATTCCAAACTAGGCTCCAGACTTTCATGTGCATGCTGCTCCTGCCTCAACCTGCTGAAGCCTGAGACCTCCCTGACGAGTTCAACCAGGGAGCGACTCTGAGAACTTCCCAGCATTTTCTTGGGCTCACAAGTATTCAACCGGCAACTTTACATTTTCATGTGAAGGTTTTAAGGACTCCAGTCTTTATTAATGTCTTTCCTTTGGCTGTTCTGTGTTCTGCTCATCCTGAACTGCTGCTAGCTGTTTTCTTGAAACGACTTCCGGCACTGTCAGTGATGCAACAGGCACATCCAAACTGGTGCGCTATGCCTGAAGGACTGCTTCAGGCTCAAACTAAGCAACAACAGAATGAATTTCACCTGTGCAATTCCATCCCAGCTCCTAATATACATTTCTCACATGCAATATGTGCTTTTCCCCCTAGAGAAAAAGCATAAGAGCTTCCAGCCAGTTACACAATGGGGAAAAATAACTAAGAGGAAGTAAGCATCTCACTGATAAGGAATTGTCTAAGTAGTGCACAGCTCAGGCTGTGGCATCCTCTATGAAGAAAAGAAATATTTAAAGAGTTCAGAGCAGGAAAGAAGAAAAGCTCTAGGAAAGAGTCCCAGCTGAGCAGAACAGTGGCCATGGAGGAGCAAATGTGTAAGTGCTTCTATTAACATGCCGGAAAGAAAACAAGAGGTAGGAGGGATGAATCAGTAGTGAGTTGAAGGGAGGGTGTGATACAGCACAGAAGGAAGAACGAGACAGCAGTGCCAACACACAAGATGGATATAAAGAAGGTGGGCTGTGCTGATGGAGGTGTACTCCTGTGAGCTAAAGGAAGCAGTCAAATAAGGTCAATATATTGACAATCCCAAGTATAATTCTAAGGAGACTCTAGAGACAGAAATTCCACTCCTGAATGCAGAGTGAAGCATTAAGGCCAGGATGACTATAGAAACTGCAGTATGCTCCAGGAGATATTAAGAGCAGACAACAGTAATAGTAGGTCTTAGCAACCTCCATGCAATTGTCGGTGTCTTCAGACCCATCAGCCTGAAAATATGTGGGAGAAGCAGCTTTTGATTTACAGATTTTGATCCACAGTAACTCAAGCTGGGTCTCATGCACCACAGAGCCACACACGGTACAGTGACAAGCAGAAGGTTCTCAGCCCCAGCACTCCTGCAGGCATACAAGCTCTATTATCAAAGAAGAGCTGCATGAAGAAGCAGCATCTTAAAAGAGGGAAATTTAGAAGGGCTACCTAGAAAGGATAAAATTTAAGTGGATGGTGTTGAATTTGCTTAAAAACACCCTCACAGGGAGTGGAAGGATCAGGAGAGCTGCTGATACAGCTGATACGGCAGTCTGTGTAGTCCTACATGGTGCTCTTCCTGTCCCTGAGGACTATCACCCTGCCAACATAACAAGCTTCAAGCACTAATTGCAGCAGCCTAGCTGACATGTGTCTCTCCTCCTGCACAAACCAAGGCAGAGTATTTGCTGCCTTTGTGCAAAGGAAGCTAACTCATGCTTCGGAAGTGGAAGCATCAGTTCTTTATTAGCATCAGCTACAGGAACAAATAAAACTACAGAACCCAATAAATTCACTGAAGTGATGATTCATCTGCACTTGTCATTTCCTGAGCGACTGAGTCAGACTGAGTTCCACATTACATTTCTCAAGATGCTTTCAGAAGAGAAGAGAATTAACTTCTACAGCGATGCAAGGAGGAAGTGGTTCTGCAAGACACACAGTACACACAAAAAGCAGGATGGGGCATTGAAGGCAAACCAGGGTCATTGTGAGGGCACAGTTCCAAAAGCAAGGTGAGGTGAAGCAGCTGCTGCTGTTCTCCAAAGGCAATGTTCTCAAGGTTCGCTCTCAGTCACAAAGTCTACAAGAAACACAAAGAACCCACAAGCAGAATTTTCAACCGCTAGAGAACAATTTAATCCAGACAACAATTCACAGGTCAGCTCTGAGCTTGGATTAACACACAGCTTCCCGGTGATTACAAGTCAAGAAAACATCATCTTCAAAGAGGTATGTGAGAGTCCTTATTGCTTCCTAATGAATCTGTCCCACCCTCAGCTCCAACATTTTAAAAGCTTATCTGCTCACAAGGTTCTACAACAACAGTGGGGAAGTCCTAGGGAGGCTGCACCAGTCCTTCACTGGACACGCAGAAAAGCAAGATCCTTCCCTGTCTTCCTTTCTGATAGTGCAGTTGTTACTATCATAAACACATGAGGAAATGAAAGAAACAAGCACCACACACAAAAACAACCCACCACATGCAGAACTGTACTGCAAAGACACAGTTAAGTCTGGAAAATAGAGGATGAATCACGTGATAAAAAACTGCTCATCAAGCTTCACTTGGTCTGGACAAGAAATCCAATCCCCAGGCTTCAGAGTCACAAGCCACAGCCCCTGAGCAGGCAGCAGCTCGTGCAGCAGCTCCGCACCTACCCGGGCTCATTGCGGGAATGGGGCCGTGCTGCCTTTGTGTGACGCCTCAGTGGCCTGGTGTGCCTGGAGAACAGCAACTGCTTCCTCAATCTGATGAGAGAGCACATTTGGGAAAAGCTGAGTTGCACCACCGTGTGCACAAGAACTGCAGTATGAACCCAGGTTCCACATAGGCCACATTTCAAGGGGGTAAAGAGCTTATATAAATAATAATCCAAATCTGCTGCCTGTGCCAGAAGATGGGTCAGCCTTCAGACCTCTGGTGACCTTCCTCCCTAAAGAAGGGCTGGGGCATTTCTCCTTTTCCATATAAGTCACAAGTAGCCAGAGAGAGAGAACCCAAACCTCTCCCTACAGGAAGCTGCTTGGCACTGCCCAGCAGAGCCAAGGCTTCTCTAAAAGGATGGCAGCAGAATGGTGAAAGTGAATCCTGCCCCCAAGCAGCAGCAAGGATATGCAGTAACTCATTTTCATTGTTTTGATGGGAAACAGAAGCAAAACATTCACTAGGACTAAGCCTAAACTAAATAGCATTTTGCCATTTGATTGCCAGGAGCAATTGCTCCACTTTTCCTCCCTCTTGCTTCCTATCCATCTCCAAACCCAGAGTCTGGCTGTGCTTTCAGAGAGCTGCTCTGAGCTCCCCCTCTTGCTGAAGACAGGCAGGCATGCTACCAGCCTGGGGCTCTTTCTGTTTTCCTTTCACTATGAAAAGCAGCTGCTTTATCTTCCTGTGGTATCAAAGTCCTTGGCCACAGCCAAGGCCAGAGCTCTCATCTAGTATTTGCAGCAGTAATGTTTCACCCTTGGGGACACAATCTGTTTGGACACCACGTGCCCCCTACCTTGGAGTGCAAGGATTCAGGGGACTCCAGCAGAAGCAGCAGCTCTGAATTGTCAATCTCCAGCAGCATGCCTGTGATCTTGCCAGCCAGTGAGGCGTGCATTGCATGGATCAGGGGGTAGAGCCGCTCACCTGCCCAAAGCACCAGGGAAGATGTCAGTAGAAGTTCCCCTGCACTCCCAACTCTATGCCTCCCCTCTTCCTTCCTCAAACTTCTCTGCTCCCAGCCCTCTGCTGAGCCCATGGGGGTTTCGCACATGGAGAGAAGCGAACAGATGAAGTCAGACAACTGCACGGGGCAGCATAGGCAGGATGGAGCTGTGCCTCTCCTGCAGAGCCCACCCCACTGCCAGGCAGTGAATGCAGACAGAGAGAAGGTTGCTTGTTCCATATCCTTCCAACACAGCCTAGATTTTTTTTCCCCCTACTTTTTAAAGCAACATAATATTAGAGAAATCCAACACAGGCTTAGAGCTTCTCCTATCATCTGTGCCTTCCCTAACACATGCAAGTCCACCTGCCCACGCACGCACAGGCAAGAGGATATCTGGCAGCCCAGACACCCACCTATCATTTGCTTCTGCTCTTGTGGAGGGGCTGCTGCAAGCATGGATGCTGTCAGCGGCTCCTGCCCTTGGATGTGCACAGCAGGTTCTCCCACCTGGGTGAAGAAATACAGAAAAGAACAGCAGTCAGGCCAGAAGCAAAGCATGAGTTGGCATACAGGAACAGTGCTGGCCCTTGGATGCAGTGCAGCATTTTGCCCTCCAGAGCCACCAGTGCAAGCTCTGGCACTGCCTGCTTATATCCCAATGCAAGCTTTTGGGGGAAAACCAGAGCCAGGCATCACACCTACACTGCTGCAGGATGAGCAGCTGGAGCTCAGGAAGGGATTCCATCACACCAGTTAGGACCAAACCCGTGGGATACCACACAGCCTGGCACTACCTGCTGAACACCAGGTGGCATGCTGCCCATGGGCTGGATGTTCCTCACAGCCAGGGAGTACTTGTACTGCGGAGCGCCCCGCAGGGTGGGTGAGGAGGGCACCCGGGCATTGACTGTCTGCGTCCCTATGTTGGCTGTAACAAGGAAGAATGAGATTGTTAATCACAGGCTTGCAATCAGGCTAATCCCCCTTGTGGGCTCAAACAGCCTCTAGGTCTCCAGGAGGGGCACTGCCCTTGTGCCCACTGGTCTGCGCAGAGACACCCACACCTTGTTCCCCCAGAGAGCAGTGTGGCAGGCCGCAGCCCCAAGCAACCCTGACACAAGCATGTATTTCTGGAATCAGCCACACAGCTGTTCACCTGGAACAAGTGAGAACCCCTGCTTCAGTCTGAACACCAAGCCATAGCTGTGCCATCAACTTTAATGAAGGAGCAGCATCCAGCAAAACCAATCTGTGTATTAGAGACTTAAGGCTACAACTTTCCCCGAAAATTACACACTTCTATCTGCACTGCTCCAGCCCTATCAGCACCCAACCTCCTCTGTGAGCAATCACACTATCCCACTCACCCCAGGGGCAGCCAGCCCCTATGCACACCCACCGTTGCAGGGCCTGAGTCAGGTCCCAGTGGCACTCACCCACTCTCTGTGCCTGGGGGGGCACACGAGGCACTTGGGTGGACGCCTGTCGCGTGGTGCTGATGTTGGACAGCAGGCGCCGGGGCTGCACAGCAGCCCTCAGGATGGGGGTGGCTGCAGGGTACGCTGCTGGAGAGATGGAGCATAATTAGTGAAGTTTTCTGATAGGAAAAAAAGCATGGGAGGAGATGTCCTGGGAGGTGGCTGTGGTCAGGGAAGGTTTCTGTGGTTAGCCTGAGTCCCAGTGCCTGCCACCAGTGAGCCCTACATCAGGACACTCCATGCTTCTCCAGGTGACAGCTTCCCATGGCCACATGCTTTGTGGTGTCTTTAAGAGAGTGTTCTGGTCCCCGAACCAGCCCAGCTGACAGCAAGGGACAGATGGATGCACTCACAGGGAGGCCGGGAGGGCTGCGCACTCCAGCGAGTGGCAGGACGGACAGGGACAACTGGGCTGGGGCTGTAGAAAGCAGCTCTGGTTTGCGGCTATGGGAGGAGAATAAGTTATCTGAGGCGATTGGGAAGCTGATCTATATCAGATCAGCAGGGCAAAGAGCATCTCAGCAGCCAGGCAAGCCGAAGATCTGCTTCCAATCCTGCTGCCTGTGTTTCCTCCAGCAAGCCCACGCATCTCCTCCCCATGCACGTTTTCCACATTCCTCCAACCCTCCTGTCTCCCCTCATTCCATTACAAGATTCCATCTCCACACTCAAATCCTTCCACTAAACTTCTTGGTGATCCAAGGAGCACCCTGGGGCTACCAAACACCCAGTCCATCATGGGAGCACCTCAAGCCAGCTTTTCTGCACATTCTGCCACTGATTTTGAAGCCAGGCACTGACACCAAACAGCACTTGTGTCTGCGCAGAACAGAGATGTGCTCCTAGATCCTACCAACCAACCCCAGCTCCTCCCCACACACAGCAAATTCAGGTCCCCATGCAAAGCTGTCCCTAAGGGACTTACCTGAGGGATGGGGGGGAGGAAGTACCCTGGCGGGGGCTGGAAGGAACCAAGGAAAGGGCCAGGCAGTGCCCTCATGGTGGCCAATCGCTGCATGTACTGGTTGGTGAGAATTGCTTTCCTCTCCTCTTTCCTTTGTGCAAGTGCAACATAGAGAGGCTTAGTGCTAACAATCCGTCCATTCATTTCGGTCACGGCCTTGGTAGCCTCTTCTGGAGAGGAAAAACATACAAAGCCAAACCCTTTGCTGTGGCCACCCTCTGTCATCACCTAAAATTGGATTAGAACAACACAGCTAAGTCCACAGATCAACACAGCCACTCACAAAGCACAGCATGGTCAGGGCCTCCCCTGCATGTGGACAGCAGGACAGGGGCACCCCAAGACACCCACATCCAGGGTTAGGCAGGTTGGCATAGGATGCTCCCACCTGTCCCAGCCTTTCCCAAGGAAGGAGAGGATATGCCTGTGTGAAAACCATAGGTTTGCTAAGCGCAGAGGTCGGAGCCCAGGCCAGCTTAAGATCTCTGATCTCCCTCAGCCCTGCAGGACTCTGTAATGCTGTAGCATCTGATGCTTGCTCAGAAGCAAGCAGGGTTGCAGTGTCACCCTGGCCTTGAACTATGTTAGCAGCTGTGCAACATCCAGAGTGATTTGGCTTCAAGGGGCCACATCCTGCATTTCACTGGGGCTGGGATAACTCAGCAAAGTTACCAAGACTTGCTGAATCAGAATTGAATACAAGCAACACATCCTGCATGCTTGGCTTGAGATACAAGCCATCAGTACGGAACTATAGTTCAAAAAAGACAATCATCCCAACCCCTCACACAGGGCTGAGCAGCCAGCCAGCAAAGCCCAAGGACCCTCAACCGCTCACCTTGGCACTGGTGATGGTGCCATAAGGAGAGAATTCCTTCCTCAGCCGCTCATCATCTATCCCATCATCCAGGTTCTTCACATACAGGTTGACCCCCTGCAAAGGGGCAGAAAAGCAGCTTGGCCTCCTCCCAAAAGTAGGTAAGGATCCCAAGATTTACAGCAGGTTTCAAAACCGATATTTCATCAGCAGCTCAGCCAGCAGGTGGGACAGCCCAAGAACACCCCAGTGAGATCAGTGACTTGAAGAGGAGCATGTGTTTTGCTCACTTGGAGATACACCCCCAGACAACTGCTATGAAGTGGCTTCCAAGAGCTCAAAAAAATTCCCAATTTTGAGACTAAAATTTTATTTTTTGGGAAAACAAACAAACAAAAAAAAAAGCAGACCAGTTTGTTACCCTGGGCTTAGAGCTCTTTGCTGATATTGCTTCCTTGGATGTTAGGGAATAGCAGCTGGATCTCTCTGTGGTTACCTGTGTTGCAGAGGGTACGCCTGCAGCGCAAGCAATGTGAGGGCGCAGCCCATTCCCCCCTTACCTGGTACCTGCTCACTCGCTCCTGCTTCATCTGCTCAAATTTCCGTTTCAGCTCACTCTGCCGCTCCAGCCGCTTCTGCGCCCGGCCCACGTACACCATCCGCCCATTGATCTCCTTTCCGTTCATGTCAGCCACAGCCTGCCAGCAGAACGCAGCTCTGAGCCCAGCAGAACCCTTCCCCACTGCCCCAGCCCCACAGCAAGCAGAGGTGAGCACAGGGCAGGAGCTGTGCCCTCACAAAAGTCCACCCCCGCCCTGGCCAAAAGGCTGGCCTGTGCAGGTGCTGCCCATTCAAGCTCCCACAGCGATGCTGACACCGTGGCCAGCAGGGACATCAAGCTCCCACTCCAGGACAGGGGAAACCCCAGCAGGTGACAAGAGCCAGCAGCAGGCAGCCAAGCTGCCCGCCAGCTCCACAGCAAGGAGCTGCTTGCCTTCTGGGCTTCTTCATGTTTCTCAAAGTTCACAAACCCAAAGCCCCTGGAGCGGCCGGTGTTGTCCATCATGACTTTGACACTCAGCGTCTTTCCTGTAAGAGGGAAGGAGAGCATCGCTGTAAAGAAGGGTGCCCAGCCAGGGCACGGGAGCAAACAAAGCCACCACAAGACACTGGCCCAAAGAGGAGACTGGGAGGCAGTGGGGAAGAGCCAAGCAGCAGGAGGAACTTCTGGACCCCTGCTGCAGTGTGGGAAAAGGAGGTGTGAGAGGCCAGGATGATCCCTCCCATCCAGTATGCTGCTCTCATTGCTGTTGGCTTTCCAGGTTCTTTGGCCATGAGTTCTCATCTCCTCGATGCATCAACACATACATCAGGTTGATATGAATGACATTCATGGATGAGCTGAGCTTGCACTAGCCAAGCATGGTCTATGAGCAGGCATGGCACCAAGCCCTGCAAGAAGCACCCTCCAGTAACAGACTGAACAGGGAAAGCCAAATTTGCTTTAAATTCAAACTCAGCATCTCTTATTCCCCTGGTTCCTAGAACCAGGCAGCATGCTGACCTCAAGACAACCTCAAAAACAAAAGATTTGTTACTCAGAAATCTAAGGAAACCAACACCTTTCTTGGGTCACCTAATAATATCCTCTGTCGTTACAGGAAAGCACACATGCATCCTGACAATGCAAGACTCCACAACCCTTTGGCCACGTGGTGTCACAAGAGAAGGGCTCTGTTTCAGTCAAACATTCCCCATCTCTCTTTGGGGTCCCCAGCTCACTTCCCAGACATTTGGCTATTTGGCTTCAGCAACCACACTTACCAAACCTGGAGAATATTTCCCGCAGTCTGTTATCATCCATGTCATCCCCGAAGTTTTTGATGTAGACGTTGGTGAACTCCATGGCCCTAGCCCCAAACTCTGCCTCGCGCTCTTTGCGGGATTTAAAGTGGCCAACAAACCTGCGGGAAGCAAGTAGAGAAGGTTTTATGGTTCTCTATCCTCTGCGGGGGAAAACAGGCACAGGTTCCTCTGTCTTGGTAGAGGCCAACTCATCCTGGAGGTGTCATCCCAAAAGGCACTGATGGATGCCACCACATCGCAGCTCTCTTCCTCCAAGGCATTCCCAGGCCCTTTGGCAGCCCCTTGCCACAGAGAGGGAAGTAGCCCACAAGATCTGAGGCAACATAACACCAGCAGAGCGCTGCTGCAGGACAAAACTTCTTCCTGCCTCAGATTATATGACCCAGATGATGAACAGTGAGGACCAGCCCCGCTTTGTGGGTATTCATTACACTGCCTTAACAATAAAACAGAGCCCCAGGTCAGGTTCCTTCCCCACTGTCAGGAAGGGCTCCAAACCATTATCATGCTGCCATCAGCAAAGACTATGAGTGGCTCTGGCAAGCAGAACAGCAATGTTCAACTAGGAAGGGGAATGAGGAGACACTGCAGGCAGGAGGCAGCTGCCCAAGCAAGGCACATGTTAGCTCACAAGCAAGAACCAAGCCGACGGAGGAGCAGTGCCAAGGGAGCCCCAGGGCAGACTTACACCTTGCGGTCATTGAGGAGCATCCCATTCATGGTCTGGATGGCCCGAGTTGCTGCCTCTTGAGTCTCAAAATGAACAAAGCCATGGCCACGGGATCCATTTTCATCACAAACCACCTACAAAAGCAGAGCAAGAGAAAAGAAAATCCACAGACACTGGTTTTCTTCATCCTTGCACATAAGTAAGTCTCAGGGAAAACCACCCTTGTTTCCAGGGTATTCACCCTCCCTACAGCCCGCTCCCAATGAGGGCAGAGCTGCATTCAGGTGTTTGCAGGCAGCAGGTCAGGGATCAGGAGGAAGAAATAAAGGGAATGTGGGGGAGGAAAAGCCTCCCCCACCCCCATGGGAAACACAGAATGCTTCTATCCAGGAAAAGAACGTGGGGAAGCTCTGCATACAGCAGGTCCCCTCCACAGAAGTGAAGCCACAGGGATGTACCTTGCAGGACAGGATGTTCCCAAAGGCTGAGAATGTGTCGTAAAGGGCTTTGTTGTCAATGGAGTCATCCAGGTTCTTGATAAAGACATTTCCAACCCCTGACTTCCTGAGCCCAGGGTCTCGCTGGGACCACATGATTCGGACAGGTCGGCCCTTGATCACTTCAAAGTTCATGGTGTCCAGGGCTCGCTCGGCTGGCAAAGAGTGAACACAGAGGAGATGGGATCATCACAGTGACAGACTCTTTCCACGTCCTTTAGACCCTAAGACAGGTGCAGGAATCAGGGACACTGCTGAGCATTTCCTTAAGCTAAACAAGGCAGACAGCTTCAGCTCCTGCCAGAAGCATCTGGCAGAGTAGCCTTCACCTTTTAGGGAGTTCAACCATTCAGGGCAGAACTGCTGTGGTCAGCAGGATGAGATGGGATGTCAGCATAGGGAAACTGGGAGAGGAACCTTATTTCTGCTTGGTATAAGCCAGTGGGCAAACAGCTGCCTAGCAAAGGACAGAAGGGGTTTGGGTGCCCTTCTTGAGGCTCAGAGGGACGAGACCTGCAAGTTCCCTTCCTCTCAACCATATAATCCCAAAGCCCAACTACTGTACCATCTCCCAGTCCCTGAGCAGGCATAGGGTCACCGTCCCACAGGAGAGTAGAGACTGGGATTAACAACAGCCCAAACCCAGCATGTGCAGGGTATCAGCATCCCTAACAGCTGCCAACTCAGCTCCTCCCACACCACCCTGAGCCCCAGGTGTGGGGCAGCTCCGCAGGGCTGCGTTCCAGAGCTCACCATCCGCCGGCTGCTGGAAGTTTATGTAGGCATAGCCCAGCGATCGGCGCGAGGCCACGTCCCGGCACACCCGGATGGACAGGATGGGCCCCGCAGGTGAGAACTTCTCATAGAGCATGGCTTCGGTCACGTCTGGGTGGAGGTCCCCCACGTAGAGAGAGGCCAACGGGTAGCCGGGGCCACTGGCGTTCATGGTGAACCACAAAGCTCAGCTGGAGAGGGAGACAGACACACAGCGTGGGTTGGGGACAGCAGGGAGCAGGGACAGCCCTGCGGTGGAGCCGGGCTGCTACAGGGCCAGGAGATACGCCAGAGCCTCCGGGGATGGCAGAACCAGGGGGACCTCAGTTTCCGCAGGGATATTTTTTAGTGGGGGGAAGCCACTCCGGAGCTGCTGGCACCCATCACAGCCCCCAGCATAGCACACTGCAGCCACAGACTCGGGCCTTCCAGCACTCAAACACCAAGAGAAAAGAAATGGAGCTTCATCCCTCTGAAAGTAAGCAGCCTTTGCTAGCACACCTCCGCTCCAACCCCGCGCTGAGATGGCCCCGAAGCGGGGCGCAGCGCTGCGAGCAGCTCCGAAGCAGCACCTGAAGCCATCAGCGCAGGAACGGCGCAGCTCCCGCCCTGAGACGGCGGAGAGGACCCGGGCTCCGTCCTCACAGCTCGGAAACCCCCAGAGCCGTACGAAAGCGCTCCGCGGACACAGGGAGGCGCGCAAAGCAACGCTTCCGCCACGGGCACAGCGGAGCCGAGCGGCGGCCCCGGCCAACCAGCAGCCCGAGCCCTCGGACGCAGCCGGGCCGTCCCGAGCCCCAGGGCAGCGCCGCAGCTCCGGAACGACAGCGGCAACCGGAGAGCAGCGGGAGGAGCCGGCCGAGGGCTGAGCGCGGCCCCGCGGGGATTGCCGAGGGAACCCGCCCCGCTCCCACACTCACACCGATCACTCCGGTGGCTCCACGCGCAGCACCGCTGCAGCCGCGGCCACCGCCCGCCTCTTCCCGCGGGGGGCGGAACGGAGCCGCGCCTCCCCGGGGCCCTCCCCGCCCTCCGCCAGCTGCCGCCCCGCCCCGCCCCGCCCCGCCCCGCCCCGGCGCTGTGCCGCGGCAGGCCGCAGGGTTGCTCTCTCCCGGCTGCCCGCAGTTAATGCCGAAGTGACCCGGCGCCGCTCTCCTTCAGAGCACAAACCTGGAGCCGTTGTGGCGGAGCCTCGGGCGGGCGGCGGTGGCGGGGCGGAGCAGCGCCGCTCCCATCGGGGCGCCCGCTGAGGGCCGCGGGGTTGGAAGGGCTTCGTTCTTCTTTGCGGAAGAATTATACCTTCCCCAAAAGATAGAACGACTCGAGAGGTGTTCCCATAGCTCCTCAGCACCGCTCTACGGGCGGGGATGGGCAGCCAGCCCCGGAACCTTTCTTTTCTGGAGCCGGCAACGTCGTTCGTGTGAGCGACAGACTGAGAATTAGCGTTCGCTATAGTATTATTTAAGAGCACATACAGCTCTGAAGGCCGCAGGACAAACACAAACGAAGAGCCGTGCCGTAGGGCCGGCAGCACACCCCATCCAGCACAACACCCTCGCTGCAGGCAGAGGAAGCCCCGCGGCAGCGCTCCGGGGTCACCGCCGTGCAGGAGCCGAAGAGGCTCTCCGAGCAGGCAGCGCGTTTGCTTGGGCACCAACCAACCTCCTCAGCGCCCTCACCTAACCGAGATGCTGCTATTCGTGCCTTCCAGCGCTGCTTCCTGGAAGACGCCTCAGCCTCTCCACATCGCTATTGCCTTCGTAGCCCACCAGATGAGGCAACTGGAGCGTGTGCGGGCTGCGATGTGCAATGGGGAATGCACGCAATGATGGGGGGGAGGCCCGGCTGGAAAGCCTACCCCCCCCTCCCCCCCATTCTGGAGAATGCATTTACAAGTTTCCCCGAGGAAAAAGCTTTCAATGTAAACCGGCCAACAGCAGTGAGTGCTGGCTGACTTCTGTATGCACGTTGTGTTCATCCATGCAACGTGCAATGAGTCGTAGTAAATGAAACAGAGATTTATAGTTGCAGTTCTGTTAGGTCCTGCAGTGACAATATAGCACAAGCGTGACCGCAAAGAGAGAACCTCTCCTTCAGAGCTGGAAGGGTAAGGGACAAAACTCCTTGCAAGGGAGCAGGTAATGAATGGCCCGGGTTGGAAGGGACCTCAAGGATCATGAAGCTCCAATCCCCTGCCACAGGCAAGGCTGCCAACCTCCACGTTTAATACCAGCCCAGGCTGCCCAGGGCCCCATCCAAGTTGTCCTTGAACACCTCCAGGGGTGGACGGGGCGTCCACAGCCTCTCCGTGCAGCTGTTCCAGCACCTCACCACTCTCACAGTAAAGAACTTCCCCCTGACATCCAACCTAAACCTTCCCTCCTTCAACTTAAACCCATTTTCCCTCCTCCTGCTATTATCTACCCTTTCAAAGAGTTGAATGCAGCTGAAGGGCACATTAGTGCCTCCGGGAAAGCACCAGTCAACTCACACAGCCCAGGATCTGAGCATGTAATAACAAGGAAGCGGCGATTCTACTGCCACAGGAAGGATGGCAAACAGAACAGGCACAAACTGATAAAACTGTTTTATTATTCACTTTTGAATTCTTTTACACTTTCCTGATTATTCTGTGTAAGGTGAAACTAGAACCGTTTAAAAGACATACACAAATCTAGTACATCAATAACCAGGTTTTTCTTTTTGCTATACTATTCTCACAACCACATGTGTGCTAGGCAATATAACCGTCACAGAAGCAAACTTTAGGCAGAATACTGGTCAGTAAAAACAAAGCGAAAAGAGCTACCAGATATACAGACAGGCTCGGTTCCACATTCACTACTGCATTTATCAAGCGCCAAGTATTAACTGCACAATTTGTTCAGCTAGTAGAGGGGAGTTTTAAAATCAGTGCATGAAATTCTCTCTTCAGCAGACAGATGGACAGACAAACAGATGGAGCCTATACCTACGTGGAATGTGAAGGCGGGGGATGATACCGCGAGACTGAGAGGTGACCGTTCCTCATCTTTTCCACTGCATTATTCACACAACCCTTATTAGGTTTTATTCAATGGGACATGTTTGAAACATAATAGGTGAGGACATGGGGAGCTCAAATATTACAAGTCACAAGCATTACAGATGGGTAAGGTCCGCATTCCAGTACAATAGATGGGAAATCCTGAATATTTGAGCCAGATCTTGGAATTACAAAAATAATAATAATAATAGTGGCAGATGAGCTGAAGACTGCGACAGTACTGGCAGCTCTCAAGCATCCGAGACAGAAACCTGACCTCTGGCAGCCTCAGGTCTCACCTGCCATCTTGACATCAGCCACAACCAAAGAAAGGATGATGTGTGCGCGTGGGAGTCTAAAATTGCTTCGATGGAGTTTCAACAGGTAAAAGGGTCAAGGATGAACGGAGTGGGATGGGGGGAAGTTTTCTCTAAAGCAAACTTTAAGAAGGCTCAGTGGAGTAAGTAAAAGGCTTTCGAGATAAACTCGGAATGGGAATACCATGGAGTTTTTGATTCACCCAAGAGTATGGTAATGCAAAAGTGGCAGATCACTTCATGGTACCATCCAAATTAATAAGGCCATTCAAAAAATTGAATCTTCTGCTATTGCGAGTCCATGGATGTGAACCAACAATTCTCACTACTGAAGAATATTGAAGATATAATTAAGTTATTGCTGTGGGAAGGGGCTTAGTCATGCATGTTGTATGAGCACAAAACCACTTTTAGAAGTCAAATCCCAGTTATCTGCCAGTGTAAAGAGTTTGGAAATCAAGCTGCTAACTCCCCCATTACCCTCCTCCTCAAAACAAACCCGGTCCCCAGAAAGACAGGATTGACAAAGTGAGCTTTTGACTGAAAGCGGTGCCTCAGACTTGGTTAAAAACGTCTACAGAGTGTGCCTGGTAAGCTAACTCATAGCAGTGTGTTACTAACTGGAATGCCATACATCGGATTGTTTTCCATCCATGCCCCAGTGTCACAATAGAATCTCTATAACTTTCTGTACAACTTTACAACAGAATTGTACTTCGACTATTTCGGTGCCAAATTTTGCTTTCCATTGTTACATAATTGATGTCTATTTTTCTACCAATAAGAGTTTTGTAAAGTCAATTGCAATCACAAAACCCATAATCACAGTGTTCAGTTAAAAATATAAACACGGTAATCATAACTGTAAATGTTCATAATAGGAAAATTCGGAATGCCATTATAATAACCGACCTCCATTTTAAGTACACAGAACACCAACCAACTGTTTTTACCCCACAGACAGTTTTTGCTACGTTGAGGTTGTGAAAGTCGATGTACTATTCTTTTTGCTTGTCGCACAAAGGGATATATGTGTAGGATACAGGGTGACATTGAACATATAGTGAAGCGTGACAGCCATTAGTTCTCTCCCTCCCCAGCATCACCTTCATCTCCCTGGTTTTCCGACGTCCATAGCTGCAAGAAAACACAAATACATGTTCATGCTGAAAGCATACAGTTAATTACAACCGCAAGTAAAGGCAAGAGAGCATAGTTAACAGCTGTGCAATTTACTCAGCTAAAAGTAATTGAGAACTGAATTCAACAGCAAAGATGAAGGACAAACTAGAAAATGGGTAGAGGATTACAAGTGAAAAGCAAACAAACTTTTCAGGCCAAATACAAACAGTCTGGCTGTCGAGAAAATAGGCACACTGCACTCTGTGTTACAAAAAGGCTGTTTGTTGCAGTGGTTAACAAGTGGTCTCTGATTTAAGCAAGCAAGTCTGACTGGTCTGGTTACAAGCAGCAGTGCAGTTAAGACATTGACTTCATGCTTCACAAAAAGTGTCTTCAGCGGCACAGAACTACATGAATCTTCAGCTATGTCCTACTTGTGGAGTCCAGCTGCCTTAAGAAGCAGCAGCGCAGAATGCAGCGGTTTGGCCTGTGCTACTTACAGTGAGGTTGTCTCTAAGCAGCTGCATGATGAGAGTGCTGTCTTTGTAAGACTCTTCATTCAGCGTGTCCAGCTCTGCTATTGCTTCATCAAATGCCTAAAAAACATGCAAGGAAAAAAAAAGAAAGCACTTCCACTCTGCTCTCTGAACTCTTTTCTGCCTACACAAATCACATAAACTTGTAACAAAGCTTCCATATTTTTCTTTTCTACCAAGAAAAAGAAACCAGAGTAAGCACCAGATTGCTAAACAGCCAGTGGGAAAAGAGATGTCCCCACGAGGGGCCAGATTAAGGCCAGCACCAAGTACTGAAGAGGTAAGCACACACTGCCGTATTGAACTGTGACTCACATAGCTGAAAGTCAAGTCTGAGAGGAAAACTTAATAGCAATACTTTAATTAAAGGAAAGGCGAAGGCCTCAATAGTTTAAAGTGACAGTAGAAGAGAAAGGTACTATTCAGCTGATACGTATTACACATAAATAAGTAGGAAATAAGATGGAAGTCAAGGGTTGGGTTTTTCTGGGGGGTAGAGCAGGATTCTTTGTGTTGGATTTCTTTTCAAAACAGAACAGGACATCAGGTATGTTTTAACAGAGACTAAAAGCCATGCTGCCCATCCATCTGTTACACACAAAAGTGCACGCCGCAGGTCAGAGCTGAGAGCCACAATTAGGGTGCCTTTTCTCATCCAGGTTTTAAACAGATGTAAGCATATTAACAGGAAAAAAGCCAACAAAAAACAGGAATAGCAGCAGTATTTTGCACAGAAGAACTTTAGTACCTGCTACAAAATATTGTCAAAATGGGTATCAAGAACAAGAAGATCCAGCTGATGCCATATTACTCAAGTTACCACCAGTTATCATTCACAGATGTAAACAAATGTTTCACTTTCAAGGCTTTAATCCTATTTTAGGGAGAAGACTAAACCAGGAAGCGACAACCTGTTTGGCACAAACCATCACACAAGCTCTTTTTGGTCTCTGGAGAGAGGTGAGCGTGCAAACACAAAGCAACACTCTGAGCTATGCCAGCAGCAGACAACGCTCTACATATCAGCTAAGTGTTCTAACTTAAATAAATTTCACTTTAAACAGTGTTTTCAAACTTGACACAAAGACATTTTGAGGTAATTAAGCAAACATGAGAAGAATCACTCTGTCTCCCCTATCACTGGATCAGCTGTACTAGCAAATTAGCCGTACTGAAGGCTAAGCTAGTCCAGCTAAGTTAACTTACCTGAAAACATACCAAGATGACTATAGTTCAAATCTGACAACATAATTAAGGAATTTCATATGAGAAAGGATAATCGTCTACAAGGTGCTATTGTAACCATGTAATTATCTTCTTAGCCCACACAAAAATTGGTAACACGGAGTCTGCTTACCGTCTTGGCCAGATTACAGGCTTTTTCAGGAGAATTGAGTATCTCATAATAGAAGACAGAGAAATTGAGAGCCAACCCAAGTCGAATGGGGTGCGTTGGCTGCATCTCTTTCTTGCTAATTTCAAATGCCTCCTGGTAAGCTTGCTGCGAGTTTGCTACTGTTGCTGCAAGAAGCAATTACAAGCATATTAACGCACAGTACATCGCTGTACTTCGAGGTACTTGCATTCTTGGTCTAGACTATTTATGCCACTAGGTATTTATAAAATTACAAAGGCACTCAAGGTTCTTTCAATGATTTCAGAAGGAATAGCCTCTGGCTCAACTACTAAGGCTGAAATATTTGTTCAGATAAAGGTTTGAGCTATAGAACTTAAATTCTAATAAATCCAGACACTACAGTTTTTGACAGAAAGAAGTTTATCTAAATAACATATTTAAACTCCCCTGAGAAGGAAACTTTCCTTAGGCAGGTCATGTGCTCAGTACCTCAGTATGGCCTTTCAGAAGAAAGCAAAAAGTCCCTTCCCTGCCTAATGGGTAACAGTACATTCAAGAATGGTGTCAAACTAAGCTTGCAAGTTGTGGGTCAGATCAGACACCCACCAGGAACTCAGGAAGTGTTAAAGCAGTGTTGAATTATGCCCAAGATTAACTGGCTTAAGACTCAGTAACCCAATGTCCCACACCTCTGCAAGCAGAAAGCTTGCAAACAGAAGAACTGCGAGATAAATTCATAGTTGAAACAAAAAATGATAGCAACAAAGCACTTTCATGGGAAAAAAAAAAAGAATGCTCTCCTCCTCCATGCACCAGGAAAATAATTTTACACTGCCAAAGAAGCTTTAAAATCATAGAGGTCGGGGGCTACAAGCAGAATTTGATTGATGTGATGAATATTGGTTAATCACTTCTGTTAATTTCACAGAAACTTGTTTCTCTAAAAGTGACCTGCACTGCACTCATCTTCAAAACTATAAAGCAGGAGCAAAAAAGAAGGAAAAAGGTGAAGATGAGAAGTGTTTCCTACACTTTATTTTGCCCAGTCCCCAGTAGAACGAGACCTTTCGCCTCTACCTACTTTGCTTATTGTCCCCAGACGCCACCTCTGACAGGTATCTGTAGTAATCGCCTTTCATTTTCAAATAGAAGACCTTGCTTTCCGGCTGCGTGGCATTGACAATAAGGTATTTATCCAGGAGTTCCTGAGAAAGGAAACATTGCTTTTTTTTTTCCTTCCCAAGTCACAAAAATAACATCTGAAACAAAGCCTCCATCACAACGGTAAGCACAAACTGTCAGAACATTAACGTGCACACTCGTGTGTCAGTCACTTCGATGTTCCCTAAACTCAGAAAGTAAAAAAGAAACCACTTGTATCCTTACCCTCAGAACATTTGTTTTGTTGAAGCTATTGAGAATCACTCCTGCAGAAGCTGATGGCTATCAGAGCTTAATACTGCAAATATTTTCCTAGAAATACACTGGAGCAAACCTACACCCACAAGCAAGCTAATGAAGAGCAGCAGCTCCCTATTAGCACAAATGCAGTCACTTTTCCCACCACAAGTTTCAACTCTGTGCACGCCGGCGAACCTGTAACAAACTGATTCTATCTGCAGCTTCAGCTGAAAACCTGAACAGTGGCACAGACAGCACATGTACATTCAGAAAGAGGTGAGAAGACTGTGAGTACTGGCATCATCTGTTCCTGAGGGCAGATCTGTAGCAGAACAAACAACAGCATAAAGGATCCCTCTCATTTAAGAGAAAGAAACAACAGAACTAATTTTGGGGAAGTAGAAACCTTCTCCATCCCCTTAAAAGGTACCGAACAATGAATGCTGACTTCCTGAGGATTAACCAAACAATTTAAGCAAACAGCAAGCTTTTTATCAGGATTTATGCTATTGCTAAACTCACTTTCACACTGAGCACTGGCCAGCAGTTAGGCAGTCTTCAACACTGCCTTGTTCATTTCTATTTAAACAAAATGCTATTTTTCAAACATGTAAGAACACAAAAAATTCCTTAAGAAACAAACTAGATTAGTTAGGAGCTAGAACTGGACTTAAACCTGTGGTTAAGCAGAATTGTTTCCCTGCTATGGTGATGCAGTATCTACAACCCTAATAAGATTCCTTAAGGCTCTCTGAAGAATACTGCAGTACAAGCTACTGTTATTTTTGCTGTTGGATTATTACCAGAACATCATTGCAGATATCTTGCAATTCAGCCTCAATTTTCTCACGATATTCTCTTCCCATCTGCTGTTTTTTCTCATTCCTCTCTGTTTTCTGTTCAATGCTGGAAATCACACGCCAGGATGAACGGCGGGCACCGACCACGTTCTTGTAGGCAACCGAGAGGAGATTCCTTTCTTCATTGGACAGTTCATGTCCTTGCTCAGTGACAGCCTTCATAGCAGCAGCCATGTCATCGTAACGCTCGGCCTGCTCAGCCAGTTTGGCTTTCTGTACCAACTCGCTCTTATCCATGGCTATCCTGTAATTAGCAGGGAATAAAAACAGAAAAACACTCTTAGATCGTCTATACAGCAGAAGTTAATGCTGATGGGCGAAGGATAACTCACGGTCACTAAAAGGTGGCAAGTTTACCCACACAAGTAGATATGAATAGTTTTTAGTGTAAAAAAATTGACAACAATTTACATATAGAAATTATGTATAATTACGACCCTGAAAGCACATAACCATCATTCCTCATACTTCAACAAAATCTAAATGAGCACGAAGGTAGGCATGTCAGCATACTCCCTGAGTAAGTCTCTCCTCTTTCCCATACTGGCCATAGCTCAGCCTGGGATACACCTCATGCTCTGCTGCAGGAATCAGCACAGCCTTCATCTGTGTTGGTTGTGCATTAGTCTTCAACAGCAACAGTTTCAGAGCACAGACCAGCTGGACAGCCCCTCCTGACACTGACAGCAAGCATCTTCTGCTCGCTGCAAGAGATGTTTCTGTGGGAACGTACCACACCCACTACAGATACGGCTGTCAGCAACCACAGAAAATACATTTATACTGCCCTACTAGAAATTTATTCTGCATACATAGATAGATGCATGTCTAAAATGGGCAATTCCACACACCCTAGGTGTTTGTAGGCTGCAGATTCAGGCTTCTAAGGTCTTAAACACTGACATTCACAGAAATGAATGGGATGTGGCCTGCAGAACAGTCACTGCTGCAAAACCAATTGCTTGTATGGAAACAACTTGTTTATCATCTCCAGTGGCTTCAGCTAAACTGCACCAAGAAGAACACATCACATGACCACCGTGTCCCTAAAGAGCTTCAGCAAAGAAAAATGAAGCTAGTAAAGAACTTGTCAGTATCAGACTGAGCGCTGCTTGTTCCTACAAGACAGCAGCAACATTTAGCCAACTCAGCCATTAAGCTAACATTGTATTCCATCAGCTGGGACCCAGTTTGCAGGAAAATGAGTCTCCATGCAGAGGACCTCAATGCCTCACAAACTCCCAGGTGTCCAGATTTATCAGTAACATTTCTCCACACACTTAAATCTGCATTTCCTGACAGACCCAGAATGGTCATTTCTGTTAGCACTGAGCAGTAAGATTCCTCTCTTGCTGCTTCGAGTCAATCAGGGTTCTCACTGTCTAGACCAGAAATATTCAGTGTGAGACCTAAACAGCCTACAAACAGCTCTAAAGTAACAGGAAAAAATAAATGAGCAGAATAAATTCCTCTTTGCCTTTCACAGGCTTCTATTAATCAGGCAAGAGACCGTAGCTCCATGTAAAGGATTGACAAAACACTGGTGTACATACACAGGTATACAGTAAGACTAAGGAAATCACCAGACTGTTTACCATGGAGAGGATCTATTACATTTACAACTGCTGCAACTTCCCAAACCATTCCCTTAACTCAGCACTGTGTTTAGATTATGTTTTTCACGTGGGAAGTAATACCATTTCTTCATCCATCAACAGAGCACACCTGAAGAATGCTTTTTTATGTCACAAGAGCCAATTTTAAGTAACAGGACATCTAAACAAAACACTTCCAGCTTCCTCAGTCTGTACAGCTTCTAGAAGTTCTGCCATCATCTTCTCTTCCTTTCAGGGAACATGATTATACATTAGAATAAGCCTGCATGCTGAAGCCCCAAGGCAAGCAATGCCAGCAGTTTACATTTTGCCACTGAAAGGTCAGTTTGAGCTTTGATCTGCATTTTGCCAACAGTGGTCTGACATGCACACAAGTCATTGGTCCAGAATTCTGTTTACAAACAAAATGTAGTTTAGTTTTGAAATGCTGAGGAGTTTGTTTTATCAAGCTAATTGACATATTTATCTTTGGACACTAGTCAGTTTGTGGCAGCCAATGGGTTCGTGTAAGGACATGCTAAGGAAATCAGAGGCAACTGCAAGGACCAAGTGCTAGTGGATAAAAGAGCTCCAGAAACCACTTTAACACATCGGCTGTACAGCCAAACCATTAGCACAGAGCATTACAATGCTGCTTCTCAAATAACTTTCTTTAGTAGCATACATTCATGCACATCTTAAATGCAACTCAAAGTCATTACTGAAGATGGAGCTTCTCAGAACTTCACTGGCTTAAATTAAGAATTCATTATACAGGGGTTTGACCTGTCAATTTATCTTAATATTTGTACTCTTAGCGTGTTTGCTATGAAACTACAAAGTACTGTTCCATAAAATGGAGTTAACAGAACTTAAATGCAGCAAGAAAAACATTGCCCACACCAAGACGTCTGCAACCCACCAGTAAGCCTACCATTACTTCAGTCACAGGGTGCTGTGCAAAGAACACCACTTTATTCTTTGTTGCTTACCTTGCTAGAAGCCTGGAGAAGAGCTTTGCAGAGCTATGCTGGCTTGAGCTCCAAAAGAGGGAGGTGTTTGCCAGAAGGAAAAAAAGATACAAGGAAAGGAGTGATGTTTGAAAAGGCAAAGAGGTAAGTATCACTTATAACTAGTCCCTGCCATAAAGGAGATGGAAGCCACACTAACAATGGATCAGTGTGCCACAGTCTGAAACAAGCAAAGCCTAGAGCTAAAAATAGTCCTAGGCCACAAACAGAAGCCAGCTCAAAGGTTACCTGCAGCTAGGAGCCAGACACACAGAGGTGACGAACAGAAGGCCAACAGGAATGGTCTACTCTGGTACTAATGAAGCCATGCCATGTCGGCAAAAGGGAAAGAGGGAAGATGGAAAAAGGAGGGAAGACGTGCAGATCACAGCCATGGAGGAGTTGCAAAAGTTGCCTGTTCTAAACAGAAGATTCTCAGATTTGTTATTACATTGAAAATTCTTAAGATTGCCTTCTTAAGAATCTGTCAAATGACAACTTAGCAGCCCTCCGGAAAGAAGTGGCTGGACACCACTTACGGTAAGGAATGTCACTATTAGCCAGCAGCTGCAGCCATTAGTACAAGCAGCCAGCAATTCAAAGCACTCTGATTCCCCACACTCAAAGTAAGAGATAAAAACCATCTCTCCCTCATACAGCCTAAACTCTTCCAACCTGTTACAAGTGCAGGATTGCATGTATAGATAGGAGAAGACTACAACTGCTTATTTCCCTCCGCACAAAGGTTTTACGTCTGTGTAGGTGAGAGCTGATACAATTACAAAACACCTAGGGCAGAGGTCAGGAGGTTTATAAACGCTTGGCTACTTTCAGTGCAAGATGCAGTGAGGAGGTGTGCCCATCCTGGACATAGCACCTGAAGTCAGTACACCCAGAGCTCTCAAGAGAAGAGTGATGCACAACACTCGAGGTTTACATGTCAGTAACAGCTGAAGAGCAAACCACGTAGGTAATGTTCCTCAGAAGACCGCAAATGCTTCAGGAGGACTGCATCTTGCTGCTCAGCAGTTACAACATCTGCTTTGTGGCCTTCGCTGCTTCCAGGCTCAATGAACTCCTTAGGACAAAGCCAAAACAGATCTGAAGTAACTGTGTTTAAAGTCTGTAGGAACTAGATGAAAAATGACGCTGAAAAAAAATCTGGCTTATGTAACATATTGAACTGACAAGACAATACTAATAAGCTGATGCTGGCCTGAAGTCTGCCTGTTCTTCTGATGCTAATTAAGTCATCGATTTCTGTGTATTGTTTTTCTCCTCACAGCAACTATAGAGGCTGTCAGACAAACACTTCCACCTCATTATAAAACTACTGGTTTGACAAACCCACCGCTAACGAGTCAAGTAGAGATGCAATTTAACAGGCTAACGTTTCACTGGGAGAAATGAGTGTAAAATCAGATTCAGTGGAATGTGACACAATCATTTCTCGATCACAAACTGTGCAGATCTGTTCAAATTACAATGGGAAAAGCAGAAGTGTGGCATAGCATTTGTGGTTCAACTACCAACACGTGAACGTACCTTACAGGTTTGTGGATAGGCAATTAATTACAAAATTAAACATGTCTGTGAGTTACGTTCCATTCTGTTTCCGTAGTTATTGAGACTAACAGCTTTTGAGTTATTTCTAAAACAAATGGCAAAGCCATAATTCAGGTGCACACATGCTGACACCAGAGCTACAATGCTGGCAGTACCTGTGTGATACTGATGGCAGCCACCATCAAGCAGGCATCACTCGGTTGGTATTTTCTGCAGGAAAGGAACTGGCCCTCTTTAAATGGAGTGCGAGGAACCTTCCTTGCTTTACCTCAGCCATTTCACTTCATTATTTTTGTCTCTCTATTTCGGTTCCCTCCAAGGCAACCATCTATTGTTAAATAACTGATCAGAAAATGGACGTCTGCTACCATCAGAACACTGAAGTCCTCTACAGCTACCCTGAGCTTGGCTATGACAAAAGTTCAGTGAAATATACTGCATACTTAAGGAAGGGAAAAGAAAATGGTTTCACAGCTGTGATGTTCTCGCTGACCTTGTGCGGCACACAACACCAACCTCCTCTGTACCTGCTGATTAGAAATACATCCTGGCCTTCGGTGCTAATCATTTCTGCAAACGTTAAGATAACATTAATGTTCTATAAAGCCATGCCTCAATTTGCTCAGGCCGCTTTCTGCCACCATTAATTGTTTTTCCCTCAAATTGACCAACGCCATTTTGGAAAGATGATACAGAAGGCTTTCAATCTCTGCAGATAACCATGGGATTTTCTATCAGAAGTAACAAGAGCAGGGATGGAAACCAATATTGTACGGACAACTTAAATTTAGTGACCGTAGCCTTGCTGTCCCTAACGACTTTTGATGAGAAACCTGAGGCTGAAAAGCATTGCACTGCTACGTACCTATGGCACTTCACACGGGATAGCTGCAGGTGGAGACAAGCACGTGGTTCCAAAGTACAACATACTTACATGGTAGCACCTTGTTGTTCCAGTGAGTGTGCTTTTGGCCCGAGTCCAAGTGGAAATAGTGAGTTATCCCCCAAAAAATCTCCCCCCAAGCATAAAATTAATGACAAATGAATGCATTCGTATCACAGGTAAATCACTTGTTAATAACAATCTGAAAACATCTCTATTACAGCAGGGAGCAAAAAGTGTGGCCGTACAAAAGACACTAAAATAAGGCCTAGTCCTGCTGGGATTTATGAGGACACCAGACAGACTACAGTACTAGCTTTTCATCCCATTATTCAAATTATTGACTTAACTCCTCCTCATTGGAGTTTATTCACATACAGCACAAAAAGCTGCATACCAGCAAAGGCCTGCTTACAAAAAAAAAAAAGGACTCAACATCAAAATAGCAGAGATCAGAACATGCAGTACTGACATAATGAGGTTGAGAAAACTGCACCAGGCCCATCTGTGCAATGAGTCCAATGGTACCAATTTAATAAACCAAGTATTACATAAACTATATTTCTGCAGGTTTTTAACATCGAGTGAAGAAAGCATTCACATTCTTTTATTCCTTTTCTAGATCAGTTTGCATCTCCATATTGTTTTCACACAAAAACAAGTTACTCTTTAAATACAAGCACTACAATTTCTACCTGAGGCCCTGCAGCAATGCGTATGTGAAGACACAAGTATTCCTACAACCAGGAATGCTACACAGCCTTACAAACTCTTTTGTCAGAATGTAGCTTTCACAACCCTGCATGATAAACAGTTTTTCTTCCTACCACAAGAAAAGTTATTTTAACTGTTAGCAAGGAATTTAACTAAGTAACCGATTGATACTGCAATGGCTGCATGAGATACATTTTGGCTCTACGTGCTAACACAGTGACTGCCTCTCACTGACTTTCTATCATTCCAATTAATAGCTGATTATACATACCTCAAATAAGGACTAAAATTGTTAGCTCTGGGTTACCACCAAACCTTCTTACATGTTGGGGATAGCATGAAGTCACCTCCTTTCTCTCTGCAGTCCTCCCTAAATTCATCTCTATTACCAAATACGAATAATTTAAAATTAAAAATAACACCATCGACATTACATCTTCTTCTGAAGCACCCAAGACGTTTCTCTGATCACCTCTCCTAAACCTGAGCAGACTCATACAGACGGGCACTGCCCCAGGGCGCCGCAGGGGCCTCGCAAGAGCTCCTGGCTTTGTGAGCGCTGCGAGAAGGCCCGGAGCGGGTCGTGAAGGGAGGAGCCCTCGGGAAGAGGGGGCCGCGAGCCGGGCTCGGCCCTGCCCCGGGGGCGGATCGCCTCCTCCCCTCGCCCGGGCCGAGCCCTTCACGGGCGGCGACAGAGGGCGCGGGCCCGCGGCTCCGGCCAGGTGTGCGCGGCCTCGCCCCGCGGCAGCCCAGTGACTCAGGCGGGTGGGGCCGGGCGGGAGGCGGCGCCGCCCGCGCGGGCTCCGCAGCGGCCCCCGCGGGAGGGTCGCACCGTTACTCGGGGCGGCTTCGCTCCGCCGGGAGAACGGGGGAAAGAAGGCGGCGCGGCCCCACCGTCCCCCTCCGCACGGCGCGGGGCCCTCCCGCCGCGGCCTCCACCGCCCCCCAGGCGGCGGGGCGGGAGCGGCAGGCCTCCCCCGCCCACTCCCCGGGCTCCAGCGGGACCGCGGCGGCGCGGCTCGGCCGGAGAGCGAGGCGTGGGCGGCCGGAGACCCTCACCTGGCGGGGGGAGGGCGGCGCGCACCGCAGCCTGGATCCCGACGGGCGAGGCGACTGGAGCGCGGCGGCCGCTCGGCGCACGCACACACACCCTGCGGAGCTGCGGCCCCGCTTCCGGCGCCGAGGACACGCCCCTTCCGGCGCAGGGGGGAAAGAGGGGGGGAGCGCAGCCTCCCGATTGGGTGCGCGGCGGCGGGCGCCAGCCGGCTCGCGGTTGCTATAGCAACGCGGAGGGAGGCGGGCGCGTACCCGCGCCTCGGCGCTGAGGAGGCGGCGGCGGAAAATGGCGGCAGTGGGGCGGGGTGCTGCGGGCTGCGCGAGGGAAGGGTGCTGAGCGGTGCCGGACCGCCTGATGGGCGTCGATGCGGCGGCCGCTCTTCCTGCGGTTTGAGCCGTGCGCTGCCGCGGTTGAAAAAAGCAACAGATTCCCCCGAGATCCGTATCTGCGTGCTAGGTTTTGCGCAGGTGTAACAACGGGCATAATGGGGGAGTGGGGAGGGAGCGTGCTGGGATCTGATCTGAAGAACTCTAAGGAGAAGAGCTCAGTGTTAAGTGCATACGGTCGTTTGGGACTCACACCAGCACCCCGCCGCGGGCCTCCAGCAGCACCGCCCCTCCTAGCTGTGCCGTGGGCCCAAAAGCCAAAGTCTGTCCAATTGCAGAATGGCAGCGCCCAGCCTGCCCTTCAGACACAGCCCTGCTCGTCTCAGAGCCGCGTCGGGCTCAAGCGTGGCCGTGGGAGGACTGGGGCAGCTTCCTGCTTCGTCTCCGTCCAAAGGTCAACGACTGTGAAGTTAGAAGGAATGTCACCCTTAGCCCTGCATCGGCTGCATCAGCGAGCCTGGCTCAGTCACTGCTGTCCCCCCAGGTTTCTCCTCCCCAGAGGAAGCTTTCTGCACCCTTGCCTGCCCTGCCAGGCCCCACCTGCCCGCTCTGTGCCCCGGGTGCTCCCAGCGCTGCTGGGGTGCTGCATCCTGGCACAGCTGCTTCACGCTCTGTGTTCAGCACGATTCTGCTTTGGTTTTGGGAAGTTCTGGTGCGTTCCCCATCGCATCACCCAGGCAGAGCGCCTCACTGGTGTGCTACAGCTGCCTTTGCAGCTGGGTGCCACATAGGCACAGAGAGCCGTGCCAGTGCTCCAGCTCCTTCCTCCATGAGCTTTCCTCGCTCCAAGGTCTTCCTTGCTGCTGCAGGGCTTGGGGAAAGAGGTGAGGAGCAGGAGGTGAGTGCTGGAGCTGCTGCCCAGCCTCAGCTGGGAGGCCTTCAGGAGCATCACCTTCCTGAAGAGGGGCTGCAGGCTCAATAGAGCTGGGAAGAGAGCTACAAGAATCTATGAAATGGCAGCTGTTATCTCAGGGGCTGTTATCTCCGCTGACTGGTTGTTGCACGGACTGAGAGTTTTCTTTAAGGAATGAAGTCTTGGGCTGCTCAGGTTTTGTGATGATGATGATGATTATTATTATTTTTCTCATCTTATTTTGGAAGCAGCTCTCGGCTGAGGTAGATGCCGGAAGCAAACAGGTGATGGCAGTGCACGATCACTGTGTAGAAGATGATGGCTGCCCAGCAGGCTGTCACCCAAAGAAAAAGGGATGGTGCTACACTATCATGCTGAAAGAAAGTATTCAAAACATAATTGCAGTCTACTAAGGGAGTTTTACTTTTGTTGCTCTTACTCTTTTCCCCCTCTGTGTTCTGCATCCATAGTCTGGGCCGCGCAGTTGTTCCAGAGCTGATGATCACTGATGTGGCAGGGGGTGATGTTGAATGGAATTAGGATGCTGGATTAAGGCGTCTGCTATGACATGGGCTTCCAACCTTTTGGCTTGCCTGGGCTGCATGAAGAGGAATTGTCCAGGGCTGCATCTATGAAGGTTGCTCTGAAAGTAATGCCTCCTCATTATTTCCGTGTAAACTGCAAGCGATACGGAGAGCACAATAACACTATTTAACAGAGCACATTCTCAGCTACGAAACACGCTTTTTTAACGGTCACCACCATTAGCTATGCATTTGCAGCAGTGATGGGCAAGGGCCTGCATGCCATGCTTGTAACAATCTGCATCAGCAAAGATGATCTGCTGTCACCGCTGCTGAAATGTACCACCCACCGCCTCACTGTGCTCACAGCCGCTGTTTGCTGTCCATCAACGTTCAGCAAGCATCACCAAATATCAACGGGGGACATTTTTTCCACATGGAGGAATTTGATGGCACGTCTTTGCTTCATACGCACTTCCATCTCAGATGCCATTCGGTCAGACTGCCCCTCTGCTGCCATCTGTCATAGGGCAGCAAAATGCCATACCGCCGACATCCGCTTCTGACAGCATGGGCCAGCATCATCAAATATGTAGTTAATGTATCTAAGTAAGTGGCAAAACTTATATATATGCATTTATTTATTAAAACATATAAAAAAAAGGAGCGGCAAAAGCATAAAACTGGTGGCATGTCACCTTGTTTTTGTGAAGCCAATGCAGCAGTCTGGTTCAAATGCAAGAACTGCACTTCGTAGTGAGCTCTCAAGGTGTTTGTCAGAGATCTTTTGATGAAATGTTGCTCTTTCTGTGCTTCGTCCTTGAAAGCAGTTGTTCACAAGGGTACTTACTGCCGAAAAACAATGACGTGAATAAGGTGGGACTGTGAAGTGAGGGGTGTTTCTCTCTGGTGAGAGAGGGCTGATAAAAGTCTGGTAAAGAGACGTGATCACCCAAACTCGAACCAGATATAAACATCTCACATAGGATAGAACTATTATTTAACATTATTATTAACTTAAAGTGGCACTTAAAGCAAAGAGCAGCAGGTTTTCTGCATGGCCCCTCCAGCTAAATACTGGGCTAAGTAGTGCTTGGTTTGGGCATCTTGCAGTTCTTCCTTTTGTCCAAGGAATGTGAGTGGTTTGGTACAGATTTCCATTACATGCAGCTTGACTGTAGTCAAACGCCTATTTTAGTTTGAAGGTCTGAAGATTACTTTACGCAGCAAAGGTAAGAGCAAAACTGCAAAGCAACAGAGCAACATATGGCGAGGAACTGAGAGAGCAAGAAAAGATAAATGACCTAAATAGTAGGAAATGGTATGATGGGAAATATGGGTAGAATAAATGTCTTGGACAGGGCAGAAATTCAGCTCCAGGAATGCAGTCTTGGCAGTAGCGTCCCAAACAGAGAACGCTGTTTCTGAGGAAGTGCAATGTACTTGCACTGTCGTGAATTAAACTCAGGTAATTTATTGCAGCCTGCAAGTAGTGGCAGTGCAGAAAACCAGCCTGAATGGAACCGAATATGTTGCTATAAATTTTGTAGCCATTGAGACCTGTGGAGTTGCTGTGCATTTCTAATGTCAGGTAATGCCTAAAAGAATTCAAGGAACAAAAAGCAAGCCTTTCCAAGATGCCAGCTCAAGGAAATCCAGTTTCTAAGGGTAGAAGAAGGCTGGAAAGGAATGCCAGCATCTGGACTTTTGGTGTTGTCGTGTTGAAGGCTTAAAAACCCAAAGCCTGAAGAACTACACAAGCTGCCCAGAGCTCGGAAGAAGTTCTTCATGATGAGAACAAGCGCGTGGAATACTTAAGCCTTCATCCTGTGCAGAACCTGACTGTCAAAAAAAGGGTTTACAGTGGAGAGCGGAGCTTTATCTACTCTTAAATAGGACCGCAATTTCCCTCCACCCATTTCTACCCAAGATCTCAGGTTGGGGCATGCAACGAATCAACCACAACAGAAAAGGTGGCTGTTCCTCCACCTCCCCATGTAAATGACTCTGAAATCTTCAGTTTTTCTCACAGAACTCACAGTGAGAGCTCTGAAGCAGCACGTTTCCAACCTCTGACTTGTAGTTGAAGGTGTCCCTCTTAATAGACACCAGCCAGTGGGCCATCAGCAGCTTAACAGTCCATGGGAGCTTCCAAGGAAGTGGCGGCTGATGGTCAGAGCTGGGGGATAACTCTGAGGATGGCACAGGGCTGATAAAAGGATTAATCAGTAACAGCATGGAAAGCTGCAAGGGCAGGTTTGTCTGACACTGGTGCTGAGGATTATTTCATGCACTCAGTGCTCCTAATTGCTTTCCTCCCCAGAAGTTCAGTGTGCAGCTCTGGGATGGGCTTCCTAGAGCTTTCCCCAGCAACCTGGATAAGATTTCCTTCTATATGCCGGTTCTTCCAGCAGGCTCCTGCATTTGAGGTGTGCTGATTAAACTGATGGGGGCAGAGGACGTGAGGCGATGCCTCCTCTCCCTTCCTTCATGGCAAAGATAGAACAGTTCTGCAGATTTAAGCTGCAAACTATCCCAGCTTCACTCCGCAACTCCACTTTTCTTGGAATTTTTATGTCTTTTTCTCTGGAAATAAAAGTCTGATTTTCTTCCTGCCACCTGCTCTTCCCATAGGAAAAAGCTGTTCTGATATCGTGAAGGTGCCTCCACTCCCAAGGGCAAACTAAGGACATTTCAGCACACTGATCTGCAGGAAATTTCAGTGACCAAATTCAATCTGTTGCTGGAATAGAGCTACTTTTTCCACAAAGCAAGTAAAGCCTTGCAGAGAAATCTCAGCTTCTGTCTTTGGGTATTTCCAAAGCAAAATGACATCCCTCAGCCAAAGTGGAAGGCAGTCAGGTCTGGCAAAGTGAGAAAGAGAATCTGAAACTGTGCTTCATTTTAGCACCTTGTGTTGAAGCTCAGCATCGTGAGCGCTGCTCTCCCAGCACTGTGGGTCAGTCCCACTTCCTGGGAGGAAAGCAGTGCTGCTTGTGGGCCACCCGAGTTCCCTCAGCAGGATCACACTCCCAAGAATCACAAAATGGACTGTCTTCTTCATGTTTGTATGGACAGAAAGTCAAGCAGAGAGACGCAGGACAGCCAGGGTTCAATGTGCTGTTAGGCACAAAGCCCATAACAGCGTGAGGCTGCCTTGAAAATCCCAGCGGAGGCTTCCCTGTTCATACTAAAGATCTGCCTGGTTCTGCAAAACATCTTTATTTCAGGCCGGATTCATTAATTGAATGCTCACAGATCAGGCAGAGGCCAGCAGAGTATATGGGAAGGTGTTAATTCATTTACCTTTGGAGTGCCAGAACATAATCTAAATATCCATTTTAATGTCAGCTGCCTCGGAAGACAAAATGCTCTTAATAAAGAAGCAACTGGGGCAAAGAAATGGTGGAATGAAGATAGCAGGGGTTAGCTCCCAAAGATGGGTGAGTTTGAGATGTGAAGGGATAACAAAGCCACCCTGCATGCAAACAAACGTTTCACAAACATACCTGTATAAGAGGATCTGTGACTGCAGCCCCAGAGAATGAGACAGGATGTGTCATTTTATTTTAAACCAATTTCCTGCCAGACTCCTTGCGGGAAGCACAGCAAATCCAAGAGCCCTGGGACTGTAGGTGACAGCAGCCACTGCGTCCCAGCGCTGCTCCCAGACCTGCTGCCCAGCAGCTGCTGCAAACCAGCCCGGCAGAGAGAAATGTTTTAGCAGACTGATAGAGCTGGGATAGCGAGATGGGCTCCTGAGC
Source organism: Alectoris magna (assembly GCA_030625065.1). Lineage (NCBI taxonomy): Eukaryota > Metazoa > Chordata > Aves > Galliformes > Phasianidae > Alectoris > Alectoris magna. The sequence continues at coordinate 8,730,990 of CM060576.1, read as the reverse complement.
ACATCGACACCCTTCTCTGGGTCCTGTAGTCCTAGAGACTGCAGTGATGGTGGTGAGAGATCAGCAAGGATTTTACAGGCCGATCTAGGCAAGGGCTTCCATATCCATGTTAGCTGTGTCACACCAGGATACAGCCACACTGCTGCCACAGCAGGAAATCCTCTATTTGGGCATTTATAAGCTCCCTAGAATAATAATACAGAAAAGCATAAGGCAGAGGAGATACGAATTTCTTGCCAAGATAGTGCCATGCACATGGGGGCCACAGCACGGTGCAGTGCCAGTTCTCTTTCATTTTCTGTTCCTTATTTGTGGCTCTGTGGCTTTGCTCAGCAAGCTTCACCGACGCAAGTCCCTGTGCACACATCCACTGCTTTGTGCACACAGTTTCTCTCTCCATTCAATTACTTTCCCAGATTGTTCAGAAGGTTGTGTGGGTCTGTGTGCAATACAGGAGATAGCCGTGAACAGCTCACTCAGAGGAAAGAAACAGAGAATGGCTCAAGCATTCACGGTCCTTTCCACAGCAGATTCTTAGACTCCAGCACCATGTGGTGTCCCAGACCTCAGCCCCCTCTGCCTGCACCCCTGCACGCAGTGGCTGCACTCCTATTCCTGCTCTTGGAGCAGTAACAGCAAAACGCAGACCAGGAACCAGCCAACATATCCAGTAGGGGCACAGGCAAATCTAATGTGATTCGTGATCAGTCACAATCAAGCAAGAAAGCACATTTTTTGGCACTCATTCCTGGGGGTAAGGATTCAGGACAAATTCTTGATGATATTCAAAGAAAGAATGAAGTAGAAGAGTCTGCAGCCAGCTCACAGAAGGAAAGGAAGGCACATTAACCCGGGGCACGATTTTTGCGAGCTGCCCGCTGCACTGCTGGGTGAGGAGGGACGTGTGTCCCACCGCTCACCTCCTCCAGCTGCTCCTGGATGAAGGAGTGAGGCTGTGGGAGGCAGGGCTGGATGTGGTGCTCGTGGCTCTGGCAGTGCTCTGCTCTCCTGCTTCCCTGCCCTGGGATGTAGCAGCTCCTGAGCAGGGTTGGACAGAAGTGGGGTGGACAGGCCAGAGATGCATGTAGGTATCTGCTCAGGCTGTGGGGCAGGTTGGGTGGCAGTTGTGCTCAGCAGGTCCTGTGGATGAATGAGAACGCCCGGAAGAAACCATATAACAGTGTTTTCCTTGGCATGGGAATCAACACGTCCTTCTCCCCTTCCTTCAACCCTGCTTACAAGCTAGTGACATGGGGTGACGTTTTTTCCTTAGTGGTTTTATAGAGTCTGTGAGATAAATCGCTGCCTGGTAAGGAAAACGAGCTCAGCACGGCTTGTCACAGTGGAGGGTCTTGTGAAATCATAACATGGTGACCTCCGAGTAGGAACAGAGGCAAATCCACACTACTGCCACAGCACCACGTCCTGCCCCCTTGGGAAATGGACTCAGTCAAATCCCATTGTTTGCATCGCTGACAGTTCTGAGCCTGTGCTCCTATCTTCAAAGGGCAGTTATGATCCCTCCCAGCATGTTCCTTTGGTGCTCATTTCTCCGTGGTCTTCTACACCCGTGTATCTAAACAATGAAAAAAACAGAAGCTGCAATGCCACCATCCCCATCATCATCATAATTGGCCAGACCTGCTGCTAGCTGTGCATTGCTCAAGCTGTCTTTCTTCCATAACCATGGCAATAAGATATTCCTGGGCACAGAGAGCAGGCAGTGCTGGTTGGGCACGGCACAGCGATGGTGGTGGCCCAGACGGGCCCTTTCCCAGGCTCTGTGCTGCTGCAAACACCCACTGTGCCCACCCTGGGCTCAGCTGACACGTCTCTGTGCAGTCCCAGGCAGGGATGTGTGAGCCGGCACAGCCTGCAGGCACCAGGCAGAGGGAGCCCCTTGGGAACAAAGGAGAAATAGCAGGCCCAGCCTGACCCTGCCCTTGGAGCACAGTTCTCCCGCTGTTGGTGAGGTTCAAGTTCGGCTGGTGAGGCTGGAAACACTGGAAACATTGCTTCATGCATGCCACAGAGCAGAAAGCACCGAGTCCCAGGACTCTTCTTCTCCAGAGGCTGCAGTGTCAGCTTGAGCCTCGTGAGGAAATTAACTCCTTCCTGCTCAAGGATGAGCTCTGCACTCCCTGCAGCAATAAGTTAACATGGCCACAGCAGCTTCCTGCATTGCAGAGGACATGTGCTGGGACCCAGGCACCAACCTCAGCCTTGAGCTTCTCTGTGCCCCCAGGATCTCTCCTCTTGCTGCACACCCCATCTCGCTTTTCAAGAACCATTTTTCTACTTAACCACCAGCCCCAACTTTCAAAGTTAATTGGGGCTGGGGAGGTATAAATAGATGCTGGACCAGATGGAATCTCTGCTGTGGTTTATAGCTAGCTGAGCCATCGCATGTTCCTCTCGTAGCCTGAGCAAGGGCAGTATTAATTATAACACTGCCCAGGCAGATTGCATGGGAGGTTACAACAGCGATGCTCAAGCTGAGGTTAAATATAACCTGGCCAGGACGTTTTGCTGAGTGAGCACGACACAGACAAGCAGCACAGTTTGCAGGGCATTTCTGCAGCAAGCTACAGGGCAGCAGGCATTTTGCTTTAAGAAATCGTTGGCCTTGCACTTTCCCTGCACTGCATGATGTACAAAATGCGTCTCAGTGTCACACAGCATTGTCAGACATGGAGAAATCTTTACAAAAGCTTCCTTGGGAGCTCTCTGCATCACAAGCTGAATCAGATGTGCAATTACAGAGCCACGACTTAAGAACCTAAAACCCTTCTAAGCTTGATAGAAAGTATCAGGCCTACAAACAATATGTAGGGAGAATTTAATCTTGCAGAGGCTGCCGTTATTTGCAGGGAGAGATTGTGTTTGGGATTAAGAGCCAAATTACTGCATAAGTTTTTATTAAGTCTTTATATTTTCAGCCATACCTCAGTATGGCTGCTTTGGGACAGGATCCTGGTTTTACGATGGACATAAATCCAGAAAAATATTGCAGATTCTCTGAAATGGGCAAAATATAAGCAGAAAAAAATAAAGAAAAAAAAAGAATTTGTATCCTATCTGAGCTGCTGATTACTTAAAGCTTAAACACAAACATTTCATTAACGCATGTAATTTTCTGGAAGGCACCAAAAGGAGGCAAAAATATCTAATTTTCCCAGCATCCTTGGAAACCACAAGAAGCCCTGGGGGATTACAGCCAGGATGGTTGGGTTGGAAGAGACCTTAGAGCCCACCCAGCTCCTCCTTGCTGTTAGCCGGCCACCCCCCAGCTCAGGCTGCCCAGGGCCCATCCGTGGCCTCAAGCACCCTCAGAGATGGGTCACCCACAGCTCTGGGCAGCAGTGCGGGGTTCCCACCACCTCTGGGTAAAGAATTTCCTCCTCACATCTGACCTAAATCATGGGATCACACGGGTCTGCCTTTAGCACAAAGACCCCCAACTTTGGATTGAGGAAGTGCACTCAGCTCCTTCTCTGTGCTGGCAGCTGCCTCCCCAACTCCTCTCTCCTGCATTCAGCTGCAGCCCTGGTGGCACCGTGGCCCTGCAGCACCTGGCACACCGGTGGTCCCCGGGCTGGGAGCTGCGGGACAGGGAAGCAGTCAGCACGGGGCAGTGGGCAGGGACATGTTCAGCAGGACCAGGGCAGGTTGCTTCTTGCAGAAGTGAGGATGAGCACTTCTGATTTATGATGGCAGAGGGAAGTAATTTGATGTCTTCTGGCAGCCCTACTCCTGTATGAGCCATAACTTAATCACAGCTGTGTGCAGAGCTGGCTTGGCGTGGAGGCAGTGGCTGGACCCACTGCCGGCGAGGCTGCAGCCAGCTTCATTCCAGGGCACAGCAGCTCAGTGCTGCGATGCCAGTGCTGAAGGGACTCAGCGCTGGGCTACCTCCCTGTGCCCACCCAGGGGGGAGAGCCATCCTGAAGCCTGGTGGGAGCCCCAGCTCAGGCACAGATGAGGCAAAGCTAGCCCCTGCCTGTCCCAGTGCCGGACTCCCCAAGTTCCCTGCTCATCCCCAGGGTCCCCAGGCTGCTCCCACTGCGCTGCTGGGTGATTAATTCAGCGTGAGTAATTTTGAGCAGATGATCTCATTCCCCTGTTTCCTGCTGTTTCTCCTGCAGAGGAAAGGAGAGGAGAGGGTGGTGGTGGCAGCAGGGGCAATGCAGTGTGCCCCCCCGGGCTGGGGTCCCCATGGCCAAAGACAATATCCATTGGAGCCATCCCCACATATTCGTGGGAGCAGAGCACAGCTTGAGAGCACTTGGTGCTGCGAGCTGAGCAGAAGGAAATTTGCTGGCAAATTGATTTCTCTCAACAGAGGGCAGTTTAATCATTTAGGCTAATAAGGGCTCAATTATGACTTTGCACCGAGGCCAGTGTTCAGGGCAGCAGGCGGCTGCTGTGGCTGGAGAGCACCTTCGATGCTCAGTCCCTGGGGCTGGGACGAGACCCGCTGTGGGGTGGCCAAGACACCTGGGATTGCCAAGCTCTGTCCTGCCAGGGGACGGGGAAGGTTGTGCCCCTGCACCACAGCCACAGCCATGGTGGCCTTTACAGAGTGGCAGGGACACGCCAGGAAAACCCATTGCACATGGAACCCTCTAGCTTCCCACCAAGAGACCTGGCAGTGCTAAAGGAACACGAAATGGTCCTAACCTTTCAGCCCTTGCTGAATTGCTGAGTGCATATGGGTGTATATAGATGCAGATCTACAAATATAGATTTTCATATACAGCTCCATTTTAGTTGTTTCCCCCTCATCTTGCAGGTGGAGCGGGGCTGCTGCTGGCCCTGGGAGGACTGTGGGCGCAGGGCAGCCTCAGCACAGCACTCCCATCCCGCTGTACCACTGAGCACCTGGAGGGAACCCTGGGAAATGGGATGAGATTAGCAAAGCGGTTGAATTATTCTAAGCTAATAAATTACCCAGTCCAGATGGCTCCCACCATGAATACTATTAAAGAGAAAAAGTCAGGGTAAATTAGGAGATTTGGGACTAACGCTTTTAATTCCTGTGCAGAAGATGCGCTGTGGGTGGGAGCAGCCCCAGCCCCATGGCTGCCCCCTTGCAGCCCTGCATGGAGGAGGATGTGCAGCCCCATTGCTCTTGTCCTCCTTCCACTCCTGTTTCCCCCAGGACACCTCGCTGAAGGCTGTGGGGCTATTTCCCTGCCCTGCATGCTTAGCACAGCATCTCCTGCCCAGTGGTGTCTAGCTGAGGATGGACATGCAGAGCACATTCTTATTTGGTCAGGGACAGGGAGAAGGGAACTGCCTCCTGCCCCGGGGATGGGGACAATGGGTGGCAGTGTGTTTGGGTTCGGGATTACCCTGATGAGATGTAGGGCTCAATATTTGAGGAGGTCAGAGAAGTGGTGGGAGTGGGGGAGCATGGAGAAAGGGATGTTTGGAGATGGAGCATCCTATTAATTTCCCTGCTTGTACAAAAGGTCATCAGCAAACCAAAGAAGCATCAGTGAGAACCACTGCTGGGCAGGGAGTGCCATGCTGAAGATACCAAAATCTGCATGACTGAGGGAATCGGGAGAGTGAGGTGTGGGGGTGGGCAGGAAAACCTTCCCTTGTCCATTTATCTTGTTTTTTCGACTCTTTTGGAGGTTACTGTGACCACCATGTGTTCCCAGCCCTGCGCTGAAGCTGTGCTTACCCAGAAATTGATTCGCCACGCTCGAGAGGGAAGGAAGCACAGATTAAATGTAAGCTATTTGCTCAGGATCTCAGTTATGCAACTGGACATCGTAGATTAGGGAAGGTGACCTCCTGTAGCGTGGGGATTTACTGACATGTTCCAGCAGATTTTACACATCCTGGGATCCAGCGCAGCTCAGGATGGAGGAGAAAAGCACTGCATTGCGAACTGTCACTGCCTCTGTTTGCTGAAAGGCTTCTGACTGACAGCAGCTTGTCGTACTGCCAAACCGGGCCTGGGGGACTGCGGGGTGACAGCAGCAGCTCTGGGCAGCTGTGCAGGGGCTGTGCCCTGTGACATCCTGGCACGGACAGGGCCACCTGCTCAGCGACATCTCCTCCCCCCATAGCCCTGAGCTCCCTCTGGTCCTTCTCTGCTTTATCCCACCCTTCAGATCCTTCTGAACGGCCCAGGTTTGCTTTCTTGATGTGCGATCTTGCAAATGGAAATGATTTCCTAGCAAAGCATCTGCTCCTCAGGCAGCGGCTGTACCACTGCAGCCATCCTGCAGGAGACGCCACTGGTCCTTCGTGCAAACGTTACGTGAAACAAATAAATCAATTAAAGCAGTGGGAGCAGCGGAAGGTTTGGTTGCCTGTGCTGGTAAATACCAGAGCTACCAGGGATAACTGCCCTGCAGCCATGCCTGGGTGGTTACTGGGCCCTGGGACACCTGCCTGCTGACGGAGTGGTTCAGCCCATCTGGTTGGTGCTGTGCTAGCTGGGAAATTATTTCTTTGCTTTGGCTTTAAATGATGAATCGTTGCCTGACAGATTATCCTTTGTTTATCTCCCTTTGTTCCAGTGGCCCTTTTTGCTGCCTACCCTGGGCAGGAGCTGGGAACAGGGGCGGTCTTCCCAGTGATTCCCAGCCCCACGTTCAGGGCAGGGGCTCTAGCAGGGCACAGCCATGGCCAGTTAGCACGGAATGATGCTTTGGGCACAGGTGGTGCTGCAGGGGGTGGGCACAGGGTGAGGGCACCTGTAGTGCTCCCCGCCTCACTCCAGCACCCCAACCCCAGAGCACACGGGGTGAGCCCATCTCTGTCGTTGCTTCTCTGTTTTCCCTTCCCCCAGCACAACGGTCCCTACAGCAGGAATGTATCAGCATTATTTGTGGTTTAGATAATTTCCCTCAGAAAAAATCCCTGGGCCACAGCTCTTCTGGGGGTGCTGAGCCCACGCTGGGTGGCTTTGCTGCTCTGCCTGAATCCCGGGGCAGCTGGGGCTGCACGCACCCTCATAGATTGATAGGAACAGGAATGCTGAGTGTTAAGACCCCGTGGCAGCTCCTCCTTTGCTTATAGGTGCTCCCAAAAGCTGGAAGCCAACGTTTGTCTGCATTTCCTGACAAAATGAGCACACGCTTCAGAACAAGGCTTCCATGCAAGCAAATTTGCTGGGGGTGGGTGACCATTCACGGGGACTTGTTCCCAACTCACTTCTGCATGCTCATGGGGGACAGCAGGCATGGGCAGGAGAAGGGGACCCCAGCTGCTAGCAGGATGGGGACACTGGCACTTCTCTACAGCGTGAGGCCTGCTCAGAGCACAAGCACCAGAACAAGGAACTGAAAGTGACAGAGCCTTCTGTAACTCGGCTGCGTCTGGGGTGGGGAAGCTGCAGAAGGTCACAATGACACTGGAGAGGAACAAGCGTGTTGTGTCGAACCCTGCTCAAGTTTTCGTGTCTTGGTAACAGAGTTGGAGCATCTATAACTAGCAGCAGGTTATTTTTGGCATCTTAACCTATTTTGTAGCTCCCAGGAGGATGAATCTGCTTCTGTTTGACTTTGCAAAGCCTGGATTTCTTTTTGTGTCTGCAGGATGCTGAAATCTGCATTAAAATTCTCCTGCCTCTGCCTCTTTTAGCACAAACGTGGGGTCCTGACAACTCTGCTCCTGCTTTACGCAGAGCACTGAGCCTGCAGCCCGGCATAGGGCTGTGCTGTTCAGGATACTGCTCAAAATAACCACGCATAAGGCTGTTATGACCCTAAAAAGCCCTAAATCTGAGCAGACACAATCTGAGGAGGCACACCTGCTCTCACAGGCGGCTCACTGGGCTGTGGGCATTGGCTGGAGGTCATTGGAAAGGCAGAGGTGGGTGCCAGAGTTGGAGTGCAGGGGATGGAGCAGGCTCCCGGAGGCAGCTCCCACAGCTCTCCCCATCGCTGCCGTGCTCTTCCCCGCACTGAGGATGCATGTGCCCCACATTCCCTCACTTCTGAAGGTGGGTGTCAGGTCTCTGGTCCTCCAAAACACCGTGTGACACCTGCTCTGCCTTTCCCCTGCTTCTCCCACATGGAGAATTAGAGAAAGGCAGGAAAATATTTAAGCCAGAACACGCAGACCCACCACAATCAAAGTACTTCACAAAACTGACTGCATTTCACTGGAATTTTGTTTTGAAAGCAACCCAACAAGAAAGCCTGGCAGCACGAAAACATCATCTTTCAGCATTTTCAGGAGAAGGAAGATCTTCCTGCTCCATTCCGAAAAGGCTTTTCACTGCTGAAATTGTTTCAGAAAACAGCTAAATCAAGCAGAAAGTAAATTACAGAATGAAAGCCTGTTGGGGATGGGTCCAGTTGCTGTGTTTTGCTGTGGTTGGCTGCTGGGGAAGGCAGCGCCGCTCTGAGCATCCCCATGTGCTTGGGTGTGCAGGTCCCTGTGTGCAGCACAGCTCCCTGCTGGAGAGCGGAGCTGATGCTGATGAACATTAACCCACATGTGTTTAATTAGACACTTCCTTCAGAAAAGAATAGAAATGGATGTGAGCCATCACAGCTCATGTTGACCCTACTGTATTGCACGGCCTATTCGGTTCCCAATGGATCTGAAGAAGAGCTGGTACCTTCCATGCTGATACTGAATGACTGCCAAATTCCTCCTTCCCTTCTTTCTCCCTTCTTCACCATTTTACTGAAACAAACCGCCAGCAATTCTTGGGCCTTGTACGACAAGGTAGTTATCTCTGCAGACAGCCAGCAGCAGATTTATTGACCTCTAAGATGCATTGAAACCATATTTTCTCTCATCTGACAAGCGCGCTATTTTATTAAAACAGTTTCTCAGCAATTCTGAATCACTGCTGCAACTCCATTTTGTCAAAAGCAAACTGAAGATGTTTTCCACCAGAGACAAGGGAATCGAACACAGCACTGCTCTATCTCCTGAAATGGAGAGCATCAATCCTGTGGTGTTAAGAATGGAGGCAAAAAATAAAAGGCAGGTTTTCAGACAGTAATGATAAACATCTTAATAATTGAACTTGAAAGTGAGGGAGTCTTTTTGGCAGCAATATTAACAAATACGGGGAGCTGATGGTGCCGTACTTTCAGTGAACATCCGAATGAGTGGGCCTCGTGTTTTGAAGATGGGCAGCAATTTGGATGAACCTGAAGATTTCTCTGTAGCGAAAGCGTGAATCCCAGAAGGAATTGCATTAGTGCTGTTGGCAGCGATGCCCTCCAAAAGATTGACAAAGGTGAATGACTGGACGAGCTTTCAAACGTTAAAAAAGTACTGAAATTAAATGTGAAGAGGGGAATAAAAATAAGACTGGTGAGATAAGAAGCAAAGTGATAAATTCGAGTACTTTGTGCAGAACGTAGTCTGAGTAAAAACATGAAAATATTATCTGTTTTTCCACTGGTGTTACCAGGAGCCAATGTATCTTCGTATACGGATGATAAAAAATACAATAGCTCTGAAACTACTAAAGCAATCCATGTACAAATTAATTCCCAGGTTATGCCTGCGGCACATTTACATTTGCCTTTTAAAATGAAACTCTCAGGAGGCCGACAATCTTCTCAGTCCCTTAAATCCCCTCCTGTGGGTTCCTACGGCCTAACAGAGGAGTCGCGCCACTGGGAAAACCAATCTGTTGATGACATACCTGACATGTGAACTATAGCACACGATCTGTTGGCTTTAGGACAGGTTACGTCAGAAGACAAAAGGTTGCTGAGAAGCCAAATGTTGGCTTACCAGTGAAGACTCCAGCACGTTCCTGAGGTCTCTGTTCATCTGCAAGGTGATGCAGTGTTGGAGGGTATGATGGCAAAACGTGTGTTGCCGCTTGGCTGGGCCGACCTTCAGTTTATAGTTACACAGGTGGAGTCACAGCTTCAAATTATTTATCTCATAGTCTTCTACAAGCAATCTGCTGGGGGCTTCTTATGTAACACTATTCCTATCGACTTCAGCAAAAACGCCGCAGTGTGAAAAATGTGCATAATGTACAACAAATTTAGCCCTGTTGGTACCTACAGACTTGTGAGTCCTTTCATCGTTTTTGGAACACGGTTCTAACAGCCTGGGGGAAGGAGGAAGGGGAAAAAGCAAGGAGGAAAAAGGGTAAAAGCAGCCTTGCAGGCAGCACCAGAAAATTACCACCACATTTTGCCAAGCTGCTCCCAGCTCTTAAAGGGAAGAAAAAGCATTTTTGCTTCTCCATGTTGTCCAGCTGCTCCATACTGCAGGACATGAGAGCAGCCTCAGTGCAGGCACCAGAGCCAGCCAGCACAGCCCTTGGAGATAGGTGTCCTCCAGTGAGTGCAGCAATTTCTCTTTCCTAGACACAGCTTTGCTGTAGCTGTGTTGTTGCATCACCACTCATTCTATAAATCTGTCAATGTCTATTCAAGCCCGGAGCAAATCCATTTGCTACAACTTCTACAAGTACTAAAGCCCATCTGTGGGAAGTCACACACAGGATTATTTCTGTCCTCTTCTCATTACAGACTCAGCAGTCTCATTTAAAAAGATATTTCCCAAAGCAGGCTGGGAATGTGTGCAAAGTAGTCCCAAAGCCAAAGGCTTCAGCCATACCAATGATGCTCAGTGGAGGGAGCAGAGACGGGGAGTGCTGCAGCATGGAACATCACATCCACACATTCTGGCAACTAAGAGACCCAAGTCCTAGCATTAGATGTACCCGTGTGTGTGCTCAGGGGAACGGGGTGCAGCCACAGCCCTTTTAGTCAGTTGGAGAAGTAAGCCTGAACCTTTCCAAGCATGACCTGGGATGTGTGCCATACTACTGCTATGTAATTTGGCTCTGCAGCTCTGAGCCGTCCAAATTCTCCAGCCATCATTACTTTGCTTGGTTATCATTCATACATTTCTATATGCTAGTTTGCTTGGAAGAAAGAGGTTGGAAATTTACAGCTAGAGTGGATCAGTCTGTATTTTTGGAATTGGAGCTAAATTACCCACCAGTTGAAGCATTATTGTGTTTTACAATAATTGCTGATTAAAATTCAAATGCACTAAATTCCACCTGTCATTCCCAGCATCTCCTCCTCTTGTGACAGTGCCAATGCCATGAGCGGCTATGAATGAAAGCAGAGAAGGAAGCAGTTTGCACCATTCCATGCTTTCATTCAGCCACAGTCTGTTCAATCCTCGCTCCTAAACCCTTAGGATATCTTCCACAAAATGTCTGCTCTGCAGGAGGGTTTGTACAATGAAGACACTGTGGCTCAGATTTTCAGGGGCAGCTCCTTTGTCTCTATACCAGTGCAGGACTGATGCCCATCTGCATGAGCTGCAGCCCTCTCATTCGTGGCCAGTCCACCTGCTACTTCAGTACACAGGCACTTATGATTACTGATCTGGTTTCCAGGTGGGCTTTTCTCTTATGAAGCCTTTGAGAGGAGCTAGATGGGCTGTGCAAGTCCTGCTTAACCTCTTGCGTTTTCTCCTTGGCCGTGGGATGTGCATCAAGACCATTTCTCTCCAGCTCTGTTGGAACTTTCCCATGACTGCACAATCTCCGACTGGTTAAACTCTCCAGTCCTTTCCTTCTCCCCTGATGCTTCCTCCAGTTCAGCATTTTTTGGCTTTCTTCCTGCTTTTGATTTCTCATTTTCTTTTTCCTCTCAAGCTCCTGCTTTCTGTGCCTAGCATTTCCAAGCCCAGAGAGCTGAGGAGTAGCACAGCCTCTGGAGAGGTGTTGTGCTTATAAATCAGGGCAGGGGATAATAAGCAAGTACCTGATCCTGAGATATTTTTCTCATGCAGGTGTTTCCTCTTCCCTTTTGCTTGTGGCTGAGTATTGCAACAGATGACACTTGTCTGCAAATTACTACTACCTGGACTTCATCGGTCTGTGCCCATGTTTCAGTCGATTGGATCTTCAGAAAAGAGACAGTCTGATTTAACACCCGTTTGTCCACTTCTGCTGTCTGAACCAAAGGGGGAAAGAAAGCCAATAAATCGACATTTGAGAAAGCAGAGTGAAGTAGAGATTGTCAACGGAATGATACCCCATAGCAGTACTCAACCCATTCATGCAGTCCTGCTCCCAATGGGTGGAAGTCACTGAATGAGCTGAAACTGAAGTTAGTAGATACCAACCGTAGGAACAGAGTGCATAATCTGTTGTGAAGCCTCAAATCTTTGTAACCCTTGGGAAAAGGTTGGCTGACAAATGTGAGAAGAAATGGGAATAGCAAGAAGAGGGAATGTAGGACTGAAAGATGATGGCTCAGCATCCCATTACTCACTTTCCCAGCTCTGTCTCCACAGTGGTTTAGTACCTTTGCAGGCTTGTTTCTGATAACTAAAGACACAGAGAGAGTGTGACAACAGGATATTAGAAGGGTAGAAAAACAGCAAGACTGGAAAATCTGCTTGTCAATGGGGCTTGGGGTTTAAAGAAGGGCAGTTCATTTTGAACTGCACTGTGCACAGCATGCTACACTGGTCAGACCCTTACAGCAGCACTTGCTATGCCTCGGCAGGGCACGAATGGGGCTGGACTGTTAAGAAACCAGAGCACTCTCAGCTTGTCTGGATTCCAGCCAGCAAAGGATGCTGTAAAAACCTGTCTGGCCGCTTTGGCAACGTTCACTATTTCCCATGGACAATGTAAGTTTGCTGAGGCTAGAAAATAAGAATGCCTATATTAGCAAAAATCTGAAGGTAGGCTTGAGATCAAAGCAGGAAATCTGCATTCAATTCCCAACTCCAAGAGAGCTTTTCCTTATGTGGTCTTGGGCAAACCAAGTAAAACTCCCATGCTTCATACCCTGCACTTGCATAAGAAAAATTATACTGCCTTCTGTTCTTTGTCTAGACTATGTAGGCAGTGAGCTCTTGGGGAAGAGAAAGTTTTCCACCATGTGTTTGTACAATGTCTGGCTCTTCAGGGCATCAGTCTTCGATATCCCCTCAACACATATAACAAGGAATAAAAAATAACAGTAATAATAAATAATGATCCTCTCACTCCAGCATACAAAAAAATAACTTCCCAAGCTGACCTGGACATCTAAGACTCAAGACAAAAAAAAAAATAAGCAATGTGACTAGTCGGAAGAGAAAGAGAAAGTAGGAAAAATCTATCAGAGCTTTCCATGGTTCAATCCATCAGAGCCTGCTTCACTGGGGAAACAATCAATGAACCTCTTCCACTGGAGCCGCCACAGACAGGCTGTTCTGGAGGCAGTAAATCCTTGCATTTTTTTGTTCTCAGTTACGCTCAGCTTATTTACAGCCTCGCAGGAATCTTCCTCCTTGCTTATCCTCGCTCTTCTGAGTTTCTCCCAAGGATCATTCTGTTCATGCTGACCAGCGAAGAGCACTTCCAGGCTAACAGGTGCCAGCTTCACTTCAAATCCTTACTGCCCTTAAACAAGCTGTTTCCTCCTGGCACCCGGACTTTAACTGTCTCTCTGAATTCCAGCTGATGACGTATTTTGTTTTATTTTAAGGCAGAGGTTTTTGGTTTAGGATGTTTTGGCCCAACTAGAAATCAAGTAGCTGAGTTAGGCAAGTCTCTGTCGTAAGAAACATGATCTTAAAGCAGGCAAAGGAGAGGTAGGTGACACCAAAGCTAAGGGATGATGCTGGGAGCACTCAGATCGTGCACTGGTGAAGAAAGCAAAGGACAGAGAAGAGCACTAAAAGTCACTTGGCTTCTGTGGGAGCAGAGATCAGCCATCCAAACCACAGGCTGGGCTCTGTCCATTACGTACTATTCCCTCTGCCATCACTGTGCTTTCAAAATGCAGGGGAACAAGAGACATTCAGGTGACTACAGCATAAAGGCAAGACTAAATTGCTGTTCCTTATTTAAAAACTTCCTCTTTGAACAAATGGAAAGCAGCTCTCAGCACTTCTAGGTAGCTCCTGGGAACCTGGAAGCAGATTTTGATTCACAGATGTCCTTTGCTCCTCGGATTGCGTGCGCTGCCAGGACCGGTAGACAGGAGCTGTCTAACAGCTTTAATGCACTTGGATTTGTCCCTATAGCTTCTGCTAATGCCTTGATTGGTGCTATTGAAATCTCTTCTTAAGCATATGGTAATACATTCCTCACTGATGTTCTTGCCTTTCAAAACTCAGACCTGGAGTCATCATTGTCTGTAATAAGTTCACTCTGTTCTTTCTGCTTTACAGCCTGCCCATCCTTTGATGAAGGAATTAATGCTGTTCCAGAGCAAATTCTGATTAGTTTTTGGATTAAGAAATGCGCTTGCTATTGATAAGCCTCCCAAACTCTGTTTAGCATCTGAAACACAAACGACCTTTGTTATTCCATATGGATCACCAGTAATAAAAATTGTGTATGCCAGGGCTAGGGAATGAGCCTTCTTACTAATGAGCCTTAATTACCCTGAAAAGCCTCACCTGGGTCCCTCAATAGGCACTCCATTTAAACTCCATCCTGCAGCCTTCAGTTCTTACCTGTGCTGTGTTGGAGGTGAACCTGCTTCAGATGCATTCCTGGGCTGGTGCCCTGACTTTTTTTGGCTGACCTTGGAGCCAGTGTGCCGTTAGGACCTCCTGCCCACGGTATGGGGCTCTGCCTGATCACTGAGGGTGCTCCTGTGCTGTCACCTCCTGGCTCCCCTGCCCAGGGGACAGCACTGCTCGCATGACTTTGGCAGCACAAACATGCTGCAGCCCTGGTAGGACTTTCAGGGGACTCTGTGGGTTTATTTATTAACTATTTGAGAGAAAAGTACAGCTGTTATTACAGGCTATAATTCTTATGCGTTTTACTGTGCACAGAAATGAAAAGAAAAGCAATGCTTGCAAGTGTGAAGTTTTTAGCTCTGTTACAGCCTTAGAGCACTAGTGGGTTTGAGGCGAGTGCTAAACGTGACCAATCCCAGAGTGTTCTCCCTGGTCCTCTTCTGTTTTCTGTAGTGGGGCTCCAGCACTTGAAAACATACTTTACTTTCAGATTGCTATTCTGTAGCACCCAGCTTACAGCAGTTTAGGCGATGTTTTTTCCATGACGATGACTCTGGGCTCTGATCTGCATTTTGTAAGAGCACTGGCAGGCCTGTTCTGCTGTATTCCATGGGGTGGCTCTTGGTGGTGATGAGGGGTGAACGGAACAAGTGTGTGAAGAACATCTTCCTTTGTGTCATGAGATGACAGCGTCTTTGATGGGGAGAGCAAGCCACAGACAAAAAATGTGCTTCATCTCCTCCCTATCTAAAGCTTAGCTGCAGTGAATAAGGTATGCTGGGTTCCCTCCCAAATGGGTGGGCTGATGTCATGATGTCTATGCCACTTCAGAGCAAGCAGTGTTCAGCTCCTCCGGACAGCTGGTGCTTCTGAGCCAGTGCCAGCAATTCTTTGTGAGGAGTGCCAAGAGAGAAATCCAGGCAACTAGGAATGAGCTAAAATTCACTCTGTTTCTGCGGCACCCCAAATTCCCACCAGAATCTGTCAAATGGTGTTGCAGAACCAGCCTAAAATCTTAGTTGGAACAGGTTCTGGAGACCTGTCCTCACTACGTGTGCTGGGCCTTGGGCACCAAGGTGGGAGGAAGCCTTGATCTGCCTGGGGGCAGGAAGGCCCTGCAGAGGGTCCTGGACAGGCTGATCACTGGGCTGAGGCCAGTGGGATGGAGTTCAACAAGACCAAGTGTCAGGTCCTGCACTTTGATCACAACAACCCCACACATTGCTACAGGCTTGGGGCAGGGTGGCTGGAAAACTGTGTGGAAGAAATGAACCTGGGGGTGTTGGTTGATGCTTGGCTGATCATGAGCCAGCAGTGTGCCCAGGTGCCCAAGAAGGCCAACAGCATCCTGGTGTTATCAGAAACAACGCAGCCAGCAGGACAGGGAGGTGATCGTCCCCTGTGCTCAGCTGTGGCGGGGCTGCACCTCGAGTGCTGTGCTCAGCTGTGGGCCCCTCACTGCCAGACAGACATCGGGGCCTGGAGCGTGTCCAGAGAGGGCAGTGGGGTGTTATGGGGAGCGGCTGAGGGAACTGGGATGGTTCAGCCTGGAGAAGAGGAGGCTCAGGGGAGACCTTATTGCTGTCTGCAACTCCCTGCAGGAGGTTGTGTGAGGTGGGGGTCGGCCTCTGCTCCCAGGTAACAGCAACAGGAGGAGAGGTGATGGCTCTAAGTTGTGCCAGGGGAGGTTCAGGTTGGAAATTGGGAAAAAGTTCTCAGAAAGAGCAGTGGCACGGCGGCACAGGGAGGTGGGGGAGTCACTGACCCTGGAGGTGATCAAGAACTGTGGAGATGTGGCGCTGTGGGCAGTATTGGTGGTAGGTGGATGGTTGGACTTTGATGGTCTTAGAGGTCTTTTCCAACATTAATGATTCTACGGTTCTTCATTTTTATTACTTGGTGTTTGACAAGATGCGTCTGGGAGAAGGAAGGCTCTTTTGTTGATGAATGCTGCTGACAGCAGCCTATGGCCACGGGATGGGAGAGGGTGAAAGGCAAGGACATGCAAAGCGCGGTTTTAAATGCTCCCACAGCTCGGCTGAGAACGGGGCTTCTGCGGGGCGCCGGGAACCTTCTGAGGCTGGTATGGGACGAAACACGTTCGAAGTCTTTTTTTCCGACGGGAGCAGACAGGGCCCCTCAAGCGCAGCCCTCGCCCCGCGGACCGCCCTTCTGACAACGATCTCCTCGATCTGAAGGTGCGATGTTTATTTTTCCCGGACTGGACACGCTCCCACCCCTGCCAGGCAGGGCCTGCGGACCGGCCCCAGGCGGACCCTCACAGCCGAGAGAAGCAGGAGCAGCGGCGAGGCGCAGCCCGGCCCTCCCTTCGTGCCGCCATTGGCGGGGCTGGGCTGGGCGGTGGGGGCGGGGGGGCGGGGCGGGGCGCCGCTCAGAGCGCCGGGCGGCAGCAGGTGGCCGCGCTCCGCATCGGGCTCCGCGCTCCGCTCCGCACCGCCTCGCCCCGCCGCCTCGCCGAGGCCCCCGCCGCAGCCAAGACGCCGCGGGCCGTGCTCCGAGTGAAGAATGGGGCGGCCAAGCTGGCCAAACCGCCGGCGGCGGCGGCGGGCGAAGCCCCCGGAGGTGCCCCCGGCTCCGGGCTCTTCATGGAGCGGTCGCAGAGCCGCCTCAGCCTCTCCGCCTCCTTCGAGGCCTTGGCCATCTACTTCCCCTGCATGAACAGCTTCGACGAGGAGGACGCGGGTACGGGGGGGCTGCGGGGCTCCGCTGATGGGGCGGGGGGAGGCGGGTGTGGGGAGGCGAGGCCGCGGGCAGCGCCCTGCGGGAGAGATGTGCGGGGCCGAGGCTGCGCGTGTCTGTCTGTCCGGGGGGGACGCAGTGTGTGGGGCAGTAGACACGGTCGTGGTGGGCTGTGGGGTGCCGGCAGGGCCCTCCTGCCCCCACGGAGCGGTGCCCATCTTGTGCACTGGACTGGGCGCTGCAAGTGTGCCTGTGCGAGAATAGATGAAGGATTTTTTTCACGCACTCGCTCTTCTCAGAGCAAAATCGAGGTATGTGCAGATGAGCAGCTGAAGCTTCAGTCTTCTCCTTGTGCCGAACTCCCTCCTGTGTGAGGCATTAAAGGACGGCGCTAAGGGAGGAGGTGGTTTTGCTGCTGGACATTGCATCCAGCCGGCTGCTGATTTATGTGCAATCAGCTCCCGGGATGATTGTTTTGGGCTGTCATTAGCACAACACACCATGCTGCTTTCAGGATGGGGGAGCGGGGGAATCATTCCATTTAACAAGGGTTAAGTAGATCATGAGATGAGTACAAAATCCTTTTGGAACGGTTGCAGTGATTTCTGCCTGCTACACGGAGACAGTTGGCTGTGCCCATAAAATAAAGCCAGGCTTCAAGGAGAGGGTGAGCAAAGTGGGATAGCAGTGGGACTGAACAGCAAAGGAAGGGCGCTGGGAGTGGAGGGCAGCACAGTAACTACATGGGGAGTGAGGGCACACCAGGGAGTGGATGGTGAGCTGTGTACGAGCACTTCATCCATCCCCAGTGGCTCACTCCTAAATGAGTGATGCTTTTTGCAGTACACTCGGTGCCAGAGACTGAACGTGAATCCTCTGAGCAGCAAATGATGAAAGTTGGTAACTAAGGCATGTTTTAGCACGGCCCATGATGGTTGCGTCCATCAAAATGCCGGCATGCGCCTTTGTTAGCTCATTCCAGGATGTGCAAATGCCAGCAGGAATACATGGGCAAATCAGCACTGCTGCACCTTTAACGTTGTTGTTTCTAGAGGAATTGACGTAAGAATAAATTCATCATCTGTGTGATTAACTTGTGATTGTCATCAGCATCTTGCGAGGATGCCAGGGCACGGGATTGTGTCCCCCAGTGGGAATATATTTAATTTTGTTCTCAAAATGTTGCTCGTTATTTATTTTCAGTTCAGGTTTGGTTTGAATGCGAGGCAATGACAGGAGCTTTGGGAAGTCCTGGTGCTGTTGCTTCAGGAATGATTAATGGTGAGACATGCTTGAGTACCAGAACTTGACCCGGTGCCCTGGACAGCGTTCCATGCCCTGGTGTCCGACCTCTTTGCTCTGTGCAGGGCGATGGTAAAGCAAATACCTTCAGTTCCAATGCTTAGAAAAATGGTTTTGCACAGAACTGTATTTATTTATTCACACTTACTGAATGCTCGTGCATGAATGCTAATAGGCTGCTCTTAATACAACACAAGCGCTTGTCTCTGAATTAAGTGAATCTACAATTAAGACCTCATTCTCCATCAGCTTATTAATGGCTCTTGCCTGCTCGAGTTACTTGTGTTAGTAAAGCTGTTGGGGTGATGTTCAGTACATTGGGGATGTTGCAGAATTGTTCCTGTATTTTCTGCTTCTTAATGTGCATCCAGACACGTATGAGCCAGCAGCAGGAATGAGTGTGTGCTGCTTTGTAATGCTTTTCATGCTAAAACATCAAGCCTGTAAGTTTTTTTTTGAGAAAGTAAATGTCATGAAAGGGAGATTTATAAAAGAAGTGATGAGATTGTGCCAGGCGATATTCTGTACTGCTCATCCCCATGTATAGCCCTGAAATAAGCAAGATTCCGAGCACTTAAAGTTGCAAAGTGATTTCTGTCCCCCCCTAAAAATAATGTATATATCTTAATCGCCCCATCAGGGAGATGAATGCTGCATTTGGCAAGGTGTTCTCCATAAGGAACAGCAGCAGAAAAGAAGTACAATTGAACCTGTGAGCACTGACAAAGTAACAACCGTATTTCAGACAGACACATCATCCATTTTTGTCTGAAGCTGAGAACTGCATCTTTAAGAGAATACTCATCCTATGGAAAAAAATGAGGAGTTGATGGATGGCTGTGCCATCCCTCTGGAAAAGGAGAGCAGCCTAATGAGAACTCAGATCTACAAACACGGAAAACTTTGAGCTTATCACTACAGTTACTTCAGGTGGGTCAGATGGAAGGGGTGTGGGAGGCAGCTTGTTGGAGTGCCCATGCTGAGAGGTGTGGTGGAGCAGGAGCTGCCGGCTGGGTTTGCCCAGTGCTGGTAATACGTGTGGGTTCTGGTATTTCCCACTTTTTGTCTTGGAAAATGGATCTGCTTTTGAGAAATGCTTTGACTTGTAATGTGTCCTTGTCTGCACTGGCTCTTTTGTTCTATACTGTCCATCTTCTGCACAATAGAGAAGAAGGCTCTCGTAATCTTGTACAGCTTTTCTGCCTGCCACGAAACCAGCGAAGTTTGAACTGATTTCTTAGCTGCAAAGTGGATACAGTTGGTGCCTGCTTGTATCATAGCATGCAGAAGCAGCAGGCTGGTGTGCGTAGGACAGCAGTGGGACTGAAGAACCTGGAGTGAGAAAGTGGTGATCTTTGGAACACTTCCAGAGCTGTTCATCCCATAGTGAGGGTGTGCTTGAGCCTCCAGCATGTGCTGTGGCAAACAGGACCATGGGCGTCTCTCCAAAGAGACCAACGTGGAGTGGCAGTGAAATTTGCACTCCTGTGTTGTAACACCCTGCTCGTTCCTCAGCTGCTTATACAAAGAGAATGCTCTGAGCAAACACTGAGCTCTGTTCACCAGTAAGCTGCAGTGGGGCTTTGAAATAACAGAAATTACTGTCTGCACTCAATAGCATAAGGAGGCTAGGTTAATCACTCTTTTGGTCTGGGAATGGTAATGTTGCCATGCTTCCTGCTGGCTGAATGCTGCTCTCTTTGTTCCACCAGGGTCGCCATCAATGTCAGTGGAAGTTAACGATTTTGAAACTGCAGTTATTATCTGCCTAATTGTTGTTTTAGCTTATGCAAATGCCTGTCCTGAGCTCTGATCACTTTTCAGTTATGGAGTAGTAGGCTATAAGGAGATTACACAAATTGAGTGTCCATGCCTGAACGGATAGGTGTGTGTGGGTATGAAGTAGGTTTACTTACCAGGATGATACACATGGTTCTGGGTGTTACTCCCCTGCCCTGCCGGCAGGTTTGATGGGCTGCCTGCAGCCTGCCTGCCACCCAGGGCCCTCTGCTCTCCTCACTTATTGGCTGCTGTCCATCACAAGCGTGCTAACGCTGTTGTGGTTGCCCCCTGTGCACGCACGTTTCTAGAGATGTGAGCCTGAACCCCCTTCTTATTTGTAAGTGTGAACATAAATCTTGGTTCTTCTGAGGATCTGTCTTGGTGTTTTGTCTTGCTCTTGGCTAGAATCAGCTCTGCTGGTGGCAACATGTCAGAAAGACCTGAACTGCCAAGTGGCAAGTGCACATGGGTTAAAAATAGCGTGCTGGGGATTTATGATGACTGTGGGAACCTGCCTTGTAGACAGCTTGTGAGATCTGAGTGCAGGTTGCAACTGAGGCTGGAGTTCTGCAGAACTGAGTTCTTGAAAACTCTTTTACCAGGACAAGTCTTTCACGGCCTCACCCAGGACTGAGGATGGTCTGCAAGGTTACTGGGGCTGTTCTGCTTAACTTCTGCTTGCTGAAGTGTGGATTTGGTGGAGAATAACAGTAGCGGACTTGGAGCTATGCTTGCAAAACCCAGCGAGCTCTGGGTGGGAGCAAGGAGGTGGCTTTGCTGCTAGGGACAGTCAGTGTGAGGGGATTGGGGTCCGGGAGCTCTGAGGAGGGATGGGCTTACATGCAGGAGCCTGTGTGTGACCAGGGACACAGACTGTACTTGCAGGCACAGATGGGGCAATGCCAAACATGGTTGGTATGCTCAGTAGCCTGCTTTGAAGTCCATGGAATCTGCAGGTTCGGTGATGTCTCCTAAGAATGGCGCTGCTAACCCTGTGTGCTCTCAGGGCTGGAACTGGAGGTTGGGTTTCCCTAAGATAGTGTCTAAACTTCAGGATCCAGGAGCGCTTCTCAAGCCTGGGTGTCTGTTCCAGCTGTGCTGTGGGGCAGACATGCACTAGATCCTTTCTCTTCCATCCTGTGCTCCAGTTTCATAGGGAGAGAAATCCGGCTGCGCTGATAGATGGCACCTGAGGTATGCTCTGACAAGGGATAGATGCAGCTGTTTGGGAGATGAGCCATGGCTCATATTGCCAATACAGCTGCCCTGTAGTCCAGGCACAGCTTGAGCACAGGGATGAACTTGAATGACTTGCAGCATTGCACACCTATGGAAGCATAGGGAGCTGAGAGGCTTTGTCACGAATTGAGGCCGTAGCTGCATGGTGTTGGAGGCCAACACAGTGGCTGTCTGCTTGGTGACCTCTGCCATGCTGTGAGGCACTGGGTGCAATTGTTCCTCAGCCAGCTGGATCCGAGGGTGTGGCAGGGAGAAAATGGTTTCCAAAGTCAAAATGTCTCCTGGATACTGACAGCAAGCCTTCCTCGTGGCAGCTGCTTGTTCTGAAGAGTTGAGCTCGAGATGGAATTCAGCCTGGGCTGCTGCTCACACACACTATGAAGTACTGGCAGATGCACCGCGCTGTGATCAATTGCTTTGAAGAGAAGCCATGTGAAATATTAATGTAACATTTAATGTTGGGCTGGAATAACGGGCTGGTTGTGCACTTCTAGGTTAGTACAGAAAATGCTTTTGCCTGGGTCTTATCTGCTGGACTTCACTAATTTTAATCATTCAACTTCTATATAGTTTTAAACATTAAAGAGTCATTAAGTTATTAAGCAGGTCTCTTATGTAGGTTTTTAAGTTGCCATGGATTTTTTTCAGTTGTAACACTGTATTGGATTGGGATTCATGTGATCAGCAGAGAAAAAGATGATTTAAGTCTTTTTTTTTTTTTAATGTATATGCGTTGAAGTTTAGTCCTTCTAATCCTTTAATCCAAAGGATGTTACAGGTTTATAGGATGCTCCAAAACCAGATTTGTTGGTTCTCGGTGAGGTAGGCAACCACATCCATACAGAGAACATTCAGAGGACAAGGAAATAATTTGCGTTCTTCCTGTTAACCTTTCACAAATGGAATGATAATTCATCCCTGGAACTCTGCAAGGATTTAAACTCCAGGGCTTATCCAGCATTGTATACTGCAGGACAGATCCGAATTGGCCCTGGAATGGACAGGTATGCAGGGAGGTGCCCCTGTTTGTGATTGCTGCAGTTACAGACTGAGTTCTGTGACACTATTTCCTCTACGCCCAGAACAGCTCCTTGCAGAATTCTGTTGGCACCTGTTGGGTATTGCTGTGCCATACTGCAAGCGGAGCACTCCCGTAGGGCCAGGCTGGTTTGCTCTGCCCAAAAGCACAACCTGGGGTTGGGGACAGCCTGTCAGTGCTCCCAGCCTTTCCTTGGTGGTCATCTGGCTGTGGGTTTGCAGAGGGGAGGAGATGTCAGTGAGGTGATGGGGCTTCTGAGGGTGTCTGCTGTCCCCATAGCACTGGTTGTTGCAGCACACACCTGGAGTCATGGGAAATGATGATGCCACCTCCTTCCATTGAATGGGAATGGCTGACACGTGCTGCAGGTGCTCTGAGGATGCTGTATACACCAGCCCTGTGTGCGGTGCTGTGCAGGACTGCCCGATGCCGTCCTGCCAGCCACGGGGGAAGGATATCTCTTTCCTTTATTTTGCTGTCAATTTACTCTAAGTGGAAGAGTGTGTCCCTGAAAAGCTTTCTGCCTGGGAGAAACTGTTTCCTTACTGCTTCTATTTCATGTGAAATTAATTCTAATGCAACATTTATTAATTCAAAAGCACTCTATTCTCCAGGCTAAAAGAAAGGCTTTACTCTGTCAGATTTCTACATCGGGACAAGTCGTGAAATGCTGTAACTACTTTGCTTCAACATTTGTGTTTGACAGAACATATGTATCTGCTTTGTGTATGGGAGCAATTAGATTTCATTGGAGCAGTTGTTTTAAGAAATAATTTATCTGTGCAATTAGATTCTGAAGCACTATCTGCTCGTATTTGAGTGCTTTGGTTGGATTAGAAATGTGAATGTTTTAATTGAGGAGGTGGTCTGTAAGTTGCCTACGCATTTCAGTAGGGTGCTGAGATGTGGTTTACACGGGTGTCACAGCCCCGCCATCCGCTCTGCTCTTCTTCCCCCTCGGTCATCTGCCACGAAGCTCTGTTTGCATGTTTGAATAAGAATTTCTAGTCCAGTGCTGCTCAACACACTTTGAATGCAATGCCCATCTATGCAATGGTGGTCCTTGGAGACTTGGTTTTGTGCTCTGGAAGAGGGTGGAACAATGCTACATGTATGGGAATGTGTGTCAAAACAGGGATCGTGCAGCACGAATGATGTCTTTGTGGGGGCCATTGCTTTAATTGTCTGCTGATGGCATGCACAAATTAGGCTCTGCTTTAGTTAGCAAGCCATGCTTTCTTGGATCTGCTTTTGTTATCTTTTGTTTTGCTTTTGCAAAACTGCATGCATATGAAGCCTGGGAAGCCCTGATGCAGCCTAACTTTATATAGGAATAAAGCAAAGCTCAGCAGCCCAACTTTTTAACCAAATCCAGCCATGGTGAAGTCACTGTGGCAGATAATTCACATTTCAGCTTCATGCTGTTAGTATTGTGTCACCTTCCATCACGCACAGAGCTCATACAACCAGCTAAACAGTCAAGTGCCCAACAGTTTGGAGAGCACAGCACGTATAGAGCTGAATTTCACGTCTTTGTTAAAACTACTTGGGGTAAGGGGAATTCACACTGATGTCAGCACCTCCTTACTCTTAGGGATGTAGGGTGCAGGCTGTCCTTGAGGGGTCACTTGTGTCAGCTTCCCGTGTACATCTCTTCCCATTGAAGATTCTTAATTAGAAGGACACTTTTGCCTACAATGTAGACTAAATCATCCTGGAAATTAAGAGTTACTGTTGTGTTGCTCCCGGTGACATGGGAAACTTCTGGCTTTGGAGCAGCGCTTCACATCACACAACTGTTCTGCCCTGTGCCAATAATCAGGAAACAACTGTAATGATGACAACTGCTGTCTCATCCCTCTCCCTCGTTTTTCAGCCTTTGGCATTTTGGTCTAGCCAAGTTAGGTTTGATTTTTGCACAGAACAGCTGGGTGGCAGGGCTGTGGCTGAGGGCTGCTGGCAGAGGGGGGTTGTCAGCCCCACACGTGGGGTACAGCACCCCCAAGCATGCACATGGTGTTTGCAGGCCTGTTGTTGTTCCTGGCTCCCATATCAGATGCAATCCGTACCACTTTCGGATTACAGGGTGGCTGCCTGGCTGCTCGGCTGCTTTTTGGCATTGGTGCATTTAATGGTTTCCACGCTGAGAAGTTACAGCTTTCTACATGTTCCTCTGCTGGATTTCCTCTTACTGATTTGGAAGAGTGAACTATTTTATCCCATCAGCATCACTCTGGATTTTGCATCTGTCATTGAGCAAGAGCTGTGCTTCTGGGATGTGGGACTTGAAGGGTGGGATAAATGGCTGTAATAAGAGCTTTGTCCTCAGGGAATACTGAAATGTTTTGAGGATGGTTTTGGCAGTTGAAGTACAGCTCTGTAACTGAGGGTCCAAAGGTGAACTGCAGCATCTTTGGAAACCTGTTGCCTCCAGTGCATGGGGAGTTGTCTTTTCTTTTTCTCTCTCTTTGCTCCCTACCTTCCTAGTGCAGCACTCAGTTGAGGGGAATGTGAGGGGTGATTCACAGTTAATGGTTAAAATGAAGGTAACTGGAGTTAATGAGTCATTACTATTGCATTGGTGACAGGTCTGACTGAGGAGGTTGTGGTCTCCCACAGGTGATTTTGTCCCTCTCTGCAGCTTGCCATCCTTAAGGTGTGACATCCCAGCTGCTTGTGGGCCAAACCTGCTCCATGGGTGCGGGGCTCTTGCCAGCTGCCCACCAGTACCCCATGTGTTTACAGTTAGCAGGGAGCTTATCCTGCCCCCTGGGTGGCAAGCACGTTAATTGTGCTGCAGTCAAGATGTCTAAGAAGATTAAGATTTTGTTGTTGTTGGAAAACCAGCTCATTTAGCACTTCTCAGCATCTTGGAAGGATTGTGTGGGTGGATGGATTTTTTTTTTTTACTATTATTTCTACTATTTACCTTTCCTTTCTTGTTTCAATACGTGACATCACAGCGCTAGCAAAAAGTTGGGACAACTTGAATCGAGGTTTAAAGGTTGCTGCTTTATATCCATGTTTTGTTTTTTAATCGCATTGTCAGGAACACAAATAAGAAGGCTTTTCCTCTTTTTCGTGCCCATTAGACCTCTTGCTGTTGGAGTCAGCTCATTCCTGATAGCTCTGTCATGGCAAACAAGACCCAACAGCTTTCTCTGCTTCTGTTCGCTGTTGTGAAGTCCCACTGGTGGCCCACGGGGTCAGAGCAGTCGCTCCGTGTCAGTTCTGTACAGCCCTTTTACTTTGGTGGTGGTGTTCGTTAAACTTATGGTAAAGGCAGGTAGTGGTCCAGACTAACTTTAAGGTTTGATTGCAGTCTGCTGCTCCCCCCCTTAACAAAACAAAACCAACAAAATGAGTTGCTGCCCCAGTGTTATGTTTCCCACTTGGTCAGAGATAATTTTGGAACGTGCTTCTCAGAAAATGCACTGCCTTTTGTACCTTCTCTGGGTGGTCCACATACATCAGCCTCTGGGAATCACATAACCCACAGCTACATCCCTTAGGACTTGGGGTTTTTGTTTCTATGCGAGTAGAAAGGCTGAGGTATTAAATCACTGCACACAGCCAGGCTGAGTTTGAGTTCTGTGACTCAAAGAAGTTGACGGAGGATCATTGAGAATGCTGGTCTGGAAACTGGGGCAAGAAATGCTGAAAGTAGGTGTGCAGGCTAGTGCTCAGCCTGGCAGTCTGCATATTAAATTGGAGTGATTTATGGAGCTGTTTCTGTTTAAAAGCTTCCTCCTGCATTTTAGAAAGTGGAGCTGCCAGATTGGTCAATGTCCAATCCCCAGGCGGCCGGAATTGGCTGCTGGCTGCAGCAGGAGCCGTGGTGAAGCTCTAACAGCCGTTCCGTGCAGGTTCTGCAGGCTGCCACATCCTTGCTGCTTCCCAGAAAACAGACAGTGTCAAAATGTTACACGGTATGAGGACATCGCCATGGCAACGTTAGCATCCCATGACACTCGCTCTCATGCGGTGGTGTCGGTGCTCACTGTCATCGTTGTGCTTGCTTTCTCCATCTGGGGCCTTTAGGGATGCCATGGTGCTAATAGTACGTGTTTCTGCAGGGACTGCTGGTAGCTATGGGGCTGATGGTGGGCATTATGCTCTCTGGTCTTTAGGGTCCCTTAAATAAGGCAAGTGTTCCCTTGTGTAACACAGTGACTCTCTTGTAATTCATCCTGTGCTGCAGGTGCTGCCGACCTGGGGCTGTTCCTGGGCAGAAGGGCTCTGTAGGGCCTCGTACTCTGTCTCCTGCTTCCATTCCTGTCTCTGGCTGTGGTTTTGGGCTGCCTATAAATACTTCAGTTTTTGCTGCTGCCTCTGCAGTAACAGTGTCCCGCTAGGATTCACAGTATTGCCAGTCTGTTTTTTCCCCTTTTCTTTCTGTATTTATATGTTTCTGCCAGGTGATGTTTTCCAAAATTAGCATCATGGATTTTTTCACTGAGCAGACAACACATGTTTATTGGCTCCTTTCCCTTGACACAGAGAGAGCTGTTCCCAATGTTTTATTGATAAGCTAGAGGCTTGGCAAGAAACAGTAAAGGTAAGGGTATTTCTATATGGCAGCCAGCAGCCATTTCACCACTGATATTTTCCACTTCTGTTTGACACATGGAAGTATAGCAGGCTTGGTTTAGTTATTGTGCATGAGCAACTTCTGAAAATTGCACAGATAGAGGCAGCCACTTACCTAATGATTCACCTGCCTCAAAGGCATGAGCATAGCTGATCATATGGTGATCATAGCTGCGGATGTGAGCGATTAGCTTTGGTGTGTGTGTGCAGCAAGGCTGTGCTCACACTGCTGCCACAGCATAAAGGGGTCATGTAAGATGAAGTTCTGGCTTGTGATTCTACCAGCTGGTAGAACCACTTGAAGGGAATGAGAGGATAAATGGAAGATCTGAGAAAGTACAGGTTGAACATAAGGGAAGAACTTGACTTGCGAACATCTCTTCTGGACAGTTTCACAACAGTAATTCTCAGCTCTCCTGCTTGGCACAGGGCTCTGCTTGAGCCGTGCCAGAGACCCAAGTTATCTTTCCATAAACTTTTTTATATCTGTGCCAAGTAAATGCGTAGCTTCTGCCTCGTATCAGGAGTGTGTTCCTGTGACCTGTCTGCTCTGTGCCTGCAGAAATGCTCTTGCTGCTCTGTAAGTCCTTAGCTCTGTTTTTCCCAAGACACAGCCCAAGCCAAGTGCCTCTACCATAGCACTGTGTTGGATGTGTTTCACTGTGTCCTATTTTTGTCTCCGTGCTTCCTGGCTTACCTACTAGAGCCCCATGAAATGCTGGATGGTTGGTTAAGGCAAAATTTGGCTCTTTGCTCTAGGAATAATACCAGGCAAATTATCCGCAGCCCATTTTAGTTGGTGAATTTGACTCTGTTTTCACAGTCTGTTCGCTGCAGCCATCTGCTGCAGAGACAGCGAGCTTCTAGGACAGGCTTCCTCTGAAAGTCAGGAAGTCTTATTTCAGGCCATCATTTTGCTTAATCTCCTGGAATTTATAAAACTGTTTATTTCCCTCAGCACCTTTCCCTGGAGCCTAAAGACTGGCTGTGCAGAGATGAGCTGTGGAAGGTGCTGGCTGCATTTTTGAGGGGAAAAAAGTGAATCTTGAAGGGGTGATTGGACCCCGTGGTAGACTGAAAATGTTTCATTGCTTGGAATGTTTGTTAATAACTACCGAGGCTTCTGTTTTGTTAAGATTGTTTTGTTGTGTATGGGTTCATCAGTACAAAAATGTTCTGCTTGTGTCACTGACATTCAGTAAATGGTTTGAAAACTGGATTTTGCTGCCTCTCCTGTTTAACGCTGGTGTTCGGAAACATTCTCAGTCTTTTATTTCAGTTTGTAAGGAAGGGAAAAAAAGAAAAGCGTAACATCTTGATATGAGTAAACCTTGCAAGGTTCAGACGTTGTAAAAGATTCATTGAGCTTAAGGTCTTACAGTTGTCGGATTTGAGAGGAAATTGCAGTCAAAAGCAAACACTTTAAAACTTGCTGATCTGAGCGGTCTAATAGTTGACCTGTTTTTCCCCTTAATTTTGCTGTGCTTATCTCTGCAGACCTGCAGGTATTCAGTCCACCAAGGTGGCAGTGAGAAAAGGGGGAAAAGAGCTGAAGAACTGGGACAGACTTGGATTATATTTAACAATGTTCTATTTCAACTTGACAACCAGCGATCGAACACCTACAAGTTTGCGACTGTGATTCACTAGGAAGCTGACATTAACTGATGTCACGTTGTATTAATAGCTACAGAATTGTAACTGCATTTAGCAATGAGCTTCATTAACAGTCTCTACAAACACACTGACAACCGTTTGAAAACCTGAAAATATTAGGTATGGGTAAAAATGGTTTGTGCCATAAAGGAACCCCCCTGTGCTGCCAAATGTGTTTACAGCAAGTTCTTGCAGGTGTTATGCATAATAATTCCTCTTTATCACTTTCACTAGGTCTTACTGGTGGAAGGAAATGCTCGAGGTCTGATCTACACTCCTAAATTAATTAGGAGCTAATCTAATGGGGTTACACACGAGCATGCTTGGCTGTTCTTAAGAAAAATGCTGTGGCTGCAAGTGGAAGCTGTCCAACAACTACCCAAATAGGACAGTGTTGTTCTGAGAGGCTTTTGGTCCTTCATGGTTTGTTGTTGAATGCCAGGTTTGATTAGAAGCGCAGTTCTGGCAAATTGTTTGTAATGGGCACTGGGCTGAGCAGAGCTCTGAGTTCAGCTCCCTTCGAGCTTTGTCTGTTCTGGGTGTGAGCTCACCTCCCAGGTGGTGGTGGGGAGGTGTTCAGTACTTCCTGCCATCTTTTGTAGGTGCTAAATTAGCAGCTGGTTCCTCACCAGCACTTGCTAACTGTCCCAGGAAGAAGGAAGCAGTTTGTCTTGTAGCCTCTCTGCACTCCGTATGCACTGCGTTAAGCTTTGCATCACTGGCATGAAAGGTCAAGATTGGCTGTAGAGGGGAAATGAAATGAAAACTGGGGGTCAGGAGGGCACGTATTCATTGGGCTGGGTGCTGTGAGGGGACCAGCAGCCTCCCCTCCAAGTAGGGAGCAGGGAGTAAATCTGTGGACCTGCACACTTTGGTCTGTGTAATGCTCTGGGTACCTCTGAGAGCCACTCTGCTCTTTCTCCCAGCAGTCATCTGTTTCTCTCAGCTCCTTCTCTATTATATACGTCACGCTGCCCCTTCTTTTCTTTTTTGCCATGAATAATTCAATTGGGTTTAAATTTTCAGGTGATGTCTGCTTCCGTCTCATTCGTCCATCACTCGTTTTTG
Organism: Alectoris magna; assembly: GCA_030625065.1. NCBI lineage: Eukaryota > Metazoa > Chordata > Aves > Galliformes > Phasianidae > Alectoris > Alectoris magna. Next base: position 8,701,166 of record CM060576.1, on the reverse strand, counting down.
ACATCTCGGTTTTTGCCGACCTCCAACTTTTAGGCTGGCCTCATGTGCCCTCTTCTAGAGGCTGGGAGTCCCCTGAGACCAGCAGGAGCTGCACATAACAGCCCTTTGAAAGCAAAGGAGCAAAATTATTTTCAAAATACAGAAATCATAGCCAATTTTCCCCTTTCTTATTGTTCTTTGTGAGGTTAGAAACGTTGTCTTCAAGTACAACACTAAACAGTCATTCACCCTCCCTTCTGTAGGGTGTGAAGTAGCTGTCCAGTTAATCAAGTATACTTCGTGATCTTCAGTAACATCACTTCATTTAAAATACTGCAGCAGGGGCTCTTCATTGGATGTATAAGCCAGCAAGTGATGAAACCACCTCTGGCTCAGTGTGTCTGTGTTGTAGCAGCCTATGACAGTGAAGGAGTATAATTAACAGGACGCATAGAATGGGATTAAAAAAAGATGTGAAAATAAGCAGAAAGATTTGAAAAGGATTAGGAGAGTAAATGACAAACCAGTAGTTAAATGGTGCATGATTAATGACTGTAGAAGTAAAAAGGTTGACTAAATATTGTGACTCTGTAATGGCTGCCCCAAAGTGATAGACAATATTGTGTTCAGAAGACTCCACAAGTGGATCTGTGTCGACACGTGCTGACTCCAGGGTTAGACCCAGTTCACGTTTTAGAAATGGGTGCTTCCAAACTGCCTGGAATCACATTTGTTAACTGGTGGCTTTGGGGGTGTAAGGGAAGTACGTCTGTACCAGAATTGTTTTCCGAGTGCTGAAAAACTGCTTTGTGTATGCAGAAAGAGCATGGAAAGATGCATCTTCCATGGTGGTGCAATAGGAAGCATTGAGGGTAACTCTGGGGAATCAGGGGTAGCTGTGACTCTGTCTTATAGCAGATGTGACAAAGTGCGCGATGTACTGCCTGATCTGGGGCTGCATTTTGTCTCTGGTTTCTTGTAATTGTTTCTTAATTTGGATTTTCAAGGAGGCGCTGAGCTCTGGCTTGCATTTAGCAAATGCACTGTTGAGGTCTTGGAGCAAAATGTGAAGGTTCTTTTTTCTGCAGTTCCTGTCTCTGCTGTGTCCTTTAAGACACACAAGAGCAGATCCGAGAACGACTGTTGTATTGTTTTGTGCTTTAAAGGTCAAGATTGGTATCAAATCAGTGCAAGCCAATGGAAACTCAAAGTGCCATCGTGTCATACTGAGATGCTTGACCGAAGATCTGCAGCTGACCTAATTTTTTCATGAGGAGCCCTGAAGTTAGGGACGCTTCGAGCACAGCTGAGGGAGCTGAGCACGCGGCCTTGGCTATTATGAAAAAAATTGCTGTTAATATTCCTTAACCTTTCATTTGTGGTGTGTCAGAGGCTGGGCTGTGAGGTGAAAATGGTCTGCAGCCACTGTAAGTAATTAGTGCTCAAAATGATGTCTGCAGTGACTTTGTCTTGTCAGTTGTGTCATCAGAGTGTATTTGAGGAATCTGTTAATCTTCAAAGATAACCATCTATGTAACATTTATCAGTATGGATGTATTTTGTCCTTTGGGACAGGTGACTGCCTGAGAAATGTGTTTATCACACACCTGCTTTGCAATTGGAATCTTTGAATATAGTTCTGTGTTTGTTACGCACAAATGTGGGGGGGAAATTATCTAAGGATGGGTTTATTTATAATGCTTTCCATAAGAAAACCTTTCCACTGTAAGACAAGTGTCCATGCAGGATGCTTTTGCTTGTGGCAGGAAGGATTTAAAGAGTTCCGTTCTCTCCTGGAGGTGTATGCCTGTGCTGCGTTGCAATGGGAGTTGATGGGAATAGCCAGCCATGGAAGAATAGTAGATCCCAAGGACTGTGCTTGTGAGAAATCTCAGCAGACTCTTGTGCAGGGCTGGGTGTATAAATTGAGTTCAGATGCAGTAAATAGGTTGCTGTCATCTACCCATCATCCGCCTCTTTACTTCAATGGAGTGAAGATGGGAAACAGCTATATGAGAGTATCCAAAGTGATTACAAAGGGATAAAACTGATGTCATTACTTGACATGTTTTAAGGAAGAGATGAGGTGCAGCATTTTCTCTTTCAGGTTTTCACTGGACTGTCAGCCTAAGCTGACTAAGCCTAAGTAGAACCATCCCAAGGATCACCAGACTCTGTGGTCAGCAGCTCTCAGCTTTTGCAGTTTGGTTTTGTCTTTGAGCATTAAATTGCTGTGTTCAATAATTTATCTCATTCCAACTGCTTAATTGTCATTTTGATTTAGTAGTGGATTGGCTTGGGCAGCTGTGTCAGTGCAGAGTGAAAGCAAGGGGTGTGTTGAGCACAGACTGCAGGTGTGAGCACATCTTGTGTGAACAGCACCCCATTTCCATGGGGCTGTTTCTGGAGGGACAGCGTGGTTGGAAGATACAGAAACCAGAGCTCCTGAACTCTGTCACTTGGAATGTCCTCCCAACACTCATCCTGTCACACTCTTGCTGTTGAAGTTCTAATTGTTCTTTCTTTCCTTTTTCTCTCCTGAAGTAAATTTTACTACTTAGATAATGTTTGCAGAGCAGTGCACCAAAACTGCCACAGGTTACTGGCGCTGCCATTGGCATTATTAGAGCAGGAGGAAGGCTGCCAGAAGGTATTGATTACTTGGTAGAAATAAACCCTTCAAACTTCTTTGGTCTTCATTCCTCCCTGCTTTTTATTGTCTTTGCTTCCTGCACTTCAGCACATGGATTTGTTTGCCAAAATTTCTGAACAAAATGGTGACCAATGCTGGTGCTGATTGACAGCCTTGTTTGGGTGACATCAGTGGAGGTTTTGCAGTGCTCTGGAAAGTCTTTCTAGGATTTACATCCACTTAGATCATGGATCAGTTTTATGACAGATGCATCCAAGTAGCCAGGTAGGAATAGAAAACTGAGTATCAAAAATGAGGATAGGATGTCTCTGGGATTTGGGGAGCTCTCTTGCTTACAGAAGCTTGTCTGTGCTTCATAAAGCTGACATTTAGATTTGGTTAGTGGAGTTATTGATAGCTGAGTACAAGCAGTGTACTTGCAAGGTATGGTGGGTGCTGCTGAGGGTGCTGGGGTGGCTGGTGGGAAGGGCTTGCTGCCTTTGGTGTTTTCTAGTTCATCTCACAGCAGTGGCTTACAGCTTCCCTTATGCCTCCCCGTGAAGAACAAAATGTCACACTTCAGGTTCATTAGGCAGCTGTGCTAAGGCGGGGGAGCTTCTGGAGTGGAAAGTTGTTTCAGAAGACAGTAAAATGCAAGGGAGAAAGTCACGTATCTGTAGTAGAAAATGAAAGACAAATATTGTGTAATGTTCAAAGGGCAGTTGTTTGGTAAACAAAAATTTCTAAGGAGAAGGGATACAACAGAAGGACATTTGGAGAAGGAATGTGGCTTGCAGGATATCAGAAAGATGTGACACTCAGTTATGGATCCACAGAATTACCATTTAGTGGAGACTTCCAAATCAAGTATTGACTTATAGCTGACTCTGGTTGCAGTGGGGAGCAGAGCAAGAGCAAAATACAGTGCTTCTCTGTAAGTAGGCCAAGGACAAGGTGCACACCGAACATCCACACATGCTGTGACCCAGTGATTGCTTCGTCTGCAAGGCAAATCCAGGGGCGGTGGAGATTGCAAAGTGCTTTCTGTGCGTGTGTCAGACTTGCAAATGGGTTCTTTGCTTATCACAAGTCTTCTCGTCGTTCATTTTCTGCCATTATTCCAACCACTGAACTTCTTTGAGCATTAAGGTAAATGGGGAGTTTTTAAGCAAGTATTAATGACTGCATGCAATGAGTCATCCAGCAGCCTAAGAAGCAGCCTGTCACAGAGCGAAGGCATGTCTTGTCACAGCCATCCATTAGCACTCAAAGGGCCCAGGCTGATTCAGCATGCCAGCCTGCTGCTAACAGGGCACCTTCTGGGCATGCTGAGCAGCATTGCTCCTTGGGACTCAAACAAATGCTGGCTGCTTTGCTTTGAAGACTTGGGGCAATTAATACGAAGGCAAGAACCACCAGCAGGTATTGTGAATGCATTCCTCTGAGCTCAGATTGTGCGACTGGGTAAGATGGATTGGTACTGATGCTGAGAAGTGGCAAAGAGGTTTCTTTTGTTACTGAAATGTTGTAACCCATCAGTAACTTAGACGTGGTGCTATGGGATATGGGACAGTGGGGACCCAACACTGCAGTTATAACATTTGTCAGTGGAGCTGTTTGTATGCAATTGCCTGTTTGAGGAGCTCCTTGAACATAAGGTTTAGTCCTACTGAGTGAGTTCTGTGTGGGCATTGACAGCTACATACAGGAACAAGTGGAATTGGACAGAAGCATCTGGGGGAGGAATGGGTTGTTCTGTGGGATGGAGGGGTCCTGCTGCATTGGGCATGGATGGAGCGGGGAGACCACGCTGCACATCCATGAAACCATTGTGTGAGCTGCAGGGAAGGGCAATGTGGAAGCAGCTTATGGTAATGTTGAGTTTGTTGCAGCCTGAGCACTGTGACCTGACTGCTCAGTGGTGTGGCTGAATGGAAGGAGGCCCATCTCGCCTCGTTAGTGTTCTTCTGAATTGCTGGGATGAGAAGTTCTTGGCTGTGGGTTGCCACAGAGCCACGGTGGGGCAGACCCTAATTTTAGCACATTATGCTGGTTTTAATGACACTAAGAGAAAGTCAATTTATAGGCAAGAGCAAATTGCCTTTTTATGTGGGGAGGAGGATAATTCCTCCCGTGTTACATTATTAAATTTGTAATCTTCATTTCTAATGCTTTTCAAAAGAGATTATTAACAGAATCTACAATACAGATTTTAAATTTATGAGCTGCGTTTTTCCCCAAACTCCTCAAATTGTATAATTTATCTTTAAAGGTGAACTTCAGCAAGGCTTTTTTTAACTTAATGAATTAGAATCCCTTACTCGCTAGCTATCTCTGGACAAGCTTAAAGGCTCCAAAGATACTTCAATTTTTAAATAAAAGTAATGGATATCTATTTCCATCTTTGCTGAGTGGTAAGTTCTGAGTTCAGCCTTCTTCCCTAGTGACAAAAGACACGGGAGGAAAAAAAAGTGGCACATTTCTACACACTGTTTGGTGGAGAGAAGGCTGCTGTGATGCTCCTTTTTGTCAGCAAGGAAATGGAGCCCTGAATGCGTGGCTCTGCAGGAGGATGAGGGAGGGCAGGAGGAAGAGGACACGTTTTACTCCTGGGTTGGCTTTGTGCTGCCTATTTATGATTGGGGACTGTAAACGTGTTGGGACCTGGGGTCTCTGATGCTCATTCTTCGTGGTGCGTGAGGTGCTCCTACCTCCTCCTCTGGCCCAGCCAGTGCCCATGTCAAGAAATACCACGGCCTTTTACATCAGCCCAGTCTTTTAAGTGTGAGAATATATATGGAAAAATTAAATGCAGGTCTGTGAAGCAAGTTGTGTTGGCCTTCTCGCTTCCCTCAGCCTTTGCTGCAGATACTATGTGAAAGCACCTTTGCTGAAGCCTGATGCATGTGGCAGTATCAGCTGATGCAACTGAAATGAGAAGCTGAATACCTGGGGTTGTTTGACCCTTCTGGAAACCAGACCATCTTCTCCCTCTCTCTGCTTCCATGGTGGATCAAATAATTGCTTCCAAATGGATGCAAGTTATTAGATAGTGTGTATAATTAAAGTCAACTCCTCGTGAATTTGGTCATTCATTTCTGTAAGGAAAATATGAAGTAATTACAGCCCAAGCTGAACGCAAATCAAATGCTATTCTAAGTGTGATTCTGCACCATGGTTCCAGTTTCTGAACGACTTCGTGCCCACTAAAGAAATGTGGCTATGCTCTTAATTGTTTATAACAAATGAACAAAAGATTGTATGACTCCTTGTGTCAAGACCATTGCTCGCTGTGTTTATGCACGTATGGGTTTGACAAAGTGGCTTGCTCTTGGAAGAGCTTCAGTGGGACAGAAGAGAAGGAAAAAATCCTGTTAAGACACCTGGGCTTGTCAGTTCTCTTTCCTCTGAATTTAGTCTGTACCAAAACTAAACTTTATGTGCCCCGAGGACTCGGGAAGGGCAGAACAGTGTCTTGCAGAGCTCCCTGGTGTAGCGAAGCGTGGGCAAGGCAGCTCTTTCATCTCATGCCATCCTTTTATAGTGACGCTTTCTAGCTGGTGTTTTTTTTTTTTGGTGTGTGTGAAGTCACCTCATTTTCGTGATCCTCTTCTAAATTGAGAGGTTTTCTGCTGCTTAGGCTCATTCATATTTCAGACCCTGGACTTAAGCAACGTCCTCATAAGGAGTTATTAATAGTTTAAGATGGATGGCAGAACTGGGACAGTGCTCTGGTTCAACACTCCTGTAATTAAGGAGAAATCCCGACCTGGCCTTTATAACTTGGTTGGGCTGCTGGAGGACTTCCAAGGACAGGGACGCAGATCTCTGCCTCTGGCCCTCCTTCTGAAATAACAGCAGGAAAGCTCTGGCATGACCCTGGCAGACAAACTACAGCCGCTCACCCCTTGGCCTTTCCTATTTTCTCCATGCCCAAATCTTATAGCTTGTAAAGTTTTAGGTTTTGAACTTAAAAAACATTACCTTAAAACACTTGGAGGAAAATGTCAGATGCGGTGTACAAATTTAATAGGGAATAATAAGCATTGCCATGCAGTGTTTAGATAATTTGTAATGTTTATTGTTACCTGTCACCCATGACTGCCCCACACATACGTGTTCTCCAAGCCCAACAGCTCAGCCTTCCTGGTCTCAGAGTGCACTTGGATAGCTGATCCTGGGGGTGAGTGTGTGCCAAAGAGGGATGGTTAAACTCTGGGTGACCACAGACATTCAAGAAGTGAAAGGAATGGATCCCCTCATTGCTGTGCAATGTACGTATGTGTAGTTTATTGCATTATAAATACCACAGTAAGGATTTTTTTTTTTTAATTAATCAGCCTTTACTTGAATGCTTAAGGAGGACAAGGTGTGGAAAGGCTGGGGACGTGTCTGGGAGCTGCAGCATCAGCAGCCCTGTGCTTCTCTATCCCTGGAGAGCTGGGCCTGCAGGCAGGGAAGTGCTGGGGTCTCATTGGTAGGCTGTTGAGGAATTGTTACAGCAGTGAATGTTCTGTATGCATGTGGACTCTTCATTTAATTAGACTCTTTCCTGCAAAGCATGGTGGACTGGGGGAAGAGGAGGCAGCGTGTTCTGTTTTCTTACGAAAGTGAAGAACCAGCCATCAGACAAAGCTGTTTGGATTCTCCAGTTGCAAACAAAATAGAGACCTATGGAAAGAATTCTGAGGAGTCAGGTCTTGCTGCAAGCTGTTCCCATGAAATACTCTGGAAGAAATGATCAGCTTTCATAGTCCTATGGTACTCTAACTTTTTTTTTAGTCGTGAAAAGCATAAGACTTTACCATAGTAAAAAATCTCCTTAAAAGCCATTGGAAGTAGGATAGATATGTTTCCCTTCTGGTTTCTTAGCTTTGTCTCTTCTGTCAGTGAAGGAGAAAATCTCACATTTTCCTGCCTACGTGCAGTTTGTTGGATTTTACAGAATTCTTTCATTAGAAATCTCTAAATTAGAATTTTGGCCATTTAATTCTTTCTTACGCAGATGAATTTTCCAAAAAAGGTCAAATCATTAAAAATAGCATCGTGGAAACTGCTTGTTAGTTTTTAACCTCAAATGGAGCGGAATAAGTCATTTTCCTAGGCTAAAATTTGCAAACGGATCTCAGGAAGATAGGACATAAACCAGTGGTTTAGTGGTGCTCCACTCGATCTGCAGTTGGGGGTAGCATCTTGCTGGCAGTGGAGGCCTGCACGTAAAGACCTCCTGAAGACCTGCAGACCTCCTGTGCCTTGCTCAGCCACGCAGTGTTGGCTGGGGGAAGCTTTCCTCTGTGCATCCTGTGCTCAGTGGGTGAGGAATGGATGGAGCCTCAAGGTTGTTGCCAGGTGCCTTCTACCTTCTACCACCTGCTTGATAAAAAAAAAAAATTACCTGCTTCTTGTTTGTCTTGCTGATCAGGAGGATGAGGAAGGAGTATGGGTTGTGTGGAGAGTTGGTTTTACTGGTAGTAGTCTTGGCAGGGTGCCTGCTGGGGTGGTGGAGAAAAGGCAGGGACAAACACTGGGATGGGAGAAGGAAGAGTGATTGTCCTTTTCCAGCCACGTGGCTTTACTTAATCTACACAGATTAAGAATTAATGTGTTAAAATATATTTTCCGCCCCATGGAAAACTTTTCTGTTTCATTTAGAAAGAAGGGTGTAATTTTGATAGCAGCTGAAAGTAGGGCAAGGGGAATGAAGCAAGCAGCCTGATTAGTGCCCCTGTTTATCCCCAGCCATTTTCTGTCATTTCTGGTGGATTACTCAGGCTGTGATGATAGTCTGGCATGTTCTGGAGCGCAGTACAAACTGCCTCTCTTTAGGTGCTCATAATTCACACTCCATTAGGATGTCGGCGTTGGGAATACTTGGCAGGATGTTAGAGCTTGCCAGGCATGATGAGATTGAGTTCATCTCGTTAAGCTGCCGACAATCCAGCGCTTGTATCTTTCTTCCTCAGCAGTAGGAGAGCAGCCTGGCTTGCTCCAAACAGACACCCATGTGCAGGGCCCGCAGTACACACCCAGCAAGTGCAGCCCCTCTGCTCAGGGCGTGCTGGGCTGCACAGATGTTGGATGTTGTGCTTGGCTGGGAGAGGATTTTTTTCTTTCTGTTCTGAACAGTGCAGTTCTTTTATTAATCTCAGAGCTGATTGTGGTCAGTGGTTCAGCAGAACCTCATGGGGTGTGAAGGTCCCCCATCCCTGAGTCTTTTGCTGTATGCCCAGAGATGTGCCAAAGGGTAGCAGCTGGACTTGGGACCCTTCTTCCTGATCTCAGCAGGTGAGACTTCCAGATGGGTGCACGGTGGCTTTCCTTTTTCAGCTCCAGACTGACTTACGTTATCTCTGGGGTAAACCTCCGTGAAGAAGAAAGAACTCACTCGTAGCTTTTGACCTTAAGCGTGAAGCTAGCGGCAGTGGAAGATGGAACAGCTTGCAGGACCATGTTTGAGCCATGGATGCAGCAGGCACGCTGGTGTCTCATTTTTCCTCTCATCTCTGCAGAACTCTGCTGCTCATCTCTTCTTGTTCATAGTCCACGGCAGGCTCCGAAGGGTGCATCACCTCTTTCACATGGGTTTTTCTCGATGCCCCTGCTGGAGCTGTCAGTTCTCAGTGCTGTGTAAGTGCTGCTTTGAACCCAGACCTTACTTGGGAGCAGAGCAGATAATTTGTTTGTTGAGGGACCCAGGTGTGAAGGCAGAGAGCTGAGTGCTCTCGGGTCAATATCCTGCAGCACGCAGGGATGCAGATCAATGCATGCTGCTTGGCGTGGGTAGGAACATGAATAGAAATGCATCCTCTTTGCTCAGGCTCAGACTGGTCCTCCTGGGAAAGGATGGGCTATTATTTTGTCCAGAGCTTTGCAATAGGAGCAAATGCAACCTGCAAGTCAGCATCCAGCTGATTTCCCTTCCTGATTTTTTTTTTTTTTTCCCCCCTTACACTCCAAGTTTAGGAAGGCAAAAAGCCGACCAGGCTGTTCTGATGGATGTGTAAGGTGTATTGGGTGGCTTCACTGGTGCTTTGGGTCATGTGCTTTGGCTCCAGTGTGTTCTGTGCATGGAAGCAGCTGGTTAATTTAGGAGCGAAGCTGATGGAGTTGAAATTCAGTCAATTCTTAATCTAAGGGTTAAATCAATAGCAATTAATTCTAAAGTGTGGGAGGGCCGTTAGCACATACATCATGCTTTTTGCGTTGGTAACATTCAGCAAACAGAGGAGAAAATGAAAAACAAACTGGAAAGAGAAGGAAGATACCAAGCACCTGGGTGGGGGGGAAGGAAGTGGTGGGGAGATGATGAGAGGTAACATAAGGATAGTGGGAGGGGCACACTGTCCCTCAAATGTCAGCTCAGTAATGAGCTATTGTGGTGTAATCCTGGGTGATAGCACTAATTATGTAATCTTGACCTTGGAATAAGCTATTGCAGAACTTGTGTAGATTTTCAAGACATGATGTTCTCCAAGCACTGAGGTCAGTCAGTTGCATAGAGAAAGAGCTTCAATGAGTTGTGTTAGGTGATATGGAAGAGAGGATGAGAGGTGATCTGTTTCCTTGGGGGACAGACAGACAGGGACTGTGTTACTGTATTTCCCACCTCCAAGATGAAGGCACATACAGCTCTAGGTGGTGGTCAGCTGTATTACAGGAGCTCCATCATCCTTGAGATGCCTCAGTGCAGTTTGCAGGCGAAAATGTATTTAAGGAAGAAGATACTACAAAAGATGCTATGCTGTGTGGTCACCTCTCCGTCCATCACTGGGTTGTTTAGAAGAAACTCGTGATTTGGTGGTCTGATGTCACTCCTAGACAGAACTAGGAGGATCATGATAATAAGGTTTAATTAATAAGGAACAAAATGATGGGAATAAAATTAATGTAAATCAAGAAGGATTGAGGAAAAATGGGTCTTTTCAGGCCTTTTTTCCCTTGTTACAGAAGAAGCAGGTATCTGGGTGAATGTGATGCATATGTAAGGGTTATGTCCTAGAACAACATGACCCTAAAAATGTGAAAGTGATAAATAGACCACAAATGTTCTTCAGTGCTCAGAAAGCACTTGGCAAGGAAAATCCTCTTAGACAGGAGGCATGTTAAAGGCCTGCTGCTGTTCAGCACTTTCATTTGGTTTGGGGCAAACATAAACCTTATTAAATTCACAGGTGATGTGCATGTTACCAAGGTAAGTAGTACTGAGAGTAGGAGAGTTATGTTCTCCAGGGTCGTAGCAGCAGGACAGGCACAGAGTACCCAGCATCCAGGTGAGGAGTGCTGCCTTGCTAAGAGCTTACTGTGGTCTGGGGAGATGCGAACAGCAGCAGCCGAGATGAGAGCACCAGCTGAATTTTACCTCTGTTCATTTTTTTGTGTGGTCAAATGCAGTCTCCAGTTCTGTGCGCTTGTTCTCTAAAGGGTGTTTAAAAGCTGGGAAGGTCATTAAAATGATTCAAGGGCAGGAGGGAAAAAATGCCAGTGCATGAGAAACATAAAGAGCTCGGTCTGTTTAACTTGTCAAAAAAGATTGAGAGATGACTTGATTATGCTGCAGAGGAGCCTTTCTAGTGAGAACACAAAGCAGCCCTCGTGGAGGGGAAGGGCATTAAAAAGCTGATGGCTGAGAGCTGGAGCCAGGCAAACTTCAGTCACATCTTTAAATATCAAGCAGTAAAATAAGCTGCACAGGCAAGCGGCAGATACTGCGTCTCTCTATCTTCCAGACTGGAGTGGATACCTCTATAGAGAATATTCTTTAGATAAATGTAAATTGTTTGGCTGAGCAGAGCATGAGGTAGTGAAATGGAAGCACCTGCCAGCACAGCCAGCTTGGCAAAGGGTCTGCTGGTCCCTTCTGGCTCTTAGCATCCCTGCGGTGCTGGGTGCCGTCAGCCTGGTGATTTGGGCAGAACATTTCTCCTTCCCAAGGTCATTCTGTACCCGAATCTGCTCTTCAGCTGCATGCTACCCTGTGCGCTTGCTCTGCTGCAAGTGTTCACTGCTTAATTGGAAAAGGTGCAGGGAATAAATCTAGAGGTGCTGTAGAAAATCACAATACCAGTCTTGTAACAATTACGACGAGTGGTTTTGCCAGGCAGCACTCTGGGGTTTTGTCATCTACCTGCGTGATCTGCAAAGCACAGGGCTTCACCTGACGGAGGAGGCACAGCTCTGCCTCTCCGCACTGACCAGGGCAGGTGACCTTTGCATCTGAAACATGTTCAGCCTGCAGCCAAGCAACACGGGTGCACACATAACGGTTTTAATTCTGCAGTGACTCTTTCCGGGTATGTTATTTCTGATCCTGCTCTTCTCTCCTGACTGAGGGAGGTAAAATAACATATTCTCATTGTGTTCTGACCATAGGCAGAGTTTGACTGAAGGGTTTAAGCAGGTTAGGAGCCTGTACCCTATTTCTGGTGCTCATTGCACACCTTTAGCCTGTTCCAGTCTTGGATTGGGCTGCGGTGGCTCGGAGCTTGCCTTTTTGACATATCAACCAAAAAGTTCAGCCCTTTCTGCTTGAGAGACATTGCTGTCAAAAAGACTGAAGGGGAGCAAGGCTGGGGAAGCTTTCTGCAGAGCGACTGGAGGTAGTCTGCTAGCTGCAACATCCTCCTCCTGGGGAGGAGGGATGGTGGAAGGTTCTTGTCTCTGCGATAGCAGCTCATCCTTTGCATCTGACCCGCTCCTGTCTTGTTTTCCAGGGTTTCTCTGCTATGGTTATCTTTTTTTATTATTATTATTTTAATTATCTATGTGGCATTGCAGTGAACGTGATCGGGAATACTAAAGAGTGCCCACTTGTAGGGAGTCAGGAAGAGCAAGTGAAAGCAGCTCAGAATTGCCTCTTTCCCTCCTCTTAATCCCCTGCCTTGTGCTGAGCAGGGTGGCAGAGGCCGAGGCAGTGCCCCAGCCCCCAGCTTCGAGTCAGCATGGGTGATGGAAAGCAGCAAGCACACCTTGGCTTGCTGTCATGCTCTGCCCCAGGCCACTGTCTTGGTGTCAGATATGGATGCATAGTCTTCTAAGTATGCGTGCCTATTAAGTTTGGAGAAATAATCCAGAGATCTTTTTTAAGCAGATTTTTTTTTTTTTAAAGCAATGTTCTATAGCTGGGCAAGTGAACATTTTTTCACTGTTTGATTTCTCCATATGTGTCAGTTGTTTTGGATCTGCTTGCCTAGCATGGCTCTCCGAGCTGCAAACCCAGCAGGTGCAGAAGGATGTGTGCAGAGAGCACCTGTGTAGAGTGGAGGTTGGGTGGGAAGAGTCAGACATGGACGGCAGAAAGGCTGTTTGTGGAGGTCAGTGTGAGGAATGACAGGGAGCATCAGGTCAGGCTGTGGGGTGCTCTCTGAAGGGAACCTAGAAACCCCACTGGGGGACCAAAGCAAATCGTACAGGGGCTCATAGAAGGAGCATCAAAGGGAGCATTTCTGCAGCAGCTGGGGAAATACGTAAGGCTGTTTAGGCTTTGCTTTTGCTGATGCATGTATTAATGTTCTTGCCTGAAGGTTTGGAGTTTGAAAGCTCTTTAAAAAATATGTTTCACGTTTGTGTGACTTCCTGATTTATACAATACGCTTCATGCATTGCTGTAGGCAGACAAACAATACAAACTGTAGTTAATGTTAACACAAAACATATATATCCTATTCTGTCAGCCCACGGGGACATGCGTGCCCATGCAGCACCATATGTGGGGATGGCAGCTGGTACAGAGCCCTGGGGCCAACATGCTCACCCAGCTGGAAACCTCGGGATACTGGAAGAAAAGGGACTTTATGGCTGAGTTTAGTTAAAAAAAAAACACACCAAACTTCCCTTTGCGTTTCATTGCAGGTGAAATTGGAGAAGAAGGTTTAGAACTATTTTGATTATTTTGATACCTTGCTTATTTTTATGGAAATGCCTGTTAGACTGGGACCCAAAGAAAAATGCTTTTAGGTCAAGCAGCTTGCTACACAAGGAAGCGTTCTGCATCTTTTAGAGAGGTTCTTACAGATATCCTTGTGTCTCTCTAAAGTAGCTGGGAATGACTTATTCTTTTAAATATTTGGGGACCTGGAGTTCTCCAGACTCAGTAACTACATCATTTCTTTTGCGGGGGGTGCTGCGAACCTGGTGGGTTTCTGAGAGCGCTGTGACTTAGCAATGCTGCATTCCCTCCTCGGTGCCGTCAGCCTGCTGCAGTGATAACAAAAAGTAAGATAAGAGAAATTATGTGCTGGTGGGTTGGAGATTTGTTGCATGAATCCTGGTTAGCAGATGGACACTTCTGAATGGACTTAGATATTCCGCTTTGTTCAGAAGACTTGGAGCTGATGTGGTGCAGGATGAGTCCTTTACGTGGGATGAGGGTTGGAGCTTTCTAGCATCAGCTAAAGCAATTAATAGTAATGATATTCATTACATGTTCATTACATAACGTGGTTTGTTCTATGAAACAGACTGCTAGAGAAGAAGGATGAAAATAGCAGCTGTTAATTTCAGAGGGCTGAGCCTCTGAAGGCTGCACCCAGGAGGGAAGAGAACCTCCTTAATTCCCCGTGCTCTGACCCAGGGAATGTGCAGTGGGAATGGCGCTCTCTGGGGGCTTTCCCTGCTGATCCCAAGTGCCGACATTGGGGAATGTTGAATATTTTGGCTGTGCCCCTCTATTCCCCTGTTGTCCATCTGGTGTGGCTCCTGCCTTCAGCATCCCTGCTGTTGCCTGGCCTTCTCCTTCCCTTCTGACATTGAGCAGTGGCTCTCTGCTGCTCCTCGCAGGTAGTTGCTGTGGGGTTTAGGAGATGCGTTGAGGCTCGGTCACACTGCACGCCTCCGTCTGCCTGTGGGTATTGTTGCTTGTCCTCATGAGTTGGGTAGCTCTGTGCATAGAGCCATCTTGCGTGCCTGTATGCACCTGGACTCAATGCATAATTAATTGGTACAAATGCTTGAGGTAGGTAGGGTGGCGTGTACGTTTTGAGTATCTACTGGGCACTGGCTTGCTGGATGTTGGGCTTTGTTCCAGGGATGGCTGGGAGCAGTTGACGAGGCTGAGTAACAGAACACAGTGTGAGAGCAAAGTGCTGCCAGGCTGATCTTCTGGAAGGCCTTCTCTACTTCTCCTTTACTTTGTAATAGCAAAGGGCTCTGAGCACAATGGCTAACTGCCCCTTTTCTTTTGCTTCTAGATGGGGATGGTCGGAGACTCAAAGGAGCCATCCAAAGGAGCACAGAAACGGGGCTGGCTGTGGAAATGCCCAGCCGGACCGTGCGCCAGGCCAGCCATGAGTCCATTGAGGACAGCATGAACAGCTATGGATCAGAGGGAAAGTAAGTCACTGAAAGCAGGCTGGATGATTGCTTGTGAGGTGCTCTGCTCTTATACCTGTTAGTTTTCCTCCAGCTTGATAAATGTGTGTTTCTGACTTATTTATGCTGCAGGTGTACTGCCCATCCAATTAGAGCAGAGCAAATCACTTCCTCTTCCTGCATAGCTGGCGCATACTTCAGCTGTTTATATACTTTTTTAAAGTGCCCTCATTATTCTGAGCTGAAGCTGACACCCATTACTTTTAACAGCTCTGCCTTCAGAAGAATAATTCAGGGTGAATAGCTGAGGCTCATTAGTGGTAATAAATTATAAGCCAGTAGTCTTCAGCCTTGCTTGGTAGCTCTGTCTCCCCTATTGCAAAATACCTTTTTGATTTGGGAAACAAAAGCATGCTGAGGTGATGAAAGTGATGCAAGTGGCAAAACAGTGACTCTGATACTACAGTTTAAAAACCATATTTACAAGTTTCTGTTAACAGACTTTCTTTCCTGTTGGATTTGAGTTAGTGTCCTAAAAAGTGTATTTTAGAACTGGGTTTTAACCACAAGAAGTTACAACTCACTTTGTTGCATTTGTAACTGAATACAAAGCATCAGGGTCCAGAACTTCAGGAACTGACTTGACTTTAGTTCCGTTTTCTGTATTTCTGTTACATGAAGCCATGTATGGAAATTATCATCATTTGATTATAATGGCCATTCATGGGATTCTTGGAAGTGGGTTAAAAAAAATGAGTATTAAAAAAGGGTAGGCAATATATATCATATGGTTACATGTTTCTGGGTATGAGACCAAAATGTTTGCACACCTAAAACGTGTTCTGGTTAAGTCTGGTGCTTCATGGCTTCACTCTGTACACGCTCTTGAGTCCTGTGTGATGTTCCATGTACACCTCACTGCTAGAATGCCAGGATAGTCCAAAGGCTCCCTCAAATAATTAATGCAGCCACGGTGTTAAATAAGTAACAGGCTGTAAATTAAGAGATACTTTCTTTAGCTTTGGAAGTAGGCTAATCCTGGAAAGGCATCACAGGTCTGTGCTGAAGGTTGGAAATAGTAATGAGGCACTGGCTGCGATAGCAATCTTGTCACTCTGAAGCCATGATGTACTTTATCTCTTCAGTGATCTGTTGTCCCGGGGGATGTATTCCATCTACACCACCACAGTCCTGTGGCTTGGAGTTCTGCCTCTGCTCTGAGATTCAGAGGATTAGTGATTAAGTTCAGTCCCTTGGCACTGAGGGGCAAGAATCTGCTTTCGTGTGGTGTGAAATATTTTTCCCTTCATATTTACATAGCTTATCCTCCAGGGAAGGGGTATGCTTCTCTGTATCCTATCCTTGCAAATGCTGGCTTTTTTGGCTGGTCTTTCCTGGAGAGAGGATATTTCTGCCAACACAGTGCTGCACCCATACAAACACCCTGAAGGCAAGCAGCATGTAGCTATCAGTGCAGCAAAGAAAGAAAAATCCTGCGTTGCAATCCAAATGTCTTTATTAGAACATGTCTGACATTTAGTATTCAAACCTCAAATGCTGCTGGAACATCCTCACCTGCCCCTGTGCCAGGGTGGGATGCTTCCTGCTCTCACTTCTCTGAAGTGTGCGATAAGGGATTCCTGGATGCTTTGTTCCCAGGTGGGATAATTGATCTTGGAGAGCCCATGGGAACTGTGGCTATCAGTCTGAACCATGACTGATAACAAACAAGGCTGTGAGTACAAAGAGCTGAGAGGACCCTATTCTCTTGGAACATGGTGGGAGGGGATTTTCTTTGCTTTTTTTTTTTTTCTTTTTCCCCATGGCAAAAAAAGGAAGTGTTTGGGGAATAGCTTCAAGGGGCAGAAATTTATCCTGCTGAATCAGATTTCTCTTGGCTTCTCCTGTTTGCTGTAGATGCCTTCCCAGGGAAGTACAATGAAGATTTGTATGACTCTTAGCTGTGGCAAGTTTATTTTCTTTTCACTGCTGGTTTTTGACTTATGCAGATAGTCCGAGGCCAGAGAGTTTTTGCTGGTGACTGTCAGAAACCAGCATGAGGTTACGCTGGTTCTTCCTACCCGTGTACCTCTTTGGAATGTGCATAGAGGGAAGAAGATGGATTCAAAACATCGTTTTTCAAGAGAGCTTGTTTCCAGAGTTCGTTGTTTTCTTGATCCTCTTCAATTTAAGGACTAAATGACAACTCCCAAAGGTGATCCACCAAAGTGATCAAACATTTCAGTAAAACTGTGCTGCCTGCTCTCAGTCAACCAACCATGCTCTTAAAAGACAAGACTGATTGAATGCTGTCATGTTCACCGTGGGCTGGCTGCAGCTAGCTCCGGCTGCTCTGCTGCAGAGCAAAGAATCGTAGTCGAAGAACTTCATCTACTGCATGATTTTAAGCAGCACTGCTTGCAGTGCGATTGCCACAACGCATGATATCTGGATCATTTTATGGAAAGACCTCATATAGTGTTATTCTTCTCAGATATGGTAGACCCTCCTTCAAGAAAACGCTCATGTCAGGGTGTGACCCGAGGGCTGAAGTGTGCAGAAGTTTAGCTGATCTGCAGGATGTGTTTCCTGGAATGTGAGCTCATACAGCATGCCAGGGAGTGCTGATGATGTCAGAGCACTGCTCCAGTGAATTTTTTTTCCAGTTAAAAAAAAAAACACCAACTTTCCCAACCACATTACTCAGCTTTTATCCTGCACAGTAGTTGTGCACTAGTATAGGAAATTAATATAATAAAACTCAATGTGAGACCTTATAGAAGGGAAAGGTGATATTTATTTCAGAGAAAACTGTTTTCGGTTATTCAGGCCTCTAGATTTCTCCCCCTGGCTCAATGTGCAGGCGCCAAGCCTCATGCGTTGGCATGCTCTGCCAGCATGGGTTGTGTGCTGCAGGGACCAGGAACGCCATCTGTCTCGCCCTTACTGTGGCTTCTGAGTTGTTCTTTGCAACAGACTGTTTCTTGGACAGCTTTCCTACACTTTCTAGGACTTGCATCTTATTGTGGCATGATCTTTCAACTCGGTCTTTCTTCATCCTCCACGGATCTCATACAGATATTTCCATTCACCATCCCTTGTACTGGGTACAGATTTCTGCAGCAGTGTTTTCTAAGTACACATTTATCAAATTATCATGGGGAGAGGGGAGCTCCCCATGTAGCATGTGCCTACCAGGCAGTCCCATGGCAGCACCAATATCACCACAGGGTAAGAATTCAGCAGAGAAGAGTAACTCTCAAGTGTACCTTTGGGATTCGGCAGCTCCATCTTAGTTCTTGCACAACCTACATCTTGTTTTGGCTGAGTTTTGTTGCAGCCACACAAGACATTCAGGAGGCAACAGATTATGGACTTATGTATAACTTACTCCTGCCAACCACTTTTCTTTCTGAAAGTGGAGCAGAAAGACAAAAATGGGCCTGGAACAAAAGGCTGCTAGCTGCTGTAGTCCCTAATATGTGCTGCTTGTCGGCTTTTTTGTTCTTGCTGGCTACTGCAGAGATGATTAACTTAGAGAGAGCTGAGGTGACATTTACCTTAGAAAGGCCCGGTGGGTGACGAGGAGCAAAAACGTTGAGGTATGTTCTTGTAATTGCTGAGATGAGCCTGCCTGTCCAGCAAGGAAGCTTCTTGTTAGCCACATCATTGCCCTTTTTCCCATCACAAGATCACCTTACCTGCTCCCCCTGCAGCTGCTGTGGTGCTGAGCTGAAGGCAGCTGTGTGCTGGATGTGGGCATCCTGTGCCTCTCGCTTGTGTTCTGGCTCTTGCTGTGACCGTAAACCACAGCTTGCTCTGGGTTTCCTATCAGTGCCTATGAGGGAGCAATCCTAATGAGAACTAGTTTCTGAGCTGCCTGCCTTTGTCTGCTTTACTATGAAGCAGGAACCAGAAGGAAGCTGGAGACAGCACTGATGTGCCTTGTCACTACCTATCCCCCTTCAGGTTTGCTGTCCTTCACCCAGAGATCAGCAGTGGTACCATTGTTACTCCGAAATCAAAGGAATGCTTGATCCCTAAAAGCACCATCTGAATTATTCATGTTGTAGCTATTCACCGACTGCCTCTTACTTGGTGTTCATAGCCAAGGGACTTCTAGTCTCTTTTATGACAAATTACCTTTAGGGCTCTTCTTTTATCTGAGTCATTTAAAAGAAATGTGTTGTTAATACATTTTGGGCTGTAGGAAACCAAGACCCTGAGGTCTTAAGCTGGAGATCAGGGAAGGCATGGAGAATTGTTTCTGTAGCATCCCAGTAAGTGAGTGAGCCTGTTCATCAGCAGCAGATCTCTGTGCAGTTCAGCTTGACCAGCATGGCTCGGAGAGGATGTGCCCCTGTTGTCACAGGGCTGAATGCATGGAATCCCACCTGCAGTGTCCAGGGGACAGGCGGAACCGCTGCTGGCAGTGGGTGTCAAATTTTATTGAGTATCGCCGAGACAAGCTGTGGAACTGGAGCTTGCCTGGCAAGGTGGGGAAGGAGTGGGGGAGGCCTTGGTACTCTGTTCCCTGCCTCATTTTTATAGCACAGTTTAAGTGGCAGAATTCATACAGCAGACGGAAGCATACACAAATGGAGTACAGTGTGTTACTGCACATAAGACAGTACGTCACAGCACTAAAAATGTTACAGCAAGTGGAGTGGCCAGGAGAGAGCAGAGCTTGTTGGGAGGCAGAGAACGGAGCCGTCAGGCTGAGCAGAGCTGTGTGGTTGGTGCTGTGAGCTCCACGTCAGGTATTGCGGGGAGAGGTGCTCACACAAGCCTTTCACAGCCACAGCAAAGGCTCACATCAATTTTGACAGCGTCATGGCACTGTACTCAGATGTGCAGTGCATTAATAATTCCTGATGTGTCCTGTACGTGTTTTAAAGGTAGGGGCAGGGGATGCTGAATTAACCATTTCTGCCTTCCTTCTTGTCTGGAAAATAGCAACATGGCATTTGTGTCTGATAGATGCAATTTAGAAGAGCTTGATGTGTGCAGCGTGGATAATTGTGATTGTTAGACAGAACGTTCCTGCTTCCTAAAATTGGAGTTCTGATGCCTTTTTCTTTCTGCTCAGATAAAATAACTACCGAATATATTATCATTCTCAGAAGAGTCTGTTTCTCAATGTCTTCTGGATGAAGTATGTCTTACTGTCCCAGTTTTTTAAAGACACAGCTGAGGGCTGTCCTCGTGCAGGGGATATTGGATGCGTAGCAAATCTGTTCATCCAGCCGTGCAGGTTAAGCCACAGCTGCATATTCAGTTGTGTGGCTGTGTTTAGGCAACATGTTTATTGATTACCACTTTGTGCACTAAAGGGAGGGGGAAAAAAAAGTGTTCTAGAAAATATTTGTGAGAAGAGAATTGTGCTTTCTGAAGCCCAGCAATGCCCAGGGCCCAACCAAACTCCGCGTCAGTACTCAGCACAGAGGAGGGAGCTCTTCTTTAAAAGTAACTTTTACAGGTTTGGGCTGACAGCAAATATCGGCGGTTGTGTGGACAGTGTGAATAAATGGTGAAAAGCACAAGGCAGTGTTGTCTTTTGGAAGGAGCTTCTGGATTCACGAGTCCCCACCTGGATGAACTGAAGCAGTGCAGTGCCCGGGAGTCAGTGTACAACTGTGATGGAAAGAGCTATGAGGATTTGGTCCAAGGGGGAGGGCACAGCATCATCTCAGAATATCCTTGTTCTCCCACCAGGGCTCCCTGACAACAGGGGCCTTGCACCCATCTGAGAGGTCAATTCCTTGCTCTGCATTTCTTTGCACAGCTGTAGCAGCTGCTATGCAGCCAGTGCAGGTTGGTGCAAGTGAGACCAGTCCTGATGTCTTGGAAGGGAGAGTTCTAAAGAAATTAAAATAAATTGTATCAAGAGCTAAGGAAAGGAAGTAGGCTGTCTTGTGCTTCACATTGATAACTCAGAAATGGTGTTGAGGGTTGATAGGAAAATGGTTGGGAAGGAAAAAGTGAAGCGTAGGGACAAGCTGTCTAGGGAGAGAGGTTTTCAGAGCAGGTTGGGTGAGTGGCTGTCATAAGGATGTACATAAACTGCTCTGGCCTTAGGGCGGGGTGAGGACCTGGTGACCTGTGGAGATGCTTCCCTATCCTATTCCATACAAGTTTTGCATGGTCTTGACAAGCGGGTTGTGCAGCCATCTGCAGCAGCGCAGAGGCAGTACCTGGCATACAGAATCCCAGAAGCAGTTTAAAAATAGACGTAGAAAAGAGGTCAGACAAACTCCACGTGGACAAGGAGAGAAATTAATGATGCATTTTCCTTAAACGTGTCTGTGTGCCGTGTGCTCTGCATGCTGATGTGCAGCTAACAATGGTGGGGTCAGCGGTGGTGGAGTGTAGCTGTGGCTGCGGTAGGAGAGGGATGAGCACAGGTACTCTGAATTTACCTTGTGCTCTTTCTTTTGAAATCAGCGTTGTCCATCGGGGTGTTCAGATCCTGAGCAGTTTACAAGCAAATTTCACTTAACTCATTCTCCATCTGAGTCCATGTGAAGAAGAGCAGCTTGCTGTGGAGGATCCGCCTGCCTGATGGTTTGCGTGCGCCAGGAAAGGGCAGCCCGGGAATGGCTGCTACCTTAAAAGAGCAGCAGCTGGCAGAGAGCCTTTAAGCCACTCTTCAATTGCTCTGAAGAGGACAGATTTCACGTGCCCTGACCTAACACAAGAGCGCGGTCTTCAGAAACCGCTGCACAGATTTCCTAAATAATCAGGATTATGCTGTTGTGCTTAACAACTAAACAAACGAAAAGGAAAAACCGACAACTGGGCAACCTCAGCCCCAGTCTGAACACACGGAAACGTCTCCCAGCAGAGCCAGTGGTGTTTCCCCCTTCTCAGGCGGGCAGGGCGGTGAGCGATGCGCTGTGCTGGGCTCGGGGCTCGCAGCGCTGCAGGCTCAGCCCGGACGGACGTTGGCTCCTGGCTCCCTCTCGTGGCTGTCCGAGCGGCTGCAGAGCAGCGCCTGTCGCTCTGTCCCGGCTGACTCTGCTGCCGGGGCTGTGATGCTCCCGGCATGGTTCGCGGCGTGCTCTTAGAAATGGCCATCTGGAGCGGATTTTGCAGCCTGGGCAAAATCAGCCTCGGGCTGCGAGCAGAATTAACGTTTTTGCATGTTCTGCTGGTGCTGTTCAGCGCTGACTGCGCTGATGGACCTGGAGACCCCAGCTTCAATTGCTTCCTGAGTGCTGCTGTGGTGCTCCACTCCTTGCTTGGCCCCCCTGCCTGCAGCCAAGGACTTGTGCAAGCCCTCCAGCACACTGCCCTCTGCTTGTCCTTGATACCCTGCAGCTCGCCCTGTCCTGCCCACGCCTCCAGGTCAATAACCAGAGTCACATTTACTTAAAACCAATTCCACGGCCAACCCCCTAATCTTTAACTTCATTAAAATCATTCCCAGTCAGCTGTGACAAAGCAGAGCCGTGAATCATGATTAGTGAAAGCAGAGGGCTGGAGGAGAGAGAATTAATTTCTTTCCTGTTCAGAAGGCTATGCTGTGCTCACTGGGCGGAGGATTTGTGCCCTTTAGACAAAAGGCTGACAGGTGTCACCTGTTAATCTTCTCGGTGTGCTGCTGATGGGTCTGGAGCAGCAGCCCCGTCCCCAGGGCTGTGCTGGGTATGACAGTTGCTATCTGCAAGTCAGCTGCAGAATGCTGCCTTTTTGTTCCTGCAGCTATTTTTGGCACTTCTTTTTATGTCAAGATAAATAAGTAAAGGCATCCCATCTTGGTGATAACCAGGTTGCAGCATTTTCCACCCCTTCAGGTGGAGTGTTTTAGGGGGAAGGAAGAGTGAGGTGGCGGTGGGGGAGTGCTTTTAGTGATGGGACCAGAAGAATCCCGTGGTCTCACTTCTGGATGATGGAACAGAAGAATGTGAGATGCAGCAGCAGGGAGGGCTTGGGGGAGCACCAGGGCTCAAACACCTCAAAGAAGTCCCGAAGATGCCTACAGCTCTTTTCCTCCCTCCAAAAAAGCAGGTGAGTGAATGGGGAAGGCATTGCACAGACCTCTTGACTGCATCAGGCCTGGTCCCCACACCCACCATTCCGGCTTCTCACCGAGCACTGACAGACAGAGCTCACCAAGCTGCATTTGAGCATCCTAAATTTAGCTGATGCAGCTTAATGGTTCCTGCTGGTTTTTCTTCACATGCATGCTATGTTTCTGCAGCTTTGTTTTTCCTCTCTCCTCTCCAGGGAGCAGTATTAGCTTTCTTAGAGGTAGCTTATGATTTTTCCAGACAGAAATTGTTTCCATTCTGGGGTTATTGACAATACCCAAATATACATCCTGGAATCACTTAGAGCCAAGGAGCCTGATTTAGAGCTGCTGCTTCAGATGTCTAATAAAGCAGCACTGCAAAAGCTCAGCCTTGCTGCAGCGTACCAGGCAGTCCCACCACCTAACGGTGTGATTCATTAAAGTAATTCCCTGCATCTTCCCTTTTCCGTCCAGATATAACAACATAAGGGAACATTAACTGTCTGATGTAAAATTAAGTTTCACACAGTGCTGGTATACCCAATAACTGCAGCTGTTAGCCAAAACGCCGGAGTCTTTACCTTGGCCTCTGTTTATAAATGGGCCTTTTCCATCCCTCCAAGGTTCATCCCCGTGCTGGGACACAGCAGCATCCTTGCCCATCCTGGTACTCTTCTGCATGAGCAGCAAACGGAAAATGGAGTTTTGATGGGTGCCCTTCTGCCTCCTGTGTCCCCACAGCAGTCACTGGCCGGGCATCACCCCACAGCCCTGTCTTGAGAACGGGACGTGCAGAGACCTGTACCTTGGGATCCTGCAGCTCTAGTCTGCTCTCAGACCTGTGCTTGTTCTCTGTTCTCCTCAATCTGGGCATCTTGTTAATGAGACAAGCATCTGTTAGGAGCAAGGCAGTGAGCCTCACCAGCTTGTTATTTGCGTGCTTGCTCAGGTCATGTATTCCCTGGGGTAGGAGTAAGACCTAAGGTTTGTCCATGTATCTTCCATAGATTGAAGAGGATAAAGAAAACATTTACCTTCTGGCTGATAGTCCGTTTGTCTCCATGTGAATCTTTCTCTTTCAGATCTCCTTTTCCCCGAATTATTCTAAGCACAACTTTTCACCCTTTTTTGACCCTCTCTGGACAGCTCAAAATGCCTGGGTCAGCACCTTGTGGAGCCTCGCTGGGCTGCATCCTTGTACTGGTGTACAGGCAAATCGCAGCCTTGTAGCCTGCCTGGCTGCGGGTTGCCCTGTGCTTCCCATTACATTTCCCTGCACGTGCAGGTGCAGCAGTGCTGGGGGTAGGTGTCTGTATGCAGTCCTCACCTGGTCCAGCAGCTTTGGGCCATGCTCTGTGCCCAGGAAAATTCCATCTGTTAGCACGAGGCCATGAGCCACCCTGTGAAGCTGTCAGCATGTCCCACTGCTGGCACGTCTTTCCTGTCACACATTCAGCATGATGCTGAGGTTTGTGCGTGACTTCCTCCTTCATCACATGAATAAATAAATATTCCCAGCAGGTTGAGCCCAGGTCTGCACATAGCTAATGAGAGCTGAAATCTCAACCTGAAATTAGCACTCTTCTGGTTGAATGGGGTTTGAAATAATGTTTTGAATGTGTTTTAAATGGAAGTGCCTCTCAGTGGGGAATGAATGTGTATCTTTGTGGCTGTGTGCAGCCTGCGGTGCTTGGCCTGCCCCAGAGGCAGGGCTGCTCCCTGATTCCATTGCTGGGATAGGTTGGAAGGAACACACGGCTCTCCTCCCTTTTCCTTTCTGAGAAATGAATTCCAGGAAGCAGTGAGCTGGATCCATATGTGGGCACTTGCCCCTACTGAGGCCACTTAGCAGAGTGCAAGGCTGCAGTTTGCATTGCTTCCACCTACAGCAGCTTCCTGGGATGCAGCTCATGAGCGTGACATGGTGGTGTGGGTATCCCTGGCACAGACTGACGTGCTCCAGCAGCTGTGTCATGGCTTGGCAGATGCCAGCAGGACAAGCGTGGGTGTTTAATGGGGGCTTCTGGCCCTCTTCTTGCCATTAGCACCAAGTGGGGCAGTAAGTTTTCCAGCAGCCCATAATACAGTCTGACCCTTTTGTGTTGCCTCATCTGTGTCCTGGAGTCATGCCTCAAAACGACACCTGATGAGTAGAGCTGAGAGCTGTGTCCTCTACTAGCTTCTCCTTTGCTGCTGTCTCTTAAGTAGAGACACTGCTGGCATTTGAGGTTCCTGTGCTTTTTGCCTTGAACCAAGGTTTGGGTCTTCATGATTGCTTTGGAGGTGATTGGGGTAGCAGGTGGGAAAATAGTGCAGCAAGTGTGATGGGTGATTCTGGTGCTGAGTGGTAAGGAGTGGGGTCCTCTTGTCAAGGAGGAGGTGCATTCTCTGCCTGTGAGAATTCAATGGGGAATTCACCCCCAAGGGAATTGATGTCAGCAGCCTTAAGCTCACCTTTGAACACAGCTCTAGATGCGTTAATTAATTCCCAAAAATGAAGGTTGGGAGAGGATAGCTACCAAGAGAGATCCTATGAACTATGCCAAGAAGCTGTTTGGATGACAGTGCTACCTGGAAGAGGTGACAGGCTGCACATGAATCTGAGATGGCAGCGATTTTCCCTTGTAGATGAACATGTATTAACCAACTGGCAACTGCAACCATTAATGTTTGTGGGTTTTTTTAATACAAGGAAAGAGATTTTAAATGCATCCCACCTAACTAAACTGCCTTTGAAATCACTGAGTTTTGCAAGAGAAAAGGCTTCTGTAGATGCTGTTCATGCCAAAGATGTCTTAAATCAGGCTCTTTAGTTACCGAGTTACTTCAAAATGCAAATTAACCACTTGCCAAAACCACTTTCTTTTGCAGCTTGAATTTCAGTGGAGTCCATCTGGCATCTGCTGGGCAGTTCAGTGATTTCCTGGGCAGCATGGGCCCTGCTCAGTTTGTTGGGCGTCAGACCTTGGCCACCACCTCGATGGGTAAGGAACACCAAGCTCTTAGATGGCTTAAATTTAATACTGAACAGACCACTCCTACGAGCCACCTAATAATGTGTCCAGCATCTGCTGCTCCACCACTCCTCCGCTCCATTTCTGTGTGAAATCAAATAAGCTTGGCTGCAAGGTTTTGCTGATTACTGCTTGTATGGCATTAGCAGGGGAGCACCGGCTTCATGCTTTCCTTGGTCAGATCTGAAAGGCACAGACTAAGTAAAATGCAGCGAAAATTCTGAAAATGCATCATATGCAGTTTTCTTGCCAGATACAGAGCCCAGTGCTCTGTGAAGATGTTCTTATAGCACGCTATGACTGCATTATCTAAAGCAGCCTGCAGCTCTAGATATTCCAGTGTGGTAGAGATTGGAGGCTATCTGCCACCAAAGAGTGTGAGACTGAGTCACCAAAGCTGTGTTAGGAGGCTGGAATTAGAGACTGTTTTTGAAAATGTGGGTTTGAGTCACTGCAGAGCTGCTCCAGAGTAACACAGGAGGAGATCAGGCACTTATGGCCTACAGTTTGGTACAGCTCATAGCAGGCATGACACAGGGGTTGCTTTTTAACATTTTATTAGCCCGCAGATGAATTGTTTTGAAAGTGTTCTGTCTGTTTTGACATTTTGGTTTAGGGGATGTGGAAATCGGCTTGCAAGAGCGAAATGGGCAGCTAGAAGTGGATATCATTCAGGCTCGAGGACTCACACCAAAACCCGGCTCCAAAACACTGCCAGGTAGAATGCTTTGACCTCCTCAAATACTTCACTGAGCCCCAGCTTCCTGCAATGCTTGCACAAAGGGGTGTTGTTGATTCTGCTTGGCTTCTGTGAGAATGAGCAGTCAGTTTGTCATACTGAAAATAAGTTGAGCAAAACTGTTCACTGCTGTAAATGCCTCCTTTAGAAGTAGGAGACACAGCACTCTGTCTTTTCAAAATTGAGCATTAAGATTTGTTCATATTTGACCATATTTGTTTTTTTCCAGCTGCTTACATCAAAGCTTACCTGTTAGAGAATGGCGTCTGCATTGCGAAAAAGAAGACAAAAGTGGCTCGCAAATCATTAGACCCTTTGTACAATCAGGTGTTACTGTTTCCTGAGAGCCCCCAGGGCAAAGTATTACAGGTAAGATGAATGAGTCTCAGGTCTGCCCACCTCCCCCTTTCATCTGTGCTGGAATATACCGTGCCTGGCAAAGAATCTGGATGAGTAACGTAGAGGAGAAAAAGCTGATGCTTTCATTGAACCGAATGCACTCTGTCTGAACATAACAAATGAAAAGGAAAAGCTTTGTTTTATACTCAAACTTTATTATTTGATACCATGCCAGGTAACATGAATGCTTACCAGGAGAAGGTTTTTGTTTTGTTTCCAGTCAGGAAATGTGTAATATCTATAGATACTAAGCAGCCTTGCTACAGAGGTTTTCTCTGTGTTTGTTCAGAGCACTCTGCTTTGGCCTTCACTCAGTCACATACCCTACCTGTTTCTACCTTTTCTTACACTGCCATACATTTCCTGTCATACGCTCATTTTCAGTTCTGTACCTGTGTTTCCAGGGCAAAGAGCGAATTACATTGTTAATCTATACTTAAATCATTTCCATACCATAAATCCTAGCTAAAATCCGCTGGAAATACTGATGTAATTAATCTGTGAGTTTCTCTTGCTTACTTCCACTCACATATGAATTGCCAGCTAATTCACAGGGTCCTTCTTAGTAAACTCTTCTCCATTTATCTTGATTGGAAGCACTTTTCCATATTGAAGCTATAGCGGACTTTTCTGACTGAAATATGGGGTCTGGCTTGGTCTGGGTTTCCTTACCTGCAGCCGTGGATCTTCACCCTGACTTCTCTGTGGACCACAGCCATGCTGCTGGCACACAGAAGATGGAAGCAAGGCTGAGGTACCTAAAAACTAGCTCGTGAAAGATGTTGAGGGTGTTAAGAGCTATGGATTTTATCCCCAGCAGGGATGGGAAGCTCAGTACAAAACGTAACACTTGTCTCCATTTCAGAGACGTGAGCAGCATTTTTCAGGTAGGGTCTCCCAAAGAGTGCCCAAGGTGAGTTGGCAGAGCTGTCTGTGGAAGAGGTCTCATGGGTTATCCAATACTGTCTGTCCTGGGCTGCCACTTCACCATCCACCACTCAACCATGGCTGAGGGTTCTCACGAGTCTTTGCCTTGACCTTACTTTTACAAATAGGCTTTGATAATAGAACAATGAGAAATGCTACCACGCTGCTTTGCCACTTAATGAGAAATAGGGCTGCCTTCCCTTGGGCTGTGGTACAGCAGAAACCAAGTAGCAAGCAGCTGTGCTAAATGTCAGTATGTGGTCCCCTGTGAACCTCTCACCTGATCTCCTAGCTGTGTCTTTGCCTTGGCAGCATCCCTGGTGCAGAAGGCAGTCAGAAGAGGGCAGAACTGTGTCTGCCTCATTGCAATTTATCTGTCCCATGCCCTGCTCCATTTGTGTCATTCAGTTTGTCTTCAGGACCAGTTTCAGTGTCTCATTGCAGCTTGCAGTGTCTCACTGGAACTTGCTCAAAGAGAATAAGATTAGGAGCTTGGCTCAGCTACTGTGCCACCAGACCAACTTTCTGCAGTATCTTGCTCCATCCCGTGCTGACTTAGAGTGATAATTTTTGGCTTTTCATTGACATTCATTGTCTCTCCTGCCTTGTTTTACTGAAAACTAATGTTCTGGTTATTCAGAGCCTAGGGAAAGAAGGATTAGCCAGTGATCACCAGTCACCATCATAATCCATCATACTCATCCTCTCCTCTTCAGGACGTGCTATGGAGTCAGTCGTCACCTTTGTCTTGAGCCGCATAGGGCCATTTGGTCACGTGCAGATCTCCAGCATGTCTAAGCCCATGACCCTCACTGCATCTGTCGTTCCACCCACCGGTCTCCATTGTGTCGTAAGTGTGATTCAGCTTTCCCTGCTCAACTGCCAACTCTTTCATTAGACCTTCCTCTGCATCTCCAAGCTTTTCTCGGCAGTCTGTTCTGTTTTCCCTGCATGCCACTTCAAGTGTGCTCCTTACGTCACCAGTCCCGCTTGCCAGTGCTCAGCTCCTGCCCTTTCTCCAGGTGAGTAACCATGTCTCGTTGCCATCTGCTGTGCATTACAAGGCTGAGTGCAGAAGTTAAGTTGTATACTTTTGCTGTGTTCGAGGCCAGTTGTTGTGCCAGGACTGGTTTGTATTGTGGGTGTTGGAGCTGCAGCTCTGGGGATATTTTGTTCACATTCACATTAGGAAAGCTGTGCTAAAAATTCAGGTAAAATGATCATCCAGAACTTCACATCAGCAGCAGCCTAGTGTATCCCTGTGTATGCCTGTGTAGTGTAAGCATTTACATCCTTGTTGGATTCTAGTAAAGCCCAGGGAAGCTGGATACATAGGAGGAGTAGAGAGATTGGTCAGACTGCTGCTTCCCAAGCCAGCATGCAGGTTTGAGGATTAACTGTGCTCCCCCTCTTGTTTCTAAGGTGATAGTCTGGGGAAACTACGGCCGTATGGAGCGCAAGCACTTCATGGGAGTCGCAAGGGTCCTCCTGGAAGAACTGGATTTGTCAACTTTAGCAATTGGCTGGTACAAGCTCTTCCCAACCTCCTCAATGGTGGATCCCACTACAGGCCCGCTCCTGCGCCAGTCCTCGCAGCTTTCCCTGGAGAGCACAGTGGGACCCTGCTGTGACAGGTCTTAGTGAGTAAGGAAGGGGGAACTGCTTTTGTTTTTTAAACATGCTGTCAAGGTTTTGTTTGCTGGAACTCTGACCTCAAGCGCAATGCATGTTCAATCAGTTCTTGTGGAGCTGGAAGAGGAGGATAAACCAGTGACCTTAGACAGAAGACAAGGGGGAGGGTGCTGTACCCTCTCTGTCGGAGGAGGTGCCGCGGGGCATGAGTCCTAGTTGTCAAATTAGACATACACCTCTTGTTTCGCTTCTCTCGCTGTCATTCTTGGACCCTTGTTTCAGATCAGCATTAACTCTGGAAAGTTGCAGCATTTGAAAAATCTGGGGGGAGTAAGGAAGGTATTTTTCTTAGCTGTGCATCTTCCAAATTTCTTAGGCAGATTCTTTCTTAAAGTACCTGAAAAATGCAGAGGCCAATATCTGACCTAGAAAGAGCAAGAGCAGAAAGTTTCAGAGGAAGCATGAGTTTTTCATAAGATCTTACTGAAAGAAGAAAAAAGAAAGAAACCTGTAATTCTTTCTTTGGTATCAATTCCACATCACTGAATCATGTTACCTGTAGCACTGTCATTGCTGTGTTTTCAAACTGTGCCAAATTACCAGCAAGTGTCTTTCCTACATTACTTGTGTAACACTGCTGATGAAGCATACTTGGTGGGAGAATAAGTGCCTGCTTAGACCAGGCAGTTTGAACAGAGCTTGAGTTTAGCAGTCTAATTATCTGCAATTTTGCTCAGAAAAAACCCCACCAATCCGCTAGAGGTGGGAGCTGAGCACCAGACTTGCAGCTTGAGATACGCTTTATACCTTTATACCCTCACTTGTTGCTCTGCATCCTTCAGTCACATCTTCTATCTCCTGCTCTTCTTTCATCTCCTTTGTACCAGTACGTACCTGCTGGAGATGCTGCCCTTCCTGTCATGCTATTGGCTGACCTGAAACGGGGCTTTTTATTCTGCCACAGGAGAGTGAGATTTGTGGGGGTGCAGACAAAAGAAATTTGAGTCTGTCATCCGACAGGAAGGTGCTGAGAGCACATAACCTTCCTCATGGAAAGAAGGTTGCTTTAGGCACTCTCAGTAATACGCAAGCATTGTCAAATGTCCTGAAAGAAGAGATGCTGTCCCCAGAGTATGGAGCAGTAGTGGGTGAGGAAGCTGAAGGCACAGTGGTCACAGCATGTATATTTCATTTAAGTGCAATGCTAACTGGAAAGGAGCCTTGTGGGTGAACCTGTGAAGCACATTCTCTGCCAGCAGAGTCACGTGCTAGAGAAAGGCAAGCTAGATCCTTCACACAATTAAAATCTTCTCTTTGAAAACACTTTTTATCCAAAATAATAGACAATCTCCAAAGATTTCCTGCTAACAGCTAGATTTTTTTTCATAGTTCTTAATGAGGATTTGGTGATTGCACTTTCAAAATAAGCTTTGGAGATGTTTTACTTTGAGATTTAAAGGTGAAGGTCCCATATCGTGTTTAGGAGTGAGCAGATCCTCAGCCTCTCACTGAGGCACACAGAGCATTTATTTCTGCATGCGGACCTCAGCTTTGTTAGAGTAAAAGCATGACTGTAAGGTGGATGGTGAGAGCAGTTGCTTTTGATCCAAGCTTGTATGTGGCGTTTTAAACCATTTTGAGATACATTACTGAATAGATACAAAACAAATAGGCCTTACAATAATGTCTGTAAAACTGATATGATATAAAGGAGAGGGAAGGCGCAGAAGGGACATGGAATGAATAGGTTTTTAAGTGGCAAAAGCCTCAGCATTTCAGATGAATCTCTTAATTTCCTTGAAGAAATATGTCTCTGGCCTCTCACTAATTATTTTTTCTAATCGTATTAGACAATTTCTATATATTAGCTGAAGAAAGTTTGTTGCATGCTGGTCAAACTATGTTGTGGCGCTCATTTTTTAAAGAAGCACATTTACTGTAACTCAAGTCAGCATCCTTTCCTCTTGGTATGTAGTGAGTACTAGGCAATATTGTACAATACGTGTATGAACTAGAATAGATTAGGTAGATTTAGTGGTTTGTAGCACCAGATCTTTTAATAACTATGTCTTTAAAAGGACTGTAGGGAACTCTGGGTACGTTCCAAACCTGGTAACTGAGAAATGGGGCTTCTGTTCTAAGTAGTGCTGAACACTTCCTTTTGGAGATTGTTTGACATCATCTCCTGGTAACAGCCAGTTGGTCAGCTTTGTCCTCTGTCAGTAAGGTGAACGCAACACTGCAGTCTTTTATGTGGAGTATGAGACCATATATGCCAGAAAAAATTCCCTCTGAAATATTATTTAATGACTGTCCATTGGAAAGCTCAGTTCCTCTCTGTGTCTGGCAAATGTGTCTCTAAATCTCATCCCTCTAAAAGTGCCGCAAGCTCAAAGATGACCGGTGTAGTTAAAACAGGACTCCTCAACCCTGAGGAATGTCTGCCATCTGTTTGTAGTCATCCTAAAAGTTTGTTGTCAGGGTGAAAAAAAAACACAAAACAAAATGGCACTTCCACTGGTGTTGTTTCCATTAGCGTCCCAAATTCTGAAATTTGAGGTCATTTTAACAGTCTGCTTTGGGCTGTTTTCTTCTGCCTTGTTCCCTGGCTGGTGGTAGCCCGATTCTCCCTTGTGTTTGAAGTCATTTCCAAGTCCTGTTTCTCTGCATTAAGTGATGGCTGTGAGGTCCGGCTGCCAGGCACGGCAGGGTGATGCAGTCCTGGTGTTGCTCCTTCGTAAGGCAGGCGGACTCACAGGAGCCCTTCCAGGAGTGCCCTCAGGGCACAGAGTGTCATGTCAGGCTGTCACGTTGCCCAGTACTGTCTGGTCTCAATTCTGGCTTCGCTCACGCCCAGTATTCCTGCACTAACCATGGCATAGTGCAGTTAAAAAGGAAGTCTAGTTTTCCATCAATGTTAAGACTCCCTGTGTAGCATCCATGGCAAATTTTGGGCTTGGAATGGCTTCTTTTTGTAAAACCTAACCCCTTATTTCCCTTTGAATTTGACCTGCCAGTTTCTGTCTAAGGTGGTGTGATGTGCTGGTTGTGATTACCAATGTGTTGGAGCAGTTTGCCAGGGTGGTGAGTGGCTGAAAGATAAACTTGGGATCCCCTTTAGTCCTGACGGAGCTTTTTTCCTGAGCCGTTAGTTATAATCAGGGAGAGGGGAAGAGCAGGAGACTTTTAACAAAAGCAAAAAAAAGCCATCATGGTGTTTCTGGTCTGTAAGCGCTGATGAGGGATGAGACTGAGGAGAGCTGAGTATCTGTCCTGCACAGGGTTGGTTCCCTGCTCCTTGTGCATTAGATGCTCCGTTCTAGTAGTAACAGGAAGGTTGCTCACAGGAAAGAGCTGGAGAGCCGATCCCTGTTACCTCCGTTACTGTTACTGTGGGAAACAAAGGGACTCGTGGTGCTGAGCGCATCTCTGAGGCAGAGCCATTTCTCCCCACGTACCCCAGCACACCAGAGCCCCACACACGGCTCTCGCTCCCTCGGGCTGAGCAGAACATGGCCACGTTTCTTCAGGCAGCAATGCGAATTCTCCCGGTCTCCTGGTGTTGCTTTCCCTTTGCCCCAGCACGGCTGGGATGCCATAGAGACAACACAAGATCCTCATTCTGCAGTTCAATGCACGGGTCCTCATCCTGTGCCCACATCCACGTGGGCAGGCAGAGCAAGGGCCCGCTGACTCTCAGTCAGCCAAGCACATCCCCACTTCTTGGTGTGGATTGCTTCACAGATTCCTGCAGAATTACTTGCTTTGGATGATGATGTGTACTTAATGTTTCTAGCTACTGGATCCTATATCGCCGTACTGTTCTACATTGGCAGGTCTTCTGGAGTCAGAATATCAGGGCTCCTGTACAGGGGCTGTTTTTAAGACGTTGAGGCAGTTAACAGAATCTCAACCTAAGCATGTTTAGTAATGTTTAGACAGCAAGACAACTTTTTTATGAGACTCATTTTAAGTTAGTTTATTACATGCTGTTAGTAATATTTTAAAACAGGAGAAATATTTTTCTTTAAAGACAAGATGATGTATGTTTTTTAACGGATAGCATAATTTAGCATTTTCAAAGATGTTTATTGTCCTCGGTATGGAGTTTACTCATTCTTTTGATTTCTGTGTTCCTCGTTATATTTTACCACCCTTTTTCCAAAAGAAAAGAGATGTATGTAAATAACCACCGGAGAAGAGTCCTATAGGAAATCCCGTTCAAAGCGACCATAAAATTATTAGTGAATACTTGTCATTGTTCATTAACTCTCAGCTACTATTCGAGCCTTTGTTGAAAGAAATAATTGATGTTGTATTTTCAAGATGAAAACGACTTAGCTAGTTTTGTCATAATCCTGTACTCTGTATAAAAATCTTTTTATAAAGAAAGTCTAATAGGCTAACAAGCAATAATATATTCCATTTGGTGTGCGCAGGTTGTGACTTGCAGGCTGTAGTACGTATTGTTGATACAGTTTATAATTGTCTTCAATCTTAATGACATCACTTTTGAAAAAGGTCCGTATTGACTTTGATTGTGAAACTGAAGGTTGGGCTGTTGCCTTGTAAGAAATATTCATCGTGTAGACTTCTCTGTGAGTATATGTGCCCATTAACATGAGATCTCTCTTAGGTGAAGAACGAAACAGCTGTAGGTGACTTCATTCTACAGAGTTTAAAAATAGTTTCAATATAAACTTAATGACTGTTTCAAGCGCCCTGTTTTTCTTAGGCTATTTAGTATTTGTAACTCAATGAGAACGGTTCCCACTGCCACTGTAGCCCTGATAAAGCAAAAAAGCCTTTGCACTCTGGGCCGCGTGAGTTCTGCCCCATGGCTGCCTGTTTGCCTTGAGGCAGCGCGGGCGAGCTAAAGGGAGTTTATTTCAGAGCAGCAGATTGAACTGCTCTCATTTAAAGGCTCTGTGGGTTGTTTTGTCAATTTCATAGATGGCATTTGTCCATTTTGTTAGAAAATTCCACCCAAGGCAGCGAGGTTGCACCTTCACAGAGGATCATGGGGGACTGATGTGTAAATGGGAGCGGGCTGTTCTGGGCTGTCCTTCAGAAAGCTGGGTGATGCTGAGCTCAGCGAAAGATTTATCTGTGGTGGCAGGGTCAGGATACTGGATTTTAAGTCAGGTTTATCGTTGTTGTGGTACCTAAAATAAAACAGCTTCAGAGCAGCATCCCACTCGGTTGCCTGTGGCCCATCTTTGCATTGTTCTGGAGGTTGCCGCCAGCCATGCAGCCAGCGGGCCACCAGCTCAGTGGTGCTGGAAGCCCGGATGGGTAATGAGAGAAACAATTCACAGCTGATTGTGAAATGCTTGGAGGATAAAGAGCCATGTGAATGCAAAGTGCCATCAGCAGAGCAGTCCAGGGAAACACACGTATTCTGATTGGTGTCTGTGTGTGTGTGCAGCCACAGTGCCCCCGCCTGCGGGTCACCTGGGCCGCCTGCCATGGCAGGCACCTTCCTGCAGCCCCAACCCCAGCCACTCGCCCACAGCAGCAACATCAGGCTCTGTCCTCGGGAGTCTCAGGCATTTCCCACGGTGTGGACACCTTCTGCCATCCCTTCCCTTTGGTAGCTGCTCTTGTCCTAGTGGAGGAGAGGAACGAGAGAGTTCCTTGTAGCATTTGGTTCTTTGCACTTTAGCAACCAAACATGAGGAGGAGCCAGCACCAGCCCTTTATGGAGCACCAGCAAACAGAGGCTGAGACCTAGTACTTTTCCCTTCATGCCTCCCCAGGAGCTGAGATGGCAGCCAGCGCTGTGTGGTTAAACCCTGCTGAGCTGGGCCAGCGGGCAGCTTTGCGTTGACGCAGCACGTCAGGAATCGTGCGGTCCCCAGCTCAGAGAGGAGAAAGCTTTGTCCTACAGGAAGGATGCATGGACACACAGCATGTGGGAGGGGTGTTGGCAGGAGCACCCCAAGGTAGGACTCAGGGCATGCCTGCTCCAGGGCTTGATTTTTACTTGGGCACTATGGATTCAGATAGCTGCCCATAGGGCTCCAGCTCCCACTGGGTCTTTACAACTTGCAGTATTCTTTCCTTGGGGCTCTTGTTCCTTACCCAGTGCTGCTCCCTGGTCTCTATTTTGGTGATTCCATCTCCTGGACCTAAAGCTGCTTTGAGCCTTATTTGGAGCAAATCTGTGGTGTGTGGCCCCAGCCACATGGTGCTGGGAGCTGCAGGCTGTTCTCTGGTTTGGGTGGCAATTGGACCCCAAGGCCCCAGCATAGTATTACTGTGGCCCTACCACCCACCCAGGGACAAGTGTGCCAGCCACATTTTGTGGCAGTGCTGAGCTCAGAGCACAGGGTAGCTCCATGCCAAGTCTGGTTGGAGCTGGGGGTCTTTGCAGGCTCTTTGCAGCCCATGCCATGCAGTAAAGCCAGCTGGGAGAAAGCAGGGATGGGAGGAGCTGCCTCTGTGCTGGCTTTTGCTTTCCGCTGCTCCCTGTGTGCATTCTCCGTTCCCTCTCGATATGAGGCCTTACTCCAGCCCACAGGCCCAAGGCTGCCTGCAGCCCCTCTTTGCACTGCGGCGTCCATCCCACGCTGCTGGGCAGCCCGCAGAGCTGGCCTCTGCGTGGGGACGGGGCTGTCCTCCCAGCGTCACCCTGCAGCGGGCTGCTGCCTCCGTGTGCCCCCATGGAAAGCTGCTTCCGTTGGGTCCAACCTTTTTACATCATCAATTGCTCCAGAAAACAACAAACAATAGCTTGGCAGGGGAACCATGCAGTTGCTACTTCTCCTCTCGCCTTCCTGTAGAAGTGGGATCTTCTCCAAAGCATTTGGAGATTTTTAATGCCGCCCGCTGAGCTCTAATCCCACATTGCTGGAGGGGACACCAGGACGGGCAGTGTTGGCCCCGCTCCTCCCCAGGGGCTTTAAGGTGTAGGGCTGCCTTGGGTGGAAGCGTGGGACACCGACAGCGGTGTGCTGCGGCCGTGGGCAAAGGAGGGTTCTGCTGTACTTTTTTCCTGTCTGTAGGTTTAATTCAGACAATATGTGATGATCGAGTGATTTACAATTCAGTGTTAAGCTAATGAAAACGTTGATAATGGTGACAATAAAAACCTTCTTTTTTTTCCTGTGGTGTGTTGGATTATTTTAATCTAAAATTCAGCTGCCTCATCCTTTCTCTTTGTGTCTGAAGGAAATGCTGCGAGCTCAGCCTGCTGCATCACAGCAGTGCCTGGACTCCTTCGTGATGCTCTCAGCAGATGGGTTTTCTCTGAAGCCACCCTAATTTCAATCCTGCATTCCTCTCTTCCATTTCCAGACATCATTTGTCTCTGGGCATCTCCAGGCAAACAGCTGAGCTCTCTCCTGCTTTTACACCAGGCAGAAGCCTTCTGCTCTTGCTGTTGTCTTCTGCGGGGACCCTTCATGGTCACACTGGCCATGGTAGATTGATTGATTTGGAAACCCTGGAACAGAAAGTGCTGCTGGCAGGATAACAGTGCTGTGCCCCAGGATGGTGGGAATTCAAAGAGCGTTGTGTGTTCAGGGGACCTCTGGGGAAGAGCATCCCTGGGGGTATCACTGGGACTGCAGTCCTGGTGCAGGAAGGATTGCAGAGTGCTCCTCCCCTGAGAGTTTCTTAAAGGTTTTCTCGTGCATCCCATGTGGACTGGCAGGGCAGCCCCCCAGCTCCCCACCACCCTCCTGCTGCAGCTCCGGCCCCAATGGAGCCCTGGTCCTGGTCCTGGTCCTGTGTGACACAGGGAGTGATGAATGGCACCTCCCACCCTCAGACCATCACCAGCTCCCAGAAACAGGATGGGCTCAGACAGTCACTAAGCAACCGGAGACCTCCCGCAGGGACATCCCTGCACATGGACATCCACAGCCCATCCGTGGCAAGGCACAGGGAGCCTGGCAGGGCGCTGGGCTTTGGGCTCAGGCACGTCTGCACCTTTCTTGTGACAAACGTCCAACAGCAGCTGGGTTCACCTTTTATTAAACCTCCCAGAACAAAAAGGAGACAGCAAAGCCTGTTCTGAAGCCATCCCGGTGTGGGTACTCTGCATGCCTTCCCCACTGGAGGCAAAATGGAGAGGAAAACCAGACAAGAGGGGCTTTTAGATAGAACTGAGTGAAAACGTCTGTTTATTGGGGGAAAACAAAAAAGTGAAGCAGAGCTGCTCCCACTGCCAGAGCCCAGCCCTGCTCTCCTGCAGGGTGGGACAGGGCATGGAGCACCAGCAGGAAGCAGCCTCCTGGCTGGGGCCCTTTGCTAATGTCCTGATCTGGACCTGACCCTGTGCAGGTGGCTGCATGGTTCAGGGTGGAGCTCATTGGGACTGAGCCCTCAGCACAGCCTGAGCTCACAGGTTTGGCTGCAGTCCTTCCCACCAAGCAGTCCGTGTGAGCGTGATGCTGGAGGACCTGTTGGCAGGTGGGTGCATGGAGGCACCTAAGCTCTAGGGCTTCTAAATCCCTTCCCCAGTCATACTGCTGTCAGCCAGAGGGCTGCAGCCCACCCCGGGTCCTGTCCTCGCATGGCACTGCCTCGTTTGTGCCCAGGGAACAGCCTGTGGGATGTCTTCAGCCCTGCAGGACTTGCTAATGTGTGTTTGGCCATTGCGGTGCTCTTGGCAGATGTGGCACAGCCTGTGTGTCAAGAGGCAGTGACCGTGGCTCAATGACCAAGGCGGCAACACCTTCATTTTGAGAGCAGGCAGGTGGGAAAGCAAACCTACATCCTGCTGATGGGGCCTCTTCCAGACCCAAATGCTTGAGCCTGCTTGGGAGGAAGGAAAACCAAACAGTGCATAACTGGGGCTGGATCCTTGCCGGAGGAGCGATGCCGTCTCCAGGCCCAAGGTCCCCCGTGTAGGGCTGGCTGCCAGCTGGGAGGGAGGAACAGAAGAAATGAAAGAGGTCGGAGGGGCCTGATTCCTCCGCTAATTGTTCATCAGCACAACGAGGCTCCTAGATGGATTTCCTGCGCGGCCGTGGGTGCCGTGGGCACCGAGGGCTGCCGGATGACAACGTGCTGGCTGGGGACGAGCCGGTCTGTCCCCGTGTGCTCAGCGACGCCTCGTCGATTTTGTAGGAAATGGAGTTGTAGTAGACGGGGTTGGTGTGGCAGCTCAGGGTCTCGAGGTGGGAGGGCGCGGGGCTGCCACACAGCGGGGCCCGGTAGCACAGGCAGGTGCAGAAGGCCGGCACTTTGCCCGCCCCGTTGGCCGACTGCCGCCGCTGCCGCTCCGCGTCCTCCTGCGCCAGCGGGATCAGGTTCATCTGGCTCGTCCTGTCTGCTGCCGGCAGAAAGATGGCCTTGTTACTGCGCCCGTCCTCCTTGGCTGTGAGGTGGATGGCGTTGCGGGCCCTCCTGAGGGAAGCCCTCTCCTCGGCGTCGCGCCGCTCATCTTCTGAGTTCATGGTGAGGAAGCGCAGCACCACCAGGTTGAGGAAGGCGCCGATGACCGTCAGCCCCACCAGGATGTACATGAAGCTGAAAGCCACGTAGGGTGGCTTCTTCTGCAACGCCTCGTTCTTCTGCAGGGCCACAAAGTCTCCGAAGCCGATGGTGGTCAAGGTGATGAAGCAGTAATAGTAGGCATGGAAGAAAGTCCAGCCCTCAAAATAAGAGAAGGCCGCAGCCCCGATGCACAGTGTCCCCATGCAGGACAGAAAGCCCACCAGGACCATGTTCTCCATGGAGACGTTGGTTGTTCTCATGCCCAGACACTTCTTGATCTTCTTGAGCAGGAGCCGCACGACGGTGTTCATGCGCTCACCCAGGCTCTGGAACATGACCAGCGTCAGGGGGATGCCCAGGATCGCGTAGAACATGCAGAACACTTTGCCAGCATCTGTGCCTGGGGCAGCGTGCCCATAGCCTGCGTGGGGGAGGGGGAGAACCATAGAATCATTAAGGTTGGAAAAGACCTCTAAGACCATCAAGTCCAACCATCCTCCTACTGCCAATACTGCCCACTGACCACATCCATCAGTGCCACGTCTCCACATTTCTTGAACACCTCCAGTCATGGTGACTCCGCCACCTCCCTGTGCCACTGCATCACCCCTCTTTCTGAGAATAAATTCTTCCTTATTTCCAACCTCATCCTCCCCTGGCACAACTTAGAGCCATCACCTCTCCTCCTGTTGCTGTTACCTGGGAGCAGAGGCCAACCCCCACCTCACACAACCTCCTGCAGGGAGTTGCAGACAGCAATAAGGTCTCCCCTGAGCTCCTCTTCCCCAGGCTGAACCATCCCAGTTCCCTCAGCCGCTCCCCATAAGACCCCACTGTGCTCAGACCCCTCACAGCCCCACTGCCCCTCTCTGAACACGCTCCAGGCCCCGATGCCTGTCTGGCAGTGAGGGGCCCACAGCTGAGCACAGCACTCGAGGTGCAGTCCCGCCAGAGCTGAGCACAGGGGGTCCCACGTGCAGCCACGTATTTAAGCCATGGAGCAGAACCTCCCACTCTCCTCAAACGCCTCTCGGAGATTTAATTTCCCCACCTCTCTCCAAGTCTCAGCACTATGACTCAAGAACACACACCGTTATACCATGAGGCATAATGAGGTACTCATCACCACCCTCCGGACCTGGCTGATCCTGTGCCCACCTCAGTTACATAAACCGAACTGAAACCAGCAGCCTCTGACCTGCCGGGGTGAGTAAGTGCTGGGCTGCGAGGAGTCATGCAGCATTGCTGCGTGGAGGCAGAGGAGGCGTCCAACCTTTCCTTTGGGTTTCTGTGACAACCTGCTGGGGCTGGAGGTGCCCATGTGAGGGCCTTATCCCCAGCCCCGCTGTGCTCTGAGGGCAAGGGAGGAGCAGCCCATCCCTAATTGCTGCGTCTGTTTATAAACCCGTGCGACCAAACGCAATGAACTTAAATCCTGCGTGGCACATCTCAGGGAATACAGAGCAGAACATAGACCACGGTGGCAAAATAAATAAATAAATCCAAGCCCAGTCACTGAGTGCAATTATCAGGTCCTAAACACAATGAGAGCCATGAGGACATAAATAAAATGATCCAGAAGAGCTTTTGTAGCTTGAGAGGTTCCTGAAAGAGCATATGAGTGATGCTTTCAAAACGACAAAGCTGCGTTAGAAAGCTACACAGCTACATTAATGTTAAAGCTGAGATTCATAGCACAGCGTGACACAACGAGGGCTGGCGTGCTGGCGTTTGAGAAGCACGGCACCTGGGCTGGGATTATTTATGGCAGGGGGTGTGTGATAAGCGTGGCAATTGTTTGTCACAGCCGACCGAGAAATAATGTAAATGAAGCTGTAAGCTGTCACGGGATGATGGGGGTTTTCACTGCAGCCATTCATCCTGCCGGGGCCGATGCTCAGCAGCCTCTTCTCCTGGTCCCAGATCTCCTCGTGTGCCCGTGCCAGACACAACGCGCGCAGCCACCAGGCGCGTGCTGCCCGTGCGGAGCTGCCCCGTGAGGCTGAGCGCCGTCCCACGGCCGCGGAAGGGCAGGAATCGGCCTCAGGGCTCCGCCGCTGCAGCACTGATGCTGGTCGGGATCCCAGCGCGGGGAGCGATGTGAGCGCGGGACCCCAATGACCGCCCACCCTCCTGGGATGCTCGGGGTGCGTGGATTCGTGCAAGCGGATTAATTAAATGATGCTAATCACCTGTGTGGCTAATCTCGGGATTAAGGCACCCGCCATTCAATTTAGTTTTACTCTATTGTGAAACGGCAGGCAGACCGAGGCTGGGCTCCGGTGAGCGCGTACACCTTGGGGGCTGGACGCGGTGCCGCCACCCCCCGACCTGACTCGCCCCACTTTCCCTGCGGGCGCCCGTGCGCGCAGGGCGAGACTCGGTGGCCGTGCCGGCTGCCGGGACGGCCGAACGCGGAGTTTGGAGCCAGCGAAGGCGCCGGAGCCTCCCGCGCAGCTCTCCCGCCCGGTGTGCGGCTACGGTACCAGCGATGAGGAGCGCCGCTCCCCGCCCCGCACCCCGCCGACTTCTGCAGCTCCGGCCCCGCCTCGCCGGGACTCCGAGCGCGTGGCGGCCCGTGCCCGCGGCTCACCTCCCCCCACCGCGGGGTCCCGGCACGGCGCTCGGCGGGGCGGCTCGGGGCCGCGGAGCCGTCCCGGCTCGGCCGCGAGAGCCGCGCTGCGGGATCGGAGGGAGACGCGGGGACGGAGGCGTGCCGGGCTCCAGCACTCACCGATGGTGGTGATGACGGTGATGGCGAAGTAGAAGGAGCCGGCGAACTTCCACTGGCGCCCGGCGCGGTGCGGCTCGGCCTGCAGCACCAGCCGCTCCAGCTCCCGGTAATCGTCGGCGGAGAAGCGGTACTTCCTGCGCAGCTCCCCGCGCTTCTGCTCCAGCAGCCGCTTGCGGCCGCTCTCCGCCTCCGACTCCAGCGCATCGAAGACGGCGGCGCCCACCAGCAGGTAGGAGAAGATGCAGAGGATGAGCGCTGCCGTGCGCAGGTTCTGCCGCTTCATGGCGAGGCGCGGCCCCTCAGCCCGGGCTCCGCATGGCCCCGCCGCCCCCCGCGGGCCCCGCGCAGCGCCCGCGCGCCGCCCCTCGCGCACCCCCCGCGCACACGCGCAGCGCTCCCCACGCGCCCCGCAGCCGCCCGCTCCCCGCCCGCTCCCCGCCTCCCTCCGCCCGCACCGCGCTGCGGGGTCACGGCTGTGCCCGCTCCGCTCCGCCCTGCCCCGCTCCCTCCTTCGCTTCCCAGGCCGGGGCCGCGGGCAGCGGTCGATCTCCGGGCGCGGCGTTCGGGTTCGTTCGTCTCTCACCGCCACCCGACGGCGGCAGCGCTGCAGGGGATGGACGGATGCCCCGCGCCGCCCCGGGGCGCGCAGAATCAGCTGTGTTAGGAGACGGAACCCTCGAAGCGCGGGCCTGGCCGCTCGGCTCTGCTTCCCCAGTAGTTTATGTAAGCCTTATGTTTCGCTTTTTAAAAATAGAAAGATGCTTCTCCCGAATTGTGCGTTGTGGGAGATAACATCTCCTTCGAAAGCAAACTCTGCCCATCTCGGCTGGAGCGGCGGCGCTGCCGGGAGTGCTGCTGGGGCCCTGCGGGTCCGGTCTGGGTTCCCAGCTCCTCCCCGGAGCAGCCGGTTGGTGCTGCAGCGCATTACCCCGTGCAGGTCCGGACGCACCGACGCGTTTACTCTGCAGATGGGTGCAAACTGCACTCACAGCTCCCATCGTGTGCAGCTGAAGGACGGCGGTGGCAGCCCTGGGGCTTTGCTCTGGTCACAGGCCCTGTGGGACAAGATCTGCCCATACACAACAGGGGCAGGAGCAGTTCTGTACTAAACCCTCCTGGTGACAAACCCAGTGCTACCCAGCGCAGGGCTGCACAGGCAGTGCACACAGCAGTGTGTTTGGGTGCTGTCACTGGCGTTAGAATGAAGGCAGTGCTGCACAGCGGCCCCGTGCTCATACCTTTCTTTACCCACACACAGCAAGTGCACCAGAGCTGTGTCACACCACACACGCATCCCTCCTGCCCAGAGAGAAGCCCCACGCTGCACAGCTCAGCCTTTGTCTTCCTGCTGCTCTCATTGCACTTGAGCAAGGGCACATGGGAGCCGCAGGATGGGAGCAGGCAACGTAAAGCACTTCATCATCGATTTCCAGCAAGAAGTTGCATTATGAGATGACAGGTCTCCTTTTTATCGCACGGGGAGGCGGGGGGACAGCAGAGCTCTGTGCATAAGGCAGGAGCTCCGGTGCTTGGGGTGTTTGCATCCTGGGGGCTGCAAACAGGCTTGGCTGCATGGCTTTCCCTGGCCTCCGGGCTATCTCCTGGCCCTGCAGTCCGGGAGTGCTGGCACCTGCACCTCCTGCCCGATACCCTGCCCGAATTCCCCAGCCCTGCTCCCCTGGAGCTCGTGCATGGAGCGGCCCCAAGCTGCCAGCGCTGCTGCTGTCAGTCTGTGACCACAAACTCTATTTTCAGCCTATTAAGTTTTTATGTGCTTGGAAAGCTGTCAGTTGAGCACCAGCCAGGCACACAGCACCTGCCATAAAGCGCCTGGCCTGCGCCCAGCTGGGAGAGGTGCTGCTTTGATCTCGGCCACTTTCATCGGTGCATTTATTTGTCTCGAGCACCTTGGCTTTAATCACAAAAACAAGCTAAAGCAGTAATGTCCCTACTTAATCACTTCTGGGATTGTTTGCTGAGAAGCAGAGCAGACAACCAGTTGTGACGTGGGCACCCCAGCACCACCGGTTGGGATGTGGGCATCCCAGCACGGCCGGGGCTGAGGGTGGTGGCACTGGGATCAGCACACAAACACGGCCACGGCAGTGCTTGGCTCAGTGCAGAGCAGGACCTGCTCCGCTCCCACGGTGGGCAATGCTATAAATGAGTTCTCAGCTGCAGGCAGGGGAGGGGCAGAGGCTCTGGGAATGCACTGCAAATATGCAAGCATTTTCCTGAGGATGCCTGGATGACAGCTTTGCCCTGCAGTGGGGCTGGGAAGGGGAACGCTGCCGTTCCACTGCTCTCATTGCCTCCCACCCAGCGGTGGGGCCGGGTGCTGCAGAACCAGGAGCGATTTCTCAGCGGGGAACAAATAAACCAAACTGAAACTGCCCTTGCTTTGTGGTGCAGTGAGAGCATTGCACCGCACGCACATTTCGTCCTCCACCTCGAAGAGGCGATTTTTTACCAAATTCCTGTTTGTGCACTGAAGTTTTCCAGCTGCGTCTCTCAGGGTGGATGAATCGGGGCGGTGGGACGGCTGCTCCCCAAGGGGCGCTGCAGAGATGCTCCTGTGGCTCTTGGCCATCGCGCGGTGGCTGAGCCCCGTCCCCAGGGCAGAGCACGCAGCGGCACCGCGGCCACAGCTGCTCTGCGGATCTCTGAGTCAGTGACGGGAATGAAATTAACGCTGGGCTTTGGGGAGCCGGGCAAAGCGCCTGCTTGGAGCAGGAAGATCAGCCTGGGGCTGCAGTGGGACGAGGAGCACTTGGCTTGCTTTGATATGCTCCGTTTGAGTGTCTCTGGGCAGGGGCTGAGGCGTGGAGCTGTGCAGATGAAGCTCTGAGTTACCCCAGGGCACCTCCTGCCCCATGGAGGTCCCAAGCAGCACAGTGTCCCCTATTTATACCCCCACACACGGAGGAATAATATGAGACCAACAGCCTCACGCAGCCACGCTGAATGTTGTTCTATTTATACGGTGTGCACTCCTTAACAGACTGTTGG
Source organism: Alectoris magna (assembly GCA_030625065.1). Lineage (NCBI taxonomy): Eukaryota > Metazoa > Chordata > Aves > Galliformes > Phasianidae > Alectoris > Alectoris magna. Next base: position 8,656,334 of record CM060576.1, on the reverse strand, counting down.
TCTCCCAGATGCCAAAGCACTCTGCACAAAGTCTCCAAATTTCATTTTAAAGAAACATTCACTGGCAGCACCCAATCTCACACATATTTACCATTTTTGCCCAGATCACCCAGAGTTAACTGCATTTCCACTGCTTTCCCAGTACAGCCGATGTCCTTGGGAAATCAGACGAGCTGTCGGGTCTGCTCTCCCTATACCCAGAGGTACCGGGACAGTGAAACTGCTCTGCTGCAGAAGTAAACACCTCTCACTGCATTCGGGGATGCTGTGACCTTTCATTGGTGACCTGCAGGACTCAGCCCTTTCTGCACACGCTGCAGCTGCCACCACACCACAGGAGATGCTCCCAAAGCCCCCAGCCCTGCACTCCTCGCTCTGCTGGGGACCTCTGGTTTAGCTGCTGCTGACAGCAATATGTTCTTGCGTAGCATTTTGGATGCCAAGCAGAACAGTTCTGCATTCTGGGGAAGTGAAATGGTCGTATATCTGTACATCCCTGTTTGTCACATTCGTCCCCTGTGGGGCAGCAGCTGCTCTTTGCATGGGGAGGAGCCTGGAGCGAGGGCAGCAGGAGGGGGCTGCTTTGCTGCTCCATCGCACAGCTGTGAGAGTCGGGCAGGCTCATGTGCCAGTGGTTGTCCTTAATTACACACAGCTAATTAAGGGAAGGAACTTGCCTGGATTTGTGGAGAGTTGAGTTTTGGTTGGTGTTTTTTTATTTGTTTTTTCCTTCCTGCTTGCATGGAGAGTGGTGCTGCCTGAGGATCAGGAGGGCTGTGAAGCACAAGATGCCACCAAGCCCTGGAGCCTATCTTGCAGTGTGCAGATCCCAATGGCTTCTGCTGGTTTGACTGACGTGGGATACGCAACCATGAGATGCTGCAGCTCTTGGGCTTAGGGCTGGTTCGTGGGATACAGATCTTTAACTCACCCTTAATAAAGATGTGGATGAGAGCTGGGCGCATGGAGGAGAGCAGAGCTGGTGTGTGCCCCTGCTCCATCCCCCAGGCCAGCTGGCTCTGTGCTGCCACCAAGCTCTAGAAGAAGCCAGAGGAGTGCAAGTGAACATGTTAAGTGTTTATTTGCACCTCAGATGCATTCGCCCTGTGTGATTGCCACTGTGTCCTCCACTGGGGAGTGGCGAGGTCAGGCCATGTAAGCAACAGCTGGTTGATACAGGTCAGGCTTTGCTCCAACTGCAGCCTGCATGGGGCCGTGCTCTCCAGGTACGGGGCAGTTCTAACTCATGTGCCTCTTCTGAAATCTGCTGCTTCAAGTCTCACTGCTCCGGTCATGCACTGCAGCTGCTCGTGGTGGGGAGAACCAAAAACAGAAAGCAAAACGCTTCTCAGGAGCTGCTGCTCCCCCAGCAGCAGAAATGCCCCCGCATCCACGGAAGCTGACGCACATCCTGCCCTGGCAGCTCACTGTACCTCTGCACAACTTCAGCTGGTGCTGCCTCTCCGCAGGTGACATTTGCACACCAGACTTACAGGAGACGTATCTGACGTTAATACCATTGTGAGGCCGAATGCTGGAGAGCTGCAGCACCCACCCAAGTGGCTCAGAGCTCTGTGGGCATTGCCTGCTGAGCACATGGCTCAGGCCACTGTGGTCATTTGCCTTTGTGAATTAAAAAAAAGCCCTGAGAAACTTTAAGATGCCGGTGCGTTTGTTATACACTCTTCCAGAAGAGAATGAATAATGCTAAAATACATTTTTCTGCTGTGAAGGAGGCAGGCAGCGGAAGATAAGCCAGATCCCAAAGCATCTCTGCCTCCAGAAACAACCGACGCCACTGCTGGCACAGTTTAGTCATGTTTAAATCAAGATATGTTAGTGAATGTTTCCATTTCTACAGCACTTCCCCCTGCAGAACTCCCCCTCTCCACCATCCTGCAATGCAGCAGCTCACTGCCCCACTTGGGGCTGACTGCTTTGTTCTAAAGCCCGAGCCCAGCCTAATCCCTGCTGCCCTCAGTCCCATCTGTCCCAGGCACCATGCTGGAGCTGAGGACTGCAGTCTCATCTTACCACAAAGCGTGCTTCAGGTGGGGGGAAAGCTGAAGCTGATGTGCACAGCTGTCGGGGAGGTGCTGCGCTGCTCAGAGCTGCTCAGAAGCCTCCTGCTCCCCAAAGACGATGCTGCTCCTCATCTTGTGGGCTTGGTTAGAGGATTCCCATGTGAAGATGGATCCTAGGGTCTCTTTGGCCCTTTGGTGGATATTCCTCATGCGTGACATGCAGTCTTTGCTGGTCATAACGTAGAGCAGAGGGTTGAGAGCGCTGTTGAAGCTGGCCAGGCCCCTGGTCACCTGATAGGAGACGTAGATGTCCTTCATGGCCTGTGTGCAGGACCCCCGCCGCTGCCAGGCTCGGGACAGCAAGTTGAGGTTCCTGAAGATGTGGTAGGGCAGGAAGCAGACGGAGAAGAGGACCATGACGAGCACCACCAGCCTGATGCTGCTCCTCCTGAGGCCGGGCTCCACCGTGTCGCTCCTGCAGAGCACCACCACCACGTGGCAGTAGCACCCAATGATGATGAGGAAGGGGATGACAAACCCCGTCACGGTGACGGCGGCGGTGTAAGGCACGTAGGCACCCAGGCTTTCATCCCCCGTTGTGTCGTGGCACTGCGTCCCCTTGGGGTCCATCTTGCTGAAGGCGAAGTCGGGGCCCACCTGCGCGACGACCCACAGCCACACGGCCGCGCTGAGCCAGCCCGGCGACACGGCGGCCTGGCAGCGGCCCCGCGCCCGCAGCGGGTGCACGATGCCCAGGTAGCGGTGCACGCTGATGCAGGTGAGGAAACCGATGCTGGCGTAGAGGTTGAGGTGGAAGAGCCCGCGGGTGAGGCGGCACCAGCCCTGCCCGAAGGCCCAGGCGCGGCCGCGCAGGTAGTAGCTGATGAGGAAGGGCAGCGTGCAGACGTACAGCAGGTCGGCCAGGCCCAGGTGGCCCACCAGCGGGCTGAGCGGGCCGCGGGGGCCGGCATGCAGATGCCACAGCCCCAGCACGTTCCCCGCCAGCCCCAGCGGGGTCACCACCAGGTACACGCTGGGCAGGAAGCGCTGCGCGAAGGCGGCATCCACGGGGCACGGAGCCACGCTGCTGTTGTCCCAGAGCAGAGCGTTGGTGGCCATCGGGCGCTGCAGGAGATCAGCAGGCGGTGCGGCGCTCGGGGAGGTGCCTGTGGGGTCAGGATCCAGCCCTGGGGCTGGGGATATGGGGTGTGGGGCTCCGGGAAGAGCTGCCGGCCCGCTGGAGGTACTGCGAGCGGGGCACCAGGACTGAGCTATTTCTGGCGGTGCTGGGAGGGGCGGGAGGAAGGCATGCATGGGGCGGCTCTGTGCTGCGTGGGTGGGAGAGCTCACAGTTCGCTGCCACTCTTCTCGTCACGTCCCGTCCCCAGGGAACGCCTCTGGGGCTCTTGCACCCCACATCCAGCTCCAACCTGCAGCTCCGTGCTCAGACCGCACAGCCCACAGACACCCGGCGTTAGGAGCGGGGGCAGGGCAGAGATCCGCCCGCAACGTGCAGATGGCCCCGGTCCAGCACAGCGCGTGCCAGGGGGCAGTGCCAGCACCACGGGTGTGCAACGCTGCCTGGCCCCAGTGCACCTCTTGGGTAGCGTGCAGCAACAACATCCTACTGCTGCCCACTCGATATCCCTTCCACGAATAGAAAATAATCGCTTCCTCCCCTGCCTTGGGCAGTTTTAAGGAGTGAACAGGAGGAGCGCTGTGCCTTCCCCCTCCTGCCCGTGGGCACTGGGGGTGTGACGCAGCAGACACGCAGAGGTGGTGAAGTTTATGCAAGAGTTAAAAGCAAACCCAAAGAGTGCGATCCTACCTTCACTGCTGAGCAGCTGCTGCAGCTCAAACAACGCCAGAAATAACGTTATCTCCGGGCACCAGAGCAAACAGACCAACGGGCAGAAGGAATGCAGTTTTCCCTGGCAGGGGTATGGCCCTGCCCTCCTGTGCTGCCGTAGCGAAGCCCGAGCCGCAGGAGCGTCTCCTTTTTGCGGATGTGTTGGCTCTAAAAACAATAGAGATTGACCGGATGCAAAATAAGTCTGTTTTGTTACTGAGTCTGTCGATGGCTACACGTGCTTGCTGAGAAACAAACCGTGGTCTGCAACTCTCATGTGCCGTTGTGGGTACGGACGTGGCTCTGAGCTTCAGGGCTTCCCAGAACCGTCTGTGGGTGTGCGGTGCTTATCTGACACCTCGTGGCACCCTGCAGAGCCCAGCACTGGAGCTGCAGGCAGCACTGATTGCCCAGGCAGCACAGCTTAGGGGGAGCAGCAAACGCTGTGCTGAATTGCGAGGGTCAGTTTCCCTCTGTTTGGAGGGAAAAGTAACTCTGATTTGTTTGGAGTCATTAATTCATTATTGAGGTGCTTTCTGCCGAGTGAATCACAGCTCCCCCCCAAAAAAACCTAAGAGATGCGTTGAGTCATTTCTGTTTGAGATACAGATTGCAGGTTGCTGCTCAAAAAGTGACCTTTAGGATTTCACCACCAGCGTGGGGTGGCTGGGATGGGCTGAGCCAGCACGGGTGGCCACGTCTCAGCGCACGGAAACCAGAAGCTCCTTGAACCCAGGATGTTTGGTGCACTGGTCGTGCTTTACCCGCGTCAACACAGGAACACTGCGGGTTCTAAAGTTACTGTGAGCCTCACATCACCACCGTTTGTGGCACAGCCACCACAGAGGCAGAAAAACCAATGGTGCCGAGTCCCTCGTGCTGTGTGCTGCCTGCTGGGGGCTCCTGCATCCCCTCCGTCCCACTGAATGAATGGTTGGTGTCAGTAAATCATTCTCTTTGTAAGCAATGTATTATTGCATGAGCAGCAAGACTCTTTATTTTTTTTTAATTATTTTTATTTTTTATTATTTTCTCCTTTTTCTTTACTTTTTCCCCCAAACTGGTGACAGCACCCTTCACACTGATTTATTTCCAGCACCTGCTGGGGCTGCTGGGCTCTGCTGCTGACCGAGGTGTGCGCTCAACCCAGGGTAACACGCTGCAATCACGTTCGCAGTGCTTTGATTGCGGGGGTGCACAGCCAGGATGCGCAGTCTCGCCTGCTCTGCTCGCCGCCCCTCTCGCCCTGCTCTGCACATCGCTGCGAGGCCGTTAGAGGGCATTTGGGTTTCGTTTCTGAGCAGCCCCTAAAGGCTCAATGCCGCTCGGCTCTCCTGTGCAGCTCTGCGCGCTGGAGCAGCTCCAGCCCGTTGGGCTCATCGCTGCTGTTTGTTTTCCCATCTCCTGCCTTTCTGCTGGCCTTAGTTTTCGGGGTATGAGCTTGGATGCGGGGTGGTATGTCTGGTGCCTCCTCTGTCTGAGCTGCTCGCCTGCCAGAGCCCTGCCAAACCGCCGGGCTTTGGAGAGCAGGCAGCCAGGCAGAGTGGAAAGCTGTCTGTTTGTCTTGGAGGGATGTGGGGAAGGTGAATGGGAGCTGCCGCCAGGAAAGCACCTCTGCCGGTACCTGGGTGTGGTGGGACAGTGAGCCCTCATCCCCAGCATGGGGGGCACGGCCCATCCTGCTAGTGGTCTAATTGTGCAGAGCAGAGCTGTGTGTGTGGTGCTTGGCACAGCAGCACCACTCAGCCCTTTCCAAAAGCCTCTCCGATCCGGGAAAGGACCATGTCCCCTTTTCTCATGTGGGTTTGTGCTTGGGGCAGGGTTTCCCCATCTCATACAACTGGGTGCTGCTGCCCAGCAACCCTACCCAGGGCAGCAGAGTACACAGGCGTGTTGTACGGATCTTGTTCTCTATTTCCACCCTCCTCTGCAGCTGAAGTCCATCGGTTCTCCCCCAGATTCCCAAGGGACATGTCTTCCATCTCCTCCAAAACAACGGTGTCATGGACTTGTGCCAGCCTCTGTGCCGGGACATTGGCTCCAGGATACAACCAGGGTGGGCACAACTGCAAATAGCCTCCTCATCCCCTCTGGAAAGGCAAAGTGGAGTGATGTGGGGACAGTGGACGACTCATGGCTGGGGGGCTGATGGAGCATGCATGGGCTGTTGGCTAGGATGTCCCATTCCCACTCCAAGCTGCTGCCTGGAGGGGTTGGCATCACCATCACTTACCACAGGGGATGCCGCAGGCAGAGCCGGGCAGGGCCTGAGCACGCAGAGCCGCCGCTGTGTCTCCAGCTGGCAGTAGAGGTTCTGGTTGGAGACACGGGTGGAGAAGCCCACGCCACAGGTGGCTGAGCAGGCGCTCCACTCCGTGCCCCACGGCTGGCAGGGGTACGGCACCGCACGGGCTGGATGGAAACAGGAGGGGAAAAGGGATTGGAGACCAGTGCTGCCTGACGTGCCCTATGCCACGGAGAGAGGGGCAGTGAGGGGTCTCCCATTGGATCTCACCACCTCATCCCACCTCCTACCTGCCCCCGTGCTCTGCAGGAGGTGCCGCTCTCCAGCCTCACAGACCCACTCAGGGCAGCACTTCCCTGGGACGTCCACACGCCTTGGGTAGGGGCAGTCTGGGGTGGGCAGGCGGACGTCCTCCTGGCAGAGCGGGACGCAGGTGAAGCCCCCATCCAGGCAGCGGCACTGCAGCTTGCAGCTGGGCTGGAACACCTCCCCATCACGGTACAGCTGCCCGTTCACCTCACAGCCCTCCTCGTCGTCTTCAACTGCAACGACAGCAGGGAACCACTGGGGCAAAGGGACGGAGGGTGAGGGTGGCAAAGGGGATACCTGGTGGTGACTGGGGGCTGCCACGAGGGGGGGGAACTGGATGGTCACAAGGGCATACGGAGACATGAGGTGGTGCGTCACCTGATCTCCCCTTCCCTGCCTCCTACATCACCAGGTGGTGAGAAACCCACTGCCCTCCAGTCCTGTCCATGCCTCTCAGGGCTTTCAGACTTGAAAATATCCGTGATTTCTCTACAGCTCTCCATCCCCAGCAGCATCTTTGGAGCCCCTGTGCCCATCCCACTCAAACCACCAGTGGTGCTCACAGTTGCAGATGCCTCCTGTCCCCGAGCTGTAGTCACAGATGAGCCCCTGGCTGCGGTCGCAGACATGCAGGAAGTCACAGGGCTCTCCCAGGCGCCGGGCGCAGATCCTGCAGCAGCCACAGCCGTCCAGGACCAGGGGGGACCCGCGTGGGCAGCGAGGCAGCACATGGGAGCAGTAGCACGGTCGTCGGCACAGCTGGGAGCACACCTGGGGGTACAAAGCATCGTGGGTTTGACACAGCTGACGGCTGCAGTTGCACTGGGATGGCCTCTGAAAGTCAACCTTGCTTGGGTGGAGACAGACCGTTGGCTCTGCCCATCCACGGGAACATGGCAGTGCCGCTGGGAAAGCTGCCGTCTCCTTAGGGAGCGATTGCACAGCACGATGGGCTCCCATAGAAACCAGGAGAATCAGGGATACCCTGCGGGATGGGGGCTGCCAGGCACCGCTGCTGTGAGTCCAGGAGGAAGTGGGGCTGTGAAGTGAGCATCCGCACACCGGGGTTCATCAGGTGGTGCTGGCAGCCCCACGTGGCAGCTGGTGCACAGTCAGGGATGCAGCTTCCCAGGAGCTGCGTGCACATAGCAAGGGCATGGCCCGTCCCCAGCACCTCGCTGTGAGCACATCTCTCATTTGTGCCAAGAAATGGGGCAACATGTTTGCAGGGGAGAACCGAAGCCTGATGAAGCTCACTGCTGTTCACTGTGCTATAGCTGCCTCCTCCCCTGCCCTGCCTGCAGCAGCCCCTGCCAACCTGTGCCCCATGGAGGTGTGCCTGCTCTGTGCCTTGCAGGAGTTCCCCCAGGTGGGCAGCACTGTGTCTGTGGCTGTTCTGCACACACCATTACCCTGACATATCTGACAAGAGCGGCTGCTGGGGCTGCTGCACGTTGGGTCCGAAGCCAAACGTTTTGGATCTGCAGTTTGCCTGTGCTGCCCTGCACAATGCTGGTATGTGTGCAGCCCTGCCAGCACATGAGAGGTGAAATCTATCCAAAATGGGCTGGGCAGTCTCTGTCTTGTTCTGGTCCTCTCAGTGCTCAGCACTGCTGCTGTAGCAGAAGGCAGGGGGACCATGAGGGACCAGGGCACTGGTGGTGTTGGCCAGGTTCTGTCCCAGGGCAGAGGACAGCTGGTGGCTCTCCAGAGCTCACTGAGGTCTCCTGGCTGGGAGCTGCTCATCAGTCACAGCAAACCCAGGAGCCAAGTGCATTTTTCATCTTTCAGGTTTCTATTACAGATCGATGTTTTAGAAGGATTTGCCCATCCAGCTCTATTAATCCATTTCCCCATGCTCCCTGCAATTAACTTGTCATTAGATGACAATGTGGCTCCCGTTGGAGATCTTAAGTGCCAGGGAAAGCAGTCCAACAGGCACGAGGCTGTTCTGATGTCCCTGCTTGCAGTCTGGCTTGGGATTCAAGCAGCAATTACAAGAATTTGGAGCTGACATACCCCAACATTTTTCAAAACCCTGCTCAGGGAGCTGTGTCATGCAGAATCCAAGAGAAAAAAAATCAAACCCCTGGAACAACCCCAGTATATTGGATGCTTTGCGTGAGCATCCTGGGATGGGGGAGGGCTGGGTAACCCTGGGCTGGCGCTCACTGCGGAGCCTGCAGGAGCTGTGGGATGGCTGCAGGGGCAGGTGAACAAACAGAGCTGCAGCACAGAGCCATTCCGTCCATGAGAGTTAAGACCATGCTGCTTCATTGGGACTCTCTCCCAGGCAGAGCTCTGCAGACATACAGCTGTCTGTCAGCTGTCAGGGCTACAGCAGCACTGCAGCCTCCCTGCAGTCCCATACTGGGAATCCTAGTGCTGCCCCGAGTGAGCCTGAAGAGATCCCACACCCCAACTCCTTACCTTGGAGAGGATGCAGAACAGGGAGAGGATGAGGAGCTGCTTCTCCAGCCGGAGCCTCATGTTTGCAGGCTTTAAAGCCCCGAGTGGGTCCTGCTGGTGTTTATAGTCTCCCGCTCTGATGTCACTCCCAGGCTCCAATATAAACAGGAGTAGGTTTGGACGAGCCTCAAGATTTGCTTTCTTTTTTTTCCAGCCCACATTCCAGCTGACATTTCCACTCCCTTCAAGGTGAGAGCATGCTGTCTGCTGGGAGAGCAAGAGAAGGGAAGGGACAAGGAACACGTCCCCAATGGCATGGGCATGGCAGAGGGGGCTGCTGAGCATGGGCTGCCAGGCAGAGCCAGCAGCTCTGCTGGGCTGTGAATGGGCAGGGGTGGCTGTTCCCCGGGCAGGGGTGGCTGTTCCCCTGACATCCAGCCTGAGACATTGCCAAGACAGAGCAGGGCTGCGAACCCAGCCCCGTATCACACTGCCCCAGGGCACGGGTATGGGAGAGGGATGTGCCACCCACAAGGCATGGAATCCCAAAGCTGAGGGCAGGATGCTGCTCCTCTGCTGTGTGGGGTTCACAGACAGTGCAGGACTGGCCACGCAAGCTCTGCAGGTGCTGAAAGTGTTCTTTTTTCCTTGGCTCCTATGGCACAGCAAGAGCAGGAAAGCGATGTGCAGCCCTGAGCAGGACAGCACACAGGCAGGTGCGGGGTTGGATGCATGTGGTGTGGATTTGGGCTCACCACATCACAAGGTTCTGCCTTCTGCAGGAGCACGGAGCGGTACACGGGCAGCTCATCATGTAAATACTGTTGTAACCCTTCCCCTCCGGAGCACACACCCCATCTGTGTTCTGTACCACACGTGTATTTCATGGCTGGGGATTCATCCCACAAGTTGTGCTCTGTGGTTCCCATGGTGTTACTGTCAGCTTTTTTGTTTCTGTTTTGTGGTCAGTTGTGCAAGAAAACAGTTGATGCAAGGATCTAAATACATCTCCTGGGAAGCTCTGCCGTTTCTATAGAAATGAAGGAACCCACTCAGCAAACTGACTTTTTTAGACAGCCGTGTTTCTTCACTGCTGTGCCATTTAACACACCGTGGTGAGCAGCACTGCCAATCTCTCATTCCTTCGCCCCATTCATCTGAACTCACAGCCCTCTGCAATGGCTCACACCTTGCTCTCCCTCCATCCCTTCCCTTTGCTTGAGCCTCTTCCTTTCCTTACTGACAGCTCAGGACAGCCAGGAGCCCTGAGGTTAAAAGGGCTACTTACGGCTGCTTCCATCCCTCTGTGGCCTCTTCCATCCCCTGGGGGACCACCAGCCACAGTGAGGGGCAGTCATGCAGTCCTCTACCTGGAGGTCACCGCATCCACCCCAAGCTCAGGCAAGGAGAGAAGAAAAGTATTTACCATCTGGTGGCTGTCCAAGTGACTTGTGAGAAAAGAATTCCAGGCTGCTGTCCAGCTCCTGACGGTCAGGCAGCAACACCAGAAACCCTCTGCTCCAGCTGGGACCACTGACCTCTGTGGGCTGCCATGGGGGGCCGGGGCTGAGCACAGAGGACCCCCACAAGTGGGGCTCTGTGGTGGTGGCCGTCCCATTCACAGCCCCTGGGCATGCAGAGAAGACAGAGCTGAGGTTGCACTGGAGTCGATGGGCTGTGGCGACTGTGAAAGGGCTCTGTTAGCCAAAATCATGGAGAATGACATAATTTGGACTTGAGGGGCTTATCGCTACAACATCCAGCTGTGTTGTGAAGGGCCAACGCTGCTTCTTAATAGGTATCGCAAAACCTGGGCAGCAATTCAGAGTGACTCTGCTGAAGCCCAGACGAGAGCCATCCATAACTGTCTCCATAAGTTAAACATTCAGATAACCCAAAGAATAAGAATTTTGTAAGATGAAGCCTGGAAGCCTCAGGCAGATGAATCTTCCCATTATTATTTGGAAAACAGTGTCAGGAATCATCACAGATCGAGTGTTGTGAGCCTCAGAGAGATTATTTTTGGTACAAAGCATCTCCAAACATAAGCTTCTTTTACAGTCTCACTGGAAGTTTTGTCTCCCAGACAAGATATAAACCCAGACCCTGACCTCATGGTTCCAGACCCTTGGTATTTTCCGTGGGGCTAACTCACGTTTCCTGATCACATTGCTCATTCTTTTTGTCTATCACTGTTTTTCTTGTGGTTTAAGGCTGAAATAGGCTTTGTTCTCCAGCCCTCGTGTAGGTGGGGTGTGCTGCAGAGGGTCCCAGCTCCCAGCTCCCCTTCCCAGTGCCACAGCCATCTCCCAGACGTGCACTTCCCATCAACCAGCTCCTCCTGTCCGCGTCCCCAGCCAAGCCCATAACATCACAGCCGAAACCTTTAGTGTGTGTGTGGGATCCAGCTAAGAAAAACAAGACTCCAGGTCTCACCATGGTTATGAAAGCAGCGATGTCGCCCGGAAAGTATGTACCAGGGAGCAGAGAGCTGCTGTGCTGAGAGGGGTGAGCGGGGGAGGTGGGCACCCACTCAAATATGACTCAAAATCAGGGGAAATTATTTCTGAAGAACGTAATTACTTCGGCTCCAGCCCTGATCAATACGAGGAGATGAAACGCTCACAAACCAGCCGAGAATGTGAGCTATGTGCTGTGATTTGTAAAAGATGTTTGGCTCTGGGCTGCTGCTGTCAGGCTGCCTGTGGGGCAGGGACCTGCTGGGGGGGCTGCAAACCCATGGCCCCCAGCGAGCATCTCCTGTGAGGTAGGAGAGGTGGTCACCCCACATGGGTCTGTGTTTGTTGAGAGCACGCAGCAGCTGGGCTGGGTGGAATGCATGATCTGAGCACAGCATGAGAGCCACGGCAGCCCCTGTAGGATGGGGGTTTGGGTGGGCACCCAGCAAAGCTGGGCATGCATGGGCAAAGCTGGATGAGAGGGTCTTTGGGGAGGGGTGTGCAGAAAGGAAGCATTTGGCTGTTGGGTCTGCATGCATCATGCATGGTTGTGACAGCAGCCAGACCCACAGTCTGTTTGCCCTGCTCCTGGCCAGGGCTTCTGCTTCTGTTTCAAGCAAGCAGAGCCCCAGAGGAGCATCTCAGGAGGCAGTTTTTGGGAACCAGGCTCCAGGAAGGGAAGCACAGCCCAACACAACAGGGACTTTGAGCCCAGAGATGGGTATCTCCCATGGATACCACCGAGCATGGTGTCATGTACTCTGCCATCACCCACCGCCAGGCTGCAGACTGTGTTTAAGCTGAGTTTGCCTGCAGCTCATGCCATCTGTACCACATTTCCAACAGTTTCTCTGTCTCCCCCCTTGGGCACAGAGCTTCCCTATCCACATGGAGAAGTCCCGCTCTCTCCTTGCTGGGATTTTGCTGGAAAGCACAACCAGCACAGTGCGGTTGGGGTTAGGAGAGCCTCTTCCCTGGCGATGCTGCACGCGGTCCTGCTGTGTTGCGGTCTGCCACGCTGCTGTCACCCAGAGCAAAACACAAATGCTGGGAATGAAACACAAACGCTTCGCCAACCGCAGTCCTCGAGCGCAGGGCGAGGAGCTGAGCACAGCCAAAGCCAAGGGGAAGCTCCTCTGAGCAGCAAGTGCAGGTCCTGAGCCACCTGCCCGTGCCCACCCAGATCTGAGACCTCCTGGTGCCATCTGTGGTTCCCATCACGTGGCAGGAGGAGGTGACAGTGATGCTGCGTCTTCATTGCACTCACCCTTGGGGAACCCTTGAGGTGCTGTGGCCCATGTGGTGGCACTTGGACCTGGCCAAGCCCTGGCTGCCCACTCATCCTCAAGAGCCGGGGACACCTGCACTGAGCCGCATTCCCCAGCTACAGCCCTCCCGTCCCAGAGGACGGCCCGTCTGCATGCTGCTCCTGGCAACATCTGCAAGGAAATAGCTGAAGGTATTGAGAGGGGAGGCAGGAAACGCTCTGCATTTTTTTTCTAAATATAATGACACTGATGCTGTTTGCAGTGGTTAAAAATAGCTGCCCAGAGAACCTGCCTTTTTCCTGTTTGCTTTCAGCTCTCACTTTCTGCGTTCTGAGGATCTGTGTGAAAATAAACCCAGCAGAGACCATCTCGGCAGCATGCAAAGCCAAAGCAGGCGGCCACGTTCAGCACCACCGAATGCACCGAGCCCAACGGACCCCAGCTCCCTTGAGCTGCACTGGGGCACCCTGAGCTGGAGGAACAGCCATAGGAACCGGCTCCTGCTGCTGCAGGTGCTGAGATGAAAAGCCATGTGCTCGTTTTTCAGCACAGCAGAACGAGGTGTGCGTGTCCTGGCGGGAGCTCTGCCTGATTTATGGCAGGCTCTGCTCCAGATGCCCTGGGAGAGGCCGTCCTGGCAGGGGATGAGAAGCGAGCATGTGCAGGGATGGGCTGTGGTGAAGAAAATGTGGCATTGTAGTAGGGCTGCCTGGAATGCACTGCAGCCAGGAGCAGGGGATGAATGAGTGCATCAGCCCTGTATGCATTCCTCTGCCTTCCTCACTCCTTTCCCACATGGCACTGGGGCAGGGTGAGGCAGATGGGCAATGGGTGGGAGCATTGCTGGCACTGTGCTGGTAGAGGTTGGCATTGCCATACAGCAGAGGCTGACACTGCCATAAAGCAGAGGTCAACATCACCTTACTACAGAAGCTGACCATGTGGCAGATCCTGAAATTGCCATAGTGCAAAGGCTACTGCCATAGTGTAATTGCCATAGTGAAATTGCCATAGTGTAAGGCACTGCCATACAGTGACAGCCCACCGGTCTGACCTCATGTTGCTCTCCCCAGAGTCAGCTGGAAATACGGTGTTTAAAATACCACTGGGCTATTATGAGTCACAGTCTGGGCCACTTTTGTGCCACAGGGCCAGTTCTCCTGCAGGCCCACACTTTAACCTGACACAGTGTGGTTCGGCCAGCTGTCCCCCACCAAGCAGCTTCCCCAAGCATCCTTCCCGCAGCAGATGCTTTCCTGGGGTCTTATGGAGGGCTCTGGCTGTACTTTTGGGGTCTGCTCAAGCCCCGAGCCCGCGGGGGAACAGGGTCCTGTCCCGCCTGGTGCCGACCTGTACCCTCCCACGGCGTTAACTTGTGGTGGAGCCGTCATCCCCAAGCTCTGCACGGCCGCGGCCCGACCCGGGACCCCGCCGCGCTCAGCGGTGTCCCCGCACCGCGCGGCCTCTGCCTCCCCCTGGCGGCAGCGCCGGGCCCGGGGACAGCGCAGTGACGCGGGGGTTCGGAGCCGGGACACGCGGGGACACAGCGCGGTGCCCCGAGCAGCAGTCGCAGCCACAGCGCCTTCTCCGCTTGCCCCGCTCGCCCAGCACACTGCCGGGCGTTCATCTTTTCTCCTAAGCATAGCCCTTGTGCTGCCACTGGGGAGAAACTTCTAGCCAGGCTTGCATCACGCCCCGGGAATGGCTGGAATCGAAGCCAGCTTTGCTAGAGACAGCTGTCTACAAATTGAAGCTGTTTTCTTCCCAATAGTCTGTTTTCAATTTCTTGGGCAGCCCTTCAAGCCAAGAACAGAACAAAACAAGAGCTCCAGGAGATCCTATAGAATATTAATTGGGCCAGAGCCCTGGATTAGGCGGATTAAAGCGTCTCCAGCAGTTTCCAGCTCCACACAGCAAGGATTGGTTTCTCTCAGACATTCCTTGCTGCGGCAGGAGGCCATGCCTGTCTGTGTGGGGCAGCAGCCAGCCAACCCCCAGTGCCCCCAGCACTGTTCCAATCTTGAGCTGGCATGGGGGCATGGGAGCACCTGGCTGCTTCACTCCTGCTCTTCCCCTTCACCCTTCTAATTTTCTCTCCATTCCTACTATTGCTCCTTCCCTATGCAATAGCTCCGGGGGTAGAAGAGATGATCTCCACATCTCCAGCATCCCCTGCGGAAGCTCCTGGTACAGCAGATCACATTGGCTGGGGACCCCCAGCCCCATGGGCACCCAGTCCAGATGGCTGCTGAGGCTGACAGCACCAGGGCACTGCATCAGGGTGGTGGAGGAGTCAATGCAACCCCAGTTTCGCTCAGAAGGATGCAACGCTGCAAGTGTCAGAGCTCAGATGACACCAGTTGCCAGCCCCGCCTGTGTGCCCACATACCTGGCCCAGGAGCTCTATTTAAGCACAGCCCAGAGGCTCAGGCACCTTTCGGGCTGCACTGAGGAGTGCAGGGCTCCAGTTAGGCCATACCTGGCCAGGGGAACCTTGAGCCTGACCCTGGCCAGCCCGCTGCCTTCCAGGTATGGTGTCAGCCTGCCCCTCACCATGCACCTGCGGGCCGAGTTCCTGGTGCAAAGAGGGGCCTGTCACATCACAGCAATGCGGCCTTATGCTCTTGAAGCTGCCATCTCTGGGTCAGGGCATGGAACCTGCTGTGTGAACTGAGCCAGAGGTATTGGGGCAGTGCCAGAAGGCTCTCCCTGGGCACCTGGGGAGGGGTGGGAAGGGTAACGGCAGCCTGCGGGTCAGGGCTTCGTGCTGGGACTGCGTCCTGCTGAGCTGCGGTACTGAGGAGCGTCGGAGGGGGGCAACGTTCGACCGCTGTGCTCCGCTCAGTCCCAGGCAAAGCGGCTCTGGGAAGGTTGCGTTCAGCGAAAGCGGTTCGTCCTTCTTCGTTTTTTTCTTTTTTTTTTTTTTTCTTTCTTTTTTTTTTTTTTGGCTGTTGCAGCGAGGACGGAGATGCGCGGCGCTGACCTTGCGGCCTTCCCGAGAGGAGCTGTACTCGGGTTAACTCTGCCCTCCGGCGGCCCAGGGCAGCGTCTGGCCGAGCGCTGCAATCCAATTACCGGGGCCGGGAGAGCAGCTCGGAGCGACACGTGCTGGTCCCCTCCGGCCCGGGGAGGGCTGTGCTGCGGGAGGTGCCGGCTGTGCGTGCGCTCTTGGCCGTGTCCTGCTCCCCTTGTGAGAGTCGGGGCAGGGAGGGAGCGGTGTGTGCCTCAGTCGGACTCCTCCTGGTGCGGGCACCACTGGGGGTTCTGCTCCACGTGGCGGAGGCAGCGCAGCACCCACACGAGATCTCTGGCCCTGACGCACGGTGACCTCTTGTCATCCCAAAGCTGCGGGTGGGAAGGGGCTCTGCCAGGGACTTAGTGCCGACGGGGTGGATCCTGGAGGCGTTTGCAGAGTTGAAGCGCTGCCAGACCCAAACTGCTGCTCCTCTCCCCGGCACAAAGCAGTGGCTCTGCTTCTCTGCCTTTTCCTTGCAGTAGTGCCATTCTGGGGTGGCCTTTCTTCTCCAGATGCCCAGAGCGGGTCGCAGTACCTCGGGGTGTCCTGACGCTCAGTGCAAACTGGCTTGGTTTTACCGTCCCTAATCCCATTAGGGGATGAGCTTGCAGCAGCCCACGCGGCTGTGCAGGTGGCTGCAGCGCAGGACATGAGTGTGTGCCCTGCGCTGCCCTGGGTTCGCTGTCACACAGCTGGGCACGCATCGGGTGTCCCCCCCGTGTCTGCTATGGGAAGCTGCAACCTGCCCCCAGGACAGAATCGTCTGCATCCCAGAGCCGCTATTGGGAAACAAAGAAGGGATTCCAGCGTGAGGTTGGCGCACCCATGGGCAGGGATTTTCCAGAATCAACACTGATGGTCCTTTACTGATAGAACTTAAACACTTTTCCTTCCCTGGCTGCTCGCAATGGGCTGCGGTGTGAGGCTTGTTATTACACAGGTGTGAAAACGTGGGGGGTTTTTTTTGGTTTGTTTTGGAAAATCTAAGCCCAGCACAAGCGTAGGGTTCAGTATTTTCTGGAAAGCTGTTTGAGGGGAAGCAGGTGGTGGCAGCCCCTCTCCCAGCTGGTCCCCACCTGTGGGGGCAGAGGAAGGAGCAGGTTTAAATATAGACCCTGTGGGAAGTGGGCACTGAAATATCCACCGAGATCACATTTCCCCCTAGTTTGCCTCTTGGGTTTTTCCTGCAGTGGTTGCCTCAGAGGCTCCTGTGTGTGCCTGGACTGCCTCAAGCAGATGGGCCCCATCCCTCTTTCTTCCCTGCTTTGGAAGCACCCAGGGAGCTCTTCCTTTGTAACGATTCAAAGGTGTGACAGAAGTGGGAGAGCCAGTGAGGCCTGAGGCCCTGAGCATTCATGGGTGGGGATCTAACAGGTCCCTGTCTGCGCCCTTCTTGTTTCCCAGGTGGGAAACTGCTATGAGGACATCGATAGGGAAACATTTATTTCATATCAACTGGCAGATTTGCCTGGCTGAGCAGCAGTGAGGATGGATAAAGTAGGTCAGGGTGAGGTCAGTCACTCAGCCCACGCCTCATTTGGAGGGCTCTAACACAGCTGGGTGCTGCTGACAGCAGCGCTGCTGGTGGCTCTCCTGGGAAGAGCTGAGTCAGCAGAGGCAGGCATTAGTCAACAGAATGAAACCCACACCTCCTGCAGCACTCCCTGCTTCAGTTCTGTTTGCCTCCTTGACCTTGGCTAACAGCTTTTCTCCTGGCCTCTTCTGCCTTGGAATTTCCCTTAACCTCAGCAGAGGCTGCAAGCTGACCTCCCACCTCCTGCTCAGGTGACACTGAGTGAGGTTGTGCCTTCGGGAGACCATGAGAGAGCACCGTGCTTCACTTGGGGACCATCTGTGCTGCAGATGCTTTGGAACTGAAGTCAGACCTCTGAGCTCTGAAGCTAGGTGTTTCCAGATAGATATTTAAAAACACAAAACCAAAAAACCCAAACCCATCAGTAGTACACAGGTGAAGTTGTCAATGGGAGCTCTGCAGGACGGTGCCACCTCACCCCCAGCTGCCAGCTTGCACGTCCCTGAGCTGCGTTTGCAGGCTTCCAGCTGGATTGGGCTGTTGCAGGCAGTCAAAGCAGTGCTGAGCTCTGTGTCTTCCCACACACACCCGGTGCAAACACAGCTGGGCAACCAGAAGAGAGAACTGTTTTCCATCCACTTGTGGTAATGCTTACATCTGCAGCCCCAGGTGCTCTCTCTGCTTACAAACCAGCGCAGGCCATAGGGGTGTTTTACACTGACATAGTTAATTTTGTCTGCAGCCCAGCCTTGAGGTCTGGGGACAGCTGAGGAGAGGAACCACAGCTGTGCAGAGTGGATCCATAGCACTCGATTTGAGACACCCCATCCGCCTGCATCACCATGGCTGCGCTGGGACCGGGGTGCATCACAGCAGGGAGCGGTGCCACCTGGGAGATTTGCTGTTAGCTCAGTGGGTGCAGCCAAGGGGTGCTGCAGTGGCTGCCAGCTCGGCCTCCCAACACAAACCATTCTGCATTCATTCCCGCGGTGCGCGGGAGCGGTGCTGGACGGGGGGGGAGAGGGGATTTCTCCTCCGTGTCCCTCGAGTGCCACGTGCACCACCTCGGGGAGGGGAAGGCAGGAAGCAAAGCACGAAGGGTGGCCGAAAGTAACGAACGAAACCGCGCTACCGCCGTGCCGGGAGCCCCCCGCCTGCGCCCTCCCTGCCGGCGGGGCGGGACGGCCGGGAGGGGCGGAGCGGAGCGGCGTGGAGCCGAGCGGCGGCTGCTGGAGCGGTGGGGGCTGCGGGAGCAGAATGGAGCGGGGAGTGCGCGTCTTCGGGGAGCCCAAGGTGAGGCGGTGCCGGGCTGCGAGCCGGGCCGTGCCGCGTGTGCACCGGGTTTGTGTGCCGTGCGTTGCGCCGGGAGACGGGTGCTGTGCCGTGCGGGGTCAGCCGGCACCGGAGCACCTCAAGGCACAGCCCGCAGCTGCCCCGCGGTCCCCCTGCAGAGCCGCTACTCCGAGCAGCGACGTGCTGGCAGCCCGGTGAGGGTACGGCCCGGGAGGTGGGAGGCCTCTGCAGGATCTCTGCTTGTGTTTCCTTCTTTTTTCTCTTGAATTTGCCTTTTTACTTGAGGTCGTGTTTCAGTGACTGGGATCGGAGGGTGCTCGGCTGTTTTGTTCTCCCCGTTTGCCGTGTAAATGCATTGCAAATAGGTTCATTGAGCAACAGACCTGTTGGAGGTGAGAGGGAAGAAGATGAGGCAGGTGTGCTCAGCAATAACTGCCTCCTGGGTGCTTTCTCTGCAGGGAACTTCGTCATGGGCTGTCGGGGTGCTGACAGCTGGTAGTGGTTAAAGCCTCGTTAAGGCTGCTTCAGTTCTAGGAGATGCTGGCATTTCGTCAGGTCCACTAAGGGCGAAAGGAATTAGTTTACCCCAGTGGTTTCACGTTTTTGGCTGAAAGAAGCAAGTTAAGTTCTCCTTTCAGTTGTGCTTCTCCCTGCTTGCTCTGTGCAGGCAGTGGGATGCAGAAGAGAGGGAGCAGGAAGGCCATGTGCTGTGTGAGCACACAGGATCAGCTTTGTTTTGTGGCTGTCAGGGGGATTTCATGAGTCAGGCAGTCCCTTTCAGCCCCTCCAACCAGCTCGCATGAGGTCTAAAGGCAGTCAGTGGGCCCTGCTCATCTCTATTCATCCCCCAGGACCCTCTGCCATTGGGAACTGTCACTTTTGTGCTTTAGGGATGTTTCTGGCACCCAGAGCGGCTTTGAGCCGGGCCACGTGCTTCTCAGGGCCGTGCTGGCTGCATTGAGGCTGAGCTTTGCCCCCTGCTTATTGTGGACCATAAAGAGCAGTAAAGGCTCGCATGGAATGGGAAGCACAGGTATTTCTTGCAGCTGGTCACCTGGGTCTCAGTCCATTACGTTTCTCATTTAGAGACTCAAACCGACACTGTAAGGCGGTGACAGAGCTGTCTGCCAACAGCACCTGTAGGTTTTATGGGGTATGAGGACAAAGCTGCATCCCTGCTGCTTCACACCCCTCGGAGCAGCCTCACCTGATGCTCCTGACAAGAGCTGTGTGGCCGCATAGTGACGTGCATGGCTCAGCTCGTGGCAGCGCTGTCATAAATCCAGTGCTGGGGAAGCACAGCCCATTCATTTTGCAGAGGTTGGCGTTCATCTTATCTCCTGAGGAATGGTGATCTCAACATTCTTCTGCCTTATGCTTGGACCAGTTGTGGCTGTGATTATGCAGTTATTGAAATCAATAAAGCGGGCTTCAGATTATCACCTTTTAATGTGTTGATAAATAACCCTGGGCAGTCACTGTTGGGGTTTTAAAATGTTGCAACTCGTGCTTGGATAATCTGTGAATGTCTGCTAGAAACGGTGAAAGGAAAGGTAAGGTTTGTGGTCCTTCTACCATAGCCTCAGGGCTGTGCAGCTCCAGCACTGACCCGCTGCTGCTGACTGCTTGGTGGATCAATAACAGTCATAATAAGGAAAGAATGGGCACCTTGTACGTAAGCTCCCTGAAGTGCACTCGTGTGGACAGTGCCTTTATGCCGCATAACAGCCGTGCAGAGCAGCCAGCAGATCTGTCACAGCCTGATGGGCACCGCTGTGTGTCTGCAGCCGAAAGCACCGAGTGTCTCGTGAGCCTCTTCCTCCTTGTATCACCAAAGTGAAAATAATCAGACTTGGAACGAATTTGTTTGCAGTTTGCATTGGAGTTTATTTTTGAATCTTACCAAGTTTCAAAGAAAATTCTGAAGTGCTTTCAAAGGGAGAGGCCAAGCCGGAGCCCTTAACACTTCTCTTTGTTTTGCTTAAAGCTGAACCGTCTTTCTGCTCCCTGCTCTAGCACAGTACGTGCTGTTGTTGATCTAATTTTTTACTTACTTTTGCATAGAAATGGCAAACAGTGCTCTGACGGCCTCTGTGCTGACACCCATGGGTCAGGGCATCTCATGTCTTTGGAGCTCAGCTGGGCTTTGGGTCACTCTGTTGCCAAACTTAGAGGTTATTGAGTTGCCCTAGTCCTGGGCTGAGCATGGTTGGTCTGTAAGCCCAGGTCCTTCCAAACAAAGCTGGGATTCACAGTGAGATGGGGTCCACACACATGTGCCTCTCTGTCGGGGCCGCTGCTTGCTTGGGCAGCGTCTCCTGCAACCTTATGCAAACTCTTTCATCTTTATCTGGGTGCTTTCCTTGACTTAAAGCAAGGTCACGTTACCCACTTCTATCTGGGAAAGCCTTAGGCTTTGTTTGCCCGAAACAAACACAGAAGAAAGGAGCTGCAGTGGAGCTCTGCAGCCTCCTACAGACCTGGAAACTGTAGGGTAGGTGAAGGAGGCAGCTGAGATGCATGGCATGAGAAGCCTCGTGCTGGTGCTGCAGAGGAGCCCTGCTGCTGTCTGAGCTGCCTGCATTAGCAGCAGGAGGTGGGATGCATTCACAGCGCTGAGTGTGCATTCACATGAATGGAAGCATGGTGTTGGGATGGCAGGGAGTGTCTGAGGGATGTGTGGGGTAGGCTCAGCTTGCTGGGTTTTCCTGTCAGGGTGGGCGAGTCCCAAGGTGCAACTCCAGCAGGAGGTCACAGGGACTATTGAAAACCTCAAGGAATGGAGCTCACGTGGTGTTGAAATTGCAGTCAGAGCTCAGGAGTGGAAAACGTGCCAGCTGTCCACATCTGGTGATTCAGATCGTGTCCATCATGCATTCCTATATCTGCTGCTCCCAGGATTAGTCCTTGCAAACAGCATTGCAAAACTCAGGGCAGGGGGAAAGATCAGATTGTGCCCTTTGAAAATCTCCATCTCTGTAGGGTTCAGGTCGTGTCCGTAGGGTAGGGGAGGTAACGGCCATATTTTTGTTAGCGGGGTTGTAACCCCTGGCTGGCTGCAGCGCAGGGTCACCCCCACTGGTTAAGCAGATGTTTCCCATCTGTTTGTGGCCCACATCTGGCTGGCATAGGTCAGACAGTCTCTCCCTGGGTGTATATATGGTGGTAGATGGGTGTCTCACTTCATCCACATTGGAACGACCTGGAGCGAGCAAAGCTGGTCTGGAGGCTTTCCTTCCCAACAGCTGCTTTGTGCTTCAGATTCTTCCTTTGGTACGCAAATATTTATTATATGGCAGTTCCGTTGCTTAAAAGCAAACAGTTCTGGAAACACCATGATCTAGCTGAACCATCTTACAGCTAAAATTTTCCTTCCCAGCTCGACTTCCAAATTGCATTTGTTGTGTTCCTCCAAAGCTCCAGCTGCCTAATTGGAAAAGCTTGCTTTCCCTTCTCTGTGACTCTTCTTCCAAAACAGGATCTCACAGGAACCTGAGTTACCATCCCATTTCTTTTGGGTCTAAATGAGTCATCTTATTTTGAAGTCGGCTTGCGAGCGCTATGGGGCAGCTCTTGTACTTCTGTGTACAGCACCTTATGTGTTGGGACTCCGTGCATAGCTTTACAAAGCCTGCATGCTTTGATAACACCAAATAATTAAGATCGTATCTGGAGCAGATTCCTGGGAGCAGAGTCCAAGTTCTTGGGTTATGACTCTTATCAAGTTGATTGATGCTTGCTTGAGGGTTGTTTTTCAACCTTTCAAGCCGCGCAAGCTACGTAAGGATAAGGCAGCCCCTGAAAAAACACTTTACGTTACTGAAAAACACAACAAGTTTCTAAAGAGCTGTTGCTTAATCTAAAGTTGATGAGTGCCAAATCTGTTATATCTGCAGGAATAAGAAAATAGTTGGACAGTACTTTGGCCATCAAAACAGAGCTTCTTAACGGTGATGTTCTTCCAGTGATTCTGCATTTGGTTTTTGTGACTTGGTCCCTGTACTTGTGGCATTCGTGCCCGTGTTAGCACCACGTGCCCATCTTAAGGCTTTGCTGCAGCTCCAGGAGTACCTCCCTGATGTCTCTTTGTGTTACTGCAGGTAGAACTTCATGTCCACCTGGATGGAGCCATTCGGCCAGAAACAATCTTACACTTTGGCAAGTGAGTATCTGGGGGAGGGAGGCTCCAGGTTGTGGTTTGGCATTGGGAAGCTGGTCAGCTTTGAGTAATTGGGGTGAGGACCTGGCTCTGCAGCTGTGGGCAGAAGGAGCTGAAGACTTTCTCCTGCTGCGGTCGTTGACAACATGAACAAACACCAGCAGATAATCACAGATCAAGGATGTGGCAAGCTGAAAGATTTCAGGAAGCAGCTGTTAAGCACAGCTCCATTAATTTGGGGAGGAAATTGGTTTTTGGAAATTTGGCTCAATATCGTCTCCAAAGTCACAGGGCCAGCACCAGCAGCCTTGTGCTATGGAGTGTCCCCAAGTGCCATCTCTGGAGTGGGACAGCTTTGCTCAGGGCTGTGCAGGGAGCACTCCCAGGGCAGGCAGGGGAGAGCTGAGCCAGAGCCAACAGCAATGTGGAAAGGGCACGGCAGGGAGGAAAGCCGATGCCTTGGCAGCAGTGAGCATCCCATCCCTGCTGAGTGCCAGCAACTTAATCTGTGCTGATTGCATCTGAAGGCTGAGCGTGGGGCTGCTTTCCTGCCTGCCTCAGTGGGGAAGTGAGCGGCGTGTGCCCGGCCCTGCAGCGGTGCTGGTGGGGCTGCTTTCCTGTGGGGTGGCTGCTGGCAGCGGGCTGCTAGAGCTGTCACCACTGCCTTGTCTCTATTAGCAGAGAAACGTCCGTCAGTCGGCTGTAATTCATCCTGACAGTGCTGGGAAGGAAAGAGGATTAAATACAAATGTCTGGTTATTATTCCTAACTTAGGCTGGCATTTGTGGGTAGGTGACAGTGCGTGGATGGGGAAGCCTGCCTGGAGGCGTGCAGTGTCTTCAGCTTGCACGCTGGCACTTGGGGACCTGTCCCTGCGTGGTGCTGGAGGAAGACAGGCACGGGCACCTTGTCTGCTTAGGGGAGCTGGGGGCTGAGAGCTGCTGGGGCTGCCCCATGCTCCTGCATGGGGTGTCCCCATGGGTGTTGCAGTGTGGGGCTGGGAAATGGGCTCGCTCACAGCAGAGCCTGCATGTTTGGTGTAGTCCCAAGCTTGTGATCCTCCCTGATTGCTCAGACCCTAGAGCCTCCGTGGGAAATGATTTTTCTAAGGAATTTTGACATTCCTGCTTCTGGGACTGGGAGGTGCCAAAAAATAATCCCAAACCCCTTCAGTTGAGCTCACACTGAAGCCTGCGCTGTACCCTGGCTCTGCTTCCACAGGGTTGCTGTGGGCTTGTAACTCCAAGTGGCTGTGTTTTCTCATGGCTTGGGTTGCCATGCTCCCTTCAGAGGTCTAGGACCACATCTGCTCTGGAAGGACAGTGTGTGCTGTATCTCTTCTGGGAAGAAACAGCGGCTGGCTCCGCCAGCTGGAGACACGCTTGCTGTAGAGAACGGGCTGATCGCAAATGTGATAACCCTCCCCATCAGTAAAATGTGGCTTCGTTTCCAGGAAAAGAGGGGTTCCTCTCCCCGGCAGCACTGTCGATGACCTCTTGAAGCACGTCAGCTGCAAAGCACCGCTATCGCTTAAACTATTTCTAGAGAAATTTAATCACTACATGCCTGCCATTGCGTGAGTACCCCCCTTGGTGGGATCCCTCTGGGTGCCCTCCTGGTGGCAGGGTGATGGATCCCATTGCTGTCCCCGCAGGGGGGACCGCGAGGCAGTGCGGAGGATCGCGTATGAGCTGGTGGAGACGAAGGCAAAGGAAGGCGTCATCTACGTGGAGGTGCGGTACAGCCCTCACCTGCTGGCCAACTGCCACGTGGAGCCCATCCCCTGGGGACAGGCTGAGTGAGTGACTCCTCTATCCCATCCCATCCCACAGGGCTGGAGCCCAGACGGGAGCATTTGGCTGCAGACAGCTCACCTTGCCTACCCCATCCTCCTTTCTCCTTAGGCAAAGCGTTGCAACTCAGTGGGATGTGTAGACTAATGATTTTTATTTTTTTTTCCATAACCCGCTGCAGCAAGTTGATTAGTAAGATTTCATCACGACTTTTAATGTAAATGCATTTTTAATTGTAAATGCTCCCACTGTGCTCCCTGGCCGGTGCAGCTCAGCTCCCAGCACCAAGGAGCCGTCACCCATGCAGGTTGGGCAGTGCATCTGTCACACAAGTCTTCCTGCTCTTCCGGTGCAACTGGCTCTGGCACTCCTCTTTCTCCTAGCCTGTGTTTTTCCTCTTCACATATATTGGCGTGCTGTCATGTTTGAGTGTGCCTTGCTGCAGGCACTTAGTTTTGCATGTGTGAAGCAGCTGTGCTTGAGCTTTTGGCTGAAGCTGTCCTCCACGCGAGGGGAAGCAAGAATAATGTAGGGGCTGCCTGCCTGCAAAGTGGCATTTCGAGCTGGGAGAGGCAGCAGTCAGCATTGTGGGGGGCTGGTGATCTCCTGGTCCTTGTCTCAATGTCACCCCTGCTCTAATACATGTCTAGTGAAGCCAGGGCTTGGTGGCCCCTTGCAGAGCATGTCGCAGTGGCTTTTGCTGGGATAGGTGCTGACTGAAGTCTGGCTTTACCCTTGTACAGATCACTGGCCAAAATACAGCTCAGCTGGGTAGAGGGGACCCCACAGGCCTGTTGTACAGGGGTATTAGGGCACCTACTGCTGCTAAAGTGCCCCAGTGGGATTGGCAGTCCTGTTCCTTGTCACTTTGCTAAACTGTACTAGATGTCGCTGTGTGGTTTTATGTCTGATGTCTTATAAATTAAGGTGCGGTGTGGGTGTAAATGTGCTTGTTTTCTTGGGAGATCTGGTTCGTGCTCTTGGGGTTGTTGCTATGAGCAGGACCTGGGAAGCTTTGCCTTTGTGTGATCTCTGCTTACTGTGGGCCCCTGCAGCTCCTGCCCACCTGCAGCACTCCCCAGCCTCTCACCATCTCTTCTTCCCCACAGGGGAGACCTCACTCCAGAGGAAGTTGTTAACCTCGTAAATCAGGGACTGCAGGATGGAGAAAGGGATTTCCGCATCAAAGCCAGGTCTATTCTATGCTGCATGCGCCATATGCCAAGTAATGTATTGCAGCTCACCGCTGCTCTGCTCCCCTTCCCTGACGCGTGGTGCGGGAGGTATCCCCTGGGTTCAGGTCCCTGCAGGAATGTGGGGAGAGCCCCGGTCCCATGGCCCTGGGTGTGATGTGGGACTACACATGCTGAGAATGAGCTGTTTTCCCTCTGCCAGGGCCCTCTGCTCTTAGGGAAGGCTCTGCTGGTTGTGAAAATGGAGCAGATCTGAAGCTGAAGGCCCCCGGGGGTGCTGTGATTCCTGTACCCTGCTCCCTGCCCAAGGACCAGAGCTCTTCTAGGGCCGGCACAGCCAAAGCCAACGGCAGGGGTCCTGCTGGCTGCTAACTTGCTGCTGGTTTTAAATGGAAACACGCGTAGAACAGACTTAAGCTACAAATACCAAGGGCTTTTATCCCAAAATTGGCAGTTCTAACCTTATTCAGTAGCAGAGTTCTCTTGGGCTGCTGAGTTCCATGAACATCTTTACCTCAGGAGAAGTACAGCTGGAGCAAGTTGCACGGCCATAGCTGTCTGACACTGAATCTTTGCTGTGAATGTCTTCAGATCCTCACAACATTTTTTCATCAGGTTTAATAGGATGAACATTTTTGCTAATAAAAATATGGCTAATTTGTGCCTGAAAATACGAAAAAGTCCTGGAAAGGGGAAGATTTGAAGGTGGCTTTTTCCTGTTTGCTCCATGAACCTGAAGCAAAAATGTAAACCTTGACCATTGGGCTTCTGATTTCTAGGAAGAAAGGCTGCTGAAACAGGAAGCTGTAAGCCTGTGTCCGAAGTGTCTGCAGCTGCAATACTGCAGGGTGTGGGCAGCATGTGCATCATGTGTTTGCATAGCAGCAAGAGTTCTTCTTGTAATCAACTGAGTCTGCATTTTAGCGCATGTGCTACCTGAAAAGGTGGTGTCAGGATGCAAAGTTTTCCCTTTGAAGCCATCTTGGAACTTAGGAATTGTTGGGAGAGGCAGAAATATCAGCCAGAGATCGTGCATATTGCAGTTGGTAATAAAATGTTGGCTCTAACCTGATGAGTTCGAAGGTAGTGATAAAAGATGATGAATTTGCACCAGTTTTCTTATGTGTTCGTATGACTTCAGGACTGCAGGTGCACAGCAGGTGCCTGTTAATGATTAACACTGGAGTTTATCTCTGTTTCTTGGCCTTCTTGTTAAGGGTCGTAGGTGCGGTATCGGCCAATAGTCGCGTTTCCTTTTCAAGAGATTATACTGTGTCCTGGTCAGAGATAACTCTCGAGTGGTTGTTGGCCATTTGTTGCTCTGTTTCTCACCGATACCAAAAAGATAAAACTGCCAAAGGTTGGTTTGCCAGGAGGCTTTGCAGCTGCTTTCCATCATCATGTCCGGAGGAGCTGGTGATGCTGTGCAGCGGGGCAGGGTGGCTGCTGTGCAGAGGTGCACCCCAACCTGAACTATCCCATGACACCATGTGTCCCACGGTTAGAAAACGCTCAAGGTGTGATTCATACAAAAACTTTCTCCTGAATCCTGGTACTGTCCCTTCCAGGTTGGTCTCCAGAGGTGGTGGAGCTGTGCAAGAAATATCGAAACAACTCCGTGGTGGCCATAGACCTGGCTGGGGATGAGATGCTGAAGGCTTCTTCTGATCATAAGAACGCTTACGAGGTTTGTCGGATAAGCTTCTTAAAAACAACGATAAGAAAACACCCACGGGGTTATTCCTGGCGAGGGGACATGCGGCACTTTGTTCAGACCACAAACAGCTGGGAGAGCTGAAAAATTAATTGCAGCTGTTAAAAATATTCTGTTAAATAGTGGCACTGTTCCCATGTTTATATCCCAGTGGTTCAGAGCAGACGTGGGGCTGGAGCTCTGTGAAACGGCTGAGCTGCCATCACTGCCTGCCTCTGCCCTGAAGCTTTAAATGCCCATGGGCTGGGGAATTCTGCTGCTGGTGCTGTTACCATTGACACTGTGTGATTCTGTAGTTACCAGCCTCATCCTTTGTGGGCTGGGGGCTGTGCGAGTGGGACCTTCCCTCGGGGTCAGACCCAAGCATCCCATCCCTCTCCTTGCAGGAAGCAGAACGATGCGGCATCCATCGCACCGTCCACGCTGGGGAGGCCGGGCCGGCTGCCATGGTCAAGGAGGTACGAGGGGTGCGGGGTGGAAGCCCCGCGGGTGGCCCCATAGGAAGCCCAAGTGGTTTCCACGTCAGCGTTGCCGTGCTCGCGGGCTGCAGCTGCTCTCCTTGCTCCCCAGGCCGTGTACCTCCTGAAGGCTGAGCGCATCGGCCACGGCTACCACGTGCTGGAGGACCCCGAACTGTACAGGGAGCTGCTGAGAACCAAGATGCACTTTGAGGTGAGGCCTCAGCGTGGCCAGCAGGCCTCTTCCGCAGCGCGGGAGGTGGGAGTGCCTGGGCAAGGCTCCGGGCTGCTCTGCCTGCACGCAGCTATCTGCCCGCACAGTCGTGGTTCAGGTCTGCATGGCTGATCCTGTTTTATTGTGTTTGCTTTAACTCCCACAACCAGGTCTGCCCCTGGTCCAGCTATCTGACTGGAGCATGTCTTCCGGACTTCAGGAAACACCCAGTAGTACAGTAAGGCTTACAAATAATGTGTAATCTTAAAGTCCCCACCCAATTATGACTGCTTCGAGCTGCTTTACTGCAGCGAGGCTCTTACCTGCTGTTCTGAACCGATTCCCTTACAGGTTTAAGAAGGATCAAGCTAATTATTCTATCAACACCGATGACCCCCTCATCTTCAATTCCAGCATTGACAAGGATTACGGCATAGTGAAAGAGTACATGGACTTCACCGAGGAGGATTTCAAGAGAGTGGTGAGTGGACCTCAGCTGACGTTCTGCACGAGTCCTGGTGAAGCCCAGAGACATTGGCTTTTTTTTTTTTTAATCTTCATAAACCAAGAGTTCTCAATGGAAATAAAATCCTGCAGGGCGTCGTGCAGCATGGATGCTGGAGGCATCAAGTGGGTGATGCCTTGGGCTGCATTTAGTGGACATAGTCTAGGAAGGTCTCCAAAGCAGGTCTGAGCAGTAGGAAGGAAGGGACCTTTTGCTTTTTTACATCAGTTTGGAATTATAGGGAGGTTATTTCAAAGCCTGCCCCAAAAGTTACTAAGATTCAGCATCTACAAAAGTGCTTGCAGTTTTTGCTCTTGCAAACTAAACTGAAAACACAATGACTCCTGGTTTTGGTGTGCACAGTCACTTGTGTGTCTTATAACCAAAAAAATGGCTTTTTCATAGATTTTTCCAATTACTTACCTGAGCTAGAAGGACAGGTAGGTGTTGGGAGTCTGGCTTATCTGCACATCAAAGGGAGCTATGCTCACGACTCCCACCTCCTTGTCTGCAAGGATATTTGCTTGGAAGCAGGAAAATCCAGGGTGCACTGAAGCTTTGAGCTGTGGTCCCTGGATGCCAGCTGTCCTTTCCTGCCCTTGCAGGGGCCAAACAAAAGAAACATCCCTGCATGAGGCTGACCAGCAGGTGACATTGTGCAGCCGGGCTGTCACACAGCATGCATCAAGCTACCACCACCAGCTGGGCTGGCACAAAGAGAAGCCAGAGTGTAGGATACGCTCTTTAGACCCATTCCTACAAACTCCAGAGTATTTAAAGACCCCCTCCTTGTGCCTGCTGCATTCCTCTTGGGATTGCTGCTAGTGGGAGGGACAGAGCAGCTGCCCTGGGAAATGAGTCTGCGGAAATGTATCTTGGAGTAGAAACTTCCCCTTCCCTCAGCCTGATGATGGACAGAGATATTAGGATATGTACAACCAAATCTCTGGTGTGTCTTAACATCTCCCTTCTGTTCTCCCTCTGCCTTCCCAGAACATCAATGCAGCTCAGTCCAGCTTCTTACCTGAGAAAGAAAAGCAGGAGCTTCTTAATACGCTGTATGAAGCCTATGGGATGGTGCCTGCCACCTCGTGATGCATCCTGAGAGCCAGCGTGGAGCACTGGCCCCTTCCTTGTGTGTGCTTGGCTCTGCTCTGCTGGGGAGCAGCAGGAGGAGGTGCCAGGGGTCAGTCTCCATTATTGGCCCAGTGTTAACCCTTACAGCACTAAGTACAATCAGGCTCCTATCATACACACCCACGTAATCACCTCCATGAACTCTCCCAAATGGACATCCAGCTTCCTCTTGCTGTTGAGCAAGCGGACTCAAACTCCTCCCTTCATCTGCTGCTTCTGCCCAGTAAATGAGAGCAGAAGGAGGTCCCCTGCCGTGCCTTAACCCTTTTCTGCAGTACAGGAATAACCGCTCCTGCCTGTGACCGTGGCCAGGATTCATCTTCACCTTTCCAGGGAAAAGGTGTGCCGCAGAGGAAGCGTTGAGCACTTTGGAAGCAGAGGATTTTTTCCCATTCATGCAGATAGGGAGGTTTGCCTACAGTGAGGTTTTCCCGTGGTTAGGCTTGTGCTAACAAGAACAGGACAAGAACAAGCTGGGAGCTGGTGCACAAGTCTGAAGATTTTGTATTATTTAGTATTATTTTTTAAGAAAGCCTTTTTGGCATCCTCCCTCAGCCGAGGAGTTCTGTGTTTCAGGCCTTACAATGTCACTGCCACAGAAGCGCACCCCTTGTGCTCCAGCTGTGCTCATACATGCATAGGAAGTTGGAACACTTTCACCATTTGGGGCCAAAATCTGCCTGCTGGGATTTTTCCCAGTTTTGTACTCACCCTGGGGAATTGCTGTGAACTACATTTTGCCCTTCCTGTATCTCTGTTTAGAACCTTAGAAAAACTGTGCTTGATTGCCTGCTTTAGCCATTCTGCGCTCTTCCTGACTTGACATAATCTTTAGGCATTGTTAAAACTCAGTGAGTAAAAGAATAAGCTTGGGCCCAACATCAAATACTGACTCAGGTTCGATCTGAATTGCTTCTCTCACTTAACCACAGCACTGGCTAGAAGTCAGGTCTTCATTTTGGTGGAGAACTTACGAGGAAATATTCACCCAAATTCCTAAGCCATTTTGGTGCATTACAGTATTCTTTGCTGATATGCAGTAGAGCCATGCATCCAGAGGAGAGACCACAATTTTCCTACAGTCGGAGAGCATCCTGATGTACCTGAGGAGGGAGTGTGGTGTGTGGCATGCTTTAGGTGGCTACAAAGAACGTGTGCTCCAAAGATACTACGCCAAAAAGTTGCCTTTGGCAGAGGGCTGTGGTGGTCATGTATGGCAACTGCCTCGCTCTCAGCCAGCAGCACCTGAGTGCTGGGAACGTTTCCATTCTTTCTAGGCTTTCATGTTTGTTTTCTCAGTAGAGTACTCATCTCTGAAATACATGGTGCATATCTACACATAGATAGGAGAGAGAGAATTTCTTACTTTTATAAAGGAAACGATAAATCATTACATTTAAGGATGTTGCTGTTAGAACCAAGCTTTTTTGGGGTAGTTTTTCTCAAAAAAAAAAAAAAAAATGTTGCTGAGAAATTGTTTGGATTCTGGACAGTTGATTGTTAATCCTGTTTAATAAATTAACAAATTTATATGAAAACAAATGCTCTTGCCTTTCTGCTCACGGGATCAGCAGGAGCTCCTCCATGCTCCTTGGTGTGAGCTGTCGCACCCCTGTTTGGGTTAGTGGGTCGGTGTGGTGGTGCTTTGGCAGCCTGCCTACTCCTGTTCCCACTTTGCTTAGAAAGCTTTAATGCAGGGCAGGGAAGAGGGAAAATACCCCTCTTGTTAGACTTGCAGGCTGGATTTATTGATTCACGTTGTCACGTGTCTCTTCAGTCATCGCAGAACTGCCTCTCTTACCCTTTGAAGCAGCAGCACTGTCACTGTGTGCTCTCACTTCTTCTGGTGTGTATCAATAATGGTTTACGTTTTCTCTCCGTTTCCTGAGTTTTGCACAGCTGGTTGATGCTGACTCAAGTGGTGCAGCCTGGACTGTGATGCTGTTGGACTGCTTTATCAGGTGTTTTCTCGTTGAGTCCCCCATCCTTTAGTACATGTTCAGAGTTTTGGGAGGTCCTGCGTGCTGAATTTCCAGCTGAAATCAAAGGCCCAGAGCATCTGTGTGCTCAGCAGCTTTGCAAGTCACGATGTTGCTGGATCCATGCTGGTCTCAGTGCAGGCAGATGAGTGGCAGGGGAACCTGATGCCTGTGCTCTGAGGCACAGACGGTGGACTAATGGGTCACTAGTGACCTGGCTAAATATAATGGCAACAGCTATCTTCTGACCAGGCAGACCCAAGATTAGCTCATGCTTGATTTCTGGGGGTCATGTGTGGTGTGCAGTCCTTCTGCACTGCCCTTCCACTTGTTTCATGTGCATATCTGAACCAAAAATACTGCTCGGTGGAAGCAAGGAGAGCTATAAATGGAGCTTAAAGCCCAAATTATACCATCAGCCAGGACAAGAGCTACCTGCTGGTTTGCCTCAAGGGTAGAAGGGGGTAGGATATTGGCACTGCCTGGGAACAGAGCTGCAATAGTATCCTGGCAGCTTGGTGCCAAGGGAGCAGATGAAGCCTCCACCTGGCTGCCAAGTCCTTGTTCATGTGTAGGTCACTGTTTCATCCATCTCTGTCCTGGCCCTGTGGCCATTGCTTCTTGGGGACCCGTGGGCAATTTGCCCTCTGGCAGCAACTTCTCTGCTTATTTACAGCGTTTGCTCTGACAAATCCCAAGCGTGGTGTTCAGTTCTTTCCAAGGCTGTGAAGGAGATGCGGCCCCTGCCCTGCTCAGGACCCAGCAATGTCCCATGGGGCTGGAGCTGCTCCAGTGCTCTGCCAGGCTCCTGGGTGGGGAAGTGCGGGCAGTGGATGTCCTTGCTTGTAATATGGATTCCAATCTGCCCATTAGGGGCTGGTGCGACCTCCTGCAGCCTGACCTGTTACAAGGCAAAACCAAGGAAGAAGAAGCATCCAGACAGAACACCTTCAGTACTTAAAGGCTGTGTTGTTTATTCCAACAGCTCATATAGTTTTATCAAACCATCTTTAACACAAAACATGTCTCCTAGAAGAATGGTGTGAGATCCTACCAGAGATAATCTCAGCTAACAGCTTGCAAAGTTAAGCCTGAATTTCAACAGTCAAAACAGCAAAATGTTTCTCCCCTCCCCTTAACAATACCTTAAAACACTGAAACCCAAAGGAAAAGATGCCTGTGGCTGATGCTGCTGGGTCTGTCAGTGGAACTCATCCACGTGGGGCTGTGCTTTGGTCCTTCCCGGGGCTGCATGGGTGTGAACATGGGTGCAGGGCTGGCCGGTCCCTGCTGCTGCCCGCCCTGGTCCAGAGGCCAGCTCAGGGGTGAGATGCAGGATGAGGGCAATGTGTGGAGAAAACAATTGTCTAAATCTCTAACCAATGGAAACAGAATAAATAATAGTTTAAATTTGCAAAGTGGGAAGGTACCTTGGACAAGAAAGTGTATATTATTACTGAAGTAGTTTTTTTCCCATAGGGGAAAGTTGCAGCTAAGGCATCTTGAGAATGGCTCATATCACTACAAACACTGCAGTGTTGCTCTAAGTCATCAGGGATGGGAGCAGAAGTCTTTTGGAGGTGCCAGTCCTTGTGCAGTATCTTGCAGTTCTTGAAACAAAACGGTTGCAGCAGAGGCATGTGGCAGACATCTTGCTGGTCCTGGTTGGCTTTTGTCCACGCGTTCAATAACAAATTCTTGCTTAACGTTCACAACAAGCCCCTCCTGCTGCCCCATCCCACCCCCTGTGCACTCTCATGGGGAGGGTTTGCTTTCTTGCTCCTTTGGTCTTGCTGCAGGGTCACTCTCAGAAGAAGTGCTGGCTTCTTCTCCCTCTGCAGAAGGGAGTGAGAGGAAAGCACAGTTACACTCTGCCGAGGACACGAGTGGTCAGGCATCACCATAGCTGGTTTTATTCAGCTTGCCAGCTGAAGCCCTGTTGCAGCCCACCTGGAGTCAGATATTTGGCTTAAATGTATTGGGTTATCTCATCTTGCTCCCAGAGCACAAGCCCTTCTCAAAACAGAATATCTGGTGATGCTGAGAGGGCACCTCAGGGCTCAAAGGAAAGTGCCAGGACTTGACTTCAGGGTGCATCAATAGAACAGCCCTAAACCAAGAGTCCCTTTCAAAGCAGGAGTGTGCTCTCCGTGTCTAACCTGTAAGGGCAAGCTGCACATGGGCAGCCTGGCAGGTACGCAGCTTGCTTGCTGCTAGCTGAGCTCCAGTTAGTGCTTATTGTAGACAGATGCCCAGGCATATGCTGTTACGGACCTGTTTTCAGAGGTACAGATGGGGTCACAGCACACCCCCTCACATATACACTTGATTTTTATGAAGCCAAAGGTGTATTTAATGTGCACCTGGCCCTGAGAAGGCTGTTTCTCAGTGCTTGCTCTTGTTACAACACCAGTACTCTACAAACCAGCCAAAAACAGGCCCTGGGCTTGGTGGTCATGCACTGGGACCATCGCGCTGGTTGCAAAAGATCCTCCCAGGTGTCCCCCACCACACCTGGCTCCCAGGGACTTTGCTTTGCTGTAGTTTCAGGCTGCGTCCACCCAGGCAGGGTGTCCTGAGCCATCCCCAGTGCCTGCAGCCCCTCACCTGCCCCTTCGACGCCGAGCTCGCCGATGTCCTTGGTCAGCTTGCGCATGCTGATGGTATTTGCATCCCGCTGGATGTCATGGACAGCATTCCTCCGGCCAGCCCTGTCGCAGGAAATGAAGTCTGTGTATGTGCTGGACTCTACCTCCATCGCATCTCTATACTCCTTCAAAATCCTGTGGAGAAAACAGTTTTGAGCTCAAGGGTGTTCGGCCAGCCTTGAGCCATGGCTCTATCTGGGTTAGGTTACTGCATGGAGTTAAATTACAGCATGAAAAAATAGTCCCTGTAACTCCGCTCCCTGTCAGAGCAGCTTCTGAACTCTCAGGTAACAAGCTGCTGCTGGCTCTGCTGTCATCGGCTTTGTCACCATGTGCCTGCTGCTCTGGGGAAGGGGGGCTACCTTGGATTCAAAGCTCTGCATTTCAGCTCAATGACAGCCTGGCCTAAGCCCTCCTTCCTCCTCAAATTGCCCTGGGAGCTTTGAATGGAGGCAGAATTTGGCTCTGCAGTGGGAAGAGGTGAACTGACCTGAATTTGTAATTAGGAATAGGGCTCTAGCAGGCACTCACCCAAACGGCCCAGGAGCTCATGAGCTTTGCAGACACTGGGGTTTGCATCAGTGCTGCTGTGTTTGTCACATTCATGTGTCAAGGGAGACGGCTTTGAGAGAAGCAGCACTTTACCCTGTGAAAATCAACCTTACTGCAAGGGTTTTGGATCCCTTTGCTCCCATCCGTGCCAAGTGCAGAGTGCAAAGAAAGGCTCACAGTGAGCACGAGCCACCAGCCAGGTCCTGGTACAGCCCGGCGGGTGTTCAGGGCTTCATTTAGCTGAGGGTTTGGTTTGGCAGCACCCAGTGCAGGGAGCTCGGCAGCTTTGGGAACACACTGCAAGCATCCCAGTGCCTGGGTACCAGCGGGTCACGTGCTGCCTCCGTGCTGGGAATCCGGTGCTCCTGCTTCCTTCTCCTGTTCGCTCTGCCTGGCACCCAACTTGCTTTTCTGTGTGGAAGTCGGAGATCAGTGGCTCACTTGTTTTGCCCACTGCCCTGCTGCTGTTGTCAATACTTGGAGGAGGAGCTGATCAGAAACACTGCTGGCTAATGAAAAAAAAGCATAACACCTTGCATCTGCTTGCTTTTGTGTCACCGGGCTGATGTCCCACTGAGACATTTGTTCAGCTCCTGCACAAATGCTGTTCAATATTGATCTCCCTACCGGGGAAGCCAACTGAAAGCACGCTGCGGCGGCAGGGGACTGCACGTGAGGTGAAGGCAGACCCCGGCGGCGGCCGGGCAGGACCCATGCAGGGGGTGCTGGGGCTGCGGGGCTGCGCTCAGCTCCTCGGCAAACCCCCAGCCCCGGGAGCCCCGCAGCCTGGTGATCGCGGCCCGTCGGACACACGGACCGAATGCTCCCGCAGAAACCACCGGGAGGTGGCGCCGGAGCTCCGCGGCAGCGCCCGGTGCTCACGGGGCGGCCCCGCCGGCTCCCAGTGCGCGGCTCTCCGGGCGCTGCCTCTCGGTTCCGCCCGCTCTGCTGCTGCCCGGAGGGGTGATGGAACCGTCACCACCATTTTCAGGGGGAATCCTGATCTTTCAAGGAGCGTTTTCACGGTTCCAGGAAGATGCAAAACATATCGGTAGGGTTTAGCCAGGGGAACCGTTAGCATCTGCCACTGACAAGAGGGGATCCCTGCCTGTGCAGTTCCATTTGGAGCAGTGTCACCGTGGATGGTCACTGAGTGGCAGCTCCCCACACCAAAGCCCGCAGTTTCAAGCTCACTTGCCTTGCTGAGATAAGCTGTTTATGCCACACCTGCTGTTTGGCCTCAGCTTATTTTTCCATATTATCCTGTGAGGACGGGAATGAAACAGGACGTACGGGGCTGCAGCAGTGTGAATTCCGGAGGCACAGATGTGGCACGAGGATGAGGTTCTGCTGCCAGCCCTGGGCTGCACTCAGAGTCCATCCCCAGGATACCTTTCGGTGAAAGGAGGACGCTTCTGAGGTGAACTCAATGCCTCTTTCCAGTGGACAATGGCCTGGAATTACCATGGGAGGGTTACACTCAACACAGGACAGTGCACCCATGGAGGAAATGTGGCCCACATCTGAGTCAGAGGGCTCGGATGGACTCTGCAGGCACACCCAGCCCTGGACTCCAGTTCCAAGGAAGCGCTTCACATGACGCTGTATCTGCCCCTTGCCTAGGTTAAATTGGAAGGTTTTCCCTCTTACCTCAGACTTTCCTCAGAATTTTGCTCTGTCTCTAACCTGGCTTTGCACAAACTGCAGAAGACTTTTGTGTCAGAGGAAATTCTGTTCAGCTCTCTGCGGCACAGGTGGCACGACATGGTAAAGGGTGCCTTCAAGTCCTGCTTGGACATCCTCACCCCCTACGGCAGCCAGCACAGCACAGCAGGGGCTGTAAGGGAGGAGGTGGGAAGGTTCAACACAACAGTGGTTTCTTGGCATCGCTTGGCCCCAAGAACCACCTGAGCCCACCTTGCTTCCCTTTACAGAGAGGGGAATGGGGCCACATCTTTCTTTCTAAACACCCAGGTGATGGGCAGCACTGAGCAGCCTGTACCTACCACTGATTCTGGGACCACACAAAGATGTCCCCATTCCTGTGGCACCCAAGGATCATCCCACTGACCGCAGCCAGCAAGGGCCGGCACTGGGATGTTAAGCCCAAGTCCAGAGGGACTGGAGCCCCGCACTTACATCCCTGCTGCTGCTGCTGCTGCCCGTTACAAGTGGCCGTTGGGGCCAACAGCTCTGTGCCCACGGCAGGGTTCTGGCTGGAACAGGCTGCCCGACCCACAAGGCCAGCTCCTGCTCTCTTGGTGACCAAGCCAAGGATCAACCTGCTGCCTTTTGCCCCTGGGAAGCATAAAGCCCCCAAAGGCAATCTAAACCTGGCTGTGTTTCTGGGTTGAAATTTCCACCTTGTGTCAAAGGTCAGCAGGGGAAGAGGGGTTTGACCCTTTTCTTCTGTTTAGGCATCACATCCCACTTCTCCCTGTACTGCAGACCTGCATGGACAATGGCACAGAGCATTTCGGTGCCTTTGAGCTCTCCGCGCTGTGTCTCTCGCCCTTTCATTTCTGGGTACCTGGGCTATTATTAGCCCAATCCTGCTGGGGACAGATCCATAACAACAGCAAAACACACCCTGTAGCCCTGCTGGGCTTGTAAAATATTTACAGAGTAAGACAGTTCGCTGCAGAGGGAGCCTGGTAGAGCACAGAGGCAGCAGCACCAGGATCTCTGTGCTCCCTGTGGTCTGCTGCGAGGTTCCCCGCTGTGAGAGCCTCATCCAGCCAGGAGGGAAAAAATCCCACAGGGCAGAAGTCAGCGTTTGAGGTCAGGGGGTTTCCACCAACTGTCTGACAGCTTCCAGATGGAATTTCAGCGAATTTTCCATGGGCTCTGGTCTGGGAACATGCATGAGAGGTTGCACATCAAAGCAGGAGGGCTCCATGGCTGGGTTATCAGGATTAGGGAGTATTTTTAGACCTGTGCCAGTGCCTACCAGACCTCTCCATGGCCCAAGACCCCCCATGCACTTGAGATTAGATCAGTGCCAGAAACCGGGTGATGCTGTTTGACATCACAGCATCTCCATGCACTGCAAGGATTCTGCAAGAACAGAGCTTTTAGGGTTCTCCAGAACTTGGGGGAAAATGTCATTCATGTAACAGGAGAGGACTTACAGCAGGGAGATGGAGGCTTAGCATGTAAAGCAGATCCTATCTTTTGCTTTGGCCTTATTTTGCAGTATGAAGATCATTTGAGCACCGGTAACTCACTTCTCAGCCTATGATTTAATGTTTGGCTTGGACCCCTGTAGGGGTTAGGACCTGACACACCTTCTATTCAGCTTCCCCCTCCATTCTGCCCTTCAGCACATCCTGGTCAGAGGGACCCCCACCCCTGTCTCTGCTGTCCCACAGCACCTCCATCCTTCCTGCTCATCACCTGGCTCCCAGCAGACACAGGAGATGCCCTGGCAGGGTTTCACAGTGTCAGACAACCCCTAACACCCGGGGCAGGCTGATGTGCTGCAGCAGTCCCAGGGGAGCAGGGAACATTGCTCAGCTCCCCCCAGCACACACTGACACTGCTTCGTTAGCATCACTCAGCACCGGCCTGGCTCACACTCCAGCCTCACCTTGGCTGCACAAGGATGCCAGTCGTTATCCTCCACCATGGAAAACATCACAGTGTTCCTTGACAACTGAGCTTTTCCAGGGCTCCTCCCACCCCTCAGCATCCAAACCTCATCTGCATTATGAGTTTCTTCTGCAGCTTCTTCATTATTTCTTAATGGAAATAATTGGTCCCTCCATGCATTTGGAGACAGTTGCCGTGACAGCGATTGTATTTGTGTTTGGTTCCCAGGTAGAGCTTGTTTTCCACATCCCACAGCTTCACTGTGTCCCCATGGTGGGCAGCCTTGGGGTGCAGGGAGACAGAGCAGCCCCCAAACATGCAGGGTTGGTGGCTCCCAGCATCTCTTTTGGGGTAGAGCCAGCGTACCCTAAAAGTGCTTTTCCAGCAAAAGGAGCTGAGCCAGATCTGGGGCAGGCACAGAACCCGTCCTAGGCTGGGTGAGCTGGCGTCTTTCTCTCCCACTTTTCCCTCCCTAAGCTCATCCTGATATGGGAGGACATGGCTCTGCATAGAGCAGCCCGGTGCCCAGCCACTTTTACCCTTGGTGCCCCACAGAGACCCCTTCAGTGCTGCAAAGAGCGAGCTCCACCCCACCACTGTTCTTATTTTTACTTTCTCCCAACCTCCTGTCTTTGTACGTGAATTTGCTTTTACGTGAGCAAAACTGTGGCTGCGTGGAAGGTCTGCTAAGGGCTGAAATTTCAGAACAGAGTAATAGCAGGCACTAAAAACGCTTCAGCTGTAACAGCCTCACAGCTGCTGTTGTACCCACTTCCTAGGAGGACCTGTGCATTGTTCCCACTTGTGATGGGCACAGAACCCACCCCCACCCCCACTCCCTCCAGCATAGCTGAGCCATTTGGATCCCCACAGACTCCTCTCCCCAGGAAGAAAAGCCCTGCTTTCACTTCACCTTTCCAGCAAAGGCTGGAAAGTACCCAACAGTCCCACAGCTCTTCTGATTACACCAGGGCACCATGACCTCCCCAAGCTGTGCCTGGGATGTGCCCAGCATCCTGCAGGCTGCCCAGGAGAGGAAATGCCGGTGAGCCCGAGAGAGATGAGATGCAGCTGGGGCCTGCCTCCCTGCAGGGCTGCCCTGATGAATGAAGGGAGGTGAAGAGAAAGCAGCTGCTGGTGGGATAGCTCTGTTATGGAGGAAGGTTATTGCTGCTGGGAGGAGAAGGGCCTTTCTGCAAACATGGATGTAGGGCTGGTGGTTTTTATGGTACAGTAGTGTACCATGGTAGGGAGGCTCAAGCCTGGCCTTGCCTCATCCACCTGTGCAGCCCACAGGGTGCTATGCTCATGCTGGGTCTTGTGCCCACCTCTATGAGCCAGCATAACAGGCCCTACAGCCTCCTTAGGGGCAGGGCCCCGTCTGTTTCCCTAGCAATAAACCAGGGCAGTTCTAGGGAGCCTTACAGTGGAATGAGGTGGACTAATTAGTAAAAATCGTTTCAGCTCTGCTCCCTGAGGTGTGTTTGCCCTGTTATCTGTGCTGCTGCACAGAGGAAAATCACTTGTGTAGCTCACAGGGTTGGTATACTGCTTGCTGATAGTTCAAGTGGGATGTGCAGGAGTTCCAAAAACAAGCTTGCAGGGTGAGCTGAGCCCTTCTACATGGCTCCACATCTCCCCTCACCCAAAGCAGCAGCCCTGGTGGCTGTGCTGCCTTGCTCAGCTCCCACCTGAACAGAGCTCCGCCTGTCCTCATGCACACACCTCACAGCATTGCTGTGGTGGGGGGAGGATGTTGGTGCACTGAATTAGGTGGGAGCAGCTGCTGAGCCTTGCTGTGAGCAGGGCAAATCCCCTGCACGCTACTGCTCATGAGGGATGTGGGATCTCAGACATGAGCTGGAGTGGTAACCAAGATGCCTCTGAAATACTGGGGGAGGTACAAAGAGATGCTCGCAGAAGGGGAAGTTTGTAATTAAACAAATTGCCAAGTGTTTTATGGTCCATTGTGATGCTGCCTGGGCATGGACAGACAGGGGATGTCTCCAGCATATGTGGGAAGATGCTGGATGCAGGAGGTGAGCTGCTCTGGGACCTGCAGGGTGAGGTGAATGTCTGTGCAGCAGTGAATCTGGAGATCTGTCACTGCCTGATCTGCAAACGCCAGCTCAATGCAGCCAGCTCACGAGTGACAAGAAAGCAGCAAGGTGACTGTGAGGCTCTGAGCAGCACAGGGGTGAGGGCACAGAAGGACTGTCTGAGCTGGCAGGCTCACCCCATACGCCAGGGTCAGAAAGAAGCTCAGCTTTGGGAGTTCCTGCATTTTGATGGGGTGACCCTCTGTGCAGAGCAGGCAGCAGAGAGAGCAGGATGCTGTGCTGCTGCGCTGTCCCCAGCCAGGGTGGGACAGAGCTGGTGCTGTTACACAGCTTGTGCATGGCTGGGAGGTGTGGAAGACACAGCAGAGAAGTCGTTACAGCAGAACCACAGGTGTTTGTTTCCTCTTAGCAATTTTCTAGCAACCAGTAGTGCAGAATACAGAGGTAGTGACTTTTTGCGAAACAGGAAGGAAAAACCCCTTTTCCTTCTTATATTGAAACTTTCCTGTGAGGAAAAATGTTATCAGTCTGTATGGGAATCCCTACCTGGTTTAGTTGACTTTCCTTCTGGGCATGATTTCAAACAGGCTTCATACACAGCAGGGCAGCGGCTTCTGGGAAAGGAAAACAAACATAACAGTGTCTGTGCTGGTGTTAGGAAGCATAAAGCTCAATGGCTCTTCCCACCACCTGTGACTATAACAGGGGAGGGATCTGGGGCTGGTGAGCATCAAGAGGAGCACTGAAGTGATTTGCTCTGCTGCGTTTAAGAGCCAAACCTGCCCAGTGGCCTGGCCTCATTGAGAATTTCCCTTTTGGTTTTACTTCTCCTTTCCACATCTTGATGTGGGTGCACTGGGGCACACGATCTCCTGACTGGCACCACAAGAAAGGTTGAGGGGTTCAGTTCTGGCAGTGGGAGTACAAACAAGTGTTCATTTGCAGCCCTGCTGCCATTTAAAGAAGTGAAACTTCCATGTCAACTGCTTTGAGGCAGAAGGGGAAGCTTGCCTGGTGCTGGCAGCTGCTTTGGTTTGCCTTGTGTTGCTCTGTGCACAGCTGTGCCTTCTCCCTTGGTCCCCAGGCCCCTCTCAGACATTTCCTCTGTGGCCTTAACATCTGTGGGTGACTTGCAATCTCCTGACCTGCAGAGCCCAGCCAACAGGACATTTGCTTATTTTAGCAGCTGTTTCAGCTTTCGGACATTTTGGAACATCATGGACTGCTGGTTGTTTTTTATTTCTTGCTCCCAGGGACAAATATTAGCAGACCAAAAAGCAAGAGTTTAACCGTTTAAGAATGCGAGCAGTAGCTCATTCAGCAGTTCTGCCTGCTCTGAGCTGTGGTTCACTGTGACTGCAATAATTCGTTGCTTTCCAAACCAGGTCAGATCTACAGCTTTCCTCTTTATTCCTTGTCCCACTTGTAAAACTTACTCATAGCCGGAGCCAAACATTGCTCACTGGCTCCATCCCTGCTTCAAGGACAGGGCACTTGCTGCTTTTATATGTCACTTTGCCCATCTGTTAAATGGAACTATTAATACACACCTTCCTCACTGGATGTTTCACATATCTGTAAGGCTTTGAGATCTGCAGATGACAGGCTTACAGAAGTGGAAAATACTAATGATGATCATGACAGTATCCAAACAAAGACACAAGGATTTGACAACATGCTTTTGTGATTGTTTACTCTACTTACGGTGAAGTGCTTGCTGGAAATGCTGGACAGGAAAAGAAACAGCATTCCCACAACTCTGGGAATATGCATTACCCTTTTGGGGTACCAACCAGACAAACAAAAGCAGGAAAGAGGAAAGCCAGCTTTCAACCCTTGATCCTTTGTTTCCCTCCTTTGCCTTCCTGCATCACTCTGGCTCCTGTGTCACACAGCCCAAACACTTCAACCTCTGGCGCTTCAGATGAGTTGCAAAATATCTCAAAATCCACAGACCTGTGCCAGGAGATGCTTAAAGCAAACTGGAATGAGGATGCTGTGAACTGGAAGAGCCGTCACTAAGCAATCCTGTACCTGATGGGATGTTGGAGAAGCTTCCTATTCTCTCAAAAGAGCTGATTTTGGAGAGAGGGACCCTTTAGCAGCTATTCTTCTCCACCCCTGCAGCCCCTGCCTCACCTCCGTGTTTGTCCTCACAGCCCTAGCTGAGGATTTTGGAAGTGGAATGCCCCGCTCATCTTCTGCTCCATATTCCATCCACCTCAGCCCTGGGTGATGGGCAGAGCTGCAAGGGCACAGTGTGGGCAGACTCCCTTAAGCAGGGAGTATGGGGGTTTAAGGATGAT
The DNA here is from genome assembly GCA_030625065.1 of Alectoris magna. Classification (NCBI taxonomy): domain Eukaryota; kingdom Metazoa; phylum Chordata; class Aves; order Galliformes; family Phasianidae; genus Alectoris; species Alectoris magna. The sequence goes on along the minus strand of CM060576.1, from coordinate 8,613,619 downwards.
GCTGGGGCTAGCTGTTGCAGTGGGACTAAAGCAGGGTGGGAGTAACTTGTAAAGAATATTTCATGTTTCTTTGATGCATTGTAGGAACAGATTAGGCACTACGGATTATAGGGACCTATGTGGAAATGTCCAATGGATAGCTGCTCTTCAGGAGTGAATTGCAAGGGCATTGCCATCAGTGTGGCGCACACAGTTTGAGATCCAGATTGCCTCTGCCTTTTTTCAGCCATTACCCCAAAGGAACGTGTATATACACACAAAACAAATGTAGTTCTCACCACATTGCTTCAAAATGAATGTATGCTCCAAGAAGCGGAGTGCTTTTTGGCAGAATTTAGTTTTGTTCTACACAGCAGATGTTATGGTGCTGCTTTTGATCCAGAGAGGAAATCCTTTTTGGTTTGGACCAAGGTGATGGCAGCAGACAGAAGGCTGTTACCTTGACTCATGGGTAAACATCAATCCAAATGCATCACTGATTAGCTTGGGGGCTGCTCCTCCCTGGGCAGACTGAAAGACCATCTCATTTGGTATCCTGTCTCCAAATACAGCTGGCATCCTTGGCTCAGAAGTGCAAGAAAACTTGTAATTATAATGAAATATTTTTCATCAGTTACTAATTGCCCTAAACCAGAGAGTTGTATAATTCTTAAAATGCAATATCCTCATAATTACAAGCAGAGTAGATTAGCTACCTACATAATGACCTGTTATCCAATAAAATGCCTTCTGAACTCCTACTGCCAATGATATCTAGAGGCAATGAGCATCACAGACTAATTACACTTTGTGGAAGGAGTAATCCCAGTAAAGCTGATGACTCTCCGATGGGGATGTTTGGCTTATTACATCATTGCAAACATCAACAACTGCTGGCATTTCAGTGCTGGCCTGCTCCCATGGCAGCAGATTGTGGCCAGCAATGTGTGGGCATGGAGGAGCCAGGCAGAGCACCGCACCTCTCAGGGCTGTGCTGGGAAGGAAGATGTTTAGGAACATGCAGGGCAAGCCAGGAATAAGTGGTGCAAAGTCTTGAAAGGGAGCACATGTTTTGAAATGGGGGAATACACAGTTCATAGTCCAATGCTGCTCTTCTTGCTCAGGTCCCAGGCTGAGCCCTGCAGTGATGTCTGTGCCTCTTTGTCACTGCCGTTGGGAGGAGCTGGGGACAAAGTGCGTGCAGTAGCCGACCCTCCCCATTGCACCGGCTGGCACTGGTAAGCCTGGGGGAGCACCTTCCTTTCTGAGTTGATTGTTATTTCCTTCTCTCATCCTCTTTAAGGAATGGATACTGTGCTGGAAAACTTGTTGTCTGGATTGCTCTATGTGTATAGCTTTGGTGACTTGAAAAATACCTTTAGCAGTGTGGAGAAACAACCACGTTCAGGCATCAAACGTGAAAACGAAGATCACATCATAGTGGCAGAGAAAGGCAAATAAAAAGCTGTTGGTGTAGCTTCTGCTGTTTCTTATTGCCTTGCAGGTTTATCCCCTGATTCTGCTACAGACCTGCATGAGCCCAGGAGAACCATTTGATTTGTGCCTGGCCTCTGTAAGATAGGGATAACAGAGTTTGGGTGGAGGGGTCAGTGCTGTGATAACCGGTCCTGAAAGATGGGAGTCCCAGAAAACGGTAACAACCTGGAAAATGTTTTTCACAGCCGTCTTTTGGAAGGCAGGGTTGTGTGTGTGTGCATGCATGCCTTCAAGGAGGCTCAAAAGTACATTTGCTTTTCTTTGGTAGAAGAGAGTAAGGCAAAGGGGAAGCAAAACAATGCTTGCTACCTCATTTTAGCCTTTGCACCTGGTCAGAATCAGCCACTGTGCATACAGAAATAACAAGCTGTTGGAAGATGCAGGTCTATGAATGTCTTTGGATTTTAGTGTTTCTGCTATGCTGCTGCCAGCCTATGTGCTTTACTGTAATGAGCTCCTGTTCTTCGAGGGATCGCAGTTCTCATCCTCGGGAGTGAGAACACATGCAGTTGAGGACTTGGAGCCCCGGGGCCTGTCCTGTGCTCAAGGTACATGAAGCTTTACTGGCAGAGCCACGTTCATAAGTGGCCGTTCAGTCTGTATCTGTGCTATGAATGAATTCAGCCATTGGGAATGCCCGGTGCATCCTCCTTCCCCAAACACTGTCCCTGATTACAGCAGACACATAACAACTTCTCAGACAGCTGGAAGGGCCCACCTTGCTCACAGGGGACCACCCAAGAGCCCCAACAGCCAAAGCACACTCAGAGCCACCCAAAGGGCCACGCTGACCGTGGGCAAGCACAGCCCAGAGCCTGAGAGGCCACTCTTTCCTTTGGAGCTGTCCTTGCTGCTTCCGTGTCTCTGCCAGAGCCCCACCTGGCACAGGCACGTCCCTTCCTTGCTTGTGCCCCCATGCCTGTCACCACGGGCATTCCCCAAGGAACACAGCCGTGCGTGGCTCTCGATCTGTGTGCGTTTGGTCCCTCTGACACAACGGGAACGTTTCCCAGCCGTCCCTCCCGGAGCGAGGCGTTGCGCTCACTCCCAGCTGCCTGCAGGAAACCGGAGAGAGGAGAACGACACGCAGCTCCGAGCCGGAGGAATTTTCAGAGCCTCCTGAGAATACCACCACACAGCAGTTCTTTTTTTATCCCGCGTCTCTGCCTCTTAAAACGCTTGCTAGGGAAGCTAGATGCCAGCGAGTCCCCAAGTCTGCGTACCCCGCGTTTGGGAGGCTCTCGGCCGAGCCAGGGCTCGGGGCAGCCCCGAGTGGCCACGGGCACAGAGCCCAGCGGCTCCCGGACGGACACAGAGAGCCCCGATGTCGTAAGGGCTCCCGTCTGGCCGGCTTCTTAAAATAAACGGGCGACGCGCAAAAAGGATGCTGGAAGTCCCCGTGGGGGTCGCTGAGCCGCCGAGCAGTCCTTTGTGATCGCGAAAGCCGCTCTCCCCGCCGCCCCTCTACAGCAAACGAGGAGCGAGGCGACTTCCAAAGCGAAACGCAGCCCCGCCGCACAGCCCACGGCTCGCACTGAGCAAAGCCCCGCCGCGGGCAGCAGAAGTTACGTCTGTAGAAACCACCCACCGGCATCCCCCGGCCGAGCACCTGCCCTCGCACCCCGCTCCCGCCGCCGCACTTACGGGGTCCCGAGTCCCGCTGCCTCCGGAGGAGCGGGGCTGGAAGCGGCGCTGCGGGGCGGCCGGGATGGCTGCGGGCAGCTCCACGCTCGCGGCTTCCTCGCGCCGGGAGCCGCTAAATGAAGTTGCACTTGTGGGGCCGAGGGGCGTGTTCTGCTCCCCGCCGGGTGAGTCCCTGCCTGCTGTAATCCAATGCTCGGCCCGATGATGTCAAGCAGCCGCCGCTCGGCTCCTACCTTACAGGCGGCGGGAGGGATCCGTTTCCTCCTCGCGGGGATCTTTGTTTAGCTTTGCATTGTAACCTCATCTCCCGGCAGCTGCGTGTGCCCGAACGCCCTTCCTTCTGTGCGCGGCTCCGGCTGCCGGGCGCTTCCTCGCCGTGCCCCAGCTGTCCGGCAGTGCCGGCCGCCCCGCACCGCCCCGCACGGCCCCGCCGCCCTGAGCGCTCTCTCGGGGCCGTCTCGCAGGGAGTTCTGTACGCGTCTTTCCGGGATGCTTTTTGCACTGCGAAAAGCGTGCCCCGTGCCGGCTGAAATTCAGAGCTGATGACAGTACGTTAATGTAAGAGGAAGGTGTTTGGGGCAGGGCAGCCCGGCGTGCCAAGCACCTGCCTCTGTGCCCACCCTGCTGGCAGGGCTCACAGCCAGGGGGAGAGGGAGTTCTGCCCAGGAGCGTCTCCTTGAGTGGTGTCACCTCTCTGTGTCCCAGCTGCCTGGGAGATGGCAGCAGGTGGCAGAGTTACGCACAGCTGATGGCAGTGCCGTGTCCCCCGTCCTCTTCCAGCACAGCCCTCCTGATAGTGGGCAGCTGCAAGCACCCAAGTGGGGCAGGTGCTTCCTCCTGCTTTGCTGGTGCAGCCTGGAACCAGGGCTCAATAGCGCTAGCAGAATGGCCAGCAGAATGAAGGATGTGTCTTTTCCTGCTGTAAGGATGCAGCGAGCCTTGTAAATGGGAGAATAAGTACGTATAAACTTGGCTGGAGAGACCTCATCCATCTCTGCTGGAGCCAGGGGAGGTCTGATCTCAGGCTGAGCACACAGCCTGACACCTTGCAGGGCACTGCGCAGGTCCTGCAGGAGCCCTTCTGCTGTCTGCCATCAACCCTCTCCTCTTGGCCCAGTGCCACCTGCCAGCAAGCTGCTGCTTGTGGCAGATACCCACACCCTGCCATCGCATGCAGGAAGAGATAAAAATACCAACAAAAGCAGTCAGCAGCGCAGGAAATGCCCTGACGGCTCCAAGGAGGCACTGACGAAAGGGAAGGGACCTCAACGAGGCAAAATCCCCCCGCAGTCCTTGCAGCCATGCTGACCTATAGCTCCACCTCTCGATTCTACTCTATTTTGTTTCACAGTCAGCACCAGGAAGGCAGTTTGATTTCCAGAAGGGTATCATTTGACGGAAACTAATCTCTGTGCAGCCTCTTTGGGTCATGCATTATTACTCACTCGATGGTGATGGCTGGGATCCTGCTGCTGGTCCTCTCTGGACACGAGAGATGGGGTGGCTGCAGCCTCAGGGACAGCTCAGCTGCCTCAGAGGAGCTGATGAGTTCTGCGCTCCCTCCAGCTCGTATCTGAATGCAGTCCAGAAGGATGACGCTTGGACCACAGGGCCTAGAGGCCAGATCTTGTGAAATACAAATGCCACCACAGCAGCAATGGCGCAGGCTGCCTTTTCTTGGTGATTGCATTGCCATGCACGCTGTATGCAGCTAACAGCAAAGCACTTTGGAAACTTGGGAGAGCAGTATGTGGACTATATAGATGAGATATCTACTATTTGCCATATTCAAACCTCCCAGCCCTGAGCCTGGCCCTGGGGATAACCCCAGAGCACTCAGCAGGAGCCTCTTCCCCCCCTCCAGCCCCACTGCCTGGCCTCGCAGTTCTCTCCTCCTCCAGGACCACCCTACAAGGACTGGCTGAGTGTTTTCCACTGGAAGCAGAAAAATGCATTTGGGAATTAAGCTGTGTTTTCTACAGAGCATATCTTTTTTTTTTCTTCTTTCCACAGGGGAAAAATACGCTGTGAGACGCCAACAGTTTTCCAGTTTGCCTGAAATCTGAACATATTGTGATAAAAATACATCATTTTTGATGCTTTCATTCTGGATCTTTTAAAATGAGAATTGTCGTTTTTATCTGGAAATTTACTCCAGCTTCTGACTGAAGGTTTCCTATCTCTTGCACTTTGTACAAGATACCAGAGGCTTTAGCATCAGACACCCTAGGATGCTCACTGCAGTAAGAGGACAATGTAGGTGCCTGGCATGGCCCGCTCTGGATGGCAGACTGTGCTATAGAGTTGAGCAGACCCAGCTAAAGCCTTAACCAGACTTTTGTGGTTTTCTGTATTTTCCTGTGGCTTTTACTCCAGCTGATTCATCTGCTCATCTTGGCTGAGCTTCTTGTTGCCTCATGCATCCATGCTGTGCCACTCTGCGTGGTCCTGGGCTGGCATTAATGGCGTTGCCTTTGCACAGGGGGGTGTTTGGCTTTGCACTGTTGTACTGGTGCTGCTGGTCTGCAGAGGATTTGCAGTGATGTTATATTTTTGGCTCTTTGAGGCTCTGCATCAGGGTGGGATGGAGATGGCACTGAGAAGGGATGGGACTGATGCTGTGTGGGTACCCATCCACTGCTCTGCAGTGAGGAGCAAGCAGTTGTCCACAGGACAGTTCCCAGGAGTGGGACAAAGAGAAATCCCATAGGGCAGGTCCCAGGATGAGCTGAGAGTATCCCTGAGGATTCTTACATAGAGAAAACAGCCCCTGGAACAGCACTGTGATGCTGGTCACGCTCTGCATGTCCCAGTGAGGAAAGTCACCAACATAAAGATCTGCCCAGGGAGCTCCAAGCCCAAGCACCAAGCGGTCACTGCAGGAGGCTCTGACCTGCTTCTCATCTGACCATTTTGCAGCCTGGGCCTCTTGTCCCTCCTAAGGCAGAGCTGTCACAGCTCTCCTCTTGCATGGCTGAGCCTCCTTGTGCAAGCACAGCTTTCCATGGTGTTTCCCAGGTGCTGAGCTGTCCGTGTTACTCGATGTCATTGAGATCACCAGGAAATGTGGAACGGCACAAGTTAGACATGGAAAAAATGCGGTGTGCTGATTTTTTCAAGGCTTCCACCCCCCAAAAACAAATGCTTTAAATAAACTTTGGATTGTAAAATGCAAGGCATATTCCAACAGTCTGCTGGGCTCCCTCAGGCAAGTGCAGATGTTTCAAGCCATCCAGTGACATCTTGCACGTAGAGTCACAAGAAGAAGAGACACCGGCAGGTAAAGCAGAGTAGGTGCCAAGCTCTTTTTTCACTGTCACAGGAAGGACGTTTTGCAGTAGATTAAGGTGAGTGGGTGTTGCTGTGCCTCAATGTGCCTCAATCCACGTTCAGACCAATTTTGTTTCTAGAGGTTTTTAACCCAGAAAGTTTTGTCATCAAGAAGTGGGACTCAGAAAAGCCTTAATGAGGCCAAGCTCATTAGCACATCTCCCCCAGGACCTGGAGTCCAGTCTGGTGCTGGCCAGCGTGGCTGGACGGGTGGGGGTTGCCGTGCCAGCAGGGCAAAGCGTGCTCAAAAACTGTTTGCTTTGAGCTGCAGCTATTTTTGGCTCCTGTAATCTGTGCAGAGATGATAAAGCTTTGCAGTGCAAAGTGAGAGGCTGTGCAGTGCTTCTGGGCAATTTCACTTCATGAGCTGCTCTCAGCCCTTCCCAGCCACCGCAGAACATTATCTCTCTGCCCGCTGAGCCAGGCTCCTCCAAGGGCTCAACCCAATGGGATCACAGATTGGACCCACAGCCCCAGGTTACATTTTTTCCCCCTAGGGAATGCATTCAGTTTGGAAAGTGAAAAAAAAACTTCTTTTTTTTCCTTCTTTTTTTTTTTTCCCTAGTCTCCAAAGTTTGTTTAAAAGCCTTTGCAGAAAGCAAATCTTGGCTGGGAGTCTTGAACCACTCATTTCTGCAGAATTCCTTCCAACCAAAGGCTCTTACAAAATAAGTCACTGGATGGTTACCTCTCTGCAGCAGCAACAAATACAAGTAGCTCTCAAAGTCAGACCATGCAATGATAGCACCATCCCATACCACGTTTTACCCACAAGGTTCCCCCAGCCCATTGCAATCTTCCCCATACGCTCTATATGAGAAGCACTTTACCTGCTGCTAGTGGGAGAAACCATGGCAGCTATAGCAGACTACAAAACAAGCATAAATCCTGCTTGCTAAGGGATTTGTTTGTCTAAAAGAATCCAGAACCTTCTTCTGTATAAACCCACAAAGGTCATGCATCCAGCACATGCTTCACCAGAAAGTCATCCCTCTGGCCAAAGCCTTCTTGTTTGTGATGGGACTGGATAGCAGTGCAGGGACAGGGAAATATGCAAGTATGAAATAGGGCTCATTCTGCTTGCCTGGAGAGTGTGGATACACAGAAAAGGCTAAAAACAACTGATGGGATGAGTAGGTACAACGGCCCAGGTGTTACTGCATGGGAAACAGGTGTCCCTCAGAGGAGTTCCTTCCTTTTGTCTCTCTGCTCCTGCTGGATGGGACAGCTGGAGGAGCACAGGAGGCAGGCTGGGCTGGCACCTGCACTTCTCACTTCTGGAGAGCAAAGGGGTGTGCTAATAGGTGAGAAGTCACCTCTGCCAGCTTTGAACAAGATTTGTTAAAGGCACCCAACCACCACATCGTTTCGCAGTGTTTGGCAGCCAGACGAGGATTGCTGCTGCAGATGTGCAGAAGGCCTGTAAATATTTTGATCCTTACTTGTGCTTCCACATGGTTTTGTTGCAGGGCTCAGAACGGGGTGCTGGCTGGTCCCGTTGTGAGGCAAAGGGCTGCAGACCTCAGGCTTTGCCCTGCGCACCCACACTGCAGCTAAGGGCAGGAAAAGCTTCAGCCTGCCTTCCTGGAGAAGGTCCCTGCTTTCTGTGTTGAATGGAGGAGGGGTGCAGGGGCTGGATGCCTTCTTGTTGAGCAGCAGCTGATGCAGCTGGCAGGATGAGCTCAGCAAAGCCATTCCCATGTCCTGAGCATCCCCTGCCCCCAGGCAGGATGAGCTTAGCTCCTCTGGAGGCCACCAGGGCTGAGAGCAGGAGGCGCAGTGTCCCTGCGATTTGCTCCAAGAGGGCTCCGTGTTCCAGCCAGGGAACAAAATATTCTGTCTGTGCTATGTCATCTTTTAAACATGTAGTATGAAGAGAGATAGGAAAAATTCTAAACAGTATTATTGTCTTAATGTTGTAGCTAAGTATGATGCACAGGTATTTCTCCTGGTCTTATGAGGATGCTGCGCTTTTAGGAGAAAATGTGCCTTTAGTTCCTTACCATCAGCTCTGGGTGCATTTGCTGTATCTGTTTCAGATCCTTTCCCTCTCCCAGAGTTGGGCTGTTTGGTTTTTTTTCCACTGGGGTGAAGTTTTCACTTTTATACAGGACTACGGCTCTCTGGGCACAGCGTTTGCTGTTTCCATGCAGTTCCCAGCTGTCACTCACTTCTGGAAATTAAACCATTTCCTTTCGTGCCAATTCTCAAGTAGTGGTTTTCTGCTTTCTAAAACTTGGCCTGATAAAGCACTGAGTATCTTCATTTTGACTGCCCATTGCAAGTATAGTCTAGCAATGATGTGTAAATAGACACCAGCTTTCTCAAGCCGTACACTCAAACTCTATCTCCATCTGTGACCGGCCGGGTATGTTGCAACCCACCAGTGTGACAGCAATACCATGGTATTATCTAGGCACTATTTGGCCATGCTGTGAAGGCACAGTCAGTCCACACAACAGGCTCAATGTCTGTGAAACACCCTTCCCAGGCTGGACGTGGCTGCTGGAGCCTGACCAGTGCTGAGCATGGGGATGTGGCACCTCACTGCTGTGTGCATTGCAGAATTACAGCCCCAAATGGCCTCAGCTCTCCTCATTGCTATGGCAACCTGCAGGCATCCTGGTGTTTGGACAGGAGGTGTGCGCTTTCCAGCGGCACTGCATGCCTTCCTGCAGAAATGAGTGTTCAAACAGAGGAACCAGGAGGGAAAATCTTTTTTATTTTGACTAAGATGCCTCAATTAGTTATTTATCCAGGTCTCGAGGCATTGTAACGTATCATTACTAATGCAATCACATCTCAGCAGTCTTAAAGGGATGAGCTGAACAAGAATGCAGGCAGCTGGGCACCTAGAAACATTCCTTCATGCCTCTTCATCACCATGGGAAGTTCATCCTCAGCTCTGCAGCAGCTCTGCAAGCACTGCTCCTGAGCTGGACGCAGAAGGCCACAAGCAAGTTTGCAAACTGTTGTATCACTGGCTAACGAAAACCTGTGCGGCGCTGAGAAAAAGGATGAATGGAATAACAGATCCCATGCTTTATTTGCAGGAAGGGACTAAACAACAACAACAAAACAAAATCAACAATTTGCAGATTACTAGATAAATATAAAATACAAAATTAGAGAAACTTCATGAACTTGATACGGAAAAGCTGCAGGGGGCAACATGTGATCTTTCTGGCCCTGGGAATGACAGCTTGCTGCATGATGACAGCCTGACCCAAAGACATGCAGATGCGGAGAATTTGGTGTATTTGGGGCTGTAAAGGGAGTTATCACACACTGACTGATAGCCACACTGTGTAGAGAAACCTCATGCAAAGTAATTCCTAATCTGCAGTAAGCCACTGCACGATCTTTACCCCAAGAATTAATGTGGAGTGGCTTGCGTGCTCTGGATTCATCACAATCTGCAACATACCAACTCTGCATGTAAACGGGGCATTTTGGCAGGGTTTACGGCGTGCTTATCGCTGTTTATTCATCGCTCCTTCAAGCTGGGACTCCGCCAGAGACCAAACCACCGAACACTGACTCCTGGCTATGGATACTGCCCAGCAGGAGCCATGACCTGGTGCTGGCATCAGCGCTGTCAGTGATGGTATCCAAACCAGACACGTTTGGGAAGCAGTCAGGAGTCGTTTCTCATCAATCAGCTTTTTCAGTTGGTTTCATTTAGTTCCAAGCTGGGTAATTACTGCCTTTTTACAATGAAGAAAAGACTGCAAGCCAGGCAGAATAATTCCTCCTGTTACTGATGCCAAGATGTGATAGCATGTCTGTGCCATACGGAATGTGTGTTATGGTGTCAATTTTATTAACAGTAAATAATGGCTCTTCAGTTAAGCAGTATCTTAGCTTTCTCTGGCTCCTAAGCATAAAAAAACAAACAAACCAAACTTCAGTCCCTGCAGATAATGAGCAGAGTTCACCACAGCCACAGAGAACTCCACATCCACACCGACAGCAACACGTCCACTTCTGTTTTGCTTTGATGGCTGTTGCGTGAAATTAAGAATTAAACCAATCCCAAATACACCTTGGGACAAACAGCTTTGGAGATACCCATGAGAGCTGCATTGCTGGCTGTCAAGGCACAGGGCTTTGCATGAGTCCCTAAAAACATGGTAATAAATCAAGTTGTATTAACAAACATTTTAAGCAGTTCTTTGGAGTCTGACAAAAAAAGCTCCCAATACCCCTCAAGAACAGTAAATTTGGAACCAAGCTATTACTTTTATTAGAGGAACACCATTCTGACACTGAAATGCCAGTGGAAGCCAAGACCTGCAAGGTGCCTCGCTTTTGCTTTCTATGCCCACTTTGAACGCTGCAGTAACTCACCCTGTAAGCTTGAATTCATGTGAACTTCTATTGAAGGCCTGGTGTTCCCAAACGTGCTCTGCAGCAGGAGGTCAGTGTGTGGGATGCCTTATAAGCCAGCACACACCACTCGGTTCCTGCTGTCCCAAGCGTTAGGCTGGGTGCTGCTTCTGGACTCCGTGAGCGCTGAGCCTTGACAGCTCTTGCCCAGTGCTGCCCGTGGGAACTGGCTCAATTCAGCCTCCCTCAAGCAAAGCCCCGTTGAAAGAAACAATGTGACTAGAGATGGGCATTGTACTATTAGATTCCCCTCGGGTGTGTATTTTTTTAAATCATCTAGGATGGGGAAAACATTTATATAAAGAAGGATGTCATGACTCACTTTCCAAAGCCACGGAGATTCAGAGCAACCAGAAAATAGTTAACAGCACAGCCACCCCCCTGCAGTATCCCAGAATTTCTAAATACAGAATTCCTTTTAGATTCGGATGCCCATTTCTGTTATCTTAAAAGTATTTCTGGAACTCACGGCCTGACTCTTGGCCAGCTTTAAACAAACAAACAGGGAGAAATATTTGCGTAGATAATGTGGTGTTTGGTTAATGAGTCCAAGCTGAAGGATTTCATTTTTGTGTTTCATTTCTTTAATGCTTGTGAACCAAAGGGGAGGAAAAAAAAAAAGCTTTGGATGTTAAATTACAGCCATTCCAGCTATTGGCTTGGAATAACAATCATTCAACTTAGCAAATATCAAACGTGGGAAGGGATTTATCTGACGCATCTATACGATCATGTGAACTCCTTCCCCAAGGAGAAACAGTGAACTCCTTCCCCAAGGAGAAACAGTCTCTGCTGGAGACTCGAGAGGAAGGAACTTTTTTCTCTTCTTAAAAAAATAATAATACAAAAATACAACAACATAAGAAGCCATTGTTACATGCTAACTGCTTCCTGGCTCAAGTGCAAATGCAACCTCTGAAACGTCAGCTGGTACGCTGGGAGGATTCACATGATGTCAAAGATTGATGATAAACCAACATCTCGCCCGTTTCAGGACCTCTTCGTGGAAAGCAGAAGCACCGGTGTGGGGAGCAGTGGGAAAGGAGGGCAAACACCAGCTAAAAGAAATGTCTACGGCCAGCATGATCCCACACTGCCCTTTATTGTGAGAAGGGACTGGGTCAGGCGCTCGTCCGACTTTAAAGGCAACACTCGGGTGGTTAAGTCAGTTCAGACCCTGCTTGAGGACAGCCCTGGTTAGGCTGTATGCTTCTGCACGCTGCTGGCTCCCAGCCCCACCGTGCAGCTGCTCACACTGTGAGGCTGTGCCCCGAGCAATGTCCCAGCAGCAGCCGCTCGTCTGGGCTCTGCATTCCCTCTCTGGGAAAATGAGCAGGCACGGTGCTGCGATTTGCCTCTTTCTCACATACTGACTCTCACGGTCCTGTGGCTCACCTGAAGCTGCACAGCTCACTGCTGCTATAGGCAGGATTAAACCCAGAAATTCCTGACTTTTCTTTCCCCTGGTGTTTCACTGCATGTTGTGCCATGGTGACCCAACAGGGCTGCCCAGCTGGACCTCAGTGTGGGCTTCATAGGGAGAAGGGGTTGCAGAGGGAGGGAAATCTTGGTTTAATGAAAAATATATATTAGGAGAGGAAACATCACAAAAATATCCGAAGCAATAAATCTGGCAACATTGGCAAGCCTGTCTGTGCAATGCTCAAGTAGGAGATGAACTTGCTTCATGTCCATCCACTTTTGAAGTGGCTACTTGAAAGCGAGACCTTTGATGCCCTGCACAGCTCGAGGTGCTCCACCAGCAAAACCAAGCCCAGCTCAGCCTTGCTGAGGAGCAGGGAGCTGACACCTGGCTCTGTGCTAACACAGTCTCACTTGCAGGGATGGGAAACATGCCCAGCTCCAGCAGCTGCTCTCTGGCTGCAAGGCTCCTCCTGGGACAGCTGCTAGCAGCAGTGTCGGAGCGGGGCTCTGGCTGCCCCAGAGGGCTTGCAAGAGCTGCGATGGCCCTTCTGTGCAAGATCCTGTTCCCCAAAGGGCAACATCCCGTGCTGCTTGCAGGGATATCATGTTCACCTATTACAAAAGGACACCTTTCACTCCGTCCTCCTTTTCACCAGCCATCTGTTGCTAGTCCTTCTCATGGTTCATTCACAGCTGTCACTGCAGATCTTTTGTACAAAATATTCCCTCTGGCATAGATATATATACATTTAATAATTACTATAACCTTTCTTTTTTTATTGTTGCTGTAATTTAAATACTTCTCAATATATTTAAGTTTCACTAATGCTTCCATAAGTAATGAAATAGCTCAGTAATATCACCGGATAAAGATGAACATTTCTCCATCTGTTTTACCAATAACTTAAAGCAGTTTCCAAGCCAAAGCACATGATCTGAAGAGAACCAAAGACAGTGAAAATATTTCTGGTGACATATGAGGACTTGGAACAGATTGAACAGAGGTGTCCTATAAAATAAATTTCTGGCCAAAGAAAACTGGAAAGGCACATCTTACAATTCCTCTATCGTAACAGGAGTGACTCATACAGTTGCATAGTCACTTGGGGTGAAAAAGAAAACAGTTATTCAATCTCTTAGGGATTTAGACACAGAAGAATATATTATGCAAGTTTTAGCAGCGTTACTAATGGCCTTGAAGCACACAGCGTTACTATGACTCTCACTCAGCTCAGCGGATCACAAATAAGATGACTCATGTGTCCATGACATGATAGGAAAATAGTCTAAGAAGAGCAGAGGCAGGTGTTAATGCAGTCACAGTGCATTCAGTCAAGGGAAGATAAAAACTATAAAATCGTGAGCAAAGGACTGAGGAGAAAAGAAGCCTGCATATTTGAAAGCTCAAGAGCGTGGACTAGGTTGACTTTGCTGGTCTGCCATTGCAGGGGCAACTGCAGCAGGTAACACTTGATGGCCTCTGTGTGTTAGTGGTGAATACATACCTGCATCAGTGGCATGTGATAAAGAATATGCTCCATCAAAAGTGGTCTCGGAGCTCCATAAACTTAATGATATTTATACTTGGGAGGGCTTTCTACCCTGCTGGAATGTAATGACTTTGTAGAACTATTAACTCTATCCAAGTAAAGACTAACTCAACCCGCGAGTGGTTTCAGCTGTGGCAGCGCTGCACCGTTATCTAATCACTAACTTCCTCACAGATGGGGGACTTTTGACGGCTACTTTGAAGGTGTAGTTTAAGATCTGTACAGTGGAATGCAGCTCAACCCAAAGTCTGAACTAAAGGGCTGCAAAAACAGTTCCCCCCGAAAAAAATTCTGAAACCCTTCGTGCTCTGGAGATCCAAACATAGCACAGTTAAAAGCACTGTTTAAACACTCCACAGAAGTGCAATAATTAGGAGGGTTTTATTAGAAAGCTGACACCAATATCTCAAAATTCTGAAGTTTATGCATGCCAGTGTTCAGGAAGACATTTAAACCTCTATACAGGTCAAAGCAGAACTACCACAGAAACACAGATTAAATACATCTCATTTAAAATCTTACAGATGATTTGACCCAGACATTCTAATTTCACCGCCTGACAGATTCTGGCCAGTCAAAGGATCATTTAATTATAACCCGGATCTGTTGCCTGCAAAAACACATCCCATGCAGAGCAGGAACCCTCGAATACTCCAAGGAGCACCAGGGAAAGTTCAGCATTTTTGTTATCATGAAAGGGAGACCCTTGAGATTAACAAGAATAGCACTAACGCACAAGCTTGAGTGACATTCTCTTATTAGCTCAGCTGCACAAAGAACTGCAGAGAAGTACTTTCAAATGACTCTGACACAATACTTTTAAATACCACCTAATTTGGAGGAAGAAAAAAATTCTAGGTACTTCAAACAACAAACATATAGGTGTTAATGAAATATAACATATGTAAGGAATGCACCATTTATTCTGCTGTCAAAACTAGTTAATGCAGCAGAGCAGGGTATTTTTGTAAAATGAGGATAACCTCCTGCCAGATCCTGTCTCATTCCTATAGCTGACAGAAACCAGGCTGACTTCATCCTTATCGCCTGTTAAAAGTGTGTGCTTTGAGATGATGTTACACAGAACCAGAGGGGTATTATGTGGGGAGGCAAAATGAGCACTTGGAAACCTTGTTACACTGACAGCCGAAGGAGAAATCCTTCTATCTGTATTCTTCGTCTTTTCTTTGCACAATCCAGTGGAAGATCTCACAGCACTTAACAACACTGTTGGACAGATACCTCCTGTGAAGAAAACAGTATAAGCCTCAGGACTTAGCCAAGCTTCATCCCTGTGCTGGTAATGTACTTATGAAGTGATCTATCCAAGATTGCTGGGGATAGAACACAGAATATTGGACTCTGCCTTCATTATGCACACATTCATGTACATAGACAGTGAAATATCAGGCAAGTGGTAAAAGCCTCCTTACACATCCAGCTGGTGCACGCAGAAGGGGACGGTATGTTAATAATAAGGCAAAGGCTCACGTATTATCTGAAGGATGCACAATTTCAGTGATTTATGGTGTGATCTCTTTCTGAAAGAAGTCTGTATGCCTTCATGAGTGAGTCTGACAGAGGAGAGACGGTACTGTTAACAGAACTCATACACTCTTAAGTGTTAAAGCTGCTGTGGAAAACAAGCGTCAGTTTTACGGCCTGCTTTCTGCCTTGGCATTTCAGGCGGTAATAAAGCTGTCATCCTTACTCTTTGTCACTGAGATGGAAGCAGGTTTTGCTGAGCAGGACGGTGTGACGCAGCAGGCAGCGATGTGCAGCAGCTGGAATTACACACATCCTGCAGCCCCAGCTGCTCGCTCCTAACCCCGACCTCCGGCATTTCGCAAGGCTGACGCTAATTAAGTACTTCCCGAGTACTTTCCTAAGCTTGAGTGAATTGTCACCTTCCTGATGTTATGCCCTCACAGCCACCTCTCAGCCATGTGGTTTGCTCCCACACCCGGCTGTTCCTCCCCGAGCCCCGAGGACGCAGCGCCCAGTCCAGGCCCAGCGCCCGGAGGAGGAGCCCAGCAGCAGGCCCGCAGCCATGGCGGCTGCTATGGCAACCACGGCGAGCCCGAGCGCCCCCTGTGGCCTCAGGGAGAGAGAGGTACTGAATGGCTAAGAGAAATGCCAATCACCGCCCTCACGGCGATCAGTCTCTCTCATTGGTTATTTTGCTACTAGAACCGCTCACATCCTGAGCTCTTCGACCAATCAGCGCTCTGCTTCTTATAACCTCTCAAGAACGAACAGTTCAAATACACCAACACCCCCCCCCCCCCTCCCTTCGCCTTTGTCTGGCCCTTCCGATCCTTCCGCCCGCGCTGGGCTCCATCCTGCCTTCGTATTGGCGGGCGGCATGGAGGGCGTAGCCAATGAGAGACGGCGGAGGCTCAGGGGGCGGTCACCTGACGCCCCGGGCTGAGGGCGGAAGCAGGAAGTGGTCGGCGGGGTCCGGTGGTGGTGGCGGCGGAGCCATGGGGGCGGTGCTGGGGGTTTGCTCCTTGGCTAGCTGGGTGAGTGGCGGTGGGGCTGCTCATCCCCGGTCCTTTCCGATCGGTTTTTCTCCCCTCGTCTGCACGCTACGGCGACGGGGGCCTCGAGGTGAAGGGGGTTTGCGGGTCGGGTCTGGTGGACGGAGGTACGGCCCTGTCAAGGACCGCGGCACGGCTTTTGCTCCCTGGGGTGGAGCTGGCGCCGGGGGTAGCGAGCACGCAGGGCTGTGAGGCAGAGGAAGCCCGGGTCGTGTCGTGTGGGGCTGTGCCAGACACGGGGACGCTCCGAACCGCGGATTGAGCGTGACCCCACTCCGAGTGGAGCTGTCTCTGAGCAGCTCAGCCCGCAGCTGGGCTGTTCTCGTCCCGGTGTGGCTGCGCAGCCGACGCCACCTCCCATGCAGTGATCTCAGCGTTTGTGTTTCTTCAGATTCCTTGTCTGTGCGGCGGTGCCTCCTGCCTGCTGTGCCGATGTTGTCCCAACAGCAAGAACTCCACCGTGACGCGCCTCATCTATGCCCTCCTTCTCTTCCTTAGCACGGCTCTTGCCTGCATTATGCTGGCACCGGGGATGGAGGAACAGCTGAAGAAGGTATGGAGGAGAAAATCTCCTGTTTACTGTTTGCATGTTCAGAGCTTGTGCAAATAGCTGTTGATTGGTTTTACTAGGAATGGAATGCAAAAGAGACACAGCACCCAAATGTGCTTCTTGAGGTGGGAGAGTCCCTTGATCTATGCAGGCCTGATGCTTCCCAGGTGTTACTGCCAGCATCTGCAGCTTTCTACCTTAATCTTTCTGAATGCTTTGAATGCTTGTAGTGATGACCTGGAGCAAGAAAAATGGCTGTAAGGTCTGGGCAGGCTGGGTGAGCAGAAGGTCTTTTGTTAGTAGATTTCTGAGAGGAGAGCTGACTGGGAACCATAGTTGTTCAAATGCTTAAAAAATGTAATGGCAAATACAGAAGCGAGTTCACAGCTAAATTTGTCTTTACTCATTTACTCAGGTACCTGGATTTTGTGATGAGGGGCTTCATACTCGGATACCACATCTGGATGGCTTTGTCAGCTGTGATGTATTCGTTGGATACAGAGCTGTCTACCGAATCAGCTTTGCCATGGCGGTGTTTTTCTTCGTCTTCTCTCTGCTCATGATAGCAGTGAAAACAAGTAATGATCCAAGAGCCGCAGTGCACAATGGGTATGTCTGCAAGCTGGCCATCTGGTCTTCTAACTTCTTTCCTCTATTTCTCTTCTCAAGTTTGTCACTTTGTTCAACAAAGAAATTGTTTGAGTATACGCTGATGGATTGAAGTTTCCTAGGAACTGAATAAAGAGTAATACTTCAGTCTTCTAAAAGGCTTCCTGTTTGTGTAACATTATCAATGGAATGGGAAGCTAAAGATCACCCCTAACACAGAAGGGAGGTGCTCTGATCATCTTTTCTGTGTTTCAGCAGAGATGCTGGATACTATTTATTTTATATCCCCTTCCTTGTGCTGTCTGGCATTTGTTGTGGGTCATTCTCTGGGCCAGTCTGACTCAGAAGAGTTTGCATGCAGTGTAAAGCCTTAACACCTTTCTTTAAACAGTTGAACACAACAATTAGGTCTTGCTTTTCCCTTCTCCAAACTGAATGGTGCGGAGTTGGTCTTCCTCCCTGTGAGGGTGTGCTGCTGACTCACGTCTGCTTGGTTGGAGCAGGAGCTCCCGTTTCAGTGCCCTTTAGTCTGTGGGCTCCCAGCCCATCCTGTTGCCTTAGGTGCAATGCTGCATTTACCCTTTTTTTCCCAATTTAGTAAACTTCTTTACTTGTAATCCCGCTACACGAAACTTTTTGCTTTATTTCTTAGGCATTTATCTGCGTGCAGTGGGCTGCTTGCAGGTCTTGTAAAACTTGAATGTTGTATGCAGAGTAATACCCATGCTTTCAACTTTCTTCTAAAGGTTCTGGTTCTTCAAAATAGCTGCCATTGTGGGCATCATGGTTGGAGCATTTTACATTCCTGAAGGGCCTTTCACAAGAGGTACAGTTAAATCAAAATCATAAAGTTCCATTTAGTAAACCCAAACGTTATCACAGACCTGCTGGGCTCTGGTTGTGACAGTGGAAGTTACCTTGTAGAAAACACAGTTTCTGTCCTACTTCTTAATAATGTTGTGGTGATCAACTGAGTTAATGGCAATAAGCAATCTTTTTCAAGTGCATAGGTGTTGTGTATTACTAATTCAGTACTCTGTTATGTCAACTACTGGGAAGAGACTTCTGATGCTCTTTTGATTGGAGGCATCTCAGAATGCTGACTGTGATGAATGCAAAATAATGCTCTGGAGTCTCTGGAAAAATCTCTGCAAGATAGTTTTACTGTCTGGCCACATTACAGGAACCTCAAAAGGGTTGTTGAGCCTCAGATGAATGTGGCATTACAGTGTACACAAACATGTCTTGTGTTAGATCTTAAATTCATTATGAAAATACCTTGGGCTAAATATTTCCATGCTCATCAACTACAGTAGTCATGCTTAAAATAGCAGTCTCCTTGCATGCTACTGCAGGACAGAAGCCAAAGTGAATAACAGTTACATATGTAGTTTGGGGGTTTTTGTTAATTGTCTGCAGTAGAAGTAGCTTTTATCCTTTTTCCTGGATTAGTAGGTATATGATGAAAATTGAGCTTGTTTTGTTACTCCTTTTTCTAGCCTGGTTTGCTGTTGGTGTTTGTGGAGCCTTCTGCTTCATTGTTATCCAGTTGGTGTTTCTTGTGGACTTTGCTCACTCCTGGAACGAGAGCTGGGTTGGGAGAATGGAGGAGGGAAATTCCAAGTGTTGGTATGCAGGTAGGAATCTTAAACTGGCGGGGGTTTGTTTTGGCTGGCCAGGAGTCTGCAGAATATCATGTACTAGTTTGCAAACATATCCTAGTGTTATACCGTACAGCCTTCATGAGTCACTACTGTAAACATTCAGAATGAATAACTGGAGTTGCCTTTTTCTCATTAAATAAAATGCAAAATATTCTAGGCTTGTGACTAGCAGGTCTGACTGTCATAATAAACAATGCTTAACTTGTCCAGTCTGCAGTGTGAGTGCAGAGCTGGTAGCCTGGTTCTCTTCAATTCTAACTTTGTTTTATCACCTTGTTCACTGACACCCTCAGAAAGGCAGTTATGTCAGTGATGGTGGCTGCGCTGCAGCAGCGTGCCTTGGCACGTCGCTAACTTCTCTCCTGAAATTAGTGCTAATAGTTGTGGTTCTTTGCTCATAGATGTAAATTCTGCAACAGCATTTTCTAGCTTCATATCAAGAACATACGAGAATGAAAATGTAAACAGTGGCCTTCAGCTCACTGGAAGTGTGCAAAAGGTGCTGTCCTTTTTGATGCTCAGGCTTGACAGTACAGTAAAGCCAGCTTAACTGCATCCAGAAGACAGATCTTGTTCGCCTGATGGAAGTATTGGTTTCCCTCTAAGCAACACTGCCTAGAGAACCAAAGCAGACATCTGGCCACGTTGGCCACATTTAATAAAGATGCCTTCTGCTAGTCTAGCTTTCCTAACCAGGTTTAGAAATGAGAAAGGGAAATGGTCCCTTTACACTGATAGTTAACCTTTAAATCACTTTAGATGTACTGTTAAAGTTTTATGTCCTTATTCTAATAGTTATTTTTCCCCTCTGCAGCTCTGCTGTCCTGTACAAGCTTGTTCTATGGCTTGTCAGTGGTTTTTGTTGTACTCTTTTATGTTTTCTATACAACACCTGAGGATTGCACTGAAAACAAATTCTTCATAAGCTTTAATATGATCCTGTGCTTTGCTGTATCTGTTGTTTCCATCACTCCAAAAGTTCAGGTACTGTTTTTCTTTGCTATTTCGTTCTGGCATACAAAGCAAGAAAGTAAGAAGGGTGTCAAACTGGTGCAGCCAGGCAGAAGAGTTCTAGTGCTTGGCTGTCCTAACAATGCTAGCTGGGGATATTTATGGAATAAATAATTGTTTAAAAAAAAAAAAAAGCTCTGAGAGCAATGCATTGTAGTGATGCATTTCCTGAGGAGAGGCTTTCTCTTTTTTTTTTTTTTTTTTTCCTTGCTAACACTGTTTTGAAGTTAAGTTTCCACGGGTGTCACTGCTGGCATGGCTTTGGTGAAGGTTCTGGCAGAACAAAGAACCCATAAGGGAAAAAGTAACGTAAGAATGGAATTTATTATTGTAATACTCTGGCTTTGTGATCATGGGTAAGAGTGTTTAATATCAGTAGGAAGCTTTCATGTTACTTGATTCTAAACTGGTATTGTTCCAAATCACACACTGGATTCATATCCACAGAACTGTTAAGCAAGTTCAGGAAGAATCTGTAACTGAAGTCTTGAGCACAGAAGAACTGGGTTTGGTTTCCTTAGTCCTTCTGTGTTTGAGTGCCTGCTGTGTAAATTATATTACTGTAAGTTTTATTACTCCTGTTTTTTGAACAGTATGAAGCTCAATGCATTTCTAAGACTTGAATTCAGTAGCCATTCATTTAACTATAGGTAGAAGCTGCCCTTTTCATGCTGGTTTGTTATTTAACAGGAATATCAGCCTCGATCTGGCCTCCTCCAGTCCTCCATTATTACTCTTTACACCATGTATCTCACTTGGTCAGCCATGTCCAACGAGCCTGGTAAGCAAGAGATTTGTTCTGAGTAACATATATTGGTACAAAATCGTTGGTGTGACTCAGTACAGGTTGCTGCATGAGGACTGCTGATCTTCTGTCTAGATAAAATGTAATGAAAAGTACAGCTAACTTAACTGTGAAGCTGTCAGTTTGCCTCTTTCTAGTACTAAACTGGTGTATCTGTGAGGAGAAAGGAAATAGCATCAGCATATTCTGATTTATTTATTTAAATAATAAAACATTGCCTAACTCACAAGAAGGAAAAACACTGCATGCTGCTGTTATCTATACGGAATTGGAGATGAGCAGTTAAAGGGAATGGTAAATTATGAACTTCTGCCTTAACTGAAACTGTTGAAACACATCTAGCCTTAATCTGCCTCAAAATTCCTTTCAGAACGGAACTGTAACCCAAGTTTGCTGAACATCATTACTCAGATAGCTACACCTACAATTGCTTCAGCAAATACCACTGTCATACCTGCTACTCCAGCTCCGCCCAAGTCCCTGCAGTGGTGGGATGCCCAGAGTATTGTTGGATTGGTTATATTTGTCTTTTGCCTCCTGTATTCCAGGTAGGATCTGCACTGCTGTCAAATAGAAAACAATTGGAATTTGTCTGCCTTTTTCATTTGACTATAGCCCAGTAAAAATCAGTGTACCTGCTTTTTGTTCATATTCAGCTGTGGGTTCAGGCCCAAGTCAAATACAACTAATAAAACTGCATTCTGTTTTGTGGATAACCATAGCTGTATTAGCCCAACTCCAGTAATGCAACAGTGTAGTGCAAGGCCTGGATTAGAGCTGCTGGGTTTTTTTTTTTAATGTTAACAAAAGCTCAGATGCAAACAGATGTAAGGAGCGATCTTGTGTTTTTCAGATGGGCTTCACCAATGTTATTTGCTAGTCCTGACTTTCACTGTGATCCATTTCTTATTTTATCAGCAAACATAGCTACTTGAAAAGGGAGTTCTTAACCCTGTTTTTCTTTGGGTTACACTGCAGCATTCGCTCTTCAAGTAACAGCCAAGTGAACAAACTGACGCTGTCTGTGAGTGACAGTGCCATTCTGGAGGAGGCTGGGGGAACAGGCAGTGGGGCTGCAGAGGAAGGAGAAGTGCGCCGTGTCATGGATAATGAGAAAGATGGTGTTCAGTACAACTATGCCTTCTTTCACTTCATGCTCTTTCTTGCCTCTCTGTACATCATGATGACACTCACAAACTGGTACAGGTAAGAGCGAGACAGAAATTGATAGGTTGCATGCCCTTGCCAGCATTTGTAGGAGGATGGGAAGCTCCTGCTCAGGCCACTCCTGACAAGCTGTTTAAGGTGCTGTCCCTACACCAGTTGCATGAGTTGTGACTTGTCATTTTTTGAGTTGCTGAAATAGGGATGTAAAAAACAAAACAACCCTGTACAAAAAGACAAAAAATCAGTATACTCCTAGTGGAGCGCCTCTTCTGCAAAGGTGTTAAGTGTGCTTATCAAACTCTGCAGTGCAAGCAGCAGGAAGGATACATATAAGTGATCTCCTGGGATGCCCATCTAAGGCCAACCTTAAGCCAAACCTACTGGCTCTGTCAGCCTGGGAAAGCTGTGCAGGCATATGTTGCTTAAAGAGATGTTTCCCTAGATCTGCTGGGAATGCTTGGACATCATAGTCTCAGCTTCTGCAGCTTACAACAGCTCTTTCCACAACTGCAACATTGTGTTAATTAACAAATATGGTTGTGGAGCAGCAGCTAGCAGGAGTGTGTTGCACGGCTCACTGGAAGACTTCTTTGAAGAGCAGCACATAACCTACGCAAGCAGATCTAGTTTGCAACTGGAGTGGAGAGCGAAAGACCCAAGGAGCCATGGGAAACTGCTGGCTGTCTCACCAGTCTGGCACAAAGGCTCTGATATTTGGAGTGTCCAGGAATTCTCTGAATTTCAAATTGATTTGAGAAGTAGAAGGAACAGGGGAAAGCATCTTCTAAATCTGATAACTTCTTTCTTTGTTTTTCAGCCCTGATGCGGATTTTAAAACAATGACAAGTAAGTGGCCAGCCGTGTGGGTGAAGATAACCTCCAGCTGGGTTTGTCTCCTTCTCTACCTTTGCACCCTGGTGGCTCCCCTTATCCTTACTAACAGGGACTTCAGTTGAACAGCTGCATCTGTCTGAGCTTACAGAAGTCGGGAATTCTTTGCTTAAAGCCAAAATGTTTATGTATTGCTTTAGTTATTAAGGCAAATACTGTCTTTTCTTATGTCAATATTAACGTGCAGGTGGATGCACAGTTAAGTATTGCACAATGCTTGCTGCAGGATCAAAATTCTCAGTTACCTTTCTATTTTAACCTTAAGTCATGGTTATCTTATTACTGCATTTATAAAACACACTACTGCTGTGCTGTCCAAGTACAAAAGAAAATTTATGTCCAGTAGCCCCAACCTTAGTATTAAACAAAATAAAATTTATCTAAATATGAAGTAATATATTTTAAAGAACAAATTATGTTCAGCATAGTGCACTGCTGCTAACACTTCTTCCCTGAAGCATAAGCCACACTATTTAATTTCTACATTCCACAACAGAAGTCCATTCCAAGTAGTTTATTTAAATGATGCTTACCTTCCTATGGTGTGGCAAAAACCCCTCACTCCCCACCAAAACAGCAGACCTTTGAGGCTGAAAAGCTGTTAACTCATAATTCCTTTAAGCACAAGCTTGCCCTTTCTAAGAGGCAATTTCTATGATAACCTCTTGGTAGTATGTTTGCCAAATATTAAGCAGTAAGTGTAAGACTAGTTCAAACAACTTTGTGGTTATGGTGGAAAAATAGAGCTTCTAATTAATTTTCACTTGTCTAATATGCTTATAAAAGTGTATATGAAATGAGTATTATTGGCACTATGGTATTTGCACTGTAAACTCATTTGAATAAAATGGACTAACTACTGGAACTCTCCCAGCTCTATTGAGAAGTGTTAAGGATTGAGGCAGTTACTCTCTAAGGCAAAGTATGATATATAATGATGGAAATGTTAATTGGCTGTTTGGCTGCTGCAGTCACCATGTGGATGTGACTGGACACTTTCTCCCTGCAGCGAACAGTAAATCACAGTGTATTTCTTTTGAAACAAACTGCATCTTCCGTGAGACTTTTCTGAATGTCACATCCTATTCCTTGAAATTGCTCTGTTATCATTCAAGCAAAAAAACTTAAGTTCTGCAGTAAAAACCAACTCCTCTTGTAATACAATGCCCTGGCAGTTATGCTTAGTTGCAGCCATGTTTTAATGTGGACTTAAGTATACACTGCCATTCCCTTTTACCATAAAATACCCCAAGATGACTCAAGGCAGCTATATGGAAAGTACAAAATTAGCAGCTGTTACAGTAATGTATTTAATCACCCAGTCATGCATCATAAAATTACATATTTTGACCACTCCATTTTATAAAATGCAATATAAAAATAAGATTTTGTCAAAATAACATGTACACTTAACCACCCAGCACCTCTAGGCCCACATACAACAAAAGTTTAGTTTGAATAACACCATGATTAATTCATGCCAAAATGAGACTTAACAAAAACAAGAACAACTGAAACAACCCATATCCTGAAAATACCTCAGGGTTTATAATACCCATTGCAAGAGTATAAATTCAAGTATCTTTATGTACAGTATGCAGCTAACTCTTGTCCCATGTAATGCTGAAAGCCATGGCTACCCCATGCAGTTTGAGTACAGTTCCTTGTCACGTGCTGGATTTGGCAGGGATGGCTTTCCAGAGGCATATAACCTCTGAAAGCAAAGTTCACTCAAGAAAAATAAAATATCTGATCAGTTTTAGTACTGTGAAGAGGTGGGCAGGGGGAAGAGAAACCAAACCCACTAAGTTGAATAGTTTTTCCTACCTATTCTCGTAACCTGCAGATAAGGAGACTGTACAGTTAAAGCAAATCTGACGTGATAAATTTTGAGAGCAATTTTCTTTCTTTGCTAGCAAGTGCTAAAGCTCAAAGAATGCTCTCAGCTTTGTAGTCAGGTGCACATAAAACAGCTGTGCTTCCTGAGCACTGGCTTCAAACTTAGAAAGGGTTGGAGATACAGCTTAAGTAAGTTCTAAAGCCAAGGAAGAACAAATCTAGATGTAATATTTAAAGGCTTGGTACAGATAAGTGTGGCTTAAGTATCCTGACGTCGACGATGCAGCTTTAAGAAGTTCTGGAGGTGTACCACTGTTTTTGTATCATTTCCTATTATGTTGAGAAAATGATTTAGCTTCTCTGTAAGCACAGGAGAAAAGGGGGAGGTGAGGTGGATTTGTTTTACTTACCATGCAAGAGAATCCACAAGCCTGAAAAAGGGATTGGTTCCTTTAACACTCCTCAGGTGCAGCCTTCTGCCGCCTGCCCCTTTTTTCATGTGATGGATATTACGCTGAATTTTGAATATTCAGCTTCCTTCTCTAGTATTTAAATGAGAGGATCAAAATAGCTGTTCTAACAGAGCTGTCAAAACACTTTTTGTAAAGGTTGTATATTGTAGCTTGAATTAGGAGGCACTCAAAGGCTGCAGAGACCAGACCAGCCTCTACGTTCTGTTAGGTAAACAGTGTGGGCAGCCATTTACCTTTTTAAGTCATGGCCTGCATACTAATGTCTTGCTACATGGCACAAAGAAATCAAATCTCTGCAAAATACGCACCTCATTTTGGTCAAAAATGAAGAGAAAGCACCTAGCAGTACTTTTTAACCTTATTTTACGTAGCAGGAAGTGATATTTATTTATTTTTTAAACCTATGCTTAAGGTCACAGCTGTCAAAGAGGAGTAAGACTTATAAAGGTAGGGGGAAAAAAATGCTATAAATGAGGGAAATTAATTTCTTTATATCTTTGTTTTAAAGCAGGTCAAGGTCAAGTGATGAGTTCCTTACTCACACTGACATTCTGGACTGCCATGCAGGAAAAAGCCTCATGGCTCACCCCTTCTCAAAACCTGATCTGCTTTTATAGTGCTTAGATGAGAGGTCTAGCATTTGGCACCCCAAGGATCCTCGATGACATCTGCTGCCAGGTCAGCAAGCCATTACTGTGGTGGCAATGGAGGTTTCTGGCAGTGCAGTCATGCTGTAGGGGGTCTGAGAGGGAAAAAGACATTCAAGACAGAATTTGGCACTTTGAAAAATGAATGTCTGAAATTCTCAAGATAGTAGTTTTCTTTTCATACACTTGGCACTAAATAAGGATTGCAGCCAGAGGAAGCGCTCTGGAGAGAAGTCTCCTGGTAGAAGGGATGTTCTTTTTCACCAAGCAGTGAAATATTTCACCTTGAAATAATCGGGTGTGCTTTCTTGTTTCTAGTGAGGTTACCCATCTCTTACACCACTACAGTGCAGAAGAACATGTGCAAAGAGTGTGCTGACAGTTAAGCTCTAATTCTAGACCATTTAAACAGATGGAACTTAGGGAGTGGGAAAAGGTGATTTAAACGTAGGATACCTTACCCTGATGTGACACTGGAGTCTTAGTTCTGTTTCTAGACAAAGACCTCTGAGCACAGGCGTACAAGTTATGGGTAAATATTACAGAGATGAGATTCAAGTCTATCTTCATACAAGAACATGACAACCAAAGACAAAAGAGATCAACGAAGCAGTAAACCAGAGCTGTAACATTTCACAGAAGTGCAGACAAGCACAGTAAAAAAAAAAAAGTAATGCTACAATACCAGAAGATTTAAGAATGTGCTTTCAAACCGCCTGCCTGCGTTTGGTTTCACAAAGACTTAAATTCAAATTCTGTCCAGCGTAGCAAGCTTAAGAAGCACCTCGCTGTCCTACGTGAAGTATTGCCTTCTATACATCGTGCCAGCTGCTATGAAGTTGCCTTACAAATTCTGCCTATGAGTTACTTACCAACTTCCTCATTGCAACCAGCTGAAGAAAAGAACAGCTGGTAACATGGAAGGGTGGGTGACAGCTTTTCTCATTTGGTTCCCAAACCTCAGTATCTGAACTTGTATCTAATGAAATGTCTCATTACCTGATTTGAGAAATTCACTGTTTTCTGAAAATGAAGATTGCTTTTGTTGATAATAAGCCTTGATATTGCTGTTTCAATAGTTAACTTCTTTCTGTGAGAAAGTTTCAGACAATTTCCAGACTGGTATTCATAGATAAGAAAGCTTTCTGTGTTAATTTGAGCCAAATATTCATTCAGATATTCCAGAAATGCCTACTCGCAATCTGAACCCAGTGACAGGGGACAGGCCAAGTTAAATGCTTATGGTTTTAAGCAATCTCCACTGACAGAACTACATTTCACAGGGTTCAGAAGCAACTGACAGTTGTTTTTCTTGATGTATGGATGTTTTCACAAGGAGAAGGGAATGGATGGTCATAAAGCTAGTAAATTGTCACTTTTAACTGGGGTGGAGAGAAGAAACTATCAAACTTACCATCCTGCATTTCTGTTTCGATAATTAGAAGGAATAGGCAAGTTTGCATCTTCCCCAGAGGTTGACTAGCTGTAGGTATTCTACATAACCTGCTAACGATATGCTCTTTCCCATTATCCTCTGCAAACTCTGCCCTGCCCCCACTGTGCCCTCTTCAGCTTCCTTTGGTTCTACAGTGTAAAGTGCCTCAGCAGTCTGTTCCTAAACTGCAGGTTTAGGAGTAAGGCAGAGTTCACAACATCACCTATGAGAACAGAAGAGGTCTTCACTGCTATAAAGCTTCCCTTCACCGGTTTGTTAGTAGCAGTAATAGAGCTGAGGTTTCATGCCTCGCAAGGAATCATCACATTGCTTTTCATCAGCATCCCCACTCACTAGCATGTCATGGGGAGAGCTGTCACACGGGAGAACCAGCTGTGAGAAATCATGCAGGAAATCCTCTTCGGAGGCCAGCAGCAGCTCATTCCATGCTGAGATGTCCAGCTTCCCTGCAGTACCCCCGTATTCTTCAGGGAGAATCACCGGAGGAATGTTTTGATGAAGAGAATTCAGGTCGGAGCCATGAAGAAAAAACTAAAGAAGAAAGCCAAAAATAATTTTAGTAACGCATATCAAATGTTTTGTGGCATATTACTAGTCAGCTAAAGAGCTTGCTTTGAATTAAAGAGCAAATTTTAGAAGGGATGGCTTCATGTGCAAGTGTCAGCACGCAGCAGTGGGCAGGTGCTGTTAGACACACTCGTGAGAAGGCTTGAGATGAACTAAGTCTAGTGCAGCATAAAGCCCAGCAAGAAAGGCTTGAGATGTGTCAGTCTCTGCCGACATTCTAGGTTCAACTTGTCCTCAAGTTCATTTGTGGGACCGACAGTATTTTTCCTTCATGGAAAAGGGCATCATCCTTTGCAGCTACGTCCAGTCATACAGCACCCACCCAGGGCTGTGCTGGACACTTGGGTAAGGGAGAAAAGCAAGGAGAGGACAACACCTTCCTGTGACACCACCTTATAAACACACAGCGTTACTCGCCAGGATAATGCAGCCCCAGGGATGGAGTCGATGTCCTAAATGTACAGCAGATACACAGTGCATCGTTATTCTTGTTATACCAATATTAAAGTCTTCAAAGCCTGAAGAATTTGTAAAGATCAGTGTAGAGATGACCAGTTCAATCAAGTAAATAGCACCAAGGTTTCTCAACAGGTTTTACTTGGCAGGGGCTGAGCAAGGAACTCACAAACATTAGCATTAACGTTAAAATGACGCAAATCCTTACCCGGTTTGCTATCTTTTCCTTCAGAAAAGGCTTGATGATGGCAAAAATGCCTTTGAATATACGAGGTTCGTTTATTATGTTAACAGCTTTTATTCGAATGGGAAATCCATCCTGAAGGATAAAGAAGATTTTTATAGTGCGGTTTAAAAAACATTTGTTATTTTCCTCTTTGTTAAAATGTCCTGAGACTGCCTGCCAGCACAACCCCCTGACCTCCAAACTTCCATCTGAGATAACAACATAAACCAGCATGGCAACAGAAATGCACCTTCTCATAGGGAGCAGTATGAGAGCTGTGGGCATGAAGTCAAGGGATGAGAAAACTGCACACGGTGCCCTTGCACTGGGAAATGTACTGCTGCCAGTAAATCTTCGTTCCCTACGTTGTTCATCTCCCCTGAAAAAGATGCCTGGGCAGCCACTGTCCTTGGGGTGTTCCCAGCCCTGCTGAGGATGCAGTTACACAGCGATGATCCCAACTTCTGAGGAGGGAGCACGCCGTGCTGGGAGCAATAAATGGGCTGCTTCAGGAGATGCTGCACAGCAAGGCTGATGCAATGTGTTTATTCAGGCCGTAGCTTCCGGCCTTCACCTTTGCATGTTCACAGCTTCCACTAAAAGAAGGGGACATCCATCACTGTATCTGTGCAAATTAAATGTGGGCTCCGTTTAATGCCACATTTAGATCTTAAGTTAAAGGACTACGTGACTTTCTTGTAACAACATTCAGAGCCTCTCTAGCTCCATCTCTGTGAACTCCCAATTCCCCGTTCTTCCTTATTCCCTCATAGATGCAGCAAAGAACAGAACCAGCTCAGACCAGAATAAAAGCAGTGAGGACCCAAACCCATTCAAGTTCTCCTCATCTCAGTCCTTGATGCTTTCACCTTCCTATTTGGTACCACTCTGCCTGTGCTCATACTCTTGCTCTAAATTGCTCTTTGTTGTTTTCCTTCCAAACATGCAGTTTCAGATCTTTTTATTGCTGTCCCTCTTACTGCCCCCTGTGCTGAAGGAGCCTTTCCTCTGCCAGGGACTGGATGGAAATCCTTCTCAAATCACGCTCAGTCAGAAATCCCCTCTGTAGCAGGACTTGGGCGGGAGTGACGTGCTCCACTGTGGCTGACAGAGCCATCTTTAGGCACAAACCACCTGCATTCCAAAAGCTGTTCCTCAGCATTCGGGCAAAAGGCTGTGCTCTGCTAGGCCATAAATGTGGCTCTGTTCCTCACGGCTACCTCCTAGCGGTGCCCTTTTCTGTTCCAACTCTAATGCAAATTTAGTTTTAGGGATGCAGAAGTCAAAACAGGAAGTGAAGCTGGAAAGGGTCTGAGAAACTGCTTGGGCAGGGACGTGTCTTAACTCTCCCAGTAAAATCCAAGATGCTTAAGTTTCTGGTAATACAGTCAAGAACTCTTCTAGACACAGAAGCATTCATTTACAATGAACAAACTTATTTTCCCACCGGTTCAGGTCTTACCTGAAGAATTCCAATCACTTTTTTGGCTACAAAAGGACCAAAATGAGACGCCTTAGATAAGCTGACTCCTTTGTAGTCTGCCAGGATTACAATTCCATTCACCTGGGTCTCTTCGGACTGAATGAGTTTTTCTAACGTTAAGTATATGGCACGAATGTTCTCAGTAATCGGATAATTACTGGGTGTCCATCTGTCTGAGGTTACAAGACATGGATGGTAAGTTGAAAAGTAAATATAAGCTAACAATACACATTCCAAAAACTGATTTTCTATTTTCATGGGCTTTAATAGCCACAGTTCTAGTTCAGAACAGCTTTTCTTAAGCAAGAGATCAACGGCAACTCGTGTTTACTGCAAGGAGCAAAGGCAGTGGTTTTAGGAACCCCGATCTCCACCCAGCACAGCTGATTGAAGCAACTTCAGCTCAGAAAGAAAGCAGGTAAATGGAAAAGAGGAGAACGAGCGAAGTCAAACTTCGAGCAAGCCTGGCAGTGCCAAAAGCACATCGAAACCTCTGATTGTTTATACTGGAGTCCAAGTCACAGCCTCCTCTCCACTTATTATCAAAGCAAATTACAAGCTGCTCATTGTAAGCCAGCAGCCCTGTTTTATTCTGAGTTACTAGCCAGTAAGTCATCTGGCATCACCTAACATTTCATCAGCCCACCACACCGCTTTTTGGTTTTTACTCAACTGCAGTTATTGCTGAGACAGGAAAAGGAACCGGTATAACATTGGCTAATGACAAAAGTCCCTGCTCACGCTGGCTTTTCCAATTTCAGAGAGCACCCACGTACCCTGCTGAATTAGCCAGTGTTCACAGGAGAGCAGGACAGATTCTGGGCCCAGAAACGCCTCGGGGTTAGAGAAGCTACTCATGCATGTCAGTACCTGGACGGATGCAGACAACGTGGCGTCCCTCCGGGTCCAGATGGGGCAGCACAGTGACAAAACCAGACTCCAGGACAGGCTTTATTGCAGAAGGCTTCAAGTTGTTGAAGACCTCAGGCCAGCTCCTCCGACAGCTGTGGTAGTTCACCAGGAGCTGGAGCGCCCGGTCGTAATCGAATTTCCTGGCTCTGAGGAACCTGAGCAAAAAGGCATCGTCCAGGCAGGTCCCCAGGGACGGGTAGTCTTTGCACACCATGTCTCGGAGCGCCTGCACGTCTCGGAGCCGCCATTCAGGTTTCTCCTGGAGCTCCTCCCGGGCTTTGGTAACGAGATCAGGAGACAGCGAGCAAACATACTTCGGCCGATCCAGCAGCAACTCGGTGTCCGACGGAGACCCCGCAGATGGACTCGTCCTCGTGCAGTCGCTGTCCCCTGACATCATGTGGCAGCAGTCTGTGAAAAAGCAAGCTCACAAGTGACAAGCAATCCGACAGACCGCTACTGCATAAAGAACTGTCTGAGGTGGAAGAGACCTTTGTCACGTATGCATTTGGGATGTGCCGTGTCCCTGCTGAGGAACCGGCTATACAGCCTGGAGCAGCTCAGGCAGTGCCATTCTGTTGTTGGCATTAGGAAGTGCAGTGTCTCTGATCTGCTTATCCTGCACAGCAGGTACGGAGCGCCCTTGGGTGCCACCCAGCCAAACACAGAAGTTATACAAGAATACAGATTGCACGAGAATTACGCAGCTTTGCTGCACGGTGCAGGGCTTGTCTTAACACGTATTTCTGACAGCGTCCAACTGGAAACTACAGCCAAATGAGTGCATCCCGGTGAGGGACGCTCCTAAACCCAGCAACGAGGGGCGGAGTGGGAGATGAGAAAGTCCGGAGTGCGGCGCGCCTCCTGCAGCCCGGGCTGGGGGGGGGGAACAACGCAGTTCCATCCCCGAGCGCCACTCGCTCAGGGCCGGCGCCTGTCCGAGCGGCGGGCGCAGGCCGCCGGAGCGCTCACTTGCCGGCTCGGGGCCGGGCCCGTGCCTGCACCCAGGCAGCATTGCGGCCCGCCCGGCCCCCCTCCCGGCCGCCCCCCGCCCCGCTCCGACCCGCAGCCCCCGCCCAGCGGCAGCGCCCCGGCCCCAGTCCCGGCCGTACCGGAGCGGCCCCGCGCGGCAGCGCCGTCTCCAGGCAGCGGCGCCCCGGAACCAGAGCGGCCGCCAGGAAGCGCCGCCCCGCCCCGCCGCGCTGCGCACGCACCGTCGCTGTGCGGTCCTGCGGCCTGCGGGCCGCGTGCTGGAGCCGCGTGCTGGGCTCCGTTAGCTCGGGGTCGCGCCCGCGGCCCTCCGGGGCAGAACCTTCGCCTGATCCCCGGGGCAGAACCTTCGCCTCATCCCTCCGGCACGGCTCCGCGCCGCTGTGCCCGGAGAGCGGAGCTGTCAGCGAGCAGCCGCCACGAGGCCGCACCTCCGCCTCCCCTGCTCTGCGCCGAGCACACCCAGGGCTCTCAGCCCCTTCCCCAGCTCCGCAGCCCTCCTTCGGGCTCTCCCCGATCCATCACCCCCAGAACACGAAGGTCGCGGCCGGCTCTGCCCGCATCTCCTTCAGCCAGGAGAGGGAGCCCGGGAGCGGAGCCCGGAGCCGTTCTGCCGGTGTAGCGCCTGAGGTCGCGCTCCGATTTATTTCCCCTCCAACTGCAGACAGAACGCCAAGAGAAGGGAGCGCGCTGCTCCCACCCGTGTGAGAGCCGGGCCGGCCCTCCGCGCGGGGTGCTGTCATTTAGCTGGAGTTGTGAGCCGGGGTTTGTGCTGTAGAGTGCAGAGAGAGGGGTGGAATTTGCCTCCCGAAGAAAGAAGGGAGATCGGTTGGTCCAAATGGAGCTGGTTAATTGCTGCTGTAGCAGGGTGTAGGTGTGGGTGGCTGACTGGATGGATAGAGACAGGCTGGCGTAAGACAAAGAGAATAAGGAAGGAAAGCAGAAGTGAGAACACTGTGTAGTGAAGGACTGGAGATGGAATGTAACGGGGCGTCAGTCCCCAAACACAGCAGCTCTCATCTGAACTCTCCTCATGTGGAGAGCATTGAACTCGAAGAGAGCAGCAGGTGGTGAATGGGAGGGAGGATGTGAGTCCGGAGCCAAGTCTTGGGGGCAGTTCTTAAGATACTGGCTGTGACGCCACAGGAGTGGTGGTGAGTTTCTGTAATTTACTCTTGAGTGCTGTGGAGTCTTGTGATTAGAAACCAGTAAATGCAAAACACATCTATAAGGAAGTAAGAGCTAAAAAATGGAAGCAGACATCCAGGCAGCCCTCCCCTAGCCGTGGAGTCCTGTCCACAGGAGTACCTGTGGCTACAGGAGGCAGGATGCACCGCATTGTGTGCATGCACAGCTCCCCAGCTGACAGGGGCTGCTCTGCACTGAGCTCCTGCCTCATTGGCTCTGACTCTGCCACACTTTGCAGGAGCTTTGGGCAGGAGTTGTGCTGCCTGGCCTTGGAGCCATGCCTGAGCCCCGTGGGGATCCCAGCCTTCCTCTCTCCTATTGCCTGGTTGGTGCCTTTCTCAGCTCTGCTGCTGCTGGGTGCTCCTGCCCTGCCGTTGTGTTATAAATGGGTGGCTGTTGGTGTTGGTTGATATTTAATGAGGTCCGTGTAGTACTCTTCACTCATTTACTTATCCAAACAGTCTTAATGCCCGGCCTGGGAAAGTTATCTTGGCTTCTTTAAGCTTTTCCACCATCAGCAATAAACATTTTACAGTCTTGGCAAGCTGAGGCCCAAAAGCGAGCATGACTTCAAACAGCAGTGCTAGCAGAGAAGGCTTTAAACTGATATTAGATCTCTAAACTGAGAAAACATAACAGTCAGGTAATAAAGATAATCTGTGAGGAGTTTGGGCCAAGAGGGGCTCTGGTCCCTGGGGTGCAGGGGTGCTATTGCAGCAGCACCCTCTGCAGAGCTCTGCCCCTGCTCTGCACGTGCTCTGCCCACGCGTGTGGCAGGCCAGAGGTGCATGCAAAGCCACGGAAACAGGCAGCGCTATGCAAATGCATACAAATCTGTCCCATCTGCCATGGGAGCAGCTGTGTGCAGGCAGACACCTCGCACCCAGACATCGTGGGAACACGTGGTGGTCAGACACACCGTGTGACACAGGCACGCAGCCTTACCTGGGCCTTGAGAAGGCTGCTTTCCTCCTTGGCTTTACCAGCTTTGAGTCTAGCAATGATCTTGCAAAGCCTTGCTGAGGAATGTGCTTGGTGGGGCCTCTGAGTGTTTTAAATATTGTGGGATTTCTGTAGTTTAATTTTATTCTGAACTGAGACAGCATTTACTGATCTTCTGTTGCGATTCCCAGTGCCTTTGCACGCTGGAAGGACAGCAGCTGTCTCTGCACGAGGATGAGTGCCTGGAAGGACCGGTGCTTGTGGGGGCTCTGAGTGCTATGTAAGGACCTGTGCTGCACAGGTGAGAGCAGCCAGGAGCACTTGGGTTTGATCCTGCAAAATCCAGTCTGAAAATGGTGGGTGCCAGATGAAGGAAGCACTGCTTCTCACTGGATTGGACCAGTGCGTTGCTGTAGGGGTTTTCAGCCTGGTAGCCATCATAGGCCCTTTATGTCAGCAGGAAGGAGCGAGGCAGTTTGTGTACCTGTGTCTTCTCCCACAGCTGATGTCCTGTGGCAGGGCCGGTCTCCGGCCTCAGAGCTGACAGCAGCCCCAGCACACCTGGCAGTGCTCCATGTCCAAAGCCAGAGGAAGCCTTGCTATCACAGAATCATTAGGGTTGGAAAAGACCAGTAAGGCCACCAAGTCCAACCCCCTCCCACAGCACCATGCCCCCTAACCGCGTCCCTCAGTGCCACAGCCCCACGGTTCCTGAACACCTCCAGGGATGGTGACCCCAGCACTCCCTGGGCAGCTGTGCCACTGCGTCACCACTCTTTTGGAGAAGAAATTTTCCCTAATATCTAACATCAGAAATACAATTCCCAAACTGCCCTTCTTCCCAAGACACAGCTTAGACCACGAGCTCTTCACCTCTTTAACGCAGAGCACACCGTTCACTCCAGCAGCCCCTTACACAGGCAGTGAGCTGAAGGAAGTGGCTGCAGTCGTGTTTGTGCTGAGCTGTGCTGCTCGTTCCGCACGTAACGAAGCTGACACTATATTGCTGTCTTTATTGGCCTGGCTGGCAATTTTTCAGGTGCTAGGTGTGTTTATGGCTGTCAGGGTCACACCTTAATTAGGAATGGGGAGAGGGATTTTAAACGTACCCACAGCTTACCCTTCCTCCTCCGGCCTCTTGGGGTGGAAGGGGGTTGTGCAGTGCCTGGCCCGCATCCCCAAACTGGTTGGTGTTTGTCGTACTCAGCCTTGAAGGAAGCACAGCCTGGCAGGCGGAATTGCCTGGCTCAGCAGTGCCACGTTGCTGAGCTGTCTTTCCTTCCTCTTGTTTTTCACGGCTATCTGTGGCTGTGTGTGCACTTGCAAGTTTAATAGCAGCAATAGTTGCATTTGTCAGTGATGATATGCAGGCCATAAAACTCATTTGCCTTATTTATTTATTTATTCTGTTGTTTGTTTCTTTCCACCGAGATACGAAAGCTGCGGAAAAGGCTCCAAAGCCTGTTGGCTATTTCAAATGAGGGTTATATAAGGAATATGAAAAGAATGCATTTCTTAGTGGCCAGGGTACCTAAAAATACCACTTCTGCAGATCTTTGCTTGGACATCATGAAAATATCTTGCAGCTGGAGATTCTGATCCCCAGGATAACGTCCTTAGTTCACATAGCAGTGCTGAAGAGGACAGTAAAAAGCTCTCCTCCCTAAAAGCAATGTCAGATAGTTGTCTTAAAGGCCAGTGCAGCTGTCCTTATGGAGGCCATCTCCTGTGACATGGGACATTGCCTTTGCAAAGGATAAAACACAGCCCATGCTTGGCAAGGCCAGTGCCATGGTGTGATTTTGGGCTGGAATGACAGGCAGGGTGAGGGCTCTGGCTGGGGATGCCATGTAAGGACAAGGTTGTCTCTGGGGCATCTTGTGGGTTTATTTTCAAGTGAGTTGAAACCAGCAATGAGAAACCTTCTGTAGGGACTGCACTGATTTAAGATTAACCAGGTAAAGGGCAACCTTGATAGAGTAGTTCACGAAGGGATCCAGGAGAATTTATTGCTTCAAAGATTTGATATTGCTTATATGGTGTTATTAGGGCATATACCCAACCGTGGTTTACAGGGTTCCTGTGGCAGGCAGGGGAGCCCTGGGTTTAATTTCACATTCATGGCGAAGAACTGTCACCTCTTCCTTCTTCTTCCTAGCCCAGCCACTCAGTCACTGTGTTTGCTGCAACGCCACGTGTTTAGCCATGGCACTGGGGCTCTGCTGCTCAGCCAGGGAAGGGAACACAGGTATTGAGGGAGTGTTATTCAAGGTCTGCCCTACTCTGGGGCCTCAGAGTGGAGCGTTGTCTCCACATAGTCCTCAAGCATAGCTTTGCATCTCATACCTGCTGGCAGCATTCACTGACACAGCTGTCACTGAAGGTCAGTGCATGGTGCAGGCTGCAGCTCCCCCCAGGGCAGGACTGCCCTCATTTTGCATTGGGGGAGCAGGTGGGGGACATGCAGGGCATCTCTTCGGGATCAGGGCTGGATGGTGCTTCTGCCACTGACCTAATCTGTGTCGCACTCTGGTCCTCTCTCCTGTCTTCCCATTATCTTCCTGGGCATGCTGCAGCTGAGAACAGACTCCTGTGATCAGGAGAGCAGGTCGTTAAGAGGCTTCTCTAATTGTCGGTGTATTTCTTCACCTTTATGACTGGCGACAAGCTGACTTTCACTTTATTGTCTCATTGTGCCCTGTAGGCTCAGTCTGCTTTTGGCTGCACCTGCTGTCAGCTGTGTGTTAGCCAAAGCAGAATCATCACCCAAACTGCTCCAAAATGGCCTTCAAAATACAACAAGGACTTCAAAATGCATGGGTTCAGAATGCTAATAACATATTTTGGCTTCTGTTGCTTGGCACTCAGAGTGTGGTTAATTTTTTAAGCTTTCTGGAATCATGGAAGGTAAATATTTATTCTTCATGTGTTTTGTTGTTGTTGTTGTTGCTGTTGTTTTTAATGAAAATTGAGTTTGCCATTCAGTCTTATGGTTCTGGCACACATGGCCTGAGGGCCTCAGACTCCAGCTAGCATTAGGATTGCCATGAAGCAGTGGCAGCTGGCAGCAGCATCAAACACTTGCTTGGGCTGTTTCCTCAATGCACACACACTTTGTGCTCATACCAGCAGGGAGGTGAGTGCCTTGGTTTAAAATAAATCCTCCCAGAAGAAAGAAATCCATCTGTCTGGGAAAAGTTAGAAAATATTTTGGCATTTATTTTTTTTTTTCTTTTCTTCTTATTATTTTTTAATGAATACAAACTCTAGTGAAGAAATATTCCTCTGTTTCCATTGGAAGGCAGTAAGCAGCAAAAATGGATGTACAGTATCGAGGAATGCTTGGTGCAAACGGACCAAAGGGTTCCCCACAGAGTATCTCTGCATACAGGAGAAGGGGTTGCTGAGGTTGGAAAAGACAGCCTGGTTGTGAAGGGTTTTTTTTGCATTTAATTTCCCAATTATAAATAATCAATGTGATTTACAAAATAATTTACAGAAAAATGATTGGCTTCATCATTGCAATAAATTACTGGGTATAATGCCACCAGCTCTGAGAGACAATACAATACTTGGGATGCCACCAGCACAAGGCAAGGCGGTTCCTTTTTGCACTGGCGATCGAGGGAGGGATCTGCAGCTCCTCTGGCTCAGCTCAGATCCATCCCAGGGACCTCTCTGGGCCCTGTGGCAGCTGTGGGCATCCAACCACGGGGCTGGGACCCTCAAGGACACGGTCTTTGGATGGTCAGACCTGCTGCTGCCCCAGCGCTAAAGCAGGGTTGTTTTCATCCATGCTGGGTTTTCCAGAGCACAGATGCTGTGCATCTGCTGTCGAGTCTCTTCTGATGAAAAGCTCTCGTTCCAGGTTTTCTTGGCGCCTCTGCCTTGGTGCTGCCAGCAATGAGTGAGAAGGGAAGCCTGAAGTTGCTGTGCGAGCTCCAGGGAGGCAGCGGGAAGGCTGTTGGCCTGATTTCGGCTGTAAACCAAAGGTCGTATCGGTGTGGCTGCAGCCCTGGCAGGCCTCAGCGGGCAGAAGCACTGGGCAGCAGGAGACCAGGGCACGGCCGGGGCAGCGCTGCTGGTGCAGGCTGCAGGGATCCGGCCCTGACCTCTGTCAGTCCTCACAGCAGGACTTGAAGTGCTCTGCTTTGAGGTGACCGCTCCCAAACCCTCTGAGATCTGCAGGAGCCATGAGGAATTCTTATCCTGTTACGAAGCCCTATAAATCTGTTATCAGCCACTCACTCTACGCAAAGGGAGTGGCACTGAACTGGACACGTAACTCAGCATTAAGCTGGTTCTGAGCTGAAACACTGGGTCACAAATCCCCTGGCATTGGGCAGCCCGCGTGTGAGGTTCTCTCCCCTTCACATGTCCTGCCCGTGCTTCTTCTGAACCAGCACCACATGGTCCTCTGGCTGCTCAGAGGCAGCACTGGGCTGGCTGATACTTCAGGCAGTGCTGCCCACAGCCAACCTGTGCAGGGCTGGCCCCATCCCACTAGGTGACATTTCCTGAATCCCACAGGCCCCAGCTGCCCTATATGGGTGCTGAGAAGGCAGCAGTGTGAAGGGTTTGGCAGTGGCTGCCTCTGAGGCCTGGGGTGGGGGGCAGCCACAGTGAGGAAATAGCAAAAACCCATCCAAAGGCAGAAGGGTCCAAACGGTGGAGAATGTTGGTGAAACAGACTTTGCCCCTGCATCAGCTGGAAGGATTTGTTAGACCTGGCCGAGGTTTGCTGGAGAGTGACCAAGGAAAGGTCTGGGATGGGCTGAGCCTGAGGAGCAGTTCTGACAGTGCTGCCGGGCAAACCCCAGCATGCTTTGATGCAGTGGTGCTCCTGGGGCAGCTCCCACCTCAGTGAAGCTTGGCTGCACCAGAGGCTGCCTGAGGAACTGGCACAGCTGTGGGAATGAAGCCTTTCCTTTCACCCATCACAGCCTCCTGGTTTGGAGGATCACTTGTTCACAGGATCTGGTGTACAATGAATGGATGCTGAGAGGTAGCAATGGTGAAACAGCTAGCTGCAGCGTCCCCAGCCAGGCGCTGCAGCCTCCTGATGGGGAAAGGCAGCAGTCTGGCCCTTCTTACAAGGAACGTGGATTTCAGTAAGGCTTCAGTCTTAGTTCTATGACTCGAGGCTCTCCATGGTGCGTGCTGTCTGTAGCTGCAGGAAGACAGCTTTTGGTAGTGGTGGGCTAGTCCGATAAGCAAGTCCGTGTGTTCGTGCCCGAGGACCTCGGGATGGCTTTTTTCACAGTGACGGAGTCTGCTCGGGCTTTTTGCCCACACGGTCTTCTAAATGTGGCCAGCTGCTCTGCAGGCTGCTAGATGACCTCCTGCTTTGTGATGGCAGGCTGTGGGATGGAGGTGGGCTGTTTTGCCACGGTTGCAATGGCTCCAGGCAGCAGTTTGTACTGCTCTGGCCCTGAGCCCGCAGGTGGAGATGGCTGAGGAGTTTCTGGAGTAGCTACGGAGAGAAAAGCAAAATTAGAAGAGGGTCACATAGACCTGATAACACTGGGATTTGTCCTGTCTGTGTGAGGTTCAGGTGTAAGCAAGAAAGAGGCTCTGTAGCTAAACCCTAGCTCCTAATGGCTTGCATCTTGGCTGCATGGCAGCCTTGACATGCAGACCTGAGCAGGAAGAGCCACAGTAATGAGCAGTGGATGAAGGGAGCTGCTGCCTTTTAACCTTTTAACCACACTTTTTGGTCAGCTGAGCTCATCTCAGTCCAAATTCCCATGTGGTAGCCCTGAGTGATGGACCAGATTCTCCTGTGTTTTTGCAGAGGGCATAGTCTGTTTTTGAGGCTTTCAGGGGAAGGAGAGCCTTTCCTCTGATTTCATTAGGCGCTGGATAGGATCATTCATCCCTGAATTTAAGGGCTATGTAAAAGTTGCAGTCTGACAGGGAACATCTTGTTGAATCAGTTAATCTAGTCTAATCTAATCTAACCCTCTTCTCTGTTTGTCTTCCCCTCCTTTCTGCATAGGAATTTCTCACACACTTGATCAGAGACTCTATCTTGCATTGAAATTTCCTTGCAAGGTAGAAACTACCTCCACACACACTGGAGAGCTCCCATCTCCCTGGTGATACTCACACATCTGCCCGTTGTGCATCTGAGGAGGCATTGTGTTGGCCACAATGACGTTTGTTCCCAGGTTCTCCTGGATCAGATGAGGATGCAATGGGTGGTGAGCATGTGGTGTTTCACTTGATGAACCTAAAAACGCGCATATCACTTTTGTTGCCACAACGACAGACAAAGACAGCTCAGGTGGGCAGACACACTGTCAAACTGATCTTTCAGACCCTTTCGTTTTGCTGTCTCCGTTCTGACAGAGGAGAACTAGTGAAACAGCCGGCTGGTAGGAGTTTGGGTGTTTCAAAGTAAAGCAGCTCTTTAGGGGAAT
The DNA here is from genome assembly GCA_030625065.1 of Alectoris magna. Taxonomy (NCBI): domain Eukaryota; kingdom Metazoa; phylum Chordata; class Aves; order Galliformes; family Phasianidae; genus Alectoris; species Alectoris magna. The sequence continues at coordinate 8,572,967 of CM060576.1, read as the reverse complement.
AGAAATGGAGTAGTCTGCATTATCGCTACAATTGACAGGGGGAGATACTTTCATGCGAGTCAAGGTGCTGACCTGCTTATGGGCTGAGTCTCCACCTCTTTCAGGTGGAGAACAATGGCAATGTGGTTCCCAAGGGGATGGTGACTGGGGAGCACTGAGAGTCCTCTTGCAGGACCCTCACATACTCACCTCCCAGCAGCATCTCCTGCAGCAGGTTGTCTATCTTAGCCATGCCAAAGAGCTTGACAAACTGGATCTGCTCTATCATCTGCCAGGTGATGCTCTGCAGCACAGGCAGCAGCAGCAGCAGCTCCCCAAAGCGGCCCCGCGAGTCGTATTGCCTGTCATTGATGTAGTCCTCCAGGCTGACCTGCACCTGGTACCGCATCCGCTTGATCTTGGAGGGATCACTCAGTCCTTTGGCATCTGAAACAACACACAGAGCAAAGCCATCCAGGCTGCTCCCCTAGTAACTGTCCTTTAGCAATAGCCTGAGCTCTGGGTGCAGGCTGAGGTCAGCGGTCTGATACTCTACTGTCTGTAGCAGCAGGTGTTTTTCCTCTCGGGCTGACTTCACTCCTCCCTTCAAGAACAGTTTGGGCCTGAGAGGAGATCAGGCAGCATTTCCACAACTCCCAGTTGGTATGAGTGGGCATAACAGACTGTTCCCTGTGCTGGTGACTATTGCCTGCTGCAAGCCGGCTCATACCTGGGTCGAAGAAGATGATGGCTTTCAAGCAGGCGTATTCATTGTCGTCTATCTGCAGCTCCTGGAAGGGGAGGACCAGCTCATCTAGGATGCGGATGGCCACGCGGCTCACCTCTACCAGCTCGGGGCAGTTCCGCGGGACGATGTGGTCGTTCCCTTTGGACAAGCAGCACAGAGACCATCACCTTGGCACTGCCCAAGCCTTCATAACGGTAGCAAGGAGTTAAAAATCCAGGGGACTAACATTGAAATAATTTTACAATGGAAGCCTTAAGAAGTTTCCGTTTCTACCCCATCCCTAGCATGGCCCACCAGAAACGCTGATCTCAGTTGCCAGAGCAGCCTCTTGGGAATCACTCAAGCAAGAAGAAGCTGCCTGAGGAGCAAGAGCTGTTTTCTCAGCCGTACCACTGCCTGCTCATGCTGACCTGAGGGAGTGATGTGGATGTTCACTGTCCCCCATGTTTGCCACAGCAGCATGTCATTGATGTGAAGCCTAGCTACACCTAAAGCTTGTGCTTGGCTCCCTAAAACAGAGAAGGGCTCAATCCACCACCGTGCAGAAGGGATGCCCACGGACACTGAGCCACCCACCCCTTTAGCCTGGCAGGGAAGCTTAGCAGAAGCAGTTGGAGGGAAGCAGAAGTGCACTCTTTACCTAGCAGCAAGACATCCTTGAACACCATGGACCTCTTGGCAACTCCCAGTAACAGATGTTCACCTGCGTGTGCCCGCAGCAGTGCCACCTGTAAGAGTAGGGCTGCGTTACTTGTGTGATGCAGAGACAGACGCAAGACTGAGTGGCCCAGAGGTCCAGGAATGATTCTTCCCCAAGTGCCTGTGTGAGAGGAGATGATGTTTTGCTTGCTCTTTATCTCTGAGCAGTGCCCACGTCCTGCTGAAATCCCACTTGTGGAGACCCACGTCCACTGGCTGCTGGGGTCACCCTCTGGTCACCTGCTCCCTCTGCAGCAATGGGCGTTTGGGCCAGGGAAGCCAAGGGGATGTTTTTCTGCCCTGGCGTTAATGATTGAAGTGTTTCATTTTATACCCTCCATTGGCTCCTGAGAATGTTCTGAATCTTTTGCTCTCCTTCAGTTAAAAATTTCAGAGATTTAGGCAGAAACAGAAGTTAACAATTGGACAGCCTGACACAGAGGCCTCTTAATGTCCAGCCAGGATCCTCTGCTGAAGAAAACAATCATTAAACATTAAAGGAGAGATTCTGAAAAGTGTGTCCTGTTGGGAAGAAGTCCCTTTCTCACTGCATTATCTCTCAGCATCTGACAAAGCCAAACAAAGCCCTACCCTGCCCAAAATGTCCGGAGCGTGTGTCACCTGGGGAAGAAAGCACTGATTAGAAAAGATGCTGATGTCTGAGAGAGGGCTTGTTTTTTTCAGAGGGTGTAAAAGAGTTATGCAAAATAAACAGAGTGAAGGTCCTTGCAAAAAGACGATGCTGGGGAGATGTTATCTGTATGCCAAAATCTAGCCTCTCTCTATCACTATCCAAACACGGGTGGATGTGTTCGCTGGGCTGCTGGTAATTAGCAGAGCTGCTCAAAACTGAGCTTCCCCATCTGCTGAAAATTTGAGAAGGTTGAAAAGACTGCACTGCCCAATGGGGAATGGGGCCTCACGGAGAGTTCTGCCTGTTACAAATTGAAGAAAAGCTCAGGAAGCAGAAACACTGCTTTGTTTCCATAACATTTGTGGGGTTTTTTTGTTTGAGCAGAGTTCATGTAATTTACTTCAATGTGGCAAAACCCTCTTAAGTGATATTTGTTCTTTCAGTGATCAGCCTGAGGTACATCGTCCCGTTCTCAGCCAGGGTAAACACAGAAGTTGTAACACATCAAAGTAGAACTTTAACGATAAATATAAAAGTTGTAACACAACAAAGTAGAACTTTAACTTTGAAATGAAATGGCTTTGCCCCACCAAGCCCAGCGCTTCACATTTTGGTGCAGAGGAAAAATGAGTTGGGTGTGACCTTTTGTATGAAAGTGCTGGCAGAGATGATTCATTCTCAGGCAGTATTTCAGTGGCAATGTACCAGCGGTTCCCAACATTAAATGTTCCCACTGGACACGTCTTGACCAGCTCTCGTGCCCCTTGGGCAATGGGCTTGTGTATTTTTGTTCACTCCTGCTCCCTGGCATTTCTGTCCTCCCTGCATCCCCCTGGGTATCTGCTGTCTCTGTCCTCACACTGTGTCCCTCGAAAACATGGATGTCATTAATTCCTTTGGATGCAGCACGTTTTCCCTCCAAAGCCCTTTGGGAACTGCCTGTTGTAGGAGTACAGCTCAGGATAACTGTAGCAGAAGACCACCTTCAGTTGTGGAGCTGTGCCTCCTCCCCAGTGGGAAGGGCTGGGATGTCCTCTTTAGGTTTTGATTTTAACATGGTGGGTCTGCCAAACTTTTCTTCTGTTGAAAAGTCTGACAGCCCCACGATTGTAAAATGAGCTCATGTGGAAATTGCTGTCGTTTGCAGAGCTGTTAACCGGGTTTACTGCCTCTGTTCCAAATGGCAAAAGGATGCAGGAGGTTACTCAGCGCTGCCCCAGGCCTCTGCTAGGCTGCAGCCTCTTTGCTGTGCAAATGTCACTCGCCATTGGGCTCCATTTTATTTTTCATAATTTTTGTGTTGCATTTGCCATAGGAGTTTAGCAGACTAGCAATTGCTTTGAATAATGTAACACTCTCACAGAATGGAGGAAAAAAAAAAAGGGGGAAGCAAGTGCTGTAAAAAGTCACTGAATTCCCTGGAGCTGCTGGGTGATCACTGAAGATCTCAGCTGGGGTTTTGTGACCAGCTGGATGCTCTCACTTTCTTTAATAGGACTGAAGACTGATCCAGGCTGATTTTTTGACTGCACAGCGGCTAAATGGGAATCCCTGAATCCCTTCCTATGTGGGACATGAACCATGCTGGCTGCCTCCAGAAGTGATGTCCCTGCCCACCCCCCTCACATGACAGGGCACGGCCATGTCCTGTAACATCTGCTGCAGACTATCTGCTGATGTTTGGGTTTAGCAGGAAACACCTCCCGTATTTCTCTGAGGCTGCCTCAGGTCTTGCACTGTTACTTTACAGAGGAATTCAAACCCCCAGTGCTTACCCTGGCTAGGAAACTAGCAAATGTCATTCTATCATTTGTGTTAAATGCAGAGATATTCCTGCTTTTTAACTCAGAAGAGAGATTTTCTTATTGCCTTGGGAGCAAAACAGTGTTTAGTTTCAATAATTCCACAGTAGGAGAATGGGTAGAAACGTATCCCCTGGCAAGAAACAGAAAGAACGATAGACAAGGTTTGATTTTAAGTGTTGAGCAGACCTTAGGCGAGAATTCCTGCTAAGTCTGACTACCCTAATCATTTTGCATAGCGCTTAAGGTTTTCAAAGCACTGCACGAGCCATAATTAATGAACAATTGACTGGCAGATCCATACAAAATGCACACCTGATTGTGTACCTAACTTGAGCTCGCTGTTATCACCGCTGTGCTCATCGGCTGATTATCGCACATCAGATGGCCTGCAGTGGCATTGTATGGATGCTGCTCCCAATCAGCCCGGCGGTCACGACAGTGGAGCAAACAATGCTCATTTTCTTTGAAGGTCTCAGCCCTCGTTTTGCTTCCCGATGCCATCACCGGGGCAGAGTGAGGCGGGGGGACGGGGCTCACCTGGTCATCCAGGGGCAGCTCACAGAACGCAGGGATGTACTTGGCCCACTCCACCAGCACCAGCAGCTGCTGCTTCATGGACTCGCACACGTCGGCGATGTTGGCGATCTTCTTCCCTCGGATGTCTCCGTTCATCACGAGGACTGGGGATGATATCTGGGAAGAGAGAAAGGATCCCTCAGCAGGAGCACAGACAAATCCCAGGCCTGGGAAGGTTTGGGTGCTGTGTTTAGCAGACCCCAGCAGTGAGATTACTATGTTTTTGCACCGAGAATTATTTGTGATTGCAGAGGCAAACTGGGACATTTCATACACTAAGAACTCTGCGAGTACCATCACTCTGAGGAAGAACATCTCAAGCCCAGGCACCAGCTTCCTGCCCCATTCCCACGCTTAGCTGGTCACCCAGCTCATCTGACAGTTTGCCCTTCGTCACTACTTTATCCTCATGCTTCTGTAAGCAATTAACTCAACCCCGTCACTGCCCTCCACCTGCCCTCTCTGCTCATGTACAACATCAGCTCTTCCTGTACTCTTCCTGCCAGCTCAGACCCTACCGCCTCCCTAAGGAAATGGAGTCCAAATGCCACCCCAGGTTTTTTTCAGGTTGCACTACCTGGAAGTTCTCCAGCTCTAGAGCTATTATTGAATAAATAAGATTGTAAAAATCTCACCATGTATTACCCTAATCAGAGAGCCCCGGAAGGCTTAACAAATAAAACCTTCTGAGTGAGTGACCCAAGATCTTGGAGAAAACAGCTCCTCAGCAGTATCTTGTTCTAATTAGCCAGGCATAGAAAAGTTTCCAGCTAGCGTGCTGGAGTCAGCCTTGTTTAATGAATGTATCATCTGTGCTCTGTGGGAGAGTGACAGCTCCCCTAGGTTTGTCAGTAGCTGTAGTTTTATCAGCAGACCCCACTCGAACCCTCCACCTCGTGTCACTACAGGACTCAAGGCCCCAGGAATGCCCGTCCCTTGTCGGTCTGGCAACTCAAGACCCCATGATCTCACCTCTCTGGGAGCAGCACCAATGTTATTTTCAGAGGGTATGTAAATACATTAGGACCTGTGTAGGATGAAGTGAGACACGGGATGAGCTTGGATGTGCCACTGCTGTAGAGGCTTGGCCTGCAGCCCTTCTGGCATATCCCCCATGAAGGGGGTGTCCTTACAGCCATCCCTAGCACAGAGCCCTGTCCTGGGGGCTGTCTGCAGGGCCACGTGAACATGGGCCGCCACTCCAGCTTGAACCCATTTTTGTTTTCATGGGGACAAGGGGATGGATTTTTAAATAGTTGTTTTCCATTCGGTGAATGCTCCAGGAAGTAAACCTTGGCAGTACGTTCGTGGAAATCGGGAACTTCAAGCAAATGCTGGAAGGAATATCTACATTAAAGAAAAAGAAGCACAAAACAGATTGCTCATGGAACTGAGCAGGCAACCAGAAACCAGGAGTTCCTGACAGGCACTGGGGAAGGGAGGCTGTCTGTGCAAGGCTGCAGCTCCTTGGATTGCAATCACTGCCCAGTTCTCTTCCAGCAGACTCCTCAAAGCAGAACAGACCATTGGCTGTTATTGCAGCACAGTTCCAGGAGCATAGAAGGGCTGGTTTCAGGTAACAGATGCCTTTGAGAAACCAGTTGAGTTGGCAGATAAGTTGCTTAGAAAGGAGGTGGTAATTTGAAGACTCTGCTGTTAACTACTCAGCAGCCCTAGTGCCTGATGCTTTGTATTGGCCAAAGAGGAAAAAATTGGTACCTGTTGCGCCAGGACTTCTGCCTGCAGTAAGACATTGATGGAGGGCAAGCTGCTGTCTTCATAGCTTGATCTTCGGGTACTGATTCGGTCCCGTTCATTTTGTACAGCTGCAAGAGAGGATTTTGGCACAGCTGCTGGTTGTTCGTGGAAACACACAGCAAAAGCTATCAGAGCCTCACAGCGTCCCTTTCGCAAGGCTTTGGACCACTTCCTGAGATGCAGTTTCCCAGGTTCCCTGCCTGCCAAGGCAAAGGTGCAGCTGTGTCTGGTTTGTGACGTGATGCTTGCAGGAGCTGACTACATTTGGTCATTCTTTTTTCATTGTCTCTACTTGGCTTTGTGGGGACTGGGGTGTTTCAGAACCCCAGCACTTGGCTCAAAACCTGCAGAGTTCAATGGGAGAGTTTCATCTCAAGGGATCTATTTCTCAGTATTTTGATTTCAAGGTATAGCATCTGTTTCTTAAGGGAATGTCTGAGAGTGTGGCCGTGCTCATGTGGGCAGTCCAAAGCTTATGTGTGAAATCAAGCAGCCACGTCTGTGCACAGCTGTTTTGCCTGTCCGTGTAACATCTGTGAGCTGCATTTGGGAAGCTCTTGTGCTGCGCAGGTGCAGTTTGCAAACTTCTATCTCAGCTTCAGTAAGGAAGGAAATGCAGAATAGCTCCTATGCATCTATGCAGAGCCACAGAGCGCCCTTATACCTTAATGTAGAGAGAGCCCCAGGCACGTATGAGCCCAGCATGCCTCCCTGCTTGGTGTGCTCTAGAGAAGGGCCTGGGCCGTGAGTCTGAAGCAGCAGCAATGCTGAAGAGCAGAATTTGCCTCTCTGTGCCACGGGGCTGTGGGCCGGCCGTAACTCTCCACGGCCAAGGCAGTCACCCAAAACCATCTGCTCAAACAAGGTATTGATCGATGGCAGGGGAAACAGAACAGTCTCTGCCTTAGGCCGGCGGCTCTCTGGATTGATACGTTCTCAATGTATAAATCTGCCTGATAAAAAGCAATAATGAGGCTGGGCCAGAAGCAAACCCCTGCAGTCAGCGGCTGTAAATAGGAGCTCTCAAGGTTATGCTGCTTGTTATCAGTAGCAGGCCCCCGAGTTCAGTCACGCCATGATGTTTTCCAAATGTTTGCTCAGTATTAGCTGGTCATGCACCTAATGTAACTTCTATTGAATATTAACAGACAGCAGCAAAGCTCCGGGCATGGGATGAGCGGGCTCTGCGGGGAGAGGAGGATTCCTGTGTTCTAAAGGAAAGTTAAGCCCAGTTCCTTGCAACACCTCATCTACTGTAATAGGAGAGAAGTGTTCCTGCTCAGAGGCCTTCCCACAGGCCGACATCCTTGGGGCAGGACTTTTGTTTCTCTTCCAGTGGGGCCACCAGTGGGGCTACCAGCATGGCTGCTGATGGGGCCACCGGCAGCCCCAGGTGTCCCTGCTGTGCTGAGCGCTGCTGCGAGCTGAACAGGGACTGAATTTAGCTCCACCGTGGCTGGCTTGTGGGGACCTGGAAGACTGCAGAAGCAGAGATGCAGGGAGGTTTGTGGGGTCACCTGGGCCATGGAAGCCCAGGTAGAGTTATAACTGAAATGCTCCACCCTGCCCTGGGTCCTTTCTGCTGTGGCTGACGTATCAGATACAACACAGCTCTCTGCATAGGGCCCTCAAGAACCTACGTCCACATGAGCAAAATGAGAGACAAAAGGGTTGCTGCGTGCTTTGCTGGAGCCATCTGTCCAGACATGGACTCGTAGGTGACACAGCAATTTTCCCCAAAGTGCTTCTGAATGACTCAGGCCTCTTCTGAGCTTCATGCATCTCAGTGTGAGAAGCTGAAAGCTGTGGATGTGACTTGTGTGTGCGGGGGGGGGGGGGGGGGGGGGGGGGGGCAGTTCTGGGGTATGGGCATGGCCCTGTGGCTCATTCCTGGCTTTGTCTTTGCTGGTATCTGAATAGGGGCCTTGGAACTGAGTTTGAGAGCACACAAGGCCTGCATGCTTTGCTGGGAAGCTTAACCGAGTGCAGGGTCTCTGTACGGCTTGAAGTGTGCAGCTGGGCCTGCATGGGGCTCATGGCAACAGCCAACATCTCCCTGCACTGCCATGAGGGAGGGCTGGTCTGTGCTGAGGGCAGGGAGGGGAAGGCACCCACCTTCCTTCTTCATCCCTGCTCGGAAGCACTTCTTAAGCCTGCAGTATCGGCACTGGTTTCTTTTGTCTTTGTCTACCACACACTGCCTGTTAAACCTGGGGAGAAACAGAGATGTGAGGAGCAGTGAGACTGAGGTTGTGAAAAGGAGAGGAGAGGAGAGGAGAGGAGAGGAGAGGAGAGGAGAGGAGAGGAGAGGAGAGGAGAGGAGAGGAGAGGAGAGGAGAGGAGAGGAGAGGAGAGGAGAGGAGAGGAGAGGAGAGGAGAGGAGAGGAGGAGAGCAGAAGTGGGCTGAAGTCCCCACATCTCTCCAAGGCAGTGTTGGCTCCAGGAGGTTCTTGCTGGCCTCTGGACGGCATCACTGGCACACAAACCAGCTCTGAGCCACCCGCGCTTCAGAGAGGAGATGGCAAGCACCCAGCTCCTTCCCTACCCACTTGTATCACCACATCGATTGCAGATGACGGTGCATTACACTGATCTCCTGTATGCAGCATAAGCCTGGCAGCCATTTACAGCATGAATTTCACTTGCAAATATGCTCTAATTTGCTGCTGATTGATCAAGCTTGCAAAGACAAAGGTATACAGATCTATGACAGGGCTCCCAGCCATGCAGAGTTCTGTAGCTCTGAAAAGGCTTGTTTGTAACACACTTTGGAAAGCCCCAAGCCAAGATTTGCTCAAATGGACTCCAGAAAGCAGATCTTTAAGCACTGCCATAAAAGATCTGGTGTCAGGAGAACTGGGAGCCTTGGCTTTTCCCACTGGAGCTGTGGGGAGGGGGCTTCTTGGGCAGACAGCCTAAACAGCCCTGGCTTGCAAGCAACCGTGTGCTTCACGTGCACTGCTAAGTCCAGAGCTTATCGCTCAGATTTTTAGAGTGATCTTGCTGCTCACACTCATCAAGTGGCTGTCAGGAGTGGATCCCACAAAAAGTCAGAGTGATTCTGACACTCTGAGCTGAGGATTCTTGATTTCCACTGCAAACCTCTCAGTCTCAGCTGCTCAGAGCAGCAAGCAGCATGTCACAGTCGCTGGCAGAGCTAGCAGCACAAGGTACAGTGTGTGAGTGGTATGAGCAACATGCTTGTCCTATCCTGTCATGGGATGTGCATGCTGCATTACCAACATGTTGCCAGAGAAGTGTCAGAGCAAGAGCTGTTCAGTGCCTCTGACTCTTACCAGCCAGAGGGTGAGGTCAGGGAAGACACTGGAGGATACAGAGGAGGCGAAGGGCCATGCTGCAGCACTTAGCTTCGCTGCGCAGCTGCTGGGGGCTGTTTTGTCCCCCTCTGTCCTTACCTGCAGGAGTACATGTGGTTCTTCCTCACACTCCTCCTGAAGAAGCCTTTGCAGCCATCACAGCTGGAAGCCCCGTAGTGCTTCCCTGTGGCGCGATCCCCGCAGATGGCACACAGTGCGCTCACCCCAATGCTGTTGGAGGTGTTGAGGTTGGCTGCTTCTGATGGAGATGTGTCTGCTTGGGAAAGGGCACAGTAAGAACACAGTGAGACAGACAGCTAACATCTCCTTACTCCTTTTCCAGTGATTTTCCAAAGAACTGGGAGCTGCAGCAGTTCATAAGAAGTGGTGGGTGCTCTGGGTGTCCTAAGTGTTTGCATCTCAAATGTGCTAATGCTGCTGGTGTGCCAGGGTGAGCAGCTCTTCCCAAAGGCGCGACTCCAGCAATGCCTTCAGGCTACACAGAAACCCATTTGCAGCTGTCACAAAGCACAGCCAAAATTCCTGGGGGATTTGCAGATGCTTTGGGCCTCTGCAGCATGGCCAGAGAACGAGTTGGTGCAGTTAGAGCTGAGGTTTTACAGGTTGGGGTGAGCTGTTGGTTTGATAGCGAGGTGTTGGTGTTACAGCCCTGAAAGAGGCTTCAAGAGAAAGAGGCTGTCAGTGCACAATAATTACATACGGCTTCAGCTGCAGAACTCATGGGCAAATACTTACGGTGCAAGGAAGGACTGATTGAGACAACCCAGAAAGAAAGGACAGCACTATAACATGGAGGAGGCTGTATGCTGGGTACCTTCCACAGTATGGGATGAGAGATGCACCCTGCAGTCCTTACAAGCTGTAAAGGGACTGGTATGTGTAGTGTGTTTTTGGGAGGGTGGGGAATTGCAGCAGCCTGTGTAGGAGAGAACACCTGAAGGGCTCAAAACCATACAAGCCCTACACTAAAATCCCTCCAGCAAGCCAAACAAACCTCAAGGCTGAAGGGATCAGCTCGTTATTCAGTTGATCTGATTGTCCCCTCCCAAGCACATTTTCTTGTATCAGCATGGGACTCAGAGGAAATCCTGTTTGCAAATGATACACCTAGGATCTACAAAGCCATAGAAACCTTCTGAGACTTTAACACCAGAGTATGTCAATCCCAACAGCCCCCTCAAAGGACAGTAGTGGCGATCAGCAGGCCAACAGAGGCTCAGAGCATGACAGAATTGCGAGGAGGACCTCTCAGGCACTGCTCATGACCCAGCCTGCATCCCATAGCACAGAGATGGGCATTGCACAACCAACGGGGCTTGCAGAGAACGTTCACCTTGCATTTCTGAGGGCCTGGCAGTTGCTTTGAGGGGTGAGCACTGACTATGGGGAACAGCTCAGTGCTCCTCATCTCCCCTCTCACCTTCTCCTTCCCCACATCCCCCTTGGGTTTGGCAGGGACGCAGTTAACGCTTACCCAGGAGGGCCGCAGCTGCTCCCACCTGGCTCCCATAAGAGAGGGGCTGCAGAAGGATAATTGCTCTGAGAGGGCTGGTCCCAGGATATGGGGTTGCCTATGCTGGTTGGAGCTTGTGTATTGGAGAGGGCTAAGGTAGTACATCAGGTGTAGGGCTTCAACTTTAGTTTCTGTTTAGCAGGAAATGGTCCTGCAGCAGGAGGTACACAGCCTCCTCAAGCTGCCCCTTGATGCAGATGTGTGGGTACAAGTGACCTGGACTGCCTGCTGTGATCCTAGCAGTGAGCTCATGCAGGGAATCTCCGCCAGCTCTGACAGCAGCTCTCATTTCCCTGCCTGCTTTCTTTCTAATTCCTCATATCCCTCCTCTATTGCTCTCCTGAGTCACAGTTTGCTCTTTCCGGGCCTGGCACACCCTGCTGTACTGCAGGGCTGAGGAGCTGTGTTCCTGTGCTAGCTCAAGAGGCTCCTTCCTCTGCTCCTCAATGCTGGGCCTGTGTGACCCTCAGTCCTGCAGGGCAGAGCGAGCAGCTTTCCTCCCAGATCCTTCCTCTGACTGCATCCCGAGGGCTCAGCTGGATGATGCTTCTTCCGGGAAGAAAGTTAGGTTTTCAATTCCATCTAGACATGGAACTTTGCAACAGAGAGGAAAACAGAGCTAATCCATATCCAGCCACTGTGCTCATCTGTGATAGCTCACATAAATCTCCCCTATCACGCTGCAAACAGGTAAAGAAGTTACCAAAGAAATCACACCCTCTTGGTCTAAGAGCTGACCAAAAATGGAACGATTTCTTAACGGAGAACTTTCCAATTAAGCTTACTTTTATAATGCCAGAAACATGGACTCTTGCCTGCTGTGGTGAAGTGAGTTTAATGGCCATTCATTTGGAGTTATAGTTAATTTGTGTGGGACCTGCCCCCTGCCAGGCACTGGGCACATGCAGTGCACAGCCAGTGCCCCATAACCCAGCTGGCTCATCTGCCCGTAGGCTGTGGGATGCGGCACTGTGCCTGGGCCAGTCCTGTAGAACCCCGGACGTAGTGGAGCCCAGCTCACAGCCCCCGTGCAGGGCAGCTCCCCTGGCTTCTCCCTGCTGGGAGCAGAGCTGTGCCTTGTCCCAAAGTGCTGCTGCTCGCTGGTGGGGCTAAGGGGTGGCTTTGGGGCAGGTAGGGCCAGCCCTGGGAGGGGGGATGTGCAGCTTCAGTTCCGTGGGGAGCGGAGTTTCATCCCAGGGAAAGCTGTGCTGCTGGTACTGACCTGCGGGAAAGGGGTGACATGGAGAGAGGGGGAAAAAGGGCCTGGGGGTCACTTTCTGCAGCATGCTTAGTTTAGTCATTAACTGTGTATTTAGAGAGACTTTAGGGGGACTTGGAGAGGAATCTCCTGTTATTTCTGGGCATTTGATCAAGCAGAATCCTTGGTCCCAAAATGGATGGACCACTATTGCAAATCCTAGTGGGTTCAGTGTGATCCCACCTTGCTGAGGGGGCCCATCTCCCCCTAACCAGGGCTGCTGTCTCCCTTCCAGCCGGGGCCACCCCCTGGCCCTGCAGCACTGCAGGCCCCGTGCTCCCCCTGCACAGCAGCACTGCGGGGCGGTGGCCCCAGAGCAGCCCTGGGGCAGCCCTTGGGTAGCATTTTGGGATGATCTGCACCCTGGCCAGGCACCAGGCAGCTTTCTGCTGTTGGGAAGATCCAGCTACAGCTGCTCCTACAGGGACAGGGCTGGCTTTCTGCTGCAGAGCAGGCTTTCTGCTGAGCCACAGGTAGTGTTTTATTGGCACTTATTGGTTCTTTTTTTCCTTTCTGTGGGAACCCGGGAATGGCGAGACTCCTCTTCCCTCAGCTCAGGCTGAAGGCTGCTGAGGACCGCAAATCCCATCCCTGAGGCTCCAGGGCACCTCTCTGCCACCTCGCTTTCCCTCTGGGGGCAGCAGGACCCCCGCCGTGCCCCCTGCCCTCCCCAAGCCATTCAGTGACCACCCTGGGGACACGTCCCCCTGCAGCCCGGCTTGTCCCATCGCCGCCGGAGGGGACTTACCGCTGCCCATGGCCAGCACCTGCATGTTCTCAAACTCCAGGGTTGTGTACGCCGGGTCCAGCGCCGCGCTATAATCGGCCATCTCCATGTCTATCAGGGCTTTGGAAAGGCGCATTATCATCGGCAAACACGGGCCAGATCGTGCCGATTCCCTTGTCCGAGGCTATTGGCCCTACTGCCTCTCTCTGCCTTCGCTGCGTCCCCTATCTGTTGTCTTTTATTTCAAATATTTCTCTGAAAGGATTTGCTGAGCCTCAAGGCCTATACTCCTCAGAGGGGTGGAGGCAGGGGGTTAATCTTTAATCATCTCACTCACTGCTAACCTGCATGGCTGTTGGCTTTTTTTTTTCTTTCTTTTTTTTTTTTTTTGGTGGAGCAGCGGTGATTCTTGTTGACTGTTTATGATTGCATCTCAAGGTGCTGTGCTGATCCCAGCTCGCAGGAACACACGGGGAGAAGCGCTCACCACTCAGGGAACACCTTTGCGGGGCTGTTGACCTTGGTGCTGGGCTGCGCCGGTGGTGGGAAGGCTGGAAAAATCCCTGCCTGGGGAACAAGGCTGTGCCCCACTCCTACCTCTGTGCTCCCCTCTTTGCCTTCGCTCCCGATCCCTCCTTCTCTCGCTCCCTCCCTCCCAAAGCATTTCCCTTCCTCTCCCTTTCCCTCCCAGGGAAGGTCAGCGCCCGCATTGCGATTTACACGTTGCTATGCAAAGTAACAACGTAGGACTCATTTTACTTCCCTATAAACCCAGTTTTACAGGGGCTGAATGCCCTATAAACAGGTCCCGCTCCTGAGCTGTGCCCAAACAACCTTTGGGGTGAGGGTTTGCCTGAGTGCCAGGCACGCAATGGAAGGGACAATGAAGGGACGAGCGGAGCTGGCGGGGGGTGCTGGGGGCAGCCGGGCTGCACTGTCCTGGCAATGGGCTGCCTGCTGTCAGGCACACCCTGGCCTGGCTTTGGCCTCTTAAAAGTTTCATTGGGTGTTTTATGGCGCAGCAGGGCTTGACTCTGCAGCATGATTTTTCCTTCTATGAATTCAGCCAAGCAGAGCTCTCCGCTGCATCACGCCTGCTGGCATCACCAGGGCCTTGTGGCAGAACCCCACTGAGCAGCAGTGAGCAGCAGGGCTCCTGCTTCCCTCCTGCCCACCCCAGGAGCTCTCTGGGCCCCCTGCTTGCCCTCTGCAGGGCCTACAAGTTTCAGTGCAATTTGCACCACATGACAATGCAAGATTTAATTGATTACCCAACGGCGTCGTCTGGATGGCACGGGAAAACAAGCAATTAATGATTCAGCATCAGCTCGCTCTGCATTGAAAACATCCCCTTGATTTCACAATCGTCACCAGGTGACCGAGTCCACACACTGCCAGTTTGGGCTCCAAACTTGCTTGTGTTTGTGCTTCTCAGTGCACCAGCACAGCCCTGGCTCCCCGAGCCCTCCTAGCCACAGTGTGGCCCTGAGGTCCCTGGCCCCGCAGTGATACGTGCTGTTGGTGCAGTGATTTGCTGATCACGTTTAGGAGCACTGAGGATTGTTCAAGCAGTCCTTGCCTCCCAAAAGCATCATGTACCACTTCCAAGGAGTGTTTTTACCTTAAGGCAGGAGCAAAGCAGAGAGCAAGGGAAAGCTCCTGATTCCTTATTTGGGGCTGGCACTAAGTGTAATCCTTTTCTGCAGGGAAAATAGCCCCTCTACGCTCATGTGGTCAGTGGTTCTTCCCTGTGGCAGCAACAGCCCTGAGCCAAAATTGTAGTAATGATGTGCACCAGGGTGGAGGTGGTGAGACAGAGAACAGCCCCGAGGTGGCCTCATCCCAGGGACCTCCGTCCCAGCTCTGCTCGGGCCACAGTGATCCCTTTGATTAGATAAATGCTACAGACACTTGGTCAAATATGTGCAGGATTTGCCACAGTGTCTAGTAAAATACCATAAAAGCATGGCCCATTTTTCTCCATTCAGCAAAACAACCCTTTTGCTTCAATAGCCTGCTGACAAAATAAGGCCATTTGCTCCTAGGGTGGGAAGGATTAAGAGGGCCAGGAACAGAAGACGGAGAGGCACTGTGTGCAGGAGAGGCAGATAAGGAGTGGGGAAGTTTGGGGAGCATTAGGTGGCTCACGAGGCAGGGATGCAGAGCTTTCCATCTGTGAGTTTATGTGGGCTGTCATTTTCTTGCTACTGGTGCCCTCTCACAAAACCCTTGTCTCAGCACTGGGGTGAAGGACACTACGCACTTCCTTTGCCCTGGGGATGGGCTCGTGGCACAGAGACCCTGTCTGGAAACTGAGCTGCTGGGAGCCCTCGTCTCTGTCCCACATCCCCACACGGTGGCTTTTGGGGTCAGCTTGCCAATGTCACCGCACCCCACAGTAGTTAATAGGACCACGATGTGCCGCAGTTGCTTTGGGATGGAGGTGTTTTCTGTATCCTCCAGCTACGCCAGGAGGTGGCTGCAGAGGAGCCATTACAGCCCCAGGACATGCAGCTTTCTGTTTTCTGTACTAAGTGAATATTTGATTTTTATCAGCTGAGCAATAAATCCTTCTGTCTTTTTCCACTATAGCACCTCATGACACAAATTCCACTTTATATCTTTGGCAAACTAATTCAAAGCAAAAGGGAATTCCCTGAAAATAAGACCCGTATTTATCAGTAGATGAGGATCAGGAATAGAATATTTAATGAAGTGTTTATGGTAAGGATACCATTGGGTATACCATGCTTGCTAGCTCCTGGTCTCAGGTGGGTGAGCCTGAGGGGCTCCTCCACGACAGAGTGCTGTGGGACTGAAGGACAGTTCAGGTTAGAGGGGACCTCAGGAGTCTCTACCCAACCTCCTGTACCACACAGGGCCTGCTGAGAGCAGCACGGGCTGCTCAAGGCTTCATCCCATTGGATCTTGAGCATCCCTGGTGCAGCAAAGCTGTGAACAAGGCCAGGGCTTTGCAGGCAGCCCTTTGAGCCCACTGCCATTCCACCAAGCAAGCAGGTGGGGAAGCACGGAGCTGAGGAACCAGACAAGGAATGACAGTCCCAGGGCGGACGTCACCGGCACACTCAGCCCCGCACATGCAAAGGTCCCTTCTGCTTTTTTTTTTTTTTAAACTCCCCTTTGAAATTTCAAATTCCAGTTTGTGGACAAAGTCCTGCCTATCTGAGAATATAGATCTCCGACCACTGACCAAACTCCACTCCAAGCAGTCCCGAGGGCTGCGTTTCCCCTTGCCCACGCGTGTCTCTGCTCTGCTAGGATCACCCCACCACTTCTGCACCAGAGCAGTGCACTCCAGTGTGCTGAACATGGATTTTGTGCCTTTCAGCCCTCACTTCAGCAGCTTCCTTCCTGAAGGCGGAATGGGAATGGCCGTCCGTAGCGACCAGGTAGGAGCCTTATCACCTGCAACCCATTTGGGCAGCCACAGAAAACGAGAAGGTGAAACAAGGGCTTCCGTTGTGCTTATACCAGCAATTTTAGCTCATCATTTAAATTAGAGAAGGGAAAGGTAGGCAGCTTCAGAAGGAGGACACTCTTGGAGGCAGAACCTCTCCATATGGTTAACTGATAACTGCAGTTTGCCTCTTTCCTCTCATCTTTTCTGATTCTCCTGATTAAGCTCAACTTATTCTCATGCTAATCATTTCTTGACCTGTTTATTCTGCATTAAAAAATTAACAGAGAGCAGTTTACTGCATGACTTGTTCACACAGAGGTGGCACAGATTAGCAGGCAGGCTGTAACCCCACGCAGCACTTTTGGATCCAGCAGCCATGCGCACACCTCGGGGATGAGGGTTTGTTCCCGTTTTTAAAGCACAGCTTTTTCTAAAGTCAATATGAATCCCCCTCCCTTCGTGCCTTAGGTATATTTGCTCTGTGGCTATTTCCAAATGGGAAAGATAAAGCCAAGGGCTCGTGTTTTGTCAGACTTTCTGTAAACAGGGCTACTTAGGCCACACTGTCAAACCCCTTTGCTTTCTGCCTCAGAGCGTTGTGACTCACGGAGCAGCATCGGTGTGTTCATAAGCGTGCAGGGGGCTGCAGCACTTTGTCTCTCTGCTCTACAGCACATAGAGACTCATCATGCTTTCTTTTCCCCAGCACTGAAGCTGTAGTGGCTGTGGCTGGGACAGATGCTGGGTGGAGATCAGCACTGCTCTGGAGGATGGAGATGGATGGAGACAACCTCAGGACATTCCGCACCAGTGCCAAAATTGGAAGCGCCCAAACCAACCAGTACAACACAGGCCATAAAATCACCAGGGGCAGGGGGCTGGAACTCTATGATCCTTGAGGTCCCTTCCAACTCAAGCTATTCTGTGATTCTGTGGTCACCACGCAGTGAATCAAGGCAGTGTTTGGACATGCGGAACAAGCACCTCAAAGGAGGTAGATGGCTCCACTCAAAATCCTCTCCCAAAGCGACACCCTGCTTCAGCTGAAGCTGGGATGGATGTTGGAGCCGGAGGCCATTAGTGGAGCTGAAATAAACAGCTGCTATGAACATGGGGACAGACAGAACATTTCAGCATACGCTGCTTCAGTGATAACACTGTGCGTGCCTTTCATCCCGGGATCAGAAAAGGGTTTATTGTGCTGACTAACAAAGGTCTGAACTTGAGGAAGTAATTGCTGTTACTCCTGGGAGCTGTTCTGCAAGGACAGCAGAAACAAAGAAAGTTTGAGCTGCTCTCAGGATGGCAGCTGCTCTCAGAAACGTCGGAGCATTTGCCAATCTGGGTTGTATTTGCAGTTGCTCTGGCTACATTACAGCCCTTGAGAACAGCATCGGCGTGCTGGGAGCCACAAGCGTGTGCTTGTGACTCTGAAAATCTGGCTGCTGTGTTTTTATGCAAAACCGCACCATGAGAACAAGCAACGAGGAGGGATTATTGAATTCATCCCGTCCCATCACACTGCAGACTGCAGCTCGGCCCAAGTCACAGCTTCCGCCTCTGGTCCCTGCTGCCCCACCTGAAGCCCTGTCAGCTGGGAGCACTGCACTGAATGCCAAACACAACCAAACGGAAACCCAGGAGCTTTCCCATGAGGCTGCTGCCCATCTGGGGAGAAGTCAAGAGAAGCTCCGGAGTGGAGCTGCTCTGCGATGTTCCGGATTTGCTGTGTGTCAGCAGATGCTCAGCTCAAATCTGGCAGTTTCAGCCCATCTGTAGGGAAGCAGAAGGCGTGGGGAAGAAGCAGCGGTGCTGGAGAGCAGACTTGCTGCCAGGTTTCCTGCAGGGCTCTGTGCTCTGCAGGGAGCAATGGGCAGCCATGGCCCTCTGTTTCATTGACTTGATACCTGATGTTCTTTATACACATGTAACAGCTTGGGGTCGTTCCAGCTGGTGGAGAAATAGGCTGAGGAGAACAGCCAAAATCAACAAAGGTTACACAGCAAGTTTTACCTTTCTTTTTTCTTCTTCTGTTTTTTGGAATTTATTTTTTTTTTTTTAATCTTTTTGCAAAGGTGAATTTCATCAGCACCTGCTGGTGACCTCCAGGCACCATTGGGGCTCAGAGGATCGGCCCTTTTTAGCTCATGGAATTAGGGCACATAGCTGCAGAGCTGCTCTGGGTCTGACAGGAGAGCTGCAGGCAGCAGCAGGGCAGTGCAGGGGAGCTCTGACCCCGCGTCCTCAGAGGACGGGCAGTCCCAGCTCAGAGCTCCTCAGGGTGAGAAGCATCGTGCTGAACCCGATGGACCTGAGTGCTCAAGCTGCCCTCCTTCTAGGGGAACATGTGGGGAAGGGGCCACGTGTGTGTGAAGGGAGGCAGTGCTGGAAGGGCGAGGGCTGACAGAGGTCCACTGCAGTGGTTGGATCTGAGTTAGAAGAAATATAGGTGGTGGTGAGTTAAAATTTGAGAGCTTGTAGTTTCTGGAGTCAAAAGGAAACAAGTCGGTGCAAAACGCTTTTCTCTCTACAGGAGTGTGACTGGATAACCCGGGCTGTCCCTGATGTCCTCAAACTTCTGACAAATCAATGTCTGGAGGAGCAAACAGGAGCAGCCACCACCGAGAGCTCACTGGTGGCACCTGCAGCCCATGGACACCACGGCAGTCACCTCTGCAACGCTCCTGCTTACTGCCACGGAAATGAAAGGCTGCAGCAGCACACAAGGTATGGCCGTGCCTGAATGCTCTGCGTGCAAGTTGTGCTGCATGGGGGGCGGCCAGGGGAGGGGACTGCTCATCTCAACAGTCCCCAAAGCCACTCGGCCAGGACACCACAGCCCCCACTGCTAACGAGCAGCACGACAAACTGCTAATTCCGCTTTAAGCATTTGACCTATGTCTCCAAGAGAGAATAACGTTATTATTTGTCCCTTAGCGCTCCTGCATGGCCCAGTGCCATTGGCCTCTTCAGCCATAAAGAAATTAAAATATATTATGACCATAAACGACATCGTTTGAGGAAATGAACCATTTCTAGTAAACGTATCATGGATGCCAAAGCCATAAGCTCTTCTAGATCAACCACCAGCTGATGCAGGGTGCAGGTATGTGCCGGGAGCAGCTCCCACCGCGTGCCTCCCCCAGCACAGGGAGCCCATCTCAAGGCACGATGGCTCAGGACATGCAGCTGCTATGAGCACAAACCCTGCTTGCAAGAATTGCCCAAATAACAGCACCCCAGAAAAAAGCTGCAGGCAGCCTGCTCGCCGCCTCTGCTCTCCCCCCAGTCCTCAGCACCAACGTCCCCCTGGATGGTGGGGCACAAAACACAAGGCCAGCGTGCGGGTGGGTACCTGGTGTTGCCCGGAGCGGGTGGCATCTGCTGCCATTCATCTTCCAGAGCTCAGCTCCATGGGCAGAGCTAGAGAGTCTCGGCCTCACGCAGGGCCGTGCAGCTGGAGAGCCCTCGGCGGGCTGCGGGGAGAGAGCCATGCCCGAGTGGGAGCTGGTGTGGGATCAGCTAATCCCTTAATGCTGGTCACAATGAGATTTGATGGGGAGCAGGAGTTTGTGCCGCAGAGCTGCAGGTTTTAAAGGGTTCTGGCTGCTGCCCGGAGGGGAATTATAAGGTGGCTCTGGGTCTGTGCCCCGCTCCTGGTGCCCACAGCAGTGCTCGGGGCTCCCTGGGCCACCTTGCAGAGGTGCCCTCGCCCTGGGCTCTGGCCTGCTGCAGCGTCTCTGCGTGCAGGGCTGCCTGATCCTGCGTGCAGCTTTGGAGGCTGGATTGAAAATGTGCCTGAGCGCGTTTAACAACAGGAGCGGGTCTGGCCTTGTGGGGAGAGGCTGGGAGCTTTCGCTTTAAAATGTTTCTATATAAATACCCATAACCTGATATCCTTGAGAAACAACCTCTGTGTCAGCTCCCAGCTGCATTACGTGGGGAGGTGCGGAGGCAGACTGGGCCGGCAGGTGGGGACCGCACGTGGGGTGCCCCATCTCTGGGCAGCCTTCAGCTTTCTGCTTGCAGGGC
The DNA here is from genome assembly GCA_030625065.1 of Alectoris magna. Taxonomy (NCBI): domain Eukaryota; kingdom Metazoa; phylum Chordata; class Aves; order Galliformes; family Phasianidae; genus Alectoris; species Alectoris magna. Next base: position 8,552,479 of record CM060576.1, on the reverse strand, counting down.
ATTGAATCCTAAGATTCAAACTACCCCTGGTGTCAGCGCTGCAGGAGCTCTGCTGCCCTGCTCTGCCCCAGTCCTCTCCTAAAGAACTGGGATCTGGAAAGCTCTCGGGGCTGAGGTTTGGTGATTGGTGCTGTGCAGATTGGTTCACCCAGCTCCCCTTGATTGAGAACCAAGGACTGCGTGTCCCAGACAACCTGAGCTTTCAGCGAGCACAACCCCTGCTTGTGCCTTGCACCATGGCTGAGCCCATGCGGAAAATAGGGATTTCCCCACTGCCAAATGACATGAAAACCCAATCTCTAGCCCCAGTCAGTGCCATCTTGAAGGTACAAGTCCAGGTGGGTAAAAATCCTTACTAGATTGTCCCTGTCCCACCTCTGCGAGTCTCTGCTCCCATCCTCAGTTGCCTGGGGCTCATCTGAGTTCACTGGGATCACACACAGCTGCCGGGAGCTGCAAGAAGGCTCCTGTTGAGTTGTGGACCAGGAGTAACACTGCTTCAAACAGAAGGTGCTGTCCGGAGTTGGGAAGCAGGTTCAGTTTGGCTTTGAGGTTTCAGGAGTGCACTTGATAGGAGATGTGGGGCTGGGAGGGGCAGCTGGAGCCCCTCCAGGGGAGCAGTGGGGTTCGATTTTTGGGTAAATGTATTTTCAGAAAGAGCAGTGGTGCAGTGGCACAGCTACCCAGGGAGGTGTGGGAGTCACTGTCCCTGCAGGTGTTCACGAACTGTGGAGATGTGGCACTGACGGACACGGGTTAGAGGGCATGGTGGGCTGGGTTGGGGCTGGACTTGGGGATCTTAATGGTCTTTTCCAACCTCTGCAATTCTATGACCCCAGCCCAGCAGGTATCCTGCCCCACGGTGACAGACATGGTCCTGGAGCAGCCACACACGCTGCCTGGAGGCAGGGCCGGGGCTGAACTGCACGTAACCCCGTGACACCTCCCTTCACCCATCGGTTTCCACGCCTGGAACAGGGACACACCCGGGTACACAGAGGTTTCTCCCAGACTGTAGCAGGTGCCGGCACACACCCATGGCAGCGCCCACCTCAGCTTCCACCAGGACGTTCTTGTGTGGCAAAGCCTCCCCCCCCTCACCCCCTGAGCACAGCTGGGACGTGGGTTCTGCCGTGGGGCACCAAGGTTCTGCCGTGGGGCAGAATTCTGAGCATCCCATCAGAGCGGAGAGGGAGAGAGATGGCCGAGTGTGGCACATGGAGCTGAGCCCCGCAGGCTCCGTTGCGGCGCTGGGCCATAAATGCGGCGCGGTGGCTGTTGTGTGTGTCTGCAAACATGTTGAGTGGGCTCGACTATTGATTCTGACCACATAAAAAGAGCGTCGTGCCACTTGTTCAGGTTTGCGCAGGTTTTACAGCTCTTGTTCTGAGAAGTGCCCATGTATTTGGTTTTGCTCCTTCCTTCAGGGCTACCTGTTGACATTGGCTCTCTTAAGCAGAGCGTTGAGCCATGCCAGGAAGCTGAGTGTACAGCTCTCCCCGCGTTTCCCACTTTCCCAGGGGTTATCACCTATAAAATCTAGCACACACCCATGGTTGGGACAGCTTTGCTGTGCAGAGCCAGGTGAAAGGTACCCACTGGTCCTGCGCTGGGGGGTTTGGGTGCCTGTGCTCGGTGCCAGGCGCTGAGCCACACAGCCTACAGGTGAGTTTTGGGGTATATGTGATCAAAGCTGTGAGGAAGGTGCTGGAAGAGCTGCACCCTGGCCAGCTGGGGTGGGATGAGCAAGGTGAGGGGAGAGACCTCGCAGGGCTGTGATAACAACTGGTGTGAAAACAGCTTGGATGTCTGGAAGAGGTGTTGGGGCTCCCGGAGCACTGCCATGGAGATGTCCTACGCATGGTGACCTGTGCTGTCACACGTTCCCCACCTCCAATCCTCATCCCATGGGAGATGCCAGCGCTGGCTGTGCCCATGCTGTGTGCTGGGGGCCCAAGGCAATGGTTCCCACCCACACTGACACTGAGGTTCCTGGCCCCACGGGATGCCGCTGGAGTCCCTCTAGTGGCTGCAGCATTTTGAGACGGGAACTCTGGTATGGCCATGTGAACCCGCGGCTTTTTGGAGGTTCCACTCCTCAGCTGGTGCCTTTCCATAGACACAGCTCTGCAGGAATCTGCTTCTCGTGAAGCTTTGGAGCATCTTCTCGAGCACATCGTTATTTTTTTTTCAGGCTTACTTTTCCTGAGGGGATTTCCTGGGTGATTTCTGTTGATGCTCAGGCTAGAGATGGACACGAGCCATTCCTGGCAGTGATTGCTCCTGGGACCTGGCTGAGCTCAGGAGCCCTGGAGGGAACGTGGTGCCTCTGCCCGGTGCTGGTGAGCTGAGCCGTCAGGTCTGGGTTCACGATGCAGCCACTGCCTTGAAGTTTGCCTTCTATGAAAATCCTGCAACATTCGTTGTTTCCACAAATATTTCTGCCAGGAAACTTGTTTGCTTGAATATTTGAGGAAAGCAAACAGAGAAGGAGCCCAAACACTGTCGTTGATGGGTTGTTTTTTTGTTTTTTTTTTTGCAGTATTTTGCCATGTTCTAACCCTGACACCTCCAGACGCTCACTGTGCTCCACAAACCCTCTCTGCCCTATGAACTACCCCAGCGCTTCTGGCCCTGCTCCTGCTGCAAACAGCACCGTACAGCAGTGCGTCTGTCCTCCTTGCCCCGCAGAAAATACCATCATGTTCTCAAGCAAAGCTGAGGACAAGGTGTGCTGCTGCCCTGGAGCAGAGGAAGTGGCACTTCTCAGTGTGCTGGGAGCATCCCCAGCTCTGCCATGCCCAGAGAAACCTCCACCACGGCTCCAGCAAACAGCTCTCCAGTTCCAACCAAGGCAGCTAATTGATCATCCCTTTTGCTTCCTACCTGTACTTGCTGTGAGATCCTGCTCAGCTGCTTCTGGTTCTTGTAAACGCCAACCCCCTCAGCACTGACATTACGACCACCACAAGCCAAAAGCAGTCCCAGCACATGGCAGACCCTGCAGCCCTCGTGCAATGGACAAGGAATAAACAGAGGTATTAGAAAGTAGCTGATGTGAGTTCAAGGGGGAAAACGTTCAGTTTGGGTCGTATCTAATGGAAGCTTATGAAAAAGGAAATCCGTTTTGCAAAGAAAAGTTGTTACTTCACAGGGACAAACAAAAATATTTAGAAATTCTGCCTGCTTTTCTGTTCTCCAGCAGAAACTGTTCACCACGTCTGATCGAAACGCCTGAGCAGCTCTGACGTCTCGCATTTTTCAGCTGGTTTCCAAAGCTGCTTTGCTGAGCTCGCCCCAGTTATGCAGTGCTGCCTGCTGAAACCACCAGGGCAAGGCATCCCTGGAACCGCAAGCTGCTCCCAGAGTGTGTTGGAGCGGTGCTGGCTGTGCTGGGGGTCAGGGCAATTGCCCTGGTTGCTGCAGTCTCATCAGGAGAAGGATAAAAGCAGAGAGAAGAGTTGCTGCATCCTGAGCATGCCCACACCCCTCTCTCTGTCCTGCAGCCCCTGGCGGGTGCTGTTGAGGATGCTGAACGTGTCCCTGCCCCGCCAGCCCTTTCTCCACCTCTATTTGGATAACTTTTTCACCCGTTTAGTTTATGAGGACTCCCCTCCTTCTGCCAACAGTCTGAGTCTCCTCTTGCTGCAGCCTGGGAGGCCTGTCTTTCTCTTTTATTATTATTTTTCTATCTCCCCCTCACGAGGCCCCAGCTCGGCAGCCCGGCCCCAGGACAGACGTGCGAGCTGTGTCTGCACGGAGCGCGCCTTTGTTTGCGCACCGAAACAGATGGGGAGAGGGCGCAGGTGGGATGTGCAGCGATCCTTCCCAAGCTGCCCCGCAGCGCCCGGCTCACCCCATGGCCATCCCTCAGTCCGGTCCCCTGCACAGTTCACGCTGGCAATGTGTACCCGCCCGTGCTTGAGATCACCAACGTATCAGGGCTGGCAAACAGCTGCTCTCCCAGAGCCAGAAGCAAACGGATGTCACAACTTAACTGTAAGTGATCCAACAGCTTGTTCAGCTCCTTGAGGATCAGCAGTCTGCAGGGGCTGTCTCTCGCTGCAGAAACGTGGATGGCTCTGTACTGCAGGGCAGGTGACACTCCGGTTTGGGGACACCCAGACCTGCCACCTCACTCTGTGCTGTCACATCCCACGGCTGTGACATCCACATCCTTTGTGCCTCCCCTTCTGCCGAAATGAGCACGAGCATCCCATCCCACTGTGACCCCATGGGCAGAGTCCCTTCCTGTCCCATGTGCACCCAGCCTTCGTTTCGCTCACTCACAGCCTTCATTGCATGTCTCCTCACACGCTGCCAAAGCGGTGCCAGCTGGACACACCATCACCAGCTGCACCAACCAGACAGAAAGCTGAGCATTTCTCTGAGCCTGCTTTTATGTGAGAGCTCCCAGCCTGCTGCTGGCTCCCATGGGACGGCAGCAGCCCTGGAGCTCCAGCATGCTGAGGACGTACAAAGCAACGAGCAACACGGCAAAAATGAGTAAACCAAAGGGCTTCACAGCTGTTACATTTCTGCTGTTTTCTGTAGCTCTCCACACCATGCTCAGCCCAGTTCAACCCAGGGATGCTATTGCATATCCTGTGCAATTCCTACACATTTCCATTGAGATGGGCCGTGGACTGCTGATGAGCAATGTGCCACCGTGGAGCTGTATGTCAAGATGGGAGCATTCTGAGCCAAAAAACAAAGCAGCCTGGAAAGTCCTGAAGTCTGGGGGCAATGAAAAATCCACCCCCCCCCCCCCCCCCCCCCCGCTTCCTCTGCACTGCATGGGCTTCAGCATGGGGCTGAGTTAGGGCTGTCCCTGAAGCAGGGATATCCCCAGTCTTCCCTTTGAAGATTCAGGGAGTGAGGCTAAGCATCCTCAGGCCTGGAGCCAGAGGCACCAGCGCCCAAAACACGGCCGTGAGCAACGCACAGGCAGGTGGCCTGGGAGAACTGCAAGGCTTTTTGAGGCTGCTGCTGCAGCACATCAAGCGGCTGGAGCACAGGCTGGTGGGGCTGTGTGCTTGGGAAGGGCACGGGGCAAGGGAGAAGAGGAGCAGAATGCCAAAGTAGAGCAAAGAGAGGCAAGGTGGTGTGAGAGGCACAGAGATGTGATGGAAAGCTGTGGGGATGTGGTAGAGAGCCACACGGAAGTGCTAAGAGAGTCACAGAGATGTGATAAGAGTACACTGGAGATGTGACAGAGAGCACCGTAAGTATGAGACCTCATCTGCTGGGCTCTTGCTCTGCACCCTGGGGTCTGGGATTCCCAGGTCACACAGGTCTGTACCAGCCCTGGCACCTCAGCTCCCAGGGAAGCTGCAGCACAGGTGCTTTTGAATGCAGTGGGTAACAGCAGGGTGATGACAACCTTGGCAGGGGGTTCTCTCCCCTGGTGTCCACGTGCATTTGTTGGCAGTTGGCATCCAGCCCAGCAATTCAGAGCAGCAGCCAGGGGCTGCCCTGGTACCTGGGGCAGAGCGTGCTGCCTGGTGCCTTGCACCACAGAGCCTCAAAGCTGCCATTTGCTCAGGCACTAAAATCCCCTCTGGGAGCCCTCCTCAGCATCACCCCATCCCATCCCCTTGCACCGGCCAGTAGCACTGGTGGGCACCATCCCTGCTCCCACAGCCAGGGCACACTGCAGAACATACAGCCTTTGCCTCCAGGCTGCCTTTGTGACCTGGGGCAGCACACCAACTGCTTGCAGACTGCATGACTTGTGCTGAGAACCCTTTCCCTATCCAGGGCAAGCAGCCCCTCTGCAAGCAAGTCAGCCTCGCTCAGCTCCCTCCAGCACCTTCCTTCTTCAAGCCCGGCAGAGTGAAAGAAAATATATATCTCTCTATCTATACATACAAACAAGAAAAAAGGACCCTTTTTCTGCCTCCGTCTCAGACTTTGCACGTGGCGGAGCCGTGGGTGGTGGGGCAGTGGGGCCGGGTGCCGCTGTCCCCTGGCAGCCCCGCTCCCCGTGAGCAGCCGGGCGGCAGCGCGGGCGGTGGGATCGCTGTACTCACCATATGGAGCCTCCATCTTAGCGCTTAGCTGGGTGCTTACATTGACCATGTCTCGCCGGGTACCGCTATGGGGACTTGGGGCAAAAAGCAGAGGAAGTGTAGGAATAATAAAATAAAATAAAATAAGTAAATGAAAATGTATTTCTGAGGAACTAGGTGAAGGCAGGAGAGAGTGCGGAGAGGCAGGGTGAGAAAACCTGCCTCTCTTGTTATCTTATTGATTCGCTTAATCAGGGCTAATGTGGGTGGAGATGTTAAATAGTAACCAAGCTCTTATGGAAACCAATCTGCAAGGTGCTGTCGCTGTAGCTATAGTAACTGCTGCCAAGCTAGAAACTCAAACATGGCTTTTACTGCACTCTTTCAGGGCTCCTGCTTCCAGCCGGTGCCAAGGCTGGGGTAGCGGAGGCTGGGGTTTGCTGCAGGGAGGACGGGATGAGCTGTGGCATTGCTGTGCCTGGGCACTGAGAGGTCTGTGGGCACTGAATGCAATGGAGAAGAAAGGCAGGCAAGGGTGAAACCACGTGGCCCCAGGCTGGGGATGAGCTGAGCTGGGCTGGTGCGTGCTGGGGTACAACCCAGCCAAGCGATGGGGCTCAGGGCTTGCCCTCTCAGTGCAAAACCAGGGGGTAACCTGGGGATGGGGAGCAGTGGGATGCAGGGTGGTACCCAGAGCACAAGGCTGGTGTGGGGCATTTGCAGCTCCCTCCCCATCTCCGCTCCCTGAATTCCTCCCCCCACGCCCTCTGTTTCTGCGGGTGTCTTTGCATGACAATCTGCTTGCGCTCAGGGAGCAGCGGGGCAAGCTGGCTGCATCTGTGGGGTTTGTGGGGGGACCTGCAATGGTCCGTGGTGACCCATGGACATCTGTGTTCTCTGCTGGACTGCACAACCGGGAGGATGGCTGAGGACCTCCCGCACACCAGGTGTGTAGATGCAGACCCCAAATTGGGGCAGAGCCCTGCAAAGAGGTTTGAGGGGCTTCCATGGGGGAGCACGCTGCTTGGTATCTTTCCTCCCGAGATGCACACTGCAGGAGCAGAGCTGTCTGAGCTCACCAGAGTGCCCACCCTGAGCTGTCCCTGCCAGTCTGGAGGCATTGCTCTGCCCCCAGCAGCCCAGGCTGTGTCTGAGCCCCACTGTTTCCTCCAGACCAGACTAAAGCCCTTCACAGCAGTGTGGGAAAGGCAAGCCTGGAAGAAATCCAAGCCACTGGCAGATGGGGATAGGTGGTGGCACTTCAGGGGACCCTGCCTGCCCCATCTCTTGCCAGCCCCAGCACTGTGGGCAGGGCACGGTCCTGAGCCATAACCCTCTGGCATTTCAGTGCCAGTGTCCCCGCAGTGCCCAGTGTCCCAGCATTGCTGGCTTCTCCCACACGATGGAGCAAAGCGCTCAGCATCTCACTTGCTCACAGCCCTGCTGAGGGCTCCTGTACCTTTCTGCTATTTGGGGTTACCCCAAAACACAGCACGTGGCTCCATGTCACAAGGGCTTAGCAAGAAAGGACAGACATGAGCACTTGGGTCTCCAGACTGCTTTATTGGGTGGGGGGGGCACATCTAAGAGGGCACATGCAGAGGTGGCACATTGGGTTCGAGTCACTTGTCCCAAAGGGACAGTTTGGTCACTGCACATCTCCCAACCCAGCCCTGCACAGCAGGGCCTCTCCAGCCCCGTGTACCCCCAGCACCCCCAGTGCCCCCCAGGTATGAAGCAGCTGGAGACGTCAGCGGTCCCAGGGGGTGTCCAAAAAGAGCCCCCAGAGTGGCAGCACTGGGGCCAAAGCAGGCTCTGTGTCCTGCCTGAAGCCTAAAGCAGCACAGGGAGGGCTGGGCTTTGGGGGACAAAAGCATCGTGGTGCCATAAATAATCCTACTGCCCTCGTCCCCATGGGGTGGACGTGGAGCACTGCCGCCATCCTAAAACCAGCTCACTTGGTTGGATTTGAGTCCTGTGAAGCACATGTTGTTGGAGCAGACCCCTCCGTAGGCAGGCGGGCAGGCTGAGCATGGCCTCCCTATCTTGTACGGTGCTTCCCCGATCCAGTTGCCCCTGGGAGGAGAGGAGAGGAGAGGAGAGGAGAGGAGAGGAGAGGAGAGGAGAGGAGAGGAGAGGAGAGGAGAGGAGAGGAGAGGAGAGGAGAGGAGAGGAGAGGAGAGGAGAGGAGAGGAGAAGGAGCATCACCCCCTGCACAGCACCAAGCACGGCCGGCCACCCGCACCCACTTACTTGATAGCGTAGTTGCAGACGAGCAGGACGGCACGGCGCCATGTGCTGCCCCAAACATGCACGTTGCTGCAGGCCTGCAGGGCGCAGCCCAGCCTGTTGGAGGAGGCCCACACCATCTGTATGGGACACAGCATGGTCAGCCCTGCTGGGTCTGGGAGGCAAACTCAACCAGGCCCAAACTGCCCGGGTGTGCTGCCGTGCCCACCCCAATGCTGCTCAAACACCCACTTCTCGACATCCCTTTTCTGTGCCCTCAGCCTGCTGTGATGCACCGCCTGAGTTAAAGGAGCAGCCGGGTCCGGGTCATGTCTGCAGCTCACCCAAATCCATCCCCAGAGCTGTCCCTGAAGCGCTGCCAGCCTGGACATAGGGAGGTGAAACCCCTCCCGAGGAGACCCAAAGGAGAAAGGCCCCTCCTAAAGCCACTGGAGGCTGAATTTCTCCCTATAAACATGCATTTTGCACATTTGTGGCCCAGACAGCCCCGGGCACAGCTGTGCTCCAGACACTCGTGCAAACACCGGAGGGGTCGGCCCGAGGCAGGGGGGCAGCAGGAGGTTTCCAGCTCTGGCTGGAGGTGCTGTGGGATGAAGGGGGGCATTCATGGGGCCAGGCAGTGCTAAAAAGCCACTCTGTCATGCAGGAGATGATTCATGGCCGGCCAAGGCGGGAAGGGGCTGTTTGTTTTTTTCCTCTTCACAGCCTCTGAGGTGTTAGTGGGATAATGAGGAGAAACAGAGGGAAAAATGATCTTGGACCAAACCGCCAGGATCGATCCAGAGGGAAGCAAGATCTGGGTCCTGAGTGTATGCAGGGAGCAGAGCTGCAGCCCCAAGTGCCGTGAGGTCCCTGGCGTGCATTTACCCTGGGGAACCCCATCCTCTCCCACAGGACTGCAGTGCTGCAGTGCTGCTGCCCACCCACCCTAATCAGGGACCCAGACCCCCTGGTTAGTGGGGAGCCAGGGCTCTCACCTGAGTGTAGTGGCTGCAGACAGAGCCGCTGCACTTGGAGGGACAGCGGGGGTTGCACTCGCGGGGATGCGGGAAGGAGTAGTGCTGCTGCTCATGGTGCCACGACCTCACCATGTCCACCACGGAGCGGTACCTGCCACCGGAAGGCTGTGGTGTCAGCAGGCATCCCATTGCATGAACACTACGCCCGAGCCTAAAAGCTCTGCCTGAGGCTGTGTGGTGGGACCCGGCTCCCCACCCTCCCTTACCTGCCCGAGTGGATGGAGAGGTTCTGCCCCACATACTTCATCAGTTGGGGGGGGCCGTGCTCCCACACGCACCGCGCAGCCCACGCCTCCGCCGCCCTGGCCAGCCGCTCGTCCCACACCTGGCGGGGGAAAGGGGAAGGGCGGGGGGGGTTGGGGCTGCTGGGGGAGGCGAGAGGAGAAACCCGCTCCTTGTGTTCAGAGGGGCACCGAGGAGCTGCTCCTGTTCTGCTGCTGGGACAGCTGCTTCCTTCATGCATTATTTAAAGCTTCCTCACCCATCCTGAAGTACGTGGGGAATGAGCCTCAGCCATGCCTTGGAGTGTTATTTGGCAGGCAGGCATTTAGGATGCCCTGGGTGTCTGGCACAGAGCTTGCAGGCAGGAATGCCTCTCTGTGGCTGCTGGTTGTTTTGTGTTTTTTTGTTTTTTTTTTATGAGATGCTACAAGGAGAGATTCACAGGGATGTGTCCCCCTCCTCATATCTCTCAAAAGGGCTGGATGGCAAGCTGTGGGCAGCAAATCCCTCAGGCACAGAAGGGTTTCGCCCCAGCTGCACAGTGAGGGATCCAAGGGGGACAAGCTGATGGTGAAGGTGTCCCTTCCTGGGGTGGGATGCTGATGCTGGTGACCCTGTCACTGAAGTGCATGTGTCCCTGGACCAGCAGCTGTGCCAGCTTGCAGGTCAGAGGCACCTGAAGCACATCCTGGAGGCATGGAAGCTCCAGGAGATCTCAGGAACTCATGGCCCCTCATGGTCCATGCTAGAGGAAGGGTGGGCGTGCTGGTGTGCTTCAGGCTGCTTAGGAGCTGGTCCAGACCCACCCAGGTGCCTGAGGGCACTGCAGTGATGCCAGCAACTCTGCTCTTCGCTGCAGGGCCTCCCAGAACACCTGCAGACACGAGTGAGGCCAGTAGCTCCCTGCACTGCTGGGACGGTGGGAAAACCCCACTTCCAGCCCTGGGGCAGGGAGATAAGGGACCCACATATGCCCCAGCTTTAGCATGGCATGCAGCAGTCGCACCCAGTATCCACTCCCACCTCTCTCCTGGGGGAAGGCTCTGGGCATACAGCGCTCTGCCCCACACCTGGGATGCATAATATCCCCAGGACAGGCACAGAGCTACAACACAACAGGCACGGGCGATGCACACTCACCATGTACTCCATGTTGGCAGCAGGGGGGGACACCTGCGCCCGCACCTGGTTGTGGTAGTCCAGGATGGCATTCATGTCGCGGGGGGACAGGTACCGGCGGCGGCGGCTCCGGGGCATCCCTGCACCTGGAGCTGGACCCGTCCTTGTGCTGCTAGGAGGGGACAGGAGCTCGGTGGCGTTGGGCAGCACCAAGGAGCTGGACTCGTGGGCCAGCCAGCAGAGCATGCTGGTGAAGCAGAGGTGCAAGTGCAGCAGCGGCATTGCAGCGTGGATCTCCCGTCCCTGCTCCTGGAGTGTGCTGCTGGAAGAGAAAACATGACCTGCACCGCTTCACTTTGCATCGCTCATGCAAATCCCATTGCTCCAAATAAGAGGGAGCTCATAGAATCGTAGAATATTCCAAGCTGGAAGGGACCCATAAGGATCATCAAGTCCAACTCCTAACGTTGCCTTTATCCTTTTCAAAAGAAGTGTTTTAAGTGAAGCTCTGATAACCTGCAGCTCCCGCTCGCTTGGCACAGTAACACTGCGAGCAGCAGGGAGATGTCTGCGGAATTCCTTCTGTTGTTTCTTTTAAGAGATATCAGTGCAGGAGCTGCCCCAGTTTTCATCCATCCCACCTACCTGCTGCACGGGGCTCCCAAGGGGCACAGTGAGAGCCTGCCCCACCCCCCTGCAACAATTGTATGGTGAGAAAACCCCCGGAACAAAACGGAAAGCACAGCTACAAAAAAAAAAAAAACACAAAACCAAAAACAAAACAAAAAAAACCACTCAGCAAGTTTTAAAACAGCGAGAAATCCTATTGAGTCCTTCCTTTGGGGGGAAGCAAAATAAACCACCACAAAACCAGGAGAAAAAAAAAAATACCAAGGGAAATGCTGGAATCTGCTCATCCTTCAGCCATCGCATCCCTGAGCGCTCCCGCTCGCACCCCACGTACCTGGAAGCACTGAGCAGAGCGCAGCCGAGCCCGGCACCGCGCGGGGCCAACCTTTGCAAACAACCTGTGCTGGACACGTGTGCCAGAGATTTAACCCCGGCGAGGCGGGCAGCCCGCGACAGCGTGACGCAGAAACTGCATCCTAACTCGTCCCCCCGGGAACGTGCTGAGGTTCGGGGAGTGCTCTGCCGGCCGGTTTATAGCCGGCTCTCGGTGCACGCCTCTTGCACACGCAGCCGCTGCTGAGCCCCACGCGCTGCTGGAGGGAGAAGCCAGCAGAGCTCTGCGTGGTGCTCCGGCAGGCAGGAAAGCCGTTTGTTTCAGTGGTGTTTGTTGTTGTTGTTTTTTTAATGAGGGATCTACAAGGAAAGATTCCCCGGGATGTGTCCCCCTGCTCACATCCCCCGTTGGGTCTGGATGGGGAGCGATGGACAGGAAACCCCACAGGCACAGAGGGGTTTTGCCCGAGTGGAGCAATGAGGGGACCAAGGGGGACCCTGGTGTTGTGCAAGCTGATGGCAGAAGTGTGCCTTCCAGGGGTGGGATTCTGGTGACCCTGTCACTGGGGTGCATGGCAGCTGTCCTGCATGGACCGTCCTGCAGCAGCAGGTGTGTTTCCCTATAGCATCCCGAGCGTTGTTCCCAAAGGCTGGCAGAGAGATTACTGGCTGCCAAAGTGACTCCTCACCCCAATGCTGTGTGGGAGCGACCCTGGGGCTGCTGCAGCCATTGCCAACACTGAGACCACTGTGTACTGGGGGGAAGCTGCTGCTCAGGCAGGAGAAAAGGATGAGAAAATGATGTTGCAGGGACCATAGTTTGGTGGCTGCTGTGCTTGTTCACAGCAACGTTGGATCCCAGCAATGGGGGATGCTGTAAGCCTTCACAACAGAGATGCACACCACCCATAACCACAGTGGCAGGGCAGCAAGGCAAGAAGCCTGGCACAGGCTGAACATCCCCAGCAAACCACACTGCGACCCGAGGGACACAGGGGCTCGAGGAGCACCATACCCACATGTGGAGTGGGAATAGCACCGCAGTGCAGAGGTGTGCATACCAGTGCAGCCTCTCCTTGCTCTGGGGCTCTGCTGGAATATTCCTCTGTGCACATTTTTTCCAGTGCTCAAGCTTTTGTGGAATTTGCTCTCCTGTAGGGCAGCTCTTGAGGGTGGTGGGAGATATGTGCTGGAGGGATGTTCCAACCTGCACCCTGTGGAGCCAACCTCTGCATCTGACATAGCAGCTAGCCTAAGAAGAGCATCAAGGCTGCTTTATGGGGAGGCTTCCTCAGTGATTTGTTACTTCACAAAAGACAGAGCCCTGCATAGTGAATGCTCATCCAGTGCCATGGGCTGCAAAGTTGTGCATTTGAGGAACTAGCTCTTGTTTCCCTGATTTGATGTGCATTGGTGTGATGGCCTGGGGAGGTGGACCTGCTGCACTCCTGCTGTTGTGCAGGAGCCGAACTGCAAGCAGCCCTGCTTGGGGACAACAGGGGGCTTGCCCTGGGTGTAGAGAGAAAGTGCTGCTTAATCAGCACTCTGCGAGACAATCCGAATTCCAGGAACTGGAGGGGCTTGTGTCCCTGCCAGGCGTAATATCCTGCAGCCCAGACTGGCCTGGCTGCCAAAGCACACGGCATCTGCAGAGAGCAGTGTGCAGGGAGCCAAGAAGCACACGCATTCAGCTGGAGGCAGCAGCAGCGCCGGCAAACTCGTTTTAATGTGCATCAAGGGAAAGAAAAGAGATAAATCACTGGGTTTGCAGTCTCGGCAAGATGCACACCAGTGCTTTTAGGGCTGACGCACGTAGCAGGGCTCCTCAGGCACGTCCATGTGTCCTCCAGAAGCCACATGTAGAGGTGGCAGTGGGGCCACCCCCATGCAGGATGGAGTGGGGTGAGGCTGGGGCAGAGTCCTGCCTGGCACCCCTGAGCTCAGAGGAGGGCAATGTGGGGAAGTGGTTCTGCTCTTCAGCAGGTGCAGCAAAGCAAGGCTGTCCTGGTGCTGACCCTGGAAGGGCAGGAAGGGAGATTTTGTCACTTTGCATTTCCAGAGCCATGCAGTGGTCAAACACATCAGAAGCCTGCTTTCTCCTCCTGGATCCCAGGAGGGAGTTCTCCTTCTGACTTAGAGGTCAGAAGATTTGATCTCCACATTTTACACGATAAGAAAACCCAAGCTGATCTCTCACACTTTTATTTGGGAACTTTGGAAAGGAACACACAGCTAAACTGTCACCTAAGTGTTTTCTTCAGGACTGACATTTTAAAAATGACTCCTCCAAAGCATCCCTATTGTTATTTCCTCTGGCAGGGAGATGTCAGCATCCTGGTAATGCCCAGACCACGCTCCTCAACTCCTCCAGGCTTTCATAAAGCCAAGATTTCACTCTGAATTGGACAGCGTGCCCCTTACCCAAGACAGAGATAGATCCCAAAGCCTGAGAACTTCAAAACTGTCCTTATGGTTAATTAGGAGCATCTCTGTGGAATGTTAGGTCCTTTTGAACTGGGCTGAACCCTGAAGGAGGGGTGCAGAAGGCAACAATTGAGCTGTGGGGTGAATTCCCAGCTGCCTTTCATGGCCAAAACACAGGCACAAGGCTTTGGGATGGGCTTCCACCTGGCAGATGAGGGAAAGGGTGTTGATGTAGTCTACTTAGACTTCAGCAAAGTTTTTGACACTGTCTCCCACGGCATTCTCCTGGAGAAGCTGGCAGCCCACGCCTGGCACAGCTACATTCTTTGCTGGGTAGAAGACTGGCTGGAGGGATGGGCTCAGAGAGTGGCACTGAATGGAGTTCAATCCAACAGGTGGCTGCTCATGAGTGGGGCTCCTCAAGGGCTGGTATTGTAGCCGGCCTTGTTTAATATCTTTATTGATGATCTGGATGAGGGAATTGAGTGTACCTTCAGTAAAGATGTGCAGGTAGCACCATGATGGGGGGAAGCCTTGATCTGCCTGAGGGCAGGAAGGCCCCACAAAGGGACCTGGACAGGCTGATTGCTGGACTAAGGCCAATGGGATGGAGTTCAACAAGACCAAGTGTCAGGTCCTGCACTTTGATCACAACAACCCCACACATTGCTACAGGCTTGGGGCAGGGTGGCTGGAAAACTGTGTGGAAGAAATGAACCTGGGGGTGTTGGTTGATGCTTGGCTGATCATGAGCCAGCAGTGTGCCCAGGTGCCCAAGAAGGCCAACAGCATCCTGGTGTTATCAGAAACAACGCAGCCAGCAGGACAGGGAGGTGATCGTCCCCTGTGCTCAGCTGTGGCGGGGCTGCACCTCGAGTGCTGTGCTCAGCTGTGGGCCCCTCACTGCCAGACAGACATCCTGGGCAACCTGATCTAGTAAATGTGGAAGTTTGGTGGCTCTGCCAGGCAGGGGGGTTGGAACTTCATGATCCTTGAGGTCCCTTCCAACCCGGGTCATTCTGTGGTTCTGTGATTCTGTGATCGGGGCCTGGAGCGTGTCCAGAGAGGGGCAGTGGGGCTGTGAGGGGTCTGAGCACAGTGGGGTCTTATGGGGAGCAGCTGAGGGAACTGGGATGGCTCAGCCTGGAGAAGAGGAGACTCAGGGGAGACCTTATTGCTGTCTGCAACTCCCTGAAGGAGGCTGTGTGAAGTGAGTGTCGGCCTCTGCTCCCAGGTAACAGCAATGGCAGGAGAGGTGATGGCTTTAAGTTGTGCCAGGGGAGGATGAGGTTGGAAATAAGGAAGAATTTATTCTCAGAAAGAGAGTGATGCAGTGGCACAGGCTGCCCAGGGAGGTGGCGGAGTCACCATGACTGGAGGTGTTTAAGGGTTGTTGTGGCACTGATGACATGGTTAGTGGGCAGTACTGGTGGCAGGTGAACCGCTGGACTAGATCATGGAGGTCTTTTCCAACCGTAATGATTCTGTCATTTTATGATTCTCCATCAGATATAAAGTTTGATAGGTACTGAATCCCTCTGCCTGTTATCTCAGAGTACACAGAGCGCAGAGCAAACCGTCCCCCTGCAGCTGGCACACAGACAGCTGCGCCACTCCTTGTAATGCCATTTACAGGAACCAGAGAAAGCTTGAAGCAAGACAGCCTGTGTGCATTTACCAGAGCTTGTGGGGTGATGTATTAAAGGCTCAGGAGCCTTTGTGGAGTAAAGTGCAAACCACTTGTTTGGGGCATTGAGGCAGTGGTGTCCCCGTGCCCTCCATCAAAGCCCACACCCTTAGGCTAACAGGATCTGAAGTGATCTCTTCCCTAAATAGGGAGGTTACAGAAACTGCCTCTCCCAGTGTGCCTGGAGCCAAGGTACCCCCATGCCACGAGGATGGAGCTGAGGAGCTCTGCCAGCCCCAGGGAATAATTGGGGCCTTTGAAAGGTGAGAAATGTTTCCGCAGGCTCTAGAAATAAATGTCTCTGAAGTTGAACGCTGCGGACTGTATTTTCTTGCAAAGGTGTAGTTTACAGTAACCGGGCTAAGTTTAGAAATCCACTTACCAAACCGTGCGGACGCTGCTCTCAGCACTACTCAAAAGATAGTTAATTTGCTGTGGATGCCATCAGTCTTGCAAACGCAACAGGGAGTGTTTCTGTGTGATGTTTCACTGCGCTTGTTGCTTGGTGTCTGTGGGCTCAGTGGTAGGAAACGCATCAGCCCTTTGAGTAGCCACAATGTTCAGCCTCTGTCCCATGATGCTGGTGCAAGAGTCCTGGTGGGAGCTCCCCATCCCCTGCCACTATCAGATCCTCCACAGCATGACCATTTTCTGTTTTCCCCCCAGTATCTGGTGGACCACTGCCTGCAGCTGCTGCACCCATGCTGGGCATGGAAGTACAGGTTGAGCAGCAGCTCCTAGTGCCAGCAGTGCTGCTGTTGGGGGCTACAGCAACACAGCCCCTAAGCCCCACACCCAGTGAAGTCAGGACACCCTGGCAGCCCCACTGTCTAATTTTCTTGCTTGGACAGGTGTATGCCACAGCTTGATTGAAGCCCCTGTGTATTCAGCTTGTGCATTTTTTTTATTTCCAAGACCAAAATTAAGATAGAAACGGAGTACCTGGCACTGGCTCACAGGCAGGTTTCTCGGGGTTGCACAGGGAGATCTTGCTCCTGTTGCTCCTCTGCTGTGTTGTCCCTGTGCCCTGGTGGCCCTTGCACCCACCATCCCTGCCCATACATTGAGATCAAGCTGCTCCCAGGGCAGTGGGATTGCTACGATATCAGCCTGCTTCTGGCACTGAAGATGAACCCCCTCCCAGCAATTTTTGCTCACTTTTACTGTACCTGAGCACCTGGAGGCTCCCTGGCTTGTGCCAGCAGGATGGGTGCAGCCTGACAGCCACCTGCTATTGCCAGCCCTCCACTCTCCCATAAAGATTGACTGTGAATCTTTGCCAAGAAATCTCCCTTTTCTCATGGGGCTTCCAAGCTTTCCCACGTCCAGATGGCTGGAGCTGAGCCATCAGATTTCTGCCTGCCTAGACAAGAGATTTCTCAGGTTCAGCTGCAGAGGCGTAGATGTTCGCAAGGACTGTTTTTCTCAAAGCAGGACAATGGTTGGGAAAGAAGAAAATGAGGATGGAAATGATCCTTCCTGCTTTATTTCCTCAGTCCTCACTGCCTGATGCTGACATGTTGCCCTGCCAATACAGCTTGGGCAGCTCCTGCCCTGGCAGCCGGGACTGTGATGGCACTGATGGGACAGCCCAGGCATCAGCTGCTCCTCCTTTCTCTTGGGCTTCAGTTTATTAACAAAATGCGCACACTAGGGGCTTGTGTGCGCTTGGCTGGCCAAAAAGCAACCTCCTGCTTTTTGGATTGCTGTGTAATAACCCAAGGCTGAGCCAAGCACATATGTGAGGTACGCAGCAATGGAAATCAGAGCTCTCATCCAAAGCATCTGTGGGGAGATGCGGAGACAGGAGCTCTAAGTGACATGAGCTTTAACTAAACACATCCAAAATAGGAAGGATGCATTCCATGTCTCTCCCAGCATGGATCTATCCATGGGTCTCTTCTCTGATCAGGGGATTCATGGACATGGAAACCCCAGAAAACCCCGGTACTGAGGATAAATACCTTGTTTGGGATGCCCCGGGCATTGGCAGCTGCGCTGAGCCCCCACTCCCAACGTCGGGCTTTGAAGTACAAAGGGCTGCACATGGGCAGATTCCTGCCGTTCATCAGCTGCTCTGGGTGTCACTCGGGCTGTGGAACAAAGGTCTGTGCCTTATGCCAACACACCCATGCTGTGTGGCCTCGTCTGTGCCAGGAGCTGGGGAGGCTGCTGGGTCCTGGACTCCGTGCAGCTTCGTCCTCCCTCTTGAACAAAACCACATGCAAGTGACCACAGCACAGCCAGCTCTGCTGCTCATGTGGTACTGCTGAGCTGGCTCTCTGTCACATCAGGGCACAAAGCTCAGAGCCAAACGTGTCCCCACACATGATTTTGTGCTTCTCTGCAACCCGGGACAAACACAAGGGTGGCAGTGCTGGTGGGAATGGAGCAGAGGGAAAGGCACCCTGGGGCTCCCACCTTGTCTCCATTACAGCTCTGGAGCTTCCTCTTCTATTTGCGTACAGCCTCTGCTTGTCTCCAGCTTGTCTTCATGTGACTAAAGGACAGAAGTGTGGCATTGCCCCTGGGCTGTGGCAGAGCATAGGGATCAGTCACCAGCAGCTGGGTTTGGGCTGCAGGAAGGAGTCTCACCGCATCCTTCTGCAGCTTTGTTATCTGCCACTCCTCTCATTTTTGTTTTTCCCTTCTCTTTGTTCCTATTTAATCTGGCATTTTAGAGCTGTGCAGATCAGTCTGGGAGCACCTCCAAACCTGACACATCAAGATATGAGAAAGTAAAACTTCACCAATTCATGCAAGTTTTATATGATTTTCTGTCTTATGACAGCAAGGGCTTACAGAGCCTACCACCAAAACCTGCAGGTGGGAGACACGATGTGCTCTCAGCGTCTGTGAGGAGCAGATGATGCTAATCTGGAGTAAGCAGGCTAAGAGGCTACAAACAACACCAGCAGCACTAGGAGAAGGCCTGCTCTTCTTCTCTGCTCTGTGTGCAAGGACAGGACCTCCTTTGCTCAATCCAGAAGCTGAAGGAGATGTCTGTGTGAATTTAGTGTGTGCAGAGGGTAAAGCCTCCTGGCCGTGGTGCTTTGTGTCTGTCCACCTCCTGAAGTGGTTCAGCAAACCACCGAGGCTCCGTGCCCACTGGCTGCTCTGGCCGTCCCACACAGATGACCGTTGAGGTGATGAGGAACCTTAATTGCCTCTGACAAATATTTACCTGTTTTCCTAAGTTTACAGAAACCTCGCTCCAGCCACAGCTTTGAAGCAGAACTCAAAGCCGCAGTGATGTTGATGTCCCTGGGGATGGGCACGAGGGAACGTTGCTGCAGGACAGGACCCAGGCTGCTCGTGGCACTCAGCACAGTGCTGGCATCCTGCATCCTCTGCCTGGGTCCTGCTTCCTTCGCAACACCACGGTAAGAATGGTTACACCAGTTCTTTGGAGCCTGTGTTAAAGAAATGGTCCACAGAAGGGGTGTTTTTAAGGCAGGATGCGCTTCTTGTGTGTTTATTCCTCATTCTGAATTGTGTCAATAGAGATTGGGTTGAGGTGCACTTCTGCGCTTGGGTTCATGTTTAAAAAATGTAGCTTCTTTGAACTGTACAAACAAACACTTCTGAAGAGAATCTTACTGCTTTAAGTGAAGCTGGTAAACACTTGGATTTAAAGCACCAGGATTTGGCTTTAATCTTATTTTTTACAGGTCTTAAAGGTAGGAGGAAAAACATGCTGGAAAGCTGTTTATTCTGAGAACAGGCTGAGACCCAGCAGCTGCCTCCCTGCGTGCAGGAGGTCATCTCTGAGGGGGACTGAGCACCTTCCACACCTTCACCCCACCCTGGGGAGGAGCTGGGCCCCAGTGTTCTGGGAGATGAACTTGGTGTCTGGATACCGGTACAGCTCTGGCTTCTCCATTAGGCAAGTGCATTCTGTGTGATGTCAGCACTGTCCCAAGCCCAAGGATTACTCAGTGCTTCGTGCTAATGCTTACCATCCTTCTACTCTCTTGTCTTTTGGACAGCACCTGCGGCTGATCGTTGCACAAACCCCATAGCTTTGGGCAAACTCAATTCCCCTTCTGATGAAGGCTGAGATGTGGGACAGCCCACTGTGGAAGAGCGCGGATGTGATGAGCGGGAGGCGCTCAGTTTGCTGAGCACAGGGAGTAGGCAAGGAACCAAACAAATAGTTTGCTATATATACACATATTAATGTAAATATCTTAACTGAGATTATGACAACCCTCAGTCCACTGACTTGCCAACATACGCTTTGATTTTCTTTTTGTAATTATTTTTATCTATAGAGCACTACTGAAGTGATCATTTTCAGGGTAAATTGAAAGTATCAGGGCACGTTTCCAGCTGATGCTTATATAATTAACCAAACCAGTAAAGCACAGATTAAATATTATGTACACGTATTTTTTAGCTTTGCGTTTAATATCTGTAATTATGTATCTGACTAAAATAGCCACAGCTCATGTCATGTGGTTTGTTGTGCCAGTTATCCAGTCAGGAAGGTGGACCTGGGAACTGTGGTCCCTGCACTTAATCAACACAAAGCCAGGTCTAAATTTTACATCTGAATGTAAATATGTGAGCTAAAAATGCACTGGTGAAGTTTGAGAAGTTCATGTTTGTGAATTTGAATAAGTATAGGCCATTTTCTTCCTGTATTTGACCAGTTCCAGTAAACTATAGCTTCCTCCTTTAAAAAGGCAGCAATAAAATGCAGCTGGCCTTGCTCAGTAGCTCAGGGGCCACCCTCAAAGGACTTCATGAAAAGTGTCGTGAGTTTTCCATGATGTTTAATGTGTGATTGCTAATTATAGAAAGCAAATATATGGAAACAATAAATAATACTTCTTGCAACCAGAAATATTAACCTGACTGGACAGGAGTTGCTTACCAGTAACTGTTTTCTTTGAGTGCCATCCATCAGATGTGCAGGGATAAGAAAAACTGCACAGCATCTACCACCGAAAGCTGACACAGTGAGAACCAAATTAGCTCGTGTGTGCAGGTGTTTGGGAGCAAGGATCTTCTTTGGCAAACACAAAAAGGGAGCATCATGTGCTGTGCAAAAAGGTGAATGCAGTCTGGGTCAAATATCACCACTGCACTACGAGGTCAGGTAACCGCAGATAAGGATGACAAAGAGCGTTTATGCACAAATGCACGTATAGTTAATTACACAGACCGTATGCTTTTAGGTGCAATCTCATCCCCATTTCACCTATGAATGGGCTGTTTAATTCTCACTGTAGAAAGAATACTTCACACCTTTGTGAGCTCTGGTTATTTTTAAGCTCTTCGGGCAGTTACTGTCCCTTTCTGTCACATCTCTGAAAGAAATTCAGGAAGCAGGAAAATGGATCTGCTTCCATTTCCTACACAGGATACGGAAATATAGAGGTTAAGGATCTTGCCCATGGCTGTGGAGGGAGGTTGTAAGAGCCACAAATTAAAACCAGATCCTCTGAATCCACGCTCAGGGCCACGGTCACCAGACCATTCTCTTCCATAAATTCAAACCTGTCATTAGTCTGCTCTGTTGAAATCTGTCTGTGCAGAGAAAGAAATATAAATACTTTTAGCAGTAGGTATTAATTTGTAGCACTAGTCGAGTTTGTGCCACTGCAAACTGAATCGGTTCTTTATTGCATTCTGCCCCGTATCCCCAAATATTTTGATCTTTGGATATAACCACCAACTATGCTGAAAATTCCCTTCAGCTAAGATCATTCCCTTTCTATTCATTTGAATGGAGTTTGAAAAGAGATGTGTGACCTGTGGAAGCTTTAATGCTGGGTCTGAAAGTAGTGAAGTCTGTATGGAAATTACCTGGGGCTGATTTCCATAACTTTTTCCAGAATGTCTGGGGTTTCAGGACTGGGGAAGACCTTTCCCATTTATCTGAGCAGCCACACAGGTTGTGAATTACCATTTTCTCTCTTCTGACTCTTGATTCAACTTTTTCTTGATTTAGCTTTTCTGCAGCAAATAATGCAGCACCTGCCAGCAGGTGAGAAGCCCTTGGTTCTGCAGACCAGTGATGAGATGCTCTCATATGAAGAGCATCCGTTGCCACCAGAGGCAGGCAGGGTCCAGGTCATTGTGATGGGAAGGCTGCTGCAGCTCTGTCCTGGCTGTCTTTCAAAGGCATCACTGACACACAAGGGAACAAAGCATACTTTTTTAATCTGACAGTGAATAGAGGAGGCTGAAGAGTTCAAAGCACTGGAGATGAAGGATGGTGTCTCAGCAAAGGGCCAAAACTATCTTCAACTTCAAGCTTAATCTTCTATTAGGCAAAGAAAATACAGCACAAATTATGCTTATGTAGCACCTCTCGTGCAAACATCCCAGCACGCTTAACAATCAAATTCAAACACAATCAATCATGGAGATGTGAGCAGCGTTCACCAAGGAAAACAGAGCAAGCAAGGCTTGGAAAGAATGAGTGGCACAGCCACTGAAAGCACATGGCTTCCAAATGGTTTGGATTTGTGTGCACACGAAGTGGTGTGGGGATGGTGGCAGGTACCAAAGCAGGAAGATGGTGCTGGATATGCAGATACCATCGTGTTGTTGGTACTGCACTGAGACAGGAGGGCAAGTTGGGAAGAGAGGTCTCCCAGGTCCAAATGAGGGGTCGCTAGTGGGGTAACTCAGACCCAATGAGCGTGTGAGCACTGTCAGTGTGCTCTAAGGGGCATCAGCTGCCCTCATCTCCTCCAGACTCCAAGTAAGGAGGACCCGCAGATCCTACCCACGTGCTGCTGCATCCATGGTGAAAGAGACTCAGCCACGTGCACAAGTGAGTTGTGAGTTGTTGAGCATGACGCTTGGTGCAGATGCCTGGGGATTGCTCCTTGGAGCACATCCTCCCCGAATTATATTAGCCAAATCAACCTTACCTCTATATTTATTTGTTTGTTTGTTTGTTTATTTTGAGGCATAGCTTTTATCTTTCCTTCTCCTCTAAGAAACTTTTTAATTGTTGCTAAAGAGTTGCAGCCATAGAAAGATGCCTAGAGGTCCTATTTACTGAATTCAAGAGACTTAAACTGATGGAGCTGTTGTTAAGAAGTTAGTTCAGACTTCTTGGTGTTTCTCCACATCAAACTGCCAAACCTTTAACAGTTTATTCCTCAGTGTTGAACAGCTCAGTTGGAACCACGAGGACACTTGTGATAATTGAAGCTTCCATTGGGCTCTATCAAATGGCTGGAAAACTAAACCCCATTAACTTGCTCCTTGGACGGCTTGAAGGTGTAATTAACTTTTCAGTAACAGTCCTGCCTTCTTGTAACATGCAAACCCAATGTGAGCAGGAAATGCTTGTGAATGGGGGGCCTCATGCATGTATTTGTGAGGCTGTAATACTACTGTGGCATAGTGAGATCCGTTTACTCAGCATCTAATTGACAGCAGGTCACAGTGCTACAGCAAGAGTCTGAGGAAAATGTCACTGACTTGCGAGAAGGTCTGAAT
The DNA here is from genome assembly GCA_030625065.1 of Alectoris magna. Classification (NCBI taxonomy): domain Eukaryota; kingdom Metazoa; phylum Chordata; class Aves; order Galliformes; family Phasianidae; genus Alectoris; species Alectoris magna. Next base: position 8,529,317 of record CM060576.1, on the reverse strand, counting down.
TTCTCCACATCTTATTTTAAGTGCCTGAATTAGGTGTATATGTGCCCTCAATTCCTGGCGAGAGCTGCTATAGGTCACGATCTCTTTCCACTGACTGCTTCCCGAGATTAGGGTGTCTGCTTCCAGACAAGAATTCTCAACACTGCAGAAGGTATTAATGCTGTAATCTTGCATCACCAAGACAGATTTGCTTGCAGTCAAGTGAAATAGATCATTAACAGAATTGCTGGAATTAGATGAATTTTCTAAGTAATAAGTTGTTTTATCAAAGAACAGCTATGTGTTCTTGCTCTGATGAATACTGAAACACTGGATAAATCATGGAACTTTATGACCAGGGAAGATTCCTTCCCAGAGTTTCCACAGCTCAGGAGTAAAGATGTTCTTCCAAGGCATGTTGAAACTCACTTCAAACCTCTGATCAGGTTGCTGTGATGTCTGTGTTGCATGTCCAAGTAAGTACCCTAAGCTTTGGGTGACTGGGCATGCAGGGACAATGCTTGTCAACCATTCTTCAGCAAAATGTAATTTTTCAGTGAAAAAAGAAATTGTTTGGAGCCTTGGTTCAAATTAAACTTCTTGTTCAACTAGAAAACAGTAACAAAAAACCCCACCATTTTATCTTCATCGAATAGGCTGGAAGATTTCAGCTTGAGTCTGGCACTTGGTGAGCTTAAGGAAAAAGGTATGAAGGAAGAGAAAGACAGCCAGATCTGCTGTACCTAAACAACTAACTCCATTTAGTGTCATTTACACCTGACATAAATTGACCTGTTGTCTGTGAGGACTCTTTGGGAACCTTCTGCAATCCCTCTAGAATAAATCATCTTCCCTGGTTATGTGTAAAAGCATTTTCTACAGTTTTAAAAGGCCTAAATCCTACTTCTCTGTGTTTTTAATAAGGGAGCTACAAATCGGCTCCTCAAAAGGACTGTTGGCCTTGGCTGGTGCATGTGGCAGCAAATACATGGCATGAAACTAGAGATTCACTCTAAATCTGCAGGACACCTGGAACCCAGTTGAGCTTTGCTCACTGCGTTTGCTGGAATACATGATTTATAGAGATAATCCTCAGACATTTCAAGCTGAGCTGAAGACAGACAAATTTCCAGCCCATGCCATCAATTCCCTTCATCTGGAACAGGTGCCAAGCTTACAAAATCCTCCTGCAATGTGGTAGACACCACGGTATGCTTCATTAGCAACCAACCAAGCAACTTGCCATCTCTAGCTCACAGGCATTGAAAACAATCTGGAGATCAGAGACTCAAACCTGGGAAGCAAAGAAGGAAAAGTTTCAAAGGCAGCTGGACTCCCCCAGGAGGGGATTTAGGCAGACAATGCTGGACTCTGTAAAACCTGCTCTCAGACCTTGTTATCCTCACTCATTTGAGTGAACGCAGCTGTCTGTCTTTTCTCATTCGGGGGTACAGTGCTGTGGCTAGCAGTGCTAGGCATGGTCATGGCAGTCTTATTAAAAATAACATGTAAGAAATTGCCAAATGCCATTTACCCTGGATAAGCCTCTTAGCTAAAACTATCTGCATCTACTAGAGTTGCTTGTGTGTCAGATGACTTTGATGTATCCTTTTGCTCTTTCAGCCCAGATGTTGTCATACATTTGCTGATGATGACTGAAAATAAAAAAAAAAAAAAAAAACAACAAACCCAAACTTTCAAATGCTCTCTGGCAAGAAATACTTTCCAATCCTGTCTCAGGCGGGGTCTGGTTTCCCCATTTTTATTCCTGAGGCCATTCAGATAAATAAAAGGGCCTCGTTCATTTAGCAATTTCTCTGTTGATTTTTTATTTTTTATATTTTAAGTTAAAATGACAGCAGCACCAGTTCAATAGACAAAATAAGTCTCAAACGCCGTAATGACAGCAGAAGTGCCTGGGCACCACTGCTCTCAGCTGCAAACAGAAGTAAGAGCTCCAGGAACACTCTCTGTCTGTTTTAAGGCCCAGGCAGAAGCCCAGAAGTGGAGCAGTGAGGGCAGCCCGCCTCGCGCACCGTGTGTGGTTGTGAGGCTGTGCACAGCTCATTGCTCACTGCTGTGCTCAGCTGTGGGCCCCTCACTGCCAGACAGGCATCGGGGCCTGGAGCGTGTCCAGAGAGGGGCAGCGGGGCTGTGAGGGGTCTGAGCACAGTGGGGTCTTATGGGGAGCAGCTGAGGGAACTGGGATGGTTCAGCCTGGGGAAGAGGAGCTCAGGGGAGACCTTATTGCTGCCTGCAACTCCCTGCAGGAGGTTGTGTGAGGTGGGGGTCGGCCTCTGCTCCCAGGTAACAGCAACAGGAGGAGAGGTGATGGCTCTAAGTTGTGCCAGGGGAGGTTCAGGTTGGAAATAAGGAAGAATTTATTCTCAGAGAGGTGATGCAGTGGCACAGGCTGCCCAGGGAGGTGGCGGAGTCACTGTCCCTGGAGCCGGCACTGAGGGACGTGGTGTGGTCAGCACGGGTTTCTGGCTGCGCTCCATGACCTTGCAGGTCTTTTCCAATCTCAATGACTCTGAGCTCCCGCACCCCCTCATCGCTTTAAAGTGGCGGTCCAGCAGGGGGCGCCCGCACGCACTCATCTACCTTGCGCATGCGCACAGCCGCGGTTTCCCGCTCCCTCAGGCTCAGGGCCCGGCGGGCGCCGCGCGGGGGCGCTCGGGCGGTGGGTGGGGCTGGACGTGACGCGTACGGTGGCCGTGAGGGGGCGGGAGGAGCGGCGGGACGGGCGACGGCCGCGATGGAGCGCTTGGAGCGGTGCGCCCGCTGCCTGCGGGCCCGGCTGGTGGTCGCGGCCGTGCGCCGCCGGCTGCCCTGGTTGCTGCTCGGCCTCGTCTTCGTCGGGTCCGCCCTCAAGGACGCCGATCTGGTGCCGGAGACGCCCATGCAGAACAAACGCAACGTGCTCAACGTGTGAGGAGGGCCGGGGGCTGCGGGAGCGGGCGCTGCGGGGCTTTGCCCTCAGCCCTCTGTCCTGGGCGGGGGATCCTGGGTCAGTCCTTGGGGGGGGGGGGAGGTTGGGACGGGTAGGACATCGCCTTCCTTGGCTCCCTTTCGGATTTGGCTGAACTGATGGTTACTGAGATGGTCCAAAAGCAAGCGCGGAGACGAGACGTTTTGCGGCTTCTCTATAAGAGCAGCCTCGTTTGCCGTTCTGTGCTCCGGGGCTGTGGTCTGTTTCAACGCAGCTCTGAGCGCTTGGCACCGAGCGAGGCGGTCGGCAGGCGCAGCAGCACACGGGTGTGCCGTCTGCTGTACATCAGCACCTAACGCCGCCGTTTGTTTCTTCGTGGCTTCCTTTGTGCTCTTTTGAATTTGTCGCTCGGTGACGTCTGGCAGCCGAGGCCCTCTGGGTGTGATTGGAAAGAACGGAGGAACACGTGGAGAGTGGAATGGATGGTACAGTAAAACGTACAGAGGTGTAATTTGCCTTTAAATAGGGGACGTTTGTCAGTGCTGATGGGTTCTGAAGCGGTTCCCCCCCCCCAGATATCTTGCTGCTAGTTTGCTGGCAGCATCCCTGTTAGCAGCCTTTTGGGCTTTTAAGTTTCTCAGCCAAACAAGAACTTTTATTTTCTGTTGCTATTCCATGCTGGCAGCTATAATTGCTGTGTTGATGCCCTTCCTCTTGTAAAGTGAGGACGGCTGTCCTCAAAGCCCTGGGCAAGGGCCTGGTGGCTTTTGTTGGGAGCCTAATGAAAACGCAGAGCTTTGTTAGTGCTTGTTCTTGCCTTAGATGCAGAGGTAGTAAGTTAAGACTGTGTCTGTCTGTAGCTTGGTCACAGGCTGGAATTCCTCTGTCTTTGTTTTCTTTATTTTTCAAGAAACAAGAAGGCTATGGAGGGGGGACTGCACAGTTCCCCTCTGCCACCGCTGGTGGGAGGCAGGCTGAGTTGGAAGGTGCTGGTGGGAGACAGAAGGTTGGAGGCGTTGGTCTCTTTGCTGATTTGTACCTGCTGTGTTGTAAGATCTGAGAAGAGAAATAGTTGGGCAATAGTGGCAGAAGTAATTAGGCAATGTCTTGCTAAACAGGATAGCTGCAACTCATCAGCTTGTTTCCAAGATTTTATAGACTTCACGACAAAAACTGTCAAGGCAGGGAGCGCGTTTTGAGGTGTGGGGATTTGTGTGTGCCAGAGGAGGGCTGTCATTGGCTGAACAGAGAGCGAAGGAGTGGATGCTGCTATGAGGTTATGTCGCTTCATTGATTTTATGAGGTGATAATGGAGGAAAAATGTCTTAAGATGATTAGGGAAAAGAATCGTCCTTTCTCTGGGGTATCTTATTTGGTATGAAGAGGGTAAGGTTGTGAAAGGTTGTAAAGCAAAGTTTATTTGAGATGAAGGAGGAGGGGAAGACCAAGGGTCAGGGTGGCAAGCTGAGAATATTTTATTTGCAGCTGTTGTTTGAGTAAGGCAAAGTTGAGTGGGTTTGTAGGGTAAAGGCAATTGCAGTAACTGTACTGTGAGTCAGCTGAGAGTCTGAGTGAGGCTGTAAGTGTGAGGGAATGCTGCTTGGCAAACAGTTGAAGTGCCTAGTGAAGGAATTGGTCAGCTTTGAGACCCAAGAGAAATAATGGGGAGAGGGTTAAGACTTTAGCTATGCTTGGCTTTGAGGGCGGGAATCATACGCCTAATTTAGACAGCTCTCAGTAGTGACCTTGAAAGGCTGCTAGTTCAATTAGTGCCACGTGCCCCCAGCTCCCTCCTCCAGGCTCCTATGAAATTTCACACGTGCATGTTTCTCTCTTGGCTTTTCTCTGGCAGATATTTTGTCAAGGTGGCTTGGGCATGGACGTTCTGGCTTCTGCTGCCTTTCATCGGAGTCACCACCTACCTGTTTGCCAAGAGCAAGTTCCTCTACGGCCCCACGAGGAGCATTCTGGCAGCTCTGCGGCGTCTCAGCACGCTGCTGGTGGGCACCACCGTCTGGTACGTCTGCACTGAACTCTTCGTGTACATCGAGAATCTCACCGGCACGTGCTCTACCTCGAGTAAACTCAGTGAGCCTCAGCAGCTCTATGCCACCAAGCAGGAGTGCCATCGGAACAACGGGATATGGAATGGTTTTGATATCTCGGGGCACTGCTTTCTGCTCTCATATTGTACTCTTACGATTGTGGAGGAAATGGCTGTGCTGGAAGGCTTGTCCATAGACCGGAACTCAAGGCTGCGTGTTGTTATCAACGGCCTGTTTGTGTCCTTGTGTTTTCTCACCACGATCTGGGTGTTCATGTTTCTGTGCACTACTGTGTATTTCCACGATTTCAGTCAAAAAATTCTTGGTGCGCTGATAGGTTTGGCAGCTTGGTATGCAACGTACAGAGTTTGGTACACGAAACCTTTTTCTCCTGGACTACCTCTCCCAAATATACCTTTGGGTTCAAAGAAATACAGTTACAGCCGATAATGTTTTTTAATTTTGGATTTTTCTTTCAGTGCCAGACTAGTTCAATATAGGCATGATTACAGGCTTTCCACCGTAAGGAAGAAGGTAATGGGCTGGAGAAAACAGCCTTTACTAGCTGATGGCTGGGAGGTGATGATAAACTTTGTTTATAAAAAATTGGTACTGGAAAAGGTCTGCTCTTGGCTAGGAGTTACTGGTTGGCAAAGAAATACAAAGTTGGATTTGTTTCTCGTATTAATAAATAGGGGAGCAGATCTTCCAAAACTGACAGAGGCCTTTGCACTTTAAGACCTTAACTGACCTTAAGTTAATTCTCCCTCTATCTATTTTTATTAAAATACCAGGCATGATCCAAATGTCTTTTTTTTTTTTTTAATACTCCTACTTGTTCATCCTTAGAGGAAGTCTCTCCTAGTGACACTGCTGCTAGCTACTGCAGAATACTTTAGCCATCAGTGTTCATTTGGTAAAGCAGTATGAAGCTCGATTGTGAAATGCTAACATCTCATGTTACCAGGTGTTAAATACACCTAACAGGGGGTTGTGGCAAGTTGGTGTACGCGTGTTCTGCAGCAAAGAGAATGAATCTGAGATGTAACAGCTTAAGCAGTCTGTGACTTGAAACTGACGCCTGTCTTTGGAAAGGAAACTCTTCAGTAACAAGTCTTATCTTTCTCCTTATGTGAAGTAGCTATAATCATGTTTTGTAACTTTATTCTAGGCACAAAAAAAACCCAAGTCTATTGAGAGAGTTGGGTGTTTACTTTTATTTTCTTAATCTTATGCATTTAGCACCATAAAACTGAGTACTTTCTGGTATGTTTCTTCCAGAACAATGAAATTCCGGTGTTACGAACACGTTAGCTGAACTTGCTTAATAGCCTGCCTGGTATTGAATGAAACTTATTGTTTATCCTAAGAGCTGCAAAGCAGTGTGCTTGAAGCAGTATTTATTTTGCTTATCAGTGAATGTCAATAAGCTACTTAATTTTGATTGCACACATAGTTGTGGCTGCTTCTGATGCGTCTGGAAACCCACTACTGAATAAAACACTAATATTGTGTAATGAATAGGTATGAAATCGGATGGGTTTACTCATCGTATGAAACATTTAGCGTAGTTTTTATCTTGCAGAGCTTTTTATTATTTCATAAAGGTTTGCTCAAGTTGCAGTTGCACGAAGCTTGTGTGACGGTTGCAGTGTTGAAAGAGACAGTCAAAGAGGTTTGTAGGCACGGCTGTAACGTGAGAGGGGACCATCTGTGTGCAGCATTTGGCTCCAAGTGGTTTTGTTGAATAGGGTATGATGCAGCATAGTCAACCTTGGCACATTTTTGTTGTGGTTTTTTTTTTAACCATCTCTGCAGCTCTTTTTCAGCAAATGAGTGGAAGTATTTGCAGTAATTACAGCGATGTTAATTCCATGTTTGTGGCTTGCCTCTGAGGAAAGCTGGATTCCTTTGACTTGCCACTCCGTTCGGTGCCAAACCCGAGTTGTTTTGCAGCCTCAAAGTACAGATCGCCACGCAGAAAGAAGCTTTCTCAGGAGTTGATGTATTTTCTATCAAGTTCCTTCTTTTGTCTTTTGCAATAAATTGCCTTTAAGCTGACTCTGGGAGATTTGCACTGATCAACTCATATTGGGTTTTACTAAAAATATATTTGAACAATGCAGATTCATTTGCAGTCCTTCTTTTGATGTACTGTAAGCCTGCTCCCTCTTGACTTAAGCTGGGCTGCAAGCCACTTTCATCGTGAAAAAGGATTATATACCCAGAAGGTTTTCTGATTCATTTCATTAGATTTAAGTTTCTATTTTAGGTTATCTTTACGTAACTTTGCTACACAGACTAGGCCTGCTACCAGCCAATGCAGTTTATTTAAACCAACAGGCTTGCTGATGTTATCTTCAGTTCCACAGATGTTTTGTGCAATCACTGCATCAGTGTTTCTCTGTGCCTCAGATTAGTGTCATACAAACTGTTTATTGTGGAAGTAGTGTAGGCCACGGCTATTCTCAAACTGTATTTAAATGATGATAGAAAAACAGTTAAAATTCCAGTGTTTGTGTCTTTGTGGGTGTTTCTGGAGTCTGTAAAGGTACTTCTGCTGTTCTTCACTTCCCTGAATGATCCAGCCTCCCAGGTTTGTTTTATTTACTGAGATACAGAATAATCAGTGACCGTCTGAGCACACTGTATTTGAATAGATGAACGTGGCACAGATTCTCAAAAATAAAGGGTTTAAAACCAGCAGAAACACCTGACAAAGCCAAGATTCCTAATGTGTGCCATGCAGTCGATTACATAGACATGAACAGTTGCTCTTTGTAGCGAAGTCAAAGCCTAATCCACTGGAATAGATGGAAAAGTTCCCGTGCAGTAATACTCCTTATGAGTTTGGAAATGTTGTACAATGTGTTTCTCAGAGGCCACGTGCCAGCTGTTAGCTTACAAGGTTTCCTTGTGCTCCAGGCCTCTTCTTGGTGTCTTTTGGCTTTCGGTTAACTGGAAATCAAAATTGCTGATTTTCTGCTCATACGTTTCCCATCGCCTTTACCTGACTTCCCTCCCTCCCCCAAATAAACTTCTGTCATTAAGATAAAAATGTGGCCTCTCTATCACAGCAGACTTGCAGCCAAAGAGAAACGGTGTGAATAGCTGGATTTGGTGCTTCCTATCAAACTGGCAGATCCTTTATTTCAGCTGCCAACAGTTACTGCTAAATTGTATTTAGAGGAAAGTAGAACTTTTCAAAGGTAGATGAGTTCTGTAGTGGATTCTAAAAGTAAGCAACTGTAGTCACGTGAAACGCGGGTGTTGGCTGGTTTTGATTGGGTCTTTGTTTTGCTTATTTTATTTTATTGCTTTTCTGCATTATAGTTAATTCCAGACACTGCTTCCCTTGTTCTGCAGAGCTGTCTTTCCAGACCTATACAATTATCAGGGTTTATTTTCTCTCCAGCATATTACTGATGTAGTATTTAAACACACACAATGAAAAATTAGCAAACACATTAAAGTGTAGCTGGCATTTGGCCTGATGTGCATGAGGCAGTTCCCGCTCTTGGTGCTTTAGACATTCTCCTCTGCTAGGGCTGGTAAAGAGGGAATTTCATCTAGAATGCAGTGGAAAGTTTAAGGATTCGTTTTGCTCCTGGGGCCCATTCACATGTTTGTGTCACGGGTGGCAAAATCAGATGAATGGGAAAGCTCTTCTGTGAGATCCATTGGAACCATTCAGACTTCAAACATACCTGAAACTGATGTTTGGGTTCTTCGTGAGAGCTTTTGTTCAGAGCAGACTTGTTCTGTGAATGCTTCACTGGGGTACTGAAACTCAGGTCGTGGAGCAGCTGAAACAATAGAATCTCATTTTCTGTTTTGATGCGTGGCAATTTATGGCAACGTGAGAAACACCCAGTTATACCCTACGGTGCACTTTAATTGAAAAGCTGTAGGGGATGCTGTGATATATTAAATGTCTTGGAAAATCAGCAGTTAGTTCTGAATACAAATTCGTGGTCACTTTCCTCAGGAAAACAATGCCCGGTAACACTGGAGCTTAAAGCGTATCCCTGCAGCTCCTCTGCAGTCAGCCTTTTCCAGCTCTTTGCTTATCTCTGTTCACTCAAACCTGTATCTTGGAATTTTGTTTTTTCTCAGCTTCATCACCCCTCCTGGACTGCAGGAATAGCAACAGCTCTTTACCTCTGCTAAAAGCGTGCTTTCTCTCCTTGTGTCTTCTCCTCCTCTAACTGTTTTGCCAAAGCTTAAGGTGAAATAGGATGCTGTGGTTCCCAACTCAAAGAACACCACTGTTAAAAGGAGTTGGTCAATCACTGTAACGGAGCTTACCTGGGAAAGAGAACGTGCCTCGCTGATGGAAGCAGGACTGCCCGATGTGTTTGAACTCATGGAAGGAAATAAAGCCCCTTAATGCTTTAAGTATGCAGTGAGAATACAGAGATCGCAAGTTGGAAAACCAGAAATGTAACCGACCAAAAGGATGGATTGCAGTCCCTGAAATTTCAGGTAAGTGTGTTGTGACGTTTGAGCTGAAAGATGTATGAATTTACCCTCCGGCTGTCACAAAACGTAAGCAATATCGTGTGCCTTGTAACAACCTGAACAACTTTTCTGTAAAGCTTTGGAACTTTAATATGGCACAGTGGTTAAGATGAAGAGCCTTTCGGGAGAGCTGACTGTTAAGGGAAAGGAGTGCTCATAAAAAATGCCCTTTCTCAGTCATGCTTTTCCTGAGGAAGAGCTGCAGTTGTAGTGCATGTCTTCCTGGTATTGTAAGGCTGAATAAAGAAAAGCTTGGAATCAAAGTAAACACAAATGACGTTTTTTCCCCCTATCTCTGAAGCATTTTTCTTTGTTCAGTCTGGGTCCATTTTGCAGTTTTAGGTCACATCCTTTCCGTGATGTAATTTAATGCATTTAATCTGTGGGAAATGCTGTTGATGTCAGAGCCATAAATAGACATATCCTTATTGTAAATGTCAGCTCTCTTCTGAATTCTCCTCCTGAATCCTGCTCTGTTCTCTAAGACGTCCCCTGCTGTGTGAGGACCAGGAAGAGCCGCAGCGCCAAGAGGTTGCACACAATGCGACCGTGTCAGTGCCAGGCTTATGGGATCGTGACTCAGTGCCGGAGAAAAGTCAGCTAAGTAGGCTGTGGCTCAAAATAGTTGCCTGTGGCAGAAAGAAAACGTGCAAAATTAATTGAAAATAAAGATGATACAAATGCCACAAAGGCTGTTAGGTTTCTGTCCAAATACCGTGAATTGTTGCACTCAAACCTGGCAGGATTGTGCCGGTTCTGAGTGTCACTCCGGGTCTGCCCTGAGTGCTTTTGCAGAAGGTGGAAGCAAGCAGTGATTTAAAATATGCTTGGTAGACTCAGGGGTTGGGTGTTAGTTTAGATCCCAGCTTCTCTCAGCGCTGCACCATTACTTCAGCTTTCTTTTTGTTTCCTTTGAGTCCGAAAATCCTCCATTTTGCTCTTCTGTAGTGGTTGGCTCTTAGGTCAGGGAGTGGAAGGAAACTGCTTTGGGTAAGTGAAAATAGCAGACTATTCTAGGAGGCGTGCAGTGGAGCGACATTACTTTGGGATGTAAAGACTATCCGTGAAGCAGCTCTGGACTATGTGAAGTGCTCACCCTATGCGAAGTGCCTGCGGAACTCGCACGCACCCTCAAACCCAGTTACACTCTGTTCTGATTGCAAAGTAGCTTTATTTGGATAACCACTGCAGCTAAAAAGGATTTGGGTCACAGGAGAGAGAAGGTACTGTTAGGAAAGGGCTGAGACAGCAGGCAGTGAAAGCAGGGGGACGGACAGCGTTATTTTTAACGAAAAGCTGTCAGAGTTGTCAGTTGATCTGGGCTGTTAGTTTTTAGCAAGACTTTCTTCTCCATTCCTCTGCTGCTCTTTCTCAGAAGGTGGCGGTGGGAAGGGCTTTGTCTACTGGCGCAGTTCCACACAGCCCACGGGCTCCTGACCACAGAACTGTCCCTGTGAAAGCAGTCGGGTATCCCCAGCTCAGCACCAGGGGCAGGGAAATGGGACATCCAGAAGAAAGCAAAGGGGTAGAGTGGTAGAGAGGAGCAGAGGAAAGGAGAACTTAAAGTAGGTCGTTGTGCATAGGAGGAAGACAAGAAAAACAGCATTGTAGGCTCTTGAGCAGTCAGGGGAGGTTGGTTCTTTACTCATCAATACCGTTCAACACCGCAGCCAAATGGAAATAATTTGCTCAGGCAGTGGCAAATGCCCTCTGCACATACAGCTCTGCATGCAGCACTCACATCTCTGCAGCCTCTGCTTTGCCCCGTTCCTGCTGCGTGCCTTTGCTGCAGTGATAGACATCTGTGTTCTGACAGAGCAATTGTTCGTCTGAATTATTTATGGCATACGTGGTATTCTTTGTTTCGCTGAGGCATTTAAAGCAGGCTGTTTTCTCTGTTTAATCCTTCAGAGGAAAGCGTGTAAAATGGAGAATAAAAGATAATGGTAGTAAATGTGATTTGGGCACATTGAGAAATCAGCATGAGCAGGGAGAAAAGGAAATTTGTTTCTCATGAATGTGCTTTATTTGAGAACACAAGTTCAAGGCTTTTTGCTACTGCTTAAAGCCTCAGATCCCGTGTTGGAAATGGCTTTTGTCTGAAACCACTAGGATTTAATCAGTGAGGCCTTGCTTTAAGAAATAGTTTAAGGGTATTATGGGACCGCAACGAATGGGTTTGGTTTTGATCTCCATGACAGTGAATATATCAGTGTTTTCACAAACTGCTGTTTTCTGTTTGCCATTCTCAGGTGCAGAAGTCCTTAATTTCTTGTAACAGCAGAAATAGCTTCCTCTTGCTTGAAGGAGCAGCTCTTACACCATCCTCTCTTCTCCTTAGCTGGGAGATGAAAGCTCCTGGTCTCCAGTTGGGTGGTAAGGATACTTTTTCATCCAGAAACACAGCAAGACTCGGCAGTCAATTTCCTACAGGGCCACAAGCCGGTCACTAGGTAATCTTAGCCCTTGATCTCGGTTTCTTTGGCAACCTGTGACAGGCAGGCTTAGGCTGTATGCTCTGTTCCTTGCTGTCCGACAGGCTTTATTTTGAAAACTTTCATTCTGCATGAAGCGGTCTTCCCTGTGCCTTGTCAAGCAGAGGAGAAGGCTGTCAGCCAGGCAGTACTGACCACGTACGTTTTGATCATTGAAGAAGTGATCATTGTGTGCTGGGTACCCACGGTTTGCTCAGTGTCGTGGAGCTCCATCTGAGGTGTTCAGAAGGGTTTGGATTTGACAAATAGTGACTTATCTTCTCCCCTCTTGTAATTACAAGTTCAGCATTTTAGCACATGTTAAGGTTTTTACAGCCTTTAGGTGCCTGAAAGCACGACTGCTTCTAAACCTAAGAGATTTTGAGGGCTAGGAACATCTTCCCATACAAGGTAAGAGGCTCCTCAGTACTAGGCTGGGACTTGGTGCATGAAAGGGAAGGAGGGCTGTGAACAGGGCTGGATCAGATGCACAGGGATGTGGTGCAGGATGATACAGCACAAGTTGTTTGTTCCGTCTCATGCAGCTACAGCAGCGCATCACTGGTAGCAGGCTGCCACACAATTGGTCAGCAGCAAATTGTAAGGTATCCAAGAGCAGGCATTTGCTGCAAGTCAACCCTATATCTCAGGGTGTCTCAGCTTCCAGCCTTACCCCTTGGGTGCTGCTGCCCACCCCTTGCTGAGAGCAAAGCATAAAGTTCTGGAGTGAAAAAACAGATTTTTGCTGTCATTTTCATGTTTCTGTGTATAGAAATTGCCTCGGGCAGGGACTATCGCAGCACCAGGCTTATGGGGGTGTAGAAAGGTTCTCCAATTTTAATGAAACTAAAGGAAAGGAGAAGAATTGATGAGGCTTAGATCAGCTAGAGAGAAAGCAACCTTTTATTATGACAGCCCGTAATCACCGCAGGGCTACTTCATAGTAAGTCACTAATCTGGATCGATTGGGGTGGTGACATTCATCTCCTGGTTCATTTCAGCACAGTCCTTAACATCAGACCAGCCTCTGCTGTCACTGTAATTGCCTTTTATCACTCTTGGAGATTGCTTTTCCCTGGAGAAAACTTGTGGTATTTTTTCATTACCAAGGTAGGGAAACAAGGCTCAGCAAGAGAGAGTTGCACTGTATGCACTGATTTTTCTTTTATTTGGTCCAAAACAAAGGCTTGTTTGCGAGTAGTACTGATCAGCCTGTACAAAACTCATCACCACGGCATCTGTGGCTTTCCAGCAAAGTGTGAAGCAACGTAACAGCCAGCTGTCACATTTTGGTCTGAGCTGAGCTGTGCATTGCACTAGATGTTGGCTCTGCCTGGCATCCTTATAACAGCTGCATTATAACAGAGTGCTCTGCAACGGAACAAGAACCTATTTGGTGCAGTGTTTTTATTTGCTCTGTGGGAGTATTTGCTCTTGTTCCCTCTGAGTTTTGTGGCTTTTTACCCCAATTACTATTCCTTTCTACATTTGGTGCGTATATTTAATTGGCTCTTGGAGATCACCAGGGAATGTGTCTGCAGAGCAGCTTACAGAGGGAAAGGGGTGAAATCCATGGTAAGGGTTTTGTTTCGGTGTATGCAACGTATTTTGGGGAATGTAGTGTCATGGACATTGGTATATTCTTACACCTTTCAGATTAACAAAAGAGATGTCCTCACGGAACCCCCTGCTTCCCTCTTCAAAAAGAAGCAAAAGAACTATTTTTTCCCTGTAGTCATTGATACCATGGAACAAATTGGTAACCATATTTGAGGGAGCGTGTCTGACGTTTCACTCAGTAGCTTTAGCTACAGGTGCCTGCACAGGTAGTGGATTTGGGTTCTCACACACAATAGTGTGATCTTCATCACTGGGGGTAACATGTTTAACACGGTGCTTTTGCAGCTGCACAGGTCGTGTTCCAGAATTATGTCAGACCAGCCCATACAATCACGACAAACACAGTTCAAGTTTGTGCATTTTGCTTTTGCCTGATCCCTCCCCGCGTGCTCAGCTCCTGTAACTCCCGCTCGGCATCCACAATTCCATGACTGCCAGCTCGTATCAAGAACCAAAGCTCCTGGGAAATGCTGCAGCTTTCCAAGACAGAAAGATCACTTCTGAGTTGGAGGCATTGCCACGCACATTGCTCCAGCCACACTTGGCATACGTCCCCAAGCCTACAGATGAAGCGTTACTCGCAGGGATCACCAGGATGCTCTGAAAACCAGCCAGAGGAGTGCTTACTGAAATGACTGCCTTGTAAGAGGAATAAGCTTTGTTTCCATGTGAATTTTATACTAATACAACACAAAAGGACAAGCACGAACCACCTGCGCATCCTGCTGCACGTGGGCATGCTTTGAAATTAGACTGGAAGTTTGCTGAACACATTTAGCAATGTGAAGCAGTTACTCCTCCCATATGGTTTATTGAAGATCTCAGTTTTCAAAGCATGAGTAGCAGTGAGGCCCATTATTCTTTCCAACATGCAAAAGGCACAAAAAAAGTCATAAATGTCATTCTGTGCAAAGTGTCTCTAAGAAAACACACGGCGAGGAAACGACAGAAAGGAGCCCCCAGCAGAAGAGAAAGCCAAAGGGTCTTCAGAAAAGTGCTGACAGTTCTGGAAATGGTGGTCCTTTTTCAGAGTCCAGATATGCTCAGGCGGTGAAAGATGCTTTGTGAATCCATGAAAGGAAACTCAAGACGGAGGCAGAAGGCTAAAACAAAGATCCCCTTCGTGTGCTCAGGGTGGAAGTCAAAATCATTTGTCTCAGGAGAAAAACGTGGCAGTTAAAGACAGGCATCCAATTCTTTTTTAGAAAAAGCCCACCAAAACCAGACGTAGAAGTGGATGTACGCTAAGAGCAGCTCCGTAAAAAACATTCTTTTTGATGGAAATAATAATAATTAAAAAAAAGGGTAATTGAAGAATGCAAATCCACCTTGACCATGACCAGCTACTGCACCTTGCCCCCAGAAAAGCCTTCAAGCACAACACTGGCTTCTAGAAGAAGAAAGTCCCCACTACTTGTATGTGTGAAAGGTGGCCGGTGAACATTCTGGAAACACAAACAGGGCTGAGTATCCAAGTCCCACTGTTAACCTGGGTGTAGGGAGCTCCTCGAGGTGCCCATCTCCCCTTGGAGCTGCACCGGCAGCGCTTCCCGGTGGGTGTGGGGAGCCAGGCCAGCCCCCGAGCCTCCCGCCGGAGTGGAATACTTAAACCTAACAAAGGCATTTACAAGTTGATGCATTTTTGTTGTTGTTATTTCCTTGCAGTATACTTTTCTACTTCTAGACTATGGAATGTTACATTAAACAATATTATTATTCATACTTTGCCTCAAATTTCATTACAGTTACTGAGGCTTCGTCATAATTTCACACAGCACAGAAACACCAAACTAAACACCAAGCTGCCAGCATTAGATGTATTTTTTCTTTAAGTACCAATAAGCAAAATATCCCATTCCCCCCAGAGATCCCATCAGGAAGGAGGCTCCGAAGAAGGAGGGAGGTTTCCGCTTGACCAGCCTGAAGGCATTGGGTACCACTGCAGAGAGCAGTGTGGTATGTATGTCTCCCAAGACTTTCCTGAAGGCAAAGCGTTTTTGTATCCTGTCGAAGAAGGACTGTAGGTTAGGTCTGCTGCCATCTTCCCAGTATTTCTTAGAGAGTCCTAGAAACTTGAGGCGATGCAGGGTAGCTCCTAACAAGATATCGGCCAAGGTAAAGACACATCCGCAGAGCCAAAGTTCACACTTCTGCCCTGGAGAAACAAGTGACAGAAGAGGAAGGGTGAGAACAGATCCTCGGGTGGATGCTTAAAGGCTTGCTCAAAAGCTCCACGAAGGCAATAGGTTTTGGATTAGACTCCAAATCCTTTTCTGAGCATTGTGATGTCCCAGAAGACCAGACCTTATCTGTCAGGAGGCCACGTGGTGCCACAAAGCTGGGAACACGCAATGGGTATTTATAACCCACATGAAGATACAAATCAATATCTGCAAAATAGCTGCGTTGTGGTTCAGTGACCACTTTTGCTGCTTTAATGCTCAGAGAGAGCAACAGCATTTGTCCTTGGCTGCTGCTCAGCGATGCGAGCTGTTTGAGAGGTGGCATGGTAGCATGTCCTATTTTAAGGATGTGAGAAATCCTTGGGAACCAAAACCATTTGCTGGCCCAAGCCTGGCTGTTCTCCCTGCGTGCTGTTGGGGAGGTCCTGACTCTATCCCCTTTCTAGCACTTGGACACCAAATTGTTTCAGTGCCAAGAGCCAGGTTTTGGGTACAAGCAGAGCTCAGTATGAGTGCTGGGCATGAGAGAAGGTACCATAGCTCCCCTAGTAGTGGTGACCCTGGAAATAACCTCACCCAGGATATGTCCAGGAAAAATCATGCTGGAAGAAGATGGCTCAGGTCAAGGTAGTGTTAAATGCTCTCCCAATGCCCTTTCGATGCTAACAAGCAGGAAATAAAGGGAGGTACAGGAAAGGAAAAAACTACAAAAGGGGCACAAAACCTGGGTGCCTACTGCACGGGGCTGTGCCCTGGACTTCCCTGCTTGTTGCACTTTGCAGGCAAGCAGTGGAGCTGGGATGCTGCTCAGCACCTGCCCAGCAAATCTCAGAAGCAGAAGTAAAGCACGGTAAGTGGTAAGAATTCCAGTTCCTGCTCTCTCCAGACTGCACAGAAACATTATCCTCCCTTGCTGGATCTAAATGAAAAGGAGACCCTCAAAATGCTGTGATGTGCTGGGAGGGGGAGGTGGGATCTGCTGCTGGCCATAGGGATAAGGATCTGTGCTCTGCACAGATGCTCTGCACTTGGGATGCTTTGCACCAAATCCTTGATTTTGGAGCTCTTCCACTGCCCTGTGCAGTTAGTATTGCTGTGTGAGGCTCTGCTTAACAGACAGGGTGGAAGGCCGGTGCCTCATGGCTGTTAAACCAGGGGGTGGCGAGAGGCAGCCCTGTGCTCAGGCACAACTGAAGCTGAGCTGCCTGCAGGGCCAGGCCAAGGGAGTTATTGCTAATTAGCAGGCCTCGTTTGTACCAGCCTGGCGGCCTGCCTAATCCTGCCGGAGGCACAGCCTGAGTGGACAGATTGCCTGGGCCTAATTAGTCAATAAATATTTTCAGCAGCTAATAAATTGCGAGGGTGCTGCGGCTGGAGCCTGCTGGGGGCTGCGTGGCCCTGGGTCTGGAAGGTGCAGGACCTGGAAGTGGGGGGCACCGCACCTGGCTGGGGGGCCTGTGTGCTTCCTGAGGACTGAAGCAGCTCTGCAAGAGCATCCGGGCACCAGAGGGCACCTAATGAGGCTGAAACATGCTGAATCCCCCCCAGCTCTCAGGTCAGTTAGTGAGGGTGTCTGCTGGATGCAATTAGGCCGCTGCGTGGTGCCTCACTGAGGCCTCAGGGTACGCTGCAGCCCTGTGCTGTGCTCGTGGGCCCCATGACGCACAGCTGCCCCTTATTAACACCTCTGGGCTGTGCTCCATCCCTGGCACCTCCGGCTGTCCTGGGGTTAGGGGCCCTGCTCCAGAGGGATGCTGAGGTGATGGTGGGACAAGTGATGCGCGGCTGTGCCTGCGCTGCCAGGGCTGTGGGGTGGCTCTCAGCGGGTGCTCGGCGGTGTTTGTGTGAGGTCAGGGCAGGCCACAGCCACTCCAGCCCTCCTGCTGCTGACTGACGCACAACCTGCACAGCTGCCACCTCACTGGGCCCCCTCAGTGCCACCAGGCTTCCTGCTACGTGCCATGGTCCGGTGCTGTGAGCTGGGTGCCCGGGGAGGTGGGCAGGCAGAGAGGACTTGCAGGTGACACACATCCTTGGTGGCACGGTGCCAAATCCTCCTCCCCCCATAAGGCGATGGGCACAGAACAGGGACTGCAGGGGAACATGGGACGTGTCGCCACACTGCAGTGACTGCAGAGCTCCTGCAAAGCAGCCAACAGGATGGGGGTCCTGTGACGTGTGGGGGCTACCTGGAGGTATTCTGGAGGTCAGCAAGGCAGTGACAGCTGTGTGCCCTAAATGGGAGAGCCACAAATGGTCTGCAGTGGCCCCTCTACTGTGAGTACAAGCCCCATGGAGCTCAGGGTGGGCTTTCACAGTGTGCAAAGCCATTGGGCATCCCCAGAGCAGCACTTTGTCTGAGCACCACCCAGTGCCTACCTTGGTACTCCAGCTTCCTCTTCTCCAGCTCAGCTTCAATCTGGTCCAGCACCATTCCCAGCTCCCCCAGGATTTTCTTCAAGTAGTTCACATTGTCGTGCTCCAGGATCTTGGCCTGGTGGAGAGCAGTAGTGAGACGGATGGACGGATAAATGGCTATGCATCCCCACAGCCATGCCCCACCACCAAAGAGCCCTGTGCGGCTCTGGCCAACTCACCATGAGCTTCTTCTGCTTGGAGAGGTATGGCTCTGTCAGTGGCGGCTCCTCCTCGTGGTCCAGCTTCATCAGTTCCGTGCTGGCGTTAGCCAAATGCCCTGGGGGGAGATGGACAGAGGGGCTGCAGGATCTGTCCTCCCACTGGGAGCTGTTGGCTGTGTGTGAGGGCAGGGATGAGCTGAGGGCAGGCAGGAGCTGAGGCTGCTGGAGTGTTCCCTGGTAAGCTGCAGCCTTGCCATCTTTTACAGCAGGAAAATGGTTTGTTTGGTGGGCTCAGCAGGCTGGAAGTACAGCTTTGGAGTTCTCCCATCCCACAGGTTAGCCTGGGAAGCAGCCGAGCTCCCTTCAGAGAGCTTAATTAAGAGGGATTTGCAGGCACAATCTCTGCTGTTTTGTTTGAAAATGAGACTTTTTGATGCATTAAACAGCTTTGAAGTGCTGCTCCTCTGTGTTAAAAAGGAAAAAAGAACGGACTGTGTGGCTCAGCTTCCTCTGAAGCCACTTTCCCCATCTCTGTTGACAGCACAGATCAGCCCCACTGGGTGGGCTGTGTGATGCAACACCAGGAAGAAAATGGGTGTCTGCCCCAAAGCACTGACGGGAGAGATGGCAACAAAACCAAGGATGGGGTCAGATTTAAGCAGCATAGCTGGTGTTTGATTCAGTCTCGCTGTCTGCCAGGCCTTTCCCAACAGCAAAGCTCGGGTCCAGACAGAGGAAAATTCAGATTCTGGTTCCCCTGGCATGGCCTGGGGTGCTGCTGAGGCTCAGGGTTTGCAGCAGAGATCAGGTTTCGGTTAACTGCAAAAGTTGCTAATTGCTAAACACCAGCAGACGTGTTCACACAAGTCCAGAATGACAGAGACTGCCTGCTGCAAGAGCTCCTTGCACAGGGCAGCCTCTTCCTCTCTGCAGTGCACAGATGGAGGGATTCAGTAGGAAAAGACTCGAGGGAGAGGAAAAGGTAATTGACCTCCATGGATGGGAGTCTTCCAGCACTTCTGCTCTGCCCATCGTCAGCCTTGAGGGTTTGCCTCTGACTGCCCAGAGCTACCAAGCTGTTCTTTCCCTGTCCTGAACCTCTGACTCTGATTTTTTTTCCTGGAAATTATTACAACATCAGCAAGATGCAGAGCTGGTCTGCAAATCAGTGCCTGCCTTCCCCTGCCTCTGTGGCACAGCCAGAGGGAGCTGCATCCGTGCGCTGGGTGCAGCCCCACTGGCAGTGCACTGGTGAGCCCCATGGAAGGGGTCTGGGAGGGAACTCACAGCACAGGAGCCTGGGAGGGAACCCATAGCACAGGAGCCTGAAGGCCAAAGATGCAGGACAGGACCATGGGCACGCCTGTGTCTGAGTCAGGTTCCTGGCCTGTCCTGTGTCAGTTTAACCCCACAAATCCCAGGTGCAGGCTCTGGCTGCATGCAGAGGTTCTGGGGAGGCAAGCTGGCTGCTTTAATGTTATGTTCGCAGCCTTGGAGGTCAGAGCCATGCTGTCACCATGTGCATCCCCACTCTGATGAAGTGGGTCCCTGGGCTCAGCTGTTCTTATCCACCTGCCCAGGTACAGCTCTTGGGTCTGTGGAGCAGGAGCAGAGCTGGACAGGAGGGTGGCTGTGCCTGGGCAGGGAACAGAGCAGTGGCCGTGCCGGCAGGTTTGGGTTTGTATCGGGTGCATTTGCTGCCTTTGCAAATCATACTTGTGCTGCCAGCATTACCCTGCAGGGAAATACAGCATTTCATTGCCTTGGCCCCATCAGGGCATCAGAAGGTTGGGAAAGGCCTCTTGCAAGGGAGCTAATGGAGGGAAGGGAGCAGGGTAAATGGAAGAACAGGATACAAAATGCAGAGTAACACTTTAGGGCCGGGATAAATTGCCTGAAGCTGGGCAAACCTCCTCCTGCCAGGCACCATCTGTCTCCATCCTTGTTCCTTCCAACAAGAGCTTGGCTCTGCCAGCGTGGGTGTGGGAGACACCAGGGTGCAGCCAGCAGTGGGCTCTGCACTGCCACACAATAGCAAAATTCCCAGTTTACCACCAGGAGCCTGCACTGGCTGTTAGGGTTCTCTGTTCCCACGGGTACTCTGAGCTTTCCAGCCACCTGTCCTTGGCTGATAACTCACAGGGGGGCTGCCTGCAGACGGAGCCTACCAGACAGGAGGTGCAGGCAGGAGTCCTGCCAGCTCCCTGCCCCAGAGGTGACTTACTGCGGATCTCAGCAGTCGCGTACTTTGGGATCATGGAGTCGGTGGTGAGCTCGGGGTGCAGGATGCAGCCATGCGTGTAGGCATCCATTGGCAGCGAGTCCAGCAGCTCCCTGTATTGCAGCACCCGCGAGTGCAGCAGGGTCCCGGGCTCAGGGATCAGCTGGGGGACGTTCTCTGAAAGGGGCAAATGGAAAACGTGTTAGAGGTGCTGGAACTTTTGGGGACAGGTATTCATGGGCCCATAGCAGAAGCTGTTTGATGTGGCTAACAAGGGAGTGGATGACAAAATAAGGAGCTGAGCTATCTTCCCTCAGTGCCAGGACAGCCCCTCTCCCCAGGGCTGCGCACCTCCTCGGTTTGTTGGGTTTTATTCACCTCGGCAGGGCGGCAGCTTGTATCGTGCTCTTTTTTATTACATTTACTGCTCAAAATACACAACAGATGACACCAGGAGGGAAACATTGCTCTTGTCTCCCCCAAGAACATCAGGAGCATTTCTTTATGGGATCATAAATGTTTATGACTTTTGTGGATAGTTAATAGAGAGTGAGTGAATTTACTGCTGGGACTCCGAGCTGGGCTGTCTGCAGCACAGAGCTCTCCATGAGCCAGCAGCTGGGGCTAGCAAAGGGCACAGCAGCAGATGGACTTTTGCAGATGAGGCCAATGCTGCTGCTTAATTAAGGAACTGAAACAACGGCTCTGGCCCCACTGCAAGACTGGCCCAGCAGAGTCATCCGTCACTGTTGGCTGACCTCGGTATCACCAGCAGAAAAAGTCAGTGCTTCCAGTCCTGGGAGCAAAGCTGTGTGAGCATACTTCCTTATACAGGCATTTCCAAGCTCTGCACACTGTTGCAAGGTGGGTGCTACCTCCTTGGACCAATGCAGGGACAGCCTAAGGATGCTCTTCCCACTTAACATGGGTGGGTGAAGGCTCTAGAAATGAACAGGTAGGTGCAGAAGGGAGTGATGCTCTGGGCCATCCTTCCTCTTCCCAGGTCTTCCCACAAGGCACTTCTCAGCTGAAAGGTGAGGACGTGCACCTGGCTGCAAAACTTCAAGGGCAGGAGTTTTTCCAGAGCTGCGGGGAGGGAGCACAGTGTTCTGCTGTGGCAACAAAACACAAGTGACAGTGGAAAAATTTTGTTGCCAACTCCTGAAGAGAAATACTTCCAATGTTTTGGAGGGCAAGGGAAGAGGCAGGAGAAATCGAGCTGGTAGCTCTGCTGGCTTCCAGCCACCAGTGCAGGGGACACAGCTGTTTGCTCCCCCCAAAACAGAGCGCAGTGTCTCCTGGTAGAGCCATAAATCCCCACCGTGCTCAGAGCTGCACGTCAGAGCTGTGGTCCCTGCCACCACGTCAGCCCACATCCCCTGCTGGGGACAGCATTCTGCCAACATATGCCAGGTCACCTGCTCTCCGTAGGGACCGAGCTACAGCACGGAGCAGTGTGAGGGCTGCACCATGCAGCAATGTTCCCCAAGGATGTGGGGCTGCCCCATCCCTGGGGCCGCTGCTGTGAGGGCTCCTCCATGGGGCTCTGGTGTCGGTCTGTCTGTCTGTCATGCCAGTGGCAAGGAAGTGCCGTGCCTCTGCTGAGCATGATGGCAGTCAGGCCAGGCAAGGACAGCAGCTGAGCTGGCTTGGTGCCTGTGCTTGGGGAGATATTTTGAGATGCTTTTGATGTCTCCGCTGCAAGGGTGATGGATGCTGGGGCGAGCGTCGTGATGCCGCAGCCAAAGCTGCGTGCTGGGCTTTGAAGTCTCCCTAGCGGTGCATCCCAGTGTGTCAGCCCACAGATTTGGGAAAACGTGGACTAAGGGGCTGGAGATGCTACTTGCCAAAGCGGCTGCATGAGGAGCAGCCTTGGAGCTCAGCATCCCAGCTGCAGCCCTGCTCCAGGAAGACACAGGAGTTCCCCCTCTGCTGTTCCTTCCTCTGGATCTCTGTCACATTGTCCCTGGTGTAAAGACCCTGGTGAGATGCCACCACACACCATGGGCTCCTAAAGCCATGGAAATGGGAGGAAGGGGTCAGTTTGGGACCATAGCCTCAAAGACGGAAGGGCAAACCCAGCTGCGGCTCTCCCAAATCCCCCTTGCAGCATTTCCAAGGGATGTCTGAGGATTTCTGCTGCAAATCCTTCATTTTGATAGGAAAAAATGAAAATTTGAGGTGAGTGAGCCAAAACTTTCTGGGGAGAAATGAGTGCATTTGGCCAACAACATTTGAATCAGCCCTACGCTTCTGCTGAGATGAGGCCTGACACATGGCTCTGCCCCCCGTTACCTCCGGTAAAGTTCCTCTCCATGTAGTCGATGATCTGATTGTAGTCACTGATGATGTTGTCCCGGTGGATGATGACAGGCACCTCCTCGCCCAGGTTGAGCCGCATGAACCAGGGCTCCTTGTGCTCCAGCAGCGGCATGCTGACATCCCGCTCCTCGCAGGGCAGCCCCTTCTCAGCGATGACCAACCGCACCTGCAGCGGGGCACAGAGGGACAGCTCAGCCCCGCAGCCCCAGAAGTGCCTGAGCCCACTGGGCACGGTGCCCCTTGCGCAGCGGTGTGGCAGTCAGTGTGCTGTCACACATGGATGGCACACACGTGTATCAGATCACACACCTGGTCTACAAGAAGCCAAGCAGCTCTTAGCAGGGGGTAGCTGCAAAATCCAGGCAGCAGAGCGAGGATCTCCATTCCTGGCAGTAGAGGGAACATCACAAAGGAGACCCACAAGCATCCGAACTGTGCAGGGTCACCTCTGTCAGCCAATGGCGCTGTGACACCGGCTGGGGTGAGGGCTCTGGGAGGGCTGAATCCCGGCCCTCAGCCCCCAGGTGTGGGTGATCAGTGATGGGGCTGGGAGTCCCACCTGGGCTGGGCAGCAGCACCGACCGGAGGAAGAGGAGGCTGAAGCGATGCTGCCCCTTGCTTGCAGTGGGTGCTGCAGCTCAGCTGGAGGAAGCCCACACAAGAACCCAGGTATGTCCTTCTCTTGGGGTTGGGCTCTGGCTTTTCTGGGCATGTCTTGAGCAGGCAAAAGGCTTTGCTTTGGGGAGGATTCCAGGCACTTGCTGTGCTCCAGGGTGTCCTGGCAGCAAGGAGAGTTCTATGGGGTATCTTGTCCCCCCTTTTCCTTGCTGGTGTCCCGCATTGCCCGTTTGTCCCCATGCATTTCCACATACAGCAGCCACCCAGGGACATCACACAGCCCTCTGTGCCCCTTGGTGCCCCAATGCCTGGTTTCCTCCTACTCTGTGCTCTTCTCCTGTTCTGCATGGGCCCATCCTTGACAGTTGGACCTGATGATCTTAGAGGCTTTTTCCAAGCTTAGTGATTCTATGAAGCTCTGGGCTGGCACCAGCCCATTGTGCAGGTGGGAACGCTGGCTCCAGCCTTGGGCACCTTGGGGCATCACATGCAGCCCAGCATCCTCCTCTTGCTGCTCTTCTCTGTGCTCGTTGTGAATCTGCACTCAGGAATCTCACTTTGGGCTTCTGGGCGGTTAAAAAAACCTGGCCGTTGTGAACCAGGAGTGTCATACAGGCCAAAAAATCCTCGAGGGGACGTTGGAGAGCTGTGTCTTACAGAACTGCTGAATGAAGGAAAATCGCCTGTTTTCCTCCAGCTGATGACAGCTAAAAATGCACCTTAACACCTTAATGAGCATTTCTATGAGTACTTCAAAGTTCTGGGGGAATCAGTCATTAAGTTTTTAATAGCTGACCAATTATTTTCTTTTCTTTTAAAGTCAAACAAGGAAAAGCCAGGTTCCCTCGGTGGAGATTGTGCCTCGGAGGGGAGGAGGATGCTGGGAGCAGAGCCCAACAAGGGGCTACCATATCTCCCCTCAGCTCCCCAGTCCCTTTCATCACCAGTACCTTGGAGTGGGGTGGCAGGGGCTGAGGGCTCCCAGGGTGCCCCAGGGAGGGGTCCTGGGGGATGTCAGCAGCACAAGAATGAAATGATCCCCCTGTGGCAGCCCCGGGAGCATGGGTGGACGGGATCGGCATGGTGGCCCTGCTGCATCAGTCGCCTGCGGGTCCTTTGTGTGCAGAGCACACGGGGACATCCCTGCTCGCTGTGGGGCTCCAGGGGCCTCATGTTGGGATGGCTTTGTGCTCCCCAGGCCCCCCAGCAGCTCACTGCCCACCTGACATTGATGGCATGGGGATGGCAGAGGGCCTGGCAGAAGGTCGGCTTTAAGGCACTGCTGCCATGCTGCAAAATGAGCATTGGGGGTCACCTGGAAAATGTGATTTTGGGGACTGCCTGGCTCCCGTGTCTTGCTCAGAGCTGGAGCACCTCTGGAGTGAGATTTTCTGGGCCCTGCTGCAATGCTGGGGCAAACTGCTCCCGGCACGGGGCTTTGTCCTGTGGTCCCCACAGCTGCAGGGTGGTCTCAGCCTTTGTCTGCGTTTTGCCTGCGTTTGGCTGTGAGCGAGCACAAAGCCGAGGCGTCTCCCGCTGCAAACCCCGGGCTGAAAGCAAAAGAAGGGTTTGGCTGAGCCCCCCCCCCTCCCTGGGGAGATGCTGATAAAACACATAAATGAGGGTACAAAAGGGCCAACCGGGTGCGTGCTGCTCCCCTCGCCCACCCTGGGAAACAGCTGCTTGCGGAGCCGTCCTCCCGAGCCAAGGGTACGCCCTGCCCGGCACGGTGATTCCTCCCGGGTAGCCGGCCGAGCCATTACCTTTTGGGAGCTGAAGGACTGGGTCCAGTGGTACAAAACCAGCCTGTCCTGGGATCTGAGAGCGGGGTCCGTCGGATCCTGATTTTCCTCCCCCTCCTTGGATTTCCCCGCGTCGTTCTCCAGCGCCGAGATGGGCCACCAGCTGCAGTTGGTGGGAGTAACGTTATTGGGAGTCGCCATGACAGCCTGCGAGCGGAGGGGGACGATGGAGGAGCCGCGCTAGCCCAGCATCACATGGGCTCGGCGAGCAGCATCACTCCTGGGGCAGCTCCATCTCACTGTGCTGGGGCTGGGCAGCGGGCGCGGAGCTGGGAAGGGGGAGTGCGGCCCCACGGCTCCTGGCAGGGCTCCCTGGGGAGCGGGCATGCTCGTGGCATTGCTGCCATGGGAGGGTGGTGCTCCCACTGCCTGCCCAGCGATCCGGGGCAGCCCTGGCCTGAGTTATTTTGCTGCAGGCATTCAGGTTTTGTGCTGCTTTTGACGTGGTAGATAGGTAATGAAGAGCTGCATCAATAGATGCTGGCTTTAAAACGTCCAGAGGTTGTCTTGCTGGCTTAGAACGTTGCACAGGAAAAGCAGCAGTGGTTCTTCAGGGACGTGCAGTGTGATCTGGGGAGAGGGCAGATTGGTTTCTGCCTGGTGGGTGCTGTGCACTGAGGCTGAAGCCCTGTCCTGCACCAAAGCAGAATTGGCCCTGGGTTGTTTTCAGAAGGTCAGGGTGTGGGGACACGTGTATACACCTGGGGAGCTGCGCTGCCTGCAGCTTTGCCATCTGAGCACTGCAGTGTTCCAGCAGAGGTTTGCACACCCCTGCACAGCAGCCGGCACATCTCTGGCTGCACAGCATGGAAAAATGTGATGTGTTCAATGGCCTTGGGGATGCCCATAGGGAAATGATGATGCTCCAGGGCTGCAAAACCACACTGGTGGCACTCACTGCTGCTAAGCATATTGGTGAGTGGGACAGAGCTGGCCCCAGCACCAGGCAGTGGTTTTTGGGCTCCTTTTGCTGGAAAGCGGCACCTCTACCTTAGGAAACAGGAGTAATATTGAAGCAGCAACAGTCTCCCCCCGTGGATTCGTGTCCGCAAAGCTCCATCTAGCGTACATCTGGGGCTGGTGGTGGGACCGGTGCCATTTAACATCTTTATAGGCAACATGGACAGTGGGATCCTCTGCACCCTCATCAAATTTGCAGTCAATACCGAACTGAGTGATGCAGCAGACACAAGGAGGAGAGGGAGCTGTTGGAGCAGGTCCAGAGGAGGGCCACAAAAATGGGCAAAGGGCTGGAGCACCTCCATGTAGGGCAAGTGAGACAGCCTCATAGGACAGGGTGAGGGAGCTGGGGCTCTTCAGCTTGGCGAAGAGAAGGCTATGATGAGGCCTTATAACAGCATTCCTGTACTGAAGGGGGTCTACAGGAAAGATGGGGGGGAACTTGTTGTAATGGCAGATAGTGAGAGGATGAGGGGAAATGGTTTTTAACTGGAATAGTGTAGGTTTAGACCAGCTATTAAGATTAAATTCTTTTCTGTGATGCTGCTGAGGCACTGGGACAGGTTGCCCAGTGAGGTTGTGGATGCCCCCCTACCTGGAGGCCTTCAAGGCTGAGCTGGATGAAGCTGTGAGCAGCCTGGTCTAGAGGGAGGTGTCCCTACCTGCAGCAGGGGGGTTGGAAACAGATGATCTTAAAGGCCCCTTCCAAACCAAACCAAACCATTCTGTGATTCTATGAAACTATATACAGTTTTTATTAGAAAACTAAACTATATCATGTAAGAAGATGTTTGATGAAACACAAAACAGTAAAAATATGACACAAATGAGCCATTTAAATTTGTGATAATGCTTGGCTTTGTGATTATTTATGGCTTTCAATTACGAATACATCATTTCGGCCATAGGTGACATTTTCTTAGGAATACATAAGTAGTGTTCCAGGTATCCTGTAACATCTTCAATGCCGATGTCATCTGTGTAAGGGTGAGCTTCCTCAGCACAGCATATGGCAGAACCCCACAAGGCTGTTTCACACAGGGATCTGTTAAGCATGGATAAGGAATGGAAAACTGAGGTTTGGCTGGTGTGTGAGTTAGAGTGAAATGATGAGGGCAGAGCGAGGCCGTTCTCCCAGGACTTCCCCAAAGGCCCTTCAGCGGTGGAAGCTTCCAGAGGTTCAGTTCTGGCTCTTCTGCCATCGCTGGCCTCAGTGTGAGATTTCTATCTGTCCTCTGTGCCGTGCTCTGCTGTAGCACAAACACTGAACTGCTGCGAGTCCTTGATGTGCCTGACTGGGTTTTGTGTTTTGTGCTGCAGTGTATAAACTTGGGAGGATACAGGACAGGAGACCTGGAACGTCTGCGCTGTGAGAGACTGGCCGATCCTCCTGAAGTCCTCTCACACCTGCAGGGTCGGAACAGGTGAGCAGGCAGGTAAATACGGAATCTGTGCCATTGCTCACAAAGCTCTGTAGCACAGCTAATGATGTGGAATGTGTTTGCTTTTGTAGGAACATGAGACAACTGTTGGTGTGCAGTCTCTGACAGGAACAGTGGAAGAGTCAGAAGGAAATGGGGCAAACACCGCTGCTGTAGAGGTACTTCGCCCCCAGATCTTTTGTGTTTAAGGAGCTGTACTTTCTTGAAGGCGCTTTGTCTTTGCCACTGTAGTTCCAAATTGAACTGCAGTGCAGAACCTGGATAGCAGAGCTGCTGGCAGCATCGCACCGAATATCCGGGTACTTCACAGCAGCAATAGGATAACCCGAGCAGGTGGGAAGAGGAGGGCGCAAGGGTGTAAGACTGAAAGGGAGAAGATCTGCGGCAGAGGGGAGAGGGAGATATACCTGGAACCACTAATGTGAGGACTCTCACTGGCAACAGCGAGCAAGTCTTAAACGCCTGAGAGCAGCATATATGTGTGGTGCAGCTGGTGGTGTGTTTTACCCGTTCCGTGCTTCCCGGCAGCACACAGACGGCTGCTGGGCTCCATCTGCAGCTGTTCTCCTCGGCGCTGTCAGAACCGTCCCGTCGCCCCCAGGCTGAGCCGCGATCCATCTGGTAACGGAGAGAGGGCCGCGTTACAGCCGTGCCTCAGCGCACGGCGTCAGCATCCCGATTCGGCCCCACGGCTTCAGGTGATGGGCTGCGACAATTGCACGTGCAGCCCTGAGCTCCTCTGCGGTCAGCGGTGAGAAACAGGACCTGACAGAGATGTGTCACACCGCTCTGTCTCAGCTGACCGCGGTACCGACAGCCGCGCACCGCTCCGCGCCACTCACCGCGCCGTGTCCACCCGCAGCTTCTTGAAGGCCGTCCGCAGGCTCTGCTCCTCCTCGTCCTCGTCGTCCTCCTGCCGCTCCTCCTCCTCGTGCCG
Source organism: Alectoris magna (assembly GCA_030625065.1). Taxonomy (NCBI): domain Eukaryota; kingdom Metazoa; phylum Chordata; class Aves; order Galliformes; family Phasianidae; genus Alectoris; species Alectoris magna. Next base: position 8,500,682 of record CM060576.1, on the reverse strand, counting down.
CCTGTTGGCAACAAAAGGACACGAGAGAGGAATGTAAACTCGCCTTCCTGTTACTTCTGCCAGACAGCAGCTGGCAAAGGTGGACTCGTACCCGTGTGAAACGCAAGGTGAGGAACTCACAGCAGCAAGCTGAGGAGTGATCAGTGAAGAAGTGGATGCGGTTCGGCAGCAGGCGAGAGATCAGCGATTGATTTCTCGTTACATTTCCCATACGGAATGACCAAGAAAACCCTTCTGCCCCTGGAAGTGCCCTTGACAAACATTCCTCACCTTCTGTGCCTCCCCCAAGCGCTCCATGCGTTGTCTCGTATGGAAGCGCAAGCGGTTACTGGGATAGTGAACAAAATGCGATCCTGTGTTTTGCCACCCATGTTTGTGATCCTAGGACAGCTGACAGGAGATGCTAAGCAAGGCGCCTGCGTTTCTAGCAGAAGAGCCCAAGTGCGCTGCCCAAGGCTGCTCTTCAGGAGCCAGCCATCCGACTTCTGAGCTGCTTAAGGCAGCTGCCTGCAAAACATGCTGAAGCGCTGCCGTGTCTGCCAGGCGCTTAAGGGACGGCCCTTAGGAAGCGATGCTCGGAGAAAGGCACCTTTCCGCCCAATGACGTTTGTGCGGAGGCTCCAAAGAACGGGACGCGAGCGCGTAGCGACAGCCGCGCACCGCTCCGCGCCACTCACCGCGCCGCGTCCACCCGCAGCTTCCTGAAGGCCGTCCGCAGGCTCCGCTCGTCGTCGTCGTCGCCGTCGTCGTGCCGCTCGTCGTCGTGCCGCCGCTCCTCCTCCGCTGCCGGCTCCACGGGCGGGCGGTCAGCGCGGTGCCACGCGCTCCCGGCTGCAACGCACCGAGCGGGGACGGCCGTTAGTGGCGGTCGCACGGCCCGCACACGGGCGGCGCGGGGCCCGGGGCTTTCCGTCCCCGCACGGCCGTCCCCGCACGGCCCCGAGCCCCGCGTAGCCCCGCTGGCCGCACCGCCCGAGGCGCGGGGAGGGGCCGCAAGCAGCCAATGGCCGCCGCGCAGCCTCGCTCCGGGCCGGCGGGCGCCGAGCACAGCGGGAAGCGCTGCGAGAGCCGCTCGGGAGGAGCGCGCATGCGTGGGGCCGGGCCGGGGCCGCTTCCGGCTGAGGGCCTGCATCCGGGCGGCGCCGGGCTGCGGCGAGCGTGGTGCGGCGGTGAGCGACGTGCGGCGAGCGCGGTGAGGCGAAGGGCCGTGGGCGTCCGTTGGGCTCCGTCCGCGTCGGCGTCGGCGTTGCCGGGCGCTGCGGGTTCGGTCCGAGGCGCGCGGGGGTCCGCGAGGGGTCGGGCGGGACGGCGGTGCGCCTCGAGGCGCGGCCTGGTGCTGGGGCCGCTGCGGGGCGGCGGTGATGTGCCGTGCCGTGCCGTGCCGTGAGTCCGCGGCTGCCGATGAGGCCCCGCCATGGCGCTGCGCTGCGGCGTTTACTTCGTCTGCGTGAGTTCGGTGTCGTTTCGCGGTGTCGCTGTCTGTGTGGTGAAAGGCGGTCCGTAATGCAAACCTTGCAGCGTGCTTTGAAGCCTGTGGTGCCGTTTGAAATCTCTTCCTGCTGCCGTGTTGTTGGTGAAGCGAAGGAGAGGGTCCGGTTGGGTATGAGGAAAGGGTTCTTTGGTGCAGGGCGGTGGGCGTGGGGCAAACTGCCCAGGGCCGCGGTCACAGCACTGAACTGCCACAGTTCGAGAGGCTTCTAGACAGGGATCTCAGACGTAGGGTCTACTTTTTGGGTGTTCCTGTGTGGTGCCGGGAGTTGGACTTGATGATCCTTATGCAACCAACGGATAGTGTGGGGGAGCGGGGAGAGGAAAGGGTTATGCTTATTGCGGAGCGTGGTCCTGATGTGGTTCGGCAACCAGGCATGGGGAGAGATCACACTGCTACACCAAGGAGTGCTCTTGGCTAATGGGTTACGTGCAGTCTTGGGGTTTTGTTCTCAGGGGGTGATTCTGTGAGTTTTCCAAGCGGTGCCAGGAGTTCCTTTCAGCGGGACATGGCAGGAAATGTGGGGAGAAGGAGAGATTGGGGCACCTGGAGACTTTCCAGGCCAGGCCGCAGCAGGCCCTGGTCAACCTGATGGAGCTGTGGTGTCCCTCTTCATTGCGGGGCAGTTGGACGAGATGAGCTTTAAAGGTCCCCTCCAAGTGCGAGGCTGTTATGATTTCTGATTGCCTGCAGGAAAACAGAACCGCTTAAGAGCAAGCGAGTTGGATTATGGATGGCTGCAAGCACACAGCCAGGCTCTCTGGCCCTCCCCCTGCATCTGAGCAGGGGAATCGTTCCGATGGAGCCAGCCCCAAATGAGCTAGGCAGCGCTCAAGGAAAAGAGCTGCACCTCCTATCCAAAATACTGAATGCCTTCTCGTTCTTCTCCCTAGGGCAGGATGAGGAAGATGGAGCTTTAGCTGGGAAGATTTCTCCGAGTACTGGGACACGTTAACAGTGATCTTTCCAAGCACTGCAAAAGCTCAGAACAAAGCCTGAAAGGATTTTTAAGCAAATCAGAGTGAAAGCAGCATGGAGGCATTGAATCGCCACAGCACAAACTGAAAGATGAATGGTGGTCATTTGATTTATAGTGCTTTTGTCTCCAGAGTCTTCGGAGTCTTTAGTGCGTATGTTTTTAAGTCATTTTTTATTTTTTAGAGCTAAGCTGAGAATGTCAGTCTGGGTGTGATGGATGGGGCACTCGCTGGATAAGGAAGTGGCTGTGTGGTCGCACTCGGAGAGCTGCAGTCAGCATCTCGGTGTCCAGGTGGAGCGCGGTGACGAGAGGCATTCCACAGGGATCGGTGATGGGGCTGGTGCCATTGAACATCTTTACAGGGGTCGTGGACAGTGGGATCGTGTGCACCCTCATCAAGTTTTCAGACGATACCAAGCAGAGTGGTGCAGCTGACATGTTAGAGGGAAGGGACGCTATCCAGAGGGACCTGGACAGACTTAGAGGTGGGCCCGTGCCATCCTCAAGAAGTTCTCCGAGGCCGAGAGCAATGTCCTGCATTTGGGTCAGGGCAGTCTCAAGCACAGATACGGTTTGGGTGGAGAATGGCTTGAGAGCGACCCCGTGGAGAAGGATTTGGGAGTGTGGACTGATGAGAGATTCAGTGTGAGCTGGCAAGGTGTGCTTGCTGCCCGGAAGGCCAACCGTAGCCTGGGTTGCATCAAGTGTGGCCAGCAGGTGGAGGCGATTGTGCCCCTCTGCTCTTGTGAGACCCTGCTTGGAGTATTGTCTGGTTCTGGAGCCCTGAGCAGAAGGAGGATGTGGAGCTGTGGGAGCAGGTCCAGAGGAGGGCCATGAAGATGGTCATAGGGCTGGAGGACCTCCCTTACGAGGCCAGGGTGAGAGAGCTGGGGCTCTACAGCTTGGAGAAGAGAAGGCTCTGAGGAGACCTTATAGCAGCATTCCTGTACTGAAGGGGGTCTACAGGAGTGCTGGGGGGAACTTGTTGTAAGGGCGGGTAGTGACAGGGGGAAAGGAAATAGCTTTAAACTGGAGGAGCGTAGGTTTAGACCAGCTATCAGAAAGAAATTCTTTACTGAGAGGCTGCTGAGGCACTGGGACAGGTTGCCCAGTGAGGTTGTGGATGCCCCCGTTAGTGGAGGCCTTCGCGTCCAGGCTGGATGGGGCTGTGAGCAGCCTGGTCTAGAGGGAGGTGTCTCTACCTGCAGCAGGGGGGCTGGAAACAGGTGAACTTAAAGGTCCCTTCCAAAACAAACCAAACCATTCTGTGATTCTATGAAAGTATATACAGTTTTTATTGGTAAACTAAACTGTATGATTATGTGATTAGCTATGGCTTTCAGTCAAGAGTACATCATTCCAGCCATAGGAGACATTTTCTTAGGAATATGTAAGTAATGTTTCAGGTATCCTGTAATATCTTCAATGCTGATGTCATCTATGTAAGTGTGAGCCTCCTCAGCGTGGGATACAGGAGAACCCCCCGAGGCTGTTTCACACAGGGACGCGTTAAGCATGGATAAGGAATGGAAATCTGAGGTTTGGCTGGTGTGTGAGTTACAGTGAAATGATGAGGGCAGAGTGAGGCAGTTCTCCTGTGAGAGAGCGCAGTGTCTCCTGGTAGAGCCGCAGATCCCCTCAGAGCTGTTCCGTGCCACCACGTCAGCCCACCTTCCCTGCTGGGGACAGCCTGCTGCCAACATATGCCAGGTCACCTGCTCTCCGTAGGGACTGGGCTACAGCACGGAGCAGTGTGAGGGCTGCAACCTCACGACGCAATGTGCCCCAAGGATGTGGGGCTGCCCCATCCCTGGGGCCGCTGCTGTGAGGGCTCCTCCATGGGGCTCTGGTGTCAGTCTGTCTGTCTGCCATGCCAGTGGCAAGGAAGTGCCGTGCCTCTGCTGAGCATGATGGCGGTCAGGCCTGGAGAGGACAGCAGCTGAGCTGGCTTGGTGCCTGTGCTTGGGGAGATATTTTGAGATGCTTTTGATGCATCACTGCAAGGGCGAAGGATGCTGGGGCGAGCGTCGTGATGCCGCAGCCAAAGCTGCGTGCTGGGCTTTGAAGTTTCACTAGCGGTGCATCCCAGTGTGTCAGCCCACAGATTTGGGAAAACGTGGACTAAGGGGCTGGAGATGCTACTTGCCAAAGCATCCCAGCTGCAGCTCTGCTCCAGGAGGACCCAGGAGTTCCCCGTCAGCTGTCACTTCCTCAGGATCTGACAATGATTTCCCGGTGGATGATGACAGGCACCTCCTCGCCAGGTTGAGCCGCATGAACCAGGGCTCCTTGTGCTCCAGCAGCGGCATGCTGACATCCCGCTCCTCGCAGGGCAGCCCCTTCTCAGCGATGACCAACCGCACCTGCAGCGGGGCACAGAGGGACAGCTCAGCCCCGCAGCCCCAGAAGTGCCTGAGCCCACTGGGCACGGTGCCCCTTGCGCAGCGGTGTGGCAGTCAGTGTGCTGTCACACATGGATGGCACGCACGTGTATCAGATCACACACCTGGTCTACAAGAAGCCAAGCAGCTCTTAGCAGGGGGTAGCTGCAAAATCCAGGCAGCAGAGCGAGGATCTCCATTCCTGGCAGTAGAGGGAACATCACAAAGGAGACCCACAAGCATCCGAACTGTGCAGGGTCACCTCTGTCAGCCAATGGCGCTGTGACACCGGCTGGGGTGAGGGCTCTGGGAGGGCTGAATCCCGGCCCTCAGCCCCCAGGTGTGGGTGATCAGTGATGGGGCTGGGAGTCCCACCTGGGCTGGGCAGCAGCACCGACGGGAAGAAGAGGAGGCTGAAGCGATGCTGCCCCTTGCTTGCAGTGGGTGCTGCAGCTCAGCTGGAGGAAGCCCACACAAGAACCCAGGTATGTCCTTCTCTTGGGGTTGGGCTCTGGCTTTTCTGGGCATGTCTTGAGCAGGCAAAAGGCTTTGCTTTGGGGAGGATTCCAGGCACTTGCTGTGCTCCAGGGAGTCCTGGCAGCAAGGAGAGTTCTATGGGGTATCTTGTCCCCCCCTTTCCCTGCTGGTGTCCCGCATTGCCCGTTTGTCCCCACGCATTTCCACATACATCAGCCACCCAGGGACATCACACAGCCCTCTGTGCCCCTTGGTGCCCCAATGCCTGGTTTCCTCCTACTCTGTGCTCTTCTCCTGTTCTGCATGGGCCCATTCTTGACAGTTGGACCTGATGATCTTAGAGGCTTTTTCCAAGCTTAGTGATTCTATGAAGCTCTGGGCTGGCACCAGCCCATTGTGCAGGTGGGAACGCTGGCTCCAGCCTTGGGCACCTTGGGGCATCACATGCAGCCCAGCATCCTCCTCTTGCTGCTCTTCTCTGTGCTCGTTGTGAATCTGCACTCAGGAATCTCACTTTGGGCTTCTGGGCGGTTAAAAAAACCTGGCCGTTGTGAACCAGGAGTGTCATACAGGCCAAAAAATCCTCGAGGGGACGTTGGAGAGCTGTGTCTTACAGAACTGCTGAATGAAGGAAAATCGCCTGTTTTCCTCCAGCTGATGACAGCTAAAAATGCACCTTAACACCTTAATGAGCATTTCTATGAGTACTTCAAAGTTCTGGGGGAATCAGTCATTAAGTTTTTAATAGCTGACCAATTATTTTCTTTTCTTTTAAAGTCAAACAAGGAAAAGCCAGGTTCCCTCGGTGGAGATTGTGCCTCGGAGGGGAGGAGGATGCTGGGAGCAGAGCCCAACAAGGGGCTACCATATCTCCCCCCAGCCCCCCAGTCCCTTTCATCACCAGTACCTTGGAGTGGGGTGGCAGGGGCTGAGGGCTCCCGGGGTGCCCCAGGGAGGGGTCCTGGGGGTGTCAGCAGCACAAGAATTAAATCATCCCCTCGTGGAAGCCCCTGGAGCATGGACGGATGGGATCAGCGTGGTCGCCCTGCTGCATTGGGCACCTGCGGGTCCTTTGTGTGCAGAGCACACAGGGACATCCTTCCTTGCTGTGGGGCTCCAGGGGCCTCGTGTTGGGATGGCTTTGTGCTCCCCAGGCCCCCCGGCAGCTCACTGCCCACCTATAATAAAGCTGGGGGGAACTTGCTTGAGGGCCATTAGCGACAGGACAAGTAGAAATGGCTTTAAGCTGGAAGAGTGTAGCTTTAGACCAGCTATCAGAAAGAAATTCTTTACTGTGAGGCTGCTGAGGCACTGGGACGGGTTGCCCAGTGAGGTTGTGGATTTCCCCCCTCCCTGGAGGCCTTCAAGGCCGGGCTGGATGGGGCTGTGAGCAGCCTGGTATGGAGGGAGGTGTCCCTACCTGCAGCAGGGGGGTTGGAAACAGATGATCTTAGAGGTCCCTTTCAAACCAAACCATTCTGTGATTCTATGAAACTATATACAGTTTTTAATAGATAACTAAACTGAATAACTTGGTGATTATCTATGGCTCTCAATTACGAATACATCATTTCAGCCATAGGTGACATTTTCTTAGGAATACATAAGTAGTGTTCCAGGTATCCTGTAACATCTTCAATGCCGATGTCATCTGTGTAAGGGTGAGCTTCCTCAGCACAGCATATGGCAGAACCCCACGAGGCTGTTTCACACAGGGATCTGCTAAGCATGGATAAGGAATGGAAAACTGAGGTTTGGCTGGTGTGTGAGTTAGAGTGAAATGATGAGGGCAGAGCGAGGCCGTTCTCCCAGGACTTCCCCAAAGGCCCTTCAGCGGTGGAAGCTTCCAGAGGTTCAGTTCTGGCTCTTCTGCCATCGCTGGCCTCAGTGTGAGATTTCTATCTGTCCTCTGTGCCGTGCTCTGCTGTAGCACAAACACTGAACTGCTGCGAGTCCTTGATGTGCCTGACTGGGTTTTGTGTTTTGTGCTGCAGTGTATAAACTTGGGAGGATACAGGACAGGAGACCTGGAACGTCTGCGCTGTGAGAGACTGGCCGATCCTCCTGAAGTCCTCTCACACCTGCAGGGTCGGAACAGGTGAGCAGGCAGGTAAATACGGAATCTGTGCCATTGCTCACAAAGCTCTGTAGCACAGCTAATGATGTGGAATGTGTTTGCTTTTGTAGGAACATGAGACAACTGTTGGTGTGCAGTCTCTGACAGGAACAGTGGAAGAGTCAGAAGGAAATGGGGCAAACACCGCTGCTGTAGAGGTACTTCGCCCCCAGATCTTTTGTGTTTAAGGAGCTGTACTTTCTTGAAGGCGCTTTGTCTTTGCCACTGTAGTTCCAAATTGAACTGCAGTGCAGAACCTGGATAGCAGAGCTGCTGGCAGCATCGCACCAAATATCCGGGTACTTCACAGCAGCAATAGGATAACCCGAGCAGGTGGGAAGAGGAGGGCGCAAGGGTGTAAGACTGAAAGGGAGAAGATCTGCGGCAGAGGGGAGAGGGAGATATACCTGGAACCACTAATGTGAGGACTCTCACTGGCAACAGCGAGCAAGTCTTAAACGCCTGAGAGCAGCATATATGTGTGGTGCAGCTGGTGGTGTGTTTTACCCGTTCCGTGCTTCCCGGCAGCACACAGACGGCTGCTGGGCTCCATCTGCAGCTGTTCTCCTCGGCGCTGTCAGAACCGTCCCGTCGCCCCCAGGCTGAGCCGCGATCCATCTGGTAAAGGAGAGAGGGCCGCGTTACAGCCGTGCCTCAGCGCACGGCGTCAGCATCTTGATTCGGCCCCATGGCTTCAGGTGATGGGCTGCGACAATTGCACGTGCAGCCCTGAGCTCCTCTGCGGTCAGCGGTGAGAAACAGGACCTGACAGAGATGTGTCACACCGCTCTGTCTCAGCTGACCGCGGTACCGACAGCCGCGCACCGCTCCGCGCCACTCACCGCGCCGTGTCCACCCGCAGCTTCTTGAAGGCCGTCCGCAGGCTCTGCTCCTCCTCGTCCTCGTCGTCCTCCTGCCGCTCCTCCTCCTCGTGCCGCCTGTTGGCAACAAAAGGACACGAGAGAGGAATGTAAACTCGCCTTCCTGTTACTTCTGCCAGACAGCAGCTGGCAAAGGTGGACTCGTACCCGTGTGAAACGCAAGGTGAGGAACTCACAGCAGCAAGCTGAGGAGTGATCAGTGAAGAAGTGGATGCGGTTCGGCAGCAGGCGAGAGATCAGCGATTGATTTCTCGTTACATTTCCCATACGGAATGACCAAGAAAACCCTTCTGCCCCTGGAAGTGCCCTTGACAAACATTCCTCACCTTCTGTGCCTCCCCCAAGCGCTCCATGCGTTGTCTCGTATGGAAGCGCAAGCGGTTACTGGGATAGTGAACAAAATGCGATCCTGTGTTTTGCCACCCATGTTTGTGATCCTAGGACAGCTGACAGGAGATGCTAAGCAAGGCGCCTGCGTTTCTAGCAGAAGAGCCCAAGTGCGCTGCCCAAGGCTGCTCTTCAGGAGCCAGCCATCCGACTTCTGAGCTGCTTAAGGCAGCTGCCTGCAAAACATGCTGCATTTGTGCCTGAAGAGGTGGCAGCAGGACTGAGAGAGCCCTGCACACAGCCTGTTGTGGGCATCGCAATAAAAGTGGGATGTTCAGTAAGCATGACTCCTTGTTACTCTCTGATCGGGCACTGTTTCCCGTTTAATGAAACACGTTCTCAAATAGAGAAGCAAAGCAAAATGCATGTTATTGAGCTCCAGGAGTGGCTGCGAGGTCAGCGTGTTGCCGGCCACGGGGTCTGGTCGTAAGGCAGCATTAATTAGCAGTACAGAAGCATGCCACCGTGCCTGTGAGTCTCGGCGCTCGCGTTTAGCCCGACTGCCTGCAGCGAAGCAGCGTGTTGGTGCCGCTCTGCGGGTGCGTCCCAAGCAGCCGTGCCTTACAGCGAGGCCTGCAGGCGCGGCAGTGCGGTAAGCAGCCGCTCGGTGCCCCGCGGGGTGACAGCAGCGCAACAGTGCGCGGAGCCGCTGCTTCGGGCAGATCGCTCTGCGGCTTCGTGCTGCCGCTGCGTAGGAGGGAGACGGCACCAAGGGAGCGCTGAAGCGCTGCCGTGTCTGCCAGGCGCTTAAGGGACGGCCCTTAGGAAGCGATGCTCGGAGAAAGGCACCTTTCCGCCCAATGACGTTTGTGCGGAGGCTCCAAAGAACGGGACGCGAGCGCGTAGCGACAGCCGCGCACCGCTCCGCGCCACTCACCGCGCCGCGTCCACCCGCAGCCTCCTGAAGGCCGTCCGCAGGCTCCGCTCGTCGTCGTCGTCGCCGTCGTCGTGCCGCTCGTCGTCGTGCCGCCGCTCCTCCTCCGCTGCCGGCTCCACGGGCGGGCGGTCAGCGCGGTGCCACGCGCTCCCGGCTGCAACGCACCGAGCGGGGACGGCCGTTAGTGGCGGTCGCACGGCCCGCACACGGGCGGCGCGGGGCCCGGGGCTTTCCGTCCCCGCACGGCCGTCCCCGCACGGCCCCGAGCCCCGCGTAGCCCCGCTGGCCGCACCGCCCGAGGCGCGGGGAGGGGCCGCAAGCAGCCAATGGCCGCCGCGCAGCCTCGCTCCGGGCCGGCGGGCGCCGAGCACAGCGGGAAGCGCTGCGAGAGCCGCTCGGGAGGAGCGCGCATGCGTGGGGCCGGGCCGGGGCCGCTTCCGGCTGAGGGCCTGCATCCGGGCGGCGCCGGGCTGCGGCGAGCGTGGTGCGGCGGTGAGCGACGTGCGGCGGTGAGCGACGTGCGGCGGTGAGCGACGTGCGGCGAGCGCGGTGAGGCGAAGGGCCGTGGGCGTCCGTTGGGCTCCGTCCGCGTCGGCGTCGGCGTTGCCGGGCGCTGCGGGTTCGGTCCGAGGCGCGCGGGGGTCCGCGAGGGGTCGGGCGGGACGGCGGCGCGCCTCGAGGCGCGGCCTGGTGCTGGGGCCGCTGCGGGGCGGCGGTGATGTGCCGTGCCGTGCCGTGAGTCCGCGGCTGCCGATGAGGCCCCGCCATGGCGCTGCGCTGCGGCGTTTACTTCGTCTGCGTGAGTTCGGTGTCGTTTCGCGGTGTCGCTGTCTGTGTGGCGAAAGGCGGTCCGTAATGCAAACCTTGCAGCGTGCTTTGAAGCCTGTGGTGCCGTTTGAAATCTCTTCCTGCTGCCGTGTTGTTGGTGAAGCGAAGGAGAGGGTCCGGTTGGGTATGAGGAAAGGGTTCTTTGGTGCAGGGCGGTGGGCGTGGGGCAAACTGCCCAGGGCCGCGGTCTCAGGACAGGGATCTCAGACATAGGGTCTACTTTTTGGGTGTTCCCGTGTGGAGCCGGGAGTTGGACTTGATGATCCTTATGTGCCCGTTGTATGTTTTCTGCTGTACATTATACCGAGTTTGAGTGTTTCAAAGGCCGAGGTTGCTGATTAATTTTCAGTTTTTTAGTTGTTGGTTATTAGGCACAGGAAAAATCTTTGTGAATTGGGAACCATATGCTTTACCTGTGTTTGTGCCCTTACCTAAGTGAGTGTCTGAATAACGCCGTGCTCAGATGAACAGCACACCGTCATGCTCTGTCCCAGCCTCTTTCTCCCGTGTTTATTTGCTGTGTGACTCACAGGACAGTGTGTCTCAGTGTTGTTGTGGTACGTCATCCTTCTGCATGTGTCGTAATGGCTGCCTGCAGTAAGGCCTGTCCAGCTGGAATGTGAGCAGAGCAAGCAGCTGGAACGGCAACATGGGGAGCTGTCTCCAACTGGAATGAGACAGTGCAGGAGCACAAGTTGCCAACTCATATCTGCTTAAACAGCTGAACCATCAAGGTGCCGATTGCTCCTCTTTCCTTACCTTGTCATCTTATTTTCTATGTTTCAGTAGAAGTAGAGTATTGTCTAATTTTTCAGACAGAACCTTGGTGTTCCGGTTGGTGCCCATTACCTCTGGTCCTGGCACTGGGTGCTGCTGATCAGAGCCTGACTGTGTTGTTGGCACCCTCTGTTCAGGTACTTAGAGACATTGATGAGATTCTCCCTGAGCCTCCTCCAGGCTGAGCAGCTCGAGCTCCCCGCCTTTTCTCACAGGAGAAGTACTCCATTGACCATCTTGGTGGCCCTACATTGGACTCTTTCCAGTAGCTCCATGTCTCCCTTGTATTGGGAAGCCCAGAACAGGCCTCAGTATGACCTGGTCAGTGCTGAGCAGAGGGGAAGAATCACCTCCCTCAATCTGCTGCCAGTGTTTTGCCTAACGTAGCCCAGAATATCATGAGGCTTCTTCACGGAAGGGGCACACTGTGGGCTCGTTTTTCCTTTGGTATCCACCAGGACTTGCAGGGCCTTTTCTGCCAAGCTGCTTGACAGCTGGGTGCCTGGTGGTGCTCCCCAGGGCAGGACTTCACGTCTCCCATGGCTGAGCTGCAGTGGGGTTGCTGTCAGCTCTCTTTTTTTCTAGCCTGTCAGGGTCTCTCTGGATGGCAGCACGACCCTTGGGTGTGTCTACCCCTCCTGCCCATAACAGCAGCAAACTGAGGGTATACACCATCATTTGGATCCATAATGATGATGTTAAGCAGGAGTGGACCCACTGTTGACTCCTGGGGTATGTTACTTGTTACTGGCCTCCAGCCTGACCCTGCACAGCTGTTCACCTCTTAACTCCTTGGCTCATCCAGCCCATGCTTCATCAGTTTCTCTGTCAGGGTCTTAACGGGAGGTGGTGCTTAAAAGCCTTGCTGAAGTCACGAGTTAAAAAATCTGCTGCTTTCTTCTCATCTGCCAAGCCAGTTATTTCTTCATAGAAGAAGTCAGTTGAGTATGATTTCCTCTTGCAAATGTAAAATAAAGAAATAAAGCAAAAGGCCTGAGATTATGATCTGGTGACAACCCACACAAACGCGTGCGGTGTGGCAGCCACCAAACTGCCCTTATTTCCAGAAGTACTCAAGTCAATCACTGGGATTCGTATCCTGTTATAAGGTAGCTTTGCAGAGACCAGGGTAGCAAAACACCTGTGTGTAAAGAATTCTATGTGTGGCAATGGAGGCTGCCTTGATGAAAAAGGTGGGGTTTTTTTTTTGTTTCAAACGTGAAATGAAGCAGTAGTCTTCGCTACCAGGGTGGTTATGGAAGTTTTTTGGATGGCTCAAGCAAAGCTGGGGTTGGCAGTTCAGATCCTTTCACAACTTCGACCTGTTTCTATTGTGAGTTTACTGCCTCTTGTTTACTTAACTCAAAGTTGTGCGTCTACATCTTGTAAACTGAAAACAAAGGCAAGGAGAACCAGAAAATGTGTTGGGTGGGTTGGTTGGATTTATCAGTGTGGGGCTCTGTTGGTTTGGTTTGGTTTGTTGGTTGTTTTTTTTTTTAGTATTTAAGTTTAAAAAAAGATCCTATAAAGACCGAGTGCGGCATGCAGAGTAATCGCTTCTGAGGCCTGCTTTCCTGTTTCTTCTTCCAGCAGTTCAGGGTGTATAATCAAAACCAGCTGCGCTCTAAGAGTGTTCTGGGATAGCATGAATGCAATTAAAATGAAGTATAAGTTGTCCAAATCTAAACAGCTTAAATAAAAAGCTAATGTGTTTTAAAAGCAGTCTGTTCTTTTTCCTTTAGTCCTCCACGCTGGCAGTAGCTGCAGCAGGTCACAGAGCACATCCAAAAGCTGTGGGTCTAACATGAGTCACTGCACTGCTTCATCCACCTGTAACGGAGGAGGAGGAGAATTTAACCAAATACCTGGGTTCCAGAAATAATAATAATAAAATGCTTAGCTTAACAGTCTTGTCTTCAGAGAAGTCTGTTTATTTTTGTGGGGTTTTTTAAGTATTACTCTATGTATATATAATATCAGTCCTCACTGCTGGAAATAGCTGTAGAAAGCTGCCTGTTTCTTGGAGAAGGTTGTTCCTTCTCACCATTTCTGGAGGTATCCTGGTAGCATCTCTAAGACAAATGGAAGGGTCTGTCTAAACGTTAATAGATGTGCAAGATGCTGTTAACACCAGATTTTACTCTAAATTGCTGTTTCACCAATGCAAGTGTACAAGAAGAGACTGTTTGTTCCATTCCTGGGTATCATAAAGCTTGTTCTGAATCGACTTTGAAAAACATTCTACTAGAATGACCTCAGCTGTGTGCACTCAGTTTGCTGTTTTGAGTTTATTTTCATGTATCATGGTGCTGCTGGGCAACTAATGTTTTTAACATGGCATTCATTCTCATTTTCATGTTTCTTTTCTGTTTTTAGCAGTATATGGTAACTGACAGCTTCTGACCATCTTAATGATGAAAACAGAAGCTAAAGATGGAGAGGAGGAAAGCCTGCAGACAGCATTCAAAAAGCTGAGAGTTGATGCAGCTGGGTAAGTAACAGCATGGGGAGGTACAGTTAACCTTACAAATGGACCAAGAGGGCAACACCCTTACTGCTAAATCTGAAAGAGTGAAGTAATCTCAAAAGGTCAGGCACTGAGAGCCTTCATTCTAGTTAGGTTGAAATAAATTCACTAGCTGTAGGCTGTGTTTCTCAAGGAATTGTGATTTGTTAAATCATCCTTAGCTCCCAGCAGGCTTGAAGCAAACCTAATGATAAGCAGCAGTTGACAGCTTGCTTGAGATGAATTTTGGCAGGATTCTGGCTGTAACAGGTTGTGTCTGTGGGTCTGGAAGTCAACGTGTGATCACTGCTGCACAGGCTGTCTTGAGATGAACTCCTTTTCCCAAAAGAGAAATGCTCCTTCCGTGTCAGCGATGGAGAGCATTAGATGCAATGCACGATTCCCACACAAACTGTTTTCATTGATGTCACTCTGAGACTTTCTGTTTATAGCTAAAAATGCTAAATGGAAAAGAATGCTTTTTTTGTCTTGCTTCATAGGAGATCCAGCGTGTGGTACTTAACCCTCACTGTCCCAGGCAGAAGACAAGTAGCATGTGTCTTCTGTTAGCAAAAATCATTTTTATCAAGAATAAACAGGTGGTTTCTATATTATTCTTCTGCTGCTGATGAATGGATATCATTACATACATAGTACTGAATTTCAGTAAGCTGCAGGCTGTAAAGCAGATACACTGCTGACTGAAGTGCAGCTGTAAGGCAGAATGTAAATATCAAGCTGGTGGTTGGAGTTCCCTTAGAAGCTACGTGGCAAGTAGAGAGGCTTCTAATATTATCTTTCATTTAAGTAATTAAGCTTGTTAGAAATCTGTCACCACCCAAGTGCCTTTCATTACTTCAGCATCTCTAGTCCGGAAGCCGGGTCAGACAGACTTCAATACTGGTGGTTTTCACTCTTGACCTTCAATTTACTACTGTGTTCATAGTTTTAAAATGGGAAACAGCAGGTGCTTGAAGAATAGATTAGTCTTTTAATTACCAATTAATGCTGTTCTTCAATGGCACGTGAAGACTTATTTCCGTTTCTTGGGAATCCAGTCCTGCTTAAAAAACAATTTAACATAAGATTAATCGATCCTTATCAATTCCAGGTCAATATGTGGAGTCACAGCTTGAAAAAATTGTTTGTGGCATTGTCACAGATGGTTGGAAGTCTCAGCTTGGGGTGGATTTGTAGCACCAGAGAAAGGAGTAAATTTTCTCTGCTGTCTGATGTGAATAAAAGTTGAAAATTTGTCACAGTTCTGTTGCTCAAGTGGGTGAACTCGCAGTAGTATGAAGAGTTTTGGCTTACATTGTCCTAGACAAAGGCGTAAGTGTTCTTCAGATAAACAAAGTCTATTTATGTCCAAAGAACATTTATTTTTAGGAAAGAATGGTTTATTTGTCTCTGGAAAAACAGGCACATCTCTTCAGTGATGTTTTTTCCCCTCTCCTGGGAAACTGAGGTGTAGCTGTTCTGTGTGCTTCCATGCTGAGGTGTGGAGTTGGGATGTGCGATCTCATTGCTGTATGGCATCAACTTTGGTGGAAGTTTGTTATACAATTTTCTGGCACAGAACTGCACAGGCATTGCCTGAAGATCTGTGTTGTCTTTGAGGGCAGCTCTTTTGAGGCATGTCAGAAGTGATTTGGGTAATCTCCTCTGGGGAAGAAGGGTCACGTGCGTTCCCTCCTCATAATGCTAGCTAATCTTGGCTTTTAATTGTTCATTTTTCACAGCTCTACTGCTTCTCTTTCTATTGGTGAAGGGACGAGCCCAAGAGCAGCACTAGTTAGAGCAGCAGCAGATGAAACCAAACCTAAGAGTGCTTGTACTTCTAAGGAAACCTGGCATGGGTAAGAGAAGTCTGGGATTGTCAGGCTACTTTGAATGTGATTACATTGAAAATGAATTTTAAATAGCCAGTTCTTGCAGTAACTGGGCCTCTAAGCGAGAGGTTCAACATTTGTTTCATTAAAGAGGTTGTTTAAAATGCTCTGCAGTACTTTTTTTTCCTTGTCCTATGACAACTGTTCTTATTTACAATTACATGAAGTAAAAGGAGATTCTGTTCAGCTAAACATTACAGATGTTTTTTAATATAACTGTGGACTTGTGTTTTTCAATCAGACAGCCATGAATGCATCTCTCCCATGAGCTGCTCAGCACTGTAGATGTCACTGTGCTGTAGATAGTAAATTAAAAAAAGCCTTGATTGTGTGTGCAGAACTTCACGCATCTTTGACTGAAACAAAGCTGGTCTCTTGCCTTGGTTCGTTGATTTGTGCTATCTTCTTGTGCTCCGTCCTTCTCTCAGAGGTTATCTTACATGCTTTACCCATTTTTGTTTTACCCTGAAAGCACACACTTCAGGGTTCTTTTCTCAGGTGTTCCTTTTATACATTTTACAGGTGCTTGACCAGAACAATGTCAAATTCCAAGATAGCAGAATACCCTGAGCAAATACTCTGAGCTTAAAGCTCTTGCCTGTAACACTGGATGTTTTGCTGGATGTTATCCTTAGTCCAACAGCAGGTCGTTTGGTGAAACTTCATTCTCCTTTTGTATCTTTCCCTGTTAGATCTGTGAAGAAACCTTCAAGAGGAGCTGTGAGAACTCAGCGTCGCAGGCGTTCCAAGTCCCCAATTCTTCATCCTCCAAAGTTTATCCACTGCAGCACAAAGTCGCAATCCACGTGCAACCAACTGGTGCGCAAGGGCCAGATTGATGCCCCAGCTGAAGGCAGTGCGTTTGGAATATTAGTCCCAAAGGAAGCTTGTGCACACGAACGATGCAGTATTGCCTCAGACGTTGGCCAGAAAAGAGATGGTGTTGGTTCTTCTGGAGCCTCTGTTGCACAGTCCACGTCAGTGAACACACCAGAAAACTCTCCCACTGCCATTTCTTTAGTATCCGAAGCAAGCCTAAAGACTGCAGAGCTCTCTGACTTCCGATCTGTGTCCAAGCTGAACAAGAATAAGCCATGTGCCTGCGCAGATAAAGCGTGTCAGTGTAAACGATGGCAAGATATGGAGGTGTATAAATTCTCGGGCTTGCAGAACACTTTCACGTTGGCTTCTGATAGAAGAACAGTTGCTGAGGATCACTCCCAGTCTTTGCCATCGAGAACTCCGTCAAGTTCCCCACGCTCTTGCTCTGAGCAAGCCAGAGCCTTTGTGGATGATGTGACTATCGAAGATCTTTCAGGATACATGGAATATTACTTGTATATTCCAAAGAAAATGTCTCACATGGCAGAAATGATGTACACCTGAAAACAAGGACTGCTAAAAACAGAAGGGTGGGTGGTTTGTACATGTCCTTAGTCACAGTCATGTGAGATGGAACCTGATCTTTGCTCACTGTGCTTGCAATAAAATCCTTTCTTCGCATCTTAGCTGATGTTCATTATTTCAGCTGGACAAATGCTGACTTCAGCATGGTAGTTTAAACTTGGAATAGATAACGAAGTAAACGTAGTGAACATGTGTAGGGAGTATCTGTCTGTGCTTGAGACCCAACATGGGAATCTCTGCTTTGTTTTCAAAATCCTTCTGTTTGTTGGAAGAGAAGTCTCTAGGTGTCTTGGTGCTTAGAGCTCCTAGGCAACTTGGTGTAATTCAGCTTCTTTGAAATTGCTTTGACCCCAGATTGCAATACCTAGGTTTGTATTTCTGGGTGTTTCTGCCTCTGGTTTTATTTCATAAAGGATCGTGACCATCTCCTATCTTCTCCTTGTTACAGTTTGTACTCATGGCAAATCCAAGAGGCAGAATCTGCTTTTCATGGGAGAAGGCATTCTTGTTTCTCTGTGCCTAAAGAGAGGCTTTACTTCTGATCGCTTAAACAGACGTTCTCCTTCACCTTTCTGATCCTGAGTTAGTCCCTAGGTTAACAAAGGAAGACTGTTTCAAGAGTTTATCCTGATCTATGGAGCGTATTCTGGTGGAAAATGTAAAGCAAGTGTAGCTCTTTATGGAATGTCCAGAAGGCCTTGCAGGTTTATCTGCAGCAGCAGAAGTACCTGCTCTCTTCAGGGGTGTTGCTTCACTTTGGTTTTACTCTGTTAAACTCAGAACTCTGGTCAGTGTGTTTTCAGGAAGGCCAAAACGGTGCTCATTGGCTTCAGTGGTCCTAACTTACACAATGTTTCTTCAGCTTTGTACAACCTGCTGTACAACACCAGGGTAACTACCCAAGCGTGAAGACCCATGGAGCAAACAGTTGTCAGCTGCACAGCTGGGGAAGACTTGGGCGCTGTATTTTCATCTCCCTCCAACTTGTACTCAACCACTGTCGCTTCAGATGCCCTGTCCAAGTCCGAAGTACTGGTGGAGCCTTGCATTCCTCCTGAAACGTACTTCAGAAATAACAGCTTGCTGTACTTACTGAGTCAGTACAGTGTCTGATATGTCAGTGTGGGTATGGCAGAGCAGTGTCCTGTTGGATACTATTTGGTGAAGGAGAGATGAGCTGCGTGAAGTTTGTCTTTGTTTGCTGTGCCTAGACTTTTTCTGCCTGCAAGATCTGGAGAGGAAACAGGCAAACATTTCTTGGGGGTACTTTTGGGTTGGCTGGTTGTTGTCATCAGGAGTTCTGACATCTATCCCTTGCATATTGTTTGCATTTCCATTCAGTTCCCCCGTGCTCAGGTAGCTGTGTTTCTGCCGCTGAGATTTTGAATTCAAGGCAAAGGATGAGAGCTATTTCCAATCCGGTATTGCTTTTTTCCTGTTTCTTAGACAATCACTGCAGACTTACGCTCGCAGGGTTTAGGATTGCAATATCAGGTGCTCAATACCACTTTGTAGAAAGCGGATTGAAACCCAAGAAGAGGTGTAGAGAATGAAGACTTGAACCGGCGCTGACTGGGGCAGGGAGCGAGCGCTGCTGTGCCGCTAGAGGTCCCCCCATTCCTCCGGGCTGGGTGCAGCTGGATCCTCAGCAGCCTTGGCGGGAGGACGTTGATTTTTCTGCCAAGATGAAGAAATCAGGCAAGATCTGGGTGGTGCCTGATCACACACAAGGTTTGAGCGTTGTCTGAAGTTCGGCTGTATGGCTAATTTAGCGCTCAGGGTAGGCTCTAAATGCCAACATGTGCGTAAGTTATTCGTGCAGTGATCTATCGGTTCACACAAGTGTGCTATGCAATTAGGAAGAGTTGCTAAGGAAATAATTACGCGCTCCTGAACTTGGCATCTTCTTAGGGCAGTTACAACATACTTGGGCTGGCGAATCCCAGAATGCTGCAAAATAGGCGGCCATGGGCAGCTGCAACTGCTGCCTTAACGCTTCCAGTGCTGTTACTACGAGTTGTTTTGGTCTACCCAGGAGCCACAAAGCAAAAACATGGACAGATATTTTGCAGCTTATATGCTGTTTGTACACACGTAAGTGCAAGAAAAGCCATATGCTTGTTTGTTTTTTAATACGTCTTCTGAGAAGCAGAGTTTGGGAGGTTGTCCAAGGTGTGAAGCTGTATGATGTGAGCATGCAGCCTGCTGAGGGCTGGGACAGCTTTGCCCAGAGGCAGACACAGTGCTTGGGAACCCATCCCAAAGAGGTGAGCAGAACCTGCGGCAGCACGCTGTCATCCTATGCTCCTGCAGCTGCTTGGGGCTTCGTGGGCTGTAAGGGGAATGCCAGCTGCTCATGGTCTTGCTTGGACAATGTCTCCCGGGTAGGACAGGTGTGACTGGGAGAGGGCTTGGGTGAGCCCAGTGCCCTGGGCTTTCGTTCCTTGTCCTCTCTCCGCCATCTCCATGGGATGACGTGAGGAGCCAGGCGCCCCTTCCCAGCCGCTATTTTCGGCAGGCATTTACTTTCCCAGCCTCTGCTGGCCGCCTGCCCGGAGGTGGGGAGGCCGGAGCAGGGGGGGGGCTGACTCTCCCTCCTCCTTCATAAAAGGGCCCTGAAGCGGGGGCCGGGCCACGGGGTTATTTTTGGGAGCAGCTCTTGGGATCCGATGGCCTTGTTAGGGCAGCGCTGACCTCTCTGCGGGCGGGGAGGAGAGCAGCGGGGCGGGGGCTGCCTTGGGACCCCCCCCATCCCCATCCCATCCCTCCCATCCCTCCCCTCCCTCTGGCCAGGCTCGGCTCCCCGGGGCCCTCACCACCCCCTGCCCTCCCCTCTCCACTCCTTCCAGTTTCTCCTTCCTCCCATTGCAGTCCCCTCAGGCGGGTGAGGAGCACCCAGAGCCTTCTGCCATGGGGCAGCCGTGCCCCCACCTGCTGCTGCTGCCCGGTTGAGGGGAGCAGCCTGGGAGCAGGGGGACCATGAGTGGGGGCAGGTTCGATTTCGATGATGGAGGTGCCTACTGCGGTGGATGGGAAGGGGGCAAAGCCCACGGGCACGGCATCTGCACTGGCCCCAAGGGGCAGGGCGAGTACTCGGGCTCCTGGAACTATGGCTTTGAGGTGGTGGGCATCTACACGTGGCCCAGCGGCAACACCTACGAGGGCTACTGGTCCCAGGGCAAGAGGCACGGCCTGGGGATCGAGACCAAAGGACGGTGGGTGTACAGGGGCGAGTGGACCCATGGCTTTAAGGGACGGTACGGCGCGCGGCAAAGCATGAACAGCGGAGCCAAGTATGAGGGTACCTGGAACAACGGGCTGCAGGATGGCTACGGCACTGAGACGTATGCGGATGGAGGTGAGGGGGCTGTATGGGGCGAGCGGGCGGCCATGGCTATGGGGTGAGCTGAGGGCCGGGCATCATGGTGTCGGCTGCCCTTGGCATCCCAGCAGCAGACCTTGCGTTGCGTGGCCTTTGGCTTCTCTTCCCAGTGACCGATCATTCCCGTTCATGGCTGAACCCCGGCACCAACTCCACAGGTTCGCGCCTGCGGCTGTCCCGTCCCCTCCTCATTGGGCAGTGAGCTGGGAATGTTTGTGCATTGGATAGAAGCCACCTCCAGCATCACAGTGCACTTTGCCTATGTATGAAGCGCTGCTTGCACGCCTCCGGCTGGGTGCCTGGACATCTGCTTTGCTGAAAGTTGTGCTTGAGTTATCAAAGCCGTTTAAAATACGTAGCCACATGTCTTTCCCTAAAATAAACCCTCTTGGTTCCTTTGAAACTCTCATTCCCCCGCGGTGCAGATGTGTGCTGTGCTCTGTGTGGGCTAAGCCTACTGTGATTTTGCTTTAGTAGCAATTTTGGGGTTAGAAACATCGCAAGAATCTCTGTGCAAGTAACTCTGTAGCTCTTCAGTACTATAGTGTTCCACGCTGCCATATTTAGGATAGCTAAATAGAGGGGGTGATTTGCAAGAAATACGCTGCAAAATATGTATCAGAATTACATCTATATTTATCCAGGACATGCGATGGAGCTACTTTGTAAAGAAAAATAACAGTAATGGCACAAATCTTCAGAATGAGGAGCACTGGATTAATAGCCCTTAGGAAAAGGGACCAGCTGAGGGCATAGCCCTGGTGGTGCAGATTGCTGCGGGTTGCTGTTAGCGCAGGTCACTACAGCGTGGTGCAGTGGTCAGGTAGCTGTAAGCAGCGTGGAAGATCTTGGCAACAAGATCTCAAGGTATCACCGATTCCTCACTGCTCACTAAAACACATCCCTCCCCGGTAGTGCAGGGCTGCTGCATTTCAAGTTCATGTCATGGAGGAAAATGTAAGGAGGTGCCAGAGGAGTCTGAATGGAATTCAAGCTTTCTGTAGGAGTTTGAATTAGATCTTGCTCTGAAAGCTTGGGGTAGAAGAAGGGTGAACACGAGGCTGCAGGCAAAGCCAACCTGTTGGTGCTGGCCAGCACTGTGTCTGCTGCACGGAGGTGGATGGATGTGGCCAGGAGTTGGAGGCACTTCCAACCCAGGGTATTCTATGACTCCATGACCTGCAGGAGCTGCTCCTGTGTTGTCTCCTCACCTACGCACACAGCAGCCATCTGCACGGCCCGGCTGAGGCCATGCTGCTGATGGGACCCACTCATATCTGAGCTGAGATTGCCATGGCCAACATCTGGACGCCTCTGGGAGCTGCCAGCCCTGGAGCTGTGTGAGCCCTGGGTGCGGCCACGGAAGGACAGGGCCCTGGGAACCTGCAGTGCTTGACAGCTCCTTGGGAGCTTCACAGCTGCATGTGGGCTGCAGGGAGGTGCAGCTGATGCTGGTGTTTGATATTACATGTAATGTAAACCTCAAATATTTATAAAATTACAAGCTTTATGCTTTAAAATGCACTTACAGGCTTGTCTGTGATTTGTATCTTGTGGCTGCCTGAGGCTGGTGGCTGCATTAAGCCCAAACCTGGAGCAAATCTTATTGAAATCCCATATTGATTTTTGATGTCTGGTAAGAGATGAGCTCCCAATATTACCAAGCTCAGAGCTGGCCAGGCTGCTTTCTTCTTCCCTACCAATGACCTGTGGGAGGCTGATGACTTAAAGGGCTCTCCTGTAATTCTGATTGAGGTTCAGAGCTCCTAGTGTGCACGGTCAGACAGAGGATCTCTATGGGACATGTCCTTGAGTGGCCCAGCTCAATGCATGTATGTGCCTGCTTCTGTTAGCAGGAAAGAGCTTGGAGCCCTTTGCAGGGCAGGGTAGGACAGATAAGTGGGCAGTTGGGCTGCGCAGGGCAGAGTGTGAAGGACTTGTCATTTTGATGGGTTGATGGTTGGACTTAGTGGTCCAACTAAGACTTAGCGGTCTTTCCAACCTTAACAGTTCCACAGTTCTGTGGTTTTTTAACACAAGTAATGAGCAAACATTTGGCTGTTTGACTTCTGCCTTGAAGTTTTGTCTCCCCTGTAAGGATGCCCTCATTTTTGGATACACGCTTTGGCTCCGACTGCTCAACTCTATCAAAACTTGCTGCAGGAAGAAGTGTCACTGCTAATGCAGAGGCTTACTGCTAGTAGAGGGGAGTGCTGCTCAGAGCTCTGCTTTGCTGTACAAACAACTGTTTCAATGTGTGTCTATACACGTATGGCCCACGTGCCCCGTGGCAGCAGCACCTCTCCACTGCAGGTCTGCAGACACACAACGCTGCATTCCCTCCACGTGGCCGGGGCTGATGAAGTAGCCCATGAAAGGTCACAAGGCATCAGAAAGGGAGTGGGACTCATCCCTGTTTCCAGGTCCAGCACCCTGATTCCTGTTGACTGCTTCAAATAATTCAGCTTTCAGTATTCAGATGAATACGGTAAACACTCCATAGCTTTGCTACAGAGCTGAATGTGACCCATGAGTTAATGCTGTGTCTTTCTATCCCTGTCCGTTTCTCTCTCTGCTTTTCCAACAGAAACCATGAGGTAGCACTGTCAGAGTCCTTCCCCTGCTGATGTTGGCACCCAAGGGAAGCACTCAGTTTTCGCTGCTCTGTCTTGCACGTGGCCCCACGATGCTCCTGGCCTTTTGCACCACATTCTAACATGTCTATCATCACCGTATCTGGGTAACAGCAGATGATCAGAAGGCAGCGATACCACTGGAGCTGACTGCATTATTTACCTGCCTGTGTGTGTTACTTACATTCACTGCTGGTTATCCCAGCACCTCAGGCAGGCTGGGCAGGTGAGATGCAGTGCTGATGGCAGCAGAGGCTGAAGCTTTCAGCTGGACCATCCATCCTGCTGCCATGTGTTCCACGCATCCACATGGAGTGGGTGTGCTTGGGGGGTGATGTCCCCATCAGTGCCACAGCTCAGTCCTTCCCACCCTATGAATGCAGGCAGGGCTGCTCTCTGCTTCACTCAGATGAAGGTGGTGTACCTTATACCTGGGCGACGCAGGGGATGCAGTGTTTATCATTCCAGAACGAGAAAATGCAGGCAACAAGGCATCATTGATTGGAGTGCTGTCCTTGTTCTGCTTTCTTTCACACACACACACACACACACACACACACACACACACACACACACACACACACACAGGTATTGCATCCTCACCCCATGGGCATCCCCCAGCAGCCTACTGCCTGCCTGCCTTCCTCTCCAGAGCCAATGCACACTGATGGATCGGGCAGGTCCCTGCAGCAGAGAGTTACAGCCCTGTTCCATTTATACCTGAAATAGTTTCTATTCCCATTTGCTGCTCTTTTTTTCATTACTATTTTACAAAACTTCAGCCCCTTGCGAGCAGCGTGGTGGTGCCTGCATGTCCCCCTGTGCCTTGGCATGCTGTGGTCACACCGCTTTGGTAGCCATTACATGATTTCAAAGCAGTCTGCCCTCAGGATGGTTTATGCTATAAAGAAAACTTGGTGGTGATTTTTCCTGTGCTATGGTAGCCCCATGTCTGTGCTGCTGGTGGGAAAAGGGTGTTTCTTCCTACAGAGGGAAACGAAGTGAGGAAAACATGAAATGTATTGGCTGAGGGTGCTTGTGGGTTGATGGCAACGGTGGAGCGGGAATCCAGGAATGTGAACTCTCCAGTGTGGTGCTTTTCCACAGTGCTACCAACTTCATGTTGCTGTAGCTCCGCTAGCTGTGGGTCTGTGCCCAGATGTCATTGGTATGGGCACAGGGAGGGGTGGTGGTGCCTGGTACCTCCCTATGTACATCTCAGCCGTGTCCCCATTGGCCGTGGTACCCATGCAAGGAGGCTGCGATCTGTCCCAGAGCATTGAGCTGCTCCAGGACCTCCTGGCTGTGCTCCAGGCTGATGGCTGTACCCAGGCATGAAGCCTCAGTCAGGCACCATAAATCACAGTGCACCATGGACATGCCAGTGAGCCCTCTGCTTAAGCTCCCACCCAGCCTGGAGGTGCTGCTCAGGAGAAAGGATGGAGCAGAGACTTGTTGGAGGGCTGAGCCCCTCTAAGCCCATGAGACTTTTCCAGAATTCCTCTTCCAGGTGGTTAATTCAGCGGCGATATCAGATGCAGCCTGCTATGTGCAAGGTTGGCCTGTCCTCCAAGGAGGTCTCCAGTGTCAGCCCTATCGAGTGTCAGCCCTGCTCGCTGCCATACAGGCAGGGATGGGGTGCTGTGTTCAGGGGCTCCTCATGGGGACAAGAGCAGGGCAGCACATGGCAGCTTCATGTTAGGAAGATTCATTACCATTTTACAGAGCAAAACGTGGGGTGGGAAGGGACCTTAGAGTCCAACTATTTCCAACCCCCTACCGTGGGCTGGTTACCACCCACCAGATCAGGTTGCCTATGGCTCCATCCATCGTGGCCTTGAGCACCTCAAGGGATGGGGCACCCACAGCTTCTCTTGGCAAAGGCACCTTGCTCTGGAAGGCTGCTTCCATGGCTGGTGCAGATGCTTTGCAGTGCGTGAGACCTCACTTTGGTACGTGGGGAGATGCAGTGCTGCAGCAGCCAGAAATCCTGCATGCCCCAGGCAGGGAGTGTGGATGGCAGCCGGGGCAGCAGCTGCTGCCTGCCTGGGCACTGCTTGCCTTTCCTGGCCCCTGACGCTGTAAGTTAACACCCCACAGGCGGGTCCAGAGAGGATTTCAACGAAACCTGAAGCTTGGGAGTAGAGATTGTGCTGCAGAAGTGGCCTGGGAGAGCGTAAAATATGCACTCCCACCATCACCAAAGAAGGAGCTGCATTTGCTCCCTGGGGACCAGGGTCATCCCTGGTCTCAGTAACAGCGTCTGAATGTGGGAATGAATGCCTGCAAACCAGGCCACCTCTCTTTCTTAGCTGGCAGAAAGGGCTCGCTCCCCAAATGCTGGTGCCTCCTGGCAGCTCTCTGTTGCTGCTTAATGAAAAGCAGACGTTTTTGGACACAAACAGTGAACGTGTCCCCTGCCCATGCATGGAGCCAGGCCTGGAAGGGCAAAGGGGGGGGGGAGGGGGGCGCGCTTTTCCAAGGGTGTTTGTGCCTTCCCCAGAACCCTCCACCCACAGTGTTTTGGGGCCAGATGGCCCCTTCCAGATGCCGGCTGTTGGATGAGAGCAGAGCTGAATGCTGCTTTTGTTTTGGGTGGTTTTGCTGGTTTCTGAGGCAACTGTATCTATGGAGCGAGGAGAGCAGTGGGGCTGGGAGGGCTCAGGGCTGGGGAGCCTTCCCACCGTCCCGTCCTGAATGGTGCCATGGGGCTAGCAGTGCGCTTGGCAGAGTGGCTGTGTTGGTGCTGGTTCTTCTGCTCTTCCCAAGAGCTGTTCTGCTAATTTAAGTCTTTTGGCATCCTGGTGAGGAAATCAGAGCTGCTGTCTCCCATTTACCATTCTGGAGCCTGCAAAGGTGCATAGAGGGAAAGGACCAGGCTGGCAGAGGAACAGCGTACTTTTCCCATTCCCCCGAGGCATCCAGGTCCTGCTAGGTCTCAGCAGAGTCCCAGACCTGAGATGTAGCCCCAGCTGTGGCAATCACAATCTCCTCTGTGTTCCTCATTGTGTGACACACCACGTGTGCACTCCTGAGCTGGGCCCAGAGAAGGGAGCAGAGCTGGAGGAGCCCTTCACAGAGATACTCCTCTACCCCCTGCTTTGCTGTTTGTGTGAGTCTGGTCGCAGGATCACAGGCAAGCTGTGCTGGGGCAAAGCAGATGCTGAGGGAGCTCTGTCCCCTGCCAGCACCGCCTCGTGTCCTCTATCCCTGCTCCCTCGTGGCTGCTTTTGCAGGTCGGTGAACGCTGCTGGATGTTGGACTCAGGGAGGGCAGAGCGAGTGCCCCTGTCCCACGGCGGGCACCAAACTGCAGTGCCTTGCCTTCGTGCAGCTGCTTCACCGCCTGCCTCTTCTCTCCCGCAGGAACCTACCAGGGCCAGTTCACCAACGGCATGCGGCACGGCTATGGCGTGCGGCAGAGCGTGCCCTACGGCATGGCTTCGGTGGTGCGCTCCCCGCTGCGCACCTCCCTGTCCTCCCTGCGCAGCGAGCACAGCAATGGCACGCTGCCGCAGCAGGACTCCCCCGCCGCCCATCCCGAGAGCCTGCCTGCCTCGCCCACCATCACCCGCGGCGGCTTCGCCCTCAGCCTCTACGCCGACGCCGAGGCCGGCAAGGTGAAGAAGGGGGGGCTGTTCCGCAGGGGCTCCTTGCTGGGGAAGCTGAAGAAGTCCGAGTCCAAGTCGTCGCTGGCCAGCCAGAAGAGCCGCGTCAGCTTCCTCAAGAGTGAGAGCGGGATCAGCTCGGCCGCCAGCGATGCCACCTCCACCGCCAGCCTGGGCGAGGGGGCGGAGGGAGAGGAGTACCCCCCCTTTGAGTCCGACATCGACGCCACCACCACCGAGACCTACATGGGCGAGTGGAAGAACGACAAGCGCTCGGGCTACGGAGTCAGCGAGCGCTCCAGCGGGCTGAAGTACGAGGGTGAGTGGCTGGACAACCTGCGGCACGGCTACGGCTGCACCACGCTGCCCGACGGCAAGAAGGAGGAGGGCAAATACCGCCACAATGTCCTCGTCAAGGGCATGAAGAAGCGTGTCATACCTCTGAAGAGCGCCAAGATCCGGCAGAAGGTGGATCGGAGCGTGGAGGGGGCCCAGAGGGCAGCAGCCATCGCCCGGCAGAAGTCGGAGATCGCGGCATCCAGGTGGGTGCGTGGGGTCCTGGGGGTGGTGGTGGTCTCTGCCCCACGTGTCCCTCTGGACCACAACAATGGGGTCAAACGTGGCTCTCTGCAATTTCTATTTAATTCGTTTTACTGCCCTTACGGCAGCCCAGGGGTGGGTGTTCAGGACCTGCCACAAAATGGGGAAGAGCTTCCAGCTTTCTGCTATCTCCATCTCCTTTTTCAGCCTTACTCACACTTTTTCAGCCTCTGAAGAGTCCTTGTGGCAAACACCCACACAGTGAAACCAGGCTCCAACCAAACTCTTTCCTTCTTCTCACCCTGCCCAGTCCTGTCCCCCACTGCCCTTGGCTGGGGGAGCTGATGACCAGTGGGGACTGGTGGGGACAAGGAGCTGGTGAGATGGGGGTACGTGGTGAGATGGTGGGAATCCAGTGAGATGGGATCACCCGGTGCCTCACCAAGCTGCCAGAGTTCCGTGGTGATGTTAATGGGAATGCTGACCGTGGTAACTCCAAGAGGCTCATAAACAGCAGGCATCCCAAAGGAGCACTGTTTGCAGCAAAGCGTGGCTCTGCCCTGGAGCGCATGGTATGGCAGGATGGGCATTTTCCAGGCTGCCTCCACGTTGGCAATGCATTTCAGCCTGTTGGTCTCTGAACTGGAGCTGTGGAGCCAGGGCAGGTCCGATGGGCAGGAGCAGCATGCATGGTGTGTGCAACAGCTCATGGCCACTTCGCGTCCCCTTGGTTTCCGTTGCACCAGCAGAGATGCTTTGGAACCAGACAGGTGGGCAGTGCTCAGGATTAGCTGTGTGAGCAACTAGCTGCAGAGGAAAGTGCTGATAGCCCCTTGTGTCCATGCCAGGATGGACAGAGCAGCTCTGGGGGTGGCAGGGGAAAGTCCTGCTCATGTGCCCCATCCCTGCGTGTGTCTGAGCGGTGGCACTGTGTCTCTGCAGTTGGGGTTGTCATTGCCCAGTGGCAAGGACCCCGGGCTCATGGGATGCAGATGGTGACCCCCTCCTTCTCTGTCGCTATGGTTTTGGGGCCATGCTGTGGCACCCGTGTTTTACTTGGGCTGCTGGGAGGTGACTGTAGCTGCAGTGCTGTTCTGCTTTGTGCCTTTTTAGGGTTCGGTTATCAAAGTTGCTTAATTACCATGCAGTCATAGGAAATAATTGCCCTGGGGAGGGCTCTTTATTTTCAAACCCTGTCTCTGCCCCCCCTCGCAGCCCAGAGACACCCCTGTGTTCCTGGCTCCAAAGTTTTGCAGGGAAATGATTGTTTTTCCTCCAAGTCTGGTTGCCTGAACAACCAGCAGAGAGAAACCATCCAGATTTCAGGAGAGAAGTCACGCAGGGACAGCAGTGTCACAGACCCTGTCCTGCTGGGGAGACTCCACCAACACTGGCCCCACCATGCCCAGCAGCAGCGCGTGGCAGCAGCCCTCGCACACAGAAATAAGGAGGCTGGAGCTGCAAAAGACGCTCCCTGAGAAGTCAGTCAGTTTATATAAGCCTCTTTTTATTATACACTATTTACACGTTGGATCAAAAGCGGCTGTGCAGCTCTTTCCATCAGGGGCTGGAATGCAGCCGCTGCCCTTGCGGGGGACCGCATCCCTCCCGGCACGGCTGGGAGATAATTTCCTATTAAGGAAACCTCAGAGCTGGAGGAAATCAGAGGTTGCACTGCACTGCACTGCACTGCTGCGGGACGCCCTCCCTTCACAGGGTTCATGGAAGCACAGTGCTGTGCAGGACAGCTTTCCCTTGCAGTCCCAATGGTCCTCAACCCACCTCAAAGCCAACACTCATCCCCTCCTGGCTGCGGGCTGCAGCTCACCCTTTCCAGCCGCCTTCACTGCTGGTGCGTGCTGCTCTGGCTCCGCTGCTGCCTTGTAAACACCCGCCTCATGCTGCGCTCTTTCTCCCTCCTGTTCCACTCAGCCCTGGGATCAAGTGTAAACATAAATAATTTTGCCTAGAATGGGTCCTAGATCCCAGCTCTGTCACCAACTTTCTTTTGGCTTTGAACTTTGCCTCTGTTTCTACACCCACAGCAGAGAATAATTGCATGCGGGCTGTGAAAATAAATTATTACAGCTTATAAAGGGCTGTGCTATTGTTAATGTCTCCCCAGCCCATAACTACGAGGTGGAGTTCCCTAGATTGAGTGTTTATATTACTCCTTGCAGGGCGCCATGTGCCTTACATGAGAAATGTCTCTGAGGCCACACGAATTGCTGTTTGGGGAGGATATGATGTCTCCATGCAATTACTGCTAGCAACTAATTGCCAGGACTGAGCAGCTGGGCTGTACCATACCTGTCTGCCCCCATGTGCCCCTGTCATTATGTGCAGTATTTGGGTTCTGTTTGCTTCTGGCACTTGAGGGAGCCCCTCATGGAACTGAGCTAACATGCAATCCAGCTGCTGGGAGTGTAGAGCAGAATTCACTCTTTTACACCATAAAAGGCTCTTTAAGATGTAGAAATTCGGAGGAAAACAAGCCTGAGTGCTGAGGCTGCCTCTGTTGGTTGTGCCGTAGGAATCTCAGGCATGTGGCCGCACTGGGATGCGCAGGCAGGCAGCATTTGTGCTGAGCAGAGCCAGGCACGGAGCTGTGCTGGTGTGTGAGTGCAGCGGGAGGGCTGCAGGCAGCTCTGGTCCCAATGCCTGCTGGGCTCGGGTACTCTGAGTGGCTTCTGCCCACCCCGGTCCTGTCCTACCCTGCCTGGGTCCCTCCTGCACCCTCTGGTTGGAAATCCATCTGCTTTCCACCTGTGCGAGGGGCTGAGGATGGAGCTGGCATTGATTTGATGGCTGGAATGAAATGGGATAGGCTAGAAGAGAATGCAAGAGGAGGGGCAGGGCTGGCTGCATTTAGAAGTTTGATTTCTGAAGCCGTGCACTCAGTAGCTGCAGTTCACAGGAGTACGTATTTCCTTCTCGCTGGGGCTTTTGGGGGACAAAATCAGTGTCTCTGTCCCAGAGTAGCAGTGCCCGCTGTGATCTCCTCTGCACGCCGCTGTGCTTCCCACTGACTTGGACCAAATTCAACAAAGGGACTTTGCCACGCGTCCTGCACGGCGTGGGCCTGGCCAGGCTTTAGCTAGCTTGATGGGTACGTGTTCTGTGTTCTGCTAGCAGCACTAAGTATGTCTGTCGGAAGTCATAGGACCAATGGGAAACTGAGGGATAAGGGACAAAGGATGCTGGTGTGCTTCACCTGTTATCTATAAATGCTGGCCCTGAAGTCTGAGCAGCTGGATGTCCTGTGACTGCAGGATGTAACTAGGAATTATCACATTCTGAAAATTTTCTGAATGTACAGCTGCCCTGCAGTCCTGCCACTTGGAAATATAAGCCCTCTACTCACATCCATGGCCCCGTATCTCGTCCCAAAGCTGCCCTGCCAGCCGTCGCACTGCTCTCAGCCTTCCCAAGCCACAGCACTCGGGCTCGTAGAAGGTGCAAATGACGTCCGGGAATCGCTGCAGTCAGCACAGCGTCCTGACTAAATAAGGGAGCACATAGCAGAGGTTTATCAGCACTGCCGGGCGCGACAGCTGGGAGCCATGGCCAGCAGCAGCCCCAGCTCGGCCGCATGTTGCACTGTGGGGTGCTCTGCTGGGCACTGCTCGTCTGGGAGAGCCGCAGAGCATTCTGAATTGCCGCGCCTTCACCCTTCCTTCATCCCTCCCTGCAGCAGCCTCCTCTCCAGCCGGGCTGGCTGCAGCCATG
This sequence comes from Alectoris magna, assembly GCA_030625065.1. Classification (NCBI taxonomy): domain Eukaryota; kingdom Metazoa; phylum Chordata; class Aves; order Galliformes; family Phasianidae; genus Alectoris; species Alectoris magna. Next base: position 8,469,794 of record CM060576.1, on the reverse strand, counting down.
AGCACTGACAGACACATTTTTGGCCAGGCCTTGCTATTGGGCTGAAATATGCTTTGACTTCAGTGCAGGGTGTGTGTGGCTTTGTCTTGCTCTCCTCCACCTCACATGGATTTTCTGAGGCTCGTTCGTGTTCTAGTAGGGTAACAGGGACCACGCACTTCCAACAGCTCTAAGGAGAATACAGATGTTGGTGGCAGAATGCTTTCTTGGGTTTTCCAGGGCCTTTGGGACCTACTGGGATCCCATGAGAGAGTGGGGTTGGACAACAATCTGGCCCGGCCAGCCAGATTCATGGGCTGGGAGTAAAATGCCTGATTCCAATAGATCTGAGACACAGAATCCCTCTCTCCTCCTGGCGCATTTGGTTAGCTTATGCTGGTGCCCAGCCAGAGCCCTTCGGTTGTCTGGGTTCCAGTTTTTGTAGCTTTGCTCCTTTGGGACCCTGAGATGTCCCCGTTCCCTCGTGTGCTCTCCAGCCCCGGCACAGGCATGCAGGAGCTATCCTAGCTCACAGCCTCATCTCTTCATTCTTCTGGGTTCAGACCTGTGAATATCAACTTGAGAGGCAAAAGAGGCTGGTAGAAAATTGCTCCTGCTTTAGACTTTGAGGAATAATTGGGCTTCTGACCAAATACAATATTTTAAGAAATCTGCCTGCTTTCATTTCCTTACAAAATAATAATAATAATAAATAAATAAAATAATAAAATCCTGTTATTCCTTTCTTGACTGGGAAAAAGAAATGCCAAAACGTAGCCTGTGTTTCTTCACTCTCTGGGTTTACATTACTAAAACCTGAAGAGAAAATTTGAATTAGAAGTTGTTCAAACTTCCAGTTGAAGAAGCCAGCACTGCCGCAGAGGGAATGCCCATCTCCTGACCTGATCTGGGGCTGGCACTCAGGGAAAGCCCACTCGGGTTGCAAAGCCACCTATATGGCAGAGCTCTTGGATCAGGCTGGGCTCTCTTGAAACAAGTGAGTGCTGCAGCCCTCCTGTTTCATTGGGCCAACCCACTGTGATGTGGCCGGATCCATGCCCTGCTCTGCCCAGGCAGGATGGCCCTAAACACCTTCGGGGTCAGTCAGCAGCAGCAAATTTCCCTTTCCCCCCCTCCCCAGACATCCCTGCAGGTGCTCTTGCTCCAGGACCAGGGTCTGTAGATTGTCGTCTTGCAGACAGCTGCAGGTCTGTCTGCTGTGAGATTAATGTCACTTTAACTGTTCTGAGGGGAAGTATCCCTTGGTGAAAGATGCAAGTAGCTTTGAGCTATTTAGAGCTGAGGATAACATTTCGGTATTCTAAAAATTTACCAAGTAATCATAAAGGCTAATGCCTGCTGAGCTCATTAGGTCGCAGCAAGCTCTGCCATGCACTCCTGAAGCAAAGCACAGTGGAGGATGCTTCACTCCAGACAGAATGGACTGTTTGTGCTCCTTATGCAGGAGGCAATGAGGAGAGGTTCAGAAAGTTCAGAAAGCAAAGTTCACAGTGCCTCTGCTTCAGTATAAGTTCTGGTACAGCCAGCAAAAATCTCAGGGCATCTGATGAGCTGGTTGCCAGGAAGGAGGCTGCAAGGCAGGGTTGTTCTGCAAGCCAGGGTGGTTCCTCTTTGGGGATTTCCTTTACACTGATGTGAATGTTTCCCATAGGAGGCAGTTTGTGTTGCTTTATGCACAGATCACACCCTGCAGGCACAGAGACCGTGATACAAACCAGCACAGTCTCAGGTCTGGGAGTGTCAGAGTCTAAACTGAGTAGGTATGTGCACACAAATGATAGAATAACAAGAGCAATAGGACAAGAAAATGTATGCCTGGCTGCTGGGGCAGGATGCCCCTGGGCACACAGATGGGTGACATTGGGACAGGGAATGTGGCACAAGAGGTCAAACAAAAAGGGAGGTCCAGTCCCATGGGCTGGATACAGGCAAGTGGGGATAGTGGGTAACAGAGGTGTGTTGGCATCCGTGTGTGTGGAGGTAGGGATAGAGGCACAAAGGAGATGGACTGGGAGAAAGCAGGAAGCAAAGGATGGCGTCAGTGCCAAAGGCACAGGACAAAGATCCTGTTGCGCTTTGTTTCTCCTCTTCCCTCGCAATGTGAACACAGAAGCACGGAAGGGACCACACTGCTGTCAGCAAAAGCACTTCTACAGCTTTCCCTCTATCTCTTCGTGCTGCAAGCATCCCTGCCAAGACAAACTGTTATCTGAAGGTTCTTCAGAAGGACAAAATGCCACCAGCATGACCACAGAAGCGTGCTGAACTTGCCTGTGTTCCCTGTGCTCTGCACAGCTGTGCTGACAGCATGGCATTTAGCCCAATTTGCACGCTTGTCCCCGCAGGACCTGAATCAAGCAGAGGGCAGTTTGCTGTACTGATGGGACAAGGAGTCCCTGGAGAAGGAAGGACAGTGCTGGATGGGTTTGTGTTTCTCTGAGTACATGGGTGTGCAGTAGCTGGGGCAGAGGACTCAGCTCTCCCCCTGCTCCTGGCCGCAAGGTCATCGCCACACCTGCAGATGCCCCAGCCCTCCTGGTATTTGCAGCATTCTCTGCTAATTCCAGCTTCATTTACAGGCTAAGCCAATGTGGATGTGCAAAACCACATAAACTGTCTGAAGAGACGGCCCTGCCGCGCGGCTCTGGGCCTCACCTGTTAGCACAGCGCTCAGCTGCGGCTCGTGTGTCCGTAGGGGATTTCGGCAGCAGTCAGGAATGAAGCAGGCAGTGCGGCTGGGACAGGGCCAGGGAGGATGGGAGTGGAGTTCTGTCTGCACACTAATACAAAAACGATTAGAGCATTAGAGCCGTGCCAGGGGAGAAGTGAAGCATTTAACTCCCTGCTCCCAGCGTCCTGCAGCAGTCACTGTGATCCCTGAGATTGCTCTGGGTGGGAGTAGGGATCGCTTGTCCCCACTCTGCACATCCTTTCTTGGGCTGGGGAGCACCAGCACTGGTTTCTGAAGGCTCCTCTTTGTGTTCCTGGCCCCCGGTTGGGTACATGTAATGCTCACAGCTCATTCGCTGGCATTGCTTTGAAGATGGGCTTATGAATGCCACTGCCGGTTGTGCCCTGGGCTCTCCCTGGGTGCCTGCTATTTGTCTGCTGCTCTGCCACTGTGGCCACGTATTATTCTGCATTGAGCTCCCCTCCCCAGCACTGCCAGGATAAATAATACATTCAGAAATACTCTCTGAGAGCTTGCTGTTATTGTTATGACTGGGCCATTCCCTGCAAGCTGTGCATTGTCACGGTGTTCCAGCAGAGCAGAGTGTACTCCAGAGCTGTGCTGTCACCTCTAGCACCATGCGTTGTCAGCGGGCACACCAGGATCCATCTGCACCCCTTTGGTACAACGTCAGCACAAGTGCAACTCTGCTCCTTCTAGCAGAGGGACCCTGCATCCAGTCCACTGCCAGGCTACTTCTTTGGAAGTTACCTCTAGGAACCCTCTGCTTCCAGGTGCTGCCCCTTTCCTGCAGGGTCTGAAAAGTGGCCAGGAGAGCCTCTGTTTGCTCAACAAGTGGCTGAAAAGGAAGGTTTTATCCTTCCATGGTGAATCCCATCCCAGAGCAGCAGGATGAAGGCAGGGGCTGGAACACATCCTGTGGGGTGAAGAGCTGGGCTCCCCGTTTAGTGAGTTGTTTGTGGGGCTGGCATCATGCAGGCTTGCGCTCCCTGGGATTTGGTGAGCCCCCTCTGATCCCTGGGCACGGAGAGCACAGAGCCATCCCCCAGCCCCTGCCAGACCTCAGTGGAATTAATCACACTGATTACATGCTACCAAAAAAGGAGGTGATTTCTCTGTTCAGAGCTGCCTCAGACCCACTGCTTGTGAGCAGTGGCTTAAAACTGCCGTCTTCTCCCTCATCACGTAGCCTCTCTGGGTGTTTTAGGAGCTGTGAAAATTTTGGATAAAAAGACCAAGAATGGCAGCAATCCCAAGCAGCTCAGCCTGCAGAGAAAGCAGGAGATAAGGTGCGGGTGCAGGCAGGGGTGAGCCACGTCTGCGGCAGTGGGATGACGTCCCAGAGAGACGCCGTCCCGGGCACAGCAGCTCCACGTCCTCTGCTCTATCTCAGGGCACTGAGCAGCATTTTCGGCTCCCTGTCAAGTCACACCGGTGACTTTATCAGTTGGGATTAGTGCCCTGCCTTTAATTCCTTCCCTACAGCTACACAAAATGATGCGTGTCTGTATGTGTGTATATATATCATCTTCTATCATCTTCAGTCTCAGAACAGCATTTCTATCACCTTTTCATTGCAACTGTCAAGTTTTCAGGGTAAAGCTACTCTTGTCTGCATGCTGCATCTGAGTTTAATGGGAAAGGACCAGTGAAATTACAACCTGAGTTTGAAAAGTCTGGGTATCATTTAAATAGCTCGATAGACATTGTATGACCTCATTAAACTTGTAATAAATTGGTGTTACAGGGCTGCTAGCTGCACATCTGCTCAAAAATAAGTGGTTTTGCACTGATGCTGCCAGTGCATACTCTGCTGCATGCAGCACAGGAGACAGAGGGAGCCCTGGGAAGCATTAGGGCATGGGGAAAGACTCCATGAGCCACAGGTGGAGCAGAGCAGCTGAGCATATGATGCTTCACCCTCCCTAATTTTTAAGGTGTGATCCTACTGTTTGAAGTCAGTTCCCTCCCAGACTGTGAGCAGCTGGGCTGCAAAGCTTGCCCTGCTTTTAGCATAAAGATCATAGGGCCGTGAGTGCAAGGCATGCGAGGAATACAACAGCTGGTGGGTAGAATAGCTCTGATGGCCCCAGGGAGCAAGCAGGAGGTGTGCTGGGAAGGAGCAGAGAGAACTCGTGGAGTGAGGCTGTGAGGAAAGCAACGGCTCTGCCTTTCCAAGCACCTGATGAGAGCAGTCCCTGGACTGCACCACGCAGAGAAGTCCCTTGGACAAGCCAGAGTTTGTTGCTGGAGAGCTCCAGGAGTGTAATTTGGGGTGAAATGTGTCAGTTGTACTGACAAGAGGCATGCTGCTGCTGGTGAAGTGCAGCTCACTCAGGGGTGGTGGCAGTACAGTGGTGCCCAGACATCACCTTGTTGTACCTCTCTGCTCCTCTGATGTCTGCAAAGGTGCTCTGGGCATTCCTCAGAGTGGGCATCTTTGTGAATTGCAGCATGGCAGCAAGTCCATTTTGCAGCACCTGCTGCCTCCCTGCAACATGTGAACATGCTGATGTTTGCAAATATACCTGCTCCATTTGCTGGTCACACCTCAGCCTCAAACACTTGCTCATCCCTTGCTGAGATTCTGGGCCAATGTCAGCTCAGATGGTGCTCACTGTTGTCCCCCCTTCCCTCTGCAGGACGACTCATGCCAAAGCCAAGGCTGAAGGCTCTGAGCAGGCAGCTCAGGCAGCTAACAACGAGTCAGGCATAGCCAGGATGATGGCCAGGGAGCTCTCCCCAGACTTCTACCAGCCAGGTAAGACAAGAGGCTCCTTCTAAGAGGGATTTTGCAATTTCCTTGGGAATGGAATCTGTTCCAATGCTTCTCTCACTTTATAATTCAGGAAGCTGCCCTTCTACCTATCTCAGATCCACTTTAGCACAGGTTCAGCCAGCCTCCTGCACATGGGTGATTTGCTGACCCCCTTACACTGTTGTTTTATCTGTTGCAAGGTGTTACCATAGCCTGGGGGAAATCTGCAGCCCTCCAAGCTCCCTGCCTCTTTCTCCCCACTATGAAGCCCTCCCAGTGTCTGCCAGGGCCAGCAGAGAGCTGGGGGCCGTCTGCAGCACTCCTATGGCTACATCCCTTGAGCTGCAGTGGCTTTTTCTTGGAACAGCTTTGCACAGTGACTCGTAACCCATATCCTGTGGGGCCACAAACCGCACCAAGGGTGCAGTCAGGTTCAGCTAAATAGGAGCTGTAATATCCTGTACAAAAGTTGATAATGCAAAATATTATTTCCTTAATTTCCTATATATTTGTTAGCATCACCGTTAATTATATGGCTGAGAAAACACTGGAGAGGTTCCTTCTCCAAGAGCAAGCACTGGGGATTAGTAGATAGGAAGTGTAATGTTAAAAGCAGCACTGTCAGTGCCATTACCTTTCCCTAGAGCAGGCTAGATAGACCAATGTTCTTTCTGAGAAGTTTTCATTATCATAGAAGGGAGGTAATAGCGGAGCAAAAAAACCAGATCCAAACACCTATCTTTCTTATGTGATTTTGTTACCTGGATCAAATGTCCAGCATCCATCACAGCATCAAAACTGGGGATAGAAGCCAAGCGCTGCCTGCTACTCAGCAAAACCTGCTGCTCTGATTGCAGTGCCTCCACATTGCGGCAGTATCTCAGCTCAGGACAGGCAGCAGGAACAGCACACACCTTGTGCTTGGCCAGACAGACACAGTGACAGATTTGCTGAAATTCCCTGCTGGTCCTTGTCCTGCACCCACTAGCTAGAGAGATGGAGCAGTGGAGAGCTGCCCGTTCCTCCTACTGCACTGCAGGGCCTCGGAGCTGCCTTTGGGCTGGGAACCACCACAGTGGCTGGGCACAGGCATGAGCCAACATGTGACACTTCATTTAACAATAGCTAAACATCACTTGATCCTGGCATAAGCCCCTCAGCTGCCACTCACAGCTACACATCCACCCTTTGCACACTGGGGTATTTATAGTGCAGAAGTAACGGAAACTGAAATTCCTGCTGGAAGGTTTTTGACATCTAGCTGGATTACTTCTTCCACCTGCAGCAACGGAATGAGATAAATGACATGGGCTCTGCACAATGGGTCTCATGGCCATGTGTGAGGCTGGTGTGTGTTTTTCTTCTATAATTCTCTTTAATCTCTACATTCACCAAGTGATCAGAATATAACAAGGAGATGTGTATCTTCTTGCGAGGCTGCACCTTCCAAGATCAAAAAGGCAGAAATCCACCCTCAGATTTTGCTAGGATTTGTGACATCTGGTCACACATCCAGGAGAGCCTGGCAGTGTTTGACAGCTGCATTTCTTTAATAAGTATTTAGCTCTGGGTTTCCTTTAGGATGTCAGCCCTAAAGACCTGGAGGGGAGGGATGAAAGGCAAAGCTCTTGCTAAAATGTTCTGGGAGGTGAAGGAAGTGAGGTGGATGCTGTGGAAGGGAGGATGACTGGGCTGTGCAGTCCCTTCCAGGCAGCTGGGAGTTTTGGTGTGAATTATTTAGGAGGAGAAGAGAGCACCAAGAGATAGCAAGGAGCCCAGAGCTGCAGGCAGCCTATTTTGAGGACTCTGAACAACTGTTGAAAAGGCTTCCAAATAATCCATTTGCAGCCAGAAATAAATGGCCCTGAATGGGTTGCCTGCTGATTGACAGGAGCGTGTAGGCAGGGTAGAGTGGCTAAAATCAGTGCCCTCTCTCCCCACCGCCCCCTCGGAGCAGAGACATTGCCCTGAGTGGGCAGGAGTTAGCAGCATGCAAATCACACCCATGATTTATTAGAGGGAATGAAGCACCAATCTCCAATTTCCAGAGCAGGGTCAAGTCTGCGTTAGTCCTTGGGGTGGAGGAGACGAGGGGAGGAACCATGAAGCAGCTGGGGACAGTGTGGCTCCAGGGTCTGTGCTGTTCAGGAGCACGTGCCAAGCCCTGTACGTCTGCACTTCTCAGCATTACTAGGATTCAGCAGAATGAGACCAACACCATTTCCAAAAGCAGGTGCTTTCTTTTGGACGTGCTGATTTGCAACCCCACGATGCCTATAGGGAGCATGCTCATGTTCTCTTTGCTACGGGCACTGCAGGGGCATGCAAGGACCCCTGTCAAGGTCCCATTATGCAGAGCACTATGTGCAGTTGTTTTCCAGACTTTCCTGGTCCTTCCCTGGTGGATTTTGCTCCGCCAGCACCACAGACTGATGGACTGCCCTCAGTGTCACGCTCTGCTTGATTTCCTCAATGATTTGCTTTGCAGACCTGGCCCAGGGTTAACAAGAAGTAAAGATTTAATGATAGGCGAATAACTGAAGTGACAGCAACATTGCTAAGAGCTGACAAGTCAGCATGGGAGATGTGGCCAGAATGAAACCTGAAGCCCTGAGTCACCTTGTGTGATGGTGCCAGCTGATTTTGCTGGTGCCTGTGTCAGTGCAGAGAGGAAGGCTGGCCCTTACTGCCAGCCCCAGTCTGTGCATAAGAAATATGTTTTTCCCATAAAGCGCAACAGAAGATGGATCACCTGGGGATACCTCCCTTTCTTGAGGAGACAGGGAGTCTCCCTGTGTAACTGTTTGTTTCTACTCTGTTAGACACCAAAGAAGGCACAGTGAAGTTTTCCAGCTGGGAAAAGAAAAAGAAAAAGCTTGGATGAGAGCTTGATCCCTTTAGGCTCAGGACAATCCTTCTGTGTGACTCCAAACCACAAAAAGCTGGGGTGCAGATTTTTATTTCTTGAGTTTCATGTGGAGCTCCTGGCCTGCTCCTCCCTACAGGGCAGTGAGAGGCAGGGATCTGCATCTATAGGAAATCCCTTCTGGAAACGCTCTGGTCTGGGGCAGGCAGTGGAAAATGCAGCCTCACTCTATTCTCTCAGGAGCTTATTCTAGCCAAGAAGGGGGAAAGCACAGGGTGAGTTTGCAGTTAAAAAAAACATGTCCTGAGACAGCCAGGGCTGTTTCTCAGGGAAGGTGACAGCAAGGTGCTGTGAGCCCTGGGTTTGGGCTGGTGTGTTTTGTTCTCTGATGGGGTGCTGGCACGTGGGGCAGGGAGCAAGGCCCTTACTAAGCCCCTGCCCTAGCCCTGCTGCCTTCCCTGGACCATCTCCCACCGCCCCTCTCTCTGCAGGCCCCGAGTACCAGAAGCGAAGGCTGCTGCAGGAGATCATGGAGAACGCAGAGCATGCCGTCAACATGGAGGAAGCGACACCTCCTCAGCCCAAGGGTGCCCCTCCGCCCCCAACACCCCCTGAGAGCCCCCAGCTGCACGAGCAGGACGAGGCCCCCCGCCGCCGCAGCCCGGCCCCCAGTCCTGCCGCCACTCCTCCGGAGGCCAAGCGGGCGAAGGCCCAGCAGGACGGAGCCCTGCGGCCTGGCAGCTGGGCCGGGGCGGGTGGCGGTGGGGCCTCCGATGGCGAAGGCCGTCCGGCCTCACGGGGCGCAGCGCGGCCAGCCGAGCAGATGGAGATCGGGCCGCTGCAGCGCATGGCACGCGGGTCCGACGTCGAGCACTACAAGGGCTACCACAGCTACGCCGTCAGGACATCCCCGGTCTCCCCCACTGCGGACTATGAGGAGGAGCCACTCTCTGAGCGTGGGCCGCCATCCCCGGAGCCCCAGGGAGAGCCGCAGCGGCGCGGGGGCACCCCGGTGCCTACACAGGAGCCCGCGGAGAGGCACACGCCCCAGGCGGAGGCCAGTGCGGAGCAGCCGCATCCCAAGGAGCACAAGCAGCCCCGGCAGCGACTCAGCCCCGAGCGGAAGGCAGTAAGCAGGAGTGAGCCCGCTGCTGACAGAAAGACTGAGAGCCGGGCGCCGGGGCGGACAGAGCACAAGGCGGGGGCCAAGCGGAGCCCGGCCCCGGTGGTGGCGGTGGCAGCAGCGCAGGACGCGGAGGAGGGTGACGAGGTGATGTGGCGGTGGCGGTTTGGGATGGGGGGGGGGGGGCTCCTGAGACAGCTTTTCAGCAGCAACTCTGTTCCTTTTCCATTGTAGGAACTGCATTTCCTTCAGCCTTGTTTTTCCCCCGTTGATTGTGTCTCCAAAGGGGGCCTGGAGTCTCAGGGCTTCAGTGGGCACAGACAGGCGTCTAGGGGCTCTTTTTGGCCCCCCGCAGCCTTTTGGAGGAGATTCTCCATTTTCATCTGCCGGGTTTGGCTCAGTATGGGCTTTAAGCATGATTTGAGACCAGCATTTGGTTTGGAATCCTGCTGTCCAAGCCCAAGCTTCATGCAGACCAAAATGCTGGGGTCAGCCCTGGGCCTCGGCAACCTCACAAATACCTTTGGAAACTTTTCCCACACTGTTCAGTCCAGAGGGTCCATTGAGATCTGTGGGGGACATAGAAGGTCATTTCCTCCTGTCCTTCCCGTGTCCCCGGCCATGAGGGCTTCCACTGTGGGTCCAGTGAAGTAAGTCTGGAATTTCAAAATTTGAGGGAAACAGACGTTTTATGATTTTTTTTCCCTACGTTCTTCCCCTTTTCCCATACCTTTGCATGGATTTGGGAAGTTTAGAGGAACATGAAGGACGTGTTATTTTTATGCATCACTTCACTTCTGCAGGTGCACCTTATGAGCTGATCCATGTTATCAAATCACCAATCGATTTCTTGGGTTTAAAGAGCGTTCCCCCAGATTCGTTTTGCTGTGAGCAAACGCAGCTGTAACACCTTGCATTTTGTTAGCCTGCTTCTTCTCACAGTCCTTTCGACATGAGTAATTCCAGGGTGACTTTAGAAAAAGCACTGCCTGGAAATATTTTAGTCTGAGATAAGAGCATACAGATGGATTTGTTCATCTTGAAAGTGGCGGCTTTACAGATGCAGATTATGTGTTTGTAAGGAGAAAGGAGTTCAGAGGAACAGGTTGAAATGGGCCTGGCTTTTTTATGCACGTGGCCAGGGTCTCCTTTAAGGCATTTGCAGGGGAGAAATAGGAGTAGAGTAGTGATAGGTAGTGATAGATATTCAACTAGTTTGAAATTCAGGCCAGATGAATGTTCACTGGGAGTGGGTGCTTTTCATATATCTGAACAGCAGAATCAAGGCAGCTCTGTCAGGTCTCCTCACTTAGAACTGTGGCGCATAATACTCTGTCATTGTTTTTTCTTTCAGGGACCTAACACAATTGTGATCTGCATGGTCATCTTACTGAACATTGGTCTGGCCATCCTGTTTGTACATTTTTTAACATGAGGTCCCCCTTGGACAAGGTAAGAAAGGCGATGAGATTTTGTCCTCGATTTGTAGACCTCGCTGTGGACATTTTATAGTTGGCCAACTTTACTGCCAACACAAGTTGCTCATTGACGAGTGCACTGGTGATAGAAATATACGAGCATTTATTCAATAGGTGTTGAGATTCTCACTTATCTCATGTCTATTCCTAAAGTGATCTGTGGAGTAATTTCAGTGGATATTTATTGATTTCCTCAAAATTGAGCTGTTTCTATTGAATGCAGCCCCACGGTGTAGTTTTGCCTTCCCTGTTGGAAGGACGTGGATCAAAGAATGAGAATTGCAGTGCGAGAATGTGTGATGCTAAATTGAAATTTGTTTTATGCAAATGTGCTGCAGGAAATACTTTCAATATGCTCTTCAAAAGCCAGGTAGTTTGTACGTTGTAATATTTCTTGGCACTCGGCCCAGCAAGAGGCAGTAGCACAAAGAAAATATGAAACCGAAGTTTTCAGATCTCCTTGCACCAGTTCTAGTTCCACCACTGTTGCTACGTACTTGAATTACTAGAGATCAGCGTGAGCTGCAGTGTGTATCTGACTAAAGTTAAACTGGAGCTTGCTCAAGTCTTCCACCTGAGTTAGGATGTGGGCTCGCATTTGAATTTTGTGGCGATAAAATCTGGTGAGGTTTCTCGTGGCTGTGGGGTTTCTAGGCACTGGAATGTGTTGTGAGTTTGCACAAGATTTTTGTGACCTTGGGCTTAACTATTGCTAAAACAACATCGGGGCTGAGGCTGACCCTTGGGCCTCGCATGAACAAAATGCAGGGTGCTCCTCCCACGCTTCAGTGAGGGTATTAGGATTTCTTCTTCGGGGATGAAACTGCTGGGCACTGCCTTCGTTGGTGTAGTAGTCCTCACTCAGCCTGCAGAGATGAAAGCTATGCAAACAGCAGTGGTCATGTGTCGATTGTGTGTTTTGCTCCCCCTTAACTCTCCCATTCATCTGTGTCTGGGACAGGCGTTGCTGCTCACTGAGACCACGGACCTTGGTGGGGATTAAATCTCAGTCATCTGGAAACACCTATGAGGAGGACTTGAGATCCCAAGGTTGCACTGCAAACATGAACCTTAAGTAAAAGTACCTGAAGATCCTCCGTTCAGTCTCCCTGCTCCCAGGCTGTGGCTGGCCTCTGCAATCTACCAAGAAAAAGCCAGAATTTCTACAACTCAACCTCCTTCTCTTTGTATAAAATAGCAGTTGCATTAAATTATTCTCGCCAAAGCCGTCAACTGCCCTGTCATGCCGGGGATGAGGAATTTATCTTTAGCTGTAGGAAAATGATTGAGAAGGTCTCATCCACGCACTGTGATGTGTTTTGTAATTCTCGTGGTTAACTTGATGCTGGAGATTTCCCAAAGAATATCATCCATGGCCTGAAAATGCAACAATGTGCGACAACCAAAATGACTCCTGAGAGCCGTGCCACGGCTAGGGCTGGACAGCATCTCCCTCCATGCTCGTATGTCATCCAAAGAGACAAGCAAAAAGTCTTTCCTTTCCCCATCATCTGGAGTCATTTTCCACGTACGGAGGACTGAGAGGGGGAGCATGTTGACATTGGGCTTGGTGAAGTGTGACCGGAGCCCTGCCCGTGCCTGCCGACGAGCTGCGGTCGGGGCTGCGGGGTGGGGTGTGAGGGGCTGGCTGGTGTGAGGCTGCTGGTGTGCCCAGGGATGCTGCGGGTGCAGACGGTGCCCATTTCAGGACTGGGCACCATCTGAGCTCTCTCCTGCCGCCAACAATGCTGTGTGTGAAAGTGTCTTGCAGCGGGTGACTTCCCACTGTAACGGGAAAGGAAATCAATGTGCTGAATTTGCCCCTTTACCCTTTATTTTTTTTCTTCCTATGAAAATGGTGCGAGTTACAATTAAAAGGAGGTACTTACTGAACAATACCCCTGTATACCCACAGGTTCCTCCTCCTCATAGCGCTGAGCTGTGAGGGGGCTCCAGTGCTGCTTTATCACCGAAATAGAGCAGGCAGCCTTTCCTAGCAGAGCATGCAGGGTGGCTGTCGTGGGAGAGGTGAAGTTATTCCTGAAAGGAGAAAGGTGCAGAGACCCGAGTGACTCCAGTGTGTTTGGGTATTGGGCTCAAAACTATGCAGCGGCCAGCCTTTCAGCAATGGTAGAGCACAGAGGGGCAATAGAGCTGTTGTTGTTGTGTGCCAGGCTTAGAGGCCCAGACAGTTTGCACCAGTTCTTCCCAAAGCTGCAATCGAGAGTGACCTTTGGAAGGAGATGTTGCCACTATGATCTGCTCTGATCCTTAGCAGTGCAAGCTTAGAAAGTCGGCACAGATGAAGTTACGGTTTAGTGTGAGGCTGAGTGCTTGGACATGTTTCTTCCTTCTTTTAAGAGCAATATGTATTTTGTATCTATTTTTAAGCTAATCGGAAATGTTATTTATAGTCGGTTGTGCACCTCTGTGTGTTCTGAAGTCTCACAGCACAGGACTGGGTGGGAAAACCTGAGAGACTGGAAAGAACGTGGAAGCGATGGTCGAGGGAAAAAACAGATGGCCAGTCTGCTCCAAAGGTCAGTCTGAAAGCATTGCAGAGGCGAATGGCAGACAGGCAGGAGTTTACACTGACTGGAGACACAGAGCAAAACCTGCCTCATTTATGTACTCTAATTATGATATGAGAGAGTGAGAATAATTCAGTACTTTTCTTTGTGAACCAAGGTGATTTTTTTTTAACCTTATTCAGCTCAGGAATGTTGCCACAGTAGCAAGTACATGGTGTTCGCTGTGGGAGAAGTGAATGTGATCCCTTCCTAAAAGCTATGTGGCTGTACCAGTCCTGAGAAAGCTGTGCAGCACCATCTACACTTCCACAGAGCGTAGTTCAGTAGCAATTTGCTTCTTTCTTTCTTTCTTTCTTTTTCTTTTCTGAAGTATAAATGTATTGCAAACCCCAGGCTCTGCTGCCGGTGGCGTTTTATCCTTGTTCATCCTCTCAATATGTCAGCTGCTTTGATTAGCTCCCAAAACAATTTCCGTTGAGAGACCTGAGGGGCTTTTATTTATCACTGAGCACAAAGAAGGGTCTTTTTTCAACAGTGTTAAGATTACCCCCCCCCGCTCGTGCCCCTGTTTTTTATGCATGTGATGTGCACACGGTAATGTGCTTTCCTCCTATTAACATTCTGAGAACAGTAGGTAGATTTGCTTTTATGTGACGTACAAATATATCCGTATTGCACTGAGATATGGATATATATACACATAGATATATAGCCCCTTAGGGATTTCGTTTTCTTAGACGCAAAATAACAGATTTACCTCAATTTGCATGCTTTCAAAACTGAATAGGATATTGTGTTATACTTTTCAGGTCTTACGAAGGTGCAGATATGTTTCACTCTTCACACAAAAATGCCTTCATCACAGATTTTGCAAGCTGTGTACTACAATCCGTGTACTGCTGTCTGGAGTTTTCTGTCGGTTGTTCTGCTGGATTACGTGCAATAATAAACAGTTATCTGCTCACTGTATCCATGTTTATCTTTGTGAGTGCCTTGCACTGGATGACAGGCACATGCTAATTCAGACCTTGTCTCGTAAATAACCTGTTGGCTGCGTTTTCTCTAGAGGATGGCTCAGCTTGGAGGGGAAGGCCGGTCCGTCAGAGCCTCAGACATGGAGGAGGAGGTGAGCCAGGCTCCAGCCTGGGATGCCTCGTGCTGTCGGTGATTGCAGGATCTGGGCTCTCTGGGAACGCAGGGCTGCCCTGACCTCTGCAGCAAGCACACAGTGCTGGTGGTGCTGAGGTCCCCCAGGACTACCAGCAAGGGGAGGAAACAGAACGTCACCAACCAGAGCCTGGTTTGCAGAGTCTGTGTGCCAGCTGCGGGGTCTCCCTTCTGTGTGGTGTTTCCTCAGGTCCTCCAAACTCCTTTCCTGGCTTCGGAAAATACCGAAATGGGACACTGCAGCACTAAAGGTCCTTTCTTCAATGTTCTTCCCACAAATGAGGTACTGCAATCTGTTACTAGGTCTCATCGTGGTCCAAGAGGAGGACAGCCCCATCTGCCTTTTCCTCCCACAAACCTCCCCAGCCATTTCTTCTCTTGAACTGTGCAGGAAACCGATTGCAGACAGTGCTGTTGTGATGCCATTAAAGTCTCATCCCAAACGCAGCGATGCTCTGGGAGCCATGTCTCAGCACCAAGCCACCTGGGCTGTGTCCATGCAGCAATCAGAGCTCCATCAGTATGCCCTCAACAGGTCCCTGTGCTGCCTGCCATCCCCTGGGGCTTCTGCCAAATTTCTTCCAGACAATGCATTGCTGCCTGCTCCCCAGGCGCCATGCCTCTGTGCTTGGAAATGGGGTAATTCTTTCTTGCTAACCTGCCACACTCTGTTCCTCTGCGCTGATTTAAAGGCTTGTGGATGTGGTCAAGGCACAAATGGGGAAAAGAAGCAATGTTGCACTGTGGCTGAGTGCACAGAGAGAAATTGCATGAGGACCCTGGGACCCTGCGCATCATCAACACCATACGCCCATAAATGGATGGGTGTAAATGCCTGTCAGCAATCTGTCCTGCTGGTGCAAAAACTCACTTGCTCCTAGTAAATCTGAAGTCATAGCCTCTTACATCCAGATTAGCCCCTAAAATTTTGTAGTGAATGGACAAAGTAATGGGAAAGCCAGACATGAGGGATGGGGAAATGGTAGCAAGGGGGAGAGTGATTTAGGGGGAGGGTGGGAGAACAGAGCCCAGTGCCAGGCAGAGCCACTGGGGCTGGAGGAATGCAGAATAGCTGAAACCTTCAATCCCTCTTCTATTTCTGGAGTGTCTCACATGAGCAAAGCTGGGCTGTGCAGAGGGGCTGGTGAGATGCAAGCTCATCTTCTGCAGGCAATAGGATCTCCCTCCTGCTTCTGTGGGGTGCAAGGAGTCTCATGATGAAAGATCTTTGCTCTGGTAAGGATTTAGGGAGATGAGTTTGGTGGAATGAGGGCTTTGCTCTCCCGTGGGCTTTCTTTGCTTCTGATATCAGAGGAGCCAGCAGCAACTCATTCACCCAGCCATGGGGAGAAGGGAGGGGGAGCGGGGTAACCAGAGCCCTTTGCACCTCATAAATCTCAGTCTGATGAATGGAGCAGATCTTTGGCCATGTGTGGAGGCATCAGGGAGGTGGGTCTCCTGCTGGAGCGATGATGTATTGCTTCAAAAATATTAGTAATGGCAAAAGGATGAACGTGCCCCTTCCCCATGGTGGAGGGAACAGTGCTTGGGGCTTTGCCTCAGGGGCTGCTGCTTTTGGGGTAACGTCCCCTGCACTGCTCCCGGCTGAGAAGAGAGGAGCCCGACATGTGAGAATAGGGACAGAAGCACTGATCCTGTGACCGAAGGGCAGCACTGGTGGGAGGTGGAAGATGCAATCTGAGCCCCGCTGTCCTTTGAGAGTGACCTGTCCAGCTCAGGGACAACACAGTCACACTCCACCAAATGTCTATGCAGGGAGCAGGAGCATCTCCTCCTGGCCTTCAGCCCTGTATGAGGAGGGCTGGGGTGAGGCTTCAGCCTCCATCCAGCCAAAGCACCCCAGGAGCCATCAGCTGCAGCCTCCCAGCATCAAAGGTATTTCTTGTCAGTCCTTCCCACTGATGATTTATTTCCCGGCAGTGTTCAGCTACCCACCCTCTCTACCAGCATCTCCTTGGCAAGCTGAATGCTGTTCTTCACCTAAAACATGGAGCACTGCTCCACCTAAAACCCTCTCCAACTGTCCAAATGTGTCAGTGTACGTGCAGGGAGAAGGATCAGGAGCTCTTAGCTCATCTGCAGAGTTTAACGCTCCGATGCATTTACGAGAGGTCTCGTGGTGCCAGGGGAATTTATCTGCCGATTACTTCTCAAGAAATAGCAAAAGGGTCATGCAGTACGTGGGTAGATAAGGGCAGAAAGTGGAAAAGAGAAGTGAGTTTTACTTGAATCTTAAGTCTGCTAAACAAAAATTTCAGAGCCTGGAGACGTGATGGGGAGACAGAAATGAGTTTGCAGAGACGTTTCAGTGCTGGGTTGTGCTGGCAGAGGTCTGGGCAGCCAATGCCCCAAGCCGAGCAGTGCCCTGACTCAGCTCACAGGAGGGCTCTGCAGCTCGGGCACTGAATTCTCGCTCCGTGTGGCTGCAGGACAAGGCTGGCTTTCTTGCTGCTCTGCGCAGAGCACACATCCCAAGCCTGCTTCTCTGCTCTGACCTCACGGTGCTTGCAAGCTGGTAGCAATTTACAGCCCTAAGGGGAAAAAGACATCTCTGCGATAGAAAAGACCATTAGCAGCAAATTGCTCACTTCTCATTCCTTGTGCTAAAGGTAGTTCACTCCTTGCACTGCAGCAAAGGGATTTCCCCTCTCTTCATGAAGCAACTCTGTAATTTCTGTGCAGAACTTCCTTATGAATAATGAGGAACTTCACTCCTGAAGATCTAATATTCAGAAATAGACCAAAATAATACGATATGAAACCTCCATTTCCACATAAACACTGTTTCCTAGTTATCTGCAAAACCAGTGCTCTCTTTCTTCATCCTAAAGTTTTTTTGGGCCAAAATAGGTGATTTAATAACTCACAATATAATAATCACACATGCAAAGTCACCCCACACGGAAACAAAATAGATCCTGAACCGTTTCCTGCACGGAGCGAGGTCTGTTTGCCCAGGGCAGTTATTTTCCACAGATACAACAAGGTTTTTTTTTAATTGTGTCTGCTTTGAAATGTCACACAGACCTTTTCCAAAGCAGAGGTAAGGATCTGATTAAACACTCTGGTTTGCTGTGAAGCAGTAGTGGATGCTGAGGCTGAACTGGCTGCTTGAAGAGTGGCGTGCAGTCACTTCAGGGTTACTGGTGGCTGCCTCTTGTTTTACTTGGCAGGAGCCTTGGCATCTGCTTCGTGTGTAATCTCTTACATTTTACTCCCAGTCCAGAGAGTTGCTTGTGAGTCTGGGGCAAGTGTCCTTGGGCTGGTTGACACAGCAATGTTTCCAGCAGCACAGGGTGAGGTTCGTGACACCCAGCTTCAGCTATGTGTAATGCATGAGTCTCCATTGGAGAGGCAGACTGGTCCCTTTGGTGCTGGTGGGAGGAAATAACACACCAGACGAGTGTGTTCATCTCTTTCTGGAATGAGAGGAGGAAGTGCCTCATCGTCCCACTAACTCCAACAGACCCCTGGAGGAGCAGCTCACATTGGACATCTCCTGCACTTGGGTAGGGGACACTCACCCTCTAGGAAGCCTGCTCTGGCAGCAGATTTTCCTTGACTGCCCTTCTCTTCCTGCATTTCCTTCCCATGCTCTGGCCTGACTCAACAAGCAGCTGCACTTGCACATAACACAGAATGGTGTTGCACTGCTATATTTAACTACAGATTCTTTAGAGATGCTGAACATTGACCTGTGCCTAATGCTTCAACACACAAGAATAAATTACCACTAAGGAAAAGCAAATTAATTTGTCTCTAAGGATCTGTTCTGCTAAATGCCCTGGAGAGGTATTAACTTAAGCTTGCCGCGATGCCCAAGCAATTTCTCTTGGCACTTTCCCAGCATGGTGCACACAGCCACACAGCTCCCACTGCCTGCATTGTGTCAGGGTCCTGGTGTCTGCATGGCAGCCCTGCTTCTCTTCTCAGGTGCAGGGGGACCCTTCAGGTCATCCTGGTGGGTGCCGTGCTCGGAGCTGCCCTGAGAGCCATCCTTTGCTCTTCTATAGAGCGCTGGGATGCTGCGTGGTGTGGGCACCTCCATGCTCTTCCATCCACACCTGCAGAGCTTCCTGAAGGCAGCTCTGAATCTCTGCGACATTAGGCTGTAGATGATGGGGTTGATGGCACTGTTCAGGTAGATGCACATCCTGCAGAAGAGGAGGAACCAGATGTTGAGGTACGGGGGGTCCACGAAGGAGTTCACCACCACCAGCGTGCGGTATGGTAGCCACAGAAGGGCGAAGAGGACCACCACGATGGCCAGCATCTTGGTCACCTGGTGAGTGGGAAGATGGAGAAGAGAAAGAGCCAGGTGAAGCTAAAGCTCCAGCAGAGCCTTCCCACCTGGAGGAACTGCAAACAGGTATTTCATAATGTCACTCATACCTCTTTCAAACAGAATCACAAACCATGGGACTGTCTACTCCTCCCTGAATCTATTTTGTTCACGATGCAGTCTTGCATAAGGAAAACCTTTAACTGATAGGTGTTTACCTACCATTCAAGGGCCTTCCATCCAAGGCACTGGCACAGGCTGCCCAGGGAGGTGTGAGAATCACTGTCCCTGGAGATGCTCAAGAAACATGGAGATGTGACACTGAGGGACATGGCTAGTGAGCATGGTGGGGTAGGCTGGGGTTGTGCTTGGTGATCTTTGTGGTCCTTCTAAGCTTAATGATTCTGTGATTCCTCAGGACCAGCAGCCATCAGCCTGGAAATGAGTTGGAAATAATCATGAGAATTTCTGTGGCAGGGAAGAAGAAAAAAAGAAGTGAAAATAGCAATAAATCAGTGAGGAAATGGTGCATGAGAGTGATGCTGAGTTTTGGAGGTGCCGGGGTAAATACTGGTTTGCTGTGCCCTCCCAGGGACGGGGCTCCTGGTAAAGCACTGGGAGCAGATGAGACTGCCTGGAGTCCTACATGAATTCCTGACTTTGCTGATATGGGAGTTGCTCAGCTCATCAGCGTGGGTTAATTTAATTTACAGAACAGTGGGGAAGCACTCCATCAGTGTATTAGGAACAAGAAGGTATTGAGAATTCAGCATTGAGCAGTAATCGCCCTCAGCTTGACTCAAATTGCTGAAGAAAATGTTTTGGGTTTTTTTTTATCCTCTACTGAAACTCCAATGATCTTAATAACTTCAACAGCTCTTTTTGGAAGGTGGCAACCATCCTCCAGCAAATGCTCACAGGATACGTGCGTCCCTGAGGAGGAAAGTATGAGTAAACATCAATGCTGCAATCATATCGAGGCAGTGGTGTTTCAAATGTCAAAAAGGGGTTGTGCAACGACTCCAGCCCTCTATAAGGAAATGAGCACTTGGATCACACTCAGTCTTTCTTCTTTTCTCAGAGTGTTTTGTTGTTGGTTTTCGTTTTTCTTTTTTTAACTTAGTTACAAACAGCGTTGCCTTCCTGTAATGCTTTGAATAGAAATTGCGCATGGTGGCAACAGAACTTTCCCTACCAGAAAGGAGCTATTGGAGCTGAGGCTAAAATAGAGATGTTTTGCTGCATGTGGTTTAATGGAGACGTGAGGATGCTTCCCGGAGTGAGATCTCAGTGCTCAGGCTGTTGCTTACGCTGCAGCATGCTCACTGCCTTTGGGGAAGATAGGGCTTGGTACATGGTTTGCCAGAAGCTGGCCTCAGCACTTATGGGTTGGTTGGTCATATTTTTATCTGACGTTTATATCCAGGGAGCAAAGTTGATTTGAACAAAAATGTGATAAAAGCTGAACTCTACAGCCAAATGCAAGCAGCTCCTCTGGTTAAGTGATGCTAAGAGCAGTTTCGTTTAGGACATAAACCCTTACACCAAGCACTTCAGTGCTCCTCCTGGGAGACGAGGGCAGGCTCTGCACTTTGCCCATCCCATGCAGAGAGAGTTCCTTTTGAGGCTGAGACAGCTCTGACTTTTTGGCTGCTGTCGCTCTTCTTGTTCAGGAACACGAGAAAAGTGTGAAGTGGGAGCTGAGCTCTGCTCAGCAGTGACAAAGCCAGAGGGAGCACACAGCGCATCCTCGGGTGGAGAGGCGAGCTGGTTGCAGTTCTTTCTGAGGCTGAACACAATGTAGCATTGTACACAACTGGTCGTTCATCTGCTTTTCAGCCGTTGGCGTCTCTCTAAATGCCTGCACGGTCGTTAGGAATCCCTCTAGCGGTCCCGGGCACGGAGGCGGCTGCAGCTCGGTCCGTGCTTTGCTCCTGCAGGGGATGGACATTCCCCCCCCCTTTCCCCCCCTACCTCCCAGCCGGCAGGTCCTCCTTCACACCCTCGCTGTTTGGAGCGTTTCCTATTAGAGCCGTTTCCGACACTGTCCTCACTTCGGATGCTCAGGACGGGACCCTTCAGCTCCTGGTGACATTTTCAAGGGCTGTCAGCACTTCCCCGCAGTGTGACAGACAGGTGCCATCACCGGGCACGCCGCCTCTTCCCTCCCGCCACGGCAGTGGGTAATTAACGAGCCAAGAAACCCAGTTAGGAGCCGCTCGTCAGAACAGCTCTGCCGCAGTCGGGCAGGGTTTGCTGCTCCTGCCGCAGACCGAATCCCCGCTGTCGGAGCTCTGCCCTGTCCTGCTCTGCCCCTCCGACCCCCTGTGCCTTCCCACACACCGCAGCTTCTCCTGGAAGTGTCACTGTGCGGCCTCAGGAGTTCGGCGCTGACCCTGCGGGGCTCCCACAGGACCTCCCTCCTCCCTGACTTCAGTGCGCTGTTTTTCTCGCCGCAGCCAGATGCAGAACCACGACTCACCACAGCTCCTGCACCTCCACCCGTCGCACTGTGAGCTGCCAATCTCAGGCAGAGCCAAGGAAGACGCCCTGTAGGACACGGCTTTGCACTGCTGCTCATTCTGCCCCAAGCCCTTATCAACATACCTGTGTGGTTTCACTTGGCTGTGGGGCACAGATAACTTGTTTCTCCAGTAGGTCGTTCCCCCAGCAATGGATCAATTCATGGACTCATAGAATCATTAAGGATGGAAAAAAGCTCTATGGCCGTCTAGTCGAACCTCCAGCCCATCACTATCATGCTCACTAACTGGTTCAAGATGGGTCCTCATGTTGCCCCTGCAACTTACTGGGCAGTTGTATACGTTTCCTATGATTGTATATAAAACGAAGTGATCATATCATGTCTAACTTGTGAAAGAAGTCTGTGGAAAAACATGAATTCCTGGACCAGGGTTTGTAATGCAGCCATCCCTGGGGTGCAGCACTGCTCCCATTGAACAAATGGGACCAAACCATGCAGGTGATGGCACAGCTGGGCTCCCTTCTCCTCTGTCCCAGCACAGGCTGCCCTGAGGATCTGCTGGTATGAAAGCAGAAGGAATCATTCCCCAAAGCGTGGCTGGAAGCCCTGTGAGACAACAGCTCAGAAATGGAAGAGTTGGGCCACCAACTTCCCAGTTGGTTTTTGAGCTTCACAACTGGATTATGAGCAGCTTGGGTCCAGGTTTCTCCTTATTTCCTTTTTTTTTTTTTTTTTTTTTTTTATATGTATGCTGCCAATGCCTACTAATGTAGTATCAGAAAACCAACACAACACTGGTCATGGATATCAGAAGGGTGCTTCAAACTTGGTTTAAGTTCAACACCTCGCCAAATCTTCCAAAGTCCAGTGAGTCAGAAGCAAATTGCTCCCAAATATTATGATAGTTACAGTCAAACATATGGGCAGCCCTTATCTCTGTTTGCAAGGCAGGAAGGGGGGATCAAACATTTACAGCGTGGCTGTGACAGTTTTCCCTCCTGGATGAGCAGCTGACCCACAGCAGCTTCTCAGAGGCTACAGCTGAGCTTCTGTTTGGGCAATTTGTTGGTAATGGCACAAATCATCACATAGCTCCCTATACAATATCGATTATGATCATTAAACACAATGGCATCTTTACTCCTGTGACCCCAGCTCTGAGATGTGAGCCAGCCAGGGGAGGTTTTGCCTGCTGGGATATTGCAGGAGGTAATGGAGATCTCAAGAAAACTGCCAGAGAAAAGAGCACAGGATTCTTCCAGGGATTGGAATGCCATTATTCAGCCCATAAGTTCTTAAAGTAACATGCACTCCTGAGATGCTAGTTCACCTTCTGTGACTCTGAATCATTTCTCCTAGGCAGTGGAAGGCCCTATGCAAGTCAAGCAACAGGTTGGGGAAATGAGGACTTTAAGAGGGGCTGAAACCTACTGCAAGCTTGCTGGAAATAACATCTTGCCTGCTCAAAGGCAACAGAAGTAGTGATTTCAGAGGCTTCAGCCCATTTCCAAGCTTCAGCCCTTAACTTTGATACAGACCATGTCTCAGAGCTTGAAACACAAATGGGACAGCCTTCATGCAAGGTCCCATGCCTAGATGCTGACTCATCCCAGGACCTAGCAGGCAATGAGTATGAATTACCCACCCAAACCCCTGCACTTCAGCCACTCCCAGTGATACAGGCAGCTCTGCAGAGCTCAGCCAAGGCAGAGGGAGCCCATTTTCCAGCAAAGCAACCCTCCTGGCATCCCCACAAAAGGAAGGAAGCTGTTGGAGCATTCCCCCCACCCAAAGCGCCAGTCCCCTGGGCACAGAGCCTGCAGCTCACCGGGGTCCCATACCTGCTTGCGGGAGCTCAGGGTCCCTCTGCTGCCTCGGCAGGATTGCTGGAGGGAGCTGCCCCGATGTGCTGAGCCCAGGGCATGCTGCGGGGCAGCGGACAGGGGGCTCATGTATAGAATGCGGGCAATGAGGCCATAGAGGACGGCTGCAAGTCCCAACGGGATGACGTAGAAGACAGCAAAATCCAAGAAATAAATGGGCATGTAAAGGCTTCTGGAGACACGGTAGCCACAGCTGACCTGTTCCCCATCTGAGAACGTGACCTGGGATGTGTCCACTAAGAAGAACCACATGAGGCAATAGAGGGAGGTGAAGATCCACAGTGAGAAGATGATGCGCTTGGCACGGGCCACGGTGCACAGGAGCTGTGCCTTGATGGCATGGCAGATTGCGATGTAGCGCTCCACTGTGAAGGCAGTGATGGACCAGGCGGAGATGTTGATGCCCAGGTACTGCAGGTAGGTGATACAGAGGCAGCCGGCGTAGCCGTACACCCAGGAAGCCACCACTTCGGAGATGTTGGGCAGCCCAGCCACCAGCAGCACCAGCAGGTCGGCCACAGCCAGGCTCACCAGGTAACAGTTGGTGGGGGTCACCATGTGCTTGGTGCGCAGCACCACCAGCACCACCATGGCATTGCCTGCTATGCCCACCCCACAGATGAGCAGCACCAGCAGGATGGTGACCACCTGGAGCTCCAGGGGCTGTCGGGGCATCCTGCCCAATGTTTGGTTGCCCGGCACGGCTCCTGGGCTGGCTGAACTGCTCTCCATGGGTGCTGCACAGATTCTGCAAGCACTGGTGAGCTCCCCTCCTTCTCAACCATTTCCCCCTCCCCTTCCTTCTCCACCCACCTCTCCTGCAACCCCCCTCCTCCTCTCCCCCTCCCCCTCAGCTGAACTACTGCTAGGAGGGGCGGGGAGAATCCAGAAAACCCCAACCCCTGCAACCTTCTTCCCAGCCCTGGGGACACCCAGAATCCCCCGGACCCCCTCACACACCTGCTCCCCACCTACACTTGTGTCCTGGTGCACTGCTGAGCCAAGGAGAGGAGGAGGAGGAAAAGGAAGAGGTGGAGGAAGGAGCCCAGCTGGAGTCCTGTCTTCCTTCTTCATCTCAGGAGGATGGGACCAGGGTGATGCCTTCCCCATTTCCCTTGGGCTGGGGCAGAGCAGTGCTTTCCCTCGGAGTCTTAAACCTCCTCCCATCAGCTGTCCCACAGTCACCCCATCTCAAAGAAACAGTGGTGTCACTCCACTGGGGAGAGTCTTACCCACCCCGTGCTGGGAGCTCTGCTGGCCAGGCTGGGCTGTCTGTATCTATCCCAGGCTGAGATGTCTTTCCCCCCCGAACAGGTTGATGCAGCAGCAGCCTGACTCTGCTGTCAGCTCTGTGCTCACTCCTGATGTCTCTGCAGCCTCTCAGAAAATGTATTTTCAGATGGAAAGAGCAACTGTGATTGCAGAGATAGAGTGTTCATCATACCTAACCTGTGGAGTGGAGGAAAGGGCGAGGAGAAAAGCTCACTTTTCAATTAGATTACACTGCAATTAGGAGCAGAGCCATGCCATTAATCCCAGGCACAGAAACCTGTCTCCAAAATGTGAAGGATTTCCAGTGCTGAGAGATTCCAGTCTGGGGCTTTAAAGGCATGTTTCCAAGCATGGGTTCGACAGTCCCAGTGTGGATAAAAAGCCTCCTGCCCAGCCCCATGCTCTTCTGCTTAAGCAGCAGTCTGTCCCCAAGCTCTGCCTTGCTGTGACAAGTAAGACTTTTCCCCTTTTCTCTGGGTATGCCCCCATTTGGCTTTATGGGGTGCAGTCACTGTACTTTTCACTCCCTTCTGTGACATTTTGCTCAGCTTTGGCTCAGTTGTGAAGGGCAAATACCCTCTTCTTCCCTTTCTTTTTCTTCCCTTTGGGCTCACTGCATCCTGCCCCAGGACTTTGCTCTCTGGATCAGCCCTGGGCTGGGGATTCAGTGGCAGGTCCTTGCCGTGCCCATCTCTCCTCAGGATGCACTTTGTTCTACCTTTCCTCACTTTTTTAATAGATTCACAATTTCATGGTACCGTTTCATGACACTGTTTATACTGCATTCCCCTACCGAACTGGTATGAGGTGTACAGAAAGGCAGGATGCAGCTCATGCAGCAGCTCTTCACCCACAGATACCACTCACTGCTGGAGCCAATCTGATAGTGTCCATCACACACCTTCCTGTGATGCTGGGGAGCTGTCAGACAAAAGGCACTGCCATACTCATCAGTCAACATTGCGGTCCCCTGTCAGGAACACAGCCTGGCTGCTCTGACTGCAGCATCCTGGCTGCTCTGTGCAGTGTTTTTAGCAGAGCTGCCATATGTTATCCCTCTCTGAAGTTGCTCCCTGACCCCACTGTGGCTTCCATCTACCTTGGCCTTTCTGCAATGTGAATCTCGCACTTTTCCTTCGGCTGCTGTGGGCTCCTTTGGTCCTACATACAGAGAGACCTCTGAGATTTAGCATATTTTGTAGACACTGCTGGGGAAAAAAAATGATCCTTTTAGCCACCTTTGCAAAAAAAACCTCTCGCTCCTCTGGTGCTTCACAATCTGTATATATTATACCCATAAAACTTCTTCTGGGCCACTGAGGCTGTACCAGCACTCAGTGCTGGTGAAAGTAGAGATGATGCAGCATGAAAAGGTCACAAATGGGAGAGTTTGGGGCTGGACTATGGAATTCTAGGCTGCAGAGATCGTCAAGCCCAACCCATGGCCGCAAACCCAACCCATGGCCAGACCCAATCCATGGCCAGACAACCAAACCATTGCAGCAGTGTCACCAAGCACAACACTGACCCCAGCTCTGTGGCACTGTGATCACATGGCAGCAGTGTTTCCCTAGATGACAACAGGGAAGTTAGTTTTACTCCCAGCCCCATTTGCAGGACTGTGGGGCTTCCGTGAACACAGAAGTACATCTTGCCACCTACTCCAACTGGGAGGAGTAATTGAAGATTGGAGCAGCCTATAACTAGAAAACATATGCAAATGTGACCCCTGGGCCATCCTGGCTGTGAGCACTCATCTGGAGTGACTGCCACTGCTTCTTCCTCCTTTCCTTCTGTTCCTGTGGGCTGAAGGCTTGTTATGAAGCACTGATATGGAAATTCACAGTTGTGAAATGTGAAGCATTGAGTCAGAGTGAAACGTCACACAGTCTTCAGTTCAAAAGAACCAAAATGAGGAAAACTGTGGCGCACTGCGAATCGCCTGTGGAATCTCTGCAGCTGTCTCATGTCTTCAGCTCATTTCAGTACATTTTGGTTCCTCCTTGGTGAAAAAACAAACAGACAAACAAAAAGATCTCTAAAGGTTCTTGCCCAAAGGAAAGGTTTTCTGAAAGTTCCCGATTCACACTGCTCCTTCTGACTGTTACTCACAGACAGCAGCTGGAGTCACTGCAGGAGCGATGGATGCTGTGCCTGGTCATTGGCTACTGGTTCTGGTAGTTGAGGACCACTCTGTGCAGGGTGGGAGAGGGAGCAGAGCCAGAACTCTGGGCTGGTCCCTGGGTCCAGGCTTTCCCAGGACAGTGCAGGGAGAGGAGGAGAGGAGGAGGAACCCTATTTATCTGTAGGGCTTGGATTGCTCGTGCCATGTGATGAACAGCTGTCACAACACTGGGGACAGTTCTGACCCTGCAAGTGGGCACAGCAAGCCATGCACCATGCAGTGGAATAGCTTTCATTTGCATTTATGTTTATTCATACACCTACTCCCCAATGTTCCTCCAGAGCCCAAACTCTTCCAGTGCTCTCATCACTGAAACCACAGAAACTGGTGTAATGTGTGCAAAAAAAAAAAATCCATACAAATCTCTTTTTCATCCCTGAAGACCCACCTGCAAAATGGCAGTGGCAGCACTCTGCTTCAGGCGCAGGTTTATGACAGCTGTGATGCTGGAGGCACAGGCAGAATGGCAGTACCTGACACTGATCATTATCCTTTCAAACCGAAGCAATTACCCTAATCAAGTCTTCTTTCATGCTGAACTTCGGTGTTTAAAAGTATGAACTTTCCAGAATCAGTCTGCAGTAGTTAAAATTTAGGAGGAGCTGAAGGAAACTGGAAAAGAAAGAACCACTCTGGACTGAGGTTAGCTTGTTCTAGCAAAGAGGAATTTTCAGGTTGAAAATGGATGTTTCATGAGCTCCTCTCATGCTACTCAAATGCCCTGGGAGTGGGGCACTGCATTCTATAGCAAAGTAGCCTAGCAGCTGCAGAGGGAGAAAGGTGTTAGCATTAATCACCTTAACAGTAGGGAATTAAGAAACCTGGGGAGAGAAATATACCAGGGTTTTGTAAGATAGATGCTCAAAAAATAATCCAGATCTACTTTGTTCCAAGATTCTCAGAAGCTGATAGAACTTTGTGTATCTGCAGCTGCCACTTCACTTCTGTAATTTAATCTCTTTGAGGTGCATTATGCCAAATAATTATCTTAATGAAGACTCTAATGGGAGAAGAGAGGGAAATAATAGATGTGCTTTGAAGAAATGAAGCTGCAAAGTTTCTTTGTTTTGAAGCTGGCACTGGTTCAGCTCCCTCTCCTCACGGCTCTTGTCCTTATCCAGGTTCTGATCAGCCTCTTTCAAAAGGTATGCTTCAGTGATGGATTTTTGCCTATTCGTTACAACACCACCATTTCTGAGTTTGAAGCAACCCAACACATAAAACTAGCTTCTGCTTTAGTGAAGCTCAGCCTTCCACGTCCTGCCCTGTTCTGCTCCCTGCAGAGAGCTGGCTCCAATGTCAGGTTTCACTCCACCACTTTTATATCCCCCTGGATATTGACCTGAGCTGACCTTTTCTTGGCTGTCCTCCTCCTTTTCTGTAGTCCTACAGCTGCTCTATCTGTTATTCTGGAGAGCCCTGGTGAAGAGATTTCAGCAAGTCCTCACGCACTGATTTCTACTCCCTCCCATGTCCAGGAGGTGCTTCTTGTGGTCATACGGTCTTGAATTTATTTCAGCAGGTTAAAACAACACTTTATATCATAAATAATAGATATTCTAAATAATAACTAAATAACAATAAATTAATTAACACTCCTGGAGATTTTCAAGAAAGGTGTAGATGTGGCACTGAGTGACATGGTCCAGAGCAGTCACAAGCATGGGCTGACGGTTGGGCTGGATGGTCTTTGTGGTCTTCCCAACTTCAATGATTCTGTGATTCTAGAATTGATTTTTAATCAACTCAAATGTTGTTGCTTTTTTTTTTTGCTTGCTGCATGTAGGGATCACTTCAGGGAGAAAGGAAGTGGTTGGATGAGATGATCACGTAGGTCTTTTCTTTCCAACCTTAATGATGATAAGAATCGATGGAGGGTGCACTTCCTCCAGCAGTGATGAGGGAGGTGAAGGGGCACTTCCTGCACCCATCTCCCACGCACACTTAGCCTTGCATAACGCTGCCGACACCCTCACAGTCATAGGAACTATCTTGGGTTCCTTTTTCCAGCATTCCCAGATGAGTTCTAGACTGAATTAAGAAAAGAAAGTGAGTGTAGCCTTTTTTTCCCCCTCAGATTAATGCAAAATGTCACTTTTGGCCTTTTTCTCTCTTTATCCGGCAAATAATGCTCCCAGGCTCCAACCACTTCTCTGACTCTGGAGAGTGAATTCTATGATCCCTTTGCATACCCAGTTATTGCCACAAGGTCTTTGTCATTCCCGGCGTGTCCAAAATTTCCCTTCATTTCTCAGCTGTGTTGTGTCTCCCTGTGCTGCCGGGACAGCTTGCCATAGAGGTAATGTGCCCGCTTGTCCTCCTGGCTCTCAAAGAAGGAAGCAGCAATTTTCCTGCACAGGCGGCGCCCGTAGGTTTCCAGAAACACGGTGGCATAGATAATGCAGAAGAGCAGCCCCACAACCAGCAGCACAGAGGGGTTGGGGGGTATCGGGGGGCTGATCCGGCAGCCAGCAGAGCTGAAGGTCAGGGAGTGGTGGTAGCTCCTATTAACGTCCCTCACGGGAAATGGGATTTTCAAGAAGTCTATTCCAGCCTGAAATAGAGTAAGAGGTTAAATAAGGCATGAGCCTGGAGGTGTGTGATTGCTGGTACGCTTATTTGGGTGTGTTGAGATGAGGATACTGAAACACAAATGTGCTTCAGGCAGGTGGTGTGGGCGCTGAGCCCCCGGCATGGTGGGATCTGGTCCTGGAATCATCATCTGCTGCTGCAGGATTCACACTGAGACAGAGTACAGAGAGCAGCAGGGGCTGCATGTTTTAATAGAAAGGTTTGCTTCTAAGCCCTTATTGCTTCACTGTAAGCTGTTATCTAAGCGAAGACGTGCACAGGCTGGGGCAGGAGGACAATGGCAAGGTAGAATAGGGAAGCTGAAAAGCAGAATGTGAATTGGAATCATAGAATCACAGAAACATTAAGGTTGGAAAAGACCTCTAAGATCATCTAGTTCAACCATCCACCTACCACCAAAACTGCCCACTCAACCACAACCCTCAGTGCCATATCCTCATGGATCTTGAACACCCCAGGCATGGTGACCCCACCGCTTCCCTTGGCAGCCTGTGCCACTGCATCACCTCTCTTTCTGAGAATAAATACTTCCTTATTTCCAACCTCATCCTCCCCTGGCACAACTTAGAGCCATCACCTCTCCTCCTGTTGCTGTTACCTGAGAGCAGAGGCCAACCCCCACCTCACACAACCTCCTGCAGGGAGTTGCAGACAGCAATAAGGTCTCCCCTGAGCCTCCTCTTTTCCAGGCTGAACCATCCCAGTTCCCTCAGCCACTCCCCATAAGACCCCACTATGCTCAGACCCCTCACAGCCCCGCTGCCCCTCTCTGGACACGCTCCAGGCCCCGATGTCTGTCTGGCAGTGAGGGGCCCACAGCTGAGCACAGCACTTGAGGTGCAGCCCCGCCAGAGCTGAGCACAGGGGACGATCACCTCCCTGTCCTGCTGGCTGCGTTGTTTCTGATAACACCAGGATGCTGTTGGCCTTCTTGGGCAACTGGGCACACTGCTGGCTCATGTTCAGCCGAGTGTTGACCAACACCCCCAGGTCCATTTCTTCCACACAGTTTTCTGCCCACCCAAAGCCCCAAGCAGTGCATTAGAGAAGCCAACCCATCTGCATGCCCCAAGCAGCACTCACCTGGTATTTGATGCTGAGCGTGACGGGCACTGTGGAGAGCTGAGCCATCCTCCTCACCGCCACGTCCGCTACACCAAAGACGAGGTGCTCCAGGGCCACCACCACCAGCACCAGCAGCAGGGCCACCGAGAGGCGCAGCACCTGCGCCAGGCTCAGTGTCAGCTCCTTGCGGGACAGCCTGAGACCCGTGGGGTGGATGAGGTGTTGGGCTGAGCCCACCAGCAAGTGGGAGGCTCCTCCATCCTCAGCCAAACGCTGCAGCTTCTTGGTGATGTAAACGTTGTCGAAGCGGAGGTTGGTGAGGTAATTCTTCAAGTACCAGACAGACTCAAAGCAGAGGTAGAGCACGGAGAAGGCAGCGACCAGTTTGTTGCCTGCTCGCACGCAATCTTTGACCAGCACCTCAACAGCCAAAAAGTCCTTCCTGGCTTTCTCACCAGCGAGGTGCACCTGGTTAATCAAGGAGTTGTTCTTCACCAGTGAAAACTGAACGTGTCCATCCATGGGCCTCAAAATAGCGTAATTTTGGATTTCATCCCCCAGCTTCCAGGAAGCGTTCTCCAGCAGATCAGTGGAGTTCAAAATGCTCTCAGAGGAATTCTTGGAGATGCACAGGATGACCTGCAGTAAGGTCTTGATGTTGCTGATGATGTTGGGGGTGATGTTAACCACCGCTATCATGATGCAGGCTGACAAGAGGAGCTTCCGGCCTTGCTTGGTGCCCAGCGTTGGCATGGCAATGCTGAAGGCACAGCGCGCAGGATGCACCAAGAACAGGGCGAGGAGGAGGAGCAGGCTGAAGGTGACGGCCATCGCAATGGAGATGTGCTGGGGGTACTCCAGGGATGCAAGAAGCCAGTTGTAGAAGAGGCCTCCGAGCAGCATGGTGATGCAGGAGCACTGCAGAAATAGGGCCCACAGCTCCCGGCTGTCTGCTGGGACAGGTTTGGAGTATATGGACCATTGCTCTGTCATGATCCTGTGCACCTTTGGGAACAGGGAGTCTTCACAGTAGGGGTTGTCACGCACTCTGTGCAAAGAACGAGCACCGAGGTTTTAGTAAGGGAAATACAGAAATGCACTAATTTGGGGAGTTTGTAACCTCCCTCTCTGGTCTCCCTCTTTGCCTTTTTGATACCTGAGTTGCTGGCACTGGGGTCTTCCCTGCAACCATGCAGGCCAGGAAAGTTCAAAGCATTTGGTGAAATCCCTGTCTACAACTCCCTGAAAGGAGGTTGTGGCCGGGTGGGTGTCGGCCTTCGCTCCCCGGTAACAGCAACAGGATGAGAGGCGGTGGCTTTAAGTTGCATGAGGGGAGGTTCGGGTTCATTATCAGGAAACATTTATTCTCTGTAAGAGTGTTAATGCAGTGGCACAGCTGCCCAGGGTGGTGGTGGGGTCACTGTGCCTGGAGGTGTTCAAGAACCACAGAGATGTGGCACGGAGGTACATGGCTAGTGGGCATGGTGGGCTGGGGATGGTCCTGGGGATCTGAGGTCTTTTCCAACCTCAGTGATTCCGTGATTCTATGACAGATCAAATACAAGTTATAAGCAACTCCTCCTCCTCTAATCTCAGTAGAGGAAAACATTATATTCCTCTATAAAAATCATAATGTCATTCAGAGTAGGCTGAACTCTTTAGCTGTGTTTAAGAGTAGGTTTGGTGGCTTCTTAGAAGAGAGAGAAGGGAAGAAAGGACTCCCAGCTGCTCTGGAAATTGTTTGTTAGCTCAGTAATTAAGGTGCTTAATGGATCAGAGGAGCTGGAGCAGGAGCTTCTGCCTTCCTGCTTCTTAATAGGAGACCAAGAAACTCAGCAAATCTATGGGTGCCAAATACAGAACTGAGAAAACACTGTTTCACACAGATGCTTCAGTGCCAGAGGAAATCTCCAAGGTTAAGAATTTGGCTACTGCGGGCAGGATGAAATGTCCCAGGGAGCTATTTAAATGCCTAATGGAAACAAATGTTTGGGAATAAGTACTATTTCTCATGCTTCTGATCTGGAATGACTCTCCAGAGAGCAGAAAACCTGGTGGGGAGAAGGATTCTCCCACTGTAGCTTTCAGTCCCCTCCCCAGGATGAGACCAGCCAGGAAAGCCAAACTGCCCCAGCTGGGCAGCAGCAACAGTAATCCCAGACTGGGAATTGAGCCTGGCTAATCCGTTTACCCAAGGTTTGCCAGTGGAAAGATAGTTCAAAGCTATTGGGACAAAAGGACTGAAGCAAGTGTTACATACCTGAACGACGAGACGCGTCCCAGTCCTGTCTGTAGGTTCCCCATGTTCCAGTGCCCTGTTACTCCCACTGAGGATGATGGAGACAGCTGCTGGGACACCCACAGGAAGACACCAAAGCTGTCAGGACCAGGCAGCCAGAACTCAAAAAATGGGCTTCATAAGGCAATTTGGGTCAGCAGATGCTGTGGATTCCTTTTGTGAGTGGACAAAGCTGGTATGTGGAGCCCAGAGGCAGCACTGCTGTCAGACCCCCTTGGGTCTTGCTGAAGGTGCAGAAGCTTGGTACGATGACACGCTGCTGAGAGAAATGAGTCAGTACCATATGGAATGAGTCAGTACTATATGGAAAGACTGGGGGGAACAAGGATCACATGGGAGATGGGATGTTGCTGTCCTAAATTGGGAAATGAGCTGTCTCATCCCAGCAGTGGGGTGAGCACTTAGAGAAAAGGGGGCTTTCCTCTGGCAGGCATCAGTCATGGCCCAAAGACACTGCTGGGCCTGGAAGGCTCCAACAAATGCTCTGGTCACTGTTGGTCAGGTCTAGCAGCCTGCATCTCCCTGCTGAAACCGTGAACTCGTGCTGGGTTCACAGTGCTTAATGGGTGACTGCCTAACAACTCTCACTTCTGTACCCCAGTGGCATCTGGCTGCTTTATCCTACGTAACTCAGAAAGGTTTCCAGTTAGGAAGCCTGACTCGAGGTTTTTGCTGGGACCAGCAGCCTCAAGTAGGAGCTGTAGATGAGCATATTCTGGGGCCATGGCCACGCACAGCTGGATCTGGGCATCTTGTGGTCCTAATAAAGGAAGACCTACACCTCTCCCAATTCCTTATGGCCAACAAATCCTCTGTAAAGAATCCTGCAGCAGGCTGCGATTCCCAAAGTTCCAGCCCCCAAACCTCAGGGAAGGACCAGCCACGATGGCTGCTCCAAGACACGTTTCCAGATAAGAGGGGGGAAGATGTGTCTCCCTCCTCCAGCCAGAAAAACCAAGCTACCGTCAAGAAGAACTGTGCACAGATCCTGCCTTCCTCCACTCACGGAGCACGGGGAAGGTCATGTAGCCTTCCCTGGCTCCACCAAACCTGCGCTGGGTCCTCCCCTAGTGATGCTGCTGCCTCCAGCCCTCCTGCCGGTGGGAACATGGGACTCCCAGCCAGTTCCCATGCTCCCTACAGCAAGAGAGCGTGAAGGGCTGGGGCTCAGCTGGGACACAGCTCCTTCCCCAGGGATGTGGCCGGTCCTCCCAGTGGTGCAGCCATTGGAGGATGAACAATGCCGAGTGTGAGCCTGTCTCTGTTTGTTCCCTCATCCCTTCCTGCATGGCACAGCCAAGGTGTTCACAGTTCCCAGAAGCACTCACCTGTGCAGAGCTGAGTGAGGTACTCTGAGTGGCTCCAGCCTTCAAGAGGAGCATAGAATGGTTTGAGCTGGAAGGGACCCTCAAAGGACACCTTGTCAACCCCCCCCTGCAATGCACAGGGACACCCACAGCTCCATCAGGAGCTCAGAGCCCTATCCAACCTGACCTTGGATGTCTCCATGGCATCCCCCACCTCTCTGGATAAGCTGCACCAGCGCCTCACTGCTCTTATTGTGAAGAACTTTTTCTTATATCCAATCTAAGTCTCACCTCTTGTAGTTTGAAATCGTCTTCCCTTGTCCTGTCAAGAGGCAGGCACCAGGAAAAGTGCTTTAGTTTGGAGTATCAACAGCAATTGCTTGCACTGGCTATGACCTAGGTGGTGATATTACTTTGCAGTTTATAAAGGGGTGTGCCAAAAGGCAAAACTCATCATATTCATAGTGGCTGCCCCAAGACTCATCTTTCTCACTGTAATCCAGAGCTAGCTGATTATAGCACTTGGGACCCCTTCCATGGTGAGCAGGTAGCTTTCTGGGGCAGGAAGACCATTAAGGACCAAAAAAAAATCACAGACAGTTAAGAAAACAAATAAATACACGAATAATTAACAAGCACAAGGAGCAGAGCAGTGTGTTCTCTGAGTCTGCTGCAGAGGGGAGCTGAAGTCTGTGGGGATGCTGCATTTGAGCGGTGGTTCTGGGCAGCGCCGAGTGGTTGTTGGTTGTGAGTACGGCAAACCTGGCTGGAAAGCCTCCCAAGACTCCTCAGCATTCCCTGTATGCTGGACTATATGGGTGGGGGTTAAAAGGATACAAACCCTGTGCTCATAGTTTATGAATGAGCCATTTTCACTGCCCGATATTTCCCAAGACAAGGTGAACAGGCTTTCTTTGTATAAACACAAAACAAAACCAACCTAACAAGCAAATAAAATAAAGAGGTATGCAAGTGAGGGAGGATGCGCGTTTACCCACAGGCCGGGCGCAGAACAAGGCAGGATCCAGCATCTCAGTGAAGCAACTGTGACATCTGGCGGTCAGACTGCTCCGGTGCTTCTGTCTGCGTGCTTCTGGGCTCACAAACGATGGATGTCGGTGGATGGGTGACTTTTTATGGAAAACAGAGGAAGTGGAGGAGGAATGGGATGTTTTCAGTCCTGAAATTCGTGCATCACGTTGGAATTTCTTCTCTGAAAGAGTGGTGCACTGGCACAGGCTGCCCAGGGAGTGGGGGAGTCACCATCCCTGGTGGTGTTATGGAAAGGGGAGGTGAGCACTGAGGGACACAGTCAGTGGGCACTACCTGTGGTAGGTGGGTGACTGGGCTAAGTGATCTTAGAGGTGTTTTCCAGCCTTACTGATGCAGCGGTTCTATGATGGCAGCTGGCTCTGCACGGCCCCATCACCACTGTGTGGCCCCAAGGAGGACCTCTGTGTGAACAGTTCGCAAAGCGACTCAAATGCTTCTGGGATAAAAGACACTACATAACACTTCCCTACTGTAAATAAACCCGAGCGAGTTTCCTCCGAGTGTCTCAGGAGAACATGTGGATGTTCATCCCGGATCGGATGGGGAACATCAAAGGAGCGAAGCAGAGATATTCTGGATGTTGAATTTCAATGCACAAGTGAGGCATTTCCTGTTTAATTAAAATTCACAGGCGGGCTGCTAATGTGAATGGCTTTGGTGTTGACATTCTTAGAGAAACGGTGTGCAGGCAAAGGCCCTCTGAAACAACAGGGCTTAAGTTACAGGAGGTTGATACAGCACTGGAAATGCCCTCTCCTGGGATTTTTCATATCTCTGATCATACCACAGAACCCTCAAGAATTACCAGGTTGACTTACCGTAAAAATAGAGAGCTTCTTTCAGTGAATTTTAGCACCAGCAATGGACCAGTGATGCACAGTGCCCGAGTCACGGAGGCTGGCAGGGAGCTCTCCTGCTCCTCCAGGGAACAAATCCAAAGCCGTGGGGTAAGCAGGGGAGAGGGAGGCTCAGCTCTACAGAGCAAACAGGACGAAGGGACGTGCTAACAAACGCGCTTTATTGTACACTTTCCACGCTCATTAAGGATTTTGTTAAATGTAAGGATTTTGTTGAACGTTAAGGATTTTTTTTTTCAGAATGTGACTGATGGACGTTCCACACGCAGTTGGTTTTGGTGGTTTCTGTTCAGTCCCAAGTCCCTGCCTAAGTGCAGCCTTAAGGTGGACCCCAGCTGGCCCCAGGCTTGATGAGCAGCACAGGAGCAGGCGGGATGGGCTGGATCCCACTGTGCCAGCTCCACAAGATCACACCATCAAAGAGACCCAGCAGAGCCCAGTATCCATCCAGCCACCAACCCGCCCTAAATCAGGAATCAGATCCTATATCTTTCCATCCATCTATGTCAATGACGGATCTTTAAAATTAAATATTTTCAGATTCTTAGAGAATTTTTTTTTTTGTTAAAGGATAAAATGGTGATTAAAATCACAGTCAATCTGCAATGCTTTCATTGAAAGTATCCAAGCAATCAGTAATACAAAGATGTTAAGAATCAAAGCCTATTTTTCAGCCATGTCGATGATACTCAGTGCAGCTTGCCCACTGACCTCAGCAGGCGCTCACAAGTGGGTCAGTCTCACAAACCTAAGACTGGCCACATCACCAAAGTTGAAACACCACTGATGTCCACACAGTTACGTCGGAAACAAATTTGGCCCTAAACCTCCATCTGTGCACTCGGTGCCGAGAACCAGGCAGCAGCTGAAAACCAGGTTTTCAAACCATTGGACATGTTTGGAAACAAACTGTTGCCTTCCTGTTTCCAAAGCATGGAGTAACACACCGAGTCCTATCGACACATCTCCTGAATCATCCTTTCATGCACAAGCCTGAAGAAATAGTCTTCATCCTACATGAGAGAATTACTCATGAGACCACAAAGAGCCCCCAGCCTTCACGGTCCTGCCAGAAGCCCACGCTGCCTTCTCCCTGGGGCAGATTCTGATACACTCACTCACATTGAGTTGCACATAAATCCATCCTGAGCTGCTCTCCAAAACGAGGAAGGGTATCAGAAGCTGGAGCAGCAAAGCTCGCTAACTCTCATGGGGAGGCATCTCCCCAGAGATGCTCAATGCTTACGGGGTTGTCCAGGTAATAACCACCTATGATGGACAGATGAAATTCTCTGGGAGTATCTGGTAGGTACCTGTGGAAGGCGGGGATAGGACCTTCAGAGAAAATAACCAATGGATGTTGCAACACTGACCAGTATTTCTAAAAATAAAACTAAACCCAAGGGTCTCATACGGTGTGGGCAGACACATGGCTTTCTTCCTGTGCATATGCTGATGATTCCAGTGCCCGAGTCCTAAGTGAGTGAGTCCTTCCCCTGGGGTAGCTTTGTTCATATTTTATTTAGTGCACTTAAAGTGACATTTTCTACAGCTGGCAAGAGTGATGTGGCATTTTCTGCATGGATGTTAGCCCACGCAGGGAAGGTCCCCAGCTGGAAGATACTCTTGGCCCATGTGTTCATAGCCAAGCTAAGAAGTAGAACTCCCATAAGATTCATGAGCAAACCAGTTCTCGCCTACAAAAGAAACACAAATACAACTGTTGAGTTCAGCTTGGACATCTACAACATGAAGTTATTTGAACACAACTGTTATAAAATGGAAGGTTTAATTGCCATTAATACTAGCAATTTTCTAAGTGGGCTTTCTTAAGCCACAAAGGCCATTCTGCAGATGCTTTGCCAAGCTTTGATCCGTCAAAAACATTAGTGCCTGTTTAGCCACAGGAATGTGAGCAGAAACTGGGACTGAGCCTAATTTTGCTTATAAGCTTTATTACACTGAGCTGGGGAACATTTCCTTCGCCCAGAAACCTCTGAAGGTTGAGCTGCTGACACTGGCTGGAACAGGAGCAGGATCTGAGAGATGCTGAGCACAATTAAGACCACTTTTGTCATCACTTGGAGCCACAGCAGCTCCAAATTTCACAGGGTCAGATGTTACATAGGCTTCTCCCGTATTCCTGCGCCTTCCAACACTGCCTTACTAAAGTTACTTTCTTAAACACTCCAATTGATAGTTTTCAGCATATTGTATATCCAAAGCAACTTACCATATCCTTGACCATCAAGTGTCCAGAAGAAAATGCAATTGAGTTAGGAGGCGTTGAGACTGGCAGCATGAATGCGTAGGAGCATCCTATCGTTCCTGGTATCATTAAATAGAGTGGATTGACTTTCAGACGAATGGCCTTGAAAAACAGAAAGGAACAGAAACTGTAAGTCGGGGTTTAGGAGGGAAAGGCAGATATACTGATGGATACAAGTAGTGCACTGTGCAGAGCCATATCCTACAGTCTCTGACAAATAATCATGCATCGCACCAACAGTGTTTGAAGTAGTATTATCCATCAGCACTCATTTTATGCTACAGGCACTTGCTTTATGGCTTCCAAGGATTTCAAAGTGCCTACAGCCATGCTCCAGCAGCAGGAGAACTGTACGGTGCCAGCTCCAGCCCCAGCACCACAAACCTGCGTGCACAGAGCAGCTCTGAGCACTGGGCTGCTTACCAGCTCTGCCAGGACAGGCAGGAAGATGATAATAGTGGCCGTATTGCTGGCAAACTCTGTGAATAAGGCAATGACAATCGTGATGAGGATGACAGCCACGGGTGGGGGTACGCCCTCCAGGGGGTGCAGGCGGCCTCCTATCCAGACAGACAGACCAGACTCCTGTGGAAGGGAGAGCAAACAAGCTGCAGAGCTGGGCTCCTGCATATCTGCAGGAGAGCTGATCCTGTTGTAGATCTGCAAACTGCATACGACCTTCACCCACCCACGCAACCACCTATGTGCAGTGCCATCAGGGTATTTAACAGCAAGCAGTTTGAGAGGAGTTGCAAGATTTATTAACCTCTCCTTAATTATCTGCTGTGTGTTGCTGTCTCAGGAGGGGTTGTGAAATTGTCTTCAGCAGAGAAACATGTCTTGTTAGTGCTGTGACCCTGCAGATGCAAATTGCCAGAGCCAAACAAGAACCCCAAACATCACAGCTCTGCTGGGTCGCACCTCACAGCCCTTTGCCATGGCGAAGCCCCCTCCGAGCAGCAGGATGATGTTCCAGGGCACTGTTTCCTGGGCCTTCCTCCATGTCAGCAAGGGCTGCGTCTCAGTGTTTGGTGCTAGAAAAGGAGAAAATCCCCAGATCAAGCACCCACCCAAAGAGGAGCACATCCATAATCATCTGACAGAATGACATTATCAGCCTGATGTCAGCGCTGAAGCTCACCAAGCATGAGTTGCTGATGATTAAAATATACACATGGATTCCCTCAAGCTAGACAATTAAAAGATCATTTCACTTAATATAAAAAATGGAGTCTTAACACAATGAAAAGAAAAGAAACTCTAGAAGTTAAGGCTTTCTTTGAGGCTTCCTTGAAGAAACTTCCAACATCAGGTTAATTCCCTCTCTGTAACAGACATGAACATTGCCCTCAATAGATAGGAGTCCATGGTAGGAGGAAGTTTTCTACCATCTGAACTGTGAAAATGTTAGTAATTTTCCACTACAACATGAAAGTTTTATAGCAAAAAAAGCACATCTCCCCTACAACCCATCCCTTAATACATGATGAAGTGATTTCTGCCATTTGAAAGGATGCACTGCTGGGTCTGCAATTTTCTGTTGAACCAGGGCACACATTTTATCCAGAGGAGTCTGGACAGCACAACCAACACGTGTGACAGAGTTTGGTGGGTGCTGTCCCATCCTCCCAGGGATGCGGCAAGCCAGCCCCCGGGGCCTCACCAGCTGCATCTCCACATGAAGGCCATCTCTCTTCACAAGTGGTTTAGGAATTGAAGTTTTTATCTCATTGCTACCCAAAGGGACAAACCCAGGACCTCAAAAGTCTTCCGGCACCAAAACTTGCTGGAGAGCCTGGGCTTTAGGAGTTTAACTGCTAATTCATTCTGGGCACTGAGGAAGAAGCCTTGGGGGGTCTCCTACTCACCTTTGAAGTCAAACCACCACCTGAGGGAAGGTTTTTGTGATGGGAAGAAGAACAGTATGATCACAATGGTGATTCCCGTAACGGCATCAGAGATAAACCTGCCCAAAAGCAGCAGAAACACTGGTAAGAAGAACAAACCTGTACAAAGTTTATGAGAACAGGGATTTACCAAAGAAGATTACAAGTCTCCACCAGGTTTGAACAACAGTGGTTGTTCACGGTTCTTTTTAATTCCTATCAAGCTGTGAACTCCCTACAAAAACTGCCCCAAGGCCCTTGCAAATGTAAAAAGCACGAATGAATTCCCCTTCAACAGCGATGCTCCAATGTTCTGCCTGCAGAGCTGTGCTCAGTCCACGAGGGCTGTGGGGACAGACTTCCCCAGCTCTTTGCAGGGAGCAGGAGGAGCAGAGCCCACGTGAGATCTTTGCAAAATGCTCAGAGTGTACAGTGACGGGCAGACTTCGTCCAGTAGAGAGCTTAAGCATGTATTTGATTGTAAGAAGTTATTAACTGATGAGGAATAGGTTCATAACCATTTTGTTCTATTATCACTTACTAAGCTAGTGCTCTACTAAAACAAACAAACAACAAAATCAAGTATGACAACCTCTTCTGTTTAGAAATATCCCCTCTGAGATTCAGCATTCCCCAACTGCTCTGTTTGTCCTCCCAAGGTATGAATGGATGTCACAAGGGAGATAAACTTGCAAAACAGACAGAACAGCACAGCAGGCCAGCTCCTGCCATCTCTCTTTACTATCCAGACCTCTGCTGAAGTCACTGAGTTACATAAAGAATTCAGCATCTCACTGTAAATGTACCACGTATGTACAGTCAGTGCTCCAACACACAGGGATGGCCTCAGAATCTGCAGTGCCAATTCCCACTGGGCTTCATGCACATCCTTTGCGACACAGAAACAATAATGCTGGCTCTAGGAGTTGAAGCTCAGCTTAATTTATTCCAGGAAACCTGAGTAACAGTGTTCAGCAATGCAATCAGAAACCCAGGAATCTCAAAGACTTTGAAATGCCATTGAAAAATGTGAGAATGGAATGAAAATAAAATCTCACCCTGGTGCAAACAAGCTGGCCCAGCCTGGAATAAATTTGGGATCCCTGGAGAAAAGCATGACAGCAAACATGCAGAAGAAGAAAAAAATTGCCTGTTCTGCAAACCTAAAATGAAAGGAAATGCAGTTAAAATGTTGTGCTAAAGGGCTGGAGCCAAGGCAGGCAGTACTGAGCTTTGGCTGGGTGAGAAGTGAGGCAGCTTCTCTCCAATCAACTACAGTAAAACAGTGGAATAGGTTGCACATCTATGAGCAGATGTTGATATTTGGCAGCAATGATCTCTTAGTGGAAGACACAATGGACAGGGCAGATGGGCACCATGAAGGCCCAGGGCAGATGTCACGGCACATGTAGCAAAACTGACCATCCGGATGGGGCAGAGAAAGGCCAGGAGTTGCTCTTGGCCATTCCTCTCATCACTGCCCTCTGGGATGTCCTTAAGGCACAGACTGGGCTAATACTGACCAGTTAAGAATGGTTTCACTCCATTTTAAGCAACATAAAAGGACAGCTAAGATTCAAATCATGTATGAGACAGCAGGAATGATCTTCAAAATCAAAACCTAAGCAGTGTCCCTTAGACACATGACAAATAGCAGGGGGTTCTTCGAACAGGAGCATCATACACCAAGTATTAGGCTTGATTCTAGTGGGGTCAAGATTTAACCAAGGCAATGCCTCAAAACACTGTTTAAAACCTCTCAGAGCACAAGGAAGGGCAGGCAAGCTGTTGGGAAGAAACCACTTGGATTGATTTTAAGTTACAGGGTTGCTAATCAAATTGGTTGAGCGTGGCTTAATGGAGTTTCTCGCTCCTAGACCTCAAAGTGAGACTTTGATTCTTCAGAGACATTTTGCAGGCTGCTTCATAATGCTCTGGATGGAACAGCTAAACCAATTTCTTTTATTTACAGCACAGGCTCAGGCAACTGTCTTTGAAGAACCACTCCATTTTCCACACAAGAGCAATAATTACAATGTCGATAGCACAACACAGACATCTCTAAACCTTCACAGCACCACTGCGAGTAGAAGAATATCATTTTAGAGATGGAGAACCACTGACACTTTGAGGTTAAGACCTACAGCTTCAAAAATCTCCACTAGCCCTGGTTGCCAGGGGCGGGTTGGACATACCTTGGGTTTGATTGCTATAGACACTCAACTTTTCCTGTTTCTCTCTACTTTGGAACTTCTCATATGTTACATTTCTTTCTGCAATATATGATCCCTATCAATTTGCACACCTCTTCCAGAAGACAAAACCTTTGAGAAACTTCAACTAAAAGTGTCGTGTTCTTTCTTCACATTAATAATAAAGTTGAAAGGAGTTATTAAAAATATATATATATATCTACTCCACAAAATGAATTTAACTTCTTCCTATATATTTTCTTTGAGCACCCCTTAGGATTTCTTAATCTATATCCACAATCCATTTGATTCATGATACGATCCATCAGTCTGCTCAGGGAGCACTTTCTGCTTTGCAGAACAGCTGCAGATTTGCAGAAATCACCCAAATCTGGCCTGTGTCAGTTACATAAAGCACACATAAAGCTTTGGTTCCTGGAGCAGAAAATTTACAAGCAGTAATTAAGCAGCCTAGCATGAATCCACATTGCAGTATGAACTTTGTTCTTGGTAAGAGCTGAGGGCAAGCTGCTATTTGCTGTTACTCCTGTAAGCGAATAAGAGGTTGGAGCCTGCAAAAAAGCAAACTTCAGCAGGTCACAAATACTGAGTGGAAACATTATTTTGTTTTCTTCTGAAAATATGTAACCCAGCCCACCACTCTCAGGACAGGACATTTCCACCTCACTTGATTTCATTTTCACCTCAGTCCCAGCTTTACAACTCACTTTGTTGGGCCCAGTTTCTGATAGTCCTCCTTTATC
The DNA here is from genome assembly GCA_030625065.1 of Alectoris magna. Classification (NCBI taxonomy): domain Eukaryota; kingdom Metazoa; phylum Chordata; class Aves; order Galliformes; family Phasianidae; genus Alectoris; species Alectoris magna. Next base: position 8,426,767 of record CM060576.1, on the reverse strand, counting down.
ACTTCTCTGGCTCGGGCTTCTGCATCCACTCTTAGATTTGATTTTTTTGCTCTCCAGCCCCTGTCGGGAAACACAGTTACACTTTTAAATGTCCTAACCCAGGAGGAAGGAGCGTGACTGAATACCAGCAGAAAAGCCCCAAGTCTGGTAACACCCATGGTTACAGTCTGGTCCCAAAGGGTAGCAAGGCCCCATTTTAGATCCGCTTTCTCTCTGCTCTCACACAAAGAAGGCCCCACAGAGGGTAGAAGTTTTCTCTCATTTATATTCCAAACCACCTCCAGCATGGGCTGTGATTGCCAAAAGAAAATCCCAGTGTTGCAGGGTCAGTCTCTGACAGATAACTACTCGGGTGGAACACCGGGAATTGGGTGACGTGCAAAACGAACCTGTCCCTTCCCTTCTCAAGTCACTTGCAATTTCCTGGGCAATCTCAGGATGCTGTCAAGAATCAACAAATGCACGGAATTTCTGCATGGCCGGGAATGTTAATGTGCTCCTGGCTAAGCCTCTTAGCTCAGAGTGCTCAACTGGGTGCACACGCTGTTTGACCCTTTGTAGTTTGCGCACACAAACGACATATTCATACCTCACACTTTCCCTGCCATCATGTCCTGCCCGTGACCTTGATTAAACCTACAGCACGCAAGGCTCTACCTCAGCTGCATCCACCAGACCCCCTTTGTTTGGTCTGTCTCAAAGGGAAATCCTGGCTGGATCTTCTGTACAAGCAAACGGTTGGCTATTCGAAAAGCCCTGCATCTCAAATGGATGCACCTGGTCCTTTGAGTTTTGGGGTGTTACGAATGGCAGCTTCATCTTGGTCAGCCTACAGCTAAGCCTTTCAGATTCAAGCAGTGCCAGCCTGCTTTTGGCGAGGCGTCCATCTGTCTGTGCTTCCCTGCCTGGAGCAGCCAAGGAAACTCCTGCAGAAACACGGCTGTGCTTGTGCAGCTCTGCATTGTCCCTTCCGAGGCACTCTGCCACTGGGGAATAGTGCTCTCTGCGCGCCACAGCTATCCCAATAAAGCTGGGCTTTGCACGGCCAAACCAAACAAAAAGCATCACGTCCTCCAAGTATCAGGGAGACATTTTGCCGGGGGGTTTGGCCAGCAGAACTCCCACCTACCCCACCTGCTAAGCAGGCACCAGGGTCATGCCCCAGCCCTACACATGGGACACAGGAATTGGGGCACGGCACGGTGCAAGCCCCGGGCTCATGACTACAGGGCAGAGCATCCCCCCAGCCCACGCCTGCGATTTAAGGAGCAGCCTTTGCCATTTTCTGGGTTGTAACTTTCCCATTGATTTTTTTTTCCTGTCTCTGAGAAAATGTAAATATTTGGACACCTGTTCTCTCTCTCCCTCTCTCTCTTTTTTTTTTTTTTTTCCCTGCTTTTTTAACTCAAAATAACAATTAAAGGCTTTTCTAAATATTAGAAACTCTGCATTGTCCCTAGAGGAAGCAGGGCTGTGAGTTTGTTTCTATCACATGAGAGTCTACAGGAGGGAAGAAGGGCTCCAAATTAGCCAGTGTGGCACTGCTGCCACTGTTCTAAGCAGTGTGCACTGAGGGTTGTATGTATCCAGCAAAGGTTTACCAGTAAAACACATTACTCTCAATTATAGATTAACACGTTGTTGTAAAACGAAGCCCTGCTATGAAGCAATCTCTTCCAAATCCAAGTTTCAGCTTTAGAAGCAAATCTCAGCAGTTGTGTTCCAGAAAATTTCTGCTACTAATTCCAGGGCAACCAAGATTTCACGCTGGCCTTCAAAGTCTGGCCCTGCTTTCCCTTCTGCCAATGTAATTCTGCCACTGACTTTTCCCAGCGTGGCTCAGGCAGTAAAACAAATGTACAAAAATTATGTTTCACTGAATTAATACATTAACACATCCCCCGCGTGTATTTCAGTCAGGAAAAGCGTATGCAACTCTGAGAGTTCTTTAAAATTCCCCTGGTGCATATCTGCAACTGCTTACTGCGTGCAGCCAGAGGCTCAAAACTGCTTGGAACCAGAGAGGAAAGGATGGGGACTTTTTAGGGAATATCCAGCCTTAACTTTGATATATCCATGGAAGCCTCTTTTAATAGCAAGTGTCTCCCTGAATGCTGGATCTCTGGGAGCTGATCCTGGGTCACTTTGTATCACGCAGCTGTTTTGGTGTGATGTGGCAATGCCCATATGTGGATTGTGCCTGTGGGTTTATCCATGCCTGTGGCACAAACGTATTTCCAAAAAGGGGTTTTGGTATGAGATGTTAATAGGGTAGTGATCAATTTTGTTATTATTATTATCATTATTTTAAGCTTTTTGCTTCTTCAGTGTTTACTGATCAGTTCCTCCTTTAATCCCTTCCCAGCCTGAATCACCCCCGGCCCCTTTCTGTACAGCCCCCATCAGTTCAAGCCCTTCCTGCAGCAGCCAGCTATCAGCAGTGAGCAGGGTGGAAGCAGAAAGCAGATGCTCTTAGTAGGAAAGATAAAAGACAGTCGTGGGAGCAACGTTCAGAAAACATTTACAGGACTGGGGGACTTGAGCTGAAGATGACACACAGACAGCTGCTTAGAAACAGAGCATGAGCATCCTAAAGTTAGCTATGAAACACCCCATCTCCCACCCCTGCCCTGTGAAGATTCTAGGTGCAGAGTTAGTTAGTATGAGAATCATGATGAAGGTGTATTTCACAATGCTGTGCCAATGAGCAGATACATACAGTGAATATAAACATACCTCAGATTAATTCCTCCGTACAGGATGGAGATCCATAGCCATCCCATGAGAAGAAAAATCAGCATTAAAGGAAATGCAAACATAAACCAAGAACCAAAGTTCACCACATCACATTCTGGAAAATAACTAAGCAAATGGGAAAAAATCAAGTTAATGCAAGTTGGGAAAACCACCCCCCTAATTTAAGGGCAAGCAAACATCTGAAACCAGTAGCAAAATACCCCACAAAGTCCCCAGTTGTACATTTAGGAACATCCCCCTCTGTACTAGCAGCTGGGAGAGGCTTAACATGCTGCTTTTAGAGACCAACATTAAGGAATACCTGGAGGCACTTAGGATGGAACAAGGCCATGCTCCTGTGCACACAGGAGGTATTTTTTTTATGCCCAAGAAAACCACCCAGAAGTAGCAGATTCCTTATTTTCCCTTGCTACCATACAGCCCTAGATACAGTTGGCCACAGAACACTGCCCAGCCTGTTTCATCACAGGAGTTACGAGGCTAGTTTTAAGCACGTGGTTGGGTTCCATTACAGCCAGCAGGGCTAAGAGCAGTAGGGTGAAGCACACCCTATGCCAGGAATCTGCTCCCCCACATCAGGCTGGGGGTACAACTGCTCTCTGCCTTCATCCACTCACAAAGTTTCCCAAAAGGTTCTGGAAGGGCATGAATTTTCCAAGCTTGTTCTTGGCACAGAAAGGAATTTCCCACGGGATTGAGGAATATCTCTTGGCTGTGCAGGATTTACCCTCGCAGACAGGCAGGGCTCTCCAGGAGAGCCTCCCGTACCTCTTCAGCTGACCCAGAAGGATGAGGTTTGGTGCGGTTCCTGTCAGCGTTGCTGTACCCCCAATGCTGGCTGCATACGGGATGGAGATGAGGAAGCCTTTCCATATATTTGTTTTGTACTCTTCCTCCTTCTTTAAGTCTGAGAGAGTGTCGCTGGTCATCTCCTTCTCCTCCGCCAGATCTTTGCTTTAAAACAGTCCAAAAGAGAATCCGGTGAAAGCCCTGGTTTAAATACAGCGCAAGCAATTCAGAGCCTTGACAGAAGGAACATTCCCAGATTTTAGAAAGCCAAGCTAATGCTGCCCTGCAGGACTCAGCCAAGGGCCCGCTCGCAGGGCCTGAGGTGCACGTGCCTCACTCAGCCCTTCAGTGACTTGCAAAAATCAGCATAGAGTCCATAGGACTGACCAGCCAGGAAAAAAACAACAATCGATAGCACCAAGAGGAAAGAAAATCCTATTCCTGAAAAGCTGTTTAATTCCCACTGTTGTTATCAAAGCAGGACCACCATTGCTGTGTAAATCCTGGTGGTTTTTACACCACTTTCCATGCTCCTGGGAAAGCCAAGGCACAATTTTGCAGCAGGAGACACCTCCGGTTACTGCTCCAGAGAGACTGGAGAATCCCTGCAATGATTGGGATGTGCAGAATAATGCCAGACACACAGAGAAGGGGTTCAGCTCCATGGTCAGTCTGCCAGCAACTGGGAGCTGTGGTGTAATCAAAACCGTTCAGTGACTGAATTTCAAATTCCTCAGGGGATAATTCTGTGTCCCAGTGCTCTAATACAAACTTTATGGTTAACTTACTCCTCAGTACTTGCCAGAAACTGCATCTCAGTTGGTACAGTGTAAAGTTTATTCTGCTGTAAAGGTGCTGAAAAAGAAAGATTAGGACTTTAAAACAGTTCAAAGCATCTAGAAAATTCTCCTTGAACCAAACAGCGGAACTGCTCACAAAAAGGAGGGCAAATTGCCCCTTACAGAGAAGGGACAGGGCAAACAAAGGGAAAGCTCACACCACTGTGATGGGGTCAGAGGAGACGAACAAGCCTGGCGACAACACAGCACCCAGCTTCTCCTCCAGCCCCCACAGGCACCCCTCCTGTTACTGCTTCAGACTCTGGGACACTGCAGTTTGATGGGAGCTCGAGGCTGCCACTTCTCTGTTGTTGGTTTGGTTCTTTGGGGGAGCTCACTCTTAGGAACAGGAATTACTGGGCCTGCTGTATTCCCAGGGCACACTCCTTGAAGCCTGGACCTCAGAACAAGGTTGGGGCCACCTGGGGGACGTGCTTGCACACCCAGTTCTCAGGGACCCTCCTGCATATTTCACACAGGCTTTGCCTCAGTGTGCTTGTCACCCACCCCACTGAAGATGAGCAGGACTCAGGGAAAGGATCTGTTTGGATCAGAATGACCCACGCTCTCTTTGGCAGTGAACTGGGAGCTGCACACCACGCTACCACACATCTCTGCGCATGTGCATCAGGTGTAACTCAGAGATTGTAGGACAGACCAGAAATACAATCATGTGGGTTTTCTTAAACCATATCTCATAGTAAGGTTTGTAGCATTCATAGTTCAGGCTTGTGCCTCGATCACCTGAGGGTAGAAGCAGGGATGCGCTGCTAAACTTTATTTTCCATACCCTCTGCAGGACTGGAGCCTGTTTGGAGCCAGGAGTTGGACTCGATGATCCTTGTGGGTCCCTTCCAACTAAGGATATTCTATGATTTTATGACCTTTAACCACTTTCAGCCCACGTCACCACAGCCTCCGCCACCTTCCCTCAGGCCCTGCCTGTGTCTGACCTGAGACCCACAACCCCCTCCAACCACAGTCACCCCAGCAGCCCCCAGACTTCCTCAAGCCTCAACTCAATCCTCTCTACTCTGCCTGTGCACCAGAAGCCGAAAGCAGTGCATGGAAGGAGCCAGTGGTCAAAGTCTCTGGACTTGCTCACCAGTGACAAGCCGCTCATTCCAGCTCAGTGAGCCAGGCAGTTTGCACTCTCGTGTTTTACACGTGGCTAATTTACCGAAATTGAGTTAATTGGCTTGGATGCACACATGCTGAGCTTTCATCTCAAGGGTACTGTGATGGAGGGATGTAATTAGCAGAACATTAACCCGTGGCTGACTGTTGATCTCCCACTGGATTTAGCCGGTCTCTTACCATCGCCGCCTATTGCTGGCTCTGCAAAGATACATATTTCATTCCGCCTCTTCATATTTTTCTCGTTTTTCCCTGCTAAGCCCCAACTCCACCCCCTCTCACCAGGAGCACCTGTAAGTTACCTCTCAAGGAAGGTCTGCCAAAGGGAAGGCAGACTTGCTGCAGGGCGATCTTCTCCTGTGAAGCTTGGAAAAAGGGGCTGAACATTTCTACAGTTCCGTATGCCACACGAAGTCAAAAAACACTAAGCTTGGACCGGGCTGTACCCACCTTGCATAGAGCAGTATGAGAGATTCGGTGGCCATTTCACCCAAATACCTCATATATTAGAGGCAGAAACAGTTTCCTGGAGAAATTTGGCCTTAAATACGTTTCTACAGCTCCTAAAAGACTGAAAAGGGCCAAGGAAGAGCACTGCCATCCGCTGAGGGGTGCAGGTGGCAGTGCTGGGGCCACATCCTGCCCACACAGCCGTGGCAGCAATGACCAACAATACACATTTCCCACCTGCCCTTATAGAGACATCGTTTCCAGGTCTGTGACCTTAAGAAACATCACGAACACTGACTGCAGTTCATCCTGAATCTGCAAAAGATCCGGATTCCTCTATGCAGGGGAGAAGATTATTTTAAAAAATATAGATAATTAAAATAATCATTATTTTCATCTGGAAATATTTAATTTGCTTAGAGAAATGAAATATTGCCAATGATGGGTTAGTGGGCAGAGAGCAGGAGAGGAGGTCAGGCTCACAGTGACAGCAGTTTTCAGTTTGGCAACCAGCACATGGTTTGGGATTAGGGATGGAGATGTCAGACAGAGCTGTACAGAATTTATAACTCAGAATTTCAGATACACCAAGTCATCCAACTGATTTCTTCTATCAAGTTGTGTAAAAATCACAAAAAAAGACACCCAACTTTGGCTATCAACAACTCAAGCATGCAAATATTTGCTTATCTTCAAAATTTTGCCCATATGGTTGAGCATGAGCACAGCTGATTGCAACCTTGAGGTTCTCAGCAGCACAGAAATACGATCGATTGACTGGAGACCAAGTGGAACGTGTCAGCAAAGCAATGCACCAACCACACTGATTCATACACTTGACATTCCTTCAGAGAACCAAATGCCTTTTCGGGCATTGTAAAGGATACGTTCTTAGTATGTTTCTTTCCTATATGTCTTTATTTTCTTTTTTAGCCTCCTGCACATCACTTCTTTGTTATTAAAACATATCCAAGCTGATATGCAGACGTATGCTATCATACATAATCATAGTAGTTCATTTCCACACACAGTCTACACTGCCACGAAAGCTTTCTTGTCTGTGTCAGCTCTCAGATTACAGTACTTTTAGATCATAAAAATCAAGCTGATTACTAAGTAAGTATACCATCTTCTTACATTGAAGCAGTCAGATCTACAAAAAACAAAGTGCAACAACCCGTGCAAGAGGTGCAGCCAGTCCTAACTGCAGGCGACACCTGATGGACAGGAAAGCCTTGCACAGAGCTCACCTTCACCTCTCCTCTCCCGAGTATACAGAAGACTCGTTGGTTTTGACAGGCTTCAGGCTCAGGGCATCTTCAAGGCACCATTTTTCCCATCCATTCAGAACACTTACGGAAAAGGATGAGCCTATCCTGAGATACTGCAGTTCAAATAAAGTCTACAAGAATATCTGCATTTTGATGATGGGCATTTTACAGATTACTGCTCCTTCCCTCATATTTATTATTTCTATAAGTTTCTACCTCAAAAGAAAAATACATCATCACACAGTTACATGATAGTTGCAAAGTGTCATTTTATTCATTCATCTGCTTGTAGACCCTCCCCTTGCTGGCTTCTCTCACAGTCCTAAGCATTTTGAACCAAGGTCATTAAGTTTGTGCTTGCCAATGTCTAGGACAACAGAGCTCTTTATTTTGCACGTTCTCAGACTCTACTGTCCCACTATACACTCAAATCATGTTAGAGGACGGAGTCAAAAAGGTTAAAAACAGGTTCATGTAAAACTATGCTTCTGCAGAAGGAGAAATCATAGCAAGAAGAATGGTGGGGCTGATTAAAATAGATATGTGTGGTCAAAAATTCATAAAGCAAATGTGACAGAGCAACCTGGAGTGCAAACATCTCACAACTGCTAGACATTAAGGATGAACTATTAGTTATATCTTTATTAGAGCAGGCATACTTCAGTTCTCTGTACTCATTAACCTGCCTTAGGACTCGGTGGAAACCAAACCACTATTGTCTTTAAATTGCAGAGACAGGAGAACAGCTGATTAGTGCTAAAAAGAGAACCTACAGCTGTTGCTTCGGTTACAAGTAGGAGCTACAAAGGGGACTTCACTGCTTCACTTCTGTCTTTCACCCCTGCCTGCCAGAATCCCAAGCTCCCTGGGGATGACCTGTGAAAGCAGGGCTGGAGGAAGGCTTTCTCTGAGCGCGTAACCCTGCCCAAGCCCATCCACCACCTACCAACACCAAGCAGCAACGTAGGGCTGGATCAGGGGAAATCACAAAGCACTTTTAACTAGGTATTCAAACAGGCGTCCTGCCCTTCACCTGTCTTTTCTCTCTCCGTCCCCCTTTTTATGAGGGGAGAAATGGAAGAAAGAACCTGTGTATGAGCACGTGGCATCCTGTAGATATCAGCACACTGCATCCTAGTGGGCGTGCAGAGCTGGCCTTCTGCTTGTGCCAGTGGTGGGTTTAGGGAGCACTGGGGATCACTGCTTTGTGGTGCTTCCACATATTTCCAACTTGTTAGTGTGACATGAGGAAGGATGAGAGGGAGTTGTATGTCAATACCCATCCACCACAGTAACGAAGAACATATTAAACTGGGACCAGCACCAGGGCAGGTTTGATGGCAGCAGGGCAGACCTCAGCTGGCTCATACTTCTGCCCTGTCTCAATTACCTTGTGTTTCTTCATTTTCCCTGCACATATCCTTAGATGTGTCTTTCTCCCCAAAGAGGCTTTTCAAAATTGCATTTGCAATTGGAAGCATCATAGCAGTGGAGGCAGTGTTACTTAACCACATAGACAGGAAAGACGTTGTCAACATCATCCCTAAAATTAGTCTGGAAGAGAGGAAAAAAAGAAAAAGCTGAATTGAAGTTTGGCAGATTCTAACACATTCCAGCTACGGGAAGAAAAGCTCACGTGCAGGGCTATTTTAAAATTAAATGACAGAGCAGCTTGTGTGCAGAGCTGCATTTCAGCTGCCTGCAGCCCATGTCCCCCCATGCACACCCCCTGCCCCAGCAGTCACCTGGCTGGCTGCACTCCCACACACATCAGCACCCGGAGTGCGATCCTGCGGTGCAAATTCCACTCCTCGATGGCCGACGCCATGATCAAACCACTGAGAAAGAGGAAATTGGTGTCCAAAAAATACTGTGGGCAAACTTTGTTAGATGGGAGGATGCCCAAGAAGGGAAAGAGGACGATGGGCAGCAGAGCTGTCACAGCCAGGGGCAGTGCCTCCGTGCACCAATACAGTGCCATCAGTAGGATCACGTAGAGACATCTTCCTTCCTGCAAGAGAAACAGAGAGGGAAAGCAACATAAGTGGTGTCTGAGAAGTCTTTTTACTTGGAGGTACCAAGACAAGCAATATGCGTCAGTTATTCTTCCAAGGATACCCTATTTCCCCTCAAATCATTTTTACCAAGAGCAATGTCTTCCCCCCACCAGACTGCATAATAAACCCCCAAATCCTTCCCAGTTTCCTGAGCCTCTTACGCTGGAGGATGGCAGTGCACGGAGACTTCAACCCAGGAGGCACTGGAGGGAAGGAGCTGCCCTGCCATGTGAAGTGGGGTGCCAATGCTCAGGATGCACTGCTGTTAATGCTGTCATTTGTCTGACTATCCAACAGCTGCTACACCAACACATCTGTGCTTCCCCTCCAACTCTGTACGGCTACAAGAAAACAGCTTTGAGAGATGGATGCACTGAGCCCCCTCCCATTAGCAACAGGAGGCACACAGAATGGTTTTTTTTGCTGGCTCAGAGCCTCCTGAGAGATCTGTGAGAAACCCTTCCAAGGCACCCTGTCCCCGTCCCTGCAGAAATCAGTAAATCAAGCACTCTGATCAGGAAGTACCATTTCCTGAGGAGCTTGCCCAAGTGCAGTGCTGCCCATGGCTGGCGGAAGCCCAGTGCTCCCAGCACCCATTCATTCACCAAACTGGGAAGCACAGCGAGAGCAAAGCTGCTCATCCTGGAGAGCTAGGAAAAGGAGTTGGGACAACAGCCCCGAGCAGAGGAGTGGAGCCTGGGAGGGAACTGGGAGCCCAGCACAAAGCCACGGGGGGCTGAAGGGGTCACTGGCAGCAAGCAGAGGCAGGGTGCCCACAGAGCTATAAATAACCACTGAGAGCCCTTTGGAAGCCCCAGAGCTATTTGTTTCCCCGCTCTTTTCCAGCTTGTCGAACAGGTTGGATTGTTTCTCAAAGGCCCCTCTGTACCTCCACTTGGATCTCCATTCCCTGCCCCAAGGCTGGGGCTGCCAGGGCCCCCCAGGAGGCTCAGGCCTGGGCCAGGTTTTGGAGCAGCGCCATGTGTGAATGGCCTTTTGGACCGAGCTCAGCCTGGTGGATGTGCTGAGCCTGCAGCAAAGAGTGAGAGCAGGTAGGGCTGAGCCAAAAGGTGCCAGGCCACCTGCAGAACTGCTAGTTCGCCATGACATTACATCACCACAAAATAACAGTGATTTATCATTCAATCCACCTGCAGCATGCATCTGAAAATTGGCCAGAGTGACAGAACTGGTTATTCACCTTTGGCATTCCAGTTTTGCATTTCACAAGCAGTTTTCCTAATAAAACTCAAGTGCTCTGTGCACGTTGAAAAGTGAATACTAAAGAACGATTTGCTTTTATCATTGAATACACGAATCACAAGGAAGCCACCATTTCATATCAGGTTCTTAAATGCTGGATTCAAAGAACATTTGTGGTCTTAAATTTAGACTACGGTGAAATGGCATATGAGACACAGTGAAACAAAACCTTTGTGTTCCCAGAGCTCAGACGTGGCACCCAGCAGTCCCCGGGAGATCTCCATGGCTTTACTTCATCTGCTCCAATGGGATCAGGACCACAAACCCAACAATACTAAACTTTGCAAAAGTGAAGAATCACGTTTAAAATGCTCACACGACAGATGAGTGATTTCACCCCCATGGCAACTGGTAATGCCTCTTGGCTCTGCCTCTTTCTGTATCCCAGAGAAATAGTTCTACTCTCATTAAGTCATTTTTCCATTCATTCTCTAATGGCCTTATAAATGAGTTTGTCTCCCAGCAAAAAAGTGTTCTTCAGTTTTCTGGAAAGTTGCACCACTGGACTTCAAAACAAACACATTTTGCCTCATACATAGGGAGAGCAACTGCAAGCACTGAACACCCAGATATAGGAGCAGCCATCAGTCATCAGTAGATTGCAATTGGCTTCATTAAGAGATGAAGTCTGATTTAGAAAGTTAATTACGAACTAAAGAAGAGTTCTTTTCTGGTGCACAACAATGTACATGAAGCATTCTGGGAAACATTACAATGAAATACAGCATGAATCTGAGAAGTAATGTTCACTGCCAGATCAAATGCCAAGGGGTAAAACTGAATAGGGTAAAAAAAACCTGCTGTATGGAGGGCTTTGCTCAAATGATGAAACCCACGTGGACTGACAGCAAATCACACCAAAAAGAAAGCTGCAGGATGGGGACAGCCCCGGCTGCCCCCAGCACAGCCCTGGTGTGTGCAGCACCATCACCCACACACTTCTCATCCCTCAGCCCTCATGCTGGGTCACCACCAGACTCCTTTCTACTCCTCTCTCACCTCCACCCAGCATCATTTTGTATTTTTTTGCAGAATAAGCCTATCAAAGTTCAGAGGGGAAAATGGTAGCAAATAGAGGCTTTTAAATGGGTCTTGTGATTGGGTTAATTTTATAACCATTTAATGATTTCCAGGGAAGTGCTTGACGGCTGTGGACTGAAGCAGCTCTCCCTGCTGTTGCACAAGACACTTGGGAGCGACCTCTGCCCACCCTGAGGCAGATGCTGCCTTGGCTGCACTGAAGGCACCGGGGATTTTCCATACCAGGACCTGCTGAGCTGCAGCCCAGGAAGCAGAGCCCCATGGCTCCCATGGGCAGGCTGGGAAGGAGATGGGAGGTGAGGTGCTGGCAGGGAAAGGGGGTCAGATCAGGAGAACGGCTCGCCCAGGCACAGCACCAAGGCACGGGGATGAGCCGTCAGTCCCACTGCCAAGCTGGAGGGCACAGCAGGAGCTTCAGCTGGACCTAGTCTCTCCAGGCCCAGCAAGCCCCCAGGTAGACCTGGTGCTTGAAGAAGCTCTGCTTAAAGGCACAACCAGGCTTTGAGTTTGCTCCACCAACCTCTGCATGTTCCATGGCCAACACAGCATCACCACGTCTTACTGGCTCTCCCCAACACCCATCCTATGACCAAGCAAAAGAGAAACATAAAGGTTCCTCCAGAACCTTGATCCCAATACCAGAGATACTTTGGCCAGAACTGGAGCTTTTCAAGACTCATTATCCCACTGCCATTAGAAAGGAACTTCCTATCCATGACACTTAGAGCTCCTTAGTGCTAACAGTACCAGCAGCTGTAAGCATCTTGCTCACAAACTGTCCCCAGTACTCAGCTCTGACGGTGTCACAGGCCCCCCAGTCACACTGCCTGTTGTCCAATAGGATGGGTACTTGAATCCGATTTCTACCAACACAGCTCCTGCAAACATTATGTAATCTGGACATAAAACAAGCCCTGTTTACCAGCATTCCTGCCAGTAGAGTTCTTTTGCTCTGGGTATTTGCGGAGTGGCTGGAAAGGGGCCCTTAACACAGGGGCACAAGCTGTTAGAGCTGCAGAGAAGACTGGTGAAGATACTTTTGCTCTGGAGTTACCCTAAAGACACAAAGCTTAGGAAACACAAAACACTTCAAAAAGTATAAGCAATAGGCAGAAAACCAGAATCATTTTCTCTGCTTTACAAAAGTGACAGCTGAGGCTCAGGGAAAGTGGACAAACTGACCACAATCACGTAGGGAACTAATGACAAAAATGGGCATCTTCCAGAGAGCCGTCCCTGCCTCACAGGTCCGAGCCTCACGCGTACTCCTGGGGGCAGCAATAGCTCCTACAGCTTCAGATGGACTGCAGAGCCGCAACAGCCCAGTGGCAGTTTGGCACCATGTAAGGGCAGCAGCGCTCCCCGCCTGAAGTCAGCTCCATTTCTGCATCGTTTTTAGGAAAGATCCAAAAAAACATTTTCTATGATGGTGAGCCATCAAGCTCACTCTCAGCATCATGTTGCTGTAATCTGAAAGCTTCCATTCTCTGCATCTTACTTTATGCACTACCTGGGCTTTTCTGAACTCTGGTTATGACGGATGTGCCCTCACACCTCTTTGTGCTTTGAAAACCACAGGCCAGTCTCATGAAGTCTTTCACCACTGTGGCAGGTTCTCTCGTCCAGTTTGCCAAAGTCATCTTTGAACTGTGAAAGCAAGGCTGCAAGGGCATTCTGCTAAAAGCCACCACCTCGGCAAACAGCAGCCTGTGGGCTCTCATTGCCTGTGCTCAACTTGCAAGGGCTTGTACATACAAATACAACATCGAGCCTCTTGGCTATGGGTACCCAGTCTGCTAGTCATGTTCAGCTGACTACATGGTGCCATCTCTCAAGCCCTTTTTGGGGAATCTGATTCCCAAGGGGACTACAGCTCAGCCCAGCCTGTGGTCAGCATTCCTGGCTATCCCAGCAGCCTATCAGATTCCTTTTGTGCCACACGTCCTGAAATATTGCTCATTACCCTCAACACGCTGATGAGGAATTTCTTCCTCATCCCTTTTCATGTTTTCTATGGTCCTTAGCTTCCAATTAACATTAATTCTAGCCAGCTTCCCTTTCCCTGCCCTGAGCACGACTGCTTTCACCTTCTTTGTGCCAGCTTGCTCTGAGTCAGGCTTGCCTTGACCAAAGCTTGCAGTGCACATAGTCACACAGCTTCCAGTTATCACTCTTCTTTCTTCACTGAAGTTAATAGAGATGAAAGGAAGAGCTTACTTTTGCATTCAGTTTCGTTAAATTGGCTTTTCTAAATCGCCAAGAACATAAATAACTCAGAGGTGGACTTTGTGCACAACACATAACAGGGCTACCACCACCATTTCCCTGCTGGGCTGCTCTCCCACCAGCAGCCGCTCGTGTTCCTACAGCTCAGCAGGCACTACTCAGGCCCCCATCCCCCCGCGCACTGTGACCCCAGCTCACCATGTTGCCTACATTTGCATCACCCATTCCCTCACAATGCCTTCCAATGGAGATGCCCTGTGTTCCTCGCTTCTGAGCGCAAGCAAAGTCATTTTTCTTCTGGAAGTTCTTAAAGTCTCGTTGTTCTCATCAGGAGGACTCATTACGTCCGAGTCGATTTTAAATTGCTCTACGCCCCCTGAGGAAGTCAAGGCTGTTTTCTGAAGGCATTGGGACCCATTTGCCTGCTCAGAGCTCCTTTTAGCAGATTTGGCTGCCTCAGCTGTTACCAAGCCAAGAGGCCGTAGACATTGAGTTCATTAGAAGCTGTTGGAACAAGCTCATTGCACAGCTCATTAAAAGTGCCCCCCATGCCCCTTTCAGCACAGCAGTTCCTCCAGCCCCCCCCCCCGCCCCACAGAGCTCCTGGCAATCATTCACCACTCCACGAGCCGGGGGGTCGTGGGCACTTCCGCACCCAGGACAAACATTCTGCCATTTCAGCAGCCACCGGAGCCGGAGCTGACATAGACCCCTGTGCTTAGTGGGGAGCACATGGAGTATTCCCTGGGCTGGGTTATGTTACAGGCACGGCTCATTTCTCACTGTCCCAAATGCAGTTTGGGGAGCACATCTGGGGGTTTTGGTAACCTGCTGACTAAGCAGAAGTTTCATTTCTCTATTGAAGAGAAAGGAGATTGCAGAGGAGATCACTTCTTGGAGTCTCCTTACCAAGGCTTCAGCCTGCATCAAATTCACCCCATTCCTGGATGTGCCAAGGCGAGGCTGGATAGGCCCTGAGCAGCCTGATCTGGTGGGGGGCAGCAAGCCCACAGCAGGGGTTGGAGATCAATGATTTTTAAGGTCCCTTCCAAATCAACCATTCTATGATCCTATGAAAACAAGGTGTACCAATATAATGTCAGCACCAGTGCAACCCTGACACTGTACCTCTGCAAGGAGGGGCATGGCAGCCTGGAGTGCCCGCAGCACAGCTTATAGCTGATATGTATTGCAGCTATGGATACTGGAGCTCAGCAGCTATAAGCAAGGCCAGACCTGAGGTGTCCTCTTCCTCCAAAGGTTTCACCTCCAAGGAGGGGTCACTGAGGTGCAGGTCTCACTGGGAAATCCACTGCACGCAGACCATGAGGTTTCACCCAAGAGCACATCTGCATCCTACCTGTGGTTCTCTGTTCTATTAACTTTAGGTTATGATATCTCAGTCTCCAGATCCAAGTGAGATGCTGCCCTTGAAGCCAGATCTCAGTGGCTCCCTATGGCTCTGGTCCTTATGAATCCCTTCTAGCTTAGGATATTCCATGTTTCTATGGTGTCTTGGGAGACGAGAGTTGCTGAGCATCTCAGTGGGGAGAAGGTAAATTCTTGCTTGACATGAGAAGAGATTTCAGTATCTCCAGAGCGGGAGAATGCCACAGAGATACCTCTAAACAGACTCCCACATGAGGAAAGCCTCATCCCAAGGCTGTGCCCCAATGCTTCTCATGCCTTATGGGTTCCTCTCACCACACAGCACAACGACTACCCAATGGGAGAATGTGGCTCTCCAGTCTACCCAACTCCCATGCTCCAGATGTCCAAGAACTCGGTAGCACAAAGCTTGCTCCAACAGCTGCACCTCACTCAGGAGCAACTCCTGCCCCAGCCTTGCTGTGGGTGCCTGTCTGGAGGAGCATCCCAGTGGCACCAGCAGCAGATCGGTACGCTGATTTCCCACTGTAGGGAGCTTGCTGAATGCTGTAGGCAGCTCCTATGCCTTCCGTTGTTCCTACTCCCCCTTCCCCATGCCCTCACACTGCTGCAAGAAGTGCGAACCCTTCCCTTTGCTTCCTACAGCCCTGCAGCTTGGCTCCGCATGGCTGCCCCTAATCCTGTGTTGACACAACAGCAACATTCCCTCTGTGCTGAACAGCAAGGGGCAATTCCATGGAGAAAGCACAGACGAATCACCGCCCTCTGAACATGAGCAGAGATTTTTTATCCCATTCCTTCCCCAAACACTCAAATCTTTGCAGCCTGGGTATCAGCACACTCTTCCATGAGCATCTGGTAAAGCAATGGTCACATTAGTATTAATTGTTTTAACTTCAGAGAGTCGTTTTGCTGTCTTGCATGTAGAGGTTTTGCTGACAAGCACTACACAGGCAGAAATAAATCCCAGACAGGTTGGGTTGGAAGGGACCTCAAAGACCATCTGGTTCCACCCCTGCACCATGGTTAGGGTTGCAGACCACCAGACCATGCACTAGATCAGGCTGCCCAGAGAAATGCACTCAACAAAATGCCACCTGTGTGTCCTTGCTGCGTCTGAATCATTCCGTAATCACTACGCACCAAACATCACCTATCCTCCGATACAGCCAAAGTCATTCTCAGATGGATCTGAGTCAGAACATCAGGCGAAACCCCACACACTGAGGTCAGTGGCACAAGTCGCCCGGTGACCTCACAGCCCCGCATGCTTCCACCCGAGGATGCTCCCGGTGCGCGACGGACAACTGCAAAACCCTTCAGCCTCACTCACATCCCAAAGCCCAAACCTTCCAAAAGCGGTTTTATTCCGCACCTACAGAACACAAATATCTCACAACGCCTATCAGAACACAGCACCATCGGTTCCGTACAACTCCCCGACGGCTGTACAAGCGCAGTTCGCCCAGCCCACCCCCTAAAATCTCGACGCGGCCCCACGACGCCCCTCCGTGCACCGGGCGCACACCTCGGGTCCGCACCCCCCGCTCCGCGCCCCGCTCTGTGTCTGACAGCCCCGGCAGCAGCGGCGCGGTGCCCCGCGGTACCTTGGCGGGCAGGCTGAGCAGCACGGGCAGCAGCGCCAGCGGCGCTCCCAGCAGCACCAGGGCACGCCGCACGCTCCACGCCTTCTTTACCAGCGCCCCCAGCGCCGCCATCCCGCATCCCGCGCCCCGCGCCGCGCCGCAGCTTTATCCCGGGGCGGGATGGATGCGGGAGGGGGAGCGAGGCCGCCCCGCCCGCCGGGAGGAGAGCACGCTGCCCGCCCCGCCCCGCCCCGCTCTCGGGTCTCTGTCCAACAGCGGCTCCGCTACGGCTGTGCGATTCTGCTCTTCAGCCTAACCGGGGGCTCGGATGTTCGACCACTTGTTTCGCGGTGCCGCGTGAAGCGCTTTCCTTGGTAAAAAATAAATGAACGCTGAACAAAAGCGCAGCGGTGCGGAGCGGGACGGGACCATGGAAACACCGGAAAGGCAAAGTCTTGGCCGCCACCAGGGTGAGGCTCGGGAATCAAGTGAGGAGCATATGACTGCTGCCCGGCCGGCCCTGGTACAGCCTGACGGGAGAGGATGCTTCAGTCTGAGCCGAAGAGGAAATAGAGGAGCTGCAGCCCGGGGCAGGACCGCTCCTGCACTGCTGTGCGCGGGGCCGAGTGAGGGGCACACGCAGCAGCGCTCAGGGCTGAAGCTCTGACAGATGGATCAAAGCTGGAGGAGCTGAGCGTCCTCTGCTTTTTGCATCAAGGTTGAGCTCAAAGGAAGCTGAGGAGAGAGAAGGGAAGGCAATATAGCCCTCTGCCTTAGTGCTCCAGCAGCATCCTCTGAGTGCACCCAGAACCTGTGAGCCTTGGGCCCAGATACATGGAGGATGTGTAAAAACCTTGCTCGGCACGGAGACCCATCCCTTCCTGCAAATAATCAGCTCTCTGCAGAGCTACTGCCCCCATGTCCATCACTCAGACTGCATCAAAGGCATCAGAGGCGAGTGAATCGGATGAAAAGGCAGACAGCCCACTGGGGAAAGCGCTTGGCTTACAGAAGCCCTGAATTGCTGGCACAGAGCGAACGAGAAGTTAAGAGGCAGAGTGTGGTGGTACAGCACAGAGCCGGGGCTGCTCCCCCAGCACAGCCATGCTCTGCGTGTTCCCCTCCACTTCCTTAACAGAAAATGGACAATTTTGCACAAATGGTAACAAATCAGCCCATCCCCACACCCACCCCAGGCAGGGGCTGAAGCATCGTCACCATGGCTGCTTTTGGAGCTGAACAGACACAAAAGGTTGGCCGGGCACTGCTGGGGCTGCTGGCACAGTGAGGATCCAACATCCGCCTGGCTCTGGCCCTGCAGCCATACAGCCCCACTGGCAAACACTCCTTCTTTCGGGGCCCGGAAGAAAGCACAGAGCAGACCAAGGGAAAGCTATGGGGACTTTTCTCTGGCCTTTCTCTGCATAACATCAGGAATAAAAATGTATCGGGATAGGAAAATGAGAAAGAGGTTCCTGTGCTGCCTCAGTGCCATCACAATATTGTCATCCCTAGCAGAACAGTGCAGGATGAAGGGGGTGGGCAGGTGGATGGCTGGGGAACTGAAAGCAAAATTCAGGCCATCAGAATTGTGTGACAGCTTAAAACAAGCCCTGCCCATTCACCAGCCCATCAGCCAGCTTGGGAGCCCGTGCACGAGTGTGTGCCATATGCTGCACCTCTGAAAATCAACTTCTAAGTGAAAAAAAGCTTCAAAAGAGCAATAAGCCATCAGTGCCACAACCTGCTCTTACTCTCGTGATGATACAGATTTCTGCCAGTGCAGCAGGAGAGGGGAGCAGGAGCACATCTCCCCTCCGAGCCATGAGTCACATCCCTGCTCGGGCGGCCCCTTCTCCATCCATTCCCCAGCTGAGATCACTGTGGGCTGCACACTGCCTCACCCGGCCCCCCAGCTCCTCATATGGGAAGAAAGGTGGTGGGACACAGCTCGTGCCTGGGCCAGGGAGAGGCTTTATCTCCCTGTAGTGACCCTCACACACTGAACTCTGGGCTACAAACGAGCTTTTATGCTTTTATGGCACTGACTTGGTTTCCTATCAGCACTGATGGGTTGCAAAAGGTTATCAGTGTTTTGCATCTTGCAAAACTGGGAAATATCAATTTCCTGCAGACATCAAGGCTCAGACTAAAAAAACCTACACTGTATCACCTACATGCACAGCTCTTACATGTGCACACAGCAACTGCCCACACAGAAGAGGCACTGTTCAAAAGTCATGCAACAGTACACCCAGGTTATGCAACTGCGTTCTCACCCCCATTTCTTGCCATACTAGTATGCATTTTCTCCCACAACTGTTCTTTTTAGTGGACTCAGAGGTCTACAACCCACAGGTCTCCAAAAATCCCATTATTTTAGTTCTGTACACATTAGTGGGCAAAGCAGACTTCATTGTTATTACTGAAAAAGTACTACCAGGCTGGTGAACTCGAGCTGGGTGGCTGGCTGCCTTTTTCCATAAGAGAAATCACCAGCAGCAATCAAACAGCAGAAACACGATCTCATCAATAACCAGCAGTCCCATTCAAATTCTTAACACTGCAAATTCTTCCTGTGTAACTCTTTTACTTCCGTTCCCTTTGCCATTCCCTCTTTCCTTTTTCCCTCTTTCCCAGCCTGCCTGCACACCCCCCGTATTCCTTCCACCTTGGGAGAAGCCAAGGGCAGACTGCTCCAAAAGCAGTGGGAATGAAACACTGGAAATGAAGCTGTTTGTGGCACTCTGCCCTTCGTCTCCTGCAACGTTTCAGCTGTAGAAAGCAGCAGGGCGACCAGCTGCCCATCCAGGACACAGCTACAAACATTTTCTGTTGAAAGACCGTTTTTTCCCAAATGCAGACTCTTTTTTTTCCAGCGCTGGTGATGATGGCAGGGAGACACCCAGTGGCTGTGTGCAATGCAAGCCGTCACCCTGCACAATCCCACCATTCCATGTCCTCTCAGGTGGCAGAAAGGACCTCTTTGAGGTGTAAAAGCCAGCATACCCCCAGGGCTGGTGCAGGCAGCCCACCTGGGTAAGCTGGGGCAGAACATCACCGGTACTCCTTGTGTCACACATAGCTGTGACCCAAGGATCAGCTCCAAGGTGCTACTGCAGTGACACAGGCGGGGCTGCGGGGAGACGCAGGTGGGTATTCTGCAGGTCTGGAGCTTCCTCTTTGTGGATTCATCACAGATGGAAACAGTGACACTACACTAATAAGAGAGAAGCTAGAATTATTTATCGACATAATATAGATACGATAGAGTGCTTAACAAAGCTTGATTTTAAATAAGGATGCAACGTAACAAGATTCGAGATGGCTGGATACACTGGATTGCTTACTGCATGAAGGGCAGGGTAAACCCTCACACATAGGAGCTCCTCCCATTGAGTCATGCAGTTCAGAGAGGACCCTTTTGCTTTCTAAACTGCATGAACCGCAGAGGTAAGGAGCTGGATTCACTCCTAATGTCAGTAGTTTATGCCAAAGGGGATTATAGGTGCACAAAGGTATGATCTTAGCAAAGCTAACAAAGCCTAAAGCAAACTATTGGTCACTGACTGAGGACCTGTGCTGGCAAGGCATCTTGACACCAATATGTAAGCGATATCTGTGCAGGCACAATCCCCGGGGCAGCCCTTCTCCAGGGAAGATCTTGTCATGCTGCCATGCAGGAAAGCTCAGGAGCTTTTGGGCCCCTCACTATTTATGTGGTCAGAGGATGGATTCGTGGTCGTATGTTGTTTTTAGCCACATGCCAACTGGCCCTCTGCTGTTGTCTGCCACCAGCCCCCCAGTTTGAGACAGATCTGTGGCCATGAATCTCTTAGCCCAAGTGCTACGAGTGCTGTTGCTCACAGCCTTCCTGTGCAAGGGCCAAGGGAGGGTGCTGGGGGAAGAAGTGTGTGTATGGGGGGAGCACACCACCGCAATAGGCACCTGCTGGGATTTTTCCACTCTCAGATAGCTCAGCACTCACTACAGCATCCCGGCCATAAAAACTTGCAGTCCATCAGCTTTGTTTCTACTCCACGCTCCCGCAGAGAGAGCTGCATTTTAATAAACATACTCATAGTTAGAAACAGACTGTTTCAAAGGGCTCTGCAAACACAGCACAGTCCTGGCATCACCGGGAGGCAGGCAGAGCAGTGTTTGTACAGATGGGGCGGTGGGCAGGGAAGGCGGCGTGCTGGGGGTCTGGGCGGGGGGCTCCGATCAGAGGCTCATTAGCTCACATCCACCTGCTCCCACTGCGTCGCAAGGCCCGGGTCCAGCACCCCGCAGGAGCCTCAGTGACTGCGTGCTGCTGCATTCGCTCTCTGCGCAGCCCAGCATGTCGGGCTACGGTGAACTGCTGCAGGGATTGTGAGCGGGGCAGATCCGGGGGTGCACAGGATAGCAAGCTTTTGCGGCATCCCCTGAACGTTAAAAACAAAACAAAAGCAAACAACAAGAAAGGTGACCTCGGGGCAAACAAAGCTGTATCTGAGTCGGTGGAACCCGGGCCCCACGCTGGAGCCGAGCACTCGCCCAGTGCCTCCTCTGGCAAGGAAGTGAATGCGCGCCGGGCACGGGCAGCCCGCAGCGCTAGGACACTTGCACCGCGCGGGCCGCGAACCGCGAAACTCAGAGTTACGGGGCGGCAACGTCACCGCTGCGCCACCGCCGAAAGCTTCAACCCCGCGGATCGCGGCCTTCTTCCGTGCCGCACCGCTCCCGGCGCAGCGCCGCCCCACAGCCGGGCACAGCGCGAGGCGGGGCTGCGGGGTTGGCCCCTCCGTTCGGCCCGTTCTGCGCTCCGAGCCCGTGCGGCTCCATCACAGCAGCTGCACGAGGGAACGGCGTTCCCTTCTCCTAAGGGGCACAGAACCTCAAGTCATTTCTGAAGGCCTCAAAGCTCACAGGGCACTTAAGGCACAGGACTGGTCACCCTGCACCACGGGGTTCATAAACTTCCTCTGGGCCATCTTACATTCACACCATCAGATAGATATATTAATTCGTATAAGGAAAAGTTATCAAAAACCCACCAATACCTCCCACACGTAGGCAGGAGATCACAATGCAAGCAGATCACCGTACAAAGCTCCAAAACCAGAAATCTGCAGCAGACTTCTTACTTCAACCGCTGCTTCTCCGCAGAAAACGGCTCTTCGTTAACAACTGTTGGACACGTAACGACAGAACGCCAACTGAAAACTAACTCAAAATTACGGCTGAAAAAAACCAGGGAACCTGTCCTGTGCTCAGTGCTCTATTTCAGCCATTGCTCATGTCCTGGAATTCAGAGTCTTGAAATATTTTAACCCGTGCAGAGGCCGTGATAACGGATTGAAATGATTTGTAGTAAGTCTGAGAAAAACAGCACGTTCGTTTTCCTTAATTACCTTTTGTTGATGCTCTGTAGGTACCCCCCGGCCACTCTCACCTCCCAGGAACCCGCAGTCCCTGGGCTGCAAACATTACCGGGTGTTGCACAGAGAACATGGAGTGAAGCTGCCTTCCAACAGAACCATTTAAGGCTGAGGTCAGAAGTGACCTCCAGCACTCACATCTACCGTTACTTTGGTAACTTCACAACGGTTAGAAATCCAATCCAATTTATTTCATACGAGCCTCTATTATCAAAATAGTAATCTGTGCAATAAATGTAACTGGAAGCATAAATAACCCCACTGGCGGAACCAAGCGGGAACATTTCTCCATCGCCGCCTGCTGTTACCCAATCATGGACCTCTTCCTCCCCCTGAGCCGCACCTCATCCAGACGTTTGATCACTGGGCCGGATTTCTTAGATGCGGCCGCGTAGCTCTGAAGCAGAGCCTGAAACACAGTCTCTGTATCGGGATGGGTACTAAGGAAGGCCTTTTCCAGCACATACAGATCGACTCCTTTATCCTCGGGAAGGCCCGAAATAAAGCTGAGCCCAAAGTCAATCAGCACCAAGTCCAGCTGCTCCACGGGCGGCCGCAGCAGCACGTTGGACGTCGTGAGGTCCCCGTGGATGAGGTCCTCGTCGTGCATCTTGGCCAGCAGCTGGCCCATCTTCTCTGCCAAGCCGAGGAGGCTGCTGGCATCGCTGCCGCTCCGCTGCACGGAGTAGATGTGATCTTGAACAGCGATCGCGCCAACAATATCTTCAAGATAGATGCAGTTGGACACATAATCCACGAAGTAGACCGCGGGAGCCGGGATCCCTATTTCAAAACAAAACAACACAACACACCGAATGGAACGCTGGCTGCAGGCAGACGGGAGCCTCCAGCTCGGCGTTACCTCCGGGCACAGCAGTGCCCGCCCCGGCGGCGCCCACCTGCCCGCCGGCACCGCAGCAGGGATCGCGCCTCCTGCGCCGTGCGCCGCCGGCTGAGCCGCTCCTCCAGCGCCGGGTGCCGGTAGCGCTTGGGGAAGCGGAGCTTGGCCACGGCCGCCCGCCCCAGGAAACTCCCCCGGTAGACGCGCGCCTCGGCGCCCTGCTGCACCAGCTGCAGCCCCGGCAGCGGCGGCGGCGGCGCCTCCGCCTCGGCCACGCCGGGGCCCGGCGCGCCCGTCTCGGCCCCGTCCTCAGCCCCAGCCGTGCCCGCGCACTCCACCGCCGCCGCCGCCGCCATTACTGGGCCCCGCCGCAACACCGCGCATGCGCGTCGCTCGCAGCTTCGGCAATCTTCGGTGGCCACCGCCGGAAAGCGTCGAGCTCGGCGCGCTCCCCCGCCCTCAGCAGGGAATCCGCCGCAGCGCCGCAACCCGGGCAGCCGCCCCCAGGGTACGGCGCGGCCCCGCATCCCCCGCCGGGCACCGCCGGAGCTCCCGCTCAGGCCGCCTGCCGGTACCGTGGGTGTCTCCTCTTCCTTGGGTGTCCCCAGGCCCACAGCTCCACGTGGGTGAACGGCGGCCAGCCCTCACTGCCTGGGGAGCGGTGCTCGGGGTTTCGTGGCGCGATGAAAACCCACTGCTTTGCAGATAACACATTTTATGCTCCAAGAATCCATGCATATAAAATACCGATTGCTGTGGCACCCTTAGCGGTGCCACAAGTCCATTTTGTCCTTGTTTTCTCCTCCACAACATTTGTTTCTTCTTCAGAATATTTATATTTCATTACCACATTCCGTGCTTGTTGCTCGCACGGTGGGGTCGTGCTTAGCAAATATTGACACTGCTTCAGTCCGTTCCTAAACAACATTCCCGGGCTGCCCCCGATGCGGGTGAGCCATCCTGCTGCTGCCCTTACCCTGCAGGATCCCTCCTGCTGGGCCAAGGAAGCGGATGTGTTACTGCGCTCCTTATTTACAGCTTGCCAGTGCCACAAGCAGCCAAAGAAACAAGAGGTTTTCTTGGCACTTTGGGCATATTTTATCTAACCTCTCCTGCACAGCCCCGACAGACACGTACACAACCTGTGAGATGCCCTCCATTCACCATGTTGGTAATCTCAGCAGTCTTCTCCCACGCTGGGGTTAAGGAGAGGTTCTTGCACCAGGTCAGGACTCTCTCTCCTCTTGCACTGCTATTTTCATTGTGATCCCGAGGGCTTTCTCAGCTGCTCCTGCCCTCAGGCACAGGGAGCAGTTCCAGCGATCAGAGCCATGCGAAGCTGGCTGCAGACACCTGGCTGTGGCACCCAGTGCAGGCTGCCACGATGCAGTCACCAACACCAGGCACATCGGGCAGCACATACTTGTGACTCAGGCCAGGCATTTTGTTATTCAGCTGCAAAGCAGGAATGCACCCTCGCTGCCCTGACATCCAGCAGCCAAGAGCATGATAAGGATCAGATGCAGAAATGGCACTGCCAAGACACACAACCCTGAGGTGAGGAGGAGAGCATCTCAGCAGAGAGCAAAGCTGGAAACACGAGACAGGAGCTGCCGTGTGGCCAAGGGCATGCTGGGCCCCCTGGATCCAACCCTCCCAGCCCTTCCCAGCCCCTCTCACACACAGCTCCAGAACCACAGCAGCAGCCCTCAGCGGGCCCTCAATGCCCACGAACTACAAACGTTACAATGAGAAGTACGGTATTTTAAGACCCACAAGGAAAGGTTTTTTCCGAAGTTCTCCTCGCCATCCATCACGGCAGTTTTTCATGGTGTGGTTTCAGAGCACCATAACCCACAGCCACGCACAGTGCCGATGCTGCAGCTGGATTTCTGCACATACTGATGTAATCTTTTTGGCCGCCTTTTGCAAACATACCATAAAGCTCCGCTGTGCTCCCCAGGACCTCACCTCCCTGCTGCCTTTGCTAATAATGTTTATTGCCCTGCCAGAGAACAGGAAGCCTCCAGAAAATGTCAGGGGTGGCTTTATGCTGGCAGATAAACAAATGCTGAGTGACCAAGGAGAAAATGTAATTTCTTCCTTCTCACGCTGAGTTCATCGGAGGAGTGTAGTTAAACATGCAGGAGTTGTTCGGGCAGGTTGTAGATCACGGAGCCAGGATGTGTTAACCCAGCGGATGCTGAGGACTGCAGGGTCTGGGGGAAGAGAGAAAACTGCAGGCCTCCATCTGAGTGCCGTGAGAGCTGGCTATGATTTCAGAGCTATTTAAGCTACTTTAATAGGAATTGCAAATCTCTTTGTGGAGCCCCTTCTGTGAACGCCGCTGGTTTCTGTAGGCTGGGGTTTGTGTTTGAAGCCATTCTTCACTGAGCGTATGATCCCCGTGCAGCTGTCAGACTGCACGAGACACACCATTGCAGATGAGGTATTTCTGCATACTGTATTCCCACTGCAATTAGAGTATATGAATGGGGAGCACTTCTTTATAAATCAGGCAGATGATTTGAAACGCTTTTAATATTCACTATGGCTTTGACAAGAAACAAGAGCTGAGCCTTTGATCAACTGCTGCCCATCCTGACAGACCGGGGTGAAAGGATGCACGTGACCCAGTATGGCCCATCTCACGCATCTCAAAACTATGAACTGGAGCAAAAAAAAAAAGAGTACCGTGGGTCTCCAGGACAAAGGCATGGCATGCATTCCTTCTACAACGTAGAACAAAGATTCCTGACATGTTTCTCTAAATTCCTCATGAAGTTAGTATGTGGAATGGCCACTGTAAAGCTCTTTTAACAGCACCGCGTGTTTTTCACTCCTTACCCGACCTGTTTGCTTCTGACTGTGTCAGAGGGCCGTGCCTGCACTGCGTCCACAGGTGCAGCGATGGCTGATGCAGCTGAGCTGGTACTGTGCAAAAAGCCTTGGCGTGCCGGTAGCATTAGAAGTGTGTGATGAAACAAATCGTTCCCTGCGGTCACAAACCAGCTCACAACGCAGGCTTGTGGCCATTCCCACTCATCCTCCAGCACAGTCACTGCTGCGTGGTTCCGTGAGGTCTCAGAGCCCGTGAAAGCACATTGGCCTGCTCTGCTCCCCACGCTCATTAGGTGACAGCAGGCTTATGAGCGTTGCGTGCACATCGCAGCACACACACATACTTTACCGCATCGCAACACGCCCAGTGACTATGGTTTGTGTGAACAGCACCAAGGGAGAATGTTTCCATTGCGTTAAAGAGTTTCCCTCTTCTAGGTGTATAAAGCTTTGTAAAGCCCTCGTTTTACAAACTGGAATTTGTATTGTATGAATTTAGCCTCAGATTCAGAAAACAAACCCTGCTTCCAAGCGCAAGCCCCATTGCCTTGCATGCAGTAGGAAGAATTCTGTTCCACTGAACAGAAAGAGGACGTTAATTGCAAGGAAAGTTGAACACCAGATCACTTTGCCTAATGGAGCACTGCGCTGCTGGAAGGAGACAAGCTCAGGAGATGCAGCCTTTCTTTTCAACAGAAGAGAAAGGTAAGAGTTCAAAGTCAGCCGTGCTGCTCTTTTTAGCTTTGAAATGGTCTATCCTTTCCTAGCAGCCTTTCTTTGGCTTTCCAACCCAGAAACCTAAAAACTCGACCGAACTCCCCATCTCCCGAGGGCTGTCTAAAGGCCTTCTAGTGCGGAGGAGCAAAGCTCTGCACGGCAGAGTGGGGAGATGAGATTCCTGCTCCTGCTGCAGTGCGACCGAGACCGGGACGGCGGGTCCGGGACAGCGCTGTCATTCCGGCTGCCAGCGCCCTGTCCCGGTTCTAAAACACCCGCTCAGCAACACCCGCGTGCAGCTCGCTTCGGTAAAAGATCCCCAGCCACACCGCCCCGGGTGAAGGAGCCCAACGGCACGCCGCTCGGCCCCCCGCTGCCCCGCTCCGTACCGGACCCCCCAGTCCTCCCCAAGGCCCGGTCGGCCCGGTCGGGGGCAGGGCGGGAGCGACGTGGCGCTGCTCGGCCCCGCTCCGGCCGCCGGACCCCGCTCCGCTCCGCCCCGCTCCGCGCCCGCCGCCGCCGCGGAGCGCCCGGGGTTCGGCCGCCGCGCCATGGGTGAGTGGTCCGGGGCCGCGCTGGGGAAGGGGCGACGGGCGGAGAGCCGCGCGGCGAGCGGTGGCCGTGCCCCGGGACGAGGGGAAGTTTTCAGCTTTGCGACCTTTCCCGAAGGCTCAGGCTGCATCTCCCTCCCTCTCTCTCTCTCCCGCCCAAGTTTCCCATTTCTTTTTTAGCACTTCCAGCCCCGGTTTCCTGTGACACGGCCCCTAAAGCCGCGCCGGGAGCGCGGGCGGGGAGGAGGGGGCCGTGCGGCGGCGGGGCGGCGGAGCGCCTCTCCGGGCATCGCGCTGCGGCAGGCCGGCATCGCACGGCAGTGTCCGCGGCGCTCCGGGGGCAGCTCGGGCTCGGCCCGGCACCGCGCACCGCCCCGTCCTGCGGCGCAGGGCATCGCCCGGCCCAGCCCTGTGGCACCCGCCGAACTTTCTGTCCTAATGAGCTCTGAGTCCCCGGGGTACCTCGACAGCTGCAGAGTTGGCCGTACAAAGTTGGATCCCGACCAGCGGTCGTGGCCTGCCCACTAAGTTAGCAGCAGCGTCTGATTGAATCAGCGCTGGTATTTACAGCAGGGCTGAATGGATCTAAGCAAGCTGGTGGCTTGGAACGAGTGGCTTGCCCACTTCATGCAAAGACTTCTGTTCTCACTGAGCAAATATTTTTCCTGGTTATCTGCGTGATACGTGTACAAGGAGCAATGCAAACAGGGCAGGTAGTCACACAGAGCATAGCGGGAGGGACTGGCGTGGGGCTGGGGGGGCACAAGGAACACAAAGGAAACAGGGGGATACGGAACAAATACCAATACAAACATGGCCATCCCAAAGAAATAACCTTTATCACTGGCTGTGATTGTGTGCTGAATAGAGACACTTCCTATTAAACACAGCTTGTGGGGGGGAAAAAGCCCATAGGCAATAGTGAGGGAAGTTTTCCATGGTCTGGTGGATGTGTCCACATTCTTTCCACACATGGTCTGCTGAAGCAGTGAGTATTTCTAATTAAACAAAGCCAATGTGTGAATACAGATAGTATTACATGCTGGAAACCAGTCTATTACAGCACAAACTTGCACGTCAATGTACTCTACCTGTACATTCAGAACTGGGATGGGAGAAAAAGGTCACTGTCACTGCTTTTGCCCCAGGATCCCCACGGCAGCAGGGCTCTGTGTGTGCTCCCCCCTGCCATGCCGAGCAATGTGACTCATGGCTCGCACATGTTTTCCCTTTCATCCTCTCCACAGGGTGAGATGCGTGTGCAGCAAGCACCTTGTTTTTGTAGGGTTGTTTGGGGCGGGTTGGTCGCTTTGGGTTTGGTTTGGTTTGCTTTTGCTGCTGTTTTTTCTTATTTTAAGTAAGCTTAAATACTTACAAATGTTGCATGCTCAGCTGAATGAGAAAGGCAAGGTCAAGGAATCGTTCCTTATGTTTAGGGCAGACAACAGGGAGCTTTTCAGGTCGTGAAGACATCCTGCTGACCTGGATCAGCCTGAGAAAGTTTGCCTGGTTGGGGATTGTGGACACCGAGCCCTGGAGAAGGAGAGGTGAAGAAATCAGGTCCATTCCCACAAAGTAATGCCAGGAGTGCAAGATTAGATAGGAGAAAAACTCTTGTGAGCAGCACGTTCATTTACATTATTCATTCACCCTTATTTATTTCCTACAAGTCAGACTTTTTTCCATACTCTTTTGATTTCTCTCGACTCCACCAAAGCTGCCCGAATTCACTCACTCATACTCAGGGTACACACAGCACTTAGGGGCCAGGCAGGAGCTGAGGGTTGTGCTCCTGGCAGCAGGCTTTCTCTCTGTTGTTTCCCTCTTACACAACAAGAAATATAATTTCAGGTCCCATCACCACCTTAGCAGAGTTTGGCAAAGAGTCCCTGCCTCCCTCTGCCTCATCCCAGCATTTGTTCCTCCCTGAGCTGTGAACAGCAGCCATCAACCTCCCACTAAACTGCCAAGCAGTGAAGTAGTTAATGCTGCTGTTTTCTTTACAAAATAATCTTTCTTTCTTTCTTTTTTTTTTTTTTTTTAAAGTTTCCTTATATTTCCCACTTAGGTTGAAGTGCATGTGGCATTCATCAGCTCTCACTGCAGGCTTTGCATTCCTGCTCTTTACCTTGCAGTCCTGAGGTCTGAAGATTTTATTTTTAGTGAGATGTTAGAGCCTGGAGTTGTTATTGGGCTGCAGTTCAGAGGGAGTCTGCACACTGGAGTAGTTCTTCTGGCCACATAATCTCATAATAAATAGAGCCCTACCTCTAGAATACCACTTCACTGATGAGGAGATGTTAACGTGAAAAGTCCTGCCATGGTTGCTGCCATTCATACATTATCTGAAAGACACAGAGGAAGGAAAAGAGATGAAAGGTCGTTAACAACTTACCAACTTGGCCAACCCTTTGCCTGGGTTCAGGTTCAGGGAATGGCAAAAAAGATGGTGGTTCACGAAGCCTTAAGTATGGTGCTGCCCCCTGCGGATCCTCAGGTTGTTCAGTAACTTCGTATTTCTGTGATAAATTCTTCTTGACAATAAAAGTAAAGTTCAGAAGCAGCAGCCTCTGTGGGTGAACGTAGGATGCTGGGACTGCTTGGCAAAGAGCAGGGCCTTCTTGGATGAGCTTGGGGGAAAATGCATTGCATGAAGGGCACTGGGCAGTGGCACCTGTATTGTCCAGAAACAAGAATTGTGCAGAGCTTGAAGGAGGAATTAGGTATGAAACTGGAGGATAAGCGAGAATGAGCCAGGGCAGTTCTGTCCCAGTGACTGACCTGTGGGATTCCCCACTGGTAAGGGACATCCTTTTCCTACAGGTGTTCTAAGCTGCAAATCATGGAAACTTTATAATGGTAATGCAGAGCAAGTTAAAACCCAGCAAGTAGAAGCTGCATTCAGTTCTTGCAACTAGAACCAAAAAATAGAGACCTCAGAGGGTCCCATGGACACCAGAGTAGCAAACCACTGTCTGCCACTTAAATACAAGTCTTAACAACAAAACCATTTTCATGGTTCTGAACCCAAATGAGTGCCATTGCAGTCCATGGCAATGTGCGCAGGCTTGGTGAGTGGCGAGTGTGTGTGCACATGCCTTTGCACATGACCTATGAACTGGAGGGAAATTCATCCTTGTAGCTTTGTAGATAGAAAACTTTGGGTGTCCTGGAAGAGCTTTTTGCAGATTGTGTGTGCTGATAGCTTTCTGCTAGAGCCAGAAAACTGAACCTCATTTTGCTTGCTTGCTTTCCAGGTCGTGCACTGCTGGTCCTCCTGTTGTCTGCAACAGTCTCTCTTCTGGGCGGGCTGATATTTGGATACGAGCTGGGGATTATCTCTGGAGCACTGCTGCAGCTGCAGGCAGACTTCAGCCTTGGCTGCTTCAAGCAGGAGGTTCTTGTGAGCTCCCTCCTGGTTGGAGCTTTCCTTGCCTCTCTGGTCGGGGGAATCTTCATTGACCGCCATGGACGGAGGAGAGCAATCCTGGTCAGCAATGTGGTCCTGTTATTTGGCAGCCTTATTCTCACACTGACGAGGTCATTTATTGGGCTGGTCATTGGGCGCATGACGGTGGGCTTTGCCATCTCTGTCTCATCCATGGCCTGCTGCATCTATGTCTCGGAGATGGTGGCTGCACATCAGCGAGGGCTGCTGGTGTCTCTGTATGAAGCAGGCATCACTGTAGGCATCCTGTTGTCCTATGCACTGAATTACGCCTTTGCAGATACGCAGGAGGGATGGAGGTACATGTTTGGACTGGCCATGGCCCCAGCAGCCGTGCAGTTCCTCAGCATTCTCTTTCTCCCAGTGAACCCTGTTAAATTAAACACGTGGGACTCAGAGTGCCAGAAGGGTCTCATTCAATTGCAGACTGCTGAGGACAGAGAGGCAGCAAAGCGGGAGCCCTATAAGGAGAAGCACTACTCATTTCTTGATCTTTTCAGGACCAGAGACAATATGAGGAGACGAACCCTGGTGGGGCTGGGCCTGGTGCTCTTCCAGCAGTTCACTGGGCAGCCCAACGTGCTGGGCTATGCCTCCAAAATCTTCCACTCGGTGGGATTCCAGAGCAACTCGTCTGCCATCCTGGCCTCTGTCGGGCTGGGGGCAATCAAGGTGGTGGCCACACTGGTGGCGATGGCCTTTGCAGACAAAGCTGGCCGCAGAGCGCTGCTCCTTGCTGGCGGTGTGGTGATGGCCATCTCTGTCACCACCATCGGCCTCACCAGCTGCATCGCCCCACTGGCCATGGCCAGGGACTGCACAGCCGCTGCAGACCCCAACGTGTCCCACAGCCTCCCCCGAGACCCCCTGGTACCCCCATCCTCCCACATTCTACCGGACGTAGGAGAAGGCAACGGGCAGACAGGCCCTGGTTCTGCTGCCACCAAAAGCCTTACAAAAGCTCTTGCCAGTGCTCAGAGCAGTGAGGTTGTTACTCGTTCTTCCCACACTCAGAAAATGGGCTTGGCGGGGCAGTCCGAAAAAGAGATGGAGGAGAGCGCAGACCCTCCTTTCGGCAGTGCTCCCCTGACAGAACATATGGTTTTAAATTGGATTACGCTGCTGAGCATGATGGCTTTTGTGAGCGCATTCTCAATTGGATTTGGACCAAGTAAGTATGGTGTTTATATATCCTTGCACTAACCCAGAGAATAAAACTGGGGCTGATCTTTATAGTCTGCTTGAAACATTCATT
This sequence comes from Alectoris magna, assembly GCA_030625065.1. Lineage (NCBI taxonomy): Eukaryota > Metazoa > Chordata > Aves > Galliformes > Phasianidae > Alectoris > Alectoris magna. Next base: position 8,394,886 of record CM060576.1, on the reverse strand, counting down.
ATGCATCGGCTTTACCAGGCAGCTGAGTGTCTGGAAACTGGAAATGTATCCCCGTCAGCCTACTGAATCATTTCCTGGTCTTGCAGCTCTGTCTGCTGTGTGGCTGGGACAGCATCATAATCACCTTCTCTTCCATGCTATCACTACCCTTGTAATGTTCTCTTTTTCCTGTCGTGCTCATTGCAAAATCAGAGCGTCCCACAAGCACTGCCTAGTGCTCACAGCACCCTGATGAGGAGAAACATAGAGGGGCTTCTCCAGAAAGACAGCAGCAGAGCTGGAAGTGGAATCTCCTAGGAAGTTTCTTGTTATCAGTTGGACATTTTCTGACATCGTTTTGCATCAGATGAGAACGGAGATTAGTTCTTGCTTCCACTTGAGTTCTGGTGTTTTCTGGCACTTCTTGTTTTAAATGCTTTGATGGGAGAAAACAGTATCTGACCAAAGGAAAAACATAAGAAGTGCACAGCAAGTCACATGAGTTTGGCAGTGACTCCATAAATCATTTCAAGCAAAACAACCCTAGGGTAGGAGAGATTGCTCTAAGTTATGTACTGCTTTCAGCTCTGATTTTCACCCAAATGCAATCTCTCTACTTCTCTCTCCATTCTTTACGAGGAGCATGTCCTGATAGCAGATGATATATCATTTCCCCCCTTTTGCTCAGTGGCCAGGTACCCACTCTGCTTTCTGCATACTGGGCCTGCCCATCACTATCTCACCCTCTGCAGAGTGCTGACCACGGGAGCTTCAGAGTGCTCTGCTGTGACCTGGCTCTGAGATCGATGATCAACAGCAGTGGGTGCTGAAATCTTCCTTCCCCTTTTCCCAAATACGTTTCTTAAACCATACAACTGTTTTCCTAACCTGTGCAGTGACCTGGCTGGTCCTCAGTGAGATCTACCCAGCTGGAATACGAGGAAGAGCCTTTGCCTTCTGCAACAGCTTTAACTGGGCGGCCAATTTACTGATCAGCCTCTCCTTCCTGGACCTCATTGGTAAGTGTCCATCCCCATCCCTCCCTGTCCCACAGGTGGGTTAGTGCAGGTGGCAGCCATGAACTGATAGGAGAGTAAGTGAAACTTTGAAACCTGGGGTCCTGACTGTGACCCTGCTGCCTCTGAGAGCAAACAGACACCATTGACACCTTTCTGGCCCCCTCCATCACCTGTTTTGTAAAAACCATCCTTCACGCACAGGGCTATACCGCAACACTGGGCTGTCAGGAAACCATGGAGTTTGCAGCTTTCACACCAGTAGCTTTGCGATGTTTCCAGCTGGCAGAGCTGTCAGTTGAGGCATTCAGTTGGCACTGCTGGGTGCTGAAGCTCAGCCACCTTCACCTTCCCTCTGTGGTGCTGCTGGAAAGCTGGCTGTGAGTCCTCCCTCACTGCTCCCCAGTTCCTTCTCCTAGCAGACAAGGGGCTTTCCCTGCCCTTGGAAGGGCTCTCGACAGTGACCACCCCGCAGTAAGCCACCAGCTTCCTTTGTATCCCAGGATGTGACTTCCCTTTGACAGACCCTTCATTTGAATCTTTCTGCAGATGCCATTGGTTTCTCATGGATGTTTCTTCTCTATGGGCTGATGGGAGTGATGGCTGTTATATTCATTTATTTTTTTGTTCCGGAAACAAAAGGACAGTCCTTAGAGGAGATAGACCAGCAGTTCTCCAGGAAATGGTATGTGTGCTGTTGTGCCAAGTTCTGGTTTTGGGTGTTTTCCACCAGCAGTACCCATGGTCCATGGCACCGGGCAGCCCCGGTCAGTGCTACTGAGAGCATCACAGAGGCACAGCAGGCTGTGAGAGCAGTGCTGTGCTGCTGGAGGCTGCTGGTGGTGCTGGGAGGAAAAGGGCTGAAAGCAGGGCTTGTGGGCCAGGAGAGAGCAGGACGGAGCGTGGTATAGGCAGGGCCAGACTGCAGGAGGGAACAAAGCTCTGGTCCTTTCCTCTGGGATCCTGGACTCCTCTTTCTCCTTTGGGGAAGAGACATCTCTCAGTGTAACTCAGACCGTGGAGGGAGGTTCTGCAGCCATGGTAAGGATGGGCAGGAGGTGGCTGGGAGGGGTGGCTCTGAGTCCAGGCCTGTCTCAGCCTGGTGTGAGCAGCTGCACCCCCGGCTGACCCCCAGCATTGCCCCCAGGCTGCGGGAAGGGAGCGGCTGCAAGCAGAGGCGTGCGAGAGGAGCGAGCGGTGCACACGGGCAGTACCAGCGAGTGGAGCGTGCCAGCAGTGCCTGACAGCAGGAGCGGCAGTGTTGTCCTGCAGACGGGAACTGACCTTGGGACGTTGCTCCTTACAGCCTGTGACCTCTGTGCAGAGACGGCTCTCCCTGCAGTGCCTTAGATCTTGGGACACGCTGACAGCTGTCCCTTGTGTCCTTGGAGAGTTGCTGGTCCCACGCAGGGAGCGTGTCCTTCCTCTGGCATCTTTTATTGTTCACGGTTTGTATCTGCTATCATTTAAGAGATGAATGGTTTTGTATGCAGGAATAAAACACAATTTTTGCTGACACCACTTTCCACCCATGCCGTTCATTTCTGAGCAAGATATATTATATTCCAGTGCTTTGAAGTACTTGGTGCTTTCCAGAGGGGCCAGGGCTACAGGGGAATGCACCAGGCACTCAGCAGCGTACATTCATGCCGCCACCCTTTATAATGTCTGTGTGAAGCCTGCACTCTGAGCAGGGGCTGATGCAGATGAACACCCCACAGCCCCAGCAGCTCACCCACCTCATCTCACGTGGTCCCTGCCCACAGACATGTAGAAGCACATTGTGGATATGAAGATGCTTTCTTTTGTGCACAGAGAATGCTCTGCGTTCACAACCAAGGTTTGCATGTACAAAAATACCGCAATATTCTGATACCATCTACAATTTTTGTATCTCCTACAATTGTACATTCCGTGATAAATCTTGTAAGCCTGACGCATACACATTACCCCACTCACTCCCAAAAGCTTGTGAGAGAGGAGGCACCTTGCTGACCAGGTGCCTCCATCCTGCTGACCAGGCAGCTCTGCTTCTTCCAAACCCCCCAGGAACCACATCCCAAAGCTTAGCATGCTACCTTGAAAATGTAGCTCCTTGGGCATCAGCAACCACTGCTCTGGGCCACCTGGTTGGCATAATGGTGACACACAGGATGTGTCTTAGGCTGTCCAGTGCCACGTAGTTGTATCACCCAAAGCCCTGCCTCAAAGAGAACTCACTGAGGCACTGGAAGATGACCCTCTGCTCTCAGCTGTAACTCAGTCCTTGGCCTCTGCAGCCGGCCACAGGGGCTCGGTGGGACATCGTGCAGTGGCCTTGGTGCTTCTGAAGTCCCTGTGCATAGCGTATGCTGTCACCGCAAGGCACACGGGGATACCCGCAAAACATAAAATACACGCTCTCTTCCCCTTGCTTCACTCAAAACCCCACGAATACCGAGCTCTGTCAGCGATAACCCTGGTTTATCGGGAGCCAGAGGCAGCGCCACCCTACGAGCTGCAGCGGGCCGTGCCGGCTGCTCCGGGCTCCCAGCGCCGCCGCTGCAGAGCGGCCCGCCGCCGCCAGGGGCCATCCCGAACCCGCGGAACGAGCCGGGCCGAGCCGGGCGGCTCGGGGCGCTGCCTGCACCGCCTGCTGCTGCCGGAGCCTCGGGGTGCGGGGTTGCTCGCAGCTGGGAAGCAGACCCAAAGCTACCCTCTCTGTCGCAGTGCTGGTGGCACTGAAAGCGGCAAAAAGCACACGGGAGTGCTCAAATGAGAAGCGGGAGGGGAAGTCGGGGGGGTGCAGAAATTCAGGCCTGCGCCCCTCCGGAGGATGTGTCCAGTGCACAGTGAGACCAGAGGGGAAATCTATGGGGCAGCTGCAATAAAAAAGATGGGATAGCCACACGTGCTGCCGGCAGACCCACGGGAGCCCTATTCAGCCACAAAGCAAAGGTCAAACTGAGAGGTGTTCCCATTTCTACCCAGAAGCTTACCAAAATAAAATGATGGCAAGTTTTCTAATTGCCCTGACTGGCAGCTGCAGTATAACAACAGGGATGGTGGTGACCTGAGCGCCCTGATCAAGCTGTAGATGGCCCTGTCTGTTGCAGGGGAGCTGGACCAGACGACCTCTAAGTGTCCTTTCCAACCTGAATGATTCTACGATTCTATGATCTGCCCATTGAATAGCGAATGGGTGTCAGTACAGAGCTCTTGAGATTATAGATCCCAGATTCCAGCAATGTAGATAGAGCAAGGTCTGTGTTACTGACCCTGACTGGGATAAGCGCAATGATCAGAAAATACGAAATGAGATTGGAGAAGTTGAATTTCAGGTCGGGTGGTAATAGCAGAAGATTCCAGCTATCTGCACATGGGTTTGCTCAGGGGATCCATTGGGAAAAGCACTTTTGGATACAGTAATGAGGCTCTGGGATCCAACAGTGCTGGAAGCTGCTGCTCTGGGTCTGGGCAGGGGCTGTTCACAGGACCTGTTCACAAGGTGTTTGTGGGAGGGCTGCTCCCTGCTGGTGACCACAGCACTGCCGATTTAGTGCTGGAGCGGGAGGGAGCACAGCAAATAAATCCAGCGAGCGGCTCTGCAATTTTAAGAAAAGGAACTATGAAAAAATAAGGTGACAAGTCAATAGCAGCAACAGAGCTTGAAAGAGCAGACAGAGAGCAAGGAGCCTGCGAGCAGTCTGGCGGCGATTAAAAAATACTCTATTAAAGCCCAAGTAAAACATGTGCCACGGCTCAAAGAGAACTAAGAGGTCCTAAAAAACACGCTGCCCGCCTCACTGGGAAGGTTAAGGAGGTTTCACGGGGAGAAGGTCAGCATTTAAAAAGTGAAAAGGTTTCCCACATGAGGAGAACAGGAAAAACCGTCAAACACAGCAAGTAAAGTGTAGACAGAAAATTAGAAGAGCTAAAAAAGGGCATGAGGATCTCAGTGCAGGAAATACGTTAATAAAGCCAAGAACCTGGATGGGGAGATTGTTTAATGGCAAAGGTAAATGCAGAGGACCTGGAAGGACAAGGCAGGATGAGGGGCTCAGGCACTTTGTGGGGGTCTTCAGTGCTGGGTGTGTGGGAGTTCCCCGCACCCATGGCTCAAAATGTTGGTGAGAGCTGTTCCTGTACTGCAGGCCCAAAGTGCTGGGTTTAATGGACACTTTCTGAGGACAAATGAGAGCTTCCTTTCCAACAATGGAATTTCCCAAAAGATCTCTGTTGGGTCTGGTTTTGTTCAACTTCTTCATATGTGGCATTGGAATGGACATCAAAACCTCCAGGTTTGTGGGTGATACCGAGCTCTTTTGGAAATGTTTTACCATAAGAACCTTGCAAAATTGAGTGTGCAAAAAACGTGGTTGAGGAGCTTGAAGTGTAGACAAACACAAATATATGGCAGCACCCAAACCTTGACCACCTGGTGCAGACCTCGGGATGGTGGTTGTAGTTCAGAAAGAGACCTGGGAGGCATCACCACCAAGGGTAGTGTCACCTACACCCAGCGAGAGCCAGGGCAGTGCCAGAGGGGCAGGGTCACGTGAGATGGATGTGCCAGGAAGGGCTGCAGACTGATACAGAGGCCACTGGGGTCTGGGAGAGCTCAGGGTGGGCTGGAGGAGCCCCTGGGCTGGGTGAGCCTCCTCCATCACCCAACTGGACAAAAATGTGCCTGCTCTAAATGAGTGGCCCATTAGAGCAGCAGCAGCCCGCCTTCTCCTCTTCCCTCCCCTGAGGCCAAGACCTCATAAGACTGGAGGATACAGAAATGCTTGGGGCAGTGATAAATCTCCTTTAGTGAGCTTTTATTTCCTTTTCTTTCACAATATTTTCTTTAGTTTCCTAGCCAAATTTTTTCTAAGGAAAGATTTCTGACTTCCTTTGAGCCACAGCTCAACATCTGTCCACATTGGGGGCTGAAGTAATACACTGTTAAGGGGTTTTGATGTCAAGCCCAAAACCCCACCAGGGATTTATGCAGCTCTCCCCTTTCCTCCCTCCTCCTCTTCAAACGGCCTTTCATTTGCTCTCACTAATTGTGCTGTCATGCCTTTCTTTCCCCCCGGTGGTGCAGACAGCCCATCGTGCAGACAGGTCTTGGTGACAGATGCCTGTGCCATGAGCTCTTTTGTGAGGTGGGTGCATTGCGTGAGCACCAAGCTGTGCTGAAACGGTGCAGGCACCCACTCAATGTGAGGACGGATGGGAAAGGGGCTTCCCTGCCCTTGGAGGAGCTGAGGAATAGTGCTCATCTGCCAGCCCACCCACAGACACCGTTTACTCCTCAAAGTCAGAGGGTGATTGGGTTGGAAGGGACCTTAAAGATCATGGAGCTCCAACCCCCTGCTGTGGGCTGGCTGCACCCCACCGGCTCAAGCTGCCCAAGGCCCCATGCAGCCTGGCTTTGCGCACCCCAGGAATAGGGCACCCACAGCTCTGTGGGCTATGAGGGCAGGGGCTGTGCTGCTGAGCAGAGCAAAGCTCGAATAAATGCAGTGTATGGGTGAGGATCGGTGATTCCACTGACCTGTGTGAGATTGTGAACAAGGACTCAGAGCACCTCATGGGTCAACCTCCTCATGTGGAAGCTACTCTCAGACCTGGCCAACATAAAGGAAATGACACTGCTGAGCAGCTGAAGGCATCTGGGATACAACCAGAAGCAGATCCTGAATTTACCCACAGGTTTCTTTGTGCCCTGGGAAGTTGTTGTCATTGCAGGGGGGCAGGTAGAGCAAGTGGGGGAATGCACTCCTGAAGTTCACAGGCGGTTTTCTTGTGTTTTAAATGCCTGTGGATAAAGATATCCAAGAGAGAGGAGGACTCCATCTGCCCCAGAACCTGCAGGCAGATGGGTGCAGGGACACTCAGCAAAACACTGCTGCAGGAGGTTTGGGAGAAGCTACGGTGCTCTGCCAAAGAGTGGGCTTCTAAAAAGCAATGGCAGCTGCCCCTACACTTGTCTGTGCTTCTGTGATCTGCCACTGCCAAAAATGGGCTGTTCCCATTCCAAAAATGGTAGGTTCCAGCCGGACTTCAGAAACTTGGTGACGTGAAGTTCAAGGGGCAGCAGCGCAGCCCCAGAGCCCTACCCCTGGCTGTGGTAATGGGATGGGGGTGTCTGAGCAGGGAATGCAGGGCAGCATCCTGCAGCGCTCTGTGCACCTGAGGGCAGTGAGCTCAGGGCCCGCATCCCACTCTGTCTGCTTGGGGGAATGCAGGGCTGGATGAGAGGGGCCAGGATGCATGAAACACGATAACTGGAAAAAATACAAACCAGAGGCTGGGCTGTGTAATGCGCTGCAGATCCAGCAAAACAACCAGAGCTGAACAAAATAACGTTCCTCCCGTTAGAACAAAGGTACTGCCTCAATCCAGGGAGAAAGAACCTGGCAGGAGAACGGTGTGCTGAGCTGTGGCTCATTGGCTTGTGCCTCTCCCAGCATAGGCTGCACACCCCAAAATCCCACTATCCTCACAGGCATGAGATTCCTTGGGCTGGGAGTTAGACCCGGGGTACAGCACTGGGCTATGCAGAAACCAGTTCTATGACCCAACTTGAATGGGACCCAATCAGCCCCTGAATAAGCAGGAATGATGCAATTACCTTTTTCATGGAGCTCTTCCAGCTGTGTCCAGCTACTTCGGAGCTACTGGGTTGTGCTCACTCCACTGTGAATCCTTCTCCCCTTATTATAGGAGCAGGAACAGCACGGAGCTGGCGGTGGTCGGGAGCCATTTCCCCCCAGGAAGGTCCTTGGTGAGGGTCTGCAGGGAATCATGGTGCTTGGGCAGCACAGCCCCATCGTGATACGGCTGTGGCTGTGCCCACTGATGGCTCCATACGGCAGCATCCTCCTCCTCGTCCTCCCCAGACGCAGAGCCGTCCCGGCACACAGCACAGCCACCAGCAGCAGCACAAACACCAGCGTCAGCGCTCGCACTATTAATAGTGTTTCTATTCCTGCTGTCATTATGATTGCTTCTGCTACTATTAATAATAATATTTACATATGCATAACCACAGATGCAAAACAGATGGCTTCGTGGGGACCTCTGAAAAACTTGTCTCTGCCACATATTTATGACAAAGACAGAGGGTAAGCCACACAGACTGCCATAGAGGGAACAAATAGATGGGGAAAAAGAATGAAATAATTCCTTCCATATTCCCAACAGAGACCAAAACTTGTCCATTCCCTCTCTCGGCTTCTCTCCTTTCTAATACTTGAGACTCTTTTCTAATACCAGGTCAGAGATGGTTTCCATATTTTTTCAGACTTGTCTAATTTTATTTTCCAGTTCAGCTATTATTTTTTCAGATGCAGCTTTTCCCGATGGATGGAAAATACAAAAGGAGTCGCTCATCTGTTCCCCACAAGCTTTTTCCTGACCGCTGGGAAGTTCGGGCACTATTCCAGACCTGGAGTAAACCTTGCCTGCTGGAGAAAACTCGATCCCTGTTTGCTGAGTTCACAAGTCTGGGAATCATTTAAGCTAATGGGAAAAGTAAAAGTGAGTAAAACTGCCACCAGCCTGAGCTGCCCTGTTCGCTTCCTACAATGCCCCAAGAGGAGTTGTGGCGAGGTGGTGGTCAGCCCCTGCTCCCAGGTAACAGTGATAGGATGAGAGGTGATGGCCTCAAGCTGCACCATGGGAGGTTCAGGTTGGATACCAGGAGACATTTCTTCTCAGATTGGTGATGCATTGCATTGGCACAGGCTGCCCAGGGAGGGAGTGTTCAACAAACACAGAGAGGTGGCACTTGGGGACAGGTTCAGTGGGCAATGCTGGTGATGGGTTGTTAGCTAGACCTGGTGATCTCAGAGGTCTTTTCCAACCTTAATGATTCCATGATTTTTGATGATGATTCCATGATGATTCTAAGATTTTTGGTGGTTTCTTTGCCCAGCCACTGCAAATCACAGCTGGTCTGCCAGCAGTACGGCACTGCCCTCTGCAGAAGGCCAGGGCTGAAGGAAGGACTTCCCAGTCCACACTGGTACCTGGAGTGACATAACCATCCCCTAGCATGAGTGGTTCCCCTGCAGGCATGCTTCACTCTCCTGTCTGTGTGTAGTCAGTTGTGCAAACACAGAGGCTGTCACGCACCACAGCGTCACGCTGGTGTCCAACAGGACTTGGCAGTCTTTTTCTGCTGCCAACACCTCTGGGGATTCCCCGACTGCCCCGAGCAGCCCCTGGTCCTGCAGCTCCTTCCTGCAGGAGGAGGAAGGTCTACGTGCTGTGCCACACCACAGAGATGTTTAAATGGAGAAAGCCACCAGACAGCCCGTGCTGCATGCTAATGAGTACAACACAGCGTCCCCAAGCACTAATGAGCAATAAAGTGCCCCACAAACTAAAGAGTCCCCAAGTACTACTGAGGACTAAGTAGTCCCCAAATACTCACCTCTCTCTCGGGTCAAATTCCACTCTTTAAACCAATCCCCATTACATTTTACACATAAGGCTGTAGAAGGCCTCGGAGGGGCTGTTAGGGTCTATTGTAGGGGAATAAAGCATGTGTCAAAAAGACTTTTAATGCCCAGTTAAAAATGGCCTAAACATGGCCTGCAGTTACCTGATAAGCTGCAAGGTCTCTATTGGGATAAATATTTGGGTTTTTAAATTGTCTCAGCCCTTGCACACTTACAGGAGATTGGCTTGGCTCTATGCTGAAGCTTTGTCAAGGACATTAAAACAAAATTAAAAGCCTGGCTTTTGTTCCATCAAGACATTTAATGCCTGTTGCTTTTTTTTTCTTGCAATGGTTATGACCAGTGAATACTGAACATAGAGCAGTGCAGCAGATTTCTGCAGCTCAGTGCATGTTACAACACCAGCTCCCCTCCACAAGTGGCCCTACCGTGCAGGAGTCAGGGCCAAAAATGCTCCAGGAGGGGTTCACGTGCCCAGGGCTGTGCTGCAGGGCAATGCCAGAGGGCAATGCCTGAGGCCTATGTGCACAGGTTGTACTCAGTGCAAGAGAAAGTATTTCTACCAGTGCAAATGGAGATTGCAACATTTCCCATTGAAATTACCTTTTTCTTTTCTTTTTTTTTTGTGAATAACTACATAATCCCTGCGGAGCCCATCGCCTCACATCATCGGTGGTTTTTATGTAGATATGTAGGCATCAAAGAGTTAGATACCTGAATGGCTCAAGGGCTGTTGTTTCACTTTGTTTGCTTTTTTTCCCCCAAACAGGCCTGTAATTCACGGGGAGCTTCAGGCTCACAGCAACAACAGCGAAGAGCCCAGGGCTGGAGCTCAGATGGGTGCTTTTCCCCATCCCACTCATCCCCCTGCTGGAAGGGTCTGTGGGAGGTAGCAGCCTCAAGGAGCTGTTCTGCTGTGCTTTGGGAGGTGTTTGCCTGGTAGCAACTGGGGCCAGCGCACAGAATTACTGGCATTTGAAGCTCGGTGCAAGACCTGATTCTCAGGAATGCGGCATTAAAAACAAAACTTAAAACTTCCATATTGCAAAACCTATTAGCTGCTTTACCATTTTCACAGTCATGCCAGTTTGCTCATACTGGATCTTTTACCAGACTGTGACAGCTCATTTGTTTAGCTTGGGCCAGGCTTAAAGTTCTGATGAAGCCTAATCTTGTGACCCGTATTTACTTTGGCCAGGGATGCCTTCTGCACAGATGACTTCCTATCCTTCCTAATCTTTCCCGCAGGAAAGAAGCGGGGAGCTGGGAGCAGGGGGAGGAAGCAGAGCCAAGCAGACAGGCTGCAAAGAGAAACAAGCACTGCACATGTTGGCGGTGTGGGTCAGGTTCAGGGACCTTGTCTGTTAAGGGAAGGAATTAAAGGGGGAGTCAGCACCTCCGCTGTCATCATCTGAGATGCATCAAATCCATCATCGACCCCTGGAATTTTACCCATCTGGAAGCACGGCTGGCTGTGACAGCTTCAGGCATTTGCAAGGATCTGGGGATGGAAAAGTCCCTGCTTGGCTCCAACTTGTGACACCTCCCATTGGAGCTGGGAGAACTTCACTGCTATCAGCCAGGGGTTTGGCAGCAAGCTCCCCCTGCCCGGGAGGGAGATGCAATATGCAGCACGCGCCCTTCATGAATGCCACCAAGCAGATGGCATGGATCCCACATCCCCTCCTTCTCCAGCTTTAGGGCCTTTTCCTGCGGAGGGGACAACTCAGTGCTCACAAAGCAGTGCCTCAGGAGCAGGCTCCCTGCTGGCCAGAGAAGTGCTGATGAGCTTCCCAAAATCCTTACTTTATGCTCAGCAACAGGGCTCTGAATTCAGAGACATAACAATGGGGCTGAGAGTGTTTTCGGAAGACAAAGAGCCAGCCAGGTTTGGATTCTATTTGATAGCCCGGGTTTGACTAATTCCCACGAGCTGAAATAAAAATTTTGGAGTAGCTGGAAATATTCCTCAGCTTCATTCCCACGGAAGAGAAAGTGCTTAAAAGCAATCTAAGGTTAATGGGAACGTGATGAAAGAACCATTTCTGTGGAGTAGTGTTTTGAGTAAATGCCTCCTTATAAATGCATTTTCCAAGCGTTATAGCAGGGAAATTTGGGATTGGGTTCAAATGTCTCTCAAACTTCTGGACAATGAGTGGCGAGGAAGCAATCTATTGAGCTGCTGTGGGGAAGCTCCAGTTCATGGCTTGAGGGCTCTGAGCTGGGGCTGCTGGGGAGCAAATCCCCCACTGATGGGGAGCAGAGACCTGGGCTTGTCCTGATAATGAGCCTGAAATCCCCCAGGGCCATCAGAATTATGCATCTGTGCTGCCTGCAGGGGTTTGTTCCACATAGAAGAGTACCTTCCCAGTTGGACAACTGGGGAGTGTAGGAACATGTCGGCCCCCGAATTCCCATGTAAACATTGGGCCATAATTTTATTTTTATTTATTTATTTATTTATTTCTGTTTACAAATATTTACCTTGGACCAGATTTGTTGCAAAGACATTGATAAGAACATCAAAGTCCCTCTAGGAGAAAACCTATAAAGGCCACCAATTTTTAAACCATTCAGGATCAGCTTAATCTGTGCTATGTATTGGGTTCAGTTCTGAAACTCCCACCTCACAAGGATACCTCTCAGCCAAACTGAGACCAGCAACGATAAACCTTAAAATGCTTCAAGGCAGATATGCACTTCAAACCAAATGGCTCTAGTTCAGTGAGGTGTACACTTAGTGCAGAATGCACACAAACCTTGCTGGATCTGGACCTTGAACTGGGAGCTATTTTCTACTGCTGCATACTTGCTCTGTAAAGCACTGAGTTTTACATGACCCTACTAAAAATCAGTTCTGGCTTCTTTATTGATAAGCTCTTGTCCCCTTCTGCTCCACCACCACCCTGCCTGCGTCTGCCTGAGCCCAGAGGTGGGGGCACAGCAGACCAAATCAATTGCACACACCGTGCTATGGATGTTAGTGAACAAGCTCCTCATGACCCTTCCCCTCTCTGCCATGGGAAAATGCTGGGGGACTCATTTCCCCCTTCTATGGGAACAAACAACAGCAGCTTTATATCACAGAAAGAAATTATCTTAATGCCCAACTTATGAACTTCATGATAAAGAACACCCCTTGCAGCATAGTTAGGCAGTCATGCAAAGCACTGTGCTGTCCTTGTAAAGGTCTCGGTGTTCACCTGATGACTGCAGTAATGAGCCAGCCTGCAGCTGCAGAGTGTGCCTGTACACACAGGCAGATCCCTCAGCCCAGGTGAGAGGTGAGATGCAAAGAGATGAAAGTCAAGAGGAAAAGGCAGTTCTTCAATTACTGTTGACCACCGATCATTTTCCTGTGCAGAGTGCATGTGTGAGAATGGCCTTAACTTGAAGCTCAGCAGCACTCCCAGCACACGCTTGCACTTGGTTGGGAAGCTGTGCTAACAAGCAAGGGGCATTGCAGCACCTCTTGAAGCCTGCAGCTTATCTCCCTAGACCATGACAAGTGCTGAAGGTGCTCAGGTGCCTGCAGAAGGCAGCAGCACGCCGCGGCTCCACTCACTGTGCAGCCCCTAACAGGAGCAGCACAACAGGAAAAGGGCAGCAGAGGGATTTAGATGGGCTGCCTTCAAGCACTCATTAGCAAACTACCTTAATGTAGGAAGAGGCAATGTACCCCTGACCCCACCATCTGCAGCCACTCCTGGGCTGCAGCTGCCACCTCCTCCATTTCTGCCCCCATTTCCCCACTGAGAATCACCCACACAGCCTGCACCAGCCTTGTCCAGAACCCATGATCCAGTAATCCTATGGCCTTGGCCAGCACGGGGTCCAACAGAGGCTGTGGAGGTGAACTCTCAGCTGTCCCATTTCCTCAGCCCCAGAGATCCCACTGGCTGCAGTGGAAGTCTGCACGGAGCAGCTCCAGCCTCAGCCCCGCGCTCAGCTTCCCGGCGTGCCTGCAGAGCAGAGTGTGTCATACTTCTGAAGGGTGACAAATTACCAGGAAGGGCTCCCCCCGCACCCCAGCTCTGCTGCGCGCAGCTCAATTCCCCCGTGCCACATTAACAGCTAATAAAACAATAGAGCTTTTAGTGGTGGACTTCAAAGGCATCTCGGGCAGATGAATGAATTCAGCATTTCTTCACTTACTGTCAGCTCTGGGGGAGAAAAGGGCAGGCTGAGGTCGAAGGCTTCAGCGGCGAACAAATACAGCCTGGTATTTGGGCTACTGCAGGAAAACGAGTGGGAAATCAGCCACGCTGTTGGCACCTACCGGGTTTTCCTTTTTCTTTACCGCTGCTCATTTCTGCTGCCCTGTTTTCTTTTCTGTTCCCCCCTCACCATGCTACACAACCACCGTGAAAAATGCCATCGACGTCTAGAAAAAAATCCAGAATTGCACCTAAAAGCACAGGTCAAGTCACCAACAGCTCATTGCACTGCGGGGGATCTTTAGGCAGTCTGGCCCAAGCTCAAGCAAACATAATTATTTTCAGCCGCGGCAGCACAATTGTGTTTGGTAAATCTGCCTTGAGGTCCTGCAGCTAATTTACAACCGTGCGTCCATCCGCAGAAGGGTTTCTGCAAACCATTAGCTCATTGTCATGTTCAGTCACAATAAGCATCTACATGAATTACGCTTTGTATTGTGCAACTAAGAGGGGGTTAACACCGCTGGAACATTATCTGCCTTTAGGAGGTGGAGAGGGAAGAATGAGGAAGCAGGAGTGGGGAGGACAGTGTTTGTCGCAGGTAGTACAGAAATGTTGTGATTTTGGGAACTGAGGTCTCGCTGCCCCATTACTGGCTGGCACTGGCTGGCATCTCCTTCCCAGAAAGGGTTTCTCTGTGTCTGGGCCTACAGAAGAAACGATCAGACCCTTCCAGGTGGGATGCTGGGTCTGGAAGGTGAAAGGCAGCCCTGTGCCTAAGGAACAGCCATGGTAAAGGGGTTCCCAGTGCGGGGACCACTCAGCACTGTGTGCCCATACCAGGACAGTCTGGCATTTATGATCAATCTCTGGTCCTGCACAGGGGCGAGGAGACCACTGGTACCCACTGAGCCTCCTCCAGATGTTGGGTGCTGAGCACCAGAGCAACCACTGTAACAGATTCACTTTTTAGACAGCACCTACCATGAGGCTGTGCCAGTCACATCTTCACCATGGATGGAACCTACAGGGACAGTTTGGAAGGGATTAGAGACAGAAGAGATCTTAGGTGAAGCACGACTTGTAAGACTGCAGCACAAAAAAAAATGGACACAAGCAATGCAGCTCCATTTCTCTTATATTTCCCTCCATTTCCATCTTTTGTTAAGCCACAACCTTTGCTCCCACACAGAATCTGAAGAAGAAAGAATCTGATTGTTCTGTGCGTGTTTTTTTCATCCTCGTATACTACATGACACCCAAAACAACAGGAATACATTATCCTTTTTTTTCCTCCTTAAGAGTTGGCGCGTTCTGGCCTCTTGAATGCCATCATCTATATTCTACACCATTTCCAAGTCCAGCCCAAATGCCTTGTTCTGGAAAACAACTTTAAAGCTTGCAATCATTTATGTTGCGTTCCCATCTGGTGCCAAGCTTTCAAAGCATTCTCCCCTTGGCTGTCCTACAAAACACTTCAGCAGAGGACACTTTCCAAGCATTCAGGACCGCCGCGCAGGGACGGGATTTGCATGCAGTCAGCTCATGCGGAGCTGTGGCATTGCTCAAAAGCAGCAGGGAGGGGGACTGCCTCCTGATAACTGAGCTGACAACTTCTAGGTTCTCTAAAGCCAGATCCTTCCAAGAATGCCCTTTGTTCAGCGCTAGCAGTCAGTTGCTCCATTCAGTCTCTCTCCCTGCTTGCTTGTAATTTATTCCTTCAGAAAGTCTTGCCTTAGGCTACTAGAAAATTAAAACAAGGAGCCAGATTCTTTTTTTTTTTTTTTCCCCTCCTCACTTTTGCTCTTTCATCAAGAACAGTGAAAATTTGGCACAGTTGAATATTTTGTTCAGCTCTTTCTTTCAGTCTTTGAAGTCCCCTAAAGCCTTGGTAGGAGTCTAGGCTTCCACTCACATCTGCTTTCCATGAAGCCATTTACCGCACTTTATTTGTGCCATATTAGATTTTTCAGGACAGGGACAGAACTAACGAAGCATTTACATTCCTGGGAAAGTGGCATATATACAACTACATTACTGTGATAGAAACAAACTACAACAGACGTGTTTTGCATTCTCAAGGCAGCAGCCATGTTGCACTATGGGCAGCACAGGGTCCTGAGCTGGTGGTTACTGAATTTTTTCTTTTTAATGCTCGATTAAAATTGAAGACCCTCCATGCAGCTTTGTCTTGTGCAGTTAAAGAGGTGCCCTAGCACCTGTAATAGAGGAAAACATCCTAAAAAGGGGCAGTTTGGATAACAGCTTAATGAAAACAAACCATGGCCGAACAGAAGCTGTGTCAGACAGTATCAGTGACACAGAGCACTGTCAGCAGGATGAAGGCATCATGCTGCTAGCTGCTAAGGCATTTCTTTTACAAGCTGAAGACTAATCCCACGACAATGCTCCATTTCAAGGACTTTGTCACTATCAGAGCAGGGAAAGGGTGTTGACTGGATCTCTTTATCAGATGGATCCTGGTGGACCACAGGGATTATTGATTATCCTCCTGTTTTCTATTTTGTGTTTTTCTTTAACAGTTAAAGAACCTAAGAAATTTGTGCCCATTTCTCATATTGAGAATGTTCCTGAGATTGTTCTAAGTCACAGGCGATGAAGTAGCAACTAAGAGAAACGTGCCTTGGAGGAGTCAACATCAAGAGCCCAGCAAGCCTGTTCTTAGAGCACAGGCTCCAATGGCTCTGAGCATAAAGATGGGGAGTTTGTTAAAAAGCCAGTGGGAACTTGGAAAGTTCAGCAGAGGATTGCCTGCCCAAGCTCAGCACACTCCCATCATCGGTGTGTGTAGAAGAAACGTTTTTAGGAATCCAGCCATTTGCCATCCAGGCAAGAGAGCAAACCATGACCAAATGACAAGTGTTGAACATGCTTACATTCATTCAGCCTTGGATGAAAAAGGCACTGGCTGAGCTCGATCACAATGTTTGCTCATCCTCATCTCATCAGAGAGGGCAGAAAAGCCTTTACAACATTGTTGCTTCACAGCGCTTGGTGCAGAGTCAAGTTGTCGTAAGCTGTTCTGAGCAACCAAATTCCAGATTTGTATGTCTAATCAGAGGACGACATACCCCGTGCACAGGCATGAGCAGGACAGCTCATCCTCCTGCCTCAGTTTCTTCCACTGTTTGAATGTAGGAGAATAACGTCTGTTATGAAGGTAATTGATTGCATCCTGTCAATGAGAGGTAGGATCATAGGCTGATACGCAAGAATTATTCTTTGA
The DNA here is from genome assembly GCA_030625065.1 of Alectoris magna. Lineage (NCBI taxonomy): Eukaryota > Metazoa > Chordata > Aves > Galliformes > Phasianidae > Alectoris > Alectoris magna. Next base: position 8,378,049 of record CM060576.1, on the reverse strand, counting down.
TGGAGAGAGCACATTTCTAGACTGTTTCTAAAGCTCCTTTGATCTTCCTGCACACCAAACTGAATAGCTCTGGTGTCTAGGCAGCTGCTTTCTCACTTATCTTACATCTCTCTAAAATTTTCTGCTTCTTCATTTTATTTCATTTAAAAAAGAAAGAAAGAAAGAAAGAAAGAAAGAAAGAAAGAAAGAAAGAAAGAAAGAAAGAAAGAAAGAAAGAAAGAAAGAAAGAAAGAAAGAAAGAAAGAAAGAAAGAAAGAAAGAAAGAAAGAAAGAAAGAAAGAAAGAAAGAAAGAAAGAAAGAAAGAAAGAAAGAAAGAAAGAAAGAAAGAAAGAAAGAAAGAAAGAAAGAAAGAAAGAAAGAAAGAAAGAAAGAAAGAAAGAAAGAAAGAAAGAAAGAAAGAAAGAAAGAAAGAAAGAAAGAAAGAAAGAAAGAAAGAAAGAAAAGAAAGAAAGAAAAGAAAGAAAGAAAGAAAGAAAAGAAAGAAAGAAAGAAAGAAAGAAAGAAAGAAAGAAAATGTCCAGAGCAAGATGGCAATGCCCTGGGATGTGTCCGAATGCTGGTCTCTTCTCCCATGTAGCAAGGAACAGGATGAGAGCTGGTGGCCTCAAGTTGTGCCAGGGGATGTTCAGATTGAATATTAGGAAAAACTTCTATGAAAGTGAGGTGATGCACTGGCACAGCTGCCCAAGGGGGTGGTGGAGTCACCGTCCCTGGAGGTGTTCAAGAATCATGGGGATGTGGCACTGAGGGACGTGGGCAGTGGGCATGGTGGGGTGGGCTGGGTTTGGAGTTGTGCTCGGGGGTCTTTGAGGTCTTTTCCGATGGTTCTTTTAATGGTTCTATGAAATAAGCCACAAGATAGCCATTCTAGTCCCTGAAATGAGACCATCCTTAAGCCCCTGTTGCAGACCTACACTATGCTGTCCCTACTGCCTTTTATCTTTGGTCTTGTATTTCCAATCTCTTTCAGAAATATCGAGACATGAATCAGATATTTAAAAACAATCTGGATCCTGAAGGTTTCCCCAGTCTAGGCAGGGAATTGGATGCCCCAGCGACACCCAGAAGTCTTCCCTGTGCCCAGGGACACAGCTCATGCTGGGAGGTGCTCAGTCACTGGAATGGGGGCTGTGGTGGATGGAGTGAGGCAGGGGGCCTGAGAAGGGGATGCATTTTCCTTCTGCTCCAGTGATTTGAATTATTTCATGATGGCAAAAGCCAGGGGAGGAAAAAACCACAGCACTACATTAAAAAAAAAAGAAAAAAAGAAAAAAGGAAAAAAGTGATATAAAAAAGTGCTGTGCCAGGTAAAACTCTCCGCTTTGTTATTATGAGAGTTCCCAGTATTGATAATTTCTCCTAGTTGCTGGTTTGTAAGTTACTTCTGAGTAGAAAATTCAATTACATGGGCCAAGTCAACAATAATGTTTTTCCTGGCAATGTTTCATTTTGCCAGTGGAAACATTTTTTCCCCCTTCTTCTTTTCTGGATTCAGCTTTGCAAAGTTGCTAAATTCTTCCAGATCTCTGGTCTGATGCGATCATAAATATCCTGATTGTATTGCACTGATTGACAGGCTGGGGATGGATTAAGTGGGGATTACAGACTGGAATGATCAAAATGTGCTTTCATGGTCAGTAACTTTGCAATAAGTCATAGTTCCAATGTACATTAACTACATAATCTAATTAACATGGCTGTTTATGTATTTAATATTATTCTTAAAACTTTTTAATAAAAGAAGGTTTTAAGGAGAATTATGTGTTGTTTAAAATATAAGAACCTGTTCCTCGAATGTGCAGTGGTTAGTGTTTTGCACCGTCACAGTTAAGATGATGGAGAATATTATGTCCTGCTGCTGAAATGGGACTTGGGCAGGAAAATGGGCCAAATTCTGCCCTCCTTGATAGGTGGCTAAACTCAGATTTTTTGTTTTATTCAAAGTTGTTTTGGATTTGTGTTTATTTTATCGGGGCAGAATTGAGTTCATTAGGATTAAAAACTACCTTTTAAATAAAATGAGATCATTAAAGCCATGCGTAGGCACATAACTGAAAGCATCTGAATTTTCTAAGGTCCTCAGCACTCACAGGTCTCAGGGCTGTCATTTACTGAGTAAGAGCAGCAGAAATTAGTCCTAGGGGTACAGACCTTAGATGTTTTACTGCACAGGTTCATATGTTCATATATAGATGCTGTGCACCTAATGATATCAAACTAAATGAAACAATTCATCAAGGCGAGATCCAATCTACAGCAATGTGCTCAACAGCTGCCTTTGTGAGTATAAAAAGCTTGCTATTTGATTGCAAGGTGAAAGAATGGGGATGCTTTGCAGTTGTCCATAAAAGCCGAAATCTGAAACAAGTAAATATGTTGCAGCGCTCTGGGTTCTGCTGTTACCCAGCCTTGCAGTCAGCATCTTGGTACTGCAGCCCATACCACCCTGCAGTGATTCCTCTACTCCAGCAGCATTTGTTTGTCTGTTGAACTTTCAGAGGCCTATGTTGGTCTCCGTCCTACTTTCTTACACCTTCTTTCTGCCCTAGGAAATTTTAAAATAAAAATAATCTGAAGGTTCAGTATGTCCAGTTGTTGGTCTCTGCTGTCTCTGCAGTTCTTCCGCTGAGAAAATATCCCCCAAAGGCTGCTTGGTCTGATCATGGACATGGTGCATTGAGCCCCTCACTGCAAGAAAGACATTGAGGCCCTTGAGCGTGTCCAGAGAAGGGCAGTGGAGCTGTGAGGGATCTGAAACACAAACCCTTGTGGGTCTTATGAGGAGTGGCTGAGGGAACTGAGATGGTTCAGCCTGGAGAAGAGGAGGCTCAGGGGAGACGTTATTGTTCTCTACAATGACCTGAAGAGAGGTTGTGGCAAGGTGGAGATCAGTCTCTTCTCCCATATAACAGTGATAGGACAAGAGTTGACAGCTTAAAGTTGCACCAGGAGAGGTTCAGATTGAATGTTAGGACAATGTTCTTCTCTCAGAGAGTCATCAGGTACTGGCACAGCTGCCCAGGGAGATGGTGGAGTCACTGTCCCTGGGGGTGCTAAGAAATGCGGAGATATAGCAAGGGAGGACATGGTTAGTGGGCATGGTGGGGTGGGCTGGGTTTGGACATGGGGATCTTAGAGGTCTTTTCCAACCTTAACAATTCTATGATATTGCAGGAAGATCAAGATGGACGCCATCTGATTTAGGTGTAAGACCTCATCTGGAGATTCGAGTTGGGTTCAGCCCATTGCTCAACATCCTGGCTCCTGGCACAACTGCTGGCCCGTGACCACAGCATTGCTGATGATGGCTTGCCTCGATGTCCACATTCAGCAGGAGTCAATTCATCAACCCGTGGGTGAAATGCATTGTACTGCTGATCTTCCAAGTCACACAGCGTGCTCTAATCAAAGTCCCTTAAATGAAGTAGGAATGTTTGAATTTAAAGGAATTAGAAGCATCTTTAAAATGTGAGTTACCATCATACGAGGTCTCTGCACAGTGCACTGCCCAAGAAGCTTGATTATTCCCCAGCCATACAGGGCTTAGAAAATATGTCAGGCACTCAAATCATTTTAGATCCCGCTGCACTGTACATACCCAGAATCCAAGCAGGGTTCACATTCGAGGGCTTATAAAAACTTGAATGCACTCCAATAACTTAAATCACTTGGTGAGGTTTGGAATGATTTAAAGCCATTGGAACTCTCCACTTTCAGTGTGCAAGGGCTCCAGCTTGGAAGAGAATCAAGGCATGTTCTAGCATGGCAGCTCCAGGCATATTGAATCAATTTCAGCATGTAAAAATAATTAACAATGATAAAAATACATTAATAACGTTATAATTATAAGGCCAGACTGAAGTTTCAGCCTGAAGAAAAGAAATGGCTGCAGAAATTCAGCAAAACTTGTGAACAGTTCGAACCAGGAGTAAAGGGGGATTTCAGCAACGGGAAAATAAATGGAGACAGCTCAAGGGTAAGGAGCAGAGGAAGATCACATTTGTCAGTAGTTAAAAAGTTCTACTGACCTGAGCTGCAGGACTTGCTAAATTCTGTCCTGGAGCCATGCCAGCGCAGCATTGCTAGGCCAAGGGATCAGAAACAATCTAAGGTCCAGGATCCTGCAAGCCGTCAGGACCAGAACCAAATGCCATATATCACTGAGTTGGCTCATAAATCTCTGCCTTCTAGTAGCATGGAGTAGGAAGGCCAAATATAGCACCTGACTGGAGAGGATGCAGCTCCATCTGAAGGATGATTTTCCAGGGCTTCCATAACTAGCTCAGTGCCCACAAGAGCGATGCCAAGGGGGAAACCCCAGAGGATGACAGGGCTTTGGCTGTTTCCTCTCAAGCATCTGGTAGACCAGCTTCCAGACTGGAACAGAATCGGCAAACACCCAGCACTGCAGGGATAAATACAATAATGTTGTCAGGGACAAGATTAACCACCAAGAGTTTTTGTCACAACAAACAACTGATTTTTTGTTCTGGTCAATGGCCTTGGGCTCATCCATTCTTATTTGTTCTGTACTCAGCCACCAAGGAGATTCTCCTTGAGCCTTCCTCCAGCAGCAGCATCCCAGCCTGAAGAAGTTTGTAAAATAAGCTCATGTCTGAGGACTTTTGTGAAAAACCATGCAAAATATAACAATCTCCAGTGCACATGGTGGGGAGGTGTGGGCACGGATAAGTGATGTCTCTTTTTGTAGAGAAAAGATGCATTAAATTTAGTTCTTCTGGAAGAAGGAGAATTGTTCACGCTACTGCCTGCTCCCAGGTGTGGGACATAGGCACTCTGCTACCAGAGCTACCAGCAGAAAAACAAAGCCTAATTTATATCATCATATTCACAATTCTACTGTGGTTTTGAAATGAACCTTTAGCTTTGGCATGAACTCCCATCTCATTTTCTGTGAAATACAACAGAGCTCAAGACAACTGCAACCAAGAGAGAATTCTATGAAAAAAGAGCCTGTAAACCCTTTACTATCTTTAATCATGAAAATAATTCAGTTGCTGCAAACCTGATATTCATGGCTGGGGCCCAAGGACCTTGCAACTCAGAAAAGCACTGAAGGGATCCATAAAAAGTGGCTGGCCACGAGGAATTTACACTTGCTTTTTAAGGGGAGTAAAAATGTGACTATAGCAATTTAGAAGAGTTTATGTATTCAGGACTTAGAGAGGTTTAAATCACTCCGTTGAGAAAGACACACTGGTGCATGAGTGAACCTGGAGCACCACCAGAGGCCAGAAGACATCACACGACAGAAGCATTTCTGGGCACAGCAGAGTTCTCTGATGTGGTACTTAGGGACACGGTCAGTGGGCAGCGCTGGGGTCTTTTCCAACCTCAATGATTCTATGATTTTTCTGCCCACAGAAAGGGTCCCTGACCCACGCTCAGCCCCCACCTCCTGGCCCAGCTCCTCCTGGGATGGGCTTTCAAGGAACTCAAGGTAAGACCGTGGTCTTTGAGAGATAATGACAAGGCCCGGCCTCACAGCATGCAGGACTAATTGCAAAGCCCATCTCCCTGACCTGGGCTTCCTGTTCTAAGCCCTCCTCTGTTTCTCATACTCACTCACTAATTCTGTTCAAAGCATTTTAATCCCACCTTCTGCCAGGACAGGAAAGGATGAACTTCTACTATTTATGTAAAAAAAATAAAAAATAAATAAAAGCTGAAGAATACAAGAATGCAGTGAAGAGCTACTGGAATGTCAGAGCTGTGCTCTGCATCCTGGGCCCACTATGCTGTCCTGGCACCTGGGCGACCAAGACAAAGAGCAGACGGGCCACATCCCCTGATACCACGACCCCACACTGGCTTTGCTGGCTGGTTGTGCTCCTAGGCTTGGAGGTACGCAGGGGAAAGGCACTTCTCTTGCTTTGGCATTGGGTGTGTGGTTCATTTTCCCTGCCGCTGTGCCCTCAGGGTGGCTGTTGGCTGCAGTGGATGGTGGGTTGTATTTTTCTAGCCTGTTGTACCCCTCTCAGGAGAAGTTGTTACAGTTGTAGTTGTATTTTTCCAGCTTTTCCAAGCTTACCAACTCCCCAGGGCGCTGTTTGCCTGAGTGGTTTGGTGCAGTTTTATTTTTACAATAACTATTACACTTTTTAATTTTATTTTCGTATGTTAATTAAATACTTTTTAATCACAATGCAGACGCGGTTGCAGAGGCCAAGAAAAATACATAAACAAGAAGAGAAACCAAACATATATCTGCCCAGCATGGTACAGGAAAACTTTCCAAACCCACGTTCAATCCAGCCCAGCCCTGGATGCCTGCATTAAAATTCAAACTCGACATAGCCACCAGTAGTACACTCTCCATTCACTGCTAGACTTTTGCCAGGATTATCAAGTAGGAAAATGAAGTGCTAGCATCTACACACAGGAGATATGTTGAGCTCTGGCTCCATTTGTGCCCACTCCAGGCTCACAATGATCCTCGAACCAGAGGGAAATATCCCGAGGATGGGGCAGAGCATGGTCTCTGCTGGCAATATCCCAGAGCCCAGCTCTTAGCATCTGACCCACCCTATGGGACAGGAATCCAGGCACCAACAGAACGTGCTGCTGATGAGATTAAGTCCTTGATTGCATCTGTTATCTACGAGTTGTGGGCTGTCTCACTTTTGGTCTGTGTATATCTGGTACCACCTCTATGCAACCTGAGTCTGACAAGACAAGGAAGTCCTTGTGAACTTTGCTCAGCTGTCCCATGGTGGTGTCTTGGCCCTAAATGGATAGGACAGGTTCCACCCTTTAATGCAGTTCTCTTTAAATAGTGTTTGTCGGATCATGCTGAAGACATGCTGTAATTATATAGCAGATGCATGACTCTCCTCACCCCTGCACCTAGACATTACTTGGGCTGCTATTCCGTGTAGTTTCTCCTAGCCCAGTATTTGTCCCTGTAAAACCCATTGGGAATCAGATTTTCACCTATGCACATGCAGCAGAAATGAAGCTAAGAGACCATTGACATCTGGAGGGACAAGTCCTCGCCTAGCACTGACAAAGCCATCTCTCTGAAGTGCCAAAGCTGCAAAATTCCTGCTGTGCCTGAGAGAGAAAATGTGAGGGTTAATTTAAAATGAGAGATATTAGAAGGGAGAACTGCAGGTGATGAGGTGAAGGCATTTCTTTGGCTCAGGGCCAGGAGGGTAGGAAAAGAAAACAAGCTCAATGCGTTACATCCTACATACCTTGGCAGCAAAACAAAGCAATGCTCACACAGGGCAATTAATGACAGCGAAGCTGCAGCACAAGGTGCGCTGTACAATATTAGAGCTGAGATTTGTTCAAAGCACAGGACAGACAAGGCCGATATGAAATCCAGCAATGTGAAAAAACAGTGTACTGAATGTGTGATGGAAGCAGAGCAGATATTTCTTCTGAAATCACGTGTGATCCTTGCACACCTATCACCCTTGGGTTTTCCTGTTTGGATAAGCAGTGATTTCTGCTTACTCATGTCCATGCACCTGAATCATGTTCAAGGCTGAGGAGGGTGCAGGGTAGAATAGCTAAGCATGAGGTTCTCTTGTTCCCAAAATCGTATCTAGAACACTACTGAAATTAAGTGATGAAAACTCCAGCAGTGGATTCATTCAGATGCAAACAAAAGCAAAATATTGACAAATATCCCCACCACCTCTTGCGAGGACACTGAAGGAATGACCAGGCCACCTAGACAACGAGCGAGCTGCTCTCTCATTTTGCCACTGCTGCCATAAGCTGCAGCCCCAGGGCTGCACAGCTGCAGACCATCCTCATTAGGAGCTTGCTAGGGATGTTTAACTGCTTCTTATGTCTGCTGTGATCTCAAAGACCCTTCCAATCACTTAAAGAAATTTTAGGACTGGGCTATGGCAAAAAGATATTTTCCTATTATTTATTATTATTATAACCAGAACTACTTTTGATGTTTCACTTGAAGAATCCAAATTCTAACAAATGTGTCCCATCTCTCGATCTAAGACTGGGCAGGAAAATCAAAGCCGTTTGACTTCATAAAACACATTTCAGTTCGAGTAGATTGTTTCATGGTGTTACCGAGAATATTCAAAGAATATCTGAAAGACAATATTTGCTTGGAAATCTCCATTTTTAGCATTTTCCCCACAATAAAGTTCTCTATGAAATGAAAATAAGTAAAAACATGGAGAAAGTAACAGCCATGCATGACCCCTCAGCAGAAACACTGAGGTCTGTCTCGCACATGAGGAACGTAGCATTTTTGTTATCAATGCTTTTTCCTTAAAACAAGTAATTTATAGCAATTTGATTAGAGCATTTCTAAACAGGCATCAGCTCTTCTGCTCTTGTAATTAGTCTAAGAAGACAACAGCGAGGCTCAGCTGTTTGGCTGCAGAGCAGAAAGGTCAAATTACTGACCTCCATTTTGGGGTATCAGTTACAGCCACCTCAGCACTCCCCATTGCTGCTGCAGTTGCCTGCCTCCTAAATATAGCAGCTCTTAGTTGCAGGATAGTCACACCTTGGATACAATGGCAATATGCTTCATCACTCCCCCCAGAAAGCATATCACAGGATACGGGCAGTATTTATCGTTAAAAGTTACAGCCTGTGTGCTATCTTATTTATTGAGTGTTGACAGAGACTTTGATGCTGCTGGTGCACCCAAGTAAGGACAGCACTGTTAAAGCTTAAAACAGCAACACTGGGCCATGTAAGCTGGCCCAAATTAAGCTGGAAGAGTGGCTTGACATAAAATCTCAGCAAGCTATTTTGAACAGAAAAATGAGGTTTATAGGTACATGCTACACTGAAGATTGTTTTGCGTTTCAGTCACAGAAGCGTAAGTGGACCCAAAAAGCACGACTCAGGCAAGGCAAAGAAGTGCAGGGGTAGGAAATAGGAGATCAACAAGTCCCCATGGAAGCAAATGAGCTCATATGCCAGCCTCCGTCTTCCCCAGCACCACAGGTGATGAGGACAAAGCCAACCTTAGAGCTGCATTTTGGCTAGGCATGTATTGTTCATAGGAACTTCTTCATAGAATCGTTAAGGTTGGAAAAGACCTCTGAGATCAGAAGTCCAACCCCAAGCCACCCCACCATGCCCACCTACCACATCCCCAAGTGCCACATCCCCATGGCTCTTGAACACCTCCAGGGACAGTGACCCCACCACCGCCCTGGGCAGATGTGCCACCACATCACCGCTCTTTCAGAAAAGAAATATTCCCTGAATTTTGGAGCATTTGAAATCTGGATGCATATCTGAAGTTTGTGGCTGGTCTTCCATCTCTTGGGTCTCAGTTAGGAGATAAATTCATAAACATTTCTGCCATGGTCACTCCTTGCCATGAATCAGACTTACTGCTATGACCTTGTTAGACCTGACCACAAGTGGGAATAGCACTGAGTTTGCTCATAGAACCAGACACACATTTTTGCTTTTTTATTTCTGGGTAAGATACACGTTTAGGGACAGTGGCTCATATCTATGTACACAGTGTGTGCAGACATGGGATGAACACCTCGCAGACTTCTCTCTTGTGAGCCCTTTGCTGGAGATCAGCTCCGGAGCTGTGCTTGTCACTCACATCAGGAGGCACACGTCTGAGACTTCAGCAGGCAGACTGCTTCTGTACTGTCAATGAAGTAATGAACATTTTAATATAAAATAGGAAAAGCTGCCTATGGGCTTGTAACAGTAGAACGCGAAGCCTGCACATCCAGGCTCCAAGCATATTGCTTTAAAACCTATTGTGAAGTTTTCTGCTGCTCACACAACAGAGGGGAGAGCCGTAACCAGGGGACACCCCCTGACCTGGCAGTAACTGCTCCGGAATGCGGCCTCGAGGCCAGACCTCAGGAACCCAGTGCGCCCAGTGGTGCTTTGGCACAGGTTCCAGGAGGTGATGCTATGACCCTTCCTTCTCTCCCTGAATTATTGCTGCTTCTGGGTCTATTTCTACCTTAAAAATTCCTCAGAAATTGAGGACTCCCTGGCATAAGACCTAACAAGTACTTTATCTTCGCTGACCATTTTCACCATACTCTTTTAAGGTTACAGACATATAGGTAGACACTTCCTACAGTTGATAGAACTTCTGGCTTCCCTCTAGGATCCAATATGCTTGCTGCATGCATTGCTATGACTGTTAATTACCACAAGCGTCAGGTATTATTTTCTATTCACAGAAGGAAAGGGGAAAAAAGAGCTTACAGGGGCAGGGGGGAAGCAATGAAATATAAGCCAGCATCCAGTTCATCAGCAAACTTTTCACTAACCCTTTGCATATTCAGTGCTTCAGGGGTTAATAACGTCTCTTAGAAAGCAAAAGGTTTCCAGCTGTAATTGGATCCTTTGTATGTGCTTTCCGCTATAGGAATCAACTTAGCATTGACATCCTCGTAAAAATTTCCATTAGATTGAGGACTGAATGCCCACTAAGGCTCTGTGTGGTTTCACAATTGATTCACTGAATGAAATCTTATCTAAAATCTTTTTATTTTATGCTATTATGGGCACAGGGGAAAATAGTGATGTAAAAATGTTCACTGTTTTGTTAATGCACAGTGCCTCTTGGAAATGGCCTTCAGGTTACCTAAAAAGATTGCCATTTCTATTTCCTACTCTTTTGTTTCATATTACCACTAATTGAAAAATGTTTCATTTGTTACGAAGTTACGTATCGACACTTTGAATTGAATTCAGAGCCTTTATCTTTCATCTTCAGCTTAGTGAACTTCAGGCAGTGGCGCATGCTTCACCTACTGGGGGTGGAAACTTCCCTCAAGAAGGCAATTCTTACACAACAGGTAAAAGAACTGCAGGGGTATGTGGATTAGCTGCTGCCTCTTTTCCTTCTTTGCATGCTACAAAGAATAACCTCCCAATGAAACTCAGAAGTGAAGCCAGAATGAGGCTTTGCCCATCTCCCATCCATCCATTTACTCCCATCTACTCACCGCATCCGCAAAGGCAGCCATGAACTCACACCAAGGGCTTCCAGAGCACACAGCCCAAGCCCCAAACTGCAGCACAGCCCAAAGCACACAACGCCTGCACATTCACACCCTGTACACAAGTGCTTGCTAATGCTAACTGAATTCAAGCACATGGGTTGCACGCAAACGTGCACTCGCACAGTACACAGACATATGGCACGCATGTGGTTCATGCTCAGAAATGTGTTTGAAACTAAGAAGTTTATTTTCCTTTCCTCTTTACTGGTCCTTTCCTGGGAGCTACCAGGTTCCCAGTGTCCCCAGTACTGTGCCATAAGTCATTCAGACCACAGCACGGCCCCATTGGAGTTAACCAGGAGACTACTCAGCATTTGCAGCGCAAATACAGTGCCGTCCCCAGGCAGAGCATGTCCCTGTCCCTTGAGCTAGCGGAAGCCAAAGGTCCCCTCCCACCCAGGCTGCCCCACAGGAGGGATCTCCTCATCCCGGGGTGTGTGGTTCTCTATGCAGCACTGATGGTAATTTGGAAAGAGCAGCACAACACACCCTGGTGATGCTGCGAGTTCAGTATTCCGAGCATTTATTTCCAGCTAAGCAGCCTGGAAATTTTGTCAATTTTTCTTTCTGAGAAAGCCATTTTCCTAATATACATATATATATGCATACATACATACATATATATATATATATAAGAAAAAATGTAAGGCTATTTCAAAATTAGAATGTACTGTTTTTACTTTGTGCAGCAAGTACTTGGTCCTTCCCTCCGCCTCCCCCCACTTCTTCAGTGCACAAAAGAGAGGAAAGTAGAGGAGCAAGATAGCGGGAAAGAAAGGAGACAAAAACAACCAAAATCAGAACCAAAGCCATAATTTCAAACCCATTTTCCTTATTTTTGTGTTTTCTGCAGAAGGTGCCAGAAACAGTTCTTTTTCACAAAACAATGAGGAGAAAAACAGAATTTTGGAAGTAATATCAACGCAAGCAGTCATTTTTCCTAACAAACCCACATCTGGTCTGGCTAATGCTGAAGGCACCTGACATGAGATGAGCCACGGGGCCTTGGCTCGGCAGTGAGATTTGTCACTGGTCCAGGAAGAAACCTCCAACTGGCAGAATTTTCATTCCCTGCATACGCGAACACACACAGAGTGACCACAGCCTGGAAACTCCCCAAGACGACAAATGAGCTGAATCCCAGATTTCATTTCAAAGCCAACCTCAGAGTTTCCATGGTGCACTGAACCCTCCGGCCTGACATCCAGAAACCAACGAGGTGACACTGGCAGAGAAAAGAAATAATGTAGTGACGAAATGGGGCCCTCAAGGAGTTAGCAGTGGCATTTTAAAAACAAAATGCCATGCAGAAAAAAACCAACAAAGTGAAATGCTCTTTAATCTCCATGAGTCCGTAGTGTCACAGATACTAGATCCTCAGCTTTCTGCTGAGTTAGGTGACTGGAAAAGCATGCCCTGTGATGATGGGCATTAGGCAGTCGCATCTCCCATCTCAATATCTGCATAATGCCAATGAATGCAGACAGTGGAAGGATGTCAAGATTTCCTACAAATTCACGTTCACCCCATAAACTGCACCATGAGTGTTTGTCTCTCCTGCTGACGCTCTGTCCCCAGGTCAGCAAGACAGGAGAAGTGAGCTGAGCCCTTGGCTGAAGTACCTTGCAGTCCAATTGCCATTATTTCTGCATTAGATTTATAGCCCAGGCAGCCAGAAAGCAGTGAGGAAAAGAAAGCAGGCAGTTCATAGCTTCAACAGTGCCTGTGAGGCTGGAGCTTGGTTTCTGGCCCCCAGAGGGTGGTTGGTAAGAGCAGCACCCACTCGTGCATGGTCTCATGTTCCGACTGCAAGCACAGAACCAGTGAGGCCAGAACTCTGGGCACGAACCTGCCTGTGGCTGATCCAAACCCACCTGAACAAAACGTGTGTCTGGGCAGTGTGTTGCCAACACTGCATCTCTGGGGGATTGCCAGTGAAGGCTGCAACCTGCCCAGAGACTTACGTCCTTCAGCACTGGCACCGCTTAAACAAGAAGAGGACACATGTCCACAGCCCATACCGGCCGTGATTTACATGGGCACAAACAAGATCAGAACCAGGCCCTCGTGCTTTGTAGGGCAGCGAGCACAACGGGGAGCTCAGACTCCTCCTCAGGGTGTGTGCCCTCCCTCCCCTTCGCAGTACCAGCACAATAAATAATGCATTCCTGGAAGAGGAGATCCAAGGAGGTTTCCATCAACAATTCAGGACTTCTCCTTTAAAAACCTCTGAAATATTTTCTTAATGGCTGAGCCATGTAAGTCATTAGGTTTCTGTCAGTGTGCTCAATACGTATGTATGTGCCAGAGACCAGAATCCTGGTGGAGTCTGTACCGTAGGACATCTATAAAAGAAAATTGCAGTTTAAATGTCCAAAACAATGATCTGTGGGTGGTCCTCTGGGTAGCAGATGGGTTTCTATGCTTCACATACAGCTACTAGCTATGAACACCTCCTTGACTTGGTCTCAGTATCCTCTGCATAGGAAAAAGAGTTGATGCGCACAGGATTTGTGCCCATGGATTATAGATTCTCTGTGCAGTCCAATGAGCCCAACAGTATTTCCACTCCAAAGACAGCTACTTGTGGCTTTTTATTAGCATAAAGCAACAAGAAAAACGTTCTCATCATCTGCTTTCACATCACTTAAAGTTTTCCAGGTGAAGCCAAACCAGAGCAGGGCAGGACAAGGTTGAGAAGGCACCTGAAAGACTTGTCCTTTGCTCTGTGGACACATGTGCAGAGCAGGTTGGACGTGGCCTGCCTGTCACACCAGCACTGCACGCAGACACGAAGCAGAGCCTTGTCAGTCTATGCTTTCTTCCAAAAAGGTCCCAAAATTTCACCCTGAACTTTGTAGTTTCGTTTTAATCTGAACCACATCACTCTTCTAACAAATAGCATGGTCCAAGGAAGAGCTGCATGATGCACACGGTGGTGGGAGGGACATGAAACACGAGGATAGGGAAAAGGCTCTGAGGAATGATGGGAACCTTTTAAACCAGGTTTCCATTTGCATAAATGGAGGCATGGATCCAAGATGGGGGTAACCAATGTACCCTCAATGTCTTCCCCACAGCTGCAGGGAAACTGGACTTTACCCCCCCAACATACAAGCTCAGAGCCTCTCCCATTCTGCAATCGGCAGCAACCCTGTGAATTAAGAACCATGTGCATTAAGTGGCTGTTGGGATGAGTCGTGATGTATGTGTCCGATAAGATTAATTCAGAATTTTGGAGAAGGTGAAGAGGGAGCCAAAGCAAGGCTCCGGATGAGCCACTTCACAGCATGTATCTAGGAGCTGTTAAGTGACAAGGTGGGACAAGGAGAGACCTGTGGCCACAGGATGGTGCTGCTCACAGGGTGGAGGGGAGCAGCAAAATGCAGCCACAGGAGAAAGTGGAAATCGCAGCCAAGGATAAATTACTGCACCGAGCTCTGTGCTGCATGAGCTGGATGCCGGTGTCTGATGGTCGACTGCCTGTGTTATGCAGTAGGCTCTGCTGTTTTGTAGTAAGGTCATCTTCACACCACCACGTAGCGCAAAGGGTAACAAAGAGTTTGGTGCTGAAGCTCTGCCAATCCCCTGAGAAGCCCAGCAGCGCAACAGCCCAAATAGATCACCTCTGGCCAACCCCCAGCACACTGATCACCTGCAGGCCCAGGAGCTGGCTGTGCTGTGTCATTTTTCTGACCATAATTACATGTTAAAGAGAATATAATGAGAGATATTTTGTAAAAGCCTAAAAAAGCGAGCAGATGACAGCTTGTGGAGGAGGAGAGCTGCCGGCCCATGACGGCTCACACCTGCTGGGGACAGGGCAGGGACGGAGGGGACCTAACCCATGTTGTTGGAAAGGAGCATCAGGGCCAAAAAGGTACCAAAATTATGAGTGCTCTAAATCACTCACTGTGAAGAAAATCTGTTCATAAGCTCTTTCAGGGCACACAACATCTCTCCCTGCAGAGGACTTCAGTTTTCCACCTTGGAGTAAATCTTAGCAGAAGATGTCAGCAGTCACTTCTGAGAAGTGAGGGTGTCATTAGCATGTTGCTTTAATTGTGTTTTAGATATTGCATTAGACCATTTCTGTACATTTCCTAAGAAGAGTCTTCTTTGGGGAGGTGCCCCGCGTCTCACATCAGCTCACTGCGGCTCCAACGTGGACGTGAAATCCAATTAGCACATTCCAAACTTCGTTTTCACTGAAACACAATCAATTGTAACTTCTTTTTGAGCCCTGCTGCTCTCTCTAATTGTCAGCTCCAGCCTCTGCTGAATAGGTGGTTAAGCAAATTAGTCCTTCTCACATATGAAAACTGCACTATTGATGCTGGCAGATTTCACGGTTACTGATGAGGTTTCTTGAGCTAATGAAATAATGAAAATGCAAAACAGATTTACCTTTGCTTAATAAGGAAAAAGATAATGAACTAAAATTAAAATTGAAACTTTCACTATGCAGAGTTACTGTAATATTATTTCGGCTTCAAATTAATGCTTGTGCTTTATTCTTTTATTTTTTACATGCCAGCAACAAAGCTGGTTAAGAATCCACTTCATCTGGGGAGTTGTAAGGACACTTTCACTTTATTGCATTTTTTAACAGAATTATGACACACCGTTTCAATGACTGTTTCACACTGCGTGTGGTTGGACACGTGTAAGAAGGCAGTGCTTTGGCTGGGCCATGCCAACATATGGGAGATGTGGATTTTGGTCACCCTGGCACCATTCTACCCATATCCTGACGCTGGGCTGGCACTGTTCCGACACAGATCCAACGGGATTTGCATCTCTGGAGCTCTACAGGGCAAACCCAGCCCCACCTTTCCAGTCCAGCACTGCTTGCTGGGAAGGGACAGTGCAGAACCACGTAGGACTGCAGGACCCCTCTCTCCTCTCCTCTCTCACCAAGCTCCCAGCTCAGGCATCCCTTCCCCATGCCACAGCACCCACAATTTTACCCATAAAGCTAAAACAATTATACATTACTATCAATAAATGCCATGTACCATAAATTAGCAGACTTGCTGGCTCTCTGCCTGCTACTGGGGGAGGAAATGGCCCCGTAAATGTTTGTGCAAGACTTCAATAAATTTGAGGTGTTGACTCAAGCACTCAGATTCCCTATCTGAGATTCAGGAGCAGAGCTTCCAGAGCTCATGGTTTGTGCCACAGAGGGCCTGGCGGTGTCCCCATGGTGGGGAGAGAAGACCTTTAGGAACTCCTCTTCAAGGTCTCTTGCCTTCCTGATCCAGGTGGAAAAGGTCCCTACTGTTCAGCCAGGGAAAGGCAAGTTTTAGGAAGGAAAGCGTTCCTCTGGCCTACAGCTTTTCTTCATTTTTTTTCTGACTCTTGATTTCCCAATCTGTGCTTGTCCTGGCTGTACAAACACGCAGCCCCTGCAGCAAAGCCTCTGTGTGCAAGAACCAGAGGAAGGTTGGTCAGTGTGGTCCTGCTTGGTGCCACACAGCCACAGGACACAGGGACAGCAACGCCAGGAGGGACCCGTGTGGTTTTCAGATCAGCACATTAAATCTGGGCTAGAAATATCATATTGAGCTGGCTCTATTTTCGTAATGCTTGAATGGCAGCAGATCAAACTGGAGGCTCTTTGGCTGGCACTGCTGTATTATTCCGTGTTTAAGAACATTTTTGGAGCCTTTTTTACTTCAGTGCTGACTAATCCAGGCTGACAAACTGACTTTGGGGAAGAATTACCCCATTCTGTAATGCTCTCATACACCAGTACTGGATGCTCTCCTCCAGCTGAACACAGTCTTCAGTAAGAGCAGAAGATGTGGCTCAGCCATTACGTACTTTTTACTTTTCTCTCAGCTTTGTGTCGATGCATGTCTGCATGTATCAACCAATCGGTGCTCCTCCTGTCTTCAGGAAGTTTGCTGAGGCTTTCATTTCTTGTAAATCACATATTTGGAAGCCTGGTTTAGAAGTGCTTTTCTTTGCTACTAATGTAAAATTTGAGAGTAGAGGGGGAAAAGAGCCATAGAATATAAAGGAAGAGGTGAGGGTCAGCAGGTCTCCTGTGCTGCATGGGATCCTCTTCTCTGGAGGGTGGCTGCTGCTCATCTCCCGTGAGCATCATTCAAGGGAGCAACATCAACTGCAAAGGCAGAAGGGATATTTTTGTTCCTGTGTAGGCAACAAACTCTCCTATGCTCTCAGTCTGAGAGGCTTCAGTTTGTGATGCCTAATTAGCAATAATACTGAAGGCAGCACATTTGCAAAATGGGGACAGCAGGGGTGATGCAGACAGAGCACGAAGTCTCTCTCTACCCCTCTCCCCCCAGTGATCCCAGTCACTGCCCGTACTCAGCTCTCACAGGACAAAAGAAGGTGAGAAGACTCAAGAAAAAAAGAAAAAAATGGAACTCAAGCCAGCAATTGTCAGCTTTGTGATAATGCTGAATTCCTTAATTATTATACAGGCTACTCAGGAAACCATTTTAAAAAGCTTAGTAGACATCTGGGAGGGAAGCAAGAGAGATATTTATGAAGCTGCTCACATTTCCAGGTTTGCTAAAACGATTGCTTTATGTCTTAGCTTTCTATTTATTAAAATAGGCACCAAGGGGGACATGGACCACTCCTCACCCGGAGCTGCACAGGCAGCCCCATGGCTCACTCTGGAGCTGCCCTGCTGCACTCTGCCTCGACCCCACCAGCAGACCTTTCCATGCAGCTGGGGGCCCTGAGTGCTCGCAGGCTGCGGTCGCAGATTGTTTGTGGGTCAGCCTTTTCCCCAGTCCAGCCTGGCACCCCCAGCTTCTGCCCTGGAATTTGCCATTTTGCTGTAGCCAGGAGTGCAATATTATGTTCCTTCTTCCCTGTTGGGACCTGGCTGCAGATCATTATTTCTGTGCTGTTTTCAACACAAAGAAGAGCACTTTCCCCCCACCCTGCTACCCATAGGAGAGGAAACCAGGAAGCAGAGCAAGAATTCTTCCAAGTTTGGGAAGTCTTCTTGTCATTTAGTAATGGGGAAAAGGGCTGGCATGTAGCAATTGGGTTTGTTCCCCAAGTTATGTTTCACAAAATTAATGCTTGAGAGAAAAGACAAATCACTGCTAGTGAACAGAGATCCCTTAAGAGACTGTATAGCTGCTGGCTGTGTAGGTATGTGCACATCAGTTGGCTTCAAAGCTAAAGTTTCGTCATCAATAACATCTTCCTTAGCACTTCCCAGCTGAGGTTCAAGCTCAACCCCACCAGTCAGTCCTCCTGATTCTGAAAACCTGAATCTTTGTGACCCTTGCCCACATTGGAAAGGTGCACCGAAATTATAATAGAATCAGCCTAATAAAACTACTGAAATGTGGCTGCAGGGAAACCCCCAAAATCATTTGCCTTAAATCTGCAAACTTCTGTCAAGCAAACGGTTCAGAGCAGACCACATTCCATTTCTTTTCTGCTGCATCTGCTTGTTCTAGGTACAATCTCCACCCCGCCTTACTCTGCTTTTCTTTCTATTTTTTAACATTTTGATTTTGTTATCTTAACAAAAGCAACAACTCTTTCAAAGAGTAAAGTTAATGTTTAGCAGGAGAAATGCTGACTAAGAGGATTTACACTGGCAACCTCATGTGCAAAAGTGATTTTTCAAAGGGAAAAATATATGCCACATTCCCTCAGCCATCAGAGATCCCTCATTCGAAATAATAGAGTTTTTTCAGTCAGACTGATGGGAAGGCTCATTGCCAGCTGCTCACAGGAGGTGTGACAGCACACCTGCAGCTGAAGTTCTGAGGTTCACAGTTGGGAACCCATTGCCAAACCACAGGAAAAAAAAAAAAAAAAGGAAAAAATGGAAAAAAAAATCAGAAAAAGTCACAAGCAGCCAGCTATTCTGTCCAAACATCTTGACTCACCAGGGCTCCTATTCTCAATCCGCTGTAACCTTTAGAGCCACGGAGCTGACGTGGAGCCAACAGCATGGCTCCATCCCACTCAGGAAGCCCCGTTCCCAGCTGTGCAGCTCACTGGGCACTGCCAGCCACACAGCCTGCAGGCTGCGGGAGGAGCGGAATGACGCACCGGGTCAGCTTGATTTGTGGCGTCTCTCCGAGTACGATGTGCAAAATAAAGACAGATGGCAATGGATAAACTCCAGTGGTTGTGAAGCTGCCGTTAGCAATAGCTCTCACACTGTGCAGAGCGCCCTGGAATGAACTTCCCTGTGGTCCAAAGTCCCCAGTGACACAGATAATTTCAGTGAGAACTTCTGTGTATTTTACAATTTTTTACCATCTCATTTTTCATTTTCTCTCCTCTCCTCTCTTCTCTTTTCTCTTCTCTTTGCTTCTATTCTCTTCTTTTTTCATTCTCTTCCTCCCTTCCCTTTCCTTCTCTTCCCTTCTTTTCCTTATATTATTTTTCACAATCCCCTGATCTTCCTTTCAAGGCCCCATTTGCACACAGCCACTCGGCAGCCATCGCTGCTCAAGTCAATGGTGTTACCCTGACAGAGAACAGAGAGTTCTGATCCCAAGGCTCTACATGAGAAACCTCCTTCCATACCAAGGCTTCAAAACACTCGCTGAGTTGCAATGTTTTCCACATGTTCCCATCACTATGCACCAAGGTGCTAATTTCTTAACACCCTTTTCTCCCTGGGATCTTTACAGGGTTACCAACCGCGCTGCACCTCAGTAGAAGGGCCCACCAGCCAACAACTCCACGCACCTTATTTTCATGGCTTCAGCTTCTCTCTTCATTCTTCATAGAAGCTCTGAGTGCAGTTGTCAGAAGCCTGCAGCCGACACACATGTTATTTAATCCAAAGTAAATGTGGGCACATTAGGGTTTTCTGATGCTTTTATTTCTTAAATATATCAGTAGAAGCTAATTGTTGATGGTGTTTTCCAGAAATGAAAATAAGAAGCAAAAATAACCAAATAGCACAAATTATTTTAGGGTACCGTTTTTACAACTTGTGTTTACAATGTTTTGATAATCAACAGCGTGGAAGATATGACAGAGGATATCCAATGCATCTTCAAAGTGCAGCTGAACACCGAGTCTTACCCCTCCACCAGAGGCTCAGAGCTAAAGCCTTCAGTAGTCTTAACAGCAGATTTCCAAGCCACTCTGGTGAAAGCAAAGAATTTTCTCGTATGTGCAAACATACCTGACAATTGGCATAATCCCAATGAACACACATTAGGTCAGTTGAAATATTCCAGTGTATTGACATTAATTCCACAGCTCAGGCCCAGGATCATGTTCTCATCTGTCTGAATAACGGAGCATTTAGATATTTCAAGTATAAGGACTTTCAGCTTCTATATGGATGGAGGGGGTGAATCCAAGGGACAAATTTTTTCCTCGTAGCATGTGCTGCACTGATTTCCAACCCTTGGCAGCCAAGAGCAAGACAAAGCCACTGCATAAATCTGGCCAAGACAAATCCATAAAATTTACACCATATATAGAGCCCCTCCACTGCACGGTGGCCTAATAGGCCCAGGTACTTTCTGCTCCTCCAAACAGTTGAGCTCCAGAGGTTTCCCAATAGAGTGTAGTGGGGCCAGAAGCAGTGAGACTTTATTATGTAACAAACCACATTATTTAGCAAAAATCCGGAATACACTTTTTTATTTGGGTCTTTGTTTGGTCAGGAAATACCTCCAGACAAATGTGATGACACAGGCATTTTTAATTTGCCACTTCACATTCATAGCAAATTAGGTGATTTTACTCGTTATTCCCTCCATTAAAAATGACAGGTTGCAAGGTTAGCAGTTTCCCTCAGAAGCTCTTGATGACATTGCAGACACACATAGAAAGCACAAGCACATCAGAACGAATTAGGATCACCTCTGCTGCCTATAATCCAAAACACTCCATGTGGTCTCTCTTAACATCAGCCCTCAGTGCCAGCGCACTGGAGCAGCATGTGCAAGTGGTTGGAAGCAAGGAAAGGGAGAGGTCAAACCCCGTGTGCTCCGCACGATCAAATTTGTGGTATAAAACCAACAATTACCAGCACAGCGGTGAGTGAACAACAAACGCCCTATCTATTACCCAATTTAGAGTACCAGCGAGATGCCCTCAGGACTCTCAGTCTTCAGTTTGGTTTTTTTTATGGATTCGGTAATGTGTCAAGTCTTAGTACCTGCTCGCAGCTGCCGTTGGGCTTTGCCCTTTGTGACACTACAGTAATTTTCACTTCAGAGTGGACATAGAAAAAGGCCAGCGAGGATGCTGTTGAAGTACAGTTCGAGTCCTATAGGAAAAGATGTAGCAGAAACGATGTTAAGTGCAAAATATTTAATCTCGTCTGGATATCACCAAACTAACTCAACACAGACCCAAAGGAAACACAGATAAAGGAAAAGGAAAAAGAAGACAGGGAAAGGTTTTCTGTACAATGAGGATTAGGAACTGAAATGAGGCCAGCAGAGAAACATGCTATTTTGATGGACCTTGATCCAGATAATATGAAAAAAAAATGACAGAATATGTGGAGCTGAGTCATAAACAAGTTGAGAGCCCTGATATCCTGGTGGATTCCAGGTCGCCATGGTGAATCTGGAACTGTGCATTTTTGGCTGTGGGCTGAGTGACCAAAACAACAGGCCAGGTGAATGCGATCAGTGTTCAGTCAGTGCACGGTCATTGGATATGTGGTTGTTGCAGGTGCTGCTGGCTCACCGGCCTGAACCAGCAAAAAACCTTGGAATTCACTGCAATCTCAAAGAGGTGATCCCACCATGGAAGCACCACCTCCCCAGCACAGCTCACCTCCCAGGCAGCCACTGTGCAGAGGAGAGCTGGGCAGTTTGCAGACACTACCCCTCACATGGGCTTTGCAGGGCAGAGAGGTGTGAGCACACTGTGCTTGCTTCTGCTGCTCCTAAACGCCGAGTCTTTCTTGTGTTTATTTTTTTCCAGCTTCAGATGAATAACCTTTGTTTTGAAGCAAGAAGTGCCAGATGTATTTTCAGACATACCTGCCTGGCCATGACCGTGCCTCACCCTCCCAATCCCCCTGCTTTGCTAATCAGCACACAGCAAGTACGCTCTGTTTAATTTGTCTGCACTATGGTGTTTTAAGTCTTTGTATAATTGCTGAGGAACCTTCTCTACCTAAGAGTCAGAGGAGACTCTTTCTTTGTGTTTCTTTTCGCTCAGAAGGGGCTGAAGCAGCAATCTTGACTTAAAGGCTGACTCTGATTGGAAAATAAACAACTATAAAGTACAATAAATCCCATTGAAGAGTCCAGTCAAAACATCCCAATGAACAGCTAATGCTCTGCTAACCAGCTCCAGATGTCACTGCCTTGTCTGGCACTAATTGGTTGACTGGTGAGTAAGTAACTGTGTAACCTGAAGGAAATCTCTACTTCTTGCACTTGGGATGAGTTGCTAAGGCAGAAAATGGTTCGGCTTTGTTGTGTTTCTCAATTTCCTAACCGCAGAGGCACTGCAGACACCTGCACTGATCAGGAGCTCTGCTGACCCTCTCCCAGCGGCCAGGCACCATCCTTTTCCAAGCACCGCATCGAAAGTTCCTCCAGATCATGGCGCTGCCTCTGACAGCCAGTGTTCACTCCCAAACATCCCTGGGTTTATTTGTTTAAGCAGAGGACGTGCCCTAGCAGATGGCAGCTAGGTTCTTAGATAAAGGTAGCTGCAAATTCCAGTTGAAAGCACTTGAAACACCAAAGAGCACCAAAAAGAGCAACTGCTTTCAAGTATAATAAAATAAAATAAAATAAGAAGACTGGAAATGAGTTTGGAAATAGAAAGTTAATTTGTAAAGCAAGATTCGTCTGATGCACCTGAATTCCTGCAGCCTGGAAATTCCACGTCTGCCTTCACAGCTCCACATGGGCAGATGATACAAAAGGTAACTAACCAGGATTTTCCAGTGACATTATCTTTAGGCATATTAGACAGGCTCGTGTTTTAGAAACAATCCTATACAACATTACAAAGCAACCGTGTGCCTGGAAGGATCTCCTCTGTTTTACCAGGACAGCTGTCAGTGCCGTGATGCCACACACATTACTCAACATCACTTAATTTCAAAGATGTCTCATTGGCTACAGGAACTACCGTGCCACTTAGCTCATAAAAAGATGTTCTGTGAAAGACATTCCTGAAAGTTAATTAAGTTCTGAAAATTAAAAAAAAAAAAAAAAAGCCTGTTCATCTTCCTTATCATTTTAGATTACCACCTGTAACAATTTTATCCAATAACATACCAACATGAATTTTAATACTACATGTCGTTTGTACTTTACAAGAGCATTTTAGAACTTTTTTGCACACCAAAATCTAAGCTCCTGCTGACTTGCATACAAATGGTTTTTGTAGTGCAAAGCCATTTTTTCGGTATTTTCACTGTACAGTCAGCATCTGTCCAGACACATCCAGCCGTATCTTTCACTCAGCATCTACAAGTGAATAACACAGGATTTAAAATACAGTAGACGGTTGTGCAGAGCATGAACAATGAAAATTATATCCAGCCTTTAATCCAGGGGATTCTGGGCTGAGCTCAGCCTCTGTGGATATACATATCCATTCTGCATTTAGTTCCACTTATTCCAAAACTGGATGTTCCCCCAGCAGCATCACATGGGAGCAGAAGTGGGATTAAGCAGCTTTCTCTCCGTGTTTTGTTATTAGTATTATATATGTAATATGCAGTCACATGTGCAACTGCGCTTCACAGTCTTCAGCAAAGCAATTCATTTCTTCCAAGACACCAGAAAGTTTCACATTTCGTGTACTGCCTTGATTTTGTTCTTAGGAGAGAAAGGATGGAAAAGAAGTGGGAAGTTATTTGTACTCCATACAATTGGAATCAGAACATTTTGTTAAGTCTTCATCCTTCAAACCAGTGTGGAGGAGTATCTCTTGCCAATAGGACCCCAATTGCAGAACCAGCTCCTTCCCCGGACCTCTGGGTTGATGCTGCCAAAAGCGGATTTGGCTTTGGCAATGGTGATACTATGGAGGGTTTTTTTGCTGTTGATGCTGGATAGATATCAACACAAACAAAGCTACCCTGTGGATACACCTGGCTCCCACCAGCAGCCTCACAAGGATGGGACATGGGTCCTCTGAGAACCATCCCCTCTGCTTGGCTTTTTCCTCTCAGCTCTCACCTGTAGAAATTGGATGCGTAGCTTGACCAACAACAGGAATTTTTTAGGATGAAAGTATCAAATTTAACCAGGTAAATATCAAACTGTTTGCTGCAGGGTTGCAGAATCACATTTTCAGTTCAATTTTATATGAAAAGTTCCTACTAGGACAGTATGGGATGTAAGGGAGAAGAAAAAAAAACAACTTATAGGAGTTAAAATTCTGTTTCCACTGAGTTGTGTTAATTAGGTAAAATGGATACATTCTGAAATGGGATTTTAACAGCAGTGTAGCGCATCAATGTTTACTGGCATTTAGCATTAAATATCTCTTTCTCTGTAACCACTTTAGAGCTTTAAAACACTCTTTAAAAAAGACCCTTCAGATTTGGCAGCTCAGTCGACCGCTGAAAGAAACCGTTAACATTCAGCGAGTGGCATGTGGAGGAAACCCAGCAAAGTAAACTCAAGGGTTAATGAAAGTAAATGAGATAATCCTCATTGATCCCCCATAATCCCCACGGTCTGAGTGCAACTGTCAATCACGGGGAGAAACTTCTTTCAAAGCTGTCCCTCTGCGAGTAGGTCATTCCAAGCTGCGTATACTTTATATACACACATATATTAAAACACACACACATATGCTGAACGTATAGCAAAAATCACAGCAGCGTAAATTCCAAAATGAAGGGGAAAATAAAGCATCGCTAAAAAATATGGTGTGTAAATTTTAAAAATATAAAGTTTCTTCTAGCAGTCGAAATATACTCAAGCTGTCTGCTTCCCACGTAAGCCAGTAGCAAGTAATGGATCTATTGAACCTCTTCCCCCCAAAAGCAGAGAGAATGTTCCCATAAAATTTCAACTTACCGTTAAACAGGTCGACCTAAGCAAAATACGGACTGGAGCATAAAAGAAATTATTTCAGTCCTTCTCCGAGCACTACTGACATAAGAATTGCATTAAATCAAGTGTCAGCATGCCAGGGGTTACAGGTCTGCTGCAACATTCCCATGGGCACCAAGGTAGTGGGGCAGAAGGGGAAAAGGCCCGATGGCTCTGGGAAAACTGCACCGGGTGTGAAGGCAGCTGGGGCACCAGTCTTGTGTAACTCACCTCACTTTGGTCCTGTGCTGCGCGCTGCTGAGAGAGCCTGGTGGGGAGGGATGTGTGGGAATGGGGCAGGAGCTGGCTGGGGAAATGGGTAACGTGGGGATGTGAATGCAGAGGGGTGATGTGGGGACAGGAGCTCAGCGGGGTGACAAGGGCTGTGCAGCTCAGGCTTGTGCCGAAAGGCACAAATGCGTGTTTGGTTTTGTGAGAACTGCGTTCGGGATGCTCAGTGGGTGGAGATGCTCTCCTGCACGACATCTGTAAATTCCTGATCCTTCTGAAATACTTCCATGTAGTGCTCTGCTTGATGTTATAGCAATCACCTACAGAGAAAGTCTGTAGGGTTCAAGAGAAAGACAATCTCTACAGAGAGCTCAAAACTGCCTGTAATAATGTTATTACACTCTGCAGAGGAAAAGGAAATTGTCTGTCAAAGGCTGGGGATAGAAATGCCTCACACTACCCAAAGGTACCTCTTGGCAGCCTGGGACAAGAGCCGTTTTCCACCTGTAAACACTCAGAGCAAAAACCCTCCTGCCTCAGCCACCTCCTCCCAGCTGAGGCTGAGCCGGAAACGTTCGCCCCACTCGGCTCTGAGGAGAACCTGCTTGGCAGCGCCTGGCCTGCAGCCAGGATTAACGTGTTAGCTCCACGTCTGTCAAACTGTCACTTAAACATTTACTGAACTACTGACCACTTCTATTAAAAGACCATTAAACCAGGATTAAGCTTTTCCAGGGTTAAGCTGATGTAAAAATGCAAGGAATGTCACACCAAGAGCTCACTTCATTTGTAAACAGACAGAAGGAGGAGGATAAAATTTTACATGTTTATTAAATATGAGAATATGTATCTCATTCTGCATTCCCCCTTCTTTCAGCTTCCAACACTCAGATCCCATTGCTCAGTACCTTGATAGCTGCAGAGCATCGTGCAGTGATTTGGTTTGTTACAACAGGTCAGTGCTGCTCTGCCTGGAGGAGCCATGCCATAGCGCAGGGAATGGCCACAGTTATCAACACAGCCTTAGGTCAGTGTGTAACCATGGACCAACTGTGAAAAAAGGACAGGCTCAAAAGAAGTAGGAATGTCCTCAGCAGAGTGCAAATTTGGTTTGTAACAGTGTTTGCAGAGAGGAAGCTTGTGCATAGGCAAGGTGCTGCAGCTCCTTTCAGACTGCTTTGTTGTCTCAAAGTAAGTCTTACAGGAAATGATGTAAGACCCTCCAAATCGTTGTTTTATCGTCTAACAGAAAGTATTCACCTAAGCACAAAGCCCTGGAGGACAGCACAACACCATTCTCTACCCACAGCGGGGACAGATGTCCTGCCTTCTTGCCTCTGACCTGTGGGCTCATCAGTGCTGTTCAAAACTGATGCAGACATGTTTCTTTGACCAACAAACATACACAGGATCAGAAAGCAACATTTGGACTGTGCAAATCCAGCAGATCTGTAGATGGCACCTTTTTGAGAAATACAAGACCCCCAAGGGCTGTCCACAGATTACATTTGAGCTAAGTAAACAGTTCTACAGATAGTTACAAACTAAAAATTTTAATGAGGAGAATCAAGAAGCTCATACAAATCCCAGTTATTCTTGCTAACATTTCATAGAATTACAGAACCATTAAGGCTGGAAAGACCACTGAGATCACCAGGTCCATCCATTAACCCATCTCCACATACCACTAACCCATGTTCCTCAGTGCCACACCCCCGTGGTTCTTGAACACCTCCAGGGACAGTGACTCCCCCACCTCTGTGGGCAGCTGTGCCACTGCATCGCCGCTCTTTCAGAGAATTCTTTTTTCTAATATCCAATCTAGACCTCCCCATTTAATGAGGTTCCTCCCCTTTCACCTAGATGACCTCTTGTAGCCTCTGTTGGCCATATTAAATATAATTTTGCTTTCAGGAAGTATCTATGACACCTCCATCTGAAGCAGGGCTTCCAGTATTTACAGATATCAAAGAACTGGTCTTAATTTCATCTGATACTTTAAAAAGCCTTTTATTCTGAAATAAATTATTGAAATGTGGTATTCGTAAAATGGGTTGCTCCAGTAATGGATTTACTGTGATGGTGCAATCAATTTCAGAGATTGGATTTCAGGATAGAAACTATTCATCACTCTCCACGTCAATGCAAGGTTTACCTTCACACTGCGGTCAGCCACCGTAGCTTACAGATACCAAGGGCAGAGGAGGATCTATGGCAGGAAAACTCTTTTTGGAGGCTTTTCTCCTGTTGCTGCTGATGTCAGAACCTCAGGAAATTTCAGCATCACAGTTCTATCTGGGAAGACCCACGCAGAGGGACTCATCGCTGTGCCATAGCAAGCATGCTTCAGCATCCTATTTACCTACTCTCCCATCATTCAAATGCAGGCCTTGATCTGTGTGTGCATACACATTCACAGACTCGTTATTCCCTCTTTCTCCTTGCTCTGTGCCCAGCAGAGCCCCTCCAGCCCTGCCAGGGCCACAACCCAGGGAGCTTCTGCGAAGCACCACAGAACATCTCACCTGCAGTGTCTGGAGCCACCAGTAGTAGCAACAAGTGGCACATCTAAGCCTTGTGGTATGAAAAACATGAAAGCTATTCTTCCACCCTCATCTCTAACAAATCTTGCTCTTAGTTCCTAGAAAGCAAAGTCAGCTCCATAAATCAAGAAGCCTGTGGATTTGGGGTTTTACATTAACACCTTCATTCATGCTTTACTGTGACCTCCTATGTTGGGGCGAGCTATTCTGCTGTGCTGGGAAATGGCAGCTCCAGAGCCAAACTTAGCACCTAGAAAATTTCCCTTGGCTCGTAGGTGCCATAATTTTAAACCTGACTCCCTGCTTAAAGACAAAGTCATGTCTACGTTTGATTTCAGGTGTTGCATACAATAATTTAAGAAGTTAAATGGGGATCTGGCAAGTCTCTGACTGCGGAAGGGGTTGGAAAATGCTATTTGGAGCCAGAAATGCAGCTTTCTTGGCTATGGGCCGCACTCTGTCTACCAGCCTTAGGCTTTGCATTTATTCTTTCACTGACCTACCCAAGAGATACAAACGGTGAAATTTTACTCAGCTGCAGAATCACCATCAATAAATACAGCTGGACTGGAATACTTAGAGAGAGCTGAAAAACTGGGCTTGTGACAGTTATTTCTTGTGCCTCTTAAGACAGCTATAAATAACTGAAAAATCCCTGGAGATCTAGAGCTCTCTTCCCACTCTACTTCACTGATTCCACTCCTCACCTTTTGCTCTGTTTCTTTCATATTAAAATTTATTTTACAACAATCAAAAGTTTGCAACAGTTGAGCCAGAGTGAGACCCAGCAAGAGAGCTAGTGAGGATGCCAACCCACTGCCTGCAAAGAAAGGGCTCCTGGGAGGGCAGGGTTAGCCCTAGCTAACCCTAACTCTGGTCACAGCAAATGAGTGCTTAAGTTTCTCTGTATGCTGTATTTTGTATGTTTTTGTATTGTTCCATTTATGGATATCCAGCCCTTAGCTCACAGGCACCTGAACTCATTCCTTTGTTCCACCTCTTCCAGCAGGTCCTTCCTCACCCAAACTATTTCAGGGTCTCCACGCCTGGAGCTGACAGCCCTTTGCCCAAACTGTCTCTGCAGATGACGGAAAGATTCTGCCTCAGTGCCACAGACTCTTCCAGACATCTCATACAAATTTTGCTCAGGGGTGAAACTAGGGTGCTATATTTGTGCCAGTCTCCATATTTCCTAGTACTGGCAGTTACACTTGAAGCACTAACTGGTCTGGAAGCGCTTCTCCTTCTGCATAAAGTGCTGACCAGAGTGGGTGAACATAGCTCTGCAGTCACCAACACCTATACCTCTGCTTTTGAGGTGCTTTTGGGGTGGGAGGTGCAGAAAGAAGAGGCTACAACAAAAGGAGAGTTAAACTATATCATAAATGAGACTTTTACCCAGAATTTCCAAACTCAAAATGGCAGTAATTCTGGTGGTGAATGAAGAAAGAGATCCAGCATTTCCCACTGCTCAAATAAGACGTAAGGACTCCAAGTTCTATAAATTATATATTAAAAACAAAACAAAACAAAACAAAAACAACCTTTTACCAAACTAACCTTTAAGCCATGAAGGACTGTTCATGCCACCGTTTTGTGTTTCTTAGTTTAGAAATAACAACGGACAGAAAACAAATTAAACACCTAAAATTCTTGCAGCTTCATAATTGACAGTAAAAAGGGGTAGGAAAAAACACTAAATAAAACCAGCCATTGAGCAATAACCTGCAGAAGTCATAATCAGTGTCAGCTGCAATGCAAGATGCCACAAATGTACCAGCACTATGACATACATACATCTAAGCAGAATCAAGTGCTATTCAAGGAAGATTTAAGATCCACAGATCTAGGCTTACTATCTGCCTATGGTGCAGTGTTCCTTGCAGACCTTGTGCCCCCACACCTGGCTTACCAATACAGGGATGAGATCCTCCACCTCTACTCATCCCACAGCAAGACAGCAGTGCCTCCTGCTGTATTACTGGCTGCATTTATTCCTGCACTTACAGCTTTCCTTGTCTGAATTCAGGCAGAAATAAAGCCACAGCTAACAAGGTGAGAAGTGAAGTGATTAACAGGAGGTGTGCAGCTGGGCTCAGCACCTTTGGAAGCTCCATCTGTGTCACAGAGATGCACCACTCAATGCAGCATGGGGCAGCAGCGGGGCTGTGAAGGCTGTGAAGGTGCCAGAAACACTCATGGGGTACTGTGTTCATAAACCAGTGCTTAACGTACCTCAGGATATGTTTAAGTGTCACAGAACTCACAGGGTTTCAGCCTCCCCTCTCTTTCTTTGACACATTTCAGCATTAATCTGCAGTCAGCCCTGCTGCAGGACCGCGACCTTCTGCTGAACACATTTTCGCTTGTGCTGACCCATGACAAAGTGCTGCAGCTGGGGAGTGCTGACTGTATCACAGCCCACGTGAATGCCAAGTCTGGCTTAATCCAAAAACAGCAGAAAAAGGAACTTGGGGTCAATCTCACTTAAGGAATGTGCCAAGCTTCCTGGAGGTCACTGTGAGAGAAAAAGCCCAATGTTTCACCTCTGAAATGGAGAGACAGGGAGGTTTTAAATCCCTCTGAGCCATTAGCCCACAGAGCAGGTAGGCTGGCAAAATAAAAGCAGGGTTGTCCCTGCCCTGGGCTGTGCCTGGGAGCCTGTCACTGGGAGGGCTCTTCCTCCCCCTCGGGCTGGCTGGCTGCATATCGGAAAGAAAATCTCTTTGAAAAACAACAAGCCCGATCTTTCAAAACAATCATTATGACGACGAAGAATAATAACGTTAAAGACTACTCTGCCACCGTGACTTCCACCCAGAACGTTTCTCAAGGCTTGGTGGAGTTTATCAGAGCTCAGCTCTAGGGGGTGAACATCACAAACATGGTGTGATCGCTGCGGTGGGATGTGCACACCATGAGGCCTCCCTGGCTGGAGCAGGAGGCAAAGGGCAGAATTCCCATTTCCAGGTAAGTTTTAGACAATCAGTGAACTTCACAGCATGTCTGAGAGAATTTTCTATCCTCTGTTTGGAGAAACTGAGGCAGGAAGTGGTGATATGCTTTCTAGAGTTTGCTCAGTGAAACTGAGGGAGTGCCAGGAACGAGGCTTAGGTAACCAAACCTCTTCAAATGACTTCTTCCATCAGCTAAACGTCCCTCCTAGATTCCAGTAAGGTCAGAGGAATATCCTAATACTCCAGAAGGAAGAAAAAGCTATTTAAACCCTGCTTATCAAGGAGCAGGGATGCCAAACAGCCTTCAGTGACAGAGCAGGAGAGGTTGTGGACCTGGGAGCTGTGACACCACCCATACCAGGACCAGGTGCCACCACAGCACTCCTGTCCATCTCCGGAGCTTGTGCCACAGCCAGCTTAGCTGTGTAATCCCCTGTCATCAGGATTGCCAGGAAAAATGTGTTCTGGAAGATGTGATGCCAATGTTACTGCAGTGATAAGCCCCAGAAAAGAGTGCCAGAATGAATGTTCTCTCTTACGTAGCCAGGAATTGTAGCTAAAGGCCTAGCTGAGCTGTGGTGCAAGGCTCTGTGAGGATGGAGCTGAGGAGAAGGTTAAAAAAAAAAAATCAAAGAGGTTTGGAGGCAAGAAGTTCACTGTGAACACTTCCAGAGTCACTCAGGATTTAATCTGAGGTAAATGAGAGAAAAAAACTTTATCTTGTGCACATACAGCCAACGTGTTTGCAAAGCCTGATCAGCAGGGGCAGTTTCCACCTCTCCCCTCCTTAACCTTAAAAGGCCTCTTTGTTCTTCTTCATCCCCATTAGTGGACAGGCAATCCACACGTCAATTCAAATCTTCCCAAAACTCTTCTCAGAAGCACTTTTCCTCAGATAATTTTCTGCTCCCTCTGCAGTCCAAAGACAGCATCTTCTTCCAAGCATCTATGTGGACTGGGTCAAACATCTAACTCTTTGGCAGTTTAAAAATCACAGCACAGAACTGGGGGATTCAAGGAGCTCTTTGTATCTCTGTAACCGAATTCCTAGAGTGATCAAGTGCCACACTTGGGCAGCCATGCAAAAATACCAATTTGCATTACTAAGGCAGTTTTCTTGAGCTTCATTGACTGTCTTCTTTCAAAACTGTTGTTGAGAGTTAGTAAAAGTAATCAGAAAAGTAGTTCTGACATCAGCTGGGAGCATCTGACCTCCATTCTGAAATTAAGAGGTTGATGCTTATTGTTGTCAAGAGAAAGATGCAGCCCATAGCACCTATCCGCATTCTTATCGCAGGTATTTTGTACACAATGGCAAGAAACACTCAAGGGGAAATATCCCAAAAAGAACCTTTGAAGAAAGAGAATTTTGAATTCATTCAGGGAGAGTTTGTGAAGAAAATATGATGTGAAATTTCCTGTGCAAAGCACCTATTGCCAAGCTCAGACACCTCACCTGTTCACCACTGCACTCACAAGTAACAGAAGGAATGTGCACCCATAAGGCTGCTGCAAGACAGTTCAAAAATACAATCTGGAACACACTGATTTCCATTAATTTTGTGATATGCTTTATCTGTTCACCTTCTTTTTGTTTAATTGGTTTTTACTTGCTTGTCGAACTAAAGCATCCCAGCTTCATTTCCCATGCTTCCAGTTAGAGGGACTTTCTGGGATTATGAGTAGGTTCCTTAGTTTTGAACCATCATTAAGACAGGTTTGGTTATGATTGCAGAACCTCACTTTTCACATCAGACGGCCTTTCTGGCTGCCACAAGCATCCTAGAGCCTCCCTGCCTTGCAGAGAAGCAGCCTCCATGATAACCTGAGCAGGCTCTGCCAGACAGCCAACAGCTCATACTTTCTATCATCTCTTGCATTTTTTTAAGATGAAATAGCCTGGTTTTTACTTTCTCTGCAGAAAAGACCCTTTCTAAATCTTTTCTTCTTTCATACGTATTCTCAGCTTTGTGCCAGGATCTAATGAGACTCTGAACCAAAGCTGACACAGTCAGTCTCAGACAGAATAATCTCTTCTCACAGTGCATGTAAGTGCTTTTTGGACTGGTTTCCTTTCTCTCAGGCAATTATAGGTGATTTTAAAAAGACAGATGTTGTCAGATTTCTCCTTTGTCTGACAGGCTTTTTTTTCCCCCTTGGCTTTCTCTTTTCCGTATAATAAGAAAAAGTTGGTATTTCTATGTGACTTCCCAAATTTCTGACCATGCTCACCGCAGGGTCACATTCCAGCACTAAATCCCAGCCATTTCCTGTTTTTCTGCCACAGCTAGCAAACAAACACCCCCAGAAGATCAGCATTTCTAGGGAAGAGCTGTGGGTATTCTGCTTGAGAATGAATGCAGTTAAGTATAAGCTTATATTTATCTCTTCTCGTGATAAAAGACAAAGGTATTTTTCCCACTTAGCATACATTAAAGAACCACATCTAACCGGGCGTTTTATTACAACCTGATTGCCAGAAATATCCTTGGAAGGATAAATTTGCCTGTTCCAGACCCTGTGAGGAGCTTGGCAATTGGAAGCAATGAAGATGATTCCCATTAGCCTTCCACAGCTCTCCCCCAGCTGCTTGCTCCAGCTTCTTGCCCACCTTGGGGGTCCTTTACTCTGTGCACTCCAGCAGCTTGAGTTGGGGAGCCAGGAGCAGAGCAAAATAATCACTTTCTGCAACTTGGCAGCTGCCCTTTTATTAATGCAGCCCCATCTCCTCTATATTCACCTTTCCTTCTCTCATCATGTTTTCTCTGTGAATAAATGAACATATTCCTTCAATCAAAAATATTCTCCTGTCCTCTTTGTCTTTGTGCTGCACCAAGAAGTAAATAAGGCTAATACGGTTTTTCAGTAGCCTAACAGTTTTTTGCAAAACTTTAAGTTTAGTTCAGCCTACTTTGCAGACATACTGGTTCTAGGAAAGCCTGATGGAATTGAAGTGGGGCCCAAAATTGAGGGCTTGAGCAAATGTTGGACAGCTGTGTGCATCCGTCCGAAGTAAAACAGATACTGAATGTAGCTGCTTGGAAATGAGAATTTTCTGCTTCTGCTATGCTTGTCATATTGGAAGTTCTTGTTTTATTTATCAGTTTGGATGCACCTGACCTTGTCTGTTCCATCTTTAAAACCTCCTTGTGTGGGGAGAGCAGCTGGGCAACTGTCCCACTCACAGTCCAGAGTGAAGCAATGAAATAACACAACAGGTTTGGAGATGTGTTTGTTTCAGACCTTGTTTAAACAAGAAGAAGAGAGAGAAGAACCCAGTGAGGGCAAATGCCCATCATTCAGTGGAGGGCTCACTGTCTCTTCAGTCTGCCTGCAGGGATCTAGAGGCTATCTTCATTCTCTTTAAGCTGGGAGAGACACAAAAGTCCACTGGATCCAAACACGCCTGAACACTGCAGACCTGCCCACTCCTTCTGCTATTCTCTCTCTGTGACACAATCTGAGCAACACCACATGTAGTCCTTGTCTTGCACTCTGCCTTCCAGATGTACTTGACAGTGATATTAAGGACTTGACTTCCTTGTTTCTGTCCCTAATGGGGACAACATTGCTGCAGTCAGTGCTTGCTGCCCTACAATGAGCCCAGTCCTTTGCACCAGGAAATGTCTGTAAAATGCCTCTAAACCAGAGCAAGAAAAATCCACATTCACATCCCATGAATAAAAATGGAAATGCTGAGGAAATGGAGGATCAGACCTCTTGTGCTCAGAACCACAGTAAATACTTCCCCACCTCCAGAATCATTTCTCGCCTCCTCTCTCTTTAAGTCATAGATGTCACAGTGGAAAACAGACGGACTTTAAGTCCCTTAAAGCTCTTTCCTCATTTTGCCTATCGTTTAATTAAATTATCCTATAATGAAATCTTTCCCTAATGAGTCAGTGTTTAATAATTTATTAGACACCAAAGCCCTGCTTGGAGTCTCATCAATTATGTATCACAGCACCAGGCACTTTCAAGCTCTCTTTTTTTCCTTTCCCACTCACTTCACTAAAAGCCCCAGCCTTGCTGGTTTTCAGCACAGTTGCCCAGCCTCAGGGGTCAGCTTGCTGATACCTGCTTTGCTCAGAGCTCACCAACAGATGTGTGTGTGCATATGCTGTGTGGTCTAAAATTACACATGGCATCTGCGTATGTGTTTGTGCACACATGTGCCAGGGCCTGAGTACATGTCTGTAAGCAAGAATATGCATATATCACTTTTTTAATACAGATGGGCACATAGGTGTGTGTAGACATTTGTAGATTTGTAAGATCTGTGTATAGCTGTGTTTCTGTTAGCACTCATGTATCTGCACCTATCAGGTGCTTTTACCTCCCTCCATACAGCCACATAATTCCTGCCCACCTCAGTGTGCCAGCACACCCTTCTAACTGTAGTAAAGGAGTCAGTCTTTTCTCATAGTCTTTTTTTTGCTTAAAACAGTAGTGCATGTAACCTGTAGGAATTGGTCAGGAAATATATACCTATGCTGTAAAGATAATTAATTTGTATCTATGTAAGTGATGAAGAGAATACTACCAAGCACACATTGCTGCAGTCCTGACCAGCTTTCCCAGAGTAACTACAGAAAGGGGAGCTGACTTCTCACTGCATTTCCCATCCCAGCCACTATCAGCCTTCTGCCGCCTACAGAGCACTAAGCCTTTGTTTTAGACCTGCCCTCTTAGTCACATGGATGTGGAATTTTGGAGTCAGTGGCTCTGTTAACTACCTGTACTGGGAGCATTTTGCCATAGAGACTTTTGTAAAGCGTACTGCTTTAACAAGCCAGTCTAGAGAACGCTTTCCTGAAGGAACTGCTGAGTTTGGAAGAGTTACTCTAAAACCCGTTTGCTCCAGCTCATTTCATCAAAGCTGGGGCAAATGTTCTCAGTCACCACAGAAACACAGTTAATCTCCAGTCTGGGAGTGGAGACAGTGCTTAGTTATTACTGACTCACATGATGTCCTCAGTGCTGGTGATGTTGGTGCCCAGGAGAGCTGCAGGGCCAGGGAGCACACATGAGCAGGATGCTACCGGCCACAGCAGAGCAGATCTCGTGTTGTAGAGGTAAAGAGTTTTTCATTTTCATTTCCTAAGCAAAACAATGTGTAGTCCATACCTGAATTTAGGCATGCAGAAGTACCACAAATTTATCCCATTTTAAGGGCTCCTGCAGCTTAGGGCAGATATTTTCTAGCTGCTGCAAGTCTGCGTCTTCTGTTGAAAATTATGCTCTTACAATAGCTAGTCTGGACAAAGAAATAAAATAGTGAAGAAGCCGTGGTGCTGACTTCCTTTCACAGGAGTCAAATTCTGACTTTGAGTCACTTTCCAGCTATTCCAAGAAAGAAATCAAGACCCGCAGTGCACACACTGGGTCACCGCATGTTCCCAGTGACCAGATTCAGACTAAGCAGGAGGAACCTGTGCAGAAGGGATCCCCACACCTCCTCTGGGCAGCCAGCACAGCCTTAGCACAGCCTGGTGCTGCTCCACGTTCCAGGTCCAGGTGCTCCTGTCTCTGTTGACACCACATAGGGATGGCATTGGTCCACTCTGCTGCTCCTGCCGGCTGCTACCAGTGCTTCCAAGGACAGGGAAATCACACTAACTCCCATGCTCATGCATTTGCATTTTGAATACTTAACTAGACAGCTGTGCATGGGAAAGATTTTTTGTTAAACAATTTATACCCCAGAGCACCAAATTTGATTTTCCCTGTAAAGATCTCATCAAGCAATTCTAAAGGAGTTATTAGCTGTAACGATTTCATCAGGACGTTCAAAAATCTGCTGTGATTATAGAAGGTCTTTCCTTAGTTCAGATTGTTTCTTTCAAAGTGAACACTTCCCCGAACCCATTGAAAGAGACTTCGTAACAGACACAATAATGTGCATTTTTCCAATCAAATGATGTTTTTTGATGTTTTTTTTTCTTTTTCTTTTTTTCTTTTTTGTTCTTTGTTCTTTTTGGAAAAAGGCAAGCAGCCTTCCTAAACAACCCCATGCTGGCATTCTTATGTTGCTCATCAATAAATATTCTGTGTCAATAGGCCATTAACTATTAATCCCAGTGCTGGCCACTTGAGAACTTTACATCAACACTCCTGTTATTTTACACATTGCTTCTCATCTTATTAAGTGATTTGCTCGTATGGACACAAGAACAGTCTTACAAATGAGTCAATAATGCACAGGACCCCACCTCTGATAAGGAAGGGGGAGAATAACAAGAAAATGAATATGTCTGGGGCTATCGTGGGTATTTATTTACATTGAGAAGAAAGAGCACACTCTCCAGAAGAGCTTACTGCATTACCTAAGCTGAACTTCCAACATGTGTTCGCTCTCAGCCACATTCGAGCTTCATTTTTTTACCCTTTAAGCAAATTTGGTGTTAGTGAAAGATGCCAGACTGACGAGCAGAGTTCAGCACTCACAGCACAGACTTCTGCCTAAGCAAACTTCTCTCAGGCTCAGCTCTCTGCTTCTCCTTCATGCAGACAGATGATTTCCAGGCTGAGAATTGAGCTCACTGATCCAGCACTATAAGGCTGTCGAAGTGTATCACCTCCAGGAATGCCTTCTCTAGAATAACTGAGAAAACCTGGGGAGGGCTTCGTAGTTTTGATTCTAAACCTTTTCCTCAACGGTATCATGCAGGTAAAATGTAAGAAACGCAAAAAGCAGGACCAGTGTTTGATTTCAATAGTGAAAAACAGTGCATCAATATTCAGTGTTTGTGGAAATGAACTCAAAATGCTGAACATTGTTCCGCCCAAGAAATTCCCTCCAAGGATCTAATTTATGATGTTCAATCAAGCCCTGATCTGTTGATTTTAACCTGATTCTTCTGTAAGTCACCCTAGAAATATTTAGATTCCCCAACTGGCTTTTCTCTTCCTTCCAAGTAACTGTTGCACAAGCCCACAATGCTACTGCAAGCAATTACTCAACTGGACAAACTAAGAAATACAATATCCTGTATCCAGCTACTAGAGATGTCCCTACAGTATTCCTCGGGCTGTTATAGAAGGTGGCTGATGAAGTTTTGAAAAGTCTTATTACTGACATATATAGTGAGACTGAAGGGGGGGAAATGCTCACTTCTTGTTTTAGCTCTAGCAAAGAAATAGAAGTGAATGGGTAAGCAAGGAATAGATTTGCAGTGGGTGTCAGGAGCATGCAGCAATGCAGTAGCCAGACAAGCACACGCACACACATATAACAGAATAATACTGAAGCAGCAAGTGCTATTCTGCAATTGCGTGGCTCTAATTCCTGGCATTTGGTTGGCTGGAGTTCATCAGGAATTGCTGTGTCTTCGATGGACAGAAATAGACAGTGCGACAGCTGTGCTGCCTGGCAGACTGCACAATATTAAGCTTTTATGGCTCTTTGGTTTGATTCCCACTAGCAACCACCGTATTATCCGTGGTCGAGACAGGTTAGCACCTGCTAAAAGCAATTTCTCATAAATTAGTTTGTGTCAGCTTTTGAATGGCTGCTACTTAAGCCTGAGGTCTGCCCATGGCATGCAGAGCCACTCCTCCTCGTGCAGATGGCCACAGACCCACAGCTGTGCATTGCAGTGGGGCCGCCCGCGGAACAATTGGGGCAGTGTGTGAGGGTGCCGGGTTGTGTGGGGTGCCGACATGGGGACCCACACCTGTGCTGGGCAGATGGCTGATGTACTCCTTCTCTTCGGGGTATTGTGAGGGCCTGGCGTGGATGAGGAGAACATGATGTTACTGTTTGTGTGAGACCATGGGAATCCCTTCAGGAGCGGGGCCAGCAGGGTAGCTCACTGCAGGAGGCAGAGCCCATGCCTTGCCCTACATCCCTGAGCAGCCAATGGGACCTATTGCACTTTGCTCTGGAAAAGGTGTTCTCTGTCGGAAG
The DNA here is from genome assembly GCA_030625065.1 of Alectoris magna. Taxonomy (NCBI): domain Eukaryota; kingdom Metazoa; phylum Chordata; class Aves; order Galliformes; family Phasianidae; genus Alectoris; species Alectoris magna. The sequence continues at coordinate 8,339,387 of CM060576.1, read as the reverse complement.
TCAGAACGCCTGTGGTTCAGAACTGACTGTTGCACAAATGCACAGGTCAGTCAGGTACATGCTGAGCCTTGGCCATTATTTTTACATACTGTATTTCCAGTGCAACACTTGGGCTCTACTGAGCATCTCAGACCAGATCCAGCTTTCAGTTGCCGCTACTGTGAAGATAAGGATGGTCCTTGAGAGTAAAGTGTGAATCACGGCTACAAGGATTCAGGTTCCTCTCCAAATTCTGTTGTCACCCAGCTGCTGGTTGTGCCCAATCCACATGCATCTCCAGGAACTACCTACAGAGAGCCATGAGCAACAGCTTTGCAGCCACCGCCACTGACCTTGACACAATCGAGATGTTTCCAGGGTGGCACACACAGATGGAACATTTCCTTGACACAGACAGACCTTACATTACACAGAGTCCGACAGGTCACTGTAAGTGCTTTGAATCAATAAGGCATCTCATGAGAGCCCATGCAGCCCCTGAACTGGAATGAAATCTGATCTTGCAGCTCAATGTGTTACAACAATTTTTCAACTGCATTGAAAACAAGGGGCTTCGGGGCAAGCAGTCATCTCTCCTGAGGAAATGGCCAGAAAAGGATGAGGTTTAAACAGGGCATGTTCAGCATCAGCAAGCTATTATGTGAACAGACCATTTGGAAAAGACCAAAAAGTAACAGTTGTGAATGGGGAGCAGAAACAAACATGATGCTGGTTCGTTGACCAACAGTGGTCAGAGCACAATGATAGCAGGACACATTTGCCGGTTGTGGAGATTTCACATCTTCTGCAGGTGTCACACTGCAGACCACGGGTCTCCATGTGTGCTACTGAGCCCCCATCCTTGCCTTCCTCCAGACAAAGCCCCATCCCAAAAGCTCTGGTCCCAAACAGCCTGCCAGCACACCTACTCTTACTCATTTTGTCACTCCAGACTTCCTTCTTCACAGATGGGGTTGTTACTGCCTCAGTTTTCATCTCCAGAGGAAAATTTTCTCCATTTTAACTTACTTAAAGTTAATTCTTCTCTATTTTCAATTCTTCTTTTCTTCTATTCTTTTCTATTCTTTACGCTTCTATTCTTCTTTTCTACTTTTATTGTAACACGGCTATTTCTTTAGCTGTTGGAGAATGTAGTTAATATTGCTCAAAGGCTTAGTTAGGTTTCCACCTGAGGGGAGGCTGAGCAGACCTTATACCCTTCCCCAGGGGTGGGGAGAAGGCAACATATTTTTCCAGGAAAAACATGAATTAAATTCTGAACAGTTTCAAACTGACATTTAGCTAAGAACCAAACTGGATTGATCAGTGGTAATTTAGTAGATAAGAGCAGGCCTGTGGTACTAGAAAGGGTTAAAAAAAAAAGAGGAAAACTCACTAGAGCCAACTTCATCTGTCATAGGCAAGCTGATTACAATCAATAGACACTTAATGGTCTCTCAGAGTCCCAGCTGGGCAATCAGCAATAGCATTAAGCAAAGACGCACTGTAAGCCTGCTTCTTCAGTGGAAGTGACAGAAGAGAGAAATAAGAAACCAAATTATATTTTTAGATCCAAATTCTTTTCTCATTAATACTGCATGAATCCTACTGCCACTGCTAAAAACTGAACACGTGTCACGGAGTTTTTCTTTTCTTTCTGCAATTTTCTGACTTTTTTTTTTCAATTAAAATAAATTCTTTCTTGGTTTCAAACAACTGTAATAAAACCTGCTAAAGTCAGGAGGTAAATACACAAGTGCCAGTGACAGAAAGAGTGGCCGTTGGGGTATTCCTTTAACAATGAAATAAATCAAAAATAATTATTTTGAATGCCCTGACTTCATCACGATTCATATTTTCACTTTCTCACCCCTAAAATACAGCAGGCATTATCCCAGACTTTCTGAAGATAGAAAATAGCATTAAAAATAAGGGAAAAAAAAGGAAATCTTTCAGTATGTCTCTTATTTTGTTCATGGTGTCATTTCTGAAGGAGAATATATTAATCAGGGATAAGTTCTCTGTTTCATTAAGTAAGTATGACACTGCTGCATGAGAATGTCATGGAATGACAAAATTATACAACAATGGCTGTCTCCACAGGGAGCTCACAACGCTTTTCTTGGGAGCTGGAGCAACTCCACTATCTTGCACAGATTTACCTGATTGTCCTATTTTTTTCCCACAGTTTGTGACCTGCTATTGGGCAAGTTTTGACCTGTGATTTTGTATAAAGACTAAAAATGGGGATTATATTTCCAATAATACACTCTAAACCTGCACTGCTACTGCTTTTCTTATCTTTGATCTACCGTATAAAGCAATTTAAAATCTGTCCTGACCAAGCTTAGTTTCAAAAAATTTTAGCAATTGAACTGGTGGTGAGCTCTGAAAAGCAGGAGCAACAACTCGCTAGTAAATACCTAATAAATCACTTTATCTGAAAGAGCTGTCAGTGAGTTAGAGGCCGTGTTTCTCTGCAAAATCTTATCTAAGAAAGAGGTCTTTATAATGGCTTTATTAAATACCATGGAAAACGGAGAGTCCTCCAAACTGATCAGCCACAAACAAGAGGCCGAGTCCCAGGCCACTGATGCAATTCTGTTTACAGTATGGGTTGCTGCAATTATTCTAGCCATGGCATTTCTGCTCTAAAACCCCTTTTCTTCCTCTGCCAGAATGAGTTTTGCAAGTAAGTATAAAAGATGGCACTGAAACAGCTTTTAACATATTGACTGTGTTAACCAGGTCTGCCTAGAAAGGTTTTAGGTATGAAAGTGATATTAAAAGCAATCCTGAATGCTGCCTCCTTGCTCCTAATTGATTTACATAAGAGTTTATACGACTCCAATTTGATAAACATTACATGAAATGCAAAAGGATTCATAGGAAAGATTTTTACAGATCTCCATTTGCTCCCATTTATCAGCAGAGTCAGAGATCAGATAGAAGCCCAGAAGGAGAGGCAGTGAAAGACCAGGAGATCCTGTGTCAGAAGTACTGAACATCAGATCAAGTTTATAATTTCTGATAGGCTGCTCTTAAAGATTTCTCTGCTTCCCAGTACAACAGGCATGGGCAAACTGGAACAAGTCTGGCAAAGGGCAACAAATATGATTGAGGGACTGGAGCGTCTGACTTACTAAGAGAGGCTGACAGCTGGGGCTTCTTGTCATGGCGAAAAGAAGACTCCTGGAGGACTTCAGTAGTGTATACAAATGCCCAAGGGGAAGCAGACAAACAGATCGGTGGAACCCAGTGACAGAACAAAAGGTAATGAGCACAAGTTGAAATTAATACCAAAAAAACCCACTTCAATTTAAACATAAGAAAACCACTTTTTACAGTGAGGGTTGGCCAGACACCGGCCCAGGCTTCCCAGAGAGAACTGTAGGGTTTCCACCCTTGGAGATGCTCAAAATGCAAATGCATATTGCCTTGAGGAACCTGCTTTGGGCAGGCCTGCTCTGAGCAAGGTCTGAGCTAAATAATCCCCAGAAAGCCCTTCTAACCTCATAATCTCAAGATTCTGTCATACAGTTGGGGTCTCAGCAGCAAATAGCCATGTTACTTTGACTTACTCCATCTGAAAGGATGGATTGTAGCAAGAAACTGAAGGCAGAAGATAGAAATAGTTTTTGTTACATTCTTGAGTCTCCAGACCTATTTGATGGTACTGAAAATATGTTGATAAATTATCAGTTGTTACTAACAGTTAAACACAGTGGCAGCACTATAGAGAAGTATTTTCATTCTAAGCATGCCATGGGTGTCTGTATGCTAATGACAATAACCTACATCTGGGTATAATTGTCATTATTAATACTAATGTAAATGAAACATTAATTCTTGTTAAGAGAATAAGCTATGAAATGTTTTAAGAGCAGAATTGCTACAATAAAAGCAAATGGGTTATTTCTTTGTAACTCGAAGTCTCACAGAAGTACAGAAACATATCTTATGGCTTTACAAATCTGTGATAATTTCCTTCAACTTTTACTTTTATTGCCTTGTCATTAAATTCACATTGAGTTCTTAAAACAAGAATGTTTAAAACAGATGTGGCTATTAAAGTTACAATATGAATTTTACAACCCTAAACTTTATGACATTGAAAAAAAATTTCAGCCACCAAAGTCAGAGACAAGAATAGAAGCAGAAGGCAATCCTGAATGTGACAGATTTCTGTAATTACCAAAAACTCAAGCTAACATGATGCACAAAGTCTATGTTGAGTAAGTCGGTGCTCAGAAAGAAAATAATTTAAAAAAAATCATGAATCATCAAAATTGAATAGCAAACAAACAAGAAGTACAGCAGAGGTGAAGGGTCTTAGTCCTACTTCTGTTCTTTACCATTTTGCTCTCCCGATCTACTTTAGAGATCTAGATAGTTTGCTGCCTGGTGATCTACAGAGTGGCTTCGAATCAGTCCTAAGGCAAAGAGTCATTCTAACAAAAATCATAATTTTCATTATGTTTTTGAGAAGAAATCACAGATCCATCTAAATGTACTATCTAAAAAAATACAGCAGCTGTCTCCTGTTTCACCAGAAGTCCCACTGCGTAGACAGACAAATAGAAACATAGACATAGTCACTTTATGCCTTAAAATAATTCATATTAAGAGTAGGAATAATCTCTTGCAGCATATTATTCCACACAGCGTGTTTTCTGAACATTCACATGAATGGCTCCATGCTATTCCTCACTCCCTGGATTTGGGTTTGTGTGCTACAGCCCTTCAGCAGTGTGCACACATTTCATTCGTTCCTTGTCAGCAGAAAACATGTTGAATCTTTAGCGGGGTTACATCATGACTATCCCAGGTGTGAGAGGTAGAGAACTAACTTTAGATTTGCTTTTTATCTTGTCTTTCTCTCAAGCTTTCATCACTTTTCCAGTACTATAGATCTCTAATGCTTTGATCCTCCTTTCAGCTGTGTTTTACTATTTTCCAAGGTGATTCATACCAATAATCATTTGCTAAATTTAAAATCTGCATATTTCAGATACTGTCTGGCTGACTATCTTACAAGAAAATATCTATAATTTGGTTTAAAACCTGCCCTCTCTTTGTAGTTTAATCATAGTAGTTGTTCTTCATATATCCAGTATGTAATCAATTTCAGCATTTTAGTGAGGGTTTGAATCTTGTGCTCAAGGAAACTTGAGATCCTAGATCAAAATAGCCTCCAGTGAGACCAAATCAACTCCCTGCATGGTGTGGCTCCCTACATCAGAGAGAACGTTGTGAAGTTTGCCTGTTGGGTTTCTGTGGGACATGTATTTGAAAAGAGTGGTACCACCTGTTTAATCTACACAATCAAGTGGTTGTATTTACATACTTTCTGTTTTTAATTGGATCGATGTTTTTCTTTGCTCTGGTCTCCTCTGGCTGTATCTGAAGAGCAGCAGACACATCCCTGAATCATGCTGCTCAGAGCTGCTTCTTCCTCCAGCTCTCCTGGAAGACTTTTGCTTCTGTTTTACTAAGGACTGACTTTCCACCCTTGTGCTGGTCCTTAATTTCATTGCTTTCTCTCTCATGCGCTTCACAGTCTAACTTCAGTAACTCCTCGTGCTTGCTATTCCCACAGTATCAAGCTCGTCTTAGAGAATGCAGCTCTGTCATTCAGCCACATTATTACGTATGCTGTTGGCTGCAGCAGAGCAAACCCTTTGCCTCTTGTCTTTCGGCTGTCTCAACCTCCAGCTCCTCTTCACCAGAGGCCACATTACCTCACGGCTTCGGCAGCCCGTCCTGTGATCTTCCCACTTCCCTTCGGACTGATCTCAGTGCTGGCCAGGTAACTTTCCATATTAGCAACTAATCTCTCTGTTCCCATATGGCTGGGGTCAGTCATCGTTTCCATGACTTATTTGTTTCAATATCCGTATAAAGTGAGGAAGTCCTTGGCATCAAGTAGCTTTAAATGATGTCAGGGGTCAGCAGAGTCTTTGTTCCTGCACCGTAAAAGTTCCCCCGTGCCTGCTCTCACCTCCCGACACTGCCCTGTAGCAAACAAGGGGGTAGCACAGGTGTCCTTCCTTCTCATTTAATTTATTGCAGACATTATTATATTCATGGCAGTTCCGCTAAAAATAACATGTTCCCTTTCCTATCAGCCAAGATATAGGTGCTTGAGAACTTTGTAAGCTGGGAGGGCACTTTGTAGGGCTTGCTGATAAAGTATAGCTTGCGCATTCAGCATCAGAGTGTCAGCAAATCTTAAATGTCTCAGAATTTGGATCAGCAATGAAGGGGCACAAAGGCAAAAGAGGAGAAAATAGATGTTTAATATGACCTCATAATAAACCAAAAAAGCAGAAACCCAGCTCCATTAAGGAACATATTCATCTCTGTCTGATGGCTGTGAGTCCGTTATGCTCAGGTCTATTGAAATCTATTGAAAATTATTTTAAACTTATTTTCCTAAAATTCCTCCCTCATTGCTGTGATTGGTGTAAGATCTACTAATAAGAATGCCTTTACAAATAAGGGGTATATATGTCAGCAGCTTGGCTCCTCTATCATCTAGACGTGTTCAGAGTAGGACCGGATGTTTCTTTGATTAATATTAATGCTTGATTAGGGTATTAAAATTGATCATGGGTAGAAGTAAGCCATCACATAGGAGAAAGCATTATTTGAGACAATTAGATACTGACAAAAGAATACAATCTAACAGGCTTCTTAATATTTTTTATAATTTATTGTAGCTAATCTATATGCAACTTGCATGCAATAGCATAACACTAGTATTAAAAAGTCAGAAATCTCTCTTTTGTTAAGAGTTTTAAACTAGATGATCTTTGAGGTCCCTTCTAATCCAAGCCATTCTGATTCTATATTATATGAAGTCACATAAACACTGAAAATCTTAAATAGCCTCTCGACATCTACAAGTCTAGCTATAGCATGCAGCTTCAGAGAAAGTATTTCTTCCTTGAAAGTACCATCAGCTCCCATTCACAAATAGTTTGGACATGATATAGCAGTGACACTGCTTCAAATGACACATCCCCCTGATTTTGCAGATGTGCTGCATAACTGGCTGCTGCCCAAGAAGAAATACACTCTGCTCGGAGCAGTGAAAATAGCTTTAATCCAGAAAGCCAGAGTGCCTCCTCCCTAGAGCTGCAGAAAGCAGAGCATGAGCTGTGTTCATCAGCACTGACCTGCATGTTTTCATCAGCAACAAGAAAAGATGGGGCATCATCTACAGTAATACCAGATGGGGAATCTTCCAATGTTTGCTTTTATGTTTGGAGAAGACATGTTGGAATAAATTCCACCTGCTCTTTCAGTACAGGTTCAGGAGGTAGTTGAGGCTCTTCTGGTCACAGGACTACGGTCTGTGAAAGTTTTTCGTCACATTAGGCAGATCAAAAAGCGTTGCCACTTAGATCCTGACGTGCTCACCAACATAGGTGATGTCTTTGAAGCTTAGGAATATTGTGGAGGTAGCAATCTCACATGTCTTTCACTGGGAAGTTCTTGCCCCATCCCCTTTTTAGTAAGAAACTGAAGCTCAGTGCTGTCTGGGTCTTTTGCCTAGCACTATACTTTGCCTAGCTCTAACTCATGAAGTTCAATAATGTTTGTCTGCAAATAGTCACTGGAGACTTGAGGAAGCTGAGCAGCTATCTTCTCTACTTAGTTGTAAAAGGGAACTAATAATATGATTGACTATTGCAGCATTGATGCAAAGATGATGTAATTGACTTTAGGAAGCATTCAGATATGATGGTGATGCCACTGCGGAAATGTACACAAGTAAATTAAGTTTATATTCCAGCAGCATTTGAATAATGTGCAGTACAAAACATCTGGGACCTCATATTAAAAAGGGATATAACTATCCTGAATAGCCGGTGAGCATCCAGTGGATGAGGCATTACAGTATAATACAATTATGATTTAAGTGAATCAAGGGGTTGTACGAAACTTACAACCTTAATTCTCAACTGTTGCACTTCCTGAGTTCGTCATCTTTAATTAAATATTTCAACAGAATTTGTGAAATGTAAATTAAGTTTTGTGCATACTTTAATGAGTTAAATGAGCATGCATGCAGCTACTACTAGATTGTATCTGTTATCCTAAAACTTTCATCTAAGGTACATTAGAACACATCAGAGAAAGTAGAGGTGTGCGTGAGACACGGAGAAAAACATGCATCCATTTCTTGCATCAGCAGTGGTTTTGAGAAATTCCTTTAGGCCTCAGCTCTGCTTCAAAATTCACATTGAACAGCTCTCCAGTTTTACTCAGCTTCCCTGGTTAATGCACTCATGTGAAATGCATGCAGGAGAACTTGATAGTGTATGAAACTAATCTGGTTTCACGTTCTGTCATGGCCTCCAATCCAAGCACCACCCTGCAGAAAGATTTGTGTACCTATGGTCCATTCTTGTGTTGTACCACTGAGCAAAGGCTGGAACAGACAGTTTAGACACACGATGATTTGATTATGATAATTTAAGCCAAGCTTAACCTATGGATTTGGGCCTTGTTGTACTCCGCAGCTGAGTGATAACCAGAGTAGACACTCTCTCATACAAGAACTGGGAAACACTCTTGGAAGATCCTGAGAAATGAAATACCAGAGCAGTAAATGGAGTCTTTTTCAAATCATCTCCAATATGGAATTAAAACCTGCAGAGCACCAGAAATCAAAACTGCCTGCAAAGAGAGATCGTCAGTCTGATTTGGGATAAGGCCTTCCTGGAGTATTTAGTCTTTCTTAGAATCCCTTCATATATCAAAATGAATGCATGTTACAAGTAAGTGTAGTTTAATTAGAATCCAGTTACTAATTTTAAAGTTTGTTGTGTATTGTGTGTGAGTTACTTCAGACATGTATCTTCATCTCATATTATTCTGTAGGCCTAAGTCAGATCTTATCAATATTTGTAATACCCCACTCTCTTAACAAGTTTAAGCAGGTGAATTTAGTGACCTTGGATATGTATAACTGACTCTTCAGTTTGTTCATTCTCCATTGTTTTGACTCATTCAGGCTAACAGAAGTAAAACTCAGTAAAAACTTATTTTTGGCATGAGAGGCAGTGGATCTGACCGAATACAGGAAAACAGTGGACTGACTAAAAGAGTTCCATTATTACATGGTCATTTTGAATGTTGAACTTCACTTTCAGCCAAAGAACATGCTTAAGAAAATAAAGCTTGAATATATTGTTTCCACATTTGCAAACCACTAACATAAGAATATTTTTGAGCATCCTAAATATTCAGCATTTTTGGCTATGACTCTATCTCAGTCACCATCTCCAGTGCCAGGTTTATTTTTAAAGGGCAGCCCAGTTCCTGCTCCTTCAGGTTTATGCAGACAGCTGTTTTGTTTTGCTCTTCCCATGCTATGAAAAATCTGTCATTTGGTATTTAATTCTAGCACCTAAGTGGCTCTCTTGAGACAGCAGAGGAGCCTCTGACAAATCTGAACCCATCAAGATCCCCACGTAGGTTTAAAAAACCCCAAAGTGAAGGCTAAAGCAAAACAGCAGGTCAGGAAGCTCAAAGGCTTGTAGCATTGATTTCTTTGGCACAAAAAACACTGCATTAGTCCAGTCCATACTCTGATTTAAATGGAATTATCCTGAGGTAAAAATAAAGGAATGTGGTGGTGAATTAAGCTCATTGTCTAGATTTAATACAAAGCTGAGATGAAGACGTGGGGCTGCTTGTGATGCAAGGTGTAAATGAACAACATGCGTGAACAAGGCCTGATCTGTTCCTTATGGTGCTCACTATACTTTATGTCAGGTATTCATATGCACAGCTCCCGAGGCCACTCAGGACTCATCTGTTCTGTAATAAAAAGATTTGGCTGCTACATTAGGATCTTAGAGAACAATTGGAGCCAAATGGTATGGTAAGACGCCACCATTTCTCTGTCGGAATTTGGAAGAAGCTACATCTAATTGAGAGTGTTTAGAGATTATATTTGTCAATGCGTACTTCGGAGCAATTTACTGTTTTTTCACCTAACCCTTTCACGTAGCTGCCCAACGGCTGCTTTTCATTTTCTCACCCTTGGTGAAGGTTTAAGGGCTGGAAGTCTGCTGCTGCTGCTTCCCCTATCCTTGCTATCCAAAGCAAGAGATGTTTCCCTGCCCTAAATAATTCATAGAAAGCAGGGGTTGGCTGACTAGTCACACAGCCAGCCATATTTCAGGCAGGGAGAAGCCGCGTGGAGATACCAGGAAGAGGAAAGGCACAGAGGGTGCTAAGAGAGAGAGGAAGATCAGCAGCTCGTCCATCTTGCACCTAACACGGCTTTCAGCAAATATCACCCCACTGTGTTTTATCTCCCGCAGAAAACTGATGGCAGGTGACCTAGCCACGAGGAAAGGCTCAGGACCACAACCTCATGTACCAGAGCATTGAGCGCATCAGCTATCAATGTGAGCCAGAGGCTCACCAGACCTTCTGGGTGTCCTGGAACAGGGTGGATGCATACTTGTGGGAACAAGGTCTGTCAGTTAGACTCACACTTCTGTGAGTTTTCATGCACATGAACCACTTTTGAAGAGGGATTCATAAGACAGATAGGGCTGAGACCAACTATCCGCTGGAATATGCTGTGTATTTGCCCTAGTGCTGTGACATCTGAAGTTCTCCTTAAAGAAACACTTCTAATATCATGTCAGTAGATAATGAGATAGGATCTAATTTGAAATACAAGTATACTGAAAATGACAGTTAGGAGGATGATCTAAACCCTTAAAGGCTGAAAGAGAACATCAGTACTGCTTCAGACACCAGCTCACATTTTCTTATACGCAAGGATCCTCCTTATGATGCTGGAGCTGCAGCTGGGGCGTACATGAAACTCCCAGAGGTGCAAGTGGCACTTTTCAAGGCAGCTGCCTGCCCTTACAGGATACCCCTTCTGGAGATTTCCACATCTCACTACAATCTAGCTGAGTTTTAAGCAGCAACTTAGCTGTAAAGGGGCTTCTCACTGTGTTTCACAATACTTGGCACCGACCGCTCCAACAGTGAGCACACACACCCTAAGAAAAACACAAGTTCAGCCATAATTTCCTGTCTTTCTGTTTCTGCTTTTCAGGGTTATGCATACCATTACCTAGAACTTATCAGTGTTGTGAAAGACACTGACCGAGTGTAATAACTTCGGGAACTCATCTCACTTTAAAAATCTTCCCCTCCCAAGAAGTTTTCTGTGTTATTTTATAAGCACCAGAAGCAAAAATGCTTCAAATGGACAGCAGCAGCGTGATCTGCCTTTGAGTTCCCATTGTCAAATGCAGGAGGCATTTGCTGGGTAGCTCTCAAACACACCACAAGATTTAACCAGAGAAACTCAAGTTCATGCCCTCTTTTGCAAGAGGTATATTCCCCAGTAAGGCTAGGCAAACCTCCAGAGAAAACTCATCGCTGCTGTGGAGCAAAAGTGAGATGCCAAATGTTTTAATGCTGGAAATGTCCCTACACTCCTTGCTCCTGGGCTTCCTGGTGGCTGCTGGCCTGCAGGGACAGGACTACAGCCCATGCTCAGGCATTTACAAAGCATGGGGCATTGCTGTGGGGCAGCAGCGGTCCTCTCAGCATCACATCTGGCAGCAGACCAGGCAGAGCCCCTTGGTGAGTCTTCCAGAAACCCTGGAACCCCATCATTGACAATAGTTGTAATAAGTATTCTTAGTTCTATGTATGTTCTTTTGTTAGACAAATAGCTTTAATTTGGATATAGCTGTTTAATTAAGAGACTGGTTTATTTGGAAAGCCCACTGTATTCCACAAATAATGCTAATGTTATACCAGTCCAACTATAAAACTATCAACTGTGAAGGCAGAGAAGAGAGAGATTCTGTTATCTTTGCTCAACTGAACTAGCACTTCTCTAAAAATGGCCCCCTGGAAATGGACAGCTAATGAATGTGAAAAGTATAAGCAGTAAAATAATGCCCAAATAATGTGAAAATCTATTCAGTAATAATAAAAATGAATGTCAAGAGTGATAACGTTCAATGTCAATAATGAGCAAGATATGCTTCTTTTTGAAGGAAAAACATCTGCTTTCTTTTATTTTTTTTTTCCTGAACACTGTGAATATAGTTGGCCTTGCCTGGGTAGGCAGAAAGGGTTTCATTGCTCTAGTAATGCCTTCGTTTTCCTGCTGACCCCTTGGATCATTTAATTGAGCTCCTTTTCAAGCCAGTATGTAGGTAAACTGCATGCATAATTAGCCAGCTGGGTTCCTTGCCAAGAGTGTGTCATTTAGTATCTATGAGTGCCAGCAGGGTCAGGCATGACACATGGTGTGTTTCTGAAAAGCAAACAACCTTAAGGTCTTGTCCATAAAACATGGAACAAGTTTCAGGACTGTATCGGGCTCTTTCAGTGGTTTCTCATGCATGACCAGAGGTGTGGATTTTATGTGCAACTCATAAAGAAAACTCTCCAATTTGCACGCCACAAGCACTAGCAGGTGATGGCTTAGAGTAGCAGAGGAGGTGAAAAAAGTTTGGCAAAGACATTAAACTGCATGTGCATGTAAAGAATACACTTTTCCATTTAGTGCAGGCATCAACTGCCATGTGATGACTTAAGTAACTAAACAGCAGGTTTGAAACCTGGTCAGGAATCACAGCTTCATAACCCAGCAGGACTGCCTCAGTCCTTTGGGAAATCAAATTTTAGCAGGCTACTTATAAGTGCATTTTTATTTGCATGAAATACTCCAGGAGGATGCACCCTTTGCTGTCAGTGCAATAGCAGCAATTTGCACAAGCACCAGAGAGTTAATGGTGCCCTGGCCATGAGACTGCTGGCACAAGATCCTGCATGGATTTTGTGGAAGGGTGTGCGTAAATGAACTCCAGGCATCGCTGCAGCCACTTGAAAAGCACTCGTAGTAACAGAGCTGCAGAACGTGTTTCTCCCTTTCCTGGAAATTATCAGTCACTATAGGGTCTGAAGCAATGACACACACTGAGATTTATCTGAAACTGCTGAACACAGAGACTGTTTCCTGACCACAGTAGAATAATTTAATGCATTGTTGTTATACTAGCACTTCCATCATGTCACTCTTAATCCAAATATCTGCCTTCCCTTTAGTTCATTTCCTTCCAAAATCCATATGAGACCCGTGTACGTGATAAAGTGTTACCTGCCTGTGCACAGTGAGAAGCCATCAGACATGGGCTGCCTCAAGGGCTTCCATTCCCGTCGGTTCATAGAAGCATAGAATCATTAAGGTTGGAAAAGACCTCTAAGATCATCTAGTCCAACCATCCACTTACCACTAATGTTGCCCACTAAACCATGTTCCTAGTATCACATCTGCTCTTCCTCTGGGCCAGCTGTGCCTGCTCCCCCGAGAGCTGTCTGCTCCATCCAGGCAATTGCCAAGTCCGTTGCAGTTAAATAAACACTCATTCTGATGGGAAGGACTTACACTTCATGTGAGAAACAGAACACACAAAGCACTCAGAAAAATGGTAATCAAGAACGATGGTGATATTCATACCCCAGCTGTGACAGACATAAAGCCAAGCCCCAGACAGGGATCCCAGGGCAGTTTGGGACTCACTGGGCACTCAGACAGCACCTCTCACTGCTCACAAGATCCATAAAAACATACACCAAATACCTGGGCACTGCCAAAGCATGCAGGCAGATGGGGAGCAGGGGATGTTTACAGGATGGCAGTACCTCAGGATGCCCACACCATCGCTCATAGCTGACACCTCCTCACTGCAGACACATTGGCCAATTTGCAGATGAACTGGCAAACTTGTAGGTTCAAATTTGATAGCTGCCATATCTGCTAAACTCAGAACTGCTGTTTCTTTGTATTTCTTGATATTTGAATCTTTCAGAATCTTGCATCTAAGTTTTTCTGCACAAGGATAGCTTGTTACCCCCAGCATGCTTGCTTATGTGAGGTATGTGGAAATGCTGATAAATTTATCAATTCCAGAAGCTGGAGATTATGAAGAACACTGGGTGCTATGAGACTCTCAGCACACATAAGTTTTTTGCCCAAAAGGGCAGCTGAGTTTACACCACATCCACTGGAGACCACTCCACAACAGGATCCTGTGTACTCCTGTTGCTGTTACTCAGCAGTTTTGTATTTTCACTACAGAGTCACTCCTTTCGTATCATTCTTGACATCCCACCCAGAGGAAATACAAAGTATGGCAGTTTCTCAATTCTCCATAGCACACAGGGTTATGAGATTAATACGTTTTTGTGGTCCGCTTAAGATTATCACATGATGGTCTTCAGGAAATGAAAGGGGCTGGTTTTCCACATTTTTAAGCATACACCAATAATTATTAAAAAAAAAAAAAAAATACAACTCTCCAAACCTCTTGTTTAACAAAGAAGATACTGTTTTGAAGATAGAAATATAGAAAATAAATTAATTTTCTCCTATGACCTCATTAAAATTGGATTTAAGTTTCAACCCAAAAGAATTGTAGAACAACACTCGTCTCTTGCCCTTGAATCTCCATCTATCGAAGCTGCTCTATTAATTACTCTCCCTGCCAGAAAGCATATTTTGACTGGCCCGTGAGCTCAGCAGACAGTCTCTCCCCAGAAGCTTACATGAGGGCCATTTCCTTGTTCATTTCATCTTAGCAAAGAGGGTGTTTCCACCCATATCATTTTAAATCAAAGTGCTCTTGACTCAGACACAATTGTTCACATTGATGGACAGATGGGGATTTGATCCCAACCCAAAGAAACAAAAGAGTGAAAAGGGCAGTGCCTCTCTTATCTTCAGTGAATGAACAAGATAAGCCATAACCTGTTTTCTTCTCACCATACAACAAATCCAGTGTGTGCTCTCAGCACTGCCACAGATTCCCATCTTGTAATTTTTAAAGCAAGACATATACAGCCTGAGGGAACAAATTACTCTTCTGTATTCAACATGCTTCAGTGCCTTCAGAGGGCTGTGCTTGAGAAATACACTTACTTTGCCTGGCAGAAAAAGCCTTAGAAAACAAAGGAGAGGGCTCTCTGTGATGAAAGTCAAGTTCATCCCAAAATCAACAAATGAAAGCAGTTTGGGAAGCTGGACATGCTCTGGTGGAAAATTGTCAGGACTCAAGCTTACTTTTGAATTTTGAATTATTTTTCTGTACTATCTTGAAGTACTGCTGTCTGAAAGGAGTTTGAAATCAGCAGGACTCAGAATCATGCACATGAATGTTACTGTTGGGAACCTGAGCAGAGAACAGAGAAGCCCTCCTATTTCCTCTTACCACTTCTGTCTGTTAAAATCTCAGCTCTTTGGGAAGGCACTATTTTCTCATGTCAGTATACAGGAGAATGAGATCTCAAATGCTACTGAAGCAGAAACATCAACCATAGATGTGGGTCTCTATGAATAAGACAGAGTGGCTTACTGTCTGATACCCTCCTGCAGCTGTGTCAACTGCCTGTGCAATAAATCATAAGAGCGTAGGCCTCTGCTCCATTGCAAAACAGTGACATTAATTTAATAATCATGAGATTTTTAAAGTTATGAACGTTGAGAGATTTGAGAATTCTACTCAGTATGCATGGGTTCTGGGCTATAAAAGCAGTGAAACTGGAAAGTTACCCTACCAAAGAGGGAAAAGGGAAAGAAAGAAAACAGATTTTTGTGTAATGGCCTCTCTTCTGAAACAAAAAAGAAACCCACAAACAGTAAATTTATTTTTACAGAGCTAGGAAATGGGCCTCTTTTTATATTGAATATTTGAAAAATCACATCAAATGCTCCATTTGAATTTACTTTTCCCCGTGTATTTGCTACATAAAGATCTTCGTAGAACTGCAAATGCCAAATAAAGATAATGTTTCTATTTCTCCGACGGCAGCACTTCAGTAAGCAGCCTGTGGTACTTTTTTTGCAACAAAGCACTTTTCAGTGTTATTCTTTTTGAGGAAACTCACACATAGTCGTCTTTGTGAGAACTTTTGTTTAGGAACAGTCAAATTACAAAACAGATCCTCCTGGATGTTAATAAGAAAATTGCTTTACGCAGAGAATGTAAATGGTATTTATCTTCCCCCTGTCTCTGTTGAAAATATCCAATCTGAATGCCATTTGGGGGTAAGGATTCTTCTCTTTTTATACAATTGAAATATTCCTATGCATCTAACTCCTCCATTCAGAAGTCCAAACTTCAGTTTAGTTTTTGGTGTGTTTGTCTGTCAAGCCAAGTATGCAAAAACATATACAGGCATTAAGTGTTGTTTTAACATACGTGCAATTGCGTGGGTGACACCAATCCTTTTGTTGGTCAGAGAAGCTCAATGCTTTGCAATTCTGAAAATCTAATTCCCATACAAATTCTACCGACTATCTTCCTTACTAACAATTGTCATAACAACAAAACCAAACAAAAGTTTATTTATGCAATGCCAATTAACTAAGCCTCAAAAACAAACAACAACAGCAAAAATTATGTACGCTCCCTGCAATTGATTTGGTTGTGTCTGGTCTGGAACTAAATTCCCCTGATACTCCAGTTTTATGACGGTGTGATGTAGTGGTAAATCTGGGCCATACTGATGATCTAAATCAGAATAACCGGCATGTTTTTCATTTCAGAAGCAAAGAAAGTTTGCCAGTTTCAGCACTTCCTGGCCGCCAAGAACATTTACTGAAAATCAGTGGTCTGTCCAAAATCTAATGTGAGCAGGAGTCATAGTGCAGCTGTTCAGAATCCGTACTGTTTCCTAGGCAAAGTTTCTAAGCCCTTTCAGTCCTTTAGTGTAATAAAAATGATTAATGGCCTTGAACACTGTGAACCAAGTGTTTTGAAGTGTAACCTGCTACTTGTAATGTACTCAGTATTTCTGGTCTGTATTGTACAGGGCATACAGGGCCTCTGGAAGCTGATGTTAAAACTGGCAGCCCTTGAAATGAATAAGGAAAGGCCCATGAATTCTGACTGCAAAATCATTTTTACCCAACAAAGACATTATTTTCTATCAGCTCATACAGGCAAAAAAATAAGTGAGTGTAAATACATATAAATAGATATTGTAGGAGAGCAATGTTGATATCACACAAACCAGCAAATGATCCATCTCACTCAGGACAAGCACTTGCTGTAAAAAGGATCTCAACTTGCGGAGAATCAGAGAAGTGCCAGTTCTTCTCAGAGACTGTATGCAGCACAGGGAGCCTTGGAAGCCTAACAGAACAAGTTTTTCCACCTGGACCTTCTCATGTGAACTTGAATATCTTTTGTAGTTACCTTCCAAAGGAACTGCTCTGTACTTCTGCCCCTTTCACGTAAAGTCTCAGCTATAAGTGTGACCCTTAGAGCTGGTTTGCTTGATGTCAAGAGTCTGTAGATTCACCCAGACTACAGTATCCAGTGAACCACAATAAAATGCTGGTGACAAGACACCAGGTACCTGATGTGGGCAATGGCACAGGTTCCTGCAGGGTGTCTGGACTGCTGCTTGCATTTCTCCATCTGACTGTTGGGTGTAATAGAATCTCGGCAAAGCATTACAAGGAACATTTAATTAACATTTACAGAGAGGTGATGTGTTAAACACTCTTATGAAATCTCTTATTCTAAATTTACCGGCCTTATATGCAATATTATTTTTGAGACAGCATACTGTATTCATTATATTTTTCAAGTGGTGTAAACAAGGCAGTAGATGTTCTCAAATTGCCACAGGTCAGATGGAGATCTTACCATACTACTTCACACAGTTTGGAATAACTTCACGAAAGTCCCCAGTTATTTTGCTTATTACACAGCAGATGAGCAAACCTCCTGGGTGAATGCTGGGCTCTGCCATAGACAGCAGACACTTGTCTGCCCTCTACCTAAGGACATAAAGGGCAGCCTGCTGCCTGAACATCCACTGCACAACTGCACAGTAGTGAGAAAAAGGTGCACACCAACTGAAAGTAAAAGTTAGATCATAAAAGGTCACATTTTTTGAGCATAAGGGAACACTTTAGTCTAATTATCTTCTTGAGCACAAAATGAATAGGAAACATTTTAACAGTCAGTTTTTAAAAGAATTATTCGAGGTAAATTGATCTGCTCCCAAAACTATAAATCATATTGATTTATTTGCTTTACACTTCCAAAGGGTGACCAATGAGTTATTGAAAGGGTACGTGGAGCCCTCAGTCTCACTGACTGAGGATGTGGCTTATTCCTACCTTTAGCATGGACTAGCAAGATGCAAAATATCTCAGTCATAATCAACAAGTGAGCTATTATGTTTCTTCTTGACAAAACAAAACAAAACAAAACAAACAAACAAACAAAAACCCCCATGAGAATAGACCATTAGTGATTTCCTAGCACTATCAGACTAGATATGAATTTTTTACATTTCAGTGTATTGACAGGACAGTTAGAAAGAGCATTTGTTCTTTAAACTTGGGGTGGATCTTTGCAGTTTGCAATCATGTGCATTCAGTAAATGTAATAAGGTGGTATATTAGAAGCGTATTTTCTTTCGTACTTCCCAGTCCTTCAGCATTTAACATTAGTTTGTTAAACAGATCTAGAAGTCCAATCAATGCTATTGGTGGGGAAAGCAGCAAAAGCCCTTCTGCACCTATTCTCAGTTTAAAATATTTAATTTTCAAAATTAAATTAAATATTAAATTTAATATTCAAATTTTGGAGTATTATTTAAATATTAATTATTTCAATTAGAAAGTTTTGAGGCAGGTAGATTGGCCCATCTGAACGGAGCAAGTATTTTGGCAGAATTGACTCATGGTCATTCTACCTGACAGCATTCCCTTTGGTGGGAATGTAACTCTTACTGTGAAAATGTTGTACTAAGCAAGCCTTAGTTCCGCTCGTAAATCAGTTCGATGAAAGGTCTGAAGGCCTGTTTCTATGGTGTAGTTAAATTACATTGAAAGTACAACTGAATTTGTTCCTAGTTTTTCCATCAAGTATAACGTGACTTAAAAGTTAGCTTCTTGAACAGAAGTAGGTTGAATTTAAGTAAACGCTCTCTGAGTTTAAAATAAAACATTGAAGTATTTGTCTTTGATTATCAATTTTAGTGTGCATAATAATAAGCTCTGATTCCAAGCAGAGGCAGGCACATTAAGAAAGTTCCAGAGTGCTTCCATTCAGATCACTAAAATCAAACTCCTCCTTGCAGTCAGAATCAGATGCAAAGTTGGAAGCAGGATGGCTTTTGGCTCATGAGTGAACAAAAATCCAAAATACTTGGCAATTCTGGAGGAAGCGTTAAGTGGAAGACTCCTAGCAGGCTGGTCAGCCCCCCTGTACCAGCGGTGCTGCTATCGCAGGGAGGGACTTGGATGCTTCTGCATCAGAAGCTGACCAGTGCCTAACCTGGGGCCTGTTCAAAATTCTTTTTTTTTGGCTCACTGAAATGTCATCTACCTGCAGGCAGATGAAACGTTATATGGGTCAGAAGTATTTCTGGTGATGTCCCTGAATTACATTTTGCCTCATGCGTGCTGCTCTAATCATACAGAAACAGCCAAAAGTTTATGAGTAGGTTTGCCAGCCCATGGAATTCATTGGTCCTCCCTGAGGAGGAAGCTGATGTCTACAAAACACTTCTTTGGAAATGTTAAAAAAAAAAAAAAAAAAAAAAGTTAACAGCCTCTGAGAAAACTGCAGAAATACCTCCCATTTTCAATCAAAGGGCAGTCAGCCATGTGTCTTCCTTTTGGGCCACAAACACATCCTATTTTTCAAAGGGAACATTCTTTTGTTAAAAAGTAATACAAATTTTCTTAATCTGACTCACAATGCATGTATTGATTATAGTTGAAAACTGGCCATTTTCCAGCTCCGCTTTAGCACCAAAAAGTACGCTGGTATACCTCCTCTCCCAGCGGGTCAATGTCTAAACTCCTAGTGATTTTTTATTACTGGTAATTGAAATAACATATCAAATCTTAAAAATATTTCTCTACCTCTGTCCCAGTCAGGTTTTCAGGTTTCTGCTGCAGACCATAACTCCTGCCAGCAGAGCCATGGCCTTTTCCCACAGTCAGAACAGGGTTCATAGCAGCATGTGCCGCAGTGAGTCAGCAGGAAGCGAGCGGTTCTTGCATATAATGCTCCATCACCAGCTTGTAAGGAAGCCCAACTCTGAAATTTTCTGTCCCATTGCTATTTAAAGAGCTTGTGGAAAGAAATACCAAAATGTTCACCAAAATGTTCAATTTTAATACTTTTCCATGCAAATTAATTGTGATCACAGACGTTGCTGTACTTACTCCTGTTCTCAGGGGCAACCGTCTGCTGCAAGGAATGGCAGCACCCCACTCTGCAATAGATCACATATTTTTTAGTGGGTGTGCTACTTGTAACAGTTCACTGTCTTCAGAGTGGTAATCATTTTTCTGCTAAAGCAGGGAGGAAGCAGGAAGGATAGAGTAGAGAGATCTTTTGTTTCTACAGGAGAAATTCCAAGTAAAATAGTGGGATATCTTAGAAAAAAAGTAAAAAAATCTGGTGGTGGTTTTTTTTTTTTTTCTTTTTTCATTTCAAGCCAGTAATGGAAATTGATTAATGAAGCCCATCTGTAGGTGGTACAAAGGGCCAAATCTTCAGCTAACGAAAGCTTCCACTTTTAAAAACCAGAAAGGGGAAGGGGACATAAAACTGAAAAACAAACAGGAGCATTTGATCATTTAGTGGTGAAAAGATCAGACACTCCTCAGTTGCAGAGTTATATTTTTGTGCGTTGTGTCAATGATTGGAAACCATATGTTTAAGACCAGCTTCAATAGTATCAGTAGCTGCAGTCATCCTCTCGGATTACTTTTTACTGCCCGCCTAATTTTGAGCTATAATAGCTAACTTGCACTTTGTTTATTGCTTACAAATGTTCTGAATTTTGATAAAGGAGGTTAAACAACACATGTCGGTTCATCATCAGCAATTTGTTTAACATTGTGGCCTATGACTTTGCAAATAAATATTTCTTAGGAAAAAACAAAACAAAACAAAACAAACAAACAAACAAACAAATCCCAGAAAAATCTCACACTGTCTCACAGTGCAGAATACAAGATGTTAGCACTGGGTCCTTCATGCTCTTGTGTCATTCCCAGAAGAATCCACCCTACTAGGTGCAGAACCTTTTGGCATCACCAATGCAACCAAGCAGAGCGCTGTTCCCCCTCCTCACATAACGCTCCTGTTAAACAGCCAGTCCCCAGTTAAGTGCTTTATCATACCGAGGTCAGTCCAGCTGTACTAAAATTATGATTCAAGTCTTTCCAGTATCAGATCCTCAGCACCTTGCAGGATTTAACACTAATACATGAAATAGCTCTTTAAAAGTAATTCTGTTTATCTGTATAACAGAGAAGATTCAAAACAGTCTCCAGCTTGCGTTATTTACAGTCTCGTTTACATGAGGACAGGGTACCTCTCTGTTTATAAAGCAGTGCATAAATTAATGTTCTAACAATAACAGTGGCAGCAGTTCTGGGCCTTTACCAGAAAGGAAGCAATCATTAGCCCTGAGAATGAAAATTCCCTGCAGTCCACAAAATAATGTGTTAGGAAATGGGGTTGCCAACTTTTGCAATTTTGTTGAAAGTCTTCTTAAGCGGGAGGGTTTCTCTTCACAAAGCCTGAGCTCTGGCATCGTGTTTTGATGCAAGATGCTCAGTTTGAGAAGACAAGTAAGTTACTCAGCACTGTGGTTGCAAAGATAAATTGAAAACATGAACCCATGGACCAGAGAACAATTAGCAAGAGCCCAGAATGCATTGCTTCTAAAATCTTACAGTTGGTAAAAGAACTTTGTGATGCTCCAGGTCTGACCTGGGGTGTTTCTATGCTTGAAGTTAACAATATTCAGTACCCAGTAAACCCTTTATACCTTTTGGAGGGCTTCTCACCTCGGTTTGTGCCAGAGTGGCATGAGATCTCAACTGTCAGAGAGCCTGCTGTAGGCCAAAATGCCGCTCACTTCTTATTTGTGCTGATGTAACCATGCTCATGGTTATGTAATTCCAAGTGGAATTACTTCCTCAAGGAACACACTTTGTGTAGTACCAGCCCGGTGACTGGGAGCACTTCCATTTGGTGAATTCCTGACCTTTCTTCAGTTTCTGTTCATTCATTCATTAAATGGCACATGTGAAGAAGAACAGGGAGGACCCCAATCCATAATCCCATCCACAGGGCAGAAACCAGCTTGTTTCCCTGCCTTTCTATATTTTAATGCCTTTAAGATCTACAGGCATTTTGCTGGTTACTAGCAATGATGAAAATACTTAAAATTCCTAACTGAAAGTATATCCTTTACCTTCCTCTTCGCACCCTTTTCCCACTGCACCCTTATCTGCTTTTCTAAATATTGCATACAATGTTTTTGGTAAATAGAAAGGATTTTGGAACAGACAAATAATGTTTGCCCACAGGCTCAGAAAAGGTGTTTCTGGCATCAATTCACAAGTTGCAAAAATTACTTACGCTGAAAGGGACAAGGAGTGTCTTTCTGTGTGCAGGGTGCTGTACAAACAATGAGGTCCTGGTCTCTGACTGCCTTTCTGTGGCATTACCACAAACAATACTAATTCTTAAATACCTGCCTGGCTTTAAGCACTTAAGTAAATAATTGTATTGATTGTTACAGAACTATTCACATGCATAAAACTAAGCATATATTTAAATATATTGTGAAATCAGGGTTTGAGTGAATTTTGCATGCAAGGCATTTTTAAATGATTAGTATATAGGAACTTACTTGTTAAGACCAGCTACAAAAGCAGCTAATGTGGCAATCAGTTTTCTGGGCAGGGCTGGGGGAAGAGATTTTTTTTTCAAGACGGATCCTGAGAGACCCAAATGCTTACTTGTGCCTCAGATATTCCTCACCAGCATCAAGATTACAAGAAGAAAGGAAGCAAGGAGGTCCCCTGAACCCATGATCCCCGAGAGTTTAATGTGAGAGCAGTGTAAGCTCAGAGCTGCAGATAACCCATGGGGAAATCACGGGGTTAGTGCTGAGAACTGATGGGGAATAACAACTGAAAGAGCTTTGGTTTTCCTAGGCCAGCAGGAGGTAGCTCATGCTAGGAAGCTTGCCAGCTCCACGCTGATGCTGGGAGCTTTGTCTCCTTAGGACTGTAGGAACACACTTTGCAGTCAAACTGATCTGAGAGATTTTGATAGTAAAAACAGCTGTCTCGTTGCAATGATTTTTTTGTTCCATTGTCAAAATTTTGAGTTAAATCCATGAGTGGGCTGCAGCTTGTTCAAACCCTGAACTCAACACCCTTTGTGTTCCTTTGGCTTTTCCACAGTGGTTCCTGGGATCTCCCCTTCCTGAGGAAAGGGCTAGGTGTAATAAAAGCTGTCAGGCCAAGGGCTGGAGGCTCTTGTCCGCTATCGAGCCAGAAGAGAAGAGCTGCAGCCTGCCCCAAACAGCTGGAAAGGGGGGAGGAAAGAGGAAGAGCAGGGTGCAGAAGCAAAACACCCTGATGCCACCGTGGCCAGGCTGCTTCCCCAGCAAGCAGGTACGCTGGTGGGCAGGGGTGGATGTGTGCTACCTGTGTGCTGGGATGAGGTGAAGTACAAAGACACCCTTTGTGCTCTTTGGCTTTTCCGCCTCCATATGGCCACGGATGCAGCCCAATTCCCGCGGGGATGTTGGAGGCAGAAGCAGGATGGTGTGGGGTAGGGGGAGTTCAGCCCTGGCGACCAGGAGCTGTGCAATGCCCTTGTCGGTGAGAGCAGAGGGATGCCTTGTGTGCGTGAGGCTGCTCCTGCAGCTCTGCGAGTCTTATGGTAACGTGGGAGAGTGTGTAAAAGAAATAAACTTCCCCCAAATATTCTTTTAAAATTGAGGTTTAAAAATTGACACAGGAGACAAGGTTGTGTTCAAACGCCCACGTTTTAAACCAAGAATCCCTCTTAAAAACATACAGCTAAACGTAGGTTGAGAGCTTCAATCTGGAAAGCTGAAAGCAGAAAGCACGTTAAGGGAGTACCTGCTACCAAGTGAAAGCACGGCCGGCAAGTTAGAAAGCGCGGGGAGCGCTAAGCACAGCAGGCAGGGCAGCGGGCTCGCTCAGGGGGACACGTTGGTGACCGCAGCGAGAGGCTGCCCCGCGCTCCGGCCGGGCCCCGCGGCGTGCGGGAGCCGCTGGAAGCTCCTCCTCCGCCGGGCCGGGCTGCAGCGAGCGGCGGGACAGCTCCGAGGGCGCACGCTGCGAGGCGGCGCGGCCCGACGCGTGCGGTAGGTGCGGGGCGGGACGGCCGCCTGCGGGGCTCTGCGCAGCTCTGCGCGGCTGTGCGGAGCCGGCGGCGTGGTGCGGGGCTGCCTCGGGCGGGCTCGCTGCGGGGAAGCAACAGGTCGGGCTTGCTGGGAACGGATCCTCGCGAGGTCACGCACCGTGGGGAAGCGCGGCGGGGAGGGGTGGGCGCAGCGCGGGGTGCGGAGCCGCCGCCCCGCTCCGCTCCTATCCGCGGGCATGCGCGCCTGCCTCGCACATGCTCACTGCGCCCGCGGCGGGCGCGCACGCTCCGCAGCGCTGCGGCTCCGGTGAGTACGGGCGGGGGAACGACAGTCCGCTGCCCTCCCCGCACCCGCGGATGGGCTGGAGGCGGCGGGGTCCCGTGAGCGGCTGCCCGCGGCGATCCCGCGTCCCTGGCCGGCGCGGAGTGGAGCGGAGCGGGACCCGGAGCGGAGCGCAGCGCCTGTCCCGGCCCCGCCGCTTCCCGCGGACGCGCTGCGGGGCGAAACGCGGCAGCGCCTCGGGTCCTACGGGCGCGGCTGCGGCGGGGTTAATTGGTGCGGTTATTTGATGCGCTGCGGACCGTCCGGCTTGCCTAAAGCCAGCTTCGGTTAGCTATTCTATTGCAAACTGAAATGCGCGTTTAAATAAAGTTAGTTATGCTCCTTTTCGCAATTGCTCCTGCGAGGAGAATTTCTCGGGTGATTGATGCGCTTGAAGTACACTTTTTGGAGCGTTAAGTTATGCCCGAGCGCAGTGAACAGTCGCTGACGGAAATTAGCGATGCTACACAACTCTTGTTTTCGGACGTTTCGAATGGTGCTGTGTTCCGAAGGGTGAAATTTTAGTTGTTAAATGTGTATGGTTAACCAATAAACATTTAATCGCATTTATTAACGGAAATTTTGTTCAGTACGGTATCAAATTCACACATCCCTTGACTTCGTTCGGGGCAATAGCAAGGAATATCGCATTGTTTAATCCTTTTTGTGGACTTTGTGATTTGCTAAGAGCCTCCTCCCTCTGCGCTGTTCTCTCCAGGAGGTTTTCCCCGGAAACTTTGGGGAAGCACAACAAAACGCTTTCTGCCCGCTCTGTGCGTGTTGGGGGGATCTGGTCCCTAAAAGCTGGGATGTATCTAAACTACAGCTTCTGTGTATAAGCTGATGTTTCGTAGCTCCCTTCATGCATCCCACGTTGCACTGTGGTTTGTGTTACGTGTTGCTACATACGAGATAATTTTTCTCCTTGCCCGTTTTGCTTTGAATAAACTGTTTCTTCTCTAATACAAACCTGAATTCTTAATTCTGCCTTGAAACTTAAGGCTCAAATATTACGGGCTCAAATATTACATACGTAAATAGGAAAGGCTTTCCGTACAAATACCCTGAAAATACTTAGCGTTTGCAGCTTTGGAAACATTCCAAAACCTTTCAAAATATATGTTGAAAATTCACTTGCAATGATGCTACAGCAAATAACTTGATTTAATTACTCTGATTTGCATCTTAAAAAAAAAAAAAAGAAAAGAAAAGAAAAAATTTCCTGTGTGATGCAAAAAGTAAATTAAGTTTTTGAGTCAAATCGTCCAGCCAGTTCTCATGTCTCTTTCTCTTCTATGTCCCCAACCAGCAGGTCAAAACATTTGGCCTAATAACAAGTGTGTACTCTACTCCTTTGGTTTGAGGCCGCCGTTCTATTTTGCTTTGCTTTGTTCAGCCCGCTCCCCTCAGCTCATTTTCTTGTACAGCACTATGGACGGACTCGATTCCCACACCCCGCTAATGCTATCACCAGCATTTGGCTGAAAGATTTGAAATGGGCTCCTGTTTCAAATATCTCGCAACTCTGGCAGTATTAAATTTCATTGGAAAAGCTTCATTAGGGAGAAATAAATATATTGTTGGTAATTCCCCCTTCATCATTAAGTCCCACATTCAGTGTTCTGTGTACAGACACACCTTGATTGTACAAAGGGATTTGACTCACGTATTCATACAAAGACCATGATCTCAGAATACCATGTTGAGAATCTTGCGTATTCCTCTGCTGTTGTTCTTCCGTAGATGGCCAATGTGATGGATTTTTTCTGAAAATGAAAATAGTTTAACTGTGAATCCTGCAAATGTTAGTGGTAAGCTAAAGCTCAAGCCAGTAAGGTGCCCTGCTGAAGTCACTGTGGCTGCATTTGTGTGTCGGTGTACGTAGGTACAGGCTGCTGAGAAAGAAAACAATTAAAGAAGTCAGTAATTTTCTGCTGTCTTCCCGACTGTTATTTATGATGTGTAGTAGTAAAGCAGCTATTCTGAATTCAGCTATAATTCTCGTCAGTAAGATTTGTTTCTTCTGTGCCAAATTTTGCAGTAACCAGATGGCTTTAAGGTGTCTTCAGCTGGAAAGCAAGCAAGAACAGTGCTGAAGACTAATTAATCCTTGCAGTAAATTTCTTCTGTAATAAATTCACAGGTTGTTAGACTTAATCTGTGGAAATGATTGTTAAGATTACTTGAGCAGTGAAAAATGCTTTTAAAATTTTGTTCCTAAAAAAAAAGTTCTTAGAATGCCAGGAAAATGTTTCTGAGTTAACTTTGCCTCGTTGTAGTAACTTTTATTAGGGATGAACTCTTCAGTGGCAAATTCAAATTCCTTTCATAAACCATGGAACTCTGCAGTTTTAACATGATGAATTTTAATATATCCCATAAGTTGAGGGCTCATTTTGTAGATTAAGTGGGAAAACTTGTACGGCCCTTTCTGATGGATAGTTACTGTATGCACGTGTATTATTCACAGCAACACTGAAATTGCTGTACTAAGAATCGAGTTCTTTTCATTATGTTTCACATTGTACTACACAGGACAGAAAATAGTTACACCAAAGAGAAAAAGGTAGAACTGAGCAAAACTTTCCCTCACTTTTCTAATGAAAAGCCAGAAAGACCATCTTGACTGGGGCTGTTTTTAAGAGGTCTCATCAAAAAACAATTGTTCGCGGCAGTCCAATTCTTAAAACAATTCTTCATCCTTATTTGCAGATCTTAACTCAAGTAAGGATGTTTAACAAACACCCTGCTTTAATCAGGTGAGGATAAGCCCCTCAATTAGGACGCAAATAGTTGCGTACCATGGTTGTGTCGTTCGGGGCCTGGAGGTGTTGCCATTTGCCAGTAGATTTGGTGCTGCCAAAGTGTTAAATCAGGAGAGATGAGAAAGCAGGAATACGGATGTAGGACTGTGCAGTCATCTCACAAAATATTTTTGATCACAGTGTACAAAACTAGACCCAGTTTCCTTCTTTGGCAAGAAGTTGATTTACTGCTGAAAATAGTGGGAGAGGAAAATTGGATCCAAAACAGTGCCTGTCACCACATCGACAGTTCCAGTGAATGTGTCACGGAATGAATATTTAATGTAAAGTAATTAAGCTTATTTTCAGCCACTCTTCCCGGTAGGACTTTAATTGTATTTAAATTACTTCCAAAGTACCTAAAACAAGAAGAAAAAGATTTCATGGGCATAATCCTTCCCATTTAAAATTGTTTGTCTGCAGCTGCTTAAGTACTAGCATTTGAAGTCACCTATAAACATGTTTATTTAGCATCAGTGTTATCTGTTAGATTGTACATGGTTCATTAACATGGAGAGAATACGTTTTGTTTAATAGAGTGTGGGAGCTGCCAGAGGTCAGAAGAGGTTGTTTGCCTGAAGTCGAGATGGCATCTTGGCTTTGCTCTCATTCTGTTTGTCACCTCTTCTGTCTCCGGGAAATGCTTCATTAGGGCAGTTGTGTTAAGGCGTTTTCCCTCGTGTTTAAGTGCAGAGGCTCCATAAAAGCCAGAAGTATGCTGCAAGGCGGTGGTAAGGCTCATGGGGAATTTTAAGGAAGATTTGTTGTAATTTGTGGAGGGTTGGTTTAGATGGAGTTGGATGAAGAAAGACACTAGAAAGAGAAGAGCCATAAGGGAGAGGGGAGCCTGGAACATTGTTGCAGGGGCAACAAGCAGCATAACCGTGAGTTGTATTTTACAGAAACAGGGAGATGGGGGCTTGGTGTCTTAAAAAATTCAGAATGTTTTGTGTGCTGTTGAATTCCATTTTGTCACTGTTGTTGTGGTTGGGTCACAGCCGGACTGGAGATGGCTGTAGCTGGTGGTGATTCTGAGCTGAGAACCAGCAGGTGAGTTGGTGCCTCCGGCTGCAGGGACGGAGCAGGACTGGGCCCTTTCTGTCTCCTCTGAAACTTGCTGGGTGCTGTCCGCTCCTGCTTCTCTTAACAGTGTGCTTGGGAATACAGAACGGTACTGGAGACACTGGAAATACCTTGCATAGAAACAGCCACGGCTTCATGTTTGAAAAGGTTATTTCAGTTGTTTTAATACTACTTATGTATAGATGCCAGCAGCCATGCACTACACACAGTATTCCGAGGGAGAGGTGCACATATGCATTTTTTACTGGAGCTTTTTGAAAATGTTTCTGAGTATTTCTGACAAGCTGGTGAATTTCTACACCCAAAATGGAATGGGGGTTGCTTGGGATTGTTTTTTGTTGTTTTGGAGGGACAAAATGGTACATATAATTTCAGCTGGAAAAACAGAAAATTGAATTTTATGATTTTTATCAGACAGGGACCCTTAGTAGATCATAACCAAAAGGCATCAAATGAAATTAACATTATAGTATAGATCAGAGCGGCTGTAGAAGATGCAATATGAATGAAGCTTACCGCAAATGTGCAGCTTTTTTCAAAAGCAGAACAGTAAAAATACATTAAAAAAATAAACTGAACTTCAATGTTGATTATAAGTTGTAACTGAAGTACGTTGAGGGTCTGGATATTGTTGTTTTTGTTGTTGTTTAAAGCCAGCCAAAGCATCTATTTCTGAATAGTAGGATCTCTCAAATGGCTAGAGAGAAAACAAAAATAACTGCTATGTTGAGGGGGGGAATGTCTGGTGTAGGGTTTTTTCCTTGAATTATTTTCAACAAGTACTTACTCTGTTCTGTATTTTTAAGAAATTATGTGGACAGCAATTTTGTTTCTTTACCAAGGCAGTGAAAACACCAAGAATCCTTTTTATAATTTGGAAAGAATGTCAAAAGAATGAAGTAGTTAAACCTAAGTGTATTAGATCATACGCTCTAAATGCATAAATAAGCATAACTGCAATCACAGAAACCAATGTTAAAACCACCAGGAAAACTCACCCACAAACCCTAATGACTTAAAGGGAATGACCTCAGCCATTGTGAAATTTGTGCCTATTTGTTGACTGACATTTTTTTTGTAGAAGCAGATTGTGTGTTTCACTGGGGTGTGGGATTTTGTTGTTTGAAAGACTGCTGTTGTGTTGTTTTTTTTACTGTTGCTGCCAGGTTTGAATAGAAAGAGCGAAAACGGGATTGAGGCAGGGAGAGCCCGCGTGTGCCTTGGGCCTCAGCGATTTGGAAAGCAGGTGAAGGGTTGTTATTGATGGACAGAGACTGGTAGGAATTGATAGAAGTTTGTTTTTCAGATGTTAGAAATGTCCTTGATGATAGTCCATTTCTAACTTATTCCCAACTGGTTTTCTCTTAAGGAAATGAAAGTTTAAGGTATTTGATTACAAACCTAAGATGTTTTCATGTCCATGTCTTTGTGTGAGTGCTGCATGAAATACCAGTGCCATTCACCTCCTCTCTGCTTTTCTGAGAGGAAAGTGTTGCGTAGTAGAACCTCAACTTGCCATTGCTGTGACACGAGCTAATGATTCAGCAAAACTGAAGTCTTCCATTATTCCAACAGCAAAACAATTCTATGGGGTTGTTTTTAAATTAACCAACACTATGGACTGCAAGCCTGCTCAGAGCCAAGTCACTGTACGGACATGGTTCCTCTCTGCTGGCTCCTCCTGGCAGTGGTCTCCTACTTTTCTGGGCTGCAGTAATTAAAGAAGGCCCAAATTTAATTGTCTCTTCTTAGCTGCAGAGACAGTGTTAAGAAAACTGGTATTTTTGCACTCTTTATGCCTAACTCCAGACGTTTGGTCTTATGGTGCAGAAATCCTCATTTGCCACCCGTGTTTTTCAGAAGGAAAACTGGCCAGCTAAACAAATAAATAAAAATCCTAAATAAAAAGAACAGTTTGGGACTAGTCAGCCCAGATAGTAATTAGTTAACCCACAGAGAACCAATGCCTCGTTCTGTGCTGAAGAGAGCGACTTCACAGACGAACTCGACCGGAGTAGGAAAGAGTTGTATTTCTAAACAAAGGCAAGAGGACGTGGGGAAAATTTCTTAAACTCAGCAAATGCCTTAAAAAGTGGAAATGCCTCTAGGATTACTCAAGCATCCACAAGAAACAGTGAGGGGAAAGTGAAGCAAGGCATCTGAAATTTCTTGTTTTTTAAGTAGGTTGAGTAAGCAAAGTGTTCTCAGGGCCCCTGTTATTTACAGCTTCGTCTGTGCACCATGCAGAGATCCTCATCAGCTGTCTTAAAGGCAAGTTTTGCATTTATTGCAAGTTGTATCTTTTGATGAAATGCTTGATTCAATTTTTTGCCATTTAATTGTCCTACAACTGCTTTGAAATAACTTTGATCAGTTTGGAATATAGATCTGTATGACCAGTTTTGATTCCCCTTGTGACTGTGCTTCTGTACTTGATTACCATCACTAGAGTTTAATTGTAACTCTCTAACAACTACTTAAGATTTTAATTAAAGCCCAAACGTACTTACAAAATGCTTCACTGCCAGTAAATATTGATAGTGTTAACCTCAGCTGAAGTACTGCTATGCAAATGCACGTTTCGTTCAATTTTTGTGGCTGAAACAACTCAATCATTTTATTTTATTCTAGAATTGAGCAATAGTTTTTATTTGAAAAGGGATGTAGTTTATCCATCCTTTATCAAAATAAAAGCACAATTGTCTTATGAAGTGTAATACTTCTGTAAGTAAAGCGTTGGAACATTTTATCGGCTGTGTCCAAATTTTACTTTAAAAAAAAAAAAAAAGTACTATTTGGTTTGATAAAACTTTTATTAAAATTTATTAAACTCTTTTGTTAAGTGCCATATTGATATTCCACCTCTCCACTGAGATACAGTGCTAGGAGTAAGTCAGCTTTAACGCTTGTAGCAAAATAAATCATCTCTTTCACTGTGCTTAACTGTGGGCAAATATATGCTAGATCTGGTCCTGCTCTCCCTGGTTTACAGTCATCTCATTTAAATAAGGAATGTCCCCCACTGAGAGAGAACAGTTTTAAATCTTCTGTATCTGTTGCATAAGTGTATTTTTTAAAAAAAGTTTCCAATTGTAAAGGCTGTCCGTGCACGTCAGACTGACTTCTCTAGTGTCTGAGCCTTGCAAAACAGGAGCAGGAATTGCCATGTCTCTGTGCTATCTGCACTCACAGGCCTTATTTGCAACTTAGCAAAGGTCTTCTGCAGCAGTTAGCGAAAGGACAGAAATCCAGATCCAGTGGAAGCTGTACAGCTCCCCAGGCAGGAGGTGCTGCAGCCCTCGCCGTAACAGCAGATGCAACCTTCTGCGCAGAGAGACCTTTGCAGTGATTTGACTCCGTCCAGCATCTTCTATGACCTAATGCTCTTGGGTGTGTTATCTCTTTAGCAGCAAAATAAGGCAGGTGCCAGTTATCTTTATTTACTGTTACAAAATAAGCAAGATCCTAATTCTGTTTAGTGCTTATAGACTGTTGTGTAAATGTCTACTTTAGAGGAACTCGTTTTTAATAAAATTCAATACTCTTTGAATAAAAATCAAACTTCGGTTTCTGACCTAAAACACATCTTTCAGCAGTGCTGCAAATATCTGTACAAGGCAATGCAAAGCTCTTCTGTTTAAAAACTTCGACAGACCTTTGCTGTCTCTTCGTAAAACGACTTTGCCCTCTTCAGTACTGCTGCACCTGGAAATTTTGGGTGGCAATTTGAAAGAATGCATTTTTACCCTAAACATATGATTTAATTGTGTTTGTTTGGCAACTGTCCCTCCTGTTTCCTGCAGCAGATTAAGATAATTTGAGAAAGAGAAGTGTCTGGGATGGGAGACTAGGGAAGCAAACTGAGTCTTCTATCAAATATTTGAGATCTTGTAAAACTTATGGACTAGATTAGTTTTGAGACAGCACTTATGTCCCCCTACAAGGTTGAGGGTAAGGGGTGGAGACGATACTTGGTTTAGAATAGAAAGTAATAAAGGATGCTACTGCTGGAAGTAGGATGCATTGATGTTAGAATCGGGTGTTTTCCTTCCTGCATATTAGTGCTGCTTCTTCCCCCCATCCCTGCTGCCACAAATCAGGATTATTCAATCACAACAGCAGTTTATCCATTTGCGGAGTGGGATGGTTGCTTAACAGTGCACAGAAGCATCGTGCCCTGGTTTCGGATAGGAAGTGGAAAACGAATATTATTTTGAACTTGAACTTTGTGAGCAGGCAGAAAGTAATTATCAGAGCTCGAACTCCCCCAGGAGAAGTGGGGGATTGATGCACCGCACTTGTAAGAAGCGCTGTGGGATCTTAAATATCTCGTCGTCTTTAATGCTTTGGTTTTATATTTCTGCTTTTTAATTGATCTTCCACTCCTCATTTTTTTCTTAGGCAAATGGAGGAAGAGACAATTGCATGTAGACTTGGTGTTCTGTATTTATTAATAGGTACTCCTCCCTGTCTCTTGCTGGTGGAGCAGGGCTGATTTTACATCTTGGTCTTGGTGCTGCTTTCAGTTGTAAAAGGAACTCTTTCACTACCTGGGTTATTTAATAGGCTACTGATGATTAAGAGCATATAATGGTGAAGCCATTGGATTAGAAATCCTGAGTAAGCCACTCATGTATAGTATTATTTATAAACCATACAAGTTTATCTGTGTGGTAAAATAGAAAACTGGACTAAGTGTCAGTAGTTAATATTGTAGTTAATATTTTGAGTATCACCTCTTTAATACACACATTGCTATTAAAATACTACTGTGAGCTCTGTAGAAAAAAAAAAAAGAAAAAAGGCAAATTTCTGTCTTCACTAGTTTTTCATTATTTATTTATCGCTGTATTGATGTGACTTCAGCAAACTATGACTTAAGATTTTATTTTTTTTGCTGCTTCTTTACAAGTTCCTCAACAAAGAACAATCAGCACAAGATTCCACATTTCCTTACAGATTGTATAGTACTTTCTGTAGACGCTGAAAGTATTGTGCTGTATGAAGTTAGATAATTAAACAACAAAGGGAAAAGATTTTTGCTGACTTTTTAAGGTGATGCTTCTAACTATCAAAGAGGATATTTTGTTCTTGGGAAGGAGCTTCATCTTTAAAAGATAATACTCATTTTTAGTATAAATATTGGAAATAAAATATGTTCCTTATGATACTTCATCATGATGTGTCCTTGATGAAGTTCACAACACTATTTTACTTCTGCATTAACTGAGTTTGGGGATTTTTATTTTTGAGTTTTAAGGGTAGCAAAATTAAATCACTTAAAAAAAAATGGGGGGTGATTTATTGTAGCACAGTAGGAGAAATTCATCTTGAGATTTTAATATCTTCCACCTGGTATAGAAATAAAAAGAAAGTAGTCTTTAGCTGGTGACTAATTTGTCACTAATACTCAGGGGTTCCTTCATTACAACGCAAAGATGTCAGTTTTGAGAGAAACATACGGTAAAGGAGCCGAGAGCGACTTCCTGTAGCAGACACTTAAAAAAAGGAGAAAAATAAAGGTCTGGAAAGCAGCCGAAGCTGTGTGAAGGAAGGCTCTAAAGCTATCAATCAGGGCAAAATGATTGGGGAAGGATTTTACCTGCAGGCTTCAGAGGTATTCATTAGGACATGTTCAAGGAGGAAAGTCACTCGATATGGCTCCAGAGGAGGAGCCCTGGCAAGCAGTAATGCCCTGACTGACGCTCAGTTCTCCTCCAAAGTGCACGTACTGCATTCTGGAAACTGTCTGAGGAGGAACTGTATTGTGGTGGTGTTTGTTTTTTTAAAGACGCTGCTTACTGATGTCTTTTATACTTCGTCACAGCGTTTAATCACTTGCATCCAAGACTTAGCACAGTTTAAAAGAATACTGCTAGAGAATATCTGCATCTACTGACAGCTCAAACCCAGTGACTAAGCATCTCTGTTATATCAGTCTTCCCAGGCAACAAACAGGACCCAAGGAAATGGCCACAAGTTGTACCAGAAGAGGTTTAGATTAGACATAAGAAAAAACTTTTTCTCTCAGATGGTGGTAAGGCACTGGAACGGCTGCCCAGGGAGGTGGTGGAGTCGCCATCCCTGGCAACGTCGACGTTCAGGAGGCGTCTGGATGAGGGTCTACGAGATCTGGTTTAGTAGCTGAGGTAGCAAGGGTGATGGGAGGACGGTTGGACTAGATGATCTTGTAGGTCCTTTCCAACCTTGTGATTCTATTATTCTATGATTCTAAGTCCCTTTTGCCAGCAGAGAACCATTCTGGTGTCCAGAAACTTATATGTCCAGTGTCATTCCTCTGCTGCAGTAACAAATCTTTGGTTTAGTTCCCATCCTTCCAGAACTGTGGTTTCAAGACAGTGTAAGTGTAAGGAGAGGGGAGTGTGAGTAGGAGAGTATGGGTCTCAATCCCTCAAGAAACCACTCTGTTCTCATGTAGTATTTAAACAAACACAGTAAAACAGCAATGAGAAAGCTGGATAGAAGACATCTACTTATCTAGCTTTAGAAACAGGACATAGGCAATTGGCTGTGGCAGCAAAGTGTGGAGCTGTGCCAGAGAGCTCTTCTGTGCGGGCTTTACCTATGCAAGAGTTGCAGTAACGGGTCTTGTTTCCACTACAGGACTGGTTGCTCTCAGATGCTGCAGCAGCTCTGCTTCTCAAGGGCTTTCTGTTTTATTCTTCCCCTGCTTTTTAATCCAAACGAACAGCTCACTCAGGGAGCCATGGGCTGGCTCTGTGCTTGGTAATTGTCTATGACAGAAGCAGCAGTTCAGTGTCAGGACTGCAGTGATGTTAGGCATAGGAAGCAGTGGTGAATATTGCACCGGGAGGCATACATGTAGGAAGAAACATGCATGACCACTTTGTGATAACAGTGTTCAAGCAGCGGGGGAAGCCCTACTGTCCTGCAGCCCCCAGGCCGTGTTCACACAGTTCTGTTTCTTGCTGGAAAGTGAGCTTTAATGGTAGCTGTTCTGCAACTATTTGGAGAAACGAAAGATGTTCTGTTTTGTCAGAAGCAGATTATTGGAAAGAAATGATTGATTTTGCTATGTTTTTTCCAGTTTTAATATATTCTTCAGTCAGATGACGAGGAAGTAAGGCACAGATGAATAAGAAACGTTTCTGTACGCACGGTGGGCGCTGGCCCTGTCCATGGGCGGTGATTCCTGTCAGGAGCGCCGCGCCGTTCCTCCTCCCGCGCTCACCGCAGCGCTGTTTCCCGCCCTTTTTCTCCCGTCCTGGGGGGTTGCTGCTGGTCTGAGGTGGCGACAGGGAGAGAAGGAGAAAGCTGACAAAGGAGGCTGCTCTGCTTCTCCTGTGTTCCACCTCAGGTAAGGGGTGATGGAACCTAAAATTAGGTCCCACCTTCTCAGAAGTCTCTGAGCTAATGCCAAGCATCTTGTGGGCACGAGTCATCCTGCACAGAAAATTGGACTTGTGCTTTCCTGGTCTGTAGGGACTGGATCTTCTCAGTGACTGTTTCAACTAGGGGTGCCTTTTTCCAGGTGAAGGATATTTTCTAGATTTGGGGGGAAGTTATTTTTATTTATTTATTTGTTGTTTGTTTGTTTGTTTGGTGTGTTGTTTTTTTTTTTTAAGATTTTTAGTTTGTGTAGCTTTATAATTACTTTGAAGATGGGAAACACTACTGCAGGGAAGTAGCATTTCCCATCTCCTCCCCATCTTTCCAGAAGTCAAGTCTTTCAATCCATTTGTTGGCTTATTTATTTATTTATTTATTTATTTATTTATTTATTTATTTTTCATGTTCTGTTGATATATCAAAAGGGAAGAAACAAGTGGGATGGACTTGCCATTAAACAGTGACCATTCTCTTGCTCTGATCACATGCCCAAGGCCTTAAATAACATCAGTATTTTCTCTAGATGTTGGGTTTCATGGCTTTTCAAGCTGTTAGCTGAAGATTGCATGGCATTTTTCTTCCTGGTTTAAATCACAAACAAGGTAAGAAGCCATTTGGCTTCCTGTTGGTGATGGTAGCTATGTGCCCAGGAGGAGCCTGGAGCAGGCAAACTGAATGAGAAGGGCAAGGATCCTGCTCTTTGCAAGGGAAGAGGGTTTACTTTGAGAGGGATCTTGCCAAAAGCTTAACCTGTAGCATGTGAAGATGACCAAGTGGGGTTCGTGTGTCAGCAGGTATTAATAGACCTAGTTGCTGTGTGGGCAAACTAGCATTTTTGGAGGCTTCTCTCTTTTTCTCAAGAAACAGCCTTACATTTGTGCTTTCATCCTGGGAAATAAGTTGTTTGAATGGCAGTGGGTTTAGGAGAGAGCTTTAAGTAAGCTTTCTTACGCTTATTCTGGCAAACCGAACTCTTGCCCAAAATGTTGTCTGCCATTCCACAGACAGACTGGTTGTCTTTTGTTAATTGTGCAGTGGTCCTTTAATTCTACAGTAAACAAAACCTGCCAGGCCTGTGTTATCCTTCTTGCAGCCAATTCTCTTTTGCTCAACACCTCAAGCAGAACTTGGTTTGAAATCCAATCTAGCGAGGTGCTGCCTCCCGCGGCAGGCATGCTATTAAGGGCCACAGATGTCTCCTTAATGAAAGGGTTTTGTTGTGCCAACACGACGCTCTCTGTCCTTCCTCAAATGGATGCTTTCTGTGTTGGTGCAAATACCATTACCAGAAGAAACATTATGGAACTTGCAATCTTGTGGTCACTGGTACATAAATGTCTGAGATTTTTCTTGGCATGTACTCCTAAAAGTTAATGCATACTGGGCTTTTTTCAGAGTTCCTGAAAATCAGGCCTGAAGTTGTATCTCTTTTTTTTTTTTCTTTTCTTTTTTTTTTTTTTCAGTGCCTCAAATGGTTTATATACTCTAATGACCTTTGGAAGTACAGCTTGTATTATAATCCACAAATCAAATATTGGTAAAGAAATAGCAGGGATGTGACTTGTGGAGGCATTTTTCAGATGGTTTCTGACAGTGATAGGTGAAGTGCTTAGAGGTTGGATTATTGCATATGAAAAAGGGAAGCCAAAATCTGACTGCTTTAACTTGCAAGTTGACTGAATATAGGTAAGCTTTGCACTGAGATCTTAGCCTAAAAGTTACTCAGCTATCCCTGACACTGCAAATTTGAAGATTTCCAGGCTCGTTTAAGTGCTGTCAACCAAGCCTTGTCTTCAGTCCTAAGCATTTTCCAATTCACTTAGGAAGGCCTGAAGTCATGAGACCTTAGAAAAGAAGCTGTATTATCCTGACACGAGTTTAAAAGAAACACTTCTCCCAGACTGTAAATGTCCAAAACGTGCTGCTCAAATTTGTTCTGCTCAGTGTTAACGTATAATGGTGAAGGTAAGTGGCTGTAAAGTCAGTTTTCATGTTTAATTAGTTGTGCATGTGATTTATGTATTTTTTTATTCTCATTCCAATTTCATGCCAGCCTTGTGTTCGTATATTGCTATGAGACTGTATTGCAAGGTTATACTTGTAGAATGATGGCTCTCAGCTTTCATGGACATACTAAGTATATTTTTGATCTGAGGATTATGGCTCTACAGATATTGACAAGTATGTTGTTTTTGGATACAGATGAGATGCGATCCAGTTGTCTTTAACAATGCATGTAATCTCAGAAGAGGAAAACCCTATTCTTATCCATTAAAAGCTTTACAGTTAAAGAATTGTGTGGTGAAAAACCTGCCAAGATTTCTTCTTTAAAATAAAAATGGCAGTGGCCACTTGCCTGATGAGGAAATCTTTTTCTCCACCCTTCCAGGTAGCTGCTGAGCTGATGGAAGTCTAGCTGTTGGCAGCATCTAAGATGAGACGCTTGCAAGTACCCTGTAGCCAGCCAATATATTCACTGATACTAAACACCTGCCAGCAATCCCCACTATTTCCTAAACACTGTTTCATTTTCTAGATATCTAGTAGAGCTTTTTGGCTCTCCCTGTGTGCAGTAGTTGACTGCTAAGGTAAATGCATGACCTGAAGTAAAGCCATAAAGTAGTTGTATACCCCTGCAGAAGGGACAGTGCGTACGAATACCCAAGGTTGATGTCAAGAATCGCTGACTCAAAGTCTGTATGTTTCGAGGGAAGTAGAAGCAGCTATCACCTAAGTAAAGAAGTGATTTGGTTACACTGTCTTACTTAGTGTTAGAATGGTCACCTTGTGAGCAGTGAGGCTGTCCCTATTAGCAGTTGTGTTGGTAGACTGCAGGTATGGTGTCAGGACTGGATTTGGTTGAGAGCTGCATTGACATCAAAAGGAGTGACCTTCTGTGTGTTCGCTTCTCCTTCCCTGTGCTGGTGTACCGATCATGCTGCGAGTCAGGTCAGTTCACTGATCTAGCTGAAAAGAAAACCAGGAAAAAAGCCAGCTGCTCTTCTGGCTGACAGCGGACTCATGCAGCTGCAGAAGTCTGCAGGAGGCTGTGTCTGAAGAAAGGAGAATGTAGGGTTGTGTCTTCGGTCAGAAGCGAGATTTTTGATTTTTACAGTCATTTGAAGCTGGTCAAACGCTGAGATGGATGGTAGTGCAGTTTTGCTGTTACCCTTGATAACTGAACTTCAAGGCAACAGTTTGGGACATAAGACATAAATGAATTTACAAAGTGCAGTCAGCTTAACTGATGAAGATTAATCAGCTTGATGCTTTAGTATATATATAAATATAGATAATGATGTAATAATATGTTAATATATAAAATTACATCACTTACCTGGCTTGGATTTCTAATGTGTGAAGTCCTGTCCTGTTCCTTCTCCTGGTTCCCGAGGCCACCTTTGGGCAGATGTTTTTGAAATGTGCATCTTGGCATATCCAGAGGAGATTCTGAGCAAGATGTGAAGGTTACCACTGCTTTCTTTGAAGAGAAGCTGGAGGAGGGTCATGTTTACATGTTGAAATTATACAAGCACTTGCTGCAGTGGGATGAAGACAGGTATGATTCCAGGCACAGGCTGAGAGAGAAATCTTCAATGGATAATAGTAAATAAAAACATCCTGATTTCATTCCTGTTTGGGATCTTAGCAGAAGTGCCTTCCTCAACATCCCACACATGGTAGTAGAATAGCGAGTTAGAATTAGGAGTCCTTAATTCCCGCGTTTCTGAAATCATTGGCGCACTGGATGCTTAAAAACCTCACTGAAATGAACTATAGCAATCCCGTTTTTGGTTGCAATTTATACAACTTGGAAATTATATTTTAAATTGGGATTAATTTTCCCACCAAGTGATGTTGACTGACTAGCTATTTTAATTACTGAATGTAGGTTACATATGTACAAGAAAAACTTCTTTCTGACAAAAGCATATTATGTCTTGGCTCTTAATAATAACCAGCTCAACTTTAATTTCACAGCTTGCTGCCAACAGCTGCCTTGCTAAGACATAGTACTCATAATAAATGAAATTTCATGAAAAAAAAGAAAAAGAAAAAGGAAAACTCAGTTCCAGCTGGATTGAAAATGCAGTTGGAGCATTTCTATCCTGCATATAAAGCTGCCATCCGCATAAACATTCCAAATTACTTTTTCATTTTTAATAATGAGGATCAGACCTTTTCTTATTATTGAGGCAAATGTAAGATATTAGAAGCATACAATTTCATTCAGAATCCATTAGTTATTGAATCCTGTCCAAAGTTAAGTATTTGAAGTGTTTTGGGAGAAACTCACCTTTTAGTTTCAAGATTTTGACAGCCTACTTGGATGAAAACCCTGAAATGAGTAGACCACTCTAGTCCTGCTTGGTAGCTCTCGGATGCATTAATTACATCATTTTCTCTTGGAGCTGCTGCTTGTGTATTGTTGAAAGCCCTGCAGCTGATGAGTGCTTGCCCAAACTACCAACAGGAATCTCAGTTAAATTATCACACAGCCTCTCTGCACATGGAAAAGATTAATTCTCATAGCCACAAACAGAATGAACACTTTGTACTTACAATCATAATGTAAGTTCATGCTGAAATACAGTGCCAGTAACCAATTCCTTACCAATAAATTCACAGTTCTAATAACCATGTGTTTTTACAGCATCTTGATCCCAAAGGATCAAAGAAGCATTGATTTGTTTAGCTTTAGGTCCCATCCCTTGTTGTTCTCCCTCTCCCTTTGCTCCCCATGAGCTCAAAAAAGCCATATATAGATGAAACCCAACCATTGTCATATAGTCCACGGTAGGGAAGGGCACTTTGCAAAACCACAGAAAGGAATATTTTAGCCAATAGAAATGACAGGAAGTGCTGTGGGCAGACAGAGCACAAACATCAGGGCCTGCTTTGGCCAAGAGCTGATCCCAACCTGTTTAAACTGCTGTGGAGTTCTTAAGTGATGATAAGGGCTTGAAAGTTAGAAATTCAACATGTTAAACAGTTACACTGTACCTGCAGCAGTCTGTTTGCTACTGTATTGGGAAGTTCGTTGAAGGCACCGATGGTCTTTACCAAACATGGTTAAGAATTCAAATAGCAGCATTAGCTCAAGACAGTGGAGTCAAGAAGTACTGATACGAGTGTCTGATGAAGCAGTATGCATTACGTAGTAAAGGTGCCTACAGTGGTTGCATTTTGCCCTTGGGAAAAGTTGAATAGTGCTCACAAGAAACATGACTGCACTATAACTGAACTTTCGTTAATTTTCTCCCCAGACGTCTGTAAAGGCCTCTTGTCCTATTGCAGGCATGTGCTGAGACGTTGTGTAACATGATGAGCACTGTCAGGATTAATCTCCCAGGAGTTTCCAGTGCTGTAGGATGGCTGATGTTCTGCATCAAAACCCAGGACAAGGTTTTTGAAAATTAGAGGGGACAAAACAAGCGTTACTGAAACTACTTTGAAAGGTGTTTCACGCTTCAGGCAGTATTTGGTGGCTGTTGTATTGCAGCAGCAGATAAGGACCCAGCCCCACACTATGTGGCACTGAAGCACTGCCTGCCTCAGAATATTTATTTTTCATGACTGGAGAAAAGTGTGTGGAAGAACAGGGTATATGCACAAGATACAAAATTGCCGTGGGCAGGTAATGGCGGTGTTTCTAAGTAAGCCAGATATTTGTTTTTCGCTTGTGAAATACACAGCTTTGAGGCAGCTCAGTAATTCCTCACCATCATAAATGTTTTTCAGTTCCATCTCAGACCAGTACAATGAAATAATTATTAGTTGCACTTAGGCACACTTATCCATCAGAACTAGCAATTACTTAAGGAAGAAAAACAATTTGAAATGCTGAAAAAAGCCCTGTATGCTATTGGAGAAAATCCTTTTCTGGTATTAGTCTTACTTTAAGATGCATTTTTTAACATTATTGTCACCTTGAACTGTGCTTTGTTTGCTTGTTTACTGCTGTCTGGATTCTGTGAAGCAGAGATTAGAGCCAGTATTTAAAGCAGCATTTGTTACCAGCAAAAGAAGCAGAAAGTGCTGGGGAGAGAAGAGAATGTGGACATGATTTTATGTTCATTCTTTTTTGGAAAGGGGAGGTCCCAAAAAAGCGTATTGCAAAAACAGCATTGCTTTCTGTCTTTGTAGACGGGCATGGCAGAATAAAATACACGTCTTTTCATATGTAAAGATGTATATTGGAAATATTTTTAAAAAGATTGAGTATCTAAAACTATTCCCAACTCTAATATTTTCTCCCACATCTAACATACAGTGCAAACTTATTTCTGACATTTGATCTATACTGTCCATAGGTCTTTTATATACACAGAGGGATTTACTGCTTTGTAATCAAGCTCCTGAAGAAAAACGTTGTCCTTTTATTCACAAGGGATGACTGTAATAAATTAAAATGGTTTCCCATTAGCCTTCCCTACTTAGCTGAACCACTTAAAATTACTTTGGACTTTGCCCTTGTCTGACCTCCTCACCTTCGCTCAAACATTTCTGTTTCCAGGAGTGCAGCAATGGTCCTAGAGCCTTACTTCTCTGAATAAAGTTACAAATCATTTCAGTCTGGAAGCAGAGCACCAAGGTGAAGCCCATTTGGAGTTAAAAGAAATGTTTAATGGTTTTAAAAGCCTAGTGCCCTGTCTAACTTGAAGACAATCTGTGGTATCATAGATTGCTGTTTGTATTAAGAGATGATTGTGGCTTATTTGCATGCATATTTTTCAGTAAGACTGTGTTTGCAAAATGAAGACAGGTTTGGGTATTATTTGTTTAATTACTTCTTCAAGATTTCTTTGGCAATAATGGCTTTACCAGCTTTTAGACAAAACTGTAGAATTGCAATAAGCAAAACTCTGAGGCTTGTTTGAGCACAGAAGTACATGTAAAAAAGCATCTGTGAGGTTCTCTGCTCCTTTGCCTATTAAACACAGCTAGAATTCTATTGATTTACAAAACAAACTGCAGGTCTATAGCACTTGTTCTGTCAAACTTTCAACTATAGTTTTATAAGTGATAGTATGTAAGAGTTAAATTGTACACACATTGATCGGTTGTGCTAAAGTAAACAGAATATATACAGTTCAATTCTGGATTGTCAGTTTTAGTTATGAAATGAATAAGTGCTGAATTTTTTTACTAAGTCCTAAGTTGTGTGTCCTCCTGTCTGTTGCTTCTCTTTGTATTCATGTTCCAAATTCAGTTTTAGCACTTCTTGCTGCTTTGAAATAGTAACTTCAAGGTGATTCGAGACAGTCACAGTGCGGTGTCGCAATCTGAAGAGCCATAAAGATGCTGCTCTTGCAAAAGTGGGACAAATGTCTGACTTCAGAGGCACTGCTGGTGGTGAGTCCCCCCAGGTCATCACGAGTATGCACTCCCTGATAGATGGTGTGCTTATTAATGCTTACAAATTAACGGCTTATTTTATAGACAATGAAATTGGATAGAACTCCAGCTGTGTCACAGACACCCATGTCAGAGACAAGTAAATACACTAGGGAGAGAGCTAACCAAACATTTCAGAAACCAGTGTGCTTATGGTAAGGTAGTAACTGAAAAACAAGCTCAAATGGCATTCAGCAAAGGTATGGTGCAGTAGCCTAGTTTTATAGGAATTGCTAGGTAATGTCAGTCCATATGTTTCAGGAAAAGTTCCAAAACTGTCCTATTCTGTGCTATTCCAGTTCTGAAATACTTTTGTTAAGTGAGGGCTAACTTGTCAGAACAGAAAAAGCAACTTGGCTGGTTGCAGTGAAGATCTCACATCTCAAATATTTTCAGCTATCTGTGATTATTCCACATAGGTAAAAATAACTCATAGTCTGCATAAACTTGAATAAACACAGGGAAACCACAAGCTGACTGCAAATGTTGCTTGAAGAAGAAAACCATACCCCGCGTGTCACTGATCAAAGTCATCTAATCACAGCTGAGGGCAATTTAGTATTAACAGTGTTTTCTGGTCAAGAGGATGCTGGGACTAGGTAGGGTAGTGCATGGTGGTCATATATTGGTCTCAAGTACTTTGTGTGATGTAGGGAATATCTGCATGGGAAATGTGAAAAAACACTGATATTTCTGAGAGTATTTTTGGAATCTTTATTAATGTGTCTTGGGCCATTGGGGTGCCAAGGGCAATATTGTGAGCAGTTGAGAAAAGGAAATATGTTCCCTAGTTTTTGCAATTTCTAGTGCACGTTTGAATCCTGGGAGGAAAGAAGACTTAGCAGTGTTTGACCACTGAGGCTTGTTTCCATTCCAAAGCAAACTCTGGGCTTTTTGCATATGAATGTATGCAAGATTCATAATCTGACACTATATTGTGTGCATACATAACCTGCAATTTATTAAAGATATCCTTGCTGCAGCTCTCTGCCTCTGCACCATCTGGGAAAGATGCAGAGATGAGAATGTTCTTAGCAATTGCAAGAGATTTCCTACAAAACCACTGGCTTGCAAGAGCTTATCACTGGTGAAAGAAGCATCTCTGGCATTTCATAAATCATCAACATTACTAACATGCTGTTTGGAGGCTTGTATCATTAGCAAATTAATCTTATTTAGGAACACTCCCGTAGCAGCGTTGGATGAGAAGCCATGCAATGCCTTCTGCCAAATAAACAGCATAAAGAGGGGCCTGGGGGATGAGATGTGGGGAGGAGAAGCCAAAGCACAGCTTTCATATTACCTCAGTGTTATCCCTGATAGCAGTCTTTAAAAATATTTAAACAAAATAATGGCAAAAATCTTGTGTAGGAGCTTGACTTATGCTACAGGCAGAATATGATGGAGAAATGATTTCTGGTTTTGACATGGAGCGCCCACAGAAGTTTACTCATTTGCCTTTCAAGTCTGTAACATCTCTGCTGTGGCCCAGCCTTGAAGAATGAACACCCACTAGACTGCTTTAATGTAAGGAAGAACAAGGATGCTAGGAGTTGCAAAAATAAACAAACATAAACCACGTGTTAAAACAAACACAAACAAGTGCTGTTGAATCATGCCAGTTTTTAATCGCTGGATGTTACCTGCAGATTTAGTGCTATAGCAATGCAAAAAAAAAACCAGAAGAACCAGCTAGATATTTGATAACTGATTTATGCATAGCCTTTATTTGGCTTTTTCCTTGGAATACACTA
The DNA here is from genome assembly GCA_030625065.1 of Alectoris magna. Taxonomy (NCBI): domain Eukaryota; kingdom Metazoa; phylum Chordata; class Aves; order Galliformes; family Phasianidae; genus Alectoris; species Alectoris magna. The sequence continues at coordinate 8,294,431 of CM060576.1, read as the reverse complement.
AGAAGCATTACAGCTAACTTCAGGAGACAGGAGGGTGTATTTCAGAGCTTGCCATACACTGCATTAGTCCACAGACCACCACTAGGCTTTTGGTGTTGCAGCATAAGACAGGTAACTGCTATTAACGACTAAACTGATTGTGTAAACTTTCTGTGTTTCAAACCAGCTGTGAAACTGGTCTGCTAAGTTCTTCTGCTATGTCAGTGGATGCCAGCAAGTTTCAATTTAAAATGATTTTTAACACTTTGTATGGCACTGAACACATTATATAGAGCTGAATTATAAACTACTTTTCAAAATATCCATGATTCAGCTGCTTGTATGGAAAAACGTATATTCAGCTTTTGAGAAAAACCTTAACTCTTACAGCTCTCGGGGTCAGGCTGTTCCTTGAAAAACTTAGTTTTTTGCTTAAGGTACATGTGCATGCTTTTCAAGATATTTGTCCCATGTATTTACTGGCAAAGTGGTATGTGACAAGGCTGGAAAATAGTTGCCTTTTTCAATTAGGTTTTATTAACTGTTTCTCTGACAAGCCAGAAATTTGAGTTCTTCTGGGTAGTCCCATGATAGAAGGAAGTAGATGGAATGTAATTCTTGCAGAAGCACGTTTTGTTTGTTTGGTTTTTGCTTGTTTATTTTTGTTTTCTCCAGTTCACAGAAAGGAATAGAGATTGTATTTTTCAGTTAGTGTTCCTTAACATTTCAATACATTTTTCTCATGCTTGTGTTTCAGGGTTTTTTTGACTTTTTTCTCACATTCTTTTGTTTTCTTTCTGTTTTGCCACTGATTTTGTGTCTCTAAGCTTCCACTCCCCTGACACACCCACATGTGTATAAGGAAAGTAGCTCCTAGACCAGGTTAAGACAGGGAAGTTCTGGTACAAGCTGTCTTCTCTGTTGTAAGCATGAAGTTTGGAATCTTTGCTGGTCCATTTGCTCTACAGTACCTGCTGCTGAAAATGCACCATATTGATCTTCAGGAACCATGTTAGAAGTAAGAGATGCAGGACTTTAAGACATTAGATGACCCCCAATGCTTGTTTGTGAAGAGAAGCAAATGAAGGGAAGCTGGTTCTCAATTGTGGCATTTAAATTCCGTGCTTAAAATTGCAGCTAAACTGTGTAAATTTAGTTTCTGGGCTCCTAAAAAGTTAAAATCCTGCAAGGAAGCACACAAGCAGTCTTTGTGATGACAGCCTGTAAAACCAGCAGCTGTACAGGGGTTAGCAGATTGGTTATGCTTAAAGTGAACCATGGCAAGGCATGCTAACAGAAGATGCGCAACATACCTAGCACCTATTGCTTGAGGGTTTAAACGGACCAACTGGAGTAGAATGACTGGGAGAGAAGAGTTATGCAGCCAAATGTGAATGAAAGGGAGAATTTAGGCATGCAGAAGTTGGGTGTGGGAAAGGGATGCTATGTGGTCTAGGAGAAAATAGGAATGTGAGACTTAAGCTCCTGTTCTGTATTGACAATCACAGGCAGTGTCTGCACTCTCCATTAGAAGAGTGGAGAAAGGCTGTCAAGTGGTCAGGAAAAGTCAAAGATACGCTGCTTACATGGCATTTTAGTAGATGTACAATTGATCTTCCGTCTTTGATTTCTATATAGATTTCTCTTTTACCCCTTTATGCTGATTTAACAGTGTAGCCAATTATCTTCGGGATTTTGAGCTCAGCGTGGTTGGAAGTGGAAAAATGCAGTATTTTCTCCTTATACAAAAGTAAATAGAGGTAGGCAGATTAAATACAAATTGTCTCTGTAAAATACTTTCCTAACAGGAAACCCGTGACTGACTGGAGCTGAATGCAAGTCTTCCTAATGAGAGCTCTAACCATGGGGTCATGGCATCAAATTGGTCATTTCTGACAATGCCATTTGAGAGATAAAAAAGAAAAAACAGTCTTTTACTCCAATTTTTGTTTTGCAGAAATTAAACAAAAAAAAACACCTGAAATCAGACATACTTGCCTTTTTACTTGCATTTCACCGGAATTAACAGGACTGCTGTTCTAGGAAGAAGGAAAAGAGGTAGCAACTGTATTTCTTTTGCAAAACTAAGCACTGCATACAGATATTTTGCAAGGTTGTTGATTTTTGGTAGCTCGTGTTGCAGTAGCTATTGCAAACAATGAGGGTCAGCAAGTATATCTCGGCACATTGCTGCTGAGGCAATTGGTTTTATCCTTGTCATCCCGTAGTAGCCCAAAGAAAGAAATTTTTGTTGGTTGTAGAAATTATTCCATAAGAGTGTCAGAGAGAAACGGTGCCATAGGCAATGAGCTGAAGTTAATCCAGTGTCAGGAAATGCATCGGCATTGAACCAGGTTGTCGAGTTGCTCTTCTGGGCTGTGAAAGGGCAAGGGCCTTTGAAGTCTTGTGTGTGTGGGAGAATACTGCCTTCTAGCTAAGGATATTACAGATCAAGTCAGAGTTTTAGGCCTAAGGCAGTCACCTTCTTAATGTCATACATGAGCGTCTTCTCAAATATCCAAGAAGCAAAAGTTGACTTTTGATTGCAGCTGGATTTCCTAATCTGTAATGACAATATTTTCTGAGATTATTTGCATGAACTCCGGGTAGCTGCCATTTTCTCTACTTGCAAGAAGTTTTCCTGAGCTGCTTTGCAGTCCTGAAAATGAAGCCATCATCCTGGTACTCTTGTGTTTGTGGCAGTCCCATGTTTTGGCCCGATGCTTGAGCAGCTGGCTTCGGAGGTGCTGAGCTGCAGAGCAACTCCCTTAAGAGCTGGACTGTGGTGATCCTGAGTTGGGTGGTGTGTGATGTGGTAGGAAGAAAACTGCTCTACAGTGAAGCAAAGTGGACTTTAAGGTGCTAGTTTTGTCACTGATGCTGTAAATCTCTTCCAGTAAAAGATACCATGGTTTGTGGTCATTTAATGTTGTCCTCAGATTTCAGATTTGACAATTCTGTTTGGAGAATTTGCAGCCCCCTGGGAATAAGTTGGGTAACAGCAATTAGATCCTCTTTTTTTTTTTTTTTCCAGTTTGTTTTTCGAAGGGGGAAAAAAAAAGGGGGAAAGGTCAAGTTTTTCACCCTTAAACCAAGTCTTTCCTTTCATGTGTGCCGAGTGAGTTGCAACACAAGGCTGTAACTTTTACATGCCTCCCCATATGAACACTATGTTGGATATCCCATTAGGAGTGCTTGTATGTATTGTTTATGAAAATTGCGTTGTTACTACTGAGGATCAGATAAATAGCTTCAAGTCTATTGTCTGCTTTGAATGTTCTTTTAGGTTTTAGTACTAGCCTGTCAAAAGCTCTTAATACACCACACACAGTTCTGACTTCTAACCAGAGATTGTCTGCCTGGAGCAAGTAATCTGCCATTTGAGAACTGGATGCTTGTAGAGTTTTAATATTTGGGAGAATTTGTTGTAGAGTGTGCTAAAGGGCACACTCCAAGTTAAAAACTTAAATAGTGGCAGTTGAAAAATGCTGCTGTTATGTGGCTGTCTATTCACGTGGGTGAAATAAGATGGTGGCATCTGTTCAGTTGCAGGCAGGCATATCCACATCACAATTCATCAGACCCTTATACAGAGCACAGGAAATCAGCCCATGCTCTTTCAGTTCAAGCTGGGAGTGGGAGAGGAAGTGGAGAAGAAAACTTGCATTTCTCTTCTCCATTCTATCTGCGTTAAAAAAAAGAAAAAAGAAAAAAATGCGTTCACATCTCTTTCCAGAGCACTGCTCCAGCCTCACCAATTGGGAGCAAATTCCTTCTTAGGAAAGCGTAACTGAGAAGTACTGGAAAGAGAAGTGTGTTGAGACAGATGTGTTGTATGGAAAATGCATTTTTCTTTGAATAATTCAGTGTAACTTGCCGTTGTGCGCAGAGGTGCTCCTGGACAGTAGGTACCTGCTGGGTTTTGTGGACTCTGTTTGGTGTGATGAACATATGAATGGCACTGTTATGTTACCTTTGGCCCCTGCTACTACCCTTCATTTTGACATGCCATTGTAAAAACCTTTAGTAGGTGCTAGATCAAGTGGTTAGCTGACTGGCATCTTTGTTCCAGCAATGAAACTGTGGTCTTTTTCATCACTTTTCCATTTACTGCTCCGTATGCTGTTTATGGCAGCAAAGGCAAACCTTTTCAGTGTGTCTGCCAGGTTTATTTTAAAGATCATGGTGTTTGGTGCCAATTCTTGTCTCTTCTGGTGCCAGACTTGGCTCTAGTAGCAACTGTTTGACATTGTTAGGTTTCTTCAACAGTTGGATTACATCATGGTGAAAGGAGGAATAGGGATTTTTTTTAAAATTCCAGTTATTCAAATGCAATTGTCACAGGGGGAAAAACAAAGAGGAAAACAAAACTCCTGCAGTTCAAAATGTCAGTGTCCCTCTGTACTTTGGCAAGTCATTTGAAGCCTGCTTAGCATCATATAATGGCACTTTCAGGAAGTGCTTTTCTTTATCAGATCAGACTGCAAATTAAAACTAGGATGGTTGTGTGAATGGCATTGGGCTGATGCATTTGTCATTTGGTGTTTTCACTTCCATAGTTCCCTGCGGTCTGTCAGTTACTGAATGGCAGGATCACTGCAAAGGTTCTCCTTAGCCCTTCCTTATCTGATAATCACCTGTGGTCATCCCTGTAAAAACCTCAGTCATCTTGAAAATAAACCTGATGCTAACAGCTTTCTGATCTTGAGCCCACCTTAGCTTTCACTTTGACAAATTGTCACACCAGAACTTGTGAAATCAGACCTTAGCCCACCTGAACCCTCAAAGTGTCCAATTTCTAGGCTATTATTTTAGTCTGACTCACAAATACCCACAGAAGCAGACTATTAATTGAATGAATATTAAGGAAAACTCTGTGTGAGTATGTGCTCTGTGTAAGTTTCTTCTCTGCTTTGCTGTTTTCACACTGTTAATGAGTGTGAGTGACAAACTTCAGTGAAGTTTTTGGTCCAGTGTTGCTTTTTATTAGTAGTCTTTTTTTCTAACATGCCCAAGATATGTAACTGTTAGCTTGCATTACTTTCCTCACTACTGTTGTACTGTGGCTCTTTAAAATAAGCCTCTTGGTTTTTATGTATAAACTGTCATCAGTCTTCTAATGCAAAAAAAGATCTTTTTGAACATTCCAGTTAGATATAAAATTTACAATTTGTTTGATTTTTGTCATCTTTTACTGATGAAGTAAACTTCCACTACAAAAAAGAAGCGTTTACCAGCAGAGGAATTTCTACACATTTCACACAGACTCCTGAAGAACTTAATATAAACGGTAATATTTTCTTTTGTTTTTAAAAACATAGGAGCTCAGTGCTAGAAAGATGTGTATCTGATACGCATACATACTTGCCAATAACGAGTGCATAAACCTTCCTTAAAATTTAGTGCGGTGATACTGTGTCTTCCAAGACCACCCTCTGCTCTTTCTAAACGAAGATACAGGATTGTGACTAAGTGAAAGTTATAAGTTTATACATTTATTTCGACACAGTATTTACTAAATCCAGATTGGTAATGAGACTTGTTCCAGGTCCGAGCAAGTAAAGAATATCCAAGTAGAGGTAGATTTCATAATTCAAGAGCAATTACAGCCCTGCAGCTTCAGGGTCAAGTGGTACTGGATAACCACTTAGAAGGACTACTTAAAAGTAATACCTCCTGTTTTATGTTGGTCCGTGATGTCGGAGGCTGATGATGGTGGTATGGCAGTCGAGGTTGCACCTTCCCAGCAGTATTTCGATGTGTTGCTGTGCGACAGATGGCAGCAGAGGGGCAGTCTGATAGAATGGTGTCTGACTTGGAAGTACGTATGAAGCAAAGGTGTGTCACTGGATTCCTACATGCGGGAAAAATGGCACCCACTGGCATTCATCAATGCTTGTTGAATGTCTGTGGAGACCAAACAGTGGCTGTGAGCACAGTGGGGCAGTGGGTGGTGCATTTCAGCAGTGGTGACAGTGATTTGAAAGACAAGCCATGTTCTGGACAGCCTTGCACAGCTGTCACACCACAAAATGAAGAGCATCTCAATCAGCTCATCCATGCAAATTGATGGATTACAACCAGGGAACTGGGTGTGGAGCCGAGTGTTGGCTTCAGTTTGCTGGAAGCAATGGTAGCAATGTTGGAATGTTGCAAAGTTTGTGCCAGGTGGGTCACATGAATACTTACATAGGAACAGGAATAACACCACGTGTAAGTTTGTCAGGACCTATCGAGCCAACACAAGACTGACGGTGACAGTTTCCTGAATTGCAGCATTGCTGGTGACGAGCCATAGTGTCACCACTATGAGCTGGAATCAAAGTGACAGTTTATACAGCGGAGATGTGAATTCAGAGCCCTCAGTGGGTAAAGTAATGTGCACTGTCTTTTGGAATAGGAAAGAGGTGATCTTTTTGGATTTCCTGGAACCTGGACAAACCTTCAATTGACTGCTGCATTGCAGTGCTGACTAAGCTGAAGGTTCAACCTTCCGTAGTCAGGCCACCGATGAAGACTATCTTTCTCTTGAGTTGTGACCATAATTCACATTGTATCAACATGGAGAGCAAGGTTGGAGTTAGAAGGGTGTCCTTCTCTATTGAGAATGCACAGGCCTCTTGACTTAAGTATTTAATGTTCAGTCTCAATTTTGCAGAACTGGGACACAAGAGTCCTTCCCACTCATGCCATGTTGAGCCTTGGGAATTCATTGTCCTGGCAGGCAATATGTGCTTAGACCAGTTAACAGAGCTTGCATCCCACTGCCATCACAGATATGTTAAATCAGCAATTACTCAGGGACTTAAAATTCTGATTTACTGATACTTTAGAGAGGACCACATCAAGAAAACCCTAAAATGTGGGAAAAAAATTCCCCTTCCCCCTAAATCAGAACTCTATCAGGCAAAGCGAAGCAACTGGAGAAGCCAGCTGAGGGTGGGGTGTTAATATTTATTATTACTTATGCATAATAATGGGCTACCACAATGGCTTTTTTTTATTTTTAAGTACAAGGAGCCAAGGGAGGCTGCTTAGATTCCACACTTTGAGACCAAGCCAAAAGAGTACAAAGTTTTCAGGCATGTTGTTAAAATATACAATACTTCCAGTTTCTTAAGAGAGTGTCCTGAGTTTTAGAGAGTCCACAAACTTTGTTACATTTTATTTTGGTATGTAGAAAGTTAGTTAAATCTGGGACAGTGAGGCTGGTATTTGTGTTTTCCCTCATCGAGATACTTGAGAAATAGAAGAAATATTTCTTGAATCTTTTGTACACTTAAGCATTTTTTGCTTATATGTCTTTGAGAATGTGCAGACAGACAAGATAGTCTTCCATTCCCCAACCAGGGGTAAGGAAGTCCCAGAGAAAGAGCTTTCAGCCTTTTGCATGTACAGCAGACATTTCTCTTCATGTCTTCTCTCGTCTTTGCTTCTGGAGCAATGTTGACCTGGGGGATTTAATCAAGGAGAAGGTACGTCATTCTCACTCCAGCCTCACCTGTACTGTTAGGCTAGATTTTTTCCTCACATCCAAGGTCCCTTTGCTAACTTACATTTCATAGTTTTTTTTTCCCATGGCTTTTTTTGAATTATTATTCCCTGAATGTCACTCCTTTATAGGCTGACAATGGAGGTGCTGACACAAGCCTGTTATAAAGGGGCAGCCTTACCTTCCTCACTGAGTTCTTGGAGTCACTGCAGGACTCTGACAGGTTTAAAGAGTAAATCAGAAGGGTGAAGAAATTCTCATAGTCTGGGAATGGAGAGTTTTTGGACCAAAAATGAGTGAGAGAACATGCCCTGAAGGTCAGCTCTCGTGCCTCACCTCCTTCTTGGCTGTGTTGCGTTCAGGATAGTCATTCATCAGCCTGGATACTGGTACTGCAGTGCTGTAACAAATTTTACCTGAAAATTTTAGAGCACTTTCCAGTGCCTAAAAAGAGCTTAATTGAAAGCTTTCCCACTTTTACAGAAGCCCTGGTACAGTTCTGAGAAACTTGTCCAAGCTGCTAGTGACAGATCCTCCTTCAACAACTGCACATCTCTAGTCCCTAGTGGGTGTCAGAGCAGCCACATGGCACTGTGCACCCTCATGCCTCACTGTGCTGCTGCGTGCAGGGGCTGCTGTCAGCTCCCCTCTTCCCTCCCTTGAGCAGCAGAAGAAAAAGTAAGGTTTCTACTGATGTTCAGTTCCCATCAAGATAGGGTGGAAGGGTCTGAGTGGGGCACATGGCTCAAAATGGATTGTTTGCAGTAAGAAGCCTGTACAAATTAAAATGTTGCTCTGTAACTGATGGATGTGTTCAGCCAGCAGCCATAGCAGCTCTCTGCTATTTCAGGCTAGCTTGGCTTCTGCTTTTGTGTGCTGTTTGCACAGTTCATTCCCTCCTGAGCCCTCTATGACTTGTGATAAAATTTTATTTTATTTTATTTTATTTTATTTTTTTCTCATTCTGATTCACTGAATGTATGTTTTCACACAGAGTGTTATCTGGCAGTAAGTCCTCCTAGGCTGTGCTGTTATTTGGGCACTGGGATCCAGGTGGGTGCACCCAGGGTGTCCCAGGTAGGAATAGGGTAAGTAACAAGAATAAGGGATAAAAGTTACAAGAGGACTCCAAAGCAAAAATCATTATTGTAAATTCCTGTAAGAGAAGGCAGGGTGTTTCAGCATGAATATCAAAGTTATCAGTGGTTATTTCCTCATTCCAAATCTCCTTGTTTTTCTCTAAATCATATTTTTATCATTTAGTTTTAAGTACATTCTTAGCCCTTAAGATTCTGAAGAGAAGTGATGGGAGGCATAGTTCTTTGGAGTGAAAAGACATGCCTGAGTTGTAACATATAAGTAAGTCTAACGAGTCAGGACCCTGCTGCACCATTTGTGGAGCCATGAAGCAGTCCTTTTGTGTTATGGATCTTGGGTGTGCATCTGGAGCGGCCCAGATGAATTTCTTCAGCCATGAGCAGCACCAGCGTGCCAGTGGTATCTGTGTAGGAAGAGGTGTTTTTTAATTGTGAATGTCAAAGAGAAATGTAGAAACTGGGAGAGATTTTATGCACTTGTGTTTATGTGTATTTACATGTATCTGTACATATACACATGCAAGCAAATTTATTTTTCAAGTAACTCCATGTTATAATCTTGAAGTGTTTCTTTACCTGCTTATATTTGGTTCTTAATTGTCCACAGTAAGAGTGTAGAGTGGTTCTATTTTGGCAGTGAGGTCTTTTGCAAATGTTGCTCCAAACAGGTTCTCTAGGCAAGAAAGGCATTCTGAAAAATTAGACTTCCTCATTTTGACATATTCAGAGTGAAATACTGCTATTGAAATTTTTTTGAAGAAACAATGACTCACAGCAATTATATAATGTATTTCCTGATTAGGCTGCCAAATTGAAAGTCTGTGGTGCAAACCCCATCACTTTGAATTTTCAAGTTACTTTTCAGACTGTGCCTTCGTAAGAAACAGTGGTGAAGGTAGCTACCCTTGTCTGTTTGTATGTGCTCTGAATCCCTTTCAAATGCTTCTGGCCACATTTCTCTTGGACTGATCAACCAGAAAATGCTGATGCTTCCCCTTGTCTATCTTCCTTCAATCTCTTCCCAGGTTAATTGCAGGAAGTGCGGGGGGATCACAGCCCTGCCTGCTCCCTTTCTTCTCAGCACTGCTCTGTGGCGGCAGCCTGGGGGCTGGGGAAGGAGCACCCACAGAAGGGAGTAGTACAGAAGCCTTACTAGGAGTAGGGAGAACATATATTGATATGAAGACAGCATGCTTCGTTCAAATCAACAGGTCTGAGACAAGAAACAGCATGTCTTTAAAAAAAAAAAGTAGTAATAGAAAAGCACTCTACAATAGCAGGTGAGGAAGCCTGGTGAAGCAAGCCAACACGCCCTGAAATTTGGGACATCCCAGGGAAATGAGGCATGCCATTATTTTTGCCAGTCTCAAGCATTGAAAAGCCATAAGGCAGGCATCCTTTCAAAAACAGATGAAGTTGACTCAAAATTCACATGACAGGATTTTTCATCAGTTTTTTGCTGTCTGGTCTGGGGGTTGGAGCAAGACCAAAAACTTCCAATGAAAGTAAAATTTTACTCAAAAAGACTTGTTGCCTTAAAAAGTAAAAAAGTGGGGAAAGATTTTAGAGCTGTTGGAATCCTTTGTTACATTTAAACGACGGTGATTTCAGAATTGTGATCTCTTTTCTCAGCTACTAAAACTATTTAAAATTAACAGATTTAAAAAAGGTATTTGAAAATTCTAATTTTAATCCAAACCAATTAATTTCTTAGGTGAATAATTTTGGATGTACATGGAATTATTGTGGAAAAGGGCTGTTTGTGGGAGGACTGCTTCTCATTGGGATTTTTTTTTTTTTAATTCTATTACTGAATTAACAAACCTAATAGTTATCCAGGACTTGGGTGCTTGGGCTCTTGTTTCAAGGTTGGTTTTTTTGTTTGCTTGCTTAAACTGAAGCAATACATGCGCATCTCTTCTACTTTATTAGAGTTCAGCTTTTATGAAAGTGACCAGCTATTCCAGTGCTGGACTACAGAAAAGATCCATGTTTCAAAAGGCCAACAGTGAGATTTTGAGGTGGAGTGACATATGTACAGAAGAGTAGTGATGAGTGATGTGGGCAAGCATATCTGGAGAGCACTGCGCTTTGTTTCTCATTTCAGATGTGTTTTGTCCATTGCCTGTCTTGTCAAAAAGCTTTTCTGCTGTTCCTTGTATTTTAATCCGTACCCTGAGATATTCAGTGCTAGTGAATAATGTGCTTGTGCATCCCCACCCACAGATGCTGTTCTACTGCAAATCCTTATTTTTTGTGTCTGGAATGGGCTGGGCAATGATAAATCCAGACATCCACTTCTGCTTTTATTGTCTGATCATATCAGCGAAAGGTATCTCTCAGGAATATAAACAGCCCGAGGCACACTGCCCTGCAGGTCACCTTGAAAGGATATCTTGTCATCATGACTGTACTGTCAGTCTTGTACATAAGCACTGATGCCAACTCAGGTTTAACTTTATGTCTGTTCAGCCTTTCCTGCATACATCTACCAGCTGTGCTCTTGAATGAGTTAAGATTCTTTATGAAAGAGAAAACAGCGTGATGGTTTTCACCTGCTGAAGCATTTTTGAGTTCTTGAAGTGTGAGGAACAAAGGATCGATTATAGGTAGAGAGAAGGCTCCGAACAGTGTGAGAAGGAATGTACTGACGGAGGAAACAGAAGTACCTTCCTTGAAATACATGGGTAGGTGTAGCCAAAATCTTCATTGTGGGAGATTCCCTTTGTTACACTACCTGGAAGGTGACAGCGAGATACTAATGTTTTCCCTGCTTATGAATAATTCATTTTTTTATGTGTGTGAGAGCAGGATGAAACAGGGAATGCAATTCTTCAAACTGTAAATCTTAATTCCCAGAGAAAATTAATGAGGCATAGCGGGTGCTTTTGAAAATTTGGCCCAAGGAAAAGGAAACCATCAACAACGAATCTTGTAGTACTTCGTATCAATAAAAGAAAGACAAACATGTAGGATTGGTCTGGATCAGAGGGGATGAGAAAGATGACATCTCACTTTTTTGCAGTTACGTTTTGGTAATTCGCTCTGAAACAAAGTAGGAAATCAGACTCTTTTTTATGATGAGAAGCACTGGGGTTGTAAAGTTGAAGTTTTCTGCTTAGTCATCTGCACCTTTTTGTTTTTTTTAAGAATAAAGGTGAAAGCAGTTGTTTAAATAATGAAAACCAGATGAAGTCATGGAAGCAAGACAAAAATGCAACTCTAGTAATGAGGCTGAAGTCTGTCTCTAGTCCTTGGCTCTTTCCAACAAAGCTGAAGCTGAGGGCTTGGCTTGTACCAGTCCTGCCTTGGGCTCTGTGCTGGCGCATACAGATGTTTAGGAAGATCTAGTGGTTTAAGCTTGTATTTGGCTGCTAGCCAAATCAGTAAAAATTGAGATCGTCACATGGGGTTGTTTCAGGGAGAATCATTTCCAAATTTGCTTCTCCCCTTGTGAAAAAAAACTTTTAAGTATCTTATATTTCCCAGTGTAGGATCAGAGTTTTTTCTAAAGGCAGGAGTCCCATCTTTTGTTTCTTACCTGCTTTGTTCTGGAGTGCTTATCAGTTTATCTGCTGATGGCAGATGTAGAGACTGTTCTCACAACCATGTCAGCCTTTTTCCCGTGCTGTCTTACTTCTGGTATGCCCTTTCTTAACTGTGCCATGAGCCTCCTAGTGCTTAGATCACCTGCTATAGCATTCTGCTGTTATGGGGCAAGTGCTCTGCTCTTCCTTGCATGCAATCCCAGTGAAAGCTCTTCAGGAAGACTCCCAGAACCAAGTCCGTTGCCTTCACAGTGCAGAAGGAAATGTCAGGTTCCTGAGATTATGTGTTTAGTGCGTTGTGGGGAGGAGGTTATAAAACCATTTAGAGCAGCCAGAGAGATGCTTTAAGTTATGCCCAAGCAGCAAAGGCCCAAGCTTCAGGAGCAATCTCCTTCCAAATTCTGAGTTTCTTGCCGGTGCCCTCTGGCCTTTGAGCTGTGCTGAGCAGGGTGGTGGAGCGGTTGCATGTGCCCACAATGCCATGGTGGTTTCCTGTTTCATCCTTTCAAAAGATGGTCCATCAGGCTGCTATCTGGTTCTCATCATGATCAGCACCTAGAGTGCCTTGCTGACTCAGTCTCCGCACTGGTTCTGCTTTGCTGTGCTGGAAAGCCATGGTATTGCTCACTATATTGATCTTCAGCTCATGTTTGATGGTCTTTAGTTGGGGCCTGTCATCAGTGACTTTTGAACTTTACTGTAAAAGAAAATGTGATTTGTAAATTATCCTGACACCTTCACCAAAAAAAAATGAAACTTTAAAATGTTTAATTTGGCATTCCTATCTTCAGAATGATGGAAAATGTTTTTCTTCTTTTTTCTTCCTAAACATCACTAAAGAGAAAAGTCTCTGTTCTTGGCAGAGGTTTGTGGGCCAACTCTAAGGGCAAAATACTGCTTTTTGAGTAGGGGATTCTAATGGAAAAGCTGAGCATCAAATTCACACAAGGTTCTTCTTAATTATAGAAGCCAAAAGCTCTTCCAGATGTCTGTCAGCCCAGCTTGCTAGATGCTGCCATCACTGGTTTTAATAAAAGCTCATATTCAGCAAATTTACTACTGATTTACTGTATATTACTTAAGCCAGAAAACGTTTTTGCTCTAAAAAGCAAACAAAGACCTGATATTTTCATCAGTTGTGCTCCAGCGTGTCATTTATTACGCTAAATCCTATCCAGGATCCATTATTTTACTAAAGATTTTCAGTAGATTGCCATCATTAAGACCGGAATTTCAGAAACTCCCATGTAGAAATACGTAAGCAAGAAATGCATATCAACAAATCGGTAAATGGTGCGTGCAAGGCAGGCAAAGCCACTAACAGAGCAAACACGTACATGACATGCACAGCCAGGCAGGATTTTCTGTGGAGAGCTACCCGTCTGTACCTGCAGCTGATGTGTGCTCTGAAGAAAAATGGAAGCTGAGAGGGGGAAAAAAAGAAAGAAAGAAAAGGAAAATGTTAAAACAGCAAATGAGCCTTTGCATTCAAAAGTGAACAGAACAAAACCAGGAGAGTAGCTAATGAAATCTCTGAACAATGATGTAATTAAAGTGCATTAATCATTATAAAATATCATTTCCCTTTAAACATCTGCTTCCATTCACTTGGCAACAGTCTGGTCAGTGTCATGAATGATGGGGTTTGAGATTGTGCTGAAGGGCTTGTGTTATCTGAGAAACAATGTAGAACATCCCTACCTTGACAGGATCTGGGATCGCAGCGCTTTTCCTCCTGTCAGGTAACAGTGTTAAGGAAATAAAGAAAAAATCGCACGTTGTTTACAGTGGAATAGAAAACCCGGTATAAAATGTAATGCTGCTTTTTCAGCAGTGCAAGCAAAAATTTAATTTTAGTGCCAAAGGATTTGAAGAAAGTAATTTCCCTGTGAAAATGGAGTTTTAGGAACCGTAGTCGCTTGGAGGAGAGAACTTGTTCCTGCCTCTAGAGAAATGAGGACCACTACATCCTTCCTGACTCCTTTCTCTCTTGCAGCCCGGCTGTGCAGTCAAAAGAGAGAGATTAGCCATCTTAGGAGAAAATCTCCTTTTCCTCTGGCATAGGCGAAGTGTACAGAAGGGCTGCAGCCATTCCTTATTTCCTGACAGCCTGGCTTGAGGCTGCCTGCAGAGCAGACACACATGAGCCTCACTCAGTAAAGCCCCTGCCTGCACTTGTTCCAGTGCTGTTAGGACTGAGTAAAATTTCTGGTGGGCTGTGTTTTGTTTAGGATTAGGTGAAGGGAATCCTGAATTCCTGCTTTAGCACTGCTATTACGTTATCACTTAGAATGGTATTTTTAAAGCTGGGGACTATTTTTTTTATCCTTGTACAAATCTAAAGTCTCATTGCATTTTCATGCATTTGGTAACATGGACAGTGGTTGCAGGTGTCCTCTTTGCACCTGTGTTCGTACTTCTTTATCTTAATGTCTACATCTGCTGGACTTACAGGACATATCTGAAGGTGAAGCACTTTGTGGTCCTCTAGCAACAAAGATCCAGCTGTAAAGCAGCACTATTTTTAAGCTGATCTTACTTTTTTAGCAAATGTATAGGGGACAGCAGTTATGGAGTAGGGATGACACAAGCGCTGTCCTGAGCACTGTGTTCCTACCCAGCTTCCTTCACCACTGACTTCAGATCTCCTTCATGGCGTGTGATCAGGCAGCCCTGAACAACCTCTGGACTTGATGCTACTACGGTGGTACTCTGGTGTAGTCTTAGAAAAATTCAGATAGATTTCTATGGCATAGTGTGTGAGGTTATTTGTTTTGGTTTGTTTTTTAGAAAAAAAGAAAGAAAGAAAACTGGCAACTTTAGCTTTAGATATTCCTTGGTTGGTGTTTCTTTATAGTTCTAGCTGCAGCCAGTGGCTGCTTAGGGAACAGGGGCAGAACAGTGTGGGAGTAAATGTGCTTAGGAGAGCTGCCTTGCTTAAACATTGTCTTGCAGATATCTGACAGAGCTCACAGTTTCCTTACTGTGCTCGTGTATATGTCTTTACCCAGTCTTGCAGACATACACATAGACATCCTAATGATGTGTCTTGGTGCCCATCTAAAACATTAAACACTTGAAGGAGAGCAAGCAGCTCTATTTTAAGCAGGTTCCTTTGAAGCCCCTTTCTGAAAAGGCACACAGGTGGAGTTGGGCACATATATTGAACGGTGAGGTATTTGTACAAATAGGTATATTCGTGTTGTGTGTAAGATCTGAAATAATAATTTATTCACTCTCATTTCTGAACTGTTTGTGTGATGTGTGGTGTGTAGGCCTTCATTGCGTAAACACAAATAATGTTTTCCTCTGGTGACTCAGATCCTATATGACACAGACTGGTCACTTGACATTTTGAGTTAAGTGAGTTGTAGTTATTTATGTGAAAAGGACTGTCTTAGTATCACTGCCATCTAATGGTCCAGACTTTGTAGCTGGGATTGGCTCTCCAGGATGTATCCAGTAGATACCAGGGTTGGCCCAAACACCTGAACCTCTCCTGTCACCAGTACAACCTTCTTACTATTTTGTAAGAATACACAGTGCTGCTTACTGCCCTCAGCTTCATTTTCAGCTCCTAGTAGTCTGTTCTGGAGGCTCATTGGACACTGGTGTGTAAATCCTTGTGCTGGTAGCATGGAAGAGATAAGGAAATTTAATTTTTGGGTGGCAAAATCCAGGAAGAAAGGGAAAGCATTAATCAGAGGGGTGTAATCTCCAAGGAAACAAGTACCTCATTTCAATTCAGCATTTACCTTTGATGAAAACTTTAGTGAATGTTATTATGTGGAATTTATATGAAGCCTGGGTTTAGGTAACCAACTTTAATATTTATACTCTTAGGGAAAAAAACTGAATCATTAGTAAGCATGCATAATTAATGAATAAATTATATTTTTCCTTTGTTTTCCTTCAGGTATAAGGAAATGCTAGATCTAGTGATATCACCCAGCCTGACTGTAAATAGAGAGTGCCCTGACAGACTGAAGCTTAACCTTACTAACATTTATGCCACGGCTCCAGATGACATAGAAGGTAGGCTGCTTCTTTTGTTTACTGCTTATTTGCTTTGGCATAATGTATATGTATATAAAATAAGGGAGCTGGCCACGTACAGCGCCTGTGCTTCTAATGGTTAGCTCTATCACATAGTGAGCAATTGGGGTTTTTGTTTGAGAATATTTGTAGTCACTCCATTTGTGGCTGAATCCTTCAAAAATGCTTTGAATGCAGACAGAGTTGAAATGTTTTACATAAACAGATATCTGTGTATTGTGACATACGCACACGTGTATATCTGCTTGCTGGGATAAGTGCAGGTATAAAAGATGTTTTGTGTAGAGCTGGTACTTTTGGTTTAGACCTTACTAGAGCCCCAGCCCCGGGGGTGGCTGTACTGCTGCTGGTGGAACGTGGCTCGCAGGGGCTCCCAGGCCCAACAACACACTGTGTAGCCAAAACATATTTTGCCAAAGCAGCCGTGTGCCCCAGTTTGCATCACTCTGAGATCGTTGCTTTCATCTCCAAATGGTTTGTCCTGCTGATGTCTGGTCTGAAGTTTTACATTTGGCAGGTACCAAAATTCTTTCAGTGGTTAAGGCTCTGATGGAAATCTATCTGTTCTTCTCCTCCTCATCCTCCTCTTCCTTCCCCCCACTGTTCAAGTGAAGGAAACAGAAGAATGTTAAATCTGCTAAAAAAATTATTGGCAAGTGATGCAGCTGAACTAGTTCTTGCTAGTACAATCCCAGCTATTGTTTGCTGCGGTCAGAATCTGTCAGCCTTCCTGTTGGTGGGGAGTTAGCAAAAGGCACTGACTATTATGTTGTAGTAGTACGTTTAACCCTTCATTTATAGACTCTTAAAAGCCAAGGAGAAGTTTTGTTTGAGTGTATGCTAAGGCATTAGAAATTGTGTGATTAAAACACAAACACCAGGATTGCCTATTTACAGGAGCAGTCAAAGGGATAAGAATCTAAAGGAAACATCCTTTTAAACATATGTGTTTGCAGAAAAGATTAGTGCTAGAAATGATTTTAAAATACATCGTTTTGTAAACTTCTTGGTGCGGGATCTGTTTGTTATTATGCAATATAAATATGAGCCAACAGAGCACCTGTACCACAAAACACCAATATGCCAGTGACAACTCACGTTGATAAGTTTCTTACATAAATATTACAGTTGATTTTTTTTTTTCCAGGTCGATCCCTTGTTATTCCATAATTATGTTCTTTTAATGAAAATACTTCTTGTTAATTTGGTGAACAGGGAAATGCTTGCGTTTTTGTCAATCTCAGACTGCCTGAGCTTTTAGTGCAATGAATGCAGATGTATTGCAACTGTAGTTGCAATATGAGATGTCTACTTTGTCAAGCATTCTTATCATGAAATCTGCATCTATGTCAGTATAATTTTCAAGTAGACGTTCTGCCTGTAGCTCTACACATTTGGGTAGTAACAAATAGTTTTAACCTGTACTATCTAAAAATCTAATTGCCTAATTATTTTCTTTCAGGTAAGTCAAAGCAATCTTTTCATAGTGAGTATGAAGGTGAGTCAGGTAAGCTTGTTATTGGGTTTAAAAGCAGTCTTTTTTTCTATACCTGCTATTCCTATACCTGTATATGTGTACGTATATATATATATATGTACATTTATATATATATATTTATATATGATCCTTTACTCTGCTTTACTCTATTTCGTTGTTTTTATTTTTTAAATAAAATATCTCTGCCTCTTGCTGTGGAAATAGGTTTGTATTAGCCACATTCTAGAGGAACAAGAGTAGGGTCGCTGACGGGTTTTACTTTGTCAGGTTCTTCTGGAATGTAAGAGCACAGAGAATTCTTTATGGTTTTGTTCCAGTCAGATCCCACAGAGTGGGGTGGGGTGATAGGGTGCACAGTCCCTGCCCTGGCAGCTGATATGCTGTCCTCCTTCCTGAGCTGTCCTCTGTGAATGGATTGCTGTGCAGAGCAGGTAGTGCAGAGGGCCCTGGAAGAAGGCCCAAGGGGATTGTAGATGTGATCTTTATCCTTCTGTAGGGTTTTGGGGGTGTAATCAGCCTGAGGGAGAGCTCTTGCAGAACTGGAAGACAGCTTGGGAGAAGTGGGATCAGAAAAGTCAGGCTTGAATTTGTTACGCAAATGGGCACAACAAGAAGGGTATGGCACAGAATAGTACTTCAGCGAAGTGAGAGCAAAGAGTGGGTGATAAAAGTGTATTTTATCACAGTGGCTGTATTGGGATGAGTTTTTGTTTTTAATACCCAGCAAGGAGAAGAGGGTGAAGCAGGCATCCAGCATGCTAGGAAAGGTGTTACAGTTCAGCACATGGGCCTGTGAGCAGATGAGGTCTGTTTGCTGCACAGATAGATGTACTCAAGTTACATTTTTCCCTTAGCAGCAGCAGTGTGTAGCCAGCTCACTCTGAAACGTATTCCCCCTGGTTATCAGTGCCTTTATTGCCAAAGCCATTTTTCCTGAAGTAACTCAATGCTGCAGTAACATTTCTGATCTGTTCTAAACTAAAGTGTAGTTATTAAACGCTATAGTTATCCCAGAGAAGAGAGAAAGGAGTACATGGATACTTTAAAATTTTGTTAATTATCTCTGAAGATGTCTAGGTTTGTGAAAAAAGGGTCTCCTTTTTGAAGGAGGTGTGTATTCTTGGTATTTTAATCTTTTAAGGATATACAGTTGTTTCTTATAAAAGAAGAACTTTTTTTTCCACCGTTATTATTAGATATAGGAGACATTATACAAATTAACATTCTAAAAAAAAAAACCAAAACTGTAATTAATTTGTTGTTGTTGCTGCTATGACTCATGTACCTCCATTGGGGTTTTTCCATTTATTTGCTCCCATAAGTCAACAAAGATGAAAACAGACTTTTAATACAATTTACTTTTTAAAAAAATATATCAGATTGAATACCTCTCTTAAAAAATGTATTAGTGGTATTGTCGTGTTATGATGTAGAATGATAAAGCCATGGAAAATATTGTGGAAAAAGGTTGTTGAAGAAAGAACATTTATAAGAGTTCTAAACCAGGAAGAATGAATATTTCATATTCAAGCACGTCAAATCATTTTGGAAATTCTCTGCAGATTTATGGCATAACAAGTTACTCAAACCCATAGGACTATTTGCATTTATTTAGATCTTATGCATATTTGCATATTTCATTAAATAAACCATACTTTAAATGTTTAATTTGCTGACTTACAAACTGCTGAACAAATGATTTTGTTTTGGAAACTTTGAACTGAGGATAATGCACCTATAGCATAGTGGGTATGTCCATGACAATGCATGGACATACATTGTCCATGTATGACAGCATTGTGGATATTTCCTGCCTGGTGATGGCAATGTGCAGCACTGGGAACTCTGCAGGAGTCTACCTTTCGACTCAACCTGTGCTCCTGCGGTGGAGAGATCTGCCTAACGTTGGGTAATATATCCTATCCCATGTAACAAATTGCATGATATATGCCAGCAGCTAATGTGGAGGGTGGTGGTGCTACAGTCAGCAGAGAACTTGATGGTTGATGTTCTTCTCCCTGGTGAAACTGCATGCAATTAGTCTGGCGTGCTGATTGATACAGACAGCAGATAGAGAGGCTGGATGTGTAGTGCCTAATATAATTATTAATAATTGTGAAGGTGTGTTGGCATGTATGCTGCTGTGATAACACTGACTCCAACCAGGGTTAGAGAATCACAAATTGGATGGCATAATGAAGGCAATCTGCATAATACTTATGGTGGCATTTAAATACAGTATTTTCAGTACCATTTGCAGGCAACTTACAGGTTTTAATTTAGATTATTTTAATGAAATTAAACATAGATATATCTCCAGATAAAAATAGGGGCACTTCTTCCTTTGCTGGTGTTGCAGGACACAACTATTTGATAAATTGGCAAGCATCTTGCACATTTTACTTGTATGATGTATTTTCTACTGGTTTCATTTACTGTTTTTCATTATTGCCAAGTCAGTAAGGTAGGTTATAGTTAATGCAAAAAATCAGGACTGATCATTAAAAGTGATATGCTTCTTATATTTAGTTTGTCTCTGCATGTTTTAGAATTTTATTGTTTTAAAGTGAGTCGTGGTTTAGGACAGTGTCAAGAAAAGTCAAATCATTTCAGTTACCACTGTAGTTTCCTTTATAGTTTTTAGTGTATGATTCATCCTACCGAAGCCCAACTTCGTTATTCACATCAGACATATGAGAAGAAGAAAATAGTAACTCAATCCATCAGTAGTACCATCAGTTAACTAAAATTGTATTTATTTGTTGTTAAGTAGATAATAGCTTTATCTGCTTCAGCTCTTTGGAGGTTCACTCCAAAACAGTATCTCCTAATTTCTATGTGTTTTTCTTAAAACCAGCAATGGTAAGAACAGTGGTATCATGTTGGTTGTAGAAATGAACATGATGAAAATCTAACACCCTTTGTTTTCCAGGCAACAGCAAAGCAACACCACAGTGTCCTCTCCATCTGTACTCAACAAAGTGAGTGTTCCTGCCAAGTGCTGTAATTTAAAAAACATATTTTGCTAAATAGCCATTTTGTGTGGACTTCTGTCACCTTAAAGAGCATTTGTCTTAAGCTTATCCACCTGCTCCTCTGTATGTCTCAGGCCCAGTGAAGAAATAGTCCCTAATCTTGCTAAATTTGGAATGAAAGATGTTTTGAGGTACCGCGTGCTGTACATTTGTACCCTTGGGAATCCAAACCTTATCACTTTGAATGTTGCTTTGTTTATTAGTGACCACAGAAGAATACGTAAATATGTTAGCGGTTTCTCATGATGCTGTGTTGTCTGGCAAACTCAAAATGAAACATGACAATCAGAGTATTGAGTTTTTTTGATTTGCACATATTTTGCACAACCCTAAATTTCCTATACATGTAGGCACCTTAATCTTCATAATTTAAATCAGGAGCTATACACTAAAATAAACTTTTGCCCCAGTCTAGTAAATTCTGAGCTCCTAAAATATTCACCATCATAATTGGATTGTGTTTTATCAAAATATCTAGAAATTTTTCCATGTGCTCTAGAAGATTGTTCAGTAACTATTGCCTTAGACCTTCTGTTTTCTTGTTCTCAATAGACATTATCCTCATATAGTGACAGTCCAGACTTTCCCAACAATGGCAACATATGGACAGACTCAATACAGTGCAGGAATCCAACAGGCTGCTGCATACACTTCCTACCCTCCTCCTGCGCAGCCCTATGGCATACCTTCCTACAGTGAGTACTGTGATGTCATGTTACCTTTGAGTGTATCTTCTTCCTTTTGCTCCTAGAAAAACTTATTTGAAGACTTATGGTTTAGAATGAAAAGTCATTTCTATATTGGGAGTGTTCACTTCTTAGTCGTAAAGGAAAAACCAACTTTGTTAAAAATGGTAGGATTACTTTGAACTATGTGTCAACTCCTTATATCCTGGGATATGGTCTTACAGACTGCTTAAGGTTGAAGATGGTGAGTAATAGGATAGGAGACAGTATGAAAAATTCATGTTCAGTAGGATATTCCACTTATGAGTGAGCAGGAGCTGTGACTGTTGCCATGACTCACTACAATGCAGTGAGTATGGTATTTAGGTAAAGTTCACCTTGCCTTTTTTGATGTCTCCTGGGGTTTCAATGATAAAAGCTACTTTAGGGAAAGAATTCCGTATGCTATTGCAGAAGATCTGAGAC
This sequence comes from Alectoris magna, assembly GCA_030625065.1. Classification (NCBI taxonomy): domain Eukaryota; kingdom Metazoa; phylum Chordata; class Aves; order Galliformes; family Phasianidae; genus Alectoris; species Alectoris magna. The sequence continues at coordinate 8,272,575 of CM060576.1, read as the reverse complement.
ACAAAGCAAAGTAGGACATGGGTGAAAAGATACAGAGTACTGGTTTTGGAAGACTGTTTGTGTGTAAGTGAATGGTTGTTAGCTATAATTGCTATGAGCATGGTCAACTTTTGTTCCCTACACAGCCTCACAAGCAGCTGTGGGGAGATGGTGCTGGGCTGGGAGCAGCTGGAAGATTCAGGCAGAGAACTAACTAAACCAGCACTCCTAATGGTGGAAAGCCTGGCAAATCGAGTGTTAAATGTCTTCAAGCTGTGCATGGAAATAGCATGCTGTTGAGGCAATTAGGAAGTTCTTTCCACTCCTGAAGACCAAAGGGATACTGCTCTTGCTTGGGCACAGTTCTTTAACAGAAAGTTTTGAGGCTCCTTACTCTGAGCTGATCTCATGAGTGCTGAGTATTGCAGCCTTATAGTTCTGTTTCTGCTGCTGGTTTCTCTCACACTCTTAAACACCTACATTTGCTTGGCAATTACAGTATCTTTTCCCAACAAGATTTTATACAGCCTTTGATAACACTTTTCCTGAAGGGAAATTCAGTGCAATAGTCTGGAAGGTCAGGGAAATGGTCTTGGCAGAAATGAAGGTCTACCAGGATGATGAGAGGAATGCTGAGACCCTTTCCTGGAGCTACTTGTGTGTTTGCATCAGCTGGCTGATCTCCAAGACAAACTCTGAACAGTTGTCCTGTTAGAGCAGGTGAAAGTAGAGCCATTTGCTACTGCCTTGAGTCTTTAGGGGCATACATGTGTCAGGCCCATATGCTGCTTATAAATCCTGTGGATGACCTCTTAGCATCCTTGAGCAGTGATTTCCCTCCCCCAACCCATATACCCTCTCTAAGATACTCAGCACAGCATATGAAAAACTCCACCTGGCTGACAACCAAGAACAATGAAGCAGTATTGTTTTTAGGCACAAAAATAAAACTCAGCCAGTTTCTAGACAAAACAGAACATTGTGTGGAAATTAATTTGGTGCTAAGTTATTTCACTGTCTGACAACAATTTTAGACTTCCAAAAAGGCCCATTCGCTGAAGATTAATTGTAGCCAGGGTAGATGGAGTGTTTGCATGCAGATTGCTGATGTAATTGAAAATCATGGGATGTTATGAAAAGAGGCTTCTCTGCACACACTTACAAATCCCTTTACTTCCCCAGCAGTAATGGACGCAGACGCCTGCACTAACACATGTTCACTCATTGTCCAAATAAACTTCCTGCATTTCACAATACAGCATTGTCATATTGATGCTAACTTGTACTCAGATTGTATTGCAGCTATTCTCATCTAAAGCTTAAAGAAGCAGTTTTATTAGAGAAGATACTATCTGGGGGAAATTATTACCAACCTGAGCAAATGCACACTTGTTGCTTCTAAGAGTCATTAAGCTAGAAAACAGCATGTTTGGTGAAAGGCACGTGAATTCAACCTGTCTTTTGACAAGTTTGTTTGTAAATGCTAGCAGATAACAACAGGCTGGGAAGTGTATAAATCCAAGGCTAGAACATCAACAGGGTCTTTTAGCTCTAGTGCTCTAGTACTCAGGATGTGTCCATGGCTATTTTTTGTTTTGTGCAAATAAGTATGCAGAGAAGGAGGAGGATCACACCCAAGGGTTCATAATAAGACACACCTTTCAGCTGTTTATATTAACAATACAGCTGTAGAATCTTGGCAGCATCTCTGAGTAAAATATCAACCCCTTTTACTATCAGCAAAGGTTTCATCAATGCCCGAATCAGCAAGTGCTGCTGCTCCAGTAAACTGTCAGTTTAATTGCCTGACTTTAGTAATGAAAATATTTTGTGGTTTCAGGACTTACATTTACTGTTCCTGAACTGTATGTTATATCTAAGTGAATAAATGATAACCCTCCTGTATGACCTGCTAATAAATACTTAATTACTAAACCTGAAAATATAATGGAAGTAAAAGAGATGTCTACTGAGAACAGAAGTCTTGAGGTTCATTTGCTGCAGGTCCTGTTGCTTTGATAATCATTGCTTGCACCTGATAACTGTTCAGAAAAGTCTTGAGCCAATGAGTTTGTTTAACACCAAAACAAAACTGGTTTTCCATAAATAGGTTTTGAAAACAATGTTATTTGTGTTTGCTTCTCTATCTTAAGAAAAGTTCATTCAGGTGTGGATACAGGATATTGCTCACTCAAGTACTAGTTGTGATGAATGCACTTGACTTGTATTACTTGAGAGCTCTTTGAGTAATGAGGATAATTTAAAAAAAATTGTAAAGTATACGTTAAAATCTAGCTGAAATATTGTGAATTCCTAATCTTTATTTTTTTATAACTTTACGTGACAAAATACACATTCTTCTCTTGGTTCCTGCAATGTGCCCCAAAGGCATCAAAACAGAGGACAGCCTGAGCCATTCCCCAGGACAGAGTGGGTTTCTCAGCTATGGATCCAGTTTCAGTACCGCAACTGCTGGACAAGCACCGTATACCTACCAGATGCATGGTAAGTACAGCGTGCTGCTTTGTGGGATGTATCTTGAGAGGATAGATTAACATACATTATATCAGCTCGTCTTTTGCAATTACAATGAAAAGATTAGTAAGAGACAGACAGGATAGGGGAGAAAGTAAGATTTTGGAGGTCTGTTTTGCTTATTAAGGACTCAATTTCTGGCAAAAGTACTGCACTTAGCACTGAGACACCCTAGCAAAACTTTGGGTATGACCAATTTAAGCTTTGCCTTTCTGCAGAACCTGTTGTGTTTAATACATCTACCTTTTCTAACTCATAAAATACCAATATCATTGAACAAGGCTACCAGGTAAAGTAAAATTCTGAAAAGCGAAGGTGAAAGCAGCTATTTTTTCCCTAAGGTTCCTGAGTAAAGAATTAAAAAGTTTAGCACAACTGTTCTAATATTGTCAAAATATTGACTGATTATATAATAGTGAGCTGAATTTCCTTATGTCTTCAGTGACGTTGCTTCTGCTTGGAGCTTTGTAGCACTTTGTTTTGTTGTATAACCAAGAAGGTCAAAATGCACTTCATTCCTAATAGTCATTCAATTTCAGAAGCTGTACAAAACACCAGACTCCATGAGACTCTGTTGATTTGCCAGCTCTGGGGAAGTCATGGAAGGATTTAAAGCTGAAATACAGAAAAGTGGGAAGTAAATTAAAATGTTGGAAGTTCACTTGTGATTCCTTTTAACCCATTTTTTAGTATGGAACTACATTTCTTTGAGTATTTTAATGTTGCTTGTCAGAAAGAGAGGTTTTTGTTTTCTTGACTCTTACAACATGCTATTTCCTCTAGCATGCCTTGTTCCTGATCCTTGAGAATTACATTTATTTATTTATTTATTTATTTATTTATTTATTTATTTATTTATTTATGGATTTATTTGAAACTTGCTGAGTCATTAAGCATGAATTGGAAGGGCAGTGTTAAAATTTGGATATATTCTGTTAATCTGAACATAAAAATACCTGTTGAGGCATTTCTTCAAGCAGTGACAGCTCTCAAGCAGATCAACTCTAATGCAACAATAGCAGATGAGAAAGGATCCATAGGATAAGCATTTCAGCTTTATCAATCATTTTACACACAAAAAGAATGATGAGTATCTTTGGAAGAAAGTATGTTCTAGAAAGTTAAAAGTTGTCCATCTTTGCTTCTGTTGAGTGGGAAGGGTCAACCACGCAGGCTGAGTATGCTGTGCCCTTTACTGCTGTGGCTAAATGTATTCAGACTCGCTGGTTTAGAAGAAGGTTGCATACAGCTGCAGCAGCTCTGCTGGCAGCAGTGTGAGCTCTGTGAGAGGTTGATTCTCAAGAAAAGAGAACCCACAGAGCTGTGATTTTCTAAATCGACTCCTAAGAACTTCATCCATACTGTCTCAAGTGGGACTTCAGTTTTTGCTTTCTGTTTTACTCCTTGAACATCTCAGTCTTGTCTTGAGATTGTGTTTCATTGTCAGCAGTGGAAGTCCTCTCTGGTAAAATTAGTTTGCATTACCAGCAGTGGTAGATGCTGGGGTGTGATGGCTTGTTTGCTGCTTTGTCAGCAGGCTGAAGTATGGTGTGTGTACCCTTCTGTTCTGTGTCCTGATTAACCACTTTGTGATTAGATGCTAATTACTGTTGCACCACTGTTGACTCAGCATAGGCTTTTTTTTTCCTGCCATGGAAGATCAGTGTATTCCCATCAATGTTTCTGTTGCTTTGTGTTTTCCCAGAATGCAGCTCCCACATGTGCTTTGTGTTAGCTTAGAAGAATCTGAGCTATTTGGGAAGGCAAACTCTTGACTTGTTTGGGACCAAAGTTTTTAAGATGGCCCCTTTTTTCAATTAAGAGGTTTAGACAAACAAGTTTTGTTTAATCAGCACTTGAAAATGTTACACTTGTAAGGAATACTGACAATCGAGAATGTTGTACCAAAATAGGCTGGAAAAATCTTCATGCAGAAGTGTATGAGCACAAATGTGCCCAAGATGCTTTTCTAGGGTGATGCTGTGGTGTTAGATAAATTTGCTTCTTTTCATTCAGATTTTTATGCTAGACAGATCATTTCAGCCAGCTCACTAAGCTGTCAGCACAAAAGGAAAACTGTTTCTGCGTGTGGCAGGTGCTTACTCCAAGGCAAAAGGAGCAGAAGTAAATGTGTCTTCCTGTTGTAAACAAATATTTCCACCCTTCTCCTTGCTTATGAAGGGAACAGGCTGAAGCTCCCTGACCATGCAGTTTATTTACCTTGTTGAGTGCTGGTGAAAGGTTTGAGTGAGAAGCTGGGAGCCTTCCTGTGCTGAGTGCTACTGAGGAATGTGCACTCTGTGCTTTCCCACGCTGCCGCACCTGGGGGCAGGGAGGCAATACTTCCATCTCCTTAATCCAATCGAGCAACTCTCCATGCCACCCAAGCTCCAGGACCATTGGGACTTCTGCCAAGTTCACATCAGCCCTGTTGGTCACTCCATTAGTGACCCCAGGCAGGGACTACAGCTGATGACATTAAACAGCTGAAGGTGCAGATTTTTATTTAAATACTTTTATAAAATCAAATTTTAGGGGGACTTTAAGAGTCAAGCTCTTAACTCTCATTTCAAGGATAAAATATTTATTACACAAAATAGAGATCTTGAAGAATCTGACAAGTGCAGTGGATCAACAAGGAAGAACATCTCCAGCAGTGTCTGCTGCTTAGTTTTGCATTGTGAAGTGTGAGAGAAAGAAAAAATGCTTTTTTCAAGCTAGCTCTGTGAGTATTGTGAGTTGGTAATACCTCCAGTACCTAACCGAAATAACTTTTGACTGCTGTTGGCTTCTATTGAACATCAGCTCCCAGAGCAACATAGTGAAGTTGACTGCAGGCAGGCGTGGGTGGTCAGGCCATGAATCTGGAGCAGCTTGTGCAGACTGTGCAAATCCACACGGTCCCCTAGCTTATGAATTGCATGGCCAGGAAATAGGTGTGTTATGCCAGTCGCCAAGGAATAACGACCTTTTGGATGACAAATATTTTGTCTCAAAAGGCTCTAGGACAAATGTTCTCCTTCAGTACGTGCCCAGGTAGTTGGAGCTGTTTGGTTTGCTCTCATGTTTCTTTGGAACCAACACAAGCTCTGGCTGGGATAGAAGTGTTAGGTTGAAGCCTCACCTCCCTGATGGCTCTTTTGGCACTTCTGAAGCCAGATTTCCTCAAGTCTGTTGATTTTCTCCACAAACGCAGATGATGCACATGCAGTGGGGTAGTGTTTAGCTTTTCATTTTTAACTGCAGTTACCAACTGTATCCTGGATCTTGAGCAAGAACAGAATCCACTGAAAAGCAATAACGAGGATAAAACATTCTTTCAGTTACTAAGTGGTAAAGAAAAAAAAAGCAAAACTATTTTACAGACAGCCAGAAGGGGAAATCTATTTTCATGCTTTCCTAGCATGAAAATAAATTAAATGTGGAAGGGCTTATAAGCCAAATAGCTAATGCAGTATGTCACACACATATATAATATGAAAGATGAGGTTGGCAAGTTCCATATCTGCCAGAAAAGACATGAAACTATAACACAAAGGTACTATAGATTGAAATAATGATTTTAATTTCCATGTAACACAATGGATATGATAGTATTTTGGCAGACTGAGTAACATTCAAACAGGCTGAAATGTAGTATTACTTTCTCTGAAGGAATGACTTTGTTCTCTTGCTTTTAATCAATGCTGTATGCAGTGTTGACACAGGTCATTACTGTATTTACAAAATTAATTAGTAGTAATGAAGCTACAGTATCTGACATATGCATGTGACCAGTTCAGGGAGGCAACTCATCTTTAGAGCTGTAAATCAGAAGAGAAGGTAACAGCTCGCATTACTTTTCTGTCCTTGATGTAAAAAAAAAATTGTAATACTGTGGGGGGAAAATAGCTGCTTCACATCTGTGCTATTTCCTAATGGATCTTTATACAAGTATGCAACTGCAGTACTGACTCCTCAAAGAACACCATAGTCTACATATCAGAAATATGTTTGCTTCTTAACATATACATTTTTCAACGTTTACATGTTCTTACAATTTAGCAGTTTAGTGAGCTGTTCAGAGTTTTGGTAAAATTATTATTCAGTAATAAAAATAGCCCACAAGACACAAAGGTTGTATTCGACCTCTGCCCCATGGAGCTTACCATCTAAACTGGCAATTGAGTAAACTGCTTCTTGTTGTGGAAGGATCTTCAGAAGTTAATGACATGAAGCCCCTCTGTTTTCTGGCTTCTCTGCACTAATGGTAACAGTGCAGGCTTGAGTTGCAGCAGCGCAAGCAATTACACTTGTATTCTGCCAAGCATAGTCATACTCAAATGATTCCATTCCTTAAAGAAAGAGAACAGGTCATCTTTCAACCCTAGCATTTTCAGACTGAATATCTAATGTGCTTCTCTTTGTCTATGATACCACGCCTATTAGAGTTCATTAAGGTTAGTAAAACCATCCACATTTCATGATAATTAAGAGTTATAAAAATTTTCGTCCATCCAAATAGCCAGTCAGAGCATGAAGTGAATGTTTCAATTAAAATATGTTGCTTTGGGAGGAAAAGGCTTGTTTGTTTTCTTTTGGGGTGTTTTTTTTTTTTTTTTTTTACAGCCCTCAGAGATATTGTTTCTACATTCACTCCCAAGACATCAGGTCATATTTTCCTGTGCTTTACATGTGATTTACATGTGACCTTACCTGGTTTTGCAACACTTTTTCTATTTTGCTTGGTTACTGGAGGAGTTTATTGATACTGCAAACAGTTGCTTTGGATTTGTGCAGGCAGTAGGCGCTTTATCCAGTCTTGCTGGTAATCAGCATCATCCCTCTTTGCTGCCTCTCTTCTGATGTGCTGGTCTTCCCGTCCCTTGTCCCGCAAATGTTAGTACTGCTGACCTTCTGTTCACATGGAAAAATAGTTTGGACTTCACATTAGTGTAACAGAATGGAATCTGATCCTGTGTAGGAGCAAATGCACTGTCAAATGTATAAGGAAATCTGTGGAATGTAATAAACTTATCATTTAATCAGTTATGTGAAATACTAAGAGAAAACTGTGCTGGCACATTAGCTAACATAGAAAACCATAAGCAATGGCAGCCAGCTTCTAGCATATTTCCTGTGGTCACATGAGCTTGTGTTACCCCCTTATTGCACATCAGGCCGCCTCTTCTCAGCTTGTCATTAATGCCAAGACAATGCCTTGCTCTTCAGTTATTATTGCTAAAATGACAGCTGGAATGAAACTATGAAATTGCACAATAGTTAAAACTATGCAGATTCTGTTGTTGGGCAGGAAAAGATTTGACCATTTTTTTAATAGTCAAATTAATCTGCCCACAAAATACTTTTTACATTACAAAGGAAAATTCAGTTACGTAACTGGGATAACTTTCCTTTGCCAAGGAATTGCAAAGCAGTATTGAGCTCAGTGCAGACATAAATTTGGGGCCAAGGACCTACGCAGTGAAATTCTTTGCTACTGCTGAGCATTTGTTTTCTTTGTAGAGTCCATTCTGATCAGCTGTCAAATAATGAATGAATAGAAAGTGTCATGTCTTTGTGCAATACTGATTTGAAATGGGCTAGCTATATATGTTGCTGATGTTTGTGTAATTAATTGCTTATGCGTGAGACAAAGTAAAATCTGACTATTTAATTGATTGAAATGTTCCAGTATGCTGAAAACATTTTGGCTCTGGTTAGTATCTGGATAATGTTTTCAAAGAGGTGCCTGAATTTCTTGCAATTGTGTGCCAGTTTGTTACGTGCTTAATATGAGCCCATAAATATCTATTTGGCATGAATAGTTAGCTCTACGTGCATGAATTTTGCAAAGGAAGTGGCATGTTTTATTTTAAGCCTGATTCTTTTAGTGTTTGGTGATGAAATGTATGAGAAGGGCAAATTTCAACTTACACTTCAGAAATGTGGACCATGCTTTGTTACACAGATAGTGAAACAATCTAAAGTCACAGAAAATAAAGGACAGGGAGAGAATGTTCTCAGCGAACTGTAACTCGGATGCCTTAGGTTCATAAAATTAAAACCTCAGTAGAAAATGAGTGGCCTCTTTGAAAAGCTTCTGCTTCACAGATGGTTTGCATTAGTTGCAGTCTAAAACTGTGGCAGCGAAGCTGTCCTCCACTCCATGGTGAGTTCAGCAGGGAGAGGCCTCTCTTCAGGAGAGGTCAGACCTCACTTTTTACAGTGTAAATACAGGTTTTCCCAGAATAACAGCACAGTCACCCTTTCAAAGATTTCTAAACATGAGAGGCTGACCACGCTACATTTACTTTGTTTTAAAACCAGCTATCTTACAGGAGAGGGAACTCATAGGGATAAGCAAAGGTGTTGACAGTGATGCACTGTAAGCTGTAAGGATCTGTGCTACTGCTATCCAAGGAGAGAAGCCTGCTTTAGCTTTTCCCATTTCCTGCTTTTTTGGTGCTTCTGTTTGGAAACCTTATGGTCATTGATATTAAAATATATTCATAGGTCCTTATTAACTAAGGAAGGACATGGAAAGGCGATGTGCCATGGGAGTTTCAGAGGAATAACAGAAAATGAGTATTTTGAAATACTAGCTTTAAAAATATTTAGGAATAGCTTTTTCCTCAATGCGAAGAGCAGTGTGGGAGGAAAGCCTGAGAGTTCTGTTTGTTTTTTAGGAGAGGAATCAATAAGGTAGGGGAGAGTAATGATGGGACGGGATGAAGAAAGTACAGCTTGTGTTGATGAGGGAGTGGGAATCAACAGAGAATAAAGGAATGAATGATGTTTTCCTAACCTGTTTTTCTTACTATTTTGGCAACATTTGTGGAGGTCATTTCAAATACTCAAAATGGTTAATCATGGAATCATAGAATCACAATAACACAATAGCCGAACAATACACTGAAATACCTTTACGTGAGACAGTGCTGCAATTTCTGTTGAGACTTCATTAATAAACCAAATGGATGCATACATTTTAAAGGAAACAATACATCTTTGCCATAATGAGATTTTAATTCGCAGTTTGACATCGAGTGATAGAACTATATGGATAATAGCAGATGAGAAAAAGGGAACATTTTTTCACAGCGTAGAGGCATATATTTACAGTGAACATTTCAAATTTAAAATAGTTCTATCTTTTCAGGATTCTGTCATTCTCTTTCATATACTTGCAACATCAACACAGAAAGTAGTCCCCTTTCAGAGATGCTTGGATGTTGTGAAAACTTCTGTTTACGGATTGTATTTTGTTCAGTTTTGTAGGTTAAGAGAAAATTTGTAAGATGGTAACAGCTTGGGAAATTACAAACTTGGCCTTGATTATTCATTTGCGGTGTAGTTGGCATAGAATATGCTAAAATGTTATAGAAGCTTCACTGAATAATTGATTTAGTATACCTAGTAATGTTTTCTTGAAAATATCTAGAAGGCAATAGAAGAGCTAATATAAAATTACATATAAAAATTTACATCAAGAAACATCATACTTGCATAGTCAAACACTTGAAAGTTGGGAAAGATGTGATTCATGGTACTTGTGCAGCAATTGTACTGCTTTTTGGTGCATCTCATTTCCAAACCCTGTGTAAGATAATGCTCCGGTGGAAAAAATAAAATGCAGTCATAAAATCAAAGACCGTGATGATGTTTGTGGACAAATAAGTCTGCCTCTGCTACAGTTAGCACAGGCTTTGCAAATTAGGAGTTTCTTAGCTGCTGTGCTGGCATCAAATAGCCCTCTTGCATGTTTTTGTGCTTTTTTTTAATATGCAGTTTGGATACATTTTCTATTTATATTGGCAGAGTTCAAATACTGAAACTTCTGTTCTATGATACTGTGACATGTCGGACTTTCCTTTTTCATCTGGCCCAGTTATCTGAGAGTGTGTCTGAAGCAGTGTCATGCCTTGGATCAGTCTGCATCAGAAAGAAGCTTTACTTTTTGGTGGCCCTGGAGTCCCCCAGATAAAGTCAGTCTTCTTGGTTGTTTTGTGTTTTGTTGTTTGTTTTGTTTTAAACAAGAGATTTTTCAGAAACAATCTATAACATTGTTTCAAGGATGTTCTTTTTTTTTTTTTTTTTTTTATCCCAAAATGTTTCCCTGTGATTTGCTTTTGAGGCCAATCTGATTTGATTGCATTGGTTAGCTGCATCATCATTTGATTAGAGGAGTTGAAAGGAACATTTTCTCCAAAAAATAATAAAATTGAGTTGCTCTCTCAGGCCTCAAATCCTGAGAGTGAGTATAAACCAACCCAGCACTTTCAACACTGTTGTTGAGCTGGATTGATCTCAACAGGTGACCAGGCTCAAAAACATGGTAAAAGCCAGGCCTATACAACTGGTCTGGTTATCACTTGTTAAAGCTCTTTGGGGCTCTGTGTGTTGGATACTCCCAGAAGCAGGCAGCGGGGAAAGAACTTTGACTCAGAAAAACTGTACTGTGAAATATGTTTTGTATCACCGCTCAAAGTGCCCGTGAACACCTGGTCAGACAAGCAGGAGTGAATGGGAGTGAGTGGGAGAGGAATGGACGTATTTTAAATGGGTTGCATATCAGGGGGTAATATCTGCAGAAGGTGTTTGTATTCTTCTGGGAGCAATATCCTTTAATAGACACTGCTGATGTCAAGTGCTGTAACGTGGTAGAACCATGCTTTCATCTAGGTTAGTATAGTGTGCTCTTCCCTATACTGTCTGAGCCCTTGCAGACAGAAATACAAGACCATTTTTGGTTCATTAGGCCTAATGGCAAACAGTTGAGCACTATGCTGCAAAGTACATGTGGGTTGAGTTTTTTTTTCTCTTTTAACAGGTCAGATAGTCTTGAAATACCTCCACAGCTGACAGCCATGCAACATTTTATGAGCTTTCTTGCCCAATAAATGCAGGCAGATGTTGTTGGATTTGGAACATTACGAGGCACTGGAGTATAGCTGGTGGGAGGTAATTTTGAGGAGTGCTTAACCTCTGGCTAAAAAAGTAGCAGCTTGGAGAATGCAGTATTTACTGCAGGAAACATTAGCTTGTCAAAAGAGGTAAAGTACTGCAAAGAACCTTTTTGAATGACCATGCAAGTCTTCATCCAGATGTGTTTCGTAGTGTAGAGTAATGCATGCTCCTCTGGGAGTTAGACTAAGGCCTTTCCTTGTATCATTTGTAGTCAACATTGTTTTCTGTAGGAAAACAGCTTGCTAACCTAAGAATATACAAGCAATTATAGGCAGGCTTGTGAAATATCATGCAAATCAACTGAACCCCGTAAGCATTCATTTTATTAGTTCTTCATAATCAAATAATCCTTTGAGAGAGCTGCCTAAAACCACTGTGTCTGCAAATCTACGAGTTAGAGGAAGCACTTCAATCTAAACGTTGTTGTTTTATTTTACCCTTCTGATGACAGGGCCTTCTGACCTGTGTAATGCAAGAACACAAACCTAATATGCAAAGTGCCATGGTATTGATCTGAACTATACCACAGATCCATTCTATCTGTGTAATCACAACTTCCTAAGACACAGATATTCTTGTGTTGTACTGTGTATTCATAAGCTGAAATAAAACATTTTTTAGCAATGCAAGAGCTATAGTTCTGGAGATACTAAAAATAATTGTGAATATTCCCTTGTTTTCTTTACACACCTTGCATGAAAGGAAGAGGGAAAAAATGCATCTTGGAATTGCAGTGATGGGAAGAGCAAAAGGGAGAGACTGAGTAGGAGAAGCTGGTGTGAGTATTGTTGCAGGAGCAATGCACATATCATTGAATTACCCTTGACCATGTTATGGATTTTAAAATACTTGAATTAAAATGGGAAGGAGGGAGACATAGCAAATGAAATCCATGTGTAGGAATATATAACATCTATCAGCTCACAAAGAGTTTCTCTATAAATATTGCCCTTGGACACTCATAGAGAAGGGCCACATATACTTATCAAGGAGAAGCCATGGCACTGAATATGTACAGCATATGCATGGCTTTTATGTGGTGTCTTTTCATGCAAGTGTGTTTGTGATACCCATACTTTAAAGGGAATGTTTTCAGTACCATACATCTGAAGAGCTATTCTCCTCCAGAATCCAGATTGTTTTATTACCAGCTAAATGTTCTTTATGCTACCTGTGAATGAGGGCATTGTGACATTTAGCAACTTGTGTGATTGAACACAGATGTGAACCATATTCCATATGGAGAAGATCCAAAAGGAGAGATTGTAGGCTTGTTTCCGATTTGCAAGCAGGAATTTGAATGCAATTACTCAATATTGAGCTACCAAGATAGGTAAAAACAAGTTGCTTGCTTGTACATCTGTAGTACTGCAAGTGTAAAATCAGCTGCAGTTTGAAACAGTGTGCTGTATTCAGAGGTCAGGAAAATACATACCAATATATACGCCACACATATGTATGCAAATAATGCCAATATATATGGAAGTGAAAGTCTTGTTATAATGGAAAGTAAGCATTCAGAAATGGGATGGGGTGAGGCATTTATTACATTGCTTACCCAGTGGCTTCCTAGAAGTGCCCCATTGCAAATAACCACACTTTTCTAATGCTATTCCTGCATATCTCTGAACATTACAAGTGCTATTATCATAGAACCATTTGAGTTGGAAGGGACCCTTAAAGATCATCTAGTCCAGCTCCTCTGCAATGAGTAGGGGGACATCTACAGCTAGACCAACTTGCTGAGAGCCTGATCCAGCCCCACCTTGAATGTCTCCAGGTCATTCACCAGATCTCTGGGCAGCCTGTGCCAGTGCCTCACCACCCTAATGGTAAAAAACCTCTTCCTTATGTCCAATCTAAATCACCCCTGTTTTATGTTGAAAACATTTCCCTTTATCCTATCACAACAGACCCTGCTCATGATTCTGTCTGTGGGAAAGCACTTTAAAAAAATGGCTAAATGAGGATTAGGGACAATTGCTAACACCAGGATGGAAGTTTTGTTGGTAGTTTCCCAGTGCTGCTTGAGTGTAAAATTTACTGATGCAAAAGTGAAATTGCATGCAGCAGACTCATTTTATTACTGGAATTTTTATTTCTTATCGACAGTTTAGGGAGGATAAAGCAAAAGCTTGGGGCCCGTTCTGATGAATGTATGTTCTGAATGGCTCAATTTTGTGAGGCTTTTCACAGAAGCTGACTGGCAGGCCTCATTCTGCCTTTTGTTGGATGAAAAGGGAGGTTTTATCCTTATCTTCATTGCCTGTGGTGCTTGTTTGTTTTCTTTCCATCCGAATGGATTTTTCATCATTGAAAATGTGGTCTCTCCAGAATGTCTAGCCTGTAAAGTCAAACAGAGACTTAGCTATCACTCCTATCAGATCATTCTAGTCCTCACAAGTGTTGGTGTTGAGTGCAGTTAAAATGAAATATTTCTGAACCTGGATTTTCAAGAACATTTTTTCCATGCTAATAATTGATTTTTTTTTCCCATTGAATTTGCGTCCTTATTCAGCTAGGAAGAACTTCTGAATTTTTACCAGTTTTGTTTTCTTGGTTTCCCAAGGTTATTTATCTGCACCTATTCTGCTATAACTGCTATAACAAGGCTGAGCTGCAAAGAAATACTGAGCTTAGCCACTCTCAGACTATTCCTGGGGTGGTAGAGGGGGAGTTTGCCTTCTCCTAAGCGAGTGGAGGAGGAGAAAGAAAAACAGGACTGTTTGATCTCAGTTCAGACAAATGATACTGAATGGATACTCCTGACTGGTGAGGATACTGTAAGGGGACAGAATAATTGAAAAACCTGATTTGCTAAAGCCTGTTCTCAGGCCAGCTGAGCTTAAGGTTTTGGGAAAATGACTGGCTTAAACACTTTCAAAAGTATTCTGCAAAACCAGAGTGTAAAATCCACTATGTAGGATCTGGTCACTGTGCACTGTGAGAAGCTGTGGAGCATGAGTCAATCTCCATCCTCTCACCCCTGTGTTTTTTACCCTTTGCTTCCTGCTCACACCCCTGTGTGTGCACAGACATACTTGGGTTGCATTGCTGGAAGCTCAAAGTAAGTTCTTTCCAACAGCGCAGGTCTCTCCTTTTTTATAATTCCCTCTAATCATTTGGAATCCAGAAAGCTGTGGTATCATGTGCAGGTAGCACAGCAATAAACATGTTCTCATCACAATTTACACATAAAGCGTGAGTCCCTCGAGGTAACTGTTTCCTCTCTTGACAGCTTTAATAAAGGATGATGGATTGTTTCTAAATGACAGTTTAGGAAGATCAAAAATTCCCCCCTGCTTTGTTTTAAGCGCTGGTGTACAAGAGCTGTTTGTGTTCTGTGAAAGTTGTTTCTGCCTTTAAGCACTGGGGCTCTATTACTCCCCTTCACAGTGGCGAGAAGAGCGTAGCTACCACAGGAATATATTCATCCTGCTGTGTACTTGTTGCTTTTTTGACAAAATACAGAAAAGCAAAGCCTAGCTTGGGTGGACATGGGAAAATGCCAATAGCTGGATGTGTTGCCGTTGCAAGGATGCTTCTCTGGGCATTCTCCGCACATGGGCTGTGCAGAGGAGGAGGATCAAGCACTGTTGGCTTTTCTCCCAGAGCTGCCTCTGAGGGTTGAATGCCAAGGGAAGGCATGCCCTGAACCCACCTGCACTGGCTCAGCTCTCCCCAGCCAGCATGCAAATATGGCTTTAGGGACCCAGCAGTCACCTGCACCCTCTTTCTCCTTCTTGGTTACATGTGGCAGCAAATTAGTTCTGGAAGGCAGTCTTCCCTTCTGTTTCTTTTTGGTGTGAGATTTATTTCTCACTGCATGTGCTTTGTAGCTGCACTTGGCAGAGTAGAGTTTGTTCAGCTGTCCATTCCCTGACTAATCTGGTGTCTTAAAATAAAAACAAGCAAGTGGATCTTTAAAGAAAGGATGACACATGAAGATGTGGAGGGATACATGTGGCTAACACAGCACTGCTCAAAATCATTTTTAGGGTAAGAAACCCAAGAGGAAAGAAAGGCTCAGTACCTGGTCGGGGCTTTTTCTGATGTTGCCTCAAAGTGACAAAATGAAGCCTACACAAGACTTCATAGCGGCCATACAGCAACAAAATCATACCTCTTTCACTGTATTTAGGTAACTGTGCAAGCAGTGGATCTGAATACCCTTTGGAATCCAGGACCTTGCATTAGGATGGAGTACAGTGTAGTCCAGCTTTTGCCGCTTGTATATGAATAGTTTGTCCTCTGGAGTAAACAGCACTGTAGACACCAGAAGAAGACTTCTGGTATAGATTATCATCACCCCACTTGATCTCAAAAGGAAGTTTTCCACCCATGAGAAGAGGGAAATTTTAAAATAGAAATAGTGTGTTTAATTGTTGTCTTTGAATGTCTTTCAGTAAGCAGAACCCAGTCTTAACACTTATGTCAGTCATAGCTTGTGATATGCTTTTTTTCTAGGTACTTGATTAGAAATTCTTCATTTAACAGTATTCCATTGTTCCGATTCCTATTGTGTGTTATGAGTGTGATATTCTTTCCCTTAGGCACAACAGGGATTTACCAGGGAGCCAATGGCCTGACAAATTCTGCTGGATTCAGTGCTGTGCATCAGGTATATCTCAGCATTTATTATTGGCAACCATGTCAACTATTTTAAACACCTGTAATACTGGTAGATCAGAGAGATTATCCTGGTGTTTACATATATTTAAGAAAAATTCTACTGTGTGTTTTGCCTAGCACCATTTTGGTCTACCTGACTGGTATGGCTGGTATGGTTCGACCATTTGTTGAACTTCTAGGTATCTTCATTAGCTTTAAGA
The DNA here is from genome assembly GCA_030625065.1 of Alectoris magna. Lineage (NCBI taxonomy): Eukaryota > Metazoa > Chordata > Aves > Galliformes > Phasianidae > Alectoris > Alectoris magna. Next base: position 8,256,280 of record CM060576.1, on the reverse strand, counting down.
TGTGTATATCAACATACAGAGAATGCAGTCCTTGAAGGACTTTTGTCAGTCTCTGCTGTGGTGTTGCACAGCAATGCTGGGAGTTTCATCGTTCCTCTGCCATCTTGCAACTTTCAGATATGTTTTCCAGAGCAGAACACTTCCCTTTTAGGATCTTATCCTCTGCTATCTTGGCACTGTGTAATAAATAGGAACATATTGAAAGAGGTGTTGGCAGGCACTGAATACTGAGCCATCTGAGCTGTCTCTGTGCTTCCTTCTTTGAGAGTACACCTGTCTGTGGGCTTCATGCTTCAGATACCTTGAGAAATGTGTGTGTATAAATAAACAGCATGCATATATGCACGAGACAGATGTTACTGCAATAATAGATGACTTTTCTTGATTGGACCAAACAAATGAGTACACTATCCCCAAAAATGTTTTTTAGTTAGCCATGGAGTAATAATTTCAATTACTTGTCACCAAGATCATTCTTATGTCTCGTATTTCAAATGACAACAGTGGGCAATTTCATTATTACTTCAGTTTTGGCTAGAAACATTTTCAGTAAACACTGAAATCAAGCACACTTGATTGCAGGATAGAGCTTACCTGCAAAAAGGAGAAATAAGTGGGTTGTTGTCATCATTTTGTGATATTCTTAAAGAAAAAACAATGGAATTTCTCACTTCTTTTTCAGCTTAGTATTTATTTTAACAACTTGAGTCATCTCTATTCTTGAGAGCTCCCTGGTGACTGAGAGCTAATGAAATAGCTGTATCACAGACGGAGATGTAAGCAGTTAAGAAGGGCTTTTAGTCTTTCTAAATACTATTTATTATTTAATTTTATTTAAAGACCAGATACTGATTACCATTTCTGGAGAAACAAAAACCTTTTGTTGAAGGACAATCCCTAGAGCACGAATACAGTTCTATGCCTGAAAAGGCAAATAAGTGAACGAGAGCAGGAGTTGCAGTGATGAACAGAAGAAAAAAATGAAACTTTTCATGTTTTAATTATCCAGATAAAAGTTTTCTAATCTATTTCCTTATCTTGCTTCCCACAAAGAACAGATGGGTACAGCGTTGCAAATTTGTTTGGGAGTCTTTTAGCATTCAGACAAAGAGTATCGTGGTACTCCAGCTTTCCAAGTTCACTTGCACCTTGTATTTTCAGTTCAGTTTTCTACAGACAGGGAAGATCATTCTGGCATTTAGGTCTTGCAGAGGCAGTAGGACAATCTCATGTGTGAGCATTTCTGCAAAGCATTTGTTAGATTCATTTTTTTCTTTTTTTATACCCCATTCTAAAAGCTGATCAGAAAATGCTGCTTGTCACGTGAAAATGCAACCTACTTTATTTCTGTATAGAATTGTTGAGTCCGGTAATGCAAGATGTATCAGCACTGACAAATAAAATCCTATAGAAAGAGCAGAACTTGCCTGATATCTGACTTCTTGTTGAGGTCACCCAGTCTTAATAAAGTAGGAATATATGTGGGAGGAGGATAAATGTAATTTCATAAGTGAACAAAACATAGTTCTTTAGCAGAAATATTCCTGAGCTAGGACTTGCTGCATGTGTAGATAACATTGCCTTGCTGTGTGTGTGATGCCTTACTCATTTATTTATAAGATAAAGCCAGTGATACATGGAAGTTACATGTTCCTTTTTTCCTCAAAGGAATATTCTTCATACCCAAGCTTTCCTCAAAGCCAGTACTCACAGTATTACAGCTCCTCCTACAACTCTCCCTACATGTCCACAAACAGCATCAGCCCTTCAGCCATCCCAACCTCCACTTATTCTCTGCAGGAGTCATCTCACAACATCACCAGTCAGAGCACAGAATCGCTGTCTGGTAAGCTTATTTCTTTTGTTTTCAGTTTGCAGTGCCAGTCCTCTGTAGACATAAATACTGTAACCTTATTGTTGGATGTTCTTTTTAGTACATGTATTTACACAGGTAAATCAGATTTCCTAGCATGTAACGGTTCTGCTCACAACACGGTTTTGGGAAGAGATCGGAAAACCACAGCTTCTGTAAGACCATCTGTGTTGCTTTCATGAGTACGCACAGTTTGATCTCCTTCTAAAGGTAGCACAGAAAGATAAAATAATTACATGCAAAAGCTAGCAATCCTTAGCATTTATATGTATAGAAGTAAGTTCAGAACAAGTGGCCATGCTCTAAAAAAGCCCCACAGTTTCCTCAGTACCCCGCATTTCTGTTAAAGTTTCTGTTCACTCCTAACAGTCTATAATATATGCATTCATAAATAAGTACATAAAGTTTCTTGTAAAAAAAAAAAATAAAAAAATCAACGCAAACTGTTTGCTTAAGTTAAAAGTTCAAGGCAAACTCTGTGTAGAAAGACTTCAGAATTTGTGGCCTCTCTTTGAGCACTTAATTCTTAAAGTCTCGAGGCTTAAATGGTTTATGGAATTATTGACGGATTATGATCCTCCAATGTACTGTTCAAGAAGAATCTTCAAATATCACTTCCCTATTAAAGTTTTCATTGGCATGCAATAACATTTATATAGAACGCCACATAATTTGAGGATGATCGCAGTATACGCCCATTGTAGGTCTGCTGACTTATGGAACAAATCTGAACATCTGTGGTTGCTCTGAAAGAAAAATAAACTAATATTGGTTGTTAAAAAGAAGCGGTCACAGATTGCTCTAAAAGCAGTTGGAGGATTTTCTGTTCCTTAGATCTCATCTCAGCCTTTTTGAGAAAGTGATTTCAAAAAAGGCTTGTTAGGCACAATCCAAGCTTCTCTGAAGAAGAATATGGTTATTCAAGGAAGCTGGAGAAGCCACAGCTTAGCAAGGTGAAAAGAAAAATATGTTTGAAAAGGATTTGTAATGTAAGGTAAGTGAAATCTGGGCAGGTTTATGAAACTCAAGCCATCCAAAACAAAAACGTTATACAGGGAAGTTCACCTTTGACTGCCTCTTCTCAGTTAATTCTAACCTATATCTAAACTGTTTCACGCTGGTGAAACGGAATATAGCTAAACAGACTGTACATGTATTTTATAAATAAAAGGTGATATTGAAAGTATCTTTTCAATCCTGAGCATTTATCAGATTTTAAAAAAAAAAACATTTTTGCATAAGTTTAATAGATCCTTATTTATTTTTCTGCTGCATTTTTATTTTTTCTCTAGCAAAGGGCGGAGAGGGGAATAAAATTCAAAAAGTTTTTTGTTTTTTTTTAATGAAAAATGTGATTATGTTTTTGAACTGCCACATCTATTTTTTTTTTTAATATATACAGTCTTGGTGTTTTCTGAAATTGTTGCAACAAATTGTTTTAAATTATTTCTCTAACTTTGTCAGCTATTGACATGAAAAGAGTAAGATTTTCTGATAGTATTTTCATAGCATTTCTGGTGCTCTCCAATAAAAGGTTTCCTGCTTTAATTATAATGAGACAGTGCAAAATTTAATTTTAAATTTAAATTTAATTCTTTTCCTCCCAATAGGAGAATATGGAACAACACCAGCAAAAGATATAGAAACAGACAGACATCACAGAGGGTCGGATGGCAAGGTACGAGCCCGATCAAAAAGAAGCAACGATCCTTCCCCCACTGCTGACAATGAGATTGAGGTAATAAAATCAACTTACATTCCCTTAGTAAATCCTGCAAGAGAAACAGTTGCATCTATCAGCAAATCCCTCCAGCCAACTTGTGAACTGTAAGAGCCAGAATAGCATTAGCAATATAATTGGAGCCTTTTACTGTGGGTAGTCAAGATAATTGCTCAATTTCTGTATTATTAGCATCTCTGATTCTTCTTTGTATGTACATTTATTTACTTGTGCTTTTTGTAAGTCTGATGTTTCATTTCCCCATCTTGGCATGCAACGAGGGATTTCTGTAGTTTTTGGGAGAGCAAACTCTTGGGGTGATCAGCATGAATAGTTTCAAATTTCTCGATCTGTTGCTTTGCCTGCTTTCCCAAAGCATCTGCAATCGATGCACTACATAGGCGTGAGATCTTAATAAGTTCTAGTCCAGTTGGACATATTTCCTGACTGTACAAAGTCTTGCAATTGCATAATGTGTAACTGTATTTCTCTTTTCCACCCTGTCTGTCATCACAGCGTGTATTTGTGTGGGATTTGGATGAGACGATAATTATTTTTCACTCCTTACTCACGGGAACCTTTGCATCCAGATATGGGAAGGTAAAAGCTAATTTTTTTAACATTACTTCTTGTCTAGCCAGATTGCATCAGGAACTGTGGTGGCAGTTAAAAAGACAGATTTTCAAACAGATGCTGCTGATTTTATTCAGTCACATTTGTATAAATATGTCCTATGGTATTTCCTTCTAACAGGAATATTTAATTTACATCCCTTTTATGTTGCAAGTAGCTTCTTGTTTTTAAAAGCTTGTATTGTTTGGCTACAACTAGATAGGACATCAGGATGTGCTTTGACTATCTTTTTTCTGCAAGAAAGAGCCTATCTAGCTGGTACAGGGCAGTAACTGGCCTGAATGAGGTAATGTTTTCTGTTAGACTGGTGTTTTCCTTTGAGTCTCAGACAACTGTTTTTAAGAAAGATCTTGTGTTAGTCAGTTTAGGTTGTTATGGAGAATACTGGGCTTTTCATCCTGCATGGCTTCTGAAGCACACATTTTTAAGAGGTTTTAGGAACCATATCTTTAACTATCCTAACTTCAGATGCCCCCTTTGAAACACTGGCAATTACATTTTTTGAGGCAACATTCTCTGTGTATGAACAGACTGAATTTGGCTGCTCAGAAGAAAATGCTTGGTCTTTAATTTAGTACCATGTGCTTCAATTTCTTCCTAAGGCAGCTTTTTATGATAAACACTTAAGTCACTTGGAATTACAGAATGTCAAGCACTTTTAAATGGGCAGGAAAAAAGACAATATCATTACCTAATTAAAGGTGGATGACCTAGTTGGCAGCTGTTTCCACACATGGCTTTGAACAGTCAACTTCATCAGGAGTCTGGAAAATAACCCCGCTTCTCTCTAGAAAGCAGAAATATGATTTGACATCATTTCATAGCTTTACCAGCTGTACTTGTTTTACGACAGTTATAACAAGCTGAATGTGTAATTAGCAAGATAGATTTATTGTTCACTGTTAGATGTGCACAGTTGTAAAGGATATAAAATGGTGTTTGTGGTGTGGAAGTCTACTGCAGCACTTGGAATGCTGCTAACACTTCTAGCAGCACCCTCTGAAAACCAAGTATGTGTTTCCAAGGAGGGATTTATTCAGACCCATGTTGTACAAGGTAATTGAAGCGGTTACTTTTCCCAGGGAACGTAATGAATGAGGCAGTCTGAGGTATACATGTGCAGGCTCAAACCTACTGCCTGCAAAAAGTAGAAAGAATTAGGCAGGATCAGGAAATATAAACTTACGTGGTGTAGACCTGCTATGTGGTCATACTTAGGATTGAGTAAGGGCTGCAAATAGTATATGGAGAATTCCCTTAACTGTAGGAGTATGTTTAGTCCTAGCATAAAACCTCTGAAGCAGCTCTCTTCATCAGCTCCCTCCTGCTCTAGCTCAGGGGATGTGGGGCTGGCTTCTTCTGCACAGGGGTAGATGATGGACCGAGGGATGTGACAGACTTGCAGAGGTGAGGAGCCTACCACCACAGTGCCTGTGAGCTCTTGCTCATTTCTGTAGCAACCAGTGTGGAGATGAAGTGGGGTCAGGGAGTGGAGCCAGAAAAGATTTATCGAAAGCATTTATCAGTGTGTGAGATGTTCCCATTGGCCAGGAGAGCACATTAGGTGAAGGGAGGGCATTTGTGGGCAGCAACCTACAACACAGAATAGGGAGAGAAAAGCACAGGAAAATGGAAAATTGAGACTTTCTGTTCAGAAAGGCCTCAGTGGCTACAAAACAACAAAACTGTGTTGGCTGTTGCCTTTATACAAATGTAAAGAGAGGTACAAACAGATTTTTTCTTTTTTTTTTTTTTTCTTTTTTTTTTTTTTTTTTGAATGAGTGAATCACCTTTTCTATTAAGCTACAGCGAGCTCTTCCGCAGGATTTTTTCATAGTTCTTCATTTATTTCATCAGTATTAAATTCCATAGAGCTTTTCTGTAAGATAATGGTTGCGTTGTAAAAGTATTATAGGCTAACAGTTTTGATCCAAAGACAAATAGAGACTTCAGTGGGCTTTGGAACAGACTTTCAACCAAGAGGGAAACAGAGCATGCTCACACAGACTGTCCTGGGAATCATTAAATAGCCTCATAATTCAGAAATGTTAGAGTGAGCTGAACTTCGAAGTATAAGTGAAGCACTGAGCCAGAAGTTACTAGTGTTTCAGAAGCTTGTACATGAATAATGTAGGAAGTGTTAATCTCAAAGTATCAGTGCCTAAAATTGCCATGTTTACCTATAATTGATCATCAAAGATTCACATGCCTGTGGTTAGACATGCACGTGCCTTGAATTTAATCTCACACCTGATGGCCTTCCTCAAGAAAATCTGCCAGCTTCTATGATATTCTCCATTCCCCTGACCAGCGCTAATATCTCATCATCCTGTCGGTTGTGTTGGTATAGCTGCTGTGCAGCCATTCCAAAAATTGGACTACAGTGTTGTTAGAGTTGAAAAATAACACCTCATTCTGGGGTGATTTTTCCAGGAAGAGGACAGAAATGGGAGGAGGAATATCAACCAGAGTCAGAGATCTGGGACTAAATTCCTGTGTTGTTTAGCTACAAAATCAGGATGCTTCTGCATGTTCTTCCTTCCTTGGTGGTGACAGTAGGGAGCTGTCCAAAAAAAAATATGATTCTGAGAAAAAGGAAAGAATATAAAGGAAACGAGGGGAAGATTTCATGAAAGGGTTACTTATGCTCCACTGCATGTTTTCTGACTTGATTTCATGTGAAAATTCTCTTTATGTCTGGTATAAAACTCAGCTAGGGAAATCTCTGTTGTCCATGCCGTAGATAATGGGCCCTTCAGAGCATGGACAGTTGGTCTCAGATGTTTAGAAAATACTTTGTAAACTACATAAACAAAGGTTAAAGCACAAAAAAGTTTGCAAGTTTGAAGCATGAGTGAATGGCCCAGCCTGTTTTGCTCCTCTTAGTGCCCTCTGTCAAAACTCTTTGCTCCATCCTATGGATTAGTCATCAGACATTTGGTCTTAATGTCTTTCCCATATGGACACTGCAGTATAGCCTTTATTGTGGCAGTCAGAGTGGCCTACAAATTCACATCTCCTTTCGCCTTCTTGCCCATGGTGCATACCTGCACAAACATACGGAGTCACTGTCTAACTGACTGGGGAATCTAGGCTGTCAGACCTGAGGAAATCTCTCCACCCCTTTGTTTCTTAGCAGGAGGCCATCTGAGAAAGAAAAGGGGGAAAAAAGACTTCCATAGCCAATTAACCCTGGATATTATGTTCAGGAAGGTTTAGAAACCTGTTCTGCCGGCTTCTAATCATTGTATGGGTGCAGAATATTTACCAAGTGCCTGGAGACCACAACAGACATAAACCATTATTATGCCTTAATGTGCCATCTACACAGCCCTTTCAATCCCCAGCCATGTATAATAGAGTTCCCATTCAGCAGGAAGATGGCTGCAGTCTTTACTGTGTCTGCAAAGATCTGCCTGACGTATCATTAATTAAATACAGTGCGAAAAAATGGATCAAAATCTGTTACAGTGCTGCTGAGATTTCACATGAGTTGGGTAAAAGTCAAAGGGCTTTGATCACTTGTTTAGGGCAGCTAGGCACAGTACAGAAGGACTCTTGGTACAATTAATTCAGACACAATAAAAAGAGATGGCAAGCATACCTGTTCCAAGTAAGTAACTAAATAAATAACGCACGAGTCTATTCCTTTTTCCTTGACTAAGATCTTTGCAATGCTGTTCCATGATCAGTGTTGACAAAGCATTAAAAAATGTTTGCATCTCTTTCAAAGAAATTTAAATATGCTATTGCAGATTAATTCTCGTGCTTTTCAGAGGACTTGTATAAAGAAAAGGGGCACAAGGTGCTTCGTTTTTCCTAGCTGAGGGGTATGTGTGAGGTTAGTAGTTTCAGTATTTTTTACTGATCCCAGGAGTGCCTTTTTTTGTTCTGAGCTGGTGCACTCCTTGATAAATTACATCCCCAGGATTTTAGTGTGAAAATGCAATTAAAGTCAAGTCTACAGTCAAAATTCATCTTTTCATGCAGTAGTTACCCTGAAATCCTGGAACTAAATGGATAAATATGAAGGACCAAATAGCTGAATTGTGTTGGATCTTCACCAGGACTTTGACCATGTCTGCTAATACTTGGGAGTTAAGATTTATTAAATTCCCTGTAAGATACATAACAGTTTTTGAGATTATTCATTATTGAATTGGCTCAAATTAAGAAAAACATGCTACAAAAAATAATAGAGTGCATTATATCCCAGTTTTAGTTTAGAATAATGCAAAGTCATGTTCAAGATTTTAGTTAAGTGAAGGTGTTTGGACTGGCTGTATTATACCGTGTCCCTGTGAGCCTAGGCTGTGCGGTCACTTTGTCTAGAGTAGCTGCTGTTTGCCTTGGAGTTGCTGTACACTTGATTGATGTAAAGGCCATTTGTCTAAGCATTAATTTGCGTTGCAGAAGCAGCAACCATAGATTTTTCCAAGTTCTAAGCAGCCAGGTGGAGAAGTGTGGTTGAGGTGTCTCAGAGTGGTAGAGACAGGGCATGCGTAGATGTTTCCAGCCATACAAACACAGGCTCTGTCTGTCCCATAAGGGACTTGCAGTGGCATGAGTATGCTAAGGACTAAGAAAGAGTCCTCCGGCAGTAGCTGGGTCCTGGATACAGCACCTAGAGAAGTTGCTGCTTGGCCCAGCTGAGGGCAGGACCTAAGAACAGTCTTTTTCCATTTCAAGTGAATGTTGTATCTGCAGCGCTCTGAACTGGACTGCCATTACTGCCATTACTTTACATTACCAATGTAAAGAAAAAAAATCACTGAGAAGTTACTGCTTGGCTCTAGTTGAGGCACTTTAAAAAAGCAGAGGTGATTTATTTATTTGTTCCTTTTTGACCCACTTTCACTGATTGCTTCAAGTAGCTTGTACTTTTCCCTGCATTGTTCTCTCACAGGACCATAAAGGCAGAACCTGATTGAAACACCATAGGGATTTAATCAACTCTGATGGTGATTCATGCTTCTAATGGCCAAATCTGTCCTTTACTACTTTACAAACTGAGAAGGAATAAAACTCCATTTTATTGCTTGGCCGTTAAAAACTATTTGTAGAAGTTGCTAAGGTTCAAATCAAAAGCACCCTCCCTTGAGAACTATTAGTTAATTCAAAGTGCCATGGTGTTGCTTTTTTTCTTCTTCTCTCACTTGAGATGTGGCCTTATATCACTATTGCTGTGCAAACATCTGAGAGTTTTCCATTCCTTTGACAAACATGAGCCAAAGTGCTTAAGGACATCTGTTTATTTTATTTCTTTAATGAGAAAACCTTCCAATTTCTTACTGGCTCAGCTGTGTTTATTTACATTTTGTTAGTCATATGTGTGGGGCACCTTGGGATGTTAAAAACCTGCAGAGGCCTGTGCGGAGGGCTGCTAGCAGGCATCCTGGTCAGAAAAGCAGAACAAACCCTTCCTAAGGAAAACACAGTCCTTGGAACTCCATAAAATAGATTTTCAAAACAAACAGAGCCTAATTCACCCAGTAGATCATGGATTAAGTCAAGATGAATACAATTTGGAAGGGATTTTCTGAGGAAGTTGGAGATTTTTTTACCCACTGGAGGCTAAACCTTGTATTTAATGCCTTTTTAAGTTAAATTAAAAAAGTGTTCAATCACTGCAGGTAATAAAAAAAGTCTGATACTTTAGACATGCTGCTATATCAATTATTAGTTCATTATTGGAGAGAAGGGAGTAAATAATTCCAGCCATTTGATTATTTCAAATGTGTATTTCAGGAGCAAACATCTGTGTTTGTCATCTGTACAGGCTCAAGCAGCAGCAGAAATGGCAAAACCAGACCTATGACAGCATAGGTGCTGGGCATGAGAGATGCCCTGAGCTCATGTAGATGTAACCTCTTGTACTAGAGCTTAGATGAACTGAAGGCTTTCTAAGCAAAATGCATGTGCAGCATTTGGAAGAATTAAAGGATTATTTCTGACATAAAATCTATGGCAGAAACAATGTTAGATTGTCAAGCAAGTATGAGTAAAGGGAACTTGCTTTCCGGTATCGCTGAATCAGGCTTTTGATTTTAAAGGGAAGAAATTTATAAAAAAAAAACAAAAACACAAAGGGACATCATTTGCATTAGGAAATTGCACATGAGGATTACACACCACTGTATGTTTGCACCAAGTTTTCAAGTAGTTTTGTATTTTTCATAGAGCTATCAAGGGCTTACATAGAAATACAGTGATTTTCCTGTGAGTAGAGCAAGGCAGCGAAGACGTGTTTGGTGTAAATTCCACCCCTTCTTTTTGCATTCATGCCCTACCCGATAAAAAAAAATTACTTGTGGACTTTTGTTCGTGAACGTTTCCTGTAACAGTTGTGCTTTAACACAGCTAAGTACCACACAGCAACATTCTCACTCCCCTTCCTTAGCAGCTGCTAGTTAACTCCATCCCAAACAGTACAATCACTAAATAAAAATAGCTTCCATTTGTTTTCAAGCATTATGACCCAGCTTTTAACATGTATTTAAGTACTGTATTCCCACAGGGCTGCACTCAATTTCAGAACTCATTGGTTCAGATGCTGGATAAATTAGAGTAGTTATTACTGCTTGTCCCTAAGCATAGTTCATTTAGAAAGCCTTTTCAACCTCCTTGTGCTTCTTGAATGTGAGGATTTAATTACTGACATTCACATTTTATTGTAGTAGTTTCCAAGGAATGGTACCCCTCCATTTCTGAACAGATGTATGCCAGCAGAAGTACCTTTACCTTCAGTAAATAGTAAGCAATACCTTGAAATACCTTGAAAATACCTTGAAAGTGTCCCCCAAATCACAGCAATGGTGAATATACAAAAGTATCTGAAGAAAGGAGTCTAATTGACTTTTGCTTTCTGTCTAGCATGGATCTGTCACAGGATTGTACTGTGATGACTAGAGACTATTCCTGTAAATTCAGTAGATTGTCTGATAAACCTGGATATGGCAGTGTTTAGGTCATAGGACATGTCTTCATTTTGGGGGCCAAAAAGGTTAGAGCTTGAAAATTAGAAAACTGGGTGGTAAGAACAATCCTTTGTCAAAAAGTTTGAAGTGTTGTCTCTTCCAGAAGTAGTTACTTGGTTACTTAAAACAAATGTTCTCACAAATACCCACTCTTTCACTTTAAAAACTCTGACAAGCTGAGTCCAGCACTAATCTGCTTTTATTAAACAAAAGATAAACAAAACTAAGCTAGTTAAGTCTAGTAAAAGAGCTAAGTGTGTTCTCATCCTCAAAGAGACGTAGACTTAAACTAGAACTGATGCACAAGGTTAATATTCCTGTTTTATGGGAAAGCCTGGCTCACGTCTCAAATTCTGATCAAGGTATAAAATGTTACAGCCAAGGAATGATTATTTACAGGCTCTCTTTGTTCAAACATGTGGCCCAGGCACTTGTTCTTTGCTTTTCTTTTTTATTGTTATTATTTTTATACAACCATGCTGGTCCATTTTTCAGGAGTTTCCAAGTAATTAAACTCAATTAAAACTATTAAATTCTTTCTTTTGGTGACAACTTCATTATTAACAGCTAACCACAAGGATGAGATTTAACTTAGAAAAGCCCTTGATTGTATACTAATCCGTCTCTCACCTCTGGCTGACACCTGTGGCAGATAAACCCTACAGAATAGGAGTCTGATGAATACTCTTAATTAATACTTTCTTCCTTGTAGAAAAGTAATTATTTGCTCATGGCATAAACAGGTATTTGGCAGGGATTTAAAGAGACTGATTGGTTTTAAATAGAAAGGCCTTATTTAGTTGGGTTGTTTTTTTTTTTAGGGTGGGGAAAGGGAGGTCTGAATTCAAGATCTACGTTCAGGATGACTTTGTCCTAGCATTTTGAATGTCGGGTTAATTGGCACATTACTAAATAGAAGCAGACTCAGACAACAAGCTGATTTGTTATCTGTCTCAAAGGAACAAGCTTTGCCCCTTTGCTAATGGCCTGCAAGTCTGAACAGGGTACCTGTAAGGCAGAGGCTTGGAACTGGCTGATTTGGAGCCAGGATTGGGGGTGAGAGCGACTTGCAGTTGAGAGATTGCCAGAGATAATTCTGTGTCTCACTTCCTCTCCAAATTACGCTGTACAAGAGGGGAGAGCTAGCTGTGGACATACAGCCAGCTGGATTAGTAGTAGCTCCAGGTGTTAACAAATACATGTCTTTTTAATGCATACTTTAGGGCAAGTATAAGTAGTTTATGAAAAATCCAGCTCAGTGTTTCAGGAGCAGTAGTAAGAAGGCCTTGAAACCAAGCCATTTGGGAGGATGCTGACAGTGCAGTTTGAAGTGTCACTAATGGACTTTGTAGGAAATGCTACCTGTAGTATTGAAAATATGATAACATAGACTTCTGTATAGTTTAGCCCTTGAGTAAGAAGTATCCAGGGCTCTACACAGTGCATGCTGCAAAATATTCACAGCTATTTGTGCTCTCATAAGGTAGATTAAAGCTAATTTGAATGGGTCTAGACATCCTGTGTTCCCTTTGTTTTTCTGCAGTACAGGGTAGTCTGAGTTTCACATGGCACAAGCAGTCCTTACTTCCCATTTCAATCCACTGCTTGATCCGTGCTCACCTCCAGTCTTTGTGGAAGTCGTCTTTAGGCAAGGACAGACTGAAGGCTGCTCATCAGGTTCCCTTTAGGCACCTTCTGTGTCATATTGTTACTCAAAACGAGGGGCGAAAATTAAAGCAGAAACTGAAATGAATTTTAGGACGAGATTAGTATGTAGGATGCATATGAACGAAAACTGCAATTTTAACATGTAGTTCCGATCTACAAGAACTAGTTTGGAGAGTAACAGTGCATGCAACTAGCCAACTTAAAAGTGGTATTCAGAAAACATTCACCAGCTCATGCTATTGGGACTTGATAGAAAACAGTGGAGAGATTGGTTTAGATGATCTCCAGAGGTCCCTTCCAACCCCGACAATTCTGTGAAAATGTGAATGGACGTTTTTGCCTGCCCCCTTCTTCTAACAAGAAGTCCGTATCTGAGCTAGTCAGGAATCAGTGCATCACAGTCTGTTTTCCATGTTTCATGTCCCTCAAGATGAGCAGAAATGAGCAGCTGTGAAACTGCTACCCTTCTTGGTTAAAAGTGGAAGTGAAGGGTTTGTTGAGGAGAGAAATCCCAAGCTCTTTGGGAACAAGTACTTTGAAATGAGTACTGCTGCTGTGATGCTTATTTCAGCCACCTGGTGGGAAGAAGTCTATTAAGGCTGTGTGTTGTCAGGCCAGGAGCTGAGCTCTGTTGAGGTGCCTTGGTTTGTCATGTCTGAGCACCAGAGGGAAGTACCAAATGTAATCTGTAGAGCTGTTTATTTTCAGTGCTGAATGAGGTTCCAACAACATGCATTGCAGAGGCGACACACACAGAAATACACTGTGCTACTGGAGGTTTTATTTACAAAAGGAGTCTGTTGCCTGTTTTCTATCCTGACCTCTCGTTGTCCTTGTTTGTGAAAGCAGGACTTGTAGATGAGCAAAGGGATAGGACCTCGCTCTTCTAATGTTACTGACCAAGTACTCAGGTCTGAGTTTTTAAATGAATCTGTTCTCACTGTGAAAAGCGGTTCCTGGAGGAAATTTGATTTCAAGCTGTCTGCAGTGCTTTTTGTCCTTGGGCTTCACATGCCTCGGAAAATCTCTTACTGAGGAAGTTTGTTCCCGAGGCTCCAGGGTGCACTCTTCCTATGGCAGGACTTGTTAGCATGGGTCATTGATAAGGACACAGCAATTTTACATCGCTAAACTCACACTGCTCTAACACTGGCATTAGTCTAGAAGGGCATCCCCTGCAGTATAGTAATGTTTGTTAGTCTTGCAGGGTTTCTGTGCTCAGGAAGAGTTCTTTATTAACATCTTCAGAAAAAAAATAATTGTAATTCTCTTTCCAAATCTTTATACAGCATACAGAGAATTTTGACAACACATTGATTGATACATCTTTGTCATTTTTGTGCTTGCTCATCAATCTGATTCTCCTGTTTATTCACATTTAAATGGTAGGGACTGTGCCTTTCCTCTGTGTGGGTACAAACTTGAGCGCAGTGGGGTTCAAAGCTGGAACTTGTACTTCTAGATGCAACAGTAATGCAAGTGAATAACTGCAAGTGGAACCCTGGCCTGGTGCCCCTAGACACCTATATCTTACTGGGAGTGCTGAGTTGCCTTTTAACTTTATCAGCCTGAGACTTGGAAGTATGCCTTGTTATAGAGGAAATATCCATACTGTGAGAGCACTGATGCCAAATAATTTCCCCAAACGACTTCCCCTCTGGGTGGTAAAGTACATTTTTCTGTTTTATTTTCATTCCATCATATTCTCTATCTCAAGAGAAAGGTGTATATATATATATTTTTTTTTTCCCCCTCTCATCTACAGTTCCATATTGTTTAGTTTAAGAGAAAGTAACATCATACACTGTGGAAATGTTTCCTATTCTCTGTTAGTGATTAATACTAACAAATCTAAAGACAAAACATAAAGACTAAATGACAGATACCAACAAATGAGACTTCCTAAAAAAGGTTTAAAGGCTAATGATCCCTGAAATGTATAAAAATAAATTGCTTCATTAAAAACTATTTTACAAAATGATTTCTTCTTAGCAGCATATTTTCTTCAGAACAGTTCCCCTGTGTAACTACATCTGGGTAGTAAAATTTGATTCAGTGCTGTTCGCATGAGCCTACATAGGTTTAGATGCCCTAATTGCACCTTGTCCCTGTGCCTCGTCAGGGGAGCAGGTTTGGGACTTAAAATTAGGCATGTTCAAGGCAAGGCTGTTGCAGTTTACTTTATGCCCAGAGGAGAGAGTGCCCTTCTTTCAAAGGCAGCAAGAAACATGTTTAAACATGAGTGACTGGGCTTTTCTGTGGGCACAGTTCTTCTGAGTCATACACATGGCTCAAACCACAGCCACTCTGCTCTAATTAAAGAGAGCTACACCAGGAATGCGTAATAATTAGGTTAGCATGTAATACACCATCCATGTCAACAGCGTCTGCCACAAAGGTTGATTGAAATGTACTCATCCTCCAAACACTGTGCTGTCTCTACAGCTCCTTAACTAATTAATTACTATTCTGTCCTACAATAGCACTACTCTACAGAAATCTGCAGAAAATTAGAGCAAAGACTACATATAAATCTGCCCCATTTTAACATGGCATGTAACATCAGTGGCAGAAAACCACCCACATAAACACAAAGATGAGAGATCCCTGTCCTAATGAAGATGAATTACAAATAAAAGCCTGTTGTGGGAATGCTGTTTTTTCAAGTTGTCTGTTGTTTAGTTTAAACAGACATAATGCTTTTTAGCTGAGGGTTTAGCCATAGACTGTTTTTGCTTGTTTTTTTGCTTGTTTTGCATTAAATACTCTGAAGTATTTAATGAAGAAAATGCTCTGCTAGAGATGTAGTTTGCCTCAGAACTTTCCTATGCTTTTGCTATGAGTTTAGGAAGAAGCTCAGTTGTTCAGGGAAGAGACATGGAAAAGTGACCGAGACTCATGCAATATTGTAGTGCACCAGGCTGGGTACAGCAGATCCCCTGATTGTATTTCAGAGTGACAAATCCCCAGGGCTGTATGCAGTGCCCACTGAACAGCTTTGAAGCAGTAAGTCGAGAGCTGTAGGAACCCTGTGGCTGCTGTCCCCATCCAAGAGGAAGCACGGAGGACTGAGAGCTTTACTGGCCAAAAGTCAGTCCAGTTGGCTTGGTCTGATTGCACCTTTTAGAGAAAAAGATGTAAGGTTTGAATTCCTGAGTTTTGGTTTCAGATTCTGCTCACCATGGTGCTGCATTAAAAGTCTGTGTTCGTGTGTAAAGAAAAATGCTGACCTCTTATGGATGGCTTGAGGGGCTGAGTCAAGAAAGTGTCGCCGTTTGCAGGCTCTGTTGCTCATAACTATCCTTTTGCCACTCAGTACTGATGCTACTGGAAATCAATTCTTGGTCTAACCTACTGAAAGAGTTCTTAAGCAGCCTCAAGTGTTTAAATGTCCTTGTTAAACTCATCTGAATGTGCAGGCAGAAATGTGTAAGGTGAACCATATACATCCTTGAAAGAACAGAATCTGATTACATAGGAGAGCAAAAGAAAGGACGGGAAAATCATGCTAAGATACACTTGGGAAATGAAATCATTGTAATGAACGTATCTTCAGAAACAGGAATGTACAGATCTCGTGTTTGTCTGAGATCTCCCACCTCCCAGAAAAGAAATAGATGTAAATGGAAAAAAACCCTGATTCTCCTCCAACAGGACACGACAACGTCTGTGCGGATAGGTCTTATGATGGAAGAAATGATCTTCAACCTTGCAGATACACATCTGTTCTTTAATGACCTGGAGGTATGTAGCTGCTTATTTTATTTAGCATCTCTCTTTCTAATCATTTGCATCTGGTCTACAAACTTGCTTTTCTGGCCAAGAAACTTTCAATATTGACCCCAAAGAAATGGCCCTTAGATGGCTTATATTGAAAGCATACTTTACTGTGTCCCTTTGACATCTTCATTCTGTTAAGGATTTTTTTTCTGAATACGTACTAACAATGATGGCTTTTGGCAGTTTTACTAAATCTAATAATGAGGACATTACTGCTGCTTCTCTAGAAATTTGCTATCTAATAATTATATTAAGCTAAATTAGCAGAGATCCTATGGAGCAGTTAGCAATTAGCTGCAATTCAATGCAGAGGTTTTAAACGTGTTCTCTGTTCTGCACACGGAGATGGAGCAGGAGGTCTGTTCAAGCACAGGAATATTGCAGGATGAAATTATATGAGTTTCGACATGAAAGACCAGAAGAGAGAATTCTTCCCTGTCTGCAGTATGGCTAGGTCTCACTAAGTATGTCTTATACAAATATAAAGTCTTATATAAAGTGAAAATCCTTTTGAATGTACAGTAAAATCCAAGCAAAGTCATGCAAGCAAAATTCTGTCACCAGCTGAGAAACAGCTGTACAGTGCTGATGAAAAGCTGTTTGCATTTGGAATCAGTAGGAACGTTCTGAAGGAGTTATTTACAAAGTGAGTAGGGTGGGTTTGAACTGTAGGTACCTTGGAGTCTGAGGAGAATGATCTGGCATCCCTTGGCAGGCTTTTGTGGTCTTTACTTGAAAAAGGAAGATTTTTTTTTCTGCGCTGGATAAAATGGGAGAACTTTTCCTGTACGTGGTGTGTTCAGTGGGGACTTCTGATTTCTACACTGCATAACAGCACTGTGTTGCTCGACACACTGTGGGAGATGCATCCTTTCCTGGCACCTACTTCATTATGATCTGGCATTTCTTTTACTGGGAATTATCTGAATTGACAGATTTTTCCTCTTTCAGCTCTTTTTTTAAAAAAGAGGAGTTTGTGAAGAGGGTGCAGAAAGTGGAAAGTGAAAAAGTCTTTCTCCGAGGATAAAAGAATAGAGAAATGCTGTTTGGAAGTCAAAGGTGCTGTTTAAGCAGCAATAATATTTAGTAGAATCATAGAATATCCCAAGTTGGATGGATCTCACAAGGATCAAGGAGTCCAACTTCCACACAGGCCCCTCAGAAATCAATCCTCCTTTCTGAGAGCGTTGTCCAAATGCTTTGTCAACTCTGGCAGCTTGTTGCCTTGACCACTGCCCTGGGGAGCCCGTTCCAGTCAAAACCAGCATTTTTCACCCATGAGATCTCAACAGATGGTGCAACAAAGCTCTGTATCTTGCAGAAATCCAAATAGAAACTGTCTGTCCATCTAGAGTTTTGCCCTCTTGACAGAACTTTTTGACAACTTTTCTCCTTGTTTAACATGAAACAAACTAGCAAATTGTCCAGCCTCCATTAAATTCTGCACTTTTATCAGGCAGTAACAGCTTTGGCTGCTAGAAGCAGCCTCCTTAGGTCACATTTGTCTCCCGTATCCTCTACGTTCTTCAACCACTGTAGTAGAGCTAAGTTTTTAATTAAACAAGTCAGTATGCTTTTTTCTTTCGTGGTTCCTAGGTATTAAAGGAAGCCAAAGCTAAACAAAAATCACTCAGAGATGGGACTCAGTCATTCCAGCAGAACCACGTAACTGAGTAAGAACTAATCTGGTAAAAAGCTGAAGTTTAGCATGGCTTCTCCAAGTAGAAGTCAGCCTTCTACAAAATATCTGGGCTCCATCTCCAACGTAGGAGGAGAGATGGATGCTGCAAGACATACCTGTTCAGCAGAATAGTAAGAAAGACTGCCTCTAAGTAGATTGTGCTACAAAGATGCTAAATAAAAACATTTATTTTCCTATTGCTATTTGGTTGCTACATTAAGAGAAGAAATCTTGCTGATTTTCTGGGCTATCTCACTATCTTTTATTTAAAAAAAAAAAAAAAAGGAGAAACACAGAGTTGGCAGCTGGACGTGGGTGGCCCAAAGCCATGAAAAACTAGGAATTTCAAAAACAAGTAGTGTTCCAGTTAGTCAGAGCAGAAACAAGCAAAGAGAGAAGAGAACGTTGTGAGACAGTTTTTTCTTCAGCACTGTTTTAAATGGTGAAGCATGGGCCCAGCTAGCTGGAAAAAGAGGAGCATTTTTACTGAAACTTTACGGTTTTTTCATACATGCGTGATAAGTGACACAAACCAAAGGTTTTTTCAAACCAAAACCAGACCAAGGTGTTTTGGTTTTAGCTGAATGTTTTCAGTAATGAACACGGGGGATGAGGGAGAATTCAAGAGAAGTGAATGTTCTTTACATATTACACTTTCCAATAAATTAAGCCGTTTAAGTTTGGAAGAATTTGCAACAGACGTCCCTTCCTGTTCATCAGCCATCCAATTCTTTCAGTGTTGGATGGTAAATGAAAGTCAAGCTTGAGTATTCACAAAGTGATATTTAAGGAATGTACATTAACAAGTGTTGGGTTTGAAAAAGACGTAGTGAATGATACTTCAAGAAAAAAAAGATGACGAAAAAGAGGAAAAACAGGCAGAGAAGCCGATTCAGTTCTAGACCAACAGGGCTTACCATAGACATTAGCACCATCATGTGGTGTAACACTGAGCTGTGCAATACAAAATAAACTACAGCCATACAGGGCTGAAACTTTCTGGCTGTATACTGTGTTGTGTCAGGATGCAAGAAGCTGTAACTGATAAACTGATAAAGGATAGTCACACTTTTTAAGACTAAAACAGGATTACTCTTGTCAGGAAATGTTAACCACAGCAAAACATTTCTCTGACATAAATCCATAGCCTAGTTCAGGCATTCTGGGAGGGCTCAGCAAGCCCGGAGAGAGCAGTAGTTTTCTTCTATGGTAACACAACTTGTCCAAAATACTAAGCTGCCCTTTTTTTTTTTTTTTTTTCTTTTTTTTTTTCTCCTGTTATTGCCTTGTAAGCAATCAAAATCAAGAGGATGAATTATTCCCACTGATGCAGACTGTCAACTCAGCAGATGACAGAAGAATAAATAGCAGGCTTTTTCAGAGCTTCCTTTTTTAAAGCCATGCCAAATGGGTACAGGAAGTCAGGCCACTTTCGGTCTGCCCATCTGTTGTCACCCTTACCATGAACATGATCCACACTCAGTGCCATCCTACTACCTGGCACTCTGTTGTCTGCCAGGAGTTTATGTGCTTTCAGGGTTTTCCTAGAAAGGATTCAGGCAACTGTTTCCTGGATGCTTTGCCTGGAAGCATTTTGCCTGCTATGTCAGAGAACAGAATCTTGGAGAACCAGCAGATCCATTCAAATGAACTGCTTAACTCACCCTCTCTTGTTGCTGCAGTCTAGCAGAGAGAACAATTTCCTCTGGGATTTACTCTGCGCCTCAGGCTAGCTGGATAGGAGGCTGATCATCCATCCTCAGGGCAGGTGGGTGAATGGAGAAGCCTTAGATCTAGACTCTACTGAACACTTCTGATCTTCTTCTAGAAAGATTATTAATGAATTTAGAAGCTGGACTTCTTTCAAGCTGATTCAGGATGGTGAGGGAAGGTTGGTACTTGTTGAAGCACAGTTTGGTGGTGTGGCTGCCTTGTAACAGAGAATCAAGGCAGCAAACTTACTTTGTCAAGGGCACTTAAGGCACGCTATGACACAAGCATTGTCCCATTCTGGAGACTGTTAGCAGCACAACGCAGACAAGCAAGGACCTGTGTTTGCTGAGCCACGTTTTCAAATTGTAAATGTGGGTTTTTCCTATACTAATTCACCTACTCACATAGCACTTAACATGCTTATCAGCCACATCACCTCTGCTTGCAGTTGCAACAGTACAGACAGGTTAGATGCCTATGGTCTGCAAATATAGGCTGTGCAAAGTGCTGCCTACAAAGGGCTCTGATCACACTGCAGAACAGATGGGCAAATACTCATTTGGAAGGAATTATTCTCACTCTTTGTTCCACTTTTGGGAAGTCATGGAGAATAAGAATTGCCCAAGATTACAGATCGCAGAGAAGCTGAAATATGGGCATTCAGAATTACATTTTTTCTCCCAGACCCCTTTTGTTCAGAGTGCAACACTGGCTAAAAAATAGTACATTACATTTCACCCTCAGTCCCTCTGGAGATATTACTGCCTAGCTCTCTGAAAAAACAGGTGTGAAGAACAAGGAGGACCAACACAGGGAATAGGAATTAACAAATAAGGGGGTTAGCATGTTTACAGATTACTGCCTTTCAGAGCCGTCCCTGGAGGTTTCCCTTTGAGAACTGTTAACCCTCACCCCCTGTCTTAACAAGGGATGCAAGCTCAGCTATCAATGAGTCCATTAGATGTTTTTTAAAATTCATCTGACAGAGTTCTGATACACAGATGGACAACATCCGTGTTGAGAGACATACCTAGAGAACGTTCATAAGTGGTAACTGAGTTTCTCCATGCATCCTCAGGAGCAGCTTGTATTTCGCAAGGAGGCAGCAGAGGCTTTCTCCAAGCCTGTGGTACAATTTCAGAGCTGCGTTAGCCCCCGTTCAAGGTTTTCATCCCACCTGGAGACAGGTCGTGTATCTCAGGCTGGCCTAGAGATGTCACAGCAGTAAAAACAGTTCAATTCCAGAAGCTAGGAGGATTGGCTGAGGTCTCACACATTTGACTCAGTTACAGGCTGCACATGCCACAGATCACGTACCTCTGAGATCCTAGAATATTATTTTTAAAAGCCAGCAGATGTGGAAACTGGGATTTCCAGTTTGCATTGCAGACTTCATTCAGACAATCTGGACCTTCTTTTCAGCAGCCCAGATATCCTGCCCTGGTTCCCCACTCACTAAGATTTCAAGGAAATTCTGCAAGAATGAAAAATTAAGTCTCGTAACCAAGTAGTAAAACATGGTCCACATTCTTGCTTTAACCAGCTTCCCCATGTTTTACCCAGTAACCTGATAGGCTCAGCCGGTGGACTATGAGGTAGCGTCTCACCAAGTGTCATGGTATTTTATGAAGTCAGAAATGTGATAGCTACTGTTGTCACACTTCAGTGTACAGAACAATTCATTCACAAATGAGAAAAACAGATCCCTCCACACATACCTTTCCCCTGACTTAATGCCCTGTATCACACAAGTGAACCAGAGTGGGCTGCATCAATATTATCCCAGCATGGCTCACAACAGCTATAGGGGGGGGGAGGTTAAAAAATGACAGTGGTTGAAGGAAAGAGGTGCCAGCAGAAATCTGCTATTCAGCTGCTTGGCTCCAGTTACACAAAGCACACACCTCAGCAATACATTGATGAAGGGAACTAAAGAGACCAGAACAAGATGAAATTAGATGGTTTTTGGAGAATTACCTAGAATAAATGCTGCATAAAATGTCATTATTATGGACAAGAGCCATCTGTGACGTTTCGCCACTGAAATCCACACTTGTTACTTGTTTGGGGGATTTTGTCTTTTTTGAAAGAGATAGTTTAAAATAATTCATAAAGCCCATAATTGTGTAGGAAGATAATACGATACAAACTGTGTGGTTTACACATAAATATTACAAAATACTGCTGTGGAAAAGGATAATTGTACCTGCAATTCTTCTGACTCCAAATAAGATTCCTTTTATCAACTGTGCTTTTGCTTTTCATGAATCAACCAGAACAAAGCATGGTGTTTGTCAACTTGAAGGTTTTCTGTTTTGTCCTTACCAACAAGGATCACAGAGAAAGTACACTAAGGTGGCAGGGGGGAGCTTACTGATTTCTCTCTACTGATGATGCTAACACTAGGAAAGAAATGACAGAAATAACAAGTTTTTGGGGCACGATCCAAACAATGAAGAATTTTGGAAGATAAGGTCTAGAATACGTATTTCATGCAGGCTGAGCTCCAAGTATATATGCTGGTTAAATTCCTGGGCATTGATTTCCTCCTTATTGACACATCGTTCCTATACTCTGACTGTGGCATGGAGCTATGAAAGAGTGTCTTCTTCAGTGCTTCAGCACAACTTCCCTGCACACCAAAGGAAGCTGAACTCTCTCAGTGTGCACTGGAAAAACACCAGCAGGACAGACATCCCTGGAAACTTCTGAGAGACAGATCTTCTCTCCTTGTAATTTAGTGAGCGTACGCCTCCTGTCCAAAGCAATATTCTCACAAGGGCAGAGGCTGACAAGTCTGCACCTTATCGTGTATACAGAGTTTATGGAATACAGTTTTCCTGGCTAAAGCACAAGCATCCTCTCTCCCTTCTATCTGCCTAAGAAGGAGTTTTTAAAATTTTTATTTTTCATTTTTAAAATTAATTAACTGACTACACTATGCTAGACAGTATTGGCAACGTGGAAGATTTTATCTTAACGTTATCCTTAAAGTAATTTTTCATCATATGAAACATCTTATTTATTTATTTATTTTCCCAAACATTTACTTACTAATGTATTTATTTTTTTTCATATGCTCCTCAGGACTGTGACCAGATCCACATAGATGATGTATCATCAGATGATAATGGTCAAGATCTAAGGTACGGGATCTCCAGGCTAGAAGCTGCAGGTCAGGTAGTCCTCAGCTGTTTGAAAATAGCAGGAGGTTGGACAGTGATGTAGAGAAATTTTTCTTGGCTATGCACCTTCTGTGCTCCCTGGCTGCATGCTGTCTGCAGTTATTAAACACAGGAGGAGCACAGAGTTCTTGTTCACACATTAATATACCTGTGCCTACTGCAAAGCCCTGACCTTGCTGAGCTTTGAATCATTCTAGGGAATGTTTAAAATCAGGTTGAACTTCAGTCTAACTGCACCTGTTTCTGATATGATTTACCAGCCAGCTGGCACAGGTGTTGCCACATCATTTCAAAGCCAGTTTGAAAGGTTTTCCACTGCCCAACTGGAATGATTGGGCTTACTAGTAAGGACTGTGGACCTTGCCAGGCCAGAGCCTTGTCAGTTATAAACACGTACCAAAACTGTACCAAATATTATTATTACCTGCTACAACTTAGTTAGTCATATCCGTAAAAACTACTTCCATACATTTACCTTTCTCAAAACGTTGCTTGCAGAGTTATTGTCATTGGTATAAAAATAAGATACATAGAACTCATACAAGGCTTAATTGTTTGTATTTTTATGGGTGGTTGTTACGAGAAATTGGTGCAGAAAAGAATGGAAGCATCATAAGAAAGGGTTCTTCCTTCTGCAGAGAACAGTCAGATTTTTTGCTGAAACGGAAATGGTGGTTTGTGCTTTGTAACGTACTGAAAAGGCACATACATGTTTAGTTCCTTTGGCCCCAGTGGACTGTAAGCAGATGAGTCTGGATGCCTGCTGAGGCATTGATTAAAATGCTCATCAGAAAAAAAAAGAAAAAAAGAAAAAAAAAAACATTTAAAAATAACAAGAGCTGGTACTGCCTCTTTCCATGTCCCCCCAACCCCTTTCTCGGGGAATTGATCCATCTGATTCACCTCAGTGCTGAAGAAAAGACAGGAATAAGTGCCTGGTCACAGATCAGAGTATTACTGCCTTCCAGGATATTTAGGGTGGCTGTGGAACTGTCACTGGTCCCCATTCATTGTCATAATTATTCAGGAGTTGCTTTGAAGTTTGTTTTTTTTAAATTTGTTTAAAAAGCATTATACACTGCAGGCATTTAAGAGTCAGTTAGGTAATTTCTTAATATTTTTTTTCCTCGATTAATGTTTTCAAAGCAATTTAGACAAGCAGCCAGCAAGGTAGCATCAGGATTTTGTTCCTTTAAGGTTTTAATATTTCTGCAGTTACCTTAGCAGCCCGGATAAGAGGCAGTTGAGGATTTTCAGTGACCTGAGGACAGTCAGATGTTCTGTCATCCAGGGAACCTCAGGACTGGCAGGAAGCACCAAGCCTGCGCTGTGTTTACAGGAAGAATTTTTTGTTTTTATTTTAATCTGTGCAAGTAGTGCTGTTTTCAGACATGATGCTAATGTCGGAATGGGATCATGGGTCTGGCAGTCTGCTTGGTTTCTTAGCCTAGAAATAAATCATTCAAGTAAAAGGAAAACAGCAGGCCACAAATGCCCTTTTAGATCTTTTGGGTATTCTAGTTGCACACACAAGAATTGCACATTGCAGTGTAGCATTAGGCAGGGTGGCACACACTTTTCTGGGGCATGAGTGATAGCTGGCAGCAGCAATGAACTCCACTGTTGTACAGTGTGTCCTGTGTACATCTGTGCTGCCACTTGTCTCCACATTTCTTTTCAATTGTTTCCACTCTTTGCTGGTGTAGCATAGGCCGCAATTATAATGGCCTCTCCCCTTCCCTTCTTCCTTCTTCTAGCACATATAACTTCTCCGCAGATGGCTTTCACAGTTCAGCTGCCAGTGCAAATCTATGTCTGGGCTCAGGCGTTCATGGGGGAGTCGACTGGATGAGGAAATTAGCATTCCGCTACCGTCGGGTGAAAGAGATGTACAACACCTACAAAAACAATGTTGGGGGTAAGTATCTGCTGCCAGGCAGTAAGTGTGCCTTCTCAGCCTCTCAAACACTTCTGGCCCTGCTAGGAATATGCTGCAGAGGAGGTGCAGAGAGCATAACGATAACAACACTTAAACACTGAGCTGAACAAGTGTTTCAGCAGTCATTCTGAAATAAGGATTCTGTATGGGATTTGCAAGGGCTATGCTAAAATACTTGGTTTAGTGGATGGAAGACTCAAATCTGAACATGGGGCTTTATTTTGTAATTTCTTTGGCCAGAGAACAACCTTCTCAAATTTTCCAAGATGCCTAGTAAGCAAGCAGACAGTTCACAACTCAGTAGATCGTTTTCTTCCACAGAAGAACGTATGGCTGAGTTCCATCTGAAGGCATTCTTGACTGCCTACTACTGTCTCCCCTAAACCAATATCAAAAGATATCAGGATGCCCTGAGGTTTTTCATCTCAGCTTGTTCCAGGCAATTCTTCCAAGAGATTGCTTTGCTTCTATTTTAGAACATCAGTGGTAGGTCTTTGCCTAGAAAGAGAAAGAAGTAAAGCTAAGAATAACACCACAGACCTGTTTCATTGTTGGAGAAATGCCCTACTCACATGTACTGGAAATGATGCACTGCTTTTCTGGAAGGAAAAAGTCCTTCTTGGCTCCAGGCTTCTCTTAGCTCAGGTCACCAACCCCTGCACAGAACTCTTTTGTCCTCTTCCTCATTTCTCATATGAGCTTTGTGCTAACTCCAAGAAGGATGTTTTAACATGGGCCTGTGGACTGCAGGTGACTGATACCATTCCTCTGGAGAGGAAGGAAGCTGAACTCTAGTTGCATGGGAGTGTGTTGCAGTCAGGGCTTATATACCTTGACACAAAGGAAAGCAACTTGTACCAGTGACAAGAGAAGGGCACTGGAAGGGGCAGGATTCAGAGCACAATGAGGGGCCCTTTGGCATACTTACATACAAAAGCATGCAGCTCCCTTTCTGTGCTTCTGCAAAGATGCTTTTCCTGCTTACAGGTTTAATAGGAGCTCCTAAGAGGGAAACCTGGCTGCAGTTAAGAGCAGAACTCGAAGCGCTGACTGATCTCTGGCTCACACATGCTCTGAAGGCGCTGAATTTGATACATTCCCGGTAAGAAAAGCTTACAGAACTGCCTACAGGCTTGATCCAGGATCTCCTTTGCTTTCCATTTTCCCCTTCCTCTAAACAAATCAAGACACATTTATAGGACTTTGCTGGCCAAACCTGTGGGAGGCCTGTCTGCATATGTTTGTCAGACTTGTATTATCAAGGGTTGAGGGTTGCTTGAGATGATGAACTGAGACAAAAAAAAACAAAACAAAATACCACGCTTCTTTTTATTTATTATTATTTTTTTTAAAGCTTTCCTTGCCTACCTCATCTGCAGTACACTTTTCACATGCAGAGATTTTCAAGAGAGTTGGAAAGGGCCCTTCCATCCCTGAAGACATTCACTCAAGTCAAAGCATGGGCACTGCCTGCATGGTGTTTAGGCTCCTGCAAAATAGATCCTGTCACACATACAGTAAGGCTGCATCGCTACTGCTGGATTATGGTTGTTTTTTTTTTCATTCTACTAAGTTAATAAAGAAATGTTACGAGTACTCAGGTTACTAGCCTCTAGATGCATAATCCCCCAGTAGCTTGGGAACTTCCAGTTGCAAGAAATGTGTTCTTCTTCCCACTGTTCAGTTTAAGGTAGGAGAAAAAAAAACAGATTGCCACCTCTACTGAATTTTGTTTCCTAGGCCTAACTGTGTAAATGTGTTGGTAACCACAACTCAGCTGATACCAGCTCTGGCAAAAGTGCTTCTCTATGGACTAGGCACCGTATTCCCAATCGAAAACATTTACAGTGCAACAAAAACAGGTAAGAACAAAGTAACTTAACAAAAGATAGATTGAACTTTTGTCCTTAATTCAGGCACATCCCCTCAACCCAACTGCAACAAATAATGTAGGAACTTTAGCTTAAGCTTCATGCGATTTGAATGCCAGCAACCCACACTTTAAGCTAGTACAGGCTACAGAAAAAAAATAAATCCAAGTGTCTCCATGAGAAAGCAAACCTGAAAAACACCCACCTTATGGAGCAGCATTTTGGGTGTTCAGCTGCACCCTGCTGGGAGGGGGACAGTCCGGTTGGACCTTTGAGAGAAACGTGGTTTGGATCCTGTTACTTGCAGAGTCAAGTGTGCTGAGTGAGTTTTAGAAAAGCTGTGAGAGGAATAAATATTGACAGAGCTGGCTTGGGGCTTTTGTTTTCTGCCCCTTCTGGTATGATTTTGTTTGAATCTTTGAGGTTTGCATTTTCAGGTTCACTACTGCAACCCGAATGAATAGAATAGGGCAGCTGGATACAGTAGAGTGTTACATCACTCTACCAACTGCCAGTCTAAGCTGTGCAAAGTCATGAAGCTTACGGAAAATTGGCAGCACCTGCAATTCTTCAACTGATAAAGGGCTCGTAGCTCTCATGAGAGAATCCCTCTCAGACGAAGATCCAGTTGAGTTCTAATTAAAAATAAAAAATAAAAAAATAACAAGTTTAGTTCGTTTACAACATCAGTTCCAGTATGCGAATATCAGCCCCAATTACTGCATGCATCCAGATAAAATATGCGTCTTCTCTTTTGTTGCTCAGGAAAAGAGAGCTGTTTTGAAAGAATAATGCAAAGGTTTGGAAGGAAAGCTGTGTACATTGTAATAGGAGATGGCGTTGAAGAGGAACAGGGAGCAAAAAAGGTACAGTCTGTGGATACCGTCTTGGATTCTTCCAAGCTTACATTTCAGTGGCTGTTTCTTTGCTTACGCATTTAATGAAGCTCCTTCCATTGAAACAATTTAGAATTGGTCTCAATTCTTAATATACAAAATACCTAATCTTAGGAGCAATTTCTTACAGTAAATTCCCTCATTTTAGCTGTCAGTGGAATTTTTCAGATAGTTGCTCTGTCACATGTTCCAGGAATCATTCTTGCTTAATAAAGATCACTTTAAAACACATGAAAAGGAAAACTCCAGTACGTGGTCCCAGACAAGTAAGCAGGGTTAATTTTTGATCCATAGATGGTTTGGGTTTTGTTTGTTAGGGTTTTTTTTGTTGTTTTTTTTTTTGTAAATTCCAAATTCTTGGAATTATTTCTGAATGATTTATTAGAACAAGCATGTCTGCATACCTGTATTTATATTTATGACTCAGTGAAGTCATAGCACATAATACTGTTAAGGTAAACACCAAAGGGACAAGTATTAAGCTATTACCTTTATTTATGTCTTGTGAACCAATATGATTAGTTTCACATGGAAAATGAAATTGGGAAGGTTTACGGGATTCAGAATAGAACAGAAGCTCTGAAAGTGGTATGGCCAGGAATAACAAGCCCATCGTTCGGTAACGTATCATGCTTACTGAATGGATGTGGCCCATGGACTAGATGAAAGTAGAATAAAATCAAATGGATTAATCTGTGCATCCAGTTGAGCCCTTCAGTCATTAGTGTCCACAGTTCACTCGTTGTGAAACAGGAACCAGAGTTTTGGGGACCAGCTGAAGCTTCTTTGTTTTGAGTAGACTGTAATAGAAGAGTAGCTGGGAACCCAGAGCTTAGAAGTTGTTAAAGTAAGTCTTCCTGGAATCCCTGTTTGGCTTTACAGGCAGAGGAACACATTTTGTTATTAGCAAGCATCAATTGCAGGATGTCTTGGTGCATCTTGTCTTGTGCTCCAGTTGTGACTGCAGAGATGCGATTGATCTTCAAGAACATTGCACTTGAACCGAGATGCAGGAACTGACTGCTTGAGCCCATATTCAGCAAACTGGCCAACTTGCCAATAAAAACAACAAATCCCACCCCCTTTGAAAACTAGCAAAATCTGCAGAGAATTCTTTAGTTCTTAAAGGGTTAAGGAATCCTCAGAAATGAGTCCAAGACGCATGGCTGGGAATTAAGTGATAATAGCCTGCTGCTTTTGACAGCCCAGTGCCATACTTTAAAGGTAGTGGGTCAGTGAACATGACTGCATCAAAGGCTGCTGGGCTCCCCGGCAGTATGAAGATGGGGGGAGGTTCAGCAGTCTGGTACAGGCAGGATTTCACGGACCCTCTCGCTCGTGTCTCCTGGTCTAAGCAGCTCTCCCATTTGCAGGGCACATTCTTTGCTGGACTGTCACCTCCTGTGATGGATAACAATCATTAGCCAAGGCTTCCACACACCTGAGCTTTATAAAAAAAATAAAAAGGGAGGCAGGAGGAGGGCATGCAGAGTCTCTCACTGTTCTGCCGACAGCACTGATAATATCTCTTTAGTGGGTCATTTTTCCTCACCTGTCTGATGAGTGATAAATCTGTAAATACTGAACAAGAGGATTGGCCAAGAGGCCCAAGTTTTCTTCTCCTTAAAGACAAAAAAATAGATAATTTAATAGATGAGGTTTAGTAACAACCATGGGAAGGAAAAGGAGAAGGAAATAGTTCTTCCCCTTAAAGTGAAATTGCAGATCAGTAGATTCCAGTCACTTCAGATGTGTGTTTGCTTGCTGTCTCTACCCACACCGATGAATAGCTTGAAGGAAACATTGGTTTGCTCACAGGCAACATACCAGAGAGAAACTTGAGTTGTATTTAAACATCAGGGGAGCGCCAACAGACACGCTGTAAAATAAACATCTGGGAACGCTGGAGGTTTTTTTACATAGGAAGGTACACCCGGAAAAGGACCTTCTCCCATCATCAGAATCATCTATCTAGGAAGGACGTGTTCTCTAAAGCTTTTTCAAAGTTTTCTAATCAGAAGTAGTACGATTACAGTGATAAACTCAGAAACTATTCCCACACTGAGAAGAGAACAAGCTTTATCAATTAAATCAGTTAAGGCTTTGTGTACCTTTGCTACTGCGTAGTTATTACTGACTGTACAGATAATACTGTTTTGGGAGGAAGCTATGAGAATCACAACGTTGTTACAAACTCCAAGGGCACGTATGAGCTGCGTGCTTTTGATCTAAAGTAAAAATGCTCAAACTGTTTTGGATAAGAACCAAAATACCTCAAACCATAGACTGACCTAGAAAAATTGAATTTAACATTTAAAAGCAAGTTCTAATTGTTTTGAGGTTCTCCAGGATTGTAGCTATTGGTAATGATTACAGAACATTGCTGCCAGAACTACTGTTGCAGAGTAGTACTGGGACCTTACCAGCTTACAGTTTTCATCTTAGATCCTCATTTATTTCACAGTGCGTATGATGCAAGCTTTGTTTTCCCTGGAGCATATTCACAGTTCTCAGCAGGTGAATCAGGACATTACAGTGAAGATGCAGTAGGTCACAGGTAGTTTCCAGATTTTGTCCAGATGTTGGAGTATCAAGTGGCACTGACTGGGTAGGCCTTGGAGATCTGTAGAAGTGACTTTATATTGATCACCATTAATATGAACTGTAAAACAGGGAGGCGGAAGTAGAAATGATAGTCTTTAACAATGGGAATTGAGAGACCCTCTTGAGAACAGATTGTCATATAAGCCTACTGCATCTTTTCCTGAGGCACTAAATGCGCAATTGACCTGAGCAGTCCCTGTCTTTCTAGGAAAAGCAGCATGACCTACTGTTCCAGTTAATTTAGAAAAAGAATTAATTGTTTTGACACTATGTTATTATATTTTTATATATTTTATATTTTTGCTTGAATTTCTGTAAGCTTTAATGACTTCATTTTACTTCACTTGACTGCAAAGCACTGGCACCAGCTTTCACTGGTGGCAAATAGGACAACTTTGAGCCTCATGTTATAGGACAGGATTACGATGCTTCCTGGAGAGACAAAGATTATTGTATAGCTCAATAGTGCAGGCAAACCTCACTGAGTGGCAAGAAAATTGTTTCTAGGAATACTGAAATTCCATAAACACAAAGAAAAAGGAGGGTAAAGTTTAACGGTCTGCTCACACCTGCCAGATTGTGGCAGATCTCTTTCTGCAGAGTAGAAATGTATCAGCAAACAGAAACTTCCTACTCCCTTCCCTGCTCTCTAAGCTGAGTCTCCTTGCCTGTAACTCCATGACAGCCTGGTGGCCCAAGTACAAAGCTCTGTCCCTGAGGGTGCAAACTCAAACTAAGAAATTTATTTTCATCTCAGTATTAAACAAAACAGAAAACAAACAAACAAAAAAACCTCTTTTGGTTTCACTCTAGCACAACATGCCATTCTGGAGAATCTCTTGTCATGCTGACCTGGAAGCTCTTCGGCACGCCCTGGAACTTGAATATTTGTAGCAGACCCCAACATCTTAGCACTGTGAGGGCTTCACTCAAACTGTTACATCGGTTCCAATTCCTCACCATTTTCTTATTAAAAAAATCCCACAGCAACTGCAGTTTTTCTTTTTTTGAAGGAGAACCCTTTCAGTGGAAGCCTCTAAGAACTTGCAGCCTAAGAACATTCTATCAAGTCCTTCCTTTGAACAGAGGAAAAGCCTTCAGATAACTCTGGGGATCCCGCAGTTACATGCTTAAGCTGGGTGCATAGAGCTATAACTGCCCTTTGGCCATCAACAAGAACCCCCAGAAGCCTTGGGTCTACTTGTCAGTTTTCTTGCTTTTGAAAGGGGAAGAGGAAATATTAAAGACTGTGAGCGTACTCTGTGCATAATACATCGTATCACGTCGGACCTTCTGCAGATAAGAGTGAAACTGTTGATTTTTTGTTTGTATTTTTTTTTTTTTAATTTATGAACTAATCTCATTACTCTGGCATTAAGCTCTGTACCTGTGTTTTTAATCTGGCTTTTTGGGGTGGGTGGGTGGGGAAAGTCCTGCCATTCTAAATTAAGAATTCGTTCCTCCAGGACAGCATCTGGAGAAAATCATATTGTGTACATTTATAATAAGGACACATGGGACTGTTGGTAAGAACTATAGCTGCGTTTTTACATCTTACATGGATGGTCTGTGGATTGTGCATGTGTCTACACGGTGCCTTATGCTGCCATCTCAGTTTGGGTGGGAAAAAAGTACCCTGTGATGAGTGAAAGGCATTAAATAAAAAAAAAAAAAGTTTACATTTGGGGGATTACATTACCTGCCTTCTCTTCTCTCCAGCCACGCCTGGATCTGGTGGTGTATGTAGAACACACTCCCTGTCTCAAGGCAGAGTTGGACTAGAAGTGCTCTGAACACAGCCTGCCCCATCCTGTTTGTTGGTGGGGCAAAGACTGCAGATGGTGGCTGTGTCCTCTGGGAAAGAGCACAGACATTCAGAACCAACTTGTCTTGCAAAGGAAGATATCAGATGCAGGTGTGCATATTTATTTTTTATGTAAATAAACATATCTACAAGTAAGCTTCACCTTTAGGACTTCTGCTGAACTGCACAGTTAATTCCTGCTGACATGTTTGAATTCTTTGGGTTTGTTAGGTCTCTGATTCACTTTCAAAACTACTCTCTTTTGCTTGCACCAAATAAGCTCAGAAGGATCACGGCTTCACTGGAGTGAGGTGTTAGAGGGAGAGAAGCAATACAATCTCCTTATCTGTCATGTGCATCGAGATCAAACACACAAGCATCGTACAAGTTAGGAGTCTTACATGAGTGCTGCACAAGCCTGAGTCGACTCCTAATGTCTGCGAACATTTACCTCAAGAAACAGATTCATTGCTAGATCTGAGAGGGGATTTTCCACAGGACTAATAGAGAGAATCCCAGCTCAGGATTTGGCTCAAAAATTAGCAGCTGTGCAGCAGCATCAAAATACATTGACCACACTTGTCAACAACAGGCACAAACAAAACCGTCCTGTAAGCGCAAGCTGTGGAGGCATTTGCAAAAAGCTGCTCTCTAGGCTGAGTACAACACAAAAGAAATTAAAGTGTGATTTTTCTAGCAAAGCTATTGCTTATCTCAGTGCCTGCTGAGAGGGAAATCCAGCAGAATTTCTGTATTTCATTCTGTATGAATGTCCCAGGTAGGAAATTTTATCACAAGTCAAAGGAATCAAACTCAGTGGAGAACTGACAGACGCTGGCAGGACAAGCACACCTACAAATAAAGCCTCTGAAACAAATGCCAGCAATGGCAGACTTGTAAGAAAGCAAGACATCAGCTTTTAGCACACTGTCAATCAGCTAATTGCTCTTGCTTGATATTCCAAATCTAACATCTGCCTTATTTGAGTCAAGAGTACTGATTTTTTCCCCCCTGAGGCTCCACAGATTTTGCTTTCTGAACGCATTTAGAGATTCTCAAGTCAAGCACTCTTGTTTCTACCTTCAGACTTGGCAGGATTTTGCTCTCTTAGTGCCTGCTGGTGCTCCGCTTACCATTACTGTAGCTGAGTTCTCCATACTTTCCCAGCTAATGATTTTCACTTACCCACAGGTAACAGAGCTGATCAGGGTCCTGCATGCCAGCATTAGGAGCACGTTTGTCAGACCGGGCATGCTGCTCCCTTCCAGTCACAGTAGCAGGTGTTGGTCTCTCAATAGAGCAACAGGATCAAGGTTCACTGTTCCAGAGAGAATCTGATGGCAGGAAGGTATCTGTAACAGCTTTTTACACATGAGCGTACATGGAAAACACACACACACACGCACGCACAGGCTTTGCTCAGCACTTTTACCTCCCTGTGAACACATCTGTAACAGCTTTTTACTCACAAACATACATAAGGCCTGAGAGACACACACACTGCTTGGCACTTTCACCTGTTTCAATGTGTTTGCACACAATGTCACAGCATAAGATCCTTGCTCAGTCACATCATTAACCAGATCTGAAATAACAGAACAGAATTTTGCCACGTAACCACAAAACTGCCATGAAAATTGTTGCAAAAATGTACTTCATTGCTGGAGATGGAAGAATACGTTGTATTTTTTTTTACCAGCTTCTCGTACTGAATTTTTTCCTTGCAAGTTCTCACGTTCATCCACAAGAGGGCAGCTGGGCTTCACCATAAGCCTCCTCTGCGCAGCTGAGTAACAAACCCTGGTTCAGCGCAGTCCGTCTCAAAACCCTGGAGTCACTGCCATCTTACCTGGTGAGCGTGAGCTAAACAAGTTCGTAGCATTTCACCATTTTCCCGTAGGAAATACGATTGGACAGACGAAGCAAGCGTAGCGGAGCTGACAGACTGGATGCTGAGCAAGCAGAAGGGTAGTATAACAGTAACTTTTACAGAAGGAAGGAAAACAAATCTCATTGTTTCTAAAATGCCTTCAGTGGAGATGCAGCTGTACGATTGCTTTTAAAAACTATCCTCTACCATTTGCACAAAGCAAGAGTAATCATTCAGAAGGACTTTGGTGGCACGGTTCCACATCTCTGTGTAAAGGACATAAAAAAAAACCCACACATTCAGCGGGATATGAATTAGCCCAGGCTGAGCACACCTTCTGAACTGACCTACCAGTGCCAAGGAGGATGAGAGCCTACGACTCTGGAAGGACTGCTCTGGTAAGCTCCGTCCAGCCCTCACCATCTGAGGACTAAAGCAAACCTCAGAGCATCCTGAAGGCTACATTAGCACATTCTGAACAGTGTAGGATTCCTGAAGCTGCATTAAAGCTAGGAAAATATTGCCACTGCTTGGAAAAGTTCTGGATTCAACTGGCCTAGATAAAGAACAGCAGCATCCATCTCCCTTCCCATCTAAGTGAAGGCCCCAAGTGAGAATGGAAGATCATAGTACAGAAACTTCTAAGCTCAAGCTCCAAGAAAAGATGATGAGATGATCTTGTCCCCCAGACTAGAGAAACCAGCAGCAATGCACCCACACGCCTCTTAGTAGGTTATAACAGAAGATAGAAAACCTGAGGCTTATCCACTGCCTGCAGCTGATGAGTGCAGTTTTCCCAAGGTAACACATGACCCCAGAGGCTTCTCATCAGTCACACTGCCCCCTGCCCGCAGCAGCTGAAGACCAAGGATTACCATCATCCCCCTGCGGTCACCAGAACCCAAGCAAAGCCCCTCCCAGCAGGAGTCTGTCTTCAGTCCAGGACTAAGCAGAAAATCAGTAAGTCTTCAATCAGAACAAAGTAACATTCCAGACCCAGCCTGATAACCGTTCTGGAACTCAGCTCCCAAGTAAAAGAGATGCACTCCGCAGGATAGAGGTTACTCTATATACAAGTGAGATGGTCGTGGTAATTCAAGTAGGGGCCTATCCTTCAGACTCCCATCACATCAGTGTCATCTCCCCCTGTACGTCCAAGCCAAGGGATATGTTCTTCCTTCACTTTTAGTTAAAATCTTCAGGAAAAAAAGCAAAACAAACAAAAAAAGAACTTCACACCATAACCAGCTAAAATGGGACAAAAATGCAGTCACCAAAATATCTGAGATACCTCATCTTGGCCTGCTAACAAGTCTTCGCTGAGATCTGGTCACCCACTATTCCACATGAAGGAAAAAATAATGCTTATTAAACTTTAAAAAGAAAATAATCACTGAAATAGAGGCTTCAGAAAGCACTGCGGTTTCCTATCATTCTTTCTGAGTTGTTCACCTCTCCTTTCTTTTTCTTCCAAACACAAGAATGCATTTCAGTGATAGAGGTCACAGGGTTATTAATCCAACATCCCAACTACATTTCAAAACATCATTTCAGGCTCGCAATGTTTGTGCTTCTCTTTAAGCAGTAGCACTGGGAACACTGACTTAGTCCGTTTTATAAATGCCTGTAACAAAATAACCACATGAGCGGGGACTCGAAAAGAGTAGACACAGCCGGGTTTTATAAGGAGCTGCTTCATCGGCTCCCATTGTTTCTTCTTCCACCAGATCACTACGGCACACACAGCAGTCTTGCCCCCATTCCTGCCCTCTCAGATGACTACAACACTGCTCACCACGGCAGCCCCCGTCTCAACTCACAAACACTGGACACGACTCTGCGTATCCGTCCTTTCCATCCAGCCCCGATGCAAAGGCAGTCAGTGTTGCACAACAAGCGTCGGACCTCTTCTGCTAATAAAAGCCATTACGTATCAAACTCCAGACCGAATGGAACTGGAAATGCAGGAACACAGAACACTTTTCTGAAACGGTTTAATAAAAAGCTGTGAAGTTTCTTGAAACACTGGAGAAACCCAAAGCAAACCACGTGTCACCTCTCTTAGTCACAAAGAAACACCATTTTCAAAAAAGATATTTAAGTTTAATACAAATTTTATACAAAGAAAATGTGAAAAAATACTTCCATATGCTAAAAGCAATTATGCTTCACAAATAAGGCCAGCTAGGCTATTTTTGACACAACTGCAATTCACGAATATTCTGCTCTCGCCTTTTTCTTCTAACATTTTCCCCCTCTAATACGGGTTCTAGCTGGAGACTGTACAGACCGCATTCTTTTATAAACAATGGGAAAAATCAACATGACTAAAATGTACAACAGAATGTACTGGAATGATATCATACATTAATTTTCTCATATACATACATCACCTTTGCTTTGTTCAATGCTTTCGTTTTACACAACATACAAAATGGTACTACAGTATAAGTGTAACAGACAGCATTTTCAGGGGTTACTTTCTCTCATACTGTACTGCTTCATGCTTACATAAAAACATAAATTCCATCATATAAATAATACATGCTCTGGCCCAGCATCAGAAGTCCTTTGCCCGTGTTTCCTGATCCATGCCTTTCTCCACACCCCAAGCTCTTGTTCCGCGTGAAAAGCTTCTCGAAGTCCTTTTTAGAGGATTAACATTAAAAATAAAAAAATTAAAAAAAAAAAAAAAGAAAGAAAGAAAACCGAACTGTGAAGAATAGGAAAAAAAACCCCTCTCATCTGCGATACCAGCGATAAGGAAGCTCGGTACCAACAAGCTGCTGTTACACTTCGCAACTTTTCAGATACCAATCTGAGTAAAATTTCAACTTGTTGCTTGTAAACAATTCTAACAGTCTGGTCAATCTTTACGTCTCTCAGGTCCACAGACGGGAAATGTCACCATCGGCCTAACGCAACTAACAGAAAGAAAGAAAGCCTTCATCATTTGGTTGAAATTCTACAAGAGTTTCAAAGTGCAGGAACTGTTCTCATCCAAATGCAAATCGAGTTGCTCAGGCTCTTCAGGTTACGTTATTTGATGCATAACTGCCATTTTCCCAGACCAGCTTTCAGTGTCAGCTTGTGGTAAGGCTGTTTTAAACCTTTCTTTTCCAACTTCAAACACTCTTTATAAGTTAAAGTCAATACAAATATAAAAAGGAGGTGGTACTCTAACCAATGACATCCACAAATTGTACATTATTTACAAAAGAGGCAGAGATTTGACACGGATCTTACCTGTCCTCAGCTTTTCTAAGCCAGCGCTAATGCTTTACATTAATGTAGTGTAGTTAATGCTTTGTACGTTTATACAAAGCTTAAGTCTGAACCTTTGAGGTTAATCCAAAGAACTGTGTTTATTTCTCACATTTCTATTAGATTTATATATTCCAACAACTGTATGGACTTCTTGTTAGCAGTTAGACTCTTCGTACTTGGACTGGCATTGTGGTCTGAACATACTGAACTCCAGTTCTCATTGCCACTGTCCCAGCAGAAGCACTTACCACTACAGGAATGGTCTGTGGATTAAAACCAAGAGAAACATATTGTTATGTTAAAGGTCATATAAACATGACCACAGAAATAGAGATTTATTGTCCAGGGAAAATCCAGAACAAGCTCCAATTTTGTGCAAGGATTAGTACCTTTATTACCACAATATTACCTCATTCCAAGGCAGAAAGTAGTGTATTACTTTCCTATAGCCAAGAGGGTTTTTTTTTTCCTGTATAATTGTTACTTTATAATTACTGGGACCAGCTGTTCCTATAGGTAATGTACACGCTCTACCTATGCTTGGAGAATTAGCTTTTCAAGGCTACTACATCCAGTTATGTATTTTCCCCAAATAAATTCACAGGAAGAGGAAAAAAGGGCTAAGAAAATCCTCTGTCATTTGAAAAAGTTCCAACAAATCAACCTGGAGTACAAAAATACCCTTGTTTGTAAGCACACCCCTTACATCTTGCCCCCCTCCCCCCCACAAAGGAATTCCCCCATGCGTTCAGTCTACACAGAAGAGATAAAGAACATCCATTTAAACAAAAAAGTACTTAAACTTCTGCACAAATTGATAACAAAAACATCAGCATTACTGGGAATTGGCTTACACTCCCTGCAAAAATACTAATATAGAATAAACTTTCCACTTCCATCGTACAGATTATGGTCTATAAATCTTAACAAATGAAGTTTCAGGACATCCCTATGGGTAGAAATGGATTCTACGGATGCAGAGACAAAGGCACAAGAACGTTAAACAATCTGGTCAATGTCACGTCACTCGAACATCTGGAGAAGGATTTATTGGATCTTAAGTCTGAATCTTAACCTTCCTACAAAAACGTGAGAGAGTTCAGGACCGTTTATGCCACACGAACTTCAAGTATGTTTTGATACAACGCAGTGCTGGACAACTGGAGATCAAACAAACGCATCCATTTCAGTTCACAGCGCTGTGTGGAAGAGACGAGGGGTGAGAATTTGAGAAACCTGAAAGGGACACCCAGGACTCCCCCTTAAGGTCAGTGTAAGCTTCCACAGCGAATGCGGGAGAACACACCGCTTCACTGAAGCCCAATGTTTTCCCCCCATAAATTTAAGAAACCACGTTAGTGTCTTGATGGCATTCAGGAAGGATTGAGAATATCCCTACTGAGATGGATTACAGCCTTTGTGACACAATCTGTGCCTTCCAGAAGCCTGCTCATTCCATCCCCCGGAACACAAGGACGATGGATTTAAATGTTTACGGCATTTTAACCACAGAAAGAATGAAAACCAAACGTGAAATCAGTTCTCCGAATAAATTCAAGGTTATTGTCATTTGATAATGGGTTTCAGAGCTGTCAAGAGGGTTCAATGGAAATGACACCCAGAAGATGTACTGGAAGTTGTTCAGAGGGAGGAAATGCCTAGCTGGGAACAAAGTGCAAACTGAACTCGAAAGAAGCCATTATGTACATCGCTGTTAGCACTACAGGTGGGAAAATTAAGGTCGCCACAGCTGTCTTTTACATATACACACTTACACGACTGAAAGTTTCAGTTATTAGAGTGATGGGGATATGGAATGTGCAAGACTCCTTAAACGTGTTAGGATCATTCCCTGAGAGGTAAATTTTCCACCTCTGCCAGCTTTTCACATTTGTACATTTTGCATACATATTAAACATGCATTAATGTTTAAAATTATTTAAATTGCACGTGCAATCATTAGAGTACAGAGGTGTCTGTCGCTGTGCAAGGCTAATGCAAATGTGTACAACGTTTTGAACATGCACAAATAAAGGTTGAAGCCTTCAGACGTTCCACTTACACTTCACGTCACTCAACAGATTTTGCGTTACAGAAAACTGATGGAGGTTACCGCCATTCTTCTGAATGTTACATGAAACCACCTCACGATCTCAGAACCTCTCAACTATTCACAAGAGAGCCTAACGTCTGTGATGCCCGCTAGTTGATTTCAAACACGCAAAACCTTGTTACGGCAATTCAGTTCAAACAACTCAGGGCCAATCCTGCAAAGGTGCACTGTGCTCTCAGACGGGACAAATGAGTCGAGTACAAACGCGTAGGAATGTGGTAAGTCACGATATCCACTATGAGCAATAAACTTCTTCTGTCGAATGCGATGGCTATGAGACACAGCGCGTGTGCGCGGAGGTGCGTGTATCCCTACACACACGTGTGCAGACGCTGCAGTGTGTGGGGGTGCACGCGTATCCACGTGTGTACACAAAGCAAAAGAAAGACAGTAACTCAGCTAATTAGGCCTCACAATATTAAAACGGAACTTCTATTATCTAGCTCCAGTCAGAAAATTAACTGAAGTTACCTAAACGTGGGCTTCTCAGCTGAGCCCACCGCTTGAGACAAGGCATGCAGTTCGGTTACCAGTGCAGTATCAGCGTTTTTCTTTTTGGTAAGAGGTCAGCTCAGATGCCACGCTGACTCTGAAGTGGACACTGCAGAACACGACCAGTTGAAAGAACGAGACATTACGGTATGCAAAGTATAAAAAACAAACTCACTGCAGTCCCATCTCCAGTGACTGATTAAAGGGTGTTCAAGTGTCCTTGGTTCAGTTTTCAATGGAAAAAAAAAAAACACAGGTCTGAATTCAATGCTATTTCTCCATTTCACAACGCTAATGTGCAAGACTGCATGGGAGATACGCTATGGATGAATGCATATTTTTCTTTCATAGTTACTGAGATGTCATGGGAATATCAAGCATAGCTCAGAAAAGATTAAATCTCTTTAGGATACCATAGACAAAGAAAGATATTTAAAAGATACTTTAAATGAATTCTATATATTTACATTGATGTTGTGTTCAAGTATATACATGAAACGGACAAATAACTAACACGATAATGTAAAATGGAAGTCTGACTACCCTCAGTGCCTTACTGTTCTTAAGGAGAGCTCCCGAATCCTTGTAATAACCAGTAATGAAATGGAAGGGTGGAATGTTGCACAGCAAAATAGGACATTTTGCACTGCAAACTGAAACTGCACCGGTGAATTCATATCTTGATAGAACAGCAAATGGAGACAACCCCCCAGAAACACTGTGCAATTTTAATGCCAGGAACAGAACTACTGCAGACTTTAAATGATGATTTAGTACTTACATTACAATTGTGGGTTGAGTAGTTGGAATATAGGTGGTGGTCTGCGGTACCTGGACCAGTTTTATAGGCTGGTTGCTTGTCACACCTGTTGCTATCTGCAGAGACAGCACAGGCAACCTCAGTAAAAGTCTCAGCTTTTACATGAATTCCACCTAGTCATTATTATTATTATTATATGAAGTTTATGTTGGATGTTTTGTTTGAGCTAAAAATTTGTATCTTAATGAATTCACAGGTTAATTCTTTGTTAATAAAACAAAACTCAAATTATGAACATGATCAATGTGCACAGCATGATGTTTCAGGCAGAAACCTATGTGAAAGCAATTCCAGATTAGTATAACTGGAATATTCCCTGGCCAAAGTTTTAGGTAATTGATTTTCTCTGATCCCCTTTTCTCCCAGTAGTACAAAGGTCGTGCTGCCACAGACAATACATACGAGCTTCAATTGAGACAAAGAAGTTCAAAGAACTTCCCCCCAAAATTCAGGTGGGACAGCACATCCTTTATCCCTTCTTTGAATCTGTTTCCCAAGTTACTCCCTTAGATGACATGTCAAGCCCAGAGATCTAACACCAGACAGTAGCGAAAGTGTCAAGAAATGAACACAGCTCTCTATTATACTATGCTTCCCAACTCTAGAAGAACTATCTCAATGAGACATCATGCTGGAATCACAATACTACAAAATTAGTTTGCTTTTAATATTTTAAA
The DNA here is from genome assembly GCA_030625065.1 of Alectoris magna. NCBI lineage: Eukaryota > Metazoa > Chordata > Aves > Galliformes > Phasianidae > Alectoris > Alectoris magna. Next base: position 8,214,697 of record CM060576.1, on the reverse strand, counting down.
ATACAACAAGGCTCCTACTGATGTAGAGGATCAAGTGTAAAGGGTTTGAAGGATAAGCCCCCCCCATAAAATTTTTCATTTAATAAATCTTGCAAGGGCAGAAGAAAAACGGTGCTGAAATTGCTAATAGTCAAGCCCTACCTATAAAGCAGAATCTTCTCTATAAACATTTTCTATATATGCAATGTTAAGTCCCTTTTATTAGAGCGTTTGCTCATCCTTGCCTACTGAATACTATCAGAGTAGATGCTATGGAGGATTTCGTAATTGTACACTGCTCCGTTAACTGTAGATCCAGGTGGGTTGTTGTATCAGTGTCATGGAACACTGTGGTACCCTAGTGGCAGTCTGTTGTGATAAAATAAGTTGATTTGAATGCAGGTCTTGAGCTTGGCCTCTGAACCCCCAGGCAAGAAGGGCTTGGAAGTGCTGCAGTCAGTATTGCTTATCAGAAGGCAACTTGTATCGAAAGATCCAGACCAGAAGCTACACTGATGGGTCCTGGAGAGAGAGAAAGAAAGAGGTCCAGTCCCCCTTGGCTGGAAGGATGAGTCAAGCCAACACAAGGTCTTATTGGGAATGAGTGCAGGGGAAAGGGTACTCCCAGAGGACAGAAGGAGATTTTTCCCAAGATGACGGGGGGGGGAAAAACAAACAAAAAACCACAACGCTCTCTCTTATTCCCCACATCACACGTTCTGAAATACGCAAATGGCCATAAATTCCTAGCTGATCCAGGGAGGCCTTTAGGGGTCGGTTGCAGAGGACTCTTACACACTATTTTTGTTTGACATGACCACAGCGATACTCACTGTAACGCTTTCTTTGCTTTTATCAGCTGAAATGTCCTTTTCCTTGGGGGTGCTGGCTGTTTCCGTGGGCGTGGGCTGCACACTCGAACTGGGCTGGGATGATTTGTTTAATGTTTCTGTGTTAATTTCAGTATCGGTTTCTTGCTGTGTTGCAGTAGCTAAAGAAAAAGAAGAAAGAAGAGCCACTACTCTTGTGCACCAGTCCTCAATCAATCTTAACAGGCATGTCTGCATACATGCAAATGAAGAACACTGAATCACTGTGTATTACACCCACCCGAGCTCCCCTCAGCTGTGAAACATGCAACCCAGAGCAAGATTACCTGACTGTGTACAAGATTTCATATGCTCAGGCCAGTGAGCTTGTTGGCAGGGATAGTCACAGTAGCTAGTGTTCCAACAGCAATAGAAGATGGCCTCTTTCTTGCAGTTGGCACACCACTGCTTCTTTTTAGTTTCATCCACTGCTTGCTGCTTTTCCATTTCCAGCTGCTTCTTCACTTCAGCAATCAAACGATCTCGTTCTTGTTCAAGACTCTGACGCATTTCAGCCATTGTCAGTTCTACTCAAAATACAAAGGCAAATCAATTTTGCCTTTCCATGAAATGAAAGCTAATAAAATATTCCCCAAACTTAGGTATATCTGCTTCATATCCACTCAGCAAACACAAGTCTTCCATTCTCTCTAAGTTTAAAGCCACTGCTTATTACTACACTCCATGATGCTGGGCATAGGGGTGAAAACGACTGGCCTGCAGTTCTCCAGCTCTTCCTTTTCCCCTTTTTAAGAACTGGGAGTTATGTTCCCCCTCTCCCAGTCTGTCAGCGCTTCACTGCCACGATTTCTTTAAGATACAGATCATGGCTTAGCAACTTAATCGACCACTTTCCTCAGTACCTCCAGAAGCACCTCGCCAGGTCCCCTGAGCTTGTGAACCTTCAGGTTTTTTAGAAGGTCTCAACAGTTCCTGCCTTTGGATTCTGTGAGTACCCAACCTACAAACTTCCTTGGGTAGCCCTGCCATAAAACAAAACTAATTTAAGCAGGATTTTCCCATTGTGTGAGCTCATGTTGGTGACAACCAATAACTGCATTGCCTTTCAAAGTGTTTTTCAGCTGCTCCAAGAATAACCTTCTATGTAACTTTACCAGGAAATGAAGTGAGACCGACAGGCCTGTAATTACCAGGGTCTTCTTTTCTACACATCTGGAAAACTGGAGCAACATTTGCCAGCTACATACTTCATTAGTATGAAGTAATCAGCACAAAATATCTCCCGAAGAGATTATCCAGTGATGCATTAAAAAAAACAGTTATATTCAATCAGATCTCTGTAGCCTGGATTTCTTACAGAGAGCTGAAACCTCTTGTTTACTATGCACAGATAAAAGTAATCCGTGTAAGGACTGAAATGGCATCCACTAATACTGACAGCACATTCTACCTCCACACGGACAATCCGCAGTATCTACGATGAAGGCAATGTATACTACAAGCACTCAGATTTTGTATTTGCCAATTTCATACCCAGATTATGCTTCATTTCTGAGAGTTCCTGCTGATGTAACCACTGAAGCTTTTCTATCTCAATCCTCAAGCGTCGAATCTGAACATTACAAACAGATATTAAGATGTTAATGTTTGGTAGTGACAGACAGAGCACGGTATACAACAGAACGATTACACAAAAAAAAACAAGGCTATAACAAAGAGTTTGATCATCACTTACATTAAGGCTCCTTTTTAATATCATGGGCAATAGGTATTCTATTTTCTTTGTAGGTTTTCCAATCATAGAAAGTGCCAGATCGTTTGAAAACAAAAACCACTTCAATTAACGTTGGTCTCACATCTAAAATTAGTCAGGTCTCCAAGTTCTCTAACCACAACCAAGAATCTGTTTCTCAGTTTTGCTCGTATTTGTCTGTGTTCCATTTCATTGATTCTTTTATTTCAATGAGCCCAGACTTAGGAAAGTGAGTTTTTCATTCACTTCAAACACTGCTGCTCCAAACTGCAACTTCCTTGTTTAATACAAACAAACAAAACATTACGCATTTAACCATGATAATATGGTCAGCAAACTTAAAAAGAAGTGCTGTGTCTATGGTCACAATCACGTAACTCTCACGGCAGTACGTGATTACACGGTATTTCTATGCACAAAATACTCTTCCACAACTTCTAAAGGTTACACAGACTTCTTTTCAATCTTACACTAACCTCAGCTATTGTGCTGCCAGTGGTGTTTTTTGAAAGATCGTTATATATTTCGGTCATCGTTCCTTTGATGGCATCCATCATCTGAAAGACAAAAGTTTCAGATATGTATCCTTAACAGATAACCACTTCATTTCAACCACTCTAATGTGAACCTATCAGTATCTATATGCACATATATGTTTGTCCGAATCTCCTTTTGAAGGACTGTTTTAGAAGGTAGAAGACAGCACTTCCTATCAGATTCTGTTGTTTTCAAGTGCTTTTAATGTCTGCATACTTATTTATAATCTAGTATTCTCTTTTTCTGTTTGTTTTAATCCAAAGTCCTAAGAGAATATACCAGAAGCCAATCTCCCTCACTCCCCCATCACCATTATAACATTACAAGTATCACATCATCTGTTTAACAGCTAACCTTCAGTGTTAATACTTGAATGCCCACTTCGGACAAGTTACCATGTGATGAAGCTGTGCAGTGTTTTAAAACAGTTACATCTGAGTGCATTTTGCCAAATGCCTGTGATGAATTGTTAGTGCTTACTGTAAATATGATGGTGAGGAGATACCCACACTTCCAGGAGGAATGAGCAAAAACTGTCCGAAACGCAATGCAGTGTAACCAAAAGAAGTGATGGGGAAATAGGAGAGAGAAAAGGTCTGAAGTGCCTGGGCAGCCAGGGCATGCCAAGCTTAGCCTCTAGCTTAGAATGACAGCGTTCAGCTACTTCTACAATAATAGCTGAGCCTCTCATCAAAAACTAATTACTGCTTCTACCCACTGCTTGTAATTTCTAAATAGTGTTTTTATTTCAGAATTTGAAATCTAAAAAACTCTGAAGCTCATTACAAAAATAAGTTTAAGAAAATCTTGTTCCAGAACTTACTTTGCTAGTGTACTTAGCAATGTCTGCAGCCACATCAGCTGAAGCTGTTGCGATTGGCAAGTCTGTATTAACTGAGGAAGAAAGTGTGTTTGCAGATCCAGAACTTGTAACCATAGAAATAGGTTGAGTACTTGTAACCAAGGTTATAGTTGATGTGGAAGTGCTCTGGGTGATCTCTTTTTGCTGCACAGCTACGGAAAGAACATACAGCAGATCATTAATCACAAACGATGATGAAAATGAATAGGTAACTTCTAACTTTAATGTTCATTAAATGGATGCGCCGAGACAACTTCAAGATTTTTCCTATTTATACAAAGGTGCCATTTATCAAATTAATTTTACAGTGACCAGCCACTGAACTCAGAGATAATTATACAGCTTAAAGACAATACAGCAACGAACATCCAAACCTACAGGCTCAGACTGCTCAGTGCAGAAGTCTCCCTCCGATCTCCGTTCCGCCCATTCTGGGACTTTCCCATCCCATCTCCTCACCTCTTAACTTGGAGAGCTCCCAACCAGTCACATAGGTACGAGCATAAGCCTGTCTTAAACATTTTCATTTGTCATCATTTCAAAGTACATTTCTGACTCTGTTTCTTTAGAAACAAGATTTAGTGAGCTACTTTTGAAGAGAGCTTTAGGAAGAACTTTAGTCGTACTCTCTGGTGTTATTTGCATTGGTTATTAGTGCTACTAATTACTGTTAGCTTTGTGTTGTGACATGTTTAATGTCATACACCCAGCTCAAACTTAGCCTCTGGTTGGAGAGCAAGGAATGGAAGGCGAGGTTAACTCATTAAAGCAAGGAATTTATTTCTAGAGTTAACTCAAGTGGGATGAAAGTCAGTAAGCGGGAAGGCTTTGTCATACGTGCTCAATATTTCAAATCATCTTAAAACGGCTGGCAATTCAAAAACAAGAGCACAAATCAAAACATGAAGAGCTGCACCCTTCCGTCCCTGATGACTTACCTCAGTTTCCCATTTATTTTTAGCAATTCACATTATAAAGATCTGAGTTGATGATATCCTCAAAACACAAATAACTGAAATAAAATAGCTCTTAGATTTAACTGCACTATTTAACGTCAATTCAGTTTGTAAGAAAATCTACACATTTTAGAGTGTTTTCATGTGATATTTCTAGCATGTAACACATCAGAACGCAGCTGCACTGCACTCAACAGTAAAAATGTTGATTTCACCCTGTGGGGGGGAAAAAAAAAAGCCTGTACAAATCAGCTTCCTGGCAGATAAAACTGGATACAGATTGTAGATGCTGAGCTCACAGTGGTAATCATGCAACTGAAACAGAATTAATGATTTCATCGTGTAATCCAGAAAATAATTCAGTTTAGTCTTCCAAAGCTGATGGCTAAGAACGGCAAAGATATTTTACAGATACACACACAGACGTTTGTCATTCGAATAAGGAGATACGACTCTAAATACACACCAGAAAGAGCAGGCATGGTGAGTAAGTTGTTGCATTTCATAGGCATTTATCAAAGAACCACACTTTGGGATTTTGTTTACATGGAAGAATTCCTGGTTAGGCAGCCTGGGAGCACTGACATCACTACTGGGGGATTATGGTATCACGGGCACATTGAGTTAGAAAGTGTATACCTTTAACTGCTTGTCTTGTCTGATATCTTGTCCCTTGAGAGGACTGAGGTTGCTGTGACTGAGACTGCTGGTTCTGCTGCTGTTGCTGCTGTCTCTGCACCTTCTGCATGTGCCATTTCTGAGAAGACGTCTGAAATTTATTTGAAGAATTCCACACTACTCGCTGCACAGCAGGGGCCGTTTCCTTAGGCAGCAGAGGCCTCTGCTTTTTCACGGGGCTTCCAGTGGCTGCAGATGGAGCACTAACAGTAGAAGTAGCACTAGTAGTTGCTGTCACACCAGCCGGTGGAGTCTGGGATGCAGAGCGGGTGAGAACTGGAGTTTCTGGTAGGGGCTGGGTGCTTGCACTGGAAGAAGGTGGAGTTTTACCTACAACTAAACAAAATTTAATGTCAGCTTCTCACCACCACATCTGATCCCTAATTTTACATCAAGTTTTTGAAAAGTCACGCGCACCTTCCAGAATACTCTAATGGAATTACAATAGAATCACAGATTCATCTAAGTTGGAAAAGACCTTCATGATCACCACGTCCAACTGCCAACCCAACCTGTCGTGTTCCATCACCAGTCAAGTCCCTTAGGTGTCACAACTGTACGTCTCTTAAATACTAGCAGGGACTGGGACTCCTCCACTTCCCTGGGCAGCCCATTTCAATGCCTGATCACTCCCCCACCCATTATTAAATTCTTCCTTATGCCCAATCTGAACCTCCACTGGTGAAACTGAGACTGTTTCCTCAGGTCCTATTACCTGAGAAAAGAGACTGACACCTTCCTCACTGCGACCTCCTTTCAAGTAATCACACAGAGCAGTGCAGTCTTCCCTCCACCTCCTCTCTCCTAGACTAAACAATCCCAGTTCCCTCAGTCACTCCCCATAACTCCTGTTTTCTCTGTTGTTTCCCCTTACCAGTGCTGTTGCTCTTCTCTGCACACACTCAAAATCCTCCTCATAGTGAGGTGCCAAAGCCAAACACGGTGTTCAGGGTGTGGTCTCATCAGTACAAGGGGACCGCTATGTCCCTTGCCCTGCTGGCCATATGAGTTCTGAAGCAGCCCAGGATACCACTGGCCTTCACCAGCGTCACCTGGGCATACTGCTGGCTCATGTGCAGTTGGCTGTCAGCCAACATCGCCAGGTCCTTTTATGCCTGACACCTTGCCTGTACCACTGTGTGAGGTTGTTGTGACCCAAGCGCAGCACCTGACATTTAGACTTCTTGAATGTCATGGGCTTGGCCCATCAGTCCAGCCCATCAGGATCCTTCTGCAGAGCCTTCCCACTCTCAAGCAGACCAGCAGTCCCACCTAACTTGGTATGGTCCGCAAACTTACTGGTGATTGATCACCAGCTGGACTGAGTTCCCCCCACCAGGCCTTGCTGCACTCAGCCAGCCAGTTCTTCACCCAGCAAACTGCGCCTCCCCAGGACACGAGCAGCCAACTCTGGGGGAGAGAAGTGTCAAACACTGGAGGAGGCAGTGTCAAACACCTTACTAAAACCCAATGAACAACATCTGCAGCCCTTCCCTCAGTTACAAAGCAGTCATCATGTCACAGACATAAATCATGTTAATCACGCCTTTCACAACCCATCCTGGCTGCTTGTAAACAAAGACCTCTCTGGAAGAACAAGAAGTAACCATCTGTTAAGATGTTTCTAGGTTACCACTTACACCTGTCATCCCAGAGCTTACAGACGACTGTTCCATGTATCAGATCCCATTCTCTTGCTATGCAGCCGGACAGTGAAACATCAGCCTTGATCAAAGAACTGTCTTCCCTGGGCTGATAATCCCCGTACCCTGAAGGTTTAGAGCTCTTCCTTTTGCAAAACCAAAAAAGCTCCCATCCCCCTGAAAGCCCCGACTTTAATTGGAACTCATACAATTCGTATCTCTGAAAAATCCCAGTGTCTGAACAGCTGCAGTTCTGGGACACCTATGGAAAGTAGCTGTGTTTGACTGGTGGCTGAAGCAAAACCAAATTTCTGCATTAGTGACAGAACAAATACGGGCCCTCATAGTTCTGTGATGCTGAAAGTAACTTCAATGAAATTATTTTTTTTAAACTTAATGCAGAAATTATAACAGGGCCTGAAAATATCACTCACTCAGAACGAAAAATCATTCATAAAGATGGTTGCAGTACAGATATTTTTACCATCCTAATGCCAAAACAGAGCTAACAGCTCTGGCTGGAACAACAGTGCAATGAAAAAGGAAAAAAAATAAGAACTGTATCCTACCGTCTTGTTTAGGAGGAGGTTCTTTCGATTCTTTCTTGTTTTTCCGTCCTTCACGCCCACAATGATCATCTCCCAGATCGATGACAAGTTCGCTCTCAGAATCAGAGTCCAGTCCTAGATGCACTGTTGGAGAGTCCGTTTCATCTTTACCCTTCAGTTTTTCTTTTGCAGGATGTTGCAAACTTTTTCCCTTTTCAGAATATTCTTTTTCAGAGTCTGTAATTGCCTTTTCTTTCACTGGGTCGTCCGTTTTCTCTACTTCCGGACTTGTGCTTTTAAGTTCCTCCTTATCTTCACTCTGTGCTGGGGGCTTAAGTTTTTTTTTCAAGCTTAATGATTCTTTGTCACTTCTCGTACCTTCCTTATCCTCTCCATCCTCTTGATCATTCTTTGATTTCTGATCCTCGTCACTATATTCACTGTCACTGGTGTCAGACTTCTCAGAGTCTTCAGAGTCACTGTGTTCTACTGCAGTATAAACAGCTTCAGATATTTCATTTATTCCTAGAGGTGGGGAGGAAAGTACGTTCCGTATTAATATCAGACTGACTGGTGTTACCAGAGGGAAAAGAAAAAAAAGCAAAACCCCAAACCCAGCCCTCTGCAGAACAACGTACAGCGGTACCGCTACCTTAACCATCAATCCTTCAGCTACAAGCACCTTCCTTACTGCCCTGTCCCAGTATCAGGATAAGTGAGACTTACCTTCCATACAGACCAATTCTTTTTTTTTTGATTCAACAGTCCCCCTTTCCCTACTTTTTCACTACCTACGAGCTGAAGCTTTGTTCAGTGGTGGACCAACAGTGGCAAACATTAAGAGGAATGATCAGTAACTATAAGAAACCGCCTTAAGATTAGTAACACCACTCAGCTGACTACAGTTACTTCTATGCATGTTTGAAGAATCAGTTTGGACTGCATAACTTTCGTAAGGAGAACCTCTTTAATGCCTAGGAAATCTTCAATTAAATGCTAGGCAGTGTTAATGCTGTTTAACAGTGTGACTGGATAAACACATCTGTGCAGCTAACGTAAGTTAGGCACAGATCTTTGGTTTTTCAGTGTACAAAGCAAACAGAAAGCTGACGGTTCCGTCCAACCACCCGCATCAGAATGGCACAAAAAACAGATCAAAAGATGAAAGCTTTTTGGCAAAAATCAGAAGTGTCAGGTTTTGCTGTATTTTAAGTTAAATGAGTTCAGTGCATTCTATCCGCCCCGACGAGCTCAAACAGCCCCTACTCTCGTTTTATTGGAAAAAAGAAAACTCAATATTTGAAAACTTTTTTTAAACTCCAACTCAACATTTTCTCAAATGCGTGCTCCAGGTTTCCGCTGCATACTTGGGATACTCACCAAGCTGTGCTTTACAACTTTCTATTGTCTTGTCAAGATTAAGCTGGAACCTACTACGTATCTGTCGTTTTGGTGAAATGAGTGGCACAGGGGTGGACTGCTGCTGGACTGACTCACTCAGCTCTTTCAGATCCATCTCAGCTTTGCTTCGATCTGGAAAAAGGAATTGAGAAAAACATTTTACAAAGAGAAGAAAGGTCACTGTCCGTGTGAGACAAACCTTACTGAGCAACAGCGCAGGCAACCTGAAATGTGAAAAATGGAGACAAAGAGACACTATAACACCTCCCCAGGGAATCCCGCGTCTTGACATGGAAGCAGTCTCACAATCCAAATTTATCTGTCTAGCCCACAAGGGGGGTCTCACTGAGAAGACCCGAGCTTCCAATTTGCCTCGTTAACACTGCAGTAAGAAAACAGGGCTGGAGGGCAGACAAACCCCCCAAGGAGAAATCTTCAAATTCTCATCTCCAAAGTCTTCACTGTTTCTCATCATCCATCTTAGGATTTCACTCCTTATTGCATTAAGGCTGTCTATCTTTTCTGTCTCCATTTCACAAGGACAGGTCCTGTACCATACATATTTTCCCAAGCAATCTGCGCATCGCTTGGTCATTCACACCTCCACTCTTCACTTCAGCCAGTCTACCAGCAACAACTGATGGCTCCTTTCCACTGTTTTCCCTTCCTCCTTGTTGAGCTGGAGGAGGATCACAGAGCCCTTCTAGAACTCTGCTTAAGGTACACGTTTTTGTTTCGCATATTTTCACTTTTGTTTTCTAGGGGAATCCCTTTTCACACCGTGCTTGAGAGTAAGACACCACGACTCATATCTGAAACCCACGGGTTTTGCAGATGCAATCAGGTTTAGCACAGCTGACACTATCAAATGAAGGGCTGCCACTTTCACTCCTAGCACCAAACAGCATATTTAGCAAAGGAAATTCCCCTAAAGCTGAATAAATAATTGATATTCTCCCAGAAAGCAGAGTAGCTATTCTTTTACGGTATTGCTCATGGGCCATAACATTGGTTTTTCACTTCTACCCTATTTATTCAAAGTGTTCTATGTTCAAGCTAATGCCTCCCATCTGTGCCTCAAACAGTTCCCGTATGATGTTTCTTTTCCTTTTTTAAAATGCACTGTTACATCTGATAAGACAAACAGCTGTGCTGCAGCAAAAGTAATGAATTCCATGGTTATGTCCACAAGCATAGATGAACGCTGAAAAGTATGGTATATCTAAATGAATGCAGAACTTGATCTGAAGCCTTCCTGAAGCGTTTGCTGAAGGCCAGGGAACATTCTGTCACTCCATGCAACGCCAAGCGGATGGAAAACATAGCCAGAACTGAAACAGCATATTCATAGAAGCAAAACATGACTTACAAAACATCAAACGTCTTATTTGATGAAACAACAATTACACAAAGCCACATGTAAAGTTCTTTGTTCATTTAAAGCTACCGAGGACTAAGTTTGTTCACAGTATCTTGGCACCACCATAGCTTATTCAGCTACAACATACTTGGACTTCTAAAAGTCAACACTAACCAAGATTCAGATTCAGAATGCTCCCTGGAGTGGCAGTTCTTTCTTGCTTAGCAGAAATTGGCGTCGATGCTTGAGGAGAGAAGGGTTTGGGGCTGCCTGACAAGCTCCCTGCTTGACCCGTTCTTGTTGGTGCAGGAGAAGCTGAAAAGAGCACAAAATTAATAAAGACAGATTTAAAAATAATCACAGTTGGGCCGTATTTGCTGGGACAAAACAGCTTTTCTACTTATAAAAGCAGAGAAAATGTTTTTGTTTAATCATTTAAATATTATTCTGTATCTCCACTGTTAACTTTCAAATATCCCTTAGATTTTCACTGAACAAAAAACGCAACTGTAAGAAGCAGCACATCACCACATGACTTAATTACACCAAATGCACGTTTACCCTCAAAACCCCTCTGTCTTCAAGATTCCAGCTTTCGAGATTTGGCTACTTTAAATGTAAACCAACTCTCGACTCTGAATTGCTATTATTTCATTGGATGTATGCAGGTAAGCATTAACAAAAAAATCTAGCCATTTTCTGGAAATGTTAATAGAGAATTAAAAGAAATCAAATTAAGTTCAGTCAGTGCAGCAGGAGGTCAGTGACAAAACCCCTCAGATAAGGCAATAGGGTATTCTAATTTTACACAGTTTAAGCAGAAGTCCGTGCTCTGATCCTTCAAAACATCCACGAAGTCACGTTTCAAACATGAACTTCAGGAAACTCCCAGTCAGCCTACAAAAGGAAGCTTCTAAAGGCCATTACCTGAAAAAACCCTCTGAATTCTGACAGCAAGCGCTGTGTTGAACTTCTGTTTAATGCTCTGAAAAGGTAATCCTGAACTCACTGCTGAACGCTCCATCTGACAGCTACCATTCATTTGCTACACCCAGGATAAGATTGCAACTTACTTCCAAGTTATTTTCTTCAAACGCACAACAGAACCATCCGCTTCATCTGAATAAAAGCATTCCCATCTAAAGACAGTGCAGTCATCCTACCTGGAATTTCCTTTTACAGCAAAAAAAAGTAATTTCATCCCCGTTTTAATCCCATCACACACATTCCATTAACAGAACAGCTAAGTTTAAAAGTAAAAAATTAGCATTTGTGACAACATACAGGTAGAAACACCAGGTGGGAAATCGGAACACGTGAGTTTAGAATATAAAAATAGAGAATCATAGAATGGCCTGGGTTGAAAAGGACCACAACGATCACGTAGTTTCAACCCCCTGCTATGTGCAGGGCTGCCAACCGCCAGACCAGGCTGCCCAGAGCCACATCCAGCCTGCATGTGGAGGAGCTCGGTTGGAAGGGACCTCCGTCAATTCGAACTGCCTGCTGTTAAGTCAAATCCGGCATTTCCACCCACTAAGACAGGATCAGTAAGGTGTGAGGAAAGTGAAAAGTCCCCCAGAATTGCTATGATGGTCAAGAATGCAGAATAATGGGATAATATTTGTCATCTTCTATTACCTTTCTCTAACAGAATAGCTTTAGTGTGATTTTGGTAACTATCTCTACTACTATAAAGAAATAATAACGTACAATAAGAGCTCTAAATTTTAAGAGAGAAAACAGTACCTGTAAGCTGCACCTTGTGTAGGAAATTGCACACATATCCATACTCGATAATTGATGCATAAAATGAGTTATTCCTTTTGACACGCTATTCTCTACTGAAATATCCACCTGTTTTCATACACTTAAAACTGATCCAGTTACTTTATCATAATTTCCCCGAGATGTACAGAATCCGGCCATGAGATCATCTGGAGCCAAAGGTGGTTTCACAGCTCAGTTTTTAAGAGGAGTAAGATGTGTGCATGTCTGCCTGCTTGTTTTGGAGAAACCACTGGACTACACAAACACTGCAGAACAAAGGAACAAGCGCAGCATACGGCACCTGTTGGTTGTTTTGAACATTAAGCTTCTTGAAACAGATCGGGTGGCAGAGGGGAGGGTGGTTATTTAGCACCAATTTCTCCAGCTGCAATCCTGATCTGATAAACAAAATTTAACTAAATCTCAAAGTCACTTCTCCCGGCTCTGAGACTCTCCTACAAATGCGCCCGTCACCAATTCACACGAGTAAGAAACGTGTGTGTTACCAGTGCGGTTGCACAGAAGGTGAAGAAGTGATAGCACATTTCTATTGTACAGCAGCACCTCCACCTAACTAGGCAGGTAAAATTTATATCCATAAATTTTAAGTCTCATCAAAAGCAAATAAATAAAGGCAAAGCCTTGAAAAAGAGCTATCCAATTTTGAATGAAACGCCTCCTAACCACAACAGTTCTAACTAGTGAATTAACCGTACGCAGAAGGAGCCTTACACCCCCTTTTTACCTGTATTTTTCTCAATAAAATCCATGGATTCTTCACTTGCACTAAAATGGCTGGAAGTTGCCTTTTTCTCTGCATCCTGCTCAACGTCAGACCCGGTGTGAACTGATGAGTTGGTACTCATTGGTGACCGCGGCATATCTGTCAGCGAAATCCTACGACCCGTGCTACTGCTCAGCATAGGTTTGCTCATTAGAATCTTCGGCGATGCTGTCATATCAAAGTTCAGTTTGATTTTCTCTTGCTTGTCTGTCTTTGCAGTTCCGGCAGTTGGGTTTGTAGGATCTAATAGCATTTGGTATTGATTATTGGGAGTATACGGTGTCCGGAAAGGTGCGTAATTAAATACTCCAAACTTTCTACGAATGTTATCAACATAAACCTCCATTTCTTGCATTGCACTATTGAAGATGCTTTTCGTCTTTTTCACAGAAAAAGGAATTTCTTTAGACATGAGGTAGCAATTATTTATTGGAACCCAGGCCCTACAAATCAAACGGGAAGACAGAAGATGATTTGACATTTCACATTGACACAGTAAAATTTTAAACAGTTTTTTTTCCCCAAACTCTGATTTTATTCCACCATAAAGATATCTGCACCTCGGATCACTTCAGAGGATCTTCGCCGTCTTTTAGGTCATTGCTCAGGCTTTGGTAAATAAGTAAATTGCTTCTGTTAGGATATTTCTAGCTGATTTTACTCTTCTCCAGCAACACATAAAAGAAGATTAAATGCTGGTCAATATGACAAAACATACTTAACCAAACCAGTCCACACAACTGTAAGACAATCATTACAAAACAATCTTTCCCTCAGTCATAGCAGAGAAACATGAAAATGCAAGTGAGAAAAACAGAGCTCCAAAGAGCATCCTTAAAAGTACGATCTTCTGTTTTTAACGGTCACTATCAGGACAATCCAACTCCTCAGCGCTAGGAAAAATTGCTTCTCTCCAACAAGCGTAGGAGAAATTTTATTCATTGTCAAATGAGCCAGACCCTACAACACCGCTTTCCATGACATTAAAATACCAGGAACGTCATTGTTTCATAGCCCTGTACGTGCCTTTATGAACTGTATGGATTTTACTTCAATTCAGGATAAATCCATTAGCCCTCAGCACAGCTTTCTCCATTTAAGCAGAGGGTTCACAAGCACAGAAAGATTAACAAACTGGAATTTCCAACACAGATCGTTTTTCTACATTTTTTAAACCTCCCATCATGTGTTCACTCCCTTGGTGTTTAGACAACACAAACAACAGTACTGGCTCCTTCCTCTATTAAGAACTACTTTTTTTTTTCCAGTACAACCCGTTGCCACATGAATTAACTTGCACGATCAGTGAGGTTATACAGGTTTAAGTCTTGCAAACACAAGGCTTGCACTCTCCAGACATTATGTAAGGAATTAAAATTGTATATACTACCAGATTATCATAGCTTACTCAGGTCAATATTCAAAAAATAGCATCCCAGAACTTGGAGAACGCAAAATAACAATGAGTTTTTTAACCACAACCAGAAACAACCTTTGGTTAAAATCCCACCTGTCATGTTGGCCAAAGAAACGGGCATCAACTTGCCCATCTTTATCCCTCAGTGCTTTAGCAGGCCAGAACGGAAAGCCTTTGAGTTTAGCCCAGACCAAAGGGTGAGGATTGCTCTAGAGAGAGATGGCAGAGCATACGGTAAGAAAATACAAGCAGCATTACCTGCAAAATCTGATATACAGCATTAGGTTTTTTTAAATTATATTTATTTCTTAGATTAAATAACGCGCAAGACCCTGGACAAATACAAGCTTCCATTTCACTATATACTGGATACCTAACAGATCATGGGAGGAAAAAAGGAAAGTTAAAAAAATACATCAAAACTATTATCGTATTTGAACAAACCTGAACGGCACTTCTGTTTTTTTTTTGTAGTTTTAAACATTTTTCCTTGTTCTCTCCAACTACGCAGCACATCCTAACCTACAGCTGACCTCTGAAATTAGAGAATTTCTACTCAGGCTCAGGAGAGAACTAGACTGATTATACAGTTCTACCTAAGAACTTTAATAAGTCTTTCAGGGTTCGGTATAATATTAAACAAAAGCTGAAGTCAGGCAACTTATTAATGGGTAATAAAGGAAAATCAAGTCTTAACGCTGAGATCTCAGAACTAAGTTTTCAAACATTCACATTTCAGACATTTTACTCTTAGTTCAGGTACCACAAAAGACCCACCAGCGGGCACCATTAATTTGAGGGCAGAGACTGCAAACTGGTTGCTGACACAATTTACAGTCACTTCTCATCAAAAGCACGCAGTCTGACAGCTAACGCCCTGAGATGGCCTCCTGCTTCCACAAAGAGCATGACGAGCATGGCATACAACTACAAGTCGCTTTGTTAAACTGGAGCAGTTACCCTTAATTCACTCGCCTCTCAGTAACTACCACAGGTTGAAAACAACAGGAGGATAAGAAGAGACAAAAGAGAGCCTCAATTTTAACCACTAGCTAGATTACCATCATCCTTAACTTACACAAGGCTCACAAAACCAATTCTCTCGTTTTTGGCAAGCAGCTAAGTAACATTCCGGACATACTTCAATTTCATTCATCTGAAAAGAAAAAGCAAACAATTATTCAGTAACTGATCACAGTTCAAGGTGTGATTAGTAAATACTATAATATTAATCTAATTTAATAACACCCTATTTTCCACTAATCTGTGGTCACAAATCAACCCTTAATTGCCACTAATTCAACGCTGCTTTGAAAGAAAACCCTGTTTTCCTACCCCTGGGAAGTATGCTTCCCAGTTAAACAAGACGCATTTTTAAGCCCCTCTTTAGATCATACGCTACTCATGATGTGAAAATACACTCTGTCTTTAGTGTTGCATTTATTACAGTGATAAAGAATTACTGGCCATCATTCGTTTCTGAGGCAAAAATATAACCTCAGCTGAACATTTAATTCCATAATAATTTAGGGTGAACAAAAAGTAAATATTTTGTTCTTTTTTTCAGGCTATATAAGCCCATTAGGAAGTCAGGATTGGGTTATACACAAGTTTTTTTCTCTGAACAATTGATACGTTCTCAAAACTTATTAGAATTATGGATATTGCTGCATCAGCACAGGGGAGAGGAAAGCACTCTGCATAAATGTTAAGTGTCAGATCATCAGGTAATTTATACCAATGAAATACTGATCAAAAACGCTGCATTTATAATAAATTTTTGTAATGTTCGCATTATGAATTGTCACTGAAATCAAATCAGTTCAAACAATCAATTGAAATTGCAGGCAGTCGTTTCTGCATTTCATCACAGGGCTTTTATACTGGGACATCAAATGAACCACCTCAAACACATCCACAAATCAGAACATCTGTTTCTTTTTCCACCTCCAAGCACCCATTTAGAAGGCAGGTGTCCTTGTGCAGATCCCACATATCTTCTCTCCCATCGCTGAAATCTTTATTACATATGGTGAATATCCTAACGGAAGTATTATTAGCAATGCCCTTGTCAAAAGCCTTCTGTAAGGCATGGATACGCATCCCCAAACATAAGAAAGCCTACACAAATTATAGTTTGTAATGCACACATGAGAAAACATTATTTCAATCACAAATACAAGCAATGGAATATTTCCAACGTACGGACAGAACAATCAAATTCACTGGGGTACACATACCTCATGCTCACAGATTTTGATGATGACTTTTGCTGTTTGTGTCAATTTGTGATTTCCTGAGGAGACAATAAGAAAATTGCTCTAAGCAAGAAAACCGTTAGTATAAAACGATGATAAAAATCAACAGGTTTTAGTTAAAAAATGTTTATGTTCAAGACAACACAGGACATCAGAAAAGACGATGCAAAACAGGTATTTATAAAACGCGTGCTTGTAGAAGCAGCAGGCAGGCTCTTCCCAGCAAGCACAGCACAGAAAAATCTTTGTGTTCCCTTTTTATGCCTGTTGCAGCCTGCCCACCACTGACACACCACTCGGTGATGGGCACGTCCTCAGCTAGGTCTCCTACTGAGAAAGAGACAGCATAGGCAGTATTTGGTCTTAAGTGTAAATGTAGGTGGGTTGTTTTTTTTAATAGTCATGTTTAGAACCACAGCATTTAGCAGGAGGAGACTGTCACCATTTGCCAAGAAGCAGCGTACAAATTCCTCCATCGCTTAATTTAATCTGAAGTTTCACGCTCAAAGAAGTATATATCTGTGCTTACCCCCATTGTAAATAATGCAGTTGTGCAAAATCCATTTGGCATCAGCCAAAAATGCTTCAGTGCAACCGTACATTTTCTTTTTAACATTCTGGAAAGAAACATTCAAAAACATATCAGGAAACAGATATGAGTAAAACTCGCACCTTCCTGAACACTGCAGCCTGTCAGTCACACAATTACTAGAACAAAAACCTTACAACTAATTCTAAATACTTCAGTACCTGCCAAGTTCAAGGTGCTTTTTGATTGCCCTGAACATTTATGAAACATCTAAATCAATTCTCAACAATGAACTTCTTAGTTCAGCTCTTCAGAAATTCCAAAGGGCTGCAGAGGAGCACCACTAACCACCTGTTCATTTCCCGCGGCAGTGTTCCACTTGAGATCTCTATACAGAAAACAGTCCATGATTTTGCCTACTGGCATATGAATGCTTCATGGCATTTTCATTTCTTAATTTTCACAAGACCCAGAAAAAATTATTTACTATACCCCATAAGCCAGTTTTTGATATTTCAGCCTACCACCCGGGTGAAGTAATTCAGTGAGATCAAATCAGTGACATGGATTCGTTACACCTTCATGCCACAAAGACACTGACCTCTGCTCCCAGGGCTCAAAGAATAAGGACCCCTCACCAGGCACTACAACAACAAAGCTCTGCATTGCTACACTATTATTAAAGCAACAGAGAATGAAGAACTTCGTAACTTATTACTGAACTGACAATCAAACTCCTGTAAACCACTTCTTCACTGTTTTATTCTCCCACATCTCAGGTGCAGTGGATGTTCTGGTATTTGCTGCTTCTATAAGTTCTAATGTTTGATCAGCAGATGAGCCTGGAACGACCTCTGGTCATACACTCAAGGCGAGTCAACGCACCAGTAATCCATTAATAGCTAACAAACATGGTGATCAAATGTAAAACCTTACTAATGATGTCTCCCCACAGGATGATTCCCAGAATTAGATGGATTTACACAGAAGGAACTCATCAGGGTAAACTTGCATTTTTCGTACTGCTTTCCCCTAGCATTTGCTATTAGCTCAGACTGCATAACAGACACATTCAGTTGTTTTCACAGTAACAAAACTGTAATCAAAACACTTAAATAATTTCAAGCAATCTCTCTCCCTCCCACCAAACAACCCAGCAAGCTTAACCATAGCATCAAACTCAAAGGACCTTTGCCTCATACAAACCTTCTCTAATGTACAAAGGTCCATTGGATGAAAGATATATTCTGCATAATCTGGGTGTTGATCCAGTGAAACTGGCTTTTGAAATGGCTCTGTCTGTTAGGAGAGAAAAATCACACTGCTTCTTAATACTGCACAGTTTCAGCAACGACTCAATGGTCACACTTTTTCTAATACTACTTTCGACTGTGGTATCGGAGAAAATTCTTTAAAAGTAATAGTTAAAATTTGTGAAGTAATGCAGTACTGGCAAAATGAGGAAATAAATGCCCTCACATAACTGATTTTCCATGTGCTGGAAGTAATGAATTAGAAGCCTTTGGGGTTTTGTAAAATGGACTGTTCTTATTTGCAGTAGTTCTTTTTTGAGCAGAGTATTAGCTGAGGCTCGGCAGATAGTTTTTAGGAGAATAAATACTCCCATTATCTAGAATTAGAAATAATTTAATCAGTCTCAGAACTTGCCAAGCAATGGTGACCTGCAGATAAATTCTAACTTCCATCAGTGGGACTCCACACTTTATCTGCTGCTGCGTAAGGGCTGCAGTTCTCTGAACACAGCCAAATAAAGCTATCAGACACCACAACAGCAGGTAAGTGCCTAACAGGTAAAATATCCCTGTAACACTCATTAAGCATTGCCTTTCTAGCTGCACAAACATTTGGTCAACTCAATATAAACAAACACTGATAATTTGCTTCTGAAAAGCAGCATTTAAAGCTTCTAATGACTCCCTCTAAAAGGAGACTATTTACCACTCCAGAGTTAAAATACTCCAAGAGCTGAAGTTTATCGATACTAAAGAGCAACCTTCCCAGAAACTGTCACTATTTTTCTGCTAAAATATTTATCATGGAGACACCAGAGCTGTAAAGAAGCCATGATTCCTTCCATACATCTGGTTTTTCCAGTATATTTTACTGTATGTTTGCAAGCACAGAGACTCCTCTAATTTATTTACAGGGACAAGATAGCGACAGGAGTTCAGATTAGCCATGGCAATCCATTAGAACATCTTACTACCCTTTTTTCTTCCCACATGTGAAAACTAGTCAAAGAATTTTAAAAGAAAGAATGAGGGACTGAAATATGTGAAACTTCCAGGAGGCAATGATGATTTTGAGGGTTAAGTCTGAGAAAGACACGTGGAGACTGGTAAAACATTTTCCCTCCGTGATAAAAGTTCATAGGATGGCAGACTCGTACAGTATGCAAGTTGATGGCACAGGCTGTCACTACACTGAGAAAAAATTCTTCAGCGTTCCACAAGTATACGATAGAACTAATTTTTGTGGGGAGAACAATTCCTACTAACAGAGGAAAGCTAGGTTTTTAAAGGTTATAATCAGTTACTAAACATTACCTGTCCCTAGAGAGCCCTGCCCATGTACCTGGGTTCGTAAGAAACCACACCGTCTCATTTCCCTTGCACCTCATATAAGACACAGCATCGGTCACTTTCAGTGAGTGAGAAAACACAAATTCCCATCGGAAAGCTATGCTGTATCTTCACTGCATCTACTGAAACTATCTCCAGAAGCTGCATCATGGAACCGTGTTTTGTATGCATTCCAAAACAGTATACACAGGCTGAACTAGGCTGCTTGTAATACGCGGGTGATATGCGGCAGAGAATCTGATAAAATAAGCTAGACTCAGATCAAGAAAAGGAAGCAAACCCCAATATTATGACAAACATACAAAACAAGCATTAAAAAAAAAAGAAATCTTCCTTACCCCTGGCTGTTTCATTTTCTGTAGTGCAAACTTCAGCAAATACGAGAGCTGTTCAGTGGTGAGCATTGTCATAGCTTTACTCTGTGTTTCTATGCATTCTGCAACTGTGATTTTCTAAAAATTAGGATGAAAAGATATTCTGTCAGCAAACATTCCTTCACCAGCAAAAAAAATCCCAGCACTTGAACAGAAGATAATAACTACTTCCTAAGAAACAAAATATTTTTGATGAAGCAGCATAAGTACTTCAGATACTTGTTTTACTCAATTCTGGGTTCGTTAGCCTAAATAAGTAAATGAATATATAAAAAGGGAAAAGACCAGAAACTGCATTCATCTTTTAGATCACCCAAATAAGAGAATGTTGGAATAGATACCATTCTCAATACAAGGCAAGTTCACGGCAACATGAATAAGGCAATTCACATTCCCTGTAGATACTACGATGCTAATTATCCTCTCCCCAGGAATTGCTGGAGAGGAATAGTGAAATTCTTCCTCAGACCTGCAGAAAAATATAGTACTAATAATATCCTCCTGTTTATGTAGACCCTACAGTGCACATCTTCTGAGCGCTCTGCAGAGCTGATCTGCTCACAAGAAGCAGCACGAAGTAAACTAAACAAAACGGAAACGTTTTCAGAATTAGAGGTAAGATGCAGGGATCTCTCTTCAAAATGGATTGGCCTTCCCTAGAGATGGTAAGAAGTTGAAGTCATGGTGAGATGGCCAACAGAGTCCAGGTGAACACACAGAGAAAAAGCAAGGAAGCAGCAAGAGATGCTCCCTTTTTGCACAACTTCTTCTGGTACCAAGAGGCAATATCAGAATAGAACAGAAACACTCTGGAATGTGAAAAAAAAGCTGCTTGTATCACACATATGGAAGAAATCCACTCCTTACATCAAACTAACCTCACATTCTGGGCAAAACCAATCCCCCTCTGGTTCCGCTGTCAGTTTCAGACACTTAGCATGATAAACCCGAGGGCAGAGTTCACAGCAGAGGACTTGGCCTTCCCGATGACAAACCCAGCAATAGAAATCATTCCGTCCATCCTGTGGTACAACATCAACAGGGTCTGTGGTGAGTGGCTGCTTCATATAGTAAAACGGACCATGTCTTAGTTCTGACTGAAATGTAGGCAAGAAAAACAGGTTTGGTTTCAAAACAAATTTGCATTTTATAAAAAATAGCATTCATAGCAATAAATATCATTATATATAAAACAAACAGCAATCTACAGAGTTTGATTAACATTTACGTAAACACAATATCTTACTTATTGCACAAAATCATTCATGAAGAGATTCGTTTCATGTTCAGATGCCAAATGATGCATATTACACTCAGCACTCAAAATAAATTCTTGTGGCAAGTGAGGAGAACAAGTGCAAGTGATGCAATCCAGCATCCTCAAACTCAGAATTCCATGGGGCTGCGGGAGCTACGTACTGGGAGATGTAGTGGTGGCTAAGCCTGGCACAACTGAAGAAATGAATCAATCCTGAAACAAGCAGCTGGGCACCGCACAGACCTGTCCTAAGTTACAGTAACTCACAACTTTTCAGAACCAAGCAAGTCAATGCAGATTTTAACTGATAAGGCAAAATGTAAAGCAAAACAGAAGCAGATTCACATCTGTAACAGGGTGACCCCAGCAGCATGAACCTCGGGAAAAATTTAATCCACCATTTAAACGCGTATCAGAATTTAAGACATAATCTCCACTGGTTTGTCTGCACTAGAAAATGATGTTCACTTCATAAACTGCATGGGCTTCTCTTTCACTTGTGCCTCAAACTGCTTAAAGGTGACACAGATGATACCAAACCATGGGAACAGGAGAGCCTGAGAGAGCCAAAATTGAACAGCAGATACCCAATGTTTCCTAGATGGGATTTGAAGAAAAACTATTTATTAATGATAAGGGAACTTACGTTTTCTGTTTGGTATTAATTAAGGATGGTTTGCTGAGGAGGGGCTGCAGATCAATAATCCTGAATTTTACACTGTTTATTTGCTGTGACTTTTTGTTTGACATAAAGCTATTTGTTTGTGATGTTACTTGTAACTACCCAACCAGCTGCTTGTAGTTTGCAGCATCACTTCATTTGGCTCTTGGGTAACTGTGTGCACTTCCTGCACCATACAGAGCTCCACAAGTTCTTAGACCCTTGAGCTGCCACATGCCTGCCTGACTGCTAAAGCAGCGAAACAATATGCAAAAGCTGGGTACCTCTGCAGCACCCTGTACAAAACCAGTCACACAGGGCATACATACACCACAAACCGCCATCACGCCAGCTCAGAATGTGATCGTCCTAGATTTATAAAGTAACAAGCAACGAGGTCTAATTATCCTCATGAATAGAAAGCCTTGAATGACAAGTCAGATGATGCAGAAGAGGATTCTATGAAAATCCAGCTGGAGATATAATATCTCAAAAGATACACCAGAAGGTATATTACCTCTAATGATCAATTACTGTATAATATTTCATGCAAAGAAAGAACATTATCCATAAAATTTTACTCTAATTTCAAAAACGTTCTGCTACCTAAAGGTCCACTTGAATTCCTGTCTGTCTTGGCAGTTTTCATTTCCTACTCTACACACACTGCAGCTGCTAAAGAGATAGCACAGAAATGGACCGAGCATTATTTTCCGTACTTTCTCTGTATATATGTTTAAACATAGAACAGAACCAGACCTCTACAAGGAAGGTTCTATGTGCTCTTGGGGAATAAGAGGGGCAGGAAAAGGCTTTACCTACATTTCAAATGTATTACTACACCAATCATTCAAATCAGGATAGAAGTGCACGTGTAAACCCAGAGCGAAAAAGAGAAAGTTACAATCGCCAGCAGAAGCATGTTTTGTTTGTGGTTCTACGCACCACAGCTTAAGAGCAAAATCTCAACACTCAGAGATTTTGAAACTCAAGTCTTGGTAGCTGGAGATGCAGCCACAGGCAGCGCATCCGCACTGACTTCCTGTTTTAAAAGAAACTTGAAATCTGTAAACAGTTACAGAGAAATGAGCTTATTGTATCTGAATAAAATAGTCCATTCCTGCCAGCACACGGGAGGAATTCATCCTCTGACTGAGGATGTTCCTACCCTTCAGATACGTATCACCTTGTTTTGTCTGAGCTAAGACTGAGGGCCAGGCAAAAAAGAAGTTAAGAATGAGACTCAAAAAACACCCAAACAACAGAACTAAATGACAGAAACTGAAGCCCTGAGCTACATCAAAGGAGCCTTTCACTTATTCTAATCAGAGAAACATGTTTTAAGAGTTTAAATGCTAACAATCGTGAAAGAAAGGCTTTGTTCTCCCAACAGTTTCACAAGTCAGTTCAAGCTCCAGTAAGTGGAAGCTTGCTCTTACACTTTCAGCAATGTTAGTAAGACATGTATAAAACTGAAGGAAAAACAACAGTACTGTAGTGCTTTTCAGGCAAGAAAAAGATTACTATTTCTAGCCAGTTTAAATTAACACTGAAGCTAAGTAGGAAAAAAGCTGCTAACTTCAAATACATCATAGCTGACCAACCACTGTATGTTCCTGATTTTTTTTTTTTAACATCTTTTAGCTATACCCTACATCTCCATAATTTTTTGTATTTCAATACTTTAAGTACCTGTTGGCACCATTCTGAACATCCATAGCATCTTAGTACAAAGCACTGTGCAATGACTGCTTTAGTGATGGTATCTTGATACACACCAGCACTACCACACACTCAATGGCGAAGAATATTAACCTGGAGGCTCCACTGCTGTTGTCAGACCTCAAAATGGATTTGTCAGCCAAGCAGAATCACAGCTATCAGCTACCTCATACTTGAAACCTAAACTAGGAGCAAAACAAGTAACTGTGTGCTTAGCTTACATCTCTCCAGTAGTTAAAGGATCTTTAACATGAACTACTATTATATAGAGCAGTTTGGTACACCTTATAGAAACAATCAATCACCTTCAGCTATGTCCATTTCAAATCTGGCAAGATGGACGGGATTAAATTAGAAGCAACTTATAAAAGCAAAAAAAATTAACCAACGATACTTCCTTGCTAACTTATAACAAGCACAGCCAAACAACACGCCTAGTTTGCTTTCCTTCATTAGATACACAACTTTTCTATCCTGCAGTATTTCATGTTTGAAATACCTGGAAAACAGAAAACAATTTACTGAGGGGAACGGATGTATTGACTTCAACAACTACAACCATTTTTTCACAATGCATTTCCAAACGCATGAATGAATGGTGGATAGCAATCCTACGAGATTCAGCCTTGCTGTCTGTACCATTATCTCTACAGAGCACAGTTAGAAACCCAAACTGCAGCATAGCAACACCATCTCCCTTGCAAATGTCTGAGATGCAGAGGAATTCTAAGAGCCTGCAGTGAACTCAGAAAAAGCCAAACTGACAACATTAAACTACATCAGCAATGCCTACATGTGCTGTTACTAGACCTCCCCAGCACCCTTAAATAAAACACATTTAGCAGTGAAAGACCATTCTTTGGTCTGATTTATTCAAGGTCTCTGTTCCAGAATAAACTGCAGCAATTATGGATTGCATTTTCTTTTTAAACCAGTACAATTGTACCAGGATGATGTTTAATGTGGATGCTATTACACGATGGGAAAAAAAGCTTCAAATCCTCAAAACTTAATCCTGTGTTTATAAGATAGTGGTAAAGCACATTAACACACAAAAGCACTCTGAACAGAACATAGGCACGTCATCTGCAAACTAGATGAGAAATCATTTTGGTGGAGCTAAAGACTGCTTTCACATAATCCCCTCCAGAATGATAGAGCTGCTTTACAGCATTTGGTTTTCAATGTAATTCATACGATTCCTTCATTTGCATTACACAATGACTCTGAAACTGTCAGTCTTCTGGAGTCAAGTTCTTTCACCAGCTACAACAAATGCTGTAAGTTCAATATTCAGAAGCCACCGAAAATGACGTTTCAAACATGAAGACTGAAAAATACTGCTGGTAAGATCCTTTGATTCATCAACCTTGGTAGCAATATGTACTGCTCATCAGTTTAAAGGAAGGGGAGAGAATCTTTGAAGTACCATGGGAGCAGTAGGACTTTTGCTAGTAATTGGCAAGAGGACTGGGAACAGATGGCAGATTCCCGGTGATATTATGGTATCTTTCTTAACCTAGGACATCGCATCCCTCCACATTTCCTTTTAATACCATTTACTGTTGTAAGCCTTGATAGCATTAACAACAACAAAAAGCATGCTCTCATACTAAAAATAATTTATTTTTTTTTTTTTTTAAGATTTTTAAACACTCAAATCTAACTTAAAATGCCAACTCCTACACCCACTGCACCCTCAGTGAATATCTACTTTATAGTACAAAAATTAAGCTTCCTAAAGAGGAGGGGGCTCCTGTTCAGCTGTCTCTACTTCCATCTTTCATTGGCTCATATCCTAGCATAACAAGACCAGGACTTCTCTTACCTGTTCTTTATTATTACTGTTCAATAGACCAGGTTTCTTTTTCTTTTTTATGGGACTTGTAGATGCATCTTGGGGTGAGTGGCCATTAGAGGAATGTGGAGGGCTGGGAAACTTCCTTTTTTGTGCTGTGCGTTCGGCAGAGCCGGGATCTACGTCAGACACAAACAAACCTGTTAGAGAGTACACATCAGTGAAAAACGTTCAGTCAGCAATGTAGTTTATCATACACACTCCCTCACTAAACAGACTATCAACTGCCCATTATGCAATCACATACAAAACTGGAAGCACAAACAATGCTACTGTAAAATGGAATTTCAATATACGTTAATTTAGGTTACATTAAACATTTGTTTCTTTTCTCCTGGAATTCTGGTCACTCATCTTATTCTAAATATTAGAATAAAAAAATATTAGAAGGAAAAAAGAAATGCTGCTTTATCATTAATGCCACCTGGAAGGGTGTTTGTGTTTTTCACAGCTCCCTGACAGAAGACAAAGTCAATCAAACTGCTGGGGAAATATCCCTTCCTTCCTGAATCTGTCATCTTTCCTTCCAGGTCTCACTGAGTGATGTGCTGAGTTGTATTGGGTTGCCAAGCCACCGGAACTCACTGGAAGACCTCACCTGAAATCTCCAATGAACATCAACATACTTAAATAATACTTTACATGCATAATACGTCATACCTCCTTTCCCAAAAGGGAAGATATTAACCTCATCAGCTTTAGGAATCCACTTATCCTTGCATGAGAGAGATGCACAAAAGTGTTCACAGACTAAAGGCTGGCTAATACTTGTGTCAGCTTAGCTATTCTATTTCAGGCATTTATCACTGTCAGTCATCCACCCTGCCTGTGGCACATGTCCTGGACACGCTCCAATTTCCAGCCAATCATATTAAAAAGTTGGGCTGAAAACAGGTACTTCAGATGCTCATTCAGAAGTGACTCACGTCTCTACTAGAAGCAACAATGCTCACCAGAGGAGCTGGCAGATGGCTTGAGGAGGTAACATCACAGGCATCTGATTTTAATCCACTGCCACATGTCTGTAAAGGCTCTCAGTTAGCAGGACAGGCTAGTCAAGAGTCCAAGCTCCTTCTAGTTTCCAGTCTTAGGTAGTAGACCTTCTTTCCACTGCCTGTACTAATCCTGAATGCATTCAGGCATCTTTACAGAGATACCCAAGTTTGATCACATGCTACTCTGTTTATACAGTGAGAAAAACGCAGACAGATTGATTCAAACCTCCAGAAAACAACACAATTGACTTCCCTCCTACAGTACAGGCAGGTAACGTCATGCATGCTGCTGACTTAAGGTGCTTCAATCATTTCAATCATTTCAACCAGGAAACTGAGGTTGTACGTACTGAATACAAATCTAGGATTTTTAAGAGTTTACAGTAGACTGTCAAATGCAATTCCTTCCTACAACAAAGCTGCAGGTATCACAAATAATATGGGCTTCTGACACTTTCTCATTAGACATTCTTAAAAGAAAGCCAAGAAAACAAAATTTGGTTTAAAACTCTACTCAAAATAATGCCCCGTGTAATTAATGTTAGACAATCACAGTCAAGGGTGATATAGTTTGTTACACAGCACAAGTCTTAGCAGGTCAATAACACAATGAAGAACTGAATTAGACTTCCAGATGATTTCTGCATTTTCTGCAAACGTAGAGGTCAAACAGTCAATAGAGAGAAATAAAACTGTCTGCAATAATGATTTGCACAAATAAAGATAAGGTTAACAACCTAGGCACATTTAACTAAATACTACAGGTATAACAATACAGGTACCTTCACGCTAACAGACTAGTGGGAGCTTTTTTCAGTTTAGCTAATCATGCACAGAAGGTAGCAGAACTCCTTTGGCTGGCATACGCTTCATCTATCCCATGAGGGCTGAGCCAACAGAGCTATCACGGAAGAAAAACTGCAGCAGTGACAGCTAAACCAAATCCCACAATTTAACCAAAGCAATCAAGGCTAATACAAAAAACAAGTTCCGAATTCTAACTTTTCATTTACGTGAAATAGAGCTTGCTTAGCATGGGAACTGTTTGCACTCAGAGTGAGCAGCAAAAACTGCATCACGCCACCTCTTCTCTCATCTGGCTATCACCATACAGCTCAGACAGCTTGCACAACATCTTTGTTTCTCTTCTATAACCTGCATTTCTTAACAAGGCCTTTCCACGCATTCCTGAAAGAATGCATAACTAAACTACTCTCACTGGGAAGTGCTCACTGTACCTTAACCCTTGTTTTTGCAGTGCAGAGATCTGTAGAATTGTCTATCCCTATTGCAAACAACATCCTTAAAGTACTTGCAAGGACCTATTAGCTCGAGTTTCCTCAGCATAACTCACTGAACAGTCTTCAGCATTTATTTCCAGTGTATATAAACAGGCACAGCGGAAACCAGGAGAGTAACAGAAGCCAAAGGACAGAAAGCTGTACTCTTCTATTTCTTACTTCCAGGCACAAAACTGGCACCAGAGGAGCACACCAGTTTGCTTTTAGCAATTTGGTCTATTTGGGGATTATAAAGAAGATGTCAGTGGCACTGAATGTGGTACATGAGCTCTGGAACGCAAACGGAAAATTGAGCGTAAAGTTTAAGTTATTGGCCTGCTTCCATCAAGCGATGCTTTCTTACTTTTAAATGCTGTTTTATCCTGAGCTGCCTCATTCAGGTCAGAAAGAGTTAAACTGCTGTACACTAAATGAGAACTGAACTGCATTTCAGTTATAAATCCAAACCACACTTCAACTGGAAAGAGGTACTGATTCAATACTGATTAAACCAAATTAATCATGATCCCATAAAAATACATGCTTGGTTAACTGATTTTGAAAACTACATTAAACTAGACTAAGTTTCTTCTGTGGCTCAAGCCTGAGAATGTCAGGGATTTTCACATACATGAGTGAAAACTCAGACATCACACAGAAAAACTGACCTGAATTACACATCTGACTTTTTTTAACTGACAAGTTATTGAAACGGGCAGAGATTTTCTGGAGGCAATATATAACTGAGGGGGAAAAAAAAATGGAATAGACAGGAAAACAGCAATGCAAAGGCATTTTCTTTCAGGTTTAGTTATGCTGGTTGAAGAATTTAAGGCCCTTCACTGTTACTCTGCTGCCAATCTACCAATGTGCAAGGGAACTAATATTACGAACAGTTTTAAATTCAGCTTACATAAAACAGGAACGTCAGTACCTACTTAAACTGAGTTATTTTAACCAGAACTGAAAACTATAAGGAATGCCTATGGTGCATTTTATGAGAATTACTCCCAACAGCAGTGCCCTGTTTAGCACACACTGCCTTGGCTCTTCCAGCTGTGCTAGCAGAGTATGCAAAACTGTTCTGTGAACCAGATCAAGAAATTTATCTCAGTTAAAATAATCTGTCAGGAAGGATGGTGATTTTTAACCTGGATGACTTTCCCAGTGTAGCTCATTTTAATATTTATTACTTGAATGAAGTGAAACAAATCCAAGAGGAAAGAACAAAGACCACCGCATTTAAACTATGCAATAATGTTGGTCACCAGGATGGTTAGATAGGAGGCAGATTTAAATTTCTGCTCTGAAAAATAACAGCAAGAACGCATCTGATCTCTTCCACATCAAGCAAATATTTTTACAAAGGTGTTCAATGAGCAAGAACGGTCTCACTTTGGAGTGCATCTCACCACGCCAGTTCATTGCCAAACAGTACATATCTCTGTCATCTCCTTGCTTCTTCCAGGAAACTCCTGTCACATACTGAGCAAGTCGACACAAACCAAATTTTTCACCAATGAGCATCAATTGTGCATCCATATTTTCTACTTGAAAAGGCAAAGATCAGATGGCAGTAACTCAGCACTCAGAAAAAACTGAAATGCTCTGTATATTATGTGAAGGGCATTACAGAAAAACAATGAATTGACATTTCATTAAAATTATGATAAATTCAATTGTACTATTGAATTAATTTGCCAAGCAATCTTATTCCACTTACTTATTGATTTTTGATTATGTAATTTTGCCTTAATATTTCTTATATACCATTGCTAGTGCAAGTAAGAAAACAGATACTTGAAATAACCCTTTGAATTCTAATTAAAAGCTACTTGTTCATTACTAGTTTACAATTATTTTTTCTACGTTACTAACATCAGTAATTATGAATGTTCTCACAAAACATCCGTCAAGGAATGACAAGCTAACCTGAGCTTCACACAGGGTTTAAAGATCATTGTTTGACCACCCCATCATGCAACTACAGGACGAGTGACTGCTGCTCCCAGGAGAAGACTGGCCTTCTAACTTCTCCATCAGTTCTCCCTTCCTTCCTCCTCTTTGAAAGCTCTGAATTCATGTATTTTCAATGGTGTTGAGGTAAATCAATCAAGTATTCTGAGAGAAAAAGGAGCAACATCACTCCAATGTCATCATCCTTGCAGTCTGATTTGGTAGAAGGTTCAATTACTGCTTTATACAGTTTCCACAAGTATGAAGTCTTTCATTTATATATATTTTTTATTATCCTGAACAGTTGCTAACAGATTTATGATTGTTCAAATCCACTACCTATTATACTGTACCCAGCTCAATTATCTACAAAACACTTAACAAAATGATGGATAACTCTTTTCGAACTTATATGCAAACTCTGAGGCATTTTAATCTTACGCCAGGATTTTGAAATATGATGCAGTTGCAATCAACCACTAAAGCCCTGTTTACATTCCAGAAACTTCAACTGGCACAATTAACTCAGTTCAGTTGCTTAATGTAATAAATAACAAAGGTTAGCCACAGTTGTATAAATCCTGATGAACTCCCACTTTACAATTGCAAGTACAAAAAGAGACTGTTACACATTTCTTCAGTTTAGGACTTTGCAAGACAAGAAGGCAAGGAATACATGGCAACCTCTGGTAACGTAAGGGAGGTGAGCAGCTTCTGAGCTACAGCCTGGCTGCAGGGGGACTTGCTGCCTCAAGGCATTCCTGAAGACCCTCAGTACTAGAGAAAAAAGCCTCAGGCTGTACTACTTTTCACTGCAGCAGTCTCAAATTACATTTCACATTGAGGCAAGATTTTCCTACTTGGTGTCACTGTGCCAAAAGTTGAAACATGTTATATACTGTTATGAAACTATTACAAAAGATAGAAGTTTTCTAGAAATTTGGTGTTACTAGTCATTTTGTACTTCTACTTAAAATATCTGATTAATACCTTTATCAGTGAGAGATGGCCTTAAAACACAAGCCTTAAATACAAACCTGCCACATTACAAAAGTTGTCCAAGTAAGAGTTCTTACCATTAAGCGTAGTAGTGTTTCAGTATGCGATTTCATTACACAGCTAAGACCATCTAATGATGAACTGTCACTGACAGGCACGCCTGATCCTAGCAACCACATCTATACAACTCCCTAAGTAATCTGGTTCAGGGAGATAAGCAGGTAGAAAATTACTTCCACATCCAAATCCTTAACTGACTTAGAATCGAACTGGCTAAGTGCCAGCACAGACGCAAAGGAAACGTAAGAAACGCATGACTGATGATGGGAAGGAGGAAGTTCAAGAGCTCCTTTTTACAGTCGGTACGCAAGCAAAGAAGAGTACCAGCTGAAATACATGAAACCTTTATGGAAATCCATGTGCCACCACAGCTAGCATCTACTGGGAGGTAAGTAGATAAACAGGCAAAAAACTAACCCGAGAATGAAATAAAAAAGAGAAGTCTTCAAGTTAATAGTACAAAAAAGCCCAATGAAGAGCCTACTGTTGTCTAGAGAGAACAAGTACACAGAAAGACAGAACTGCATCAGTCAACAATTACTCTGGTTGCACTGCTCTGGGAACACAACCTGGAAACACTCAGGAAATCCTCCAGAAAGTCTTGAAAGCTCCATCTTGAAATATTTAATAAACAAAGTTAAAAAGTAGTCCATAGGGCTGGAACAGAAATACAACAAGATGTTTCTGTCAGAAATGTTAATGTATGATACACAGAGGACAAAATATTTCAATAATCTATTCCATGGCCCTTCTCCTTTGCTAAATAGCAATCTGCTTCTGCATTTGTTCTGGGTTTTTTTTGTTTGTTTGTTTAAGACTTCTTTTATTCTCCTGAAGCCATCATCTTCCATTTCCAATTCTCAGATGTCTTACCTGCTTGTTCTGATCAAGACAGCAGTGTATTTTAAAACCCCATCTTTACTGAAGCTGCCCATCCACAGCTTATATGCAGATCTAAATTAGAACTGTAGAACTACTACAGTAAGTCTGCTCCCATTCCCTTCTCAACTCCACCAGAGGTCTGCCTCTACACCTTCCTGCAGAGAGGCACTTGTGTGTAATCATTAAATCAATCAGTTCATAATTAGAGCAAAAAATACAGCATAAAACTTCTTGACACTGCTCACTACACAATAGCATAAGCACCAGCACTAGCCTAAGGAAAGGAGTAGAAAAATGCAGCTGCAATGTCAGAGTGCACAGCTCTGACTACTGCTATAGACTCACCTTTATGTATCACATTCTAAAGCATAAGAAGTCTCAGTTACAGTTTTAAGCTCCAGTTTTCCGAGAGCCTAATTCTATCTAAAGGCTGCCTGCCAAGCTCTA
The DNA here is from genome assembly GCA_030625065.1 of Alectoris magna. Lineage (NCBI taxonomy): Eukaryota > Metazoa > Chordata > Aves > Galliformes > Phasianidae > Alectoris > Alectoris magna. Next base: position 8,182,297 of record CM060576.1, on the reverse strand, counting down.
CACTTCCTGCACCCAACTGGTATATTCCTGTCCTCTCTCTTACACCAGATCTGGCAGCCTACCAAGCTATTGCAGCATATTAAACTAGTAAAAAACTAAACATGTTTTACGGTTCTGTTAGTTTCCTGCCAGCTTAACTATTGAAGCAAGTGGGTAAAACTGCAGCACTGAGCAGTCTGCCAAGCTTAGTCTGCCTTGAAATCACCACCTTACTTAAACCAATTCAAAAGGTTATGTTGACACCCACTGGTTTCAGATTAAACAATGCACGTTTCAGCTTAGCTTAAGCTGAATTAAAATTCATTTATAACAAGTAAAATTGAACTGTTTATTCTAAAGAATATTTATGATGAGGTCCGCATTGAGCTAGCTGGCTTTAAAGCAATTTAATTAAGGTTAGTACAACTATCCATACACGTGGCCTCACATTAGCTATAAAAACACACTGTAGCAGAGCAAGTTAAGCTACAAACTTGCAGCATAACAGCTTCTTCAGGACCACAGCAAAGTTATACAACACCTGGGATTCAACTCCTGCTTCTCAGAGCGTAATAATAAATAAATAAAGCAGGGCTCCCTGCTTCCCTTAAGGGCTTGTCCATCCAAGATCAATTCCCTCACATACATCCTCTCTAAAACAAAGTAGAATTCTGAACAACATTACAGAAACACTGTTACCCTATCACACCACCATTAAAGCTTGCTGCAATTTTTCTACCCTACACAGAGTATAAAAGCAGTTTTTAAATTCTGCTTTCTGACTCTTCCTTTGCAGAAATGCTGCACTGAACTAAGAGGATCTTGTTTCAGTCCATACAACAGAAACCAAGAAAGATTCACTTCAGCAAGCTTATAACACAGCCAGCTCTTGCACTAAACAGATGACATTTATGATTCATTCCCTATTTTCTTTGCAAACTTACAAGTTCAACTACTATATAGTTCTACCACCAATTCATAAATTAAGTTGGAAATACAATAAAGCAAGATGGCTTACAGATAAGTCTTAAGATTTCATTGCATCCCACATCACTTCCTCACTGACAAAAACACAGCAGAAAGGGGTCAGGGGTGGGCAATGGCTACTTTTCCCTTTAAAAAGGTGTTGACATGGCTTTTGTCCAACATAGAGTCTGAATTTAACAAACCAACTAAACAAAAGGAGTGGCTAGTTAAATAAATATCAAATCCATTACTATTAGTCGATTAATTCAACTTCTGTTAAGTTTTATCTTTCCTATGGTGATGTTTGACCAACAAAGGCCTTTCAGATCAATCTCGCTGATGTTTAAGAGTTCTTCTGTATACAGAACAGCGACTTCCACACAGTGACAGGTTGGGGCAACCTAAAGTAGCATTATGGTAATCCCGTCTTTGTTTTACAAACCAGACCCCCTTCAATTGCTACAGGAGCTTGCCCATGAGCTTGTTCAGGGAGTTGTACCAATAGCAAACTCAGTACAAAACACAAGTCTTCTCTTTTCTATTTTGAATTGATCCAAGCCCAAGGAATGGGAGCTGCAAGATCATGGGAATGAGAGACATGATTGGAAGACTAAAGTCCTTCCCTTTCAATAATCATGAGTTATTTAATCAGCTTAATGTCTTGGGAAATTTCATTTTAACCCTACAAGGAAAGCAAAAGGTTTCTCATGGGCTTAAATCATTAAATCAGTACACCTTGAGGTCAGATCAGCACTCCAATTCAGGTAAGAGAACTGAAACCTGTCATATGGACCATACATCTGTTTACAATTTAGACCACTTGATGTGTCTGGAATTTGTATTTATCATCAATACCTGGGACAACGTCTCCCTAAGGTGAACTGAAAGTGAATTATGCCATGGGCAGTCAAATGCATCTAATAACTTCCCTCACCTCCTATATCAGCTGGGATCTGACAAGCCCCACGAAGGAATAAAGCAGTGGGACCACAAAGCTGGGATTAGGGAGAACCAGGAGATATCCTCTTTCAGCAGTCATTAAAGCAACAAAAAAATAGTTAACTTTCTGCTAGCTTTGTCAACTGAAATACAGAAGTAAGCAAGCATCAAAAATGGTCCAAGGATGGAGTCCGAAGTTCAAGACAACGAGCAGAAAAGGGGGCAAAGTATGGGGCAAGGGGAGCCAAAAGGAGTAAACGAATCTCTTACGAGCTGTCAGATGACAGAGATGATACATACTACCTCATCTAATCCTACCAGAGGACTGAAAGAAAATTACTATCCATAAGGACAAAGAGGACAGAAGTGTAATGCGTAAACGCAACATAAATTGCAGCTTGGTTTACCTGAACGCCAAGTCTGCTGCAAGTACAAAAGGAGTGTGGACAGGCAGCTGGCATTCAACTACACAAAACTGTAGCAAGCAATGACGTGGAAGTATTTCATTGCAGGGCACTTTTGTTCCACCAGTCCAAACGACAGTGGTATTATTTAAATCAATAGAGATTTTTACATCCTTGAGTTTCTTTAAACTGAGAGACAACTGCATTTGCCTGAAGTAACTCATTCATAGAAAAACCTTAAACCAGAGGGACAGAAATTCCCAGTCAGCTGCAATACTACAAAATTTACTTCAGGTGTGGATAATGGAAAGCATACATTACCATTTTTAAAACACACGCTGTCCAGCGGACCAATTTTTGTGGAAACACAAGTGTCAGTGTTCTTTATTCTCAGGAAAATTAGGATTAGTCACTGTATGAAATACTACCGTCATATTATTAGTTTCTCCTATATTGCAAATCTTCAAGGGAAGCCATGGCAAGTAAGATGATACAGAAGGCTGATGTTCTTTCCAGGGACCTAAACTTACTTACACATGACTCAGAAGTAACAATGGAGCATGGGGGGTGGGTATGACATAGAATGAAAACTAAGCAAAAATCAAAACACATTCCAAGATCCAACAGTCACTGTAAAAAAATACAGCGAGTCTTCCCTCAAGTGCAGTTTCACAGCAGATGGCACAGTTTTCACTGTCCTGCTTTACAAATATCTCAGTTACGGAACTCGTGAAATACTCCTTCTCACTCACCTTTGGATCGAGTGGAGATATCCATCCCCTCCACCACCTCCTGCTCTGCCTTTATTTCCTCTTCAGCCAAACTGCAGGAATCAAAAAAGTGAATCAGAACAGTTTAAGACTGTCTTATTCTCTCACATCTAACTTCAAATACAGAAATTCAGCATGACGCTGCCAAACAGAACTACGTTAATATTTCTGACACAATTTCAAGTGTGCTATTTGCCAGAGCATACATGGGCCAAAACGTGGAGAGAAACAATCCTGACACACGCATGCATGCTGCACATTACCCATTACAGAGGTAACATTTCCACACTAATGACCACCTAGTAACAAGTACTGAAGATTATGCCATTGTCTATACAGATTGTACACAACAGACAAACAGGAATTCTGTTCCTTGAAGCTGCTAACCTAAGGCCTCTGTAAACTGTGTGAACAGACTCCTGCTGATGTTTAAATGTTTGCCTGCATCAATGAACAGATTAGCTGAAGTAACTACTTTAGCAACAAAGTTTGCAAAATTGCACAGTTTTAAAAACATGAGAAATTATTTATTAGTTTTTAAATGAGTCTCTATAAAAGAAAACTATTTATAAACTACTGGCAATAGAACTTCATGAATTATTATCTATAATACAGAGTAAACAGAACCAAGTTGTTACTATCACTCAACCACACATTCTTATACAGACACTTCCAATTTACTCCAGGTAGGATTAAACAATTAATTAGATGACAAACTACATATGACTTGCTGATATTCTACTTTCTTATATTGATATCATTCAGGAAAATAGCTCAACAGGTTTTGCTAGTTAAAGCCATCTGAGGAAGCAAAGTGGGAGAGACAAAAAAGGAGTGTTGGAGTTATACACCAGTTTAGGAGAACTGACTCCTATAGATGAATGAAAAAGAAAAGTATGACATTAACTCAAGCAAACCCAAATTCAAAATCATTGACAAATGCAGTTATGATGCCTGAAGCAGGTATCACAGCTGTCCACTAACACAACCAAAGCACAACAGCCAAGCACAGTGTAAATCTTTTCCTCCGCAGTAATAACTTACTGTCTAGCATGTTAGTATAAGCTGCTGCAGATACCAGTTTACATAGATACAGCAGACTGTGAACTACTGCTGGTACAGAGCATTCCACTCAGTTATCCTAGCTAAGGGACATCTATTTCTGCCATAGAGGCCAGAAGGACAGCTAGAGACCTTTGTCTTAGCCACTATGGCTAAATCTGCCTAAGGCAGCTAAACAGAGCTCTGAAACTACATGGAGTACTTGGGTTATATTTATAGCAGAAAAACTCTTCAGGCTAACAAACAGTTATATTAGCAGCAGTTTTGTTACTAGTGTAAGTTGAAACAGTTTCCTAAAAAAAGCAAAATGTACCAGCAGGACTTTTTAGTCTGGCATTTGTCAAAACCACTTTTAATCAACTACCAGAGAGCTGGGCTGGAATTCCTTCCACACTCATAAACAGTATAATTGTGTCAGCAAAAATTTTAAATACAAATGAACAGAGCTCAGTGTATGGAAGACCCAAACCTGAGAAGATCCATCAATTCCAGAAAACATTGTATATTTGTAGTTCATATATAGCAATAATTCACAAGTTCTATTAACTATGCTGTTAATTGCAGCAGCACAGAGAGGGAGCCATGTGACCAGAATTATGGTAAATGTATAGCACAGTTGACCACAGCACAATGCTCCTCAGATTTACTTTGCACGGACAGATTAAATGCATAGCAGAGTTGACCATAATACAATGCTCACCAATTTACTATGCATGGGCAGATCAATTATACTGTGCATTTGTTACACCCTTTCCCAGAGGGCCTCCAGCAAAGAGGAGCTGGCAGTGTGTTGCAGACAGCAAAACATTTCATGCACCACTTGCCTCTGCCCATTCTCTTTCCTAAGCAATGGGAAGGGATGGGCTTACAGGATGAGTTCATTGTTCTCTTCCCATGTTGCACTCTATTTTCTTCCCTTACCCCTTTATTAAATCTTATTTTCATATCACCAAACTGTAACAAAAAAACACTTCTTAAAAAAATCAGCTCGTAAATATGTAATAATACACACTAACTCTGAAAAGCGAAGTAGGTAGGCAGCATGCATTACCTGTTCTTAAAATATAGATCCAGTTTCAGTAAATTGGACATACAAGTCTTGTAACGACTTAGCCTTATGTCTTAAAGACCATTTACACTGGTGGCTACTAAAAGGGAAGGTCTCAACAACTCCTGACTTGTGATTACAGAAACCACATTAATTTTAACTGAATCAATTCTACAGTCTAGATCACTGCACACGTGGGTGTGCAGGAAAGAGGAAACGAGAGTGAATGGTATGTGGGAAAGGAGTGAAAAGTGACAAAGCCTTTAGCAGTAGCTCATGTTATTTAGTTAAAACAGCCCAGACATTCCAGACTCATCTGAACATATCAAGTGTGTTTTGTTCATACCACACAACGTCAGGGGAACGCAATACAACGAGCATAACACAATAGTTGCTACAAACCAGTATAAAAAGCCCAGAGTTGTGCATGAATACAACCTGTGAAATGAGCATGGCAGATCAGCACGGTACCAAGAACAGTCCCTACATCCCTGACCAGAGCAGCTTGGGAAGTTGCAGCTGACTGAAGGCTCTCTCCTCCTGTAGGCCCAAAACCAGTACTGCAGTGTCACGTGATTAACTCCACACCATGACAAGGTGTTATAGGTCAGGACTCCTAAGATTTCTTCAGCTTGAAATCTGTCTCTTCCCATGAGAATATTTCAGGAAATTCAGCCAGATCAACTTGTAAAGCATTCTTTAATAGATCTAGATCTATTCTCAATAGATCTAGAGACAGGAAAAACATTCTCCATAAGCAGTCCCAAGATGAACCAAGAGCCTTGACTTGATACACCTCTGGTTAATCCTATAAAAGATGGGGTCTGAAGCTTCTCCAAAGGTTTGAAATGTAAAAGTACAGTCAGAAATGCACTCACCACTTGACACAGAAGTTACACCTTTGTTTCAGCAGTGGAGGTGAATATACCCTACCCACACACCTGCACCCACTGTCCTTCAAACAGAACTAAAATAAAATTCAGCAAACACGTATGTCACTCCAGAAGTAATGCCTCTGATTTATTCCCATGGGAGCTGCAACAGCTACAAACAGCACAATAACAGTTTGTTAGAGCAAACTCTCAGCTGCAAAACACTATTTTTCAACAGTCATCACCACTAGCTAGTCATTTTCAACAGCCATAAACAAGAGACTGCATGCTGCACACCATAACAATCTGCACGTTCATCCAGAACATGGCTTGCCTTCCGCTTTGTTGTCACCACTGCTGAAATACAATGGAATATTGGTGGGAATGTTCAACCCCTACTGCCATGTCACCAATGCCAGCCTCTAACATCATAAAATAGGAGGCACTACTTTCAGAGCAGGTCTCACGTACACTGTAGAATAAAAACTGATCCCTAGCGAAACAGACTGCATCTCCTTTTTCTCTATTACAGTTAGTCACCCTCTTGTTTAAGAGCACAAACATTTAAGAGCATCAGAAAATTACTGAGATTATTTTGAAAAAAAACCTGAAGTGTTAGAAAGGAGGATTTAAATAAACGTGTTACACATAGCTGTAAAAGTCACCTAAAAAACTCAGCTCCTCAGAGGCACATCCCATTGTTTTACTTGATGCCATTTTTATGACATGCCCAACACGACAATGAATGGGGGTAGTGATGGCTGAAACAGTAATCTTTAAAATGCAAGTTTGTAAATACATGCTAACAATTCACAGCAAGTTTACAGTAACTTTTGTAAGGCTGACAGATTTTTTCACCTTTGCACCTGCCATCAACATCAGAACTATGCTGAAAATGCTGTAAGCAGTACTTTCAAACACAGAAACTTCATCAGCCAAGAATTCAAATGCAGTAACTCATGAAATAGGTCTTTTATTACCCATAATAAAAATAAAATTAAAATTAAAAGCAGCATCAAAATAAGTACAAACAAACATCTACTTCTACGTAAACAATAACTCTGTGATCAAGCAGACCACCCTACAGAGTTATCTTTTGAAGAGATTTCATTTTTGCAGGGCTTAGAGCTGTTCTTTCAGACAGCATGCGTTGCTATCATGTATGTATATTAGGGATGTGACACCCTCACAGGTCGCAGATCAGAAATGACACTTGTATGTATGCAATTAAGTAACTAGGTGAACACAATAAATACCTTGTGTTCTTCTGCAAGCTACTCTTGCTTCTTATTGAGGCAAGTGAACACCGAAAGAACACAGAGTAGAATATTTTAAGAACACAACTGAAATTTAAGCTTTGCCAGTTTCACCGTCAATTGACCAGAGCAGCAATTAATCATTTAAAGCTTCCCCATTTGTACTGACAGAACTTCCTTAGAAAAAAAAAACAACAAAAAAAACCTCCTAAAATGTTAAGCTAATTTGTTTCATGCAAATTCTGTTAACATGTCTGAGAGGGGGGAAGGGGTGGAGGTTATTCCTTCGGGGATAGCTGAGGACAGAAAGAAAAAAAATAAAGGTTGCAAATACACAGGATTTAGTGACAGTTCAGTAAAAACACGAAAGAACTTAGCTGCACCGTCTTTAAATATTCCATATTAACCTGAGGAGGTTTTGTTCTTTTTTTCCAATCTAAATGAAATCCAGTTTTTCAAATTTCAGACAAGCAAATAAAATACTGACTTTTCTGTTTAGGAAAATGATTCCTCCAGCAGTAGTACTTATTTGGAATAAAGAAGTACATAGACAAAAATTTTTCAAGCTGCTCTAATCTATATAAACTACCGAGAGCAATTAAAAGTTGCAGATGAACTACTGCACCTTGACATTTAACCAAGAAAAACTGACAGATATGGAAAACCACTCAGAACAGCCAGTGCCCACATACACAGTCTAGATCTACATCAGGGAATAAACACATTAATTCAAGAATTACATATTTATGGAATTCATTTTCCCTTTTAATTAATAGAAAACCACCACCAACAACAAAAAAAGATCACACTAATTTAAGACTGTAAGCACTAAAACTGAATTTCATCCTTAAGGTAATTCCTGTCTCTCCCATATCACATCAGTGAGCAGCACACCTAAATAATGATTTCAAAAAACTGCATTCAATAAAAATTTGAGAAAAAATATTTGCATGCCATTGCTGAATAAATAGCAGCTTTGTATAAGCACTCACCTATAACAGTCTCTTACTCATCGGTAGCTATGCTATTTATGCAGGATTCTTAAAATGGCGTCTGACAGCACTGCACTGCCTCATTCCTGCACTGTAGTTAAAATGGTAGCAGTTTATTCAATAAACAGTAATAACAGTATCTCTTGTTTAAACAGCAGCGCTATATTTGAAGCAAGCATCTAAAGATCAGAAATGGTGAAGTATGACAGAAGGACACCTGACATCCAAATGTTTAACTAAAAAGGCACAAGACGGGGTTTTGTGAAGTCACAGGTTACTAAGGAAATCACTCCATTTTAGATTCGCTCTCCAATTTGAGCCTCTCATATTTTATGTATCCTCCTGCAGAATCTCCTGCAAAATGCTACAATGCTAGTGTGCAATTAAAACACACAAAATGTGCTCTCAGCTATGTACACGCAGCAGTTTAAGCTAGTTACCTCTGCTATTGTGCAAAGCCAAAACATCGATATTTCAAGAACATTTACATTCTTCTCAAAATCTTACTGTTGTTCAGTGTACATGCAAAACAGCGCCACAAAAGAGAAAATCAGGGGCGGGAGGGAGACCTTTGGTGTCCTGCAGTCCTCAGAAGACCATAAATACTACAGCTGAGCTGAGGCCCAAGCATGGCAACAAGAACAGCTACAGATTTCAGAAGCTAAAGGCATAATTCAAGAACAATCCTATTTGAAATTAAATATTTATACTGGCTATATTAAGAATGCTAATGTACCGCTACAACAGAATTGTCACCTCTCAGTATAAATCACAGATGCCACAAAACCTAAAGGGTTAATCTGAAAATGACAAATAAGCACCAAATAAACAAAATTCAGTTTCTGTGCAGCCATTTCTAAATTAGACATTAACCCATGAATACAAGACATGTTTGTTGAAAAAATACATTAAAAAATACTTTCTAAACACAATTTCAAAGGTCAAACTAGATGGCCTACTACAATGGCTTTCAGTTTGTGGTTTGCAGACCCCTCACAGTCAAATTCACTATAAAGGGATTCATATATTCATGGGAAAATGTTATGTTTAACTTTCACAATATTTAGGTGATTCAAGTCAATATCCTGAATTCCAGACAAAGAAGAGGGGAACTTTTACTACGATTTATAACCCTTAAACCAGTAGTGCTGAACTGGCACCATTACTATGGAAAATTGATTACCACCCATCACTTTTCAGCTATTGGATGCACATGACCAATACACTTGGAAACAAGCAAAAAGGAAAGAAAAAAAAAAGCCAAAGAGCAACAACAAAGCAGAAGTGATATCACAAAATGGAAGACAGGTCAGGAAGTACAGCCAACTGAAGTTGGTGAACGCTGATATCAGGAGCTAAATTTCTAATTCAGTTGGTCTGTTTCTGATTTTTGAGCTTGAAGTCTCTTTCAGTCCATGCTCCCTTAGTATAATTGTAGGTTTACCCCTACGTTTCAAAACTCTTGCCTGAAGAGAGAGGGGAAAACATTACATTCAGAGTGGTTTATATTCTGCTCTTTTTTTCATTCTCACTATGTTAAGCAGTGTCATTTGTTTAAAGAAATCATTCATTTTTCCCTAGCGCTATTTAGCTTCCAACCAAAACAGTTTGCCTGTGAAGAATGAAAGAAGCATGGAGCTTTTAAAAAGCTACTGTTTTCATCATGGTTTATAGTCCAGATCACTCCTTTGTTTTAGTTCCACTGCATTCTTTGTCCAGCTAATTATAAAAGTAACAGGATGTTGGCACAAAATAATAATGGCTAATCACGTTCGTCCTGGGCAATTCAAACTACTCGTTAGTAGCCTAAAAAATTAAAGTGCAATTATAAGATTAAATGCTAGTTACATTAGAACAGTGGCCGTTTAGTGCAAGCTGAATAAAACTCAGATAAACTGCTTCATGTACGTTCTGTCTAATTGTGACACTAACAAGATCCGGTCCTGTAAAATCTTGGGTAGAAAGAATCTGTGCTTTCCCCCCACACACCCTGTGACGACCACCTTAACAAAACCCCATCTTCCATCTGTCCTGAACAGCAGAGAAACTGCAGAGTGCTTCTTATTATGCAATCTATGAAAGTGAGTGATAACATCATACCTTGACAAAGCACCAAAAATACATGAAATTCTTCAGCTTGGCTGAAATTGCTTTACTTAGATGGAACAAAGATGGTAGAAATTTCCAGAAGGCCTTTCTCAGCCTTGCCACTGCAATTGTCAATCTTTAACCTACCCTCTGCTTCTATTGGCTCAAGTACTCCATGGAGCAGCGTGATTGGGCTGATCTGTAAAACAACACTGCTGTCTCTACCTTGCCTCAGACATCTTGCTGCAATGCAGACATTTATTTTTTTGTGAACTATAAAAGAATTATATTCGAGTGATTAAAAATAGGGAACTTCAGCAGACTCACGATGCTATGTTTCATTCCACGCACAAGGGCAGCTTATACAAATATGCCTCACTGTCAGCGATAGTGTCTGGAGGTGCAGATTTGAAACAGATTCTAGTTTAACAAAACCTGTGGGAGCCATTTTAATACAAGCTTTTTGATTGCAGATCACTTACTCCTGCTTCCTCATATTAAACAAATATTATGTTGCGCAATTCCTGAGACTGAAAGTAAACTGCTAATGTGTATAACCTACTGTTAGGAAAATTACGTCCCAACATAATTTCTGTTTTTAGCAATCGAAGAACAAAAAAAACACAGTAACATCTTAGCTGCGTTAGCACCTTTGCGTATGCTGAAAAATGCATTCAAGTTGCACACAAAACTGCTATTACATGAAAGTCAGTGGTACAACACAGCAGTGTTTAACGTTGCAAACCGAACTACAGACACTTACAAGGTAATTTTTTTGGGGGGGGCTGGGGGGGGGAGCGTTAAGCGAAGCTAAGTATTTAAAATAAGATACTCACATAGAGAAACAAGTAACCACAAGAAAATGGCTATGTTACAGAATGCTATCTTGGCAACCTTCTACAGAATTTAACATGCAAGTGTACCTAGGCACTGCCATTTTTAAAGCCACCTGAGCTCAAAGCTTCCTAAAATCATGAAAGTGTGTGAACTGCTAAAAGGAGGACAAAAATGATACTGAAGCTCAAAAGTGCATCTTTCCACTGCTTTTGTAATGATCTTGGTGATCACTGAAAAACAGCTTGATAAAACAAGCAGGCAAAGGTTACAATCGAAATCTTAATAAAGAGCATAAAATGCTCTAAATCAGTCACAAATTGAGTAAGTTTATCTGATATTATACTTCGTATACTTTCAAAAACATATGCTTATTAAGTATGATTTACTTTACTTTGTACGGTCACTTCACAGCTGAGTACTAGCACTCTCATCACACCTTACAAACCTAACAACCAAACTGCGCTTTACCCTTACGAGTGTGGCAATTAAGGATCTATGAACAAACAGCACGAATATTTTTCACTGCTCTGAGGAAAACAAGAAGTTTCAAACTTTAGAAGAAAATTATCTTAAAAAAAAAAAAAAAAAAAAAAAGCAGTGCATTCAAATTGGAACAGCTTACATGTATCAGTCCCTTAAAATGGACGCTAAACAAATCGGATTTTTTACGTGGCTAACCTCTAAAATCACTTCATCTACTGCACTAACTGACCCAGTAAAAACAAAATGTTTGGAAAACTATTAAAAATGTTTAGAGTAGCATGCTGCTTACTTACCAACTGTTCAAGCACCCATCTCATTTTTCCAGTTAAGAAGATACAACAGGCTGGCAGATTTGGGAATTGATCAAAAAGGAATTTCTTGAAATAATTACGGAGCATTAAACCAAAAGTTAAAAAAAAAAAAAAAAAAGACAAAAAACAAGAACGAACAACATGTACTACTGTCATGAACCACAGATGATTTTATATCCTCTGGACTCCACAACACAGAACTGTGGCTGATACAGTGTAAAACAAAAAGGCACAGATAAAAGGTACATTAGTTTACTCAAAATATGTAAAAGAAGAAAGCTAACAGTTAAAAAACATTTTCCATAAAGAATCAGATTTGCAAACTGATGTACTGCTGCATTTTACTGAGCAGCAACCCATTTCCAAAATCTGCAGCATAAAAACTCCCTTTTAAAGGAACAAAATATTAACCATACAGTGTCCCTCGGAAAGAGAAACACATTGTATTAATTATCCCTGCAAGAAAAAGAGTTCAATAATCATTTTAAGCTAAGATAAGCTGCATAAAAAACATGATGCAACAGCACACCACCACCTAGGCCCAATATCTACAATCAGCCATTAGCAGTTTTTGCTGATGTCTAGGTTTTTTTAAATCCCATATTTTTTCAGAGATAACTTATCTTAGCTATTCCATTCACTGTTTAGAAAGGTAAACTTGCCTGTTCTTCTGTCTGCCATTATCCCTGCTTGACTCCCTGTAGGGCAGTTAAATGCATCTGCTCCCTAGCTTCCATTTTCTCTTCAGCAGGCATGTGACACAACAGACAATAGTGCTGGCAAACTGCTCAGAGACAGAAAGCTTCTTTGGAATACCAGGATCTTGTTAAATTCTAAAAACACCATCCTCCTGTGAAGAAGTAGGTATGCCAAGGTTTTGCCAGTCTGCAAAATAAAGCTGTGGCTAATGGCTACTAACCATGTGACCCAAGAAAGCAAATTTAAACAGTTTCAACTTAATAAAGTGCTGTGGTGTGAGTTTTGCACAACAAATCACAGAGAATCACACTCTCAACCCACAACTCATAGGTCTTAGAGAAAAAAAAATGTAAAAAGTAAGGCTTACCTCTGTGGATGCATTGTTAACACAGTGTTATGTCAATACTTATAAAACATGGAGGACAGGCTCTCAGTACTCAGACAGAAAGGGCTTGGCACTTCAGCTTGATGATCTGTCTTCCTAATAAAAGCTAATCCAGGATTGGCTACTTTGGTAAATCTGAATGTAAAGCTTCAGGGGATTGGCTGAAACACTTCCTGAGCGATTATCTTTGTGCAGCTCTGGCAAGCAGGAGCCATCCTGTGCACAGAGAAGACAGGCTAAGCTAGGCCCGTTTCAGCAAAAAAACTCGAAAAGAACTCCCAAAAGCCGACTTCCCGTATAAAATACGTAGATTTTCAAGCAGAGGAAAGCGATCACAAACTGCCTGACTGAGCAAACGTGTCTCAACGTGTCCCTGCTGAGGGCATTTGGCTATTTTAAACCTGAAGTAGGACGGGTTCACCCAGGTCACAAAAACGATTCGTTTCAAACAAAAAGCTAAATTCATTTTTCTGGTGTTCTCCACTGCGTTTCACACAGTGAAAGCAAGGCTACAGAAAGGGAACAAAATAAACTGAAAGTGCACATGCACAGGAGGACAGACATAAAAAACTGGAAATTCAGACAGAATCCTCCAATTCCAAAATGTAAATACATTAACACCGACCACAGCATCCATACGCTGACAGTGGGATTTTTTTTTTTTTTTTTTTTTTAAGACAATATGAGCCAAAACCTACATGGGAAAAGCCTGATGGCTGATTTCTGCAGCAAGTAATACACAACTGAAATTATATTATCAAAGAGGGCTGCTGGCATTCAGTGCACTTCTTCCCTGACTAAAAATGCTGCAGTGAACGACCCAAACTATGGGGATGGCAGCGATGCACACCCGCAGCTCGGGTCCCCCCAGCCCCCACCCCGCGGCCTGCAGGGCTGCCCTGCTGCTGGCTGCTGTGCTACCGGCCGCAGCCGCCGCTTCCTGGCCGTTAACCCTGTCGCACTTGGTGCTTTTTAAGGCTCGAGGCAGGCCCTGAAAAGCAGCAGAACCTCCACGTGGCAAATTATCGGTCCGCTTTTCACAAAAATGAATTAGTGCAGCCTGCTGAATTTGTTTTTGCTTTGCCTTTTATCTTGCGCGAAACAAAATGAGAAATGAGCACGTAAGCGGCCCATGTGGCCAATGCCCAAACATCGTATTCAAAAACGCTTTAAGTCCTTTCCCTAAAATTCTGCAGTTTGACTCTCTTTCCTAATACAGCAAAAGTGGGAGGATTTATCACTGTGCCAGCGAGGAAGGAAGTGTCAAATGCAGATTAGTATTTCAAAGGTCATCCCTTTAGAAATGCTGCAGCAAGGCTTCGTGTTTTTGTTCAGGATTGTGTGTCTGTATTGGGTAGCTAGGCTTTAACATTCTGTTGCCATCGACAAATTACAAAGGAAATCATAGATGAGAAGGTGATTCTGAAGCATACTGCATGTTGTCAGAGGGTTACTTCTGCAAAAACAAAAACTAAGGGAGTTGTAGAGGGACAAATTCAGTATTAAAACAGTAATTATCAAATACTGAGCTAATACAACAAAAAAAGGTTCTTCCAACACAAGATTCAGGACTGTGCAAAAACTATAGAAAACCCTCTGCCATTAATCAAGGCTAACTGCAAACAGAACATGCAATTCATTAACTTAACCCCAGTGCTAATTACCCCAGAAACAATCACCATGAATAAAGGTAACTTCCACCCCCCCCCCACCCCCGACCAGCTTCTCTCATGGTGCAACTACATCACCACCTAAATCTCTACACTCGAGAGCTGACGTGACTCATAACTATGCTACTCAGTAAGATTAATACCACTACTCTGCATTACTCCGTATTGAATTCAGATTATTTCTTGAGATATCATTGTCAAAGGAAAACCACCATCCTATCACCATGCTTACATTCTTTGCGTTCCCGTGCATTAGGTTGCAATAGAGGATTAACAGCCCACAGTCTAAATTCCCATCTCGTAAGTAATTCTGGAGTCCCTGCTGGAAGCATTTTCCCTTTTTAGCTTTGGCAGCATTTTTCAGGGCAAGGAGCAGGAAGGCTCATGGATTACACTGGCAGTTGGTTCTGTTTTAGGAATGTAGCAGAAATGACAGTGCTGCTATAAAGGGAATCGTACAGCCCACTGCAGCAGCAAGAACGCACTGGAAATGCATGATATTCAAGTGAACACTTACATCAGTTTTAACAGTTCAGACCACTCCAGACTGGTTTCTTTTTGAATGTATACTTAAAGCTCTATACCACTCAGAAACACCAACTGCCAATACATAAATACATTCTGAGCCATGCAGTAACTCTAAGAAAGGATTATCAGACATGTATATTTATGCTTATTAAGAAACTGCTCTATTCCAGTATTATTCTATCTATTAAAATAATAGTAATGCCAGTGAAGTACAGCAAGGAAATAAAACTAAACACACTGAACTCGTCAAAGCTTTGTGCTACCCAAGACATGATCCGGGAACGCAGTAGTGCTGGTGGTGACTGGGAACACTGCCAAAGTGACACGCTTGGACTGATCAGAGTCAGCATGCAGCAGACGGAAGCAGAAGCAGCCTTAGAGAAGGCCTAAGGTCCTTTTCTTGTTTCAGGAAAACGGTGGCCCAAAAGCAAAATCTACAATTCTTCAGTCATTAGAGAGAACATGGATAACAATGTAGGAAGTGTATTAGGCATGCTGCTAAAATAGCCATCATAATTGTCAGAAATTAAAAGGGAAAGCTTGAAACACCTTGCTCTTCATTTTCTTGTCCATCCATATCCTTCATAACCAGAGCTATAGGCCCAGTAATTACCACACAGGTACATCTTGAGAACTCAGAAGATTCTGTCAAATCACAATGAACCCATGCCCTGCTGCAGCTTGACCAATTCTTTCACAGAGGAGTGGTGAATTTTTTGGAGGGGGATGGGAAGGAAAAGAAAACAAAGGATAGAGACAGGGGAAGCTAAAAGCTTTGTAAAGCAGAAGAGAGGGCGGAGAGATTAGCTTAGCTAGTATTTGTCCTTTTCAGAGCCTTAAAGATGTTAAGGGCAAATAGGACTATGATGCAGGAAAGAAAAAAAAGGCAAAATAGAAGGGAAAAAAGAAAAAGACAGAAAGTAGGAACACAGTCAAAAGGAAATTAAAAGACAACAATGTTACAAGTGCAACCTACTACATTTAATAGGTTCTTTGCATAGAACTGTGCCCACTGTGTAGAATATTCTCTCCAGGAAGTACCACTGCCAAGAAAGACAAGCAGAAAACAGTGCTGCAAAGAATTATAAAATTCATTATATACTGGAAAGCCTCAAAATATAAATAAATGCCACTAAGGAAGAGATTTGCCTGAGTGACAGAAGCAAGGGTTTTGAGACACATGCACCTACTTAGAAAGCAGCAGATTACTCAGTCCTCAAAAAATAAGTACTATGGGGTGAAAATATCAGTGGTAGAGAGAAAACAGTAGAACAAAAGATGGAGCTTTAAAAATATTGTTTGGAACAGATACACAAAAGGAAATGTGAAATATATTCTCCAAGGATAAGCAAAACACAGGAGATAGCAGTTGCATTTAAGGTCTCATAGCTTAGTCCTGCATTTCCAATTCCATGATTGCAAATGCTAATTTCAAGGTTAGGAACAAGAAACACTGTAATTCAGTATCTTTCCTTGAAAGACATGGGGGTTTTGTGTTGGCTTTTTTTGTTATTGTTTGTTTTTCCTACCTACTCACCTATACTTTAAATCTACTGAAGTATCAGTAACTTCTAAAGACAGGAGGACAAGACCTCCATCTGACAGAACCCAACAACAAATATCGAGGGAGATATTTCCTGAATTTTTAGAAACACGTTTGATGCTACATTTACTGACCTGCCTGACAAGGCCGGTAATTCTGTGAATTATCAGCAACTACTGGAGAATGCATTTGTGCCAACCAGGTAGCTGACACGTCTGTAAGCTCAAAGGGCTTTGTGGCCAGATGCACGCACATGTTTATCCTGAAGAACAATACATTTGTACACTTTCATTTTAGGTTCCTGGTTCTGGATCACACTGTTTGCTTACTGCCTATTCTAATGCACACTGAATATCTGATGTATTATGAAAGTTTCTCTTGACAGCCTTTTTTAGTATGCCGTGAAACTGCCTTAAGAACATTTCCTTCCAAAGGAAATCTCTATTCATGTTTAATTATCTGCCAAAAATACCTAAAAAAAAATTAAAAAAAAAATCCACCTCGAGCACCCTTGAGCCCTTTGCTTTACAGCAGCTGTAGCTTTTCAAAAGAGGTGCTATGGCCCATGTTATCTTAAGGCATAAGCTCATATATTTCATCTCTTTCACCCCTAGAGTTTGAAACACTCTCAAAGACTTCACAGCTGGAAGCATGGCTGTTGGATATCCTGTATAAAACAGGATTTTTGTCACCATATATTTAAATTAAGGGTTCTGTAGGAAATCCTAACATATATAATTTATTTTCTATTTGATCTGAAGCTGCATACTTTCTTCAGTTCGCAGGAAAGCAGCTGCAGGACAGATGCAGATACATTGTATATCAGACCATGCACATCCACCAATTGAATGGCACCTGAGCAGCAAGCAGACTTATCATGCCTACTCTGTTCTAACATAGTAACGAGTGCAATGCACTCACTGCACATGCCAGGTTTGTGAGCATGGGGATGTAAAAAGAACTAGGTACAAAATTCTGAAAGAAGTTTGTGTTTCGCCATGTAATTCTATTGCTCAAGTGCCAGACATCCCACCCGCAGCATTTAGTCTGACATCACATCCTTCCTAACAAGATAAAGTCACAACTGTTAGGGAGTAAGTATTGAGTATGGGATCTAGATAATGCTAAATTGTAATTCCATTACTGTGGTTTCCATTTTCCTTTTCTTTTTTAATTTTTCTTTTTCTTTTTTTTTTGGTCACATTCAGGAATCACCTGGTTAATATTTTAAATCATAAAGACTGACCTTTTTCCTTCTATCATGAGATACAAAGGTTTATGTGTTGTTTTGGTTGTTGCTGTTGATGGTTTCTTTGGTTGTTTTTTTTGTTTTTTTTTTTAACATAAAAGCTGATTATCCCACAGAGTCCATCAGCTAAAGCTCATACTAAACATTCAAAATGATGAAATTACAAACATAGTACAGTGATTTTTCTCTCAGCCAGACTTATATGTCACCACATCCCACTGCAGATCTAAACCATATCACTCTCTACTTCTCTCCTGCTACTCCATCCACTGAATTCAGCTTTAAGACTCTGCATCCTCACACACCCTTCCCATTCCTACCTGCTTTTCCAACTGCTAGATTAATCTCATTTTTCCAGTTTGTCTTTCAGCAGTGGAATTTCTTTTTCCACCACAAATGTGCAGTACAATCACCTTCACAAAGTCTTAACCCATAGTTTCACCAGCATTTCCCATTCCTTCCAGCCATAGCAGTCAGCTCAAATCACACTTCTTGCAGACCTGTCTGTAGAGTTCCACAGAGAATAGGAACAGTGAACTGAATACTAACTTTAATACAGGAAAAGCACCCAGTCACAGTAGTTCACAACACTGCTGCAGCAACACTTGTAGCGGCATGGCTAACAGCGCAGGAGAGGGCAGCCCGTGATAATCTAAGGGATCACTATAACTAAAAGAAATTTTTGTGGAACTACGTGCTCAAGCACTGGATTGACATTTTTACAGGATTTGCCTCATTAATAACATTCTGTTCATACCTAAATGACACTATAGATCTGTCCTCATGTCCCCAGCCTTGTGAAAGGGCATGAAGAAAAAAAATCTTTGAAATATAACCACATCTCTTAAGAGAAGAAACACATTTTACAGTTGTGGCACTATCTGTAAAGCCACGTAAAAGACTTAGCCATGATCAGCACGCATTTCACTCACATTATCTAACCTCTCCATAAATTGTTGAATTCATCGTGGCACCTTTACAATCTATTATTTTTCATGCACTGTTAGACTTGCAGACAATGTTCACTAAGTCCTCCTTATGAGGTGACAGGAATGAGGATTTGACTGAAACCACGCCACTGTAAAATTGTTTCAAAATGGAGGCTCACTATAGAGAGATCTATATCCACAACAAATAAGATTCTGCTGAAAGAGCAGAAGAAATCGTGCTGCATTTAACCACCTTGCCAACAACACAATGAGATACAAGTATGCACGTAGGTTGCTCTGGAAGTAATGCTTCCATTTATTTCCATGGAAACTACACCAGCTACAAAAAGCACAATAACGCTATTTGATAAATTCTAAACTACAAAATGCTCTTTTTCAACACAGTCACTACAATTAGCTGTGCATTTTCACCAGCCATGAACAAGAGCCTGCATGCTGTGCTCACAAAAAACTGCACAGCCATTTAGAACATGGCTTGCCTTTCACATTGTTGTCACCACTGCTGAAACGCTCCACCCACCACCTCATTGCTCACAGCCACTGTTCAGTCTCCATGAACATTCAGCAAGCATCTCGATGAATGTCAATGAGTGCCATTTTTTCAACAGGGAAGAATTCAATTCCACACCCTTGTTTCATAAGCACTTCTATGCCAGATGTCATTTTGTAAGACTGTCTCTCTGCTGCCATCTGTCACACAGCAGCAAAATGTAATGGAATATTGGTGGGAAGGTTCAACCTCTACTGCCATATCACCAACAGCATAAAATAGGATGCATTACTTTTGGAACAGCCCCCATAAATTAGGTAAACTCAGCAAGACTGCTCTGGAATTTATTTATTAAATGAACTTTGCTACACTCCATTACTATAAAGCCACAATATCCTTATATTATGAGTGGAAAATGTCAGAGCTTAAGGAATTCAAAAGTGAGATTGTATGCAACCAAACAAAAGTATATAGGGAATAAATGCATTCCTATGAGTAAGTTCCCACAGGTCCAAGAAGAACTCTAATAAAATTTCAGTTTGCCCCGTTGTGAAGCAGTATTCTGGCTTCTCGTATAATAGTTGTGCTTAATCCTGGCTTTTAAAGATTTGCTAGAATATAACATTCCAGCACTACAATACAAACTTTAAAACAAGATGTGATTCTAAAAATGTTCTTAAGTAACATTATACAACATCCATTCACAGGAGGACAAAATTAGTATTGTGCCCCTTGTTTTACTGCCCTCTCCAGCTCAGCTGTACTTCTCTTAAAAGCACCTCAGATTGCAGCCTCGTGTCTGACAGGTTTTTAATGTCTTCTGTGCATTCTGATCCTTCTTTCAAGGGTAACAAGAATGTTTGGGAAAAACAACCAGTTCTGGACATCAGCACAGTGAAAACACTTTAACACAACAGAAGAACATTATCTAGGAAAAAAAAAGATTGCTAGCCGTTATAATTAAATTCTAATTTTCATTGTATTTGTGTTCTTCTTCATGTGATGGTAGGAAAACATTTAAAATACGTAAGGAAAACCTGTACTCACAATTTTAAGTCTAAGGTACAAATCAAATCACGTGATCTAAAGACTGACAAAAGAAGTGTTTGAAACTAGCCCACCAAAACAATCTAAAGGATTACATTATCCATTCCTTGACTGCTCTAGTAGTTCCATATTTGTAAGCCCTAGCTAGAAAGAAAAAACTAATTCACAAAGAATAATATGTTTTCTAAACAACAATTGTATCAAACCATAGATATTATTGGTATACATGCCTGGGGCTCAGCTCTCAAGTAATGCCTCAGAACGAAAGTAAACAGGATCATTAAATTTATAGGACCTTATTGCCATTGAAAGGGTTCTGTAATTCCCAACCCCATTCCCAGACACATATTCCCACTCCTTCCACTGCAGTAGATTTATTATTTACGTAGACAGTGAGCCAGTTCTACTTCTTTGCTGTAGAAAACTGCATGCAACAGCAGGGTTAGACTCAGCAGCAACAAACAGCAGAGGAAGGGAGGGAAAGAGAGCGCCCCTTCCAATGACTAAGGGCAGTTAAATCACATAGTCTGTACTGTCCTCTTTTTTCCCCAAAGAAACTGCTATAAAAAGAAAATTACATACAAATATTTGACACATTTGGACTTTCTGTGCTTTGACTTCTCAGTGCTAAAAATCTCCCCACGCAGCACCTGCCATTCATCTCCAGCTCTGTGTGCACTTAGTTCTTTGTGTTCCTGTAAGTAAAATGCCTTACAGTACTTGGCCTAAGATCACAGAACACCCGAGTTGGAAGGGGCCAATGAGGATCATCGAGACCGACCCCTCAGATCTCTTCTTTTCGCACAAATCCTTGTACAAAACAACCAGGCTTGTCCTGAAACAACTTAAATCTCAAACCTGTATGCTATGCTGTATTTGTTGGCTAAGGATAGTTTCTAAAATAAAGAGTTCTGGAGTCAGTATCTCCCTAGTTTTGAACATTTAAGACACACTATACACTTCACCTACTTTTGCATGTAATCTATTGAAATGGGATCCCAAAGCTGATCTGGATATTCCTGTAAGAAAAAACACTTTAAAATAAACTTCCTTATACAGAAATAAAAATGACATCTTCCCCAAACTTTCAGTAAATGATAAAAAATAATCTATTTCTACCTACTTGATATGTAGCAATAAAATACTGCTACTGTATCAACTGACCAAAACTACTCCCCACCCCTCTTATGTCAAAGGAAATGATAAAATTTCAGATATTTGGCATTTTTTCCTACATTGTTATCAAACTTTGGTAGAAATGCAGCATCCCCTAGTGTTCATTTATTTCACTGGAAAGAAAAAAAAAAAAAAAAAAAAAAGAAAGTACGTTCAAATAATCACAAATCTAGAAAATGCCACTCAAAACACTTTTTGTAACAGCACTCAGTATTCATTTCAAGATTTCGGCAAAAATGCTTCACTAGTTTTCCTAATAATCACAGGAAGTCTGAGGGTAACATTTCCTCATGCAACAGAGATGCTGATTGTTCTGTAGCAGCATGAAGAGAGGTAGAACATGTTAAAACCCATTGTGGTAACAAAACCAAGACCAAGGCAGATTCATCCTACACTGACTTGCCTGATTCTTCCATCAGCGGTTGCCACTCTGAGCCTCCAAAACAAACCTGGTAGCTATGTTCAGTTGTTTCCTAGTGAGGTAAGCATGGAACAATCTGTCCTGTACTGTGATGGAAGACAAGAACTTACACACCTCTTATTACTCTAAGGCACACTCTTCCGCTGGCCACATCTATTTGAAACCATTGCTAAGTCTCATTCCATACATGCTTTTGCCATGTAAGCTATAGTTAAATATCCAGTCCTATGTAAACAAACCTTTATTGACGCCTCTTTGATCTCATTAGAAATATTTCTTCCCAACCTTTCTATCTCCCTGGCTGTTGTACACAGCAAATGATTAAGCTGGGATAAGCCAATTTCATAATTTTTTTAAGGAAAAAATAAAGCAACAGAACTTAAATAAGAAAGTTACGATTATACTGTTCAGTTTTGCTCTCTGACACAGTGACAGTGGCAAGAGATTTGGTTTTAGACAAAAAGTAAAGAACATAAAGTGTTTTTTTTTCTTTCCCTTCTGTTTTGCAGTTTGGGTTATACAAACTTTATTTACAGGAACATTAATTCCATGCAGATTCTACTTCCTAATTCGGGGTTTTAATTTAATACTCTAAATCTCTATGTCTTCTTCAAAACTTTGTGGTTTATTGCATTTCAGATGTGAAACAGACCAACAATGGAATAAATCTTTTTTTTAACCCAATTTAGGATACTTGCTGCTAGGTCATTCCGCGTCTAACCAATACCAATGTAATATGTTGACACACTACTTCATAGACATTAGCTCAGCAGATTTCCAAGAAAACATAATATATATTTATAAATATCAACTTGGTGACAACAATCTTCAGAAATCTAGAAAAAATAAGAGTGCTTTTCCAACCAGATTAAAAAAAAAAATCAGACTTAAAAAAAAGGGTTTAATTTAAATTTCAATTATTTCTAGTCATCAGTTTTTCCTTGACAGACTACTTAACTTATCAATGTATTAATGAAATATTAGTCTTTGCATTGTAGGGTCATCTATTGAAATGTCAGTTTAATAGCTTATTACATAAAACCCTAGGGTGAAATCCAGGTCCTATTATCTCCAGTGATGCCACAGTTTCACCCAGAACATTCATCTGTTTTTATAATGCATGGAAATTACAGTCTTTCAAGGACAATAAAATCTGTTCTAGGCAAATTAAAAATTATTAATGTATCTAAGCCCTTCTTGTGTCTGTTGAGGAAGAAGTGAACAGTAACAATTAATAGAAATGTTAAGTTGACAGAAATATTACAGGGAACCAGAAGTGTTTTTCCAACCAGCACTCTCATATTTAGTTTTGATTTGTCTGTTTTCCTGTATTACTGTTACTATTCCGCAATCCTCAATACCTTTTTACTCTGTCCACTTAATAAATGCTAAAGACATGAAAGGGAGAATAAAATATTTTCCCCTGTAGATGACAAGGTAAATTTAGTGTTACTCAGGCTTGAGTGACCTATTTGGAATATAAAAGGGAAAAGGTTCAAAAGAAGCGTGTGTATTCTCTCTTCCTTTTGAGCACAAACATCCAAAAGCATACTGAAATTCTGTTTTCATGCTTCCTTATGAATCACAAGATGCATGAAAAAGACTGTAAAAAACACGAGCCTCTTCACTCCTTATTTAAAACATATGCTACGTTCAAGCCAAAATAGCAAACTTAGATAATATCAGGTATCTGAAGTTAATGGATCTGGAACAAAAGTAAGGTTTTAGTTTTAAGGACAGCTCTGTAAACAAGTAAGATATGCTGGTTTTGCAGTGCTATTACTATGAGATCGTATAGGCATACATTCTCAATGCATAAAGATCAAATTGCATCAAGACTGGACAAAGGCTTACTCGGAAATAATGCCTAAATTGTTCTAGAAACCTACCAATCAACCTAACAAATCTTCTAACAAAGATTTATAAGCCAAGTTGGATGGTGCTTATCTTATGCACACAACAGATTCTGCTTCCAAAATTTCTATTTAGGTCTTAATAGCAAGTAACACATGTTTTTGGTTCTGTTAAAAGCCCTGCAAGCTTTCAGGCCCTCAGTCTCCCAAAGGTAAACAGATATGACTTCTAATAAATGATCAGGATTTTTAAACTGGATTTACTTACCCCATGACAATGAGTTTTTTCTTCACTGGATTTACTCAAACTCTGAATTAATTCATCTTGTTTAACTGAAGCATAAAATAAAGGAGTCATTCTCAGTTACTTCCAAGTAGGTAAGCAGATTTCAGGTTGATTTCTACAGTTCTGCAAAAGATACCGATTTCACTTTGCTTTCTACATACTAGAATAACAAATTAACAAAACTCAATTTCTTAGGAGGAGGCTAAGTTTTTTGTTTGTTCATTCATTTAGATGTTTTTTTCCATTAAGAACGCCTATGTTTGCTAAGCTCATTTATTTAAAGGACAGGTCAATTAAAATGACCATGTGGGGTTTAGGTTGTACGTGTCCACATATAACACTTAAGAAGTAGAATCAAAGAGGTAAAGAGAACTTGGGTCATTAAATCCAGGACTCAGAGCTTAAATAACAAAAATGCAGAACTATAAACCAAGCAGAGAAGTTAATAGTCAGAAAAATAAATATACTGCCCTTATGCAGATCCATCTAGTTATCTCAGTTTACAAACATTAAGTAACATAAATTCTGAAAAGATACCTCAGAAAACTAACTGTAAGCAACAGAAACATGGAGTTCTGCTGATCTTTCTTATACAGTGCTACAAGGAAAAGGGTTTACTCATTTGTCAGAGCTCAATCTCTAGAGTGCTGAAAATGTTATAACAGTCAGAAGCGATCACCTCACTATTTTAACATGACCCTGTCATCAAATACCAGAGGAGAAAAAGAAACCTGGGCCAAGGGGGTCTTAAGAAGTAAAACAGGGGTCTGCATCATGTCTTTATTTTTCTTGCCTCCAACACACAATGTTTTGCAGAAAAAAAACATAGGTTCAGGGTTTTTGTCAATTGAAATAATTACTTTAGACAACAAGGATCTTAAGCATATGGCATGTATCTATGTAAAAAAAACTTAAGCTAATATGTACAGAAGTCACCAGACAGCTCTTGGGGCATGAACACTAGTTGAACATTACTGTAAATTATCGTATCTGATCATCTCATTAAAGCTCATGGTCTAAATCTGCCCTAAAACTCACTGTGCTAAAATAATGTAATTACTGGATTAATTACAAATTTTAAATTTGATTAAAAACATATATATATTAAAAAACCCCTTACCTCCTCCTAAAAGAAAACATGCCTCTATGTAAGAGACTAAGTAATTGATGTTATCTGTTCCTAAATTGCTTTAGCTTTCCTTCAAAATACAAATTCAAACAATATTGCTTGTTTGGAACTTCTGTGAGTATAAGAGCTGAAATTTATGCAATAAAACTACATAAAATCTACCAATGTCAAAGCTGAATGAAATAAGAACTTAAAAACCCTACATGTAAGCATATTTAAAAAAAAAAACCCAAATCCCTATGTAAGAAAAGCATTCAAATCACCTTTCTTGCTCTGAGGCAGAGCAAAATGAATGCTTAAAAATGCACCAGGTTAGTACATTTTGGGCTATGAAAGCACAGTGTACGTCCACGGTTTTGGGTTCTCACGTCTTTGATCGTTCCCTGCCCTTTCTTTAGTGCATGGCAGAAGAGAAGGTTCTGCTGGGAATCACGGCCACC
This sequence comes from Alectoris magna, assembly GCA_030625065.1. NCBI lineage: Eukaryota > Metazoa > Chordata > Aves > Galliformes > Phasianidae > Alectoris > Alectoris magna. The sequence continues at coordinate 8,156,424 of CM060576.1, read as the reverse complement.
TGTCAATATGTAACTACAGCAAATAGCAACAGAAAGCAAACTCTACACACTCAAGTTTTAGCGAGTGTCACACTTTTTTTTTTTTTTAATGATTCATTTTTCTCCTGCCGTATTCCAGCAGACGACCCATCTCCACGCTCTTAAGACCTCAGAACGTTCCGAACCCACTCTCTATATTAAAAAAACAATATTCTACTGATTCTAGAACTCGTGAGGAGAGCTGACGGCCCAGCGCACCTCGCACACTTCCCAAGACCAGAACCGCCTCAAGCGCGGCCTCCACAGCACGAAGCCGCCTCAGCACTCACCGCGCCTCACGCACAACCCGCGCCCGCTAACGGTACTCAGCGACGGGCGTCAGAGCGACCCCACCCACCGGGGCCGGGAGACCCCGCATCACTTACACCAAACCCGCCTCCAGCCCCGCGTGCCCAACTGCCTGTGAAACACCCACCCCCTCCGAGCCCGCTCTTCCAGTCCTCCTAATGGTTCGCTTCTGGTGCTGTCAATCGTTTTCTTCTTCAGCTTGGTTGGTTAGAGCTCGAAAGGGGGCAAGCGTTGGGCTGGTTGTGTTTACAGCGTGCAAGATGAAGCCGGCTGGGGGAGGCGGGGGGAAGTGCTGTTTCTTTTAGCTGGCCGGCTCCCTTCTCCTCAGAAAAAAATAGCAGCCCGATCGTTCTAAGCCACGAGTTCGTCATCCAGAACCATGCGGCCGCCGCGTCCCGCCTGGCGCTGGGCCTCCTGTTGGAGCTCGTGTTCGAGGTACCGCGCGGCTGAGTGGCCCGGTAGTGCTGCAGGGCGGCCGCGCCCTCAGTGTCCCGCACAGGAGCCAGGAGTTGCGCCGTGCGGCCTCGCTGTTTGGGGTCCCACCTCACTTCCTCCTCCTGACTGTGCCCGGGGGGTCACGGCCTCGCTTCTTCTTCAGTACTTGGAAAAGTTTCAGCGTGCCCCGTTAGTTGAGTAAGAATAGCAATCGCATCGTTCGGAACTAAAAGTAACATTAAGTTCTGAGAGAAAATACTTATTTGCAGGTGCTTATTTATTTATTTTAATCTTGGCCCGCTTCTAGAGACGTTGAGGATACACAACGAGTAAAGTTGAGCAATTGTGATGTACAGGTGATTTTCTTCTAAGTGGTAGACAAATCCAAGGTTGAGGTGTAATAAATTGTGTTATCTGTAGAGGAGTACAATATAAAAATTAACATATGAACTTAGGATTGAAAAAAGTAGTAAGGGGCTGTGAGAGCTTAGGTGATAAAAGCTTCCAGGAGTGAAAGCGTGTGCCTGCTGCTGTGATAACATCAACCCAGTTTGGGATCCTAAGGGGAACCTTTTATCTACCTTCGTACATATTACTTTTAACATGATATTACCCAGTGTCTTTTTACTGTTTAAAACAAGTATGTTTGGGGGAGTTCAGTCTCTGAATTCCACTTTTTGTAGCTCAGCTTTGTGTGCAACACAAAGGTTATATCTTTAATTTCAAGCACTGAAGGGATACTTTTTTCTTTTCTAATCAATGCTTTCATTGCATTTTATGCTTTCTGTGATTTCAGCTGCAGCTGTCAATGACAGGCTTCCAAATCCAAGCCATGATACTGCAGGCATTGGATGCTAGCAAGCAAAACAAAGTGTAACCAGAAATTTTCACTCTATTAAGTGATCTGTTCATGCTTGCATAGTATTATGTTAAATGCAGGGTTTTCTTTTCAGAATAGCTTTCATTTGTTCCTATTCTCAAGGCCATATAGAAAAATAGTAAGTGTGTTGAAGTTAGAAATGACCATTATAATGCTGTAAATGGAATTATAAGAATTTCCTTAAGGGAAACTCTTAAACATAAGACTGTTTGTCTGTCTTACTTTAGTACTGCTGAATATTATAAGATCTGTTGACATGTGTAAGAAGATTCACTGATTATAGCGAATGGAAGTGAGGCAGTTAGAAGTTACATATAAAATTTTTCTTTCTTTCTCCTCTGGCAAACGATATAGATTTCTGTGTGCCCAATACTGCTCCTTTTTGACAACAGTGATGCTTGTATTCTGAATAAATGTTTCTTCACAGAGGCAGGATTGCTGCTTTTGATGGTGATGCCGGTTTACCCTGTAGTGTCTTGCAGTTGATTTTGTATGCCAGAAAAAGGGGGTGCATACTTTGTTGTTTTTTTTTTTTTTTTTCCTTCACGAGAATTAATTTTCAAAGCACTCTTAAGGATTATGACTATTTACTTCTTCATTTCATGGCCGCATTGCAGGTGTGCTGAGGTGATAGACCGCCTCAGTCTTTGCAACAGAGGACTTTTTGCATTGTTGTGCCACTCATTTGCTTAGTAGTTGGTTAAATGAATGCTTGTTTTGTATACTCCTGAATGTTTTTCATTACGCTTTGAGAAACTGGCTTATGTAACACCTGATGAAAATAATTTTGTTGTTGTTGTTTATACTTGTTGTAATTCACGTTTATGAAGATCAGCTTAAGTGAACATGTAAAAGACACGATAACATATTCCCTTCCCTTACATCAGTTTTCAGATGATTCCTTTTGTCCTTCTCTGATTTATAACCTAGATAACTGACTGCTTGCAAATGTAATAAATGCATTTGCTATTGGCAGCGTGAGATAACTTTGTATTGCATTATTTGCAGCAAAAGAACAAGTTACTTGTTTTCCTCTTCTACTTATGTCCCCATGTCATAGTTTACTACTTTATCAGTTAGATCAGCAGAAGTGTTTGTTTTTGAAGTTGTGCAAGCTGGCTAATTAAATGTTTTCGGTTAAACTAAGCAAACATATTTACCTCTTATTGCTCAGTTGTAGGGTCATACAGTAGTCCAGATTGTTAACAGTTCTTCTGCCACAGCTAAGGGCTAGAAATGCCGGAGTACGGGAATGGGCAGAAATTATTAGGGACGTAGGGCTGGCTGAATTTTGTGTTGGGTTTTTTAAACTAGTTTTGCCACTAGAGAAACATAATGTAGAGGTGTACTGTTAGTTACTTTGGATTGGTTACTTTATAGCTTAGAAAGTACTTGATTTTTCTTGCTTGATTTATCAGATAAAAATTCATGAGTGAGTCTTACAGTTCTACCGTGACAGTTTGAATATTCAATTTGTTTATAAGGACACTTAGCCAAAAAGGTGATGTACTGGCTGTCTTGCAAGGTGAAACTTTTCATCTGAGTTAATGCAGTCTCATAACTTTTGAAATAAATAAAACCCCCTGACACTTCTAAACACTTTAAAATGTTGTTTAGTAGAACAATGAGTACTTTGATCCTTAGCTGAAAGGACTTAATTCAAATCCTGACCCTATGTAGCAACTGTTAAAGGAATTGCAGCAAGGTGAACCTTTACATTTGTTAGAGATGAGTAACAGTTTGGGGACCCCTTTGAAATAAATCATCTGAGGGAAGACATTTATTGATGGCATAATCATCTACTTTGGCCTATTCTATTATCTTGTTTGTTTGAAGAATCTGATTCCTTTTTCTTTCCTTTTAAAATTTTAGGCCACAGCCAAGTACGCCGTCATCTCTATTACTGTGCAGTACAGTGTCACCTATGCTATTGGTGAGATAAATAAAATCTGTTCTGTTTTTGTGTAATAGGAAAGCTCAACTATTTAAAAGTTACCTTTTTTTCTCCTTCTCAGAACTTCACTTTTATAGTACAAATATCTTACCAGTGTTGGAGCAGCATCAGGTAAAAATCTCCTGTAGCAGTGACAAAAGTAAAATCCATTTGTAGATACCAACTTGGTTCTGATGTGACCTCTTCATAGGGTTTGCTTTTGTGTATGGCTGCATATAAATAGTGTGATCAAGGTATAGTTTCCTTTAGTATTAAAAGAAGGTTTGGTTGAGTTTTGCACCAGAAACATCTGAGGTCTTGACTCACAAATATGTTGCTAGTGAGTATCTCTCTTGAGAAGTAGTGCAGGCAGGAAGAGCATTTGATACGCAATTGCTTGTTCATTGGTAAAATATAAGCAAATATATTAATATGAATAATTTGGAAAGAATATACATATTTAATTAAGTGTATGGACAGCTTCACTTCATACCTTTCAGACCTTCTGGAAATATTGTTCTGGAAGTACATGAAGCCAATATGCTATCTGGCAAATATAGAAGAATTTAACCTGAAAACTAAACAGTCATTCAGATGAAGGCAATGAAAGCTTGAAAATTCATCTTCTAGCATGAGACTGATTAATTTTAAGATAATGTTTGAAAGCAGCTAGAAATCTTATTACTTTTTCATCATGAGCTCATCAGTTAACACTCACCCTTAATGCTTACTGCCTGTACGTGTGAGGGATTTTGAATCTATGTGACTTTTCATTCACAGACTGCTTGGCAGAAGGGACTTTAGTCACACAATTTCCTATCAGCTGTTGAAAGCTATGGTCAAGACTCCTTGATAAGCATGACTGTTTTTATCAGTATGCTTGCATACAATTCCTATTCATTTATTGTGTGACTTTGCCTTGGGTAAAGCTGTCTGTTGCATCTGTTTCCTGTGGTATGAAGATGTAAATTGTTTTAATAACAGACTTATGGGGAAAATGTAGGTACAGATTTGCAGTCGGTTAATGAATAACTGAAACTTTTATCTAACTATCTACACAATCTTAAATCTCTTTGGGACTACCTGTCTGGGTGCTATTTGTCTAACGCAGGCCTGGATGATGTGGATATCTATAAATTTTCAGCTGAAGAAATGGAAATAGCATATTAAGAATCAAATTCCATAGGAAAAAAAACAATTAAGAACAAACCAACAAAAAAGGAAGTGAGCAGAGGTTGGTGGCATAATAAATATTTACAGAAATTATATATTTTTAAGTTCTTTCTAGTCTGAATGTTTTCATACAAGATGTCTTATCTTTCTGTGAAAACACAAATGTATCTTCTGATATTCTTATATTCCCAACCCAAGCCATTCTGTGATATGTAGAGAATATTTACAACATAATAGCTTCTTCAAAATTATGATCTTCTCTAATTGCTAACAGGATATCACACAGAGCTAACCATATTTAGTGTTACGTTCGGGTGGTCCTTGGGGTTAGTGCTGTCACTGAACTTTGTGTTTATCTAAATGTGAGAAATAGTTCAGGAAACTGATCTAGTGTTTGTTTTTTTCCTATTTGAAATCTCTCTTTTACAATGCCTCAGAACTGTTTGATTTCTCTTCATGAAAAGACTGTCACCTGAAATCCCTTCCGTATCTTATCTATTCTGTTCCTGATATGTTTCAGACTATTAAAATTCAGTTTGTTTTCTTGTTCTTCTCAATAAAGACATGTTATATAAAGAATATCAGATTTATTGAAAAAGAACTCCAAAGGAACATCCCAGTTACTGGCAAAAGACGATTAGTGGAAAAAGTATTTTTAATAAATGACAGTATATGACTTTCAAATCCCAGGATTTTGTCACTTGGGAGTGATAAAGATTCTATGAAATTTCATATTTCTGTTAGCAGATATACATGTATATAAATATTGAGTACAGTGTCAGCATATGGCTGTTATACCTTTCTGAAATTAATCTGTATGTGTTAGTTTCTACCAAGAAAGGTTAAATCCCTTCGTGTTCAGATTACCAGCTGAGTCAGCACCATGTGAAATCAACTGGAACATTTCAGACTGTAACATTGTTTTTCCTTATCATTACAGAGCAGCCTTTCTGCAGATGCATTTATTTTTCCTCTTTAGACTCGTGGACTGTTTTCTCCCAGTGAATAATTTCATTGCTTTTTCTGCATTATAGTATAGAAATTAGTGCAGTTCTTAAGTTTCCAAGAGTGCTATAGTCTGGAATGGCAGATAGAGTATTGTAGTTTGATTTTGCTTCAGCTGAGCAGAACAAAGAGCAGCACATGGCTCTCATTGCAGAGGTGGGAAGATGTTCTACATGTTTATTGGTTATTTTTAAATGCAGAAGTTCTCACAGCTGTAGAAAGGCTTTAAACAAGAGCTTGGGTTCCACTAAACCTGTAGTTCAGCTGTAGGCTTTAGCCATGTCATTTTTCTAGCCTGCTTGAAGATGAATAGACTCCTCTTGTCCTCCCTAACTCTTTTAAGATGAGAATCCATGTTCATTTGCAATTAATGTATCTGAGTGGTTAGGTATGATGTGCTTGGGTTCACAATAACATAGGAAAAGAATATAGACTTCAGGTCATTAAGAATGGAGAGTTGTGTAGCTGGTAGTCAAACACAGTTTCAGATTTAATTGGCAAAAAGCAGACTAGGAGAAGTTAAGTGTACTGTATGGTGTTTATACACTGGTTGTTCCATCTGACCCTCTACGGATTCTTTTCATGCTTAAACAAAAAATATAAAATGCAGAGAATTTCTAGAAATAATTTCCACGAAAGTTTGTGAAAGTATAGCTTAAGAGATTTCATTCCTGAGTGTTCAGTCTGTGAGTGGCTGATAAAAGTCTAAATGCAACTTAGGCCTCGGGAAGTTCCAGAAGTTTTTCTGGAACCTGAGAGACGTTATGTTGGTAGGACTTCTCTTTATTTGGTACAGTTTTGATATTCCTCATTAAGCATCTGCTACTTGATACTGCTGGAGAAAGGAGAGTAGACGTAAGAACAGGAATCAAACAAAAAGTTGCTTTTAATGAGCTTTGTACAGTCAAAGTTCTTAAACGTTTTAGGTGCCTAGCTTTAAGTAAGTTGCAGCTGAAGTAAATACTTAGGCTTTTATTTTACTTTTTTTTTCCTTTGGTTTAATTTCTGTGTTTTTCATGTGAAGCTGAATTATATTTCTGCATACCGCATTTTAATTTTCTGTATTTATAATTGCAACTATCTGTGTCAGTGGAGAAGCAAAATTATAAAATAGAACGTAACTTAGAATAAGAAAATCAAAACCAGTATGAGACACAAGTCAGTATCAAAAAACATTTGACAGGAGACTGTTAAAAAAATTGACTCTGTAAAGCTATTATGTGATTTTTACTTTTATTTTTTTAATTATTTAGGTGGGTGCCATCAGTTTGTATTTTAAAAATATTTTTGCTAACAACCCTAAATTTGTTAGAGGGTCCTCTTTGATCTAGCTTAACTTAGTAGGCATGTTCAAATTTCACTTAAGTTTAACAGTGAAAATGGGCAAGGAAATATTTTGAACTTCTGTCTCTGTGGTCAGAATTTGGTACATTTCTGTAATATTTGTACTGCAGCCACTTCAGGATGCAGAGTCCAAGCTGTTTGTTTATATGTTTTTACAAAGTTGATATTCTGCAACAGAAAGTTCCTACAAGGTCTGTTGGTTACCCCTGCACCTCCCTGAAAGGTTGGTTGTTTTTTTTTTTAATGTCATTCCTCTTAAATGGAGCAAGAGGTATGTCTGCAATCTGTATAGCACGGTAAGTCCACTGAAAGCATTCAGAGTAAGTTCTAAAAATGCCAAAAGTTGTTTAGGAGCTGGAGTTCAAAGCCATTTCTAAACACTCAATATTGTGGAACGCTGTGTAATTATGTAAGTAAATAATATCGTTATGTTTTAGACAAGTAAGTTGGGGTAAAGGAAGCAATATTTCATCTGTACTTGTTCCTTATTATTAGAATGGGCTGCTACATCTACTTAAATTGAAAGCACAGGTTTGTTGCCTTTCTTGCACCGCCTGAATGTTGTCTTTCACCACAAAAGGTTCCAATAGTAAGAGAAATGGGTGAAAGAGCCCTGATATTGTCAAGGAGAAAATTTTAGCTGTAAGCCTTAGTAGCTGGAACACATTTACTGAGCGGAACAAGAGTAATGTTTACAAACAGCATTGTTGTAACCATTTCTTTCAGTACAGTAATCCTCTAGCATGTAGAGTCACTCCACTTTGAAACCAGCGGTATTCCAGTTTATTTTAATGAACGTGTGAGTGGCCAATTGCAACAAATATACTGGTTTTTAATTCCTATTAAACTGCTGTTTTCGTTTCAGTTGATTTGTCCTTTTTCTTATTAACCAATTGGAGTGTTAAAATGCATTTTTATTTAAGAAATCATGAAAATGTAACTCCATTAGTTGTTGTATAAGCTAAAATTATGCTTTAGTGAAAATTTGCTTTAAAAGTACGATCGGTTTGCTGAAGCACTACAGTGTGTATTTCAGAGAAGATTTTGTTGTCTTTTTAACATGAAATCAGCATGAGCTGTTTTCTATTTATGTAAGCTTCTGATTATTCGCTTGACAAGATACTGATATGGAACACTTCCTCCATTTTATTTAAAAGAAAAAAAAAATATTATTCTTTGATGTATTACCAATACTTCTCATTTAACTTTGTAATTTTGTTTAACTTTGTTGCCATTAAATCATCTTTTTATTTTATTATGCTAATTCAGTTACTCTTAGTAGTCTGGTCAGTTAAGCAGATTAGTGACACAAAATGAATTGGTAGTCTAGGAATGGGGTACGTATGTAGTCTGGAGTGGTTAAAAATAACCAACCAACCATCCCACTCTCATACTCCCATTCTTCAACATTTTTAAACATTTCCTATCAGTGTTGGTTTTCTTTTTATTCTTATTTAATGCCAGAATAACTGTTCTCTTCCATCTGTGGTAATTTTAGAGACTCTTGTTCATGAGATAGTCTCTCCAGCTTTAGTCAAGCAGGCTGCAAACCATTACTTTATGGAAAACATTAAAAAAATCAGCAATTAAAGTGAGTTAAAATCTTACATTCATCAAGAAGTGCCAGTTTGTCCCTAGAAAACCTGGTTGTAATGGGACAAACAAATAAGATTCTGCTTAATCTGATTACGTCAGGGAACCCTAAAATACAACTTTGATGAAGATATATATTCATAAATATAAAATCCAAAACTCAAGTTTTGTTTGGAAGGGTTGTTTCTCTTCTTTTTGCACTGTTTCTAATTATTTGGTAAGGAGAAAGGGATGGAAGGCTACTTCTGTCCTGGAGTAGCACTGGAAAATGTTGTAGCCTATGAAGGATATTTTTAATGGGGATGTTCTTATTGTTTCCTTGCAAAGCACTTAAAAATAATAGTAATAAATCCTATTAATGGGTGGAATGGAAAGAAATCTAAGCTGACATAGCCTTTCTTATAAAGAGGTCTTGTTGATCAGTGTCTTTTATTTTTGTCTCTTAGGAGAGAACAATTAAATGTGAGGAAAATGTCCAGTTTCTCCAGCACAATTGATTTTCTAAACAGAAAATATCTTGAAAATTTCAGGAGACAGATCAGTTTTGTAGAGCGATTCCCATGTGAAAGAGAGAACATTTTTTGGAGAAGAATAATAGATGTTGGAAAATGATGACCAAGTGAGTTATGGCAGCATCTAAAATGTAAGCCATGAATATTTCTCTAGGTGCGTAATCAATTAGGCTTTTTTTAACTGAGAAATTATTGGAATTGGGTTTAATTAAATTATTGAATTACATAAATTAACCTCAGTGCATATATCTTAGTATATTTTTGGGCCAAATGTTAAATACATTTAGGCTTCTAAAGACTGCTTTAAGAAGAAAATGTACCAGCAGGTGGAGCAAATAGATAAAAATATTATATGTTACAGTTGTACAGCTACATTTATGAAGATGATCTTTTAAGATAAGTACAAGAATTTCAAGGGGTTTATTAATTTTTGTAGAGCATCACATTTTAATGAAAAGTGAAGGCATTTTATCACTATATCCATTGTATAATGTGAGAGCTAACTTTGAAGTTGTTTCTGTTTATAATTGGAACAACAGAAATTGAAAATTAAAAGAGGGAAAAAAACCCACAGTGTTTGTACTGTACTGACACACGAAGTTCTGATTAGTGCTGAGGCTAAGATGTTAGATGCAGTGTAAGTGTGATTCAAAGACATTGTGATCTATATGTAAGAAATATGAAGAATATGTAGGCTGCCCAAATGAAAAAACAGCACAATTCCAGCGTTACTGCATACTATCACTAACTCATCACACCCTGCTCACTTCTTGTGCATGCCCTGATGAATGCTCCATTGTAATTCACAGTGGAAGAAGAGAAAATCCTACAGGAAACATTACTTGAAAGAAATAGAATTGTTAAGCAGCAGAGCTTGTGCTTTCAGGAGATGCGACAGGACCTCATTTCATTAAAGGTATCCTAACAACATGAATTATTTCCTCTTGTTGATATCGCGATAAGGAATCTCCCTCTACCAGTTGGTTAAAATTGAGTTCACAATTAGAAACACACATTTATAATTTTGAAGTTCTTGTGTAGTATAATGATAAGGTAAAATCGAAGGTCAAATTTGTTTGTTTGTTTTTCTCAGAATTTGAGCATATTTGAATTTGTTTCATCTCTAGATTTGCTTGGCTTTCTAATATTTATTTTAGAGATAGCTGAAGACTCACATAGTAATAGCAACTTACTCATAGGTGCCCAACGCTAGTTTAATGTTTTTATTTAGGAATTATGGGAAGGCATACTTAACTGCTTCATTTGTTGTTCCATCTTGAGTACCAGTTGTGCCTATGGTCCTGTAATGAACTCTGTATGAGGAGATGGCAGGACTTAAGCCAGTTCTATCATCTCGTGCTATAAATTTCAAAATGAAAAGGGCCTTTTCCCATAGCTGCTTTGAGTAGCTGACACTTACGTTCTCCACACTGCTCATTCCAGTCTGGAAAGTTTTAAATTCTGGTTCTAAAAAAAGTATTGAAAATTGAATGTAAGACTTCTGCAAGCAGGTTGGGCCATAGGGAGGTGACACTGTAGGTCCCTGTCCCATCTCTCCTTGCCCCGCTGCCTTACAGATGCCCAGTGAATGCTGCTGTCACTTATTTTGAGAACCGTGTCTCCGTATAGCTCAAGTAGAAACTGATGCTATTTATGTTCGTTTTAACTTCATTCCAATCTGTTTGCATTATATTGAACATTCGCTTCAACAGACGTTGTTTTTTTCCCTGTTGAAGCGGAGCAGATTGTGCTTGGTATAGCAAGTCCTCCACAAACATTCAGTAGCTGTGATTGAGTGCTGCGTGCAGGACCAGCACCTTATTGCATTTTAATCCTTCACACATATGAAATACTTATATTAAATCCTGCCTCGGTGTGACTTTCCATAGGCCGCCTAACACAGCGAGGCGAAGGCCCGGCAAGGCTGGGCTCACTGCGGCACCGGGGGCCCTCCCGGGGCTGCCGCTGTGAGGCGGCTCCCGCCCAACCCCCGGCACACAGCGGGCACTACGAGTACCGGGATGCAGCGCGCGGAGGGGCGGGCTCCGTGAGCACTACAGATCCCACAGTGCTCCGCGCTGCCCGGTGGCTCCGCTCGGGGAGGCTGGTTCCTATTTAAATCTAGTCAGCGAGGAAAATGGCGGCGAGAGGTTGAGTGTAGGGGAGACGAGGACGGAGCTGCGTCTTGGCTCCTTTCCCAGGTGAGTGGGGTTTGGAGGGAGGGAGCAACGAGTGGAGGGAGGAGAGTTCTGGTTCTCGTTCCTCTGCTCCCAACGCCGGGGTGGGACCGGGCTGGGGAAGGCGGGCTGCCCCTGGCCGGGGAAGGAGCAGCTCGGGGCTGGCCCTGGGGGGCGGCTCTCCTCCCTCACCCCCTCCCCGGCATGGAGGTGTCTCCCTGAGGGGAGGAGGACGGGGCGCGCAGCCGGGCTGTGTGAGGGAGCGATCCCCGCGCCGGGGCTGCGAGGATTCCCAAGGTAGTGCGCGAATGCCTTTACCTCTTTGCAACCATTGTAACTTCGGCGCTGCGCGTAGTTCAGAGGTATTTCTGAGGCAGCGGTCGGAGGCTGCTGTGCTGGGCTGGAGCCTTCCCCGTACCGCTGTGCGATGCGTATCTGAGTGAGGTGAGTTTGGGTGGAGGTTCCTCACGTAACGCTGTGAGGCTCGAGGTCGCTTTAGATTTCCGAGACTTGCGTTGAGAAGCGTATGAGCTTCTGCTCCTCAGCCTGAGTAGGTGTGTGTGGGTGCAGTACCTGGGTTGGAATGGCCCCATCTGCCATTCATCTGGGTTTGTCTGAGACAGAGGCGGTTCCAGAGACCTTGTTATCTGCATTCTGCTTCTGATCATCCTGTAGCATGGGTAAGTTTCAGAGGTGACTTCTCTTGTCTCATGTAATAAGGAAAAGAATGAGAAATACTGGAATTGGAAGGTTGATTTCTTTTGCCTCTTTATTCATTCCTGCTCCGCAGCTGTAATGAAAACATGTTGATGAATGGAGATGAGAAAACTTTTTTTTTTTTTTTAATTGTGTGATATCATGAACTGCTGTCTGAGCGAGGTGTTGGTGATTCTGTGGTGTAAATGGGGGTGAATATGGGTGGGGATGTTGTCTGAGGTTGACATAGTTCCCAGAGTCCTCTTTGATTCTAAAGTTGGTTCCGTTTGTGGTTTCTGCTCCCAGTTTTCTGCATGGTCTGAGGTTTTCTGTTAAAAGAGAAGCTGCTCACTTTGTCAGCTCATCTAGTGAGCAGCTTCAAGTCCATCTCTTTTATTCAGGCAGTGTCTCCTTCCTCCTTTACCTTTAAGGGAGAAAAAAAAATCTGTTTCAGCCCTTAATATTTCCTCTTGACTTTCAGATGAAAGATGTGTTTGATTTTTATCTGGAATAATGAGACAAAACTGAAGCACGTTTGGAAGTGTGAAAGTATTATCTCTCTATAGAATCTCTATAAAATAGTTAAAAGGGAAATTTAAACTTAAAAATGTAAAGTGGTGAGTTGCTGCACAGGAGATGGTGATGTGTATGTTCTAAATAAAAATACAAGATTAGCTTCATAGTCACAAGCAATATCTGCTTGACAGTCCTAGCGTAAGAGCCTGAATTTAAAGGAAACTGACCAAATTGCTTTTTTTTTTTTTTTTAATAACTATATAGTGCATAATGTATTTGCTGTTAGCAGTTGCTGTAACAGGCTTTTTGTCTTCTGACACTTGCAGTGAATTTCATGCAACTCTGTTATTGTTACTAGTATACCTTTTAATTTCATAAGGGCGGATTTGCTGCTGTCATGCTAGAGGTTGGGGGATGATAAGCAAGGGAAGTAATGGCAGGCAGAATAAACCCAGTATTTTGCCTTGCTTTAAGTGCCTTCCCTGATGTCAGCATACTATTTCCAATCTGCTTTATGTGGGAATGTGAGTTGTAGGATTTCTTTAATTCTTTTGTAACCCTAGTTTGTTCTGGCTTTGGATTTATTAATTTAGAAGTTTGTATTGTCTGCTTATAATTTGTTTGCGCAGAATCATTCAGACTAATGTATAGGTGAGACAAAAATGCATTCTGCAATACAATGCTATCTTTTAACTGTTGCTTTTTTTCCCCCACAAATAACAGACGAGAAATCCTAGTCAATACCTTCATGATTAATTTCTGTGTTACAGTTGCATAGAAGAGGTTTATTTTATTTAAAACAACAAAAGAAACAAACAACAACAAAGCTCAAATAAACAGACAAACCCTACCTCTGATGAAGAAAGGGCATCTTAGTTATATTTGTCTGTGAAATCAAGCCATTGATAGCATGTAAAATGATCTTGGATGCTAAAGTCTGACACTGGAGGTTGCTTCAACTCCTGCATTTAAATGAGCTTCCCTTGAAGATGTGATCTCGAGTAACTGTATGATATAGGATATTCTGCATTGTGTTCATGAAAGCTTTGCAGTGATCGCTATTTGGAATATCTTAAATACTGTGTTTTCCTTTTTAATACTAAAAGACGGGGGAAGGAGGGGAAGAATTGCCAAGGATATGGGAGGATGGTGAAGAATACCTAAATTTAAATGGCAGCATGTCTGTGTGCTTTTTTCTATAGCTAGGTCTATTGACATTTCTAAATGTAGTGTAGGAAGAGTCAGCTGAGGAAAAATTTAACTGTTACTGATTAAAATCAAAGGACAAACATTCCTTAGTAGTTTTAATATGTTACATTTAGTTAGGAGAAGGTACATCAAATTCTTTTGCACCCCATGAAAGTGGGAGATATACACTCTGTTACTTTAATAATGCTTTTAATTTAATTGGTGACTTTTATTTTTAGCTGGCAGTTATCAGTAAGCTGATTGTCCTTTAATCAGAAGAAAATTAACTTGCCTCCAAACTCAATCTCACAAGGGGATTTTAGCTTTTTGCATGAAGTGTGTGGTATTACTGTTGGTGATGTTCTATACTTTTAAGATGTAGATACGGATTTTTTTTTGTTTTGTTGGTAGTCTACAGCCACCTCCATTTCTGACGTTGTACAGAGTTAAGAAAAAGGCAGTTGCTTAATGCAGCATTCTAATTAAATGAGAAGGACCACCACAGATTTTGTTGCCCATTTCTCTTACACTGGGGACTCAGGCTTGTTACTGTTGACAGCTTAGGATATGGTGTAAGGCAGCCACTTCTGAGGCTGGGAAGAGTTCCCCAGCTTTTGCAGTGGACTGGAAGAGTGGAGGCGGTAAGGTCAGCTCTGTGGGTATCTCTCTACCTTTAAATCTTTCTGTTCCCTGACTTTGTGTGCACGTTGTGGGGTTTGTTTATTTTATTTTTTCCACCTTTGTCACCTTCTCTGTTAAATGTAAGCTCTTGTCAGGTATGCTTCAGCTGTTTGCTGAACATTCTTTGTTAGGTTATGGATCATTGCCCTTTTGGAAACTTTAGAGACTTTCTAGCCATCAAGTTATGGGTGTTTTTTTTTTGTTTTTTTTTTAAGGCTACAGGCATGGATAGTGTCATGACTTCAAGCCCTACACCATTATAATTGCATTTTATGACCAAGAGTATTCTAGAAACCTGAAACAGTGAAAATTTTCTAGAAAATGTCATAATTGTTAGGACACGGCAAGCAGGTTTTTTTTGTCAAAGTTGTTACACATGTGGCTAAACTACCTAACAGTTCTGCCCTGATTTATCAGTTGCACCTGAAAATGGGGGAGGAGGGAGGAGAGGAACAATATAACCCTTATACTGCTAGCCATAATGATTAGCACCTGTGTTGGCCTCAGCTGAGCATGAGATTTTGTCACAAATTCTATACTCTTTACTGTTTCTGCACTTCCATGCATGTTGGGGTGTGTCAGAGCCATGGAGTTAGATAATTTAGTACCACAGGTATACCCAGATGGTGTTTTAGAGACTTATTTTCATGGTAAGTTTATATATATTTATGTATATATACAATTCTGAGTTATGAGGATTTTTTTCTTCTTTCTCTGTTGCCTGGGAATGAGAAAATGTCATCTGCTTCTAAGAAATAAACACTGAAACAGGTTGCATGGCTAAAAATGTTATCAATACAGTGCATTTCACCTGTCTCTAAGGTAGTTACAAGCACTGTTTCTTTTCCTTGGTAGTGATAGTAGGGGAACTGAGTGGGATAGGGCAGAAAGAAAGGGCAGAAGTACCTTTTTTCTCCTGCCTCAGACTGTAGGGCCCTTCTGCGTATAGATGAGTCTCACTGATGGGGATTTGCTTTGTTTGGGTAGTCTTTTGTAGTCCCAGTAGCTTTGTCTCAGCAAAATAAATGGTACAAATGATATTTCTTTTATGGCCTGTTGAATAAAATCAGGCCATGCAAAGATTTCTCAATGGCGCAACAGATATCCAAGTATTAAGAATGGACTGTGTTCCATTCAACAAATACAATTATTATTTTTTTTCCCAGTGGAAATTCCTTCTATTTTTTTCTTCAGCCCATGATTTTATTATAGTTTTCTCTCTGAACTATGAATTGTTGAGACTTTCTAGCCAGGGCTGGGAAAACTAAACCTCAGTGTCCACTATCATAGAGCAAGAGCATTTAGTTGAGTTAATGTAGGCTATGCAGATTCTCTGTTTCTGATGTTGTTCCCAAGTAGCTAGAAATTTGGTCAGAGGAAATCTTGCTTGGGCTCTCATCAGGCTACTTTCTATTACAGTGAAAGCTGAGAAGGGATGGTAACCTCAAACTGTTGCTACTGTAGAATAAGAAGAGCTTCCTGCTCTTTGCTGTATCATAGAACTGTTGGCTTTGATATTGCTTTGAAGGTTTCTTTTCACGTGCCATTTGGAAAAAACACATGGGACAGACTATTGGATAATCTCTTTGCTAATATTGTGTTTTGAAAGTGTATGGTTTAAAGGCTGATGTAAGATGTAATCATGAGCTACTTTAGGAAAGCTTTTCGTTTTCCTGGGAATAATTTGAGGACTTAGTCTTGCAGATCCTTAAAAAAAAAGGAGGAATATGCAAATATTATCCTGTTGGTTTATTGGAGCCTACATAAAACTGGTATTTTTATTGTCCTGTAAATACTAAATTATTGACTATTACCTGCTGCTTGTTTGTCATATAGCTCTTCTGTTTTAGCTTTTTCTCTTGATTAGGCAGAAAACACTGTAAGTTCTACCTCTCTCTGCGTTTTGGAAGAAACTCATGGAGATGTAAAATGGAGAACATAAAAGTCAATTTCCAGCCTTCCAAAAACCTTCTGAAGGTTAAAGAGTTTGTCTCAGTAAGGATATGTTAAGCAGCTCAACTTTTACTTCTGTTATTCTTGAAAATCAGTTGCTTGATCAAGCTCTAAGGTTTTTCTTCCCTGACAGAGTTTGTAGCTTTGAGTAACTGAGAATCACTTTGGGTGGTGCATATATATAAAGGGCAAAGGCAGTGAGTATGAAGTGTGGAATGTCCTCTGCTAATAGTTAGTGCTGTTATAATGGACTTAACAAGCTAACTTTTTTTGAATTATGTAGCACTGTGGAGATTTAGGAAACTGTCTTGTTTTTCTAGAAACCTGAGCTTTTGTAACTGTTGTGACAAACTTGAGTCTGTATATATATTTTAAAGATGTAACTTGCAGGTAGTGTTCTGGACTGTCTTCCTCAAAGAAGACTACCAGATGGTGCAGTGCTGAAACTTGGTAGCAATGGGTCCATGGTAAAATCAAGCAGTCTCTTTACTGCTCTGAGCTGCACAAGTGGGTAGGTAAATACTTGTGCTTATTATGCAAGGACAACGCAAGTGGTGACTCATTGGCACCAACCACTGCAAGACTACTGTTGCAGTCTTATTTGGAGATGTTTTTGGAGTCTCATTTTTAATAAAGACTTAGAATGAGGAAATAATCTTGGGAAGAAATGCAAAAAATAGTTGGTTTCTGAAGCTTCACTAAGTCAGAGAATGACTAAGTAGTTGGAAGGTTACAGTAGCAATGTAGGGTTTTTTCCATCTTTTTCCCCTTTAAATTCTTGTTATTCTATATCAGGTCTGTCACTGCTCTGAGCTTTAGCTAGAGCATGAGATATGAAATGCTGGAGCACGATGAGACAAATCAGCTATTCCTACTTTACATTGGCAAAGAGTGGTATGCTCTAAGGGTTCTAATTTACTGTTTACTTAATGTGTTTCATGATTGTAACTTGAGAAATTGCATGTGAGGACAAAATTTCTCTGATATATAGATTGTTTTCCTTTGTGACTTATGTGAGCAATGGCTCACTTTGGTCATTAGACCTTAGTGGGTTTTTTGTGTTTGTTTTTTTTTTTTTAAATAAAAATGGGATCTGAATACTGCATGGATTTTTGATGTCTTATTAGTCAAATATTAATGAATTGAGTCAGTTACGAGTAGAACTTGATCAGTGTGCTCCAACCAACTTCTTTTTAACTTCTGAGTGAGTGATATGCAGTCATTAAATTTTCTCAGATGCTTTCTGAGTTTGCATGAATCTGAGGAAGCTGTCCTTCTGGGAAGGACCTAATAAGCCAGTTAGAATTTGCTTTAAGTGAAACTGTGCACACTTAAGAATTCAAAATATAACAATTAGATTGTGTTGCTCTACATTTTCTCTGTACATTTTCTCTGTTCTTTCTTTACATCTAATAACAGCACTGTCCCCCTGAAACACCCCCGAGTGATTGAACCAGAGAGGCAATGCAGCAGTGAGTAGAAAGAGGGGAAGGGAGGGTTTGCTGCTGTATCTAATAACAGAGAGGTTAAGCAGAATGCAGAAGTAAACTAGTTACGTGCCAAAAAAAACAACCTGAAATGTGATGCACATACCCTATTCCAGTATTTTGAGGAAACTTACTGGTTCAGAATAGTCTGTCAAGATAAGTTTTGTTAGCTTTTTTTTTTTTTGTTATTCTGCATCACTTGGAAGAACTAAAACCTAAAGCAAACACAGCGCTGTTTTTCCTTCTGCACTTGTAATTCTAGCATATTGCTGACTGTCCTATGGCATGCATCAACTACTTAACGTTCTCTTTTTGTCGAATATCTGAGTTGCTTTCACCACGTTTGCCTCAGGCTAGCGAGTCATGGGGCAGGGACACTTAAGTGCTGCTTTGAACTGTGTGTGTGTGGGTATCAGTTTATGCAGTCTGCTTGGATTAACTTTTCTGAAACTTCCTCGTGGACAACTGTTGAGTGTGTACGTGTGCACACAGTACATGGGAACTCTATTTCTTGTTTCTTGGAAGCTTGTGGAAGAGGAAATGAAAGTTTAAAGTCATTTCTTCCTCTTATTCATGATGGTGGCTTTAAAATGGTTATCCATTCTTATCAGCTCCATCCTAAAGGAAAGATCTAAAACAAAAAGTTGCTTTTTTTTTTTTTTTTTTTAGGAAAAAACTAGTGCCAAAGACCTTGTCTGTCCCTGTAGTAACTTTTAACATAAAGTTGGTTGAACGAAAGCAGAGAATTGTGGCTCTTGTTCCACTCCTTTCATACCTTTTCCATCTTTGCTGCACCGTACTAAAGCAAACATAGCAGCATATTCTGCTGTAATACTCTCTTCTGCTTTCTTCATCTTCTGTGGAAGCTTTCCTGATGCTCACAGTGGGAGAGTTTGGCTCAGTGGACAGACCTGTGCACATGGCCTACTAGAGGACCACATTTCAGGTCATGCTGTTGGGTATTTATAGATAGATCCTTTTAGCCAATATTTATACCAATTGTTTGGCTTAGTTATAACTGTGAAGTGTTACAGAGAGAATCTGTTTTAACTGCTTAAGGATGTTTACAACAAAATGAGACAGCAAACATTTTTAATTTTCATTAGAGCATAGCTGCACTGTAGCATTTCAGATTTAAAAAAAAAAAAAGCAAATGAATTCATGATATTTTCAAGGTATTTTGTTTCTTACCAGTTTGATGGTAAGCACTGGTGTATGCATTGCTCTCGTTTTGTAAATAACTTATTTTTGCTCATTTGAAATATCTTGTTTCCTATTAAAATACCAGTATGGGAAGTAACATTTTTAAGCAGTAGCTGATAAAATCCCGTCTTAATCGACATTCAAAATATATATTTAATAAGAGCTCTAAATGCAATAATAGAGGCAGTGCCTCTATTAAACCTAGGATGTCCATTTCACCCCTCCACCTTAAGAGGAAGGCTCTTTTGATCTGACAAAAGAAAGCATCTGCACAGGCTGGGGTAGCTTTTGAAGACAGTATTACACCTGTGGGTTTTCTGTTGAAGCTCTTCATCTTCTGATGATGCACATTTGTAGCTCTTAATTAAGACTTGTGGAGGTGAGATATAGAACCATTGCAGGCTAACTTGCCAGATCGATAATGGCCATGTTAGAGATCATACAAAGGCAGTAGGGGTAAGGAGTCAGATCCTGTGAGGTGTAAGCTGAGCGGAGATCTGAGGGAATTCAAAGAGAACTGTCTTTGGATAGGGACAGGACAACTTGTGATGTCATCCGCTGTTGATTATTGTGAACTGCTTCATCTTCACTTGCCCATCTGTTTGTAGCTGGACCTCAGATGACCTCCATAAGGAGATTAGTATGTAGTATGATATTACAGATTGGCCAAGCAGTGCTATTGGTTTATGAGAAAAGTTTTTCATTTTTTTCCAGTCTTGGCAGTGCTTTATGTCAATTAAACTTGCACTTATTTTAAGGCTTCTGTCTAGGCAGAAATTTTATCATTGTTTCAGCTGCATGTTTAAGAAAGCTTTTTAAAGGTCTTTTAAAGCAGTGGAAATTTCCAGGATGAACATGCACACACACACATGCACACACAGAACTCTAGTCTAATAGCTGCTTTGAAAGTAGAGAGAAGTATGAGCAGGAACCGCAGACATTTTGGATGTCAGCCTGTGAAATTTTCCACTATTTCCTTTAATAACATGCAGGCATGCTTATGTTGCTGGAATTTCAGTTAGAACTTTCATTCTGACTGGAACTTTGAGCTACTTCTTGAGTGAATGCTCCCTGAAAGTGAATTTTCATTTACAACAAAAAAAAAAGAATTCTGATGTGTAAGAATTTGTGTAACCCAAACACGTGCTGGATGCCAGTGATTGATTATGTTAATCTTGCCTTCAATTTCCTATTCTACAGTGTAGCTGTTTCTATTGCTAGCTGATGGCTGCCAGGTGACAGTTCACCTTGTTTCTTGCTTCTAGTTGTAATTTGAATAAGGACTGCCTGTTACTAGAGATCTTAATTGTCATTATTTTGATCTACTAAAGGAAGCAAGGTGCTAGGAAAAATATCCTGCTCTAATCATATTCTTCTTTAAAACAGCTAACTTCTAAACCTGTTTACTGGCTATTTATAAAATTACTGTAGCTTCATATGCGTCGGTTGAAGTGAAACTAAAGGGATTTACAAGTTCAGTCTCATTGGCCTACCTTGAAGCTCTTCTCAGTTAAATTCTTGTTTACAAAAAGGCTTCCTGACCTTTCTGCAAGAAGTAGACAACTCTGTACGTTGAATGTGCCTCGCCTTTCAGTCACAACAGATACTTATCGTTGACTTGTGTTCTTTTGTGTTAGGGTGTAAAGAATCTTTTATATTATGCTTTTTGTTGATTTTTTTTTTTTTGTGTTGTGTGTGTGTACTGTGCCTAAATGATGGAGTGAGAGCTAAGGTGGTATGTTGTGGAAAAAGTAACATCAAAACAGACTGACTTCTTTCCAATATTAATTGAAGATATAAAACCAGAAACCTTAAAATGTGTTCCTGTGTAAAGCTACCTTCCTGATGCTGTGCGCTGCACTTCCACAGCAGCTCAGGCCATGTCAGGGCTATTGTGACTCCTTTCTCATACCTGTCCTCTTGCTCTGAGACTGTTGCTTTTGTAATCAGCAAACTGATTCTGTTGAGTCAGATTTCTGAAAATTGCTGTAACCTGTCCCTCCTGAGGAAGTTTAAAAAAAAGAAAAAAGAAAAATAAAAAATGCCCCTGAGCCCCTGAATTCAACAATACCCACCCAGGTACTTTGTGGCTTTCCGCTTACCCCCTGGTTCACAGCTATCATTTCCAGTGCAATGGATAGGGTGAGACTGTAGTAGCCACAGTCTAGTAAACTTACAACTAAATGGAGTTCCTGTAAGATGCTATTCCTGAAACAAGTATCTTACAGAAAAGAGAGATTCAAGTGATACCTGAAGGTAGAAGTTCAACACCATTCATTTATCTTGGGACTTTTACCAGGAAGAGTTGGTAGTTTTAATAATTACACATTCATACTGACAGTTTTTGATCTGTTGTATCAGCATTGGAAAATTAATTTCACTCAAGTCAAGAGGCATTCAGTAGATATATTCAGTGCTGTTCTGGAAGCTGATGTTGAGAAACTTGCAAACACTTGATATGGATTTGTTGCCAGTGTATTGTGTATAGATATTACTAAATTATTGATCTACTGAAAGGGTAAGTACTGCTGTAATGCTCTTTTGAGGTAGAACTAATCTATCAGATCACTTCTGTAGAGATTCAGAAAATGTGTATCCCCATCTCGTAGAGCCTAGTGTTGAAAGGCTTAGCAGGTCAGTGGGATTAGAATATATTATGTTACTAGTTGTTGTGAAAAGCTTTCTCTTGTTTGTTTCTCCTGTGCTGTTGTAGTTGACTGATTCTTTTTAGGTGGTAAAGATTTCTTGTCTTTAACCTCAATGTAGAAGTCTGAGAACTATAAATATCTCTCATAGTTGGTGATGCTTGTTTCTAAATGAACTGCAGCATCAGTACTTAGTCTCTTGTTGAACTGTCACTTCAGATGTAGCCTTCACTTCCATAAAATTAAAATTGTGCTTTAAGTCCAAAAATTTGTGGAGATGAAAACAAAATGGAAAAGGAGATCAGCAAGACAGTACAGAACAGAATTTGTGTATGGATGTATCTTATACCAGGAGTGCTTTTCAGGTCTAGATCTGGGCTGCTTCCAAAGTTAACCTGTGTAGCTAGGTCACAGTAAATAACTACATGCAAAACTGAAGGCTGTTATAAATATGTTGATGCTAAGAAGCTATTGCTAAATAGATACATATTCAATGTTCATATGAGCCCTTTTCTAAATGAATCTGTCAGTGCTTGTACACAGGTCGATAGGACACAGGACCATTTTAGAATACAGCCATCTTGGTGACATATTGATGATCTTATGAATAATTGTTAATCTCAAATAATACTTCTCTGAGCCAGGGTAGCAGTGTTTCCAGGCCACCAAAAGAAACTTAGCTGAGGCCTTTTTGTTGTTAGCTGCACTATAACACCCTATCACCAAAATAACAGGTGTTCCTTTGGGTTTAGGGTGTTGTGGAATGTTGCATTAATATTGTCTGAGATCTTTCTTCGTGTGTTCTATCCGTTTTTATTTTTTAGTTGCATTTTAACTTTTATCAGCTCTTTTCAGGGTGAAATATATGGTTCTCTAGCTTTTGCTGTATTTTCTTTAGTGTATGCGATTCTACAGTATTAAAGCGGTAGTACAGTGTGTGATCATTCCTGATAAAGAAATTAACTTGTGCAGGGACAGAGTAATATTGAAGTCCTCTCTTTTGTACTTTCTTTGATTTTTATTTACATGTACGCAGCAGATGCTACTTCCTTCCAGGGAGCTAAATGCTCTTCTGCTCATGTAACTTCAGAGTAAAACCAAACCTCCTGTATCTTAATTCCACTGTTAGCTCCATTCTCCTCTCAAGAGATTGCATTATCTGCTCTTCTTACCACGGTGGGCAGTGCTGCTCAAATTTCAGTGATTAGAAACCTCAGGTATTAAGTTCAGCAAACCAAAACACTGTGATGCAATTTCTTAGAAATATGTGGCCAGATAAAAGGGAGATCCTGTTAGTGTGTATGCTGGCAGATGCTGTAGTGTGAGCATGTACCTTATTGTCTGCAGAACTGGAGGATGCTGTGAACTCCAAGCTATATGAAAAGTTTCAATCAGGCATGTGACTTCTGTATTTCAGTGCCTATGTGGAAAAAACATAACAAACAAACAAAAAAAAAAAAACACCCACACACCACAATATCTGAAGATAGAAATTCTGGAGGTGTTGATCTCTGAAAGCAAGAGAATATGTTAAAGGGACATGCAGGTATTTCTAGGTAGTTTAAAATTAAATGGTATGCATGTTTAATACTAATTGTGCGATAACTCATTATCAATATTTTAGGTAATAAAATGAGAGATCAGTGTGAGTTTGAGTGGAGTATCAAATGGACAAATAAGTATGAGAAGTCTTACTGAGTGGCTATGAATTAGATTTAGGTATGTTTTAGGTAAGCTTTTCAGCAAAGGAGCGTGCTCAGAGACAGCTTGTAATTTTTCACTTTCTCTGCTTCCAAAGCATTCTCTATTCAGATTTTCTTAAACTCAAGGGCACTACAATAGTGTATACTGTGTAGAAGATACGTTCCTTTTGAATTTCCCCTGTGAATTTGCCTAAATGCAAACTACATCACGAACTTCACAATTAGCAAAGTGTGTCATTCAAATTGAGATCTGACATGTGGATGAAATTTTGTATTCTTCCTCCATTGAAATTACAGTGGACAGCATTACTTTTCTTTTTGCAAATTCTTGCTACTTTCTTTCATGCTATCTTAAAAAGAAATAAATAAATCTTTTTATCCTGCTAACACTTTGTAGGTTGTGTTCTTTAATAAAGTGTTGTCTCTTGTGGAGTATTATTATTAGTATATTATATAGTATTGCAGTCTTCATGGAGGTCGTTTTTCACCTTGTCCCTCTCTGTCTCCTGATCTAAAAGATCTAGAGTCTTAAAGTTAAGAAAATATCCATTTTACTCCAATTTTGCTCCAAGTTGGACACAGCAAGGCTCCATAAAATTTATTTGTATTAGAGAATTTAAGAAAAAATTAACTTTTTTCTTCAAGTTGTGATATTGCAGACTTTCTGCACTCATTTGCCAAACTCAGGACTGTTCTTTGGGTTAACGCATGGAGTAGGACCAACTTTCAGTAGTGTTATGTTAGTGTACTTCAACTCTTGCACTGTGTGGACTTGCATAGCCCCAGTTAGTTGTATCCATACAGAGTATACAGTGTCTGCCACAGTACAGTTTGGTTCTCTCTTTCTGAAAAAATTCTTAAGAAAATAGTCTAATTTTCTCTTTCAGTATTGAGAGCCGAGTCAGGATGGATGTGCCCGCCTGGTGTCAGCTGAGGATGGAGGCTTTGGTGGTGTTACCATGGCAACTGCCTCTGTGAGCTGTCTCAAGGTCACTCAGCAGTTGTAGCCTGGAGTGCTTGCTGCTTAAGTAAAACATCTACACCAAGTGTAATTCAGGAAATGATCAGTGCCTTTCAAAAGCACCAGTGGCAGTGCAAAGCAGTATTTCATTTTGGGGTTTGAGATTATCTTTATTCTGTGTTTTCATCCATCAGATATTTTGAGACTCTAGGAATAAGCAGAGCATAGTTGAAATGTAAGCTGTGTAGTATCAATGACATGTAAAAGTTATCTTACTTGGACACAAAACAAATATAGTAGAAAATAACACGGAATTGCTAGAAACTGAAAATTATGGATGGAAGTTGGTGACCAATCGTGAAGCTTGTGGTGCCAAAACAGCTGCCTATGCTGGTGGAAATTTAGGCAAGGTGATGAAGACTCTTATGCTGAATTGGTGAATTCAGATCTGCTTATGTTTAAGGGCTTCTGCTACAGGACATTCAGATTCATTCTTGCATCTAAATCCTGCTGGATATAATCTAAGAATTTCAAATACCCTAAGGGTATTTTCAGTCTAATGCAGAGCAATTCAGAGATAGGGAGTTGTTTGTGAAGTTGATCTTGTGTCTGAAGTTACAGGACATCATATGCGTACAAAAAATTGAATCAAATAAGCTAACATTTCATTTGAATGAAAAAGTACTGTTTCCTTGTCTTTGGATGGTTACCTGATGAGTAAAGGTAACAGTACTCTGTGGTTTCTTCTCTGTGCTTTTTTCCCTGTCCTTTTTTGGGTTTAAACTTGGATTTCTTCTTATACCATTTGCTGCCATGCTACTACTTTAGTCCATGTAAACAAAACCATTAGATTCAGCGTCCTTGTAGTACTACTAATGCTGCGCAGAAAAGCCAGGTGAGCTGATACTTCCATTTCATGGTTAGCAGAGTATACATATGTATAAGGAGGGGATGAAAATGTAAGACCTGAATATAGCAGTAGTCCAAACAGTCATTGTCCACCTTCAGTAAAACAAGCCTGAACTCCAGTAGGGGGTGGATGGGGTGTGGGTTATGTACAAATTATTGGTAAAAGAGTTTTAAAAAATGTGTACTATGAAAGTCGATCCATAAAAGATATTTTCCTAAGTGTCTGCATCTTCTTCCCCAAAGCATGCATTTTTAACACATTATATCATGAAAATACTAGTGTATCATTATAATGTGTGCTGATAGCAAGAAATGTTTTCACCTGTGCCATGTAATAGAAACTTCCAGAATGTGATAGAAAAGTCATTTCTACATGATACAAAGTAGTGGCGTATATAAGCACTTAGCTCCTTGACTGCAAAATAAGCAGCCCTTGCTGGCAACGGAGAAATTGCAAGTAGATAAGTATTTACCCTGAGATTCTGTTTGAGCCTTGGGGCTGGTGTCTGCATTACTAATTACCAGGGCTATGTGAGTTTCAGGCTTATCACCCCAGCACTCCCAGTGCAGTCCTGTAGCTGAGCCACCACGGCATGGCTTTCATGTTGCTTTGCTTTGTTACCCTGGAACTGTGCAGAGTTCCAGGGTAAGTTATCCAGATTTTTGAACTAGATTATTGCTGAACACAACATCTTGGCTACCTTGCTGGTAGAAGGTAATTCCAAAGCTGCCTTAGATGTATTCAGGCTAATTTAAGTACAAGAAACCATCACAGAATGCATGTCTTAAGGGGAGGAAGTCAAGTTTGTATTTCACTTAATGTGAGGGTTTCCTCACATTAAAGTGCAAGTGAATGGGTTAGAGTTGTGAGTCAACTTTACTCCTCTGTTTTTCTTCATGGTTTGTTACAGTACATTGCTCCTGTTTAACAGCTCTCCAGGAGTTCACCAGAGAAGCAGTTTCTGCAGCTGTTAGAGATTTTTTGACAATGCAAGTAGTTCTTACCATTTAACAAGATGAGATAAGATGGCAGACAGTGACAGTGTTTTGTTTGTGTATGTACTTGCATTAGGCAAGATAGACTCAAGTTTAGCTATGCTAATTGCCTCAGCCACTGAAAACTTTTCTTTGCAGTAGCAAAGCTGTTTCAACTTTCTAAATTAATATTTTAAACAAAACCTTGGATGCTTTCCTTCAGTCGTACTCATTCCTCTGAAAGTTTTTTCTGTTACAGAGCCTTGCTATTTAGTAGTTCCAATTCAGTCTAGACTTTTTTTTAAAAATAATAAAAAACTTGCAAATCTTCCAGGCTTTTCTTCCTCACCAAATAAAATCAGGCATTTCTCTAGCATTGCATATAAAAATTGATTCATTTAGAATAGACTCCAATATACTGTTTTTGTTTAAAAAGGACCTCACTCCATCAAACAAACAAAAACCCAAACTCATTGCCACTTTTATTACTGTGGATGAAATGAAGTATTTTTCTCCTGCAGTTACTCTGGCTTCATAGCATTGAATCATACAAGTAACTGAAAGCTGGGTGGAGATTTTAGCAAAGTCAGTTGAAACAAAGGTATAGATAGGACACCAAATAGAAAAAGTAAACCCTCCCTCCATAGACCAGTACCAAAAAGAATGAACACAGCTGAAAAATGGTTTGTTCTGACTTGTTTCATGTGTTAGTGCATTTCTAGCATGTTCATTGTAAATCAAAGACTTCACCTCTAGAGCAGAGATTCCACAAACTTCTTTGACTTTGCTCTGTATACTTGCATAGAAGGTCCTCGTGCATTTCAACATTATATTCAAGAACCTGGGGGGCCCTGGAGTAGATTTAGGTAATTGCTTAAATTCTTAATAGAATTCTAGCCACAAACACTTAGTTTTAGCTAGTATTTCATAGGTGAAAGAATTTACATTAAGACTCATTACTTATATTGTATAGAATTTAATGTAAACACATTCAGCTCTTATGAGAGTATTCACCAATTGAACTTAGCAAAAATACTTTTTAATAGGAAAAAATTGTACAAATGGTTACCCTCCTTTTTTTTTTTTTTTCCTAATCAATTTAATTGTCCTCAACCTAGCAGGCTTTTTCTTATTCTGACTGTAAGATAAACTCACTGAAAAGTCTGCTAGAATGACACCTAGTATGGGACTCCATACGGTTAATGCTTTCAGTTGTAGAATGCATCTCTACCTGCCAAAAGGCTAGAGAAATAGAAGGCCAAAGCACAGATCAAGTGTAAAATAAAGCAAAGAGTACACAAGTGCTTAAATACCTTTAGAAGCTGTATTTTTTGCTTGTTCGGAATTAAGATGTTTTGTTTAACTTCCATTTGGGATAATTTGTATATTCTCTTCTTGCTCCCTTACTTCCAGATGTGACTAAAGTTGCTTTACGCAAAAGTTAACTGTCACACTTTTCAATTGCTCTGTCTACGAAGTTACTACTGCCCTGTTAGAAATGTAAACACTAATATTGAGCTTTACTACTTCAGAGCAGGAGTTTGTTTAACCCCCTCAGAGGAAAGTTACTGCTTACTAAACATACAGGAGGTCATCAATTGCTCTTAGTCTGAAAGCCTTCTGTGTCTGGCATGAATGTATTAACGTGCAGTGATTTCTGCTAGTGCTCACTTTGTCTCTAGGAAAAACAGGCATTTCATAAACCAGAGTTTTCGGTCAGACATCATCTATAGTACATCTATAGGAAAAAAAGAAAACTGATTTACAGAGCTAGCTAAAGCAAAACACAGGCAGCATTGCAAGTACACTGTCATGGAAGTGATTAAGGACTGGAGTGAGCGCATTGCAAGTTTCCACCACCACTCTTAGCCAGAGCCTGGTTTTGACTCTAAATGTGCTTCTGCATTCAGCTTTAGGAATGAATCTAGAATTGGTGCCAGTGTTCCTTCCAGATGTGGCTGCAGAAGGAGGTCCTGGGGGCATTCCTGGCACTGCTCCTAGAAGTGGGAATCAGTGGGCTCAGGGTGTGGGAATCAGCCCTGTGAGGGAGTTCAGAGGCTGTTCTAGAAAAACTTGTAGATGTGGTTATTGGCATATATCTAGAAAGGATCCTGGAAGTCTGCCCACAAAGTCCTAGGAGTATGCTGGTTCTGTGTGATGGTTTTAGATGCGAAGATAGAAATGGATATGGAGGTAATTCCTGAAATAATTTTTAGTGTGTAGAGGTGGTGCTGGAAAACGATTCTAAATGTGGAGGTAGATCTGACTCAGAAAACAATAGCTGAGAAACAGGTTCTTAGTGTTCTAACCACATGCCAAATTTGGTTTGTTTTTACTGTTGTTGTTACAACTCCTGTCTGAGTTTGGCACCTCATTCTGGGCACTTCAGTTTTCTCTTAGCAGCGAAAAAGATGCTGGGTATTGTTAGTGTTCTTTTGAGATCCAGTGGTTCCTTGCCATGCATGTCAATTCTTGAATGAGTTCTGGCCTCCAGACAAGGTTATACATGGTGTGAATCAGGTACTTCCATGTGCAGGAGTGCACAAAACAAGTTTGTTGTCTTTTAAAGATGAGCAGATTCTCATGCTTCTTCCCAATTTCTTAGTATATTTGAAACGCAGAAGCGTCTTAGGATGTTTTTCTCAAAGGTGTTGTCTTTCTTTCAGATCATTATTATGTAAACTTTATTCTTTCCTAATAAATCAATCATGAGATTGTCTGAGTTGGCTTGGCCTTGTGAAATAGTATCTACAGCAAGTCCTACAGCAGTGTGTGAAATTTCACTGTTCCAAAGTTACACTAAATGGGGTTGTTCCATTACTGTCAAACTATGTGAATGTAAGACTACCTTTCTCTGTGAGCTTTTTTTGTTGTTGTTTTAAAGTCTTGTAATGAAACTTAAGGAGCTCTCAGTGATTATGAAAAATAATATCAAGCAATTGAGTACTGCTTCATTAAGAGACTAATAACGTTTTATTTGATATACTGTGGCAACGGGAGATTTAGTTCTCTGGGTCTAACTGATTTATTTGTTGAGCTAAAAAATGTGTTTTGTAAGCACATAAATTCCTAGCTGCAGCTAGGAAGCTGACTTGCTATAGCAACTTATTTATTAAGTTACTGCTAATGAGGAAGGTCTTGACTAAAGTTAAAAATAGAGCACATTGAACTTGACATGAACCTTAATATCTTTTCCAGCTTTTACAAGGATTGTACTGTGAATTGTGTATTGTTGGTTTCTCACTGATGGAAAGTATTGAAATAAACAGTGTATTATGAAATAAAGCCTCTGCCATTGCTTTGTTTACATTCTGAATACTTTATCTAACTGCTTCTTTACAAATTTAATGCCAAGTTCAAGCTTGGACATGGGATTTCTAAGTTGTATTAAGAATTGAATTTTTAAAGGCAGAATACGTTGTTGAAGATGTAAGACAACTGAAATGTCTTTATTGTGAAAGTCTAAAACAAATATGTTTTGTTTACTTGGGCACTGGATAAAAACTGGTAGATTAGAGATTTCACTACAAGGGGTTTGTTAGTAGGGTCTGAAAGTTGTTTCTGTGTTTGAGCTTGGTTTTGCATGAATCTTTATTTTGCATTCTACAAATTCATTTACTGATTTAACTGCCAATTTATTAATTACTTTATAGGTATGCTACTCTAAAACAATTTTGCAAAGCCTATTGCATGAAGATTTGCTATATAGAAGTATAGTGGACTCGAAAGTACAAAGATTAAGATCAACTCTATGGAACAATTTATGAGTTGGAAATGATTCATCAGCACTTAAGCTTTTTTTTTTTTTTTTTTTTTTTTGCTTAAGATTACAGGGCACCTATATAATATAACCCTGAGTATAATGGAAGAGCAACAGGAAGAAAGTGTTTTGCTCTTCAGTCATTTCATTTTTTCCTCTTCATTATCAGGTGGCAAAGTTGAAAATAAAAGAAAGGAAAGTTTAACTGCAGAACTTGCTGTCACTGAATACTGTATTGATTCTCATGGGTTCAAAAAGAAATTTATTTGCTCATAAAGGAGAAATCCAGCTCCTGGGAAACTCAGACCTTCAGAGCCAGGGAATTCCTAAGCTGGAGAAGTTTGAGAGTATGCACGAACAGTGACATGCTTACCTTGTTCTTTTTAGGCATTCCTACTGGCTTCTGTTGGAAAGAGAAGACTGCTAGGTAAGTCTTGTGTTTGACTTGATTCTCTGGGTTGGATTCTCTGGGTTGCTTTGATTTGTGAGAAGTGATCAGGAGAAAACATTGATGTTTAGGGAATTTGGAGAAGGGGAGAAATAATTGCAATTCTCTTAGAAAAAATAAGACTTATGGTTTTTTTTTGTTGTTTGTTTGTTTTAATTAGCAATCTGTGTAGTGTGCTCTCTTCCACCTTGTCCAAACTTGAGGAAATGCATGGTATGACTTTGTATTTATGTTCGGTAGTATCTAAGGCTAGCATGCTTCGTGGGGATATCTGGGCCATGAAAGAATGTTGTTGCTTTTTAAGGATGTTATAGTGGGATGAAGTGTGTATACATCCTTCTGTGTATATATTCACTTTTAGTTCTTAATTTCATATCACTGATGCCGGGGTTTTCTTCTTAAGTAGGCAACGATGTAAATTATTTTCTCAGAACAGTTATTCTGAAACAGTGGTGATGAAATGAATTTTTGTAGCTCAAATTGTTTAGGCCCAGAGTGTTATGATGTATATCATCAGGGTGTGGTTTCATATTTTTGGTCATAACTGGGAGAATTAACCTATTTAGCCTTCAGTACTCCAGGAGATTAGTGTGTGAAGTTTGTACCTGTTGCTGTTGATTAGTGAAACTGATAGCATGTGTGGACATCCTATTCAGCCAAATTTTGCTCCTTGGAAAGGAAGCACCTCCTTCATAGTAGTATCTTGTGATAAGTTCAGCCTTTTCTCTCTGCAGTTTAGCAGGGTGCCCTGTGGTAATATTCAGTGACCTTGGCTTGGTTAGAGTAAGGGAAAGTCAGAGACCAATGAAGAAAATGAAAGGAGACAGTAGAAGGAAAACCTTTTGGAGGGTGGTCCCTTCTAAGCACAGAGAAAACCGTTCTGTTTCAGGTAGCTGCACTCATTAAGATGCTCTTAAGTAATGATTCACAGACAAATGCCACACTGACGTAAATAGTATGTGGTGGAGAGAAGGGATAAGTAACTTTTGCTCTTGGCTGGATGGAGACATGTCTAAGCATAGTCTGACATAGATCTACCTACAGTGAAAAAGCCTAAATTTTAGTATTTATGTTCAGGCAGAATCATTGACATCAGATTTAAGTTTTGTTTGTTCTTCAGTTCCCTCCATGCTATACTGTGTTTATCCTGTTGTGTGCATGCTGTCAGATATAGCCTACACCTATGTCTGAATGTGGTGGAAGCCCAACTATTGGTAAGGTTTGGTAGATTTTTGAATTTTTTAATGGATGTTTATGTATGCTAAAAACACTTAGTTGGCTTTAAATAGAAAATATTGAAGCTATAACATGCCTAGAGGTAGTAATAGTGGCTTTTCTGTTAAAATCTAATTTTTTATGAGGCCTGGGGATACAAAATTCTGACACTGATGTACATAAACAATTCCTTTCTTTGAGTTCCATGCCAGCATACTGTACTATAAAATAAATGCAGTCAGTGTGGTGTTTACTGACAAGAAAACATTATCAACTGCACTTGGTAGGTGATATATTCCAGTTTTATGGCATAAACCTATGACTAACGCTAATCACTTAGCTTTTGGTATGCTTAACAGACACTAATAAAAACCTTCCTGTACGTGGGTGTGTCAGAATACTGGTTTTAAAGCTTAGCATCAAATTAGGCTTTGAATTGTCTGCAAAATACCTGAAAATTTTCTAGAAGAGAACGTATGGGTGGTACCCACGTAACGGTGGGTACATCTTAGATGTCTTATTAGCAGGCAGATGCTCAAGCAATGTATCAGAGTTTTATTGAATGTAAAATATGATTGCATTGGTCTGGTGTGGGAACTAAAGATGCAATGCATTGAAGAAACAGCTCTGTCCTTGTGTTTCTTCTAGTGCACTATAGATGAATATATAAAATTGCTTCCTGATGTTGTGAAAGTACACAACTATTTAGCCATTTATCTACAAAGAAGGAAGCAAGTGGATCTGTAACAAAGCGTTGCAAATGTTTTTGGCACTTAAAGGGGGAGGGATGTGATCTGTTCTACTGTTTTTGGTAGTCACTGACCTCTCCTATTAACTTCCACAATGGCTGCAAATCTTCCTAAAATTACTTGGAATTTCTGTGTTAATGACACTGTCGTTTTGGAGAATGCTGCAGGTAGACTTCAGTGTTTGAAAAGCACCATTTGTATAAACAATAAGGAACATAGCTGTTTTTTTTTGTTGTTGTTTGTTTGGGTTTTTTTTGATTGGTAAGCAACTATTGCAGGCATACTTGCTGTAGGAATCCTTGAGAGGGTAATGAGAGATTAATTTTAAAATATCTTCTTAATGAAAGTTAAGGTTTTAATTTTTCTGGCAGAATATTGGGGAAAAAAAATAGAATCAGGATGTGTTTGTGCAATGGAATTGTTCATAAATAGTGTCCAAGTTGTTAGGGATACATCCTTTATGTGATGAGAATATTAATGGATTTAGATAAAATCTAAAGATTTAGAAGATTAATAAAAACATCCTGTGATTAAAGCAATAGCAAAAAGAATGTGGTAACAATCCTTGGAATTAAGGCAAAGTGAGATTAATTGTAAAGCTCTTTGTCCTGGTAACCCATTCTAATGGTATCCGTTTCTCACTGGGCTGCAGTGTATAATTCTGTGATGATAATGTATGACTGATAATTGTAGAGACGATGCTAGCATCAATCCAAACCTTCTAACAAAGCCAAGGCTGTTTTGAGAATTTTGAACTCTTTGAAGATTTACTTACCTTGTTGCAGGTAGTGAATCTTGCATCTCCTCCTTTTGTAGGGCTCAGAGGTGAGTCTGTGGCATCTCATTGAGTGCAATTTGTCCCTTTTGTATAGTACTAAAGAAAGACCTATTTCAGCTCAATTCTTAAATAATCCCTGAAAGGTAACATTTTAGTCTAACAGTGACACACAAAACAAAGGTTTCATGTTTTGCAGTAAGTTTTAGCAGATGCTCTTGTGTTACAGTTGTTGGTATATGGAGGATGGGTAACATTTGAAATACAGGAAGAGGACGTGGCGATGCAGTGGAGAAACAAATTATTCTAACTTGAGAATGATTCTGTTCTGTTCTTAATTTGTGTTTTAGTTGAAAGTACTCTACTAAGCTTTGATCTCTGTGAAAATGGAAATATTGTAAGATACCTGAAAACAAGCAGAGGAAGGGGTATTTTTAATGGAATGCCCAGATTTATTATACTATGGATGCATGACTGTCGCTTCCAATTCTGAATGCTGGGTGTTAACGTAGAACTAAATGAAGGCCTCTTGCTACCTTACCAAATGTACTGTGTCTGCATACACTCAGATTTAGTCAGGGATGTTAATTACAGCACTGAGCTAGAAATACCTTCATGTTTCAAGGTCAAACTGTTTTAGAAATGTCACTTTTGCATTAAGTAGTTCTACTTTGCACCCTTTACAGTGAAGCAAAAATAACATGTAAGCATTGATGCTATACATGGAAAACAAAACTTTTTGTATTTCATCTGTTCAGTAACTTCCTTTGTTTTCCTTCTGTAATCTTGTAGTACCTCTTCAAATTTGAGTTATACCAAAAAGTCAAGAAAAATCATTAACAAGGTTTTATTATGAGATTAGAAGGTAACAATCAAATATTAAAAGCAAGGGGAATGTGATGTGTGGCTCTTTTTATCCTCAAAAGCACTCTAACACATCAGGCATTTAACTCCCATTGAAGCCAGTTTGTGTGAGTCCATGCATGTGTAACCTGAAAACCTCTCATGGATGGCTGTCTTCCCTGCTGGCCTTTTGCCCACAGGGACCAAATACTTTTGGAATTAAATCTTTGTTTTGTTTCTTGCTTGGTTGTGGATTTCCCATCCATAGACTTGTGTTATTTTGGTTTGGTTTTAAACAAACTGGGTACTGCACAGTTGAAAATGAGAATATATCCAAAGCTTTGACTAAATTAAGTTGTTTTACAGTGTTAAATAATACATTAACTGATGTTGATTCTGTAGCTCAGTTCCCATGCAAATGCATGAATAAATGTCCATAAGTTCTGCATCTGCTGAGTAGCAAAATGTGCCTAAGGCAAGTCAGCGTGATTTATAGACTGTATTTCTTTCCAACTCGTGTGTTGCTACCCCCCTGTTGGCTGGTGTAAATATTTCCAGAAGTTAAATCAGTGATTAAATGCCAGTTTAAAATCTGCTGTGAATGAGCAGTCTTAATTGCAAGCTATGATCTGTGATAACCAAGACTGCATAGATCTGTCTTGTTTACTCCTCATAGGGGAAAAAAAAATAAATACTTTGAATGGAATTGAAATTCCTTATGTACTCAAGTTGGGCAAAGGCAAAGTTAGGATGTGGGTCCTTGACAGAAGTAAGCTCTCCGTTATGAGAGACCAGAATCTATCGCTATGGGAAAGCAAACACGATTGTGGAGGTAGTAATGCACCTTGGAGATGATTTGAGGCATAAGCAAATAGAATAGCAAGAAAAATGTCTGTGAATTGATAAGTTACAGTCCCATAGAGTCTAATAGACAGCTGCACAGTAACATGTTGAATTAAGTATGTGCAGCAGGGTTGAAGGAAGAAGAGTTGAGAGTTGGAGTTGATGGTAGCATTTTAAGTCTTCTGAATTGCATCAGAAACTTAATATTTTTAGTTTAACTTTTTGTATGCCTTTAAAAAGCATGTGGAAAAATTACTTGAGTTTGCCATGATGAGATTTCTGCTCTGTTTGCCAGGAAGATTGTTGTATGGAATTCCACAGAGCTATTGATACCGCTTTGGCCACTGGATTGTGTGCTTTCTACATCAGCTAGCCATTAGAGAGGAAGGAAAGTAATGCTGTCCCTGTCTCAGCTGAGAACGTGAATGGGGTGCAGCCTTTGCTAAGCCCTTGAACTGATTGCTGCCTCTTATTCTGTGAGTGCTGCATATGGGTGGGGCAAAATAACCTGAAAAAATGTCCCAGATCGCTGGCTGCTGTGCTGCCAGGTACTTCAGCTGCTGCATATCTGGCAGGTTTGTAGGCAAGCTGCTCTTGGTCTTCATTATATGATGATAAAGCATGTTCTGTCCTGTCAGCATGGAGGAGCTGTGCAGTGACAAAGCTTGCTTGCTTGGATAAAGTACTTGAGGATCTTGGCAAGTGACTTTAAACAGAACTGAGCATGTGCAGAGACTTGAAGGCTCTTACCATCTGTGCAGATGGAACATCAAAGCAGCAAGATGAAGTTTAGCTTGTTTTGAGATTTGATCAGTTTCTCTTCTAAAACCTTTAACTTGTCAGACTGAATAGAAAGTTATATTTTCTTCAGTGTAATTATCCTCTCTTTTAAAACGCCTGAATCAACTTTATACAAATCTTTCACCAAAAGTAATTTTGAGGGGTGTGCGTGAGGGACGGTTGTTAAAGAATTAGAACAGGCTTCTGTGATGGAAAATGTTAGGCATCCTTAACCACAGTGTCTGCATAGGTAATGACATGCTTCAGTGTATTTTTTCTATTTCAGGCAAAGATGCCTACCTAAAACCAACAATGTTCTGTTCTTTCTACTACATGAGTTTGTTGAAATTAGCTTCCATTCAGCAGATCCTCCTAATTTTAGCCTAGTATGAAACTTTAGTTGCAATGCTGAGTATATCAAGACTCTTTTAAACACAAAATATATTAAGTTGTGTGTGTTCACAAATACATTCGGTGGGGCCCATTTCCTAGATGCCCTTGTGGAGAATGTCTGTTGGTGTGAGGTACTAAACGTTTACCAGCAATCCTTTCCTCACCCTCTGTTTGTTAACTGAGATTATCAATTTTTTTTTTTTTTGCGCACAAAAAGAAAAAGAAAAAAAAAAAAAAGCTCTCTTTTACTTGGTACAGGTCTTATTTTCATGACCTGTAAGCTTTGTGTCTGGAAATAGAAGAAATTACATGTTTGGCTTTGTGCATAATGCAATTGGGGCACATTTTTAAAATAGCTTCTTAAATATCTTTAATATTATCGGTGAACACAGCTAATTTCTAATTGGGTTTGGGAACAGCAGGTATAGTCCTCGGAAACTAGAAATAACCATATGCTGTTGGCTTACAGGAAAAGATTGCATGCATTTCTCAAATGTGCTTTTCCTAAATGGAGTCAGAATAATACAGTGTGGACTGGGTGGAGCCTCAGAGTCTCAGTAGGATTGAGACATGCTGTTAATTCAAGGGCAATCTCTTATTAGCTTCATGAGCTGTATTATGAAATGTGTAGAATATAAAAACTAGATATTAATGGGAATTATGTAAAGTTTAGTAAAGGGTCCTCAAAATTGTTTGTAATGCTGGTGCATCATTTTGTATCTTCTTGCTTGAAAACATGATTATACATGGCATTAGTTAACTGATTGCTTATGTGGAGATCTAGTAAACATTTCTAAATATTACTCAAGTTTTGTAATTACTGTATTTTTTGAGACTGTGTTAGAAATTGCTAGTATCTTCCCATCCCCCAGCTCTCAAGCTCAGAGTAGTCTAGTTTGCTTGCAGCTGCAGTGGTAGGCATCTTTCAGGAAGTGACCTTGGCTTGTATTAATCAAATTCAGAACACACAGAAAAGCTTCTTGGTAACATGCTGACTTGATGTAAAATTTTATAGCATCCATTTTCTTTAAAAATGAGGCCATCTTATAAAAAGGGAGCTTACTTCTGATACC
This sequence comes from Alectoris magna, assembly GCA_030625065.1. Lineage (NCBI taxonomy): Eukaryota > Metazoa > Chordata > Aves > Galliformes > Phasianidae > Alectoris > Alectoris magna. The sequence goes on along the minus strand of CM060576.1, from coordinate 8,119,249 downwards.
TCAAGTGAAATGAGTTTCTCCAAAATACTTGGTATTTAGAGAAACTAAAATAACAAAAATGTACTCCCTGTTTTTACTGAGAGGAAAATACCTTTTTATATATGTAATTAAGTCTTAAATTGCTCTTGGCAAAACTGTACTTTAGCCCAGATAAGCTATGAAAATAGTGTTATTTGATAGCTATTTTTCATCGGTCTCTTGTCATTTTTTCTCGTCGTTTGTCAGTTGGTGTAGAAGAGGTTGGCAGTAGGGCATGATCTCAATCAGCTAAGATTCTCAGGATGCATTTAACTTTCTGACTTGATGCGTTCTAATCACTTACTGTATCTTTTGTTAACAGCTCTCAAACAACCTCACAGTTGCTGTGTTGAGCTGTTGTGCCTATTTGCATAGATTAAGAATCTCTGCCTGTTCAAGAAATCACTGTTGTATTCCTGACACAGCTTTTGAAGAGTGTATGATTTTTTTTATTTTCACGCACCCTGAATTACTGTGCATATCAAAATGGAAGACTGTTTGTAGGAGTGCCTGTTATGCCTTTATCCCTCTTTGGAACCTTTGCAGGGGGCTGAGACCAGAATATCCTTTGTCGTTATGAGGTGCTGTGGAAGCCTGAAGGTTCTTGAGTAAGGTAATTTACCATTTTCAAACTGCAGCTTTCTGGGCAATTAGTAATAGCTGCCCCCTGACTAATGTTTTTTTCTCCCTGCTGTGGGTTGTCATGAGCGTTATCTTGAACAATCTACTATCTGATTTTAGTGTTTGAAAACCTGAGTTCTGTCTTAACTGCTGTTTTCAGCATAAACCTCTTCTGTGTGCTGTGCTATTTACTAATTTTTCCTCTTCATAATTCTGATTTTTGTTAATCTGTCTTAAGCATTGAAGATCTGAGTATGCTAACATACATGTTCTCAAGTGTCTTTTGGCTTTACTTTTAGCTGCCTGTTTTGGAAAGCTTAATTCCACATTGTCTTCCTTGCAAACATATGCCACTGACTTAACATTTTAGTTGCTATCAAGTCAGAGTTGCCAGTCATTTACTTAGATCTCTACATAACCCTACCCCTTTCTGATTTGTTTTGAACGTAGTCTTAGGTTACTCGGCCTTAACAGGTTTTATTGCATGCTTTTATTATATTCTATTTATTAATGCTCCGGGCTGAGAACTCTTCATCCGTATCTTGTTTTGGAATGCTTTTAGCCCTCTTTCCCGTAGTATGCAAGGCTAATGAAGGGGTGATACATCTGTTGCTCTTTGCTTAAGGGTAGCTGAGGCTGACTTTCCAGGTTGAAGTGGACTGCAAAACACAATCATAGATTGCTATTCCCATGTTATTCAATATTTGCCACCTTCAATGTTTCCATCGATCACCAAGAGATAAAAACTGATCTCACTACGCATTTTTTTTGATATCCCATCACAAACCAGTGCACTGAGTCAGTAGTTCCTGTGACAAAGCTAGATTGCTAGTGATGATATTCTGACTCTGGAAAGCTTTTGTTATAATCTCATCCATTAAAAATTTAAGCCTGAAATTCTGATTAGAAGATGACAAACTAGGAGCATTAACACGGATTGGGTGCAGACAGTGGAACAAGAAGGCTGTTCTACATTCTTCTCTGGGTCCCTAATCCTGAAGTGAATGGAGGCTAGGATGCTTATTGTCTTTTTACCTGCCTAAACAAGGAAATATATATAAAATGCCTTCTGTCTGGGCAATTTAGATTCATTTCTACTTCTCTGGCTAGGTGTGAGTTAACCCACAACAACTTCAACAATTAACTCCATCCAGCCAAAACGAGAGCTCTAGATATTTGCTTATAAGTGAGAATTGACATATCTAAATGGTGTAGGTGCTGTAGGACAGGAGTTTATATTCACACTTAGTCATATCAGAACTTCTTATTTTAATAGTCACTAAAAGTTATTCTGAGCAGCAAAACAATGTTGATACATAAGCAGGACTCAGGTTCATGTTCAGTGGGATGCTACATTAACTGCAGAAGGTTCCCTTATTTAATTCCAAGAGTTCCTTAGCAAATATCTTGACAAGGAGCAGATAGTTAAGGGACTTTGTGCTGCTTATGGACTTGATATTAATGTTGGGACATCTCAGAATGCTCCTATGTGCCCCGTTGAGCTTCATACATCTAAGGAATCAGTCTTGATTCAGAAAGTAGGCCACCTAAACTTCTTCATTCTGATTTTTTTTTGTCTTCACTATATTTGTTGGGGCCTCTACATAAAGGTTGTCTCTAAATTTCTATTTAAACCAGCCGAGACTTCATGCTGTACTTAATCAGCTGTGGAAGATACACTCATTTAAAGTTCCCTTGTGATGCTGGTTATGCTTAATACTGTATGGCAGTATTCCCTTAGCTTTGTATTTTGTTGGTAAAGATACCATTTCGGAGGATGTCCAAATGGCTACCATGTTTTTGCAGTGTTCTTGGTCGTTTGCTGTGTATCCATCACCAAACCATACTTAATCTGAAGAGCAGACCTCTCCTCTGCCATCCACTCACTGCAAAGTATGTGATATTTAACATAATTTGGCTTTGCACAGACACCAAAGTCAGCTGCTTAGGCAGCAGTTTCAAGGAGTAGAGGATCAATCCATGGTTCAAACAGACCTGAGGCTCCTCATTGCCATCCCTTTCTAGCTACTGTCTGACAATGGCCATGTACCCTAGATTAATCCTGTAATGGGGTGTATATCATCACATACTATGCTGTAATATTTGACAATATCCAGAGTTGGTGGCTGTATTTGAATAGGTTCTAGTGTTCGTTTGTGAGCGTCTTTGTGTGCAAGGCTGAAGATGTGAGAAGGAGCCAACCGTGCACCATGCTTTCTTGTTGGGGTTGGCCAGGGGGTGACTTGTAGAGGGAAGTCACTCTGGTTCTCTGGAGATATTCAAGACCTGCCTGGACGGCCTACCTGTGCGACCTGGTGTAGGGAACCTGCTTTGGCAGGGGGTTGGACTCGATGATCTCTGGAGGTCCCTTCCAACCCCTACAATTCTGTGATTCTGTGCAGCGGGTGCTACTTGCTGGACGAGCCGGGAGTGAAGCACCGCAGAGCTCGGCTGTGCGGCTGGAATGCTTCCCGGCAGTTCCGCGCTCCCCTTTATCAAGGTCACTCCTTCCTGTTTGCCAGCACAGTCCGTGCTGCTGTCAGTTGTTCGGTTTTGCACTGCCTTGTGGCACTCCTGCATCCTCGAATTACAGACCTGGTTTTCAACAAAACGGGGAGCGGGGGTACCTGCTTGTGCAACTCCTAAATTCTGCCTCGTTGGCAGACCGCGTTCGCACAGCTCCTGTTCCGTTTATCTCCATTCTAAGAGAAAGGCTCAGCCCGCAGGAGGCTGCTGGGGAGCTCCGCGCCTTGCCTGCGAGGACGGGGAGCTCCGTGCCGGGCCGCAAGGGGTTAAGGAGCGGAGGGCCGCGCTGCCGCCCGCGGTTCTGTCAGCAGCCGCTGCCATTGGCTGCGGAAAGGTGAAATTGAAACCACGGTAAACTTTTGACCCTGTAGCAGTTCTTGTGGAACGCCTTCCCCTTGCCAAGAGCAGAGGGCTTTTTTTCCCCCCTTTTTCCTGTATTTATTCGCTGTGATCGTGCCGTGCCGCATGCAGCCTCGCCGAGGGAGGGGGAGGACAAGCGCGAGCAAGTCGCCTGCGTGTCCCGGGAGCGGGGAGCCGGCCTGCTGCTGCCAGCTGCTCCTGTGCCCCATCGGTGGCCGAGCAGCCCTCTGCATTCCGCCTTCCAAGATAGTTTCTGTGTGGTTTAAAAGGGGGAAAAAAAAATACCCTCGAATTGATGCTATCGCATCAATTTATCGCATTTATAGCTATAAATGAGGGAAGGGAGGCTGAGTCACCAGGCACGGTGGCATGCTGGCTGCAGGGAGTTCTGCTGCTTAATAAACGTGCTTTTAATTTATTTACTTAAATTGAAGTGGTTTCTTACTAAAATCTAATGTAGAAATGTCTCCTTAGTTCACAAGTTGGTGTGTTAAACACCCATGTACTTAACTACCTACTTTTCTCCTCTTCTGTGTCTTCTTTAAACGAAATAATGGGTATTTCTCAGTCTGGGAAACAAGCGGTGCCCGCTCAGCATCACTGCCAGCGTGTCAGAGCCCCGAGGTAGTGGCATTGCGTGGTTTTTATTTGGGCAGTGACTAACAAGTTCTGGACCTAATTAGAGCGCGTGTCACTTTCATGCTACCCGTATTTTGTCTCAAAAAAAAAAAAATCGAAAATATCTGTGGTCAAATAAATGCACCTTCCGTCTGTAGCTTTGCCAAACCAGACAAATTAGAGCAGCATTACGTTTTCGATGAAGTATGAATACGAGATTTAGTTAATCCACGTTTCTTTCCCCTTCAACATGTCTGTCTTCTCCCTGACAAAAGAAAAGCTGACTCGGTTACTTTCCTGCATCAGCTGCCATTTTCTCCCTCCCCCGCTCCCTGCGCAGGTACCGGCCTGCTGTTCTTGCCGGAACGTTCAACTTGCTGAATACCGAGTGCTGCTTAATCAAGGAGTCACTCGGCACCTAACCTAGAGATAACATTCAGAATTCCTGCTCAACAAAGAAACTTGATTCCTAACTGCTTCAGGCTCATGTGTTCACCCCTCTGATGGTTTGCTCCTGCAAATACTCTCACCAGATTTATGCTGTGTGTTCATCTTTCTAATGAGAGATTAGGGTTGGGGGGGAGCCCTTGACTGCTGAGATTTTGATTTATTGATTTATTTTAATTCAGTACACTGAATAGTTAGGTGGTGAAGAAGCATTTAGTTTAGGGTGGCATTAGCATGGTCGGACAAGATAGGTAAGGTTTGGTGTGAGCTTCTTGAGTGCTGTTGTTCTTGGTATGGTTTTATCAGGGAACTGAGAGAGTCTCCTGAAGCACTGCCAGCAGCAGCGAGGGAACAATGAATATAATGTGATTAATAGCAGATCCCCTGCCCCCTCTTGTGTGCAGTCCTCCTTGCAGCAGCAAAAGAAACATGCGCTTGTAATGATAGTTGGTGGCCTCCCTGTTTGTTCCAGCTAGTGTTCCCAAGCAGCAGCTATTATAAGGTTTATTTTCTCCCACTCCCTGTGATTCTTTGTTCTGCCCTTGCTGTGCCTGCGTGCATCTTGTCTGCTTCTCATTGTCTGTTTCGTGGCAGTTCATCTGCCTTCACAATGGAGCTGCACTGAAGCTGCAAATCATATTGCATATCACAGCAAAATGGAATAAATGCTCTTCTAAAAGAAAAATGAGTGAGTAACAACTGTGATGAGCTCAGTAACACTTGTGAACTCTATTTTTGAAGTGTCATTTTTAAGTGTCCCTATCTGAAAGGTTTTTCTTGAACAGTTGGGTTACTGTATTGTGGTAGCGCTGGGTGCATGTGCCTTTTGGTGTTAGAAACCAGGGATCTCTAAAAACATAACTACAGGAAAAACCACCCTCAAATTAAAGAAACATATTTCACCTGATTTGTAAATACTGGAACTTCCAGGTATCCTCTTTTGAGGAAAGCAGTAATAGGCTGATATATGACTTTTGAAGTTCATTAGTGGTAGGTAAGTGCTGAATGTAGGAAAATCGCTACTGTAATTCTTACTTCTAATAAAAATGGCCAGAAAGAGGGATCTTGGAAGTACCGTCCTTGCATTTTGTAACCTGAAAGCAGTAAACAAATACTCTCACACTGAAAATAACTGCTGAGTTCTATACTGTTCTGTTCTGTGTGTTTACCCAGGGTAGACTTTGAGGTTGCTTACATCTCTCTGGTTTCCTCAGAAGTGAATTCCTAACTGCTTTGGAGTTGCCTTTTTAAATTCTTTTCCTCATCAACGTTTCCAAACTGTGAATGAGTGATTTGAGGGGGAGATCACCTCAAGGTGTTTTCATCTGTTTTTTGTTATCTAGATTAACCAGTTCTTGTTGTCTTCTTCTAATGGAGGAAGTGACGATGATTTATAGAGATTCTAGAACACAACCTCTTAAAATAGGAAAATTATTTTATATTCCAGAACTTCGTGTGAATACTTTTGTGTCTGACTTGAAATTTCCGCTGGCTCATCTTCCCAAGTTTCCCGGGTTTGGTCATGGAGTGGCATGGTGAGCTGGACTTGGGAATGTAGTGCTAGAACTTGTCACTTCCACCCAAATCTGCCACGAACTGTTAATGCTGGCATGAGTTATACTGGAAAACCAACAGAAATAAAGCAATAGGAATTTGGAATTTTGTTTTTAAAATGTTGTTGTATCTCTGTCTTCTCTGCTTGTATTTCTGCTTTGGTTGGTGGTGAAACTTAATATCTGTTGTTCAAGATTTGCATCATGGGATGCAGTAAGCATCTTTTTTCCCTACCTCTTCCTCAGGAAGTGCATCTAGGCAGTGTTGTTGGCATCCTTGCTGCAGATCTCCAGTGATGAGTGAACTCTTGGTCCTTTGCAACAACAATGGTTTGAGTTTCTGGAATGTGAATCCATCTTGGAAGAGATGTGTTACGTATTGACAGATGCATTTATTTTTTTTTAAGATATACAATAATTAGGTCTAATGGTCCTCAAAGCACTTTAAATTGACTTTCAAGTCCAATTTTTCTCTCTCCTTGGAGTGCAGTATCAACTTCTTATCGTAGAGCCATGGAATATAGTATCAACTTCTTATCATAGAATCATAGAACAGCCTGGGTTGAAAAGGACCACAGTGGTCATCCAGTTTCAACCCCCCTGCTATGTGCAGTGTCACAAACCACCAGACAAGGCTGCCCAGAGCCACATCCAGCCTGGCCTTGAATGCATCCATGGATGGGGCATCCACAGCCTCCTTGGACAATGAATAATATCGGCACATTCATTCTCTCACCTTCTCTGCCAGCATCATTTTTAAAAATATTCTCTCGCATGCTCTCAGTATAATGAAGAGGTACAGAAGAGTTTATGCTGCAGACATATTGATTCCTTTAAGCATATGTGTATACACCCACAACCTTGTTTCTCTGGCACAGAGTTAAGAAGTCGGTGTCTATGAAATACTTCTTTTTCTTTTAATTTACAAAACAGTATGCAGAAATGATGGTGTTTTTCCAATATCACACCACTTCTCTCTATTGGCAAAGCAGACCTCTTGCTGTGAGTTCTGGTGTAGCCTACCACACTTTCTTGAAAAATGCAGTATAGGGATTAGTTGCTGTAGCTGAAAGGGCTTTATGTCTTTATAATCTCTGTGGATTGCATTATCTATACAGCTGTCACTCCTATCTGTCTATGGGTTGATGTGCCCTAATAGATTGATTCTAGTTTCTGTTGTAGATTGAAGTAGTCTCAGACAACAAGGACAGTAAATAGTCTCTTGGCTTACTGATTTCTGCTGAGGGAGCAGACTAGAATGCTTGTTCTGCCATCTTCTTAGAGGAGTCAGCTTAATTCCCAGCCTAGTTTAAAACTGGTTTCTGAGTTGGCTGTTCTTGGGGTCTTGAGCATGGGGTTGGAATGGAGAAGATTGTTCAAAGAAATTCCACATGCTAATGCAGAGCCCTCTCTGTCATTGACATTCTTCTTTCCTTTGTGTGTCCCGGGAAGCTTTTCTTATCTACCCTGAGTCATCGTTAGATCTGATTTCTCTAAACTTTCATTCTGATGTTTATTGAGCAAACAGTGCTTGTCTTTTAGGATGATAATCAGTATGACCTACCTGATTATTTCTCAGACTAAAGGGAATTTAAATAAAAGACTGTTTCCAGGACAGATGAAGGAAGGAAAGCAGACAGCTGGCTGAAGTTCTCCATTACTGTTGAATTCACCCATTTGCGGTGTGTGGTATTTCTTACAGCCATCTATTGATGTCTGTGTGTGGATGGCTAAGACAACAAAAGAGGTCAACTTTACAGTTTGCGATATTGAGATTTCTCCATGATATATCACTGCACATTGCCGGTTGTTCGCTCTCTCCAACCAGAAGTAGAAATGCACAGATTTCTTCAAGATTAATTAGTAAATTAAAAACAGAGTACAATAACCCTTAATGATATTACTGTAATCCTTACAATCATCACTTTTTGTTCTCAGAGCATAAATAGGGAGTGTTCTGCTAAGTCAGGGATCGGAGAAGTACAAATGGATTCAGGGCAAAAATGATGTGCCAGCAAAAATGGTGTGTCTTTTGTCTGGCTGGCTCCACGTGCTATTGTTGTCTTTTGGTAACGATGCTTTGAAAGCAGCGGATGGGTATTTTTTGCTTTGGATGTTACTGCTTAAACTTATTCCCATATCCAGTGGGGAAACAGAGAAATGTAAATGTTCTTTCATAATAAAACTCAAGGTTGCAATGTGACTCTGAATTGCAAAATGAGCAGTTCCTCCCTATTTTTCCAGGGCTAAGCTTTGCCTGTCCTAGGGAGGAAAAAAGGACCACGTGTACAGAATGTGGAAAATTGCAAAAATGAGTTTGTTTTATTTACAAGAGGAACTTCTTGTGTCTTCCAGTAAGAGAAATAATTATGTTCCTTATTCAATGCCTATTTAATATAGTTCAAAATTGAGAGGGTAGAAGTGAATTATCCTAGATATGCAAATGAAGGAGGAAGGGGAACTGCAAGCTCTGTGATGGTCACTGTACTTGTTTTAATTGTTCTATGTCTGTAGTTTATAGAAAAAATACTCGTGTAGTTAGTGGCATTTCCCATAATGTTAGTTTTAGAAATTTTTATTTAATTCTATTAAATAGCAAATGCGTTAATAACTTTATGCTTTTCCAGCTTCTTGTATGGTATTTCATTAGGCGATTTGTTTTTATCGGAAGTACTGATACTGAACATACTAGAGCTGTAAACACTGTCTTAACGTGAAGGAAATAGCATTCATCTGTTCCTTTCCCCTTGTTTCACAAGTATATAATATAAAAGTTAATTATGTCCCTTTAGGTGTACAGAAGACATTTCAGATATTTTTAAAGTATAACATGTTGTAGTCGTAATTCTCTTCATAGCTTGCTTTTCCTGTCTGTCAGAGCAAGATTAATACTGTTTAATGGAACTGTGTTAAGTAGTCTACCATTCATGCATAGTGTTCTTCTCTTAAAGCTTTCATAAAGTTTCAGGGTAGCCTCTCAGAAACTCTGAAGGCTGCTAGTCATTTGTTGGCTCAGAACTTAGGAAAATGCTGGCTTGGTTGGCTGTAAAATCAAAATTGGTCTTTGCTTTTAGACACTAAATTCACTGTCTTTGAAGTGCAGCCATAAAAAAAAAAAATCCCAGCCTTTTTTAAAGGTGCTTTTGAAGATATTTTTTTTTCCTGTCCTATGAACTAGCAGAACTAAGACAATATTTTAGTAGTGTCTTACAATCTCTGATGAGAAGCCGAGTAAGTTCTGTGCTGCTTGCTCTTTATGACAGTTGTTTGTCAGCCTTCTACCACTGCAGTTTGCACAACAGTGTTTTAAGGGACCAGTTCCATTTTGTTTAAAATGCTCTGCTGTGATGTGTGTGATGGTTTGTCAGTGGGTAGCTGTCCATGCAGTAGTAGCAGGGCAGAGTGGTAATGTCTTCACTTGCCCTAAGACAGACACTAAGAAATCCCTGCTCGTTGTTCAGAGCTTTGCAAAGATCCTAGAACTGTAAAGAACACTTAGAGCTGGGAAAGATGTGGGCTTTCTGAAGCAGTAAAAATAACTTTGGTGTTTATTCCAAAGTTGTGGAGTTCTGGCTCTTTCCTAATCACAGATAGTGGAATGAATTTAACTCTTTCATGACAGATGAAGTTTGCCTCTCATCCAGTCTAAACTTCACTTTGGTTTTACAGGCACCGAAACTGTGCTGCTAAGCCACTTCCCTGAAGAATGAGTGGAATCACCTAGCGGTCTTCTAAACAGTTGTGAAGACAAAAGGAAAATTAGGAAATATCATTTAAAGACAAAGCACGATCGTTAGGATTTCTCAGTGCAGTAGTGTATGTCTTCTGTAACACTTTAAACTTCAGCCTTAACCAGCTGGGAGTAACCTCAATGAGCTGCTTTCCTCTTCACAGGACGTTTTTCCTGGCCAGTAGCAGGTGCACTGTAGTACTTAATTTGACCATTTTTGTCATTCATTGTACCCTCTTCTTTGCTGTTTTGTTTAACCATTGTGCACATATGGGTTATATTTACAAACATGTCTCTATGCTGTAAAGTAATGTGTGAGGAGACTTTGTCATACTTAATTGCTATAAAAGATTTGAAGTTTTGTATTTTGCTGAAACGTGACAGTTTGCTCAGATGAGTATTACCTTAGATGAGGGATGTTGCTTTCATATTTACTTTGCTACAGATACTGTCCACAGACAGTAAGTGTAGCAGTTGAGGTGCCATTATTTTTTGCAGCTGTGATGCTTTTGCAACACTGTTGCTGAATACAGTTGGTGGAAGACCATTTAGATCACTTGCTGTAGCTATAAGTACTGGACAGTGTCTTGTACCTTTTTAAAACATTGTAGGAAAGAAGTAATTATATTAGGTTATCACTGTCAGAAAACATCAACAAGACTGGGCAATCATTTTAGATAGAAGTTATTCCAATTAAGACACCAGGTTTAATCTAGATCATAATAGCAGAAGGTGCTTAAGTTGTCTGTTGAGCAAACAAAGATACTTGATGTATTTTTCTTGGCTCTGTGTGCAGTGTACACCAGTGTTTCTGAATAGGCTGGCAAATAATCAGTTGTAAATAAAAGTTAGGTCTTCTGAATCTTTTGAGTCATTTAGACACGTTTACTGTCTCTTTCCATTTTAGCTTAATAAGAACTGGTTTTCCTGCTGAAGATGAAAGCTTGGAAAGAAATATTACTTTCAGCTTTAGTAATTCCACTGAAGCTGATGGTAGAATTCTTGTTGAATTAACAGAAACAAACTTACACTAGTGCTAAATGCTTTTAAAAATCCCAGTGAAAGTATATGAAATGCGAATAGATCACAATACTTTTGCAGCAGAGAGAGGCAGGAGCACTGATATGACATGAGTGTTTTGTGATCTTTCAGCTCACTGAGCTTTTAACTTGCTCAGGAAAGGTAGCTAATGCTTGTAATAAATATTCACTAATGACTGTCAGAGTGCTTCAGACTCAGCTGCAGAGGAAGAAACCTGCTTGTTAACATGGTAATAGCTGTACGTTTCACTATTTGACTTAATGATAGTGTAGTAATACCTTCTCATATTTACAAAATCATAAATTACATCTGGTTTCAAATGGAGGAGCTGATGAATGAACAGCTTTTAAGTGGACTGCACTGTCCCAGGCTGGAGCTGCTTGGCCTAGTTGTATCACATTAGAAAGTATTATTTCTTAATGGAAAGTTCTGACAATCTGATCCCCAGCCCACTCTATACAATACAGCTGGTGTTCCACGTCTGCCCAGTTCTTCGTACCTGGACTAATTCTGCAAGATACTTTGAGAATTCTGTAGTGAGTGATTTACTACAGCAGGAAATGTTCAAGTTCGTGCTGCTGAATGAGTTCTTCACTGAAAGATATTTAACCAATTCAACAACAGCAAGTTTTGGTTGTTAAGGTTAGTTTGCTTTTGACGTTTCTGTATGCAGTACTGAACAACGCACTTTCAGCTAGCAGCAGTTTTCTCTGATTTTGTATGTCAGTCTCACACTCATCAGTACAGGAGAGAAGGTGGTTGCACTTTTATGTAATCTGTAAAATTTGACTATATTTAAAAAAAAAAAAAAAGCACAGAACTGGAAATGAGAATAAGAACAGCTGTTCTTTCTTTTTCAAATTCTTTTTTACTAGGTTTGATGCTGAATGGGTCCCCTTTGGGAGAATGTGTGTATTACAGGGTACTTCCATTAATTTCGGTGGGATGGTACTGTCTGTGTAACAGTACACTGCTTTGGAAGTTAAAATCTGAAAACACTAAACTTTTGACCTTGGTAAATATATAATGTATCCAGTGAGTGAGGCAAAAATTGCATTTTTCTAGGCTCTAGGTTGTGGAAAATACAGTGTGTATTGGGCTGTATTGCCTGACAGCTGACATTTATCAAGGGTAACATGAGCTTTACTCGTTCTCACATTTTTAAGCCGCTTTCAAAGCTTTACATGTATACACATGTTCAGCATATGTCTTGCAGCTTTGAACATTTTGTTCTAAAGATGTTAACTCTCATTAAAATGAGAATCCAGACTATAAACTCATAATGATTTTTCATACATCAAATTTAGTCACAGTGTTAACGTTTTGTCAGCTGGCACTGTGAAGTAAAACAGTAACGTGAAATGTTAATGCTTACATAAAACTTAAAAATACACTGTCCTTATTAGCTGTGTTAGTAAACTTCAGACCAGAAGAGAATTTGTACTTCTGATATATTGCATTATTTCAAATGAACGCATTTCCTAGAAGTCATGCAATGAAATACATTAAAAATGCTGTTTCTCATTAGACTGAAAAGCTTCTCCTTAGAAACTTAAAAATCGCATTCTGTGTTCAGCGATGAACGAAGTGTTTGGTAGCCATTTTGATCTCCTTTTAAACAGTTTTGCACCTTAGCCAAATAACAGAAAACTTGTTCTACTTGCTTCAAATGTCATAAAGAATGACGTGGTTGTCTTGAAATGTTCAAAACTGCGCATATAATTGCTCTTGCTTAATAATCCTCTTAGTTGTCTGAAAGAAATAATTATTTTCATATTTAACAAATTTTCTGCAAGTAAGTCTAAATAGTTTGCTGGGCTGTTACACTGCTGTTACTTCACTAACTCAGTGTATTGCTGAACGGGTCGTGTTGGTCTGACTCAAAACTGTAGGTGACTCCTGAAGATGGAATGGCTGAATATGGTTAAGAAGAAAGCTGCTTCTAAATGCTGCTATTTCTCTTTTTGTAAGTTTCCTGTATAGTCTTACAGTGATCTCTTGATTTCAGTGTTACTTCTTCTGTGAATGTAACTGTAGAATTCAAAACAATGGACTTTTCATTTATTTTCATAAATCACTACTAAACCATTATTAAAAGGAAAAATCTGAGGACATTTATACAAGTAATACTGATTTTTTTTTTTTCTCCAATATTGTTAATGACTCATTAACATCTGTCCTAGTTTTCAATTGCATGAAATCTTCTCCCTCAAAATAGACAAGGTGTGTGTTTTCCTGTGTCTTTCCATCTACAGAGACAGCATTGGATTTTTTTGGCTTCTTGCTGTTCCTATCTGAGATGGAAGGAAACCTCTTGGCTGATGTATGTATCTAAGTGTTATCATCTGGTAACAAAACCTCTGACAGTGCCATGCCACAAGGATCTCTTCCTTTTGCAATATCAGTTGCCAGTGCCTGTCCTTTCTTGGCTAGCCTCAGCTGTGGGAGAGGTTTGGTCTTTGTTTCACAGCTGTAACACACCAGCTGCCAAGGTGGGACTGGGGGAGGAGGTAGCGAGGATGGTACTGTAACTGCCTTGGTACTGAGACTGGTGTGACACTGCCCTTAGAAAAGCAAGAAGAAAGTGTTAGTGCTCCTGTTCAGCATTGAGGAGCTGAATAGTTGCAATTTCCTCTATCTGTTTTTTTTGTTTTTTTTTTTTTTGTTTTTTTTGTTTTTTTTTTTTTTGTGCAGTGCTGCTGCTAAATTGGTGGTGTTTGCTTGCACATGCCACGTATGTGCGTACATTCTGTGGTCAGTAGCAGAGTTAAGTGCTTTGCAAGAGTGTGATGGTCTCAGAAGTGAGACTCTTTCTTTCTGACTTAGATTTTGGCATACTTAATTTTATGCAAACTTGAATGGATGGTAAGGCGCATGTGATGGTAAGGAGGAATATTTCTGTCTACAAATTTTGTTGCTTGATTTTTAATTATCCTTGTGAAATAGCTTTATGTGTCATTACATAAAACTGCAACTGATAGGAGTGACTAAAGATACGTATAGACCCTTTGGTTTAGAAAGCATTTTGTAGTAACAAGAATGGATGAGCAGCTTTATTTTTATCAGTGCTCTTCACTGATATCGAATAGCAATTATAGCAGGGAGCATGGCGAAATTAGTATTCTGTAATGAGATCCATTTTTGTGCTGGAATATTGCTGCAGTGATTGTGTGCAAAACCTGTTGTACAATACAGTGGAAGTCTTAAAAGCACACTGCAGTATAGGTACTGTATTTGCACCATTTTCTCTCTTACTTGGTTACCTTATAGAGTATTCCAATTGCAGATATTCCATAGATATGCATTACATCTCTTAGAATGTGTCTAGAAATAGCAGGAGTTTACCAGCACATGGGTCATTTTTGAAAACCTTGACAGCGGTGTGCATTTTTCCCTAGTTAATGAATGGTTATGCCTATTGTAGCAGTGTTTGTGTTCACCTACATGGCAAAATGTTCCCACGTTACCTTTGTCATTATAATGAATGTGGATTTCATGATAAACTTTTCCTCCAAATAATTCATATAATGTTAGGTGTTTTATGTCCAATTACTTGGTCTGGAGGTAGGTGTAATGCAGGTATGGTGTTTTATTTGTATAATAATTATATATAAAAATATAAATAATATATAAATAAATATATATATAAATAAGCCAGTAAGTCTTAGCATGTAAATCAGCCTGTAGTTTCGAATCTGACAGATCCTTTCTGTGCACAGTTTCTCATGATGCACTGATGATCAAACTCTTCACTTGTTTCTCTGAAGTGCATTTTTTCTTGTTCATTTATTTATTTTTGGTTGTCCATGATCTAAATAATTGACATTATTTTTTTTCTGGGCAGAAATTTTGACAGTTGAAGTTACAGCTAATGCTGTATTTCTCAATATTTTCTTTACTAAAATAATTGTCAGATAATATATGAAGGAAAGCAGTTGTTAAATTTCATGTTTGTATGCCTATTTGCAGGCTGTGGTATTGCCATTTTTTTTAAATCTTATTACATTTGTTACTTCTCCTCAAATTCCAACTGTGACAGCAGCACAACTAGCAAAGCACTTCCTCACTTTCCATTTAAAAGGAAAAATGGTTTCCATTCCCTCAACACTGTAATAGGAAATTTGAAAATGTCAACAGTTTACATAAAAGTTTGACTGAAGTAAATGGAAAAGCAAAGAGCTGAGGTCTAGAAGCCACATGGGTTTTTTTGAAAAAAAAAACAAAAAAAAAAACAGAGAGAACTGTGAATACTTGTAAAGGGAAAATTAAAAGCAAACCAACACAAAAAGAGCCATCACCCCCCCCCCCCCCCCCCCAGTCAAAAAAAACCCACAACCAACAGACACACCAAAAAACTGACATGGAGATTTCAAAGTTTCACTGAACTGTTTTCCTCCTCCCTCATTGACCTCTGGCTGATAAATGCTTGGATCTTTGATTTTCAGAAAGCATCAGATGTTCAGAATGGAAGAAGCACTGTGTTTATCCTAGCAGTTTTTGTAGGCTTAATCTTTTACTATGGAGGCTTCCCAGTAAAGCTCTATCAACAAATCTCTTCATAAAATCACATTTCTAACTGGCAAAGGAGCTTCTGCACCACTTCCCTGAGTAAAATGGGCTATTTGGGAAAATACGTTTTTGCCACTGCACAAAACCAACTCAAATATAATCATTTTCTTTTCAGCAGTTTTACCAAATGCCAGATAACAAGAAATATTAAGAAGATCAATCTGAGGATCATACAGCTCACAGTGATTCTGTGATTCTCAAAATAAGGCTTCCCTTTTCAGAGCTTGTGCCAAGTGGGCTGCTTTTCTGCAGCCTTTGTGGCTGTGCTCAGTCATTTTATTCTATAGGAGCATTTTATTATGGGTGGAAGTCAGTCAAGGAATGAACATTAAATTCCCTGATCCACAGCTCCTAAGTATCCTTGCTTGATTCCTTTTGTAGGAGTTTTGATTTGCACTGACATATTGTGCAGTTTGTCCAGCATCTCAGAGAATCCACGTTTGAGCCCCTTCTCAGCTGAAGGGTGTTCTGCTGGCTGGTTAACACCTTGTGTATCTGTTTGCTTTAGAACTTTCTCTGCCATTCCTTACAGTGTTGAACATCTTACTCCTCCAACCAGGTGCTGCAAGGAACACGCTGGCTGTGGGAATCTCCCTCTCATCCTCAGTGGTGGGTGCAGTGCAGAGATTCTCTGGGCTGTGGCTTAAAGCACCCCCCACCCCCGGGTGCCTGCTTTATGCCTTTGCCATGGGGAGGTCTGCTGAGCTCGCTTCCTGCTTCTGGTGTGCTTCAACATCTTTTTACTATCAGAGTTTGGTGCAAGGCCCTCTTCGTGTTCTTTTTTTAGCCCTGTATTTCCTGTTTACATTTCATATACATATTTTATGGGCATTTTGGTTCCTTTGAGGTGGACATGCTTCCCACTTTTTAATGCTGACCTTTTCCCTGCAGCAGCCCCCTTAACTTTCTTACAGAGCCATGTGGGGAGGGTATTTTGTTGTTCTGCTCCCTGCTGCAAAAGCTGTGTAGGTGTAGCAGCTATTATCCAGGAATCGTTTGAGAGCCAGCAGCATTTTTGTCTCACTCCCTGTCTCTCTGTTGTCATCGTAATACAGTCATGGGGTGACAGGGTAATCGCTTTCCATCTGGAGGGCTGAGGGTGTGCGGCGATGTCCTCATGTGTCGCAGGAGATGTGTAAATTAACATTAACACACTGCTGCTAAGCTGCGTCGTGTTTTTTAAACACAACTGATTTCAGAGGAGGATAATACCAGCTTTGAGAATTTGTGTCCACAAGCATTAACTGATTAATGTGCCGACTTCCTCTTCCTTTTTATTTTTCCCCTTTTAGCCTGTTTAAAGTGTTTGGCTTTAATACTTAGAACTGGAGCTACAAATGATGTGATATAATGAAGAAATAAATACAGTATTGTAATGCAATAGAAATTTATAATACGTGTTTCCAGGGGTCTCTGTGCTTTTGTTTAATGTGAAGAAATGTTCTGGCAGGATTCTACACCGTGTTGAAAATCAAATCCTCGTTCAATTTATATAGCACAACTCATTACTTAAAGCTGTAAATTCTACATAGCTGGGGATTTGCAGCAATTGTAATATTGAGTGTTTTTAGTGGGTCAGTTGGTGAGCCTCATGGAAAAGTCATAACAGAAATGAAGCTTAAAATGTGAAAGGCCTTTGTGTACTTACAGTAGCTGTATTCAGATCTGATAATTCAATTTTAAGGAGCACTCTTGATGATCCTACAAAGATTCCCTTAAAAACTATTTCAAATCTGGAATTAAAATTACAAAGTCTCTGCTTTTAATTTATGAATATCTGGTGAGTCCTAGTAAGAATTGGATTATTTTTGTTTTCCACTGTCTTTGCCGTGGTATTTCTGTATGGTTCTGTCCGGTTTTTATGATGGCCAGGCAGTAATCTTTCTGAGATCCTTACAAATGCTAGGCTTTATTTGTTCTATCAATACAGCCTTGTGTTTAGTTGCTTTTATACGGTAAGTCCATCACACCTACCTGGTGACTTCCTTCTTTTTTTGTAAAGAGTGATGTGTTCTTTTCCTGTTTCACTGTGCTTGAGTCTGTTTCATAACTATTTTTTTTAAGAATTAGATTCTGCTTAAAAAGAAAAGAAAGAGGACTTTTATTTTTGGCGCATAGTGCTTCCTAACTGCATTGTAGTGAATTCTTCACATCTTCAGGTTACAGACAAACCCGGCCTGCTGTCCTTCATCCCCCACACCCTCCGTTACAGCCCCAGAAGGAGCCTATTGTCTCCATTCACACCGAGTTGTCACAGATGTGGGTGCTCTTCGGGGCTCTTTTCTCTCTTGCAGCTCTAATGACCGCTCCTCTTTTGATTCTTTTCTCAGGCAAATTGGCATAGGCTGCACAAAAAGAAATTTAGGTCACAAATATCTTCATTCTACTGGAGTGGGAGGAAGATTTAGCTGAGTATGTTATTTGTATATACAGTAAATTCATGGCGAAACCTGGCAAAAGGAATTTCTTCCAACAAATACCATTTTATAATCTTAGATTATCATGTCAACACAATCAAATGAATATGCAGTTTTAGTATGAAGTGTATGCAATTGAAAGAGTTTAAAACGTGTATTTATGATTCCTCTCTGGAGATTAAAATCAGGTGTGTTCATCTGTATTGTTAACACAACTAAGATTATTAACAACTAATTTTAATTAAATAATTGTAGGTAGTTTCATTTCAAAATGAATTTTTATCTTTGTTCTGTTTTGAGAGAAGCCCCTTGAGTACCCTTGATACCAGATTCCCAGTCTATCAGGCCAACAAATTTAATGTCCAAGCATGGGTGTAGCTTTCTTCAGGGCACCTGGGAATGCCCCACATGTGTTAGACCTCCTGGCTCCTTACCCTGAGGTGTAATGGAAAGTAATCTGTGCTTGCTCCTGGGCCATATTGTTCACTCCTACACTGGGATGGTTGAGTTGAGCAGGCAGTAGCAGTGCTCTTCTATTTATTCAGAATTATTTTTCTGTAAGCAAATTCCTTTTTTGCATGGTTGTCAGGTACACCATTCATGTGTAGAAAAAGCAAACGGGAAAATATTTGGCGTTCTGTATTACATCTCTGTACTCTCCTATAGCAGCTTCCCTTTATGGCTGGTTACTTGATTTTCCATTTAAAGGTAGCACTGTGTTTGGAACATACTTCTGCCACAGTCTTCATCACTTCTGTAGGCTGCTTTTGTCATTCTATCTAGCCCTACCTTTAGCGTTAAAAGCATGCAAAAGATAAAGATTCCATGAATGCATCATAATTTTTAGTTGTTTTTTAGGATGCTCTGATTAAATATGAAAATGTTAGTGAAGTTACTGAAGCTGCTTCTCATTGCTGTCTTTTTGTTGTTGTTTGCTAACAGCAGAATGCTTTTGTTGGATATCTGTGCCCTTGGAGGTGGTGTATATTGCAGTTGGCTGGAAATTCATGACAGCAGGCCACACAATTTATGACCTGCTTTTCTTAAGAGGATAATCAATGCTCCTGTCCGGTGCTGGGGGCTTGGTAGTGCGAGGTGTTGTGTTTTGTGGAACTGGCTTTCAGAATTTAGGAGAAAGAGAAGAAATTCCTGTGAGTGTTTTCAGGTGTTTGTATTTCAGTTGCTCTCCTGTGGACCTGGAACACCTCTGGCACGGCTTGTTCTCTCTGTTACTGTGTGCAGAGCTCTGCTCCTAGAATCAACATCGTCTTGGAAGTGCCGTAAAGACTGGAACCAAACCACTGCAAAATGCTAGGTTGTTTTCTAGACACTGAAATAAAAGATTCCTGAAACTTCATTTTTCACTTTGGAGGTCTCTGTGCTGAGGGTAAGAAGTTTCACTTGGTTGGTTAGACTGACAAGTCAGGTGCTAATGCTAGCTGTAATGCTGTGATGCTAGCTGTGTGCAACTTGTCTCCGGAAATCCAGAACACAGTCTTTTTTCCCCCTGAGATGCTTGTGGATTAGAATGGCAGAACAGAACCGTTCCTTCCATGTGATACCTAAAAATGTATTTGAACTTAGTGTCCCAGGAAGGAAAATGCACTTGCTGATGACTGATTAGGAACTTCAGGAAAAGGAATGGTGGTCTTGATGTCTTGGGGAAAAATCACATGTATTTAGTGAAACAAACTCCATGCACTTGATTGCATTTCCTGTTTTCCCAAAACATCGAAAGTACATTCTGTTTCTGAGATGTCAGAGCAGTGCATAGCACCCAGAAAATGGTAACTTGCAGATTGAGTTCTAACTCTGGTGAAATAGTTTCCCTGTTCAAAGGAAAACTAATTCCTAGTCATTGTTAAATTAAGGTAAGGAGTTGTGTCTTTATCAGCTCATGAAGGAAAATGTTTTTGTCACCCAATTGCCTTGCAAGAACCGTTTAATTAATACAGTGATAGTAAGGATTAGGTGTTTCTAGGTATACTACCAAACGTATGAGTTGCATGGATAAATGAAATTGGATTGTTGTATGTGACTTAAAATGTTTCCAGAATAAGAGCAAAAGCACTGACGGGACTTTGCAAACTAGGTTTTAAGGCTAGGTTGTCCCTAGCATTGAGTTCTGAGAGATGTGTAAACGTTGTGCTTCAATGCATAGAAAGAAATTGAGATCAAATGCATTACGTTTTTCCTAGTAAACCTGAGTTGTGTTTTAAGGATTTTAGTCGGTGTTTATACAGTTCTATACAGTAATTAGGAGGATGCATCAGTGCATATTAAAATAATGAAAAAAATACTATAAAAACATGTTCTGCATTTTTAAAGTAATGTGGTTGTTTAGATGTTTGAATAGGAGAGAGGTGATTCATATATTAAGAAAAAATACTCACGTGCACTCATGCACACAAGCACACACACGCACAAAGAGAACAAAAGCCTGAAATTAACATCAGTTCCCCCACCCCCAGTACCCATGAGGCCTATGGCTGCTCTGAACAGCTTTGTCTCTTGAGAATTTCGAGGGTTTTTCAGCTTAAGATCTTGTTTCCACTCATGAGACAGTAGCGCAAAATGTGTGCGCATGTAAAGCTGAAATACTAAAGTAAGTGGCCAAATTCGGAACTCTTTGGGATTTACTCTGAACTGGGCAAAGAAAGAAAAATTATTCATTAAAATTCTTTCTCTAATGTGGAGTGCTTTAATATTTTTGATCTGCTAAGCTGGAGGGGACGGGGAAAAATAATGAACTTTCTGTTCTGCGTAGATTCAGTTCCAGATAGCTTTGTTGAAGTAAGCTGTTGTTGCCTCTATCAGTCTTTACTGCTGTGACCACTAGTTCTGCAATCTCACAAGATCTGAATGTTCCCAGATCCCTTCCAGTGACAAGTTGGTTACCTATATTAAAAGCATTCTAAATATGTTCTAGAAAGACTTGACTGATGCCAGCTGCTATACCAAAAGCCCACGTTACCACTTCCAGTACAGTGGCTTGGAAATCAGTCAGGATTCAGGCAGCTTATGGTATCTCTTGGCCCACTGCTGAAGCATACCAGCTCTTGTTGCTGGTGTCATGCAAGTATGTGGTGTGACTGCATCTTACAACAACTGTAACCTGACAAACACAGCTGGCCAAGTAAGTTAGCTAGTAAGCTCACAGCTGGGTTATGAGGGCAGCATTTGTTCTGACTGTAGAGCATAGCTCACGCGTCTTTGGACTTGCATTGAGACATGTTAACCTCTTTACTGCAGTGTTTTGTGCAGAAGCTGACAGGTGAGAAGTTTTTACAAGTATTCTGCAGCACATGGTCAAGGCATAAAGACAGGCCAGCCTTTTTTATGACAGCGAGTTCACTGGAGCCTTTTCTTCCATTTTATTTATTGTAACAGGGTCTTGTAACTATTACAGTGGCAAGCAAACAGGGACCTATAGGAAACAAATTAACCAGTAATGACATTCCAAAAAAATAGAGAACAAGCATTATTTATCAGAGGAACAGGAGAAGTACTAGGAGCATGTTCCACCTCTGACCATTCTTTAACTGAAAATGCCCTGTCATTTTAATGTATGCAAAGTGAACGTGGCTCAAGTTAATTGTCATGTCTGAAAAAGCACAGCAAGTGCACAGTGCTAACTAAACACAGCAGGGAAATTGGTAGATGAAATCTGACAAAGCCTGAAAAATTATAGTCTCCCTAAGATGGAGCATATAGTATAGCAAGGATGGGTGCTGAGTTAAGGTGATTTAATATGTTGCAGCAAAGTGTGCTTCACTGATTGCCAGGTTATAGATAGCACCTTTTTGTTTTTTTGACTGACAGCACTGGTTCATGAAGACTGGGTCTGAGTCAGTTGTTTATTATCTAGAAAATAGAGGCTGAGAAGGTGGGGGAGAGGCAAAGTGGACAATTGTGAAATGCATGTGATTGGGAACAGTATTTTATTATTGGTTATTGTTGTGGTGGAAGTGCTAGATTGGGATAATGATGTATTAATGCAATTAAAAAGATGATTTGCTTTTTAATGCATAAAGTAAGCACAACTGCTTTAGTTTGAATAGGCAGGTGAATAGTATGAAATTGTTGCAGTACACCAGCAAAACCTCTGTGTTAGCTCTGCACACTTCAGTCTTGTTATCTGTTCCTGTGGTTTGTTACTGTGCTGTCAGATGTACAAAGCAAGTTGTTAAGGTTCCACTGCATTTTTTCAGTCTGCTTCATTTTCCCCCCATGGGATTTAAAAAGATGTTGTTCTAATGTACTGTAATTTCAAGTGTAGTATGTTTGATTTCCTTCTAAAACAAGCATATGAATTATCTCTGAAACATTAAAGGAGGGCAGAAGATGTAATCCTCTTTAAATCCTCTTTCTAAAGGTAGCCAATGTGTTTGCTGTATCTGGCACATTCAGCTCCGAATATGTCATGTTGTTACTCCTGTGCCACATACAGTAACTCAGCTTTTTGTCTAGCCATTCTGTCCGGAGTCTGATGTGATCTTTCTGTGATGCGTTTTAAAAGTTGGATTGACCACTTGTACACTCACATCTGATAGCTGTGCTGTGCTGTATGCCCAGTCTCTGCATGGGGTAAACTGAGTATCTCTGGAGTTCATCCTGCAAGTGGGGAAATGAGCCAAAGGTCAGCATGTCGAGC
Organism: Alectoris magna; assembly: GCA_030625065.1. NCBI lineage: Eukaryota > Metazoa > Chordata > Aves > Galliformes > Phasianidae > Alectoris > Alectoris magna. The sequence goes on along the minus strand of CM060576.1, from coordinate 8,096,695 downwards.
TTGTTGACATTTAAATACACTGAAGGATGTTTTTGTTTGAACGGCCTTACTTTTTAGTTGAGTAGCTTATAGACAGGAAATGGTACGCTCACGTGTTGGCAGTGGTACTGGCATGGGCAGAGCTGGTGGAGCAGTGTTCTGCTGAGCCCCAGTGCCACGCTCTGCAGGGTAACACTGTGAGACTGGCATTCACCTGCTGCGTTGCTCTGCTTCCAGTTAGCTGTGCTAGTTCAGGTGAAGCAGAATAGACAACACTGTTGAAGTAAAATGTTCTTTATACTTAAAAAGCGACAAAGTTGTCTGTGATCTCTGTACTCCAAAGCAGTAGGTTTAGAGTACAGAGGTGTTGAATGGTCAGCGGCACCATGTTAAGAGTTTGGGCTTTCATTAGCAGGGGATGTATTGTTGAAAAAGAGGAATGTATTTTATTATTCATTTCAATGTTGTAGATGATGATGTGATGACTTATAGTATTTTAATATCCTGTTTCTTTTATAGTGGTAGTAACTTGTGGTCTGAGATTTACTTCTGGTGTATGGCAAAATTTATTTCAATTTTTGTTTGGGCAACTAGGTAGCATTTTCCTTTCTGTGTTTCATCTGGCTTTAGTTCAGTCCTGGCCTGCAGAATGGAATTGGGAATGCTGGGAGCTGCCCTGCTAGATGACAGTTCCCAGATGATGGCCCTCTGCAGTGTGTGGCCAGACCAGAGTCATGCAAATGCTGCTCTAGATGCTCTTACAAATCCTTCGAGGGCCCTTCCGTAGGCTTCTTCAGAAGCTTCCTTTGCAGTTACTTTATTGCAGTGCTTTTTGAGAAGTTGTATTCCATCTTCTTTTTAAGCAGCTCAAATATTTGCATCCATCTTTGAGAGGAATAGGAAGGGAATATTCTAAAATGAATTTAGGTAAGATTAAGATTTCAGTGGGGATTTCTGCGTACTGCTTTCTCAGAGTCACCCCCTTTCCTTTTGCATTTCCAGTCATGCAGAATCCTTGAGGTCTTCGTTCTTCTGCCTGATTCCGAGTGGTTCTGCTGTCAGATTCTCCTGCCTGGCTCAGTTTCCAGGTGAGACTGTTGCTTGTGATACCTTTGAACTACCTCCATTCCTGCACAGATACATTCATCAGTTTGTTAAGCTGTTGCAAACATTTCCTCAAATGCTTCATACCACACACAACAGTCAGTGTGATTGAGGCTTCCTTTTTCTTTCATAACTCAGCCCATTAGAAACATCAGTGAGTGGCCCTTGCTGGGTGGAAGAGCATCCCAGTTAAGCTGGATGGCAAGCTGTAGCTGGGTGTGGTGTGGAGCTGGCTCAGCATTTTTGTGGGAATCAACAGCCAAAGGATTTAATTTTCTCTCCCATCCAGCCAAATGTTTCTGGTACTGCATCTGAGGATTTCATTTGATTTTCTTTTTTTGTGTGCGTGATTTTGTTGGGGTTTCTGTGATTAGCAGAGGTTGATAGAGCTTAAAATGGTGCTACTGAAGTATTTAATTAGTAGACAATTTACTCTTGATGCTTACTTACTCTTATGTGACCACATTCTTAATCAGCCTCCTCATTGGTAATTCTAGTACATCGAAATCAAGCTACAGTCAGCATTGTCAGAGGGGTGGTTAGAGCAGCAGATGAATGCGATTGCAACCAGTTGATATGAAAAGCTTCAGTTCACTTTCTTAAGAAATGAGCTACTTGAATAAAACTCCTTTACCTGCCTGCTGCTGATTACCTGTTAAGTAGTCTGACTGGAAGGATCCATTTTGAAACTCTTGATTTGGTATAGGCCTGTGGTGTGTGCTTACATGTGAATGTCTCGTAAATATTTCCCAGGAGCAATTTATTTTTCTAATTAGCTTGAACAGCCTCTGCTTTACGTGGCGCTTTAAGCAATTTTCAGTAAATCAATTCAATCACACAGCTGTTGTTTGAAACTTTTCCTAAGTTCCTGTAATTCTCTGTAGAGACCCAGAATCTTACTAATTAGTACACTTAATCATACCTTCTATAAAATGCATGGCAATATGGATTAATCATTCCTAGAATTTCATAGGAAAACAGGGTAACGGAAAACCAAGTGTTTATAGCTGTGAAAGCAGTTTGTTATTCTCGTGTACCAGTTATGTACAGTGTGCACAAGCTGGCATAGAATGGGTGAGCACTGAGCTTTTTGCTTGGCAATCATCACTTGGCAAAATAATTAATTTAGGGCTGCAGTTTTTTGTACGTAGATTTAAGTTACTGAGATCAAACGTCAACTTTTTCTTTAGATTTCCCCTAAAGCAAAAAGGTGTATTTTCTGTTCCTACGTGGAAGGAAATCTATCTTAGTGCTGGCGTCTGTGATGTTACAGTTCAGACTATTAGCTGTTTGGTACATGCCAGAGATGACATTTAGAGCTAATACAAATGAGTTTTAAATTCCTTTCATGTTACAATAAGTGAGCAGTGAATGTTTAGTTTTTGGTAAGATTGTTCATAGTAGATTAAAAAAAAAAAGGGAAGGCAGCCTTTTTTTTTTTTTTTTTAATGTAGAGCCTTTTTTGTTTTTTCAGGATGTGACTTAAAATGGTTTCTGATGCTGGGGACCCTGTGAAAAGTATCCTGTGCTTGAATGTTTGTTAAGGTCAGGTAAGTAAGAAATGTGTTTTTCACTGAGAATAGGAAACTGCTGAATGGAACATCTTCAGTTTTGTTTACAACAAATTACATTTAAATATTCAGGGCTTTCCTTTGAGTAAGCCATTTTATTAAAATTGGTGTCTTAAAAAGTCATCTGAATTATGTCTAAGATTATTATATTTAATATTTTAAAATTATATACAATTAAAAACAAATTTCAGGTCATCTTCATGATTCAGTGAAAAGGACTGGTTTGATTTAGTTGTTCTTAATTGGCTTATTCTGGGGAATGCTAAGAGCCAATTTATGCTTTTTCCCTCGTGAATTCTTCAAACAAGAAATCAGCTCAGACAGAAGAGCTTCCAAGTGTGCTGTATGTCATGAATACATATATTTATTATAGCAAAAAGTTGATAGAGGCAGCCACAGTTATTGATGAGCAAGAAGGTCTTTATTGTTCTTTGATTTCCTGTTTCTCCTTTTTGCTGACTGAGAAAAATTACAGAAAATTTAAGTCTATGTCTGAAAAGGTAAATCTGATAGTACTGCTCGCTATTGCTAGTGTTGTTATTTGCAAATAATCGTGGAAGTAAGGACCATCTCCTCCAAATGTTGCTGCGTCTGGTTACACTCTAGTGCAGGATGTAGGAGCATCAGTATGGAGTAGTTCAGTACTGCTACCAGCAGTGGATTTCATGTCTTTCACTTCGAAGGCTTCTAACTCATGAAATCTTGTTTTTTCTCACATTTGTGTTAAGTGTGAACTTAAGAGTAAGAATGTACTTACTTCCATTCAGTTTTAACATTCCCCTTCCGTTTCATGCAAATGTCTGTCTTTCTAAATTATTTGGTGAGAGCTGGGACTGTGTGCTTCCAGATGTCTTTTGAAAAAATCATATTGAACAGAACATGGTATGGCTTATTGCCAACTGTTTTGAATAGCTAAACAGAGTGTAGTCTTTATTTTGCAAAATGCTTCAATGGAAATGAGGAAAGGAATCCAGTGTAGTGATGGGCATTTGTAGAAATTATAAATAGGTGCTGGTTCTGATAACTCAGAATAGCAGATATATAAATAGTCATATATTTATATATTTAGTCCATTAGAAATTACGGATTCATATTCAACAGATAAACATTAAATCTGATATCTTTGATTTATTTTGTTATTAACTTACTCAATAATGGCTTCTTTTGCTAAGGTTTCCTGCAGCAGCAAAATTGGTTTGCCTGTTAACAAGTTACATTGTAAATCTATATGTACTGCAAATACGCTTCTAGAATTTCCTTAGCTAAGCAGTTGTAGTTGTTCTAGACATTATGTGCCTTTTCAACTTGTAAAGGTGCTTATGGGGAGGAGAAGATTTTTAGGGAAAGGGAAAGGAAAATATGTACGTGCAGCTTCAAGATGGAGAAAGCTCCCATAGCCTACTTGAGTGCAATAGAAGGAAAAGAAGCTGCATCAACTAACACGTTTTCCTTCTTCCTGCACTCTTTGGTATGTATGCACCAGAAGCTTTTCTTCAGTAGAATTGCTGTGATGTTTATCATGTTTCACAGACAAAATGTAATAACTTTGTTTGCTGTTCAATTCTGTTGTGAGTTCAAGACCTGTCAATGCAGGCAGATATTAAACAAGAAGTGGCATTCCCATTCTTAATCATTTAATGCAAACGAAATTGCGTTCCACAGAAATGCTGAAAGTTGAGCCAGCCAAGCTGAGTTTTTCAACTACTTAACGTATTGTATTTATTTTAACATATTTTTCAACTACTTAACATATCTTTCTTCCTTACACTTGGCTTCTGACATTTCCTGTGTCCATACCCTTCCTAAGCCATCCTCAAGCCTTATCATATTTTGAGCTCTCTTTCTGCAATAGCTCTCAGCGCTGCAGTGTTATTCTGGGACTGGGAATGCAGCTGTGGGGTGGGGGGAAGGCCCCATTGTGGGGTGTGTGTTTGTCACCAGCTCTGGAGCTCAGCCTCAGCATGAGGTCTGTAGGCATAAGACCTTGTGAGTCATAAGTTCTTGTCAGACGTCAGCTTCAGATAATTAACTGCTTTTTGCATGATCATGGTTTGTTTATGTAACATGTTTTTGAAACTGCTTGTTCAAATGAATAGCTCTTCATCCAGCTGCTTGGTTGAAGAAAATGTTATTCCTGCCGTTATCTGGTGATATACTGTCATCTAGTGGTGTAACAGTATGTTTTCCCATGACGTCAAATGAGGTAACTGCTGCTTTAACTGTACTTACGAGCTTTTACCCCGGAGAAACAGTAAATTGAACGAATTCTTATTTAATTACTTCTAGTTGCTGATGTATGGTCAGGATGAGTGGATTAGGAGAAAACTCCTTGGATAGCTTGACCAGCGAGTCAAGGAAACGCAAGCCGCTGCCCTGTGATACTCCAGGTGCAAGGTAGGTTTATTCAGTCTTCTCTACTTTTTGTATTATGGATTTTTAAAAATATTTTTCCAGTTTTCATAACAATTTAGTGTGAGTTCTAACTGATCATTTTGTTTAATTGAAAAGTTCTTTAAGCTGAATTTTGTTGTGAGAATGCCCAGCTATACTGTTATTTGTAGATCTGCCAAAGCTTATGAACAGTAATTAGACTTACATTAATCTTAATGCAGTGAATGTATAAGGACTCGCTGTTTGAAGCTGTGATTACAAGACTAAAGAAGAAAAGCATGTTATTTCACATAAATTAAAAAGTCAGCATCTTACGTCTGGTAATTGACTTGGCATGTCTCATTTTGGAGGTTGTAGTCACCACAGAATACTACAATAGTTTCACTGCTTTTTTTTTCACTTGCTTTTTCTCCAGACTTGTTCTCTGCAGTCTTATCTTGAATTTTGGCATTCCATGCTGCCTTCTTACTCCTCTTGGAAATCTGTCAGAAATTCAGTTATCTGAAGAACTCAGTTTTCGATCTCCTTCTGACTTTTTTCCTTTCTGCCGCACATTAATGGTTCTCTGTTAGCCTTCTGTGTTCTTGTTCCCACACAGTAAAATCTTTTTAAACAATCCCCAGTTTCACCAAAATACCAGATATGTACCAGTATTTCTTCCTTTTATATGCTTAGCTGCTGTCCCTTGCCAGTTTCCTCAAGCATGTAAGAAATTGGCTCAACTTTTGCAGCATTGAGATAGCCAGCTGGGGAGAAGAGCAGCCTAGCTGAATAGTGAGCTTCTTCAGGAACTCAGAAGAAAAGGAGAGTTTATGAGCTCCAGAAGAAGCGGCAGGCAATTCAGGATGACTCTAGTGCTGTCGTCAAGTTGTGCAGAGGGATAGTTGCAAGGGCTGAAGCCTAACTGGAACTCAGTTTGACTAGTGCAGTAAAAGGCAATAAAACTGCTTTTATCAGTGCATCAGCAGCAAAAGGGGGATTAAGGAGAATCTCCATTCTTTATTGAATGTGAGAGGAAACGTGATAAAAGATGAGGATAAGTCTGAGGTACTTAATGTCATTTTTTTGTCTCAGTCCTTACTAATAAGGCCAGTTCTCAGGGTCCCGGTCCCGCAAGATGGTGACAGGGAGTGAAATGAAGATCCTATAATCCAGTGGGGAACTTTAAGCAGCCTGTAAGTCTGTGGGGCTGCATGGAGTTCATCCATGTGTACTGAAGGAGCTGTTAGAAGTGCTCATCAAGCTGCTTTCAATAGGTCCCAGCTGACTGAAGGTGAGCAAATGTGACTCTTAAGGGCAGGAAGGAGGATCCAGGGAATTACAGGCCTGTCATTCTGACCTTAGAGAAGAGAAGGTTATGGAGCAGATAGTTTTGAATGTCACTATATGGCATGTACAATTCCGTGATCAGATCCGGCCTGCATGGGTTTGTGAAAGGCAGGTTGTCTATGACCAACCTAATCTCCTTCTGTGACAGGATGGTCCGCTTAGTAGCTGAGGGAAGGTCTGTGGATGTTTGGGTTTTGGTAGAGCGTTTGACGTTGCTTCCCTGCAGTATTCTGGAGAAGCTGGCTGCTCATAGCTTGGGGAGAGGTGCACAGCTTGCTGGTTGAAGAACTGGCTGGCCAGGCTCGAAGAGGCTTGGTGAATGGAGTTCAGTCCAGTTGGCAGCCAGTCACTGGCAGTATTCCCTGGGGCTCAGTCTTGGTTTAACAGGAATTGTGAGGAGCAACTGAGGAAAATGGGACTGTTTATTCTGCAGAAGAGGAGGCTCACAAGAGACTGCATTGCTCTCTACAGTTACCTGAAAAGGAGTAATAACAGGAGGGTTTTTTGAGCTGAATATCCTTCTCATATCCTCCTTAGATAAACTGGTACTTAAGATTCTTAAAAAACAAACTCACAACATAGGGAAACACTGGACAACAAAAAACAAACAAGAGTGTTAAAACACACACAATGCCCTTCAGATTTATGCTTGCTGGAATGACTACCAGCTAGGTTTAATAGATAGGAGAAATATCTTGAAACTCGTGGTATGAACACAGCTTTTGTGTGTGATGGAATATAAGTATATGGAATAACGTTTTTGGTTTGTAGTCTGACCTGCAGTGGTGAGAAGCGTCGACGTGAGCAGGAAAGCAAATACATTGAAGAACTGGCTGAACTGATATCTGCTAATCTGAGTGACATTGACAATTTCAATGTCAAACCAGACAAGTGTGCTATTTTAAAAGAAACTGTGAGACAGATTCGACAGATAAAGGAGCAAGGTATAATTTCCTGCTAAACCAAAACAAATAATTTCTTTTTCTTGTGACTCCTTTTTTAAAGCAGTAGTAATATGGGAAATTCAGTATTGTTTTAATATTAGCTTGAGCTAGTCCACAGTGAAAAAAGTATGGATGGTATTGTGCCATCTCATGGTACAGTATACCAAATACAGTTGCCTTTCATGTTAAGGGATCATTAAATAAACAAAGGATAAAACTCCAATACATAAAGTTCCATTAATTTCTTTCATTGAGAGTAAGCTTAAGTGGTGGAATATGAATAGTGTATGAAAAAGAATGAAATGCATACTGATAGAATATGGATATATTTCAAATGACTGTATGTATTTCTGTATCTGTATTTCAAATGATAAGTTGTCATGTGTAGATATTTCCTTTGGGCAGTAAATTATTGTTTGATATCAAGTGATGATTTGCCAGTTTTAGAGACAAGTTAAGACAGTTCAGAAAAGATGTCTTCTGTTTTTAAGGTATTTCTAATGTGTAACCTAATGTAATAAATAATGTAATAATCATTGTATTTTAGTACACAATCCACAGAACAAAGTTTACTATTTCTTTCTGTAATTCTACTGCCTGATGTGGATGATTGTTCCACCTTTCCCTGCAGTAATGCTATTTATTTAGGATGTTTTGATTCTTAAAATGTGACTTTCTCTCTCTCTGTATATATGTATGTATATGCAAGCATACATATGCACGTTAATATGAGCCAAAGGCTGTTTGTAGAACAGTGGTAATGGCATCTGTTGACTGTGACCAGTGATGATGAGATAATCAAATTAAAACCAGCAAGAAGAGTTGTGCTAAGAAAAGTGTTTAATGGCCATTGAGAAAATCATCCATCAGTCAGATGATCCCGAAAGTTTGTTATTATGTAGCCATGACATTTGTTCTGGTCAAAAGCAGCTACTAATAATGAGATCTTCTCTCTCATTACTGCCTATTTACCCTTAATTCACATAGTTCCCAGAATCTAGCCCCTAATACTAAAATGTAGGCTTTGTATGAAATGTTGCTTTACTGAAATACGTCTTCTGGGTTTCAGGAAAAGCAGTTTCCAATGATGATGATGTTCAGAAAGCTGATGTGTCTTCCACAGGTCAAGGAGTTATTGATAAGGACTCCTTGGGACCTCTTTTACTACAGGCAAGTGCAAATTAGAACTTAGTAAATCCCAAGGGAAAATAAGTACTTAGAGTAGCTGAAACTACTACAGTAGAGTCTGCAATCCTACAGTGAAATAGTATAAAAGAACATTTTATCTCTGACCCTTTCAGATATTGTTTTGTGTAAGTGTTTGAAAGGATCCGAGTTAAAATCCATTGTGTTTTCTTAATTTCACTGAAATATCTTTCCTTCCACAGATTAGCCTTTGGCTTTTTCTCTTATTCTTCACTTTCTGTAGTAGTCATTAGCAAATTACTACTAAAACTGTGCTTGGCAATACGAGGAATATTTTTCCTTTGCTTTGAGGGTTAGCTGTTAAAATAAGTTGATGAGGCTTTATGAGGAGTAGGGATCTGTGATGTTTATTGCTGTTTTTATTTCTAAAACATGGAGCGCATTCACCCGATGTTGCTGTCAAGTAAGTGAATTTAAGAATAACTGAAAAAAAGGTACATAGCAGATACTTTTTCCTTATGCCCAAAAAATCAGTCCCACAAAGTGCATTAAAAAGCATTTTTGAATCTTTAAAAAAAAATGAAGCTGAGATTTTCATCACTTGTTCTACTAAATTTGTTATTTCAGTTTGCCAGCTATAGAAATAATGTTATCAATTTATTATCTTGTTTCCAGATAAAGAAAGAATAAAACAAGAAGGCTGGTTATCACTGTGACAAATCTCAGTTGAATAACAAATGAACGGACAGATTTGGGATATTGAAATCATTCTTTTACACATTCCTTTTTCTGTGCAGAAAAGTGTGAAAACTCATTTCTACTTCTGAAAATAAATGCATGTATTATGACTTGGCATTTAGCACCTGCAAAGTTTTTAAGCTAAATTATGTTCAGAATTATGCAGTCTCATATGCTGTGTTGCTATTTAGGCATTGGATGGTTTCCTGTTCGTTGTCAACCGAGATGGGAACATAGTATTTGTGTCAGAAAATGTCACGCAGTATTTGCAATACAAACAGGAAGATTTGGTTAATACAAGTGTCTATGGTATCTTGCATGAAGAGGACCGGAAGGACTTCCTTAAAAACTTACCAAAATCTTCAGGTAATGAAAGCTGCGTACTATGCTGTTATCAAGCTATTTGCAAACAATCAGAAGAGGAAAAAAACCAAACCAATTTGTGATGGGCAACCTTACAAAACAAACTACTTTTACAGAGGAAATTTGACTTCAAAAGTATATTAATCTTGAAAAGTATTAGTATGCTCTTACTAAGGCACACCACTAAAAGTAAACGTGCTGGAAATTAACACTGGGCTTTAGCCATCACGGTTTGTTCACGTGTAACTTAGAACAAGGATTCTAAAGGAACGTGTTCTGTAAAACTACATGACTAGCTGAGGGAACTGCTTGTTTTTCAAGTATGGCTTCTTAAGAAATGACTTTTCAGCTCTCCTTCAAGTAATACTGCAGTTGTCATGTTAGGAAATGAGTTTAACTTGGTGTACAGTCCTACTATTCCCAAGTTATAGAACTGATGGTATTCTCAGAAAACATTTTACAATTTTTTAACATCTCTAATCTAGCAGCAAGTTATTTAAGTTAAGAAAAATTGGTCATGAATTTTATCTGAAAATCATTATAAATTCTTACTGTGTTCTTCTAAGTTAATGGAGTTGCTTGGACCAATGACACACCTAGACAGAAGAGTCACACGTTTAATTGTCGGATGATGGTGAAAACTTCCCATGATCTTTTGGAAGATGTAGGCAGCCACCAGGAAGCACGCCAGAGATATGAAACAATGCAGTGCTTTGCTTTATCTCAGCCAAGAGCTATGATGGAAGAGGGGGAAGGTAGGAAATTTTGTGCAATTACTGTGCAGAAATGAAATCTCTGAGTAAAGCTTCTTGTTATTTGGTACGTGTTATGATGAAATACATGGTTTGTGCGGTCCATTTTTTTGAATGAATTAGAAACTTAATACCAAAAGTTAAGTTCTCATTGTTTATGCACCTCTATTAAACGATGCAAGATTCTTCAGCTATTTTATTAGGTTATATGACAGAATGAAACAGGAGAGAAATGAAAGAAAAAAAAATTCTTTTAAAATACAGATTTACAGTCCTGTATGATTTGTGTGGCACGTCGTATTGCAACTGCAGAAAGAGTATTTTCAACAAATCCGGAGAGCTTCATTACCAGACATGACCTTTCAGGTGAGAAATATATTCAAGATGAAGGTATTAAGGTATCTTTTTTGTCCGTGTGCTCTTGGTCTATATAAATCAAGTATGTAAATGAATTGTGTATCTGTAGTAATTAGCAGAATTCATAACAAAATTCCCAGCTGTTTTGTACAATATACCACTGTTGGCAATGGAGTGCAATAGCAACAGCGGGACACGTTTTCTTTCTGTATGCTAGAATGGCATTGTTTGGGAAGTTGGTATAAAACATTACTTGTTTCTTTACTTGGCAGCATTTTGAATTGTTTTCGTTATGCTTTCATTCACACATAGGAAATATTTAAAATCATAATTGAAAGTAATGAGTGTTCTTTAGAATGTATGTTTCTGCTGTTGGTGAGCTAATGTTTATGGTGTTTAAATTGAAGTACTTAGATCATCTGTATGGGGCTTTTTCAGTGTTTAAATTTATGTTTAAGATGTTCGTTTGTGGATGCAGCTGGTTAGTATGTTTGAGACTTTTACTGTCTGGGCATCCCTTGGCTGCCTGTAACCAGAGACAGAGTTGCTGTACGTTTGCTAAAAGCTCTGACATTAACCAGAAGATGTTTGAACTTCCTCTCGTATCGTTATCTAAATCCCCTTGAATGTTGATATTTTAACAGGCAGCAGTATACTCTGGTATGGCGGATGATTCATGATTGCAACTGCTTTATACTCAAAATTTGGTGTTAGGCTGATGAAAATTCAAACGGTGACATTGGAGCCTTTATACAAAACGATTGGTGTAGTCATAAAGATTTTATCTTTCCTGTAACAGGCAAACTTGTCAACATCGACACAAACTCATTACGATCTTCCATGAGACCTGGCTTTGAGGATACAATTCGCCGGTGTATTCAGAGGTTCTTATGCCATAACGATGGACAGTCATGGTCAAACAAACGCCACTATCATGAAGGTGAAACTCTGCAGTGTTTGTCCTTACTGCTCCTCTCAGTGGCTACATTTTTTTTCTGAAAAAGTCTAAAATTCTGCCCGTGTTCATTTTTTCCATGTTTTTACTTATCCTTTTTGTTGTGAATGCCTGTGTACAACCTGAAGAAGGATGACTTCTTGAGAAACAGGAGTTCTGACAGAATTTACTCTGTTTCTCTTTTTCTAATGTGCCTGTGTTGATAATTTTCCTGGTACTTTGTTGAAAATCTGTGAGAGTGCATATTAGCAATTTTTGTGCTTTTAAATATGAATGATACTCTGTATTTCCTTTGCAGCTTACACACAAGGCCATGCTGAAACACCACTGTATCGCTTTTCCTTAGCGGATGGGACTATAGTGACAGCACAAACGAAGAGTAAAGTGTTTAGAAATCCAGTAACTAATGACCGCCATGGATTTGTCTCCACCCACTTTCTTCAAAGGTGAAATCCTTGGTGTCTGTTTGTCATCTAAATGTCATAGCTTCTAAAAATACATCTGATGTTGAAGATATGTGAAAAAACACTGAGCCAAAATATTTTGATTATAACTCAAACTGAACAAGAGTGTTTGGGAAGCAAGAGTTGCAATTGAATGTGTCAATCTAAGATTTTGTTCAGCACGCAGCCTCTGAACTTACCTGTGTGGCAGAACGACAGTCCCAGTCAAAAGAGAGGTTTTTCCCTCTGTTTCTGCATGAGGCTCATGGTTGAGTTCTTTATTTTTGGGAGTTAATATATATATAATGATTAAACATGGGAAATAGAAATGCTTAGTTACATGCTTTATCTTGCTCTTTTTAATTGCACACCCACCCCATCAGATGCATTACTGATGATTCATACGTGCCTTAAATAGCACTTCCTGTGACCTTTTCTTGTTGATTGCAAGAATAACTGAAATGCCACTCTCTGGAAGGAATTTCTCTGCTTCTGGCATTAAAACACCCCCAGATGCTGAAAAATGAATAGTTGAGATTCTTCAGGGTATCGTTAGTGTGCACAGAAGAATAGTGTCATACACTGACTCAGGCTAGGTAAAAAAAAGATGTTTTAACTGACAAATCTAACTAATGGCTGATGAAAAAACAGAATACAGTGGTTTTGTATGCACTTGTAACTAAATTCACCTGAAGGTGTAATGAACGAATGAGTGACATAGTTTAGTTGCGCTTTTGTGGAGATGCTTGAATTCTCATTGGTCTTATAGGAAACAATATCATGTTGTTCTTTGTTTGAAGCAGTTGATTCTGAATAAGATTTGACTTCATTTTCTTGGGGTCTCTGGGGATGTTTTTGAATTTACAGAGAGCAAAATGGATATCGACCGAATCCTAATGCAGTTGGGCAAAACATGAGAACAACAGTGGCTGGAAATACAAATTCTGTTGGTCTTATGAATATGTCACCTGGTCAAAGCATGCCAATGCAGAACAGGAACTATGGCCTGGGAGATCCCAGTGCAGTGGGGCAGCTGAGTAGCTCTCGATATGGAGGCCCTGGTAATATGGGACCAGTGAACTCTGGACCAGGAATGCAGTCCTCTGCTTATCAGAGCAACAGTTATGGGTTAAATATAAGTAGCCCACCACATGGTAGTCCTGGTTTAACTTCCAACCAACAGAATCTAATGATGTCTACTAGGAATCGAGGGAGTCCAAAAATGAATTCACACCAGTTTTCTCCAGTTACAGGTACTTTATTTTTGCTATAAATAATTTTTTAAAGCTTTCTTTTCTGACTTTTATGTGCATTCCATTTGTCGTCCTTTTTAACAGTTCTGTGACACATTACTTAAATTTAGTTTACCTAATTTTGTGGTAAAAATTTATTTTTAAGTACTTAACCCAGTGTGGCAGTCATACAAAATCCTGAAGTTAAGGTAGGTACAAAAAATGCTGTGATTTAATGAGATAATCTCTGTCTTGTGATACAGGTATGCACTCTCCAATGGGATCTGCCAGCAACACCAGCAACAGCACTTTCTCTAGCAGTTCTCTTAGTGCTCTTCAAGCCATTAGTGAGGGGGTTGGAACTTCCCTTTTATCGACGCTTTCTTCACCAGGTCCAAAATTGGATAGTTCTCCAAATGTGAGCATAGCTCAGCAAAGCAAAGGAAATAACCAGGACTCCAAAAGCCCTTCGGGCTTGTATTGTGAACAAAATCAGGTGGAAAGTTCCATCTGCCAATCAAACAGCAGGGATGTCCTTAGTGAAAAAGATAGTAAAGAGGGAAGTCTGGATGCATCTGAAAGTCAGAGAGGACAATCTGAAAGCAAAGGGCATAAAAAGTTGCTTCAGTTACTCACATGCTCTTCAGATGAAAGAGGACATTCTACAGCATCAAACTCATCTTTAGACTCTAATTGCAAAGAATCTTCTACCAATGTTACCAGTCCTTCAGGAGTTTCCTCATCGACATCTGGAGGGGTTTCTTCCTCCTCAAATGTACATGGGTCACTTCTGCAAGAGAAGCATAGGATTTTACATAAATTGTTGCAAAATGGTAATTCCCCTGCAGAGGTTGCCAAAATAACAGCTGAAGCTACTGGTAAAGACACATATCATGACACTAGTAACACAATCCCGTGTGGAGAAGGTACAGTCAAACAGGAACAACTGAGCCCAAAGAAGAAAGAAAACAATGCTTTACTAAGATATCTGTTAGATAAAGATGATGTTAAGGATCCGCTTTCCAAAGAGTTAAAGCCAAAAGTGGAAAATGTGGATAATAAAATGGGACAATGCAGTAGTTCTACTATTCCTACTTCCAGTCAAGAAAAGGAGATGAAAATAAAAACAGAACCAGCAGAGGAGGTACTGTATAATGCAGTGTGATGGTGACGAACAAGGCAGTATTTTCACATTGCAGTGAATGGTAAAAGGACAATGTATGCATGTGTAAACATTTCCTAGGAAGGTGTTTGCAAATGGTGGGAAACGAAGTGTTCAGGTTTTATTGTCACTGAGAAAGCACAGATAGAACTATGGGATATGTATATATAGCCAAATGTGCAGTACTGTAGTCCTGGAGTAATGCAAACTTTAAGTTATGGTATGATTCAGGTATTATGTGTTTACAAATTCTTACGTAAAATCAGATCTTCAGTTTCTGATTGCGTGTGCTTATCTTTATGGCTTATTAGGAAATGGAGCTGTTAACTGCCTCCACAATTAGCTGGCAGTGCAATAGCAAAAAGCAGAACCAGCAGACAATACATAATGTCAGTTTGAAAGTACAGGCAATACACAGAAGTGTGTTGCAGTTCATTCGCTTGTTCTAGTACTTTTTTTTTCCGTGAACGAGAGAAAATATACGTATGAGTTCCAATACATCTACGTATCTGTTTCAGTATACTTACTGCAATTTTTGTATTAAAAAATGTTTTTATTTACGTGTGCTTCCAATTTCTCCTCGTTATCAAAACTAAATGAAAAAAACTAAAAAATAAGCTAATTGATATTAGAAGATTTTTGGAAATTGGGAGGAATGTTAAGGTACTGTCAGTGAACTAAAACATTGTCTCTGTACTGTCATTTAAGATGAGTGAAAAGCTAAATAAAAGCTGAAGGGTATCTGATGATAAATAACCTTTGTTATTTTACTGCTTCTCTTTTAGATGAGTGGAGACTTGGATAATTTGGATGCAATTTTAGGGGATCTGACTAGTTCAGACTTTTATAATAATGCTATGTCTACAAGTGGAAATAACTTTGGAACGAAGCAAGCATTATTTCAAGGAAATGCTCCACTGAGTAAGGAATTTCATTTAAAATCACTTCATTTTAAAATTGGGGCTTTCTTCTTACCCTGACGTAGGCATAATGCATCTTCAGATCCTTAGAGAATACATTTTGATCTACTGTATCTTCATGGACAAACACAATGCAAAATAGCAGCACTTAACTTTATTCACTGTGTATGTTGTAGATAACTTCAGTTCCTTGCGTTATGTTTTTTTTTCAGGGATTCTCTAACAGATTTCTCAGAGACAAGACATCAGGAAAAATGTTTTGTCAGTTGTAAATCGAAATTAAGCTTGTGTTCCTTGCAGATGAGTAGGGAAATAACATGGGATTGGTGGCAAGCCTTTGATTTCTCATTTACCCAGTATGAAAACATCTTGTGGCCTGCAAATCTTAGATAGTACTCCTCTGTGACATTGAAAGGAATGACCCATTGTAATAGGAAGCTGAGTAATACAGAGGATTAACCTTGCTGAGAGGCCAGTATCGCTACAGTTGTCACTTCCTTTTATAACATTGATCATCTGTTGATTATATGGGGTTGTAGTTTGCTTGAGGTAACTGAAGGAGGTGGATCGTGGATAATGAAAAATGTGAAATCATGTGTAAGTACATCTAGGGCCACTGACACTGTTAGCTGTGGAGCACACTGATCTCACTAATAAGTCCACATGGTACGAAGTGCTCAAAACTATACTGCTTCTGGATTGCATCTGATTCAAACAGGGAGCTGTTTGCCTTGTTTGTCTCCGTGTCAGTTATCCAAAGGTTGGACAAGTCTGCTCATGTATATTAATGCGTCTGTAATACTAGTTCGTTTCAAAATGCTAGAAAGATGATTCATTATGGAATGTAAATTAAAATGAACTTTTAAATGTCCAGGGCCAAAAGGAGTTCCATTTGGCTTTGCCTGTACAATATCTTAAGTATGTACTCAAAATGTGATGTGGGCAATGGGAATATAAGCAGAATAGCTATTCTTGGCTTGTTTAAAGTCATAAATACATGCTGTAAACAGATACCATTTGTGTAAGTTGCTAATAGTTCTTTCTCTTTAAAATATATAATTCTTTAGCAGGTATGAGGAGTCCCCAGTCTGTACAGACTGCCCGCCCACCTTTCAACAGAGCCATGTCTTTAGACAGCCCTGTGGGCTCAAGTGCTTCAGTGAGGAATGTCAATGCATTCTCCATGTTACAAAAGCAAAACTTGATGGGTGGAAGTCCAAGAATGACTGAAAACCAGGAAAGCTTTGGAGCAAATATTGGTTTGTTGACTATATGAGTAATTCTTATTGTAAAAGAAAAAGCTTTAAAGTTAAGAATGTTACAGGATTATAGTATGAGCTCTGGGAGAAGAAACATTAAAGAATGTTTATTTCTTAATCAGCATATAAATACTTCTCAATTATCTCTAGCTAAAATTATAATGACACAGCTGTTCCTTATCTGTGTATCATTACTAGTACTTTACTCTTACTTAATAGTTAAACGATTTTTGGCTATTATGAGCTTTTAACTTAAGGTATGTTTTTGATATATAAAAGCAAGAATAAGTCACAATGGCAGTCAGTCATTAACATTTTAAAATATATGTAGATGAATATAACTGTTTGATTTGGTAAGCTTTAATTGCTTTTGTAGATGTTAGGTGAATTGCATTGTCATTGACAGGTGTCCTTGCTGGTAAAACAAAAAGCCTATCAACCAAACAAAAAAAAAGCATAAAATCCAGTTAATTATAAAACAAAAGCACATAGTATATTCGAGATGAAAAAACAGTACTTTTTTTTTGCTTTTCATTATAGCAAGTACTCCCAGCAGAAGTGTATCTATGAATCAACATCAGTCAGGAGACTGGGGTTTGCCAAACTCGAAGATTAACAGATTGGAACCTACAAGCTCTACTTCCATGTTGAGACAAGGAGCTGAGTTCAGTGCATCCCTTCCCAGACCCGCAGCGGGTGGATCTATGCCTGGGCTGCCCGTCCGTTCAAACAGCATCCCTGGGACAAGACCAATGCTGCAACAGCAAATGATGCATATGAGTGAGTTCTTAACTTTTTCTTGTGATACTTAGCCCTGTCTCAGCAAGCATTCATCATCAAAATCTTTTCAGTTATGGTACAATTGTAGCTTCTCATCTGAAAGCTTGTCCTTTTGGAGGTTAAGACTGCTGTTCTCAGCTGACTGGGGCATTTTATGACTTTTTGATGATACCGGTGTTATTTTCTGGTGTTCTGTTTCACATAGCGATTATTCAAGCTGACTTTACAGACTGTTTTTGGATAATTTCTCTATTATTTGTATTTATTGTAGTACTTCTCTCATAAAGTCACAGAACTAGATGCCTTGTATGATTTAGGTGAAGATATTAGTATTCTGATCAAATTAATTCATTGCGCTACCTAATTTGTTTAATAATCTTTAACACAGATACACAGATTTCTTTTTTTTTTTTTTGCTGTGAACGTGTTAGCCATCAGGGTTGGTGGTTTTTTTTTTTTGTTTTTTTTTTTTAAAGCTTTTTCTTGAGATTTTCAAAACTCATCTCACGTGAATGGTCCAAATTTCATATGAGGCTACTTTGCACATTCAGGTACTCATTTAAGTACTCATATTTAAATCTGTGGTCTCTGAAGTCATCTTAAGTGTCAATTTATATATGTATGCACTTCGAAATATGCTACTGGAAGGCTCTTGAAGCTGCTTCACTATTTGTGTGATCGTCCACAGTGCTCAGTGTGAATGCTGGAGAGCAAGGTGACACCTTTTGCTTTAAAAACAACTGTTTTACCTCACAGGGTCAAATGAGATTAACATTGGTATGGGGGGGAATCCTTATGGACAGCCAGGACCAGCCAGCCAGCCAGGATCGTGGCCTGACAACATGCTGTCCATGGAGCAAGCATCACGGGGTTTACAAAACAGGTAGAATTAAGAAGAGTTTAAAAGTTTGAATACGACTGTTCACTGTTTAACAAGAGCACTTAAGACCTGGAAAAAAATCAGTGCAGCATATACAGAAGGGATAAAGAAAGTCAAAATCTCTATCTAGCTCTGCTGCTGCTCTGTCACTGTATGGATGGTTATTGTTTAACCCAGCTCCACAACAGGCATGCCTAACATAATCTGTCAGTCCTTGAGTTGAGAGGCATGGAGAAAAGAGTTGGGAAAACCTTAAATTATGTCTTTCTTGCACATGTGGAAGCTAATATTTAGATGCAAGGAGAAAACAAAATTTATGTCTATTCAAGGCTAGATGATAATTGCCTGGGCATTTCAGGACCTAAATTTGGGCCTAAAGTTCTTCAGTCTTCTGGGCGATTACAGTACTTTCTTACTGCCAAGTAAATAATGTACTGTATGAAAGCTAAGCAAATGCCTTTGCAGTCCATAATGGTTGCTTTTTTTTTTTTTTTTTTTTTTTTTTTTTTTTTAATATTTATAGACAATTAGTGAGAAACTCTTTGGATGACCTCTTAAGTGCAGCACCAAGTGTGGAAGGCCAGAATGATGAAAGGGCTCTTTTGGATCAGCTGCACACATTGCTGAGTAATACGGATGTCACAAGCCTGGAAGAAATTGACAGAGCTCTAGGAATTCCTGATCTTGTAAACCAAGTAAGAAGGAAGAGATTCTGGTCACTTTTTTCTTTTCCAAAAGCCTGTGTTAGTTCGGTACTTGGGGGAAGAAAAAAGTGAGGAGAGCCTCTATGTTTACATGCGTGGCTTCATTTTTTTGTGTCCATTTTTCTGAATCTTTAAAAGCATTTCTTCTGAGTAATGTTTTTCATTGGAGAACTTAAGTATTGATTAAACTTCTTTTGAGTTAAATAAGTAAATAAAATGGTATTGTCTTATCTATGTTTATTATCATTTGCCTTGGTGTATAATTATTTTTTTCAGGAAGTGTAAACCATTGTAATTCTAGAAGCAGAGAATGAGTTAGGTATCTTTAATATAACTATAGTCAACTGAGCTGGGACTGAAATGTTTTACAGTTAATGAATAGGATCTCTCTCAATTCCATCTCTTTCAATTCCAGCTTGAATTTGCATGACTAGCAAATAGGAAAAAAGAAATTCTGTTCAATACTTCAGAATTCTCTGGAAAACAAAATCATGCTCTCATTTGTACAAACTGCAGTTGAAAAGAGTAGAAGGGCTTTTATAACGATACCAATCTGCTTATGCAAGCACTGATCAGCGGAAATTATTTTTCAATTAAATTATTAATAGTCACTTGTGCTATTTCAGTTGTCCAGAGACAAATTTGATAGTAACCTGCTCGTGCTGTTTTCTACTCAAGAAACAACTAATCTTTGTATGATGCATTAGTTATGTTGTCTGTTTAGCAATTCATACTTTGACAGTGTTTTCATATATATTCTATGTTTCTTAAAGGGGCAAACTTTGGAACCCAAACAAGATTCATTTCAAGGTCAGGAATCCGCAGTGATGATTGACCAAAAGCCTTCATTATATGGTCAGCCCTACCAAGGGCAGGGCACAGCCTTGCCAGGAGGCTTTAATAACATCCAGGGACAGCAGCCATCCTTTAATTCTGTGATGAATCAAATGAGCCAACAAAACAATTTTCCACTTCAAAGTATGCATCCTAGAGCAAATGCAATGAGACCTCGGACCAATACACCCAAGCAGCTCCGCATGCAGCTCCAGCAGAGGCTTCAGGGGCAGCAGGTAATCTTTTCCTGCTTCTGCTTTTCTGTCTTGTTTCAGAATGAGGTGCGCAGTAACCTGTATTGCTTCAGGAATATAGAATTCGGCGTTACAGCAGATGATTGTAAGAATGGAACTTTTGTTTTAACAGCTCTTTTTGCACTGGTTGCCCAATACCTGTAGATGTGAAAGAACCTTTATTAGGACAAGTATTTATCTCTCATCCACCTCGATATAGATTGAATTGGTTCTGGCAGCAGAGCAAGTTCTTGCTCATTAAAACAGTAATCCTGTAGTACAGATCTGGATGGATCTCATTATCCATGCTAAAATGTGATGTGATAATGGAAAATTTACAAATAAAACTCAGGAAACAGGGAGTGCCGTGTGACACTGAATGGCAAGGTTGAATCCTTGGGAAATAGTGTGTTCAGTCTTGACTGTTCCATTACATTAATTCGAGCTGCATGGATTTGCAGTATCATGAGGGGGATGGAAGGAGACAAAAACATACAGGCAGCTGTGCTTAAAATACTAACCTTCTGCCCATAGTGTGATTGGGAACAAAGATGGTGTGCTGTATGTTTATTCTTAAAAAGTACTAATTTGAAGAGAAAAATAAAGCCCGTAAGTGCTGTCCTGTTTGAATGGTTTTTCTTTTTGTATGTCTGTTTTGAGCTTAATAATAAATAGCTTGTTACTTTATGTGTATCAATCAAGAAAAAGTTAACCACTGTTCTTTAATCAAGAGGTGGGTAAAGCGGTTGCCAGTACTTTGAGCAGGTACTGGTGTTTTCAAACTAACACTGCTAAAATATCTTTTTCTAAGTTTATGAATCAAACCCGTCAAGCGCTTGAAATGAAAATGGAAAATCCAGGCAGCAGTAATAGCTCAGTGATGAGACCAGTAATGCAGCCACAGGTGGGATCACAGGTAAGTATTACACTAACCATGTCTGAAACAGCCGTTTTTATATACACACATCTTTCACAGGTCTGCTTAGAGTGCTTACTTGCTTACTTTGCTTAGAGTGTGCTTACTTTTCATGGTATGGCAGCATTATTTTTGCCTTTTTTCCTTCCCATCTATAATGATGAAAAAATAGGAGTTTTCTACTTCTCTTATTCATGAGACTTGAGGGGTTTTGTTCATTGCTCCGTGCTGTCAGTGCAGTGTGCTAAAGTCTTTTCCATGTAGGAAATAGCAGACTACTGCATCACCTGTTCAGTACTTATAAGACTAAGATATTCATTAAGTTGTTATATTTTCATAATTTTTGTTCTAGCTGTGGATTTATTAACTTTCTTTTCTGGTAATGGTTATACTGCATCTTAGAGTGTGAGCATTGATTGATTGACAACTCGTTTTGCAAAAAAATTTCTAATATGATTTTTCTTTTCTTTGGGGGTTAGCAGCAAGGTTTTCTTAATGCTCAAATGGTGGCTCAACGTAACAGGGAGCTAATAAGTCATCATTTTAGACAACAGAGGATGGCAATGATGATGCAGCAGCAACAACCTCAGGCCTTCAGTCCACCACCGAATGTGACTGCCTCAGGAAGCATGGATAGTGGTCTGACCGGCCCTCCAATGGCTCAAGTTCCTCCACAGCAATTCTCCTATCCACCTAATTATGGTACAAGTACTAATAACGGATTTTTATTATGTTTGTCTGGTGTTCTCTTCCCTTTTTATTGTTAATCCAAATTGGCTAAATTCTGATCATTCTTAAAAATTGAAAATATTCCTACAAAATAGGTTATTTTTTTCCCCTTCCATAAGAATATAAACTAAAAGTGCTGGGGCGTGGTAACTGAAGGGAATTTTTCTTGTCTTTATAAGGAATAAGCCAACAGCCTGACCCTGCGTATAGTAGAGTATCGAGCCCTCCCAATCCAATGATGGCATCAAGAATTGGACCTTCCCAGAATCCTATGATGCAGCATCCTCAGACAGCACCAATGTACCAGTCTCCTGAGTTGAAGGGCTGGCCGTCGGGGAGCATGGCCAGGAGCAGGTGAGATGTGCAGCTGCAGCCTGGTGCTCAAAAACTGTCTTTCATTTTGCCCAAACAGAGAAACGTCGTTAAACTGCTTTAGGAAGACTGTTTAGAAGAGAGAAATACAGTGGTATTTCTAACGTCTGTATTGTCCTCGATCCTTCTCTGGTTTATGAAACCAACAGATTAAATATATCTAGCTCCATTTGTTTGTATTGGATGTCTGCAGTAGCTGGAAACAATCTTCATTCACTGTATACTGAAAAAATAACTTGGGGGAAACGCAGTGGCAAAGAATAGTGTTGAAAGTGTACAACACAGCCTTAACTGAAGCCTCCAAATAATAATAACAAAAGAAAAAAGTTAAAGAGGAAAGGTGTACACATGCTTCTGCATGTATTTAAAAATTCAAAACTTCTTTTTGGAGGGGAACTTTTATTTCTAGGTTACATAGACAGTATGCAGAAACAAGTAAACAAAGCAGTAGTTTTAAGCTTCTGTTGGTAACAGTTCTTCCACATGTTGGCAGCTTGTGCAGGGAGTGTAGTATAACAACGAGTAAACTTCTTGAAATGTAATTTTGTCATTTTGTGCTTCAGTTCTTTCCCACAGAACCAGTTCAGCCATCAAGGTAATCCTGCAACGTACAGTATGATGCACATGAATGGCAGCAGTGGCCATATTGGACAGATGAACATAAGTACGGTGCCTATGTCAGGGATGCCTATGGGTCCAGACCAGGTAAGTTGTACATTAGGAGGCGTGATGATCTGTTGACTCTTTTCCAATTGAGTGTGATACGCTTGAAGTCATTCGTCTGGCACAATTCTGTTCTGTTTCCCTGTTTGCCTTTATGTCTATGGACTTGCAACTTGTGTGTCCCAAGAAATTCGTTATTTTGGTGATATTCTAATCAAATCCATGATAAATCCAAGCAGCAGTGATTAGTTGTTGACTTCAAAGTATCATATATAGGATCAAAGTTTAAACTGCACAAAGGACTGCCTGGAGAAACCCCAGAAAGCAGAACGCAGGGATTGTGAAAGGTAACTTGAGGAAGACGAGTTGGATTAAGAACCCTCCCTGGTAGTGCGGTATTTTCTAGAAGCAGCTCATGATGATGCTCATCCTTAATGGCACCTTAGAATACTTTATCTATGGATAGCAAGACACCATGGAAAATTCAGGCCACTTATTGAAAGGGAAAAGTGAGCTTATACTGCTAAGAAGGCTGAAGTACAAAATAAAATACCAAAGCATGGGCAATATAACGCTGAGATAAGCTGGGTCACCAGTACCTCGTGAAATTTGTGGCCAAAGTAACCTGGGAACTTCTGCAAGACAAGGTATGAGAGGACTTACCCTTAGAAAGAGGGGAAAAGGACTGAGAAAGGTCAGATTTTCCAAAACCACGTCATACAGTGAAGATAACCAAAGAATGTGTGTAGGGAGTTCTGGGACAGCGTTTCTTTTCTATGCATTTATCTTAAAAATGGAAGACTGCAATTACTGTTCTGCTTAAAAACTGACTATCAGTGCTTTCCTTTTCAAAATGCAGCACGGTAACCAGTTTTTCCAGCAAAGGATTTTTAATTTTCTCTGATGAAGCTCTCTCCCTTTCTTCAACAGAAATACTGCTGACGCCTACACCTGTGATCTCCAACCGAGAATGCGCTGTATTAATGATGCACTGGCAACTAGTCCTGGCCTTATGGAAGTGATTTTTCCTGCTAATCACCATGGTGTCCTAAGTTATTTCATTGAGGGAAAGATGGAAACAAACTTTTATTAGTAGAAGCGGTCTGTATTACTGTATATTGTGTTGTACAAAAAAGGTCATAAATATTTTTGGCGCTCTGCCTCTAGAAATGTGAATTTGGCAATGGCATTTTAGTAAGTATGATGGGTAGAGCCAGCCCTGAAATACCTTGTCTATTTACTGTAGCTATCCAAAGCCCTTTATCTACAGGCAGACAAAAGTGCCTGGAGAAATCACAGTGATTAGAATTTTCTGATTTCTCTAGTAAGAATATCTGACAGAGAATGTAGTTCCTAGCCTTGACTCTTTTATATGAATTCCTGAATATAAATGCTGCTTTTAATGCCCTACCCCCCCCCCCCCCCCCCCCCCCCCCCCCAAGAGTCAGGATTTCCCAGGCAAAGTTATCAGTGCAAAATGAATTGGCACATATTATTCCAAAATCCTGTCAATTGATGCCAAGGGGTAAAACGAGAGGATGATAAATTTAAATTATTTAAATGCAATTGTGACTAATATTTACGTATTGATGTGCAGCTGAGTGCACTTTATAAAGACTATATAATGGATTAATGCAATATCTTTAATAAGGACTTAATATGAAGGTAGGGTGTACTCATGTTCCTTCTCAAACACAATCTCTTAAGAATTATTTGAAAGGACTGCGTGGTGTGTTTTCTGTGTTGGGAATCAGAGCAATAATCTTTCATCGTTTTGAAAATAACTTCAGAAAACTCAAGGCAAGGCACTGCAGTCTGAATCAGAATTTTGCAGTCTTTCTTTTTGTGAATACGTTTTGTAAATATGTTCTTTAAGATAATGTATTATATATTTGACTTTTGTAGGTCACTAACTCATTTTTGCAGAGTTTGTGAAGCTAAATATTTAACTAAATTGATTTCTGTAAACTCAGCGTAGTTGAGGTCCAAATAGAATCCTTTTTTTTAATTAATGACTCCGAAGCTGGGTGACCTTGGCCCACACCTTTCTCCTCTTTGGTCTTCGACACTTTGTTTATTTGTACATCTTTAACATGTAGCTTTTTATAAAAGCCGGGCTGTTCAATGCTTTCTCCACCTGTGAGCACATTGTTACCTTTATTTTTACATATGGCAGTTGGACAAAAAGGCTCTGCATTCTAAGCTGTTGTGATGGTCATGTCTTTATTACCTTGCCTTTTCTGCTGATGGATCCAGACTGTGTCTTTTTTGGGCAATTTTACTGAACTCTACGTGTTCTTCAAAAGAAGTCTGTCTGTTGCAAAATGTTGGTTATGTGACATCCAGAAATCTTGAAGGATATTAAGCCACACTTTACCAAATGTCTGCACCTCATTGGATTGTTCTAATAGCGATGAATGTATTTTCTGAGCAGGCTTCTCTTGTATCAGTATTTAAGTTTGGTTACAAATTTGTCTGTATTATTTGCCGATGGTTGGTTTTTTTCCCTCCTATCTCGGATCCTTGAAATGAAGATCCTGTTGCAGTTTTTCCAGTCTCAGGCAGTTACAGTGAGTCAAACCCGTACACTTCCATAAGAAACAGCTCAGAAATGCTTAAGATACACGGTGCTTTTGCACTGTTGTTCACTGTATAACTGAAAACTGACGTCTCCCAAGTGAGTAAAGAAAAAAAAACAAAGCATTCTCAATTGCTTCTTGGTACTGTAAGTGTGAGGTGGTTTTATTTTTAAGAATACGCAGTGATCTTCCGCTTTAATAGACATAACTTACCTAGAAAGAAACTTCAGAATGTTCCTCCTTCGCATACAGCCAGTTGTGTTCCAAAGAGAATGTAGGTTCCATCTACTTTTACGCAACCCTGTCTTTACAATTAGACCTGAATATATAGATTTGGTGGTTCTATTTATTTGAAACCTTCAGTCCAATTCATGTGTGGGTTTTTTTTTTTTTAATGCAAAACTCTTAAAAGGCTGAGGAACTTTTATCATCTTATTTCTTAGGACGTATCTATTTGTTGAGTGCTGCCTACTGAAGTCAAAAGGCAACAGGCATTTGCTTTTTGTATCAAATGAGAGTAGAACAGTCCTTGTATTTTGTAGTTATTCATTATATTGATGGAAACTACAAACCCTGGTTGCTTTCATTAGGTGAGCTCTTAGACTGTGCACTACTTCAGACACTGTGCCCTGTTTTTTTTTAATGAGCGATTCTGTTCATACATCTGTGTATAACTGGTACTTAACCAGAGTTATAAAGGATCATCAGTTTCTCATCTGTATGTAGAACGTTGGAGCTTTCTCATACAGTACCTGTTTTTTTTTTTTTTTTGCTGAATCCAAAGATTTTTAGTTTAAACTTGATTGGGGGGAGGGTGCATTTTTTTATACTGAATTGATAACATCTTTCTTGGCAACAATGATCCTAAATACTAAATCTAAGTTCGGAAAGCTTATCAGCTGCAGTGAATAAAACTTACCTTGAAACAAGCTAGCATTTCTATCTCCACCTGTTCTGATTTGGTTCTGCAGCAGCAGATTTTTCTGATTATTCTTTTGAACAAAAACAACCGTGTAACGTTTCTCACCTTTATGAGGGCAGTTAGCTGGTACAGCCGCCTCCGATCACTGCTGCACAGAGCACAGCTTTGCTGCTTGTCTTTGTTGTTCTTTTGATCGCAGAAACTGTGTTCATAAAATTCACAGGTCGTACCTTTATCCAATCTTGGTCTAAAATTCTGCTTTTCAATTTAGGAAATCAGGACCACTTTTCAGTTATAAGACAGAACTATTGGAATGTTGTACCAATTAGCACAGATTTTATTTTTGAATTTATGTGCAGACTACCAGGAGATGGAATGATACAGCAAGTATAAAACCATGTCATGTTGAGAGCAATATTTTTAAAAATTCTCAGGAGAAGGCATACAGTATTGAGAACTGCATTTAAGTTTAGTTTACGTTAAGTATTGCTTGAAATATCTGTATCTGTGTTGCAAAAACAGAAAACCCTGGGGACTGAGTTATTAAAGAGTTGGTTGTAAGGTATTACTGCTCTTCTGATTTTTGTGTTTGGATGTTAATAATAATGTAAATAAAGGTTTCTATTTAAAATCAGAACTTGGCGACAAAGCGTATTAGCTTTCTAATACTTTGAGGCTGACAGCTGTATCCTGGTAAGGTCATAGAAAATCTGCTACTATTAAGAAATAGCTGCAGCTGTTACTGAGGAAAGCTATGGGCTAGCAATTATATACGTATTCTTTTTTTTCCAGCTATCTATCTGTAAAAGCTAAGGGAGTAATGACTTAGCCCCTCTGCCTGTGAGGCCAGTTTAGCAAAGCTGCGTCAAACCTAGTAGAGTTTGTCCTTTTCAACTTAAATAGCACCCCAGCAGAGATGAGAGGAGAAGCAGGAGCTTTCCTGAACCTTTCAGCAACCTACCTTTCAGAAAACAACAGGTACTTCTTGCATAGCCATTCCACTGCTCGATTTTGGCATGTGCATATAGGGGCACAGTGACTTCAAGCTTCTGACTGATGTACACCTGGAGCAGTAATACTGGCCGTGCAGGATTCTGACAGTCTCATCTTCTTGTCAAATATTATAGGCTGAATGCAAAGAAAGGTAAGGGGAAAACTTTTCATCTAACTTAGTATTCTTTATGCATACAGACGGGTAATGGGAGCCAGCTAATGCTTTTCCCTTGAATGCAGCAAAAATGTTTTTCTATTGCTAAGTTTAAAGTCATTATTTTTCACTTGCTTGTACTGATCCAGGCTCTCATTGCCTACCAGATGTTTTTTTCCTTATAATCCTTATCATCTATAGCACGTTAGAGACAGAATTACGCCTATATTAAGACAATCATATTTTGCAAGAAGAATTTGGTAAGTGTATTTGACTCGTTCATGTGTGCTACATATACAAGATCAAACCTATTTTTACTGTATAGCACATACAAGTAAGTTTTACTACATAGGCACGTGCTGAGAGTTTTCTAAATTCAAGTATATTTTCAAGAACAGGGGAGTGGTGCCAGAGATCTGTATCCCCTGTGAAATAATTCCTCTTGAGTTCCCTACTGTGCAAAAAGAGTATCAAAAGTCATTTCCTCCACATCTGTTTACACTGTTCCCAGAAGTGCAAGTTTGTGTTTGGCAGGAATATACCTCTCTTTGTTAAGAGTCAAGGCCACAGTTGGTCGAGTATTATCGCAGGAGCTTGCTGTTGCATGTGCCTCCAGAGCAGATAGTTAGCAGATAAGTGTGGAAAAAAATGATAAAAGTAGCACTGCTAGTGCCTGTACTACAGTGTATTTAATAACATCATTACAAAGGTACTCAAATAGACTCTGTACACTGTGCTTCCTTAGTAAAATGAGGGATTGTTTTCTTTTGTAAGCTGTTAAACAATAACTCTCATTGAGAACATCTACTGTAGACTGAACTATAACTAGATTATAAGTCATTGGTTGTGATTTTGAACTTCTCAGAGAAGCCTTTTTTAAGAAATAAGTCTGAAATTTGCACTACTAAGCAAATGTTCCTTTCTCAAATGAACTGTTTTGGTCTTGAACACACAATGTAATACGACCCACGAAAAAACTTGTTACAAATTTGATTTCATTAAAACGTAGGATGTACATTTACTGAAACTTCTGTACTTCTAAAACCAAACCCTATGAAGAGGTCACATCAGAACCAAGTTGGTATCTGAAATGTGCTATGCAACATTAAGCAACATTTTGAGAAATGGTATGTGGGCATTCCACGCTTTTATTAACAAAATTCTTCACAACCTGAAGGAAATTATTTAACAGTATGCTGATGAATATTTACATAACCCCTCCAAAAATGTGACATCCTGTTAGTCAAGATTTTCTCTAATTTTCCTAGAGGTGGCAATAGGATGGACACGTAGACGTGGAACTAAAACATATCCTCAGAGGAGGAAATTTGAGAGCTATCACGGTATTGAGAATATTCAGTGCTGCTCACTTCAATTCCTGAATCTCTTACGAGGTTTTTTTTCACCGTTAACTTTACCCCTGTTGGAAGCAGAAGTGTCCATGATATACTTGGCTTTGGAATCTGTCTCCTTACGCCCAAAGGTATAGTTGCACTGAAACACAGTTTACTTCCACTGTCTTTGAGGACGCTTTGCCCACTGGGATGGCAATCCTCTTTGGGATGCAGCTGTATTTCCTCTTCTGTCAATTCCTGGAACAGAGTTAGTGGTGTCTTCTTGAAGTAAAAAGCCTTGTGCAGCAGGTGAGGTATAATCCAAAGCAAAAAGCAGGTACAAGAGTGGATCTGAAAGAGACCTGTATTCCTGGCAGCAGGTTCCTGTAGTTTCACTTCATCTACTTAATTCACTCACCAGTGCAAACACTATCTATTTTGGCCTCCAAGTTCATCCAGTCCTCCAGGCTAACATTAAAATTCTTCTGAAATCATACACGTTTTTGCTTAGTCTGTACACGAATTCAAGTTCTGGCCAGTTCATATCCTCGCTGAGGTCCAGCAGTTGAGGCAGTTAGCCTTCCCATCCTTCCCACAGTTGTCCTCTTTAAAATAAAACAAACGTGATTTAGTGTATAACGTCTTAGAGAAGAAGTGCTTGGAATATGTTTTCAATGGTTCTGTGCAGGGCAAAAACCTTTACACTTTTTTTTTTTTTTTTGTCTTTAAATTTCTCTCTTACCTTTGAGGTCTGTCATGTTGATGAGAACTAACAGTACCGTACTGAACTGAAGTATAATCTTCAAGTTTCAAAAGACAGTAAAACAGCAACAAACAATCCTGGATTTTAATATAATGCCAGAATAGCCCCACATTTCCAGATTCGTTTTTGTACAAACAGCAATACCGTCTGTCCCAATTTGCTTTCTTTGCTCACAACTTCAGAGGCCATGATGGGATCAGTCCTCGTATTTCTGGATAGCGTGATAGAGCACGAGGAAGCTGCTGCACGTTTAAGGTTAGACAAAACCAACATAATGATCTGTAATTCTTGTAGAAGAATCACAAATGAGAGTCCACCTGTGCTCAAATTTGAAACTGCCTTAGCCATGATGTTCTTGGATTCCCATAAAACATGCACTAACAGGTTTTGTACGTCAGCAATCAGCATAATACTTATTGTACAATTCAGAGGGCTTGCAACTTAGCATTCCCTGAGAATAGATGGTGTTAAAAAGGTGCTGCAGACAAAAAGTAAAGAAAAGAAAGGTAAGTAAAAGCTCATGCTTTTCATGAACTGCTCCCAACTCACAGTGACTTAGAAGATGATGGTCTCTTCACATCTGGCCATTTTCGACGCTGAAACTGCCTAATTTTCAAGCAGTAAAAGGAGAAAAAAGTTAACCATCACCAAGAAAACGACCAGCACTACAGTCAGAAAGATGAGGAAGAGAGAAGAGTTCAGCATGAATTTGACTACAAATATTAGAACATGCTGTAACATTGAAACAGAAGCAGCTCCAGTGTTTCAAGGTAACTCAGAAAAACTTTGCAAATGCCATTTTAGATGGTTCCCAATCCTGGATTCCTAACTCTTCAGCATGAAGGCAGTATTTAGGAATAATGATTTGAATATGTATATTTTAAAATCTGTACCTGTACTGCTCGTAGCTTCCATCTTTAAGTCCTAGATAAGGAAAAATTAACATGTTATTAAAAAAAAAAATTAACATGTTATAGCCTGCAACAGATAAGATAGAGGGCAAGGCACAATTTAAAGAAAGACATAAGAATATTAACATGTTCATTAGGACTCTTATTTTCATATTTAATCCCTTATTCTAAGAAAAATAGGTTGTAAATTGGGATGATAGGTAAATTTGAAACTTTCTGCTAATGTCCTGCAGTGGTTATTTAAATGCCGAGACCTGCTGATTAAAAACATGCAGCTCCAGCTGGTACCTGTGCTAAGTAAGACCTGAAATGACACTGGATTTCTGTGGACTGACTTACGCGGATAACAGTATTTTCTGGAGTGACAGTGTTTGTGCTCTAATGGCTGCACATTTATTTATTTTTAATTGCATTTCTTAAGTCACCTTAATTTACTAAGGGGTAGACAAGATAGGCAGTTTAAAAAACAGAAATGCAATTAACTGCACTTTTCGTCTTGCTGCTGAACTTAAAGAATAACAACAACAAAACAGTAGTGTATAAGCCGGATGATTTCTTTGTAGACCCAGTAAAGATTTAAGGGCTAAGAAATGATGAGACTAGAAAAAGAATACTCATTTCCTTTGTGGAATATAAAGGCATAGTGAGAAGAACACATCTTTTGGTAGCATAATGCATTCCTCAGTGCCTCCCTTCCTAGATCTGCTGTTATTTTACAACAACCCCGCACTAACACATTGGAAATCAGATCAGATTATGTACTCTATTCTGAGGTTACAGCTATTTCTAAGCCCCTTTATTAATAAGGCTGCCTGGCCTGTACTGTCTCTAAAATAAGTATTTATAAGAATTATGTCTTCAGATGGAATGCTAAAACTCAGCTGCTCAGACTGGTTGCCCAGAGATTGTGCAGTCTCTATCCTTGGAGGTTTTCAAGATCCAAATGCATAAAGCCACGATTTAACATGGTCTGAGCTCAGAGCTCACCCTGCAGTAGACACAAGGCTGGACTAGCTGAACTCCAGAAATCCCTTCCAACTTCAGTTATCCCATGAGCCTGCAAACTTGGAAGCAGCTATTAGGTATTCTTTCACTCATTTCATTAGTTTTGTTCTTTCCCCCCTCTCCCTGCATTTCAGCAGCTGCATAGTTCAGTATTCAAGTACGAGTTTCTGGACCCAACTCGTAACACAAATTGAACAAACAATACAAAAAGGTGTGCATGCAGTCATGCTCAACAAAACATTACAAGTGTAAAAACATTCTAAAATCCTTTTGATCGATGAAAATTTCATGTCAGTTAAGCAAAGACTCATTTATTTGGGGTGATCTCTGAGTATAGCAGGAGAAGCACTTACCCAGATCTATGTTCCTAGTTCTTGGATTGCACTGTTTGTACCCTTTGCAGCTTCTCAGTTCCATGAGCTGGACGTGCAGTTGATTGAGAACGTCTCTATCTAATGTATTCACTGCATTAATTAGCTGCAATACAGGGGGGCTCTTGTTAGAGAATAGGTATTGCTTTGTAGTTTAGTAGCTTTCATGTACAGAATATGACATTTGTTTCCAGCAGGAAAGAAGCTAGATCACATTGCATGAATTGATGCATATGTATCTTGCACCAATACTGTGCTATCTCAATACATCAACAGTGGAGAGCACTCATACATTTCTCCAGAGCCGTACTACAACGAGGTACCTGATATGGGTCAGTATTGAGATCAAAATACTCCAAAAATCCAGTAGCAAATTCACAGAACAGGAAGTTGTGGGTCTCGTTGATTGTCCTCAAACACCAGTATGTGTTGTTGTTGGCACTGGTACAAGCACAGAAAGGACCCACTGCAAATGGAAACACAAAGACATAAGCTACATGTTGCCAGTTTCCGGCACTGCTTATTTCAGTACTTTTTTGTTCATGGCATTGCTTTACTCACAGGCTGTAATTCTGTCATTCCTGAATTCTAAAGCAGAGAATGCCTTCCACCATCAGCTTCTTGTTCTGCGCATACCTGGCTTTCAGAATACAGCTGATTTGAGCAATGTCTGGCTAGCTGTTTTTCCCTGTCCTCACTGGCTGGGAAACATTCCAGCTGCTGAGATACCAATACTCTGTACTGTGTCGTTTATGCAATAGTTGTAGGGATTCAAACACAGTTACTGGGTTTTTTGGTTGCAGTTTTTTTTTCCCCTTGCCCACTGTAAGGAAAATGCCAACACTGAAACACAGATCATTTAGTAGGAGGAAAACTGCGTGCCTTTGGCTACTTAACTGATGATATGAGTAACTTCCAGAATCCTAACTCATCCTAGTCAGTATATTGCACCCAGATGTATCCTTACATGTCCACAGGGGCGCGGTTTGCCAGTGCTGGTTGTCATGGGTGAAGCAGGTCAGGCCAGGCATACTGCACGTGTCGTTGTTTTTTATTCTCTTCAGCAGTTTGCGCAGTTTCTTCTTTCGTCTTTGCTCTCGAAGCAGCCACAGCCTGTCTTTCTCCTGTAGGGCTTTCCTGCACACATGAAACATTAGGGTCATGCTGACTCTGTTATACTTGAACACACCTAAAAAACAAATGAAGCAGCTAATAAAATGAGCTGCTTTGAGGAAAGAAAGAACTGCTGTTTTCTTAAATGCACGGCTTCTCTTCCCAATGGCTCTGGAAATTACTCCTTGCAATTCCACGATACTGGGAAAAAAATGTAGCCAAAGAGGTTTAACGGGTTTGCCTGAAGTCTCTGACGTGCACTTAGAAATGTTCTACCATGGCCTTCGTTCCTTTCCCGCATACCTGCGCTCTTCTTAGCACAGGACAAGTGAAATATCACTCCTGCTTAGTTCTGGCCTATTGAATAGTCCAAATGTTACTATCTTGCATTTTCTCTGTTTCAAAGGAGAAAACCTTCACTTACTTGAAAGGGTGAAGATTAGATCCTTTGTGCCTCAGCTTGCTTTTGTGTTTCGAATGGTAACTGGAAAATAGAAAAGCATTGTTGATAAACAACAGAAAGAGAACCGATCCTGTTCATACTACACTTCCACTTTAAATCAAAGCAGATTTAATCTAGTATCACTTCTCCCTTCAATTTATTAATAGGAATATGTGGCGAATACGAGGCAGCCATGCTGGACTGGATCAAGCATTTTCTGAGCCGCTTTTCCCTGCATCGCTGGTGCATTGTGACACCTGGTGGCCTACTGCTGAATTGCAGATAATTTCAGTGCTAATTAGCTTTTGTTTCCCCATATCAGGGAGATAAAATCAGAAAATTCATAATTTAGTTACGAGATTTCTTCAACTGAATATTCATTCGTTTGTTCAGAGGATGACAACAAGCTCATACCACCTTCCTGCTGTTTTCTTCCTAAATGAAGTAATTTATCAGTAGTCCTTTATCAAGGTGCTTTTCCCCTCCACTGCTACAAACTAGAAGTTCCAGGAAAACTGAAACCAGATGGGACAGTCCCCTCAATAGCAGTGTCTAACACGCTCATAAGTGTTTCTTATACTGGGCCTAGAAAATGATTTTTATAGCGAATGCAAAAAAACTTCATCTTTACTGTGTACGTCAAATAAACTTAGTTGTTAACTTTGGATTTTAAAGCAGTGTATCACCAGACAGTACAAGATACAGGGAACCCGTGATTCAGAATTACACTGGTTTCATTTTAAGCCCACTATGGCTCAGTTTGGAGGTATGGGTTGGCATAACCTCAGAAACAGGTGTTCCCTTATTTACCTGTTGCAGAAAGCATTAGGCCACAGTAAAGGAGGCAACCACTTAGCAAAACAGATGTAATCCCTCCTGTGAAGACACAGATCAGCTACACTTGCACAGTACAGATAACTACTCAGAAGTACACAAGAAATACCTTATCTTGTTACAGTCACACTCCTCGGGTCTCTTCTTCTTCAGATGTCCCCTCACCTCCCTCAGGTTTTTTATTTTATTTTGCAAAGTTTCAATCTAAAAAATAAAACACGTAAGTTAAAAAAAAAATACAGCATGACTGAATTTGATTCAGACCCTCTCAAACTCACTGCCACCAAGCGCTTCCTTCTCCCCACCTCCCATTTTCAGATTATCTACGTTTCTGAAAAGAAACTGCAGCCAGGAGGAATCTTTTCAGGTTACGATTTGCCTGCAGACAGAAGGTGAAAGCAGAACACGGCACTGGAGGGAGAAGGGGACTGCCATACAGCCTCAGGAGACGGATGATCCACTGTGATTTTTCCTCTTAGGGTCCTCAGCACATTTGCAAAGGAGAAAGGTTACCCATAGGCAAATGAAGCCCTTAGGAGTTCAGCCTGCTACAAACCTTCGCAGGGTGGGGAGTGCTGCAAGTCCCCTCTGCAGAGATTCTGGAGAAGTATCAAGTCTCCATCATTTCACTTGGCACTGGCTGGCCACGCAGCATGTGCACTAGCAGTTAATTTAATTGTGCCACCCACGTGCTTTATTTTTAACCACCTTCTTCAGTAAGTGAAACTCCTGCTTTTGTTCACCTCACTAGGTCTCACACAGCACAGCCTGTTTCCATGCAGACAGGTATTACAGGCTTCTGCTTCAATTCCTGGTACAACAAAAAAAAGTCCTCCCGTGTGAACAATGAAGTCACTGCAAAACCACCATCAGGCATCAGAGACCATAAATCTGATGGGAGTACAGAACTGACTGCTGAAGCGCAGGCAGATGACAGAGAGGTCAAGAAAAACAGACAAAGAATGCAGCCCTGTGATCCTAAATCAGAAACACAACCAGACAGAAGTGATCTCATTTTCTTTGGCACTCTAACCTTCGTTTGGGACCTTACCTCACATTTTCTAAGAAACAAGAAAAGAATTGGAAGATCATGGTGATACTGAGATCGCCATTTTCTAATTCTAGCAGAGCTAGTAAGATTTTCAGTATTTATTTCCCTTAATACGTGTCAATATGTACCACAGAAAGGGACCAGCAAGTTCTTAAGTAGGGCTGCTGAGAATTTATGTGATTCGGTAAGAGATTACAGCAGGCCCTGCTTGTAATGACTTAATTATCTATGACATCTCTATTTGGAGATCAGCCAGTAAGTTCAAAAGGTTCCAGGAAGGGACAAAGACGCCCAGAGGCAGACAGACACACACACAGCATGATCCTATCAGCCCACAGACCAGGCTAAAATCACACACTGAAAATGCATGACTGATAGCATCACTGACCTCGTGGTCGATATGAAGTTTGTGGTCCTTCCAAGCTTGCAGTGACCTGTACAGATCAGTGTCACACTGAACGGTGTCATTCTCCAGGATGTAACACCTGGCCGTGGAGAAACACACGATGTTTACTATAGCAGATAAATGCACAATGCAGACAGCTGGTTTTAATTAGACAGCTCCAGGACAGATGAGAAGTCAGATTGGAAACGACACGCAGAATTCCAAATAATGTTCATTCAAGAGAATAGAGAATATCTTACAAGGCAGGAAAGAAGTTTGGGTTGGAGTTGCCATGGAAATTTTTTAGAAGGTAAAAAAGAATAATCAAAAATATTCCTATCAAGTAGAACCTGTTGACTGCTTCATTTCTATATGTGAATTGTGCTGCACAGAACTCTTGTTTATTCATCGGGCTGTCTACGTAACTCATCTCTACTAACTAGGAAGTACTGAAAGCGTTACTCAGAAGTAATTTCCCTATGCATAATTAAGCAGCACAGGGATAGGGACAAGGAGAAAGTGCTTCTCCGTAAGACTTACTATAATACTGCGAAGGAAAAAAAGGCATTTTGTGATTTTCTACAAAAGGGACAAACTTGTTCAAATACACCTCCCGGACTTCAAAGGCAAAATGCCCTCTGACGATGTTGAGGGCTCGTGTTTCAGTAACTTCTAGTGCAGTCCAGGTTTTAAGACTTAAGGGGAAAAAAAAAAGAAAAAGGCAAAATGCTCAACACGGGTGCTGGGTTAGTTTATCGGGGAATAACAAATACCACGCCCTTAATCCTGATCGCTTGTTTAAGTTGAAGCTCGGGTTTTTTCAACATTCCTTTATTTTCTTTAAAGCACCTCACACACGTTGTCCCACTGCCTTCTTTTCTGCAAGTGTTCCTGGGCACCCCTCAGGAGTTACACACAACTTTCCTTGCCAGCTCCTTTTATGGATCTGGGATTCACCCAATAAGGCAGCAAAGAATCGATTTAAAACATTCCAGAAGAAAAAACACAAATAGTGACTTTGAGGACTCTGCTGATGTCAGCCCAGCTACCTTTCCTTACATCAGCAAGTCTCTAAGACTTTGCAAACTGAAGTTGAATGGAAACCACAGATTTCAACAGCAGCCAACTTGCTCACACAGATTTACACAAGCCGGTCATCACGGAATTTAATTCACATCATCAGTAGCTACTGATGGATTTTCTCATAATTCAGAAGCAGAAATGGTGATTCGACTAAGTACAGGTGGAGATGCATCATCAACCCCTAGATCTGCAAACCGAGAAACAGACTGTTAGTTAGCTATTAGAATGTCTTTAAAACCCAGACAATTCCATCAGCTCTCTCCAGTGTTCCACTTCCCAAGGCTCATGGTTCACCCAACTTCATCAGCAATACAGACTTTCCTTTCCTAGCACTGGGTACAGGAAGCTCTGAGAAGCTGCTGCTACCCTTAGGACTGACTTTGTGTTTGAAATACAAAGCAAACAATGATAGGAAACTATGACCAGGTATCCAAAAGGGGCACAGTATTGCTTATCTACAGTTAATACATCCACTTACTTATTTAAAGCAACCACTGATGGAGCAAAAGCGCATAAAAATACAGCACATGCACTCACCTATGTGTCACTTTTATTAGATTTGGGGCTGCATACTCTGCAATGCCTCCAGTGCCACTGTACTCAGCCATGTCTTTATCTTCCTCCTCGCGAAGAACAGCCCTCTGTATCTTGTGTCTCTTGGTGATGTTTCTTGGTAAGACAGGTTGGTATCCATCCTCTAAACCCAAGTTAAAAACAGCCCCGTTCAGCTCCACAGATACAGAGCGGGTAGAGCGATTCCGGGCATAGCTTGGTTTGTATTCTGCGTGGAAAAAGAAGTAAGGGAGCTAAGAAGGAAACAGCACGGTACAATTTGGTGTTCTGTGGTTCTTGGAAAAAAATCTGCCTATATTGCAACACTGGCATTAACCTGATGACAAATGCTGTTTGTTGCAGCTTTCCTCTGGGGTGGCACCTCATCACCTTTTGCACGGATAGATGGGTTATCTTGAAGCAGGAGAGGGGCACAAGGATGGCAGAGGGAAAAAAATATGTAAGAACGTATGTATGTTCATCATCACTTTGTGAGCTCGTTCAAAGAAGCTCTGCTCTTCCCCCAGAAGTCGCTAGATGGCACTAAGACCTTAAAAACGAATCATGACAGGGAGCCGGGTCTAAGGTCAGCCTTCTGTTGACTACTGTAGAATGCTCCAGGGCCAGAATTCCTGCAGCACTTCCCCGACTGTCCCACGTTTCAGCAGGAAGCATTCCCTGTGTTAGCCTGAGCCTCTTCTCCATTCCATGCTCTTTCTTCAAGATAAGATTCTTGATTTTCATTGGAGGGATTAATATCTGATTTTTTACCTTTATCAGCATCAAAATTTATATGCAATTATTTTCCACATGTCCAGACCAGACAGCAAGTTTCCATGCTGAACACCGCACTCCTGTGCTATGCACTCCCTCAGACTTTGCTTCTGCATTTGCAGCCCAAAGGCAGAATGAAACATTTGCTATGAACTGACACTGCACAGTATGAGATTCCCATTGATCTTTTTGCCCTTTATTGCTTTCCAAAGCTCTCTGACCTGGCCCAAATGCCCCAGTGTTACCCTTTTGTTTGGTCTGCAACGGCATGAATATATAATATATAGACATGGAGTCTAATCCACATCTATATTTCTGTGCAGCCCACCTCTGGCTGCGTTTCCTGCTCATTGCCAGTGACCCCACACATCATTCCATTACTCAATGCATTACATTAAGCAGAATCATCTCACTCCTTGAGAAAAAAAGCCCATGAAAGGACCGAAGCCTCTTGTCTTCTCCCTACCCAGTGCCTGACTCTGTGCTCTGTATTCATGGTTTGGAATCATCTCAGATGTTACTGGAAGCAAGTCCTGGCTCCTCTGGTCACCTCCCCTTTACACAGAGCCGGAGCACAGAACACCTCAGCAGAACAGAACTGACTCTTCCTTCTGCAATCTGATAAGGGGAGAACTCAAGCAATGTGCCCAGTGAGAAGAGCAGCATTTCCTGTAATCCCAAACTCCACGGAAGAGACATTTACGTCAAGGACAAACTTCCCAGCAAAACAAGCAGGCGAAAAAAGAATGGGAGGTAGAACAACCAAAATTGACAAAAGCAATATTTATATCAGTAATGCTTTGGCACCAACACAGACTAACTTCACTCAAGATGCCTTGAAATCCAAACGGATCACATAGCCTCAGTGGCCATTTTGTAGACACGGAAAGAGATAAAACCATCTCCTCCCACCCGCAGCTAGTCCAGCTCTGAATACTTGTTAGCACCGCACACACAAAGTAAAGCACCAGCTGGACTGCCTGGGTTAGCACATTTTCCACCTGCAGTTGATGTTCACAGCTGACAGCGAGGTGAGCCACAGCTGGAGGGAAAAATAAATAAATAACCACCAAACCCAAAATATCAGCTCTATTCCTGGCACCCATTCAGGAAACGCTGGAATAAATGAGAAAGTAACTCCTATCTATTCAGAAGGAGGAGGAAGTTCCAGAAAGCTACACCCTAACAATTACATTCAAAGCATAAACTCCCATTTCTTTGATTGTTCCCTCATTTCATCTTATTAAGCTCTGCCAACTAACAATTTCCCTTCCTCCCAAGTCTAATAAGCCAATCCAGCACGTTGGCACTTAGAAGGTAGCTGCAGGGAGCTGTCGTCTGCACATGCCCCTGAAGAACTGGGAGCCACTTCCTGCTCCCCTGCAGCCAGTCCTAACGCAGCTGTACAAAGAACAAATTGCTCTGCAGTGAGACAGCTCCCAACAGATTCACTGCCTTGTTACCACGCGATAGCCACAGTGCCGACTCAGTGCCGTGACTGGTACCCAACGCCATCATTTTCAGAGGAAGTAGTTAAAATGTTTAGTAAGATCCATATTCATCCATGCTGTGCCCCTGCAGGCAGAGCTACCAACCTCTCACTACTTGATCTTCCCCCAGGGTTATGCTTTACCCTACATTTACCTGAGTACACAACTCACAAAGAAAGCAGATCTGAAGCTGTTAAATATTTGGCCCAAAATATTTATGACCCTCTTTCAAATTACTGATGTTTGGTCTCAGCAGGTTCTTTTCAGTGCCACGCTCACCCTGCCCTGCCTTCCTGGGTCACCTGACAAACACGGCTGTCTTCGTCCCAGCCTGAAGGGTCGTGCTCTGTTCTGGCCCAGAATTCCCCAGACAATCCAGGGATTCGAGCACACTTGATTTTCTACAGCTGATTTTTGGTGACATCTCAGGTTTCAGCGCTGTCTGGTGAAAGCACGAATGGCAGTATCTGAATTTATTGTGAGGTTACGTTGTATTATCAGCCTTCAGGTTCACATTTAACTCTCCTCACAACCTCACCACTAGAGCCTTATTACTTATTTTGCGGCTGCCAAATTCATGATTTAACATTGACATCATTTGGAAATGATCTCAGGGATGGCTGAGAAAACTGAGCAACTGTAACTCCCGAATGGCACCTTCTCCAAAGCAGGAACACGACTGCTCAGCACAACGACAGCAGAAGACAGAAAGTTCCAGGGCTTCCCTTTTACCATTTGTTCTATGCAGATGTTTTGCACCTGGTGTATTTTCCAGCACAGTGATGATGGAATAGGGCAGTATGTGAGAATTCTGCAAGGACTCTGCGTTTGAACTATGGGCGATGAGGCACAAGTCCTGCACTAGGCGTACGAATTCCTGCTCTGTATTTCACAGTCATGCCTACACACTTACACAGAATTCTGCAGAGACTTTTCTTTCTTCTGTAAGTTCCAAGTAAAATCAGGCATTTGGACTCAAATCTTTGAATGTATCTCAAGTGTCCAGAAATATGGATAAAGGCAGAGAGGTGGTTTTACTTGATCTACTACTTGACTACTACTGGTTTTACTTCATCTACTTGACTACGGGTTTCTATAAATCTTATTTGGAATCTGCATTCTCAGATATTTCAAAGAGGGACAAAAACAAAACCAAACAACCCCCAAAAGCTTTCTTACATTCAGTTTCTCAAAACTGCCATAAAAATTATGCTTCAAATGCATTGAAAGTAATGGCTGTTCAGGTGTTGAGGTACTTTTTCTTGTAAGAAAGAAATCATTTCGCTACCTCAAAACAAAACTAATTACATGAAAACGGGAATAAAAACGCATTAGCTCCTTTGTACACACTGTACACAAATCTGTGTGGCCTGTCATCCTCCCCCTCCCTTAATCTGATGTATTTGTTCATCACAGGAGGAGGAGATGAATCCTACAGCAAGAAAAAACAAATGTTTGGCTATTTGTTGTCTATTAAGAGCTCATTGTTACTTTCAGCTCCCTTCCCATCACAAAGCTTTATTTCATCATTCTTAGAAAAATAATAACACAGCCAAGAGAACAACACTGCTGTGCAAAGCATGTAAAAGCTTTCTAGCTGAGCTGTGTAATTGCCCAGGACCCAAACAGCATGTCTACAACATGGCCATGTTTTGCAATTAATTAATTTACACCATTTGGAAAACATTCTTGCCTGCTAAAGGTAACGGTGCACGTGACAACGTATCCAGACCATGCATACACTAGAAAATCATTTTATCAGAACGGCTGGTGCTCTGGCCCCTGTCTCAGCAGTTTGATCCGGTCTTCTGGACCACACGTTCACCAGCGTTGCTGGTTTGTACCTTTCCAAAAACCAATCCCTGTATTGTTACCGGTTTGCAACAGCCTCGCTGCACCCAGAAGCAGGCATTCACTTCAGTTTTCTGCAGCCAACTGTAGATTAGAACATGACAAATTCACCTCTACTGCTCACTACAGGTAAGATTGATCAGGACGCTTTCAAAACTACACTACCTAGTCTCAAGCCTAGTCCTGCTTGAGATTTCCTTTTTCTGTTCAGTTGCTGTTCAGTTTCATGAATAGCACTTGCTGGCATTCAGGTAATACTGCAGTACGATCCCTTGCACTCATCAAACTCAGAATAGCAGACCCCAAAGATGCCCTCAGAACCCAGCTCAGACTGCACTTCATCCCAAGCCTCGTGAAACAGGTCATAAAAATCCAAATGCACACCATCGGTATTCGAGCTGTCATTTGCAATCCAG
This sequence comes from Alectoris magna, assembly GCA_030625065.1. Taxonomy (NCBI): domain Eukaryota; kingdom Metazoa; phylum Chordata; class Aves; order Galliformes; family Phasianidae; genus Alectoris; species Alectoris magna. The sequence goes on along the minus strand of CM060576.1, from coordinate 8,054,916 downwards.
CGAGCCAGCTTTCTAAGTAAGCACAGAAAAATGTTGGTATGCTAACTTGTATTGCTTTGTGGTCATTTGTTTTCAGTGTCGTTTGTTAGATTAAGCACACGTGAGGGAACAGCCAACACCAAACCCAAGAATCTGTGTCAACAGGCCCAAGCAAACCTCCTCCGTTGCACGGCACACCCTGGATGCGGGCTGCAGTTCGTGCCTCCTGGTTCAACGAGACAACTGAGATGAATGGTACGGTAAAAGCACTGAGCAGAACATACTGATAAAGGTGTTCTGACCCCACTGCTAAAGCTACCTTTGCAACCCTCGAATTTTGCCTCAATCTCCTTAATAATGAACCGAAGGTAATTATACACTTAACCACCTCTCCAAGATGTTGCGAAAATTAGTTAATGTTTAGTAAGCACAACGCAGATAAAAAGCACTTAGGTAAGTGTTAAGTATTATCAGATAGCATGATGTTGCCCTCACTTAAGCTGTTTTCCTCTTCCCATTTAAGCGCCTTCGATCTGCTGTTATTTGACTCCCTGTGACTGAACTTCCTTTTCTGTGTCTTAGGAAGAAAAAGTTAATTGAACGGCAAGCTCTGGTGTTATTTAAAGATTATCTGCTGTGCCACATGTTTAAACTGCAAGTGTTGTTGAGTAATTTCATCCTGGAACCAATAATTTTTTTTCAACTAAAAATTAGCTTAGTAGGTACTAATCAGCTTGCTACACAAATATAATGGAAGAAAATCAATTTAAACTCTCTGTTTGAAGCTTGTGCCATGTCATTATACAGAAAGACTAATCTGCTAAATAATTAAGGCTCTGTATTTGTGGAGTGAGACGAAAGAAACATTACAAGTGAATAGTAATCTGTGCTGCCATTTGCCTCTTTAATCTATAATTAGACTACGTACTTCAAATATAGATGTTAGTCTGACTAAGGTTTAAAACAGAGCCAGCGGAATGGACTTTCTGAAGAAGCGCCTGATCTGTGCCAAGGAAACTAGAATCAGAGTCATCCCCTTTGGATGTGATCTCTGGTTAAAAGTCAGCCTTGGCTCTGCTGACTGAGCACAAGGAAGGGACATTAGAAGCAGCTTCTGTAACAAAGCACACAGATCCTTATTAAATATAAATTACTGCAGTAACAGCCCCAAGCACTGCAGTGTCTGCTGAGGATTGGTGTACTCGCTGCTCGCGATTCAAGGCCTACGTAAGGATGAGCTCCTCACCACTTCAGGCTGTGTACCGCATTTCCTGCTTTTGAAAGAAATAAACACAGCACCCTGTTTTGAAACATGCTCCTCTTCCTACAGACTGAGATATTTTCAAATCTGATTGTCTGATATAAAACACACCGCTTCATACTTAGATACACAGCAAATATGCTTGCCTTCAATGACATCTGTAGAAATTGGTGTCCGTGAAAATCAGGACAACTGTGAGTGTTTGTGAACAGTTACGGTTTTGTAAGGCAGAGGAAGATAATACAGTGAGTTCACTTACTCTTCTTGGAGAAGAGCTTCTTTCTCCGTCCCGCGTGGCTCAGCTTGTATTCATTCTCTTCACAATTGCAGTCTTCGCTATTCCTGCTGTAGTACTTGGGCAAAAGATTGGAAGTGCCTTTGCTGTTGCCTGCCAAGTTCACCAATCCCTTGCACTTGTGCAATTTGAGCTTCCCACTGGCATCTTCCACACACTGCCATTTCTGGAAGGAAGATGTGGTTATTAAAAGACTGTCTCAACTCTGCATTGTCTTACAGACAGTTCCAGGACCAGTCAGAGTTACGGCAGACCCATCCCCTATTACCAAAACAGATTTCTTGTAATCTTACATTTTAAAACAGAGAACTTTTCTGGAATGTACTCACACGTGTTTCTGATTTTGTTTCCTGGAGACAGAGCAATGGGAATTTCTCAACAAAACTGATGCTACAGCTAAACACAGGGAGGTGTCGGTTGAAGAGGCGTATTCCCCAATTATGCTTCTCTAACAAGGAAGCCCAAGTCTTATTATCCATAGGTTTGAGAAGAATCCTCACCTATCTGCAAGTTTGTTTGACAGGCTGGCAGGAATCTATACCACTATCAAGCCATTAAAATAGCACCAGGCTCCAGGCCTGTGTACAATTCAGCTCCATCCCACACTCTACAAAAGAAATAACCTTTCCTGTAAGCCTCCTCCCTACTCCAGTGAGCATTCATCTTACTCATTTTTCCCCATTTAACACCCTTGGGCTTGATCAGCAATGGTGAGCTGCACTGGATGCCTCTACAGTGATAATCCCCTCCCTTTTCCACTCAAACTGGAGAAAATCTAATCTCTAATCTAATCTGATTCCTTTTGTTACTCAAAACCTGAAGCAAAGTGGTTATAGATCCCTTTGTGCTGCTGTCAGAGCTGTGCCAAGGGCAAGGGAGTTTAGCCACCTTCAATCTGGCAAAGAGCTTTACCTTTATTCATCAACATTCTACTAGCTACAGAGCTACGATTTGAGATATATATATATATTTTAAATCACATAGCAGTTATTAGTGTGTTAAACAGAGTCTTGGAAACACCACAGCTTTCTGTTGAGCCCTGAGAAGCATTTCTCTTTTTTCCTATTATAAAATCCTAAGCTGTGGACTCCAGGACACAGTGGAATATTGAGATTTTTTTTCCAAATAAAAGAACAGAATGAAGAACAGCAACAGCTCCCAAGAGAGATGACATTTTACAGCAGCCCACAGCTCTGTGATGGAGATTCAGCCACTTCACTTCCCATAGAGAGGTGTGCCCAGGCTTGGGGAACAAAGCCTTCCTTTTTGCATTGAAATTCACTGCATTGTTTGCATGTCAGCTAAGTAAGAGAACAGTATCCTCACTGAGCTTTCATTATAGAGACCTTAATAGGAGTCAGAAGTGAAATGCCCAGTTACAGTGGATTTATCTACATTCTAAAGAGATCTCATTTAAAATGTTCAGAGGCTTCTGGTGCGTCCACTCATTTCCTTAGACAACTGGATGTCAGGTCTCCTGAGCTATAATTCTCAGCAGCAGACATCATGTCCAAAGTCCTGTCTGATCCAAGCCTTGCAGTGATGCAGATACACCTGTCGTAACTTTCAGCACAAGGAATCAGGAAATCGATGTGATACTGGCAGTCAGACCTTTTAATCAGACATCTTTGCATGACTGTCTTCATCTGTAAAGCCGGATACGCTGACCTACATGGAGCGCAGAACTGAAACTCTGAAGAATAAATTGCTGAATCTTTTTTTTTCATTTCTTATATATAAAAGCCCAACACTGATCGATGCACAGACTGAGGTTTGAAGTATAAGTGACTTTACTATAAGGATCAACTTTCCTTTCCAATGAAAAGATGTAAAACGAGGCATTAAAATGTTTGTTGCTGTCCCCCATTCCAAATCATCTGAATCTTCCTTTTGAAAATACACGAACAAACTGCATTTTCTGCCCAGCAGAGCTCTATGCTGTAGGTGTCTGATACACAAAAACAAACATTCAACAGAGGGAAAGTTAAATGCCAGATGAGAACTACGGTAAATAAGCACTGTGATGTGTAGCCCAAAAATATTTATACTCTTTCATCTCCTGTCAAGAAAGCGATGCTTATTTTTCCCTTCCAGGTTAACTGGAAGAATTCCTTCTAGTTTTGGTGAAGCTTCAATTTCTGCAAGGCAGCTGCATGCCACAGTGAAAATATCTCAGGGCTTTACCAGAAGGGCACGTTGTGTGCATTAGCAGGCCCACAGCTGAACAACTGCAGTGCAGAACTACAAAAATGACTTCAGAAGCAAATCCTGAGCCCAGCTGGGGAATTCAAATAAGAAGAAAAAAAGAGCTCAGTTTTCTTTTTTAATTTCTTTTTTTTTTTTTTTTTACAAACCGGATAGGGGCATGTGTGCAAACGGACCCAGGTCTTACAACTTACCCCAGTCTGCTTGTAAGCACAAACACAAATCCTCTAGGCAACATCAGGGCTATACCACTTGCCTCCATTTCCACAAGATACTTTGAAGCTCAGGGAAAGGAGCTGTAGTTGCAAGGGATCTGTGAAAATCCCTGCTTGACAGTCAAGAAACACCAAACTTTGTGAATTCTGGCATTTAACACTGGTTTCTAGGGCACAGCACACTATCATGCAGAAACCTGTGTCAACCCCTAGAAGCAGATATTTTTTAAGAGGTCATCAATTAAGCATTTAAATTCCTATATGAGGAACTCTGGAGTGCGCCATAGATATGCTGGCTTAGAGGTAAAATGATAACCATCCAGCAGTAAAATGTAATTACACTCAACCAGCCAAGAAAACAAAGTGCCCTTAGTTGGCAAACCCCAACTTTAAAGGTCTTTCTTTATCAGACTGAAAGGTGTGTTCTGATTCCAAGTTCTACAGCTCATCTCACAAGAGCGAGATCCTGAAACAGAGCGCGCTTTACCACAAGCTAAAACTCAAAGGAAAATCCAAGCTCCGCCACAATTTTTATTCCAGCTAGTATCAAAAATCCAAAGGAAGAACCTGTCTTTTTTCCTACAGTGCCTTCCACAACAGCTACTCAAGCCACCAGATAAGTGGCTTCTACAATACGTCCTGAAGTTCATCAAGCTCACATTGTGCAAAACATCCCAGACACCTCATTTAATCATTAGATCTGTTCCAGCTGGAGATTTCCCACTATCTTCAGGCAGGCTAAGTTAGCTGCTTTGCTTGCTCTTTCTGCCACCTACTGCGTCGGGCCTGTTCTAACATTTCTACTCCATCCCCTATCCTACGCCTCCCCCCCAGTGCTACTCATTGCAACTTGTGTGCAAATCAGAGAACAGAGATAATAGTGCTACTGAACAGAAAACGTGTTCAAAGGTTCAGCACAAAAGCAAGGAGGAGACAGCCCATACACGCATTCCCTCCTCCAGCACAAACTATCTGCTATATGCATCAACAAGTGCAAATCAGGACTTCAATACCTATGAGACATGAATCCAACAGCAGCAGCCTGAGCAGATACCCTGCTTCCCTCTGCTAACACCATTCACCTTGAACATACAAAAGACCCCTTAGTGGAAGATGTTACATTTTTCTGTGTGTCAGAAATCCATTATTTCCTTCACAGCCCCAGCCATCATCAAATGGTTTTTGCATCAGCGTGCATTACAGTCTCCTTACTGCTACAGCGATCACAGATGTTAATTCAAAGTCATTACTCGAGGCTCCAATCACAAATAAATAGCCATGACCTTCCCCCATTGGATTTTTCGTACAATTCACTTGCTTTCCTCAGTGAATCAACTGACATTGTTTTATTTGGGGAAAAGGACCCATCACACAAATCTCGCTAAGAAAAGATTCCCATAGAAACATACAGCTTCCACAGCTGAGACCTAAATCATCATGCTGTGTCTCATCAGTCCTTCTTTTTGTTAAGGGGACGAGGTTCCATTCCCTTTCACAGAGAAGTGAAAAGTGAAACTGTCTGATCAGTTACCTGCCAGCAAGGCTCCCTCCTGCACAGACTCCAGAATTCAAGGTTTCCACAGGATAATGAGGTCCTCTCCCACTGCCAGCAATCCCACAGGAACACTTCAGCAATACCCATCTTGAGTTTACACAGATGTTTACTGAACACCATCTTTGCTGCCACATTTGATTTATGAGTAGTCAGGATACCTTTTTTCTGCCCGAAACTGCACACTCCACTTCAGTACTACCTGGCCTTCATCCCAATTGAATATCATTTCTTTACACCAGCTCACGATTTGGAGATTTGGACCTCTGGGCTCAGCTCAACTTCAGTTCTCGAACACTACGTACCACTGAAATCCAAGAACCAGAAGATGAATGAACAATTTATCAACAGAAAGTCTGGGGGACTTTCTATGCTGCAAACTGTAGCTGAAGTGAGGCAGGTGGGACAACATGTAAATGAAAAAATAGGTATTCGGCTGAATTTAATATTACAATTGCATAATTAATTCACTCTAATAACTGGACTGCGGTATCGAATAGTCCCACTGCTGCGTACGGCAGTGAAGAGTCGAAGAAGCGCAGCTGAAACAGAAATCAGATGAGCAGCGGAGGGAAAATAAACAAACGGAAGCACCAAAAGGGGAATTGATTTGTCTGAGGTCGCACACTGAGCCCCCAACAACTCCAAGTCAGCCCCTCCCAACCTCCAGCTCAGTGTCTTTTGAACTGAACTACACTGTTACTCTGGCCAGGATATCTGAAGGTTTTGTTTGTTTTTATTAGAAATTGGTATTGATTTTGGCAAGCTTCTTGCAACATCCACTAATGCAATGACAGGGGCTTTAACAGCCTCAGTTAACAAGAGATGCAAATCACTTGGACCTGTACAACAACATGAAGCAATGAAACCTGTACGTAAAACAGCCTCTGGAGATCATAATAGGCCTTTTCTAGCTAGAGGAGGAAAACAGTTTTGTTAATTCTTGATAAGGAATACAATCCTTGAATAACATCCCTTAATAAATCACAATGTTCATTTCCATAGCCAGTTGCCTCCTAATGTTATCAGTTGGAGGGTTGATAAAATTTTTAATGTATGAAGTTATCAACAAGTCATTTCTTGTTGTAATCACAGATCAAGAAACAGATGGTGAAAGTTGCTGAGCGTGTGCAACTCATGCTGGAATTCAGGAACTCTGAGGATCCACCCAACAGGCTATTAAAAGTATCAGCATATCAGCTGGCTTGATATGCTTCACTGTTATCAACGGAACCTAAGTTCTTTAGTAACCTCAGGATATACCTGGGAGCTACAAAAGAGAGACACGAGAGACGGATCAAAAACCCTCTTCCTAGTTTTTAAAGAAATTCCTTATAAAACCTGACTTAGTTTGCTAGTTTGACTAACGTTAAGTTCAAGCTATGGGGACCTCAGGACAAGGAGAAGAGGTAATCTAATGATACTTATGGTAGCACTTTATGAACTGCTGTAGGAAAGCACACATTGATCACAACAGTTTCCATCGCTGCTATTCCACTCTTTGTCAGAGAACTGGGGAAACAACGCAGTAAGCACCATAATTTTACCTGTGACATCTTTACGTCACTTAGGAAAAGAACATTTTTTCATGATCCTGGTACAGAACAAAGCAACCAGGGGGAAGCCTGCATAACAGAGCGCTCATTTGCAGAATATCTGCAGGAAACCAAGTGCTCATCTGCCTATTTTGAATGTTCTCCCGAAGAACACTGTCACACAAAATAAGTTTTTTTAATTTTTAAAGAAAAATCCTATTTTTACCACAGACAGACAATTTTTGGAAAGGAAAAAAAAAAAAGGATTTGAAAAGGAAATAATGTAAATTTGGACAACTGATCCTCCTAGCAAAACGAGCATTGTTATTGGACTGCATGACACCCTGCTACAGACAAACTCGCATTCAGCAGTGCTGCAGGTACCGCAGGTTTAGCAAATGTGCACAAAGGCAGCACATGATTTAGAGGGGTTTTGTGCAGCTGTTGTTATGATACTGTGGAGTTGCTGGGAATACTCTGCAGAGCAATGCTGGTATCGTAATTGGCTTCCACAAAGCACATTAATGCAGACTGCCAGATAAAAGTGGGTCAGCTTCCACTTACCAGCCAGTTTAGAATGAAAGGCCGAACTACAGTGAAGAGAAAGAATTTGCGTGGAAGCCATTAGGTACCAGGATAAATGTTTTTTATTTCATGTGGGAAGAAAGAACTCATCTCTTTTAAATCCTTGAATATAAATGCTGAGCTGCTCTTTCATCTGAGCCTGCAGACACCCTTTGTTGGACGCAAACAACTAACACAGCCCAAACTCCACTAACTGAAAAAGAAAACATGGCAACATGCAGATTCCCACTGAACTCAGAAGAATTTACACATATTAGTGTTGCCAGAAAAAAAAAAATCCCCCATAATGGACTCTGAAACAAGGTCTTAAACAGCGTGAATACCTCATCTTCATGATCCTGGTGGTCTCTTATCAAAACGATTATAGGTCAAGGAAGGTCACGGAGATTTGTGAAGGAAGAGCGTTTTTGGGGAGACAGAACTGCATTCACAAGCTTTCATGCTCACAAAGGGCAATTCCAAACTCTCCATCTCACATTCAAAGCTTTCCTTACCTCTCTGCCCTCGTCCCTTATCACTCATTCCCTCCTGAGTCTTTGTTTCACCTCCTACTTGCACTTCAGATTCTCAGGCACTGCTCAGAATTCTCAGTGCAAGGGCTGTGCCGACCCCCAAAACTTGTCTGAGTCAAGAGGAAGAATCCCACCAAGCTCACTCCATATTCTGACCCAGACTTCTCTTCATCTGGATATGAAGACTTACTTTTTGCATGGAACACTCTGGATACTGTCAATTGCGCAACAGTGAGCATCCTATAGGATCAGGAGACATTTGTAATGCAACCACTGTATTTATAGATCATAAACTCACCCAAGACTGTGCCATATTATTAATTTGTGCTCATTCGACTTACTACGCAGAGCTGTGAAAGGCACCAGCAAACAGACAACAAGCATTTGTCAGTTGAGAAGTTACTCTTATTACTCTGAAAATTTTTGGGTGCACTCACATTTAGGGCAATTTACCCTCAAATAAGCATATTCATCTCCTGCTATTCCTGCTGTCTAGACACAGTACTAGGACACATTCTGCAGAGCAGGGGTTAGATGGATTGAGACTCCCTTGAGAGCCCTTCCCAGACTCTAATTGACTTGATTGTTAGGCAATTTTTCCTGATGTCCAACTTAACCATCTTTTTTGCTCAATTTCATCCTATCGCTTCCAATTATGTCTGACTGAACTGTTCAAAACAATTCTCCTCTCTGCCTCCTGACAATGAAGATGCAGCACACACAGCTCTTATTAGCACACACAGCTCTTATTAGCACACCTTCACTTTGGAAGTACTGGCTATTGGGTTTTTTTTGTTGTTGTTGTTTTTTTTTTTTTTTTTTTTTTTTTAACAGATGCTGAAGATATTTTATTACCCATAGAAGAACACATAAGCCCATGAATGAGTGTAGGCAACACACGGTATTCTCTTTTTATTTTTTTTCCATAACTGAGACAAGTGATAATTACAGTAAACAAGCCTGAATGCAGCTAAATTACTTTATGCATAGAGATGGTTTCAGTGACAACACGGACTCAGAAAGCTTCTCTTCCACACTGTTTTTACAGTGATGTTCAAAATAATTGAGTAGATGAAGACAAAAGGAAGTTGAAACACCTCTCGAAGGGAAAACACTGATGGAAAAGGAAGAGCCGTATTTCCCCCAAACAACTTACGGGATGGCACTGCAGTAGAAACAAAGAGCTCTCCCCGAAGTTTCTCAGGCATTGGCAATTCAAAAAAAACAAAACCAGCTTGCTCTCAGCCTTCTAAAATTTCAGCTTAAGATGTTTCACGACAACAAACTACTATACCAAAGAACTTCTTCATGTTCAGGACTTTTAGTGAAAACAGGCCATTATGATCTCCTTATCTCCTAAATCTGACAAAGAAACCTTAGGAGGAAGAGAGCTGCTGGAGAATGCTTGTGGATATAAATTGAACCCAAATGCCTAAAGAACAATGGATCCCTTACACAGGTGCACTCAACTGTAGTTGAGTTGCACTCAAGTGTAGTTGATCTGCAGAGCCAGAAGGAGGAAGCTGGCCCTCCAGAAGCAGAAACTGAACTAGTGTTGCCTAAACAGCATATTACTGACAACAGTTTCTCTGAGACATTCAGCTCATGTCTGCAAGAATGGTAACATCCCACAGACTGAGTTACTCTGACAGCCCTCCGAGCTGCAAGGATATGAGGCAACGCCAGTCTAGTAACACTTGCACATTATTAGCATGTTGTCCCACCTACTCTCACCCTTTGTCCACAGGCAGGATGTGCTATGGTCCTTGGTAGGAGCTATTCTGACTGCTACCTGGATGACAAAGCAGTGGCACAGAGAAAATCTGACTGTTTTCGAGAGGATGAGAATTAACATAAGAGTGCACAAATCTTCACAGAAGTGGGGTTGCTGGAGACAGCTCTGCTGTACCTTTGCAGCTCTCTGGTGAAGCTGCAAAACTTCCCAGGCTGAGGCTGTGTGTTGACACCACCCCGCTTTTCTTTTCCTAAATTCCCTTTTACGTAACCAGGATGTAAAGTGAAAATACGTATTTTAGTGTATGACTACAGAAGCTGTGTAAAAGAAATTACACATGCAACCAGCCAGTTCTGTGCCCATATATACACAGACTGCCTGCACGTGTGCTTTCACAATCTATTTTCATTAACGGTGGGGATTATATTGAGTGTACAGAATGTTAGCTTTCTGTTATTACGTGTAATTCCAACTAATAAAATGAGTTAGTCTAAAAGTTTAAAGGGAGCTTTGGAAGAGGCCAATTTCTTAGGTTCATTGTACATAGGTCACTCCAAAAGTAACACCTCCTGTTTATTTCCATGGAAACTACAACATATACAAAGAGCACAAAAAACACCATTTGATAGAGCAAATCCTCAGCTACAAAACACTATTTTTTTCAACACAGTCACCCCACCGCTAGCTGTGCATTACCATTAGCAATGAACAAGAACCTGCATGCAGTGCTCATAAAAATCTGCACCAGCAGAGGTGGCCCACTGTCACTGCGACCACTGCTGAAATGCACCACCCACAGCTTCACTGTGCTCACAGCCACTGTTCAGTCTCCATCCACATTCAGCAAGTATCAATGAATGCCAATGGGTGCCATTCTTTTCCGTGTGGAAAAATTGAATGACACGCCTTTGCTTCATACTCACTTCCATCAGATGTCATTTTGTCAGACTGTCCCTCTGCCGCCATCTGTCTTGCAGCAACAAACATAACAGAATAATGGTGGGAAGCTTCAACCCTTACTGCCATCCCACCATCCGTCTCTGATGACGTAGGCCAACATAATATAATAGGAGGTATTATTTGTGGACCAGCCCTCATAGATTCTCATCAGCAATGAATCCCAACCACATTCTATTTGGGGAATATGATGTTGAAACAGCTGAGACAGTTCTCTTAGCAGTAGTCAGGAATCAATAGAGAGGCACTTGAATCACCAATTTCCTGACTGCCAATCTCATAAGTGCTGTAATATGGTTTTGAACAAAGGCCACAAAACGAACCATCTGATTTATAAGCTGACACTGACAGCAAGGTGAATGACAATGTCACAGTGAAGATACTACGTTCTGCCCATCTACAGCTCCTTACTTTCAACCACTTGTCCTACCTGGCCAAGCTGTTCACAAGCTGTTTGATACTCAGCTCTCTGACAAAGGTCCTTCACACGCTGGTATTTGGGTAGAAAGTTTTCTTCTTGGGCATCTACCTTCTCATTTTCCCTCTTATGCAGCAATTTACTGGAGTGGGAAAAAAACAAAACAAAACAAAAAACCACAACATTTATTTTTGCATTAATTCTAAGAGATGCATACAGTGTACTGAAAAAAGGCCCAAAGAAGTACACTACCTGCCAGAACCCAAGCACTGCTAGTGGCCAAAACTTAATAGCTCACTAGAAACTAGTCCTTATCATCATCTCTCATAACACACACATTATTTATTTCACCCTCAGGGACCATACAAAACCACAGAGAACTGTGACAGTGTGCTGCACATCTGACTGACAGGGCAATAACAACAGTCCATCATATCCTCCTCACTACTGCATGGCTGCACTTCGCAAAACCTTCATGTCAAGTGTTACTTATAAAGGCAGAGGCACAGAGGGAATGGCCAGCAGACAAGCACGGAGAGACAAAAGGTTATTCTTACTTCCATGATTGAAGGAGGAGGGTAGGGGGTAGCAGTTAGAAAGGAAAATGAGATGCCTTTCCATCTCCCATTCCAAGTAAACCTCCTCTCCCCCCACTCCAATAGCATATTTATGCAGGCCGTAGGCAAAGGCCATACATTCCCTCCTATTGCACAATCACTACCATTAAGCACACTGCAGCCGTGTTCCTGCTGGCAGAGCTAATGGTTTTAGGTCTGCAGTAGAGTGCTGCTTTGGCTCTAGCTATTCAGTATCCTTCTATCTAAAAAGATTGAGCTTTGTGATTAACAATTTCCTTACCCTCTCTCCACTAGGAATGAGTCTCTCCACACTTTCATCTTTTTCTTTAAATGGAACCTGGTAGGAGACGAGGAGAGAAAGAAACAATTTATTTCCACAAAGAACGGTGATCAAATCACGTCCCAGTTTCCTCTCCCACCCCCAACTCAGAGGAGAAGCACTGCAGCAACCTCTCAGGGGGACATGCAGCTTTACGAAGCAGGCACATACACCTCTCCAGCGCAAATCATCAACAAACACAGCACAGATTTGTTCTCACAGGGACAAAATCCACAACAGGTTCACAGAGTACACCTATTTAAATATAAGCACTTCTAAGGCACAGGGGATTAACTGAATCGTTGTTGATCACAAAGGATCCCAAATTAAATCAGGATTTCCTGAACCCAGTTGCGACTCTTAACTACCCTCAAAGTATCCCACTCTTAAGCAGCTGGCTCCTTCTCCCCTCTTCCCCCGTCTCCACCCCACTTCTTAGAAAAGCAAATCTCTTTTTTTCCTTTATTTTTTATACTGCTGCTGATTTTCTCTAGCAGCCATCCAGTTCGATTCTCTCTTCTGGTCTTTTACCAATGAAAGTACTGCTGGAAGGTCTCAAATGTGTAATTCTGAATGCCAGTCTGCCCTTACAGTCTGATACACAACCAACCTTTTCAACTCAATTCTTCTACAATCTACTCAAAATGAAAGGCTCTGCTACAAACGATGCCACAGAGATATTTAAAATCTGTGATTCAAATAAGTGAAGACATTGAGAGGCCCACTCACTGCTACACATACTACCTGTACTGCACCCAGAAGCCATACATGCCATATAGCAAATTTGACAAAATCTGTGGAAATGAGAACTGTCAGCCATGTATCATCAAATATCTTTAGATTTTCCTATGGGTACTGTACTCATAAATAATAGTTTTAATAGTTTTCCTCAAAACACTGATGAATAGTTCTTTTAATTTCCCTTGCAAACACACACATTTTTACATGCCCATTTTCTTCTCTTACCTATTCACTGGTCTCTCAGAATCCAGAAGTTTTAGAATAGATTTACCATCCATATCAGATGGAATATCCAATCCAGCAATATCTAGAATCGTAGGTGCAAGATCAATATTCAACACAATGTGAGGATTCCTGTAACAAAATGCATAGGAACGTGATTTAAAGTACATGCAATGACACCAAGCAACTACAGCTCTTCCACAGAGAACATGGATCTAAAAAACCTTATTTTGTGATGCAAATGCTATGAAATTCCATGTAAGGAATTAAAATGCAAAGCAGAGGTAAGCTGTGCAACCTCGAGAGGGACTAACACTAAGATCTGAAACTGTAGCACAAAGCACTTTTGAGAATGCAAAGTAGTTCATATGGCAAAGTTGGTTAATTATCGCAGAAGAGGTTTGAAAGTCTTTAGAAACATGAAGGAGCTTTGGATACCATTGTCTTACAGCGTCAGGGTCTGCCAAATATGCTGATTACTTGATTAAAAGGTAAACCTGGCAGGTAGCATGTACCTTATCTGTTTCAAAAAATGGCTTGGAAGTAAGTACCGTATCTCATACCACAGTAAGCAAGTTCTGATAAGAACGTGAGAAATACATTGCCAGACACCACAGCAAATAACTGAAAGCTGCTGTTAATGTGGTGTCTGCAACAGAATGGGAAAGCAATTATGGAGAGAAAATAAAAGAGAAAATTTAAGTTAAAGACGTTGTTTTATGGTATCAGCCTCCCCAGATTCACAGCTATCCGTTCTGCAAGCACTCAGACTCTCCAAAGTTCAGTGTGTTTGCCATGCCCTGTTTTTTAGCAAAGCAGTGGCATATGCTTCTCAGCCACCACAGTCAACAGGGCACTGTTTGAACCTAAACTCACTTAAAATTCAGTTTCAACATTGGCATCAATTCCAGAGCAGAACAGACAGCTCCCATCTCCAAATCCCTTCAAATGCCACAGCCAAATACGAGTGTGTTCATGGGTCACAGCATCTAGTTGCACAGACCAGCATTCTATCATGCGACTTGCATTTACTGCAGGTCTAGTTCTGCTGAAGTGCTCCAAGTCTATATTGCACCTTAAAAGCTTATTTGAAATGACGATGAAGTTGTCTTATTCACAACTTTATACACAGTTTATCAGCTGCATGCTATTTCTTTTAGAACAAACACACAGGCTGGCAGGGAATTTTTAAAAACTAGAAAAAAGGGAAGTGAACATATTGCTATAGAGACAATCTTCTACAGCACTGAACATAAAGAATGACCGTGCTATGAACCACAGGCACAAAAGAAGGACTGGGACCAGATGGGCTGCTACACATGTATGTCAGTGCAAAATTTTAGCTCAAAGTACAAGACAGAAGAAAGCTGCTAAATTCACACTAATTAATGAGACACCATTTAAAAATTACTGCATTTTTGAACAAGCAAGCAAACAGGCACTGACAAGATGATGAATTAAATTGATGTACCTAATTTGATTTTAATTACTAATAATTGTGGTGTAGCATATTTGGTAATACAAATGAGAACTTAGTAATGACTTGCAACAGTGACTGCTATTAAATCTTCGCTGGTATCAAAAGGGAGTCATGGCAATTACTCTGCAGGGAAAAGAAAGTTCACAGAAAACACAAATGATTGAGGCTCTAACATTTGAAGAAAATCAGGCTGAAAGGGAAGATCAATTTATTATCTGATACATTCCCCCCTCCAAGGTATTTTATCCTTTTCTTCCCATTTGTTGTACAGTGATGGGCTCTCTTTTGCCAGACTCTGCCAGGCTAACTCTTCAGGTTCTAAAATAAATATATTTTCATCTTTCGAAGTCACTCAAAAACAAACTTCAGTGGGAAGATTTTACAGGTTTTACGAGTCCAGGTGTGAAGATCTTTGGACTAGAGCAGACAAGGGCTGGCTGGCCTCACGCATTGCACGCTGCAGAAACACTAGCTTACTCCACTTCGGCCATATTAGCATTACTGCTTTATTGAGACCAAAACCTGCAGTTTATGGGATACAGAGTAAGGCTGCAAAAGGCTAATCCAGCTCTCTGGAAAGTCTCTGCTGCTGCAGACAAATCTTCAGGGCTGGCGTAGTACGTTTAATTCCACCTACCCTACAATCCAGTCTGTTGTGTAGGCAGCCCCTCACCCAATATGAAACCATGTGGCAGCTTTGACAGTACAACTCTTCTTACCATTTAACATTACTGGAAGTCATCCCAGAACACCAAGAGTTCCAAAAGATTTAACCTTACCTGTTTCTTACCCAATTTACAGAAATTTATAGCATTACTTTTTGGCAGAGTACTGGATCTTCTGCTTAGGACAGGTGTCAGTCACAAAGTGTCACATGCACCCGCTGGCCACCCAGATCTTTGTCCTTCAGAACACTCTCGATCCCATCTGTGTCTTTTTCTCTTCCTAGTCTTCTCTATTCTAAATTCTCTTTACTCTCCTCCTCTCGAACTCATGGGTTTAGACCTCCCTTATGTCACCTTCCATTAGATCAACCTCCTATTCCTCCACAAAACGCACTCCCTCCTCTTTCCCCAGTAACGTTATTCGCTCACATTCTTCTGATGAAGTCATGTGCTTCACAGAGCTGTTCAGTGTAAACTTCAACAGAGAGGGGGAAAAAATACAAGAACGCAACACCAAACAAATAACAAAAACCCCAAAGATTTTCAGTACCTGACAACTCCAACTGAAATCAGCAATTGAAGACTTGGTGCTAAAAAATCAAATCATGCCTAGCACTCAGTTTAACTACGAGAACTGTTCATTTCACATGTGTAACTACTGCGAAGAAGCACATACACACACTGCAACATCTACAGAATTTCACATTTTTGTCCCTATTCATAATTTGAATCAGTGAACTTAACTAGTAAATGGAACAAGGTTTATTCATAACTGTTTGCTACTGGATTATGTGTTGGAACCGTTCCTCTGCTGTAATGAAAAAAAAATGGTGTGTGGAAGACTGTGTGTGTTAATTATGCTAAAACATGCACATTTATATAAATAAAAGGCAGCAAATTATGGCACTCTGTCCAAAATCATTACTTAAGTGCAAATATTTGCTATTGAAATAATTGCTTAGAAAGTGTATTTACATAATTTCTTAGCTGATCAAAGCTACCAATTTAATTAACAGACATAGTCGGCATGCTTGTGTGAATCTGACAAACAACCCTAACCATGTAATCTCAAAGGATGAACCAAAGGGAGTCTGGGGATGGTAATTGTGGATAAACTATTACATACATTCTTCTTCATAAGCTGAAACAAATGACTTCAGTAAGAGATTTAATTAATGTCTGGCAACAATAATTTACTGTAGCAGTGAACATTATACCATACATGTTTTACCTTGAAAACGTTACAGACGTGTGTAATATTTGCATTCCTCAAAAGAAGACTCACAAATGTTCCCTACAATGGACCTACTTCCAAGTGGCTTTTCGAACTACAGCCATAAAAGCTCAGTGCCTTGTGCTGCACGCCTGTGCAACCAAAAAGCTAACGGTGAAAACTGCTTGATCATGTGCTCTCAATTCTGCTATCTAAGACAAGACCTATTCTGCTGCCAAAGATGAGCAGGAAGTCGGTCAGAATGTGCAGAATTTTGTGCCTCCACTTGTATGCCAGATCAGCCATGACTACAGATACGAACAAGAATTTCTGTGGTAGCTACATGTACACAGACACACACAATAGAGAAGAACTTACAAGGACCCAGCCTCCACATTTGGCCCTCGGACATAGAAAGGAACTCTGATATCAAACTCATACGGCATGGATTTTCCCTTTACCAGCCCAAACTGACCAATATGATAACCATGATCTGCTGTGTATATTATGTATGTATTGTCCAGTTCACCAGTTTCAACCAACATGTTGTAAATCTGAAAAGAAAGCAAAACAAAACAGTATTTGTTTCACTGAGATGTAGCACATACAGATATTGGAGATGATTTTCAGTCTATGCGTAATCTATGAATAACAGCAGCTCTGGATGTCACCGAGTTATCGCATGGATCTATTCCAAACAATTTATAACCACAAAGAATTTACCGATTGAATACTGCAGCTATGTATTACAAGACAAATCCCCATTTTCTGTTTTTAGGTAAATTCGTTAACATCCCATAGTTGCAAAAGTGCTTGGGTTCAGCATTTTGTATGAGAACTGTCAAAACAGCATTAAGTACACTTCTATATTTGATGTTATTTTGATAACAGAGATGAGAGTTTCAAGGTGACGAGCATTTCTGAATCTCTCTCCACCTTTATCTTTTCCGTCAGCAAGCAATTCTAATAAAATGACAGCATTTTGCATCTCACGCTTCTTCAAGCAACACTTAACAATCTTGCCTTCAGACAAATGAGCCCTCATTATGCAGAATATCTGCAAACTCTCTTCCAGATAAACACCACTCAGTCTCACTACAGCCAGAGAACTAACACAGCGCTTCTTAATTTTCTATTTGTGGTTGCTTCTATTGATTTATATGAAAATCTTCATGTGAAATATCCCAGCTTGAGCACCACAGATCAATTTTTATGTAGTATTTTCACTTGCCAAGGTCCTAAAATGGCGTGGCACTGTCTAAGCCACGTCTTACACATTTCAAGGCACAACAGCACTGAAAAAGCCCACTCTTTATTTTTTTTGTTGTTGCTGCTGTTTTCACTTTCTTTAATACTGAAAGACTGTTAGACACAATTCGGTTGAAAAGATCAGTTCAACCTGACCAATTTTTCCTCCAGTGAAATACGCATATTACATTAATCCAAAGTCAAACCATTTTGCTAAACAGAAAAACAAAACGTTGTAGTAAAATAGATAATCTCCTCTAATACTGATATCTGATGTATCTAAGCAGGTTCATTAATCTGAAGTAGAGATCACACTTGCCTGAATCAGTAATTATAAGTCATTACCAACAAGTTCATGCAATGGCATCCAGATAACCTCATCTTCGACTTCCAGGACTGCTCTTATGTTATGCTCTATCATTTTGATTAAGAATGCCAAGAGATAAGCAGAAAATTGCAACACCTTTCCACCTTCTTACAACTGGAAACAAACCCACTCTTTCTCACAGTAGCTATTAGCTAATTCAGATACATCAGTTCAAAGTTCCCATTACTGCATAAAGCAGATTTAATTTTAAAAGAAAATAGAAATCTACCTATATACTTATTTACTTTCAGCATTTACCATCCCAGGTGTGATTTATCACGGGATCATTCCTTTTTTAATCTTTTTTAATTTTCTCAGAGAACGCAGCACCAAAATAGGCCCACTGTCACATACATGTTTTCGACAGGCTGTAGGATGGCTTTGCACTATTAGAACATATATTTTTGAAGTTTAGGATTAACTTTTTGTTTCAGTAATGTGTCTACAGCAACAAATTAGCTGACTTGGAACACCCAGCTATTTAAAAACTGAAACAGACCCTTTTTCTCTTACCTGCCTATGCATCACAGTTTGAAGCTTAACTCAAGAAACAAACCCATATTGACCTGGAAAGTGACAGCTAATCTTACCATCTCCATAGAATCATCCACAGACATGAGTGTTTGAAGGCGCTTTCTCTGTAGCATGTTAGTGAACTCCATGTGTATAGGTTTCATGGGACCTGTATACCTCATTATCCAGTGCTTGTCTGGGTTTGGAGCATAGTTGTAGCTGGGAGTGCTGAGAAGCAAAGAGAAAAGTAGAATATTTTAGCAGTACAGAAAAAAAACACAACAATGTATAACAATAATTTCCATTTCATCAATACTACAGGACTTGCTCTCTGAGGTACACAAGAAAATATTAGATTGAGTTCAGAAGAGTTTTGTTCTTTATGTCCTGTAGGAGATAGGAGAAAACTCTGTGGGGAATAAAACCTATTAAAAGAGTAAACATTGTTTCTGCAGTGTCATCAGACCAACACAGATATTTTTCCAGGCCAAGACATCACCCTCGGAAGTCTAACTTCACAACTGGGATGTATTAGGACACATTATCAGGTCAAAAAGCATGGACTACTGGTTATTTTCTACCCATGTAATTAATTGCTTTCATTCTGCCCACATTAGCACAGTGCAAGCTGTTTAACAATAACTACAAAACATGTTGAGAAACTTCTAATGTGTTTTGTTAATCAGCTTTTTTCAATTTAACATGACTGGCTTCTTTCATACTTCAGCACTCATGTACCCAGAGCAGCAGAGGCACCCTACCTGGTGGTATCAAACTGCATGTGAGCTCATGGCAAGCAGAAGTGGATATATAGCCAGATTTTAAAGACCTGCCAAAAAAAGCAGGAGTGAGGGGAAACAGGACTGTATTTTGTCAATACTTTCAAGCCACCAACTCATTTGCAATCATAAGAAACTTTCAAATTCCAGCGAGTTCAAACTAAAACCACATTAATAAACTTCTTGTAAAAATCCCACGAGGTGGATTCAATATCCTCCTGGAATGTCACGGTCCCTCCAAATACTCATAATCTTGTAACCATCGAAGTGATGAGGAGAAACACCACTGGCTGCCCATTATCTCCTGTAGTTCGCAGCTTCAGAAACTGCTCTTCTCTTCACAATTACATCATTTAAGTTAGCTGAATCTGAATAAAAGACTTATTTTGGTACACCATTATCATGGTGTTGACTCTTCGTATCACCAGCTCACTTCAAAGTTATATTTGTAGCATATATTTACAATAAATACTGGGTTTTTTTGTCCTTGTTCACACACACCTCAGGTACATTAAAAAATGTTCTAAAACATTAGAAATTTCCTTTTCCTAAATGATTTCTTGAGACTCTTTTTCAATCAAAGCAATAAACTCACTCTATGCAAAAGTGCAAGCTAAGAGGGTGACACAGTAATACAGGAAAAAAATAGCAGATACTCAGCTATTTTCTTCTTCCCAAACACGATTTCCTGACAAACTCAGCTCCTGCTTGGCAAATATCTACACTGTCGTTTTTGTGTGCGCAACAGAGCAGCAGGGTGAGTTATTAAGATAAACAACAGCAATATAAACTGAAACTTCTCCTTGAAGTTAGTGTTTCTAATGTATCTTTGCATATGACAGGTAATCTTAAGGTTTTACACAAATACAAAATTAATAATCCAACAACGAAATGTTCTATGCAGAAAGCCTTTGTTAGATGCTATCTGAAAAATGTGCGTAGGTGGCAAATGGAAGCTTCTTCATATAGGGAGGAAAGGGCTGGTGTTTATTCTCTGTGCATTGTTAATAGCCTCTTGAATTTCAGAATGTTATTGTGGCTGAAATAATGACATTGCTCCTTTGAAAATGCTGACAGTTATGGAAACTGTTGCTATGTGATGCCCAGAATGAATCAAAAATGCTTGGCAAACTCCTTTTCAGCTTACTTTGTGATTTCCTGGCTGATTTGAAACCTCCCGCTGTTTAATCCAACCAAAGCCCATGATTTTCTTTGATTACTACAAATGTAACTCTCTTACACTTAACAGATTTGTCTGTCTTATAGGAAAAATACAAGAATGTAACATTCCTAGAAGTTGGTTAAGATAACCTCTTCAAGTGTGCTCCGATGGGTAAATCCAAGTCTGACTGCATTTGACCTTGGAAAAGATGGGTGGTAAAGTGTACCCTCTCCAGAGATAACATTTCTGATCACTGTCAAACTGCCGAACTGTGGCATTCTCTGCAGCCCTCAGTACAGGAAGTAAAAAATGAGAACTGACCATGCAGCCTACAGATTTGCTTGCTGAATGCTGACTGATGAGGATAAATTTCACGTCAGACCAGAAATGAACACAAGCAGGAGTTCTACAGAAAAAGGACAGTGACTGGGGCATAGGGTACAATGCTCATGCCAGCCAGTACATCTAACAAGAGAAACATGAGAACAACAGCATAAATTAGCAGCAGAAATAAATACTGGGGATCTCAAGCAAAGGCACAAACTGATTGTCAGCCTGGTATAAAAAGTCAGCAGCATGGATTTTAATAATGCTAGGCAGTGCACTGTGTCCAGCATAAGCACTATGGATGCACCTTCTCTCTGTGGCTATAGCTTAAAAACCCACATGCAGACTTCGATGGTGCTGACACAAGCAGAGGTACGAAGCCATGCTACATGCTGTACTGCCTTCTGGTTTCAGGGCTGGGATGACTCTGTTCACGTTACTGCTTTAGGGCAATTCATAAGAAGTGCTCTGATCCTTCCCTGCTGGGTCCACAAGACAACAAAACAGTGAGAACTGCGTACATTGTCACTGGCAGAATTACCTGTCACTGGGATTCCCTGGGATGTGGGAACAGAAGGAAGAATGGAAACCAGAGAACTGATCTGTGCAGACAGTGAGCGAATGATGCACGTTCTGCATTTTTGAATTTAACCTTAAAACCAAGCCAATAAAGATCTCTTCCCTTATTTTTACATAATTTAATGAAAAGTACTTAAAATAAGATTGGCACTTTCTTTGCACAGGAAACACAAGGTCCTTAATCTCCTAGGATGATTTATTTCTTTACAAACAAAATATACTTCTACAAAAATGATATTTCCTGTATAGCTGGTATCACTGCAAGAAAAATCACCTGCAGTTAAAAAACGGACGCATGTAACTATTTTATAATCACAAAGATAAAGCAGGTTTATCTAAAAATGAAGTTACACCACAAACAAAAGAAAAATAGATGCAGTGTATATTTTTAATTGCAGGCCTTCCTTCTACTCCTTCGCACTGACCCACCAACACTTCAGAACTGCCTTTGTTAGCACAGCACAGAATTAAGAAATACAAATCTACGTTCCACAGCAGCTCAAAAAGAGAACAAGGAAAGCTTTTTTTCCTCTTCAACTCCATTTTAAATGAAGTGAAAAAGCTCAAATGGATTTCACTGGACTTTGGATTAGTCCTGAGCAGCTTTAGCTACCAGCTGATTATTCCAATCAGTCACCAGTTCCTTCACAAATCCAAACCAGGACAGAATTCCCCTAAAAGAAAGAACAAAAAAAAAAACCCCCAAAACCAGGCATGCAGGAATAAAGTTACAAGTGATGAATGTCAGTGAAGGCACAAAGACATGAATAGAAAAACACTGATATTTTACAGTTACGCTAAAAGGTAACTGAGGTGAATGATTTATCAGCAAGAAAGGAGATCCTGCACTGGAGAATCACAGAGCTGTACAAGCAGAAAGCCTCCACAACCATAAACAAGGACTATCACACCATGGTACTGTATTGGAGCTTACTAAAACACTAACTTGGTAACTTGGCTACACTGGTTCGAGGACTTCAGTTCATTTCAAACCCCTGCACAGCATCATTTATAGACAGATCAGCTCATTCAGAAACTGCCAGGCTAAGGCAGCCTCTCTTTCGATATAAAAATAGGAGGAATGAGTAATGCATACTATGCGATTTTTGTAATAGCTACAAAACACTATCCAAGGGATTCCACACGAGTGATCCCCCCCCAGAAATCTCCAAAACCTCTTCCTACATTTTTGAGACAAAGCCATGCCAAGAGTATTGCCAAATAAATAAATAAATAAATCACCCATAATTTATACTCCTGGAAATATCAGGGCTTTATTTTTCCTTACATGTGTTGTGAAGCATTAGGGAAGAGATGTGAATATTGAGGGGCTGAATCTTCAGGGCCATGAGGAGCAGCATGGCTTATAACCATCAAAACAGGCCTGTGAGGATACATCTTCTTTGATATTCTGAAGAAGGTAATACTGTCATTGGTTATCAGATCAGTGAGATAATCCTGCAAGTAGAAAGAAAAGGATAATGAGACATTTCAAAAACAAGGGTGTGATGGAAGGGGAGGTATCATAAAAAAAACAGGAAAATGGAAGCTACTTAGCTCAGAAAGGGATCAAGGAGGAGGTAAATTACAGACATGAAAACACACGCCACATAATTCTCTCTTCGCTGTCCAGAAAAACAAAAAACAACAGAAATGAAGAACAATGAAGAAGCTCAAAATAGGGCTCTTTCTTCTCACTGTGAAGATCGCAGTACTAAGTATAATGACCAGGTATTAATGAAAAAGAAAGGAAAAATCAAAGGAAAAATACAGGCTAAATTATTTGCTTTCTGATGTTGAAATTTTCAAGGCCTGCAGTCCAGCCCCACATCACAAACATGCTCTTAAAATTCAAATATGTGTTAATTTTTCTTCGTCTCCCTCTGAACCAGAAGTCTCTAAACCTGGAAGATGCTGGAGTGATTGAACCGAAAACTTCCTTCTATATTACAGGTACAATGACAACCCGATAGAGATACACCTCTATCAAATTAATCACTGATAATTCAGAAAACTCCCTTTGTAAGATATGGACAACGTATTTTCTATAAGTCTACACATCTTCTGGCACCTGCTGGAACTGCATGCATTGCACACAGTCCCCCCTTTGCTGTACCATGGGAAATGTGAACGCAAACAAAACTTGAAATTGAACTTTAAAAGTTGGAAGAAAATGAAAAAGAAAAAATGGAGTAGAGTAATTCCTATGGGAGAATCTGTAAGAATTCGCAAAGATTTGATTTTCACAGGATAAGGGCTCAGCACTTACTATGGAGGACAGAATCACTAATGGTTATTTTTTTCAGTTCAACCGGCACATAATTAACATGAATTATGTCAAGCAGATAGGGCCAAAATGTAATCTCATTATCATGTTATTTGCTGGAAAAGTAGGTTTCAAGCAACACAAATGGTAGAAAGATTAGAGATGCAACCTTGTCTTTCAGTTTGTGCTTGTTCATTTGAACTCCAGCGTTAACATTGCCATGTACTGTTTATCATCATAATTGTGCATTAGGCAAGAATACGAAGATCATAAAAATATTTATATTTTCATCAGACCTTTTCTTTTAATTAGCAAACTCAGTAAGAAAAACTGAACAGAATGAAAACCTAAACATTTTAAATTGTTACATATACAAAATTGAGCCGAGGATCTTGGGATGTAAAGTTTCCCATTGACTTTTTGTTACCATGGGGAACACTGCCCTACGAAATCATCTGCCATGTAAGGCTGATTTCCACCGCAACATTTTTGGTAGCATGGCTGCAAGGATTAACTCCAATTCTTCATAGATCAGAAGGGAAATAAAAGACAAATAGTTCTATCAGGTGTCTATAACCCTTAGCAGCTGGTAATAGAAAAGGAAATACTAGGAGCCTATCAAGCTTTATCTTCCAGAACAATGTAGATTCAGTTAAAAATTACAAATGGGTGATCGGAAGGAGAAAATTATATAGACTTCAAAACTGTGAACACATTACTGATGAAATGAAAACACAGAGACAGGATTTGTGCTCAATAAAAGAAAGTGAACTGAATCCCTGTTAAGCAAATACATCTTAAAAATCAGTACCACTGCCAAGTTAGCTTTTGAAGTTACACACTACTTGAACTACAGCAGTTTACTGATTAATTTATTTGTAATTATATTTGAGCAAAGCCAGTTCCTTTGGGAAGTTCACACTTATGGCTGAAATAAGATACACTCCTGACTGCAAACAAGTAACTGAGCTGTACCAGTAATTAGCAGGCATTTTACTAAGTTTGGCTGTGTTATATATAATATCCTTGAAAGGATGTTAGGAACAAGATGCACCTGCAACAACACGTGAACATATACATTTAACAGTTCATTTTTCCACTCATTCAGACAGCAAAGTCTGAATTACCATAAAATACAGCAGGATACTATGAATTCTCCATCATATTATAGCTGTGAAACAAGTAAATTAAATTAACATAAAAACATGGGTCTAGCTGGAGGGAACTGGATTCTTATCTCATTCATGCTTGTGTAACTCTGCTGAAATCAGTTCTGTACCAGGGGAATAGATGGCAATCAGATTTAGCACAAGATAATTAAAGTACAAAGAGGAGAAATAGTTGTCATGCAGCATTTAAATCCGTTTTCACATCTGCAGCTCATAATACACATCAGCAGTCTCAGGATGTTTTGTTTGTTTCTATTTCTGCTAACAATGTTTTCAGTAATATGACCCTCACAGAACAGAAGATAACAGAAAGTCCAGACATGGAGCCTACTGCGTTGTAGCTAATGTTACACAGAGCAGCTTTCAAGTATGAAGAGAACTCTTTAATTAGACTGAAACCATAAATTGCAGCTATCTCGCAGTCACATTAAAATGTTATAGAAATTGAAATAAATCCATAAGACCTACCCTGGAGTAGTCAAATCCATGTTTCTCCTTCACTCCATTTCTACAGAGTGTGTAGTTGTAAAATCGAGAATTTTTAAGTAATCCAACCCATTCTTTCCAACCAGGAGGCACATAGGAACCATTATATTCATTAAGGTACTTCCCAAAGAAAGCTAGGGGTAGAGAAAGCAGAAGTACAGTAAGAAACACCTCAAAGATACTCAGTCATATTCTTTCATCTCTCTCGTGACTGGAACATTTTCTTTAAGGTAAGTTATGAGTTTGTTTCTTTTTGATTTAAATTCTGAATACATATGACACACACTGGAGTACAGTTCTATTTGTTTTAGGGGCTGGTATTTTCAGACTCCTACCAGCAAAACAGAATGTTCAAAATAGCGCCGGTTGTCACATTATCTCATCCTGCTCTGAATAACCCAATTTAGCTACATTTTTCATTGTGGTTACACCCACTCAAGGTCTCCACCTAAGAACTGTCAGAAGCAGTGAAGTCGCTAATGGGAGGCTGGCTTAGGAGAAGCAATGACACACAAGAACCATAAACATGATGAAATTTTAAAATTGCCGCAGAGAGGAACTGAAGCAGCAGCCTTGCTTTGCAGAACAGGTACAGATGAAGTGCAAGGATTCCAACAGAATGCCATCCAGACAATTGAGCCCTCCTCCCAGAAGAGTTATGTACTTGCTAGATTTGCTCTATAAGCTGCAAGCATGCAGACACACATTATTTTCCAGAACACAGTTATGAACGTTACGTTATATCATCAGTATGTCACTGCAGGACAAACTAAACCCTGTTCATCTGGCTGTTTTATTTGTTTTTTGAAGCCTACAGGCAAAATTCTGCTCTTGGCCTGCATACTACAATGTGATTCAGCATCTGAGTTTTCATGGCAGAGCTCACACCTGAAGCTCTGAATGCTGTGGCAGTACAGGTTAGCACTACCACAAAGACCAGCATGAAGACCTTCACATTTGTTCTCCTTGACATTACAAATATTTTTAATTCAGAAGCAGTAGTGCTGCTGCACCTCGCACTGAGCTCAGTCTTAGATTAAAGCTTATCTCAAAATCTAGGAGTTTTGAGCACACAATTCTCAGCTCCCAATTCTTGAAGTTTTTATAAGCTTTCAGCCACAGCATCTGATAGCATGTCTTCTTGTACTTCCGTACATACAAGGAGTGTATGCACACTGCATGTGTACAGTGAGTGTAAGACGGGCCAGCCTCACTGCAGTCAATGGGATTGTGGCCATCTGCAGAGGGCGGAACCTGTCCAAAAGATCTAGTGAGAAATCATGGTACGTAACAGTACAGGAGAGAGCTCCACGTCATTACCAGATAGCGATTTGCTTTTCTATAAAAATGGGGAACATTAGCAGCACCATAATTTATGACAGAACAGAATAGAATCAATTTATAGGGAGCAAATATACTGTGCACCAAATACACGTAAGATCCAGCTCACAGCGGATGTGAGCGCAGCAAGGTGGAGGATGGCGTGTTTAAGCAGTGGCAACAGAAAGACAAGCCACGTTCCAGATGGCCACATACAGCTGTCACACCGCGAAATTAAGAGCATCTCAATCAGCTCATCCACACCAATCAGTTAATGGTGGTGATCAAATTGAAAACTTGTGTTTTGCCACTGAGAATTTGCTCTATCCAAGTGCTATTGGGCTCTCTGCGTCTGTTACAATTTCTATGGAAATAAATAGAAGGCATTACTATCAGAGCAAGCTATGCATAAGTGAGCCACTTACAAAAGGGCTGGGTGTCTGATAAACATGCCACAGAAAAGAATCTGTTTCACTGTCCTAACCTACTTCTTGATGCCTTCTTTAACCAAGCTTAGTAAGCCTACAGCAGTGAACAATGCAGTATCTGCTCCACTACAGATAAAAATCATCACATTACTCAGGAACTGTTCATACAGTATATATTTTTTCAAATGTTTTGGCTTTATGAACAGCTTCAATTTTTTAAAGAATGAAAAGCAACTCATAGTGATAGTGGGTAATTAAAGTATGCAGGTGAACATTTTCCTTTCTCATCACATAAAGACTGAAACACTGGCCACTGCCTACAGTAGCAGGTAAGCACATAGCAGTCCAAAGCTTCTCATCTCCCATTCAATGTATTATAATCCAAATATATTCCAACAGATGAATTTGGCATTTCTGCCCACTGAAACCACTCAGTTCCTAAAGCCTATGGCTGAAGAATTCAGGAAAGAGGCGTTCTGTAATGAATTACTGCACTGTTGTTCTGCAGAGGTGTTAAAGTCTGGTAGAAGTTCCTTCCAGCACCTTTTGCACACCCCGCATTCCATATTCAGGATGTCTTTCATACTCTTCCATGGATGTCAATGAGCTTCAAATAATTTTCTCTGCTGTTTCCAGTGTTCCATTACACATTTTTTTCCCCCCTCCTCCCTCCTTTTCAGCCTTTTAAAGGCTTGTTATTCAAAAACTGTTAAAACATCACTTCTCTGTACTACAAAATATTGGGTTACAAAAAGCTCTCTTGATGCTGATGAAAGATTTTCATTTTAGATTGTAAAGATCCCTTCTAGCACGTTTTTCCCCTCCTCAGATTAGCTCACCACCAGAGACAGCTGCTCAGTAGAGCACATATGCCTTTGGTACATCCAATTCCAAGCCGCTCCAACATTTCCTTAACAAATATTTTCAAGGACTGCTGTTTTGATACGCTCAGCCATGTTCCTATATCCAGCCTATGAAAGGATCATTAAAAAACAACCCAGTGACTGTTTGTAATAAATGCAACAAAAACATGATTTCCCTTTGCTTTAAATACTAAGAACACAGCTTCTCCTAAGACCAAACAAAACAGGATATAGAAGAATTGAGCCCTTTGTACACTGTTACCACTTCCGGAGGGTTCCTAATCTTTCAAAGTTCTTTTCTCAGGGTCTCAGTCTTCAATGAAAAGCACCTGGAAAATGCTTTGGTACAGCGTGGAATGTTTACAAGAGGTCTCAGTGTTTGTTGTTGTTGTTTGTTGTTTCTGTTTCTTAGTTTAAAAAAAACCAAAACCCTCTTCCTACATGGAAAAAAAAATCTTACACGTAAGAATTTGCCCTTTGCTCTCAATTAACACAAAGGACTGCTCTGAATGTAACACCATTGCAGGCACATTGGGTACACAGCTCCCTGCTTAAAAAGCAGATCTCGCCTATCTAAAGCACAGACATCTCCATACCAAAAATGCTCCAAAAGACAGTGGTTACCTCCACTGGAAATATTCCAGCTAGTTCTACCACATACCGATCTCTACCAAACTCTGCAAGGTTGTTTCCACACCTCCTCCTCCCCAACCTTTCCTTTCTATTAAAAAAAAGCCAAGCACAAACTGCTACTTTTTCCAGTTCTTACTTCAAAATACGTAATAGAATTTAAGGGCTTCTACAAAGGCTATTCATAATTTCCAATCTGATGTGAAGTTTTAAGATAATTCATTTTCTTAATGCATCAACAAAACAGCGCAGGGGGATCACTCAACCCTTTTTATCCCATTCAGACAGCCCAACACGGGAAGCCGGATATAACAGAACTTTGCAGCTCCCACAGCAGAAATGAAAACGTAGTGCAAGTCAGAGATTCAGCACTGTAGAACTGCCACAAATCAGAGTTGCAAACACAATTTCAGTCTTTCATTTAGTTTCCTTAATTTGGCTGTTCAGAATTGAATGACCATAGTCAGTCTTCTGTTCAGTCTGGGGAGAAAGAAAAGTCTTAGAGAACAGTCAGAAATTGAAACAAGTTGCTCAAAATGACAGCATGGTCTCATCCTGGGTGTTTTTCAGGCTTGGGCTGAAAGAAGTGCTCAGCAATACGGCCTGATGCAGGCTTTGGGCAGGTGGATGGACAGGAGATCTCCCAAGGACCCTTCCAACTCAAATTATCCTGTGACAGACTACATGAGAAAACAGGTCCATCTTTAGATGATCTTTGATGAGATTCCAGGATTTTAGAAATTAGGAAAGTTTTTGTAAATATTCCTGCTCTCACAATAAATCATCAAGCTGAGAAACAGTAAAATCTTTTTTTTTTTGTTGTTATTCCTGAACTATAAGCTCAGAAGTTCTATCACCCATCTGTCCTCCAGGAGTCTTCCCTTCACATCCTTCCCAGCGCTCAGCTGTACGCATACAGTAGCACACCATTAAACTGCACTTTCTACTGTGACTGTGAAACTTAATTCATGTTTTAAGTTACTGACCCTCTACTTTTAACCATGAATGCTGTGTATTAAGTACTTCAAAGAAGCATTTCAAGCATCGTCCTTCTGACACAGCTAAACAGATGGCTTCCCAGGTAGCCAGGCTTTGAGTTACAAGTCCTACAGTTACACAGAGGGATTTTTTTTTTCCAGAGTTCAAAAATCTGCTGTATCTGATACTAGTTTTTCCTAACTCAGAGTTGAACAATTAGCTACAGCTGAGCTGCGTTTGGAGTGGGATAAAGGGCCTTTCTGGTCTTATTTTTTGCTGTTTATCCAGCAAAAATTACTTTTAGTACTTTCTGTCCTCTGAAAGACAATCAAAGGAAGGCAAACGTGAAATCATTCTCACCCTGGCTAAGTACACATATAATGAGCACTAAGCCCAAAGGTCAATTCAATTCTACATTCACACCATGGCCAAATATACTCTTAAACTGAAAATGTATAATAGAATCCACTCAGTGGAATTAATGGATTTACAACAGAAGTAATACAAGGTTCTGAAATAAAATTCTGTAGTTTAGTATAAAATTTGGTTCCACAAGAGAGATTTTCTGGAAACTTCAGATCTCATGTGGTATCAAAATAACTAACCCAATCTTCCAAAACTCTTGGTGGTGATTCATTAAATGTAACAGTTGTGAGAGCAACACTGTACAGGGGCTGGTAAGCACTGCAATCAGAATATCCGACAGGCTTTCTTATTGTGCTGGGGAACTAGCATGGTAGTAGGACAAAGTGAATGCGGAATAATCTTATGATACCTTTGTCCCTCTTCCTGAATTTGCATTGCACATTCCACGGTCACAGCCAAGGACCAGTGCCAAGATCTATTCAATGAACCAGAGGAATTGGCAGAAGGGGACCAGATCAAGCCAAATAAAACAAAAGCACTTAAGCCAAATATTTTGAAATGGTCAACAAGGGATCAAATAGAAGAATGCTAACAACGAGCCAAATCTCTCTACTTTCTCAGGTGAGCAAATTCACAATGGAGTCACTCGGCTAAAGCTGCCTTTCACTAATGGCTATGGCACACCTTAAACAGAGCTAGAACGGTAAAGCAAAAATACCTTTCTTAACACACACACACACACACACACACACACACACTCTGAAAGTTGAAGGAAAAACTCTAGAAACAACAATCTTCAACTCATCAGTCTTTTATAATAATTCAATACAAGATGACTCTCAGCGTGTTGCAACAGCACCATTTCCTATACTGGGCAGTGCAAGAGAAGGGCTGGCCACAAGGTTCAGAGGGCTGCTCACTGCCATTAGTCAGCCTGCTCACTCCTTGGTGGCCAAGCCTGATCATTCAGATTTCTGAAATGTTTCCACATACCAAAATCACGAAGACAATGAGACATTTTGTTTAAGACTCACCACCAGTTATGATACCCTTCTTCCATGTATTATGGCCACAGAGAATCCTAACCTTTAGATTTTCCTTCCTCTCATCATATTCTCAACTGATTGAAAGGTTCCAGGGAACTACAGAGATATGCTGTGAAAGAAGTACTTTCTAGATTTCAACAAAGCCTGTTTTCTTTCACCTGGTATTATAACTGGATAAACACCAATAAAAGAGTTCACAAATAAAAACAATAAAGTCTTACAAATTCAAAGTCCAGCTCTGGTTCAGTATAACTACAGAATTCCTTTCAACAAGATATCCACCAAAATAGAAGAAATCTGGGTTATACAGTAATTTACTTTCTGTACATTTACCTATTACGTTTCACAAAAAAATAAACCTAACATTTTTTTTCCCTCCAAAGAACTAGTCACCTCTTACAGTACTTAAGTGCATCCCATCTCATAAACATAGACAGCCATCCTGTGCATAACATATACACAAGGATGGGAAGTGCTATTAGGAAATTCCTAACTCGGACAATGAGGTGCAGGTCTCAGGGTAGTGCTCATGCTATTACAGCATACAAAAAGATATGAGGATATTCCAACTCAAAGAAATTTGAATTCCACTTCCAGAACCTGGAAGAAGAACCTATCTGCAAAAACGACACTGTAGGCATTGGCCAGTCTTTAAAGTTATCCAAGTTCTGCCATGGACTTGCAGTTTACTGTTCTATCTTTGAATTCTCATATCACAAAGCTTTTCCACCGCCTACTGATGTGTGTTTTGCTGCTCTACAGCACAAGTGTACAACTATATTTGCCACACAGAACACTTGCACCTTTGGGCATAAAGCAAAGACGAGCTTAGGAAAATTAGATTCAATAACTTACATTATTAAGTTAAAATTAATGAAAGCAAAAGAATTGGCTTTTACAAAAGCAAAGAAAAAGAATGCAAAAAGATACCGCAGAAGAAGATAAGGCCAACAGATTTTCTTAAAAGTACTGTCATCTTTAAAGATCTAAATTAACAAAGATTTAATTTTTTTTTCTCAAATGTGAAAACATCCCCTCTAGTTTTTTGCTATTCTGAATGCTATGAAATGGTAATTGTACTTCTGATAAAATACCAAGCTATGAATTGCTTCTTGCTTGAAATGATAAATCAATACAACAAAGCTATTACACTTCAAATTGGCATCCTATCAGCAGAATACGGTGCAGTAGGGTAAAAAAAAGAAGAGGTGCTTCTCACAATCTACAACATTTTATGTTGAAAACAGATAGATTAGAGGAATAAATAAGAAAGAGGGCATGAGGGAAATAAAATATGACTGGAAAGAAGCGAGCCACAGGCACTGGCTTATTTCTGTAGTTGTGGATGCATTCATCTCAGACTCCTGGAAGGTTTTATTTGATTGCAGGCTATTTTGTGGATTTTGCTCAGTGAGTTATTCACTGAAATGCACATATTCCTCTCTCTGGGATGGTTAAAATGTGCATTAAATAACGTAAAGCTACACGCAGAAGACAGGTGATAAAACAGTAGCTATATAGATGAGTTTCATTTCTACAATCTCTGCATAATCATCGGAACATAACTCTCCTTAGTGCATTCACACCAAGTTATCATACATCATAACACGTTTAAAGTGAAATTACTGAGGCATTGAGCTCAATTCATAGAAACAGAGGGAAAAGACACACGCGTCCTTGATTCCAAACCAACTGATGATATAGATGTGAAGTTGGAGCTAGGAAGAAAAATGTCTTTAACATACATGAAGCGGGAAATTCAGAAATATGTTTTGTGTGAAAATGTCATTCTCCAAAATATTTGCAGGATATTCCATCTCAATAATTCACTGCCATGGACCAAATCTGCCAGAAGTAGAAACATGGATGCGCGTTCAGGGTGAACATCAGCACACTTCTTACATCCTTTCCAGCACAGGTTCCTGGTTTAACTTTACAATAACTGCTATCATGATATATCCAGTATGCTGAAGCTTTCTTTCACATCATTTTCAAATCTAATGATCTCAAGCCAAGTAACAGATACAATTTGACAGCCCTAGATAAGCTGATTTTTCTATACAGAGAGAAAAAGATATAAGGAAACTAATTTACTTTCTAGTAAAATAATTCAGAAACTTGATACCCAGTTTTCAAACATCACCCCTATGTCTTGGAGGTGAATATCTTAACAACGCAGTTCCTAATTGTGCAAATCACATCTAAAAATCAAGTCTGACGCTTAAGCCACTTCACTATCGTAATAAAAGATAGCCTTCAGATCTTCAGTATCTGCCTTGCATTCAGGACATCATACTGACTCAGTCTGTTTTACTTACATGCATATAACATGATGGAGAACTGCAGCACAGCACGACTACGATATCAGAATGCTACTCAAAACTTACATCTCTTCTTAATATTGCTCTTTACATGTATTGAGCCTTGCAGAAAATACTGCATTATTCTGTCTACCTCTGTCTACAGTTTGACTCCTTAGTTTACCAACTGCTCCCTACCAAAAAAATTATACACAAAGATCAACTTCAGTTAAGTTCTTACGTATGTCTGTAATCCAATTATTGTGTAGAGTGAATTCTGCAGCAGCTGACTGACAACCAGAGTATTTTTCTCTGGATTTGCATCAAGATATTAAAACCTGGTTGTATACTTTTCATGTTCATTCCTCCTTTAATAAAAATTTATCAATGGCCTTTCTCCTCTATCTTACAATTTAACGTCCAAATCAGTTAAAAATGCCAAAGGCTCAGACAGCGAAGTGGAAAAATAATTATATGAATGCAGTCAACCACGGTGTCGTCTTCACCTAATATTAGAGGGAGGAAATGGAAGACTGTCGCTGAATTTTAATGAATTCATTAGTTAATTACTGCAAATCCTTGTGAAAGAACTAAGAATGATTATTGCTTTTATTCCCAAGAAATTTATTATAATGGCAGAGATGGACCTCCAACAATGACTTTTCTCTGAGTTCAGAATATATAAATGGTGCAGAATGACATATATTAATTAATTCTTCGCATAATTCAAGTACAGCCTTCCTCAGAGTGAGATACTGACGTATTACCGCACAACAAGTACTGTTTTCCTTTTTCAATAGGTTAATTCAACTTAATAGTTAGCTGTACTATAGGGTACTGCTCAACAGGAATGAAGATGGTAAGTTAGTCAAGGCATATACTGTATTTGCTGCATAATGTGCCACATTAAGCCCTAACGTATATTAATAGAATTCTTGCAAAAAAATCACTGAAACAACAGTGTGCATCAGTGAAGCAAAAGCAAGGCTGAATTTGGCCCACCATCGCTAATTCCATTGAATTTAATAAGAAAAACATGTATTTTAATTTCCTGACTGCAGATAAGACTGACAAAATATTCTGGAATCAGTCAACAGCTTTAAGACCTAACCATTCAGCCAGCCAGGCAGATGGAAAAGAGAAGTTTTTATATTAAGTAACGTTTAAAGGGAAAGTTTAAACGTGTATTCTAATAAGATATAATGTTATTTCTTGTTGTTAGAATCAAGCAAGCAACAAAGTATTGTGCATTTTAAAAGATGCCTCTTTCAAAGACATCTATATTCACAAAAACAGGATGTTTCCTTTGCTGTGAATGTTTACATGGGAGCTTCTGGCAGAGAAATCCTCTGACATTCAGAAACATTTGTCACAGGGTCTCTTTCTTTTCCATCATAATCATCTGTTGCTCCAAGCTGAAGTACCAGTGACCACTATTTTAAGTTCCCGATAATTCACATGTTGCTTTCAGGGACTCTTCTAAACATTAATTCATTAATTGACTTGGCTTGTTTCAAGTAAATGCCTTTCTTGCCCCAAATCCCACAGTACGTAATGGGACAATGCTCTAGACTGCTTATTGAGATTAGAGATCTGGTGTCTGCATGTACTGGCTACATAATGAGAATATGGCCTTTTAGTTGCTGTTCACGACACTGGTAATGTTTACATTGTGAGACAGGTTAATGGAGAGGAAGACACACCTTTAACATCTACGGCCTTAAAGGCTTCCACTGCAGGAGGACAAACCAGTCATTGCACTGTCACAATACGTAATTGATTCACATAAAGCAACAGTGTGTCTTACACATGAGGGCCAAAATCCTGACTTACATGTGGAGACAGAAATTCCCTTGAGCTCAGTATCTTACTTTCACCTCTATACAGCCAAGTCACTGGTTAGTAAAACTTTTTAAAGTTGAATAATATAAATGTGGCAAACAAGGCTGAAGCTAAGAAACAATTACAGGAAAGTCCCACCTTCTCAATCTTCTCTCACACATCTTATTTGAAACTTGTGGAGCAGAATCGCACACCACACTGATCCCTCCTGCCTGCAAACCATCAGCACGTCTCCCAAAGATGCCCGCAGCATCATAGGTCTGCATGGATCCAAACCACAAATGCATCAGGAAAAATACTACAATGCAGGATGATCAGCAGAACTGCCTTTTGCAACAGAATAAAACACAGGGAGATCAGCATTACAGAGAAAAGGGCAAGGAGATGTGAAATGAGTGACAGAAAAGGGGGGGGGGGGGGGGGAAAATCAAAGCAACACTAAGGGAAGCTTAAAAGCAGTAGGAGAGCTTTTTCTTTCGAGATTAAATAAAAAAGAAAACATAAAAAGGAAACACTGGAAGGCTTGGCCTATAAATTAAGAAAAAAACAACCTATCCAGCAAAATGACAGCTTTCCCATTTCAGAGCTGTGAGCTTACATATTAAGCACAAACCTGCAAAAATCGTATTCACCATGACTGCTCTTTCTTCTTCAAGAAAATAAACAAATAAATAAAAGCAGTGGGGAGCTAAAGCACATATTAGCAGGTTATGCCAGCAACACCATGGACCTCTAAGTAAAGAAATAGATCTATAAATTAACTCATGTTCTTTCCTGATCTCCCTTTACTGCGGTCACGTTCAAGGACACCCCGTACCACAGAAGTTATTCGAACACCCAGAAATATTCTCCTTAGCACGTTACTTTGAAATTGTGCAAACTGTATTTCAAAAGTACAGTTTTCTGCTGTTTCTCGAACAGGTAATTCTGCTGGGATCTTTGGAAATAACGGGTGAAAATAAACACTTCCTTGATGCTGACTGATCCCTCGTATTGGTTAACACAAGGTTTTATTCAGAGACCAGAAACTAACAAAAACCTTCAGGAATGGCAATGTTCATTTAAATTTTTCTAATAGTAGATCACGTTGAGCTACGCGAATGGAGATCTCATTTACCCCTTAAGATTACTCTGTAAAACTACTTCTTATATTCCAATACATTCAGCTTGCAACTTTACAGAAACAGAAAGAAAAGATAATAGAGATTCAATATAAATCTTGAGTCTAAATGTAAACATTAATATAAAAATATAACACCTAAATACTAGGATATCTGCAACAGCTGTAGAAGGTGGTAGACCTTGCAGGTGTTCAAAATATAGCCACTACATATAAAAACTTATCACAACAAACAAATATCGGCAATATGAAACAAATGATCTATGCAGAATAACTCTTGGTGTGGTACTCATACGATCGCCAGAATTACTGCCAGGAATGATAAACGGAGGGAAACAGCAACCAATTAACTCAGTATGCACACTTCCCCTAATTTATTTCTTTCCACATTAATTCAAGTCTTTATTTTAAAAAACAAAACAGGGAAATTACCTATTTGTTTTAAGACCAAACCTTTACAGTAATGGCAAGCACAGCCCATGTGAATGGTTACAAACAACAAAAAAAGATCTTATTACAATTACTATTTAAATTTTATACTCTGGAAGCACCATCAAGATCAAGCCTTGCACATTATAAATTCAAAGCATGAATGTGTACTACCAGTAATAACTGTACTACTATAGCAGATACACTATAAGTAACACGCCTATTTTGTTACATGACAGAAAGCATTTATTTAGCAGGAAATGCAACTGCAGTTGGCAAGAACCTAAATTTCATGTGCACAAAACGCAGGAAGGAAACAAGTGTGAAACAAGTGTTCCGTATTTTCTGAGATCCTTTCTACAGGATCTTTCTTCCTAAGGAGCACTGGGTACAGGAAGAATATCTGTTTCTCAAGTGTACATACCATTTTGCTGATTGTTCCTCAGGTATTTTACCTTAAACACCTTTCTGAGAATGGACTCCCAACAATCCAGCTGACTGCTCTGCCCCAAAGCACAGACAGCAAATATCCTTCTCTTGCATTCTTAGTTTGATTAATACATCTGTTCTATGCAAAATTCAAATCACTAAATCACTTCCATGGCATTTCTCCTCTTTTGCAGGGCCTATTTTACAATTGCTGTGCCTAGGGTTTAGTTCTATGGCAAGACATTCTGTTCCCATACCATGCACATTTACTCCTTTGTAAAGGTTGATGGCGGAGGCTTTTTTCTGGGTTGTTTTTTTTTTTCCCCCCCCTCCATTTTTTTTTTTGTTTACATTTCCTCACGTAAAAGAACAAGGAAGCTAAACCTACAACCTACATGCACAATAGAAGCTGTGGCATTCCACACTGCTGCAGTCCATTACGAAAATAAAGTAAAATATGTTAGCCTCTGTACTAAAAAGGCTAAGGGAACTTTCAAGTAGAGTCAGTCTTGATCTTACCTGTCCTATATCCTGTGTTGTTGAGGTACACAGCAAATGTACGTATTTCATGCTGAGCCTGCCAGGATGGAGAAGAACAGTTCTCGTTGTTAGTGTAGGTGTTGTGGTTGTGGACATACTTCCCCGTAAGAATAGAGGAGCGAGACGGGCAGCACATTGGTGTTGTCACAAAGGCATTGATGAAATGAGCACCTCCATGCTCCATGATCCGTCTTGTTTTATTCATTACTTGCATAGAACCTGGAAAAAGAAAACCATCTCAGCAATATTTTCCTATTTTCCTGTTTCAGTCATACGACCAAAGAGCTCATGGGTTCCATCAGAATCAACCACAGATAGTAAAAGCACTGTGATTTTAGAGGGAACCCAAATCCTAAGAGATTACACATCCCCCCCTACTTAGGAAGTTTTCCCATGGTTTTGAGAAGGATAAAATAGTCAAGTCCTAATTTAAGATTGAACTCAAACCTGTTGACATAGATAGATCATGAAGATGTCTGAATTTCTCTCTAAGCTCAAGATTTCCAACTGTAACCTAGAGTGTATGCACAGCCTTTCTGGAGCCACTAGTACTGTTCCAGTAGCTGAAGGCAAGACTCAACGTGAATTAGACTGAGATAATGCGGCCTGAGGGTGAAATTAACTTTGTGCAACAAGTCTGACCAAAGTTTGTATTATTTAATCCTTGGTTTCTGAAGATACTCGATGCACTGCCTTTTGTGCCAGCTTTCTGATTCTGCAGTACACTTCTAGCTGAGGGTTGTAATCACAGAACTGTTCACACTGGAAGGGATGGCTCCAAACCCACTGTTCAAGCAGGTCTACTAGAGTTTTCTACTGCATAAAACACTCTCTTCTCTCAAATTAAATATTAGCAGGAATTGACCTCCAGAAGAGGTAGCAATAGAACAAAGCCCTCATCAGAATTTCCATAATCAGCTCACTGAGTTCTGTCTATCCACTTGATCCATTTTGATAAAGGCGTTAGCTAAAATTCTCTAGATTTTCTAAGGTTTAGTTTTGTAGAATCAGGTTTTAGATGAGTAGTTGGGACACATAACAACCATAATCCAAAAACAAACAAGCAAGCTTAACCGGTAAGGACTTGGATGATTTAGGGTAATGGGAGTCAAAGCCCTTTTGCCAGGTATTATTAAAAGACATACTGTTGCCAAAAGGCTGTTCTGTTACCTGTTTAAGACAAGGCTTTGAATTAGTTCTACCAGAATTATAAACTTAGATAAACTTGGATCCATATCAGAGGTTCTTCTCCCCCATAAAAATATCAAAGATCAGAAGAAAAAGGACAGTAAGATTTCGTTATCTGTTTGATTGTTAAAACATCAGAGTACTTGACTGAAGAAGAATTTTGACTTTCCAAAGAACTTATGATACCTGTCATTAGCACAACTTTCCAAAAGAGAGTAAATCTTTCCATCACCAATATTCCCTTCTTATTATGAGCAGAGAAAGCCAACAGAGAGCATAGAGATGAAGGTATGGGTTTATGCCACAGTAGGGTTGGGGCTAACTTACCCAAGTTGGATTCATAGTTCAGCTTTAATCAAAGTATCCCACAACCACCTGGCACAAACTGTATGTCAGTGATGGGTTTAGGCTTCTTCTAAGCTCTTTAAGAAGGGATTTCATTACGAAATTGCAAGAGTAAGTCAATTTGATACAGAGAACATTGATATAACCAGGAGTTAAAACCTAGAGGGGAAATGGTCATAAGCCAAATATAAAATCTGACTCTCTGCAACCATGAATGGAGGTTAATTGCTCAAGTATATCATTTCATCTTAAAACTCATGTGGCATTAGCTTTCTTAAGATCATTTTGTTGGAATGAATAAAATAAATAAAGAAAATTTGAGCATTTTTCAGATCTGAGTACATTCTTGTCACATCACTTTGGTACAAGAACCAGGGTGAGTTATTGACTTTCCCTTCAGAGCTTGCTGAACTCCACATTTTGAAATAAAAGTACCAAACAAGTGTTTTTTTTTGTTTCTTTCTCTAACTGTGGGACAAGAAAGTCTGCATTTTGGGAGAAGTCTCCATTTCTTCAAAGGCACCAACACAGCTAACAGTCAGTTACACATCACGTGACTCTGAAAGCTGTGGATGTTTCCTCTGTGTCATCTTATGAACCAGCCCAAGAACAAGTAGGCTGACTGAAATTCTGGCATTCCAATATTAAAATACAATTTAACAACTCCTTTAAACGACAGAGACATCTGTGCATAAATAACAGCACATGTTAAGACTCCCCTTGGGGACGCTAACTGTCTTTAATGAAACTGTTGTAATGACAAGGACCTATTTATCAACAGTCTCTAATACGAAAACTTATGATCTAATCTGCTTCCCTAGCTTGACAACTAATACAGAGTGACAGACCAGTGGAAGGTAAAACTCCAGCATACTCTTCCGTGCAATCTTATATAGGCCAGCTTTAAATATTTTAAACAGCGTGAAACCAGCCAACCAAAGCTTATTTTCTTCAGTTTGCCTCCAGTACAAACACAGGATTGCAGAAAAAAGTATAAGTTGATCTTTCCATAGCTGAAGATTAGTTACATGCTAATCAGCAGCTGGAACCTCATCAAATCACCTTTTCAGCTGGAAAATCTTCTGGGGTTTCATTAGCTGATGTACCAAGAGAAATCATGCTTTAAAGTGTCAGTATATCATACAGAAATGTGTCAAAAAGAACTGATAATGAATAAAAATGATTTAGTAGTTAAATGTGGAATTTCTGTGCTATTTTCCAAAACCCAAAGATCTACAAGACTGTGAAAATAGCTAATTAAAATCCATTCGATGCATTCAAGCTTCTCACTTAACCCAAACAAAAATCTAAGTTGAAATTACACTTGAAATTTGTGTAGTGTCCAAAACTTTACACTCAGCGTCTCTTCACAGCTCACTTCAAGGATTAGGCTAATATTTTGACTAATATTAATGGA
The DNA here is from genome assembly GCA_030625065.1 of Alectoris magna. NCBI lineage: Eukaryota > Metazoa > Chordata > Aves > Galliformes > Phasianidae > Alectoris > Alectoris magna. Next base: position 8,014,312 of record CM060576.1, on the reverse strand, counting down.
GAATGCACACTAAAAACGTACGCGTTGTAATGGGATCTTGACACTGAGGTTAAGCTCATACATGATAAAGTTAAAAGGTATCTAGATACCTATTCATACCACTAGATATGAATTTAACTTTACTTTTTAGTACGTTAGGAAAAAAAACCCACTACAATACAGGAGAACTGATTACATTTACAAATGCTACAGAGAAAAAACATCCAATATAGCAAAGTGCTTAATCCAATTTTGTTCTCCAAATGGATGTTACATTGGAAAAATAATTATTAAAAGCCTGTACTGGCATATAACAACATATACAAATGCAAGTATCTTTCATTAACTACTCAATAAGACTGCAATCAGGGCTAGCTAAAAAAAATCCTTTATCAGTTTAGCAGTTGTTCATGAAATAACATTGACTTTCTCATTAATTGTGTTTTGCTGTCAGAGGTCATAATTTACACGAGTTTTAGCAAATTTCACTTGTTTAAGAGCTTCCAAGTCTCAAGTGACTCAGTAAACTGTGAAGGACAATTTGAGAAGCAGCATCTACACGCAAATAAGTTCACAATCCCAGAATGTACAGTCCCCTAAAGCCTTCTATTTGAACCTCATTAGACATCCTTTTCACATGTTCACTTCCTTTTTTTTATCTTTAATTTTAACACAGCTCTAAAACATTTATCTCTATGTATGATAACTAAGAAACATTATCTCCATTATACTTCTTTTATTTTTTTCACATATTGGAACATGGAGAAACATACGTATCACCTCTTGCTCAGACTTCTCTAACATGGCTGAAATATCTCCTAAATAATTAGATCCTTTTCCAGCTATGAGATAATAAGCTGATTTGTTAAACCACAGCAACATGATGGGCAACCTAATTACACTGGCGAGACTGAGTCCATCACATGGGACTAACACGGACTTACGTGGCTCTAATGGGGGAAAAAGTATTTGGATCCAATTAATTATTTCTCCTCATCAGTATATTCCTCTTCTTTCTATTCAGCTTTTCAGTACGACTCTTTTGATTAAAATGATAGTCAACTGAGCATGTATGTTTCAGTGGTTCTTGGTGTTCTCGTTTACCTTCTTCCATCTGTATCCATTACAATTCACACTTGTTCTCCTTTGACCTGGAGATTCTACACCCTTTTCATCAGTGCCTCACCAGTCTCATCCTTTTTTCAACAGCAGACTGGGTTTTGGTTTCCTAAACAAACTCTTGATTAGCAGCAGCACAAATATTAAAACGTTGAACTCCCTTCTTGAAAAGACAACATCTCTTAGCAAACCCCACCTGCTACTGTTAAAACTATGTTAAATTAAATAAGAGAGGCTGTTAGGAGCACTCGAGATTGCATTGTGCTCCTTTTCGACTCAAACATAACTGCAATAGAAAAATGAAAGCTGCAACATCCATCAGTTGGAGAATACTCCCAGTAATTGAAATCTTCATTATGCACAACTTTCTCTGCTACGCTGTCACAGCTTGCAAGTGTTCCTTAGCTTCACTTGTAGTTCATATCCTGTTTTCATGTTTCTTAAAAGCATTAACCACAATCCCCACTAATGCCAATTTTGATTAACTTGGACAGCTCAGTAGAAAAGAGACAAAAATACAAATTAATTCAAACAAATATTGGGTCTCACAAAGCCACTTGTCACAAATGACAAGTATCTAATCTCAGCTTCACTGGATGGATTTTCCTTAGTTAGATCCTAATTTATGTGGACACGTGCCCATTACACTTGAAATTGGAAAGCATCAGGTTATCAGAGAAGAGAAATATACTGCCCAAAGGACTTCAACAATTGCATCAGAAACAAGCGGGCTAGCATAAAATAGAAGATGATAAATTTTTTAGGACCACCTTCTGAGCCTGCAAGATAAAATACGCGGGTTCTTTCAGGTATGCATTATTAAAATTGCTTTTTGTGATCCAAATAACCACTTAAAAAAGAAAAGTGACAACATCAAAAAAACAAAACAAAACAAAAAACAACAACCAAAACCAACCACAATATCACAGACGTGGAGTAATACAGATAAAAAGGAAGCATCTATCAGAACATTGCCATGTTGATGTGATTAACCTCTCAACTAGAGAAGTATAGAAGTAATACAAAGTTAATTAACTTGACTATTTGTGCTCCACTTCTTCTTTGAGGTCTGATACTAGAAATCTGGCATAGCAGCATGTCAAAAAATCCCACCAGACCACACACAGAGCAGCTCTCATCTTTCTTACGATTCAGGCTTTACAGCCACATAAAAGTGTATTTTTAATGTGAAATTACAAATACAAACTGGATTGTGTTAATCACTTCTCCTAAGTGCAGGCAACATTTTGTAAATATAAGCTAGCTCAGGTGATACAAGAAAACTCAAATTCTGACTCTTAATTCATTGTTTCAAATCATTAGGCAAAGCATGTTTAATCTCCTTTCTTCAACAATTAACATAGCATTAAATAGCTACATAGAAAATAGCATAAATAGCACTGCAGAACCTTTTCATACTAAGCAATTTTGGTCAGTAATTAACTACACATTTAAACGGACAATACTGAGAACAGTATGAATATGTTAGGTAAGATTTAAGTAATTAAAATTAAAATTGTATACGTAATGTATGCCTGCAATTACACAAAAAAATTTGGGTAATTACATGGTGCAATAATCAGTTATGAATTGAAACCTACTGCTTAGGCATGTAGCTTTCCAGGCTACACTTGCAGTTGCCAGAAGCACAGTTTAGACATGTAGATGAGGACAGATAGACAGGAATCTTGTATTTCCACAGAAACAGGAAGTTTTACATTTTAAGTAGAGACTACCTTCAACTGCATGCAACTGGAAACCTACATAAGGGTAAGTTTCAAGTTTCAACTTTTGCTATCTTGTTCCCTCTACTGTATCTTTCTCCCACACACACACACACACACTATATTTATATTTTATATTTTATATATATATATGTATATACATACATAATTATTTTGAAAACAAGCACCTAGCTACAAGGAAAAGCAGCACCGTACTCATTACCTAAAACTCTCTTTATGCTATGTTGGTTTCTTACCAAGTTCTACATCCTGATCATCAGTAAGAACAAGGATGATGTTTGGGCGGATGTTTCTACGGTCTCTTTGAAATCTTCCCTTTAGACGCTGATTTAACAGGAAAGCTGAACTTCCATCCAACAGTGATAAAACCACCATGATGAATAATCCAAGGACAACACTATGCTGTGCCATATTGTGTTGATTTAGTGTTCTCTCTGAACAACGTATGTTAATGGCTTCCACTTCTTTTTTGTTTGCAGGTATCCTATAAGAGAGAGAAAAACATGTATTTATTTACACTTTTCCCTCACCACCCCTTTCCCAAAGGAACAACAACAAAGTTACCTCCACGGAAGTGAGAAGCAAGAATTAGATAAGTTTAGATATACTAAGACAAAAAAAAAAAAGAAACAAACAAAAAAAGAAGTAACTAAGTATTTTTTTTAATAACAAGTAGTAGCAGAAACTTGAAAAATTCACAGTTCATAAGCTGTTACCTACATATGCAATTAAGTTTTCACTCTATGCTCAAATTCAGCAGCAATTTCAAGGGCTCAGTAGAGCATCAAACTCTTACTCCTGCTTTGACACATAAAAAGTAATCTCCTTATTTAAGGTTCTGGGATGTGCTGGGATGACATTTTTGCTTACTGCATCAAAAATGCAGACATCGAAAACACATCTATGTGTATCTTTAAGCAGCAGTATAATTTACTGAGTTTACCACACATTTATAACTCACAAAGGATCGTCAAATTAGAATACTTCTTATACACTGTTTTATCTTAAAGATTTCATTAGAGTACAGAGCTGCCCAGATCCTGAAACTGTTGCAGGACACTGTTTGAAGTCTCTAGCTTTGATGACAGTGTGATTTCCTTTTAACATTTCTGTTGGTTTCCAAGATTTTAAAGTATTATTGGGTACTGAAGGTTACTACTGCAAATGACTGGGAATGCACTGAAATGTTTTGCGCTGCCTTAGACTCTACTTCACCATAAACACAGTCCCCCCAGTTTGACTTGTTTGTAAAACAGAGCAAAACTGACGCTGCTCCTTCCAGCGAGCCAGAAAAGACAGTCTGGCCATTTCTCCAAGGAGATTCCTAAAAATGAATGAGCATGCTGAAGCATTTTTGAAATCACAGTTATGCTCAGTCTTCTGCTATAAAGGGATTTTCTACTGCTTTCAGAAGTCAAAATACTGGTATGAAGCAGTAGAGAAATATCAAGTATTAATTATTTCATCAGACCTTGTGATCAATGAGTCAGTTTCTGATGGGTTCCTTACTTGCTGCTCACCACTTCCTGGCTTGTTGCCAATGATCTCTTGCAATGCAGTGAAAAAAAAAAAAATCAATTAATAATGACACAAGGGAGGCTCTCTGCTTTTCGTAAAGACCAGAAATGCCTGAGCAGAAAGAACCTAGCCAAGTATATTTCACCCGAATAAATACATTGGCTATTCTGTTCCTATAGCCACTTGGGAAAACAGTTTTTCCCCAAGCAGATTATTTCATAGCCATGTTATTACTTCATCTCTCTCAGTGTCTGTTCTTTGAGATAAATTCTTATTAAGAAAGTTCTTGTGAAATAGCAAAACCGCTGGTCTGAAAAATTATACTCAAATTCTATGCTTACTTAAGAAATATGTATTTAATTTTCATATAAGTCAACAGATATGTACTAAAGCATGACGCAATATTTACTAAGGCTGCTTTCCAAAAATGTATGCTAATAGGTTTTTAAAGAAAAGAAAAATCTATCTTCCTTAGTCATCTCTCTATTGAGTTTCACTAGCAGGTGAAATCAACTTTCTTCATCAAAAATAAAGATTAATTTTACATATCTTAGTGCTTATTTCACAGTGGGTAGGGACAGAGAAAAGTCCAGCTTCCTAAATTTGCAGATAAAGTTTTAGTACCTTTGCTGCCGATCAGAGACTTGCCAGGCTATAGCAGAATGAGCACCGATAAGTCCTATCAATTTTCATTCCTTGTGCTCAGAATTCCATCTGTGGCAGTAGAACTGGGAAGAATCATGTCAGATTCAATGCGTTGCTACTGTCCAGAGAAGTCAAAAGCAGCCTGAGAAGCAAACCTGGATCTGTTTCAAAACAGGAGGGGAAAAAAATACATCAGCTTAGCAGGCATACATATATATTCCTAGACACCAGCTTTCTCGGGGGAAGAGGTAGAGAAATGACTTCTGATCTTCGAAGATTACTCCACATGTGTTACACTTCAACAAAAAACCAAAATGAACAAGAAAGAATAATACAGATGCTATTATTATTTCTATTTTTCTGACAGTCTAAAATTTAATGTTTTTTTTTCCTACTGTTCTACATTAGCCAATCACTTCTCTGAATAATAGCATTTGCTGTCATTTCTTGCAGCATTTGGAAGGTTGTCCCTTTTTGCTGTATCTGCTCTTAACTGCACTCACTGAAGAGTGCTGTGCATATGATAACCTACAATAATCTTCATCCTGTTCTTTTCACTTCTTTTAAACAAATGCATGGAAGTAACCTCATGGCCTCTTTCCCCTCAGTCCGTCCTTGCCTCAAAGTTTATTGCCCCTCACTCGCTCCATTGTATTTAAAAATAGAAGTTGTCCCCAGCTCAGAGTGTTGCTTATCTGTCTGTGAAATACTTAACACATTCAGGGATGCACCTAAACTGCTGTTCCACAGCTACTTTACTAAACGTGTACATTTATGATTAAAAGAATTAGTTATATCTGAGAGGACGCTGTGGATGGAGGAGAGACCTTCATGTAAAGTATAAGAGGCATTTTCTCCCCAAACCTGTTATCTCTTTCTCATCCCCCTCCTCAATGGAAAATTGTCAACTATTTTGATGAGTTATGTTCCTGTTATTATCAGGGTAAGTGCTGCCAGGAACCAGCTCAAAGCATGTAATTACGTGCAAAACTCACACCAGTAACTAGGTAAGAAAATTAAGGCAATTTTAGAAAATAACCTATTTCTTAAAATGTGTATTCAAAAAAGAAAGACATGCCACTACTAACAGCATATTTGCTGTAAAACCTAAAAGCCAGCTTTAAATAGTTCTGAGAATAGTAACAGAAGAGTCTCTTGCATGGACTGCCAGTGGTCAAATATAGATGGGTACTTTAACCCCTTGCTTTCAGTGAACTTCAGGAAAGGAAATATGACATAAAGCACATTAATAATTCTTCCCCCATTTCTATTGACAAGTTAAATTGTGACTCAACAGTAGCATGGAGAGTCTGCAGGCAATGCCCCAATCTGCCTTCACTTTGAATACAGCACCCACTCCAATGATGCATTTTGTTCTGAGTGGCACAGATGGTCCACTGCTTTATGCGTCTCCGCAGGCCATCCTCCAATATTAAAGATGCTTGATCTGTAGTGGTTCTCATGAGAATTAGGTACGCCTCCTATTTTCTCCCAGATTACACATATGAACTTGACAGGTCTGGCCACTCCTGTTTTATATTTAGCGAAGTGCTATCAGAAATGCATCAAACATTTTGCAGCTGGGTCACCTAGCTGAGCTTTATCAAGCCTACAACTTCCGAGAAGGCTGCAGTAGAGAAAGTCTGGTCCTCTTATTTTCTATGGTTTACGGTCGAATTTAACAAGTCCCTGACTCCCTTCATAGCCTGAATTAGATACAGCTGCCTCTTTTTGTTCTTAACTCCCGCTAGTATGGGGAATAAGAATAGTGCCAAAGTCAGTTCTCCTGTGTGGCCGCACAGAACATTACACTAAGTCACATTATAAAAGTTGAAGATTTTAGTGCATTTACTCTATTTATAAAAGAATGGAGACAAGTTCTGTTCCCGAGTAACTTCTACACCAAGGAAGGACAACTTATTAATACTGCCCTCAGTAATTATTGTCAGTTCCACTGCAGCGCAGGCAGGATGCACAAGGATGACTGATGTCAGTCCTATCCCCAGATGGTGTTTTTTATCAAGCTATTGATTAGTATTGCTTGGCACAGATGTAACATCACTGCGTGTCAACCCAGTAGCTGATAGCAGCCAGCACACAGTGCAGCTCCAAGCCTTGCTAATACCAGCCACACAACTGTCCTGTGCACAAACCTAGTGCAACTTCACTGAAGTCAAACGTTACGTTAGGTCAATATAACCAAGAGTACTCCCGCTGTAACAGAAAAAGCACAAAGATACCAAATTAATTCACATATCAAACACGTAAGTTAATCCTGCTTTAAGACTATTTCTACAAAGCTGTTGTCTAGTTTTGCTTACGCTAACTGATCTTTTTTTTTTTTAATGTACACTGCAAAACACTAAATACAGAACTGGTACGGCAGCCACAATAGAACAGGGTAACAGCATGAAAGCCACGAAGTGGAACTGCACAGTAAGGGAAAGCAGGTTAGCAACAAGCGACACACACCTGCTCCACATCCAGCTGGAGCCAATACCAGGTGCATTATTTAAGCACACTTAGGTGTGCCATTTGTCCACTGTTTAAAGTCACTGAAATACATGGCGGCGGATCCATTCCCTAGCAACCAACCCAATTAAAACCACTTTGCCAGTTAAATGGATTCAGCCGCACTGCTGTTCTCTTAACTCTCGAGTTGCTCCTACACATGTCAGGTTTGGTTATGACATTCCATTTTCACTGAAGCTGTCAGCCACCATTGGAAACCATTACATTCTGTCTGTAAGAGATAAAAACAGCTTTGTTTGTGAATTGGGAGGATTTCTCTTGGTAATCCAACCAGGTTCCCAGGAGAAGGCTGAAATTCTCATTCATGCTGTAATCTAACAACATGCAGTGTTGTCTTCTACTTTGGCTTTGGTACTTACATTTTCCTTCTTTTCTCCCCCAGCCAGTCGGAAGTTTAAGTACAGCTAAGTGTGGCTCTCAATGATGACAACTGTGCTCATTTACCTATCCTAACTGCAGCTAGATTATTTTCCTTCACAAACAGCCAACACTTATTCAGAAGTCAGGAACAGAGCTTCCAGGCCTATCAGGGCACTGGATTACCATGCAGATGAATTCTCCTGAATTGCTTTCCTTATGCTGGTGAACTCCATACCAAAGCTAAATATTTATCAAAGGGAAGCCTACATTCATTGTGGAATCTCTTCCTTATTATGCAACTTCCTTTCAACCAACACTGAATTCCAGTTCAGTTACAGTTTTTCTTAGGACTTTAATTAAAAACAAAAAAGTTTAAAAATACTTTGAATTTGAATAAACTCTTCACATCTCCGTACTATTCTTCCCATTCACCACTTACATATTTTTACTACACGTTTCCTGTAAGTCACAACATTCATAAGCCTTCAGGTAGGTTGCACTGCTAATTGGATCCCCCAAACCCACAGTAACAAACATGTTTTTCTTCACTACGTGCAGATAACAGCCCAACAACAACTTCTAAGAGACTAAAAATTACTCCCCTATTATACTTATTATCCTCACGTCTTTATAAACCATAAAGACACACTGATTTTAAAGATAATTATATTAACTTGTGCTACGTAGAGTAATAACCACAGACTTACCAGAAGGGAATGAATACAAGAATATTAAGATAGAAAAGATAGGCAAGAACACTCAATGACACAAACATTCAATCAAGTAAACAGATTTTTTGCAGCTACATATAGAAACAGATCCTGCTCTGTATATACATCCGTTAACACACACAGACGTTCAGCTGCACGCATTCCCCGGATGCACGCGATGATTTATGAAACGGGAGGCTAAGTGCTACAGCATCAGTTATCTGCCAACTCTTATCCTCACGACCACCGCCCGCCGCGGGCTGAGCTGCCGATGTCTGCACCGAGCGCCCTCCGCGCCGCACCGGCCTCGGGCTGAAGGGCGGCGGCGCCGCGGGGAGCAACGCGAGGAGCTCCCGAAGGCACGGCCGCACCGCGTCGTTCCCGTCTGCCTTCCCAGCCCTTTTTCTCCGAACACCCCGCGCAACTTCCAGCTCCCGCCGCTCCCTACGAGGCGTGAGCCCCCGCTGCACGAGTCTCTCCGCCTCGCCTCCCCGCCGGGTTCGGCCTCCGGAGCCACAGCCGCGGGGCACGGCCACCCCCTCCCCCGCCGCGCACTCACCGCGGAGCTGGAGCTCAGCCGCGCCGTGCCGCCGCGCTGCCAGGCCACCCGCGTAGCGCCGCGGCGGAGAAGCGCATCCTCGGGCAGCGGCCGAAGCCTGCTCCAGAGCGAGCGCTCGGAGGAAGCGCTCAGGCGGGCGCTCCCCTCCACCCGCCCCGTCCTTCTTCCTCTCCCTTCTCCCTTTCCCGTTTAAAAACTTCATTTACCTCTAAGATCCTCCTCCCAGCATTGACGCAACGCCCCGGCGGCGCGCAGAGGAAACCTGTTCCTCCGGCCGCAGCTCGCCCCGAGCCCGGCGGCAGCTCCGCAGGCTGTGGCTGCGTACCGGGGCCAGGCCCCCCGCCGGACGAAGGGTGCGTAGAGCCTACCGGGCAAACGGAACGCTCCGGGGGGCGGGAGAGGGAATGAATGGCTCCTAGTGGGTCGCGGTCCTCTCGTAAGCGGCACGGGGCACACGAGGAGACCTCGAGCACTGCCCCCTGCCCTGGTACAGCAGCCCCTTACACTTGTGCAGGGGAAATTAAGGGACACAATGCTTATTAGTAACTGAGAAAAGCTTAGCTGAGGTCCTTGAGGCGGTGACTTGGAACAAAATCCATCATACAACGAAAAGTAACAGTGTTCAAATAAATACCTAAATACAGATTATCTCCAGTGGATTCTTTCAGAATGTCTAAGAACAGCTTTCAAAGGTACTGATTTATTAGGACTTTACAAAAAGCGTAATTTTCTTCAAACCTTACACTGGTGACAACATCACACTGAGCTTACTCACACTGTACTACTATGTCTAATGTGGAATTACACACATTACAAACTCCTTGATTTTGAGCTTCCATCTTTTCAACTATAAAGTTTGAAGCATGCACCTAAAAATAAAAAGAATTTTAATGCTGCCATTTTTATCATTAAATGATGCTACAGTGAAAATGGTGTTAGGTGGTTGAGAATGGCCAGGACAGCTTTTCTGTGCAAGAACAACAATCAGTAGAAATAGAACAGCAAGCGACTGAGCTGAAAAAGAAGATCCCATCACTTTGCTACTTGAAGTCCAAAGCAGTATGGAGATATGACAGCTCCTGAGAACTCCTGAGGAAAATGACCAGCTGTGGTTTCAAGGAAAAGAAGTCAGCACAGGCGAGATGTGTAGGAAGCACAGTAATTGTTTGAGAAGCAAATATTTTGAAAAGCCACACAGGATATATTAGAGAAAACAATGCAATGAAAATCTACTCCTTCGATTTATGATTTATTTGGATTTTTGCCTAAAAACAAACATTGCTTCCAATGACCTAATTCTGACTTTGCTGGAGAAGGCTAATCGTCCTGACCCTTTTTCATTAGGCCACATTCTTCACTACATTCAGTGTGACCCTGGATCAGCTCAAATGAAGCAGCACAGATCCCCCATACAGCTGCAGCACGGCGGGGGAACCTGCCAGCTGTGCTCAGGAACCGCCAGCACAAGAGGAGCACCTTCTGTCAGTACAACTGCATCCACACAAGGGGCTGCAAGTACACCACTCCTGAACAGCAAGTCACACTAATGCAGGTGTCTGTAAAACAGGGGCGACGTGTTGGTGACATTTTGATAAGATTGTTGTATCGCTTTCTGAGATAGCATTTGACCTTTCGGTAGTGACTTCCATCTCATGATAGAACAATTCACAGCCAATTAAGTTCTACAACACACCTGTGAGCTATGCCGTTCCATTTCCACATGTTTTAGACACAAACTTGAGTTGGATAAGGCAGATGAGTCACACAGAGCCAAAAAGACATTCAGCAGCAAGGTCAGCAACAGAAACCAGGAAACTCAGCATTCCTCTGTCCCAACCACAGGCCAACAGTGCACAATCTGCAATGCACAGACCCTACAGACCAGCTCCAGAAAGACTGCAAACAGTAACTACCAAGTCAGAAGGAAGTTTGCTGCACAAAGTTTGCTACGCAGTGGTCCGCACACTACACAAGAGAAGGAAGCACACGCTCCCTTTTTAAAGGGATTTTCGATCATAAGGAGCACATGACCTAATAAAGTTTCATTGTGAACTTTCTTCAACAAGCTACAATCAACAAAGACACTAAAATGTGCATTAGTGACAGCGGTGTAGCAATCTAAATTTGATTTAGCATCAGTGGAAAATCTGTCGCAGCAGATCATTCATTTCAACAAAAGGGTAAATTCACCTCGCAGTCAGTGCATGTAATTTCCATTAATGTTAATGGCAGTTATGCAAGTGCATTAAGAGGATAATGTACCCCCTGGTTTGTGACAACCCTGCAAAGTGAAAGGTGCTTCCTCTTCAAGAGAATGGGGTTTCCAGCTCATGCATTTCAAAATAACTTTAGTTGGCACTGTTACAAACAGGATAGATAACTATTATATGTACTTGGAGAACAGTTTCCGAAGTTACAGTCGTTTAGCAATTTTAGCTCATTTTCCTAGTGCCAAAAATTCAAAGGATATAGGCACATTTAAAACACTGTGGTTTATTTGAAGTCTCGGGTAATAAAATCACGTGAAATTACCGGTAAAACAAGAAGGCCTGAAAGACCGCTGGTGCAAAGGGGAAGGAATGATGTAGGTTTTGAAATGAAGTAAATCCTCTTCACTCACTAACTGTAAAAGAATTCTGTGTATGTTTAGACCATCACACACACACACACACACAAAATCAGGAGTCAAAGAGCTAAAATGAAGAAGGAAGACTTTCTTTCACTCCCAGTTTTCTCACTGCACATCACCAAACAAATGTCAGCACTCCCATAGCATGTCATTTAAATAGATTGGAATTGGTTTACTGTACCTCAAAACAACAAATATTGCCAATTATGCAAAAAATTACTCTGTAAAATCCCTGGATATACTGAAATTAGGAGGAAGCAGATGTGCAGGCCTTTCTTTGAATACCATCACACATCCATCCGCATTGTCAGGCAACGATCCCTCCCAAAATTAAATCTGCAGTTTCCCTGCACACCTCACTTTGAAGTAGCACGGCACAGAAAAAGGCACTGAACAACTCACGTTGGAATGTTTACTGTTAACAAGGGGAACCATTTTGACCCAGCTGGCACATAGTGGGGATCCATACCATTACCTTCCCATCAGCTCAGGGACAACAGCCCGTAACCAAAGGTGGAGAAAGCAAGCATGGGCAACTGGAGCACATCTAGAAACTCTGGGAAATGACAGGATAGTCAGAGAGAGTTCAGTCATCTTAAAAAAAAACAACACAACAAACCAGACCAACCAACTCCATAAATGGAAGAAAAAGAACATGCTGCTTGAGCCATCTCTTTCACTGTTGCCAAATACGATGTGCTTTCAGAGCTCAAATATTGCTCTCTTCTCATGTTCCATGAGATAGAACAGCTGACTTGCACACTTTTAAGTACTTCATTCAATGCTTTCCAACTCTTCTTGCTACCCTTTATTTTTGTAGACATTCATCATAAGTAAACCTCTCAAATCATTGGTCATTTTGATCTCTCTTTTTTCCTGTTTTTCAATTCAGACAGACATGCTCAGAGCCATCTTTAAAAGCTTAGAAAGAAGCCAGCAATAGAATACAAGTCTGGCATCACCTTCATTTTCTCAGGGTATCATACCACTGTAATCACACCAGGGTAATACTATTTTCCAGATACAGATATTATGTTATTAAAATTTCTTTAAACAATGGCATTTCAGCTGCATAAAACATGCACATATTGCTTCAACAACTCAGAGTGCTACAAGAAGGCACAGTACGAGACCCAACGTTCACTATCTTCATCCCATACACTGTATACATTTTATATTGCAGATCTAGCTCGAAATAATTTTGTAGGTGAGTGCTCCACTGTTATCTTTCGAAGTCAAGTTACACTTATACATATGCGCTCAGGTTACAGAATAAAACAGTTCATGTTTTAAGGTGCTATGAAAATGGAAAAAGGTAACACAGCCAACAAAAGCAAGGAGAAAGGAAAGTTTCACTGTGTTCTATTGATCCAAATGCTGAGTAGTGGATCTGTTCTTCTGCTTCCTCTTCAGCATGAAAATACAGACTTAGTACGCTGATAGGATTCAGTTATGGCTGTGAGTTCACAAAGTCAAGAGAAAACAATTTCTAGGCAATGATAAATCAAATGATCTTAATCACAGCTCATGACAGTGGATGCAACTTCCTTAGTGAAATCTGGAATTAGCGAAGATGATTGGGAAGTTGTACCAACAACAGAAGTAACATCCCAGTGCACTGATAGTTTATCTACATGGATATCAAACTCAAAAGAAAGCTTCCAGTAAGCTGAACAGAAATTCATGGCAAACATTAAAATGATTCTGAACTGCACATACAAAATTAATGTGTGCTGAGCATTAATATTACTAGTAAGCTTCAATGATGCAGCTGAATGTCAATACAAGTGTGAACTATTGTTGGTCACACAGCTCCTAGAACAAAGAAATGGTGAAAGAAAAACAACCCTTCCTTTTCCCTATTTATAAATTACCCCTAGAAGAGTTGTTTGGAAGCCAACAGTGATTTAATATTCTTTTTAATAAATAATTTTTCTTTTCATAAAGAATTCAGATGTGTTTTGTTTTAAACATCTTGATCTCATTTCGCTTGGTAGGCTTTCAACATTTCAGTATGGCGTGCAAGCTGCCTCTTACTCCGATGCTGAAAATGTATGGATATGAAGCAGTGGGATAAGAATCAGAAAGATGTATTCAGTTAACACTAAATGACTACTGCTCTCCTTCCTCGGCACACAACATTATGTAACACGAGAAGCGGAGTGCTTTCATTCACTTTTAGTAGAACTTGTATAGAAGACGACAGCCATTGTCCTTATTTCAGTTGGATTTTGTAAGTAAATAGTAAAGTATGTAACAAAAAGTGTGCATTTCTGATTAGAAAGTGCTACAACAGAGACATAACAAATCAACTGACAGGGGGATGGATAGAGCAGCAAGCCTTAACTTCATCTAACTGCTGTGTTCATTCTTTTCTGTACATTTAACATTAGTAAATGTTCTCAGAAGTGTTTAGAAAGCTAGAATATGCATAAAAGCAGTATCTCTAACAAGTATCATTATTTCTTTTTAAGAGAGTAATGAATTTTAATAGTGAGCCTTATCTTTTGAAGGTGTTCAGCAGATGTTCCTTGAGGGTCAGAACTGATGCATCAGAAACAGAGTGGTTACTTTGTGAGAAATGTTCAGTGAGCAGCCGTTGGCATGGCTCTCATTCACTGATCCACCTGCAATGACCAGGAGAGTTTCTCTGACTCAGTAATGCTCTAAATGCACTTTGCAACTTTTCCAATATTCATGCGTTCATATAATACCATCTGCTTATTTTTTTTTCCATGTTAGATATAATCAGCCTGAAATTTTTCTAAGTGCTAAAAATCAGTCTTCAGCTACTCTCTGCGTTCAGATTCTATGCAATTAGATTTCTCTTTCATATCTTCTTATATAAGCAGATAAAAGATAACCTGACTAGCATCCTGGTCTTCTACCTAATTATCTTAGTTTAAACCTTTCATTTTCTTTCTAAAACGCAAGTACCCATTTCAAGTCATTTATATCTGTGTTTTCTTCACGTGTAGAGCATATTACAAAAATCCATCTGAGTCCCTTTGCTATTCAATACTGTCCTTTTGAATTATTATTTGTAATCATAATTTCTCCTTTCATTTGAGGAAAATAACATGTTATTTTCTCTAGATGCACAGGCAGCAGTCCATTTGTTGTTAATAAAATAAATAACTCATCATTACCGTAGGAGCCTTGCTGGCTACAACCACATTTTGGCAAAGAACAAATTAAGCCCAAAAGGTCCCTTTAAACACCTATTCTCTTTCTTCATCGAACTCCACAGCTGCCCTGTGATATCTGATCCCATACTCCTTAATTCTGGCAGAATTTTATCACGAAAATTGGTAGAAGCTACGTCTGTATTTTTATCACTACGAAGTCCTTGCATTACCAGTGGACAAGTTACAGGTCACAGGTTTTACATACACTAAGCATGGTTTGTGCACCTAACATGGGGTGAACTGAACTTTCAGAAGCAGTTAGCACCCAGTGGGAACAGCTCTGAAAAATTTTGTAGTTTTCCTTAGGTCGTGAATTTGCCGTTGAACACTTGATGTATGCCAATACGTGATTTTCCCTAATCCAGAAAGGCTCTGGCAGTTGTACTTCATAATCCCAAGGTGGATTCCCCCTTTCCAACAGACTTCTGGCTTGTGTTTTTCTAAATGCACACAAGATTATAGAGCAAATTTTGTTCTGGCTTCCATCAGTTTAATGCCAAGTAACTGAAATAGTTTAGTATATTTTACCAAGAAAGATTTTCAGTGAACAGAAAAGTATTTCACCAAAAAGACCGACACAACTGCTAAATGAGAATCTTCTGAAGACTCCCTGTTTTACAATTAAAAACCTCCACAATACCTACAGCAATTTTCTTGTTTTTTTAACTGTCTTCTTGCAAAATACGGGGGTGCTCCAACATCCAAGAGAGGAAAAAGAAGAAATATATGCAAGTAAGATGCCAGTACCCACCAGGCTCATCAAGTGAAAAGCAAAAGGTAGCACCTGTTCAGAATGTTTGTTTTTTAAACACTGTGTTAGTCAGTAGATGTTTGAAACAAAGTAGTGTGTCATCTGCCAGGAGGAAGCTGATAATGCTTCACATGTTAACAGTGGAAAACCTGTTTGTTTGTTTGTTTTTCCTTAATGGACATAACTTTTATCTAAAAAGCAAAGCTACAGCTCTTCTAAGAACCGTATTACCTGAACCATATGACAACTGAATGCTAAGAAGTGAGAAGTGATATTTCATGCTCTTGTCCAACCCATTCAGGTATCTTTCAACACACTGTGGCCTATAAAGACCGTAAAGAACTTCTCACTAATAACTGCAATTGTGTTTTTTCAAATAAAACATTTATTTTACTTGAAGTATTCTTTAATACAGCCATCTAATTTATTAGCATTTAGAACAATCAAAAAGCAGAAGTGTCCAATCTCTCAAAATATGGAAATACTTACAAAATTTATATTTGCAAAGAAGAAAGCAGCGTTTGAAAAGTATTCCCAGATTTCAGTTGCTGAAACTGAACTCACGCAGAGAGAAACAACAGAAAAGCTATTCCTGAGTTACTGCTACAAACTGTCACATTTGAGCATAAGGTGCTCAAATAACATCTAATGACCAGCCACTTCCCACTGCTCCTGGTTTTCTGCAATCCAAATCCAACTTGTTTGGCTGACACCACAAAACAGGAAGCTGACACTGGAACGCTGCATTATCATATGGAAGTACAGCATAGATCTGAGGTCACCTGAAAATCTTTGGCCTTTTATAGATGAAAATATAGAAGTTATAATCCCGTTAGATTTTTAGTTTAACTGGTTTAGCATATTTTAGATTGCCCAATAATTTTTTTTTTTTGCTTCTTATCTACTACTGCTCATAACTGGATCTCAAACAGATCTACAAATTAAGTAAGGATTCTTTATTATATTGATTAATAGAGCCGTACAGGTAAGATGACTTGCACAAGGTCAGCTCAACAGGCCAACAATCCAGCCACTTGCAAATACCCCAGGCTGCAAACCACTGCTCTATTTGCCAGGCCAGCCATTTCCAGCCTGAAGCCTACATACCTTTGGGGTTTCCCCGCAAGGACAGGTTGAGACAGCTGGGAACGTTCAGCCCAGAGGAGAGAAGGCTCTGGGGATACCGGATAGCTGCCTTTCAGTATCTAAAGGGGGGAAAGGCTATAAGAAATGGGGCAGATCATTTATCGGGGTTTGCTGAGATAAGACAAGGGGAAATAATTTCAAACAAAAAGAGTGGAGATTCACACTGGACACAAAGAAGTATTTTACAATACATGTGGTGAGATACTGGCATAGGCTGTCCAGAGAAGCAGTGGAAGCCCCAAACTTGAAGACATTCAAGTCAGGCTGGACCAACTCTGACCAACCTCAGATGGGTGTGGGTGTCCCTGTTCACTGCAGGGGAGTTGGACTGGATGATTTTCAAAGGTCCCTTCCAACTCAAACATTCTATGATTCTAATACAACTATCAAAAAGGATTTACTTTGATCCTGTAAGGACCCACAAGAAAACAAACTGAAGCTCACTGCTCCATATACAGAAAAAACATGTTTCAATTGAGCCTGTTTCAGCAGTGCTCAATTGAGGTCTCTGCTCTAAGAGATCAAAACTAATATGTCTAAAAAAAGCAGATTTGTTTGTTGCAGAGTTGATAACAGCCACTGGTGTTAACTCACCAGACCTGCACAGCTTTATCAGATTGCATGCAATAACAAACTGCTGGGAGGATGCTCTGACACCATGTTGCACGCATACTCCTCACAGCGCTGAGGAGCTTCTCTGTTGCTGACAGGATCTGAAGTTAAAGAAACCACTGCTCATCAGTTTTTACCTTGTGATCAAATTTGAGTACCAAAGAAACCTCAAGGGCTTGTTTTGACTTTTGAAAGCACTTATTTCTCAAACTTTCTTGAAGTAGCACTCTTTTCCCACCTTTTCTCCTAAACATTTCTGCAAGTTCTTATTTTTCACATATACCCTCAGTTGTGAGCATGTATCTGACAAATGAGGAAGTTAAAGTCTTAAGCAGAGTGACAGGAAACTCTCTGCTGTGGGAACCATTACTATATATATATATATATATATATATATAGTAATATATATATAGTATAATAGTATATATATATATATATATATATATATAGTAATAAATATACACACACACACACATCTATTCTATCAAACTTTACGATGGCCTGAATGGATCAAACACGTAACAGAAGGGCCAAGCTTAAGCCATTCTGTCAGTTCTGACATGTTAAAAAATGTTGTAGGGGTAACTTCATCCAAAGAGACCGTGCTAGATCATGAATAACAAAGATTTACATTTCCAGATGATCCAGTACTGCACAGATCTAATCTTAATGATCATAAACACAATCTTTTGCATGAAAATGATATTCTCCTTGCTTTATTAGTTACAGAATCAGAATGCTTGCATTTGCCTATCAGACCTTAATGTAAAGCAAAAGATGAGACTGAAACACTCGATTTAGCAGGCTGTGTTACAGAGCCAAGGCTCCTCAGACCTTTTTCGCAGCAGTAGTCTCATAGAAAGCCTCTTCAAGTTTATAGCAGGTATTTCCTCAGTTTGCAATATGCTGATCTCTTTATCCCTTCACTGTTAAGTCTAAAGAAAATGAATTTAGTGAAAATATTCATTAGACCTGCCCCAGTGACTACAGAGATGAGCTAAGGTAAGTTAGAAGATTAGTTCCTTAGTAGCTTGATCGGTTTAATGGAAAGAAATGAAAGAAACAATTAAATGCTGTTGCAAATAGTCATTGCATGGATATGGATACTAATAACTGTAGTTGGATTTTAAACCGTAGAAGATGTAGGTGCTTTTGTTTTCACACGCACCAGTTTCTGATTATCCGCTCCTATAACAGCTATGTGATCCCAAACAATCTATTATCTTGGTGCTTTCTTCCCCCCATCACTTTTAGTGGAGTTCATCATAAAATGGTCCAACTCCAATGGTCTCAGGCCACATAAGTGAAATTGCAGTTCATGTTTAGCAGCATTATATAAGATTAGAATAACCAGTCTGTGGCGTTTTTACAACCTGAAATGTACTGCATTTAAAAATACTCTTACAGGTTGTTCTATGCCTGTATTTATATGAAGATGAACTCCTGAATCACTGAAATGCTTTGCTCCCATCCTGAAGCATTAGCGTAAAGCTTAAGGATTACGCAAACGATGGATATTTCTAGGGACACATTAGCTGTGTATGAAATCGATGCTGGTAGCCAAAATGAAAGTATTCCACACACAGCTATACCAGAGTGCTGTAAGTTCTCTTGCTGACCTACAGCTCTAAAAATAAATGCCAACTTCCCTGAATAGCTTCACAGCAGTTCTTAAATTAGAGAGACTGAATTACAATAGAGAAATTAAAATACAGTATTGCACGTTCCTCAAGTACAATTAAAACATGAACAGTTTCAAGCTCACATTTCCACATACTTTTATACATACAAATACTCAGACAATGCCACCACTCAAAGTTGAACATACACCTACATGACAAACACTCAGTCTCACTCTGTCTTGACCTCAGTGAAGAAATGGTTTTCAAAGCTCGGACAACATTCCCACACATTTAGATCTACTAAATTTTAATAACTCTCTAAATCAACTGATTTGTCCTCAAAAGCCGGCAAGCCCTCTCCAACATACCTACAACTTTATTAATGCTTCTCCTTTTGTTACTTTGTAATACACATGGAACAGTCTTCCCACATCTAACCACAAAGATCGAGTTGATTATTAAGCAACTAGTTCTGAGGAACTGGATGAAGTCAGAGTGGGTGTCTTAGTGAGCATCCTCACGCAGAAAGTGTTCGTTCATCATAATTTTAAGTTATTATACACACATACGATATAGGCACCTTCATCTCTTGGACCCCTCAGATTTATTTAGAATGCAGTCAGAAGTAACAGAGAGTAAAGAACAAACCTGCAAAGCACAACAAACCGTTTCAAGGTTGACTGCCGCTGATAAAAAATAAAAATCTGCTTGAATCGCCCTCAACAAGCTTCTTTAAAAATTAGCCTTGCGGATGTCACTATGAAGGGAACTTCCATTTAGCTCATACTTTTCCTCCTTCTACTTTTGCGCCATTTCCATGCATTCTGTCATCTGTTGCCAGGGAGAAGAAACTGGCACCTCCCTCTACGCTTCCCCTCCTCAGGAAGTTGCAGAAAGCCGTGTGACAGCTCAATCCAGCTAATACACAGAGGAAACAGTAGCGTGATTTTCTTCTTCACAGCTAGAGCTCTTCCTGAATTCAGTGAGTTGAAATAAAAATCAATACACATGATCAAAGATGAAAGGAAAAGGTTGAGAGGACAGACAGCATTGAAAATACACTGAATGTTTTCAGACTGCATAAAATGCAGCAAGAGAAAATTAATGGCATACTAAGCCATGATCTTGGTTTACATCTCCTCCTGTTTCTGCCAGTATTTTTTCATACACTTCAACCATGGCAGAAAAATTCTTCTCCATTAACCTGATGCAATCTTGTTGATGTAACAGTATCATACACTACCATCCAAATAAAGACTTACCAAGCTCTTCTGTCAGCAAAATTTTTAAAGAAGCACTGTTACTGTCTAGAAGCTGTAAGTAAGATTCAATGTCTTTACTAATAGCTTCAGGAGCAATTGAGAAAAAAAACAACCAATGGAGTCTCAAAATTGTAAAGCTCTGGTCCCCAGCAAAGCAATTGGAACATACAAGAAAATGTGCAGCAGTGACGAGGCTGAAGCTTTCAAGCTTGAGAATTACAAATTCAATCTCAGAAACCAGAGTTCTGTCCATTTCTTAGCCATGTAAAACACCTATTTAACAATCCTGGCATTCTTGTGACCAATCACTCTTACTCTCATTTTATCAATGGAATCAATGTAAAAAAGGCTTAAATCACAAGTGAACCTGTTAGAAAGCAGCAGTACCTGACTCCTCCTTTGAGTACTCAAGCACCCCACGGGGTACAAAATATTACATCTAATGCTACTCATTTCATTCTATACACGTACCCATATAAATAATGATATACAGGCAGTTAAAACATTTCTGACTATTTTTGATATAACATTTCTCTGGTGAGGAGAAAAAAAAAATATCAAACTGCACCTCCATTAAAAACAAAACTCCTATCAAAAATATTTCTCAAATAATAAAAAAGCCCACCCAGTGTATATTTAAACGGAAATCAAGGATTGCATTGCATGTGCACTCCTATACCCAAAGGTTAGAGGGGGAAGAGAAGATGGCAACTGTTACTTTGGTGACTTGGTACACTGTGAGATCCAGAGATGCACTGACAGGAACAGTGCAAGAATCAAACAGAAACAGAACAATTTCAACATCTAAAAAAGCAACTCCAGGATTTGTGCCCCCCTAGGGTCAGTAAAAACAATGGCTACCAGGATTGCTGTATTCTGGGATAAGACAAATGATCTCATCTTTCCAAGACACTTGCTCTTGATTTCTAGACAAGACATAAATTTACAGTATACACAGAATTGGTGCAGTGTCTGTTAGCAGCACAAATCTCATATCAATTCTACTTCCCCCGATGTGGTCTCATCTTTACCTGTCAAAGCAAAGGCCTTATCAGACGCCTTACCAAGCATTTATCCATGTTTAGTTAGGTACTTGCACATTTTACTCTAGTCTTATTCTTCGGTTCTATTCTTTTACTGTACACCACACTTGGTACCCTGCAAATATTAAACCTATAAACTTTCATCATTAAAAAAAAAAAAAGGGAAGAAAAAGTCTTCAACACAGAATACACTTGGTATGAGCACACGTTATTATCATATATTCTTCCAATCAGACCCTCATTCAAACCGCAGCATTCTTGAAAATGTTGTCTTACAGTTTCTCAATAGTTTGTGCATCTAATATGAAGAACTGCATGCCATCCAAGGACCTTCACTGTTCATAAAATTACTTTCTTTATAGTTGAGCTTGAATATAAAACGTTTTAATTTCAGAGGTTTAGAAGTTAAAAACATTTTTAACTTGATTCCTAGAACACATGACTTCCTCCTCATTCATTAGCATTACTTTAAAACAAAGCACATTTCAAGCCTTTGATACTGCTTGCACTCAAAAAAAAAAAAAAAAAAAGGCCCAACCACTTGATTTCCAAACACTAAAGAGCACTAACAGAAAATGGAGTGAATTTCTAATGTGCAGTGTATTTCCAGCAGTAAGGCTACAGTTAGTGTTTTCATCTGAAGGCTGCAGAGCTCAATACACAAAGTTTGACTGTAGCCAGGAATCTGCCCATCTAAACATGACAGATGTTTAAAAATGAGAGTCACCCTAATATTTACGCACATATGCATCCTCCTTTACAAAGACTCACTGATTATTAAATTATTATAAATTATAATAACATATTATATGTAAATACAATGTTATTAAATGTATTTTTCATTTATGCACTAAATATAATAAGGTTTAGCGAGGCCAACTTCTAGGACAAACCTAACCGAACAGTGTGACCAACTAGACAGCGTTTTACTATTATTCATTTTAAATGAGTTATATTTGACAAGCAGTATTTCGCTGCCTCCCTTCGCTGATATTTCTCAGCTGGATAAGATGCCATGCATACTGAGCTTTCTGCAGTAACACCAGGAAGCACGCTCTCCAAGGATCTATAGCATTTCCCTGTGTCTCAGCTACTACTGGTGCTCATTTTGGTCACAAAATACAGCCTTGTACTTGCGGAGCTCAAGGTTGTTTCCTTAGATAGGCAGGTGACTAAACATGCACACAGGATGCAAGGGCACATGCTACATCCTAAGAAGTTTAATGCAACTACAAGTGTGCACATCCAAACTGATGCAAAACAGGCTGTTAAGAAATCCTCTCATGAAAGGAGAGGAGGGGGGACGGGGAGGGGAAAGTGAATCATAATTTGTCCTGTGAACCTTTCCAGGAACAAATGTCATCACACACTGCACTCTCTGAGGGAAAAATACAGCATCTGCAAGACTGTTTTGAACTTCCGAAGGAAAATATGCCCTGACAAGCTCAATAGATGAGTCAACATCTATATGCAAGATACTCTGTGGAACTGTAGCTTGGAAAATTCCAGCACTGAGGAAATGAACCCTTCAGCAAAATTGTTCCCTTCGACATCCAATAAATAGAAAAAAAGAACAAGAGGGACAAATCACAGAACAGTTAGGCTTACGTATTTTAGAAATACGTAGACATAAAATTTCAGGAGTGATTTTTTCTTAAGCAGTTTACAGAGGAAAGATTTTTATTTCTAAGTAGCACAGAGTAGGTGCCAATGTTTCTTTAAAGAAATGAGCCTGACACTGCATATTTATCAGGTACTCCAGGGATCCGTATGGTAAAAACATGCCAGTTATTTTACAGAGAACATACTAATTTGTTTATACTCCTATCAACCATATTGCTGTGAGCAGGTATAACACAGTATATATACTGGCCTTATGAGGCAAAGATGAAGCCCTAAAGGATAGGCTATTACCCCTACTCTGAATTACAGGACAAATTCACTTTATGTATTGGTTGGGTTCCCCTGTTTTCCTCGTACAAGGAGTCTTGTTATCTTAAAAAGAAAGAAAACATACTGGAAGCCTTATTAGGAAGGTGTTTTATGTAGAAAGCCATATAGAAAGCAGGCAATTCAACCAATACTATATGTCCTCCAGCCTCATGCATATTGTTACCAAATGAGACCAGAGCCAAGGTTACATCTTTGTTTTGTTTTTCTGTAGTACACAGTATCCTGAAGCTTTGATAAAAATACAACTCCTTTAGACCTCGCTGATACAGAGATTCATCGTTTAGAAAATAAAATAGTACAG
Source organism: Alectoris magna (assembly GCA_030625065.1). NCBI lineage: Eukaryota > Metazoa > Chordata > Aves > Galliformes > Phasianidae > Alectoris > Alectoris magna. The sequence continues at coordinate 7,990,638 of CM060576.1, read as the reverse complement.
AAGTTCTAACAGCTGTAAGGTATAATATACCTGAAAATTATGAAACTCATTTCAAATGCCTCAAAATGTATCAGTATTTATTAGAGTTGAGTCTATAATATGCCAGGCTTGCATTTACGCACATACCTGTCATATTCAGCAGTTTTTGCTGCTATCCAAACTGAATCAACTCCTTCATTCCACCCTCATCAAGGCACACTTTTGTCTGTTAAGTATCACAGTCTTCTCATGATTTATTTCAAGTCATTTTGTAGTAGCTGGAAAGTCAATAGGTGCACATTAAAATGATTTTTCTTAATTAAGGCTTCAGAAGATTGTTTTATTTAATCTTAACATAAACCGATCAGCATTAAATAACACTCAAAGATTAAGAAGTCCTATTACCTTTTTAAAAAATAGAGGACCTGACAAGCTAACTTAGAGAATAACCATCAGGGTAACTCAGAACCCACTGAACACTCCACCTCTCCTGATGCCAGTTCCTACTACTGCGCACTGAGTAAAATCCAGTGATACTGGTGAACTGACACTGACAGATCAGCAACAGTGAAGATGCATGGCAACCATCTTCTAGCCTTTGGTGTTGAAATGATGTCCGATGCGTGATTAATGGATGCTGCACTTGTGAAAAGGTGCTGTCACCATTAAGGATTTCTGAAACAACGTCTGTTCCAACATGTTGTTAATGTAGCTGAGGTCAGCACTGTAAGATGTCAACTGAACACCAAAAGCTTCCGAAGCAGTTCCTGAGAGATACAAGTGCTGGAGCAAAGATGCAGTTGACATTAAACAGCAAAAGGCAGTTAGCTTAACTGTAGCTCTTCCTGATTCAGACAGTGTATGCATACCATTAAAGAATATAACGAACTAAAATGAAGTAGGCTGTAAAGAGTACACACAGACTCTTCTATGTAAGATGAGACTATCATTAAATACAACATTATCTTTTAGGGAGACAGAACAGAATAAGTTGACCACATGCTCATTATGCGTCATAGAGAAGTACATTAATATAAAGCTTAGGCAACCAGAAGTTCCAGAAGTTTTATGCCAGATGAACCGATCAACAAAGTTCAAAAGAAATTCTCTATCCAACTCATTTACTGTTAGAAGTTCCTCCTGCATATGGCACTTCACACAAAAAGACACGTTTAAGCTGTTTAGAATGATGCCAGAATTGACCCAGCAGTGTCTTCCCACACAAAGGATACCAGCACAGACAAATTTTACCTTACTTTCCACACCACCACACTTTTTCTTTTTCAGAAATACCAGTGGGAGACGCTGAAGAAGAACATTTTTTTGTACTTTGTAAGCCATTTTTAGAATGCAATCTATGCCAATTACTGAGTGATTTTATTATCTTCCTTGCAGCAGTTTTGAGACTGTAAGTCATACGGAAATGAACAAGCTGAACAGGATATGACTGGCATGGTTACCAAGTTGTTTGAGATTTCATGAAGCCAATCCTTCCAAATAAGCAGGAAACTCTCCAAACCGATGTAGAAACTATTTCCCAGCATGCACAGAAAGAATTTGTCTTAAGGACACAACAAGTTGCTATGAAGCAACTCCTGCTTTCTGACAAATGATATAATGCGCTTTGCGTGCACAAAGGAAAGAAAGTTGAATCCTACTTTAACAGGTAATGATAATTACAATACTCTACACAGCTTATCTGTGGTTAAGCAAGTTAACTTATTAACTCCTGAGATATAATCGCGTCTGCCAAGAAACACAAGGAAAACCTCTGCTCAAATTTCTAAGATGCTTAAATCTAAATCTTCAATTATTTATGACAGAGAATGTTAACAGGACTCAGTTGTCGTTGCTACTATTCACTACAGCTGCTTGATATTGACAGACCACTTTTTAAATGGTCATTTCATAACAAAGCATCTCAGTGTGATTAGGAATAAGCAACACACCAAGCTGCTTTTCATTGCAAGGGTTAAGCTCTGCCTGCATTTTGAGCTCATATTTCCCTGTACTTCCCTGTGTCCCTCTCAATTCAGATGCATAAGCAGCAGTGGAAGCAGACATAGGACAGTGATAGGTCTCTCTCTCTTCCAGTGCACCATGTTGTACAATACGTTTGTGCCCCCACAATCCAAAGCTGTTGGCAGCAGCAAACACACTGTTGTCTGTGGAGCATCACAGGCTCTGTCCAGCTCCCTGCATCAGTCAGTCAGACTTAAAGGGTTAAAGACAACCTGTGATGCTAAAAACACAAATACCAGCACCAAAGAGCAGAAATGACAGTCAGAGGACTGGAAGTCCTTTACCATCTTCTCTTTCTGTCTTAATTCTGTAAAGTGGTAACTGTTATCGAGAGTCCATGTGGGAAAGGACAATTTGCCCAGAATCAGCATGTGACTTCAGAACAAAATCTACACTTATTTTCCCTATTTCTCAAATTTGGAAAGGAAAACATCATTAATTGTATTGCATATTTTTTTTATAAAGTAGGTTCTCAATTAGCTATCATGAGATACTCAATGTAAATTAGCATGAGTCTATTCTCCTCCATAATGCTCAAGGGAGGCAATGCTATATTAAGAAGTTCCTTGCCAGGCACTGTCAGCCTCAGGAAGAACAGGGCAGCAGCATTCCCTCCTTGTGGAATGTGCAGGATTCTCCCTGGCTATTTTCAGACATAGAGTGCTGTGCTATTCACCAGAGCCTCCATAAATGACAATCACTCTAAAACATGAATGTTTTCCTATTTATATGTCTAATTCCACAATGATTCAGCTGCATAAGGAAAGAATAGCTCAGAAGCCTTTCATTTGGTCAGATTGTCTGAAGTTCTGTACTTAAAAATATACAGCAAGCCCAATGGAAACACAGGCACATTCTTGTTGCCCGGTCAGTTTCTAAGCTCTCCAAGGAAAGATCTGTTGCGTGCACATCAAACTGCTGTCATATATCCCAATATAGAGTTTTACAAGTAGTCCAAGCACTTACAAACAGCAACAGTAGGGTAGAGTGTAACACAGAACACTGAGAACTGCTGCAAGCAGAAGAGCTGCGAAATCTTTCCTTGACATAGGAAGATAAAGAGCCTTCTCCAATTAGATGTCATCTGCTTGGCAGCATTGATCTGTCCTTGCCAGGCCCAAAGTCACAGGACTCACCTGTGCTTCGGGGAGACCTTCATTCTGTGAGAATCCCCACTGCCAGGTTAAGTCTCAGACCATGGAGATGAAGCTCTCAGGTGACAACTGTCCAAGTAGAAGTCTGTGCCTTAATATTAATTCTACTTTCAGCAGCAGCTCAGCAAGGGGAGTCTTTCAGCAAGGTGGAGTCTACACTAAACTGGATCCCCAAAATGGTGCAGAGCCTTCTTCGACTCAGCTCCACCCATGCTCTTCTATCTTCTCCACTGCTGAAGTGAGGTACAAAGATGGCATCCCAAATGGAGTGGGGAGCATGAGCCTTATTACAGTCACTACCTCAAAGAAAATCATTAAAAGCTCATATAAATAAGACACTACTGCATCGAAAATAATATGAAGTGGGTTGAGAAATTAAGAAAACGGTTGAGAGAAGTTCAGCTAGCAATTTGTTCACTGCTGAAGGCAGAAAATTCCATGGCCTGAGCTGCAGCATGGTCCTTAGTCCCCAAGCCTATCGAAAGAGAACACTGGTCCACCTCCAAAATCAACACTAATGGAGCGCACATCAGATACAGTGGAGCAAGATACACGTGACTTAATTTCTGAAATAAGAAAGATGAATCTAGTTTTAATTTTTAAGATTTTCATCGTACATTAGAAGTGCCTCTGGTCAGCTACTTCAGCCACTGAGAAAACGTCACCGCAAGAATGCACCTGCCAGGACATGTTTGTACCAGCTGTGTTCCAAACGGCAAAAAGAGAAAAAAGATTTAGACAGATCAAATAAATCTAAAATGTCTGAATGGGGAGTAAATATATCAATATGCTTACTACTCTTCCTCTAAAACAGCTCCAAAAGGTAGCAAAAGCCAGAAGGGGAGAAAGAATCACACACAGAATGAAGGACAACAAGAAACAATAAACTGCATGTAATAAAACCTAAAACAGAACCGTTTGCATTTAGACGGACCTAGGAGTTCCATGATGCAGCCTGACTGATCATATCGAACAGAAATGAACAGCCCAGGAACACAAATAACACGCCACTCAGCAGGATTAGGAAGCAAATTAGTCACAGCCTTTGTTTGCGTTGTCATCCTTCTCCTCACTGGTAGAATACCATTTCTAACAGTGCTTTTGCAAGCTTTAGAAGCAAGCTTCTTTGTATTTCTTACACTGTAGCTCAGTTAAGATAATTAAAGAATAAGGGGTGGATTAACTACTTGACAGTAATTGGGAAACACCTCAGGATACAAGTTCTATCCTTCCAAGAAAAAGGGTTAGAATTAAGATAGCTGCCTTTCATAGGGCTGAAAGATCAATACCAGACCCCGTGGCAAATTAATAGTATGTGTAATAAATGAAAAGAGATTGCTGCTAGACCTCTGGGAAGTGTCACAGGGAGAAGAATCTAGGGATTCAAAATGGCTGCAGGCCATACTGTACCACCTCCCTCACCTCACTGTGGAAGAGAATTAAATATAAGAACAGCCAGATTAACTTAAATGTATGGCATCTCTGAAGTTCCACAGACAAGACATGAATTTTGCACAAGATACCTGTACAAGGCAGAGTGAATTCCACAGAAGTCCTTGGGGTGAGGGGAGTACAAGAGATGAGAGTAGAAATTTCTCTGAAGAGCTAATAGGTCACAGGAAACACAAGGAGTGAAGAGATTTCAGAGTTAAACAATTTTCTGTAGAGATGATACAAGGGAGCACATACAAGAGATGTGACTGACGGCGAAACCCAGAACAGTGATGCTGCATCCCATTAGAAAGCACTGGAAGAACGTACGCATCTAGAAAGTAAGCACGTGAGAAATTAGTAATGAAAATTTGTATAACTGAGTTCCTGAATTCAAAATATTTTAAAGATACCCAAGACTTCTCATACTAAAAGATTAAAGCTTAGTTTATTCAAAGATAAAAAGAAAAGAAGAAAAGTATCTTCATTGCACTATTTTTTCCTACTGAATGAAGAGCCTTTGAAATCCTTCAGTTTTGCCAGCAGAAATTTCTTCTCAGGAAGAGGTGGTTGCAGCACCAGATCCACGGAGCTGCAGTTCACAGTCCTCAGGAACTTCCTGCTGTTATGTTTGTGCTTCCCTAAGCTTGATCACACCCACATACTACTTGCAATGCAGACTTGCTTTAGTATGCAGGGATGGCTCAAAGATACCTCAGGCATTTAAATTTGTAGTGTGGTAATGAATAAACTCTTGAACTACAGGATTTCGACCCAAATTCATATCACTGCTTCCTGCAGGAGATGGACTGCTTGGAAACATCCTTTTTCCTCCAGTACAGACCACACTGAGCTCTGAGAAGCTACAGCTACAAGTCAACATGCCTTCTCTAGGCATGGAATACTGATGCACATGCCGTTCCGTTGTACTTTCCCCCTCTCTGGTGAGCAAGGCAAAGAATCCTGCTGTCTCTATTCAATCTTCTTTTGAAAATAGCCCAGCAAAGAATTAACTAAGAAGCTCAACAATGTTTAGTGTTTCTACATTATTCCCACTACTCCTTACAAGCTCAAACTTTTGAAATAATCCTCTTTGCCTTTTATCATTGAAAAGTCTCCACTTTCAAATCTTAAGTATTGCTTCAGGCAACCCTCTCTGCCAAGTCTTAACAGGTTAAAACAGAAGTTTTTAATGGTCCCCGTTTAATAAATATCCATATTAGACAAATGTGGTGAGGAACTCCACATAAGTTAGTTTCATAAAACAGAAACTTAAAGCAGAATTTTGTTACTTGCGTAGGATACAAGGCTACTTCTACAACAGGCTTTTGCTAACATAACTGAGCTACGTGAGGTCTGCAGAACTGACATCTGAGCTAACTGTGTTGGCAGAATTTAGCAAAGGCTTTATCTCTAATGAGGACAAAAACACCACTGCTATCACATTATTTTGCCATATAGTTATTAAACTAGAACAAGCAGTAGCAGTAAATTAGGACTTCTATCCACACAAAAGGAAACCTCCTAAACAACTTTTCACATTACGCACCTACCTGACAACTACCGGGAGAAGATAAAATCCAAGGAGTTATTTAGGATCTTAAAACACACAGAATCTTATTTGAGCATCCAGCTTCTCAAAAGAGAACAAGTGTACGTCTCAATCAAACTGTTTCAAATTCAGACACAGCGTACACCCATAAAGCCTTCCAACTGTTTTGCCAAATTCAGAATTTATGGTAGTGCAACCAAGACAGACGATAGTCCTGGTTTCACTGTCTGCCAGTACTTGCTATCAAGAAGATATGAATCAAAACCTAATACATATTTTAGAGTTACATAAAGATGTGAGTGAAGCACCACAGCAAGATTTTTCTAGTTTTTTTTCCCTCCCTTCTTTATTACATCTTTCACCCATGAGTTATGCTGTTCTCCTGACAGCCCACATCATCCAAACTACACTATGCTATCCAGAGACTTAGAGCAAAGGACAGAACTCTACAGAATTATTGGTACTTCCTCCCATGTACCGTGTTTATTTTGTAAATTAGGCATTGTATTTTAACAGCTGCCTACTTTGAGTTTATTGCAAGTGGAAAAAAAGCAACCACAAATCTATTGCTGTCAAATAGGTGAACGTATTTCAAACCTGAAAACTTTATGTACGCAAATCATCTACCACAAATATAGATTAAAAAATGAACTTATTTGTAACTACAGAACACTTTGTCCACCAAAATAGCATCATATGATGGAGATGTATAAAAAAACACCCACATCTGACTACAAGGTTTAAATGTTGATTTCCTTACATAGCATCTATTCTGACGCAACAGAGTCAGCAGACCGCAACAGGCAAGGATGAGGAGGTAAGACTTCTTTTGCCGCATCTCAAACTGGCTGCAGCAGATGCCTTTTTTTAGTCCTTGGAAGATTGATGATTCCATTATTTGTAGTACTCAGCAATAAATCTCTGAGTTTAGGCTAAAGTGAGCACTTTTCCCTACTTTACGTCTTCCATTACACTGTTATTCATCATGTTTAATCATTCATTTACCTCTGACTGCTACTGCACTTGGGGAGGACTGGCACATTATTGATTTTTGACTTTTACCCTTTAGAAGCTGGGCAAAGGGCTTCTCAGCTGCTTAATCAAAAGTGACATGGCCAGGGCAGGGGAGCTGCAGACCTTGGGAAACAGCAGCTAAACAACGTGCCAAGTTATGATGAAATGAAATTAAGAGTCAACAAAGAAAGCAAATTATAATAAACTGAAAATTAAAGTGGATACCCCCAGGAGACCACAGAGTACAAAGCACTTCTCTGCCTAGTAAAAAACATTTCTGGGAAAGAGAAGACTAAGATTAAGCAGGATGATTTACCACTTCAAATTCCCACAAAAAGAAAAATACGGAGCCATGCTCTGTTACAGGGGTGTCAGATAAAGTAATTTTGTTGAAGTATATTCTGAGTCGCTTATAAACCTTTTTCCTCAAACAGAGCGTCTGTTCAGCACCCCACTAGCAAACGTGCATCGTGAGTAACACACAGTAAAAATATTTTGATAGCTGGTTTATTGCCTGATTACCAAAAACAAAACAAAACACCACCAAAATCCAAGACAAAGTCAGAGAAGTCTCTTCAAACCCTGAAAAAACCTTGCAGATAAAGCCTTAACTTTTGCTACAAGATACAACAATTTTTGCAGTAAGCTATAAACTTTCTACAGGGACACGTAGAGGGGGAAATTCTACAGTGACAGGATGAGGGGAAAAGGCTTTAAACTGGAAGAAGGTAGATTTAGACAGGCTATTAGGAAGAAATTCTTTTCTGTGAGGCACTGGGACAGAGTGCCCAGTGAGGTTGTGGATGCCCCCCTCCCTGAAGGCCTTCAAGGCTGTGCTGGATGGGGCTGTGAGCAGCCTGGTATGGAGGGAGGTGTCCCTACCTGCAGCAGGGGGTTGAAAGGAGATGACCTTAGAGGTCCCTTCCAAGCCAATCAATTCTATGATTGTATGAAATATAGTCATCTTCCAATTAACAGCATACTAATGCTGGTTTTACTTTTCAGACAAAGCACTCAAAAAAAAAAAAAAAAAAAGAGTAACAAGGTTACTGTAGGTTAGCTAGACAATTAATTGTGTAGCTTTTTGTATAACAGTTATGTGTAAGTTCTCTCCTTAGAGAGGAGGAAAATAAAGTGTAAGAACTTGGCATCTGTTTCTGCAGCCCTCGATAACGTTACCATTCTTTATGTCCTACATTATGCCTAATTCCTCTAATCTTAGTTAGAATATTGTGCCTCAGCAACACAGCAAAACAAAAACATTTTTTTAAATGTACATTAATCCCCTTTTGTCCACTTGTTCCACACTCATAAAACAAACAAACAAAAAACAGTAATAAAAATGAAAGGAATTGAAGTAGTGGTTATCTCTAAATAATTATTTCACTAAATATATCACGGTATCATTATATCACTAAATAATTATTTTACCCTTCTCCACTGTGGGTTTTGCAAATAATCTCAGCAAAGACACAGAAAGAAACCTCTGTATGTTACACAGTGGTCACAGTAAGGTAAATAAGCACAGGTCTATCCACAATAATGAGACAGTAGTGTAAGTCACGCTGACCAGCTTCTGTTCACATGAAAGCAATCTGACCACATTATTTCCCTTGAAAGACATTATCCATCAGCTACCAATCCTCAAGCAAACTTATATCATTATTATATCACCTTATCCGACTTCTAGATTATATCACCTTTACTGACTTTGTTTTTACAGTAAGATCCCCAACTGATTATCCCATGTTTCAGATATCCATAGCCACATAAATGCAACCACGCTCACACCTGCAACCCCCACACCCACAGATAATTCAGAATTGCTGGGAAAAAAAAGCCATCACAACAAGCAAGTCTTTAAGTGAAATTCTTGTTTTACAGACAATGGAACTAAACCAAGCTCTTTAACAAACTTAGATTACTGTTTAACTGATGAACTTCTGTCACTACAGGGCATATACAAGAGGCTACCTTACAGCTAAGCGTTGTAACAACAGAGCAAATTTTACTTCCCGTGTCTCTCCCACAGGTAACGTCAATACCAAAAGGTAAGGAAGGACAGACGTGGGGACTGTAGGAAGATGAGTGAAGGAAACTGCCAAAACCATCCCAAATATTCAGCAAAAAGATCGTTGGCTGGAATAAACATGCACTGTTTCAGTGAAGTGATGTAAACAAAGCCATGACAGTCAAAAACACCTGAAGGACTTTGGATGTGCACCTGCTCTTTTACAACACAGCACCGTCCCCATCTCGTCATGCAAAGAGCACTGCAAATTTTCAAGTTGGATGTATTTAATCATGTGAGATTGGAGCACACAAGGTGTATCATACACTGTATGACTGAGATCTGGCCCAATGGATCCAGGAAAAGCAGTTTCCTGCATAGCGAGACTATTGCAGGGGAACTATTGTTTCCTAGCTATGTTAATTGAATGGAGATCATAGATAAACTCTTCATGAAACTAAAGTTTGTCTTTTAAAATGTGATAGATAGAAGAAGCTCAAGAAAAGAAAATCAATAATGATGAATCTTTAAACATAGCGCACATAGGCCTACATGCATGCAAACTGCACAGGTTTTTCAGATACCCAGCCAAACAAACCCTCAGAAAGTGCGACTGCTGGGAGAAATGTGAAATTGATTTCAAGACTGTACCATGAACACCACCTACTAGTAGATTTTCAAAGCCTTGCAGTTTTGCTTGCATGTTCTCTACACTGCCAGTTCCTTACAACCCACTGCATTACAAAGTAGCTTCATAACATAGGAAAATAAACTTAGTGTTGCTGTTCCATGAACATCAACAGGATCTGCAAGCCGTTGCATGAAAACTCTTTCAACACGGGAATTATAAACATGAGGTGAAAACTCCTAGCTGTGCAAAATGCTGAAAGCATTCACGTATGGCACGCTTGCATTAATTATCAATTCAGAAATTTTTTCATGTTTTTTCCAATGTACAAACTACAATAACACAGCACAATGCATGTATTTATAGGAGCGTAAGGTGTCCTGGCAGACCAGAACAATTCTGAGCCCCCTTTGCTGGGATAAATCACATCCAGTCACTCCAAGGACAGCATGTGCAAAACTGTTCAGTCTTCTACAAAATTCAGCAACGTCAAACCACCAGAAAAGGTCCAAAGAGTCAATAATATATTGCTTACTTTGCCTGAGCCTGGAGGAGCTTTGTAGTACTTGCAGTATTGCTATTCCTGTAAAAGCCTGTCTTCAACAGAACCATCAGCATCCCTTAACTGCTATCAGAATCATGTTTTCAGAGAACTTTACTAAGCGTACATATTTTTTACAAAGACCTTATTTGACATTTCTTTCTTCTTAGATAATATTATTTATATCAACTGTGAGCAGTAGGGCCTCCTGTTTACTGAAATGGAAATGCAATGCCTGATATCTGTGACAGACAACCATCCCGACAGGCATCAGGAAAGCTGAGCGTTACCTATCAACCTCACTTCAATCAAGTCACTTAATGAGCTCTCCCAGATTGTGTCTGGGCAGTCAGATGAGCTCACAGTGATGCTGTGACCAACTACAATACAAAAGTTTTGAGACGTGCCAGAGAAGGGAAAAGCAGCTCCACAACTGACCGCAGCTTGAATGTAAGAACACAGTTCACCAAATACTGAAAAACAGCACATTCTGTATTATTTTTTTTTATTCCTTGAGTTTTAAAAAAAAAGATTAATATTTCTCAAGGATCACTATAGCATGTTTCCATCATTTAGACATGTCTTTAAAACAACAACAACAACACCATACAAACAAACAAAACGAAAACAACCCACTTTCCTTCATCTTAATAATCCTATCAGTTCACATACGGTGAGGTTTAAAGCTCCGGAAACTGAGACTGTTTCTAATGCTACTTTCCTGATACTGCATGGCAAAGCACTTCTTTTACTGCAATCAGATCTTGTGGAATACTCTATGCTGCAATAACAGAACTGATACATCCCTATCACATGTATTAATTTGAGTAAGTCTAAGTAAAATGCTCAACGCTTACAACTACCAGCAGTAGCAAACCTCAATAAAACCAGTTCAAACTGGACTGACAGTTTGTACAAAAAGCCTTACCTTTTAGTATAAAGCATCTTTTCTCCTTTTTGTAATTTAAAGTTGCATTTCAGAAAATCTAAGCTGAAGGAGCAGGTTGAAACACAGCCGAGTCGGTGAGTACGTATTTCCTTTCTAAGTTGGCCACAGTGGACTTTGTTGTTGTTACTTTTTGCAAGACTACACCACTACTGTCCCTGTGACACATGGGATGGACATTTGTGACTCACCAAATGCTAATTATGAACCTATCCTGGACAAAGCTCTCAGATTCCTCAGCACAGCCAAGGTTTCTGATGATTGCTTTGCAAGTATTGCTTTGTAGCTTGGCTCAGATAGCAGAAGCCTGTCCAGCATTCACACTGCTAAAAGCATTGGCAAGTATCAGTTATGTGCAACTCTGCTCTCAACAATATGACAAATCCCAGGACAATACCTGAATATTCCCACATTTGCTCACAACTGCCTGTAGAAGGAAAGGTGGGGAACCTCACGCACAGCAACAAGAGTATGCTTTTTTAGGCAAAACAGCCACTTGGGTTTATGGCCTGTGGCTTGTTGTCCTATGGAAAATAACCCATTACTGTCACCTTTATTCTATTTATTACATTGTTATGCTACACAGCCAACATCTACATGGCTGAACACACAAATAGTGCTTCACTGAGCCTCCAGAGCTGCTGTGCTCCAGACAAACTTTCTTCAGCATTATCCGGCTTAATTCTTTGTTTCCTTTTTGCTTACCTAATTAATATCTTTTACTCAACATCAAACACAATTTGAAAAGCAAGAGCCAAACCTATTAGCCTATATGACTTAAAAATGAATATTCACCATTCTGGTTCAATTCTAATGATTGGCATGATTATAGCTCCCAGCAAATAAGTTCCTAGCACAGCCTGATAGTTTGAAAAGAGCAGCAGCAAAATTAATGGAAGCCAGGCATGGAATAATGGAAGCTTGTTAGTTACTTAGACCCCAGAGACCTTGAATTCCACAGTTTCTGGTTGGCATCGTGCACTGAATCATAGAAACATCCAGAGAGAACAAAACTGATGAAGCACTGCATTGCACTGCACTCACTCAGACTACCAAGTGGTTAATTCAAACCAGCACAGAGTTTTGAGAATATAACAGATAAGCAAAGCATCTAAAGCCAAAATAATAGAGTGCTGGATATAATAAAGCAGACACACTTCAGTGGCAGTGCAGTTGATTATCCTTGGAGCAAGTAAACTCTATTAGCACACTGAACACAGAGATAACACCAGAGATGGCAGGAGAACAGCTGTCTTAGACAATAGTTTTAAACCACAGGTTGAAGACTAAATAACCAAATGCATGGTGCATCTGCTTCTCAGTGCCCACAAGGATACTAACTGGGCAAAAACATTTATTTACACCAACAGGTACACAGACAGCCTCATAACATACTAATGGAGCAACTAATGTGTAGGTGGCTGCTGCTGGAGAAGATGCAGCTGTATATTTGTATTGCTTTTGCAGTGGCTACATATACATGCTTTACTTCAGATCACTTGCATTCTGATCCAGACTCTGGCATGCAGCTTGGAAAAGGAAAAAAAGAAAGCTCATTTTGGCAACAGGAGGCTTTCCTGAAAGCACAGTAACTGAACTCTGACACTGCTCAGCTTCTCTGAATCAACAGAGGCCATTCAACACAGCATCTGCACAGCAAAGCTAATCACATTCAGTGTTTAAACTTTGGGGTAAAGGGTGAGATGAATTAGGAATCTGAATTCTTAGCAAGTTGAATAGGAAAGCATTGCTAGGTTTTGAAAAAGTAAAAAAAGAAAAGAAACTTTCCAAAGATCTTTTCAACAAGCAAAATTGAGATACTTACTTTGGATTTCTAAATCTCTGCCTGGTATACAAACACTCTTTCATTAGATGTCAAAACAAATACATTGCTGTCCTAACACCTCCAATATTTAAAGTTTACTTTGTTTTGGGAATCAGTTATTAAAACTTCTCTCTCAGTGAAAGCACTTCCTTTTCACATTTACAGAACCATAAATGAACTATTTTATAAAACAAGCAGCATTTCCAATAAGGTAAATTATCTGAGATAGGTAAATCACTGAAACTCACTGACAAGAAGGTTTGTGAATAATTAAGTAGCTGATATACAGCTGCAGTACCACGAGCCTCTTACTCAGACTGCCATATATCTCAGCATGACACAGGCAACACTTTGTTTCTGTAGTATAAAGAGACTCTTAATTAAATCTTCATTCTTCAACGTACCGAGATTTATCCTTCTCTTTATGAGCTCAGATTATATTTAATGCTGAGAAATGCTGATCTGTGGGGTTTTTTTGTTTTGCTTTTTTTTGTGCTTAAATTCATCAGATTGTTGAGGGAATTTCCTTACTTTGTTTCCAACTTCTTTATTTCTATTAAAAAAATGATCAGTTTTTTACTTTTAAAGTGCACTCCTCCAGCCTTCAGAGCAGTCATGAATATTAACACATGAAAATTTTCCCTTTTAATATATTGTTTAGTATGTTGGGAGTGATCTTCACCCGAAGTTAAAAAATTCAACATAACTGCCCATGTCTTAATGACCTCAGGCTATGAATACAATTGTTGGTCTTTGCACACTGTCTGTCACCTTCTGTGCTTGGGTATTGACATTGCATCTCTTTTAGGTTCTTTGCAGACTCTTAATGACTATGCCAATTAATAATGCATCATTCTCTCTCCTCTAGCTAATTTTAATTGCTGTAATTTACGTCTCTAGACAATTCTTGCACTACAGATGTAATCTATACCACTGTGACTGAGTTTGAAGATCACACTCTCAAGGTCCCTAGCAGATAAACAACACAATTTCAAGTTCATAGACATCATCTACAATTGACAACAATTACTGTTCAAGGAAACAAGTCATGACATTACAGGTAACAAATAGCTCCTTTTTATGTTCTGGAGCAGAGTGGACCTCACTGTCAGATCTCTGACAATTAATTACAGCTCCACAGACAGAGCTTTACTGAGAGACCCAGATACTTTGACAGAGAAAAATCCACCCCAAATTAGCAAAGATCAAGGTTCTGCAGTTCTTCACAGATACAAGTCTCTACAGCTACAGTCGCAGAAACACAGGAAAAACATATTCAGGGAGGTATTAGATTGTGGCATAAATACCCTTAATTCCTCACCTACAAGCCTGAGACAATGCATATAAAAATCATCAGCCTGTATTGAAACGTGATAGCAACACACATTTGTGCAACTTAAATGATGCAGGAAAACTAAATACCAAACTAATTTCTACTTAATTCTACCGGCAACCCAAAACTGAGATACAGCTGTGAAGCACTTACCTATACCAGATTACTTAGTCCATCCCCCTGTCAGTATTAAAGATGCTTCACAAATCACATTCTAGCGTTTTCACTTACTAAAGCTTGATCCACAGCCCTGATAAGCTCTTGTTGTTGTTGTTTTTTTTGTTTTTAATGTCACTGCTCAATACTTTCAGTACACCTTATCAAAATCAGACTCATCCTTGTACTAGTTGTTTCCACTTTGTTCCAAGTATTTTCCAGCCCAGCACAGCACACTTCTGTTTCCCAAATAATTCTCCTCAAGCACACTGAATTGTTCATTTCTGTCTAAAGGACACAGAAGGATTAAGACAATCTGCAATCTGTATTTGGTTGCACTTAACTACTCACATAACGCTATTGCAGATTACTTGAAGACTGCCTGGGTTCAGTGCTGTAACATCAAGGAACTGAAGTACCAGGAGTTAATTTGGCATTTGTATTATTTATATAATTACTATATTTTGTAATATGACTGCCCTCAAGCACAGCAATAACCATAAGTCTGACGTAACAAATACACACCGTATTAAATAAATATCTCTTCTTTATTTATGTCTCTTCTTTAATTAATCCCTTTATTATTCACAGTATTGTTTCATAATATATGGGACCACTAAACCAACAAAAATAGAATGACAAGCAAAATTTACTGTGGCTCGCAATGCATCTATCATCATTCAACTTCCAAGTGCCTATTAATGAATTTTCAAAATAGTACACATCTTTAACTAGTCTCCAGTGAACTATATCCTTACATGCTGCCCTCAGAACTCATCTAAAATGCTCCATAAATTTACAGGCACAGATCTAACGTGTCACATTTCTTCAACCTGCTTCCTCTCTCTCCTATCAGGAGTGAGGCTCTGATTTGCTGTTAATTGTTTCTAAAAGCCAAAAAGGTGAAAGGGTGAATGAAACAGGTGGGGTGGAACAGAATTTGTGGTCCTTCAACAGCTACATCTGCTTACCTCCCTCTGGAACTTCAAAGTAACGTCCTCAGCTGCCGACATCCCCTTTCTGTGAGCAAAAAGGTAGGGAGGCTGCTGGCAAGACTCGCCTTTGTGCTTTTAAGCAGCTGCCTCACACTGGATAACAAGCCCTTCATGGAGCACCAAATAATTACACCACAACGTGAACCTGAAGTTCCCATCACTCTTCTCACAGGCTGGCCTGCAGTAGTCTTCCACAGGACAGCAAAAGCAAACAAAACAGAACAAACAAACCACAAAACTCAAGCACTAACAAAAGAGACCTCCACCTCAAAAAGCATATTTAATTGTAAATATTTGAATTAACATTTAACTATGAATGACTCCTGTTGAATGTCTGAGAAATCACAACGAGAGCTTTTCCACGGTTGATAGATTACAATGGCCACAACTTCTTGCATGTTTAACTGAGTACCTCAGAAGCACTGCACATTCAAAACAGCAAATGCATTCAGAGATGCGCACGTAAAAACTATGCTGTGAAATGCCATAAACATGCAACGTCATCTAGATGAATCAATCCCTCAAATTCCTAAGCTAGCCACAATTATTTTTATCTTAACTGTGTTGTGCCCATCTTCCCCCGCTTTGAAAAGGTGGCCATTCCAATACATGATTTGAAATAAGAAATCACAAATTATTTAGATATTCCATTGATAGTCACCACAAAAGAACTACAGCAGCTAGTAATTCTGCATTCAGGTTCACTATTGAATAGCACCTATTAAAGACAGACATCAGGACAGTGAGCAACTGCAGTTATCTGATGCAGTAAGCTCCATCTGTCCTGCATACCGTGTGAGGGAAAATAAACCTTTGCAACATGGTCACATACAATGATAATGTACTTGCAAAGGTACAAGAACAACTGAGTCCTCAACTTCACAAGCACAAAATTAACCATAAAAGGTGTGTGTTTAAGTACGTAAATACAGCAGAACCTCAACTGCTGAAACAGTTTACATTCATTCACAATCATTTCAAATTCAAAATTGTGATTTTTATAGCCATTCTAATCTCTCCACATTCAAACAACTCTCACTCCTCCATCCTTATGAGCTTCCAGGGCAACTTATCTTTACAGCAAGTAGCGAAATTTGTGACTTTTGAGAATCATATTCTGCTGCAACAGAGTCAATGAGCATACACAATTACAATGAAATTGAATCCCAGCATGCAAGAGCAGCATATTTCTAAATGGAGTAACTCCTACTTGCAAGATCATTGGCTGAAGAAAAGTCAAGGATTGAAGCCAAATGTACTGCTGCTTCCCATTAAAACTCCCTGCAAAAAGGGAGATGAAGCCAGATTCCTAGGGCAGTGGAGGAAATAATCATAATAAAGATGTCGTTCTACAGAAAGCCCCACACAATAGCAAGGACAGCAAAGCGGTGTCTCTTCATGATTTAGAATTACGCTTATAATAGGTTTCTGTCTAGTAGCTCAAATATAAACTTGTAAGTGATTTTTTCTTCCTTTCCTGCCCCATCACACTACAAAAAGTATGAAGTACATCAACCAAAGAAAACGCTTAACATTGCTTCATGTAAGAAAAAGCAAAAACAAGTTAAAAAATCCTCCTAAATCTGTGTACTCTGTTGTATTTCTTTAACTCCTGTAAGATAAAGCGCAGCTTCTACAATACTGCCAAAATCTTTGCAATAGCAAAGAAAAATCCCACATGTTCCAAATTCTTAATACTGGAGCAGCTATAAAGAAATTTGTACTCTCTATTATTAGCAGCTGCTGGTGTTATAATTTTTTTTTTTTTTTAATTAGACAGCTTTTTTTTCTTTTTACTATTTCTCATTATCCGCATTCTTAAGTACAAGGAGGCTCAAAGGCTGCACAATTACTTTCTTCAGCTACAACATAACAATTCAGGCTGAACAAAACATTCACAGTAAAACCTAAAAGTCTGGAGAGGTAAAGTTATCACATCTTTAAAGGTTACCTCGTCTTAAAGCTGTACCTTGTCTTCCGCTTCTTGCGGTGGAATTTTCTTTTACATTAAATAGAAGAACAAGGGAGTTGATCAATTTTTATGACCATATGACAGTGCTTGTTAAAAAATAAATAAATGAGAAAAAATAAAACATGGAAATCCAGCAACTAAAACACCCACAACCGTCTATACTGAATACAACTAAGATTACATTTTGTACTGAAGCACCTGAACACAGAAAATACCACACTGGCAAAATGAAAAGCACGTACATAATTTCCATAACTGGTCCATCAGGCATTCCAGCAACTCTCCCAGCATCAGTCAAAATGTTAAAATTCTCATATTCTCATGACAAGTAATCTGATTAACCACATTTTTAAGTTTCCAAGGATTGAACTTGTTGACAACAATTGACTATGTAAAAGGTACATACAGTACCAAGATGCATTCAGGCCCACAGGCAAACACACAGAATGTGATAACTGTCCATCACAAAACTGCCTTCAAGGTAAATATCACTAAATGATGAATGGGAAATAATTTAAAGGCAAGGAAATAACCAAACATCAAACTGAAATGAACAAAGTGATGCACATAGGACCCTTTGAAAGGTCTGCATCCCATGTGACACGAAGTACAGCTCGGAAAGGTACCTGTCCCAAACATTCGGAAAACAAACAGCTATCTGCACAGTGTCCTTCTATGTGCACTTCAGTTATTCTCATAACTGCTCCAATCCATGTTTTTCAGAGAATTGTTATGTTTAACTTGGGCCTCCAATAAGGAAAAAAAGAGTTTGCCAGATCTTCACACTAGCAATGGCACAACCTCCAAGACAGTTTCTTCCACCCACTGCTGGTCACTCCCCTCCATCTCCTTAAATGCATCCACGCTCACCATATCCTTCTACATTAGCATCACACTGTGAAATAGTTAGACCCATTGGTGGAAAGACAGGGCGAGGGGAGAGAGAAAAGGCAAGGGGTGTAAATAAAAAAAACATTACAGGATTTTAGAGTATTCAGAAAGAAATGAAGGAACAATGCAAAAGAAAAATGGAGCAGTATAGAACATGGAGAGTATGAACAGCTTGTCTAAACAGAAACTTCACAGAGTCGTAGGGGTTGGAAGGGACTTCCAGAGGTCATCGAGTCCAACCCCCCGGCCGAAGCAGGTTCCCTACACCAGGTCGAACAGGTAGTCGTCCAACCACACTCTGCACCGCCAATGACGACCCTCTGCGCTCTGCCAGTCAGCCAGTTCTCAACCCACCTCACTGTCCACTCATCTATCCCACACTTCATCAGCTTTGTTATAAGGATGTCTTGGGAGACAGTATCAAATGCCTTTCTGAAATCAGGTAGACTACATCCACTGCTCTCTCCCCATCCACCCAGCCAGTGACAACATCATAGAAGGCTACCAGGTTGGTCGAGCACGACCTCCGCCTGGTGAACCCATGCTGACTACTCCTGATAACCTCCTTTTCTTCCAATTGTCTGGAGATGGCATCTAGCACAAGCTGTTCCATCACCTTTCCAGGGACAGAGGTGAGGCTGACTGGCCTGTAATTACCCGGATCTTCCTTCTTGCCCTTTTTGAAGACCGGAGTGACACTGGCTATCCTCCAGTCTTCAGGCACCTCCCCCATTCTCCAAGACCTCTCAAAGATGATAGAGAGCGATTCAGCAATCACTTCTGCCAGCTCCCTCAGCATCCATGGATGCACCCCATCGGGTTCCATGGATTTACGAACACTGGTGTTGCCTGGGCGCTCATGGACCACCTCTTCCCTGACTAAAGGGAAGTCTTCCATTCCCCAGACCCTCTCACTATCCTCAGGGTCTGGGATTCCTGAGGGAGAGCTTTTTCACTGAAAACAGAAGCAAAGAAGGCATCCAGCATCTCCGCCCTCACAGCATCCCCCATTACCAGAACACCCCGCCCTCACTTAGTAGGGGACCCACATTCTCCCTAGTCTTCCTTTTACTGTTAACATACTTTAAAAAGCCTTTTTTATTATCCTTTATTACTTTTACCAGATTCAATTCCAGGTGGGCTTTAGCCTTCCTTGTCACATCCCTGCAGGCCCTGACAACATTTCTATATTCTTCCCAAGTGGTCAGACCCTTTTTCCACATTTCATGAACCTTCTTCTTCCCTTTGAGTTTGTGCATGAGCTCCTTGCTCATCCACACAGGTCTCCTGCCACCCTTTCCTGATTTCTTGCTCACAGGGATGCATCAAGCCTGAGCTTGGCAGAAGAGCTGTTTAAATGCTGACCAGCTCTCACAGGCCCCCTTACCTTCTAACATCCTCGCCCACGGGATAGCTCCAAGTAGGTCCCAGAAGAGATCAAAGTTGGCTCTCCTAAAGTCCAGGGTAGCAATCCTACTTTTTGCTTTGCTTCTTCCACTCAAAATCTTGAATTTGACCATGTTGTGATTACTACAACCCAAGCTGCCCCCAACCTTTACTTCCTTAACAAGTCCTTCCTTGTTTGTGAGAATAAGGTCCAGTAACACCCCTCCCCTTGTCGGTTCCTCCACCACCTGCATCAGAAAGTTGTCTCATACATACTGCAAGAACCATCTGGACCGCATGCACCTGGCTATGTTGCTCATTCAGCAAATATCTGGATAATTGAAGTCCCCCATAAGCACCAGCGCCTGGGACTGTGATGCTACCTTCAGAGGTAATTAGCAAAAAAAGCAGCACAGATGTTTGCTTCCCTGCACCAATAAAAGGTAAATGAACTGATCTTTAAATGGGACTTGCTTTAAGGATTCCAACCTGGCCAAAAACTCAGTTACAGCATTTATTTCAGTAATGTGTAAGAGGAAAAGCATCACTCTAATTCAAAGAATGAAGATGGGAGAAGAGAAAGTTGGACTGTATTTCAGTGACATCACACTTGTGGCACATACTACCAGACTTCCAGGGCCATGGTTTCATATTTGATCCAGAGGTCTTGAAAGTACATATAAAAAGACTCAGTATGCCACATAGGAAGGAGAGATTTACTTAAATTTATGGCAAATGTGGCATGGTCAGACAATTACATACTAGCAGATATTAACATCTTAGAAGAACAGCGGAGGTACAAACCTGGGCGTTTCAGAGATCAGAGGGCATTTTAGTACTGCCTGATTGAGAAGCTGAGGTATCAATGACCTCTGTTCAGAATTTTTAAAGACCTTTTTTGCACACACAAAAAGAAACTTTGATCTCAATTCCTCAGGCAAAGCTACTCATCAGTAAACAATCTTTGAACATATCCACAAATCTCCTCACAGAGTAAACAAATTGAGTGAATATTAAGTGCCGCAGAGACTAGGTAATTAACACTGTGCAAGAGTGTTTTATACTCACAAGGTCAGCAACTGGTCTTCTGCAGAGAGATACAGAGGTAAGTAAGCAAGTTTTCCAGTATCAGCAGCTGTAAAATATTATCATGAACTAATCAGAAAGTGATTCACTAGGGTGAAGCATTTTGCTTGTATTTACACATAACCAGATATATTCACTCTTTTCAATGTAAATAAACAAAAAGTTTTTAAAATCAGACTTCAGCATCTGAAGGCAAATATCTTAGTTTGAGGTATCCTCCAAAGAGGCAGCACAGCAGCATTGGTGTATTTCCCCATCTAAGGTATTGATTTATTCAGGCCTTGACAAATGCCACCCATTAAGCTACTAACAGCACTTTGTACGCTGCGGGAAGGGCTTCCTGCAAACACCAACTAGCAGTGGTTAAATGCTGGTACGACAGACTTTCTGGGGAAAAGCATCAGGTAAAGAACAGACACCACTGAAGAAACCAGACCATTTTGTCAAAACTCTCCTCAAGTAATCCTATTTCTTTGCTGCAGTACTTTTAGGAAAAGCCGCTCTCAACTTTGGCCTCTCAGCAATTCTTTTCTCCTTGCAAACACTGAAGTGTTGTTCTCTCTCCACCAATGCACAGAACATGTTAGTCCTGCCACATTTTCCACAAAAAAATTGCCCTGCTGGTATTAAACAGAAACTGATAGAAACTGCCCATTTTCAAGTTCTTCTACTACTAGTGCTGAACAGGCATTATGTTTAGTTGTCACGGTGCTTGGAGATGCCAGAAAGAATTCAAATCTTGCTGAACCTGTAACTAAAACACTTCAAGAGACCAACAAATATCCCTCGCCAGGACAGCTGGCAATCTCTCTTTTGGACATGTGCAGTCTGGCAGGCTTTGTGCAGCACTGGCAAATGCCAATAGCACATTTTCTTTAAATCAGGAAGTCTGTTCCAAACACATTTTTTTTAATATACCGTATGACTCTTCGGTAGTAGAATAATCAGCAGACTTGTTACTGGGGTGGAGTTTTCCATCTTAACAGCAATAGAAAAAAAATACAGGGAGTCAATTGTGATGCTTCTAGTTGAAGCACTGCATGAATAGACTTGAGGAAAGCAGAATTAAGCCCCATTAGGACACCGATACTGCAAATATATCTCCAAACACAGACACTGCAATTGTAGTTAATTCTCAGACAGCCTCATTTTCTTATGTGCTGAAAACTCAAACACCCTGATAGGAAAGCAGAGTTCTAAGCAGTCAACACAAAAGCAAAACCCCACACTATTAAACACATGGTCACAGAAGCAACTGATACGTAATTTTAATCTGCTGTGGTTTGGTTTTTCAATATAAATCAAGTCTTATTAAGAGTGAGTTACTTAAGACCTACAATTTTTGAACATGCATTAAGTTACAAAAGGTGATACTTTCCTAGTGTTATTAGTTGCACTCCAGAAGTAATAGCTTAACCTTGCACAAATTGAGCGTTGCTTGATGGGACAGAAGGCTTAAAAATTAGCACTGAGTTAAGAAAGCAAAGGTAATACAGCTAACTATGATACAAATCCCAGCTATTCACATGTCTTAAAGCTTGCATGATAAACTGAGAATTCTCTCAGTTACAAGTCATATAGTAGAGTCAATTACTTGATTTGAGTTCGTTTAAAAACAAACTAAGTAACTACATACAAATCTCACTTATGCAAGTGGATTTTTTTCTTCTTGATAAATAGGTGGGACTACAGTTAATGAACAGAGTTATTGAACTACCTTCTACTGGAAACAATATCTTATAGTTGAATTCATTATGCATTTGTTAGGGAGGGTACAAAAAGAGTTGTAAAAGCTCTGACATTTTTTGACATTGTTTGGAGTTGATGATTTTAAAGGTCTTTTCCATTCAAAACGATTCCATGATTTTCAGATAAGTAGTGTGTTATTTTATAGAAGACTACAAGTTTCCCTTTATGTTCCTGGCTAGAGCAGATCTGCTAATATCTTATAAAAATATATTGGAAACGAGCCATAGGAACCTCTTCACACTTCAGGCACTTCATGGATCCTATTTCACGGCTCATTCAAAAGGAAGATTAGAAGGACTTTTTCAATTTCATATATTAAATGGTTTAATTCACAAGGGATTCATGTCAACTTAAGTATCCAAAAATAGCACACTTCCTGTCTAAATTCAATTTTGTCATCCCAATTAAGCCATGCTGCACCTGCAGTCACCCTCTGACATTGCTCCTCTGTGTTTTGGAGCATAACCTCTACACCTCTACAAGCAGGCAACTACTCAGCCTGGATCTTTAAGCTCAAGTCCCGTTTTCTATTAAAATAATAAACGCACAATTAACTCATCAATATGATGTCCACTGAGAGAAGAAACCTCAAAAAAAAAAAAAAATCCCAAAGAAACTTATCTTAATCAGTTGAAAGAATTGGGGGATGTTTTCTTTCAAGTATGTACAGAAAGTGTTTGCCATGAATAAGCTAATAATGAATAACA
The DNA here is from genome assembly GCA_030625065.1 of Alectoris magna. Lineage (NCBI taxonomy): Eukaryota > Metazoa > Chordata > Aves > Galliformes > Phasianidae > Alectoris > Alectoris magna. Next base: position 7,967,260 of record CM060576.1, on the reverse strand, counting down.
AAGTTTCCATGGGAAAAAAATTATACTGAATTTTGTTGAGCTTTGAAGCTTTTTCTCTTATCCTTGTGACAAATACCATATGACATTCAGTAAGTAAGAGCTTTGATATCCACTTCACCTCCCAAATGCTCTTCTGACCTCAACATTATGCTGATAGCTCTGGTGCCTTGACACGATCACAAGATGGACCAGCATAACTAAAACCCACAATAATTAAACATCATGCTAGGCATCTTTCCTCAACATTCAGAGGAATAAGAACCACTTCACAGCCAAATTCCAGTTTTCATTTTATTCTTGGTTTTAACATGGGTACCTGGAGAATTTTATAAGCAATAAGGTAAACTGTACTCAGCTACATCTCACACTAGTAAAAAATACATCATTCATTGACTGGCTAATACATTCTATTTATAATTTTTGTCCAGCAATTATGTTTTTCACTATTTACACAGCTGTTACTATAGTAAATCACTGCAGGAGGCAAACATAAGGCAATACATTTGATTCAAATTTTACACTTTGATCTGAGTAAGGCAGGGATAGGCTGCTGCTGAGTTGTCCCAAGAGAAAAGCAAAGAGCAAACTCAGGCTTCTTATGATTCATCATTCCCTGATCAGCAAACGTGGCAGACTTCATAACAACCTGTAACTGCAGGGCTGTAACATGTTTGGGGTTTTGTTTGTTTGATTCTTTCTTATATGCTCAATAGCAAAAATGCCTTAGGAGGAGCTAAGTGACAGGTCTACTTCGTTGGTGAGACATGCTGCCTGACTGCGCTGATAAGATTAGATGGCAATGCAGCCCAGTGATACATTAGCATCAGAAACGAGCCCCGAATCCGAGCAGAGCTCCATAGCATAAGCTGTGTTTCTACTGTCTTGCCCCATGTCACCTAAAGCTCTAAACTCCCCAAAGCAAGAAGCTGCTCATGATTAATATTTGTTTACATGGAGGAATATGGTGCCAAAAAAAAAAAAAAAAAAAAAAAAAAAGGCAAGGTGGGAGGTAAGGAGTTCAGCTGCTAACGTGATTTGCTGCTTCCTCAACCAAGCAAGTTCGCTCAGCACCCATCCACACTTCCAGCATTGCATTGGCATTGCAAGGCACCTCCAGCTACGTTTTCACTCAGCCAAGATAACAGAGACTGGCTATGGGTTCCAGTTGGTATTCGCAGATAAGAAAAAAATTACACACATAAAATGATAACTCACCTCCATGTGATTTAACAGCTTAGCTAAAAGAAAAAGAATGAGAAACTAAAGCTTATGCTACTTGTCAGGCTGGGATATAAATAAAAAATAAACAGTGGGTGACAGCACAAGTCCTTTAATAAGACTGTTAAATGCTTTTAAATTTCAGATTAAAATAGCTTGCGTCTTAAAATGAGCAAGATTTACCTCTGCAGTAGACAATGTAGTTAATGTTCCAGTATCACTGTGAAATTGAAGTGAAAAGCCTATTATGCCATTGCAGTACAAAAGTCACAGATGATCACAGCCATTTGTTTTCTGTACATTAGTTCTGTAAGTCAGGAAAAAAAAAATGCTATGAAAGTTTTATACCTTGACAATGAAAATACTAGTTCATTAATTTTATACAAATAGCACAATTGCATTAATGCCATATTATAATTATTGCCCAAATGTAAATAGCTATTGGGTGATGATGGAGTAAACATCCAAAGTAGATTCCAACCTCTTCCATGCCGTGAGACAGAACTAGGCTGCTTCCAAGAAGCTCTCTCTTTTCTAGACATAAGAGCAAGGAAATCCTGGCTAGAACTCACTTCCAAACTTGCAATGTTTCAGAAACCCTACTAATTTTTGCCCACCTTCATACAGCATTCCAAGTTTCTGCATGCTTTGCAAACAGACTTTGTACTAAGAAAATCATATTGCTATGACTCTGGATTCCAAATTTCAGATCCAGAAGAGACGTAAAAGGTAACATATAAAACTGCCCAGCAGAAAATAACCAAGTAGCAGAGATCAGTCTTCATCCCTCACAATATGACATTCAGGAAATAGAGAATGGAAGATGGGTAGGAAAAGCCCTCCTCTCAGAAATGTAACAGGTTTTACAGTTGCTTATACATTCTCACAAACTTGTTGCACTGTTTCCAAGGGGCAGCTGTAAACCTTTCATCTTGTTTCCCCAGGACATTCTCAGCATCAGTTAATCCTTCAGCATCAGAACTAAGATACTTCTGAGAATCAAAAATCTCCCTCAGACTTGGAATGACACAATTTGTGTAATTCTCAGTGTTCATCTACAGAATCATTTCAATAGTGAAAGTATGAGTGCGAGCAGAGGGACATCACTGTAAACTGGCAAGGTTAAGATAATGTCCTGCTTCTTGCAGACGGAATGGCACTACTGGCAGAATCCAATTACTGTGTGAAACTTGAATTACTTTTGGTAATTTGGGTGCTACATCACACTCATGAAGAGGGTACATGAGCTTTGCCATTGTTTTCAGTTTTTATTGTCTGTGGATTCTTCAGAGGGGACAAAGTTACTTCTACTGTGGAGTAACACAACTAGCACCAAACCGTCTTGCAATCTTTGAGAAGGTAATGGCAAACAGGACTGGTGGCTATGCAGATGTTCTTCTTTCCCAATCATTTTTATTCTGAAGTTACATACATAACTCATGTCTCAAATGGCATTTGAAGGTCTTCCTAAATCCAAGAATCTTCCTCCTACAACAGAAGTTATTTCCAAAACCCTCAGTACAGAAACTGAAAGATAAGGACATGATAATACTTAGAACTCTTCATGGGAAGTACATGTAAGCCTAAAGGCTTGAAAGTCTAGACTTCTTCTCATTGTAGGCCTAATTAGAGACATTAAGAAAACAAAAACAATTAATAGCTACAACAAAAGATGTATTCAGACTCCACACTGGAGAAATACTCACCTATGGAATAAAAAAGAACTAATATTCTGTAGAATTTCAAAATGAGTCTGAACTTCAAAATCCACGGGTAAAACACCCTGAGGAATACAGTGCACAACACGTGCACATCCTTCAACTCTGCAGTATATAGTGAAAAAAGAATTTAGAAATGAAGAAAACAAAATAAGATGGCTACTCTTCTTTTTAATGTTTTATCACTAAGTAAGACTATCCGGTCATTCCTGCAACCGAGACATCTCTGATGAAAGTGAATGCTGCAAATGACCCATGAAGGCTAAGCACACATCACTGGTCCTACCTATAGGAATTGTAGCTAGTGTAGGACAAGGTGGAAAAAGATAGTCTTCCCAGATTAATAGCTGCTTTGGGAAAACAAATGTAGCTACAAAAACTGCAGAAAATCTATTTTGTTTTAGTGAAGGAATTTAAATAAGACACGATAAAGCAATAAAATTTTTGTAATGATAATTGAGAATTAGACAGAAAAATGTTTTACGCAACCAATGTTTCATTAACTAAATTTCAGTTTGCATTTAAAATACAGAAATTAAACAATGCAATTTATTAAGATTAATAAAGCTGAGGCTTCCTGTGATTTTATTCACATGCAAAGGTCTTCATCACAGGTAAGTTCTGAAGACTGCAACTACTAACATTCAAAGAGTGTTAATGTAATAAAGTTCTGTCCTCTTACTTCATGAGTTTTCAGAGAGATGCTTTCTTTTCCATCTTTGAAGACACATAAAATGTGCTTTTGCATTAAAGTGAAATGATTGAAGCTTTTAGGCTGTTCTTCCAAAAGTTACAGAAGACACATCACAGATTGTGATCAGAGATAAGCCTGTCATACGTTAAACTGATCACAACTAGCATCAATTCATACACTGAAGAATTTTGATAAGAACGCTGAATAACTGCACATCTAATAACAGACTAGAAAAATTGCTGCACAAAAGTTTTATTATTTAAAATATTTGACTGCAAGAGAAAGTCAATGAAAGCATTTGAAGTGTACTAAGTAGCTACTCCTCCACTTTGGTTTAGCCAAAAACACAAACTATTTCTTGCCATTTCTTTCCTACCACCACTTAAGTAGCAGTCTGCAGGCACAGAGTAGAGGAGAGAACAGTAGGTTTATCGTAATATTCTCTCCCAGGCATCACAGCCTGTTGCAATAAAAGATTCTAAATGCTAAACCTTCAAAAAATTACTGTAAGAAAGAACTGTCGATATGGCTAACTGCAACCACAAACTTCCTCATTTATATCTGTTTTGTGCCTCTCTCAGTGACCATCTGTAATCAGAATAATGTTCCACAACTGTTTGTCTTGACTTCGAGGCAAACCTTTGAATGACCTCATTTTTCATCTCTCCAAATGTACAGAAGTTATGCAGTGTAGTACAGCCATACTTCTTTCCCTATATTTGAAATCAGTCGCTATAGAATTCCAAAATAAACGTCACTAAAATATCATTCATTATTAGCCCATTTTAATATTCACGAGTACTCATCAGTGAAGATTCTTCTATTCCATTCCAGATAATATCTGGAAATAACAGCCTTTAAGAACATCACACCACTAAAAGCAGGTCTACTTCCATCATATTTTTTGTCATCAGAACAGCTATCATGGTTTTCTTTTGTATTGGCAAAGATACTATTCACACTTACACCAATGATGCAAAGACATCTTAAATTATCGGTGCCACAGTTCAACAGGAGAGTATGTTTGACATCAATAAACCTAATTTACCCACAACGTAACTACCTACCCTCTACCATTACTATTTTTCTCTTACCAAGGTGTTGTTATGCCAGTCTAACAGTTTGACTGGGAAACTGACTTTATGAGAAAATTTGTCCAAGTCAGCCCATTAAAAATATAGATGTGACACGTAGGAGCAGGTAAGTATCCAGCAGGTACATAAATGGGACACGTGTGTATAATACTCAAGAATAAATACCATCTTTGAGAATATTTCTCAGGCATTTATGCCTTGTTCTGGTGGGTTGTTTTTTTTGTTGTTTGTTTTTTTAAAGCTAGTTTCTACTTAACATTCAGCTCCCTGTGATTTCATTCTAGATGCAATTCCCAGTTACACTTAATGAGGCAGAGATAATACATATTAGAATGCTAAGATAGTTTCCAACTGTTCATGATTACTTCTTCTACAAGCAGAACAAATCTGGAGTTTTGTCTTTTCTTCCCTTAGCTAAGAAGGCTACGTTTCTGATTGTGGGATCACTGACATCTGAAATATTTTAGCATTCTGCAAAGTGTGTAATAAAACCAGCTCTGGATTGACATTGATATTTAGTCCAAAATCAACTCTAGACTAAATAGTACGAGGAATCCAATATTAACAAGCATGAGGAAGTATTTGTTATAAAACATTTTATTTAGATGTCCAAGATAGGATCCTGAATTCAGCATATAGGAAATGAAATAAAAGTGAGTTTCTTCAGAAAGTTTCTTCCTACTTACTTAGGAACAAAATTAAAATAGGGAAAAAACAATATTACAGTCTGGATATATAATTTATCTGATCCAACTTTCAGTATAGGTACATTCTATGCAGTCTGTTGTCAACACGTAGTAAGTTCTGTAGATGCTACGGTTAACTCTCAATGTTTCCCTTTGTTTCCTCAGACTCCACACCATAGTTTTAGCGTATTTATTTACCCCCACAGTCACTGACAGACCATGAAGTTACTAAAGCAGTACAGATCACTGTTAGCTTTAAATCCACGGTTCTTTGATGGTGCAAGCATCTGGATATTTGTAGTAGTTTATTTCCAACAGCCTGATAAAATGCTGAAGGAGAACACTGCTTGAAAACTCTCCCTAATTCCTATCAGCTATTGACAGAGCTACGTATTACTGACTTTCCTGCACTGGTAGGAGTGGTGAAGCACCCAATTTATTTTGGAATGGCCCTGGAAGCCATTTTCTAAGGCTTAAGTTCACTACATGCTTCATTCTCTCAGTCAAGATTCCCAAAGGGCAGGTATGCACCATTTTTTCACAGAGATGATTAAAGCAGGCAAGAAGTTATCTAAAATAGTTACTGCTGAACTACGCCATGAACCCTTCACATACACTGATAAGCAGTTTAGGCACATGGACAGTTTCATCCAGCATAAGCCACAAGCTTTTTGACCACCATTATCATATCAGAAAGTCTAGACGAATTACGATCAAAAAGTTCTCTAAAATGAGGAAGCTGCCTGTTTTAACCATTATGGTTAAATAAACCAGTAAGGTTTTAGAGCACAAGACACTGTCAGCTTCTAAGAAAACTACTTTCTGATCCAGGGTCAGTGAGCGCTGTACTTGTACTGCACACTTCCCACCTGCCACATAAATACATTCTTATCAGCTATCTTGAGAAAAGGCATAGGTCATTTTCAAGAGAAGCAGATCCAGCGCTGACCTCCGAAACCTGTGACAAGCACACCAAGATACAGGAACTGTAGGTTATGAGTTCACAAAGTTTGGCAAACAGTCTAACTTGTCAGAACTGCAACCACATGCAAGAAACATCACAAAGGGAATTCACTGAGGTTGAAGCCTGACTAAACACTGAAACCCTATAAATCGTAATTTTTCAATCTACATAACAGCTTCATCTGCATGGGTTGTTGTGGTACTTAAGGATTATACTGCTGATTCAGTCAAGAAGCAATAGCATAACTTAAGAGTACTGGAGAGCTTTAGATGACCAAGCACTGGGAATGTAAATTTTCAGAGAGAGAAAAAATTTTGGAGAATAGACAAGAATTGTCTGTTTTCTATTGGCAGTTGAAAGAAAACAAACAAAAACAACAACAGAGAGAACTCAGCTCATTCCCTCCAGTTACCAAAAGAAGAACGCCTCACTCAGTGGTTCTCAGACACCCAGGAAACAAAGCCCAGGAGCACAATACAAAGAACACTGTTCATTTAGAAGGCTTCTTTCCATCAGCTGGCACCAAGTCATCTTGTATGGCACTAAGTCATCTTGTATTACCCCAAAAATACTGAGGTCCTTACAGTTGATTCGTCACTCAGGGAGGAAGTATGCTGCAATGGCGTAACAGACGTACCAGCAGGCAGACACTGATCTTAACCTTCCGCTCCCAAATTGACAAAAGAGCGCACAACAGTCCCTCTAAGCACTAAGACACCAGAACCTCTACGAAGCATGGTGAGAAAGTGGGAACGAGACTTCTTAATATTTAAATATACATATGCATAGATGTCTGTATACACACATGCATACACCCCAATTATTTATGTGGGTTTAAATGTACACATACGGGTATATGTATATATACACACACACACAGATACATATACACACAGGAAAAAAAAAGCCAAACTTTCATTCTGTGCATCTTCTCTATTTTTCTTAAGGTCAGAGAAATGGCTACTATTGTGGATTAAGATCCTTGTACATTTTATTGACTACAGCATAGGATCGTTGTAATCTTATTGCAAGAGATTTACCTTGCCCTTGAGTAATCACAGGGAACTGAAACTGAAGCACGCTGGTAGAATTCTGTATTTGTTCAACAATATTTTTTTCCATTTCTCCACTTTGACAGCCCACACTAAAACGAACCTCAAAAATGACTGTTATGAATTATAAACACCCCAATTTCCTCTATTTCTCTAGTTGAAATGGAGCACTGAGCACTTATCCTTCCAACCAGCCTTCAAGATTAATCTCAGAATAGATAATGAGAACGTACTAATCTTGTGTGGTTCAATCTCCACATTAAGCAGTCATAGTGAAGTACAACAAAATTGTAAAGATTTTAGGAAAATCTTGTACAAAGATCAAAAAATAAAATCCAGCAACCCAACTCCTAGAGACTCTGCTAGCATTTCTTTACCTGCTTGTTTTCTGTGACCTCCATATGGTGATGGAGAGCAGTTACGAAAGAACTGTTTCATGAATGGCCCTTCACGATGTCCAATATGCTATTTGCTAAGGATCATTAGTCTAGATCATCCCTGTCAAAGTCACAGCACATATACAACCCTTTAGTGCTATAGCAGATTGGTGTCAAAATAGTTCAACTTCAAAAACATTAAAAACCAGAAGATTTAACTGTCTTCCAGTCAGTTTGATTGGCATCCTTTCCTTATTCCTAATTTCTGCTATGTCACCTGAAGTTGTCAGCTAGCCAAGCATCTCAAGAATCCCACTTCTCACTGTCTACAACACCACAGTTAAAAGCTCTGCATTTTGGAAGAAAAAGCAAAGCAAAATATCTTCATAAGCTTTCAGTCATTCTTATGGATGCAGCTGTACAGTGCAGTTGTACATACTGCCATTATACTTGCTACGTAACTGCAAGGATTAGAGTGTTTTCTATAAGTCGCCAAAAATACCAGTTAATTTTGGCCCAAAGAGTCCCTCTCTGCTTTGAAACCCTCTTCTACTTTGCAAGCATAGAGTGTTCATGCTGGGTGAGTTGTGTCAGAAAAATAAACATTAAACAGAGTGAAAAATCAGAACAAAACACAGACATCTGAAGAGACTGAACTACAATACAGAGCAGGGACCTAAAGTATGTTTAGGCAAGCAAAGCAATTGAAAGCACAGTTCCGGCACATCTAACACAAAGCAATCTTGCTAGACTAATTATAGTTACTCTTTTCTTTTTTTTTTAATTACTAAAAATTATAAAGCAAGCCTAAGCTCTGTCATAAATACAGATTCACTAATTTAACAGACTACAAATGCAGTTCTATGCAAATATCACTCAAAGCCCATCATCTTGAATACTGAGTATAAAGACAGCAATAATCCACAGCAAACATCTACTAGTAGAGATTAATGGTCTACTAGCACAGAAAGACAAAGGTAAATACATCTATAGAAAAAGAACACGTTAAACTCCTGTTTTTAAGCTGCTACAGTAAGTCAAGCTATCTAAACACATGTGTATACACACATAGGTTGCATCTGACTGGATCTGTACCGGTTCCAATTCTTGATACAATTTACCTGTACCTGCATGTCTGCATGCACATAACATTCATGACAAACACCACACAAGTTTTGTGACATTAAGCTACAGTGAAGGTCTGCAGCAAAAAGAGCCATAACCTTCAGGTTGTTCATGCAGAACAATCTAAAGATAGATGTTCAGAAATCTCAGCTTCTTCCCATTAAGCAGCCTGGTTTCAACACAAGTATTTCCCAGAATATGGTCTGCATTGTTAGTACTAAACTGACCGTACATAAAGCACTCACAGGTGCAAAAAAAAAAAAAAAAAAAAAAAGCAGACATTTATGAAAAGACTTTTGATTGGTTTAATAATTAAGGAGCATTTACAAACGGTAACTGCAGACATCTATAAGCAGTGTTGCTTAAATCAAGTTCTACAGATGCGCCAACAATACCCTCTGAAACCCACTGGGACTAGAGTACTGCTAATTCAAAATGTAACCAGTTTCTCCACAGGCATTTAGAACAAGCTTTTTGTCAGTGGGATGATGAATTTCTAATCCTACCCCATCCTTCGTCCTATTTCTTGCAGATGGTAAGACAACGTGCTTCACAACAAGGTGCTTCACAACAAGGTACAATCCTTTTTCAGCCTGATTATGAGTTCAGCCAAAACACACCAATTTACTAAGATGACATCCAGAATTTATTTTTTTTTTTACACCTAGAAAATACCAGATTACACCTGTAGCATGAGGTTGTCCCTTAATTACTTCATTGTGGCTGCTACACTCACATAAAATTCTGCTATTTCTTTATTTACTAACAAATACGGCACATGTTCCACACATCTGACAAACCTCCTCTGACAAAGCACTGCCACAGCAGATCTGTCAGTCAGGAGGTATAAACGTCAGAGTTGTATCCTATTTAACATTTTGTGGTTATTCCTTCTCATTGTCATGTACCATCTTATTCTCAAACCAGAGGAAAGCTCAGCTCCTTGTCCATGTCTGCTCTTAGTACTGACAACTCCCTTTAAGGCATACAATATGCACATACGCACATCCTCTCATGTCTTCCAGAAGAAATACCCTACTCCAATCTCTGCTCTCTTCCTCTAGCCTCACACGCTCACCCCCTTTCTTTTCTCTTTTCAATATCTAATCACAAATGCTTGGCTGCCAGTCACCTTTCTTTCAGTGGTGCATCTGGGGAAAACCAACACACCAGGCCCACACAATGAACTAATTCCATTTTCTCTGTGACTACAAACAATGCCCACCTTTTTGAACTGATTAATTAGGATCTTTTCATAACAGAGTTACAGTCTCCACAAACTGCTGACAACCCAACCAGAGGCCAACTAAATAAATCATTCAAAAAGAAAGAGCTGCTTAAGCTGTAAGTGACCTGAAACAGCTGGTAAATTTTTAAATGCCCACATCCTCCTCTCAAAGCAATGAAATATTCTGTAAAGGTAAACAGTGGCTCTCCAAACCTGCTGAGCTATCAAAAGAACAGGGTTAAGAGGAAACATGGGAAGTGGGAATCAGCAGGAATAATTAATTTTTCTTGAAGGACTGAAACAGTGCCATTAATTTCCTTCAAGTGTTCAGTCTCAGCTAAAACATGTTCAACTGCCCACTGCACTCATCTTTTAATCACATGCTCTAGCATATAGATTTTTATATAACTGCACATTATGGAATGCAGTACTGTGAAAATCCTTTAAAAGAAAAAAAAAAAAAATGAAGTTCTTAAAGTGACGCCCCCCATGTCATTATACAGTACAGAATTACCCTTTGGCCAGCTCAGGTCAGCTGTTCTGGCTCTGTCCCCTCTCAGCTCCTTGTGCCCCCCTAAGACCCCATTACTGGGGGACCCGTACAAGAAGCTGAGAAACTGCAATGTCCTTGGCTCTGTGCAGCAACGCTCAGCAACAAATGAAAACACTGGAATGTTATCAACACTGCCTTTCCTCCTAAAGCCAACGCAGCATCATACCAGACACTATGAAAGAAAAATCAACTCTGTGCCCGCTGAAATCAGGACAGCACTTTATGCAGTTGTGCTGGTTTCCATGGAAATAAATAGGAGGCATTACTTTCAGAGCAACCTACATAACAGACCAAATAGAGGCAGTTGGTAGAGAACAGTCTACTGTTTGTTGTTACTTTACTACTGGGAAGTTCCAGTTCAAAATGGAACGTGCTTCTATTAAAACAAAGAGCCAGCACAAAGCTCCCCAAAACTTGGTAATAGCTTTGCAAAGCTATTTTATCCCACGTTCCAGGGAAAGGAACGTTTTAAGAAAACAATCTTTTTGACATCTTTCCTGATGGAAAAGACAATCACGTATGGCACCATCAACCACATTTTGGTAAACATTTCAGGGGATCATTTGGAATTTCTAGTATTACAGAAAGAGATGAAATATTCTCTGCAAGGAGCTGCAAATGAAAGTCAGCTACTTTTCAAATGCAGGTGTGGTAGCAAGAAACTGGGACAGAAAAACACACACACAAAAAAGACTAACAAAAACGTCAAAGGCCTGAAGCTTCAACGATCCTAATATCAAGCAAAATACATCACATGTAGCTTTCTAAAAATTATTATTTTCACTGTTTCCAGTTAAAAAAAACTTTATTAAATACAAAATAAGCGAGCATCATCTATGGCAATACATCACAATCAGTAAGGATGGTCTCGAAATGATTCCCGCTCCTGCACAAGACCTCTTACATCACATCCCTTCTACATGAGTATGAGAAAGAAAAGACGTGACTGTGATCTGCAGTCTCTTATCCTCACCAACAATTTTCTGCTATCACACTTTTCTCCTAGCCACTAGGATAAAATATGTTCAACTGATGAATTAGTGAAGTACAAAAGCAAAGCTCCAGTAAGAACAGGCTCTCACCAAATCCAGCAAAGCCTGAAGATACACCAGTGGAACAGAACGAGAGCTCTCAAGTAAGCAGCACTTAAGTTCAAACAAGGACAAAGCGGATAAAATAATCAGCAGCCTTCGGGTAACCCTAGTCTAATCATTCCCACTGAAACTTAAACAGCCAGCACCACCTCAGGCAACTGACTTCCAGCTACAAATGACAGGATGGCTCAGTTCGATCCCCTCAATCAGGAAATAACTACAAATGACAAACCCAAGAGCTCACAGAACCCCTGTTCTGCACCCTATGCTGTATCCAAGTGCAGCTTTTTCTCTCCTTCCAGGTTTGTTAATAACTTACAGAAACTGACTCTACTGTGTTAGGCTATAACACAGGTCACCAATGCTGGAGGAGCAGGGCACTATTCTAGTAAAAATCAATTAGCTGTGTCAGCAGAAGTGTCTGCATAAGCTACATTTTCTCCTGTCTTTATCAAATGCATTGGTGAGTACGCGCTATCTGCAGTGCATTCTAGAACTGTTGTGTAGAGAACTTCATTGCACAAGTCAGAAAGCACTCCGTATTTTCTTCAACAAGTTTAAATGAGGGCATTCCTCTGTTGCTGCCAGATGTCTTTGTTGCACTCTGCACTAGCTAAGACACCAGAGACATCAAGGATGCCCACCTCCAGAACAGAGGCTGACTGGCTGCAATTAACAGCTCAGACATAACATCTTCAGTGCATTTACAAGAAAGACCGGGAGCAATAAATTACAACTGAATTTTGAAGTCACCCCTTCTAGGAAAGATTTGAGCTAAACAACCTCTGCAGGCCCCTTCCAGTCCGAAGGATTCTGTGGTAAGGAAGTACAGCCAAACACTACCATAACAGGTTTCAGCTAAGCATCAGTCTAACATAACATCACAGAAAGGTTTGTATTATTTGTACAGACAAGCCAATAAAGTAAACACTAAATATTTTGTGTATTTAAGCTATGCAAAACTGAATTTTGTGCATCTTCTTTCCAAACAAGGCTATTAATTGCTACTGATTTTAAAACAATTTCTATAGCATTAAAACAATATTCAGAAGGAACACTAAGAAGCCTTCTTTGAGACCAGATCTCTTCCTTTTTTATGCAGTTAATTAAGTACGTCAAATTTGAATTGTAGTCCATTCAGATTTTCATGGCTCCTCAGCTGTGACATACACTGGGCAAGGTGTGAAGAAACAAATAATTGTCTTTAATGAGTATTCATGTCTGGGACGTTTTAAGCTATAGGACGTGACAAACTGCATTGACATTACACTGGATTTTTTTATTTTATTTTATTTTTTTTTAAAGAGCCAATTCAGCAGCCTCATGACCAAACAAATAATAGATAAATTAAAACCCACCCATCTTTCCTATGAGGTCCCATGCCTGATCAGTAACCTACTTTAGTATGCAGAATCATACCCTCTGCCCAAGAATTATCGATATACAAGAAATTCATAGAATCACAGAATGGCCTGGGTTGAAAAGGACCATATTGATCATGATCCAGTTTCAACTCCCCTGTTATGTGCAGGGCTGCCAACCACCAGACCAGGCTGCCCAGAGCCACATCCAGCCAGAGCATTCCACTTCTACAACACATGGTGCTCCTTACTGACATTTCTATAACTGCTTCACCTTTGTTTTGTAACCAAACATACACAGGTAGAGGCTATGCAAGGAGAAAAACATCTGAAGTGCATTTCAAATTCCTTATTAATATGAATCCTTGAAAAAAAGCAGTAAAGCAATCTTTATACAGTTAATGCATTTATTTATTTACCTCTAAGCAATCAACTGAGCAATGAGCATATAATGAAAACAATATATCCACTCTTATACACTAAAAACAGTATTAAACATAAAACACAAACGCACAGAAAGTATTCCACAAAATTAAGCCTCCAGCCTAGGTAGCAGGAGGTGCAAGACAGAGACACCAATCAAACTACATCACCAGACCCCAGAGCACACAACCCAAATGCTCATTTCTGCATACTCAGATTTGCTTGCTTTATTACAAGTGCAGGAAGAGACCTGATTTTTACAACAGGATTTTCCACTGAGATCAAGGCCAACACCACACATCTGACCGTACAAACACCCTGCTGACGTTACAAAGAATATGCTGCTATGTTTTCAGGACTGAAGCATGGAATCTGTTACCTTCGTTTATTAAATACAAACACAAATCCAGTTTCCCCATGAGCTGTTCTTTCAGTTTTCCCAACAAGGTACATTTGTAGGTTTATAAAATGTGTTTTCATTAAAAAATAAACCAACAACACTGCGATTTGCTGCCCACAGCCTCAAAGATTTAAACTTATGAAAACGCGCAGACTGTTCAAAACTTGGCTTGATCTGCACCTGCTACATACTGGAGCACTTTCAAACAAAACTGCAAAGATGTGTTAGATGATGTTTTTATGCAGTAACCCAAACGGAGCTCACTGGGTTTCTCAAACTATTTCTTTTCCCCTGATGTCCCAAGAAGGTTTTTCCCTACCCCATCAAACTATACCACATATTCAGGGAAGAAAGTTTCACGTCTCAGTTCTACCGCACTCTTGCAGAATTAAACAGTCTGCTTCTACCCCCTCCCCTCCCCGTTACAACTGCAGGCTGACTACAATAGTGCTTCTCTGTTTTCTGGGATTTCTTGCTGCTGAGATCCCCCCTTGCAAGCAAAAAAATAAAGAAGACTTGCAAGACAAATACCAACTTTTCACGCGCAACATTTTTACCTTTAAGTTTTCACAAAATCACAGAATCACACAGAATCACAGAATGACCCGGGAAAATGTTTGACTCCTTTTTAATTCTTTCGCTGCTGAATATAAAATGCCATTCCAAAAATCAAGTCTTCTTTTTCAAATAAATACAGAGCAGATGTTAATAAGCTACTTCGTTATTCCTGCTCATAACAGCCAGAGTAAAAAGAGTTTGCCATGGCACTACGCACTGGGACTCACCCTCCCAACACTCTCTAAAATGTCACAGACACTACAATGATAAAATGAAATATTTAGCAAGTTACAATATTTACTACAAATATGTACTGTTTTCTCACACACACACAAAGAAACAATTCCTCTCAAAATATACGAAAGCCCAAGAAAGCTGTTATTAAAACAAGATTTATATGCTATAAACTGTTCACAGTTCCATCTCTAGAGTGTGAAATTAGTGGCTGAGGAAAGATTTCACAGGATCTTAATCTGAGCGCAGTGCTGTTGCAAAGGATTTGCAGTTTTGGTCTCTGCCAAATCCTTGGTATTTGCAAGCTGCTGCAGTTACTCAAGCAAAGGCAGATAATCAGCAGCGTATAAAGCATTTTTACATTTATATTGAACAAGGAGATCTTTTCTCTCTCTGTTGGTGCGTATCTAATACCTTAGGCACAGCCAGGTCATACCTGAAGAAAGGTTCCCACTGCCACAAGTCTAAAAACGTTTTTGGATTTCACAATTTAATAATATTCTGGAATTCTCTTTAACCTCTGTTTCACAGCCCACATTAGAAAAAGTTTCAGAATGAAAAAGGTAGCATTAAAACTTGAAGTTCAAAAATGAGCAAAGTGAATGATCGGAATATGCTTTGTAATTGTTTAAAGCATTTCTACATTCACTTAATAACAGTTCACAATGAATAGAAAATACAGATCCCAACTTTCTGTAACACACATCATCATATTGAAACTTAAGAAGCTTCTGGACCAACTGACCACAGGTACAGCAACGCTGAACGACTGACAAGTCTGCTTCCACTGCTGAGCATGCACCCCGCTGTAAAATGACAGGAAGACAAACACACACACACACACACACTCTCTCTCTTGCCACTCTCAAGTATCCTGATTTAGTGGCTACAGAACTAAAAGCAGAAGCTTGCCAGCCCTCCCATTCAGATTTGGTCATAGCCATTCCTGTCCTGTTCAGAGAATACATTGGATGCATTTGCACAGCAGCCAAGAACAAGGTAATCCACAGCACTGCACAGCAGTTAGGGAGCAGGGCACCTGGATGCGTCCCCTAAGGGGGCTGCCACTGCAGCTCTCTACGGCCGGATATGTGTGGCACAGTTACCCGCATCACATTTCAATACTCAGATGTGATTAAAAACGAATCACTTTTTGTTCTCATTACAATATTTTGGGTTTCCATAAATGTGAAATAGACAAAAAAAGAAAACTTCAAAAGAACCCACCTCAAACACACACAGACACGTAAAGCTTACTTGTGGTACGAGCATCAACAAAAGCAATACAGAGTAAAACTGCCTAAATGTAAACATTTTTCTGATTGGTAAAGAAGTCTTTGAAGAGAAACGGTCCAAAGAGGTAAAAGTATGTGCATCTTCTCTTCATACTGACGGATACTAGTGGAACTGTATTGAAGTCAATTGAAACCAACTTAATACAGAGGCAAGAATAGAATACAGCATAAATAACAAATTAAATTTGGAATTGAATTCATGGACTTAACAGTTATCTCTCCCCCACACCTTCCACACCAAGAATGTGTTCTCATACATCATCATCTCCATTCGCTGAGCTTTATTCTGACAGCTGGGTATTACATAAAAGTGACACTATGAGTTACTTGGATGGGGAAAAAAAAATAATCAATTATTCTGTTCACATCCAAGGGCTGAAATGACAAAATACAATTCAAGAAAATTTGGTACAGTCATGCTTTGCTCCTTCTATAAACATTCTGAGTAAGGTATACTTTTGCACTGCCGTGAGTAAAAACTGAGAACACACACCACAGATTGAGGTAAGTTTTCTTAATCAGTGCTACCTTGGGCACCAGCTCTACCTGGAGAGGGCAGAACGTGTTGCTACGTTCTGCCTGGAAGAAGCACGGCTCTGTGGAAACGGCTTGCATCCTGCATTCATGTTGAGAGCAACTTGGCCAATGGGCTGTTGTTGGGCTCATAGCACTTACAGAGCACTGAGAGACAACACAAAAATACGTAAAGGTTAAAAGCTCCAGTATTTTGTATCAGAATTCCTAGATATGTTGTTGAAAAAGAAAAGCAAAGCATAATAGTATAGATTGCAATACCCAAGGTATGTACTGAAGTCTCGCGGAGAGCAAAGGATTAAACACCCATAAAGAACTAATGGTCACAATCTGCAATTCCTTTCTCCTAGAGCATAACAGCAAATTTACATTTTAACTTTTGGGAATATGTTTTTGAAATGATATCCATAGGGCTAAACAAGCAAATTCATGAGTGCCCTTAACAGATCATTTCCTGTCACGCTTGCAAGATCAAAACCCGATTCCGTTTTTACGCATTTGTCTTCAAGTAAAAATTTAGCCTCAAAGTAACATACTGTTCTTTTTTCCCCCCTTTTTCCTACTGCAGTGTTTACACTTCAAAAGACTGATTTTTCAGGCACAATATTTAAGATAAGCTTGCTCATATCACACTTACGCTACAGAACACTTATGCAAAGTCAGTCCTTTGTGACAGAGGTATTCTCTAAATTCTTGCTAAGTGGCCATACTGTAGATGGTCTCAATTAAGTTTATTGTTGGTGTCAAAAGTAATCAGACACAAACAAATAAGCTCTAAAAACTCTTGAAATAAGGAACTATACGGAAGATAACTTATTTTCTACAGACAAGCACTTCAAAGGAATTATTACGATAATGATTATTACATGAAGTATCTTGTGATCATTTTTTTTTTTTAATCTTGTCCCCTTTCGCAAATAGCATGCAATAATAGACAGTCATATTCAGTGAACTGCACTTCTGAAAGCCTTTTCCCTTCTCCTTCCTTATTTTTCCACGCTTTCTGCTTAGAAAGCTGATGGCGCTAAGTTGCATTGCATTGTTAGGCACTCGGAAACTGCTTGTGATAGATAAATACATGATGTTAGATTGCGCCTCCAAGAAAACTGTAAAATAATGTTTTACCCAAGAACTAAATCTGGGCACACACCACATGACAGCACTCTTTTCTTACCTGCTTTGGAAGGAACTCAGGCTAGGCCTTCAATCTGAATACATTCTCCTCCTTATACTGGATAAAAAGCACCAACGGCAGATTTAGACAAATTAATTGAAACATAACATACATCTACATAAGGATTTCTACTCCTGTTGATTTCTTTTTAAACATTTAAAAAAAAAAACAAAAACCAAGTATTACTGAGCTGAGGGTTTAAAATATCTGAAAACTATATTCCCTGCATTTGCAAAAGCTTGCGATTTGGCTCCTCAACCACTAACCAGGAGATGCAATTCCCTTATAAATTTATGAATAAGGGAATTACACTGTGTGTAATTCCAATCTTCTCAGTCACAGTTGCTTTTTTCCTCTAGCAGTAGGAATACACAGAGGTGAAATAGGAAAAGGACCCATGGAGACCACCAACAAGTCTGAAATCCTGTTAAAACTCTAACAATACCAAAACTAACAGACCCTGACAGAATAAGCTCATAAACAGAAAAGACTAGGGACTAAGCTGTGGAGCACTGTAGCTCCCTTCGCGCACAGAATGCCCTGTACTTTCCAATGACTGACAGAAAAAGGATTCATTTTCATGATGCTTCAGCTGGTAAAGCAGAGGGATTTAACACCTCGTAACTTAAAATTCCTTTTGTTTATGAAGAATTTTCAAGAAATGCAAAGCAAGACAGAGGCTGATATTTTGCTTTTTCTTCTGCCACACGCAGAATCCCATGAGAAAACAAAGGGCATTTTCTTCAGGCTCTCGGAAGAGAGGAAGAAAGTGGTTTAACCACAGGTAGAACAGCAGCGAAGTCCTGTTTGGATTCAGTGGTTTCAGAGCAAGTGAAAAAGCTTACACAGGCTGTCTCAGAAATGCCTTTTAACCGCTTCTAAAAACAAAACACAAAATAAACCGAACAGGTAACAAGGAAATGAGAGCAGTTAAGAGCGCAAACCAGTTTTGCTGAGCTGGCGGAGGCAGCTTGTCTACAAAATCGCAGAACATACCCCAGGTACGTATACAACACAGACAGTTTATTTTGTGTGGTGTTCTAAACCACCTGGGTGAACAGAGCAAGTTCCCAAGAATTTGTTTGTGGAAAAATCTTTTCCCCCTCTCAGCACTGTGTATTTTTAACATGAGCGTCAAGCAGGAATACTTAGGTCATAAAAAGTCCCAAAGAAAACAAGCAAGTCCCTGGAAAAGTGTCTATATCTAGGCAAAACAGCCTAAGCTTCCATCCCCTACCAAACCCATCTGTTTACGAGGCTGACAGAGGACTCAGGATTGCCACAGAACCCATCTGCTCTCTAAAAAGCAGCTATACTACAACATAAGGCTGAGCACTCAGCAAGCTGTTTCTACCTGTTCTTGTTGCCACTGTAGCCAAAAATCAGCATAAAGAAGGAATCTGTTCCCAAAGGAAATTTGTGGTAAAAACTTCCGGGAATAGGCAGAGCAGAAGGGATTGGCTCTAGGGTGGCTGTTTCTCAAGGCCTCAATCTGTAAGCACTAGATATACACATCAGAAAGAAGCTCAAGTTGTTCTAGACTATGCATTACTTAATACATCTCTGACACAGACTATATGGTAAGTGACCTGCAGAAAGCGAAAAAAAGAAAAAAGGACAAAACAGTCTATTTAGATAACAGCTACATGGGGAGAATCCTACAGAAGGGTGGTCAATCAAATCAATCAAATCAATCAAAGATTCACCTATCCCAGTACTCTTGGAGTACCACCTTTTGGTTTTTTGGGTTTTTTTTGTTGTTTTTTTTTTGCATATATCAGAAGAAGAGAATAGGGGTGAGTATGTGAGTTCCCATCCTCTGGCAGCCTGGCATAGGAAACCTCCTTAACCAGAATTACATCATATCACAATTCCCAATTACCAACTGCCTTTCTGTCCACAAGATGATCTGAACTTGTATATTTGCTTCCTAAAGAGCACTATACTAATATGTTCTGCTTAAGCTATAGCTGAAAAATTATAACTAAACATGCATAAACTGACCGCTGTTTGAGAACATCCCTAATTTCTGAATGAAAACGTTCGCAGTCCTGAAAAAAAAAAATAATAACCTTCCAGTTAGAACTATTAAAACAATGATGCACTAAAGACATTTACTTACAGCTTCCATCTTCACTGGTGCTTCAGAAGTCAGCTCAGGACTGGGCTAAATTAGTATCAGGTTTGCTATTAAAAAAGTAAAATAGAACAAAGCCAAGAAAGCCACCAAAAAGCAAACACTGAAACTTTCAAGTCTTTCTGTGTTTAGATCCAGATCATTGTGCTGTTAACAATGTTTGAGTGTCCAGGAACTGATTTTAAGAGCAAGTCCACAAACCTTTTCACATCTGGAGAAAAATGACTACAGTCAGGCTTAACAGTCATTAGCTGAGCAAGAGGTATCAGTGAAACAAACACACCTCCAACTCTATTCGCCATTACGTAGCATCCCCTCACAAACTTCAGCTGTTCACATGGTAGTGAAACACTCATTGCATATTTAAGTAATGCTGAATGCACTTCAGAGATTAAGAGACCAAGCACCATTGCAACTAACTAGCTCTCCAAGGACCACCCAGAAATGCAAACCTATGGCGCCCAGGTTACAGTGCAAAAACGGCTAGCAAACAGGGAAAAACGTAACAGTCGGAATTTACTCAGGGAAAACCATGAATTCTCAACAGGAGCAGATGAACTGGTCTCGGGAAAAAACATGGGATAAATACCCTCTTCAGTAATCTCTATTGTAAATACACAGCAACAGTATAGCAGTGGTAACACACTCAAGTAAAATCAACCTAATTAGGCTGTAACCACACACCTGTGAGTTTTCCCCCCCCCCCACCACCCCCTCCCCATCCATGACACAAAACTAAGCCATTTTACTACGCTGAAATGCATCTCACATGATCATTTCTGGATCAGAGAAGGGTCACACTGCTGTGAAGCAGCAGACATAACTGCCCACTTGGCTCTGCACTTAGTCTTGGTTCTTTACAGCTCCTGAAGACATATTACCTCACTAAACAACTAAGACTGCTTCAGATTTCACAGTTTGCACTCTGGTCTGTTTCACTCTCATTACAGGTCTTCTAAATCAACATAGCTATCTTCCCTTGGAGAGGGTGGGGAAAATAAGAATGCCAATATGCTTAAAAATCAGGTGTTTATGACAAATGCTCCAGAGGTGACCGTAAGGACTGCTACTGTGAATGGGTGCAGACAATCATTCTGACCTGCCCTGACAGATTTTGTACCCACATAATTTAGTTTTCTGAAAAAGAAGGTGTATTTCATACAAGAGTCCATCCAGTTGTAGAAGAATTGTACTTCCACTAGATATTCAAAGTCACTCTTAAACATTATCTTATTTTATGCATATATTCATATTTATTTGCATAATGTTGCTATGCAATTAGGAGTGTCCTTAGTTACAACATTTCCTGTCAATATCTGTACCGGTTCTAATTCAATTTTAAGCAAGCAAAACAGGGGAGTCCCTGGGAAGCTGCCAACCAGAATGACATCCTGCACATTAGGCAGTTTGTTTCCTCCACAGGAGACAGATCAATACTCAAGAAACAAAAACAAAACCAAGAAAAGCTAAAAGCTTAGTCATGTAAATCAGGGAGGAGGAAAAACGAAAGGAAACTCCTCATTGGCATTCTAGGACTTCTGCAGACCCCCATGGCCCATTAGCTAATTTCTATTAAAACACACAGCACTAGAATAATAAATGCCAGTGGCACATTTCTAAAGGTTTGTGGCAACTGAAGTAAACATGTCCCTGTTCCCAGGACACCAAGAGACAAAAAATTAACCAGAGGTTAACTGGGTCATTAGCTAGAGTACAATATAGGTCACTGCAGATTTAATTTAGTTTGTATTCAGCTAAAGAATCAAATACAGCAACCAGTTCTCACAGCAGGAAAACAAGTAACTTATCAGCACGCTGACGTATCTTGGATACCAAGGCACGAAGTCTGTCGTTATGATTCATACCATTTTTAACTAACTTCACAGTATTTTGATGAAATAAAGTACAGCGCAGACACAGTTTTAACAGTTCTGAATGCAAGTATGAAACTCGCACACAAATACAGAATACTTAACACTGCATACAGTCTGCTTTTCTGTTTTTTGTACTATCATGTATTCAAGCAAACCTTTCCTCCCAAAAGGCAAGGAAGAAACTAATACAAATCTCTAACCAAAGAAAAACTTACATAGGGTTAAGGAAAAAAAAGAAAACTACCCGAAGAACAAAATATTATGTTTTAAAGAGAGTTTGATCAGCACCTAAATAACACTTATCAAATAAGTTTGTCTCACTAGCATCTTAATAGCTGTAACAGGGAAACCAATAGATAAGCAAGCCTCAGCTTTACAGGAATTGACAATATTGAGTAACTTAAACATTTACAACTGCTTTTTATCCACTAGATTGGGTTTGCATCACTTCAGAAAAGCCTGCACTTAATCAGAGGGTTCAGAAAGCTTGAATTCTCAAGAAAGCTGGAGCTGCATCAAGATTTAATTAAGAGATTACCAACTTCATACGTTACAAGCACTAGAACCGACTTAATTTCCATGACCACTGTCACATTTGCACCTTGTCTCCTGTTGTTAATAATGCTTGTTCTTCCTTTGTTGCTATATAAGAAAAACAAGAGCACAACAGAAGTAGCTGCAAACAGGACATGTTATTACATACACGCAGAGCAAACAAAACTAGCTGAATGATGGGATGTAGCTGATCAACATTTTCAGGCTAGCATGTAGTAGTAGAAAACTTTGAGGCAGAAATCATTACAGCACTTCAAAAAGACCATTCTAATCTGAAGTCCAACCTTTTAAGAAAAGTAACAAGCAGGTATAAAGATTCAACTCCTACTCAGCCTAAAATTCAGTCAGTGTGAATAATAAGTAAGGGGAATAAGCGCTAGACTTGAGAATCAGTTTAGTATTTTGATCCAGGTCAGCAACTACAGCATCCAGCAAATAATTGAAAGCATAACAGAAAACACAAGGCAAGCATTTCTTTCTCATGGATGAATTTGAGAATTAAACAACCCTGCTTAAATACAGTAGCTTCATCTAAATTGGATTTTTATATCTGCATATGAGCAACGAAGATTTGAATTACAGTATGAGAAAGCAACAGTTCCATTTGTTCAAAGAAGGTATTTTTGTACATAAACATAAGATGTTCTCCTGCCCAGGAAGCAGTTGTAGGGTAAAAACATTTCACAAAGATTTAAAAAAACAAAGCCCAAACTCTCCTGTTTTACCTCCCTGTCATTCCTATAAATAGTTCCTATTTGCTTTAGACTCATTATCAGACCCTAAGACTGCAGCTACAGAAGATTCCACAGGAAGCCTGTAGGCATTTTGTAGATTTTGGCATTTCTTTTCCTATCTTTGCTCTTAACAAACACCTTGCTAAATTCAGTGGACACTACTACAGTTCAGTACACTACAACAGTATGTTCTCTACTGAAGCTTCCTAAAATCTGAGCTATCTTTTCCCCTTCTAAGGTTGGCATTACTTATGATAAACACAGAAAAAGAAGTGTACTTTGTGGTCTGAGTGTGTGAGATTTAACCAAAGGGAAGTGGCTACTGGTGGAAACAAGCTAAAAATCAATCTATCATACAACCCATTTTCCTCTTTAAGTTTCATTTGTTCACCTGCACCCTGGTATTTATGCTGTCATACGTATAAACAGAATGTTTCTTCATCTAAATCATGCATAAGAAACACAAGCATAATTAATGATTTTCTTACTTTTTTCCTGCCATGGAAATATTAAAATAAGCTCAGAAGAATGGTTTTCAGCAACAACACTTCAATCCTCAGATAAAACATTAATAATGTATCACGCATGCTGATGAATGCATGATTCATGAGACACGCAAATGGCAGGTTCTATTTCAAGTCTTGTATGGCCATGAATATAACACTAAGATGCACATACTGGAAGGCAAGAAAACAAAATGCCATTTGCTAAGAGAAAGAACAGCCCCACCTACTCAAAGAATCCTTCCCATGTATCAACTTGAACAAGATCATCTCTGTAATATACCAAACACATCTGCAGACCGTTAGAAGATAAGCAATTTTAACTGCTGAATCTTCTGAAATACAAAGTTAACACAGGATTCAGAATATAGTTTTAAACTAAAAATATCAAAACAAAAGACCCAAACTATGAGAAATTCTAAGATTCTTTCCTCGCTGGAAAGATCGTTCAATTAGTCACCGATGGCAAGAATGATCTCCTCTGCTCAGGAGCTGTTGTTGATGTTTTCAAATAAAAAATAAAAAAAAATCTTAATCTAGCCACAGTTCTCCTACTGTCTTTAAGATAGCTCCCATCTTTCCTTATTTGCTCATACATATTCAGTGAAGGGCTCAGAAGTAGGAACTATTAGTCAGAAGAAAACCTCAGGAATTACTGTGAAAAAGTCACAAATGTTTATAAAGAGAAGAGGATAACATCCAACTTTTTTCTTCAGCAAGAAATAATTTGTTGGAACAAGTAAACTATTTCCTTTGCAGCAAGAGAAGTCTGACAGTCAGTTTTCTAAGGCTACTGGTAACGAACATGAGGTAACCCCTGCCAAGATTCAGCAGTAGCAACAGAACCCGGTATCAAAGGTTCAAAGGAAGTCACTTCCTCAGCTGATCTTTCCCTGCATAAGCCAAAACAGAAGGCAGCCACAACAAACAACCTGGAACCAAGGTCATAGGCTATTCTAAGTTATAGCTTTCTAGAGGCAGCCAAAGTTCACTCTATAGTAAACAGAGTTAAGTCTAACTCATAGATGACAATATTTAGCATGTTTTTTCTCCCCCTTTCACAGAATCACAGAATTGTAGGGGTTGGAAGGGACCTCTAGAGATCATCGAGTCCAACCCCCTGCCAAAGCAGGTTCCCTACAGCAGGTCGCACAGGTAGGCGTCCATAGATGATGATTTGTTTCTTCTGATTGATTCCTCTACTGGAAGCATTTCTTCAGCTTGTCAGAATAGCAAAGTGCTGGATTTCGCAATACAATTCTCTGGGAGGCTGACATATGCTCAAACATTTCATTGTAATTGCCTAAGACTTAACAAGCTTAGCTTGTGCTGTGAAAAACAAATCAAAACTAGCAAGACAGTTCTATGCTAAGGAAGAGATGGGGAAGAGAAAAACATAGAAAGTGGCATATTGTGCTTCGTTAAGTATTTTAAAATTCTGTTCTGCAAACTGGTTTAGCTAATTCTAACTGAGACCGTCATCAGCAAAATAAATATAAATAAAGTGATCAAGAACCAAATGAAATGAGAATCATTAAGAGTCCAGACTCCATACTACAACAGGTTTTTAATCAACTTAATCTCTATTGAAATTTAGAGCCTTTATTGTCCTGTTTCCAATGACTGAAGAAAACAGATTCTTTTGCTTTACATTAAGATTTGACGTATTTGAAAACTCTCATCGACTCTTAGTCTTGACTTTCCTAGATTAAAACACAGATTTTAGTCTCCCCTCATAGTTCACATTTCCCAAAGCATTTGAGCCTTCTTTGCTACTTAAAAAACATCAACATGAATGCAGAGAGGGCCCCTCGTGACCAGAATCAGAAAGTTATTTTGCTATTCTTTCTACTAATTTGAGTAGCTATCGTCATCTCAAAGCCACTGAAGAAATGAAAACAGATGATCTTCACATTGGCAGCATAACTAATTTCAATACAGCAGTTCTGAAATGGTTTTGCTTACATCATTTATAGACTGCATCATTTCTAGACTGCACTCATTTAGAAGTCACATTCTTCTAGCAGTCAGTATTTCTGGTTGGATTTCACTGCTCCTTTAGGAAATAAAGCCTAATTCAAAATGCTTTCACTTTGAAAATAACATACGTGAATAAAGTTATTTCAGCAGAAAATTTTAAACAACTCAGTTAAATACATGCCATGCAAAATAAACATCTCAACTGCACACATTTCCTGACTTTTGGTTCATCCTGTAGATGAATCTCAGAGCACAGAATACTTTTTTGATGGATGTAAACTGGAAGAGGTAGCTTATGGTCTCATTTAAAGCCTTCTTCAAATGTTAATTCCAATTCAGCTGAAGACAAACACATAGCGGGGTGGCAGGTGCTTCACACCAACAAGCTTGCTCTACAGGGCTGCTTACACTGAGCTATTTATTAGCCTCTAACTGCATGCAAACTGATGAAGGATAAAGAAACTTAGCATATGCTAATATGCACATAAAGAGCTCAGAATTAGTGTTAATAATTTGATTCAGAGCACTCTTGCATGGAGACCTTAGGTGTGGTCTCATTAAATTTCTTCACATATGTAATTAAAGCAAGCAAGTAACCTAACTTACCTACTGTAACAGTCACTGAAAACACTGAAAGTCTTTGAGTTTTCAGCTTTTCCGTCTTTTCTCCCTGGGTTCTCTGAATAGCATTAAGCGTTTAACATGCACATACGCACACCTCTTTCAGAAATTAACATTATGAACTGACTACAAAATCTTTGTTTTCACCTTCCGCAGGCAATTAAAACCTTTTTCTGCTTTGAGACGTCATCTAGAGTTGTTGTTTCAGCTTTGCCTCCACTTGACTACTCATTCATAGTTCCAAAAATTACTACAGTGTAAAGGCAATGCCCAGTATACACACATACAAAATGCTTTCTGTATTGCCACAGGGTTATTTTGGTAAACCAGTAAGTTGGAGAAGAAAAAAAATACAGACATTCTGATAGCGACTCAAGCCTCTAATTCTATTTGCACAACTAATTGGTCCAATTCTAGAGCACTCCACCTTAAGTGAAATCAATACAACTTCAGTAAGACTTCAACTGTTGAATTAGATATCTGTTTAAGATTTTTCTGTGCAAGGGAATGCCTAGTTTCTTGCCTTAGAGCAAAACAGGAACAGCAGGGGACTACAAATAGCTGAGTATTTGGCCTAGAGGTAATTATTTTAGAAACATTAGAATAATAGAAAATCTAAGAATCAGACAGCTGTCATTCTTAATTCAGTCAAGTTCTGCTGCTGGCTCTGAACCAACTCTAACAAATCCAAATAAAAGTGTCAGTGACAGGAAGAGGAAAAAAAACCCACTGCTCAGCTTAAGGCTTAAGACACTCAGTGCTCAGAATTGATGTGCCTTACAGGACAGTAGAAATGAAGATTTTAAGATAAAAATCTAGAAGGGCCTACTCTAGAACTCCACAAGTTTGATGTCCTAATTCACAACTGAATTCACATTGATATTTGATGGGCAGAAGTTATCTTGTCAGCAAATCAGATAGCTGGCTGTCCAGGTATAAATATTACCACCACAGCTCATGGATGAAACTCAGAACACTGGCAGTGTGCTGGATTCTTGCATAGGAATAAACTTCACCAAACATTATCTGGAGATATTTCTTTGCTTTTGGTACTATTGATTTCCACTAGAATAAGAAGGGGTTAGAAAATGAACAATATTAAAACCACCTGATACTTGACCATAAGAATTACAGAGCTCCAGGCTCTGTACTCGTGCTTGTCCTTCAGGTGCTTATTATTTAAACTGCTTTTCATCGTATGTACATTAGAGTCGCCCTCTCTGCTGTAAGATTTGTACCTGGCCCATCTGTAATCTTCCTGGCAACTATTCTGCATCCATAAAAGCAAAGAACAAACTCACGAGAGCCTTTAAGCACATATTAAGTTTTCCTATTAAGTAAGGGTTTTTAGGATTTTCTGAAGCACTTATTTTATTTGCACTAAGAAACTGAAACTTCAGTCCCTAAAGGACTAAGCCAAAGATTAAAGATAACTAATTTCATGGCAGTCTCCACAGCTGCACTTTCCTTGGGGTGTGTGATGTCCACATTTCCTCAGTAACAATGCTCATATTTTTAAAATCAATGCTGAGATCACAAGAATTTCAGAAGTTACTGGAACTCAGTCCCAGCTGTTTCCTCGTTTCTGCTCTTGCAGAAACATTTTCGCATGACCTTGACGACAACTTGAGATCATCATTCTTGGAAGCTGTTAGTATAGAGTCAGGTACTGCTCTCACTAGTACTGGACTCAGGAGCACAATCCATCCCCGTCCCACCACCCTGCCTCAGAGTTACAACACAATAGGAATCAACCCAGACTTTTCACTCAGTAATTCAGAGAAACCTGTAGAGGGCATTCTCAATTGCTACCATCAGGCAGGATGAATGCAAGCCTCTCCAGCAGCAGTGACTGCTCAACAGAGCTTAGAACAGCAAGTATTATAATCTTTACCATCTCTTAAAAAAGGCTCAGAAAATAAACTACAGAGTACTATCTATTGGCTGCAGTGCCTAATAACCTTTCAATATTTTAAAATGCAAAAAATGGTTACTTTTGACTGAAGGACAAAAAAAATTGAAACAAAAAGCTCAGATGAACTCCTAACATAAATCAAGCCTCTACAATACAAATTTGGAATTCTTTCTGGTGTTATTAATGAAGCTAATTAAAGAGAAAATATGCCTACAAAATAACTTATTGAAATAGTTTAAGTATAAAGACAACTATTTCAATAAACAGAGGTTCAAGTATTTGCAGAAGGCACACAGGTGTCTCACAAAAGCTTGATATTCATCATGCTTAACCTGAAAGGCAGCACAAAATCCTCATTTCTCAGATAGAGAAATTGTAGCCACCACAGAGGAGATAAAGTCAGACTCCCAAACTCAAACATCTCACCAGCGATCTGCATATTGGACTATACTAGCTTCATCCCAGGAATACCACGTTTCAGTACACGCAATCTCCCATCATAACATAGGAAGTTAAGAAGCGATGAAAAAGGGTTTCATTACATAGAAACCTTTTTAAAATCATACACTGGAAAAATGAGAGAAAATGCATTTCTGGTTTAGTTAATATTTGTAAATCTTATCTCTTCAGAAGAACCAGAAATTCTTCCTACAGGTAAACCACGAGACAAAAGGTTTTCAACAGTAGAATATTAAATATATGGACACACAGTACTTCCTTTATCATCTAATCATAATTATCCAATGACTGAAAGAGCATCAGATATTTTCTCTTCAAAATAATTAAAAATAACCCCTCATACAGGAGATGTTAAACTTGAGAGACAGAAATGCAGCAGATAGTGGGTTTTACATTTTGATTATCACGGCTTTTAATGAAATCAGCCCCATATTCTAGCATCCCAACATTATTCTGTAGGTACGCCATTGGAGATGATACGGGAGCACACACGGAAGGTTAATGAAAGTAAAGATACCAATGAGGTAATGTCCGTACCTAAGCCTTTGCCCAGAGAGCACGGAGAACTGCAAAACTCAGCACACAGATGATGAATTAAATAATTCTGCCACGATGAAAAGTTATCAGGCATGAAAACTTTACTTCCTCATAGGCTGACTTATTGGTGAATTAGAATAAAAATATATTTCTACCTTTAGTGCAGTTGATAGTAGGAAGTCTTCCACTTAAAGATTGAAGAAAGACTGGAAAATGAGTAATTCATCTATGAGAAGTGTCTGAAGAACACTTTGGAATTCATGGAAAAACAAACAAACCACTGTTCCTCCTTAGCAGTTCAGTTTTCTTTTTACATACATGAGAGAAGCAAACGTCAAGTGGAAGCAAAGTATGATCTGCAAAGGAAACATATCTATGGTAGCAAACTTATCTTTCAATTATTCTCTCTGAAAATTCTAGCGGATTTCCTCTGTACACACAGTTTCTCTTTCCCCAATATCATCCAAGGAAAATTGCACAGGAAAAAGCTAAAATTCTGCATAGAAGCAAGTATTTATACATGTTGAGAAATAGGAATGTTTTGAGTGCCTCATTTTTAAGACATCTTTACAACTAAGATATAAGACACCACGTTGCTTCTGCTCATCAAATTACCCAGAAATATCGTCATGCTCTTAGTACTACCACTGTCACTGCTCTGATCTTGGTCTCAGCTTGTTTTTAACTGGCTTGCTTTGGTATTATTAGCAGCCTGAAAATGAACTAACTGCCATAAAACTTAGAAGCAGAACCTGTCCTCAACTGGTTCTGCTATATCAATCTCTTTGCTACCATAGTTGCTTTATCTCCATTCTCCATCAGAATAATGCAATAAGACATAAACAGTAGCCATAGTGTAAACTCATCCTGAGAATGAAACTTCAAAACTTCATATCAGGAATAAGTCATTTGGTAAAAAAAACAGGTATTATAAGTCTTCCATAACCAAAG
This sequence comes from Alectoris magna, assembly GCA_030625065.1. Taxonomy (NCBI): domain Eukaryota; kingdom Metazoa; phylum Chordata; class Aves; order Galliformes; family Phasianidae; genus Alectoris; species Alectoris magna. The sequence goes on along the minus strand of CM060576.1, from coordinate 7,937,212 downwards.
GAGTTTTGTTAATATTTAGAGCAGAGATACTTAAACAGAACAGTCACAAAGATACTTATTCAGAGAATTCTGTATAGAAATTTCATTAAGTAGGTAACTTTGATAAACAGAGCAAGTATAGAAATAATTTCTTTCCACTCGTTGCTACAACTGTGCTTAACACTAATGCAGTTCCAACATATGTGGTACCACCAAATAACAATACTTGCTAAATAACAGTGTGAGAGGCATTATATTTAGATCTCAGCAATCCAATCAAGTACTACTGGATCAGAGACAGCGGATTAAAAAAAAAAAGTGATCAGTGGAGTTCATCAAGCCTATGCCTTTACTCCATTGGAGATAGGAGATACGTAGAACTCCTTCTCTCAGGCCTGTCTAACCTGTTAAACCTCTTGTAAGGAGGTTTAAAAAATCCTGGGTATTCAACTCCTGGTCTCAGAAATGCAGTGTGGTAGGAAATGAAGCTCACCCTACAAACACAGACAAACACAGAGTCTATGTTCATACCACAAGCTATGAAACACCATAAGCTTATTATGAGGAGTCCCTACTCAAGATCACTAAAACAAGTCACACTATGCACTCATGTTAAGTTATGTTATGCACTATGCATTTCATAACAGGGCAGAAATCACAGGCTTCCTTAAAGTCTTAGCACCTGAAGAAATTAGGGATTCTGCTTGGGTCATCATCTAATTCTACGCACACAGATATTTCCATCTAATAGTGTCATTTTATCCCCAGTCTAACATGGGAATAGCATTCTCTGTCTCAGACCTGGCACTCAATTTATGCAAGAGCATGAGAGCTTTCTCTACCTTTAAGTACATATCCAAATGCTCTGCCTGTCACAGAATCACAGAATTATCGAGGTTGGAAAAGACCTAGATCACCCAGTCCAACCATTACCAATACTTCCCAGCTAAATCATACCCCTCAACGCAACATCCAAACGTTTCTTGAACACTCCCATGGTCGGTGACTCCACCACCTCCCTGGGCAGTGCGTTCCAATGCCTGACTACCCTTTCCGAGTAGTAATACTTCCTAATGTCTAGCCTGAACCTCCCCTGTCTTCCAGGGCTCAAGATTTCACCTCTATCATAGGCTGATGGAGAGTCCAACAGAAGCACAATTACACATCACAGGGAATAACAACAAGCTGTCCCAGCAAACAACCAGTAAAAGCCCTAAGGCATGAAATCATAGAAAGTTCACGTAAAACAGTCTGCCAATTGCAATCAAGTCCTCTTTTTAAATCCCCTCATCCAGTCAAATGCCCAAGGCTCCCCTCACAAAGTCTCAAGTTTATAACTTCATAATCAGACCTGAGTTTGCCCTATTTTATTTTTTTTTAACTTAAATGTAATGCCTACCCAAAATCTCACCTGCTGCAGTTTTGTTCTATCTTGCCTACTAAGGCAAGATAGAACAAACTTTGTTGCACAGCAGCAACAAAGCTGACCTGTTTGTGTCAGAATCTTGTATCGTCTAGGGAATATTAAACTTAGTAAACGAATTCAGCCCTCCCTAAATAGGTTATTATATATTTTAGATAAGTAATTTTATTCATTTCACTCTTATTTCAAGAAGTTCCTGCACTGAATTGTCATGACAGTTCCTGAAGAAGTAAAAATGCTGACATCTGACATGGGATGAAAATCAGATCCTCAGTCTCTAGAAATATAGCTAAAGGCTTAAATGAGAAAAGACTTTCATTTTAGGTTCAGCTTTTAAGCACTATTCTTGCAAAGGTGCTCTTCTCATCTCCTGTTGCTAAAACATCATAGGGCATACATGACACCATTCTGCGCAAAACTTGCTGAATTCAGGCTGTATTCCCACTTCCTCATCTTCCTTTCCCACAGTTCTGCAAGTGTTTATTTAAAAGTCAAAATATTTACTCTTTGGAAGATTCTGCCTTGTTGAAAACATGCTTCTGAATCAGACTTGGAGTTTGGTGTATGGTGGTATGTCTGACATCTGAAATGGCATGAATACATCAGAATGCACACAGCTATTTGTTAATCTTGGCATACAAAAAAAGTTACGTACCTCACTAGCTGGGAATAATATCCTAAGAAGAAAAAGAAAAAGAAAACAAAACGCCAGCAAGACTCCACATTCAAAAACAGGGGTACAAGGCAGTGGAATTGATTGGGCCAGTTTTGGGGAAATATATATATATATATATTTTTTTTTTTTTTATAAAGTCATAGTCTTGCTAAGGTTGGAAAAGACCACAGATCATCTAGTTCAACAATCTACCCATCCCCACCTTGCCATCAAACCTCGTCCCTCAGTGCCACAGCTACACTGCATATGCTAATGCCTGACCATTCTTTCTGAGAAGAAATTCTCCTGACATCCAACCTGAACCTCTCCAGTGCAACTTAAGGCCACCAATTATTATGAATAAAATTACTTCTTATTACCTTAAATAAGCCTATAACAATTTTCTAGGGTTGCTATTGGCAAATCTTCCTTCCAGGTGTAGGGAAGGAAAATTCTGTTGTTAGTTAATCAAAAGTTAATTTTATCAGGCATTTTGAAGTTCATAATAGTCAACATAACAGTTATTTTAATGGTTGTAACAACTCCATTCTTGGAAAGACTGGCAGAAAATTCTGAGGTCTCCCAAAACTGTTTCTGTCATTTTGACATAATAACAACTTTTTGAACTGCAGTAATATTGCAAACTAAAAACAGGATGAATTCAGTTTAGTTCTAGTGTTGGACAGTACAGCAACTTGAGTCACAGCTTTAAGGAGACAAACAGCAGCAGCTGAAATACAGTACTCAATCATGACTTAGAACACGAGCGCACTAGGTAACAAGTTACTGTAAATGCATCATTTTTTGAAGCCTTCTTGTTTTATCTGGTGATGTTTGCACTCTAACCTGACACTACAAATACTATACAGATGGAAACACGACGTGAAAAAAGTTGTTCAGGACTGTCTGAAAGTAGACTAAGCCATTCCCTGAAGTCATGATAAATACATTCATCAATTAATAAGCAGTTCGTATTACATATACATCTGACAGAAAGACAAACAGCACGTGAGCCCCTATTAGACCTCTTGCATAACAACCGATTAAAGAAAAAGTTGCTAATAACAAAAATATAAGATCGACTCAAAATTATTCAATTGCAGGAGTACTTAAAATTAAGGCTACAGCAATTCTGTCTGCAATGCACTGCTGAAATACTTGCTTAACAAAACCAGGACAAATCCCAATTCAACAGCAGTAGCTGAAAGAAAAGAGGAGACATCAAGATATGCATTAAGTATGTAAATATTCTTTAGCTTTCTTTACAGATGTGAAAAGAATATAATGAATCCTTCATTGCTTAGAGGGGAACATTTTTCTCTTGCCAGAGGACAGATTTCCAAAGAACGATATTTACATTTTCCTACAACCAGTAATTTTCTCATTTATCATTTGTCAAGGCCCAAAGACCTTTTACTGCACATAGGATGTTTGCATATGTTTAATGATCCTTTTACCAAACAAATGTCACAGTCTGAATGAGGAAATTAGTTAATATCGCTGATGTTGCTAATTTAACACCATTAATGTCACACTGCGAACAGCTACAGAACCTACAGCATCTTGTATCATAGCCAAGCTCTACTGGTCGCGAGTCCATTCTCCAGCAGACAACATGGAGGAGAAGAGAACTCATGCAAATATTACACTCAAGGAAATTAAAAAAAAAAATGAAGATTGCTTTGATCCTGTAGCTAGATTAGCAAGAAGTGCGACTAAGTGCAGATCATTTAATAGTGATTTAGATGCACTAATTGTCACTCAGTTATCTGCACTCTTACAGCTGCCTCTACTTTGCTTCAAATAATCCAGGTGGGTCACAGAAACCATTGCAACACACTGGATATAGAGGAAGATCCAAAGATGTGTCAAATGAAACAGCAGAAGCCACACTGCCGCGTCCACATGCAGCTATGCCTCCTCACCCTCCTCTATGTACAAATAGGCTTCTGCTAGGTATTTGTTAAAGGTTAAGTAAGAACTACCAAAAAAAAGTTTTCTAACTGCAGAACGATACCTTTTTTTCCCCTTTAAGTCACTGTAAATTAAACACTTCCCCCAGCAAAGTGATAATGATACAGGCCTTCACCTGTGCTCCCAGGGCTGACTGGGTCCTTTCCCCAGGCGCTCAATCAGTGGTTCAGGCCATGACTCAACAGTTCCCATACACAGGGACTAAAAAGTTAAACTACTGTAAACAGTTATAACTGTGTGTATATGCAATGTAACCAAAAATAAGGGTGGGAGAAAGGAAGTACAATGCTGTTCCCTTGCAACAACAATACACACCTGATGTTCATCCTATGGTTACCAATAACAGATCACTTCCCATACCCTGATTAACAATAAATACACAAAACTTATTTTTATTAAGAAGTTGATAATTCTAAATATTACAGTGACATAGCTGACTTTTCGCTCTTTCCAAAGGCACAAGCTGTACGTTGGCTGGAAAACTGCAGAAGCGATAAAACCAGTGAAGAATTTGACAGCCCAGTAAAATCAGGGAAAAGAAACCAAGAATCTCCAAAGAAGGAAAAATAACAGCAAACGGCTCTGGAAAGAAGGCATTACTAAGCTTTGACAATCATTGAGACTTTGTTTCATAATGCTTGTAAGAATTCTTATCTGATCAAGCTGAGCGAGTATCTACAGCACAGAGAAGCTGCGCTAGGTTCCAGCGTTTTGCTCAGCTAGGTCTACCCACACAGCTTGCCTTTTTGTAAAGCGTCATTACCACGCGGAGATCTCTCAATCCTAGAAAACATCATTAACATCAAAAGACGGTGACTTGGACAGCATTTGGAAGGCACACTACACTGAGGTCTGTTAGGTACCTCATCTAGTTCTGTACAAGTCTTATTGTGCACCTTTGAGACAGACCTTTATCTCTCCCAGAGTAATGAATCCCTTGACACGTACATCCCAACAACTAACCCTCACAGCACATACTGTGTACTGTGACGTCTGGAGGTCTGCAGTACATTTCCCCCAACCAACATGCAGTTTTTCCAAAATACAGTAATATTATTTCCTAGCTCACGTTCAGTTATGTAAACCAGACATTCCTAGATTCACCCTACATTATTTTAGGATTATTTAAAGGGCTGTATAACCAAATGCCCTAGAAAGGGACAAGCTGCTACACAGTCACGTACTGCAACACCAATTTTAAAACTACCAAAAGAAAAGAAGAAAAAAAGAAAAAAAAAGATGGCCATTCCTACATCTTATAGCTGTTCTCTACAAGGTCACTGGGGATTGCAGGTGTAAGGTGTTAGAAGATCACAGAAGTTTGTCCTGCAGATACTGGACAAGTCCAACACAGACATTTCATACATAGCCTTGAGGAGATCTTCCTGAGCGCGTGCACGCACAGAAGAACAAGAGCCGGAACAACACCAGGCATGTTTACCTTAGTATATCAATAATTTACATGCTATTACTAGATACTAGCAGAAATTCAGAAACTACAGCAGTAAGTCAAGTAGACTCGTGTTTTGGGTTTTTTGTTTTTTTTTTGTTTTTTTTTTTTTTCAAATATGCAATAAGTTGAAGCAATTCAAATTATTCATTGCTGTGGGAAGGGAGCGGAATCCATGCAACAATGCAACGCACACAAACATTTGTTCAGAAGACAATAGACAATAACTATGTAACTGCACTGGAGAGAATACAGCAACAAAGAGACAGTTCAGAACTGGTGAGCCAAACAGTATAAATTAATACGTGGAGTTTGCTGAAAACCCAGTTCACTAAACAAACTATATTATAACATCCTTCCCCTTCCTCCTCCCTTTCAAGAAATAAAGATCTTTTTGACCCACATTCTTCCCCTCCACTGAAGGGCAGTAGCTGTGGAATAACATGCAGATGAAGTTCTTTACGCATCCTCCTTCAGAGCTTTCCAGCACCTCCTTCCGAGATTTCTAGCACTCCAACTGAAGATAGGCTTAATATTTTCCTTCTGGATTCTTTCAACAGATTTAAGAAAATTTATGCAAAAGGTCAGTTGATCGAGACTCAGAAATACCAGAAGTCAACCATTAATTAATTGAAGTCCTCACTTATTAAAGTTGCATTCTCACTTAGAATTATGGGCAGCGGTAAGAGGGACAAGGTAGAGGCAGGGAACCAGTGACAAACAATAGCAAGAAATGCAGACCGTTTCTGAGAGTAGAACAGAAAATCCAAGTCTACTCAAGACCATTAACAGAGAGAGGAAAACAACACCACCACCACCGATAAAAAAAGAATCCAATACAAAACATTCATGATAGCTTTTCAGATTTCAAACAGAACCACAGCCTGCACCAGAACGAGCCTAAGATATTCTGAAAAGCGATGAGCCCACTGGAACATCCATTTTTACACAGAAAATGTAAGCCTGTATCTTATTCTACAAAACGTCCACTCCAGCCTGAGAAATCAGCCCAGCAAATTGATTAAAATGAGAAGCTGTTCTATTCAGAATATTGAAGGGGGAAAATTGAAAGGCAGGTCTTTCATACACTTCATGGAAACTGGCAAGGTCACGGAGCACTCTTCCTAGAAGCACAATCTTACCAACACCTCAAATCAAAATGCTCTGATGGGTAGGAAGTAGTTCTTGAGCTCACTTTTGCTCTATTCTGAGCTTCCTAGGTGTCTGAGGAAAGAACATCAAAAGGAGAAGAAAAAGAAGTGTTTCTTAGGAGGTTCAACTATCTAATCAGGCCACCTACTAAGCAAGAAGTCTGGAATCTAAATTAATTATTTTCAATAACAATTTTGAAGGGAAAATGAAATATAAATTCACACTCTTTCCAAGTTGTAGAGATCTTTGAGATACCAGATGCATCTTCTCCATTTCTCTTTTAATAACACAGTGAAGAGCACAGTAAGCACTGACTACCAGCCTGTGAATTTTTTTTGCAATAATTTGAAAAAAAAAAAAAAAAAAAAAAAGCTGTTTACAGTGATTTTTATTCCTAGCCTCTACAAAAATATTTCTGCTATTATACCATGGAAGCGTTTACTTTATCCCACCAGCATTTACCTCATTTGCAACAGAGAACTGTCTCACTAATTCAGTTATACTGCAAACACACCGCAACTAAAGCACTTGTATTTGGAAACGTGACATCATCAAGCCACTCTGAGTTCCAGTCTTGCAGATGAGCACCCATGAATTTTTCTCACCCAGGACCTTTGTAACACATGCTTGGAAGAAAGGGCCAGCTGGGCAATGCACAGACTTATAAACAAACAAACAAACAAACCAACAACCACGCACCTTAACATCCAAGGCCATCACAGAACATCATCTCTTCCAACTGATCTTTTTGTTTAATGAAGCAATGCAAGTCAGTTATGTAGGATAACTACAGGTGTTTTGCTATCAATTTAAAAGAAATGATGAAGTACCTGATAAGGAAACGTGATTGCTGGAACAGTTTTATACAGAAAGGACAAATGCTTTCAGTTCTACATCAAAAGCAATAACTGAAGACTCCCTACAAGGAAACCTAGTAGCAAAATAAGTTTTACAGGGGCAAAACAACCACAACAATATGGATTCATTTTTTGATACTGTTTGCTTTGGTTTGTTATAAATAACAAAGACCAGGAAAAAAAAAATATAGAAGAATAAGTCATGAGGTGAGAGTTACAGATCTTCTGAACAAGACGGAAATAAAACCCGATGCAATATATAAAAATCTTATATATAAACATAAAAAAGCATAGACCCCCAGCATGCAGGAACTTTGCCTTGAATTCCATGATTTGTGCTAAAGAGAGCACAGAGCTGACCTGAATTGTCTGATGCAGGTTACAAATAAACCCGTCTCATTTACACTAACGTTTTGAGGATTTTCCTAAATACTTCATATTTTGTTTCCCCACCCGCAACAAACAAGCAGAACAGTTAAAGTAAAACAGTAAAAAACAGCTGGCAGATAGGTTCAGTTTTTGAAAAAGAACATTTGAACCTTTTAAGTTTCATTACTGCAGCACCTGGTGTGAAACACGAAGACTCAAATTACACGAGGAAGGCACTAATACATTTTATCAGAGAATCATCCTTCAAGTGTCAGTTTTATTTCTATATAATGAGACACTCTAGAGAAACACCAAACACAAACACAAGCAAAACACAGCAGAGTATCTTATCTAAACTCATTAGAACTATATTTGGAGATAAGGAGAGAGGGAAGAAAGAAGCATTTTGCTCATAGCAAACACCAGAACAATTACTCCAGCTGCTTCCTTTGCAGAACCCTTAGTCCCACTATAATTCTAAAAGCAGGCCCACAAGACATCCAACGCTGAGTGCAAACGCCCTTGCACTGGAGATTGGTTTTGGATGCAGCTGACTGAACCGCTCAGAGGACTTTCAGCAACTCCTGTCTGATGGCATAAATGGCATAAACAGACAGCTGGCTATTGATAGCAAAGACATGAATTGCTGCCACCATAAACTTGGAAAAAAAAACAAAACAAATCACACTTTCACCAAAAAGTTCTGCTGTCATCTACCGAACTTAAGAAACAGAAGAGTACATGTCTACTCATTTACACACTTACAGGGTGGAGAAGGGACGGAGGGAGATGGCACAGACACCGCACCTCTGCTTGGTTTCACATCCAGACGCGATGCTTTAAAGGAGAACAAAAAGAGGAGCGGATGAAATCCCCACCTGCAGCACCACCGCCCGCCCGGCGCCCCGCAGCCTCCTCCAGGGCCGGGAAGCAGAAGTTTAAGCGCAGCGCGTTCTGCTCCCGCTCAGCCGCTGCCTCACGGCGTGACCTTGGGCCGCTCCCCCGCAGCTCCGCGGCCACCTGACAGCCCCGATTATTCGCCACAAGTGTCTCCTCACCGCCGGAACAGAAGGGAAAGGGAGGCAGAACGGGAGGGGGTTCTCCTCACAGGTGATAAAAATCTCCCCGACGTTGCTAGAGTCTGGGGGAGGATCGATTCCCGCACCTTTCCTCTTTCCGTACCGTTCCGGTTAAACCGGAGAGGAAGCCAGAGAAGCCGGCAGCTCCGGATCGCCCGCCCCGAGCGCGCGCGGCAGCCCGGGGAGCCGAGCCCTCAGGGCCTCTCGCCCCCGCGCCCCACAGGCAGAGCCCTCCCAGCGGCCCCAGCCCGGCCGTGCACGGAGGCGGCATTACTTACAGCACCCGCCAGGCGGAAAACTCACAGGTGGCCCGGAGCCTCCGAGGAGCGAGGCGCGCGCTCCGCCTCGGGCCGCGGGAAGTCGCTCTCCTCAGCGGCCGCGCGAGGAGCGGGCGGAGCGGGCTGGGGGCGCTGCACGCCGCTCCCTGCCGCTGCTTGCTCGCCTCGCCTCGCGCGAGCCCGGCTCCCGCCCGCCCTTCCTCCCGCCCGGCTCGCGCCGCCACCGGCCAATGCGGGCCGCAGCGAGGAGCCGGCTTTAACCATCTGTTGCGAGGCGCCTCCTCCTAGCGCTGCCGCCTCCCTTGCGGGGGGCTCCCGCCCAGGCACCCCTCCGAGGAGGCGGTGAGCGAGGGGAGATCTTTATGCCACGCTAAGGTGCTCTCTGTCCCCCGGAGAAGGCTCCGCTGCTGTTGCACATCTCCCTTCCCCCACGCGCCTCGCGCTCCCAGCCCCCCGTCCCCTCAGCGCCCTTCCCGCCGTCCGCTCGCCTCAGGGCGGTCCCTCCAGAGTGCCTTCGCTGTAAGGTGAGGGAAGGTCTCGACCGAGACCCCACTGGGATCCCCTTTACGGGTGCCAGGCGGGATAGGGAGGTTTCGGGGGAGGGGGCTGATCAGCCAAAAGGAGTTTCGTGTGGGGTCCCGTACACCTGGGATTACGGGGGAATAAAACCCTGAGAAGATACAACTTCCTTACGATCCACTTAACAATAACCATGGCTCTCCACAGGGGTGGCAGGAGCAGCGCGTCCCGTCCTGCTGAAAGGGCGCAGCGCAGGCTCGGCTCTACCCGTGCGTGATGAGACTTCTTAGACATCTCCTGTGGTGAAGCTGCTCCAGGAGAGTCAAGAGTCGCATTCACTGTTTAATAGCTTTGAACTATAGCCTTTCACGTCCCTAATTCGAAGAACTTTCCAAAAACGTGGGCAACCTATGCACACACAGAGCTTCACACAGTGGTAGCCCAGATGTTTGCAGCAGACACAATCTTCACCCAAAGCAGACCCATAGTTCCTGTTTCACTTCTCACACCTCCTTATGGATTTAATATACACTGACAGTTCAGAGGAAAACAAATGTGTAGGAAGAGATTTAATCACTTCCTCGCTAGAGACCTCTCTGATCATGCTTTCTAACCCCTTCTGCACATTTTCAGTAGATTCCCCACTGAAAATTCAGGAGCGAGAAGCTAATTTTATTCCATACAGATCCCAGGCTAATATTTTTATGACGATGTGTCAAGAAAATAATGCAAATTCTTTTCAACTTTCACCAACTTAAAGCTAAGAAAACAGTCTTGAGACGCCTGCTGTGGGATGAAAAAAATATATGTAATGCATGCATTAAATCAAGTTCTAAATGAAATTTAATCTTTTTTTCTTTTTTTTTTTTTTTTTAATTGTCACATTGCTATTTCTCACCAGAGCAGTTTCTGAGCAGAGAGTTAGGAGTCTGAAACTAGAGTATGGATGAAATGCATTTCGTAGTTCTGTGTATTCCTGTATTACTTTCTTGTATTTTCTCTGCTATTTTGTGACATTATTATGCAAATGTTAAGGTAATCAGTTCTCATTAACGTGGATGTTATCCAGATCTGGATAGTCTTGCAGCTGAATTAATCGTAAACCCTTTCCTTTTATAATAAAAGATACAGGATTTCTTATTCTACTCCATGCTGTTTCAAAATGGCTCACAGTAAATGGCACATTATTCCAAATAGACAGTTTTCAAAAATGGGATATATTTCTTACCCACACAGAAGGCTTTATTTTTGCATTAGATTATCTGAATACAGTTGAGATTTGTTATGACAAAAAGTCTCAAAAATGTTAGAAATTACTTGAAATTCTCAAAATTACTTGAAACGTTTTGGATTTTTCTCATGAACCTTCAGACGGATGAAATTTTACCCTCATGTATGCACATGGAATGCCTGCAAGTCTGAAAGGAGAATTCATCATTACAAGATATTTTTAAAGAACAGTTTATATATAGTTAGAATTATCAGGGTGATGAATTAGCTAGAGAATCTTCCATTAATCTTATAAGACTATTCTCAATGCTGTTATCTCCACATGTATTATAATTAAGCCTCATCATCATTAAGATACTGTTTTTTAGCATTGCTATGAGGTTTTGTCCTACTATTCTAAGAATTTTTCTGTTATTTAATTACTGCATAACAACTTAACATCTTAAACCAATTGTCTTAGGTACCAAAAGATACATGTAAAGAGATGCTCTTCACACAAGTACTTTGCATGCTGTCATACGTAGACATCAGAGGAAGAATGGCTAGGACTAGAACAATCTGGAGACAAACAACTGCCCCCTGAAACAGTGAAAATAGAAATAAGTTGCACAAGAAGTCTTGACAGAACCCAAAAGCATATACAGGTAAGTGCAGTCCACTGATGTAATAAACAAAACACATTTTAAGTATTGAAATTATGCTTTGTGTCTCCAAGTAATGCTTCCCTATGAGGTCTTTTCTCTTACAGGCAAAATGGCATGTTAATGGCCAGTTGCAAAGGCAGTTGCTTAGTTTTCTTTTATTTTTTAAACAAAACTATTAACTATTAACAAAACTATTAGTTTTGTTTTTAAACAAAACAAAACTACTGGCTCATCACAGTTTTTATTACATATTTCGATCAATTATAAATATGAAAAAATCTTTCGTGCATACAGTATCTTGTATATCATGGATGTGATTAAGACAAGATTCAAACAGACCAGCAACATGCCATCTATTCAGGCATTTTCTTCTGATTTTCCCTCACTGCTATGTTGGTATATAACCTTGAGCAATTTGTTGAATTTGCCTGTGCATCATTCATTCATCTGTGAAATCTGGGATACTTGAAGTACACTTTATTAGTAGTAAGAATTCATGAATATATTTGTTAGCTAATTTGTTGTAAGTAAATAAGATATTTAAATATAGGAATCCAAACCACCCATCATCATAGTATTTTTTCCTGATTCATTCTAAGCAGTATAAATGTAGCAGTCTATATTGCTTAACACAGAGCTTAAAAACTTGGCAGTATATTTGTCAAATACCATAACATACATCTGAGAATCACCAAAGGTCCTGTGTGAAAGTTTTTAAAGGGAAACAACACACCAATTTTGCTAATTAGTCAGCGTTATATTAACAATATGTGGAGAGGTAAGGCTGGGGGTATGGTTCAGGAGATAAAGGACCGCGTGAAAAGAATGGACAGTTTTCACAGAAGAACTTGGACTGGAAGGGACCTCAAAGGTCATCTGCTTCCACCCTCCCTGCCATAGGCAGGGTTGGCAATCACTAAATCAGGTACAAGATCAGGTTGCCAAGAGCCCCATCCAATCAGGCCTTGAACACCTCCAGGGATGGGGCTTCTACAACTTCTCTGGGCATCCCGTTCCATCCTCTCAGTGAAAAATGCCCCGTCAACATCCAGTTTACATCTCCCTTCTTTCAGTTTAAAACCATTCCCCCTCATCCTATCACCATCTACTGTTCATAAGCCCCCTTTAGGTACTGGAAGGCCACTATCTGGTTTCCCCTGAGCCTTCTCTTCTATACACTGAAAGGATTTCATGGTAAGGAGCAGTGTATCTTCCAAAAAGTTCTGTGTATTCTTCATGGAAAAAAAGATCTCAGTACCCAATTATGGGAGTTCCAAGAAACTAAGTACTGATACCCACAAGAGAACTTGTCAGAATACTACTGGGCGTGGTTTCCATACTCATCAATACATTAAGCTCAGAAAACATCTCACCATCCACACAGTACATGCTTTTACTAAAAATATTGATTTTAGAGAGTACTTTCAGGTCTCTTCCAACAATAGGCTATGTGCTCATTACATGTAATTACTCTTTAGCTTTCTCCCTACATTGTTTATGCAAAGGGGAGAGAAATGTGACGTATTAGGATGATATTTCTGTAGAGTTAAAAAATATTGATATCCATTAGGTACAATAATGACATTTCTAAAATCCCTAATGTCTTTCAAGATCCATTAGCCTTAATCATTCCAACACTTTCAAATGGTCTTGCCATCTGCCTTTTTCCAAATAAAGATATATCAAGTTACAATAATAGCATTAGTAATTAAATACTTGCGGGAACTCAAAAACAAACCCTAAGACCCAAATAATGCGAACTTAGGCCACTGATTCTGTTCAGGATCTTGCAGCAGGCTATTCTCCGAAGTGACACAGTCAAAAATACAAGAGTAAAACTCAGCATGTGACCGCAAAGCTTAAGTTTTAATTTTTTCCATGTGATGTATATTACCAGTTGAAAAAAGAAAACCCTCAACACTAAGTAAACTAACTAGAAATACACCGTAGAGCCGTAGTCAGGAAAAAGCTGCTTTGTTATAAAGATGAAACAGATTAGTGGCAATGTTGCCACTTTTTGTAAACTGTTAAAAGCTAGGTTTTATTATTACTATTTTGGTTATATCTTAGTAATGACACAGGAACTGGTAGGAGAATAAATGCGCTGTTGTAAATGTTTCAAGACCTAGCCTAGATTTAGATACTACTGCAAATTTACCTAAACAAATGCATCTCAAAAACTGAAACCAGTCAGAGTGTCACTTAGGAGCTGACACAACAGAGTAAATAAAAACATTGGTGGACATTGGTAACCACTGCAAATGCCAGTGGATTGTAAGTGAAATGTTACATTCCTGCCCTACACAACCATATCTTCTGCTAGCAATCAACAACTCTGTCTGTTATAAGAAAGGAACAAGAGAGAACAATAGCAACAAAAGGTACTACAGATATGTAGCTGTCGAAATTTCAGAACATGAGACAGTTGTCTGTTTAACTGCAAGATGAGTCTTCCTGTGTAAAGAAAGCTATCAAAATTACCAAAATTATGATTTTTCAAGCATCCTTTGTTAATTGCGGCAACTGGTATCTGCAATTGCATGTTTCTATCCTCTTACTCATAAGACATTACAGGAAATGGATTATAACTCCAGTATTAATAGGGAAATGCTCAGTAATAATAATCTGTAGCTTCTAGAGTGCTTTTTTCATTTCTAAAGGCTCTGCAAACATTAATTAGTCTGTTCAGTGTTCAGTTCTGGGAAAGCATGCGATCCTACTAAACAGTTGAGCTTTATTGTGACTTTTAAAGCCTGAACTGTCTTGGGGTTGGATGAATGAGCACATGCAGAGGAAAGTACTATAGTGATATTTTCTTAAGGCACATGGTTTGGGTAGTTACGAGGAACATGTTTATCATCAGCTGTAAATCTTTTCCTTTCTCAATGTGCTGAATAATACACAGATGTTTGGTGTATGATTTTTATGTTCAAAACTTCATTATCTCTTTCCATAAGTTAGGCTTTTTCTTTACTGTATTATATACAAAGGAGGTTACTGAGCTGACACCAGGACCACAGTCCTCAAGTTGCTTCTTCTACCCATACATGCTCAGACAGTGGGCAAAATTGATACTCATTGTATTGGTTTCCACATTTCATAATATGAATTGTATTTTATTTTCATTCCCTTTATAATGTGGATTGATTTTCCCTTTTCAGTCTAGTGTATCAAAATACACCTGTCTGGATGCATTCTTCTCTTCATCTCTGTTAAAAATAACTACCCTTTCTCTTCAGCTTTGTTACTTCCTGCAGCTTCTGCCTAAAGACACTGATCCTTCCTTTGTTAGCAAATAGCTTGAATGATCTGAATTATATTTATCCAAAAGTTACTTTTTTAAAGCCTAATTACAACATTAGCTACAACTGGCAACTAAACCAAATTTCTTAATTTGAAATGCATAGAACAGTCACATTCTACAAGTAGGCGTAAGTTACAGTGGAGACCTGCCAATGATGCTATCTGAGCAATTGCAAATATTGCATATCTGTTTTGATTCAGTAGTATATCTGGCACTGCTAACAGAGCAGAATTTTCCAGGATTTGAGTGAAAGACTGTCTAAGGCCTTCTTAGCTATAGCTAGGCTTCAGAAGATATTTTTCCTCTATCTCCACTAAGATGAGGGAAAGCACCTTATGGAGAAGCAGTAAAAGAAGTCATTTCAGTGGGGAAAAAGAGATGGGAAAAAAGAACTTCATGTGGCTCAGAAGTTTCTGCCAAGTTGCTTGCTATAGAAGTTTCTGTAGACACGCTTTGTAAGCAAAGATTGCTTGGACTCTAGCAGGGGACTGAACATTTTGTGAAAAGATGTACAGCTATACACTGCAGGACAGGGTTCACATTATTCACTGAGGGATGACTGGCTGCCTGCCAAGCTGAAAAGCATTCCCTTGCTAGCATTTCAGCTAAAGAAAAAATGAGGTAAAATAAATACCTCAATATTGCTCTATTACAGTGTTTAGACTCTACACTTCAGATGGAAAAATGAAATTTATTGCAACAATAAATGACCCTCTAAGATCTAAAATATTCCAGGGCGCTCTCTCTAGTCCTTTCTAATGAACCTTTGCAATTCCACCAAAGTCAGAATGTAGTGTTTGTATCAGTACATCATGCCTGTGCATACATATGCAATGTGTGTAGAGAAGTGACATGTCTTAATTGTACTTCTAATGGGAAAGATCAAGTAATACCATGAAATATGCTACTGGTCTTGTGATTAACTTCATTTTGAACAAGGCAAACTAAAAATGAGACTAAGAGCACAGTCTGTTGCATTAACTGTGAAATTACTCGGTGTTGCATATACAGATTTATGCACTGACATAATATTTTGTATGGTATGGGTTGAATGTGCACATGGTATCTTCCCTGGTTATGAGTGCATAGACCTCTCCTATTATTTTAGTGTTTCTAAAGAAATACAAAGTAACAAAAGCGCAATGCCTGCAGAATTCCATGGGAATCTACTTTAAAAATGCTCAAAAGAATTGAACAGTTATCACTGGGAATTTTTTCTTGCAGTACCTGGAAGTTGTATTTCTTACATGCGGTGCTACTGCAGGTCCATGTTTTTGTTAACCATTGGATCTGTAGTTTGTAAATGAAGAATAGAACAGTCAGCTCTGAGTTTAAGTCCTCATCAGAAGCAAGCATTGATTTGCTACTGTCTTCAGTCATACAGGTTAACTCATGGGTTGAATTTAAATATTTTTCTAGTGATTCTTACTAGATATCTCAGGCACAAAGACAATCAGTGTAGCTGCAGGCTAGGCCACACAAACGTAAGTTTACAAACATTAAGAAGGAACCATTCTAACAGCTCACCTATTGTTCTGCAATCTCTCATGCTATGTGGTTTTTATATACTGAGCCTTAAAATACTCCCTGACCTTTGGGGCACACTATTTGAATCACTTTCAGATCTGAATTTAGCTACTAGTCTTCTGCCACTTTAAACTCTAACAATTGTCATTTTCCTTTCACAACTTTCTATCTGGACTCAAACTGGACCTGCAAGGGTAAGATACATTTCAATATGTATGAAGCCACATTTGGAACCCCCCAGGTCCCAAGGGTGTTTTGACTTGAAGAGGCTCATGCTAGAGACCAGAGATTATATGCAAAAGCAGAACTTCTTTTGCATTTTAATATTCTCAGATACATGCACTGATGTGTGTATGTATACATATATGTAAATCTGTATATAGGTAACAATTTTCCTGAGACTGACTGGATAAATTATGCCATTTTTAAAAGGATGGTCAAGCGTTGGGCTAAAGTCAAACAGCTTTAGCTGTACGCTGGATTTCTAAGTGTAAAACAGATATCTGACACAAGTAAGACATAATAACACAACCTATTTGCACGTACCCTCCCTTTAGGTAGGAAAAAAAGCACAGTCTAACACTGTGCTTCACACTACTTGCCATATTATTATGAAGCATCAGAAATAACTATTAGTTTTCTTACATAAAGAAATTACAACGAAAGACAGTTCTGTTCCCGCTACTGTGCCACCACATGCTACAGCCCTTACTTGTGTGATTCTTAAGGTTTTACCTTGTAATTTTGTATTGGCCAAGTAGAGAAATCCAAATTAGTATATGGAGGGGGAAGGAACTGAGCTATGCAGCTTTATGAAGCAGAAGTAGCAAATGAGAACCCCATCCAGAAACTTCTATTACATGGTTGTTATGAAAGAAACTACACTGTGGGATAAATGCCCAGGCCATTGTTTAGATTTTAACACATTCCTCACTGAAATGAAATCCTACCAAAGTTAAAGTTTCCCAGAGTGAAAAAATGTGGTTTGCATTTTCTGTGGTTTTTGTTAATTATCAAAGCTTCATATGGAAAATTCACTGGTGCAGGAGGCATTCATATTAATCAGTTTTTACCAAATAGGGTTCTTTTTTGGTATATGACATAATATACCAAATGCTGTTCTTATATCCCCAGAAGCTACATAACAAAAGACGGTTTGGTACACCTAGCACAGCAGCTGCAAAGATGACAATTAGGCTAAAATTTGTCTTCTTTCATTTTCAGGAAAAAAATGTACACTTCAGTAGTTATAGTAACTTCTAATATTTATTGATGTTCAGTGATAGAACAACTAAGAGCAAACCAAACAAAGATGTACAACTGTCACGTGGTGTTTGCAACTGAGTAGCCTAAATGTACATGGGAGCTGAACCCTTGTAAGGTAAGTGCACCAGTGAGTCCACAGATTCAAGTTTGGCCATAAAATAGATCAATCACAGTATTCTGGCTACTGAAACATAGAAAACAGTGAGGATGTGGTGTGCAAAGGGATAATAACACTATCTAAAGCAGTAAGGATTAAGAAAGGAAATTCAAATTTATTCAGCCATTGATCAGGTGAATTTATTTTTGGTTTTGAGTTTCCTAAGTTGTGATGCTTTCTTGAATGTTTTTTTAGCATAAAAAAATAAATACTCCCTAAATGAAATGTTTTCATTTGTGACAGATAATTTTGTAGGAAAATTGCACATAGGAAAACCTCATTAAAATGAAATTTCTTACTCATTTTGTATTTTGTTCCTGCTGAGAAGTAGTTATCATTTGAACTTTCATCCCCACCGCCTGAGCAAAGTAGTTGTATGTTTACTTAACCTACATCTTAGCGCAAGGCATCAGAGAGCTGAATATGAAGGAGAATTGCTTATTACATTCTTTTGTATTACATTCTTTTGTTGCATTTCTCACATCGCTTCCGCAACCTACAAAAATTACTGTGGACAACAAAGAACAGTTACATATAAATAAATGAGCTGTATTTCCTTATGATCATAAAACTCAGAAATCAACGCTCAATTTTTAATAACTACTAATAAAGTGAGATTGCTGCTGGTGGTTCTTAAGAACTAGAGCCTGAAAACTTAGATTACATCTGGTTGTATATTCATTATTAGATGATTAGCTTTCTTTAGTATTTGATTCAATGCAAAAGTCAGTCCTCCTGTTTTCTACGCAACACATGATATGCCCTTTTAATGTTGAGTTATATAGAGTGACATATTTGAAGTATCACCTTAAAGTTTTGATAGATGACATTTCAGATTTTCTAGAAAAGAGCAGCAAAGGTACACTGACTGTTTGCTGGCTTTAAGTCCACTGCACTCTGAAGTTCCTGTCTTATCTCCCATTTACTGTTACACGCTGCTTTATGATTTACGTATTTCCCTGAATATAGTCTTTTGACAGTAGTAAAAGTCAGTATAAGCAACTGCTGTATAAGCAGCAAACACATAGATTTAGATTATAATCAGAGTCACTAATATACATTAATTTTTTTTTTTGTTTTTTCATCTCTAAAGGTCACTGTCAGTCTGCTTTAGGACTTCCCTGAACACATCAATTTGTGATGCCTTTGAAACAGCTTAGACATTTTTTTCTGAAGTAGGCATAATCTGTTTTGCAGAGGATTTATCTGGATGTTGTATAATCCATTTCACTCACTCATTCTAATCTTCACAGGTAGCCGTTGATTGCTGAGATAGAGAGAAAAAACATACAACACAAAACCCAGTAAGAAAAGAACATAAAAGGAAAAAATAGCTAAACTAAAAAACCAAACAAAAAAAAATACAAGCCTAAAAAAGTTCACAAAAAAAAAAATAAAACCTTTAAACCAGATCTTTATTTCTTACCCAACATAACACTGTATTTTGATAAAAAAAAAGCACTGCAATAATAGTGAGGTAGCTGAATCCTAGACTACAAGAAATAAGGATAAACCCAAATACAGCAACCATGGATAAACAAACAAAGGAGAGAGGATAAAACCCACTTACCACTAGAAGGCCACAGGCATACAACAGATCTCCAGCAAACTATTTGTACCTCCCCCCTGCCAACCCTTAAATGAGGTCTGGGAAGAGGTGGATCCTGGCTCCACCCCTTTCAGTCACTCAGGTACATTGCATGCAGCTGAGCTCCCCTGCCTTCCCACCAGGTGCTCAGTCACTGTTTTAAGCTGTGACTGCATTTCTGCTACACCTACTGTGTAGTATCTTTCTCTACATTTATGCAAAATTACTGCAAACTGAGAGCAAAGAGCTAATTAAAATGATAGTACTTTTACTTACTTTGACTCAGTGGTGGAATATTTAACTCCAGACATATTGTTGAATGTGGCCCTCCATCTTTCGCTAGCCAATACTAGATCTTGGGAAAGATGTTATCTTCGTAAATGTTATCCTGTGTCCCTACAGTGTGGGTGTAAGAGAGAATTCAGTAGCTTTAGATGGTGACTAAATGAGAGTTCATTAAGACAGTTTTCTAAACCCCAATGAATTACTAGACTAATGCATTCCTCAAAACAGACAAATATTTTTTATTATCTCCAGGTTTCACTCACCATCCTGGTGCCCTATCAATAGTTACTTCCCCCCCCCCAATGGGGCAGTTCAGCAGTGACTGTATCAGTGTGTGAGTACCATGCTGAGACTTTTCCTGATGGTGCAGTGTTGGTACTGTAGTATCACTACAGCTAAATTTGATTACTGCAGTAACATTAGAGTTAAAAATCAGTTCAAATAATTTAAATGGAGATAATCAGCTTTTTCCTTCGGGGTTGAGCTTGTGGCATTGCTGTACTCCATCCTAGTTTGTAGGTTAGAGGTTTACCACTAATCTTTCAGTATCCCCAGCTGAGCTGTTTAATTACACTTCTTTATGCTCCCTGAAGGCCAGTCTGCTGAGAATGGACTCATATTAGTATGTTATGTTCTATAAATATCTTATGATGTTACTGTATTATAACATGGATAAGCTTACTGTTTTGTGTTTGCTGTGAAAGGGAAAAATGCTGTTGCATATTATATCATGAGAAGTTTGAGACTAATCCTTGACTCCTGAATGATGATGTAATTTCACTTACACAATGTAACTTTTCCTGATCCCTTTTATTTTTTTCTATTCCATTTTAACCTTTGAGGGGTTAATGATTTTGTAATGATTCCTGTTGCACAAATGTTTTGTCAAGTGGCTCTACAACACAACTTTTAAAACTCTCTTGGAAAGAAGCAGTCTCAGCAAGGTTGTTGATTAAGCAGAGTAGGCACAGATTACTCCAGTAATCTCTGAAATGGGAGTTTCCATTGAATAAAGGTTTGTTGTTGTCAATGAATACCTTAAATTATTTTTCAAGTTTAAAAGTCTGCAAGCATTTTTATTTAAAAGGTTTTGGCTCTACTTTTTTCTTTTTTTAATTTAGATGAGTTTTCCAGCAAAGGTTAAAGTTAAATAATCATAATTTGCCCACAGCATCAGTTTGTGAGAATTTTCAAGATTACTAAAACTCTGAATTACTGCAGCACAGCAATTTGAAATGTAGAAGTTCCTTGTCCAGGTATATGATGTATGAAACAGTTACAGTGTAATGCATAAAGAGATGTGCTCCTTGACTTCAGTCTCGCAGTCTTCTGAATCCTTCTCACCTTCTTTGAAAAATCCTGTGAGAATTTTTGGTTGCTTCCCTCTAGCTTTTTTTGTTTGTTTGTTTTTGTGGCTCCGCCTCCGCTATGACTCAGTAAGCTCTCAAGCCTTCAGATGCTGGTAATGTCATTCCTTATGTTCTGGCCTTTGATATGTTCTGGTAACAGAGGTGGAGAACTGCCTTACCTCTTACCAACAGCTGAGGTATCTTGCACTAAATTACATACTAAGTGAAACTCAAACAGCCAAGGAACGTATCAGGAAGCTGCGGTACTTAAAAATCATTTAGAGATATCAGTCTAGAATAATTTTGAATAATTTTGTAGCAGAACCATAAAGCAGGGGAAGGGAATGCTCCTGTACATAAATATTTATTTTTAAAATACACAATTAAACTGTATTTGGTATGATTGGTAAGGAAGGCTACAGGAATATTTATTTCCAGATTGAATGTTAATTTTGATTGAGAAAATCTACATACATTTGTAATTACTTTGATTTTTTTAATTACTCGGTGTTTGTCCTAGACAGGTCCAAGGTAGGTACACAGCTTCTCCATCTGATGTACATATCCACCAACTTCATAATGATGATAAAAAACATTGGATCTTATGTCTTGTATGTGTATATTCTTGTGTCAAAAACTTTGCATAATACTAGTAATTGTTGCACAGCTAATAGAGTGCAAGTAAGAGCTGTAAGAGGAATTGTGCTTGGAAAGATCATCAGGATTGAGTCTTCTATACCTCTATTTGAAACATCGAAGGATAGAGAAAGATGATAAAGGCTGAACAGACTTCAGGATTTTTAATTATATTTGTGACTTTTTCACATTCCTTTAAAAATATGCTGAATTTTGCTGGCAGTTCCAGAACGAGTAACTGGTTTAATTGTAGGCTTTGTTGTTGCTGTTCTACTGAGTTAGCGCAAAAGCATTTATTAAGCTATGATTTGAGATTAACTTCAAAATCCAAAAAAGACAGTTTAACTGAGGGAAAATGAGCCTTCAAGCATGTTTCTGAACATAAAAGGAGTGGTAGTAGCTGAATCATATTGGCAAGATAGTTAAATGTCCAGAAAGAAATTGCCGGATAGGGTGTCATGCTGCTTGAAAACCTTCTGGAATTTATTTCAAAGGATCAATTTTCTGTAAGATGACTTTAGGAGGGTTTTTGGTGCTGGCTGATCTAATTCAGTTTATAACATTAAATTAAACTTTAACACTTTACTAGCATGAACAGATTACTATGACTACAGTAACCGTTTAGAAAGTTTTAGCAACATTGCTGAGAAGTGTTACTATTCTGAGCTCATTTAAAAAAAACCAACTTCTGTTGTTTACTCCTTATTCCTTTCAGAAAGCTTAAAACCAAATCCCTTGGAACTAACATCTTCATTTTCTATCCACCCCAGTATTATGACGGTGTGTTCTTGTGCTTATCCCAAATGTATGCGTTATTTAGAATCCAAGCTGTAACATTAAGCTGTCAGACCTCAGGAAGGTGATTCTTTGTAATTTTGAAAACAAAACAAACCTAAGAAATGCATGATTGGATCTTCCGCTGTGGCCCCAACACCTGAGTATGTTACTGCACATTCAAACATCTTGTTAATTTTTCTACTTAATTATATTCTTCGGTGAATAATTGTCTTGCTACATGCTGTATATAGTAGCCATCATAATACCAACTACATACCATTCTGCTCAGATAATGTTTTGATAGTATGATGAATTTTATTTTCTATCTGTACATCTTCTCTGTTAGAAGCGGAAACATGGATTGTATCCTTCCAGCAACAAAACCCTTAACAGAGGTATGTTGATTATAACAGTAAGTGGCCCAAAGCATAGAAGTCAAGATCGCAGTAGTCTAGTTTAAGGCAAGAAGATTACAGGATCTTGGCTGAAGATTGTAAAACAAAAAACCTGATGTGGCAAGATGTAACTTTGCTAAAAATTGAAGTAATATTTTTTCTTGCACTTGAAACAATGGGCATCCTCTCTCTACCGCATCCTCCCACCAACAAGATCACTTTAATGCTTCTGCTGTTTTTTGTTTTTTTTTAAATCTGAATGACTGCAGTGATCCACTTCATATTTGTAGGGTACTTTGCCAGTAGGATTCCAAAGGCTCTTCCAGTTCAGCTCCTCACTTAATACTTCCATTTTTTTTTTATTTCAAAGTGTATGGGAACTATTGAGTTATGGCCTGAACTGATTGAGCACCTGGGGAAAGGACCCAGCCTGCCCTGGGAGCACAGGTGAAGGCAATTCAGCTGTGTGGCCAGAATGGGTGGAGCCTGGCTGTGCCTCTCTTAGACCTCATTTAAGGGCTGACTGGTGGTGGGGAAGGATCTCTTTTTGGAGATCCATCCCTTGTGGAGTTTTCCTCATGAGCCTGGATCTTTGGAGATGGGTGAGTACTTTTCCTTTGTAATGCCATCCTATTAGTGGTAGTACGTTTGCTACTACACTCCTGTATTGCACTTCCACTGTGGTGACTTTTCTGATTGTTATGCAAAGGAAGTGAAACTTTCACCTGGCTGCTTATTTCAGAGTTTCTCTGTTGGCTATGGCAAAACAGAGTGCCATTCATGACGATTTTTACTGATAGAGAGATTCTTGTGAGTGCTGAAATTTGTCTTAGAGTGTTGTATAGTGTTGAATAACATTGCAACTTGTATGAAAAAAAGCCATGAAAATGTATGTACATCTATTCCATCTGCATCTGGAGTTGAATGTCCTTAATATTTGCATTTATTGTAAAACTTATAGACAGTTCTTTGTATGTATATATAGAATGTTGGGCAAGATCATTCTCTAAATCAATAGGTAAATTAAAAGGCTCTGGGTGGTACTGGAAAACTGTACTTCATACTGCAGCCTTATTTGTTTTCTTGTATGATCAGAAGAATAAGTTTTGAAGATCTATGTGTTTTTGTTTTTTTTTTTTCCTCAGTTGTTAGCAGGTAGATGCTAGTCAATGCAGTTAAGTATTTTCTTGATTCAGAGAATGAAACACTGGTATTTCTGACCCTTCCAGCAGCAGTTGAGCTAGCCCTCCTGTACCCGCAGCTCTTGCCGGGGCTGGATGTTGGATGCTCTTTCCCCATTCAGAGTGGTGGTTTGCTTTCAGCACTGTCTTGACAGATTCATGATGAACAAGAGCAGGCAAACTGGGTGGCAATTCATTGTGGAGAGTAAGAAGATTGATTGGTAGTTAAAAGGGCATAACAGTGTGACTCTGAATTGAATGCTACGCATCTGAGAATACTTGTTCTGTTCTCTGTAAGGAAATGCTGAGGTGTTAAGGGTCACATAGGAAGTAAAGGTATTATAGAACATACACTATGTAATTACATTGTTATTTCTTTATATTGAGAACTCATTTGTGAATGCTTGTCAGAGGATTACTTTCTTTATCACATCTCTTTGGACACTGAAAAGAAGATGAAACTGGAGACTGGCAGTTGAAAGATAATTAGGCCCAGATTTGGAGCAGACCAGATTGTCAAAATATTTTCAAGTTGAAGCTAGGGTAGTCAGCAGTTAGTAAATTTATACCTGCCTGATATGCTTTGCAGATAATGCTAGGGTTGTTGCATTATCCTATTGCTCACAAGTACCCTTAACAGCGTGAAGCAGGTGTGAACCACATCAATTTGCTGCATCAGTCTGTGTGATTATCAAGGAGAGGTAATGCATTATTTTCCTGTTGGATGCTAGTGATCTGTTTCACGTAAGTATCCTTAGGGGATGTTGCTTTTCAACCAGAGCCTCGAAGTCTCTGTTGGAAAAGTGACAAGGATATGCATAGGAGCTCTGGTTTTGATTCCCAAAGGGTATAGTTATCATCAGGACTACTGATACCTTTGAGATTTTCTATTCATAACTATAGTATTCACTCTTGACTTTTTTTCATTTCTCAAAAATACTACAAAACTATAGTAAGTCTTGCAATTATTGTGTTTCAAAAGCTAGTTTCAGAAATGCAGTCTGAATTTTAAAATGCATGGTGTCATTGAGCCAGATCCTTAATTAACATCTGAACAAATCTGTCTGTTGGCTCTAAGGGCTTGCTTCAACTGCAGCTCTATCTGTGGCATCTAGAAACATACTCTGTTTACTTGGGGGTGATGCTTTGTTCTGTTTTTTGAAGAGTAAGGGAAGACTGCTATTGTAGATCAGGAAAATTTGCATTTTTAACCAAAGCACGCTTTTCTACAGGTGGATCTACATGCTCTATCCATCTAATCCTGTGTTCTGCTTAACCATAATAAGAAAATGGAGAAATGAAATTAAAAAGGTACCTGCAGGGTATCAAAGGGGCTGAAAGTTACAGTAGTCATGATGCGTGCAAACCTGATAAATAGCTCTGTGTTGCACATATTAGCTTTAAACTATTATGTGTGGTAGCATTTATAATGTGTGAAAGACCTCAAAGCAACTTCCAATCCTAAGAATAATAAAATGTGGAACCTCAAAATGCTATGGCTTTGTTGTGCTAGATTTTCTGTAGACAGAAGATCACAGAAGGTCCTACCTAGGTTATCATTAAATGAAGCCAGTAAAAATCAGGGTATGTGAAATAATATGTAATCCAGGTGCTTTGGCCAACAACAGATCACATCTCTCCTTGTAAGTGACAAGAACTGTGCGCTGGTTTTATTCTGTATTTTAACTGTTGAGGTTTCAACAGTTCATGTTAAGAGAAACAAAACCTGCCCTCTTAGTAAAGAGATGTTTTGAGTTGTTTGGATATTATGAAATTACTATGGACAGAGACTTTAAAGGAAAAGGGTGATGGTTCTTTTCAGCTCCACAGAGTGGTCTCAGGTTCATGAGTCAGCTTTTACTTGGAGGTATGTATCACAGGTGTTCAGAACTCCTTCTACAGACAGTGCTCTGGAAAATCATGACTGTGCATAAAGGATTCATACAGACTTAGTCCTTTGTATCTTTGATAAATCAAAGTTCTTGTGTTGCTAGGTAAGTGATTTCTCCAGAGAACAGTACACATACATGTGGACAATGCCCAGAGGTACTGATGAATACCAGAAACTGTTTCTTACTAGAAGTTGATGTGAAGTTACTTTGAATAGGATACAGGCACTAGATGAAAGAAAAGTGTCCCAAAGACAGAATGTGCAAGTGTGACAGACTCAGATTGATAATTTGAAATACGTTTTTCTTTTTTAATAAGAAGAGCAGGATGTACAGCTGACTCAGGTAAACTTTCATGTGCAGACCTCAAGATTTTTGATTTATTTCTCCTTTTCTTTCTTTCTTTCTTGGCTTGTGTACTTTCAGTTGTTCCTTTCCTTCAGGCAATCATGCTATTCTCTCTACTGCCTCTGTAGAGATCACTGTTGTAAGGAACGTTGCCAAAATCAGGTTGGGTGATAAAGCCACAGGAAGCAAAATATGCATGTACTCATGGTGAAGGTTCTGGATGCTTCCTTTAAGCTTTCCTATAGAATGCTTTGCTTTATTTCCTCCTTGCTTCTGGTCTGCTGAATATTTTGAGCACTGACAGTGAGTTCTGTCCTTCTGCATCTGAAATGATTATTAGGTCTTCCACCCAAACTTGTTGCTGTTTTTTTGTTTTTTTTTTGAGATTCTTTTTGTTGTGATAAACAGGAGGGGGAATGGCTGTTTATGAGGGTGGGCAGTGATAGGACGAGGGCGAATGGTCTTAAACTGAGATGGGGAGGTTTAGGTT
The DNA here is from genome assembly GCA_030625065.1 of Alectoris magna. NCBI lineage: Eukaryota > Metazoa > Chordata > Aves > Galliformes > Phasianidae > Alectoris > Alectoris magna. The sequence goes on along the minus strand of CM060576.1, from coordinate 7,910,411 downwards.
GGATATTAGGAGGAATTTTTTCACCCAGAGGGTGGTGATGCACTGGAACAGGTTCCTCAAGGAGGTTGTGGATGCCCCATCCCTGGAGGCATTCAAGGCCATGCTGGATGTGGCTCTGGGCGGCCTGGTCCGGTGGTTGGTGATCCTGCACATGGCAGGGGAGTTGAAACTGGGTGATCTTTGTGGTCCTTTTCAACCCTGGCTGTTCTGTGATTCTATGAATATTAAGTAGGTCCTTCAGATGCCAAGTGTGCTGCTTAGGAGAGGTTTACAGAGGAGCGCTGTGGAATTTGCTGCATTTGGTGCCAAAAACTCTACTTAATTGCTTATGGGTTTTCACTTGTCACTGATTGCACAAGCAGTGTGATTCCTTTCTTGCTCTATCTTCATCTATGAATAGTGCTCTTTGGGTAGTATGTTCAGATCTTGTGTAATTTGTTTTCATTGATAAAGTGTCAATGTTCTTACTGCTTCCTGTTGCAGTACTCTTGATAAACATCTTAGGTTGGTGCTCTACAGGGGATACCTTAAAGGCATTTTGCACAGATAAAATTGCATTGCTTTGAAAAGTTCTCACTGACAGATTTTGCTTGAATGAAACCTGTTGAGATCGTCCTATTTATATCTCAATAAATATTTTCAGGTGGTGTTTTCAGACTTGCATTTCGTTACTGAGCACATACCTACTAGGTAGGAGCCTTGCCTTTCACATTCTGAGGTTAAATGCTTAATTGTGCTTTTGCTAGTTTAAGAATGGAGTATTGAACTTCATTTAATTGGGTCTCAGACAGGATCTGTGCGGAGATTGCAGTGAAGTCAAAATGACATTGCCTGAAGGTTTATATAAATGAAATCTACACAGAATTGACCCAGCACTGGCTTGTCGAAACATAGCATAAAACCCACAACCCAAGACCGTGATTCATATCTACAAAAACAAGAGGGGAAATGCAAGTTTTCCACTATATTTCTGTTTGAGATATTACTACTAAAGCTGCAGAGTGATCTGCTCCTGGGTTTTGAGTGAAACAGTCCTTTTTAGTGAACTAAGTTTGGGTTTTTGGTTGATGTTTTTGTTAAAATTATAGGCAGCCTTGAAGGTAAACCTTCTCATGAGCAAAAGCTGTGAGAGGCGCATAAGTATGGAAACATTTTCAGAAAAGTCTTATGTGGGGAATTGATCTGACAGATGAAACTGATTTCATTCTTGTATTTGTAGGTTCTCTTTCTGTAGGAAAAATCACTGACTTTTTTTTATTTTAATTGAGGGGGCAGTGTTTTTATTTGCTTCTTCACTTCTTTCTCCCTATGGAGAAGGACTTGGGGGTCTTGGTGGATGAGAAGCTGGGCATGAGCCAGCAGTGTGTGCTTGCAGCCTGAAAGGCCAGCTGTGTTCTGGGCTGACTTTAAAAAAAAAAAAAAGGGAGGCCAGCAGGGAGAGGGAGGTGATTGTCCCCCTCCACTCAGCTCTTGAGGCCCCATCTGCAGTACTGCATCCAGGCTTGGGGCCCCCAGCACAGGAAGGGCATGGAGCTCTTGGAGAGGGCCGAAAGGAGGGCCGCTATGATGATCAGAGGGCTGGAGCACCTCTTGTATGAGGAAAGGTTGGGGGAACCAGGCTTGTTTAGCTTGGAGAAGAGAAGGCTCTGGGGAGGCCTCATTGTGGCCTTTTGATGCTTGAAGGGAGTGTATAAACAGGAGGAGGAATGGCTGCTTATGAGCGTAGAAAGTGGTAGGACAAGGGGGAATGGTTTTAAACTGAGACAGGGAGGTTTAGGTTGGGTATTAGGAGGAAATTTTTCACCCAGAGCATGGTGACACACTGGGACAGGTTGCCCAAGGAGGTTGTGGATGCCCCATCCCTGGAGGCATTCAAGGCCAGGCTGGATGTGACTCTAGGCAGCCTGGTTTGGTGGTTGGTGACCCTGCATGTAGCAGAGGGGTTGAAACTGGATGATCATTGCAGTCCTTTTCAACCCAGGCCGTTCTATGGTTATTTGTCTGGTTAGTGTCCATACTAAATTGTTTACTCCTGCAGATGCTATCAATCACTTTCGTACTGTAATGTTATTACCCCATGGGCCTTATTTCTGTTGTTGATGTTCTACATATTAAACCTTATTTTAATAAGAAGTGTGTGTTGGCAATACAGACAGACACAGTATTGCTTTTAGCGTATTTCTTTCAGATTGCTGAAAATGTGTGTTGTACACACTTACCAAAGGCTATGGTCTGGGCTACCACCTGGAATTTGTCTTGTTGACATTGTTAGTGTTTTGAAATTGAATTTCAATAGTTACATTCAGAATGGCTGTTATTAATTTTTTTCACTATTTCTTTCTGAACTTGGAACATTTATTTCTGTCTTCTGGACAGATAAAATGAGCATGGCTATCCTATAGATGGACAGATTTCTCTTTTCTGTGATCCTTCATGTTAGTTACCAGAACACTCCTCCACAGGCATAAATTTTGAGGATGAAGTGTCCCATGGTCTTTGCGATTCTTAATTTATGGTCTAAGTTATAAATGCTTTTGAAAATGTGAGCCTAACAAGAAATGACCAGACTACCTTGGTTACAGGTAGAAATGCAGAGATTTAGTGAAGTACAACAAGAAGTTACAAAGTTGTTTTTTTTGCTTCTTTGATTGATTGTAGTGGTGAAGTTGAGATTAAAAAAGTTGTTTGATTATTGTGCAATATACACTTACGTATATTAAGATACTGCCTGTGTTTGTATGGATTACTTTAATTGGTACTTCTTTGGGCTTACCTAATGTTTCACTAACTTCACTGACTTCAATTAATAGCATATGCTGCACTTTATCAGCTTCTTGTACTGTGGTGCCTTTAGATAAAATTCTGTTTTTCAATAGTGCTATTAATAACCAATGCTTGTCTTACTTTGAGTGTTTTTTATTTTTAAAATCTGAAACTAGCTTTTGAGAAAGCATTGTAGAGAATCATGAATAAATATTTCATGAAAAAAGAGTGAAACCACCACCAGCAAACAACAGCAACAAAACAACTGAAGGAACCCACTGCCATCATCACCAAGAAGACATATCCTTGTAGCTCATGCGAATGTTGAAGATGTATGGGTCTTTTTAGGAAGTAGTCTTAACATGTAAGACCTTGTACCTCCTACTTTTTGTTTTTGTTACTAAGATTAAAAGAATATCATACAAGAGGAAGGTCAATGGTGCTTGTGAGAATGTGCAAGGAATAGGTGCATGTGCTAGGGCTGGAGCTGCATAATCTAGGACCATCATCAATTTCTAGTAATTCCACTGTACCAGTAGAGGGAGCTTATGGTTTTGTATAACTGAAGAAGTATGCCTAGACTTTATGGGGCAAGTTTTCTTCTGTAACGTTGCTTACATCTCCTCTCTGCTGAAGCAAGTTAGGTGACTAATGCTGAGATAGGCAGAACTTCCTGAAGTTCCAGTTTTCTTCAACTCTCTATTGTAAGAAATGCATTCTGAGAAGTTAAGAAGTGGTCAGCTAAATTTATTTCATCTGAACTGATAATTTTAAAAACCAAGGATAGGCCAGTGCTGAACAAGTTTGTAACTCTTGCTGTCGAAGTATAGCTTTTTAAAAGAATTGCTCTGGCAACATTCCACTCATTAATAATTCTTTCTTTGAAATTATTTGAAGGAGCTCAATTTCTCATTCCATGCAGTGTGTACCATTTCCATGATAGATCAGTATTACTGTATGTCATTATTTCTTGTTTATGTAGAATTCACAGGAAAATGCATTGTAAAACAAACCCTTTCTGCTGTTGAAACCTGTATGCTGAAAGCAAGCCACCATCCAGTTTTTATTTTCTTCTCCGTTGCTTCCCGGGTTGACATGGTGTTTCTCCCCATTTTTCCAAGGAGTGATGATATCATTCCACTGTTTATCTCTCCAGCTGCACAATAACTGTGTGGATGTGTATTCTTGCAGTTCTCCTGTGATCTAATTTGGACTCAGTTTTCAGGTAGGACAGCTGCACTTTATCAAGAAAGTGTGAGTCTGGTATTTGTGAAAATATGCAATGCCTTTATGTATGTATGTGTACAAAGACAAATCCTTTGATATTGATTGAATTTATGAAATAGTTACAAACATCTGGAGTCAAGACTTCTGCTGAAGATGTAATTGATTCCTAATGGCTCTGCCCCTAGAAAATGAGTACCTCTGCATTAATTTTCTTGAAACTTTGTTATACAGATCTCTAGGCCTTCTGTTCAATCTTGGTGTTTGAACAGTATTTTACAGCAAAGTCTGATTTGATGGCTGTAGATGTCTTTGTAGGGAGGATGTTTTAATATCTTTGCTGTGTAATGTTAACTAAGCTACTATTTATATTCTAAAGTTTGTTTTATTTATATATAAGGATAATGACAAAGTCAAACTCTGTAAATAAGTTGCTCTGAGTGGCTCACTATTGTCTTCTGGTACCTGGTGCACAGAGCTATTCTGGTTTTCTGCTTATGATGGACATTATACAGCCTACAGTGTTAAGCTCTTGAGAAACACTGGAGTAATTACATTAACTCATTCATGGCATGCTCAGTGTGACTATGTCTGTGAGGGTGTCTCTTAAAGAATCTAGGGAACACAGGATTTATCCAACTTGTCTTGTAATTTTAACAAAATGATGTGAAGAAAATCCTCTCCAGTGAAAATTCAAAATATTCCTTTCATTCCACTGTGACAGCTGTCAGATGGAGAACAAGACAAAGTTGATATTATCAAAGGGTTTATATTCTAGATAGAAAAATCTTAATGAGGCTAGATAACCAGATTGGGATGCTCTGAAAGAGCCACTTCATAATTCATTAAATGTCAGTGACCCTACTGAAGGTTCCTTTTATTTTTTTTAAAGCAAAGCTAGTTATTGAAATGGTTCTAAAATTTTAATGCAAGATTATAAATTCCTACTGCTTTTCTGTTATCAAATACAGGGAAGAAAAGATAAGAGGGAGAATTTCCTACTAAAAGAAGGCACGCTAGGATAGATCTACTTAGATTTAAAGTATTTTACTCTTTCAGGAAGGTGTTGAATGATGATGTGAAGTTGAAAAGATCAGTCTCTATGATAGCCAAGACTTTATCTCAGTTGGTTTTTTAATCAGAGGACAATACAATGAGCAACTACTTCATAATGCTTGTTCTTTTTTTATTTAATAAGTGGTGCATATCCTGCCTGAGATGCAACTTGTTTTTACTATACTGGAAACACTGCATCTCACTAAATATAGTGGTTGGTGTCTCAGTTTGTCCCTGTTGCCCACTTCGGTGACTTATCTGGACCTGAACTTGGCGGCAGCATGAATAAAAAGGCAGGTCTCTGTCCAGACAAAGACCCAGGGTTTTGCAAACTGCCCTGTGGGGTCTGTTGCCTCCAATTCAGATTTAGAGAATTTAGGGTTTTGGTGACATGATAGGTAACAGCATTTGAGTATTTTGTTGTTGTTGTTGAAGCTCTGTCCTTCACCTGAACAGTTTGTGCTGTTCATATCCTTTGAATCTTATTTTCATTTTCCCTTCTACATGAAGAGACCAAGTTCTTTTTTTTTTTCTTTTCGAGAGATGCCATAAAGACTACTTTACTTCATTTTCCATTTTGTAACTTGCTCACCTCCTGATGAATGCCAGGAGAATTGTCATAATCCTTAGAGGTCACTTTCTTATAAGCTTGTTGGTGGAGTGAATTTTAATATAGCTTTAGTTCTTTGCCCTAATCTCCAAATTCCTCTGTATTAAGTTGGATCATTTTTCATTTCATTTTTTATTTGTAGCCAGCTGTGTTTCTCAGCTACCATCTTTAGGCATTTAATTGCTGTCATTTTCTTAGGCTGCTAACTGGTTAGATTGCAATATCAGATTCCAGTAGTTTACAAAATTGTCCTTTTTAATTTCGGAACTTCAGGTGTTTTCTGTGAAGGGTAGTTCAAAAGCAAACAAGGATAGAATTTTTAATTTCTTCTTTAGAAATCAAGGGTTTCCAATCTCTATGCTTTTTGCTTCAACACTATAATAAGCACAGTAGTTAAAAGCCTGAGACTTTTGGTAATTGCATGATTCTAAGAACTAAGAATTTCAGGTGTGATGTTAACCTGCTGTGGTGTGTTAAGCAGGCAACTTGAGGAAGAACACAGCAACTTACATAGGAATCTAGTTTGTGTTGGTAGTGTTTAAAGGCAGGAGGACAAGGAAAAAGGAGCTATTCATACAACTTCTTCAGGGCTTTCAATGCTATAGCTATTAGCTAAGCAATATCATTCAGGCTCTGAGTCAGCTGTAGGTCTTGAAGACTGACTTAAATATGAGTTATTGCTCTCATATTTTACAATAAGAGTACAGCATTCAAGAACTACAAGATTATAGTGTTCTCTCTTTGAAAACTGAGTCACATGTTGTTCATGTTTGAGATAAACTCAAGAGCTAGTACTGTGTTTTTTGTTTTTTTTTAAAAGGCTGGAATGGGGTAGCGGTTAATTTTTCATGGCACAACATGAAAAAGCTTCAGGCAGTTTGAAACACCCATACTAGAACTGGTAATGTCATCTTAATATGTGCTTTATAGACAGGCACAGACAGTAGAAGCACTTACTAGGAAAATATGACCATTTAAACTTCTAAATTGGTGGAAAAGATGGAATTTAAAAGTTGCATAGTGATAGTTAATTTGTGTCAGTCTCTTTTTTGGGTATGACTAACTTTGGGAGCTGGAAAGGTCAGCCTGGACAAGCTATTTTTATTTGAGCAATTTAACAGCTGATGGCAATGCTACCGTGTCATTCAGGTGGACTACTGGAGACAGCACCTGCAGCACAACTCAGTGTCACATAATGAAAGTATGGCCTGTAAAAATTTAAGGTATTTAATTCTGTTTATACAGTTACCCCACTGTCACTCCTTTAGGGTATATTTTAATGACAAGCTTCTACTAGTATAGTGTTGTGTTGTGGGTAACACTTTACTGAATTATTAATGCTACTTCTCTCTTCACGTGACTTTTAGTCCTCAAATCCAACTACCTGAGTTGTATTTTCTGCTTGGTTATTTTGGTGACAAAAACAACAAATTGAAACTATAAAATTTGTTTACTCAAAGCACGTGGGGCTGGTAGTTATCAAATACGGACTATATTCCCACTTTAAATTGCCTTGAAAATAAAATCGATAGCTTAAGAACAAAGAAAGCAAGAAATTAATTGCTTCCAAGAAGATGAATAACAAGTTTCATTTAGGAAGACAAACAATGCTGATAAATTAGTAGAAGTACTTTCGGGGGAAAAAGTGGGCTAACAGTGGTCACTGGAGGGCATAGGAAGAACAACGTATTTTATGCTGCTTGTTCATGCAGTTCTTTTTAATTCTATCCAGGTAAAAATAAGTTAATTATTTAGATAAAAATAAATAGAAATACATAAAGACCAATTTTAGACTGCTTGTGAAGATCACATCTTTCTTTTGCCCTCTTTTCATACCTGTTTCAGATAAGCACAAACACATGCTTAACTCAAGTGGAGCTATTTGAATCTGTGTGCCTTTTATGATTTTGGAGTTGACTCTCCAGAAGATCCTCAGTTGCTTCTCCACAGTGCTCCTGCTGCTCCATGAAGCAAGTGGATTTAAGCAGTTGCCCAGAACCTCTCTAAACAGTACAATCACTGTGAAATAAAAACTGAAACCTACAGTGCTTCAAATTATCTGGGACTTTATAAGCAGGTTAAAGATCCCTCTGCCTAGAGGGCTGGTGTCACTCAAGTCTGCTAGAGGGAGCTTCACCTGATGTGGCTGAAATATAATTTTTATGTAGTTCTTGTTACTAACTGAGCTATGCGGGCAGCCTAGTGTTAATCTGTGTAAAACTACTGAAGTGGAGGCTGGAGTTTTGATCCTGTTTTTGGTAAAAAAAAAAATAATGGTGAAGCATTCAAATAAATGCAGCACATTTCCCAAAGCTCCAATATTGATTTGGAAGCTGGTAAGCTCTTACTAACTTTAAGACACAAAATGCTTATAATTATTATGGCTTGGAGCTTCTCTCCCATAAAATAACCGATAACATTATGATGAAAACTGTTCTAAGGAATACATTCTGTATGTTCTTATCACTCCAGATTTTTTTTCTTTAAGTAAAAGCATGTAAGTGGAGAAAGACATTCTGTTGGCTCAGGACTTGTGGGATGGAAATTCTGGACAATTTATAAATAAAAGAACTCCAGAGTCATTAAAATTATTTTATAAACTTGTCACCTACTTGGTCAGTTTCTGGAACATTTTCCATCAAGTTTATTCTGTGTGATCCTTAAGTAGTCTTTGAAGCCTTGACTGAAACATTAAGCACCTGGTCAAATACTGCATTCTCATTATCTTGTTTTTAACTAATTTCTTATAATTTCATAGTTTTTTTTTTTCCTCTGTGACTTTAAATTTTCATGGCAATTGTCTGAAAAATTCAACTTTTGAAGATGAATATCTTTTCTGGAGATGCAAGAGATTTTTTTTAATTTGCTTTCATCTTTGTGTCCCATCTATAAATTGTTATTGACTTTGATATGAAGGATAAATGTTAAAGGGCTCACTGTTAAGCCTATGTGGAGGAAACTTGCTCTTAACTGCAGGCTGAAGAGAAATAAGTCATTTAGGTCTTGACCTTCTGTGGATTCCTGCTCTTTAAAGGCTTCTGTGATGCGTGTTGCAGTTTTGTTACTGTAAGGCAAATTGAAGAGGTTACATAAAGGATTTTATCCTTTTTGGGGATGTGGCAGCCTGAAGTTAACTTTTTACCCTTTCAGGAATCATTTACTGTGGGGAGGGGAATGAAGACTAATGGCTTGTTACAGCCCTTAGGTCATCAAGAAGTCACTTAGCAGACTTCCATTAACTTACTTTGATTTAGTATTAACTGGTTCTCTGTGCCTTAGTTAATCCAAGAGTAAAATAGGTGTTCTTAAAGTTTTTCATATGTGAAGCTATAAACAAGGACTGTAACAATGATTCCTTCGAGGATTTTGAGAGGGACGCTTTTGTTAGGAAACATTATTCCATAAGGTTTAATTTAGAGAAATCGTATTTTTGACTATAGTCTGCAAGCAGCTTTTTCAGCAATTTGTGTGCCAAGCTCCTAAGGTAATTGCACTGGCAGTAGCTGGACAGGAGCACCTGTAGGTGAGCTTGTAGTATGTGGTGTCCATGTGCCCTGACTTGGCATGATACAACTTGTTCTTATCTATGCTTGCTTCTATTATAGATTTTATTCACTGTGCTGTGATGTTCAGATACAGATTATCTGGCTCTGTGCAACTGCAGGAGTAGAAATTTCATGAGCTTTGGGTCTCTTTTTCCAGTGTTTGCTGTGAATTTTTAACATCTGACTGAAATGTCCTTTTTTGCAACATGTGGCGTCTGAGCTTAATGCTACCTGATCTAGAAGGCAGGACCTGATAACGTTCATTGTGCAGGCTTTCCTGGGCCCACGGAAGATAATTTGGCAGCAATTTGAGTTTATATCTAACATGATTTAGCTGGGTTAGGAATATTATACGGTGCTATGATTGTGTGGATATGGAAGTGGTTTGGCTGAGATCTAAAACACAAGAGCAAGATGCAGCTATCTACCATCAGCTGAGTAGCTGTAACTATCCATTTGCATTCTCTCAGCCAACGGCAATCTCAAAGTCACACAGGTTTCCTTAATTCTTTCATTTCATGCTAAACCAAGTCTGAATTGCCCCACATTTGTTCTGGGTTAAAAATACATACAGGGTCAGTACTACAGCTCTGCAAATGCATGACAGCCCATAATATTATTTCATGTCTGAGTCACTGTACAGGAGGTTATTGGCTTAGACAATTGCTCTATAGTGTTGAAATTACAAACACAGAGAACTTGGCATAGTGCGATTGATAGAAGTGAAATGTGTGTGAAATATGACAGTGGCTCTGTCCACTTCACTGCAAGTATTTCAATGGATGTATCCAAACAGAAATGAGCTATAAAGCCAGAATAGATAGCATCATTTGGGAAGCAGATAAAACATGCCTGATAATGAATATAGAGTATTAACTAGCAGAAGTAGCCAAAAGATGATTGACTGCATTGTGTCCTTGACTGTCATTTTGGATTTCTATAGGCAAATGCTAAAGAAATAGCATCAAATGTTGCTGAAGCATCTGCAGTATTCACACCCAGCTAGCACAGGTTATATTTGTTCTCCAGATAAATATGTTGGAGGCAACGGTTGGTGCTCCTTTTCCACCGAATTTGCGTTTGTACTCTTTTAGTGATAGTATTGCTTATTCCTTTTGATAGAAACACCAGTCAAATACTTCTAATTCTGTGCATTTGCCATTGATGCTTCTCACTTTCTATAGAGTGTACCTGTTAGTGCTTTCTTAGCTCCTAATTTTCCTTGGCTGTATGTCATGTATTTAGACAAAATGCCCCACCTCTTGTTTTGCATTTATTCCTTGATTGCTTTGTAGTATTTTTCTTTGTTTCTTAGCTAAAACTTCTGTCAAAGCACTGTATTTTCTGTCTTGTGTTAGTTAACCAACCTGATTTGTCTGCTTTTTAAAATAGAGCTTGACATTTCTTTGTCTAATTTACAGTGGATTTGAATCCTTCCTGAGGTGACATGCAGTGTTGAATGTATATTCATTTTTAAAACATATGATAAAATGAACTAAAAGAATCTCACCTTCTTCCCATGTTTTTCTTGTTATCATTTTTCTTAATCATAAGAGAGGGTATTTTTTTTTTCTGGGTGGAGTATTGCCACAGCAAATTTCATCTCCTTGGTTGGTTGTCAGAACTCCGAAACTGGGAGCATATCCACTTTTTTTATTCCTACAGTTTAAATTTTGCTTTCTGCTTTGAATCACCATTTTGCAGGTTACAATTCTAAGAAAGCCACCAGGCTTTAACCAAGTCTTTAGTGATATGAAACTTGGAATTCAGATCTTTCTGACGTAAGGATATAAATGAGACTGGATTTATTTCATCTAGGACCAGGCTTTTAGATAGACTTACAGGCAGAAACAGACTTCTGAGAAATTTGGCTTGAATTGGTGGTTTGTTGTGAGACAGAAAGCCATCTGCATCAGATATGCAGAGCATGTTTAATAGATTTTTTTTTTGTTTGGCTTTGTGTAATGATACATGCATACTTTTGGAGGTCTATGAGAAATGTGTATGTACAATTGGACTGGAATAGTTAGCACACTGGTTAAATGCATTTTGCAGTCACTGGTGGGAGTGTTGTTTTAATTTCATAATACTTGCCTTAACTTAGGACATTACCTTGGTGTCAAAATTGCTAGTAGCAGATGTATTAAAGATTTGTTTGCAAACTGCAGTCCAGCTCTGGTTACTCAGTGTTGGAAAATAAGTATTCATTTAGGAACATCTCCAATAAAATTTAGCAGTTTTTCTGGATTGTTTTCTCTGCTCAGAAAAGCTGAGATTTCAGTTGTCTTGGCTTCTCTTGTGATGCCTTTGGGACTTTGGAATATTCTGAAGTTAGATCTAGATTCTTTCTTGATTATTGCTTTGTTTATCTAACAGTAACATGAATTGTTACTGCACACCCATCCCTGTGCTCTTCGATGGAAGGATTCTCGAGTGACTTGTGTTTTGGAGTAATGGATTATGATGAAAACTGATATGGTCCCAAACAGGGTATTAACCAAATTGAAAAATTCATGTTATCAGAACTTTGAGTTTGACGTATCCGACTGGTAATAATAGTCAGCCTGCAATTTAGTTCTTTCTTAGCAGAGGTTCAGTCTGTAATAAAATGGGGTTGAGTCACAGAGCATGCAGTAAAATCTGCTTCTAGATTTCAAAGATAACAGATCTAACGCATTTGGTTATAGATGTACTCTCCTGCTAGTGGTAAAGAGGTTTTCTGCATCTGTATACCAGATTTTCCTCCAATGGTGTGTCCTTCAAGTATGCAAGTCCTAAGTGTTGTCCCTCAATGGTAGCTGCACTATATGTGATGAACTGCAGAGCCTTTTGTTTGCTAGACTGGCGAGGGCCAGCTACTGTCTTATTTACCTTGCCTTTTCCTCTTAAGGATTTCAATTGACTGAATCAAGGCAAGGGAAGAGGCTTATGGACTTCTAGAAACAGCAAAAGCTTCAGGGCAGGTTTATTTTCCTTTTCAGAATTTCCGAGCTATACATTTTTTTTTCCCTGTTCAGATTATCCTGTTTTCTTCAGTGCTTTCTTGTTTTCAGATTTTCTGTAGTGGATCCTTGATCCCCATTGGATGCCTTGGGTCGCTTACCACTGATTCCATCTCCTTTAAATTCTCTGTAGATGGTTTTCCCATCCCTCTCTTGTTTGTCTTTACAGACTCCTGCCTGCCTGTCCAACCACTGTCCAACCATTGGAAGCTGGTCTGCAATGCTATTTTGGGCACTTAGGCGAACAGGTGGGAATCATAGAATCATAGAATGGTCTGGGTTGAAAAGGACCACAATGCTCATCCAGTTTCAACCCCCCTGCTATGTGCAGGGTCACCAACCACCGGACCAGGCTACCCAGAGCCACATCCAGCCTGGCCTTGAATGCCTTGAGGGACAGGGCATCCACAACCTCCTTGGGCAACCTGTTCTAGTGAGTCACCACCCTTTGGGTGAAAAACTTCCTCCTAATACCCAACCTAAACCTCTCTGTCTCATTTTAAAACCACTCCCCCTTGTCCTACCATTTTCTACCCTTGTAAACAGCTGTTCCTTCACCTTTTTGTACACTGTCTTCAAGCATTGAAAGGCCTCAATGAGGTGTCCCCAGAGCCTTCTCTTCTCCAAGCTAAACAAGCCCAGTTCCCTCAGCAGAACTCACATACACATGTATTTGTTCACTTTTCTCTTTTACTTCCCAGACTAAATATTTGTATATTTTTTCTTGGAATATTTGTAACAAATATATACCTATTGAGGTATCTCTAATAAACCCTCTGTTCCAGGCATGGATTGCCAGAGATGCATATTTAATTTGCCTGGAATCCAGGCCTTATTTAGTAAAATATTTTGGAAGTATCTGAGAGATTTGGGTGTTCGTAACTTTTTAATATTGTGGGCAGACAAATACTTTGTTTAGAAATTGCCCCAGTACTTTGTGTTTTTAATACTTACAGCACTCATTCCCTTAGGGTGCAACACTGTTTCCATGTTTGATTCAGGTGTCCCTTCAGTTACCATATCTTTTGTAAGACTGGCTACCTGATGCAGCTTTCATTTACATGAAGGGTAAGGTGCCTTTTTAAATACCCAAGTTAATTCTTAAGCATTTACTTTCACTGGCAGTGAGATTAATATATTGTGAATGATGCAAATGTGTAACAGTATCTCTGGGGTTACTCACCCATTCCAGCTGCTGGCTGTAGATAGATTATTGCATGTAATTACTTTTCTAATTTATTTTCATGGAAGATGGAAGAGTCAGGGTGATGACTTGTATGAGCTCTGGGGGAAGAGAGTTTGCAACCAGTACTAAAACCTAGGCTGTGCCCCTTGGCATATATACCATACTGACAGAACTTCATTCTTATGCTAATTTATGTTAACCAAAGGAGCAGGTCTATGACACCAGTGCTCCAACCACAGCTCCAGTTCTAAGCCAGCGCTTCAAATCTTTCAAGTATGTGGTTACTGATGATAAAAATCTTTATCATTCCTCAGTGTTGATGCTGTATAAGGACTAGCTAAGCTGTTATATAGCTGTTATACTCTCAGAGTCCTGGAGCACCTCTCCTGTGAAGACAGGCTGAGAGAGCTGATGTTGTTTTTCTGGAGAAAAGAAGGCTCCAGAGAGATTTTAAAGCATCCTTCCAGTACCTCAAGGGGGCCTGTGGGAAAGCTAGAGAGGTACTTGTTATTGGGAGTGTAGTGATATGACAAGGGGTAGTGGCTTTAAACTAAAAGATGATAAACTTAGATTAGGTATTAGGAAGAAAGTCTTCACTATGAGAGTGGTGGGGCACTGGAACCAGCTGCCCAGAGGAACTGTGGAAGGCCCATCCCTAGAAGTGTTTAAGGGCAGTTTGGGATGATGGGGTTTTGGGTAACCCATGGTAGTGGATGGGAATGAGATGATCTTTAAAGTCTCTCCCATCCCAAACCATTCTGTGGTTCTAGGTGGATTGTTTTCCTTCATATCTTCAGATTTTTGTCATTGTAAGTTAGATGGTCTTCAAACTGGAATGTAGTAATTTAATCTTGCTTTGGAGAGTTCTGTTTTCCTGGAAGTGGTATCACCAACATGAAATAAACACTCAAATTTAGTTCTTTGTTTAGAGTTAAGAGTTGATCAATGCCTTATAGAGATAAAAGGAACAGCTTTCAGTGAAATACTATGCTGTATAATATAACTTGGGACAATTAACTGAACTTGATGGACAATTAACTGAAACACCCAAAGTTCCTAAGTCTCCTTTCTTTTTTTTTTTGACCAAACAAATTCCAACTTGTCTGCAGTGAAAGGTAAATTCTGTTATTTATATAAAACTGTTTTAAAGTAGTTGAGTAAATTAGTTGTCTTAGGTTTTAGCTTTATTTGGTGGATTTTTTTTTTTTTAACTTTGGGGAGCTTTGTGTTGCTTTTGCTTCCATGGGTGTTTCTTGCCTCCCTTCTTTCCAGTTTAACTGTTAAGTGCTGACTCTGTATGTGGCAACAAGTTTCAGGTTCAAAATACTTAACACGAGCATACCACTTCTTAGGAACTTGAGAGAGATTTATAATTGTTAGTGGTGATTGTCAAAACTACTGGGGTTCTTAAGTGTAAGTTGAAACTGAGCCACAGAATGGTGAAACGAGCTGGCTAATGTCAGTCAAATTTCTTGAAGCATGAAGAACAAGATATTGGACAAGAGACCCAGGCTCGTACACAATCTTAATTTGGGAGCCCATTCTAGTAGTCATTGAACTCAGTGGATGGACTCCTAGCTTTGCTGGGTTTTAGATTAGAGCTTCTGAAGGGGTGATGCATCATTGATATAGCAGTGCAAATAGCTGTTGTTCTGTAAACCTTGGTGCTTTACACCTGTGTTAAGTTGTAAAAAATAATAAAATAAAAATAAGTCTTTCCTATTGGTCTCACTTTGTAAATGTCTTATGTTTCTGACAATCTGATTCAATTAGCAGCTTTATAATTGTTATGTTGCTGGTATGCAGTGCATTGAGATGATATAAAATGCAGCTATATGTCTTGGTCTCTGGGTTTTATGGCTGATTTGTCTGTAAAAAAATTTAGCAGAAAAATTAGGATGCAGTTGATGCTGCATATGCCATACTTAATATTTCTGCTGAAGTTGTGTGTTGTGAGCACAGAGTGATGCTATTCATCTTGTATTATGAAAGAAAAAAGCCAAAGGTATGCTCCACTTCTGTGTTTTAATGATCTGTACCATTGTTTTGCTGAAGTAATACAGGTACTATCATTTCGCCTAGGATCAATGCAGTTTTAGGTCCATCTGCTACCTTAGTGATGAGCAGGTATTCCAGAACCAGTTTGTCCCTTCACATTTATTTCTAGTATCATTAAGAATTTTGGGCATGCACTGGTATTCTCTACATACCAAGTTGTGCAGAATCTCCTGGGATTAAGGGAATCTTCTTCCTATGATGGGAAAGGAAGAGCTTTTCTGTGATAGAGATATGCTCATTTGTATTCAGTAACTGTATACATGGAACCACAGAATCATAGAATATCCTGAGTTGGAATAGACTCACAAGGATCATTCAGTCCAACTCCTGACTCCACACAGTATTACCCAAAATTCAACTCCTGCTGAGCTGACTCAGTTGTTCTTACATTAAACCTGAATGTGCAGGCTATTACTGTCATCTGGGTTTCACATCTGGCTCTCTGTTAGGAATTTGTGCACTGGGATTTGTTCTTACTCTGGAACCACATTGTTCCTCAAGGATTTTGTTATACCAACTGCTCACACTGTGAATAAAAGCTTTGGGGCACCATTTTCCATGGTTTTGCTGAACATTTCTTTGGTGTGTGTGCAACATATTTGCAGGTTTTTCTCACTTTTTTTTTTTTTACAGTGCCATAGCAAGAACATTGTGACTGTAACTCACCTGACCTATCTTTTGTGTGGGGGGAAAATGAAGTGAATTGTTAGATAGCTATTGAAAAACACAACTGAGTACATTTACTCCATGCATGCAGAAAATAAATTAATTTACTGCTTTGTGTTTTGCTGTGATGGGCAGAGCTTTATTCTTTTTTAATCAAAAATAAAAGAATAAATCCTGTTCTTGTTCTGGTCTCTACGAGGTGTAATCAAACAAGGTACTACATGGAGCTGCGTCTCTAGCTTTTGAGTTGTTACTAAACACACCATTGCACATAAGATAAAATAAATCAACATAAAGGTTAAAATCACCAGCTTGTAGCTTGAGTGAACCCTGATGTCCTGAGTGCAACAAGAGCCAAGTGCTGTTTGCGGAAAACCAATGAAGCACAAAATATGGCAGCATGTGTCACTCCCTGAGTGCATTATTATCTCTCACACATGATCTGAGGCACCCCATCTTGCACAGTGTGTGTCTGAATAACCCCCTGCTGTTGGGTGGATTCATGCCCGCTGTTCATTTTTGAAAAGTCATTTCATACAATTATCCTGCTAAATATTGATAGCTTTCACTACTCTGGCCATGGCTAATTAAAAGACACACTGTGTAAAATTTTAATTAGGATTCTTGTCAGGATGAGTAATGATTTAAAAAAAAAAAAAAAAAGGAAGGAAAACGAGACCTTTTGGTATTTGTGGGGAGATTTTGTTTTTAAACTGGTTGCTGAAGCTCTTTGTGTTGTCAGATTTATTTCTCCTCCCTGGTTGTTTTCAGCCCTTCATCTGAGAGAATGGAAGAAAAGAGTTCCTCCATGTGAGCCTGTACTTCATACATTCCCACTAGAAGGCTGTATGTTTACTACTATGTTAGTTGCTATCTTTTCAATTAGGCAATAATGATTTCAAGAACCAGGCATTTCCTGGGAACTGATGGCCAGTGAGACTTCATTGGCCCTCAAGCAGACTTGAGGGCCAATGAAGACATAACAATTGTTAGCTTCAACTGACCTTTAGACCACAAGGAAATACCCCAAAGATTGTTTGCTGTTGTATGTAAGTCATAATAGTCATAGCAAATAGTTTAATATGAAAGACTGAATTAAGCTCTATTTTCATTTACATACCCTGTTTTATTTCACGTGCATGAAAGTGGAAAAAGCGATGTAAAATTTGCATGCAGATAATTCTCAGAATTATTAATTCTGATGATAATTAAGATTTTAGGTAGTTGACTGTTAACTGTCAGCCGTGTGGAAGCTTTGGGAGGCTTTTCTGATAATGTTGAAATTGAAAGCATGCAAGTTTGAACTGAAAATCAATGGAAATTGATAGAATGGTAATCAATCAAAAAGTTAGTCCTCAATCTTCCCAGTGTAGGTCAAGTGTATTTCTTGATTGCTTATTTTGTCTCCTTAAGTGTTCTCCATACTAGAGGTTTTCTTTGAAAAGTTAGACAGTTACAAGTATGCATCATGTAAGCAGTTTCCTTCTGTACGCTGAAATAACACAACTGAGACTGTGTTAAATGTCGGAGTCCATTATTCAGGAAAGGCACTGTTAATTTCTTTGCACACATTAATTGTGTACTTTCTTCAGTGAGAACTGTTGAAGTGTAGGAAGAATCTGGTGCATGGTTACAAGCTCTGTATCTTAGAACGTTTATGTAAATAGTATTTGGTTATGGCTGAAGTTCTCTGCAGGTCTTCATAACACAGATGTATACAGAAGGATCAGAGACATTCTTTGTTACAGTTATGCCACCAATTTGTAGGTGTTGGTTTTTCTCCAAAATTAAGCGGAAAGAATGTAAATAAGTATTGTTGGTTAGAGTATAGGAGTGATCCAGAGTATAAATGATGCGATTCAGTGAAGCGGCTTCATTGCCTTGAGACAAAATTAATCAAGTATGAAGAAAAAGCAATTTGTATTCATAAAACACTGAAATGATTAGCTTAATATTGAAAGAAGAGGTACAGGAAAGAAAGTTCTGATGCTAAATATTTGCTAGTTAAGCCTTTATTATTTGTCAATATATCATTTATTTATGGGTAATTTATTTTTATTGCTGATTTCAAGCATTCATTCTCAAACTTTTGTGTCCAGCACCTCCATTGAGCTGGGAGTTTAAAACTGGTCCATGTGATCTGTGCTTCACTTATTGAATTTGCTGATGGAATGTTGTTGTCGTATATTCTTCAACTTATTTATTAAGCCACAATGTGATCAGCAAAAAAATATCACCATGTTTTTTGAAGGTTCTGGTATGAGTATATACCAAGCTATGTATTTATAAAATGGTAATTGGAGACTAAACCTCAGCTAAATTTCATATTCTGCTCTGGTTTGGGTTTTCCTTTAAACAATATAAATATGATGACAGGTTCCTAATTAACTGATTTACAGCTCTTCTGGAACAAATGGTAATTAATATTCATAAATGTTTACAACATTTAAACAGATGTAGAACCCTCGCATGACAAAAATGTGTGCTAATTTGAAGATCTAAGAAAGCACTGTGCTGCTGTGGTTCGCAGTCATCCAGTATGAGGAATGCTGCTTAAGTGAGTGGTTGTCTTCCGTGGTAAAATTGCAACCTTTGCTAATGAGCAGATGATTGTCACTGTGGTATGTCTCGTAATTTGCTTTTAACGTATTGTTATGGAGCAGCAGGAGCCTAAGCCGTCAAACTCATGGACTGAATATATTGCAGTTACTGAGTTGATTTTTGCCCCATCTAAGCTGGAGTTAATTTTGAAAGTGCCACTTAGAATTTTATCCATACACGCATTCAGTGGGGGTTGAAGAAACCTTGGATGCTACTGACGTAAAATCAGAAGAGATCCACTCAGCCTCAGGAGCTGTTGGATCAGTCTATAACTGAATACATTTGGGTTTGGCAATTAAAACTCTTTTCTGCAAACAGTTCTTCTTACCTGCAGAGTAACAACAGTACGGTATGTCCCTAGTTATGGACAAGCTGAGATACTGCAGACGCTACTGGACCTCTTTTTTGGGGGGGAAGGTGGAATGCAATGTAAATGTATGGGATTGCTCTGAAAGTAATGCCTCCTATTTATTTTTTTTTTACATTGGCTTGTGACGTCTGAGGCAGGTGATGGTGCTATGGCAGTAAAGGTTGAACCTTCTCACCAATATTCTGTTACATGTTGTTGCCTTGTGGCGAATGGCAGCAGAGGGGCAGTCTAACATGGAAGTGTGTATGAAGAAAAAAATTGTCATTGGATTCCTTTTTGTGGAAAAAATTGCATTCACTGACATTCACTGATGCTTGTTTGTACAGCAAGGTGGTGGGTGATGTGTTTCAGCAGTGGTGACAGCAATGTGAAAGACAAGCCGTGTTCAAGACAGCCTGCACAGCTGTCACACCACAATGAAGAGTGTCTTGATCAGCTCATCCATGCAAATGGACTAATGGTGGTGACTGTGTTGAAAAATAGTGTTTTGTAGCTGAGAATTTGCTCTTTCATATAGTGTTACTATGCTTTTTCAATCTGTTCTAGTTCCTGTGGAAATAAACAGGAAGCATTACTTTCGGAGTAACCTATACACCTTGTGGCATGGAACCACCTTGAGTCTTTTGTCTTAGGCCTGTGCTGACATGTAGAGTCATTGGGCATCTCAGCATCATGCTTCCCATGATGTCCCTGCCAAGATATTCCTGCTTAGGTATGGCATCAATCCTAATTTTTTGTATGTTCACATCATGCTCTTGTTGAGTTAAGAAACTTTCAGATCTCATGTGTGGTGTTAACTACCTTGTAGCCAATAGCACTAAGCTTATAATAAGCAGTAAACATTGCCATAGTTCACTATGTTAGTGAGCTTAACTAATTTCTGTGGCTGTGAATAATGCTATGGCTAACATATTACATATGAACTACAGCTGTGTACTATTCCTACATGTGATCTTACTACTATTATTTGGCCCTGAGGGAAAGCATTTATATTTTTCTTCTTTAAAGAAAAAGTGTTCTGGCTAGTCCATCCTTTTTTCTTCCACTCCCACTGTGGCTGTCTCTTTTCTGCACATTAGTCAGTGATGGCTTACAGGGTTGTTGTGTTTTTTTTAAGTGAATGTCTAATTAACATATTTTTAATGATCTTTATCTGATGCAAGTTGGTCCCTCTGAACATTCACAAAATCTTTTTTGAAAGATTCAGTTAGTTATAGAAGAATTCCAGTTCTGCTACTTCTTTTTTGAGAAGATGAGCAGCAGGCATTGCAGGGCGATGCTGAAAAACAGCTCTGAAAAGACATTCTTGATCACCCATTCATTAACTGTATGTATCAATGGAGTTCATGAATAAAGTCATAGTAATTTTGTTGGCTACCAGAGCTTCACTAACATGCATTGCTCTATATCAAACTTAGTCATTTATTTACTTAATCTCATACTGATATTCTCTATATGAAAAGGAAACTTCTGTCTAGGCAAAATATAGTTCAGTTTGAACAGGATGACCCACCATTAAGAGGAAAGAACCGAGGACATTTCATTTCTTTGACTTACCAGGATTTTTTACTGTTCCTCATTTACAGAAGAGTTGCCGTCTGTGTCAAGGGAAAGTCATCTTTCCCACATTTCCCCACCACAGTTGTAGTTTACTAGGATTCTGTCTTCCAAACTATGACCCAGCTTTTATACCATTACTAGGAAATAGTTAAGTATCAACTTCATCGTACGGATGGTCCATTGTCAGTATCAAAAACATGATTTATATGCTGAATGTTTCCAGCTCTGAAACCAGTGTAGAGGGCTGGAGGCAATTTGGTGTACTGGAAAGCAATTACACATTTTACTTTGCAATTGTGACGAAATTAATTTGCTTATCAGTCAGTAACAATATCAGTAATACAGAGAGGAAAAAAAAAAAGTAATAGCTGGCTCTGTGCACTGAACAAACTATATTCTTTTCAGTCATGTCTTGCAGTTCATAGCATAATGTATGTTTTGTAAGAGCTATCTACAAAGAGGTTGTCAAGGTTCATGAGGGTTCTGTTTCAGTTTGGTTAAAGATGAGTTTGATATGTATCCTCTTATTGATGGGATTCATTCTACGGTTTCTGATTCCTAAGAGGCTCAGAAATGTTTGTGTGTTGTTTACTTCTGCTTATAATGATGCAGTCAATTGTTTGTTTTTTGTAGACAGGAGTACTTAACAGAATCACAGAATCATAGAATTGTAGGGGTTGGAAGGGACCTCCAGAGATCGAGTCCAACCCCCCTGCCAAAGCAGGTTCCCTACACCAGGTCACACAGGTAGGCGTCCAGGCGGGTCTTGAATATCTCCAGAGAAGGAGACTCCACAACCCCCCTGGGCAGCCTGTTCCAGTGCTCCGTCACCCTCACTGTAAAGAAGTTCGTGCAGAACTTCTATGCTCCAGTTTCTGGCTGTTTCCCCTTGTCCTGTCTCCACACACTGCTGAAAAGACTCTGGCCTTGCCACTTTGCCCCCCACACCTTAGATATTTATACACCTGGATCAGGTCCCCTCCCAGTCTTCTTTTCTCAAGGCTAAACAGACCCAGTTCACTTAGCCCCCCTTCATAGGGGAGATGTGCCAGGCCCTTCACCATCTTTGTGGCCCTTCACTGGACTCTTTCCGAGAGATCCCTGTCTTTTTTGTACTGGGGAGCCCAGAACTGGACACAGTACTCCAGATGAGGCCTTATCAGGGCAGAGTAGAGGGGGAGGATCACCTCCCTCGACCTGCTGGCCATGCTCTTTTTAATGCGCCATAGAATGCCATTGGCCTTTTTGGCCATGAGGGCACACTGCTGGCTCATGGCCAACCTGTCATCCACCAGGACGCCCAAATCCCTCTCTGCAAAGCTCCTCTCCAGCAGGTCATCCCCCAACCAGTACTGGTGCATGCAATTATTCCTCCCTAGGTGCAAGACTCTACACTTGCTTTTGTTAAACCTTATCTGGTTTCTTACTGTCCAGGTCTCGCTGAATGGCAGCACAGCCTTCAGGTGTGTCAGCCAATCCTCCCAACTTCATACCATCAGCAAACTTGCTGAGGGTGGCCACTATCCTCTTGTCAAGGTCACTGATGAAGATGTTGAACAAGACCGGACCCAGCACCGACCCCTGGGGAACACCGCTAGTTACAGGTCTCCAACCGGACTCTGTACCGCCAATGATGAGCCCCTGCACTCTGCCAGTCAGCCAGCTCTCAACCCACCTCACTGTCCACTCATCTATCTCGCACTTCCTCAGCTTTGTTACAAGGATGTCGTGGGAGGCATCAATGTCAATGGCTTTAGAGGGCTATCTTGTTGAACTTAAAAGTTTATGAATAAATGCCAGAAGAGTTGAGAATATTTTTTTTAAATATGCAAAATATGCTTTTTAATGTTATGCATTTTTATATTATGCATAAATATCACTTTTATTTTAAGCATTTAAATATGCAGTTTTTGCTTGTGGCTTCATATTGTTAACAGTAGAAGCAGGGAATGACAGATGAATCGTTCTGCTCTCTTCAGAACTCTGATAAATTCTCTGCATTGTCATTCCTAGTAGTAAATTGAACTCTTCTTGTAAATCTACAGTGATAACATTTTAAATTCTTTCTCTGATGTGTTTTACAGTTATTCAGTATCCCCTATGTTTTGCTGTGGTTTCCTTTGCTGAAGGATTCTCTTCGTATTTGTCCTAGGCTGTCACTGAAATATGTCTTCGTTTCAATCATGTTATGTTTGGGTTTTCAATGGGTTTGGCTCTGTGCACATCAAACCCAACTATTAGTCTTGAAACTCATTTAATCAGTTGCAGTAAAAACCTATAGCATTCTATGTATCTTCAGTACATAACTGTCTCTTTGAATTTCTGTTGGACTTTTAAGCTTCAATACACTTTCAGCATATACCTGTAAGGAATCGTTTCAGAGCAGAAAAGCATTTCTTTTCTGCAATAAAATATTCTATTGTTTTAACTTCACTACAATGACTTTTCTTTAGGTATTATAACAGTCCCAGATTACCATGTGATGATTCTAGTCAATGATTCTCATTTGTCTTGGTTTGAATCCTTTTCCCAGACTTTGCCTGTCTACCAGTGCAGTTTTACTGTGGCAGAGTTGCTGTGTTCCACACATCACAACCTTTTGGCTGTAAAGTACTGAAAGTACTTAAGTTACACTTTGTCATTTACTGTTTGGGTCTCATTTAAAACGGCTAGGAATTAATGATAGTTTTACTGGTGTTTCCGGTCTTATTTGTCAGCAAAGGTGCATTCTTTGTTTATCCTTATGAATATAAACTCAATGTTCAGAAACAGTGCAGGATAATTACCTGCTTACTACTGGAAGTGGAAGAAGGGTTATCACACCAGATGACAGGAGTCTACCTGCTGTGAGCAGATTTGCATTTGAAAGGAAGTATTCCTTAGTCCCTGGAGTTTGTGCTCTGCTGCCATGCCTGAGGATAATGCTTTGGAGTTATTTCTTGTTGCTTAAGATATTATGTCTTTGGGATCCAAATATATTTATATATATAATTCCTGACCGAATTTTGGTAGGGCAGAATTTTCAGCAAGGACCAAGTTAGCTCTTGCTAAGTAAGCACTCAAGCAAATCAAGAATTATTTCAAAACAACTGTAGAAGAAACTGTTTTAGGAGGTGAACTTAACTTGTGTAAGTGCTGCTGGGTATGACTAATATTTTTTTCCTTATGTGGAGTACACCTTTAAGGGGTTGTCTACAGTTTTCAAATGAATGTACAACATAGTCACAAATTTCTGAGGCTTTGCTCATGTGTAGGACCATATATATCACTCTTTCTTATCTGTGCTTGTTTACCGATGGTTATGTCTAAGTCAGTCAATGTTTTGTATAAACAAGGATTTTTGCTACATCTAAGGAAAACTGAATTTTAAAACTGTCTTTTTCCCCATTTTGTAAAAGATCTCTAATGCAGTTATCTATGTGCTCTGCAGACTCTGGCTGCTTACTTTATTTAGCGTTGTTTCTTGCTTTTCATCAGAGCTCCCCATGAAGAGCCCTTATCTGGATAGGGGAGTACAGCAGGCACCAGCTTAGAGTGGAGTATTAAGCCTTCTGTGGACAGAAGTGAGTGTAAATTCAGTATAATCCAGGGTGCAAAGTAAAATATTCTACAAAATATCACTGTAACTCTGAAATTTTTGCTGGCTTTTATTTAATTTTTTTTTACATTTTTGTTTTTTTTTTTGAGAAAGATTGATATTTCTTTTGTTCTTTGTAAGACAGATGTGGACACAGAGGTGGCCTAATATGTCCTTGTCAGAATCTTGCACTTCTAGCTGAAATTCCTGTGCTGAATGTATTTTTTTTAATGAGATGGAGTCCGATAATTGCAGAAACTGTAGTCTACACACACTTGTAGATAAGCTTAGGCAGTCTTTTATTTTGTTTCATTGATTAATATGCTTAATTTAAATATGATTCAAATGAACTTCACCTTAAATATGCACAGAGTGATGTGGATAGTTGCGCAGTAGCTTTGTTCGCACTCTAGCCTGGTTAACTATTTGTGCAGGCTAATGTTAGACTGTGGTGAAACTTGTGAGTCCTGTCCCTGTGTTTGAACATCAATGAGTCTTAATTAGGCTCCTATAACTCTGTATAAAAACAAACAAAATTCTATTCTGCTTCTGCTAAAAAAAAATAAAAAATAAAAATAAAAAATCTGAACAGTGCTGGAGTCCATCAGGTTTTTTGCTTATGCCTATTTATGCGCTGTTTTTTAAAGTCTTAGCACCCTATTAACTAATGGCTTGGTGCACAGTCTATTAACAGCCAAGAAGTATTATAAAAGCTTACATGATGGAATGAAAAATACTTGATTGCTTCAAAGAAAGACTGAGAATGTTTTACTGAGTTCATTCTTACTGTGGAGGGAATCTTGGGGGACCTCATACGCTTCTGAGAAGAAATGTTAAGGAATCGTGTGCTTGGACTACCTTTCCTCTGTGTTTTCACTTAGGGGTATCTATCATGCAAGATTATTCCACCGAATTGTCAGAGGCGTTTCATTTGGTTAAGTGTACCTACCTATTCAATGGGAAAACTAGTGGTGAATGGTTGTACTGGTTTGCTTCTGCTCCCTGCAAGGACAGATACCGCCACGTTCCTGCTGTGGAATGCCCAGTATGTGTACACGGTACAGAGTTGAAGTTTAGGTATACTTTTATCTTTTTCTATTTTAGGATTCATTTGCATCTAATCAAGATAACTGGAACCAACACTTAAAATAACAATCAAGTCATATGAACTAGATACTTTGTTGTATCTCTATCTTTTTCTTCTCCAGCATATATATAATGCTATGAATTTCATGGAAAGCACTAGTTTTTTCAGTGAATGTTTCTACATTTGAATTTTTATATTTCCATGTGAATAAAATGAATAAATCTCAACTAAACTTGTTATTACAACAATCTAAATCAGGAGTTGGTCCTGTGTTTTTTCAGGAATTACAGCTACAGCAGGGCATGGGTTTGACCTAGAATTGCTAGATGTAAAAATCTGTGTGCATGTGTTTAAGACAAAGTATGTGTGGAAGGATGTTTCCTGTTTTTTGAAAGCAGATTTCTATCCAGTTTTCCAGGAATCAAACATTAATGTGAAATTGAGGTTATTGTTCTGTTTTGGCTGCACTGTATATTCTCTATATGCATTTGGGTACCTCACCTGAACATGCAAAAGCCATTGTCTTTCAGGAGCAAATGACTGCAATTCAGTTTTTTATTAGTAGTACTATGGAGGCTGTCCTTTCTTGGTAAGCAGTACTGAGTGATATGCAGTGAGTTTACGATCTTATCCAGGGATTAGAGAGTGGCAGCTAAGCTCATTTTCCTTAGAGTCACATATTGGCCTCAAACCGTGGTTCATGGACCATACTGATAAAAAGCAAATGATTTTATTCAGCTCACATTAAATTCAAACTTCAAGCCCCAGAGACTACAGAAATAATGTCTTAACACTTTATCTTACAGAGCTGAATTCTTCTAGGAGTAGCAATCCTTCAGCAGCAGAGCAGAGAGAGTGCTTAAGCTTTTAGGAGTCTGGCATCGTGTCCTGATGTAGGCATTGTGCGGCGAATTAAATTTTGAATTTCTTGAGTGCAGTTCTCAAAGTTGTTGTGTGTGCTCTTCCCACAAGAGCCACTGCAATATTATTTACATATACCAAAGCTATTTTTAATCTTCTTATGTTGAAGAGGAAGTCAGAGGATCCTTTCAGCTTTCAATAGATGTACTTATTTTTTTATTATTTTCAGTGAACGTAATGAGAAGTGGGTTGCTGGTAGGGGAGAAGAGTTGGGTAACAATACCCTTACAAAGAGGTTTTGACTGGTTCGTGATCCTTTTGTTTTCCCATTGTAGTACACAGAGTAGCAGTACAGTCTATCATCGGTGGTGTGAGAGGAGAGATGTGTTTACCTCTTACTTATGATACTACAAGTATTTCTGCTACACCTTTGTGCAGTGTCAGAAATGCACTAGAAGATATTGGAAAATTAAAACCCAAATGATACAACTCCCAAAATGGAATTGGGTTTGTCACAGAGTAAAAGGAAGGTATAGGAACTTCTTTCTAATACTGAATCATTGCAAAGGAGTGCATTCTGAATCCAAACAGTGAAATAAAGCACAACTTCCTCTGGAGTTACAATCTCATAAATATCTCTAATATTTCTTTCGTCACTGTTTGAGTATCATAAAATCACAGACAGATTAATAATCCATTTGCAATAGAAAACAATCTGTTTCTCTGTGATCAAAAACTCTTATCAGCATATACAATTTCCCTTTTCTTCTGATCCCATGCTAACCAGAAAGAGCTTTGTTTTCAGTGCTGATCACCATTACGAATTGAGGAAAGATTTTAGTGAAATATTGTGCTATTTCTCTTGGGTAGTTCAGTGGGTGCTATTCACCTGAAATGGTCAAAGCAGAAATGCAATGTAAAGAAATATTAATGCTTAAAAACAGTTAATGTAACGGTTTTTCTTGTGGACACTCTTGTTTATCTGGGATTCCAATAGATGGTTAGGTTGACCAATTGATGGTAATAAAACTGACCAGAATTCTCGATTATAGCTTGCAACGTTTTCTGTATTTTTGCATTTGGAATGTCTGCTGCTGTGTTTGCAAGTACATGAATCTAAGCCTGGTGTTTTGCATTTATTTAGTAAAAAGGATTAGTTGAATTCCACAGTGTCTGTGCAATTCCTTCATAATTAGGAACAGACTTAACCTGGACTTATGGGGACCATACAGCTCTTTCATCAGCATCCTCGAATGGAGCAGGCACTCTCCCTGTAATCTGAATTATAGCACTCTGTCCAATACCCACAGTGCCTTCATTTGCTTCTTGAAAGCCTAAGCGAGCATAAGTGGCTGATTTCACTGAGACTGAAGAAAAGTTAACCGCAGCAACAAGGACAAAGCCTTTCCCTAAATCTCAAAAACAAAAGAATGTTTGACAGTGCTGGGTATTGGTAACGTCAGAATCACCACACATATGACCAGTCCTGTTCTTTTTAAGCGCAGGCACTTGAGGATTACCTTTATTGTCTTCTATTAAATTACCTGCTTCCTGGAAATTTTGCAATAGGTACCAAAGACTTTTCAATGCGTGGAGACTGATCTATCTCGAAGGACAATTTTAATTTCATGCTCTTTACCAGGGAAAACATTGGCTGCCTTGTCTTGAAGTTCAGTTAATTTTTGTATCAAAGTTGTCAATCTTTCCAGACTTACCACTGCCAGTCTGGATAAAGATCTCCTGACTATATGTCCTTAAATAAGATTAATTTATATTATGAAATATTTTTTTTTTGCAGGGGTACCTTTTATGCAGCTCTTGACTGTCTGCATTACAGAACATTCTAGACAGTCTAAAATAAACAGTGCTGCCCAGAGAACTATTTGTCCTACAGCAAAAATGAAATATCTTTCACTAATCTGATCTTTTTTTCCATTCTTTGTTCCTGAAAACAATGAGTAGCAGCAGTGTCTTTAAGTCTAATGGTTTTGAGCTACAGTGGTTAAGAACTGAGTTCCTTTTCTAGACCTACTGTATTTTCACTTTTCTATCTGTAGTTCTCTTTACATTTCTACTTAGAAATGAAAAGGTACCAATACTGCAAAACTTAGAGTTGTCTGGGTAGGGAAATTGAGTGTCTTTCTGTGTTTGGTTTGATTGTTGGCTGTTTTAAATATCTTTAAATATCAAACTTCTTGTTGCTTCCATTTCCATTTGAAAACCAGGGAGTGGAGAAATTAAAACAGCCTGCAAGTTTTCCTGAGTCTTTTACCTTTGTTTTTAATTCCAGAATTTCTTCTGATTTAATGTCATTTATTTTGATCTTCTGAAAGAATGTAATACAAAAACTGAAATCTTGAAGTACATGTTAAATATTTGAAGGCAAGTGCATGCTGTATTCTTGTGATATTTGGAATCCAACCCTACTGAAAATCCTTCTGAAAAAATATATGGAGTAACTGCACATAAATGTCTTAAAATGTAACTAAATATGGCTTCCTGTGTGAATGGAACTTAAAATTAGAGTGACACTTCTCTGTGAACACAGATCCTTTTCCCAAGGGAAGATTCCACAGCATATATTTATACAGTAGATTAATTCATCCCTAGAATCTGTGCTGATGCTTTGCCAGCAAAGTTGAAAAGGGGACAAGAGCTACTGTGATTCAAGAATGCCAGCTGGGTGTGTGCCCGGAGCTGGGCTTTGTCACACCCAGGCTGGTCAGCCATGGCTGAAGATAAAAATCATTAGTATGTACTGACTAATGACCGCTACTGTGGGAGGAGAAGCGAAGGCCTTTGTATTTGAGACTGTAAAGCACTTATTTCTTGAAAAGTGACTCAGGCACTTTGACTTCTGTCTTATTCAGCAAAAACTTTGAGGAAATTTTTCATACCATCTCCAAAGATAGTTTGGTGGTTTTATCAAACTAATTTTCAAGCTCCTTTTATTATGCGTTATGCATTCAAAAAGTTGGCATTGTAAAATCAAATTCCTTCCATGCCTTGAACTAATTATTGTGCCCTTTTCACTTAAGTATTGCCATGTCATGAAATTCTTCAGCTAAGTGTCCTGAAAGACATTAAAGAAAAAAACAACCACCATGGCCTACCCAAACAAGCTGTGACATGACTGATGGCTTCAGCTTCATCATCTGCCCTGTCCTTTAGGAGAACATGACTCTGTGTCTTTTCTGTGACAGGTCCCTGAAGTTTATGGGACATCAGACATATCCAGTTAGCAGTAAAACATTTTATTACATTTGAATACTTACGTATCATCCTGTCTTGGAGATTCTTATTGTGGAACCTGGATGTTCTTACTCCTTTTTTAAATAAATATTGAGAATTCAGATGTTCAGCTAGAATATAAATGGCAGGAGCAAAGCTATTAAATGTGAAACATCTGAATGGATAAGCCCAACGCAGAAATAAAAGCAGGAACTCTTCACCACTTGCCTTTTATCATCCAAGAAAGGCAGCGTCTTTTGTATGTTCAGGTTAGACTAGCAAAATCTCACCTAGCTTTTCCCTGAGCTAATTAGAAAGAAGTCAGATGCTGTCCAGGTTTCTGCTCACACAAGCTCATTTCCAGACTTTGTACGATGGTTTAAAATTCTTCTCTGAAGGAAACTGAGAGCAAATTGAAGCAGAAGTTTCATTTTAGAAACGTGTGTGAATATCAGAATGAATCTGATGCTTTCTTACCTGAACAGAAGGGTAATCCTCATTGGCCTTGGTGCTGCTTAATTGTACACAATTGATATTCTGGTTGCCTGCACCTGGCTTTAATGTATTTATTCTGCTTCTGCATCGCTTCCATGCTGGGCTTACAGTTTGGAAACTGATTCTGAGTCCACTGATGCCAAAGATCTTTTGCTGTTAATTGCAATAGATTTTGCATAAAGCTGAAGTAGAAAGTGCTGTTTGTTAGAAACGTAAATGTTAAAAGTGATGAAACACAATTCCTCATTCACAAAGAGGCTCACACAGAATGTGCAGATGTTTGCTCTGGTTTTGGTTGGTTTTTTTTTCTGCTGTGTTTATCTGAGAAGCAAGTATTTAGTTATAGACAAGTGAATGATTTGTTTAAATGAACTTCTGCTTTTAATGTAAGGGCATAAAGCTTCTATAAATAGGTATACTGTTATACCAAGGGGCTGCACAACTACATTTCTTTCAACCCTGAAGTTCTGGGAAATAATAGTGCTTTAATAGCATAATAATAAAGCATATGCAATGAGTATTTTTCTAAAGCAAACTACTAGTGCTTTATTAGTTCATATGTGGTATTTGCAGTTTCCCGTATATCTTTAAAAGTGTTTCTGTTACTTTATGATTGTGAGGACTTGGTGTGGCAGAGTAATCAGTTCTACTTAAGAAAAGGCACTTCTTATTTCTGGGCTTGCAGTCACAGCCAGAACCTCATTAGCATATTGTGGGACTACTTCCTATTGAAAGCAGAAGATGTTCTAAGTAAGAATCCTAAATAAAAATACTGGGATGCTAGCAATGCCTATTAAATGTGGTCTGGTTGTAGTACATATGGTGCATTTTCTGAAGTTGTGTAGTAGTTTGGTTAAAAACACACGAATTCTGGTAGGATATATTGATTTCATATTTCCTTTTTCAGTGAAGCTCTAGAGTGATATTCTCTTATGAATATAAGTTAACTAGGAACGTGAGATGTCCTTACAACTGGTAAAAACCCAGTTTAATGTGCTTCGGGCACTGAATGCAGCTATTGAAACAATGCTGTTTTAAACTTTGGCTTCTCTTTGCCTGTTCTGGACATGGTTGCATTGCAATGCATTTTCCTCTTTCATTAACTTCTAATGAATAGATATTGTGGGGAATGTAAGATAAAGTTACAAATAATGTATTTATAAAATACATGGAGCCTTGTTGCGAGGTCTTGGGAGGTATTCATTTGCAGTGGCTGCGCAAAGGGGAAAGAATGCAGGAAAGAGCCCCAGGCACATTATAATGTCATGTTAACATTTCAGAATTGTAGGAAGATGCATTTCACGCAGTAGCCTTGAATATCCAGGATCTATATTTCTTTTTCTCTCCTTGCAGGAGTTGATTATTTTTACTTTAGTTGAATATTAAAATATCAAGAGGCACAAGTTCTGAGCTTTAAGCTGTGACTTTATGCTCACTGGTCTCTTTTTCTGGTGACAGTGGTCATTGATGGAAATGAACAAGACCAGCTCTGCTTTGCTCGTCGTAGTAAAGAATTCTCCCTGTTTCTGGCCTTTTTGTTCCCTACAATGATGATTTCTGTGTAGAAGGTTTCCATCACGAGTGCAAAAAGAAAACAGATGTGTTTACATTGTCTCCATGGAGACACCAAGACACAGGGTAAATTAACACTGGCATCAGGGAGAAGATTCCCCTTCCTTTGTCTTCCAGAGATGGGAAGTCAGAGGGAGAATATTTGAAGCAAACTGGACTGAATTCTGTTGAGGCTGTTTCTCCCCGCTGTCTTTTCAGTGAAAACTTCTTTGGGCTCCATCAGTAAAGATTTCTGAATGCTCTGCCAGATTTCTGTAGTTTTACTAGAAATCCAGTAAGATTTTAAAATGTTCTTATTTTTATTAATGTTTTAAGCAATGACAAACAGGCAAGTCACTACAACACTTTGTTCTTTGTCTCATAAACACTTGTCAGTTCAGTTTCTTCAGTGAGCACATGTAATTAGTTGGGAACATTCAGGAGATGCGGTAGAACCATGGGAGATTCCTTCAGTTCCTTCTTTGGAAGTTCACTGACTAGGTTTTCCTAGACATTGATTGGGAAATACTTTTCTATCATATTTTTTTGTCCTCTCTTGCTTCTCTGTTTTCATGAATGTTTACAATCTACCACAGTGTTTCTCAGAGCAACTGCATTTCAGCTGTAGCATGCAGAGTACTGTGTGAATGTTTTGAGGCTGATAGCAACTCGGAAAGGAAGAAGCCTCTTCCCTTTTCTGTTCTTTCTCTGAAGGCCATGATTTGTTTACAGGTGACTCAGAACTGAATATATACATCCTTATAAAGTGATGCAGTTTTTAAAATAAATAATGTGTAACAGAGCGAAGTTTGAGCATGCACAGATACTCTGGTTAATCTTATTCAGTTGCCAAATGTATTTTTACAACTCATGTGTATCCATTCAAGCTATCACTTAAGAATATATTCTCTAAACTAATGATAGTTTCAAAAACTGTTACCTGTAGGCAAAATGTTTTTTGGGTTGGTTTTTTTTTTGGTATTTTAACAGAATTATATTTTAAAACAAAATTAAATCATAAAGAGGGGAACAGTTCTGTGATGGCAAGTTGACTTTCTGGGGGGAAATCATTGAAAAAAGTTGGGATCAGTTTTTAGGTTAGGTGTATCTTCCAAATACGCATGTCCATGTGTTTGGTTCAGAAGCATTACTCAGCCACCTTGAAATAACTAGCTTTCTTGTTTTAAAACAAGTCATTCAACATAAGGGCAAAAGCAGTGACTTGGATGAGCAATCTCAGTGGAAGTGAACAGCAGAAAACAGAGCAGATGGTGGGAAAGAATCCAGAAGCAGGTGTGAGTTGCATGCTTACTTCACTGTATTTCAGAGTTTACAGTTGCGTCTGAAGGGTGAAAGCCAGAGTAGATCTGTAGCCTAAACGTAGATGTCTTGCAAGCTGGTTCTATTCATGCTTGTTTCATTTTTCAAGGCAAGTCTCTGTGCTTCAGGGCTAATGTGAGTCTAACATGCACAGGGGCAATATGTACCTATTAGAACTTAGTGTCTCAGTGTAAAGCTTCAGGATGGCTGTGTTTATGCCATGCAGAGGAAAATGCGATTATTATGTAAGTTGTATCTCTGTGAGATTAAATCTTGTCTCGCATCACAAAATGTAAAGCAAAATTGTAGATGCTTTGTTTGCTGGGTCTGCACTGAACTGGCAGAGAAACTGAAAAATAAAATAAAAAATTGCCCATGAAGTTTTTCATTTTTTTAGATCCACCAGTAGGAATTTGTTTATCTAAAAACTCCTGGCAGGTCTAATAAGTAATGAATTCATGATACCTTGTATCCTATTTCTGTCATTCCAGTCACAGCTCACCCACTTCTTCCTGTGCAGTAGCCCAGTCATCTTATTAATGAGGCACTTCAGCTTTGTGCCGTCAGCAGGTTCCATTGTTTCATTCCTCACTCTTGTGATGTGAATGTTAATGAAAATATTAAATGGTCAGTCTAAAACCAGAGCTATTGTGAACACGAATCAAGCATTTTAGGAAGCTCCTCAGTAATCTAACTAATCTATTTTAGCTATGTTCAGTAATAATAGTGTCTGAAATGGCTTTTTATTATGTTGTCTGTTAAAGTTTTGCTAAATTAAGTCTCCTGTACTTTCTGCTGCATTTTTAGAACATCTGTTACCTTAGGGGAAAGAAACTGCTTTAGTCTGGGTGATCTACTGTTGCTAAATCCACGTTGTATTTTCTCATTCTCGTTGTAGTTCTAATTTTGTTTATCTCTTTTCTTCAACTTTTGTTCTGTATCTCAATCTAGAGATCCTTGGGTGAGCCGTTCTTAAAAGCCACGTGGACATTGCATTATGATTAATTGTGAACAGCCTCCAACCATTTTGGAGGGTCATAGTTTTGTTTCTGTACAGGCAGACCTCTGAAGTGAGGAGACAAATTGTGTGACATGATCTGTTTTGTTTATTTATCTTTGCCCTGGTGAGCAGCCAGTTGGCTGTTATTTCTTTCTTCATTGTTACTTCAAGTTTCTGCCTGGCAGCTTCAGACCTCAAGCTGGTGCTTACTGGATTTACTTTCATTTCTTGCTTAATCTCCAGGGGAAGCTTCTGGCTTGTTCATCTCCTCATCTTATGTTGCAAGAAATGAGCTGGTGTGTCTTGCTTCCTTCCAATATCTTCTGAAGAAATGAGGAAGATAGCAACAGTTGTCTGTAGACTACAACTTGGACACTGCTGTTCCCAAGTATTTCAGGCTTTTACATAGCAAGAATACAGTGACAACAGGAGAGAATATTAGCACCATTTCAATCATCTACAAAATAAGCATTTAGAACTTCTTGCCCTATGTTGAATGGAAGGGCAGCAACTGTCCCAGGAACGAGAAACAATACAGCCCATGCCGATAGGTCACTTTAAAACAGGTATCCTTAACTATGAGCTTTTTCACTGTGCTAGGCTTGAACATTCTGACCTTGCATTGAATAAATGATATAGATCTCAGATAATTAAAATAGCACTGGCATCTGGAGAGCTGCTCTACTGTATTTGACAATGATTCGTGTGAGATGGTATCTGGGGAGGGAGATGAAAATGGTTCAAAACAAAGAGTCAGACTAAGTCCAGAACCTTGCATAATTTATTCTCTGAAGCGGTTTTTTAAAAAAGAAATTGTCTTTTTTGCTCATGATGACTAACATATGTGAAGACTGTTGTTTAGTCCAATGATCTCAGGCTGAAGTGCAATCCAAATATTCTTTCTGACATGAAAGATGCTTTTCAATTTGTGTGATTTCATCTGTTGTTTTGAGTGAATGTCCAGGTGTATGCCTTGGGACTTTCTGTAGCTTAAGGATCATGTGAAGCAGTGGGATGATCAGTTGCCAAAAACCAGAAGGATAGTGACTGGGCATTAATCGAGCTGTGTCCTGAGGCATTGCAGAAACGCTTGCAATTCAGTGTTGTGCCAAGGCAGCTGGGTCACTGCTGTGTTTTGACTTGTGCTTGCATTTAGAGGTCTGTATTGGATGGAAGATATCAGGCTTCTACTTGTCCATTTAAATCCTCTCTACTGACTGAGCTTAATGGGATTTCATTGAATCAAAAGGTCACTTCTGCATCACACTTGCTGTCCCATGATGTAGTTTGCTGCTAGCCATGTTGCGTGCATCTATGCTGTAGCAGTGCTTTCTGTTGGAAAGCAAGTTAATGAATGACGTCTAGTTGAAGAATGAAAATCTAAGTTAGAGGGACTGCAGATCAGTATGAGGGTTTGCAGTGGTCATGTTCAGTCTTCACAGAGAAGCAAGGTGGTGAGGCACTAGATCGTGTTGCCCAAAGAAGTGTACATTTGCCACATCAAGAGATAGACCTGATCAGTCTATCCTCTCTAAATCGAAAGGATGACTTTGTTTTCTCCACCTGCAGTTATCAAACAGGGTGAGCTGCAAGTAGGAATACTTCCTATTGCACTGCCTGGTACTGATAATGTGCTTGTGTTCAAGGCAGTCATCTTAAAGTGAGCCCATTCTTTTTAAGGAGTGCTGAGCCTTATTCCGTTATCTTTGTTTTTGTATGAGAATATAATGTCAATTCTGAAGAAGTTATGCTTGGTCAGCACACTTGTACATGAGATTGCAGAGGTATGGGGTTCCCAGCCTGTTGTCAGATATGTGATACTTACCTAGATGTCACAGTTTATTGCTTTCAGCTGTTTACAAATGGCATATGACTTGGCACTGGGAGCACAAAGGTGCTGCTTTTGGCTCTGATTCTTTGGCTTTTCTCCTGTACAGCTAGCCAGCTAGCATCCCTCAAGTAGGATGATTTTCAAGCTCTGCCTTTCCCTCAGGTCAAAGCAATGCAGTCTCCAAGATGGTGGGGGTAAAAGTCTCCTCCCTTGAGTCCTAATTACAGTTCTGCAACATCAGGCCAGTAGCTATCAGCTCTGACGAATGCCAGCTTGAGTTCCCCCCACTCTAGGCTGTGACTCACAGCTGCCTGCTGCACCTGGTTTAGATGCTGCGCCCCCTTCATTTACTGGGCCACAATCCCAAAGATCTGTTAATCCTTAAATTAGTCAGGGATACTGGAAAACTTGAGTACCCTGAGAGGAGAGTAGGGAATCTATGTGGATTTCAGTTGGGTGCTCCTGCAGCATAGTAATTACAATTTCACAGCAGTGCAGACAAGCGAAGAAAACTAAGTTTGGATTTCAGCAAGCATTTGCAGACCTATTCTTTACTAGCTTGGAAATTCATTCAACATTTTAAAAGAAAATTAATTAAAAAGGCTATATTAATATAATGCATTTTCCATGGAGACAATTGCGATGGAGCTTTATCTCTCAGAGGAGGGCAACAAAAGCAGATGTGGGGAATGGAAAGATGTGAAAGATTTAGGAAGTATCTCTTTTATTATGGTGCATTTGTTTTCAGAACCACACAAATTATTCTGGCCTGGGTCATAAAAAGAGCCTTTAAAGTAAGGGGCATGCAAGTGGGGGCTGAGACAAGGAGTGGGAGAGAATTAATGCTATGAGTCTGCTGCAGATCTCTCATGAGAATTAATACAAATAACTTCTGATCTAGATGCTACATACCCCTGATTCACATGCCTCTGATTTCAGCTGGGGTCAGACACATAAGTAGTTTTGTCTGGGCTGAGCACAAATCTCTGTATTCTACCTCCTTTCTGTAAAATGAGAGTGAAAGCAGTGCCCTGCTGTGCTGTGCTGGGGCACTGGGGATAAACACACTGAAGGCTGTTAACATTTTGTGCAATGCTGTGAAAGCAGTCGTGTTCATCTGTTGTAAACCTGAAGTGATGACTGACCTTAGCAGTATCAAAATTTTTTAGCATTGTAAATAAACACTTTTGCCAGCAGCATTGTGCTCAGGTATCAAGTCTGCTTGAGCCAGAGTTAAGTTCTCTTCTCCTCCGCTGCTGTGAGCCAGTGTGGAAAGAAGGAAGAGAAAGTGGCAGTGCTGCTACCAGTGGGTCAATGAGATCAGGGAAAGCTTCTGGAGGAATCCTGGCCTGAACCAGGCCTTTGCACCTTGTGAAATTCTCCTGGCCTTTGTGCTCAATCTTGACAGGACTATAATGTGAGGGGTGAATAGAGTAAATCGTTGTTGCATCTCCCTTGCTTTCCAAATGGGCATTTCTCTCTCTTCTGTAACTTTAAAGGACAGAACAACTTGGCCCCTGTATGGAGTCAGGAAAGGGGGGACACCTTAAGACTGACATCATCTGCATGAGCTGAAGATTTTTTTGAGCTGCAAAGCTTGCTCTGTGCATGTGTGTTGTGTCAAGGCTAGGTGGTAAAAGGCTGGATAGCATGAGGTAAGTGTTTGGAGAGCTAGTTGACATCCTGAAAATTACCAGAGACCCTTTCTTGAAACCACTTGCACCCTTGTGCAGGACTGATTCATGTCAGTTACCTGAAAGTCATTTGCAGCGCCTGTGAACATGACTCTCCTGCAGCTCATGTGAGCTCTGCCAGCTCTATTGTGGGTTACACAGACAAGGCCACATTCCTCACCTCTGAGCTGGTATCTTACAGCCCTGAGGGATGGAGCAGGTGGAAGTGGAGGTGGATGTGGATGAATGAGGAGGTGGGAGAGACTTGTTCTTTAGCAAGAGTGGTATTACTTGAAAAGCTTGTTTAGATGACCAAAGGATTGGAAGAAAGTTGCATGATTTTTTTGTGCCCTTTTGGGAAATGCTGTAGAATTCTTTTCAACAGCTATTTTGGAGGGTTTGATGCAATGAACCTGTTTGCTTTTTCTTTTTTAAATAAAATAATAATGCAGCATGCTCTTATTTCACATCAAATTTCTGCAGATTCTCAGAGTTACATCTATGTAACCTTAAACTTTTGGTAAATCTTTGTTTAGACTGGTTCCATAACAGAAGTCTCACCTAAAACTCACAGGGTGAAAATATACATGTACAAGAAAGTGCAATTATTCCTAAATAGATAAATACATTAAATTAACAGAACTTTATGTTGATGTTTGAAATACCCTATTTCATGCATTTCCTTTAAGAAATGTATTTTGTGTGAAGTTGATAGCAGACAGAACACGGATGTAAGGTGTTCCTTTTCTGAGGAATTTGTGGTTGCCTGTGTACCAGAGTTAGTCACTTGTTGGATGTCAGTGGTGGCTGTTCTCACTGTCATACTGTACGTACAGCTGAATGTAAACTTAAGGAGTGGGCTTTTCAAAGTCAGGGCTTTCTTAACTTTGATGCTTCTGTTTGATTTCAGAAAATAACACTAAGTAATTCTGCAAAGCCAATCGGTCTTCTGGAGTAAATTATAAATCTTCTTTTCAACCTGCCACAGAAGTGTTTTAATGAAATCTGCACCATCAGGGGTGTCAATTGTCTTGGGAAGGAGAAAGCCACCTGCATTTGACTATAATAGGCAGCTTCAGCAGAAAGGCAAAGGGCTGAATGGGCTACCCAGGGTAAGTTCCCTTCTCACCTGAAATAGCTGTGCTTTTGGGGAATGACTGAGACCCTCTGGCAGGGGACTCACATGGGTTAAGAACACAAGTTTCTGACTGTGCTGTGCTTGTTATGTGGATAAACACATCTGAAGAGTTCCAGGGCTGTCAGTCCAGCATCTTTTAAAACACATATAGGCCTGATCTAAGTCCCAGGGAAACAGATCAGAATCATTCAGTTCATTTTTAGATCAGGTTCAGTTTCCACAGGCTGTGTGTTTTACATCTCTCCCCCAAATCCACCGTATTATTCATCAGTTTTGAAAAGCTAGTATTGTGTTTGTAAATACAAGACAACAGCATTCTGTTCTTCAAAGTGCTGTAAGCCCTGAAGGGCCCCTTCTGAGTGGTGATGTTGCACGGTGTTCTGGAGGGCTGAGCCCTGACTGTAGAAGACAAAGCTTTTTCTTTTTTTTTTTTGAAAGAAGATACTATGTGAAGAAGCATCTTCTCTCCTTGTTCCAACCCCCTCCCCGCCCCCCCTTGCCCTGTAAAATACTAGTAACAATAGCTACATGTCAGAATGTTTCTTAAAGTAATTTTACTTTGCATTGTTTTATGGTAACTTGGCTTTGATGAAAGATCTTTATTTCCAGTATGTAAACTTCTTTGAGGTTTGCTGTCGTCTGGTGCTGTATTTGGTTTTTGCATTCTTTTCTCCTTTGCTTAGCTTCTCCGTACTTTCTTCCTGAAAAAAATGAAGGCAATGAAAGTCGTGTGTTGGTCACTTAAAAGGGTTCCCTAACTTAACAATTTGAAACTGTTCTGCACTCCAAATTTTGGCTTTGTCCTTACAAAACAAACCACGTAATCCACATGAAAGCATATGTGCTTAAGTAGAAACATGTTGGAAGAAAGTTTACAAGCGGTAAATTCTTTCTGTGCCCGTCTTGACAGCGTGCCCAGGCCACCCATTTCATGTTTAAGTAGTCATTTTAAGTGAAACATGTGATGTATTTCCAGCTTTTGAAAGTCATTACTGTACCTGGCTTTGGTCGGGAGAAATGACAGAAATAAACTGTCTAAACAGTTCACCAAAGAAGGCAGTCTGTGTGGCTGAGTTCTCGTGTTCCAGAAGGCTGTTCATTATGCCTGTAAGTCTCAAATAGCCAAGTAGTTTGTGACCTCCTTGATTCTTTTTCCTTCATTTATTTTCTTGGCTTCTTCATAATGAGCAATAGCTAGGGGCGTTAGTGAACACATTTTGCCTAATTATGAACTGTTCCAAGCACTGTGGATTGGAAAGTTCTGCTCTTACCTACAGTGCTTTTGGAAAAGACTGGTTAGAGAAAGAAGGGGAGCAAACATAGTGGGAAGTCTGACAAAGAAAGACACGCTGTTAATTGAATAGAGGAAGGAGAAATTGAGAGAAATACAAAGAAAACTTCTGCAAAGCATTGCAAATTTGAAAACAGTGAGCCTAAAAGCTATATCTGTAGGAGGTAAATATTACCATTGTATTTGGACAGATGGGGAAACCAAGGTTAAATCACAGTTGGTGCTAAAACTCCAAGCTCTGTAGCAACAAGATCATGGATGTCCATTTGCCTAGCTCTGTCTGTGATGTAAGCTATCCAGGTGGAAATGAGGTCTAACCATGAACTCACTGTCTTACAACATGGTGTTTTAATTAATAAGCTTGGCCTCTGTTAGTTATGTCTGTGTAGCTTCTTTTTCAGAGTCTGCTCATGTTTAGTTGGTCTCTTAGCCAAGTAGGATTTACACTCCAGTGTCTGCAGAGGGTTTTACATATGCATTTTGCTAAGTTGTCTAAGCATCTGCCTAGCATCCTAATTAATAAAAAAATCTAGTTAACCTTCCTTCTGGCATCTGTTATTAGATGCTCCTGTATCAGGATTTGTATGCTCTTTCTGAACAAGAGCTCCCATTTGAATGAGATCCTCGACTCTGAAAGCTGTTCTGGGTGATTTGAAAATGAGAACAGTTCCATTTTTCTAAGCCTTCCCAAAGGAGTTGGTGTGGCTGGGAATTCTACTTTCTCACCAAGTAACTGTGATGAGCTAGTGTGGTTACTCAGGCACTAGACAGTCTAAGGTATTAGAAGCCTCAGGCAACTCTGTTGTATGCCACACTTGGCCTATGCTCAGACAAGAAGACTGTAATCAGTTCTTCTAGCTTTGTTTTTTAGATGAGACACTTTAAGCTGAAACTGGATGTTACTGAGAATAGTGATCTTTGAAGTGCCTGCACCCATTGCATAGCTGAGAATGCAGCGCTGTTCAGTATGTTACTATTCCCAAGAAGATCTCAAAGGATGTCACACTGTTAGGTCTTGAACTCTGGGGTCTGTCATACATTTCTTTCTTGCTCCTATTAAAAAATCAGTTGCTCAAGTCATATCTAGCAGTTGCCTCATGGATGTCATTTTTTCCCCCCAAACATAACAATTTATCTTAAATTGATATGGATTATTTGCTGTTATATATTCATAGCTAAGCTAGGCTGCTCTGTTTACTACTGTTGTTTGCTGACAGATGCATGAAAATTTGCTAAATTGATAGAAGCGAGAAAAGCTGCTCATGGTTATATGTTTTTATTGATAAGACTGGAAGGTAAGAATATACTGGTTTATGTTAATACATAGCTCATAGAGTAAGCCTGATAAGTAGAAAACTTGTCAGAGACGATTTACATGCTTTCCTT
This sequence comes from Alectoris magna, assembly GCA_030625065.1. NCBI lineage: Eukaryota > Metazoa > Chordata > Aves > Galliformes > Phasianidae > Alectoris > Alectoris magna. The sequence goes on along the minus strand of CM060576.1, from coordinate 7,869,329 downwards.
TGTATGTTAACTCCTAAGAGGGGAATTTCTTCCCATGTGGTATTTTTACTGAAGTTGGAACCTTTTTTTTTTTCTTTAACTGTTAACGTTACTGCAAATGTGATTCTAGGCATCTAACTTCATTCCCTTTTCCATACAGAACAAATCAGTATTTGGAATTTATAAGATCTCTCTAATGGACTCAAGTTTTGCAACTTGCCAGCAGAAGTTTTAGGTTTAAGTATCTATTAAAATGCTGTAAAGCTTTTGTGAAACTTTAACAATATGACATGTATTAAGGTTTGTGCATTCTTCCGCTCTCCAGAAGAGTTTTACTTCTGTTGTGGTAGGACACCAGGCTGCTATCCCAATGACAGTGGTCATTGCAATGTATATATTTGGGAGTGCTTCTAAAATCTGCTTTTTTCCCCTTGTTCTTGTAGAGATCTCATTAAAGCATTGAGCACCTCCCCTCAGCTAGCTCCTATCTGTCGTGTGCTCTGTGATCCTTAAGGACTGAGTAAGTTGTATAAACATGCAGCTTTGGTGGTGGTAGATTGGTGGAGGGGGAGAAAGCTGCACTCTGTGGAACAATCTTTTTTTAAATTAAAGAAGTGTAAGCCCTGCTAGTGCTGCCAAACTGAAAGAATTATTGACAATAGACTTCGAGTGCAACTGTTGCAATGTTTATATATGCCTCACTTTCAAACAAGAGACTGTTTTTTATGTGTGGTTTATTTTTCAAATGGGGAATCTCAGCTATAGTTCATGCGAGTCCAATGTTCTTATTTTTTTTAAAAACCAATAAAAGCTAGGAAGAAGAGGTCCTAACTCAAGAGAGGAAAATTGGTCATTACCTGTACAACATCAAATGAAACTGTACAGTTCCGTATGCCACCCGCCTTATAGCACTTAGCTGTTTAGCAGATTACTGTGATTCCATGGACTATGGTTGATTGCTGCTGCAGTAAAAGATATGGACATAAGTGCACTTAATGACAGTCTTCTTAGTACAGTAACTGTTTCTTTTTGTTTTCCTTCTGGCTGCTCACTAATGACGTTTTTGGGGGCTAGGGCTTTGCTGAGATATGGTACTTAGCAAGTTACTAAGGTTTTTGTTATTTAACACAGAAAGCATTATCAGGAAATAGTGGAGAAGAGATGAAATCAGCTGAAATTTGAAAACAAAAAGAAAGTAATTCTTCTGTCCAGTTTAGTCACCTAAACAATGGCCTTTGAAATTCACCAGCAACTGTTGGGGTTTACTTTCAGTCTTCCCAGGAAGCAAATGATACACATATATTTTGAACAACTGACCTACAGAGAGGCCATTACTTCTACAGACAGTTTCAGCTTGTCTTATTCTCATGGCTACAAAGACCCAAAGAAAACACAGATTAAGCTTTATTGGCTCAAGCGATCTATGGCAGCTCAGTTCCAAGACAACCGTGGGAGCAGGTCTCAAGGTTAAACAAGAGTAAATAGAAGCAATATATATTTATTTCTGCTGATTTAAGGAGAGTAGTTCTTTTAGAAATGAATACATAAATCCAAACTGACATGGTGAAACTTGCCTTGTCATCATTAACTTCTCTTGCCATCTACTGTTCCCTTGAACTTGGCTGTTTCTCCCACTAACACTGTATGATGGCATCTGTTTGTTGTTACACAATGGTCTGTGATTCTTTCCAGTTTTAGCCAATTGTTTAATGAAATTAACATTTTGTAATTCACACTTCACTTGTCTCCATCAAAACATTTAAATCAAGTCGAAATAGATTTTTAAATGCCTAACTGATTTTCTCATTACACTCAAAGGATGAATCTGGATGCAGCTGCTGCTCTAATTAACAGTATGTTCTCAGAGACGCAGCTTATTAAATATACTATGTCGATATCTTTTCTCTGATGTTTGTGCAGAGAAAAACATTAGATGTACTTCTGAAGATGAAATATGAAATACTCTTCAGAATTTCAGTGTAACCTAACTTAACAGCAGTGAAGAAGCTTTTAACCAAGTATATAATCTGTGGTTTTTGGAACAGACCTCGTACAGGCAGCAAGTTTGCACTGTTTATGAAGATAAGCCAGAGGATTGAAAACTAGGAAGTTATCCATTATCCATATTCTGTTGTATTTTAGGGATCACTTAATCTCCTGTTAAAGTTTGCCTTTCAACTTGTGAAGTTTAAATTTACTATTTAACAGTTGGAATTCATGGAAGAAAGAGGCGGAGGAGGAGAATTGTTTTTCTGTTTAATTAAAAAGTGGCTGCTTTGCTCTTTCGTTCTCAACAGATTTGCTTCATATTACTTTGTAGAAACATCTGTAGTACATTTCCTATCACCTGTATTTTCCATTCTGTCCTTTCATGCATTTTACATAAGGGCCTTTGTGTGATACCTTTAGGATTTTGTGCACTATTCACGGGATCTCCAGATCACCCAGAATTTAATTCTGAAGTGTACTTTTTCTACCACTATTACATTAGTTCTTACTGCTCTCCTATAATAAAAGCCACCAGACTGCATTTTACTGCACCAGTGGTTTCGTTATTTCACTGAAGAAGACTACTTACTAAGATACTGTTGGTATAAGTAAAGCTATGCCTGTGCAGTAACCAGAATTAGACTGCAGCTCTGAAGGGCTTACTCAATCCAGTTCTAAAGTGGTAGGTAGCAGTATTGCTTATACACCATGACTGTTAAGAATTTACCCAGCAACTCAGCTGACTTTAGCCGACTGCACAGCAATGCTTGTAGCAGATGAGCTCCTTGCAGTACTTAATGTTAGGTACAGTACGTGCTATGAAATCTTTATGGTGTAGACAAGCTGTTTTTGAGTCTGTAGAGTACAAATCTGTGCTGGGATAAAACCTGCTTGAGTTGAAAAAGATGACCAGAATTCTACATTGCTCTTTACTAAATAGATAGATTAAATGTAGTTAAATTAACCAGATTTCTGACTGCATGTCAGTGTGTTCAACACAGTGACAAACAGTGTAAGGATACCTGAGTAGGAATATCTTCTATGCAATCATTATTCTACTTTCTCTATTGATAGTTGTCCAAAGGTTTATTCCCTGTGGTATAAGGAAGAGCCAGGACTATGCTGAGGAAGTTTGATCTCAGATCTACTCTCACTAATTCCCGGTGTGAGGTAGTGTTAATCTTTATCTCTACAAATAATGTTAAGTATGAAAACAGAGACTTTCACTGTAATCAGTAAGATTAGAGAAGTGATTCTGATTCATATTTACTTATGTCAAGAAATGCTCTCAGCAGATTAAAATGAAAATAAAATTAAAAGATTTAGGATCCCAGATCCTTTGTCTCCTGACCTTTGTTATTTTCCTTTAACCCACTGTCTTTTAGTAAATGTGCTGGAGATTTCCTTTGATAAGGAAAAGATTCTGTTAATGTTTTGGCAAACACAGCACAAATAATTCAGTCTGTCAGTAATATTTCTTATCATTTTCAGGGGGCTTTTGTTTTTCCAGTTGTTAAGATCACTGCAGACAGAATTGAAACACCAAGCAAGTAGCTCTGCTCTATTTTTATGAAGTAATTCAAGCTTAGGCTGTAACTTAAGTTTTGGGTTGTTTTTTTTTTTCCCCTTGCTGTTTTTGCTTTCCCAGCGTAGAAGCAATGAAATGAAATCCAGTGTTCAGTGGTAAGCGTAGCCCAGGACATACAGACTGTCATAAGGATTCTGTTGTCAGCAGGTTGCTAAAACAGGAATATCCAGAATGTTTTCACTGGTTCCTTGCCAGAGATGTATGAGCATTACTGATCAGCGCACACACATTACGTGCATGTGTATATATATATAAATATACACATCCATAAAATATGGGTCTGCTCTGCACAGTCACTGAGCTGTTTGGAATCCAGTGCCAAATCAATACACAAAGACAATCTGAAATTGCTTTTCAAAACGCATCAAAGAAATCTCCATTTCCCCAATTCAAAATTGAATCTGGCAATACTGTACTGGAATCTTTGTATTTATTGTAAAATTCATCATTAAAATAGACTTCGGGGTGTTTTGCTGGTTTTTTTTTTCTTTTTAAGACTTCATGCATTATTCTGTTTGCTAACACATTTGCTGATAATGAAGCAAACAGAAGAGAGACTATGTATGGAAATGTAATTCACTACTGCAGAGAACACACGTGGGCCTAAATCTACTTTAAATCCCTGTTTCAGGGCTTAATGATGCATACGGCATTCTTTGGGCTCGTTCTGATGGGATAATTTCCACTTGGCATCATTATAAGAAATGGAAAGCTTGGCCTGATAGTCTCTTATTCACGATGTCACAAACCTGGACACAGTCCATGAGGCAGAATTTAACATGATGGAGCCTCACATTGGCACTCATCTGTACATGGCATGTTCATAGAGTGAGAAAGACATTTTAGACTGAGTGCCATTCATAGGAATAGTTCTTTTCATTTCCACTTCCAAGGAATTATTTGTTAGGGTGCTCTAGCTCCAAATCAAATTATTCCAAAATCTTTGTAGGCTCTTTGGGTACTTGTGAATATTTGTAAAATGGTGCCTGACTGCAGAATGCTGACCGTCATAGAAGGCATTAACGCAATTCAGAAAAAGAAAATACTTGTGAATTCAATAACTGAAATCAATCGTTTTGAAATAAACAAAGCATGTATATTGCCCTTCAATGCCACCTTCAAAATTTCTAGCTCTAGTAAGGTTTCAGACAGAAATAAGGTAGTCACCAAATAAACAGATCTGTTGGTGGGGTTTTTCTTGCAGTTGGCACATACAACAGAATAGCATTTTTCAAATCGTACTGAGCCTTAGTGTAGCCATGCTAAACCCAGGTGTTTATCCTGTTCTGACTCTCACTAGCATGAGAATGTTTCTCACTCCTGTTGCATACTGCTTTAGTATTAGACTGTCTGTCCTGCCGTTCAGTATGACCTGCAGTTTGTGCTAGCAGTTTGACTAGCTATGCAGCCAGATAACAGCTACAAGCTGATTTACAACTCAGTAACAGATCAGTTCTTTATTAAATCTGTGCTGTTTTTTAGATCCTTCTGCAGCACTCTGGTGTTTCTCACTGTCACACACTCCATTCACCTGCTCTTCCCTCTCTAAGCTGTAGGAGGTAAGTAATCCAAACCAAGTAGTGGAGGAGGAAGGATGTTAGAAATGAATCAGCAGAAATTCCCACTGACTGCATGGGTACTGAACTCTAATGCTAACCTACTTCTTGTGGGTGAAAGCACACAGCTTAGGGATACAAAAGAGTTCTGTAGTGTCAGGACTGCTGGAGGCATTAAAAAAAGAAACAACCTTCTTCCTAATGGAATATTTCTCCTGGTGAACAATTTCATAGTTTTAGCTGTCAATTCAGCATCTTGTATGGAAAGTACTGTCCTTTTAGGGCAAATAAATTCCTTTGACTTTTGCAGATGATAAAAGCAGACTTGCAGCTCACCAGTCATTACAAGACTTTCGCGTACTGTGACTGCAAGCACTCACAGGAATCCTTGTACCACTTGGCACCCTTGTGTAGACCATCATTGCTTCAGATTGCTCCAGGGAGTCCTTCTATCAGTAGGTGGCTGTGGCAGTGTTTAGAAGGGGTTAGGAATATAGACGTAATTAAAATTCAGCAATCAGTTTAGCTCTCTATAGCTAACTGTTCCCTAAACCTACTTTCTTTTAAAGGTTATAACTTTCTAGCCAGAAAGGAAATCCAGTTCCTGAAATTATAATGTAAGGAAACTATCACAATAGCATGATAGCCATTGTTAAACTGTTACACTGGTATAAAAGCTATCCCAGCTGTGTAGATAATAGCTTGCGAGACACTAATGTTATTTGTTGAAATGCAAGAATGTAGCATTGTGAATAAAGTTGATCTTAACTCTTAGGTATGCAGTGTACTGTAATACTATTAATAATTTTACTGTATATTTTAGTCACAAATCTCTTGTTTTGAACAATAGCTAATCCAAGCTTTCTGTAAAAGTGCTTTTTGCTCATACAGAGTAAATCCTTACTCAGTTAAGTCCCATTAGCCTTGTTACTGTCCTGGAAGGCTGCAGTTCTCAATCTGCCTTTGCTTTGCTGAGCCTGACACAGTATGAAGTCAGATGGGTTATGGGCCAGTCAGCAGCATTGCCAGTTGCCAAGGCAAGAGGCCAAACAAAAGCTATTCACTGTTAACAATTTTGGTGTAGAAATGGTCTAGGCTGGAGCTGAACCCTTAGCAGAAAAGGGAGTTTTCTGGTTTCCTCTGAGCATTCCAGACCTTTAATCAAGTTCTTCTGCATACATCATTAATGCAGATACAACCACCGGAAAATTCATAAGATAACTTATTATACAAATGTATGTGTAGGTTTTGTCATTCATAACATTATCATATCATAAGTATGTGTGGGCCATATCATATCATTATGGCCTGTTTTTCATCTATTCTCTTAGAAACAGTACAGCATCACAGAACAGATACTGACTTAGAACAGTGTTTTTCCTTCATTGAATGGTAGTAGACATATATGGGACTTGATAGGTTGAATTCCCTGTGGAGGAGAAATCAGTCACAGTGTGAATATATTATAAATGTAACTGTTATGAGCGTCAGTCCTGGAACAGAAGATGGATCAAGTGGCTGATTGGTGACCTCTTCTTCTGTAGAACCTCACTGGCAGGGAGTAATTTCTGGTGAAAGGACTGGTGTCCTTCAAGGAACAAAGCAGAGAGCAAACTATCCTGCTTTTGACATGACTAAACACAAAACAGAACTATAATCGGCAGCTGTGTAATCAACGTATCTGCCAAAGAATGCACACTTGCTCACACCCTGGGGAAAAATGCCTGGAAGACTGTGCGATAGTGCCACCTGGTGATGGCAGCCAAGGGGAGAGCTCCTCGGAGGCAAGAGAGGTCTGGAGCAGCAGGCTGAAGGTACACACTAGGTGTTGCAATGCATTTGCACAATATATGGTTGTGTGGTGATTGATACATGACAAGGACATTGGTTACTGTCATAACAGTTATGTGAAAAGATCCAGAAGTTTGTTTTTTTCAAGAGTACATTGGCTTAGTGGTGCACGTTTGTGCTATTCCTTTTACAATTACCATGTAAGAAACGTAGGTGGAACTAATTTACTGCTGTTTATATGCACTTAGGGGTTTTGTAGACCTTCCCACCAGCATATAATCATAACAGTGTGAGACTGCTGTTGTACTGTATACAATTCCTCTCTTGCTAGGATCTAACATAAAGAGATTCACAAAGAAACGGTCAAATATCTCTTTGCAAGAGGAGATAAAAAGCAAGATGGCAACTCAAACTAGATGGAGTCATATTTCTTTTGTGTATATATTTCTTGTACTGATTGTAGCTTTATCCTGCCTTATGTAGGTCGCTTGGCTGGCAAACTATTAATGTCTCCTAGATCTGCTATGGTTCATGCAATGATAAATTACTCTCTTTCCTAGGAAAATGTGTTAAGGTTAGCTGTGCATTTACCTTCCTGACAGACTCACTGTGGGCACAGAAAAACAATTAATCCTTTTAAGGATAAATATTGAGGAAGAAATTGCACATAGGAAAAGCCAAACAACACTTCCCTCATATAGAACAGAATGGTTCAGTTATGTACAAATAGATCAGTTTTGAGTAATGAATAGAGAAGCTTTTACTTCACTGACTTTTCATGTTATTTAAATAATTTGTTTATAGCCCAACCAGGGGAAGTTGAAGTCAGTGAGAAAGCACTGTGGTGGAGTGAGATGGGGGAGTTAGCTTACTCAGCTACTTATTTTTTGCAGAATGCAAAATGCAGAATGCAGAAGTCAGCATTGCATCTTTGAAGGGGGAGATGAACTCAACACAAGCCTTAGCAGAGGTGAAGTTAAATCTTTCTGAGGAGGGAATGAGAACTTACTGCTTGCCTTTCAGATATGCAGGCAGAATAAGGCCAGTTGAAGGAACTGAGTGAGGAGACTATGATCAATTTAAATGACCTAAAATATAAAAGGTTTGGAGGGAGGGCAGATTTCATCTCCTTTCTTGGTGGTTTGCCATGTTTAGCTCTGGCACAGAATGCTAAACTGAAATGGAGATTTTATTACCAGCTTGAGAGTGAGTGAGGTTTTGGATTACTTATGATTTATGGTATGGGGTACTTCATTTTATAGGCTTAACAAAAGGCTGAAAGACCTTTGTAAGCTGGACTTCCACTTTGCAAGCTGAAGTGGAGCTCATTGGCTTTGACATTGGCTGGGCAGCCACTTACAGTGCTGTGTACGTATTTAATCTTCACATCCTCTGATTATTAAAAGATGCCAGTGTTTCCCCAGAATTTTTGTCATTGATATATGCTAGAGACTCAGATTTTTTGCATGGAAGTTTTTCAAAAGCAGGGAATGTCCTTGGAAGCTTGAAGTGTGTACTCTAGTTAGGCTGTGATTCAGATATGAGAAACAAAAAGAGGAATTAACTAAGCAGGAAGTCACAGTAACATGTTTGTAGAGCTGTCCTTGTTCTGTGGAGCAGGAGACCGGGTGCATGTTGGGAAGCATTTCCACTGTGAGGAAAACTCAGTTGTTCCAACTCTGGAAGATAGGGTTCCAGTGATTGAAGGACTGAAAGGAGGAAATGGGAGTATTGGTTCTGAGGGCATCTCCTGTCCTTTGTCTCTTACTAGTGATTATAGAAATGAGCAGATTGGGACCTGCATAACTTCATTGTCCTGCTATCAGCTCTTCTAAACTTAGCACAGGAGTAACTTATTTCTTCAGGCTTTAAAGGTGGTATCAGAGCTGGAAAATAAACAATGGCATCAATGGAAGAAAAGGAAGAAAAAACAAAGATGAGCAATAGGAATTAAGAATACCTGGGGAAAAAGAAACAAACCCACAACACTCTGTTCATCTACAGGGTTAACAGAACAGAAAAACACGAGTTGGTGATTCCCTTAATGATAATGGAAAGGAGAAAGATCTCTTCCTTAGATGGAGAGTCTATCCATACTGGAACTGTGTGAGTCAGTTGTTCAAAATATAGATTCAAATTGACCAAATAACTGTGGCTTCTTGCCAGATTGTTTATGATCCTTCTAAAAACAAAGCATTTATTTTTTTTTAATGGAAAAAACATAGAGAAGCCTAAGCCATGTTTTATTTCAGCAAATTAAAAATGTTAATGTCTGAAGTCACCTAAAAACATTACCTCACTGCACAAAACAAAGGAAAAAATGAAGGGGATTTGAGGACTTGGCATGCATCTAATTTCTTTACTTATTATTTTCCAGATTAGTGATGAAATGAAAAATTAGCTGTTGACACGTATGTATTTGAACCACTTATCATTATTTAGTAATGTTGTAACAAACACGATTCAGAGATTTCTAAATTTAGTATGTGAAGGAACATTCTGTCTCTAGTTCTGCTCATTTACTGATATTTTAGTAGAAGAGTAAGTTTAAAAAAAGCAAAAAAGCAGCAGTTACTGTTCTCTCCTCGCTTTGAGCTGAGGTACTGAGTCAGGTAAGGGAGTCTGTAAGCACACCTTGAACCAGAATGCTTGTTTTCCTGATTATCATCTCCTATGACTGCAGCTGTTGGTCATAACCTTGTCCAGGACTTTGTTCAGACCTAACTGAAATGTTTGAATGGATGGCATTCTGAAAGCAACAAATGTCATAGTATTCATCATCAAGCTAAATAATGAGGTGCCCAGATGCAAAGGTGGACAGACTAGTGAGTAATGTATGACAGCGGATTTAACTTTTCCTATTGATGCATGAAAGTGATGGAACATCCCACAGGGAGTTCTCAACCACTCTGTTTTAATAAGGGTGAATGTGAACATGTAAGATGGTTGTTCTCATGCTGCTTAGTTATAAGCATCCGATTTAAAAGCCTAGTATCCCTTGGATTCCTGCATATACAGCAGGCAGACTGTCAGTGCAGTTCTTCCACTATCTCTTACCAGAAGAATAAGAGCCTAATCTAATTCAGGGTCTCAATTCTGAAATGATTGAGATTATTTTTCATGTAACATGCATGAGCATGACCCTACTGTTAGTAAATGAGATAAATGCATCTACTGTAGGTAATAGAGCATAATAGTAATCTGTCAGGGTATTCTCAATGAAGCCTAATGGGAACTTTTAAAAAGCGTTCTAAACTCCAAGCCTTATAGGATGGTGGAACAGTTTTATCTTGTGGCTAGTACTGCAAGTGCTGGAAACTACCTTCTGTTAGGGAAGTTAACCACTGTATGTGGAAACAGCCAAATAACGTCTTCAAAGATAATCGTAGAATCATTAAGGTTAGAAAAGACTTTTAAGTTCGCCATGTTCAACCATTAAACCATCCTCACCATGCCCACTAGCCATTGCCCTCAGTGCCACATCTCCATGGTTCTTGAGCACCTCCCTGGGCAGTCTGTGCTGCTGCATCATCACTCCTTCTGAGAAGAAATTGTTCCTGGAATTCAACCTGAACATCCCCTGTTGCAACTTGAGGCTGTTCCGTCTTGTGCTATTGCTGTTTTGTGGGAGAAGAGGCCAACTGTCCACCTTGCCACACCTTCCTTTCAGATGATTGTAGAAAGCTATAAGATCTCCCCTGAGAGAGGGAGGCTGAACAACCCTAGTTCCATAAACTGCTGTGTGCTCCAGTGACACCACTCCCAACATGAGGCAGGGTGAAGGGCATAGCTGGTGGAATGTTCTTCTGTAGGAGGGCTTTACAAATGTTGATCTTTTGGCAGATATGTGCACTTGCCAATGTTTTTTGTTTTTTGTTGGTTTTTTTTGCTTGAGAGGAGCCTGTCCTGGGGACTCTCAGTTGGCTTCTTTCCCAGATTTTGGAGAGGCTCCAGGTTTGGCAGGAACCTGACCTGTCAGACAGAAGGGAAATGTATTTTCCAGTCCTCCATTTGTGCAGTGTGTGGAAACAGACTTGGTGAACTTGTGATGCTTTTAGAAGGTGAGAACTGTACAGGAATCCTTCTGCATTTAAGACTTCAAAGGCAGCTGACTTAGCTTACCAAGTATTTCATTCAGTCTAGTGATATTTGTGTTTTAAAAAGTTTTTGAAGTATGCGTGCGTTTATGAGAAGAAACAGTCCGCTGATAGAATCTATCTGGTATCCTGAGTGTATGTTGGCTATGTGTGATTAAAAATAGTAGAGACATGTATGGATGTTCCGTCATGATATTTGCACCATTTTTATTGCTTTCTTGTTAAGAATCAATATTATGTTCTGCAAGATAAACTGATTTAACAGTACAGTTTTTGTAAGGAAAGCCACTTAGGGCAAAGGCAAACTGGAAGCCTGTGTTTCACCAACTCCCTGTCTGAGGACCCAGCACCTTTACCATACTTAAGTAGGAATTTTGCTAATGTTCTCATTAAAAGTTGGAGGAGGACGTTTAAGTGTTTCAGCAAAACACCTGTCCTGGAAAGATGATGGATCTTAATTGAACAAAAGATTAACTTCCCACAAAATTCTGAGAAGTTTGTTCTCTTTTTTGTGGTACTGACACCCTTAGATTTAGAAGGTTAACTTATCAGTTTTTCATGTTTTTTTTTACATCCAAACCCCACTGATGGGTAAACTGAGATGGATGCCTTTATAAGTCTAGTCACTTCTAAAAACAATGCATCTGGTATGCAATGTGACTTTAGGTGCTTAAACTTAGCTATCTAGGTATTAACATTTTTTTGCTTAAGCCAGCTTGCTCTATTTTCCTCTGTTTTTCCTACTCAGTTTTATCTTTCAGAATAAACATTGTTCTAAGGTTGTACTACACAGGAGAGCCTTTGTAAAAACAGACCTGTTGGTGTACTGTATGAATCTGAAGGAAAGATGCAATTATATAGCGAAGGGTTGTGGAATTTTTCTCTGAATATTTTAAATCAGTTATTTGTTCATTTAATAAACCTGGGGCACTTCAGAACAGCTCATTACATTAAGAGTGAAACAGAAAATTTTGTTTGGCAAAATGCCATCCTCATACCTAGAGAGTTGTCAAGCAAATATATAAACATTAGGGAGCTAATATGTTTATGAAGGGCCAACTCAAGCCAAAAGCCTAATTTCTGGATGGAACATCCTGATGTTAGTGCATATGTACCCATTGGTGGAAACAAAATGGCCAGTGTTGGCTGGTGTGTCTGTTCTGGGAGGCCTGGCACGAGCAGCGATCAAGCACAAGCTCTGCTTGAATTCACGCCGTAAAGAAGAGTTAATGTTTCTTATTTTAATCCTGCTTTTAGAGCTACAGTGAGAAATTTGGGGTCATAGTATTTGCAATTATTGTGAAGTCTAAGTGGGAGGAGGAAGACACAGTTTCTAAATGAGTGTGGAACTGGTGTCTCTTGTGTTATACTGCAGGAACACAGACTTCTCATTAGGCCTTGGAAAAAATGCTAAAAGGTGAAGCTGGGTAAATAGTGTAAAGCTGTGTTCGTGGATGTTTATTCAAACATGGTTAGTTCAACTGCAGTCAGATTTTAATTTTCATTTTTAACTGTTCCTTCTTGTATACATCTTTCTTTATCCCTGTTTCTTGGAAAGGCTGCATGTATGTATGTAGGCAGTTAAAAGGTTAGTGAATTATTTACAGCATGAAGGAAAAAATAACTGGCCATGTAACTCAATAGCAGTTTCACAAAGTACCAAATGGGGGGGAACAATTAAAAAGCAATAAATTTTTGAAGGCTGCTAGGCTGTAATATATTTATGAATCAAGTTATGTACTATAAACAACTTCATAAATCTCAAATCTGCTTGCAGCAAATTATGAACAAATGTTTTAGTCATACCATACATAGTTTATTACAGATAAAGAAAATCAGATCTAATGGCAAGATTTGTTCTTTGTTCTACTCTTGTGTGCTTGAGAGTGATGAGATTAATCACGGTGGACCATATTTGCCAGCAAAAGATAAATCCTCTGAAGGAAAGTGGGGATAATTGTTTGAAAGCCTTTCCGAACTGTAGAACTGTTTCTGTGGTGTTGTTTCATGAATCTCTTCTTTGAGGGAGTAGTTTCTTATTTTTAGAGAAGTAAGAAAGAGACAGAAACTACACTGAAATTTTGGATTGTACTCAGCTTATTTCGGAAGATCTCCAGAGGATGCAGAATTCTGTCCTCTGAATTCTAATAAGCCATTTATTTCTTCACTGACTGCTCTGTAATCCCAGAGAGACCAGCTTCTTGGCTTGAGTATCTAAACTGGGTACATAATTTCTACCAGTTGTGGATGCTTTTATACAATGGAAAAAGCAAAGAAATACAGATCCCTGGTCGTGTCTCTTTTATTGACTCAGTTTAAAAATACCAAATTTGTCATCAGTGCAGTATCTGTTACTTGCCTTTTGTCTTTTAGAGGATTTGAGGTGCTTGAGATGAATTGTGTTGTTCCTACTCTACCAGAATGGCTAATGAATCATGTCTAACTTAAGCTTTAATGGAAGCAGCATTTAGACTCTGTAGCTACACGAGGTAGGCTGAAGGAAGAAGAAAAAGAAAAGAAAAACAACACCTGATTTCTGGTCAAATGACAAATACATCATGATGCTCTAGTAATATTCATTACAGTGTAGCTTCTATGCAAACATTTGTAAGTTTTATTCATCTACCTGGGAGTCCTGGGCAGTAAAGTTATGGGTTTGGGTGGTTCTGCTGAGCTTACAATAGAGGCTAACAATTAGCTACAATATTATCCATAGTGTTGTTGTGACCAAAAAAAGAGCATCTTTGCGTAGACACGACCATGGAGATGTCAAGTCTCTTATAAAACATCTTGCTGAGAACAATCGATTTGAACAATACAGATTTCAGCTTTATCCTGTGTTTCCAAGCTCCATCCGTACTCCTGGAGCAGTGCAAGAATATATTACAGCGGCAAAACTACACTGAAACTGAGACTTCGAGAACTGAGATGTTTCTCATCTGTTCTGAAGCAAGCTGATTTCTCACTGGTCCTCCTTCTCTCCATAAGAGATATTTCCCATGACTTCTTTTTTCAAATGTGGACCAGAACTTTCAATTCATGATGCACCTTGATGCTGTGAAGTTTGGGTTAAGCAAATAAACCTCCTCTGATTCTGACTTCTCATAATCCAAATCCCTTCAAGTACCTAAATTAAAAACAAATTGCACCTTAATTTGTTATTAATAACAATAAGAGTTGAGGAAGAAATAAAAGATAAGGTGATGTGAGGCTGTTTTCCTGCTTGCAAACCCCAAGGCCAAGCTTACTAGCTGCTTGTTCTCCATGGACTGGGTCAATCACAAGTACGTTCAAGGGAATCTGAACATCATTCTTTCCAGTTTTTTTTTTTGCATTCTGTTACGATGCCAGGTTTTTGAAAGGCTATGAAGAAAGAGTTGGCAATGTGAGGCAGAAGGGGAAAGAGCAAGATCGTGATTCAAGCTTTCAGCCTGGCTCTTTTTCCTGTAGCTGTTGTGCAGTGCCAAAACTGACTGCATGCAGACTTCAAGTATAATTCTGATCACACTCTCCTCTGATGAATTTCAAGCCAAGAGATAGAGATGGTAGAACATTCATGCTGTCAAGAATGCTGGCATCCTCCCCAGTCTTGTGAGCTGGGATCAACCTGGCATGTGCTTATTGATTAAACCATCTGGGTCTGCATTTTAACTGCAAGAATGCAGAACTTGCATGAAACTGGATAGGTATCATCTGTGTAAGATGCTCAATGGATTCAGAGTCACTGCATTAACACTGAAAATACATGACAAAAATGACTGATTTGTTATGCCTCATATCATCCAAATGATTGTCTTTAATGAAACATAGTTACAGAGAAAGTGCACATCTGATAGGAAAGTTACTTCAGTCATTAGATGTTAGGGAGAGAAAAGCTTTATCTCATCAGTGATAAACAAATCCTTTATTGATCTGTGATTGCTGGTGCACATCAATCCTCTCTCCTATGTGATAGGATGTAGAGGTGTAAGTAATTTTCCAATTGTGTATCTTCCATAAAAAGGAGGTTTAAAAAAGAGACTGAATTTGTTCAGTTTTTTATTCTTTGTGCTGGTTGAGGCATATTGGCGCACAGGTAAATTCTGAGATGCCTCTGACACAAGCAATGTCTCCAAATGGGGGACTTAAAGCATCCTAAATACACCTTTGCCAAGTGACACAAGCATCACTCTTACTGTTTTGCTAGATAAAATTAATAATATATATTTTTTAAACTGTAAGGTAAAAGATGGGAGAACTGCAAAAGAGACCATTCTGATTCTTTGTGCCTCGTCCAGCATAAATTTCTCTGCAAGACCTATTATTTTACAACCAGCATATAATGCCTTAGAATCATCCAGCTTCCCCAAGTGGCTGTTGATGAGTGTGAGGCTTTAAAGCCTCACAGCCTCTCCTCAAGTGCTGCAGAAAACCTCTTTTCCTTGTATGAATGTTTTCAGGACTCAAAAGCACAACTGACATGGCAGAATTATTTTGCACTGAAATTAGTGGTTTTCCCCAGTTTGTGGTGCAAGCACAGAAAGGTGCACACTGCAGTTTTTGACTGAGGATTTTCTTGTATCTGTTGCATATCATGTAGCTAATGTTCTGAGTAATGCAGTCTCTGGGATAGCTGTAACCTGTTTCACTCCCCATATCTGGTTTTCTTCTCTTTGTTGTCCTCAGATTTGTTACTCTGCTGCATGCCACACTACAGAGTGAGCTCTGAACCTAGAGTTTCCTTGTAGGCCTTTATTCCCTCAGGCTGGCTTACTCTATATTGATTCTTTAATCACTGTGGTTATCCCTGCAGGATCCATATTTAAAGTGAAATTAATTTAAAATTAATTTGAGTACTGAAAAAATGTTCAAAGTTTTTTATTATTTTAATAGAGGCATAATACCAATTGTTTACTTCGACTGGACTCACAGTAATGTAAATGCTACTTTGTGTAGTAGAACTGTACTTCTATTATATCAAGAGTAGCTTTCTGGGTTAAGACTCTCCCATCAAAACTCACCTCTTCATCTTCATGTCTGATCTTGAATTCAGTATTAATCTCTCTCATGGGAGGGATTACTATTATTGATTGTCTCACGGGAGACAATTATAAGAGATACGCTGTGACATTATTGGAGGGATACATTTTTAATTATTACTAAATATTATATACTACTTGCTAAACACTTAATCGGTGTTTGGCATTGAAGAGAAAAATAAAGATAAATCCATTTTATGCTGAGCACCTCCCATTTTAGATATTTCACCTACAAAGATAGAAGCTGTGGAGAACGAGCACAAATACTGAAGCTGTGAGGAGAATTGGCAGAGCTCCTTTCAGCTTCATTAGATCAGTTCAAATCTGAATTAATTCCTTAGCTCTTAAAAGCTCTTCAGTATTGATCTTTTCTTATTCCGTAGTTTCTTGTGCTTTCTTCCTTATCTTGTACTTTACAGAACAGAATGGGAAGGTGATGACCTAGAATTCTGCTCCTGGATTTGCTGTAGACTGTCATTTGATATTTTGAGGCAAATAATCTCTTTATGCTGAAATATAGGAGCAAGATGTTTCAAAGTAGATTCATTAATTCTTGTGATGCTCTCCATTTCGTGAGTGCCACGGAAAATAACAAAGGTTGCAATGACAATAAATAATGGATGTTACATTTTTAAACCTTTGTGAAAGAAGTTTATGCATTTACACAGAAGAACATCTGATTTGTGTAAGCAACACAGAGTAATCTTGTTATTATAAAATGTCTGCCTTGCCTGAAGATGCTTTGAGGCAAAGTTACTGTAGATTTAAAAATAAGTGGAGAAATTATTGAGAGAATAATCCACTGGAAGCCATTAAAGATCAAAATACCAGTTCTCACTCAGGAAGTCTAAATAAGGTAAGTGGTATTTTGAGAAGGTATACCAGGATCATTTGCTTGGCCTTTACTGCTGTCCACAGTAAGAGGCGTGGAGTTGGGAAAGCTGAGCCTTTGGTCCGATCTCTGATGTCATTCTGATGTTCTTTTTAGCTTTATGATCTTAGCTTTAATGATCCTTTTGTGCCTGAACACAGATCAGTTTTGCTGCCTTGTCTTAAGCATCTGTGGGTGTCCAAAGCACTAGATTCTACTTAGCATCCTAATCTCACTTTTTTTTTTGTATTATAATATGATGAGAAAGATGCAGGTCAACCCAGGTGTGTCAACCCCAAGAGCTCTAACTAGGCTTCAAAAGTGGTGTGCGATGCTTCTGGTGTGACAAGACCTCACCTCAAGAGTCTCAGTCTCTGGCACTTTGAGGTGAAGTCTATGGAGTAATAACCAATTCTGTGAGTCATTCCAGTGGGCAGGAACCTTTACAAAGAACTAAAAATGGAAAAGAATTCAGTGTATGAAAACACTGTCTCTAATGCACACTTTCTGTTCTGTTGTAGAAATTTGTGAAGAGTGCTTTACACAATGATAGAGCTAATAGAGTGGTAGATGGAGCACTAATTACAGTACTAAACCGTACTTAAAAACCCTTGGCTTCCCTGTAAATAAAGCACTCTGTGGAATTTTCTAAGCTTCAGCATTTAAATCTGACCTTCAGTCTCATAGTCTTCACCCACACCAGCTTCAGGAACAGAGCACACTGATGTCAATGAGTGTTGTGCCTAAACAAGAACAACAGTTTCTGGCCCCTGGATTGTAACTCTTGGTATATCATAGTTTTTCTGCTAGTTAGGACAGACATTTATATACCTCTTTATGGAAGATTTTCATTTTTCAGGCTTGCAGTGGGACAATGAAAGCTGACTGACTTTACCCATAAACTTAATGGAGCCCTGGGGGCATCTGGGAGGGAAAGCTGTAAGAGCTCTGCTGCTTTCCGTTTGAATGTTACATTATTTCTTGAATTTAACTGAGCTCCAGTACAACACTGCCTCTTTGCTTTTATAATTATTGGGGGACATAAATTCAGCAACATGTGCTTGCTCAGCTGTTACGCTTTTCTCCTAAGCAGTGAATTTACAGCATACACATGTTCTGAGGTGATTATTCTCTTATCATTTATAGTATCCAAGCTTTTTTTCCTTATAAATCTAATTCACATGGATTGACAGTTCAAACAATGTGTTTTCAGCATCTCAGGAGGAAATGTATGTCTTACTTTGGGTTTAGTAACTTACTGAAATTAGGTTTTGCATAATGCAAGTCTGAGGTGGGTGCTATTTTGTCTGTAATGCTATGAATGCAATTAGTGAGATAAATATGGAGCTAAATTCATTTTCTCTGAAAAGAAGCAATCTGATTGCTATGCAGAAAGCACCTTTATTAGCAATACTGATGTTTCATAATGTGGTTAGCAATGCACAGAGTGGCATTTTGATTTGCAGCTTCAAAGAATTGTGGGATGAATAAAACATGGAATTAATTGCCAAAGAAGAACCTTTGCAAGACTAGATGAGATCTGCTGTGCTGAATAAAAGCTATAACCTGTGACAAGCTCTGTTTCACTCCCAAAGGAAATGATGTCAATACCAGGAAAGGTTAAATAGCACTTCAAGTAATTTGCAGCTGCCAGAGTTCTTCCTCTTTAAATGTAAGGTTGAGGGTAAACATGCATCTATGTGTCCTAGCTTCCTGCAGCAGGTATGAATAGAACAGAGCTAGGCAGAGTGTAAGACTCCATGCTTTGTATCAATAAACTTGGATCAGTGTCTCAGTTGATTTTGTAGTAGGAAAAGCTATTAAGCTGGCATGAAGAGCAAGTGGATATGGATGCACAGGAGAATAAGCAGAAAATGCATATGTAATTTTCAGAAATGTATAGTAGTGAACAATATTTTGGTTCTGCTATATTTTATAGAGCTATTAAATTCAGCTGGGGTTTGTTATGGATTTGCCTGGAGTTGATGCATCTAGTTGAATATAGACTGTTTAATAGCTTTGCTGTTGAATCCCATGAAAGTAAAATCCCGGAAGGAAATAACGTATGGAAAAAAACTGGAAGAAAACAAAAACAGCAACATGTGAACAGCTCTTTTTAACCAATAGCCAGGAAGTTTTAAGCACTGGGAAAACTGGCCAGTGGAGATGTATGAGAATATACTAAGCCCATTTTCTGGCTCTACTGTATGAGGGGGGAAAAAAAATGAGAGAGAGAAGTTGCATATTGTGATCTGAAAGAAATTTGTATACTCAGAGTTTGCATTCAGTGGTTATGATGCTCCCTTCTTGAGAGAGAGGCATGTTGCAAATAGATTGGGCTCCCATAGGAGTGTGCAAGAAGCAGATTTTCTGTTGAGGTTTTCATCCTGCACCCCATGAGACAATTGGCAGTGCGGGTTCCTCAGATTGTCCAATTTATGGTGGATCTCTACACAGCGCTTCAGGAAGGTGAAAAGGACTCTGAAGCTTCGCACTGTTGGCTCTGTACTAGCGGTCACTTCCTGAAATGCAGTCATACTGAGAATCTGTAAAAACAATCTAATAGGTTGCCAATTCCCCTGTTTGTCTGGGTTTTTCCAATGGTATATATTTTTTGACTGGTGATATGTCTTTCAGCATTGTTGGGGAACGAAAAGAACAGAAATTTCTGCAGGTTCTCACAGACTTTGTTGACTGTATTCAGGCAGCTCATATAACAAGCCTAAAGGAGTATCCAGTGACCATCTTCGCACTTTGTTGTGTTGCTAAAGAATTGCAGCTAGCCGGGCACAGCAGTAGAACCATAATGTGTTTATGAGGCTTTTGCTGTGGAGGGAGTTAATAGTCAGTCAATCAAGAGGAACAACATCTTTCCTTTTTACCTGCTCTGCACACACAACACACACACTCCCACAAATGTGAATTTGTAAAGTTTGATTTCCCAATATGCTCTTTAAAAGCCTACAAAGCCACCGTATATGTGTCTAGTGAGATGTGATAGGAGGAGAAAGACAAGCAGAAGGATTATTTTAAACTGCTTTCTTTAGTGAATGGTTTGAAGGTAATATCATTGACAAACACAACCATTTGGAAGAGGCCATGGCAGAAGGGAATCTTGCTGATGTAGAGTATGAGGATATGAGCTTAATTCCTTTGTTCATAACCTGAATGATTATAGATGTGGGAGAAATAGGTAGAAATGAAGATGAATTCAAGAAGTCATGCACTCCTTTCTTTAAAAATATTTCTATGTAAATTATGAATTTAAAGGGTTTTTCATTAACAGCAGTATGCGTAGGGGATTCATGGGAGAGTCTAGCAGAAGAGATAAGAGAATATTTATCAATATAGTCTTGGAATTAATAAAGGACTCATACCAAAGCTGTTTTGATACCAGTATTTGTCATACTTCTGTTGGTTTTTTTTAATACAGTATTTTTCTGCAGATCTGTGCACAACAATGAGGTGAAGAACTTCTGAAGAAAAAATATGCAGAGACAAAAGCAAGACTTTTCTAACGAGGAATGAATATCCATACCCTGGATTTTCTTGGTTGTGTCTGCAGCGTAATTAAGTAAAAGTTGAACTCTTTCACATGTAAATTAAGTCATTGAAAGCACTGGCAGCTGTAATCCTTTTTCTCCCTGCTTGTGAGGCTTTCGGCTTTGCAGGCTACCTTCTTAATTGAAAATTCTTAAAATTGAATTTTTTTTGTATTTTTTTAATCATATTGCAGTTTCACTACTGCCATATTATGCAATATGATGGAAATCATACCATGGTCAATTTAATTTGAGGCTAATGAATATGCCTTCTTAGACTTCTCTGAGGAAAGCAGTTAATAGAAGGGCATTTCAAAGAACTGTCTTATTTTAGAATTTCAGCCTCAAGAGATTTTTCCCAATCTAAGGGTATTGATTTTCTGTATGTGACCTATTTCAGTTGTAACAAATAAACCTCATTTATATGCTTATGAAGAACTTCAGCTGTCTACCTGAGAAGACTTGAAAGAGTTTTGCAATCTTGAAATCTCCCTGATTCATGAAAACTGAGTAGGATTCTACCATTACATTTTAACTCAAAGTGCTGTGGATCATATTTTCAGCTGAGGTCACCACATGTAAGCTTTCATGGTCAAACAATTTACATCCATAGGTCTAGAGACTGTGGCTGTTGACTATTTTTCTCACTGTAATTCTCACATTTTTCTATGTAGCTTATTAATCTCTGTGCAGGTGGTATCTCAAAATGCTAAATATATGTCAGTGAGGTAGCTGTGAAGTAGAGGCAGCTGATGGATTTGTTGAGTCAAGAGATGATGGTTTGGGAAATTCTGGACAATGCTATATGGGTCTGGACTGGAACCGTAAAAGCATCTTCCTATTCAATGATCAGATGTACCTTGTTGGAACTTTCAAGCTTTTCAAAGAGTGTGAGTTGTTTACACACACAGATTATGCATTTAATATAGGTTTAAACAGCACAAACCTGCTACTGCAGTATTGGTATTATGTTGCTTGTCATTTCTGTAGCTATTCTCCTATGGGATAGAAGGGTCTTCATACTGGTATAAAGTATCTGTATTTTTACTGGTATCCATGAAAGGGTTTGTACAAGTATTGCATTTTACTTAAAGAAGCAGAAATATAGAGTGCAATACCATAAGCCAAATGCTATATAATTATTTTACTTGTCTTGCAATTAGTATTAGCCTTTAAGCAAGCCAGTACCATGATTATACTTTATTGCATTAGTGTGACATCATTCATATATGTTGACTGCTCTATCATTCATAAATAGACCTAGCTTTGCCTTTCTTTTCTGGGTGTAGCTGATGTGTCCTGCACACCGTGTACAGCTACGGTCTATTGTCTTTGTTTCTTAATAATTTCTCCCATTTTCCAAGGTTAATCAGAACTATAACTCTGTTCTCTGGTCTGTGCTGCCTATGATCAATACTTGGGAGGTACTCTGTAATGGTCAAGCACATGCTATTCAGTCCTTTTGCCTGAAATACTGACCTTGTTCTGTCTAGTGATCTGCAGGAAGGTAGACATGTTATCCACATGCTCTTTTGTTAGGACTCATAAGGGAGATGTATGCTTGCATGTGTATATATGTGCTGTGGTATATGATAGATTTCTCTCCTCAAAGATCTCACAGAGAGTGGTGTCAGTGTTATGTGGCTCTATACCACCTAAGAACTGTACATGCTGCTGAACTCTGCAGTAGCATGACAGTACTTAGGCTTATCTGATCTGACAGTATGTGATGCACTCACTAGCTGACCTCCCATCCACTTTAGTTGGTGGACATTATGATCAGGTGGCCATTTCTCTTAAAATGCTTTGATGTTTTGTCCAAAGCTTAAATCAGAGAGCTGAAGAGTTAGAAATTCTTAGTCTTGGCTGTTTGCAGAGTGTATCGATATACGACGTACTATTATCATCTGAAGAATGCCTGAGTGAATAAGAAAAAATTGACATTTCTATAAGCTTAGAATGTTGTACTGCTGGTGCTACATATATTAAACTGCCAGAGGCAATTTCTCTTGAGTTCTGACAATTGAACAAGACTATTAAGAACAAATCAAAATTTTGTTTTCAGCTGTTCAGTCTTGCCCAATTTAAAGGCCTTGCTGCATATGACCTGGTGAACTAACATGCAGAATGAAGTGACCACCTGCTCATATACCCAAAGCTATGTGCTTAGAATTATGTTTTACTCTGACACTGACAGGTCCTGAAGGGTCGAATTAAAAGAGGAAGCCGACAGAAGGCAGCTTTCATTGGTGCAAAAACCTGTTGCATAATTTAGTGTCATAGTTCAGGCATGCTAGGTATTGGTTAAGTAGAATTCAACCATCTGTACATTCATTTTAAATCTGAAATTTAACCTTGCTGTCAATCCATAAACTTGCAACACCAGGAATGCTTTGGGATTTTAGCTCACTTCCGATGTTTTCTCTGCTCACTCATTTACATCTCACTCATCTTCTGCATTGCACCTCTCCTCCATTCAACTCTTTCCAGTGCTGAAGACAGGACTAACTGATTCTCATGGCAACCCAGATCTTCCCAATGTGCGACAGGGACTGTACAAAACCAGCACTAATCACCTTCAGTGGAACTTCAATTTTTTTATCCTATTCTTGTTAGGTTTTTATTGTGTGTTGTTTTTAAATTAAAATAAAAATTTTAAAAAGAACTCTTCTATCCAAAATTCTAGTTTTTACAGGTTCTCTGGGAGAATAAATTCTGCAGAACTAATTCTTAAAGTTTTGTGTCATTGAGGATGGACTAATTAGATGTAGAAGGTGAAGGTAGGTCTTAAAATCAAAGTCCTAGGATCCTTAGGTCAAAGGATCCTTAGTCTTCATCTGTAGGAGAAAGTTTTTATGTGCAATGGTGCCAAGGACCATCAGCAAAGGCTTTTGTAGATTTCCAAGCAGATTCACTATACTCAGGCCTCTCTTGTACTGGGGGAGCCAGAACTGGGCTTGTCACTCCAGGTGCAGCCTCACCAGTGCTGAGTAGAGGGGAAGGTTGAACATCAGATGGTTATTGTGTACCTTCGTGACCTGAGACACAAAGAAAAAATATCGCTAAACAACAAAGAAATGGTTGTAGTTAGTTGCAGAAATTGTGAGAGTCAGATTTTCATCATGGCATTATTGGGAGGAAATCACATGAGGATCATTTTGTGAAAACAATAGTATTTTCTCACAGCGGTATGCCATTACTATGCACTCTAAGCATCCCTGGAATTAGGTGTGATAGTATGTCTGTGTACAGAATTATTAAAGATAGAAAACAGTGCACATAGAACTGTTTCTTCATCTGTACTGTGAAAACAAAGTCAGTCCTTTGGAATTTCTTTCTAGCTTGTGGTTTCTAAATTATGTGCTAGCTTCCAGTGTAATAGAAGTTGATGTCTCCAGGCAAGGTGTTGCATTTGTTGAATGTAAGTCTGTTGTGGGACATGCATAGCTAGGTCTGGCTGCATCTGATGGGATTTTGCTGTGAACAGGATTATATGTTTTGTTTCTGGGTATAAATACAAACCTAAGTAAATGGGTTTGGACGTACTTGACCAGCTGACAAAGTGGCCCAGTGAAGGGGCTGAAAATAAAACCACATTTGGGGGATTTTCCATTCAAGAATCTGTTTCTTGAGGGTTTTTTCTTTCACAAATATACTGCATTTGAACGGCATTATGCATTTATTGTATTCACATACTCTTAAGACTGTAAGTATTTTATTAGAGCTGGGCTTTTTGGCCTAGTGTAAGCATTAAAGTTAAAGCTTAGCAGATGGGATAGTCCTTTGGAGCCAAGTCGAAAACAAAAAAGCCTCAGTTGAGTCAATGAAATGAACGCAGTAATGAACAAGCTGAAAGAGGAATGTAACCCTAATCCCTAGCTAGAACAAGATCTGAAGTAAACAGTGGGGAGAATACCCCCGTGCTCATCTCAAGAGCCCGGAAACAATGGGCAAGTGACACCACAGACTGGGAGAGTTTGTGGGCTCTCAGCTCTCTGGCACCATGCAAAGCCAGTGACTCTTGGCTTTTCCAGAGGTGCTTGGCTCTGTGCTCTAAAACTGCTCTTGCAGTTCCTCTCCTTTTGTAAAATCCTTGAAGCAAAGCAATCCTAATCTCATCTGGTCTCACACATGAATCTCATTATGCCTCTAGACAGCACTTCAGCGTTCTCAGAACCATTTTTTCTTAGTGTATCTGTTTTAAGATTGTGAAAACATACCCAAGCACATCCCTCCAGATGAGAATATAACACTTACTGATACAGGGGCGTTATAAGGTCTAGGATTATTGTTCAGTGCATTCCTAATGCGTTTCTAAATGCTTCTGATTTTTCTGATGAATTATCTTTGTTAAACAGAAGTTTTTTACTCAACTGTCCACCGTGACATATGGGAATTGCTCCTGAGTGGTAAAAGTTAATTTACTGTTCCTTCATGTGTGTCAGTTGCTTTCAAATGTAATTGCTTTCTGAGAAGAAATTGGTTTGAAATGCAGAAAGAAAAGGTTTGTTTAACTCTTTACTCTATGAACTACCCCAAAAATGTATTCCAGTAATTTAAATAATTCATTGCCATAAACTTCACCTTGTAATACAAGAGCACTTTCCAGCAGTATGCAATGTACTCAAAAGTTGTCCTAAAATATTTAATAAAATAGGTTTCTAGTCAGTGATGATATCAATCTCAGGAACAATATGGAGAAAAAGAGGGT
The DNA here is from genome assembly GCA_030625065.1 of Alectoris magna. Taxonomy (NCBI): domain Eukaryota; kingdom Metazoa; phylum Chordata; class Aves; order Galliformes; family Phasianidae; genus Alectoris; species Alectoris magna. Next base: position 7,844,187 of record CM060576.1, on the reverse strand, counting down.
CGATCATATAATTCATATCACAATTGCAAGTCTCTGGATGAGATTTCATCTCAGAGAAATGTTCGTCTATGCAGATATGTAATATGAATATAAAAATGTTTCAAACAGAAGACTAAGCTAATTCCCAATTTTTAATTACTGTAGCAAGTTGAACATGTTTAAGACAGTCAGACAGTTCCATCCTTGCTATCATCCCTTGTCCCTGCTTACAAGCAGTGACTGTGTCAGGCAACACTACTGTGGCAGAGCTCATGTGTTATGCCTATCCTGTTCCTTCTATACCCTATCTCTACCAATGAATGATTCAAGTTTCCTTATTAAATGCTAAATGCATTCCTGTTCTAAATGGACTTACTGTCTTCCAAAAATTATTTGTGTCAGAAGCACTAAGTACTGAAACTGAATTCAGAATAGATCAGATTAATAATCTAGGCACTGTGAAGCCTTCATTTTTTAAGCATCTGTATTGCTATTTTATTAATATATACCCTTCTTCTCAATTTTTTTTTTGGTCAATACCTTTTCGTTAGGTACACTTTCCCCTTGGCCGCCCAGCCACATGACTATGTTTCAGTTCTAGATTAAGTGCCTTCCACAAAATGAGCTTTTTAGTAGTTTTCTGATGCATAGCTTAACTTGTGTATCTCTGAGTGCCTGGAACATTATTTTCCAGCTGACATTAACACTAGGAGTGTATTGTAACTAGACAGTGAGAGCTCTTTCTAATGAATGATCTGAATGGGACTGAGTCACTAGGAGTTTAGCTTAGTTGTTTCAGATGGAAGTTATTCAGCAGCTTTCCAATGACATTTTTAATTAAATGCCAATGAGCATGCACGTGTCCCCTGGTGCCAGATTTAAAGTTTCCATATCAGAAGGTTCTTCCCACCCTTCTTCTCCACAGACCATGAGAATGTTAATGCTGTTGGTTAATACGTCTTAATTTTAGTATAATGAATTTCATCTTCTCAAGAATTAACTGCTAATTAAAGAATTCAAAATAAGAAGATGAGGGGGGAAAAAAATTGTTTTTCTCCTAATTAAAAATACTTCAAAATGAGAGAAACTCTCAGCAAATTCCATCTGGATGACTCAAAGAGAGAGGAAAATTTGCCAAGAAAAAGATGTCTTTTAAGGGATCTCAGTTATAAAACACCAAAACAGTGTGAAATGTGTAACACTGAAATTAATGTGGATGTCAGAGAGTTAAAATATAGGAAATACAAAGCAGCACAGGATCTGGAATGATGAATGCTAAACAGATTGGGAGCACAGACAGATTCTGAGAAAGGGGAAGGCAGTAAACAGCCAGAGATGGGAGTACTGTGAGCCATCAGATAGCAGCACGGGTAACGTGAATGTTAGACACATTGTCTATCGCAGTGATGATTCTCAATCATTACTCGAGACCCAACTGGATATATTGTAAAGCATACCTAGTGAAAGGAAGAAAGTGAGCCAACAGAAACCAAGGAACCAACCTAATCTTCTGCAGATATCAAATATCTCTGGGAAAGTGGGATACAATTAAGTTTTCTGTTGTAGTAACCAACTCATAGCTATAAAATAAGATATCAAATCATAACTGTCATGAATTCCTTGGGGCTCCAGATGTGAAATATGTTGCTTGGTTGTCTGCATTTAGATTTATTTGCTTGTCAGTGAATGACACTGAAAGGACCATCTAAGAAAGCATTGTAAACAATTTGCTTTACAATTTAGGAGTGAGTGTTTTGAATAATTTGAGTTCCTTATAATAAATATCCTTCCTGGATATTTATTTATCAGAATACTTTTATACTCTCAATTAAGGTGCTTAAATACAATCAGTAGAGAATTGCTACAAACCAAGATGAAAATTATACCACTGTCTCTCTGATAAAATGTTCCAGGAAATATTTAGTGTGCTTCAGTTGTAGACAGGATTATTGATCTGAACATCAATCCTTGGGCCTTTGAATTACTACCTTATGCCTACAAGATAATTTGTTCCTTTCCACCCATGTGAGATGCTTAGAAAAGTAGGATAATACTTCCTATTCCTACATCTCCAGTGAAACCATTCTACTTATCCAGGTCAGTCTGTTCTGCCTTGGAAAAACAACTGTGTTTGCAGAGATTTTGTGTCAACTTATACTCTCTTTATGTACAAGCTCTGCAGAAGATTAAGGTTATATTTACCTTTTCTACCTATCTTTCAATGATATATCTTCTCCACCTGGGCTGAGGAAAATGATTGATGGGATTAAAGTTTCCAAATTCCTAATTAGGGATGTGATTTATGCCCATTTTCAGCATAAAGTAAATAACACGGCCTTAACTTAAGAAAGGGCAATATTGCAAGTAGTTCTCTGTGACTGTATAGCAACAGTTTTGTGCTTACCAGGGTAAAAAAACACTGTGCTTTTTTATATGCATGGCTATAGGATACTGTTTTGTAAGATGTTGGTTTCCCCGAATCTTCATAGGCTGAGTTGAAGAAAGATTATATGAGATACTACCTGGATTTATGCTATGAACTATTGAACTGTGTAAGCATCTTGTGTTCCTGCTTTTGAAAATCTGGTTCTTGGGCTTGTTTTTAGTCATTTATTATTATTTCTGGTATGATTTGATGTTGTTTTTTTTAATAAAAATCTGTTGATAACCATTGTGAAATCAGTATTAATATTTTGAAAACAATGTATGAAATACTATGAAAGCTATGTGTTTGAGTGCTTTTGTGAGATTTAAGTCATTAGTGAGGAATTTGCTGATCACACCATACTTAGGATGCTTTTCATTCCTTCCTTTAAGAATGCCAATTTTCATCACTGTAGTGATGAATCTGGATGTGAACTTAAAGTATTTTAATTCGAATAAAGGACAATTGTTCCAATGTTAAAAAAAAAAAAAAGAATTTAAGTCACAAAAATGTGAATCTTAAAAATTATATGGTAGAAGGAGATATGTAGGTTACACAGTATTAATTTAACTTTGGGTTTAGAATCTTGTTTTATATCCTATAAATAAATTTTACAGGAAATAATCTGTAGAAGTAAAAGCACGTGTAGAATAGATTCTCACATCTTTCGCAACAAAAAGATTTTTTTCTGCTGTTGGTCAGGATTGCTGTCTACAGGAGTGTGCCATTTAATTATAATCTTGTCAGTCATGTGTCAGGTTTTTTAAAAAGCATGACTTCCTCTTTCTATTTACAAGAATTGCGATGAAATCACAACAGGTAAGTAAGAACCTTATAAATAATACGGTAATTCTTCTCCATTCACCATCAACTGAATACAAAAGTAATATGTTGTGTAGAAATTATATTGGTGGCAGCATCAGAGTAGAGTAATATTTTGAATTATCTATTGAGAGTCTTATGGCAGCACGCCAGCCTCATATTGTTTTTTTTAGAGCTTGCTTTCCAGGAAATTTGTCATGTAATGATTCTAGCAAGGCGTGGTACAGGCTTGGAGGGTGCAAACCCTGAGTTATTTGCAATGCAAGGTTTGGTAGTTGAGTCAAAGATTTTGGCAATAAAACACTGGAAATCTTTCCTTTCAAAAAGCATAAATGTTCATGTTATCTTCATGATAAAGATGAGATTTTATAGTTTTCCCTCCTCTGTGTGATAGGAAGCAGATTTATTTTCCCAGTGTAGTTTTCTTTGCACAATGGCAGCTGTTTTCATTGAGCATTGTCCTGAGCATGCCTGCTTGCTTTCTTCTCATTCTGTTTTACCTTGAAGTGGTTAAAGAAGTGTATTATGATATTTATGCCTTATAGATCCCTCCTTTTCTCATCTCAGTAAGTATTCGTTAGGGAGAAGATAAGGGGCAAGGTAGATTCAATGTACTCCATATATGTTGACTGTGTTTACATTGTTTTTATGGCAATATGTTCCTCCTGTGTATCTCATTTATAACCTGTAGCTCATGAGTCCTTATGAAAATATCATAGAAACTTTATCACAGTGAAATTCTTTGTGAAATTGCACAGATGCTTTCCATATGTGTCATGTAAGACTTTTACATGAGCAGATATGCAGCTGAAGCCTTCTGCAATGTGCTTCACTCTCATCACGCAGCTTCTGTTGATTTTGGAGAACTCGCCTTGATTTTCTATGTAAGACTGAGTCTTATAGAAGAAAACTTCAGCATTTCAGTGTGTTCATCTCATGTGTAGAAAGTTTTATTGTATTTTCCTTGGAGCAAATGGTCTCGCTGTGGTGAAACAACGCCCCGACAAACATATGCATATGTTGAGAAATGTCCTGCAAAGGGCCTAATGAAGAAATAGGATTTCAGCTCTGAAATTGCTTTATAGAGAAATAAAGTCTCTTATGGTTTTTGTTCTGGATTTGACTTCAGAATGGGTGTGTGTGTATACTATCTGTTAAGAGCGTTGACTAGCAGAACATCAGAAATTGGCATCACAACATAAACTTGTAATAAAGCAGTACTGGAAAAACAACACATCTGGGATACTGAAAATGACAAGTTGTCCATCACATATTTGTTCTCCCTTATTTTTTCCTCTCTACTTAATTGAGGTTAAACAACCCGTAAATGGGTTATATTGATGGTGACTCGAATCTCCTGTGTTGTTACTGCTAGAAGAATAGTGACATGGAATCTGTGTGTGTGTTTGTATTGATTCTCAATGGAGAGCTTACTACAATTAGGCTGCTTCTTCCAGATTAACCAAATTCTTTCAATCTTAGCTGCTATGAGGTAGGATTATAGGACAAAAGCCTACCTCTAAAAAAATTCTTCTAAGCTTTCTTCAGACAGGATAGCTGGTTGCTATGAGCGAGATTAATGCCATGAAATTTTTGCATTGCTAGTGATACATTTTGAATACTCTATTAATATACTCTTCCATATTCATGTGTTCTGCAGTAGCGTCTATATTGTGTTGCTTAAAAACAACAGCAAAACATTTTTACATTGGCACTGGAGTTAATGAGGCCTGGTTCCTAATGACATTGTGTTCCAGCTTTATCTGCTGTGACATTCCACTTTTCCCCACAGCACTTGCGTGTCCATCACTCATTTCCCTGTCCCCCATCCTGCAGTCAGGGTTCTGTTGCAGGAGGCAGTGTGTGCTGGTACTGAATGATGTGTGCTGGTGCTCACATGGTGCTGGGGAAATTACAAACCAAAACAAGGGGAGCAGAAAGGAGCTTTCTAACCAAGCTCTCGAGTTTCGTGAAGATTATAGGAATATACTTGGTTTTGAGGCATCTGTCTGAATGTCAGTGACTGAAATTAGTGAAAATTGGATTGAACCAGGCTATAAAATCCCATGTGATGGCAAATCTGTTAGATCTGCAAAAAAAAAAAAAAAAAACAACAACAAAAAAAAAACAAACCATGGTCTTTTATGCCTCATGCCCAAGAACCCCACTTCATAGTAGATTCAAACAGTTTTTCACCAAGTGCATTTGCATTGGTAAGTTAAAAGGATGTTGAAGGTGAGTTTTGTCTGTGTTTCAACTTTTGTTACTGATCTGGTGTCAAAGTAGATTCTGAGGATAATTTTTACTGTTTATGATAGGTGAAGTAGAAAGTTATAAGTTGCCATTTCCTCTGACCTAGGGTGGGACTCAGTGTACCTCAGTTTGTCTTAAAGGAACACACAGAGTTGTAAACAGGCAGAAGTTAAAGCTATTCTCAAAGTAGAGTTGGCTCACAGAAATGCTGTTTCACTTTCATCTTGCTTCCTTTTATGCATTCTTCTGAGAGTCTCAGTGTGGGTTAAATGTTTACGTGTAAGAATTTTTAATTGATTGCTCAGCCATAACATTTAGATAGAAAGGCAAGTTCAAATTCACTGTTTCAGAGCAAGGAAAACAAATTAAACATGAGGCCAATACTGAGATCAAAGCTGCTCAAGAAGTATGGACAAAAGTCAGCAAGCTCATAAATTTAAAACAGGTTGAAAAGTCTTCCACCATTACAAGCCTGATGATACTGTGACTTGACTCCTTAATTAGCACGATTGCTAATTAATCCTGGAAACATTTGGCTTCCAAGCACTTCAAAGAGAAAATCAATATCTGTTGCTCTTTTTTTCTGCTTTTGATGAAGGTTCACTGTTGCTGTTAAAACACTTTTCTTTTTGCAGTCTGAATTAACGGTTCCGAGCTACTGTAAAATACTTGTCTGTAGTGCGTGGGGTTTTTTTGCCTGTGGATATTTGATTTGATAAAGCAAGACATGTTCCCTATTGGTGTGTTGTTCTGTTACCTGGAATATGTCATGTACTCTGTATTCTGTCTAATGCACATATGTTTATATTCCTCTTCCAATTCCAAAGCAGAATCATTTACAGAAAAGTGTGTTTTATGTGTTCATTTCCATGTGTTGATTGAAAGCGATATCCCCAGGAGTGTTCTTCTGTCATATTTCCGTACATGTGGGAATCTCAGCTCCTGTGCTCTGCATGCTCTGAGATCTCTTGATTGCGCTGCTCCCTTTACCACTTCCACAAGTATTTCTCTTTTTCTACTTTTGTAGGCAATTCTTTTTATGTCAGTAATCCTTTTCTTTTGGGAAGACGGGATTTGTAGATGAGAAAGTTGATTTCCATTACATTGCTTGAGTGAATCATGGCAGTTAATTTAAACACTCATTACCTGTAGAAATAATATTGATTTCAGTAAATATCTGAGTAATACCAGCTATAGAAGAAAACAGTGGAAACAGGGCACTTGCAAATAATTGACTTTTGCTCTAGTTTTCCTTTCTGTTTAGGGGAACAGCAGGTGAGACCAAAGGACTCTGTACAGGTTGTTTTGTAGTTCTGCTGTGTAATCCGTGTTTTTGGAGTTGTATGTTATGGTTGCAAATATTAATATGAAGTCCTGTTACTTTCAATACCTGAAATAAAAAGGGAGAGGGACATCAGGAGGGATATGGAGAAAAGAAATCAGCCCCTTTTTTCCCTCTGTGGTTTTTCCCTCTGTGTCCTGTCCTGCTGCGCCTCCCAGTGCAGCTATCACTTTAGAACTTGGGAGCTAAAGGCGTGGGATGGAGGATCTATGTGCTAAGTTTACATGGACTCATCACATGAAAGAACTTGTCAGTTTCAAGTGTGTATTTTAATATATTTGTCAAATAATTTAGCTGTGTCTTCTTCAGTTCTTCTAGATATATATTCCTCAGTATTGCTGTGTTGGTGGCCTTTGTTACAAGGAATCGTGTTAATGGCTAATTATGCCAGGCAGTTTTATTTAACCTTCTGTAAAGCCTATTTTATTTATATTAGCAGATCTGTTTGTGGAAATCATGTTTCTCTCATATTTTTATAAGTGGTGACATTTCTTCATAACACGATCATATTCAAGTATGAATTATTTTTTTAACCATCTGAATGTGGGTTTATAATTTTTAACACCTGTACAAAAGGGCTAGAATCTGATGACATCAGATCAGAATAGGTAAACACATCATTTGTGCAGGCGAGGAAACTAAATATCATGCTTTTATTTTCACATGTGAAGGCAGCAGTTACTCCATCAATGAGATACAGGTTGATCTGGGTCCCTCATTTGTCATCGGCTGATCAGGCTGCATGTCGTTGCCAGGCAGTCCACCTTGAAACATTTCATATTCTGGTTTAAATCCAGTTAATGCAGAATTATTTCAAGCAGAGTTCTCTAAAATGGAAAACAATTTATATTAATTAGTAAAAACAAACATATGCTCCATAGCTTTATGGAAATAACTACTTATCATTTTCAGCAAAGTGCACGTACATATTTTTCAGTAGACATAATATGTCTTATATGGTTATGACAGAAGGGGAGCTGAATGTACTAATATTATGAACACCACAGATGATGCTGTATAGAAATCAAGCAATATTGGTATGTCACCTAGTTAGTGAGAGAGACTCTGACAGACTTGCACAGTGTGTGCTTTGCAGGTTGATTTCTTTGGCATATCAACTGCTAAGAGGCAGCCTACATTTGTCACTCACCGGAGGACTGACACACAGTGCCACAACCAAGTGTCTGACAGAGCAGGATGGAAATTCCTGCTGGATGACCAGGTGGCAAACATACATCTGCTGCACCAGCACAGCTGCCTCATGTAAATGCCTGGCTCTGAACGAGCCAAACAGCATGGACTGTGCTGTGCTTGTTGTTGTATGATCAGTCATCTTGTACATGCAAGGTCTTTTGTTGCAATCTGGGACACTGAACAGCAAAGGTAATTGAAAAGAGGTAATGAGTGATAAGGGAGGTCCTGCAGCAGAGGGGAGAAAACAAAAAAGCTCAGTTTGCTATTTTAGAAGTGTGATAGATAGGAGGAGTATATGTGCACATTTCAGGAGTCTGGAGGGAAGGGAATGTGGCAGATAACTGAGAAATGGCAGAGGTGGGAAGTTTTCTCAAACAGGGGGAAGCAGGGAGTGTGAGATGCTTGACACTAGCCACAGGAAGGTTATGGATTATTGTCCTGTGCTAGAAAATCATGAACAGAATATTCCTTGTTTAAAACTTACGTTGGGTTCATGAAGAAAAATACCTGGGAGGTAAGAATGACTTGCCCTATATGCCAGTCACCTATGTCTGTGCTTTCTGAGGACTGGTTTTCTAGGAGTCAGGAGGTTCTAAGGGTGCTAAATAATTAAGGTCGTCTTAAGAAGAGATACGATTTCAAATGTGAGGAAGTGTGACAAGCATCCCCTGCAGGGTGCTCCTCCTGGAAGGCAGGCTGTGGAAGCTCTTGAAGGAACTGATGATCCCAGTGTGTGTGGACTGGTGAGAATGAAAGGAAAGCAAAATCTGTCTGGTGTTACACTATTTGTAAGATTTGTTTGCTTTCTACTAAGTAATAATTTGTTTCTTGGAAGAAAGGATATTTAATTATGAAACTGCTGTGAAGGAAATTCCAGATGGTTATGAGATTAACAGAGATGTTGGATACCCTGTGACCCCCAGCCTGATCTAAGGCTAGGGGAATTTCGTGATTAACTATCCTCTCCTAAAGGAGGTGTGGTGAATCAAAGCCTAACATGTGCCTGGAGGAACTTGGAGTTTCCTGAATAATTACGATGGTCTTTAGCTGAGATCTGAGTTAGATTATTCAGTCATCATAAAAACTGTTTTCAATATTCCATACTTTTCAACAGATGGAAATTTGTGAAACTATGTATACATTTGAATGAGACAAGGCAAAAATACAGATTAATAAGAGCAAACTAGAACCCGAAGTGCATTTGCTTTTTCTCTTTCAAACTGAAATGCAACTGGACAACTGCTGAACATCTTGTCCTCTTTGAAGCATTTTTATCTCTTCTGCGAAGCTAGCTTAGTCAGGTTTCAAAAGATGTTACTGTGTTGTAATCACAGTTCTTGTTTAGTGCATAAATTTCACCCCCAGGGTCTATAAGTTGAGAAATTAGAATGATGAACCTGTGCAAGTGTTGTAATTTTGCAACAGTGCATCCATTAGAGAGGTTTATTATTTTTATACTGTAAGCAAGAGAAGCTCATTTTGTTTTCCTCCCTTGCATGGAGGAATGGCGATCTGGGGATGGACTTGTGAATGTTAGCTGACTCTCCTACACCCCCAGGAATGTGAATGCACCGCGTGTTGCTCTTGACAGATCTGAAACGTTCAGACAGTTTTCACTGTTTCCTGCAGCCTTCAGGAAAACAAACTCTCAGGAGTGTAATAAATTAGAGTAGGTGTAAGGTGTGTTTTTAAACTGAGCTGTCTCTAAAATAATCTTAAAATATGTGATTACTGCACCGTTATTGTGCACAAACAAGGATGTATCTATGTATAGATGTGCTTTCTCACTTGCTGCAGCTAAAGACTGTAAGGAGACTTAGTTCCTCTGTGAAGCACTTTAAGGTCTGCTAGTGAAAGCACTGTATAAGAGCTAGGTATTATTATCTTTTATTGCTTTCTTCAAGAGACTGCCAAGGGCACCTAGGCTGTTGAATGGTGTGTCTTCTATTAGAGACTAGTAAAAATGCAAATAAATAACTAAAGCACTTTCAGTGGGTTTAATTACCTTTATACATTTGAACAACATAATTCCTGATGGAAATGTTGATGAACTTCTATTTTAGCACCATTTGTTACTCTATAGAGGGGTTTAAATAATTGAGGTATGGTTTTTGAATTTTTAATTAGATTTAGATAATTCATCTTGGAATGCGTATCTGTTCAGGAAATCTGAAACTTGAAAGGGCATGGCTAATCAGATGCTCTAGCTTCAGCTGCATGTGCAGCGTGCAGTTCCACAAATGTCTAATTGCAGTAATTAGTATTCAAAAGTGATTGTGCAGTTTTTAAGTATCTTGATGGCTGTGTTTGCTTGCCTGCCTGAGTTTTTAGGTTATGCTGTATTGGACGATTTGAGGCATTGAAACAAGTGTAAGCAGTGCTGTATCTTAAAAGTAGAACTGCTTTAAGCTGAAGCACTGGACCCATGCTAAGCTGAGCCCTACCACCTGCTGGACCTGTGGGATAGGGGTGCAGCACAAGGTTCCCTTTGTGTCTGTCTGGCAGCCTTTAGCTTAGTCCAAGTCGCATTAGGAAATGGGAATTCCCTGGGAATTTTTTCTCTGGAGGATGATTTTGATTGGAGTGGCTTAGATCATAAACTTGCCAAGTGAATTAAGGAGAGAGGAAGGCTGGCTACTTGTAGAGCTCTCTGTTAGTTGGGTGTCTGCAGTCCAAGGAGTTCTGCCCTGCAGACATTCAGAGATTTCCAGCAGGAGCTGATTTACAACTGGAGCCATTTTCCTCCCACATAGTATTGCTAGCAGGGCTTCTGCATCACCAGAATGATGCTCCTCTTGGGAATTTCTGTTGCTTTTTTTCTGTCGCCTAAAGGAACTGTTATCTATCAAATTAAAATATATTATAATTAGTTATAAACTAATTGCACCATTTTGTAGTAAGCACTGTAGTCTGGCTCCTAAACACAGGGAGAACAAAGAAAACTTTAGAGTAGGGCAGTGCTGCCAGCACTCAGTGGAAACCAGGGCTCGGTTTGTAAACCAGGGGACATCCCCAGCGTACAGCCCAGGGCTGAGATGTTCCTTTCACGTACAGTGTAAATGAATGCAATGGCAGAGATTCGGTTCTCACCAGAAAGCAGGAAACTTCATAGTTTTCTCTGTGCAGACGTTGTTTAAAAAAGAAAGGGTGAATTCTGGCTGATATTCATCAGTAATCTGCATATGATTTAGCAAGAATTTGAATTTAAAAAAAAAATCTGTTAAAGCAGCCTTATTGAATGCCATTGAGCTCTACAGCAATTACAGCATATTATGTATTATTAAATATTTAACCTGTGGCATGAGTAACATGGAACTAATAGTAATTTTTTATGTCAACCTAGAAATTTAAGATCTAACAGTAATCAAATAAGTCAGGCTTCACTGGGTATTTGCTTTAGTGTAGGATCTATAAATACTGCAGCGTGAAAATCTGAAAAAGTAAGCACAGAAGAAATGTGTTCACAAGAAATGCCAAGGGTTATAGACATACCTTTTAAACATGATATTATTTTGTGTAGGGCACTTGTAGAGTTCATTTTCTGTTTGAGATACTTATATATTAAAGATTGCTATTGATATGTTTGGATAGCTGATGTCAGGGCTGAATTTGACCATAAATTCTAAGAAATGGGATTAAAGTTGCAATAAATCTACAGAGGTTATATTTGCATTTAAGGTCAAGGCTGGAATATTTCACTGCTGAAGACACATTTAATGGCTACAGTCACATCAAAACTAGGTGACATTTTAGCTGAAGGAAGACATCTGTACGTTAGGTTGTAGAAGTACTGCTGGCATGGCTGCCTGGGGAAACCAAGACTGTTACCTATCCTAGACCTTGCACTACATTTGACTTAACTTTTATGTTAGTACAGCTTCACTCATGGATTGATTGCAACATTTGCTATTCTTTTTTATTGATATATTTTAAAGTATCCTACAAATAATCTTGAATGTGCCAAGATTTGGGCTACATTTTAAAACAATTTTAAAAGCATGCTTTTAAGTTATATCTGTATTACCCCTGACTGTGGTACAACTAAGTGTATGAATGCAAATGTATCTGGTTAGTGAACTGCGGTTAAATGTACCTGGTGTCTGTGCACTATTATTGAAACTGTTTACATAACAAACATGTACGTACAGTAGTAAAATATAGTTACTGAAACTAAAACTCACCAGCTTGTCAAGAAATACAACCTAGGGACACGAGAGAGAATACTTTTGGAATTGCAGCCTTCTAAACTATGTCTCTTAAATGTGCAATTTATCATTTAGAAGGGCTTTCCATCACGAGGCTGTTTTGTCATGGAGGTAATGATCTTGTGTATTCTGAAAGGATACAAATGAATTGTTCCATAGTTGTTGTGGAAATAGCTCTTTACTTAGCTTCAAAGCGGGGACAATGAAGGCTAGAATGGTGTAAGACTGTAATGAATCCTATCTATCTAATATCAATCTATCTTCATGACAACAGATGCAAACTTTGCAATACTTCAGCTGGCATATAATGAATATGTTATATTGCTATGCTAACAAGCTTCCTCTGCGTTTTTGTGGTTTTCAAAACGCTATTGAGGACATGAAAGCTGCTTGTTCTTTTATTTCTAACTAGGAATGAGTATAAAACTGGATATGACTGAAAACCTGTGCAATAATTAGATTTGAATGAAGCTAGACTTCTTTTTGAAAGTTATTTTCTGTTTTTAAGTGGGTGATAATTAATGATGTAGTGAAAACATTAGCCAAATCAGGCTTTTAACTTTATCACGAATGGCGCAATATTAACTATTTTTGAATTTAAAAATTATGGCCCATGTGTTCTTCACTCCAAATTCTGATGGCTGCTTTAAAAATGAGCAATCCATTTACTGTTAATGCAACAGGGCCAGCTTTATCCATCACATAATATCCAACAGCAGCCCGTTGGATTTATGTCAAATCCTAATTTTAAATTACGGCTCTTTTTTCTTTGAAAAACAGTTTCATATTGCATTCTCCTTCCTGGAGACAGCTGTATAGTTTTGGAGTATCTACAATGTCACAAAAGCCTTGACAGCCAATGTCTGATCCTGTTCCAGAGATTTATGCCTGCCAACCTAATAAAGAACATGGACAATTATTTTTCTTTTAATCCCACTGTATTTCCCCAAGGAGCAAGAAAAAGGATTTCGTCATTGCCTGGCATGTCAGGGTTTTGTAATCCACTACTGCTGCTATTTCTGTTCTGGTGTTCAAATGGAGTGGGAGTGCAAGTCTTGGAAGCTGTGCCTGCAGAGCTGCATGGGGTGTATATGTCAGTGCATAAAAAACCCATTCTAACATTCAGCCAGGCCTAGTAAATTATTTCTTTTTCAGTGTAAAAAAAGGATTTAGGGGAATAAAGTTTTAATTATATTTCATTAATTGAATGCATGCTTTTCCTGCATTCTCGGTTTGAAATATGTCATTACAAGGGCAAGTTTATGCGTGGTGCATATACCATATCGTGTATGTCTATATGAACCCAGCAGCTCACAAAACAAAACTAATATTGGTTACAAAGGAGGAGTTTAGAAGTTTTCTGGAAAAAAATAAGTTCTGTGTTAGTGAAAGGTTGCTTAATGGTCTTTTTATTTTGAGCTTCTGAGCAAAACCTTCACTATTTTTCTTATGCATCATTGTAAGCATGTTCTTGAAGTCTGATTCCCAAAGTGAAGCTTGAAATATGAGTTCAGGAGAAGGATGTTGAAATTTCACTTACTTTGATATCTAGTAAGTAAAATCTGAGGACTTGATGTATGTGTGAGCACAATCTATTGTGGTTACAAACACAGCTCACCTACAAGCCCAGTCAATTAGAGTAGATTCAGATGATCCATTCCCTCTTTGGACAATCTGATAAAACAGAAATCCAAGAAAAAAGAAACAACAGTAATAAAAAATAACCACAGTTTTCTCACACAAGTTGTTCTTGATTTTGGAGAGATTTAGGCCTTCAGCCACCACTACAGGATGACTCAGATTAATATGCCCCTATACTGCATTGCGGTCTTTGAATTGCTTTAATATCTTTCACTCTGGAATTCTGGCATACTGTGAAATACTGACTGATGACATTTCACAAGTACCGGGTGAGGTAGATAAGCGTTATCCTTGTGTTATGGGTGGAGAAACCGAAGCACAGAGGGAAGAAATGCTGTCTGTGTTTATATGGCATACCAGTGACTGAGTTAAGTCCAAAACTCAGAAGCAGTAACTAAGGATTTCAAAGTAAAAGAATGTATTGGTGAAGACCACTGGTGGGAGCCTTCACAGTATTTTAGTGCTTCTACCTGGGCTCCTAACAATGCAGGAAAGGATGCTGTGAGAACAAGCCCCTGTGAGCATACTGCTTATGGGCATGCATGCTGTGTAAGTCTTACTGCGGCTGCCTCAGATCAAGGAGAGCAGTGGCTCACTTAAACTGATGGCTGTAGTTAGGAGTTTATGGAATGGAAGCTCTGTTTTTTTTGGAAAAAGTGCTGAAAAGGAGGCTGTAGATACCAAGGTCTGTCATGACTTGCCCCTGTGACTGGAAATAAAAGTAAGAAATGAGAGCTACCATGTTGTTTTCTTTTTTTTTCTGCCATGCTAAAGCCCTCTTTGAGCTGTTAAAAACATCCAAAAATGAGATATGGTTATTGGAATTTGAGAAACAGGAATAATAAAACACCTTATCTGCGGACTGTGGAAATTCTCCTGCTTACCTAAATTAAAAATTGAGGGTCACCAAGAGTCCTAGGAGCTCTACTGCTGTTAGCAGATGAGGTTTGATTAGAAGGTGTAACGTCTATTTGATCATGATCACCTATGCCTGGTACTCTAGCTGCCACGTGGAAGAATTTTTTACTTGAGGCTGTTCCCACACTATAGTAGAGAAAAGAAATGACCTAATCTGTTCGGCAGATAACAGCTGGAAATATGGCTTGCATTTGTTGGTATAGCCCTATTAAGTTAAATGAAGGTACTTCAGTATACGTATGTTAACTGTCTTGCCCAGTAATAATAAAGTAGCAAGGTGGTAAAGAAATGAAAGAGCCTCAGCACTTCAAATGTAAGTAGCTGTGCATCTGTTAATGACAAAGAGCAGGGAGAATGCACCTCCCACTGTATGTACCCTGTATGAAATAGTTGATTCAGATTGGTATGTGTTTCTTCGTGTATATTTCTCAGCTTAATTCTTTGCTAAAAAGTATTAAAAAGAGTTTTTGATTAGGTCCTGTTTCTCAGTCTCATCTCAAATTTATCATAGTAGTATGCCCTAGAATCAGCTCATGAAGAGCAGTTACAGATAGATGTGAAACTGTATGTACTTCATAGGTATTGCAAAGAAAACAGTGCAGTCAGGAGACACCTTTTCATTTAGATTTATTTCAGAAATTCAACGTTTTCTTTCCAAAACTGTTATTTTTTTAAAGCCGGAGTTGTTTTCTCAAATAAAACCTAACCCTTAATATTCACAAAATGTTGTAAAGTCAAATAATGACCGCACACCCAAATTTGGCTTAAAACTATTAGTGATCTGCCCCCTGGTGGTCTGACCTGTTTGAGCTGATGCACCTCAACAGCAATGCAATTCCTCTGAAGTCAATACCATTAATATGCTCCTTGTTAAAAAGTTTAGCATGGGAATTGCGTAACACTCAATCTAAAGCTATGGTCATGTGTTATTCCAGGGTAACATCTTACTCAGGTCTGGAGTCATTTTAACTAGAATGAAGGAGATTGTTATGATTGAATGACTGTATTTTAATTAAATACTTAGGGTGCATTTCTTGTATACTAGAGGCATAAATAAAATGGTAGGTCAGGTGTTAGAACTGTAGCAAAACAGGTGCACAGCCTTGATACCTTCTTGAATTTACATCTTTTAGGCAATCAAAAGAAGGTAATTTGTGAAATTTCCTCAAAAGAGAAATCTTGTTTATGTCATAAGATTCAAATACAGTAATAACAGAATAACTAGTAATACACTCTTTGAGCAGTAACATGTAGAAAATAGTGTCATGATATCTGCTTGTAATAATGTACTTGGCTATGCTACCAACTTGCAACAAAACAGGAAGATATTTTGTGATATATATATTGGGCTAGATGATCTTATAGGTCTTTTCCAACCATAATGGTTCTGTTATTTCATTGGCGCTGGAGTGCCATTTACCCTGGAAAATTGCCTTATCTTGGCAGAATATCTCTCAAAATTATGGAATCATAGAATGGCTTGGGTTGGAAGGGACCTCAAGGATCCTCAAGTTCCAACTCCCCTGCTGCAGGCAGGGCTGCCAACCACCATATCTAATACTAGACCAGGCTGCCTAGGGCCCCATCCAGCCTGGCCTTGAACATTTCCAGGGACAGGGCATCCACAGCCTCTCTGGGCAGTCTGCTCCATCACCTCTCCACTCACTCTGGAGAACATTCACCCTGATGCATTGCACCTTCAGAAAAGACATTTTTTCATTCTCCACACTGATACTTTCTCTTCTTCAAAGAAAAGACTAATATATAAACGCATGAAAATTAATACATCCTCTCCTTGCAACTTCCTTTAGAATTTGGACTTGGAGACATATTTCTCATAATTTCACAATCAGGCAGCAGCTAAAATCTGATGAGGTTGCCTCAAGGTTCTTGTCCTGTCCTCTGGGAATTCCACCAGCTTGAAGAAATATAGCAGATAAGAGAAGGAGGAATGGTGTCAGTCAATTGCACTAATTTTATCCTTCAACAAAGCAGGAAGAGGAAGAGATGCAAATGGAAAATCCTGCACTCTGACACTAATTGTCAGAATGACTTCTTAACTCCTCCTGTAGGGGATTGCAAATTTTGCCTGGACACCATGCTATCTTAGACTGAAGGAGCTCTCATCAGCTTCTAAATCAGTGCATTACAGCCAAATGTAAGTGTAGGGATCTATCTTTCTTGACAATCTCCTTTATAATTCAATTTTGTTTCTCTGGTAGAGTTATCTATTCAGCATTTTTCAACAAATCATTTTTACAAATGTAGATAAAAGTGACTAAGCAATTATTTTAGCACAATCATGTAGTCTCAATAAATTACTCAAACTGTCTCTTAAGAATCGGTTTTCTCTTTCACTGATATCTCATTCTTTTTTATGTCAGAAAACTATTGTACTGATTTTTAAACAGTCTGTATTTATCTTTTTTCTACCTTAGCCTTTCCTATCATGGATGTCTTCATTTTCATTTCATTGTCTCTTCTAACTCTTGGGTATTTTATTCTTCCCCAGGTCTTTCATCACCTTGAGTAGTCCTCGCAAATTATAATTCACAAATGTTGACCCTTTCAGTATTTATTGTTGATGGTGAAATAGAAGCCTAGTACACTCATTAACTTTCCTTCATTTTCTGCTTTTTCTGCTTTGCTTCGTTTCATTATTTCCCACATCATTGTAAAACTGACTTTTTGGGGAAAAATGGTGTCATGACTGTTGCAGGACTTTTCTACAGCCCTGACTTTTCTATGAGTATTAACATGCAAAATGAAATCCCCAATTAAGGGGCTCAGATACATTTCACTGAGATGTGACCAAGTAATTTTGCTTGGTGAGTTGTTCCTTTGATTTAATGATCCTCATTTACACTAACTCCACTTTTACAGGGATTGGCAATATAAATGAAATTGTGTTAACGTTTAATCTGTTGTTGTAATTGACTGCTGATAAATATAAACATTTGTCCCTGGAAATCTTGAGTTGCATCATGACACTCAAAATCTTCCCATTTGAAGCAGTTTGCTGTTAACTTCACGAGATTTTTAGTTAATCATTTCAGCATGGAGATTCTTCCTCTGTAGTGTGTACAAGAAAAATCCTATGGTCCATTTGAACTCTTGGCATCCTGAAATTTAAAACAATGCACATCAGTTCTGTTATACTTTATAATTTTTAACATCAGCAGTATTCTGAATTTCTGTAATGTTTTAATACTCTGATTAAAGCTCATTATTAGTTCTTCTCAGTCTAGACTCTAGACATTGTTTCCTCCTAACTTCTGCTCACTCCTATGGAAATCGAGCATAAAGATCTTTGTGTATAACGGCTACATTTTGTATTCTGGTAGATATTTACTTACAATGACTAAATTGAAAAAATATATGTATGACAATAACTATGAAACCATAAAGAATCATTCTTTAGTGCACATGTTTGAGAAGTTCCAAATATGCTATCCTAAGATGTTTTACACTGAAATAGAATCTCATTTGCATTTAAAATGCATCTAGAAGAACAATCAATAAAAGTAAAATTCCAGCTGTGCAGCAACTGACATTATTTCCCCAGTGAAGCTAATACTTTATAGTGACATTAACATAGATCTCTATTTTGTGTTGGCCAGGGACTGCAGTTTGTGCCTTTTTTTTTCCCTAGGCCAGGTAAAGTCCTTTGTTAACATCAAAAATCTCAACTCAGATCAGGCTATTCGTATGCCTGCTATTTTTTTTTCCAGGATTTGGCAACTTCAGATTTAAAAAAAAAAAAAAAAAAGTCATATATCTGGCAATGGCAAAACACTGATTTACTGCAACGTGCTGTACATTCATACAGAACCATGAAAAAGTCCTCCTCCCTTTCTTTCCTTGGGTGTTATTATAAGGGTATCAATCACAGTGGTCCTCCTTTGGAGAACAGAATTTAATACAGCCTTGTCCACCATGTTCGTGAGTTGCTGGCATTTCAACTATTGTACTGTGTGCATTAATTTCTTATTTTTTCATATCATTGCTACCAGACTCATGAAAGCTAGAAACTCAGTTTAAAGAAGCTTAGCAAATGTCATCTTTTATCTTTTCCACTTAAAAGAACATGTGTAATGATATTCCGAGGGATTTGCCATTTGATTAGAATCTGGACTTCTCTCAGAAGTCTCAGAAATTATAAAAAATAAAATAAAATAAAATTATTCTGCCTCTGGATGTGTATTTAATATCTGCTAAAATAGGCTGGAGCTGATCTTTTTTAAGTAAGGTATAAAGACAGAAAGATAACTTCGGAATCAGGAGAAGACAGAAAAATTCATGGTCTGAACTGGTTTCTCTTGCATAATTTTTATATGAGATCTATCAGTTATGTTTAGCTAGTGGGTAACAATTCAACAACTAATTAAATAGAGCATAACAAAGAATAAACCTTAAAAAGCATGTATTAATATGCCCTGATTTTGTTTTAAATGTATTTTGAATTGTAAGTCATGAAAGTTATTTGCATAATCTAATCTGTTTGGAGAAAAAAAACCAATCCCTTTCTTATTCTGACTTTGGAGCGAGTACCTGAAAATTCCACTGTAAGTTCAAATCCAATTTCACCCCATTTTGTAAAACTCGGTGAAACCATACTCTTCATAGCTGGTTAAATTTCTCCCACTGTTTTAGCAGGGAAAGTTAATGAGATCCAGTACTATCTCATTTGTACATCATACTATCTCATTTGTACATCAAGTGCTAGAATCACAGAGGTTCTCTTTCCGATAATTCTGTTATCTGAAAGTTGTACACTTGTCTTTCTTCAGGGTTATCCGTGTACTTAGTTGCACCATTCTTGATTATAAGCCTAATGTTGTTGAAGCACCCATACACTGTGTGCTGTGCAAGCATTTGCAAAGATGTTTGGCGTGTTGTCTATGGGCATGTGCTGGCATTTGACAGAAAGCAAGTGAAAGAAAATGTGGAATTTCATGTGAAATGTTCATTTCAGTTGAAATGAGTTGCTGGTTTCTCCTGCTGTTTTTTGTGACTTCAAGAATTCTGAAGGCTTTGGTTCCTCCTCAAAATTTGGGATGTTCTGTTCAAAGCAAGACAATCTGGAGCTGCTATCTCACAAGCAAGCTAGTAGGGTTTAGGTAGGGAGTTGTGCTACATTGTCCTCAGGTGATACAAACACATGACTGTCAGGGACCCACTGAGTTCAGTGTCCTCTTGTTGTATGCAATCCTGTCATAAAATCTTGCTCCTTTTACAAGAGATTTCAGCACACACTTAAATTTAAGGCTCTTGAATAAAACTGTATTTAAGGATATTTGTAAGAATGGGATTTTCAGAAACAACCAAGACTAATCTAATTCTGGAAACCTATGGGATGATAACTAAGTGTTCTTTTACTGGATCAAGCTGCTTGTTCAAATATTTATTTGCTTCAAGTTTTGAGTGTCATATATTGGAATGCTGAAAAATATGTCTTATTCCGTGCTCCTTATATCCATACATAGCAACAATACGGTAAACAGACCTTTAAGAAGTAGCGTAAGAAACAATGTTCATAAGCTATACTGTAGTTTAAACACAGTAGAAAATTCTTTATTTAAATCATCTGTGCAGTGAAGTAAAAAGTCAGATGTTAAGGGCTCTTCTGTGATGTTTGGGATGCTTCTGCGTTGTAAATAACATGCAAGGAAATGGGGAAGATGAATTTCTATAATCTAGAAATCTGAAAATTCAATTGTTTCATAAATATTTTTTCACAACTATGGCCATCCTCAAAATAGCCTGAGGAAGACAGGTAACTTGATAGACTGGCGGGAATGGTAGAACATTAAAAGTTAGGGACAGCCTATTTGAGGTAAGTCACCTTGCAGAGTTCACCTACCCAGGGCAGTGAACAAGAAGGTACTAACTGTTATCTGAGGGAGAAGGGGAAACACAGAAAGTTTATAATGCGTGGGCAGGAGGGAGATCAGCCAAGAAAGTTTCTTTGAGATGAAAGCATCAGATGTAGCGTTCCAGCATCAAATGATTCCAAACCAGAAGCCTGGTGAAATTGATGTGTTCCCCTGAGACTCAGCTTTGACCAGTGCCATAATGATGCTGACCTCTGCTGTAAAGCAATTTGAGATCTACTGATGAAAAGTTCTGTACAACTGATTGTATTGTTAAGAAGTCTAAGAAAGAAAGAACCCTAAGACAGATTATACAAGAAATTTTTTTACATGAAAGAAAGATTTAGGCCCCTGCTTTTTAGTTTGCTATATACATCAAAATGCTGTAGGTTTCATTTTGAGTCTCTGTCACTTTGTGTGTCTCATTTGAGCCTTGGCAAGAAAATGCAGCACTGATAAGTAATAGCACAGACCATTAGCAAGTTACTAAATGAGATTGCTGAAAGAGATATAGTTCCTTACAGAGTACTGGATCTGACAACACAGGAAACAGGAGTCCTGCTTTAGAAGAGAAGGCTGGCAGCTGGAAGTTTCTTATGCACTGACTACAAAACTGTCTCAAGTGGACAAAGCATGTCCAGGGAAGGCAGAAAACCAGAAAAGCTTTATGGTCTTCTGTCGCCTACCAGTACAAAGTAGCAAGTTTATCTTATCTTCATTAGAATGAGTAATTTTTGAGATTGTTCATATGAACCAGTCTAACTTGATTAACTTCAGCATTTTACTCCCAATAATCTAGCCCTAAAGTAGTCTGATTTCTGGTTTTCTTATAGCACAACCATGCTAACAGTTTCAGTGAAGTTTCTCCTGGCGTGCCCTGGTGTTGATTGTACACCAGAGGTCAGTACAATCATCACCTATTCCATTCTTGCAGTGCAATTCTACCTCTATCTACACTGGTAAGAGCCCAAAGGGTCATTCTGATCTGCTCTCTTCAGTTCAGCTGTAACTGGCACCATCCCGATTCAATTTCTGAGAACCCTGTCTGCTTTTGATCTTCCCAGTTCAGTGAAATTTGTGTAGTAATTAACGTAAACATCCACAATTTCCAGAATACTCCAATATTCCAGAATACATTTTCCACCTATGTAGATTCACCTACTGTTATGCAATTACACCAATCATGTGCATGAAGACATATTTTCAGGCCTGAATTCTGGCTAAATGCACAGATTTTTAGAACCGTACATGCATTTCTGCTTGTGAAAAGTATGTATGCTAATGAGTATCAATATTTCTTGGAGATACCATGGATATAATGATGTAACACTGGGCTGATTTCACATACTGACACTCCTTCTGAAAAATACACAATTCTGGGAAAGTGAAACAAGAACATTTTTCCTAATCCTGAGGTTGCGTTCAATCAGTCTGTATCCTCTATTTCTGGTACCTTTTATACTTAGTGCTACTTCATGTTTTTTATCTTTCCATTCTGTTCCAGTGTGACTGATGTGAAGTGAAATTTCTGGTAGTTTTATTTACATCTCTACCTCTTACTGGATCTACATCCACCACAATTATCACCAGCTGTTTCTGCAGCTCTCCATGCATCAAAACTGAGCATTAAGTTATTTCTCTGTAATAACTCTTCACTACCTGACAGTCCAATTTAGGCTTTGTTTATACTATAATTTATCAAAGCTGGAAGATTCTTAAAACTCCTGAAGAATTGCTTGGGGTTTATGTAGTTCCATGGCACACACCATGAGACACATCTTCCATTTTGTAGAGATGGGACTTTTTGCTAATGTGCAGAGAAAGCTGAGAAAAAATTATGTCCAGGAGCTGGCTCACTCAACACTATATCACACACAGCCTTCTGAGGAAGAAAAAAAAAGTTATTTCACTTGGTTTGTCCATCCTATAATCTAGGTGGGTCATTGAGATGAAATGAAATGTGACAAATTTATTGGCAACTTTACTGCTTTCTAGAAACCAGACTGAGACCACCAACTCATTTACAGAAGACCTCTCTAGAGAGCTATCAAAAGAAAATGAGTTTTGGTCATTGCTGACCTGGGGCTAAGTTCTACTTGTGCTATAGCTGAACTGAAAAATTCCCTGTCCCATTTCCAACCATCCTGTGTAAATGATTGTTGATGTGTGTTCTTTTTCCTCCCTGCTCTAAGTTGAAAAAGTAACCACAGTCATATATCTGAGTATTGTCACAGGAAGGCTATAGCTTACTTTTATGTATTTCTTTTTTAAGTAAGTCCAATATTCCAAAAGTAATCAGACAAATGAGACTCTTAAATGGCTGATGATTGGATGAAAGCTTCACTGATTAAAGACCAAAACTGACAGAGTATCAATCACTGCTGGTTTTGATTAAGTACCTCACTAATCTCTGTCACAGTATAATGACTATCCTGGCAAACACAGCCTGATTGCTGCAGGCAAATCATTTACATTAATCAAATAAAGTAAGAAAGATAGTGATGTACTTCACTGTTCAAAAGAGGATGCTGAATGTCTCTTGCTGAAAAGCTAAATGGGCAACAAACCTTTAAAAACAAATCCCTGACTGAGCTTGACTGAATGCACCCTATTTGAAAGCTGCTATTAAGAGCACCAGCTTTTGCTCTCACTGACCCATATCCAGATTTTTCAGCTTGCCATAAGTAGTTCATCAACAAGTCAAATATAGAAAGTATTGAATTCCAAATGCAAGTAGCAATTCAGTCACTACAAATTAGACTTAAAAATAATTAAATAAAAAATAAACTCTTCTGTCCAGATCAAACAGCAGCAACACTGTACCCAAGATATCTTTATTACTGAATAATTTCGGGAGATTTGCTTGTCATCTGGGGACGGAAAACTAACAACCTTTGTAGCAAAGTAAAGCCACAACTCCACTCTACCAAAGCTATTATATTTCAGTGAAGTCTCTCAATTTCTGTGCTAGCATCTACCTATCACTTCCAAGTCTGGAAAGAATGCTGAAGCACTGCTGGGATTTCTAAACACAAGCTTCTCTGCAGCAAAAACATGCTGAAGCTTTGACATGAGAAGGAAACATGCTTAGAAATAATTTACACCTAAGTCCCTGTGAGATTTTCAAAGCAGTCTTTTTTTTCTGTTTGTTGGTCAATCTGATAGCTGCTTTCAGGGCTGTGTCTTGGAGTGGAGCAGGGAAAACAGCTGAGTATAATACCTGGTGGGGCTGACTGACTTACATTTGTCCCTCATCAAACCTGAAACACTGCTGTAGGACATTCAGTCTTTTATGATGTGCGACCAGTCCTGATTTATAGTAAGGTCTTGCATCCCTTTCTTCTATATGGCAGACTGCCCAGCCCAGTCGGCTTTTGAGTGCACTGGATAGTGAGGGCATTCTTTTGAGGCTTTTCCATCTGATGGAAAAAACTGAACTTTATGTAGTGAACGCAGAGTTGAAGAGATGCTTTTTAGCTTATTGGTAATGAGGCTGATGTTTAAGAAGCTTGGCTGAGTTAATTTAGTTCATAGTGAAATGAACTGAAGTCTTCCATTTCTTAAATAAGGCACCCTAAAAATTGGACTGTCCATCTTCAGGGCATAAGAGAGATAAGCTGCGGTAGCTAACTCTGAAAGGACAGAGAAATAAATGGGATGTGAGCACATAATTCATTGTGCTGTGATGCCATTGGAATCAGTGATGTTACCTAGGAATGAATTTAGCCCAATGCTAATAAAACTATCAGCAGAGGTGGGACAACAACATTTTTCTTCTTGGCTGTGACTGACTGAAATCTTTCTCCTGTCATATAACCAGTAATTGTAAGAAGCTATGTACACCAGTAGTGCAGTAGAAATAAAAAATAACCTCTGTACATAGGATATATGGTCAAAGACTCAGAAAACACAGCAACTTATTTGATACAGCAATACATTTCTAGTCTTTAAATTAACAATGTAAGAAAAGTGAACTCCATTTATCATGTAACTTACTGCCTCATGTATAATATGCATCAGGCCTTTGTATTACTCATTATACATTATAAACAAAGCAAAGCTGCTTTGTCAATGGTAGTAAACCAAGGCAAAAAACAATTTCAGAGAAACTTAAATCTTAAATACAATACCTTGGTTTCCATCACTTCAGAAGCTTAGCTGAATGAAATTGAGTGCCCAATATTCAAGCATTGCTGCTGTGCCTGTAGAACATATATTCAAGTCAATGGATGGGCAGTGTCTAATTATTCTGTGCAAATCAATATTCTATTTCTGTGCTCTATTACGGTAAATGAATATAACCTTGTGTTTTCAAAAATTTCAGAACTGTTTTTAAAGGCAGAGAAGTGTTGCAAAAACAGGAAGCTGGAAAGGAAGCAGTCTAGCAGGCATTCTTCTGTTCCAATTGGAGAAAAAAAGGACAAGTCTCCCCACTCCATCGGTGCTCATTCCATAATATAAATAAACTTCAAAGCAGTTTGATTTTGTAAAAGCTACTTTTTCAATGAAATTAGAGGAGACCAATTGGTGAAAATGAATGTTAAGAAAGTAGCTATGAGATGTTCAGAACTGTCCTTTTGGAGTATTTTGGTAGGTAATTATTTCTTACCTTATCTCGCCCTTCTTGGTATATATTGTTCCTGTGAAGCAACATGATGGGAAGACCTGAAAATTAATAAATGTAGCCTAGAGGCTGTGCAACACGTAGTAAATTTTTGTTCCTGAAAAAAATGTTTACCCAGCCAGCCCTAGCAGGTGGAACAGATGGCAGGAGATAAGTCTGTGCAGTCACCAGAGAATGATGAGGACCCAGTGGTGTGATAGCCAAGTCTCAGTAGTCACTGTTCATTTTGTTCAATTTCTGTTTTGTGTTTCTCGGTGCGCCAAGGAAGTAGAATATTGTTGATGCTATTTTTTCTGCACTTGTCAAAATAATATGCCACAGGAGCAAGGAAATATCAGTGATTATATAGTCATGACTTGGCATATTGTTATACAACCAACTTTAACAAGAGCAGAAAGTGCAGCTGACATCCATTTTTCTGACAAACTCTCTATTTGGATGGAAAAGGATTCCGGAAAAATAGGAAAAAGATATTAAAAGAATGTTGATGTCAGAATTGAGATTTTAATGTCATTTCTGTTACTAGAGCTTGCTGAAAGACCAAAAGAAAAGCCATTGGGTATGTTGATAGCCAGAAGAAAAGCAACACCAAAACGCACAAAAACAGACAGAAACGACTCAGTCCCTTAAAGCCAAAAGAAGTCAATAGTAGTCACTTAAGTAGAGGATGCCATCGATACAAATTTTGGAGAAACTTCAGAAGGATTTTAGACATTTTTTTTCTAGAGAACTGTAGTGGTTTTTTGTATGCTAGTAAGCATGAAATTATTTGCTCATTTCTGCGTAAGGTTAAACAGCCCGTACTCACCTGTTTCTGAATTAGCGGTAGATAAGCAGAAGGGAAGACAAGTAAGAAAAACCTGCAGAGCATTAGCAAACCTTCAGTAGTTTTCTCAGTGCATGTGCTTATTTATCACTATTCCATAGCGAACTCACTATAGCTCAGAGTACTTTGCAACATATTGTAACAGCTTCAGTATGTGCGAATACTACAGAGAAATTCAAATGTGAGCTCGTGGCAGTATGATTAAGTCTCTGTTTAGGACCTCTCCTTTGTACTGCCTCAGTTTTTTGTCATCTTATATCAGGTTAAAGGAGTTGGAGTTTCATTTTTACACAGATTGCAGCAAAAATGTTTGTAATCATGAATGCAGAATGAAGAAGTTTTAGGTGTGCATTAGCAGTTAAAGAAATGAAATGCTTTGGGGATTTCTAAACAGAGACAAAAACTCAATTAAAATACTAAAGCTTCCAAACGTTGGGGTTCTAGAAATACACATATATTTCTGTGCTTGGCTGTGCAAATGAGTGTCTAACTTCAGCTCTCATTTTTTTGGTGTTGTGGCCTTCATAGTGAAGATGGAATAAAGTGGTTCTAGATGTTGAGGTTATCAGAATTTGGTTATTTTGTTTTGGTCACTTGAAATTTGAAATAATGACGTTCACAGGCAGATCCAGCTGTGAGGATCTGAAATCACTCCAGATGTGCAGGGCTTATTCATTATGGCCCAGGTTTTTTGTTCCTAGTTCTGGACTGATAAAAGTTTTCGCAATACATTCTTGTTGCAGCACTAATTTTTTTGAGGAGGCCGCCAATTCTGGAAGTTTCTCTCTTCGTTTGTTTGCATAAATAAACTAAGGTGTACGTTAAATGTATGTTAAGTGTCTGTGGTGATGATCAGACTTGACATTTTTGTAAATTTCATAGATAGACTTCAATGACTAGCTTAAATCTCTATGAATTAGTTGAAGTTCAGTTATTATATGTATTCCTCAACAATTAGCAGACGTATATTGTGCCAATGTCAAAAACTGGACAGAAGCCAGTCCAGGGCTCCTTATCTCACCAGAAATCCACAGCTGCTAATCAGCATTTGATAAAAATTAGGCAGTTCCCTACTGGCATTTGGCTATTAAATTCCATTTATACTGTTGCCCCATATATACTATAAATTCTCTTTTATTAGAAAACTGTTCCCAAAATCCTTTGAATACAGAAGTTGCCTTTGAGGATGACTGAACAAAATGGAATCTAATTAGGCCAGAAGACCCCAAACCACCATCATTTCTCACGGTGTAATAATGCCAAAGTAATGCTTTTGAAGATTTTCTGCCACAGCATTGCAGATGTGTGGCATTAAATTAAAAGGGCTTAGCAAGCTGGGATGCGTGATAGTTCTGGTCTAAAGGGCAAAGATTTACAGATGCCTATGAAGAGAGCTGAGATTTTAAGAAGTTTAATTGCATTTGTGGTGCACTGCTACATTTGGAACAAATGTTTCGCTCTAGAGCTGTTTTGGAAGGAATTTATTTATTTTTTTCTAGCAGTAGAAGCTGCTATCTAGATTTCATACAGAGAAACTGGAGGGACCACAGTCCCTTTACGTTGGACTTACAAGGTTATTTATTATGAATGTGTTGTATATAGGCTGATATGAACACCTACTACTACTACTCCAGTTATAGCACAAGCAAGGGAAATATGAACATTTTATCTTGTTTTTCATGCACGTAAGAATAAGCTTGCAGAAAGATCTGTTAAAAACAAAAGAAATTGTTCATGTGCATAGAGTGATTAAACGGGGGGCACAGCAAACTGTGCCACTGTGTCAGTCTGTATTTAAATGTAGCCATAGTTTTCTCTAATACTGGAGATAATTTTTGAAGATCACACATAACAAAGCGTACTTCTTTGGTGTTTAAAACAGTTGTAATGTGGAATGTCACTGACTCTTATTTGGATTTATAATTGTACAGTGTTGATATCTTACAAGCTTTTGCAGAACAAATAGATTTTGGCTAATGCTAATAATCTTTAATCTGTTTTCTTCTTTTGCTTTATTATTCTCTTGTCTTCTTACTCTTCAATTCATCCTTGGGTCCCTTTTCCATAGTCTGACCCTCAGGAGACAGAGAACTGTTGAACAAATATCTGATCCTCGCTCTCAGTACAAACTAATTTGAGTGCAGATGAACATTTGGCAGCCATACCACTGACAATTAATTTTAATTTCACAGGGGGAAATATTTGTTTGTTCTTCATAAAGTCATTTGTTAATATGCTGATAAATCTTTCTGTTTGCACTTGCTGGGTGATGTGTGTAATGGCAGATCTGTCCTGGGAAATTATAGACATCCGCTGCAGGCTGTAGAAAATGGATAGCTTGCTAAGTGTAAACATTACTAACTACACCCTACACCCAGGTGCTGCATTCCTCTTCTTGTTCCTGTGTTGACCTATGCCATTGATCTTCATCCTTCTTAACAGCAACCTTGAAACAACAGTCCCTGTGCTTGCATCCATCTTCAGGAAAGGTGTTCAGTACTGCTCAATGAAAAAAGTAACTTGGGTACGGTTTGTACCCAAGCTGTACCTCGGGGACAAAAGGGTATTGAGGGACAGGCTTGTTTTTATTTTTCTTTTTTTTTCTTCTTACATTTAATTAGATATAATATTCACATTTAAGTAACTTTATTTAGACAGGAAAGTTGATTTCCCGCCATAATTCAGCCTTTCACATAAATGCTCTATAACTGTTCTATCATTCGGACATTTACAAGGATATAGAGTTTGTTAATTTAGAAGGTAAGTGTGCAGTTGCAATATGCAAGAAGTGATAATTAGCATTTAACCATGTTTACACAACTAGATGAGCCACTAAAGATCTTACATGCATTTGAGTTACCATGGCTTTAATGAGTTACCACGTACCGACTGAATAATAGTAAAATTACACGTGTTTTAGCCTGTTCCAAATGTCTACTCAAGAATTAAGCATTTTCCACCAAGCCTTACTCTGATTTACATCACAATTGCAATTTGCTAAGAGTATGTATTTGAAAACTCAGTGTAGAATTACTTGATGCGTAATGAATACTTAAATCACAGAAAATTGATCCTAAAATGGCACAATTCTGTCTTGTATAGCGTGCTGGATACAACCTGTTCATTTTTTTAGCTGTGCAGCAGCTCTTCATAGTGAAATGAAGGAGTTTTCAGTATTATTTGCTGGTCTTGACACCAGCCACGTTCAAAAACCAGGAGTATATTTCTTAATCTGCAATAAAAGAGTGTAGAACAAGCCAGTCTGGGGAAAGGAACCACACAGGCAAAGCTGAGGGTGATTCAGATCTTATGGTAAGGAGAACAAAGGGACATCTGCACAACAGAGTGCCACCAGGGAGCTGCTATACTTGCTATGAGAAGTCCTGCTCAGCAGTCTTTCTAAACAAGGCTGCTTAGCCTGCCTGGAGAGCTACACTAATACGATTATGTGACTTCTGCTGTGCAGGATTTAGAGCTCAAAGGTACCTAAAATCTTTACACAGGATTAAATCAAACAGCATAGAAATACTGTTAAGGAATTGCTTAGCTGTATCTGAGGACATGAAAAGCAGGTCAGTGTCCTTGAGAGCTTAGGAGAGCTCAGAGCAGGGCAATGAAACAGCAGCAGAGGATTGTATGCAGTATAGGCATTCTGCTGTTTTGAACACATCCAGTGAGATAAATACAAATTTTAACATTGAATTTGATAGCAAACACTACCAAACGAAGGCTCCCTTTCTCTATACATTGTGTTACAAACTATTAATGTTATTTTTGTTACTGGAACATGGTAACAGCTTACTTGCTTTCAGAGTCTTCAGTGCTGTCTTTTTTTGTAGGTTTGCTCCCACTTGGGCTTGGGATTTCTGTGCCAAAGTACTTTCTGCCTTTCATTTATCAACTTGTGCCGTTTCACAAAAATGATTAATTGCTCTGTCCTATACAAAAACCATAATCTGTAATGATAGTGTCAGAAATCAGAGTGGCAGTCTATGAAAAGTAGGCCACACTGAAGGAATTTCTCTATTCATTGTTTACAGTGAAATATGTGATGGGACATAGAAGCGGATCATCATGTCCTTGTGCAGAGTAAATGATAATTGATGTATATAACGATCAACTGCCAGGCCTAGAAATAAGCTTGTGACTTCTCCATAATCAGACAAAGGCTGTGATATCACTCTTTTCATATGCTGCTGAGAGTCTATTCCTCCTTCTGTAGGGACAGAGACCACTCAGTTTCAAGGGAATCTTTGAAAATCAGAAGTGACTTCTATCATTAGGAACAGCAGAATTGTGCTGAAGAGCTGAATTCCCTGCCATTCAGTGCAGAAATAATGTTCTCTATGAGTAATGACCAGTATTCTGGTAAAGACAAGTAATTACTTGTATTCTGTGCAAATGCAATAATTGTGTCCCTATTTGAGATTTCCTCTCCACTCATGTCTAGCTGACAGATTAACATAGTATATAATAGGATTAATTTTCCTTTCCAATGGAACATGAATCACTTGTGTTGCTATATATGTAGGTCACCCCGAAAGTAATGCCTCCTTTTTATTTCCATGGAAAATTCAACAAGTACAAAGGGCACAATAGCACTATTTGATAAAGCAAATTCTCAACTATAAAACACACATTTTCAGTATAGTCACCACCATTAGCTATGCAATGAACAAGAGCCTGAATGCCGTGCTTGTAAAAATCTGCATCAGCAGAGGTGACCCACTGTCACCTGCACCACCCACCACCTGTTTGGTCGCTGTTTGGTCTCCATAAATGTTCAGCAAGGACTGATGAATGTCGGTGCAACTTCTTCCACAAGGAGGAATTACATGACATTTCTTTGCTTCATGCACACTTCCATGTCACAATGCCCCTCTGCTGCCATCTGTCGCACAGCAACAAAATGTAATGGAATATTGGTGGGAAGGTTCAACTTCTATTGCTGAATGATCAACACCTGCCTCTGATGTCATGGACCAGAAAAAAAAAGACTAGGAGGCACTACTTTCAAAGCAGCCTTTGTATATAGCTTTTTTTCCCCCACATTAATGTGATCATTGATGATTGGATTGGATTGTCATGGATCAATTCAAATGTATCACAGAACAGTGACTGCAAAGGTATTAATTCAAGTGAAAAAAATCGCAAAATCTGGATTAGGCCCATACTCTGACAAACATGTAGAATACGGTAAATGGGCATAAGTACATACATCGCTATCGACTTGTGTAAGTATTCAGGTTATTCATTGTTTCATGTGCACGGATGCACTGTCGTGTTGTGCTTATGGTCAAGATTGAGCATCTGCAGACAACAGACTGACACATGAAGGCTTTATTGATCTTTTACAGGAGGCAGGCTTTCTTTTTGCCCAGAAAAAAATCCACACAGAGATGTTTTAAGTATGATCATATGATGATCATTTTAAGTATGTTCATATATCAAACCTGTGATTGATGCCATTTGTTTTCTGCTAGTTCGTGTGGCAGATGTGATAAGATACAGCCTTGTACTATCTCTGAGCTTTTCGTCTTCCTTTATAGTAACTTCATTCTGCTCCCAGTTCTGCTCACAGACTTGGATACTAATTTTTTTTTTTTTCTATTAAAATAAGGAGGATTGCTAATCACAATAATGAACATGCATGTATGTATGTCTTGACGGGATATTAATTCACATATGCACAGGATGAAGCGAACGTAAGGTCAGGCCTTCAACATGTTAATTCTGCTTTGTGTTTGTGAAGGTTAACAAACGCTGGCTTCAGCTTCTACTTCTGAGACTTGCAAGCAATTAAAATAGTGGCAGACATCACTTCACTACATGGATAATGTGATCAAATCCAGTCATAAGTCATTTGAGACTACACTGATGGATATGACTAGTCACGTATAAACTGCTGCTTCACAAATTTATGAAGCAGTTATACAGTACCTACAGGGCAGACATATCCCATTCATTGACTCTTATAGAAGGTCTCTGATCAGTTACAAAGCCATAGCATCTCTTCTATCCAGAAATTAAAATTACAATCCTACAGAATTAGCTGGCACGGTGTTTTAAAATCTGCACTGCACCTAGAATTATAAGTAGTGCTCTTAGCTGGTTTGCTGACAAGAGGATATAATCATGAATTATGTTTTCTAACTTAGCAGTTCTAATTTTTACATTTTGGAGTGATCTGGAAACTGGAAGGGTTTTTTTTCCTGTGGAGGTTTTTCGTTGTTGGTTTGTTGTTGTTTTTTTTTTAAATCTTTACAGATTTTAGAGACTCTGTAGGTAATGCAGTCCCTTTCTCTGCTCCCAGATGTTCCAAAACATAGCACTAATGAACATAATTTATTGTATTTCTAGAAAAATATCCTTCCTTGTTTAAGTCATAATCTGTTCAGACACTGCCTTTCTCACAGCCTGGGAGATGTTGATCACGTTTGCATTGCACCATTACAATGTCATCCAGAGAGACAGCAAATATTGCCGATTAATGCTGCCAAAATTGAAGTAATTGCTTTCTGAAAGTGACAGGCGTGTTATTAAGTCCATATGGCATTATACATTGTTGGTGTAATAACTAATCAGAAACAGCAGCATTTCTAGGGCATGAATGTTTGGCAACATATACTTGACTAAGAGTCTTAGTATTATAAATATATAATCACTTCTTGCCAGGAAACCAAGGAAACCTATTCTTAGGGAGGAAATCGCATCTTTCTAGCAACAGGAAGTATTTGTAATCTTAAGATAAAAGCAATGATTGCCATCTCTTTTCTACTCAGTTAGGACTAAGAGTGGCCATCATGATCCAGAAATGTAAGCTAACTTATTCTTTTTATAAGAATTTTTGTTGTTGCTTCTGAGAGTGCACAGCACATATGATGCAAAATCACCCTGTGTTAAACATGAGCTTCAGGGAAACTGCTGAGACCTCCACTGCCCTGTGCTGGTAAGCTAGGAGGACAGAGCAAATTGCATGTAGAATTGGGAAGTGTTGGAACAGTCTTTCTGACCTGGCTCGTAGAACCTGTGGAATTAATAAAAATAATGGCAGTGATCTTTACTTGTTTCAGATGAGTCTTTTTCTGTTCTACATACAGTGCTGGTTCTGAGAGAATTTTCTTAGTGCTGTAGTGATATAAATGCAGTGGGACTGCAATTACCCCAGTCACTGCAGTGAGCCTGACCTCATAGTGACAGACAAACCAGGCACAGAAAGGGAAAGCTGAGTTAGCTGCTAGAGGGCAGACCAGCCTCAAATATGGGTGCAAATCCTACTATTCCATAAGACATTTCTTGAAACAAATTTCCTTATGTCCCTCTGTTCTGTTATGACTGAAACAGCAGAAAGATGGCCTTCCCCCCCATCCCCATCCTTTGTATCTGGCATCCATCAAGGAAAAGTATCTTCTGCTTCCCAATCTAGGTGGCTGAGTGAGAAAGAATGCGTGTCCATGTCAGATTGGCTACCTGAGCTGGCAGTCTTTGACTTGTAAAATAGAGCTAATGGTTTAGCCTGAGAGCTATAAGGATCACTTAACTACTCTTTATATAGAAGAGCTAATATAAACTAGATGTTTTATATTCATGGTACCTCTGAACTTACTCCCTTATCCTCTTCAGCTGTATAAATTTGTTAGTCTTGTGAAGAGAAGAAATATTTCTAGTAATATTCTTTACTTGAACTTGTTTCAAATTGCTAAGTGGTCTAGCTATTCTTTCTCAGGGTTCTGATGTATTTTATCATTCCCTCAAAGATACCACAGTGAAAACCCTCTGATGCTTTGTTTGGAAGTACCTCTGTTTCAGCTGTAAAGTGTCTAATCATGCTCTTGATATGTATTCTTCTCAGCATCCTTTCAACTGATGTGTAGACACTTACAGTGCCTACTGTTCTAATACTTCATAAAGGCAGGAAAATAGAGACAAAACATATTTCCTACATTAAAGAAATTACAGAAGGACAAATTAATACATGCCATTGCTCTGTAATTTGACTGTAATTAGATCAGAAATTTAAACATGGTACATAGTGTGCTCTGAAAGTAACATTAGTGAGAGCGAACAGACAGTTTCCTTTCTTACTGAAGCTGCATGCAAAGGATTATAATTTTACTCATTTTTGCATAATCTGAGCAATAAAATTTTCCTTTATCTGGATTGGCGTATCACAACATCATCCACTTTCAATCCAGCATTATGATGAGTTGCTCTGAACTGGAAGAGAGTAGCAGTTCCTCTGTTCTTGGTAGTTCAGAGTGGGGATGGAAAGCTGTTATGAGTCTGCTGTGCTAGGACTTTTAGTCCAATGTGTAATGAGTAACACTGCTGTTCTACTTGAGCAGGCTGTCGAGTTAAATATGTTTCTGGAATGATGCTTCTGGCATAGCCTGTGTAATGCATATGCATTACGTGTATTCAAGTAAAATAAAAATGAAATAAAATGTGCAGTGAGTGTGTGAACTGGAAAACCTTATGCCATTTTTATGATCGAAGTTGATGAGCTTGGGTGTAAAGCTGTATTTCCCTAGAGCAGGAGGAGAGGCCTCTGGTGTTTAAAGCAGCACCAGTACAGCCAGGGTACCAGAGACATAATACAGATAATGTAAGACTACATCTCTATGCCCCTGGTAATAAAAAGCAGAGTGACAGATGGATTGTAATTGCTCCAGTCTAAGGACAAAGGGAGGACACATTATGGTCTTCTTGCTAATGCAGACCTGTTGGAGGAAATAAAGGACAAAAAATACTTTGTTAGCTGTATGACAAAGAGCCTGCCTGTGAGATCCAGATACCGTGCAGATGAAACAAAAATCTTCAGTATATGTGTGGTTTTTGGAGCCATCTTTTCACAGGTGCACTGAGGCTTGGTTCAGCTTCTAGCAACCAATGACCAGAAACTAATACAGGTGCTCTTATACAGCTGTGGTATTGGCCTCCCTGAAGTCCAAAAAAATTACAGGGGACTCTCTAAGAGTACACATTAGCTATGGATATGGAGGGTTGTACTGAGCACCTCCTGTTGGTGGAAAATGGCACGAATCTCCTAGCTGATAAAAGATCCTAGATTCCTACTCCTCAGAGCTACTAACTGCACATCCACTCCTTCTTCCATTTAGACAGGTATGAAAAATGCTTGAATAAGGCAGACCAGCCTGTTTACTTTTTAGCAAGTGAATACTTTGTGTGCTGCAGGGCACAAAGAGGCAGGGAAGGAAACAGCAAACAAGATTGGAGAAGCAAGGACATCTGCTGCTTAAAGACAAATCAGGTGTAATTGGAGTAACCAAGATGTGGCCAGTTCAAGAAACAGGCTGTAATATTACATTACCTAGGTACAATGCTTAAGGATAGGTGCTTCTAAATGAGAAAGGAGATGGAGAAATGAGAGTATAAATGAGGAAGGACGTTATGCTGAAAACAGAGTAATGTTCACATGGATGGCAACTCAGAGACACTTTGAACTTGAGGCTAAATACTGAAATGGTAAAACGTTTATTGTAGAAAACAATTACTGATCCCCCAGGGGTAGGTGAGAAAACAGATCAAGACATATTTATGCAGATGGGAGGATATACTTGGGCTAGGACATTGATCGTATGAAACTGCAATTACTCTGGCACTGGCTGGAATGAGAATTATGGAAGGACTTAGGAGACTGAAGCTATGTTTATTGACAGATTTATTTTTTTATCCTGCACCTTGACAACCAACAAGATTAGAGGCCATTTGGAAAAGTCTCAGCAGTTAAGTGAGGGGTCACATTCACTGGTGCCCGTGCTCAGGTTGAAATAACATTAACTGGAAGTTATGATAGAAAAAATTAATGTTGATTGTGAGCGTGATTCTGATTTCCAGATGTGGGGAAATATGTGTTCTGCTGTACAACAGGAGATGTTAATTTGGATTAAATTAAAGTAGAAATCATTTTATTGCGTGACATATCCAATAGCTTGCAAGCCATGGACCCTCATAGGGTTTAAATTTTTAAGCATATAGGATTGCTGTAAATCTAACTTCTGACTAGGATCAAGGAAGTAGACAGCAAGTGTCCGGCCAAAAACGCAACGGTTTAGCTTTTGTAATGAGCAAATGAAAAGGGAGAATTATTTTTGCTAATTTTGGAATAGGTAACAAAATATTGAAAAATAACAAGTTTGGAGCACAATTTAAATTACAGTTTGTTGTGATTAGACAAATTGTAAAAAAATGGTATTTTTAAAGGAAAAGTGTGATTTGGTAGTAAAGGTAATTTGGTAGTAAAGGTAATTTAGGTAAGATGTTTTGAAGCAATTTTTTCAAATGATCAAATATTGAGGTTAGATAATATTTGCTGTTACCTTACTGCAGTTATAGTAATCGTATCCAACAAAAACACCACTTCCCAAGTTATTGTCAGTAGTGTCATAGACAGGTGATGAACGTGCGGATTAGCATGCAATAAAACAGCAGTGGGCAATAGCTTTTTGGAGCTGCTCATTTTGCCTGCTCTTCCTATTATTTCTGACATGCTCATGTTGTGCTGTGGCACCCATCTTCTTAAGTTTCATTCCAGGTATGCACAGGTTCAGGATTAAGCAGCCTTCTCAAGATCTTACTGAATGGCTCAGAACTTCCCTTTTCTCAAAGACAGCTTTCAGAATAAATCAGGCTACAGTACAAGGATCTCACATTCTCTGTGAGCGTCCACACAAGGATGTGCAGAACCAGCATGTGCTTAATTTGTATGGCACTTAAAAAGGACAACCTTCCGAGCTCCAGATTGATGATTGCCAATCTGAACAACACAATGACCTCCAGAGTTAAGTATGTACTGTAGATCTGCTCATTAGACTGTGATACATTTACATGATTTTCTTCCCAAACATTTTGCTCAGGGTTTTCTGCCACAAAATTCTGAATATCAGCTTTTGAAAACGCTGATACCACAACCTCTCTGAACAGTCTGCCCCAAACAGGAGGCTGTGGCTGACACAAAGAGCTCAGATAACCTCAGTCTGAAAAAAGACACCAGGAGGTGTTGTTCTGTCTGTGGTAGTGTTGGTAGGAGGAGTTAACTGAAAAGGCAGGGATAAATACTCATTCTATGAGAATGAAATGGCAGCAGGATCAAATTGAAATCTATCTGAAATAGAAATTAAAAAAGCAAAGATACAAAGAAAGTCCTATTCTAACAGACCTTACTTACACACTCTGTCCTGCAGAACTCTTTGAAAATCTACAGGACATGATTTAGAGAAGGACCTTTGCCTTTTTCTTCATTGGCACACTGGCATTGACTAACTTGTGATGTAAATTTGTAATGATGTAATGAATATATGATGCAAAAAATATCTTTCATGAAGCTTCTGTGATCTGTTTGCCAGTAATGTTCCA
Organism: Alectoris magna; assembly: GCA_030625065.1. NCBI lineage: Eukaryota > Metazoa > Chordata > Aves > Galliformes > Phasianidae > Alectoris > Alectoris magna. Next base: position 7,806,709 of record CM060576.1, on the reverse strand, counting down.
TGTCACTTTTGAAATGCAAACTCTTCCATTCCATCTGGACAAAGGGGGAATGTTTTATCCCTCACTCATTCTGCCTGGTTCTTCGTTGGATATATCAGCATATATCTTAGATTGGGATTACTGGGGCATCATTAATTATACCTCACACGGATCTGTCAAGGTAATTTAATACATTTATAACACTCATGTTTCCAGAACAAATATGATTTGGGAATGTGATTATCATTAATACATTTTAATAACCATAAGAAATCAACTACATCTTTCAACAGTCCTGCCTGGATATTCCCTCTGCAGAGTGTTTATAGCTTGAACAAAATGAGGGAAACAAACTGACTTTCAAAAAGACTTCCAAAAATATTTTGTGCGTGCTGTGCATATGCATTTTGAAAGCCAGAGAATGAGAGTTTCAGACCTAAGCACAGAAATTCTGATGCTATTTCAAACAAAGTTCAGGATTGATGTGAATAGGGTGACAGGTTTGCTGACACCAATGCGAAAAGGACTCGGGGAACACACCCCGTAAAAAATGTAAGGAGAATGCAATCATTGATGTGATCTATCTGGAAGATTGCAATAGAGGAAGAGGGATGCGAAGGAGCAGTAGCAAAGCAGAGTGCTGCTAAGCTACATGGTTTGCAGGCACAACGCTGTGCTCTCACATATTGTATGTTTTATGGTGGAGGTGCCTGGGGGAAAGGTGAGTCCTTCGGCATATCTAAGTTCCTTCTTGTGCACAAGCTTCCGAGCACATTTCCACAAATAACATTAACATACAGCTGCTGAACGGCAGCTAGAAGTGTGTGTTGTTCTGTTTGCAAAATGCAGATGTGATTAGTGCTAAAAATAACACCTAGCTGAACGATCTGGAAGCTGTGTGTTTCTTTCCATTATTTATCATTCTTTTAGAAACAAAAGAAAGAGTGCAAATAACAACAGAAACAAGAAAAGAGAGCTATATTCCTTGCATTATCTGCAATACAATATTATTTACTAAGCACTTGCAGTCTGTTTTCTGACTTTCTTCCCGTTCCCCTACACGCCCTGTCTGTGTTTCTGAGCGCTTAGTCCAGCTTTCTTCCCTCTGCGCAGTGAATTACCGCCATCTCCTGGCCAAGGGGCGGCTGAGTAACAAAACGCGTCCGCCCCCCGGTGAGCCGCAGCCTCCAGCAGCTGGCAGCTGGGATTTCCCGCAGGGGATCCTCGTGGCTTCGGTGCAGGCCATCCGGGTATGATCGTACATACTATTTATCTGACTGCTCGGGGAACAGAGGGATGCTGAACTCTTCGTAGGTCGGCAGTCCGGTCCGACAGATCCAGACTAAGCTGAGATTGGCACATGGTTCTGTCGTTGGCTTAATGTGTGAGCAGAGACTAAGCAATGGTATGTTCTATAAAAGGAGGACAGTTTAAGCATTCTTTCATTAGGCTGTTACAGATCAGCAATTTGGGTCGTCCCCTTATGTAAAATCTCTAATTCCACATCTACATGCAAGATTTTTTTCCCCCCAAAAGTTGATGCTTCTTCTCAAGAACAAGATTAGGAGCAATATTAATCTTACTTATGTTTATTCATTATCTCCATTTATATTTATAATGAAGTGCCATAGTCTTTTCATCCTCCTCATGTAATCTGCGGGAATTTCAGGATAAAGGGCTTTGTGTTTAATGGTTTTCATGTTCTTGCTTCTTAAAAAGCACGGGGTAATTTATGGGCATTCTTTCACATGCTCAGCAGGCCTCTGCTCATCCCATTAACTATTTCTAGTAAATAAATGATCTTGGAGCATTTTGTTATGCCCTGAAGATGAACATGTTTATATCATGTGTTTTAGCCAAATGTTCCATAATGCAGGAAAAAACAAATGCAGCAGAACAGATGATTTTAAAGAGCCTATCACCAGGAAATTCATTTAGAAGAAATCAAACCTGAACCTGCTAAGATTTTTTTTTACTATTACTAACTTGAATAGCTGAGCAAGATGAATGCAGATTAAGGTTTTGATCTGTCTTTGATATAAAGCCTGACAACAGCAAAGTAGGAATGGCAGCAGACTTAATCATGGCTTTCGCCCACATTCAGCAGACCAGCAGGGCACTCATTTCAGAGACTCATAAGATTATTCTTTTCCCCCTGTGAAATCCTCTTGCTGCTTTCTGGTTCACTGGCAGCATCTAAAGATTTGTTCTGATCTGATGCGGTGCAGCTAACAAAAGAACTCTCTCTGGAGCTCATCAATTATAGAGTTTGCAAAAGATTTCACTTCTAACCTAGTAATTGATCTTTAAACTCACTTCAAAACAACACTTGCCAATCTTGCTGAGCTGGAAGTCAGAGAAAGAAGATTATACTTGTTTTCCTGTTCTGTTCTATAGCACCCTGCTTTTCTCTTGTTCAAAGGTTGAAACCAGTGAAGACAGGGATGATTTTTATCCTGATGGTTTTCATCCTTCAAGCTTACAGTCAAGGCTATACTTTACTAAATTTCTGAACGTTTTGGGGCTCCACAATGTCCTTTCTATGGAAAGAGAAGTCATGGTTGCTATAATCTTTCTACAGGGTCCTTCACTCAGCTTCCCCTCATCTCCCCTCCTCTTCTCTCCTCTCCTCCTCCCTTCACACCCTTCAGCAGTCATTCCCCTCTTCTCCCCCACATATAAAACTGGAGACTCTGATCTGTGTACAAATGACAAATACCACCAGTTTTCTCTCTGCATTTGGTGGAGGCTTCTCTGTCCACAAGCAGAGCTGATGGCACAGGATAGCTGTGTGCTCACTGTACATATTGTCACAACTTCAGCCAAGTTCTCTAAACAGCATTCAGCGGTGGGATAAGTGGGGAGGCCTCAAGTTTCACATTGGAGCAGATGAGAAATGCTTTCATGAAGTGCTGGTTCAGACATGGGGCCCCGAGCTGCAACAGAGAGGCAATGGTGAGTCCCTGGCAAGGGAAATATCCTTAGCTGCCAGCAGCCTTCATCACGAGGTAGTGTCTATGGCTGCATCCATCAGCTGGCACCAGGAAACTCTTCTCTTTGGTACAGCATCTTTGTCCAGATTCCAGAAAGGTACTGAAGTACCTCTGAGTAAGGTTGCCCAACACAGGGAAGCCAGTACAGCAGGTTGTTGCTGCTGGAAGGTGGACAGAGGACAGCCTGCTCCCCACTCGGTGCTGTCCTGTTGTCTTGTACTGATGCACTGAACCTTGCTGGGAGCTGATTCAGCTTGCTAACTGAGCAGGAAGCACACCAGTGAAAGGATAAATGGCTTTCTGCTGATTTAGCACATTGAATAAGCTCCCAGAAAAGTCTGATGAGTGCCAAAGCTGGCACAGAATGGGGCAGGAGCCATACAGCAGGGCCTCTTCTTTTGGCTGTAGCAGCATCTCTCTGTGTACACCATGTACCCTTGCTTTTCGTTAGGCAGCCAACACATTTGACCTTGTGTTTCAGCATACATCAACTACTTTGCCAAGCAGTATCTAGAATCAAATTAAGGGATTTTCAGGGAACCAAATTAAGTGGGCAGAAATCTGTTGGTTTCTGTGTAAGTGTTGTTTAGAGGAATACTAAACAGAGCAAAGGATTTCAGTGGTTCAGGCTGTTGCAGGAAATGCCAAGCTATCCCTTCTACCTCTCATATGTATAGAATGACGATGTTTTATGGTTCTGCAAAAGTTTTTATTGAAAATGTCTTCCATATAAGATAAACGATTGCAAAGAGAATATAAATAAGAACAAAACGGTTATTTTTCTGTCTGGCATATTTTCATCTTTGTTCTATGGCATCTCAAATTAAATCAGACTGCAATATTCACTGCCGAGTTGAAAAAGCTGTATACAGGGTGATCAGAATGCAGGGAACCAAATTCTTTCCCCATGCTGGCTATACTTTCTCTGTTTTCAGCGGGGATACATTTTAGAAAGAATGAGCCAGAAGCTTTTTAAGTCCTCTGTTGGTGGATTCATTTGTTGGTGGGATTAACTGCTGATTAAGGACTGATTCATCAGCATGATTTTAATTTTTACATCAAATAATCATTCTTCAGCTGAATTTGACAGGAAAAAAAAGCATCCTCAGAGGGTGCTGTGAAGTTCTGTCTTATGTTTGTGTTTTTTTTCAATAGGGAAACCAAAGGAAGTCTCAGTCTTCTCTTCAACAGTCCCATGTTCTTCAATATTTTGTGGAAAAGGGGGGAAAAAATCAAGTGATTAAAACATGACGTACCCTTTTAGCCCTGCTCCTTCTGAGACTTTTAACGTTCTCATTTTTTATTACAGGAGCTGATGAACTGTAAGTGATTGGGAAGAGAGAATAGATTGTGCACTTAGCCTTACCATCTAACTTAGTTAATCTTCCAAAAAGCAATTTGTTCTGACTGGTAACTGCAGTGAGTTTAATGGAACACAGGGTTAGAGGGAGAACCTCGAAACAAATGCTGTCTGTCTAAAGGCCAATCAATAACCGAATAGTTTGATGATCCCAAACCTTTGTCACTTTAATGTAATTGGAGTGTATGGAAAAGACATTACATTTCAGCACCCACTAGCATCAACCTCCATTTCTGGTGATAGCACTCTGAATGCATTCAAGTCATCCTGTTGTAATAATGTGAAAGGAGTAGGAGTAGAGATTTGTGCTGTCTTTTAAATCTGTTTTGAGGGATTTTGCAGTTTTACACAGATTGCAGTTTGCTGCGTATATTAGTTTTGGGACACACATGGTACCTCTCAGTATGTTTGAAGATTTTTATGAGCCAGTATGTCTGAAACTAATGAGGCTGAACGTGTTTGAAGCTGGTTGTGGGGAGTCTCTCTAGCAGTCCATCATCTGTGGTTTCTCCAGATGAGCAATTGGGGAAAAAAAATAATATTACTGGGGATATTATGCAATAAATCACATGAATGGCATAATGTGCAAAAAAATATGAACACTGAAACTCATATTTAATAATCACTCTTAATAGCGATCACTCAGTTGTATCGATCAGAAATAGCTTTCTTATATCAATTTCCTGTGATTGCTGGCATGTTTGCTTCTTACTCATACTAATAAGTGGGAAAATTCATTTGGAGGAGGAGACTTCATTTCCTTTGGTTTTCAAAGGTTAGAAACAATTTCACATCTGTATGAGTGCCGCTCAGCTGCAGTAAGCATGAAGCTGGGAGCATCAGTCTAAGGCAGTTACAGCTAACTCACCTGTTTTGCCATACAGTGCCTGTTGAAACTTTTTCCACCCTCGCTACATAGAAAAGCTGAGTTTTATATGTGCATTTGTTTTGGAAAGTTCATTAGTATGTATGTGTATATATAGCTGTATGGATTGGTCTTTTGAATATAATGGATTAGCTTCAATGTCTTACCAACAAGAACAGGCAATTTACCCCAGAAGAGCTAACAGAGAATTTACTTCTTTTCTCACTTCAGGGATTCCAGCTACCCCAGGCAGCACTGAAAACATAGGCTAGAGCTCTTAATGCGTTCTCCTTTCAGCTTTATATACAGGCAGCATAATTGTAAAGAGACATTTAGTATTTCTTTGCTTAACTGCTTTTTTACTTTTAATTCCTCACTCCCTGCCTTCCTGCAAAGTCTGATGATGCAAATTTCAGATTCACATCTAACACAGAATTCATTTGGCAGAATGCATTTGCCATTTTATGGCTTTCCCTGAACATGAATCCAGAAGTATATTTTGAACTGCAATAAGAACTTGCACAATTTTAATCTCTAGCTGGTACTTGGCTATTCTGGGAGAAGATAAGCCTGATGGACTGTGCTGACCACCCCCTGAATGCTATGAGCAAGGTGGCTGGGCCCAGCAGGGAAAGCCTCAGTCTGGAGAAGAGAGGACGCCTGCTCCCTCCTTTGCTGCCTTAACACAGTCGTGTCATTTATTTCTCTTTATTTAAATTCCCCACATAAGTGCGCAGCCTCTGTTATTACTATGGATTGCTAACAGAGCTAGGCTGAAACTGTAGCTTTAATTCTGCTGCTGCTTGGAAATTTGGGAGTTTGCCTGGAACCTTTATCAAGAAGAAGCATACTTAACTGGTATTGTGGTTTTGGAATTCATGGTTACTTGTTAATTCCACCTGCATACCTTCATGTCTGAAAAAATGTCTGTTATTTCACTTGAAGCCAACAGGAGTTTCACTTGCTGCTGCTAAATACTGATATTTCCATGAGATTTCATATATTTTACAATTCTACAAGTATCCACAAATAAAAACTATCTGGTAATGAGGAATGAAGCTAAATATACATAGCTTTTTTTCATCACTCTGACACCAGATTTTGATAGTCGTGGCAGATTCTAGACAGTATTTCTGTTTTGTTTTTATGGGAAAGCAAACCAAACCAAAACAATGAACTAAAGGAAACTCACTTGACAGAGGGATAATCCCAGAGTTACCCAATGGGGAGCATTCTGGGGGATATATGGAAAGGCAGGGAGGAAGAGAAGGCAGTGCAATTTTAAAGGAAGGTTCAGTTGGCAGAGGAAAGCAAGGCTCCTATGAAAAGGATTAGTTTTATGCAGTGTAAGAATGCTTGTTTGCAGGTTCTCTAGATTCTCCAGGAACATTTGGAGGCCTAAACCATAAGGATAATTCCTGTAATATTTAAGACTTATGAGGACTAGTGTACCATGGAATTATTAAGGATTTGTGCTACTATTTCCCAACAACTCTCTTGTTGTAGTTTCATTATGATTGCCTCTGAGCTCACAGCTAATGTTTCTAGAGAATGGAGCAGAAACACTGGGAGATTTTCCACAGCTTGCATATCAAATTGAAAGCCTGACCTCATAAGTCCCACATCTAATTTATTTTTTTTTCATGTGACCAATATTATACATTTACTGATGTTGAATTTTAGTTCCCATTTAATCACATCTGCTGCTCATTCTTCTGAAATTTTTCACCAGTCTTTTTCAGCTATATCTGTATTTTGCCACCCTAAATAACGTTTTGTCATTTGGTTTTTTTACACAAGTCTTTCACCCCTATTCTTCTTTTCAAATCATTGGTGAGCAAGTCCTGGCAGAACCCAACACAGATCCAAGAAGTGCACTGCTGGTAACCCTCATCCTATGTGAAAAATACCACTAGTTTCTCATCTTTCAGGTGATTTTAATGCAGTCATTTCAGTTAGAATTATATCTCACAGAGCTTGTTCTTATTTTCCATCTGTACAGTGGATAAACTGTACTTCCTGCTTTATGGGGACATTGTGAGGGTAAAGATATTTCAAGATTATTGCAAGTTAGTCTAAAAGTACAGTCAGAGGGGAACCAGATACGTGGGGGGCATGAAGGCAGCCCAGAGGTGCCAGGCATGCACATGAAGATCTGGGAGTCCCTTTCAGGTCCGGTAATACAGATAGATCCCCAGTGGAAGATGATTTCCACTGTGAGATCATAATAATCCCACTGAGCTGAGGCAATGACTGGCTGCCTAAGGAGGAGAAATATGTTGGCACATCAGGATTGTTTGTTGTAAGGAGGTGTGAAAACTCCACAGATAATGAACAGTTGGGAAACTTCTGTTTTGAACTTTGTAATTATCTCCTCTTTATAAAAATAAGCTAACCACAGCCATGGTTTAGGCTGCATCTCAGAACCCTAGTGGAATTCTCTAATGGGAAATTTTAATAAATGTGGTCTATAAAGCACTTCTGGCTAATGATATTATACTGGCTCCTCTGATTTATCACCATCTGTTAATTTCTTTAAAAGACAATCAAATTGCCTTTTAAGAAGTTAGTTTGCTTTAAAAGGTAAAAAAAAAAAATACTTCAGATACTTTCCTGATTTCTTCCTCATACGTAAACAAGGTCTGCTGGGTAGCTGTGATTTCTGACGTTCTGTGTACACAGTCAGGAATTCGATCTTTCCGTGAATGTTTGGTCCATGCTGTTTAAAAAACTGAAAATTTTTACTTTAGCATATGCAAATCTGTGCTGGGGTTGTATGTGCTGTGTAGCATCGTGATTCCACTGAATACATGGAAACCACCCTTGATTTACACCAAATAGGCAACAGAAACAAGGCCCAAGGTTTGTTATTTCTTGCAGCAAGGCACAGTAGTTGTTGTACTGGCTGTAAAGTTGTTTTTTATTTCACAAAACTTTAATTAAAAAAAAAAAAAAAACCTGAAAAATAAACCAGAGCTGAGTTGGTGTGGAATCAGAGATAAATGAGGCATCCTTTCCAAATCACTTTCCACACAATGTATTCGTATGATAGCCTCATTAACTTTGGTGCAATAATTTGCAGATAAGTTCCATCCCAGAAAAGCAAGCATTCAAGCACTGCTAGTAATCTGAGTTAGGTTTTTGCACATTAAAATTGCGATAAAGCCATACTAATTATTTTGAATTATCTCGAGATGAAAATACGTCACTCATGTAGGTAATTATGTAAGTAATTTAAACCTGATTAAATAATAATGATTCCTTGCTCATCGCCTTCAAAGTGCTCATAACCAAATTTAATTTTAAGCAGGATCAAGAAAATAATCACTTGATTCAAACATTAATTACTAATTTTAATTCTAATTCATTAAAAAATTGACTTTTCTTTTTTGCAGACTGCAGGGCATTAATTGACATCTTGCAAAATGAGTCATTATTTTGGCATGCAGAAGCATTTTTCAAACAGTGAATCGTGGCTACCAGGGACTGTGAAGGAGCTCCAAGGGAGCTTCCATTTAGAAAATGCAGCCTGCTCAGCAGCACGGCAGTTCCTCTTCTTGTGCCTGAAGGAGTGGCTGTAACACAGCTGTCTGCAGCGCCCAGGGAGCTGCTAACTACCTTTAATTACTGGCAGTAGGGGTGAGCTGGGCATGAACTGACCTAAAGTAAACAGCTTTGCCGAGACAAACTGCTACAGGATAGGAAACAGTTAAAATCGCTTCAGAAGCATAAGAATTGGGAGTTTCATCGTTTCTTTCTAGTCAAATCAGAAATTGATTTATAATCTCAGCAATTCGTTCAGGATAGAGTTTTGGTAGGTGTAGCTTTATTTTTCTGGGTGGGATGGTGGATTGTCTAGCTTGTCTAGGCTAACAGTGCTCCTTTAGGTACTGAGTACAGTGCTCTTCAAAAAAAACGGACAGTTTTGGATTGTGGTTCCCTCTGGGAAAGGACTGCCCTTTGGTAGTAACTGTGAAACCCAATGGCTAAGTGGTCCTATGTGATAGATTACAAAAAGTCACATTAATATGGCGGTAATTTTTCTCACAGTAGATTTTAAGCTCCAGTGGGATTATTATGATCGTTATCTAATGTACAGCACAACCTAAGATTTCACTGCGTGCTCCTTTAGCAATTTCAGTAGCTCATTTGTGGTCTCTCAAATTGTATGCTTTGTAAGATTCAAATGGTCAGAACTGTTCCTAAGGGATTGTAGCAATGGTGTTCTATCAATTCTACGCTTAGGAATGTTTCTTGATGTTCCATCTTCATTTTTACTCTTCCCAGTTTCACCCTTCTTGTTCTTCTCTTCCACAGAGAACTTATTTTAATCAAAGAACTGGACGTAGCTTCTGCTATCCAAACTCAACAGAGCGACAGTTTTAGCAAGGAGTCATTTCTTTTGTGAAGAAAAACCAACAAAAAGGTAATTTTTACTCCTTTTTGCTCCATGCAGAATTATTTCGTACTGATCTTAGAATGCTGTCAGTCTTCAAAACACCTTGGGATAAGGACGAAATAACTAAAAAAACAACCTGAAATATGCAGTACAGCAAACCTAATGTCCAAACGCCATCTTTCTCTGCCTGAATTATTTTATTGACTCTGAGTAGAGACCAGTGTATGAGCTCGATTCCTAGAGTGTTATCCTCTGTTGAAGAAGCAAAAGCGTGATGCATTGGTGGAATTGTCAGTGTAAAACAGCAATCTATGCAAGACAGATAGAACTTTATTTTAATAGAAAGCTATTTTTAAGATGAAAACAATTAAATCACTGAAGAGTATCCCAGCCTTTTATGAGCACAGGGCAACAATAAAAATGTTGTAGAAACACTGAAGATTAAGGCCATATATCATCTGTAGAAAAAACCGTCTAGCCAGTGTAGTGTCCAGGTAGAAACACTGTGAAGAAGAGAAGTATTGTTGTCTTCTTCCCATAATTTCTTCTTGTATATCTGTGCTTACAGCAGATGGGCAGCACCAGCCTGGCGGATTTAAAATCTAGTTCTCCTTGCAGAGGAAATTTGGAAGCAAATGGCCTCTGGCGTGTCCTAGTTTTGGTCTGGTTGGGCCGCAGCTGTCTCCCTGTTGGTGATCACAGCAGCTGGTGAGCCGAGAGCAGACAGCAAGCACAGCACAGTTGGTTGGCAGGCCTTTAGCATTGCCCTTTGGCATTTTCAGCAGCAGCAACATGCCTCCTGATGAGCCACTGTTACAGGTAGCTTTTCCTTCACATCACTCTGTGCTAGCCATAGATGCAGCTAGAACTGGTACTACTATTAGAAGTTCTAATTCTGAAGCTTCTCTGTTGGTATTTGCTCTTTGTTTGAGACAGGTTATGAATCCAAGCTACTCAACGTGCTGCTAAGACTTGTAAGGCAAAGAACTGGCAGAGTCACAGTCCCTGCCTCTCTGTCCCTGCTGAACAGTAACATGAAAAAAATGCAGACATCTTAATTGATTTCCAGTGAGCAAGCAGTTAATTCCTTCTCCAGTGACTAGCTGGTTGCCCAGGTGAATAGGATTGAATGAGAAAGCAGGCTGTAGGGTAAACTGGTCAAATTCACCAGGGAAAAGAACAGGAAATTCATAAAAACTGGTGCCAGTAAAGTGGGAAATGTAGATGAAAGAAACAGAGAGAGCTCTTATGTTGAGGAACATTGGGCTAAGAATCTTAACGCAGATCTGTAAGATTACTTCAGAGTAAGATTAATTCTGTCTGTGATCCATACTAAGCTGTTTCTTAACTTGAATTCCTAATGCCTGTTTATTTTTCTGATTTTCCTTTTCTTCCTATGTAAGCTTTTTTTTGTAAAACAAGCTATGAAACATAATACTTCTCTAAAAACTGGAGGAGTGACCACACACCTCTGCATAACCTGTCAGGGAAATAGGGGAGGTCTGTACCGACTTCCTCATTCTTTGATATCTGTCATTTTTCTCCAGCTTAAAATACTGCTTGGACAGTAGCTCATTATTTATTGCTTCTATCTTTGGCATGATTACATAGTTTGCTTCTCTTTGGTTTCTGTTCCAGTGTCATATATTTTCTTGCAAGTGCAACGGAAATAAAACCGCTGTAAAACACCAATGTTAAATACGAGAATCTTGTCCTGGCCTCCTAACATTCAGGCTACTAGACTTCAGAATGTAAGAAATTTGCTAATGCAAATAACAGGACAAAACAACTTTATTTTCCACCACAAAGGATGTGCAGGATACAACAGGTTTTGAATTTCTTGTTTGACAATGTTTCTCGCTATGAAGAGAGGGAAACCCAAATGATTGTATGTTGATCGGAACCATGAGTGAGGGGACTGAACTCTTATGTTATCCTCTTTTTTTATTGAAAAGCTATTGAATCCTTTCAGACGTGCATATTTAATTTCCTCAGTAAGTCTGCCAGTGAGTAGAATGCCTGCCTAAATGCAAGTCCCTGGATAGACTGGAAAATGACAAGAGTTCCCATGCTAGAGATAGCAGAGAGCACTGGCAATCTAAGTAGATCAGAGGCAGAAGGCATTTAGGAGTAAAATAAGTTGGTTTGTGAAGTCTGGCTGGCTGTCCAGAATTTCCTCTTACCATGCATTTAATGCCATACAGACACCATGGAAATAAATAATATATTCTGTCACCAGTTTTGTTGTTCTGATTGCAAATTTGAGTTTAATACTCAGAGGGAAGACTCAGGGTTGTTCTTATAGTCAAAGGAAATTTTACATTCTCATTTGTGGGGATCAGTGGCAGCAATGCATTTTCTTGGCTCCAGTTTTTATCTCTTTTCTTTCAGAGGAAGGGAAGGAAACCTAGTTCTTTGCTCCACGACCTACAAAGACACAATCACAGAATTGTTCAGGTTGGAAAAGACCTTAAAGATCATTGAGACCAACCATGACCTAACCGTACTATCCTAACAGCCCTCCGCTATATCATGTCCCTGAGCACCACATCCAAACGTTTTGTAAACACATTCAGGGATGGTGACTCAACCACCTCCCTGGGGAGCCCATTCCAGTGCTTAACAACTCTTTCTGTAAAGAAGTTTTTCCTGATAACCAACCTAAACCTACCCTGGCACAACTTGAGGCCCCTCGTCCTGTCGCCAGTGAGAAGAGACCAACCCTGCTCTCGCTGTGAGCACCTTTCAGATATTGGAAGAGAGCAATAAGGTCTCCCCTCAGCCTCCTCCTCCCCAGACTAAACAGCTCCAGTTCCAATGCAGACACAATGCAGTTCACACACAGCAGGAAAGAGCTTTTTTAATTGTCCCGTGTCCCATAAAACAAAATGGACAGTTTTCCATTTACTTTCTCACTCTTTGAGAAGTCCAAAAGGTTCTGCTTAAACAGCAATAACCCAAGTAATTTTAAAAACCCAACAGAAATGTCCCTCATTTAGCTATCTTTCAACCTTCCAAACCCAAAAGGAGTGCTCGGATCCTCTCTGATAGAAGATCCATCATTGTGACCATCCATGGCCATCATTAAGATATTTCAACTCTGATGGAGCATAAAATATACCAAACACACACAGAGGAGTAATACTAAAATGACAACATGGATTTGACAATACAACACAAAAAGTTGAACAAATTATATTAAGACTTTTATCTTAATGCAGGATACATGTGTTTAGTTAAAAATACAGAACGTGAAGAAAAATATAACACTATTAGTATACTAAAATCCCTCAAACATAATTGGAAAACAACTCTAAAATATTCTGTACATTTTTTCTCTTTACAAAACATTTGAAAATGCCAGTCCTATAAACTGGTATAAAAATATCATCTCTGGAACACTTTCCTAAAACGGTGTAAAGGTGTGTTTTATGCATGAGCATACTGTACAACTTGTGGCATTGCAGCATTGCTCTCCCTGCCTAGATGAGGTAATTGATCTGAGGTGCAAAATGAGCTGTAAATGCAGGAATGCTATAGCAATCTTATTCGTGCTCTTATAGTTGCTCACCAGTTTACTTTCGAAAGCCTTTTAAATCTGGTCTACTCTATGGTCAGAGTAGTGCAGCCATTCCTGTGCTTTGTGAGAAGTGTAAAAATCAAAGGTCTTTCAAAAGTCCTTTGTCATCTCCAAGGACTTACGTGTTCTACGGCATTGGGTTAGTGCAGCGATTTTCATTTTCCAGACAAGTCTTAGCTCATCTAGAAACATCTGTGAAACGCTGATTATGAGAAGCAAACCTAAGAGGTTTCTATGTGCATCCTTACATTCTTTATCTTTTTTTTTTTCTATCTAGCTCTCTGATTCTACTGTATGTATGTACAACATTGTCACTTTTCAAACCAGTTTGCACTTCTTCTTTGACTCTTCACAATGCCAATGACAACAGTTAGTTACCTGGTTGCCTCCCCAAACAGGAGAAAAGTGAATTGCTCAGTAGAGCAAAAGAAATTGGGCACAGTGAGGCAGAGCACTCAAACCCATGTCTTAAGGATTTCTTTTGTTTCCATTAAACAGAAAGCATCTTCTAGTGATGGGGCCTAGCAATGCTGTGACAGCACCGTCAAAACTGCTATTGCACCATGTTGTTTAATAGGGAAAAATGGATTCATGCCTAGAGCGGGATGGGACCCCAGTGGTATGACAGTGGTACTCATCAAATCCAGGGTTCTCACTCTACACAGAAAGAAAAATTTGCTGTTGAAAAGCCTTTCTTCCCCATTAAGGTTAATAACTCCTGAGCATTTATCTCAGTTATTTGAACTTATATTCTATCACTGCAGTGCTACACAATACTAATTTTATATACAAATTGTACTGGATTAATTTCATTAATCTCGGATACCTCATCAGTTAGCCTACGCACTATGCTTTTGTGAAGAAGCTGAGGTCATAAGCTGTTCATTGTTCTTTTTTTGCCCTTCTACAACTCAGTAATGGCCAAATGCTTACGAGCTGCACCTGGTACTTACAATGCCATGTATTATGGCTGGGGTTGTACTGTATGTGCTATTAAGGAAGTAGGAGAGTTTCAAATTATTTTGAAATAGATTTGAAATTCTTATTGTCATCAACTGTTGTTTCGTATCTTCAAATCACTTTAAAACCATAAAATAATTAGGGCTCAGAATATTCCGAATTCTGGATAAGTGAGCTCTCTAGTAATATTTACTGATAAGAAAATGTGACAGAGATGAAGCGATTTGCCAGAGCCCAGCTTGAGGTGCATTTTTGTTTTTCAGCCTTTCTTTATTTTGAAAGGAAATGCAAGACGCTTGTCTGAACCTATGGCTTCTTATCTATAAATCCTAGTAATTCAGTCGTAAATGAATAATGGAATATGAACATGTGTAATGCTGAAAGATATCTAGACCTTGTTTTGAAAAACAACTTTTTGCTTCATGGACAAAATGGGGCAGAGCAGGAACCATTTCCATCTTCTGTCATAGACAAATACAGCTCGTGCAGCCAAACACAGTTGCATTGGGAAAGACCTTCTTGACTCCCCTGTTAGTGTAGGCACTGCTGCTTACAGTTCTTTATGAGCTTTATAAGCAACTTTGTAAAAGTGGTGGGGCTTTCTTTTGCTTTATGTTGTTTTGTTGTTGTTGCTTTGTTTGTTTTGTTGTTTTTATGGGGCTTTTTTTGTCAGCGCCTGATAAGAAGAAAAGTTTTTCTAAGGTTCAGAACAATTTTCAGCCAATAGTTATCTCTAATTGCTTGCACTCCTTCCTCTCCTTGTGGCTGTATTGATTAGATTATATTGCCTTTTCTTATGATTACCTTCTTGTAAAGGCATCAGATACAGCTACGTCTTAGCCTAAAAAATCGAGTTCCTGTGGTCGTATCTTGCAGAATGTTACCCACTTTACTGGTGGCATTTCAGGGCTTTCTCATCTAGCTACTGCAGCGTCACTTAACAGTTTGGTGTCTGCAGCTGTACACAGCTGTCTGTCAGGAGCCCATCAGGCCCTTGCACAGTGGCTTGAGTAGTTCTCCTCAACAGGAAATCTGTCTTGGGGTGCAGCTGAGCTTTTATGACTATCAGATCAAATCTGAGTCACCTTGTGACAAACTCTGCAACCGGGCTCTTTTTGTTATCAATTAACAAGAAATACAGCAAAATACTTCAAATTTCAACCGCATGAGCTACTGTTTGTACTGTAACATCCCATTCAAACTTCTCTTCCAAGTCTTCTAGGGATTTTTTTGTGCGTATCCCGAACCTTCTCTAGATTAGTGCTTCTCAACTTCACATCAATCCCAGGCTCATACTACCTGTGCTTCAGTGATTCATGAAAAAGTTAAGCCTATTCAGTTGCCAGACTGATATATAAGAAATTCCACTTGCAACTGACACCCAACCCCCACTTTCTTTTCGGTCTTTCTTTCCTTCTTTCCTTTAGCCAACTGCTTACACACCTCATAATCATGCTGTGAGTTTCCATTTTCTCCATCTCAATCTAGTTTTCCACATGGCAGCATATCAGGTGCTCCAGATCTCTGAAATGCCTACTTGCTTGGTTGTGGCAAACCTGATTTATTCTTTGCTTTTAGCCACAGAAATTCTGCAAACCTAATCCACTCTTCTAACTCGCAGGTCCTTTTTTGCACTGCCTTCTTTTTTCCCCACTTGAATCCTTTTTTTCCAGCTCTAAATTCCCACATTGCAATTTTACATCATCAAAACAAGTTTTCTTTTCTACTTTAATATGAAGTCTGCAGTGAAACCACATCTGTAGCCCACACTGCACAAGCAGGAAGAGTTGAGCATTACACTGCCTGCTCAAGCTGATATTGAAAGCAACTTTTCCCTTATAGGTTGAACTTCTGACCCCTCGTAGCTCCATACAAATATCAGATGGAACTGAAACCATTAAACAAAACTTAAAGCACTAAAGAAACAAGGGGTACGTGACAGAAAAATAAGATCGTATCCTCATGATTTATAATATAAATCAGCTTTTAATAAGAAAAATGCTATTGTTTTCAATGAGAATAACATGTACATTTCGACGTAAAACAGTGCACAGAGTAAATGCCCTTAGATGCTCTTCTGTGCATCTTTAATGTCTACAATGACTGCATAAAAGAGGGCAACGATCCTCACCAGGCTATATAAACTGCTGCAGTTCTGCTGCACAGAACTGATGTAGACAAAGAGAGGATCTGAGTTTGTAAGTAAGTGTTCTTTTTACATTTGGGTGTTTCTACAGTTCTCATTTTGATTAACACTAAGAAACATCCATTTCTTCTTCAAATAGCAAATGGTGAGAATAACTCTTGCAAAATGGAAAGGGGAAAAAAAATGGAAAAAAGAGAGAAAGTGCGTTAAAATAATGCTTTGCTCATCTTACTGCAGTGCAGAATGGCTACTCTCGTGGAAGTCCCCTCTATCTGACAGCTGACTGATACTGGGCTGCCCTGGTTCCCTGCAACAGGTTACTGTAGGTCAGAGGAAAAATTAAAAGAGAAATTAAACAGATGTTCCTTATCCAAAATTACTGCAGTCTGCGAGGCAAGAAAAAAATACTTCAAAAATTCAGAGGCGAGACTGAGAATTTGCATCCTCAAACTTGGCCTCAGCTGTTTTGTGTTGGTGTATAGATTAGAAAATGTGAAAGAACTTCATATCCACCTTGAAAGACTCTTAATTTTAAGACTTCAATTGGTTGGGTTTTGTTAATAAATTTAAGCCAGCTGAAAAACAAACAATCCCACAAATAAAAAATCCCAAACCTTTATTTTCTAGAATATACATCACTGCAGAGCGCTTCTGGGTGTCGTAACAATTAACTCTTTAAAATGAGACTGTGGAGGAACAAAGGAATGGTGAATATGCTGTACGCTGTCCTACTGACGCTTGCTACAACTGAAATTGGTTACGGGTGGGTGGTCATATTAAGGCACTCACTCTAAAATATCCCTGTGTCTGTCCTGAGACTGCTGCCGTGTTTCATGAGTTTCAGCCAGTAATTTGGAAGAAATTACTGTGCTTAGGATAATACTGACAGGATGGAAAACAATGTTTCAAACAATAAAGTACATTATATACATGATTCCTTTTTTTTTTTTTTTTCTTTTAACTTAAAAGCATCCCTAATACATCTTAATAACTGTATTAAAGACTACTTAAATATCGAACCATTTTAAATAATGTAGATTTCTTTTCAGTAAACTGGGAGTAGCTGTGTAACTGCCAGCATATTGGTCCCATTTTAAACAATATAGTTTTTATTTAAATCTTGTATATATAATAACATGATCCAAAACACATATTCCACTCCACATAAATAAGTATAGTCCTTCTGACCGGGCTTTTAAAACTACATCTGTTCAAATAATCAGATTCTAAGACTGTATTTTTCCTTTGCAAAGTTTGTTTTAAAATCTTCCACTCCAATCTCTCCCCTTAATTATGACTGCATTTCCAGAGTACAGAATAGGGCATTAGTAAAAAGAGTTAATCCCAAACCTGAAGGCTACAGTAAGTAAAATGAAGTAATGGTAAGAAGTATTATGGAATGCATACTCTGCAGCATAGAGAGATTGGTTCTCACTGGGCTGAAGTGGAAAATGACTCCAGAAGCAATTCTTTATGCTCGCATCTGAATAAACCGTTGATTGTGCTATTTGTTGATCCAAAGTGCAGGTCAGTACATTAAAAAGTGGTGTTTATGAAGCTACTGTTCAAGGCCACTGACCAAAGTTATGCTGGCAATTAAATGGATGCCAGATACAGTACAGGGAGAGACAGAGCTGTCATTCTGGGTTTTCTTAACCAACCCAAATCTTGAAGTCCACGGCTTTTAAGTGGCAGCACAAACGTTATCAGTAAAACTGCACTTTCTTGCTGCATAACTGTCACTGTTCCAGGCATCTACCACATGGCAGTAACACCCATCTTAGTTCTGTGGTGTTTGTTTCAAGAATTTCTTCAAGAGGTCAGAGAAGTACAAGGATCCCTGCACGTGCTGCAGGGCTTCAGAGGCAGATTCCCGGTGCCTGGGGCCAGCAGGTTCATCTCCTGCAAAGGCAGAGTCTCCTCCTCTCTGGTTTCAGTGCCATAGCGTTGGTTAGCATGGGTCCTCAGACAGGGCTGCTCGTTGGTGCGTGTTTTAGTTGTGCCACGACGTAGGTGCCTCTGTCACGTTTATAAATCCCCATCTGTAGGTGGCTGGCACAGCCTGTAGAGTCTTTAAGGCAGATTAAGAGTCATTGTTAAATGGAGACATTATAAAAAGAGATATGATTAAACGTCATAAGAAAGATAACAAAGTTACTGGCATAGTATATAAAAGCTAGCTTCTCCTTTGTCATTCTGCAAGCCTTAGGTGCAACCCGATAGCAAGAGTGCCACTATTTTTATTTTTCATAATCGGAAATATAAAAGTGCCTCTAGTTTTATTAACTCTATTTATTAACTAAAAATATTTATAATCTTGTTTAAATATTATTTGAAACACTGTATCACTCCTTTTTAACTTCAGCCCAATTTGGCTCTTCAGCAACCCTTTTCTTGGCTTTTTCTGTTGTATTTAAACACAGTGCAGTAAATGGGTCTTTAACAACTTCTCTTTCAAGACTGCTATTACAGAGCTTGACAAACTGAATGCTAGGAAACGTGTACTGAGAATTAACAATTCACTAGGTCTCCCTTTAACTTTGCTCCCTTTTATTTCAAATTACGAGAATAGAACCCAGGAGGGACACACGTATCTGAACTTCATTACCCTGAAATAATCCGAGCGAATAGTCCTGGAATTTAAAGTGTATGCCAAAGCAGAGAAACATCTCCTATTTGCTGTTAAAGCTGTTCGTTTTTATACACAGCATGTTGTTATCGTCATAGAAATGGAACCGAAGTAATGCAGGTCATTAACAAGGCACAGTAACCACACTGCTAGAACGCTGATGCATGGCACTGGGGATGTGGCACAGGAGCCAACGCAGACTATTTTCTTAATTCTTTCTCAAAAGAACAATTGCAACAGAAAGACGAGGTTGCAAACACCAAATAGTTTTCACTTTAAGGGCTCTGAGAAAAGGAACCAAAGCCACGCTGTTACAGTAACATCTCATCACAGTCTCTAAAGGTTAAAACAATTTCCCAGAAGTATTTTGAGGAGCAGACGGCTCCATCTGAAGGGATGGATTTGCCATTCAGGAATTTTTCTCTCTCAGCATTCCACAGATGGCAGTCAATCGCCAGCAGTATCAGCTCATAGCAATGGTCTGAAAAAGACCCTTCTTTTTCTTCAGTGCTGTTTTTCTTTGTGGTTTTTTTTTTCGAAAATGCAGAAACATTTGAAGTTAATGATATGCAAATTGGAACAGGCTGAGCTTATTAAGCTACACCGCGCTTAATTTAGTACAGTAAGAAAGGAGAACACGGTCTTTTTTTCCTGCTATTACTACGAAGGAGATCTTTGGTTCCAACAGGATCTGCACAATTGTTACGGAAAGACAAAACAAGCATTTCAGATAACATGCATAATACATAATAACCTACCGAGGTGCACACTGCGGCATTTGGTCCATCACTTTCAGATTCTTGGCAGAGATTTCAACCCTTGGTCCCTAAAGAAACAAAGAATTTGTGGTACTGATGATATTGATAAAGCGTCTGATCCTTAGGGGAAAACAGCGTAATAGGAGTATGTTTTCTGTCTGAGAATCCATTTAGAAAAGTTGGAATCTATTGGTGGATACATTAGTCATCTGTGTTTACTGAAGAGATAAAATTAATCCCAAAGCACTTTACAAGCGCTGCTGTCTACCACCAGGGAGTTTGTACAGTTTAACACTGATTGAGACTTTTGATTTTTGTACACGCAGAAATTGTCTTAAGTATCCTAGCTAGTCTCTACTTTCTAACCATCAAGGCACATGCTTTAAATAATGCATACTGAGGCAGATAATTGCTGTAAATGGCTGTACATGCAAAAGTTAATTTCTTGTGTCAAAAATGTGTAGCTGTTCAGACACTGATAACAGATTGGCTATATGAGTTCATAGTGAACAAAATACAACACCATGCTGAAATAAATAGGTGTTTTTACTATTACTGGAATGTTACTGGAATAAAGGCAGTGGCTTGCAGTAGACACGCAGGTCCTAATACTTACTTGTTTTCTCATGATGTCTGTAGCTTGCATGATACACTTGGGTAAAAGTCCATGACTTCGAGCCAGTATGGCTGCTTGCTCCAGGGACACGCTTAATGTACTTCTGAACATGGGAACAAGTGATACTAAATCATTGATCATACTTAAAAACACATATAGAGGCGAGTATAGGACACTTATTTATTAAGTATGGATTCTATTAGCTAGCTTTTTTGTATCTGTTACTTAGCTTTTTCCACTTAGAAAACCATAACATGAGCTTTAGTCCTGTATTTTCAGTCTCTTTATATTTGGTTCCTGCAATTGTTCAAGTCTCCAGCAGAGTTACGACGAGGCTACGTTTCACTGCTCTTCTGCACTAATTTCTGCAAGGTTATGGAGTGTGTCCAGAGAAGGGCAATGAAGCTGTGAAGGGTCTGGAGCACAAGTCTTATGAGGAGCAGCTGAGGGAACTGGGAATGTACAGTCTAGAGAACAGGCAGCTCAGGGGAGACCTTGTAGCTCTACAACTACCCAAAAGGAGGTTGTGGCAAAGTGGGGGTCAGCCTCTTCTCCCATGTAACAGCAGTAGGACTAAAGGGAATGGCCTCAAGTTGCACCAGGGGTGACTGAGGTTGGACGTTAGGAAAAATTTCTTCTCTGAAAGAGTGGTCAGGCACTGGTACAGGCTGCAGTGGTCAGGCTGCCCAGGGAGGTGGTGAAGCCACTGTCCCTGGAGGTGTTCAAGGAGTGTTTAGATGTTGTACTAAGGGACATGGCTTAGTGGGGAGATACTGGTGGTAGGGTGGACAGTTGGTCTGGGTGATGTTGGAGATCTTTTCCGACCTTGGTGATTCTATGATTCTGTGACATTCACAGATACGCCTTTTATTTTTTCACTTGAAGAATGGGGGTGAGTTTAGAACCAATGTTTGCAAACTCCAAGATCATAAAGCTTATTCTGGGCAACTTCTTACATTTGTAGTATGTGATTGAAGGCAGTGTTGACTAAAGTTATATGCAGTGAACTCATTTAGTGAATTGCATTGGTTGATGCACTAAAACAAAGTTTATGTGTCAGAACTAATTATTAACAGAACTATTTAAAGTCTCAGCCTACATAAAATATTTACATCCTTATTGTAGTCCCTTAACATCTACCTTGCTATTGGTTTAAACTGAATCAAATATATTGTTCAGATCTCCAGAAAAGGCCAAAATCTGCACTGCAACACTAACACTTGTGTTTTTGAAATCTCACCTCTGCATCCCAGTGCCGCACATGGTGATCTGACAGGCTCCAAGTCTGTAACAGAGCTCAGAGGATATAGGTAGCAGGCCAGCTCCTGATGTGTTACTGCTAGAGTATCCTGATGGGGTGGGTTTTGTGTTAATGAAGGACTTCATCAGCCTGCAAAGCTCATCCATTGCATTAATGGGGCGAATGAGCTGAACAAAGCAACAAGAATAACAAAAACATTAGTGGCACATGTACTCTTTCAGTTGTAAATTTACAGTTATTTATCCTGTCTCCAAACATACTGTCTTTAATCTACACAAGTGACTGCTGCACAATAATGAATATTTGAAAGTGCAAAAATACAAGCTATGACTTGGGTGTGGGGCAATTTTTGCAATTTACAGTGTACATTACAGTGATAAAGGTGGTCTGATTTGTTTTCACTGCAGTAGTACTAACTGCCTTACGTGCAAATATTCCCATGTTGCCTGCCCCAGTTTGACTGCCTCTAGCTGAGATGCTGGGAAGCACCATGGTCCTGGTGTTTCCTTCTATTATTGTGAATAACGTTTAACTTCTAAAGTGAATGTTTGTTTGTTTTCATCCACGAGAGAGAAGAATGAATTCATTCATTCTGACATCAGATACCCCATTTAGAAGGAGACCATCAGGGCAATATGAAGTCTTACTGGTGCCTAAGTTAAAGGGTTTGGGTTAACTCCAGTTACCCACGCTTCTCTTCAAACAAAAGCCCCAGAGAAATTCACGGCATTTCTTCAGGGCAGGGAATTCTTTTAAATTATATTTGGGTTTGTACAGGCCTGCTTTATGGCTATCACAAGACTGAGGTTTAAGAGACCAACTGATGTAAAAATAAAACCAATAACAAAATAACAATACCTGGTCAATCTTCACTGCGGTAGTATTAGAATCAGTGGGCAAGTTTGACCTCTCTAGATAAAATGTCCTGCAAAAAGACCAGCAAGAACTACACTAGTCAGCAAGTCTCATTTCAAGCATGTATGTGTACTTATGTAAAACTTCTGAAAGGACTATGAGAGAAGTCTTGTACTTCAAGATGTGCTTTCTTACTGATGCATTTTGTTGCCAAAACTTGCATGGTCTGTACTGAAATATTCCTGAAACACTTTATTAATTTTAGCTCTGCTCAAACTTCCGAAGTCAGATCAGACAGGAATCTCATCCTGTACAGTGCAGTGCTTCAGAACAAGCTTAGCTGTGGGAAGAAAATTAATGGGTTTCTCATGCAATGAGGATCTCCAAGAATCGTAGAGGAAATCAACAGGAGTGGGATTTTTTTTCACCGGTTTTAATGTCTTTAGCAATGAGCACTCTTTTCAACATATTTTAAGGTAAAGGAGAAGTGTGAAATACCTGAGTTTACGGTAGTATTGCTGCACTTTTTCAAGAGAGAGACCATTGATTTGCTGTGGAAGTTCTTCTAGAGATAAGCCAGCTGGTTGTGATTGCCCCTCCACACTCTCTAGAGCTAAAAGAGAAAACATTTTATTATATTTTACATTTAAATAATAACATTTTAGTAAGTTTTTACTTACTTATCTCTACATTATTTCAGTGCTTTGCAAATGACTGTTGGATCACATCAAGGCTGATTACTGCCCATTAATATAATTTTGGTGTGAATGTTTGCTTATCTAGTCAATATTCCTTCATTTCTAGCTTGGATGATTCTGTCACAGTACATGCTTCTAAAAAGACTTGCCTATAGCTTGGGAGCAGCTCCTGGTACCATGCTGGATCAGATTGTCCTTGTATAGCCCAGTATGTCTTTACGACCTGAAGCTTTAGAGGAAGGCATTAAAAAAGCCCCAAGCAGGCATATCATGTTCTCTTATGAGAATGTGAATTATGAGAATCTTATTCAGATCTCTAACACTCCCTAGGAGAGTCCCAGAATAGAACCACCTGCATCTTAGATATATCTGTTGTTTTCAGCTCCATTATGTTAAGAGTTTGATGATCATTCTTTATTTTGAATCTTTCGCAATCATCAGTTAACTTATTTTTCTAAGAAAGCTTTTTATAGACACCTTTTGTAAATAGCACCGTGTGTAGTTTCAAGCTTCCTCCATTCTGAAACCGAGAAGGCAGTTTGGAGAAGTAGTAGCTGTCAAGATAAAAGATAACCTTCAAGGCCTGACGACTTCCTTCGATGTGGTAGAAGACATGAGTATCTGCAGAAATAAGCATAAAGATAAAACAGTTGCTGCATTACCGCAGTGGGAGAAATTTGTAACCATTGCTGCCTGAGTTTGTTAGATCATCTATTGACATTTCATATCTCCACCATCAAATTAATAAGGGAGAGGCTTTATTGAGAGAAAATAAGTTCTGAAATATCATGCTAGCTGCATCTTCTAAAGCATAGTAATACAACAAACATGGCTAATAATCAAAATCCAGTCTTGTTTCTTGGCTTCCTGTAGTCAGTAAACATGGGAAGGGAGTTAGTAGGGTGACAGAAGACGTGAGCTAGCGAGGGACTCCTTACACTGTTGGTAGTGAGGTGAATTACAAACATCTGTAAAAATCACACAGGTAAGGTGCTGTGGCACAGACCATGGCTCCAAATCACTGAGCATGCTGCTTAATACTCTCCAGGCCTGACATGGTCTGTTAGATTTATAATCACGGAGGATAGCAATCCATAAAACAAACAAGAAAAAAAGAGTTTAAAAGAAATTGAGTGGACTCACTTGCTACAAGACTTTCATCCAGCTGCTTGAAATAGAAGGCAACTTTGTCCAGTTCTGTCAGAGTGACCTGGATGTCTTCCAGCATGGTGCGCTCCTCCTTCTGTAGGGCAAAGAACCAGGTATAAATAGGTGACTGTCTGCCAGGAAGAGATTGATAACAGGACAGTATAGTTTAGTTGCTGCTGGCGTGCTTTGGTTCAGGAGACGTAGTGCAGAATACAGAGATTTCCACGAACTCCCCACCAAGTAATTAATTACTGATGACTTTTTAACTTTGTGGTACAAAGACAGCTGCCCTTTGCTTAGATGTCATTTGACATAATTCACAGAGAGTGAAGAGGTTTAAAGACTGAATTGTTTTAAAGGGGTCTATTTTTCCAAACTCATATCTCATATCTACAAATATAAGAAGAGCTTATTGGTTACTGTGAAATAAATATCCATACATTCCATGCAATGTAGAAGAATAATACAGTTGCATGTGGTTTGGATTATTTTTAAAAAGCACACTCAACATATTATGTTTGCAATGTTCAAAACTTCTCTGTAAACTAATAATATTTTGTCTTTCTTATCCTCCCTTTTTCTTAACATTTTTAGTTATTGTAGCTTGTCTGCTATAGATGCACCTGCTCTGCCTTGGACATGGTGCTTGTAGTTTAAGCTCAAATCACAGCACAATGGAAGTGTGTCAGAGAGACTTCAGTCTGTCTAGTCGGCAGAAGTGGTCAGTGCGAACACAACTCCAGATTTTCCTGTTTGGAACTCCAGACTAAACATTCCCAACTTTTCTGCCTACTTGTTGATATGCATCATTCCACCAGAAGAGGGCAGGCCACCCATGCCTCATCAACAGCTGAGCAGTAAACCCTCCCTAAATGTTACATCACCACTCCAAACATAAAGACAGCCTGATTCCAAAAGACTCTGTTTGGTGTAGCAATGAGTCCAGTATTTGTGAGGAGACAGAAATAATGGGATTTGGAAAATACTGGGACGTGGTTGTCAGAGTGGGGGTCTCCTGAGGTTGCTGTCATCAGTCTCAACACTGCCAGTGTGGAGGACGCTGGCTGTGCTGTGAGTGGCAGAGAAGCATACATGCAAATGTGAACAGACCCCAGGGTGCCACAACTCTTCATCTTACCACAGCAGGGGAGAGCAGGGACTGGTAGTTTAATAAAACACCAGTGGCTGCTATCTGTTCCAGCCATTTTCTGCTGGCGTCTCTGCTGCTCTCTTCGTACTCCCCGTTGTTGTTGTATCGATAGTTGAGAGCAGCCAGTAGCTGCTCTGAAAAGGTGCAAATAGCAGCCACAAGAGATTGGCAGAAGATGGAATCTCGCCTCAGCTGTAGCTCAGTATCTGCAAGAGAAGGAGAGAGACACACAAAGAAGTCATGAGAATACTTGTCTTTTATCTCACTGCCAAAGAGGCAGCTTCTATGTATGTGTGAGATATTTAGCTTCTGCTGTAGCTTTACGCAGTTGTAACAGATAACATCTTCTTGCTGTGTGACCTGGGTGTAGAAATAAAAACAGCACTGCTGAGAAAATTTTGCCAAAAATTTTCTAGGCCACTTGACTCTTTGTTTTACGTCTGCCATCTGCATGCTCTTTCTTCTGGGAAGAGCTCTTACTCCTTCGTGCCGTATCTGGACTGATTCCCTTCTTTTTATGCTTAAAGAAGCAAGAGAATTCATGAAGGAGGATCTCTGCCACTGCTTCTCTTCTGGGCTATTAGAGAGTCATCTTCCCCTCATCTATCTGTATTTCACGGGCTTCCCATATGCTTTATGCTTTAACTGCCCTGCTCATAGGGTACCAGTTGGTTTCTGTTTTTTGGGAGGATTTTGCTTCCAGTCCGGCTGCCAGGCAGCCACATTCTGGTCCAGGCAACCTGGTCACATTTAAGGGATTGCAGGCCAAGGAGGAACATGAATAAGTGAGGAGCTCCTTCCCAGGCACCCTGGGCTCCTCCAACAGTACAGCAGTCTGTCATTGCCAAGGCAGTGTTCCACAGAGAAAGAAGCTGAGGACACCATTCAGAGGCTTTGAAGATCTGGGTAATTCTGTGAAGCACTGAGCACAGTATACTAACTGATACACTCCAGACACAGGGCTATATCTTCAATTTAAAGGCAGCCAGTCCTTCCAGCAGTACACCTCTGTACTTCCAAAGTAAGGCAAAGAGAGCATAGAAACCTCTGTCCTCAGAGCTAGGGAAAAGCCAGTTTCCACAAAGCTGGCATAACCTCTTTGGTGCCATCTGCTCCTCCATTCTTTCCGGAGGATATTAGGGAACATGCTGCAGGAGATAGGGCAGGGGCAGAAACTTAGGAAATCATTACATCTGTTGGCATTAAAAAAACAGCCTTTACGGATGCTAAGCTGACACTGCAGGCAGGTTTTGACAGACTCATGGACCAGCCCTGGCAGGAACAGAGGCGACAGAGCCATACGAATTTACCATTTTCATTCCATGAAGACTTGAGAATCTAGCTGGCACTGCGAATTAATGACATCCTATTTCAGTCACGTATTACCTCATTTGCAAACAAAAATACACCAAGTACAAGTTTCAATCGCAAAAGGAGACTACACATTTACTCCTGGGAAAGGCCTGTCATTTGATCTGCAAGTACAAAGTTTAGTGCATGGTAACAGATAACAATATCCATTCACAGTGTATTTATGTGCTGTCTCCACATTTAGGCTTTTAGTCTGCTCCTAGCTATGATTTCAGTACATGAAATCCTAAATCCCTAACTTGCCTGCTCTGTTTGGAAAGATGTCAGTGTCTGTGTTCTCACAGAAGGTTGTGCAACACGTCTCATTTTTGCTGCATGTTTTCACCACAGAAGGAAACAGTGAAGGCCATCTGGGAGTGAGGGTTGTATGAAAGGAAAAAAAAGACAGAAAAACAGTGCTTGTGCAACATCAATGACTAGCCAGGCAACGCAGCGGCCTACATGGAATTGAAGCAACACAAACTGAAGAATAGATGTCAGACGCATGAAAAGGCTGTCCCAGATGCAGAGCACAAGAAATGTTAGCATAAAATGCTGAGACTAAAGCTAAATGCTCAGGAAATAACAGTCAGAGGTATGCACATGGAGTCACATAAAGCTCTGTTAGGGATGTGTATGTACAGTCTTGTACTGAAAGAAATCAAAACACCTTACCCGTGCATTTTAACAAGGCCAAAAGCAGTTGATTTTTCCCATCTAAAACAGAGAAGAGAAGGAAGGAAATCAACACGATGTCAATGTAGATTTGATTCTACTGGATTAACGGTCTCCTAATTCCCCACAGTTCTTGCCTCTCCTCATCCCCTGCATAGCTATTTCTGTGTACTATAATAGTCCTTACTCACACAGGCATTTTAATCATACAAAAAGAAACAAGCTGTAAATCAAAGAATTTTACAAGCTAAATGCTGTACTAACTAGTGTGAATTATTGGAAACAAATTGTACATGCAGATTAATACTTAACGAAGAAACTTCTCCCAGTGCTTTACACTGGAGTGTAAATATCAGATTCAGCGAGTCTATTCCACTTCAACCTGACTACAATGGCTTAGGACTGTTTGACCTGTTTTTCTCTGGAGCGCAGTACAGCCTTATTACAAATTGACATAAAAATGAAAAATCAAACTGCTAGACTCCATTAGATCAGAGCTATCCTTTCCCTCTGAAACTGATAACAATCTTTACCCCATTTACAGACCTTCCACATATTTTTGTATGATTTCAACAAGGTTTTTGATGCGCAGTGGAAGGTTCCATGGATCTTCTTGAATGCTGGCTTGAATATTATTCCGGCATCTCACTGTGGTTTCTTCCTTCTGTTTAAATTCTGGGTAAAAAAAATGAGTTTGTTAGGCAGTAAGGAAGTGCAATATAGAGAGGTCTTTTGATTTGTAATGTGCATACAGATGCAAGCAGAGATACATACTATCAATACCAACAACTGTGAATGAAAGAGGCTCTTAAATAGACTTAATGCAGGAGAAAAAAAAAAAGATTATTCCTAATCTTACAATCAGCAGTCTCCTAGCATTGTTTGCAGGACCGTGGACTAAAAATTGTATATGTGGGTGATGTGCACGGTAAAAAGAGCCCTTCATGACTCACATTGCACATCATTACCTTCTGTTCTCTCTGACTTTCATATACATTATAGCTGCCTGCACTTTATATCTGACGTTTCTGGCTGTGCAGAATTGGATCAGCCTTTTGGCTGCAGCTGTTGCATCTCATAACACCGATGAGAAGTTAGGAACCATTCTGCTTTCTTTCACCTGATGGCAGCTAATTGTTTAATTACAGAGTGGAGAATCTATTCTTCATGACTTAGCTATGTAGCTAAGCTAAAAAGCCCATTGCTGGCAATAAAATCTGTAAGCAAACATAAAAATGGTACCAAATAACTGCGCCAAACAGAAACAGGATAAGCATTCAGATTTACATTTGTCACTGAAAGGTGTCTGCAGGAGCAATTAAAGAGACGTTTGGTCTGGGGATTCCAAATGTAAACAGTGCTTTTGTGTTCGTTAGTGTAATGAATGTGCAATCATCAGTTAACTTCAGTTAACTAAAAGACCCTCTCAGTCTAATTAATCTAGTTGTAATAAATTAGACTCCATTTAAGTGAAACAAAATAAAGGAAGTGAACACAGGGTGTCTGTGATTTCCTCACTTTATTCCAACAATGCACTGAAAGACTAACAAATAATCAACATAGATGTGAATGTTTGTGAAGATGAGTTCATGTAACAGAACTTCGTAAGGTCTATTTCTGGAATCAGGAGAAAAAAAAAAAAAGCACAGAAGAACCTCCTCCTGATTTTGCCGCTGTGACTTAAAAATAGAACTTGTCAAGGTTGGGAGGCCCAGAACTGCTGCACCTTAAGTATATTAGAAGTAGTAGGAAACAGTTCAGATTTCAAGTGGGAAAAGAAACACAGCAAATGTTCAGAAAATAAAGCTTTGGTATATCAGTGAGAGAGGGAGCCACATCCTGGGCCCCTAAACCAGTAAGACAAAGGTCCTAAACATTCTCCCTGAAGAAAAAGAAAACATGGTCTCATTTGTTTGCTCTCTATGGGAATCAGTTTTCAAAATAAGTGACATGCGAGGACGAGTTTACTCTGGCAATTACCCATCTCTGAAGAAAAGCAGAAGTCATTAAGCAAACTCAGGCAGAACCTTTTGGTGCCTCACATCTGCAGTCAGTCCCTCACCAGCTTATCAGAGCGTTCACCTTGATTCTGACGTATCTGTACCTTGTACCTTTTCAGGTACATATCTGTGTGCTCACATCAAAGGATGGATCTGGATACTTGTGAAAATGCTGTAAGGATTCAGTAGCATATAACAGAAAAGTGTTTTGTGTGTTTTAAAAAGAATTTGTGCAAAATTTCAGTGATCAGACATTGAACCTTCCCGTAGAGTCATTGAGTAGCCTGAGCTGGAAGGAGCCCACAAGGATCATCAATGATACACAATTGCTAATACACAACTGGGTAGCCTGCACAGTTGCATAACTCTGTGTGGCAACATGGCGTATCTGCATTCATGGTAATCTCTTAAGTCCTTGAAGACCACATTTTTAAATACAGTCAGCCTTCTTCTTTACCTTGCAAGCTGTGGTCCATTGGAAAGTGCTTGGTTTCTTCAAAGGCTTTAGTTATTACTGGTCCTTTTAGAAGTGCATTAATTGCATCAACCTACAATAGAAATATTTTCCATGGAAGAAAATCTGAACAAAAATCTTCTGGAAAAATGCAAAAGCCATTGCAGCATTCGTATTTTTGAACAATTTCCCCTTTGTTAATGAATATTATTAAGACTTTCTAACCATGAATTACCCTCGAGAGCCTCACATTGAATAATGTTCTACACAAGTAATGAGCTACATGCTGACAAGATAAAACCCATTACAAAACAATTCTCTGGTCCTAACCGTCTATAAAGACATCTGTAGACTAAACTTGTGAGAGCGCTCCTCAGATCTAGGGGTGTGATTCATCAAGACTGTGCAGGTATTAGAATTTTGTTCATCTTTTCTCCTTTTCATCAAAGCTTTTTTCTCTTCAGTGCTTCATCCAAGCCAGCTCAACATTGCTTATATCACACAAGACAACTTGAGTGTTGACAAAACTGTTCGATGAAACTGTCATACAATATGCTTCCAGCTTCCTTCCCTCAGAATGTGATTTCATTAAACAATCTGATACTTAGAAATTCCTGCGCTGACACTGATAAAGAGAAAGCAATTCTTTGTAATAGTAATAATCCTTTTTGTACCTGGTTAAAAAGATGCTCCAGACAGCCATGAAGTTTGTCTTGTTTGTCTAAAGGAATCCTCATATCATTGGGAAGCTCATCTCCTAAGAAAACAAAGATAAGTTTTTAGCTGTCTTATCAGCATAATCTGTGATGAGGCCAGAGATGACACCAGCACATCCTCACACTGCAGTAGGTGAAAATTGATCACTGCTTCATCTCAAATTCCAAATTCTCACACTTCTTTCACACAATACAAAGACTTAACAGTTCTTCCATATTCCAAATCTCCTGCGGTTCATTAGAAAAAGAATAAATCTTTATCTTTTCATATTCTTTTGATTAGTTTGAAGAAACCACATTTGTAATTGAAACATGCATTTGCTTATAATCAGCGAAGACTTATCACCCCTACTAAAAGGTCTGCTATGAGAAAATATGCATGTTACCTAGGCATGTACTCACCTGATCCCATCTCATCGCTGCCCAAGTAAGAGCTATTACTCCGTACACTGGTGTAAGACAGCACTGAATCCCGGTTACTGTTACATTCACTAGAAGGAAAAGCAAAGTAGGTGACTGAAGGTCACAGTCTGTAGCAAAGGAGGTCCTGGCCTATGATAAACTATCATTTGCATGAATCCCCAAGTCAAATTCTCATATGCATATGCAAAAGAAAACCTAATTACATGCAACATTTGTTGCCAGCTCTCAGGATATCACCGTAACGGCATAAGCGGGAGCTAAAGCAGTTACAGATATTCAAGGTGGGAGAGGAAATTTAAGAAATCTGTACCACTGGAATATCAAGCATGGCAGGCCTGCAAACTGCCTAAGGAAGCAGAAGAGTTACTCCCGTTGCCTTCGCACCACTGCTGGCTGATGCATACATGAAAAATTGCAGCAAGAATCATGTCTGTTTAAAGTTCAGTTAATACTAACTATAACTTACTAAAGGTGATCAGAAAATCAATGGATATCACTCTGCCCCCCTCCAATTAAATGACACAGTGTTTTTAATGGCACGAGCCACAACTAAAACCCACAAAATTCTCCACATTGTCTTTTCCTCTACCTTATTTTAGACTAAGGTGAGACAAAAGAGGAAAAGCTATAGAAAGAACCCTACTGTGGATTCTTGCCTGTCCTTTGTTAAACCTATTGCCAGATACCTTTTTTTTTTTCCTAAAAAAATAATTTATGGCATCTATATCACAATATAAGCCCTTATGAAATGTGACTTATGATCCTCAGCAGTTTTTCAGATCAAAATTGTAAAAACACACTTTGTTCCCTATTGGATAACTGTTATCTGTAATATATGCACAATTGTCTGTCTAATAAAGACAGAACAGAAAAATCTTTCTCAATTTACATTTACGTGTATAACTTTGGAACAAGTGACAGATCCCCAGGCAATGTTCTTAGTGTCACTTTGTTACACAGGATAGATTAACTGCAATTAAAGAAATCATTTAAACTAAGCTGTTCACAGGATTCCTATCAACAGTGAGAGAAATACTTCACATTTCAATAAAGCAGCTCCTGAGCACATGTGCAGACTTAAATCTAGCACCACAAATAGATACTGCGGATCTCAATATTCTAAGTGCTAGCTCTGATCCTTTACTGACTGGATATTTGCTGTCTGTGGAGATGCTCCATATTCAGCTGGGCCAGACCCTGTGCAAACAATCTGCTTTGGCCTTTTCTGATTGAGAGATTGGACCACGAGGGCTCCAGATGTTCACTGCAGTGTAAACTGTTCTGATTCTGTCATTTCTGCAGTCCTGTATGAATGCCACACGGTACCACGTTCAGTATTATAGAAAACCACCACCTGGTAAAGAATCATGCCTGTAGTAGCACGGAAGTGGCTAAGTCATATCATTTATTCAGGTTATTCTAAATCCTGCAAACTCACTATAAGGTATTTTTACTTCTTTGCATAGGAAAAGTCCCATCGCCTTCCTATTAATGCAAAAATGACCTATTAAGGTTGTGAAATTGCAGTGGTCAGACACGATTGCAACTTGTTCCATTTTTTGTGAAGTAAAGTTTTCAGATGTTTCCTCCCAAGAAAGACAGAGTTGGAGTGTGTGAAATTTCCTTCAGTAGCAAATGTTCCAGAAGCAGTAGTCACTTGTGTCCCAAAAACAAGCTTCCAAGACACCTGAGTAAACATTTGCACTTATGGTTTCAGAGGCCAATTAAGAATAATAATTAAAAAAAAAAGAATGCCCATTTCTGTTTCTCAGTGTCTTCAATTTCTGGGAAAATTGTTTGCAGAACTGAATGGAAAAAACCCTTACAATAGCAGCTATTATCAGGCTGAAAACTCTGCTAAGCTTCTGAAGTTTACAGCTATATGGTATAGAAGAAGAAAGTCAAGCTGGACTTATTTACTTCATTTTGTTGAATACTCTAGAAGTGCTGGTATTTTGACATTTTTTGGCACGGTAGTTGATATTTTGGCATGAAACATTTTTTCAAACTGACCTGTAGGAGTCTCTGAAACTCATTGTGTCATGTCCAGAGTCTTCCTGGTCCTCCTCAGAAACTTTGAAGCAGACCTTCTTAATGCCGCCATGCTCAGCTTTGTCAGGATCACTCTCTTCTGTTCCCAGGGAGGGTGGAGACGACTCCTCAGTGGATGGTGGCTCACAGGCACCACCTTCTGTAGGTTCTGTTATGGTGGACAGAAGTCTGCAGAGGTAAAACATGTGGCTGTCAGGGAGTGGTGGATACTTTCACAAATGAGCTATAATGGCTATGACCAGAATTCAACTATGTGAAATCAAAGACAACCTCGCCAGTGTTTGTACGTGGACTACAGCTATGTAAAACTGTGAGCTCTGAAAGGGGTTCACTGAAATCTGTTTATCTCAATTCACAAAAACTCCTGTTGCTGCAGGAACCTTATCTCCACAAGGGACAATTTAACTGCTGTAACAACGCAGCCTGAAAG
Source organism: Alectoris magna (assembly GCA_030625065.1). NCBI lineage: Eukaryota > Metazoa > Chordata > Aves > Galliformes > Phasianidae > Alectoris > Alectoris magna. The sequence continues at coordinate 7,773,211 of CM060576.1, read as the reverse complement.
GGCTCTGTTTTTAATTCAACAAAGTCTGCACTTTCTCCATCCCAGGCACTGGTTTTCTCCTCTGGGGAAGCGCTTGAGCTCACAGGTTCTTCCCAACAGCTCTTGTTCTTTCTTAAATATGTTTGAGCCAAGTCACTACATGCTTTCTGATCAGTTTAAGTTTTTGGTGCATGATGAGCTCTTCTCTTTTGTTAATGAGTTGGCTGGAAGCAGCTGTGGCCTCATGTCACAGTGATCACCCCTGCAGCACCTGCTAGCAAATCCCTTCCAGTTACATCCAATACACAGACCAACTATTCAAATCCTTAAGTACAATTTCTAGGAGACCTGTGATGATGAAAAGAAAAAAGGAAAAGGAAAACAAGTTTCAAGGAGAAAGCTGCTGGAAATCACAATTTTATTTGGTCTGCCTTGTGTCAGACAAAACCTCAAGGTGAGGCACTCTGTCTATACAGAGCTCCAAAACCACTGGGACACAAAGCACTCTTACCTGTTAATATAGTATACATTAAGCAAAACAGTGGCTGTTGAATTGAGGTAGACTTTCGTGTGCAAAGGGCAATAGTAAATACATGGGTGGATCTGCATGGGGTAGGTTTGACACTTCATAACAATCAATGAGCTGTAATGCAAGTGTAATAAGAATATAACAGTAGGGGCTGATAATGAGATTTATGGGGTTAATGTCTCCCTTTTAGTCAGAATTGTTCTCTGCAGTGCATGCTGGATTCTTTACTTACTTATTTATCTGAACGACGTATTGCTTCATTTCCTTCACTGCAATGTCAAGTTTGTTAAAAAGGTGCAAGTATGAGTCCTGTATCTCTCGATCTTCCTGTTTGAGCAGAAAACTGAGTCCCCTTTCTTCCTGACTTCTTCCTCCATTCTGCTGGCCAAAACTACCATCGAGATCTCCATCTTCTGGGGTCAGACATCTCCAGGATGGTGCAGCCATAGTGGTGATGCAATGTTGCGTATATGAGACTGGATTTACGGTACCTACTAAACGTTAAAGGGTCGAGTTAGTATGGCTCTCATGAATGTCCACAATCCAACGCAATAATGCTAGTTTAGGACAGGCAGAATTTAAAAAGAAAAGAAAAATGTCACATGATTACTTTGTATAATTATACTCCATTACAAAATCTTTTGCTATCATTTTTTAAATTTTCCCTGTCATACCAACTAAATGTTTTGAATTTAGAACAGTCCAGAGACGGGTTAAATTATGGGAGCAATGACAGCAAGTATCCACTCGTATACTATCCATTTTGCCTATTTGAGTATCTAAGTGCATTTGTTGTTAATGAATTCATCTTGGCAGTTGGTCTGTGTTACTGTTCTTCCAGGTTTAGAAACATTTACATAACACACACACATAAATACATATATACACCAAGAAATAGGATGATGTAATTACAAAAGATAAAATACGTTTTCTTTTAAAATGCTGACAATTTTGATATGGTTATATTTAAAATACCATGGAATCTTAATATCTTCAAGTAAGTGGGGCCTCTTTATTGATTCATTTTGAATAAAAACAATATATTCTTCAGTGGATTGGTTAGACTACAATTCACTGTGTCTTTTCCAAACATTCCTGCACTCTGACTTTGTCAGACAATGAATCAGAAGCATAATATGAGATACTACGATGAGGAAATGTCGGAACTCAAATATTCAGGTTGCAGGGTTAATGCTATGTACCAGCTACTTATCAAGAAGTAAATCCCCTTGAGACAGAGTAGAGGCTTCCAGCTCAAGGATATGGAATTTATTTACTAATTAGGAAAGAAAATAGTACTACAGCCCAATTGAACAAGTTTTCAGCCTGAGTGTAGCCTCTCTTCTCAGTGTAGAACCTTTTCTAGCACTGCTATTACAACACAAGCAGGTATCATTTTACTATAAAATTTTAAAGAGAAAACAAGGGTACTGGCAAGACGTTGTTTCTTTGAAACTAATTTTGACTTCCCTGAGCAGTGTAAAGACGCAACTTTGTATGCAAACAAAATTCAGCGTGATTTGAAAGTTAAATATCACCTTGTTCCGGATCAAGACCAATAATAGAGGGCTTTCGTCCAATGCGAATGCTGAACGACCTCCCTGCTGAGGTAGTGTTTTTGGGGTATGACACCTCCATGAGGTTAATATGGCAATTGGTGGGGCAGAAATCCATACTGTTGAGGGAATGTGGTTCCATGATGGCTTGTTTGAAGGCCGGGCTCACCTTTGTCTTTAATCCATCTGCAAACTGGGAGAAATAAAGCAAAGATATGCTGCTTCATTTGCAAAAAAGAATATGAGGCAATATAGATAATCCTCTTCCCACTTCTTATTCAGAATCATTTGATTTCTGCTGCATCTGAACAGCACATCTCCCTTAAAGTGCTCATAAAACAGCAAATGAAAGCAATTAGCAGTACTTTCTAGGGCCCTCTTTTCAAACAGCTCAGCTAACTGCACAAAAGACCACACTTAGTTTGTTTACACTTTGATATACTGTACATATGCTCATATTAATTCTACAAATCAAACATTGATCGTTCTGTTGTGGCCACCTTTATACAGTGATGTGATGGAGATGAGCCTGCAATAATATTTTCCAACTCACAGCTCTGACAAACTGAAAGGAGCAATTTACAGGTTAGGTCCTTTTTCCTTGGAACTTCCCATTCCAATTACACATAGAGCTGTTGTCACAGCACTAGGATAACTACCAGTAAAGCAGTTTGGATCCATTAATAAAAAAAAAATCAAACCCCAGTTCTTGCTATGCAGTATTGTCTTGAGACTTCACCAATAACTAGTAGGGTTGTACCTCTTGGTAGTTTGCGAGCCGCCTGCTAATGCTTTCCAGCTTAGTGTCACAGATCTGCCGGAACTCATACTGGGGCATGGTGGCCACAGCACTGCTCAGGGATATAAGCCTTTTGCAATTCCTTACAAAGTGGTTGTCTTCTGCAGCAAAGGCCTCTAAAATCTAAACAAAAAGGCAGAATTTTAAGTATGTGAGACTTGACAGTGTGGCAAAACTCCACCAAATAAATGGTAATTCCTGTATAATGTCAGATTGAGTAAGGTTGCCTTCAGAACAAGTTGCTCTTATAGCCACCTGAGAGCCATTAGCATGTCTACTCCTCAGACAAGCAAAACATTTCTCAGAAACTTTCAGAACAACAAATTGCTCAAAATATTCACTGCGCACTGCCAAGGTAACCTGGCTCTGGCAAACTTTGACTTTCATTGAGCTTAACAGTAACGTCACTGGGATGTGACAGAAACATTTACTATTATCTCATCATTGTGCATAGATGGATGAAAATGCATGACACTATTGTCTTCCAGTAGCCGTGTTTCTATCTCCTTCCTTCACTGATCCATCCAGTCCATCAGATGGGGAAAAAAAAAGGCTTGATTTTTTTTCTAGAGAAAACAAATTATTTCCTGAAGAGATTAATCTTCAGTATCATAGAAAAGTACATTATCAGTCAGAAAATAGCAAGAATTCCAAAGCCTCTCAGTTCCAGAGAGGCTCTCCTATCTTTCCCTCAACAGCTGAAATCTAGGAAGAGTTTGCTCACTTGCCCACAACAAACGAGATCTAGTATGAGTTAGTCCATTCTAACGAGAAAAACTCCAGGCAGAGTTGAGACGACTGCGTGCTACCTCATCTGAAGTAACAAGACAATTGACAGAGAAATGCCTGTATTATTCTCTTCCCAGTTCTGTTCAGGAATGAAGCTGGCCATGTATGTTGGTCAGGTACCTTGGCTGTGAGACAGAAGCAACCTTTTGGTTCCACAATTTTCTCTAGGACAAAGGATTTGATTCCTGCACTGCTGACATATTCATATACCACCCCATGCTCCAGGTGAATGTTATCCACAGTCAGGCTGATGAGGGGTGTTTCTTCACCAGTTATCAGTGGAGAGCTGATGGTCTGTTGTACTTGGGCTGGAAACAAAATAAGTCATTAGAGGCGTTCAGCAGCACATACAAATACTGGCATGCAGAGAAAAGAGAAGTCTGTTGAGTCTTTCCATTTAATGCCTCTCAAAGATACAACTTTTGGCTCAAAGAGTCTCTGAGCCACAGACTGCTAAAGGCTGGGAGGGTATTGTGAAGAAGACATTTGCTGTTGGCCACTACAAGAGAGTTTTAGAAAATCCACATGCTCCAGTTCAGATTCTGATGTTCATCCAAGTGTGCACCTGCACATCCATGCACAGGACACCGTTTTAGTTCTGTTCAGCATTCACATACATAGTCCCTCACAGAAGCTTTCAAAGGGAAGTGAAATACGCTAATCTCAGAGCCTTGTTGTTTCTAACAACCCTCTGGAAGAATGCCACTTTTCTGTTGAAGTTTTAGGAAACTAGATGATCTTTGAGGTCCTGTTCAACCAAGGCCATTCTATGATTCTGTTAAGAGTTCCAGATGCATTTTCTGTACAACTGTAAGACTGAGATGGTAGGGCAGAGATGGGGTGAGGAGATAACATTTTTAAACACGGGTATTAACATTGTCATCAGAGAAGAAATTTAAATTTTAATCAGATTGAGATTTGCCAGAGCACTGCTCCCTTGCCTTTACAAGGGCACCCCTCCTGCTGTTCCAGTGCCAAGCTGCACTGTTTGGCCATTAGACGACCAGCCTCAGCAGTCCTGACCTGGGATTCACAAAGATGTTTTTGGAGAAGTTGCCAGTGGCATTCAGAGAATCCAGGCTCAGACCTCTGGAGTGGATCTGGCTTCAGTATTCTGCCCTACCATCTACTTTTCCCAGCTGGAAGAAATACGTCCCCCCCACCTCTTGCTGACACAGTGGTAATGTGCTCTGAAAACTTGCTCCGGATCAAAATTATGCAAATGGAGTTAAATAGAGCTACTTGCAGACCTTCCTCCTCAGGCTGCTGCTGCCCATAAATTCCTAGTTTGCAGGGGCTACCAAATGCTTCTAAACATGCTGAGCTATTCCATTTCAAAAACAGGCTTTTGTGAAGACAAGGGATGGGATCTGAGCACTTTTATGGCATCCAACAGACTGAAAAATATCCAAAACATTTGTCAAAGGCAGTACCTCAAGCCTGAATCTTGCTAGTATCCTACTTCTTCTACCAGTGTGTCAACACACCTGACTCAGGCAAATAACATAGGTTATCTATATCTGCTTCTAAATTGTGCCTAGACTTGTGCACACAGCTTTGCTTGCTTTTTTTTTTTTTTCCCAGTCTTTTTTTTACAGGTTCTCATAAGAATAAGAGCACTTCCTCTTACAGACCTCATTTTATTACAAAGCTTTACTAGCACAAGAGATATTCTGGAATAATCATTACAGTTTATATTTCTACTGCACTTTTCCTTCTCTAAGCCCCTAAATATTCCCTAGGTTTCCTTCCCCCATTAAAATCTTTACCTGATTCCTGGTGGATATTTTTAAGTGGATCCAAATCTTCATCTCCTGTCAGTGAAGAGTCTTCTTTGTTGGACCCTGGATGACCGCCATTCAGATACGCGCTGGATGCTGCTTGCTGAACTCTGTCCTCCTCAGCATCTTCATGTGTTCTGTACACCCACTGGTACAATCCCTTTCAAGAAATTATGACCCCAGTAAAAAATGCCTGATGTCCGTAGGGCTGGACTACAAAGGTGAATCCAGCTGCCTGTTTATTTTTATCTTCTACACTGGCTGAAATATTAACATTATCCCAGTATTCCTCTGAATTTCAGAGACTAGAAAATCAAGATCAGTATCTGGGTGCACTTCTAGTCTTAGTAAGCTGCTAATAATATTTAGTAGTGCATGAGCTGACACACGTGCTATTGGTATATGCTCTTGCAACTATACACAACTGGGATTTACTGTAAGCAGCTCCCTTGGTTAAACTAGGACTTTGGCATGGGAGCAAGTTGAAAGAGACTTGTGTAAGTTGCTCTTATGAACATTTAGAGAGTATAAAAACACAGGAGAATGGGAGGAATTAATGTACTTTGAGGTTTTGTATTCATACCAGCACTTCCTCTTGTTTGGTCCTGTATGCTGTAAAGTGCTCCAGAACATCCATATAATTTCCATGTGATGCATTACTCCCATTGACTTTCAAAATGCACTGTCCTGGATGAAGGCCTACAGCTGCAGCCTCAGAACCTGATAAAAGCAACAGCAGGGAAGTTAGGCAGAAAAGCCCACTGACTATGGAAGAGAAAACTGGAAAGGTTGGAAAGGGTTTCTGTTAAAGAAGAGCAAGAAGAAAAAACAGCTGAATGCTGTCGGGCATTTGCTAAGTCCTTATTTGAAGAGAATTTAGTTGCATGAGACAAGCAGTATGTATCTATCCTTCAGAATTTCTGCAGTGCTGGGAGAAAAAGAAACTTGCACCTTAATTATACCACAGTCTGCTTACTTACCTCTTCCTACTGCATGAACATATGGTGGTGCTGCTCCCCGTATCTGAAAGCAAAGTGCTTCAGGACAGTCTGGGATTTTAATGATCCTGCAGGTAGATCAAGAGGAGGAAAGAGCAACATTTTAAGTTAAGCTGTTAGAACTCTAGGCAATTTAAAAAACATCTTTCTTTGGCATTCACAGCTAAGTTTTGAATAGAGGAAAACACTAAAATAGTTTATAGATAAATAAAAAATAAAGGGACTTGAAGAAATCACTGACTGCATCTACATTGTCTAAGGCAGATGGGAGATTCTCACTGTTAATTAAAATTTGACACTTCCAAATTTATTAATTTTTAAGCAACAGAATCTTTCTATGGTGTTCATATCCGTATTTATTTCCATTTCCAGGAAAACCTCAGTGCAGCTGTACTGACTTACAGGAGCTGAGAATCTTTGCAACAAAAATAAATAGACTAGAATCCAGCATCAAGTGATAACTGGGAGGGTTCAATTCCATGGCAAATTAGGGGGTTACAAAATTTAACGATGTCAAAGATATTAACAGAATCAACCCTCATAATAAAATACCATAATGGACTGAAAAAACTATATGGGCTGATGGAGTTAGTTATCCAAAAGTAAGGCAAGCTTCAACAGAGTGGAAATTACTTTTGCTTGAACATGTATTAGAGTCTGAGATGTTCTATAGCTGAGACAAAATGACAGTCCTTATGAGTCAGGGTTTTTTTGTGCACAAACAGGCCAAAAGTTAACTGTAATATACAGAAGATGTATCCTAACTCATTTTTAGAGGCATGGGGTTCATCACTAAAAACAATCTGTGACTTTTGTATTGTCATCGTTTCTGTCATTTCCCCGTTTTCGTGTTGAACAGCTTCTTATTGGAAAGAGTTTACACAGTTCTCACTACAAACTGTAGAAGAAATATTTAATAATTGAAAAATAACCCCCTGCTTGGCACTTACTCTTTTGATTTGATGGCTACCAGAAGCCTAAGTGGCCTTCGTGAGCAGAAGGACTGGTTTAAAATGGTTTCCACTTCTGTAAATGGGCGTAGGAAGACTAAGTCCTCATTGATGGAATAGATTTTCCTTCCTGCCTGCAGGCCAGCCATCTGTAAATGAAACCAACACCACAGAAAACCTTGGATCATTCGCAGTGTCGCTGAAATTTCAGGCTCCAAGCTATGTTTAGAGAGGTTTGATGGCTATTGGCAGTTCCTAGGTTTACAAAAAACTGTATAATATATTGTATTGGTTTATCAAATCCTTCATCATTCATCCTTAAAAGTCATCTGCATTTACAGAAAAAACAAAGAGATTTCACCAGCAAACCATGTCACAGATATATCTTACTTTGTACTTTTCTGCCACATTGTTTTGGTTTTTGTTTTTTTAATAGGAGACTTGAGCTGAGGTAGCTGCGTTACCCAGTGAAATAGAGAAGTGTGATTTCCTCCAACCTACAGGTTGGGCACAGAGGAACAAGAACAAGAAGTTTTTGGTCCCTAGCTATGCAAAAACAATCTATACCTAATACCATAAGTAAATGTAACCTGTTTTTAAGTGGCAGTATAATCCTGCCTATGCTTTAACTGAAGTACTTGCTCTTCATCAGCCTAAAAAGACACGATGTTTTAATTTTACTTCCTAACTTTTTTGTCTAACTTTAGTCAGAGACAGATTCAGTGAGAGAATCCAGATCCCCTATTCTGCCTGTTGGACAACCCTAAACATACTCTAAACAAAAAACTTTCTGTAATCTGTATCAGTTAAAATGTGAATAGTAGCACTTAGTCTGGGTGTTAGGACATCCAGGAAATCTCAAACTTCCTTTTAGAGGAGTAAAAATACATGAATAAGTATAAATCTGTGGCTTCAACTATTAAACCTTTATGGGTTAGTATTGTTTCCCGTTACTTCTGAGTCCAGCAGTTGGGCTTGCTCCTAAATGTGACAAGCCCTTTCCCTCTTCTGCCTGGAATCCATTGACTGGGAGAAAGGAAGTTAAACAGTACTCCATAAGTCTCCTAAATATGTAACTCTGATCTCTGAAAAAAGAAATCTGGATGTGTACAACTGGAAAAACCTGACGATGCCTACACATGACTTGGCTTTTCTTAAATATGTCAGAGATCAGTTTATCTACATGTTAACGTCATGGGTACATGTTGTGTACCCAGATTTAACATTTTTTTCCTTTTTTGTACATAATGCTCTGTAAAACTGATAATATGTACAAATAGCAGTAGATATGCATTTTAACTTAGAATAGAATTTTGTAAAGTTTAGTTTATCATTCAGAGGAACTGTTTATGCTATTTGCATTTAGAATCATAGAATCATTTAGCTTGGAAAACACCCTAAGATCATCAAATCCAACCATTTACTTACACTGGTGAGTTTACTATAAAGTAATAATTGTTATTTACATTTCTAAAGTCATTATGGCTTAGGTCTGATTTTCTCAGAGTAGCTCATAAACTCAGTGTATGTGCAGCTAACTAAAATCTTTGCATATCTGCCATCATTCTAGCAGTGGATGACCTCTCTGTATTACTAACTTACTGCTTGTGCATATGGGAAACCTACCTGCACACATAATCATAGAAAATCCATGAATGTCTGAGGTACACAGCTCCGTATGAATCCCTACAAACTAGTAACTTTCATCTAAACATCTGTTACTCTATCGGGATTTAACTAACCAGGCTAAAAACAAAATGACAACCTGCCTAAGTAAAGACCTGCAATGTCACAGCACTTGCACTTTATGGATAATGGATGCTCCTCATGACAACTCAATGCAGCTGCCTGGATCCAGGCCACTGTATTTTCCCACACACCAGCAGCTTGCTCTTTGCGATTCATCTGCATGGCCACTGGCCAAGCGGCTGCTCTTCGAACACACGCTGTTCAAACACCAGACATCTGCTCATCACTTGACTGTTCACAGTAAGACAGCAACTACACCTCCCAAAAGGATAATTTTTCTTACTGTTGTTTCCTTCTGATAGAATTCATAAACCAGCTCCAAGATTAAAAGTTGGGGAGTAAGTCCAGCTATAACTAACCTACAAGTGAGCAAGCTTAGAGAAGAAGGTAAAGTCCAAACTGAGGAGATGCTGACTGGTTATAAAATATATTTCTGAAGACACATGATTTTGTGATAGGCATGGGATGTGCCACATCTAAAACCAAAAAGCCACTTGTGGCATGTGCATGAAGTTCAGTGCTGTGTGCCACCACAGCCTGCACATAACAATTTTGATCCTGGTGTACTAGGAGATCAAAATGCCAAACTGAAAAGCAATGCATTGATCTTTAATAAACCCATGCAAACTATAGATTTGTTCACATTTCAGTTGGTGATTCTGGAATTGTACTCGGCTCTAGAGTCTGACAGTTCTAATGAATGTAATGCGCTGTGGTGGGCACTGTGAAGCAAAGCTGTATGTCTTAATTTTTGTCCCTGTAGAGTATGACAGCAGGCATATGGTCTGTAAATGGCCTACAGCTGCTGAGCCACACGGAATTACATGCTGGATATCCTTCTGGTATTACAAAGCCATTAAAAAGCCCAAAATCATAATTAAATACATTACTGTTGGACTTCAGGTCTTTCCAGAATGAGCCTCCAATTCAGAGACATGCAGATTTAGTTCTTTTGCTGAGCAATATTTTATGCTGAGGTTGAAAAGATGGGCTTATGGTCACAAATAATTTGTCTTGGAAGATAAAGAAAAAGATTCCTTAGAAAATTGTGTGCTTCTGTTGTTTTAAAACACAAGCAGACTTGAAGGATATTCCACAGGCAGCTTGCCAAAGCAGCGACAGCAGGATTATCTATCAGGCAATGGTTTACAGTGGAGGTTGAAATTAATAACATTTTTGGCCAACTTATGTTGATTTTAAGGATGGAATCAGTTTCTCTGGTGACCACAAAACAAATAAGAATCAGCAACACTGAGATTATTTAATTATTAAACTTTTAAAAAAGGGAAAAAAGGTCAGTATCAAGCTTCAGCTCAAAATTCCTTCCTGCTTGACATTTCCTACTTGCTAAAATCAGCATGCTCAAATCAGCTGTTTGCATTCGGTCGGTCATCCAGGCCTACCTGTAGCCTAAAGATGGGGTCACCAAATGAATGTAGACATTCAAATCCTGTAATGCTTGTCCTGGACTTTTAATTGGAAATACTGCCTGTATGCACTGCCACACAGTTCTGTGAAAAGTGATTTAGTCTCCTATCTTATCTTTATAGGTGTAAAAAAGGCATTTAAATAGCTTTGAAAATGTAGACTATCAATCTGTCTGCACCTTGTTTCAGTAAATGGAAGATCACAATGTGTTGTTTGTTAAAGAGTTTAGCATGGATAAGCAAATTATTACAGAATACTGAGATTGTATGACATTTGGACTGCTATGTGCCTCACAGAAACACAGTAAATACATTCTGTAGGGCTTTCCAAAAATGTCAGGGCTCATGAGAGAATTTAGTAAATGCATTTTAAGGAAAAAAATCACAAATCTAAAGTTTCCACTCAAATATATCTGTTTCTTGTTGTACATCTCCACTACCCCAGCCAACATTACTTGCGCTCTCTCAGCTTGATCTGGTTCTGCATCCTGGGCAGCAACAAAAGAGGGGTGGCAGCAGAAAGAGGGAGGTGATTGTCCCCCACTACCTTGTAAGGCTCCATCTGGAGTACTGTGCCTGGGAACCCCAGGACAGGAAGGATGTGGAGCTGTTGGAAAGGGTCCATAGGGCCACAAAGGGCTGGAGCAGCTCTTCTATGAAGAAAGGTTGAAGAATTTGGACTTGTTCAACTTGGAAATAGAAGGCTCTGGGGAGACCTCATTGCAGCCTTCCAGTACTAGAAGGGAGCTTACAAGCAGGACAGAGATCAACTTTTTACACAAGCAGATAATGACAGTACAAAGGGGAATGGCTTTAAGCTAAAAGAAGGGAGACTTAGGCTAGATGTTAGGAAGAAATTTCTTACTCAGAGGGTGGCGAGGTGCTGGAACAGGTTGCCCAGAGAGGTTATGGATGTCCCATCCCTGGAGGCATTCAGGGCCAGATTGGATGAGGCCCTGGACCCTGATCTGGTAGTTGGGAACCTTGTCCATGGCAGGGAGTCAGAACTGGGTTATCTTCAAGGTTTGCTCCGACTTAAGCCATTCTACGATTCTATGAACCGGAGGTATCCTACCTTCACATAAAGATACTGATGCTGTCTGTCATTTATCAGAAATATTCGGCAAGGAAGTCACAAGGATGCCAAAACTGTTGGTAGTTTACCTAAACAGTTTATTACCAGAGGAATTGTAGAAGACTTCAAATAGGATAGTTTTATACCTTTTTAAAACATTGAAACATTATTAGCTAGGAAAACCAAAATATTTATAATTATCAGGCCTTACCTCTGCAGAAGACCCTCTTCGAACTGACTTCACCACAATTGCTTTGTTCTTTTCTTCTATGTCAAATCCGTAGTCATCCTCCTCAGGTAAAATCTTAAAAACAAAAAGGGCACCAGGCAATGCTTCATAAATACAGAGTGGGTTGTAAGACTGAAGGATGAAGTTCAGAAATTGGACTTTTCATTTCAAGCCATGATTGACATAAACTTGGAGACCTTACGGTCAAAAGGGACTATTGGGTTATTTGGTCTGAACTCCTACATAACATGAGCCACTATGTTTAATCTATTATTTCTGCATTGATCCCCTTAGTGTGCTAAAACTGAATTTCTTGGCAGTTATCCGGTTGTGATCTTTAAGAAGTAAAGAATGTATTACGGCCCCTTGAGAGTTTGTTCCAATGGTTAATTGATCTCCCACTAAAAATAGGTGCTTCATTTCTCAGTTGCTTTTGGTTTTAAATTCTAGCCATTCATTTTTCCTAAGATATTTCAACTTTCAAGAATTCATTAATATTCTGTATTTTCCACTGGTGAATATACTTACAGACCAAAGTGAAGTCATTTATTTATTGCTATCTGTTTCTGATAAATAGGGCATCTCAGGCCTATTTCTTGCTTGTAGATAATTCTACATGAATCTGCATCACAACAGTTGGTCAGCTGGATTTAATAATAGTTGTGATGCGTAAGAGAGAACGCTGCAGGAAGACATACAAGACTCAGTCTGTACACTTTATGGTTGGTGGAAGATTACTGTTCTTGCTTCTGGGAATCTGCTTCCTTTTATTTGCACTGAGGTCACACAGACCAACCTTATCAATATATTCTTTAAATCATACAAATTATGGCAAATATATCATTCACTCATCCTTTTCTAGTGGTTTATTAACAATGAAAAAAGCTTAATAACTCATTAACCATTTTTAAAAATGAACTAAGCCTGGCCTCTGGTAAGTGGACAAATAGAAATTCTAGTGGATAAACATCTTGCTGTGAGTTAATTGTACACATTTAAGAGCCATCCAATGGATCAGAATTGAGTTGAGAGGAGAAATAAAGCTGTTTGTAATCTAGCATGCCACTAGGAAAAGCATTACTGAGAATTACTTGATTCTGATGATTCCTGCTATCTCAGAATACTGCCCTTTAACCACTAAAGCCAATCATCTTAAAATGTCCTTTTTTAGGAATTAACCTTAGAAAAAAAACCTGAAGAAATAGAATCATCCTTTCTTGCAAGAGCCCTACAGCCACGTTAAAATAATGCTTGACACAAAAGACCTGCAAAGCAAAAATCCTTCTAGAGGATGTTTAGATTAAGTGACAAAAGGGAAAGAAAGGAAAGTAAAAAAGATAAATGTCATTCTTTGATATGCCTAAGAAAACACTTTCAGAAACAATGCTCTTTAAAGTACGTTCAACACAAGGCAAGCTTACAAAGTTGAGTACATCACCAGTTGGATTTTTAGTAATGCAGATGTAATGAGTTTCAACCCAATCCAACACACACTTACAGCACTACGCATCTGGAATTAAACAAAAACTTTTTAGGATACCCTACCCATCCAATTCTCATTTTGCATTTGAAGGGACTGTTCAGTTTCTTTGGTTGGACTTTGAAAGCATAAGCAAAAAAAGGTATTTAAAAATGTAGAGGCTTTGATTTGCAAAATGTAAGAATCCATCAGCTACATAAATTTACATGGTTATTTGCATGCAGCTATTATTAAAATGCATGAAGACCTTCTGTATGCTACCATTTTTAATAGCCGCTCTTCCTCTGTTTCTTAGTACTGCAAAATGTATTGTTTGAAAGCAGAGAACCAAAACACACTTAAGAATCCCCAAATGCATCAACATTTGGAGCTTTATCACCATGTTGTAAAGAAAGAAATCTGACATTCTGTATGCTGATGTTTCTGTACTAGGAACACCCTTATGAAAAAGTAAAGTATGGATAACATTCTATACGGAATACTTGGAGAAGGCTATGATTCATTCTCTGCTATAATATAGCTATACCTTGCAATTCCCCAGCTGATCAGCACTCATCCCTAAGGAGTCCAAACCAATTAAATAACTTGCCACCTACAAGAATTATTTTTACGCCCCTGAAATACAGTTGGTTCTTTTGAACATTAAGGAAGCAGCTGTTTAATCTTGAAAAACAACCACGTTAAAAAATGAACCCTTATGAGATATAAGCCTGTTTAATCAAAAACAGAAGTCAAACATAGTCAGAAACTATTCAAAGAGAATTTCTGCAGAGATGGGAGGGAAGAAAGGGGAGAAGAAAAGCTATGCAAAGGAAGGTGTATTACACCTATGTCTGTTACATTCACAAAGCATTTTGTCACACGGGTCATGACAGCAGCAAGTACCAGTGTGGTACCTTTCCTGTAAGAGAAGGATTATGGTGTCAGAAAATGCTTGGGGCATGGGGATGTTCACCGTTTATGAAGGAAGACTGGGCAGATTTCTAGGAGAATGATGTCATCTAGAAGATGACACAGATGTGAGTTAGTTTGCTATCAGCTCATCCTCAGCTACAGGGCAGCTTCTAGCACTGCATACATCTTGCTTGTGGTCATGCTAATATCAAGAGAGCATGAGCAGTGGCAAAATCCTGCAGATAGGCAGATAGATGAGATTTGGTATCCTAATTTTTGGATGGTAAACTGAGGTATGGAGCAACTTGAGGTCTTGCCCAGGCCATACAGTGAGTTCAAGTGTGAGATTAAACTAAAACTCAGGTAGCCCTGACTTCTGTGCTCAAACTACTGGCTTTCATTGATCACACTACTGTACTCAGGCCCCTGAATGACTTGAATGCCAGGATACGACACAGCCCTGGCTGTGAATTGCAGTGAGACACTGTAGCTACTCTCCTGTAACTACTGCAACACACTACTGGGTAGTACTGGATGCCCTGGAAAAAATGTCCATGTCTGGAAAGTTGAGATTCAGACTTAGAGTCCAGATCACCAACTCAGCATGATGGTTTTGAGAATGCTGCATAAAACGTACACAGTTATCACCTTTGAAATCAACTGAAATGCTTTTCTTTTGAAATCAGATAAATGATACGTTGCAGTATATTAGTCTTCTGAAGACTCTAGCATTGTCTGTGTACCATTTACCTTAGGCATCTATCCTTGTTTGATACTCAGCACCAAGATACCAGCTTTAATTTGCATTGCAGTTGGCCTGGGCTAACAAATGGACGTTCAAATCACAAGTTCACAACATTCTGCAGTAACCAAGTCACAATGCTTGGAATCAATCCAAAATCGAATTTTTTTTCAACCATGCAAAGAATGTTGTATATTTTTTCAGTGCATCAAGATTTATGTCCTTCAGTAAGAAAAAATTGCACAAATAAATGTGTATCCAACTTTGTTTGAAGTGCATCATTTCAAACAAAGCACTTTTTTCCCTTGGTATTTCCAACGATATATTGGCCAAAGCTTCTGTTATTTTCTGTTTCCAGGCTCTCCTGTGATAGAGCAAACTTAGATGGATGGGTAGGATTTGTCGCACTAACCAGCAAGGATTTCAT
The DNA here is from genome assembly GCA_030625065.1 of Alectoris magna. Taxonomy (NCBI): domain Eukaryota; kingdom Metazoa; phylum Chordata; class Aves; order Galliformes; family Phasianidae; genus Alectoris; species Alectoris magna. Next base: position 7,757,807 of record CM060576.1, on the reverse strand, counting down.
GGAAGAAGAGTATGCCTCAAAAAACAGCACTGAAGAAACTCCTTTAAACTTCCTATGGTAGCCGTGGGAGATGGGAAGCAGTTTGCTTAAGAGACTTCAGTTTGTTCTGTTCCTTTAGTGAATCCTAATAAACGATCGTTACATTAACAGAAAACAGAATCAAGCAGCTTTAAATCTCTCATTCCAGGGCTAACATACTGTTGCTTGGTTTTGGAATTTTCTGTTGAACAGATAACCTTGAACTGATAGAAAAAAGTGGAAGATACTAGTCAATCTCTTTCTTCTATTATGTTTTGATGAGGAAGAAAACTAAAAATACCTGAACAATGACAGTTCCCATCATTCAGTTTGAAACTGATTGCTGAGTGCTTTGCAAATCACAGCAGAAAAAGCACCCGAAGTGTAACACCTTTTAACTGCTTCCTTTTATCCAGCGCTTCTCCGGGAGAATAATCGTATTGGTTCTGACACTCCAGTCTCCAGTGCAGGATGCATAGAGAAACAATTCTGAGGTGCCATGGTGCTTTAAATATCACTTCTAGCCATTGAGACAAACACAGGTTGGTCTCCCAAGGCAACAGTGAGACAGTAAAGTTCATGTGAACCACAGGGAAAATTTTCCCATGTACTGGACCTCTGGATCTATTCCAACAATTCTGTTTTTGTAGTTTCTGACTCAAGCTTTTCTCCTGCTCCTGCATTCTGCTGTTGTTCAAAGGGAGAAAAAGACGGGCGCGAAGCCACTGGCAGTGAACAAGGATCTATCTCAAAACAGACAGCATGCACAATCCGACTACCAAGTGCAAAGCAGCATTAGAATAATCCAAGCACCACAAGGACTGTAAGGGCATTTAGTGAGGTGGGGGATATGGAGATAACAATAGCGTTGCAAAAGAATTAAAATAAAGAACAGTATTTTCTTGAAACTGTTTTCTGTAAACAAAATAAGATTGATATTTGATTCAGCAGTGCAGGGCATATTCACATCACTTGATGTCTTGAAACATTTCTGTTTTGATCAGTCTCTTAACTCCTGTCTGAATCTACTGTCTACATAAAGGTGCTTAAACTGTGTTTACACTTTATGGCAGATCACTCCTAAGATAGTGCCCACTGATTTCTCCTCCACCACACTAACACTGTGGTGCATGCTTAGCATACTCCAGGGCTATTAAGACATCCAGGTCCCAGCTCACTTCCAGAATGTCTCTCTCTAGGGCTTCACGGGAAGGGGTTTGGCTGTGAAATGGATGAAATGGTCATACCTGTGAGACTCCTCTTTTCTTGAGACCTGTCAGAAATAGGCAGGAACCTACTTGCATTTCTCATGTGTGTCTGTAAGCTTTCAGGTAGTGCAGTAGGTCTGGTCACATGCTAGAGAAGGGAGCCTGCAACTTACTCATTTCTCTTGCTACTAGAATAAGCTGTGTCATCTGCCCAGCTAGAAGAGTTGTAGCTGCAGAAATTGGAGTTCTGCAGCAAAATAGGTGAAGAATTAGTATTTCTGCAGTAAACACAAGTCTAGCTAAACTGCAATTCCAATTTTCATTCTACTCTATCACTATTTTCCTTCTCATTCTCTAGCATAAAACAATACCAATTTCATACAAAACTGAAAGTTGCATTAACATATTTCTTACCAGAAGACCCTTCCCCAGGATGTTTTCCACAAGCTTAAAGTCATTACGTAACTGTTTGCTCTTGGAACTGGTGCCTTCCATCTCTTCATCGGCATAAAAGCGGAAATATAAGGATTCATCCTTAAATTCACTTTTCTCCAGGACTGGAAACAATATATATGAAACACATACAAGCATTTACACAGAGAAAGAAAGACAGAAACAACAAAAATAAGAAAAGGAAATCCTAAATATTTCCCCGGTCTTTACAGACCAAAGACCAGATGCATCCCCATCAGTCAACAATTCAGCTCTATATTTTTAAGCTACTATTGTACTTTAGGGGCATACTTTTCTTTGCAGTGCATAGTAGTCCATCATACTATGTTTGACTTCCCTGGCAAATATATTTTATACAAAATGCAAACGATTCTCTTGGAAGAAAGATGCTACTCAATATCTTGTGCTTCTGTCCCATATAAAAAAGGATAAAGTAAAACCATACAAGGAAAAAAGAAGGATAAAATATCTGTTTAAAGGTAAAGGGAGTTGTCTGCATGTCAGTATATATGGCACAGTATATAGAAAAGGGATTTGCAAACACTGTCAGCTAGTATGACTGAAGAGCTCCTTTAACTGGCTGTGGGGAGGGATGTTGATGCATTACCATGATGCATGAAACCATTATTGCAGAGTCCAACACCCAGTGCAACAGCTTCCTCGCGAGTCTGACAGTCTCCCTAGAAACAAGAGAATAAATGTTACACCTCAGACAACTTCCTAAACTAAACTATTTCCCCTCCCCATCACATCGCTTGTAGCTCTGTTAAATTAGCTAATGCTCTTGGTAGGGAACAATAGCAAGCAATTAATATAGCTACCCCCCTTGCTCAAATAGCATTAATTCTTATATATGGATCTTTACCCTCTGACAGGAATTAGTAGGACAAAGACCAGGATTTCTGGAACACAACTGTTTAACCTACAAAGGGATATAACATTATCTCAAAGTAAGACTTCTTATTTCAATTATAGTGTCAGACTTCAGGACCCATTAGGCACAGACAATAAAACTCATTCTTAGACAAAGAGGTTGAGAGATCTTATCTATACTCAGAACCCAAGGGGAAAAAAAAAAAAGTGTATTGCATGCAAACTCCAAAGGTCGGGCTGGTTATATCTGCAGCAGCACTCTATTTCCTTACACAGCAGTCTGACAAACAAAGGATTCAGTTGCTCACTACCTGAAGCCTTGAGTTTAGTATTTCAAAATAGGTACCAAAGGTGATTTACAAATTTACTTTGAAAAAAACAGCATTAAATTTTGCCGGCTTCGCATCCTTGTTAAGTGGAGCAGTAGCTGTTTGTCAGGCAAATACTGGCAAAGAAATACTATGGTGTAAAGGTAGTACTTAAATATGGAATCAGTTCTTTCAGTCAGTTACATTACTGGCTCACGCTTAAGGACCTTCTGAGAGCAAGAAAAAGCCATGACATTTACAGATTGAGAACCAAGTCCTATTGCATAGGCAAGAAGAAGACTGGAGCAGCTCTGGAGGAACTGCAGGATTATGTAATCACGCAAGGAGAGGCAAGCAGAGGGCTTCAGTACACCTGAAGTTTAATTCTTATTATAAATTAATTTCAATCTTTCTAAGTCTTTCCTCATTTTTTAACAGCCTGCCATGTGACAATTCTCATGGCTTACTTTACAATAATTTATGGGATAAACGAGTAGTTTACTTTACAGAGGTTGGGACTTAAAAATCTAATTTATTCTTTCAACTGTAAATAAACTGGAAGATAAGAGACTCCTACTGTTATTTTTTTAACCTTTAGAAATCTGTTTTTGTTTTAGGCAACAAAATATGTGTAGGAAGGCCATAAAACATATGCAACTCGTACTATGTCAGGTTATTTCCCAATGCTTGACCTCAAAACATTCCCCTAGCAAAACAGGATACCCTAATTAGAGAAAGTAACATGCAGTTATCAAATCAGACACCATCACCTGTATTTTCAAGAATAGATGCCTAATGTTAAACTGACACGTTGATATTTGAGCAGTTAAATAAACACACTGTTTTGCAAAAAGCTGAGCATTCAGCAGCTCTCACTAAAATCTATTGTTAGCTAGTATAGCAATTGAGAATAATTCAGTCAGGTATGAAAGCTCCAAGCAACTCCTCTTGAAGACTACTGTTTGTAAGAATGTAGAAGCAAAAACTGATAGAGCTGCAAAGACTGGAATTCATCTAAGTTGTAGACAGTGATTTAAATATTTAACGATGTTCCCTTTTAACATAACACAGAAAATTTTCGCTTATCCTTGTACCAAGGTATGTGTATGCATGGACATATGTACATAAGGCAAATGACACAGAATTCTCTCTCTCCAGTTCAGGCTTTTGTATGGACTTTCAATCTTAATTTAAAAGTTCAGTAAATAGAGAACTAATAGCATAGTAACACACCAGAAAGAAAAAAAACAAATGGGGAAGGAAATGAGCAACCTTTTCCCAGAGTGAGAGGGGATCTTTTACACTGACATTTGGGTCTCTCTACTGTCTGTCGTACTGATTAGCTATTGTAACGGCCAGATTAGCCTGATTACAACTCTGTTCTTTGGCCAAAGCAGATTTTTTTTTCCCTCAGCTTTCTATGAATTATATTAAATTATATGTAACTGATACAACTATTTCAGTACTAACATGCTTGGTATCTTCCATGCTTTTAATAGGAAAACGATCGACTACTCCATTCTCATTTAGTCATTTAGCACAGAACCACCTTAAATTATAGTGATGTTATTAATATAGAAGGATGTCAAGTGCAATTACAGGAAACATCTCTGACAGACAACATCCCTGGTAGTCAGATGCCTGACTGTAACACAAACTAGCCACCTTCTGTGCCATTTTGGCAGCATAGGACTTGATGTCTTAGTAAATCAGACCATCATTTAAGACAAAACCAGAGCATGCAGTGGACTCTATGGCAGCAAGGGAATATACTCTCCCCTTAGACTGCTTTAGACTGTGAAAGCTAAATTTTAAGTTCCCCAATCTATAGGCCTTTCTCTGTAATTACAAGGTAAGTATTGGGCAACTCCAATTTCTAAAGACAATGGAGCAGATTGTGGTATAAAGCTGTAGATACATTCTTCATTTGTACCACACCAATCCTAGATTATAAGAGATGAACACTGCATTGAATGTCTTCAGAAAAGAAATCACAAGAAACAGAAAAGATCTGCAATAACAACCAGTTCACCACTCCTAGGGCTAATACAGGATCTCCTTCTTCTTTACGCTGCCAAATAACTTTTGACCACATGAGCAATAGAAAAAAAGAATACTAGTGTAAGTTCAAAGAAATTGAGTGCATTCAATTGTGTTGAAATGCCCTCTAGAGAAATATGTTTTATTTACTTTTAAATGGAACTGAAAAATTAAGCTACTTGTCAAAGGCAGCAATGTCTTAAAAAATCCTTACCTGTGCGATAAGCCAATCCACCAGCTTACTTGCAGGTATTACTGATTTGTAGGTCTTTAGGTGATAGTCACGGTCTCTAAAAAAGAGAATTCAGAGAAAATCAGGCATAACTAAGGAAGGAAACTTTCATGGCACTGTGACCATTTCACAGTCCATTTATATCTGTAGTGGCAACTCAAGGAAAGTCTTAAGTCTTTGTGTCAAATCACCCTCTTCAGTAGTACCACCTAATTTTATATTTCCTTTTTCTCTAAAAATATAATATCAAACCACCATCTGAAATTCATCCCACTCAACTTTTCCTTTTACTAATCACCTACAGATAAAAATACAATCAATTTCCTTTTATAAGTAAGCGCAACAGAAAAATAGAATGCAGGGTGTGAGAAATCAGAAATGGAGTTCTCAGAACTTTGGAAAAAAGCAAACAATAAAAACAAACAAGCAACGTGACAGCATTTCCAGAAATGTGTTCTCAGAACAAAAACTTTCCTCGTAGTGCTTACACACATATTTCACGTTGTCTTCCAGCAATGTGCTAAACCCAGCACAAAACTGTGGGAGTTTTCCAGGCAGTTTTCTGTTCATACAATCTTATCTTGAGAAAATACACTTTTGAAATGTCGGAACAATAAAGGAAAACATAGAAATGCTCAGTACCAATGAGTACAGGTTTCCAGATTGTGACTGGCAACTCAACGTTTTCATGCAGATACTGACCTGGGCTACAGCTTTGAATAAGCTGGCATTAGGGTCCAAAGCCCACTCAGTCTTTCACTGCTTGTACTTAAAGGCTTATCAGGATAAATATTTCAGCATTAGTTCACTGACTTTTTCCTCCATTTAAACCTAGCCTGAATAAGAAGTGAGTTTGTATCACAGAACACTATTCAGAACCATAATCTGCAGGTGAATAGTCAAACAGATGTGAGAACCACTGAAATTTTGGCAGAGCCTGTCTGCTTCACAGAAGGCGAGGAACGTAACGTTCCTCAGAGGCTGTATCTTATCTATGAACCGAAGTATTGTCCATCAAATCTGTAAACACAGATCAAATTTCCTTGTCCTCACAAATTGCCATGAATTAGATCAGAGACATACTCAGAACCTTTTTTACATGTAACATTCGTCTGAAACATTTTACTTTTTATATATCATCCTCCCAAAGCAGCTTGCTTTGCAGCAAATGGGATACATCATCTTCTCCTTGAAGTACACAGTGTTAGACTTAAAGAAAATTATGAAGACAAAAGGCTACATAGAAACTCCCAAGTTGCCAGGGAAAGAGCTAAGCAAAATCACATTCCAAGGCTCTCCACAAAATAATTGCACTGTGAAGTTTGATTCCTCCAGATCCCCTTGGTTCATGCACTAACTGTGCTAAGTCATTTTCCTATTTTTCTATAAGGACTGTTGCAACACAGAAAGTAGATCTTTCCCACCCTGCTAACAGGATTGCAGGGATCATCACTCTGAACATGCCAAATTAAGCAGCGGTCAAAAGGCAGATCAAAAAGTAAAAAAGGGGTTTGCACAACTAACTGCGAGATAAAAGCTAGCTCCTGAAACATTAGGCTTGTCAGAAGCAAAAAGACATCAATAGAAGACATGGAGAGGTAAGAGCCCAGGAAACTCAGTTTTCTAACACGGAGATAAAAGGAAGGATCAGTAGGAAAGCCTGAACACTCTGAAAATGTTAATTCTACCCAGACGGATTCTAAAACTTCTGAGATTCTGCAATTTTGTACCAGTCATACACAGTTCAGACACATGCCGTTACTAACACAAATTAATCCTGATATAAGAAGATTCTCCAGCTGAGATTCTATTACAGAAATAGCATATTGATAAAAGAGCAACAAAAATGCTTATTCTAGTTTGTCCCAAGAACGATTTCAATAGAATCATGAGGGTGAACTTACTTTACCACTGGAGTATACAGGCAGTGTAGTCGGCAGTAGAGTCTAACACCCTGAAGAGAGAAAGATAGATGTTAGTACCATTTTTTCTTTTACAAATAAAATGCTGACTAGCTGGAGCTAGAAAAACCTGGACGCTGATGTCTCTGCTCAGCTAGAATTATCTATCGATTAACTGCTTTCTGAAACAAATCCCTTATCCTCTGACAAACAATTCTTTCTTCTTTCCTAGTATTCAGAACCCAAAAAATCTGCCCTTTTATCTCCAACCAACTCCATTCCATCGTTTTCTCCATTAATCTTCCTTCCCAATTAACTCATGATCTAATTTCCATAAGAAGAAATGAAATGTATTAAAAGGTTTATGGGCAGATATGGGTCATCAGAACTCATTTGACATATACTTATCAGGAAATGCAGTTAAATATTGATGGCTTCTGTCTCCCTGAATTGTACCGCTCAGATTTTCAGCAGACATTTTGCATTGTGTTGTACTCTTTTCTCTTAAGACCTTTTGTTACAATATAGTAGAATTTTAATCAGCAGTCTTGATTGCGGTGACAACTTTATTGTTATTTATGGCTAACCTCTGTTTCCTCTCCCTAGAGTGAATGCCTCCTTTGACATTATTACAGTTAACTGAATAGAATGAAGGTAAACAGTATTAGGGATCTCCAACACAATGTGACCCTGACATTCAGAGGCAGAAGAAACTCTTTTGAGGGCTGTTATGCAAATCACTAGTTTTCAAGTAAGAATTGTAACACAAACCTTGGACACGATGTCTTCCAACTCACTTCTTGGCTTATATGTTCCATCATCATAGCGAAATCTGTACATCACCTGCTCATTCTTAAACTGGTGCTTATCTGAAACTAAAACATCAATATGATAATTAAAATCAATATTTTCCCCCTCCACATTGTTCATAGGCCAGCTGGTCCTTCTGTACTTAAGATGTCTTGTTTACATACAGATGCTTATGTGCATTTCTGAATAGCTCCACCAACAAAAGCAACTTTCTAAAATCAAAATTTCTTCCTTTTGCATAGGATTTAATTTATGTAAGGCACTGGAAATGGCCCCAGTAAAGGTAATTGGGGTTGTCTGATGTTTTTTGATTGATTTGGAACAAAGTGCCTGCAAATTCCTACAACAGTTATCACAGCAATAAAGCCATTTTGCAGCTGCCTAAAGCTCTGCAGAGTATTCTGGTGGGACAAACTACAGCTGTTAGAAGTATTCTTCTACCAAGGTTCTTGAATTTAACTGTGAGTTTCTTCTAAAATTTAAATAGCACTTTTGAGAGACCCAGAATTGCAATTCTTCACTCAGAAGAGTCATCCTATAGGCAGTTAAAATTTTTTGGTCATACTTTATACTAACAGGCTTTAAAGACAAGCACAAAAAAAGATGTTTCCGTGTGATAAGTAACATTTTTAAAAGGTGCATAGGCTAATATCAGAAGAGTCAAAAAACATATACAGTTTCAAACACATTTATCCAATAAGCTAAACCAGAAGAGGACTGAGGTCCATATCAATTCATATAGGACACAGAAGAGGGAAACCCTCACAGTAAAGATAATAATTTAGTAATTGGTAGAAATTATCTGTCACACTGCTTCATAAGTAAGTGATAATAATAAAGTGCCAAAGAGTGTTCAAATTCAAAGTAAGCTATGAAGTATTTTCTGGACAGTACAATACCCAGTGTAAACATGCCGTTGTTCACAACTTAATGTAATGAAGACCAGTAACAACTATGTACAAGAGGGGGAGATCTAGAGAACAGTAACCAAAGCAGACAGCAGATGAGGTGGTGTAGCTCAGCCACTGCAATCTTTCCTGCCTTTGTCATGGCCAGATGTTTGTGCTGAAGCACCCTTTAACATTTGGGATGCGGTATTTCACAGTACAAGCACAACACTTGATGAACTGAGAGAAAATACTATTTAAGATGCACCTTAGGCAGAGTTTGATTTACCTGAGACAACCGACTACACTGAGTTAGTCCAACTCAGAAGTACCAGGATTCAGTTCGAGATTTAGTCTGCCCCTTGCAAAGCACACAGGACAGTTGTTTAGAAGGCAGAAACTAGAAATTCTGAAGACTTTTCCTCATAATGCAGGACAACTTGGCCCATGAATATGTCATAAAGATTTCTGCTCATGGTGATGTTTTTCCTTAGTTTCACAGAATAAACAAAAATATGCAGAATCAACTGCATATATGTTTGTATATGGTGGAATCTCACTCTGGATTTTGTATTTCTAAATCCAGTTGACATTCAACTCTGTATCTCTTGTGCCCAGAAGATGAGGTTCCAATCAGTTCTGCTGTGTGTTGTAGGGACCGATACTTACACAACAGCAGGCCCAGAGGGGAAAAAAACTAACAAACAGAATAAACAGAAACACAAAGGAAATGGAGATCAGCACTCTGCCACTTAGCAACCTTCTCTGTCCCTGCTTTCCTGGCAGGCTGAAAGATCAGCAGTTTTCACCTGACAGTAAAGTTATGCCAAGTGAAAACAAAAGATAAAAGACACTGTATAATGTAGAGTAGGGATAACTGTTTAATTATGGTGTTTAGTTTTTAAGTTCTTGCTGTGTTAAGGGGCACATAATGAAAAACGTTCTTCTCTAGTGATTTATCAAAATTTCAAGGGACATTTCCTTAACTAAATCAAGCATAGCAAATACCTTCTAATGTCTACCAATAACTGTCATTAGAGACAGTAGCAGCTAGGAACTCTAACCAGAGGTAACATTAAAAGCAAATCAGATGCATCTTGTTTGGTGTATTTCAGTAAGAGATGCAGTGGATGTAACAGCACAATTTCCTCTGAGCTATAAATTTGTGTTCAGACAAAAAGAATGGTGCTGAAATGGTCAGAGTATGAAATTATGGCAGGGTAAGCAGTCATCATGAATAGCAAGTCTCACTGACAGTGCAACTACACGCATTTTGTTTCCATGATTTAGATTTGCCTGCTCCCATTAATCCTAAAAGTCACTGACCACTGAGGATTTGCTGGGTATGATACAGGAGAGCATTTGAACATCATGTGAACAGCCACAGTCTATTGTCCACCCTCATTCCCAAGGCATTACTGAAATCTGGCACCTCTTTATGGCACAGAGCACTTACCATGATGAATAATTCCATTTTCCAACAGTGCCTGTCCCAGGTTGACCCCTTCCTCTGGTTTGCTTATCTCCCCAATGTCTGTGAGCCATGACACAAACTCACTGAAAAGGAAAACAGAACCGAAACAGTTATCTTTTTCTCTCTGAATATAAGCAGACACAAGCCTCTGCAAGTTGTCAGTCAACCGCAGGCAATGCCGTCCTTGAAGCAAATGTGAAAATTGTTGTGAAGAGCGATACTTCTGTGTGGCTTAATTTCATACATTTCTGGAAGAAGTGTCTGCAGATGATCCAGATCTCCTATTCGTGACTTTTCCCAACACTCCCCTTAGGTCATCCTAATTAACACCTACACAAAGGGGAAGAGACCTAGCACAGTCTGTAAAACTGCTGCAGATCCTTACTTTATTGAGCCACAATGACCTTAGAAACAGAAAGTTGCACAGAAAACAGCAACTCCAGTCCAAGATATCTCTCCAAGCTGTGTTCACTGTCTGATTTAATTATATATGCTCACCTTTCTTCTCTGGCTGTTTTTTTTCTCCCTTAATCATGTAATTGTGTTGGCTTTCAGTGAAATCACGGTAGGACTTAGGACAGAAGATTCAAACTCACTGAATTCAAGTGCAGAACAGTACAACTCTCCCTAACAGTTTAATTTAAGGTCATTCATTAAAGCTGGTGCCTTGGAGATATATAAAAGGTGCTTCTAATTTACAGACAAGAAGTGCTAAGTCTGTCTGCATACACAGCATGAAATAAAACCTCTCTCTGGTGAGTGGCAGAGCTGCCCATATGGGCAGAATAAAGGCCAGAAATGGATAGGTAGGATATTACTCAATTAGAAACTGTTAAGTACAGAAAAATGGATATTGCAAGTCCTGCCAAAGCCCTAGGGGACCTGACTTTCCCAGGTTAATTAGTAATTAAGCTAGAAATGCATTAAATTAAAAATATAATAATAAGAGGAACATATAAAAGTAGAACAACATATGGGAAATGTAAGTTCAATAAACCACTTGGGTGCTTGCCAATGTGCAGAGGGTTTCTGCTTATCAAAATCAGCATCCATGCCTCCAACTGTGGGCTCTAAATGCAGCATTTTTAGTCTCTTCATGTTTATCAGAGCTGACTCATCTTAGTTGTAGGTAGTATTTACATTTTGTCTTTACAATAACAACAATTTCAGTAACAAAAGCTTGAGTTTGCTGAGGTCCTACTCTGTAACTTTCATAATGTAGAAAAAGCAGCACAGTCTGTTCAACTACATCGGGAGCATCCCATGGAAAGCAGCAGACTTTAGTAAAACTCCTCAAAGTCAGACTACTGTAGAGCTGAGTCAGGCTCTGTATCTCATAAGGAAAGGGAGAAGAAGAAAGAAGAATCCTCTGCATCAATTACTGGGAACACAAAGCATACTCTCTGGAGTGCTGCAGCCCAGATGTACTGGCCAATGACAGTAATCACATTAAGCACCCAGGGTAGATGCCCAGGTTGCTATATATTTTCCATCAAGCACAATGGATCCGTGACAGTTTGTAGCACTTAAACCACTGGCCAAAACTGAAGCAGAACATTGCTGACCTCTTAGCTTTCCTACATCTTTCATTTGGAACTGTGTCCCTGCAGTTCACTGGGATTCTAAATGTAAGGCAGTCATCTTAAAGCTTGAAACGGATAGCTGAAAAAGCAAAACGAATACTATTCTCAGTGCTCTGAAGTTTCATCACTATGGGATAGCTTTCTTAAAAGCCATTTTAAGACTTCTGTGGCAGTTGATTCATCAGCAAAATCAATAATCATTTGCCTGAAAATTTTGTAAACACTGAAAAGTGCATGACCCAGAAATATTCCAAGAGGGCTGTTGTTTTTCTCCGGGATATGAGAGACTTGCTAAAAGGCATCTATTAAAAAAATTCATGGCAAAATTTGTTTTGTTTCCCCATCTCATTCTAAGTAGATTTCAGTATAACTAAGAGCATCCCCACTGCCCAGCACTGCCCTGCTGAGTTTTCATTTGGCATGCTAGCTAGGATACCATCTCCCAGTTATATCTCTGAAATTAGGGGACTGAGAATAGCTGGATTTCTACTCAAGAAATACATACAAGAAACACATAGGAAAATCCAGCCCAACAAGGTTTGTGCAGTATTATCAGATATGTCTGGAATCTCCTGAGGTTAACAGATCCTCTCTATTACATGTACAACCACAGTTCAAGGGTTTGCAATCAGTTTAATGCAGTGCTGAAATGAAGCACAGCAAGCATAAAATTTACATGTATTGGCACCAATGCTCAGCTTGTGGATTGTATCACTATTTGCATGCCTGAATGCCAGCACACCTGTAAGAGTGGTTAGGAAAATGGATTTATGCTCCAGCATAACAAACAGCTTCATAAGTAAATGCATGTGGTATTTCTCAAGTTATCAGTAGTAGTTCATGCTCTTTTTTCCCCCCTACAACCACATTTTATTTCTTGAATTATTAGATACTATCTCTAATATCCAAAGACCAAGAGAAAAACTGCTTCTGCGGCCTTACTGCTACTCTCAACTGCATTTACCAGAAAACCACTAAGTACATCTCAGCACAGTCCTTAGTTTCTCCCCTAGGCAGGAATAGCTGAAAAAAATAAATAGGTCACAGCCAAAACAAATTGCTCAGGGGAAGCCCCTGGAATGATATGAAACATCTGCAAGTCATGTCTGGATTGCACTGACTGAGTTGCACTCAAATGAGTTGTCCAGAACAGTATCAACAGGCAGCTTAAGAAAACATCAGCAGATTTTCTTTTTAATAGGGTAGGATGGAACATTAGCAGAAATATCGCTGTGGTCAAAGGCCAGAATACCTGCAGGTATCTCAGTTTGGCTTCAAATATTAGCAAAGAAGCATCAAGCCCTCACTAGTGGAGTCTCAGATGACTACCAAGTAAATTGACAGTGATGGGCAGGAAAGACAGTGGAGCATGTAAGGAGACAAACATTTTAAAAGAAATGTAGGAGCTGAGACTATGAAAAAAATCAGGAAATGAACAACAGATTTGTATATATCAGAACAACTTCTGATCTGGGATGTCTTGTTATGTGGACAATGGGAAATGCTAGATCGTGCCTCCAAGTCACAGCTTGGGCATTTCAATTTGAAAGATAACTGAAAGAGAAGAAAAGAATAAAGAGAAGGGTTCTCCAGAAGCCAAGAGGTTTTGATAGCAAAATTATCAGCAGTTTACGTTACAAGACTGCCTTCTGTCAGGCAGAAAGACAGTGCATCATTTCCACACCCTGTACGCAAGTAATAATGCCTACAAAATGCCATTACAGAGACCACAGGGAGGGAAATTCATGGATAATCAGCCACTCGGAATTCTTTTCCTCGCACAGCTGATTATTTCAATCATAAACAGCTGAGGCAGAAAAGTCTTCTCAGGTCAACTGATGCATCTCTCTGTGCCATACGGGATATTTCCCTACAACAGCCCCAGTGCTGCCATTTCTGATCTCTGATCTGAGTCATTCACAGGGTCTCTCTTCCAATGCCTCATACGTGACATACTTGAGAATTATTTTGTAATACTTAGCCTGAATGAAAGAGGGATATTTTCCAGACAATAAATCTCTTTTAACATTACATCAGGTTTCTTGATGAATTTTATTTGTGTCTGTTGCACTGGCAAACAGAACATTCAGTTCTGAAATTGGGTTGATTCTGCTAAATTTAAACATGACCTGGTCTGCATCTACTTGTTTACAGTAGAGGATACAGGTTAGGCCAGTAAAAGCCCCATTCTTGTGGGAATTCAGGTGTTCTTTCTTATTCCTTTGGCCAATTTGAAGCAGTTGTTATGTGTTACTACTATATAATAAAATGAGCTGTCACTGTACAGCTTGTGTATGGCACAAAACAGAAATTAAGGCTTTCACTGCCTTTTCAATCAAGCTCTGTCAGAGCACATCTGATCTGCCCTCACAATGCCACCATCAGAAAATCCACAGTTCATTCTTTTAATTAGCATGAAAGTGCCTTTTTTATTCAAATGCTACTTACTTGCCAAGAAAGCACTTGGGAACAGTACTTAATTTTCTCCTCCTATCTTTGATAAGGTTCACTTTCTTGCTCATCATCATTTGGTACAGCTTCTCTCCTTTCTCTGCAATCATGACGTACGCATCCCTCTCCATTCCCAGTTTCAAACCTGGAATACAAAGCAGTAATTCCTTCAGATGCAAATCATCAGGTAAAGTGTTTCTCCAAAGTTAAAAGCGGAGGCCAAACAAAGTAGTAGACACTTGTTTTCCAGATTAAGGGGAAACTGAACCACTTATTGACCTGAGCAAAAAGTGGTCATTTATGAGAGTAGCACCTGGGACAGGTTCACACCTTTTCTTCCCCATTTTTTAAAATAGCTATAAACTGATGGATCCATCACAGCACAAAAAGTAGAACAGTTTACGGAATGTGGCAAAGCTCCAAATAAAGAGAGATGAAATATACATCCCCAGAAACTGCAGCAACTTCACCTTTGACCCTGAAATATCTGCCATTATAAGACTCATTCAGTACAGCTAAATGCTTGGCACAGTAGATCATTTTTGAGTGTTCTGTTACTTGAAGCCAAAAATACAAAACTGCTGATATCAAATTCACATCCTTAAATAAGTCAAAGGTAGATTGGAACATCATTTTCTCATCTTTTCTTAATTTGCCTATTTATTAATATCCCTAGGCTAACAATACAGCCTGAAAATAATATTATCCAGTGAATGAAAGAAATGCTGAATGTTATAAGAAATGATATATATTGGATATAGGGAAAATCTCACTTCTGCTTTGTATGAATTTCCTCATAGCACTTGTTAGCTTGAAAATTGCTACAGCGAGGGAGAATATCTCTGAAAAGAACAGGTTTCTATGTTGCAACAACTGTCATCATAACTGGCGTTTTCTGACACTCATCTTTATAGAATTGTCAGACAAGCTTGGAAAATGTGTTCCACCTAGAAATAAAGGGCAGATCGCTTTAGGACAGCACACGAGAAAAGTTGCTGTGGATGCTTTGACTCTCCTAGCTGGAATTAGTCATTTTGCTTTCTGGGTATGTTTTTCTAGAATTTTCCCAAGCATCCATGTGCATGTATTTAAATTATGATCTGGATTTAGGCTGTTTTGTGTAGGTCTGGAATTGAGGCAGACTCAGCTGGGGATGTGAAACTGCATGTTTAAATTTTTCAGTGGGAAGGACGTAGATCCAGGCCTTGTGCTGTTTAGACAAGTGCTCCAAATGCTGTTGTGCTCATTCTGCCCTTTTTTCCCAACTCCTCTTTCCTGTTTCTCTCAAAAAAATTGCCTGATGTGCATAGTGTTGAAAACACCAAACTCTAAGTCCACTAAGGTGGTTACTGAATAGTAGTCGATAGAGCAGGAAGCAAGACTCAGAACTAATGTATGCTAATTATGTTTCTGAATCACAAGCATGGTACTTCTCAATAGGAGCAAAAATCCACTCACAAATCTAGAGAATTCTGGAGTCCAAACTAGAGCCCTGGGCTTGGAGATCTCTAAGATTAGTCTGAAATCTGAATCAGTGTTTGATTTCTTTGCCTAACCTTTACAGACATTGACATTGAGCAGAATTTAAGTGTTCAGCATAAGGTTAGAAAATGAAAACTATACATTCTTTAGGAATAGTTCACCCTAACCGCATGTAAATTCTGTTCCTTTAAGAATTTGACAAAACAAAGGATGAACAGTCTTTTGTGTCACACTGGAGATGCTTCCTAGCTTTTAAAAAATGTTTAATGCATTTGTTTAAGGGGCAGAATGTGCATGTTCCAGAAACTGGTCTTGTGCTAAGTTTTGTCTTTCAAATATAGTGTTTCTTTCATGTGTCTGATATTTGGCTAAAGGTTTTGGCTCTGCAAATCCCCTGGTTTATTGTCATTATTCTTCCATTCTCTTTGTCCAGTAATGTGATCCAACTCAATGCAAATGCTGACACATGTAGCTGAGGCTAATTTGCAACATGAACTTGTGATAAAAAACAGCCTGTCTAATAACACAGGTTTCATGCTGGTCTTACATCACTGAATTCCCCAGGCTCTGATGTAAATGGCAAACTGGAATGCACATTCCACCCAACTCATCGTAGAGAATCGGGAACCTCACCAACCTTTCTAATCTAAGCACAGATAGCTCTGTGGTTTTACAATTACTTTAATCCAAAGGAGATTTTCCAATATAGTCTGGAATGTCTGCCAGAATTTCCATACTTATCCTGAGCTCCTGTCATCAGCTGCCACGTCATCAAACTATATGACAAAAAGCATCAGAAAAAAACACTCAAGAGTACCCAACATTGCATGGAAAAATTTGAACAACCTCCTATTAAGGAGTAATTCTTTTTTTCCCTTCCTGATATCTCAGTTTCCTTCCTTATTCTCAAGGCCCTGCTAGTATGTGATTGTTTTTTCTAGTTCAGTCTTTTTACTTCTTATCAAACTGTCTCCTCACACATTTTACTTGATGCATAGGAAATTCTGCAGAGCACTGGTGACCTCATAAAGCAAAAACTCACTCTGAAATGAAGACTCACCAGATCTTTTAGAGATACGATTTAGCACTCTGAGGGTAAAACAAAGAGCCAAGAAATGTATTTCATTTAAAACATGCAGAACTAGTCAATGAATACACATCATCAGCTCGGAATGTTAAAATTC
Source organism: Alectoris magna (assembly GCA_030625065.1). Lineage (NCBI taxonomy): Eukaryota > Metazoa > Chordata > Aves > Galliformes > Phasianidae > Alectoris > Alectoris magna. The sequence goes on along the minus strand of CM060576.1, from coordinate 7,740,903 downwards.
TTCTTTTAATAAAAAAAAAAAAAAGAAAAAAAAATGATTATTTCTGTTGACCCCAGAGAGCTTTTCCGAGTTCACACTATGCCTGATCTGCATTTGGAAAGTAGTGTCCTTACTATCAGAAAAAATTGCAATGGGGTTTATACATGATAAGGTATGTCAGAAATGTTTCACATTCTATGGTAAAGTAACACGGCAATGTGCATTATATCTAGCAGATTAGATGTTTTCCTGCTGCAAAATATTCTAACATAAAAGAACAAAAGTTTGGATTGGAAAGGACATTAAAGGATTCAGATTGTCTGCTTACATTGAACTTGTGATAGAAACTGACCCTCCTGTAAACGAAAAATATTGATAAATATTAATGACACACACCCATGAAACAAATCATCTCACAATATCCAGTAATGTATGTTCTCAATCTCTTGAGTTTCTTTGTCATTAAGGATAGATTTTAAATCTCTAAACATGGAGGAAAAGCTGCAATCTTCTCTTTCTCTCAGAAAGACATATATATGCATATTAATTTCTCCTTTTTACATGAATTCATCCTGTTTGTTGAAAAAAAGAACAAACATTATCCACTTACTCTCTCTCTGCTCTCTTTCCTTGATTATAGCATCCAACCATTTCTGTTTGTCCTCTGCAGTCTTGGCCATGCAGACAAACCACTTGTTTTTGGCTGTGTTGTGTATCTTCCAGCCATTTGTCACTGTGTAGCCGTTGCTGTGGTAATCTGCTGTAAAAACCCAAAGCACAATACACACAGTGAATAGAAGGCCTTCTTTAGTCAGATTGGTGTGTGACACCTTTATTAAAATATTCTTATTTGGAGAGCTTAATTTTTGAAGGTGTTCCTCCTGCATCAGTCTTACTAACTGTTCATATAGGTATTAAAAAAGTATCTTTGGCTAGGCGGTTCAACTCGAAAACCCTGTCCTTTTATAAACACCTTTTATGTGAGAAAGGGTTGTGATCAAGGATCCCTGTGACTCAAGGGGAGTGGAACCTCACATTTGGAAGTACCCCCGAAGTTTTTCTCATGTCTAGAGCCAGGCCAGAGAAAATCCACACTGATGACTGAAGTTCCATTCAAGGTAGACCAGCATTTTCATATTTCTTGCCATGATACTTTGCCCACACAGCCATTTTCTCTACAGCTTCAGCCCTAAGGTGACAGTTTGTAATTTCACCTGAGAAGAGCTAAAATATCCTAAATGGAAACATACTGGTGAAAAAGTCTATGACACTTGTTTGGATTATTTGTTCTGAACTTTCTGGGAACACAGAAGGCTGTGGCTTGTAAGGATTTTTGCCCACAGAACATGGAAACTCTTTAAATGTCACCCATTGAAACGAAAGAATGCTAATTCCTGACTTGTCACAACAGTAGCAGGAGCTGGTGCAGCCTTTGTGGATGAAGTCAGAACCCCATCCATTCTTTTAGCTTGTGTCAGGACAAAAGAACAGTAATGCAACAGCCCTTCCCATGCTCCATCACGGCCACATTCCATGCTACTGATTTGATGCTAAGACTAATATTTGGTAGTATTGTAAATGCGAAGAAGATCTAGAAGTTCTGTTATTATAGCTGTAATGGCTTAAGATCTAAGAAAAGAAAGGATGGAAAAAAGATAAAATATCTTTTACTAAATTAACTTGGATTAGGAGAAAAAATAGACAAGCTTCTGGATACATAAGCTCTTCAAAAGGTCACTTCAGAATGAAGAACTAATGTCAGAAAGCATGACCAGTCTTTCAACTTTATAAGTTGGCCTAAGAATGAAGACATCAGATGTTGCACAGCTTACCAAATTCATTACTCCTTCATTGAAGGAGTAGGGTGAACATTATTGTAACAACTTCCCACACAAGATTTGGACTTGCTCTGTTTTAAAAAACAAATGGTATGTTTTCTCTTACCTGTTCCATCTTCCACATTCTCCACCTCCATGACTTCTGTATTTATTCGACCCCTGAAGATATAAAGGGATCCATTGATTGATTTTGTCCGTTTAGATGGCTTTTTCCCAGTAACTCTGCAATTAGGATTCAGAAGGTTAGCTACGCATAAGCAATCAAAGCAAGATGTTTATTACATACATACATCACGTATATTACAACACACAGCTTTTTTGGGGATTCAGTGGGCACAGAAAACAACAGCAAAAATCAACCTGAGATGTGACTATTAAAAAAGGAATCAAGTCTAGTGTGCTGTAGCATGCAGCCACTTCTCAATTACTCAATAATAAGTACTCAATTACATCTATTAAGATAAGTTTGCAACAGCATCAGTACAGCAAGAGCTTATTTTGCATGATTACATGGGGATTGGGGTGTCTTTAAGATTTACATTCTTGGGGACTTAACTGAACTGAATACGAGTTTGGAATATAACCCTTAATCCTACCTGCAAAAATGTTATATTTGCTTTGAAGAAATTGTGGTGGGTGTATAACATTCCAAATGTACAATGAAATGTGCAATGAAGCTAGCATCACATGGCCTTCACGTGTGTCTTAAGTGTCTCTGCATGTGGCATTCATGAAAGTGCTGCTGTGGCAATTTTGCACTAGAGTTTATGTCCTCATCCATAAGCTTTTCAGTGTCTGTTGAAGTATCTTATAAAAAAAAAAAACTTCAGGAAAGCACTTTTCATTACTATTTATGTTCTGATTTTTATGTCTAGAATAAGTTTAAAACTACACAACCAACACCTGCTGAGCTTTAATATCTAAGAACAACCCTGCTATATGAACCAAAACACGACTGGTCAAATGATCACCGCTTGAGATGGCAAGTGTCCAAACTCCGTACAGTGAAGGGATTGCTGTGGCAACTTGCCAGGAGTTCATAAAATTCAAAGAATAATGCAATAAAAAACAGCTGGGGAGAAATTTTTTGTCAGAGTGAAGTATCTGTGATAACTGTGGTGAGATGAGAAACACAACGGGTTTTTGAACAATTTTTCCCTTTTACAGCCAGTTTTAGTGACAAATATACCTTTGGTAATGACCATAAATTAACATCTAATCAGCCTGACAGGGCCTGAGATCTAGGAGCTATTAGATCATTTCCTAAATATGTCTGTTGGAGTCAAAAGAAAAGCTGTCCTAGCAGCCTTAATAAAACCCTTTAAATACTCAGCCCACTTCCCCACATGAAACATATTGTTCCTAACATCAGGATTCAATTTAAGCAGCAGTCTGTGATACCACCAAAAACACAAAGCAACGCTCAGCCCTGAAAAAGAAATAAAAAAATAAAAATCTATGTCATCAGTTTGGCAGGATTCCCAAAGCTTCTGCAAAAGCTGAGATCGTAGTCTGAGATCTAAAATGACAAATCTAATTCTGATTCTAAACACACCTTAAAATGGTCACAACAAAGCTACTTCTAATTTGTGCTGTCATTAGAAAGGTGACGCCCAAACTAAAATGGCTGCAGCACTGATTATCTACTGAAGATTTAGGGCTGAATTCTGATTGCACTTTTTGATCCAGGAAAACTCCACTGACTTCTATAAGATTAGCATAGTGCAAGTGAGATAAGAATCATCTAATTCAATTTCAAATTGGGAACTGACACGGGCAGGCTTTGTTTGTTTTTCTTTCAAACCTGTGTTCCACTAACACCTTGGTTGTTCATCAAGCAACTGCTCAAATGATCATGACAGCACAACTGGAAATAAATGCATTTCCATCCTGGGCTAATTATAAATAGCAGCTAGACAGGGGAAATATCCAAAACTAAGTCATGTAACAATCCCTAAATTTATCTTTCACATTTGGCAATTCCCAGTAGACTTAATAAATTGTTCAGTTTTTTAATAGAAATCAGATTCTGGGCATTTCATCAGTTCAAGCTATATTATTAGACAAAGATAAACAATATTGATCCTTTGGGAAAATCTAAGTGTTACAGCAACCGCCTCCAAAATTAAGCCAAACTACAGAGTAGCTCAGTGACATCCCTGTACAAAAAACAGAGGGTTGCTTAAAAGGCAGTAGAACATTTTGTTTTCTGAATCTTAGCATTCCGGGAAATGTGCCTGGACAGCGGGAGGGGCTGCACTAACCTGAACGACAAACAGAAATAGTAAAACAGCTTTTAAGTGCTCTGAAGGAAGAAAAGATTACGCATCTAGTAGATTTTTCTTTTAATAAAAAGTTTTCCGTTAGAAGGCTCAAATTTCTGCACTGCCTTATTCACAAGTGTGGATTCTGACAAATTGGTAAAATGTCAAAATGAAACGTTTCAACTTCCTTACAAGTTGCCCAGTGAGGTTGTGGGCAGGGCTTCATCCAGCCTGGCCCTGTTCTTCAGGGCCAGGCTGGACGGGGCTGTGAGCAGGCTGGTCTAGAGTGAAGTGTCCCTACCTGCAGCAGGGAGTTGGAAAGAGATGATCTTAAAGGTCCCTTCGGAAACAAACCAAACCATTCTGTGATTCTATTCCATTTCAGCAATGTCAGAAGCTTCAGTTAGATTAGATTAGAAGCTATTTAAGATTTGTGTCCTTTTTTTTCTTTTAAGTATTTATATTACATTCTAATAATTTCATCTAACAAACTGCTTTTTATGTTATATAGTTTCACAACCATTCACACAAAAAGTATGAGTGTTATTGACACCTTTTTTTTTTTTTTTCCCAGTTTAATGGTTCCAAAATTTCTACTGAACAAACAAACGGAAAGTAAACCCCAAATTTGAAATTAAGTATTTTCTTTGGGTTAAACACTCTGGTTTTTGAGAAGTTCTAACTGGGTTGGCCATCACCAATAAAGAGGTATAAACTGAAGAAGAGGAAGGATATTGCAGGAGGAGATCTGAACAGTGGAAGATGCATGGTAAATCTAGTAAAGACCAGGATGAGTCTAGGAATGTGGAGGCAAAACCCTTAAGAATTGAAATACAGTATAATGGCAACAGAAGAAAATTGCCATCCACAGAGCCAGTGCTATTTTACAAATACGCAGTAGCTGTCAATAATGCTCGAGTTTTATAAGGTAAAATGATGCCAAAATTGCTACTAAGATAAGAAAGCAAGACAATTCATAGAGCACATGGGCTGCTGATCTTCATCTCTTCCTCTACCCTGTGTGTCCTGCAGCTACTAAATGTTCCCTTAGTCTTCTTTCCCCTTTCTTGGCTTTATATCAATTTTCACGTCACCCTCTTCTGCTTAGAATAACCTAACGAAGAAAGTTGGCAGGGCCTCCTTCTTCACATCACTCCTGGAGACCCATCTGCTCTGGGAAGCCTTCCAGCTGTAAGAACTCACTTAGTGATTTTTCTGTACTGTATCAACTCCTGTCTTTGGACTGTGTGCTTCTCAGGGTGGGGACCCCATTAATCTCCAGCATATTTATCCCATCACATTGTAATTTCCTCCTCATATAGTATAAGCAATAGCAACAGTCAAGAACAGAGGAAAGTCACAACTATGACTCAGCCTTACATAGCAACAGGGAGCACAGTGAGTGCTCAGTAAATGATCATACTTCCTACGTACAAAACCTCAGAATAATCCCATTATAAAGCCATAAAGGCAGAAGAACTCACCTGGATTTCCTCTTGCAGTAGACCAGTAGATTATCGAACAGAAAGAACATTCTCTCCTGAATATTTCCTGCCGAGATTTTTAACAAAGTTCCTTGGAGCAAGAGCTGTGTGCAGATATCTGTCAGATTTGACCCCTGAAACAGAAAAGAGATCTTGTTTACTCTTCACTTTTTTGTGAGCACACAATGAAACATTCTTACTAAAATGCTGTTATTTTATCCGCATGTCATTAAACTGCAAAATGATTGATGCTTTCATGAAGAGGAAGTCTTCGATTTCTTATTGCAGCTAAACACATCACACCTTTCTGGGTTACAGATGTTTTGGAATCTTTGTACACATCTCCCCTAGTTCCAAGAGATTTTTCTTTAAAGCAGCCATATTGTGAATCTCCCAAGACCATTAATCTTCCCTTTTTACCCCAAGCTATCAGTGAAAGTATGACAACCGATGGCTTTAAAAAAGCTTTAAAAAAGAACAGTGGTACTTCTCTAGCTCTGATAGTCATGTAAGTCACTAGTAACCATCCTTCTGGAAAGTCATCTTAGTGGTATATCTCTCTAACTCTTTAGTTAGAAATATTTGCAGCTGCTCCCCTTACTGGAGTTCTAAAGAATACATGCAAGTTAGAAACATAGCCATGAAAATCACAGGTTGTGTCCCAGACACTGTGCTAGCTGTCATGTGCAAATTATTACATGCATTTAACAGACGCAGAGATAACTGAGCTTAATGCTCAAGGTGTTTAAGTGTACGAGGATCCCCAAAAGCTCAAAGCAACCAAAGCAGATCACTAAGCCATTAATTCCCCAAATGGTTGTTATGATTATTTCTAGCAAAAGCTATCTCTAAGTCTTTGAAATACAGCACGTTAGGGTCAATGGAGTTGAAAAACTGTCCTGGTTTTTATTCAGAACAGGCAAATTTCAAGTATCTCCATATTCTGAATGAACACAGTTGGGAATCTGCTCTTCAGATGTTCCGCGGACCAAACAAGACTGGTTTGGCTAAACCACAGTCACTAGTGCAAAGTTCCTTGGTCTAGTATTACTTCAAAGGATCCTACTGAAAAAGGTCTCTTTTCAGAAAAACACACAGACACACAAGAAGCATTTTCCACCCAGTTCTAGAACGTTTGCATTTATTTCTTATTTGGAAAGAAGAACAACCTAAAGTAACACCATGGGGTCCTTCCATGGTCTGCATGTAGATAAGGAAGTAAATTAGATAATGAGATCTCTCTCTTGAGTCTTACTGGAAAACAGAACCGACTTTAGATTACACGATATCCATTATCAACAAACTGCTTGACTTGCAAAGGTCCATTAAATCTATATTCACAAATACCTGAAAAGATTTGTAAAACGCAGTTCATCCCACCTAACTGAAAACATCTTTGTGAGCAGGCATGAAATCTACCTCCATCTAGAAAGCCACCCAGAAGGATTTGTTAGAATGTTCTTAGACAGTGCATGAGTGAATTTTTTTCAGATCAACTCTGCTACCATTAAGATGAATTAAATCTGCTTATCCAAATGCAGTGCAGTCACTGTAAAGGTGTGAATGAAGATTTAATTACATTGTTTTCTAAATCAAACCGTGCCAGCTGTGCTTGTACTTGCTTTTCACTAACACGGAAGAAGCCATTCTTTAAAGGCTACCAAGAATGGACACCAATGTTCAGATGTGTCTGTATTTTTTTTTGATTCAATCACATATGAACTAGCTAGATGCAACGCTTCCATCTGTTGCTCTGGTATGTTTTTATTTTCTTAATCCATCTATAGAAATAATTAACACGTGTCCAGAAATAAGCACTTGTTATTTTGAAAATGACCTGCTGACCATGACTACATATATAATACCAGTATGTCAGAATTATAACCCCAAAAGCACATATGCAAATAGGAACAGAAACCATCCAAATGTACAATATAAAAGCATGCTCCCCACATGGAAAAATTATCTGGCCTATTTTGTGCAGGAAATCAAAGCAAAGATTGCAACAGTTGCTTCTCAAAATCTAAGAATCTTTATTTTTCTGTCAGACCCATCGTGATGGTATCTGAACATTGGTGGTCTATTTCCTGTTGATGCATTTCCTGTTAACCTACCTACTTCTCACTTACACCCATTTGAGTGAGTTTTCAATAGTAATAAACAGAGCAGGAAGATTTATTTGATGTTTCCTGAAACGAGACAGGATTTCTCACTTTTCTAAGTGGGACCAAGCTGCAGGCAAAAAAGAAAACAAAACATCATAGCTGGTTAGAATTGCAAACTGCAGTCAATTTTGAGGTGACTGATCTGCCTAAGTGTTAACACATCTTACAGCTCATTCCATTCTGTGATGGGCGTTTTGTTTCCCTAAACATTTCAGATTGGAGAATGTGTGCATTCTTCATTATTCAGTGAAAATAACTCATGAGGAGGAGCTCACCCCACAGAATAATCAATATACGATTAATAAAAGCAGTATATTAACTGATCCTTCACTAAACAGTCAGGAGTGTTCTACACAAAAGCTGGCCTTCTTGAGTACTCTTTACTTTTTTTCCCCTGTTCATAAACTAATACTTGTTTCAAAGAAGGATTATCTGAAGTCAGACTGACCTGCCTGAAACTATTCCATAACATACACCTTCCAGGATTCTGTGCATTCCAGAAGAATGAATCTGAGCAGAGTTCATTTAGATGAACAAATCTCTGATCAAGCTGCAGGCCCTCAGATGCTTCCCAGATTTGGCCTACTTTAAGGTGACCCAACACCATGTCCCAAAAGAGTCTTATAGGATGATATCAGTTTATGCTCAGTGTTTGATACTGAGACAGGGTTGTGTTAGAAGGAGAAAGAGATTGGTGAAGAAAAAGAGTGGAACTGAGAAAATTTATCTAAAAAAATAACAACAGTTCTTAGTGAAACTCCAGATGACCCTTGAGAGCAAAAAAATGAGACATTGCAGAAGCAAAATCATTTTATATCATTCCTCACATTGGAAATATTGAGGGTAGCAATAGGATGAAGATCATACCATGGATGGTCCCACTGGAGCAATTTAAAGAAATGATCATTACAAAACCCAATGAAATTGTGCTGATATAGTTAAACAGAAACACTAGAGAAAGTGGAGCCTGTTCCAAATTAAGTGAAAAAAGTTACTCTAGCTTGGGCTGCTTGCACACACCCCAGAGTCGGGCTACATCTCGTACAGTCATAAAAGACATGGTCATAAGAAAGCTGATGCTTACTACTTTTTGACAGTTTAGATGCTTTGTATTAAAGCTGTTGGAAACCATGGGCCTTACCAGATTAATACATACGATGCATGAACACACACACAGGGCTTGAATGTTTTGAAATCTATAACCATAATAATGGACAAAAGAGATTCACTGTTTTCCTAGTAGAGATTTCCATCAGGTAAACTCAAAATCTGAGCATTAAAGTTGCCATATACACTTTCTCTTACAGACAGTTCTGTGTTTTGTATCCCTCCATTACTATGTTTAAAATTCTTCTAATTTATCATTTGCAACACTCCACAGGATAGGAGCTAGGAATCCTTCTCATTCAGAATATTTCTTGGAATACATCTGAAAGAACTAAAACCAGTTATTTACAAACAACTCTTTGCTCAAGAGTCATAATTTGCAAGAACACAGTACTGTGGCAACCCAAAAATAGAAAACTGTCAATCTGTTTCAAATTGCTTAATATGCACATAGAAAAAAAAAAAAAAAGTGATATGTTTAGCATTAGTCTGCATTTATAAAGCTGGTTTTCCTCCTTTTAATGAGCTACTAAGAGACTCAGAAAATTTCCACGGCTTACTGGGGATGAAAAACACTTTCCCCTTTTTGAGCTTTTGGGTTGAGTAACGTAGGTGACTATCTTTCAAAACAGTGTATATAAACAAATCAGAAACTGTTTTCAGACCCAGACTGTTGCTGTGAATTAGTAAGCCACCCCTCATCCACTGCCCCCCAAATTGCATTAAGTTTGATACTACTTCATTTATTAGATCATGCACACTTTAGGAGTCATGCTTCAAGCCCTGGAGTTCAAACTATGCCTCTTGCCTAGATGACCCATGAGTTGCATTGCATTTGAAATGGTTTTGATTGCTTCTGAACGTCCTATATAGAATACTTATGACTTTATTGTTTGCCGAGCTTGCTATCCAAAAAATACACAGCTGGATATCTGGGTTGCTCTCATGTCTTTAGCTGGATGCCAAGAACATCCTTCAGGGAGAAAATGAGCAAGGTTTAAAACATACACGAAAGACAGAAAAAACAACCCAAAAAAAGAGTCATGGAGAGCACCCAAGAGTCCAAACATGAGGAAGTTTACATGACCTCTAAAAAGATGTCCTCAGCTGGCAATGATCAGTCTCAACATTTTAAATGTCAGTCTTACTAAACGCTGACGCCAGTCTCCCTGTGAGACCATTTAACACCATTGACTCCCTGTGGTGCATCTCCCAGAGGCTTCCAACTCCACCATTTCAAGGGCCTCAACGTAAATCATCACAAGATAAGCTGCCAATTCTTTTGTGCACCATCCCAAGTTAGCAGTATTTCTCCTGGGTGGCTCTTTTTCCGTATTTCCTCTTTCCCCAGGCTTCACATCCCAGTTCTCTACCTCTCTTACTTTTCTCTCTTTCATACTTTTGTGACTCTGCCCATACAGATCCACTCATTGAGAAATACCTCACTAGAAACACATCCATGAGAAACTTAACTGGAGAAAACACAAACATAATACTTTCTAATCTAACTTAATCTTTTTATACAGGAAATCTGTATGATGCCGACTTTCAATGCTCACACAAAAACTAAAGGCTTGTAGGAATGGAGAGAGATGTTTGTGCTATTTAGACCACTCCTGATTTCACTTCTGAATTTGTCCTTCAAACAAAACCTGCACGTCTGAAATTTCAGTCCTCCCCAGCTCTAACAACTTCACCCCTTTTAAGATCCACATCTTCTGCTACAATTTAGCAGCAGCCCACACACTCAAAAATAAACACCGAATTCTAAACCTGTCAGAGTGATACCACCCACACCTTCAAGCACATTTACACATCAGAAATCCCTGCACACAGTATGCGTCACCAAACTGCAGCCCACTGCATTGTGCAATGAATTGTCTCCAGGGAGCTTGCTAGTTCTGTATCATACCTCCCATCCTTCAATGTGGGACTGCAACTGTTCAAGGGCTTCCAGTTTCTCCATCTGTCTCTTGGTCTCGTTGATATTTGTGCAGACTGTTTTCATCGCCTGCAGTGCATTCTGGACAGCTGGGTGATCGGGATGCTTAGAGGGAGTCCTCTTAGCCAATTCCTTAACAAACAAACAAACAAATAAATAAATAAGGTTAGATGTAGCTTGTGTAGCTGTGTTTGCTGTGTAGCAAACACAGCATTAAAGTACAATCCTGTAGGAAAACGCCAGAAGTATTCCAGATTTAATGGGTTTTGTAGACAGTGTTCTCTGCTCCTTACACCTGCAAGGCTGCTACTTTATATGAATGCTGCTAAATAAATGAAGGAATCACTATGTTAATTACATCAAATTGAAAGAACTCAAGCCAAATATGTTTTGCTGTGTCACATATATTTGTTTCTGGTATGACCAAGACAGGCAAATGGCAAGTGGTGTGGGCTCCCCAAAAGGCAAACATGCCAGAGTGACATGTGCCTTGACTGAAGTGTGTAATATGGAAAACAAGTTGTCTGCAAAGCATTTCCTAAGAGTCTGCTTTGCTTGTTTCAATGCACAACATCCCATAAACACTGACCACTGAAGAACAACAATGGGAAAACTTGAGACCTGACAACATCGACCAGATTGGCAAAGGGGCAACCAATGTCAACACACAATTAATCATTTTTTAGACCAACATTATTTTATAGTCAGCCACAAAGGGATAGAAATGCATTAAAGAAACCTTAGCTAAGCCTGGTAATTTCCTCTTGATACATAATATGGTGCTTAAGACCCACATTTTCAGATCGTCTGAAATATTTCTCCCTGTTATGTTTTGCCTCAACATAGTATTTGATTGTTTTAAAGTCCTGTGACTAAACGGTAAACTGCTGCTGAACTGCATCATTTTGCATGAGAGAGGAGAATGTTTGAAACACAGTCACAGAGCCTGCACAGCAGTGTGCGGTGTGATCTGGACAGAGCCAGACTGCTGCAGTCCATAGCTCCCACCAGTATGGGCAAAGACAACCTAATTGCTCCAGGTGGTGATCATCCAGGATGAGAGATTACAATCCCCAAATGCTTGTCATAGCCTCCAACAACATTTATTCTGTAGTCTGATTTGTCTTTCTTTGGCTTCTCCACATCAACCTGTTAACCTAAGCAATTGACTCTTCTCCACGCTAACTTTTGCCATACTGACATTAAAGATCTTTGTGCCATGCTGTCTTGCTTGACACTGACATACTCAGATTTCAGGTGATCTTGGGTACTACAGGGGCTTGCTTCCCTTGAATCAGAGGCACAACATGGAATGCAAGCACTGATCCTAAACCAGTTTCTGTTCACACAACTTCTAGCTCAAGTTAACTGGTACTTTTAGGGTCTGGTTCCAGAGCCTGTCAGTGAAGGGATGTGGGTTGAAGCTCAGCTTCTGCTGAAGCCTGCTAATCCAAACACTCCGTGTTGCTAAATCAAGAAGCTTTCTCTGTTCTATAGTTGATTCATACATAAGCTCTATAAAGTTCTTCAGACAGAAGTCACTTTCAGTGTGTGACTTGTTTGTCATGTGCTACCTCTGATAACTAGCAGGTATAGCTACAGAATAAATAGTAAGACTGTGACGTGCTCAAACAACAGCAAAAGTGGAAGGCATATTTTAAAGGAGGAAGCTATTGCTAAAAGTAATACAGGTTGTTCCAGCCTCTTTCATAGATGTTCTCAGTGCTCCCTCATACTGTCTGGAACAAGACTTAGTTTGCTAGCACTAATCTTGACACCCAGTGTTACAGGACTGCAAAATATCTTTATTCTCAGTTTTGCAGAAAATCTTAAGCTAGCATCTGAATCTTGAGATAAAACTAGGTGGCTACTGAGACTCTTTTAAATAATACAAGAGGCAAATATAGCAAAGGGAGGTATTCTCATGTCCACAGTCAGATCCTGGAGATGGAAAGGTCCAAATGAATGGGAGAGTATATGTATGTTTGTCCAATAAAACTGGACTATTCAATTCTTTGCATAGATCAGATATTTTGATAATATATTTACAGCTGCAACTTCTCTTACCTCATAAATGGTGATTGACAGTGCCTGTTGTCAGAGGGATGATGGAGGAGATGGGTTATGTGCTGACAACCGGGAATCCCATTAGGAAAGGGAATTAATGATCTTGCATGACTTACAGAGTAACACATGCACAAGAGAGCTGCCTACTACAACTGTCAGTCACTACCACAAACGTAATTTCCCATGGAAGTTCTTACCCATATCCCACTTTTGTTCAGAATAAGTTGAGGGAAATTAAATGTTTAAAAAATAATAGCAAAGAAGTAGGTGAGAGATGTTGTTGCACCTGGTGACACCAGCTTCTGCTTCCAAAACAAAGTGCAGAATTTTTGCTACGTGACAAGCGTTAACCACTCTCCTTTAGAAACGTATCTAAATATTAGCTCTGCCTAAACATCCTTTTTTGAAGTATCACCAAGACACAGAGGAAGAGCTCTTCATTCACAGAAGACCACAGCTGTAATAAACACAGACAAGAAACCATCTTCTGCTATAGCAGAAATTGTATATACGCATGTGCAATCACAAACTATTTCTCTCAAGGTTTGCTTGCAGGCAAAGCAAGACAGTCTGTGGCATACATCTGTTTTGCTGTCTTGAACAGTACAGGAGTCTGCAACTTTAATGCTCCACACACCCGCAGCTACACCATCTTCCTAATCTGCAAGACATCCCTCAGCTACTCCTGTGCCTCCCAGTGCCTGAAAGCAGGGAGGGAAGATACAGAAAGTGCCTACTTTCTGAACACCAAGCATTTTTTGCAGTGGCTGCTAACGTGAGGAAAAGGAAGCTCTTTGAGATTCAATCCTTTTCTATTCTATTCCCAATTCACCCCCTATCCTCCATCTTCTGACTTCAGAAGATTCTGTATGAATCCAATGGAGATTTTGAAGAAGGCAGAACAGAAAGCAACACCTTCCCCGCTCCTGCTAGCTACCTGCTGTGCTGAACAAGAGCAGGAGAGGGGACTGGATAAGGCAGAGAGGGCACTAGCTATGGTACTCAGTTTTCTCAACAGCAGCAGTTGACAATCAGAGAGTCACTGGGGCAGTGACTTGCTTGCCCCCATCCCTGCTTAGTATTAAGCACCCGAGGAAGAGCCCTGTTGTTCTGACACAGGCATCCTCTATAAGAACACAGCCCAGCATTTCTGAAATACAGCCAGGGAACTCTGGGTATTTGTTTGTTAGAGTGGCAGATTTATGATGTGTAAACTATGAGAGCATTTGCCAACACTTAGAAAGGCAGCTGAGAGAGACCAGATGGCAAACCTTGGGTATGACTGACCTGTCCTCCAGAAAGCTCATATATAATGCTGTCTGGAATGGCTGTCTCATGTTCTGCAACTTATGCACTACAAGGCCTAGAACATGAGCTTGCTGGCACTGACAGAAAACTATTCCTTGCAAAGAGCGTCTTCAACTAATTCATAAAGTATTGACTTTCTAGCTACAGACTTGTTAATCCTTCAGACTAACCAGCAGTTGGGAACAGAAAAGTTGGTATTTTTCAGTCTCTCTCATCTTAGGCATTATCCTCTGACTTCTCACTTTCCCTCAGAGAAAGAGAAGAAAAGAAAAAAGAAAAGTTGCAGAAATATTCTGTTGAAAAAAAAAAAAAAATCTTTAATTAGGATGGAAATAAAAACTGTCTCCTCTTGCATTTGGATTCTAAAAGATTATTTGGCTTCTTGGTTCCATCTGAATTGTCTAGCAATCGGGAAGTAACTATATAGGAAATGCAATGCTAGAGATTTGAATGCTATCTTACTTCCTATTAGCAGTACCCCTCCCCGTCCCCCCCACCCCCCCCAAAAAAAAAGAGAACTGTTCATAGAAATGCATGTAATAATCTTCAATTATACAATGTAGTAAAAGGATTTCCAGCTAAAGGATTTCAGTATCACATACAGCTTTAAATAGCTTATGGCTAAAAGAGTTCCAAATAGAATAGAACCTAAATGTAAGAAGTAATCACATAAGACAACACATCAGCTGTTCATGCATGTCTTTACCCACTAACTGTGCTTGGCACATACACAAAAAAACAAACAGAACAACAACAACAAAACCATGAGGAGAGAACTCAGCAACAAGAGCATTGCACAGGAAGATGCAAAGAGGTAGCAGGAGGGACGATGAGTAAACAGTGCATGCAGGCAGAGGAAACGAGAGGTTTTTCAAATGTAAACACAATTTTAATATTTCCTAGCAGAAAGGATGTTATTCTGCTTAACTGATCTTTTTAAAGAAAATAAGTCTGTCATCCTTCCCCGTGTCCTCCATTGCTACACAATGATTGTGTACTTAAAACTGACAACTGAACATGTTTTGCAGTTTAAATATCTAAGTCCCTGTATTTTAAAAATTCCTTCTTCCTGTATTCATACTCTTCTCGTCACCCACACATGGCTTTAACACTAATTCTGTGCAGTGACTGTTAATGTCAAGCAAATCATTGCTTTCCAGGCTGCGTTGCTTTGCACTACAACCAGTGCATGCATAAAACATGGTTTCTGGGATGCATCTGTTAGTTATTTTAGTGAACATCTCAGGATTACAGAGATAACAAAGACACCGTATTTCTTACCAATTCAAAGAGATGTGGTAATAAATGGTTCCATTCCAAACTGTGCCCCCCCTAGCCCTCCCCCCCCAAAAAAAGCTCAGAAAAATCACGATCCTTTCTGTTTCAAGGATTTTTGTATTTGTCTTTTCAGTTTTTAACATTTGCAGGTATTAAAAATCTATTTTCCACTTAAACTAACCAGAAAATAGATGCTACTGCAGGCTCTGCATCTGCCAATCACAGTAGATTTTTTTTAATCCTGTATACATTTAAAATGTCTAACTTCTGTAGCTGTTTCTGCAAGGTAAAAACCAGGCAACAGTAAATCAGTGAAACTGATGACATTAGATGTACCATCAAATCTGCAATATATGCCAAATCAAAGCACAGCAAAAGCATGTTTTATATGTATTAGCAGTTATTCAATATGATATATAAGAAGTGTCGAAGACAGAAGTATGATTTACAAATTGGCAGTGTTCCTTACAACTCTGTAGGGTATATACAACTTTTAATGTTGTAATGTTATGCTACATAGACTTGGATTTCACAACCAGGCAGTATTATGAATCTCAGTGCAACATCACTCTCCTGAACAAGGGGTACAAAACCCCAAAGATTAAGCATATTCAATTACGGCTACCTAGATTTTCTTCCTTAAACACTGCTGGGAGGAATGTGGGAGATGGAGAGTGGGGAGAGCAAGTTCCTTCATCCACCACCAGCTTTCCATTCTTCCCTTTCACACCCTAGGTACCACACTTGTTGCAGTCTGTGTATGCCTCACTGTTGAGCTCTCCCTTTTTAGAAGGCTCTCAGGCTGGATGCTCAGCTTTCTGACTCTAGGTTTACTTACTCTCCTAGGGCCAGTGAGTCTTCCATCACATGAAGCAATACATAATTACTACCCTAAATCTTCCATGGAGTCGTTATATTTTTAAAGGATCAGAGGTGGAATGTGCATTTCTGGCTGGAGACCTAGAAGTTCCTTAAAAGAATAGACATCAAATAAGAAACAGTCCCTGTGAGAGCACTGGGCTATCAGAGCCCATGGGGGCAGCTATCATGTGCTGTGCGTTTCTTGTGTGCTGGGAAGAAGAAGGAGACAGAAATTACTGCATCCAATCCCCACCCCCAGTGGTGTGATTAACTCATGATCGCTGCTCCCTTAGGCTTTTCCTCTTGCTGACATAAATGCTCTTTATTAAGGAGAAAAAGGCTATTTTTGTTCAGAGATTGGTTTACACAACAGCTGCTTCTACAACTAAGAAGCGTAGTTAATGCTAATTAATATAGAGTTGTAATTAGTATCAGTGAGACAGAGTTGCCTTAATCCAAAACATTCTGATAGAAATATTTACTCAATAAGCTTTCCAGTGTCCCCATCCACGCTGGGGTTGTAAGTCACTCATTCAGTCTATGCTCTCAAGTTCTGTACACCTGTTTGCCTTTGCTTCTTTTCTTCTTACAAACCATAATGCCCATCACAGCAAGCATAGTTCTATTTTGTTTAAGCCTGCTCAAAGCCTCTTTCTCACTTTTAAAGAAAATTTCTGACAAAGCTCTTCACTAACAGACAAGTATTCAGAACACAGTACAGTACCTGTACACAGAGATATTCCAGTATGCTATTCCTAATTAAGTAATTAAAATGGACTCTGTGTGAGATGCTGTTATTCTGGAAGAACAATGCTTACATACAGTATTAATGAAAAGCAGTTATCACATTTAAATGTGCTTTATTATTTAGGCTGGCTTTCAAACACTGGCAAGTCTGAGCTACTGCGCTCATATTATCTTTATCAAATCTGACTGCTTAGCTATACTAACTACACTATAACAAGGTCATATCAAAGTCATCAGAAAATCTGGATGTTCACAAACTCCTATTAGAAACAAAGTAAAATAAGAAAGTGGGTAAGTGTCGATGATTTTTCTAATCAGCTGGAATACAGTGCATGTGTTTGCTCTGGGAATTAGATAAAATAAGATGAAATTCCCATGAATACAAAACAGCTATTTCTGGAGCAATAGCTGCAGTTCAGGAGCAAAGGGAGAGCAAACACTTAATTTGAAGGTTGTGTTGTTTTTAAATCTATTTTACTTTTTTCTTGAAGAGCTGCGTTTTCCTGGACATCTGAAATGTTTGCACCTACTCTGACAATTTTGTACTAGCAAGTACCAGGCAAACCTTGAATAGGACACAACTTAAAACTGTGAATTTATGGTGAAACAAACAAAGCATGTTTTTCTGTTCTTTGTTTTTTGTTGGTGTTTTTAAATCATAAGAGGAGTCTGCAATCCTGAAGATCTTTTAGCTTTTAGCCATTAAGTAGCTACAAGACCACTGGTGATGCACGCTCTCCTAGAAACTGATTTCTCCTTTTTCTTTTCCCACCAGGTACATGATCCAGACCTGACCCGAAGGAATAAGAGGCAAGTTGGTTCTTTTTATGCCTTTGGTTCTTTAACTCCTACACTATGCCAGCTAACAAGGGGGCCAATTAGTGCAAATTGCAGGAATCATTTCTGCAACTACACCTGTCCAGTGGAAACTTGTCTGAGACAACCAAATGATTTTCAAACAAGCTGCCAAACAGCTGTCAGAAGATGAAGAATTTTCAGCATTACTGACCTGAATACACTCAAACCAGAGATCTGGTGATGAAAGATGTACCTGATTTCCAATCCCCAAGAGCCATAATGTTCCTTAGAATACTGATACAATTCCATTTGCACACAGCTCTTCAGGAAGTGGCTAAAATAGCAGTCAGGTCTCAATAAATGTCAGAAGAAATCTGAAGTCAACCGATGAGTACATTACCCCGTCTGGTTTACCCACACCAGTACAAGATTTGACAGTGTCATCAGCCAGCTTTTGGCTGTACCCATAAAAAAGCCATTTTTTGTAGACAAGATTGAACCCTTAAAAGCACAAGTCAGGATGACAGCTGTGACAGGAAATCCAGGGTTAAAAAGTTGCAAAATCACTCCAAGAGTAAAACAACTAGCCAAAGACGTTCTTTCTTGGTTTACCTTAAGCAGAAGTGGGTATTTACAAATTCTCTGAATTGGAGTCAGTAGATAACCTTCCAGTGGAATGTCTGTAGTCTTTCTGCCTCCCAAAAGCATGCAACTCTATAATCAAAAAAGGAAGTTAATGTTAACTCAGGCAACACTTTCACATGCTCTTTGACATTACTTGCTGTTTCTATAATACACATTATGGTCACAAGGAACTTCACCATTCCTAAGATAAAAGAAATAGGACTTAACTCTCCACTGAAATACTGCCATCAAGTTAAGCTGCAAAGTTCTCCGTGAGTCAGCAAAAGAAAAACTGCTGTGGATAGCAGTGGCTACAAAGAAAGGTCTCTTCCCACCGAGATGTTATGCAGCTTGTGACTCAAAAAACATCTTAACGAGACAATGACAATCAGCAAATCTAGGATGCACTGTTACCTTAAAGAATCCAATCTACCCCCACAACCAAAACAGCCATTTGTCTCCATTCACCATGCAAAGTTTGCAAACGTCTTTCAGGACACTCAAAGGATAAAATAAAGCATATAAATAAAGAATCACATAACTAACTCTAGTACAGTCTCTATGTCTGAAGGAAATCAAATGCAGCTCTGAAACAAATGAGTCATTAGCATCTCATCCACCAATTCTTTGGCAAAACATTATGTCTAAGCCCAGCTGGACAAACATTAGGGATGCACTGGCAGGCTAAACAGCACAAATGTAGCCCTGAAGCAGTTTGTAGTACATGATGCTGCAGTAGAAGTGTTCGGTTGTGCAGGCAAGACTACTGTGTGGGAAGGAGAACACTGATGCAAAAAGCAATGACACTTAAGGAAAACAGATTTCTGTAATTCTGGTGCTCACAAATATTAATATTAATAATAATATTAATAAAAATTAAATTAATTAAAATTAATTTAAATATTTATAATAATATTAATATTCGTAATAATATGCTGTGTTTCAGCATATTATTGTTGTCTGGAAACCATTAGGCTTCTCAAAGAAGTTGAAAGGCATTTCTCCACCCAGGACAATGACTGCTCTTCCAGTGTTGCTTTAACATATTAAGCAAGATAACAATATAAACCCTTGAGTAATACTGGACCAATACATCAAAAGTACAAACAGATTTTAGGTTGAAAAACTGGTGAAGTAACTGATCAACTCTTGCAATACTCACACAATGAATTCTAGCACATTTGGAAGGGCATTCTGTAAGAATCATTTCACAGATAAGTTTGTGCACACTACCTCAAAACAAGGGGTGCTTACTTTCTTAATAGATTATGGAATTTCATCTCTCAGGACTGATATGGAAGGGAAATATAAGAATTGAGTATGGTATAGAAAAAATACAACAGCCCTTGACCCATCCCCTTATTTCTTCACAATAATCTACAGTCTGTGTGATAAATAATCACTGATGAACTGTGAGGTTTTTACATATTTCCCTGAAGATGCTGACATTGCCCACTGCCAGAGGTAGGCAGTGGACTCGGATCGACTTCAAATCTATTTGAGATAAGCTACTTTCCTATGTTCAGCCATTAATCTGGATAACTTTGCTCCAATAAGCACCCCGGTTGCAAACCTGCTCTGCTAACAGGGGATGAAGTTTAAATGTTTAAATCCATTTCAGCCAAGATGTGCTTGCTTTGGGGCATCACTGATAACACTTTCCCCTGTGAAATGTGTGCTGTGGCTCAGATACACTCTGAAATATAGTGGGCTTTTGGCTGTAATTCGGTAATTCTCTTCTTCAAGAACTGCTCATAGACATCTGACATAAATCTCATTATTTCTAAGTGGTATTTTTACGGACCGTTGTCTGTAAAATAACTCTTCCCCAGGGCTATTCTAGATCTGTGGCATTGGCTACCAGCTCATAATGCTCCCTGTCCAATTTTCCAAGTCTCGGGTGATTCAGTCCTTCCCATCTCTCCTTTCAGCCCTCCCTCTAGCTCTGGACTCAAAAATGCCCTTTAACACTTCTGATTTTTCAAACACATTCCCACATTCTGTATTTCAGCAGCTGCAAGGGGGTAATCACGCCAAATCCATCCTCACAAGCAAAGCTTTGTATTTTAATGCAGCTCTCTGCATGGTGGCATTATAGCGTTGGCTTTAGGAGGCAGTGGAGAGAAGAGTGAAGGCCTGGAAGAAATTACAACAGCCACAACAAAGCAAAGATTTCAGCATAGCCTCTCCTCCCATACTTACTGTTACTTTAAAAATCTCTTGGATTCAGGTACTGCTGCAAAGCCACAGCAGACAGTGCGACATCTTTAATATGTCTCATAATTAGTTTGCCAGCTGCTGCCAGCAACACAGACAGGAGTTTGTTGCCAATCCAGCCGAAATGCAGAGAACACTCTGGATGTTGGGAAGGGTAGTATTTATATCCACTTTCATTGCTTGTCTTTCTCTTTAAGTTTCTCTCAACGGAAACACCCAGTGTAGGTCATGAACAGGAATGGCTCATTTGGTGACTTGAACTAATGCTTTAGCAGGGTTTATTGAAACTCAGATGTGATAAAGAAATTCTGAGTACCCAACAGCATGTGTGTTCCTGCTCCTCCCTCCAAGGTCTATATTTTGTGGCTAAAAGAATGCTCTGGCCCTGCTTGTGACAGGCATTTATGCAGAAGTTTTCTTCCACTGTACTGTATTAGGAAAGAGCATGCCTTTGGCAGAACGAAAAAAAACAGAGCAGAAAACAGAACAGAATCAAGCCCATTGCAAAACAACAGCCTTTCTTTCACCTCACAGCATTTACTAAGACAGAAAACTAGTGTGCTGACTGGCCCCTCACCTAACTCCATCCCCAACCCAAATGCCTTCTATTCATAGCAAGAAAAATAACACCTAAAATCAAGGAGATTTGAGGGGAGGCTGTAAGGGGAAACACCTACCCCTCTCTCCTCGATAACAAAATAAAAACTATCGACAGGTTGTTTCTCTTTGCAGTCTAGCCCTTAGGAAGGCTGTATGCCACACTTTCTCCCAACACATGCTAATATTTCATGGGTTGGATGAGGAGTTAGGCCATTTTTGATACAAGCAGCAATAATGCCACCAAAATAGTTCATTCAGTCTATGATTCTTGCCCACAAGTTGCCTCATGTAGAAGAGGATGTCAGAAGCAGGCCCTGTGTTTCTAGTGGGTCTGCAGATCGTGAATTGGTCAGAGAATTGAGCAGGGAACCAGTCACAGCCCTGCTGATAAATTATTGCATTACTCCTTTCACAATCTTTGCTTAATTTTTCTGTTATTTTTGCTGC
The DNA here is from genome assembly GCA_030625065.1 of Alectoris magna. Classification (NCBI taxonomy): domain Eukaryota; kingdom Metazoa; phylum Chordata; class Aves; order Galliformes; family Phasianidae; genus Alectoris; species Alectoris magna. The sequence continues at coordinate 7,719,177 of CM060576.1, read as the reverse complement.
TTATTCTTAATGGTTTTTAAAATTCTTCTCTGTATCCACTGAAATTACTCATACCATAGCTGTGCTTAGTTGAATTCGCCAATTATTTCAATATCCATCCTTCTCAAGTGCTTCATAGCTGGAATGAATCATGTCTGCAAAATGTTTGGCATTCTTTGGATACTAAAGGAGCATTATGAGTACAGTACAAAGTCAGACCATTAAGTGAAGAGTGCTAGAGAAGGTGCTTACCAGGAGGAATGCTCTCACTGTTGGGATCTTGTTCAATTCCATCAGCAGTCTGAGCGCTTTCTCATGGTTGCTACAGTACTCCTCGTACACAAAGAACTTGTCTTTCTGTAAGAAAAAGCATTAACTTACTGACTTGGAGAAAACTAGACTGTCTGTATTGCCACAGTCTGATACTAAATTCTTTACACAAAGCAATGTGCACTCTCCTTTAGGGTGCTAGAGTTGCATTTCACATGATATGCATGATATCTCCACATGCAAATAATTTATAGAAGTGTTCCCCTAATTCCTAACCTACTTTCATGAATTAGCATCAGTTTTCTGACCACAGACCTCCCCAGCACTTTTCCTTTCAACGTATCACTGAAATAATACATCCTATGCTGAAAGAATGGATTTTGCTATCTCAGGGACTTTCATGTGCCAGGATATTCCATACAAGCAGACAGAAGCAAAGCAAAGCCAGAAGCAAAGGGAACATAAATGGAACTGACATTTCTGAACTATGCTAATTACTACTTCAGGAAGAAGAAACAAACAAAGGTGGCTGGGAAAAGCCAAGCACTGGAAGAAGCAACTAGCTGGAAATCCCCTGTCTTACAGGGCTGTCCACAACATCTCTCCTGAATGGAAGCATTTTGATGAATAAACACAAAATAACCAACATATTAAAGAAATGCAAGGAGGAGAAAGGTAGCTTAGTAACCAGATTGAGGTACTTACAGTGAGCCATGTCACAGCCACAACCAGCTTAGGAGAAGAATTTGATGCTCTGGTCAAGGGCTAGATGTACATGCTCAGAGACTGAAAATTGCTTCTTTTTTAATTTTTATTTAATTATTTTTTATTTATTTTTACTTGTAATGTACTGAAATTGTTTTCTTTCCCTATGCCTCCAAAGGAAGAATTAAGAATAAAAAGAAGCATGGCCAAACAGAGCAACAATGGTACAAAATAAATAAAACAACCATCAAATGTGGCACAAAGAGCTGGAATGCAGATGTTCAAGACATCCTTCATCTACAGCTGTTTGTATTAGTAATGGAGTTTAATACTGGGAAGCTGGAAAGAAACAAAAGATCCTGACCACCAAATACAGGAAAGGCATGGCTGCGTCAACAGCACAATACAAAAGAGACAATTGAGAGACATGGGATTTTTTTTATTCCTAAATTGTAGAGCTGCAGAGTGACAAGACAGATTTATAAGTTTCTCCTACACTTCCTCCTCTCACCTCCCCTCATCTTCCTAGATGCACACAAGCAGCCTGCTAGAGACTAAAAATAGTAACCATTAACACAACAGCATCCGCTGCATCAGTGCACACAAAATGTCATTGCTCAGGTTTCTGACTGCAGCTCTGAGTGCCAGAAGTTTGGGGAGGATATATTTAGACCATGACAAAATCCCTTTCTAAACTCAAGACAGTACAATAATTATGCACACACCAGAGTGCTTTCATCAAGTCTTTTCCTGCTGCCCCTCATGCATGAGGCCCACAAATATGACAACTATGTTTTAAATTACTCAGTGTCTGAAGTGTTTAATTTCCTCTCTGGGTGACAATCAGTCCTGGACTCCCCATCTCCTGGTGAGGAAATTATCAGTTACATAATTACAGACGTTAGCCCAGGAATTTGGAACCTGCAGTTACACTATATTAAAGAGTAATTATGGTCAGAAAAATGACCCCATAAAAATGGCACATTCTTACTCAGCAAATCTGCTGGATACACAGATAGACCTTCTGACTTTGGTGACAAAAATAAGTCTGTAGTGTTCTTAGTTCATTTAAGAAGTCTAAACCAATAGTTTATTATCCATATGTTATTCTGGATTTAGTAGTACAATGCACAAATTAGTGTAAATTTGAAAACAGTTTTTGGACAGAAGTTTCATGAAAGACATACTGGGTAAACAGCAGCCATTCTATCTGGATGTATTTGTAATGAACCATGGCATTTTCTTCTTTGAAAGCAGGTTAAAAACTATTTTGTCAATATGAAAAACCTAAATAAAAGATAAGATTTCATTCTGAACAAAAAAAGATTCCTGATGATTTGAATAGTAAAAGCTGAGCATTCAGGCAATGTTGTTCCCAAAAATGAAATGAAAACATATTTCACTCTAATAAGCTCACAGCTACTAAGCTGCCAATGCCCTACCAATGCAGCAAGGACAGAAATCAGGTATCAGTCAGTCCTCTGCCCTTCTGCTCCGCAGACAGTCTTATGTTTTCATGATCTGCACAAGAAAGCCTATGTTGATGAGGTGTAATTATTCAATGCTTAGTATCTCTTAGATATTGAAGATACGCTCTACATGTCCCATTTTTCAAGCAGCAGATTTGATTTTGAATTGAAGTGTATTCTTCACTGTCTGTTATGGTCCACGTACTGTCTGTTATTGAACTGCAACTCCTTAAGTAATTCCAGTACATCAGAATTAACTTCTTACAATCATTTGATCAAGTGGAGTACGCTAGGACAAACAATGTCTGTCTTCCAGAATGAAACAATCTTTCACAGCTGTATATCAGAGCAAGCACATTTCATCATCTCTTAAAAGACTTCCAAAAGTCAATGTGCAGTAGTTACAGTGAAAAATGGTTGCTCTTTTGGAGCCCTTGCAACGTTGGCTTGTTTATTTCAAGCATTAGCCAAGATCTGAATCCTGCCATGCTGAACACCTGGGGGAAAAGATGTCCTAGCATAGATGTGAATGGATCAACTATGATCCTGGAGGTCCATTCCAACTAAATGTGTTGAAGAAATTAAAAGAAATTTAGGATACATAGATCTCACAAACAAGATCCAAAAACTGCAATCTGGTGGAACTTGCTCTGAACCACAGTTGCTGCTGGCATCTCCAGCTGGAATCTCACTATGAAAGCCTGTGCCATGGCACGACAAATCCCACATCTCTCACACCCAAATACCTACAGTGAGGCTGGTCTTCTAAAAGACAGGCACAGTCTGTGCACAAAGACATGCCATTCCTTCCTCTCTTCATAACTTACTGTTGATTCTTCCCTGTTCAAGACATGAAGTGCCATAATGCTTCTAATGCTATTGTAACATTTTATGGATACTTCACTTATTATGGATGAGACCAGCTTCTTCTATGTGTTTCCAACTGAAAGATGTCTGACTTCCTCCTGAGTAAGCTGTAGGTTCTCTTTCTTAGAGGATAATGAAATGAAATGTTTGATGTACACCATATTTGCAATGCACTTCACAGACTGCAGTGTAAACTGATCTCAGTCAAACAGCCTCTATCAGAAGATCAGTTCTCACCAGCAGTCATCTCTGTGCATTATAGTTCCATAATTCCTGCTTTGTTGCAAGTCTGAGAAGCAGAGAACATTCATGTACTTAGTTACTAAATTCTGCAGTTATAAATGCTATGCTAACATACAAGAAAATATTGTCAATGACCACATATAGCAGGTTGGAATTCAACTGAATGACAAGCAGTTAACATTTCTGGTTAGTTGATGCCACACTGAAACACAGTAGACATTTAGACAGCATTGCTCAGGAGACATCCCATTTTGATACCACTGCTAACAAGTACTATGTTAGTATGGATATCTTCTTGGTAGGCAGTGATTCTACTGAGTATTCAAGTCTTTAACTGAGTACATCAGTTTGTCCTTCAGCATCTAACAGTTACTCCTCATAGAGAACACAATTTATAGGAGCTGTCTCAATACATTCTACTGTCTCTACATATGCTACTATTTTAGGTGTCACAACATAAATAAAATCAATAGTTGGTAGAGATCTATGAGTAAAGAATGGCTACATAATTGCTTTCCACTCAAACCTGATGAATTATGATTAGGAAAGTGTAATAGAACATATTTTGATAGAAAGTTGGCCTGTGGCTTAATGCAGTTAATAAGAATTTGAAGGAATATCTATTATATATAGATGTTTTCTAATTTCTTCAGACATCTCAAGAGGGCAGCTGCATAGAAAAAGAAACCTGCAGCTTTGAATTATTATACATGTAAATCAGGTAACTTTGCATTTAGATGAGTTCATCTCATGACTAAGAATATGTAATAATTGATCTTGCATATACAATCAGTGGGCTCTATTCTTATATTAGTTTGCAATATAAGAAGCAAATTATAATGAGAGAAGCAGTGGTTCTCTGATTTCCATGATTCTCTCATTTGCAATTCCACAATTTCTTGTTCCATGTTACAGGTCTGTGCCTTCCTGGGTCACCTGGCAGTACCAACCTGGTACTGAGTCATGTTGGCACATTTAATCATGTTATGAATGTATAGGAGAACAAATAATACAACTATCAGCCAGTCAGATGACACAAAAATAACCCATCAAAATGTTTTCAACAACCACAACTACTGTGTATCTTGTAGTTGTGGCATTCTTATCTAGCACTGAGTCTAAACGCCAAATTTTCTGTATTTTGAGCTACATAATTCAGGTATTCATTTACTCCATGGTAAAAGGTTGTGTATGGTAACTTGCACTGTATTTCATCAAGTGCAAGATAAGCTATCTCATGTTACACTTCATTTACGGAGGGACAAATGTATGCACAGACACTACTGTAGATGCAGTAGTGTCTTTTGTGGGTTTCCTTTATTTTAAAATACAAATAACATTATTCATTTATTTGAAATTGTGCTGCTTTTCGGAAATATTTGGAACTAAAGCAGACAAATTCTCAGCAATTGTGCAATTAGTTGAGTGAAGAAAAAAAGGAAAAAATATTCAATGGGAAAAGGAAGGGTTTCTAAAAATACCTTGTTGTTTAGCTGAGTTTGATGTGGTTTCCATTGTTCTAACCTCATTCACAAGTTTTTTCCCACCCTACCTTCAAGTTTTATGCAAGACATGCATTGTCACAGTACTGCTACAAGCCTTAGAGATTAGGGATAGTTAAGGGGCATGGGAGCTTTAAGACAGGAAACTGCATTTTCAGATAATGTTAAGTCATTGTACTTACAAATTTTAAGAAAACATTTCCCAGTTCATGCTGAGACTGAGGTTCTGGTTGTAAACAAAATTCCAGGGCAGCCAGGAACTCCTTGTGAACACCAAGAATGTCTTCAATGTTAGAAAATAAGATCTGAAATACATAAAGTGAAGTCCAGTGTCAGCTATGAATAAAACCCCGTTGGGCACATTAAAGTACTAGCACCAAAATACTATGATTCTAGACTTAGTCATGAAAGGACCTAAAGCACAGATGATAACTGCTATCTTGTCTCTTTCCTATGGAAGTCTTTATTGCCTACTGAAGCACCTACTCTAAATGAAGGTTATCTTTCCAAGCACCTGAGCATGATGACTGTAAACAACCTCCTTTAAGTCTAGAGAAGATCTCCTATGAGACTGAACATGTGAAAGAAACCACAAAGACCAAACTGATTTGGCAGGAACATGAAATTATCACTCAAAAGATGTACCTGTAAACCACATCTCTGCCATGTGGGAGCTAGCTTTTCACTTACACGGTGTTTACAGTGTAAAGTATTTCCAAACCAAAAGAGCAGAATTTTAGCGTTCCCTTCCACCATCCTCTGTGACTGTAAAAGGCATTTGTAACATGATACAGGCCCTCAATTTCAATGTGTACTGAAAGGAAATTGCACAATCTCACAGCTAATGATCCCTAGGAATCCTTAACGTACACATGCTAAGGAAAATAAACTTCCAGGTCCTGATGCAGTGTGATGCAGCTATCAGTATTGACAGCCACAGGAGGAATGCTTGAATGAGCAGACCAAAGCCTGGAGACTGCAGTGACATACACATTGCAAACAGCATTGTCCATCACTTTGCTTTAGCCCTGCCAGTTGCGAAGAGTTTTGCAGAGTAGTCAAACCAGCTTTCATATTAGAAGCAGCCTCCCAGGGCTACCATAGAGCATATGTGTCACTGCTACAAATACCAAAGAATGCAGCCTGACAGAGGAACCTTCAGACTGAAGATTCCAACACACTGTACTTGCACTAATGGGTTCTGAACCCATCAGAAAATAAGACAGGAAGCTGGGACTGATTGCTTCCAGAAAACTTCCACTGCAGATTTGAAGAGCCCATGATGGTTCATTCTGTAGCGTGACTGAAAGTGACGTGATGACACATTAGCCTTTGCCTGCATGCTTTTGCCAGAAGCTATGCCAAAAGGGGATTAACAAGGAAGAGGAAAACTTCTGTCAGGGATGATTTGATCCTTCAGGAGCAGTCTTCAGGAGGATATTTTGCGATTTAAGGAATATCTGTGTAGTCTTATAAATTATGTGACGGTCAGCAGAGCTCTGCTTGGAGCAGATTTTGCAGGTAACAAAAGTCACTTGAAAAATCAAGGCAGCAGAAGACCTTAGCTACATTTGCTTTTACATCTGATGCAGTCACCATTTACAAACCTCACGGGGAGGATCTACGTCTGGCAGCCTGTGTACACCATCAAGTTGTACTGTCTTCACTGTTCTGTATCAGTAAAATGATGCCACCGTCCTACAGTGAATGCAGCGTCATACTAACATATCAGCAGTTATCCTCACGTAGGGCAGGGAACAAATTGTGAAAATATTTTCGCTGATACTGCTGCAGCCATCTGTCACTGAAGGAATTATAAATCCATGCCTGGCATAGGATTCAAGGTGGCCTTTCTGGAAGGGGATGCAATGACCAAAGGCTACTGTAAGTACCAATGCTTAGTGGCAGCGGTTGGAGAAGCCTGCAAAAATAATACCAGGAGTAATATCCCATGTTATCCTAAAAAGAATTTTCTCCTTTTGCTTAGAGGGGACTGCCTGCCAGAATATCCTGGATTTTCCTCAAGACGTTCCTGCTGCATGAAGACAGGGAAGAAAATACAAGTTTTCTTTACATAAGCTGCCAAACCATTTACATACTCTCTGCTGCCACCTTTTCTGTTGCTAGCCACCTCACAGCTCCCTAATGACTCAAGATACATAGTAATAGCAGACAGACTTATTGGAAGTCCCAACACAGCCTTGTCTGTCCTGCCTCTACAAGCAAAGATTTGCAGAAGGAACAATCATCTTTCCATTGCAGGAAAGACAATTAAATTGTTTGAGAAGGGAAAGGGATAACACTGATCAGAAAAAGCATGCCTTTGTGTTTCTACTTCACCATTGGTGAGCGTAGACCTTTCTCATCAAAGAGAAGCTCTGTTATTATAAACTGAATATTGTAATAGAATTAATGAGGTCTCACAGTGGCCTCACAAAGGCACCTCCAGGCAGTTCAAGAATGACACAAAAATGAGGCAGTGCTTCCCCAGAGGTTGTGATGGACTTCAGAATACAAATACATTTAATCAGTAGAGAAAATAAGGACTTTCTGCATGGGTCTTGTGAACACTGCATCTGAGTATATGGCAGTTGTAACAATACATGAATAATGATAGAATTAACAACTTTTATCAACCTCAGCAGCTATTTGTCAAATTAGCAAGTGGTTGTGTAGGTTTATTTCTCAAGCAGAGTGTAATTTTTTTTTTCTGTTTCTCTGCACACAGCACCTACTGCCAATAGTCATTGTCTACTTTTCCCTCAGCTACCTCTAAACTTACTCCAGATTGTAAATAGTGAGCTTCCAGTGACCAGGAACTTCCAAATTTGAAGACAGCAAGGAGGCTTAGCTCCACCAGTCCTCCAAATCTTCTTGTTACCACCACCTAGTGATGTCACTAAATTAGTACTACAATATTGTTAACCTAGTGAATTAATGCCATAACGGTGGCTGAATCCCTGCTAGGATTTCTAGACTTTCTGGTAATACTACTATGCAAAAATTGATGAACCAGACTTGAGGAAATACACACCAGCTGCAGTAGTGCTGGAGTGTGTAACATACCTACTATTGATTCACTGTGCTGTCATTAACATAAAGGGCAAAGTCTGCTGATTTAGGAGCTGTAGGATCAAAGGTAAGCCCAAAAAGCAAGCCTCTGATGGCAGGCACTGCATCCTCGAGGTTTCACTTATGCATGTGTACAAAGAGGATTTTGGTCTCACACGTATGTGTATAGCAAGGAGAGTTTTAAGTCAAATTACTACGTGAAAGTGTTGCTTATTTTTATGAAAATAAACCACAACAAGGCCTCCTACAACAGTAGGCATTATAAGAGCCAATACCTCACAGCCACTTTCTGTATCTTGTGTGTCTTTCCATTGCAAAATTCATTCAGGAACTTCATCATGCAAGGGTCTTCCATTTCTCAGCTCTCCCACAGGAGTCCAAATTCCTTCCTACTGCAACTCAACTAGATATTCCTGCCACCTCCTCATAACTCCCATCAATTGTAGAGTTGTAAGAGACAACAGATGCAAATTGGCTCACTGATTACTGTCAAGCAAAACACACAAGGGCAGTGCATTCTCTGACTTTCCCTTCAAGATGCTAATGAAGTCTCTGTATCCTCTACCATTTCACAAACCTTGCCAAAAGTTAGCTCCTGACAACACTGTTATCAAATTCTACTGAAATCAGCTGGTGGGACAAAAAAAAAGTGTTGGAAGATGAAGGCTAAACAAATGGGCAAACAGACTGAAAAAGTGTCGGCGTGAGTTTCTTTTCCTCTGGGCAGCAGTTTAATAACAATCATCAGAAAGGTAAAAGGATATTTGATATCCACGTCCCTGAATCTAGCCTTTCGTTAACGATTAAATCCCTAACAATGAGGAAGATGGAAGAAATACCTTAACATTCTCCTCTGTTATGTACTTCTCAGCTTTGTCCACAGCATTCTGGCGGATCCGATGAAGAAATGCCTGCAGAGAAAAGCAATGTTCAAATGTCTTCATAAAGTTTGACTTCACTTCTTTATATCCTCTTGCTTTCCAACAACACGGTGTGCCTGATTACCTTTAAGACTTAAAGAATATAACCACATATCAAATCACCACAGTTCTTAGACTCAGAGCTGCCTTCAGGATGACAGAAAAGACATTTCCTAAAACACTGTTGGGTTTTGCCTGGCATTAAATTCTTCCTTCTGCTGAAATTTTTAGACTTAATTATCTGTTGCTACCAGTAGACCACAGCAAGGCTCTGATTGTGCTGTTTTTTTTCCTTTGGAGGTTTCCTCTCTCTCTGAGATGGAGCTGTTTTGACTTTGGGATGAAAGGCAGTGAAACAGACTACAAATAATAAAAAAATTTAAAAAGGACATTCCTGGTGGTGGAGCTGATACACATCAGAGCTATGGATTAAAGTTATGGACAAGTTCAACAGACTCAATAATTAGGGAAGGGAAATGAAATTCTCCAGACAATGCGACACATTATCCTGTTTGCTGTACTTTATCTGGTTAAAAACAGCAAAACAATGCTGGAACTCTTCATCTAGGTCAGGTTTCCCCTTTCCTCAGCAACCACAGGCTAAAAGGCTTTCCTGAAGTGAAAGCAGAGAATTTTGCCTTTCACAGAAGTCAGCAAAGAGAGATGCAAATACCTGCAGGTGATAGTGAAGGGAAACCACTGAAGTCAGAATCTGCTCCAACAAACAACACCAACCATAAACAGAAGGGGAGAGGGCTTTCCTCAGTCCTGCTTCGTGGTTTCTATGTTGCATCCCACACAGAGGGGTGAGCCCTGGGGATCACCACTAACAAAGAGGGACAGAACTTTTCTTAGCCACCTGAGACACGGGGAAATGGGTCCGTTCTCTGTGTTTATGGTACAAAGCAGCTTTGTTTCGGTTTGATAATAGAAGTCTTCTTTACAGGACAGACACCAATAAAAATTAAAAAAGGAAGAAATTGAAATAAGAGGCACACAGACTCTACATTTGTTTTGGACCCTAGGTTCTCAATCTGCTTTTCGTGAACAGATGTCAAGGACCACAAGAACATTCCTCCTCTCGCACCACTAAGCAGGAAGGGGATCCTGGCTAGACTGCAGCTAGATACGGAGAATATGGAGCAGGTTGCTTGGATTGAGACATCTGAAGAACAGATTCCTGCATTAAAGGCACAGGACATGTGTCCCAGTGGCAGAACAGCCATTTTATGAAAAGCAGCCCATCCGCCTTGCCCAGAATCTTGGCAGAAGTCAGGGAGCTGTCTGAGATGAAGTATTCGGCATAATGACTAATGGCAGGAGGACTGACAGGAGGTGTTGACCTCCCACTTCACTGCTGGGTGTGATATCCAGGCACTAATAACCAGCCATCTGACTTATACGAGGTAGCGTGTCATATTGAAGTCATTTATCCGCAAAAGATAAGCCAGTCAGAGACCCTTCCTTGCTTTAATCTTGTCTGTTTGGAGACAACAAATCCAATTGGAATGACTAATTAATCTACCCAATTAGTAGCTCCAGTGGTGACTTATATTTACCTGCATATTAGTCTCAGTGTGTTCAGTCTAATAATAGAAATTTGGTAAACAGAAGTGCAAATCACATTAGCTGTTTCAGGCCAGTCGATATAAGAAGCTGAGTCTGTGTTAATCTAAAAAACAGCCTTTCTGTGATGCTTGTCTGAAAAGATCATTTAACTGGAGCATGAGAAATGGAGAAGACAAGAGGGGAAAAAAAAAAGGAGAAAGGCACAGAAGCAGGGAGAGAATAGTAAGGATGAAATACGTAACAGGGAAAGAGACCAACAACTCCACAGAAAGCTGGTCACACCTCCTGCAGCCTCTGGTTTGTGCACAAGCAACAGTCTAGTCTCTCCATTAATATTAAAACAAGACAGCTCCAAGAGAGGTTGGTCCTGGAAACTTAGTAGTATGCTTTCCAAAACGCAGCCCCTCAAAACTCTGAACTTAGCGGATGCAGAACTATTTGTTCCCCAGTGTTCAATACCTTTTCATCTGCAAACAGAATCTTTTGCAAAACAGTCTTTCATGAAGCACGATAAACACAGCCTATCAAACAGCAGCCCATAGAGCCAATGTTGTATGCCCTGTTCACGTGACAACACTACTTTGCTTCCAAACTGCTTCTAGCTCAGAAAAAGCAGCCCTTTTCCCACAGACGTCGTTCTGACATTTAGGTCAGTGTTTTCCAAACTTCAGGTTATTTTTGTTCTATCAGCTTTACCAGGCTCCCAGCTCATCTGTACTGATGCCATCCCTTTGTTCACCTGGTGACACAGGCTCTAAGCCCCACCACACAAGTAGTGGGCAACTCCTCAGGAAACAGCTACAAGGGAGCAGCGTGATCGTCCACCAGACCAATTGATTCATCTGCAAAATCATACAGATAGTTGAGGCAAGACACAACAAAGGTGGAGGAAGTAGAGGAGGAATGAGAGAAGCATGTTAAAAACGCGTCATGTCCATATCTTATTTGTATTCCACAGCGTACTGTTTCATTGAAAAGTAAATACTTGAAGGAGTAAGAGCTTTTCTGGCCATCTGAAATTTTACAGAGGCAAACACCATTTGTTCCATCTCCCGTAACCTCTTCACATTCTGGACAACTCATACATGAATGCAACAGTCAGTCCTAGATCTTTGCCACAAGGAACTTTCAGTATAATTCTCTCCTAATCTGTAACACCTTTGATCTCTGCAAAAAATGGGCTTGTTAACCTCAAAGGATATGTGGAAGCATAGCGGACAGCTTTCTTAGGAACTATTGGAGGGCTGTGATAACTATTCCTAGGATACAGCAGGATGACCATGAACACGTTTCCTGTGCAATTCATAGAACTGTCTATACGTCATGCTGTCAGTTTACTACATGTACAAAGTAGCATGGATCCTGCAAAGGACAGCAACTAATGATACACTCAATGCCAAAACAAAACTCCCATATCGGATGGTTAAAACCTTACTGAAGAGCTAGAAAGAAATGAATAGGCAACAAAAGCAGACTGCTCCCTTTGTATGCTGGTCATGATTGATATAAGGTTAGCATTTCACAGATAAAAGGATGGCAGATAAAAATTTGACATCTTTCTTATGCTCACAGTTGCTGATTTTGCTCTCTTGCCATTTTTAGTGCTTTGCTGTGCTCCCACTGGGCCAGCCCCAGGTCTCTGAGCAACCCAAGCAGTAGGGCAAACTGCTGCTGCCACATTAGTAAAGGGAGGAAGACTGGTAGAGCCAATGGGTCCAAAGCAAAAACAGGTCACTGCATAATGTAGGGCAAAAATGGGAAAACAGACTGGTAGATTTTTGTTATCCTGACAAAGCCCTGTGAAGGTCTCACCTTCTATGTGTGCATGCTAATCATTAGGAAAACAGCCTACAGGGGATTTCTTTTTGTTTGAAAATCTGCTGCTGCATCAACATAACATTTATTTGTGCACTGTGACTTGTTGCCCTAGAGATCTGCTGCTTCCAGACCCAGCAGGCCATGGCTGAGGGCTCCTCATGTCATGCAGAAACACAGCTTCTAGTTTTGTCTTACAGTACAAATGCCTTGCAGGACTCAAGCAAACCTATAACAAATTGGAATGAGCACAGAGAAAGGCTTCCTTTCTGCACTATGTCATGTTGAGTAAGTTCATAAAGGCTGGAGAAACAGCCATCTCCTTCCAACAAAGACCAAGACAAACACATTACAAATCCAGAAAGCAATTTAGGTACAGAATTTCATTTTACCAAACGAGTATCTTTAATGTCCCTAAAATGTGTTATTCTGCAGTTCATTACTCTTAAAATCCATAGTTGCAGTGAAATCTCACTGCTTGGAATGTCTTTGCTGCATCTCTGAACCACAAAAACAAGAAGCACAGTTTAAGGGAAGAGACTGCTAATTGTGAATTGCTTTCACAGAAAGCACACTTAATCAGCTGGGATTTCTCTTAGATGCTTTTCAAACAGCTTTTGTTGAACGTGGACTCATAGTCCTAACATAACACACGGCGAATCCTGGGGATGAGGCAGCGATAGTTTGCTCATGCCCCTTCCTAAGATTCGAGTTTAATAGACGCTTCCTCAAATGTTCAGAAATACCAAGAGATTTCTCATTAAACAGCAAGGCAGGCAAGCTGAGCATAACCCAAAGGGAAATGAAAGGGAGAACAGAAATAAGTAATGCTGAGGCAACTGGATACCATATTTATAAGGAGCAAGAGCTGAAAGCACAGTCCTGTGCAATCTGTTTGCTGAACAGGTGACTGCAATTTCACATTGCCCTTGGAAGACAAGTGATGGACAATTTTGTAACAGTCAGTAGAGAATAACACAGGGATCCATATGTCCCTAGTATGTTCTGTGTTAAAACAACCAAATTGCCTTACACTTGTGCAACGACAGCCTATAACTCCTTGCAAATGCTGGTATTTAGATTTCAAGAAAACGAGACCACAGTGGAAAAACCGAGGAGATCAGGTGAGCAATGAATGTCCCCATTTGATCACTGTTAGCATCTTCATCATGCAACCACAGTGTAGCGCATATTATCGCTACCTTAATCTCTGAAATCTCTGAAAATACAAAGTAAAATCTGTTAGAAAGACCCAAAGAGGAACTTGAAAGTGCAATTCTATTTTAAAAATTACCTGAATAAGTAAGTGTGGCTGTTAGATATGTTTTTGACCCCATTGCAGTACCAGTTATATAGAAAAAAAATCTTTTGTTTTTAGCAAAGCCACCTGACAGTTTTGTGGGAACACAGCTCTACTGAAATAGCCCAGAGATGCAAAGTGAATATTTGCTGAAGTTTATGTTCTAAGAGCAGGTGCATCCTTGCTCATGCTACTCAATTGTTAGCTTTGAACCCTGTCATCCTGATCACATTCTTTAGCTTTCCACCTGATATGCAATTTATAAGCTAAAGCACAGCATAAATGACAGGAAACATCCTGCATCCCACATGATGCAGGATGACTGAAACTGCAGCCCTCCCCTGCACTGAAGTCTGAAAGACAATGCAGTAAATAATCTCAAAATAATCTAACAATGACCATACAGGGCTATTTATACAATATAAATCCCATCAGATCTTTTTTATTACCCAGAGCAAGTAAGCATGCTTTTCCATAACAAACTAAGTCTAAACTAAATGTAAGAACTGTGTAAATTCTGAATGTAGACATTCTTCTGAATACTAGTACAGCTTTGAGTTATCAAATTATCAAGTCATTCCAGTTGCAGGTGGACCCACTTCAGCTCTGCTTTCCCCAGAGCACCGTGCAGCAGTGCACACTATTAACCCAAATCTACTGACAGATGGGATTTAATGACTGATAAAGTCATTTTGGTATAAACTCAGCTTTTGAACATCTCTTCCCTTCCTGGACAAAAGCCTGCATACCTGTGTAGAATGCTAGGTCTGATTCAGGCTTTTCAGTAGTAAAGTTTCAGTTAGGACAGCTTAAGTCAGCAGGAACTCCTTTGACATCACTAATAATAAGTAAAGTGGAGCAAGACTGAAATGAATCTATTACTTTTAGATAGTAAATTGCTATACTTCTCACACTGTAAATCGGCAACCTGGGATTCACTCATTGCTCAATTACTGGCTGCTGTAGTAAGACTTCTATAAAAATACATTTTAGGTTATCAGTATCTGGCAAAGGAATAAATAACTTAAACACCAGATGAGTGCATTGTAATGAAATTCTTGCAAAAGGTATTTCACTTATGGAGACCATTTTTCTTTAGAACCTTTTGAAACAATAAAGAGCCACAGCTGTGAGAGAGCAATCCTGCAAGGAGCACAGATCCGCAGCCAAATTTAGTAGTCAGAAAACAGCTGAACAGGGACTTGCCTTGTAGGCAGAGGTGTTTAATAAGAGGAAATAGCATCAGAAATATCCTTTATTGCCCTAATTTCAGAGTTCTTGTGTATCAAATTGGCTTTAAAGCCTCAAACCTTATTGGTACATGTTTATATTTTGACCTATCCCTTGAAGAGGAACTAAACTATTAACTAACCAAAAAGATTTCAAGAAAAATAATGAAATAAAAAGTCATGCACATTACAGAATATCAAATACATTCTCTGCAAACATTTCAGGCAGCCTTTGCTGTGAGGTTGCACAACTGCTTATTGCTAAGCAGAAGGCCAAACAGATTCTATTGATCTACTCTAATCGCACTTCTTTACGAAAGTTACCACCCTTGCATAAGCTACATTAGATGTGAAATGAGATGAACTATTTATACTGATCACCTACACCCTGGGATCATTTAACTATCTTTGGAAAGCAAATATGAAGGTCTGTCTGTAACTCTTACTCCCATATTCCTGAGGACAACGTCTTCCTTCTTCGTGTTTTCCAGCTCCAGGTCCCACACCCACATTTTCTTCTATGAATTTTTATTCATGTGTTGTCATTTACAACAACAATTTCACACACAAATCCATGGATGCTGCAGCATGAATCATCTCTTCCTAAGAAAGACTGCATTGGTCACGTGCAAAAGTAGATTCCCTCTCTCAGATGAAACTGTGAAGACCATCACAGAACAACTGCAGGTTACACTGCAAAGCCCAGATGTAACATTGAGAGAGATGCTTTCACCTGAAACATGCTTTCAACAGATATCTGTAAATGGTATAGCAATAAATACATCCATACACATTACAAAACCTCCTCTAACGCTCACAACTTAATAATTGCAGATAAAGTACTGATGCTGGCAATTTGAAAGTTCTTCTTCCTCACTTCCTTGGTCTGACGTATGGCGAATCCTGATAAACACCGAAGTATGAGGAAGCATTCAGAAACTCAGCTGCTTAAAATCATGGAAGTGTATGTATGACTAAGACACTTGAATAAACAAACCAGATTATTTCTTTATATACTACATAAGAGCAAGGGCCCCTGTTAATGTAAACTATGCCTGAGATAGTTCCCAAGTGATTTGCCTTTAACCAATCTTGCATTAAGGCCCATACAGTTACAACGTGGCTGATTTATCTTATATCTGTCTTGCCATCAAGAGTTTTACTGTCCGTAACATCCATGTTAAGGAATAACTGCTGCAAAATACTGGCATAGCTGCAAGAGTTTTGATGGTACTCAAGGGAGTCAGACATCCCGTGACCCTCTGGACAAGGGACTGCAAGACAGTTTCATTCAACGCACTGCTGTGTCTAGGGTTCACCTCATCCAACTGCACCCACCTGGAAGTTGTAGCCAACCCCAAGTGAGTGCCATAGGCTCTGTCTCTGAAACAGAAAACAAGGGGCAGGCAGCTCCAGAGGATGAGTCACTGCACTCCAGCAGCGGTGTCTGAGAAGAAAGGCTGAATTACACTCCAGAAATGCCTTCTCTTCCCATCAAGACAGCCTGGGTGACAAGTTGAGATCAGACCACCCTCCTTGCCCATAACAGTCTCATAGTATCTGCAAATACAAAGTTCCAGGGCAGTGAGTGTGTCTCAGCATGGAACAGAAGAACACTGGGACAGCACTGAGAATTAATACATGCAAAATTAATGTGCCCAAGCATTCTCGGCATGGTAGTATTCTGGGACTCATCACAAGAGCACTAACAGCACTTCCCAGAAAAACAAACAAACAAACAAACAAAAAACATAGCTCAAAAATACCTCTCAACTGCATCTGTATTGCTGGCTGTACTGATGTTTACACCTGAACGCTGCAGCAACACAAAAAAGCCTGAATTCATTCATGCATTAACTGATGAAGGAAGGTGAAACCAAAAGGGAAGTGAGAGTGAAATATGTTGCAGTGTTTCTCACTCCAAAGAGGGATCCCTTTCTTAAGGAGGGTTTGCTTTCATTTGAATTACAAAAACCTTTTTTGTGAAGTGAAAGGCAGGCTGGTGCTGCAAAGGAGCCCATTGTCTCTCCTCTACCATCGCGCTGACCTCCACAACCCCTCCTTCCCGCTGGTCACCAATATTTGCATCCTCAGGCAGGCCTGAACATTCAGGTTCCAACAAACCCACGTTTCCCACATCTGAAATCCTTCAGGACACATTTCTGCTCATTTTTTGTATTGCTTATACCCTGTCTCCTTCCAACACATCTTCGTGCTCTCCCTCCTCTCCAGCGCAGCTACTAAACCTGTAAAAATACTCTCATTGTAGAAAAAAATCAACAAAAAATGTTCTTCACTGCCCACCCCTCTAAGCAAGCGCTTCTGTGGGTATCCCTGTCTGACTCCAGTCCATTTTTAATGTCATCAGAAGTTATTTGTTTGGATTTTCAGTGGAGCTTATGAAAGATATGTGCCTAACTCTCTTAAGCCTTTGGAATATTCGCCCTTTTCTTGGCCTCCTCACATCTTTCTCACTGTTATACAATTGTGAGATGATTTTCAGCATCTGACTGCACTGTGAAATCCTTCAAAAAGCTTTTAAGTATGTTCGAATACTGTGTTTTATTTCATTTCTCTTTTATTTAGAGGAACAAATCATGACAAGTCTGCATCTGCTTAGCCTTTACCTTAACAGAAGTTTGCTTCAGGACCACATAAACACTGTGTAAAGACTTCAGAATTTGACCCAAGTAACTGGGATTCGCTGTGTTTGGGACTGAAAAAAGCTTGCAGTCTGTAGCCAGTTCTCAACTACTGATGTCTCCAAATACAAAGGCCTGATCAGTATCAGGGGGCGTTTAATCAAGTTTCAGCCTCTACACAGTCACTCCAATTCCAAGAGGTGTATAAAATCACCAGGGTGACCAGAAACATCCATGTCACCAACAAGTTCAGACACCGCATGTTGTAGCGAAGAGTGGAGCTTCTCCAGTCAATATTTCAAGCTTCTGATCTAAGATAAAGAACTTCAATGTCAGAAAGATCAGTCTGTCCCCCTCTCTCTTTTCAGTCATGGTGTCTTAATACATTAAACACTTAATAGACAAAGTTGAAAGTTTTAAGATTAGATCTGGTCTCATTAAAATCCATGGATTTTTTTAGTTGCAATATAGGCTGCTTCACTAGGAACATGTTGCCTACATCTGGCTGATACATACTTTAATAGTCTCCTAAGTCAGTTTAGCATCAGCCTTTGGAATTTTGGAAGTATTAAGATTCCTTCTCTGGGTATCTTCTCAAGGAGATGTCATTCTGATCTGAGTTCATGTGTACGCAAGCTGAACCAACATGACAGTCTTTGTGCACTGTGACTTACACATGCTGGGTTAGTACTGGGCTGTGTGTCAAATCAAACTCCAGATGCAAATACTTCGGTGTTCTGAATGGTGCATTTCCATTGTACTAATCCTTGTACAATAATCCTTGTACAGAAGAATTATGGCATCATTTCTTTAACTTGATTCTTAATTTTTAAAAAAATGAGACTACAAGGTGATCAAACAGAGTTGTACCTTGTTAATTGATAATATTCAGAGCTATTAAAGAATCAAAGTCTCCAAACCATGCATTTCAACTTACTGAGGTACTCAGGAGTATTTACCAGGAATGTTTACATGCTCACAGGTCTCCTATTAGCCAGACTTTGTACTGAAGTAATAGAAAGCATTGAATCCTGTAGTTGCCTTCACCAGAAAAACAGTTTTGGAATTGGCAACTACTTTGGTCAGTTCCACTACTAATTATCCTACAAAAGATTGCAATGCCAGAAATCCTAGCGAAAGAATCTTCATTTCCTAAAACCAGGTGTACTGGCAGTAATGGCTGCATGTGACAATCTCTACGCAGGTGTCAAGGTTTCAAAGGTCGTATTTCTCATTTAGAAGCCTGCCCAGGTGTCTGCCTTTGAAGCAGAGTCAGTGCTGGCTCCTTAGCCAGGGCTGTAAATACTTTGGGAACTTTTGCTCCTTCATGACCAGCAACTGGGGCTCCCTGCAGCACACAACATTAGCATTCCTGGCCTTCAGCGCCTGAGATTTCCTGCTGGGAGAGATTTGCATAAGTGCCTGTGGTGTGACAATGAGGAAAGCAGCTTTCTGCAGAGGAGAACAGATTCCAGAAAGACCGTGACGTTCACGGATTCTCACCACTGGAGCCTAAGAGGGGCTGTTTCTCCATAGCCTTTCAAAGGTTTCAAAGAACTTCACGTGATGTGATGAAAAAGAGCAGAACCCCAGCAGGGTGAAGGTGTGTGACTGTGTCGGGGCAGTAAGCAGAGAGAACTCCCACTACCCCAAGCCTTTTCTGCTAAAGACAAGACTGGCTGATGTTTAAGGCACCAGCTTGCTCCCCCCCTCTCACCAGGACACATAAGATGAAACTTCATGTGCTTGGGCAGCTCTCAAGAAGTGAGCAGCATGTCAAGTCTTCCTTGCTGTGAACACCTCACCTCAAAGCTGTCTGTTAGAGTGCAAGCTTAAACAGTTAACCTACAGGTAAATGGAAAGGAAAACAGTTCTCAAGAACACTGATATAGATTTTTGTCTTTCCCAAGCAAAGGCCACAAGATTGGCACACATCACCCCTCTGAAATGAGCAAAAGCAAAGTCTCTAATTTGTCTTCATACAAACTTCTGATTACACCATGCTATATGTTTTCTGGGAAACGAGCAGCTGTTTACAGAGATGTACACTTCTACATTTTGACTACATAGTAAAGTCTTGTCTGTATTACAGTTCCATAATTCACGGAAGACTAATGCTGTCAACAGGAGTGAAAGGGTTAACAATATCATTCCGGGGAATAACTCAGGCCAAGTTAAACAGCAGACAGAAAATTTCTGATGTTCAGTGAAGTATTTCTAGTTTATTTGCCTTTTGGTATTTATTCTGTAATCTGCTGGTCCCTACGGCATGCTCCCTGGCTCCCCATCCCAGCACACAGTTGCTCTTACTAGCACAGCAAGGCCTGTCAAAAGTTTTGGAATATATTTGTGCTGAAATATAGATCCTAATAATAGTTTAAGCTCAGTTTGGTACTGCAAGCTGTCTGTGAAGCTTCTCAGTAGGACAAGTTAGCCCAAATTGAGCTCTCCGCGCTGAAGGCAGACTGTTTCTGATATTCAAGTTGTTTAAGGTCAGCTCAAGTGCTGTCTTGTTTCACTGATGACTGCAGCACTGAATTGCACTAAATCATTATCTAATGCCTCCTGCCACTTCTCTCTGTTCATCCTGTCATGCTGCAGTTACATTTTTATCTTTATAACCTTTTAATAGTAGATCTCATTCCAACACAGAAGCAGTAAGAGGTGTTTTATAAGTAAAGAGCCTACACCATGCATCAGTCTATGTGATAATCAAGCCACTGACAGATACTCAAAGCCCATAAAGTCCATGGATGAGTATGCAGACTGGGAACTTTCGCAAATACTGACTTTACTAAGCCTACTTCATAAGAAAAGAATTCTCATCCTCACTTTGTGGAGGAGCAAAAAGGCGTAGGGAACAGTGCAGCTTCTTCAAGGCAGACCCCTGGAAGCAGTGTGGGAAGGAAGCTTTGGTTCCCTGGTCTCTGACACTCACACGTCTCGTGGAAGCATAGGGAATAAGCTTGCAAGAACTAACTACCTTGCACTTGGGGAACAACTGCTTATTCTCTCCAAGTGCTCAGACTTCTTCACTCACCTTTCCAACAAACAAGGGGGTTTTACCACTGGCTTCGGCTGCACTATGCCTTCACCTCAGGTGAGGCTATTTACATATCAAGGCAACATGACAGTAAATATTTAAATACTTGATTTAATCAAGCCACACAGTACACTGAACTTCCAGCTACAGCAAAGAAAAGAACATGGCTTTAGAGCTGCCACTTTGCATATGCTTTGCCCTTGGTCACTGCTCACACACCACCTCCAGTTACTCTTAGATATAGAGAAAGCTGGTAGCACTCACAGCTGCACCTTGCAAAATGTGCCTTGATGTATTTGCAATTATTTACACGTCAAAAAAAAAAAAAAAAAGAGGAAAAAAGAAAGAGCCTGTCTCACATTTTGGCTGAAAGAGGAATTAGAGAAATTAACCTCACAAGCACATTTTTCTTCACTGGCACTGAGCAGGAACAAACAGTTTAGCTGATGAAGAGCTGCTTGCTGCTCTGATCTGAGTAGTGCAGTAGCTGATCTGAGCTAGTTTTCCTAACTGAGCCCAATCCGATGATGTCTGCCCTGTTTTTAAAGCGTGCACCATCTGAGCACAGCTGTCATGGTATTTCCCAGCCATCTTTCCTATACTGGAATAAAGCAATGACTGAAATGGATGAGTATTCAGGGCAAAATCCTCATGAAACGCAATGCCAAAATTTTAACCAAACAAGAGACCTCGATGGAGACAGACAACGTCGTTTACAGGGCTTGGTTTCTGGTGTTGTTTGGTTTATTCCTCTCCCCCTCCCCCACTTCCACAATTAAAACTGCATCCCTGAACTCCACAGAGAAGCTCAAGCTCACCGTGACACCACAGAGTGGTCTGGAACTGCTCTCTGTTCACAGAACGCCTCAGAAGCCCCCAAAGGAAACCAGTTCATGGAACTGCCCAGTTTTACCAGCTAGAAATATTTGGGTTGTTAAAAAAAACAAACAAAAAAAAAAACAAACAAACAAGCAAAGCAGCAGCTCGTGGTGTATAGCCAGTCCTACACTCTGCACCACATCCAGTGCTTAGCAGTAAGCTGCCCCATTCCTTCTCAGGCAAACTGCATCATCTTGCCAGGTCAAAGAGCCAGACAAGAGCACTATCTAAAAATATCTCCTGTTCTACTGCCCTGTGCCAGCTGAAGAGCTGAGTTCCCCTTAATGCACATTGATTTTATTTTGACAGACAAAAGGAAAGCTCCCTCTCATTGCAGCATTTCTTCTCTGCACACGTTTTTGCAGAACACAACCATATCACACACAGACTCAAACCCCAGCTTCCTCTGAATCATAGCAGAGAATTAGACCATTATATTTTAAACACAAAGGGGAAGTTGAGAAAGAGAGAGAGAGAGAGAGAGAGATTGAGAGAGAGGTTCGCTAGCACACACCCTGGCCTGAGTGGCTTCAGCCAGCAAACTGCTCTCCCTGTGCTGCTATGGCCTCTGCCCGGGGTCTGTACGTCCCATGGAGATGTACTGGTACTGCCTGGGACACATGGGAATGGCTGCTTTACAAACCTCTGCACTTCACAATTAGATCTCTCAGACCAAGGTTGTGTGCTGTCCTGAGCACGGGCTGGCAGCTGTGTTGCTAATTTATGTGCATCTAGAGCAAAGCTAAAAACAGAGCTGTAGTATGCATTTATTCTTTCTTCACGAAGGTGCAAACATACGAGAAAATGTAAAACGAGTTGATAGTATTTTAATTTTACCAACAGTAGCTTTGTGATCAAAACAGTTTGCTCAAAGTACCCTGATGTTTTTAAATGAAACACAGCTAAAATTTGAGTTCCCTTCACATGAGATCAACCAAGTTATGTTGGTTGGATTCATGGAGCAGGCAATGCTCATTAAATAGATCTCCCCAGCACACCTTTCCAAGAGCAATCCAGCTTTGTTTCTGCCACCTCCATTTCTCTCACTAATGCCACAGGCTTTGCCCATGCACTACAAGAACAAGCCTACAGGTTAGGGCCTCATTGAGCACAGGCCTCAGAAAAGTTTTTAGAGCAATTATTTTCAGTGCAGACAGTTTGTACTTGCAGATTTAGAGGGGCTGGAATTGTGCATGGCTTTGACCCACTGACCCATCCAGGCAGAAGCATTGTCCCTGCTAATACACTGACATACCTCCTGCGTGCCAGTGCACCTACCAGGGTGTTTAGCAGCCCATTCATTACAGCTGCCATTTTCTCCTCCTGAATATTTTCCCCTCAGATACCTTTTCATTGAAGGCTGAATAGTAGCACCTACTGTCTAGCCAAGAAACTCACACAAGGAGTTCCCTTTGGAGCCATTCCCCTGCCACCCAGCCTATCCGTCAGGGCAGGAGTGCTGCATCCAAGCCCATCAGCAGGCACCTCAGACACTGCTGGCACTGCTTCCCCCATGGCCCATCTCTACCAGCCCAAAGAACAAACCTCTAAACAGTCTGCCAAAGCCCAGTTCCCCTCCGCATCATGCCTCCATCATGTGTTGGGCCAAAGCAAATAGCTTACTTAACACTTCATCCACCACGTTTACACACTGGATTGAATTTAGCCTTTGCAAGTAGGCCCAACTGCATCTGTGAAGCCAGCTGATTGCCAGTTACTGTGCGCTCACACATAGCAGGGCTTTTATTTGTAATAAAATATTTAGAGTGGAAAAACACCCCAGAATTTAATAAAAGAAACAGTCTCAGATTGCCAGTGACTTGTGGTGCATCTATTCAGATGCTCGGAATTCCCAGTGTAAATAAAGCTAGGCTTTCAAGTTCTGCCAATTAAATAAATGTCTGTTTTAACTCCATTTTGTATTAAAACAGTGATCAATTTTACTTACACAAAATGAATGTGAGGTCCTGGATTGTAAATAGGCTGCATTTGTGAGTATATTTTCACACAGTTACTTTCCCTAAATAGCTGACTGTTCAAGGGGGGGGGGGAGGGGGGAGGAACACATCCAATTTACATATCTATGAACAACTGCATAAAAAAGAGCTTCAAGGCAAAATGTGCTTACAAAATCGCATTTAGACACTTGGTTTTTGAAGTACTAGCCATCCCCATAGAAAATATAACAGAGACTAAACAGACTTTTAGAATAAGTGTTCCTAAAAATTACCCCAAAAGCTTACAGAATTGAACAAAAGGCAATTTTTCTATAGACTTTCTTTTATCCATTTTGAGCAGTGAAAATCCCAAGAATAGAATTCTGGATGCTCCATCAACTATAATCTCAACAGAGCATCCTTTATTAAAAACACAGAGTTAAGAAACTGTTTAATGCACTACAGATGGCTGATAAAGCAGAGAGGGAAGTTAGAACAGCCCTTCCACTCCTCTGCTGCTGCCCAGGTGGGTTTGCCTGCTCTCCATAGTCAGGGAATCATTCTTCCCTGACCTGGAGAAGAGTCCATCTTCCTCCTTCCATCTACTTTCATCACTTAAAGGTCTCAGTAGTTTTCTCCAGCTCAGCTATTAAATCAGCAATACAAGATGGAAATAAAGTCTCAATTCTACAGCCAATTGCACCCAACTCCTCTGCATTGCTGCTCATGCAACTGGGCAGCTGCAGCCTGATTGCAGATAGCTGAGGTTGCTCAAACAACCAAACAATAGCCACACAAAAATTAAATAATTCTGTTGCAGTCACCTCAGCTTCCTGAAATGCATCATCACACAGTCACCTGAGCACTCGTGCTGATACGAGTAAGCACATTATACAAAATTAAAGCAGTTGAAGCTGCTACACCCATAACTTCCCTTAAACATACCCTGGATAGCACCAGTCTTGCACCAGAACATACTAACCATGTTAAGTTCAGCTGGGGGGAGAGACAATGCAGACAGGGCTGCAATGCTTCATCTAAATGGGAGTTTAGATTTGCATCCTGTCTTTGAAGCCTGGCATAGCCCAGTAGAGAAGAGCTGACCATTTGGCCTACACCAAACCCAGTGGGGATGGAGGAGCCTGCCACACTAATCTACTTCTGTGCACACATTTCAACCGTGAAGTAAATAACAGAGATCGGGGGTTCGCTGTGACATCCTGTGGCTAACACCCTGCTGGCATGTGCATGAGAAGTGTTAATTGAGTGGCAAGTACATGTAAGCAAGAAGCATGGCTTGACATTCATGGAGCTGAAGGGCATAGAGCTTTTTGTAACCTTTTCAAATGAAAAAACGTGACCTGAGTCAGGCCTTCTCCATCCTCTCAAGGACATGAAGTTGCTTTCAATTCAGCACTGTAGGTTGGTTTTTTCATCATTAAAATGGCAGCCTGCCTGTCCCTACATTAAAGCTACTGGCAGCTGCCTCTCAGCATCCTAAAGACCTTCCCTCAATCTCATAAGACATCCCCATTTTGTTCTATGCAGTGCCACCTGTTTCATCTTCCTTATGTGTTCTTTTTTCCCCTTAGAGTAGACTGGGCTTCTCAATTGAGAACATCTCACTGTACCTGTTAAGCTGCAGCACAAAACACTGGGCAAAGCACAAACAACTCCTGGTACATGCTTCCTGCTTTCCACATTAAAGTATAGGAAAGGCTTGGAGATCTAATTCAGGTCTCACCCACATTGTCAGACTGGTTTTGGTTGGGTCCTTGCGCAGCCAGACCCAACACATCCGTCCTGTTCTAACCCAGCGCACACAAGACAAACTGTTGCAAGCCACAGTTGCCACACTTGAGCACCTTAGTGTGGTTTTGTTAGGGAACCCAGAGCTTTTGCCAACCTTTGCAAAAGGATTGCACAGGTGCACATTCAGATTGCTTAGCAATGTCTTTGAAACAGAGCAAAACCATGGCCTCGGTGTGGCTTAAGGCTTAGCTTCTGCTGGATGTTTGGGAAGGGGAGCTCAGCCAGAGAGAGAATATTCCCAGCTTGTCTCTAAGACAGGAAGAATGGAAGCAAAATGAGAAAACAGAAAAACCTTCAGGGCACTTAACTGAACCTTGAAAAAACAAAATTAAACTCTGGTGATCAAAATGCAGATCAGCCCTGACAGCACAACAGGCACACTGAAGAGCAGAGGCTTGCTCTTGCTGCCAGCCACCCATGCAAAACACTGAGAATCAACGGCAGGAAATAACAAGCATGTGATGTCACAGAAAATCTTCGTATTGATTTTAGTTATTCTTCCAAGAAACCAAAGCCTCCTTCAGGAGGACTTGTTCCTTATGTCTTACGAAAAGGCCCCACAGCTGGCAATACACCCCCATCATAGGTAGGTGCCCATGTAAGATACCAAAGCTTACTATTTTCTCAGATGTGAGAGCGAATGTGATCACAGCACAGATGCTTCTAGATTTGAGTGGCCCCTGTAAGAGGTCAGCATTACAAACGTATTAATACACCTGGCAAGGTGTCTGTTATTCTCCTCACCTTTTTTCCTCACCAGCAGTGTGGTCCTCATGGCCGTGCAGGACACCACAGAGGGAAAGGGCTGCTGCTGTATTCAGAATTGCCTAGGGATGCCTAAATCTCTCCAGATAAGAATCTGAAGTCTTGCTAGTTTGACATCTTGCTCTGAAAAGCATTGTATGGGAGGATGCAATTACCCACAAAAGTCTCTATACTTCTTGTTCTATGAATTCCACCAACTGGAGCAGAAAACAGTAAAAGCAAAGTATTTTGTAACTGCTTGCTAAATAAAGAAACTGAACAGAGCCTCTTTACTCAGAAGAGACTGCTGTAAAGCAATGCATGACCACTCAGTGCCAAAGGGCTGTGCAGGTGAACTGGGGAATCATCAGCAAGTATCCATCCCTCAACTCTGCGTGAGCTACAAATAAGCAAACTGGTTGACAAGAACATAGTTACTTCTGCTTAATACTAACAAAACGAGAGAACTTCCTCTAAAAAAGACAAGGAGACCCATCACACTGATCAAAAGCAGGCCCTCTTCTTCAAAGAAAGGCTACAAACCACTTCAGCATGCCAGCACTGCATCCCAGCCATTGTGCTCCAGACCTCCAGCACTACAAATAACAAGAGCAGTGCACAACTTCCTATATGGGAATTTCTCTCCAGTAACAGAAAAAAAAGGCTCAGTTGTGATGTACAGATTAGAGAGATCTCAAGACGTTCTGTTTTCCTGCTCTTCACTCCTCTCTTCTCCTCTGTGGTTTCCTTTCTCTCCTTGTTCTGACAAATGTTTTCTTCTAACTCTGGTGTGTCTGAATGCCAGCAGTGTAAGAACACAAGTCTGGAAAGCCATTTATTCATGTGGAAGTGTCACCAAAATACATAGCACTTGTTAGTTTGAAAAGCCACGTTGGTCAGATGGAAAGATATTTGGAATCAACTGAGTTGCACAACCTGGGAAACTTCAGCCAACATGAACTACACTGTGCTTGCTGTCTGCATCGACTCTAAATTAATCTGTTGCTCTTCCCTCCTTGGCTCCACGTAATGAAGAATCAATCTCTGTTTTAAATGCATACGTTGATTAAATTGGAATAATTCTAAAGGATTATAAAGTGTTGACCTCAGCCTTAAAGGTGGCAGCTCCTTTTCTACTGATGGGATTTCTGGCTCATTATCATAGTGCTAATTTACATAGCTTTCATCACATCATTCCTGATGCCTTGTCAATTTGCTGGATGCAGAAGCAGGCTGATACCTCAGCTTTATCTTATCGCTTGCCTGGAGCTGCCAGCAACGCTTCTAATTACAGAGGAACTGTCACAAAGCAAACTTTGTTTTTAGGGCAGAACTCTCAAAAGAATGACCCACGCACACAGGGATGCCAGAAATCTTCTGAGATATAACCCACGATCCCAGGTCCAAGGTCCTCCTATATAATGTAGTGCTCCTGGCACTTTATGCATTAGGCAGGAAGATAATGGCAATGACTGCTCAGAAGCTAGACAATTAATTACAGCCCCGTACTTACAAAGTCTTCCCATTATGCCCTTCAAAATCCATTGCTTTCAATTAAATAACATTGAAAATTTTACTACTCCAACAAATACTATTAAGCTTCACTCTCTAAATTAAGTACAGCAATTTCTATGAAATGTGTTTCTTCATCGTGGATGATGCTGACTTTTTTTTTTATTTTGTAAGCATTTTATTCAATAAACATTTCAATTTAATCCAAAGAATTCACTTTTGAGATCTGAACACTGAAGCTACAAAATACCCGTGGGTTATTACAGTGAAATCTGTTTTCAGCACATCTTGGTTTTGTTATCTTTCCTGCAAAAGCTTAATAAATCACCCTTAATTTGCAAAGAAGGAATGGTGCAGTTCCAGCAAACTCTATGCAAAATAGAATATTTCATACCCTTCTGTAAAATTAGTAGAGTATGGGTCATACTAAAATAAGCAGAAATTAAGTATTTTCAGGTAATCTTAGGAGGAAATTTGATCAAAACTGGATAACAAAGTAAGAAATAATTGTACAGCCAGGCACAGACAAAGACATGTTGTAGACACTAAGCTATTTTGATGAGAACAGTGGGTTTTTATGATATATGTGTTTCACTTGGAAATCACAGTTATCAGAAATGTCTTGTTAAAAGGAGGCACAGCACGGGTGACAATTTCCTTCCCAGAATTCAAACTTCTTTCCTTCAGCCTTTTCCAGGCACAGCAGAGAGAACAATAGAGAATACTGGTGAAGGAGAAATGCAGAACTGTAAAGAAATGAGGGAGGTGACTCGAAGGACTGCTTTTCCCTGCAAAGTTTCACATGCTGCCCTGGCATAAAACAGCACTGGCCAACAACCCAGCCAACACAAGGAATTAATTAATCATTAATTAATTCCAACTAGAATTAAATGCTATTTGACATGATAGATAAGTTATGATGGCAGTATGAGCATTGCTCAGGAATGTTATCACATCCTATGCTGTGATTTCTATGCTCCATTGTTTCTTTTTCTTGCTCTTTGATAAACACAGCTATGGAGTTCTTGCTTGTGGGTGACCATATGTGATAGGATGGTTTACTGCAGTTAAGTGATGAGAGGAGAGCACACGCATCCCTTCTCTATCAGAAGGAAGTTGCTCTCCTAGTGTGCCAGCCTCTTCCCGGGCCGGATGGGGACAGGCAGCTCTGGCTCCACGTGGTCAGTCCAAGGGTGGTTCTGATACAGCAGGGACACTTTACTGCCCACCCCTTTTAACTCATATCACTCCAAGGTACACTCCTAGCTTTAAAGCCTGGCAGGATCCATGTGCTCTCTCCTCTGTCCTTTGGTGTCTCTGCATTCTTTGCTTTTGGATCCCCGCATTTCATGGTGAACGCTCACCTTTTGCTTCTTTCTCAGGAAGCCATGTGCAATGGGAGATCCTCATCGCTAAGACACCACGGAACATGGCTTAAATGTCAGACCACCAATACAACTTGCAACTGTTTAAAAAGTATTTAGATTTTATAGAAACCAAGTTATCCACAGCTTTTATCATGCCTTGTGTTTTCTGTTTTACCAAGTACACAAACATGTATGCATTGTGACTTCCTCTAAGCCTCTCTTCAGTTGACCAAGACTTTTGTTGGGGTAAAGAATTGCACAGGAAGCACCAAGAGATTTTTTCCCTCATTTGCTTCTCCTGAGAGTCCTGCTTATTCTTACCCTTTGTGCCCCTTGTGTATTGTTTTTAGAGACCTGAGCTTCTTAAATCAACATGCATGGCCCAAAAGAAGGGAATTACTCACTCGCTGCCAGAATACGCAGGATTGATTAGTGAAAAATATCCTGGCATTGATTAGAACATCACTGTCTTTCAGTATCAAGGGTTAATTTTTATTGTTCTCTAATCACAATCTGTTTATAGTATTGTTAAACACAGAACCACGAACTAGCAGTGCTTGAATTTAAATCCCAGCAGTTACTGTTGCCACCTATTCTCTGACATAACCTGCATTGAGTCACTTCTCCATTTGAGTTCCCTCATTTGTAAAATGGAAGTATCATCATTTATCTGTGCATCCTCAATGTGACAACATAAATGCCATATGGATTTGGACAAACTGTACCTACCTTGTCTCTTACAGTGCCAACCAGTTGCTCTAAGAACAAGAAAGAACACAAGAGCAAGCCCTTATCCCTATTCATACTGACTTGTACACAAGCATGACAGTGGCCACCTGTGAAATTGGGTACTGGGTGTATGAGGTCAACAACTGAAAATGGAAACTCACCACAAAATGCAGGCCACAGATAATTAACAAATCAAACTTCAGACATGCAGCATAGCTAGAATTAGTCTCCAGCCATTCTAACCACAGAGTTCTGCCAGTCCCCAGGTAGCAGTTTGTTTTTAATTACTTATGTTCTTAAAGAACTGTTTTAAGATACAGATTTTGGAGAAGGTATAAATAAAAGATCCTCTACTTTTCATTTTTTCTGGCATGCAAGAAACCCAGTAAGAGAACATGAAAACAAAGGCCCAAGAAGAACAGAAAACATCTTCGAAATGGATAAAAGATCAGCATTTAGCTGCTGGGCGGGGATCAGTAAACGTGCTCCCTGGGTAACAGAAGAGAAACAAATCAAAGACAACTCAGAGCTAATGTAACCTCACAAATGAGCACCAAAATACATCTGCTAATAATGGATCTTCTACTTGTTACAGTCACCATGGATCTTTGATGGCATAGCTTATCAAAGCCAATGCCTTTCCGAAAGCTGCTTGATCACAATGTGGAAGTCAGGCTTTTCAAAACCATTCCATAACCAGGAAAAAAATTAAATTCATCAGCATACATCTTACAATACACCACAGAAACATCTAAAAATATGATAATAGACTAAATCTGCAAAAGGGTCATCCTCAAATTCTTCCTTCTTACTATCCAGCTCACCAATAATAATTTTAAGCCAAACTTGCATTTTTTGTTTTCTATTTTAATAGCCTCAGGATGTAAAGCAAAACTCTTAGAGAGAAAATAATATAAAATGATATGGCTGAACTGCCAGGCAATAGAAGCTACCTACTTAAGACATAAAGGGAAAGATTTTTTTCCTTAAGGGGAACTTTCATTGCTGACTCTCACTCAGCATTCAAGAGTGCAGCTCCCAGAACAGTGCCTCTCCACCTCCTTTTGAGTGAACACACCATTAGCTGATACTCTCCAACTTCAGCAGTAAAGGAATAAGGGAGGAACAATATTTTCTAATAGTTTTTCTATAAAGAATCTTCATGTTAGCAGATTAAAAAAGAATTATTATTCACATTACACAGTGTGTAGCCATCCACTGTGTAAGGCACAGAATAGAAGATGCCCTTTTGTAAAGGGCTCATTACAATGACATTTTACTATGGCAATGTTTATGCCAGGTAACACCAGAGGGACACGTGAGGATACAGTTAAATGCTCGGAGTCACTGGATAAAACTTCAATTACTGTAGAATCTCTTTCCCTATTTTAAATATGTTCCAGAGACAGTTGTGTGACAAGTTATTCTTTCTGCTTCCTGTATTCCACCAAGTTATGTTTTTGACAGTTTTGGTAAGACACGCACTTGCAATTGGCTCTTGTAAATCATCTTTTAGATTGCTTCTGAACTGGCTGCATAGATAGAGAAGCAGCAATATTTTCTGCAAGAAACCCAAACCTCTACCCACAGTGTACACCAGGAATGACAAGCCTCTCTCAGATTTACAGCTTCTCTGCGTAAAGCAGATGCTCTTAAAATCCCCGATTCCACATTACCCCCGGGCTCTTATTGATACCATCAATGCACTGGCTGCTAAAAGCACAAACCAAATATTCTTTTCTCCATGAGGCGTACCAGTGGCAGGATGACATAGCATTGAACTGCATTTGCATCGCTCCGCCATAAGGAAGAAAGAAATACCTTATCTAGGATCTTGGCAGAGAACGCAAGAGATAAAAGCAGGTATCTTTACACTGAGGTAATGTCAGCTACTGGAATGACTCCACACATTATACTGACGCTTGGGGAATTACTTCAGTTCCATTTAAAAAAAATAAATAATAAGAGGAAAAATAAATAGTTACATGTTTTGAGTCTTCCATCAGCAGTACTCAAGGCAATTTATATAAACAGTAATCATTTCTTACAGATCCTGGACTACTGCAACAAAGGGGCTTTAAGTCAGAAATAATAATACTGATAATAATAATAAACGCACATTGCTCTGTGGTATAGAAAGTTAAACCAGTTTGCTAAAATGAACAGTTAAGTCATCACAGAGATCCTCGTGGACCCCTTTAGCCTGACAATCACAAGACATGATAGAGGACTAAAAGCAGTCTCTTTCTAGCATATTATTTCCATATTTGTCCCTGTGCAGAAAACACGGGAAAATATTTTCTATTTTAAGAACTCAGAATCTCTACTCTGAATAATTGCATAACATTTTATTCATTGACACAGCACAGAGTCATCAGCTCATCTACTCTGCAACTTCTGCTATTGCTCCTTCATGGCTGTCCACAACAGTCGTGGTTTTCAACCTGCTGCAAATTCACACTAAGTTTGTGATAGGAAAAACTAAGGTCCTGCTCTCCAGCAGGGAAATCTAGCTGCAGTGAGTGCCACACACTGTAACGCAAGTATTCTGCTACACAGGGGATCATGCATCCCTCCAAGAAAGTGATTCTTCTAAAACAAAGGTCTTCTGCTCCTTAATAAATTGGCCGGAACTTGATTTAACTTTTATTACGAAGTCAACTGCAGATGTCTGTGTGAAGTCTGTTCATCACAGAATAGCCTCATCACTGGCCTCACAACTTCCTGTTGCTAACATTTCCCTTGAAGCTAATCATGGTAAATGTTATTATTTCACACAAGCAGAAAAGCTCAGTGATAGTATTCAACATCAGAAACATTTCCCTTCCAACAGAAATGGAAGGCAATGAACAGACACTTCAGCATTTTCCTTCATATCATTTCCAGAATGTAGTGGAAGCAGCTGAAGTCATTTGATGAAAGTTCTGCTCAGAAGACAATGAATGATGGAAAGATAAAATTCTCAATAAAATTTCTGAATAGATGTTTCTTTTTAAAAACAAGACGCAAAGACAAAACAAAATTTTGCAGCCTAAGCTGCATGTTTTCCACCAGCAGCAGCTTTACAATAAGATTTTTAAATAATACAAACCTACCCAGATTTACTCTGGTAATGCCAGAAGGAAAGCAGCCCCTCAGTGAAGGCTGAACAGCCATGCTTTCAACAAGCAGGTATAGGACACTTCCTCAGGAAGGTAAAGCAGTACCAGACTGGAATTAGGGCCTGATGACCAAAAACTGCCACCAGACTTCACCTTTAGGATGGAGTCTGCGGTCAGCATTAGTTTTGATTGTGTAACGTTCTGTTCAGATTATGTGATGTTCTTCACTCCTCAGGTTCACATCTCTAAGCTTCAATGTTGCAAATATAACTACAGAAATACAGCAACATCACAAGGAAGCCAAAGGAGAGTTTAAGCCATTTCTAGTCACATTTTGCAACGGAGAAAAGTTCAAAGGTTTTATCTAGAAGCCACTGAACTGCTCCATGTTTATTAAAGTCTTCAATCTCTTCGGCTCATGCTGTGAATTTAAGGAATTATTTGTACTTGGGTCTACAATGGTTTAGTTAAATTAGGAAGTCTTTCACCAAGCCAAAATTGCAGTTTCACTGCTCGGGCTGCTGAGGAAGTTATGAGTAATGCTTTGCAAGTGTTTAATTTTACTGATGCACTGGCCTGACTCTGGCAAATGGTGAACAGCCGGCAGGAAACACAGTTGCACTGAGCCCATAAACGGGGAGGTTACAATAACCCAGCAGAAGTGATCACTCATATCTAGATTGCAAGGTACAGTGAAGAAGTATTAGATTTTTCAGATGTGGGAGAGAAGGACAGTATTTTGACCTTGTTGGTTTAAAATCATTTAGTTAAGCAGGTGCAGGCCTCTAAGCAGATGCTTTGATTTTTATAGAAGCCTCTTGTGTCAGGGCAGTTTTAAACTGTTCCCAGCTGATCGAAGCTGAGCTGCAAACAGCCACTGCCACAAAGGGGTTTGCAGAAGAGAAGTGATTTGTGTTAAAATTGCTTCTCAGGTTACAGGAGCACATCTGTTTGAGTAAACAAGGACTGTGCGTAAAGAGAGAGCAGCAGTCAGCAGTCAGTCTGGGACACTGAGAGGAAATGCATCAGGGAAGAACTGAATGCTTTTTTATACAGGGCTGTATGAAATTAAAGAGAGTCACAGTCCAGCTCTATCCACCCTTTCAATTTCTGCTTTAAGTTACAACGAGAACACCAAAGAGAATGAGCCTTTGTTGGGCTGACATTTCTATGACATTGCTACGAGTTCCTTCAAGATTCAGCTCAGGCCGAGGTTCAGAGCTGGAATTAACCAGCTCCCATGTGCTGATTGCAACGATGATTCTCCTCAGGAGGTCTGATTCTCAAAGGTTCCATTTACAGGGTAAAACCTGAAAAGGCGTTCAAAATACGATATGCAATGCTAATGCTCAGGTATCAAGCGTGACACCGATGTCACATAGCAACACAGAAATGGATCCCAGCCCTCGCTCTCTCATAGCAACCATTACAATTGATGCTACCTGCAAACCCTCTCACAACAAACTCAGCTGTCTCATTGTTCCACAGCTCTTTTATTATTCACTAAGGACAATGTATGCAGATGGTGAAAAAGAACACTGCTCTCTTTCTAACGCCCAAGGACTCATGCAGTTCTTGAAGCTTGCGCTCCTGATCTCTAGCATACCCAGGATTTGAGGGATTTATCTAATAAAATAAAGCAACAAGAATGCCTAGTTGGGCTTCGGCTATTTATCTGAGAGCTTGTCTAAGCTGAGGTCCCATCAGCATGCCTGGTAACTGAGCAGTGTCCTTCCCTGACCCAGAGGAACGAAGACACAATCTGACTGCAACACTGGGATTCCTGAGAGCCCATGCACTTGTTGCCACATCAAATAGTGCAGTGAGAGCTGCCTTGTGTATGTCCCCACTGAGGGGAAACACAGAGCTGCAAGGCACTCTCACAAAGACAACTCAGCTCTGTTGCCGAAGTGTCACATAACAACATAAGCTGTCACTGACCCAGAAGCATCAATTTTACATCGCTGTGACTCCAAGAGATGGAGTTAAGTCTCCCTGCAAGTGATACTCCTTGCAGTGTTTCTGTACACAACTGCTGGCTTGTGTTCGTCTTTAAGTCTAAAGACTTATCATCAACGTGCTTACACCTTCAGTACCCACAAAAAAAAGCCACGGTTCATCTGACTACTAAATGCAAGCAACATTAATAGTGCTCAGTACCTAAAAGAAGTGCACATGCTTTTTAAGTTCTGTTATAAATAAATAAGCATGTGATCAGCACAGATGTCCCTAGAAAAATCAAGTCTGTTTTCAAGAATTGTGGTTATAAGTTGTGCTGATAATAAAACTGGTGCATACTAAATAATCCAGGGATTTTAATCATAATATACTACCAATGACAGAATGTTAGTGAAATGCTCCCAAGCATCTCAGTTATTGCAGTACAGTGAGCGTGAAAGAACCCTGAAGACAGTATGAAATGTTACATGCAACCAATACAAGAATGCAGAACAGAATGATTAAGGTCTTTGTGTTCCTAAGGAAACCAGCCACCTCTCACCCCCTTCCTTTCATTAACATCTCCCAGAGAAATGTCAGCTCCAAGTTCTTCCCAAAGCATTCAGTAACACTTGAATCTTGGAAACATGCCTGGAAAGTTGAATTCAGTTCTGATGTGCGGGGTCTCCTTTCCCTAGAGATTTTAGATTTGCTTGTACATACACAGTTCCCTCATACTGTTAAGTATATGGTATTGGGAGAGAATCAGAGAAATTTTATCCCCTCTCTTCCACAGCAGGCAGGAAGCAAAGTTCCTGTGACCCAGAAGGATGGTGTAACAGCCAGACACTTTAGGTTTCCCCTTAACACAACAATTCGCTATCCTGGACAGAGACCAAGAGCTTGCATTGCATTGCACTGCCTGCTTCTCACATTCTGCTGTCCTAGTTACCACATGAGCATTACCACGTGTTAGTACTGTGCATCAACTACCTGTAGCAATAACTCCAATTTTGCAAAACAAATATTGCGATTCAAAATTAAGCAATGGCCTAAACAGATATCGAAGCACATTGCAAAGCCAAACTGACCTTAAGAGCTGTGGCTCCCTGACAGCAACTCGTCTCCACAGGGAGCAGAAGAAACACTGGTTCATCTTCATGTTAGAACCCACTCCTTTCAGAGGTAGCCTACTGGAACTTTCTGAAATATTACACCTTAACATCAAAGAAGATCTATCTGAATTTCAGGGTCTGAATTGCATAATATGAATTTCAGCCAGGTCTGCACATCAGATACTTAGTCTGCTTCATAACAGTGTGCCAGATTACTTCTGAGAACTGCAGAGACACATAAATTTCCCCAAACATGGGATTCTTGATTTCACCCATTCGACTTGAAAAGAAATGCAATCTATATTGTCCAGGTAAGAAACCTTATTCATTTTACCATCTTTTAAGAAAAACAAAAACATACAGAAGTAGCATCCCTAAGACCAATGCATCCAAAGCTGTACATTGTTACTGCACTTAAAAAGAAATTTCTATTGATTTCTAACTGTAATCTGGGGCTCTATCAAGAGCTTTGCTTTGTACTGATGCTACTAATGACTGAGGTCCTCGTAATAAGCAAATGCAGCTGCCCTTGACAATGGGCAAGTCTCCGGGGAAGAGATGAGGATTGCATAATGAAATTAATGAGGTTAGTGTAGAATGAAACTTCAATTCTGTAAAACAAGCAGTGGAGGACACAGTGTTTTGTAGAGGATCCGCATGAAAGCGCATTCACTCTTTCTCATCTCAGGAAGTGCTACAGAATGCTTTCGTAATTAACAAACATTGTCAGGCATTAATGCAAACGTTTCACAAGAAAATACTTTTCTTTAAATATTATGAAGCCAGTACGAACTTTTTCACTACATGTTTTTTCCACCAAAAACTGTCCTTACTGGAAAGCACTGAGGCGCCATTCTTCACTGCATTTATATATTCACCAATGAAGTGAAAGTAAAACTGCTGGTACTATTTTTCGAGATGCAAGCTCAATTTCCATAGTAAGGAAAATATTGAAAGTAAGAGTATTTACAAGAACCTGTAAATTTTATTCTTTATTCTCTTAGAGTAGTACTAGCAGAGAAAAACAACAGCATAGAAACAGGACTTTATGATAGCAGTTTCTAAAACAAAACTAACTTTCATTTGCTCCTGCCAGCTTCATGCATCTAATTTTTAACATCCTGAGCATGCACTTGTTCAGTGACAGTGGTGCTACCTGCTGAAAGCCAGATTACTAATCACGCAGCTACTTTCATAAATCTTGGGGCTGATTTTTTTTTCCTTTTCATTTCCCCTTTCTATATGGAATACCTTGTGTGGTTGTGCTTCTAGCGAGCTGGGTTCACACTCGTTGCACCCTGCCTCATGAACAGCAGACTATTTCTTTGCATCACAGTGTAGGCAGACTCTCATCTAGATATCGCTAAACTACACACTGTCATGGTTTTGGGGTTCTTATCTTCATTGGTTCGTTTTCCTTGTTGCTCATGCAGAGGATAAGTTGTGGCTTATCTTTTAAGCAAATGGAAGGGACAGGACAGAATGATGAGGGCTGTGGTGAGATGCAGGACCCCCCACCCAGGGCAGATATCTTACTACTTTACCCAATACTACTTCAGTTGTTACTTTGCTCAGTTTTTTTCTGTCCAGAATGCTTCTCTGGCTTACCAGGACCCATGTATTTTTGTTGAGCTATGGTAGGGTTCCTTAAGTTACTGATATAGATATGCATATGTTGAATATTTTTTTGTTGTCATTTGCAGGTGTTTTGTTATAAAAGAGGCTTCCAAGTAAGAAATCTACTGTTACTAACATAGAATTGACCTTGTAATCCATTCATAAATATGACACCAAATCATCCTTTGAGGAAGACAAGATGCTCATGTCAATTTATCATTCTGCTTTGTTCACTCTGTGCCTTACAAAAGCTCCCACTGTTAGTTCTCTTTAGCATTCACTAAAGCCCATCTCATGGGCAATCACTTCCAGAGGAAATCAGAGAAGCCCAAAGATCCACAAAATGAATCAACTCATCCTATTTTGCACATAACCACATATTTGCACGCACAGAACCAACTTCCCATTAAGTATTAGACTTTCCTTCTGTTTAATTAGGGGAAAAAACAACAACAACAGGAGTTAAAAATAATCAAGGTTGCCTAAAGAAACTTAACTGCATTGCCTCAGTAAGGATTGCAATTCTGTGGGTACCACAATGACAGTTTTCCATCTGAAACTGATGGTTTCCCCATAAAACTGCTGGTACTCACACCTGAGAGGTGCACACTTTTCTTGGTGACACCGCACTGTTGTGGTAGCCAAGAGAATTTGTTTTTACCATAACATTCAGCTGACCACAGGTGCATTAAGAAAGTACCACAAATGTTCTGTGATGTTTTATAGCATCATTTGTCTAACATTTTACTTTGATCTCTCCATTCATCTAGGAATATGAACTCTTCTTATTTACTGTCTCAGCAGCAAGGTAATTGTAATTCTCACCCGAGGCAAGACACATGTACAGAAATAGAAGACACAAGCTAATACACATTCTGCTGCTGTAGAGTTGTTAATCGTAATTACAATGGGAGGAGATGAATAAGTATATCAGGGACTTACGGGGGGTAAAGAAAAGAATAACTTTCCTAAAAATAATCATACGTTAAAAAAAAAAATCTCGAACACTGGTCATCAAGTAAAGTTTTGCTCATCCTCACAATACTCATTTTTTCTCCTTCACTTGGCAAATGCTTAAGAGTCTATGTGAAAATAGCAGTGTGGATCACAAACAAATTCTTTCAAAACCAGCACTGCTGCAGACAGTAACGGTTCAAGTGGGCTGCCACTGCCTTTGCACTGCTGCAAATGCCACAGCATTTGCACTGCTGCAGCAGAAGGCCTCTGCCCCAGAAACTGTCCATCAGTCTCAACAGAACCATAAGGACGTGAAACAAGCAAGATACCAACAAAAACATCATCTGATTCGGGATATAATTTTCATACACACCTGGAACGTTACTGATTGGAAGTAGAGGAGAATTACTAGCTACCTGACTCGCTAAGTTCCGCACCAATCCCTAGTGGCACCACAATTAACGCTACGTGTTTGCTTCCCAGTCTGATGCAAACAGCCACAAGTTCAAGCTTCACAGTGCTGCAGAGGTTAATTTTTAGGCTTGGCTAGAATTACAGTGTTTTGTGGAATTTAACACCTCAGGAGAAGATGACACTCTAGTGATGCCTGTTAAACCCAAGCCAGATGTTCAACCTTTAATGCATCACAGCCCTAAGCGCATTAGCAGGGAACAGTGAGCCCAAAACTCTTCCAGTGAGTAACACCCATGCACTCACTGCCTCATGCCTCAGAACCGAACAGGACAGGGAGCATTTCAGCTTTCGCCTTATGTTTTGAAAATCATCGGGCCTGGCCCTTTATGTCACTCCAATCTGCTCGTGGGGCTTTCAAGCATCCCAGCAGAGTTGCAAGCATAAAAGCAAGGTCTGTTCTGCCCACCATGTGTACCTCAGTGAGCATAGACACACCTAGTAGCCATGGCAGCTTCTTTTCTGCCCCATATCAAATCAAACCTCTGCATAAAATACTCCAAGCTAGCTCTTGCATTCCCAGAGGGTAATTTCTACCTAGACAGAATAACTACTCCAGATTA
Organism: Alectoris magna; assembly: GCA_030625065.1. Lineage (NCBI taxonomy): Eukaryota > Metazoa > Chordata > Aves > Galliformes > Phasianidae > Alectoris > Alectoris magna. Next base: position 7,679,810 of record CM060576.1, on the reverse strand, counting down.
TTCTATAATGCACTGGAAGAACTGATTTGAGCTCTTACAGTTCAGTTTCTTCTGCAGAAATAAAATTACTTTCAAAGATGCCCAAGCTGTGCAGCCAGATGTCTGCTACAAGTCAACACGGGGCTGCTCCTTATGCTCTTGTTTGTGCTTACTTAAAAACAGACTTCAGATCCCTGTAACTTATAGCCCACTGATCAATGTCATCTGAATCTTCCTTTTTCCCCTCTCTCCTTCAAACTTCCACATGAATTCACTTCATGTTTCATTTCCACAAGTGTCATGCATTCACCAGTGCTGTTGGGGTTAAACAGTAAAGTTATATATTCTGGAGGTCTTCTCTTCTTTCCCTATTCTTTCCATGTGAGAATGGTTTTGTAACCACACCTCTAATTTAGGGTTAGCTCCCTAGGATACTCCAGCATCACAGCTCTTCTATTTATGCTTCAGCCTATGATGTGGCATCAAATGTATGCATGTAGGTCTGAAGTACTTGCACTCTGAAGCCAGTTCCACCCAGTCCACTGTTTCAGCAGTTGGGCACTGAGAACTCTGTTACAGGATAACAGAAAGGAGACAAAGTGAAGTTATGGAGCTGTCTGACCAGCAGCTCCCATGCACTACCCCCAACCCCACATTTTCCATCCCCCGCTGAACTGACGCAGAGCCCTTAGCAGCAAATCCGCAACACCAATGAAGAAATGCATATCTACAAGGACACTGGGATTTATCACAAGAAGTGACACCAGGAGAGGAGACTGCCAGACACTGCTCTGACACCACTAGAGATGGCACTGCTCCTGCATGCAGTCTGGCCAAGCTGTGAATGATGTCAAACACAGAGCTCCACAGGGGAGATCTTAGCACTTACCTGATAGGCACAAGGCCCAGGATTTCAGGCCTGTTCTCAGCTGAATTGAGTTACTAGCTGCAAGAAATAACAAAGAAGGACTTTCCCAAGCCAAGGTGTTACACAAAGCAGTTCCTAAGAAATCATATGTAACCCTTCAGGGTGAGAGGAATTAGGTATGCCACAGTAATTAGTCACAGAAAACATGAAGAAAGGATTCAGGGAAACCAATTCCAAGGTTTCTGTGGTAAGAAAAACTTCCAGCTGGCCAAAAGCTGGGCAAGCAGCTCCTCAGGGAACTGCCCAGAACAACCTTGCACCATTAGGTGCTTTAAGCCACAGGTTTCCAACCCGATAACCAGGAAGGTTATTTTCTTTCTGATTTTTAACTATACGATTTCCTTTTGTAGGCAAAACTGGAGTGCACTGAGGGACTCACCTGGGAAATACTGGCTATGCTGCTGCTGTTCAGCAGCCCTGGATGGGAACCTTTCTCCACCTCATGTTAAGGAAGGCTAGTTCAGGCGAATGAAAAAAACAGCAAAAAACAGGTGGGCCACGAGCAAAACCCATTGGAGCGTGGGTGTGTGAACACATTTCTCCTTCAGGGTCATTTCTTTTCTCTCACTTCCCCTACTCCTAATGGCACATATGAAAGCAGGAGAGAATCCCCTGTCCATTTCACCACTGGTTCACTTCCTCCGTTGCTTCATTCCTGACTTACACCCTCCTTCTAAAACCCCTGTGTAGTTTCTCTGTCATTCCAAACCTTCTAAGTATTCATCTGCACTGCAGAGGGGGAATACTGAAAGTCACTCAGAACTAAAAGGCTGGCTGTTTGGTTACACATGGTGTGCTCCATTCTTCTTCAACATCGCCGTATAAAGCTCCTTGTAAAGGAATTATGAAGTCCTCCTGACAACCCAGTTTGGTTCAGTAAAAAAGAAATACAGAAAAAAAAGGGGGGGCGAGGGGGAATAAGATTTTAACTAGAAATGATGAAATCCCAAGAGATGTATAATAATCCCTTCTGTGCAATGAACGAAGCTATAGAGAGATTCTCTTGCATGGCTGGAGAAGAGCCCATGAAGTCCAGTTTCTTCTTTTGTTGCAGTAACTGCAAGATGACCTCCTCTTTTCAGTAGCACTCTGCTAAAGATCAAAGATGAGAAAGGTCTGTCTTTGTCTCTTTCTCTTGGCTACTAGGCTACAAAGAACGTGTCTTATTCAATTCTGACAGCAACAGACAGCAGTCTAACCAAGTGCTGAACATTAACACAGATGAAATCAAAGCTATCTACAAAAGCAGCCTGCAGGACACAATGTGATTTAGAATTCAAAACACCTTTTATGAATCTGGCCCTGGAAACACATGATTGACGCACAAATGATTGTAGCAAGATACATACATGCAGGAAAATGGATAAGGGAAGATGTAGAAGGCTCCAAAATTTCTGTGGGTGGTATCTTATCCGTTTAATTTCATTTGACCCGTTGGAACCAATGCAATCGCAAGCAATGAAGATGTCATTTTATTATGTAGCTCCTATGTTTTACAGTGATACAATTACTTTCTTGGCATCTGTCAATGTTATAAATCATTACAGTGAATATGTAGCACCTACACTGTGTTGGATGCAGAACAAGGCTGCAGGTATGAGAACATTATGTCTCTCATGTGACTGTGCAAGAGAAAACAACACACCTGGGAGGTGAAATGTCACCTAGAGGTCAGAATCACTCTGTTTTCATTCAAAACATGCTAACATGCTTCTCAGTGAGGAGATCTGTAGTTGACCGACTGGATTCAGTCGCCCATTTCCTTTCATACTAAATGCTAATAATGAAATTACATTTTGTTCAATGGTTGACAAAGCTACTTCAGGAAGATTTCTAAGCCCAAATGACCATTTTTTCCACCAAAAAGGTGTAGAGCAAATCTGTGGCACCTCACCCCCAAAATATGTCTTTTAGCAGGGACTATACATTAAAAAGTTTTTGTTTCCTTTTGCTGTTGTTGTTTTATTTTTTGTTTGTTTGTTTTGCTTGCTGTAATCAGGGTTAATTCTTTAGTTTTCTCTTTCTAGAATTAGCACAGAGATAAACCCAGCAAGCAGCAAAGATTCAGTTCCAAACTCCGGGGTCTTGCTAAGTTGTTGGCTTTTTTAAAAAACTATTATCTCTGCAGACACAACTTTAAACCTTGTAACTGCCACATTAAACAACTACAAAAGGTCTTTAAGATGCATGGAATATGTGAGGATTTAAAAACTCCTGTTTGATTCCTGAGCTCGCTTTGATTCAGTGTCTGTAACAAGTAACTTAAGTGAAGGAAATGCAATTATTTTGAGCAGCTCCTCTCCGCAGTGGTCTCATCTGAGAGAACTTACTATCCGCTAGAACCAGCTCCTAGAGATTTGCCCTCATTTTCTTCCTGTGAACTTGTATAAAACTGTCTCCATTCGGCTGCCTCTGAATAATGTACAACAACAGATGAGCGACAGCGGGTGCCAGGGGAGCTCCACCCGACAGCAGCTAAGTGAGCCCACTGCTGAGCTTCAGCTTTCAAAAGCAGTCTGCGGGTATCAGAACAACGCAGATTTAGTGAAGTAAGATCCCGATTGCTTAAAAATGCATGTGCCACATGAACAAAGAACACCAGGCAGTTCAATCAGGACTGAAATAAGATCACCAAATCACATTCGACTCAGTTTTCCCAGCTAAAATCCCAGTCACTCCAGAACCCATATCAGACATTACAAAGCGAAACAGTTGTTTTCTTGATTCTTTATATCCCACTCTTTCTCATTGTTCCTTCATACTTACGATACCTGTTGCCAGTTTTCTCTATTTTTTTTTCTGCCTTTTTAAATTCATTTTTTGAGTGGATTTAAGCATAAACTGAATTCACACTCTAAAAAATCAAATCCATGAAGTGGGATACACAAGATGTAATCCACTTGCACTTAGATATCAAGGCTAGGCAGCCCAACATGCAGCAGCCCTGAATTCTTCAGACAGAGAAAAAAAAAATGGATTTCTCTGCCCTCCTAATAGCCTGGACTCCTTGAACCAATGCCAGCAGGACTGGTAGTCAGGATCATTATGAGTAATCACTGAAGAAGAACACCTTTCTAAAGAGAACTGGACTAAGGTGATTCATTTGGAAGATTTTAAAAACATTTTGTATATGTTATACATACACAAATTGATGCAAAAATTCTAGGAGAAAATGAAGGATTCACAGAGCCATCAAACACAAACAGCACAGACATGAAAGCCAATGTGCAATCTGCTCTGTTTGAATCCTGCACTGCCCTACTCAAAGGAGTCCTGCTAATATATAACAGTTGTTATTATGATACTCTTTACACTGGAGTCTTACCAGCTTTAGGGTATGAAGGAAAAAAAGTAAAAAATGCTACCCAAACCGAGAAACTAATTCCTGTGTTCTTCTTTTGAAATCCCAATAATCGCGGGAAGGATATCTGTTTGTATCAAAGCAAAGGAGCATGACAATTCCACTGAAGGTAGGGGCAGCTGAAGTCTGCCTGATGTGCAACCCCTTCACGATGCTACCATATGGCCATGGTTATTGGTGCAGGACTGCAACAAGAGAGATCTTTAACACGTGTCAATTCCAGCTGCTACTGTGTAATTGGTCTTGCTAGGAGCAAGACTGATCATTCCCTCTGCCTGCCTTTACCTCCCACCCAAACCTCAAGCCTTGTCCTTTTTCCAATTGTTCATCCTGCCCTCTCATGATTTCAGTGCTCATTTCCACCAGTTTGTTTCCACCCCAGCAGAATCACAGATTACATGCTGGGCACCAGATATTCCAGTTTAATCACTGGGAAAAGAAAACTAGAAAAAAAGTGTTAGGATTTGTCAAGGACACAGATTTTTTGCTCCAATAGATGTGAACCTTGTAGGGATTGGGGTGTGGAGAAAGTGCCTTGCTAAACCAGAAGTGTATCTAAAAGCTTCACAGAATAATTCCCGCTTTGGCTCAGTCAGCCTTTGTCAGAGGAACTAAGAGAAGCATCAGCACCCTTGGTGACAACAGCCTATGAAGAACAACTTATGATCAGTGCTTTTCCATTTCCGCGAGAATGCTGATTACACACAGGAGCCTGTCCCAAAGCGTCCAAATCACCGTTTCATTTCAGTGAGCACTTGCATGATGTGATACTCAGTTAACAGGTACTAGACAGAAAGCAAGAAAGAAAAAAATCATAGAAAAAAGAAAAAAACAGATAGTCAGGTCTCCTAGCACCTGTCACTGCCAAATCAAGAGGAGCTACATTCATCCCTAGCACAACTGTCTTATCTTCAAAAAGAGGTGTACCGCAGCTGAACTTAGCCTGGCATGCAGAAACATTCTTCCAAGGTGACAAGTTAATACTCTGCAGGAGGATGCTCTCATGTTATTTGGAGATACTGTGTTTTTTCAGTATGGCCAAGAGAAAGGCTCCAGAAGGCTGAGATCGCTGCTAAACTCATTTTTTTAATTGAAATGCTGAAAGCATGGCACACAGGCTAAGAAAATTTGTGGACAGTCTGTTTCTGGGGTTTCTGGGCAATAGAGGAGCAAACTGTGGTTCTCACACTTTTTTAGTTCCTGAATCCAAAGTAAGTTTTCTATTCAGGTTGGCCAGAGAAAATAAAAAGTCAATGGACCAAAAAGCTGCATGCAGTAAGAAACCAAAATAAAGAGAATGAGCTAAAAAGAGATCTGACTAAAAAGTGACTACTGCTAAGCTGAAGGTGTCGGATATCCAGCTACTTAATACCTTGTATGCTGAGTGGGGGAAGATGAGTCCTGCCATCACAGAAGCAGCACTGGAAGATGTGAGAGTATGACAAAAGTAAGACAAAACAAACTTGTCTTTAGCTGTAGTCCTGCAGGAAGAAAAGCTCCTTTCCACAGTGGACCAGCAGCTTCATTCATGCTATTTTCATCATGTACTTTGAGCTAGTGCTGTCAGTCCCCAGTGCTTAGGGGAATGGGCTCTGCCTGGGTCCTGCACAAGGATTAGGAAGATCTTGGTGCTCTTGCTCACTGCCTCTGGGATTGTCATGTATGAGCCAGCTACAGTCTGTCTTTAATAAGAGCTGTGCCGTTCATCATGGCAACTGCTTGAAAGCTCCTCTTCAGCAAATAATAGCCATTCCTTCCCATGCACACAGCAAAGTCACAGTAACAGAAGTACAACTAGCAACTGGAATTGGGCATTTCAAGAAACACTGAAATGGCTGCCTGCCACAGGGCAATAATCCTTTCCAGGGATTTGTTTCAGGCAGCAAAGACAACTCATGCAGCAGCTTGAGAGGTCTCATGAGACAAAACGTTCATGCCTGCAAAGCACAATGCAGCCCCTGTAGTTTGTGATTAAATCATGGAGATGACAGTGGAAAGCAAATTTATTCAACATTGTTTATTCCACATTTTTTCCATATGCTTGAAAACAGAGAGGAAAGAAATAAAAATTATAAACAGACACTTCTTTCCTTAGACAGTAATCTTTGCAGAAGAGCCAAGTCATCGTATTAGCCAGAAGTACTGAGAGCTAAAAGATGGGAGAGATGAACTACTCTTAGTCAAATTCCCAACGATGCTTTCCCTAACCACAAACAGAAGTTTGGGAGACATGAACAGTCCCGGTTTGTGGGGCTGCTTTATATTATTCCCTCCAAGTTTTGCAGTGTTCAATACAAGCAGTAATTGTATGCTGATAGTGTGTCCTTAAGACACATCCTGTTTGCTGATGACCAACCCAATCCTTTTGCAGACCTGAAATATTATGAATTTCTTGGGCTTCCCCAGTCAACAACAACAACAACAACAAAAAATGAATATAGACAGAAAAAAAGTTTGTCAGTTTGTCTTCTGTTGCTTTCCCAGTGCAAAACCTGAACTGTTTGTGGTTGAATCCTGCCCTCAGCTGCTGAAGCTCTGCTAGGATGGCACTGAAGCTAATCTGTTTGTGCAGGGCTGAATGCCTCGGGATGAGAGAGAATATATGGTAGGATGCACAAAGCTGTTTTAAAGAGCAGCTTGCATTCCTGACTACTGCACTGCACACTTGACTGGCACAGACTGCATCCTTACCCAACAGACCGTATGTCCCTGAAGAAAGGGAATTCTAGCAGGCTCACAGACCATCCTCCTTGGCTCCTCCTCGACGTCCAGTATTCCCCTCTGCTGCTGTTCCAACAAGACTTGCCCTTCTGCTGTGCATATTCAGATTACTCCCTGTCACATACTCAGACACAGCAGCTTCATTGTGAAAGAGCAATTGGAACTGTTACAGAGGTGGGATGGTCCAAAGTCCCCAGGTCTCACATGTCAAAACTTCCAAGCAGACTCAGGTCGGGTTTCAACCTAGCCTACCCATTTTTATGTGTACATCATTTCCACCTTTGACAAAACTTCATTGTACATATTTAAGAAGCCCATATGAAGTGATGAAGCAGAAAGTAATGCTCTGCGAAGACTGGAGCAGAAATTCACTCTTCTACTTACTCATACAACACGTGGTTCTGGGATATACCCTAACATTAGTGCAGATTGCTTTCTGCTTTAAAAATAAACAAACAAACTTTAAAAATTAAGTATTCAGACTTTCACTTATGTCCAAGAGAATTTGAGAAGTACTATTTCAAATACATACACTAGGATTCTCTTCTGCTCGCTGGGAACACCTGCCAATGCTATGAGTACAACCAGGTCTTGCAAAACATATGATAAATCCTGATGGTGGTGGCAAGTCATCAAATTAGGGACGGACAGCAGACTGTAGTGATCTCTCATTAGTAAGCATTTAACAGTTTGGGGTACTTATGCTTAAGACTGCATGTCATCCCCAGACTTCCAATTACTTCATGGTTTATTCTATACATTTTCTGTCATGCCCGCTAAAACCTCTGGGTGAACCTCTGGCATTGAGAGAAGGCATTATGTGGGAGGCAAAGTGTGCTGGGCACAGAATCAAATCCAGTTCTGGTTCTACCAGATGTCTGGAATCTATAGGAATCTATACTTGATTGTGGGCAATGCAGTATGTTACCCAAAGCAAGTATACCCAATGGAGAAGTTATAAATGCAACAGAGTTATTTAACATTTACCTCATAGAGACAATTTGCAGACAGCTGGTATCAGGCAGCCAAATGTCTCCCTTATAACAATGCCTAATCCACACAGCACTGCAATAACAAAAAGAACTACTAGCACTGCAGCAGCTTACTGAATCTCTTCCCTGCAAAATGATAGCAGGACAAATTGCTCGTTGTCCCTTCCATAGCAGCATCAACATAGGTCAGCCTCTTGAATCCAGCCCTCTGAGAGTGAAAGATGTAAAATAACCTGAATATTTTCACATGAACAAAGAAAACATACACAGCCTCTGGAGAAGAACTGAGTAAAAAGAAAGTGGCAGAATGTTGTCAGAGTACCAGTCGTAAGGGCTATCAAAATAATCACCCCATTCAAGGGCTTCCCTCAGCACCTCTTCATGTGCTCAGGCAAACTGGCGTGGAGTTGCAATGCTGTGAAGGAGTCTGATTGACCTACTTTCATACTCTACAAGCTGGGGCACATCTTAGTTGCTATTAATAATAGACACACTTCAGTTTAAATCGTGTGCTATAATCTGAATAGAGCCTCAGTCCTTAGAGTAATAAAAAACCCGAAAACCTACTTTGCAGAAACATCTTTAATACATGAGCATCTCAGATGCTTACCACAGATTCATGAAATAAGTTTTGATCCCCCCCAAAATGTACACTTTCAGCAGGTCAAATGTGACAGCTTTGTCCTGTCTATTTCTCTATTATAGGACAGAAAATCTTAGAAGCTGCAAATCACTTGCTTCTACTTGCAAGATCCTAGAACGTGGCCTCTCACACCTGAAGGTGGTGGTCACTGTTCACCACACCAGACTTCCAAAAAAAAAAAAAAAAGAAAAGAAAAGAAAAAAAAAAAAAGAAAAAAATTAGCTTCTCCCATTCAGTAATGACTACTGAATGCAATCAAAAATCTTTTAGACACGAGTCATGGATTTCAGTCCACTTCAGAGTTTTCAACTTAGAGACATAACAGGCTTGGCACTACACACAAAATGCATCCAACCTCCCAGTGACTTGAAGGCAATAAGGAGGAACGGAAGATTCCTGTGATCACTGTCTTCCTCAGTGAGGCAACACATATTCTTCCCACGGGCATCATTTCTTAAATTTGACTTGTGTATGTGGACAAGTTCTGGATAAAAGCATGTCAAGATTAGGCTCCCAGTGGTACAGTTACAGTTGCACTGCAAACTACAGCTGCAGATAAATGAAATGATGGAAATTGCACATCCATATAACAGCAAAGCTACAAATAGGTCTCTGTTGTCTGTACTCAGACGAATGGATCAGACCACATCCTTTAGCATATATTTGCATTAAAAAGGTGTTAAATCCTGTACTTTGCCTATCTACTCCATAGTCACAGAGCATTCTGGGGTGTCCCCAGAGCTCCCCTCTCAGGCTGGCTCCCAGGCCCCTTACACAACCAGAGCATCTTCCAGTGTAAAGAATCCCAAAATGCTTCACAAGTTTTTACTGATCTTCCAGCTGCAGAAGTTCATTTTCAGGACAGAAGCAAGGGGTAAAATAGATTTGCAGGAATAAGTAGAGATTACTGTTCACCAGCCTGCAGATGCTGCTTGAAAAATGCACAGTTATGTGCAAGCTGTCATCAGGAGGGCAGGTGAGCTTTCACCCTGTTACTCCAAAGAAAACAAAGACGACTTGAGAACTTCCTGTTCAGTCCACAAAGCAACAGTCCTAATTCCTTTTGGGTATCTCAGTACTTTAAAACAATCCAGGAAAAACTGACTGAGCATGTTTTATTTTTCAAAGCAGAACAGGAACCAATTGAGGTTATCTAGGCAAAACATCAAGAAAAATTCAAGCAGCAAACAACACACTTCCAAGCCAAACAACAATCGAGATTCACAGAGCCTCAGTGCGAAGCTCTCTGAGAGTCTGGCCTGGGGAAGACACCCTCAGTTCAGCAGAAAGGGGCCTGTCGACTCAGCACGATGAAATTGAATAAAACCTCTCTTTGTGGCAGTGTCCAGGGGAGAAGGACAAAGGCCCTCTGCCACTGCAGTGTTTCTGAATGGCTGAGGCCTCCAGCACCTCCAGCACCCCTCCCACCAGCAGCAAAAGCCCAGGAAACTGAGTGCTTATTCATGACTTGGGCTCTGTCCTTTCTCTGAGTTTCCCCCTGCATCCAATGCTGAGTATTTAACAATATCTTCTTTTAGCTCGTCTCTTGTCTGCCACTTCCGCATTTAATTGCAAGTTCATGGGTATTAAGAGGCCTGCACAGCTGAACTAAGTCATCTTGATTTGAAGGCTTCTTTTCCTCATAGAAGGGGAAACAGTTCTTTCTCTGTCTTGTCTGTCTCTCCCCGTTTCCCTTTCACTTGGCCATTTCTCCCCACCCCCTCTCTCCTCTCCAGTTTTGCTTTTCCCATTCACTTTCCCAACCTACATTTCTTTCTGTCTTACCCTATAAATCAAATTCATGCTACTCAAATGACGTGCAGAGAAGGGAAGGCAGAGCTCCTGAGCACCCACACCTGTTCCCAAAAGAGCTCCCAGGCTTCCCCAGGAATTCCCTGTCTGCAGCAGGGCGCATCAAAACCCACTGCTGCTCTTCATGCTGAACATGTGGGCAGAGTACTTTATGTTAGTGCACCCGAACAGCGCATCAGTGATCACTAAACCTCTGCAAAGGTGAGAGAGCCTTTGTGCTGTACGGTAAGTTTCAAAGGAAAATACATAAGCTGCAACTTTTTTAATAGAGAGTTATGGAGAAGCAAAAAGAAGGGTGACAAGCATGTTCCCTGCATGTATACGTTTAACGTATGCGGAGTCACTGAAGAGGGTAAGAAGAAATAAGATGAACAATGGAAACCTGTTGCCTCATTGAGATCTGAACTGTGGATAGAGCGATGCAACTCTCAGTGCATAAGGCTGGTTTAACATCAGTCTGTGGTGTTAAAAAAAAAAAAGAGGGGAACTAAACACTGCAACAGGTGTCAGCGTGACAGGACCCTGAGCACATGATGGACTCAACACATTTTACTTGCTACATCAAAAAGAGAAAATCTGGTGCCAAAAGTAAATGCCACAGTCAAACAACAACTAATGTCTAGTGAAACCTGACACAAATCTACAGATCTGATTAGTTAATTGTGTCATGTTTGCCATAATTTCACCTTTCTTCCATGTCATGTTTTCAAGCTCTTCCACCAGCTACAAGGACGTGGTTTTATGCAGAAATTGATGCCCTTAGCAAAGAATTCACCTAGGAACACACAAAAAAGGCAACTTTATGGTATACATGGATTTTACCATTGCACCGCTCTTTCTCACTGTCATTCTGCACAGGATGATCCTTGTTCACGGCACCTCAGGCTCATAAAAATCATAACACCAGTGTTACAACTCGTCCTCCTGCAGGACTTCCAAAGATATAAAAGTATATTACAGTTAATAACTAAGTACTCTTCATAACCACTCTGTATAACAGTTAATGTCCTGTTTGACAGAAGCAAGTACTTACGCCTGCTGCAAGTTGCCTGCTTTAATCCATCTACTGATCCACTGCAAAGGCAAGAAGAGAACCTGCTTGCGTAACTTACAGCCCACAAGTAACAAAACTTCTTTTGACCTCTGTAAGATCAGAATGCCCAGACTAGCTTCCAGCAGCTGAAACTCGACTCTTGTTTCTGCTAAACATCAGAGGATACGTCACTGTAGGCTCAAGGATTAGAAAGGATTCCTAACCATCATCTGACAGCATTTGGAATGGTCACCCAGTGTAAGCTCTCCGTTAAACCTGGAATGAGGTTTACTTTTTAAACTTTTCCCACCAATGACGCTGGATCTAGAGAAGCTCAAACAGTAATCAGGAAAACTACTGCTCACGGTATTCCTTCAACACAAGAAATATGTTTTTAAAAAAAAAGGCTTTGGGTGAGGAAGGGAATTCATCCTTGGTTTCTGAAGGACCTGAAAGAAACATTTATAAAACTATGGAATTAAGACAACTTACTCTTTCACATTGTTTGTGCCATTGTCGAACTCTGTCGACTCTGATTCCCTTCTATCTGCCTTTCTCATCCCCCAGACCCCAGCAGCTCAGTCCTTCCCCCAGCAGCTCAGAAAGGGAAGGTACCACACATGGAAACTACATACAACTTCCCTGGTGACAGCAATACAAATGAAAAGAGCTGTAACTAAGTCTGGTTAACAATCTCATTTGAGGACACAATTAAAAATGTTTATGCTTTATTTTGATTAGTTGTAAAGCAGTGCAGAAGAGAGGAGGCCTTCTCAGCAAGGGTCAGTACAATACTGAGTGTTCTGCTGTGAGAAAACAGTTGTCCATATTTTTAATGTGGTTGCTCAAGCCAACATTGACATGGAATTGGAAAACTCACCCCGATTTTGGGTACTTAAGCGATTTAAAACAAACATTTCTAGAGTTTGCTCAGCAGTGCACTGCACAAGATAGAGGAAAAGGATATACCTATATTTTAAATCATCTACCTCACCACTCCACTAACATAAAAATGACTTGGAGAAGTAGAGTTGATCTCTGCAGTGCTGTAAGAGTAATAGAGTAACAGTGGAAGGCAGTTTAATCTGTACGTTCTGTGCTGTATGTTCATATCTTGTGCCTGAGAATGTTCCCAACATTTTTATGACTCTTCACAGCTTACCCTATGCCTGTTTGTCCAGTTTAAGTGAACCCAGAGTAACTAATTCCAGCACGGCACTGATGGACCAATGCTTCCATGGAGGTGCCATAACAAAAAGGAAAGCAAAACTCCATCGAGGGTTTGGAGGGTTATTGAAACAACTATCAAGATGTTGTTATGCCAGCACAAGGCATTAGAACTGCTCTTCCATGGCAAGAGAAGGCTCTGGTCTTGCTTTTCCAGAGCACTTACCTCACTGTTGAGATTTTCTCTCTCTATTCAGTTCCACACATGAAAGCCCGTATCTGTTTGGTAGTTGTCAACAGTAGCTGGAAGCCACCTGAAAGAGGCTTTAGGTCACTGTCCCACATGTTTTGTGCAGGATGGCACTAACACCCCAGAGCAGGTTTTGTTAAGATCCCCTGATCCTCAATTTGTGCAAGGCAGCAATGAAAGATCTCAGTTTTGCAAGTCTTTTTTTGCAACACACTCAGTGTGATATGAAATCTCAGGACAATGGTGTTACGCTCACAAAGAAGCAAACTTGCTTCTGACAGATTCTTGTACAATCATTCCAGAAGCTGAACTGAATCTGACTGAAGCACAGGCTTCATCCGACTTCATTACAGACCTCTGCTGTACAACTGTGCTTTCTTATTCTGCTTTCCACAGATTCAACCTTGTAAAACAAACCTCCTCAAGGCCTTCTGTGATGATTCGCATGCTTGAGAAAACTTGCTCTGGCCCACCCCACAGGTGATATTCTTTCAGTTTTCACAACAAAGGAATATAATCACATAAAGAGAGAAAGAAAGAGAAGAGGCAACATAAATGATATGAGATAAAGTCCACAAGAAGGACAGCGTGCAAACTGAGAGTGGGCTTGGGCAGCACGAACACACAGTCAGCACACTGCCACTAAATGAGGCTGGCATCCTGCTACGCATTCTGGGAAATTATATTCCTTATTCTAGTCAGAGCTACTGTCAAACATCTTTTGGTACGAAGCTGGTAATTACTACTAATGGTATAATTAATTGTCATTTTACTACATATCATAAAATAATATTTTGTTCTCATTAAGCTCAAAGAGCACAAAGTCTCTTGGAAATGATTATGTCAAAATAACAATTAAATCTAAGCAGCTTTTAGAGTCTGCCTGGGCTGCTGCAGCAAACGAAAAGGATGCAATCCCACTGACTCAAGGCATGTAAGGAATCACAACGTGGGTACAGCAAAAATCACCGGGAGTCCTGAAAGGAGATCTCCTAAAAACAGCTGATTGGGCATATGCTCAAGCAGATCTTATCCTGCAAACAGATTTCAGAAGCAGACTTTAGAAAACAGCACCATCTGGATCAAATTTGCAACACTATCCATAAATAAGGAGGGACAACTTATGGCACCACTGCAAGCGTATTTATAAAGTGTGGGAATATCAGGATGAGAGGCAAGAGTGCTAAGGGGAAAATGCTGTCTACAGGAACAAAAAACACAGCTGTACCACTAAGGAAGTGGTGCAAGGAAGCCACTTCACAGCAAAATGGAACCAGCCAGGACAAAGATGACTGGAAATGAGAAAGATGAATGCCAAGAACTCTGAAAGAAGGTGAGGCCAGCCATGTTCTGAAGCCAAATTGTAACTTATGAACAGTGGGTAAAATTCTCTTGGTCACACAGCAAACCTCCATCCTGTTACAGTGCTGCTCTGAGCAGAGAGCAGAGACAAATATGTAGAGAAAGCCGACCCCACAACATCTAGATCCTCCAGAAGGATTTAAAACAAGGATTTGAAGGTTCAATTGGAAATGGTCCAGTGATTTATAACTCTGAGATTTCAGGCAAACGTGATGTGTTGTTACTCTTTTCATCTAAGTGACTAGCCAGAGATTTGCACATTGTCCCAATTTAAAGAGAAAATTCCTTAACGGAACTCAATGATTTTGCTTATTTACAAAAACATTCCAAGTTCCATTTCCATGAACATATCAGGAATTGAACAACCAGAGATGGAGATTCTGCTGTCAGCACTTGACTCAAAACCTCTTTCCACATTTTTTCAGGGCTCTTAGCATGTTTTAAATGAGAATACTTGCAAGGTGCTTGCATAGTCTGCCTTGGAATGACTAAGTGTGATGAAAGCTGCTAGACACACAAATAATTTTCTCTTTTAGGTGCCTTGGTAGCTAAATGCAAGCAGCCATTAAGCTAACCTCTCAACATTGTAAGAACAAAACACAATCTCAAATGATCTAACTACTGAACAGAAGGAACACCACTTAACTGGACACTATTTGCAAATCTCTGGTAACACAACCCATCTCTGCTTTCAAAGAACTGTGCTGGAAGCAACCTGAAATGGTAGGTTTAGAACAAACAAGTGAGAAACAAAATTGAAACAGGCAGGAGAGAACAGAACCCCTGCCAATTGGATACCACTGCTTAGCAAGTTTGTGAGAGCTACTCCTGTGCTCATCAGGCAGCTTGGCTCAAGGCTCCAAAGATGCACGTGGGGCTAAAGCCCCTAACTGTTCCTGCAGGTGGATTAAAGAGCCTTCACAACTTCCCATGAAAACAAATGGTAAGGGTTATGAATATGCACAGTAAGGTAAAATAGTCACAAAGTGAAGCTGTCTAAAAGTAATAAATAACTGCATTTGACCTATTCCTCTTCACTGTTTAAAAATCAAAGAAGGGAGGAAAACAAGACCAGAAGAGATCAAAATCCCACCCTAACCCTCCCCAAAGCAGGAGCACAGTATCTATTACACTTCCATCAGCAGTCTGCCTAGTTCATTCTCAGTAATTAGTTTTGGACACTTAACAACATTCCCTTTCTATCTATTTTGCTGCTTCACAAGCCTGACTTTTAGAAACTACCTCCTCATTTCTTTAACCTGTATTTCAGCCACTGCAATTTAAACCACTGTTATCAACAAATAGATGTACAAAAGATTATACTACCTTCATCTGTGCAACACTTTTTCTTTTATACACTTTGAAGACTCAATATGCTCTGTTAGACTTCAGTTTTTCAGTCTGACCAGTTCAGATTCATTCAAGTTTATGCTTTGGAACATTCCTGTTTTTCTCTGCTGGATCACAACAATTTGTGAAGCTAGGACACAAAAGGAGACATCACCCTGTTAATCAGAGAACTTCAATAATTGAATTAAGAATTTAGGAATTCTTTGTGGTTTAGCTGTACAAGTATGAAAATGTAGTACTTGTGCCTGATGTTTAACAGCAAGATAAAAGTGAAGCATTAAGTTAAGCAAAAGAACTTTCCAGGGTTTAGCTGCTCTTTCTCTATAGCTGATTACTCTGTTTTCTGCATCTGCACTGTCTCCCACAGCTTTCCCTGTCCTTGTATATGATGATTGTGTCTGCCACAAATGCAGATAAACAAAAAACAGATGATAGTATTCAGCTGTTTATTCTGCAAATGCTATGATCATCATGCTCATTTTATAAGCAGCAGAGTCAAGACTGCACCTGCCAGAGCACAGTGTCCATGCAGTACAATTCTAGGTGGCAAATCCAAACACGGAAATTCATATAGGCCATTCTATTGTATACAACTTTGGTTTGCATACAGGAAAGGATATAAAGAAATAAGCAAGACAAATGTCATTTCAGGTTTTTTTCACATGCTAATAGCACTTCTTTTGCTTTCATAAAAAACAGCATATCTCAATTCCCGGAGTCTACTGGTTGGATTACACAGCCTTTCTTCTCTCCTCAATAATTTCTTCTTCTTCCTGCTTTCCTGGGTGTGCCTGTGCCTTTCTGTGCCTACTCTTGGCTCTGTTGGGAGCAATGAGCTACTGAAGATGAGCAGCATCATCTAATATTTAGCATCACTCTCTTTACGCATGAATATCCTCCGTAATGTGCTGCAGACTCTATAAAGATTTCCAGCTCATGCATGCTTTAACAGTTGGTACCACACATCAGTGCGTTATGCACTTGGAGATATGACTGCTATGTAAACTCATCAAGATTCCATTTGCATCAGTAATAGCCAGGAATTCATTACCAACAAGCACGAATCCCAGAATGTTATCATAGTCTGGAAGGTACACCACATTAATAATTGGAGAAAGCATATATATATGGTGCAGGAGGAACTATTCTAACATAAGCTCTAGAAACAGAAAACAAACGATTATTTTGTGATGTTAAAATTGAAACTGCTCCAACCTAGCAGCAGTTTACTCACAAAAAGACACTTAGGTACACTTACTAAGCCTCATCTTTTACTCATTATGGGCAGTTTCCTGGGTAAGTACCTTCCCTATTTGTATGTGACACCCCTATTTGCGCTGGTACAAGCCTACCTGAACCCTTTCCCCTTTCTGCCGTGTTCTCACCACTCACTGCAAAGGAAAGCACTTCAGTAATGTTTTTTAAATATCACCACTCTTGCTTTGGTAACACAGCCTGCAAAAGTCAGCTTGCACATATATACACACTACAGCTGAATCTGAAATATATTTTAAAAATATTTAAAAATCTTACTTTTCTAATTCACTCTGTTGCCATCTTCTTTATAGCCTTTGATACATATTCCCCTTTTAAACATAAACACTGAGACCTTTACAGAAGAAAAAAGATACTTTACTTCTCACCAGTTCACACTCTTCTATTCCTCAATTTAAGGGTTAAAATCAGTACCAGAGACACTAGTGAATGAATAGTGAAGACAGATGAACACAGGAATAAGCAGGGTTTATGTAAGTAACACTAAAAATATATATATTTAAAAAGGCAGGAAATTCTTGCCTTATAGCTCTAAAAATTCACTAGACCTTAAAAACTTTTCAGAGTTTTCTCAAACAGGAGACCTTACATCGCTCAAGTTCAGGACCCATTAAAGCTTTTCTACTTGATGGTCTCTGAGCTGAAAAACTTTTATATCATTCTGTGTCATAAAAACCACCCCCTATATTTCTACCAGAGACAGAACATGCGGAGAAATGACATTTCATCTCTCTCCTGAATTACATTCTGCCTAAAACCAATGAGAACTTCTTCATTGGGCAGGAAATACTGGCATGCCCAACACAGAACATCTCATGTAGATCACCCTGCGGTGCTGACTAAAGAGAAATGTGAGAAGAAAAAATGCCACAGGATTTCATTGCATATCAGAACTTAACATTTGAAATTAATAATTGATAAATATCATCCCTTCCTTCTCTCTTTCTGCTACAAACAGAATAACCCCACCAAGAATTACAAAGGATAAAGTGACAAAAGGACTGCATCATCAGGCAAAGAAAAAAAAAAAAAGAAAACTCCCCAGCTCTCAGAAGTACACTGTTAAGGTAATCATGTAGCATTGGACTTTTTCTTAGAGGTACTCCATAACAGATTATTCCTTTGGAAAGGCATCTCAGAACCTACTGCTCAGAACAGACTCATACTAAATTGATGCTGGAAAAGATGCTGGGTGTCTAAACTGAGCAAAATTCCCAGTGAATGGTATTGCATATTCTACCCAGAAGTTTCTAAAGGCGTCATCAGAACTGCCCCAGAAAGACAAGGAAGTTTGAGAAGTGCCATGTTCCCAAATGTGCCCGTAAATTACACATCTCGTACCTGGTCTGGTTCAAGTCACTGCTGGAAAAACCTTTTCTTATTTTTAAACTTTAAGCTGGCTTAAAAGTTTAGAAAATATATTTGTATGTATAATAATGAATGAAGATGGAATTGATTCATTTAGCCAAATTACACTTATGCACATTAGAATGGACATGTAAGAAATATCTAGATAAGAAGCTTTGCAAGAAATAGATTGTGAGATGTCACTAGTGCCACAGCTGAAATCCCCATTTTTAAAATTTTTTTTTAAAAAATTCCCATTTTTACCCAAAAGTCTCAGTCTCTCAGACCAATTACACCAGCTTAGCTGGAACTTGCTTACACAGCAAACAAAAACCCATAAGCCTAGAAAATAGAAGCAGATTAAGACAGCACGTTTCTCTTCCTCCTTTGAAACTGTCACTCAGACATCATCTGTATTTAATACTTCTTCCAGAAAGCAAGCTCTGTTCTTATGGCCAGAGGTTCATTGTGGATGACTCAGGTCATCAGCACAACACTGGAAGAGGCACTCCAGCTTGGTCTACACACAAGCAACCATAAAGCAACACCATGCCTGAGCTCTTCTGCCTACACAGCTACTAATGTGAGTCAAGGGCCGTGACTCACATTTACAAGCCAATTTAAATGAGATGGCTGACGCAATTTTTGTCCTCTATTCTGTTCCTTCTTCTCCTGAAGGTTATACCTGTCTTAGACAAGGTTGCACAGAATGTGCATCTGTTGCTAAAGCACTGTCTCCTACAACTCAGCACTTAAGCCTGAATTTATACATTGACCTGTAGACTATAAAAACTGAAGACGGAAATCTTGGACATTCATTCATACCATGCAAACTCATGGAATGGGCCATGGTAATAACTGTCACAGTCACTCCCATATAAACGTGCCCACAAATGTAAGTCAAAGCCCTAAGCAGTGGGAGAGAGTGTGAAATGGATGGTCTACCAGTTTGTTTTGCTTCAGTTTACTGTTCTGTAAAATAATGATGCGAAATAAGGATTCCAGGATGATGGTATATTGCATAGCCTGGTACTTACAATTAGTTGCAATGACCAGGAAGTTGAAAAATTATAATCCTAAAGCATCCACAACATTAATTTTGTGTTCTGCTGTGCCCCAGTTGCCCTTTGTTCATCTATCTCCTTGGGGCCATGCAACAGCATCACTTGTGCGCTCCAACAGTAAGGATAAAGAGGCTGAAAATGTGATGTTTTCCCCTCTCCTTGGAAAGGGGTACCTCTATTCCTCCTCATAATCAAAAATCTCAAAAACTCATTGATATATTATTCAAAAGGCTTAAAAGCATAGTGATATGCAGAGATGCATAACACTACTGTTTTCCCTTTGGCATTGCGTTAGTTTGAACCAGGGAGCAGTGGTCTCCGACTGAGTCAGAGCTGGTAAACAAAAGTCTTTGTAAAAATAAGGAGAATTAGGACAATACCCAACAAGCACATTGACTGAAGATAAATTTTCAAAACCAACTAAAAGGAAGCATCTGAAGCCTTGTAAGATCAGAATTGTGCAGAGGCCTAAAATATACCCTCCTGCATCCAAACATGGGTTTATGCAGTGAGTTTTAGGATTCAACAACTAACTCAATTCTTATTTCAAAGTCTAAACCCTGGAGCTAAAAACTGCATGAGAAGAAGCTTCCTTCCTGTGGTATCTCCAAAGTTCCAGCCCCCCCACCAAAATCAAGAAGAACAAGGAAGCCACACGAGTAAAGTGTTCTGTATAGCGATAGTTATAACTCAGCTTTTTCCAGATCTCCCCTCAGATACAGTTTGGCCTCAGTTGTACTTCCCTGGAACAGGCTGGCCTTTCACAGTGAACGTAAGGACAGTATAAGCAGTACATTCAAACCACTGACATTTTCACTTCGCTTCTGTCATTTACACCCTTTGTGCTCAGTATAGGCTTGATTACAGAGCTCAGTCTTGCACCAACTGCTTAATAAAGTAGCTTTGCATAGCATTGAGATGAGCAGCTAACATATACACAAGCAGACTAGGCAAGCGTGAAACAACCAGATGTCTGAGTGTTTGCACTTGTTGAGATTCTAGAATAAGCACAACTGTTCAGACAACTGGCACTGAGTAATTCTAAGACATAAAAGTAGCTTCTTTATTTACATTTTTATTACTCAGTGAGAGCAATGGGAAGCTGCTGACAGGCAATTCCTGAAGAGCTGAGACTTATGTTCAACACTTTATGTTTGCATCAGAGGGCTACACCAGGAAAACTCTCCTAGCACAGTCTCTTGCACCTAGCACTGGTATTCCCAGAACTGGAAAATTATTGATGTCCCCATCTATACTCATTGATTTTTGGTCTGTGAATAGAGACTGTCAATACTGCTTCTGGTTACACCTAACAGTCCCCCTGGAACCAAGCCAAGACCACCAATTCATTGAGCACTAACCGCCAAGGACATGTCAGCTGGTTGCCAGAAGATGGAATTAAAGAATTAAAACTCTTGCTGTACTTTTTCCACCAGGATGACATATAACTTTCATGATATTTATTGCTCTGGGTCTTTTCCTAATGGAGGTAAGGAATGAAGACAGGATATTATGCTGCCAGCACTCTTAGTGACTTCCTCTGCAACCTTTGGACCATACATCTTGTCTTTCTGTGCCTCAGTTTCTCCATCTGCTAAATCCACGTTTTCTACTTTGAGGGAATACAGCTAAAGAAGAGTTGCATAAACACAGACCAGTATTTGTATTCTTAATGCACTTCAAAGCAAAATTTTCTTCTTTAAAGCCAGAGAAAAAACAGCCTGAAACTTTTATTTCCACTGGGTTAAGCTGTTTTTTGATACCATGCTGCCCCGGCAGCTCACCCAGAACCACATTAAAAGAGAACTTATGTCATGCAGCCTTGCCTCCAAACATGCACCACCTGGACACTGCAACTGCTGCCTCTGCACTTTTAATTCTTGCTTGCTGATTGCAAATTTCAGTTCCTCTGGTTTTGTGCTGTAAAACTTTGATTCATACTTTACTTTCCAAATATTGTGGCTTTTCTTGTGCAACTGCTCAAGAAAGATACATTCGCCTCTACTGTGCAAAAGGATTTCCTGTGTTATATACGTACATATATGCTGCATACAGAGTATAATGGACAAAACCAATCAAAGGCCTGGCTGTTCTTTTTAGCTTTATTTTACGTCAAGATGCATATTAAGCTGTTTTTAAATGAAGGAAACAGGTCAGGGTGAAGTTCCCAGATGTGCCTTGCTGTTGGTGATATTTACATTCTATGCACAAAAGGCTGATACTGCGAGGTGCAAGCACCTGCTGGAACAGGCTGGGCTTCCTCAGCTCCTCCTGGCTTCAATATCCTGCAGGATATCCATGCAGAGACAGCAGAATCCTCAAAAGATGCTCTACCAGACATAATATGACACAGAATATTGTCCTAGACTATTCTTTCTTTTTTCCTTTTCCTCTGCTACTCAGTGCAACTAGAGAAAATTCCCATCATACTTCAACAAATCCATCTACCAGGCGAAGTTTCACCAGCTTGACCTGTTTCCTGTGTTACAATTGAGACGCAGGAGAATACATCAAATATTTAAGGTGAGCGAGGCTTAATAGTCAAATAAGACACAAAAACACGTATTTCTTCAGGGAATGTTTTTGCTGATTGAGTAAATAAGAAAGTCTTGCCTCTTTTGGCAACCATACAAAAAACACAAACCCAACCAAGACCAGAAACTAAAGTAATAAGAAAAACTGTACACAATTTTTAATTTATAGTACTGGGAACTGCCCAAAGTTGATTTATTCATTGAAACTTCATGGTTGGCAAATACTGAAGGACTATGAAGTCATGTAACGTATCTGCATTGAACTGCTCGAATACCAGAAGTACTGCTGTCCTTTCTGACTTCTTCCATTCATTCAGAGCCAATACTCCTTTCACTTGCATTTAGTTCAAAAGGACTCACTACATATTAACTGTATTTGTTCATTTTTTTGTTTCTAAATGCTTTTCCTCCTGCTCCCTAATTCAGAAATGTACTTACTCCGGCAAATACTGCTTCTAAGTGTTGAACAGAGAAGGAGGAATGCACAGAAGAGAAAAAAAAATATATAGTAAGATTATCTGTCCTTGGACAAAGGCTTTGCAATCCACTGCAAAACAAGGTAATAGTAAACCAAGAATCTGGGTGCAATGTGAAGGCCAGAAGTCTGGATACAAAATACTAGAAACTCAGACACAGCAAAGATGGAAGTCTGGCTCAGTAAAAATCCAGCAAACAAAAAAATACCACAACACCAAATACTCTGGATTTTGTGCACCTTGCACCCTTTAATGGTACTTTTGTCTTGTGTAAGAAACATAACCGGCAAATCTCACCTTTCAACTGTTTCTCTCAAAGAAATCACCTTTGGCTCAAACAGCCCCTAAATCTTTATTTGCTCACCAACAAGTTTTCAGAACTTTTCCTTCACACAGGCGAACAAAACATTTGTGACAATGCAAAGAAGGAGACACTGATTTGCAGCAGGGATATTGGCACACACAATGCTTTAAGAGATGACAAAGTAACAATTCTGGGAACAAGTTTCTTTCCAATACTCCTTACTTCTCTTCCCATTGAGGAGTGGTGCCTCTTTGGAAATCTCTTTGGAAATCTTCCCCTGCTGTTCTTCCTTTTTTTCTGTGTCTTGTCAACATTCTCTCCTCACAAACAACTGCTTCCTATCTGAACTGATTTCCGAGCACAGTGCCACCAGAGGACAGAGAAGGACAGAGACAGAACCACCAGCATCCAGACGGACAGGAGGCAATAAAACTAATATGCAAATGTCCAGTGGCTATCATTTGAAGCCTCCGATTTTCCACAATAAAAAGGGAACTAACTAAAACAGAAATGAGCAAGCAGCATTTTGTGTGAAGGACCAATGTGCTTTCAGTCTCAGCTCACAACTGTCAGTAATGACACTCAGAATTAGCTAATTGTTGTCTGCTTCCCCTTTGCACAGCCCTGGAGCAGCCCTCACCCATTCAGGCCACATTTCTTCTGTTCCCTCCTCCACAGACCAGGAGAACAAAAGACACCAGGCTATGACAGCAACAGTCAGTAGTGACTGAGACCAGCTAAGGAAGGCTGGCAGAATGGATTTCCAACACTTCTGGCCTGGCAACTAGAACTTGCATGTAACAACAGAGCACTTGCCACAGGCACCACTGTTCTACCCCAGTACTGTGCCACAGACTAGGGTGGGAGCTCAGGCTACATCTATCCTAAAGCTAACAGTGCTGGAACCCTGGCCTGAGCCTTGGAATACTGTTAGAAGAATGTTAGAGAAGTGCCCGGCACCCTGTGGGCCCACCACTCATGCTCTCCCAAACAGTTCCCAGGCACGGTGCCAGCACTGGGATGGGCAGGGACCGCACTCAGCGGGCACTCTGAATGCAGCCATCCGACTTCGAAAAGAACTCAGTTAGACAGGACCAGACCAGACACACACAGCTGGCCTCAGGGCCGCAGGATGAAGCCTGGCACTGCTTTGTTTACTACATCTGTAGCCTAAGTCTCTTGCTTAACAATGTGAGGCATTAACCACCGATCAGTTCTAACAAGATCAAGATAAAGTTATGCCTCCATATCTTCCCCCGCTGTGACCTACATATGAAATAGTCCACAGCCCACTGATATATATCCATGTCAGGCTTCTCCATTGTTCCCACAACAACCCAGATTGTGCCTAAGAATCAGGTTTCAGAGTCCAAAACATTTCACCAGGTCAGAAGTTTTACAGCCTTCTGTTACTGCCCCTTCAAACAAAATGAAAGGGGCTTCCTTAGCCACCTAGAGATGAGGTTAGCAGCAAATGGCTCCCTGCAAGGTGATGAATTTAAAGCAGCTGTCAGATTAGACAGAAAGTCCCTTGAGACCAGAGACTTTGCTGTGTAGCTAAAGTCCTATCTGAGATAAGAACTCACTAAATGCAAATTCTTATCAGGCATCTGTCCCCAGACCAAGGCCCTCTGCCAGCTGTACCACACTTTGAATATCGGGGAACTCTTCTCACTGTCAGTTTCCTCAGCCTCCAAAATAATCCCTGAATGAAACCTTTAATGATTTCTCTTTCTTGACACATATTTCCCTCATGAATCCTATGATGGGTTGTTCCAAGTTACTCACACCAGGATGACAGGCACAGGAGCAGACAAAACTTCCAAGACAGAAGAAGTGTTATCATTTAAGTGATTTTCTGTAGGTAAGCAAATGTATAAGGAGATGAGGATGATGTGATTACACTTTTTAAAAAATTATTCTTAAATTAAATCTAAGCCCACTATATCAAGTACAGAAGTGGTTAACATCTGACAGCCATCCAGCAGTTCCGGTGTAAAAGGGGTCTCACAAGTTCAAAGCTGCTTCTCAGTAAGTTGTTCACACCACAAAGACAGGCACCGCTCCGTGGTGGCAATCTCAGCAGATGGGGCAGCAGCTGTAAAGGGCTGTGCTGGCCTGTCTCTTCACAAGTGGCCCTCTCAGGGTGAGCAGTGTGACCTTCCAGCAGTCAGTGATTGCCCACGCACCAGAAAGGACATGTGGTTGGTATAACTGGCAGCAACATCACAACTAAATCAGCAACCTGATTTGGGCAAGTCCCAGCCCAGTCACGTCAAGTTTCACACCCAAAACAGGCAGACAAGTACTTCCCAATATATACTCAAAGGAGCCCTGAAAAGGTTGGCTGTAAGTCTTAAGGACTGGCAACTATATAACTGATGAATCCATGGGGAGCATATAATCAGTAACATGCCTACTAGACTGCTTGCTCTTTTTATAAAAAGTATTATTTTTAACTGAGAATATTACTGAGCCAACTGAATGATAGCTAGCATATCTGAATGTTTTTAATGACTAAAAGACAGTGCTAATAACCTCACTTTACAGAAGCTAAACTGTTTGGAAATCAACAAATTAACCTGCTGACACAAGAACTGACCACAAGCAAAACCAGAAGTAAAAAGTGAAAGTTGGAATGAAGTGTTCAGAAAACTTACTCAAATGAATCACAAGATGTCAGCTGGGTTGCAGCCAGGTGTTGTTTGTATGGCCGATATTCTTTTATACAATAGTGATAGCAATGGCAATAACAATGAGATTGGTCCATGAAATTTCTTTGAACTCAGATCTACCGTCCCATCATCCAAGTAATCCCCTAATCTTGAGATAATCAAGGCATAGAAATCTACCACCCTCTCTGCAACCCAGCAATGTATGGTATTAAAGTACCTATAATGCCAGAACCATTGGGAGTGGCCCTGCTGTCCAGTTTGTGGCAAGCCCTTGTGCCAGCAGCACATCGGCATCAAGTTGCCAGGAATGGCCAATATCTGTCTTTCTGCCACTGTGTTTGCAGGGTCCTATCAGAGCTCCCATTCAATTTTGGGCAATTACTATCTTGTGGCTTGACATATGGCTATCAGCTGTGTAAGCAATCGGTTATTCTTCTAAGGAGGAGTGCTCATTAGGAAGAGGGAAGGAACTGTTTTCTCCCCACAGAACTGTTTTCTCTTACCGTAGTCTTGAGATACACAGTTCAAAGGGAGCTGAGGCCTCTTCAGATGAGTGGCTTCAGTAGAAGGGCAAAAAGGGGAGCCAGGCATTTTAGTTCAGATATCCACCCTGAGGGTCTGTCCCAGCACAGATTTACTGAAGATCTGGATGTCTACTGCAGCTTGACTCAACTATCTGTGCAGAATCAGGCTTGGCTAGGTTTAACAATCAAGCAATAGTTTTCAGCTGCAACAACATTTAAGTCCAAAATCTTCTTCAGGTCTTATGCAGACTCTAGGTGTAATCCCCATCCCAAACCTCAATTAGATACAGTATGAAAGTAAAAGGTGGCATTCAGACTCTGTATGAGATAGCTCTGCATGAATCTCATTGTATCACAATGAAGACTCTGTAGCTGATAAAAAACTGACACTGATGCACATTTCAAGTTTTGGGGTGTTTTTTTGTTTGTTTGTTTTTTGATTTTGTTTTGCCTTTAGCTGTTAAAGGCTGAGAATGCTGCAGTCATTCCCACTGCAAAAATGGGAACTCTTCCAAATAGATAAGATAATGGTGTTTCCATTCCATCCTTTGAAAAAGCAGGACTGGTTGCTTCGACACAAGTTGAAAACACAATGTAAAATATTGAGACAGAAATGAAAAGAGAAGACCGGGAAAGGAAGGGGAATGAATCAAAGTCACCCCAGAGGAAGAAATAGCAGCCATCCTGTGCCACAAGTACAACCCCCACTGCTTACGTCCTTAATTCAAACAGCCTTCATGCACTCTGAAACAGTACCACTTTACTGATTGCATTAATCAAGAAATCATCTGTCAATTCAGGGCATTTAATGGAAATACTGCTCTGTAAATTTGAATTAAGAATCCCATTGCAATACCAAGAGGATAGGAATAAACAAGAGCATTAACTGTGAATGAACTATGCATTCTTTACCATGTCATCTAAAGCACAAAACAAAAGGATCTGGCTGAAACGCTCCAATCTTGCCGCCGAGTCAAAAAACTAGGAGGGACAAACACTGAGAACAATTTCAAAGATTCAGTGCAGAAGACACATTTCTGTAAGCATGACAATTGCTACTTGCAAATAAAAAATTGTCACAAAATAGAGAAGTTCACAAGATTTCTTTCCATTTCCTAATTTTAAGAGCTTCAAGCAAGAAGATTAAGTGTAGAAGATTTGAAAGCCTCTGCCACTGGAGAGGCCTGGTCCAACAAGGTCCAAGAGGTCGAACAAGGTTTCTGCAAGGCTTTGTCACTAAATCCTGTCTTAATGCAAATAACAATACAATAAGAATAATGGTAGGCTTTGCAGGTAATGAAGGATCTGCTTTGCAGATGTGGGTCAGCAGTACTCTCCGTCAGACACCAGTGTAGTCTACCACTGCACAGAGATTTCAAGCATCACCTAAATCAAAACTTACACAGCAACTTATGTCTTAAAACCCACTACAGCACTGCAAGACCTTTATCAAGAAAACTCTCAT
Source organism: Alectoris magna (assembly GCA_030625065.1). NCBI lineage: Eukaryota > Metazoa > Chordata > Aves > Galliformes > Phasianidae > Alectoris > Alectoris magna. The sequence goes on along the minus strand of CM060576.1, from coordinate 7,652,548 downwards.
TGCAGGTTGAGGATCCAATTTGAAGCTGGAAAGAAAAAAAAAGGGAGAGAGAGAGAGAAAGAAAACAGAAAAGGGAGAAAAGTGATTTTGCATCTGGAAATAGGGAAATACTGATATACTCCACCATATTTTCTTGCAAATGCCTTAAAGAAACAATAGGCAGGCAACAGAAACAAGTGATTTGTTGACAGCTTCATCTTTCCTGGACTCATCTGGATACCCGCAGGCAGACAGAGCGCTCAGGAGTTGCTCTTTTTTCAAGCCTCAGATACCCTTCCAGAGTAGGAAGCCTCTGGGAAGGCCAGGATCTGAGCAGAGGGAAGCTGGCTTCAGGACATAACTCTCTTCCCCATAAGGAAGGCACAGTGTTGCCTTTCCAAAATACATCCCTGAAGTCTAAATATCAAGCTGCTCCCATTTACGCTCTGTACAGACACCTGGCTGCTGTCACTGGTATGATCAAGGTGTTGTTCTCAGATAACAAGTACAAATTGAGGCAAACCTTCCTTAATGCTTCTGTGCTATAATAATACTCCTGAAGAAAATCCAGGAACTCAGCACAGCTAGAGACTTATGTCTTGTACCCGTGTTTTGAGCACTAGAGTTTGAGAAATATATAGATTAGTAAAGAATCCAAACAGAAGAGAAATTATCTGAGGTAAAATTAAACAGTTTGTGGGAAAAGAGTTTGCAAGTCTAACAATTAAATCTAGACTGAAACAAATGTGATAATAGCCATGAAACACTTGAGAGATTGATGAAAAGACAAAGACCACCTCTGTGCTTGCTGAAAAAAAAACAAACAAAAGATGAGATGTTACAGTATGCAACGTTTCTAAAAGTAAGGACACCTAAGAACCAGGATAAACCATCCCCTATGCTTAGGGATAAACGAGCTCCCTTAATGGGTATCCATCTGCCTCCTGCTAAAATCAGCCAAAAACTGTGGAAGTCAGCCATGCGTTCAGCTACATGTAGACCAATTTACTCAAATCCTTTTGGGTGTCTGAGATTCCTGTTTCACTTTTTGATCCATGTGCTCTTTTCTGCTGAAGCCCAGCATCTTTGTCCTTCACATACACTTACTCAGCTCCCAGGCTGCTTTTACAAGTGAGTTCTGAAAGCACAGGGCAGCCACTCACTCCCTTCCCCCAGAGATCACGGCACATGTTCAGACAACAACTGGCACCCCAATGTGAGAGGGAGGGACAAATGGCAGAAGGGCTGATTGATGGCATCTCTGCAGTTGAGAGGAGAGAAAGATGTAGTCAGGTCAAACACTGCATTCTGAAGGATGTAACAAGACCAGAGTAGAGAGATAAAGGATAACAAGGGTCAGATGAACACCAAGCCCCAGTGAGCTAAAGGAAACAAAGAGAAAGGTTCAGTTCTCACCTGCGTGTCAGCAAAGTGGTGAAACTACACAGGGGATTTATAGGTATTTTGTCATCGATGATATTCCACAAAAGTGCGAAAATAACATCTTTCATATAAACAAATCTGCTGCACACCTAACACCTTTGGTTTGTAAAGCTGCACTGAAAAAAAGCATGAGGAAGGGGAAGAGCTTATCATTTACTGGCATTTCAGAAAAGTAAAAGCTATAAAGATCCTTATCTTCAATATATGTAGAAATAGGAATACTAATGGCATGAAAGATGACTGCCGTAGAATGCAAGGGAAACTTACAAAATGCACAGGAAAAAACATCTCTTCATCAGAGTAAAGGGAAAAGTGCAGTGCTTCATTACATACTCCTTCCCTCCACAATAAATGTCTTAATTTAAAGCAGCATAATATGAGCAACATCCTCTGCTACAAAAAACTGACAACGCCACTGATATCCCTGGAGCTTCACCAGCTGAGACTTTCTTCTCTCTGAGCCTAAGAATGAATAAATATTTTCAGAGCTTTCTTTGCTTTGTTTTGCTTTTCTGCTTTTTACTTCTGTTTCACTTCCTACAGACTGTTTTCTTCACATTCTCTTTGTACCCAGAGCAAAAGAACTTTTTCATCTGCTCGTGTTTCAGCCTTTAGTAGCTGATTTTGCATAACACAACCTGAAAAAGAAAACTTCTACTAAAAGTTACCAGCCCAATTTGAATCATAATATGAACACCTAATAACTAATGAGCATTTATGGTTTGCTGATGTTCTTCACACTCTACAATCACAAGGGATACAAACTTGCACTTTAAAATTAAAGCTGTCATCTTCCTCAATTTGCAAGAGTCAGGAACTTAAAGAGAAACTTCTCCTGTTGTTAAGACCTAACGGCAGAAAATCTCGATCATAGGCAACCATAACAATTGGCTATGGGTGAGCATGTCCGAGTAATTAAAACAACCAAACAGCAAAGTTAATTAAGATCTCTTTCAAACAACTCCTTCTTCTCCCCAACTACTCCTGTAGCTGTCTCATAGCAGAGGAACATCACCCAATCACACAGTTCACCTTCTAGAACCAAAGTGTATCTGTGTCTCCTGAGGGTGAAACGTGCAGAGAACAGGGGCAGAACAGGAAGCCACACCTCACAGATGAGACGAATGGTCTGTTTGCTGCTCCGAGCATCAGCACCCTCATCACGGATGCAAACACGATTGTGAAATATGAAAAAAAAAAAAAAAAAAAGGTGATGCTTATCATATTTCAAGATGGGTGGAGTGCAAAATCCAGAGATACAAGATCAATTGCAGCTACAAAGCAAGCAAGAAAAGGGAGCATAACAAATATTTTGAGTCTGTAGGATGTGGGTTAATCTATCTGATGGCACGTGTCCTAACAAAACATTTACACAACAGATAAGATGGAAGAAGACTTCCAATCTTCATATAAAAATAAATGCCAAAAATATTCAAAACTAAAATTAATCCTGGTACAATTAGTTATCCAACTTGATACCCATCTGATAAGGACAGCTCAACTTTCAGACTGTTTTCATGCCTCCATCACACACAGCGATTGCTCAATCACGAAGTACATTCTGTCATTCTGATATTAGAATTTAGAAGTTGGTGGTTTGTCCTCAGAGAGATGAAAGAGCCATATTTGTATACGAGGCAAAGCACATTTTGGTTTCATACACTTGCAATTACCTGACGAAGCAGCGGGAGCTGCACGTGCAGGTTAGAACCAAGAATACAATGAAATTAAAGGACTGCAGAAAGAAAAAAACAAAGTGCATGCAACAAAATATACTCAAGCTTGTGTGTTAGATAGTTACAGTTACTATGCTTTCATTTGCAATTAATATGATTACACCTACAAACTGCTGTACCAAACCTTTAAATACTGACATGTAACTGTTGCGTACCAACTATCCAGTCTGTCTTTAGAACGATGGACAATGAGTGCATGTGAAGCACCTCACCACTTGAAAAATGGTCTCTAATCATTGCAATGCCAGTATCAAAGATTTGACCACAGTTCTGTGGAATGATTATACAGCATTCAAAACCAACCAAAACCTTTTTTTTTTTTCCCCCTCAAGGAATTTTGCAGCACCTTTCTTTGTACAACATGGGGAAGAACAGATTCCCAGACAAAAGGTAAGCTTAAAGGCTGCAGTGTGCCAACATTACACCTCAGTACCCAAAGACTCCACCATCAACCTCAGCATGCTAGAAAAATGATGTCACCAACTGACACTTTAACATCTATCAGACTGGTCACTCAAACAAAATCATCGCCTGTTTTAGTTTTGCCACAGAAAAAAAGAAGTATTTACAAGATGATACACAAGATGTAAACATATCTGTATGAATTGCAGTGACTTCAAAGAGGCTGCAAAGGAGGCAAAGGATTAATTGAATCTTGGAAGTCTGGAGATCTGAAATCCTTATGGTTTATGATCTCAGAGACTTACAACAGAACTATTTGCCTTTATCTCTTTGAAGTTTATCTTACTACATCAGGAACTTCTAGTCAAGTTCCTTTAGCTTCAGACAATTTTCTACTTTGTTTCTCATTTGATCAGTAGTCCTCTAATGACGTTGGCAGCAGGATGTTTTCATCCATTGCCTGTAGCTCTTCTTGCTGCTTTAAAAAACCTCTCTGTGTGATGGGCCTTTATAAGGACATTTTAAATTAAGTTAGCAACATACCTGCATAACTACAGTATTATCTATTAATACCAAGACTTGCATTTCTTCTGCAGCATCATACCTGCCTAACAAAATGGCACAGATAGGACACAGTAAAGCACGTGCATATTTATAACAGCTTCAGATCACAAGCTGTGGGCTGGTAGAAAACCGTTTGCCTTTTCTCAGTATGACAGTGCCTCATCTTGAGGCTTAGACTACAAAAAATGGAACTACAAAAATCACATGATGCAGATGGGTACCATACCTGTACCATACTACCTTTTAATACAAAACCAAGATTCTGTTTAAAAAATGGCTATATCCCTTGGAACTGATCACCTCATATTGCAACATGTGGAACAAAGCACAGCAGACAGCTACTGCATTTCATTTTCTCCACAGTTCCGAAACATAATACTGCAAAGTGACTTCTCACAGGAGTAACAGAAACTGAACAGGAACAAAACTAACCAGGACTGCCTTCTTGTGTCCGAAAGTCAGTGAAAGTTTTACAAGCAATGTGCAGATTGAAAAGGAGCTGGGTGCATTAAACCTAGCGGATTGAATAACCTCATTTAGCTGTAGTTATGCGAGACATGTAAGTTAACGTTCCAGGTACAATTCCTCTTGTGATAATTACTAGATGTATGGGGTATTAGACTCTAGAAACTATTGCTGTTATTTAAATAGGTAAACATCTGGACTAGTTTTACTGATTTTTTTACTTCTAAGTTCAAAAACCAACAGCAAAATATTTTTCATGGTGTCTAACACCATTTTTATGGTATACCTCCTATTCTGTAACTTTCACAATACCCACATGACAAATCCATGGAAGCAAAAATAAAGACCGTCATCTTTTACAGAAAGTAAATGAATGAAAGTTTGAGTCTGTGTGTTCACAGGAAACCTACCTCCTTTGTAGCTTAGGGAAGAAAGACTTGTAAGCATGCAGAAAGAAAAAGGAAACCTTTCTTTTAACACGGTCTTGTAAAAAGGACAAAATTACTCTTAGTTGTTTTGATTTATTTGCAAATACATAGCATCAAATACTTAGGAGATTCTTTTACATTACTAGGGAACACACGAAGCTTCTGTTAGCAAGCAAGCTCAGTGCTGTGAATAAACCCATAGAATGTAGTTGTTTGCTTTTTAAAGCATTGTTTATCGAGAATACTTAATGAGAATTGAAGCTTCAATAGCAAATATTTAACAAGGAACACAAACTCCCTCACCTAACCATTTTCTAAAGCACAACTGTCCCATCCTACTTAAAGAAAACTCATCCTGACAATTGAAAGATGTGAGATTTAGCCTTCTGCTGTTTAGCAAAACGATCAGGTTTTCTCAAGCAAAGGAACCTGTACCCCTCATGTTTTATCTCGTGTTCAACAGGAACTACTTTCTGTAAGATCTGGGAACTGCAGCTGCCCACACAGAGGAACTGCAGTCTTTTCTCTACCACTGCCAAAAAATTGTTCCCACAACTTTTGGAAAAATAATCAATTTCAGCACAATTCATACTATTAAAAAAAAAAAAAAAAAAAAAGACTAATGTCGCATAACCATATATTAGAGCATTAACTAGGGATCGTACCCCAGAAAGTGAAATAGTTTACATTTATTTTGCACTGGGTATGTGCTACTCACACAGAACATGAGATAGTAAGAAGGAGATCCATGGGGCAGGAGCTGCAGTTCCTATGCAGTAACGTCAGAGCACTCAGGCTAAAGAAAAAAAACCAGAAGAACAAGCAACTAATGGGAATAAAGCGAGTTTAATTTGTGAGGCACAAGTAGATTTGAGAATACAGAATCCCAGAGCTACAGTATTACTTTTGCTAGAGTCATATGGCAAAACTTTAGCCCTATTAGCCTGTAACTCCAGTGACTATATAGATGACAGTATTCATTGCATGCCGTGTCCTCTGCCTGCTGTGGGAGGCAGGGCAGAGCACTTTGCGGTACCCTGTCAGAAAGCACTAAGTTAAGGCCTTCCACCACATCTATGCAGGAAATATTTCTCACTCCAAATTTTATTTTTAAAAATTTCTTCCCACTACTGCTCTTTTTGCCTCTACAAAATGCAGTGGGTCTTCATTCTCTTTTCTGTGGTGTCGATACCATGTCTGAATGCAGCTGTATAGAGTTTCAGCCTATAAGAACTAGGTCAATGATTGAAGAAACTTCTTGTTATTTAGGAGAGCACAGGAACTTTCAACACACTCTTAAAGTTAACCCTGCCTGTAAATGCTCTTCTAAACCAAGGCCTAGAGATAGGAAAGAACCCATCCCTCAGTGCTTTATTCAAACATAAATACTGAAACAGAAACACTACGGGGGAGTAAAGCAACACTATCAGAATCAACCCCTGGAGATAATACTGCAGCCAACCCATGGAGCGGGGAGGTCTCCTGCTGCATGCACACCATCCTGAGAGCACAGATCTCCTGCCACCACCTAAGGTGTATTACCCAGTACTGCTCCCATGAAAACTGCCATGTTGATAAATACAAATAAATAGTTTTTTATTTAGGGATTTGTTTTGTTCTGATTTTTTATTTTTAATCAATGTAAATCCCATTTATGAATACTGTGACTGCTTATAGCTGTTGGAACAGAAGCTAAAAACACATGTGGCTTGTGTCTGCATTCCAGCCTGTAGCTGACAAAATCTCAAATTCAGTACTTAGGACAGAGGAGTTTTCTGAGTTTTTGTTATTATTATCATTATTTTATTTTGTCTATACCACGGGGCATTTTGCAACTCACAGCTTTTTTTAGAGTCTCCTTACAGCGAGACAGAATCCTCATTTTACACGAAGCCAACTGACACTTTAATTGGAAGCTTTCTGAAATTACAGAGTTTGTGTTCAACTACTTGAGAGAGAAAAGGAGGATTTAAGTAGAGACTATTCTTAAAGCAACCACTTCCTTTCCATTTGTCTTTTATGCTAGACAGTTTGCCACTTGGGTGATTCTGAAAAACACTGAAGACAAATAGGGTTTAAACAACAAACAAACAAAAACATGGCCAGAAAGACGACTCAGAAAGAGCCCGGGGTTGAAGCCAGTTGAAAGGAATCAGGGTTTAGCACTTATCTAGCAAAACACCACAACGAATTTCTGCCCTGACCAATCTTTTGGAAATCTCTGCACAGATTTCCCTCGCTTTCATTGCCGATCTCTGTGCGATCAAATAGTTTGCTCTTTTCTTTTTAAGGCATATCTGTTATCTAGCAACTTTTACTGCAGGCTCTCAGTTATCTGCAGGATTGTGATGGTATGCTGACGAATTTCACATCTATATAGGAAGAAGAAAACATCCAGATGGAGGTTTACTTCAGAACCAGCCCGTTCGGAGGGCGGTGTAATTGCCTCCACATGCACAGACACACCCTGCCCGATCCCATGTTTACGTTTACCATTAAAGCAATACATATCTAACATTTATTTACAAATAACATGCAACGAGGGTAGAGCTTTTAATAAAGAGTAGAGCAACTTCGCAGCAGCAACAACAACAAAAGAGATGCGGCGTTCCGAAAAGAAGACGCATCCCCGGATCGCTCCCTGTCACAGCGCGGCCGCTCCCGCGGTGCCTCTGCCCCCGGCACGGCGCGGGCATCCCCCGCCCTCTGCCTCTCGAGCACAAGAGATTCCCCCCGCGCGGAGCGGGCCCAGCCGCTGGCACTTCCCACAAGTTGCTCTCCGCCGCCGGGACACGCTCTTAGCCCCCGGGCCGACCGCGGAGAGGCCGCGCCGCCCGCCCGCCCCGCTCCCGCCGTGCCCCCGAGGGGGCTCCCCCCGCCCGCGCCGCCGCTCACCGACTGCAGGAAGTGGAGGGTCCCCACGTAGTCCCGCTCGGTGCTGAGGATCTCGTTGAGGACGCAAAGGCGGAGGCGCAGCTGGCGGTCCGCGTCCTTGGGGCAGCCCGCGGGCTCCGAGGCGCTGGGGGCGCCGGGCGTAGCAGGAGGCGGCGGAGCCTCCATGGTGGCGTTCCGCTTTCCCGCTGCACGCCTCGGCCGCCTCAGGAGCCCCCCATGGCCGCGCGGTGCCCGAGTAACGGCACCCCCCGCCGGCCCCTCGGCCCTGCCCCGCCCGCGGCCGGAGGCGCTACTGGGGCCGCTCGCCGAAGGGAGCCCGGCTGCGGGACATGCCGAGGTAGCGGCACGGCGGTGGAAGCGGCGCTGAATGAGGAAAGGAAGGGAAGCCCCGGCGGAGGGGGGGGAGTGAGGGGGAGCGGGAGGCGGGCGAGGAGGGCGGGACGGGGCGGGCGAAGGCAGCGGAGCCCTCCCTCCGGAGGCCCGGCCGGGCTGGCGGCGGGGGGCGGCTGAGGGGAAAGCGCGAGTGGGGGTCGGTCGGCTGGCGGGATGGCCTTCGCGGGCACCGCGCGGCGGGAACGCGGCCTCACAGCCGTCCTGAGCTGCACAGCCCCTCAGTCCACGCACCCCTCACGCACACACAGTCCACGCACCCCTCACACACACACAGTCCACACACGCATACACCCTTCACCCGCAGCCCTCGCACAACACACCTCTATTCCTCCACACTTAGAATCACAGAATCATTAACGGTGGAAGAGAACGCTAACATCCCGAAGTCCAACCCCACCCCACCATGCCCACTAACAACATCCCTCAGTGCCACATCTCCACGGTTCTTAAACACCTCCGGAGACAGTGACTCCACCATCTCTTTGCACAGTCTGTGCCACTGCATCAACACTTTCTGTGAAAAAAAATTTTCCTAATATGAGCCTGAACCTCCCCTGGTACAACTTGAGGCCATCACCTCTCTTCCTATTGCTGTTACCTGAGAGCAGAGATCGACTCCCACCCCACTCCAATCTCCTTTCAGAGCACTGTGGACAGCAATGAGGTCTCCTCTGCACCTCCTCTTCTCCATACTGAACCATCCCAGCACCCTCAGCTACTCCCCGTAATCACCTGTGCTTCAGACCATTCTCATATGTACTCAAACAACAGCTACATCACACATTTATATCAACGCCCACACTGTTCACACACACAGACACTGAACATAGACAGACATACGACACTACAGTAACAGCACACTCTTGCACACACCACACACACCATACATATGATGCACTCCCACACCAAATGCACACAGACCCCTCTTGGGATGTGGCCTGGTGTGAGCAGACACACCAGAACATTTACACTCGCACACAAACTCAGGTGTGCACACAGAAATGTGCACAAATGCACAGACCTCTGAAAGTAGAGGCATACGCACAGCTTCATCAGAAGCTGTGAAATCACAGAAGTCACAACACAAACACTTGCACATACAGAGGAATGTGCCCAAATCCATGTTATTTCCCTCCCCTCTGGTGGACTGAGGGGCTGATACACAAACACAACACTCCAGAACATAGAGATACATACAGGAAGATGCAAACCTAAATGTACACAGACATGCAGAAATAAGAAATTGCATACTTCCATGCCAATGCAGAATACATATGGGAAATGTAAGTGTTGCTGGAAATCATAAATATTATGTTTAAGTTTGTTGTAACTACTTATGCAAAGTTAGCACAAGGCACAAAGGCACAAAAGCAGAGGTGAGCTGGATAAATTGCATATGATGGTAGAGAGAGTCCTCTAAGACAGCGTTCTTCCTGCTGACTCTCAGAAACCTAACTTGATTCAAATCGATGGAGATTCTCTCAGACGTCTTCACTGCACTATGCAATGAAAAGCTGCCAGGCTTTTGAATTAAGTAGAAAAAATGTTTCAACAGAAAAATTTTAAAAAGTTAATGATGTGAACCTGTAAGTGGCATAAAGATGGGGATTGTGTTCTATTACCTTAAACACAAACACAAATAATGTAATAAATCATAATTTTCCTCAGGCTAAAACAAAATACCTCTTCAGGTATTTTAAGGATATTTTAACTTGACAGTGACATTTTTCTGTCGTGAATAATCTCTGTCTTCAAAGCATGAAGTTTTCTATTTAAGAGAAAATGATGGAGTCCAACATACACAATTGTCATCCTGAATACTGATTTAATCTTCTTGAATATCATATTGCATGAAATGAAAACCCAGCATATAAGGTATAGTTGCAGCAGGCTTCAAGTCTGCTTCTTAAAGAGAATATCTGAGATATTTTCACTCCTAGATGTGGACAGTGTCTGTATCAAGGAATAATGATTTATCAGCTTGCCAGGTCTCCTTCTGATGTAGCTTCAGGTCAAGGTGAACAATGTGCACCTCCACAAACATGGCTCTCGTGATATGTTGTAATACCATTTTATTTCTGCAACCTTATCAGCGAGAAATAACTGCCTTCACTCTGAGTCAGTCAGAAACATGAGGTACCATTTTAGGTAGTGTGTCTCCTGTTGCTGTATTTCTTAAAACCAAATGATTTTTCTGCCTGGGACAAGTGACAAGACTATCAGATAAAAAGATCCTAGCAGTTTAAATAACAATATTCGGTTAGGGAAAAGTCAGCAGCACCAAAGCTGCGCCCCCACCCTGTGGCTGAAGGAGAAAGCTGATAACTTGAAAGTTAATGATTTAACTGTGGATCCTGTGCTTGCTTCAGAAGTCTCATAATCACTTCATTTCTTCAGTAAATTCTGAGGCAGAACACAACCATAGAATCAGTGGGACGCTACCTGAACAATGCTTGGACTACTGTGTAATGTGCGTGCCTTTTTGTTTATGTTGTGTGTGATCTACATACACATTTTGTAGCTTTATTGTCAGCATTTTTGTGTTGAAGAGGCATCACTATGTTAGGCTTTTTTAACAGGATCCTACTTGTGACTGGAAAGATTAAAATATTAAGAAAAAAGTTTTCATTGAAATTACAGAGAGTTTTTTACTCTTCTTTGAAATAGGTTTTTGTGTTTGGGGTTTTGTGCTTTTTTTTAGCTGTAGAAAGATCATTTCGGTACAGTAAAGTGCATTTTGGTTTGTTAGTTGCTTTTTTTATTGGTTCACTGCTGTTGAATTTATTTCCTTTCAAATTATCTCAGACGTCCTTACTTCAAACTGGCTGTTCTATTAGTTGCTGGCATAGCTTTTCATTTTTAAGACAAAGATCTGTAATTAACAAGGAAGCTGTTTTATTTTTAAAGGGATATTGTATGAATGAATAAGGTTTCAGCTGAATTTGTTTCTTATAGCTTATTTTCTTTTTTTGTCTTCTTTTTTTTTCTTTTTTTTTTTTCTTGTATATTTAAAAAGGAAGTAGTTTACAACTGCTGTTCAGTCTTGAAGAGAAAATCTACTGCCAATGTTTTTCTTAAGTGTGCACTTCAAAACCGAACAAAAATGCTGCTACTTTGTAAAACAGTCAGGGAGTCAATTATCAGGAGAGTGACATATCAATTACTATGAAACTCACCATCTTTCATGAAGATGTAATTAATTTACACGTGCTTGTAAATTGTTTGGAGCTGTTATATTTATACACTGTCTACCACAGTATCACCAAGGTGTTAAGGTCTCTGTGTAATCACAATGCCAAAAAAAACCCCAATGATCAGCTGCGTTTGTCTCCATACTGGCTGTATTCCCTCTTGTGTGAGGAAGCATTACTGGCCCTGTGAAGGCCCTGCTGAAGGCTCTAGGAATGCCACTGTAGCATAAGACTTAAATTCAGTGTGATTGTAGAGTTTATTAATTAAACTGAGATTACACCTTTCAGCCTTAGCAAGGAAGATCACATAACAGACCTACCTTCCTCTTCCTCACTGTTTTTGTGGGGGTATTTTTCTCCTTTTTTCTTATTCCATTCTGAAAGGAGTATCTGTTCATCAAAGCATATGTTCTGAATTTTGCTTAAGTTAACGGGTGTTATTTCTGCTAACTTTAGGATGTTTTGAATCAAATCCCCATTTTTGGCTTATCAAATAATGGCCATTCATGCTTAGTTTCAAAGTGGCTTGATGACTCAGAGAGACATTCAGTGCATTACACATTCTGTGTGAACCCTTTATCTATGTACACATTGTGTATGTGATTTATATGAAGCTTGTAACTTTATTTATTTGTGTGTGTGTGTGTGTCTGAATAAGCTCCAGCTCAGTTTCACCAAGCAGCATGGAAGTGTTGGTCTACATGGGAAATTGGTCAGTAGAAATGTGGTTTTCCAAAACAATTTTGGTGTTCATCCCCTGTATATGACCTACCTGACTTAAAGATTTCTTGAGCCTGGAAGCTGTATCTTGACCATTGCTTTTATAGTCACCTATACTATATATTACTCTCTATTTAAGGTTTTACAGACCTTTCATACATTCCCTTTCAGTGGTCTCTACACCAAGTTAAAATGCCCAAATCTGTTAGTCTCTCCTCATATTGAATCCATTTCCTGTGGCTGATCACCCTTCCTGCCCCCCCCTGTACTTATAGTAGTTCTACTGCATCATCTTAGAGATGGTAGTAATGGATTTCTGCAATGCATTAGAGATGTATGTGTGACAGGGATTTGCTCGGTGGTACCATGATGTTCTGTCTATTGTTTCCATATAGGTTCTAAAATGCTGCTTGCTTTTACGGCTGCTGCTGAGCAGAGAATAAGCTCTGACTCCAGGCACAGTTTATTGAATGGCAGCAGCTAATTTAAAACCTGTCACTGTATCTGTAGATATGCAGAGTAATTCTGGAAACTTCACTCAAAATAACATGGTGAATGGAGATTTCCACCAGAGTAATTGAAATCAGATTCTGGTCTGTGTATAGTGGACATGAATCACCTTTCACCTACTCCTATATAATTCACTGTAGCTCAGTGATTTCACTAAAGCCACTGCTGATTTATTCGAGCTGATAATTAATCCCTTAGATTTCTACAAATGATTTATCTTATGACAAAATATATAGAGGTTATTTGTGATGAGCTTTGAAGAAATAATTTCTCAGGTTCTCACTCTGCAGGTATCTGCACTGCTAGTGGAGCATTTGCATTTCCTTTTTTTTTACCATCAGCATAAAAATCATTTTAGAAGAAAAATGCTCGGGTAACTTAACTGCAGAATGCCAGAGGACAAATACAGAGAGGCTTAGAGTGAGCATGGGGAACAAAGAAACTGAATTGCTAGGCAGGGGTAGGTGGAATTCTCTTTGATTAAAGGATAATATTGTACACACATTCAGTCAAACTTTGAAAGCACTTAATTAGAGGCATAGTATGCGGCAGAAGAAGATAAGTATTATTATGTCCATTTGAAAATGGGGTATCTGAGATATAGGCAGCTGAAGTGGCTTGCCCAAGAACGCTGTGTCAACATGTGCAAAAACAGAATTCAGGAGTTCACAGTTCCTGTCTTTGACTTGCAGAATGCACTCAAAGGGGCCCCACAGTGTCACACAAGTTTCCAGTCAGCTATTAACATTTTAACCATGCTGTTGTTCAGACTGTCTTAGTGTGCAATGAGATAGCAGTGCCTGAAACCTGCTTTGCTCCTTGAAGTCCTCATGTACCTACTTCTTTCATAATAAAAACAAAGGTTAGCAGAACTGCATGATGAAAAAGATTCAGTATTTGAGAAGAAGAAAGGAGGTATTTAAACTATATCATGGAAGCTAAACAGATGATTTTGTAAAAATTTTTTTTGTTCTATTACAGTTACATTTAACAGAGAGACATCACAATGAAAATGACTTCTTGTTTACACCGTGAAGTCAAATTCTAAATGCTTTGATGAGGAAGAAGCAAACTGTATTTCAAACATTCTATAATCAAGTCAAGACACCAAATTTCCGAAGACATTCTGCAAAGGACTTGTTTTTGTCAGTATTCCACTGTCTCATTCACCTCCTTTACCATATTTTCCCTTTTTCTATTACTCAGTCATACCTACCTACTTAAAACTAATCACTGAAAGTACGTAATTAGATTTTCGTGATGCTCTTTCCTGACACAATTTTTGATTATTTGATTAAGGGTTCTTATTGGGCTCTTGAACTGAGGTGTTTGGTTTCATTAATCAAAAGATCTTGTGTAACTTGGGATATTTTTAAGCAGTTTAGTTTTTAAGTAATATGCAAAAAGCATTTTTATGATTCCTGACTTATGCAATGCTATATGATATGTAACATTTTTGTATTTGCAAGTTGGAGGTTTGTCAGATTTTGATGAAATGGTAAATTAAATTGGGATTGTTCCAAGTGATTTTTTCACATATGAAAACATATATGAGCTTGCAATTACTTCTTTTTTTCCCTGAAAAATTATTATTATTATGAAATTTTTTGTTTTGAACAGTACTGAGAGGCTACTGGAAGTTTTGTATCCCGAGTATTTGCCCTGAGCTATTTGTTTATGAATTACTCCTTCCTAACTGCATTTCTGTCTTGTTGGTTTCCTGCAGGAACAGCCATCCACTTTTTTTGTCAGTACAATCAGTGTGCACGTTAAAAAAATGAAGAGATGGACACCAGAATTATACAGCCACTTCTAAACTTGCATGAGTTTCATAGCTAAGGCTAGAAAAACAAACAAAAAAAACCCCAACAAAACCAGTCTCCCTCATGGGACAGAAATTTGAAGATTAAATAAAAATAATTCTATTAGATAAATTAAATACATGCTATGCATCAGGCATCCATCCATTCATCCAATTACCTCATTCTGTTCTCTGCTTTTTCCCATGAACCTCAGTAGCTCTGAAGATGCAGATCCTGATTTTGGTTGCTAGAGACTGGCAATAGCTCAGCAATCTGTTGTCCACTGCCTTTCAACTGCAACAGGTTCTTAAGGTGTTTGCTGAGAACAAATGAGAGCAAATTCATGTGTTTAAATTCAGATCATGCTTAAATGATTGAATACATCAGGGCCTACTTCCTGTGTTGGTGTAAGTGAAAGTAATTAGGCCTCATACAATGTGGTGCTGCATCAGCTATTGCTTCGATACTCAGTGCTTCAAAGTGCATCTAAGCTGATCTGTATTTTCTACTTTTTATTTTCTCCACCTGCAGTTTTAGTGATTTTCTTTAATATGGATTGACTTCAGTAATCTAATATGCATCTGTGAAAGGATATGTGAACCCTTCACCACTAAATATTAAGAGTAAAGGAGGTCTGCATTTGATAAACCAAAGACATTTCTCTGAAGGTTAAATATCTTATTATCTCAAAACAAATTGCTTTGTCATAACACATAACTTTGCATTTGCAGTCTCCCTGCACATCTTGTATTAACAGTAAAACTATCTTTGTAGTTATTTTAGTGCACGTAATTTCATGTAATTTATACTCATGGGGCTGAATTTGCGTAATTAGGAAAACTTACTCCTGCATGTAACTTGGGCTGTGGTTTCATAGTTGGACTTATGCCAATCTAAGTGTAGGCTACCCTTTTCCCCCTTTCTCCATTGCTGCATGATTTCACCACTTCCTTTGTGACAGTAACAGATCAGCTGATTCAGCTGAAAATTAACCGGAAGACAAAGAACAGAAGGGCCCTTTTTTCAGACAGATTTGCTCCCTGTCTGGCTCAGTGTACAACCCCTAAGAGCTACTGCTGGCATGAGTGGAGATGGAAGGTCTTATGGTAAGGACATGGTTGAAAGAAAGATGGGACTGCCTCCTTTGACAGCAACTCAGTTTAAAGCAATTTGTGAAACTATGGACTGATACCACTACATGAATCAATGCTGGATGCAGTCCATGAAACTATATTCATTTATATAACGTCAGTGCATGGGCTGTGAGCTCACAGCGTTGGAGGAGAAAGACTCCAGGAAAACAACACCCAGCTCTAACAGAATAGTAAATGACTACAGCAGTCCCATCAGAGAGCAGAAATCAGAGGGGTTTTTTTACCTTACTGATATTACCATAGAAGGCTTTTTTCCCCTCACATGCTGATTTTGCACAAAACCATTTAAAGTAAGCATAGCAGTGAAAATGCTGTTAAACTGACAGTATCATTTGTGCAATAAGAAAAGACTTTCATTTGAACTACGGTGCAAATGCTGTAACATCATACACAACAGGAAGCCAATGATAGATTAAAGTTAGGAGGAGGTCAGTATTCTTTACCACAGAAGATGAAACTTGGTGTAAGCACTAATGGTCCAGAACACAGTACACAGAATGTCGTAGACCAAAAATGGAAGGGAAAAGGGCAGATCTGTTTTTCTTGCAGTTCTTCTTACCAACTAAATTGCATAGAGAATAGCAAAAAAATGTCAGTTACAGCCCCTTTTTTTTCAGAAGTTCAATATTCTTGAGAAATCTTCACTTTGGCCAAAACTTTGCGTGAACATGTCCAAAAGTAAAAAATCTGGATTTTTTTTTGAGAATACTTGACTAGAGTAGACATGAGAAAAATTATCCTTCCTTTACAAACTAAAGAAAAATATTGCCATGTAGACTCAGCTCTATAAAATCGTAGAATCAGAGAATGGTTTGGGTTGGAAGTGACTTTTAAGATCATCTCATTCCAACACCTCTGCTATAATCAGGGACACCTCCCTCTAGACCAGGCTTCTCGCAGCCCCATCCAGCCTGGCCTTGAAGGCCTCCAGGGAGGGGGCATCCACAACCTCACTGGGCAACCCGTCCCAGTGCCTCAGCAGCCTCACAGTAAAGAATTTCTTTTTATGCTGGAATTGGTTTTCAGGAAAATTAAAAAAGGGTAGAGAGAGAGAGAGAGAGGGAGAGAGATTACTTTGAAATGGATACAGGTAATGTGCTACACAATACTTCTATTTGTTTTTTTTAAAGTTGATAAAGTTTTTACCAAAGTCTGAAGTGTTTGTCCTTAGATATGCATGGGATTTGACTTTTGTAGCTCTTAGTTGCACTTTGGTGTTAGGTGACAGTAAAGTATGAAGAACTAAACACTATTTCCTTTCTTTCTCTGAGGATATTGACTTGAACTAGGTTTTGCAGGCTTTTTTGCACTTTTACACCACTAATGAAATCCATGATGTCTTGCTACATAAATAGTTCACAGGTCCACAAAATTGTGGACCTCCACAATTCAGGCTTTTCTGACAGTTCAGACAGCAATCCCAAGCCCTGATAGACCCTGGAGAAGGAGGGAAAACACCCTTTTTGCTTGCTTTCTTCCAGGCATAAAGAGCTTCTTAAGGTGTAAGTCTTTCTCTTCTGAATGGCTGGTGCTTTATGGATGACTTACGACAAAGCTCTAATTGTTCGAAATAAAACAGGAGGCATTACTTCAGTTTCAAATTAAGCATGCTTCCTATTAACATCAGATTAGAAGAGTTTATATCTTCTTCTATGCCAGTGCAATGTATTGCTGCTGCGTTTCTGGAAAGACAGTTTCCTTAAACTGGTAGATGGGAATTTAAGTAATGAAGTACAGGATGAAACTACAGCACTGAAATGTAGTTTATTTAAAAGAAAACCAAAAGAGCCAACACGAAGAAGAGATGATATCCAAGAAGGATGAGCAGTGAAAAGTTTTGCAGTGACAACAGCAAGGAAAAAGTCATTTTGCACTTTATAAACTAAACCAAGAGGAGACAGAAATAAATGGTCCCACACTCCCAATTTCTCCCCACATACTTGCTTCAGTTTTCTCAGTATCTATTTCTTCTGTTCCAGTAGCATTTAGTCTCATCAAGTATTTGGGAAACACAGGAAGGATAAAGAAACTGAAGGTTAAATAAAATAAGTGTGACTAGAGAGAGCTCGCTAGAACTTCTGATGTGTTACATGTTAATTCTGGTCCAGTAGGCATAAGGCAGAAGAGGTGAAACCAGAATAAGGCTCCTTTTGTCTAAATGAAGATTCTTCTAAAGAATACCTAACAGAAATCAAGAATAAATGAATACAGTAATGAGCAAAGAGAGGAAGCCTTTCCTGCTGAGAGGAAAGGAAAGAATTCTTCTTAAATATGAATAAAGAGACAAGGAAATGTCTTCAAATGGGTTTATGAAAATCAAGATGTCCACATACATGAGTAAAATCTGTACTGTAATGGTAAAAGCCAGGGACATTTTTTGATGATTCTGTAAGTTCCTTGTGTGAAATTAAGGGATATGAAGATCAGCTGAAAGGTCAGAATGTCATTTAACAGTTTAATTCCCAGTGCTGCTGATAGCTCTACTTATGGCCGAGTTCATCCCATTTGTAAGAAAAATCAGGGCTGAGACGCAGGCGTGGTTTTCAGAGGAGGAACTGTGGAAGTCCTACTAGGCTGCCAACGTTACTGAACTCCTTTCAGTATAAGGCATTCTGACCGAACTTTGTTATATTGTAACCAAATTCTTCTGTAGCATAGTATTGTTTCATTCTTAGTTACTTGAATACGAAGTTTCTGTGAACAATATTTAAATAGTTACAGTGTTCTCTACATGAAAAGGAAAATAACAATGCAAAACAGCTTTTCCATGCCCAAGACAGAATGTGTAACAAGTCAGCTTAGATATGTGCAAATCAAGCTAGTGCTTGCATGGCGAACGAAGTCTCATTATCACCTCTCAGACTGGAAAGCTTGCAAGTGAGATTATTCAGCCCCGAGTCTTCCACCTCTCAGCCACACCAGGGTCTGGGAATGGCTCTATTTCGTTTATGTCTTTCCTCTCAGTTACATTTCTCACTGCAGTCAAAAGCAGTGATTGGCAAAAATATTTTCCCCATCTGCTCTCTCAAATTGGCTTTTTTTGTTTGTTTGTTTGTAATGTTTCCATATATTATAGTAATTGTAGACTTCTCTGATTTAGACATGGTTTGAAGGACTTTGAAAGGAATATAGTCTCAAATTTTGAAGCCTAAGTATAAGCTTCCTTGAACGACTGGCTTTAGTGCTGCTACACACAAGAGGTGTATGCTAATGTCAGCCACTGGGAGCAGTGAGTATTAGGTGCAGGTAAAATAGGTCACACTCATGAATATATTCATATCTGGATTTGTGAACAATTAGATTTAAGATCTGGTCTTCAGATTCTATTGTGTCTCTGGTTGTCTAAAACCTGTTAGGTTCCAACCTATTTGCAAAATAATGCAAATTAAATCAAATATTTGCAACCTATTTAACAAATAATATATGCATATTTAACAAATAATATATGCATATTTAACAAATATATGCATATTATTTGTTATTATGTTGGTGAATGGAGCAGTTCATGACCGAATTGCCTTTACTTGCTTCTCTGTAGCACATGTCAAGATGCAATTTACAGTACTAAGTCACATGAGTCTCATATTCTACCTCATAGGTAGCAGATTACTGCTGATTTCAGAAAGGAGCCCCTACTGCCAGGACTACTAAAAACAAAACAACAACTAAGAAATCCTCTCTAATACATTTTTGATAAACGTGGAATTTTAACAAAAGTATTGCTGTGAGAAGTATCTGCTTTCTTTGGATGTGTTGCAGTTCTTTTGAAATGCTGAAAACAGGAGAAATGCAAATTTGGGAGTTTAGGCAATATGTTAGCTTTGCAAATTTTTTACAAGTATGAGAGAGACAGCTGAAAATCTGATCTGTCCTGTAGGCTTTAGAAGAAAAGCAATATTTAATTCTGATTGACTTAGAAATGTATAAATCTCACATAATCTACATAGTGCTATGTATTGCATTCTTTGTAAATTACTTCAGGGTAAAACAGCAAGGTAAAATATCAACACTCTGCAGAAATACAGATGTTAGCTTCATCGGTCTGACTTTAGTGCTGGAAGAGAAAGCATCATTGCATTGGTGAAGTGCAATATATGGAGTAATTACAGAATCAGCTGATCTAATTTGTCTGGCACAGCACTGTGTAAATACTGTGCAAATCTTGCTTCTTCTGTCAAATGATTTTACTTCTGTATCATGACACTGCCCGATGCTGCCGTTCAGCTATTTTGCCAGTGTCCTCTTCTCAATACAGATCCTACCTGCATAAGAAAGGAAGTTCAGAGCAAGACTCCTGGCAGGAAGTTAGTCAGAAAGATACAGAAGGTCTGGGATCTGGATTTGAAGGAAACTGGGATTGAGTGGGAGAGAATTCCTTTTAAACTTCATGATGAGGTTTCTTGCTAATACCACATGAATTCTCATACAGATACTCAATAATTTGTTTTAGTAATACTTCAGTTACCTCAGATGTAATGTTACCAAGCTCTGGGTCTATTGACTTTAGGGCATGTAATGTTGGACTAGAAAAAAATAAAATAAAATTGAAAGAGCTGAGACTGTGAATCATATGTGGAGTCCCCTGGGAGATCTACTGGTACATTACTGCACAGCAGAGAGAAAAGCTAGAAGCCAAGCAGAATGAACAGACTCAGTCCCTATGGAAATGTTTTTAAATGGCCAGCAAAAGTGAAAAGATCTGTAGGGAGTTTCTGCTAATGCCGCACTGGGAATTGAGCTTACTGAGCAGACCAGTGCTGTTTTTTCAAGAATATTCCTATCTGTGTTGCATCTTTCCTAGGGTGAAGTTTCCTTCCTAATGTAAAATATATAGCAGTATGCCAATGGGGGAAGTGCTGAGGTTAGGCCTGTCAATCAGTGAGGAGCACCTGGCCCCTGGGCAAAAATCCAGAGTAGCTTCTTGCCAAGGAAGTGGCTTACACAAACTGTGAACTGTGTCCACCTGTTAGGCATTGTATGCACTTGATTTATGTCTTGTGGTACAGACATATTTGCTACAACCAGCTCTTTACATCAGTTTAATGGTAATTCTTGTAATTGGCACTGAATTCACTTGCAAAAACATACATGCAGACACACGTATTTTTCCTCTCTTTTCTGTCTTCTGTTCTCACTGAAAGGCTTTATTTCCTTGTATGCCTCTAACCATGAGTACACACAATGCAATTAAATTAAGTACATAGCACTGTGCTATATTTAGAAGTAATGTTGAAGTAATCTATATTGCTTTTGCAGCATTTGCAGAGTGTATCTGACTTGACATTACAACTATATGTCTTGGGAGAGTATTACATTATATATAAATCACAGGACATGTGATGGAAAGCCCAGATTCATTTGGTGGTCAGGTAAAAGTGGCCCTCAGCAAAGGACTGTTCTATAGACTAAATATTTATTAAGTAATTGGGGACTTATTGGTGTGCAAAGGTGCTCCATCAGTACTATGTCAAACCATTAATCAAAACCACCCCTAGCCTTGTAAAGAGCAGAGCTCTTTACCACTGTTATCATGTTGGTGGCAATTTTCATTCACAGGCTGACTCCACGGCCCTGTTTTGACATTTTACATTTTACTTCAATGTAAAACAGAGGTACCATATGCACGTACGGATATGTGTGTGTCTGCCACATTCATAGTGCTGTTACTGGCAGTTTTGTTATCTACTTGGTAATTTTAAAGCTTGAGGCTGCATGTTATTGCTTCCCCTTTTGGAGACCATAAATGTTTATTTTTGATGAAGATTGAAGTGCTGTTTTCTCTGTCCTACTTGTTCTGAAGTTCCGTGTGTGTTAACTGTGGGAATCATAACATTGTCCTGTCTGTTGTGGTCATTTAAAAAAATAAATGTGTTTCCTGTTTTCTCATCAAAGTACAGAGAAGTTAGTAGAATGATGGAAAAAGTGTATGCGATCACTTTTTTATGGGATCTCTGGATGAGATCATTCTAATTCAGTCTCACTAGTCAGAGCTATTTTGAGTGACATCCTGGTTAGGAAAAAAAAGTAATTTCTAGGCTCAGCTTCACTTATCCTGTCCTTGACGATACGCCACTACTGCTTTAGGAAAGTAACTATGATTTGTGAGAGCACTTCTTTCAATTTGAAGTGGAATTGTGGCTTTTGAGATTGCAGAGAATATCTTCAAAACATGAATCCTTATGATCAGAAAGCTAGTAGAGATCATATCATTTTTAGATTGCATAAAATCTTGTGCTTCTTACATAATTTCATGTTCCGGGGAGCTGCATTCCTACTAAATGCTTGGAATTATCACTGTGTAAAAGGTACAGTGAAAAAGGTTGCCAGGTTTGCTCTCATCCTAGAAGGGTACCTTCATCCACTACAGTCATCTTCCCAGGACTTGTTGATTCAACCTCATGTTTGCACAGGAAACAAAAGCCTAGGATGTGTTTAATATTTGTATATCTTGCTAAACATTGATATGTATTACATTATTAGAATGGAAAAGAAACTGATTTCATTTTCTGTTTCCTGTATCTTTAAATGAAAAAACTTACCATCTGCTGATAGGAGCTGAAGTTTGTTTTACACGTAAATTCCACGTATTTGTCAGAAGAGAGGTCATATAAGAGACCTTATTTGCTCTTTGTTGCCTTCCTTAACCTGGAGTAAAAAACTCTGTAGACTGACACATCAGCATGGGCTTGTGGCAAATGGAGAACACATCCAAGCTTTTAAGGACTGAAACAGATAATACTGCATGTTGGGCATTCACACACAGGGATGAGCCATAATCAAAGTCATCCAAGAGATGTCATAGGTTGTAGATAAAATATGAACCTGATCTAAACCAGCCTAGCCAGTAATTTTTTTTTACATAAACCATTCCTACTCCCTGCCTCATTCCGAGCCCTATCCTTGGTTGGATGGCACTGCAGTGTGTGTTCTGTTCCAGCACAGCCTAGAAATTGTTGTATCAAGCTGAGGCAAACTCACATTACATGACAGCAGCCTCTTACTGCCTCAAAAAGCTGCTGTACTGTTAGTTCTGCTAGCTGGATGGCTCTCAGCATAAAGGAGACAAAATAGATTTGTGCAAATGCACATATAATCCCCAAAAGACTTCTGCTTTCTCAGCTTCTGAATGCAAGCAATAAAATTTCGGGGGATTTCATTGCTTGTGAAACCAGTGTGCACGTAGTTTTCTCACAATTGTGGATCTCCATCTCCTCAGACCTCGCAGTTCTGCAACACTGTGACCCAGCTTGTGATATCTCCATAGAGCAATGGTAGTGCACTCATCCCTTCTGAGGAGGTGAAAATCACTTTACTCAGGGACTTTCCCATCAGGTTGACCAACACTGAAGGGCAGAGTGCAATTAAGCTATTTACATCCAGATGACTTGGTTGTGTTTTGGCTTTGTTTGAATTAGCTGATGCAGAAAGGAAGTAGCTGTTCCACTTTTTTTCCTCTTTCTCCTTCTGCTTTTTTATTATTTTTAGTAAAATGTTACTTAACCATATGCCTGTATTAAACATATTTCTAAATTACCAGGACTATGTTTTAGTATGACAAGCATATGAAACCATTGCAAGCATTTGGAATTTCCTGTAAAGATAATGCATAAAACACAATCAAAACTTACTGATCTGAAAGAGGTTTGGACAGGATTCCACTCAAAGTGAAGTGTCTGTCTATTATTATCAGATCAAGTAACGCTTTATGTAAGAATCAATTGTTATAGTCTAGAAATGAAAAGATATATCGCTTCATATGCTAAGAATGAAGCAGTTCCTTTATCATGAAGGATTTTGTGCAGTTTACTGTAAGAAAGCAGCCATGTTATATTGGGAAATGATTTCATCTTTTATTACATTATAATTACAAGAAGAAACTTTTTGGTTACTTATTTAGATCCCGGTATGGATGACAGTGTCTTTTGTTTACATAGCTTCACTTTTTAATTTTTATTTTCCCTGAGTCACAATCTTTCTAATGTTCTCCAAGCAAGGTACCTGATGTTTGCTTCAGGTTTGGTTCTCCCATGCCATTTGGTCAGCGAGTGTGTCACAAGTACCCAGTGATGGTAAATGCTGGTGATTTACATGTGTGGCCTCCATAACTGTGTATGCCAATCAGATGCACAACCTTCTGAAAATCTGGTCTTTTTTTCATACATGCTGACATGAGTGTGACTGACAACAACTCAATTTAAATTAGTGAGTGGGTACAACTCATTGATCAATACTGAAGTTAAAGGGAATGCTGACTATGCTGACAGTCTGCAGAGAAAGAATAGGTGGGTTTAAGGAAATGTAGCTTTCCCTCTGGCCTCATTTGTTGCTCTGTGGTTTCCATGTCATGTAATGGGGGCAAGGTTGTGCTTCTCCTTTTGTTCTCTCTGTAATCAATATCCTAGGTGCAGCCACTGTTAACAGCGCTGTCCTAATTGCCCTGTGTGCAGTATGTCAGGCTGTGTTCTTTGAGTATCTCACTTTTCTCAATCCAGGAGACCCGAGACAGTTCAGGATTTTCTGACAATTTACCTCATTCCCTCCCTTGCCACTTGCTTTCACACTTTTTCATCACCATACATAAGCACAGACCTGCTAGAGATCCCTTGCTTAGTCAAAAAAACAGACAACGCTGTCAAAGGGCTTATAAGCACATTTAGCTGGGGCCCTCACGCATTTCAGTTCTGACAGGTTTTATAAACTTCTGCCAGCTTTCCTTGTCTCACTTTAGTGAGAACTGGGAATTCAGGTGACTATCTTCAGTGTCTCAGCTAGTGGGTGGGAAATTAAGCTGCCTTATCCAGATTGCATTTCTGTAGGATGGGCAACTGAATAGGCCTCACAAGGAAAGGGGAGACTTCTCTTCCACATGCTAACCTCAGTGTTTGTCCTTAACTAGATGGCAGCTTGAACCATAATAGCATGAATTAGCAGGAAGGAGATTATCTGGGACACATACCTGCACCTAGCTGAGGAAGTAGGTGTGGGTAGTATATGGAACTGTTCAAAGAAAATGAAAAATGTTAGCATTGAAATCATCACCGAGAGGAGCCACAGTTTACAGCAAGCTTCGATTCAGGCTCTGATTTTGCATATGTAATAATTAACATATCCTCTCTTACTGCCTTCTCATTTCAGTAGCATTGTTAGTGACATCACTAAAAAGAATTGAAAAATTCCAGGACAGGTGTTTAAAATGTCTGAACTCACGGTGGGAGGTAGGCTTCCAACTGAAACAGAACGTAACTGTTTCAACTGAACTGCCAGATTATTCCTAAGCAGTAGTCGTACAAATAGTTATGGAATGCCATTAGAAACATTTAAAATACAACCCAGCACATTAGCATGACAAATATATTAGTCATATGTGATTTAGCTATGAAAAGTGGCTTTTCTTATGACATCAGTGGAATATTGCTTTTGTTACCTCTTGGGTTTAGCAAGTAATTTACAGCTTGAATGACAATTCAATTGTGAGGAACAGACAGAAAGTAGACACTCTACTTATAGATCTTTAAAAAAATTTAAAAAGATTAGATTAACATTAGAGTAACACACACACAAAAAACCCCCTTCCTTGAAAATTTGAAGCTAGAGGGAAGAGAAGGATAATACGAATGAAATGAACTCTTTACCTCCAGGAGTTCACCAGATCTGCTGCTGAACTAAATATTAACTCATGGAACTGAAGTGAGCTAAATGCTAGCTATGAATTCAGACACGTGGATCAAGAAGGACTGGGTACACATCTGATGGAGGCAAATAAAAACACAATCTTCAGGTCTCTGGTTAGCTTGATGGACTAACTCATGTGCCTGTCTACTCACCCGTGTAGAAAGAATATCTACAGAGAAGTAGATAGATCTTCCTCTGGATGAGCTTCTGGGCATCTTCTGACCCAAGGCAGACAACACACTACTGTCTGTTATGTTCTCTATGATAATGGTCTCTTTCCACCTTTAGGACTCAAAATATCATCATGTTAGTTTATGTAACTGTAAATAATTTGCTTTTTAGCGATCAAAAAATGTCGGTTTTTTGTTTGTTTCTGTTTGCATGTTCGTGTACATGCCTTCTGAGCAGTACGGCTCGCAAACTGGGGAGCTGCCGTTATGAAACTGGACCTTTGGCGCCCTCAAGTGGAAAAAACTGGTTTGAACGGCGAGTAAGATCGGAAAAAACAGAAACCGACCCAATGAGAACACAACTTCAAAGGAAAATGACGGCGTGAATGGAAACTACGTGTCTTACTCAGCACGGGCTTCTAACTCCCTTTAAAAAAAAAAACAGGTTAGTAATTAATGCATACATGCTACTAACGATACTTTAAGTGCTACATCATCTAACCATTAGGATAAACTCAGATAGCATTTATAACCACCTAAATAATGGGTTTGATTTTTGAAGAGGTTAGTTATAACCTTAACTAACTTAACAGCGCAAGGTTAGTTGTAACCTTATGCTGACATCAGTCTGAGCTTTGAACAAAGGTCAGCAAGTCAGAAGGAATTATTAATGCATAGATGCTGCCTGGATTTTCCTCCCATAGGCTGCTCCCAAGTAGATGTGATTTTAGACAATCATTCAAATTCAAATTATATTTGTTTTTTACAAGTTTGAAGGCTTGGTTGCTCGCTCCACATATAATTCCATACCATTGTAGTTTTTTGTTTTGTTTTGGTTTTGCCTGTGATGCCTGAAGTATTGGGATTTATAAGTGAAGCGCATTAAGTGAAGTGTGCAGTCCCTATGGACTCTAGAGAATTAGGGCATGCTCTGAATTGTTGGCCTTTCTTGTTCTCATTTCATCCTCCTCAGTTCATTGTGTTTTTCAGTGTTACTTGCAAAGGTGCAGCCACTTCCCTCTCTGTCCCACTGGATTGTCTCTGTTGAAGCCTTCTGGTCACAAAGCTGGAGGGAAACCCTTTGTTAGCTGTGTCAATACCTTTTTTTTTTTTTTTTTCCCCAGTGAAATGCATACTGCTCCTAATATGAATATTGAAAAGGAGTTCTGAATGTTTTGTGCAAGTAAGATGTGTGGCCTCTGAATAGCAGCCACAAGGCTGGCTGCGGCCTCCCATTTACATGGTTGCCTCACAAAGCCTGGTCATAGATTATTTACAGACATATTACACTTAGTCTGCCTGCCTATATGAAGTAACTGTGTGATCTGCACCACATTGTCCAGGTGAGTTGGGGATCAGTCCTGTTGACTTGTGGCAGCTTGAATTGTTCTGAAAGAAGACATAAAGAGATCCATGAAATACAAATTAGAGATACCCAAGGATTCCAATTAGATGAAGTAAAGCCATCTAGATATGTAAGCAAGGAGTGTTTTCTTTGACAGCAAGTGATCCTTCAAACAGGCAGAGTTGAGACTGAAGATCTGAGTCTTATGAAGACCAATGTAGAATGCAGTGTTTACTATTATTATTATTATTATTATTATTATTGTTTACTTTTTGCAGTAGCAGTCTGGCTGTGAACTCATTAGCCTTAAATTTCTGACTCCCCAACA
This sequence comes from Alectoris magna, assembly GCA_030625065.1. Taxonomy (NCBI): domain Eukaryota; kingdom Metazoa; phylum Chordata; class Aves; order Galliformes; family Phasianidae; genus Alectoris; species Alectoris magna. The sequence goes on along the minus strand of CM060576.1, from coordinate 7,625,351 downwards.
AGGTCCCACACAGAAATGTCCCATCCTTCTACACCTGTAGTTCTTCTATTAGGTTAGCGTGGAAAATGCCTTGTAGGAATAACTTGCATACAGTTGAGAGTGCCCAGAGTCTAGCCCATTAAAATCAGAGGTACACATCCAATGTAATCTTTTTGGCAAGGGAACAATGGGAAAAGATTCATACCCTACCAAATGCTGCATCCACCCTGTTGAACTGTGATTTCTAAAGGAATGATTCTCCACCTCTCCCACATTTTTCCTTATATACTCAGTCTTTGATCTAGTTCACTTACTGGTTTAGTACAAACTGGTGAGAAAACAGAACAGATTGAAGAGAAATCAAGCAGAAAGAGTGGGTTCCATAAACATACAGTACGCAATATGCAAATCCTTTGTACTCTCCTGGGACAAGTCCTTAGGATTCGCTAGGGACAAAAAGATATCTTAAGTCTTTAAAGCCTATTTCTAGAAAAGAAACATGCAAACCTGTTTCAGATACCTAAATTTTCTATATAGTCCTATTTACAGCACATGGCATCCAGTGGAGAGTGACAAATATATATATTTATCAGATTATCCTGCACGTGTCAAACAGTTTCCTGAAAGGTGTTCCATTTGGCATGGGTAACTGACTGTCTTCTATGGTTTAAAATCACGACGATGTTGGTGCTATGCATAATAGGAATTGCTAAAAGGGTGCAAGTCACCAAACTAATCAGGACTTGCTGGTTTGTAACAGTAACAATCTAATCTTAGGACTAAACTCAGTTTAGGACTAAACTCAGCTGTACCTCACAAGTTCAGGTCTAACTTTAACACTGACACAAACTATGCAGAAAACTTTGACCAAGAAGTCTCTCTTCATCTTCCAGCTCCTGCACTAAACCCAGTTTCCTGGACACTTAAGAGATCACCTTACTGATATTTAAACTAAAGTACATCTTTCTTGTTGATAGCTCTAAGCAAGTAGTCCTCCTTCTCCCCAAAACTAAGATTACTTTTCCAAACATCTCTTATTTCACCTCAGCAAATGAAAGACTGATCTTAGCTCATCTTCCCTAGCAAATCTGTTACCTAACCCTAATCCAAGGTATGAGTCTAATTGCATTGTTAGCTCTCAGCTAGTAATCTGCAGCAGCCATAAACACAATTGTTCATCAGTGACTGATGGCATCAAGAGTAAATGCCAGTAAATGTCTGCTTTTTGAATACCTTTCTGAACAATTACTTGCATACTCAGGAGAGTCAGAATACTACCCCTAACAATGATCTCAGTCCTAACATTTACTGTTATGCTAATCTTAAGGAGAAAATCTATCTCCAACCCCCTCTAAAACTCAACACAGTCTGCATTATCCCATTAGATTCTACTGTAAACGGAATGTAGCCACTTCTTTTGGACTCACGCCCAAATTTAATTTACCTCTGATGGTGAGTCCACATTCTACCTTGATTTTAATGCTACATTAAGGTCTTTACCATCTCCAAACACTGACATAGTTAGTGAGCTTGATGGTATGAGTGCTACTGTGAACCTGGAGACCATATATAAACCTTAGCCTAACATACCTTAGGGAGTTATATATAACCCAAACCTCAACCTTCTTCCTAACCCTACAGCTATTCCTGATTCTCCTGTTAACTTAGGTAAGAAACCACTTTCAGTATTACAAACATATGTTTGTAGCCCCTGATGATACCTGTCCTAATTAATGCAAATTTGTCTACATAAAATAGACCTAGCAACAGCCCCAGTGAGTTTCAAACCTAACAGTTGAAAATTCTAATCCTAATCATAGCAGTGATTCTCTTGCAAATCGTAAGAGGACTTGAAAGTCATCTGAAAACTAAATAGACCCCAACTCTCTCCCAGTATGTGCATGCATTTCTCAGTGCAGTCCCATACAGCTAGCGGTTTTTAACCTCAGTGAGCCTCAAACTTGAGCCTACATATAACTCAATCTTTAAATAGCAGATCTAGCATTCACCAGCTTTATGTACTTCACATGCCACAGTCAAAGAACTCATTGCAACTGAAACTTAGTATTCACTCTTGTCTCTTCAATCCATTATCGAAAAGCTAGCCCATATCAATTTCGCTTCTCTGACAAAAACTGATCTTATCCCACAGTACGGGTCCTGAAATCAGAACTGATACTTTGGCTGACAATAAATGAAGAGCTTCTGCTAGTTAATTAATTATTTAATTGGTTCCGCAAATGCTGCTGACAGTAATTATAGCTTTTTTGTGTGTCAATAACTAAGTCAGCATCCCTCAGAAAAGATTCAGGGCCTTTCACTTATGTCACTTCTGCATCACTGTAATTTCACTGAAAAGAGCAGAATTACCCTTGATTTAAACTAATGTAAGTGAAGGAAGGATCAGCCAGCAGCAGCAAATGTGGGTAGTTCTTAGGGCACTCTTTTTGCAGTCACTTTTCTGCTTGTAAATGTATTTTAAAATTATCAATTTAAAAAGAGAATCGTAGGATACTAGCATGTGGTTGTGTATCAGCACAGTTCAACAAACATTAGAACTCTACACAGCATTAAGCAGAATCCTGAGTAAGATACACAGCTAGCTTCAGCCAAGGGAAACAGATGAATATGGTAGAACTACAGTAATTCGACCTCTGGGATATCAATTTAATGCTGCTGGCCTGGAAATAAGCTATCCTGACATACACTGCTTCTCAAATAAACCTTTTCCTCCTTGCATGACATTGTGCCATCAGCACTATTTACTGCCAGTTGATGGACAGTTATCGGTATCCTTGCACTTGGAGTGCACTAAACATGCTGCAGCACCTCAAGTTACTGTGATTGAAGTATATTTTGAACTTCTGGTAGAAGTCATTGACTAAAGGCACAGATTTTGTGAGCTGCTGGCAATTCCTGAAGCCACTGGATCAGCCTGAAAAACTGAAACTGAAAGTAATGGGTAAAAGCCCTTTAGTTAATTTCTATGGGTGACTGTGGGCTTATTTGTCATTCCCAAAGCCCATCTCCATTTTAGACTGATTCACTTATCTGAGAAAGATAAATCCATATATTTTCATTTTGTTTCCTCATTGGTGTTACACTCAATGTCATCCTCCAAGACTCCTTTGGTTTGGGGATATTAAAATATTTCTGGGTGGGTTTCCCAATGAAAAAGAAGGTACATGACTCTTTTCCAACTCCTGTGCCATGCAACAAGCCAAATGCCATAGGTGGAGTATCTTTTTCTTCATAAATTTTATACATTTACTGGTGTTGTTGCTGCCTACTCACCCAAATTCTAGGAGTTTAAAGTATAAAAAGGTCCAACTCTGCAAGAATATAGGTAATTGTAACAGTATTTAGCACAACTGAGAAGGAAAGCCCCCACTTTTTGAATAACTAACCCTTATCTCCTGGGCTCTCTGCTCCTTTACTAATTCTAATAACTTCACATTTTGTCATGTTATGGTAAAACTGGTAGCTTTTCAAGAGACAGCACTTACTTGCCCTACCATTGCTACTTAAAATAACAAACTATGGAAACTATAACACTCTCTGTCACCTTCCTTATATGACTATTTTTCATCGTAGTGTGACTACTGATTAACTTTCATCATCCAAATACTCCTTTCTAACTTGGCCCCAATGCAAGGCCATCATGTTCTCCAAGGCATATTCTATAGTGGGACTGCAGATTTCAGCACTGAAATGAAGATACTCTTGAGTCCAAGCACAAGCAGTTTGTCTTTTGACTTCTGAGCTCTCATTGTCAGTACTTGATTCTGTGACAGGTGTTCCTGTTCCTTCTTTTTTTGTGTCTTTTCCATCTTTCCTTTTCTAATAGACAGACATTATTAAACCTTTTGTTATTTTGGATGTGCTGAATTAAATGAGACAGAAGAAATTCAAAATTTCAAAAATTGTTCCTTTCCTTTCCTCTCCTCTCCTCTCCTCTCCTCTCCTCTCCTCTCCTCTCCTCTCCTCTCCTCTCCTCTCCTCTCCTCTCCTCTCCTCTCCTCTCCTCTCCTCTCCTCTCCTCTCCTCTCCTCTCCTCTCCTCTCCTCTCCTCTCCTCTCCTCTCCTCTCCTCTCCTCTCCTCTCCTCTCCTTTCCTTTCCTTTCCTTTCCTTTCCCTTTTTTTTCTTTGTTCAGCAGTGAGGCTCTTAAGGTTCATATTGAATTTTTTACCCTTCAGAACATAGCAAATTAAATTAGATGTTGCCTGGTCATTAAGATAGTCAGTGAGATATCCTGTGAAGAGGATTTGAAAGCTTGTAATATAGCAGAGCTATAGTGGAGCTGAGAGTAGGAACTAAAGGAGGCAGCTGAGTCATGAGATGCACAGCAAGCCACCTTCCTAATTCCTTCCCACAGACAAACTGAATCGGCATTTACCTGAAAAGCACATTTCTCAGGCTTGTCTTTTCAGAGCAAGGTTTGAAATCTGCAGTTAGACCCCATGATTCTATCTGTATTTTATTCTTTAATGCAGATGAATTTATCTACCTGGCATGCAAACTGTAGTCACTTGACACCCAAAGTGATATACTTGGAAATGGCACAATTAAGGGATCACAGACATACTAGGATGTACAGATGGGGCTTAAAACTTCAAGACATTTACAAGCCTAAAGGATATTTTGCAATATCTCACAAAATTGAAAAACTGAAAAAATTAGACCACACTTTGAATAATAAATAGCAAACGCAAACAATGATTACATAGTTTATTCTATTTAAAAATTATATCATGGTGAATCCTGCTAGGAAAACACCAGGAAAAAATAGGGGGAATCTCACAACTCCGACATTGGCCGCATTTTTCCTAAACAATTAATGGAGTTAGTTCTACTAAAGAAGCTCAAGGTAGGTAGTTTCACTGTGTTGCACAACAAAATTAATACACGGAGTATCAGCAAGAAGCATAAGGATGAAATCTACTCTTGTTGTAAAATCAATGATGTTACTGAGCCTACAAGAAAAGTGAAATCAGCACACCCGTATAGTAACAGGAATCAATATATTTTGTGTAACAGACCAGGAATACTAACAAAATATGGGAACAATGAGACATTCAGTAGAAAACAAAATCCAAACGATAGCCATGATTTGAAAATATCTTCATTTTTAAAAAAGAATTTGATTCTCCTATCTCTATGTTATTTCTCTCAGCTTTTCTGATATTTCCATCACCACGGTACAGAGGCTTTCCATTTTCTAATGGATAGCAGTTAACACCTAGATCAGATATTAGGAAGAATTTCCCAACTGGGTAATCAGTGACATACCAGAGAAAACAAAGTGAAATGCTGTTGAATCTCTTTTATTGGAGCATTTCAAGAAGACATAGTGTTCCGCCGTTGTGTTTGGAGATGTACTAAAGGACCTACTGAAGTCCTTCCCAGCCCTGCATTTCAGTGATTCTGACTCGGAATAGTGATCCATTCTAAACTTATTTTAATCAATGTAGAGAAAAGTTCAAGTCAGTTGCCCAATGACAGTTTCAGCTGACACGAGGACTTTACCCTTCCAACACTGTGCCACATTTATTACACGGTACATTCACTGATACTAGAGGAGGCTGAACATATTATTATTGGAAAGAGAACTGATATAGCCAGCAGGGCTCCGAGGCAGTTCCATCCCAGCTATCTGTGATTCAGTGATGAGCCATGAATTTGCACTCATATCACAGCCACGCCAGAACGGCTAATTTCCTAGGAAAACCCGTATCTTTAGATAGTAACCTTAAAAATTGTTTACATGTGGAGGTACTTCCCCCCAGTTCTAGCCTGTTCTCATTCTAATATCTGATTTCCCATGCTCTAACTCATACCACTCATCCAAGTGGAGTCCTCAGCTCCATGCAAGTCCACATAAACTTCTGACAGCAGAGGTGATCTCACAGCACGTGCCCAACATCCATGTGAAACGGAATCATGGAATCATAGAATGGCTTGGGTTGGAAGGGACCTCAAGGAACCTCAAGCTCCAACCCCCCTGGCGCAGGCAGGGCCGCCAACCACCGTATCTAATACTAGACCAGGCTGCCCAGGGCCCCATCCAACCTGGCCTTGAACACCTCCAGGGACATGGGCGGAAATAATGCTGATGTTTTGAACAGGTGCTTGTGTTTGGACTCTTTGTTAATGTTTCTTAGGTTAAAAACTGCACACCTTGAGAACTTGGCACAGAGGGTCTATTAATGACTTTCAAAGGGTAAGAATCCCAGTGATCGGGAAATAAGGAAATACATCTACAGTACAGGCAACCTAATGTGCCCATGATCTTAGACACTGCCGTCTTAATTAGGTTAAGCCCTTTGAGGAATGATGTATCAGCCTGCGATGGCTGCAAGTTGCTGAAGGAAGGTGTTGAATGAGAGAATTTTCAGATTATTTCCATGGGTAAACACAATGCCTTTCAGGTTGGTTTTGGGTGTTCAGCATCTGGCCACGGGTCAATGGGTAAAGGGAAGAGAAACAGCTGGACATAAGAAGAAACAATTGGCCATGAAGGCTGAATTTCTGGAACTCGAAATTCAATTTTTACCGATTCTTCGAATCAACGATAACCGGACCGTAGCCACGAACCGAACCGAACCGAACCGAACCGAACCGAACCGAACCGAACCGAACCGCCCCGCCCCTCCCCGCCCGCTGCCGCCGCCAGCGCCGCGCAGGGGTCGGAGGCCGCCGCGGAAAGGCGGGGAGTCGGCCCGAGTCACGTGACGGTGCCAACATGGCCGCGCCGTGGCAGCGGAGCTGTGGCGGCTGCTGAAGGAGGCGCGGTTCTTCCGGGTGATGGGCTTTGAGCGCTCCCTGCCCCGCCATGCAGCCCCCGGCCCGCGAGCAGGACGCCCGCACGAAGAGCATGTTCGTGTCGCGGGCCCTGGAGAAGATCTTAGCGGAGAAGGAGGTGAAGCGGCCCCCGCACGGGCAGCTGCGGAGAGCCTGCCAGGTGGCGCTGGGTGAGTCCGGCCGGGCCGACCCGCTGGGCTGGGAGCCGCCGGCCTGCGCGGCGCTGTGTGCCGGACCCGGAGCGGGACAGCGCCCGGGGCTGGGGGCGGTGTCACACCGGGGGTGCCGCAGCGGGGTCTGTGGGCCGAGACCCGGGAGGCCCGGGAAGGGAGGGAAGATGAGGGAAGCGCTCCTTAGGTGCGGAGCGACAGTCCAGGCTGCTGCCTGCTATGCTCGCTTCTGGCCTCTGTATGGATCAGAGGGGTTTGGGTATACCACTCTAGGATTACTTTCGAGAAAATTAGTGACAAGCTTTTCAAATAGGAAACGAGCTGTGTGGGGACGGTTGTGTCCAGACCCCCCTGATCTCATGGGCTCTGATACTTTTCCTCCAGCTTGTGTCTGGGCTGGCAGAAACTGTGGTACAACCCAGGACAGGCTGTGGTGTCCTGCAGAACTGAAGCACGTCTTCTGAACTTGGCAGTCTGGTTCTAAAATCTGCAGCTACAAATCCATCCTTTTGTAATGTAGCTGTATCTGCTAAAGTTCTGAAAGCATGTGGTATGTTGCAGAGGGGAAACACTAGGTGAAGCAGTGCGGATCTCACAGGTGCGGTTCTTGTTGGCCTTTCTTATTTTATGGAGGTGACATCTCTTGTGGTACGGATTGCTTTTTCCTTTCAGTGTGTTTTTGCAGAAAACTGACTGTTGAGCGGAGCGTGTAAGTAAGCTGAGCAGATGCAAGCCTCGTCAAATGTACTGTAGAAGCAAGCTTGAAAAATTGTCATTCTAATTTTCCTACTTGCAGTTCTTACCCTGAAGAAATCTGTAGCTGCTAACTGTAATGATGGTATATCCAGAGAAAGGTAGAAATGTGAGGCTGCTTATTATTATTTGAAACAAACATTGCAAGCAATTGAAATGACTTTCCCTACTTACCTTCCCTTTCTGACCTTCAGTATCCACCCAAACCTTTTACTTGTCTAGGAAACTGTTTTTCTGCAATGTAAATCCATTTAGAGGGTAATGAAGGGAACTTTCCTTAAAGATTGCTAGCGTAGGTCTTTGTTTAGTATCACATCTAAGATTGTGATATTGGGAGGATGCAGTAGTCACCTATTAGCATTTGCCTTTTGGATTATAACTGTTTGACCTTTGGGTATTAAGTACGGTGCATTTGAGGTCTGTTAATTCTTTGAAGATGGATGTCCGTTTTTCTATTCCTGCTGGAAGAAAAAAAAAGTCCATGTACTTCATTGGACTAACGCAGGGGTTAGCAAGAGTAGATAACCTTCTGTTGGTCAACTTGCCTGCCCTAGCGGTGCTTTGATTACTGTACTAAAGGATTTTTATATTTGGTAAATGTTGCCTCATCTTAAGTTGACAACATGAATACAGTTCTTATTTGTGTTAAATTCTTCAAATTTTTATATGGAGTAAGCTCCTTTTTCCTCAAATCAGATTTACTTAAGCTTAATTAAACTTAAGTAAACTTATCAAATAAAACTGCGAGCTTAATTTTAAAACTGTTAGCTTAGTTATCAAGCCTTGTGCTGTAGTAAATGTGGTAGGGAGTGCAGGTAGGATGTTACTTACAGAAATCAGACCAGACTTCTTAATTTACACAAACTGTTATTCAAGAAAGAAGCTTCAATACTTCCGGTAATAATAAAATCCACTTAGCCTCTGATAATGAAATCTGAGTACAAATAACTTTACGTTTCTCTCAGATTGGATTCACTTTAGGCACCTGCTCACTGTGTCAGCTGTTGTTCTTTCCCCACTACCCCATGTCATATTTAAAGTAATCCCTTTCTAGCTCTCACTACATTTACTGTGCTGCCTTATGTGTACAATATTTTCTTTAATGGAGCATTGCCGTATTATACCTTTTGTAAGCTGTTAAGCATGGACATGATTCCTAAGTAAATTCTTATTCTAAATAGGGAAGAACTGGTGCATTCTGGAGCTATCTAATTAAATTAGCCTGCAACTATTTCTACAGTTTGCTGTAATGTTACCAAAGTACTGTTTATGTTAATTATACCTGCCTTAAATTTCTGCTTGGTGAGACGGAGGAATGCATTTCCAGCTGTGGGAATGATGGTCCTGTTTTCATCTACATTATAAAAGTGCTTCACTGCTGAGAAATTACCGCTGACAGTTGTTGTCATTCTTATATAGGGAATTCTAGGTGGTGGTTAACTTTAAACAATTGTTGTAGTTTTCTTCTGTTTCCAATAATAATTTTTTTCTTACTGAACCAGTAGTTTACAGTTCTGGACTGCAAAATATCTTTGTGACTGTATGGCAATGAGAAGTACCATAGGCTCAAATAGGTTATAAACATGAGAAGGGTGAAAGGAGTGCTTATTTACTCCTGAACTGTACAGGGCTTGTTAGCTTGCACTGTTGGCCCAAAGCAGTGACAGATGTGTCCTTGAAACTGGGATTGGTAACAAAACCCGTTCTCAGTTGTTTTTTTCTTATTTTTTTTTTCTCTCTCCACTTCCCCCCATAAAGCATACAGAGTAAATGTTGAGTAAGCAGAGTTTGAATGGATTCCTTCATGCAGTCTCTTGCCTCATCAGTAGGTGTAATAGTTGTATCCTGTATCCTTAGTGCCAGTAAATCCCAAGAGAGGTGGGGAGAAACGAACTTCTCAACAGAGGAACTGTTCTGCTCTGCTCTAGAATATGGTATTTTTATTTTATTTTATTTTTTTTAAGAAAACTGGTTTTCAACAGCCAGCCAGCATATAAATAGTTGCCTAATAAGCACTTCTGTGGAGCTATGGGTGTACGTGATTCTTAGTAAGCACAGTGAAACAGTCTGTATCCTGACAGGTTTACAGTGGAATGCGGCGCATATCATATCGCAGCAGTTCATGTGGGTGAAATGCTAATTGTTTCCCTGGGTCTCTCAAACTATTTGTATTACCCCATTAGGACTGTTTTTAACAACATGCTATGCAGCCAGCCTGGTTCGGTGACCTTTTTGCCTAGGCACTTCTGTGTATGTTCTTGGAGCTTTGCACACAACAGGATGTGTTTAGTTAGTTTGTTATTAAGCTTAAAAAAAAAAAAGATCTCTTAATCCACGCCTTCACTTAGGAATCTGTGTGCGTTTAAGTCATCTCTTGGTATAAACGATGGATGTCTAGAGAGAGTTTGTTGGTTTAGTAAAACCTCTTGGCTATCTGTGAACCTCTAGCTCAGAGAGTACTGGGTTGAAGCAAGAAGATCTTGTTTCATTGTGCAGCCTCTAAAGGATTTTCTGTAGTTGACCAGAATCAATTTGTTGGGTTGTTGCTGTAGCTGTTTTAAATCTAAGGCAACCTGGAATTAGGCAATGCAGTGGACTTCACACAAAATGGAATGGAATAAAAAGCAGTTTGGACTGTTCCATGTTTGCATTGGCATTGCTCTCCGCAGTTCTGAGCTGCTATGGAAGGACATTGCTCTTGTCCTTGTGGGGAGGCAAGTGACGCCATTCACTGCCCAGGACCTGGTTTGCTTCCACTGTGATGAACTTGACTGTTAAGATAGTTTCCTGCCTGCAGTTAGTTGTATCCTGTGTCCTTTGTTTTAATACATAGTGTTCAATATTAACAAACCACCCATCTGTTACTGGAGTTCCTTTCTGCCTGTGCCTGGTGTTGCTTTCATTATGGCAAGAAGCTCTGGAAGAGAAGGCTGCAGAGCCTTGCTCGTTACTCCTGTTGTGCTGGCTGGAGGAATGCTGGAAGGCTGTGCTGAGTGGGCAGCACTTACACGGTGTGGAGTCAGAGGAGCTTCTGATTGAGTGGATGGATGCATGCCGGTGCCTTCTGGCTTTGAAAGCAGTAGGCGGCTCTGAGAGCAGAACCACCAGGTGAGGGTCAGCCTTGTCCTGCAGTAGCCATAAGCCGACCTGTACTCAGACTGTGCTGGAGCTGTGGAAGTGACTTGGCTGTGCCCTTACTCCCATGTGGGATGGAAGTGTGCCGCGCTTGCTGGAAGCTGGCTGTGCCTGGTCTGCCTTGGTGGCTCTCGGCATAACAGAATTCAGTTAGGCAACAGTTTGTGTTTCGTTCACTTTTGGTGGTCAGACCACCAAATGAGCACTGGAAACGTGGATGTTTCCAAACGGTCTTGATGCAATCAGCAGCAGGAGCATGCCTCTAACTTGTTTTCCTTGTCTGACTTATTCTTTTTTGCCAGCGTTTTTTATTGAAATATTGTTGCGATGCAGACATTTTTAAGCTGCTTTGGAAAATCCTTCATATAAAAAGAATGGTGTGGGATTTTTTTAAAATTTGCTTCCTGTGTTTGTTTCTTAAATATATGGAGGGTTTTGGAAGATGAAATTATCATTGCTGTGATATGGAACACAGCTCTTCTTTTTTCTTAAGGAAAGATTTAATATAAATGTCAGTGAAGGTATTACAATATATAAAAAAATATTAAGATGGGTCTAGGTTATACTTTCTTATGGCTAAAATCTTCCTGAAATTTACATTTAAAACTTTTTCAGCTATGCTGCTCTGCTGGTGATTGGTATGTGATGAAGGTGACTTGTTTGAAAGGAAGAAAAATCCTTCTGTTGTTTCTTCCCTGCCAAAGAATCTCAATACACATAACTTGGTTACTCCCTGAATGTGGAATTGAGCTCTTAAGTTATTCTCAGCTGCGGATCCTGACAGTGAAACCTGTTTTCTTGTGGAGTATTACCTTTTACAAAATTATATTTTCTTGGGTGGGACTCATTGCTTAACATTTCTTCTGTAACTTGTTTTTTTTATTATTATTATTTTATTATTATTATTTTTACAAATAAGGTTGGGTTGAGGAATTTTTACTTGGGGGAGAAACAGAATCATCTCAACCCCAACTCAGGCATTTCTCCCAACAATCCTTCCTTGCTGGCCTCCCGCTGGACTCATGATGGCAAAGACAGTGCCTATGACCTTCAGCTTTGTTTCTGCCAGCAGCTGAATGCCTTCAGGAAGGAGGATGCCAAAGCTGATCTACATGAGCTGACCTAAATTTTGGGTGATAGGCTGGCCAGACTAGTTGGTGCTGAACAGGTTTTGGCTTCGGCTGAAAGATCGCTAGTCTGGATTGTAACTGTAATGAAGATGTGCCTTTCTTAGTGAAAATTTGGTAAGGAAACCAAATGTCCCTGGAGAGTCCTACCAAGAGACAGATGTACGAGTAGCATCTCTTTCAAAAAAAAGAAAAAAATATGAGACTAGTGAAATATTTGAGTAAGTGCTCTAAGCGTTATCTTACGTTTGGTAAAATTCCAAGTTTTGGTTAAATAATACTTGATTTGTTTATGGAAAAGATGCTGTTTTTGTCTTTCCTGTCCACTTTTAAAACTTTAATTGCAGGAACTTGCATTCACTTGCATAAAACAAGATATTAGGGAAAATATTGTTATCATTGTTGAACCAGGTACAATCAGAGACTCGGTGATTAAACCTTATCTGCTTAGCATTTGGGAATTACAGACTTGTACCTGGTAACTGCAGGCATGCAGCAATCAGAGCCTGAAGTGTTTGGTATGAGCTTCACTGCCGAGCTGGTGGTCTGGCAGTTCCTGCATGGGCTCCTGCTCTGGGGGTTGTGAGCTTTGAGTTTTCCCAGCATGACATAGTTACTGCTGCTGATTTGATGGCTGCGCACAGCAGCGATGTGCATTTCTTACTTTGTCAGTAGGTGTGTAACTTTGATCTGATACCTGCAGAAGGGACAAACCAGACATGGGACTTTTAAAAACAGTTTGAGTGGCAGAGGTAAGCGTGAACAAACCCGGCTTAAGTGTTTGAAGTGCTTGTAGCGCATGAGCCAAGAAGTGGTAAGAGTTAGGTGGAAGTGGTAACTGCTGGTTTGTTAGCTTTTATCCAAAAGTACTAGTGAGTTTTTTTTTTTAGGCATGCTGTTGGTATGGTTGACTTAGTTAGAAATTGGTGGGCTTCTGAACGGAGCCATGACCCACTCTGAATCTGTGACTCTTCAGTTTTGCTGTTCCATCAAATATGGGGTGGATAATGTTCCTTCAGTTCTTGCATCATCTGATGCTAATGGATGTCATATTGCTGCCTTCTGTCCGTGGTGGCCTTCATTAATGGAGAGAGTATGGCACCACTAGGAAGTCCCAGCTGTGGTGTGTCGCAGCTTGGAGTTTCCTTGGCACTTTGCTTCTGCTTTCTCTGTAGAGCAGAGACATAAAAAAAAATGGGTGTACTCTGCAAGGGATGTTCTTTGTGTACAGTCCTTTTGTTCAAACGGATAACATCCATCAGTTCTTAATGTATTGTCTTGAGAATTAATGCTTCTCAGATGAAATAAATGACTGAGGTTCATGGGCGGCACTGAAGTCATTTGAACTCTGCGTGCCCAGTCTAAAACAGTGGTACTTCCCTGTAGAATGATCTATTTCTGACAGTTTTGCAGTTGAAACAAGTTACCTGGGTATGGTGACCTGCAGGGGTATGAAGTTGGATGTGCTGGATGCAGGATCGCACATGGTGTTACAGTTGACTGTAGCTGTGCACTCTTTGCTGTGTGTGCTGCTTGGTATGTGTGTCAGCGTTCACAGTTTGTACTTACGCTGTGACTGGTGCAGTGCAGTCTGTGTTGTACATTGTGGTGATGGGTTAGAAATTCTTACAAAGCCATATTAGGATATGAAGGATTTAGTAGTGTTTGTAATAGAAATGAGGAACTTTTTTTTTTTTCCTCCTGTATTTCATCTTCTTGAAAGGTCCCCCAAAGAGTTAAGTTCATGAAGAAGAAGAAACTACTGGCAAGATGACAGTATCTGTTTGATATTTCTCCTCTGAGTGAGACTTTGTTTATTCAGTTGATGTCAGCTAACCAGCATGGGACTTAATGGGAAGGTCTCGTGTTGAACTAATGGATTATGTAGTGGCTTAAAACTTCTCCAAACCTAAGCTCTATTTTATTTTCACAGCATAAATATAACATATTAGATATACATTTTTTAAAGGTGCCTTCTTAAGAATATTTGGGGAAGAATAATTTTTATGTGTGGAAGTTAAGAGCTATGCCTCCCTGTAAGTGGTGTCTGTGATGTCAGGCTGAGGATGTTACAGAAAAGGAGTAGAAGCACTCAGATGTAAGACTTAGATTTGGAACTGCTTTGTGTTATTCTACTTTCCGTATTGATGTTGTTGTCAGTCAGTTATGTTGGGTGTTTAAAATTTTGAATTTTTTCTTTCTTCCAGATGAAATAAAGACAGAACTGGAAAAACAAAGGTAAATTATTAGTTGCTGTAAGCTATGGAAGGGAACAGCAAACTGAATAATTTGGTAATGGAAATGTAAAAGTACACCTAAGTTACTGCAGAGAACTTGTGAATACTCAGTTGCTCACCTTTATGCCAAAAACATGATGCGGCCCACATCTCCCACTTGCACAATGGCTGTGGCTCTGGGTACTCAAACCATAACTGCCTTCTGAATTTCACTATGAAATAACTGCAAAACTTCTAACAGGTGTTAGATTTTCGCTTCCTGTTACTGGGCTTAATATAGCCTACTATGATACCTGCTGTTGCTGCTTGCAATTTTCAGTTTGATAGCATATGATCTTAATTACATAGATCAAGAATACCGATGTAATTTAATTATTAACCTAAAGTATTAAAACATTGTTCCAGGACAGTGCTATGATTTTGAAAGGAGCTCCAAAAATACATTTTGTTTTTCTTCCTTAGTGTACTTCATACAGGCTCTGTTTCTGTAATTCAGAATGGCTTAGTTTTATCACTAAGCTGCTCTGCAGTGTTTCAGGTGGTGAAAATACGTGGAAAAGGTCAGACGCAAAATGAAAACAACTTTGCATTTTTCGTGTGTGATTTTAAAGAAAATCAAACTTTTTAAAGAAAGTCTGCATAAGAGAATCTTGCATTATGTTTGTATGCCTCTGTGTACCGTTTAGCTTTAAATGTGAAAAAGGAGGATGGGTAGTTTGCTGTGATAATACGTTTAGAAAAATAAACAACTCTTCTCCTCTGACCTAGAGAAGGCACTGTTGCTCCACCAAAAGCAAACTTCATTGAAGCTGATAAGTACTTCCTTCCCTTTGAGCTGGCCTGCCAGTCAAAGTCACCGCGCATTGTCAGTACTTCACTGGATTGTTTACAGGTGAGTTAAAACTCAGAGAGAGTGGAATGGAATAACATGCAGTTAAAATTTTGTATGCTGTTGGCATTCTTAGAGAGAAGTATTATTGTCCTGAAAACATACAGCTGTGCTGTGGATGTTTAAATGCATAAACTGCAAAGTATGTTATCATCAGATTTGGCTGAAAGCTCGTCTTGCAAAAGCAAGAAATTCATGTGTTTTGTTGCTTTACAGTGGAACAATCATTCATTGAAGCTCATGGATTCTTACATTGTTCTTTAAAAATATTTAATCCGTGTTGCTTTAAAAAGAATATTTACCACAATGTCCTTTGTAGTTCTGATGTGCTGGGAGATTAGACTCCAGAATTGTTCTACCTTGTTCCTCTCTCAATACTTAGAGAAAAAACAAATATGACTTAGCTTCATCATGCCACTTTGACCGAACCTTTCTGTTGTGAGAAGGTTCAAAAGCAGAGGCTGAATAAATTTTGTCTAGTTGCAGTAAGAAGAAATGTGGCACAGGAGTTTGTATTACCTATTAAATCGTGTGCTGTTCATACAGTTAGACAAAACAAGTATTTGCTGACCAGGCTATTGAAGATGTTGAATTTCTGTGTTAAAAATGTTATAGCAAGGTAGGCTGCCTAAATCCCCTTTTTATGGCATACTCAACTGTATTTTACTAAACGGTATATGGTTATCTAAATCACAGAATTATAGAACTAACTTGTGTTCTTTTCACCTAGAAACTTATTGCATATGGACATATCACTGGCAATGCCCCAGACAGCGGAGCTCCTGGGAAACGCCTGATTGACCGGATAGTTGACACAATTTGCAATTGCTTTCAGGGTCCTCAAACAGATGAAGGAGTACAACTGCAGATAATTAAGGTATTTTATTTCATACAGTTTGTGATTGTGTGATTTTAATGAGCTTTTTCTATCATTGATTTTGTAGCTGAAAAAGTAGTTATGAAACTCCATTTAGTTTCCAGTTTCTCCATTTCTTGCAGTGTTAGGTATGTTGCTGAATTTAAAGCATTAGCTATGTTACTGAATTCACATCTGTTGTTTCATGGAATTTTTCAGGCTCTCCTCACTGCAGTAACGTCTCCGTATATAGAAATTCATGAAGGAACAGTTCTCCAGACTGTTAGAACTTGTTACAACATCTACCTGGCCAGTAAAAATCTTATTAATCAGACAACTGCCAAAGCTACCCTTACACAGATGCTAAATGTCATTTTCACACGGATGGAAAATCAATCTGTATGTACCTATTACTTTTGCTCATCTCCAACATTTAGACTTGACAAACTAGTAGAATACTTTTGTGTGTCTACTGTAGTTAAATATCTGTTGATTTGTAATTTAAAACAGCTGTCATATTCTGCAGTGAGGCACACTGTAGTGTACCAGTTTGATTAAGAGTAAAAAAGGAAGCTTATCGCTGATCGCAAGGTTTTACCACTTCACTTACTGATGGTTTTGTACAAATGATGTGATGCTTCTAAAATAAGCTTTAAACTCCAATGGCTGAACTAAAGCAGGTCTTTTGTCATTGGGGCAACCGAGCAATGTGTTTTGTTTTGTTTCTCATAAGTATGTGAATTCTCAAGGGAATATCAGCTGTCATAGATATTTATTTTCCCTTATCTTTTCTGCCTTAGATAACGTTTTTTCACAATGTTTTCTCAAGATACAGGAATCCAGAGAAGTGGGAAAAACAAATCAGCAAAAATCCCAGTCTCCTGCAATTCAAGCGGTGACCAGATCTCCAAAGATGGGTCAGTCAAAGCACCACTATCAGGAAGGCAAATGCACTGCTCCTGTAAGTGTGGAATTAACTAATGGTGAGCCTGAGAGGACAGGCTACGGAAACATGAAGTCAGAGCAGGATTTGGTTGCTTCAGCATCAGGTGAACAAGACTTGCTTTCTTGCATTTCTATTGCAAAATGCTCTCTTACACTACTGTTGGGGGAAACAGTTGGGGCTATTGGCTCGAATAACATTTGCATCTTCTTGGTAGCTCTTCAGTGTATCCAGGCCATTATTAGATATTGCCTGCAGTATTATAACCACTGAAGAAAGGCTTGCTTTTGTCCTAGAATTCTTATGAAACTATATATGGTTCCAGTATATAGAATTATTCTGGAACTTGTTTAGTTTGGCAAAAGGGAAGGAGAGGAAAAAGTAATCATGGTATGCCTGAAGTGATAGAGTTACTTGAAGATAATTGAAGTCCTGTCGTAAAAATATGTATTATGAGAATGTTATCGTGTGCATATACATGTATTAAAATAGAAAAGTAAGGTATTCCAGAAGGGAAAAAATCATAAAACTTGATAAATGCAGAGGACAAAGATGCTGCATTAAAAATGTAAGTGCTTGGAAATATATTATGGAAATAACATAAATGAATATTGTCATATGACTTCCTTGAAAAGGCTTTAAATGAGAACTACTTGAGAAAAACTTACTACCTCTAACCTTTCTGCCTCTGTCCCCTTTTTCCTTTGTCTTCTTCCTAAACAAAAGTACAAAATTCAAAATTATCTCTCTGTTTCATCAGAGGAAACAACTGATGGAGGAAAGGAAATGGTTAAAGGCATCTTGGAAGATGTGGTTGAGTCAGCTGTGAAAGGTAGCAAATATTCAGAAATAAAATAGATGCATGTTTATTGTAAAATTCTTATTCCTGTAATTATAAAAGCACAGATTCTTTCTTACTACTGTTACTAAGTACCTTGTAAAGAACACCTACTAAGGCAATAAAAAAAGGCCTTTTATCATCTTACAAGAAAGATTCTTCTTTTGCTTGTAGCTGAAAAATCTTCTAGTTTACTGTTGCTGCTTCTGTGCCAGCCAATTGTAGAGCTTCACAAATGTCATGGGTTGAAAAAAGTTTCAGTTGTATTTTTCTTTTTCCCCTTTAGTAGCTGAAGAGAAGCAAGTAACAGAAATGGCTAAGGCTCTACCTGCAATAGAGACTGCTGAGACTGTTCTTTCTGGCTCTAGTAGTGAAAATGTACAAACAAATGGAATTCCAGATGATGGACAGTCTGTTTCCTCTACTGATAATCTGGTAAATAGCTTCACTACTAGTATGAATGGGAAAGGAGAAAAATTTTCATGCTGATTAATACAGTGGGATTTTGAGGAGACAAGGAACAGAAGACTTAACATTCATGTCCTGCTTAGGTTCATAAAGGAGGCAGCAAATTCAGTTTAAGTAGATGTTGAAAATGACTGTTCTAAAATTAATTGTTAATTGTAGTTTAGTATTGGTGGGTGGAGAGAGGGGTGGTCCAGATCACTTGGATTCCAGTTTAGGTTTTATTTATGAGTTAGCAAATCATTAACTAATTCAAAGAATTGCTGTAGAATATTTTCTAATTGCTTTATTCCTTGCTCTCACTGAGTATCCAGTATTTTATTTTTTACTCTTTAGGAGGCAGATGTATCTGGACATCAAGCTGCTGCCAAATTTTCTCATGTTCTGCAAAAGGATGCCTTCCTTGTGTTCAGGTCACTGTGCAAGCTATCCATGAAACCACTGGGTGATGGACCACCAGATCCTAAGTAATGAAACTGTATTAATTACGCTGTTCTCTCCTGGTAGCTTTTGGAGACAGGGGGTGTGGATAAGTAGTTGCTGTATGCTAAAGCGGATATCCAAAATTTATCACCTGGGCCCTTATTTCAGTTAGCTTGATGAAGCAAATGTCAGTCCTAGATTCATGTCTTTAAAATGTAGTATCTGAAAGATTTCTGCATACAAATAATGTATTCAGAGATACAGTAGATCTTTTTTTTTCTGTGTTGATTCTTTTCTCTAGATCCCATGAATTGCGTTCTAAGATAGTGTCTCTCCAGCTTCTTCTCTCAGTACTACAGAATGCTGGTCCAGTTTTCAGGACACACGAAATGTTCATCAATGCAATCAAGCAATACCTATGTGTAGCATTGTCTAAAAATGGAGTCTCATCTGTTCCTGATGTGTTTGAGCTCTCTCTTGCCATCTTTCTCACGCTTCTCTCAAATTTTAAGACTCACTTAAAAATGCAGATCGAGGTGAGAAAGTTTTGTCATTTTTCTGATCCCTAATTCTCAGATAAGGATGCTCCAATGATAAAAATTCAATGGGAACTTAACATCTTGGTTTCGTTTGCCTAATATACTGATAAATTAATTCTGTATTTGAGTTCTTCTGTACATGAGATGATATTTCAAGAGAAATTGTGAGTAGAAATGAATCTGTGTGTTTGACATAGTTCTAACAAGTTTCAGATCAAGTCCTTTTCCTCATGTATTTTGCAGGTGTTCTTCAAAGAGATCTTCTTGAATATTTTAGAGACTTCTTCAAGCTCATTTGAGCACAAATGGATGGTGATTCAGACTTTAACTAGAATTTGTGCAGGTATTGTCGAAAAAGCAGATTCTTCCTCTGGCAGCAGAGGAGAATTATTTTCTGGAAGAATGCTACATCTGTTTAAGAAATTCTTTGGGGAAAAATGAATTTGATCCCTTAATGCTTGAGTTAAATGTGTGTATTAAAACTCACCACATGCTCTGAGTATTTCCTTTTAAAAATGCTGTCACACAGAACTCTAATGCTTGCACTTTCATTTATTTTCAAGATGCCCAGTGTGTGGTGGATATTTATGTTAACTATGACTGTGATTTAAATGCTGCTAATATATTTGAACGCCTTGTAAATGATTTGTCCAAAATCGCACAGGGACGGAGTGGGCATGAATTGGGAATGACACCTTTGCAGGTAAGGATAAGAGCTTTGACAATGAGGTATAATTATGTCTCTAGGTTACTGATACTTCTTGTAGTTTATGTTACCCATGACCTACTGATATTACTTATTTTTTATTTGTTAGCTGTATTAGATAAGTTTTGAAGCTGAGTAATGAAGCAGCATGATTGACTTACTTGGTTTTACAGTGTGTCTGCATTGTGACACTGAACTTGTCCTGTGCTCTTTTGATCCTCTCTCCCTTAGTGGGCCAGTAAATGAGCCTTGTTTAATCATTTGTTCCTTTGGCCAAGAATGAAAGTAATATCAAGAGACCTTAGAGTCATTGTTTGGATAAGCTGGTTTACTGTAGAGTTAAAGTAGTGAGACCTCTGATGCTAAAGGAACTTGTTGAATATTCATAATCATTCATACATTTAAGTTGCATTTAAGAATTGGGTTATATTGCCTTTTGGTTGTACTTATCAGCTGTGAATAGATCCAGCACTTAAAGCAGCTGGAATGTGGCGTCAGTCTAGTTATGGTTGCTTTAGGCCTGGATGTGTCCAACCTAAATTGCCAAGGGACAGAAATGTACTTGGTATCATCATAGCTGATAAACTTACTAAGATTTAAATGGTGTGATGTAATGCATCCTAAAAATTTGTGGATACAAGCGCGTTGTGTTTTTTTTGTTGGATATTTCTAGGAATTAAGCCTGAGGAAAAAAGGGCTTGAATGTTTGGTTTCTATTTTAAAATGTATGGTAGAATGGAGCAAAGACCTTTATGTGAACCCCAACCATCAGACAAGCTTGGGTAAGATTGTTTTCCTTATAGGGAGACTCATTTGTTAAATAAGCTTATTCCTGTGTTTCCTTATGGTTCAGAAGTTATTCACTAGCGTGGATGCTAGGTTTTTACATGACAATTCATTTATATAAGTATTTTACAAAGGGTTATCAATACTGTTACAGTAGCTGACCCTCCAGATGTCTGATTTGAATAACCAGTGTCTGTTTTAAAACTTAGCCAGGCCATCACTGACACTATAAAAGCTGGCTTACACAGAACATGAATATGACATATGTTGCAGCTGCTAGGTTCAAGTGAAAGATCTTTAGAGGTACTGATGTTTTTTTCCTTTTGTTGAACTACTTTAGAAATGTGTCTGTATAACATATTTGCGTAGTGTGGTCTGGCAAAAAGTAAACCTGCTAAAATTGTTAGTTTGGCTTATAAACTTTTAGTAGAAGTTTTTCTAACGGAGTTTTTACAAAACAGGATGACTTAAGTCTCTTCATGTTTGTAAATAGGTACATATAAACCATCTGAACAGGAAATAGCAGAAGGAAAATGCCTTGACAGTGGAGGGAGACGAAGTAGTGTCAGTTCCTTGGACTCCACTGTGTCATCAGGAGTTGGGAGTGTTGGTACCCAGACCGCTGTCCCAGATGACCCTGAGCAATTTGAAGTCATCAAACAACAAAAGGAAATAATTGAACATGGAATAGAGCTGTAAGTTCAATATTGGAAAAAACAAAACAACTTCCTAGTTAAAAAGAAAAGTGTACAACCATATTGTTTCTTACATAGTCACAAGTATACGGTTATGTGACTGTTGAATTTAGTCTTGAAGGCTCTTGCTTCTTTCAGAAGGAAGCACTGGGGGGCTACTGTAGTTAAAAAGGAATTCAGTGACCTCTTGAGTTGAGTGGAGCTTGTTTCATAATATTGCTTTGTGCTGGTGCATAGGTGTGCATATACCTAGACTGAAACGGATTTAGGTGGGCAGGCACATTGTCTGCCAGCTCTTTAAACCATTTGTTGTCTTTATTGACGTAGTAGCAATGAAATGCTTGCTCAGTAGTGGTTTACTGCTGTTTCATTAATTTGAAGAACATTCTCAGCATTTTTAATGGAAATTCTCTGATATCTGGTATTTCAAGAGGGAGGTTTTCATTTGTATGCATCAATTCATCCATGTTTTTGTCTGAATAGGTTTAACAAAAAACCAAAGAGAGGAATACAGTATCTACAGGAGCAGGGAATGCTTGGCAGTACAGCAGAGGACATTGCACAATTTCTGCACCAAGAAGAACGTCTCTGTTCTGTAAGACTATGAGCAATATAAGATAACTCCTGTTGTTTTAAAACAGGAGTACTCTTGCAGTGTTGCTGTCTGATCCTTTTGTATGCACTCCGAGTTCATATTTAATTAATAGGTAACTAAAAGCATAAGGGCTCTAATGAATATACTCAATCCCAGTGCTGCTTTATGTTTAATAAAGTATCTCAGACGTTTTAGTGAAGTAGCTGTTTTCAATGAAGTGCTGAGGGGCACAGGGTTTATGTATATCTGCATTAGCAGTATCTTGTCAAGTGATGGAATTTCGTGTGGCACAGCGTCAAAGCATTCTCCACTGCATATGAAATGGGGTGCAAATTACTTTACTTGGATCTGTGTTAATGCAGGTTTCACCTTGGGGGGAATAAGGGAAACAAGAATAAGCATGCTATGTCTGTTTTCTAGAGATGCTAAGTTTTGATGCTGGTTTCCTGCCATCCTTGTAACGGTTCCTCT
Source organism: Alectoris magna (assembly GCA_030625065.1). Classification (NCBI taxonomy): domain Eukaryota; kingdom Metazoa; phylum Chordata; class Aves; order Galliformes; family Phasianidae; genus Alectoris; species Alectoris magna. The sequence continues at coordinate 7,602,942 of CM060576.1, read as the reverse complement.
GCTGACTTAGTGAATCGTATCAGTCTTACAAAATTCAATGCTGTGCAACTCTTAAGTTTTCTTGCGAAGCTGGCAGTTGGATTACATAGTAGTAACCGTCTCTTGTGTTTTTTAGACTCAAGCAGGGGAATTTCTTGGGGAAGGCAGCAAGTTTAACAAGGAAGTGATGTATGCCTATGTGGACCAGCTTGATTTCTGTGGGAAAGACTTTGTCTCTGCTCTACGTATATTTCTGGAAGGCTTCCGGCTGCCTGGTGAAGCCCAGAAGATTGATAGATTAATGGAGAAGTTTGCTGCTAGATACATTGAATGCAACCAACGGTAATTCAAAACCTTGTATTGGATAAGTGCCTGAAAAATGCTTGTTTTGTTCGTGGTCCTTAAGGATGAGGTACAACTCTTACCCTTACCAGGTTGGGTATTTCCACAGGTGTCTGTTTTCTTGTGAAAAGGGAGGTAATGGATAGAGGAATTAGGTCTCTAATAACATGTTTATTTTTTCTTCTCTTAGGCAAACGCTGTTTGCTAGTGCTGACACTGCCTATGTTTTGGCATACTCTATCATAATGCTGACTACAGATTTACACAGTCCACAGGTAGAAATTAAAAAAGATAAAATAAAAATGGACTTGCAGAAGCTCAGATTTCCATAGAACTTGCATTCAAAACCTGATCTCCTGCTTCTTTTCTACAGGTAAAGAATAAAATGACAAAGGAACAATACATTAAAATGAATCGAGGAATCAATGACAGCAAAGACCTGCCAGTAGAGTATTTATCCACGATCTATGAAGAAATAGAAGGAAAGAAAATTGCCATGAAGGAGACAAAAGAATATGCAATTACAACCAAGTGTAGTAAACCAAGTAAGAAGGATCTAGAGACTGGAATGACCACATGTTCTGAACTATTGCATAACTTTCAGGATGGCATAGTGGAGTTCAGGTTGCTTTTGAAAACATCTTTGTGCAATATTATATATTACATTTAGAGTACTAATATAGATATCTGGAATTAAACTGGCTTAGTTGTTACTTAATGCAGCTATTTCCGTGATGGAAACATGGCTGTGTAAGTGCATCCAGCGCCACTGCAGAAAGGCACTAGAAACTAGATTATTTTTTTTAAATGAGAGCAGGGGAAATGATAAGAAACAATTGACGTTTGCTGTTATTTTGTTCATCAGCTTCTTGCTTTTATATACAAGATGTGTGATTTTTTCTTTGTCAGTAGTGTGTCACTGTCCTTGTGATAATGTTTGAGAAAAGAGATGCTGAAGAGTACATCATATTCTACGGTTGCTTTCTTTCATCCACAGCAAACAGAGATTTGTGTGTAGTCTACTGTAGAAACCAGTTGTCTCCAGCTGTACTCTCCTCATACACAGTGGTCATTCATTTAATTCTGAATCTTCAGCATAGTGCCTTTTTTGGTATTTTCCATGGTATTTGCAAGTTTCCTTGATCAGAACAGAAACAAAATAATCTTTTGTATTTCTTCATCCTTACACTAAGTTAGCAACTTATTTTTAAATTGGTGAAAGACTTGTTTTGTATGGAGGGATGTCAGTCTAAAACAGTGAAGCATTTTCCATGCATTATTATAAGCAGGGTAAATTAATAAATTATGCCTGCCTGACTTGTGCTTGGTATGTAATAAAAGGCATAATCTATATATATTGTGTAGAATCAAGTCTTAGATTCGGGTGTGGATTTTGCTGCTGGAGTTCCTTGCTTGCAACCAATGACAGCCTCCTGAATTCTAACAGTTCTGGAAGATTAGATTTCATTGTCAGTACCTTCATTTAATGTCTGTCAATATGAAGGTACGGATTCTTCTGTTATGTGAGGGGGGAAAAAAAAAAAGCCAAAGCAAACCAACAATGCATCTGTGTGATGTTCCCATTAGGTGTAGCTAATGAGAAGCAGCGGAGGCTGTTGTACAACCTGGAGATGGAACAAATGGCTAAAACTGCTAAAGCTCTCATGGAGGCAGTAAGCCACGCAAAAGCGCCTTTTACTAGTGCCACTCATCTGGATCACGTCAGGCCCATGTTCAAAGTGAGTGTCTATGAAATTCTCATTATATCTTCATTGTTCAGAGTTTCAAGCATGGAAAAAAAAGTGGGGGAAAATGACTGGGGAGTTGGATAATGTGGAATTATGGTGGAATTTTAAAAAATATATTTAGTCCCTATTGCATAATGTTTTAGGCTAAAATCTTAATGAATTTGTGAACTTAATTTCTTCCTTTCTTTAGCTTGTTTGGACTCCGTTGTTGGCAGCTTACAGTGTTGGTTTGCAGAACTGTGATGACACAGAAGTTGCATCTCTTTGTTTGGAAGGCATCCGCTGTGCAATTCGAATAGCCTGCATCTTCGGAATGCAGGTTTGTGTGAGACTTTTCTCAAGAATTCTGCTTGCCTTTTATTGCTGAGTCCTATTAAGAGCACTTGCTAGTTTGCCTGCTGCTCTTCTTGCCCTGGAAAATGCTCTCTTTTGACTGACAATTAGGCAGTAAAGTAGGATAGGCATACTGGCTGAGTAGCCTTCTCTGGCTCTTCAAGGACTTTATTATGATGTCACATTTCTCTGTCTTGTAGCTTGAACGAGATGCTTATGTACAGGCCCTTGCTCGGTTTTCCTTGTTGACTGCCAGTTCCAGCATTACAGAAATGAAACAGAAGAACATAGATACCATTAAGACACTTATTACAGTTGCTCACACAGACGGCAACTATCTTGGGAACTCTTGGCACGAGGTAACAACTTGAATAGTTTTCATGCAACTGCGTTGTTCTTTGAAAATCTGCAGGACTTTGTTCTTCTGGTTTGCTTACTATTTCTAGTCTTTAATTAACCACATCTAGCTCCCGGGATGTGTTTCAAATCTGCTTGAAATATGGATATGAGTGCTTAATTTCGTTAGTATTAAAAAGGTCATCTATTTTTTTTGGCGGACTCAATAGGCACAGCATTGTAGTGTTTGTAGGTCCTTTTGATAAGGAATTAAAACTATGCTGAATTTGCATTTCAATGCAATTCATGGAGTTCTACACAAACTACTGCTTTTTTGTTCATGTAATCAAAAATACTCCAGCTCACAGCTCCAGACTTCTCTTTGTAGCGTTCAGCAGCCTTTACACCACAGCTGCATGAAGAAGCAGGTGCACAGTAATTTAGTGAGGGAAAGGTGAGGATAATCTATAAGAATCATGCTTATTTTCCTAAAGTATATTTTCCAAGAACTCTTCAGTCACTTCTAAATCAGTGATGCTGCTAAATTGGAATGTTTCTGCTGTGTTATATTCTCTGGTGCTAGACTTTGACTGCATGATAATATGAACCAAAAGGGGCTGCGGCTGATGAGTTACGTGGACCTGGTTGGTTTAAAGCACAACCCCCAAATGCTTGTGCTGATCCAAGGGCTATTGCAGTGTGGGGGAGTCGGTAAGGCCTGTCCTTGCTTTATTGCAAGGCAGTTTTGGCATTTTTCACTACCTGCACTGTCATTATTAAATGGCAGCTGCTATAATGCAATTACACAATTTGAGTTTTGAAAGCTGATGCTGTGAGATGTAGTAAAAAGGTTGCTTCTGGTAGTTAGAGATCTAAATTAGATTTCTTGGCACTGTATTATTTTTCTTTTCCTCCAGTGCTGAATGATTTATGGCAGATCTTGAATGAGTCACTCAACGGGTTTTGAATTACAGTTGCTTTAGTAATGTCATTTAAGTTACATCAGAACTGTTATTGTTGTTGTCAAAGTTGTTTTAAAGATTAGATAACCTGGGGAGTGCAAGGAATAAATACGTAATGGTATCCAGAAACTGTGTTTTAAAATATCTTTGTTTTTAGATCCTGAAATGTATTAGCCAGCTGGAGCTAGCACAACTTATAGGAACCGGGGTAAAAACTCGGTATTTATCTGGTGCTGGGCGTGAAAGGGAAGGAATCATTAAAGGCTATGCATCTGGAGGGGAAGAGTTTATGGGCCTCGGATTAGGTAAGATTAATAATCCCAAACTTCACCAAATGCATATATAATTGAAGTATGATGGCTAAGAGCTCAGTGTTATAAGATACTTAAATATATCTGTTCGTTTGCTTCTAGTGGAAGTTAGTCAGGTTAATGAACTTAAAAAAATCCATCACAACCTTTCAAGATATTTTAGTAATTACCAAATATGTTCACACTTCAGTAACTTTGATTGTGTGTAAAGCTATTTAACAAAATGCCTCCAGATTGATTTGTTGGGTTGTGATGTTTTCAAAGGTGTTTTGCTATACTTACTTAAAATTTTCTTATCAGTGTTATCAGTTCTTCCTTTTTATGCTCTGCTTACAATTAGAATGTGAACAGTTTCTCTCTGTTGTTTCAATGATAAATTTTTTTCCAAAGAAATTCCTCATCTCTGCATCTTGGGCTTGCTGTTTTCATTCCTATTGTTCCTGTACTATGTGGAACAGAAAGCTGTAAATTATAGGGGAAAGCAGGCTGTCTTAATCTTTGGAAAGCTGTCAAAGTGACATGTGAGCTGGGAGCTTACACTGTCCGTGATTGGATGGTTGGGCTAAATGATATTAGAGGTCTTTTTCAACCTTAATGTTTCTATAGTTCTGTGATGATGCTGAATATAGCAGAACTGTGCCTAACCTTAGCTGCTTGTATCAGATTGAATTAATATTTAAAAATGTTTTATCTGTTCCAATCATATTAACAGCATTACATCTTAACTAAATTAACATACTGACCAAAATGCTATGCCCTCAGTAAAAAGAACACCTCTGACTGCATGTTGAGTTTGTCATAATCTGGCACAGATCACACAAGGGCACCATCTGCTCCATATACATTACTGTTGCTTTACTTTGTTTACTTGTGTAAAGTTAGGGTTGCTCTAAACGCGTGATGCTAAACACTGTTTGCTTTTATGGCTTTTATTGCAGGTAATCTTGTTGGAAGTGGTGCTGATAAACGGCATATGGCGAGCATTCAAGAGTCAGTGGGAGAGACCAGCTCCCAAAGTGTAGTGGTAGCAGTAGACAGGTACTTAAAATTTGTTCTGTGGAAAATGTGACTTGAAGCTACTGACCTTGCTTTATTCTCAGACTCTGGCAGGGATTTCTGTTCTTGAAGCCTCTTTCTCACAAGAGAAAGGTGATGTTTAGCTGCTGTTTTTGCAGCCACTAAGTATAATGCTTCAGGCGCGCAGTGCTCACCAAAAGGCTAGCATTAAATAACTAATGTGAACTAGTTTAGTGGATTTGGAGAACAGGCACTGTGTGTACATGTGCTTTTGATGCCTTTCCTTGGAGTAAACAGGTGATTTAGGTATCTTTGTTTTGTATCCCTCTGTATCTAATCTGTTTGCATGTGATCTGTGCATGTGGGCCTTTTCCTCAATCCCATTTTGAGTTAGCTTGAGATGGGCTGGTATCTGAAAAGAATAAATGCCCTTGCTCTATCAAGTCATGCAGTTTTATTTGGTCACATGAGCTTCAGTGTTGCAGCATTTTGTTGCTTTTTTGCAGCTTTTTATTCGTTAGTCACTGTATTCTTGTCCAAATTACCGTCCTTTTCATTTGTCTTTTAAAATGTTGTATAAGAGAGATGCTTGTATTAGAAGTAGTGTTGAAAAGGGTTTTTTTATAATTATTGAAGCTGTTTGACAGGTGAATAAAATCGTATATTCAGGCTTTTAATACTTACTGTGACATGGATATGTATGTACCATATCATAAATTCGGGAATAGTTTGCACTTACCAGTAAACTGTATGCCTCATAGTTAGCAATCTGAACTCTCAGGACTCTGAACAGTTAGGGAGAGGAAAGGACCATGGTGGATCTGTATCTTTCTGGTCTTTCTGCTGTTTGTACTGGTAGCCGTAACTTAGAGTATTTGTAAATTACGTGAAGCGAGCAGGTGGTTAGCATCCAGCAAAATGTGTGATAGCAGAGTACTTTCAGGACGTTGCTGACAATTGCTTCAAGCTCTAAGATTTGATTGGTTCTTGGGGATGTGCAGCTAAAACTGCAACACATTTATTTCTTCTGTAGGATATTTACAGGATCAACTAGGCTGGATGGAAATGCAATAGGTATGTATGCCGACCATATGGAGCAATACAGGAATTCTTGCCATGTAACATCCTGAATTTACAGTAGTGTGTTGTCATGTTCAGTTGACTTCGTCCGATGGCTGTGTGCTGTCTCCATGGATGAGCTGGCTTCCCCACACCATCCACGCATGTTCAGTCTGCAGAAGATAGTGGAGATATCCTATTACAACATGAATCGCATTAGGCTGCAGTGGTCAAGGATTTGGCAAGTGATTGGAGATCACTTCAACAAGGTATTTTTTAAAACCAGGTTGTATAACATATGTCAGTGTGGAAGGACTTCTTTCATCTGCTTTATCTTTTTATGCTCCTGAATGGTGCAGGTTGTGACTTTAATGAAAAGAGTCTGCTAACTTCTCAGCGGGTTATATGTAGTAATCCTAACAGTACTTACACAAACACTTTCTAATGCTAAGTGGAGCATCTATTTCAAAATGTGAAGAGTGGAGACAAAAATGGAAGTATTTATGGGAAGATCTTTTTATAAAGAAGGATCACTTCTTTGTATGGCTATTTATTTATACTTCTTCCTTTGTGCTACTGTATTATCCTCTTGGTCAAATACCAAAGTAGCTTTCTTCTGCAATATATGCAGGTGATCCTGAAACAACAAAGTTAGTTTTCTTGGAAGCTCGGACCGCGTTCCTTTCTAACCTGTGTTTTGTTTTGTTTTTTAGTGTCTAGCTGGTTATTCTTCTGCACTTTCTGCATACAAAATCTATGGGGCTGTTTAGATTTCTCATGGCTGAGACAGACAGCCCTCCTGTTTTCTGAATGTCTGGAAACTGGAGCGTGCTTAAGATTTTCAGTGGACTGATATGAAACTAGTATGATGGATATGTTACTTATATAAGTAATAAGTTAGCTGGTAAGTGTTTGAAAATGTGTTTCTTCTAGGTTGGCTGTAATCCTAATGAAGATGTTGCCATCTTTGCAGTAGACTCATTAAGGCAGCTGTCGATGAAATTTCTTGAGAAGGGAGAGTTGGCCAACTTCCGCTTCCAGAAAGACTTCTTAAGGCCTTTTGAGCATATTATGAAGAAAAACAGGTGTGATGGACTGATGTTAGCTTACTTTAATCCTTTTTAAAGTTGTTTCTTTGTGTGGATTTAATTGTCTTGCATCTGAAAGTGGCTGTTGATGTAGTGTTTTATTTTCTGTTTTGTTTTCTTAAGATCTCCAACTATTCGGGACATGGTAATACGCTGTATTGCTCAGATGGTGAACTCTCAAGCTGGTAATATTCGCTCAGGCTGGAAAAATATCTTTGCAGTCTTTCATCAAGCAGCATCAGACCATGATGGGAATATTGTGGAACTGGCCTTTCAAACTACAGCACATATAGTTAGTAAGTAATGCTTGACAGATGCAAGTGCCAACTTTTAGCTTAGCTGCTGCAACTCTGGCATAAAAGGCCAATCTGCATATGAGGTTTGTATTCACGAGTAAATAAATGCAAGGTCTTGCAATTAAACCATTTAAGCTTTGCAGCAAAGTCTTATCTGTTAAGTCTCCTAATTCCTATTAATAGGAGAAAATGCATATAGATCCCCTGCTGCAGAACTCTTCAAATTGGGAGTAAACTCAGTATTTCTCTATTGCCCATCAGTAAATTGATGCAGATTAAGGAAACTGCATTAATAGATTTTGTGACCTTCCATGCTGTTTCAGTATCATATGGTAGGGATCATGTTTATGACACTGGTATATAATTACTTGTGAAGTTTAGTTCATATAGACTACCTACTCTAGAAGTATATTTGAACAATATACTATGGCTACTTTGACAGGAAGACAACCAAATCAAATATTTCAAGACTGATGGCAGCTTTAAGTGTCCTGAACCTGCTGTGTGTCCATTAAATAGTGTGGGGGCGAAAAGAGTTCTGGACAGTGTAAATAAATGCAAATAGTAAGAAACCTTTTGCTAATTTGAATTAGAATAGTTCAGTTGAAAGGTACACGTGAAGATCAATTTGAATTGCGTACATCTTGAGAGTTGTAGTCTGTTCAAAAGCTTGCATGTACTGGCTTGGGTTTGAATTTAGTCTGTCCCTTAACCTGAAATCTAACTGCTTTATCCTCTGTTGCTACAGAATCTGAATAATTTAAGGCCTAGTTAAAATGCATCAAGATTTACTCCTATTATTTTTTATGGTGTTCTAATAAGATTGGGTGGCATGTGCTGTGGAAGGGAAGTGAGCCACAGAAGAAACCATGAAGGAGTCCTAGATTATAAATCAGTAGTTACCCAACCTGGGAACATTTATAGATTCTGATACTGTTAGATATAAGTTAGGGATGGGAGGATACCACAAGGAAGAGTAGAAGGGAAGAAATTGTGTTTAATCCAGAAAATCTAGTCCTTCCATGTTGTTTCAGTAGCAATATACCATGTCTGACTTCGGTAGACCAATGTCAGTTCATCTATGCATTTCTCTGTCAGTAAATTTTAAGAAATATTTTTGTTCTTCACAGCGAATATTTTTCAACAGCACTTTCCTGCAGCAATTGATTCATTCCAAGATGCAGTAAAATGTCTCTCTGAGTTTGCTTGTAATGTTGCATTTCCGGACACCAGCATGGAAGCAATTAGACTTATTCGGTATTGTGCAAAATATGTTTCAGAAAGACCACAGGTATTTCATTTTTTTTAACCCTTGTGCATTCTTACTATCTTCTTACTATCTTAACTGAGGTTCTTCTCGCAACTAAGAACTTTCAGACTCAAACTTCAGTCTCCCAGCAGCAAGAGTTTGTGTTCAGTGTATTCAGAATTAGGAATTGTTTTGGTGTTACATAAGTAATGAACTAGGACTAGTTAACACGTTAAAGGTGTCTTTTGGTTTAAAATGGAATCTATTACCATTGAAATACTTATTTTCTGTATATATTTGTCCAGGTACTTTCACAGATTGATGTGTCTCAAATTTATATTTGACAAGAGTTGATTGTTACAGTAGAAACTAAGCTAATTTTTCAAGTCTGTCTGTGTACCGTTAGTGCTATCTAATCAGTCTAGAAAACTTCTGAGATTTTTTTTTAATCTTTTTTTCCTGCCCATTTCCAAGGTATTAAGAGAATACACGAGTGATGACATGAATGTTGCTCCTGGGGACAGAGTGTGGGTCAGAGGATGGTTCCCCATTTTATTTGAGCTTTCTTGTATCATAAATCGTTGCAAATTAGATGTTCGAACAAGGTAACAAGGCTTTTCTGGTTTTTGTTTGCATTCAGTTAGGGAAGAGATCACGGGTGCATGTTTTAACACAACCTTTGTTTGTTTATAGAGGTTTAACAGTGATGTTTGAAATAATGAAGAGTTATGGCCATACCTTTGAAAAGCATTGGTGGCAAGATCTGTTCAGAATAGTGTTTCGGATTTTTGATAATATGAAACTTCCTGAACAACAAACAGAGGTAAAACAAAGAAAAAACCAAGCAAACTTTACTCTCCTTTTTGTCCTCAAGAACTTGAACAATCCAGGTGGCAGTTGGTGTTATTTGCTGTCAGTATTCCATCCCATGCTGTTACAAACTTCATTTGTAATGATAATTTGTGTTATGTTCTGTTGCATGTATGAGATGACCAATGGACCAATGCTTGATAGCTTCCACGTAGAAACTTGCCGTAATATCCTTCCTGTTCTCTCTGAATATTCTCAAGGAAAGTATTCATGCTTTGTAATACCCCATACTGTTCAAAACAGTAATCACAAGACCAACTAAGTACCTTCTGGCAAGTAGCATGTATTGGGGTATTCCAGTTTTATCTAAATTCAGTTCTTCTCATAGGTCGCCTCCTCTTTTGAATGGCCATTCACGAGCCAGATGCTATCATACCAGAAGAATCCACATAGAAATAAATGTGGTTTTTTTTCTCGCAGAAATCTGAATGGATGACCACTACATGCAACCATGCACTTTATGCCATCTGTGATGTATTTACACAATTTTATGAAGCTTTAAATGAGATCCTTCTTCCTGACATACTTGCGCAGCTACACTGGTGTGTAAAACAAGGTAACCAGTTCACTTGCATTTTTGATGAATGTATTTATATACTCATTACTTAAGGGGAAACCTAGTTGCATTTTTGAAGAGGAATAACTACCACCATCAGAATATGTAATGTAATAGATGTCTGCAGAATCTTAAATCTTCCAGGGTCTCATTCTATTTAATCAGTTAGGCAGCTCTTCTGTTAATATGTTTATGGTGCTATTGGGACAGAGCAACAGCTTTTAATAATGTTGTTCTAATCTTTTGCCAGCAGCCTTTCTGCATGGATTAAATATCTTATATATGCATATCTGTAAATGAATGAACTCTGACTTTTTAGATTATTTTTTCCCACCTTCTGTCTCTCAATCACCCAGTGTTTCTAGGTGTGTCTTTCCAAGTATTTTTTCATTTAGGCTCAGGCTCATAAGCCTGAAATCTTCTGTGTTGCTAGCATGGATTATGGGTGAAATCTTTAAGTTTCGAATTTGTGCTTTCCTTCATTTGTTCCACTGTGTGCTCTTTTCTTGCTTCCTTCTTGTCCTTCGTCTTCCCCATTTGGATTTCAGTCTCTCCAAGTGTATTTTTAAGCACTGTTTTCTATTCAGTATGGTCCCCAGCTTGATGTTACTGTAATACAGTTCATAGGTAGGCTCTGAGCTGAATCTGAGCTCTGCCTCTCAAAATGGCGAAAAAAGTGTTTAATGGAGCAGTAAGAGAGGGTGCTTAATGTTTCACTGATATTATTAAAGCTAATAAATATGAAACGTATCTTTCACAGAAAATGAGCAATTGGCTCGATCAGGTACAAACTGCCTGGAAAATCTGGTAATACTAAATGGACAGAAATTCAGCCCAGAAGTCTGGGGCCAGACGTGCAATTGTATGCTAGAAATCTTCAAAACTACCATTCCTCATGTGTAAGTTCCTAAGGTATACTTCTCACACTAATGCTCTGTTTCAGAGCAACAATATTTACTGTTTTTTCTTATTTTGATGCGAAGCTTGCTTACTTGGAGGCCAGCGGGAATGGAGGAAGATTCAGCTGAAAAACACTTGGTAAGAGTTAATTCAGGGCAACAAACTAAGCTGAAGAGGCTGTGTTGGGTTAGCTTCTGAACTATTTAATAGTAGTAGACATGCTTGACAACAAGTACTGGAATTAACATTAGCTTGTATTTGGCATGGCTGTCAAGTAACTCCATAGGAATGGGTGCAGGCATTCCTTGAATCCCAAGTCCTGATGGCTGGTTGGTACTTTGGATTGTAAGGACGGTTCTAAATTCTATTCTAGGATTTGGACCTAGATCGGCAGTCTTTAAGCAGCGTGGATAAAAACGCTTCAGAAAGAGGACAAAGTCAACTTTCAAATCCAACAGATGAAAGCTGGAAAGGTGGTCCTTATACAAGTAAGGAAAACATCCATGTTTATTAAATGAACTTTTACAGCCACTTTGCTTCTGTAGTCATTTAGAGACAATTTTGGGGCACTTGACAATTAATTTGAAAAACTGAGCTTGTCTTTCTAACTTGTATTTATTCCTTCTAGATGAATTTTCTTTTTATAAGATAATTCACAGCATTACCAAATAGCAAAGTACTACATTACCATTTTCCTAATCTGTTGTGCATTAATTGTTACAAGTTGCTTCTGAAACTTCTGTTGCTTTGTTTCATTAGACCAGAAACTGTTTGCTGGCCTCCTTATAAAGTGTGTGGTACAGTTGGAGTTGATACAGACCATTGATAACATAGTATTCTATCCAGCAACAAGCAAGAAGGAAGATGCTGAGCACATGGCTGCAGCTCAGGTACCAGCAGACTTAAAAATAACCTTGTTAAGCAGTAAAGTACAGGATGTTCCAAAGCATTTACAAAATACTGTGGTGCTGTATGTAGCCTCCTCCTTTTACAATCCTGAATGTGTGTCCTTACTCTTAGTTATATATATATATTACTACCTCCAGTATTTCTTGGTAGTCTGCCCTTCAGATTATTATTGTAACGTGGAAGTTGAAATTTAACAAGGTGAATTGTCAAGTCTTAAATAACCACCTCCCTTGGAGAGGAGGTTTTTGCCCCTGAAAATTCTGATTCTAGGGAATAGTGTAAGGTGGGCTCTTATTTCTCTGTGTTAATGAAGCCCTAGGCCAGAAAGTTTGGAGCTAGTGAGTTCAGGTAGTGCCTTGGGGATGGTGTAGTTAAATTCACAGCAGAAATAGCTTACCAAAAAAAAATGGCAATTTTATTGTTCTTAGTGTTTCTTACAACTGGGATTTACCGTAACTTCTCTTGAAAATGTTTTAGTGAGAGGAATACAGCTTTAGCATTTGACAGAACAGTTCTGCTGTAGTGTGTTGCTCTGGTATTTCACTTGTACTTGACTCTGGAATCTAGAGTTAATAGTATATGATATATGAAGTATCAGAGTCTTTCTTACAAAAAGAAAATATTACTGATGCTGTTCTCCCCCATGATCTCTTTCATTTAGCGAGATGCATTGGATGCAGACATCCACATTGACACGGAGGACCAAGGAATGTATAAACACATGTCTTCACATCACCTCTTCAAGTTACTAGATTGTTTGCAGGAGTCTCATTCTTTTTCAAAAGCCTTTAATTCAAATTATGAACAAAGAACTGTGTTGTGGAGAGCAGGTGAGGCTTTTGTGTAGTTTGGTTCTAAATAAGGGCAATGAGCTCTTTTTAGGGCCTTAAGCATTGAACTGCAAAAGTATACTATTGTAACCATTTCTGCAGTTCATCTGACGCTGTATACTTCTACTACTTTTCTCCTTGCCAATGGGTTGAGATGTTTCTATTTTCTTTATGTATTCTTCATTGAAGTAGAGCAGCATAGTTAGTACTGCTGCACTTAAATGCGTTTATAAAAATAAGTTAGATGTCAATTAAAGTCAAGGAGGAAGAAATGCTGTCTGTGAATGAAATCAGATACCTCCTGCTGTTCATTAATGGAGAGGTACTTGGCTGTCTCTTGGCTGGTATCTAAAACTGTGAATGCTTCCTCTGATTTCTAGGGTTCAAGGGTAAATCAAAGCCTAATCTCTTAAAACAAGAGACCAGCAGCTTGGCTTGTTGCTTGAGAATACTCTTTCGAATGTATGTGGATGAAAACCGCCGAGACTCCTGGGATGCTATACAAGAACGTCTGCTTAGGTAAGAGAATGAAGTTAGTTCAGGTGCGTTGTGTGTGCAGAAAAATATGCACAGTGCATCCTTGGATATAAGTGGACCATTTTTAAGTTGCTGAGCAGAACATGCGAAGCCTACCAAGTTATACAATAGCCTGCTCTTTACTAAAAGCAAATTTAGTGATAAGAAAGCAGTCTCATTTATTTCACATAAACGCTTTCTTGCTTGACCCACTTTTGTTTACAAAAGTGGTGGTACAGAATACAAAGATACAAGGTGATAAGAAATCTAAACAGAATGCAGTACAAGCTACTGTATGCCTGGAACTTAAAACTTTAAAAAAAAAAAAAACTGCTAAGTAATATAAAAAGCTCCTTAACCCCTTTATCTGAGGAGTGAGTTGTTGGTACAGACAAGTTCAAGGTACTAATCTCTGTCAAATGTGAAGAAATCTTAAGCTTCCTATTGGTACCAATTCAGTGCATTTCAGTGTTCCAATTTTTCAGTGTCTGTGGACACACTCATCTTTTCAGTGCATAAAAGGGGGAGGTCCCATTCCCTCTTCAGAAAGTACCAAGAAAATCTGTTGTAATTTGTACAGATTGTCTACAAAATTCAGTCTACAGCAAGGACCAAAAATGGGCTACTAATGTGTCTATATTTCTTTAACCTAATTGCTACGGATCTTTAATAAAGCAGTGTAGATTTGGAGGGAGAGAGAGACTTTTTTTCATGGTGCCATTGCCTAAATTGTCCCCATGTAAGGAAGTACTGTTTGCAGGTTGAAGGTGAAAACAATTTAATTACAGAAAACACTTTAATTACAAATGCTTTCAAGGAAAATAGTTGTTTTCTACTTGTCGCTCCGTAGTCGTTTGTTAACAGCATAAAAACTATTTCAGTTCAACTATCTGTAACAACTGTAACAGAAAATATGGACAAATGTGTGTACTTAAAATTATTGCATGTGATTGAAAACTTTTACGTGGAAACGCATCGTGTGTGTAAACAGGATACACTGTGAGAGGACTAATAGGGCATGCAGCAAAAACTTACTGTGGGTTTTCCTTGTGGTTTGTTTGAACTTGGCGTCTCTTCAGTGTATGCAGTGAAGCCCTGGCATATTTTATTACTGTGAACTCAGAAAGCCACAGAGAAGCTTGGACCAATCTCCTGCTGCTGCTTTTAACAAAAACACTAAAAATCAGCGATGAAAAGGTAAGAACAGGCTGGATGCCGTGTCTGTTTGCATTCAGGTGTTTTCATCTCTGCTTTTGTTGAATTCATTCTTTGTCACACATACTGCAAGATGGCTAATTCGGTTATTCACGTAGTGTTTACTCTCCTTGGAATGTAGCAATTGTTATGCTTCCTTTCTTTTGGCAAGCATTTCGTATTGTAAAAGTGGGACTACATCCATAAAGTTCAGTTGTGTGGAAATATTACTGCAGGTCTTTCACATAAAGTACTGTGAGTGTGCAGTAAAGGATGTGCTTACGATGTATTATAGCAGCACAGAATGGTAGAGGTAAATTTCATCTTTCTATAACTGTAATTTTAGTTCCTTGACAGTGATGGCAAAAAAAAACATCTTTGGAATCTTAGCCTTTCTGAGGAGAATGTGAATGCATATATTCCTAGAATATCTCATGCAGAGAAATTTCTAGAGGTTGCTTAAGTTTGTGGATATTTTTTTGTTGTTTGTTAATTTTAAAAAGGATGTAGTTTAAAAGTGTGGGTTTTTGTGTTGCTGTGTTTTTTTTGTTTAATGTTCCTTGTATTGCAAAATATGCAATTCCATATCACTTATGCTTAGTCTTACATGTTTTATTGCTACTCACCAGTGTTTGAAGAAAAGGGTGCTAGTGGTGATTTGGTTTCTCCACATAGCAGCAATTCAGAGGTGTCCATGTGGTTGTGGTGTGTTATGAAAACAGTTTTAACTATGTAGATAAAATAGCAAGCCAACGATTCCTTGGTACCCAGTCTCAATATCTTCATAGTGTAAAGATTTTGCAGTAAAAGCGGTTTTCTCTGTAGAATCATGGGATGCCTTGTATTGGAATGGACCATAAAGATCATCTAGTTCCAACAACCCTGACATGGGCTGGTTGCCACCGACAGCTCTGACTGCTCAGGGCCACATCCGCCCTAGTCTTGAGCAGCTCCAGGGATGCGGCACCCATGGCTTCTCTGGCAGCAGCGCCAGGGCCTTGCTACCCTCTGAGTAAAAGAACTCCTTCCTAATATCTAGTTTAAATCTCTCCTCTTCTAGTTTAAAACCATTTCCCCTTGTCCTATGACTGTGTGCCCATGTATAAACTCAAAAACTAGCACTCAGCATTATTAGGAAAGGAAAGGAAAGGAGGATAAAACAAGCTTTGATGTTCTATAACTGTAGGCATTCACTAAGGCTGCTGTGGAAAACAGACACTGGGCTTGATGGCTATTTGGCCATTCAATAGGGCCTTTGATTTGGTAAGACCTTGCATTCTAACAAATTGGTATGGCCATGTATATGAAAAAACTCAGCACTTTCCTATAGGAATAGAGAATAATTTTCTTTTTTCATGTCTTTCCCGATAGTTTAAGGCACATGCTTCAACATATTATCCATACTTGTGTGAAATCATGCAATTTGACCTGATTCCTGAGCTTCGAGCTGTGCTACGGAAGTTCTTCCTGCGTATAGGTGTTGTGTTCAAAATCTGCATAACAGAGGAGCAAATACGGACAACTGGGACAAGTTTACCTTCATAGTAAATAGAATTGGTTACTTCTGCTTCTGCATAAAGCTGTTCCAGAGATGGACTGAAGTGGATGGGGGAAGAAATGGCACACTGGTATATAAAAAAAACAAAAAAACACAGCAAGTTACTCTTAACATGATGGCATTTGAGGAGGAATGGGGAGGGAAGGGGGAAGGGAAGGGAGGGGAAAGGTCCTGACCATCCTATGAGACTATCACCAATTTTTATTTAAATTATTGCTCACAGAATTAGTGCTGTCGATGTAAAGTCTGTTTGTTTCCCTGCTCATCATCCTTGTGATCAAGTTTGTCTCTTCTAGTCTTTTATCAATTGTTGAGTTTTGCAGCCCAACCAAATCTTATAAATCAACTGGATTCCTCAGTGGAAGTTATTCCCCATGGAAGTAATAAATACAGTTGTATAGCCTTGTGATGTTAGCATGTGCTCATAATAAACTACACTGCAGTGGCTGATGACCACCTCAGATCATTCTGGGTTTTTCTTTGTGTGCACATGTCTAGACCAGGCAGTGCATTATAGGTTTTGATGTAGACAGCCTGTAGGGTATTTGGGGAAGGGGTTTTCCTCTTGTTCAGCTGGTAATTTTAGAACAACTTTTTTAATATCAGTGCTTCATCTTCCAAGATTCCTTGTTTTTATGGAAGGTTTTATATCAGGAGTACATAGTAGTATCCAGCTCCATTTAGCCCCTTAGTCTTGAGTTCGAAGCATTAAAAAAAAAAGATAATTTTTAAACTTCCCATTGACTTTGATACATGTCCAAACCATGGACACAACATCTACATTAATATTAAAAATTGGGTTAAAAAAAAACCCACCACCCTCTTTATCCTTGAGTACAATGTATTTAGTGCATTTAGTGGTAATGATCTGTTTAGGAAGTCTTATTCTTAATACGAAATTTTCCTTTTTTTTTTTTTTTTTTTTTGACTGCAGACTTTCAACTTTGGGGTTTTTTTGGTGCAAATAACTGCTAGTGGAGAAGGAAAGTCGCTACTGCCAAATCTGAATTCCGTGACTGTTTTAGCAAAACTGAACTTGAGATCAGTCATGTGCTGTAACAATTACCAATACGTTTATGTGGTTTACAAAATACGTGAAGTAAATGTGATTTAATACTAAAGCTTTTCTTACCTTGGAGATTTTCCTTTCTTCAGCATGCCTAAGTTTTTTGTGACACCGTTTCCATCACATGATACCAGTTAATAACAGAAGTCATGCAGGGTGGAGTTACGTCCTTTGGACTAATTTTAATTTCAAGTTTTGAGACTTTTTTTCCAAAAATGAAAACGTATGGCAGGATGGGAGAAGTTCCACTTCCTAAGACATGTAAACACAGGTTACCCACTGTGCTATCTGTATCAGCAAACCTCAGAAATAACAGTATTTAACAACAGCAACAGTAGAACGGTACTGTGCTCAACTTGTTTTGCTTTAGAGTTTCCTAACAGGGTAGTCATAGTTGATGTAGTGTTGGGATATTCTACTCTCAGAGTTACTGGTATGTTTATATATACTTTATTTTTCTTGTGAGCTATTTCCAAAGGGCTCATGTGGCATTCTTCAATAAATCAGCCTGTTCTACGTAAACATCATTTGGCAATTGTTTTGCAGTCAGCAGTACTGGTAAGGCTTTCAAGTTTTTATTTTTTAACCAAAGAAAAGCCACAGCCAGGCTAAGTTTTAAAACACCCTATAGATTAAATCTGTAAGCTAATATTCGATAAGAGGAAATATATGGCTATATTTTAGCATAAGAAAAAGTCTGAAAAATAAGCGTTGCCAATATTGAACTTGCTGCATTTGAAATGTCACTTTATGTTGCATTTAGAATATTTGCTTGTTCCCTGGTAATGTCACTTAATTACAATAAAATGAAGTATTTATTTTAATTCTATTTAAATTTGTAATGAATTTGTAAGAATAAGCCATTATTTTTCCGTCCTGTCCTAGATAGTTCTTAAATCTCTATATATATTATTTTCAGATTTTGAATGTGACACTGCCTCATTGAATGTATCCCCGTATCTCCTTTCAGAACACAAACTTTAAAGTTGCATGCTTCTTTTACAGTTTTGAAAGCCTTACATCTCAAGTCTTGGAAGAGGTCTCTTAATTTTCAGATCTTAAATTTAGAGTTGCATCGTGGGCTTTCTTTACTGTAATGTGCAACATTTGTACTATCTCTGCGTATAGAATTAATCAGTCCCTTCTTTCAGCCTTAGTTCCAAGAGATGATTCTTTTACTTAAGCTTTTATTGTATTTACACCATTTATAAACTGTTGAAATTAGGCATGTGACATTAGAAACATTCTAGACTTACTGTAGTGCATGGAAGAGAAGGGGGACTGGAATGCAATGGGATTGTAACAGCCTTAATCCTGTCATGATTTTCTGGAATTGATTGTACATCCTAAAGCAATAAGAGCAGTATGCAGAGCGTATATCAGAATATCCAAAACAGCTGTATCTTCACATCAGCTTTTTGTTCTCCCTCATACAATCAGAAAGATCATAGCCCACAGGCATCTTAATGGAGTATAAAATGCTGAGCTAAAACACCTGCAGACATTGCTGGTGGTTCTGGCCTTGTCCTGGCTCTGCTGCCCTAAGACCTGACCTGCCTGGGGTAGTTCTCTGCTTCAGTGGAAGGATGAATGAAACAGGGTTCTGTGTCAGCATGTCCCAGTAGAGATCTGTGCAATACACAGAGTAATTAAAAACAAAAACACCACAGTTCTTAGACTGCTGCAGTACTGTTTTTGCAACAAATTGAACTGCAAACAGATTTTTACCTACAAGGGTATAAATACGGGGACTGCATGGTATTTATTGCTACTTATTGTAGAACCTTCTCGGAAGCAGGCAGGGGATGCTGTGAGGAGAACCCCGTGCCCTGCCTGCACGCTGCCGTCTCACACCGGGGTTCCTTTCCTTTCCTGTCCCCCTGCCCGAGCTGCCAGCAGAGCAGTGCAGAGCAGCTCTGCCTGCTAGGAGCCAACAGCCCCAACTTCAGCTACTGGCGATTCAGTGTTAGTATCTATCTTTTTAGCCTGAAGTAAAATTACGCTTCTCCTGTCCAAAGTGCAGCTCTCTTTAATCTGTAAATTGTTTGTTCAGCACCTTTAATGTTGTTTGTGTAAAATTTATGTTTTCACGTATTTAAGATGCCTATGTTTCTGAGGACCTCCATATGAAGTGCATTTAATACCGATAAAGAGCAGTCCTTGCCCTCTGGATGTACACATTTTTGAGAGAATAGCAGAATTATAAAATATGAAAACCTATGTAAAGTTTTCTACATGAAAATACTATGTATAATACTGTTATATTACTCCATGCTTTAATGAAGTGGTTAAATCAATAAAGTTTTAAGAAGTGGTGCTTGGCTTTAGCAGTGCTTATTGCAATGTGTGAGGGAGGAGAGAAACTCTCCTTTCCCCTCTTCCTCAGGGACGAATACAGCTGGTAACGAAGGACCGCCCTGCTGGCCGCGTTCCCGCGCAGCGCAGCTCCTCAGGCGCCGCCTGATGGGCACTGCAGCGCAGCATGGCCTTGTGGGAAGAGCTCGGCCATTGGCTGCCGCCTCCACGTGAGACGGGACGCACGGATTGGCTCAACGCGCGGCGCGTCGGGCCAGAGGGGCCCGCTGATTGGCCCGGCGGCCGGACGGTGACACCGCCTTGCGTGATGCGGTCACCGTACCGCCGCCGCGCCCTCTCACCGCGGTTTGAATGTGAAGCGCAGCCGGTGCTCTCCGAGCCGCCGCAGCCGCTTGGAGGAGGCCGACAGGTGAGATTGAGCCGCGCCGGTAGGCGATGCCGGGGGTAGGGCGGCCCCGCAGCCCGGCCGTCCGCACGGTCCGCAGCCGCCATCGCTCCGTTCCGTTGCGGGCTCGGGCGCTGGGCCCGCGGAGCAGCGAGAGGCGCAGCGCACCATGCTGGGGCGCCTCTGCCCGAGTTCCGCGGCTCGGGATTGGCTGGCAGCCTTCCTGGGGCTCTTCTCATTGGCTCTCGCGGCTGCCAGTCGGGGGGCAGCAAGTTAGGCTGCGGGCGGCCGTTGCCGCGCGGGTATGTTGGGGCAGCCCCGAGCCGCCTCCGCCTTAGGCAGCGCGGGTGGCCCCAACCCTGCAGTGAAGCGCCGGGGGGGGCGGCGGGAATGGCGCCGCCGGGAGGAGCTGGGCCGCGCAGGGCAGGCCCGACCAGAGGGTCTCGCCCGGAAGGCCCCTGAGCGGCCGCCTCCTCAGGATAGCCGCGTGTCCCGGGCGGGCCGCGGGGTGGGCTGCCTGCCGTGACGGGTGTGGGGGCGCTGGACGAGGATCCGCCTTCCCACCGGCACCATCCGTAGGTGCTGCCTGAGCAGCGAGCGCCGCAGCACGGCGTTCTGAAGCTCTTTGCAGTTGAGGACTGCGGTTTTTGGGCTTTGGTTTTCCTCAAGTGCTCTGTCACTAATGTAACGAACGTAGTTAAAGCGTTAGGGAAGCTGTGTCGATTTTCTTCTGGAGAGAGTTTGGAAACTTTTCCGTTTATCTCCATTCTCGTTGTTGTAATCAATGTAATATCATCGTGTAGCGAAAAGCACAGCATTGCTACCCTGGGTTTTGGTGGTGGGCAATAGGAAAAAAGGAACAGCCAGCGGGGGAGAGGGAACGGGAGGGAGACAGCAATGGAGGAGTCGCTCATCCTGTGCCGGGTGCTGCTGGTGCTGTTCCTTTATGCTGTCCTCCATAAGGATGCTGCTGGTTGGAGATGGCAGGCAGGTACCTCCCAGAAGGGAGGTGGGCAGGGCAGGGAAGGCAGAGTGTTTCAGGTGAACTTTTTGGGTTTTTTTGCACTGTATCTTGGGATCTCAGTTGTTCATTGACATTGATTTAAATGTCAGTGGGGTGGTTGGGGGTGGGGGGATACTGTTGTTTATAAATATAGAAGAAAAACTCAGTCGTTAAAACTCACAGCCTTTGTAAAAGTACTTAAATAGAAACTGTACTTATTGCTCTGATTGTCAACATAGAATAAATCTAAAGTGGGGTGGGAAAATTTCAGCCTATCTTAACAAGAAAAAAACCCCAGGGGATAAAAAGCATTTGGCTTCTCATTATTTCTGTAGCGAAGGAGTTGCGGTGCTGTTGGTGAGGACGATGGGCAGCATGCAGTGCTTTGGGGCACAGCTGAGATGTGGGCTCAACAGTGTCAGGTGATGGTTAGACTTGGAGGCCTTATGGGTCCTTTCCAACCCAAATAATCCCGTGGTTCTGTAATAGGTGCTGATACCCTAAGCCATGTGCCCACTGAAGCGTGTCTTAATGCTGTTCTAGTGTTACTATAATTTTAATTATTCCAATTAAAGCTGTGAAGTTAATGAATCACTGTGAAAGTATGAGAGTATGTGTGGGAGGATAGCTAGAGAGGAGTAATCTGACTTATTTGCACAAAGTTATTCTGTAATAAGTACTGCAGGTGAAATGAATGCCTGCCCTGATCTGGGTTTGTTTTGCAGGTGGGCAAACCCTTTGGCTTTGTGCAGTCTTTCATCACTTCATTAAAAATTATTTTCAGTTGCAAATTTTCTAGAGATAGCATTTATTTGTAAATGGGCCTTGGCTCTTCAGTGCACATCAAGTCATTCTGTTCACATTCATCTGGGCCAAACTATTCCATTTGTTCAACAAGGAACAGGTTTCTGTGGGTGGCAGTAGTTTGTAAAAGCAAGCTCGTTTTGTCATGGAAGGGTGAAAGATCACCTTTTGGCTTTACCTGAGTAATGGATTGAATGTACAATCCAGTTTTAGGGGTTTGCTTTCAGTAACCTAGACAGTAATAACAGCTACATGAGGCGTGTTTGGGGGTTTGCATTTAGCTAGCTGTGTTACTGGATAGATGTATGAGTCCCTGCTTTAAGAAGTACAGTCCAAAAAAAGCAGATGTGTGTCCTCCGTGGAATCAAGTTTTGTGCATGTGGAGCTTATAGGGTAAGTTTTCTGATCTGCATTAACAAAACTGCTTCTGTGTCGTAGTTTCTGCCAAAATGGAGCTGAGCGATGCCAATTTACAGACCTTAACTGAGTACCTAAAGAAAACACTGGATCCAGATCCTGCAATAAGGCGTCCTGGTAAGTGATTGTCACGTGTGACCCAAAAGTTTGGTTTCCTCTCAGCTCTTCTGTCTGTGTGTAACAAACTTCTGCTGAAGTTTATGCAAAAACTTTGCAGAAATCCTCTGCCTCCTTCTAAAAAACCAACAAAAAAACCCCAAAGCTTAATGAAGAATAGATTTATACATGCATTTAGTTCCTGTTTGCTTTTTTTTTTTTTCCCCTAAGGTTTGTACTGTATTTTTTTAAGCGGGGGTGCTATTTACAATAAAGCAGGACTGGCTTCTTTTAGTTTGTGGCTTTTAAAAATGTCAAGGAGGCAATATTTCCACAGCCTGCTTTGAATTGAGAGCTTTTGTTAACTGCAGAAGCATTGAAGAGCTTAGCAGTGAAGAAGTTACAGTACCTTTTGCTACTTGTTCAGTGCTTCTCTTCCTGTGAAACTCCGCAGAGGTGTTTGTGTTATTTGAAATGGACATTTGAGGAACCGTAGATCTCTAGTTAGGAAAATGGGCTCAGCTTTTTGTTAACTTTAGCATGTTCTCTTCCAGCGGAAAAGTTTCTTGAGACAGTTGAAGGAAGCCAAAATTATCCATTGCTACTCTTAACACTGCTGGAGAAATCGCAGGAAAATGTCATCAAAGTCTGCGCGTCGGTAACATTCAAGAATTACATCAAAAGGAACTGGAGAATTGTAGGTATTCCAGGCGGTAGCTGTGCTAAGATTTAATAATCCTTTCAAGATCCAATAGTATTTAATAACCTTAAAGAATACATATGTGTCTGTACTTTGGGAGAGAAGATCGATGATACAGAAAATGAACACAAAATGTAATTTACTGATAAGGGACTATAGCCTCCATTCTTGTTATCCTTTCTATTGGGAGGAAATAAAGCCAGGTGATGAAATGGAGAAGGAAGAATTCTTCCTAATATTGTGCGTGTCTTTCTGAAGAAGTACAGTATTCACTGCCCATTTAACTAACTAATATTATTCATGTTAAAATGTTTGGAAAATGTCCATATGTGTGAGCTGACCTATTTGGCCACTCGCTTGACATAGTGCTGCAACCATTTCTAGCCAGCTCTGCAGCTGGAGGTGATGGTACTGATTTATTTTTCACGTAGATGCCTCTGGGGCATAGAAACCTTTTAAGTTCAACACCTGGAAGTATTTATAGGCATAAAATAGAAATATTGTCACTTAATCTTAGTTTATCCTGTGTTTCGAAGGTACCAGAAGCATTTTTATTTCTGAGCTTTCAGTGTGTGTGAAATGTAGCTTATGGTGTAAAGTATTACATGTAAGAGCTCAGCTCCCTCGTGATGGGAGATTTCAAGTGATCTTGTTTGTGCTTTGTCTCCTTGAAAGCACAGTTTGTGTATCTGAAAGAGTCTCAAATGTATGATCTTGTTATATACCTCAGCTTGTGACTATTCAAGAGTTTGCATATGATGCCCCCCATGCAAATACTGAAAAGCTACAGCAGTCCTCACTCTGGTTACATTTGGTAAAATCAGCACGTTCACACTGGTGTGGAATTTCTGGGCCTTGGTGTTGATAATAGTGCCTTTTCAGGCATTTCTCAAAAATTGCATCTCGATAGGTTGTGTGTTCTAAGTAGAAACACCAGTCGCTTACAGAGGAGTGTGTGTCTTCCTTGGTATAGATGACTGAAGTGATTGGGGATGTGACGTTGTGTAGGAGTAGGTGGAGATGCTGTGCTATGCAGTGAGTGCATCCAGGGGGTGGTTAGGATTGCCCCTAGTTTGCTTGAAGCCACACTTGTTATTTTGTCCAAGATTGAAGCTTTTAGAAGCAGTTTGATGAACATAACCTTACGGCTAGCTTACATAGATCACATGGTGTAATTTAGCAACGTTGGATTAGGACTGATACAAAGCACAGAGGAAGGAAAATGGTTTTGCCTACTCTGGCATTTTGATTCTTCTTAAGTTCATGGAAAGATGATCAAAAAGAACATGAGAAGGAGGACATGCTGTCTGGCTCCAGGCACGTTGAGATCATTGAATTATTTTCTGGATTGCTGGATAACTTCTGTGTTTTTAAACTCACTGATAATGTGACTATCTCTGCTGTCAGTGGTTGGTGACAAGCCTTGGTGTTTTACTTCTTCCATAGAGACACCATAATTTACTACCTACCACTCAGCACTGTTCACTTGGCAGGATGATTGGCTGATTCTGAAAGGCCATATGAAGTTTCGTGTGCATCACCTGCACTCACCTTCCTGTCTGGTTGCACGAAATAAACCTTCGAAGTTGGCAGTAATGAGGACAGATGCGGTTTGGAGAGCTGAAATAGAAGACTGGCAGTTAAACGTGTGTTTGTTACTGGCATATGCACCCACCCTTACTGCTCCTGCATTGCTGTTTGGAAAGATCACTGTTAGAGAAGGAGAAAATTAGTTAGAAAATTAGCAGAAAGGTGTAATTTCTTTCAGCTTTGTTCAGTTACTGCTGTGAGAGAGCCATTGTAGGCTTTAGCTGATCAATTTCCTCATTGATGCAATGGTTTCAGACTTAGCTTCTGAAACACTGGGATTTGCTCAGTGCCTAGAGTGTATTAATGTGCCAGTGACTTAATTACTGTTTTTGTTGTAGGTGGAGGATGAACCGAACAAAATATTTGAATCAGACAGGATAGCCATTAAAGCCAACATAGTGCCCTTGATGCTTAGCAGCCCGGAACAAATTCAAAAGCAGGTAATGAGGCAATTTCTGGTTGTGTCCATGAGATGTTTAGAATGATGTAATGTGTCTGGAGGCCCTGGTTACTGTCAGAGCTGGGTTAGCCTTCCAGTGATGTCACCCCAATGTGAATAACTTGGAGTAAATTGTTTAAGTTACTTCTGCCCTCTTTAAAATTAAAAATTTTAAAAGAGTATTGTCAAATTCCAGCATTAGACAGTAAAATATAGCCAGACTGCAGGCATGCATTGGTTTTGAAGCGAGCTTTATTGTGATGAAAAAGAGTAGATATTTAACCCAATGATTTTTGAATCTGACAAGAATAATAAGCATTCTTAGATATTTGTAACATTTGGCACAGCTGCTGTGTTTTTTGTAGTAAGTAGTGTGCTGCTGTATCATGCAATGGTTACGTTTCCTTTCCAGTTAAGTGATGCCATCAGTATTATTGGTCGGGAAGACTTTCCTCAGAAGTGGCCAGACTTGCTGACAGAAATGGTGAACCGCTTTCAAAGTGGAGACTTCCATGTCATTAATGGAGTCCTTCGTACTGCTCACTCTTTGTTTAAAAGGTATTGGGAATCAGGGATGTGTTATATGGGTTTAAAAAAGGAAAAGTTTGTTTCAGTCTGAGTTTATACTCACATATGTGGCTTCTACTTAGGCTTATTGACTTAGTAAGATTTTAAGCGGTTGTCAAATTTTGCACCTTCCATGGCCTTGAACTACGTTGTTTAGTTCTTACGTTTACTTGATGAACCTTGAAACGAATCCTATCATGAGGGATCAATTGTATGCAAGTTAATCTAGGAATAAATGCGAAGTCTGTATTCCACAGTTTGTGTATTTCTTCTACTCCTCAGGTACCGCCATGAATTTAAGTCTAATGAATTATGGACAGAGATCAAACTTGTCCTTGATGCCTTTGCATTGCCCTTGACAAATCTCTTTAAGGTATTGTTGAATGATTTCTGAAACAACTGTGGTGTTCTGAATTGCTGGTTGTGAATGCCTACAAAATGAGAACTTAGCAACTCTTGAAACTGTTCATGAAGTTCAAGCTAAAATCAGGAAATGAGACCTGACAGAATCAGTAAGAGGAAGAAAAGGAACTGTATTTTCTGGTTGAAGAAATAAAATAATAATAATACTTCTCAGTGTCTCTTGTTGATACAGTTTGCATGTGGGTTTCTTGACTGAATTTTCTCTCTTTTTCTAGGCAACTATTGATCTTTGCAGCACGCATGCAAACGATGCTAGTGCTTTGAAGGTTCTCTTTTCTTCTCTCATTTTAATTGCGAAGCTGTTCTACAGTTTAAATTTTCAGGTGACTCTCTGTTTTTCTCATATTCTTGCTTTGATTGCACAAAGCTGTTATGCTTTTCTGTATAGGATTGTTTAAGACAGCCTTTAGGGCCATGCTTTATGGCCAAACTCAAGGTTGATAGTAAGGATGGGGTTAATTAACACATTAGCTTGGCCCTGTCTAAACAAAAGCTGGAGGAGAGAGTCTTAAGCTCTCCCAATAGCAAGAAGGTGTTGTGTGGGTAACACTGTTGAGTACGGGCTGTGAGAGGCAGGAGTCCTTTGCCTGTATTCATACTCATTGTGTTTATTAAATGCGTCTGTACTCATAGGAATTCAGTCATGTAGATAAAAGTCAGTCAGCTCAGTAACTGTAGCGCTGTGGTAGCAAGCAATCCTGGTATTGTGTAGAGTCGGTTTTTTATTTGTTTTGGTTTGTTTTTGTTTTTTTTTTAATGAGATCTTAATTCCTAGCAGTAAGTGAGCACACTGAATGGAAAAAGTAAAACCAGACACTGCTGAGGTGGTGTATATTTAGTGTTTCAGCATGAACATGAGTCAGGTGTTGATGGTCATGACTCAATTGCTCCGACTTCTCATTCTGTATTGGGCAAAAGAGAAAGCTGGAGCTAGAGGGGAGGCTTGTGCTATCTTATTCTTATCATACTCTGAGAGACTGAGATTAATCTTTAGACTGTATAGGGTGTAAGCAACTGGTATATTTGGAAATGTGCTCCCAAGTCTCCATCTGTAGGACTCTTTTCTGTGTGGCTGTTCTGGGGATGTGACAAGGGGATTGTTTTTGTTTTGAAGGTTTGTTTTCCACTGTTCATTGTACCTCTGTAGATTAAAAGGTGGATGCATGTTACTCACAATGTGCAGTCAGATATTGAAATGTAGATTTATGCTTTTCCTTCACAGGATTTGCCTGAGTTTTTTGAAGATAACATGGAAACATGGATGACAAATTTTCATAGTCTCTTAACTTTAGATAATAAACTTCTGCAGACTGATGTAAGTACTGCATAAACCTCCTGCTTTGCTCTGCAGAGCAGAGACGACTGACAAGAGAGTTGTGTTCTAACTCTGAGCAGTGCAATGTTTCCTTTGTTGGGTAAACAAAGAAATAGAATGACTGAAAGGAAATGGGATTTGAGAGAACTGGCTCCATTGTCTAAGAAATGTGGAGCCTGGTTCTTGAAGTCATGTATTAGTTACAGATTACAGTTGTGTACAGAGATCAGCTTACAGGTACGCATCAATGAGAAGCTTCTTTTGAGGCCATCTGCTGAAGTAACCTGATTGATTATTAGAATCACAGGGCTCAGGTTTTCTGTACCTCCCAGCTGGTTCACGTACTGTATTTTAGAAAACAGAGTACCTTAAAGAACTTGAAACATTGGAACATGTAAGGCATGATCTCTAACTAGTTTTGTTTACCATCTGCTGTCTAATTATAAGAATTAGTAGTTTCACGTGTGAAAACATAGCATATAATCAAAGCTCACATTTATTCTGTACATGCTTTCTGCCTTTTAGGTGCAGTACAGTTGTTTACCAGGTGGTGGAACCAAAGAAACTATAAATTCCTTTACAATGTATAGGGGGCATGATAAGCACATTCTGTGTGATAGTTTCATGGTGGTTTCAAGCTAACGCTGCTGCTAAAAAAGAAAAAGAAGCCTTGCTCATCTTTTCTCCTGCTCTTTTATTTTCCTGTGAGCTGTCACTCAGCACAAGCGTCCATGCAGTTGCATACTGAGCTGACTCAGGGAAGTGATATGGATTAAAACAGAAGTGTGGGCATTTGGAGAGGGGAAAAAAAAAAATGTTGATGGATCTTGGTGTTATTTTTTAATTTCCAGCACATTTTTTCAATTCACTTCACTTTGTGGCTCTACGAACATCTGTGCTGCTACAGGGAAGGAGAAAAAAAGCATACTTTTAGCAACTCTATCAGTTTAAAGTAGCCTTCTAAGCTACTTTACTAATACAATGCCTTGTGTTATGTTTTTCCAGTTGCATTTGTACATGAATTCTGTTTTAAACTTTATCAGGTCTAAATCACTTAAGGGGAGTAGTACTTCCGTTTGAAATGTGGATATAATAGCATGAATGTATAATCTGTAGTACAGTTCCAGTATACATGGGCAAAATGCAGTAGTTCCAGGCAAGTAGGAGGGGTTTCTGAGACCTATTTAAGGCATCATAAAATAACAGTGTATTTCCTTCAAGTAATTTTAATTTTAAAGCAGCCTTGAAGTTTGGGTGTTTAAGTACCTACTTTTGTTTTATGTGAGGATGAAGAAGAAGCTGGGTTACTGGAGCTCTTGAAATCTCAGATTTGTGATAATGCTGCTTTATATGCTCAAAAATATGACGAAGAATTCCAGCCCTACTTGCCACGTTTTGTGACAGCAATCTGGAATCTGTTAGTCACAACAGGTCAGGAAGTGAAATATGATTTGGTAAGTCATTATGAACTAATCTTATCAAGGTTAATAATGATTTATAAATTGGTCAGTCGTGCTAAAGCTGTGTGTGTTTTATGTGTGTTGTTCTAGTTGGTTAGTAATGCAATCCAGTTTCTGGCCTCGGTTTGTGAAAGACCACATTACAAGCATCTGTTTGAAGACCAGAATACGTTGACAAGCATCTGTGAAAAAGTTATTGTTCCCAATATGGAATTTAGAGGTAACTTTTTAAGGTTTCAGTTTTCAAAGACACAATGAAGTGTATCTAAGTATGATATTTTCTTTACAATATTGAGAATTTATTTCCTATGTACTTTAGTACTAGATTCAAAACCAGTTTTCTGCAGCAAATTGCTGTTTTGTGGGCTTTGTAGAGTTGTTGTATGAATTTCTGTCTTACTGTGATCTCAAATTGAAAAATATAGAAAGTCTAAGTCCCTTGCCATCGATAATTCTGTCATGCTGGAAGTGAGTACCAGGCGTGGATATACGGCCTGCTGAATTGTAGTGTCTTTCTCCAAGAAAGATAGACTTTGATCTTAGTGTCTAAAAAGCATTGAAGATGTCTTACAGTATTAAGAAGCTTCTTTCTATATCTGTGACTGAGGAAGCCTCTTTTAAATACACTTAGTATGGAGTATGGTTTTGGTTTTGTTTTTTAAATCAGGAATTGCATCGGCTTATGAGTATAAAAGACTGCAGTTTGTGGGCCTGCAGGCTAAATAGGATTGTCTGTCTGTCTGGACAGTTCTGAATAATTTCTATGAATGTTATGGAAAAATGCTTGGAAAGATTAACAACTTGGCGAAAAGGGGGTTCATTTTTGTGTGGGGGGAAAAAAAAAATAAAAGACCTCATTATTAAAACTGCTGTGTATTTTGTATTTTCAGCTGCTGATGAAGAAGCATTTGAAGATAATTCTGAAGAATATATAAGAAGGGATTTGGAAGGATCTGGTAATCCACAGATTTATACTAAGAATACTTGGTCTTTAAATATAGCTCTAAATAGTATTTTACTGAGGCTTCTTTAACTTATTTTAGAACTCTGGAAATTGGTGTTTTTTTCTCTAAGGTATTTGATCAGGTTTACTGTCATGATGTACCCATTGTAGCGTCTTTTTGCTGTGAACAATGCTTTTATAGTTTCTTTCTTAACTAGATTGATATCACCTGCACTGCGTGTATTCTTGTTTCAGCAAACATAGCCTCTAAATCAACACTGATCAGTAGCTGTAGTTGTGTATTTATTTACTACATGTGTAAACGACATCAGGAGACTGCCTGTACTTGGTAGTCTGTTGTGTTTAAACTGGAAACTCTGACCAGTTTTGCATACAACTCTGTGATAAAGCCAGCTAGGCAGCAGCCTTTGCGTGCTGGCACTGTTCAGACCGACATAATAACTGTCCTAAAAGCATATTGCTGTGCTGACAGAGCTGCTTGATTTTCTGATTGTCTGTCTTCAGCCAGGTCAGTGCACAAATGGACTAAATCTAGTTCTGTATGACAATTCTGTCTGGGCTGTTCTGTGCCATTGAGCCGCTGACATGGTGCTGACTGACAGTTATAGATGATTGAAGCTTTGTAATAGGTTTGAGAACTTTCTGTATGTTGGAAGTAGAGGAAAATTATGTTTGAACTCTCTTTTGAGCAGCCATGTTGTGATTCTTATCCAGGATTGGCTGCATTAGTGGTATTTGTGAAGCTTTTATCTGTTTGCTATTTCTGTTTTTAAGAGAATTTAGGCAAGAACTATCTGTTCTTCTGGGACTTCTTTAGAAACATACTCTGTTGCATTTAAATTCACTTGTTTTGTGTTCCTCTGTCTCCCTGTTAATGTACTGTGTTAAAGGCCAACATCTTTTTTTTTTTTCCCCCTCTTTGGGACAGGGAATGTTTGCTAGATGTATTACAGAAATGTACTGTTCTGTTGCAGTGGGCCAGCAGCTAAGCACGACACAACAGCTTGCTCAGTCCGCACCATGCTGAAGGGGGACGGGGAGGAGAGTAGGAAGAGCATGAATGAGTAGACTCAAGAGTTGAAATAGAGACAGTTTAAGTAGTGAAAGAAGGTGGAAGAAAGCAGAGGAGAAAGTCAGTCTGCTCGTGGAAAGTGGGATGTGATAGATGCCCAGTGTGTCCCCAGACAATGGCTGCCTCTTCCAGATTCCCCTCCCCAAAGCTTTTATTGCCAAGCACAGTGTTACACAGCATGGGGAAAATCCCTTGGCCTGTTTAGATCAGCAGTGCAGATTGTTTCTGTTCCCAACTTTTTGCCCACTCAGACGATTTGCTGGGAGGGCAGGACAGGAAAAAAGAAAACATTGACACTGCAAGTGCTGCTCAGCAGTAACCAAAACACTGGTGCGTTAGCAAGGTGCTAACCCAGAGCACAGCACCATGCAGACTGCTGTAAAGAAAATAAAACCCATAGCCACCAGACCTGGTGCATTTGGGCACATAATTAGCAAGGCAATAAAAATCGACCCCCCCCTTGTGCTTACTGAAACATTCAGAGGGCAGTGGGACCTGTGAATACACACACAGTATGTGTATATCCATTCCTCCTTGCGTTGTACAAATGATTTTTACTACTGCAGTAAGAGGAAAAAAAGTTAAATGTGTTCTTATGCGCTAATGTGAACGTTGCAGTAATTAACGTGAGCTGTGGCTGTAACTTGAGAAGCTGTAATAACTGATACATTTTTTTATTATGTTTATTAGTATGAAAAGCTATGCAATTTGTCATACCTAAAGAACCTTCTGTTCTTATGCAGATATCGACACAAGGCGCAGAGCAGCTTGTGATCTAGTCAGAGGCTTGTGCAAGTTCTTTGAAGGGCCTGTGACAGGAATTTTTTCTGGATACGTTAATTCCATGCTTCAGGAATATGCGAAGAATCCGTCTGTTAACTGGAAGCACAAAGATGCAGCTATATACCTTGTTACATCATTGGCATCCAAGGCTCAGACACAGAAGGTACTTAGGCATTGTATTTGTTTCAATCCATATGCATTCAAATATTATAGTGCATGTGAGGATTGGAGAATGTATGCGTTTTTTTGAATTCTGCTTTAAAATGAGAGTAATTGGATTTGTAATAGTTTGATGTTGATGAGATGGAAAATTGTCCATAATAGGTGGACACAATCTGTGGAAATCTGATGTTATCTGGTCTTCGGATAGGTTGGATGATGTCAACAACCACGTGATCGTTTAATAAGTCTTAATAATAGGTATGAAACAGTCACTGAAAAATTGGCTTCAGCCTAGAATCTCTGAGCTTTCACGTGGTATTGAGGCAGAGTGTGCCTCAGTAATTTGTAAGGCCAAATTACAGAAGGTGATCAGTGGCGTTGAACAGACAAGAAGGAATCCAAGTACCCTTACAATTCCTGCCATTATATTTTATGATATTTCTTGTTGGTTGAATGCTTATTGTCTTGAAAATGGCACATGAACTCAGCTGTTTGGCTGGAAATGGCTTTCAGGACTTGTCTGGGAGAAAGTAATTAAAAGGCCAAATGTGTGGGAAAGCACACCTCAGCTAGACTGCATTTATTGTGAAACAGCAGCATTGTACCAACAGGACATCGTCCTAATCAACATTTAATTACTGATAGGTACTTCACATGTGTTACAGGGCAGGTCTCAGTGGCTGTACAAAACGGGTTTGAGTCAAACAGAGTAAAATATGTTTTATAGCCTTTATGCAGTTCTGATAAAAGTTCTCAGTCCTTCTGTAAGACTGCAGTTGTGTATTGCACAGCA
Source organism: Alectoris magna (assembly GCA_030625065.1). Classification (NCBI taxonomy): domain Eukaryota; kingdom Metazoa; phylum Chordata; class Aves; order Galliformes; family Phasianidae; genus Alectoris; species Alectoris magna. The sequence continues at coordinate 7,570,534 of CM060576.1, read as the reverse complement.
GTTGCTAGTGCTTGTAGTGGATAATGTAGCAGCATTCTAATTGCTAGAAGACTGGTTCACATCGTACCTCTTATTTCTGTTCTGTTTAGTGCCAAATACGGGATAGCATCATTTAGAACACTTGGTACACATATTCCCATCTGAACTTGCTTTTACATTTCTGCCTTTTTCATGTGATAAAATGGAAGTATTTGTTTTAATTTTGCTGTTCTAATTCAGAATCGGAGTTTGAGTCCTAAACTCTTCCTTCTGAAAATGCAGTTGTGTGGAGGAGGGAGGGTGGGATCAACTGAATGAGTTGCTGGTATTTTCTGTCTAAAGCTTTGGTTGGTTATTACTGTTACACACTATTATTAGTTAACTCAGGGCTATGAATTTGAACTCTGAAAACTGAATACTGGATAGCGGACACTGAAAACAATCTTGGTAAAAATATCTGAATGACAGCATCTATAAAAAAGAGTGCTTGTGTTTTCTCCTATTTTTCTCTGTTTTGTTTTCTAGCATGGAATAACACAAGCCAATGAACTTGTTAATCTGACGGAATTCTTTGTGAACCACATTCAGCCTGACTTAAAGTCAGCCAGTGGTAAGTTTATTGTTTATTTTCAGACGTTATCTTGGGGATGTTTAGAGAGCCTTAGCAGTGACTGCTGTTTCTTAAGGCTCACGCACAAACTAGAACATGGTCCTGTATCAGCACTGTCTCTGAGACACAGGGCTTGATTACACCTGGCACATGGGAGGTGACTCACATTGGTTTGGACAGCGGTGAGTGAACTTTTAAACGAAGGTGGATTACCATGTGCTATTCAGAGCATGTACATGCATGGCTGCTATCAGCTGATGTGCTGTAACTTGGCGAATCAAAGTAACTTGATTTCTGTGCATTTGAGACCACATGTAAACTTCTTTGCTATACAAAATACTTGAGAAGGTAAAATACTGAAGTCTAGGTTGCAGCGTGTGTTGATGTGACTCCAGATGTCTAGATTTAAGCAACATGATTTTATACTTAAGCGATTATCTTACGATGTTTGGAGAGTAGTGGGTTGTATTGGAATATGCAGTTGGAGTCTGTTATCATCAGAGCAAGAAAGGGAAATGTTATGTGAAAGGGTTGGACTGTATGTTTAATGTAACAGGGTAGTGCCCACACAGAGATGGATAAGCAAACATAGAACTTTGTCTTACCCTAAGGGTGGGGAATTCATGACTTAATATCACCTTTATATGTAGAATGTGCTCAGAGATTGCATTTATATGAAAAATTGCATATTTTCTCTATTGCAGTGAATGAATTTCCAGTGCTAAAAGCTGATGGTATCAAATATATCATGATTTTTAGAAACCAAGTAAGTTTTTCTTCTGTGGTTATAAACAAATAAATAAACAACATAGTTACTTCATTTACACTTGCCAAGTCTCATGTGTCTTACTTGGCTGTATGGAAACTCAACAGGTGTTTAGACTTCTTAGTTTTGAAACTAAGTGAATCTGCAGCTGTAACTATCAGGTGGACATGTAGTCTGTGTGCTGTCCATATGCTACTAGAGCACTAGATACTCAGAACTGTGACGTACTCAGATGCTCTGGCAGTGAATATTAGTCTCCATACACTTGATTGCTCCTATCATTGCAGTAGTTGTTAGACTGTCTTTTACTTTTTTGGATTCGTGAGATACTGTAAGAAGATACATTGAGTTGTGTTTATAAATTTTGTTGTTATGCATCTATTTTGAAGTACCTGTCATTTTTCTTTTTTAAACTTGATGGGTTTTTTTAAACTATCCATTAAGACAAAGTAAAGTGGAATGCATGCTTTTACAAATCTAACATTGATGTTCTGGGGGAAAATATACAGATTTGGTGTGATGTAGCAACCAGAGCCTTCTAAGATTTCTTCCTCTGCCAGGTTCTCAGTTTGCAGTTGATGAGTTCAGTGATTATGCTCTGGTATTGAACAATCTGTATTTCTATGTGAAGTATATAATGTATTGCTGTAATTTTTTAGGTACCTAAAGAGCAGCTGTTGTTATCTATTCCTCTTTTAATCAATCATCTTCAAGCAGAAAGCATTGTGGTCCATACATATGCAGCACATGCTCTTGAAAGGCTGTTTACCATGAGAGGGACGAACAATACTACACTGTAAGTTTTCAAACAGAAGTAAATTCATTACTACGTAGTCTATAAGCATTGCCAATAAAATATTGGTAGGGGATCTTTCATTTTGTGGTTTTATGCTATTGTGAAACGCTTGAATTGTATGAATATATTTCATAATTAAAGCCCTGCGTTCTTCTTACAGCATCACAGCTGCAGAAATGGCACCGTTTGTAGAAGTGCTGTTAACAAACCTTTTCAAAGCATTAACGCTTCCTGGCTCATCAGAAAATGAATACATAATGAAAGGTAAGTGCTGAATGAGTCTCATGCTGTAAGAGTTCCTTTGTTAACTTGAGGTAAAGGCTTATAGCCGTGGGCTACTGAAACTTCAGCAGCTTAATTTACTCAAACTTGCTGAAGCAGTATTGCACAGCCTGCAGTTGTGTACCAGCGGTGTTAAGTCATCTTAGAATAAATGCATGAAACAAAAGAGAAACACTAAACATACTGGCATTGTGTCAGATGGCAGTACTGGTGCTCAGGACAGCTACCTGAGCGGTGTCAGCATGAGGTTTGGGTGATGTTTGGCTCACACTGTGCCATGGTGTCAGAATTTGCAGAAGACTTACCTTTTTATCTTGGACAGGTTGTCCGGTCTGTAGAATGGGAATAGCGAGACTTTGCTTTGTTGTGATTATGGATTGATTGCCCTTGTAAACGTTCAGCTCTTAGGTGCTAACTTTCTTTTTATTTCCAGCAATCATGAGGAGTTTTTCTCTGCTACAGGAGTCCATAATTCCATACATCCCTTCTGTCATCACACAGCTTACACAGAAGCTACTGGCTGTCAGTAAGGTAAAGAATGGGCCATGTGAGCAAAATGTTCACATTTTTTACTTCTTAGAACAATCTTATAAGGATTTATATAAACTTCATTTGTGTTCTGTTAAAATACTGCACATTGTTCAGTACTTTGACTCAAATGTGTGAAAGTAGCCTTCCAGTGAAATTCATGTTCTTGAACATAGACTTAGGGAACACTTTAGAATACCTTTATCAGCCATCCCAAAAACTTCTTCTACATGCACTGTAAACTTGGCTGCTAAGTATAAACGTTTTTCTGTGAAGAACTGACAAGACAGTTACACAAACAAAAGATATTTCTTATTTCCAGTTTTTGTTACATCGTAGAACTGTTGGTTCATGTAGAGCTTCTGGAAAAACACCTGTTTGCTTTGGAATATTTAGAAAAACTCATTTATGCTTTTAAATTTTGATGTTTGCTTTTGTCTGTGGAATTAAATTCATCAGTGTGTTAATAAGACGCGGTGTCCTTATTTTCAGTTGCTCCTTTAGGCTTCAATTGAAACAATAAATACGTTTTGCAAAGCGGTTCACTTGGCTTCAAGTTCAGGTTGTTTGTTCACACCTTGTTTTATAGAATCCAAGCAAACCTCACTTCAACCATTACATGTTCGAATCGATCTGCTTGTCGATAAGGATAACATGCAAAGCAAACCCTGATGCTGTTGGAAGCTTTGAGGAGGCTTTGTTCATGGTGTTCACTGAGATACTACAGAATGATGTGCAAGGTAAGTAAAGATCAGTGATTCTTGTGCTCCCTCTGCTGTAACTGGTTGCCATTGTTTATATCCTGGCAGTTTTCTTCTGTAGCACAGGAAACTCAGGTGAGAAGGCAAGGTTTTCACAGTCCTCATCAGTGCTTCTAGGAAGCAACTGCATTGTTCCATAGGGTACATAAACTGTATCATCATTGTTCATCTTGTTTGAAAAAACAGATTGTATTTTAGAAGTATCTTAATTGCTACCCCCAAATCTTACTTTTGCCTTGTTTCTAGTGGCTTATATTTCATGTTCTGGAAAGAAAAACCAGTAGAGAAAATAAAATGTGTCTGTGTAGGTATATACATATAATGCTTGCAAATGTTTGCAGTAATGACATTTATTTATTCCAAGTTTTATTTATCAGAATCTTTGTATTAATATCCTGCAATTGTAGGCTCAGCCAGTAGATACATGGTTCTTATGAGTGAACAAGTGACCGTTTTTGCTGAATTTCTAAATGTCGTGATTTCTTTTGCAGAGTTCATTCCATATGTGTTCCAAGTGATGTCCCTACTTCTGGAAATGCACAAAAATGAAATCCCATCATCCTATATGGCATTGTTTCCTCATCTACTTCAGCCAGTGTTATGGGAAAGGACAGGAAATATTCCTCCTCTGGTCCGACTCCTGCAGGCTTATTTAGAGCGAGGTGCCAACACAATAGCAAGTGCTGCTGCTGACAAAATTGTAAGTTGGATTGATGGAGCAGCGCTGTACGCCTCCAGACATGTTGATTTAAGAGGAGAAGTTACAAAGAGTTTTTTTCCTCAAGTGGAAAGCTGAATTTGTGCAGCATATGTTTGTATTTTATATTAAAAAAAACCCAAACCTTTTGGGATGGGGTTGGGAACAGGGTTCACAGTAATCTGCTTTTATAATTTAGGATTTAACTGCACTTAGTTTATTCAGGCAAGTAAACTTCTATGGTTTCCTTGTCTTGTCTTGCATCACATGGAACACAGTGGATCAGGAAAGCTGAGGGAATCTGTTTGGATGAGTCACCAGAAGCATGAATGAGGGGGAGTCAAAATGCTGGGAGATCTGAGGATCAGTGAATTCTGCTGCATGATCTGCTGTAGTCAAACCTGATTACATAATACCAGTGATGAAGCAAACGTACATTTTCAAATTAGCTTTCTTGTTCATTTGATTAAGACTGTTTTGAATACCTAATGGAATATCATTTGGTCCCGAGAGGAATCTGTCTTCCTGCAGGAACAGAATACTGCTCTAGGTTGTGAAAGCTTTTGCCACAGTGTATGTTTTTAGATAAGACCCAACCTTCTGGCAGGTCATATATGAAGAACTGTTGTGTAGTGTTTTATGTTTGCTTTGCTTGCAGCCTGGGCTGTTAGGTGTGTTCCAGAAGTTGATTGCCTCTAAAGCTAATGACCATCAAGGATTCTATCTTCTAAACAGTATCATAGAACATATGCCCCCGTGAGTATGAGTTGACATTATTTACATTCAAAACTAATCTGTATAGACTTTAATATTTGGTATGTTTGTACACTTCAAAGTTAATTATGAACAACTGAAAAATGTCATGTTTGCCAGTAAAATAAATCTGAGTAATTTTGTGCATGTTTTCTGTATAGTATGACTTCTGGTAAATGCTAGTGTGGCTTGAATAACTAATGTTTTAAATTTCTAGTGAATCAGTTGACCAATACAGGAAACAGATCTTCATTCTACTGTTCCAAAGACTTCAAAATTCCAAAACAACAAAATTTATTAAAAGTAAGTTTATTGCTTTATGAAAAGCTTCAGTGATACCAACAGTTTAGAATGTGTAGCAGTACCAAATAAATACCCAGTCGTGTCTTTTGATTATGCAGACAGAGAACAGTTTGCTCATAACATCAGTGTCTTGCTTTGAGTTATTTGTGCAATCAAGGGTGGTATATAGAGCAGATGCCCTATATATCGGGGCACATCTATTACATTGAAACTAAAAGACTGAAATTAAAATGAGGGGGAAGACTTCTATATTCCCATCCACTTTTGTGTGGTGTATATAGTTGTGTTATTACTGTTAAATATTCCATGCCGTTGTGTCATCAATGTGACGTAAGCTTGAGAATAGCTTTGTAGTTGCCGCAGGGGCCAAAGGGGCTGAACCTTGTCCAGGTTGTCTTACCACTAAGCTTCAGTGTATTAGGGAACATGAAAAAAGGTCAGCAGCTTTCGACAAGCTTTGCGGTAGCTAGTTAATGTACTTCACTAAAAGTGAACGTTTACAAAGATGACCATTTCTGTCCCCTGGAAAAGCTTGCTGTGTGTTTTTCTGCTAACTCTAACCTTTTTCTCATTACAGGTTTCCTAGTCTTCATTAACTTGTACTGCGTAAAATATGGAGCATTAGCTCTTCAAGAAATATTTGACAGCATACAGCCAAAGTGAGTATGATTTTTATTTCAAACTGCTCTGTAGCTTTTATCTTTCAAAGCAGAAATGGTTGTCTCCTTTAGCTGAAGTTGCAAACCATGTTTGTCACTAAACTGACTAGCCAGACCTTTCTTCTGCTGTACATCACTTCTTTCCTGAGCAATTTCTCTTTTTCTGATCTGCTGCTCACAGTTCCTCCCTCATAGTTCCAGGTCAGTAATCTCCTGAGCAGGTCGTATAAAGGGAAGAGTGAGGTTTTTACTCTTCTCTCTTCAAGAAAAATTTGTGCTATCAAATTTCTACCAGGCATCTACTGTGACAGGGCAATATCATAACAAATTCTGTTCTTCCTGGTGACTCTGTGTCTTTTTTTTGTTGTCACTTTGAAGCTGACAAGGCTTTCCAATACTTCTTTTAATGTCATAATAGGATGTTTGGAATGGTTCTGGAGAAAATTATAATTCCTGAAATACAGAAAGTGTCCGGACAAGTTGAAAAGAAAATCTGTGCAGTTGGCATTACAAAAATATTAACAGAATGTCCCCCTATGATGGACACCGAGTACACCAAGCTGTGGTATGTAGAACACTTCTTCAAGTGAAGCTACTTGGTTTTGAAAACGTGAGCTGCTCAATTCTGTTGTGGTTTCTTCGGGCCCGCTACCATTTCAGGCTTTTCACACCACTTCTCAACAGATCGTGGTCAAAGCAGATGCCAGAACTGGTTTGAGATATTTGTGATGGAGATGGCAGCGACTGGGCTAGTTAGAACTGCTTTAAAGAAAATAGACTACTTGCTTGTATTGTTTCTGAAAAGCTGGGAACAGTTTTAGTTTGTAGCTGTTCTGTTAGTCAGGAGACCCAAGCAGATAACCTGAGACAGGTGCTGTAAGATCTTTGTGTGACAGAGAATTCTGGGGAAAGCTATCTGGGAAGATTGTCCAGCAGTCTAGGTTGTCAGGTAGGCTGATTTCTGAATTTAGAAGGGGGGAGAAAATGTTATTAGAGAAAAGGTGTGATCTACAAAACAATTGCTTTTTCTTAGGTGTGTTACATGAGAATTTGACCTAATAAAAAATAAAGGCATCATTCATGCTTTTAATACGGGCATCTACATTGTGCTTCTAAACTACGCACTTCCATAGCTCTTCAAGTTCAGCTCATACTAGGCTTGTGCTCTCAGTAGCTGAGATAGTACCTGCAAAGAGAAGATTGTTGGAAGTGTTTTAAATAACTTGAACGTTCCTTTAAAATCTGTCCTGTCCTGGCATGTTTCTCAGCATTCTGACTTTCTCCTTGCATCTTTCCATGTAGGACTCCTTTGCTGCAGGCGCTCATCGGCCTCTTTGAGCTGCCTGAGGATGACACTATCCCTGATGAAGAACACTTCATTGACATAGAAGATACTCCAGGATATCAGACTGCATTCTCTCAGCTAGCCTTTGCTGGAAAGAAAGAACATGATCCTGTAGGTCAGATGGTGAACAATCCTAGAATTCATCTGGCACAGTCTCTTCACAAGCTGTCTACAGCATGTCCAGGCAGGGTAAGTGGCTTTCATACATGCTGATGCCAAATTGCATGGAGAAGAAATGCTTATTTGACATTTGAGTTTTCTGCCTATGTATGATAATGTGCAGAGTGGAGTATGTCCTAATCAGAATGCTAAGTATTGTTTTGTATTATTCTGTCATTGAATATAGCTTTAGTATGTTTTTTTTTGCCTAGTAGCCTAAGTAAGTAACGTGAAAATAGTAGCTTTTCTTTAATGATAATCTTAGTATGCCATTTCTCAAACAAAAACTTTTCCACATGCAGGTGTACAGCTTAACACTTCTCAGCAGTTCAATTGTATGTATTCAGGAAACTTCAGGCTACTTATATGAAGTTAAAGCTGGTTATTTTCAATCAACTGTTTCAAAGTATATTTGTTTTCGGTACTTTTGATAAGTAACTGCCTGGGAGATTTAATGTTTGCTGCATCCAAATCTCTGCTTTAATGACTGATGGTTTGTTAACCTTCTTTCATATGTAATTCAGGTAAGCAGTACATAAAACTAAATATTGTCAGCATCAGGAATTGTAATTCCAGCAACTGCTTTCAGTGAAAAACCGTAGCTGACAAGATGTCATTTGACTTTGCACTGTGTATTGGCACGGCAGTTAACAGGGTATAGCAGTGCTGTAGGTTATACACAGATTGACGCTTCTGCTCTATCATATTTCAAGGTCCCATCAATGCTGAGTACTAGTCTGAATGCAGAAGCGTTGCAGTATCTCCAAGGATACCTCCAAGCTGCAAGCGTGACGCTGCTCTGAGTTGCGTGTGTTTCACAAGCAAGATCAAAAGGCGCTTTGTTACACAGGAAGTTGACACTGACTTTTTTTTTATAGCAGCGCTCAGACAAAATGAAAAATGCGACTTGGAATTGTATTGCAGAATCCATCTTGTAAAAGATAAACGTGGCTTTGAGCAGAAAGTGAAGGAATTTGGTGGTGTGCTTAATCATAGGTAAAAGGTGGTTAACTTCCATTCCCAGTTTAATTTCAAAGGGAATTTTCACAGCGGTTTGTTACGGGGTTTGTCTGAAATCTGCATCTGCAGCATTTGGGTAACAGTTTGAAATGAGTGGAGAGCACTGGCTGTAGAAACTCATTTTGGTCACTAAAATTCCTTTTTATTTTGATGTTGTCCTTTGTAATTCCTTTGTCTTTCCTTAAACTTTATCTAAATTGTGAATAAATAAGAAGTACTTGTTTAAAATGCCTGTCACTGTGCACTTACTGTTTTAGAAGAGTGTAGCTGGCTTTAAAAAAAAAATAGTGTTTTAAACATAGAATAGAATGTAAAATAATGGCAATGTGAGGACTTTTCTTTACCCTGTGTAATAGCTTAAATATATTGTATGTTCACAGAGAGCAAATGTAAAACTTTGGCAGAAGATCCAAAGCTGCTATTACTCTTGATATTCATCAGCAGGTGCACCCCTCCTCCTTAGATGTGACAGTGTAATGCAGCAAAAGCAAGCAGTGTGCCCACCCTCTCACAGCGGATATCGGCCTCCCAGGTGGATTTTTAGTGATGTATCAAAGCAGAAACATTGATCTTGTTTAGCTAGGGTGTTCTCCCTGCCTCCTTATGAATATACTGATTAGATGTGGTAGCCCTGAGTTCTAAGTGCATCCGTATTACTTAAGATAAAGATTACTTAAGATAAAAAGAGACAAGTCCAGTGCCTGAGCCTTACTGTGTTCTCAGATAGTCAGGGTGCCAAACTGCTATGCTGCAGGCTGTTAGAGCACTAATACTGCAGGGTTATAGGTACATTTTGTTACAGAGACTGCAGGACTCCTGAATAAGAGTGAAGTCAAACAGATAAATATATATATTTTTTAAGTTACCTGACCATGTAGATCCTGCAGTTGACTTGAATCAGTTTTGGGTTTTTAAAGTTACAGTGCCAGATGAAGCTGGGCATTGTATCAAGAAAGTTACTGAATTTACAGCAGGTAAAACATCAATCACAATCATCTTTTTTTTCAGTTCTTCTGTAATATCTGGCTGCCATGTGGGAATGCATGTTGGCCATCTCCCTTATTGTGTAAAGAGTTACTTGTCAGACAATTAATTTAAACTGCTTAAGTGCCTAAAAAATGCATTAAATGAATCGGCGTCAACAGGTTTTCTTGAATCTAGTCTGTAATTCAGTGTCAGACTGTCTTTGTTTATAGGTGTGAAGTGAAAGCAAGTCTCTAGCATGAAATAATACAACGATGACCATGAGAAGCATTTGCCTTAATGCTGGTGAGGCTGCGATGAGCGTTGCAAGTTTGCAGAAGTGCTATGCAGAATAAAGATTTCAGTAGGTTGAAACCGTCTGGGAGAGGTGTGTGATGTTTGCAAGGAACTGAATGCCTCCCTCGACTGTCAGTGTTCATTGAGCCGGGGATGTTCATAACCTGCAAGCTGAGGAAAAACTCACAGGTCGCTGCCTGCTCTACAGTTTGGCCTTTCTTTTGGATGATAGGGAGAACAATTCTTCATGTCAACCCCAAAGAATCAAAACTAAACTGGTACTGCTTGTCATGTAGCTGTAATTTGACATGCCATCTTGGCATCTAGTCAAGTAGACAGCCTATGTATGCGTGCTAGAATGGGGTTCTTCAGTGCAGTGCATTAGTAAGGGGCTTTGTGTTAGACCATCCTCGTTCTGCAGTTATAGTATGATTTCTTTGAGGGACACCTTGCTGAGTATACAGAGTGAACAGATTTTTCTTACTTTACTGGTAAGAAAAGGGTCAAGATGGACTGCAGCAAGCCACAACCTTTCTGAGAGGCAGCCAAGGAAACTCTCTTTTGAATAGCAATTTATCTCTACATTCACCATATTGCGCTTCCTGCAAGGTGTGGCTTTTTCTTGTTGGACAGACATCTTATGTGATCAAGTGCCTTCAGATCAACGAATACTAGTGGCATAACTGTCCTTCAGAAGATTCAGAGTTGACTACCTTAGACTTTGTGGCCATGGCGCTGTTAATGATATGTTGTTCAGTCCTGATGTATTCTGCAGATTCCAGAAGGCATAGGAGTGTTTATTTACAATGTTTAACCTTTCAGGGAAATGACATTTTCAAGTGTAGTGCAGGCACAAAGATCATCTCTTCTTCAGCATACAAGGAAAGGTTAATAGTGGAACCCTCACCTTTATTCAGGTGGAAACCTTATTGCTACTTCTGACATCTCCTGTCCTCAAGATTTAGGAAGCAACACAGTGTTCCACACGGATTTATCTGTTGATTTTAATGGAAACTGACAAGCAAGGCGATAACAGTTTTCAGAAGACTGATGAACTTCTCTCAGCCACCCTTCAGTGTATTCTTTATTACACAGTTGGACAAATACGAGTTCCTTCAGAAAGCTCAGGCTGGGAACACCTGCTGTCAGGGGTTCTTCTGGGGATCTGTGAGCATCTACTTTGGTTTCAGATGAGTCCTGCACATCCTGGAACTGTCACCAGATCTCCCTTGTAACTGATAGTGGTAGTATATGTATTCAAGGGAAAAATGATTACTTCTTTTTGAATACAAAATTGGTGAAAGGACATCAGTTTTGCATCCCTTGACACCACAGAGCTAACCTGCTGTCCTAGATTATTTGGATCCTACTGACTTGCAGTTCTCAGTTTCTTAATACTGTGTCTTCTGCTACAAAAGAAAAAAACCAAACACCTTATTCTTTAAACCAACAAAAAACCCACAGCCCTCGAGACCGGGGTCAAACCTCAAACCCCAAGTCCCTCACTACATATTCTTTTTTTCATGGGTTCTGAATGGACCAGAATGATTCCAGCGTTCCTGCAATGGCAGCAGAACCTACAAATACAAAGTTCTGTTTCCTTTTGTCTTCATTTAAACGTGTGCTGAGGTAAAAGTCATCCTTCCAGCCAGCCAGACGTTTCATTCTAAGAATTATCTGATGAGGCCAGAGCATGTTCTTTCTCACAGCTGACATCTGCTTTCAGAAAATTCAGTTTTCTTCAGGCTCTCAGCAGCTTACTTGAAGGCACCTTCCACCAAGCTGTACTTCTTTGATTGTTGAATGTACTCTGCACTTGTTCCGTGACCTTTCAATGAGAACAGCCTTCCTGTATGACTGTCAAGGACCGGTCAGATTCAAGCTGTCAGAGCAGTATTTCACAATAACAAAATAACCAGAAGGCACTGTGTGAGATTTCAGAGCTGCTCACAGCAATCTGTTTACGTTCTTCACCTTCCCCCCAGGTTCACTCGCTCCTCTAGAAGACAAGCAGTCTTCCCTTTGTCCTGACACTGCACGCCTCATGCAGTCAGCAGCGCAACTGAGATGCTGGCAAATGCATCTGAAAACGTTCTGATAAAACTTGGAAGAATAAAAGCTGTGTTCCCTGCAGTGCAGCGGAAATGCACCTGCAGCTTGGGCAATGAAGGCTGGCTATAGCAGCGTGGAGGTTCATGTACCGTGCTGTAAGCAGTGGAGGTGGTTCACCCCGTGCCCAGTGCTGCCTGCCCCGTGGGATACAGCTACACAAAGCAGACTGTTGGTTTTCATGTCCCAAAGCTCCCAACGTCAAACGCCAATGACTGCCTTAAAATACTTACTAAAAAATATCATTATGTGTTTTGCTGATCCATCAGCCAAAGAGGAAAAAAAAGCAGAGAGGAAAAAAATGAAATGGAATAAACGCTTTGTTTTCCCTTAGCTTCCTACCCCTATTTACTTAAATGAAGCAACTACTGCCCTACTGTAACTTCAAGGCTATAAGGATAGGCAATAGCAGGTATAATTGCTTTAAACCAGTTTTGGATCACCCACAAAAGGTAGAGGTCACAATCGGGTAATAAAGAAGGAATTGCTTACCCAGTTCTGGGGATCAGAGCTGGCCAAACACTCCAAAGGAGGTGATTTCTGGGCAGAGATGCTTCCTTAGCTGCTGCCAGCCCTGAAATGAGGTTAGGAAGGGCTGCCCCCAGGGCCTGCTTAGGTCATGCAGCTGAGTTGCTTCCACCTGTGCTCCCAGGGCTGGCAATGGCCAGTCTCCAGGTGCTCACATGCTGGTTCAGGCCATGACCCAACGCTTCCCATGCTGAGGTGTTCCCGGGGAGCGCTGCCTGTAGCAGCAGCTACCAGCCAGTACGTGACAGACTCAGTGGCTTCTGTTGCTAGATAGCTCAGAGTCACTGTAGGCCTAAAAGTTTTCTCTCAGAGTAATGATCTTCGAATTCACGTGAGGTCAAATCTTATACTGGACTTAATGTTTTGTATTCAAGATGAGATTAGATGTAAACACGTTATTGTGAAGTAATTAATGGGAAGTGAAGAGAAATATTTTGTTACAGATGAGTCAGAAAAACAGAATGAAAGGGGTTTATAGCACAGCTCGCTGGCGTCTTGAGCTTTCCTGTGTTTTCATTTCCAAAAGCTGTGAAGAGAAATTCACGCTCCTTTTTTTGTGCCTGATACAAGGGATATTTTGAAATAAGTAACAAAATATATTAGTAACAAATACCGGATTTCTGTGTGAACACCTGGAAATACCGAAATGACGGCACTGTGTCTTTCATAGAAGAAATGGAAGTTCCAACTATCTTACAAGTTGTTAGCTGGAAACAGGCCTCTGTCCTGATTGGCTCCAGCTGCTGCATTAAGAATGGAAAAGTCTTCAGTAACGTTTTTCAGTAAGTGATAATAGTGCAGCGTCAGAGGGGTAAAGACCCTTCAAACAGAAGGACCAACACCGCGGATGTTTGAGGCGCTGTGCCGAGCATTCCTCAGGCTTCCAAACTCCTCGTGCATTTGATTAAAATTGCATTCAACCTCATAACGTGGCTGCAGATGCTTTTTGTCTCACTCATGCAGACTTCACGCTTAGGCAGACCTCCACCATTCCGCCATTTTCCAGGGGGAAAAAAAAAATAAGAAATAAAACCGAACTTGTAGTGAAACTCCATGCAGCAGAGAGAATACTTTTGTATTTCTCTTCCCCCAACTCGCTACAAAAATCTACGCAAAGCTGGTTCTGTTATAGACAGCGTTCAGCCTTTACCGTAACAGTTACACAACACTGAGATTTCACTTCCTTCTGAAGTTTAACTGTTGCTGGAATAGGATCTAACAGCACAGATTACGATGGAACAGACCTCAAGAACATACAAACAGGTGTTTGTGATATGAGATATATGCGTCTATATGCTTGTATACTGGAGAATGGTTTTTCAGTGCTACGTTGTCAACTGATTTTATGTGTATCACGGATTTTCTTTATGGTATCTTTGGAATCCGTACCGGTATTAAATACAGACATGGATATGGAGCTTTAGATATGTTTCTGAGTTCTGATTTGCTTCTGCTGAAATGGGGTAGTTGTGATTCTCACCACTGAACATGAAGGCTTCTGCACTTACAGTGGAATTAAGTTACATCTGTTAGGTCAGTAAATGCTGTGGGCTCAGCGCCACGCTTGTATTTTTCTGAAAATGGCAGAGGTTACTGGCATGCAATTAAATGATGCCAAGGGGTTTAACTGCAACCTTGTAATTTAAAATGTATTTTTAACCATTAAGAAAGATAAAATATTTCTAAAGCAGCAAGTTCTCACAGTATCCCTTCCTGGCAAATAGGCCTGACCTGGCGTGACTGGGACGGCTTAGTGCTGTGAGTTTGCTGGTGTGGATTTGTTATGAAAAGCAGCTGTATTGCTTAAGAAATCATACAGGCAAGGAAAGCATTGCCTTTAAAATATCTACGCCTAAGAACAGCACGCACCAGCACCCTGTACAGCACTTCAATTGCTGCAGTGACTGAGGAAGGAGAACCTTCACCAGCTCAGAACCGGAGCGTTCAGACAGCGGCAGCCACTGCTGTTTTCACTCTACTTTGGAGAGCTCTGTGACCCGCAGTGACGCTGTCAGGAGTTCAAAGCGCTGCTCGTATGATAAAACTTAAAAGGACAGACCTCGGTAGCGGCAAGTTGGAATTTCTGCTTTCTTAACGCAGAATTGGCACATTCGTATCTTGGTTCTGCCTCAGCTGCTGCACGGGGCCTCACTCCGGGCCGTGCTGTTGGGAGCCCAGCGGCAGCAGCGAGTACCTGAGTGCCCACGTTACCTCGGGGGCCGTACGGCACGTAGAGCATGGCGGCCAACGGGTGGGTGAGGATCGGGGCAAACCGAGCGGGTTCACGGCGCCGTACGGACGTACCGCGTACGGCACGCTGCTCTCCGCATCCGCGCACCGAACCCGGCCGCACCGCTGCAGCCGCCCGCTGTGTCCAATGGCGCAGGCGCTGCGCTCCTCCGGTCCGCCCGTCTGAGCTCCCCGCCCCACCTCGGTTCTGAAATTCGACATTTTATTAAATAACGGCTCACAGCTCCCTCGGCTGACATCCGCTGTTAACTCCCGGCTTACAACGGTGCTGCGGCGCTGCTTGGCCGACACAACCGTGCCCTCTCCCTACCCAGAGCGGAGCGCGCACCGCGCGCCGTTTGCGTGCGGAAAGCGGTGCTTTAAGCGCACGGCTCCGCGCTACCGCAGCCCAGAGAGCACAACGGCCCCGCGGGGCTCCCGCAGCGCCCACAAGGCCTCGGCCGCCGCCCCCCTGGACGTGGCCGCTCGCAGCGGGGAGGAGCGGCCGTACCGTGGGGCGGGCCCCGGGGCCGCTTTCTACAGCGGATGGGGCTCCCGGCCCTCGAAACAGGAACGCGGGCAGGGAAAGCTCCGAGCCCCGGGGGAAGGTGGGAGCGGCAGCGCCCGGCCTGCCGGTTCCCTCAAGCGCCTCCACCCCAGCCGGGCACAGAGAGCGTGGCGCGCGCGGAGCACGCCGGGAGCTGTAGTCTCACTGCGCTGAGCCGGCCTGCAGTTGTGGCGCGAGGCACACCGGGACTTGTAGTCGCCCCGAAGGAGGTGGTGCTCCCGCCGGCCCACGCGCCCATTGGCCGAAAGAGCGGAGAGGGGCGTTTCCTGAGGGGCCTCGAGCGCTCCCGATTGGCTGCCCGCCTCCCCCGCCTCCCGTCGCGGTGGCGTCACTTCCTCCCCGGCCGGAGCTGGCCCCGCTCATTCTCTTTAGTGTTTGCCCTGTGCCCGCCGCCTCCCTCCGCCGCCGCGGTCGCCCCCCGGCCCCCCCGGGACCCGGCCCATGGACTGAGCCGCCCGCTGGCCCGCCCTCGCAGCCGGCCCGGGAGCCGCAGCCCAGGCAGCCAGGTGAGGGGGAGGCGGCCCGGGCTCCCCCCGGTAGCGGGGCGGGGGGTGGTGGCGGGGCCTAGCGAGGCCCTGGGGAGGGGCCCGGCTCCGCTCCCCCCGCCCCGCTCCGGGCCCTGCCCAGCTGCCGGGGGCGGCCCCGCCGCGGAGGGAGCGGGCAGGTGGCGGGGGCGCGCCGCGGGGCCGCCCCTCTGAGCCGCCCCTCTGAGCCGCGCTGGGTCCCTGCTGGGAGCGGCGTCGGCCCCTGCCCTCCGCTAACGCCGGGGGGGGACCCGGCAGCACCCACTGGGAGGTGACAGCGGACGGAACGGTGGCTGCCCTCGGCCCGCCCCCGTCCCGCTTCAGCGCGGTGGGAGTGGTGGGGGCTGCCCTCGGAGCGGGGCTGTGGGAGCCGGGGGCTCTCGGAGTGCCCGCTGCCCGGAGCGAGGACAGCAGCCGCGGCTTTCGGGGTGCGCTCCTCAGGAGCCGCCTGATGCCTCCGGTGGGTGTAAGGACGGCGCAGCAGCCCGCAGCCTTCTCCCCGCGCACGTCGCAGCGCACGCGCCGAGGTGGCGGCGGGCAGCGCTGCTTCGCTGACCGCGGGCCCCGTGCCCTCCTCTGGCTGCCCCTCGGTCAGCCGCGGCTGCAGCAATGCTCTTTCCCCGTTCCTTGCGCACATCACGGAGTTTCTCAGGAGCTGTGGTAGCAACAAGTTCTTCTCGCATCCTTACTGCTCTCTGCTCCGAGCAGCACGGCTCGGGTCCGTTTGTGTTCTCTGTGGGGTGGTGCTGTCATTGGGAGCAGTGACAGCCGTGTCTTGTTGATCCGTTTGTTGGGGATTTTCTGTCCTTTTTCCGACAGGTTAATGGCAAACCTGGGAGGAACGTCATTGGGAATTGATAGGCAGCGAGGTGTATCAATAGCAGTGAAATGAGATACCTGCGTAGAAGGCCCTTGCCTGCTTTTAGGGCAGTATATTTAAAGAAGTTCTTAAATTCTACCGATGACACACAACCTCACTGCGCAGCTGTTCTGTCCATGCTGACAGATCATTGTTTTTTAAAAACCTTTTCAAAGTGAGTTTTGACAACACAGCTGTGGCTGCGATGGAGCAAAGCATTCCCTGATTTGTCCATTTATCGTCTCACGATGAGAGATTGTGGTACCAAGCAACAAATCTGTGTGTTCAGACTGCTCTGGAGGTGGTAGCTGTCATAACTTAACCAGGTGACCATCACATCCTGATGGAAGTTTTAGCAGTAAACGGGTACAGTTTTTTCAGCACGTACTGTTTTCTGATATTGGCTCAGAATTTCATTTCAAAACTGCTCTTAAGTGTATGTCACAGAGTCATAGAATGGCCTGGGTTGAAAAGGACCACAGTGATCATCTAGTTTCAACCCCCCTGCTATGTGCAGGGCTGCCAACCACCAGACCAGGTGAGATAACAGTTCTTTGTGATTAAGTAGACTCTCTTTGCAGATTTTCATAATGTTTATCATCAGTCAGGATTTCGCTGTCAGTCAGGCCGCGTCTGAGGCATTTGGTGGCAAAATTAAAGTATTCATAGGCTGAGATTAATTTAGGGTGCGATAACCGTAACTGTGCAGAGTTGGAGCAGAATAGAAATCTGTGCTTTGCATTCCGTATCTCACCAAAAAGCAGTGATTTGTTCGGAGGACAACACGCACTTTCAAAAATGTTTTAAAATTGAGTTGTCAGGAATCCTTGCTGGGGTGCCTTATTCTGTGAGAGTTCTTGGAGGTGTGGCTGGAACCATGGAGCAGATCTGTGCGTGGTTACCATGTGAGCTGTAATTAGGATCTGTGGCTTTCTGGCCTGCTGTACTTCTGGGAGCAACAACCGAATATGAAGTGCAGCACCTCCTGACAGCACCACCCAGCTGGAAGCAGCCATCTGAGTGAGCGTTCGTGTTTGTTGGTGATCGCCTCATCGCTTTCTGGTTTATTCTCTTGCATTATGTTTGGAGCTGTCTGGTTTGTGTGCACATCTGTTAGCTCCCTCTACTCCTTCAGATTTTACTTTGAAATTGTAGCTTTTCATCAACTTCCTCTAATTAATGACCCGTGCCACTGCTTCTGAACTGTTCTGTCTGATGGAGTTTTCTCTCCTTGAAGATTTCTCTTATCTGCACTTAGAAAGAACAGCACCTTTTTCTTTTATGAGTGCTGGTTTTGAGATGTACCTTGTCCTGCCCAGATGCTATAGAAAAAGATTTGTTGAAGATGAAGGCGCTGCTCAGCTGTGTTTTACATGCTGTGTAAATAGCCTCAGGTCTATAAAGTTTGAAGTATTGTTTATCTTTATTGGTAGAGTGTATTTATTTACAGTTCAGTTGTAAATGGTCAGGCATTGTTAATGCTGTTGCAGAAGCCAGGTGCTTTAGGATTTTGTGCTGTACATACAGAGCTGCTGACGTGCATTTTTCAGATCTATGTTAGCAAATGAACCATCTTAGCAAACGTGATGGAATTTGTGGAGATGTGTTCTTGGTGCTCCCAAATGAGCGTGCAACAAAAGAAGGAGGCTCTGCCACCATATCTGAGTTATAGTTCTTTCAGAAAAGAGTGGAGGAAGGGAGCTTTTCTGAACGGTATTTTGCCTGGCTGTGATGGATAACACAGCAGTCTTCCTCAGTCTACAGCAACAGGTAGGAGCATAGCCGGACCAGCAGCTGCTCTGCTCTGCCTGCATGCTGTAGGTGACTGTAGGTCTGGGCTGGGCTGGGCTGGGCTGCCCCAGTGTGAGAGTACAGTGCCAGAGGGGGCAGTCAGTGAGTGCCGTGTGTCCCACGGGTCATTGTTTTGGTTCTGTCTGGGCCCCACCTTGGTACTTGCATCTCTTGGTAGAGTTCGGGCTTGGGCTTTTTTTGGTCCCTGTTGAATGCATACATTTCAGGGAACTGTCCTGCTTTGTGAACAATTTGTCGCTAGTGATCACCCTTGCTATGCAACTGAAGGGGCAGCAGCTGTTAAGGCGCCTTGTGTTGTGAAACATCCCGTTTCAGAAAGAATTTTTTAGTTTAGATCCTCGTTTTCTGTAGTAAAACTCTTTCTTGGATGTTGTCTATGACACAACTTTTAGCTGCTCATCTCAACCTGTAATTTGTGTCCTGATGGTTTTGTCTGCTGTCTGTTTCTCATTCCTCTCTGCTCTTGTACCTAAAAAGCCCTTCTCTGCTGCTGGCAGTTCATGAGTGGGTGCACAGAAGGTTTTAATGAGATATCCCTGCAAGCTGTGATAGGCAGCTTAATGGCGCGTGGTTACGTGTGGCTCTCCAGATGTGCTCGTCCTAAAGAACAGAACACCTTCCCATATTCTGCTTGTGACAATGAATAAAATATATTTCTTTGAGAACTTGGTCTCTGTTGTGTTCTCAGCTGGCCTCTCAGCGTTTGGAGCACGTCTGTGGTAGATCATTGTGAGATCCCCTTTTTCCAAACCTGATCTTTGAGCTCCAGTTGCTGCCCCTCAGTGATGGGGAAGGACTGTGGTTGGTAGGGGCTGGGCTGTGTGGTCCCTGGGATGCAGGGAAGCAGCAACGTGTTGCATCTGTCTGCAGTGGCAGCTCTGAGGCCTCATTCCAAGTGTGTGTTTATCAATTACTTCAAGTTTGCCAACAAGTCATCTCCATTACCCTCAGTGATATGGTGCATTGCAGTCCATACTATTAGAAAGTTCTATCTCCGTGTGTTTTTAAGCCTGCCACATCTTGCTCTATCACTTCAGGCATGGAGAAAGATTATTCCTTTCCACCCCAAGAACTGTGTTGTGCTTGTGGGCTGCTGTTGTCAGCCCCAGCTTGTCAACCCCTCCTCTTCAGCATATGTGAGCCCAAATCCATCCATGTTTCTTATAGGATATACTTTTCTAAAGCTCAGAGTGCTGCCTGCTTTCCCTGCTTTATTATTTATTGCTAACCGGGTCCATATTTGTCTCGAGGTGTGGTACCCATGCAGTGTGGATGCAGTGTTCCAGCTGAGGGCTCAGTAACACTGATTTGGAGTCAAGGACTGCTTCTCAGGCTGTTCTGCTTCAGGGTGATGGTTGCTTTTTTACAGAACAGGCATGGAGTTTGCCTTTTTCAGGCATCTGTATCCTCATCTGTTCTCGGGGACTGCTGATGACTGGTTACATCTCTAGGGTTCATTGTAGGGTTTTAAAACAACTCAAGTTAATTGAAGACCTCGTGCATCTCATTTCTCTTCTAACCTTAACGAGGTTGAGACCTTACCCGCTGTGTTGCTGGTGGTAACACTACTGGACACCTGTGTGCAGTTGGCTTTAGTCATGGAAAAGGATTAAACACTTTGTGCTATATTTTTAAGCAGAATAAATTAACATTTTGATTTCCATTTAGAACAGTCCATGCAAATGACGGATTTCGTATTTAGTACCGAAAAAAGATTAGGATGTTTCTGGCAAGGTTTGTTTTTCTGTCCGAGGGAAATCATTGTGCCACTGGAAGTGTAGCCAAAAAGTAACACGTATATCCGATTTCTGCAGTTAATAGCTACCTGTTTCTCTGGTTGGTGCCCTGGTTTTGGATGGTTTTTGTGAACTAAGATCTAGCTCTAATTTCAGTAGCTGATCTCTGGGGCTGTTAGGAGGAAACTTAACTTCTTCAGCACCAGAAGCTTTGTGAGGGAAAAATAAATTGCAAGTGCTTCATAGACCTGTAAAGAGTATGGTCAGATTCCACTGCTTGTGTGAAAGTGGTCGTTTGAGTGTGGAGGAAGAGCGAGGAATTGTTGGATCGGGTTGGAATTTCTGCTTGGGAAAACGTAGCTGTGTTGAGCTGTCAGTGAGAACTTAGTGGGCACACCAATTCTTGTCATCCAAGAGCATAAGGCAAACTGAATGCAGTGGTGTGATGTTTGCTGTTGGCTTTTGTGGAGGAAAATGCTAACTCTCTCTTTTTTCTTTTAGGGATTCTCCATCATAAATACCCTATTCACAACTAAATCCAAATCTCCGCTGTCTGGATCTTCTAAAGGTACAGGAAACTTACTTAAAACGTTCAAGTTTCTTACCTTTTACTTGCATTACATTAAAGAAAGCTCGTGTTGTGGTGAAGTGTGATGATCCCCAGGAAGTGTCTGTTGTTGTGACCCTCTGGCTTCTGTGTGCAACACTTGGACAGTTATGATACAGGGAGAAAAAAAACAAAAAAAACAAGAAAATTTGAGGGTTGTCATGAAGATAATATTGAGACAGCCAATAAAAGTTAAAATACTGATGTCTGATTTAGCGGAAATAAGCATGCAGAGGTGGGAAAGGAGCAAGTTTACGTGATTTACTGCTACCTGCTATGGTACGTGGAACACGTGAGTTTGTTCATCTGTCTGTCAGTCTTCGCTTGTAAGCCCTAGCAGGGACACGAGTATTGTGTAGGGGTCGGGTGATTTGTCGTAATATTTGTCTTGAAATGTCTGAAGTAGTTGTTAACCTCTGATTACATGGAAAAATCACCTGGGATAGCAGCATCTTCATTTCTCCCTTCAGTGAGCCGGTGTATGTAAGTTGTTTTTTCTTGAATGGTTTGGGGTTTGTAAAGCCGTTATAGGATAGAGAGTGTATTATGCCGGGAAAGCATTGTAAGCTCTTTCGTTATCCACAAAAACCCTATAATTGAATGTTCAATTAGGTGCAGTAAGTTCTTTTATCCTAGTGAAGTATTTCACACAGACCAACATCAGTTCCATAAGCTACACGAGTAACTGAGAAATTAGAAACAAAGTCCTAATTTGCTTTGTCAGAGTGTGCTTTGACATTGCTTGTAGGAAGGAGCTAAATGTATTTTAAAAGAAAACAATATAGAATAATAGAATGGCCTGGATTGAAAAGGACCACAATGATTGTCCAGTTTCAACCTCCCTGCTATGTGCAGGGTCACCAACCACCAGACCAGGCTGTCCAGAGCCACATCCAGCCTGGCCTTACATGTTTGTACACGCCAGCTTGTAGCATGTGATCTTGTAAATTGCTACGTAGGGTCTAAAATTATGAGAAATCTGTAAAGTGAAGCTTTACAATTCACCAGATGTGTAAACTGCCAAGCAGTGTAGGTGAATTTGTGAAACAGTGCCTAAATTCCATCTCATCAACTCTGAAATAGTTGTGAATGGGTGATAACTTGCTGGATGTTGATTATATTTTTTGTTTAGAATATAAAAACATGAGATCAGTGAGTGAAGGGGAAATCGAAGAATCAGAGTGTGACAATGATGTACCAATTGATGTAGAAAGAAGCGTTAAGTGTACTTAGTGCCAACAGGTTAAAACGATACATCAATTGGAAGAGGTTTATTGTCATAGCATTTTAGCTGTCTCCCTGGTAATAAATTTCTCTTCAGCTGTGGAAAACGCCTGGTATGTCCAGCTCTCCAGCTACGTGAATGTGGTGGGGGATAAACCCTGAACTGTGGGGTGTTCTGCAGGTTTCAGATTTCTGTTCCAAGTAAAGGTTAACTGATTGATTCCTTTAAATTTCAGTTCTGTTAGATATTGCTGCTGCTGCTTCTTCCACCTTTAGAATGAGTCATGGAAAGGAACGCTCACGTGATCCCATTGAGTGTTTTCTTTCTTGTTATATTAATAGTTCCAGAAGCCAAATATTTGTACAGTAGTTTTGGTCATCAAATCCTGGTTACATGTGTAATTGTAGAGTATTTTGCAAAGAAGAGTGTGTGGGACTATTGGCGTCTTACAGATGCTTAAAGTAAGCTGTGCTGAAACTTGTGGTACCCGACTCCTCTGGAAGTCTTTGGATTCCCAGAAGGCACAGGAAGGCTGAACCCTTCTTGGTTTTGACCTGTCAGGCTGGAGGAGGGTGTGTGGTGAGCTCTGGGAGGTGAGCTTCAAAGCCACGTTTAAACATGGCCGAGCAGCTGGACTGTCAGAGAAGCTGGGCAGTTGTTCCCACGCTGAGAGTGAGCGTGTTGTGAGCGATGGATTTGTCTGCAGTGACTTTTTTTTTGTCTGGTTGTGGAATGTGAACAGCTGAAGCCTATTCTCAGTTGGGTTGGTTTCCAAAACTTCGTTGTTTTAAGCACTAGGATGTGAGCTTAAGTCTCTGGAGATTTTGTGAATAATGCCTGAATTGTTTGTCCTGAATGTTATTCTCATTGGAGGTGTTCAAAAAGAAGCTTTTTTGGACTGGATGCAGATGACTTTATCTCTTGACAGAGTGAGATCTGGATAGAAAATAGTCCAGACTGACTTGGTGTGAGGTTCTTCAGTATTCTGCAGTAAATATAGCAAGTGAACTAATAGTATCCTTGTTGGGGACTTACTTTCTTGGAATAAAAAAAGATGAGGGATCAGCATTAAGGTTTGCCTGGTATCATGAGAGTGAAATAGGATGAAGGGAAGAATAAGTTGTAACGTTTTTAAAGCCGAACTGCTGAATGTAGTGTTCTCTCTTTACATAGAATAATGTTGGATTTTGCTCTAACGCACATACTGACATCCTTGAAACAGTTGCTGTGAGTAGACATACATCTGCGGTTGTAGAATGTCTGTGCTGTTCTGTGGGTAGGCTGATAGAATTCAGTTTGTGTTCTGCAGTAGTTGCAGTTTTCTTTGCATCCAGGAGCCCGAGACGTGTAGCAGAATGGTGGTTTGAAGTATCCTGTACTAAGCTGTTTCTAGAATGAGGAGTTATGCTTTTATGCCATTTTTAATCACCAAGCACAGTTTATACAATTGCTTTATGAACACACAAAGTAAGTTTTGGGAAAAAGAAATGTAAGAGGTGGACTTCAGTACGCCACAGAAATAATGGAAAAATTGAATACAGTATACAACAAAACTCATTTGTGACGTGGCAGTGAAAGCTGGAATGCCTTTGTGTGCAAATTTTCAGTGGAAAATTACAAAATTGCTATAGAATTAAAATATCCAGTGATTGATTGTACTTAATACAAAAGACTTTTGCAGATTTCTAGCCAGGTATGGATTTGATGAGATGCTTATTTAGCAGAGCTTTGCTGTTGAAAGTATATGATTCTTCTCTGCGTTGTGTGGTAGTTGACTAGAAAACCACTTGAGTATACACATATTTGGTTTTGAAATTCCACATTCCCTCTAAACATATGATTGCAAGTAAGTGAAGAATAATGTCTTGCTTTAGAAGTGAAGCATTTCTAGGCAGAGTTCTGAGAGAAATGTTTCAGACTTCCTTTCCAGCATGATCTGAAAGGTCCTGGTGTTACTGACCTCTAAACCCAAAGTTTTGGTGTTCTCAAAATGTGGGGATCACAGGTTTGTGAATTTCAGTTAATTTGAGGGACGCTGCGCCTCAGCAGTAACTGATCATTCACTTTTTATAGGACTACAAGATGATGTATTCGTTTGTGGCGATTGTATTATATTCGAATATGTTCAGAGTTTGTAGTAATGCTCCTGGGAATGAAACTTAGCTGTTATAAAACGATCACCCCAGAGTCTTAGTCTACATACTTTTGATCCTTGTCTTTCAATTTCTTTGAGCTCCTTCAGATAGGACTCCCCAGTGCCCTTCCCACAGTTACAATGCACCTAACGCACACTTTGATAGTCAAATATAGCATTTACTTTGAGTGTAGGGAATGTAATAGATCTTGTGAACTAATGAGGTCTTCTGAAGTAATTTTCCTGTCTAGTGAAAAACAAAGCTATGCAGCCAGCAGTGTGGTAAGCCTGATGTGTTTATGGTAGTTCTTCAAAGCTAAAATATTCCAGATGGCAGATTGGTTCGTATGTGTTGTCTTCTGTAGCTTTTTTTTCTGACCAGATAAAATCTTTGTACGATGGTATTACCCTGAGTTCTCCCTTCAGAATTGTTCTTTCAGTACCAAACTAAAAGCTTCAGTCTGACTCACTGCTGCTCCTCTTACACTGGGAAGCCCATTCACAGGTCCAGAATTTGAGGCTTACTGAGCACTTGCGGAGTTGCGTTGCTACTAATAGCTCCCCGGTGGTATCTGGAGCAGTGATTTCACTTGTACCCTTCATCTGTAATTATGTCAGGGAAAAAAAACCCACAAAACTACCCCTTTGTTCGATGCCCTCGTAATAAAGTCTGTGGCAGCTGAGTGTGTGCATCCATGTGTGTGCGTTTGTGTGTAAAATGTATTTACTTGGCTGTGAAATTTATTTTGAACAAATTGATACGTGGATAGTAAGTGGATATGGACAGCTGAGCTCTGGCAGCAATGATAGCCTCAAACTGGCAACCTCCCAGTGTATATTTAGGTTTAACTGTCTGAGCATGAAGATAATGTTGCATCCATGTGTAAGAGAAATCTAACACTAATTTGTCAGTGGAGGAAGGACCTATCACAGTATTTCACTATGCCTGCTGCAAGTGCATTGCTTGGAGGTTTTTTTCTTCCATGAACATGTTGCCTGTGAACACATAGCCCTTGTTTACAGGATTGTAAGGCTGAGTAACTCTAAACTGATAGCTTGGAACTGTAACTGACACTTCAGAACACACGTTAAAGTATCCTTCAAAATGTATGTCACTTACAAAGTTTATAAGCTCTTACACCTTCTTTTTTCCCACCAGTAGCTACTTCACCGTTTTTCTGCTAGACATCAGTTGTGTTCCCTTGTAAACGATCAGCTGTTCTGTTCAGTGATCCTGGAAAAAAAAAACCAGAAGTACATGTTAATTACAACAAAGAAAGGACGTGTTCTGAAGAATTTCTCCATAAAGAATACGTTTGTTGATTGCCCTTCCAAGTTAAAAAAAAAAAAAGTTTGACTTGAAATAGTAAGAAGTGCAATCTGTTCATGCGAGTTGCTCTATGCTTACTGTATAAGCAGTGGCTATCAGTTTAAGTAACAGGATTTGCTTTGTAAAGTGACTCAGTGTTGTAGCAGAGTCGGGAAGTTCAATAAGCAAGCATAAATAAGACTTTTATACTACTTTAGAGTTTAGAGATTGAAATGTGCTATTAAAACTGGATGTGTGAGAGAGTTACTGCATACCAAATGGAAACAATGGCTGCTTGATTTAATGCTCCCCTTTTTGCTAATTGAGAAATAATTTCAGCAGATCGTTATTTAGGGAATGCTAAACGTTCAATATTAACTTTTCTCCTTCCATTTTTACGTTTTAGGTCAGCAATTCAGTTCCATTGCACTGAGTTTGCCTGCATTCAAAACTGTTTACCTACGGTAACTTGCTCTGGTTGGAAGTGAACATGTCTCAAGTTCAAATTCAGAATCCTTCTGCTGCCCTTGCAGGGAGCCAAATATTGAATAAGAACCCGTCTCTTTCACAGCCACTGAGTATTCCTTCTACTACTAGTTCTTTGCCCTCTGAAAATGCAGGTAGACCTATCCAAAATTCTGCTTTACCCTCTGCATCTGTTACATCTACCAATGCAGCTGCAGGTGAGATTGAGAATCTGTTAATAGATGTATTTATTCTTGATGTCTTGGACCTATGAATATTGTAAAAGTAATACTTAGCCAGCTCCAGCAGCTTGTAATGTTTGCTCCACGTTGAATGGAGTCTGTCTGAGGCAGACAGAAGCACTCTTTGCACAGAGTTCTATTTGTAATACTGAAAAATACTTAACATTTTCGTACGCTGCTTGGAGGTCCCAGAGTTCTTCAGGGAGCATGCTGTTGCTGTTGCTGTCTCTAATGACCAGAACTGTCTAATCCAGTGAACTTATTTCTAGGGGGTATTAATGCTAAGAAAATGTAGGATTTTTGTTTAAAATGTTTGTTGATTTCATTGCTACCTGTTTATTTATCTGTTTTTATGTAATCTTTCAGCTCCTTCTAACATGGCAAACCCCAAAGAGAAAACCCCAATGTGTCTTGTGAATGAGTTAGCCCGTTTCAACAAGATTCAGCCTGAATACAAGCTTCTGAGTGAGCAAGGTCCAGCTCATTCAAAGGTACCTATTCATACAAAATGTCTTGTTTCTGTTCTTGTACTTTTTTAGTGGAAATGCAGAGTATATGCCTTTAGTTGTCAATCAAATGAACTTGTCTTCCTAATTGTCTGGTATTTGGAAAGCAAAGATCTTAGTCTATATTTTTTGATGCCTGAAGTACAATGCAATTGAACGGTGCTGAACATTCATCTGGTATAAAACAGTTACAAAACAGGTACAAAACAGCAAAAGAATCTTTGGTCCGTATTGGTGGGGATTATGGAAATGCCTAGGACAAGCCAATGTGTGGTGTTCATCTGATATCATTGCAATCCTGTACGAAGGTTGTGTGTTAAAAGCCCAGTAGTATGCATTTTGTTTAGTGTTCAGTTTACCCATAGAGAGAGAATTTCTAAGGGATACAGTAAATATAGAAGCAATCTGTGTTACTTCAAAGAACAATGAGGATGCGAGTTTTAACATTATTAAGCTTTTTAATTCTCATTGGAGGTCTCTATTGAAAGGTCTACTGAGGTCAAGGCATACAAGGAAAATCAGCCTGGGCTACATCTGTTTAATCTGACACCATCTCCTTAAGGTGTTGTCTGGAACAGTGTTAGTGTTGTATGCTAGAGGAATTGCCTTTGATGTGGGTAATGCTGAGAATTAAAATCTTTCAACCCAAATATGTATAATGTCAGCTTCAATGTGCAAAGCAGGCAAGTTTTGCCTTTGCAAAAAGTAATGGAATAACATTCAGAGCATCTGTTCACTTGTTTTCATTCTGATTGAAATTAAATTTAATTTAATTACCAGAGAGACTTTGGCTTTCTGTTGTCTGATTAATTTGTGAAAATTTAGGGCAATATATATCCTTCTTTATCTCACATAAAGAGAAGTGTCACCGCATTGCTCTATAATCAGACAGGTTTGCACTCACCTGGGGGTGTGCAGGAGGTTTTTTAGTGCAATGTGAACTTATCATTCCTCAAACTACTGGTAAATACAGTTTATTAAAAAAAAAACAAGGTGTTAAAGCAGCAAGTTGTTGGGGGATGAAGTCTGATTTCCAAGGCAGCTGTTCCAATAGATGTTGACATACCATCTATTCACATTGCGGTCACCTCTGTATGCAATGCCTCTTTGGTTTTATAGCCTGTATCATCTCCTGCAACATGCAGGATAATGGTGAAATTTTTAGTTAAGTAATCAGGGATATCCTGTAGATGTCCCAAATGTTTAAAATGTGGAGTTGATGTAGTAGTTAAGGAAAACATTGGATACTGTCTTCTTAACTTTTGCATCAGTAAAACACCCACAGTTCCATGGAAGAGAGTCTAATAAATATTGTAAATTCTGAACCCACTCATAGCAAGAAATGTTTTCTATTTCCCAGGTGTTTACAGTGCAACTGACTCTTGGGGACCAGCACTGGGAAGCTGAAGGAACTAGTATTAAAAAAGCGCAGCATGCAGCAGCTGCCAAAGCCTTGGAAGGGACAAAGTTCCCTAAACCTACAGCTCGTCCATCTCGTAGTGAAGGCAAGAATCCAGGTACCTCACCAAACTGATTTAAAAGCCAACAAACAAAAACTACGTGGAATTTATCTTTCTGGTTTTAACATATATATAAAGTTGCGTAAGGACGAATAAAAACAGTGATGCTGAAATTATGTTCTGCGTATTTAATAATAGCTATAGTTGGGTTTTTTGAGAAAGTCATTTTGATATTTAACCTCTGGTCGTGGTAGGCGTCATAAAAATTCAACAAAAATTAACAAGTTAAAAGTACAGATATTTTTTTTCCATCGCGTCACTCAGGCTTTTGGAGAACCTACTGCTTAACTTGCTGCTTTCTGCTGTATTGCTTGATGGAATCTTTGAAAAGACTTCTATCATAATCTTAAAACAAAACAAACTATCAAGAAGTCAGTCACAGCAAAGAATAACGTTTTTCATAGGTGGGTATTCAGGTGATTCAGAACTTTGGAAGGTGCTTCATTTGCATTTCTTTAAAGAAAAGTACAAGTGGAGTTGCAGAAAAGCATGTAAGTTGTTGCAGTGTTCAGGCAACTTCTTATTTTCTAAGGTTGCTTTTAGGATGTATCTAGAATGTGTAACTGTGAAGTAGCTTCTCATCTCAGCCGCACATGTGATAACTTTGCATGTCACTTGAGTTGAAAGCTGAGGATGGCATTATTCCATTCAGCAAAGGGTAAAACTCTAATCTTTAGGACCAGTTGTATTCTGATATCACCTAAATTCTTTCTTTAGAAACATTTGGTACAGTGAACAGGGAAAATACTAGAAACTAGCGTTTACCTATCTTTTTTTCTACGAATCTGTTCTGTAATTTCATTTTTTGTGGCAGTTGCCTTAAAACTTTCCTTTCCATTTATGTGACTGCTCTTTATCAGATGAGAATAGTCAGTCAGTTACTCATCCACGTGAAATCGGCGCTGAGAAAAGTGTTTAGAGCCGTCAGCAGCAATATACCTTCCTTGTCAAAAGGCAGATTGCAGTTTGAAAGGGAAGAGTCATAAAAACCCTTGTTAGTTGTTGAATACAAGAAGAAATACTCAGTCATTCTCAGTAAACAACAGAAGCAGAAGGTATATGTAGCATGTCTGTTAATCGCAAAAGATATTTTAGAAAAAGAAATTGGAGCTCTGCACAACATATTAGCTGTGCTGTAAAAATCAATCTGTAGCTTAACAAAGCTTCACCCCCACCCCACCCCACCCCCCACCCCCCCCAAAAAAAATTAGAATTGGCACAATTGATCTAGCCTTGTAATTTAATATGCATCACACATGTATTTTCTTTGTTTTCCAAATATGAAGTGGCAAAATCTATTCTTCTTTTTCTCTGCTAGGAGACAGGATGAGAGTTTGTATTGCTGCAGTCTCTAGTGACAGTTGGACAACCCTTTATTTCCTTTTTATTTAGACAGTGTAACCCCCACAGTGGAGTTGAATGCACTTTGCATGAAGCTGGGAAAGAAACCTATGTATAAACCTATCGATCCTTATACTGGGATGAGATCCACTTACAACTATACAATGAGAGGTGGTACTTATCCTCCGCGGTATGTACTGTTTAATTTTTTGGGTTTTGCAGTCTGTTGTCTTTGAACTTCTGCTCTCTTCATCTGATGTCATCTGAAAACTATCGAAAAATGCGGTGTCCCTTGAACACAAATTCAGCTTGAAAGACAGACAGTCTGAAGCAAAAAGGTTGTGATAGATGCACTCCATGTAAAACTACAGCTTGTCTTAATGGTTTTGTGTTTTGGGGGGAGGAGAATGTGAAGGAACCGAACCAGATGATGGAGTGTTTTGAAGGGCACTCGGATATATTTGGCTTCTCGAAGGGAACACCTTATATTTCTTGCTTTTCCTTTCCGTGTAGAAACAATTAGATGCCTTTTTTTTTTTTAAGTTAAATATTTAAGTTGCAGATTCAGTATAAAGAATGTTGTGAGCACTGAAATGAAGAATTCAAAGCTTGCAGGGCTAACAACTTTGTCAAAGCATAGTTGTATTGTCCTTTGCTATTTTAGTTTGTAATAAAATATTGTACAACAAGAAATGGTAATAGTTTCTTTTACTTATGTCTCCCTAAAATCTTTTAGACTTAAAATTTGGCTTTTTAATACTTGTGTTTATGTGCTGAGTAGTGGTTACTGATAGCCAAGGGATTCTTCTGCATATATATAATGTTTCTGTAGGTTTGCTTTGTAGGCCAAACTGTTTACTTATTTATGTTTATCTCTTTATAGGTACTTTTACCCATTTCCTGTTGGGCCTTTACTTTATCAAGTTGAGCTTTCAATTGGGGGGCAACAGTTTCACGGGAAAGGAAGAACAAGACAAGCTGCTAAGCATGATGCAGCTGCTAAAGCACTGAAAGTTCTGCAGAATGAGCCCTTGCCTGAGAAACCAGAGGTGGGAATGGATTAAGTGTTTTAAGCATAAATTGTTAAGATCATTTGAGTTATTGTAGATGTTTTTCCAAATTGAGAGGAAGACTGTAGTTATGAAATTTAATTCCATGTAGGAATGTTTATGTACGTGTGTCACTAGAAACAATTGGATTAAAATAGTAATAACTTTCTGTAGAACTAGAAATTTCCCAAATGAAGTTTTATTCTTTTGCTGCAGTGTTTTTCCACAGCAGTGCTGTAGGGCTCTGTCAGACATAATAAGCACTAGAGCTTATATAGGAAGCAATGTCTTACCAGGTACAGATAATACGCAAACTTCTGAAGAAACCTAAGCAGGGCAATTAGATTCCAGTACAGGCAACACAGGGATCAGACACAGGTTTCCTTCCTGGGCAAAATTTCTGTGTGATTATGGAACGAACAACAGATCATAAAGAAGAACTTAAGAGGAAGTTCATGGAAGTAGTAAAGTTATGCACAATTTTTAATAGAAATAATAAGAAGCAAAATTGTATCCCTTCATGTGTTTATGGTTGCTTGACAATTCTCATTCCAAGATCCATGCTTTTTATTTTATTTTATTTTCATTTATTTAATGTGCTTAGGTGGGAGGTCTCTGTGTGCACATGAGTCCCTGGAGCTGAGGTGACTGTGTGCAGCCTTGCAGCCTCTCTGTATGTGCTGAGTGACTTCTCTAGCCAGAGCTCTCAGTGTAGGGAGTTTGTTGGTTGCAGAGTCTGACTGTGTGCTGGGGGAAAAAAAAAAAAAGGAAAAGGAAAACAGGCAATTAAGCAAGAATGTAATTGGGGAGTCTCAGACAGATGTAAAAAAAAAAAAAAAAGTGGGAATTACCAGAAATTAGTGAGGGAGCTCAGAATATGTTGTGAAGCCTACAGATACTGCACTAAAAATGTTGAGTGTTTATGGGAGAGAGCGCTGCCCAAATAATTAAGGAAAAATATCAGATCTGATGTTTTTAGGAAGAGGCCTAGGAGGCACTGCAGTATGGAACAGGTCAGAGTGTGGGTGGTCAGGGACAAGCTGGGGATCTTCAGCAGGTGAGATCAAGCCTGAGGGAGATATTTTCTTTCAGCGCAGGAGGCCCCCAGATTTCTAAGTACTGTCGTTCTCTGTCACTGATCCATAATAATCGCTTTTTATACTCGTCCTAAAAGACGACCCGCTGTCCTTGGAAGTTTGTGTACTGGACCCAAGGAGTCCAACTCTGCAGAAAATCATGGGATCACAACTGAATTCATTTCTGTTCACTTCTTTAGAAAAGCTTACGTGCAAGTGACTTTTTGAGTATTTGTAAAGTTGTTTAAAGCTAAATAACATGGTTCTCAGAACACATGCTGTACTTCCGTGTGATCACATATTCTTTACTATAGGTTGTCTCTTTCATTGTAAATAGTGTGAATTGAGAGATGAGGGAGGTAAACCTAGAGGGTTCCTTTTCTTGTTTGCTTATTTTAAGGACATGACCAGGAAGTTGCTATTGTGAATTATAGAAGAGATTACAAGAACAGAGAACTATTTTATGAATAGAACAGTTGCAGGCTCCCTGTGTTCTGTTTTGACTCTGCTATACATATTCTGGGCAGGTCACTTTAAGGACACTTTCACAAGAAACATGCATTTGTCTTTTTATTTTCATTTACTTATGCTTGACTTCTACTAAGTGAACATTAAGAAATGCAGCTGTGCTTAAAGAGAGCAATCCTTTGAGCAGAAGACTGTTTTATAAAAAGCACTCAAACCAGATCTTAAATTTGGTACTTCAGTACCAAGTTCATTAATATTTGTAATTCTGGAATGCTGTGGCTTTGGGTATGTCTGAGGGAGTTACTGTCTTTGAAACAGCTTTTTTGCACCAGACAAGATGAAGAAAAAATAAGGAATATTTCACCACTAAGTGAATGCTGCTCAGTGAGGCAAGATTGCTGAAGCAGTGTAAGATCCTAAGAGATTCCATTACATGTGCGTACAGTGAAGGCGATTAAGATCTTTTATAAGCAGACATATTCCTGATACTTCTACTCGTCACTTGATGTTGCCAAGTAGTTATCCTTTTAAACATACTTAATTTTCATGGATCCCATTAGCGTGTGTCTATATATAAAATGTGTAACCTTGAGCTCCTCTAATTTTAGCCAGAAAATATTCAATACTGAAGAATAAATCATTGAGTAAAACGAGTAGACTTAAAGCATAAGAATCCCCATTTACCATACCTTCTTAGAGCACCAATCTGGAAGCTATGGCAGGAGAAAGATGTTAATAAAATTTGCTCTCAGCTGGCCAGAGCGCTGCCTGAGCAACTGATCTAATTTTAAGTTGTCTGTGCTTTGAGCAGGAGTCTATAGTAGGAAGTCTCCAAAGGATCATTGCAACCTAAATTAGTCTGACTGGAGTTCAGACACACTGACAAGGAGGCAGAACTGCATATTCAGAGACAGAAGTAATAAAGCCTAGATTGAAAGCTTGGAAAGCAATGTTTTTCAGCACAGTGCTCAGACAGAAATCGTTTGCCTGAAAACACTAAAACCAAAATTGCTTCCATGTTTTGTTTTTTCTATTTATCTGATAAATATCAGCTGCTCTTTATAACTTTAACATGGAAGAAAATACTGATAGCTCTGTTGAAATCAGCACAGTTCTTCTCATCAGCAATTTTCATAATTTGCTTGTAAGCAATCCTTGAGGAAGTATATGTTGAAAGACCTCCTAGAAAAGGGGGAATCTCTTTTAAAGGAGTATATTACTTTAGCAGTTTGTTTAGGAGCTTCTTAATCTTTAATACTTTTTTGTGTTTCATTATTACTTTTTCAATTGATAGAGGGGGAACCTCATAATTTGATAAAAGCAAAATGGAGGTTTGTTTGTGGTGTCATTCTGATTTAAAGGCCTGGATTCCTTGGAGAGGAACGTGCATGTACAAGCTACTTTAAAAGCAGACTTTATAGATTATCCGCCTCAGTGTTGCTGGGAAAGAGGAAGAAGGTGGGGTTGTGATTATCTTTGATTTATAAAATAAACCAATCCAGAATTGGAGTGGAGGCAAAATAATTTGGTAAAAGAGCCGTAGTCTGTCAATGTTTTGATATTAATTTACTCTTTTTGAATAAAAACACTGAGAAAAATACCCTTTTTAAACCATTAGAACAGACTTGAAATATGCAAAGAATATACAAAAGTAATATAGTAGATAACTTCATACTATATCTTTGTTTTGTTTTGGAAGTATTTTAAATCCAGTGAAGAGAGACCCTGGTCATCTTGGCAAGGAAAAATGTGGGAATTCACAAGCTGGAATATATCTGGAATTACAAGGAAGGGAAAGATATTTGTAATTAAAGTGATTGTGCAAATGCTTTTGCAGTAATGTGCTGTAACACACTGTAACAAAATAAGCCCTTAAGAGTTCAAATACTTTTTCTGGGATTATGATGTTATTCATTTCTAACCTACCACTTGCATTTGAAATAGACTTTAGGATATGATGGTGGCAATTTTTGATGCCAGTAGTCAATCTTTTACCCTCACTGTGCCTCCTGCTGAGATGTAGCATGTGGTTCTTGGAGCATAGGTACTACCTTTGTGTTTCTTGTGTGCTGCAGTGTGCTTTACTCCTATGGGAGTGGTGCCATCATGTGGTCTTGGTTTTCACAGACCTGGAGGTTGCTCTGTGTATTGGAAGATCAGAAATATTAGATGTTATCATAGGAACAGCATAAAATCTGATGGGATGCAAGGAAGGAGCATATGTATTTTGTTCAGAGATTGGAAGAGGCTGCTTTAAATGGTGGGAATCAAACATAAATGTCCTTCATGTTCTGATCTAACTTGTTAGTAACAGGTACTGAGGATGCTTGCTACCATCAAAACTAGATTTAATCAGTAAAGCTCTCTAGCGTATTTCTGCTGCTTCAATAAAATATTTAAATC
Source organism: Alectoris magna (assembly GCA_030625065.1). Taxonomy (NCBI): domain Eukaryota; kingdom Metazoa; phylum Chordata; class Aves; order Galliformes; family Phasianidae; genus Alectoris; species Alectoris magna. The sequence goes on along the minus strand of CM060576.1, from coordinate 7,535,906 downwards.
ATTTTTGTTAGCTGGTTGCACAACCGGTATTGCGGTATAATATACTTGGTGTAATTGTTGCTATTCATCTTTACCATAATCTTTCCTATATCACTGCTGAACACTTAGTCTTAAAATTTCTCTGTTGCTGTTACCATGCCTCTTAGTTCATGTTGATACCAACATCAGTGAAGACAGTTTTGGAATCACAATCAAAATTTTACCGGGAGATACATAGAAGTGCCTGTAGGTAAGCTCCACCTGGCACTGCTGTCCTTCTAGCAAGGTGTAAGATATCAGGGATGTGTGGTATTTGATTTAAGGCAAGTTTCTGGTAGTATGCTCCTCAGATGATTAGAAAAATTCGTAGATGAAGAACTTGCAAGAGAGCACGTTGAATGACAGGTCTATGCCAGGGTCTGATAAGTCATCCTTTATTCGCATTGGTCCCATTCTCAGAATCTTCATTTTTTTCTGGCCTTTCTCTTATCTGATACTGTCTTAGTGCTTTTGGTACGAATGTCCAATCAGCATATGAAAACTGTATTTCATAAAGGTACTTCCATTTGGAAAGCAGTTCATTTAACGCTACAATTTCTTGTTCTGTAGATAGATTTTAAACCTATTGGCCCATATTCCATTTATAGCTTTTCTCCTATCATGAGCACATGAAAATAAGGAGGTGTGCTAGCTTTCACCCATGCACCTTAAAAGAGCTTCCTAAATTTCAGGTCTGTAGTACGCGTGCTGCATTTTTGCACATTCGTGTAAAATGGCAGTAAAAGTTAAGCTACTTAAACAATTTGAGAGTTCAATAAACTGGTTGGATTAATCAAATTCAATTTAATAGGATCTTTATTTTAAATAGAGTATGCTTCTTTTAGGTTAACGGAAAAGAACCAGATGATGAAAATCTCAATAAATCTGAAATAAGCCAAGTTTTTGAGATTGCACTTAAAAGGAACTTGCCTGTGAATTTTGAGGTATGTTTATTTTACAAGCTCTAGATCTGTTTTCATTAGAAAATTAAGGCTACACATTAAGTAGAGTCTTTTCTAGGTAACCCAAACAACTGACTTTAACGTGCCTTGTTAGTTGTGAGTACATGTTCATTTTTGACAGTCACCCCGATTGTCTCAGAGTTCATAAGGTTAAGTGATGAAAGAAATCCACCTGTTCACCAAGTCATGCACTAAAATCATAGCATGAGTGAACAGCTATGCTGTGGTTGTCTGTGCAATCTTTTCCAAGTTTTGTTTTTTTTTAAATCAGTATTACAGTGGAAAAAAAAAATGAAACACAACCCCACATTAAAGATTAGAACACTGAAGCACAAAGTCAAGGCAGAAGAGTGTAACTTGCTCTGACGGAGCTTATTTATGGAAGTATTTTCTTAACTGAGCACTGATGTGGACTACCCGCAAGTTGCAGAATCTCACAGATAGGTTTCTTTTCTTGCCATGAGGTCACCTCATGTGCATCTTACTTTCCTTTCCCTTTGGCCTGGCTGCTTGCTGCCTCTTTGCCCCTCCTTGATCATTTAGTTACCTTAAATCAGTAGCTTCAATAGGAGCATCTTAATTGCACTAAAATATTAATTAATTGTGTTGCCTTCCTGAGCTGGCAGAATAACATTTCAATTAATTATATGAATGATTACAGTAAGAAAATGCAATTGTGTGTAACTAAATTGCTTTTTAAACCGTTTTATGAAATTTTATATGAATCTTGCAGTTATTACAGATTGGCATGAACTTCACCAGTAAAAATATACTGTCACAAAAAGCCAGTTGTGGGTGGAAGCTCTCAATTCAGTTTTATTTTTTGACTCTGAATGTTTTGAAGTATGATTTGTTAGGAATGGAGGTCAGACTGAATCTGTAGTAGGCAGCTAGCACTTAAATGTTTCCAGAATTACTGATTTCTGAGTTAAATTGCTGGATCCCAAGTAATGGCTTTCTCAGTGATGTTCTGTTACTGTAACATAATGTATGAGGTGATGTTATCTGCATGGAAGTTGACAATGAAATAGAACAGTCATTTTGAAGGAGCAAATAAATAAGATGGGTTAATGACTGTAATATGTAAATAATGTTTATGGTTTGCTGCATCTGGTCTTCTAACATGTATTTATTTGGGTGGGATTATGTTATTAGAGGATGACTTAAATAGTCACTTTATGAATTGTATCAAAATTTGAAATCTCTTTATCCATTGTGCTTGAGAGAATTTTGCTATAAACAATGTGCCGTGCCATTTTTAATAAGTGTTTATCACGCTTTCACTCAGTTTTTCCCTCTGAAACAGGTGACCAAGGAAAGTGGTCCTCCCCATATGAAGAGCTTTGTAACCAAGGTGTCAGTTGGAGAATTCATGGGTGAAGGTGAAGGAAAGAGCAAGAAGATCTCAAAGAAAAATGCTGCAATAGCAGTCCTAGAAGAACTGAAAAAATTGCCACCCCTTCCTACGGTTGAGAAAATGAAGCCACGAATCAAAAAGAAAACAAAATCAATAGTGAAGGTAAGAGGCAATCTAACTGCTGTAAATCATCACGCGAGGGACATTTCTTAGTCAATTATGAACACTCTTAGATTGCATAACGTTTATCATCATTTCGGTGCTGCAAAAGAATGTTTTGCTCCCACTGAGAGCAAATGGGCTTCTGTCAGTATTTTTACAACAGTTTATAATAAATTCAAGATGAAAGAGAAACCGTGTAAAAGAGTGAACGGTACCTAAAAAACAAGCTCTGACTTTCAACCCTTTGCGCAGGGTTTTGCATGTTTTTTACCTTCTACAAATTCTCCTGCAAGCCTGTCCTTTCCAACTTATGATTAGAATTTCTAAAACTATTTCCAGTGGTAGGTTCTATATGGTCAACTATGATAGCAGAGCCAAAGAAATTGTGTATTTCTCCATGGCTGCAGTGGTATTTCATTAAGTAATTTTGGTTTTAGTTTGTTTTTAATTCAGAAAATAATGAGTTCAGTGGTTCTGTTTTCTTGACTCAAATATTAACAAATTTTGGCTTATATCCTGAACGTTTTTTTGTATAGCTGCAAACAAGTCCAGAATATGGTCAAGGCATGAATCCCATTAGCAGACTTGCCCAGATACAGCAGGCCAAGAAAGAGAAGGAACCTGAGTACATGCTCATCACAGAACGCGGTCTTCCAAGACGCAGGGAATTTGTTATGCAGGTTTGTGTGTTGACTTGAGAAATTTAGTTGCTTGGCTGTGATGTTTCTTGTTGTTGTTGTCTTACTGTAATCACAGTGTGATGATGATATACAAAATGAATAGGATTACAGCCAAATTTGCATTGAATTTATTACAGAAATATTAGTAGATTCTACCAGATAATTCTTCATTTCTTCCTTCCCAAGATTTTTTGTGTGTTGCCTTGGAGTACAATGCTTTCTGCATTCTTAATTGCAAATTCCAATAGTATGGTAGCTTTTTGATGTTGACTATCTGCTATCCTCTAATAATGATGTCCCCCAGCCCTCTCTTATATTCTGGAAAAAGCAGGAAAATTAGTTCCTTTCCAGTGCGTTAGGAAAAATTGCTAAACGGGTAACTTCAGCTTGAAAAACTGAATCCACTGTGATGCCGGTTTTGTGCATTTAGGCTGGTGCCAACATGTGGTAATGAAGTGCAACTGATTACGCTATTTCTGTTTGTTATTTTGTGCCTGGAGGGCAGTGATTGGAGATAATAAGGAATAGATTAATTGTTGCTTAGAATAATAGTTTGAACTATCTCGTGACTTGTGCTGTTTTGAAGATACAGGTGAACAGTGAGTGAATCCTAAGATTCAATCCTAAGCTTAAGATTTTACTTGCTCTTTCTTCTTCTTTTGTCCAGGTGAAAGTTGGTGTACACACAGCCGAAGGAATGGGCACAAACAAAAAGGTTGCTAAACGCAATGCAGCCGAAAATATGTTGGAAATTTTAGGTTTCAAAATCCCTCAACCTCAGCCTCCAAAACCAGCATTAAAAACAGAAGAGAAGGTAATATTCTTCGAATACTGACCACAGTTAGAGTTAAACAATAGCAGCTTTGCAAGACAGTAAAGGTAAAGTCAAGTCATGCCTTCTGCAGTGGTCAGGAAACCATTCTGTTGAGGTGACGTCTCTAAATAACTGTGCATTTTGGATACATCAGGGATTCAACTTTGCAAGCAAATGAAAGTCTCATCAGAAGGCTCAGTTGAATGTATTTTCCAGGGAATGGTTCAGTATGTGAATATTTGATGCGTTCGGTCTTAGTAACTGGCAAACATGTAGGGTACATTGTATATTGGAATTTGTGGGTAGCTTTATCAGTAATTTCAGTCACCAGTTTGTAACAGTTTTTTATTCTCCGGTGAGTCTCCTAGCATGGAAAGAGCCCTGCATTCTTGTCTATTGATTCAGCCAATGTGAAGTTAAAATAGCAAGTCTTGTTTTCTCTTTTTCGTGTATGTGTCAACTCGTTTCCAATGCTTGTTGTTACCAGCAATATGAATGTTATTTTAGCTGGCTAATAATGGTATCTACTTCTCAATAGCTGTGTTCCTAATAACACTTCAGTAACCTGTAGATGGCTTTATTCATTCAATAAGAATCACTGAACTTGTCTTTTCTTTATAGGTATATGAGAGTAGACGCACTTGAATAATAATTCTTCAGTAAAATCTTGACAAGTCAGATTGGCTATGTTTTGAAAACTTTAAAACTTGAGGGGAAAAAAGTTTTTAAAGGGATATTGTTTGAGCTCATTTCTTTATTTTTAAGACACCAGTGAAGAAACCAGGTGATGGAAGAAAAGTAACTTTCTTTGAGCCAGGCTCTGAAGAGACTTCAACTAGTAAGTAACCCTACTGAAAGAAGCACAGCCCTGATGCATTTCTCAGTCCCTTAAAAGCATCATTCAACATGCTGAAATAAGCAGAAGTGTTGGGCCAGTTTCTGTGTGAGGAAAAGGTAGGGAGAGGAGGAGAGATCAGTCTCTTTGACTTAGGAGAAGGTTTCTCTGGTATACAGTCCAGGTGAGGATGGGAGCAGATTCCCTAGAAAAGTGATGCAGTTTCTGTCTCCTGGGGTTAGCGTTCCAGGTTTGGAGGAATAGTTGCAATAAGCAAGCTCTATATTGGTGGTGCCTTTCTTCTCCTCAGGTAATAAAGAAGACGAGTTTAGGATGCCTTATCTCAGTCATCAGCAGCTTCCCGCTGGAATTCTTCCCATGGTCCCTGAGGTTGCACAAGCTGTAGGAGCCAGTCAAGGACACCACACCAAAGAATTCAGTAGGGCAGCCCCAAATCCTGCCAAGGCCACTGTAACGGCAATGATTGCTAGAGAGCTATTGTACGGTGGTACTTCTCCTACTGCTGAGACCATATTAAAAAATAACAACTCATCAGGCCATGTGCCCCACGGACCACTTACCAGGCCCTCTGAACAGCTGGACTATCTTTCCAATGTTCAAGGAATCCAGGTAAACGTTCAGTTTTCAAGAGTTCTTCCAGAGCTATCAAAACTGATGCAGCTTGTTTTAAAGCATTTTAGTTCTGCTGGTGACTGATGTTCATGTAAACACTTTACCTACAAAATATACTGAATTTTACAGCTTTTTTTTTATTATTATTTTGTTGCTAAATATGCATTATATACTACATCCTCAGGCTCAATTCAGTGCTGGTGTGTAGGCCTCTGAGAAGAACAAAAATGAAAGTAGTGTTTTCTGCAAATTGTCATGATGTGGGAACATAATGTGAACCAGTATTTGGCTGATCTGAAATCAGGAGGGTTTTGTTTTTTGAAAAATTGATGCATTCACACTGCCATGAACTGTGCATTTACTTAAGTTTAGTCCCTTTCATTAGAGTCGCATTTAAGTTCCTACACTGATACTTTATTGATATTATTCTTAATGGTAAGAGCTCCATCAATTTAAAGGCATAACAGGAAAAAAATTCAGGTAGCAGTGAGCGGAATAAAAATCCCAGAAATAATCATTATGCAGCAATTGTAATCCAGAAGGCTTGCAGCTCCTGTGATTACTCAAACTTATTATTACAACTGAAGTAAAACTCATAAGTAAATGGTTCTGCTGGCTGACAGATGATGAGTAAAAGTAGAGTTTGGCTTCCTATGTGGGCAAATAATCTTCAGCAGTTGTGATGTATTATTTCTTATACTTGGCTAACTGAAAAGAACTAAATAATTCTCTTTTCTTCAGGTTGAATATAAAGACTTTCCAAAAAATAACAAGAACGAGTTTGTGTCTCTTATAAACTGTTCCTCTCAGCCACCACTGATCAGCCATGGAATTGGAAAGGATGTAGAATCTTGTCACGATATGGTATGACGACTATTACTGAAATGCTTTCTTTTTTGTCTTCAGTGAGCTAAGGGATGCAGCAGGTAGAACAGGATTTTGTTACTGCTGGATAATAATTAAATGCTGTACAATTCCCTGACTATTTTTGTCAAATACATCACAGGTTGCTAAAATAACTGATGAATAATATCAACATCTAATTTAAATAACCTTTATGGTGCTTAATATATGCTAATAATTTTGGATTACAGGAAGTACGTTTGTTTTATCTCAGTGTTATGGGCCCTGAACATGTATTAAAGAAGACGTATAAAAAGAAATTTCTAAAACACAAAAGCATATAACTTCTTTATTTTTCTTAATGGGATGAGCTGATATCTTATCTGAAACTATAATACTTGTATTCGTATTATCAGATTTGCTGCTGGAGTGGAACCCAAAAGGGAAAGAAATGCAATAAGCCATTAAATAGCAGGAGACACTCTAAATCTGTTAAAATCCATTTATAAATCAGGTCTTTTTATTCACAGTAGCTGAAATACATTTTGTGAAAGAATGAGTCTTCTAGAGACCGAATTTTAAGTGATCTTGTCTTCTGCTATAAAAGACATTGCATGTTGCTAGCCAGATGTACACAGACTACTGTAACTTGGAAGAAGTTTATTTCCTTTGGTGTCTAGTGGCGACTAGGCCACAGGCTAAAGTAAGAGTTTGTAATATGTAAATACACGTAAGAAAACTGGTTTTACTGATTTTTAGACTCAACGTTTTTTTGCAATAATTTTATAATAGCTTTATTTTGTTAGAGATCCCTTTGATCTTTGTCACTTAGTTTTGATGCCCATCTCTATATCCTGCTGTAAAGAGCTCCTGGAAGACTAAGCACACAAGTCAGTGTAGTAAGTGAAGGGAAAAGGACAGCAGCATTCAAGCTTAACCACTGTAATTTGGTAGATGTGAGAACAATCCCGGGCTGTTGTGAGAGCATTCCCATGTTCAGATATTCAGCTTTTGCTAATGCACGTGCCATAACTAACTGGGTGTTTTGAAGTGGTGCGCCTGAAATGGATCTGAACAAAACTGAAAAATCTTTTCAATTCTTAAAGGAAGTGACTTTTGCATTAGCAATGCCACGCTAACAAAATATACTTCTTTTATACTCTGATACTTTTGTCATTTTTTTTCTTATTCTGTGGAGGACTTTTTGGTTCTGTGTATTTTAATGGCCTTACCCAAGTGCTGTACAGTTGGAGCCATTATTAATTTTGTCTTTTTCCATGATATTAATAGTACTGCTGAACTAATGTTTCCCTGTTGCTAAAACAAATGCCGTGGGAATCCTCTAGCCACCGTACCATTCTGTTGTTAGTTGTAGTAAGGTCAAATTCTACACCATTTAATATTTTCTGCCATAATTCTGATTCTTAAAAAAATATATTACCAAAATTAGAATGCTTACTTTGAGTCTCAGTCCCCACTTCACTAAACAAATGAAATGAACTCCGGTTGAATTGTTGGATGTTGCTTCTTTTCTTTAGGCTGCATTGAACATTTTGAAGTTGCTGTCTGAGCTGGACCAACAAGCCACAGAGATGCCAAGAACAGGAAATGGACCAATGTCTGTGTGAGTGTGACCCATTGACTTTCCCTTGTATTATTGGAAACCTGTAACCCTAAGATAAACAAATAAAATATGAGGGTTTTTTTCTTTGCCAGAGAAGTTAAAATACCAAGGGCTGTTACCTTCCTGAGAAGGACGAGAGGGTAGGTTTTATGATCCAGCTTGTAATTTTCACATGTCAAATGCAAGTTACTAAGCTTAATGCTAGAGCAAGTGGATAAAATGTAATGGCTGTGATACACGGGAATTTTGACTGTGATATCTCTGCTTAAATTAGTTACACGTCTTTGTAAATAGCGTGATGTTTTTCTGTGGGTTTAAGTATTAGAGCAGCCTCTAGAAACTTCCTGCATGTAAATTGTAATCTGTTTAGATATCACAGCTTGCTCGCAGAAGAAATGGTGGGGGAGGGGGTGGAAGGAGGGGGCTGTATATTTGTCTTTTACCAGAAAAAAAGAAGTGGCTTTTTGTTCTGTCATTTAGATAACAAGCTACCAAAAAAGTTGAATCAGCAAAGTGCTGATTGATTAAAACTTGAGGCCAGTTGCATGTAAGCAGATTGTCATCTGCACCTCAAGTCCTTTGTATCAGATTTGGAAGTGTCTTGTTGGTGGAAGTGGCGTTTTATCCCATACGTAACAGATGTTTCCTCATTCGTAGATGTGTGAAACAAGAAATGGAAAGTGATCCTCTTCTCAAACCGGCTAACTCAAACGCTTTGGGACAAACACTGGACAGCACTGCCTAAAAAGGCTTTTGACTGGACCCAAACATGAAAGCACCAGAGAAAATCAAATGCTTCCTATTAATGTAACCTGTTTTAGAGTGCTACAGTCCTTACAACCTACTGTAGTGTCTAAATCATAACTGTTGCTTTTTCTTCAAACGGTGATAAATTTTTAGTTTCATTATGTTGTTTTGATTGAAATGACACTATAAATTTTTCATTTAAAAGTTTCTTAATTGTATCTAGAACAATAGCACAGTTTAGAAACTTTGTCTTCAGAGACTGACATGTTATCTGTGAACTAACTTGGGAAGATCATATCCATGTATGTGGTTATTTTGTTTTTATTGAAATAGCAAGTTTCTCTGCAAACAAATTGTGTGCCCACCATTTTTAAGAACTCCAGTATTTTCGCAAACCTGGTGTAATTATCCAACGGTTGAATGAATTATAACACTTCAGGAATTTTAAACTTTGATCATATTTGGTTAATTTCTAGTTTTTGTTGAGTTAGGGGTATGGGAACTTGAATGCAACGTGACTTTAAGTGATCTCTGATCTGTGTTTTAAGGACTGTGTGTATAGATGGCACACAGCTCACTACATTACAGGATATGATCTCAATGTATAAAACCGCAGATTGATTTTCCTTGAGTGCTTTATACTGTTTAATTACATCTCCATGTAGGGCTGAAAAAAAATACCTATGTTTATATATAAACTGTGTTGCTTTTGATGTTGTGTTATTGCGCACTGAACTGTGTGCAATAAAGTATTTGCATATGGTCCAGGTAAAGCACGATAGCCTTGCAAGTTAAGTACTGCTTCAGTTCATTGTTTACGCTGGAATTTTTTCTCCCCATGGAATGTAAGTAAAACGTAGTGTTTGTCACCAATAAATGGTAATACTAAATTTTTTTGGGGTTAATTTATTCTTGTATGCCACTACAGGGGCTGCTTTTTTATAGGATCTGTAATGCTTGTGACATAGTATGGGCGGTATTGTAAAGCTATGGCGTAACTGTACAATGATTATCAACAACATATAAATAATTACTATTTAGTGATGTGGAGAATGTGAAATATTGGCAAGGTCAAGGAAATCCAAAAGTAATGTAGGTACATTTTGTAACTTCGTGCCACAGTGTATTAGTGCAACTGTATTCATGGGAGCTTAAGCTAACCTTATGATTATGACAGGAAACCTGGCTCAACAGGTTGGAATGATTTTAAAGTTTAAGTCTCTACTTTCAAGTTTCCTTGTTTGCTTGTAATTTGAGTCACATCCTTGCCTTGCACCTGGTAACTCTGGGGAAGTGGTACTTTAAGAAATGAAATGAAACTTTCCCTCTAGCAACCAAAATTGGCACTGTGGACTGACCCATGGCAGTGTGTCATGTGGATGTGAACTGTGTTCATGTGTACTTAACTGGTAATCTGTAGCAACACTTCCCATATGCACTGTGTGTAGTAACTCGTCGTAGAAAGCAGTTACTGCACATGCTGTGACTCAGAGCTAAATGTCTCAGCCTTTTTTATTTGCATTATCAAAAACAATTGGGCTACATTAACTGTGTACCAAATTTTATGGAATCAAGTTGGCTTTGATCATTATAAGCGCAAAAAACATTGTAAAGTTTTTTTTGTTTGTTTGTTTTTTTTTAACATTTGTAGAACTAAATGATGTACATTTAAACATTAAAAGAAACTTGCTAGGCTGAGGCTTTGTATTGCAAATTCTTACAACTTATAAGCTATTTACCAAACAATACTGGGAAACGAATAGCACACCTATAGCAGTGTAAATGGTCTCCCTGCATCTATCTGCTGGAACTTAGTTTTCTCTTTGAATGGAACTTCTGGCTTTTTAGTAAGTCATTTGTTGATAATGCTGTTTTGTGTGAATTTTAAGGTATTTTACCACAGATATCTCTGTTTCAATGCTCGTAAATGCATCAATCATCTCAGAGGTGCTATGTAAGAGAAGGTTCTTTTTGTGATAGACCTTATAGTAAGAGCCACATGATGGAAGACTTCATGGCCACGTGTGGATTCTAGGTAACACAAGTGAGTTCTAGATAAGTGAAGGGTTTTTTCTAGAGCACTACAGTCACTTTTTTTTTTTTCTATTGACTCCTCTGTGCTGGATGCAGCAAGTGCTGATAAGAATGATAGCTTACTATATGTAATTGGAAGGTTTTATATTACAGTTTAGTTCAGCTGATACTATAGAATGTTCCTCAAAGAAGAGAAAAGTAAAAAAAAATAAGAACAAAAACTGAGGTAAATAAGAAAAACCCTGACTGCAGTAATCTAGCAGGCTAGTGTTGGTATAAACTATACATTTCTGAGTACAAAGCAAAGTGCTGTCTACAGAGACACATCTTTTTGGATTCTTTCTTTAAAATAATAATCTTTGAAATAATAAATCTTTCTACTTTCACTTTCTGGTCTTTATAAAATCTTTTGACTGCAGCAGAATGAGCTGGAGCTTCAGAATGTGATGATCAGTCTATATTAGCTTGGGCTCAGTGCCACACTTGCAGTCTTACCTTTCATTAATGATCCCATTATAAAACAAACAAAAACGTATAAGGTCTGTTCTAAAATAACTGTCACATTCAGATCTTAATTGGCTAATATTGTTTTCCCTCCATCAGATTTCCTCCCCGCTATCTTATTTGACTCTGCTTAAGTTTCCAAAAGGAAATACAGAGCACACAAGCTCCAAAGTAGCAGCTTGGGATTTTCAGGAAGATTCTGGAAGTATTTTTATGTTAATTTTCCAGTACTTCAGGTTATAAATAATACCAGCAGAGACCAGAGGAAGTAGGCAGTACATTTTCCTTCACCAAAGAAAATGTCCTATCTGCCTGTATTCTTTTGCTTGGATGGACTCTAATCATCAAGTTGTTATTTTCTGGTATTGGAAGGAAAGCACTTACTACTGCTTTCTAAAATGTCAAAGCCTTAAGCCAGTTCTAATGTCTAGCAGCTTTTACATTGCTTTTTTTAAAGTGTTTCTGTGCTTTTGTAAAGTGCTGCGCTTATTAGTGGTTCTTGTCAAGAGTGATGCCATGCCACTATTTCTTGGAGAAATGCAGTCAAATGTCCCACTTCAATGCCCTGTATAAGAACCTGAGAATTGGCTTTGTAGATGTGCTGCCTACGAAACTTAACAAAGTGAAGCCTTTTCCAGTGCTGTGTTACTGAGCTTAATGACTGCTGTCTAAGTTTCCTATTTTAATGACAACTTGGACTCTAAACATGGTGTATAAGGTGGGTAGTTGGGTATTCAAAGTTCATTCAGGGAGGGTTATTTGCTTTCTTCAGTGGGTCAGTTTGTTATTCTTGAGCTGAAAAAGTGCAACATGTAAAGGAGAATAATGAAATTCATTTCAAGGGATTTTTTTTAAAGCAAAATTTTTATCTGTTATTAGGAAATCCTCACTTCCCAAAGGAAGAGACATTATTTTTCATGATTTTCATCCTGAAACTAATGGTGATGGATCTTACAAAAAAAGAAGGATCTGTGCAAAATGTATTTTGGAGAATGCTGACCTGTAGGTAGCCACAATGTGCCTACAGAATGAGCAGCAGTGTGGATTCACTGTGATAAATGTTTGTTCCGTGATATTAAAATACGTTCACATACTTCGAATTGTGTTTAGAATGGGATTTAGTTTTGCACTTCATTCTAGTTGCAGTGACAGTGCCATTACTGAAGCTCTTATACTGGTTCACCTTGTCTCATACGGACTTCTATTGGAAGGCTGGTATTTCCTTTGGATAAATCCTGCCTGAAATGATTCAGCCAGGGAATCCACCAATAGTATGGCAGCTATTTGCCCGGAGAACTGAAGAACATTCATTTTAGTCATGTACGTTGGAGTTAAATATAGGTGTACTTGGGATTCTATTGCAATTACCAAAATTCTGTTCTAACTTGTTGGTCAAAGTTTAAAGTAGGATTTTTGTTCTGATGTAATAATGTATAAAGACAAATGGTGGAGGCTGCAGAAGTACCTAACTTCAGGAAGGGATAGGATGTTTGTGTACCATTTGACACAATCTTGTTTTGTGAAGCAACCACATAATTGTTTGGTGCTTTTGTTTTGAATCTGCAGATAAAAACAAACAGAACAAGCATGTATCAGTGTAAAAGCTTCCTTAAGGGCTTCTAGTATATGTTTCAAAGTTCAGATTAAGAAATACTAGTCCAGAGGTAGTTACCAATCTGAAAATACTCAACTTCATCTCTGTGGCTGCAACAGGCTGTATTGCTTTCCGTTACCTGCTGCTTGGATTTATACACTTAGTTAATACTCAAGAACTTCTGAACAAGAATCTGAACATCCTGTGAAAGGAGGTTGGGGAACATAAGTTGTTAAAGCAAAATCTCTAGGATGTTAATTTAATCTTTCTGGATTAGAACCGAATAAGAGCATACAGATGGTGAATATTACTTATCCAAGAGTTTATTTTATTCTCAGACAAAATAAATTATTTTTTGTACTGCTAGCAGCATCCTAATGAAACCAATTGTATTCAACTAGAAATGAAAGTAGCACTTTTAAACTGTATTTCTTCTCCTATTTCCAATTTCACGGTATTTTAGCAATCTGCTAAGAGGGAGTATTTCAGATTTTGAATGTCTTAATTTAGTTATGCCAAAAAAATCCTTGACAGATACATGCTTTTAATACTGTCATCCTAAACTACCATTCTTTCATTACCTTTTTTTATTGTTGTCTTTATTTTTTTAGAGAAGGTATGCTCCTTAAGGAGGCAAACCTGGCTCTGTGCTAAAGGGACAAAGCCTCTGACATTTCTTATGGCTAAGTCTAAATGCAAAAGCCATTTGGGTACAACTGAGCATCTCTACAGACACAATCTCCTACTCCCCCTTTTTAACATGGGTACAATCTCTTTTAAGTTGCTGTACTTGAAATTTTAACATTGTTACAAAGTACGTCACAGTAAAGATATATCTTGTGGTCTGACTGCTAAGTATTTCTTTCATTGTAGTTTTTACACAGCAGACTGGTTTTTATGGAGAGAAGACTATTTAGCTCTTGCCAAGAAAAAATAATTGGGAAATGAAAGTATCACTGAAAAAAAGTAAATTCATCAGTAGTTTGTTGTAAAAGAGATTCCAGTATAACTTTCCTACAAACTGCCACTGTATTTGCATAAAATGTTTGCCTAGTCCCCTTTAAAGTTTGCTGAGTAGATACTGAAGTGCTTATGTGTTAAAATATTGAGCCACTGAGTTACTAAAGGGGATAGAAACTTGAAGAAAACGTGCTACATCAAATTCACAAAAGCTAAATACGTTTAAATAATTGTCTCTTCTAAGCATTCTTCGCAATGGCTGTGTTGTGCTTTCTCTAGTACTGTGTGAGTTGAAAAGTATTGTAATGTATTTCTGCACAGTCTTTCAACATTTGCAGTTGAAAAGTTTGTCCCATGTAAATGGACCAACAACACTCAGTTACTTTTGCATGATAAAAATGTTCACGCCCTTCTCTGAAGTTACTTTCAAGTTGATACCATATCGGTCCATTGCTCCATCTTGTTATGACAGAGCAGTGTCTTTTATCAATGCCTATGTAAAATTAATTTGCTGATAATAAAAGAGAGTAATCTGTAAGCCATCAAAGCTACCTTTTTCCTCAAAAAATATTTTCTTTGGAATTTAGCCAAAAATTTTGCAAAATGTTACTGGTATCATGCATCAGTAGGAATTACGTCCTCAGTGCACAGCTGTTAACAAGGCAGTTGCTCATCTAACAAGCTGTTTACACTTTCTCAATGATTTGTCCGAGCTTGGAAAAACTAAAATGTTTCGATCAATTTTAAAGCTGAACCTGAAATAGATGCATTAAATCAGCATTAAACCCAGTCCTGCATGGCTGCGATGATTATAACCTAAAAAAAACTGCAGCATCTTTGGGAAGGCTTGTGGTCATGAGAAAATCAACACTGGCATTTCTCTGTATGAGTGTTTTGTTTCGAGTCTCTGGTGATCAATAGCTACTGACCTCTAAATCTGCTACTGCCATCAGGTCTGAGGTTCCTGCTTCAGTTATGACATGGCTGTGATCCACTTATGTCATTTTTGGCAGAAAACCCGTGACAGTCTGTAGTAAGGGGGGAAAAAAAAACACAAGAACTTTATTTTAATGTGCAAAAAGGTCTCTTGCTAAAATTCAGCCGGGTCATATTTACAGTTGTTTTTGAGTTGCATACGTGACATGGGTGTGCAGTGTAACAAGATTAGTTTTCGCTGTAATCTTCTTAAAATGTCCTTCTCTGGACTGCCTTTTCATCTCTTGATGTTTTGGAACATGGATTAATGGGATTGAATTTTTTTCCATGAGTCCCATTTGATAAGCTGCTTTCTGGAATTAGTTGCTTACAAACACATTTCATTTGGAAATAATGTTTTAATGGTAGTTAGTTGAATTATATATTGTTATGCCAAACATACTACAGACACAGTATGGATGGCAGTAGATAATAATAGACAAGATGAATAAAGCAAGACAGGCTGATTTGCTTCTGAGTGTTTGAGAAGCCAGCTTTGGCTTCTTGAGGCACACAGGAAGAGCCTTGGCCTTGTTTGCAACCAGCTGACAAATTCACTATGTGTCTTTTTTGTTTGTTTTCATCGCATTTCAAGAACCATCCTTAAGCCTTTCTACTTACCCCACAAGATGTTTACCTTGCAATTAGTTTGATCTGGTTCCCATGCCCCAGAATCCCTTTTCAATTAGAAGTCTGATACCAAGGTACAGTTTGCTTAAACAACGATGTAAGAAGTTGTACAGAAATGCCACTTCGTGCAGTGTAGTGTGACTGAGCAGATCTGCCTTGCCATAACCATTGTGTGTTTTACAAACAGAAAAATCCAAGGCATGGAGTAATTCCATGATTATAAGATAAGTCTCACCCAGAGATGGTTATTGCAGAATTGGGTTGCTCAGCTGCCACATTTAGCTCGGGAAGCCATCCTTCAGATCTAAAACAAGCATATATGGCTTTGCATCTTCTACTTTATCCCTCTGCCTCAAGCTCCAGCTCCATTTCTTTCAACCTCCTTAGTCACTCATTCTAGCAAGAGAAGTCCCCACCTTCCCCATGAGGTGCTGCAAGAGGTCACGTTTGCAGAATGACTGACTGACCCAGTAGCAGCTCTGCAGTACAGTGACTATAGGCGAGGAGTGAACTGCTGTGCTGGGCTGACCTTTCTGACCACGAATAGGTGTATTCCCATGGAGAAATACCTTCTATGTGAATTCAAGGCTGCCCCAGGGCACATCCTCACCAGATACAGGTGACTGGGCTCAAACCTCGTTGCCAAGGTGAATTTACAGCTGCAAGATCACCACATGCAGCAGTGGCTGGGTTACAAAGCACAGTTATCTGCAACAGATCCTTCACACTGTTACTCAGTGGTAAAATGTTTAATGGGAATTAATTTGCCTATCGAAGGCCACCTAAGCGCAAAACAAGTGCTGCTGTGATCTGTCGTTTGCTTTGGGCAAGTTACTGAACATCCCTGAACCTTATTTTTTTTTTCTTTCCAAGAAGAAATGAACGAGAATAGTTTATAAGATGTATCGATGCCAGAAGCACGGGGTGCGCACAACACCCGCCCAACTGCCATTTCTGGGCCTTTCCTGCACTGTAAAATATTAAAGGTATGGTAACAAAGCAAACGGGCAGCCTCCTCTCAACTCACTTCTCGCTGTGAGGGTGAGCGGACACAGCAGCGATCCCCTGCCGGAGGCGCCGGGCCTCGCGGGGCGCAGGAGCTCCATGGGGCTGCGGGGCCCCTCGCGCTGCCTCAGCTGCACCGCGAAATGGCGGCCGGGCCGCCCCGCGCGCCTCACACTACCCCCTCCCCCGGCATCCAGGGCACCCAGGCGGGGCGATCGTTTCCCCACCGCCTAACATGTAGCACAGCTTGCCACGCGGCCGAGGCGGTACCAATGCGGAGCCGCACATGAAAACCCGAGAGCTGAGACCACCACCCGACATGGCGGCGGCTCCCGCCCTCCGCGCGGGCGGGGCGGGGCGGGCCCAGGCGGCGCATAAAGCGCGGTGCGCGCGGCCTCGCGGCCTCTTCCTTCGTCGTCGGGAGGTGAGTTGTCGTTCTGTGCTGACTTGGGGGAGGGGGGTGGCTCGGTGGGTTCGGGTGTTACGCTCTGTTTCTTCATAGCAGGTCTAGCTCTCTGCTGGATGCCTGCCCTGCCGCATTTTTTTCTTCCCCAGTGAGGGAGCACCTGGCCTTACGGCACGGCCGCCCCTTCCTGGCTCTGCCCCATCCCTCGAGCTCCGAGCCATATCCCCGCCCGTGCCCCTGTGGAGAGCCGTGCTGAAGGGCCCGCCGTGCCCTTTACTGTCCCCACGGAACGCGGCTGCTGCAGCCCCGCAGCTCTGCCCCTCCCGGGTCCTGCTGGTGTAGGTGATGACTAAACTTTTTTCCCCATCAGAGCGACAGTGTTGATTACTCATCACTCTAGCCAGGTCTTGCCTGATACGCCAGCAAGGAAGGACTGCCGTGTCCCCCAGCCTCGTGTGCTCCGTGCTCACTGTTTCTTTGTTTTGTTCCCAGGCCACTGAAGCACGTTGGGCCTGCGTGGTGGACGGCTGCAGCTGCCCGGCTCGCTCTGCCATGCCGGAGACTCTAATGGGTGAGATTTCTAAGTTCCTTTGGTAACTGTGCGAGTTTTAAGGCAATTCCTGGGTTGTTTTCGTGATGTTTTGCTACATTTTTATCCCCGGAGACTCGAAAGATGAGTAGATGGGAACATTAGCCTAAGTATTGTAGAATTGGAAGCAGCTTTGCTCGTGCAGAAGCATTGCAGCAGGGGCCTCGTGTTGCTCTGGTTACACGCGAAGTATCAGGTCTAGGATGGCAAGAAACGAGCGCCGCGGGTCGGATAGTGGGTTACCTCTGTGTCCTTGGCAGGACAGCGTGGCGCTGGGGCTCCGGGCACGGCCCGGCCACGCAGACACGTGGGCGCTGCTGTTCAAAGCTGCAGGCCTAGGCCGGGAGCCCATGGGCGGAGCTGTGCCTCCCCCAGGCAGGGCGGGCTGGTTCGGCACTTCTCTACTCTGCCGCTTGCTGGTAGGTATGCGGTAGTGCTCACGGGATGGGGCGTGCGGTGGCCGTGGCCCTTTCCTGTGTCCTGGGGTTTGGCGACTGCACAACGCTCACAACTGCATGTGCAGCCTCCTGCCCTTCCATTGCGTGGGTAGAAATGTCTCATGGCCATGAAGGTTATAGCTGCAGAAGTGTATAAGTTGTTACCTCTGGCTGCCTCCTATGTTAAGTTTGCCTTAGCTGTCTCCTGCTGTACTGCAGAAGCCCATTTCATCAATTTTTTCCTGGTGCTCTCCAGTATTTCCCCTGTGCCATGATCCTGTTGAGTAGGCAGATCAGCTAGGTCTTTGTGGGGAAGGGTTTGTCTAAGTTCTTGCAGTCCCTATGGACGTGCCTAGGGAGGTGTGTGTGTAGCTGTGTCACTCTTGGGACCTGCTGGTGTAGGTGATGACTGAACTTTTTTCCCCATCAGAGCGACAGTGTTGATTGCTCATCACTCTAGCCAGATCTTGTCTGATACACCAGCAGGGAAGAACTGCTGTGTCCCACAGCTTTGTGTGGCTCACTGCTAAATGTTCCTTTGGTTTTATGCCTAGGCCTCTATGAAGGCAGAAGGTCATTGGGCCTGCTGGAGACCTGATGGGGTGGCTGTAGCCAGCAGTGGATCAGCTATGTGGTGAAGGCAGTTGTCCTGGCTTGCACCACCATGCATGAACCCTTAACAGGTAAGAATAGCAAGTTCATAAGACTTCTGTTGTTGATTGTTGGTTTAAACTTAGTAAAACAAAACGTCTTTATGCAAAGGGTCTGCTTCCGAAATGCTTTGTCAAATTAGTTTCTTTGAAGACTTCCTCTGTATAATTTGCAATGTAGCCTAATGCTCAGAGATGAAAGCACACAGGGTTTACTTGCACAGAAGCATTGTAACAGGAGCCTTTGTGCCTCAAGTTACTCATGTTCCACCATGTCCAAAGTGGCAGGTGTGACTAGTGAACAGAGAGCAGCATAGCAAGGGATCAGTAACTTTGTGCCAGTGGGTTTAGCTGGGGCAGGCTAGTGGGTTTATGGCTGTGTCCCATTTTTTTTTTTCCTAGGTAAACTGCTCATAGAACTCATTGTAAGGTCATTCTACCTGGAGACATGAGGGTAGTCTGCTCAGAGCAGCTGCTGTAATATGGTATGGGGACCATCCTGACATGGATTCCTTAGGAAGAGAGGCTGTTGATTTTGGCGTTTGAGTGCTAGCCAGCTTGAGGAAGTGTTGAGGGGGTTTTAGATCCTATTAATGTGTTCAGTGTGAGCTGTATGTATGTATGCATGGCTTAGCTGCTTTTGCCATTAGTTCACCATTCTCTGTGAACCTGTTTCAGGAGGTGAGAGCACTGCATGGCTAATGTGGGTGTGTGGCTTTCGTAACTCCTTGGACCTGCTGATGTAGGTGATGACTGAACTTTTTTCCCCATCAGAGCGACAGTGTTGATTACTCATCACTCTAGCCAGATCTTGTCTGATGCACCAGCAGGAAAAAGCTGTGGTGTCCCACAGCTTCACAGGGTTCAATGGTAACAGTTCCTTGAATTTCACTCCTAGGCCTCTGTGAAGGCAGAGGGACGTTGGGCCTGCTGGACACCTGATGAGATGGCTGTAGCCAGCAGTGGATCGGTTGTGTGACTGCAGTTGCCCTTGGCTTTCTCTTCTGTGTATTTCCACTTTTGATAGAGGAGCAAAGGTAAGTTGTTTCCCTGGAGACTTGATTGATAGGTAGACTTGAGCACTGTAGCATGAGTGCTCTGTGCATTACCTTTGTCCACTTACAGCATGTTTGAGGTAGCAGGTGAGGCAGTGAGCAGGGACTAATGCTGCAGGTAGACATTAACCTGGAAGCAGTGGTGATAAATGAACAACAGCAGATGAATAGAAAACACTTCTTACTAGTTTACTTGAAAATTTACACCTGTTAAAATACTCTTGATTTCTTCTGCCATTCTTTGTGCAGGGTGCAGTGCCCTGTTGGTTATTATGGACATGAAGGCTTTTTTTTTTTTTTAAATTTGTCTAAACGTTAAGCTGAAGAGCATCTGTCATTCTGTGGTATATGATGACTTCCAACTTTTTTCCCCATCAGATCGGCAATGCTGATACCAACTTGTATTTAAGCCAGATTTGTCTGATTCCACAGATGTAAGATTCTTCAGTTTGTCATTTGGTTCTGTATTGAGGCTTCATGCCTCTGGGTGGGGAGTTGGTGTGTGCTGCATGTTCGGAGGGCAAACAGCACTGGAGGGTGCTGTCTGCACGTATCTTAGTAATACTGATCGCATTACATTATCTGACATAATAAAAGTCTTAAAGACTGAAAGTGAAAGGATTTTGGCTTTCAGGAGATCTCCAGTAACAGAAATGGCAGAAAAAGGAAATGTTTCATATAAAGTCAAGGGACCTTTGTTGTGGATTTATTTTTACTTCTGAATGAGATGTTCTCCATGCCTTGTAAGTGGATAAATGTCAGCTTTCAGCAAATTTCTGTTTTGCAGAGAGGGATTGCTTCTGGTGGTTTTTTTTCTTCCTTTGCTTCTGTAAGGGATCATACGTGATATCTTCTGAAAACTTGGCTATTTGTTTAGGGTTTCACTAATGCTTCAGGAAATGTGCTTAAGAGAATTTTGCTTCATTGAGTAAACACTGCTGGTTTTATTCAGTTGCAGGCTGATCTTGCAGTTTGTGTAACCCATGTTCAGCTGTCATAGCTCTGAGGGAGGCTGAAGTCTCCTCAGTAGCCTGTAACTGGAGAGCACAAATGTGACCTATCTGTATTGCACACTAGAATTATAAAGGAGTATGAGTGATCTGTGTCAGATGGCAGAGCTGATCAAATATAGTACTCTGGCACCCTCTGCTCAGTTAGTTCCCCTAGGCTTTTATCAAATATATGAAATTCCCAAAAATTGACTTCCAAGCGTGTGTCCTATCTGGAGTGCCCGGTAGTACAGCAGTTCTTTTGGCTGTTTGCAGAGCAGTTCTTACCATCTTAAAGAATATTGGGGGTGAGATTTGAAAGCTGTATTTTTGCTGTTTGGTGTGGAGTGAACTTAACATGCTTTTGGATGTTTTCTTGACAGGTTGAGTGTGATCTCTCAGAAGGCCTCTGGATCTGCTGTTTCAAAGTGTACTGGGTGAAAGTTGTCCTTTGCTAATGTTTGTCTCCCTGCTGCTGCCTGTGGTCCCTTGTCCACACTACAGCATCTGTATCACTAAAACAACTTTGGAGTCTTTTCTCTTGGTGTCTGGCCAACTCACAGATGGAAGGTGTTGCATTTTTTCCTTCATACAATGCATTTAATCATAATGGATTCTGGAATCTGCTGCACGTTTTACATAATTGGATAATTTTTGTCGGCAAGGGCTGTGTTCACCACCTGACAACTAATGTTATTTGACATTAAAAGAAGCCTTAAAAAGCTGTTGTCATATATGATGGTCTTGTGCACAAGGAGAGGGTTTTTTTTAATAAAATCTGAGTACTGTATGAACTCAACTGTTGATTGAAATTGTCTTCTGTATCTTTAACAGCCAATTTCTGTATCTCCTAATTGTTGATTTTTTTGGAGTTGGGTGGTGATAGTGTGATAGTCTCTGCGGTGACTTTCCATTGAACTGCTTTCTGCCTCAGTTAAGGAGAAAGGGTCATGGTCTTGTGGCGAGATAGCTACTCCTCATATACTCTGAAGCAAGAGGTGCTTAACTGAGATGTGTAGCTGCTGACATTCCCTAGGAAACTATAGTGCTCTGGAAGTTGTAACTGGCATGGAAAAAGATGTAGGATATCATGTTCCAGGTAAGTAGGTGTAAGTATTTCACAGTAGCTATGTGAAATCTGTATATGATTCCTTCAGAGAGTTAACGGCAATCTAGGAAGAGAAGCTGATACCAACTTCTGTAAGGATTTGAATATCTCCCCTGTGCTGTGTGACTGGCTAGCAAAAATGACCCCTGTTGGCTAGGGAGACTAGTGGCAGATGTTGATTCAGCTCCTGCAGCCTTCCCCTGGGTGCTTTTTGGCAGTCTTCCTGTTCTGCAGGCAGAATTAAATATGAATTCTATGTATGTGCTGAAGTAGGGAAACGCTGAACAGGATGGTTTCCCTAAAACCAGAGAAGTAGTTGGAGCCCTAGAGTACGTTGCTGCTTGTACCTCCAGACTAATAGAAGCTCTGTGAAATATGCATGTCTGGCCTCAATGGTAGCAAAACGTTTTCTCGCTGAACTTGTACTGTTCAGTGTCCACATGTGGCTGGATAGTGCTAAGTCTGCCTTCTGCATGAAGATGCTCTCCGTCTGGTGTGACCATTAGCCTGGCAATCAAATCGTGTCTCCATGGTGCACAGTCAAGCAGGCCTTGGCAGATGGCTCGTGCAGGTCTTGTTGTGGTATTTGCATACCCCCACTGGCAATGCAAATGAAGTAAAACAGCCTCTTGAATTCAAGCTGTTGTGGAAAGCAGGGACTTGTATTAACTGAGTGTCTCAAACAGCACTAGTTGAGATTGAAACCCCAGGCCTAATGATGGAAGTAGTCACTTACTACGTGCTGCTGTTGAGAAGCAGGACAGTAGTTAGTAGGTTCATTAGGAATGCGTTTTAAAACCAATCCTGCAGCCTCATTAGTTTCCTGAGCAGCAGGGCCACTTGTCTGTGTGTGTTGCTAGTCCTGGGCTGGCTCTGATGTGTCATGCATGCAAGTACCAAGTAAGTGGCTGCTGCCTGAAGCAGCTGGATGCTTATGCCCTACAGTGAGCTAGCTAGCCCAGCAGCCACAATTCTGCTTGAAGCACCTGAAGGACAAAAATGAGAAGTGAGTGATAAACAGGCAAAGGAAATATGCAGCAGGAAAGAATTCCTTAAATTATAAGTGTTTAAATGCTATTTTTACTGCTTGAAAGCAACAGCTTAATTAAAACTTAATAGCTTGGTAGTTGTTTACAGCCCCTAGAATCTCTGCAGGGCGTTTCCATTTCTTATAACCGTAAATAACTGTTTCAGTCATTGTAGGAGGGGATTTGATACTTGAACTGACAGTGGCCTTCAGCATGTATGTCTAATAGGATGATGGGAAATTATTAATCAGCATGTAAAAAGGAGTCTTCCATTAAACTGGATAGAGATTTTTCTCAATTACTATGAACAGCATAATCTCTTGAAGCAACATATTGATGAAGGATCAGAGCTGCTAATAAAAATTAATCTCATGAGAGTATCTACCAGCAAGCTTTCTATGGATTGTGGGGTAGAGACTGCTCATTATCTAATGGTACAGGTGTATTTCAAAATGTCCCTTGTGTGTTTTCATCTCTTGCCAAGAAATCAGGTCAGGATTGAAGCTTTGGTGCTTCACGTGCTTTGATGGATGACAGCACTGAAGATGGCTGATCAGCTGTAAGCAACTTGCAAGCATTCCAGGATGGATGCAGGCTGGTGAGGTGGAGGAACTGAGCTGTGCAGTGAGCTGGGCTCAGGGATCTGACCTGGCAGCTGCAGGGGGTGCTGTGTGTGTACCTCTCCTAAAGCTTAGTTAAGGTCCAAACAGACAGGTTTTCCTCATCAACTGCTCGTTTGTGTGTGTTTATAATTGGGATGCTTTCACTTTGTCACTACAGCAGTTTGCTGTGGTAACAGTGGACTAGTGTTTGAGATTTGTCTGTATGAGCAGTTAATTAGTGGAGAGAAACTCTTAAAGTCACATGCGAGTAAATCTGAGCTTGTCAGAGGCTCTTACATTTAGAAGGTAGAGGTGGTCTTCTATACTGACAGGCTTTTGTTCCAAAGCTTTTTTTCCTGGTGTGGTTTCTGATGTGCCTGCAAACAGCAGGGCACTTTAGGTGCAGTTTCATTATACATCTGCTGACATAATCTTTCTGGAACTGGTTTGGTTCTAGAGGGCCTTCCCTGGCACGCTTTCCAGAACTGTGCTCCAAATCCCCGGGCACCTATGAGGAGAGGCTGAGCGTGGTCGTTGGCAGCTCTGGGCACTCTGCTGTGCTCTGAGTTCAGATAATTTTCCCTTGTGTAACGGTAAGCTATTCAAAAACTTGAGCTGCAGTGGACTTTGTAGTACTACAGCTTACAGCTGTGCAGTGAATTAAGCTTCCCTGGTAATAGAGAAACCATGAAATGAACTTCATTGGCTCTACCAATGCAGGTAAAATCACCCCATTTGAAAATCTCTCTATGTAGCCTTTTTGTTAAAAGATGGGAGACTTAATCTGAACTTAAAAGCAATTTTCACCTGGTATACGTTGCCCCAACGTTGCCTGATTTCTGCAGACACTGGTCACCCCTGACTGCAACGGCTGGGTGTTTTGAATGAAGTAATGAAGGCAAGAAGGAATGTTTTGGACAAAGGCTGACTGAGAGCTTGTCCTGATTGTATCTCTTCACAGAGAGCTCCCTGCCATCTCCCAGAGACAAGCAAAGGAAAATCACAGTGTGTCCTGGGCTCTTATTCTGATGCTGTGCAGTGGTTGAACAGGGCAGTGAGGACAAAGACGGGGTTTGTCAGCTCCATCAATTATAACAGAAAGAGACAATGTTGTATTGTATACACTTGGGTGACTTTCTAAAAGTGAAATCTGCAGTCACTAGGCTGATATGTTTAAGCAAATGTTTACTTTTCTGAAACAGCTCTGTTTCTTGGTGCCATGAGCATTTGAGAGGAAAATAGCACAGATGATTTCTCTGGATGTTGCTTTTAATAGACGTGTTTTCATACACAGTGAGAGGTTTCACATTGATATTATCTAAGATTCAGGAATGTTTTTTTTGACTGCATGTTGATTTTTTTTTTTGTTTTAACTTTTTAAAATCCATCTGTTAAGTGGCTGCAGTAGCTTATGGGATAGCACAGTCCTTTTTACTCATTGCTGCTTCTACTGTTTATATTGCTGTCTCTGCCTTAATCTCTGCTTGTCAATAGATAAAATTACTAAATTATCAGCTGTGCTAACAGGCTAGGCACTATTGTGGACAGCAGTGAAGTAAAACTTGATTTTGTAATTGTTCTAGGAAGATACAGATTTAGGGACACTCAGATAGGGGAAAAAAAAATATTATTTGTTGAAGTAGGGGATTTCTTGCTTGAACAGCATATCTTTAGATGTTCTGCAGTTAGAACCTTTCCTGTTCCACCCTTTTTGCCACTTCCCTTGCAGCAGTGGGGTGAAGTCTGCCATCTCAGTGCAACCTAGGTTTGTTTTGGCACCGTGGGGTCTGCTGGCACAATGTTGTCAGCTCAATCTTGATGATAACAGATAAAGTACTTTGTGCTAGACATGGTGTAAATTAGGAGCAGTTCCATTACATTCTCTAGGATTGTTTGTGAGTTCGTGGAAATGAGTTCAGGACTGGTTCTGAGTTACCTGAGATTTGCTTGATTTCTTTAGTGTTATATTTAGAAAGCATCTACTGGACAGTCTGCACTTCTCTGGTGCCTGTCACTTGCTGTTTGTTTTTGCATGCTGTGGCAGGGTCATCTTGAAGTCTTCCCTCCAGTGCTGAGAATAAGCTTGACTTCTGTAGCCTTTTCTCAAACCAGATATTAAAGCCAAGGGTTGTCCTTTCTTCACACAGACTCCTTTGGGTTCCTGTAACCCTCCTCAGTGAGGTTGTCCAGGGTAAGAGAGACTAGCAGATGTGATCTCTGCATTGACTATACAAAGAAGCAAGGCATGTTGTTCATCTCCAGGTGGTAAGCATCCCTCCAGCAGGCTCATCTAGTGCTTGAGTGTGGTAGGTAAGCAGATGCAGTCCCACATGGTGCTGCTTGCCCAGATGAATTTCCTGAAGCCTGTTTCTGAAAGTTGCTCTCCAAAGGTGGTGCAGAATGTCAGCACCCAGGGGTTGCCCTGGGGTAGGTCATGCTTTCTGCTCCACATGTGCTTGTATTTCCCACTGTGGGTGGCCTCAAATGTGTTCAACAGCTTACTGCTTCTGGTTCAGAACTGATCTGTAATAGGAAGGGTGAGGCTTTTGATCCTCCCACATATATTGGAATGCTTGCACATCAGTCCAGGATAGAGCCTGGCCCTTAGGAAGCAGCTAACCTGGACACCATTTCTCAGAAGAAACTAAAGTCTACCTTTGTTTAATAACTGTATGTGCACTTCCATTGTGCTGCACATCTTTAACAATTGTAGACATTGCCCTACCCTGGCTGCTATCTCATGCTTCTGGTCTCAAACCCTCGGCAGGCTCATGGGAGCGTTGCTCTTACTGTTACACTGGCTTAGTCTTCATTCATGTTCATAAGAATTTCATCTACCAAGAAGAGAGAAAAACATTTTATTCTCCTGGGGGAAGATCTGTCTTGAGAGCAAATCCATTTTATTATAGAAATGGGTCAGGCCCTTGACAACAACAGTTCAGAGAAGACTTTTCCTTTGAGTATTCACTGACAGTGTTTTACAGTAGATTATTTGTAGGTACAGTTTTCTTGGAAATTTGCAGAGGAGAACTGGAATTGTCTGCGAAATTCTGCTAGTCAGCAATTTGTGTTGCTGTGGAAACACCTTACTGGGGCTTGTGAAAACTGCCTGGAGAAAATGGTTGTCAAAGATGCTAACAGCAATTTGCATCTTGTTGGTTTGTAGCTTATCTAAACCTGTACAATGGGAACATGGTCCACAACGGTTGGTGTTGCAATCAAGACCAGCTCATGATACCCTTGGACATGGTTTCCTTCTGCAAACCCTGTCAGTCTTCTGAACTATGACACATTCTCCCTGGAAGTCTTTCCTCTGATCTGGAGTTCTATGCCAGGTACTAAAGTGATATCAAAATCCTTCAATGTCAGGTTGCTAGAGGTAAAGGCAAGTAGTAACATCAGTGGGGATGAGCGAGGAACTGATGAACTCTGGAGTCTCTTTATGTGTTACAGTGACCTGGTGGATGTCTCTGTCTACAAATACACTGATTTTATTTTCTTTTTTCCTCTAGCAGAATGGGCCAGGTAGACCTGCTTTTACGTAGCCTTTTAGCAAGTAGAAGGCATGGTGAGGAGTTATCTTGTTAGTTTTATACAGCAGGTACGAATCTGCCCCTTACTCTTTTCTTGGCTCACTTTTTTCTTTTCTTCCTCTGGAGAAAGGTACTTGTGAGAATAAAGCAGAGTAGAGGGGAAGCATAGATGGATTTTCTCGGTGAAGGAATGAAGGTAAAGTCAGGGCTGTGACTGCCAGACTTGCACTACAAATGCTGGACATGACAGGCACAAAAGATGTCATAGCCTGTTGTGTGAGAGATGTGATACAGCCTTTTCTTTTCAAGTTGGTGCTTCTTACTCTGGTGCAGGCGCCTTTTGCCTGTCTGAATTGTGACAGGTAATCTGACAAAGGCGCATCCAGGGAAGAGCCTAATGATTTTCTCTCACAGTGAAAAAGAAAGCTTGCTGATACCTGGGTGTTGTCAGCTGCTCCCACTGTCTGATGGAGTCTGTCTATCCATCACAGCACTGTTCCTCCATGTGGTTTAGGAGCTGTGAGGAGGGAGATGTAAAGCCATATGGGAGACCTGCAGGGTTAGTGGAAGACAGGAGCTTTCAGGCCTTTGGGAGTGCATTGTTGGCTTTAGCCACAGGTGACAGGCTTGTTAGTAAGCTGTGGTTTCCTGTAGGTTTGCCTGATCTGTAAACCTAAATAAGAACCCTGAGAGATGGTGGGGTTAGTTCTGTAGAGAGAACTGTGATGGAATTGCTACGAGCATCCGACAGGCTTTCATCTTCAGTTCCCTCGTACTGGGAACAAAGGTTGTTTGGGCTTGTAATGCGTATACTTGATGGATTAATGTCTTCCTATGCCCATTACAGAATGCTGCTCTCATTGTAGAAAATAATGTGACCATTTCTGCCATGCAAATTGTATCAATTAAATAAAACCATTAAATAGGTGAGCTAATATTAAATGTTGCGTTTATCTTCATCCCTGGTGTTACTGTGTGCTCTTCCCCTGTTGCACTCAGAAACGCCAGTCACAAAAAAGATCCTTTATGCTGAGAGTTGACTTTTGGGAGTTTGGGCCAGTGCTTTGTTTTTTAGCTCTCCTTCACAACATATTTATTCCCTTCTTATTAATGTGCTGCAAAGTGTTTAGCCGTCATCTGCAGAGACTGAATTTGTGCAGATAAGTGTCCTTGAATCTCCCGTGGTAACGCATTTCTTGTAGGTAAGGCCTCTGGTTTCATCACCTAAGTGCAAATGAGCATCTGCTGCTTTGTAGATTAACTGAAACTTTATTAATTTGCAAGGGTCAGCTTACTGTTCTGGATTTTTATTTATTTATTTATTGTCCCCTAGAACAAGGGGAAACGTAGATTTCAAGAGGCAGAATGGCTCCAGGGCTGATGAGGGTCTAGAACTTAAGATTCATTTGTTCTAGGTCTAGTTATAGAAATGCTTCTGTGTCTTCACTGCATCTTCTACCTTGAAGAACTGCCTGCACAAATGAGGCCTATTTGGTAGATGTTTACAACACTGAAATGGTAATTTCCATGCCACCTGATTGGCAGATTGTACAACATGCATCTGACTTGTGGCGTGCTTGAGAAGCCCTTAGATTACCTTTGGCAGGCAAACAGGTGTGGGTCAGACCAGGCATCTCCCCTTGGTGCTTTCTCCAGGAACTTGGCATGGCAGACATTAAGCTGAGTCCTGTTCTCTGACCTCTTTGGCTTCTTGATAAAAGCAGTGTGTTATGCAGGCAGCACCTGGAGTGCAGAGCCAGATTGTGTCCGGATAAATTTAGTCCTGACAATATAATCAGAAATGAAGTGGGTTTTTTTATTTATTAGCATGGTTAACAAATGTCAGCTAAAAGCTTGACTAATGTCAACCTTCTTGTGAACTGGGCATTTAAATTAATGAAGCTTAAGTGCTAGACCAATTGTGAAAGCCAAGGTTTTAGATGTACTCTCAACGGAGAACTTAAAATTAAGACTAGTTGTAGTAAACATTTGCTTTCTTCTACAGCTTTTATACCTCATTACTGAGCCTGGTTAATCAGAACGGTTATGTCTGTGTGCAGTGTAATTATTTTGAACATAATATTTAAGCATGTTTTGAATTTAGAAAGACATCTCCACCTTCTGTTTGCGCAGCATTTGTACCACTTTAGAATTTGCTTTCTGTTTGCTTTCTTTGTCTTCCTAACACCTGGGGAGAGATTTAGGAGAGTGAAATTCATGGCTGGGGTTGATAACTGTGTTGAAGAAACGATGGGGGACTTCCCAACTGACCTTATATTGTACAGGGTCCCATGGGATGGGTGGTGCCATGTCACACCAGAGCCTGATGCTGTAACTTGCATGCCACTTGCTTGTATTTGCTGCCTCCTAAGCGAGCTCAGCTGACTTGATTATTCAGTGAATTAATAAACATGAGTGTGGGTTGGTTTCAGTGGGTGCTTTTTTGTTTGTGTTAAGCTGTGGATGGATTCGTTTAGCCTGAGACATAGGAGAGTACTACTGTGAGTCTCAGGTATATCTGCTGCTGTATGGAAGGATAACATCTGCTTTTTATTGCTTCCTTAAGAAAGTGCTGTATAAAAACCAACAAAAAAACCACACACAGTACATGTTTGTCTTCCTGTTCTGTAACAAGTAAATCTAAGATGTCAGTGTTTTCATCCTAATCTAATGGATAACCACTTACAGAAAGTTAAGAGACCTGTATTCTGACCTATGTCAAGTTGCAGCTGTTTCCCTGCAGCTAAAGAAGCAGAAATGGTGGCCTGAGGTCTCAGGCTCTTTTATTGAGAATGCATTTGCCAAGTGAGATGGGATGATGATGTGGTGTTGACTGAGAAGATTGATGTTGTGGGATGTGAATGGGACTGTTGCTTCTGGATGGGGGGTGGCATGTATTTCTTGTTTCATCTCTAGGGTGACAGTGTCTTGTGTGCTCTTGGAGATTTCTTATAGGAAGGGAATAAAACTTTCTGTGCTGAAGAAGACAAAAGAAAAAAGTCAACTTGTAGTTCAGCCACAGGTTCTTTGGACCAAGGAAAGGTGCTGGGAGCAGTCCCTGGCTGTGCTTCCTGCAGGAAGGCTGCCTCTGCCTGCAGGAATCTCCTGGTGTGGTGTGGGCTGCTGGAGGAGGGAATGGTGGCAGTGGAGGCAGCCAGTGAAAGCAGGAGAATGGAGATAGCTTGGGAGAAATCTGAAAAACAAGGCCCTGCTTTTGATTTAATTTGGGAGAGGTTTGCATAGCGTGTGGAATTGATGGAGAATTTTAGGCATTGTGCTCCTTTTCCTAGAGAGTGTGCCTTGCCATGGTTTAGTCTGGATTTAAGATTCCCAATAATGCTTTGTGGAGTCAGGTGCTACTCTCACCCTTCATAGGCAGGGTGAAAATACCAGCTTTGACTTGAATGCAAACCTGTTTGAGGCTTTTCTTTTTCTTGGAGGATGGAGTATGGCATGCTTCATTCACAGGGCTCTGTCTCATGGCTCAGACTTTCAGAAATTGTTCCTTCATTTTCTCTGATGAAAAGAAGAACACGAAGTACTGGATTCAGAAAAGCTGGCTGGTTTCCTTTGGGGAAGCAGAAGACCCAGAGAGAAAACCACTAAAAGCTTTTTATTAAAGTATTTATCTTCCCTATTTTCTGAATAAGACTCTTGGCCACTTTGTATCTTCTCTAGCACTCATTAAAGATAATAGCTTTTTAATGACAACGAGTTTGTTTCCTTTATGCCCTAGGGTGAGTCACAGCCCTGCTCTCTGTGGAGGGAATGTACATGATGGAGTTGTGGAATGGCTCTGGGCAGAGGAGAGGAAGGGACGGCTACCATCCCTGCTTCCCTGTGCGTGCCACACATCTGAATTGGATGATGGTGCCTCTCTGCTTCTCTCCCGACTTCCCCCATGGTCCTACCATGCAGCATTGTGTGTGAGAGAAGGCAGAATAAGCAGATCACACTTCCCATGTGTTGAGCTGAGAGACTGACTTTGCTGTGTTGAGATGAAGCCTTTATCAAGGGCAAACGCGCTTGAGGTTTAAATCCAAGAAAGTGTTTGTTGTTGTGATAAAGGCACAGCCGTAACTGCTGTGCTGTGGTGGGGATTCTCTCGGCAGTATTACGAAGACATGACATTTGTGAGCAGGAGAAAATACACTTTGGACCTAAGGGGTCATGTGGTAGAGGTCTGGGAAACACTGCTTTTGTATGGAAAGTCACTGTGGTTCTCTTTGCAGCCAGGTGAGTGTGGGTTATACAAGGGTGGCAGAGGCATGGCTGAAGGGTTGTGCAGTCTGCTGGGCTCCCGAGCCCACAGAAAAGTCCGGGTCTAACAAGAAGGGACTGATTTTTCTGACTGAGATGCTTTTAGATCTCTGTATCAGTAGTCCAGTTCAGGCATGCTGACCAAAATCCCCTGCAGTCCCATGGTGAGCTCCCATCCCTTTATCAGGGTATAGGACTGCTTGTGGGGTGGGCTTTGCTTGCAGGTGTTGTTTAGGATTATTTGGTTCGATGTTCTTCTCTCCTACAGCAAGGGCTAGCATCTCAGACCATACGGGGTTCTGGTCTGATTTCTTCAGATAATAAATCTGTCAGGAATGTCTCTGAATGTTGCTTGGTGTGAACTTTCATCCCATGTCTCCATGTGCCAGCCAATGTGTACAGAAAGGGAGTGCCATTCATAGGTCTTTTCAGTTCTATTCTGAGAACTCAGAGGACACTGCAAAGGAGAGAATCACAGTGCAGAATTTGAACCCCTTCCAAGTAGAGTGGTGTTAGGATCCCTGCAGGTGTGTTCTTTGCATAGAAGAAAATCCCACTGATCTTTTCTCAAATAAGCCCTTCTGAATCCTCAGTGCTTAGTCCTCCTCCCTTCCCTGACCCCCCAGCACTTTTTTAATTATGGCTTTCAGTACAGGGTGGCTGGGACAAGCAGGCAGACAGGCATCTGAAGAAAGCAGGAGCAGGTGTGAAAGTAAATCATCCAGCATCTCCAGTTTTTATAATTATTTTGAGTTTCTGGTAAGAAATAATAATAATAATAAAAACCCTCTTCACTCTTGCATTTAGATATTTTCACATATAAGATGATTTTTTCCAGCACTAAACCCTTGTCATCTGCCTGTGTGAATTTTCTGTCTTGGCCTTAACAGCATGAATTCACATTGTGATTGGGCCAATGCACGCTGTCTCAGCTCAGCCCACAGCCCTGGCAGCCCCTTTGGGTAGGGTGGGCCTTCCGCTGGCAAAAGAGATGATTAAGGGAAGATTCAATGGAGATCTATAAAATCCCGAGTGGCTTTGAGAAAGTAAATGAGAATTGATTGTTCGCTGTCTAATACAGGAACTAGAAATTCCAATTAAATTAACTGATGGTAGGTTCAAAACAACATAGTGCTCTGCGTGGCATGGCGTTCTGCCATGAGAGGCCGTGGGTGCTAAAAATTTATGTGAGTTTGAAGTGGGATGGAAGAAAATTTGTGTATGACTGAGGCATAGGCACCACCTATTAGGGAATTCTGGAGGTGAATTTACCAGAAGGTGTGAAAGCACTGTGGGGAAATACCACTATACAGCTTATACTCCTTCCTGGGCATCTGCTATTAGCTGCTGTTGAACACAGATACTGGGGGTGGATAGGTAAACAGCAGACAAATAAATGCACAGCTTTTTGTCACAGCAGTCTGAGCTCAATTCCCTTTCTTCCTTCTGGTCTGGAATGGTGAGAGCAGCTCTGAGGCAGAGCAAAAGGATGCTAACCAGCTGTCAGAAGATGTCTTTGAGCTGTGCACTGAGCTCCTCTGTGGGAGCTGGGGCAGGCAGGAGCAGGAGAGCAGCATCCTCATGCATGGGGTGGGATGGAGGGCTGAGAATCTTCAGAGATTTCCTGCTGCCAGGAAGACAGGGAAGGAAGTTAAACAATTGAATAAAACAGAAAGTATACATTAATCTCAGGTGAGAGGCGCTTCAGTGGAATACCCAGATAGGATAAATCATTAAAGGCAGGCAGATATTTCTTGCTTGTGTGCCCTACTTTGCCTGTGTTAAGAGGCTTTTATTTTCTTCTTCTTTTGTTTTTCTTTTCTATTTGCCACACAGAGAGAAAGATCTGAGATGAGAAAACAGTCAGCAAACTACAAAATCAGATAAGTGCCCTAAGCACAAAAACACAGCAGTGGCTTTGGCCTTGGCATGTGGCCAGCTTGCCCCTATTCTGCTTGGGCAGTGAAGCACAGCACAAAGGACAGCTTGAAAGGGAGAGTTCATTAAGAAGAGCATGGGGCAGTTCGGTTGCTTTGGTTTCATGTTGGTCCTCCTCTCTACTGCCGCACTTTGGTTCAGGCAGGAAGGGCTTGAGAGCAAGTGCTGCTACTCGGCCACAGCAGCAGCCTGAAAGGAGTGAGAAGAAATTTAGGGTTTGCATCTGAATATAAATACTGCTGGAAATGAAACGGCCTATTTCCAAGGCTGCTGAAACATCTTTTCTTTGGGGGAGGGGGGGAGAGGGGTTTGGAGGGAGTGTAGCAGGAATGCTAAGTCATAGCCTGAAGCAGTGATGGAGCACCTGGTGGAAAGGCAGGGCCAACCCAGGGGAGCTCAGCTGCAAGCGATGTACCTGAGTGACTGGAAGGGCTGGAGCCAGGATTCACCCCTTCCCAAACCTCACTTAAGGGTTGGCAGTGGAGGTGAGGGCATCTCATTGGGAGATCCCTGCCTACTGGAGGCTTTTTGAAGGTAAGCAGCTCTTTTCTTCATTTCTGTGTCTGCTACGTTTGGGCTTGTCCTCATTTGCTGTAGCCGAAGACTTTGCTACCCTGCTGCTATAGGATTACAGGGGGAATCCCCAGAAACATGGTGAGGGAATAGGAAGAAAGATTCTAACATAGCTGCGGGTCAGGAGGTTGGCTGACAAAATGGAGGTGTGGCAAGAGCCTGCCTCCAGCTTTGCTGTGTTCAGATAATACCTGTGCTTAGAGCTGCAGAGACTGATTATCGTCCATCCCCAAAGGCTTCATCCTCTCACTGGGTTTCCTGGTTCTGGAGTTCTGTTGCTTCTATTGGGTTTGTTAGTGGTAGGATGCCGGATTATTTTTCTCAGCTTTTCTTTGAAAACATCAAAATTTCTGAGAGTTTATCTGTTTGTTTGACGGTATTCAAAAGCTGAGAACAAAGCTGCTGTATGCAACTGGAATTCCTCCTGTGCTCCTCTCCACCCAGCATGGCATAGCCTGTTTACGTCTGTATTGCTAAAACTCTGACCAGCAATGCCTGGAAATGTGTGCCCTTGCATGCTGCTCAACTCTGGGCATAAGTTAGGATACACAGAAGAACAGCCATCAACAGGGCACAGACTCTTCTGCTGGAACCGATTTCTGAGTTGGTACCTGCTCACGGCAGCAAAAGTGTAGGTGGGAACACTGAGCTTCGCTTTGTTTTGGACAACAATTATTGTCATTTCTGTTGATCTGTGTCATGTTCTGGGAGGCTCATGTGAACTGATGGTACTTCTTGCTGAAACAGAAAAAACAAGCAAAGCATCCCTTGTGAGCCCTTCTGAGAAGGGCTTCACACGAGCTGGCAGCCAGCTCTCATGTGGCCCTCACAGAGCTGTAGAAATCAGCTCCAAGAAATCAGATCACTTGGTTGGCTACTTTCCTTTTATGCTTTTACAGACTTGGCTGCCACAATGGAGGTTAAAATCTGATGCTCTAAACCAGGACTAGCTTTTTCTGTCCTGCACACCGATACCTCTCGTATCAGTGAGTTTCCTCACTGCTGCAGAGCACAAGAGTCCAGGTGGGGGAAATTTGGGCAAAGCAAAGCTTAAGGAGGTACTGGTGTTGGACAGCATTCCCCATTACACAGATGGGTGGATCAGCTCATGGTAGAAACAGTAATGGACAGTGATGAGCACTACCCAGTGGAAGGGAGGCTAAGCTTCCCTTTGTCGCTTGAGAGGGACGTTCCATCTGCTGACATCCTCTGTCCATCTTTGTTAATGAAGGGCACAGGAGGGCCTCTGGGAACTGGGTCAGTGGCAGCTCCGGCACAGTGCAGCCTAATTAAGGTAGGGGAAATGAATGGGAGGGAAGGAACCCTGCAAGGCCAGCAGGGAAGGCAGCTGTGTTTGCACAAGCAGATAAAGCTGCTTTTCCACCTGCCCTGGTGAGCTGCCTCGATGTTCCCTGTAGGGTGGAAGACACAATTCCCACTGCCAAGGACAGCCCTGCAAGCTGTTCTGCTGCTGAATGCTTGCTTGGCCCTAATTTTTCTCAAAGGGCCAACAGTTCTCCTTGCAACAAATTTCTTGCTGGGCTTAGGAGGTCCCACATAGCCTGGGCTATGTTCTCCCTGGCTTCTTCAACTTTATTATCTTTAGTGCATGGAAGAGGAGGGGCAAAAAAGTCTTTAAAAAAAATTTTAAAAAAAAATTCCCCAAGGTAATGTCAAACCAAGGGAGAACTTTTGTTTTCAGACCAGGGATGTGAGATGAGCAGCAAAGTTTGCTCCCAGGAGCTTTAGGTGGGGGTGGATTGAATGTAAACTATGCAAATGCCAGTGAGAGGTCTGGACACAGATCCAATTTTCCCAGTAGCAAAGGGTCAGTCAAAATTGCAGTGTTTATGTGGACATGTTGTTTTCTAAAACTAATTTCTATTCCATTGGTTTTCTGTGTCTTGGAATAATGTGGTTGTACTCCTCCTACCACAGTACTATTGGCAGCGGACTTGGAGCACCAGCATCAGTACTGGAAGCAACAACACCTGGGAAATATTCTCCATTGCTGCCCCTCAGTTAACTGTGCGAGAGCTGCCCAGTCCTCTGGTTTGCGTGGACTAATAGTTGAGTAATGCAATCTCGTTTTGACTGTTGATCTTCCTGTTCTAGATCAATCGATGTATGGCTCATTCTTGGATTACCTGCCCACGGTCAGTGAGTGACTCATTGGCAGAGACAGGAATTGACACACCTCTGGTATCTCTGTTCCTGCTTCCTAGACCCTACAGCCTCTTGTTTTAGTGCTCTGCCCTTTCCTCTCCTGCCCTTTTTGTCTCTTGCCCACTGTAGGATTTGTTACCTGTGTGATTTCCAAGGAGACAAAATCGGACCACTGCCAAGAAAATGAGCCATCTTTTCTTTGACACAGGTATCTGTAGGCATACAAAGAAGCTAAAGTTCCTTTTATTTCTTATCTTTTTGGAATATTTTGCCATGTTATGCCTGGTTTGGTGTAACGCTCCTATGCCTCCTGCACTGCCCACACATTGCTCTGTGGTAGTCTTTTTTTTGTTCTTCTAGAATTGTCTTTTCTGCAGTCTCCTACAGTGGGAATGCTCTGCCCATACCCACAGAATCACAGAACGGCCCGGGTTGGAAGGGACTTCAAGGATCATGAATCTCCAACCCCCCAGCCACAAGCAGGGCCACCAACCTCCCCATTTAATACCTGCCCAGGGCCCCATCTGACCCGGCCTTGAACACCTTCATGGGCAGGGCATCCACAACCTGTCTGGGCAGCTGTTCCAGCACCTCACCACTCTCATAGTAAAGAACTTCCCCCTGGCATCCAACCTAAACCTTCCTTCCCTCAACTTAAAACCATTTCCCCTTGTCTACCCTTTCAAAGAGTACAAGGGCATCATCAGTCACCAAAAGTCAGTGGGTGGGTTTTATAAATCCCAGCTCACTATTCAGTGAGGTGTAACAGCTGTTGTGATCAATATTTTACAGCAAGTCTGCTTGAGAAGTTGTTACAGTAAAGCCTTTAGCATCCCCCTGAATAGCTGAATAATTCACAGGAGTGGCTCTAATCGTTTTAAGCTCTTTGCATTTGAAAGTAAGCAGAAAATTCAGAGTAATTCTGCAGCGAGGTGTTATTTACAGCCCCTGAGACGAGAGGGGACAGAGCTTCAGGTGCTTAAAGGCTTCTCAGGTGTGCTGGAGCCCAGTCTGGGGAAAAGCGGTCTCTTCTGTCATTTGGTTTGACTGATATCCTTCACCATGATTTCCGAAGTGCTGGCAGCCGGAGTGGAAATCATACCCTGTAGTTTTACAACTTCGCGCACACAGAGCTCTGCACGAGCACCGCGGGATGCCACACAGGCACAGAAACATTCCGGCGCCGCCAGGAAAACAAAACCAAAAGAGGAACCGCAACGAGCCCGGCGCTCAGCCGGTGCCCGGCCGCAGCTTCCAGCCCTCAGCCCTGCCCTCCCGGCCCGGGGCAGCGCTCAGACGGGCGGGCCCTCACTGCCGCTCGTTGCCTTTCGCTCTGGGAGGCGGGCCGGCTTCTTCCCTCTCTGCGCCCGAAAGCCGTGGGGAGCGGAGCTCAGGGAACCGGGGTCGAACCTGCCCTGCGTGCCGCCCCGCCATGCCGCCCTGCCCCGGCCGTGCCGCCGTGCTGCCACCACCACCCCTCCTCTTCTTCCTCCTCCTCCTCCTGCCGGCTCCCCGTCCCGTCGCCGCCGGCTGTGCCGCCCTGGGGCTGTGCTGCCCGGGCCGCGCCCCGTCCTGCCGCAGCACCGGCTGGCGGCCCGACGGCTCCTACGGGCAGTGCTACTGCGACCAGGCGTGCGAGCACACCCTCGACTGCTGCCACGATTACTCTCAGGCCTGCCCAGGTGAGCAGAAAGCCGTCGCTGTGCCTCTCAGAGAGCGAGCGACTGCGGGTGGGCTGGAGCCGGCTGCACCCCTGTGACGGCACCGAGGGCTGCAGGGTGCGCTCTGCTGACGGCTCGTCGGTGGTGACCGGGGAGGGGTGAGCTGAGGCGGCTTTATTTTAGCGAGCGGAGCCATCCCGTATTCCCTTCGCACGAACAGCATCCTCACGGAGCCCTATCTGCTTACATAATGTGGGGTTTTTTTGTTTTTTTTTTTTTTGTCTTTATTTTTTTCAGTCGTCGTTCTTTACCCTGAATAGCTGCGCCTTCGCAGAGTTTGCTTTAGGCAGCTGTTCCTGTGGTTCAGTTGCCTTTTTATGAGAAAATTGATAGTTCAGCCCAAAGACTACGCCAGCACGGGCTGGCGGCTCTGCAGACCGATGCTAAGTGCGGCAGAGAGCGGCGGTGCCCGTGGGATCCTAAACACGCGTAGTCCTGAGGCTGCGGTGCCGGCTGTGCCCTCTGGTACCGCTCTGACAGCGCAGCCGTTACCCGCAGGAGCCCATCGCGTGTTTCGCCCGTCACAGAAGAGCGGGGAGACCCCCAGCCGCACGCACGAGGAAGCGGCGTAGGGCACCGGGCGCTCTCCCCGCCGCCGCCGCTCTCTGTCCCGGCACTGAGTTCGGTGCTGCCGCCCCGTGGCGCTCCGCCGGTACTGCAGCGCCGCGCACGGGGCTGTGCGCGGGGAGTCCCGCCTTGCAGCCTGGCCTTCCTTCGGGACTTTTCTTTCTTTACAGAGCTCCTTTATCAAACTGGTTTTAAAGCAGAATATTATGGTGTTTACGTTAAGGTCCGAAGCCACGTGGAACTGAAGAGAGTGGAAGATTCAGTATAAATAGGATGCATGAGAGGAAGATAAGGTGGCACAACACAGCTTTCCACCCATTGTGTCCAGTGGCGCATGCTGACAGCTACCCGAGATAA
Organism: Alectoris magna; assembly: GCA_030625065.1. Taxonomy (NCBI): domain Eukaryota; kingdom Metazoa; phylum Chordata; class Aves; order Galliformes; family Phasianidae; genus Alectoris; species Alectoris magna. The sequence goes on along the minus strand of CM060576.1, from coordinate 7,497,550 downwards.
AGTGAATATAGGTTACCCAAAGATGAGGGAAAACGAGATCATAGTGAGGTCTCAGCTTCTATGCACCCGTGTGCTCCTGTTACTGTACTCAGTCAGGCAAGGAAGATTGAGTTGTGAGACACGGTTAATTACAGAAGGCATGTGAGGCTGCACCGCCGCTGATGGCAGCCAGGAGCTCCTGTGCTGGCCAAGCACTGCTGCTAGGGCAGCCAGCCAGGGTCCTGCCAGGAGAAGGAGTGATGCCAGCACGGCCAGGGTTGGAATGCTGCTCTCCTTTTGCCTTCTGCTCAGTCAGGACAGATGGTGCAGTTCACCGATGAAGAGCGGACAGAGAAGCAGTGAAATGTTTTGGCAATTTTGTCTCAGGTAATCTTGTGCTGTAATAATAAACATGTGGTTGAGCATCTGCAGAACTGTTTCTCAGTAGCGTTGTCAGGACAGTGAAGGTGGGGGGTGGCCCCCAGTGTCTCCCTGTGCTCCTGTGATCACCGAAGAGCTTGATGCATTCACCCTTGCTCTTGCTCATGATCCTTCTCTTACAGCTCAGTTTGATTCAATCCAATACAAAACATTCTCAGTTCCCCAGTGCAGGTGCATTTGCACTGGAGCTCACAGCAGTGTAGCAGGAGGTGAGTGGCCCCATGCAGCCTGGACTACTTTGGGTAGCTGGAGCTTCTGGGCACAGACCTACCAGCACAGCAGAGAAAACAGGAAAACTCATTTCCGTAATGTTCCACACTCTGTGTTTCTTAACCTTCCAGTTATCCCCTGCATTGTATCTCAGTGGAGTGCGTGGAGTGGCTGTGCAGAGCCTTGCAAGACGACGTATCGTGTTCGGAGGAGGCACATCATCCAGGAGCCCCGGAATGGAGGAGAGGCATGTCCTGCCCTGGAGGAGAGGGCTGGCTGCATGGAGTACTGGACTGAGCAAGGAACAGAGTGTAAACAGTCCCTGAGTAAGTCCTCTGAAAATGTAAGTGCCTTGGTGGCAGAGGAGGGCTTGTTTGGGCCAGCAGATTTGGTCTTTATTTGAAAAGAGTTGTTTTCAAACACCGTCAGATTTGCTCTGGGTCTGTGTGGTGGGCCTGAAAACTGAGCTCTTCACCCAAGGGTGTAGAGATATCCTTCCTGGGACAACATTTAAAAATAGTTCCTACCATTTACTGTGGTCTGGTGTGTTTCAAAAGTGAAATATTACAGACCTGTCATGATCTCACAAGGGTAAATCTCTGGTAATTTTGATAGAGTTGGTAGATTAATGATGGTTTAAAACTTCTGGAACTGTGTGTTGAGTGCTATTATTATTATTATTTTTTTAATTCATGAGTCATCTGCAAAAAGCCATGAAGGAGCAATACCCATCAAAGGCAAGGTACGGCCTTTTCCCTTGGAGCAGGGTACATGCAGGGGAAACCTCCTGCTATTTTCTGGAGGAAAGGTCTGATTTGAGTTTGTTCAGGTTGACTTTTCATGACATACCTTTACTGATTTTTTTGAAAGGACTGCTTGTGATTTTTTTTGCTGGTATTTTTGGGTCAAAATCTGTCCAGTTTGGAATTTAGCTACAGCTGCCTTTATCAAATCTGTTGCATTGATGCCACTGGTAAATATTGCCTCCTCCTCTGTCTTTGGGCGTGCCTGATAAGAAGGCTCACACTACACAAGCAAAAATCTGGCAGCAATACAGATTTTCTTTTCTGGTTGATGGGAACCAATAGTATGAAAATACACAATTGTGTTTGTTTTTCTCTCCTGCCAAAAGATAAAACCAAGTGACGTTAAAGGCCCATCTATCTCTACTGTTTTGCAGACATTGATGGCCTCAGTGTGGTATAACCACTTACACTGTGTACTCTTTCTCTTTGATATATGCAGTCCCCGCATTAATAACAACAGGAGGGTTTGGAAAAGCAAGGAAAAAAAGAGCTGCAGCTGATGGCCATGAAAGAGTGGGGTAAGTTGGTGGCTCAGCACAGAGGCACAGTCATATTCCACCTTGAACATCTCTCTGCAGCTTTGGGCCTGGCTTCCTGCTGATAAGAACGAGCATCTCCCACCAGGACAGGGCACTTTACAAGGGCAAGGTGCTGTCCCCTCCTCAGGAACAGCGATATCCACAGGGAGGCTGAAAGCTGTGAGTCTGCCTTGCTGTAAGGCTGGTAGACTGATGCCATAAAGAAGGGTTGTATTATCAGTAAACCAAAGACCAGTCACTTCGGCTCTTGTCAGTGTCTAGTTTGAGTGCTCAGTGCTTATCTTCTCTATCTTTACACAGTAGGATGTCTGGCAAGGAGCTTTTGAAAGTTACGTGCCTGTGGTTAGTGATACTGCTTGAAAAGATTCCTAACCAAAGACCACAGCTGATGTTTATACATGCATCTTTACTGTAAGTGTACATGGTGTATGTACTGCACAGTTTAAGAAGCGGTGGACTTTGATGGGAAGAATTGCCAAGTGTGGAGCAGTGGCCCCTCTACAAGAGAGTGCTGTCAGAATGTAGATGCTGGAGTGTGATGTGTCTGTTCAGCAGTCCTCACTGTGATGAAACTTCTTTGTTACCTCTTTAACCAATGTAAGTCCAGCACTTGTCTTTTCTCCTTAGGAGAGACATTTTCCAACTGGACCTTATGGGTTCTTACTGTGAGAGAGCAGTGTGTGTTCCTAATCCAGAGTTTATTTTCTGTCTAGATATGTTGTTGAGGTTTGGTGTGGAGACAGGCGTCATGCATTAGAAATGTTATGGCCATTATTGGACTTGGAGTTCATGCTGAGCCCCAGTGGGGCTGTGAGCATTACTGACTTGGAGGATTGTGCCTTGGTATCATGGTGGAAATGGGCTTTTTGCATGGATCTATGTGAAAGGACTAAATTCTCAGGAGACAGAATCTGCTACCTTACTGCATGGGAAACTCATCCTTCTGCCACTTCAGCTCCTTTGGGCTGCCTGTTTATGCTGGACTTTGTTTCTGATGATGTGTGTTGCTGATGTGTGGTTGCTGAATTTACTCTGGCTCTCCCAGTGCTGCAGAAGGCTCTAACCTGGTTGTGAAGCTAACCCTCGACGGTTATTTTGGCTGCAGGTACTGTGTGGAGTTCCAGCTTGTGGCCATCACGCAGGGCTGCCTGCACAGTCACCACTCATACACTCACTGGATGCAGTATCTCAGGGAGGGCCACACCGTCTGCGTGGAGTGTCAGCACCCGGCCTTAGATTCTGAGAGTCTGCATTGCTATGGGGATGGCAGTGGAAGCCAAAGGTAAGAGTTTGGATTTCTTTTTTCATGTTGAATTTTTCATTCTCCTCCCTCAATCTTCTTGTCCCAGTTTCATAATGTGCTTTGTTCAGCTCTCTGGATCGCTGTCCATGTATTAACTGGTGATCCTTGCTGCATAGTCTGAGTTAGGCCAGAAATCTTCTAATCATTTTCTCGCAGAAAAGTCAAGTATTATACCAGTGGCAGAGCCAGGACTGGAAAGTTCTGCACTTAGTCTGCTAAATCTCACAGACTTTTGAGTGGAATAGTTGTGGGTGAGTTTTTTTTTCAGTGGTGGTGTCTTAAAGATACTTCAGCCATACCTCCAAGGTTAACAGTCCTATCAGGTCAGTCTAATAAAACAAAATTTTTCGGTGATTTTTTAAGATCTGGGGATTTTGTTTCTACAAGTGACTCTTAATGAGTACTTTTGGAGAGTGGTAGCTGGCTTAGGGGTTTGGGCTAAGTGCTGACACCTGCACTTGGATGGTAGCGCTGTTAAATCTCTGCTCTTTCAGGATCCTTTCCCTGGAAAGCTGAAGCAGCTTTGGGGTGATTAATGGGGAGCACCCAAGATATACAGATAGGGTGGAGTTCAGTGAAAGTCAAGGGAATGGCTTGAAGCTGTGACACATCTGTGGCAGAGCCAGCAGCAGAGGAATCCTGGGTCTCCAGCCTCTGCTGTGGTCACTGGAGGCACAGCTTCTGCATCGTTTTTATCCTGATAGATAGAGTTGGGAACTCTAAACTGAGTTCGTTAGGCTTTAAGCACAGAAAGTATTGCGCTAGCAGGACTATCAGTAATGGCCCTTTTATCAGGGTTTGTTTCAGGCTTTTAGTAAGAGGAAGTCATGTTGGACTCTTTTCCTTCCTTGCCTCAGCTTGTTTTGTACAAGGATTCCAAAAGCTTTTTAGACAAAGAAGAAACAAAGACTTATTGGTGTGGCTAGGAAAGTTTCTTACTTGCATCCAATCTGAACGTTATTTTAAGCAATAACAGTAATGTTATTTTACTGAAGTGCTGGAGCCAGAAAGGAACATCATTTTAATTGAAATAAAAAATACATTCAGGAATTCATTTTCTCTCAGGGCTGCAAAAAGAGGAGGGCATTTTCATTTGCCAAGCTATCTGGTGAACAGCACTGTACCTGGAATAGAAGCACAAAGAAAATGTGATGGTGTGGATCACAGCGATCTGAACCATGTTGGCAGGCTGAAGGTTGGAGATGGGCCGTGGTAATGGTGATTGGTTTACTGACTTCAGTGAACCAAGTCTCAGCCCATGGCTCTGCAGCTGGTTTGAATCCACCCCAACTAAGCAAAGCCTAGAAATGGTTCCCGTAGGCCTGCTGTAGGTCTGTAAGAGAATTCCCTATAGGCATGTGAAAACCGGCAGGGAAAACAGCTTTCAATACAGTAAGCTTTCACCTCTCCAGCGTTATTGCCTATAATATCAGATGAACTAATGTCTGTGGCATTTTCTGGGCAGGTATGAGCTCTCCGTGTGTGCCAAGTTGACGTAATGTGTGCGTTCACTTAAGTTCATTACCAAGAAGTTAGCACTGTAAGCTTGCAGAACAGGCAGTGCTGGTATGGGCTGGCATGGGCAGATGGGCAGTGAACAAAGCTCAAAGCTCTGCAAAAACAGTGGAGATGCATTTCATGCCTCCTTGGTCTGGCAGTGCTGGGCAGTTTGGTCAGAGGTGAGTGGGCAGCTGGCAAGTGGGATATGAGTGATGTCTCTGCTCTGCAGCTTCCTTCTCCTGTACGTGCATGTGAAGCCTCCCTTCCCTTTCACACGCATCTACTAGATCACCTCCATGACACAGTCTGGTGCTCTTCGATACTATGTGACCTCACTACAGTGGTGGATCAAGTTGGTTCTTGGCTAGGGCTGGATATCTCGCTTGATTTACTTGATATCAGCATCCTAAGTATTTAATATAGATGTTCTTTATATGAACAGAACTAACCCATAATTAGTTTCTAGAAATAATATGCTTCTTTTACCAGGTTACGTGGTGGAAAAAACTGTCCTCTGTGGTCTCTTGGAAGAAACAGGACTGACTCTTGGTGGGGACAGCCATTGAGTGGGATGAGGGAAGTGTCTGTGAAAAGGTTTCTGCCTTCAATTAGAGTAAGTGGGCATACCTGAGCATGCAGTGTTGGCATGGAGCGGTGCTTTGAAGGTCGTGTGGTGAGGGCATAGGCTGGGATTTGCTGGAGAACAGAAGCACAATGCTTGGAAAGAACAGTGGAAGAAGATGGGAAGGCAACTGCTGCCCTGAGAAAAAAGGTGGTGGGAGGCCAAAGCTGATGCCAGCACCTAGGATGCAGTGTGCTGCATGTGTGAGTGTACTTACTTACTTAGATGTGCACCTGAGTCTCTGGCTGCTTGCTCAGTTCACCCTCATTTGGAATTTTTGCCTGTGCAACTGTACTGGTCACCTTGCCAGGGGAGACAGGGACAGCTTGCTGGTGACCTCAGAGTAAGTCTGTGTGGCTGGCCTGTGCCATGGCACTGCCTTGGATCTGTCAGGCTGTGCAGGGATGCACATACAGCTGCTGCTGTCACACCCACGCCGTGCCTGCGCTCTGCTCTGCTCACGCTGTTGGTTCAGCAACTCGTGCCAGCATTTAGTTCACCGAGATATTGTTCCAAGAGTGACTCTCAGGAAGGAAAACATCTGACAAGAGTTTAAAATAAACTCAGCAATGCTGGTATATTTTGATGAGTATTTCCTAATTATCTTCTTGTGTCTAAGTGGAGTCTGGCTTATAAATGCGTCAAAATGAAGAGAGATGGTTGTTGTCTGTGCCTTCCACCTGTCCCATACTGTGCAGAAGAGGTTAGTTCATCTTAACCCCTGCTGTGAAATGAGTGCGAGCTCAGGAGTTTCCAACATTTTTGGTCAGATCTTCATGGCCATCAGGTGAGGATAAGGTGGGATAATTCAATAGCTCGGATTGGCTTCTTCCTTCTGGAAGGTTATGAGATAAACAAGGTGGAGCATTAAACCTGGAAATTGATCTGTTAATTCTGCTTCATATTTGGAAAGATCTACAAATAAAGCCCAGAGCAGCAGACTTGACATCTGTGAAATTGTTACTCAGCCTGTGTTGAGGCGGATCAGCTGCTCTTCATCATCTGGAGCAAGCTGTGGTGGTGGTAGCACATAAACGTCCATCCAGACTGCAGTAGTTTATGCCCATGCTTGTTGGGCGGGGGGAGAAAGAGAGTGGATGGAAGTGATTTATAGCAAAATCAGTATCTGCCTTCCCCACCAGCCAGACTGGAGTTGGCAAGCTTAGCTGATGTGTTTAAGCAGTAAAGCCTTTTAAAGGTAAAGCTGCAGCCCAGAGTTTTGAAAGGTATGGGACTGCCCTGTATGCAGCCTGCTTTATCGGGGATCTTAATACTCCCTCTGTGGATTCTGGTATTTTGAAATGACCTTAAGCCAGGAGAAAAGTACACTGAGCCTTTTCCCAACCATGTGAGATGCATAAAACCCTGCTCTGGAGCATGACATCTCATTAAACTAAGGGCAGAGTTAGCCATGTGGAGCTACAGTAGTAATTCCAGTTTCCACAGAACTATAAAACAAATTACTGATCTGTTTGGCTGTTCTGTTGGCAGCCCTCTGCACAGGGCATGAGGTGGTATCAAGTTGTGGTATCATCTGTGCATCTCCAGAGGACAGGGCTGAGACATGCAGGTGTGAGGAATTCCTTTAAATCACTGCACCATCAATTCAAGGAAGGAGCACACCGCGTGTGTTTCTTGTACTCCAGCTGCTCACAGAGATCAATTTTGCAGGTCTCGTGTTCAAATCCAGGTTCACGTGCTCATAACAGAGTAAGTATCTAACAGCCTGCACTGCTGCTGCTTGAAGTGAAGCTGCACTACAGCAGAATTTCTGTTTCTGTGGCTCTTTGGCCAACATTTCTCCTGCAGCCACTGATTGTGACAAATAGCCCGTGGATCTGCTTGGTTGTTTTAATAGGATAGTTCTCTGTTCAGTTATGGCCGAGATATCGATAGACTGCCTGAAGGAAAAGTGTTGTGGTTTGGGTTTTTTGGTGGTTTTTTTTCCTTCTTTTTTTATTCCTCCATCTTCTCCTGTGTCAAGAGGGCTCCAAGCTCCCTTGCTCCCCCATCTTCCTCTTGTAAGAAAAAACAACTTCTACAACAGCTATAAGTTTCAGAAAAATACATTGCAACAATGCCAACAGCTGGGATGAGTGAGAGTCCATGGGAGCCCATACACAAGCATACGTCTCAGCAGCAGCTTTTGCAGCTCCTGCTCCCACATGCTGACGACCACCAAGCTTCGAGGTTTGGTCCTCCTTCTCTTGCGGTGCTGATTGAGCCATAGGCTCAGGGTCTGCAAGCTTTGCTCCGGGTTGCTGAGCTCCAGTAGCTCAGATGCTGGGAATCCTCCATATCTCATTGGCTATGGCTGGCAATAGGGCTCTGCCTGCTGTGGGGAGGCGTGGTGTTACGAAAAAAAACACTGATTTTGCCCACTCTGCAACCTGGTTAGGTTTTCAGTACAGGAGTTACAGGGATGCGGGATCACTTGGTGAATGGTTGCATGTGATGATGGGTACCTTGTGGAATGTTTCTCTGACTCCTTTTGGGTTTAACACCCACAGTGTGCTGCTCTGGCTTCTTCCTATCTGGTGTTCCTGGGAGGACTGGTTGTGGTCTGGTTCATGTTATTGTAACCCTGTGGAAGTCACTGCAGATACTTCTTTACAGCAGCAGAAGTAGAGAACCGGGTCCATGAAGTGAAGATTGATGTTAGCAACCTCAATGGAACTTACTGGGTGATTTGCTCTGCTTGAACAAGTGCCTTCCTGCTGTGGGATTGCAGCATGCTGACTTTCTCCCTTTTACGCTTGTGTTTCAGGAATCAGCTGTTGCACTGGCAGGCGGTGGGGAACCCACGATGCAGTGGAACGTGGAAGAGAATTCGCCAGCTGGACACTTGCTCCTGTCCTTCTGTTCACAGCTTCTTGTTCATCTAACTCCTGACAGTCCCAGCAAGCAAGCGCTGTGATGGCTTGTCTGGCATAAACATGCAGTAGCAGTAGTAACCACAACCAAAACAATGACTTCTCCACAGCAGAGGCTGTGCTGCTTACTTTCAAGAGTTTGCTGTCTGCAGTGGGTCATGTTGAATGCTGTACTCCTCAGTTACCAAAGAGGTCAGACTGGCTGTGAAGTGCCAGTCTCTGCATATCCGTTCCTGTAGCCTCTTCTGCCTGAGAGAGGCCTTTCTGTCCCCAGTGACTTCTTTCAGATCACCCCCTCCCTCACATAAGGAAACAGAAAAAAAAAGTCCTTATAAACCCAAGTTTAATTATTGTTTCCTAAAGTCTCACTGGAAAAAAAAAATATCAACAGCACAGAATGCATTAACTCAAGTGTGTCCTTTTTGTGGCAGTAACATTTCTTCATGGATCCTTGTGCTCATATATCTTTTCCTTTTTATTTTTTTTTTCCTTCATCTCCCTCCCCAGATCTCATCATTTCATATTGATCTCTGTTTCATATTGATCCTCAGTCTTACACAAGGTTGATCTTGCACTGCTGAGATAATGACAAAACTTAGAAATGAGCCTGTTCCAATCTGTGAGGATTGAAGGTACCAGAGATAAATGGGAGTTGGACTTCACACTTCAGGGAGCATCTTGGAGTTGCCCCCAAAAGCAGTGCAGTCCTGGAGCTCTCAATAGCAAGTCATTCCAGATGTACCTGTGGAGGCTAGCTGTGGCCTTGTGGTTTAGTTTGTTTTTTTTTTTTACTGGAAAAATGTGAATTGTTTTCTTTATATTTTGCTGATTTATATTCATGCTTTTCTATAAGTGGAAATAAAAGAGACTGGAGATGTTCTCCCAGTGTGAGGGGTTGCTTATCCAGTGTAGTGCCATCTCTGTAGTGCCTGAGCCTGCCTCATTTGTTCCAGCCGGTCTTGCTGTCAGTTCCTGTGCTCCAGGAGGTAAGTTCCTTGAATCGTTAAGGTTGAAAAAACCACTAAGATCACCCAGTCCAACCATCAACCCATGCCTGTGACTGTTCTAAACCATGCCACTCAGTGGGACATCTGCTTTTTTTCTTGAAAACCCACAGGGACAGTGACTCCACCATGTCTCTGAGCAGCCCATTCCAATACCTTGCCACTCTTCCTGGGAAGTAATTTTTCCTAATATCCAATGTGAACCTCCCCTGGTGCAGCTTAAGGCCGTTATCTCTTGTCCTATCACTAGTTACTGGGGAAAAGAAGCCAACCCCAAAAGTTGCTGCTGTTCAGTTCCAGAACTAGTGAGGGTTTACAGAAAGAAGTAAAGCACTGTGACCTACCAGCATGCAAAGTGAATATATTTCTTTCAACATACCCCTAGTTCTAGATCTGCTTAAACAAAACTATGACCTGTTTAGATCCTGTCTAGTGTCTGTGATGAGGATCTTTTATGATTACATTAAAGGGCTGAGGAGAAGTGATTGGTTGATTTGGATAGGTGTATGTGTAGTGCAGCAAAGCCTAGCAGCACTCAACTCCTCCTGGTCATCACTGTAGGGATTTTAGAGCAAGGCTCTGCTTTTATTGCATACTACAAGCTGTCTCTGTGAATTAATGACTCACAGAGGGGTGATCTCATCCCAGAGTAACAGGACTGGAAAAAAAAAAAAAAAAAAAAAAAAGCTTGTTCTTCACTGTCTGGCATAATCTACCTTTGTGGGCTGCTCAGGAAAACTCTGGCTTGGGAGCACAGGGATGCAATCTGCTGAGGAATGGCTTGTGAGTAAGTAGCTAGAGTGCAGTGCTCTGGTTAGAACAGTGAGGAATGCCTATCAAGCTGGAGGTCAATTTCTTAGTGGAGGTATGTAATCATAGCAGCATTTAGTCACTGGAAGGTTTTCTTTATCCTGCAGAAGCCCCATGCTGGGCCCCAGGAACCTGAAGAGGCAGCTGCTCATGTCAACAGCAGAATGTACCTGCTGCTGAAAAAGTTTTGCTTTCAAAATCAACTCAAATACTAAGCCTAGTCTAGTATTAGATATGGAGGTTGGTGGCCCTGCATGCAGCAGAGGGGTTGGAGCTTGATGCTCCTTGGTGTCCCTCCCAACCCAAACCGTTCCATAATTCTATGATTAACAATGCAAGTCTGTCCTTTCTAAATGCTCCAAGAAAAGAGTACTGAATCTATAAAAGATGCAGTCTCTCCTTAGTAAGGCTTAGAAACTTAGTCTTCCAAATGTAATATTCACCAGGCTGCCCCTCTCCTACAGTATTGGAGCCAATCAGGTAGCAAAAGGCTGTATTGGATAGTTATACACAATATTGCCAAGCGGTAGAAGCTTTTACTATAATCAATGAAATGATGTAGTACCTTAAAGCACTTAAATTGCAATCTCTTTCATATATTGAGTACATAAGCAATACTCTACTATATCTGCATATAAGACCTTTGTTAAATTGCTATAGTATTCGTCAAATGTTTAGTCCTGGCATTAATCCATTTTGTTGTGAGTCTTTCAGGAAATGCTGACAGGCACCTGCCATGAGTAAGTGTTGTGAAATACCCTCCCTGATGCCAACATTTGTGGGAAGCCCTCATGCTTCAGGGTCTTGCAAATAAATGAACCCAAGTCCTTTTCCCCTTCTAGTGATATGGGTCTTAATTTCAAAGGGAAAGTTCCATTTAAAGGCAGGCCGGTTTGCTCTGTCAAAGATGCAGTGTTATTTTCCAGTTGTCTAATACAAGCTTTTAAAAGCTCATTTTCATCTTTTAATTCTTCCTCTGAGGAATGGTGAGTGTTAATACTGAGCAGCAGCAACCATACCATGGCAGGCACTGCTACTACTCTTTCCTCAGTTGTCAAAAAGTTTTGCCCTAACTTATTCAAGAAGTTAACCATTTTTGAAGGGTTTAATAATGGGACCACTGTTCCTTATAGGTCCCCATTCTTCAATAATCTGAGCAGTGCTTAGCTATGGCGAACCCAGGAATCCCAGGGTTTCCCCCAGGAGTTCCTCTTTCGGTATATTCAGGGTCCAGTGACCATCTAATGAATATATATTTTAAAAGGTAAACTATCATAAATGAGTATCTGGCCGACTTGCCAAGTGTAACACTATAATATGATGGAAAGAACCACAATAAGAGCAGGGCAGCAAAGCCTTTGGCTGCAGCAAATGGGAACAAGCCCAAATGTAGCAGCCACAGACACACAAAAAAAAGAAGGAAAAGAGCTGCTTACCTTTAGAAGGCCTCAGGTACACAGAGATCACCAGTGAGATGCCCTCATCTCCACTGCCAACTCTAAAATGAAGTCTGGGAAGGGGTGGATCCTGGCTCCAGCCCTTCTGGTCACCCAGGTACACTGCATGCAGCTGAGCTCCCCTGGGTTGGCTCTGCCTTCCCACCTGGTGTTCCATTACTGGTTGAAGCTGTGACTTAGCATTTCCTTTACACTCCTTCACCCTTTTTATTTTCAAGTTTCTGTTTCATGGAAAATATTGGAGGGAAAAAAGGTCACTTTTAATTGGCAAAAATGATTTCTCCCACTTCTGTTCTTAAATCAAAGATCTGCTGTGACAGCTAGGTTCATATATGGCTCGGTCTGGTATATCTGAGAGCTGTTCCTGCCCATAAGTAGTGGGTTTCTTCTGGGGTCCTGCTTGTGACACAGCTGTGATACTACATCAGTAAGCATAGTGTAGTGACCTACAGTTGGTCACTAGGTAGTTGGTCACTTGGTAGTTGGTCAGCATGTCTTTATGTTATTGCCTCATCCTTGAGCTGATAATGTGAAGATGTATCAAGAGCCACTGGTGGTTGCATGGTAGAGCTTCCAGTTTTCTGTTCCTGTCACTGTAGCCCAGTGATGCAGGAGCATTGTAGCAGTTGTATTTCTACATAGGTTACATCACTTGATGAAAGGAGACATTGCGAATATGTCAGCACATCTTAGGAAGGTCAACACAGTGTGCTGGCTTTGGCTTCTCACCTTGAGTAACTTCAAACTACTGAATTCCAGGGGGAAGTAAAGAAAGATGCAAGTGTGTGTGAGCAAGAGCAAGAGTGAGCCTTTTAAGTAGGAGAAGATAATGCAGCTTTCAAATTCCTGCAAGTGAAAATTAGCTCATGGTGTAGACAAATACTGGCCCTGCCTGTTTCCCTCTAGGGACTTCATCACTGTCCATCATTACAATCTCTACAGCCTGGGTTTTGGAAAAGATAAGATTATTGAAAACCCAAGGCAAAACACTCTTGAAAAATGGCTTTGTACAATAAACAAGAAAGGCAGCCTCACACAGAGGAGACGCTGTGCACTGAGGATGACAGCTGTTCCCATGACAACGCCAAAAACCTTTCACCATTGGGTATCAACAGGAGAACATCTCCCACGGCAAGTGCACGAAGCCAGGAGCTTGCTTAGTCCTCATCTCATAAATCATCCTGATGGACAGCGCTGATCAGCACTGCCAGTTGTGCATGTGCAGCTCACCTCCCAGGCACCACCTGCCTTCAGATGAAAGGAAAACCAAACAAACTTAAAGCTCCAGAGCTGGCTGTATGTACAAGGAAAATTAAGCTCTGTTAGTGGTACTAGATTTCCCTCTGTTCTCTAGCTGAGGAACTGCAATTTTTAATGATGAAAAAACAGGACAAGATGAAAATAATGATGAAAAAATCAGGGCAACTTAAAACCGTTTAAGAGGACCACAGAAGAAGCCAAGTGGTTTTGCTCAGCTGCAGAGAAATCTCTCGTTGACTTGGGATGGAGACACAAGGGCAGCTTGGGAGAATTTTGCTATATATCATTCTGATCCTGTAGCGTTTGGGTTCTGATTCAACCCCTTTCCTTCTGTGTTTGAAACAGAAGATGGTAAAAGAGCATTTTTCACTGTGAGATATTCAGTAGACCTGTCAGCTCCCTGATATGCGGGGCCCGGCTTCTGCAGTTATCTTAACGTATGAGAATCTGCTTTCTTTTTGTAAGGAAAAAACCCTTATGCATTTGGGGGGGAAAGAAAATAATTAAATAAATACATATCTCTGCTGTGCCCAGAAAGCTCTGTAGTCAGAGGTACAAAAAAAAAAAATAAAAATAAAAAAAGAGCTACAGAACTCCTAAATTTCCTTAAATATCCTTTTTGCTCTAAAGACAAAGCTGCTTTTTCTTGTCTAGAGGAATTGAGCACATTGTGCTTTATTGGTAGGAGTTAGCAATGTTCCCCCATAAATAGGGCTGTTCTGTTATCCTTAGCTTTTCAAAGCGCGTTTCTATCCTTCATTCTGAATATTTTGAGTATTTAAATGCGGAGATCGCTGACTCTTCTTTTTATTTATTTGTTTATTTTTATTATTTTAGAGGAAGATTTTCTCAAGTCCTCTCCAGCCACAACATTGGTTGCTTGGTGATGGTGTTGATACTGCAAGTGTAGGAGTAGAGGTGAGAAGGGAGAGGGGATTCTGAACCAGCAATGATTGTTCTGTTCTGTAAATGCCTACTGCAGCTTCAAACCACGAGAACAAAAATCAGCAAGAGGGTGATTTCTTTTTTCTTGTTTGTTTGTTTGTTTTGTTTCTTTGTTTTAAACACTGTTTTTCCCCTTTCAAGTTGGGTGCAATGCATTCACTGCTAAGGCTGTTCCGTGTTCTGTGAGTCACCATCTTTTATTATCCACATGGATCTGCGGGGCCTCCAGGCTTCTGCTCATGGTGCTACAGTTCTCACATCCTGTGGGGCATGTCCACAAGTCACCATGGCATTATGGGACCTGGACATGCATTCAGGGTGGGATGTGCTTTGCTGCATCTTGTAAACATCTTGGAGAGATACTGGCAAGGGCGAAAGCTGGAACCATGGTGCAATTTGTGCACATCTGCTGACAAAGATAACAATGTTGTCTTTTTTCATGAGTTCAGGCACAGCATCTGACCCAACACTCCCTGGAGTAAAGAGTTCCACAATTGGCCCATGCTGGAAATAGGGCAGTTTCCCTTTCAGCATTCCCTCATCTTCAGGCTGCAGAGCTGACCCCATGCTGAGATCTGTGCAGAGTTCAGCAAGGCTCTGTTTCTGCTCATTGGTGTTTTGCTGCTACTGTTCTTGTTTTACTTGGGGTTTGCCACTGCCTTTCTGTACCAATAGCTGTGTGCTTCTGGGTTACTGGGAGGATGCTGCAGGGAGATGCTAGCTCTAATGGGCTTTAACCTTCCATGTTCCCACACCAATCCTCAGACTGATGAACCAGCTCCTGGGTTATTCCTTGTGCCATGCTTCCCCCATTAGTCCTTTGCAGATGGGGCAGTAGATTTCTGAGAAATGGGGATTGCTCAGCCCATCCTGCCAGACGCCCTGGCTTGCGTAACCCTGTGTTTCCTCTTCATCTGCAGGCTGGGGGTGTTCTCTGAGCACTAAGAGCTCACACTAAAGAGCACAAAGTGCAGCTGAACCTCTTCCTGCTGAGCTCAGATGTTTCTGCATCGCTTGTGGGCTCCTTCAAACCGGAGCCTGTGACCATTTCTGCATCCCAGGTGCGGAGACAGGTGCTCTGATGGGGCAGTGCATTTCCAGGAACCAATTGCTTGTGTGGATACTGCCTGGAGGCTTAGGGCTCCATTTCAATTCAGAGGATACACAAGTAAGTGGTTTCACAAAGGATACTCAGGCACAGTTGTGTGCCCAAGAACTGACTCTCCCACTTCTCCCTCTCAGCTGCCTTCTGTGGGCATTGACTGTGCTTATTTGGGCACAGTAGTATGAGGACAGCTGGCAATCCTGGGTGGGAATTTTCTTCTTCAAACATTTCCTCATGGGCCTTAAAATCACAACCAAACCTTAGACGCAGGCTCACAGGGCATGTGTGGATAATTCTTTAGCGTGTCAGCTGTGTGGCTTAATTTCTGTGTCATAACACAGAGTGATGGCAGATGGGAGCTTTGGGTTTGAGAATTCATTCAGCTCCATTCAGATTTTCTTTTTGTTTTCAACAGTGAGAATTGCAAAAGTAATGGTGGACCACAGAGGTTTCCAGGAGATGGAATTAACAATTAAAAAACCAAAGTACAATGAAATGTATATGGGTGTGGGTATCAGAGGAAGGAGAGTGTTTCCCATAGCTGGAGTCAGTAATTGATGTTCACAGTGTAGAACTGGCGGCATGCTGACATATCGCAGCGCATTGCGGCTGCCCTGAGCTGGAAAAGCAGCGCAGTTGCAGCAGACCTACATGTCACCTGCATCCTTGGAGGAGAAGAGAGCACACAGGGGGAGAAGCAGGGTTTGGGTTCCTCACTGCATGATGACCACATGAGCCTTGAGGAGCACCGAGGCACAGTGCCCCCAGCACAAGGCGTGCAGCGTTCTGGGCCAGTGGGCAGGAAGGCAGGAGGGCTGGGTGGGAGGATTGCTGCTGAAATGGGCAGGCTGGAAAGGGCAGGATCAGATGGAGGCATTGCTTTGCTAATAGGTTCCATGAGAAGTGCAATGTAATCTTGTCTTTCTCCAAATGAACTTCTGTTTGGCATTTCAAACAGACAGAAATGGCTTCCAAAACAGCAATACAGGAATGGTTGCTACATTTACATATTGAGAACGGTTTATTAAACAGCTGTAATTGTGCAAATGCAATGGCGGATATGTTTGCTTTATGGTGGCACATTTCCGTAAGAATGGCTTAATGAGTGTATTGAAGTCCTTCTTTGGGAAATGTAGAAGCCATGCAATTAAGCAAATGCATTTTTCAGGATTCTGATCCCGCAGTTTTTTATGCACTCGTTATGACTGCAATGGACTCATTAATTCCTGGGTACCTTTGGTAGGAAGTGAATATATGCAGCATAAACACAGGGCTCTCCTTCAACCTCATGGATGTGCAAAAGCTGTTTTCTCTGTCTTCCATTTGGAAAGTAACCTTACTCACCTGCAAGGATGTGTGATGGGTTTAGATTTCCTTACAAACACCCAAATCTTTCAACCCTCCTCACAAAGGCACAGCCTTGGGCCAGTCTGAAAGGCAATGCATGCGCTCGGCAGCTGCTATGGTGCTGGAAGGCAAAACAGTCATAGCTCACAGCATGATGGAGAGGCTGCTGCAGAAAGGGCCCCTCATCTGTCTGTCTCTTGGGCTGTCTTCTCATTTGCTGTCTTCAGGATTTGATGGATAAGCTGTCACTTCAGGCTTGTCTTGTAAAGTAATGGGAAAATCACATCAGGGTCTCTGAGAGAAGCCTGAGGGGAGATGGTTAGGAGAAGTAGTTTTTCACTTGAAATCAGAGAGGTAAAAGTCTTACCTGAAATTTGTATGACAAGCAGGCATTCAGATTCCTTGTTAATTGCAGATGTTTCTAGAATGGAGCAGTTTCTTATTTCATCATCTGTGTTCTGCTCTGTATTCCTATGTTAGACCAAATCCCACCATTCTCAGAAGAATCAAAATTGCTTGGAGCAATTGAGAAAATGTGCATTTTCCAAATGTGCCCAAAAGCTTTGAGGCAAGTTAAAGCTGAACATTTACATGTCTTCAGTGTTTTGAACAGCCCCACACTGAGCAGACAGGGATCCAGTGGAAGTCAGTGCTCTCCCAGGGGCTCTAAGATGGAATTCCAAAGGTTGTCACTCTTAGACGTAGAGGTAGCAGCACCATGGGGTCAGTGCTGTCCACCCTGGATTCACAAGGGAAGGACATAACGTAGCCAGATCCACACAGAGCTTCATGTGCCTGGAGAGAAGTGTCAATTACGGAAGGTTTTTGTCAACATGGCTCTGTCACCTCTTGTGCAGAGGTGAAAGGAAGAGGGATCAGAGGTGTTTTGAGATTCCCAAACTACAATCACAGCTGCTTGTACTTGAGTCGCAGTCCCTTAGGAGCAAGGGGATGGAAATCCAAAGCAGCACTCACATCTGTTCATGTTCAGCCTCCGTCTTGCCCTCTGTCACAGTGGGTGAGAGGGGGAAAGGTTAATAATCAAATTACTTTTAACAAATCCCGGGCCTGGAGATAGCTACATTTTAATTGACTGTGTTAATCTGTTTGCCTATCTTGCTCCTTTTTTTAATCTTTGCATCTATTAATTATTGCAAAGCAGTTCTTACTGATAACTCCCCGGCAGTTTGCACTGTTCTAAAATTATAAAATGATATAGTTGGCAGAATGGGTACAGACATGTACAGTTAATTGGGATTTTGCAGAAGGAAATTACATAGTATAATAACATGCCCAGGGTGCCATGGGAAACACAGTTTCTTGTTACTTCAGTAAATAGGATTGGGAGGATACGACGTCTGGATTTTAAATTATTTTGGGATCTATCCCAAAGCCTCAAAGGGTTTGAAAGCCCTATCATTTGGGTTTCTACCTCCTGTCCCTGTCATCACAAACCCATTGCTGGCTCCACCACCTTGTTTTTTTCTCTTCCATTCATTCATTAAGGCAATGGCTCAGGTGGAGAGTCCTTGGGCAGCTGTTTTGGTTGGGTGCCCATTGCCTGAAATCACAGGAGACACGTGGTTGTAAATGTCTTCATGGTCCTAGCAAGAGGTGGGCTGTGAAAACCCAAGGTTTTGGGGGGAAAGCAGTATTTCTGCTTCTCACTTCTTTTTTAGGAAGTAGGATTGGTTAGAAGCAGTTGAGGACACTTTCTAAGTGAGAACAGTTGGTGAGAATGAATGTTTTTCATTTCCTGCTAAGTGCAATTCTCAAAACCAAGGCTTTGGTGGGTTGGGTTTTTTTTTTTTGTTTTGTTTTGTTTTGCTTTTTTTGGTCTGTTTGTTGGTTTTTGTTTGTTTTCTTCAACCTGAATGCATAAACTTGAGTTGACCTGAAAGTATTACGCAAATTCAGTAGCTTTAGTGTCTGAAAAAAAAAAAGAAGGATGAATACTTAGAAGGTTAAATGGAGATTTAAAGTTTTTCTTGTCATTTCCATAGAAAAGAGCAACTCCTGCCCCCCGGGATTATGAGTAGCAAATCTTTGCAATTGCTACATGCTGCCTTAGCTCGAAGTATCAATAGTTTGCTATCTGCCTTTATATTTTGATGTCACACAGTGTCCCCAGCTGTGGCAGGGTTGAGATCTGCTCCGTGAGCCCCAGTTAAAGCTTCTGGCTCCTGCATACCTCTGAGGCTGCAGCTTTTCTCCCACCCCCAACTTCATTGCTTCAGTGTCAAAGGTGGATTCCAAACTTTGTCATCTTTATGAAGGGCTCAGATTCCCTCAGCAAGCTGCTCTGGATGCAGGCAGCAAAGCCCGTTTCATCCTGCCTATGCAACATGCCATCTCCTCCAGTCATCTCCACTAGTCTCATTAAAGCTCTGTTTTTATGAGTTGGAGATTTGTAATTTTTGTGTTGTTGTTGCTGCTAGTGTTGTAGCTCTGCATCAGAGCTTGTTCTTATAATTAATGTGACAGATCTTGAACTAGTACGTCAAAACAGCACGGTTGAGGCAGAAAAGCACTGGGAAGATCATCTTTAATCAAACAACAGTGATTCACGTTTAACTGGGTAGATGGGAAGTCCTCTACCTAGCTGGCTCTGAGCAAGGCTTCCCTAAGGACATGGTCTTCTTAAAAGTTTTGCTCAGCTTCCTGAGCCCTACCACTTGAGCTTTTTGATGGAAACTCTTTAAAATGCCATTTCTGTCAGCATGTCAGAGCTATAGCTGGGAAGCTCTGAACCCTAGCAATTCTCTTCATACTTATTTTCTAGCTGTGCAAAAAAGAGAAATGTAAGGGGGACAATCTTGATTTGAAGCTCCCTGAGCCAAACTGTCAGCTGGGAGGAAATTCTTTGTTTCAGGAGTCCCAGCTCTTTGTACCCCAGAATCTCTCCATCTTTCTGCCAAGGCTTTGTGAATACAAACGGAAAACACGCACATCCCCGTGCCTCCAGCTGGGCCTGAGTAACTGGGAGCTTTGAGGCGTACATGTGGGAGCTAGGAGTACTTTCATTGGCCAGTTACAGTGCCTTCTGACACTGCACAGTTCTATCCCTTATAGGCATCCAGTGCTTGTGAAGGCTTTGAAATTTGCCTTGCTAATAACAGCCGCTCTCCAGAGTTCTGGCATGCAGGTTACCAGAACCTTAGATTAATGGCAGTATTTTTATATTGCCATAAATAAACTTTCATTCTTGACCAGAGATGTGTACTGCAATACACCGGTATGTTAATGTAGTATTTATTGGTTGTGTGATGCAGTCTTACAATAATAATATGTGGTGCTGCTTAAGATTCAGGAGCCTGGGTTTCAAGAGCTGAATGCATTTCTAGCTGGCAGGAACCCACCCAGCAGTGCTCAGGTAATGTTAACACCAACCTCAGTTACCAGTTCTTTTTTTCAGTAAAATTCCTGACTCTGAAGCTATTGACCTTTGTGGGATCATGAGGACACAGCCTGGTGTAGGAGCAGCATGGTAACATCTGTGTTCCTGCAGTGTTCTTCTTCTGAGACAGTATTCTCCCACTCTTGCTCTATACATACAAACGGAATCCTTGATTTCAAAACCTAATTGGTAAATAGGTGTCATTTACATGAAAAAGGGGAGTGAGCAGGTGGGGTGCTGCTGTTCTTCACACGTGTGCTGCCCTCTGAAGGTGATGGGAATGGAGTTTGGTCCTCAAGTGCAGCGGCTGGAGTGGTGCAGTGGATACATGAGGAAGCTCTGGGCAACTCAAGTGCTGCTAGGATCTCTGCCAGAGAGTTGCTCGAGGAAATTAACGAGTGGGAGGGGAAGGAGAAGGGGGAGGTGGGACTGTCTTTTCCAACTGCACACTCCTGCAGTGGAAGGCTGATGACCGGGAGCTCTTGAAATGCTTATAATTGTCTCATTATGGACAGAAAATGTAATTAGAAGGGACAGCAGTCTTTCTCCAAATTCAAAACACCGCAGTCTATCTTTGAAAGCAATTTTGGCCATTAGCGCAGGTGGTAACGTCCCAGCAATTGAACTCAATCTAATTGCAGTGTCAAATGGCTAAGGAGAAAAAATGAGCTCTCTCCCTGATGCCACCTGACACAGCCGTGAGTCCACAGGGAGCACTGGGAGCTCAGGGTAGTGTGGAGCTGGGTGGGGAGAAGGGATTGGGGTGGGACATGGGCATCCACGGGTGGGTACCCACCAACAGGAGGGGCTCCATGCTGGCTCCATGCTCCCAGTGCCATTTCCCACTGAGATCAGGAGAGCACACAAAGCAGTGTGTGCAGCATCTGCAGATGGCATTGATTGTGTTATTTTTGCTGGGGATGAGTGGCTCAACCACGTGTTCTCCAGTACAATGAGCTAAATTTACTCATGTCTTTGTCTTCCTTTTCCTAGACATTAAAGCAGCTCTATGCCTAGGGATAAAGGATGCTCTCTAAATTTGTCAGCAAAGCTGAGATGATAGGCACAGGAGAGGAGCTGGGTGAAAGCAAGCTCTCTTTGGTGGTATCAGCACAGTGTCTCTTCCGTCTCTTGCTAGGAGGAGATGGCTTCAGCCAGCTGTGCTCCTTCTGAGCATGAAGAGTGGTTCATCAGGGCTTGTAGCAAGCAGAAGTTCAGAAAGCCCTATGAGACCCCTGAATCTGTGAGAAATGTAGTTTCACATTCCTCAGGCATTATGAAGTTGACCAAATTATTTTTGGTGGAACAACCAATTGGTCTTGACTTCAACCTCTGGTATATTTTCTTTGAAAGTATTCACAGAACTCCTCTCTCTGTCATTTATTTAAGCATTTAATCTCATGCTTTCACATGCTCTTTTTTTTTTTTTTTTTTTTTTTTTATTAATCCAGGGGGTGCTGAGGCACTGGCATAAGCTGCTCAGAGAGGTTGTGGGTGCCCCCTCTGGAGACATTCAAGGCCTGGCTGGCTGGAGCCCCAGGCCCTGATCTAATGGAAGGCAAGGAGCCTGTGGCAGACAGTTGGAACTGGGTGATCTTTGAGGTCCTCCCCAACCTAAGCCATCCTGTGATGCTATGATACAATTCTATAATGCTTTTCTCCAATCAAAAGCAGAGAAGCTGAAGTGCAGAGGAGAAAAAAACAGTTTTTCCTTGATCTTAATGAAGAACTGAGTTATTAAAGTTAATGCAGAAAAAAAAAAAGTTTCTCTATACTGATCCTCTGTGGCTTTGTGTTGGGCTGTGCATCCCAAGGGGTCTACTTTGGATTTAGCAGAATGGAGTGGGAGATCCAACCCCATCTGGGAGTGCTGCTGGCAGACAGAGGCCAGCCTTGCAATGCATCCACCGCTCCTCTGCTAGGGAAGGACTGACATTTCCAGAAATGCTGCTCAGAAAAGCCTGCACATGAGTAAAGTATTACTATGGGAACTGGTGGAAGGTACCATCTGGTGGTACCTGTCCAGAGCTCATCTGCAATGTGTCTCCATGGGCTCAACCTTTAAGACATCATGTCATGACTTTGTAGTCTGCAAAAGGGGTGGTGATGGTGTGTTGAAGAAGGCGGAGACTGAATGGAAGGAACTAACAAGAAAAGTAGAAAAGCTAATTTTTTTTTAATCTCCCGAGACATGAAGGAAGATTTTTGCAGCTAATGAATTATTTCTGAAAACACTAGTAATAGCTGCAGGCAACATTAACTTCAAGAATCCCAATGAGCAAGCCTCATTTATGCACAGATTTAAAATTCTAATGTATTTTCATTTGCAGTAGCTCAACTCCAACATGACTGGGGGTCTGGAAGGAGGCCAGAAGAAGCAGTCATGTTGCTGACAGTTTAGCACTAATCTCCTTAGATGCAGAAGTGGAAAGCAGTGGCCAGATCCTACTGAAGCCTGGGGCAACCAATTATTTCAGCAGAGATGCTTCCAGGCTCTTTGTTAGCACCGGAAAAGGGGGTGTTCATGGTTGCTGCAAGCCCAGTGTTGTCTTCAAGATCAGTTGTGTCATAGGTTAAACAGCTCTGCTGCTATTAGAAAACCCAGAGTGGGACTCTGGCCCAGCTGAGAGTAATGGAAGTATTGCTCTCAAATTCATACACTGGAGTTCCTGCCTTGTTTCAATGAAACTCCACTGCCAAATTGGTGTTAAAACCCAGCCAGGACCGTGGACTGGAGCACTTCAAGGCACTGAATCCCATCTGCAGATGGGAATGTGGTGGCCTGAAATCACACCTCACAGCTGGAGGTGGGCTTGTAGTTTTCTGGGGCATAGGGAAGGGGAAGGGGCTGCTGGGGCTGGTGCTCATGGGTTTGGTTGGCATCTTGGTGGCAGTGCTCGGTGATGAAGGGATGTGTCATCCAAGAAAAAAAGGGAAACAGATGGTAGAGGGAGTTACAGTGGGAGGAAAACCCAATTAGAAGCATGGTTTGTGGTAGGAATATGGATCTTATACCTTGAGTAACAGCCAGGAAAAGAGTGGCACCCAGCTTTTTCACCCATGGTGGTGAAGATTCTTGTTTAAAGCAGAGGTTGATACTGAAAAAAAGCATTTGTGAAGATTTTGAAAGATTCTTCTCTGCAGGGGGAGAGATAATGTGGACAATACAATAGGAGAGATGATAGACTTAAATCCAGAATGCGGGATATAGTTTTTAAATTTTGTTTTCCTTTTTTTTTTTTTTTTTTCTTTTTTCTTTTTTTTTTCCTCTGGAAGGATGCTTAATGTTTGAGACAGCAGCAAGGGAGGTGGAAGTCTGTGATCCCACCCTGGGGATACCACAAGCCCCTTCTGCCATAGACATCCTTTGTCTCTGGGGTCATTTGCAGCCCTGTTTTAGCCACCCTGCAGTTAATTTCAAGCATCAGTGAGCATTAACATGAGCTGAAGGAGGGCAGCCTGTACCTCTGGGCCTCACTTTCTGCAAAGTACTTCATTTGTGCCATTTGTAACTCCCTGCAGCGCACAGGGACCAGGCATGTTGTCGTTCCCAGCTCTGATGTGGGTTGTGGCCAGTAAGCAGTGTTACCTAAATTGCAAATCCAAGCCTGGAATTCAGGAAAATACCCAAGTTGTGTTTTCCTATGCAATTCTTGCCTCCCCATCTCCTTGCTCATGTGTTGTGATGGCGTCTGATGGCAGCACCCTGCCACCAGAGAGAAACCCTGCCCAAGGATTCCTGCTAGGGAATCAGGCCATAAAAATAAGTACTGAAGAGCAAGAGATATGGTGAAAGTCTTCTATTTTTGTTTGTTTTTAATAACTGTGATCTTTTTTTCTCCCCATGAAACCATTCCTTCCTGCTGTTGCACTGAATTATCTTGCTGAATACATTAAGCATTTTTCCTTCTCAGATCAATAACTAATGTTAATAAATAACTACTCATAATACTCTTATGAGATAGATATGTGTTTCCTCCCTACTGAAGAGTGCTCTGGAACAAAGGATCAGAGTTAAATATAGGACCAGGGCTCAGGCTTCTCCACTGTGCTAAGGCCATCAAGTCATCCTTGATGCTCATAATAGTGGTGGAAATGACTGCCCATGTTTAAAGCTTTTTTGCTTTATGTAAAGTCCAAGAAATGCTGTTCTGCAAGTTTATTCTGGAACTCTATGAATGTATTTACTGCACAGATTACTCATGATGTAGGCATATATTTTAAAAATTGCAACACAGTATGGGACACTTGCTGTCTTGGAAATCTTCTTTATTTGCCTCAGTATGTCTGGAAAATCTTCTTACAGCTCTGGATCCAGCCCGGTCAGTGCAGCCTCCTGTCTTACCTTCCGTTCATCTACCCTGGCACCAGGGTGAGAAACAGACACTTGCAATATCCTTCCTTCATTTTCTCTTAATTTTTTGTCATATAAATTCTATATGTTCTGGAATAGAGGCTCTGAACTGCTGAACTCAGACTGAAGTCAACACTACTAATGAGCTCATTTATATTAATAGGATATCAACTGTTCCTTTTTGCTGGATTCTCAGTGGAACAGCTGATGGTCTGCTTTTTTCCATGTTGGCTTTCTACTCCAGCTGAAATGCCTCAAAAATATTTATTTGCTAGAAAATTTTAGTGGATGCCAGTACTGCTGATGTGAAAAACAAGAGAATAGGGAAAACCACAGATTCTTCTGGTCAATTAGATCTTTGGAAAGTGGTCTAATCTTTTGCATATGATTAGTCAGCTCGTAATAGCTGCCTTCCAACAAATAGCCTCACGGTTTTTGATGACTAATCCTGAAAAAAAAAAAGGAGAGAGTTAGAGCTGTGGTTACATTATTTGCCACGAGCTTGTATTTAGGAGTTTGGACATTGTTGATGTAGCATATCAGCCTAACATTCCTTTTTCTTTCCTGGCCTAACTGGTGAGCACCAGCTCTTTGGAGATGATGATGGATAAGAAAAGCTACATTGGACAACTTATGGGCAAATTGATCTGTGGGGAATTAATCATTTTTGACATAAACCACTAGAAAAGTTCTTATATTCTTTCTATTTTTTTGTCTTTGTTTTTTACCTGTGATTTTCTTTTCCATTTACTTGCCTCTTTATACTCTTCAGAGCACCAGGGGCATCCAGACCTTCCCATTAGCAGGGAGGGCAGCGCATGGCTGGTCTGACACCGAGAGCAGCATCGCCCCAAACACAGGCCCCAGGGCTGCCCAGGGCAGTGTGTAGATCCTAACGGCAAGCAGATTGCACATTTGCATAATGATGTAAATGAGTGATCTGATTGCAGGAGGAGTGGCACATCTTGGCAGACCCTCATTATCATTGTACAATGCTGGAAATCAGCCAGGAAGGTTTGGGAAGAGGTCAAATTCCTGTGATAAACCTTGAGAGGGGCAAACTCTCATGGGCTTTACTTCCTGTGGAGCTGGCTGTGAGGGAAATCCACAGCCTTGGTACCATCACCTTCCTCCATGGCTCAGCTGAGTGCATGGTGCGATCCACGCTGTGTTGGCTGTGCTGGGGTCCCTGCAATGAGTGGCAACAGTTTCCATACAGCCACACAAGCACTCAGATTTACCAAATGTTTGGAAGGTAAGTGCATGTTTGCGTAGCACTGGAGATGTTTGACAAAATCTGCCTCAGTCTCCTGCACTATGGGCACTTAATTTCTTAAGGCATTTTTGGCTTTGCCAGTCTCTCATGTTTCAGAAAATAATGTCTCCAATTTATTGAATCATCTGGCTATTAAATCTGCCTGTAAAGAGGAGTAAAACTAGACCATGAACATCTATGGGAATTCATTTTCATTAAATAATTTAAATTTACACTTTCTCATGCCTGGATCAATCTCGTCTGAATGTCCCCTAGCGTTCTTCTCTCTACCATTTGGAAGAATGCTAGAAGCTAAATCACTGTGCAGTTCATTTTTAGACTAATTATCATCAAGGCATGAAAACAGCATTTTACATTACATGTTTTTTCAGTTCAGCAGATAGACCCATTCATTCTAGATTCTATTATTATTAACCACATATCTGCCAACACTACCAAATGCCACTGGGTACAGCAAAGTGTAAGCCTGCCTTTAGATGAGACTTGTGGGTTCTTTGTTTAATTACATAGGGATTAAATGGCGTGATGCAAAGTTGTGCAAATTTGGTCTTCTTTTCCGAAGCTAAGGTTGATGCTCAGTGCTTGTGTTCCTAACCAGAAACCACAAACTTTCATTGCTGTGACACATATTAGTCTCAGCTTCTGCTTGGCTGGTTGCAGATGATACTCTGGGGCAAATTTACCTCTAAATGCTCTTGCCTGCTGAATAATAATGATGTCTCATTTCTTAGTACCTCAGTGTCTTTACAGAGAGTGGGAAGGAAGGTAAGTAAGCAGAAAGAGATAGAATGGAAGGACTTCTCCATATTTTATAAGCAAGGATTTTCCTACAAAAAAAACTTGTAAATTATTTAAATTGTTACTGACTTTTCTGCAGTGAACAAAATATTCAAAACCTGAACTTTTCCTCACGTTCATTAATTCTGAAGTGCCTAAATATCCTCTTTGGTCTTGGTGACACAGTGTGGAAACTGGAATGTCCCTGGAGAAAGCAGTGACATCTCCAGGAGCGAAGTCTGTGCTGTATCATCGCTATTTTCAGCAGCTCAGCTTCCAGCACCACTCGCCAAGTTAAACTCTGGAAGAACTCCACTGGCTTTATTGAGGAAAGAATTAAAAGTAAAAAAAAAAAAAAAAAAAAAAGTGCCTGTGGCCAATGCTCAGTGTGCACTTACCAGATCTTTCCATAGCGTATATTTCCATAGTGTACATTTAATATTTGTTTTATGACTCAGTTGTATGATGTAGGGTGTTACACAGTACCGTGATATATACTGTGTGGGTCTGGGCTGCTCCTCTTCTCCCTCTGCGTTAAGGAGTGTTGGGAAGAGCTGTGTGAGCCCTGCTGGTGCTGAGGGCTCCCTGGGTCTCCTATGCCCCTACCTGTGGTGTGTGCTCCCTCACCAGATGGTTTTGTTTGATTCATATTTGGGATGGCTGACAGACTTGGTGTGGGGAGGATGTAGGCTTGCTCTAGATGTTCAGAGAAACAGCCTTCATTAAACAGGTAGGGTCAGATTTTGTAACAGGATGGTGTGTAGCGTGAAGAGAAAAAAAAAAAAAGCCTGTCTAGTTTAGCATAAATAAAAATCACAGGAAAATCCATCCTGCTTGGAAGGAAGAGGCAGTGAGGTTATTGCCAATGCATCACTGTGGCAGAAAGTGCTGCAAGGAACATCTGGGAGCAGCATGGGCCAGAGGGCTAGGCAAAGCAGAGAGTAATTCCTGTAGTATACTTTAACTAGGAAAAAAATATTTAATAGCTGAAGATTTGGCACACAATAATGAAGCACAACGCCTGAGGAGATAGGCATTATTTTAATTTACTTGATAAAGTAAATCAATTCATAGAGAAAACCTCCTTGGACAGTATAATTACAGTAATGGATTATAATTCAGGAGCTTGCATGCTCGGGTTGGCAGGCAAAAAACAGAAAATCATTAGCAGAAAGTGGAAGAGGAAGACATATGTTGTAGGAATGTCTCCACTTTCTGGTTCTTCATTTGTAAACTTCCCTTCAAGTTCAGTGTCTTAATCTTATTAGATGTCATTGTCACAGCTTGTTATAGAAAGCTCAGCAAATCATTTAGATTTTTTTGAAAAAGATCTAACTACTGAGAATGAACACAAGAAAATGAAGAAATATGTTATTAAAAGGCAATGCATGTACCTTACTTGTGCATTTAACCTCCTGCTCTCCCTTTGTAGGTCTCGTGGTAGTATAAAAAAAGATTTCTTAGTCTTTTCCATTGGACTGGTATGAGCAATTTCTGTGTCAGGTTGCATGCACTGCAGAGCTGCACAGGGCTGGGTAGAAATGCATGCTTGCATCTTCTTTTTACATTTTAAAATGGCCATAAATTAAAGTGTTTGAGTTAACTCTGTTTCCATAAACCGAGGGAGTCAGATTAAAGCTTGGGGGACTCTTACAGAATATTTCAGCATAAGAAAAGCGTTGTAATCAATTCAAAGAACATATTCCTGAGCAGTTCGAATTTCCTTTGCTCTGATGACTTTCATTATGGAACCAAGATTCTGCTTAACCTAATGGAGAAAACTGCAGTGGCTCTGTCAGAGGGTCCAAGCTTTTGCCCCAGGCAGCAGCAAAACAACCTGTTTGCTTCACTTTCACACACTTTTCACTTTCTTTGTCTCCAAACCTTGGCTGTTTTCCCATCTGCGTCTGTCTCTGCAGCTGCATGGTTGGGAGCGAGATGCCAGGTCAAAGAGTCCGGTGAGGCTGGGAGATGCTCGGTCCCTGAGCCCAGACACAGCCACAGGGGTGAGGGTGGGCTGTGTCCTGCCAGGCAAGAGCTGGATCATGCAGGTCTGGGCACCGAATCTGTCAGCCTCAAAACAGGAGGTGTTGAGCTCAGCACTGCTTTCCTGAATCACGGCTTTATCCGTGAGCAAATAACATATGTCTAAACCTGCTGTCAGCTGCAATGAGCTAAAGCAGATGCTCAGTGCCAGCTGATGGTGGTTATATTTTTGGCCAGCAAATATGACCAGGAAACAGAGCAAATAAAGGCTTTGGTTTATCCATACCTTTTTATTTATTTCTGTAGTCTGTAGTAAGGGACCATTGCTTTAAAATCCTTAGACATTTGGACATATTTTACAAGACAGTACAGTTTCTGAATGTCACACATTGATCACAGTTTCATACTACTACATGCATATAAAGACATTGATTTTTTTTTTTTTTTTTAATAATTTGTTTACGGAAACAATTGGAGAGGTCAATAAACTTCAACAAAGAATGACTAAATCAAAGTTACAAAAACTGTAAGACTCTAAGTACACTAGTATATGGCTAATGTTGCTGTTATCACCCCAAAATGCCAGGGTGTGGAAAAGTTGCTTAAATGGGGAGAAAACATCTGCCGATGCATGCCCCTTGGGTCAGCCCAATGTAACCCAATGAAGGGATTGTGCAAGACGTGCGGGATTTGCTGGGCTGTAGGCAGAGGCATGACACTCTGCCCTTTGTTATATACAAGCTGAGCTGGATTCTCCACTGCTTCCCCACATTGCTCAGGTTAAAACATAACTGAAGTGCAAAGCAATGGAGAAAGCTGTCGTATTCTGCTCTTTCTCAAGCAGGGTCACAGTTGCTTTCAATTTCCAGCTACAAAAGCAACTTGATACACATGTGCCAGGACAGTCACAGGAAACTTGCATTTTCCAGTTTTTATTTGCTGTTGAACATCACATTTTTCTTTTAAGGGGAACCCCATGGCTTTCTTGTCCTTTAGCAACTATGGGTGCCCACCAAGGTTTCCCTGGAGAGTGCTGGCTGGGGTGGCCATGGGGTCAGTGACTGGCAGAGCAGCACAGCTCGAGCAGTTGTCCTGTGCTTTGGCAGAAGAAAGAACTGGGGTTGTTCCCTGGCATGATGAGATGCCAAGTAGCTGGCATGCAGCACAGATCGCCTGGCATGCCACACTGGGCAAGGAGTTGTCACCGAGCAGCACGTGCAACAGTGCCTCGGTCAGTGTTTTCTCTCCATTTAAGAACTGCTTCACTGGCCTGATAGAAACAGGCCTTTTCTGCATTAGTTGGGGCATTATTTTAATGCTAATCTAGCTGGAAAGCAAATTTGGTTGGTAGCTGTGGCTGGCCTTTCTGAGTGCAGTATCATGGCTTCAAAGTTCTAAGTAATGTAGAGATGCTGCCCCCACCCCAAACACATCAGTGGGGAATGCTTCAATGTGAGAGCAATTCTGTGCACCCACCACCAGAGAACCAGAAAGAACTGGAGAAAATAGATACGTTGTCTGTCTGTCACAACAAAATTGATACAAACAAATCCCAGTGGTTGCATGAGCCTAAGGGTGGCTAATGCTACTCAGGAGTAGTTGAAAAACAGAAGGAAGGGGAGATTCTAAATGAAATGTGGTGTTTAGAGCAGAACTGTTGCATCCTAAAATGGCCTTAACTGCAGATTTCCAGGAAGACTGGAGGTTGACACCCTCAAAGATAACTGATGGCCCATGAGCCAGTAGTGTCCTCCTGGCAATGACCAGTCCCTGAACTGGGTGCTGCCAGGGTTGAACCATGTAGTCCTGCTGTAGGGACAGTCATTTGTGAGTTTGTGATGCTGCTTGTGGTATCAAGCCCACAAAGAGTGAGCCTACACAGAAGGCTGCTCAGTCAAGGCTGGGATGATAAAGATGATTATCTTCGTCTTGTGTGAAGGATTTCCTTCTTTCCCAGGCTTTCACTGACCTGTCTCTTCCCATTCCCTCACCTCACTGGTTTCCTTGTAGGTGCTGTGGACAGACACCTCCATCCCCGAGGTCATGCAGAGCCTATAGTTTTCAAGTAGCTTTTAATGACAAGGGTCCAAATTCTTTACTGGGCTAAACTGAGAACAGCTCCTTTGGCCTCAATGGGCTTTACTAGTAGCAGCAAATAATTTGGCATTTCATTCAAATTCAGCTCCCTGGCATCTCACAATGCTCTAGTTTGGGTGGGTCTTTGCACTGAGCCCAAGCCGATTATTACTTCTTGAAGGTAGCATCCCTGCAGTCTTCAAAAGACCCCTTTTCAAAATGTCAAAAGTTAATCCTTATTCATTCCTACAGAATATCAATAGTAGTATTTCTGGTTAAAAAGAAAAATGAAGGTTTCTCTTCTAAGCCTCTAAAATGAAGATTTCTTGTGCGATAAAGCCAGAATCAAGCAAAGCAAAATTCTGAGTAGTATTTACAGATATGAACACTTGTGGCACCCTACCGTTGGTGTCAAAGGACACTTATTTGTGGCTTAGGTAACACCAGCAACAAAGGGGATACACATCCTGAATGCAAACATTCAGATTTACTAAATTTTCCTTTGTCTGGTCAAGACAAAGTTTCAGTGCAAGAGCCTGGATCTGGTCAGCATGGAGTGCAAAACGCATGCTGAAAAATAAACACTTCTTCTTTGATGGGCTGGTTGGTATCTGGGTCATTTCTGTTCCGGTGGGAGGGCTACCTGCAGGAGTAAATTTCAGACTGGCAAGACTAAAAGCTTGCTGTGGTGTTGTTAAATACATTCAGATGAACTTAGTGATATGGAAACTGCATTTTGAAGAGATTCATGGGATCTTTCACGATAGATATAATGGGTTATTGCACAAGTTGTTTTCAAAAACAACCAAACAACCAAAAAACCCCACCCAGTTTTAATCACCTTGTGTGTAAATAAGTATTGCTGATGCATAATCACATACAACACAGTTTCTGATGGTTACACTGCTCATTCAGGTGTTACCAAGACTTTCTGAATACATTATATTCCCAAATTAATTTGATTATTTCAGATTTACTGAGTATTGTGGTGAGCATATAAGAAAGTCATACAAAAGAGATTGCTTCAGGGTAAGGACAGGAAGAGAGACCAAAATTCCATCTATGGAAAAAATTGTCACTGAACAGACTGTTGGGCCGATTCAAGCCAAAACTTTTCTGTGGATTTAAAGGATAATCTGAATCTCTTCATCATGCTAGACTTCAACAGGTTCTGGATGCATGTTTATCTCATGGACTTTTTATTGAATTTATGTGATGGTACAGCTGTAAAGGAGCAAGCAAGATCACTAGGTAAGCAGGTACAGGGGTGGTCTTTACCTTAGCCAAATCCAGTCCCTTCCTGAATGTGTATATGTTTTTTTTTTTTTTATTATTATCTTACTTCCCCCCTCTCCCCCCCCATTTCTTGATTTTATCTGGGACTGCAAGTAGAAATTCCAAAAACCCAGTGAGAAATAAGTCTTGATCCTTCTGTTTTAACCCAGGGAAATTTCCCCTGGATGTAGAAGCTATAGAGGGAGTTTTGCCTGAGAATTGCTAGGTCACTGCCCTTGAAATAAGAGTCTGACTTTTCAGTTTTGATTAAAACTGAAATGAGATACTTATCCCAATTCTATCATAATAATTAGGACAATCAGATTCAAATCCTGTCTTCATGCTCTCATCTTAATTGATGTAAATCTGGAAAAACTCCACTGAAACCCAAGCTATGGCTAACGCTGAAGCCAGTGGTATTGGTTGTTATGCACCAGTATTGCCATAACCAGGGTCAGTTTGGCCACTTCTTTGTTTCTCAGAAAGAACAACTTTTAGTTTCCATAGCCAATCTCTGGCTACTTTTACATACCACAAACAGGAAAATACAAAAACGTGACAACATCAGACAAACTTAGTGACCTTTTGCAGACACACTTCCAGGAGGGATGTTGCGGGTGTTTTCAGAATGAAGGAAAATGATGACAACAAAAAAGTTAGGGGACCAGCTATGTAAATGAACAAGAAAGCATATAATATATTATTCTGTAATACAAAAAGAAGAGATCTGACTTGATTGCCCTATTACAAATTTGCTAAAAATACATATATATATATTTATATTTTTATATATATATATAATTTTATTTTTTTTTTATCTGAACAGAAAAATAGACTACTCTGGAATGCATGAAAGTCACATGACTTTTCCATACATCAGATACTTATAAAGCCAACACAATGGCAAACAGAAGGTACAGAGGTAACTAAAACATCTGTACTTTATTCAAGAACTATTTAAAGCCATATTCTCCCCAGGTGGCTGATCCTAAAGCAATCTAAGGTAACACTTGTTCTGTTCAATTACCATAAGCAGAAAGACTGACCAAACACGAGCGCTTTGCTGAAGAAGCTGGAGCCAATTTCGAGCTGC
The DNA here is from genome assembly GCA_030625065.1 of Alectoris magna. Classification (NCBI taxonomy): domain Eukaryota; kingdom Metazoa; phylum Chordata; class Aves; order Galliformes; family Phasianidae; genus Alectoris; species Alectoris magna. The sequence goes on along the minus strand of CM060576.1, from coordinate 7,465,115 downwards.
TGGGAAGCCCACCTCCCCATCTTGCTCCTGACTGAGCTGCACAAAGGGCATCAGTGCCATGCGGTCCCCATCACTCTGCTGCTTTACTCAGTAATTCTACTGCTTGCTTTGAAATGAGGCATTAAAAACTATGGGAGATCATGTTAAGGGGAACTTACCAACAGAGAGAGAACTTGGCTTTAGAGACGTTGTCTTTGTAATGAGTTTTAAATACCCTTGTTGTTTACTATAAACTGTACCAGTCATAATTCTGTCAAGACATAAATATACAATAGGTACAAATATTAACAATACATTACAACTTTACAGAAGAGAATACTGCTTTCCTTAGAAATGTGTATCTTATTAGCTGCAAGGGAAGAAAAGGCTACAGTTTATCACAGCCATAGTTGCCAAAGAAACCAACCGCCTTGGACTCCCTCCTGCGTGCCTTGCACAGACAAATTCCCCGGCGTGTGACACTCGGCATGTTGAGAAAGGGAATGTGCGTTCCATGGGTTTTCTTTTCCTCTTTATTTTATTTTTTTCTTCTTTTCCTACCTTCATAGACTCTCGAACCTTTCAGAAAATGTGGATTTCACAGGAGACTGTTTTGTTTTATTTAGTTTTCCGTAAGTGTGCTTAGGTGAAGTTTCTAAGAAAAGGCACTGAGAAATCTACTGCAATAAGTGACTGCTGTTTTCCTTTGTTCAAGGCTAAAACTCAAAGGATCTTTGCTTCCTAGTTAAGAAAACTGCACCCATTCCTCCCGCAAATATATATATGCTGTATATATATATATATTTATATATATGTATTAAAAATGGTGTTGATGGCGCAAGATACAAGCAAGAGCAGACATCACACGTACATAGTCCTTTCAGATACGACGTCTTCTGCAGCAGCAGGTGAAACTGTCATCTTGCTTGATACAGGCTACACAGTACGTTCACAGACCTGAATGCCAAATATCAGTGATTAAACTGCACACTTTAGCTTGATGCAAGAGATATTGCGTATTTGCTCCTACTTTGATGAGCTCTGGGGGATATGTACCAAACAAACGATAAAATTAAATCGTCTTTCTAGTATCTATAGGATTTAGTGAGCATTATGTTTTCAAAGCACTGCCTTTCCTTTTGTAATGAGTACAGATTTAGTCTACCATAGCTTTACGTTAGAGTAGATTTCCCAGTGCTTACATTATATATATGTGTATTATGCACACACACACATATATAGGTACATACTTCATAATCAGACTTTATTTCATTAAAATAAATTAAACAGACTTCCTTTTAAACTGGGCACAAAATGAGAGCTACATCTTCATACACAAATAAGAAAGAAATGCTCTTCAAGCATATTATATGCTGAATTTTAAATTATTTGCTTTCTATAAGAAATCTATAGGACTTTGGCTATTCAGACTTAAAAGGTAGATTTTTAATGATACTTTTGAATTTGGCTTTCAAAAGTGACTCAATAAAATGCTACTTTAAAGGTAGGACTAAATAGATGATATAAGATATGTGTCGTAAGTGAACACACAAGGCAAACAGAGGGCCTTTGGTTACAAGGAGAGTTGCACCAGTTGATTATCAGTTAAAAATGATAGAATCGTTGATCTATACATTTTTGTCAGTGCCATCTATAAACCAAATACATCAATTTGGATGAAAGTGTGGTAAATACTACACTATATGGCTATATTTAAATATGCTCACTTTTGTGATATGTAAAATATGACTTTTTTTCCACATGAAAGCATCAGCTCTAAAAATATTTAGCTTGGAAATCACTATTACTTACTTTATCAAAAAAATTGTCCCTGATTTTTTTTTTTCTTTTTACATTTGTGCTGATGGCAGACATGAATGATCACTGAAACATAGAGGTTATGTTAAGACTGTTCTCGTTAAAATTTCTCATCGCCATTCCATGGCCTCTGAAAGCCATAGAATAAATCAGTATTTAAAGCTTATCTGCTGGAAAGTCACTTTACTTCTTCGTAACAACTCAATCTTAACTAGCAATATGTCAGTTCCTTTAAGTACACTTGTATTTACTATGGCCAAATCCTAAAGTCCTTCACCAGGCAAAGAGCCCATTTGGAGGAATGGTCGTTTTGACTAAGTGAAGACAGAGCAAAAGCTGAGGAACCTCAGGAATTGGCCCTGTGTAAATACTCTGGAGAGCACAGTTTGCTCGCACGGAGTTTGAGCAACTCATTGAGTTTGAGTACCTCCCACGTAATTCTCTGCATGACACGAGGCCTCTTCCACTGCCAGCGGGCGAATTCGTGAGGTGGTGGCTCAGGTCTCACTTGTGCATCCCTTAGGGCCTGGCCTTGCAGGAAGCAAGGAGGACATGTGAGCAGTGCCTCGGGCTGCATCCCACCTCCAAGAGCCCGGTGGGACCACTGCTCCAGCACGCGTGCAGGTTTGTGCCACGGAGAGACCTAGCAAAGCTATCATCGTAACCCATAACAGTTCCTAAAACAGATATGTGCTTATTGCTTTTGTCCGTACATGCTGCATTCACTACTATGGATTACAGACAGAAGTACTGTACAGCTTGGACGGACAGACAGTTACATTCAGGACCAACCAACGGCTTTTTCACAAGGGGAAGGGACAAAATGCAGTGGGCTCGCATGGTTATGGTCTTCCTCCAGCGTGCGCCTCTGCTCCCAAGTCCCATGCCTCCGCACGCCCCAAGACCTGTTGCATGCAGATAGCTACACGCCCCGGCAGGTGCTCCGAAATAGGTCAGGAAACGCTTATTGACAGAGTTATTTACAACTGAGTTTTACAGTAGAAACGGATAACAACATAAAAGATTACCATCACAGTTATCACAGGACAGGTTGTGACTTGCTACCGGCGTGTAACAAATCACAGTCACGACAGGAGGCACAAATTAAAATAGTGCTTGGTTAAAGTGCTTGATTGTTACACTCTGCTATCCTACTCCAGCATTGCAACAACAACAACAGAAAGTCAACGTAAAGTGCTTTTCCCCCCCAAGTATTAAAAACCAAAGACAAATTATTTCCTACACAATTTGACAGAACTTTATTGAAACAATAATATTTTAAAAATCTAGGCTGGTGGCTGCTAGTTCTGTTCACTTAAAATGGTCAAATCTTTTTTTTTTATTATTATTATTTTTTTAATTTTTTTCTTCTTTCACTTAAAAATGAGTGGATGCTATTAAAACATCAGGCCTGGTCCTGCTGTCTCTGGCAGTCTCCCTGCGCTGCTGGACGCACCAGCATGGCAGGAGATGCTCCCACCCAACCTCCTCACGAGAGAGAGCACAACCAGGCCCGGGGCGGGTAGCTAAAGAATCCCTCTTTTTGCATATTTATGTAACGCTTGCATATCTTTCACCACGCCATGTGGGCGCGAAAAGCTTCAGACCAACTGGTTCCTCTCCTACGCCAAGGGTGAGACTTCAGCTGATGTCTGAAGTCAGGGCGCGGGCGGGAAGGGTAGGACCGAGGAGCCGGCCAGGCCTGGACCAAACCTCAGGGCCAGCTACTGCGCTTGGCCATCCCTGTAGGGCCGGGAGCTGCCATGGTGCAGCTGGGAGCCCGGAGAGGAACTGAGCTCCCCTTCCAGCCCCATGCTCCCCAGCTGCGGGAAGGGGGCTGTGACGCCGCCGGAGATCCCTGCTTCTGCATGGCTCCTTCACACCTTCCCAGCATGGGCTGTGCATGCCCCGAGGGCCACATGCTTGCCCAAGGGCAGCTTTCGATTTTAGCAGAGGGTAAGTGCGAGTTTCACTATGTCCTAAGGGGTGTTTGGAGTTAGATACAAGTGGTGCAACTCACCCTGCTGATGTTTCAAAAGAAAACGTCAGGTCCTACAGGATATAGTATTGTTAAACACACACAGAGCATTTTAATAACTGGTTTCTCTAGACCGCTATTTGTTTTAAATGGTTTTCACTTGGATTTTTCTAATAATGCAAGTGTTCCCTGTTACCTTTAGACATAATATCCATCAGAGAAAGCTGTAGATGAGGAACAGCTGCCCTGAAGCAGAGAGCATTGTGTTTTAGATAGCTTTATACCAACCCCAGCAAATTATTCCAGAGTTCATATCTGGCTGCCTTGGCATCCTTTATGGAACTAACGCACATCAGGTGGTAATATTTCCAAAAGGAGCTCTAGCGTTCAAGGGGAATGGATGGATATTTGGTCACATTGGCTTCACTGGACAACATGAAAGGAGATCAATGTGTGATCATGATTTGCAATCCTTATTTTTGACTGATGTGGGCAATGTCTTTAAAGTTGTTTCAGAGAAGGACATTTTCACAAACCCACACTGGACCTCCCCTCAGACTTTTAGAAACGGATGGCTTGTTTCAGCCAAGTTCATGCCATGCAGAAGCTCTTTTTTTTTGTTGTTTTTTTTTTTGTTGTTTGTTTGTTTTTTGTGGTTTTTTTTGTTTGTTTGTTTTTGTTTGAGTTGACTGTAAGGACATTCCTTTAAACTTTCAATAAGTTCTCTTGGAGCCTGTTCAGATGCTTTGATCATGTGTGTTAGCATGTCCTCCACTGCCTGGTAATACATGGACTTCTGGGGAAATGTGATTTTCTAGTCTGACAGTCTCCTGATTGCCCTGGGTTCTTCCAGTGATACCTTCCATAGAATAAATGCAGTTTTGCCCTATTAGCTTAGGGGAGGTGGGTAAAGCAGCAGCTTCTAGATGGTTCTTCTCTGTTCTATAAACATTGTCCTTTTGCTTTAGATAACCAATGTTTGTGACATTGTACTTAGGACTCACATTTCCAGGAGGACTTGAATCATAAAGCAGCTGACCTTCATCATCAGTGTCAGCATCTATGTATTTGTGAATACCGGCATCATGGAAATTGAAAGCTATGGCTGTCTGTGTCTCTGGTGACTTTGGAGGTGTTCTTGCACTTGCGGTTGTATAGATGGAAGTTTCTGGGCTCATGAGAGATCTGTCAGAGAGTAAGGAAGTATCTGTGATGGAGGCAGCAGCGGCTCCCCTGCTCTTGAGTGTGTCTGGATATATTCTCAGGACATTTGATGCTGGTACTAACGTGCTGGCGTCCTCCTCCATGAAATTGACTTTCAGAGATCTTAGTTTTAAAGGGTTACTGGCCTTTATGGAGCTTTTTGGACTTTCTATGAAAAAAGCAGAACGGTGGCTGCCTTCAGAGCTTGGGTTTATTTCTGCAAATCTGGCACTGCTCCCTTCTGCTCTGCTCTGCTCCTGAATCACATTAATGCCACCTTTGCAGGGAAGGGTAGAAAGTGGGCTGTGAGAAAACCTCCCAGAGTCAGGGAACTCTGCAGCACAACTTATGAAGCTGTCAATACTGGACATGCTCCTCATGTCAATGATCCCGTCGGCGCGAGTTGTCAGCAAGGGCACCATAGGGCCAGGAAGGGTCTCCATTTCTAGCTCTTCCTTTTGCTTTCCAGATTGACTTGACTCTTTAGTGTTAAGGTTTGGCTGTGACTGAGTCTTTGCCATTTTGTTATACATGTCTTCTAGCTGTTGGACATTCAGGTGCTGGGGGCTTGAAGATGACCTAGCTTTTTCTGGAGACCCTTGTTCTTTAGTTTCAAAAGATTTACTAGAGCTAGTTTCAGAGAGCGTTCTCTTGGTCCATTTCCATTTGTTGGGAGATAAATGATTGTCCTGAACTTTATCTTTTTTGGCTATGCTTTCTCCATTCTTTTCAACCACAATGTCCATAAGTTCTATACTACGGGCAAATGCATCCTTCATATTCATGGAGACAATACTACCATTCCTTTTGGCCCTTTCAAGAGCTTCTCTGCGCTTAATGGCTTTCTCTTGCCTCTTCTGCTCTTTGTAGAACTCAGAGAAGTTATTGACAATAATTGGGATAGGAAGAGCAATCACCAGCACTCCAGCAATGCAGCACAGTCCTCCTACTATTTTACCTAAAAGTGTTTTGGGGTAGATATCTCCATAGCCTACTGTTGTCATGGTGATTGTTGCCCACCAGAAGGAAGCTGGGATGCTCTTGAATTTTGTATCGTCCTCATCCTTTTCTGCAAAAAACACTAAGCTGGAAAAGATCATAATGCCCATGGCCAAAAACAAGATGAGTAAGCCAAGCTCATTGTAACTTCTCCTCAGTGTAAACCCCAAGGACTGTAAACCCGTTGAGTGCCGGGCAAGCTTTAGAATCCGGAGTATCCTCATAATCCGAAATATCTGGACCACTCGTCGTACATTTTGGAACTGAAGTACACTTTTATTGGATTCTGTGAGAAAGATAGTGACATAGTATGGTAGGATAGCTAGCAAATCAATAGCATTCAGTGGGCCTTTGAAAAACTTCCATTTCTTAGGCGAGGATAGGAACCGTAAGAGGTATTCCATTGTAAACCATGCAATGCACACTGCTTCCACATGGGCAAGCTGAGGATTATCTGTGGTCTGCCCAAATTCATCCATGCCTTGTAGTTCAGGAAGTGTGTTTAGGGACAAGGCAATTGTAGATAGCACAATAAACATGATGGAAATGATTGCCAAAATCTGGAAAGGAAAGAGAAGACAGTGAGTTTGGCTCAGAATATATTACATGATCTACGATCACATTTCACATGTACCATCACACTAATACACATGGCTGTACTTCCATTTATGCATTTCTAGACTAATTCAACTCCTAGTACATGGAAATGTGTCCTGAAGTGATTCTATTTTGGAATCTGCTTTGAGTTATATCAGATGCATAGAGCAGATAAAATGTCTACTTTGACTCCTGTGCATTTATCTCATCCATTTTCATTGTGTTCCAAGCAGCTAGGATGCCAGAAGGACTGTGAAGCAGTTCACAGCGGGACCTTTTGATTAACTACTAATTAGGTGCCCAACAAAGCCCATCTGGACAACCATCTCTGAAATCTAAGCAAGAGGGAATATAATTGTGAATGCAGGATTCAGTCACAGTGATGTCCTCCATTTAATGCATGGCTATGTCTATAATTTTTTGTGTGCCTATGGCTTATTATAGTGATGTGTGTACATTTTCACTACATGTAAGTGTACAAGTAAAATGCTCTTTTTGAATGATTCATCTCTAATTTAAAGCTTGACAGTTGTGAAAGACACAAAAAATTTTCTGAGGCTTTCTAAAACATTTTTGAGACATGAGCTTTTCTGTGCACAACCAAATGGCCATCACAGCTCCTCACCACAACAAGTGAAGAGAGCAAACCCAGCCAGGTGAATGGAACTGCACAATGAGACAGCCTAGGCAGGGCATGTCCAGCCAGTGGAGAGCTCTGCTCCCAGTAGAAACCAGATCTTGAGATCAAGAGTGCAAAGTGATGAGAAGGGTTTACAGTGAGAAACCTCTCCGAAAAAATCACATACGCATGCTCAACTCCTGGGCCATCAACTTTATGCAGAACTGGAAAGCACGAAATGCTAGATTAGCATGTTTGCAGTGTTCAGATGGTGTAGGCAGACTGTCCTTCCATATCTGTTTTAATTCCGTTCTTTCCAGTTTCCCTAATTACGTTTTCTTTTAAAGTCATTTGAGGGAGGTTTTAGAGCTGACAGACAATTTGAGGAATGTTTTTTTTTCTACTAGTGGGTTCTTTCTCTAGCTTGTTAATTGGGTAGGAATATATCTAGTTTCTTAGGTTACTGCCAAAATACAGAAATGATTTCAAAACACACGTATATGTGACTAATATTTTATGCATTCATGGCAGTGTAAGCTGGTCCCTTATGCTTGCTTTTCTTCCGCTTGAGATAGAAAAGAAGCATAAAATCAATTGCAAAATATGTGTGTGATGACTAAATACACAATATGAAGCAATTAATTATAAGATGTATGACAGGAGTTCTGCATCATGAATTGCAAATCTGACACGCTCTGAGCCCATGTCCCTCCTTGCCCGTATAACTAGATAGTAGCTTTCCTCACAGCAATGTCTCTCAGCCAGCTTCACAACACCAGAATATCCACAACAACCACCTGGGGCTCTGCAGAAAGAAATTCTTGCAGGATTTCTCTTCAGACAAATCCAGCACAGATATTCTAATGGTCAGGAGCTATCAGGCTGTTGAATGCACAGTCCCTACAGCAGTACAAGCCTTGCTACTTGTACAAGAAACTCACAGATGCAATATGGATTAGAAACACCTTGGTTGTCTCTGGAAGAGCCTCAACTCTTCTCCAAAGCTGAAAGACAGAAGTGTTCTGCAAAGGTTGGAAGCTTTACTCGAATTAAATTCCACTTGAATTAAATCCAGCTACTGTTTTCGGAGAAAAGTCAGCTCACACACCTTCAAAAAATCTAAATTTAAAGTAAGACTTTCAATTTTGACAGTTTGACTTCTAAAAGTGTTCTAAAATCTACTTGCAGGTTAAAAAACCCTTCCTAACCAACGTAACAAAAAACATCTGCATGTAAATCACTAAGAATGTAACTTTGATTTGACCATGACACTGCAGACCTAGTAATTTAATCTGAAGAATGAAATCTGACTAGAAACAAATATTAGTTCCATTAAACAGCCTGTTTTCATTGCTTAAATTGGATTAAATGAAAAAAGAAAAAAGTGAATGGTGTAAATGCCTTCCTCTGCAATGCTGGGAATTTTAGAATATCATCACTTTCAGCTACTTAATTTTTACTGGGAGAAACTCGGAAGATTCCCTTCCTTTTTAAAACAGATTGTTAATAAGAAAGTTTGGTGCTAGGAGTATAAAAATGTATTCGCTGAAGACAACCTACTGATAGGAAACAGCTTCAAAATGAATCTCTACATTTCAGTTAATTGAGTGTTAGAAAGAGGTCAGCAGAAATACAATCTGGCTTATGAGCAATCAGAAGAAGCAACCATTTAAGCTTACTCATGGATTCTGCTTTTATTTGGCTGAAAGAAAAGGTGAAAAATGAGGGGAAACTGGTGGAGATATTTTGATACAGGACTTTATGCTGAAGTGGGGAGAAATTCAGACAGTTATTTCTGCAGATTAATTTGAAAGATCATCTCCTAAAGACCAGAAAATTTCCCCAGAAGCAGGGAGCCACATTTGCTTTCCTAGAAGGCTCTTTCAGTGTTTTGCAGTGATTTCTTTGTTTACAACTTGTGATTTCTGAAGGTGTTTGGGATGTTTTCAATAGGGCTTTATCTCTGCCCGCTATGCACAGAGGGGCTTATTTGTAGACTTAGATGTACCTAGTGTGTTTTATCTCCTTCTCTTTCAGTGTAAATATTAACACTCCATCTTTATTCAGTGGATGCCATCCAGAAGCAGTAATTGGTGTCAAACCTTGTTTCTTTTGATATACTTTTCTGCTTTGAAGATCAAGGCAATGCCAGATGAACATAAATTTGAAAACTAGGAGATCTGAGGGTAAAATTTGTTTTTAGTCTAGCAGATCTAGCCACGGAGCGAAGCAATAAACAGACAGAGACATTTATCATTTCTCCAGCAAGTTGCAGCGAGATGTCACCTGTATGCCAAAGATACAGATTTTCCCCTTTGTTGATCTGCTGCAATCATACATCTTTAGAAGGCTGTCAGGCTAAGAAAAACTTCCTAATGTGGGTTGACTGTTCTCAAGAATTCAGAGCACTTTTCAGTTGGAAAATACCAAAACAACAGTGGATACATTTCTCCAGAAGGTGTTTAGAGGATCCTTCTCTAAGGCATGTCTTGTAGTGCACACCAACCAAAAACCCACCTAAGGAGCAGCTGTCTGCAGCAAACAGGATCCATTTGCTGTTGCTGCTGAGCATTTGCAGTGCATTCAGTGGCACAACGCTCTATGCCAATACATTTACAATCTTGTGTTTCAGATTATAGAAATATAATAGTCTGTCTGTATTATAGGACTTCCTATCACAGCCATACTGATTCTCTGGCACTGCAGCTTTTGTATTTTCCACTGTCAGTAACGAGACTCGGAAAGTGGAAGGAAAGACACACTACCAAGAGTGTTTATCATAGAATCATTATGGTTGGTAAGACCAGTAAGATCATCTAGTTCAACCACCAACTCATGACAACTCTAGACACATAACCACAATACCCACTAAGCAATACTTCTCGGTGCAACATCTACCCTTTTCTCGAACACCTCTAGGGGTGGTGACTCTACCACATTGTTGGGCAGCCTGTTCCAATTCCTCACACTCTAGGGATGCTCAGTGTGGTGGGCAGCCCTTTCATGAGATTCTCACCATTCTCTCCTTCCTTTGCTCTTCCAGGTTCACTTTTGAGCCACGTTCTTCTGATGCTGTGTTCCCAGGACAACTTCTAACAGGTTGCATGAAATAAGCTGTGTAAGTTCCCTTTCTCTATTTCTACATTTGCTCTTACATTTCACTTGCTGCAGGGCACCATAAATGGTGAATTTCCCCATCACGTATTTTACTCGGTGGCTCGCAGAGAGTGTTACACTGGCCCATAAAGACAGCACTGCCTTGCACGACTGCAGTGCACGACTCAGTATGTATAGGCAGGATTCGAGAAAATAGTTCTCCATCAAATAGACTGCTCTGCAAAGACTTTTACTGAGTGAATCTGGATTGCTGGTATGATTCCTTTGTGGAAGCTGAATAACCCAAGGGCAGTCAGGGAAAGCTTTTGAATGAATTTAAAGCACTTTCCTGGAAGTGATTAGCATGATTGTACATACAGGCTGGTTATTACACATGCAAATGAGACGTGCAAGCTGATTGTGTGAGTAAGTAGCAGAATTCGGTGGGCAGCAAAACTGCGAGTGCTATCCCACAGGTGCGGTAAGTTTCAGGCAGTGTTAGGTTTGGTAATATCTATTGCTTGATTATCTGGTCTTTGCACTGCTAAGAACCCTAACTAAGGTCAAAGTATAAGACTGGAGATTCTCAAAGCCATTAAAATTAATGAGAATCGGCTGTCCAAATCCCGTAGATGGCTCTAAAATCCCAGTGTAAGCATCTGAGCTCTATCTGCTCATGGCAACATGCCCTATACTTTTTCTGTCTTCATCCTCAGTAATGAAGCTGATATAGAAAGGAGAAGGGGTGGTGTGTGGGAGAGAGTAGGAGGGTGTTTGAATATAGATAGATTCAATATTCTTGGAAATACGATGAGGAAATTGTTATGTAATCAAGAAGTTCAATAATGGTTTAGTCTAATGCACTTTTTTAGCTCCATGAGGACATGCAGAATAAACTTGGCATCGGGACCAGGTTTCATTCATATGCTCCATTTACTAAGGGATTTTTCCTGCAGCCTTCCCATTTCCCCAAGCAAACAATATACTTGGAGTCAGACTGCCCAGCTCCCTCCTGCCATTCGGATGCCAGCCCATGTCTCCCCAGGCCCTGAGACACAAAGCACAATGTATTTTGAGCCATACCCCACAGAAACAGATGGTGAGTTCCTTAATCTCCTCCCCACTTTGTTGAGAACAGGGGAACATCACCTGCTCGCCGCAGGTATTAACAGGGACTTGCTTTGGGAAACACCTCTTCGCTAGAAAATGCCTACTTATTCTGAAACTCTGCAGAAAATCCTCACTTCTGATGCCATGATTCTGACCATCGGGCTTGCAGGATATTTTTATCTAGAAAGCACTGAGGCCATTAAGAATGGTAATGTTTTCTTCTTGGACTGTGACAAGGAGATGAGGACAAAGAGGCAAGGATGATATACACAACTTTCAGTCTGTTCTTTTGTGTGTGCATAGAAGGATGTTAAAATGCAAATTAAGACCTTGAATCTGCACCGCCCCCAGCCAAATCTCCGAGTCCCACTGATCTCTGGGTAACAGAAACCTATGCATACAAGTTGCACCTGATGTGCTGCTTCTCCATCTTGAGATCCATTTGCACCACAAGCTCTGTCCTTGGAAGAGGTAGGACCCTACACCATCAGCCCACACCCCTGCAGTGCTCCCTGTCGCTGTGTGCACAGTTTGGGAGAGTTCAAATGTCTCTGCTCATCTGTAAGCATTACTGTACAGAATAAAATCTATAAAACCAAAATCATTTCAGCTATAGCTGTGGTAATTGTATCCATTGGGAGACTAAGTCTACTTGGCCTAAAAGGGGATACAGTACTTCTGCTGATTATATGCCAATGCTTTACTTACATGCAGGCATCCAGAGCTGCTGCTGCAACTGCTGCTGACTAAGCTGAAGTGGGCAGAGAAGTAGCCTTCAGGCATGACTGCCTGTAAATTCCTTAATGCTGCTAAGAACATGTTTAGTTGTCAGAGACCTATCAAGCCCCATTAAATGATAAATGGTGTCAGTCTTCTTTTTGAGCAAAGCCCAGATGCAAATGGTGCACAGGAGAAGAAAATGATAAATGAATGAAAATACTGAAAAGGCAAACTTCAAAGGCATATGCTGCCTTCAGACATCAGTACAGTAATAGTGCTTGAGAAAGGATGAGAGGGGAGCATCTGTCCTAGTTCTGCCGCTGGGAAAAGTTAGAAAAGAAAACACATAGAAGCTCAAATTTCCCCCCTTTTCCCCCAGGTTTAGGTCCCTGAAAGGTAAATCAAGAGCAGGCTGTAGTGAAAACCTCATGCACAATGCAAAGAGCATCCCACCTGCTCTTAAACGCTCTACAGGAAATCAGGAAACCATGCTGGGAAACCATGCTGGGTTTCCTCTATAGGAAACCCCATATTTTTCCAGGGCACATTTATTCAGAACAGTAATTTGTTTCATTTTCTTTCTCATAATTTGTACTTCATTTTCTAATTCTCTTCTTCTGATTTTACTTACCTTTGCTTCAAACGTCCAGGTCACTTTCTTTCTTATCTCTGCTTTTTTTTATTCCCCCTATCCTAATGCCTTCTGTGATCCTGTCTGACATAGCAGAGTGCTAGATCTCAAAATACAATTCCATTGCAATAAGAAGCAACATGTCATGGTGTCCTATGTTGGTGACCAGCACCTGGCTCAGTGTTACAGCAGCCTTTTATTTCCATAGGTTTTGCTGGCATTATGGCAAGGCATTAGCTGTTATCATAGAATCATTAAGGTTGGAAAAGATCACTTGGATCATCTAGTCCAACCACTAACCCATTATCACCATGCCCACTAACCATGTCACTCAGTGCCACATCTATCAGAGTCAGATTCTAGACCTCCTCCCAGATAGAACCATCTCTGAAGCTTTGTGCTCCTCTATCAGATACTTCTCTCACTCCTGCTTTCTCTCTTGTATTCAGTAACCAAAGTTTTGAATGCAGAAAAACAAAAGAAAGCCAGTTTCTTAGCACTCAGCAGCACTGAATGCCTGGGAACTGCTCCTTAAATGCTCATGAATAATTCCCAGTGTCCCAAGAATCTGCTCAGCCTCAGACATTGTCTTCAGGGGCTGCTGAGCTGAAAGTGTTGGGGTTCACTGCTGTAGATGTGGGAGGTTTTATTTAATGGTTAAATTGAATCAGGAATGTGCCAAGATATAGCATGAAATCAACTAAATGTAATTTAGCAAAAACTATTAGCTTGATTGCTAAACCAGCCTTCCTCTCATGAATATGCATGAAAATAATTGATATTAATTCTTTTTGAATCCAAGGCACATTAGTCCTGCATATTACAGTGTGGAATCTTTTGGAAGACTAAACAAGTTCCACTGCCACTTCCTCACCAAAAAGTATAATTAGTTTTGCTGCAGGGAGATATACCTCATCATTGATACCACACTGGGTTGTCACATAGCAAGGAAATTAGAACAGTGCTCCATGTTTTGTCTGCAAAAAAATGGTGACCTGACCAACAATTTTTCCAGAAATGCATTAGGAGAAGTATAAATCTGTTACAAGCATCAGCTGTGCTAATGACACGAACAGACAGGGAAGACTTCAGGAGCAGTAAATCCCTACAGACAGAGAGTGGAAATATCCTCAACCCACTGAGAATGTTTAACACTAACACAGGGTGGAGGTACTGCGGCTTGGGGACTGGCTGCCATCAGTCAGCAGGTGTTCATCACTTCCTTTGTACGTTCTTTTTCTTGCTATTTTTCCTCTCCTCTCCTCTCCTCTCCTCTCCTCTCCTCTCCTCTCCTCTCCTCTCCTCTCCTCTCCTCTCCTCTCCTCTCCTCTCCTCTCCTCTCCTCTCCTCTCCTCTCCTCTCCTCTCCTCTCCTCTCCTCTCCTCTCCTCTCCTCTCCTCCCCTCTCCTCCCCTCTCCTCTCCTCCTCTCTCCTCCTCTCTCCTTTCCTCCCACTCCTCTCTCCTTTCCTCCCACTCCTCTCTCCTTTCCTCCCACTCCTCTCTCCTTTCCTCCCATCCCTATCTCAGCCCACGAGTCCATGCACTTTTCAATTTCCCCCCATTGCACTTGTTCAGCTGTTTGCAAGGTTAAACCACAACACTGGGCTCCTCCTACAGTGCATGGGAGATTCCTCCATCACATTTCAGAGTTTTTTCCCATTCAAACTTAGAACAAGGGCACAAGACTTGGGCTGAGGCGCTTCTTCTGCTTTCCAGGCTAGGAAAGATTTACATCTTTAGTGAGACAAATCCTCCTGCATCAGGCTGCAGCCCTTGCCCGGACTGCACAGCCCCACGCAGCTGCCCACACGCTTACAGCCTGATGTAAGAGGAGCTTTACTTGCATCTATTGCCTTGGTGAGTAAGCTTCGTGCTCACACAAAGGATTACAGATGATAACTCTGCAAAGTTCCTGCAAAGAAGTTGAATATGTGTCCCTCTTTTTGCAAGAGAAACATACGAAGGCTGCAGATGATGGGAAATGTCACTGCAGGGTTCCCTCCAAGATCTCAGTACCTCCCTAGTTCTCAGTCCTTTCTATATTGATAAAACTCCTGCTTTCCCTGTCAACGCCTTTGCTCTCTCTCCTGTCCACGCTCTTTTTGCAGACATCAGGGCTGTGATGTGGGGGCCACAGCCAGACGTGGATCCCCCTCCCAGCATTCCCAGGGCTTTTCTCTGACTGCAGCCTTTTAAAACACTCCGTTCACTTTGTGTTCGCAGTCTCAAGCACAGATGGTTCTTCCCTTTTCAAGCACTAAACACTTGATTAGATATCACATATTTAATAAATAGCAACAACTGTAGACAAACCAAAGCAGCTAAAAATGAATCCTCGGCAATTAATCATTCATATCAATATGAGACCTCAGCAAGTAGTAAACAGAGACGGTAGATACAGAATCTGTTTGAATGCAAACGAAAAGGCAGCAGCTATACATTGGTGTTTCAATAAGAGTTTGATCTCAGCTCAATACGACAGTTTTGATGCATTTAAGCTAAAAATACAGGAAACAAAACTGAAGTGTCAAGATATATACTTTTTTCCTTTTTCTTTTTTAACTCGCTTTTGAGCTCAGAAAAAGCTCTTTGAAGTGTCAGCTGGCAGCCTGGGAACTCCCCATTTCCATGTTCACTGACTTCTGGGAGCAATGGGCATGACACTAACTGCACAGTAAGCTCTTCCAAAGCCACAAGAAACGAGCACCTTCCATTCTGGACAGCCCTGAGCTTTCTGATATTTTCAGCATCTCTTATGATGGCCTTTCCTATGCTGCTGCATAACAGCACACCATCAATAAACACTGCACGGTCAACCCAGCAGAGCAGGGCACATCACACATTGCAGTCTCTTCCTTCTCTCTTCTCCTTGGCACAGCCCTCCGAGGTCACCGTGCTACTGCCATGATGCCAGCCTGGTCCCCAACCTGCAGGGCAGGCACCTGAGCCCCATTCTTGCTGCCATGGTACCCAAGAAGCAACTTCACAACAAAAACAGATTTTTACTTTACCACTCCTTTTCCAAGGCTCACAGAACTGGAGAAAAAGTAGAGATGAAAAGAAAGAAAAATAAGAAATATAAGAACAAAAAGCCACCTTATCCTTTTTGTCAGACAGTACTGTTTGTTTTCATACTATCCCCTGGGGGTTTTTGTTTGTTTGTTTGTTTTAATGACTGTTTAATTGATATTTTGCCCTTTACACTAATAAATTCACTGAAAACTGAAAAAAGCAGCACTGAAAATGTGCTGCATTTTAGTGAAAGTTCATTGAACAGAGAAAAGGGGTGAGAGGGAGAGGCAAGGTTTGCTGTGCGTGGCAGATGAGCAGTGCCAGGTGGTGCACCATATTTTTATCAACGTGCAGAACAGCAAAGACCAGCACTGAAAATGAAGGGAAATGATGCACTTCACAGGGTTTTAGCACATTCTCAATTGCCTGTTTTTGTTCAGGGTTTCTATGTTAATATAGGATGATACTACACTATACACTGGCTGGCAGAAATTAATCTTGTCACGAATGTACTTCTTTGAGAGGCTGAGCCTCCCTGAGCTCTTAATTTGAGCTGATTTGACTGTCTCATTATCATAGCAGCAGATTTTGGAATAGCAAAGTTGAACCTTACTTGAACTTGTTGGCTACATCAGCACTGTTTTTCCTTCTCCTCCCCACCTCCATCCATGAATAATACCAACATCACTTTTTTTTTTTTTTTTTTTAATGCTGCTGAGGCCTCCTAGTAACTGTTTGCTCAACAAACACAGCCAACATGGTGCATTAAGGAGCCTGATTTGTGTTTGCCAAAGATAGAACTTGTCATATCAGGGAAATGCTCCATTTTGATGTCCTGGGAAACACAGGGCTTTCGGTCAAGCATGCAGTGCCTTTATCTCACACATCGAACAGGCTGTGAGCATGACAGCTTTGGGTTTTGCAAAACACATACCGTGTGTGGATGGGGGCCAGGTCGCTTTGTTTCCCTGTTCTGAGATGTCAGCTGAGCAGTCCTGGGGCTCGGGCTGCTGTTTCCATCTCAGACCATGGCTCTGTTCAGCTCACACTCCCCACTCACTGTGATGAAGATCTAGCGTGGTTCAGACGCTACCATTAAGGCTGTGCTTGGCCAGCAGAAAACAACTCAGCTCTCTGTACATACAGCCCGTGACACATCCGACTGGGCTCTGCCTGCAGCAGAGGCATCCGTCCCTTCCTTCACCAATAACTTTCCTCAGGAAGAACGCAGGCGGATGGGAGCAGGACTGCGATGCTTGCAAAGGAGCCCTGCAATCCAGTGCAAGGTCAGCCACGAGCCGCCCCATGGGCTCGCTGAGCCGCTGGATAAAGCTCTGTTTCTGATCAGGTTGCATTATCCCTAACGAGCTCTGGCAGACACTTCAGCACTCTGCTCTTCCACCGAGACAAACTGGTAAGAGCCACCTTCTAAGGGCAGTGCTTAACTCTTTCCATGTGTGCTTGCTTGCCAACAGGGAAGCCCAGACTCTATTTGGGTCCTAAACAAGGCACCAACATTGCTCACACAGATCATCAGTGCAATGCAGCCAGCTGCTGATGGGGGAATTACCCCACGGACAGTGTGAGCCGTGGTCTGTAGGAGACACTCCTGGGAGTGTGCTCAGCACGTCTGCAGAAACTGTATTTCTGTTCTGCTGTTTGGCCTCTTGATGGCTACAGCACAAAATGCCAAGAATCTCCAACAGCACGAGGTCTGAAAGAGATCCCAGCATGCTTCTAAGAATGCATTTGGAAATGATAAGTAAGTGAACAAAACCCAGTACAGGGACAGACCCACTGCAGGGTGGGAAAGACAAACCTTATGCTGAGAGTCATCTAAAAATGACAAAATCCCAAAGGAACTAAAAAAAAACCCCTCAGAACACCAGGTATACATGTTTACAGGAATTACAAAGGGATCTAGGAGTAACCTTTAAACGGATGGAATCAGGCACAGAACAGATGTGAGTGAAAGTCCCCTGCAGCTGAGGCTCTCCATGCATGATGTGAAGCTGGCAATCCCCAAGGCAGCCCCGAACAGCCAGGCTCATCAGGGAAGCTAATATTGGCTTATTGTTTTCCTTTACTTCTTAAAGAGGAAAAAAACATCCTAACAGCAGCTGTGCTGGAGCTGTGTGTCCCAATTAACCTGCTGCAGGTAGGGTCAATCTGCTCTCCCCTGTATCCCCTTCAGAGGGCACAGAGCGTGTCTGTTCCCATGGCCACTGTCCCCTGGAAAGGAAAGGAAGGAAGAAAGGTGCTGTTCTATTTATGAGATAGTTCTGCTTTATGGCACTGCCCTTCCTGCAGCCTGGCTGAATGGTCTTTCTTTTCTTTTTTTTCTCTCCTTCTTTCTCATTTTTCTGTCGATTGCTCACTGCCAGAGGGTATTATTGGCTTCAAAAGCCTCATTTTCTGGTTCCTGAACTGCTCATGTTCTCCTGGCTCATTGCTGCTGCTTGAGGTCAGATCCGAGTCCCGGAGTCATTAGGCTGTTCTGGGTTTGACCTTGAGAGCTTCTAAAGCTCACCCCATTTCACAAAGAGCACCTTTGAAAAGCTCATTGGATCATTTCAGACACACACTTCTAAAATAACACCCAGTGACCAGAGGTGATGCGATTATTTCAGTGGAAGGTGGAAATAAGCTGGAACCAAACCATTGCCAGGCTTGAGAATGCAGTTGACTGGGAGCATTTCTGAGCAGCACTCAGTTTGGCTTGGTGCAGAGCTGGGGGCTCTGACGGCACCCCTCAGTCCCAGCATGCGTGGAAAACTTGGTTCAGCTCTATAGAAATGCAGCAGTTCCATTCTGGTCTCAGCTCTTGCTATGGATTAACACATCTGGAGCAAGATACAGTTCTGTAATTTGCATGAAAACTATTCTGGTACAGGCGTTTTAGGAAGGACTTCCCTTGGATTAGAAATTCCCAAGCTGTAGCTGTCAGTGAGCAGCCATCCAAAGCACAGAAGAAAAAAATTAAGTGGTGAATCCTGATCTGTGCCTTGCTGTTCAGTTCCACCCTGCACAGCTGTGTAAACGTGGAGAAGAAGGTGAAGGGGTAAAAATGCCAAACAAAACCAATTACTTTCTTAATTTAATACCTTGTTTCATTCTCCTTGTACTGCTCCAGGGAGTTATCTTGTTCTCTACAGAATTGTGCTGGCAAGGTCCCATGAGATTCAAAACTCTGAGGTGATGTGCCAGCACTTCCTGGGCAGGAGCAGTCCAACCAGATCAATGGATATCAGGTTGGATGTTAGGAACATTTTCTTCTCAGAAAGAGAAAACACTGGAATGGGCTGCTCAGGGAGGTGGTGGAGTCACCATCCCTGGAGATGTTCATGAAAAAGATAGATGTGGCACTGAGTGACATGGTTCAGTGGGCATGGTGGGTATGGGTCTTTTCCAAACGGCATGGTTCTATGATTTTATGAATGAGCAGCCTGTGGGCTGAGGTAGGGGATGGGGACTGAGCATGAACCCAGCAGGGCAGGGAGCAGATGCCCAGTCTGGGCAAACTGTTCCAAGGTAGATGGGAGGAGGAGTGCTCCATCCCTCCTTTTTGGAAGGAATAAAATGGACTCAGAAACACTACTGCTGCAACTACGGTTGGCCGAGGATGTGGCTCAGGTTTGTCACTGTTAGCTAATTTCCTCTTATGCTTTGTACCTCTGCATAATGCTTTCTCTGGATGGACTCATCCTGTGACACTGCAGACGTGCCAGGCAGGCTCCTGGCTGGAAGCTGCTACAGGGAGCCCAGGCAGGTCAGGCTCTGCTCCCACAGAAGACACAGGTACCATACACACTCTGTGCAGCCAGACTTCACCATCTCCCTTCCCAGGATTATGAGTGTCTGCTCAAAAGACACTGAATCATCAAAGCAATGAGAGGAGCTGCTCACCCGGGGAAGCCACCTCTGTGCCCTCCCACTCTGCTCTTACCACCAGATCATGAAAGGGAGGCTTTAAAACTTTCAATTCAGCCTTAGGGGCAAGTTGGCTGCCAACGCAGATAGAATTGGAGCATTCTGGCTGAAAACCTGCTCTTGAAAGCACGAAGAGCAACTCAGGCTGCATTAGACCTTCATGTAAGACATGATGCTATTGGAAACCAAATAAAAAAAAATCACAAACACTTGGTAAGCAGCAGCAGCCTGGCTATACTGGGGGCTGTGTGGGAAGGAAAGGAAAGGCTCCTATTTAAAGATGCCTTAATCAAATCCCATCCCATCTACACTTCTAGGTTTTGCTCCAAAATCCAGTTAAACCACTAAACTAACACAGACGGTAGTTAGCAGTGAAGACAATGAACCAGAAAACACACGCTCGTGGGTTATTTTACTGCTCTGCTGGGAAGCACCGAAATCCTGACAGTTTACCTCTCAAACCCCTTAAATAAAACAGGTCTTGAACACTGCCAAATTATTATCAACAAGAAGAGTGTCATGCCTGCAGGAGGGCTGCACCAGGAGGGTTTTGCTGGGCGCCGAGCTGGGGGCATGGTACAGGGCCCCCACACAGCGCCACTGCACTGAAAAATCATTTGTGCAGACTTGGATGCCCTGAGGAATCCAGGTCAGGCCCTGTGTTTCTCCAAAGTCACTGCTCACAGAGAGCACCCTCAGCCCATTTCCCCATGTGAAGATGGTGCAAAATGCAGAAGAAATGTGAAATACTCAAAGAGAAATCACAGATTACTGCTAGAAGAGAATCTGTTGAAGAAAAAAAAATAATCAGCAGTTCTCTGTGTTTGCAGCACATTGTCTGCTGGTTCAAAATCAAGCTCTGGCTGATGTTATTTTGGGGGATTTAAACCAGACTCTTGCTGTTACCGTCTCACTGTTCTTGGCTTTGTTGCTGTTTCTCTTTTTTATTATTCTGAAGAAAAGAAGTCAATTAGAGTGTTCTTTTTTTTTTGGCAGTGGAATGGCTGTGTGAGCACCGCGTGGACAGTCTCCAGGTGGCACAGTGGCTCAGTGCATGGGCTGCTTCCCACTGCTCCGAGTCAGGTGCAATGTCACGGGGATTTCCCTCCTGCAGCACAGGGCTTTACGGGCTCTCAAGGTATATCCCCGTGCTAAGCACCTGCATGGAGCTCCAGCCATGCGGCCAGGAGGTGGCCCCAGGCAGAGGGGAAGGTGTGCGAGAGACTGTGTGCACGTCCCAGCCATCCCCTCACGGCTGTCCATCCTTCATGAAACCTATAACTCTCCCTCCAAAGCAGACCCTGTGTTACACTGCATGTCTGTGTGTACATGCACAGAGCTGATGAGCTTTCCCCTTGCCTCCATCTGCACAGGAACACCTGCCTTTGCTTGCTGCAAAATATCCCCACAGCAGATGTGACTGTCCAGGCTATGAACCAACCTGGCTCCAACATGCCTACAGCATCACGTGATGAGAGCCTGACATCGTGCACATCCCCTCCCTCGCAGTCTCTCATTCCAGCACCAATTAGCTGCCTGCTGGCACAACGCAGACTGCAGTCTTACAGGCACCTGCTTCTTAGCGCACTTTAACTGCCCCATAAAGGCCCTGCACCCAACAGGTATCAGATAATTTACGAGCCAACTTTCAATGCCTACATTTAAAAAGGTGACCCTAGTTTGAGAAAAGATCTTTTTGGGGCCAAGCTGTAATTTGGAAATGTTTAAACATGGATTTAAGCAACCCTGTTAAATAATGTGCTGCTGGGCAAGAGCTTTGGGTTAAATTATACCCCCAGGAAAATCACAGCGAGTGAAGGCAGCTGCTGGAAGTTGACAGGGCTTTCATTATGGCAGCCACGGTGGGCGATCTGGCAATAGAGGAATCAGTTGGAATATCTCTGCTGGGAGGGCAGTGGTGAACCCCATGTGCTGATGCATGTCCTGCTGTGAGTTGTGCTGCTGGGGCTGTGTGTTTTTGAGGGAAACAGCTTCAGAGGAGCCAGCAGCTTCAGAGGATCCTTCTCCTGGTTCAAGCTCCTCCAGAAAATAAACACAGAAACTGCTCTGCTCAGTGTTTCTTGACACAGAGCCACGCTCTGCTGTGTTGCTTTGTGACAGCGGGACTGCAAAATGTGCACTCCTCATGCTGCTCTGCTCTGACACCCCTGGTTTGTGACTTAAAGGCAGCGCATTCATTCCCCACCTTGGCCCTTTCTCACTCCCTCAGAGTATAAAACCACTGAGCTCCACTGCTAATGGCCCAAACAAATGGTTTAATCGCAGTGATGTAAAAGGAGTGTGGAGCATGCAGGATGGAAAAAATGCTGGATAGACAGCAAGCCTAATGAGGTAATGTATAAAGCCAAGCGTTTTTTAACAGACAGAACATGGCAGAGCTGACATGTATATTGAAAGGGACATAAAAACGTAGACAAAACAATAGCCGTGGTTGGCCACAGCTCAGTTTACGCAGTGGAAACATTTTTTCCTCTGAAGGCAAAAGGGAGAAGTGCAGAAGACTCATTGAAAGCTCCATTATTGGTAGTGCAGACCCAGCATGGCCACAGGAGATGCAGAACGCCAGTGCACAGGCACCCTGAGCTCCGAGGCTGTGCCAGCACTGGTGTGATGAGTTTGCCAGGGCTCTGCTGGCATGGCAAGCATCCGTCCCTGCAAGGAGAGGGGACTGAGGGGATCAGTGCCCAATGACACCGTGGGTTGGGTAAAGGGCAAACTGGGTTTCTACCTGCCTGCTCTTACTGGAGAAACCAGTTGGAAATTCCTGACAGTGCACCCAAAGAGCTACCTGCTTCGAACTGCCATAGCAGCCAATCTGCAAGAGCCATTCAGTTTGAAAGCATTTTTCTCATTCTGGAGTAGCTGTGAAAATTAAAACCAGTAATTCCAGCTGATTGCATATAGCATACGCTCAATTAGCAATTACTGGTGAAACTTTCCTGTGGCTGCTGTAGAACTTGGACTTTATATAATCCAAGTAATAACATCAGCCACAACCAGACAACTTGCTCTGACTGCACTGCCGCTGTGCCCTGAAAGGATTTACACAGTTCAGTGCTTTGCAGTAGCTTAGCCAGCACTAAAAACATAAGAATTTAGTTATTAATGTCATTTTGCATTGACATAGTGTGCGGGATCAATCTATCATGCTAAATCTACAAGCTCCAAACTGTATACATAAAGTATACCGGGGGATTTGGTAAGATTAAGAATAGCTCCTAAGTGTCTGCATGTGTGTATAACCACTGATGGCTTTATCTATGAATTACTTACTGCTGTGAAGGAAAGGCAAAGATACGGAAACCTGCTTGGCCTGCTTGGGAGCAGCTGTATGGGACCTGTTCATTGCTGAGCTCTGCCTCCCTGGTTTGGGGCAATGTAGCCCTAAAACATCATGCTGAGCCCAGCTGGAGCTCTTTCTGCTCACATTTCTGCTGTGAGCCTCCTCTTCTGCTCCTATGGGACACTGCTGATGAATCAGCCATTCCCAGGTGAACACAGCCCTGCTTGAGATGTGGTGAATCCCATAATCCCCCCAGGATTCAGTCATCAACTCCCACAGCCCCAGCCAGAGATATTCACCATGGCTCGAGGATCAGCAGCAAGGCAAAAAGGAAGGGACACTCCACAGGACAGTGAGCACACGATCAGCAGCGTTAGTGACAGCAAAGCTGGATGCACTCTGTGTTCTGAAGTCTGTGTCTTTGCAGAGTACCTGGGCCAGTACTACCTTCCCCAAACACCCATAGCGTGTGTAACCACGCCATTTATAAAAAGCATCCTCTGAAAAGATTTTCCTACAGGGTAAAGGCCCATTATGAGGACTTCCTGGCTTACGTGGCTGTATATAGCAGTGGTAATCCTATTATGCTTATCCTAAACCGTCCTCCACCGAACAGTGAAATGAACTTTACAGAACACTAGAAGCTTAATTAAGCCTCCAAACCTGCTGCGAGAAGCACAGTTCTGCCTCCGTAACCACACGGTTATCGCAGCAAACACAGGCAGCACACCTGCACCATACACACACCCGGCACTGCGTTCCTGCCTCTACTCAGCTTGTTCTTGGGAAATTCAAGGCAAGTCCTTTGTAGGAAGTGTTGTCCCATTAATTCTTTATCACCGCGAGCACAAATCCCTGCACACATACATGTGGCAATAACTCTGCTCTGGTAAATAGCTGTGCTGAGGCTGAAGAGCACTCGCTCACGCACTTCTGTATTTTCATTGCTCAGCTGTGCTTCCCTGTGGCGAGGATAAATAAAAGTGGAAGCGATCAGCCTGGCCGTTGTGGGGGGCCTGTGCAAAGCTTTAAAGAAGCAATATTACAGCAAATGCAAGTAATAATGAGCTGGGTTGCAGTAGCCCCAGTACCTCTGTGCTGTGCATCAGTGCAAAGCTTCTGAGCTCCCACGCAGATCTAAGAACTGACCAGCAGTGTCCAACTGTGTGACAGGTGGGGGGGCAGATTTGGGTGCCCTGGCCACTTCATTTCAGCTGCATGCTCCTAGATGCCCACATTCATATTTTGCATTTATCACTTCTTCACACAATTCATGCTTGATAGTCTTTGAATCTTTCCAAAGAAAACCAAGGTCCTGCGCAAAGCCAAAGGCAAGTGCAAGAGCATACACACAGCAGCCAGGGATGATTATCCTACAACCAGAAAGGAGTCTTTCTGGTGCTAATAATATCACAAATAGTGCTCTAAAACCCTGAGGACATCACAGTGTCAGTGCCAGCCATTGTGCATCCAGCAAGGCTGAACCCCTAACCCTCACTGTACGCAGATTCCTGGGACCTTTCCCCTTTGTTTTCCCTGTGCAGGGCACCTTGGAGGCTTAGCTGTAGAAATTAATATCTTCAGACACTTGCTTTTTGGTGTAACAGACTGAGACAGGCTAAATATTTTGTGTTCTTGTCTTGCCTGGTTGGTAACCCAGATACTATTAGTGAAGCACAACTGGGTCATGAGAATTAATATTAGCATCTGCGTTAGACGCTTTATTTACATCACTGTAGCTGTCAAAAGTTGTAGGTAGCTTAAAAGGAATCTGGTTGATTTATGTTGACACCAGCAGGAAAATAGCTGTGTCCATGGGGCTGGGGCTCAGGACAAGGGACAAGAGCATGGGCTGTGCCAGAGCTCTGCCGTGGCTGGGGCTGGACTGGAAGCATCAGGTAGAAGAGGTTCATTCTTAAAGCTCCAATCATTGTTTCGGCAAAATTAAGGAATTAATTAAATCTTCAGCTCAGTGATTATAGAAACCTCAGCCATGGGAAGGAGTGCCTCCTTCCATAGGTCCCTGTGTCAGTGTCCGGGGACATCCTGCTTGGAGCAGATGGTGATGGGCTGTGGTGCTGGGATGAGTGTGGTCCAACAGCCAGAGCTGGGCATCTCTGTATCCAAAACATTGAGAGGCTGTTGAAGGAAGTGGCTGGGAAGTATTGTCCTGGTGTCAGGAGAGGGGTCTGCAGGATGGAAGGAGCTGGGGTGTTGCCACTGCAGTGCAACGCTGCAGTGAGCACCTTCTGCATCCCCATAGCCATCATGTGTCTATCATTTCACTGCATGCATAGAGATATCACCCTCTGTTCCAGCAGTTTGCACCAGAGAAATGTTTGCCTGCTGAAGAGTTCAATTATCAGGAAAGTAACCAATGCAGAAATGATATCCTCCACAGTGGGCACGGGAAAACACTAAAATCCTCTTATGTCCTTCTCACACTTGTTATAGGGACAAAAACTTAAGCAGTCGTATTACAACAAAGGCAATGCCTGTTTTCGAAGCAAGCAAAGACAGACCTCCAGGAATTGGGTGGTTCTGGAGTGAGAAGTATTGTTCTCTCTTGGATTTCAGTACCAACGGCTGTTGAGCTTCACTGCCTTCGGGAAACACAAGTTGTCATCTGAAAACTTCATCAGCACACAAAGATTGCAACTGTAAATGTGCATATTAAGCAAAACTAGGACTTGATGATCTCTTGAGGTCCTATCCAGCCACTACAATTCTGCTATTGTGTGAAATTTGTCTCAGAAAATGCAAAACTCTCCCTAGGACTGAGTGTGGCTGCTCCCCAGACCTGCAGCAAGTTGCATTTTTATTTGTTTTCAAGGAGATGCAGGAATTTCTGTGAAATTTCCAATTTTCACTTGAATTAGCATCCCTCCCATCAGCCCCAGTGCCAGAGTGGCACTGCACTGGGACAGACCTGCTGGTGTTCTCCAGAGCACTGCACTGGTCACTCCTGCAGCCTCCCCATGAATGCCCACTGCCACAGCCATCCTGTGTCTCCTTTCTGCTTCACACACAGGAAAAAGCAAAGCTTTTTTATCCTTAATCAGCTCCTGGCTCCGTAGGTGTTCCCCCATCAGTCATTTCCAGCAGTAATCACAGTGTTAGCCTCTTCTTGCCTTGCACTAAATCTAGACAATTCCCTACCAGCCCTGTGTCAGTGTTGCTCTTTGATCTCCAAGGGAAGCCTGAAATAATTATGAAATGGTGCTTTCTTTGCTGGCAGCTTTAAGAACCCTGCGACCGGCTCTTTGGACGCCGTCCTGCCAGCTGTCACTCATACGTTGTAGAGGCAAATCGGTAAATATTACCTCACCTTGTCTAAAAATCCCACAGAGGACTTTTTAGCAGATGATTTGTTGGTGTTGGCTGCACGGCCCTTTCCAGCAAAGCCCTCAGAGCTGGCTCCTTAATAGATGACTGCAAACACAGCTCCTGAGTTACTGACTTTGTCTCTCCCAGCAGCACCTGGCAGCCATCGCCGCAGTAATGGAGAGAGCAGTGGTTCTGGGGTGAGCACAGTTCTCCCAGCACTAAAACTCCCAAGAGTGCAATGTAAATAAATCTGCAAGACTTGGGACTCCTGATTTGGAGAATGAGTTTGGTCTGCTCCATTGTTCCCTGCATCACTGTTAGGGGGCTCAGAGTGGCACTCCTCATCCTGAGATCCTTGAGAAGAAAAGTGCAAGGAGAACAGAAATTGTAGGAAGAACTGGTGGGAAAAAAAGTCAGCCCTGGCTGGTCATTTCTGACTGAAAGCTCTGTGTATCTGCTGGCTTTAGTTTTGCTAACTGTACTTTTTAATTTTGGCAAGGACACACAGAGCCCAGGAGAGGAATGCTCTGTGTATATAATTATAAATCAAAATATAATATAATAAGTAAAATGAGCACTGAAAACCACCACTCACTAACTGCATATGCCATCCACCTAATAGTTCCAGGCCATGAGTCACCACTTGAATTAAAGAGGTGCAGCGGATCGGCTGAGGGCCAGCTCCACAGGGGTAGCAAAGGCTCTAAAACCTGTCCTTGTTTGTGTCTCGTGGTGAAGCCAACAGCTCTCAGACTTGGCTCCAGAGAGCCTGGACTCGGTGGTGTCATACCTGGCTGCCCTGTCGTGCCAGGCTGTGCATTCCTGTTTCCTGTGTTACACGAGCAAAGAGCTAAACAGTTAAGAAGTGGGATTGTGGAACTGACCAGGCATCAGCTGAAATGAGCAAAAGAAATCCTGGCCTGGGGCAGAACTGAACATCTCTACACAGTGCATCTGGGAGCTTTCAGGAAATAGACTCTTACACCAGGGCAGGAAAAAGGAAAGAGGAGGGGCTGACACATGTCTGGGTTTTGGAAATGTCTGCTGAGTGCACTAGCAAATGGAAATGTAAAAGTCAAAGGAGGAAGGAGCAGAGGAGAGAGGTTTGCACTGCTAGCCTTAGCGCCCTGGTAACAAGCAGGAGTGTGTGAAAGTGCTTTCCACATGCACATCAGCACAGACCTCTGTGACCTGTACGTCTTCAGTGCTTGTGCAACAGGAACTTACAGAAAGCAGCACTGCAAAATAATTCGGTGTAAGATGTCAGGGTCCCATAATCATAACTCATGGTGACTTCATAGCAGCTCTGAGCCAGACAGTTTCTCTGCTGCTGGCAAGGCCATGTGTCCTTGCCTTTGGATTGCTTCACTCCCCACTGGAATTCAGCCACCTCCACACTGGGATACACTGGAATTTCAATCCTGTAAGTGAGAGAACCAGCGCTGACCTCAGGGCCTTCCCTGGGAGCTGGGAGAGCAGCATCCTTTTGCTGAGCATCCAGACACTCATGTATTCACAGCGAGCTGTTAATTTTTGAGAAATGAGCTGGGCTTCAGCTATTATTACTTAAATGGAGTGGATGGCAGAAGGTAGGCGCCTGAAACCTTAATAAAATACCCAGCCAAAAGGCGTGAATATTTCATTCCTCTCGTAGAGCAGCCATGCTCAGTAACAAAGGCACTGGTGGCACATGTAGTCTCTTATTGCTTGGATTGGCCGGAAATGGAAAAGAAAGCCATCTTCTGACTTCTTTTTTTTTCTTTTTTTTCATAGGATTCCAGAAAAGCTCTGGGTCTTTTGGAAACATTAGCAATAACCTGAGAAGGCTTAAAGTATTTCCTTCCCAGTGACTTTTGTTCCTAAAGTGCTTTACATTTCTTATATTTGGTAACGGCAATAATAACCACTAAACCCCATCAATCTGAGAGTGAGACTCCTCATCACCTTGCGTGTGGTTTAACTGAAGCAGATTTGTTTACGGTGTATTAAGGGCACTGGGAGGTTGGAACATTTTTGCCAGCTGCTCCCTGTGATATTTTGGCAGCTCTCAGGATGTCGTTGTCATTCCCAGTGTAGCTCGAGATGGCTCTCAGAAGGCCAAGGAAAGGCAGCCAGGCACGTCTGCACCTCCTCTGGGGTTTAGCACGCCTTACACGCTCCATTGTGTCTACTGCAGGGAAATCCCCCATTTGCAGTGCCTTGGAGCACAAAAAGGTCTCCAGGTCAAGAAGCTCTTCTTATTGAAAGCAAGCTGCAAGGCTGAGGAGCAATAATTTGTTATCTGTTTTTTTTTTTTCTTTTTTCTTTTAATTTCAATTTTAACATTTAGTCGTTCTAAATTTTCTCACTGGAAGCTTTTGAACTTCCAAGAAATGGTATTAACCATGATGCTGGAAATATGCTGGGCTGAACCTGCACGTGGACACTTTTGGGCTGTCTCACAGCACGCCTGCTTCATGTTAAACCCCGTACCTAAGATCTCTGTTTTCTTTTGCAGGACATTAATTTCTAAGCCTGACTGTGGCTCCTTCATCTGATGGACCTCTATGGTTCTCCTAAGACCTCAGTGATATCCAGGATGCAATTTGGCTGCTTCCTTTCTTGCACGTTGAATTCACTTCTGATTTGCTTCTGCAAAAACAGTGCCAAAGCGTCTTTATGGTTTGATAATATGTTATATTCTGTAGGATTCTTTTTCCTCAATTGATAGTGCCTTTTAGAAACATTACACATTTATCTGCAAACTCTGGCAATATACCATGTATATATACCATGTATATATACCATGTATATATAGTCCTGTGAAAAGCCTCATCCAGTTAATGCACCAAGGAGTTAAAACTGGCTAAGATACTGATGATGATCATTTTGATGCATTATCTGTTCTTGGCACTTCAGCACCTGATTACAGGCAACAGGACCCTTGGCAAAGCCTATGGAGAACCAGAGCTATCCCCAGCATTGAGCGGGCAGCTGGAATTGCAGAAGACTGAAAGACTTGAGTGCGTCCACAGACTGAATTTATCTTGGGGGCAATTTAAGTTGATGAAACAATCAGTTCCACCACTTTAAAGAACAAGCTTTTAAAACCCCGTCACTATTAAAGGTTAAAAAAAAAAAGCTGCAGTCTCTCAGGTAGCTCTTACCAAAGCAAAACAGAGTGCAAATCAGTATAAATTGGTGCCTCAACACAACTGTGTAATTTGCATTTAGACTACTAAGAGTCAAATGCAAATCTCACTTTGCCAGACGCGTTGCTACATTCAGACTGACTGGTTCAGCATGTACGAGAATACTGCTGAGTCAGAAAGGAAGAAGTAGAATAGGTGGGAGATGAGAAGGGGAATAGGGAGGGACACATGTGGATGATGGAGTGCCCAAGGGAGAGCAAGTCATGGTGAAGAGGAAAAACAGCTTTTGCTGCTAAAACACAGGAATGAGAATTGGGCAGTCTGGGTCCTCTTCCCAGTCATGGCATTTTAGATCTGTTCTGTGACCTTGGGTAAATAATTTATTCTCTCTGTGGACAGTTTCTCCATTTGTAAAATAAGGTTAATACCCATTGCCATAACAGGATAGTTTTCTCGACTTGGAAAAAGGAATGAGTCAGGTTAGACTTTGGCACACAGCAGTCTGTGACATGCTGAGAGATGCTACAGAAGTGAATAGTGAAGGGAATGACTGCTCCTTTCAGCTGGGAGCAGCGGGGCCTGGAGGGCTGCGCCCACCAGAGCAAGAGGAGACACTCCAGGTCACACTGCAGTGCATCTGGACCAAGCTCCCCTATGTATTTTGCATTTTTCTTTAGCAGATGAGCAATATAAAGTGAAGCAAAGCGAGCCCTGACAGCTTCAGAAGCACCACGAGAGGAGCAGATATTTCTTGTGCTGTTCTGCAGCTTCCTCTGTGACTAGCTGTGTTTCCACTCTTTATCTTGAAATTCATGCTGCTCTTTTGGAAGGCAAGGAGCAATGCTATACTGTACTTCTTGAGTTTATTCAACCAGATGTAGTACATGGTAGATGTATTCACCTTGGAAGCTTACTAGTTGGCCAGGGGCCACGTGAACACCAAATACAGCACCTTGGTCTGTCCACATTCTCAATGCCCTTTCTACTGGTTGCTATTCCCACTGTACAAGACTCCTCTCCAGCCTGAGCAACACATGTCCTTACAGAACTTTGTTGTCTGTGTTTCAGAGCCACGTAAGCCAACAGGAGAACAACCATTTGTGCTGCATTCCAACCCAGACTATCTGCTCATGTCAGTAACGTGCAAATCACACTGCCAGATGTAGAATATTCGTATGAATTTCAGTGTCTTGATCAGCATCGCAGTTGATGAAGCTCACGGTATCGTCTGATCAACTCACCAAATTTCTGTTGAATTCTCAACTTTTGTACTAACACACATGAGAACAGAATTTGTCTCCACATTACAAGAATCCCTTTTATGACAAGCTATAAATGCACATAGTCTGTGTAACTTCGTATTTGCCTCTTGTAAAGTACAGAGTCTCTTTCATGGTAAGTCCCAGCAGAACACCAACTACAAATTACTTGTACCACTTACCCTACTATTTCTTAGTGGTTTTAAAACATGGTGCCCAACTCATTCATTCTGTATTACTGCTGGCCTGACTCCCTGTGAAACAGTTTGCTTTAATTTCAGCGCACAATCAAAAGAAAATTCAAGAACTTAAAGTCTGCCATGACCATTAGGTGCCTGCTCTGCCCCACCACAGCAACAGGAATCGCACACATGGAGCTGAGCTGATGTGACCCAGCTTGGGTGGTACAGCGCAGTGATGCTCCCTTCTCTGTTCACTGAGATGATAAAAGAACTGCTCTGTTCCCTGCAGGGTGTAGTTTTATGCACTGCGAAGGTGAACAATAAACCAGCTTGGACAGCAGATCGCATCTCCTGGCCATATAACAACGAACGGCATCCATATATTTTTAGTGAATTGCTTAGATTTCTCTATCCTTCAGAAAAGAGAAGCTATGCGCACATATAAGGCAGCTCACATTTTAGGAGTTTCCTATTATAGATGTCATTCCCAATGGTTAATAACTCATCCAAGCATGACTTGAGTAGCCCACATCATCAATATTAAATGTGACATTTACTATCAAGAACAAAGTTTTGGGGCTGCTGCCAGCCCCACTCACTAAGCTGTAAATATTTTGATCATCAAAGAAGAGGAAGAAGGAAGGAGCATATCAGCCTATGCTTACACCCAATAGAAATGGGGAGGAACTGGATGTTTGCACAGGGCCCCAAGGGCTCAGTGACTGCAGGAGCACCATTGGGTGGGTGAAGTCAAGGCAGGTAACAGTGTTCCTGCGGCCTTATGGAGACCGGAATTCTGCTAAGTGTGAAAATGGGTGCAGGGGAGTGGTGCAGGAATCCCTCCTGGCCTCAAAGCCCCCACATACCAACAGGCACCTTGAATGGGATCACATCACCTTCCCTCTTGCAGAACGGCCAGTTAGGCAAGGAATGCATGCGATAATTTGACCCTTTTGACCTCTACAGGTATGATTTGCTCATGGCTGTGTTCAGCCTGGAGCTGCAGCTGTTTGGGACGTCTGACCATTAACTAAATCACACACATTCTTTTATGTCTGTAAGCATTTTGGTGCCTCCATGTTTACTATGCAATGCTGTTGCTATAGCTACTTTACAGTTGGGTCTGTTTGTTGCAGCACTGCTAAACATTACACAAAAGTACAAAACCAAGAAACTGCAGTTCTCTAAAATGTGCTATCACTGTTGTTATACTGACACAGAGCAGTGAGAGTGCAGAGCTCAAGAGAAGAAAGGCCTTTGGCATTGTCTGGGCTGAGTGTAACCACTGTAAATACATTTCTCTTCCACAGAGCAGTAAATGGGCATGGGAAGCTTTCGTACCAAGAGGGGACTTAAATCACAGGTGCATAAAAAGCACAAGAGCACTGCATACTGTCCCTTGCTTTTTCACTCTTGCATATATGTGTATATATGTAACACTAGTTTTTTTAGGTCAGGGCAGTGCTGTGTTTTGTCTGCTGCCTGTCCATCTCCTGAAGTGGAGGTGGAGTGAAGCTTTGCTCCAGCTGGGAGGTGGGGGTGCACTGGGAGGTAGGGGTGCACTGGGAGGTGGGGGTGCACTGAGCAGCACTGCTGAGTAATGAATCTTTCAGCTCAGCAAATGAGCTGAGAAACCCAAAATATTTGGATGTGACCAAAAAAAAACCTTTGCTTTGTGCTAGGTTACCAAAATCAAGCACTATTTCCAAAAAGAGAGGGAACCACTTCATTTAGAAAATATCAGAACAGACCACTCCTTTTCACAACTGTCCAAATAAATGCATAGGCATCCCTGAAGGATGAATAGAATCATAGAATCACAAGGTTGGAAAGGATCTACAAGATCATCTAGTCCAACCTTCTTCCTATTACCGTTACTACCACAAGCCACTAAACCAGATCTCGTAGCTCCTCATCCAGATGCCTCTTGAACACCACCTGGGCAGCCATTCCAGTGCCTGACCACTCTCTGAGAGAAAAAGTTTTTTCTTATGTCTAATCTAAACCTCTTCTGGTACAACTTGTGGCCACATCTCACTTTGCAACCTGAACAGCTCCCCATGGCTGCCAGCTGTGCAGTGTCCCCTCTCCTTCTGAACCCGGGAGACACATGGTTTGCCAAAAAAATGTCATTCAGCTATAGCACAGAATCAGAGAATCATTAAGGTCGGAAAGACTACTAAGATCATCTAGCCCAGCCATCACCCCACCAAGTAAGGAAACAGCAGTAAGGAAACACCAAAGAGCTGTCAGTGAACTGTTGCTTTGATTTTTTTTTTTGTTTCAGAGTCCATTAAATTGAGGGGGAGGATTTCTGGAGAAGCACCAAGCGTGTTTTCATGAAGATGACCTTCTAATTAGACATGACAAATAAGTACAGAAGGTCTCATTGTTATGGAGTGGCGCAGTATAATAAAGACTGCAAATACCAAATAGCTTCATTACGCCCATTATCATCTTCTATCATTGTTTAATTGCGCGTATCAATTTTTAATAAAGAAACTTCATGTGCTTGTGAATTAGATCACACTGAGAGGGGCTTTTGTTGATTGCAGACACATCACCAGGCCAGCTGGGTCAGCTGGCTGCAAAGCAAGGTGGAGCAGAATGAACCATCTTTGTTATTCTGGGCTGTGTGATGAACAGAAACACTTGTTGAACTTTACTCAGTGTCACTTAATGCTATTAGCATCCTGGACGAGAGTGATTTTACTCCTCCTCCAAATAATGACGAATGGTGCAGCTGGACAGAGCTGAGCCATTCACTCCAGTGGTAATTGCTGCACAATGATATTAAAGAAGCATTCACCAAAATCTTCCCTGGTTAATGATGTTTAGCTCATTATTAAATGCAGCTCATTACTATTGGAAAGAAGGCCATTTAGCAGCCATCAGCTTTGTAATACCACTGAGTGTCTTACAGTGACCAGGCAGCAGGGGGGATGGCATGTTTTAAAAACATATTTTCACTTCAGAATAAAAATGGGAATTTGTCTGGCAGTGTTTTGAAAAAAAATAATGTCAGATACCATTTGAGTCTCACTTCCCTCTGCAACTCTGGGAATGGGCATCTCCTTCATGTGAGATGAAACTGCACTCCATGAAAACTGAGAGCTTGTCTTGTGCCCTCCTGCTCCCTGTTGGGCACACTGCAGTGCTGCTCCTTGTCCATCCCCAGCTTCAGAGCTGACCTGCGGGGTCCTTGCCCAGCGCAGAACCGCAGGACCAGGGCTCCCTCCATGGGAGCTGCTTATACAAGGAGTGGCTTACACAAGGAGCGTCCGTGCAGCTGCAGGAAGCTCAAGTAACTCCGGGCTGAAGGTGAGGCCAGATGGTGCTCCACTTTCGAAGCTCATTAGGAGAAGGTGTTTTGTGACTCATGTCTAATTCCACACTAATGTTCCTCCCTGTGGCTGGAGTTCCCCTACAGACCCTCCTTTGTTGATGGCCACAAAGTTGCTCCCAAAGCAGATTATTTCAGGTAAAGAAAGGAGAAGGTGTGAAAATGAAGAGAGTATGAGGGTGTGTGTATGAGAAGCAGGGAATGAGAGCTGATGGGGATCTCATGGTGTGGGTGAACCTGCAGCCCTGAGCCAAAGCAATGCTGACTGGACATCTCCACAAGTCCTGAACCCGGAGCATCAACCAAACAGTTTAAGAAACCCAATATTACAGTGCCCATGTAGTTCTGTTGGCCATCCCGCTGCCACAGAACATCACCATTTGTTCTGCAGTAGAATGAAGCAGGGACTGAGACAGAGGAGACACAAACCTCCTCCAGGGGCTCTCTGAGGCTGGGGAAATCTGACTATTTTTATGACTTGCTAATGGTACCACCTTCCCCCTTCCACGACTCATCTCCAGACAGGTTCAAGCAGAGCACAGCATGCATTTGGTAGCTGCTGTGTAGCACAAACAGCAGCTGCCCCACCGCTGCAGTGTGGGGCTGGCTTGCCATCTGTTTGCAGCAGAGCTATCCTGATGTTGCACACACACTGCTTGATTAACCAGCAGATAATTCTCCAGAAAGAACAGAGTTGTGCTGTAGTGTTGATGGGTATATCCACAAAGCTAGGGTATAATGGCAGCCCCACACCCATACTGTGCTGTAGATAAATGCAGCGCCCACCCTGGGGAGGTGCGGGCAGATCCCCCTCAGCTCACCCATAGCCCCAGTGTGTTCTGCTCCATGTGGAACTCAGACCTCCTCAACCACGGTTACCGAGAGCAGAGGGAAGTACTAACTCACATCTTTTGAGCTAAAAATGGTATGGGGTAATGTCAGGTTATAAAACAGACCACTCATTTGCCCTGGTTTAATTAAGATAATGAGAAGTGTAGGATGATGAGATATAGTTCTAGACAGTGGGAAAAAAGGGAAAAAAAAAGGATGAAGAGCAATTACATTTGGAACAAAGAGAAGTCTGTGGAGTTAGGGGCTGGGGAACAGGCTGTGACCAAGGTGATGTCTACAAGAGATTTATGGGTACCCAAAATAGACCCGGGCAGGGCTGGGTGCTTGGATTAATTCAGTAAAGCAGAGAGCTTTTTAGTTTAAACAAAGTCAGCCCTTTTCTGAGCCTCATTTTTGTCCCATTCAGGAGCCCACCATAATATGGTTTCAATGAACACGTTGCCTGGGTACTGAGCATGCTACTGATGTTCCCTATAACAATGATAGGAACAGGAACACCAGCACAACAGTGCACCAAAAGCAGTGTGCCTGTATTTACCATTTCATAGCAAATACCGTTTACTTTTCCTATACCTGCTGCTTTGAAAAAGAGACCCCTAAACCACACACAGCATTTCCCTGACCCTGCAGCATCCCTTTGAGGACAGCTGGAAAATGTATTTGAGGAAATCTGAATCATATGCTGCAAAAGGGAAGAGGGGAAACTCCAAATGGGTCTGTATGTGCAGGCTACATAATTCGCCAGCACCATAATTAATTCAGATCACTTAGTTCTACAAGCAGTCCTTCAGCAGTGTAATCAAGCTTATCAGTGATCAAATTGGGTCTGACTCCAGCATTAGAAGAGCAACCAGAGAGAGAATAAGTAACTATGAGAGCAAAGGGGAGAGTTTAGAGTAGAGGCAGTTGGTCAATATTTGGGTGACGTGAGACTCATTATATACCTCCTTAATAAGCATGCATTTTATTTCTGTTCTGCTGTGTCTAATTCACTTCTCTGATGTTGTATTATATTGCATTTCTATGCAGTTTTTATAGGTTGAGTCCCAAGAGCCATAATTTATTGACATTAATTCATAAATCTTTAAAAGGGCAAGAGAGACTGACTTAATCAGAACGAATCATTTCCCCTTTGTTTGGACTTGTTTAAAATCACTTGTGTTCTACTTGATACAATTTAAGTGACTAATTATGACTTGATTTTCTCTCCTCCCAATCCTTTTGATTCATAATCATTGCTTTCAGCTAACGAATTTCCCATTCTCAAAGTGCCATTAAAGACTTGGTCTTCTCAATGAATACTCTTATTTATGCAAGTATCCCATCGACTTCGGAGAGTGTCAGTGATTAATTCACAAATAATTTAAATGATAAATGTTGCTTCCCCCTCCCCTTGCAAACTGCCTGTGGGCGAATCAGAAATTTCTCAATTATTCATTATTTAGAACAACTTGCGAATTTTTCTCAGTAAATAATATTTGGCCTAAAAATTAACTAGCTATAACCAAGGCGAAATCCATTGGTACTCTGTTGGTCTTCAGGAGCCATGTGGCCTCATTTCAGCCCACAGACAGAAGGATTTCAATAGCCAGCCACCACTGAGGTGATGGAGGATCTCACTTTTTGACATACGAAATGATAGTTAATTCTGGCTTATCTTTAATTATTTATCTGCAAGCCCACTTCGAAGTATTTTAGGCAAGACATATAAGAACAAAGTATTGTTATTCCTTCACATGCCCTGCTTTTCCCCAGGATGGTGCTCCTTGCTCTGGGGCTCAGCGCTGTACTCAGAAGCAGTATTTCAATTTCTGCTCACCAGACTTGGAATAGGGACCTGCACTTTAGGAAAAGCCACAAGCACCAATATGAGAAGGATGAATTGATTTCACAGAGCCAGTGTCACCACTCTGTTCCTTCACCGCTTCTTGCTGTGATGCCCAGGGCACTGCACACGTATGGTGTCGGGCATATGGAGACTCCCAGTGACACTCATTTCATGGCAGCATCTGGGGACTTTGAATTTTGGTAAATTGAAGACTTTATTCAAAGCAGGCTGCTGTGAGCATCTGCAGGGCCAACTTAAGTGGAGTGCGTGATCTGCAGAGAGAAGCTTTTTATTTGTCGGGAGATTGGATCATTATCTGACAATGAATTCCAGACAGCCACTTACTCTCCTCTTTCTGTGGAGGGTTTTTCCATTCTTCGGACTCAATATTGTATGTAAACAGAATTGATTAAGCTCCTGAGAAGACGCTCTTGCAGCAAGGAGATCACCAAAGCATTGCAGAGTGAGGTTTTCAAGGCACATGAATCTATCCTCAAGTAAAGGCCCTTTTCATGGAAAATCCTTCACGTGTGAAGTGCTCTGGTGGCTAATAGGAGCCTATCTGATTTGACTGAAATGACTCTCTACCTCCTCTTTCTGACCTGTGGTCCTTGCTGGTTGCCATGGCAAATGAACAGATGAAACCCAGGAAGAATTTAAAGGAGAACTTCATTAAACTGAGATTTTAGCCATAGAACCTGCTCATTCACCTGGCTGTGACAATAGGAGCGTTGACTTCTCTTTGCTGGCCTCACTGTTAAATAATTAAACAGTGGT
This sequence comes from Alectoris magna, assembly GCA_030625065.1. NCBI lineage: Eukaryota > Metazoa > Chordata > Aves > Galliformes > Phasianidae > Alectoris > Alectoris magna. The sequence goes on along the minus strand of CM060576.1, from coordinate 7,427,419 downwards.
ACTGATAGAGCATATGTTACAAATTGACATTCTGTTGCCAGATTGAAGGCTGGGCTGAGGGCAGTTTCAGGGACTTGAACTATGTTAGCCAGGTAGCAGAGAAGAGGGAAGAAGTCTCAAAGGCTCATTTGCGCGTATATGGGGCTGAGAGTTTCCCACTGGATTTTATGACCCTGTCTCCACTTAGCAACACTGGGGAGGGGGGGGTGAGAAGAACATATCTATTATGCATAAATAACCTTGTTGCCATGACAGCAGCAGTATCTGCAAGCACTAGGAGTATAGTGAGATTTTAGGTAAATGAAAAGCAACACCCTGCTCACAAAATGAGGTGAAGAAGAGCTCAACTCATCTGCCAAAGGGCTGGATAGATGTCTTTTCATTAAAAACAAACAAAAAAACCCCAACAACCTCTAAGAACAATGGATATTTCATCATGATGCCTTTGGAAAGAAACCAACCTCTGAGGCATAAGCTCCACTGGAGAGCACACTAGGCATAAACACCACTGGCAGAACAGAAGTAGCACCTCCCCATTCAGCACAGCTCCTCAACTACCAGAGCTTGCTGCAGTACACACCGTGCTCCTGTCCTCTCCTCACAGCTGCTGCAAAACTGGTCAGTAGTCTAGGACCTCGTTTTCCTACGAGATTTGGCAAGTTCCCAACAGCCTTTTTTTGACTTTCATGAATGAGCAATGAACTGTGACTCATCCACTGCAACAACAGCCAAACTGTAAGTGTGGACATGGGCACCAATGTTACCCATTCCCAGGGGCCAGGTTTGGTCCATGCCAACATGGATCAGTTACACAATGGATGATCCCAGAGGTTGCATTCATCATCATCTCCTAGAGCAATCAGGAAAAGATGGGGCCAGAGGAGAGCTCTGAATTTCTGACTCATGTTTGCAGTTAGCTGCCTTTTGCTTTTCAAGATCCCATGGAAGAACAGCAAGAAGTCGAGGGGGTTGCTGACACTTTGTGGTAGGATAAGTGTCTGTTCTGCATTCTTATTTATTCATCTCTAAGAGGTAAAGGAATTGCAAAATGGATGCTGACACTAGGGTTGTTGTTTTTTTTTTGTTTTTTGTTTTTTTTTTGTATATGTGCTTTATCAAACCCTACACCTTCAAAAAGTGAATCAAACAAGGAAGGCCCAGAAATGTTGCTCTGCCCAGTGCACAGCACTGATGAATCCTGAGGCCAGGATTCCTCTTTTTCCTGGTAATCCTGTGTTTTTGAAGTCTAAGGAGCAGCAATGTTGGATTTAGCTCAACAAGTTCTTTCCAGTAGGTAGAGGACCTCTGTCAACTCAGGCACCCATTCAGCATCAAACATGGATACATTTGGGTTGGGTTTCTCTTGCCTTCCCTACACAGCCCCTGTCTTCGGATACATGCTTAATAAGCTTAACAACTCTGATAACTTCAGGGCTGATCTGCTGTTCAGCATCTGCAACAATAGCCCTGGTATCCATGAAAACTACAGAGAAATATCTCTCCTATATAGTATGAAAGCAAGCAAGCAAGCAAACACACCAGAGGGTCCCCTAATCTCTGATGCATTGTTTTAGGGACTTTTTCTTAAAACCATTTTTGAATAGGAGCTGCAAGCACGCAGAGCAACTAAGATCATTGGCCTTGGTTTTATCCCAAACAAGCATTGCTCAATCTCAGTTTTGTGCTTCTGGAAAATTATTTCTGCATTAAGAGATCTCTGTGATGTTCCTTCTCTGCAATGCTGCTCTCCATTCCTGTGACTGTTTCCATGACTATTGTGCCCAGCATTGGTGAACTTGGCTGGTGACTGGTTCCAAATTTATTTTTAAATACCATTTTGCACTGCATGATCGCTGGTGCCAACACAAACCTCTGCTGTGCCAGATGGGGGAGAGAGGCCAATGGGTTGTTCCTGCCCTCAGTCTGGGATGCAGAGGAGCCGTAGCCCCTTCGTTTGCTCACTTTGCTGGCACTGCTGTGTCTGTGAAATGCCTTTGCTGGCGGGGAGCATGCATGTGAGCTGAGCCCTGAATGTGACCCCACTTATGCGAACTAATGACTCCAATTTTTCCATGCAGAGTACTGTAATAGAAAATTTCCCTCGTGGAACATTTCTGCCTTCCAAGAAGCAACTCCAAAAATATGACACAGAGCAGAGACCCTCAATAGATCCCACTTTGGGAATTACTGGAGTAACTAGGATATATTTTCCCCAGAGAAAAAACAGTTTTTCGCTAAACCATTTTTAGTCCTTATAGACAAATGCTTCTGCTACTTATGTTTGAAAAACAAAGTGTAAATCTTTCTTTCATGACATTATCTGATCCATGGCTCTTCTTATTTTTTTTTCAACAGTCTCTTAACAACCCAGACGTTGTAGGAAAGTTATTCCTTGCCTAAAAAGCATCTGGGCTCAGAGCTGCTCTCATGGCATGTTTCAGAACCGTTGCTGGCCGGGGCTGCCGTGCGCAGTCTACCCACACTGCATAGACCTGGGGAAAGTGAGGAGCGCTTGGAACTGGAGCACACTGAGACCTCTACGGCCTTTTCAGCCATTTGTGGAAAGGAGAGGAGATTTGGACGTAATGTCAATTGTGTAATTCCTACCTTGTAGCTTTGGGCTTAATTTTACTGAAAATCAGTGTTTGCCATTACTCCAGTGCTGACACATACAACATGCTGTGTTGAGCACCGTGGTCTTCAATGACATGGGGAACAACTGGTTTTAGAAGATTTGCTTAAGGAAGACAGAGAGAATAGTATTATCCAGTTGTGCAAAGCACTCAGATTGGTGTGCCCCACGGAGATCTCCTACTTGCTCCACTGCCTTTGTGGAGGGTAGATATTCACTAAAGAAATGTATCTTCACTTATTTAAGACCAAATAACTACTCTGACTTAAACATGAAATCCTCAGGATGCGTTTTACAACATTAATATCTCCTTGTATAGTAACCTTATTATAGCCAGAGATAAGTGACCCCACCACAGTGCTTGCCTTGTTCAGGTTTGTCAGTAAGTATAAGAAGATTACCAAACACATCTTATTTCTGTTGCAATAAGCAGCTTAGACAATATGACTAAGGGTCACTCCATACAATAGCGCTATGTAAGTATACATAATTTTCTGGTATGCTGAAAGAAGTGAGCTAAAGGTTTCCAGTATGGAAATTCAGGTCTTTGCCATTAACCAAGCAACTGCATGCGAAGACTAGAGGCAGATTTTTTTTTCATGTCCCATAGAAAATAAGGACTTTTTAACATCTACTGTGCACCAACATCACTGAAAATATATGTTTCAGATAAATAAAAACATTTTGTGAATATTGAAAACTTTTGTTCCAACCATGACCTTAAGAAGTGTTGTGCTACCATGGGTGATATAAAATAAGATGCATCTTGGAAAGAAAAGCCATTCCAAAATTGAATCGACGTTACACAATCTCAACTTCACCAAACACAGTATCTCCTTTCCTATTTTCTTCCATAAAAATGCTTCTCCACTGATATCCCTACAGGCAGGTGAGACACCTCACCTTAGTCCTGGAGTAGACTCTGGTATGAGCTGGCCTCTCCCACAAGCCCTTGTCCCCCAGCAGCACTAACCAAACCTAACTGGGGTAGCACACAGCCAGGACACATGGAAATCAAGTACTGTAACAAAACATGAGCTTCCAGAGGCAAAGTGTTGTACTGGAAAATTCCTGGGCAACTGTAAGTTATTAAGCACTGCCATCAAGCTACTAATATCCTGGTAGGTAGCAGTCAGCATGAGAAAACCCACCTTTCCCCATGCCATCCCACTGCAGGGTATACCTGCAGCATTACACCCCAAGCACGGAAAGACAGAGAAAATCCACTGCTCCACGGACTCAGGCTCAGCTCAGCCTTGTTACCTGCTTCTTTGTGAGCTACAGCAGTTCAAACTGATTTTCAGATGGGGAACCACAAGGCTTTGGAAGAGAGACTGTAGACCTCACTTTTAATATGAACGCAACTTGACTGAGCAAAAGTTTCCAGAGTGCTGTGACTCCTTCAGCCAAAACAGAGATTGGAGCCAACAACCACTGCATTTTACTTCCACCTCTGAGGCATGTTATACTGCAGGCTTTAGAGTACTTTGGGGGCTATGCTTGTATCACCAGTAATGTTTCTGCTCTGCAGTAAGATGCACTAGCAAGCAGGTCAAAATGTCTTTTACTGAATATGGCAACAAAAAGGCAGTATGACATTCAACAGATAACACGTCTCAGGGCTCAAGTGAACATTAACTGACTTGTCATCTGATTTTGTGAGGGCTTGCAAATGTCAAGGTATGGGATGTGAGCAGAGAACCTGGGGTATTATAAATGTATCAGTAATTCTCCTAATTGAGGGATTCTCCCCGGACTCTTAAATAAGGTAGAAGTACCAAAGAATTGGTTTTAGTTATAACAAATATAAGGACTGTGCTCCTCACTACATACCCATCCTGATCCTTGAAATCCAATCCATGTCCATTTGACATGAAGCCTTGCAGATGTGCTGTGATAGCTGGGTACACCGTCACAGTCACAACTGGAGTTAATGAGGGACCGAACCCCGAAGAGACCTCAACCAAATGACACCGCTGTAGAACTCAAGCACACATGGGTTGCACAGGCAGCTACTGGTTCACAAATATCTGGTTTTAACCAGTCCTCATGAGCCTGAAGGCTGTAGGAAGGCCAAGGTGGGATGGCTGGAGCTCCTGAGGGAGCTGCCCTGGTCCCACCATGGATAGCTGTGCAGTGCTGCAGGTAGGGCCAATGAACAGCTCTGCTGCTTGAGCGATCCTTGGTACAATTACACACACCATGGGTCATTCCATGCAGATTCATTTTGAAACAGAGAGCTTATTTGTGACCTACTTTTTGATTACGGGCACATGGAAATTTTTGAAAGGTCTTTGAAATCCAGTGTGCTAAATAGGTCTGTGCAGGAGAAGGAAACATATCTTTTATCTTGTCCCACCCCTCCCATGCCATGGGGATAGACTTTTACTCTCAGCATTGTGCATATCAAGGACCTCTCCCATAAATCAATTACTTGTTAGTAACTGAGGGCTGGTGATGCCTAGAATGGCCAGGTACATTGCCACCTCACTGAGATGAGATGGGAACTCCCTCCATGCTGCCCCATGAAGGCTCTGTGAGATCAGCTTCATGAGGTGCCCCAAGCCTGGATGTACTCTGGGGTGCCTGAGTGGGTTGGAGGATAGAGGCAGCATGTAGTCAGAGCAGCACCAGGTCCTGTGATGAATTTGAATTTGTAAGCATTCTCATTGGGAAGGGGACTGTGTCATTGAGAGGGAGTGAGAAAGGGGAAAGGAGATCATGTTTTCTCAATGCTCTTAACTGAAGCCAAACCTTAATAAGGATTGGGATGAGCCTGGATAGAAGGAGGGCTGCTGCAATACAGTGAGGAGCTGGGGGCTGGTGGAGGGCTGCCATGGGGCACAGAACTCAACTCAAAGGACAGCAGTGACACACAGCCCATCCAATCCTGCTACCTCATATGAGCTGCAGGGCAGACAGGCTAGTAGCCTAGTCAGAAAGGGTAGGTAATCCACCTGGCTAATTGTGACAAATACTGTCAGGAGTCATTCCTTCTCCTGGTCAAGCGGGGCTGGGGTCAATGGGAAGGGGTTCCAATGAAACCCAAAGAGAAGAACAAGCAGCAGCAGCACTTGTCATACACCTCTGTTCTGTCCTTGCCAGGACCCTCAGCTCTCACCCCTGCTAGTCCTCTTCTCCTTGAGTTTTTGTGGCTCTGAGGTTTCAGAGAAAAAGACAAAAAAAATCAGTGTTTGTTTTTGATCAAAGGCAGATCTCTCTCTGGTACCTTTAAAGGAAGAAAATCCAGAAGACACTTTGGTGTCCTCTGCTTTGCAAGAGAACCCAAGAAGTACATGGGCTCCATTAGATAAGTGTTTCTCTTACAGTCTGGATGGGACCAGGGATATTTACAGGCCACCTGCAGGGTAACAGACCCTGAACCAAACCATCCCAGGAGGAGACACTGGAGTAAAGTTTGTGCCAGCACAATGCAGCAGAATACAGTCAGAATTTTCCTACCACTACTGTACACAAGGGTTGTTATGAACCTCCGTAAGAGCATAGCTTGTCCTTTTAAAGTCTCCCAGGAAAAGCCGTGCTGTGTGACCCAAGGAAGGAAGGTTTAATAGCAGTGATAGTGGGGCACGAATGGGAACTTCTATCCATGTCCCTCACCCACTACTGGCTGCTCTCAAAGAAGTATGGAAAGGGGGATTAAAGGATTGAAAACTCACTGAGTATTAGAGCTACAAAAATACTTGCATGCTGGTTTGCCATAGAGTAGGTGAGAGTGACTTGCATAGGGCAGCGTGGGGTCTAGTGAGAGTCCCCATTCCCAGGTTAAGGACTGATGGGATTTCAGTGTCCCCCAGTGCTCCCATCCAGGCGGCTAAACCGGTGGAAGCCCTAATGCACTGGGAGTCACCACTCACGGCAGAAATTCCTCTCTGAGGGCTTAGAGAGCTCTGCAGTGCCATTATTTCCTTCACTTAAAATGACTGGTAATCAAAAGGCTTGTTTGGAAAGCCCCATTTGTGCCTCACACAATCCCAGGCTCTGATGTATGCTAAAAACTCACTTTAATTATGCATGAAATGTACATCTTTGGCTTTTAGGGACAGAGGAAACAGTTTTGTCTTGGGAATAACTGAGAATTATTTTGGCATGGAGTCAAGAGCATGCAGCCATTTTTTGTTTGTTTCAGTTGGTTTTGGGTTACTTTCTAAGTGCAGGCAGCTGTTTGACGAGGGCTCATTTCATACAGAAAAGAAAGTTTTTGTGTTTTCAGTGAATTCTCTCAATGTCCTACTTTGAAATCACAGCAATCGGCACGGTGCCTCTCCCTTGCCACAGCACTGTTGTCTCATGGCTCTTTGGGGACACCAGAGGACATGCAACCAATCCTGTGGTCCACTGCTCCACACCTGAAAACCCACCAACCTAGGAACCAAAGTGATTTTTAAATGGCCACTCAGCAAGGCATGGAGATGCTCACAGCCCTTCCTTGGATATGGCGAGTACAGCTTAGCTGGATGTCTCCATTCTCTAGTCATCCTCCATTTCTCCCTCACCTTTTGAAGAGGTCCCTTCCTCTCCCAGCCAGGTGGGCACCAGCAGCCATGCATGGGAGCCAGCATGGTGAGGATGGGGGGAGGTTGGGGCACTCAGTTTCTGTGCTGGGAGGAAAAGAGGGAGAAGAAAATTAAGCACCATGGCACACTCCTGCAGACATCTCTCTCACAGCTTTACTCACAACTTCAGGAGCATCCCAAGAACTGCCTATTTCCAGATGACGCTTCCAAGGAAGAGCAAACAATGCCGAGCTGCCATGATATATTTAACGATGAATCATTCTCTTAAAAATTATCAGCTGTGAAAGGCTTTCACCACTCTTGGGATAATGCAATGATGTGTTTCATGTGAATCAGTGCGGAGCGTATCCATGGCAACCCCAACCCAGCCGTTTGCCAACAGTTGGGGTAACCTGCCTGGAAGAGTTGCAGAAAATAAACCTGCATATTGTGGGTTTTCAAAGGAAAAACGGGGCCTATTTTGAATCACAAGTGGCTTGTCTGCATGCTCCATTCTGGCTGGTTTGCTGGGCACACTGCAAGACCTCCAGGAGTGTCACTGCCCAGGGAGTCCATTTGCCATCTCCATGTAGGACTCATATCTCAGGGGGCACAGACCCTGCAGAGCTCTGCCCCGCAGCCGGCTGCGATGCTCACAAATGCCTGCTGGATTTAGAAGCCTGCCTCCCACTCTTAGAATGGGCGTGGGCACGGTGGGGAAGATCTTCGTGCAGCTACAGGCAGCCGAGCTGACTAGTCCACCCTGCGAGTGCTGATGAAGCTGCAGCACAGATCCCACTAGGGGCGCAGTGCCTGTCTGATGGTAATTCGGATGTGGCTGAAATGCTCACTATGTGCTCAGAGCCCCGTTTCCAACTCCAGAGCCGCTGGTGTTAGTGGAGAGATCAGGAAGCCTCATCAAGAAGGCTTGGACCCCAGGCTGGCATGGAGAACATCCTACTGTACTCCCCAGGCCAATGTGAGCTCTGGGAGGACGTTTTTTTGCCAAACCACTGCACCTGCCTCCAAGCAATGCATGTGAGGTTGCACTGAGCAGCCTTACTCAGCAATGGAATTTCAAAAACCATAAAGCTTTGTTGGAAATCTCAAAAGAGATCATGTATTCCATTTTGCCCTTTGTCTCCAGCACAGATTTAACACTCTCCCTGATTCAGTAATATGAATATTATGGAAAGGGCAAAACTGGAAATGCTCTTTGTGATAGCAGGATTTTCTTGAAAATGGCTATAAAAAGCATACTGCAGAAGAGTGCCATGGCTGGTTTAACCCTCATCAGGTCAATCCAGGTTTTGTGTTTGCCTCAAAGAAAAGAAAAAGTAGAGAAGGTCGAATTCCCTTAGGGAATGAAATGGTTTTGACACAGATGGCTGGGCATGAGCATTGGAGTGAGCAGAGAGGAGGAATGATCAGCCATGGGGAGGGCAGCAGAGCTGGAGCGCCTGGCCCAGCTGCTGAGCTGAGGAGCGTTGGGGATGTGAGCTCCTGCTGAGCTTTGCTCCGGGTGGATACCTAACGTGCTTTGTGCCTGCTGTCTGGAGCTCGAAAACTCAGCCTCAGGTGGCATAAAATGTGATTTTCCCCTCAGCATTATGTGGTGAGTGAATCCAGTCCATCTTTATTTTCTCTGAAGCATTATGAAAGGCTAAACACTCCAAGAAAATGGCATCCATTCACAGCATGCCAAGGGCCGCCAGCAGTGCTAATAAAAATTCTAATTGCAAGAGGATAACTATCAATCTCTCTGAGTCATGCTATGGAAGATGCTGAAATGGCACTCATGTTTTCATCTCTCCAGCAGACTGTCATAGCGATAGTGTCTTTATGATAACATCTATAAAGCACATGCAGTTCTTGATATGTTTTCTAATTTCACTGAACAAATCCTTTGTATTTCCACACAAAAAAATAAGAAGAAAACAAAGTCAAAAGGGATGAAAGGATGAAAAACGGAAAAGAGAAGGAAAGAGAGGAAGAAAATTGGATGAGGGAGAGGTAGGAAGAGAAACAGTTCAGCTTCTGACAACCTGAGATTTTTCATTCTTACAAAAATTAAAAGCAAATTTTTTTTGTGTGTGTTTCCAAAACCTCAGCATTCAATGTGTGTAACCAAGTCAGCCTGGCTTCTGCCCAGCCCATCCTGGAGGCCACTTCATCTCCCACCCAGCAGACACCAGGAGGACCAGTTCTGGGGAATTTTCAGGATGTTGGGATATTTCCAAAAACACACCCAAACCCAGTTCGGAGAATTACAATTTAAGGAAGCATCCATTGTCATATTAATCCTTCTGCTAAATTCCAGCCAAAAGAGTTGTGTATTGGAACAGCCACAGAGTTTGTGAGCCAGCCCATGTTGTCAGCAGTGCATCTGCCTCAGCCAGGAGCAGACAGTACAGCCTTGAAGAACAAATGCGAACAAAACCTAATTTTCTGCTGGATCAACCTTAATTGCAAATCAATAGTTGAGTTTTGCATTGTTTTGTAAGGTGCTTCAGCACTGGCTAGGGTCCACATTATGTACAAATACCGATGCTGAGCCTGGCAAGGGTAGCAGAGCCTGCCGGGCCAGGAAGGCTGGACAGGCTGCAAGCACTCAGAGTTAGGATACTCTGACTACAGGCAGTTTCTAACACTCATCCTGCAGGAGATGATTATCCCGGGGTATCACAGAGAGGCCAACTGTAATCTGTAGTACGTGAAATGTCAGAAACTGTTATTCTGCAGTTTACCAGGAGGTGCACCCATTTACAACTACTTGGGGCAGATAACCCAGGGAATGGCTCCAGGTCAGCTTTCAGCAGTGCCTAGACCAGCAATGTCTCTAGATAGCCAGAAGAGAGACAAAATGTACAGATTAACCTGGGTGATCCTTGTTTGGTTGCTAACGTGCAAATCTTGGGGCCAGATTTTGCCATATGACTGCAATGTTCAGCATTACTGCATTGTATCAGTAGCTGGCAAAGCTTGTGTTTGAGGAAGGCTGGAAGACATTTATATACACATGCGCACACATTCTGGGTTTAGAAGAGTGGAGACTTAACCACACAGGCCATGAGGGGGCTACAGTGTGCTCTGTCCGTGCTGTAAGCTTGGACAATGGCAGAACTAGGATTTCTATTTTTTCCATATACTGCTATGTATGACATAATCTAGGTGTAATTAAAGTGACAGGACAATGCTAGAGTTAGAGCCCAGCTACACTGACACTCAACATCCTGCCTTCAGACAAGACCATTAAACATCCAGGCTGAAGTCCCGCAGTCCATGCATGTGTCCAAGTAAAAGCTTCATGCTTCCATACTTGGTGAATCGGACATCACCTAAAAAACCATGCTGTGGCTATCCAGCTCAGCCTTTTCCTTAAACACAGCCCTCATACTTAACCCATCCAAGAGCGGTGATATAAGGCCAGGCAGACAAGGCTGGACCCTCCTGCACCAAGTGCTGGCCTAGAAACCTGCAGCCTCCAGACCTGCTGCAGAAGCTTCTCTTGCGCGCTCGGCACTTGTGCTCTCCTCTCTTTCCTCAGCTGCTGCAGCATCCTTGTGCCCATTTGCTCCCCTTCCAATGCTAATTGAGTACTACTTCTCTCTGCTGTTGCTCATGTTCTATTGAGAAAAACTTGGTCACTGTTTTCTACAGCTAACTGACTTACAATGAAGTGTTTCACCCTTCTCTATTTCAGTGTAGCCTGCTTTTGGTCTGTGTTCTCTCTGCTACAGCCTCAGCTGGACTGTGCCTGTCAGCTGGACTTGGTTATGCTAATGACCAACAGATACACTGAAATCACTTTAATTAGCAACAGGATCTGCAAAGTACTGCCTGTAATTAGCACCCTGCAAACATGCAATGACAGTCATGTTCAAAAGGACGCATTTTCTTTACGCACATCTGCCAAGAACCATTTAACAGACTTCTTGGAAGCAAAAACAAATCTTGCTGAATAAAGCAGGCCAGGAGACATAAATTCATACAGAGCAACAAAACAACACTGTCTTCCTCCCACACTGGAAGTCCTTTTCTGTAGAGGTAGTGTCACACCACTAGCAATACACATATACATAATAGGAATATGGTCAATTAACCTCTGCTACATATGGTAGAATGAACAGAGACTTCTTCCAGAGGGAAAGACAAATATATGCTTCCTGAAGCCCCAGTCTGCCATAAGGTTGGCTAGTACAGCTAACATCATGAATAAAATAAGCACTTACTGGCTTTAAGGAGACCCAGCAAAGCACATTGCAATGCAGGACTGGGACCTGCGATGCTATTTTCAGTGCTGTGTTTTTTTTTGTATTTGTGCCACTGTTGAATCTGCATTGTGCAAACAGGCAAGCCAGGGAGTGGAGGTTAAAAATATGTTGTCTGAAAGCACAGCCCTAAATAGCGGATACTGAATTTCATCCCGTTCATATAAGCAAACTGAATATGCCATTCTGTTAACACTATTTTGAAGAGGTGAGTTTTCCTCTGGAAGCTTCCACCCTGCTGATTCCTTATGTCCATGCCCGACCTTTCACCTCTCACGTTTTGCATCACCAAGCAGCGTTTGTGGCTGAGATGAATTGGCCATTGCCACAGTTCTATTAATGACACTGTGTCACCCAGGGGTTAAGTGACTTTATCAATGTCCTGTTAATAAAGGAACCATCACTCTTGATTGCCTGTTTCTTTCAGGGTATTCTGCAACCTGTATTTTCACTTTGGCTGAGAGCAGAGTCCTCATGTCCTCAATGCTCATCTGGCTGGTCAAGCCCAGAGTACTGGTTGGTCTCCCATTAGAGTAGGTGTTGCATTATTTAACAGAAAATGTCAGTGATTACAACTATATCCTTTTACTCTGTTGCCTCAGTGGTCTGCACAGATGACTCCAAAACCCAGTCCCACTTAGCAAATGCTCACTATTTTTTTTTTTTTATCCCTGTGGTTATACATGTTTCTGGACCATGTATACAATCAACTTGTGCAACTGATTTCTCCTATTGACCTTTTGAACAGCTGACCAGAGCCTGAGTGGCTCTGGAAGAAAGCAATTCAGGGACCTCTTGCCTGGACCTTGTTGTCACCAGAATCCAAAGGTTCACAACTTTTCTAAAGCCTTCCAACAACTTGAGCCCTGGCAGCCAGAGAATTATCCATTTCCTTGAAAACCAACTCATGAAAAGAATAATTTTGATAGGTGGTGGGATAACATTGTCCTGTTTTGTAGGAATTTATGTTCTGAAGTGATACAGGTTGAGTTACAAACAAAATAAGAAGAAAACCAGAAAGATATCTGAACATAAATTTACACGGTTGGTATGACAACAGGGATGTTTTGTTTAGATAAGACTGGAGGGCCTTGAGGGGAGAATGAAAGAATACATACGCTCTTAAAAAAAAATGTAAAACTGGAACGAATTCCCTGAGATATATAAGAATTTATTAATAATTTCCTTCAGACAGGAGATAAGGTTGGCACACTGGAGAATTAAGCTGAGAATCGTCAGTTAGCAATGAGCTGAAACCAAGCAGTAAACACACATGATGATTACATTACAGCTGCAACTGGGAGGGATTTAATTATTAATTGTTAACCATATGAACAAGTAAATTTACTCTGCCTTCTTTAACAATGCTCTGTATGTCTGAGGGATGGAGATGAACAGCCCCTCAGCACAACTTGCACTCAGATCCTCCCAGTTCCAGTGTTAAATCTGTAAATTGCAGGAAACTCCTGATATCCAGTTTTTCATTGGCGAAGCCCCAGAGAAATCCTTTATACCACAGAGAGGTAAAAACTGAGGAAAACTCCGCAGTCAGAGACGCTGATAGCATAAGATAAAAATTGCCCATTGTTTTTGTTATTTTAGTGATTTTTATTTGAAAGCTCCTACCGGGACCTCTGTTTATGGCACAGCTGCAGAACTCCATGTGAGCAGTTGCCATTTTCCTGTACTGCATTTGCACAGTGCCATAAAACCTATTCCCTTCCTAAGATACACACAATACTGGCTGCAGGGATGACCAGCCAGTGGAGGAAGCTGTGAGAGCAAAATCTGCATGCAATAAGACATGACACATGGAATTGAATACTCCCATTACTTCCCAAATTGCAGGTGAGAGGAGCAGTTGCGGTATGGCCATTTTTCCCATGAGTCAGGCTGTCCCCAGGCAACACAACTGGGAGATGTGAAACTACACAACAGCAGCAGAGCTATTGGGAGAAGGCAGTAGTTTGGGAAGCTATTACCAACAAACTGTGGAGAACATAACTTGGACAAAGAGCTGGCCAATGGTAGGATTTAAAATGCTTGTGCCTGGGCTGTGGATGCCCCATTCCTGGAGGTGTTCAAGACCAGGTTGAATGGGGCCCTGGGAAACCTAGTCTAGCACTAGATCAGGAGATTGGTGGCCTTGCCTGCAGCAGGGAAGTTGGAACTTGATGATCCTTGGTGTCCCTTCCAACCATAGCTATTCTATGATTCTGTCTAAGATCATTCAGTATTTCTATGCACAGTAAAGTAAAATCACCGGTATTTGCTGGTAAGCTCCACCAGTCCCCCAAAAGGTACACCTGCTCTTCTGATGAGGAAACTGGAACAAACAACAACAGCCTTCAGATCTAACCCACTGATATTTCTGAATCTCCAACTTCATGCAGTTCTCCAGACACGCCAGTTATGGCAGATTTCTCTCTACTTTAGAAAAGCTAATCAGAAAAAAAAAAAAAAATGTTCTGTGGAAACTTTTGATAACCTCAAGCCATCATTTTAATGTTTTCTTTGGAGTTTCAGAAATGTGAACGTGAGATCACATGCTTTGATAAGGTGGGATTGATTCACTTTGGTGAATTATGATCAAACTTCATTAAAACTGCAAAGTCATAATCCACTATGGAGTACTGAGTAGTGTATGTACTTTACATCCTTATAAACTCAAGTTTTAAAGTACATATTTCCATCTAACTCAAAAGCCTAAATGACACAAATTGAAATGATCGAATCAAAGGGAAGCATTTTTACCTTAGCAAAACGAAACACCTTTGATGTTAGTGAAACTAAACGAGAAAGTCAAAATGATTTGACATTTCCCAGGAAACACTTCATCAGAACCGACACGGTTTTGTGAAACATTTCTAACATGAGGAGGATTTGGGGAGGCCCTGTGATATCACATCCCTCTGGCACCAGCACTCCTGCCTCTTGCTCCCTCTGCAGCTGCACAAGCTCTCTGGAAAAATGTTATGCCAGGGAAAAACGGGTTTCCCAGTCAGGACTGATGTCCTCCAAAAGTGCGTTAGTTCTCTGCAAGGGTCCTATAGATGTGAGGAGTTTGGGAGGCCACTCCATGCTACTGGGCAGCTTGCAAGCTCCTGTAGGAGCGGGATGTCCCAGTGTACTTTTCAGCTCTTTCTGTTGGTGTGAGCAGTCATTTAAGGGATGTATGAGCCTCAGGACTACACAATTTCATTTGAATCCATTTCTGTGACACCCTGCCCCATCCCTCCCCCTAGAAAACTCTCTTAGAAATTCATAGGGACAAGAGAAGAAATTAATTCACTTCCTACAGGTGTTATCTTAAGAACTTGCACATGTTAATAAAAAGTTTGTGGAGAATTTTATGCAAGAACTTCCAGGATTCAATGGAGAATTATACTTCATCTGTAAGATTTTACATTCTGATTTAAGGAAGAATATTATCCTTTGTTAAATCCTACATAAGACTGTTAAGAAAAGAAACAAGAACTCCATATTCTGCTTCTTTCAGCACCTAAGAAGTATTTAAATAAAGAAAATTAGAAAGCAAGATAATATAATCCAAAGTGGAATATCCTGAACACCTTTAAGTAAATGGCTTTTCCAGCACAGGTGGAATAAAAAGTGAAAATAATTATAAAGGTCACTTAGTAAGTGATTTTACTCCAAAACATTTAGCATTTTTAGGTCTTTGGTCTTTAATATTCTCGAGAGGAGAAAATGTTAAGCCTGACTTTTGTGCTTTGACTTCAGGGAATGTGTGTTTACCACCTGTTTGTGGAGTGGTGTCTGAGCCAGCCAATTATTTAAATATCAAAACAGAGACATCATCTGTGACTCAGTTAAGCTGCTCCTCTACCTTTGCAACCCAAGATAACCTCCCTTTTGCTCTGGGGCTTTTCTCTCACTATCCTTCTCCCCTCCCACACCCAGGCTTCCCCAACACCCTCCTCCCCACCTGCTGCCCATGGTTTCCTTCTTCCTTTCCATCCTTCCCTTCCAGGGTGAGGAGATGCTTCTGAAGAAACCACTCTCTCTTCTCTTTGACCCTAACCCATAGCCTCCTGATTTCCATTCCTGCTGCTCACGGAGGCTGAGCGATGGAGGCCACCAGTCTCCTCCTCACAGATGACAAGGCTGCCTATCTTAATCCTTTCCTTGGACAGGATACAGCATTAAAAATTTATCCTGTTCCATACATAGAAGCAGACAGACCCAGAAATGTCACCCAGCTGAGCACGCAGCCTCTGTGATCTTGGCCGGCAGCTTCCATGTTTATCAGAACTCCCATTCTCACTGACTTTACAGCAATTAAATAGGGTAAAACCACAAGGCCTTAACTGTTGGAGAAACCACATGCAGAGAGCTTGCTTACAAAGCAAGAGTTGGAAATGAGGGACAGCAACTCTAGCAGCATGGGGAGTGCAGCAGGGATGGCATGAGAAAAGAAAATTTGTGTGTTTGCTAATGAAGCTGGTTAGGCCTGATGCAAGCAGGCAAGGGAAGGCTGGAGGAACCTCCACCTGCCTGCTCAGGGCAAGTGTTTGTGCTGAAGTGGGGTTTTATGCTCAGGCAGGAATAAACTTTGAAAAGATGCATACAAAAATGAATTCCTGATGTGAGCAGGGGAAAACTCCAATGCCAGGTTCTGACCTGTGCTCTTGTGTAATGGGCCTCGTGGGCAGATGTAAAGAAAGGGCAGGGAGGAAGCCTCCTCTTGTTGCAGCAGCAGCAAAGATGTCTAACGAAACCTTGCACAACACAGAAGCAACCAGGATATCTTAAAGAAGTATTAGCGCCAGTGTTCACTAAAAAAAAAGAGTTTTCATAGTACTACATTGACACAGTAATAATACATCAATATTGCAACACTGTTTATTTGACGATAAATGAGAAAATATGATTTCTGTAGCTGGTAGTAGGTGCTAACCTGGAGCTATGAAAACATATGACTAAACAATGCCTTAGAATAAGTAGAAGGACTTTATGAAAACAAGCACATTTTGAAAGGCCGGATTGTGATTTCCCACTGGTGTGCAGCTGCTGCACAAAGTCTCAGCTGCTGGAGGAGTAGAGCACAAACCACTCACATTGAATTTCTTAGGTACAGTTGGAACTTCTGCACTTCACTGGCCTCTCCCACTCCATCAGCCTTCTGAAAAGAATACCTATCCCAAATCCCCATCTTGAACTGAATTTAACCAGGAGTTAAGTTAAGGAGTAGAAAGAGACAGACAGGTTCTTATCTGCAGAGATCTGAGTTCGCTAAAAATGTTGAGCGTGAGACAAAAATTCATCAGCAGACTCCACATAATGCCATCTGATAGACTGCGGTGAGAAGACCTGACCCAGGAGTGCAGAATATTTACGACACATATTTATGACACCGATCTATTCAGAATTCAGATTTCAAGGAACAACCTCCGGCTCAGTACCTCCAGTGTGTTTGTTTTTATCATGTTTGGTCAGATCGTTGCCTCGCTGCCAAATCCTAGCCAGAAGGTCCCAAATCTCTCTATTTAGCAAGGCTAATTTACTCCTATTTACTCCCACCAAAACCTGACCCTTTATATTTACATCCTCTCTCAACACTTACATCAAGGCGCATCTTACCCTCAGGTCCTCAGGTCTGACTTATTTTACAAACTCCATGATGGTTTGCAACTCAGTTTTATCTACCTTTACTGCTTCAAAGAAAGCAGGGCATTTTGTGTCTGGCAGATTCAACTGAGCTTTTACTTCAAACATTTTGCAGGATAAATGCAGAGCAAAGTGCTGAGTTACAGAACTGGAAGTGCTCAAAGAAAAAGATCCTACAAGCCTAAAGCACATCTGGAGCTAATCATTTCCTTGGGGTATGGTTTTGGGCTCTCAGACAGCCCATAGAATGAACCAAAGAGGGCCCCATCCTTCCCCACGCCCTCTTCTGTGTTCTCCACCAGTTTCAGAATGGGCAATTCTATCCCTTTGGCCAAACAACCAAAGGAAACTTGTCACATTTGTGGCCGCACTTAGCAGGAGACGTTTGTGAGGCTGCAGATAAATGCTGCGAGGGGCTGTCGGGGTTTGGTATGCTCAGGGCCTCTGTAATATGGTGATTTTTCCCATCAGAGCCACTCTCCTGCTAAGAAAGTTGACTGAATGCTGATATTTCTGACTTCTCCTTTCCACAGAGCATGACTTGCATCGTGAATAAATTGGTGGGTCCAGAGTAACTTACCACACGCATATTTTTCAAGCCTGTATTTTTTACATCTACACAACATTTCAATAGCCATCCTGCCTGAGAGCCTGATGGGACTCCATGTAGGCTGCATGTGCTGGGCTAACAGCACTGGCTGATTTAGCACTTTAGGATCCTCAGTCCTCTCCTCCAAACTTATTTATAAAGTTGGAAGAACAAGCTGTTAAAATGCTCCTAGTTAGACAACAACCAATGACTTATTCAGCACTTTTCAGTTCTGATCCCAAAACACTGCAGAAAAAAAAAAATGGACTAGAAAAATCCCAGTTTGACAAAAAGAGAACTTTATCCTCCTGTAGTATAGAGTTACAGAGTAATCTAGACGTAGACAAAAAACAACCTTAGCTTGAGACTTAAGGCCTTTGGCACTGTCCCATACTCCTTGTCCATGGATCAAGCAATAAACCTAGCTATAATTTAGTCTCTCCTAAATAAATGAAAAGCTTGCTGATGTTTGGAAAATGTTCAAGGAGGAAGAGGGTGGAAGACAATGATGACTGTTATATTCTAAATCTCTTTGTCCCATAGATCCAACTGATCTGGTTTGAATCACCACATTTAGTAGAGGTTCTTCTCAAAGCTTTTCAGAACTGTGTTAGAAAAGTAGGAATGCTGGAAGTCTTGTGGGAAAAATTGTAGTCCAAATTTGAAGAGATCGTTTTGGACAAGTATACAAGAGATATGTAGGAACATTTGGATGCTGGAACTGACTAATGGCTTGGCCATTCAGTGTAGCTGAAAACAACTTAATACCAGCTTGGGATAAGATCTGAAGTGATTTTCTGATCATTTCCATGAAACCAATGCAATAAATATGAAAAGGGTAGAGCAAAATGGGTGTAACAGTGAGGTTAGATTCAGACCTCAAATGGTGGTTAGACAACAAGCCATGCTGGCTTCATTATTTCATTTAATGACACAAGAACTTTGGAAGTGTGGGAGTAGAAAATGAATACCTGAAAAAGCCAAGATTCAAATGAAAACATTTCACACAGATAAAGATTCCTTTCCTTTCTCTGAGAAAGCTACAAAAAGAGGAGGGAACTATCCAGAATAATTAGCCTAGAGTAATGCTATTAATCCTAAGCAGAAAAAGACACTTATTTTGCAAGGACCCTGAGAGCAGGATGAGAACATTTTATCCTATGCAGTACAGTGATCTGCCTTGTTTACTTGTTGCACATTGTATTATTCTCTTCTCCTAACAAGTAGCAGTCAGTGCCAGTGCTTCAGCAGAGCCTACCCTAAGTATTCATATTGTATTCATCACTGTTTCAAAGCCAAATGCTGTAAATAATCTAGCACTCAAACTTATTATTATCTTGACTGCCAAAGCCAGCTGCTCTTGGTGGTTAGCATCCATTTTCAAAGTAAACACATTGTTTCTTCCACCAATGTATGGGTCTCCTCATACATTGGAGAAAGCAGGAATAGCTTGTAAAGACGTAAGCTTGGGGGATGTGTGATGGAATTTATTGCTGTCATGTTGTCTCTGTTTCCATAACTTCCCTGGCCCCTCAACCAAATATGAGCTCCAGTTGTGCTGGGAGCTGTACAACATGTAATCCTTGCAGCATTCACAAAACAAGCTTGTTTTGTTTATTTTTCCTCTTGTTTATTCCTATTATGTGGGCGCTCCTGTGAAGCCAGGGGGATGGATAGATTACATGAAGTCATTCCTCAAACCTTGAGGAATGATCTTTTCCAAGATCAAGTCATTCCTCAGACCTTGAGGAATGACTTGATCTTGGAAAAGATGATAAAGAGCCACACTGCCTGAAATAGGATGCTTTCGATTATCTTGTTAGCTGCTGGCATGATCAACTCACCCTAAAGACAGAAGGTGAGACAAAGATATTTTCCTCTTTAGAGGAACGCTTGGGTCTTATCCGAAGATCTTCAGTACAGTGTATGTTGTATACAACATCTGAACATTTCATGTATCTTGCAAGAGATATGGAAATAATATGTGGAGAGTCGAGGATATGTGGCTCTACAATGGAAGTTCCTTTCTATGACCTTTTTTCAGCTGCTAAGCTTTGCCTGCTTTTTACACATGACCACCATTCACAAAACGACAGGGTCCTGAATAACAGGATTTGGAACTGGAAGCCATGAGCTGAGCTAAGCTCCAACACTGTTGTACAAAACTGGCCTCCAGGCTCATATTAAGGCAGGCTGGAGTGGGAGGGAGGGACAACTCTTGGAGAAATGAAGGGGAAGACCTGAGTGCCTCCTGACTGATCGGTCAGTGTGCAACAGCATTCTCCTGATACACTCAGAGAGCATTTGGTCTGGGAGTCTTGCACGGCTCCAACAGCTTTTGCACAAAGTGATGAGAAATTAAATTCATCAAAAGAGTGAGAGGAACATGTTGGCATCTTTTCAGCCTGCCCACCTCCCTCTACTGCACTGATGCTTCTTTGCAGAACATGGGAAGCCTGCTACATAATGCACTTTTCACATGTGTTCTTCATACAGACTGCCATTTAAATGCCTGAAAAGTGAGAATTTTTGCTTTTTAATCTACTTCCCTCACTTCAAAATGCCAGAAGGTAGTCCATGGGCACATGGACAGCACTGTTCACTTGTGACATCAACTGGACATTCAAGAGATCATGGGACAGTATACAAAAACACACCTGGAATGCACAGATCTAGCATTAAAACCAAGAGCATCTGGAGTGATCATTGCTGATTGTGCTCATTCCTTCTCAACTCTATTGAAAGATACTACTGCTCATTTAATGGATTTTCAGCTGTACCAGAGTCCTTTATCTAAGAGCACTATTTAAGGCATTAAGTAGGATATAGAGGCTTAGTAGAGGGTGTAAGTGACACTTCCTAACTATCTGCCTGTTTTCTTATTTTTTTTATCATGATCTGGCTAACCATTACAGCCCCAAAACATATAGGCTAAAGCATCTCAGAAGTATCCCAAATGTTATGGTGGAGCCTGGAACCTCTTCCTTCAGATAAGCAACCACAAGGAAACACAGCACAACATCAGCAGCTGAAAAACTTCACTCCCCTGTGACCTTTTGCCTTTTCTGTCTACACATAGCGTTCTTCTAATGACTACCCTTCCATCATTTGTTACCGCGCTGGCCCAGCTCTGGTCTCAAAAACACAGCTTCAGAGCTTCCAGCCATCCTTTTCCAGCTCCAGGCTCACCCTTGCAGAAGTGACAGGAGCAGGGAGGGAAACAGCCCCGACACGGTGCACCCGCCCACGGAGACGGGTTTTCATTTGAAGTCTGCTCTGCAGTATCTTCATTGCTTTTATTATCTGCACTAACTACGTCGCAGATAAGCCTAAGCTGTGCTGCAGTCCCCATGGAAACAGGTCCAAAGAGCTTTGGTTGATTATTAATCAAGGTATTTGTTTGCCCTTTCTCCTGCAAAGTTCCTGAGGAAGGGAATCCCATTAGGGGCCGCTGGGGCAGAGGGCGCAGCTTGGGGCTGACATGGGATTTTACTTCCTTTTCTCACAGAGGATGGAAATGATTAAATCTGTCCAAGACTTCAGAAAGGCCCTACTCTGCAATCCCACAATGTGCCGCCAAGAGATCGTTTAGAGACATGAAGTCACACTTTGTCTCCTTGGTGCTTGGAGGGCAGCAGTGGCATTTCCCTGGCTGGCGTTTGGGATGATGAAGTGTTTGCAAGCAGAGGTGAATCATTTCCCTGAGGACACCCTCAGACCTGCTGCAACGTATTCAGGAGGAGAAAATGTTCTGCCTTTGGCCTTGACAGTCTTTTAGTGTCTCTGAAGTCCACCCATCAAACATGCAGACACACACATGCAAGGCTGGTTTTATCTGCAGCCTCAGCTGTTGCAATTCCTGCTGATCCCAGTACAAAACAAACACAGCTTCCAGTGCCAAACTGCCTAATATCAAGAGTTATGGGGTATGTGTGAGAGATTACAAGTTCAGCAAGGAAAGGGCTTTAGAAAATTTGTTTCAAAGAGGGGTGTCCGGAAAACTGACACTTTCCCATAAGAAGCTTCAGCCTAAACAGTCATCTTCTAACTAAAATATTTAGTCAGGAATTTACCAAACGACATTCCTAGAGCATCAGATTGTTCCTAAGTTTTAAAATAGAAGACTCAGAGTTATCAGTCTTAAAGTTCTTCTAGACCATAAGCTTTCTTTTCTTTCAAAAAGACAGACTGAATTTTCTACGAGAACTTATAGTCCCATTGGTGCCACCTCTTCCTTCCCATGGTTCCCCAGCCGTGAGCCCACTGCTGGTAGTGCGAATGCTCCCTTTCTGGGCTCTATTTCATGGGATCAAAGTGGAGCATCTTGGGAACATCATTCTCCAGGATCTCCCATTCACCACAGAGGCTCTCAGAGACAGTTGGTAGGAAGGCATTTCTAAGACTCAAGCAAACAAATCCACTGGGAGACCCAGTCTCCCGTTGGCTTGTTGGCCAAGAGGAATGACCAACAAGCCCTTAGCATCCACAGGGCTACTGGGAATCCTGCTGGTCATGCTTGTCATCTCACGTCTGTTGTACAGGACGTTATCCAAGATGGGAAATGAAAATGGTAGGGATTGACACCAGCTCCTTGCCATTTCTGCTCATTTTAAAATTACATCCGAGTAGAGCAGAGCTTCCTCCCTAGGCCTCTCATTGCCTGTGTCTGAAGCCCCTGGTTCCCTGATGTCAACGTGTGTCATTTGTTCTGCGCTTATGAGCCAGGGAACTGTATGGTCTCTCTAACCTGCTCTTCTGAAAATGAAAGTAGTAGATTTTTCTTCTCCGTTGCCCCATATTTCTTCTCTCTCAAACAAATCATGCCCTGAGGAGTGATAAGATAAATTCCTTCTTCCCTCTGCCACTTTCATGATGAGCTACAATCAGTTTTGCTCATGAACTGCCACAAACCATATATACAAGCTACCATAGAAATATGCACCTAGAGCTGATCTATACCATACATGATTTAGAGTTACAGGACAGGAAAGCTCTTGCACTCAGACCCAGGACATCAGCAGAGGAACACAGGCTGGCCAGCAACCAAAACACCCGCTTGTACCCAGTGCTGTGGTTGTGTGCTCTCTGCAACGGCAGCAGAAGGGGGCATTGGATCCCTTGGAAACTCAGGGGATCTCACTGTTAGCCTGTTTCATTTCTTTTGTGGCTGTTGGAACAGTCAAAATATTACAAGATGACAAAGCCACTGACCACATTCCTCTCTTGGGATTTTAGCAAGCTTTAAATGTCTAAAGCAAACAATACAAATAGAACATCAATTATGTACTAGAAGTTTCCTTTTCTGACCTGCATTAAACAAAGCCTTGTTTCCTTCTGCTTTGGGAGATTCAGGATCTTGGAGCTGCTCTGGAGAGAGCTGCATCCCTGTGCACAGAGCCACACCACAGCCACAAAGGGAAGTGCCCACGGTGGAACAGGGACCTGCTCATTAACACTAGTAATAATGCACAAAGAACAGGATTGGGACTTTGTCCCTATTACTTCTCTCCCAAAGTCTTTTCAACTGCCATAGGGTTTTCTCTGAACTGTTACATACTCTGTAAGCAGTGACTCTGAAACTAATACTGTGACAGCAGACTCAAAGGGAAAATGTCAGTTAGTTCCAAGGAGTTGCATGTTTCCGCACTCGAGTTCAGAAATGCCTGCCCAGAAGACACGCACAATTCCTGGATCTGTATCCTCCAACTGAGCTCAAAGAGAAACTTCCCGACTTCCAAACAGTGATTTTGTTTTGAACAGTTTCTAGACAAACTCAGAGTTAGAGGCCGTTTTACAAAGAAAACAGTAGTTCTATCATCATCTTCTGGGCTAGAAATGAAAACCTGGATGGTTTTGTGTGCATGCTAAGACCAGGGTCAGAACAGATCTTTGTGAGTTTTCTATTTCTAGTCTAAAGCTTCACAAAACAACTCTGTGCCAGTAACTCCCATAACCTTCTTTGCATGGAAAGGGCAACGACCTCCTGACCTGCTAAAAACTGAAAACATCCCGGGTCCTTCTGACCTCGTTCTTCCTTGCAGAAGAAAAAGGCTGTGGAAAAAGAGATGGAAATCACAGTGCCCAAGGGGCTCTCAGGATGCCCTGCTGCAGCAGCACATCCTTTTTGCAAATGACTCCTGACTCCAGCCAGGCTCCAGCTTTTCACAGCAGCTTCAGCACAAAGTGAAGTACAGGGGCTAGTCCTCAGAGACAGCTGCTGAAATAACTGGAGGTCAGACAGCCAGGTCCTGCCTCTGACGTTTTAGTCTTTCTGAGGATTATGAAGTTTTCCATAGAATGAAAATGCTACACACAAGTTCCTGTCTCTGCCAGAATTGAGGTGCCCTGGCTCCTCCTTGCCATCCTCTGCTCTAGCCTGCAGGCAGCCAAAATCAAATAGGTAGGCCAAGACACAGCAAAATACTAAGTATGGTAATTCCCATTTGGACTAATAAATATGGGCTTTTGCATTTGAATTAGGAGCCTTAGAGCTTTTTTGAAACTGGACATATGTGAACTTAGTTTTATCACTAATGAACCAGAAAGCCTGTGGCATCATCATGAGAACAAATCACATGGGGAGCTGACTATTTTCCACATCACCGCCTCATCCCTTGGGCATTAACAACTTTGAAAATTCATGGGAAAACACACACACAAAACCACTTTGGGCAAAAGACTCCTGCCTTAAAGAAAATACAGAGGTAAGCGATGATCTCAATGTGAAATTAACGACTTGAGAATGTTCTTGACTTTGCTTGTCACAATGATGAATTTGTAGATGAACCAATAAAGGCAGTGGACAAATGGTTAATGTTCCTCCAGTGATGGTCACCGTTTATTGCTATTATTACTATATTATTATAATGATTCACTGAGTGCCAGAAAGAACCTGACTAGCAGCCTAAAATCTGTTGGAGGTGAATCTCACTTTTCTGTTCCTACGGAATCACTGCTTCTTCAGCGTGTTTCACATCAGCCATTTCCCAAACTTGACTCCTTGTCCAACAGTCACCTGAGCACAGCCCAGCCTGCCACATGAACATCAGCAGACATGAAGCACATTAAGCAAAGGCTTTCCAACACTGCAGCCTTAAATTCTCCTGGTCCATTACCCTCCCATCAAACCCAAATTGTGCCTGATACATCTGTCTGCTTGAGATGGGCAGCTCATGTCCCCAAACAGCTGGCCAACCTGCCTTATGTGAGCAAGCAGATGGACCAGTGGCATGTACTGCATGGCTTGTTCAATGACAGTGGATGTATTTGCTATATTGTCCCCAGGACTCTATTTGCTATACTGAGAATAAGAAGGAAATAACATGCAAAACAATAAATAAAACAAAGCTGATTGGTAGGACTGTCTATAACAACCGACCATAAAATGTACATTAAAACCAGATGATATTACAAGATTGTACATTACAGGATAAAAGCAAGAGATAAAAACCCAGCTGTAATTTTAGCAATCTTATGCGTAACATTAAAGCATACAGAAGCACTCCTCAGACTCTGGATGAGCATGATGCATATTTTACAGCCATGTTTTTATTGACTATAATTTATATCCTGAAGCATTATTGCCTATGTATGAAAAGAGCAATTCTGTTTTCCAGCAAGTGACTGGTTATCCAGAAGGCACTCAGGTCCTCCAGAGAGAGGCACATGCAACAAAATGTTAAAGGCAGATTATAGAATTTACTGCTGGATCAACAAAGCCTACGACCTGTTACTGCCCATGATCTTTGCTAAACAATGTAAACAAGGCATAAATACTTAACGAGTGCCTGACAATCTGCTGCTTGACAATAAGGTATCTAAGGGGACAGAAGACTCACTTTCCATGGAAAATGGGATGCATCCTCTGCAGAACACCAGTTCTTTGGCTACCATGGCAGACGCGCAATCATTGGCAGCCACTGTTCTTACCCAGAGAAAGCCCCTGACACCTCAGGGATGCTGTTGCTCTCCTCCTGCCCTCCCCTTTCCTTCCTTCACCAAGAGGACTCCAAACCTTTTTGGGAGCCTCATGTTGCGGGAATAACTCTCATGGCATATGGAATGGCCCTAGGGCGACAGGAGAACAGCCACAAGGGGATCCTCGCTGAGTTCCCAAATTAAAATGTTGACCTGCAGCACTGAAAGATAACAGAACTGTGCAGAACCAGAAGCAACCACATTTCTCCCCCTAAGGCCCACAGTAAAAATGAATGTCTCATATTAATTGCTCAGCCCTAATAAGGCATCTGAGCTTTTATTAATGAAGAGTTGGAAAATTTTCATTTTGAACAAACCTGTTTCACAAAAATGTACCTAATTTATGCACATTTAATTACTGCAATTGCAGAACAAAATAGCCTTTGCCTGTGCAGTCAGGGTAATTGCATATGAACATTAGCATAGCTAATAGCATCTTAATATTTAGTGGTAAAAATAGTGTTGGATCTGTAGATGGTATAAATGAATGACTGTAGAGCTATCACGGTTTACTTCCAGTAAGGATTGGTATGTAATTTTTATCCAATCAGAGTCTTTTCAGTTGACAAATGTTAGCTGGTATGTCTCATGTTGCCTTGTGAGGCTGAAAATAGATTTTGCAAATATGTTTCTGGGTGCGGAGGTGGTTCATACAAGCGAAGCAAAAGATGAGGAGAGAAAAGATGGACACATTTTGGTTCCCGGGGCTGGATTTGAGGCTGTCTCATCTGCCTATGCTCATTAATCACTGTAGAAACGAAGCTCTGACCCTATTCACAGGGAGTACGACTTGTGCACGGAACAGAGAATGGAGCCTGTGAGTGACATTGATTCAAATTCATACAAAGGAATACGGCAGAAACATCACCTAACCTGTCCTACTGTGTCATGCAGAGAGAATGGAGCAGGAAGTTGCACACAGATTCTTAGAGGCACATTGCAAATGAAGCCTCTGGGGTTTTCCAAATTCTATCTACCAGTATTTGTAATCTAGAGGCCAACAGAAGAAAATTTAGAAACCAGGCCTTTTGTTTGCACTTATAATTGGTACATAAGATAAAGGGGGAGCAGAGCTCTGCTGGGTTTTCCGATGCAGTTGCCAGTGAGATCAAGTCAGCCCTCTTGCTTTCTGGGTGTCCATCACCCTTTATACCCTTTCCTTTGGCTCTGTGCACTGGGTCAGGACATTGCAGGTTTGACTGTTTTTTAGGTGGAAGACAGTTTTAGGATGTAAATCACCATTATCACTTTATGTTTTTGTTACAATCAATCTTTTCTGATCTTCCGAAGAAAGAGCCACTTCACTGACTTGCTTATTCACTTCAGAAGGAACAATATTTGAGATCTCTGAAATGTATTCAAGAGCAACTAATCTGAAGAGCTCTAACAGCTCTTGGAGACGAACCATTACTTGTCCAAAAGCAGAATTTGCTACGACTGTATGGTTTTTGTCTGGCAAAATACAGCAAAATCATTGCATAATAAATTACTTACAACTGACCTATTTTTATTTAGAACAAGCAGAGAAAAAATGTCTGCTGATGAGCTGGGGGAGGAGGGGCTCAGAGGATGTCTACTGGAGTTACAGAGAGCTCAGACTTTTAGAGAAGATATGCAAGGAAAAAAACTGGCCAGACTGTCTAAAGAATGCAGATGGCCTTCCTCCCCAGGAGGATGGGCATTTGAGGATCCAACTGCACAAACATGGGTATGGAAATATTTACTCACCAAAGTGAGTAAAATTGGCAAGGAATAACTCCCTTGCCTTCCCACCCATGGTCTTGATTTGCAAAAATTTCAGTGAGTGGTTTGCAGCTCTCCAGTCCATGGGCCCACGAGGAAAAGAGACGTCTCATGGATCTGCTTGCAAGTCCCACTTGGAAGTGTTTCAAGATGATCTGTCCCCTTGCCCTTGGTAGAAAACATGATGTAAACCATTCTTGTCAACAAAACTGAGACCTCTATACACTCACAGTTTTGGCAGGCGAGGCTTTAACAAAAGCACAACCAAACCACCATACAACATGCACTGAAATCCTCAGTTCGTCTATACATGGTCACTATAGTGTAACTGGTTTGTTCTACAGTTTGATCGATTGCTCCTTAGTGTAAGGTATCCACCATCTGCTGATATACAGAGAGAAGAGAGCTGAAATAGATTCTGGAGTTATCTGCCAGGGATATCCATGCATGTTTCTAAGCTTTATGATCTTAAACAACCACATTCTGTTCTGTCCCTGGAGGACATCTACACAACGCATCACCATACATGTTCTCAAAGAAAGCAGCAACTTTCTCCCTACTCCTGCTGCTCAGACTAACATAGAATCTAAATGAACATTTGTAAAATATCTTGAATTTTCTGTATTATTCACCAGCATCCACTGCTTCCTTACAGCTTAGCTTTCTTCAAGATCAAAGCCAGTCTTAATCCCACTAAAGACAAGACAAAATTCCCATTTCAGAGAGTGGCATTACATCATTTTTACTTTGCCAGCGTGAAAGGAGTGGATGCAGCACGAGAGAACGGAAGATGTTTTATACCAAGAAATATTGCAATGGGAAATACTCCTTTTCCAGTACTGAAAATTTCCATTAAGTTAAAATTTTACCCATTGTCCATCAAAAAAAAAATGTTACCCAAACATCGTCCCAGTTCTGTTTGCAGTTTTTTTCATAATGGAAGTTTTCTATAAAACCCTGTATCCACCAATACTTCTGGATTCTTCTGTTTCTTGACAGGAATCGTATAGGAGGAAGGAGGGAGGAAAGGGGAAATACATTTCCATTTCCAACAAAGTAAAGATTTCCCATTCACTTGGGCTGCTGCATGGAGTCACGCCATGTTACACCAAGCGATAAACTCACACAACGAGAAGCAGTAACACAAAGCAAGCTGTTGTATCTGACATAAGATGACACAGGTTGTCACTAGAGTGCTATATCAAAAAGCTGGCAAAAGGAAATAACAAGAGACACTTTGCAGATGTCTGCACTGAGGTTTAGAGGCATAGCTGTTTATGCATTGCAGGGGCAAAAACTCTTAATCAGGCCTTGTAAAGAGTGCACATCCTTTCTATTAACAGTAATAATGCACCAGAATTAGCTCTGTGGCTTTTTTCTTCTCCTGTGTATTTAAAGATCCTTTCAATGCAGATAATGTGGCTGACAAAGCAGGATTGATTCGATTAGCATGTAAATAAAGCGTCATTGCTGCTCCTGGCTTGTCTGTCATGGTTATGTTTTGATGGGATCTCTGTCTTTCCTGTTTACATCTCCTGTGTTCTTTCTGAGTTCTTCAGTTCATGTGCTCAAATGGTATCAAAGTTCCCATGAAAGAATAAAAGACCCCATCCTTTGGCACTTGCTTCTGACATGGCTGCAGGAGAAGGATCACATTTGAAGCCATTCTGTATCTTCCTCCTCATCATGGAGAAGCAAATATTGGTGCAGTATGGTCATACCTCATTTTTCAAGCAGAAAAGATCTGAGCAGCTTATGGGTGAAAGAAAGAACTCAAGCATGCTCCACTGAATGCTGGTCACACCACTACGTGTGTCTCCAGGAGCACAGTGATAGTCACAAATGGAGAGAATCCAGACTGAACTGTTCAAGTAATGGTTAAATGTGTTCCACAGAATCAAATTAACACATCCCAGCTCCAAATGAATTCTACCGCTTATCACCTAATGAGTTGGGGCCGTTTTCAGTCACTCCAGCAAGAAGAGAAAAGTCTCCAAAATTTTGTGCTAAAGGTAACAACTACAGGACTGAGTTCTGACAATGAAAGATGTGTTGTAATACCACTTTAACAGGAGACATAATCCCAATAAATGAAAGTGGCAGTAATTCACAATACAAGTAACAGACTGCAAGCTAAAATTGATCATCAGATAAATCACTTCCATCACAACGGGACTTAAATAAACACAGAAATCCCCTTGCAAAGCTAACTGAACAGTTGCCAAGTGAAGAACTGGGTGCATGTACATAGGCATGTACATATATTCTAATGTGCACAAAACTGGGTGCATGGATGTGTTTATGGATCAGAGACCTTCTGCTTTCCTCAGAGCAACAACACCCCAGGGGTACACCCACCTCTAGCATCAAAGAGCCTCCAGGAGAGGGAGCATGGAGCTGATGGCATCCCTTCATGTCCTCAACACAAGGGACAATGAATGGTGCCCTCTGCTAGGAGGAGCCCTGCTTTCCCCAGCAATCAGATGAGGATTACTTTTCCTTCTCCTGATCAAACCAGACCAGATTTTTGTCATGACACAAGGGTGCTCATAGGCTGTTCCCTTTGCTTCTGAAGACAAAAATCTATCTGTTCCACACACACAAAGCACAGGGAATACAGATGTCTAAGAAGAGACCAAAATCACCACTCAGATTTCAGATGTGGAAGGATCAGCCCCAACAAACGGTCCTTCAACAGTCCTGGGGCACTGCAACTACATTTGGTCATTTGTGTCAGAAAGGACAATAATGAAAGCTACACATCATTGCCTAAGACAGATATGTCCCAGGACACCACACTGCCTGGGCCCCTGACACCAGGTGTGCAGACAGCCACTAGCAAGGCGAGACTGGGCAGCAAGCTCTGCTCCAAACTGAGGGGAGAAAACCATGCTTTTGGAGTTTATTAGAGACCAGAAATAAAGAAAAGTTTTGTTAGGGCAATGCCAAATCAGTTTGTTTCACTGTGCTGAGGCAGCCAAGGGTATCAGCACACTGCACCATCGCGCTGTGAGCATCTGGAAACAAAGAACCCCACCTTCTGGAAATGTTTAATCATTCTGTGAACAGGAGAAGCACAAGAAAAAAATTTAATTGAGGCCTCACTAGATGAATTCAACAAAGCTGTGCTTTCAGATGGAGGGCTATTCTGAGAATATCTCTGACGGGCATTTAAAGGCAGAGGGGAAACCTCTGGCTCATGCTTTGTCTTATGGGAGCATTCAGGCACAGAGTGCACATAACTGCCCCAAGATGGAATAGCAGCATTCCTGCAGACGCATCAGTTGGGTCACGAATGGCATGGAGCTCTCCTCCTTCCCCTGAGCTGGAGGAGTGATGCCCAGCAGAGCCTGCTTGCCTTCCCTCTCACTTTGCTTCGGATATGTTTTCACTTGTTACTATTATCAACACAATTATGGTGGCACTTCAGAAGTGCTCACTTTTGTCTCTCGTTTGGGGCTGTGGAAATTAATGGGATTTTTTGTTTTTGAGTGAACAGAAGAAAACAGGGCCAGAAAGCATCCCTGGCAGTGCTGCCGGCTGCCAGGTGCGAGATCAATGCTGCTGCAGGTTTCAGCTCTGCAATATGAGCCCTTAGAAACTATGGATGTTGACACATTTTATTACGAGATAAATGCCAATCTATCAGAGGAATCTCTCCATTTGTGGCAGAAGGGTCAGGCTGCAGGTTGACAGGTTGCACAGCTGGATTATACTATCCAAAGGAAGCACCAGCCAAACACTTTCTAATGTCATTTTCCCTCATCAGAAGGTTATTAGCATTTCCACTTGTAGGGCTGTGCCGTGCACGACATCCTGACGTTCAGCAGTATTTCAGGGGAAATTGTGCAAAAAGGTAACGTTTATGATCACAGATCCAGACTGTGGTTTTGGCAGGGAAGTGTTCCTCCATGCATTTTTCACATGGTCCTTGAATCTAGGTTTCATGGGCATCCAACAGCATAACTCTATCAACAAGTATACCCCTGGGATGTGATGGGACTGAACCATGCACGTACCCATGTCTAGCAATAAACAAATACAGATATTATATTTAACTATAATTTCTCTACTGAAGCATTGAGCCATGTGGGCAGGAACCAGAATTTCCATCTGCAGGAAATCCTGGTTATTATAGGTTTATGCAACACAATCCTTCTGCCTTGGAAGAAAAAAGCCTCCAAGCTTGATATTTCCTACGGAACAAAATTCAAGAGAAAGTTGACTCACTGAAATGCTGTGCTTTAACAAGATCAATACACATGATATGAATATTAAGTATAATAGAGGAATTATATTTAAATATAATATCTGTATTTAATATAAAGTTAAACAAAACAAAACCACGGGTTCCTTTGGGCTGTTCCAGTGGGGAACTCAGACAAAATTAACAAAATTAAGAACAATATCCACAAAGCATTTTAATTCGAACACGACTGAAATGTGGCTTTGCTGGGAGGTTTCTGAACAAAACCAAAGTTTTCAGATTTGTGAAGTGGCTTTGACGGTAAAACCCTTTTTCCTGGACACAGTCCTGCCCTAACAAAACCCTGATGAGATCATCCCCATTGCCCAGGGCTGCTACTGACCAGGAGCATGGCCCATGCTGCCACTCTGATTCCTGCGTGCTCACTGAGCTTGCAGAAACTCAACAAACCACCACCTTTAAGCAAGCATTCTCCAGTTTGGAGGTCCCTTCCAACCCCTACAATTCTGTGATTCTGTGTGATTCTCTACAGATTCCCTCCTGCTCTCTTTCAGCGCCACTAGTCGCTTCCACATTTTGAATCCCTCCTTTAAAAAAGCTGAACCCTCCTCTCTCAGCAGCCATCTGACAGTCACTGCAGTCAGACGGTGCAGGATACAAACCAGGACACCCAATCTTTGGGCATGGCTCTGTCTCTCTTATAACATATTAGCTATTTTTATCCATTACAGAGATCTAAAAAAAGATGATTTTTTTTTTTTTTTCCCCAAGAACTACTTCAGGGAAACAGCAAACCTGCCCTGAATCCTGCAGCAATTCCCAGCAGCTCAGCCCCCAGCTACCCCCAGCCCCTTCCCATGCCCAGCAGGGCTGCCAGTAGCCTCCCAGGGCTGCCCGTGAGCCCAACACCAACTGCTGCTTCTCCACCGACCTCGCTATCAGTGTGCCCTGATGCCGCTTGCCATTTTTGGCAGTCGAGCCCAGAAATATGCACGAGACATAAATAATTCCTTTTTAGAAGCTGGTCCAGAGGACACTGAGCTGAGCCCTGCCAGCAGCACTCCGCGGGACAGGACATGCGGGTGAGGGGCTGGCACGCCTCCCCGCTGCGGGACACCTGCAGCACCCTGCTTCTCCCCCGCAAATACAGGGTTCTCCCTCTTTGCAAGGAGGAAGGGGAGGAAAACAGCTCTGGTGGCAGCCCTCAGAGTGTGAGGCAGGGCATGTTTTTAACAGTAATTATTGCAGTGAGTGCTGGGGGGGAACAGCAAGTGCTGTGCAAGCACTGAATTGCTTCTAGCTCAGGTTTTGGGATAAACGTGCCTTCCTCCCCACTGCCAGGCAGTTTTCTATGGAGGATGACAGAACCCAGGGCAGACCATTGTGCTCCCCATGTCCCAGCCCACCATGTCCCTTTGCCATTGCTGAGCACCAAAGACCAGCACTGGGCCCTACTCCTGCACAGCATTCTCCTGAGAGCCAAGATCTGTGTAAAACACATGACTCGACCTGTTAATTCTGCACAGAAAACCCAGACGGGGACGTGGTTGGGGCGGCCCGAAGTGGAGAAGCACTGTGCAGGGCAGAACAGGGGAGCCCCCAGGCTGCAGGTTTGTTTCCAGGCTGTCAAGGGTTCACAGCTCACCTTGGCTGCACAGAGGGGTTCGGAGAGAAAAAAGTGCCCTCAGGCAGCCAATTCCCTTTACAGCATATGATATGTACCTGGGTGCTGCCCTCCACTGGGTCCTTGGCTTCTCCACTGCTGCTGCCTGCCAACAGGCCACAGCTCACAGGTAGAAATGCACTTATTAGGGAAATAACCGTTTCTCACATGCATTATGGCAGGGCTGAGTCTCACAGTGATATTCAGGAGTGCTGCCAGGCTCTGAGCTGACAGGAGACGTATTAGAATCGTAGAATTATTAAGGTTGGAAAAAAACACTATAGTCATCTAGTTCAGCAGTTGACCTGTCATCACCTTGCCTATTAATCCACATTGCTCGGTGCCACATCTACCTTTTTCCTGAACACCTCCAGGGATGGTGACTCCACCACTTCTCTTGGGCATTCTTTCATTCCAAGATGGCTGATCCCATTCATGCACAGCACCCGCAGACCTCTGAGCTCCTCTCAGAGCCCACCAGGAAATGCCAGGACCCAAAGACCCCATCTCCTGGGGTTCTTCGCCCAGAGCACCCTAACCCAGCACAGCATGGCTGCGAGGTGCTGCTGCTGAATTTCAGAACAGAGCTCTGCTTTGACAACAGCTCGTTGTGGTAGGTCTCAAGAATTATACAGCCTCACTGACCCCATGTCAACAACTTATGTTCTGAAAACTTCCCATCATGTGCCTGTACCAAAATCCATGGTGAAACCTCATCTCTTGCCCAAACAGAGTCTGTAGGCCCTGACTGCCTCACAGTGAGAAATGCCCCTGAAGTGCCTCGGGGTTTCATCAGCTGACATCAATCCTGTCTACAGAGTCCTCAGCACCCTGACAGCTGCTTTGTGCCAGCATTTACTTCAGTGCTCCAACTGCAAAACCAAAACAAAGCAACCTGACATATTCTCCCAGTGCTCTGAAAACAAAACACTCCGCAGTTTTGGCACCAGGGCTGACCCTCAGTAGGTGGAGGTCTGCACCGTCTCCAGCTGAGCTCTGCTCCTTGACATCAGTGCAAGATCTCGCCTGTGTCTGCAAATACCACACTTATGCAATGCTGTTAAATCCATCCTTGTGCTGCTACTCACAGAGTGTGTAAACACAGCCGCTGCAGTGGCGGGGCCTGCATGAGCACATTGCACTCTGTGTACTGAAAGGTGCCCCAAAAGCCACTCCTGTAATAAAAACGTGGTCCAGCCTCTGCAAAAGGCCCTCAGAGGGCTTTTCCCAGCTCCTGCCTGGTGCTGAGCTTCCCCCCAACCAGGCACTGAGGTCTCATGCAGCTGCAAAGGGGAATAAATGTGAACTTCAGTCAGTGGGGATGGAAAAATATTTGCTGGAGGGTCCAGCTTAATGAGTGCGTCAGAGGGTTCCAGCAGCCCCAGTAAATCTGTTTCATGCTCAGTTCTTCCTTTTCTCATCGCCATCTCTGCCCTCACCAGATGCCAATGGCACTGTCAAACTGCTTTGCTTTCTGTGCAGTGCACACATGACATGTGCAGCGGGTGGTGGATAACTCAGGGAGGGATGCTTAGGACTCCTTCCCACTCCGTATGCACACATGGATGTCCACATGAAGCCCCTCCTGCTCTGCTGCTGCCCACAGCTCCTGGGGTGAAGCTGGCACAGCGCAGGGGCTGCTCACTGCCCTGCAGGCTGCAAACGTGAGCGCTCTCTGGGTTTTCCTTGTGCTTTTGCAGTGTCCCCAGTCGCCGCCTGCAGCTCCGGCAGTGGGATTAAGCTGCCATGGAAACCTCGCGGATGCCCTTTGCTAACAGCAACCGCCTGAAGCACAGATGAGGAGCATTCCCTCCCCAAGACACAGTGCTGGAATCACCCCTTAGCCCCTGAGGGATCCTCTGTGTGCCTGCAGTGTTGAGATAAACGGTCTGGGAACCTGTTTCAGGGCAAAGGTGCTGCAAATGAGGCTTGGCACAAATGCATCACCAGCCAGAATTCAATGGAATCCAGCAAAACACCCTACCGCGCTAACGAGATTCTTTCAATGACATTTGCTGCCACAAAGGGTATTTCCTGGCGCTGTGAGACTTGAAAGGAAAAATAAAAATCCATCTCGGGCAGGTAGACCGTGATTCGGACCATTCCATCTACGTCCCCATTCCATTATGGCACTGCATTGCCAACGGAGCACAAGGGGCTCAGCAGGGTGCGGCCAGCAGAGCCTCCGGCTGTGCTCAGAATGCAAAGGGGGGTGGGAGGCAGCAGCTCCTTGTTGCAGGGGCAGTGCGGGCTGGAAGGAGGCAGGGAGAATCTGGGAACATGGCTGGAATGGAAACCCCATACACTGCCCCAACTCAATAAAAATTTGGGTGTTAGTGATTGAGCTTAAAATCTATCAGCCTGTAAATGTTATTTAAGAAAAATCATTTATTTAACCCCACGTGTGAAGCAAAGGCATCATCAAACACATGTCTTTTGGTACTCATAGGCCCCTCTGTTTCTGGTCAGGAGATCGGGGCTTGGGGTGACACGGGGGCTGCTGGTGGCAGAGTGGTCATCCTGGCTCCTCACCTCCTGCTCGAGGCACAAAAATATTCCCCAAGTGTAGAAACAAGAAACCCAGGAAACCCAGAAATACAAACACCCAAACCTCCCCTTGTCCTGGAAGCATCCTGACTCCCTTCTGCCAGAGCTCTCTCTTACACCAGCCACGCTGACTCGCAAGTTGAGTTTCCCATCCTCATATTTGTTGTTTTAATAAGTTTCACAGGGGCATGAAGGAAGAGCAGCAGATAAGATCTGTGCAAGTTAACTGAAACAGCCATCAAGGGAAATTCTCACAAACTGATAAACAACTAAATGCAATTCTTCCAGTGAGAGTTGTCAGATGGATTAAAGATTAAGCAACGGCACCAGTCCCTGGGAAAAAAAGCCTGCAGAGCAGCAGGACTCTCCCACATGCCAGCATGCCACGCATGGGACACGCACAGACAGAAAACCAGAGACAGGGTTGGGGAAGGAACAGTGACTGCAAGACTCTGCATGCAGCTATGGGGCTGAAAGCCCCCAGATTTTTCCATCTCCCTTCCTTCCATCACCTCAGGAGGTCTCCAGGCTGGTGTCAGACACTACCTCATCCCTGTCCTGCAGCAGGAGCACACCAGCCCTGGTACACCCTTGCCATCCAGTGCTTTATTCACTTGCTGTGCTTGGCTAATCCGTCTTTAATCACTTCCCGTTATCTAGCATTCAAGTGAAATGTTATTTTTAGGCTTTAATTGCCAAGCTCCTACCAGTTTTTGTTGCTGCAAAGCCCCGGTATTGCCAGTCAGAGATGATCCTTGTTGGAAGATAACAACACTTAATTTCACTCTATAGAGAGACCTTGTGTAAGACTGGCATCTAATTATTAGCCAAAAAAAAAAAAGGAAAAAAAAAAAAAAAAAGGTCCAATAAACTGCTAATATCTATATCAAAATACAGCCTGACATACAGAATAACAGCTTTCATGCCCAGATTTGTCCCAGCAATCCTTGGCATTTCACAAATTACCATATTACGGTCCAAGGTGCATGTCTCAGAAACCTGCTTGGCTACATGGAGGTATTTCCCATCCTTTACCTGAGAAAAGCAATCAGCAGCACCATCCCTCCCACCTCCCACAGCCCAGAAGCTCTCCATGCTTTCTCAGGGCAGAGCACATTACAGCCCTCCCTTAGATCTACCCCTGTCCTGTGCAGATTTTCCTACTCAGAGTTGCAGCAAAGGGATGTGCTGGCAGCAACATCCTCATCTGGCCCTCAGTTTGAAATCCAAACCCAGCAAGCATCCTCCAGGCTGAAAGCTATGTCACCCGGGAAAGACCCCGTGGGTACCTGGAGAAGTCAGGAATTTGGGTGGGCTTTCTTTTCACCACTTTCTAACATTCAGGCCCTAACATTAAATCCCATGTCCGTTTTCCAGTCCTCACAACCCTGTGACTGCCCAAGAGGAGATAGCCTGACCTTGCCCCCAAGGCCTCTGTGGCTTGGCAGGAAGAAAACCACAACAAATTAACAGCCTAGAGCTCTTCCAGGCTCAGTATCACATGGACTGATCTCTGTTTGCCTACTTTGTGCCGCTTTCTGTGCCCCCCTCCCAGCACAAGTTTCACCTCTGCCCATAGGACATCTTCCAACCTCTCTGGGAAACTTCCAGAATTCCTCTGACTCCTGCTTTGTTTTTTTTTTTTGTTTGTTTTGCTTTCTTTTTGTTTGTTTTTGTTTTGAAGCCTATGGTCCTTCATGAGAATTTGTTCTAATCACATTTTAATTCCTTTTCAATGTCTCCAGCTGCCTTGGATGTGCTTTAATTCCTTTTTTGAGATCTCCGCCTCTTGTTTTAAGTCTTAATTTTGGCCTAAACTCCTGGGCTGGGTGCACCTGGGTTATGTACTCAATTGGACTCAGCAGCAATGCCATCCCATGGCTTGTTCCTCTGCCACAGGTTCTGCTCCTGATATCTCAGCTCTTCCTTGATTGATCCGGATCAAATTGTGGGGCACCACTACATGACC
Organism: Alectoris magna; assembly: GCA_030625065.1. Taxonomy (NCBI): domain Eukaryota; kingdom Metazoa; phylum Chordata; class Aves; order Galliformes; family Phasianidae; genus Alectoris; species Alectoris magna. The sequence goes on along the minus strand of CM060576.1, from coordinate 7,389,679 downwards.
CAGTTAATGGGAAAAATTGACAAAGGACTTAGGCATTTCTCTGATAAAATTCTACTTAGTTATGCATAATGAGTAGCCCTGGTTTCCTGGAAAGAAACAGGAGAGAAATTTCCTTCATCATCTTCAAAGAGCAGCAGCCAGGATTTAACCCCTGGCTGCCCCTTTGCACTGCTTTGCATCACAGCCCCATCATGGACACAGCCCCTGCCCCACTGGCCCCATTTCTCAACCTTTACCCTCCTCACACACACGGAAACTCATCACATGGTGGTTTGGGGGTCCTTTCCCCAGACTGCAGCAAATAAAAGAGCAACATGGGAGGAAAAAGAGCACGTTTCAGAAACAGAAAACAAAGGGGTTGACCCTTGATCTCATGGCTCACACTGTCACAAGGGGGGTTCTCTTTGAATTGCATTGCCCTGTCTCTAAAATGAGGGCATGGCAAAGCCTTCAAGAAAATTTTACCCCAGCTTGGATGGAAATCACCAAATTTGCAAAGAAAGAACCCACTTTGCGTCAGGGCCAGCTAATGCAGGTCTGTTCAGGGTGAATGTTTTTTCTGCCTGTCAACATTTAGAAGAAAAACCAGTGGGAATAAGAATTGCATTGGCTGAGAGAAAGACAAGTTCTCACTGTTGGTAAAACCTTAAAAGCCAATTGTTTATTTAAACTAAGTTGAGGTCACAGAGATGTCCAGACTGAAAAAAGCCTTTTTTTTTTTTTTTTTCCCTTCAAAATTCTGCATCTGAAGTTGCTCAGAAGATGAGGCAGGACAAAGGGGCAAAGTAGGAGGAGGAGTGGGGAAGATGCTGGTGTGTGAAGAAAAGCAGAAACTCTCTGTGAAGGAATGCAGAACTGGGCAGCACGGAAAGGTCAGTGCTCCCTCCCAGCAAGAGCAAACCTTACAAACAGCCAGAGGATTTCAGTCCTAGTTTTAGAAAAAACCCTCAATCTCCATCTTTTGATTAGGAACGATTTAAAAGCTGCATTTTCCTAAGTACCAAAGCATATTCCTTAGGCTCCTCCAGTGACAGAGTGGCTGACACTACCATTGCTGTAAGGGCTGTGGCATGGCCATGATGCAGTGCACCGCCCAGAGGGATCTCTGAGCAGCCAAACATCCCAGCCTGGGACATGTTGGCGTGAGCCCACATTTCACCTGATCCTGGGGAACCCACAGCATCCTGGCATGCTGTGCCCCTCCCCCTGTGCCCGTGCAGGGACGTGGGGACCCTGGTAGCAGCACCTTTGGCAGACTCATGGTGCGGGCACAGTGCCAGCACCCAATTGCTGGGCAAAAAACCTCGTGCCTGTCCTGCTTCTCCTCTGTGGCTGGCTACAAACTGGGGCTCTGAGCCCATCTGATGCAAGAGGCTTTTGAAAATCTGCAAAAGCATTGCATCTACAAAGCTGGCATCTCCACGACAGGAGGGAGAGAAGTTGGGGAAGTCACATGGCAGGAAGTTTGAGCGGCTTTGTTTGAAGAGACTCCACCTGGAACGGCAGAGTGAGGAGGTGCCTGGAGAGAGCTTTGCAATTCAGATCTTGATTGTAAGCACAACCAAAGCAAAGCCTTACAGTGTAACTGAGAACACAGAACCATCAAAGATCCCGAGATTTATGGCCACTTGAAACCACCTCCCACCTATTATCTAAATTGCTTCTCTCTGAAGCCAGCAGAAAGTTCCATCTGCAGAGACTTTGCTGCAGAGTGAAAGCCCGGCACTTGGGGTTTCATTTTGCTTTTGTTTTCTCTGGGATTGTGTGATATTTTTCCCATGCTCCAATACAACAGAAATTGATTGAAGTCAGTACCACGGGAAATAGAAAAGCCTGGTTTATAAGAACTTGCATTTTTTTCTTAAGCTCTTTCCTTCGTGTATTTGTATGCTTGTGATCATGTGCTCAACCGACCACAGTTTAGTTACTTCTCGGAGCCTGCTCTGTGCATAAAACACCTCTCCATCCTGCCTTTCCAAGGTGCAGAAATAAAAGCTCAGGTTCCCAGCCATTAGAGGGTGAACAAGAGTGATAATTAAAAGTTTTGGAGCAATGAAGTCTCTCAGAGGTGCTGCACATGTTTTCAGAAGTAAGTAAAATGATTCCAAACTGGAAATAACACTTCATTCCCTTGCCAAAAAACATTTGCAACGTTGTACTCAGCTTTCACATACGTCTGGTCAAATATTCATATCCATATAAATCTGCACTTGCTGATCAAAGTGGCAGTATGCATGCACTGTAGGAACAGCTTCTAACTGTTGTGTAGATCTAGGGAGTAAGGAAAGCCCACATGCTATGGTTGGTGATCAGGCACTTGGTTCCTGGGAATAAGGGTATTACGCATGCACCGTATGCATCTTTTGTTCCTACATAAAGAACCACTTCAAAACAAGCCTCTTAGTAAGAATCTTAGAATATGACCAAGACACTCAAATTCAAAGGAATAGAAATTTAAGTGTGGTTCAAAGTGCACAAAGGGGAACATGTAAGCATTCGTGATGTTCCATGGCCTGGAATCCCAGTGTGGCAGGATCTGGTGGAGAAGGGTTTGCTGTTACACATGTGACTATGAAGAGGTGAATCATTAAGGGCATGGAAAAGTGAGACCCACCACTGCCAATCAGAGCATCCCACTCATTCCAGTGCACAGCGTGCTCCCCACTTGTACGTTCTGCATCCTAACTGCAAATAACAGCTGCTGCTTTATCCAGCTCTTATGGTCCTGACCTCTCCCAGCCTTTTCTGCACTCCTGAGAGCCATTTTTCCATCAGATCGCAGTGCCTTTGTGCTTTTCATCCTCTTGTGATTAATAAATTATGTGCTACGGATATTTAAGCGGCTCGCATTTATTTTTTCCATCAATGGAAAGAGAATGTTTATTTGATCTGAGAATCCCATTTTCCATTGTCTGAATTTAAAGTTCAAGACAAGTATGTCACTTATAGGTGATTTATGCGCTTCAGGATTGGCTGTGCTGAAAATAGCTCAGCCCACCCTTGTCAGCGAGTCCCCCCTTCTGCTCGTCAGTATTCCTAGGAAAGCAACGGATGAAAGAGGGCAGAGGAATTGAAGTCCATGGTGAGCACAGTGTAACCCAGTGGTACTGTAAGCACTTATCTTTGTAAACACATGGGTGCCTCCGTACCACATCCAGCTCAGCCACAGTAGGACACTGGCTACTGTAGGACTCTGTCAGACTGGAACAAAAAATTGTTCCAGTTGCAGTCATTGATAGTTTTAGCTCTAGGAGCATTTTTGGCTCAAGCTGTCCCATCTAACCCCAGTTACTGCCAGCTTTGCCACAGATACCTCCTGCTGTAATCCCCATTTTTGGATCAAAGTTTCTCAAGCAACTGCATGGTTTCATCTGATGATAAAACCACATGGGGTTTTCACATGGGTAATTTCTGTCCTGAGAGCCCAGAGAAGAATTAAGCAGTATATGAGGTGCTGGACTATAGCTCCCATGGATCCCTGCAAATGCATTTCCAAATCATTTCAGAACAAAATAATCCAAATGGTCTAAGGGAAAAAAAAAAAAAAAAGAAATAACAACAACAGCAACAACAAAACCAAAAAACAGTGACAGTAAAAAAAAACAACAACAACCTTTCATTTTGCTGAAACACTGTTTTCAGTTAGAAAATGACTTCGCTGGAAATGTTTCCAGCAGCTCTCACTGCAGCTGCGTGGGGCCCCAGGAAGGAAAGTGTGGGGCTCTGTACAGCTCTGCTGCCTGCAGCCCCCATGTTCCCAGGGCACCGTCTGCAGGGAGATGCCTGCACCAGGACCCTGCTCCTTTTTGGGGCTCTTGGAAGGGTTCCCCACAACCCTGAGCTGCCCCTCTCACTCTCTGGTAACACCCAACCTTTTTCTTATCCTCATTTTGGGAGTGACAAACCCTCGGCTCCTGTCAAGGTGATGGGAGAACATGTGTGAGGCATCCCCCCTGCTCGGGGTGGCACGGCACATGCTTCTCACCTATATATAAAGGCTCTATTCCACTATACTGAGCATGTGGGTGTTGGTGAATGGGTTTTACTGTCAGGGATGACAGTGCCAGGGGAGCTTCCGCACAGCATTGCAGCCACATATTAGCTGTGCATGGAGCTCCTGCCCATGCCACATTCCTGATACTCACTTTCCTTGGGAGAGGATTTGCTATCCACTGTCCTTTTGCTGCTCTAATGCCCCCTTTCATCTGGAGAGGCTGCCACACCAGCCACGTCTGCTTCCCTTCCACACCATGGGATGCTCACCCATGGGTTTTACAGGGCTAAGTTTTCACACTGCAACCTCCAAAAGTCTGCCCCTGGCACCGCTGGCTCTGTTTGCCTTTGGGTACCTGTACTGTGGTGACAGGGCTTCCTTCCTATGGGACAAGGCAGGACCCGCTCCCTTTGCCTGTGTTCTGGTGTAGGTCAGAGCCGGTGCTGCCCCGGCTGTCCTCCCAGCAGCACTCCAAGCTCATTTCTGGAACAAGTTGCAGAGGTATAGTTAAGGGGCCCTTCATTTCTGATGGAAGTCTGCTTGTGTCAACAGAGAGACGGGATTATTTAGCAGACTTCTTTTTCCACCCTGCTAATTTTAGCCCCTTATATAACATTTCTTTTCAATACAACCCAGTTTCCTTATCCCACTGAAGGAACAGCGCTTCTCATTTGTCTTACACCAATGCCTAAAATACTCCAAGGAGCCCAAGGGCTCCCTGTCTGCTCCCCACATTCATTGCAACCCAACACACACCCAAGGATGGGCAACACCTCTGCAGCCTCCACACACCACTCCTGAAGCTTGGGAACAGTCCTGAGCAGCCCTGGGCTCCGCTGCATCCCTCCTGCACTGCCTCAGGCTGTCAGCCCCAGCACAGTGCTTCCTACCTTCCTGAGTGAGCCTCAGCCTTGCATTGTGAAGCTCCAGAGCGCATCAAAAATACATCAAAATAACTCAAACTGCCTTTGATAGACCACGTGAAGTTTGCGATTAGCATTTCAAAGCCATGCTCAGGCTTGGAAGGGAAAGGCAAACAAGGAGGCAGCAGACATCCAAACCCAGCAGTTTCCCCTCTGACACTGCAAAGGCTGGGCCAGCCCAGGAACCGGTGCCTTGGGCTGAACCCACCCCTGCCATGGCACCTGAACCACACTGCACAGCATCCATCTGTGACATGTCTGACCCTCCCTCCACAATGGGAAGCTGCTTCCTTCCCTTCCCCTGGAGTTCTTCACTGGTGCAGAGGCAAAGCACGGTTATTTACAGGCTGCTGGCTCTGTCCTTTCCTCTACCCAGTCAGGCCTCTAAGCTCAGTATCCACCAAGGATTCCTAGTGAAGCTTTGAATAAATAATGAGCACCTTATTTCACTTTACAGTAATTAATCTAGGGGATAATGCACTAATTTGCCAATGCTGAGAGCATTTATCTTTTCCTCACAAAGAGTTTTTGCTATTAAAGATTCACTCTGTGCCAACAGAAACAGAACACAGTACCCATCTCATGCTAACAGCTGGGTTAGTGCTGCCTACAGCCCTCTGTAGCCCACTCCTCAATGCAGAAAATGCAAAATGCTTCTCTCCTTTCCAGCATCTTTTTTGAAGGCTTGATGAAGCTTGTGTTCTCCAGATACTCGTTATGGGATGGACTGCACACCTCTGTCCCCTTTCCTTTCCCATTCCCTCCAAAGGGATAGAAAATCCCTTGACATTGAGCATTTGTGCAGCACCCAGCTCCTGACTAAGGGCAAGACCTCCCAAGCACCACCACCCTGTAACTAATGATGATTCATGAGCTCTAACTTCAAGCTTGGACACTGATCTCCTGAATGAATCTAGTGAGTAAAGCCTTACGACATGCAGCAGCCTCAGTCCTCATGGCCGTATTACTCAGCACATAGGAAATCATTCCACTTGCTTTGGCACATGAATTCAGTATTGCTGATCTAAGCATTAGCAGAAAATTATTTTCATCATAGTCTTGAACTGTTTGACCTTCTCATTGAAAATGATACCAAAGAACATTTGCTTTCAGCTACCCAAATGCTCATACCGATCCTGGCACCAATCAGCACGACCCCAGCCAGTGCAACACCTGCTGGGAAGCTGCATGGAGGTGAATGGCAACAGGCACAGCCAAACATGGGGGTCTCCAATGCCTCAAGGCCAGGCAGAGTGATAAAGCAGCCTCTGTCTTTGGAGGTAGCCTACAGGTTTTGGTTAAAATTATGGATAGCACTTTATATGTTGCTGATAATAGTTATAAATATAAGCACCTGAACACTATGATCCCCAGAGCTCTGCTAAAGATGAAGAAGTTGAGTTGCAGAGAACATACAGAGAAGCATCGTCTGCAGGGCATCTCCCCAGGAGGGCAAACACAGATCCTGTCAGTCCTGCCGACTGCCCTACTCAGGTTGGATGTTAGGAAAAATTTATTCTTGGAAAGAGTGGTGAGGCACTGGCACAGCTGCCCAGGGAAGTGGTGGGGTCACTGTCCCGGGAGGTGTTTCAAAGCTGTGGCGCTGAGGGACATGGACAGTGGGCATGGTGTTAGTGGGCCTTGGTGCTCTTAGAGGTCTCTTCCATTCTTTATGATTCCGTGGTCAGATAGGGCTTGGGTTGCCACAGACATCTGCAGGGCAGCTTTCCTCAAAATATCCACATTTAGCCAATGTCAGAAATATCCCTAGGTCTCCTCTGGTACCACACACCTATACACATTCCTTAAAATCCATGTCCTCAGTCAAAATACAGAAATCTCACTAGGTTCCTCACTCTTGTAAAACCAAAGGGAGACGCACTGCTGCAGGATGCCCTCCACAGAGAAACCCTCCCCAGTGCAGGAGGCATGCTGGGGTTTGTGGCTACTGGAGGAGCCAGGTGATGGGCATCTGGAGGACAGAGAAACAAAAGAGGGGAGAAATTAAAACCAGAACAGAAAGCTCTACTGATGGTACGAAAAAGAAACAACTCTCATCTTGCATACTGCATGGTGCAAAGTGCTGTGTTCAGGATTCTCTCACCTTACATTGATCCACCTCAACCTTGAACACAATCCAGCTGCATTTCTGTCCTTAAAAGAGCTGCAAGAATACCTCCCCCCAGTGCCCCCCCAAAACCCAGTCAGCTCAGCACAAGTCCCTCCCTTACACAGCTCACAAGTAGGAGAGGGGAGGGAATGTCTGTGCAAATTTGCATTGCCTACATCTTATACAGCAAGAAAGAAAGCGTATATGCATTCTTCCCTAATACATACATCAATAAGAAAGGAAGAGGGTGGTTCTAGGAGCATGTAATTACAGAAAACACAGCACAGATTTAGCAACACTATTTTGAACAGCCCCACGAGGGTGGCAGTGAGTGGAGGTGGGACCAGGCAGGTTATGGGAGCGTGTGTTGGTGTGTCAGGGGGAACCCCCTCATCAGGGGGAGCTGACAGGGACCTGGGGTCAGCCACGCTCAGATAAAGATGGCAGCATAGGGGATGGAGAGGAGAGCTGAGGAAAAACGGATGCAGAAGCATGGATGGAGATACAAGGGAGCTGTCATCACACAACGTCGCGTGCTTGGATGCCTTGAAACCCCCTGAGTTCTGGGTAACTGGCACTTAGATCTTGTGTTTGTGTCCAGACAAAGCTGCTGCTGGGCAGACAGCACTTTTCCTTTAAGTGGAATCACTGCACACACTCCTATCAGCAGCCCTGGAGCAGGCCAGGTGGCAGAGAAGGTACAAAACAGCACTGCTATCAGATTGGTCATTGAGAATTTTGAACACAGCAAAGTATAAAACAGTGACCCAAGGTGGATCAGCTCCACAGCATCCCAGAAATTCCTGCTGGGACACCCACTGGGGCCATGCCTGTGCCAGCAGTGCGGAGCACCGGGGGAAGCCGCTGGTGGTTGTTCCTCTGCTGAGGTTCTCCTTGTGACAAGTGAGTCATCGGGAATGAAGCTAACAAGGATGGTGTCACAAACTTAACAGAAAAATTATATCCCTCTGGATATGTGTTATATTTGGAGAATAAACTGAAGAATGAGGCATTTCATAACTGCGATGCTGTGAAAATCTGTGTACAGTCCTCCTGAAACCAAAACTCCACTGCAAGGATGTTGCTGAATGATGGTGTCCTTCTGTCTGTAATTATGCTTGTTCCTACCTAAAGCATCAAAAAGCATTCACATCAGCAGTTTTCTAACACTCATCCTGGGTCTGTTGGTCTCTTCTGGCCGTGGCATACAAGGCACCAGACATGCTCCCCAGTGAGGAGCCAGAACTCAGTGATTAGTAGGAAAGCAAGCACTGGGTGAGCACCCCCACCCCATTGAGAAGCAGCTGCAGTCTCATGGTTCAGCATGCTAGGATCCCACAAGCTCCCCATGGGAACACAGTTTGCTCACTCAAGAAGACCAAAGAATAGGATGGCAGGGGAGCAGAGCAGACCGAGGTCAACCTCCCAGGGAGAAATGCTGATTTCCTGGCTGCAGGCACACTGTTCAGCACACACACGTGCTGTGTGCCAGGCACCCCTATGCTTCCCCACTCACAACCACAGGATCAATACTGCTGTGCTCTGGGATCTTTATGAGAGTTGATCGAGCCTCTCAGCTCCTTTATTGCCCCCTGTAATACCTGTACAGCTCAATACTTGCACACTGCACTGTGCAGGGCAGGACAATGAAGATCCAGGTCCAGAGGAGCAGTGGGGCTGCCCCATAAACACCCGAGCCAGGAGCACTGGGGGCAAAGCTCTCATTCAGGCTCCATGTACAAGTGGCATACATAGAGAGCAGGCAGGAGAAATCTGCCAAAACAGAATTAAATGCAGCTAAGCTATTAATGCTGAAATATTGGAAATCGAGCCAAGAAACTGGACTTTAGGGAAAGATCAGAGGATAAGCACATCTCACCGACTTCTTTCTTTCTCGCGTTTTCTCAAACCCTGACCAGATTTGTGCAGACAAACACAGAAATGTGTTTCATAGCTGAGAGAACGCGCTGCCCCTCCGGAGGACTCTGCCCTGCTCCGGAGCATTAGCTGTGTCTAAAAGAAGGAGCCATGGCATGACTCATACTTTCCAGTCCCCATAATCCCTCTCAGAAGGTTTCAGACTTAAGAGTTTTCCTCTCTCTGACTTCACTTTTGCTATAATTTATGCACCTGCTTTGAAGAAGCCTTTGAAAAATCTGACAGCGGAGGAAAAAAGAGCTGTTTTATCCACCCGATGGACAGGCTGAAAGGAAAAAAAGCCACAGCTGAATTCTGTGTTACCAGGAAAATAACATCGGCGTGCGTAACTTTCTACCAGGCTGTTAGTAATCAAAAATAAACTACTAGAAACCCTTTGTCAGAACAAGGGCAGGGCTTAAGTGAAAGAATAAGCAGTTCAACAGTCAGAAGCGTGTGGATGACATAAGACAGAGCAAATGTCTTTTAAAAAACACACTAATGAATTATGTACGAGCACACGCTTGAGGGCCAGGATCTTGTGTTGGGCTCTCAGTGGCAGCAGCGGCTACGCTGTCCCCAAACTGCCTGACCCTCCTGAGCCCAGGGCAAGGCTTGGCTCTCCTGAAAAGGAGTTTTTATGGAGTTTCAGAAAGGTCAATACAAAGAGTTTAAAATAATAGGCACGTCAAAACATAGACAATGTGATTTCCCCCCCACCCCTAAAATATTCCCAGCATCTGAAACCGTGAATAACACTTATTTAAAGTCACTTTGGTGTTGCAGCTTCATACGTAATGACAGACTGTGGCTGGTGGCATCCAAACCAGACCAGCCCCAGGCAGCCCACAGCCTGTCCCCGTGTACTTGGTGCCTCCTGATCCATCTGCCTGCCCTGTGCTGGCAGCCAGCCCCAGGCTTTCAGAAGTGAAAAACCTCGTCCTGTGCTCAGATGTCTATCCTGCTCATTTCCTGCTCTTACCACCTCTCTTTTCTGCACTGCGCATTACTGCAGAAGGGAAAATGCAACCTGAATCATCTTTCTGCTTCCCACAAAGGCTGAGCTCCTCTTGTAGGAACAATTTCAATGCTCCCATCCTGCGACAAAGCCACAGGGCTGGGCAGAGGAGCTCAGGACCTGCAGAGAACAAGGGGAGACACCTGGGTTTGCTGCATTACGAACCAGGGCTGTACTGAGGGGAGATGATGGGAACACCTGGGTGCTCTCAGAAGGAGCAGTGATGCAGTGGCACAGCTGCCCAGGGATGTAGTGGGGTCACTGTCCCTGGGGGTGCCCAAGAACTGCAGAGATGTGGCACTGATGGACATGATTAGTGGGCTTGGGGGGGGGAGGGGGGGGTGGTTTGGGGTTGGATTTGGTGATCTTAGTGGTCTTTTCCAACCTTCCTGATTCTACGACTCTCAAAACGAGCAGCTGGATCTGCGGTTCCCTTTAGGTCTTGAACTAAAGAGCAGCAAATAAAAGCATCAAAATGAGGGAAAAAGCATCAGACTTCCTCCAGAAGCTGCCTGAGTGTGCTCTCACCTGCTTTGCATGCTGCAAAGAGAGAGATTCATATTTTGTGCAACACTGCCCAATGCACAGTCCTTCCCTATGACCTCTTCTGCCTTACATGTAAGATACAGCCATAAAAAGCAGGAAGATTTCCTTGGGTTACTGCTTTTTTAGTGTTGTTTTATAGCCTGTTCATCTACGCTGTGTATTTTTAACTTCTTCTAGATTACTCCCTCCAACTAGAGAGGTGAGCGCATGGCATATGCTGGAAAAACAAACACTTTTACTGCTGGCTTTAAGGAAGCTTTTGGTAAATAGCTGCATCTGTTTCTAAGTTTACTTTGTTCTAAAGTGGTGATAATATCTACCTGCCTGATGTGGTGCTCCTGAAGCTGTTAATTAAAAACACTTTGAGTTTTATTGGTGTTTGCATTTGTGGCTGTGTTTTGGGTATATAAATGAATGGTGCCCCTGGAGAAAATGAGTATTTCTGCTGGAATGTGAAGTTTAGGAATATGAATAATAGAGACAGACTTTCTTGAAACAGTTCAGTTTATCTGATCCCTTTCTAAAAAGTCACATTTCCGAGCTGAGAGTGTAAATGATGCAAAATTGCTATGGTGTTGAGTTATTTCAGGGCATTCCAAACTCAGGTGATAATATCTCAGTACTGCTGTGATAGATTTATCTAGTGGTAATCTTCTGCATCCCCTCTTATTTTGCAGTCAATGACTAGCTCTGCTCAGAAAAGCTCAGAAGCCGTTATCATTCATCATCTTGATGGTTGCAAATATCTCTTCAATGGTAAGAGAACCAGGAATGATCTGCACCTATATGAACACGAAATCTTAAGAACGCTCCTCTTCCTGGATCTTCCTTGAGCATAAATAATGGGAAGCGGACACTGGAGCAGTAGGAAGAGATTTAGAAGGCTGCTGGTCTACATTTAGGGTGGATCTCATAGGTAAGACCTCCAGCTTCACCACTCAAAGGCATGCTAAGTGCAAACATTACTCCACACAAGTCTTCTGGTGTCATTAAATCAAATTAAAAAGGAGCAAATGGATATGTCTGCACTTTTATACACTTTCCTCAGCAGTGGGGGAGGGGGGGGGGGGGGAAGTGTTCACTTGGAAATTTCAATTAAATTTGGCTGTCAGCTCTATAATTAGACCAGTTAGGTCATTTTGAGTGCAGCGTGTGCTATTCACCTTGCATAAAAAATAACCTGTTGCTACACCCACACTTTGTGCACCTTCCCAAAGACTTAGGAATACTCATACAATCCCCCAGATCCTTCTTGGAGATACCAGACAATCCCACCACAACCAGCCTTTCCAACTGATTGTCATTTGACTGATACAGATGAAGGCATTAATCAGAAAACCAGGTCCTGTTACCTCATCTATTTATTTAAAAAGAAACAATTAGGGCCATACATATGCTGTGAAGCTGCTACACAACCAGGTTATTTTGGGAGGTTGTGCAGGAGGGTCACAGAGTGCCTGTGACGGAATCCTTTTATTCAGCCGTCAGTGACTAACTCTAATCGCAAACACAAGGTAGCCTCCACCATCCACAGTCTCCATGGCTTCAAACACGCAACTGAGGACTAAACTTGCTTACACACAGTACCCACAGAAACCCCACTGTGAGGAGCTGGTGCAAATTTGGTGTGTGTTCAACTCAAGACCTGGCTTCCTGCAACCCAGCGTCCACATCCAGGCAATCCTTACCAAGCTCACAGCTAAGCTGTTCTCCATGCCCGTGCTCATACAGCTGCTTGCTGTTGAGAAAATAACATAATTGCACACCAAGCACTAAGCCTAATGAAACTATATTGATTTTGTTGTTAAGAACTATGTTTCTAGGATTGCTGGGCTACCAAAATGTGTTTTCTAAATGGTACAGAGACAGTAAAGCGCAGAGAAATCCCATTAATGATGTAACAAATAACCCAGCTCAGCAACCATACTCGTTTCACATTCAAATCCTGAAAGTGATAGATTTTAACGTGCTCCGTGCCTTGCCACCTCTTTGATGACAGATAGTTTCAAATGGCACTAAGTCACTGGTCATTACTTAGATAAATCTTTTATACCGTAACCTTTACCTACAGCAGAGGGAGGGGGCACACAATGCATGTAAGTGCTGTGCCTGAATGCCTACACAAATGCCTACAATGGGGCACGGAATTGGAGAGCACTTTCCAATGTCAACAGACAACACATGGTTTCTCCAGCAGCCTCTTAATCTCAGCTCAGGCAGAACCTGTGGCAAACACTGACTGCCCTTGTGGAAACCGCTGCACAAAGATTCATTGCCAGACACCTGGAGGCTTTAAGTGTGCTAGAGAAATGCTGTGCTCCCAAATTTGGCTGTTCGTTATCATTTCCATGCAATTTACAGGGCAATAGCTTTCCAGGACAGCCTTCCCAAGGCAGCAGACTTTCATGCTTACAGCCTAAAACATGAGCGTGCAAGAGTACACTGTCCAGAAGGAAAACAGAGCCTGGGATGCATATTAATTACTGGTGGCAGAAAGCCCAGGCAAGGTTGCTGCTCCATAGTCAAGTCATAAATCTGTCCAAATAGGATTCTGACTACGTCTGCTGTGTTTATATTACAGAATTTTATGGCCATGTGATTCTTCACCTGGAGAGGAACAGTATCACTGTGCAGCCAGCTAACGACAGAGATTTATTATCTGGTTAAAAAGACCTCGATGTTCTCTGCGGGCCTTGCTCAGGCTGGAAGAATCCATGTGTCTTCAGTGCCTTCAGTGCTGGGGCTGTGGGAGGGATGGGCAAGGGATGGCGACATGGACACCAGCAGGGCTGGGTCTGGACACTGCCTGCATGGTGTGGGACATAGCTGTCCCTGCTTTGGACCCAACCTGAAGGTTAAGGAAGCTACTTGTATTTCAGTGCATGCCTCAGTTTCCCTGTTTATAAGGTAGGCTTCAGGAGAACCTCGCTTGGTGTTGCCAACAACACAGCCAACTTGATGTCCTGATTATAGTATTTCTCCTCCATCTAAAGGATCCAATTTCTGCAAGCAGAAGCAAGAAAACGTCCAAACTGACAGCAAGCTAAAATGCAGATTGTTGAACAGCTGTTCTACAGAAACAATTTCTCCAGGTCTCTTAGATGCTGCAGATGACACATTAACCTTAAACACTGAAGAATTCTAATGGAAGGAGGAAAATGTCCTTATTTTCATAGAAACTGAGCTAGCAGGTACTCCCGGTCTCCCAGTGAAATGAGGCCTTTAACTGCACCATAACTTGCTCCCTCTTTGCTATAAGCTTAATGCTAAGCGCATGCTTAAGCCTTGTTGACTTCAGAGGGACAACTCACATGCTGAAAGTTGGCACGTGCTGAAGTTCCCCACTCTTAGCAAGGTTTTCACTTTGTCTCTAGGCAGATCCAGTGGAGAGTCTGGCTGGGTGTGAGCATCACATAGCCCCACGCAGCAAGGCAGGATCAGCTCTCTGCTCTGATACTCTTAAGAGAAATGTCTAAAAATGCAAGGGAAGGCTTCTCACAGTCCTTGTTAATGTACCAACATACAGCTCCAAAAATCTCCATTCTCTACTTGATTCCCAAAAGAAAATGTTTCAAATGATCCATATTCATTAGAGTTTTTAATCCCTCACATGCCAGAATTCAGCAGGCTGCTAATGAAGAAGACAATTATACAGCACTTCAGAGAAGGGGGAAAAAAAAAAAAAAAAAGGCCCATCAGAACAGGTGCAAAGGCTGGAGCTCTGCCATATCTGCTCTCTGTGCTCTAGCACAGCACATCATTATTTTACTTAAAATGTATTGAAACATCCCAACAGTTTAAAGCATCAGTATGAAAGGGAAAGAGGTGACATTTAAGATTAATCATTAGCTGTTGACCACCTAAGACACTAAATCAAAAGGACGACAGCTGGCCAAACTAAGCTTTATCTGTACTCCTTCCGAAGAACACAAGCACAAATGATGCTGTGTCAGCAGTGCGGCAGAAAAGCAGATTGTGTTTGTTTTGCCCCTTGAATTAGGGCTGTAACGTGAAAGTACAGAGTGAAGAAGTGGTGCCCAAGGGATTTATGTTCTACCAAGACCAGTTTGGGAAAAGTTAAGATTTTCTGTCTTTGCAGATGTGTGTCAGAGGCACAAGAGAGAAAATGCCCTTTGGGAGTTTGTGCAGGAATGCTCTGATGTACCAATAACAGCCAGCCCCTGCCCAACAGACCATCACCTCTCATCTTGACACTTTCTGCTCATCCTACCTACCTGGGTGAGAACACATACAGAGAGGGACAGTGCTACAGGGCTGAATTGGAGAGCACTGATCTAAGCTGTGGCTCATCCGACTCACCAGAACCACTGCAGCACGGAGATCAATGGTGAAAGATGCTTATTGGATGAAACAGGCTTTTAAGAGGGGTTTGCAATGTCCTTCTGATGCAAAAGATCATTCCATGGGTATGAAGAGAGAGCTCATTTACCAGGGTTATGGCTCATTCCTCTGAAAAAACACTAAGGAAAGGAAATATTCCAGATAATAACAAGGGATGAAATGACAGCATAGGTTTAAGTGGTGCAAAACTGTTTAAGGACTTGATAGAAAAGGAAAAAGAGAATAAAAGTAGGAGGAGGCTCAGTACTTCATTTCCCCTAGGACATAAGTTAATGTATAGAAAGGATCTGATCTGCTGACCATTTAGACACACAACTGCACCTTGTGCAATGATACATCCAATTTGCAAACAATTATCCTGTTTTTCCACATGCACATTGAGTAATTGCTTGCATAAACTGCAAGGTACATTTGCATATGCCAACCACCTGATTTGCATGCTAAATCACAGCAAATGTGTGTACCGACTAACTGTTCATCTTGCTTTGTGCATGCATACGCTTGCCTGGGTCTACACAAACCAAGACCACAGGTTACACCTGTGTGGAAAATATCAGCAACAAACTCACCTACCAAAACCAGCTCAGAGCTCGTGGGTGGTCACTTCTGAGTTGCTTTAGGATTAGTTTATAGCAACAAAACCTCTGATGCAACAGGCTTAGGTAAATCAAGCAGGGACAGCCAAAGCATTAACTTTCTCTCCCTGTCTGCACTGCTCACTGTTACAAAGATCACCACCTCCGATGAGTAAACAGGTTGAGTCCCCACCAACCTGCCCAGCCTGGAACCCGACCAGTGGCTGGTATCCCGATTTCAGTGTGCCAGCAGTGGTGAGGGATGCCCTGCATGGTGCCCTCCATAGTGACATGTGGCTGACCCACACACTGCAAGCACTCAAAGCAAAATCAATGGGCCCAACAGTGACTGATGTGCTCATTTAGCTCTGCTTTACTGAGCAACCCAGCTTACGCCTAGACCAAGCCCAGAGTGCAGATCCTGTTGGCCAAACCAATAAAGATGTTTCACTGCCAAAGGAAGAGAAACGTGTTCTGTTCCTCACTCTTTCCTTAAGCATCCATTGCTGCCCACTGCCTGAGATGGGACACTAAACTTGGGGGGACCTTTGGTCATACTGATTTGCACTGACCTGTCAAGAAAAGGGCCAATCTGATTATGTGATTAACAGTACGGAAAAAAAAAAAAGCCCATACCCATCAAGAATAGTTTTTGTTTTCTCTGTAAAACATATTTATGGCTTGTTTTGGGGTAGCATACGTAAGCTGTGAGTCAGGACAGTATTGCACTTAGTGGCATATAAACACAGAACAAAAGATGGAACTTCCTACAAAGAGTTTATGAATTCAGTAAATTACCTCTATAACTCCTGGAAGTGGTATTCTCCATGCCCAAGTTATCTGGGCCACAAAGCAAGTTTCTCAAAAGCTAGCACAAACTAAGAAGTATTTCACAGCTGCTTTACAAGAAGCTCTTAAGAGCATCTTTAAAAATAACTACTAAGTCAAGAGGGTTTCATTCATGGTCATTCATAACCAGAAACCTGAGCAAATTTGTTTTTTTAGCTTAATGGACATGCAAAAATAATGGAATTACACCTGCCCCAGTATTCAGTAGAGACAAACAAGAGGCCAGGCATCACTTTAGTGAGACATAGCTAAGCATTTAGCTAGGCATTTGCCTAGCATGATGGATGTCTCATTTCAGCAGGCAGAATTTATATGTTGAACTTGGCTTTGGCCAACGCTGCAGGTATTGAATGAGATCATCCCCTGGGATTGCTGGAAGTCTAAAGTTACTCCTATAGAATAACACTGTATGTAAACACAGACAGAACACAAACGTGTCAGCAGAACGAGCTCTGATAACCAACACAATCTAGAATGCAGCACAGCTTGTGTCTAGTGGAGGTATCTCCTTATCAGGACAAAGTGCCCTGTTGTGTCCTCCTGAACCCCATACAGACAGTGGTGGGTCTGCTGGCACCTTGGCGAGTGGGAAGGTCTTGCTCCTAAAACACTCCTATTTGACAAGAACAGCTTCAGTCAAGGCAGGGCTTGGAAATGAGCAAAAGAAATTAATCATACATTCTATACCTCATCTCTTTAAATTTAGCTTGAAGAGTCAAAGTAGCAATAAATAGGAACCAACATCCTTGGAATCAGACACCAAGCCCACAACTTTGCCAAACTAAACAAAAGTGCATGCCAGTCATAACATTTGGCATCTCCTCCAAAAGGCAAACCCAGGGCCTGAGCCCTCTGAGATCTCCAGTGGTACCAGAGGGTCTTCAGCATTCCTAGGAACAGAGTCCACATCACCCACTACACAGATACTCTCTTGATACACCACAGAAAAGAGCAGGAGCTCTGAAAAACAAAACTGCTGTTGCATGTGCCTTCCTTCCTCGTAATTACAGGTAACACACCTAAAAGCCTTAGCTTTCCTCAGCTAAATGCTGAAAAACCTGCTGAGATGCATCAGACTTCTAACCCGACAAAGATTAGAGGCTAAGAATAACCACAGGTTGACTAACCAAGTTTAATTCTGCTCACTGGCAGCAAGCGAGAGGTACATCTATATAAGGAGGGAGCACCGCTGCCACAACACTGCTATTTGTTTATTTTTAATCTCTACTTTAGCCTAACAAAAACTATTCTTTCTAAAAACAAACCCATCCCTTACGACGCCAGACAGGTCAGTCAGAGGTAGAGGTTCCCACAGCTCCAGATGCTGTACCTTTCCAGGCCAGGTTTGCTCTTGCCTCTATCTGAGAGATTTGCTTATTTACTGTTTCTTCTGCATTGTTATATTTAAGTGTCGATTGATAATAAGAGCTACTGCATCAGGCAGTCGAGAGGATTACCTAATTAATGTTTGTGAAGCACTAAGATCCTCAGATGAAAGGAGCTAAGAAATGCAAAGTATAATTATTATGCATTATTAATAAACTTCTGGCACATTGACAGGAGAAGAGACAACACTTTTTTTTTCCCCTATTCCTTTCTAAAAAGACTTTCATGCTACAGAAGACAGATTTGCCAAAAATCCACAAATTAGCAAATGAGGAGTGAAAGCTCCCCATCCCCCCACGACGATTTTAAGCAGTGAGGCTGAGACATCCCTCTCTGCTCACGTTTTCAGATTTCTGATTCTACTACAGGGATGCCTGATGGATGTTACGTTTTGTCAACATGAGATCCAGGCACAGACAGGTGCATGGGTTTGTATTCTGTTCTGCTGATCTCCCTTGTTTACACTCGGGTTTGGGAGCAGACAGGATGCGGGGTGGTGAGCTGAGGCCACCCTCTATCCCTACAGCGCCAGTGCCTCAGGGCCATGTCACCGAGCGGTCACAGCTGGGACATCGTTGGACCAGAATAGCTGCAAGCTTCAGCAAACAGCAAAACCACACACAGATTATGTCATGCCAGGGAGAGACTTGTGAATGGGCAAAGGGGGAACGCTCATAACAGTGCTGTGAGGCCTTGAGGCCATGCAGAGGTTGAATGTCAACCTGGAGGTGGCACAGAGCAGGGAGGGGACAGAGATGCAACTGCTCCCAGGGAGCAGCAGACCAAAGGATTTCTCCTCCATAAAAATCCACTGAAAGCTGCAGGGGCTGAAGAAGTGCTGGAGCCCAGGATTGGGAAGAGAGAACTAGAGGCAACCTGGGAGATTCTATGGGGAATAAGATTGTTATTGCCCTGAAGACCTCAGTCCTTGTAAGCTACACCAAATCCTTGGCTGCTGCCTAAAATGTGATGAAGGAGCTCCCAAAGCAAGGAAAAGCCTGAGTTCTGGCCAGCTGCTGTCCCGCACATCCCCTTGCTATCAAAGGCAGTACTTGCTTTGTCTGCGGAGATATGACTGCTGCACAGAGATGTTTGACTTGTTTGTTGTATTTGCTGTGTTTGTCAAAGAGAAGTGGTTTGTTGGGTCTTAGAGGTAACCGAAAACTAACACTTTCATTGTCCAGGGTACAAAGGAACTTCCATATGAAAGGGCAATTTCAAACATATATATGTGTATAAATATATATACCGATTTGGATTTGACAATATCATTGCACAATACAATTATATACACTGCCTAATATTTGCACTCTAGTACTGCACAGTACAGTTTAACAGGATCCCTTTCCCACAGTCAGAATGGCATCAGAAAATGTCCTTGTACAGACTTTGTGCTTTTGGATCTTACGGAGAAAACTTTTTTTTCCTGTAACCACTCAACCCTTAAACACATCAAAACTTTCCAGGACCTTCCTATGTGGAGCGGGCTCCTTTAGGAGACAGTAGGCCAGCTGGACACTCCCCTCTGCTATGGGAGCACATGGTGCCTTAGGGTGCTGGGAAGCCAGGGTCACCCCCAGCTCTGCCCCCACCTTCCCTCTGACCTTGGGCACTTGTCACCTCTTCACTTTAAGATGGGGATAATACATATATCACAGGTTTGTCCTGGCCTTAAGTAATCCATCTTTTCAAAGCACTTTGAGAGCTTTGCTTGATGAGCACAGACATTATAATACTCCTCTGCTCTCATTACATTCAATGGGAGTTTTACCCCATAGAAAAGCATCTAGCATCGCAGGATCTAGACATAAGTGTGCCTGGGATACTTGAATGCTAGCATTTTGGTAGGCATTAGACAGAGTGAATACAAAGGCACAGTGCTTGTGTAGAGCTGCTTGAAAGTCTTACGAACTTACTGTAGAATGGGTAGAACTTTTTTCTTAAAAATTAGAACAAGACCTCACCAGCCCTTGCTGGTAAACATGCTTGGCTTGCACCAGGCTGCAAAAGGGACAGGAGAGATCTCAGGCAGCAGACAGAAGTCAGAAAGCAGTCACACTTAGGAGGAAGCTTACTGCAAGATTTGCTTCTGCTGTATCAAGTAACTGAGCAACAGGAGGTGAGAGTGCGGATATTGCCCTGGGGACTGAACCCAGGGCAAGGTGATCCTAAGGATAAAGGGAGCCAAAGCTAAAGCAGCTCAGGTAGGAAAGTGCTAAGTAATAGGGCGTGGGACAGGGATCTCTGAGCACTTGCCAGCCCATAGGTGTGTGACACGGTGCTATAGGGCATTGATTCACCCGCCTAGCCCTTGAAGCAGTTCTGCTCCATCAGGCAGGGTCAGGGCTCCATGCCTCTCATTCAAACAAGACCTTGCTGGAGCCAGATCTCCAGACTTAGGAAACAAATGGGGCAGCTCATGGTAACGTCATCTCCAATCTCCTTCTGCCTTAGTGCAAGAAAGGTGACAATGCGTAGATTCTTCAGCCAAAACTAATATTAGTGTCTTACTTCATATTCACTGCCACGCTGTGTCTTTTCTGTTGCTGCCAGATATCTCCATGGAGTAAATCATATTGACTGTGTTTATTATAAGAACTAAGTGATCAGCTGTGAACTTTCTTTGACATAAATATTTTGCCATTAGTAGTGAAAAATAGCAATGCTGCTGTTGTAAAAGTACCTTTGGGTTGGTCCTCTCCGTGGGGGCTTCACATTGAGAGAAATCAGAAGGAAAGCGTGGTCTGAAGGATCAAGAGTAACAAAGATCTAAAAGCACCCCTTTCCCTCCCTCAAGCTGATGACAAGGACACTTATCCCGTTCCATAAAACTGTTAAACAAAGAAAATGTTTTATAAAATGAAATAACTGTTTTTCCACACAGCTGTAGAGCACCTCTGCACAGCCTGCTCCAGTGCTTGGCCTACAGCTTTCCTTGCAATGCAGCAACTGAAACTGCACTCACAGTTTGTGAGCAGTACCCAACACCGCATTTCCCGCAGCCAAGGCCCAGCACTTTTCTTCAGAATCCTTATTCCTAAGACTCCACAGTTACAGATGAACAAAACAAGGATTTGCCATTCTTGCAAGATTTCCTACATTTTTGACTGATGTTGGCACCTTCAATCATATCTGCATGCAGGCTGAGCAACTGAGAGGATGGGAGAACGCTGAGCAGCAAGGCGAATGAATCTCAGACAGATTTTTTGAAAGGTACAAATGAGAGCTGGTGCTTTAAAAATAGCATCGACTGTACTTCTACAGCACACATCCTCTGAGGAATTCATTCTGAGCACAGCAGCTTGTCGCTCCCCTCCTGAGGCAGGCGTTCTCATACAGATGTGGATACCCAGGCTCAAAGAACCACAGTGTGGTCCAGGCTCTCCTGGCAGAAAGTCAGGGATGAGTTAAAAACCCAAGGATGTGCCCACATATCTGTTTACGCACACTACACTTCACGGTATGTGCATCAAAAGGACTACTAGGCATAACAACTTTAACAATCCTTTTTTAAAAACACTTCAGAAACTGCAGACCTACAGGTCTGTACTGTAAGCTGCTGAACCCAAAACAGTAAGGCAGCAAGTGCCAGGCAGCTGTCTGCTTGCATCCAAGGGTGCTCCAGTAATAAGTCTGGAGAAAGAATCACCTTTGATAGGTGAAGGCCCCATCTGGAGAGCTTACAGTAAGCTCCTTGTTGGCAGATGTATGCCAGAAAATAGCATGAGGTGCCACATTAGGGATGTGGGAGACTGTGAAGCCAATCCCATGGCACCTCCTTGCTTGCAAGCCCTGCAGCAGAGATTCTTTAAAGCGAACAAGAACGAAAGGACACAATTACTGAACTTGCAAGAGTAACATTTTCCCCTGAACTGAGGGCTTACAGAGGCTGTAGTGGAGTTCTGGGACCTGGTGGCACAGCAATACCCTGTGGAAAGGTCATTGGTGAGATACTGCAGAGAGACGACCGTAGGAATTAGGGCTCCCCAGGCAAAAGACATAAGAAGCTCACTGGAAGGACAAGTGCCCGGAAAGGAGCCACAGGATGAAATGAAACTGATACAGAGCAGCAATTGTTTGTACATCCACAGGACAGTGATGTGCTAGAAACCCAGCGATAAGCTACAGAACAAAGAGGCAAATCCCTGAGCCCGTGGGGAAGGCTTTGGATTGAGGCTTTGCTTTTGAAGGTCTCCAAAAGCAGAAGTTCACTTTGGATGAAGGGGAATGTTCTCCTATATATAGCAGAACAGCCAAGGCGGTAGCTGTAACAGAAAAATGAAGCTCAGATCTGCAAGCAAAATATAGACAATCCAGGTTTAACTGCCAAAGTCAACACCTGCACTGTGGTGGAAGCCCTAGAAGCAGGAGGCATTGCTAAGGTGCAACCTATACAACTAGGGAGAGGGGTTTCCTCTGCTGAATGCTTAATTCAGGCGGGTTTCTAGAGATGAATGAAAACTGTATGCCATAAGGGAGGGCCAGGAATAGAAAGCCCATGTGGGGGAAGAATGCTCTAGATGTAGCGAATACATCTCCAAGAGGTTTTATCATTCTTATTTTGTCCCTACTATCAACAATAATAAGGAAGGAGCTTACAGAACAGCCTTTTCAATCCCTAAGCAATGCATCCAGAGATTAGCAGCAGGGAGCAGTGGGCAGCTCGAGAAAAGCTGTTCAACAAATGTAGAGGCAGGCATAATAAGATTACTGAATTGGAGTTGCATGTTTTCAAGGATAAATGTGATATTATTGCACTGGCAAAGACATAGTAGGAACAAGGTGAAAGATGAGAAATAGCCTGCCATAGCTGTGGGACTGCTGCAGCTGAGTTCCCAACAGGAGAAGAACAAGGGAGAAGTGGAGGCAATGAAGAGGAGCAGCTCCCCACGAGCAGAGAGGAAGAGCATATCCTACTTGACATGCAGATATGCAGAGCAGCTTTTTGCAAAGTGGGTGATGTCATCATGTTTTTCTCAGCCTTCAGGACAGCAAGAGAAAAATAGATTGCATAGGAGTCTACAAGACAAGCAGGCTTCTCCCCCTGCCCCCCTCTCTGCAAAACTAATTGCTCAAATATTGATCAGGAAAATAATTTGAAAGGGCTAAAAGAAGCAAGGACTTCTTTTCCTCCTCAGAAGAAAAAAGGGTAATGCTCTTGCAGAGCTGCTGGAAAGATCTAAACGTTCAGAGGATTTCCAATACTATATAAGATAATTCAGGCATTGAGTCAGTCTGGTTTGGTTTTTTGCTTATTCAGGAAAACATGTAACAACCGAAGTTTGAGATTTTTCAGAATGCCCTGAAATCTGGCTGGATTTACAGCTGTGCTGGCTGTCCCAGAGGGCAAGAGCGCGCCACCAGGCAGACAGACCCACAGGCCCTAACTAGTGCAATTAGTGCAAGCAGCAGCTATGGCAGAGGACTTCTACTCTGGAAATCCAGGTTGTGGCTGGCAGAAACCAGCAGCCTGGGTTTAGCCTTAGTGAGGAAAAGCACAATGAAGATAAACCCCCAAACCAGAGCGCTGGAGGACTGCTAGTCACTGCTGCCTTAACACAGGCACTAAGTCCTGAGAAAAAGCAGCAGTTGTTAGGCTTCTGAAGAGCTGTTTTTCTTTCCTGTGAAGGATACAAAGGAAAAAATCCATCTAACAAAATGTACTAACTATCTCAGAAAAATATCTGTACCTCATCTTCATCTGGAAGAAATCTAGACAGAAGTGAGCACCAGGAAGTCCTTCATCATTAAAAATGTGTTTTACGAGTAAACCAAAGCACGAAAGGAATGCTATTAAGGGAAAAACAAGCAAACAAACAAAAACCTTGAAGCAGATTGGGAAAAAAGGTAAAAAAATAATAATAAATAAAGTGGGAACATGCAAGGACAACAATCCCAGGAAGAGGAGGAAGCACTCAAAGATTTCAGTGAATATTTCTCAGGGATACATGGGAAGCAGGAGAAACTAATCCTTTAAAGTACCTTGCAAGGTTAGAAACAGAGAAATGAAAAAATATACTAAACAAATGTCAATTAAATGAAATATCTTTAAATATATGTTTATTTTCCCCTCTGACATGGAGTCTCTCCCTAGTGCTGAGTTTTGTGCATGAATTTTCCCACTGGGTGAAGTGAGCCCAGCAGTGCCTCAAAGTCAAGCTGACTGCAGGGTGAGATGGCTCATGTGTCTGTTGCATGGGTGCAAGGTGGGTCACAAGGTGGGTCACAAGGTGGCAAGCCCAGGGCTTCAACAGCTGTCTGGTTCTTCATCTCAAGGCTCTCAAGGAATGGGCAATATGAAGTATATCAAAGCATTCTCTTTGGTTATATATGGGATGTAGCACTGGATCTAAGTCATCACTTGCCAGGAGGTGGTTAGTTTAAAAATTGGATAGATTAGTCAAAAGATATGGGTAAATCCCTGCTAGATAATGGAGCAATATATACATATAACATATTAAGGGATGGGGGATTCTTCTTTCCTTATTTTAATGTCATTTTCCACCCTGAGGTACATCATGTATGATTCCTTTCTAAAACAAACAAGCAAAGAAGTCCCACCCTCTCCGGATTTAAATGGTCCCAGCATGACCATGAGAAGTTCTGCAGTACTCTGTTATGGAGGAGTCTGGTTAGATATTGGACAGAAAGTATTAAAATACAAAGAACATTGACAGCCAGCAAGAAAATCTGCCTAGGGGTTGGACTATGTTGCATGGCTTCTTAGGACCCTGTATTTGGTTTAGAGAAACAATAAGCATTTGTACTCATACTTCGGGGGAATTATTGTATTGTATTGTACCAATACTTCGGGGGAAAATCTGTGCTAGGCGATTCAGTGACAGTCATTAAACCTCAGAAGAATTTACTTTGTTCCTTTCCTACAGAAAGGGTTTTAGCTCCCAGACCTGGCAAAGCAAATCAAATCTGACTTTAGGAGATAGAAGCTCCTGGAGACCCATAGCCTCAGCAATAGTTCTCCACTGAACAGACAGCTTCTGGCCAGATTCTCTCAGCTACCAGGCAGAGGCTCAGATTTAGAAAACGCAGCCTGGACACAGCTGGTTAGGTCAGATAGTGGGTCAGGCTGCCAAGTCTCTCTTTGCTCTCTTCCATCAGAAGACGAAGATTGTGTTCAGCCTATTCAATATGTGGAATGAATTCTCATGAAGGTGATCAAAGCAAAGGGCGTACTCTGTCAGGGGAGAAAAGCTTTCCACCAGCAGGGAGAAAAATAGGCAAAGAATAGGTTTACCAGCTCTTCCGTCCCTGCCTGGTTAGCTAATTGTTCATCATGCTTATTTTCTTTGCTACACTTGAAATGGGTAGAAAGCTGTGTTTGAGAACTGCTGAAGTATTTGAGGTCTGAGAACATAGAGCAACCATTTTCATTACAGTAACCAAGTCACAGAATGGTAGCTTTAAATGGGAAGGATAATAATGCATTACAGATTCACTTTCAATTAATCCAGAGCCTGCAATGCTGAATGCACTTAGTCCGTGAATTTTCTCAGAAAATGAAGCTAGAGTGTATTTCATTTATAAATCACAGAAGACACTTATTTGGCAAGAACGACCCCCTGCTCATATACAATAAATCATGAACATCAACAGTCTCTAATGGATTTTGAGTCAGTGCCACATACAGCAAAGCCCGGGGCCTGTGTTTCAGGATTCCAGGACTGTGCCAAAGAAGCCTTATAAATGATTAATGTATTCAGCACAGTGTCATCTGTGCCATTGGAGAGAAAAAGACATTCAGAGGCTCCGTTTGTCATTAAAAAAGTGATAATCAGTTCAGCAGCAGACCATGGCTCTCCCTTACCCTGCCAGAATAAACCATTTAGCTTCAGACTTAATAAAAACCCTCCCCAGAACTTCACACATGTTCTTCATTCATGGTGTGCAACACTGCAGTGAGAGAAAAGACAGGGAAAGAAAAAGTCTGTTTCCGTAAGTAGCCCCCCAAATCCAGACTTCCGGGGAGATAGAGTTGGGGTTTGCACTTGGAAATGTACGTTCGACATGGAGTTACATTACATAGGTGGCTGGGGCCTCTTTCTACTTGGATGTCAGTACATAGACAGTACAAGTTTCAGTCCCTACTGCTCAGTCACTAATGCTTTCCAGTTATCCATCCCACAGTTTTCAACCTCTCCCCCTTTACTTTTATCCCCATGGTTACTGAATCACTGTGTTCGCAGAGATTTTCCTCACTAAAGAATGTGACTAACATGAGACAGCTAAATTATCAGAGCCAACTCCAACATTGGTTTTTCCTAACAAGGATCTTATCATCCAAACGCTTTCAACTAGATCTGTTGCACTGGCACCAACTTCAGAGTAAGCAGTGCTTCGACTATTGACAGAGACAGAGCTGCAGCAGCACTGTACAGGGAGACTTAAAATAGTCTGAAGTCCAGTAAATGATGAAATTTAAATGCTAGCTTTAGCAGACCTGCAGCTTAGAAATACGTGATACAAACACATATGAGATGTATTTTACAAAAAAAAAACCAACCAACCAACCAAAGTAACCCCTAGAAGGGGTTATTATTTCCTGATAAGATCTGGTTCTAGGAGTTCAAGTAGATATCCTCTTTTAAGAAATAGTTTGGCTGAGCAGTAGGATACAGATGTTAGGCCTTAAGAAATCTCTGTTACACAATGCATCAAGACAGGCCACCGAAAAACAAGTCTACTAACCTCCAGCCACAGTAACCAGCATATTACATATAACAACCAAGGGGTCACTGGAGCTGTTCTCACACTGGCCAGCCTGGGCTGCCCTCAGGGCAGAGCAAACTGAATCTCTTCCAAACCACCGAAAATATATACATTAAGCCTCATTCATACTTGGGAGGTCTTTCTTCCCTTTACTCATAGTATCTACTAGGCCACAATTGCCGAGACTATAAAGCAAGGGTAGCAAGTTAACACCTCAGGTAAGCATCACCACAGCCATGAGCCAGCAGATACAAGGCTTAAAAAGAAATGTGGAAGTCTTACCTTGGCCGCTACGGAGGAGTTGGGCTTCTCCAGGAGGTCCCAGAGCTTTTTCCTTTTGTCAGCACAGCAAGTGTTATCAAATTCCTCCCCTTCCCTTTCCCTCAGTGTCTCAGCTTCTCTTTTCAGCTCCTCATTCATCTGCTCCTTCTTCTGATGGTAGCGGGCCTGGCAGCAGGATTCCAAGTAGATCTCATCCACTCCCCAGTAGTCCAGCTCTTGGCTGAAGGACAAGGCGCACATCTCCTCCATCATGTGCAGCTTGCCAGTACGATAGAAGTTCAAGATTGAGGTGAATGCCCCGGGGTGCCTGTCAAAGAAGTACTCATTCTCCTCCAGGTTGTAGTCATCACAGATCTCCATGAGGGAGTCATGTGTGTTGCAGTCTCTGAGCTTACCCAGCCTGGTCCGTGGCAACCTGTCCAAGGTCCGCCAGAGAACCTCATGGGCCAGCCCCCCCACATTGAGCTTGACCCTGCGGGAGCAGGCCTTGCTCCTGACAATCTCCGTGGGGTCCGGAGGCAAAGAGGTAGTAGAGCGAGATCCATGCTTATTCATCCCCAGAGGCATCGCTGGTCCCCCTCAGGCTGGATGCTCCAAGGTGCGGTGCGGGGCAGGGCGCGCGGGGAGCCGGCTCTCCTCACCTCTCCTTCCCCTCCATGCCCCAGAGCTGCAAGAGAAGCCAACCATGGGTCCCTGCCCGCTGACCTCCGCTCCCGCAGGCCGCCTGCCCGCCGGCCTTATCCCCGCCCGGGGCAGCCCGGCCCCGCTAATCTGCTCAAGGGGAGGCGGCGGCGCTGTCCGCCCTCGCGGTGCTGAACCGCGCTCCGCGCCCCGCTCGGGCGGGCGGCCTCGGGCAGGCGCTGTCCGCGCCCGCGGTGCTGAAGGCCGCCCGCTCCCACGTGGCGGAGCGGCGGCTACCGCCGAGCTCCCCCGGGCGGCGGCCGGGTGGGTGCTGCCCTCTCCCCCGGTGGATCCCAGGCTCTGCCCGGGAAGGTTGTCTGTACGCCTCGTCTGAGGAGCTAAGGAGGCTGGGCACGGCTCAGAAGCCTCTTCTGGCAAAGGGCTGGCTGGGAGCTGCTGACTTAAAGGGAGGGTGTAGAGCTCCCCCGAGCACCGCTCTGCGCTGCTCCCCAGAAGGCGCCCGGCCGCTAGCCACGGCTGCGCTGGTACGTTGTTTCCCATCCCGGAGTGACCGGACAGGAGCGCGCCGGCCCCACCACCGACAGTCCCCGAGTGCTCGGACCCGCTGCTCCCTCGCGCAGTGGGGCCCTGCCGGACAGCAGGCACAGCACCCCGGGTGCCCTCACGACCCACCCGGGCAACTTCCCTCCTCAGAGCCGACAGTGCCCCCCGCTCTGCCCGGCCGCGGAGGCGGCAGGTGGGAACAGAGGATTTTATAACTCCAGCCTTGCAAATTTCCCCGAGGAAAGCTCTGTGAAAGAGAAAGAGGGAGTATTTCCAGTCACTCGAACGACACACTCTACCTCTCTGGGCTATCCAGGGACGCCTCCCCATACCCCACGCAGCCCTCTGCATAACAGGAAAATCAACGAAAATGGGAATAAGAACCACCCCCGAACCTTCCTTGCAAAGCCAGTGCCTTATAACAGCCCCAAGCACTGTTGCTTACACAAGATGGCATGAAGAGAAATCCCGGCGCAGAAAGGAACGGTTTCTCCCTGCTCATCCGGCACGGCGCCGGGGCTTGGCCCCTCTCCC
The DNA here is from genome assembly GCA_030625065.1 of Alectoris magna. Classification (NCBI taxonomy): domain Eukaryota; kingdom Metazoa; phylum Chordata; class Aves; order Galliformes; family Phasianidae; genus Alectoris; species Alectoris magna. Next base: position 7,361,271 of record CM060576.1, on the reverse strand, counting down.
TATCGATCTGGGTGCCCCTACCCCGATAGCGAAACCCCAACGCTGCCTTCAGCCCTTCCCCGGGGCTGCTCCCGGCCGCAGCCCCACGCGGGAGAAGGCTCCGCTCTTCCGGCCCGAACCTACCTCCTCCTGCGGGCTTCCAGCGAGGCGGCGCGGGGCTGTGCGGGACCGAGGGCGGCTACATCGTGCGTCGGGGCGGGCAGCCGGGATGGCCCCGCTCGCATCCCCCCGCGGGCAGCCTCGAGGCGGAGGGATGGCGGCCGCGCTCCCGTCTGGCCACGGAGTCCGGGGGGCGGGGGGAAGGGAAGCGAGGTAAATCGGATCCCTCGGCAGGAAGCTTTCCAAGGCCTTCCCTCGGCTGCAGCTCCTCGCTCCTGCCTGCTGTCAACTCCGAAGCCGCATCTGCCCCCTTCCCCCACCCTTCTCTTGGTGAAGACACAAAGGAAAGCTTCGGTACTTCCTTCTGCTGCCTCGAAACGGAGATCAACAAGTCTAGTCTGAACCTCCAGCTTTTCCCTGCAATTCTGTCCCGGAGTTGTTTGGAGTGAATTGGAAGTTGGGGGTGGAAGAGAGGAAGGCAGCTCCACCGTGAGCTGGGATGCAGCATTGCAGGGAAGGTTAACGCTTTCCTGACCTGGCCCCGCCGACCCGGGACTGATTTACAGTGGGTGAAGCGCCTGGACCAGACCTAGCACCGAGAGGAGAGCTGCAGCATCCTTCCATAGCAGTAGGACTATTCCCACCATCCTCCAGCTCCCGGTGGTATCATCCGTGAAAGCGGGAGCAGGGATTGGTGCCAGGAAAAAAAAACGACAAGCAGAGAGTGCTGATAAGCCCAGCAGGGCTGTTATGGCTTTCTAGGCCCTGCTTGCTGAGCTAGGAGCAGCTGAGCTCTGTGAAGCAGCACATCTTCATGCAAGAAGCGAGTTGGGGCATCATCCTCACACCAGCAACCTCTCATCAAAGGGAAAGCCTGCACTTGGAATTGTTACTCGTATTTGGGAAAGAGATGGGAGTAATAGTAACAGATTTCTGTTTAGGGATCTCTGTAATAGAGCATCTGCTGACCAGAAAATACAGCATTCAAAGTATCCTTTTAGCACTCTATTCTCTTTCCCCTCCAACAGGGGAAAATGGGTCTCAGCAGGAGCCTGAACCTTCATTAGCATTACTTAATGGGTACATTAGCACCACTTAATGCAGCTCACCTGCTTAGGCAGGTGTAGCAGAGGTACACAGCTCTGCTCATTAGCTCTTTCTCCCCTTTGCATTGACTGGTCATGCCCCTTGGATTCTGTAGTGACAATTCCTACTCTGAAGTTTTTAAACCAGGAACCTGGTGTATATGTGATTAACCTAAGAAAAAGACTCAGTGCTGCTTCTCCCTACTTCATATGCTTCTCCATTCACTCCCATCTGCCTCCCATTGCCTAGTGTATGCAAAATCACTGTTATGCTACTATTTTTGGTATTTGAATCACAGAATCGTACGTGTTGGAAGGGACCTCCAGAGATCATCGAGTCCAACCCCCCTGCTAAAGCAGGTTCCCTACACCAGGTTGCACAGGTAGGCATCCAGGCGGGTCTTGAATATCTCCAGAGAAGGAGACTCCACAACCCCCCTGGGCAGCCTGTTCCAGTGCTCCGTAACCCTCACCGAAAAGTTCTTGCACACATTCATGCAGAACTTCCTATGTCCAGTTTCTGGCCATTTCCCCTTGTCCTGTCTCCACACACTGCTGAGAAGAGTCTGGCCTTGCCACTTTGCCCCCCACGCCTTAGATATTTATAGACCTGGATCAGGTTTCCTCTCAGTCTTCTGAATGTCCATATCTGTTTTAGAGATGATCTTCTGAAATCTAGATGAGTTTTATGGTGTTTTTTTCTTGTCTCTCTGCCCCCCCTCCCCCCGCAAGACTTTCTTATAAGGAGAAGTGAGTCACTTCTGCAGTTGGGGAAATAAAGGCATAGAAAATAATTTAGTGTGGAGGTGCAAGAGAAGTTTGGGAACAAATCCTGTTGACAAGCCCAATCCCACCTCTGCTGAAGTAGCTTCAGTTCTCCTCTTACTTTCCCTTCATTTCATCCCTAGACCCTACTTTACTTCCCTTACAATAGAGATGAAAATTCCTGATTAGGGCTGTGAAGCTAAATCTGTTAATGGTTATAAAGTGCCTAGAAACTTCCAGCTGGCAGTGCTGTATGAGAGCAGGTTATTTGTTTGTTAGCACTGGCATCCAGGGCACATTATCTCCTGTTGTGACAAATGGAGGCCACTCTTCTGCACGAAGAGAATGGTTGGAGGGAAAATGACAAGTAGCCTAATACAGGGACATGCATCAGATTCAATACAGCTAAATCACAGGGAGAGAAGCAATTCATTTTTATTTGCAAGGCATTTGTATCTTTCCACATCACTCTTGCTACAATGCCCATGTCACTCACATGGTCTGGCAAGAGGCCGGGGAACCAGCCACGGGGAGGGAACACAAAAGAGCAGCATGGAGGCACTGCTCCTGTACTGTTCACCCTTCCATGCCCTCCTTGCCAGTATGAAGGATTACACTTGAGCCTCAGGTAGAACTGCAGGAGGGTGCCCTGCAGATGGCTGTGCCTGGGGTGATCCGAGGGCCTGGATGAGAGGAGAGAACGTTCCCAGCCCCAGGATGTCCATTCTCTGCAGCACTTCTTGTTCCACGGCTGGCGAGCTTGTCAGCAAGAGGCAGAGCAGGCCTGAGGATGCAGGAATGTGCTGTCTGCTCTCTCTTCTCCAAGGTTATCTAACCCGCTCTTGCTTTAGATATTCCTTTTGATTGATATTTTTGTACCCTGAGCTTCTCCAAACTTTATTTATGGTTTGTTATTTCCACAGCCAATGGAGCCAGCCAAATGCCTGAATGCAGCCGATGGCAACCCTCTTCCTCTCTGCGTATTATAGCTGTTATTGACAAGGAAATACTTTAAACCTCAAGTTCTTAAGGGGAAATGCACAGAGTATGACACAAATGTGCTCCCCTGGGCTCATAAGCAGTGGTATATACAGACTTGAATTTAACCTGCCAGGCAGAAGAGTGTGGAAGGCACTGTTTCTCAGACCACAACATGACCATATGACCACAACACAGCCATACAACATGTGGTGGTGGTGATGGGTTGACGGCTGGACTAGATGATCTGAGTGGCCTTTTCCAACCTTGATGATTCTGTGATTATATGACAGCAAAGCAGGCTGAGCCTAGATGTGACAGTATCCCTCTGCAGTGCCTCCTCTGCCTGCATAAAGAAAAGCATCACATCTTCACAAATACCCACACTGCACAGCAGTCAGGCATCTCTTGTCCAGCCTTTGAAGCAGGAAAGGAGTCTGATTCGCATCACTGGACTGGTCACAGTGAACTAATGGCTGTGAGAAAGAAAGGCTCCTTGCACATAAACAAGCCTGCAGCTGTCACAGCAATGGCATCTGGAACAATGGGCTTCCAGCAGAGAGCGGCACAGCAGCTTTGGTGGCTCATGAGTTTTGGCTGGATCCCGATGCTGAGGGATGCTGGTTTTCATATCCTAAATTGAGTTAGAAGTTGTAACAATAACCCATATTGTTCTCACAGCTCCAGGGCCCTGTGCTTTTTCTTACGAGTGGGAAAGACTGTCATGCAATGAGCTGTCTCAGTTCCAGTGCTTCCTATTATGTCCCTTTAAGGATTCCCCTAGTTTCCAGGGATTTTCTTTCCGGTGTAGAAACACTTAAGATATAATGGAGATTTCTTTTATAGTCCAAAATCCTTTCCCTTAAATGGGAAAGAAAATTATCAGGTTTCTTGGCAAAGGTCTGTAACAAGCGTTGAAAAGTGCAGAAGGAACCGAGACGAATGGTGCAGAGTGGTTGAACTACTGAGAGCCCAAGAGCATGAAAATAGTGAAATACCAGGGAAAAATGCTGGAAGTAACTAGCAAAATACAGTCCAAAATGAAACTTAAGTGTCGTGCCCTCCTTAGAAAAGCCAAGCAGAGCCTGGATGTCAATGTCAGCAACAGCTGGGCTCCATCATCATTACATTCTCTGTTGTGAAATCTGCTCTGTGAGGGTTTCAGCTGAAGCTGCAGCTCATGGTGCTGTGGGGGGGAGCAGGCTCTGCTGCATGAGGCAGGTTTGATTGCCGGTCTCTTGGCCCTAGGCCTGTTCCCCAGCATGCCCTCTACTACCCCAGCTCTTTCTCGCACCATGGGACAAGAGAGCCATAACCAAATTGTTCATTTACATTTTTAAGTCTGTAGCAGTTGGTGCAAATAACAGAGCCTCTGCCAGCATTCTGAGGTCCTCAGAGAGGCACTGGAGGATGTGGGAGGGCTGAGCTGCTGGGCCGGCTGCAAGAGGTGAAGGGAAGAAGGGCAGAGAGGTCTCAGCGGGGAGCAGGAGTAGAGAGCAAACAATCGTTGGCAGAGGGCAGAGTCTCTGCAGGCTCAGATTTGGATGAGAAAAAACAGCTGAGGGCAAGCCTCTTGTATCGAGGGGCAGAGTAGCCACATGGGCACCAGGTCCTGAAAGAACCTGAAGATTTCAGCTCACCCAAATTTGGGTAGGAAACATGCCAATACAAATGGGTTACCAGGGAGCCATATGGTTCAGATTCCCACAAAGAACACTCAGAGCTATGCCACTGGCTCCAGTATTCTGCCCTTCCCAGGATATGCATTTACACCCCTGCAGCCATTAAGCAGCCTCTCTGTGCTTACTGACCACAAGCACACACATCACCGCTCCTCTTCCTGGGGATGGCTCTGCCAGACCCACTCTGGTCTCCCTTCCTGTAGGAGATGAGGCCGGGGGCCAGCCCATTCCCTAAGGTGGGTGGGTGTGCAAAACACCACCACCTTCCACATCTGCCTCCTTCACATCAGGTCTAAAGCCAAAGACAGTTATTTCATGGAGGAAAAACACACAAACTTTTCCACTGGCTGATGAACAAATGCCCCCAAAAGGGTGATTTGCCCCATCACCCCTCTTCTAGGGAATTTGAAAAATGATTTGAGAAATGAACTTATTTCCTAACTGTCAATACCATAGATGAAATCTTTGGAATCCTATCTCACAGCAGTACTTGGTCCCCTGGGGATGCTGCTTTCCCCAAACCCCATGCACACGTCCCTGTTCATTGCAGGGATGTTGGACCAGAGGACCTTTAAAGCTCCCTTCTGACTCCTGTGATTCTATGATTCTGTGTGGGGGTTGTAAGAATGCTTTATCTTCCCCTATTGTGCTGTTTGGGCAGGGCTGGCACAGAGGCACAAGTAGCTTCCTGTAATATGTTATCTAACATTTAGCTTTAAGCACTGGATTCTGTAAAGCAATTTGCCTTGCTGTATTATTCAGCAGCCAGGGATTTATTAGGCCCCCAAGGGCTGGTGGCTCCTATTCATCACCCAGCATCCATCAGGTCAGAGCCACATCTGTCAGCTGTGAGGTGGTGCAGTGACCTCTCACGGGGTGACCAAGCACCTATCTGTGCCATCCACCTTGCAGCCGGGCTCCTAGAAGTGAGAACTGCTCTGCTCCCACATACACAGAGCCTGAAAGGATGCTGCAGCCTGAGAGCAATTTCAGATGGATCCTGGGAGGCAACACCACAACATCCCCTCTCACACTGAAGGAAATTGAGACAGAAGGATTAATGCAACCTGCCAAAAGCTGTGTGGGATGGAGGATGAATGAGTAGTGAAATGCATTCTAAATCTTAAGAGATATCCCTCGGTGATTCCTGCCAGGACTCTGCCTCACCACCATTGTGTGCAGTTGTCTGCTCAGGGGCTCCCCCAAGCAGCAGCTGTCACCAGGCTCACACACCTCGGGTAGGGCAATGCTGGTAGTGCTACGAACACGTTGAACTTCTTGTTTCTCTCTTCAACGCCCCCCCCCCCCCCCCCCCCCCATCCCCCCCCCGAAGATCTTGCAGTAAGAGCTGAAAACCCTGCATGAAGCCAGCCCTTGTTGGCCACTCCCTGCTCCCATTTGCCCTCAGCTTTGAGGAAACGCCCTCCTTCTTTCTTCCTTTTTGGCCATTCAACAGTAATTAATGCTGGAGATGCAAAGGGGTCAGAAAGCATCGTGCCTACAGCTGCAGAGTAACGCAAGGACAGCCCTCAGATCTACTTTCAAGCAGATATTTAATGCCATGGCCAGGACTGTGGGCTGGCCTCTCCTGGGAGCAGGGGGAGCTCTGATTTTGGTGATGCTTGGGTACAGCTGCAGAAATCCCATGAACTGCCCATGGGAAGGGTCACTTTCAGCCTTGCTTAGGTTATTTTCCATCTGTAACACGTATCTAATAGAATACACCTTAATTCTCAGGATTATGAAGATCACTTTAAAGCAGCTTATCTAACACTCTTCTCCTTCCCTGTTTTTCCCCCGAAGTGTTTGTGGGCGATGCAGAAGGCTGCATTAAGACATTCTTGAAGGCTTTCTTGGATTAAACTTCACATGGGACAGAACTGCTCCCCACGCATTTCAATGAGCTCTCCTCAGCCTGCCCTTTCCCTGCTAACTCCCAGCACTCACTAACCAAAATGAGCAAACCGGATGTAATCCTACAACACAACAACACCGCAGAAACCCACCCCAAATAAGCTCTGTGGGAGAGGAGGAGGATGCTGAGAGCAGAGCAGTACCCACAGGGAGCACAGAGCAGGTCTATATAAGGACCCTGACTGAAGGCCCTCTTCAGTGTGGTTGAACCCATTCCCCACCACCAACTGCTTCAGATTTGGGCACCCAGGTTCCCAAAAGCCTTACAGCAAAACCCTTAATACAACACCTGCCCCAACCACCCTTGCTCTCTCGAGACTGCCATTTTCTGGTGTGGTTAAACATCCGAGAAGTGCAACTACTTAGAAATGGAGGTTTACTCTCATCTCTGAACTCCTAGCAATGGAGTGCTCTAAAAAGCATTTTGCTGTCCAAACTCCTCATGATAACACAGAATTAAGAGTTTTGGTAAATGCTTTATCTGTGACAAGCAACCACAATGTAGCTTTCCCATAAAACCCACTGGCCCTTCTCTGTAAGAAGGGCAGAAAATTTGCCTGGGAGTCACAACCTGCACCCTCACCAGGCCTGGAGGGACACTCAGCAGGACCCAGCTGTACCTGTGGCAGCCAGAAATCACCACCTGTTTCTAACAAGATGCCTTATTTGACATAGGTCACACCTGTCACCAGCTGGGGATGGTTGCTGTGTTCAGAGGCACTTCTGCACTGATGCCACTGCTGTCCTCATCTCTCCATCCTCCTCCTCCATCTCTCAAACTGCAATCTTCCAACCCTGAGATTCATACAGTACCTGACAAACGAGGCTGCACTCCCCATTCCCAGCATTTATGCTACAGCATCCCACCAACCAAAGCAATAACAATAATAGGGATTCTTCAGGATTACCATCATAGAGATTCTTATTTCAAGGGAGGTGTCAGCTACCTGCCTCTGCCTTTCTCAGTACATTAAACATTTAAACCCCAGCCCCTGTAATGCAAAATTTAAAAGGGCCTCACTTCAGCCATTAAACCCCAGCACATCAGGAATTCCCAGTACATTCCCAAACTTCTCTGCCATCACATCTGAAGAACGAGCAGCTGTTGTGCTTGTTCATTTGCTGGAAGCTTCTTCACCTTTTGCACACGTTCAGTACCATGCTGCATGCTGTGGCACAAGGAATGTGGAGATGTGCCCCCTGTGGCTGTGCCACCTTGGGGGGAGATGCTGGCACTACCAGCAGTCCCTATTCCACTCAGAGCAGCTGAGGAACACTGCTGACAGGTGATTCAAATAGAGATGCACTGTTAAAAGCACAATTTTAAACGTATACATTTCCTTCTGAGTAATAAACACAAGTGTGGTACCCTGTCATAAAAGTTGAATAGGCTTCAAACTTCCATAACCATGGCTTGTGAATAGCTCAGCTCTTCTGCTGCCACCAAAGGGTCCCCAGGGAGCCATGGGATGGCACTTCCAGAGCACACATCCCACTGCAGCCACACTGGGAGCAAAGTGAGACACTGAGCACAATGTTAGGGTCACTGCCCTGGGGTCACTTCACAAACAGCCCTGCTGTCAGCATTCATCCCTTATGGTCTTTCAGATCCAAATCAGAAGGCATTGATAGGAGGAAAATAAATCCACAACCAGCAAACTGTTGGTTCAGAAGTTGCTTCAGAACTGTTGGCTCCTGTTTTTTTGCAACAGACGTCTTTTGTATTCAGCTTTTGATAACATTAAAGCTGCTCAGGTTGGAATTTTCCAGGTGGTTGTTGGCCCCTAGTAGGAATCAAAGACAATTTTAAGAAAAATCAGCCATTTTCAGTGATTATGTCAAGAGAAAAATATCCAATATTGGTAGAGATGGAGCTGTTATGGAGGGGGAAAAGAAGAAAAAGGCGTGACCTGGCATTTACAGATCACACCTCTCCACAGACAAACAAGGGAGAGAAATTAGGATTTTATGGGAAAGCCTTACTTTTAGCAATTCAGATCAACCACTTGCTTGGTTTTGAAACCCAAATATCCCTCTAATGCAATAAGCCAGCAGAACAAAATTACACCAATTTAACAAACAGAGTGGAAGCGATGCTACCATGAAGTCAGGAACCTGGGAGCTTTCCCACTATATTGCACCAGTAAATAATTCCTGTAGTTTGGGACTCTTCCTAATCTATGGTGTAAAAAAAACAGTATTTAATTAAAAAGTTAATTTCTAAAAGAATCTGGATAGGTCACTGAGGAATAAACAAATCTAACAGATGCCTTTGATGTGTAACCACATGCAAATACCAAAGGCATCTCACGAGTTGTATATGCAGTGCTTTATCCCAACCTAAGGGATTTCAGTGTCGGAAGGGGGCCCTTTGCCACAGCAGTAGGGCAGGAATTAATGTGTTTGCCACCCTTGCTTGTGGTTTTTTGTGTCAGTCCAACTCATACTTTCAGTGAGCAGTATTTGGAACCCCAATGCTGAAGCTCTGAATGGAGAAGAACCAAACCCATTATTAATGGGTACTGACCTCTCACACTGCACTTGCTGGGGGTTTATGCTGCAGCAAAACTGTCACCATTCCTGGCTTTTGGGACTCCAACAGGTCACACTCAAAGGGTAACACACTCTATTCGTTGCTTTGTTACAGGGGAAAGGATGGAGGGGATACAGGGCAGAACCACATCTATAATTAAAGACTGCATCCAGTTGCTATGGCAACAGACACTCCAGTCCCACAGGACATTGCCCCCAAGCACCTCTGCCAACTCCTGCACGGAGCCCAGCTTTGCGTAAGCTGCCAGTCTCTGGCCTCACACTTGTGCTGAAGAGGAGACAAGAGACCATCACTCACCCATTTCAGTCATGCATTCACCTGTGTACTTGTAAGGCCTTCATCTCCACAGCATCCCGACGGCCAAAAGGACATGGTGTTTGCTGGAATTAATTCATAGAAAAGTTGTATATGAGACACACAAAATAAACCTCACCTTCCCCACTGGTAAAGCTTCAGCTGAAGTCCTGCATTCAGTTTTGGGTTCATCAAGAAAGACGGGCTCCAGCTGGCAAGAACCCAGAGGGCAGCAACAGGAGCAACCACAGGTGTAGAAAAGAGCTTCTATGGAGAGATGGAAGGAAACGGGCCAGCTAACTCATGAAAATGGAAAATGGAGGTGGGAGTAACAGTTTTCATAGAACGGTCCTACAGAAGAGCAAGGACTTACTCTCCATGTCTGCTAGGAATCAACAAAAATAGCAGGGAGGGAGAACTAGGATGGCTGTTAGGAGAAACTTGCAAAGCATAAGAGAGATGAAACACAGGAACAGACTGTCCAAGGAGGCTGAAGGATGGAGACATTAACACTATCCAGAAGGTGTGTAAGCATCTGTTAGCAATGGTCTAGACATACTGATCTTGGTACAGGAGGATGGAGGAGGGCTCACCTCCATGTTCCTTCCTGCCACACACATGATTTCTCTATGAGAACCTCACGTGTGCTCTGTTGTTACATGGTGACCTGCAGGAGCACACCCCGTGTTTTGGGAGCCATGTACAGCTGTTTTCCTGATGCAGCAGGGCTTCAGGAATCCACTGATTAAAAGAAAAAAAACCCCACCAACAGAATTCCAGTTGTGGACTTCAGTCACGAGAAACAAACGCTTCAGCAGAACTGTCTCCTCCAACACTTCCAGCAATCTTTTGTCATAAATTTTCACCAGTTTGTATCAACTAAAAATCTCTCTCACTCAAGATCCACCTTGAAAAATGTTGGCTTAGGATTAATTTGAAGTAGATTTATATCCACTGACAGCGTTAGGGTGCGAGTTCCTCAAAACATTGACCTACGTTTACCAAATAAGAACATGAAAAACCCAAAGAACTGATTCAAATCTCACTGGCGAAAGATGGATACACAAAGACAGCAGGAGTCTGCCAACATAAACCACTGTCAGGTTCTGTGAGATTGGCGTATGCTTGAGAAAAACAAGAACTGCATCAGCTCAAGGGACAATACTTGAGAAGCTTCCAGCACCAATGCATCTTGAGCTGCACCTGGGCTGACACAGTGTTCCTCAGCTTCCCCCACAGCTTTGAGAAAATTTATATATCCATATATTTAAAGCAAAGCTTTGACTTTGTTTAAATGGAGAAAAATGTTATGCGGATAAATATTAATAGAGAAAAGGATTAAGCAGAAGGGTGAAATAGCACTACATGGAGTACCACGTCTGAGCCTGAGAACATGTGTTTCTCTTCAGCTCAGAACTTTCCCTGGTTTTGGGCACGGGACAAGAAAACTTGCAACAGCTCAGTGCTGCTCAGCGAGGGGGAAACCAGAGGGAGATCCATGCTGGGCACTGCCATTGCTGAGTGCCATGCATACATAAGCAATTAAGCAAGGGATAAACAGCCACAATAAGCTTTTCTCGGTAGCAAGCAACAGCTGCAGGAGGAGGAATGATTCAGGGAAGGGGACAAACCACAGGGATAGGGGGGACACCTCCAAGGCCAGGCTTTGTCACGTGCCAAGGAAGAAAAGCCAATGGTTATTTACCCACCAGTTGCTCAGCGTCCCCAGGCACTTTGTGATATGCACTTGGTTTCACTCTGCATTTTTTCATTCTCTCTGCAACACTGAGATTTCCCATCCCATCTGCAAGAAGTGCATCTGTTTTTCCCTAGGCCAATCTCCTCCAAGTTCCTTGTCATTTTATTTCTTCCACTTTGCATCCTTTCCCTCCCCCCCCCCCCCCCCCAGCAGACGTCACAGATACCAGCTGAGGCTGGCTTTGCTGTGGTGAAGGACAAAACCCCACCCTATGATGCCTTCCTCCCACACATTCCTTCTTCCTGAGGACTCCTGCACAGCCCAGCACCTTGCACACCCTGGGGCTCTCACTGCTGCTCCTCGTCCAGCAGGGACACTTAGGCATGCTCCTTGTGGGGACACGGGTAGGGAGTCTGCTGCGCTGCGCTGCACTGCCAGGGAGCTGGGCAGGAACCTGGAGTGGCTGCAGTGCAATGCCCTGCTATGGGACACAGCCACATGCCCGAGGAATCACACGGGAACACCACAGGCTATGCCAGGAGAAGTCAAGCATCCATATGTATGGAACAGTGCACTGCAAAGAAATGGAGAAAAACTGCTCAGGAGGACTGCAGCTGTACAGGAGCGAGATCCTGATGGGAGACTGCCATTACCTTCTCCCATAGGGCTTATTTGAAAGCCAGGCAGCAGCAAGTCTGCAGAACCCACAGCCAAATGGTCTCCCAAGTGCCCGGCAAGCCCGCCCAGGCCCCTGGCTGCAGAACGGGATGCTCAACGATGTACTCCAGGATCTTCGAGGTGCCCCAAGGCACTCCAAGCGCTCCCCCGCGGCAGAAGCAGATTTCCGCGTGACCACCCCAGCGCTGCGCATGCGCACCAGTGTCATGGTGCTCGCTCCTGCCCTGCCGCCTGTTGAATGAAATGCGGTACTGCAGGTGCTACTCAGCAGCACATTCGGGGTAGTGGGGCGTGAGTCTGCCCTGCTACTCACGCGTGGATCAGCGTGCTGCAGGCGGCAGCAGTGAGCCCTCTGTTGTACACAGCTCCTGTAGTACCGCCATTCTTCCAGCAGGTGGCAGCAACGCTCAGTGAGCGCCCCCCCTTTCTCCCCCCTCCACCCGCAAGGCGTTTGGTCGCGTTCCAAGACGGCTCTCAAGGCAGGATTGACGAGTTGTGCTGTTTACTGAAGCAACAGACTGCAGATTGTTTTGGATTGCCGGTGGTAAATACATTGTCTGCAGAGCGCGTGCGAGTTCCAAAAATGTGAATAACACAGCAACAATGTGTTAAATGAAGGACTAACTCTACAGTGATTTTGAGTTTCCTGGGGAAGCGTTCACTATAATCAGATGTGCAAATCTCACCCAGTAGGAGTTCCTATGGGGGAGAAGAGAGGGAAGAGAGGTACATCAAGCTCCCCTGCTGCTGCCAGCATCCAAGGCTGCAGGGCATGCTGCCTAGGGAACCATCAATATCATTCGCATATTCACTGTATTCCACCCTGGAGTTTTCCTCAACGCTGTACCTTCTCTTAGCAAGGGGACATCTCAACAAATCACTTCCAACACTCATCCCACATGAAGGTAGGTGTGGTTGCTGGGGGCAACAGGTGAGGTGAAGGCAGCTGTAAACTGCAGGGAGAGACAGAAAGATCAGCCTCCAGGAGATGGAGGGCAGAAGGCCAGTTGCTGTCTGGCAGGCCAATTCCCACTCCTGTAATCTTCATCACTTTCCCCATTTCTAAAAATATATTGCAGCCAAACACCACAGACCTGAAGGGTACAAAAGGGACATCCAGTGTGACCACACAGCCACTTGGCCAGAAGAACCCACAAAATATGATGGTGACTTTGGATCTGGAGGCCTTTACCCCATTTCACCACAAGTCATGCTGGTTGGGCAAGCTAGACATACACATCCTCATCCTCGTTAGCATGTTGGCATGGAAAACAAATATGACTGGATAATGAAATCAATAGGAAAACAGGCAGGAGTGACTGAAATCGGCTTTGTTTAAAACAAAATCAGGTTTCCATCTTATACAATCTTCTAATTAGCTTTACCATATTCAAAATTTAAAATAGAAGTGAATATCCTGCAGTTACAGAAGCGTGTCAAAAAAGGGAGGGAGCTCCTTAGGACAGCAAGGATAGAGCAAGCTTGCAATAGCTTGTCTTTCTGAGGCAATATATACATATACATATGTATTTGACCAAAGGAGATTTGGCAGATTTACAATTTCTGTTATTACACCAAGAAGTTCTTATTTTACAGTTCAAAGGGAAGAAATAACTGTTAAGACAAGCTGGTTTCTCAAAACTGGTCCTGGGTATGAAATTACAGGAAATGTCCTAAACATTTCTGTACAGTAATATGTGCACAACAGTTCCAACTTGAGCAGCCTGGACAGGAGGAGGGCAGTAAAATGAGTTGTTCAGTTTACCTTCATATATGTGAAGTTTAGAAAAGAGACTTCGGGTATAAAATGCAGCTTGCAGGTTAAAAAGCACTTCAGATTTTATGGTTTCTCAAAAGCATAGAGTCCTTAGAGTTGGAAGGGGTCTCTGAGGGCCATTTAGTCCAACTCTCCTGCACTGAACAGGGACACCACAGCTTGATCAGGTTGCGCAGGGTCCTATGCAGCCTCACCTTGAAAGTCTCCAGCAATGGGGCATCAACCACATCTCTGGGCAACCTGTTCAGTGCCTCACCATCGTCACTGTAAAAGGATTTTTCCTTACATCTAACTAAATCTACCCTTTTTGTGCTTGAAACCATTTCCCTTTGTTCTATCATCACAGACCCTGCTAAAGAGTCTGTCTCCTTTCTTTCCTGTAGATCCCCTTTAGATACTGAGAGAATATTACTGAGTATTTTAAATTGAATGGAAAGAGAAAAGGCACAACGATTTGCAATAGTCAGTATATCACTATTGTTAATACCAACAACTGCTGTTTAAAACTGAGGGACAATTGGTACCTGTAACTTGTTCTTTCCTTGTCTTGCCAAGTCATGCCAATGGTTGTTATGCAAAACACAAGGAAGAGGACAAAAGGGAATGGCCACAAGTTGTGTCAGGGGAGGTGCGTGTTGGATATTAGGAAGAATTTATACTGTGAAAGAGCAGTGATGCAGTGGCACAGCTGCCCAGGGAGGTGGTGGGGTCACCATCCCTGGAGGTGCTGCAGAGCTGCAGAGATGTGGCACTGAGGGACGTGGGCAGTGGGCACGGTGGGGTGGGGTTGGACTGGGTGATCTTGGAGGTCTTTTCCAACCTTCTATGATTCTATGAATAAATTACTGTTATTTGCTCAGCATTTTTCCTAAAGACATGATTAAATAATGCACTGGGATGGGACAGGATATCAGGTTACTTAGGGTGTCAAGTCACAGCACCTATCTTGTTGGTTTCCCTGGTAAGCTGATAGTGCTATGGATGCTCTTGCTATGAAATTATTATGCTTCCAAAGTCACAAGATGCATAGTAAAAAAAACCCCAAATACCTACAAATAAGAACATATTCCATATCCACACCCATTCCCATCTTTTGCAATTAAAAGTGCCTTGAGACTTTCAGAAGTAAATCCTGTCCAAATAGTAAGTTTCTGCTGATGAATCTAGCAGTTACAAATGACAGCCACCTCTATTATCTTAACATGGAAGGCACTTACTTGTTTAGCTAAAGACGTTTCAATTTCCTTTTCCAGAAAGAAAAGCAAAACCAACAGTATTGGTCATACGATGCACCATCTTCAATGATTTGATGATTCTTTAAATCTGCAAGGAGAATTACTTGACTCTAAAATGCAAATATAGGCTGATCTGTTACCTCCAAAAAACAGTATTCTCTCTCAAACAGCTGATTCCACTTGCCTTCCCATCTATTATGAGGTTTCATTACAATTATCAGCTCCTGAACATGCTATTTACAAGCTCCTTGCAAATTAATTTAATTCACACCAATCTTCACATTCCTTATTATGGATTACAGCCGTCAGATTGGATTAGAAATCCTTTTAAGATTTCTAATATACACCTTTTTATCCATCTACACATCTGAACAACTTGTCCAGGATCTTGTCGTTTTATATCTCCATATGCCATATTCCTTTGTACAGGATTCAAAAATACAGTCTTGTGGGCTGAGCTGAGCATTGCATAGAGCATACAAAACCAACCAACCAATCAAAACTACAATAAAAAAAATGGATTAACAAAAAATAGATCAGGAAATAACTAATAATCATTGCCACAATGCTTCGTGGTAGTGTGTTCTCTTTTCACTTCTTCATATGAGAAAGTATACAGAAGAAATTAAATGAGTCTCAGAAATACATGGCATGTTCAAACTGAGATATCAGCATGACAAGAGCCTGAAAAATCTGAAATTCCATAATTGTGGGGATAAAAAAGGACAGCACATTATACAGGAATGCAAAACACTGGGAAAAAAAAACAAACCAACCACACAAACACAAAGCAGAAGTGAAGCAAAGCCATGGGCACCTTTCAACACTGGCAGTGTTAAGAACTCGTGGATCTTAAATGCGAAAGGAAATGTTTAGAAAATTATTTACACAACTCATAATTAGCATGTGAAATTCATTGCTCTAAGGGACAGAAAGCCAATGAACTTTAATGGATTCTATAAAGGATGCAGCTTTTCTCCGCGCAAGAGGACAACGCGATTATTTTAGGGTCATATATAAATTCCTTCTTTCAGGGAGCAAGTAATGAAAGGACTGAAAGTGGGGTAGATTTCCTCTTCACGAGGAGAGCAATAAAGTGCCATGGGGCTTCCCAGCCAGTCTTGGAAACTCATTTGTATTGGCAGAGACAAGGACCTCCGGTGATTCTATACTGGACAACCACTGTTCTTACGTTCCTCTGTTTCTGTTCAAAACATTCAAGTCCTTCCTTGAAATGAGCATTTAAGATGAACGTGGTATGTAAGACGTCTATGCTAAGGCCCTCTTTATGTGACACAGCTCAACTTCAAGTCCCAAGAGTACACAACAGGGGAAAAACGTCACTGTGACGGATGTGACATCAAAATAAGCTCCCCAGGATAAGGTTGACTACACATCTATATTATCCTCAACCAACATTCATTCAGTCCATTCTTAATCTCCAGTGAAAAACAATTACATATACTTTAGCAACCCCCATAGAGGGTTTAGTTCAGTACTTATCCTCACTGCCAGCATTTTAATTTATGCTTAACCTTAGCGTTTGTATGACAGACTGAAGTTTTTTAGGCTCCTCTTTTTGTAACCACTTCTCACATTTTTGAGAATTTGTCATCACATCTCTGCAGCTGCCTCTGTTTTAGGCTGATTCAACTCCGTGCATCTGGTTGGACACAGTATTTCATCTGAAGTCCTAATAACAACAGACAGGGCATATTTAGCAAACATGAAAGCTCCAAGACAGCTTTTCATGGCACTGCTGTTGCTACGCCCTTCCAGTTGGACAGTGAAACTTTGGGACAACATCCCATTTGCTTTATTCCTGCAAATTATGCCATTAGCTCACAGAAATTTTGTGTAAATAATGTACTTCAAAGTACGCTTATGAAAACACCATGTAGGATGTTGTTTGTAAAATAAAAGTTTATATGACACAGAAAGAAAAAAATAGGTGGGCTTGGCTGACTTCTTAAAAAGTCCACGGTAGATTTAAATCACCTTGGTGATGCTGACAAGTTTATCTATTCCATTGTTTTCCAGGAACTGGCAACCCTGCCCAGGCAGAGGCGTTTGGAACCAGGTAATCTTTAAGGTCCCCTCCAATCTACGCCATTCTATGATTCTATGACCAAATTAGTTGATGTAAACTGCAATTTCTAGGCTCCTTCCCATGGCTCTTACCCCATTTTATTATACACAGGTATTACGCTTGCCCATTCCTCATCTTATGAAAATTTCACTCTTCAAGTTCTTCAAGGTGAGCACTTACATTCCTGAGATTGCTTCAGGCTCTGCTCCTCATTGTAGATAAGTGAGATTAAGCAATAAGAAAATGAGACAAAATACCTTATTCAAATTGGAGTAAGCATAAAATAAACGGAAGTTCCTATATAAAAAGATAGAAAGTTTCATGATCAAATTGCCAGAAGGCTAATAGAAAAAAAAAAGAAAAAAGAAAAATATCATGAAGTCATGCCAATGAATTCATTTTCTTTGTATCTATAAAACATCCTCCTTGTTCTTGCAGATCAAAGTATTTTAACTTTAAATGCTGTGCTTATAGTCAGAAACTAGTTGAGTAATCACTATAGAAGCACAAATTATAGTCTTAATTTGTACCTGCTACAAAATGAGTGTTTCCTTTAATTTTATGAGGATGAAGTTTCCCTTTGTGCAGGGAGAATTACTGCTTGAGATCCACTCCTCAGAGCTATTCACCATTTGGTGGTTCATCAATTTAATAGCAGCTTGACATGTACAGCATTAATGCTATTACTACTAATTCACAGAGACTCTAAGGGGAGACTGACACAAAAGCATCACTGATCCCAAAAAGATTTAGTGATCCCAAAATAAGGACTACTGAGGTGAGTGAAAAGTTATGTTGTTTCTTTGAAAGACTTATGAGTGTATTCATAGGGAGGGAACTATATTAATTTCATTATGAATATATACTTTTATTTTGCGAACACTCATCTGTGGATCATGCTAGGAAAAGATATTCACTCATTCTGACTCAAAAAAGCTTCTCTCCTCTTCCCAAGTGACGCATCATTGGATGTGAAATTCTGGATTCCAGGTATGCAATTAAATGTTCTACTTTTCTGAGCATCTCAGTCAACCCCCGGGATAAATAGCCTGAATTGCATAAGTGTGGTGTGTTAAAACCCATGAGCTAATATATGGTCACTAGGAAGTTTACATGCCCACTGGAATGACTTACCTGCCTCACCCACCTAATGTGAATTACAATTGGTTTGAGCAGAAGGAGAGGCCTAAAGTTTTCTCTATAAATGCTGCCTCACAGCCAAAGCTTGAAGTCTTATCATAAACCTCTACAGTTGCTCACAGAAATACAAAGCCCAAGACACAGAGGAGCGAGGAAGCATGGCTGGTAAGTGCAAATAAATAAGTAAATAAATAAATAAACAAATAAATAAATCTCTTCCTGAATAGGGAATGGGTAAGTGAATAATTTACCATATGTTTTTTATTCTATAGGGTTATTATCTGTAAAAGGCTCTGAATTGTTGAGGTACTCTACATGCTGAGATTTTGAGTAGGTAATTTCAGCATTTTCTTGCCTGGATTCTTCAAAAGACACCAACAAGGAAGAAAGATCATCCAACCATTACCATACTAGTGCTAAGTATTATAAAACTGCAAATAGAGCAGAAGAAATTATGGCAAACTGCAAACTATCTTGTAGTGTGAAACTTAATGAATCAAGAGTTGTTCAAGTATGAATGAATCTTGTGTTAATGGCAATATTTGTGCCATGAGCACAAATCCAGACTAGATTCCTTCCTGGAGATTCAGAGCCAGCAAAATGCAAGATCATTTTAACTATTTGTTGAAATTACTGTGAAAGGGACTTTGTAATAAAGACAAACCAATACAGCTGTCCAGGAGTAAGGTCATTGCAAGAAAGATAGTAAATCAAGACACTGCAGCAAGATTGGCTTTGTTCTTGCTTAGGTCCAACCTTTTGGGAACTCAGTAAAAATGGAGTTACTTCTAGGCATGGAGTTCATGCTGTGCTGGATTTACGTGATATAAACTAGAAAAGTTTAGGAAATTAATCAAAAAGCAACCATCCATAGAGCAGAGGATGAAGTGCAGAAATGAGAGATGTTGTTTTCCCCTCGTGGGGGTTAAAACAGGCACAGTTATACTGTGGTCAAAAAGCTTGATGAGACTCAATTGCACAAAATCTTAGGATACAAATAGTCATCCATTACAATCATTGAAACAATTCACATTATTGACTGAACTATTTGTGTTGGTGCTCATCAGCAACATCTGTGGTTTGCCTGGCCTGACAGTGCTTACTTAAAGACTGCATCTGCTAAGTGTAATATCATCTAGATGTCCACTTGTTCAGAGGCTGGGATGAAATCAGGGGGACACAATAGGCATAAGGCTATTGATTCCCTCATCCATCTCCTCCCCTCAGCAGAACGAATAAATGGCCAAACACAATTTGATAGGCAATCTAAAAGATTGGACTGATTAGGAAAATCTTTCCTTTTAAGAGAAGAACTGTATGGATAGTAAAGTAGACAGTGAAAACTTTCCTCCGTAGCAATGGGGAAACAACCACAAAGTAATTGTTTCTGCATTGTAACACTTCCTTTTAAGCAACGATATGCCAATAACTTAGACAAGCCATTTTGGCAAGGCAATCCCTAAAAACTTCCTTTTTAGGTGCGATACCTCAGTGTGTCCTTCTTAACCACAATTTTCTCATCACAGTAAAAGCAAGAAGCAATAGTAGCACTTAACGAACAAACTGTTATTTGCTGATCATGGCCAGCTCTTGCTTGTGAAATACCCAGGTCATATTGCAAGCCCAAGTTCAGTTAGAGAAGTCAAAAGTACCCAGGGTTTCTCCTCAAAGTGCCATGCACAATTTTAAAGTAAAAAGTTGTGTGTGTGTGTACCCATAATTGCTTTCACATACGCACACGAACGTGTTCCAAAAGCACACATCCTGCAAATACAAACACTCTTTCTTTTCCAGAAAGTTTCAGTGCATCTGTAGGCCAGTCTGTACTGGACTTGATTTAACAGAATCCAGAAAGAGAAAGGAAGGTGGTGCCTAAAGAATGGGAAAAGCACTGTAAATGGTCCTGTAAATTTGATAACACTTTTCTTTTCCTAAGAGTTTTGACAGTCTGCAGCATGTTACTGCTACTAAGCACTCCGTAATTTGTTTCACAGCCTCACACTCAATTATTTCTGCTTGTGTCTGTCAGTTTTGTGTCATTACCACTAAGGTGTGAGTCACACCTACAAGCATCTTGTTTATGTACCAGAATTAAGGAGTGCTTGGCCATAGGATGGGACATGTTGAAGTTCTGAGAAGAAATAAGCAGAGTAAAACAGTGAACGGAGCTTGCAAAGAGGTATTTCTGATGAGTGTGCAACTGTAACTGTGAGTTACAACATCCAAATAACATCTTTACTCCAGTGCAATGGAAGGGATGTATGTATAAGTGGGAGAGGTAGGGGATTACCTTTAAATGTAATAGGCTATAAACACCAGGTCATGTCTGGCTATGTGGGAGCTGTCTGGGAAGTTTGTGCACTGTCAGTTTGATTCATTTCTAGGTGCTGGTCCCTTGGTAGTTTTTGAAGTTGCCATATTAGTATATGTCACTATCAAATTCCCATTTGGAAAGAGCTGTAGCATTCCTGCCAGGTTCCTAAGGGAAAATCTGAGCCTCTGCGAATTTCCTGGCACACTGAAAAAATGTGTCCTGCTGACGAAGGTATTCTTATGGAATCATAGAATCGTTTGTGTTAGAAGGAATCTTTAAAAGCCATCTGACCCAATTCCCCTGTAGTGAGCAGGGACACCCACAGCACCATCAGTGCTCAGAGCCCCTCCAGCCTGACACTGGGTGTCTGCAGGGACGGGGCCACCACCTCATCTCTGGGCACTCTGTGTCAGTCCCTTGCTGCCCTTATTGTTAGTCTTCCTCCTTATATTGAATTTAAATCTCTTTCCATTTCAGACCATCTGCCCTTGTCCTATCACGCAGATCCTGCTAAACAGTCTGTCCCCTTTCTCACAGCCCCTTTAGATACTGACAGGCCACTCTCGGGTCTCCCTGCACCCTTCTCTCCTCCAGGCTGCACAGCCTCAGCTCTCTCAGCTGTGCTCATAGGGAGGTGTTCCATCCCTCAGACCATTTTTGTGGCCCTCCTCTGGATGCGCTCCAGCAGGTCCACTTCTCTCCTGTACTGAGGACTCCACATCTCAGGAGCACCTCCTCTGGAATGGAGGACGAAGAGAGAAAAAAAAAGGAAATGTGTCTTGGTCAATATATAGGACCTAGAAGAGACCTCTACCAAGTGCTTTTCCTTATAGACTTGGCCAATCTATATCGGCAGGTTCTGGTCCTGGAAAGTGCTGACACAAGTCAGTCCACATTGCTATTCCAGGGCCCCAGGTCCCTCCCTAGTGGTTTACAAATGCATTATAGCTGTAGAAAAATACATGACTTCCTGCACCTAAGGTAGCAGGAGTGATTTTGGTGCTGAAATTCCTTGCTTAATTATCCAACAAAGGAGTGAGAGGGGAGGCAGGACATTCCAACTTCCCAAGGAAGTGAGGCAGTCCCCAGTAAGTCATGTCCAGATGTTTATAACATGGTGCTTCAGGGTTATGTATGGAAGAATATAGAAGAATAAAGAGGAAGATAATGACTGTTTTTCCATCCTGAAACAAATGCACAATTAATTATATGTGAATTATAGTTGTATATTTTTAAAGTTACAGTTGCATTTAAAACTACTGTCTCATCTTTCCCAAAAATTCTACTGATCCTGAGTATGAGTGCCGAGAAGCATTCATGGAAGTAGCTTCAGGGAACCAATGGATTCAGTGAATTAATTTTAGAAGAATGTCACTGTAAATATTGTTCATGAAGAATTCAAAATTAAAAACAATGCAGTGCAAGAAGCAGTTACGCTTTTACTAGAATGTTGTTATTATAACAGGAAGAAAAAGAACTAAACGCTGAAATTCTTATAAATTCAAACACAATAAGAAACTTTTAATGGCTGACCAGACTTCTAAGCATAAATACAGCCAGGTTGGGTGGGCCCTGGGCATCCTGATCTGGTAGGTGGCAACCAGCCTATGGCAGGGCGTTGGAACCAGATGATCTGTAATATCCTCTCCACCCTAAGCCATTCTATGATACTGTCCAAGCTTCCTAAGTTAGGTTGCAGGGAAGTGAGATCAGAATGTTGGGCCTAAGAAGGAAAAAAAGAAAAAAAAAAAAAGAATCCTCAACCCCTTTGGTCAGATAAAGGCTAGGGAGCAGAGACAGCTATTGAAGCTCCACCCTCCCGAAGGAAAAGCTTTACAAGTAGACTTTAAAGAAGTGAAAGGCACCAACCACTCCTTGAGTCAACAGGAGTAGAGGCAGCCATTCAGAGGAAAACTCCAGAGCTGCTCTTACAGGACCTATTGATCAGATATGGGCCAAGGTGAGCAAGGGGGCAAGCCCTTCTGTGGTTCTCTATTATTCTCTTACATCAATAAGATGTATATTCAGCTCTGAAAGTGAAGGGAAAGTCTGCAGGTATTTTAAGTTGTCAGCCTAGTGCAAATGGGAGACCAACAAATCTGACACAACAGGAGATGCACAATTTGGAGAAGGTATCATTGAAAAGGCAGAGGGAGGTTACAGTGCACAGAAACGGTTGAAACCTCTAGTTAAAATTGAGAGGATACAAAAACGTAAGGATTTTGTCTGTCTGTTTTTTATTTGCTGCTAAAATTTATGTTTATTCAAATTGCCTACTTTGCTGCATTTCCGACATTGGCAGCTAATCTCTGCCTTTCTAAAGACAAGTTTTCCTCACCCCTGAGCTTGTTCTATAACAGGTGTGCTTTATTGTTGAGTTTCTAAAGATTAATATTTTTTAAATAGGTACATTCCTAAAAAATCAAAGTACATGCTGCTTCTCTACATAAAAAAAAAAAATGTATTTCCCCCCCCATTCAAAATGTGACTGTATTTCTAAGGCTACTAATGTAGTTATTTCAAGGCTTGCCTGACTTGATAAGCTGGAGATCATGCTGCAAAGATGACCTCCCCCTGGATGAATCAAGGTGAACACAGGATGCTGATTTTTTACTCACTAGCAACCCAACACAGTTCTGTCCCACTAAGGACTTTCCTGTTCTTCCTGTTTATGAGGTGGAAGGGGAGGAAGGAGGAGGGTAAAAACTATTTTAAAAATAAAATAAAAATATTATTTTAAAAATGATTATTTAAAAATGATTTTTAAAGAACACACACACTAGTATCTTTTTCTTCTGCTCTTCTGCACTTCATTTCAATCATCAGGTTAATCTGCTAAAGAACTCTCTGTAGGTTCAGTCCATGTCAGAGCCAAACCAACTTCAGATATTTGTTCTTTGGCCTCTGATAAAGATACAGCTTGCACACAAGAGCATTCCACGCCATATTATTTCACATACATGATTTTAGTTGTGTTTTCTCTCTAATTCTGTCACCTCTCCCACTATCAAATGGCCCGATCAAGCTGTAGATGTCCCTGCTCAATGCAGGGGGGTTGGTTTAGATGACCTTTAAGGAGCTCTTGCAACTCAAGTAATTCTACGATTTTACGTTTTTGTTAGGTGCTTTCAACAGATAAGAACTGGTACTTATATCAGAGGTACATGTAACATAAACAGGGCTAGGGAACTCATCACGATCGAAAATGCAGAAACATCCTTCGGGTCATTCTGCTTTCTTTGTTTCTTAGTCAGAGGTAGCAAATCTGTGTCTCTGTTAGAATGTCACGTCATGGGATGAATGAAACCAGGATAGAATTAGCTGAGTTCAGCTGGATTCTGTATCCAGTAACTCACAGGTGTTCCATTCTCTCATAGTTCTCTCCTCTTAGATTCTTTTCTCATTTTTCTTTAGTACTGGATATGTTACTTTTCCAATAATTACGCAGATAGTTTTTAATAATCTCTCCAAGGTGTAAGCTCTCTCTCTCTCTCTCTCTCTCTCTCAAAAAAAAAAAAAAAAAAAAAAAAAAAAAAAAAAAAAAGAATAAAATGCTCAGAAATAACTGTGGTGGAAACTTCACATTTTTATTAGCTTCTTACAGAAAGTAACGTGCAATTCTTGCAATCGTTTACATGCCTCTTCCTCTTCCTAATGTACTTCTCACTTCTTTTTCTTAGCTGCGACGCAGCCAAGTACCGACTGGCACGTGAAAGAAAATGGGAGAGCTCACCACACAAGTAAATTCTCTAGCAAAGAGTTGGTTGTGAGGAGAGGTCAGGCCTTTGTAATCACCTTCAATGGAATAGAACAGCCTGAGCAAACCTTAACATTCATCACAGAAACAGGTATGGCTCCCAACTTCTTTCACAGAAATTGTAATGCCTAAGCCACATTCTTTTGGCCTGGAACATGCTATATGGTAGCCAGTTAATACCTCAGAAGCAACATGCTGCTTTGAATAGCCCTGGAAGTATTTGAAATGTTTGCTGCACTGCTTCCACCTCAGCTAGCAGAGGTAGTTTCTTTCATTTTCAAACATTTGCCACATTAATCTAAGAGAAGGGTTAAATCTCAGATGGGTTTATTGACAAGCTTCAGCAAGCTGGAAAAAAAAAAAAAAAAAAAGTTGTTTATTTTCCTTAAAAGGTCCAAAACCCTCCAAGCAGGCCAAGACCCAAGCCACATTTGGTATCTCCAGCACAGTGAGCAAGGAGAGCTGGAGCGCAGTTCTTCAGTCCACCAGTTCCCACTCCATGAGCATCTCCATCTCCAGCCCAGCTAATGCTGTCATCGGACGTTACAAGCTGAGTGTTCAAAGTACTTCAGCTGGCAGCTCATCTCCAGTAACCCTTGGCACTTTTGTTTTGCTCTTCAACCCTTGGTCTTCAGGTATGAATATATCAGCATTCCCCGGAAAGAACTGATTTACTTGTAGTTTGATTGGTATTTGCAGCTTCTCCATTTGACCTATACTCTGTAGTATGGAGATCAAACATTCACCACATAATCCAGCAGTAAGAAAAGCATAAAATGGTTTCTTAGGACCTTCTGGTACATAAAACCAGCTCTGTATCATGTACTTACTGGAGAGCCCTCTGCCCCCCCAAAAAATGCAAATTAAGTTCTGCCAAAACTCTGGAGGTTTTTTTATTTATTTTGCCTGCTGTAATTGTACATACCTCTGCTTTGACTTTTCAGGTGATGATGTGTTCATGCCTAACAAAGCTGAGTGTGAGGAATACGTGCTAGAAGAGTTTGGTATCATTTTTGCAGGCAACAATCATCATATCAACAGTTTCGGATGGAATTTTGGCCAGGTAAACACAGCACTGAACCAGCAGCCAGTGCTTTATGCTCTCTTTTTCACATAAGCTGGATGATCAGCTTGTTTATTTTTTAATGTTTATCGCAGCTATACACCTCAGTAGACCAGGAGTCTGGTACTGCAGTTAGAACTCACATCAAGTTCTGTTATACTGATTAATGAGAAAATTTGCAGTTGACTAGTTGGTGATATGAGTTAGGACACAGATGCAGCCATCAGAAATCTAAGAGTCTGCTGCAAAGTATAGTGGAGCATCACTGAATGGCAGAGGCCTGGCCGTCAGTCCACACATTCTGAGTTTTGAAAACCTCTTAGAGTTTCAATCTTCATGGTTTGTTGAGGGCTCGTTTTTATTGGCTGAGCTGCAAGGTTTCATCTTGTGGTTAAAGAAATATTAAATGCTCAGGTAATTCTACTTATCTGTATATTTTAGTACAGTAGAATGATCTGTGTTTCCTATACACTAATATATTTCTGTAACATAGTTTCAAGCAGATATCCTCAATATTTGCCTTTCCATGCTGGATCGAAGCTTGAACTACCGTAAGGATCCTGCCACAGATGTATCTCACCGATATGATCCCAAATATCTGGGCCGTGTTCTCAGCGCAATGGTAAAATGATGTGTTCAGAAAGTCCAAACTACTGACTGTTCACTTCTCAGAAAATTTTAGGCCACTGTTTGTATGCACCACAAAGCAGAAATGCGGGCCAGGGAAATCGCTAAGCTGTTGTCTGGTCTCAGCCTTCCAGACTTGTCTCATTTATGTATGTCTCACACTTAACGCTTTGATATGCGGTATTCAGACTCAAAGTTACGTTGTGGGTTGTTATGCTGAGCACTTCAGAGGTCTTTAATCCGACTTCCCATTTGAAGGGGGTCTACAGGGGCACTAGATCAGGTCATCCATGGATTCGTCATGTTGTCTTGAAAATCTTGAAGGGTGGAAGTTTCACTGCCCCTCTGGGTGATCAATCCAGAGCTGCACTGTCTTCTTAGTGATAATTTTTCTCTTATGTCCAATATGGTCTTTCCAAGCTCCAACATTCTGTCATTGCCTCTTGGCATGTAATAATATCAGTGCAGAGAAAAGTTGGACTCCTGATTTTGTATGCCCCATATAAATAGTTGTAAGCTTTTACTATAGTTCCCTTTATCTTCGTCTTTGCTAGACTGAACTAGCCTAGCACTCTCAGCTTCTTGTAAGTTTTGTGCTCTAGGGCTCATGACCATCTCGGTAGCCCTGTCTCATGGACCCTGCTCTGTGCCATAACATTCCCCTGAACTGAGAAGCCTGAAACAGGAGCTGGACAGTAATCCTGGCACAGTGATAATTAAAGGGCTGTAACAGCTTCCCTCAGTATTCTGATAATTTCTGGCACTTGCTGTAACTCCCAGGTTCATTTCAGCTGAGTGGCCATTCAGCAAACTACTTCCCAGCCTGTACTAATGCATGGGGTTTTCCTGCCCTGAATCAGTTCTACATATTTTCATCCTGGATTTCATGAGATTTCTGTTGACCCAGTATCCAAGATGCTTAAAGTGACTGCAGTTCTTATACCTGCTCCTTCCCCTAATTTAACATTTTCTATGCATTTGCTAAGAGTTCATCCTGTTATCATGCAGGAACATTCTGAAAGATTCACTGCATTATATGCATTTATTATGCCATTCAATCATACGGTGGTAAAGTTGCCACCTCACAACAGAAAGGCTTACTATAAACTTGTGTTTGTCATCTTGCTAGGTACTTTGCACTTTGGTGGGAGAAACAGTGGTTAATTTCTTTTCATTACTTATGAGGACAATTCTATAATTTCTCTGAAAAGATGAGATTTCCTCCTGAAGGCCAATTGCAAGAAGCAGTGAATTTTGTCCATTAAAGTGTCATTCAAAGCTTTTCTCCCGTCCCCTCCTCCACCACTACTTCATCTATTGTAAACTCTTAATTTATGTTATCATACATTTAGTGAATATTTTTGCAGGTTAATGCCAATGATGACCAAGGGGTGGTACTAGGAAACTGGAGTGGAAATTATGATGGTGGGAAAAGTCCAAGCAGTTGGACTGGAAGTGGTGAAATCCTGCAAAACTGGAAGAAATCAGGATTCAAGCCTGTTAGATATGGACAGTGTTGGGTTTTTGCAGCAGTATTAACCACAGGTATGATTTATGTAATGCATATAGTGGTACTGCACGGACTCTGTGCACTAATAACACTTTCTACATGAAAACATTTCTGAGCGTTCATCTATTATATGAAACATCACATTCTGGAAATAGTGCTTTCTGACTATGGTTTTCCATCCTCTCTTTAGTGCTTAGATGTCTGGGGATTCCCACTCGTACAATTACAAACTTCAGCTCTGCCCACGATGCAGATGGAAACCTGCGTGTGGATGAGTTTTACGATGCTTCTGGAAATCACTTGAATGAGGGAGCTGACAGTGTCTGGTAAGGTTCTGCAGTATTTAGTAATAGGACCTATCAATGATTATAGTCTTCAGGTGCAGAGTGTAGATTCTGAAGACAAATGCTCTATTAACTTCTTAAAAATTGTGTTAGAAACAACTACATGCACAAGATCAACAAAAAAAAATTATACTACCACAAAATTTGGTATTTTTTACTTTTTCTTAATTGAACAGGGAATTAACATCAGTTACTACAGCAAACTGAAGCCAGGGCAGACAAAGTTATAGCTGCCACAGATTACTGAAAAAATGGAATGTTATACTGGAAATATCAAATTTTGGGACCTAACTTTGTTTGAAGTTATTCTTCAAAACCAAACCGTGTTAAACTGTAAAAGTTCAACTGAACTAGCTCCCCTCTCCTTCTCCTTTTTTCTTGTAGTGAAATAATCTGCAGTGAAAATAAGTGTTATCAATACTAAGCAGCAAAAGCAAATGAAATAAGCTTTCATTCAGCAAAGAAGAGTGCAGCCCCTCACTGTTTGCCTTGTTTGCTTCCCTGCTTGTTCTGGACATGTCCTAAAACTAAGAGAAACTTGCAGAAAATACTATACTTTTCTGCAATAAGAAGCATAGCTAAAACTAAGGAAGGCTCAGACCTTTTTTGGGGGGGGGAGAGGGGAGGAGGGGAAAGAGGCTCAAGACATTTTGGATAATTGCAAAAATTCACTATCTCTCCTTGAAAATTTATGGCGGTTCCACAATGCAATTTTCAGCTCCCACATAATTAAGATTGCCAGGATCAGAGTGGTAGTCACCAGTCTCAGATAAGAACCTTCAAAAGTTAAAGCATTTGAGGCTAATAATACTAATTAATGAATGTGAATAGAAATTTAGAAACACATACCACTGGTTGACTTTATTCATTCTTGAATGAAGGAATTTCCACGTCTGGAATGAAAGTTGGTTTTCCCGCAGTGACTTGGGCCCCTCATACAGTGGATGGCAAATTCTGGATGCAACTCCCCAAGAAGAAAGTGGAGGTACACAGATTTCATTCCAGGAGTAGTACTGAAAAATCATAAAGTCAGTCATTTTCAGAGAGAAAAATAAATTATAAAGCTGCTGTGAAAGAAATTTGTTTTCCTGCTCAAAAATGGACTGACAGTTTCTGACTAATTAAAAAAGCATCAGCTCCTCTATGGCTGCCAAGAAACAAATCAGGTTTCTAGGGCCAGTCTTCTGCAGCTCTTTCTGTATTTCCAGTGTAGGTGTCTAGAGCTATTGAAGATTAATGAATACTATAAAATAGATCAAGTGTATATTGAGAATAAATGCAAGACACATTGATTATTGGCTTGGTATGAGGGTCTATGTACATGAAAGGGCTGGAATGGTCCACCAGCACTTGGTAATTCAAAAGTCATTGATAAATATCTGTCTAGCAATCTGCTTACTTTAAAACCATTGATTAGTTCTAAGGTATATTTTCTTGATGCCATAGGAATTTATCAGTGTGGTCCTGCCTCAAGGAATGCCATCAAAGAAGGAGACGTAGATCTGGACTACGACTGTCCATTTGTATTTGCAGAAGTGAATGCAGACTGTATGTACTGGAATTATGATCCTGCAACCAGAAAGAAAACATTATTATTCAACAAGTCGACAGTAATCGGCCAACTCATCAGCACAAAGGCAGTTGGTAGAAATGATCGTATAGATATCACCAGTGATTATAAATATGAAGAAGGTAAAAAAAAACTTCATAGTTCTATATTTGGTTCATTCCAGAACTTTATGATAGGAACCTCTTGGTTGGCAATTTGGGACATCTATATGGTAAGATGAAAATTTATCCTAAATTTATTCAGTTCTAGCAGAAGAGAGAATGTAAAGAGTAAAAAATAATGCCCTTCACCTTCTGATACGTAGTTGCTTTGCGGGACCTAAATAAGACAAGTCCAAATAACTTTGAGTAAAGTATTCACTGTTCCACCTGCACATGCTAAGGTGTACTGGCTGCCTCTCTTTTGTACTAATTAGCCCACAACCCAGTTACTTGACAGCAAGATGAAAGACCTGTGACAAAAACCCTAAGCTAAATCAATATTTAGGTGCAAGAAAAGCAACAAACAGCACATAAACTTGACAGATCTTTGGGTGTGATAGTGCAGAAATATATTATAACCATGAACTGAATTTGCAAATGTGGAGAATGAACCTTGTTACTGTAAATACGTATATGAAGAGAAGAAGACATGGTAACGTAGATGCCAAGTAATTAGCTTCCATTGTGTACTGGGCCTGACTGGGATATTTTCTTCATTCATGTGCAGCTTTTGTTTTCCCTTTTAAACTGTCATTGTCCTGATCCATAGTTCTCTCTTTTCTTCTATTTTCTACCTATCCTGCAGGTATGGGGAGTGAGTGTGATGTTGGATGTGTGTTTGGCTGTTTGTCAGAGTCAACAGACCACATTATTCCATTGCCCTTCCCTTATTTAAGGAGCATTTCCTGTATTAGCAAACGAAAACATACTTTTTGAAAAAGTGTTACAACCGTTAAAAAGCATAGAAGTGGAAAAGGTGAAAAACTGTGGACTTAAGATTTTGTTTTACAAAAAGATGCTACTAACAGGGACAGTGACATTGCTGAGGGCAGAGCCAGAAAATTAAGTGCGGCAGTTGCCCTCTAAGTACAGAATGATGTTTTGCTGAGTAGTCTCTAGCTGTCACGTGAAAGAAAAGATTTTCATTAACTGTTGAGGGTAATTTTCATTGTTGTTTTTAACAGGCTCTAAAAAGGAAAGAGATATTTTTAAAAAAGCCCGTAAGAAGCTGGGACTTGAGGATAAGTTTGATCCTACAGCACCAACACCAAAGGAAATTGAACAAAAGCCTGACATCTCAGGAAGGTTTAAAATGGCTGGTCCTTTAGAAGTTGGCAAAGACCTCAATTTAATTCTGGTTCTTGCAAATTTACAATCTGAAGTTAAATCTGTTCATGTAAATATGACTGCTTGGAGCACTGTGTACACAAGAAGACCAGTTCGTGAGATCTGGAAGGACTCCCTGTCTGTCTCTCTGTCTCCCGAGGAAGGTAATTTTTCAAATAAAATAATCACACAGTTCTTATTAAAAGTTATCAGTAAGCAGGCATTAGAAGATGGTCAACTTGGGTTGGGGCAATCCGAGACACATACAGACTGGGAGAAGAACTCCTTGAGAGTAGCCCTGCAGAGAAGGGCATGGGGGTCCTGATGGATAAAAAGCTCAAAAATGTGCCAGCAGTGTGTGCTTGTAGCCAAGAAGGACAACAGCATCCTGGGTTGCATCATCAGAGGGTGGCAGTGGGCAGGGAGGGGGTTTTCCCCATCTACTCTGCCCTCATGAGGCTCCATCTGTGTCCAGGCCTGGGGCCCCCAGTACAGGAGGGATGTGGAGCCAGAGGAGGGCCATGAAGATGCTCAGAGGGCTGGAGCACCTCTCCTATGAAGCCAGGCTGAGGGAGTTGGGCTTGTTTAGTTTGGAGAAGGCTGTGGGCAGACCTTCCTGTGGCCCTTCAGTACTTAAAGAAAGGGAGCTTATAAAAAAGATGGAGACTGACTTTTTACACGAACAGATAATGATAGGACAAAGGGGAATGGCTTTAAACTGAAAGAGGTGAGATTTATGTCAGATGTGGAGAGGAAATCCTTTACTGAGAGGGCAGTGAGGCCCTGGCACTGCTGCCCTGAGAAGTGGGCATGCCCATCTCTTGGATTAATACTGGGTAGAAAGTCTGTTCCCTTATAAAAGTGTTTATCAGTTCCTTTTTTTTTTTTTTTTTCTTCTCCCCCTCCACAGAGAAACATTTTCCCATTAAGATAACTTATGCTGAATATCAACAGCAGTTAACTACAGATAACGCAATTGAAGTAACAGCTTTATGTCATGTAGAAGGTGGGATTCAAGTACTGGTGCAAAGACACATTGCCCTGGACAACCCTGCCATTGACATACAGGTGAATTATTGTCCCTTTGCTCATAACTACAGTGGCAGAGTAAGGGGAAAATGAGCCCTATAGGCACTTTCTTCCCCAGAAAGAGATGTTCTGCTTATATTCTGCCTTGGCACATCACAGTGCCTCATAGCAATCCCTCTTCTGACATGACTGAGAACGCTGACAGTCTGACCTTTTAAGCATTTTCTTCACTCAGGTACTTGGTGAGGCAAAAGTGAATAAAGAAGTGGATGTGGAAGTGGTATTTACCAATCCTATTGATATTGAAGTGAAGGACTGTGTGCTGCAGGTAGAAGGCAGTGACCTGCTGAGAGGAATCCTTAAGATAGAGTAAGTACAAGAAGCGCCTCCCTCCTGCTACTGAAGATAACTAACCCAGAACACAGCCATGGGTGACTTTGAACCAAACACAAGGATGAGACAGAATTTTCCTCTTGCACACAGATTTAAATCACCTTTCCATCTCACCTAAGCTTTGACTCCGCACTTTGGAAGTGTAAATGATTATTTATAATTTGATAGAACTTTCTTGCCTACCCAGCAAGTTCCAGTAAAAGTTTTATGTATGCCCATGCAATAAATGTTATTGAGGCAGTGTATGCTGCTATAGGCTAGACGGGTTGATCCTTCTTGTTCTGACTGTGGGATTAGCAATAGGATATGAGTGTTTGTGTGCACACTATTCCCAAACTATCCTGTATTTTAACCAGGATTTTTTTTTCTTTTCGGTTTTTAAAATGGGCTACGAATGCCAGTCTGAGTGGTCAGCCTTCTAAACAATTTGCATCTACATCAGACAAGTAGCCGTGTAATGTAAAAAGCAGATGCGCTGGCGTCCCTGCTTTGTGAACACAAATGAACGCAGATTGCTTAGGGACAGGCTGTGATCTCAAAGGGTGGCATTTCTGAAAGAAACAGCCCAATGTATGCTCTATGTGTAGCTATTCCAGGCACAATAAATCATGGCTAAGGAGGATGAACATTGGAGAACAGACTAAACCGTGACCAGCAGCTACTCCTTAGATGACTGAATTTACTTTACTGTGGTCTGGAACTTGAACGTATGTTAAATACTTAAGGCAGGCAGGAAGAGGATAGGGAAAATGGTGAATATTATGATAAAAGAAGATTTTCCAAAACAGGAACTATGGGTACATTGATTTTCAACCTCTCCTTTTAGAACTCTACAAAATAATGATGTTGGGAGATTAATAAACTGAGTCAGAAAGGTTCTAGATGATGCTGAGATGGGGAATGAGAAAACTGGAATAAAATGGGCTCCTTTTACTATAGATCCCAGCTACCTGTCATATGGAAATGTGCTCATTAAGTGAACACAAGCGAACATTTAATCCCTGGAGGTGTTAAAGAAACATGTACATGTGGTCCTAAGGAACATGTTTTAGTGGGCAATATTGGTGGTAGGTGGATGGCTGGACTAGAAGATAGAGGTCTTTTCCAATCTTTGTGATTCTATTGATAAAAACATACATGCACACTGGCAAAAAAACCCCAAACATTCACAGCAACTTAAGATGGCCATTCTTACTTGAGCAACTACGCATTGTCTATCTCATATATCCCCTATTCCCCCAAGGGAATTTGGCAACCCTGTTGTTATATATCGTATACAACATTATCCTCAGGCAAGACAAAATACCACAGGCTAAGACTGTTTGGTAAAATCATAAACGTGGGTTTCCTAGAATTATAAAATATACTGGTATAAAACATTTCAAGGTCGATTTAGAATTTCCTGGTGTGTAAACAGTTCTCTCACATTGCTATAATCTACTGCAGTTCAGGAGTTTGCATCAGCCTTGTGGCTCCAGCTCATTCAACACAATGATGCATTTTATGCTTCCTGTTCTGCACGAAGCTTTATCTTAAATGAGATGAGCATGCTTTCACCCTGATCCCAAGTAACCTTATCTGGATTACTGCATAATGTTTTTTTGGGTCCTTACGTTTTTTCTTTTGTTTCCTATTTCTAGAGTACCACCACTGAAAGCCAGAGAGATATCCAGTACAAAATTTCAACTTACCCCTTTTGAGACGGGCTCCAAGCATCTGCTTGTTAATTTCTCCTGTGATAAATTTGCAGATATCAAGGCCTTTAAAACTGTAAAGGTGATTGACTAACAGGAAGATACACAATAAATGATCTTTACCCCTACCAATTGAACAAAATGGTGTAAGAAATATTGTACAAAAAAAAACCCATGAGAAAACTAACAGAACAAAATCCTTGCTTCCTGTGAGATGGGTTTACCAACTTTACATTATTAACATTTTACACTGTAATTTTTAATAAACTGTGGAATAGTTCACTTACTACTGTGCACATCCATGTTATTAAACAGAACTTACCTTCCATGACTGCTTGTTTGACTTTTGTCTACTTTTCTTTGGAAATCATTATTTCTGGCCCTGGCTGTTTCTACACAAACATAAACACATTTTTACACATTAAAAGTATACAGTGCAATTGCAAAGTGGTGTTTCCCTTTATTGCCACCATGACACTAGAAAGTAGCCAGGATTAAGTGCATGTTCTACATTATTTTGCCCAGTCTTTTTGGCAATAATGAGTAAGTATCATGACATTTTTCTTTTTTGCCAAATCACAGTGGCCAAGTGAGGCACAGGAAATGTTCTAAAGCAATTTGGATGCTGTCCAACATGAGAGCAACTTGGCAAACATGTTAAGATAATTGCCCAGCTCAAGGTATACGAGGTTCTTTTTACATGCTGCTATTCCGTACTCACTGATACTCTCTGGGAATCACAGGGAGAGTAATCTTAGGTCAGGGGGTACTTTAACTCTTGAAAAATTAGAATTTTTCAAGATAGTTTGTATGTTAGGAAGCCATCTCTATCAGCAAATAATATATTAAATACAGTGTCCAGTTAATATCGAGATCAAGTTCAGTATATCTTAGTTAAACTTTTAATGGTAGATAGGTGCAGACCACAAGCACAAAAAAAGCTGGTGTGAGCAAAGAATGCATCCAAATTTGCTTGGGTGTTATGAGGGCCAAAAATGGTAGTAAAAAGGCGTGTCTTAATAAAAGGTGCCTTAGCCTTCATTTAAAAATTGTATAATTAACCTAGCTTATGAATTCCACATCTTGAATTCCTGTTGCTAAACAGTATGTGTAACAGTAGATGTTCCTTCAATGCAACTCTACCTGGCAGGTGATTAAGTAGTTTGTGGGGAAGCAGAAGCTAAAAGCAAGATTCCAGGAACAAGTGAGCTAGGTGTAGCCCATTGAGTGATTTGCTTTATGGATGATGATTACACAACAGTAAGTCAATCTCTGACTGAAAAATGATCTGTGTAGATGAAGTGAATGAGAAGTCATACTACTGCTCTATTGTACTTTGGACTGCAGAACCTGCCTTGCCCCTACATCCTGAAAAAGTACTTGAGGGGTGCACCAGCAGCCATCTAGTTTTCCAGTGCCAGACACACGACATTAGTACATCATCATACTGGCTACATAATGACATGGCTACAGAGAAGTTGTACAAGCAGCCCACAGATTTTTTGCTGATGTTCCTTAAAACTTGTGAGAACTAAGGGCTCTCATTACAAAGACCAAATGATGGAAGTTCAAGCTCATGCACAGACTTTAACTTAGAATTTCAACTTCTTTTTAAATGAGTGAAAACAACCAATTTGCTGAAGTCAAGCAAATTGCACTAGCAGAAATGGCAGAATCTGGTGAACTGGACCTCCAGGGGAAACAAAGAAAGGCAACACCCTTCCCTTGCAATACTTCACATGTGCATAAAGTTAACACATCTAATTAAATGTGTGCCTACTGGGAAACAGACTCATAGATAGGATTCTGCAATGTTTTTGTGGAACTTATACTTTCTAGAAAAGACTCTAGCAACAATATGAGTTTGAGGTGCAATAAAGCTAATCCAAGGTCATGATAACACAATACTCAAACAACAAATTATTGAGGTGGCAAGAAAAATGTAAGTTTAGGTTTACACTGGGAAGTTGGAAAGCTGAGCAGCAATTCCAAGGCCATTGGGGAAAAGAAGGAATACAATATTTTGACCATTTTGGATGACAGGTGGGTGGAACTGAGCTAGGAAAAACACCTGCGACACTATTAAGTCATTAGTCACATAGGAACCATGACCGCTGCATTCCAAAGGGATTACAAAAGTGGCTGCTAATGCTTTGGTGTGGCGAAGGTGTAGACTGTCAGGTGCTGTTTTAGGATGTAGGCCACTATGAAGGTTTAGGATGGCTTGGTGAACACCACAATGGGTACGTCACACAGAGGTAAAGGAGGTGGATGCAGCCGAGACAGAAAAAGTGGTCTGAATTTTAATTGCCTATGTGAGTAGCAAGGAAGAAGAAAGGAACTAGTCATGCTCCAGAGGGAGCAGTGTGAAGCGTCTGAAGCAATCACTGTAAGTACTGAACACCTGAACTTAAGAACTGGTTGATGCGGTTCATCACTAGGACTGTGTGTGAAGATCAGGTAACATCAGAGGCTTGTGGCTCTTATGGTTTCCAAGGACTATGAATTAAGGAGAAGAGAAAAAGACTAACTAAAGCAGCCCTGAAAAGCAATCAAATCCATTCAAGGAGACTCCTGGAACAAGTTCTGAGAGCCTGAGCATCCCAGGAACTTCCAAGAAGAGGAAGGACCTCTGAATTATAATGTAAGTGGAAATATACACTGTCATAGCAGATACAGTGCTGCCAAGTATGAAAAGCTGTAGTGTTTTTCTTTCAAGACAGGACAGGCATGAAAGCCATATAAGTACTCTTCTAGTGCTCATGCTATCAAAGCCAAGTTTCACAAAAAGATGTGAGAAGCCTATATATATATATATGTATATATATATATAAATTTTAGGAAAGGAATAGATCTTAATTTCTGCTTATTTACTATTTTTCTCGTAATTTAAAAAATCAGATTATTATTATTATTTTTTAAGTCTTTACTGAGCACTAAAACATGATCAGTGGAGATGAGGAATTTAAACATGATAATTATTTGTCCCCAGAAAAATGTCACTTACTTTAAAGGCATGCAGGTAATAAAGTTTTAAAGTTTGCGCTGATAGAAACTATTCATGGTTAATAATTCGGGTTCTGGGAATTTTTTATTTTTATTTTTTAAGAAAATTTCTATTTAAATAGATCATATGGAGCTGGCTAACAAAACAGATAGACAGATATTTGTTTCTAGTGGGAATTTATCATTTCACTTAGGGCAGGGGGCAAGGTCTCAAAACCAGAAGTCACATTAACCAACCTGGAAGTTAAGTCATCAGGAAATGCCTCTTTTCCTTCATATGGTTTCTGTGTCCCACCACACTCCCTATTTCCTCATCCCCGAAGATAACTTATTCATGGCACACCCATTATTCTTTGTAGGAAGTCCTACTTGTCTTGGAATTCAGGAGAATGCATTTCCTCTGAGTAAATAATTTTGGTATCTCCTCCCGTAATTACACCCACATTGTACAGGAACATTGGCATTAGACATACTTATATTATAGCAACTAATTAATTCATTTGACAAGCCTACATGTATTAATAACAATTGCTAAGTACCCATTCCTTTTCTTGAATTTCAGCTGGCGGTACACAAAGATTGCTGGGTTTCTTCGTTTTTTGAATAGCGCAAATTGGACTTCCTTGAAGAACAAAGTAGAAGGCGTATGCGATTCACATAAGCTGAGGGAATGGCAGGTGAGTTCTGTGTGTCAGTTGCTTCCCTTCAGCAGGTACTTTACTCAGGATTGGTTACTTATGATACATGCCCTGTGGAAATCCGCACAGACTTCTTTTATCTGGGGGAAATCTCATAGTACCATTTGTTCTTGCATCTCATTTTCAGTGTCTTATTGTCATTACCAGGACTGTCTGAAAATTATTTTCAGCTTAACAGGAGTCATTTTTGTAGAGGAAAAAAAAAGGATTTCCCATCACTTCAAAGGCATCACACCTAACTCGAGTTAAACCCTTTATTTTTAAATGCTTTTTAAAAATCATTATACTTAATTTTGTATTAAGAAAATTTGTGCAAACTGACAAAAGCAAGTTGCGAGTATGAACTCTATAGATGGGAATTCAAAGCTTAAAAATCTAGTAATGACAATATTTCTGCTATATATTGACCAAGATCAACAACTAAAATAATGACTGGTGATCTGGACAATGGGAAAGCAGGTCTATCTTTTATTCAATAATGAAAGACAAGTTTTCAAGTCAATGTTTTAAGAATTGCTTTGCTGAGGAAATAGTCTAATGCAGTTGATGTCCCAGAAAAGTGTGATATTGTTTCTTTCAGTCTATCAGTCTATCAGTGCTTACATTACTTCTCTGTGATCTTGGACTACAAAGAAAATACTTTTTTCTCTTGAATTTACTTTTAGTACTTTTTTTGGCAGATTAAGGTAGATTTTGCTCTTAATCTTTCTTCAAAGTTTGTATGTAGATCGTATTTTAAGATGCAGCTATACTGTTTCAGATCTGACTTAGTACTTTGTTGCTGTGCTATATGGTATGAGACAAAACTGGAAGCTTGTCTGAAGATCTCAACCATAATACGGCATTGTGCCACAGGCTTTAATCCATTCTTTCCCACTTTGAGCGTTGCATTGAAGCATGAGCAAGAGAAGGGAAAACATTCCTGCTAGGAGAATCATATACATACTTGCTTTTATGCTAGTATAGTATATATATGCTTAATCATATATGCTTCTGTACATAATGCACATATTCATTAAGCATATATGTTTCAAAGCTA
This sequence comes from Alectoris magna, assembly GCA_030625065.1. NCBI lineage: Eukaryota > Metazoa > Chordata > Aves > Galliformes > Phasianidae > Alectoris > Alectoris magna. Next base: position 7,322,931 of record CM060576.1, on the reverse strand, counting down.
GTATAGCTTTTAAGGTGGCAAACACTACTTTGTGGATTTTATACAATAGACTATGAAAAGAGTATGTGTGAAGGGGGACACTTGTTATCAAAGAACTCCAAGCACATTAGAAGTCATCAGAATTACTCTAGGACATGATGAAGGCAAAACCTGCTAGAACAGTAATCCCAACCGTCCACTTGTAATTTTGGATAGTGCTAAATCTACCCAGATGACTTTCTGTGTCAAAAGATCCAGTTTATCATAGAATCGTTTAAGTTGAAAGGAATCTTTAAAGGCCATCTAGTCTGACTCCCTGCAATGAAGAGAGACACCTACAGTTTCATCAGGAGCTCAAATACCCTCCAGCCTGACTCTGAGCATCTCCAGGGATGGGGCATCCACCACCTCAACCTGTGTCAATGCCTTACTGCCCTTACTGTAGAAAAACATATTCTTTATATTCAATCTAAATATCTCCTCTGCTGGTTTGAAACCATTTCCCCTTATCCTATCACAACAGAACCTTCTAGTGAGTTTCTCCCCTTCTTTCTTACAGTCCCCCTTTAGATACTGCTAATATGTCCACAAGTATTTCCTATTCATTCATTAAAGACAGATCATCTCTTACCATGCATCTTCCCTTAATCTAGGCCAGGTGGCACCAAAATGTAAGCAGGAAAAGTAAGACATCCTAACAGACATTTCTGGAAACTTAAAACATACATGTTGAAAACTGCAGAGTGGCTAGTAGCCACTTTATTTGGTGCTGACTTTGAAAAGACAGAAGCAAAGTGATTTGCTTCCATAAATTTTTCAGTCATAAAACAGCACTTCGTAGGAAGCATGTGTGATCTTGGTGTATGACTGCCCAGTAACAAAATACAAGCACATTTTTTCTGTTATTAACCACTAGACTTCATCAATTTAGTTGACCATCTGCTCTTTATCTGTCCTTCTTCCAATAAAAGATAACTGCTCTTACCAGTCTCATCATTCTACTTGGCAGGAAATGAGTTCTTCTCATGCTGTCAGCTTCTTAATATTTTCTCTTATTTTACAGAGTTGAAACCAACACATATTAGCTGGCAGCCTTCAGTAAATGCAAGTGCACACCATACTGACAGATATGCCAATACTGAGTTGACCGTGAGGCGTGGACAAGCCTTCACTATTACTCTGTACTTCAACAGACCAAAGCACCCTGGGGAGAGCCTAGCCTTTGTCACTGAAATAGGTAATGCTCCCTTGTTTTACTCCACACCCACACAACTGTAAGCACTACTCCTTCTAGCTTCTCCTTATTATCATAGAATGGCTTGGATTGGAGGGGACTTTAAAGATCACCCAGTTCCAACCCCCTGCCATGGGCTGGTTGCCACCCACCAGATCAGGGCCCAGAGCCCCATTCAACCCAGCTTTGAATGCCCCCAGAGAGTTTAAAGCCATTTCTCCTTGTTCTGTCACTATCAAACCATGCAAACGTCCCCTTCTTGCCTGTAAGCTCCCTTCATGTACTGGAGGTCCACAATGAGGTTTCCTTGGAGCCTTATCATCTCCAAGCTAAACAAGCCCAACTCCTTCAGCCTGTCTTCATAGGAGAGGTGCTCCAGCCCTCTAAGCATCTTCATGGCCCTCCTCTACACCCACTCCAACAGCTCCACATCCCTCCTGCACTGGGGACCACAGGCCTGGATGCAGTACTGCAGGTGGGACCTCATGAGGACAGAGTAGATGGGGACAACCCCCTCCCTGCTCACCAGCCCTCTGGTGATGCAGCCCAGGATGCTATTGGCCTTCTAGGCTGCAAGCACACACTGCAAGCACACACTGCTGGCTCATTTTGAGCTTTTCATCCAGCAGGACTTCCATGTCCTTCTCCACAGGGCTGCTCTCAGTGAGTTCTACTCTGTCTGTGTGCATATCCAGGTTTGCCTCAACCCAAGTGCAGCAACTTGCACTAGATCTTGTTAAACCTCACTAGATTCTCATATGCCCAATTTTTGAATGTGTCCAGGTCCCTCTGGATGGTGTTTCTCCCTTCTATTTTGCCAACTTACTATTATGTTTAGAGATGCAATTTTTCTTTTGCATTTCTAACACTTAACCCCACAATATGTTCCTTTGTGTGGAACCTCTGTAACCTAAGTGTGAGGTTAATACTGAAGTAACCCTTTAGAATATAAACTAATTGCCTCCTCTTCCTGGCAGGACCATCCCCCTCAGAATCTCATCGTACAAGGGCTGTGTTTAACCTCTCTGAGGTGGGAGCAAGTGGCTGGAGCGCTGCCCAGGGACCCAGTGAGTCTGGATATATGACCTTTATAATATCTAGCCCACCTAATGCCATCATTGGACGATACAATCTCATCCTCCAGGTGAACTCAGGGAACAAGATCTTCTCCAGATTCCTGGGGCAGTTTGTGATTCTTTTCAATCCTTGGTGCCCAGGTAGGTACTGATGACTTTTCTCTTGAATGGAACCGATCTATTAGCTTGCTCTTTCAAGCTGCCTTTCTTTGGGTTGCTATATCTCAGCTATGCATTCACAGATCTGGTTTCACTACATTAAAAATGCACCACCTTCTCTCATCTTTTTAATGAAATGTGCTCTACGGAATGACATTATAGACTGTCTTCAGGACTGAGCAGATCACATATTCTATAGATGAGAGCTAACAGACTTTGATTTGAGCATGTACATTTCAGAAAATAAAGCAAGCATACAGTAATGCCCTTTACTTACACCAAAATCAAAGCAATAATGCTCTTGCACATGTTATCTGCAGAGACAGCAGCCCAACTATCCTTATGAAAACTGATAGAGGAATAATGTGAAGAAGATTGCTATGTACCATATCTTCATCATGGGTTGAAAAGGGCCTTCTCTTGCTGCTCCCATTTTTAATTTCTGCAGCCTCAGCATACTGCAGAGAAATGCAATTTCCCAAACTCAGATTTTGCAAATACATGACAGAAACCTAGATTACCATTAGACTATATCACTCTAAGTTTAAGAGACCCTGTAAGAGAAGAGAAATTGTTGCCAGATGATAAAGTAAGCTAAGTCCTTATAATTTAAAACTAATGATTTTGCAGAAAAGCACTCCAGATTTATCTGACCATGCAATGACCACTGCTAAACAAAAGCAAGTATCCTTCAAGTAAGATGTGGCTAAATAAGCTGCTGCTCCTGAGAGACAGGAACAGATTCAATTTGAGGATAGATTACCACTATAGGAAGTGCCATAGTAAAAGGGAAATAGAAAAAACTGTTCACTGCAAATGACTGTCTGTAGATACATTCCCACATAGGAGCTTAGTCATTAAGCTGGAACAGACAGGAATTAATTCATACACTTTAATATCAGTAAATAACTACTTAAAGCAGCTGGGGCTTCAGATGGAAATCATGAGGGATATGGAAGTACTTACAGGTCAAACCACAGTCAAATGTCCCTGAAAAGACAAATGCAGTCTTCAACTGCATTAGAGGAAACACCTCCTCAGATGTATAAATATTAATATTGCTGCACAAGAAGCTAATGTGACCTCATGTGGGCTATTCTTTCAGTTAATTGTTCCTGAACAAGAATTATAACATGTTCAGAGCAGTTTTACTGCCATGACTGAAAACACAAAATGCTTCTCGGATACAAAAAGAACTACTTAAAAATTTTTAGTTTACCCAGTACGAAGTAATTAATTTCACAGACTGCGTTTCTAAAATAGATACAGAATTTGGAAACAGGAAATTCCATCTTCTAAGAATGGTAAAATTAACAATAAACTCATTAACTCACTGAAGTGTGAAATGATGTTTTAATGTTAAATGTCTTTATGAAACTTTAATAAAGGGAAATAAGGCTCCAAGATACTTGCAACCTCAGCCATTCTGAGATTCTGACACAGTCTTTTTACTTGCAGGAAGGAAAGGAAGGGAAGTTCCCTTAGGAAGGCAAAAAAAGTTGACTCGATAGGACAGAAAACTTTTATACATATTTTCTTAAATCCTGAAGTTTCTGAAAATAATTTTCGATATTATGATATTAAACACAGAGCCGAGCAGATAGTACTACATAAAGAGAGAACAAATCAACCTAAAAATCTGTGGGAAGACAGTGATCCTGCTACACACTGTGCCATAGAGTAGGGCAACAAATGAGTAGCAGTGCAATCAAAGAGAACAGTTCAACAGGCTCTCCTAATAACATTCTGATAGTCGTTTGGATCAGGCAAGTAGAGATATTTGTTTCAGACTTTTAAAACAAGATGAACATGACTGGAAAATAAAGGAAAATATTATCTGCATGGTTATTTTCAAATGTCTTTTCTATTTTTAACTACTCCAACAAAGCAGAAAACTCCAGTGAGCTAGCTGGGATTTTTTCCATCTTCCTCACAAAATTAAAACATAAAGACAGGCAATGTTTGTATAATACAAATGCTAAAACTGAGGAAAACAGTCACAGTAATAACATACTTTTTTTTTTTCCCTTGCACCAGGACATATACAATACCAAGGAATTTTCACTGAACTGCCCATGTCCAGGGAGTTCTAACACTGAAATGTGGTTTTCCAAATAGTAAAGATAATTCCACACTTTAAGTCAAGATAGAAACATTTTTCAAAGGGTGCAAGTTTTAAGTGTAAAAGCATGTACAACTTGGTTTTCAGGTGATGATGTCTACATAGCTAATGAAAACGAGAGACAGGAATACGTTCTAAATGAAAATGGAATTATCTTTGTGGGCAACGCAAAATATATTGAAGCAAGAGGATGGTACTATGGACAGGTAAGCTGCAGAAAGTTCATTCGTCTTCAGTATCATTTTAACTTATCATTGTTTGCTTGTTTGATAAGTAATACATATTTATATGAAAACTGGACAAACCTGTCTGGCTCTGCTGGTGGTGTGCTGTGCGCCTAGCATGACTTTGGTTTGAGAGCTTAGCACAGCACTACAGCTAGGATTGACTTCTATAAGTAACGTGAGCTCCAAATACAATCATAGAGCTTATGTATCAGCAGAGTATCCACAGTACAAGTGAAAATATTCTCATGGGGCTCCAAGACGCCCACTGTTTTTAATGAAGGTACAACCAGCTAGAAATGACACTGACATCATTCCAGGGAATCCAGTAATTGCAGACAAATAAGCTTGCCAGTTCTAGTTTTACAGAAGTCATTTCTTCTGATGGACAAAGGCACTATGCCAGACCTCAGTTTATTTAGATATCCTTGGCTTTAGCCAATACTGTAGTGTGAATTGCACACTACTGACTTTATGCCTCACGGTCCCTATAGTCTTTGTCTGGAATACCTCAGAAAGGAGGAACTGTAGTGGAATCTGTTCTAATCATGTTAGTGTAACTATTTTCTTAAAATTTTCTCCTATTTTATCACAGTTTCAAGATCACCTCCTAAACATCTGTCTCACCATGCTTGATCTGAGTCTATACTATCGTCAGGATCCAGCTGTTGATGTATCTCGAAGAGGAGATCCTAAATATGTGGGCCGAGTCATCAGTTCTATGGTAAGAAATGGACAACTTACTCTACACAAAAGTGGAATGCATTAGTTACCCTATAAATGGTACATCACACACAACTGCTTTTGCCTGTTCTGTCCATTGGCCTATTTTTAGATCAATGGAAATGATAACGATAATGGAGTTCTCCTGGGAAAGTGGCAAGGAAGTTTCCATTCACATGAGAATCCATCCAGATGGGATGGCAGCGTAGTAATCCTCCAGAAATGGCGTCAGGATAACTACAAGCCTGTTCAATACGGCCAGTGCTGGGTGTTTGCAGGTGTGATGTGTACAGGTAAGCACTGAGGGTAAAGGACTGTGGTGAAACAGAGGCACTTTGTGACCTCGGGTTTTATCAAAACCACAAAGCAGTTAATTCTATAAGAGGAACAGTGCTTTGAAGGCATCCTGAAGAATCAAATATTTTGATAACTTTTTTTTCTTGTAATAGATTATAATAGATTATGTCTGAGGACAAGTTTTCTTTTTCTTTTTTTAAAATGTATTTCAGTTCTGAGGTGCCTGGGGATTCCAACTCGTTTGGTTTCCAATTTTAATTCTGCCCATGATGTGGATAGAAACCTGAGCATCGATAAGTACTATGACAGCTCTGGAAAAAGTCTTAATATCAGCAAGGATTCCACGTGGTAAATATAAATTTTTGCATCTCACAACCAGTTAGAATGTCATATAAAACCATATTTCATTGTTTTGGGGAAACATTTACTTCAAACAAACAAAAAAAAAAAAACCAAAACTTTTTTTTTTCAGTTCCATACTTCAAAGTAATTGCAACTTTCATAAGAATGTAAAATGCTTCCATTGACAACATATCAGATTCAGTCTCTTACTTATTGACTCTTAACCAGCCTGTTCATGATAATGCAACTCTGTACCTTCCATATTCTTAACTAGTTTACTGCTAACAGTAGTTTTCCTTCATCAGACATTCAAAGCCCCTGTTTCTCAGCTTCAAATGTCATCCTCCATAGGGACATAAGAACCTCCCCAGTGAGATTTCCAGCACTCCTTTAGATAGCCTTTCACTTTATTGGAGTAAAAGAAGAGAGAACAATTCCAATACAGTTTGCATGTGGAAAAAAAAAAAATAAGATTATCAGGAGTAGTAAACATGGATTCAGCAAGGGAGAATCATGCTTGATCATCTGGTAGCATTCTGTGATACCGTGACTGCCTGGATAAATGAGCAGAGAGCAGTAGATATTGTCTATCTTGATTTCAGCAAGGCTTTTGACACTGTCTCCCAGAACATCCTTCTGTGTAAGCTTAGGAAGCGTGAAATAGATGAGTCGACAGTGAGGTGGATTGAGAACTGGCTGACTGGCAGAGCTTGGAGGGTTGTGATCGATGGTGCAGAGTCTGCTTGAAGGCCTCTAGCTAGCATTGTTTCCCATGGGTTGGTACTGGGTCTAGTCTTGTCTGACATATTCACTGGTGACCTGGATGAAGGGACAGAATGTTCACTCAGAAAGGCTGCTGATGATACAAAGCTGGGAGGAGCAGCTGATACAGCAGAAGGTTGTGCTGCCATTCAGCAAGACCAGGACAGGCTAGAGAATTTGATAAGGAGGAACCTTACAAGGTTCAACATGGGCAAGTGTAGGGTCCTAAACCTGGGGAAGAATAACTGCATGCATCAGTACGGGTTGGGGACTGACCTGCTGGAAGAGAGTTCTGCAGAGAAGGACCTAAGTGTCCTCGTGGACACCAGGTTGACCATAAGCCAGCAGTGTACCTTTGTGGCCAAGAAGCCCAATGCTATCCCTCAGGTTATCATTAAAAAGACCTGCCAGCAGGTCAAGGGAGGTCCTCCTCTTCAATTTCTAGTTCAGAAAGTCCCTGATTTTCTGCCTGCTAGGCAGAAATCAGGCAGGTACATCAGGGGAAGGATCACTCTAATCACATGATGTTCCTAGCTATTTTCTGATAGTTTCCTGCTGCACACATCTACAGATGAACTATTAAACTGTATGAATGATTTGAGTATAGATGTCCCAAGTTTCTTTTTAACTTGTAGCTCTTACATCTGAAGGTTACTGAGCCCAATCCCCAAACACTGCCCCATATCCAAGGCCTAAATCTTTCCTATTACCCCCACAGTAAGCTGTTCAGTTCTGTATACTCATTGCTGTTGTCTTTTTATTACAGAGGCCTACATCTCAACAGCAGGCAGTAAATCTGTACTTCATAAAAAGCAGTGAGCTGCCGTAAACAGACAACTTATGTCATGTCTTAAATAATCTTTTAAAAAAACAATTCCCTACACCTTTCAATCTGGGAGCCTATGTACCTCTATGCTACCATGCTTTCTAGACATTGTACTCTGTCTCTAGGGATTATCATGTCTGGAATGAAAGCTGGTTCATTCGCCCAGATCTGGGAGCACGATACAATGGATGGCAGGTTTTAGATGCGACTCCACAGGAACAAAGCAAAGGTAACAGTGTAATGACTTAACGTTCCTTCTCCAAACCAAGCACAATTCATCAAGTTTGACACTTTTTTTCATGCCTTAGGATTATTCCAGTGCGGCCCTGCATCTGTCGTAGCCATCAAAGAAGGTGATGTAGACCTGGATTACGACACCTTATTTGTGTATACAGAGGTGAATGCCGATTGCAACAGATGGATTGTATACAATGATGGAACTAAGAAAAGAGTTTATTGTGATACTGAAATAATTGGCAGGTTTATCAGCACCAAAGCTGTTGGCAGCAATTCCCGCGTGGATATCACTTATAACTACAAGTATCCAGAAGGTAGAGTTTGTTATCATAATTTATCCCTTTCTGAACTCCTGGTGGTAGGATGGGTAGCCTGTTTAGCTCGGGTATATCTCAGATTCCTTCAGAAAATATTTCTGTTGTCAGACCACTTTCCTAATACAGCAAGTATTATATTTTTGTTTTCATGTACTTGCTAGCATCCTTACTGTGACAGACACTAAATATACTTCAGTCTCTCACACAAAGTTACATAATGAAATATATACAAAAAAGCAGAGCTCTGTGTTTTACTAGCAGAGGCAGACAAATCCAGATTTTCATAAGAAGTCTTAAAGTGCCCATTGACTGTAGTACTGGAAGTTATTAGATTAGTAAATAGTAGCATTCTCACTTACCTGGCAGAGGGGTGAGGACAACCATCAAGTCTCTAATCACCTTAAACCTTAACCTTAAGTCTCTAAACCTTAAACCAGTCTTCTAACGCTAGACGTCTGTCCCCCATATGACCACACACTCAATTTCTCCCAAAGAAACTCTCCTCTTTTGTGTCCATTACAACTCTTCATCTTTTCTTTATGAAGACCCCATTTTACCCCGCTGCCATGAGTGGTGACTCAGCCTTCCTGTCTGACTGACTTGTTCACCAAACTATGCTCTCTCATGCTTCTACTTTGACATCCAGCCATCAGCTAACCAGCTGTTGTTATGTGTTTGCACCCTCTGTAGACTCAGTCTTCACAGTATTGGATTCTGAAAACAAAACAGTTGGGAAACAGGAAAGGTAGTAAGTGTCATTCATCTGTACTTAAGAAAACAAAAGAGCAACTGCTAAAAACCACTTAACCAAATGTGTTTGCAGGAATATTTTTAGATGCCTAATTTCTGAGGGGAGATATGTCTTTCAATAAGAGTTAAGGCTTGCCATTCAGAATCAGTGGCCATATTTCAGTACTTTCCTCTGCAAGGTTTTAGCATAACCACATTTAATACAGAGGCTGGTTATTATCAGATTAGCAGTGACACCTATAACACTACTGCACATTCTGATCAGAGAAAAAGATCTTGCATACAAAAAAAGACCCCACAACAAATGCATGATATTTCATTTCAGTGACTTATTCACCTTATTACAATTACTTTCATGTGAAAAATGAAAAAGACTATTAAAAATTTGAGGAACTTTCAGGTATTTCATATTTCTAGGCAATACAGAGCTGAGACCCTTTGTCATTCTGATAGCTTTTCCATAGAGGAGGTCCAATGGCCTAAATAAATAAAGAAATAAATAAAAATCACTTGGTTTTCTTGTTTAACCAGGCTCTTCTGAGGAAAGAAGAGTGTACAAAAAGGCCTTGGCCAAGATATTTGGATCACACATCACAGAAGGACACACCTCTTCCCCACGTGAAAGATCTTCAGAGGCAATGAGAAACCCCGGGATCTCTGGGAAGTTCAAGCTGGCTGAACCTCCAGTGTTCGGCAAAGACATTAACCTCATCTTAATTCTCAATAACCTATCCACTGACCACAAGACTGTGAAAGTGGACATCAGTGCATCAAGTGTCCTGTACACAAGGAGGGCAGTGGCAGAGATCCTGAAAGCAAACACCTCTGTGGATCTTGGTTCTAAGCAAGGTAACTTCTAATAACCCCAAGGAACATTTCTACAGCTCTTTTTAGCCATTAAAATGACCTGCAGGCAAACAGAAGGAAGAAACATTGATATAATGTCTATATCAGCCTTACAGTACATTGACTTATTCCATCTCCCAGCAGCACTGTTTATGACTACATTTTACAAGATATTTTTCCCTTAAAAAAATTTCACTAGTTGAACCAGGAAGTGAAGGTTTCATGAGTTGTTACATAGAAGGCTACATCTATATTAGAGCACCAAAACAATACAACATCCCTGTTTATTGCAGGGGAGTTGGACTAGATGACCTTTTAGGGTCCCTCCCAACTCATACAGTTCTATGATATATGTGCCCATGATCATTACGATATACAGGAACACGCGTTACTCTATAAAGAAATTAAGAAGCCTGTTGTATAAAGATCTTTTTCATCTCCAGGGGCAGCAGAGATAAACACTCTCCTTCCTCTCTCACACACACACACCCCATACATAGCAGAAAAGTAGCAGGACTAAGACAATAAGTAGCTGACCAGAATGCTTGAAAAAGATCTCTGGAACTTGACCCACGCATTCTTGAGTCTTGTCTCATATGGAGAGAACAAACAGTTATATGCCTAACTAGTAAAAATTCACAGGGACAGAAATCCAGTGAAATGCAGATAAAAAGATTCTTCTTCAGGCTAAATAAATCCTCCATTCCAATCTGTAAGGGTGAAATGAGCTCTTTAAAGAAGAAAAAAAGACCGCAGTAGAAAGAAGTGAACAACTGGCAGCACAAGAAAGAAATATACAGACCCCAGATGTCTTATCTTCTACTCTCTTTCATAATTTCAAACACTCACTTTTCTTTAGTATCCTTTCAGAATGTAATAGTTCCTGCATATTTGAATTGCAGGGAAACATATCCGGTTAAAGATCCCTTATGCTTATTATGGGAAATACTTGACTACTGACAAAAGGATCCAAGTTACTGCTTTGTGTGAAGTCATGCACATGCATGGAGTTAAGCTGCTGGTGGAGAAGACAATCATTTTAGAGGACACAAACATTATCATTAAGGTAAACAATTCCCTTACTGATATCCTAAGTAAAGAACTAAAGATCCTTCCTGAAAGTCAGTACTTAAGATGAGAATTTGAGGATAAATGCATGAAATTAGACTGCAGTTCCAGCCTAGTTCCAATCCAGTGGTGTTGCTCTAAAACTTTGCCTGCTTAATCTGAGAAAGTATGTTTTCTCAAAATGACAGTGTATGAGAGAGACCACTTTGAATCTGCTTTGTTACCATTTTTCTTTCCCAGTCACATTCCACTACTTTGATTTTACAGAAGTTGTTTTTGTTCCATATTTATTCCAGCCGTTGGCGAGTGTTCGGATTGCCTTCAAACAATTTTGCCTTCTCCCAGAATACAGAGTTAAACCCTGAATTTTAATCTACATCAGGGCCTTTCCTTTACATTAGGAAAGCATACCTACTGTGTGTTAACTTCCAGTATTCCTACCAATATCTCGTTTATCTTCAAATATAAGAGATGCTCTCCTTACAGTTCAACTGAGACTCTAGAAGAGTACAAGTGAATGATGGGAAAAGTGTCTTTGTCATTTAGATTCCTCGTCGGGTTGTAGTGAACAAAGCTGCAACCCTAGAGATCTCCTATGCCAATCCACTCCCTGAACCTGTGGACCGCTGTGTACTCCTGGTGACTCTGATGAATCAACAGGTCAAGATACAGTAAGTGAAAACTGCTGCATTTACTCAGTGCATGATCAATTGCATGGTTAGTTTCTCAGCTAAAAAAAAAACATGTAAATTCTCATTATTGTGTAATAAATAGAATATTTATTAACACAAAAATGCTGCCAAATAAATACATACTGAGAATGAATGATTTCTCAATCATGTATTATCTTTCTACCTAAGAATTTCTTCAAGAACTAAAAACTGCTAACAGCCTTCTTGGGAAAGCATGTGCACATATTATTTCGTCTCTCTGGTATTTCTTTCACTGTTCAGCTTTTTATCTACAATACCCCCATAGTACTAAAGTAAGTCTGAGCAAGAGTAAATAAATAGGACAGTGCCTTAGTTTCCTTTGTTTCAGCCCAAAAAGAAGTTGCTCTGCTCTCCTTTCAAGCAGGAGAAAACTACGTCTTTTCAAAACTAAGAGCAAAGTGTTCTATTCCCTTTTTTTTTCTTTTTTTTTACCCCAAACCTTGGACACTTTTTTTTTTTTTTTTTTTTTAAATGAATTCACTCAATGTTGAGTATTAATTACCTAAAGCTTGTTTTATTATAATACAGCCTGATTTGCTGTGGCTCTGGAAATATTTGGACATGATAACTCATAAAATATGGAACATAATTTCAGGCCATCAGGAAAAAAAAACACACATATTACTGGCAAAGCGGATACGAGTCAAGAATCACCAACAGACCTTTAACATCAGTCTTCCTATTCCAACTTTCTGTGCTGGCTATCCAAACTTGTATCCAGTTCTAACACGGAAGCATGAAGTAAAGATTCAAACCTTCATCATTCTGTTCTAGACTAAACAACTGCAGTACTGTCCTCTCACTCTGCGCAAAACACCAAATAACTCACTGAGCACAGCGCTGGGTCTTCAATAACCCATTGGTGTCCCAGCTATCGTGCAGCTCTGCTTCTTGGGAATCTCAAGAAAAGACAATGTATGTCTGAATGAAATTATTTTTTGTTTTGTTTTCAGTCTAGCACGACTGGCACCAAGGGAGAGATCAAGAATTTATTTTGAATTCACACCCCGCAGGACTGGGCCCTTACAGCTGCAAGTAGACTTCTCTTGTGACAAATTTTCACACGTTAAGGGCTTTGTAACCATTGCAGTAGCACCTGCATAACACGATAAAGTCAATCTCCTATTTCAGCATTATCACAACAGGACTTTCTTCTCCAAATAAGGAACAGTGATCATCTCTCATATTACAATAGAATTAAGTTCTCTGCTTTTACAGCACTTCATTATTTAGTCTCTTACTGTACTTCCTTTTTTTTCTTTTTGTCATGACACCTAGAGAAATAAACCTCCTTTCCTTGTGTAGATAGTTTCACTGTTATATTAAATCTACTGATTGCATTAAGCTTCAGATTTTGACTTTTCCATCAAATAATTAATGCAATCTCTTCATAATCTCATTCTAGTTACCAGCAATAAATAAAAGATATTAAAATAACTATTATTTTGTAATGGAACATACATTACATGAAAATATTATAAGAAATCACAAGACTGAGGAAAGCTCCTTTTCTTGTATTTAACAAGTTTCTTACATTAGAATACTTCCTCCGTTGTTCAGTATCTAGTGCCACCTGTGACTTTGTGAATGGGGAAAAAAAGCCACCAAAGACCATGAAAACAGTCTTCCCATGGCCTGTGGTCACCAGCCTGCAACAGAGCAGACAATTCACATACATATTCAACTCAGTAAAGTGATCAACTCCCAAGCAGCACGAAGCACAGGAAGAGCCTTGCATTAATATAGAAGCTCAGCAACACAAAGTAACCAACATTTTTTTTTCCCCCTACCACAAGTCACTAGAGACAATGAAAATATTTATCACCAAACCTTCTAAACGCAACTTGTCCACAGGCAGAACCTGCTCCACACTTCTGTCACAGTGTTTGCATACAGATGCTTCTTTTGAGAGATCCTGATCCTATCAATGCCAGGTATCAGTTCTCACCCAAACCACACTTGCAAATAGAATCACAGAATGGCTTAGACTGGAAGGGACCTTAAAGATCACCCAGTTCTAACCCTCCGCTGTGGGCAAGGTTACCACCCACCAGCTCAGGCTGCCCTTAGCCCCATCCAACCTGGCCTTGAATGCCTCCAGGGCCGGGCACCCACCACCACCCTGGGCAATCTGTTCTTGTGTCTTACCACCCTCTGAGCAAAAACTTTCTTCCTAACACCCAATCTAAATGTCTCCTCTTTTAGATTAAAGCCCTCGACCCTTGTCCTGTCACCACATGAAAAAAATAAATTAAAAAAAAAAATAAAAAATCAGTCTCCCTCTTGCCTGTAAGCTCCCTTCATGTACTGGAGGGCCACAGTGAGGTCACCCCACAGCCTTCTCTTCTCCAAGCTAAACAAGCCCAACTCCCTCAGCCTGTCTTCACAGGAGAGGTGCTCTAGCCCTCTGAGCATCTTTGTGTCCCTCCTCTGGACCCATTCCAACAGCTCCACATCCCTCCTAAACTGGGGCCCCAGGTCTGGATTCAGTACTGCAGATGGGGCCTCACAAGGGCAGAATAGATGGGAACAATCCCCTCCTTGCTCACTGCCAGCTCTCTGTTGATGCAGCCCAGGATACATGAGCCTTCCAGGCTGCAAGTGCACACTACTGGCTCACATTCAGCTTCTTGTCCATTAGGATCCCCTACTCCTCCACTGTGGGGCTGCTCTCAAGTCCTACTCCCAGTCTGTACGTGTATCTGGGATTGCCTCAAACCAAGTGCAAACAAGCCTGCAAGCCTCTCCAGGGATGAATAAAAAATAAGGTGCTCACTCAATTGTTATAACTACCTGGCCTTAGTTTGGATCTTTTCAATATAAATTTAAGCTGCAGACAATTAATTTGCCTTTTTGGTTGCATTCAATCTTGATATGTATCTGGAAACAAAAAAGAAAACAGAAGAGGCATTAAAAAGGCACGAAGTAGAAGCACTGAGGCAAGGAAAATAAGGGATCACCCTTCCTCCCACTATCCTTCCTGCTCCTAACCTGTCGTAGTCCATTGAAAGCGTGCAATGAATGGTGCACAACATCCTCTTGAGACAAATTGGCAGGGCACATTTCTAGATAAGTCCTGGCATGAGATGAGGGACAAAAGAACATGACAGCTTAAAGATCAGAGAAGTGTCTGTAATTACAGTGGGTAGAGCTTATGGCAGAAAAAGTGCTGCTCTTCAGCTTCCTCCTGGGTCCAGCTCAAAACAACATGCCAAATAGCTAGAGAGAAATTATGTACAAGTATTAAGAATGCCAAACTATAAACAAATACAAGTAAAAGTAAAGGCAGACACTGATCAATCCTCCATTCTTAATAGAAACCTCTGATGCATAGGTGACTGTGTAATCAAACCCTCCCAGTGGGATGTATGACTTCTAACATAAAAAAAACACATTACAGATAATCATGTCAGGAATAGATAATGAGAAAATCAAGGATCAGTATGCCTCCAAGAAAGACTCAGTTATACAAAGTTATGCGTAAGACCTTCAAGCAGGCCTGTCTTTTTCATAAATTGATTATGCCATGCAAAGTTGTGATGCTACTGAGTTACAGTAACATTACAAATTTATGCAGATTACTGCACATTCCACGTTGTAGAATATGTATATGATATTTGTCTATATCTGGCCTTCTGTTCATGTAGTCTCCAGAAATGTAAGCTGACACAAACCCATCTGACCAAAATGAAGTTGGGTAGGAGGCACTTGCACAGGTTCCACAGAGATGAGGTGGGTGCCCCATCCTTGCAGACATTCAGGGTCAGGCTGGGGGGGCTCTGAACACTGATGGAGCTGTGGGTGTCCCTGTTCATTGTAGGGAGTTGGACCAGATTGCCTTTAAAGATCCCTTCCAACTCAAATGATTCTATGATTCTAAGTTTCCTTTGACTCCATAAAGACCATTTTCTTTGTTCAATCCAGTCTGGAATGTTTTCTTCTCTTAGTAGAGAAGACACCAGGATACTGATTATAATCCTTCCTCAGCCATTCACCAGTTTTAAATAGTCATAATTAGATCCAATATTGTGCAATTAAATCAGCCCTAAATAGATGCTTATGTAGGATATTACTAAAACAACAATAACTTGCAACCACAGGTCACACCCTGCTTTATATAAGCTGTAGCTTATTTAGTGGGGTCAGTACCCTAAGCCTTTCATTACTTATGCTGGTGGGAGAGGATTCAGAAAGTTGCTGCACACTTTTGTAGCCATAGCTTCAACTACCCAAGTGTGGAAAAGAAGAAAGAAACCTTATGGCTGGTAAGTTAAAAAAAAAATAAAATAATAAAGATAAAAAATAAACCATAGCTTGATTGCTTCAGTCATCACTCTTTCAATACAGATAAGTGACATTTGCTGCAGAAATAGGATAAATTACATCTCATTGTTCTTGGAAAATTAGCCCTTTTTAGGTTAAATGCAGTTATTGATTATTCAAAATTTATTGATTTGATATAATGTATCTTGAACGGTTTGTTGGTGGTTGTTTTTTTGTTTTATTTTTAACCCATGTAACAGAAAAGTAACAGAAAAGTAGAATAAGAAACCACTTTCTTTTTTTTTTAACCATATCCATTAACTGCTCTACCCAGTGCCTCAGCAGCTTTGTTGGACAGAGATGCAAGCATCAAACTGCCATGCAGACATGCTGGGCTCTAATCCCTCTCTGATAGCAAACTGATGAATGGCCTCACAAAGGTCGTTTGATGGCCTCCAGACCCCATATCCCTTCCCACTGCGAAGCAGTTATGTCAGCCCGTGTGCTCCTTGGTGGAAACACAACCCTAATATCTATGAATTGTATCGCACTGGCTCCCATGCTGACTGGAAAATTCTGCAGAATGTTGCTTATAAGCACATTCCCAAAGTCTATCCATTAGAGGATAAGCACTTTCCCAAACAATTTTTTTTTAGGACTCTTTTCAATGGTACACTGTCAGGATTGTTGAAAGACCTCTTTATTTTTGTTTGTTTGTTTTCCAAAAGAGAGATACTGAAACCAGAAAAAAAATAAAAATCATAAGATTAAAATTAAAACCGTGAAGAAGATCAAACCAAGGAGAAAGTTAGAAGTACACACCGGCAAAGACTGGCATTAGATTTTTATTGTGACTTGTAATACGTTCACTAGAAATATCTCTAACTAATAGCTTTGGAAGCCAAGCCAAAATATTAACGTAGTAAATTCTTAGAGGCAACAAATGCTAGTCACTGTCAGTTTATGGGTTTTGTTTTGTTAAGGTTTTTTTTTTTTTCCTTTTTTCTTTTCTTTTTCTAAGTAAGTCTTTCCTACTCCTCCAAGTGTCATTTCTTACTCTTGTAAGATTGTACATTTTGTCTTCACCTGTGACATTCTGCACTGGAAGACCAACCAAGCATTTATTGGGTCATTAAACATCATCATCCCACCAGCATCTTTAAAAGCATAGCTCAGTTGTCATTGTGTATATGCTACATTTTTGTTTGCCGATACACAAAATGTTATCTGCATCACTGCACAACTAATGACACTCTCCAAGACATAACTCTTTATCCTGGTTTCATGTTCAAAGAAGCTTTCATATGCCCCAAATTCAGCAGTCTTAGAAACTTCTTTTTCCTCTCATATGCTTTTATTTGACTTGTAAAGTTCAGGAAAAATAGTAGTAGGATATATACAGTTAAAGCATTGCAAAGCTAACTTCTTTTAAAGCTCTGAGCCCAGGAAACATGTTCTACTTCACTCTTAAATTAGAGGACTTGATGGTAGGATTATTGTTTGCTGTAGGTTCGTTTCAATTAAACGTACTTAAGGCAGGAAAATAAAGCGATGGTGCAAGTAAGAAGCCTTATAGCCATTTCACATCTTGTGACTTAAACATTACTGCATATACATATTACTGTACACTGTTGTGCAAACACAGCAGAAAACTCAAGCCCCTCCCCTTCTCCATTCTTGCAGTAGAACCCTTATCAGTTCCTACAGATCACAGAATGGCTTGAGTTGAAAAATATCTTAAAGACCATCTAGCTTCAACACCCCTGCCATGGTGGAGACATCTCCAGACATCTCCCACCAGAGCAGGTTGCTCTAAGTTCCATCCAACCTGGCCTTGAATGCTTCCAGGGTGGGGATCTCCACAACCCACCCAGGCACACTATTCCAGTTTCTACATCCTCACAGTAAAGATGTTCTTCCTTACACCTAATCTAAATCTCTTTTAGTTTAAAACCGTGCCTCTTGTCCTACCACTACACAGCCTGGTAAAGACTCTTTCTCCATCTTTTTTTGTGGGCCATTTTTAAGATTTGGAAGGCCATAATAAGATTTTCCAAAGCCTTCTCTTTTCTAGGCTAAATAATCCCAACTCTCTCAGTCTGTCTTCAAGGAAGAAGTGCTCTTCTTCCTTGAAGATCGATTCCAATAGGTCTGTCTCTCTCTCATGCTGGACTCCCCAAAGCTGAATGTAGTGCTCCAAGTGAGGTCTCACAAGAGTGGAGCAGAAGGGGAGAATAACCTCCCTAGACACACAGGTGATGCTTCTCTTGATACAGCCCAGGATACAACTGGCTTTCTAGGCTGCAAAATTTGAATTCCATTTCAAGTGACACAAGGTGATGCCAAACCAAGTCCTGTATCTCAGTTCAGTGAAAGAGGGAAGAGTGTATTTCAGCACCATTAGTTTGCAAAGGGCTAACATGCTCTTGTCTTAGCAAGAAATTTTCAAGTCAAAATCCTCTCGAGTGTTATACTGCAGAAGAGCACCTTTCCAACACGTGTGTTCATAGAAGGATCTACTTATTTATAATTATTTTTAATTAAAGAACAAGAAAGGTTTGAAAGCTTCTGTAATCCATGTCTTGGTATCTCATTATAAATGCAGAGGGCAACCTATCTGATGCAACAGAACAACCCATTCCACTGTCTCAGAACATTCAGCTCTTGAGCTTATTATCTGTCCTCTGGTCACTGCCTATTTCTGACAGAGTATGAAATAACACCGAGTATGAAACACAAGCAAAAAGTCTCTATGTTAACTAAGATGCACAGTCTCTTGTTTTGTATATTCTGAGTTTGAAAATAAAGGTATTAGCCTTCTATTCATCATCTGTCATACTGCTTGCAGGTTGCACTTGCGTATGAGTTTTAATATTTCTTTTTATACCTCTGTAAAGCACAATGGAAGCTAGGATCCCCATAGGATAAAGCAGTTCTTTCAGCTAGTTTATTGTTGCAACTTTATTTTTTCAATAGCTTGATGGTGGATTTTTCTGTTTTCCTAGAACATTTAACTCCAGCTATACATAAATAGAATGAAGCAACAACATTAGACAAGCTGACAGGATGTATAAGTTTAAAGGAATGTTTTCCATTAACTTACTTCACATTTTTCTAGCCCAGAAGATAACGAATGTTGACTGGCACTCTAAGCTAAATAAAGCTGCGCACCACACATCCGATTACAACAGCATGCAAATGATCTTGAGGAGAGGACAGGCTTTTACCATTACCCTAAACTTCCAAACAACGGTGCAACCTGAGGACAACTTCACATTTATTGCAAGCACAGGTAATTTCATCATGGCACTAACCTCCCATCCTGGCCAGGATCCAAACCAGTCTCTAAACCACTACTGCCTTATAGCTTTCTGTGTGATCATTAACCTTTGCTCCATATCATTCAATTATTTTAGGCTTAAGAGTGCCCAGTCTAAACCTCAATAGGCATCCTAAACCAATAGACAATTAAGGTAATAATAAAAGGAAAGGCACAAGCCATTCTCATACAAAAATAAATGTAAAAATGCCTCTTCACTTGTCTAGAATGATTGTGGGAGTACTCATCTTGCCTAGGTCATGCATCTAACACAGAAAGACCCATAGGGTGATTTTATGCATTGGATTGCAGCTAACTTACACTGGTTTGATGAACCATAATCCTTCAATGTAGCAAATGAAATAATTGTTGATCCTGTGTTACACACAGCTGTCACTCAGAATTGCTGTCTCCTGTTCCCTCTGGCAGGACCATCTCCAGCAGAATCACAGCAGACCAAGGCCATATTTCATCTTTCTGAGGATGCTGCCAATGGCTGGAGTGCAACCCAAGAGCACTGTGAGCCTGGCCGCATGAGTCTCATGATAGTCAGCCCTGCCAGTGCCATCATTGGACGATACAAACTCAAACTCCAGATTGCTTCTGGCAACAAGACCTCTTCAGCACTCCTAGGCCAGTTTGTGTTACTCTTCAATCCCTGGTGCCCAAGTACGTTTTGTTGTCTTATGTTCTTCAGGAAATCTGGGTGCCACAGTAAAGCATGTACCTGACAGCAACAGCATGATACAGTATGATATTTTGCTCAACATAAAGGATGTTAGTTTTGTTCTTTCTTCAGTACTTCAGTGCATCATAGATCCAGATTTCTGCTCATATAGTAAGAAATTAGAGGAAGGAAATATTTCAAATACTTATTCTACATTTTTTTTCCCCTCTGACAGTGTGTTCTGTTGTAGGTGACACAGTATCTACCAGTAGGACACATAACAAGATCAGGGAAGAAATGAAAGGACAGAAGCTTCAAGCTTAGCATCATGCTAATTTTATTCACTCTGTGAATGATTGCAGGGGTACAGCTTCACCTGTTCCTCAGAAGTCCCCTTGAAGTTTTCTTTTCAATTGCAGCAAACCAACACTTTCAGCAGGCATTTCTCATTCTGCTTCTAGATGACGATGTCTATATGGCTAATGAAAAGGAGCGACAGGAGTATGTTCTGAATGACAGCGGAATCATATTTCAGGGAAAGGAAAAATATATCCAGCAAGAAGCTTGGAATTATGGACAGGTAAGCAAGGAAAACAGGAAAATAAGAGTGAGTGCATGGATGAGGGTCTTAAGGACAGAGTCCTTCGTATCATAGCAAATAGAGTGTCATAATATAGGAGTTCAGTATTCATTTTTTTCTTGCCAAACTATCAGTTTTCTACACATCACAACATCATCAGGATCTTTTCCCCTCTAGCACATGCCAATAAAAGAAATAAGAAACAAAACACAATTTCAGGTGTTGTTGTTAACTAAACAAAGTGGAGAAATTCTACTTTTTTTTTTCTTGTCCCCTGTAGAGGGCAATGGAAACTATACCAGTTGTAACTTCTATTTATTGAAAGATTGGTACATCTAAATATTTAAAAGATTGACCTAGTAATGGGGCAGAATATCCCAAAGATACTCAACTGAAACAACGCAAGTTGGAATTTTAAAATACCAGTTTGGCCTTCTAAATACATCTGCTATTAATTTGATCATACCTACAGCTCATCTGTGGTTACAGAGTTGCCCTGCAATTTGTGAGGTCAGTCAAAACCACCTACGGCCATTTCATGGATAACAACTGCACCAACAGTTTCTCTCTTTCTCTGTCTTTCTCCCTCCCTTTTTCTCCTTCTCTCTTTCTTTCTTTTCCAGTTCATATAATTTGATATATGGTGAAGGCAGCCCATCAGAGCAAGGTTTTTGTAATGTGAAGGGGAGAGTACCTGCTGGGACACAACAGGATGTGGGAGGAGGTGAAGCCTGCTGAGCCAGTCCTGGAATGGTCTTGTCTGGACCACCAGGCCATGCCTGGGTAATTTCTTCATGAATGTTGTGGTACCAAAACATGCTTGTAAACACGCTGGTTGCTAATTACTACTAGTATAATTAAATACTAGTGTAGTGTTTTTTTTCTTTCTTATTGTATCTGTTTTCTTTCATAGTACAAAAAAAATCTTAGAGAACCATCATCCTATCATCCTAGGAGAAGGAAAATACATAGGGAGTTTATTCTTGGTTTTATTTATAAAATTAACATTTAATAATAATGCTTCTTTTGATTTCAGTTTGAAGAAGATATCCTTGACATCTCTCTGTCTATACTGGATCGAAGCCTGAACCACCGCCAAGATCCATCCACTGATGTATCCAACAGGAACGATCCCATCTACGTGTGCAGGGTTATTAGCGCTATGGTAAAGTGATCAGCGAGTTACAGCTGTACAATGTACCTACTAACAAAAACTTCCATTCCTACTGTGAACCTTCTCACTGTCATGTAGAATGCATTTGGTTTTTACTGGGGGAAAAAAAAAAAAAAAAAGCTAGAAAAGAGGAATAAGAAATGAAAAGTACCCCAAAAAGTTTAATTTTCCTTCATCCCAAAAGTTTGTTCATGATAGAAGGGATGAAGGATGTTTCTAAAACACTCTGACACTGAATCTCAGCAGTCTTCCTAACAGATTTCGAGGCCATTAGATATTTTCACTCATTTAGAAAGTCTGTTCTGAAATCATTTGCTCTGTTTTTTGAACACCAAAAGATGCATGAAATATTTGGGAAAAGTAGTATTGATATGATTGCGTTTAATGTATTTATATGGTATTCTTCACTTTAGGGGAGTTTGTTCAATGAGGATGGTATGCATTTGTTCAGCAAATATCCTCAACAATTCCCCATCCTTACACAAGTATAATGAACAACCAGGCAACTGAAAAGTTTTCAATTTTATAAATAGCATATGCCTTACTACATCCCTTACCTGAGACTGCTCATTTACAGCTGTAATCCTTCCTGGCCTTTTAGACAGCATTTGCTTTAGAAAATTTCAATATTAAGTACATAACTCTACTAAGATATACATAATTACTGAGAGTAGGAATACTGGAGGAAGAAAGTCATAAAAAAAAGCTTACTGTTTACTGTACCTGATGCTATGTGAAACCATACGTAGCACTTACACAGGCTGCTAAAATGCATGTGCACAAATATACAAGCACATTTAAACAGTTGGATGCCCCAACCCTGGAGGCATTCAAGGCTGGGTTGGATGGGGCCATGGGCAGCCTGATCTGGTGGGTAGAAACCAGCCCAAGGCAGGGGGTTGGAACTGGATGAGCTTTCAGGTACCCTCCAACTTAAGCCATTCTAAGCGGCCCTCCAGTACTTAAAGGAGGCCTAAACAAAAGATGCGGAGGGACTCTTTATCAAGGGGTGTAGCGATAGGATAAGAAAGAATGGTTTAAAACTGAAAGAGATATATTTAGATCAGATATAAGGAATACATTCTTTACTGTGAGAGTGCTTAGATACCAAAACAGGGTGCCCAGAAAGCTGTGGAGGTCCCTCTCTGAAGTGTTCAAGGTCAGGCTGGATGCGGCTCCAAGCAACCTGCTGTGGTGGGAGGTGTCCCTGCCCATGGCAGGGACATTAGAACTACATCACCTTTAAGGTCCCTTCCAACTCAAACCATTCGATGATTCTGTTTATTTCTGTCTCTCCCTTCTGTATGTACTGTAATTCTCTCATGAGAAGCATTGTTTTCAGGTTAACAGCAATGATGAAAAGGGAGTAGTGGAAGGGAAGTGGAGTGGAAACTACCGCTCAGGAACCAACCCCTTGCACTGGAGTGGAAGTGTGACCATCCTTCGAAAGTGGTACAGAGGGAGATACAAACCCATCCGGTATGGCCAGTGCTGGGTCTTTGCAGGAGTTATGTGCACAGGTATATGTGAAGGGGAGAAGAATACTATCAGAAAGGAAACTTATTAGAATTTAAGTAGCTTTAACCTTGTGATGCTATTGAAGATATATGAAGCATGAAAGATTAAAATGAGTAAATCTAACTCTTCTTAAAAAGAACAAGGCAGTTAAGAATGCTGTGTGAATGGAACTGTCTTCTAAGCAACTGTGTACAGTGACTATGTGACATCCTTGCACCGTATCAGAGGAATATTTCTCCATCAGAAAAATGGGGAAATACTTTCCAAAAGTCTTTAAAAATAGGTTTTATCTGTATTGCAGTCCTCAGATCGCTGGGAATACCTACCCGTGTTATTACAAACTTCAACGCTGCCCATGATAGTAATATCAACCTGAGTATTGATAAATACATAGATGTTTCTGGGGAGACCCTGCACTTGACTGAAGACAGTGTATGGTAAGTGTGATTTTTGTCTTAGTATTTCTTCCACTACATTCTCCTCTAGACAGAAGATCTAGAATTACTCTCCTGAAAACCCATCCCAACCCCATGCTCCCAAAGATATAAAATTCCATAGTGAAAAATCAACGGCACGCTGTGTTCAGAAATGCAGGATGTAGTCAGTTTCAACATTCTGAAGAACCAGCAGAGGAGACATTTGGCACACTTGCTTTTTAACACACAGTTGGAGGATACAACCTCTAATTTTGTTTCTTCCATATGACAGTTTTTTTCCAAAAGAAAATTAAAGGAAGAGTAATTAACTGTTTGATTATAATGAGCTCATTTGCCCCTCAATTCCTAGAACTCTCAGAAGCCTACAAGTTTTAGACCCAGCTCCTGTTGACTGTCTCAGTCTTTCATGAATACCATTGTACATTCCTTGCACTGTATTAGAGGTTACTAAAGCAAAGCCAATATATTAATGCAGCAGAGAAAAATCTCGTGCCACCCCATCACTTAGGAAGAACACATTATTTCTTTCACCTCAGAGGAGCTATTTGTTAAATATGCTTCTAGCAAACAAGTGAACAGAAACTAACACACTGCATGTATGCATTGTACTGCATGTACCAGTGTTTCAGACCACAAGCACCCTCTGCTATTTGGACTAAGTGGGAGAAGGGTGACACAAAGGAGAATTAAATACCGTAAGACAGCAATGTATGTGGGAGACCTTGTTCTGGAACACAGCGATTGTTCCAGTTGAACAGTTCCAACTGACATGTTGTTTTGGAACATCCAGAGCTGAATACTTGATTCTGCAATGAATATATATATTTTTTAACATCACCTTGTAACACCCCAGTATTTCTTAGAGGTAAAGCAGACGGGAAGCAGACAAAGAGAGGGAAACAGGCACTCCAGAAAGGAGGACACAGCTTGTCTCTATGCAGAGGAGTTCTACACTCCAACAGGGCTTGTTCTTGCACTGCACCACAAATTTATCATATCTCTCTATGTAAAATTGATTGTATTAATCAAAGATTTCCTATTTTCTCTCCTTCCTTCCAAGGAATTTCCATGTCTGGAATGAAAGCTGGTTTACTAGAAGAGATCTTGGGTCTTTTTATGATGGATGGCAGGTTTTGGATGCAACACCCCAGGAAAAAAGCAAAGGTAACACTTGTAAATTTAAAAAAAACACCTGTAGATACTGTTCCTCCTAACCATTGCTACTGAAATTGTACGATAATTCTCTCTACTCTCCTTAGAATAGATGTAGCATTAATTTGGGTACGCGTGGAAAGCCATACCCTCATCTCCAGCAGACTGCCTTCCTGTCAGCCTCTGGAGTGCCTACCAGCATGCAGATTCTTACTTTTTGTGCTCATTAGCCTACATAAAAAGAAATGCATCTTGAGTTCCCTTCTCTTACCCTTGCCTTTCTCAGCTCCAAACACACATTCATAAAACGACACAGAACAACTAAGGTTAGAAGGGACTTCTGGAGACTGCTTACTCTTCTCTGTGCAGGGTCAATCACAGCAGTTTTCTCAGGGTCATGTCCAGCTGGGTTTTGAATATTCCATAGGATGGAGACTTCACAACCTCTCTGTGCGTACCATTCCAGTGCTTGACCACCTTCAGCGTAAAAGAGGTTTTTCCCTTATGTTTAAATGGGATTTTCAGTTTGTACTCATTGCCTCTTGTCCTTTCACTGCTTATCACTGAGGAGAGTCTGATTCTGTCATCTTTATACCTCCCCATTAGATATTTGTATATGTTGATAAGATTCCTCCCAAGCCTTCTCTTCTCCAGGTTGAACAGTTACAGTTCTCATCCCTTTATCATTTTTGTGACCCTTTGCAGGACTTGTTCCCTTATATCCATGTCTGTCTTGTACTGGGGAACTCAGAACTGGACACAGCACTCCAGAACTGGTCTCACTAGTAGAGGGGCAAGATCATCTCCCTTGACCTGCTGGCAGTGCTTTTTCTAATGTGATTCTGCATGCCGTTGGCCTTCCTTGTTGGAAATGCATGCTGCTAGCTTGCATTAGGCAGATTTAGAAACAAAACAAATTAAAACCCTATCCAGTAAGATGGTAAGCATAGATTTCAGAGCTTACAGTAATAGGGTTGAACAGAAGACTTTAAAAAAAATATATATATATATATATATATGCCATATGACCATAGCCTATATTTTACAGGACATTCTGGAACAAGTAGGAAGATATTTCATATGGTATCTTGAAAAACACAGCATATAGATACAAAATTATATGAAAGGAGCCACAATCTGCTCTCTGGTTCTGAAACCAAGTGATATAGAACAGTATTTGTTCACGGCACTGAACACTTCCTCCCAGACAAAATAAAAGAAACAAAACAAAACCAGCACAGCCCACTGGGAGCATTGGCAAGGGGGGAAAAAATCATCACCAACAGCACCCAAACCAAAACATTGAGAAGCTTGCTAGAAAGCAAACTGTTGACAATCACTGGTCAGCACTTGGAATCACACTTCTGCTTTGCTTTTACTTATTAATGTAGACACAAACTCATACGATGAGCCCCACCAAAAGAATCATTTACTTAACCATTTCAAATTTACCAAGCTCCAGATAAACTCCCCAGTTTACCAAATTAAAGCTCCGGGTCCATCAACGTGGCACATACAGCACTGATGACTCACATCTGAGCAGTCTGACTGTGCTGAGAGCTGCCATCCTCTTTCATTTGACAGCTCAGCATACAAGCTTCACAGGCTTTGGAGGATTAGAACAATTCTCACAGCACAGAAAGCGTTACTTACATCTCTTCAGCCTTACAACCTCCTTGTTTGTGCCTTTTGATAGAAAATGCATGTTGAATTTCTGGAGATGCTGTTACCATAATGTAAAGATCCAGAAACAATGGAGTTCATCAAAACATGCCTTTGGAGTGACTACCTGTCCCTTTTGCTGTCAGCAGGAGGATTTGTGGCCTGCACCTGACCTTTTGCAAGAGGTAATCACTTAACTTCTCTCTCCCTCACACAGGCATCTATCGGTGTGGCCCAGCTTCCACCAGAGCCATTAAGGAAGGAGATGTGAACCTGGATTATGACAGCTCATTTGTTTTCGCAGCAGTGAATGCTGACTGTGTTACTTGGATTCAGCATAGCAAGAAAAGAAAAGAGAGAATTTACTCCAATACCAGGAAGATTGGAAAATTTATTAGCACTAAAGCAGTGGGCACCAACACCCGAGTGGACGTCACTGATAATTACAAATATCCAGAAGGTAAATTCTTTTTATTTTCAGAGGAGGTGGCATTTACCCCAGCTTACGCAGGAGAACTGAGCTCTTCTAGAAGTTATCTTTCTACTGCTAATAGTTTCTAGCAGGTGCCCATAAACAACCAGCTAAAGCTAACAGCCAAGTTTTACTTCCCGGCCATTGTGACCACATATATTCATTTAGGAGGTTTTTTGGTCAAAATCATCTTTTGGCTAGGCCTCAATTTCTCCTCTCATGTATCTTTCCCAGCCTTCATAAACTGTACTTACTGAGAGCAATTCTGGCTTAATTGCCCTATATCTAGTGTATAGATCTCTGACCACTTTATCTTTTAAAGCAGGATCCTCCAAAGAAAGGCAGGTGTACAAAAAGGCACTGAAGCTGCTGAGTGTGAGAAGCACTGGAAGAAGAAAAAAAGTTACAAAACCCAGGAGAAGATTTCCAGTAGCACGGAGACAAAATATGACAGCCACCAGACAAAAGCCCACTGTCTCGGGGAAGCTGAAGCTGGATGCATCTCCTGTAATAGGCCAGGATATCCTCCTCACCTTGGCACTGCAGAATTTGACTGCAGATTTCAAGACCGTAAAGGTTAAACTGAGGGCTTCAGCCGTTCTCTACACAAGAAGACCAAAGGCAGAGATCTTGCAGTGGTCTAGGTCTGTTCAACTTGGATCTGAAGAAGGTAACTTTAATCTTATTACAGCTCAAGACAAGATTAAGCTTTAGTCTGTGGCCAAATCATATAGACATCATGAACGTCTCAAAAAGTGCCCTGCCTGTAAATGGTCTGAGGTTAGAGCTATTCAGTGGAAGAGAAACATACATACTTGCCCTGTTTTAAATGTTTGATTTTGGATACTGCCAGGATGGATACTTTTGTAGTAACAGGACAGTAACTGCAGATTGCAGTAAGAAAGAACTACACTACTTGCAGATGAAGGCCTTTTGCCTTGCTGTTAGAGGAGGAGTACTGAATAACAAAGCCTAGGACAAGTGAATACAACTACCCCTTCAAACTAATCCACAATATAATAACTCTTTCCATCACGCCAAGAGTGGATGAGGATTATTTCTCAATGTACTGAGAAGTGCACTGCCTTCCTCATTGGCAAGTAAGACAGAGGCTGAACAGCTGCAGCAGCACAGGCATTTAAATCAGGCCATCTTTTCATTTCTGCCTCCTCTGTGAGAACAGAATGTGAAATTCCCAGCTTCAGATTCATGAGAAAACTACCAGTAGGGGCTGCTACAGAAATCCATCCTCAGATCTGCCCAGCTAGCAAACCATACCCAATCACTTGGTGTTTAATGTGAATATAAGCAGAAGTAATCTCTGAGCATCATTTCCATCTATGGGCTGTCAACATCCAAAAGTGAACAGACCCAAGGTGACAGCATCACTGCTCCCTAAAATATAGGTATCCTGAGGATTATAGTACTTAGAAAATAAAAGAGTGGAAATATCTGCTTCTGTTTGCATTTCAGTGAAAAAGATCTCATTCAAGATCTCCTACTCTCAGTACAAAAATGCTCTGCTGGATGACAGGAAGATCCTAGTGACTGCTGTGTGTGAAGACAGACAGGGAGCATCACTTCTAATGGAGAAAGATATTGTACTTCAGGATCCTTTTCTCACCATCGAGGTAAAAGCCAGTCCCTTCTGTGTCTCTGCCTACTGTACTGTAAGCAGCTCACAAAGAGCGATAGAATTTCTGTGTTCCACAGCCTTCAGACTAGATCTGCACACCCACAAAGGAGAACAAAGTTCTGTAAGAAGTCTCCTGTGCTATACTGCATAACATCAGCTTAATAGTGCAGACACCTTATGCCTGAATTTCTAAAAGGTTTTGTGTTTCTGTTGATTGAAATTCCTGTATAAGCATACATCCAGTGATAGAAAAATACAAGAGAAAATACAAGAGAAGTGCTGGACTTCTCCTCCATCATTATCTACAAAGACAAGCAGAACTGCCAATTCTATGTTATCTCTGTCAGAATCAGGTAACGAATACATTCATTTGCTATTTCACATTCTAATTCTTTTGCCTGAGATGCCACAATTCACCACTGTCTCACACTTAATCCCAAACCATTCATTTAGCCTAACTAAAGCTAATTTCATTTAAGCCGTCTACAGCAGTTGGCCATATATGCCAAGATAATAATTGTATTCTTATTCTGTTCTCACTTTTAAATACCATACACTATATAGTATGTAACACTGTATTCTCACCCAGTTAAAATGTTGGGAATTATTGATTCTACAGTAGTTCACCGCTCCTCAGACACAGCGGATGGCTGACTCAAGCTTGCACTCTCATGCCCAAAAATACGCACATAGATTAATGCCTTACTCCTTGCTGTTCAGGACATCCTGAGAAGATAAGTGGTTTGCAATGGAATTTGAAAGAGAAAACTGAAAAAGAAGTGAGGCCAATACTGAAGCTGAGCAGAATGTTTTTTTCTCTGTAGGTCCTTGGTCCAACAGTGGTACACAAAGCCACTAACGTGCTGGTCACATTTACCAACCCCCTGTCTGAAGTGGTGACAAACTGTGTGCTGAGAGCAGAAGGTAGCGGCCTACTCAAAGAGCAACTCAACATCAAGTATGTAAATGGTGTTCGGCAAATAACTCATTCAATTTGGTGGGAAATCCAGAATACAAGTGAACTTTTTTTTAAAGATTCTGTCAACCCCATGACTTCTGTTTGCACTAAGATTGGACAGAACATCGCGTTAGCACTTTCCATATCTAGCTGGAATATTCTGCCCCTCTATTGCCAAACTTTGAATTACAGAACGCTCAGGGAATGAAGAGAGAGCATGCTTTTAATGACAGTGTGCAACCTGGAGTGCTGCAGTTAGTGACTGGGTTATGTAAATGGCAAAAAATTCAAAACTTTCTTTCTTCTGTGCTTTACAAAAGGGAAAACAAAAAATCCTTGAAGGATAAGAAGAAAAGTGTTATTCTCCCATTGCCTCTATGGTTGTTAGTTTAAAAACACGTCTCAAAAATCTCCAAAGTATTTAGATTGGAAGAGTTAATACCAGGAAACTCTAAGAGAGAAAAAGAAAAAGAAAAGAGGAAGCTGGATAATTATGTGCGTCACTGGGGCTTCATTTATACTGAACACAAAATTCCATCCAGTGTTGAGGTAGTTGTGGACATGGCGGTTTACATCCACCTGTGGAGCACACAAACACACCAGTCACATACCCCAACACTTCCCTTTCATACTGTCTGACATTCGGAAACTGAAGAAAATACGTTAAGAATTTCTCTGCTGCTTGAACTTACCAACATATCCTATCTTTTAGTGTGGCAAGAATGGCCCCCATGGAGACCTCAACAGCTGAGTTTGAGATCATTCCCTACAAGAGTGGCATCAGGCAGCTTCAGGTGGACTTGGCTTGCATCCATTTTTCAAACATCAAGGGATTTGTGATGCTTGATGTGGCTCCTGCCCAGTGATACAACCTTTATACCAGTTCACTTTTGTCTTGGTTTATGAGACTGCCACAGTGCTCAAACATTATTAGGACTAGAAATGTAGAAATGCAGATTACTCAGCCAAAGCAACTGATGAAATACGAACTGAAATCAACAAAAAGGTTCTATACACTGTACTGTTCTTAGTTTTGCAAAGTAGCTCAGGAAAGTTTCAGACAAAGACAAAAACTGGTACCTATACTGCTTTGTTGATAGAAATGACATACTTTCTGTCTGCACCTTCCTAATTTAAGTGCTGCCCAAAGCTTTCAGGACTTATATGAACATAACATTGGCCTGAGTGCTGTGTTTCACTGTGTTTTAAATACAAATGACAGCAAGACAAAGGTGCCAGTCTGGAAGATTTGCTGCAGGAAATACTGACCAAGCTATTCTACCGGCCCAGAGGGAATGACCCTAAACTGTATCCTCTTCATAAGAAATGGCAGCAGTTCCCCTTGAGTATTTACTATTCTAGGCTTTGCTGAGCCTAAACATGAGCAATTTCCTGAAAATAAAAATTAATGTGTGTAGAAATCCACCTTAGATGCTCTCTGGCTTCATTACACCGCCCGCTTCTAGTCTGAATCTATTCTAGGCTGCAGCACAGGCAGTCAGTGCATTGGTCCTAATTCTTTTGGAATGATGCACTGTGATTAAATTGGAGCGGGAGGGTGGAGGGGGGGGGGGAGGCTTGGGAAATGTTGGGCATTTTTAGTTTACTCCAGTTCAGCAACTTCTCCCTGCTCTACCCTGAAGAATTGGCTGACCTTTTCAATGAAACCACTTGAGAAAAAGGCGCCCACTACAAGTATTGCTGTTTTGCGCTGGCTTGACTGTCAGGGCTGTGAAGTGCCCAGACCTGCTGCTACATGCCTCCCTCAGCCCTTCATCTGTATCTTACAAAACCACTGTATCCGCCCTCCCCATTCATGACAGAGGATCTGCCACCTGTTGATTTATGCCAAGCAGGCAGGAGGAAAGCAAAACTGATCGTTCAGTTTGCAAAGGCAGATATTGCGCAGAGCTTCCAGAAGCGCTCAGGAAGCAGGATAGTAGAAAAGGCTCAGGACAGCCTACCAGAAGGGTGTGTGAAGCTTCACATTCGGGAGTCGTGAACCCTCCTTCCACAAAGCTGCTAAAAGTAGGTCATCATCCTCTGTGAGAAAGGTATTGTGACACCCATATCTCAATCCCAGCAACGTATGAATATATTCCTTGCAGTGAAGAAACCAAAATTAACAAAGATATGAATTTTCCTAAGACACGGCTTGTTCATTTCCTCCTACCAACACCTAGCATGGGGGATGCCTAGGAATGGAGCCTCAGCTTACCCAAAAATAATGTTTCACAGACGCAAACTGATTCTGTGACAGATTAAACTGAGGTCTCATACAAATTTCTTTGATTTGAAGCCAACGCAATCTTCAAAACACGTAAATTTCTGTTTTATTACATCCATTACACTACTCTGCCACCCACATATATACTTACAAGGGTCCCCAAAGCTAGTCAAAACCAGTCAGTCCAGTGAGACTGGAATGAAGACTGAAACGGTCACACATATATGGATGCAGGAATTTGGATTTCTCCAGGCAAAGCAGAGGGGGAATGAGTAGCTTTGCACCTACCAATTAAATCTTACAGAATCTCGGAAAGTCAGGGTATACAATCCTCCGTTCACCTCAGAAGGGGCCTTGAGGGGGTGATTAAATTCACAGCGTCTCATTCAGCCTTGCAAGAACGCAGGCTGACACTGCAGACTGACATTACACTCAACACGCAGTACAGCTAAGCTATTTAAATTCCTTCACTATTTGTCCTTAAATACAACCCAGGAAATGATCTAACACAGTGTTTGTCACAAGAGCTTGGCATCACCTCGTCCTAATTAACTATTTATAAAGGAAGCCTACAGTTCAAAGGGAAATCAGCAGGAGCACTTGTGCAAAGTCCTCTACTTTGCAACACGTGGGGTTGCTGGGTTTTCGGGGTGTCAGCATTAAGTGCCCTCAGCAACCACACCCAGCTCAACTGCAGTGCTAAAATGCAGATTTATCTGTCCAGTGATGTACAAGAAATACACATTCCTCCTGTGTTAGACAGCTGGTTAATTAAACTAATAATTATTACAGAGAAAAATGTTTAAATGCCTGAAGAAAGATTTAAACACTTTGACCAAACCTACAATCGATACAGCCCTTAGTCAGAAATCAATAGGAGTTAGCAGAGTAACACACAGCTAATTATAAGCATTTTGCTTTATAAATATACCATTTAAACCTGAATGTGCACAAGAAGCTGGTCCAGCCCTCATTCCACTCCTATTAATCCAATAAGTAATAATAATGTAAGCACTAGCTGAAATCACACATTCACCCTATGAATTTTGCTTGAAAGGTCTCAAAGACAGTAAATGCTTCTCCCCAAAATTGTTTTCTTGATATGAGTTTCTCAGAAATTGATTCAAACAGTCAATTAATTAACTACCCTTCTACAGATTTATTCATCTTTTTAATCTGAGATAGTCCAAGTTGGTTGTTTCAAAGCACTCGGTCGCTTTGGCTGTCACCAAAGCTGCACTGCTTTAACACATCACACACCTACTCAATGATGTGGACAACACTGCTCACCATAAAAGACTATAAAAGACACAGTGTAAGCTCTGGCAAGACAAGAAATCACACCCATGACTAAAATTCACCTCCAATACATGGATACGCCATGTCAGAGGTAGACTGAGCTGAATGTATTTTTTTAATCACTACATTCAGAAAGATCTAAACGTTAATGATACTAACACAATACTTCAAGGTTCTATTTGTAAAGGTAATGTCAATAAAGAACTTTATGGATTCATATTTGGACCTGTAAACACCAAAAATCCCCAACCCTATAAAGATAACACAGTAACAACCAGGCAAGATGGATACTTCCAAGGATCGGCATTTCCAAAGATCCTATGGATCACTTCTCTTTCAGATTTCTGTGAGCCTGTCAGGGATGTAATGGACACACAACTGCCAGAACACATGCCTGAGTGAAGTCCTTCAGAAGATGCAGTGCTTTTGCTGTACGAAAATCTACTCATGACATAAAGCCATTTAAATCACTCAGGACCAGAAAGCTACGAGGAACTTCATAGAGTCATAAACAAGACAAAAAACAGACAATACAACAATCACTGAAATTCAGCCCAGCTGGAAAGTGATTTTTAGTCACTCATCACGTAGAGCGTTACATCGACTGTATCAAGTGCAGAAAGAGATTCCAGCATAAACAGGCGACTCGACCGAGATTACAGCATCTCATGTTTCTCTGACTTCCACTAATGACATGTCAGATTGCAAAGCAGACAGGAGGGGAGTACTACAAAGAATATTGTTAACAAGAGCTCCAAGTGAAATTAGTACAAGATAATGCTTTGCTTGCAGAGGTGGGGCTCATGCACGTCCTTCTCAAGCATCTGGTGTTACGTATGTACTGGCAGAGACAAGATTAGATTGGATGAACCTCCATTCTGATCCAGTTTGGCAAGTTGTACATGCTTATGCTTCTGTTGCATTTCAGAGACAAGTACAGGTTTGGACTTGGTTAATACCAAGTGAACAAATGATGATTCTTACTAAATCCTTACAACGAAAAAGGGAATTCACCCAATTGTTTCATGGATCTTCTGCACATGCTGTTAAGCATACTAATGCTGGTATTAGTGATATTCAGTCTCAGAGGCTGAAAGCAGGGTGCTGCTGGTCCAGTTGCAATTGCAGTTTTACAAACAATAATACATATCACAAGTATAACATGTGTTAAATCTGTGAACAAATTACATTGATAGCTAGCAACTGTTCAGTAAAATGAACTGGAACTTTATCTTTTTGGAGACATAAAGATGTAAGTAATATCTATTTGAAAAGCATATGAAAGAACCACCATTAATGCAAACTCGCAAGACAAAAACAAGTCAAAACATTACTGAATTTATGCTTCACAGTTCACATTAAAAAATAAAGCAAAACCAATTTTTCTGAAGTATCTGATCTTTTCTGAAGAATCCTAGGGCAACACCACTGGAAGACCTATATAATAGAGCCACCTGTCATTGTGTCTGAAGAACTGCACACTTCTCCATTTCCTGACACAGAAGATACTGCTATCAACAGGAAGTGCTGCAGTGGGGGCAGGCAATCAGTAAGAGCAGAGAACTTGCATACGCAGCTCTAAGTTCAGTTACACTGAGTGCATGGAAAAAAACAGTCCTTCAGAACACTGATGTTACCACCATTAAACACCAAAATATAAAGAACACAAATACCTGTAGGCATACTTTGGAAATATCTATCAACATACTTAAAAGTGCTTCTACAGAGACATGCAAACTGCTGGCTGCTTATAGCAAATAGACGAACCAGTCTCAACTCAGCTTCTTGACTATGCAGTTACAACTGCAATATACGAAACTGGCAGCACCATTTTAGCACCAGCAGTGCATGGGCTTGCCTTTACCAAACTCAAGTGCTGGATAAGACAAGAATGGCATCTGTTGGTTTAAACGAACAGATGAAACTGACAAGCCACATGAAAAACCAACACGTGAAAATCTGATATACCACAGAGACAGGCAACTCACATGTAGGACATCTCAGCACTTCCTCCTGCTGAATGTTTGTTGCAGATCTTGAATGTAAAATCTCAGGCATCTAATTTCAGATTTTGTATTTTCACTACATAGAATGCCAGTAAAGCACTTCAGCACTGCCTATGGAAGTCTCATTAGTATGCAGGTTGCTCCAAAAGTAATGCCTCCTATTCATTTTTTCCCATGGAAATTACAACAGATACGAAGAGCACAATAATATTATTTGATAGAGCAAACCCTCAGCTACAAAACACTACTTTTTCAACACAGTCACCACAGTTGCATTTCACCAGGTATGAACAAGAGCCTGCATGCTGTGCTCATACAAATCTGCACCAGCGGATGTGACCTACTGTTACCACTGCTGAAATGCATCACCCACCACCTCACTGTGCTCACTGTCACCTTTTGGTCTCCATAAATGTTCAGCAAGCATCGAAGAATGTCAACAGGTGTGAGTGTTTCCACATGGAGCAATTCAGTTACACCCCTCTGCTTCACACACACTTCCACGCCAGACGTCATTCTGTCAGACTGCCCCTCTGCTGCCATCTGTCACACAGCAACAAAATGGAACGGAATGCTGGTGGGAAGGTTTAACTTCTACAGCCACACAACTGACTCTGACATTATAGGCCAACAAAATAGGAGGCACTGCTTTTGGAACAGCCATCATACGTTGAACGTTTTAGCAGATTTCCTTTCTAGTGCCTCATTGATGTAATAAAAGACACAAAGGGACACAATTGTCCCCCTGTTCACAGTTTACAAAGTGTTCATCGTTGCATCCTACTTAGCAAATACTACTTGCAGTTGCTGGTTTGACCAAGAGATGGTACTGTCTGTACACACAGCCATTGCAGCGTAGCAGTGGTGAGGTAAC
Organism: Alectoris magna; assembly: GCA_030625065.1. Classification (NCBI taxonomy): domain Eukaryota; kingdom Metazoa; phylum Chordata; class Aves; order Galliformes; family Phasianidae; genus Alectoris; species Alectoris magna. Next base: position 7,287,012 of record CM060576.1, on the reverse strand, counting down.
GACCTGCTTGAATCTCTGAACCAAGAGAGTGGTTTAGATAAACTAACACATATCCTTCAACAGTGCGTTTAAAAAACACTGATCAGCGAAGAAAGTCTGTTTGAGCGTGTTCAGTGGCTTAAATCTTACACACACTTAAAGAGCGTGGATCATTAACTATATACTAAGTACAGTTCTTTACAATAGGGTTCAAAACATTAACACTAAAGTCATTTACAGTTGATACGGAAAAAAATGTGAACAACAAAAAAACACATTACTTTCTGGACATCTCCCCACTGTCCACATAGTTAGTCTTTCCTGATTTCTGCAGATCTGGTGACCTCCATGCTTAGTAATAAAAGTCAAAGTACTCAGTGCTTGTCATGAGTCAGCAACGCGCCCTTGCTGCAAAGAAGGCTAATGGTATCCTGGGCTGCATAAGGCAGAGCACTGCCAGCAGATGGAGGGATCCTTCCCCTCTATTCAGCACTAATAAGACAACAAACACACCCTGAGTACTGTGCCTGGTTCTGGGCTTTCCAGTACAAGAGAGACATGGGACTACAGATACAGTTCAACAAAGGGCCACAGAAACAACAAAGGCACAGGAAAAACTCACATATGAGGAAAGCACTGGGGCTACTCAGCCCAGAGAACAGAAGGCTCAAGGAGGTCTTATCAGTGTATATAAACACCTGAAGCAAGCACATAAAGAAGACTGAGCCAGGCTCTTTTCAGCGGTGCCCACTGACAGGACAAGAGGGAATGGGCACAAACCAAAAGAAAGGAGATTCTGTCTGAACATGAGATTCTGTCAGTGAACGTTTCACTGAACACAGTGAAAACACTTTCACTGTGAAGGTAGCTGAGCTATGGATAAGGTTGTCCAAATAAGTTGTGGAATCTGTCACTTTGGGGATATCCAAAAGTCATCTGGACACGGTCCTGGGCAGCTTCTTCAGCCTGGCCCTGCTTCAGATAGGATGGTCGGACATGATGACCTCCAGAGGTCCTTCCAACAACAATCCGTCTGGAATTCTGTGAATCTACATATATATGTTATGTAGATATATACATATGTAACAGTGAACCACTATATTTACAGCACAGCCTCAATTATATACTATTGTATATAATATACGATATACATGCACAGTATATTATATTGTATATAATATATATAGAAGTGAGGTTACGCTGCAAGTAAGAGATTGTGTATTTTACTTGCTTAAATGCATCAGATACGCTACTGTAAAGTTTAATACTCAAATAATAAGAAGATTGGCAAGCTCACTGGACTATATTTAACAGCAGCTATTGAGTATAAATCCAAATCTCATTCTGGAATGACTACAGCTACTTCCAAAATGCATCACTGCATTTGTAAGATGCGGGTCCCTTTCTCTCATTGTACATGTGTTCACACTAATCTCTGCTTGCTGTTTTATGGTCTTGTCACTCAGTATCTGCATATTCCTCTACAACTTCTCCAAAGCTGCCACCGTCATCTTTATTACTCAGAGTAACTGGGCATGCTTTGCCACCTTTTTCGTTTTTCTTGGATTCCCAAATTATTCATGAACTTGTGGAAGATTGTGGACTTCTGCAAACTACTGGCAATTCATTCTGCTGTGAAAAGTTTATTACTGCTGTCTCACTTTCTGTCTTTGGATGAACTATTTATTAATACAGTGGCCTCCCTTCCTTCTACCTTATAGCAACTTTAAGAATGATTATGTATTTAGTCCAAGCCTTCAGAGTGATGTTTTTGAATAACCTGCATTACGCTGCAGAAATTCTACTTCTCACTGTTTTTGCTTTTATCACGTTTCCTCGTTTAACTGGTTTCACATTTTGAAATTAGGCACAAGTGCACTGCCCATACTGACTTTCTGTTTACTCACTGAAGGGTTTAGGATCTAAGTACCTTACAGTCACTGTTAAAGAGCAGCTCTTCTTCAAGGGTAAAGTTTAAAAGTGCATTATGTTTGTAGTTTAGGGCCAAGCTAAAATTTGCATTTCCTATTCTGGGGTCTGTAACACACAGTTCTTTGAAGAAGAGGCTTCCTAAAGGCTTTGCATCAGTTGTGGAATTTAACCTTATCCATACAAAAAAAAAAGTCACCCTCTCAGCTCTGACATGGCCTGACAGATAAAAGTCCTCAGCTTCTGCACAGCAGGCCAGCAAGATAAGCTGAAGGAGAAGGGACAACATCATGACACACCCTTCATAAAGAAACTGAGCAAACAACTTTGCAAATAGATTATTTTTAAAGAAAGCTGAAGGAAGGAGACATCACCCACCAGATCAAGTGAAGCTGAAGACTGCCACTACACAAGCAAAGGAGCCATGGGCCAAGGTAAGTGATAACCAGCCCTGCTAGACCCAAGCATTTGCCATTTGTCTGTCAGGAAAAAAAAAACAGTCCCTGCTCCAAGACAGCATTCATTACACAAGAAGAGATGAGATGAGCTTCTTACAGGCCAGTAGCCAAGAAAGCGCTACAAAGTCTGACGGAGTTATCCTTAATGTGCGGGTGGGAGAGACTGAGGTAAACCAGACTAGAGAGTTGAAGCAGAGAGATGACTGTTTTAACCACTTGAGGAAGGAGAGGGTCCTGCGCAACCCTAAAGAAAGCTAAAATAAGATCTGTTAAAAGTCACAGGAAGTAAAGCAACCCAGATTTCCAGACTGCATATGACTTACCAGTTTACAAGACAGCCAGACCAGACATCTTCAGCATTCAGAGGAAAATACACAAGCTTTATCTGAGCTGGCTCTGTAAAATTTAACTGGTGCACAGCTGTGGAACAGCCATAAAGGGACTTGAAAGCCAGACCAGAAGCAGTAACTGCTAACAGCACAGTAGGACTTCCACAACCAACACAGAGAGGACAACAGCAACATGAGAAGATGTCAATAAAGAGGACAAGGCAAGTCAGACATGAGGAGAAAGCAGACAAATGAAAATTGACAAGGAACCAGAGCAGTGACTTTAGACAGAAAAGGGGATGATCTGTGGATTATTGGTATTTTTTTTTAAACCGGAACAAAGGGAGTAACCTCAGTCAGAACGGGGAGGTAGGTGACAGGATATGTCACATAAAAGACAGCAGTTGTAACTCACAGGTTTAAGGACCTCTGTGATGAACTGGGAGCTGAAGATAGTGAGTTCAGGATGATCCCAAGGCTAGGAGAAACCAGGATAACACCTGCTTCTCAGCAAGAAGTTTGGAAAGATTAAGAACACCATCAAAACCAGAAGAAAAAGTGCAAGTACACGATCACGCTAAGGGAACTGAGCACCAAACCCATTACGGGAAGCCTACAATTGTGACAGCTTTTTTTTTTCCTCCTCCTCTGACACTGGAGAGAGGCACATGCAAGCTGTGTGATGCATATGTAGAAGACAGGAGAAGGTGCTTTTCTGTCTGCTGTGGAACCTTTAGGTGTGAAGTTACTAACCAGTGCAGTGCCAGGAAGGATTAACCAGTGTTTTGTTTGCTGTCACCCAGTATAGTTCCAGGACCACACAGCCACACCAGACCTGCACCAGCAGTGAAGTCTGCACCAGAGCTTTGCAAAGCCATTTGGTTCACTTAACATTGCTAAGGTATAAGCAAAAGCTGCTCGTTAGCCACTTGACACAAGAAAATGCCAGCTCACAGTGAAGGTCCTGACAGTTACTGACCAGAAACTCTCACAGGCAGGGGCACCATCTGAGCAGAGAAACAAATAGGTGTCTTAGGATGAGGCCAAGGCCAGAGTATAAGCAGCTCACTGTCTCAACCTTATTTTGTCTTCCCTCATGCAACAGGTCTAAGCATCAAAAAATGTGATCTTAGGATCATAACAAACAACAATAACCACCACACAGAAGAAATCAGCACTGAAAGGCTTATGGTGAGGCGGGGGCAGCCTTTCATTATCACAGTGAGCTTCTCATCTCCAGTACACAACTACCTGAAGCAGATGAAAAGGACCTCCCTCTCTGTACAGACAGGTAACATTACCAAACCTTTTAGAGCTCTTCTCCAACAGCCACACAAAGAACAATGTTGATAGGCATATCCAGAGCCGGACAGATTTAGAAGTCAGGCACACAAACAGTTTACCTTAACCAGAGTAGAGCCTCCTGCTACTGGGACTGCAAGGTCAGAACTAAACCTTTTTCCAGAAAAGAGGCTGCAGCACAGTAACCAATGCAAGTTCACTGCTCTATGATTTGCAAGTACACATTCTTACTTGGGGCTTTTGGGTTAGGAATGTTTTAACTAAGCCTGTTACAGTTGTTTTCTGTTCTAGACTGTCTTCCAGTGACAGCCTCAAGAAGAGCAGGACCATTCAGTCCCAGCTCGCTCTACATGCTCTATATCTGATCACTTGGCTGTGACTTTTGTCACAAGACACAGTATCCCAGGAGCTGCGTTCTGACCGTTTCTTGTTTCTATACTGTATGAAATATACATTACACTTTCAAACAAGGTGGCCTCAGTCCACTTCTAACCTCAAAAAGATAGATAAGCTTTAAGATAGAAGCACTAAGGTAAGCACTAAGCTAAACTAAAGACCTAGAAAGGACAGCCGAAATCTGCAGTGTAGGAGTTGCAATACATGTCTGGAAAATATATCTCCCTTGCTGCAGGACCACAGCGCTCTAAAGCAGATAGAACCCAGGTTAAGTTTCCCATCTCCAGCCTGGGAGACCAGAAGCAGTGGAGTGCAAGACTAGAAGAACAAGACCTATATTTCTGGACCATCTCTGTGAACACACCTGCCAATGCTCCCATTGGCCAGTATGATCTGTTTTTACATGCCTCCAATGCTTACCATCTCCTGGGAAAATTCATCCTTCTCTTTAACCCTTGGTGTCGAGGTAAGTAGTCTAAAACAAAAAGGCAGACAGGGATCAGTCACTTCATAAAACCAGCTTTGAGCTCTGTCACTTTGTGGCCAGAGAGGATGAGGTGGATTCTACCCAGTAATTCCATCTGCTTCTGCCCTGCACTTCGAGCAGCGCTAGCTGTACAAGAACCTGACATGGCCTTCCTCAGCACTCCTGCCCTGCTCCGTGAGCACTCTGCTGTCAGAATCACTGATTTTTCTTAGGAATAGGAAAGTCAACACACACCAGAGTAAAAAAGCTACTTAGTGCAACAGCCTACTGCTGTAGGATCTTTCTGAAGTTCCTCCACTCAAACAGAAGTTGCAATGAAATTCTTCTCTGCCCTACTTTCCCAGGATAGTACACCATAGACCACTTAAGCGTATACAGTCTGCTGACACAAGGGTGTCTAAAGCCATCTGAATGCTTTCCTCCTGATGTTTTTTTCCTCTAAACTAGATGATGAAGTGTTTTTGCCTAATGAGGCACAGCGGCAGGAGTACATTTTAAACCAAGATGGTGCCATCTACTGGGGGACTGAAAATGAAATCCTGGCACAGCCCTGGGACTTCGGACAGGTAAGAGGTGAAATGTCTGTGCTTTCTTACAACCAGTAGAGGAAGGGTGTCTATTTCCTGTATGTACAGGATGCTATCCATTTCCAGTACTTTGGGGCTTTGAAGAAAGTACTTGTCATCTGTACTCACTGTTTTTCTTAGGAAAATACAGAACAGCCTGTCTGAAGCCTGTATGAAGTTCCATAACCCAATTTACATAATTTTAGCTATTTTCCTGGCTTGTTCTCTATGAACAAAAAACCCTGAATTGCCCTCAGTCAGGAAATGCAGTATGATACTAATGCAGTTCCCATCTTGTTTCAATAAAGTTCCACAGCTGCTCCTCCTTCAAATCTCTGCCCAGAGCTCTTCTCCACAGCCCACTTAGAGAAGACTATTAGAAGAAAGGGAGCAAGCATCTGCAGTTACAACACCTTGCAGGGATTTCAGAAAATAAAATGTTCATGCCACAATTCCTGAGCTGCTGTTCTCGTTGCAGTTTGATGTGGATATTGTGGACATCTGCTTCAGGCTGCTGGACATAGGCGAACACTACCAAGGAGACAAGGATCACACCCAGCGCAAGAACCCCATTTACATCTGCCGCACCGTTGCTGCCATGGTAAGGATTGAAGTCAGCAGCTCAGACCCCAGCAGGCTAGAATTGAATACAGACAGGAAACTTGTATAATCTCACTTCCCACTTTTGGAAAACTACTCACCAAAGAGTAAGCTTGCCCAGGGCTGTTGCAAGCAACATCTACTACCTATTTCCAGCATTTCCTGGTATTCCTGCAGTAGACAACCAGTGCTGCAGGAGTTTCTTAGCAGCAACAGCATGCTTACTAGGTAACTCCCAGAGGACTTGTCCATCTTCTGCCCAGTTATAACCTTCATGCCTTTCACAAAAAATTGTTATGGTTTCAGCAGCCTTGGGAGTAGCTTCATCAAACAGGATACGGTTTACCTATTGCAGAGATTTAACTCCTTGATCCACCTTTGTCTCCTCCTTCTCTGAAGATGAACTGCAATCTGGCTAGAAGAATCCTGATAGAATCTGGGACCAGAGAATGCTATGATGGGACACCCCCTTTCAAGTGGCTGGGCAGCAGCTCCATCCTCCAACAGTGGGTTACACTGCAGTGCCAACCTGTACGCTATGGGCAGTGCTCAGTGTTTGCTGCAGTCATGTGCTCAGGTACAGTTGTCATTGAAAGACTTGCATGTTGATCAAACCCTTACTTGGTTTGGGAATCTTCTAGCATTTACCTGAATTCCTGGCTTAACATAGATTCCAGTAACAGAAGCTTTCATCACTAGGTTTGAGGCAGATCCTCAGTTTCCTTTGGGCTAAAAAAGCATTAGTACACACCATTCACTGAATGCACCTATGGTAACTTACTTCCTGAACAGACAGTGCCTCTTGCCATTTCCTGAGATCACGCCTGCCACCACTCCATTAAGCTTCATACCAAAAAAAGCTCTACATATAACAGCAGGGACACTTCAGGGCAGGATGCACTACTGATTCACAGCTTTTTCTTTCACAGTGCTGAGATGCCTGGGAATTCCCACCAGGGTTGTCACAGGCTTCACATGGGCTCACAACACTAACAGCAACCCAAATGTGAATGAGTATTACGATGAAGATGGGACGCTGCTTACACCTGACAAGAGTGCCCGTGTCTGGTAAGGAAACAAGGCAGGGTCCAAGGAAGAGTTTGAGACAATATCTGGGTCTAAGATGTCACAGAGGGAAAAAGGAAAACAGCTGCAACTTTATGAGATATAGACCAGCTAAGATCCAGTCCACATGTCTTGTTCTTGAGAAATTCCAGCAACCAAATTTTTTTCCCCACAAAGGACAGCCCATCCCACCTGGAGAGTCTCCACTTATATAAAAAACCATGGTCACTGCTGCTCCTATGTGCTGAGCTCCTCTGAAGAAGTATTAATTAGCTGTGATTTGGCTAAAAGTATCCTGTACCACAGGGCTCGGTGCCTTGTTAAAACACATATTGTGCCTCCCACAGGACTTTCCATGTTTGGAATGAATGCTGGATGGCTCGAACAGACTTGCTACCAGAGTACAGCGGATGGCAGGCACTGGATGCCACCTGCCAGAAGAAAACCAAAGGTAAGATATTAAAGAGTGAGATAGAGAAAAGGGGAGCGAATAAAGCAGTTGGATCCCTCCCGCAGCTTCCACTGAGGGGTTGCATAATGGGATGAAGGCACTCTGAGGGCTGTATGCAGTAAATTGTCCTTGACCTGTTTGGTTCATGCAGCTTGTAGAGTTCTAAAAGATCCATCGCAGCACTGCTCCCCGATGGCCTCCTTAACCAGACACTTTAACGTACCACTCCCTGTATATGTTTACACTAAGCATGGGCCTAGCTGGTAAAGCATCCGATTCTTAATTGGGCTATGTTTTCTCTTCAGGCCCTTCCTTTTGTGGGCCAGCTCCTGTTCAGGCCATCAAGGAAGGGGACACAGAAGTGGATTACGATGTCTGCTACTTCTTTGCTGCCATGAATGCCAAGTGCAAGATCTGGATACACAAGGCAGACGACATCCTCAAGCCAGCTTTCATCTGCACAAAGTATGCTGGCAACAACATCAGCACCAAGAGTGTGGGCAGTGAACGCTGTGAGGATATCACACACAACTACAAATATCCTGAAGGTACGAGGTGGACAAGTGTTTAAGCACATTCCCTGACCATGTTACAAGTGAAAGGTAAATGACTATAGAGCAAAGCTATACCAGAACTGCAGGGACATCCACTTCCCACTACTTCCCCTTCCTGAATGAGGTAACAGCATCTGACTTTGGCTATCTACAGAACCAAAGTACAGGTCATATCCCAGTTTCATTCTGCTTAATTACCAGCTTGCTAGGACAGGCCTTTCTCCATCAGGCACTCTCCTGTCTGAAAAACCTCCTTTCCTGACTTCTGTTACCTGCACATTCATCTCCCATTGCCCTTATATTGTATTACTGACTCCAGCTTTCTGAAAAGGTCCGCTGTGCTCTTAGACATTGTCTAAATCCATCCCTCAAACAGCAGCTCTTCAGGATCTATTACTGTGTTCTGTTTACCCAACACAGCCCTACCGTTTCACCTTACTCTATGGAATGCTGTCTCTTGGTTGCAGTCCATCACAAAACAACACAGTACCACTCCATAGCTACAGTTACAAAATCTTTTCTGACTCTGACATTTATTAGCACCAAAGTGCTTAAAAACTATTAGAAATCTTTCAGACACACCCAGTTTCCTCTCAGCTGAAGTTCTTGGTCTGCTTCAACCAAAGCATGAGATATTTCTCTCTGCTATAAGAAACAGTTGTCTCCAGTACAGTTGGGATAATTCCACTCTTTCTGCATGTACTGCTTTACAACTACTAAACAAGAAAGAATATTAAAATGTGCTTTTCTTTTTGGTGACAGGCTCTCTTCGGGAAAAAAAAGTACTTGACAAAGCCTACAGAAAGATAAAGACACTTCAGGCAATCAGCAGAGGGAGAGAGATTATCTCCATTCCTACCACCCTTGAAGAGCGAGTTCACCTTTTTATCCACCTCCAGTCCAAGAGTTCTCTGATACTGGGACAAGATATTCCACTTTCCACTGAAGTGTTTAACTACAGTGGCGGAGAAAAGGCTACAAACCTGGTACTTGGAATCCAGTCTCTACATTATAATGGTGTTCCCATCACGCAACTTTGGAAGGAAAAGTTTAATTTTATCATCAAAAGCAATGAAGGTAAGGACTCTGCTGAGGCTGGAGAAGTGCATCTAGTCTTCTCACTTCAGAAAAACGCATTTAGCTGTAAGTTTACAAAATATTGGTTGGAAAGCCAATTGTAGGCAATCCAAACAAATCACCTTGGTGGGGAAAAGAGGAAAATACCTGCAGCATGTTAGGTGGATCACCTTACAGGTTTTTGAATTTGTAGATTCAGTCAGAATCACCTGGGCTTTTAAATGGTGCAGTTTTCAGTGCACCATTGGGCCGTGCAGGCTAAGAACATCAGTTGCATTGTTGTCTGTATTTCACCACTCTGTATTCCAGTTAAAACCCTGCAAGTCTTTGTGCCTTACTCGTGGTATGGAAAAGAGTTGGGAGAGAACCGTCTGCTTAGGCTGACTGCCACGCTGAGAGATGAGGACTCCTCCTACATATACTTTGCACAAGAAGAGATAAGCATTTGTGATCCTCCCTTGACTATTGAGGTTAGATTGGTCTGTCATTCTGTTACTGCAGTGGTGAGAAAACAGTTTTTGTAGTCACGTGCAGCAGAAAAATTCTGCTACATTGAGTGGCTTTCCTCATACTGTCTTCTTTCAAAGCACTGAAATGTCAGTTTGTGAAAAGTGAGTTGTACTGCACTGTTGTATACGGTATTTCTCCCATTTCTACTCTGTATATGTGCAAGAGTAAATAAATACAGGTAACCTCTAACACGGTCACAAGTCCACAAGTCAGAAGATGTAGAAGAAAGCTACAGAAAAATACTGCAGCGGTGAAGAAAGTTGGACTTTGTGTCTTCTGGCAACTGGCAGTTCAGGCTGAGACCTCTGGCAACAAAAATCAATTATCTCTGTTTAATTGTAGAAGTCTGTCTTTCCTCCTCTAAGTTTCAGCTCACTGCTTTCTTTCAACAGTTTCCAGAAAATGTGCTACTATACCAACCATCTACAGTGAAGATCAGCCTCCTGAATCCTCTCAGTGAACCCCTGGAGAAGTGTGTGATAGTGGTTGGAGGGCGAGGGCTCATTTACAGACAAAGGAAGTACAGGTGAGTGCCAAATGACTGACAAAAGAGCAGTTAAATGGAAAAACAGACACAACACAAGCCAGAGAAATCCTTGCCCTGGAAAAGCTGTCCCCCAGAGTAAGCAGGCAGCAACATGGTAGGAAGAGATCACTACAACTGAAAGCCCCAGGCATTCCCTTATTTAGGGATAATAAGTAAGATCTTCACACTGAAAAAGAGAGCAGACAGTTAACAACTGTCAACAGGTCTTCCCATTCTCTGCTGAAGAACCAAGCAAACCTGAGTCAACCAAGTTATCCAAGACAAATATACCATTTCTCTTTCCTTTTTTTTTTTTTTTTTTTTTTTTTGGGGGGGGCATCACAAAATCATAGAATGGCCTGGGTTGAAAAGGGCCACAATGCTCATCTAGTTTCAACTTCCCTGCCATGGGCAGGGCTGCCAACCACTAGACAAGGCTGCCCAGAGCCACATCCAGCCTGGCCTTGAATACATCCAGGAATGGGGCATCCACAACCTCCTTGGGCAACCTGTTCCAGTGCTTCACCACCCTGAGTGAAAAACTTCCTCACACTCATGCCTAACAAATGCACCTCCTGGGGCCAGGAACTGGAAATACAAAGAGGTTATATTCCTATATAATGCCTTCTTGCCTTTCAGGCTGGGTTCTGTGCAACCTAAAAGCACTCGAGACTTGCATATCTCATTCACCCCTACCGAAGCAGGGCCTAGAAGACTTACTGCACACCTTACATGCCTTCAAATCCAGAACCTGAAGATCTACAAAAGTATCAGCGTTGCAGTTGCATGATGTCCAATATAGAACAGATTCTGCTATCCTATTTACATAAGTGGTCATGATCCATGCACTGACCTTTGGTGAGCATTGATATTATAATTTTAAATAAAATTATATTTACAATCATGTCTGACTTTTACTATTCACACATACTCATCTCTTTTCCATCTATCACTATATCCACTCTCCAGTCTTGGAAGCTGAACTTTACTGTGAAAAAGACTGGCAATGTGATCAAGCAGATACCAGGTTTCTGCGCACATTCCTGCTGAACCAGTGCTTAGTCATTCTCCCTGTCCTACAGCAAAAAAACCCCCATACTGTAGAACTTCAAAGTGACAGATATAGCACTCCTCTCGAGAAATACTCTTGTCTCCTACAGATTCTTGAAGTTGGTAATACAGTAGATATTTTCTACCACTTTCTTAAGGAACAGAAGAGAGGAATAGCATTCACTCTTCCCTAAGGTTAGACAGAATATAGCTTTTTTTTTTTTTTTAAACACTTCCTTTGCCTGACTGCAAGAGAATGGAGATTCTTTTCTTCTGCATATATTGTCTGCCACATGAAAACAGATGCAGCTAACGACGCAAATCTAGCAATATTTTATTGTTCTCTGAACCCCACAGTAGCTGTAATGTCTGAGAAACAAAACACATTCACAGCTTAAAATGAAGCATTGCATCATCCCATGAGTCCAAGCAAAATGACATCTTCTGCAACTGCAAAGAGGGATTTCCTGGGCAAGTTCTGCCAGGCAGTAGTAAAGTCCCCTCCTAAAAACACTGTCCTCATAATTTTCCCTGTAGCTGGAAAATGGCCAGATTCACTGGAAAAGCATGTATCAGAGCCAGTGGCAGTAACACATGTGGACACAGAAGAGCTAAAGTTCACCCTGTGTGAAGTTCTTGATTTTGTCCATGTTGTGATCTACTGCACCTGTTAGAAACTGCACCCAGCCTTCTTCTGATGGTGGACATACATGGCTTGTCCTGTAAAAGTGGAGGAAATTCATTAGGAAGGCCTCCTGGGGGTTTTTATATTTATGTATCCCAAAATCCCCCCCAACACATTGGTATTGTGAAGTGCTGAATTACTACAATATTAAAACAGGACTTCTGTAGCCCCACAGTGCTTGAGCAAGGAAGAACCCACGTCCATATCTCTAGTTTCAAACCTTGACACATATGTCCATCTTCAGCAGTAATCATTCCTGCCATCCTCTTCCTACTGCGTTGTGTCTGGGTAACATCAGAATTACTCCAACATGACAGCATTTGCTGTCTAGAATTGAATCATCTTTGACAGGAAGTAGAGATATTAACCTTCACAGCAGCGAACACATGCTCATAAATTGTAACTCATACTCACTTTGTAATCTCTAAGACTTTCTTTAATACTGAGGCCAATTTAGCAGCCTACAAAGAAAGAAAAGGGAAATAAGTAAGGCAGACATGCAAGAAAAGGGGCCCGGGATTAACTGGAAAGAAAGGGAGGTGCAGAGATACCTAACTTAGCCAAGAATAAATAAAACTGCCAAAGACCCTGATGCAAAAGGAAATCACCTAACACTGCCATGGTGGGATTACCTCCAAAGCTGTCTGTCTGGGACAAGTAAAACAAATAACACAGGATGTTTTTTAAAGGATACTTTTTTTTTTTTCTTTAAAAAGATAAATCTGTTAGAACTTGTTAACTGACAAAAAGGCATGAGGTTTTAAGTGACTGACTGTAATGCAGTTTGATAGCAGGCAATACTTCAATGAGAAAATTCAATCTACTCAGTGAACGTATGAAACCAGAATAAAACATTTCAGGTATGCGAAAGTACACATTTATCTAGGTTGGAAGGGACCCCTGGAAAACACCTAGGGCAACCTCCTGCTCAAACCAAGGCAAATCTCAGAGTTTAGTCAGCTTGCTCAGAGCCTTGACTGAGATTTTGAGTATCTCCAAAGATGGAGATTCCAGTGCATCCCTGAGCAACTTTTTTCACTTAACAAGCAAAGCATGTGCTCAACAATGCTGTGAGAATTTTTAATTTATTTATTTAATTAAGATCACTTTATACGAGCAAATCTAAATTACCCAGAGAAAAAAGTAGATGTGAAATATACTATCACTAGATCTCACTTTCCTGAATACTGTCATTGGATATCTCTATGGATCACAGTTTAGAGCAAACACAAGAGAAGACATCCTCTTCCCTAAAGTAAAGATGAAGAATACACTTCCACCTGAAAGCAGCTAAGTGAACCAAAGGAGACTCTTCATTCATAAGAACTTGTTACTGAGATAGTAATAAGTCCTCTCCCTGAAAGACGTAATTCCTCCAGTTCAATTTCCTCCCTTTCTCTACAGCCAAGTGAGTAGACCTGCATGCAGGCTGCAAAAACTTACATTGAGTCGCACAGCCAGATGGTTCATAGGTGGGTACATGCTCAATGCCAGCTCATCAACACTAGAATAGAAGAGAGGGGTGCAATGGAAGAAAGCCCCAGCTGCACAATTCACAGATCCTTGCCAAATTCTACATCCACCCTCAATGCAAGTCACATATGGTATGGCACAACAAGGAGACAGTGCTGGTTAGACCCATGGGATACTTTACATCACCTTCTCAAGCATCTGTGTGCAACTCCCACCTTACTTCTAGTCATAGCCAAAACTCCACTCTAAGCAGCAGCATACGTTCCTTTCCTAATATGCAAAACTCAACAGCCTATAACAATCTTCCTATTTGTTTCCACCACCTGGCCACACCTTAAGTATCAGTAAGGTTTTTCCATTCCATTTTCTAGACCTCAAGTAAAACAGGGACTACTCTGGAGCACAAAGAAGCATTTCAGCTTCTGGAATCTGTTAATTCCAGTAAGAAAAGCTGATCAATGATTCCGGTTCAATATATCAAACTGCAAGAACCCAGAAGACAGTCCCATTCTTACATCAACCTAAAACCAAAAACACAGTTCACAGGACGTGGCTTACCTTGGACTGATCTCATTAGCAATGTCTGCAAGGTCATCCAGCTGAGCAATCTGCTCTGGAGAGTCAGCTTTTCCATAAGCCTTCACTACGCTCAAGACCTTCTTCAGGCAAGCTTTAGAAGCCTTCATTAATCCCATGCAGGAGCCAAGTAGCTTCCGGTCAGCTTCTGACCAATAGGTATCTCTGTTACCCCGAAAGCCAAGCTCCTCATCTTCTATGATATCGCTGTAGGGGTCTCGTTCTTCCACTAGAGCCTGAGAACACAGATGCATTGAAAACCTATAGCCTAACATCCATACCAGCAATATCCAGGAGGATAAGTAAAACATGGTCTAAAAATCACACAAATAATTTATGGAGGAACCTCTCTTCAACCAGCATCTCTGCTGCCAGGCTCTGTTCACTCCACTAAGACTGGATTAAGAAAAACTGATCACTGACTCCTGTTCAATATGGCAAATTGCAAAAACCTGGCAAACAGTCCCATTCTTACATCAACCTAAAACCAGAAACACAGTTTAGAACAAAGCTTCCATGAAGCTCTGCATAAGGTAAACCAGACCCAGGTTTAAAAACCTCAGTAAGATACAGGCATAAGAAAATAACCTTGGTTGTACTAGAACCAGTCTAAATCAAAGCCTGTATATTAAATGATGCTTGTGTTCTTTCAGAGAAATCGCTGCAGGTTCCCCAGTGACTCAGGGGTTTCCTTACATTTTCCATCTCTTCCACAGCATCCTTGACCACACCTAGAAATGCAGACAGAGATGACACAACTGCTGCCTGGTTATCTGCAAAAGGAAAAGTGAAGAAACTGTAGCACTGCAGTGATTCAAATCAGCTTGCACCAACATTCACCTATGTTTGCAACCATTAGATCTTGAGATCATAGGATCAAATTTTTTGCAAAGCTCAAAACTGTACTGTACTGCTATACAAATAATCAGAGCAGGCTTCCATACTTCAGAGAATAGCAGGGTTCTGAAAAATGAGTAAGCCTCTACTGTACTACCTAAAATGCCCCTCTCAAGTGTTACCAGTATTTTGAAATCACACATTCTAGTTCCATTGGTCTGCATACACAGTACTCACCTCGTGGCAGGCTGGACACTTGCTCACATGCCTCCCACACACCACCAGTTGATATAAGCTGCTCCTGAGACAAGCTGAGACAAAACAGAGGCCCTCAAAGTTAGGCTAACACCACACCACCCTGCTAGGATGTTTTATTTTTGTGCACACTGTAAGTAAGGGGCTCAGCTGAAAAAATACTGGCAAACTAGCTTGGTATTTCACAACTGTGCAAAGCATGAGATGCTTTAACAAATCCTACTGAGTTTAGTTACTAGCTGGAACAAGAAGCAGGAGTTTCTTACATAGACCTCTCAAGGTGCTAAGACATTATTATTATTTAACTTTGAGTATTTATCCAAATCAGAAGGGACTGCTGATCTCTGCCTACAGGCAATGGAATTAATCAGTAAATACAGAGGCTGCATAATATTTCCCCTGAAGGACTGTGGTCCACAAACTAGCCACAGAGAGTCACACAATCACTATCACCATTCACTCCACAAGCAAGAATTGCCAAACAGTATAAATAGTATCAAGCACTGTCATGGAAATCCCACTTCCAGCATATTTCCTTGCCATAGACAGGATGAAAAAATCTGTTCTCTACCAAAGCAAATTCACCTGAAGAATGCTACAAGTGAGAACCAGCCTTTCCATACCACAGAAGAGGCTTTTACCCTGAGGGTCTTTCACTAGGTCCTGCTTGTACTACATCACAGCTGTGTTGCAGCCACATCTATCCCTGGTCTTGATTCTCTCCTTGATTCCGACCTGAATCCAGACCACTGATTTCTTGGTTTGACCTCAGACCCAACCAATTGCAATGGTCTTGCTGGGCAATCACTGGATGGTGTGTGACGCCAATTACTCTCTCCAAACCCGATTGTTATTTTGTTGGCCTAACTTTCCAGTTTGACATTGTTGCTATGGGCTTGACAGATGTCAACACCAGCACTGTTATGTTCAATCAGACTCCCTCACCAATGAGTCTGCTGCCTTTGCTTGCGTAATAACAATGCTCAGTTCCTGCCTTCCCACTTCCCTTATGAGTGCAGTCTACACTTGCTACTCCTTAGTGAATATACTTGCAACTTTTTCTTCTTGTTGGACAAGTACTACCTTCCCAATGGAGAAACGAGAATTGTTTCCGTGAGCTGGATCATTCCCTCCAATACTTCAGTGGTAGCATCTCGTACCATCTTCCGAAGTGTAGTACCTGATTGAGAAACAGTAAGTATGTTGCCAAAAGGAAGAAACTGTCAAAGGTGAAAACACGAGACATACAAAAACACACACAGTATAAAGTTACAGAAGCAATACATATTGCCTAAATTCTAAAGTTTTAATGAGGCTTTAGACAGAGATTGCAACACTTTGTAAACATGAGTGCTTGATAAACTATACCACTTTCTGTATTATCATTTGTTCACAGATGGAAATCTCCAAGAATAAATTGTCAAGTTCACTCATAATCGTGTTGCAAGTCTGTAGAATAGCTGACACAACTTTGTTCATGTTAACTTGTTTTCCTGTACAGACCAAATCTATCATGCTGTGAAAAACTGGGCTTCCTTACATAGTGGTGAAAGAACTGACACCGTCCTGCCATCACTCTCTCACCTTGGCCCTTGGGGAGCCAGTAGTACACTGTGGCAACTGCAAGAATAGCATTTTGGACATCTTCACTCAGCTTCCGACAATTCTGAAAATGGGTAAGCAGAAGGATTAACTAGGAATATTACATGGCTACACTGCATTTAGAAAGCCTCAAAAGAAATCATTAATATCTACATTACTTTGTAAGAAAAAGGAAGCACAGTCAGGATCACAATAAAAGAGAAACAAACACAGCACAAGAAGAGGCAGTATGTTTCTGTGATGCCTACAAGCACAGAAGAGAATAATTTGCTAGAGCTGCAAGCTCACTGTATGTGTCAAGAGTTGATATACGGTGTACGACCACCACACCCTGGTTCAAGGGATGTAAAGAAAGGAAAAAATAGTTTAATTATTCTCAAATCGAGGCACATGCAGTGTTAATATTCTCTTAATTAACAGAAAACATAACACCATTCATTGTTAAGAGAAAAGATTTACACTGCTCAGTATCTCACCTCCATCAGCAATCATGCAGAAGCTTAACAAAAAAGATCTAAGAAGACATATCCTAACTTACATAAATTAGTTTTCAAGGCAATTCTTGAATTTTATTAATATGCATTAAAAAAAAAAACAGTTCATATAAACCTCAAACTTGTCACACAGACAGCAATTTCCTGCTCTGTGGAGATTTTTACTAACCTCTGCAGAAGGCAGTGGAGGCCTCGAGAATGCCAAACTAAGCTTTGTAGCTTCCTGTGATGTTTCCTTGCATGCCTGACCTAGACAGGATGCAGTGGGAAAAAGAAATTAGAAATTCTGTGAGGTAAAAGCCAGTAGAACAGAGGAAGTAGATCAGCAGTGTCTTCTCTGACACCGCTCCTTCATCCTTCCCAGCATGAAAAAGCCATAAACTAAATTACACTGCAAAAGAAAAATGTAATGGTGCCTTTGATGCACAGATATTGCATGCATCGGGTACGTGTTCACTGCCAGCTTTTTATTTAGATGGAACTACTATCCACAACCACATTCATCTCCTGGTCCAGGACACCTTCACTAGAATGATCCATAAGGCTTTAAGAGAGATCAAAGACTTTAAAAACATAGTTGTAAAAACTGCTTCATGCTCTCTACTGCTTTGCAACAGCAGCAGAATTAGAGCTGAGGGGGAGTGCAAAACCCCCGGCTGAAGTCCTGCTTTCCAGAGATATCACCTGCAGCTCACAGCTCTGCTGCGGACCAGTCCAGTTGCGGCCCAACGCCGCCGCCCCACCCGGCGGCAGGGCCCAGCGCCGCGCCCGACCCAGCACGGTATCCTCAGTGCCAGCCCGCACCCCGGCCCGTACCTAGCGCGTCCCAGAAGCGCGGAGGCTCGAACGGCTCGCGGCCTTCCCCCGGTTCGCCCTCTGTAAATACAGACAAAAGGCCTCAGTCTACGGAATGCCGGCCCAACCTCCGCCTCTGTCCCCGCCCGGCCCCGACCCCCACCTCTGACCCGTGCCAGCACCGCGCGCAGCGAGCCGCAGAGCTCCTGCAGCAGCTCCCGCGTCTCCATGCCTGCGGAAGCAGCCCGCGCGCTTCCGCACGGCTGGACGTCAGCTGCGGCACGGCTCACCAACTTCCGGCACGGCAGCCCGTCGGTTGCAGTACGCCACATCCGCTTCCGTCAGTGCTTCCGTCGGCCGCAGGACGTCACATCCGTTTCCGGCAGAGCTTCCCCGTCAGCTGCAGCACGTCACACCAACTTCCGGTACGACTGCCCGTCGTCTGCGGGACGCCACATCCGGTTCCGGTGGACGGTGCAGAAGGGGCGGCTGCTCCGCCCTTTTAGGAAAACCCTCCCGGTCACGCGCGCTACCCCGGCAAGGAAGGGCGAGGTTAGGCACGGAGCGCGGAGGCGTGCGTTTTATTGATTACAGAGGCAGCAGCGAGCAGCCGAGGAACGGGCGCGGCGCCCCCGGGCGGGGAGGCAAGACACTTTGCCAGAGAGCCAGCTACAGCAGGCGCTGGAGATCTTGGAAGTTGAGCAGGTTGTTGGCTGTCTCGGACCAGGCTGCGTGGGTCGCTCCGTCCATCTCAGGAGCAAGGCTGTTCGTGCTGTCCAGAGTGTGGTTTGCACCCCCGATGACCGCGTGGCATTCAGGGCACGTACTCCTCTCCGTCGCCCCCCCACAGTCCCCAATCACGTAGACGTGCCCATTTTTGCATTTGAACCAGTGGCCACGCGGGTAGCCAATAGCGCTGACAATTTGCACTCGCTCGGCGTCAGTGATCCCCAGCCCCGACAGGGGCAGGGCAGCGTTGATAAGCTTCAGCTCAGCTTTCACTGCAGCCTCTTCCTTCTCTGTGAACCTTTTCATCCCTTCCAAGACGTCACGGACCATGGCAATCTTTGCTGCAAGGGTCACAGTGATCATCCCACTTCTGCCTTTACACCTTGACAAGAGGTGCTGTAGATAGGTCAATCTCTGGATCTCAGCCTGCAGATCCATGAGCTCCTGCCGTGTAAAACTGAGGCGTGGCTTATCCAGCCACTCCTGGACTTCATCTAGACGCTTTTTCAGCCCTTTTTGCTCCTTTGCATCAATTTTGCCCAGAGAACTGGTTAGATCAGCTATACGTTCATAGAAGTTAAGCTGATTCTCAATTACTCCAATGCTCTTTATGGAAAGATCAGAGGCTTTCAGCTTATCTTCCAACATGAGGTACTTACTGAGTAGGCTCCTCTTCAGATCACTCTTACTTGTGAGCACAGCCTGTAGTCTTTGTCTGCTTGACTCAATTTCCCATGCTGGGCCTTGGATTTTCTCTTTCACCTTCTCTATCTCAACCAGATGCTTTTTCACAATAGTGCCATATCTCAAACTCTTTCTGACTGGTGTCTGACAGGTAGGGCACACCTTGAGCTTGATGACATCATCATCTTCATCCATATAACGATCAAGGCCCTGAGACTCAAAGATGTGGCCACAGTCTTCAAGCTGTACAAACCGTGCATCCTCATCATCCTCAAAGCCAAAAAAGATCTGGGTAACCTCCTCATGGTCACAAACAAGGCACTTCTTTGGGCAGGGCTCTCCACAGAATCCAATACAAGGATGACCACACCGCAGCAGCTTGGTACATGGTACATTGCATCGAGGCCTATTGCATGGTTCGTGGCAAAGATTGGTACACTGGTAGTGCTGGCACCGCCACTCACATGGTTCTGCACATGGAGAACAGCGCTCTCCACATTTCTTTTTACATCTGCTGTGGACACAGTGGTTCTGACAGTCAAGCTGACAGGGAGGGCATTCTGTAGTACAAGGCTGCTGACACTTGTGGGAGCAGATCAAGAAGCGCTTGCATGGGCTCTTACATGGCTCATGAAATCTTCCTCCAAAGCAGGCATGACAGGAACCTGAGCATTCATGACCACACTCCAGTTTGGCAGTACACTTAGCCATACATTTAACAGGTTTCTGATGTTTCGTCTCATCGGTGATCCAACATTGGACTTTCTGGCTGTGGCCACATTGCAGAAAGACTGTAACCAGTTCAGGACACCGAGTAGTACATTCCTGCCCACAGCATTTGTTGCATGTATGCCCACAGTTTAACTTTTTCTGGCAGGGTTCTTGGCAAATAAACTTACTGTCTGGACAAGAGCATGGCATCATCTGCAGGTGGCCACATTTAGAAACAATTTTCTCTACTATTACCATGCACGGTCCACATGGCTCATAACATAACTGTGGACAGCGGTGCCCCTCAGTACAAAGCACCTTTTGACAAGGCTTCAGACACTGATACTTTTTGTGCTGTACATCATATGGGTGGCATGCTCTTGTGCAAACGTGTCCACAGTCCAACCTAAATTCACAGGGATGACTACAGCCTCCTTCTGGGACTTTGCTGAAGTCTGCTGCTGTAGATACCAGAGTCATGGTCTCAGGGTGGTTTTGACAGCAAAGCGTCAGTGAGCGGCCAATGTTACCTTTCTCCCTCAGTGTGTGAATGACCTTGCTCCAGAGAGGAACCTTGCTCAGCATTCTCATATTTCCAATACAGTACAGCCCTTTCTTAGCTCTGGATAGGGCTACACATATCCGATTAGGGATCTGCAAGAACCCAATTCTCTCCTCTTTGTTACTCCGCACAAGTGACAGCAGAATAATATCATTCTCCTCTCCCTGGTACTTATCCACTACATAAACCTTCACACCTGCAAAAGTCTTGGCTGGCATGAGCTTGCGCAAACAGAAAAGCTGCCCAGTGTAAGTAGTGAGAATGGTGATCTGAGAAGGCTGATAATCCTGGCACAAGAAGTATTTGCAAAGTTCCACCACAAACTGTGCCTCGTGTATGTTTTGATGGCTTCTCCCTTCCTGGATGTCTTGCTCAGGAAAGTCATGCTCCACAAAGAAAAGGTTAGATAAGACCCCCTGAAACAAGAGAAAGAGAACCTTAGAAACAGAATTCTACTTGTCACTAAAATGACTACACTTGTGTGTGGTTAGTGCATACTGGGGCAATTTCTTTTGATATCCATAGCATATTCATCAGAAGTGACTAAGCTTCTTAATGGTATTTCAGCTTATTAGGGACATTTCATTATCTTAACATGAACATCAGCCCCTGTAGATGATTTTATTCTTTTTCTGAGTTATTTTTACAATACATTTCCTGGTTATGCAAAATCAAAAATGTGGCTCTACTAACATTTTCCAAATCACTACAGTTCTGTTTTACTTTCATTCTATTTTACATTCAAGTTGTGAAACAGTGCACGGAGTTTAGCACTTGACTAAAACTGAATAGCAAAAATCCCATCTCCATTGCTGCAGTGGAAAGAGGAAGATGGCAAGAAGGCTTGATTTTTCACCAAGAAGGCTTCAAACATTAGGGACTCCAGTAGTCACTCACCAGCTCCAGGGGTATAGAGCTGTCTGCCCACCTGTTCAAAATCTTTATTTTTTTTATCTATTAACTGAAATTCTTCCAGCTGCAAGGACTTTCTGAGCTGTGTACCAAACCCCAGAGACTGCTTTTATTAGGAAAGAACAATTTTGTGGACCACATGTAGATCTCTGGTTTTCAAGTTGTCCGTAGTTGCACGTAGCACCCACTGCTGTACAATTTAATTCCGTGCTCACCTATGTTGGTATTGTACTAGATGAGTGGATTGAGTTTTGATGGCTTTCAGTATCTCAAGCTTGTTTAAAATTCTCCAGAGTAGCTACATGGACAACATAGAGTAAAATTTTGTGGTCTCATCAGTAGATTATTTTTAACTAAAGCTTCTTCTACAGAATACTTGATATGGATTTCAAGATACCAAAAGATGACATGCCACTTTTCTAGATAGCTTATTCTTGGCATTACATCATTGTCACTATTAATTTTCACTTTATCAGCTTCAGCATTTGGTGTTGGTTTTGGTGTATTTTTCTCATCCAGTTAGACAGCTTTTAGCTAACTAGTGCCATCTTTTCATCAGCAGAGATTTAAGCAGGCTGAGCTACTGTAATCCTCTGTAACCATGCCCAATTCTTTCTCTGACAGTATTCAGTCACTTGTTTCAGGGATCCAAGGCCAAGCTCTAGCATAGCATAGCAGTATAACCTTGGCACAGACTTCTGAAGGCATAGTTAAGTTGTGACAGAGTGCTGAGCAAGTCTGCAGGATGGGGCTATGTGAGAAACACAGTAGCATTAAGGAAGAGGCTGACCCTTCTGACTGATGCCTCCCTGACTACTGCAAAACCTCTTCAAGTATCTTAAGACGGAGCAAGCATGCTAATCCATTTAGCCCATTAAATTCTAGCTGCTTATTATGCAAGTTAATAAATGATTGCTTAAGCTTAACAGATCTTGGTTGCAGGTGCTGTATACTGGTAAATTGCCCAAACAAAGAACTCCTCAGAACAGGAGGATTCCAATAATGAAGCCACCTGTCTTACACTGTAGCTTCACAAATTACGCCTCAAGTCTCGCTTAATATTTATTCCTCATTTTCAATTTCCTGAATTCTTTTTGAATCCTTTTTCCATTTTTCACTGTTCTTTTAAAAAATCATCAACATTGGATCCATTTCCAATGTCTACGATCAGCAATACCAGAAGAACTACAAATGACTTGCCTAATTCTATATCCCACATTTTCCTGGATGTGAGAAGTTTAAATCCCTTAAGACTATATTTTACTGAAACTTATTTTAACCAGTAACAGGGCAAGAGAAAGTGCTTGGACTACTAAAAACTCACTTTTACGTTCTCATATTTCAGGACTGAAGGATGGTTTTCCAAATTCTGGTAAATATGAGGACTGAGAAGCTGGGCAATTTCAGGACGCATGCGGTGCTGAAACACAAAGCAGATGTATCAGTCTTGATGAAGAAGCACCCTGTTTCCCTGCCAAGAATCTGTTTTTCTATTGTACATATCATTGCTGAATACAGGACAAGGGTGACTTTTCAGTAAGACTCAAGAAGGCAACATCTCCCATCCCACCCCTGCTGCCACCACCACTGCCAGCAATCACAGGTAAGCGGTATCCCAGTATCATTTAGCAAGGTAGTTGTAATAAGAATGCTGGTTTCAGTGCAAATCTAAGAACAACAGCATTCTAGAGAATAAGAGTTTACACCTCATTCTAGCCAACTCTTTCAGGCTATTTTAATACAGGACTGCCGGAAGTAGAATTAACTTCTCCAGGCTCCAAGAAATAATGGTTGTAGCAATTTAACAAGAAGCAGCCCAAGAAGATTTGTGCTGTCAGTCTCCACAGTTCTGGAACAGTTTTAGATGCCACAATAGGTCATGTTTGTTGCTCTAAGAATTGTGAGAACTGCAGTGCTGTGAGTCACATAACTGAATAAATCAGACTAGAACATAATACACGATTTCAGTTTGGCAGCTCTCACCACTCTTTTCAGGAATGAAATAGCACATTCTTTTATTTTAGACTACTCTGTGAGTAGAAATATAAAAGCTTAAATGTACTATAAATATAAAACAACCTAAGTACAAATGCAATAAAGGAGTGTTTTATATCTGTTTCTTACTTGGTATTTTAGGCATACAAAGGGGAAATCAACTTTCACCAGTCGTTCAAAGAGAGACACTTCCAGATTGAAGTTCTTTGCCAGGTCATAAACATTGGCACTAGGTTGCAGCTGAAAAAGAAGGGATAGGAGTATTTTTTACAGCACTAATCCTATGCATTATTAAGACTTTTTTTTTTCCTATTGATCTCTTTCTATTACTGGTTTCCAGTCAAAAGGCCAGAGACACGATTCTCACAGAAGTCCTAAGTAGCAAAGTTGGGTACTGTGATAACTGAAGTGGATTCAAGCACGTGTCAAGTTGTGTCAGTTAAACTAAAGGATAAATCCCACAGGAACTCTACTCTATAACTAAAGGAGACAGCACCTGTGGTATCCATGGAGACTGGCCTGCAGTACATTTTGGCAACCCTTCACATTTGGTGTTTGGTAAAAAGGTTCTAGTTCATTTGCACAACAGTCAGAGGCATCTGTCACGAATATTACCTGCTGGTGATCTCCAATGAGGATGAGATGCTGGCAAGCTTTACTAAGAGTAGTAATAGTGTGAGCCTCAAGCACCTCTGCTGCCTCTTCCACAATGACAATTCGTGGCTCTATTTTCTGCAAGATCTGACGGTATTTGGCAGCACCTGGACAAGGACAGAAGATAGTGAAATTACACAGAGGCAGTACGATAAAGTTTTCAGAGAAGGGTTAAACTGTGTTCCAGAAAAGTCTGGGGTTCTTTCTAAAATTCCAAAAAGCTGAGTCTTAGAATATGGATTTTAAAACAGCACCAATGCACCAAAGATGGCTTTTACGCAGAAAGTTGTTAGGGAAGGATTAGAGTCCTATGCCTAACTTGGCCCGTTCTTGACTCTTCAAACACAGGATACCTAATGAACACATTGATCAACACACAAGTAAACCCCAAACTACCTCTCCAAAGGCTCATACTGCTAGGCTTATGCTACCTCTGCTCACCAAAAGGTGATGTGGAAAAAGCAGTGCAGAAATGAATAGCATTTAACTCAGGCACAAGAAATGGAGCATTAATATTAGAAGAATATTGCTCAAAATTAAATAAGCAAAAGTAAATAAAAAACTGCTTGTGCAAACTTGTTTCTGTAATAGCCATGTTTGCAAAGGGAGTCAGAAATGAAGAAGGCTGCAGATTAATGTGGAACCTGACCCAGTCTGTCAAGCAGCACAGGATAGCAATCCTTTGACAGAAAGGTCCTTTAACTATTGCTGGAAGCAGTGCAGCACTGGCTTGCTCCCCAAATGCTGCACACCTGTAGTTGTCATCCCCACAACTTTGGCCTCCTTCAGAATGCAGAGATCTTCTTGCAGCCTCAGTTCTGCTAGCCTTTCAGCTGCTGCCTGGTACTGCTGTTCGTGCTGAAGAATCTTCCGTCGAATAAGCCTCTGATAGGTCTGCAGCCAAAGCCTGAGAAGAAAGAGCCATTAGTACTCACAGAAAGGAGAACAGAACAGTGATCCAAAAGTTCAAGGTGGACTCAGTTCAACTTCTTTGCCCTTTGTGAAAGACATGACTAGCATCTGTACTCAGTCCAAAGCACACGCAGTGGAGATGGCAACACTGCCCTGCCAATGCAGGCAGGGTAAAACCAAATATCTTACAGGAAAATGTTTGTTCAGATAACAAGCTGAACGTATATGGATAAAAAACATTGGCCTGCAAGAAAATGTTTGAACTCTGACAGTCCCTGACACCCTTGCTTGACAAACCCTATAAAATGTCCGTCACCTGTAAAGCCTCCAGCGGGAATTCATGTCAAGTTGCCACAGATCCTGAATAGCATAGGCCTCCGACTCCGACATTGCATTCAATTTATGGAGCTCAACTTTCATCTTATGTTTCATTTTCTTCCTCTGAGAAGAAGATATCTGGGGAGGGAAAAAACCATGCCATTCCATAATAAGCAATTACAGCACAATTATTATTTTGTATTTCTATATTAGCTCACCCAAATTATTCACAGAATCAGACAATTACAGAATCGTAGGGGTTGGAAGGGACCTCCAGAGATCATCGAGTCCAACCCCCCTGCCAAAGCAGGTTCCCTACACCAGGTCGCACAGCTTGGCGTCCAGGCGGGTCTTGAATATCTCCAGAGAAGGAGACTCCACAACCCCCCTGGGCAGCCTGTTCCAGTGCTCCGTCACCCTCACTGTAAAGAAGTTCTTGTGCACATTTGTGCAGAACTTCCTATGCTCCAGTTTCTGGACATGTATTCCTTACACAGACAAGCAGAGCCACAGTGTGCTAATGTATACAGTTACCTCCCACTGTGCAGACTTCTGTTGTGGTTGGACTGTTCCTTCTTCCTCATTCTCCAGCTTCATAGCCAACAGCATACTTGCTAGTTCATGAACCGCCCTGTGCTCTTCCTCCTTCCTCCTCTGAGGCTTTGCTAAGTCCTCATCTTCAATCATTCTATCAGCTTGAATCAGGTCAGCCTCCTCTAGGATCTCCAATAGCTCTTCTGCTTCACCTTCCTGCTCCTCCTCACTCTCCTGCTGCTGACCACCTGTGAGATTCACCAGTTACACTCAGGAAGTCACAGCCACTCCAACAAAATCACAATACAGTAGTCAGATCACCATGTGAAAATTAAGGTTAATCTTTCCGTTGCCTTACAGTGTCATGCATCTTCCAGCCTCTGTTAACTAGCAGTGTCTGTTTTCTGGCATGCATGCACTGCTTGGCAGATTCCTGTGGAAAATAAAGGGTTTTCTTGTTTGCTTTGTTTTTCTATTTACCTAGATTCTCAGCCTCTATATTCCTTGCAGCACTCTGGGTGAAGGCGGTAAAACCAAGGCCCAGCCACTCCAGAATCATTGAGTGTTTTGAAGCACTGTAGTAAAACTCATCATCATCCTAATATAAAGAAAATAAATCAGTCAGGCATGTTCCAGTCCAGGCTTAGGATGATGATAAAGCAGCACCTTGCAGCACAGGGCAACTAGGAACAAGTCCCCAAGGTAACTTCCAGGGCCAGAAAGTCTAGGCAGCCTCAGATCTTCAAAAACAGCATTCCTTCTTCCCTTCAGTTTAAAGCATTTATTTGGGCACTTGTATTTTTATACTGAAAAGGATCAGTGAAAATCTCTACAGTTTAAAGTTACAAATTTGAACTCCACTCCTCTGCCAAGTCTAGTGACTACTGGCACTTTGGCACAGCTCACCATTCACTCTTTTACTCTTCTAGAGGCTGAATGAGGCTAAGGGAAGCATATTTGGGGCAACTGACTCATTTATAAGAAAGGCAGTAAGCATACACTCATAAAGCATACTTGACTCATAAAGTCAAGGAAAAAAGCTTGACTCAAAGCTATGATTCAAAGCTTGACTGACAGAAAAGGCAACTCTTACCAGACCACTCATCAGACTGTCCCAGTGCTGGGGGGCAATGAATGCTTCCAAGTGGCGCTCATGCAGCACTCCATATGTTGTGCACTCTAAGTGCTTTGCTCCTTTATGGAGCTCCTCCTCAGCATGTTTCATGTCACAGGTTATCTGTTCAGAGAGAAGAGAGGCGTCGTCATATGCAGAGGAACAAAGTTCAGAAACAAGAAAACAGGAAACTGATAACATGCATAAAGAACAATAAAAAGACTGATGTTGGTGTTAAAGACAAGGTGAAAGAGCAGTTGTAGAGAAAGTCAGTTTCTCCCACAGACAGGTAGCCCAATACTGTCATTTCCAGTGAACTCCACACCTACATTCACATAAGCTCTGCGGAGATGCATCGGGAGGTTGTGTCGGAACTCACTCTTCTTTCTCAGCTCCTTCAAGGTGAACTGCTTTAGGATCTCACTGCTACTTCTCCCCCCAACACGCACCATCCCTCGTTTTTGGAACGTGTATATTCCTAGGAATGAGAGGGAAATAGGTAAGGGGTAGGGAGAGAACCCTTTGTCTGCACATCCTACACTGGGCTGGTATGACTGAAGGTTATATTTTGTTCTTTTTCCCTCCTCCTTCCCCCACATTATGCATCAATAGGGCTAGAGTCACTAGAAAAAGCCACAGAGCAGGTCACCATGGCAGAAAGTAGGACAGAGCAAGAGTTATAGTAGAATTGCTGCCCTCGCTTCCATCATACTTATCAGATACTCTTACCTTCTAAGAACTGATCCAGTGCATGGTTAGTGTAACAGACTACAAGGATGGGAGAATTCTGATCAGCCCTTTGCCACACATCCTTATTAGTCAAGAGAGCCTGAACAATCTTCAAACCCACGTAAGTCTTCCCTGCAAAACAAGCTCAGAATCAGAAAAAGAATTAACTCACCCTACACATGCAATTTTTCCCTGCCACTGTTTCCCTCAAGTCACTAACACTAGCTTAACACAGTACTTTGCTGTACATAAAATACACACATACTAGTAGAATACAGGCAATGGTACTTGTTGAGTTTAGGTGCCATTTAAAAACAATTGCAATTACTCTTTAAATGCTTTATTCATGCAGACTATCGGGGCTAAACACTTTTCATGTTCTAACATGCTGGCAAAGTTAATAGAGCTGCTGCACAGCAACAGGTTCCGTGCTATCAAATAGTTGAAACATTTTTATCCCAATACACAAGCAGTGCCAGGAGTGCCAACAGCGCATTTGTTTCTATGGGCAACCAAATCAGCAATGTATAAGGTCAGATATGGCTATTTCAGAATATTTGAACGTTCTTCCCAATAGTTTACAATAACTGCACTACTAAAGCATCAATTAGGCATGGGACTAAAGCACTGGACATAGCACTGCTGGTTTTCTCTGGACTTTGTTTCCTTAAATGAACTTCCCTAAACTTCACAGAGAACTCTGTAAATAAAGAGAATTAAAGCAAATGTTTCTCACCAGTTCCAGGAGGTCCTTGGATAACAGCCAGCTCCTTGGTGAGTGCAAGACTCAATGCCTGCATCTGGGACTCATCTAATCCCAAGGTTTCCAATGAAGGCCACTGACTGGGATCTAGAACTCGGACGTTTTGCCTTCTCAAACCATCAAGAAATGTCTCTTCATCTGACAGGGTATCTTCCATCAAGGGTGCAAAGTTGTATTGAGTATCCACTGTCAGGTATGCTGGCTCCTTCACCTGTACATCACATTCCACTATGTACTTCTGGAACGGAATATCTTCTTCCTGGATTTCCTGCAGCCCTTCTAACACATGCCGATAAGCCTCAAAGTAGGCAGTTGTCTCTACCATGAGGAAGGAGTCTGAAGGCTGAACCTCCGCTAGCAGTGCTCGGCTCTGTGCATTAAAACTGAGCTGCACAATCCCATTAGCAAGTTCTGCACTGTCTCGTTCAGAAACAGTGGCAAAAAGGCACGTTTCAAAGTGATCTCTGGACATGCAGACCAGGGATCCATATAGCAACCGTTTGGAATTCTGCCATCGCACAAACTTCAGTGGTTTTATATCGAACTGGACCTTGTAAACAACACCAGATGGGGAGCAGAGAGGGGTAATAATCCGTGTATCAAAGTAGATCCTGATGTCATCAAATCTCTTCTTTCTCAAACTTTTATCCTCAAAGCTCTGCAAAAGATCCAAGATACCTTCCCTTAAGGGCTTTATAAAGTCTTCTCTCAAAAGCCGGAAATGGGTGTCAAGATAAATGTTGGTACTCTCATATCTTCCAGAAACAATATTGGGACGTAGAAAAGGTTTCATATCATGGTGTAACTCATCATAGGTTGGATAAATGGTCATTGTACGATAGGTTTCTTCTTGACTGTCAGCCTGAGGCTGCATAAGAGTGTAGTTATCAGCTCTCAGTGTGCCTTCACGTTTCTTCTCCTGGAGGTGCTGCACAAGCATCTGGACTTTATTTAGGTTCTTCTCCGTTTCTTCCGTGATCTGCACACCAGAAGCTCTCAGGGCATTTATAGATGCTGGCAAGACTGTCAAGAGCATGGAGATTTTCTGCACAGAGCTAGATGGGAAAATACTGATCAGATCTTGAAGTAGCAAGATGATGTTGCCAATATGTTCAGGATATTGATGTCGTACAGCAGGGACTGCCTCTGTGACCATATCAGACACATACTGTGGCAGACAGATCTTGAGAAAGTTGGACTCCTTTACCATTCCAAGAAGCTGCTGGACACTTTGTCTGTCCATTCGGGAACTGCATGCTTTTCGAAGCACCTGACAAATGAGCTGAAGGAAACTGGGTTTCATAGCTGTTTGGGAAAGAAGTTCTTTCAAACCTGAACTTGAAGCAAGTGTGATGACAACTTCAGAAGAGTCTTTCTGGAGGAGACTTTCTAGGTATTTGTAGCCAATCTTTTTAACTTGCTGAGGCTGCTCACTGAGCTGAGTGCCACCTGGGGTAAAGTTCTGGTTGAAATGAGGATTCCCTGCAAGCCGCATCCTCCTTCCCTTACTTTCAATTTCCTGTCTGTTCCTCGGCCCTCTAGCATCTCCAAGGACTTGTCCACCTTGATACCTTTGTCCCCTACCCTCATTTTCCTGCTCATTCCAGGGCCCTCTGACCCTCTCATGTCCCTGCCCACCTTGGTATCTTCTTCCCCTAACTTCCTCATTTTGTTCATTCCATAGTCCTCTGGCTCTCCCTTGTGCTTGTCCACCTTCATGCTGCTTTCCTCTATGCTCATTTTCTTGCACATTCTGGGATCCTCTGGCCCTTTCATGTGTTTGTCCCCCTTGATATCTCCTTCCTCTACTCTCATTTTCTTGTACATTTCCGGACCCTCCAGCTCTCTCATGTGCTTGTCCCCCTTGATGCCTTCTTCCCCTTCCATCATTCTCCTGATCATTCCAGTATCCTGTTGCTCCACTGGAGACTGGTCCACCTTGGTTTATTCTTCCTTGACTGAAGAGCCTTCCAGTGCCAGCAAAAGTCTCCTCTCTTTTCCCAAGAAGAGGAGTATAATTTCTGGCTTTGGGGTCTTCCCTTGCCTGATGTACTGCTTTATTAGTTTGGCCTGACACATTATTTATTCCGCTTCTGCCTCTCTGTATAAACCCAATATCCGGATGACCTAAGTGTTAAAACAAAAAATCACAAAAACGCAAAAAACCCCAGACACTTGTTATTTACGATGGACCATATTAACCTGCCTATCAACAGCATGAGTATTTTGGCAAAGACATTGCTGTGGAGCCTCACGGGCTCTGAGAAGGCGCTGGGGGTGAACAGGGAAATGCATGAGCACAGACTCGACAGGGAGCCGTACCGCAGGGAAGGAGGGGTCCCCCCGTGCCACCCCGTTCCCCAGCAGCCCGCTGCTCCGCGGCCGGCCCTCACCTCTCCCCGCAGCTCGCGGTTGCCGGAACAGGGGCTTATGCCCGGCGCCGTCCATCTCTGCGGAGCGAGGACGCCGCTCCACTGTCTGCTGCTCCGCTGTACAGCCCAGCCCAGCCCAGTCCAACCCAACCCACCCCCGCCCGCGCTGTCCCTTCGGAAAGTTTCACTTTCCACTTCCCCGTAAGCTCCGCCCGCACCCTCGAGTGCTCCCAGGGGTGGTGTCTCACGGCGGCCGCTCCGCCCCATCACCGGGCAGATACCGGTCCCACTATCATTTCCCCCTCCCAGAGGTGCTGGACCAATTTCCCAAAAGGCAGCATCCGTACTCTCTCCTTCCTTCTGCACCAGAAGCTGCTGTATGACAGACTGACACAAGGCTGTTATCGTCTACCCAAAGGAACTGGCGCATTTCCGCAACTACTGGCATGCTGACACTGCTGTTGTGTTTTTAAAAGGATAAACTGTACTTTCATTTTTGTTACTTGAGATGCATTAATAAGTGCTGAATGGCAAAACTAGCCTTTAAAATAAGTTCATATTTCCTATGACTCCCTGGGAAGCTCACTAATAATTTCCTTTGTACAATGATGTTTCATCAGTGTATTCTCTCAGCTCCATCAGACATTTTTTAATCCAACCAAATAAAGTCAAATTGTTGGGCATAAAACCACTACTGAGTGCTTGCTGTATCATCTGTTAGCATCGTTATTTCCTTGACAACACAAAGGACTGCAGACTGCTAATAATAATTAGAACTCTCTATGGTCTTAAGCAGAGCCTCTCATTGCACTGGAAAGGAAACTGCAGGTGGTAAACGAGTGTAATAAAAAATGGACCCAAACCTGGCTGAACTAACAGTGCTTTATGGAATTAGAAATATCTCTACATACAATGTTTGTATGATATTTGCATTGGGTGGAATACACAGGCTGAGGCATTCCTGTGCTGTCAGCTGGTCCTCCATTCAAGAAGTCACGTAGGAGGCCTGCATGAAAATTTAAGAAGTACATACTGTACCATTCAAATACAAAGCACCTTTAAAAATGGAGAAAACATGCTTTTTGACACATTCTGTTCATAATACATTAATAAACAGATTGGGTGGTTTTTTTTTTTTTTTTTTGCAACAGCTACAAAGCCAAGGGGAAAAGAAGACAAAAATGTTAAAATAATTCATGCCCTTGGAGTGATTTTGAAAGATGTAAACCTACTTGCAGCTTTCCCAACTGCTCTGATTAGACTTGCAGTTCTCTAAAATGAATCATGAACTATTGCCACCTTACTTTGTTTTCTGGAGAAAACCAACGAACAAACAAAGCCAACATTCCTCCCACCCGCATTTGCTAGCTCACTAAACAAGGCTACCTGAATACAAGTCCTGTGGGTCACAAAATCCCTAGCTGTCTGGACATCTACCTCCAATAAGCATGACTACAAATGGCTACTGAGATTGATAAGCCATGCGTATACATAATTATTTGCATACTTTGCCAAAAATAGCTCTCCAGGCCTCTGTACTTCAAATTGGGTTAAAGTAAAATACATTTTTAGACTATACATTAAGAAATCTAGTTCTGCAGCTGGGCCTTGGAAGTTGAAGGACATCGCTTTGCAGAATTAGTTGGTACAAGAGAAGCCTAAAATACATATATGGCTCACTAGCAATATTAAATTGATCTTGGGAATTCTTTTCCAGTGCACTTTTTAATACCTAGACCTAGAAGTATACATCTGCATAACAATGAAAGGCACATATTTGGGATAACCTCTAACTGAAAACAGTGTGACTCTTTCTTTGACTTCAAAGAGTTCTGGAACAAGCTTTAAACCCCTTTCCATATTCTAGCTTGCCCATGTCTTTGCTTTTAGCACCACTCCTTGCATTGTTTCTCATATAAATTTGAATGCCCTCACAACGCTGCTGTATACTTGCACAGTGGTCAATCATGTGGCATGCAACCCCCAATGACTGAGACCTTCTTATGTTTATAAACTTAACTGTGAGTCGAGCATCTGACAACATATGGATTGTCCTCGTTGCTCTGGTTTCACACTGAATTAGCCAATAGCTCTGAAATGCTGGAAGCAGCTACGGCTATTGACCATGCAGTGTACAAGTTCTGAGACACATCCAATGTCCTTCAAATCCATGGATAACACTTCTTTAAATCCACTCCTCACTACTGTACTTGAGAGTGTTTCCTTAGCTCAGTGGTGAGTGCTATGCCTGCTTTGTTGGAACGTCACTTTCCGCATAATTATATGAGAATTTTGCCAAAATCCCTACAAATCACTTCTGCGCAACATACTTTACTGAGCTAGTAGTTTGCAACCCTGTTGGTTGTACTGATGCAGCTCTTCATATGAGTGCACAGAAAATCTAATCACTCATGTAAGCCAGGGTAGAAATAGTACTAAAGGAAAGGAGTTGCTTTTCTACCCTTGATCTTTTCATTGAGTCAGTATTTACCAGAGTCCCGCAGTTTTACCGGCACAACGGAGGGAGACAGCAAAGTGCATTGCACGGAACAAGCAGGTCAAAGAAGGCCTTCTGAAACCAATGACTGTTGAAAGCCCCATGTCATGTAACTGTTCTCACAGACTGCATTTTAACAGATGCTGCAATCTTAGTGATCCTTACTCTGAAGGTGCCCACTGGACTACAACCTACTGCCGTCTGGAAGCCAAGCTGGCAAAAGACAAAATTTTATGACAAAACTGCAGTACAGATTAATGATTAATTTTTTTTTCCAGCCTTCCTCATGGCAGTGTAACAGTCTCCAGCTTTGAAGCCATGGAACAGAACATCCAACCAACTCTGTCTTTTCTAGTTAAAAATTTACTATTAAAGATGATCCCAGAAAAGCAACCACTACCTCCGTCCACCAAATCAGCTGTCTTTAAGTCGCTAAGAAGCCTGCCCTTCCAACGTCTGCAGCAAGATGGCATCTGTGCCATTAAGAAGCCACACACTGAACTGCAACAGAGTAACAATGTTTTCACATTGCTTGCTGTTCTAACAACATTCAGAACTATCATAAAAATGGTACTTTTCATGAAAGGAAGTTCCCATTCTATCAAGTTGAAGTTAAACTGCAGGATCGAATACTTTGCATGTGGAGATAAATCCTGGGTAGATCTGTTGGAGTATAAACACAGGGCAGGACTGGGGTTCTGGAGCAGGCTGTGAGACATCCTCAATAAAAGGCTCAAAAGTAAAGCAGAGATGGCAGTGCTGTGAGGAGCCATTAGGGCCATTGGGGCAGCTGGGGCCACCTGCCGCCCACATGCCACAGCACTGAGCCCAGCTCGTGGCCCACACTGTGGGGTCAGCAGGTGTTCCTTGTTTTGGATGTCTGAGACCATGGAATGCTTTGAGGGTGCAAATGAAGATAATAAGGAATGTCCAGCCATGTTCCTTAAGAACACTGTGCCTATATAAAGTTTGTAAAATTTGTATAAAAAAATCTTTCGCTCCCAAATGGCAGTGAGGAAAGGAAAGGAAAATCTGGATGTGCCATGAAAGTTGTATATACTCATCTTTCCCTCAGACACTTTGAAGTCTGAAGGGGAAGAAAATGGAAAAGAATAGAAAGGAAAACCAGATCCGTCCCTGCGGAATTTTGCACAGCACAACCACAGCCCCACAGCTGCTCACCTCCCACAGTGCAGAGCCCTCCTCTCCCTCCTCACACAGTCCCTCCTCCTACCCTCCTGCACCACAGCAATGACATCCCTAATGCTCCCCAGAGGCCTTTGCACGTCTAAGGTACTGGCTCCTTCACCACAGACGGGGACACTGCTGTTACTGTTGTGTCATTGTAGTCACTGATACAGAGTAGATGCCGGCCTTCTCTTTGCCATTCCAGTTCTAGTGAGGAGATGCATGAGCAGAGCTGTTTGTCAGGAAGGCCAGCAGCTGAATGGCTGCATTGCCTGGCATTTTTGCCTGCTTCTTCCCTTCCTTCCCTTACATCATGACAAGAAGAGCACTAGAGCTGTGACAGAAAGCAAACATGAAAATCAGATGGGTGATTCCTGGAACAGCTCCTCAGTATCCAAGACGTTAACTGTGAACACATACATGAATCCACCAATAAATGAGTCCCTCGTGCTTATTCATTTTTCATTTGCCTTCCATAGTAGCAACTACATCATCATGCTTTGGGGAAGGCATCTTGCAAGTCTCAGTGCTGACAAAGTTTTGACCATGGGATGATACTTCTGTCTGTTCTCAGTGATGTGCATTTATCTTCTTGACAAATAAAGGCTCAAAAGAGGCCCTATGCCCTCTTTATCACATAAACACTAAATAGAGACAAGAGCCTTTTAGGCACTGGAATGTTCCTCTTTGTTGTTAATATAAGAACACAGAACTACAACAAGCTGGCAGAAAACTTAAAAAAATAGGTTAAGACACATAAGCAACAGAACAAATGCTTTCTTCTACTGAAGAAAACTGCACAGAGCGAGGCTACTTGTCCCACGGTTATCAGCACAATTCTAACATGAAGGCAAGTACTGTCAATCCAAATGTATCCTGCACTGATTTTTTTATGTAACAGCATGGAAAGATTATAAGCTATGTTCAGAGGTTACACACAGTCTTCAGATTAACGAAATTGAGCTTGTTTGATATTCTGATGATTCAATAAAAATAGTACTGCCATGACTCGCCTCCTTCTTTCCCTTTCCTCAGAGAATTATTTCTTTCTGACACAAATGAGGATCATGAAATGGGAGTTCACATGTCACCAAGCAGAAAGCTCTAACCATGAATACCACCAACATCGCTGTGTGTTAATATTACTGAGGGGAGGAGTACCAAATGCACATGCCTTGGTTTGGTTGTGAAATAACTGTCAAGCTAGCTACATTTTATCCCTTGTGTTTCTTGTATGGATATTTCATTTTAAGACGTTTTTCTTTTGTTTGTTTGTTTTTCTCTCCCACTAAGACTCCCAATTGCAGAAGTGTCCACCACTACGCTAGAAAACTCATCACTTTTCATCACAAATATCAAAGGCCAGAGATCCTTTGAGAGGGAAATAAAGAGATCAGGTCATCGTGCTTTCTTGGGAAATGTTGCAAACTTGTTTACCAGAAAACTATTAGTTGGAGAATAAAAGCAGAACCATGCTACTACCAGTACAAGTTTGGATCCTGCAAATATTTTTGTCTGTGACATTTATAAAATTACATTGCAAGGAAAAAGGGAAGTTAAGGGCAATTTTTCAAGTGTTAGCAACAACAGTTAGAACCAGGCTTAGTTTCACTCTAATTTCTGGGTGGTTCACGATTCAGAACACATGCAGTACATTGGTTGGTGCTTGCCCATCAAGTTTCACTTGCTTATGTGAAGACCTTGTGGCGTTACTCCTTGAATACAAAGAAAACACCATGAATCTCATCTATTTTCCCTGTGCTTTGTGTTTTCCCCAGAAAGAATGTAAAGCCTACTTGAAAGTTAGGAAATGAAAAGCGCAAATAGATGCATTGCCATCATCATCAACATCTACGAAACAAAAAAGCATGTAAGGATGCGTACTTTTTACTCATTGGGCATTATTTAGCAACATAGGTTTAAACATATAGGCTTAACACAATTCGTTTTTTCTCACACTGCCTCTCCTAAGGATGATGGCTCGTTTGGAAACAAGTTGGCCTAGGGGCAGCTCTGTCAGCTGGCATGCACAGTACTCAGGATTTATTCCCACACTGAGCCTCTGGATGCTCGGTTTGGCTGGAGTGAGGGAAAATGAAATGTTTCAACTAAGTCAAAGCAGCAAGGCAGATTCTAGACTTGTTTGGCTGATTTCTATCTGACTACATTTTAGGATCCAAACGGACCCCATGAAGTGCCCTCTACAGAGGCAATCAGAACGTGAGTTGGTGTCATGGTTCTGTAATTTTTGCTATTGGTATTCCACATCATGACATCACGTGGAGCACAGAGAAGAACTACACGTCCCAGAGGACGTCACAGTCAAAGAGGAAAATGCGTCATGGAAGCGACGCTCGCTCTCTCTCTCTCGCTGCCTGGCAGTGGGCGTGGGTGTCCCTCCAAGCCGCGGCGCCTTCAATTTCAAAGTAGGCTTCTCGGTCTTTGGAAACCTCTCTCTCTCTTATTTCACTTGATTTATTAGCCTCAATTTCAATTAGATTGTATTATAGTGTGTTATCTTGCATTCCGACATCATAGTTTGTAAAATAAGTTTTACTCCTCAGATCGTTGCTGCTACTCTGTTTGTTTCCTTGAGCCCAGCTCCCATCTCCCTACCCCTTTCCCTTTTTCCCTTCCCATTTGTCGGGGGCCGGAGGGGCCACAGGCCTACTGCCCTCCTCCCTCCCCCCCCTCCCGTCACGGACACAGATTGATCTAGATAACTCTGTGATAGCTGGTTAAAAAACAACACTGTGTGTGTTTCTATAGGATACAATGCTGTTTTGGGGATATTCTTTCCAGGGTTGAAAATGTTCTAATATATTCATCCTGCACTAATGCCAAAATCTGATATGAGACTTTTAAACTACATATTCTTATATAAGAAATCAGTACAATACGTCATTGCAGAAGGTGGGTGTATCGATTAATACAGACAGAATTTCACAGAACCATCCACATTTTCTAGCATGACCTTAGACTTACATAAGGAAAAAGATAAAAATTGCTACTTTTCTATTCTTTTTAGGAATAGAAGTAGGTTCGGTTTGTTATTTCACTATAAAGGGGATATTTCTAGCTTAAAAACTGGACGCAGGGCCTATGTCATCCTGTGCTAACCAGATGCACAGAAATATCTGTTGTCGGTCATTTTCAGAGTTCCTGACTCCTTTTCAGTGTTGAGTCACGGTAACTCAAAAGCTTGGCTTATGGGCAAAAGGGTATAAATGCATTCCAGTATCTTTAAAGCCTCCCTTAAACAAAGCATTCAAGTTTTATCTGTTTATTTGGTTCCTTGGGAACGTTTTAGATTGTGATATAAATGGCTCATTTAGCTGTCCTTCTGGAATTAAGATGAGCCACTTAACTCAAAAGGCTTGGAAGAAATTACAGTAACCGACACTGAAAATGTGTCAAGATGGCAATGGTAAGCCCTCAGAAAAGCACAGATTGCCCTTACGATCTCAATTCATTCCATCACATTATGATACAGCTTTGATTAAAAACCCCACATTCTCCTTGTTTTGGATACGTCTTAATCAAAGCCAGAGGGGACAGCACTCACTGAATGAGAAACTCTCACATTTTGCTTCAAACCCTTTGTTCAATTTTTGTTCTCCTGAGGATATTTGAACTCACTGTCATGAGCAGCAGCAGCACATCCAGGCCACGGGCAGCGCATCATCTCAGTCAAATACAGCTTGATAACAACGACTGAGCGTTGCATGCAAACCCACGGGCTCCTTTTTCTGTAACAGATCTCCCAGTTGCCCAAAGCTCAGGGAACACAGCCCAAGGTGACTCCCAAATGCAATGCAGATGTTGGCCATCTCTGAAACTCCTGCTGCAAGATTAAAAAAAAAGGCAAGAGTGCTTCTTAGTGTGATAGAGGTGATGGATTTTAATCGTTAAAAACCACTAAACTGCTTTATTGGCCTCTGCTTCCAGAAATGACTAAAACACATTTCCTATATATAAAAACATATGTAAGATGTTATTTGTGTTTCTGTAGAGCCAAAAACGTGAGTAAATGAATGACTGTGCCAATGGAAAACGCTCTGGTACAAAGTTCCACCCTTAAAACCTGGCAGACAGACCCACGGGGCGGCGGGAAGCTGCCGGACCGAAGAGGGATTTAACACACGTTGCTTTGATAACCGGGGACACAACACGCGTAACCCTATTAAGGGCGGTGCGGCGTCGCCAGCAGAGCGCTCAAAACCCACCTGGTGTTATCGGTCGAAGCTCGCGTGTGAGCACAGCAGGGAGGATCGTTCAGCGAAAGGATCGCCCCAAAGCAACAGCTTTTTCTTTCTGACCAAGCTCTCAAACCAAGCCGCGGGACACCGAACCCCGACGGGCTCGGCTCGGCTCGGCTCAGCACGGCCCGGCCCGGCCCGGGAGCACTCGCAGCATCGCAGCCCCGTCCGCCAGGAGGGGCGGGGCCGGGCCCTCCGTGAGTCACGTGCCGCGGGGAAGGGGCGGAGCCTCGAGACTGCGCGCACCTGCGGCGGCCTCCGCCTTTGTGCAGTGCAGGTGCGGCACCCTCACACCCCCCTGCCGTGACGTCACGCAGCCGCTCGCGGGGCACCATGGGAGAATCCCGATGTTTTCCGACGGATGCTCTCGGCGGCGTGGCGGCTTGAGGCGGCTCCGGGAGCGGTGCGCGGGAGGCTGCGGGACTCCGGGCGGATAGACGGCTCGCGTCCCGGCTCTTGCCCGGCCCCGCGGGCGGCATGGCGCACCCACCCCCTGAAGCGGCCGCGGCCGTCCCCTGAGCGCCTCGGTGCCGGTGGAGGGCCCCGCCGCAGCCTGCAGAAGGCGCCGGGAAGATGCTGCCGCGGCTGGCGCTGCCCGGCTGACGCCTCGCCGCCGCGCCCCCGTCCCCATTGTCCCCCGGCGGCCGCCGGCTCCATGAGCGCCTCCTCCTGCCCCCGCCTCTGAGCCTCCCGCCCGCCGCCTCATGGCTGCATCGGAAGAAGGGCCCGGCTGTTTTCTCCCGCGAGGCAGGTCGCAGAGTGACCCCAGCATCCTCACCGAGCCCTCGGGCCCCGGGGCCGGGGAGCACGCAGGTAACGGCCCCGCGCTCCGGGCAGCGCCGGGGCGGGCGGGGGGTGCGTCGCGATCCGCCGCCACTTTGCAGCCCGCTGAGAAGCAGACAGAAGCTCGCTGTAGCGGGTACCGACGCGCTGCCGGGGCTCGGCGGAGCCCTGCGCTCGCAGCTCCCACCCGGGGGCGCGGCCGGTGGCTGCCGGGGCTCCGCGGGGAGCGCCGCACCTGGGCTGCCCCGAGTGCGTGGGGCGGGGGGGGGAGTCGGGGCTCCTAGCGCAGAAGGGAGTGGGCTGTTTGCGTGCCATCACCATGGAGATAAGAGGCAGCGGGGTCGCAATTAAGCGCTTTCTCCCCTTAAGAAGGTAATTTTCACTTCATGGGGAGAAGAGTAATCTTCTTACGAAGTGTGGCCACATAGGGTGGTGCCGGGGGGACACGGCTGAATTACCGGCATGTAAACGGACTATTCTGATTAGATTTTTTTTTTTTTTTTTTCCCTTTAACACTGGCTAATGATGTTTTTGGCTTAACTTCACTTTGAGGAATGATTCTGAATGTCTGTTGGTGGTGAGTCAGTAATTGCAGATGTCAGCACCTAACCAATGACGACCCCTTTAGAGGAAAAAGAAACAAATAACTGCATCACTTCAATGTGATGTGATTGCAAAGAAAGGCCCAGCAATAAGCTAGGAGCAAAGGCAAAGAGCCAGTTTACTCTGGATTTATGTAAGTAGACAATAACACAAGCCCTGTAAGAGAAAAGGAGTAATTAAAATAGCACAAGACAATGAATGGAGCGTTGATACTCCCTGCCCATTACACTGAATTCTAAACCCAGAAATAGGTTTGGATCAGGCACTGTCAGCCTGAAAGAGGTAGTCCAAAACTGCATTTAAGGACTGAACTCTAGTTCTGTTTTATTTCAAATTACCGAGTGAATAAAATGTTCCATTCTCTTCTTGGTACACCTGCCA
Source organism: Alectoris magna (assembly GCA_030625065.1). Classification (NCBI taxonomy): domain Eukaryota; kingdom Metazoa; phylum Chordata; class Aves; order Galliformes; family Phasianidae; genus Alectoris; species Alectoris magna. Next base: position 7,246,316 of record CM060576.1, on the reverse strand, counting down.
CACTGTTCCCTTCTGGTCCAATGTGCATATTAATATTTGTAACTATTTTAACTTTTCTCACTTATTGGTTTTATCAAGTAATCCCGAGCACCTTGGTCTAGAATGAAATACAAATTAAGCAAAACAATAGATGATTTGTCTCTAATGCCCAACAGTTCCAATACCATAAGTAAAGGGAACAAAGGACTCTAACATGAACTGCTCCACTCACTCCCAAAGGGGCAATCTTGACTGAAAGGAATGTATGCTTCTGCCATTTGATTTCTGAGAGCAGAAGTGACTAATGAAAGGATTATATATTCAGTCTCACTTTTAATTCCCCTATGTTGTTTTCTGTTAGACAATTACTTGGACCTTTTGTGAAATATACAACAAAGAAAGTATACAACATGTCTGACACATAGACAATGATATTTATATTCAAGTTGGTTTTGTGCGTGTGAGGAGAAAGAACTATCAATACTAAGTAGCATTTTTCCTCCTCTAAAACAGACTTTGTCTGGTAGGACAATGTCCCACCACATGACAGAAGCTATAGAAATATGCAAGAAAAGCTGGCTTTTAAGGTATCACGATAGGCATACAATATGTGGAAAGAAACAAAAGGTGCTAAATATATATGGGTTTAGTCTTGGTGGATAAAAATAATTAGTGGTAGAGTTAGCATGCTCAGTAAGCTTTTTCAGGTTTGCTGTATACTGTTTAAATTTGTTTATCAGATAGTTTGAACATCTGAATGTTCCCACCTGATAATAAATTAAATATTTTACTCTTATTCTGAGTGATCACTCAAAAACCTGAAATATAGTTTACACTACTGTAAGAATTATGTATGGCTTTTAACATATTATTTAACACATTTTATCTTACAATGTTATTCTGAAAAAATTGTCATTCTCGTTGTATGATCAGTATAATCATCTATGGGCTCTTAAGTCAAAAGACTTAAGTAAAATGCATTAGAAGTGCTGAACGGTACCAAGTTTGTGTTTACATCCCAGTCCTGCTCACAGACTTGCCTATTAGAGAAGCACAAACATGTAGGATGCTTTGTTCATTAAAAAAAAAACAACAAATGTATGACTTAAACATGTTTAAATTATGCAGACAAATAAGCCAATAGCAAAATAAAGGTATGACTGAAGGATCCTTACAGAAACATCCCTGTGTGGCATTTGAATAAGGTATTTCTGCTGGAGGTTATGTCTTCTCTTGCAACATTTTCCTGAATGCATGATGTGGTGGGATTATTCTGCACCAATTCATTTTGCTATGTCTACTGTAGGAAAGGATATCAATGTAGATAATGTAGCGATAGCCTATTTTATAAAGATTTTCCTGGTGTTCCCATAATTTATACTCCTCTTCATGACTAGTACTATTATTATTATTTTAGCCAAGCTTTTTATCCAGGAGATTTCAATGATGCTGAGAATGTAGAGGTGTCAGTAGGTATTTCATGTATTTTCCTAAGAAAATCTGATGCAGTGTTTCATTTTCCTTTCTCTCTTGAAACATCACCTGAACAGTTGATTGTCAGTATACAGCATGGTTACAAGACTTGCTGGCAGTCCTGCAAGTTCCAGATTCTTTATCACTGGACCATGTAATCTCTTTTCAGGTGATACTGGGTAATGTAAGTGTCAGGCTCAGGGACTGAGACAGCAGGTGTTAGTTCACCTTCCTGTTGTCACCTGGCTCATTGTTATATGCAATTTTCTGATGAACTGTTGGTTGAAATTTGATCTCCAAGGGAATTTCCCATGCTAGAAACAAATACTTAAGTTGGTTGGTTGATCTGTTTCTTTTGAAGAGGACTCCTCTTCCAGTGACACATGAAATAACTAAGTAGCTGGCTGGTTCCAATAGCCTGAGATGTTAGAAGATGTGACAAGTTCTGGACACTTGTAATCCTGACTGCTGCCAGCAGAAGTTGCAATTACTCCAAGCATTGAACAATCGAGGCTTCACAATTTAGATTATTATCTATTGTGTTTTCCTTCACAAAGCATTCACTGAAGAAATGAGAAGCCATTCTATAAGCTTGATTTACTGGGAGAGATGTAATCTTTACAGACCACAGTGAATTTCTTAACATGGAAAAAAAATAACCTTTAAAACACTTTACTGACATCTTATTAAATGTTCCTGTAGTAAATAAGATAAACAAGGCATTCAGTGAACCAGACTAGAGACAGGTAATAGCTACTTAATCTAAAGCAAAGATACAAATGTAGGTCCTTCACGTGCTATGTTAATTAAACAGCAACTCACAGTGATCAACTAAGATACCACAATTGCAGCCTGAGAAGAAAATATGGACCCTGTTATCTGTTGCAAGCTTCAGTGACAAATAGATAACTTCCTCCAGCATTTACATGGTGAATGTTGTTCCTGTTCTTTGTGTAGGGAATAGTAGAAAGATAGGAAGGAATTAATGTTTCTTCCCTTTAATCAAATCAGTTATTTCCTCAAGCAGTAGTTCTAGATCTCATTGACAGCTATTTTCACATGACTTCTTGAATTCCTATTGGAGAAGACTGGTTGAGAAACCTCCTCCATCACTATGCTAAGCTGCGGTGCGCTTCAAGATCTGGCAAGCTAAAGCTATTTCAGAACAATTGCTCCAGATACTCCATGTTGCTCCGTGATCAGCAGCACAGGGCACTGAATTAACTCAAGGAGAGAAAATGGGATAAAAATTCACAATCCTTTATCACTGTTTTTAGTTAGCGGAATTCAAAAGTATTATAGCAAGAAACGTTTTTGTATTTCCCTAGGCAGTAGGAAGAGACTTGATGTGTTATGTTCCTCTTGTCTCTGGGCTGAAGGACAACTTGTAACCAAGCAGAACCTCACAGGTAGTATAAGGACATAAGCCACCTAAATAATGCCTAGGGATAGTTGTAAGGCAATAAAACATTGAGTATAGGAATATTCTATACTGGAGCTTTTAAATTTTTCTCTTATTGGTTTTTTTTTTGTTTGTTTGTTTGTTTTTTAAAGCTGTAAGCTAGCCTGGACAGACTTTAATTCCCTTCACATGCCTAACAAAGGCCTACTTCTTAGGGTTATTTTATGCTGATAAAGATTTTAATTAGTGCTAATTACTGACATATTTATTTCTTCAAGAAGTTCTCTGCGTTTGAGACTTGCGCATAGCATTAGAGGACTTGTTAGCAATTGGAATGTCATGCTTTCCCTCCTTAGCCATCAGAACATTACTCTAGCAAACAGAAGTTGATGGTAGGGAAGGTTCAAACACTCCAACACATATTAAAAGTAAAGAAGGTTTGTGCTGTGGATACTTGTAAGAAACGAAGAAAAGGCAAAGAGAAATGGGTACAACTGGACTGCAGATGCATATTGGTGATAGCTTTCTAAATCTGCTCCAGTGACTTTGGCTGTAAAACTATTCATTCCATGCCCATAATTCAGAAAAACTTGTAATTGTGCGTAAGTTAAAACATGTACTTAAGACTCAAGAAAATTGATGGTGGGGTGAATGTCAGGATAAAAAAAGATGCTGTTGATGCCCTGCCTGTCAACTTGCTGGTGCTGTCATCATTTTGCAGTCATTCAGATTACTGCAACTTAAATCAGGGACTTGCAGTCTTATCTATGACGTACTTTGTTGATTTGATACTAATGCTTGAGACAGCCTACCTATGAAAATATTCACAGGTTTCTTCTACCAGAAGGACTTTGGTCTCTATTTCACTTTCCTGTATCAAGTAGTCTGTTCTGTTAATAGAATTTGTCCTGCATGGTATTTCTTCTGAAAAAATAAGTGTGCCAGGTCTCTTACGTCCTTTCCCAACAGTACTAATTTATGACCAAAATTAAGCTAGGAAATGGTTTTGCTCCACTTTATAACTTTACCATATTTTTCATGTATATGAAGTTTTGTGATATTTTAAGTTCTTTTACTCAAAGTCAGCAAGTATCTTATCTAATTCAGACCAAGGGCTCCCAGCTGAAGCTTACTGTTCCACATATATTTAGTTTCTCATATGATACCATAGGGACTCTACTGAGGAACACACAGTTGAGACTAGAAATATGCAGATATTAATTCACATTCCAACTTAATATCCTATTTCCATTGAAATCTAAATATCAGCCTTGTACAGCTCCCCAAGGTATTTGTTATTTGTGGAATGTCCAGTTCCTGACATAGCACCATAAAAATCACCACAATATCACCAAGTAATGCAATGCTAGGTAACCTTTAACAAAGGGATTGTTGTGCTTTTGGGAAGCTCTGTTTCTTTCTCATCAGTTCTCCAGTTTCTTGCTGATCTGATCTATGTGCACCCAAGTTCCTGTCATGCAGGAAAGCACAGAACTCCCTTCTTCTATCCTGCCATGGAGCATCTCCTGCCCCAGAGAATTTCCTCCCTGCTGCATGACTCAACTGTGGCAGCTCTTCTCCAGCACTTTTCGGGAGGGGAGAGTAATCCCCCATTTTTGGGGAGGAGAAGGGGCACAGGGTGCTTAGGTAAGTCCCACATGTGGGACTTATGCACAAACCAGCAATTTTGGTGCTGCACATGTGTGGATTCACGACAATAGTATGGTATCATTGTGTTGCAGATCAGTGAACAAGATGAATGCTTCATACAGACTACTTCTTGCTGGTTGTCTGGATATTTTACTTAGTGAAACTGTAAATATTTTTTCAGGATTCAAGACAGAGATAGGGATATAACGTCTTAACGCTAACTTTTGCAGCAGTGAAATGAGATCTATTAATATGCTATTCATGTTGAGGGTTATTTGTAGGCTTTTCCAAGATCTGACCATTACTACTGCTAGGAGTATTTAGACATATATTAGACTTCTGTAAACTAAATATAGACCTCTAATGAGGGAAAAAAAAGCATTTTACAGTTTTGTTTCTCCTAAATCCCAAGCTGACAGGTAGTTTGAAAGTTGCTGAAAAGATATTTAAACCCTTTTGTCCAAGAAGTACTCATTACACACCATCATAACGTAGACTGAATTTGTGAGTCAGGTCAACATATGAGAAATACTTGCTAGTGTTTTTTTATGAGTTCCCCCCACCCCCTCTTCTATAGAGGCTCTGGAATCCTTGAAAAATTACAGTCCTGTTTTCCTCCCATCATTACAATCACTTACATCTGGTGACTGATTGGACCAAATCTCACTCTGAAAGGTGCAATCTTAAGTGATTGTTGCACAGCTCAAATGTGCACTCTTCTCCCACGCTGCAGACCCTGCTGTGCTTTGCTACTCTAGATACCTGCTCTGTCTCCTGTTCTCAGTGCTGCTAGCAAATTCCTTGGCACACATAAAAGATTAGGTCTAAACTTGACTATGAGAATTAGAGTACTATTCCTATTGCATATCCTTGAAAAGCTTTTTCAATAGTTATCTGACTAGCAGGTTTTTGTACCCTTTGTTTCCCTTGTTGAATCAGAATTAAGTTTGTTAGTTCTAGCATGTTTTAAATATTCTGTCTTCTCTAGTTCCTGGGAATCCTCTGCCATGCATCTGAAGGAACCTAGTTTAAATGCATACAAGTTCTTTCTTCACAATTATGTTTGGTTGCAGCAACTGTAATCTGGCATTACATGGGGATGTAATGTACAATATGCAAACAATGCAGGATTGTTTTTTTTTTTTCTTATTGCTATTTTACAATGATATTAAACAAGAATTTCTTCAATTGATACAAATGCGTTAGGTCCTAAAGATACAACCATCAAAGCAAGCTGTCCGGCTGAAAAAGGGTTTCTTCAGAGTTGCAGTATCTCACACAACACACAGAAGTATTACAGGTCTCTTCTGTACTCAATACAAAGGGAGTTTCTGTTTTTCTCTTTAACTCTTCAGATGTTTTTATGTATCATAAAAGAGCTATCACAGATGACAAAAAAAGATTCAGGCTCAGATTCTCCAAGCACAGATTTCTAGTCTGAGTAATACCTATGGGTCATAACTGACATAATGCACTATTGTACCAGTTGCTGTGCAGCATATAAAGAGAAACTGTTCTGACTTTAACTAGCTTTTTCTAATTTGGGAAAGAAATAAAACAGCAGAATAAAACAAGAGGTTCTCATTTCTTTCATTTGGTGAATTGAGATTAATTTCCTCCTCTGGGTTTTTATAGCAAGCCAGTGACACCACTGGAAGTTGACTCTGGATTTTGTAAGGCCCAGTTCTTATTGTAATACTGATTTAAAAAATAATAATAATAATAATTTATTTAATGTATCTGCAGTTTCTTGTTCCCTAGCTTCCAGTGTCATAATAACAGAAAACAGCTTATGCACGGGACACAGGCAAGTCTGGTCTCTGACTCTGAGATTTAGCACAAGATTTCTATTTGTTAAAAGCCTTTGCTAATTGAGTCTTTATGCTGAATGCTGTTTCATTTAATAGGAGAACAAAAGGAAGCCATGGGCTTTTTGATGAAAGATGGAAAGGGATTTTTCATTTTTTTTTTTTTTTTTAATGCTTTTCCTTCCCCTCTGCAATTAATCTACCTCCTAAAACCCTTTTTTTGATAGGAAGCAGAGGTTGCTGGGAACTTGACAGAGAACTGAAGTCATAAAATATCTGCTTGTCCACTATTCCCCTCCTCCTGCCCCTTCATGGCATTTTAAAACCACATTTGTGGCTTTGCATTTTAAAATTTAATAGCTAGAATAAATTACTCCGGCTTTTCTGGGCAGGTTAGATCTGTAAATACCAAAGACCAAGTAAAGCTAAATATGATACTTTTGTTTTGCTTCCAAATGTAGCTAGAGTTCATATGCTAATACAATGGATCCTTTGTGCCTTCAAATCCCTTGCCTTTGTTTCAAATTCAAGTTGATTTATGGTATAATGTACACCCAATTTATACATGCCCTAGAGAGCACATCATATAACTACTCGAAGCAGGTCAATAGCTTCATGATTGAATTGGCATAAATATTTCAGTAAGATGATCTTAATCAAAGAGTATCTTGCTTTCAGTAGCATGGTAATATCCTGTAATCACGCATGGTTCATGCATGCAAACCTCTGATTTAAATGAGGTTCTTATTCATAAAGCACTTCATGGTGTATATAATGAAGAGATAGCTTGTGTTCACTTCCTTATATTATTATATTTTAACACCATCAAACCCCATTCTATTGCAATAACCATCAACTGGACTTAGGTCACTGCACTGCATCAAGCCAGCAAAGCCTTCAACCTTTCTGGCAGGCTGCTACATCTCTCAGGCCCTGCCATCTTCCCTCTGCCCTTCCTATATTGATCTGTGGTGAATGTCTGTCACACTTTTTTTAATGCTTATAACAATATGAGGAATGCTCTCCTCTCCTGGATCAGAACAGTGGTCCATCTCGTCTAGGACAGTTTTCTTGACAGCACCAAGATGATGCTATTTAGAGAAAACATGCTTGCCTAGCTTTGAAGTTAGACACAGACTAGAAGCAAAGTGTGGCTGAGTGAACACACCTGAAGACAAAACATAATATACAGAGTCAGTCTTCTGTATCTGTGCTGACATAACATACATAAATGTTGATGCTTTGGGCAACTTTGTTCACCATCTAGAACCAGTCCTGCTTCCTTGGTGAAATTCGGACAAAGCCTTAGTTCATATCAGTCTGGAAGAAAGCCTCTTCCTCTTGCAGGTACTTGTCAATATTTTCATCATGCATGATATGAATCTGTATAGAGTATTTACATAGAGCAGATCCTCCCAACAGGAAGAGTTCACTCCAGTTCTACAGGGGAATCATACACTCCTCCCTATTTCCCTGCCTTGTCACATAAGAGAGATGATGATTGTTTTGCACAACCACACTACATGAGAATGCCTTAGCTTGCAAAGGGAAAGTGCTTTTGCCTGTGTGTGACAGGCAGAGAAGAGAGAGAAAAGGAATAGAAGTTGATGACAGCAGGTTTAGGACTGGAGTCTGGAAAGTTTCCATCACAATATATAGTGACAGCATTATTACAGTTGGTTATTACAGTTGGACCTGAGAATTGTGGTGAATGGGGCAGAGAAAGGAAATAGTTAAGAAATATTTCTTCTCAACCAGTGCATCATGGTCAGGTATACTGCTGAACAGCCAAGGACTACTAAATTACTGTCAGCATTGTGATGACATGCCCCCTCCATTTTGAGGATGATAGATAAATTGAAAGCTTTGAATCTTGACCATTCCTATTTGTTTCAGCAGCAGAGAGTGAGTAATGGTAGAAGCCTGAAAAAAGCAGTGACTTAAGCATGCCTAAGTCACTGCTAAAAATGGCTCAGGAATGGGAGGCACTTCATGGATATCCACAGAAACAGGGAGCAAAGCTGAACAGACTTCCAATGGCAGCTCTTGGGAATCCGAGTTGTGGGGATTGTTTCACAAATTTGGGCCTGCAAGCTAAACTTATTTTCAGCTACTGAAATCCTCTGCCTAATTGGGTTGCTCAGAATGCATGATAATGTACATAAGCTTGACTTAATTGGGTTTCTCTGAAGTTACAGGCAGGACTTTCATAATTGAATTCTGCATTCATAATGATGGAATAAAATATTCTAAATTTTATATATATTTATAAAATTTCCATTCTAGCAGCTATGCGGTCTCAGTAACAACTTCCTGGCATTGCAGAAACTTCAGGGAGAAAGGCACCCCATTCTCAATTAGACCATTTCAACTTCAGCTAAAATGCTTACTTTCTGCCGCAGTTCCTCATTTGTTTTTGCACTATTTTACCATGTCTGGAAGCACAGAATAAGTATTCAGAATACTATCTATGCAGAAGCTCTAGAAAAGATGCAAAAACTGAAATAAACTACTCATGTCACTTCAGATTTCACATGTGAAATACTTCATTCTAGGGAAGTAGTCAGCCTGTAACGTTGCCTTCTGCAAGCAGAGAACATAAGTGAACTTTCTGTCATTTGGGAATTTGTTATTATTTCGGAACATGAAATGTCCTGAAGAACTAACTTTTTTACTGTAAACTAGTGATACCAATTCAGAATAGTGTGATACAGAAAATTATACCATCATCTAAACTGTGACTCCACTAGATCTGCAGTAACAGCAAACATCAGCCATTGCCTGAGGGTTGTTTACTTGAACCCTTGCAATAGTGGTTAACTTAACGGCTGATACGATCCAGATGCGTGTTTTCTTAAGGCAAACGCAGGGTATATGAACAACAGCTGTCAAGATAGATAGCAAATAGACTTCTTACTGTTGTGGTGTACATTTGTGCTATAATTCAGTTGCAAAAATGATCTTTTATTTGTCTGACTTTCAGTTTATTTCAACAAGCATTAGGTGGCCTTCAAATTCCAGAATATTGTGTGAATTAAAACATTCTTGAAAGGGGCCCTCAACGCTTAATAGAAATGCATCTTCATCTCTCTTCTGTATTCCAAGAAAGTATCTTTGAAGACTGACCCAGAAAAACGACACTCCTCCTATCTCATTGAGTTGAAGCTTTTCTAAGCTCTCTTATTCTCCCGTGAAAAGACAGAGCTTGTTGCAACATTTTTCTTCCTTTTCAGTTTGTGTATTGTGCAGTTCTTCCTTTTTTTTTTTTTTGTTGTTGTTGTTATCTAGTCTGAGTTCATTCCACAAGCTAGCCTGAACATGCAGCAGCCCCCTGCACCTCTTGAATTATTCTTCTGCTAATAGTGTTCCTAACGCAACAGAGAAGCCAACAAATCGTGCCTTTCTGTGCTTTCTCCATTTTCAGTCTTTGGTTTGACCTTACTCTGTCAAAAATCCTATTTGTTACTTATGACCGTAGCCTCTGTTGTCTAACAAACATCTGGCTAAGAACGATTTACTTGGGGCACTTATAGTGCCTCTTCTGCATGAATGCATTGGTGGTAAACAAAATTGACCTCACTCCAAAGCTACTCATTCTAGGTAATACTTAGCAGAATGTAATGGTGTAACACAGTGGAAAGCACTGCAATGACAACAGAGTAACGAGTAACAAAGTCCTAGGCTGCAGCAAGCTAGAACAAGCTCAAACACAGCAGCTATAGACTGAGAAAGAAAAAAAAAAAATCTACTCACCTTTGGAAGGGCTCAAGTACACCTCCATTGCCAACCCTTAAATGAGGTCTGGGAAGGGGTGGATCCTGGCTCCAGCCATTTGGGTCACTCAGGTCCACCTGAGCTCCCCTGGGTTGGCCCTGCCAACCCCTGGTGGGGTGCTCCATCACTGTGACGCAGCATTTCTGCTACACAGGGTCACTAGCATCCTTTACCATTAGCCATATTCTTAGTTGAAAGTTGCCATTAATCTCCAAAGTTATTGTGGACAATATGAGATTAAAAAAAAACCCTTGTTTCTGTGAGAAGAAACTAGGAGTAGAAAATAACAAGTTACTGAAAACAGCTCCTTCTGTTTCATTTATAGATTCCTCATTTCTGCTCTTATAACACTACATCTAGGATGTGTTTACGCTTTATTCCAATACATCAAAGGCCTATATTTTTTCTACCAATCTCCTCAGAAACCTCCAGAAAACTATGACCTGGGGCATTACAAATCTATCGTATTCAGGAGATGCTATTTTATCAGCTCTCTTGTGTTCTGTACCTGCAGAAAATTCATTCCGCTTCCCATCCTGGACTTTAATCTTTCTCTATTTCTCTGCCCATTGAGCATTTCAGAAGTATTTCTCAGTAACTCATTAAAAAAACACACAAAAAGCTGCCGAGAGCTTATGCATTTTGAGGTCATAGATTCTCTGGCTGCTCTGATGAAATGATTTTAGAGGAGTTAAGTTATTGAATATGTTCCTAGCAGCTAAGATGCTATCAAAATATCAGCAAAGTGAAATTAATCCCAAATTTTGGAATACATGCATATAAGATAATGTTCTCACTCTATCCAAAGGGACATATCTCTGATGAGTAGGTTATGTTTTTCTATACATATACATTTCTTATCCTATTAAAAGAAATGGAAGCCTACCTCTAGTGGGTTTAGTTAATTAGTATTTAACTCAAGAAATTCCCCTGCTATTTGCCATCAAAGCATTGCAGAAATGTTTTTCAGATCTTGTTAGATGATGTAAAATTGTCTGACAACTAGAACTACTTTTGAACAGATTAATCCAAATACACGTATCCAAGCAGAAAAAAAGCCGAACTAGATATCCTAGATTTTCAAAGTTAACTTTAATTTCACATAGTTTACTGAAGAAAAAGGAGAACCTCAGGTATTGCATCGAGCCTTTTCACAAATACTGATTTTTAAATACCAGAATACTGTGTATTTCTTTTTCCTGCTCTGCTCTGTGCTAATGGTATGATTTTTAGCCTGATAGTGCCTGTTAAAATGAAATTATACAGTCTTAGAATTATCTCCTCTAACTGAAGGAGACAAGGCAAAACATATCAGAGCCAACGGGAATGCATGCAGTTTAGGGATTTTGTTGTTTTACAGATCATAATATTCTCATAATACAAGAGAGATTATGGAAATATGGCATAGTCTTATTTTGTCTGACATGGTAAAGAAAGAAAGATTTAAAGGATTAGTCTTGATGACTTAGCTGTTCCTTTGCAATGTATTGTGATATAATAAGAAATAATGCAGTGCACATCCTGAACATAAAAGAGAGCCTCTGGTCAGAATCTCGTTAATGCCAGAAATGATTTAAAGCTAGCTAGCAGTCCCAGTTTTCTGTCCCAGAAATGACAACACAAGATGTGACGCCTCTTATTCTAATACTACATAAGAGCATATCATGCATATGATTAAGATATCATTCAAGAAAACTAACTCCTTTGTATTCACTTTTCTTCATTGTTAGAATCCTGAGGACAGTACCAGAAAGCAGGATTAGGTTTTAGGTGGAAGCTTCTACTTTGACAAGAAATGAAACTACCTTCTTTCTTATCCAAGTTCTTTTCTTTTTGAGAGAGATAGGCTAAAGACGCAAAGTGGTAGAACTGTTTTTCACTCAAGTCAGCTAAGTGCCCAATTTACACATTCATTAGACATAAAGCTTCACTCACTGTGCTAACAAATCATCATAATGAAGTCTTTACACACCCACACACATTTATACACATGCTGTTGCTCAGCTTGCACCTGCAATGTTGGTGAATAGAAGTGTAATTGCATATTTACGTTGTTGGAAGAACAGCTAGCTACTAGGCAAGGTTTATATAGCTACCATAAGTAAAGCTTGTTTTTTTTCTCTACATTGCTATCGTTGACAACTTTTTGGAAGCTGCTTCACAGCATAAATCAAACTGTGCTGTTACACAACTCTGGAAGACCTTTCCAAGGAGCCTGTAGCAGCTCCATTAGGGTTGGCATTTAGTCATGAATGCACTGGACAGCTGGTCCTGGGCTTCTATCTCTTGTGGAGTCAGAGATCCGGGAACTAACAGCTCCTGATAAGCTGAGAGCAAAGGGAAGTGCTAGAGAGCAGAAGTTTAAACACAGCTTTCCTTAGGGCCAAAGGAAGTTGTTTAGAAGGGGTCAAAAAGTACTGCTAAAAGATTTTCCTGAAAATAATAGCATATGCTAAAATCTTCAAAATGTGTCATGTTTGTGTTGCTAATAGCAATACTGCATTTTCTGCTTAGAGCTTTTTGGTCAGATATTACACTAACAGGATACCACAAATCAGTAACCCCATTCTCAGAGGGGCTACATCAGGGACTGACATCATAGCACAGGTGGTCCAAACTTTAAAATTGTGACTTTTATTGTGAATTTTTTAATTAGACCTTCTTAAAATCAACATCTTTTCCCCTCATTTTGCATGTAACATACACCTGTGCAAAAAATCCACTTCATTGATAACTTGGATGCTTTGTATCATCCTGAAATAGCACTGAGATCCCTATACAGGCATTCTACCCATGCAGCAAACCTGATGACTGACCCAGTGCTCCTGCTCTCATCTTGTCATCTGGATAGCTTTCAGGAGGTACGATTTCAAAGCAACAGCTTCAAAATAGTGTGTGTGGAGTGGTTTTAAGTAGCTGCTTCATTTCATTATTCTGCTCAGAACTCACTCTGCTTTCTGAGATATGAAGAAGACTTCATCTATTCCACTGCCATCTAAGTATATTTGAGGTGGCAAGTGTGTTATTTAGGATTATTTCTCATGACAGATGGGTTATTTACAGCAATTGTTTCCCAAAGATATACATATAATCACTTTCATAAAGTGGCAGCAGCTCTGGAATCACAAATATTGCAGTGTATTTGTTTAGCCTTATTATTGTGCAAATCAGCAAGTTCAAAGTGGCGTTTGTATGCATATATGTGTGTGTATATATATATATATATAAAAAAAAAGTATATAACAAAGCAGCCAACGTTTGAAGTGACACAAATATCCCATCCTGATGATTTGACTAAGCCTCACGGGATGGCCAATTTCACTGCTATTGCATATGGAGTTCTTATTCTGTAAACAGCAGAATTTCAATCCTTTTGGGAATACTGAAGTTACTTCAACAGTTTGCAGTTTGTTAGTCCATTATATACATTTTGTTTACTAAACAACAAGAGATTTGATGAAATGATCAGGGGACAGAAGTAGAATTTTTCAGCTATTCATAATTTTGTGGCTGATTTAACCATTCACCCAGAATTGTAATGCAGAACAAGTAATTGCACATGTTAATGGCAATTACAATAACTAACAGGCATACTCGAGTGTTTTGCATATGCACTCATGGGATTTCTGTGCATACAAATGATTTGTATATTTCGGCATTTGATTTCACACATTTTCTTCTCTATACGTATAAGATCCCCCTTCATACATAGTTGCCATGCCTGTATCATTCTTTTGCAATATTTTATACTGAATTTTGAAAACCTTTAAGCACACAGTCACATAGCTCCAACCAAGTTATTGTATTTGTAACTGACTATTTGACTGCTTGAACAGACTGGGGGAATAAGGCTTTTATTTAATCAAAGACTGATTCTTAATGTATTTGATTAGTGTGGGGCTGTCATATTTACTAGAAATATAGAAAATTTAGAAAGTGAATGTTGAAAAATCCCACTATCTGTCGTTGTGGTCCTCCTTGAGAAACTACCTGTGGAAGATCCTACTTCCTAAGCAGTCAATAGCATAGAGAGGTCAAAATTTGGCCAGATTGTTTTTTCTCCCTCAAGGTTTTTTGTTTGTTTGTTTGTTTGTTTTAATTACCCCAATTTTCCTTTGTTACTTTTATTTTGCTGTTGTTGTTTTTAAGCCTAGGTAAGTCCAGCTACTGGACTATTACATTTACCTGACACTATTAACTATTACTATTTCCCGACATCCCTGTTCTTTACGTTCTGCTTTCAGTTTCCCAGCAGTCACTTCATTTACCCTTTGCCACAATGGCTTTAAGCATGTCCTACTCTCTGGATCTGAATGGCTAAAATGTTATCCTACAATGTTTCAAACAGGGAGTGTTTCCCTGGAGCTGCATATAAGGGTGTGATTACCTTCATAGAACAGAACAACAAATTCTTCTACGCCCATTTTCAAAGTGCTACATTTTAGTTTGAGTGGCACTCAGCTTATCTGAAAGAACCACAAACTCAGGAGCAGTCTCCAGGGATATCTACTTTCAGTTTTGGTTTCTTCACATTTAAGACGTGTCAGTTCCTTTCCAGAATAAATCAGGTAGTGTCTTCCAAGAGGTCTAAGTTCATAGAACCAATGGGTAATCCAGAAAGTTTTAGTTGTATCATTTGTATGGTCTGGCAGTTTTATAATGCAGCTAGACTTTCTTCAGGGAGTAGAATGACTCACTGCAGAAGAGACTGAGCTAATGACAGTTGAAGAGTTCTAATGATGCCTTTTGTGTACAAACAAAGAAAAAATCCATTTTATTCTGTTCTCGTTTTATTAATCAGACATTCATTACCCAATGCACTATCAATTAAGCCTCTTTGCAGAAATTCCCAGTATGCTCCCATTCCTTTTACTGATAATAAATATACCAGTCTTGGATTAAATGTCTGAATAGTTAGAGCAGGCTTAGAGGATAGAAAACGGTCAACTTCTTTACGATATGACCCAAGACACTGATGACATAATTACAGCAAGCTCCAGTGGACAGACAGTTACACATAGAGTGCATTCCCGAATGGCCCAGTCCAAACTTGTACTGGTTATGGGCCAACCTGAAATTCAAATCCAGGAGTATCTCAATATACATACATATCAGAATGTTGGACTGTGCTGAAGGGAAGCTTATCATAAACCATGTTTATTCAGATCACAATTTCTTATTTGAGAGTGTTTTTAAGAAGACAAAATATTGAAATTCCCACAAACAAGGTACCGAATTGTTATGTTAATCTAGAAGCACATTCAAATGGTTATATCTATTCTTATTTTGGCTAATTTCTCCTCAAAGTTACGGTGGTCTTTCTCATTTAATAGAATTAAGCAACATCTGTGCAAAGAAGAGTTTGAATAACCAAGCATATGTTTTGTGCATGTGCAAATAATGAAGAGTTGCCCTCAAAGAGGGAGCTGACATAAGGAACTGGGCTAGAACTGAGCCACTCATTTGTCTTTGGCTGTCGAACTAATATAAATTTTGAACACTTCGCAGAAATAATCTTGCACGTTGATGATAGTGTCAGGAAAACTGTAATTCTATCAAGGAGAACATGCAGATAGTATGTAAGAAGATACAAATGTATTACTCATCAGAAATTATTTGCTCAGCTCTGTTGGCTGGCTCAATCTAGTTAAAAATGAGAATTAGAGAGAAAGATCTCCTTTTTATATTCACAGTTTGAATTTCATGCGTGGCATGAAACAGCGCTGAAGCTATTAGATCGTTTTTAGCTCTACCTATTATATGAGCTGTTTCAAAGGGGAGAAAAAAATACTCAAATATATGTAAAGATAAAAGCAATACACGAAACACAGCATTTTTGAATGTATGCCAGCATCTGCATCAATGATATTCATGAGCCAACTTCATTGTAAAACAATCATACTGAGCCTGAATTCACAGCCTGAACGATTACAGTAAAAACTGCTGGAGTTAATGTGGGCACTTATTTAATCTCCATTGTAGTACTGAAAGATGGCAGTCATACAGCCCTGCCATGGTGCTTCATTTTGGCCTTAGTTTTTACCACTCACAACAGTAATGGATAGCTTTAAACTCAAATGGGAAAAAGTTGTAAGAAAAAGCCTCTTTGTTATGTGCAGTATTACTGGTACCAAACATACTTGGCCAACTGTGATTACTAGTGGGCTAGGTTTTCAGCTAGAGGAAAGGGCTCTCTTCTGAGGAAACAAGACAGTTAACTCAAGCTGAGGAACTGGCATATTCTCTTTTCTTATCTTTCACTCTCTCCCACATACACCCCCATTATCTTTAAAATCTTTTAAAACTGCTTGTACTGGGCAGGGGAGGAGAAGAGAAGCAAGGTAGTTTCTTCTGAGTAATTGTCTTTTACACTGTTTGAAGCGAGAAGATAGGACTGTGCAACGTTATAGGAAAACAAACTCAATTTGCTGTTGAAGATCCATCCTTGGTCATACAAATTTGTACATGAAACAAAACTTAATGGGGTGCATGAAAACGACTAGCCTGTTGCTTTTATAGAAGGTTCTTGATTCTTACATCATAGCCCTGAGTATCCTGCCCACACCTGAGTTTGCATGAATTGCATTCTTGCTGCAGTTTTTGTGGAGGTTTGGGATAATAGGAAGTCCTCCTGCATCTAATAATTGTTAGTACAAGTTCCTGAGTAGTGGGCAATATCCAAATGAAATGACAAAGCTATCTAGTTGCTTATTTTCTTCCCATAGAGGCAAATGCTTCCCTAATAAAGGGGTAAAGGGAAGTATTTCAACCAGTTATGTGCCTTTTTCTGTTATATTTATGTTTCTGTTTATTTTAAAGGGATTTGGGGTTGTCAACTGCTTCACAAGCTCTGGTGTATAAGAGGAATGTTGAATTCAGATTTTGGAAACCACCCCAGCACAGGGCCCTCTGAAACTCAACAGGAGATGGTCTAAGAAATAACCACTGTGTGTTAGTATTCTCCTGTAAGAACTGCTTGTGATCCAATCTATTGATTTTATATTATGCTTTCATAGACTGTGAGTATACAGGTTGTACATATTTTAGATATGCTGACTAGTATTTTTAGCAAAAAGTATTTTTGCTTCAAGAAGCTCAAATGACATTTTGATTGGTCTTCTTATCTTTTACAAGCTCTGGATTGATTTAGTGCACTAATGATGTCCTCTTGAAATATTTCCTTTATCTAAGTTGCACATCTGTGAAACAATAGATTGAAATGTACAGGGACTCTAATGAAAACAAAATTAATCTATATTTGAGATGTCATCAACGGGGATTATTCCTGCTATGCAAGTGATAATGTAAAAATAGTTTCACTATGCTCTGCATTGCATGATTTTGGGCATAAAGATCTTCAATCTGTAGATGTAGCAGCAAGGTACTAGAACAGATTTATTGGTTAAAAACTACTGCTCACTCTATTTTTCTAATATAAGAACATCTGTGTTTTCATGAACAGAAGTCATGTGTTGCTGAAGGCAAAGCTGAAAGGGTTTTTTTAGTTCCCATTGATGAAAAGTTAAACTTCCATCTATTCCTTGTGTGTACTCCTGGCCATTCTAATGATTCTCTCTAGTAAGTCTGAAGGCTAGAAGATCAGTTGTCATGGGAACTGGCAACAGATGACTCAAGAAAACAAAATTAAATGTTGGCTTGATGTCAACAGCTAATCTAGTGCCCTGCCAACTGAAATCACAGTTAACATGAGCCATGCCTAACAAGCAGTGATTTGAACAGAGTTGCAGCCAAAGATAGAGCTTCTCACCCTTTGAACAGAAGAATATTTAAAAAATTGAAACTAATGAGGGGACACAACTAGTCTGGGAACAGTGAAAGTTAAAAAAAAAAAATGTTAAAATTGTTGTGTCAGAGCCTTTAGCAGCTATAAATCGGAGTATCTTTGACAACAAAATCATGATATCAAATTAATTACCATTTCAAGATATGTGTTAGCAGTTTCAGAATCTGTAAGATTGATTTGCACTGGGACACAGTCCAAAAATAGTTTCATATTGTGGTTTTAGCACATTATCTAGAAAGTCCCATTATTATGCGGTAAGTTATTTTGCAAAGGAACATGCTTAAACATATCATTTTTAGGCCTTGAATTCAAATGAATACTGTTTTTTTCTAAATAATCATATCTAGCTACTTCTGTTTTTCAGCAGTAGACTTTCAGGCCTGAAGAACAACATTAAGGGCTGTAATTTCAACAATATGTAAGAAATGTCTTTTACAGTGATGGAGAATAAAATTTCAGTTAAGAACAATCCTTGAATACCTTGATCCTCTTAGTAACTATTAAATTAACCCATATGGAATCGTAATTAAAAATGAAAGTCTTAAGCTATCGTGTTTAGAGCCTGTTTACATAAATGTAAACTATGAAAATCCATAAGTTTCCCTTAGGAAAATAAACTGGATTAATTAAACTTTATTAAAGTCTATGTGGACACTCATGTCCAGAATTAAACTGAGCTCAGTTTAATTTAGCTTTGTTCTTTTCGGAAGTGAATGAACATAAATTGAATTAAGGCTGCTTTAATTCTGAGAATATTCATGCAAATTTAGTGTTGCTTAATTAAGCTACTTCAAGCATGCAACATTAGATAACTTGGATTAGTTTTTGTAAGCACTGTCATGTACACAAACCATTAGATGCATTTAAAGGACAACTTTTAGGCTGAAATGTCTTTGTATGCAGTACTATATCAAACCAATTATTTAAGTAAATGTACAGTGATTGACTTCTTCTTTTGAGATTTCCCAAATATATCATTGCTGTGTTCTCTCTAGTGATACTTCATATTCCAGACTTCCTGCTTTTGGAACATTGTTTAACTTTACCACAATATACCAAATACATCTCCAGGTTTCAAGCCCACACTCAAATGAAATGTAAGTCACCTAACCCTAAACAAAAACGAATAAGTAAATAAATAAAACCCTGTGTTTGTGAAAGACTACATACATCTGTTTAAGGGGGTGAAAATGTGTACCTGTCTCTGTCTGCATATACAGAATATGTGTACATATACATAATATAGGGATTATATACACAGTCTATTCTCTACGACATCTTTCTGTGGAAGCTGAAGTTGGGGAGTAGACAAGAAGAGCAAAGAGAAATAGACGTTTGTTGAAACAATGCAGTGCTGGGGTTAGTATGTGCATCTGAGACGTTGCAGACGCACTGTGGACTGCTTCTGAAAAAGTAATTTGTGGCGGCCCTATCATGAAGCAAAGAGGGAGTTGTGCTAGAATATCATGTCTTCTGAGATTGTGCAATTTATGATCTTTATTCAAGACTGTGCCTGAAGGCACAATTTAGCCCATGTTTTGTACTAGGCAATTCAAAGAAACATAGATGCAAGTGCAGTGCACAGTTCTGGCTTTTCTTCCATCACATTTGAATTATGCATTACTAAGAGCAAAGAATGTTACAAACACTATCTCACATTTAACTGTTTGCATTATACTCCACATAGAATCTTCTGTAAAGAATGTAGTTGATATATACAGTTTTATGTGTTCTTTTAAAAATCTTTTCTATCTACCTTTTCTTTCTACCTTCTTTTTTTTTTTGTTTTGTTTTGTTTTAATATCCATATAGTGTTTTACTTAGTTAATATTGGTCTGCATTTTTTTAGTGAGATTCTGACTTTTTAATGAATTTAGGTCATACTCTTCTATAGGTGGTGTATAGTCTGAGCTGACCTTGGTGCTGAATAATGGAGTGGTATTGGTATCTCTGGTATGCTCTAAAAAATCACTGGTACTCCAGTACTAATTGATAGAGGTAGATGCATGCTTATAAGGATAGATATAATATCAGTATATCTCAGTCTTACTACGACTAATGTAGTGCCTGTCTCAAATTCTTACAGCTATTTTTGTAGGAAGCTGATGAAGAGAAACACAAGACAATAGTACACGAATCATTATTGAACAAGAATTGCTGAATTCTTGCTCAATAATAACACTGTGTATGTACCTCCATAAAAACAGTAGCCAGTTTTAGTCATCAGAGTAATGAAAATATGCTTTCTATGTTATGGGTCATGCAACATACATTATGGTAATAATCAGCTGTTTAATGATTTATTCTGTGTATGAAGGACAGAAGTCCACGTTTTCAGAACTGACTGCAAACAAAACACATACTTTCACATAGAGTGCAAACTGCCATCTTGTTGATTATTCTATTGAAAATCAATAGAATTTTGATCATAGTGAAACATAGATTGTGAAGTAATACTTATACAATGTGAAAAGAAATAGGGAAAAACAGCAGACCTGTGGAAAATATTTTTACTACTATATATTCACTGTTGGGTAAATGAGGACTCTGGAGTCTTGACTGCTGGGAATAGGGAGCACCTATCTCTTCCTGTCTTCTCAACATGAGGTACCTAATGTTCTCCTCCCTCTTACACTCATGGGGTAAAAAAAAGAGTAGCTATGTTCAACCATATATTCAAGATATAAATATATACAGAAAGCATATGTAGTTTCTCAGCCTTACACCATTTCCCTCTTTTCCCTTTGCAGTCATTTCTGGGCTTGGACAAGGTTTTACACAATCCAGTTGCATAACAACCTTTCAGCGAACCATTAAATTGCTTATACATGCAACAAATTTTTATGACGTGTGATTAAAAAAAACAACAAAACAAAAGGCCTTCTTAAGAAAACAAAATGATTTTATTGGCACATTTTAAAAGTCAAAATATCCTGATCAAGAGACATGGGGATAGTGGTATATAAATTTTGTGTCTTTTGAAAATACTGCTTAGGACATTTTAAAAAGGCTTCCAGGAATATACTGGCATATCTGGTCTATTTTTTACTAACTGCAATGTTATTTTCAAATTGGGCAAGGTAACAAATGTCAATTGAAGGAATAAGAAAGTACCCAGAGCACGTCAAGTGTACTGAAATGAAAAAAAAGCTTTAAAATCAGATTTTCTGATTTAAAGAGGAATTGTTTTAAATCATTGATTGCAAAGAAGGAGGACAAAAGGAATTCCCATATCAAATTTGAATACAAACACCATTTTATAAGTATTTCAGAAATACTGAATAAATAATGGTTCTAATTTCATTAAAACCTGCTTAACAGGGATTCCTCAAATGCAGTTTTTTTCTTCAGTGTGTTCCAAAGTGTCTACAGATTCTGTCTGAAGAGTTCTAAAATTAGCACTTAGTGTTCTGATATACAGTGAAGGTTTCACTCTTTTTTTCTTTTCCTAAAAAGCAGGAATCAGAAGCAAACCCTAGATTTTCAAGAGGTAACCTAGCAAATCTGTCCCCACCTACTCCTTCCTCAGGGGGGAAACAATATCTTAAGTGGAGTTTTGTATGCCAAGTTTGTGCTACATCCTTCTGCAGTCATTACCTGGTAAATTTGACAATTTGATGTCTTTGTAATTGAAAGACTTTCAAACAAAGGGTGAAGTAAATCTGTAGAAGATGGAGTGTTGCCTAACATCAATGAAAGGGCTCACTATTTGGTGCCAGCAAAGAACACCTTGTATTCTAACTGTAATCTAGAACATCTACAATCTGATTGTAAATAAATCAGTCTTCAGTCTTCTTGAGCATACTGCTGGCTCATGGTCAACCTGTTGTACACAAGAACACCTAGGTCATTGTCAGATTCTTAAAGAGTTGTTTTAAAAAGGCACAAATTCACTTTAGAGATTATTTACTCATGCAGCGTAAATTGCTAAAGGTGCTTCACATATGGAAGTGGAAAAATGAGTCTCATGCAAAACAGCAAAGTTAAAGCCCGAGTCTTACTAAAGAGGAGAAGTTCTAAATCTGAAGTTAAGCCATTCTAAGCTTTTCAGTAATTTTGCCCATTAAAAAGCCTATAAGACACCAACTTTTTTCAGCATGTTGATTCACTCGTTAGCACTGTCCTGCACCAAAAATTTCAACTCACACTGATCTCTGCAGTTTGCCTCAGAAGCCCTCCGGTACCACACGTGTGACCATAACACAACTCCTCCACTGGTTAACAACCAGTTCTTGTGACCAGAAGAGTAATGACTCATATACACTTCTAGAACGGAGATGGTCTTAGTTTTAGTTTTTAGCAAAAGATTTAAGAAGCTTTTGCTAGATTTTCAAACTTGTGTGCTTTAATTTCAGGTACTTGGATGCATAGCAAATGTGGATTTAAACCTCAAAGAAGCAAAGAATGTTTGCACATAAGGCATCTCACTGACATCTGAATCCTATTAGCTTTGCTAAGACTATGTACTTACATTTAAACATATGTTTAGGAACTTTGCTGGGTCAGATACTTTAATTTATCTTAATATTTGTTAGTTAAATTTGAAAATATAGGTCTTTGGTTGTCAGAGGTTTTCCCACACCTTCAACAAATGAAAAGGTTGAAACTGTACACAAAATGGTAAAAGAAGTCTTTAAAAAAAAAAAAAAATTAAAATACAAGGCTGTTTCTCTTCTTCTACCTTAAGTTTTCTCTACCCAGCTATTCAGTATTTTGATTGCAGCCTTATTTATCCACCCAATTTTATATTCAGGAATCACACAGGGAAAGGCTAGTCTTGCCAGCAACAAGGTGAAAAGACTTGGAAGACAACTCAACATCCTTCTTTCCCTTATGATGCAGCACAGAAAAATGGTTAGACTAGCAGCACATGCCTGAGAGATTATAACAGGGAGTAGCTACTGAATAACAATTAGATTAATGGCTAGATACTGATTGATAGTCAGAATAATGCTCACTAGCATACTTTTACTAAATATGGAAAAAAAAATGGGATTTTCTTTTCATCTTGTCATTACATTTCCTTTTCTAAGATATTTAATCTTACATTACAGATTTAGCTACATAGAAATAATCAGGAAACACAGACTTATCTACAAGTAAACATCTCCTATTTCTATGCAGGATAGAGAGAATCAGATACCTCTGAAATGCAAAAATTATGCTAAGAAAATTTAAAGAAATCCTTATACAGAACATGTATGCATATTTATTGTATATACATATACAAAAATATTGACTTATGATTTGATAGTAATCAAAAGATTTGGAGTGACGTAAACAACAATAAACTTTTTCCTTAAAATATCTCTTAGACAGTAAGGGGCTGTCCATTGACGTCTCTGTTTTACGTGTATTCACTTAATTAAAATAAATCAATCTTACATTATCCACACAATTAGTGCACTTTTACCAAAACATGTAATTTATGTGAATTGCAATGGACTATTCATTTACTGACTGCTTAAACTATTATGGAAATTAAATGTAGCAGTTGTAGGAGATGTATAGGAAGATTCCATAAGAGGTAAACAAAAGTCAACTTATATTTCACGGACAAAAAGGACTGTTTCATTTGAAATTTCTGAGACATTTTTGAAAATTAGTTTTGATTTTCTCAAAGGATTTAGGAAATTTACTAGCTGTCTTAAGAGCAATAGGAATACTCAGTGCTTATAGGTGGGCTTGTTTGCCTGAACACTGGAATTACTTGACATAAAATCTACTGAAGTAGTTATGGTTCATTTATTTTAGAAGTACTTTCCTTTAGAGCTGAAAAATGATAATTTTGGAACATGGGTTTAATGTCCATCAACCCCTTGATACATAATATAGTAGTGCCTGTTGGTAGGGACAAGATACTTCTGAAAAGTCAACACAGAGCTGAAGCAGCTGCAGAATGAGATTTCAACAGAGAACTATTGAATACTGACTAATTTGAAAGTGTGCAAGAGTTTGTATACCTGTGTTTTTGGTCAGACACATTGCAAGCACAGGCCACCTAAAACAAGAACTGTTGTTCACTTTGGTATTATTTTCTGTGTCATTGGCATAGAATACTTGAACATAACAGTCACTGTGGTTTTACGTCTGCCTTTGCTTTCATGTATGAAAGCCACTGTTTTTAAATTTAGATGGTAATAATATGTTCCCAGTGACAAAGTAACGTACAAAACTGTTCTGAGATACAGCTCGCTTGAAGCTGAGAGCAATGCAGCTGTTCACTGAGGGTCGTCTCTTCTTGCTTCTTTTAAATCTACAGCATCTGTCTTTCCAAACATTTCAGTGTTAAGTCTCCCTAATGAAAGCATTTAGGACTGCAGGAGGAGAAGACTGTTTTCCTGTGTTCTGGAAAGTGCTTAAGACTGGGTGGGGGATAATAGGAAATTTAAATATTCTAGAAAAAATAATATGGGTAAAGCCCAGAGCAGGCTTTTGGTACTGTAATTTGAGTTGGAATCTTTTCAAAAACTGCTGAAGCAGTTTGCTGACATTGCTGTATGACAAAATTGCTTTGGGAGGAAAGAATCACAGGTTTGGTGTGGGAGCTGACTGAGGCCATAACACTCCAGCATGTTTGATTCTGGTGCTAACCTGAGTCTAGAGGTCTCCTCCAACATTTCCAGTGAAAACCCTCTGCTAGCCAACAGTGACTTCCAGCTTCTTCTACAGTAGAGAAAAATGAAATACTTCTGCAACAAAGACAAGTTGGTTTGCAGATTTTAATCTGGTTCTTCATTTAGAAAACTGAGCCCATTTCTAGCATTACGTGGGTTTTCACAGTTGCATACAGCATACTATTAATGATCCAGGCGCCTGTCAGTGAAGGCATGATTTTCATGGTTAAAATAGGAAATGTATTCATCTGTTTTACATAATATAAACAGACCTGGATAGAGCCCCGAAAGTCCATCCTTGTATTTCTATGCATCACGAAAAGAAGAAGTGAAGGAGTTTCAAGGCATAACAGAGGGTGAAAGGAAATAACTGGTTTCTCTCTTGGACTGAGCTGCTGCATTCTGTGTGCTCCGAGCAAGCAGCAGCCCTCAGAGGTAAGTAGCAAAAAATAGAAGAAGTGAATAGAAAACTGGATGAATACTTGCTTTCTGCTACTGATGTCTTATTTTATTAAACTGATCTATCATATTTACTTGGAATTTTAACTGAGGTGGGTTAATATTATCTGCTCTAGAGCTTCGGGCACTTTTTTAGTATTTCTGAGATTATAGATTGAGGACATGCAGCTATTCTTTAATATGAATAAATTAGGATTCCTATGAAATTTTCTTGTGATACATTGTCAAGAATACATTATGTCTCTGATCACTACGAATATAGTAATTCCATTGGTTTTAGCTGAGAGAGTGAAATTGTTCTTACATACTTTCTTCTCTGAAAAATAATCATACATTTCATAATCATGAATGTATTCCCCCCAAGCTAGGAAACATTAATGCTGCTGGCAGATTAATTGCATAACTGTGTATTACATGATGGTGGGGTGCAGAGGGATGGATGGGGAATCTTACTGCAAGCGTCACAATGCTTTTTAGTTTAGATGTGTGGGATAACTGGTCACTTCTCTCCTGGCACTGATGGGAAAAAGAGTTTCTCTGAAAAATTCATCAGCTTAAGAAATTTCACTTCTGTGAAACATTTCAATCTGGTCGGGTTATCTAACGGTTGTCCAGCATATCTATGATTGCATTTTGCTCGATATTTTGAAGATGCAGAATGTTTTCACCCTGCATACCACCAAGACATTGATGTGTCTTCATTTCCAATTCAATCTCAGTTGGAAATGAGTATATATCACAATCAAAAATTCGGTTGAAAAAATGTATTTTGTAAAACATGAGCTTCAGTAGTGTATGAAACAACAACACAGTGAAGCATTCAGGAGATCTTTTTTTTTGTATAGATTTGGATGTTTATTACGTCTGAAATAAAGTAGTGAAAATAAATTCACATACTTTAGGAAAAGAAAAAAGAAAAATGAAAAAGTCAATTCCCTTCCTTTCTCACTCTTCCTACACATTATTCATCTGGTATGTGAAAATCTGTTTATGGCTTCCACACGAAAGCAAAGCATAAAGAAAGCCAAAGATATTTTTGTTAAATAATGACTATTCTTTGGATTCTTTTAAAGGATAAAAACAAAATGCTGCCCAGATACTGAGAAAGCATCACAGACATAGTTTCAGATAATTACATATTATAGACCAGAAATCCACTGTATTAAAGACACATTATTAAGATTTTAAAGGCAAGCACTAAAAGTTCTAGGACTTGCCAGAATTATGGTTGCCTGTGCAACCATCATTTGCTTCCTTGTGCATATGCATTAAGAAACAGCCTTTAATTGCGTGATCACACACGTTTTTCTCCAGTAATCCATGAATGCAGAAGTCTTAATATATTCAGAAGCTTTTTTTGTAGTGCTTATCACTATGGTACCTGCTCCAAAATAGCCCTGAGTAGTTTGGGGCTGGTGTGTCCACCTCACATAGCTGAGGAGTGTGCAGGGTATCAGAGAGAGATTGAAAAGCTACTGGTTTGGTCTGCCTCACTTGAGATGCATTTATTACAATTTTTTTCAGAACATTAGATTAGGCAATGTTTTGTCTAGAGACTTGTCTACTAAATTCTGTTGTAGGTTCTTACCTACCTGAGCTTTTGGACATCAACTTTAGTTTCAGAAGGAGTACTCTATTTAAATTGCTTAGTCCTACATCCCAGGTGCAGTCTGGCAGGAAGAGGGGAGAGAACCCATATCCCCAAGGCTGTATTTAACATCCTTAATGGTGAGCTCCATCTGCCTTTTCTCACATTTCATTTAACCATTCACAACTCCAGCAGCAAAGCCATATACAACTCACAGTGAATGACTGTAGACTATCATGTAAGAAACCACATTATGATTAAGTAGGCAGCATCACAGATGTATGATTTCTGGTAAAGAACTTCAGAATAAAAATTAAAACAGCCCCAGAACTGCCACATAACATCAGATGAACATCATTGTTCATCAGTAGTACTTCAGCCAGTATTTCTACAGCAGAGAATAACAGGGTAACTGAACGGAGCCAGCAGATGGGAGTGAAGATGAAACCTTTATCAACACCCATCAGCTATTTTGCAATGGAGAGACAGTGATCCAAAATCCCAGATTCCATCTGAGGCTCTGGAAGAGAGTCTTCTCTGAGTTTAAACTTTATTCTTTCCTACATTAAATCTCTCCAACTGACTTTTGTGTCTTGAAATTTTGGCTCCAGGTCTTTCTCATTCCCATTTCTAATCCTACACTTCACCCATCCCAAGCACATTCCTTCTCTTAAATCTTCAGTCTGGGGCAGAGTTTTATGACATGCTTTGAAGGCAAATCTAGTTGCTCTGCCTTTAGCCATCTGTTCCCATTCCCACACTAGAGTTCATCATCCTGCACTCAGATCCTTGTCCTTCATTTTTGCCCACTGAATGCTTTCTAAGGCAATGTTGTGAAGAGTAGCACTGAAATAACACAGGTTAAGAATAGTCCCTAAAAAAGAAGTGAAATTACACACATTTAAATGTATACTTAATGTTTAAGTAAGGAGATTTTCAGTGGTTCTTGGGGTTAACATCTTATTTGAGTTTGCCCAGATACAATATTTTAATCTCATGTTTTGTGGTTTTGACCTGAACACTTAAAAGGATGCTGTAGAAAGAGGGCGGCGCAAAGCTGTTTGGAGGAGGAAATCTACTAGCCGGAGCAAATAAAAATGTCTTCCTTAATGAATAGAAATCATCAGAAATCTGATTAAACACATAAGGTATGAAAATCCCAAAGGCCCTCATAGTGAACTAAATTAGATTGCTGTTTGATTTGTAGCAGTCGGTTTGCCTTGTTGCTTCAGTTTGCTTTTTCTGTTTCTTATCTCTGAAAGCAATGTCTGTGAGAGGTAACTTTGCAATGGAATTACTGCATATATTAGAAAATATTATTATTTTCTGTCCGTTTTTGCACTTTTCACTGAGGCAGCTGGTGAGGAAGTGAATAGTGCAAATGCTGTAGCTGAATTAGGTGAAGGACTGGTCTGATACAGTCAACGGTTCCTAGTGTAAGCTAGGAAAATTTGCTCATTGTTTCCGACAACTGAAAACTACAACATGCGATTTTGAAAATTATGGAACTTTCCATGACACCAGAAATCCTCCTACTATTTCAAATGCTTATGAAAACACTTTCATTTGATGTATATTTTTTAACTTCTTGAGGAGATAAGCCAAGATCAGTTCCGAACCTATTGCTGAAGAGGCAGATCTTCAGTTGGTATAAACCAGTAATAGGACGACTGATTCCATAAGAGCTGTAACAATTGTATCATTTGTTATGAATTGGCCCTGGGAAAGTTATTTTTGAAAACACAGTTTTCTGTGGTAGGAAAACCAGTTTTGTGGTTGCCGGAAAACCAGAATAAGGAAAGGATCATAAGGAAAAATCATAAATTTTATTTTTCAATTATGATTATTTTCTTTTTCCCCACAACTTATATCTTGGAGTTCTCAAAAGGCTCCAAAAAAGCTGCCTTCAACTTTTGCCACAATAAGTTTTGAATTCTGACAGGAAAGGTGCAAAAAAAATACTCTCTACTTGGCATCTCTGCAGTGCTCATGACTTGAGATAAGCCTGAGCCATATACAAACAGGGGCTGTTTCGCTGTCAGTAGGGATCAGACAATAATCATGTTATGACAGAGATCTAAAACAAGAATGAAGATGTTGGAGGTATATAGCAGCGCATGCAAATTTAATATCTTAAGATAAAAGCATATCAAATATACCCAAGTGGCTTATTGCAAGAGATGCTAACTAGAGAAAAGTATACTATGCACATGGTCATTTGAATCTAATGGCTCTTCATGGACTGAGTTAAGGAGGAGTTTCTCCTGTGTGGCTTGTTCTTGTTTACAGAGGTTGTTAATATTTGCATAACCATCTCAGGGAAAAAATACATCGAGTGAATAGAATGGGTTTAATTGTTACTGTGGAAATGTCAGTTTTGAGTTAAAAGAAACTCTTTAACATGCCAGGAGCTGATATTTTAAGGAAATGTATAATGCGTATCAATAATGAGTATCAATAGCAGAAGATTCCAGCTGTCCTCATGTAGCCCCACTCTGTGCATTTCAGGACAAGACATTGGGGTAGAATATTTTGGACAAAGTAAATGGCTGCTTCACCAAACAGCTCATCTTGGAACCAGCAATAGAAGACACCAGTCTGAATTTTTGTCTTGAGTGGTGCTCAGGATTCATTTCAAAAGAAATGGGGCAAAAACTGTAAATTGTTTCTAATGTGTGGACAATTATCTGAAAAAAAACAAACACCACAACCCCACATGAACATGTAAATACTATGAAACTCAGGGTTGAATTCTGAGTTGATAACACTGGATGTGTTTGAAGAATAAAGTCTTTACTGATAAGGATGTGCTAAAAAATTATGAGCCACCCTTTAGTAACATTTTCCCTGATGTATTCACCATGTTACTTCAGCCTTAGAAACGTTGGTTTTTTTTTGTTTTTTTTTTTCTTGTAAGTGCTTAGGAAATGTATTGCCACATGTCATTCCAAATAAGCAGTGTGTCTTTGAAATGACAGGTCAGAGACAATTAAGGAACAGGTAAGGGAAGTGTGAAGGAAGAATGAGGAGCCACCAGGTGGCCCAATCTGGGCAGGGCACTATGAGTTATCACTTGGGACTGTCACAGACAGTGACAGACCAGAATACACTGGTATGATGATTAACTTTGTCATTGCCATGGCTTATCAAAAGCCAAAAGGAGCAAAATGAAGCACTGTATACTGATACTTTAACAGTGTTCAAAAAAGAGAAAAAAAAATTAATTCTTTAGTAAAGCAACAACTGTAAAGGTTAGCAGACTGTAAGCCCAAGGGCAGGCTCTGCACTTCAGCTGTGAACAACACAGTGTTACCCTGTGGTAACTGAGAAAGGAGATCTGAGCACCTCCTGCCGCAGCAGCTCCTGGGAGCACCTCTTTGCTCTCACTTGCATTCTCTTGCTCAGCTCACAAGACCCAAGCAGAGGAATTCCTTCTCTGCTCTCTGTGGTAGAGGTGCACATGATGCTCCTGTGTCAAGGCTGTTCATAATGTACCCACTCTTATATTTCAGATTTACGGAGAAGCTGTGCCAACAGATGCCTCAGTCCAGCATATACTTACAGTTGTGAAACTAGCCCATGGGCACAATTATGACAATTATGCATGCAAGCTGGATAATGGAAAAAAAAAATCTAATTAAACATGAACTTGCTATTATGCAGTAAGTAGAACTATATGAGTTCATAAATAGTGTACGTAGATCTCCCTTGTTGGATGACACAGGATCGCTCCTGTAAAATTTTTGCAAACCTCTGCAATATTAGGCATCATCAGGCATCAGAGAAGATGACAAGAGGAGGAGACTGAGTATAGATAGTTTTGACAAAGGTACAAGAGTAGCCTGTATACCAGAAGGCTGAACTTAACCTTCACATACTGAACAACTGAAAATATGACCTCCCATCATTTACATACATTGTATCACAGCTGTGCTACTTTCAAAGACACTTCAATTTTAATAGATTTTAATAGATTATCTGACATTTAAAAATAGAAGAGTGAAGAGACTTGCTAATATATTTAGACTGGAAACCTTCATTTTGGTCATCTCTGCTGCTAGCTACCTCTTCTTGACTTTTGTGAAGTGGGGTTTTAATTTTTTTATGCTGATTTTCAATATCCTTGCCCCCTCTTGTTGCCATTACAGAGAAAAAAGCAATAATTTTTAAAGAAAGCCTTTTCTGTCTGTCTGTCTGTCTTTCTTTCTTTTTAATTTAGAACATGCAAAATTAAAAAGATACTGGAAAATGCAGCATAATTGAGGCTCACAGAACTCTGGAGACCTAGTTAAAGAATACCTGTTAATGGAATTAATTTTTCATGCTCCACATACACAAAGGAATACATTTCAGGGAAGAAATAGGCCTGCAATATAAAATCAGTCAATTCCAAAAATAATCTCATGAAATGGTAGAAACTTGACCTGATGAAAGTACCAATTTGTTGAAATATCCCATGGCTTGCTAGCTGTACAACAAATACTCAACTTCAGCTCTTGCTCTGTGATTGAAGGGCAAAATGCCATGTCTGCCTAATGCAGCAGCTACTTGTAATATTTAATGCAGCCAGCCCCCCTCTCCACCTTCTGGTTAATCTAATTACTTAAAACTTTGACATCAAGTATTACTTTAAACCAGATATAAAATTTGAACACAAACCATGGGTCACTGTCATCCCATCTTCCCTTGGGACCGCCTGTGCCAGCTTTCTTTAGATTTTGTGCTCCAAAGTCCCCCAGCTTTACTCCCCCATTCTTCCTTGTTCTTTACTTCTTTCTTCAGAAGGTTCACCTCCCTCACTAGAAAATACTGAGATTTTCTTAGAAGTCATGTAACTTAAATTAAAGCATGGATTCTTGAGCCTTTATGACTCACTTTACCAAGCTCTCCTGAATATAACCATGTGGGCCAGAAAATTAATTAATTTCTATTGTCTATTTCAAAAATCTATTAATATCAATGTCTTCAAGAAGAAATAAGCTCTGTCACTTGCAGAAAATGACTTTATCAGACTATAATGTTATTTTTGCAGCATTAAATTTTTCTCTAAAAGTAGATCTCAATGTATTTCAAATGATAAAGGTGTGATCAAGGACCATACTGCCTTGGCAGTACTTATCTTAGAGCTTTGCAAAATGAAGAACACACTCAACTAATAGAAACTTTAAGAATACAAGTTTCAGATGTCCATTTTCAGAGAGAAACCCTTGAAAATTCAGTCCGTGAGCACTTTAGAAGGTCAAAACCTAGAATTTCTTTCTCTTGCCCTTCTCCTACTGGGAAAAAAAAAGGAAAAGGCTGGGGAGGGCGTGGAATGTAATTTTCAAGTCACTATTAGAATTCAAACACCTGGCAATGGTAATACAGGCCCTTTCTCTCCCCTTGTCAGCAAGCCATAAGTCTTCTCCTTTTTTTTAAGTGCCAAAGAAATAGGACTGGGTCTATTTGTGTGACATGGTGCCCTTCATCAATTGCATGTGCAATGTTACACCTGCTCTGCCACTGGAAGTCAGCAATAAACAGCTGCAGAAAGTAAAGAAAAACAGTGGGATCTCATACGCCTTCCTATATCACAGATAATGGCAAGTTTTTTCAATTTTTGTCATTCCTCTCAAGGTAAGATGGAAGATAGGTGATAATTGCTTCTCAATACATTGGTTAACAATCATCTGGAAGGAGGTGAATGCTATATTCCAGAGAGATTAGCAGAGTGAAACCAAATAATGAATAAAATGAGACAGAAAGTACAGCAGCCTGCAAATTCAGAGAATCTTAGAGCTGTGTGTATAACTAATATTTTACTATGCTGGCAGTTCTGACAAAGTACTTCAGAAATTGCTCTTTATTCTGTAGAATTCATAATAGAAGGCAACAAATCCCTGAAAAAAATTTAGATTTTAGGGACCTTCTGGAAATGAGGGACTAGTAGATAAATTATCCACAGTGCAGCTGTATTCTGGGTTGTGTATTTGTGGCTTTTCTCTCAGCTGGGAAAGAAGGACCCTTCCCCCTGTGCTGATAGAGCCCTTTCTGAGCGGGGAGAAAATCCCAAGAAATTTGCATTCCTTATCAGCACACAAATGAACATTGCTGAAGCTTCAAAAATAGCATTTGGATGATGCCTATGAGGTTCTTCGAATGAAATATTGAACAGGGTTCTAAAAATGAATTCTGGTTATTCAAAGTAAACAGTGTGGAAAGAAAATTAGTATTATTGTAGAAGAGAGAGGAACTGTTTACTTTTTATGTTTCTGCTCATTAAAAGATGGAAGGAGGCAAGATGAGATAGATCATGTGGCATGTCTTTCCACTGCAGACAGCATCATGTTTGACTTCACCATAAATTCTCCTGTAGCTGCATGTGCTAATAGGGATTGATTTTGTTAAATATCACGCTAGAAAGTATTCCTTCACTGTATGTTTGTATGAAGTAATTAGCAGTGCCATTCCATCTGTGCCTTAACCCTCATTAGCCTCTGCTCTTATTTTCTACAAAGATTAATCTATTTTGAGAGAAATAATGACAAGAAATTATGCTTGTATAGCAAAGTTTCATTCTGCAAATTGCAAGAACTGTGAAGTTATCCTTCTGTTTGCGCTGAATCTAAGGCCACAATGTCAAAGAGAGATGATTAAGTGAGTCTGCTAAAAGATGTACATTGGCAGTCCTTGGTTTTGCTTGTGTAACTGCGTGGTTACGTGTATATAGTCAAAACTGGCCAAGAATACAACCACCATATGATTCATACATACTGCTGTGGCAACTGTATATCAAATCAGGTCTGAATATGCATATACTTCACATACAGCTGTACACCACAATCATTACAAACATTTTTCTGTGACAGGGCAGTCATTCTGCATGCACTTTCAGGTCTGTTTGTAAGCTCCATTACCCATTTGTGCACCATCAGCTTGCACTCACTCCAGACAGTGCTGGTCTGGCAGCTTCTCAATTTTTATTTTTTTTTTGTGTTTATCACAACATGAAATACATCACATCACTAGGCAGCTCAGGAACTTCCTGGGCCTGTGGCTGCAGTTAGAATTCCTGTGGCTGAAGCACTGAGCTGAACAAGCTCAGGGACAGTGCTGGGCCAATACTTGGAAAATGTTCTTTTTCAAGCACTGGCTTGACCTGAGTCGGGTCATACTATATGTTGTGTTTCAGCTTTTCTCCTTTGTAGAGCACTTGGCACTTACAAAATATATTATGTAAGATGGCACTGTTAAAGTTACACAACAAGTAGTAAACACAATACTAACATGTGATACTAAGCTATGTCATATGGTGAGGGTTTTTTGTTTGTTTGTTTGTTGGTTTTTGTCATTTAATCACCAGAGAGTATCCAGGTTAATTTGTAGAGCAAAACACTGAGGACGACTTTCCTGAAGTTTGTATGTTTCAAGTGGCTTTGCATTTGCCACAGTAAAAGTTATTTGCCAAAAGTTATATTCCAAAGCCCGTAGTGGGTGAAAAAGGTTGTTTTTTTTTTTTTCTCTTAAATAGTCAAAACATAAGTTAAACTTGCCTTTAGGCAGGCACCCTGGAACATTTTCGCAAATAAGAAAAATCTGCAATTTGAAACAGGAACATTTGGTTTCTTTCAGCTGGCTTGGCCAGTGCTGGCTTGGGAAATACTCAACTGTCAAAGCTTTTCACTTTTAATGTTGACTAAATACTATGAAGTACTGCTCTTCTCCCCTTGCCCTTCTGCCAACTGCAGGATTCAAAGAAAAGAAAAAGAAAGAAAGAAAGAAGACAAAACAAACAACAGGGAAAAAATCAAATTGAGAAAATACCAGAAGTGAGAAGAACTGAAGAACCCCTTAATGGGAACTGCCGTTCAATTCTGTTCACGATTGTTTTGCTGTGCATTTAGGCATTCAAACATTACAAATATGAATATTCAGGACAGCATAGTAATAGATGCCAAAATTTAAGTTTTAATTTGTGCTTTATCTTCGTGTTATTTGAAACTCATCATACATGCAGCTAGGATGAATTCTGTGTGTTACTGATAATGGGCTGGAACAGCATGGCTGAGTTAGGCAAACTTTGCACTGGTAAAAGGCTTTGTTGAATTCAGAGCTATGATAATGACCATGCTACCTTAAATATCAATTCCCAAACACTCTCTCACTCTGGCCTAGATGAAACGTAGTTATTTTATAACCAAATCCATATCCCAAGCAGGCCCCTTATTTTTACAGATTTTTTAGTTATAACAGTATTTGTGTAATATAATGTATAATACTGCTGTAATATAATGTGTAATACACATGCTGTATAGATATGCTACATAGATACAGATACAACATAGAATATCTACCATATTTGGAGAGGACTGAGCACACATGCATGCATAGCCCATAAGCAAAGAGCCCC
The DNA here is from genome assembly GCA_030625065.1 of Alectoris magna. Taxonomy (NCBI): domain Eukaryota; kingdom Metazoa; phylum Chordata; class Aves; order Galliformes; family Phasianidae; genus Alectoris; species Alectoris magna. The sequence goes on along the minus strand of CM060576.1, from coordinate 7,211,373 downwards.
AAACCAAAAGAAAGAAAAGTAAACATGAGGGAAAGCTCTGAAAATTGAGCTGTTCTGCATTTCCCAGCTGCACTGGATAGGCTCACACCCTGTGGAAACATCTCCTTGCTGTTTAGGCAGCATGTGGTTGCTGCTGAAGGTTGAGTTGATGGCCTGTAGGGACCACAGCCACCATGTGATGTCTGATTTTGCTTCTCACTGCCCAGACCTCTGTGCCAGGGTGGCAGGCAGAGACATTCCATTAGTTTCATGTCACCTCTTGGCACAGGCAGGATCTCTCATTGTGTGTAATGTTAGCTCCAGATCTGTGAATGATTGTTTTGACCAGCATTACAGGTTTCATGCAGATCAAGCATGGGCAAATGATGATATTTCTGTCAAATCAGGCAGAGCTGTGATGCGGTGTGATGCCAGCCCTGTGCTTTTATGCCAGCTTGCTGCCAACTGTGGGAAGACAGACTATACTTGAAATGGCATAAAATGTGAGTGGCACTGACAAATGCTACCCAACCCAGCAAAAAGCTTGATGGAACAGAATTGACTGATCAACATTTTTTTAACACGTTGGAGACGGCAGAAGGAAATTCGACTACATCTGCACACTTTATTAATGGAACCATGATAGTTTTGGTCTGATGCTAAATACCATGAAGCTCATTTTATTGGATACCAGCTCAAGACTTTATAAACCAAAGCTTACTGGTTTGTGCCTATCATCTCCTAAGGGACTGTCTACTTACTGGAAGATAAGGTCTTAGGGAACCTGAGCTGTTGTGTCTACTTCAACACTCTGGAAATCCATAGCTCCTTCCATCCAGTACACCACTCTTTGGCAGTGCTTCTTAGCTCTCCTTTTTAGAGCTCGTAGCTGAACTAATGTTGTAATGATGTATAAGCACTCTGGCTTGTTAGGATTACACAGAGGTGCCTAGTACAATCCTTCACTATACATTTTACACATATCTCTTGTTTCCATTTCCTTATTAAACAAAACAAAGAATGAAATCGTAAGAAATTTTATTTTCAGCTTAAGCATTCTGTTCTGGTTTTGGTGGTTTTGCTGTGATCACATGTTATGGTAACAAACCCATGTGTTTTTGCAAATATGATCTCTCTGAGTGATCCCACCAGTAATGTATGAGGCATGGAGCTCTCATAACTCAAAGCAAATCATCAGGATGGCACCTGGGCTGGGATGTCAGCATGGGAACAAAATCAGTGAGCAGCAGCGCATATCAAGGGAGCAGAATCTAAAGACTCAGGTGCCTGGAAGCAGAATATGAGCTACTGGATAATGAAATGTCCTCTTTAAACTCCTGAGGAAGTATTCTGTTTGCTGATCTACTGTGACAGGAATTCTTAGATCTATGCCCACATAAAATGTCCTCACAGCTCTTATCGGTATCATACATCTGCAGAGACATCATAAGAACAGATCAACACCTGCTCTGCTAATTGTGGGCCATTGAGATCCAGGTCAGGCTCACTGGACTGTGGGGAACTTTATGCTGCTTCTTTAGCAGCCATGCCTATTTCTTTGCATTAACAAAGATGTATGTTTTCCAGTGCTGCCAATCCAGTAACTGCCAGTTTGCTTCCCTCAACACTGAAGGACAAACTGAACAGGCTTCTAATAAGTATGTGTCCCCTCTGAGCAACTGTATGTGGAAAGGATATCTTGGTCATCATCCTGCCTTATTTCCAAACAAAAGTATTTATTGTACAGCCTATATGTGAACTCTACATCTGAGGGCTACACTGATAGCCAGATGTCAGAACCATAATTTTTTGTTCTTTCAAGCTTTTCCCCAGTAGCTTTAAATAGAAGAACATATTTTCCACAGAGAAAGGCTTTTCTATTAATAGCACTTGGAGATCATTTCAGCATTTGAAAGGAAGAGCTAAATGAGTTTTTTTTTTTAACACTTTTTAAGATAATGTAAGTTTGTTCATTGTGCAGGCAGGACTGCCCACCTTCAGTTTTAATTATGGAGGGAAAAAAAATCTCTCTCTTTCTCTGAGTTCAAAAACCAAAAACAGTGAATGAGACTATGTGACATGCTTAAAATAAGCATCTTCGAACAGTCTGGTCCTTTGTGTCAGTTCTTTCTCATGCTTTGATAATCTCATCTCAGTTGTTGAAACAGGCTTACACAGATTGCATAGGAGACTTGCAGATGATTGAAAGGACTTCTGCTTATTCAGTGCTGTGAATTGCTAATAATAGGTGATGTTCTGAAGGGCAGCCTCAACACATTTCCTCACTATAAGGCATAAAGGAGAAAATCTGATCAGTTACATGTCTGTATTCTCCATGCTAAGATATCTCCTCATTCATTAAATAAAATGAGAGGAAAAGAAGCCTTAGGCTTCCCTTGCCTTTTCCAAATAAACTTTGTTATCCTCTTATGTAAAACACTAAGAGGATATTCTAAGTGGCAAAGAGCTTTATACACAGCTTCGCTTAAAAGCAAAAACATAAAACATGTTTTGTTCTGCAGTCACAGAAGCTTCAGTTATTTATTGTAATGAATGGGCAATGTCAAAGGAACATACGGTATTTTTAGCTCTGCTTCATCACCTAGTGTGGTAAACCAACCTGAATAGTTGTAACACCTAAAAGCTTTCTCTGAGAAGAAAGGTTCTTTCTGCACAGCCTTGATTAAAGTCAGACTGTTATTGTCCAGAGGATCAGCAAACTGTACCAGGCAGGAAGAGAAGTCCGCATGCAAGATAAGTAGTCAGATCTATACAAATAGGGAAAAGATAGCGAAAACCCAGAGCTGTGTGTAAAGGTAGAATTGACACCAAGAAGAGGAAGGGTAGTCCAGGGAGAAAGGGAATAGTCTGTGATGGGAAGATGTAATTTCAGTGTGACAAGCTGTGTCTGACCTTATGTTCAGGCAGTTAGGACTGAAGCTCTGTATTAGAGAAAGATAAACTCAAGCTAACATGACTGAAACAGGAAGGCATAACAATGCCTGCCTAAAATGCAGCAATACTGACAGTCACATGATACCAATTTCCTTTGTAACTGTATTTCACCACTTTCTTTTTTATTTTTTTTTTACTATTCTTTTGCTGGGTGAATCTCTGTGAACTGCCAGTGTAATTTGGCTTCTGCTTGTGTAAGGTGACCTTTCATTCTTTATTCTTTATTACAGCACAAAATCCTTGACCTGGCTTGACATGACCTGCTCATGTCTAGTCATAAGCCAAAATATGAGAGATCTGGCTTATTCTACATGAAGTTAAGGAATTTCAGAATGCAGGATGGATTTCTGCCCTGAACCTCCCCTGCTGTTTCTAAATGCAATGTTATAGACAGCTCCAAGCAAATTTAGGTTGGATATAAATTACACTGTATAGGAAGGAGTGGGCAATAATGCATGTTAGCCTGGAATTGCATGGATCAGCCTAGCAAAGCACTGAACTCCCTTCCAGTTCTCATAGCCTGTGGGTTTGAGTTTCTTGGAACATCGCAGGATCAAATCCAAATTGTGCCTAGACAAGTGAAATTCAATACCATCATTACACAAAACAATCTACAGAGTCAACAGCAGTCTCAAGCCTCTGCAAATACCAGAGAGCAATGGAACACATTTCTAGACAGTGATAGGGAAATCTTAAATATCTTAGTTTTCATTACATTCATAAGTAATCAGTTTTTGGATCTAAGATATTAGCACTTCCTCTATCAGCTCCCATGTAGGTATCAGGCACAAAGAAGCTTCCAAGAGATTTCTGTAGCTTTTTAGTGATGTTCCCTAAAACACTTGCAAAGGCTCCTCAGGAGGAAGCAGATTTAATATTCCGGGGGGTGTCTCTGTTTCCAGCTCTCCATGACTCATGCAAGCAGCTGAGAACACAGTTGAAATATGAAAGCTGAAAAGAAACTGAGAAGAGGGAGTACTTATTTCACTTCTCTTCCTCTTGGAAGAACTGAAAAATACATAAATTTAGGTCAGACAGGGTAAAAATATTTCATGTTGTTTTTCCTTCCATGATTCTTAGGCTTTGTGATACTTATAAAAGCAGACCCTGGATATGGCTGAAGTGAACAGAACTCTTATTTACTTGTTAAATACAAAAGTCATGCTGGAATAAAAATTCAGTCCATCTTCTATAGTGGTTTTAAAATGAAAGTTTTCTCAGAGATCTTTCACATACAAAAACCAAACCAAACCAAACCAAACCAAAAAAAAAAAAAAAAAGCCAACAACACAAAACAATAAGGGAAGGAAACAAAGGGAAATAGTCCAAATATTCTTGCTGATGAAAGGCAAATGTCAGAAGAATATTCATAACACGATTCCTTCTCAAAAACATGACCCCAGTGAAAATCAAGAGCTACTAGGAGGCCAAAGAAGTGCTTGGGACTGCTTATCTTAAAATATATGTATATATATGAATTTAAAACCTGCTACCACAAAGATGGTCATAACCTGTCTGTGCAAAGAAGATTGACAGAGCTTCCTGTCACTCTCTTAATTTTGAAAATGGTATGTTTTTTTCTTTTGCATAGCCATTAACTAGCAAAATGTAGAGCTGTAGTTGTGTGCTCCCTGGCCCAAAACATTCAGAACAGGATTTTGATCAGTAAATTTGGTATCTGTGTGAAACATGGTAGAGAGGGTTGGACATAACAAAGCAGATTGAAGATAATCCACATCCACCATGCCAGTCCTTACCACTAATTTGCCTTAACAACACCCTGGCCAAATCTATCCACAGGAAAATATTGTGCAACTCAGAGTTGCAATAATCTCTCATGTTTCATCTGCAGGCTGTTCTAGGGTGAGCAGGATGATGTGGCCATTAGCCACACGGTGACACTTATTCACCTTAGGAATAGACTGCAGACTTGTTTTAGTCAGACAGTGATAATTGCTAGAGTAAATTTGATAAGCAATTATTTCTCTTGGCCTTGAGCACACACAGGAATTTTAGAAGGCATATTGCTTTGCTGCTATTGTAAAGATTGTTGTCAGGTGCCTGCTGTCACAATTTCTGGAGTGTGGAAGTCCCAGGAACTCATTACTTTTCAAAGATACTAAGATGTCTATGTTCAGCATGTTGCAGTTTTGTCTTACTAGTGCTTTCAATTCCTTTTCTGAACCACAGGATAATGCAACAGGAAGGAACAGGCGGTGTTAAATGTAACACAAGATTTAACACATGAGAGATTCAATGATCTGCTGTCTGGTGGCACTTTCTATTGCCTGACCCCCTGCTCCCTGTGTATGTTTGTATGTCTTTTTGATGATGCTGTGGATGAGAAGGTTTGTGGTGCCTTATTGTCTTTTATCTACTTACTATTATTTGCCTCCTTGGAAAATACCAGTAGGTAACAGAACAACGGGATCTTAAAAACAGTGCTCCCCTCAAAGAATTTCCCACACATCTGTCTCATGTTTACAGCATGTTATGTGCAGGAGAACAAGCCATCTCTAGAATGCATTTAGCCATTCATTCAGGTGATATGGCCTCCTAGGAAGGATTTCATCACAATGTACATACCAAACAAATGTAGAAACTGTTGGCAGTTTTATAACAGTTTCACAGGGAGCCAAATTGGATGCATAACCTTTAAACAAAAGTTGAACTCCATTTTATATCTGTTTTCTATCCTACTTTCCTCTGTAGCTGCTCTGTGTTATGTCACACTTTAGTTGCCTAAGTATTTCTGCTTCCAGATCTCTAGGAATGGTCTCCCACAGACAGAAGGGACTATGGGGCATGAATCCCAGAAAAAAAAAAGCAACACACTGCTGCATTTTAGCAAGTATGGTGCTATTACACCAATGACTTGCCTGAGTGTTACATCTCCCTCTAGACGTAACTTCTATCAGGGATAAGCAGCAGTGAAGTGAATTGGAAGGGGCCTCCTGGGAGAGAGCAAAGGGTGTGTTTCAGCCTACAGTCTCAGAAGCTATTAAAAACATCATTTCAGCTACTCTATAGCCAGGCTACAGCTAATTAAACATATGCAAATGATGTGACACTGATTCTGCAACCCAGACAAAAATCTTGACTATGATGAGTCCAGCGCAAAACCTAATTCAAGTAATTCCTGTACTTCCGGGGCTTAACCTGGTGTTGCACTGCAGAACAGCACCTCTCAGAGGCTTGGGGAAACCATGCAGCCCTGGGAATTTCTAGCATCTGTGGTACAAAACCCTTTGTAGATATGGGATGGATGGGACAAGATTCAGTGCACAGGCTGGCTCTTGGCCCTCTGTAGAGATAGCGCTCATATGACTTCATATGAATGGATTTTTGTAAATCCCTGGAGATATTGCTCTGATGCCTCAGCAAGTTCTAACTGGGTGGTACAAAGTGGGCAAATGTCAAGTTTCTCCTTTCAAAAGAAGATACTGTACAGGATCAGGTAGCGGAGTTAACTAATTATACAGCAATCCTTCATTAGTGTCATTTTCTTACTGTTATTCAGTTTTTCCTTATCCAGGTAAAGCAAGTTTACACAAATACTGAAAAACTTGTTTTGTTAATGAACTGATAATGTCACACTGTGCATTGTAAATAATGAGAAGTGCTACTGGGACTTGACACAATGATCCGAAAGCATGAAAAATTCCTGATTAATTTATTTATGCCTTGGTTCATACAGCAGCCATGCTGTTAGGTGATATGTCAACTTCCCGAAAGAATATCTTCGGGAAGAAATCAAAAATGTCAAGCATATAAAGTCTATTTTTAACTAAGAGATTTAGCTGGAATTGCCACTTCCCTGTTCTCTTTCCTTTCATAAGCGTAATCTCTTTTCCCATTCCTGTCAGCCTGGTTTTGAAATTTCATTTGGTTTTGAAATCACTGAAGGGAAGTGCAGCATGATAGAATGGAAATAAACTTCTTTGCAAGCACAGCACCCTCCCACTGCCCGCAAATTATATTTTGTTTCTTTAATTTTGCTTCTTCAATTAAAGAAAGATGTTAAATCATAATTTAACATACTGAAGAGCAGTGGAAATGATAGAACAAGGATACATGGCAAACATTTCAGTTTAAAGTGAAAACGGAACTCAAGCTCTGGAGACAAGATGGAAGCAGAAAGGAAAGCACAGTAACTTGCATTTTAATGGAGGGAAGTGTAAAAACCCAATCAGAATTCAACACCAGCTGGCTAAAAGACAGATGATATAGCCCAACAGAATCCTATGCTCAGTGGAAGCTGTACTCGGATCTGTTTGGGGTTTGTCTCCCACAAAGGACTCCATTCCCCTTTTGTCCTTCTGCCATTTTTCTTCGCATTTTCACTCTAACATTTTGTATCTCCATTGGTCTGAAGTCTGCACAAATGTAATGTGTCTGATGTCCCCAAAGGTAACTCAGTGACTGACAGTTATCATGTGGCTGAACCTGGCCCAGTATCCATATGTATCTTTACAGGATTAAACTATAGGGTGGGGTGAGGTCATGAACATGTGATTCGGTAATTCTGTTATGAATAATAATTCAGAGGACAGTGAGATGAGAATGCAAGCCATTTCTATCTACTGTTGACCATATAAAAACTAAACACCTGCCTAGGCTGATTCTTGAACTTGCACCTCAGTCCTGTAATTTTCCTTACCATCTTTAATATTTTTCTGGTGTAACAAATATGATGCATCAGAGAAGCAATCTATTTCATGTCAGCAGTTGTGTATTCCAAATTAGCTTATGATTGCATTCAATAATGTACTACAGGTACCTCGTCTTTCCTAAGTAACTAAACTGTCAGGAACAAGGCTTTTCATTTCACAGAATATTTAGTGTAAATTTTTCCAAAATAACCAAAACATTCACAGTTCCGAATTCGAGTGAAATCCTTCAAGAATTAAATATGCTTCTGGTTTATAAAAAGCTTTTTTTTTTTTTTTTTCCCCTCATTTCTAATTTTCCTTCCTAGTAGTCATTCAAAACTGGAAAATCAAAACACTGTATGTTCAAAAAATTGAAATGGAAACTTTCAAACTGGAACATTCCACTGCAGCTTTCTGTCAGAGTTAAGAAAGAGAGCATGTCTGCAGAAACACAGGTGACAGAAAACATTTTTAGAACAAGGAAGAGCTCCATCACAGGAGACATGTAACCAGTGCGATAAAGAAGCTCTTAGTAAGAGTTCTGCTTCTCTGGAACATAACAAGTGTCCAAAGGCTCCAGACACAAACAATTTACCCCTGTCTTGTAGTCCCAATCATCATGCTCAGTTCTGCCTGCATTTGGGGTGTTGAACTAAGGAAAAGGGAGTATTCCTGCTGCTAGATCTCCCAAAGCTCGGTGCTTTAATTTTAAACCAAGACAAACTTCCTACCTTCTCACAGCCTTCTCTCAGTAGAAATAAAGTACCTTCTGTTTAGAGCGTCCTTCAGAGAAAATTGTTTTTTCTTGGCTAAGATCACCAGTGTCTGGGTTGCACAATTCAGGACTGACCAGAAGTAGCCACGAGCCCTTTAAAAGCTTGGCTCTCCCTGTGACATTCTCTTTATCATCCGTTCTAGAAGCAGACAGTAATTCTAGGCAGCACTGAAGTTAGCAGTGGTAAAGAAACATATATCTCCAAAGCTAAGAGGTCACTTTGATTCCACTCACTCTCCCTGCCCTCTGGAGAGGACCAAAGGGAACCTCTTTTTCCTTTTTTTAACTCTCTATCTGGGATGTAAAGATGGATGCAGTAGCAATAAAGGGACAAACATGGAGAGCTGCATTACAAACCAATTCATCAGAAAACATAGCACGCCTGCCTTACAAATTTGCCTGCAGCTCTTGTCTGCTGTGTTATTTTTAAACCGCCTGCAGGTTGCAGATTTTTGAGAAGCCCTTCTCCTAAAGTATACACAGAGGATTTAGAAAAGCACAACTTCCATTACCACAAACTGAAGTTACCAAATTCCCAGCATATTAAAATTTATCATCCTTCACCTTCCCATAAACTTCTCGGTGCAATTTGTGTATTCACAAGAAGATTTCCCAAGAGTCTTACAGCACTTCTCCAGGGCAAGGTCAGTACACCTTCAGTGTACCTCAGCTCTGCATTCCTGCTGTGCCCAACTACCACGCATCAGCCTGCAGTTGCTGTAATCAGGCATAATTCTACTGTATCTTTGGATTATCATTAAAAAAATCCTAACAGTAAGTTAGATTTAACATCAGTAGGGGCACAGCCACATTCATTTCCATCCCTTTGATACACACAAAGCAGATGAAAACTGTGTGATATATGAGGAGCTTTGGATGTGGATCTCCAGCACAGAAGCCTTTGCCCTCAACAGGATACAGCAGGGACTTCAACCACTTTCAATAGAAAAAGGCAACAAGCTCCAGTCAGAGCTAACTGCTGCAGCCAACCAGTCTGTTGCAGCAGAAAAGGCCAAGCAGAGCCTGGCCTCCCTGTGCTTGGTAGAGTTGGGCTGATGTGGTCTGGGTGTGGGTTAAGCTCATGCTCACTTAGCCTTTAACAACAAGTGCCAGTCATCCTACATTACAGATCAAATTAAGCTGTTGCTCATTTACACTGCTGATTTGGAGAGCCCTGATTTATCTCTTGGCTGTTTATATTTCTCAGACATCCTCCATTAATTTCATGGCCTGGCCCCAGGCTATCAGGCTCTGGAAGGAATAACCACATTATTCCACAGAACAGTTAGCATAATTAAAATATTGACTGCAGATTAAAAAATGTGCTGAATACTTCACGGAGTGGTTGGAGGGTTGGCAAGTCTTGGCAGCTTGTTGGCTGTGGGAGCTGGCTGATATTTAGATGCGCCTGCACCTTCAGCATTCATTGCTGTACGTGGGAACTGCTTTTTGTGCTGTCAACTTCTTATCTCACAAGAAGCCAACCTACACACAGAAAGAAATGAACTGACTGGGAGTGAAGAACTCAAAGGACTTTCTTGCAATTCTTATTGCTAGTGAGACCACTTCCTTGTTATTTATGACTTCGGGACATCTGTCTTACTATGTCTTCGTCTATTTTTATTTGTGTCCATCTTTCCAAATGTACGCTGTAGGAACTGTGTGTGGTGCAAATGTACAAGGTGATAAAACCATTTACTTAAGAACTGTCTTCACTGAATGAGAAGGCATTAATAAGTTTAAAAAAAAACACAACAACAACATGAAAATCTCCACTGGAATATTTGTTTTAGCTACTGTCTTTTATTTGATGTTTGATTTTGTATCTGTATTTCATCTGTAACAAGTCTAAAGCATAAATCATTTCATTTCCAGTCCCAGAAGGACAGAAGGTGATGGAAAAATAAACATTTACAGGACTGACAAAAATGACAGAAGCACTAAGGTGGCAGGGCATTTGGGGAATGCTTAGTGCCTTTGCAATATCTCCCTGTTCTCTTTCTTAGGGAAATATCTGGGATAAAAACATTGCTAGAGACACACAGCTTTGGGTTTGAATGACTTCCTGGTTCCAATTAAATCCCCTGCTATCTGGTAAAAATGGTAAAAAGTGATCTCATGCTGCCAGTGTTCAATAAAATACGTGGATAATGCCTAAATCACTTTGCAGGCATCTATATCTGAATGAAATGCAGCAGAAGCAGCAACTTGCCAATGTACTGCTTTAAATGAGCTTTTCATTTAATCTTCACTCACATGCTCAAGAAACTCACGGTGTGACAGGAGAAGTTCAAGCAGCACTGCAGCCTCACAAACACAGACAGGGATGGCTGAGCTCAGGCTGTCCTGCTCCACTGCAGAAGCTTCCAAAGACAAGGATCTGATCTACAGCTCTTCTGAGACGAGATAATTTTGTGAACATTTCCATTCCCACTCAAGGGATGTCACAAGCAATGGCCAAATGTTATTTTCTGAGGCTTCTATTACAGCTTTTAAGTAATCATAATAGTAAATTAATAGCAGATCTACTCTGTCATTTTCCATTCTCATTGCCATCTCTGTAATGAAGAGCAGCTCTATTCTTCAAAGCTTTTTTCTGTGATACTTCTCAATTTTGAATGTGCAATTAGAAATAAGTGTGATAACTTTTGGCACTCTAGCTGTGGTCTGTAGGCTACTGTCCTCCCTCTGTTCTAGGCTCAGTGCTAGTTTCTGTTTTCAGCTTCTTAATATTGACCTCCAAACTAAACCATAAATGTCATCTTGAGTAGACATGATTCTTTCAAAAACAATATTATATGTATATTTTAAATTTATTGTAAATTAAAACCCCAAGATAAGCTCTATGGAATGAGACAAAAGAAATTTACTGTATAGAAGGAGAATCCACTGGACACACTCAATGAGAGGGGCAAAAAAATTTCTACAGCCTCTTCTTTGTTCTGATGGTGCACGTGGCCAAGTTTTCAATTTTTCTCCACTGAATGATTCATCTCTATTACCAGTATTTTCAAAATTAAATGGAAGAGGAGGAATGTGTTCATTCCCCTGCTGGGTTTAATAATCTTCCAGAAATTGTTTCCTGTTTACTTGGAAATCCCCACCTCCATGCTGTGATTTAAGCATGTTCACCCTGTTAACTTAAAAACAAAACCTAGACAATCTGTATGGTTTTTATCTTGCAGTCATAAAGCAGTTTGTGATAAATGTTTTTCCAGAGAGAAATTACTTGGAAATGTGTATATGTTCGTAGCTCCATGTTGCTTATTTAGATTGTAAGTTATTACTGAACAACAAACTGCCATTCAGTTTTTATTTATGTACCACATCGGATGACTGATGGCAGCTTCTCATTCAACAACCACTATATTGGTGCTCAAATACAAATCTTAATGAAGCCATCAATAACCCCATTTATGGAACCGTGCTACTTTGTTCCATGGTACGGGCCACACTCAACTACAAACAGTCAGTATACATCATTTCACACAGCGAAATTTTGAGTGTATTTTCAAGACAAAATATTAGAACTGCTTCAATTGCTTTTCCAGCCAAAACGTTATGTGTGAATTCCTGTGGCTTGGCAGGATGAAAAGGAAAGAAATTCCCCTTTAACTTCCTCAAGGAACAAATTCTCACAATAGCTGCAAGGTTTTATTTACGTAGCATATATCAAACAAACTATTCTTATATAAAAGCATTAGCTCATACAAGTTGGTGTGTTCTGTGCTAGCTTTTGTAAAAGACAGCAATATCCTGTGGTCTGAGAGCAGAACTGGCAGCTGTGTTTTCAGAAGGGACCTGAGCTTTCTCACACTCTCTTTAGCTCTTCATAAAGGTCTACATTTTTCTAAATGAACATTACATTTGTGTGATTAACTGGAGCCTGTGTGGGCCCAATTTGCATATGTGTTAAATTTCTACTGCTAAAGCCCTCAGGAATACCCAGCTCTCTGTGTTTCAAAAGGCTGTAATGCACAGTTACACAGCCCTTGGGAGGGAGAGTAACACCATTCCCTTGGTGAATCAAAGTCAGGAAAGAGATGGAATAAAGCACAGGGTGTACAAATTCAGCACGTCCTCCTTTCCATGTACCTAATAGCCTTGATAAATCCCTGAGAGGTGGCAGCAGTGGAGATGCTCAGGTATTTGGCATCCAGACAGGTATTGTGCAATTCCACAGCCTGGAGAGCATCTGGTAGGAAGCAGCGGACAAGACCAAACACTTGTTAGCTGGGGAGCCTCCGTTCACCTCCCCTTTTTAAGTCTATGCTGAAGCACTTTGTCTAACTGCTGGCTTTTCCTCTTTTTCCTCTCATTTCCCTTCTCAGATGAGATGGAGCAGTCTCCTGCAGTGCGTTCTGACTACTTGGTCTCAGGGATTAGAACTCCGCCAGTGAGGAGAAACAGCAAACTGGCAACACTGGGCAGGATCTTCAAACCATGGAAGTGGCGGAAAAAGAAAAATGAGAAGCTAAAGCAGACCTCTGCAGGTACGAAGAAAGCAGTCTGACTGCACAGAGCAAAGCTTAGCTTGGGAGAAATGTGCTTGCACAGAAGCACTAGTGATGACCTGATCCAAACCTAATTCAGAGATTTCAGCATGTTATAGATTTATAACATCTAAAGCTAGAAAACACTCATATAGGCTGACTTCCAGTATAGTACAATGTCATACATTTAGAAGAAAAGTTAAAAATATGAGTGGAGCACAAACCTCCACATAGACTGCTTTCATGGAGTGGTCCCTTCTCCAAATAGGCTACAATTATGTCCCCGAGCATCATCACCCTTTTGTTTGGGGTGAATATTATATAGGTCACAATAACATCATGAAAAGTGACAGGAGGGAACTACAGCATGCAAAATGCCTTCCCTCAAGCAGGTGCCTGCAGTAGAGAAGCCCAGCACATGCAGTGCACACTCTCACTACTCACCAGGGATGTCCCAGATCAGTAAAGAGACAAACTTGCCTGCCTTTTCTTCAGAGAAGATGATGCAGTTCACTCCACTTTCCTGATACCCGCTGGAGCATCACAGTGAGGGACACCACCTCCAGCAGCAGCTCTAATACACCATGTCAAACAGCACAAGGGCTCTAATACCACTGCTATTCTGCTCTCAGGGTGATCAGCAGCATCTTATATCATAAATCTCAACTCTGTGTGCTTGATTTTACTGTTTTAACAAAGGCAAAAGTACAAAATTGGCTGACTGGTCCAAGTTCCCCCCAAATTCCTTGCATTTCTTTCCAAGCACACAGCACTTGAGACTAGAGAGAAATTCCTCATTGCAGCTCTCTCAGTCAGTTATGGAATACTCCATTGTAAACCGGTGCTGTGTCATGCTACTACTTCTTGCAGTGCTGGAGAAGAAGATGACAGCACGACAAGGTCGGGATGAACTCATTAAGAAAGGCCTTCTGGAAATGATGGAACAGGGTAAGTAAAAATTCTTCATCTTTTTTGATCAAAATCTTTTATCACTACAATAGGAAACAAGCAAAAGAAGAAAGCTAACAATCAAGTGAATAAAAAGAAAACCTTAAGTACAAGCAGACAGAAAAAATAATCTGTATTAGTCTGTTAGTTTTTGTATTTATTTATTTTAAATTCCTCCCTGTTCCAAGCAGCCCATACAGTTTAATTTTTTGGTGTTTTTTCCACCTTGAATGCAATTCCAGCTTGACTGGATTTATACGTGTTGTGAGTCTGAGCTTGTAGATGTATTTTATGCAGTTGCTCTAAACCCAGCTAAATCCAGCTGCCAAGAAAGTCAGCTACAACCGGTGCAAATATAAACTGAAACATAACAGATGCATTCACCAGGGAAGCTTAAAAGTACAGCCCATGACTCCCAATCTCATAAAATGATACTAATGTGATGTTTTTCAACTGCCTTTCTGGTTTTCCATTCATGTGCAAAAGTGAAGCATTTGGTAGTAGTGTCATTTTAAAGCCGTCCCAAGTACAAACCAGATTCAGTAGAGGTCACTGTATGAAAGAAACGCACAAAGGATTGTGGTTCTGTGTATCACTGTTTCCAAGCCCTAGCAGATGGTTAAGGGATCTGGGTGTCTACCTGGGTGACTATTCTGCAAGACCAAGTGAGCTCCCTGTGTTTTGGACAGCAACCCAATTGCCTTTTCCATGTAAACATAGATTAAAAAAAAAGAAATCCTCTTTACTTTGAAAACTTAATAACAGAAAGCATTGTACTGAGGAAAGACAGGCCTTTTGAGCTTGACCAATCTGGTAGATAGGAATGATGTTCTATGAAGGTAATAATTGAGTTCCATTGTATAAAAGAAATGCTGTGACTATAATAGCCTGGGGGACAGTACTCAGCGATGCTATGCTGGTGTGTAACTGAGCAACAGAAGAGTCAGAAAAAAAGACTATTTTAAACAGGATTTTTTTTTTTCACTGCATTAAAGAAATTATCATATTCTTTTATTGGATATATTTTAGTATGGGCTAATATGTTCAAGTTACAATACCTATCAAACCAACAGCTTATTCTAAAAGAGGCAGTTTTGGAAGGCTCATTTTTAATGCCTTTCCACTGAGCTCTTTCTGTCTCTCATTCTAGAAAACTACTTGTCCTATCAGCATATCAGCACCACCTGATTGAAAAATACACCCTGTATCTGCTGGGAGTACTGAATTTCCCCATAACCTATGAATTTGAAATCACAGATATCTGAGCATTGCAAAACACCAGTAAATAAAACAGCAAAGCACAGAGCTCCTGTAAACACCAAACTAGCCTACAGTACCACCCTGTGCCCAGAAAGGAAGAACAGCTAACAGTCAGCTGAAGGACATTGCAGCTGCCTCCAAGTTATTTTTCTTTACACAAAGTGCTGTAAATCTCCAGGGTTATTTTATTATATTATCAGTAGAAGCAGCTTATTAACTGGTATCAAAAATTGACCCAAATAATTCTCAGTAAATGATTAGTGCCCTACTTGGACTGAGCTGAAGTGGCAGCAGTTTCAAGGCTAAGTCCTCATTTATGCAGTAAGTTGCAATTGTCAGAGCAGCAACACTATGCTAAAAAGACTGCAGTAAATCCTTAAATCCTTCTATTTCATCAGGCTCTACTCTACTTCTAGATACATGGTTCCTGCTCACTTTCATAAACAGTCCAAACCATGATGAAGCTCTAGTCTGAGAAATCTGCAGATCTGCTTCATGCATTTACAATGTCACACTCCAGCTTCACAGCACAAGGTCTGTCAGGCAGCATTTTGAACTATACTGCTGGCTCAGAGCAAGCCACTGAGCTAGCACAGACTCTGCATCAATCTGTGAGCAGCCCAGGGTGAAGCTGTGCCATCCTTGCTTTGGGGATGAGTCATCCTAACAGGTTATGTCACCCTGTCTCCTTGCACAACCCCAAAACACAGCTGCCCAGCCAAATTTGTGCAGCCCAAGCTCTTTCTATCCTTCTCTCTGGTCTGCTCTGCTCATACATGGCAAATACCAAGCTGCCCTTTGAAACTCCTGAACGTGCCATACAGCTTCACTGTAGCGTACAGGGGTGTAGGTCTGGCACACAGTGGGATTCTTTCCCAGATAAATCACAGCCCCGATTCTTCTGGTTACTCTGCAATTTGCAAGACTCTGCTGCTTTCCGTACCAGGATCTGTGCTTTCTCCCATCCTCAGACTTCCTCTAAAACACAGTGTTGGGAACCACTGCCAATCAAAGCAGAACGTCCACTTTGCTCTGTGCACAAGCTGCTCATTTCTGACAAGGAACGTCACTGCTTTGAGTCTCAGATGTTCCTCAACAGAAATTCCTCAGCAAGGCTGTCTCCTTCTTGTCAATACTCTGTTAGTCATTACACTCCCATCGGCCAGGATCTGAAGGAGCTCATGTCTCTGTCTGCAGATGTATTGTGGCACAGCTGTCAGCAGCCTGCCTTTCTGAAGGACATGAGAAACGCGGGAAGCAGAGTTACCTTGAAAACACTGAGGGAACTTCCCCCAGTATTTCTCCCCGTAGTGAGCACAAAACAAACCAGGTGTAGCTGTGCTTACAGCAATGGGAGGTAAGGGCTGCCTGTCAAGTAACCGAGGCAGCTGTTAATACACCAATGATTATGCATAGGCTGCCTTCACAATGAGCTGAAATGTAGGCAATGAACTTTTTCCCCCCTCCCCTTCCCTGTATCATAGCAACTGTGCTACTGCAGGGACTATTTTAAGAACAGTAACTTTTCACCAAACGTGATTATGAGGCAGACTGAGCTCAGCATACAAAAATACTGCATCTGTTCCGCAGCATCTCTGGGCCAAAATCTGATACCTTTACCCAAAAGGGCAATAAATTACTCTGCAGATTGTCCAAATTGTATTAAAAAGGGATAGCTGTGAGTGCTAGCTGGTTTTAAATCAATGCTGAAGAAACTTGTCATGATATCATTGCAAGGAAACATAGCCCTGTCGGGGGCTTCCAGAAATGAGCGTCTAGGGCTGAGAAATACAAGTTAGAGGTCAGGGTGGACAGCAGACGTGTCCATCAGCATGGACAGATGGCAAGAGTGGGAAGTAATTGCTTTGGTTTGCAGTGGTGACGTTGATCTTGTGAATTCTGAGAGTCGGGCAGTAAAAGGATAGTTCGTATTCTGAGGAATCTTGCTTGAATAGGGGAATACTAGAAAATCTTTAGTCATCAAGATGCAGACAGCTGCAGGGATCACTGGCACAGAAATCTTTCAGAGTAAGCAAAGAGAGCAGTATCTAGGTCTGCATGAGGAGGGATTTGAATACCTGATCAGCTCAATTATACAAGACACGCTTTTTGAAGCTGAGTAACCAATGCTATGCCCAAAATCTACAGCTTGGTAGAGAATACTAGCAGTCCTGCCAGCATTACTGGGCAGCTGGACGGCAGTGTGCTGCACATGGAGCCTGGCATGACCCAGACATGTCACATCAACCTGTGCCTGTGCTACATCGTGAGGTCTGCTTAGAGAAGGAGTTGCCTCCCCCCAGAGCCCTTTGATCTCCCATGCTCATGCTCATCTCCCACATGGCAGGTGCTTCCAGAGCACAGTGGTCTCCCTGTATATGCACAATGCCTAATTAGTCAGGCTGCTGGGCACCCACAGAAAAAGTTGTCTTGTCTAGAAAATTGGGTGGAATAGTGTCCAGATTGGCTGGTGTCCATGAGTTTTACATTACAGATGCTAAGCACTTTCAGAAATCAGGTACTTCTCTAAGAGAAACCTCAGTCCCTGAATACTTTGAAATTACTACAGCTTTGAGACTTGATCTTCTAGAGAGGATAGCAGAGGGGTTCAGCTTTCACTGAGCATGGTTTAATTAAGAACAAATGATTTGATGTTGTAGATACTGAAGGAAAAGCCTGCACTGGTGACGATGCCACAAGAGCAACGCAGAGTGACACTCCAGTTTGTGTGCCTGTGTGCCAGGCACTCGACTCTGAAGAGATGCAGCAAGAGAGTACAACAGCAGCCACAACAAATGTAACCTCACTTAGTGAAGAGCTGCATTTGGATGAGCTGAAAGAAGATGCAGGTATTGCATAAAAATGTTTCAAGAAATAGTAAGACGTTAAAAGATATTTCTGCTCAGCAGCTGCACGAAGAGTCAAATATGTCAGTGTGGTGGACAGCCAGAACACCTCATTCAGCTCAGCATCCACATACTGAGTTAGCACTCATTTTTTATAACAGTGATTTTGAGACTGCTACCAAACTGAGGGACCACACAAATCTTGGCATAATGGGATTAGTTGGATTATGAGACAATCCAGTCTTGGCATGGTGCTCTTTTGGAATTAGCAGTGACTGCTATGAAGATGAAACAAATTTCTCTCAAAAAAATTTCTCAAACTTCTCTGTCAAGACTGAAGTTGTCTGTCCTGGCTTGAGGAACGATGTTCAATGCACAGCTTTTATCGGTATCATCACCCTGCAAACACAAGTGCAGTTCAATGCTGCAAGCACAGATAAGCTAAACCAAGTCCTTCTCATGCAACTGTGCTCTGGCAAATGGGACCAGAGTGGCCAGGGACAGCTGCAGGGTTTCCACTGACTTTCTGACATACAGCTTTTCATCCTCAGGTTATAGAATGAGGGCCAAGGACAGGACAATGAGGAAACATTTGTAGAGCTCATGTTTGTTTCATACACAGAAAACGAACTCCCTAGGCAGAAGCAGGACAGCTTTGCTCACGTAACCCAGCCAGCATGTGTGGGGACAATCTCAAGGGAAAGATTTCTACCTAGAAGCAAGATGGCATTTTGACCAGTGGCTTTCCATAAGTAATTATCTACTCTGCCAAGGAGTCTAGTCTTGAGCCCCTGGACTGTTTTCAGCAGAAAACATTCACTCTGCAGTATGAAATCTGCTAATAGGTTTATGTGCTCAAGGCTCAGGTCTGCCTTCAGACTCCGAGTCAAACATGCTGTTATTAACAAAAACAATGACAGAAAGAAAACAAACAACCCAGAAAAAAAAAAAAAAAAAAAAAAGAACCAGAAGCAAACTGCTCTTTTCTGGGGCCACAAAATGATTTTTAAACAACAGTACTCAATATTTCTGCGATACCACCCTGAACACAATCAAGTTCAGAAACTAGAAGATGTGTTTGAGGCTGAGCATTTTTCAGATTCACCTTCCCTACAGGCATAATCCCACTGTGGCTGCTCACTGCACTTGCGCAGAGCATCCTCTCATACCATGGGGAGTGAAATTAATGCCAGAAGAAAGTACCATTCACTCAAGGAAAAGCATCTAAATATGACTGATTTTCTTGGCAAGACACTAACATCTTTCTGCCTTAATTTTTCTTTCCTATTTCACGTCTTCTCTTCTGTGCTTGTAGGCACAAAAGTACAAACTGATGTCAGCCTAGAATGAAGCATTTCCCTAGAAATATATATTTAAAAGGAAAATTATTTAGTAATTTATGTAACTATCACATAAGGAGGCTTTCCTATGAAGCCAAATTTCACAATAATTTGTCTCCATATGTGTATTTATTCAAATTTCCTGTCATTCTTGAATGACAAATACTCATTCCTCCTCTTCTAGCACATTTATTCATCTGTTAGTCAACAAATTAAATGCTATTATCTTGCCAATGCTATTGCTTCCAACTGTTCTGGTGCTTCCCCATGCACTCTGAATACCAGCATGCTGAGAGAGAGTATGAGCTTGTGCTCCAAATAAGGCATAAAAGCAAGCCAAGAAAAGGTTTGTGATGTGACAGCTGTGAGTACCCACCTTCTCTGGGTTTTTAGGAGATGGTCTAGAATGGTTTGGAGGGAAATGTACTTTGTTTAGACAATCCAGGCTGCTAAAAGTTGGGGATTTACCATTTATCCAGCCCAAACAGTTTGGACAGCTCTCACTAAGGGGAAACTCTGATCTCCCATTTGGATCAGCGCTCTACCTGCTGGGCTGGGACAAACAACTTTCATGGCTACTGCTGAGCCCATGGTGTCTGGATGCATCGTTTGAAAAGGACCTGCCCAAGTCGCTCAAGCCTGCCTGTGGGTCCCCATCTGTGCCAATACAAAGATCATTGTACAAGTCTAAGCACCGCCAGAATCAGATATTAATTTTAGACTTAATCACTGAAATTCCACTTATGTCCTCTTTCAGTTTCATGCCTTTCAGGATATATTTCCCCATGCCCTTATCACAGACAGGCCAATTTAACAAACTGCTCAGTCATTCAGCCTGTACTAACTTGAAAAGCTGTGTGCTTTTGCCATCGCTCAGGGGACAATCCTGAAATGAGGGCTGCTTCACCATCTCAAATTACAGCTTTGGTGACTGAATTTTTTAATACTTCACCCGTTTTGTGTTCTACGCTAGTTGCTGGGATACTCTGGTAACCAATCATTTTTATGACAGACTTTTCTTGGTTGCCAACTTTAGCTTCAGGAAAAAAACTTATCTGTTCTAGAGTCAGGTACAGTAAGAGATGGCAAGATGCAAGCTGATGTAATGTATTAATGAAGAAAAAACCTGAATTGTGGAAATAAACATACACAGTGAACAACTGGAAAGCAAGCTTTCATGCAATATTACAAGTTTAATACTCTTTGCCCTTTGCTGGCACATTCCCAGCACAGACATTGAGATACACACTCAGTAACACCACACAACTGTAGCTGCACTGCTGTAAGAAAATCCATTGCAGTTCTCAAAAAGTTGCTTTGCCTTGCTGTCTTTGTTATTAACAAGAGAAAAGGAAAAAAGGCTTTAGGGAAGGAATGGGAGGTAAGGGAGGCTGACCGGTTTTTCTCAGGAGCTTAAAAATGAACATTTCTTTAATATCCTCATACATTTTGTTCTTTACCTGCCTCAGCTGTTTGGCTATTTCACAGAACAATTATTTTTGGTACAGTAAAGAAGTGCTTCTAGCTGAGTACCATGTGTTCTGTTCTTCTGAATGTTCCTGGCATTGTCTCCTGGCTGATCAGTATTATTAACTTCATTTTCTATTAATTTTACTCATCTTCTTACTAGCCAAGAAACCTTCAGCACCCAAGGAAGAATTGGAAGATGCCAGTCTGCCAGCAGCTGAAGACAGTCCACAAGCCTTACTTGTACCTGAATCCACAGATTCTCCCCAGAAACTGACAGAAGGAAATCCAGCACAGCTTCCCAGCCCTCCATTGCTTCCAGCTCCACCACCTAAGGCAATCTCCAAAATCACAAAGAGTGTAACAGGTCAGCCATTGCCAGTCGGTACAGACTTTCCCAAGCTCTGATACATTGTTCACTTACATGGTACAATTTTTTTCTTACATCCATTTGCAAGGCTTGTGCTTGCAAGCTTCTGTGAATCAGGCTGGTTACAGTGAATTAATGGAATGCTAATGAATTCCTTGAACTGAGTGATCTGGATGCCTGATAAAAATGCACTGATCTTTGTACTTTACATATATATATATATGGGGATTATTTGTTTTGAGTCTACTGCACTAAACACGTGTAAAACAAATCAAACCAGCTGCAAACATCTGCTGAATCAGATGCTCATATTGATATGACATAAAACATGAGGAAGATTCTAATTTTTATTTTTAACCCAGAATCCTGCTGGATAACAGTAAAACAGCCAAAAGAAAGTTCAAGTCAGTAGGCTTTGTAGAGGTTTCTGTCTTTAGGTTATGCTCTCTAGGGTAGTTCTAAACTAGAGCTATGAAATCTGGTCTAATTACACAGAATGCACACAAGGGATATACCTGGCTCCCACAAAGCAATATTCCATGCCAGACTTCAGTGAATGTTTTGATAGCAGTTCCTCTGGGCCTGATTTTCTAATGTATTGCCAATGTTACTACATTTTCCAACATTCTGGCACTACAGAAGGGGTGTTAAAGTGAATATGATTCTAGTTTCTTCCAATTTTAGGGCCCCTACATATGGTAAAGGCAGTTAAAAGGGCCTTACTGCAAATTAGAATCAAGTCTTGACATCTAAATGCCAGACCTGTTGGATATTTAGACTTTTAAATGACAGCCATTATCTCAGCCCTGATTTGCATCCCCACCAGCACAAAGAACAGGGTTTTCAAAGTCACCAGGAAACAAAATATCAGTGAGGCACTGATCAGACTACTGGAGCTCACAGAAAACACTGGCATTTTCTGTCTTTTTGAGGAAAATCACAAGTATTTGTTTCCAATGAAAAATGCCCATACTTCATCCACACCTGAAAGCTGTAAGAGTTTAAGTGTGACCTAGATTCAAGATGGTATCATAATGCTTCTTGGAGCTATTGTTCAGATTCTCTCACCATTCTCTGCTATGGGTCGAGTCTAGCCCTCCTCTTCCACCTTGCAACATAAACTAGCAAAACCTGGACTCCCCTTTGTCATTGCTCAACTGATGAGAGACATCTTCTGTGTTGGATTTAGGCCATTTGGAAAACCTAACTTGTAGAGAGTAATGAGAGTACGGATCCACTATATGCATAACAGCACTTTGAGTTTAGATATTTTGCTGCTTAACCTAACTATTTCCTCTAACATCCGAGATATTCTGTGTTTTGGCATTTCATTTTCACCTAAATATTCCACAAAGAACAACTCTTATTTTTCTCAATGACTGCAGTAACTACAGACCTGTATTCAATGGTGATTACACATTTGTTTATTTTTGTTTGGAAGTGGAGGCAGTGGCAAGTTAAAACTAAACAAATACTGTCAATGAGTGAAAGGGGATACAAATGTATGGAGGAAGACAAACAAAGAGCTATTAAAAAAGAAAAGGAATGAAGAGAAAAAGCTCTTATGTGTTTGGTTTTTCCCATTTAACAATGCTAGAGATGTTGTTAGCAGAGTGAGGAATAAGCCAAGCACCAATTAAACAAAAAGAGAGGGGGAACAGGGCAAGGTGCCAAGACATCACTTTGCAAGATTATTCACTGAACAGCTGTTATTAGATTGAATAAGGTGTGATTTAAGGAAACACAATATTGGCCCAAGCTGCAGTGAGGACAAAATTGGCTGCAGGCCCATTTCAGGAACAAGCAAATATAAAGCAAAGTGTCCTCCCTTCCTGTTTTGGGGTTGAGTTGAACCCAGGGTTGTAGCCCTGAGAAAACACAGCAACTCTCTCCCATTGTGAGGTGGAAAGTGAATTAAGAGGAGATTCTATCTCCTCGGGATATGATCATAAATGTCTTCTGTGCATTTCTACAGGAGAACATAATCAAAATTGCTACTTGAATGCTGAGCAAACGTCTTTGCTTAGCAGAAGGTGATTGTCTCCTGGATGCAGAATGTCCTGATCAGCTCCAGGCTGGGAAGGTGCCTCACTGCCAAGGCTCTGCACACTGGACGACTACAGACTTGAAGAAATGCTCCTGTGCTTTCAGACATTTTCAGATTTTTGATAGTGTAATTTTTAGACCAGCTTGACCTCTGCCTCCTGGAGGTATAAAGAGATAGATTCAACAACTCTGGGCTCTGATAAGGGTTCTGGGTTAGATGGAGAGAAATGTGCAAAAATGCCTTCTGAAAATTAAAAAATGAGTTAGACCTCTCTTAGAATATGAAAGAAGATTGGCATCAATGACAAAATCTCTTTGCTGAGGATGCTCTCCTGTCTACCACTTAAATGTGTAAAAGAGACTGGGCTTAGTGTTACTACAGTCTCAAAGTTGATGTTTGAATTTGGTTGTGGCTACAGGAGCTCTCCTTCCCAACAGTGGTTTTACTGCTGTCCTTATTAATTCTGCTCTCCAACCTCAAAAACAGTAAACATGTTCTGTGAAAACAAATTTGCAGAATAGCTGTACAAGCTGCGTCAGTTTAAATTCCTATCTACAACACTAGGTGGCAACAAGAGAAAAGCCTTTTGCGTGAAGATGTCAGGTTGCCTTTTTGCAACCAGACTGAACTATTGCAATAAACAGCACCATATGCCAGGAAGTTTGGGGCTGAGATATGTGGGAAAAAAGGCGAAAGGAGAAGAGAACTGCAAAACAGAAAAACTAATAAGCATCTTTTCAGCCCAAGTGGTTTAAGTATCTTAAGAATGCAAGACTACCAAATTTACAACTAGGGAAACATCTGCTGTGTTTTGGACTTAGGTGCTAGAGAATTTATGCATCAAAATCTAGCTTCCAGTAAAATGCTTATAGAGGATAAAAAAAATCCGAATTGAGATGTAAAACAAACAGACAAAAAAGGATGTTAGCTTGTCCTTTTCTTCTTTTTCTGTTCTTAGTGCTCAATATCACATCTTTCATTTGGATTTCATTTGGCAAGTTTTGTTATGCGAATGTTATA
Organism: Alectoris magna; assembly: GCA_030625065.1. Lineage (NCBI taxonomy): Eukaryota > Metazoa > Chordata > Aves > Galliformes > Phasianidae > Alectoris > Alectoris magna. The sequence goes on along the minus strand of CM060576.1, from coordinate 7,187,221 downwards.
TTACAACAATTTTGGCATTTCCTCAACTGGCATATGAAAAACAGGGGTCTGATCAGTGCAGCCATCACAGAAGAGCAGACAATAGGGTACATTTTGTCCTGACTGACAACCACAGTGCATAAATTTTAATACAATCTGCCAGAGTCCAGCAGAGAAAGTGCTAGAATGGAAAGCCACCACAGTACAGGACATCGGTAGCTAGGAAGAACAGCACTGAACATCAAGACTGCACTGATAGGCTGGCTAAAGGAGAATGTGACTGTGTGGGAGAAAAGGGATATGGGGGGAAGCATCTATTTTTCTACATCAAAGATGTAGACCTGCATAGCATGAGCCTTTTGAATTCAGATGGCTACTCAGCTTAACCAGTTACCCCTTAGCAAGAACCAAACATCACTATTTTCTTCTATCAAAGCAATTTCAGTGCAAGCTCAATGCACAAAAATCCAAGAAGTATTGCATGACCTCTTACCCTCCTGTGTTTCCACAGCAGGAAGCGACACAGATGACCCAGCCATGAAATCTCCCCCTTCCACTATCCTGAAGAATTATGTAGTTGTTGGCTCCTCCCAAATCTCAGGACAAGCTGCTCTCTTCCATTCCTCTGGCCAGAAAAGCTCCGAGTCCCACGTCAGAGGACAGGTAACAACGCCGACTGGCTCCCCTCACCTGGCTGCTGTCCACCTGCCTTTACCTCCCAGCAGAGTCATAGAAGAACTCCACAGGGCTCTGGCCACCAAACACCGGCAGGACAGGTACCTGCAGCCTCTTGGCTACATGGGTGCATGAGGAGTCATTCCACTAAATCATTTCTCTTGGTAAACGTCCTTATCCTGTTTTTTAGCATTTTATCCACTTCTACAGTTTGCCTTCATCTTCTTGAGGTCACTACTTTGAACATGGTTAAAAGTGCTTAAAGGACAGTGATTTGAAAGTATATTCTTCCTTTTTAAAGAGGCTATTGTGACATACAAGTCAGTTTTCAAGCAGATAGAAACATTTAATAATCTTTGGCCCACTGCAAAATAAACTCTCCTCCAAAGATATCAAGTTAAATAAGGCAAATTGTCCTGTAAACATGAATACATCTGAGAAATGCTATTTCAGTATCTGTCTCTTGGCTTATACATGAGTATATAGAGTATACATTTTCTAATACAAATACTTGTATGGGAGTACATTGGGTACTTTATCTGGTTTTCATTATGAACCCCTCTCTGTATTAGAGAAAGATGGAAATAACCTGTGAATTCAGTAACATTTCTCAGCTCCATAACAGCTACTGTTATGGGGAAGAGATTCATGCATTATTATTTCCATGCCTTGTTAAACCTTTGTCACGATCAAAAAATATCAGAATCAGAATACTTCATGCCATGTGTGTTTTATGTTAGGGGTATGCACTTGTGTGTTTTCTTTTAATCAGTACACATGGTTATATATCAAACAAATACAGTAGTCTCTACCCTTCTGTACCTTATTCTTATGACCAACCTAGATCTCTATGCTCATCATTGTCAGCACAGTCTTGAGGATGCCATCCCATGTTTTCCCATACTGAACTCTCTGTCCTGGCTTTTACGAGCCAGGTCATTCTAGTCATTTTCATACAGTGATAAATTCCCACTGTGGCACTAAAACAGTGTTTTGTAAAAGCTGGGTTTGACCTTTCACCCACAGCTTCCATGGAAGAGAAAGCAAAGGCTCTCCAAAAAAAAGAGTGGATGTCCGTCCATCCAGAACGTCTAGCATTGAGCGCAACAAAGAAAAGGAGAATTCCTTGAATTATAGCAGTGATTCAGAAAATAAGAGGAACTCAGTTAAAGAGTCGGATGAGAACAAAGAAAACATGATAATGAACTCAGAGCTTAAGGAAGACTCTGTTTTTTATCAGGATGAGGAAGTTTTGAATGACTCCGTTATTTCTGGTAAGGAAAGTCACTTATATTACATAGATATACTATTGAAGCCTAACAGAATGTTCTATACAAGCAACAGAAAATACCGAGTAGTATAAATTATTCAGTGTGGTTGCACAACAAAAATCCAAGCTTATAACATAAATCTGAGCCACACAGGGTTTCACCTGCAAGGTGTCTGAGGTGGCTGATGAATACTTGGCAAGCTAGGCAACACAGTGGCTTAAACTGTGAATTCCTGCTGTGAGGTGGTTATATGACCCAGAAGAAAGCAGCTTTGAAGATATGCTGCTGCCCCTTCATATGGTGCAAGCTGGAATGTAAGCAAGGCATTTCTGGTCTTGACACTGAATGGCACTGCTTCTGCCAGCATTCATTCAAAAGCATCTATTTGTATTTTAGAGAGAATGAGAGATGCAGAAATGACAGGAATAATACCAGAATAATTTAATGAAAATAAAGGTTCTTTCTAGTTTTAAGAATCTGGGCTGGTTTGAAAATCAGGATGCAAATTATCAATTAATCCAAAGTTTATGACTACTGTACTGTGTTTTCACATCACCAAATTAGTCATTGCTACCTTGCATGTAGCCTTGAACTGATAACAGATGCAAGCAAGGTCTTTGCATTAGTGCACAGTATTTGGATCCGCCTTTTGCTTGATAGAAAGAACAGTAAACATACGAGAACACAAAATGTCAGGATTCAATGGAGTTAAAACCGGAACTTTTGTCAGGAACCTGCAGACCAAGCATGAAAAAGGCATGAGATCTCAAAGCATTTATTGTTGACCTAGCTGAGCTGCAATAAATTGTGAAACAAGGTACAAGCAAGATTCTGCCTGAGCTGCCTTGGTCATGGGACACAGTGGCATTGAACACATCACACTGACAAGGAAAAAGTAATCCTTAGGAAGAAAATACTTAGATAAAGGTATTTGCACGTGCAATTTCCACTGAGATAGTGATCAGGAAGGATTTTGTCTCAAGGTGTTGACAATGGATATGGGGAAAGCCAGTCTGGGGCTTTGTTTCCTTTGTTCTCTCCCCCCTTTATTAATTATTATTTGTTTGTTTGATTTGGTTCAATTCTGAAGCATCAGAAATGGATTTCTGCAGGAGGAGAGATAGCAGAATTGGCCACCAGTGGGCCAGTCAAGATGAGAACAGACCCTGCTGGTGTACCTGAAGGGGGTAACACCATCACCCTCCTTTCATTTTGTCTGGCAGGTATTATTTTTCAGGAATTAACCCAATTGGTCAGGCATGGGAAGCAGCTCTTTGGACTATCAGATCAGCTTAATCCAGCTCTCTTGCATTTTTATTTGGTAAAATACCCTAAAGATTAAGGAGTGCATAGTGCATATGGACCATGGGAGTGGCTATAGCATAAGCCTTTTAGAAATCCTAACATCTGGATGAAGTGAGCACAGCTTATCCTATGCGGGTTGTATTCTCTCTACCCCTTTAATACTGCAGCAGGATTTGGGTTAAAGTTGAGATTTTTCAGTTATGATTTGTGTTTTTAATTTCACAAAGTAGTAGACTTTTGAAGTCTGCAGCAGAGTAGCCTGGGAGTAGTCAGAGCTCAGAAGAGCAGCTACATTTTACTTTGTCTCAAGCGAAATATCGCACTGTCCTACCTCACTTTGAAAATACAAGCTTCTAGGGAACATACTGAGATAGCTTAATTCAGTGTCTGCACTTCAGCTTCAAAAACTGACTTCTTGCAAAAAGTTGCATGCAGTCTTCTACCTGCACAGCAGAAGTTTCAGCTGACCTTCAAAGGGATGAGGACAGCAGAAAATGACCCTGACTTCACCTGAGCAAATAATCACTGTGATTCTAGCTCTTGTTCTCCCATTATCCAAAGATCAGATATAGCATGACATAGCAGGTAGTTTTGGAACTTTGATGAGAGCAGGAGTAGTTCTTCATGCTTGTACCTCAGCTGTCACTGATAAATGGGAGAATAACCATTTAGAGAGAACACCTCTACAATTTATAAAAATATAGAAAAAGTATTGTGTGCACATGTAGAGCTCCCTTGTTTCCTTCTAAGGAGTTCTGGACAGAGAAATTCACATGTGCTGCGTGGTGTATACATATCTTGCTTTCAGTGCACCCAAGATGCACTGAACTGCCTGTAAATCCACCACACAGATGGCCAGCACATGGACAGCTCGTCTATCATATTCAGGAGACATTGGGCTTAGTGTGCATGTGCAGTCTCTCTGCAGCAATCTCCTGGCATGACCAAATTCCCCTTAGCACCTGTTTAAAACTTTCAGGTGAAAATGAGAGCATGTTCAGGGATAACTGGGAAACTGTTCCTTCATGTGCTGCATGGGTTGAGCACTGCAAACACCCATTTTTCACCCACTCCCGCTGAGGTGAAGGCTTATAAATGCTTGACAGAATCCCAAGCCTGTGGCTTAGTGATGCAAGTGTTTCTGATGGAGACATACTCATTTAGCAGAATGCTCTGTGTGCAACAGCCAAATAATTTAACTTCTTTTACCCATCTGTTAAACACATACCTAATTCTTCACAGAGGGCTGTATGGTTTAATTTAATTAATGTTTGCAACAGACTTTGAAAGCATTAAGAGGAAGGTGGTAAACAAGGGCACAGCTTTCAGATTCTAATCAAGGTTTTGAGCTCATTAATTTGAGGCCGTTGCAACTATTGAGAGACTTGGCCCTTCTAACCCAGGGATTCCATACCTACTCTCTGCCCCAGTCTTCCCAAGATGCATGTGTGGATATGCTATAGATGTTTCCCCCCTGCATGAAGAAATTCAAGATCAATAGTGATAATAATAACGTAGTCCCCCAGATCTTGAGCAAATAAACTGCCAATATTTGAAAACGAGAATCTATTTAGGATTTAGTATCTTGCCAACCTCCAGAGCATCCTTTTTAAAGCAGACTTTAATCCTATCTCAAATGCCAAATAAAAATACCAATTAAATGTCATTTTCTTTATAAGTGAGATGACCTTTCTTAGAAAAGGTGAAACATTTAAGTTTTTTTTTTTTTTAAAGGGCCACAAAACACAACCAGTGTTAAAGTAAAAAGGAATTAAACCAAAAAACTGCAATTGCACGCCGTGCTCCCAAGGTCAAGCAGATTGAAGGTTTAACTGCAGCTCCTGAGTACTCTGACAACATCCATCCAACTGGTGCTACTCTGCACTGAGAATTTTCTGACTGCTGAAGGCCTGGACTGGACCATAGAATGGCCAGGACAGCACAGCAGAGGCTTATAGGACTCTGGTGTAAATTTACTTGCTGCAATATACTTGTAATTAATTACTGGAAGGCTGCAGTCCTTTCAGGGTGACTCAGCAGCTCACTGAGCTTTAATAGCACTTCCCTTTTCCTCTCTGCACACCATAAGCAATCCACTCCTCAGCAGATAGAGACTTCACTACAAGCTTCTAATCTGCATTTGAGAATGAAAACTGATTTCTTTGTAAGCAGTTAAAGTTTACGGTCATTTTGTGGTATACCTTTCCAAACACACAGCAAAATGGGTTTATAAGCTCAGCAGTCCAGGTTTCACCTGCTTAGCCTGCTTAAGCCTGAAGAGCTACAACAAGAGATACAGAGACACCAAAGCTCAGACAGTTCCCTCCAGTGAAAGAATGCTTCAAATGTCACCGGCAGGACAGCATCAAGGACCCAACATTCTGCACATCAAGAGCAGCAAACTCATGAAAACGGGTTCTGTGCATCCTCCTTGAAGAGCTTGTTTGTAATGGCAATGTTTTAGATCATCTTTTTTTTGATAGAAAACATGCGTTAGCACATCTTACAGTAAGCAGAACAGGTCATGTAATCACAATAAGTATCTCTGCCCTGTGTTGCCCGGTTGCCCAGTTAACTTGCCTACATTCTGAAAAAGGCCATAAAATATTATTTTCTTTCATTCTTCGGAATATTTTCCTCTGCTCTCTTCAGAAGAAAAAGCCTGAAGTGAAGTGCATAGTATTGATTTAAAATTCTGTTATGATGCACTGTCACCTTGGACAGGGTGCAGATACACGTAATGGCTTACATGCAACGCTATACACAGTGTCAGTGTCTGCTCACAGTTTTGACTTTCTATGTCTGAAAAGAAGAATGACATTAAAAAGCCATAATTATATGCAAAAGAAAAATAGAGTGACCAACAGTGACTGTCTCAGTTACCATTGCCTGTTGCTGTTTATGCCTGGTCACCCAGAGGGGAAAATGCAGATATTCTGGCCACCTGCCACCAAGCCATCCCATCTTTCTGCAGAGGAACCACTAAATGATTCAGGAAACAGGGATTGCTTTCAGCTATAGGGATGCTCAGAGGTCTGAGGCAAGATGCACAGCCTTTGATTTCAAAACTAGAGATGTGAGTCATATCTCAGCTGCAAATAATTTTCTCCTGAAAGCATTGCTTCCTTATAAAGGACAGTAAAGACAACAGAGGACTACAACCCTTCTGCATTTGTAAGCAGTTTTGTGTCAGAGCCCTAATCACAAGCACAGCTGTTTCACTGCTTATATTAGTGTGTGTTACTGCTCATTGCACACTAACATACAAGTGGCCATCTCTCTGCATAGTTTCCCACTCTTCACGTGTTCATTTTTCCTCTCCAGGAACTGTCTTTCTAATGTCTTTCTTTACAATCCACATCCCAGGTACTTTGCCAAGAAAATGTAAGAAAGAACTGCTGGCAGTAAAACTACGAAACAGACCAAGCAAGCAGGAGCTGGAAGACAGGAATATTTTCCCAAGGAGGACAGATGAGGAAAGACAGGAAATCCGGCAGCAAATTGAAATGAAGCTCTCAAAGTAAGTATATCTGAGAATAGGGGGGAATCTCCCTTTTCGATGATCGGTACATCAATTCATCTCATTTACAGCTGTCAGTCAGTCACATGAAAAAAAATCTTAACTGCCTCTTCAGTCAGGATTCCCTTGATTTCAGTGGAAAACAAGACATGAGTAAATGGAGGTTATAAAACTCCAAATCTACCTGCGGTTCCACAGATGTGATTAAGATTTTGAAGTCCTCCAAGAAGGCTAGCGCCTTAATGTAAAAACAGTCATCTAATTATGTACTGATCTGATCTTGCCTGGCCAGCACTAGCTAATTTAAAGTTAAAGTCCATTGCTCTGACTGCATACTCAAAGAAGGGAAAGCTGCTGTGTGCATTGGTGGCTGGGTTTCTGTTTTAAGGGAGGAGCAGCTTCAGCAGCATTGCCCACACATGGGTAATGTGTTTGTGCAAGTCCTGCTGCGGGGAAGGCAGGAATGGTCTGCTTTTGATCAGTAACCAGGGCAACAGTGTAGAGCTGGGTGAGAAACAGCATTACTGTGGCATGTAGCCTAAAGCAGAGATTGAAGGTAACTATGGGACTGCATCATTTGATTTTGTGTGTGCGTGTGGTTTGTTTTCTGGTTTTTGGTTTTTTTTCCCCTAAAAGCTACATTTGGGTATCTGAAAGCATGAATTTTTTAGATGAGACAAAGTGGACTGCTAAATAATGTGTGCTGTGCCTGCCCACACTGGGACAGCAAGCACTGCTCGCCGCCAAAATGCTTGGAATCAAATTGAGAAACACGAACAGAAGTTCATTTTCAAAGCTTATTAAATATTAAATATCTCAAGTCTTTCCTGAAAGAAACATTTATTGATATTTAGGCTAGCTCATTCATGTGTATGCATTTGATTAAACTTTACCTCAGGGGACAGTGACTGAGAGACACATATGGATCAAAGCACAAGTCCTAACAGACCAGGGCTTTTGGGAGGAAACACCACTGCCACCACCACACTTGCTAAGAAATGAGCTGCTGAATGAACATAGATGAGATTTAGGGTAAATGTCCTGATGCCCTGCAGTGTTGGATGCAGCAGTCACCTTCTTCCAGACTCACAGGAACTGCTGCTTATTCTTTGTTTCATGGCAGCACCTTACACTCAATGGAGAACAGTGCAGTGCAAGTGACTGCTAGACAGCAAATGACAGCTCCTCACAGAAAATATGTACATCCTGTGCAAGCAGAAAATCCCACATTATAGTGTACATTAAATTCTAAGAGATACAGCCAGAGTATACATAGACGTGCCACCTTACTAGCCATTACTTCAGGAGAGAAAGTAGAACTTGTGTATTCATTTCAGGGAATATTTCAAGCTGCACTTTGATACTGTTAATTCCAGTATTTTGGCCCGAGAAAAAGAAATGTCTTCATAGGTCAGGTTCCTAATTTTATGGCTCTAAAATACGTCAACAAAAGGGTTTCCATCCCACTGCATCCTTAAAAACAAGCTGAACCACCACAGAGTATACAGAGGGAGAAGATTATCTCCTCGGCAGCCACACCTCATTTTGCTGAAATGCCTGGAAGGTCACCTCTCTATTCAGCACTGCCTGACTTCTGATGTGAAAGGTCTAATGGAATTGCAGCTTGAGGTGGCATAACTACAGGTTTTATCTTTTTCATTTCATTTGCCATTTTACTTGCTTAATAACGAGCCTGGAAAATTATTTTAAAGGAGTCATAACTCAAGTCAACTATCAGTACAAGGACTTAAAAAGAAAACTGCTCTGCTGGTGAAGAATAGGACCGGTCAGTACTAGAAGCTAGGAAATGTACTCTCTATAGATAAAGTCAGTAAAGACAGTCCCCACATTGTCTCTTACAATCTCACGAAGCAATCTGTGGTGCAGGCTATTAGTCTCAATGGTTATGGCTAGAGGATGGCTAAAAGCCAGCTTTGTTCCAAGTGCTGGAAGACAGTCTTTCATTTAGATGCTTCCTCCTGGAACGTGGCAGGTTCAGCGCATCTTGGGAAACAGACGGTGCAGAGATTGCTGGAATAGCCAGGAATGGCAAAACAGATTGGAAGCAACCTCCCACACAATTTCCAGCACATATGTGCACTGGCAGAGCTCAGCTTGGCTCTTAACTCATCCACCAGAATAGAATGTGACCACGCAAACAAGCTCAGGTGACGGATGCACAGGAGAAATATTTACACCAAGAAAACCGAGGAATGTGTTAAAAAATGAAAAAACAAAATCCCAAACCTGAAAGTTGGTGCTGGCAAAGGCAGAGGAATCAAAGCCCTCAATTGATCCCCTTGGAGTTTTCTGACTAGTTCTCACTCCCTACAACACAGACCACCCCAGAGTCCCCACTCAGAGCACAACGTGACAGTAGCATGGAAATTTAACCACACTGGGAAGAAGAATGAGGATCTTGGATGAGATTTTGAGGTCTTCACATTCATTCATTTAATGGTACTTGTGCAGCTTAATCTCTCTGTAGGTGTGACAGCCTGGAAGTTTACAGCATGCTGCTAAGTGCTCAAGTATGAGGTATGATCAGGCAATTGGGATCCAATAGACATGAATGCTTTCTGTACAATTTTGCCATTTCCTGTGCAGATTAGAGCACATTGCTTCCGTACTGGTAACACTTTGATAATTGCAATGGGACTTGCCTGCTCAGCTAAGAATCTACATGTACCATCAGGCTATAGACCTGTTCTTCTGCACGAGACAGTAATGTACAAGCAAATTAGAGAGTTGTTATTCAATTGCTGTCTGCATCAGAATAGCAAGTAAACAGGCAGTTGTTTTCAAGATCAGTATTTTACAGCACATTTGTAGGGATTTGAAAGTTTACAGCTGCCTAGAAAATTGCTTGTTTCACAGCTAACACAACCTAGCTCTGTAGTCTAGAAAGAAAGCTGTGCTGATGTATAGAATGTACAAAATGCATCAATAATGGCACCTAAGTAACTTAAAAAATAGGGAGACAAAAGAAAAGCATTTTATCAAAACCACTGTATCTTTTCTAAACGGTTCTAGTTGAAATGCATTTTAAGGGTAGTTGTGAATCTGGCAAGAAAGTCAACTCTGTGCTGTCATGCTCATGAGCATTTGCACAATCAAAACTAACACTTATTTTTCTTCACTTTCCTATTAGTTCCTTCTCAAAAAAGAGCACAGGTGTTCTGTTACATCTTTTGGGCCAGATTCTAGCTTTACAGCAGTGCAGGTTGACTTACTTCAGGTTCACTATTGACTGACAGCAGTCCAAGTACAGAATTGAGTATTTTTTTTATGTGCATTGATGCATTTGAAAAGTGTATTTCCCGTCTTCTGTGCTTCCAAGCCAAATTACCACTTGTTGCCATGGAAACATAGACATCTCCCTCTTCCTCCATCCAAACTGGTAGCATTCCATCTTCCTCACATTTCCCTTTCCAGTCATGTTTTCTGTTATTAATTCATGCATCCCAGTGCCCCTGGCCACGGTATGTGCTTGCAATGTTCTACTGTGCATTAGACAATGGAGATTTTGATACTCCGGGCTCCCAACAGGTCTCGTTTCCAATTATTATGAGTTCAGACCACAGATAAGAAGCCCTCCATGGAATTCAATGAATTGAGAGCTCTTTGTGTCAAGAGGCAGAGAGACATTTGCAAGTACGATTATTTGCAAGAACTGCTTTCTTTCTTATGGACCCACTTCGTTCTAGAAGGGGTTTTAGCTGAAACCTGGAGGAGTAAAATAGTTGCTCAACCGAAAAGTGATGTAGGAAAGGGTTGTTTAATTAAATTTGATATCTGACTGCTTGGAAAGTTAATGTTTGAACTGCCTGGGTGGCTGGTACTTCTCAGGCATGCTTTGTATAACCACAGTTAAAGACACTCCATTATTACTTAATGTTGCAACAAAAACATGAATTCCCGGAAAAGATTATACTTGTAATTTTCACTTCATGTTCTGTGTCACCTCCTTGGATATTTGCATAAGTAGACACGAAGCATTAAGCAGCACTTACAAGATTATGGAGATGGGAATTCATATGCGTAAGTGTGGGCATAAAGGAGTCACACAGGAAGAGTGGCAGCTTTTGTGAACCTAAAAACTGATCGAAACCATATTGGAAATCCTGGCCTGGGGAAGCAGTTTGTGCTGGGGCAAGGTTTCTTGTCAATATAAATTGACAAAGGAAGTATCTTCATTCAGATTTACCACACCTGGGTATCTGTAGTTCTAGTGCTGCCCTGAGCTTCTCAGAAAGGCATTTGCAAGTTAACTTCCCAGAAAGTGCAGAGGTAGCAAAATGCAGACCCAGATTAGACTCTGGTTTGTAGCTCAGCCTCACGTAACAGAGCGTGAAGTTCACAGCGGTGCCGAAGGCAGAACAACACCAAGCAAACAGCACTTCAGATTTGCAGCCTGAAAGCGTAAAGTGTGACGGTTCAACACAGAGCAGTCATAAAGGAAAATTTTACCTATTGTGCCCTGTTTCCTAAGAACGGCACATTGAGCACTGTTTCCTCATGGGAACGGCTCAGAGCAGCTCTGCTGGCTGGAAAGGCATCAGCCCTCCAGAGGGATCCACTGGGAAAGCAGGCTGAATTCACAGGACTAGGGGGCATACTGTACCTGATTTGATCAAAAGGAGAGTGAGGCATTAATAGCCCTAATGCAGAAAAGTATTTATCAGATGCTGAACTGAGCCCAGTTTAGAGATTGCCCTAAATTTACCTGGAGATTTTCGAGTTTGGGTTGCTTGGTTTTTTTTTTGATGCAGCTCTGACTGTGCTCAAACTCCCACTGGCTGAAGTAGAAATTAGGGAACTGTCCTGATTTAGATTGTAATTTCAGACAGGCTGGGAAGACATGACACAGATTTGTGTCAGAGACAGAAAGGCAGGGGCAGGCGCAGAGAAAAGATCGGCTGTCACCGCTAATTAGCTGTGTCCGATTTACTGCATGCCCTTATCGTTTGGCAGGAATCCTCCAGGTTACCTTGTCACCAATGCTAAAAATAACCCTGGTGAGTGCAGTGTGGGTGTCTGCACAACCCGCAGCTCCTTGCATATGACACAAGCTATATATAGAACCACAATTTAATTCCGTGGGTGTGCGGGTAAGCCAGGGGAGTCTCCTGCTCTGCACTAGACAGCACAAGATCGTGACAGCCTAAGGGCTGGGGGTTGCTGGTGGGGATTTGCATGGGGATGCTGTGCTATTTTTTTTTTTTTTTCATGCTCTGGCTCTTTTCCATTATAAGTTCAGCTTTTCAGGTTACAGGAAAAGACAACCAACGTATTTGGGGAATAAGTAGTAGAAAGACTGAGAAGAGGCTGGAGGACAAAGGAAGTGAAAGCAATGGCTGAGATTTTTCAGAGCTGCCTCTGGAACCAAGATGTCTGAATTCCATAATAAGGCAATAAGATTCCCTGCATCCTTCCTTGAAGTCAGGCGTCGACACAGTTAGAAACTCCATTCTGTACCCAGTGACGGACAGTGCTGGCCTTGCAGTAAAGAGGGTTTGGTATCTGCTGCCAGAATTACTCTGAGGCAGTCTTCAAGGATAAAAATCACAAGGAAGGAGAGAATGCTCAAGTTTCGTTCGTGTCTCCAAGCAATGAGTGAGTTTAACCTCCTGTTTACAGCACTTTTCAGGTTCAAGGGAGTTGCCATACAGCTGAAATACATGTATTACAAGAGATTCAAGACTGTCAGTACTTGGCATACTCTGTCCCTTTTACTTAAGGACTGAAGAGCTCTTGAGAAAGGTAGCCCTTGTTTCCTTTCACTTAGTATATTTGCAAAAATAGAATGAACTTCACTAATGTGAATCACCGATCAGCAAGTAACAAACCCAGCCCCCATGAGTATGTGATTATAGCAGATCCTCCTGAAAGAAATACTTCAGCAGGAAGTGTTTGCTTGCTTCAGTAATGAAGCACAACACGTGCACAATTGATAACAGGACACCCTGTCAGCTGTAGGCAGGAGCCATGAGTTGCAGCTGAACAAGAGCTATTTGCTGTATCACACCGACCCACTGCATGCCTGGCAATGATGTTCAAATATGCTGCTTCATTCATAAAGTGTTGCAACGGTGAAGATTTAGTTCCATAGGTAAATTTTTGATCTGAACACTGCACATATGACTCAAAGCTATTCTCAGTGCAGGTTTACATCTCCAAAGATTCAGCATGCTCTGCCTAGGGATGAGAAAGTTTTACATCAGCAGGTCATAGCCGATAAAAGATTTCCTTCTGGGAAGCCCATCTCCTTGTGCTTCTCTGTTCTAGTTCCCTGACTCCAGTGCTGGGAATTCATAATCAAACATGTTTTTCACAGCAAAGTGAAGGTAAGGGCAGCAGGTCAGTGCACAGCAGGGAAGGGAAGAGCAGAGCAGCAGGTGTGAACACAGAAGTATTGAGGGCCTTTTCTGGGACACACAATCAATTTCTTGAACTGATCTTCTAGCATAAGTGACACGTGTAAAAGAAGAGATCAAAAAATATCAGAGCTTAGAAGGCCTCAATCTATTCCACATAACTTAACAATATACATAAAATTGCATGAAAACTGCCTAAGCAAGTGTAATTAAATAAGGAGAAAACACTTTAGGCATGAAAATAGTGCTTTAGCTTTGCCCTGCTAAACTGCCTACAAACAGCATTGTGTGCAGGCTCAGATCCCCTCTCAAAAACTAGGCATCAACATGCCTGAAGGACTGGGGCCATAGCCCTGTAAATATTGGGCAGTCATTGAACAAAATGGAAATCTGCAGAAAGCCAATAATATTCTGTGACGCTTCAGCTTACACTGGATTATGATTCGGGTCCTTAAGCTGATTTGGAGCACAAGTAATTACGGAAGAAATTAATTTAATTTGCAGAGTTTAGAATCATAGAATCACCAAGGTTGGAAAAGACGTCTAAGATCACCCAGTCCAACCATCCACTGATCACCAATATTTCCCACTAAACCACATCCCTCAGTACAACATCTAAACGTTTCTTGAACACCTCCAGGGGAAAGAAAGGATAGATTAATCGGTAGGGACCAAAACGGGCTGTTCTGGTTGTCACAGCTATTTGTGCTGTTCCTGACCCAAACAAAATGCTGTAGCAGTTGTGGGCTACCAATAGTTCAAGTGGCAGTTCAGGCACTCATGGTGGCAGTCCTTGCCATTTGTGGGGAGGGTCACTGTGTTGCTGTCATTACTCACAAGTAGGCTTTTGTCACTTGTTCATGAAACTCGGGAACAATAATTTATGTGCTTCATGTGAAGCACTTCAGTGTTCTTAAAACAAAAGCAAGATGGGATGGACAGTACATATCTGTAAGACTCTGACTTGGTATGAGCAAAAATCTAAGTCTGAAGAGGGGTTGACTATATTTTCAGTTTTAACATACCCAACTTCAGTCTTTCCACATTAAATTATATACGAACAAAAAGGAAAGGTTTTTACTGCTCCCCTTTTCCTTTAAACCTAACCAGCCTCATATGCAAAGTGGATTTAAGTGACTTTCACCATGCCTGTTGCTGTGAGTTGCTTGCAGAATACCTAAGCAGTTAGAATTTACTTCTCCCACAGAATATGCAGTGTGGCTTTTAGATGGAGGAAGGGAAAAAGATGAAACTTCCTTATGATGTGGTGTCACATTTGAATGCACCATACCTGGAGGGCAGGCAGTGAGTACCACAGCAATGGGTTATTGCTGATTTATGGGGCAGTGCTGTCAGGTGAATGGCTTACACCTTTGCATGAAAAATTCAAGCATGTTTTTAGACTTCATTCCAAAAACTGGCCAGACCTGATGGCTCCCAGCATGTGATCAAGGAAACAGCAATTAACACACGGCAGTTGCTGGCTGTCCAAATGCGGTTAGGGTTACTACCATTTCCTCCTGCCACAGCTCTGAGCACAACTTCTGTGGCCTCATTCATTCAAGATCTTAATTCCTCCCAGGAATAGAGGCTTGGGCTTGCCGCTTTCATCCATTAAAAGTGGGTCAGTGTAGCACAGTTCCTGCCTTTTTGAAATAATCTCAGGGATGGCTAGGTGGAGAAAAGTGAAAGAAGTGAATATTTAGAAAATAGACAGGAGGCAAGGAGAAGAAACAGGTCAGAATAGAGGCTGTTTTTAATCAAACTACTTAATAAATACCATACAGTCAGATTAATGATTAAAATGTAGTTCTAGCTAAGTCTTTTTGATTTCATTCCCTGTGCCCACCTGGCAAGTTGCAGCTGTATCACCAGGTCTTGCAGGCTTCCCCCGGCGTTGTGATTTTTCGTATAACTTGGGAGCTGCTTGACTCCAAAAGAGAACTTCAAGTTCCCTTCAATGATTTAATTACCTTGAAAAACAGATACTGAAGTGGCCAACACATTTCCCTGACTCTCCAGCCTCAGGATAATGATTCTTTCCTAGAAGTTGCCCTCATTTTCTGTCTTTTTCTGTTGCTGTCATGTTGCGTATCAAAAAGCCTCTCAAGTTTATTTGTCTGTGCTCAAGTCTTTATCCAGTGGAACAGACTGCACCCTCTGAGATTGGGGACCTTCTACTGAAAATCCACCTTGCAGAGGACTCTCCACACAGCTAGGAAATGGATCAGCTTGAAGAGCCAGCACATTACTAAAATCCTAGTCTTAAATCGCATTAGAAACAGGTTTCTTCAGCCTAGTTAGTTCACTGTTGCACGGAGATGTAACAGTTATTTTTTAAATTAAAAATATACAAAATGCAATTGGGCTGAGACACAAATGGTAGAATAAAGACTTGAGTGCCTCACTGTTGGGAAAAAAACCTCACTCAAAATGAAGACAGCGTGACTCACAGATGAGCTTCTGCATCCATTGGTTTGAGATGATCGTATTCATCGGGCAAATAAATGAATGAATACTTCCTTAGTTTTTCAGAAATAATAACAGTAAAAACAGCAAGGACAGCCTCTCCAGATAGCAGCTGGTCTGTTGCGAGGAGACATGCCTAATTGGAAGGTGTTTGCAAAAGCCATTTTCTGGACAGTCCACACCGTGGCCTTACGATTACAGTAATCACAGGGAGTAGCTGCGATACTTAGAAATATCACCCAACAGGAAAGATCCTCCTTTTCAAGAGAAGATGAGATAAACCAACTCAGAAAAACAGTTATACAGAAAGTTGTATTGATAGATGCCATATTATTACACTTAAAGCAATCTCTTTGCAGCTTATACAACCTGAAGGAAAAAGATAACAGAAATGCCATCCTTAGCTCCGTGAGGATGATGAGGGCAGGGTAAGCAGGGATGTGCTGGCACACCGGAGGCTCTGGGCTTAAATGCAACATTCCATCAACTGCAGTGAAAAAAATAAGCCAAAAAGGCCTAGAAAATCTGTGTGGTGGAGGTCATTTGGGCACAGAGAAGGCCTTTCCTAGCATTGTTGGAAAGTCACTGCCACCTGGCATTCCTCTGCTTGGCTCCAGCAGCTCCTAGCAAACACTCAGCAGACCAAGCAACTCTAGACCTAACTGTAGCCTTGCACTGACAGTAAAATACAGTTCATGTTGTGCCACAACAAATCATAAAAGAAATGTCAAAACTACATGCTTGGGTCAATGTGAAATGTTACATGATTAAATTCTTATATTTTATTCAGTGTAGGAACCTCAAAAGTACTGAAAATGAATGGATAACCTTAGCAGAGATTTTGGCAAAAAAAAAATAATAATAAGATTCAATGCAGTGAAGAAACAGATCCTAAGCTCTCTATGGGCAAAGGCTGCAGGGCTCAGGCCAGCCTTGGTTAATGACAGCAGGACAGCAAGCTGCAGGTCTAGCTCTGAGCTGGAAAACGCCGTGCTAACAATAGCATGTACGACAGAAACAGCAAGCAGTACAACAGATGGTGATACGCTTTCTGGAGGCAGGGATATCCCAACCGTTTGGAGACGTTGCGTGGGTGAGTGACAGGAGAGAGCTAGGAAGGGTTTGCGTTGCCAGGGAGAGCGTTCCCAGAGAGATCTGTACCATTTGACAGCAGGTGTGCAGCCACAGACATGGCCCCAGCAGGGTCTGTCTATCTCAGGAGCATTTGCAGTTTTAGGAATCACAATCACTTCAGTTTTTTTTTTTCTTTAGGGATTATACAAAGCCAAGACAACACTGTGATTTCCTTGATTTACTTCAGTGATTAAGAAAGCTATCCTCTGGCATGAAGCCTGACATTACAACCAGTTTGCAAAGCACAGTGACATGCCCTCTCCATTCCAAGCTGCCAGGTTAGTAGGCTCACAGAGATCGAAAAGAACAGCTCTGAAGAAAATTTGTGCTGTTGCTTTAAGCAACACATTGCAAAGGCCAGTATACTGCATAACTTTATCTGTTACTTCACTGCCTTTGCAGATTGCCAAGGGGTCCCTTTATATATAAACACAGGTTACTGGGAGCAGTGAAGTACATTCTGCAGAGCTCACATTGCATGGGGAAATTCTCAACCACTTTTATCTGTGGCAAGAATGGCTGTTCTCGAATTATTTTGCATTAAATGAAGATGTGGACAAGATTTTACATATAGTCGGCCGAGGCAGGCTGACAAGTGACACCTATCAGCATTTCTATCTGCTCTCTGCAAATCCAGCTGTGGTTTCTTCCAGTGACCCAAATCCCAGCAGTGCATTGCAGTGGCATCTGTTAATAGGAGTAACTGTTTGCATGTTAAGTGGACAGCATTGCAGGATTCTTTTAACAGGGAGCATCCCAGATGAATTTACAATGTTTTGGAACGCTTCCATCCATGTGCAATATCCCCATTTGATGAATTCTGAAATACAGCCTGTGCTACAGTTCGAACTGACCCATCTTCTGACATTTTGGCCTCCTGTCACTGTCCCTCTGACTGTAGTGGCCGAAATTGCATTCCTGACTGTACAGGATGAAAGGTCATGAGCCTACGGACACCTCATTTCTTGTAGGGCTCAGGGATGGCTGGCAATCCAGCTTCATTCTCTCTAGAGGATTTCAAGCACAGACATTGTATTAGGCAGTGTTTACACAGTGAAGTGAAAGAGGAAGGAAAAAAATAGGTTTTAAAACATATTATTACCCAGCAAGCACCCAGGAGTACATAACTGTGTCCCACTAGGAATATTAGGAGGTCTTAGTAAAACAGTGGGCCCTACTGCAGGGCTAAGATTTGCTTCTGGTCTACTAGTGATCAATTTGCAGGCTCCCCAGTGTTGCACAAACGGTTACTATCAGAGTTGATATGAGTATCACTTTGACCATAGTACATGTATTTCTTTAAAATAATATAAATAGTAATACACACTTAATGGGATAGAGAGAAACCTTTGGGATTTATATAATTCCTTTTCTTTGCTTGTCCTCAAGCATCCAACCCACAATGTTCTCAATTTGCCTGTCTGAGATATGTAATATTCATCTTTTTTTTTTACTGTGGGAACACAGGGCTCCAGAGTTTTACTCCTTTAGAAAAAAGAAAATCAGAAATGTATTGCATTGCAACGAAACACTGTTCACCTTTTTCAGTGACCTGCACAATGTGACCTAGATCATAACCAGTATGCAGTTGCTGTCGGAAGACCCTTCAACATATATTTTAGTAAACACACCCTTGAGCCCTCATCAGCCTCCAGCACAGAGTTGCAGTGGGAGCCTGCACCACTCGAGCTGTGATTTGAAGAGCATGTTCTTTCAGCAGTTTTTCTTGCTGAGCTATTTTTAGCTTGAATGTATTCCCCAAACCTTTTCCTTGTCCAGCTGCACGGCGAAGGAAATGCAGCAGTGAGTGGTAGTGTGGCTCACCGTGACATTGCTACAAAAAGAAATGCTCTCACTACAGCCTTGCAGCATGTCTTCGGCTGAATAACCAGCTGTAATTTTATCTCCCTAATAACTAATTGTGTTATAAACAGGACAGAACCACTATTTAGCAACTCCCTTAGACCAAAGTGTGGGGAAAAGCAGGTGGAAGGGAGAGGACGAAGTTCCTGCTCTGAAATATTGTATTCACAACAGAACTAAGCCATGTTATTTATTTAATAATAGCCAAGCTTAGAATTGAAACTCATATCAGCCTTGGAACGTAACGCAGCATCCTCAAGAGTCCTCAAGTGAAGACTGAGAGAGGTACTAAAGCAAAAGCTTCCAGAAGGTGATGGAAGGAGGCTCAGCATCTTCACCTGACGTTGCAGCAGGCCTTTGAGCCGTAAGACTGGCTCTGTGCTCTAGCTGTGTTTGCCCTTTCTTCCTCACACCTCCAGAAAAAAAAAAAGTATGCAACCAAAGGTCAAATGCTGCAGGACTTTCACAGGCGGTGAAAACAGTGATTACTGTACAGGCTTCTCCATCAGAATCCTCTCACATAATTAGGCACTGGCTCTGTGCTCATCGCTAAGCAGCACTGTGCAGTAGCGAGGCTGTCACAAGGATGCAGGTCCTTTCGGGCATTACCAGGATCACGATACAAGGGTCATGTCAGGAAAGTATGTAGTTTTCATTCCCACTGAAATCCAAACTACTCGGCACAGTGTGTTTATCTTAGAAACTGTAATGATGGACAACTGTAATTGGCTGAGAGATGAGGGCCAACATAATTAACTAAGCTTTTGCTGATTTGCAGCCTTGAAAATCCAAACAGAACTGAAAGCCAAATAAATGAATAAAATGCATAATTAAGGCAAACTATATGGCCATTACATATATTCAGCATCTTCTTCCGGGTAACTAAAAGCAATTTTATTTATTTTGTTTTTTTTTAACGTAAAAAATAGCTTGGGGGAAAAATAGACACAAATATCAGGTAATCTTAAAGCAGTAAAGCTTTCACATGCAACCTACTGAATTGACCATACCACGTCCCCATTTTCATATTGTTCTTCAGCCTTCTACTATCAGGGAATAGCAACTGCTGTTACAGGAAATGCTGGCACGACACTCAGCTACCGCTTCGTACGTGCTCCAAAATTGCCTTGTGGGTGAAACAAGTTTGTGTTTCGCTGCCTGCCTTCTAATTTTGTACAGAACAAAGTCTGTAAAAGGCAAAGTCCCTCCTACCGAGGATTTACTACTACCCATAATTGTACTCTGCAGGCAGCACTGCGCTGCCACTGCTCAGCGCGTGGGTGATTCAAAGCCCTGGCACACATCCTTCTCACAGCCACTTATGGGAAGGATGAAAATAAATTTCTCGTTGAATTGAACACGATGTTCTGATAATAGAGATGCCAATTTAAGAGACAGAGCCTCTCCCGCGATAGGAAGCAGGCACAGGTAGCTTCACGAGCAGATGGCACAGGGCACTCCCATTTCTCCTCCTTGTGCCCATTTCCCGGCTGGGCTGGAGCTCTGCTGTGAGAGGGATCCTCCCCACCACCCCTTGCAAAACCTCACGACTCTTTCTGCAGAACTGCCTGCCACAGGAGACAATCAATGTGATTGCTGCTGGCCACAGCTCACTTACTGGCGACTGGATCGACTGTGTGCTTGTTAGTGTGGAGTCCACAGGCAAACACACGTGTGAGCCCTCCCTCCCCCCCCAGCTCTGTAGGAGATTATCAGATGCATGTGGCCCTAACTAAGGACAAGCAGGAAAAGGATTCCAAAGTGCGTGTTTTGGCTTCAGCTATGAAGATGAAAGAAATTCAGTTTTACGACAATTAAATCATAAAGATATACACTACGCAGAAATACATTTGTGAAACAAAGAAGCACATTTGGGGGACAGATAAGAAAGCCCAACAACACAAGCTTTTTGAAGTCCATTCTGCTAAATACCTACAAGGGTCTGCGGAAAGCTGAGACTCCACAAACTGGCAAGAGGAGATGGGAAGGGTGGACTTGGTCTGAGCACAGCACCATGAGCACATGGGTGGGCTGTACCTGTTCCCTGTTTGTCTCTCCTCAGCTGTTCTGCACCCATACGTGCAGATACACTAGTGACATACCTGACTGTGGCTTTGCTGAGCTGCAGTTCCCACAGCAGACAAAAGATATTGCTAAGGTTAACTATGAGGACAGAGAACTTGGCACTCTCCTGCTTGTAAGACATATTGATGCATTGCCCATCTGATAGCAGACCCTGGGATCCAAGTGATACACACATCCTCAGACTGCTGAGGATTCAGTCACCTGTAACACTCCAATATCCTTGTGTAACGCTGGTGCTAAGACATCAGTTTCTCTGAACATGAAGGAGAATCTGACTGTGTGAAGTAAATATTGATCATCATTCACAGACACGTGCGAGAATCATTAGGCTAAGGAACATGTGACCTTACTCCAGAGGGGATGAGCAATTAGTGGTTTTCCCCTGGAAGCCAAGTCCAGCATCTGTGTACATGCACGTGTCTGACACGTTACATAGAGGGACCTCAAATCAGGCTCCTGCAGAGGAGGGCTGCAGCCCCGTGCAGCAGACCTGCCAAGGGAGACTTCCCCACCCCTCAGGCCAGCAGGCCAGGCTCGTTATCTCCCTGGACAGCCTATTTGCCACAGCTGTGCACCACACATGTGTGTCAAGGGAAACGGCCAAACATGTATAGATTTATTGCCCCTCTTGGAGCCAGCACAGAGCATCCAGGAGCTTCACAGCATTCCCATGTGCAAGCTGCATGGAGGAAACAAATGTCCTGAGGCCACATGCAGACTCTCAGCACCCGAGGTGCTCTGACAGCAGAAGCACACGTGGGCACACCTGCAGGCTGCACTCAGGTCCAGGCACAGCTGACAGCTGTTCCTGTCACCCAGGAGATGCACTGCACAGGACATGGGAATATGCATATGCATACATCAATCCATTCATCTTTTCAAGCAGTTAACTGAGGAAAACAGTCTGGAAATAAACTGAGAATACCCCCCAGACCTGGTTCCAAACTTGAAGGTTTACATTTGTTTTGCACAGAGCAGCAGTAACACATAAGCTTTGTCACTCAGCTCAAAGGGCTGGTCACACACAGCCCCCAAACTACTCTATCATTCATTAGGACAAAGCATTCAGATTCTGAATCCTTTGATTCAACCCTTTGATCCCTACCCAGAGTTGTAACATCACTTACATGTACACTGCAAACTTTGAACCACATACAAACACCATTCACAAGGAAGCAACATCAGTGCCTCCAGCCCTGCGTGCTTTCTTGGAGGAAGCTGCAGTCACCTCAGCTGAGGCACTGCAGATTTAGCTCTGCTTCCTTCAGCTCTTGGCACGTTTTTGTGTAAACTAGGGGAGGGGAAGCAAATTCCTGGAGCTAATGCAAAACATAACAATATCCGTAACAGACACTTGGATTGTGTGCAGACTGGACAGAGATAGAATTTGCCTGCAAGTTACTTGAGAGCCCTCAAGCTGCAGAAATGGCTGCCTGTGTGGAGCTGCCCCAAAGGAACACTTGTGCCTCAGCAGACAATTCAGAAAAACCCCAAACCCAGACCTTAGTGTCTCCCAAGAATATAGCACTATTAACCAGAAGCTCTTTTCAGTACCGGAAAATACATATCTAAGCTTAATTCACTTGAAAAGAAAGCACTACTGTGAAGGGACAGAGGTGGTGTGCTACATTAGAGCTCCGAGCACTCTGCAGTTACCTCACAGAGGTGGGCCAAGCCACACCAGGGTCAAAGTTTCCCCATATGAAAACATGACAGAAATAGAAAGCACAGGACTCACCCATCCTCATCCGTGCCTGTCTCACATCCACAACAGAGGTTCCCTTCAGACTTTTGCACCACTCCTACCCCCAGGGCTGAGGGGCAGCATGGGGCCAGGCTGGGGGAGGGCAGGGGCCCTGCAGCCACCCATCCCCAGGTGCAGGCGCTTTGCTGAACTCCCAGGAATCAAATCAGCACCATGCTCTGAAATGGCCTTCAGCTCCGAGCATTCTATTCGTGCAAAGCTTGGGGAGATTGTGTAGAGTCCACTGCGAGTTTGGTACTTAGCCTCTGTGAAGGCTCCTTTGTGTCCTGTGCCTGCTTCATCTTCTGGGATCACACACTGGCTGCAGTACAAAGACTTCCAATAACCACAATACTGCCAGAGTTTCCCTTTTTTTAAGTGTAAGAGATTTGAGCATCCCCTCTCTGGAGTCAGTCTCTCTCAGCACCTGCCTTACAGGCTGCTCTCAAATGGAGGGAAGAGGAGAGCAGGATGCCATTTCCCAGGGCTGTGTGATGGCGCTTCCAACATGGCAGTGCGGCCTCCACGTGAGGGAGGGTCCTGAGCTCACTGCAAAGGGGACACTGCAAAGTGGTGGAATTTTGCTTTTTAACAACTTTGGAGAAATAAATTACATTAAAACCAAAATGCAGCACAGCACGTGGAACACAGGAGAGCACAGGGAGCCACGCAGTGCCTGTTGTACTCCAGAGCAGCTCAGCAGGAATGCGTGGTCCCCCTGGCCCTCGCCTGTCTGAGTTGTGCTCACAGCTGCTTCCCCTGAGCAGAGTCAGCAGCCTCTGGTGCAGGATCCACAGCCCTTTGCCTTCATCACCTCCCTGAGTTTCATCTGGGAACCTACCGAGGCTGGCCGCAGTACAGTGCTTATGGCAGGTAAAGCAGGTGGAAGGGGGGTTTACAGCAGCTGGAGGCATCTTCTGAACAGAAATATTGATGTTACAGGTGGATACAAGAAGCCCTTGTACCTCAGTGGAAACAGATGCCAGCAGTGTTGCCGCCTCATTATTACACCATGACTTCAGCTGTGTTTTCACCCTGTCCCCACCTTCCCTGATTGAAAACTCCATTCCTGGTTTTGTGGCTGTGATAAAAGTTTGAAAGTGCTGTTCGCCTCTCTGAACAATTCACACAAAAATGCAACACTGTACGGTGCATGCGTATATTTCTGTCTGTGGGTGTATATCTGCATCTTTTCCTTTCCTTGGGGTAAAGCTGAAGTTGTGCACAGAAATAACATTATCTCTGGGCACCCACCATGTATTCATCAAAGTCAAGAGGGAAGTAGGTTTTTAAATAATGAACCAACATAAATACAAAACAATATATGTACAAGTATACAAAGCATTCAGTTACACATCTGTTCTCATCCTTCTCGTGCTCCAATCATTCTCCATTAGGGTTTTAATCCCTCAGTTTAAAGGGGGGTCTCAGAAATCGGATGGAAGATTCTGGGAAAATCTGCAGATCTTGCATGGAAGGGCTGTAATTAGGAATAGCTTGATAGGCAGGCATGTGACCAGCATGTGAGTAAGTCACTCTTCCCTGAGTTACAGTATAAAATGCACACTGATCTCCTTCAAACAAACCCAGACAGAGATGCAAAATTTCTGAGACATTAAGGAAAATGAGGGAGGAATGAAGGGGTAGCAGATTAAAGATAGATACACTTTTAAATCCTTCAGTGGAGCATTTCAGCATCAGTTCTGTTTCAGTTTGGATTATTGCAGATTCCAGTGCTGGAATACCCAGCTCATTACTCTGAAGAGAAATCCAGAGACCTAGAGAAAAATCTGAGGTGAGGTGGGAAGAATGAGCATTAGGTTGCAGGTGTCTGCAGGTACAACAGCTCACCATGTAAGTTCTCTGCTGGTGTAAGCCTGCTATAATTGTGATGCATTCCTGTTGCCAAAGACGAGAACAGAATTTGGTCTTTGCAGTGATGGCAGGGAAATTAGAAAATGATAAGGAGCGGCATTCGTATTTTGTGCTGTTGGTCTGATAGCATATGAACACAGAGCTGAATCCAAAGGTGTATTTGGACAGGCTCAGGAAACAAGGAGAAATTTAACAGTTCCCTCTTTTATTTATTTTTTCTCTTTTTTTCTTTTCCTGTATGTTTGGTAAAATACAGATCTTGGTATAGCATCACTTTATCATCATTCCTGTATTTTCTGTGCACAGCTGAGGGATAATTACTGTAACCGTGGTTTGCAGTGTGGTCCCTGCTGTATTGCTTTGTAACTTCAGTCGCTGGCTTGCTAACACCTGCCACAGAGGAGACGATGAGAATTCCTGATGCTGCCAGAACACAGAGCAGGAAGCATCATAAATTGCTCCTGATCTGTTTGCTGGATTATTGGTTGAACGCTAGCAAATGCAAATGCAGCGTGTGTCTGTCTGCCTAGGGGAGGGGTTCAGTTACCTGAGATTCTCTGCAGATATTGGCAGTGTCTCATGGGGAAATCTCATTTAGTATGCAGAATAAAATCGCTATGGCACTGATCATATGATTTGAAGACTCAATCCTGAAGCAGCACTACAGAAAGGGGAGGTGATACTGCACAAGACACTCCGTTCAGACAGCATGAGGCAGTGAGCCGCACATGAATTTTATTCAGCAGGCAGGAGGAGAGCTGCTGGATTGGTCTGTTCGATGTGTAGTCGGGAAACCAAAGGAAAGCTTTATTTCTGGCAAGTCTGCATTTGTCAGGATGCATCACTGGTGTTACTAGAAAAAAAGGAAACCCGCTGCTACAGAGAGATTAAAAGGTAGAAGCAGTGACTGCTACAGAAGATCACTGTGAAACTCCTTTGGAAACCACCTTAACCCTCTCTCTCAGGAGTGAATTTAACCGTTGGAGGGCACTGGTTCCATCTGACTGTCTGGAAAGCGTGGTGAAAAGGATGCATGTTATGAGGAAGCATTCCACCAACAGCAGTGCAAACTAGAGGAGAACTTCTACCTGCATTGCTGATATTTGGCAAAAATTATACAAGAAGGCATTCTGGTATCAGAATCTTGGGTTTGGGATTTTCTTTTCCTTTTCTCCTTCAGTCCTGGAGAAGGATTTCGTGTTCTCCTCCTACCCATAAACGCACACAAGGAAAACACAAACTACAACTTGGAATCCTGCAGACTTACCAAAGAACAAGCATGGTACAAAATGTGATTTTGGTGTTTTTCCGCAGGCGACTCAGCCAAAGACCTGCTGTTGAGGAGCTAGAAAGAAGAAATATACTTAAACGTGAGTACTTTCTCCTTAAAATATCTTATATATTTGCATGAACCAGCAATTACATTTGTGAAACATATTCTTTTTAAAGATATGTTAATTTACTGGGATTATTTTCTGTACCTAAAAGTTTTCATGTTTAATATGTCCTGGGTTTCAAATATTGCAGAAATGAGAATCTACACTTTCATAAAGGCGTGCAGTTTAGTACAGAAAAGAGGGACTTGCTTGAATTTCAGCTTTGAAATAATTTATATTGTGAACACGCTGCTGTGGGTGTCTGAGAGGGGAGTAGCATCCAGGTGTCACGCAGTGCAGTGACACAGACTACCATTTTCAGAGGCATTGACTGTCTTGGCTAACAGGGAATGGACAAAGCATCCTTGTGTGAGGACATTTGCAAAGACAAGTCAGAGAACTATCATCATGAGATATTAACAGTAATCAGAGGGAGAATTCCAGGCCTATTATAAATACTGCTACTGAGGAATGTTGCTCAACGTCTTTCAAATAAACACAGGGCAGAAACTGGAAACTCTTTTCCTAAATGGCCAAGGGATCCAACAGGTGATAGATGCATTGGGAATCCTCTAAGCTAGAAGGAGAGAGAGCTCTGAAATTCTCTCTGCTGTGGGGTCTGAGATAGGAGAATGAGAGCAGCTACCTGCTGGAACGAAGAGAACATTGCTTCTGTTATTTTTGTGGTTTAGTTAGTGTTGAAAGTAAAAAACAAACAGCACAACACCACAATAGCAGAATGATGGAATGATGTGATAATGGTTTGCTTCTCATTAAACACGAGTAAAACCTCTCTATATGGCCAGATATAATGTGTCTATATGGCATGTGTCATAGAAACAATGTTGCCTTTGATATTTAATTTATATTATCACTGTGATTGCAACTCTTTAGAAAAGTTACCCACATTTGGTTACCTAAAATTTAATGTCTCAGAACTTTCCTGGTTTAAAGAAAAAACTTAAGCAGCTGCTATTGAAGTTACTGTCGATTTCATTTCACTTCTAACACAAAGTGATTCCACAGTCAACTTAAACGTTCAGTACTCTACCAAAGCATACGTTGTGCATGCTTAAATTGGATTCATCCGACAAATGTGTATACCTAAATGAGAAACAGGGTGCATTCATTGAAAACGTGAATGGATGAACTTGGCCTAAATTTACCTGTCAGCTATACAAGAGATAAGAACAAAAACATTAACGCAAGATTCTGGAATGTTGAACCAGATTCTCCTTATTCAGTGCCTCGGATCTCCTCTGAGACCTGTTTTTAGGTGATTTTTCTTTCTATTTACTTAGTTCCCTAAGGCAGGGCTGATCTTTACCCCCAAAAATCTGTTCCTTTATGTTTACTTTTTGAAGAATGCTGGTTACATCCTTAATCTGGGTTAAACTGACGAGCTTTAATAATAAAAGTTTGAATACATTCATATAATGAGCTTAGAGAGAGATAAAGCAGAAAGAAGATAAAGCAGAATTAAAGATATTTCCTGAATGCTGGCTAAACATACTGGTCTAGATTTGGATCTCATTTAAAGGAGCTCCTGACATGAAGCAAATCCATTGACTTTAGTTCAGTTGCTCAGGCTTTATACAGATTTGTCTGAGATCTCAGTCACTTCTATTCCAGTTACCTGTTCCATTAAGTTAAGTACCTGTCAAGAGCTGAAGTCATCGCTAAGCTGTGACAGCAGTAATCTTAAAGGCTGGACAGATGCAACAACTGGGTTGGCTCAGTTGTGAGTGAATGTGGAAATCTGTAAACTTTCCTTCTATTAGTGTGAATATTGAAATTCTTGTTATGGTTTTTAAACACCTGCACTGGGTCTGACATGCAAAGATGTAGCAACATAAATACTCTTCAGTGAAATCACTACAGCATCCTGCAGCTTGTAAGGGTTTGTACAGTTGACTCACAAGTTTCCTAACATCTCTGATGTTAATAACACACTCTGCTAAGGAAAACATAAAGCCAACGCTTTCTTACAGTTTTGCTCAACTTGTACACCCTTTGCTTTAATGATAGAAACGTTGCTGGTTTACCATCACAGCTAAAATCAAGACCCAGGTGTTCACACATGTTCTTGCACTCAGCAGAAAGCTGACACTGACATTCAAGAACGCAGCATCTCTTAAATCACACTCCAGAATCCCCAGCTCATTCTTAACACCAGGAATTGTCTCAGTGTTATGCACAGCTAAGAATTCCCCAAATAACTCACAGAGCTGAAAAAATGAATGACAGGACTACACGTCACTTCACAATTGGGAGCATCCCTCTACTGAGATTCATAAAGCCAGCCCTCCCTAATGAGTGTAGCCATGTATAGCCAGGGTGATACTGAGAGATGCAGAGCTGGCATTTCATTGTAATCTGATACACATAAAAACACGGAATACTTCATTACTAAAAATAACATTTTGGAAACTCATCTGCACTGCTAGTGTCTTTTTAAGGCACGTTGAAGCTCACACATGGTTTTTAATACTGGAAATATAATCAGCTAGAGAATCCCAGAGTGGTTAAACATTTTTCTCTAGGTCTTCAGCTTTGTTCAGGTCACAGGCTCATGCCTCAATTTAGTAACAGATAGTACTAGAAATAGAAACGCCATTACCTCGTATCCCAAGGCAAAGGATATATTTCACAGTGTTACAGCACTCCACTCTATTTTTAGACCCAGTGTGTAGGAGTTATCACGGCTTGAATGCTAATAGGCACAACACACAAAAGCTAGCTGGCTTAGGTTAGAATGGAACGCTACAAAAGAAAACTTGTGAGGATAAGGAGGTTCGAATATCAGTGGCACAGATAAAAAGCATGCAAGTCAAAGATAACTACTGTGGCAGTGTGACCATCTAAAGATGTAGCCTGAGAATTAAGGTTATACAGGACAGAACATTACTTCTCCCTGAAGCTCCTGCAATAAGACTTTTCAGCATCTACTGCAACATAATGGCTCCAGCAAAATGGAGAATACAAAAAAAAAAAAAAAAGATGATTAACTGCGGAATATTTTGATTTCATTTCTAAAGTTCATACAATTTGAGAGTTGGCGTGGCTGCTGTTGGCTTATTCAATCTCAGAAGTGGAGTTCAGAGCTCAGGAAAAGCTGTCATTGGCACCAGAACCTTGTCCTCACACAGGGGTGACTGTACCTTCTAGTAGAGAACCAGAGGTGTACAGAACTAAGAAAACAGACAGCTAAGAGCCAGCTACTAATTTTGATGTGATATGATTCCTATTGCCTTGGAAACTACTGTTCTTCCTCATGAGGAAAACCATCCTTTTTCTTTTTATATTCTCTGTAGAACGAAACGATCAAACCGAACAGGAAGAAAGAAGGGAAATCAAACAAAGACTGACAAGAAAGGTAAAATCTTACAATACCTTCCGTTAGCTTTTAGAAGGCTAGTAAAATACCGAACAGTCGCCTAGGTCACTATTGCATTATACTTCTTCCTCAGCAGTGCCTGAGATAGTGGTATTTAGTAAATATCTACCACGTCTCAGCTATGAGAATTGATAGAATTGATTTACATTTAAATTTCAAATGAAAAAACAGTATTTGCTTGCACACTGCATGTTTCACAACTATGCTGCTCTAAAAGCAGTACTTCATTCTTTGTAGCAGAGCTGGACTGGCTCCCCGCTGAGCACCAGAAGTGCTCCCACAACACATTCCTCTTTGCATTTTAAGGTGTTCTGAGATCTTGTTATTATTCTGTTCTCAGGAAACCCTTTTTAGAACTATAAGCCAAATATGCCAGTAACTTGTTATATCCAAACTGGGTCCGGTCCTGAAAACTTAGTGCAATCTGCTGCTGAATGCAGTAGAGAAACCCAACGTTATACATGTAACAAATTCATTACGATTCCTTTGCCTATTCTAAATTTATGCATTTTATCCATTTCAAGGTCAAAATATTTTCATTTTTTTCTCCGTTATAGAGCCACTGTGCTGTAGCCCACACCTCAACTCAAACAGTTACGACTCTCATAACAGTAGTCTAAAGGACTTAACGGTTCCATGGGATTTCCAAGCTGTTTTTATTCAGACACATAAATGCACACTAAACTACGATGGCAAGCAGAAAACGTTGCAGTTTCTTCAAATGCTGGTTATTAATATTGGCTCTGTTTTACAAAATTATTTAATGCAGCTTAACCAGAGACCTACAGTAGATGAACTAAGAGACAGAAAGATCCTGATTCGATTCAGTGATTATGTAGAAGTGGCAAAAGCACAGGACTATGACAGACGAGCGGATAAACCATGGACAAGACTATCAGCAGCCGATAAGGTACTGATAATTAAAATATTATCGCTTTCTACTTGGCTTGTGTAAAGAGTTACACTGGATTCTGTAAGGACATTTAACTTCTCTAAATGTTATTTATAAAGGTTGCCTGATATGCTGTAAACACACTGACCAGTGTATACTGTCATAAAAAATGCTATTTATAAAAATGCTTATTTAGTACTGTAGAGGTCAGCTTATCCATTGATGCGGGGAGGGAGGGAAAGATGGATACAGTCTTTCTTCATGCTTTAGGCTGCAACTCAAAACCAGTTCCAGTGAGCACACAACATCCTCAGACTGGAAGTTTTTTTCTTGGACATGCAAATGCCCTTCACCCTGTTCTGAAACAAGCAATATTTCCTCTCCCGTTTCCTGTGAACACTCACAGAGTTGGTTGATCTTACATTTTCACGAGCATAAACAAGCAATTGTTTCTGCTCCATCAAATACCTGCCACATCACTAATTTACATGCGAATTTAATCTTCACATTTAAGTACCTGAGATGCAGCCAAAAGAGTTCAGCGTGATTCCAGCTAGAACAGTTGCTGAATAAGGAGTTTTGAAGTTTCAGGGATGCAGCAAATAGAACAAGTGCAGATGCGAGGATAATTACTGGATAAGATGGCAAATACACGGCTGGATTACTTACTGCTTTGGTCTGAGATGCAGAAATCAAATTCTTTGTTCTTGATTCCAATGTTTCCCAAGTAAGAAGTGTAATAAATGGCTTTAGAAGACTTACATAGAAAAGGAACAAAATTGTATCTTTTTCTACGTCAGCTCTTCTCTAGCAACCCATAAAATCATCAGCAATCTGTATAACCTAAATATTCAGCATCTCTCCTGGCACAGTATGCTTTGCTGTACATCTGTAATTTCTACTTAATGAAACTCGTGTTCTGCTTTGTGAGTCTGGTATTCTACACTGCTTATAAGTTCAAAATTATTTGTTAACTCTCTTCTATTTTCAATTCCTAGGCAGCAATTCGGAAAGAGCTAAATGAATACAAAAGTAATGAAATGGAGGTACATGCATCAAGTAAACATTTGACAAGGTCAGTCTTCCGGCTATTTATTTCCATTGCTTGCTAATAAACAGTCTCTTTGAGTCATGAATCTCTAGATTTTGGTCTTACATGCTGAATGTGCACAGAAAGCCATATTTTGAAAGAAAGTGGATGCATTTCTCATTCATTTCAGAGCCTGGCTTTTCTGATTAAAAAATAACTTTAGATTAGCAAGCACTGAGAAGTCCCCAGATGTCAAGAGTATCACTCAGCTTGCATTCTTTGCACCTAAGATTCAAAAGCTATGGCAAAAATTGAAATGTAGGGTATAAGAGCAAAAAGAAAAAGAGAAAAAAAAGAGAAAAAAAAGAACAACTCAATATTTTGGTGCACTTGAACATGCAACCTTATTACATACTACTCTGATTCCCCCATTAGCAGGGGAGTAGTGCCCATATATAATGGGCATATATATAATATAAAAAATACCTTCTCCTAAGTGAGCTACATGGGAAATTTAAGCAGACTGCAATGATGCATTTTCACGTTTAGTCAGGATATTAGGAGCAAACAGGCTTAAAATTTACAATTACTGCTGAAATATTACAAGTGACCGAGACTTCAATTGCACTCAGCTATACTAACACACCTACAGAGCAACAGCATATAAATTCCAGACAGAATCTGAGACTATCATGTATTAATCTAACAGTATATTCTCTTATTTTCCAAAGCATTAGCCTTATTCTTACAAAATAGTAAGATCATGGCACAGTAAAGAAAGTTACTGATGATGAAAACTGGGCCTAACTCCTAAAGGAAAAAACAAACCAAAAAGCTCCATATAGATTTTACATTTGCAATCCCCAATAACTGCAGAATGGCTTGGCTGGACCCTGAGAACTGTAACTGCACTACAGTCATGGCATACGTGTGGAAATGTGGCGGTGAAAATTAAACT
This sequence comes from Alectoris magna, assembly GCA_030625065.1. NCBI lineage: Eukaryota > Metazoa > Chordata > Aves > Galliformes > Phasianidae > Alectoris > Alectoris magna. The sequence continues at coordinate 7,155,271 of CM060576.1, read as the reverse complement.
TGCTTACAGTTGCTAATATTCTACAATCCAGTTTGTGTACCTTTAAAGAGAATGAACACCGATTTTAAGAAAGTTAATAATCTAAGCCAGAATGTTAAAATATTGTATATTTCTAAAATGCTGAAGTAGTTTAAAAATGTCTCTTTATTTGTCTTAGATTTCACAGGCCATAGAAATTTTCTTCTGAGAAGAATCTGCCCTTACTTTTTGATATTGCTGCTGAACACACGTCAGGGAATCATCTTTCCCTTATGTTCAGTCCAGGATACCTTGATGTTTATGTGAAAGGAGGACTGCGGATGAAAACTCTGCAGCACTTAAATAAAGAGGAAAACACCAGAGATGTTCTTCACTTTGAAGCCAGAAGAGCAATGGCCTGTTGAATGGGATTAGCTGCTGAGAAAGACTGAAGTAAAAGTACTTGAAAGAACCTACTACTCTCCTTTACCACTTGTTTTAAACTGTTTTGCAGTCTATCGTGGAAAAGGAGATGTGCATGTACAGGCTTTACCATTCCAAGGCCTCTGACATAATGGACATGACACACTGTCATTCAGTATTACGTTGACAAGACATTTTGAACTTACCACGGTTAGTTTGTAAAACGCTTAAGTTCATGTTCTAAAAACTAATTTAATGTATTATAATTTCATTCTTTTTTTATATAATGTCTAACAAACACAGCTGCAAGCATTTTTGACTCCTGTTACTTTTGTTCCTTAATTAAATGACTACTTATTGCAGGAAATGAACATGTTTCCCGAAGATGTTTTTTTTTCCAGGGACAGTTGGGAAGAGATTTCAGTTACTATGCACTAGATTGTATCCCTTCTTTATCAACACAGAATCTTCAAAAAGATCATTTTAGCTCAGGACCTCCATCTTATGTAACAGCAGCATTTTGCACCAGGCCCTTTGCATACCATACTGTCATTACACAGTACTTTCAGACCTCTAAAGAATGACAGTTGAGTTACTATCATTAGAAGTTACTAATTTGCACGACCATAGATAAACAATTGATATAAAAATGTACTTTTGTGCTTAAGAAACAAATTATTTTAACGCTTTTAATAGTAAAAATGTACATATGCAGTTTAATGATTTCTTGACAGTAAAACAAGTTACTAAATGACGATAAGCAAATGGAATTGGTTTAGAAAAATATGAAAGCTAGGCATTTCTAATAATGCTTGACATCTAGAAACATCTGAGAATTAAAACTACACTGATACCTGGAAAGGAAGCCTTATGAGACAGCAACAAAACGATGCAAACTCCCAAGACAAAAATTTCTCTGCGGGTGTTTTAAATGCTATCCTTTTAGGAAGTGACTCAGTGACTGAAATCTGAAGAGGGTGCTATGGTACAGCTTTGCTGAGATGATCTCCATGAAGCCACGAAGCATGAAAATAATCAAGAAAGTAAAGGTAGGTGAAATTGTTTGCATAGACTACTGCTAAATTGCTGTCAGCTAGTAAACAGAAACAGTGCAAACAGCACACGGACGTTCGGTTCTCTTCAGCTGCTCAGCGTGGGAATGCAAGAATATAAATAGCATTGCACTTCAGGTAACCTAACATTCAAGAACTGAAGGTAAGAACATGCAGTGTAACACAAAATACGCACCGCTAAGGGCAGCACTAGAAGAAACTGATGAATAATGGGAAATGTCGCACCCCGGACCAACCAAATTGACACTGATAATTCAGCTTGCTCTGTAGCTAGCTGTAGTTTTGTACATCTTTTTAATGTTCGATTTACTTGTCAAAGACTTGAATCACCCATCTACTTGATCTAAAGATTTTTTTTTTTTCTATTAATTGCAGTTTTATAACTTGGCTTTTCACAGAAATATGCAACTGGCCTTTTACCATACTGTTCATTGTATTTATCAATTTGATTGCATTTGCTCAGTGTTTTTAGAAGTTAATGGGGTTCAGTGAAGACTGGAGGATGGACAGTACAATTTCATACTTCTGTTTCAATAGAATTTCTTACTAAAAATATAATTATTTTTTCCAATATGCGTGCAGCGTAAAAAAAAAAAAAGAAAGAAAGAATTTGGGCTGTAAAGTGCACTTTTTAAGACCTTGCACAGTTAAGAGAAAATATTTACAACACAGATTCCATCAGTAAAACATTCTGCATCTCACGAGGTCCATCTAGTGGGGATGACAATGATTGCAGGCTTAAAAATCCACAAATGTTAAGAGGGTCAAAAATTAGGAAAGTTACATAGATAGAATGCATAGACTAAATTACTTTCTATTTCAATTCTTCCCTGGCAGAATACAGACTCATATGTTTAAAATTTAGTTTAGAAGAAATATTTTTCCTTTAAAACTGTACGTTCACGATCAGCTACTTCCCCTCCATGGTGTAAGAGCAGTAACAACTCTCCATTCTACTCTCAGGGCACATGGGATGGAAATCTCGCAGCCATTTCTGATCTAAGAAATTGCTTTATAAAGAGGGTATTTTTAATAAAGATAAAAGTAAATATTTTCATGTAAGGTCATTGATTAATTTAAGCTGGTAAGAACCTTTCTGAAGGTCACTGAGTCAAACCCCTTGCTCAAGGCGAGTAAGGCTAACTTTCAAACTTGTGTATGAGTAAACTGTATGAGTTCTGGCTTCTGAGATGTCGGGGGTTTTAATTAGCAGTCAGTTTCACAGTAAGAATAGGCAGCTCTGCATATGACAGAGTAGACAACCTAAAAGGGATCCTATGAGTTACTGTCTACATCTGTTACTTCTCCTTGAACAACTCTAAGTTTTCAATCTCCGAATTTTAATAGGACTTAAATGAAAAGCACTAAAGGTGTTGTTATGAGAGTGAAAAGTTTAGGTATGTATATGCAGGATTGCAAGTAAAAAGGACAAGAAACGTTGCTAAGGAACTATAAAATACAGGGCAGTTTGAGGTTTGTTTGGAACATTCATGCTGTGAAATTTCTAAGCTAGTATTTCTCATAATTTTCTACAAAATTAAACAAGACTCATACACTAAATGGTAATAAAAGTAAATTATGACTCATAGTTCTCATAGGAAATCTTCTGGCATCCATGTCATTTCAGTATAGGCACAGGTAGTATTTGTATACACATTTCTGAGCCACAGACAGCAGACCCTCTTACAGACCGTTGTCCAGAACAAAGTATTTACTCAGCAATGTTTTCTGTGACTGAAAGGCAAAAATGAATTGCCACTTTAAAGCAAAATGGTAATGAGCTCATTTTGTAAAAACAAGACACACACTACATTTTTCTTGGAATATTTAATATAAATATTTGTAATATATAGTTCAACCATGAGATTTTACAGTCATTTTCTGTTAGAAACTCTTACTGAAGTAGAATGCCACAGGATTGATAATGGCACATGAGACTGGATCCTTAAATAATTTCTTACTGTATTTCGAATCAGAAATAAGATGAAAAATGGTATTCTGTACACAACGACCCAAGAGATAGATTTGAAGTGAAATTTGAAGTGATTTCTCTAAAAGCTCAGTTAAATAACCTATGAAAAATGTTAATAAAGACTTCCTCAAAAAATGAGTTAGCTAAAAATTAAAAAAAATATATGTATGTATTGTATTCTAGCAGATTCAGTAAAATCCCAAATTTTTCTCCACAAGACTTCTATTATTAGAAGTCTTAGTCAAAAGACTTCCTTTTAGTTAAGGAAAATATGCTTTCATTACAGTAGTTTCCTTAAGTAAAAAGAAAAAAACCAAACAATTTTGTATTAAAAACGAATGTTTATATTGAGCTTGAATTTCAGGAACGTACATGGAAGTACTACTTCAGAATTTTCCATCTTCTGCTAGAAATAATGTCTGCAATCCTCTGCGAACATTGATCAGTTCCTCTTCTTGCTGTGCAAAAAGTATTGCAGTTATCACGTCCCTTAAATAAAACCTTTTTTTTTTTTCCCATATTGTAATTCTTGTGCATAGCATCCTGCTTATAAAGTATCTGAAACATGATACTTTTCCATGTTAACATTCAAAATACTAAGACTCAAATCAAATAGAATATCCATACTGGCTACTTTTATCACTCATATAAAAGGCTTAAAATATTTAATACCAGTGATACTTAGATTCTAATTCATCATTTTTTTTCTGATAGGATACTAACTTGCTAAAAGCTGTACAATCTACTGTTCAAACAACTACACACGTTATCGTAAGTAAATATAAAGGAAGACAGACAACTTCATTTACCATTTCTTTAAGAAATTTCTCTTGGAGTCCTTTCATGTCTTCTTTCATCAGATGCACCTATAAAAAGGTACTTATACTGAATGCATTGTCTCTGCTTGCAATTGATAACACATTTTCAATATGACAATTACATCCCTGGATGGCTTAAAAATGTAAAATAGAAGGATGCATCTACTTGCTTAAGGAGAGGGACTGTTTGCATCCAGGTTGGTCTTTCTTGGATGAGTAACCACGCTGAACAAACTCAGAGAACATAGTATTCATCTTGCAGCGATTATACAGATAACTGCAGACACCTCCTAATGGGTGAAATCTAGCCCTTAAGCCCTAAATGTCGTTACAAGTATTTGCTGACAGTGGAAAAGGTATAAAAACATATATGTGGCATTAATGCAATTCTAGGAATACTTTGGAAAAAAATTAATTTCTTTGGAAAAAAATTAATAATGGTATCTGTCAGCATAATGGAAGAAATAAAAGCGATTAAAACCAGAAAAAGAACTGAAAGCTTGTACTACCTCTGAAGCAAAAATATTTTCTTCATGGTCAACACTGTGGTGGATATTTTTTTCAAAGGATGTTTTAAGGATGTGCAGCCTAAAGAAGTAGAAGACAATTAAAATAGCTTTGCTATGTGTGACCATTTCACAAATATCATGAGTACGTCTCATTTTTCTTGTGCAGTCTAATAGTGCTTAAATGCGTGAATAGATCTTATCATCATTATTCCTATTGGAGAACAGTTACATTTTAATTTCTTCTTCTCATTTTGTCTTTTATCCTTATTTTATGGAAGAGAGCAATTGCATAAAAAAAAAACAAACACCAAAAGGTAGCCTAATTTTCAGCTTGAATCAGAAAACAAATTTCAGAACATCAGCAATAGAGCCTACTAACCTCTGTTGCTCATTTTTCATGAACGTACTTAAAGTATGCTTATGTTTTTTCCAAAAAGTCTGGAAAGAAAAATATTATCAGATGATAGCCAACAATAACTAGTATTTTCTAAACTAGAACTGACTACAATCTAATTTGCATACTATAACCCTACAGTTATAGGCTCAGTGCCAAATGGGAAGTAGGTAAACAGTCACCTTAGGGGCTTTAAAACAAACAAACATGAAAGTTTGGTTGGCAGGATAGTTCACGTCAGGAATTCTGCTTTCAAGGAGCCAATTTTTTGGCCAATTCAGGTTGGACATTAGGAAATACTACTTCTCAGAAAGGGTGGTCAGGCACTGGAATGGCCTGCCCAGGGAGGGAGGTGGTGGAGTCACCGACCCTGGGGGTGTTCAAGGAACGATTGGATGTTGTGTTGAGGGACATGGTTTAGTGGGAGCTATTGGTGATAGGTGAACGGTTGGACTGGATGATCTTGTAGGTCTTTTCCAACCTTGGTGGTTCTATGATTCTATGAATTTCACCAGAAAACTTTTCAACAGTAAACTTGTTCTAAGTTTCAAATAAACGAAAACATCCACAACATTTGAAAGACTTTTGATATAACTTAAGTGTAATTAAAAAAGAAAAAGGCCTCAGAGGAAAGAAATTTTTGTTTTAACATGAATACTTATGTATTGATTTTATACTACATCACATAGCAGGCAACTGACGTATCTCAGAACACACAGTCTGAAATGCAGGCCAGTTGAAATAAGGCTCATGAAATGACTTAACAGCCCATTGGAAGTAGTACGAGTAGTTTGTCCTAGGAAGAAAACGTAATAGTGACAGAACTCTAACAGCATAGCATAATCAAATCCTGACATTTCAAATTCATTATTTGAAACTTGACTCACGTATAAGGAAGAAAAAAAAGGGTTTTTAAAAATCAGAATTAATGATGTAAAGTGAAAGATCCTATGAGTAATCCATAGATTTCACAGGAACTTTTTCTCCATGATAAAGTAATTGAAAAACAAACCAGTAATTCTTTTTCTGTGTTTTTCAGGGACTGAGAATCTTTCTCAAAATTCTCAATTTCCTGAAGAATAACAAAATGAAATCTGTCCAGCTGCTTGATCCTATTAAAAAGAATAAAACAGAGTAAGGATTACATTTAGAGGGCATTAAGTGCATTTTAATTGTTTTAAGATAACTTTCTTTGCAGACCTGCATTCAAGAAGCTGTTGATTCATCGTTGCCAAATGCTGGTTGGCAGCTCTTAATGATTGCTTTGCAAAATGCTCCATTTTCCGTGAGCGGCTCTGAAAGGTATTTTAACATTACTTTCAGATTATTTTTACTTGAAGAAAAAAGCAATAGTACCAAATACAATAGAAGGGTTTCCCCCTCCCCCCCCCCCCCCTTTTTTTTTTTTTTAAATCTTGCTATCCTTTTAGGAAAGGGTTTGTTTTTGTTTTTGTTTTTTAAGATAAAATTAGAAATACACTACTTGAAACAGATTTCCTGAAGAAATTACACACGGAGTAAAGGTTGTGTTCTTGCAACTGTCTTAGGTGAACAAATGCATCGTTTCGGCTTGTGTTTTCCCTTTAGCAAATAAATCAAATTCATGGGACTGATAATTTGGAAAAAAAAAAAATCAAAATACAGTATGCTCATTACTTTAGATACATAGGATTACATCAAATCACACACAGGATAAAATTTAGAGCAGATCTGGTGAAGAAAATCATTTGAATGTTAAGTGCGCAAATGTAACTGAAAAAAGCTTAAAAAGCAACTCTAATTCTGTCACTTCTAAAAGCTCTACAATGCTTAGATTTTTTTAAATTTCTTTTTTAAGCCAATTCTGTAATGTAAGACAAAACTACTATTCATATGGACGTTTAACCACATACACAACTAACACTGCACATAAAATGCCTTGCCTCAATTTTCTTAGTATATTCCTTTTGGAGCTTCTGACATATATCAATAGTTGAACAACCAGGTTCCCAGATGTCCACATCCAAAGCAGCTGGATCACTTGCAGATACAGTAGACAAGTTTTCATACGCTGTAGTGATGAAAAAAAAAGATCATCATACTTCATACCTACATCACACTTCAGAGTGAAGTATCCTATATATGTAGTTACGACAGGGCTGTTGTTAAAAACAGATTAATTCTACCAAGTAGATGGCTGAACCAGTTCTATTATCATGTAAATTTCTGTCTATTAAAAACGAGAGAGTTTTTAAATATCTTGCATATTTTTTTTTTTGAAACCTAATATGCTTTTATGGATATTACCTTTTTGGATTGAAACTAAGTCACACTATTGTCAAACTTCTCCACAACTATAATCAACTTTTACTTCATAATTGACCTTTGTAAGTAACAGCTTCATCTGTTTCAAATAACTTCCTAGGCTGTAACTTCGTTCTTCTGCTTCTTTTCTTTTCCTCTTTGCTTGTTTCTACTTCATCAGAAGGGCTTTCTGTATCACGCCGATACTTTCGTTTGAGAAATATATGTGAAGTCGGCCCTTTAATAAACGTGAAAAAATGTTGCATTTTAGAATTATTTGGAACAATGAGGTCAGAAAATGAAATGTTTGTTGGCTCTCTGGCTTAAAATTCTAGAAGCATGCATCTTGGCATTAGGAACCATTAAACAAAAAAAGCCCTGCATTTATAGAGCGCATGTTCAGATGATAATGACCACATACACGAACAGAATTTCAGTGGAGTACAGAACTCCATTTGACCCATGCAAGACTTCTCTGGTATTAAAGAGATTCACTACCAATCCTATGTTCCTGATAATAGTATTACTGCTTTTTTTTTTCCCCCTCCAAAATCAGTGAGAATGCTTCTTGATCTACTACTTTTTGAAGAGAACAAGTTCTCCTTACAGTAACTGCATTTTGGACCCCAAGTTTCAGTTTTTGGAGGGTACTTAAAGCAGAGAAAATATGAAAAAAATTGAATGATATTGAAAAGATGTAAGGAGAAACATGGCACAAATCTTTGAATCTTCTGTAGTGAATAAATGCTTTTCTTAACCAGTACAGTCACACAGATAGTCAAAGTCTTTTTTGCCTTAAACTAAATGTTTGTACCCGACTCATGTGCAGGGCGATAAGGTTCTTGACTCCAAGACTGTACTTCACTTCCACTGGACACAGATACTGGAGATAATTCCTAAAGGAAATAAACAATCATGGGAAAAGCAATAAGAACCAATGGCTACTTGCAATAGTACACAAACATTATTTCCCAACAGAGTCTATAGTGCTTCATTCACCAGGAAAAAAAAAATACAAGAAATGGGTTGAAGGTTTAGAGTAGTTCTGTTTAATTTGCCAACGCTACAACAGTAGTTACATTAAGTAATAACTTACAGTACAAACTGAGAATAGACTTTTATACCTCAAGAATTTCTCCATTCAAGTGTCACAATTATGAAATCTATGACAGATATTTTATCATTCACATTGAAAGTCAAGATGAAAAAAATAAATATAGTTTTGAGACATTTGTATAATTGGTCTTGTTGCGATACAATTCTTTCTTTATATCCATATGATAAACATCTCCTTAAGTTATTTCAAGTATTTTAAAATTAATGAGTAGTATTGTTGTGGGATGAGTATTTTTCAAGGAAGTCACAAGCAAACATTATATGTATTGCTTAACATTAAGTAAGGAAAATACATTTGATGAGATCTTAGGGAAACGTAAAGTATATAAAACAGATGAAAAGCAGCAGCTTTTTTCTAAAGAGCACTGGATCTAGTAACATACCTCTCCTTTATTTATTATGACAGGTTTAGTAACGTCTTGTTGTTTTCCTTCAATTGAAATTTTGTCTGAAAAGCCATGTCTAAAACTTAAGTTTTCATCAGCATCGCATGTTTCAGATACAGATCGCTCTGTGATTTTTCCACAGTATGTTTTATGCGGGGTTGCCGGAGTTAAGTTGAGCTACACAGTAACAAATAAAACATTATTGAAATGAGATCTAGAAATGCATTAAGATGTATAGCAGCTGAATGAAATAACTTCAGTTGTTATTTCAGTTATTTAAAATAACTGTAGAGTAACTTTAATATTCTTACCAGATTTGAAGCAGTTAGAGCTGGTGAGAAACTTTTATTTCCAAACGTTAACTTCTTAACAGTCATTTCAGGAGACTGGTTTAGATACATATTTTGAGTATTCTTCTTCTGTAGACAGAGATTACTGGGAGAGATATCTTTCTCAAAGTTTAATGTTTCCTTGCTTTCTGGTATTGACTTCTGAAGACCAGGTGACCCCTCACTAGAAGTATGGTCTTGAGTAACACATCCCTCTGATATTCTCTCAGCGCCTTTCAGCATGGATGAAAGAAAAAAAAAACAAAAAACCAACATGCTAAAACCCCAAATGCTGACTGTCCTTAATATAGGTGTTTACCAGTCTCAGGTGAGTGAAATTTTACTCCACATACTGGAATAATTCTTGCCACACTGTACTTTTTGCATCCTTCACATTATTTTGGCAGCTTAGAAGATTAATTCTAACAGCCTACTTTCACTTACACAACTATAAAATGTTGATGTCAAACAACTGTAAAAATCTATAAGAGTTAATGACATTAACACATTTTCGTAAATTAAGTAGTATACACATTGATTTAGGAGATCTCGTTTTAAAGCCGTGAAATAAATGTAAAATTGCAGTATTGTGTTCATCTTCATTTTAACTACCAGCATTTGCTATGGTATTTCTATAAATTAAAATCAAAATGCATACATCTCATTGTCTCTAGAGATGCAGGACTCTCAGGTGAAGACATTTCAATTTCCTTTTGTTCTGTAGAGCTCTTCGATTTAATAAATGCTTTATTTACGCAGTTTGCTACCATCTTTGGCTCCACCAAGTTTTGGAGATCCTTCTGATGATTACCATCTTTGTTTTTCTCATTCACACATTTCTATTAAAATAAGGAGTCAACATAAACATTACTTGTAAATATACACAGAGGTAAAGAGTGAATTATTTTTATGCACAGTTGAACAAACAGAAGATCCAAAAAAGAATATAATTAGGAGGGGCATCAGGTGTTCTAATGTCAATATGCATTGAATTAGCATAATTCAGTAGCCAAGTTTCTATTCTTACAAAGTTCTGAACAGTTACAGACAAATCCTGATGCTTCAGAATTCAACCAACTAATAGGCTTTTCCATGTATACTGAAATGTGATGTTAAAAGAATGAATAGGTTTTATTCAGCACTCATCATCGCTTAATTAAACTCTATTTAGATACTCAACAACGGTATTGACATACACCCTCTATCAATTCAGTATTTTCTATTGCATGCAGAATTGGCATAGTGTTATCAAAATCACATCAGCTCAAAGGCGACTCTCAGGCTTATTAAAATCTCTCATTTAAAGTATACGCATTTTCAAAAACAATTTTTGAGTTTTCAAAATAAAGGATGCAGTAGCATTTCACAGCTGAATACATTTCATACACAGAAACTGATATGCTATTGTGATTATTTTGAATTTACTTCCTTAGCAACTAACTACCCATAATTTAAAAATGACGCAACTTCTTCATATTGGAAACTTAAGATTCAGGAGCAAAAAATAAAAAGTAAACCAGAATCTAGTTTGAAAAACAGGACACAAGTAGATTTTTTTTTTTATAGTGCAACTGTATACCTGTACTGCTGATTTCTCCCCCTTATAGGTACATGCTGAATATTCACTCTCTGACTCTGAACTGGAAGGATCTTTGTAATTTTTTGGTTGCACTGCTCTTCGAGGTCGTTTTGGTCTGGTGGTTTCTTCCATCATTTTATCAATTACTGAACTTTGTTTTTTACATTCAGTTAGCTTTGGAAGAATAAGAACATCTTCAATTCATATCAAAATAATAACTATGGAAGAGCAAACTGCAGGTAGGTTACTTTAATTACTTGAAATCCATTATTTCAAAACAACTTCAACAAGAAGTCCTGGGGAAGCTTGCTACTGAAAAAAGGACAGTTAGTACACCTATTCAATGCTCATTAATTAAATACTCAAAGGTCTCTTCTGTTTTGATTTACATGGACATCACCGCTGGTACATACTAACAGCAGTGTTTTCATCTCCACAGTTTAAACGGAATGCACATAAACAGCTTTAAGCTACTACTATTATGGATATTTAAATAGTTATAGCACTGTCTGAGAGATCAAAAAGCAGTTTGAAGGGGGCACGGTAACATTTGTTTATGTTTGTTTCTTTCAAAGCTGTGGTTTACAAACATCTACAAAGAATTTACAGTAACACACTCATAATCACTCATAATTTATTATACCCAAAGTTTTAATAGGCTCACAACATCTTCCAATTATTATTCTTCATTAATATGAAGCATTTTTCTTTTCAGTTTCAGTACATTGCCTAAATTCAATTAAAGAAACTATAATCTCAGAGCCACTGAAATGCAATTAAGCATATTTAGCCACATGAAAACCCTCATCAAAAAGCTAATGACATATTCAGTGAAGTAGATTATTATTATGCAGTAAATAGATACAATCAATAGTTAAGTAAAAAAAACTTACAAAAGTATTGATGTACAATAAGAATTCTAACTCACAGCTTGTATTACGCCTGAAATACTTCCTAAATACTACCTAAAAAAAACTATAGCACCTGAAAGCAGCAAACTTTACTTAGAAAGTGACCTTGTAGGAAGTGTGCAGGAAGTGCATGTATTTATAATTAAAATAATGTAAAAAGCAGTTTCTGGAGTGAATATGTATTTCAAGTCAGGTGGCAAACTTACATTTACCTTTTTCTTTTTTGCTGTTTTGCCTTTGGGTGCATCCATCTGGCAAGGAGGTTCAGCGAACTTATCTGATGTTACAATATATAAAAATAGAAAATCAGCATCATCATGAAATTTTCAACATTTAGAGGGTTTTAGCTGTTAAATCATTGAAACAATTTTAAGCAATTTTAACACTACAAAGATGGCTCAGTAAACTACCTTCAGTGCACTAATTAAAAAGAATTTTTTTTTCCTTCAAAACAACCTCCTTGAGTCCTGTTCTTCAATAATTTTACATTTTATAACACAGACTTCCTGGAAATTAACCTTCCTGAATGGTTAGGAGATCAAATTCAAAAAGTCCTTATGCTTGGAAACAGGACAACTAAAACCTACTGTATGTGAAAATAAAAGCCACCACAACCTGTACTCTAATGGACAAATTTTATTGTGCCATATTTAAGAAATATGAAGAAGGATTCTTACTTTTGCCTTTTCTTTTTGATTTCCCTAAGTTTTTATTTCTACTGTAATCAATTATCTGTGGCTTAGATGGTGCTTTGGATTTTTGTAGCCAGCTGATGTCTGTCTTGCTGTCATCACCTCTGTATTCTGTGTCTGTGTCACTGAAAAGATGCTTTTTATATTGACTGTATCTAGCCTGTAAAAAAAAAAAAAAAAAGTTCTTCCGTGTTGTTCATTTACTTTTAATATATCTTTCACTTTCATAACTGGTATTTAAAGACAGGAAGACAAGGGAAGACAAGGTAAGGTGATCCACAAAAAAATCTGAACCTTACCTTTTTCCCTGCTTTCATTTCAGTTTTACTTTCACCTGGGTTCCTTGATTGAAAAAAGAAAAAACACCCTTAAACAACACATCAATGTTTTAAAATACCAAATCTCTCAGCTATCCATATGATGTATGGCTTAAGGATTCAAATAGCTATACTAAGTTTTGATTTGAAATTCATTTTAGAAAGACCTGTTCACCATAAGTCCTAAAGGATGTGTGTAGTTGCTAAAGGTCAGTAACAGCACACCTAGCAATATGTCCCTTTGCAAGATAGACATAAACAAAAAGCTATCCCACTTCGGGAGGTTATATTCCCTTCAATATTCCACAAAGAGAATTTTGAAGAGTGTTTCCTTCACGAAACGCAATCTTTATTTTTACCAGTTATGTACAAGTTTTCCAAAGTAAAAACAGCCTAGGAAATGACAGCAACTATGTTTATTGCATGAAAAAAATAACAGTCCAGATGTATACATTCCCTGAATTGTCATAATGGAATGGTAGGGAATGTAGACAGTACCATACTTGCTTATAATCAAAGAACAAAGATAGAATATAACATCCCTACTCTTTTTTGTTTGGGTCTGTATGAGTGTTTGCTTCCGTAACACAGCAGTCTTGGATCTAGAAAAATGTAAATAAGTGAGAAGTAAATTAAAATTTTTCTTCATTATTCTGCTTAAACAAAATGAAACAGGCCATCAGATAACGCACTTAAAGGTTTTTTTAGCTCGGTTTTTATACTCAGCAATCAACTTCCAACTTAATTTCCATCTTGGAAATTATTTAAAAGCAGATAATTGAAACCAGCCGGAACTGATTAAAGCTTTCATGTCTCCAAACAATTCATTGGTTTTCCAGCCACTTTTTTCCACTACCGTCAGCTGTTCAAGCAGGCTCTGCTCAACAACAAGAGACAAAACATTGCCTTTCACTTGCTTTTACTTTTTTTTAAGCTAGATTTTCTTTTTACTCAATCAGCTGGGCAAAGCTAGCTTTACAAGCTAGGGAATTCAAAAGAAAGCAATAATGTTTTTAGGATAACAGATACATAACACTCCCAACAAACTGTTTCATTCTTAGTTCAGGAAAACCCTGAAATAGCTTTAAGTGGCCAGAACTGTAGGATAACATACACCATTATACATTTGAAAGTGATGGAGTTATTTGAAAATAAAAACCAGAATATGGCAAAACTATTTTCCCCACTCCTTTCAGTGACACTAATTTGAGTTTTAAACTGTTAATGATACTTTCAGTAAACATAGCTTTAATTTGATGAAGCTACTTTGCATTCTATTAATTACATAAAAGTTTCAGTTATATTCTTACTCCAACTTTTATTGTAGGCTCATCAAACACACCGACGTTGAAGTTGTAGACATCGTACCTGACAAAAAGACACAGAAATCGGTTCTGTGAGTGAATAAATGATTATTTTTCAAAGCTGGATAAGGGTAACTGGAAATTTTGTTTGAAGATGTTGTAACTACTTACACACTACGATCAGCAGCCATACCAAGACAAGTAGTAGTTTTCAAATTTCTATTCTGAATATTTTCCTAGACATAAATTGCAAGTTACTCATCTATCTAATTTGGATTGCGCATCCATACATACTGTCACCTCAAAAAAAAGTTTTTCAACATGAATTTATGGAAAAAAACCTAGCTTCTCAGATTTACACTTGATTAGCAATAACAGAATATCCCCAAACTGGAAAAAAACTAGTAAAAGCTAAATCCTCTAAGAACTTATTCTGTAAGGATGCTAACAAAGCCTTGTGTTGTTTTCCCACCATGCATTAGGACTAGTTTTCGTATCCTGGCTATACCTGGCTAACTGCTCTCATAAAAATATTATTCCAGACAACAAAAATCTGTACATAATGTATGTTGACTATAAACAGTCAATGCATAATAAACATTCATCAATATCTGTGAACTTTTGCTTCACATCTACCAGATGTCATCATATCTGCACACACATCCAGTAAGAAAAGAATCAAAGAGAAGCAGAAGCTGAAGTTACCTTACTGACAGTGCAACAGGATTTATCTGAACACGGTCTAAAAAAAAAAAAAACAACAAAAAAAAAAACAAAAACCACCACCAAAAACCCAACAGTATGTTTTGTTAAATGCTAGCTGGAATATGTACGTTAAAGTAGTGCTTATATAAATAAAAGCCTCACATAATACAACAACTTTAAAGGTATTCAAGCATTTAAATACAAAATTAGGTCCCACCCATTTGTTTTGTGCTGCAGGAAAATTCCAGATCAGGTTGCTATACTACAGGGTCTGCACATCTAACAGGCAGTTATTTCAGGAGATGAAAACTACTTAACATTGAAATTTTGAACTCTGAACAGACACCCATCAACTATCCCAGCTAAATTTTCTCCAGAGAAAAGTTCTGGGAACAAATGAGTGAAGGAACCCTGAATGGAACCTCCAACAGCCTTATTTCAATTACTACAACTAATTCCCTCCTACCCTTTAGTACAACCTTGGTTATCATAAGTGAACAAGCCATATAAAAGGCAGATGTGCAATAACTGTAGGCAGTGGAGCAGATTACAGGTGTAGTGCTGTGCAGAAGAACATAAGTAAATTGTTTACTTCATACCTGTTGAAAACCAAAGAGTCTCTTCTTTTGCTCTTCTCATCTTTATATCTGTCACTGATTTTACTAATTAGTGACTTTGTTGCATCTGCGATTTCTTTAGATTTTATTTTCTGAAATAATAGAGTTTAATACTCCACTTTGAACCCATTCAGCAGAAAGAAAAGGCTGAAACAGCTACTGGTTCCTAACAATCACCTAAACCTCATCAAACAGTCTTCTAGATGTACTAAAACACATTCCTTTGAAAATCATTTTCCTTACATTGCCCATACAAACGAGCAATAAAACATGAGTCTGGCAGATATTTGCCAGATTGTTTTGAGTGTTTTAACATTTAGAAATAATGGATGAGGCATGTATGAGCAGTACAAACAAGTCCATATTTAAGAATTATTAATAAAAAGCACAATTAAAAAAAATAATTCGGACTAAGGGTGATCTTAAACAGGTCGTGCTGAAAAAGTAAACTGTTCACCTGACATTATTTAATTCACTGTATTAGTTGAAAAATCAATGTAAAAATAAGTTTGTGAGTAAATGAAAGTATAATAAATTTTGAAATACTGTCAGTGCAACAATTCCCTTAATTACAAGTTGAAAAATGAAGGAAGGAAACTCTCACCATTTTTGACTTTTCATGATCTGCAGTCTCTTTTCCTGACAGAACATCAGCTTCCTCTTCAGTATAGTTGTATTTTGTAAAATCAGAATGCAAAGACATTTCTGACACTTGATCGGAAAGACGTGTTTTAAATGTTTCAGTAGCAGTTGAAATATTTTTCCACTCTGTATTTAACTGCTTCTGTTCCAAGTTATTAATATACTTTGACTCACCACTCACTCCTTTGCAGTTTTCTTCCCTCGTGATTTCAACTTCATTTCTTTGTTGTTTTCTTTTATTTATTTGTTTATCTGGAGAAGCACTTCCAAAAATTGAACTAAAAGCCTCATGTTTCTTAGCTCTTTCACTAAGAGTTGGAGCTAACACAGAAAGAAAGCACAACTATTGGTTAAAATCTCATCTGAAACACCACTTTTAAACTAACACTTAGGAAAATACAAACACAACCTGTATGAGATGCTTGTTCCCATGACAGATTTAGCTTTTGTCTGTCACCAGTGGTTATATTCTTCTCAGGGACAGAACACACTCTTTTTTTCCGTGTTCTTTTTTTATCAGAAGAACTTCCCAAATGATCAGGCAGTCTAATAAAAATGATACCATTCATGATGTCAGTGAATGGCAGGAAGTGAGGCTGAGCTACAAGCTACAATAAACACACATCACAACATAGAGAAACAGAGATAGCTTATAGATTATCAACGCATTTTACACTGGTATGTAAGCCTGCTACTATGGTTCTATTAATCAGTGCTTTGTAAAATGACAAAACTTCACAAATAATATATACAAAAAGGCAGTTTCAAAGAGGTAGTTTCAATATCCTACGGCCAGCACTAGAACCGAACCAGATAACACTGTAGTGCATTTACAGGAGTTACAATTAGAATACCCTTACTACTTTTTATGGCACAGTTCACTATATGCAAACCCATGTCATTGTTATTTTACTTTCTGTTGTAATCTGAAAGAATTATTCTCCTTATTAATACTGAACATTAAGCTACTACTCTGATCTTGCTAATGACCACTATTTTCAAAATAATCAAAGACTTCATTTGTAAAGACAACAGATGAAGCTTTTCACGAACTGGTCACTGAGTCACAAACCAGCAGCGACCTGGTATTCTTTTTCAATACTTACACACATTTGTTGCTTCTCCCTGCTCGCTGGGAATCAGGAATGATATCTAATGCATCATCTAAATGAGATAATTTGTTATCAATCATTATTACAAAAGAAATGGACAAGATTAAAAAAAAAAACAAGGACAATTAACACTTGTAAGATTACTTGCCTAAAGTTTGCTTTTCAGTGGCTCCATTTTCTGCCTCTGGTAAAAAATTTAAAACTCCTTCAGAACTCACTCCCTACAGCAGAACAACACGCAAAATAAAACCGTTACATAAAATTACAAACAAAAAGGCATCCCGAATTTGTCACTTCTTGAATAAAATATTAAATCATTTCTTCTTTTCACTTAAGTACTGATTCCAATACCTTTCCTGGTATCTTTGCCCATTCTAAAAAGTACAACAAATAAGTGACCATTGCAATCCATGAAAACAAAACAAATTTTACTACTAAGTAACAAAGTATTCTAAACGATACATTTAATATAATGAAGTCATTTTCTGAAGCATGGCTATACAAGATGCTTCAGAATCCTGTAATCTGTAATCCTGTAATCCTGAATCTGACCCAAGAACCACTCTATTTTCTGTAAGTTATGTACTGATTGCAGAACTCTAGCCCTCCCAAGCACAGATTAGGAACAAAGTAGAACACATATTAATCTTACTCTGAGTAAAAGACTTAGCTAAAGATGACATACATACTTCAGTAAGCTCCTGATATAAATTTTTAGTTCTGGTCCCATTTACTGCATTACTTGTAGACCTTTCAACAGAGCTCATCATTTTCAAAGGCAATTTAAATCGTCCTTTAGAAGGAGTGGCTGAAAGCAAATGAGAGAGGTGTTACAACTCTAGACCAATATGAAGAGCATTGCTCATGATCTCCTTTATTCCATAAACTCAGTATGCATCTTTAATAACTCTGCTCATTTCAGTTAAGTTACACAGAGGTTAATGAGCCAGTATAATTTGGATGACCGGAAGGAAGTAATGTTTTACATCCATGCTCTGGAATAACATATTTGGTCATGTATGTAAATATTTTACAGTAAAACACATTTTACTGGAATAGCGTAGTAAGTCCCAAATAAAAAATACACAGAATTTATCTCTTCCTTGTTCCACCCTAATTTGAAAATCCCTCAATTTCTAGCCTGTTCCTCTTTATTTGCATGATAAAGGGATATACACGGGTAAGGATATTGATGCATTTGAGACCATTAAAACAGAAAATTAGTCACGCACTTGGCCACTAGTTTCATCTCCAGCTTCTACTGGACTTGTAAGTCACTTCCTTCTAGAAAGTGCTAAGTGTATTACAGTAGCACTGTTAGGAAGAAACAATGACTCCTATTTGTTACAAAGAACCATCTCCTCCTTATACTTTTTTTTATTAAGAAACAGCTTTTGAAGCACTTGTAGCACCGGACCTGTGTTCAAATCTGCAGTTGATTCCACCTTACTCACTAGAAACATAATCAACTCCCAAAGAACCAGTTTCTACAAAACCGCCACAATGAACACCACATGCTTTGCAAATTGTTTTGTCTAGAACATTCCAGTAAAATGCAGGTAGTGGACTGACATACAGGAGAAACCTGATTTCCTACTGCGACTGCTATAAAAGCATTTACTGCCAAGAATTCTTTAAGCCGAGGGTGACTGGCAGTTACGAGGAAAGAAACAAAAAACCTCCTATACACATAGGTTCTAAACATAGTTCTACTCTATTGTTTACTACCTCACCTCAGAAGACGACTTAGCTTGTTCCAGCACAAACAACTTACTTGTCCGTGTAATACAAGAAATGGGTGGCTTTCAGCTGTTTAGAATGCTATTCTGCCTGCATCATGTCTACAGAACAGTATAGCAGGTGGTCTACTTTAAAAACTTCAAGCTTAAAGCACCTGCTGGAGAGATTTATGAAGTCTACATTATTCCTTTCCAGTCCTGCAGTGGATCACAGTTCATTCCTGTACTATATTATTCTCAATTAGCCACTTCAAAGACTATAGCTTATTTCTACCCTGAAAGTACTTGTAAACTTACATGTGCTAAGAAATACCAGTGGACTCCGTGTGGAAAATCTTGCAGTTGCAGGAATAAGCACTGATGCTTCAGACACTTTCCTTTTACAAGATGTGGTAATCTTAAGGCACAGAAAAACACTTGACCATTATACACAGGCTTAAGGATGACAACATAAGATTTTAGAAACCTATTTCCAAGAGACTTCTAACACTTCGTTATTGAAACATCAGCTGCTCTTCCTATACTTTAAAATATATAATATTTAATTATATAATTTATCATTTCACAACTGTAGAGTGACTGCGAGGCAAAAGGCTTCAAAATCCTGCTCCTCCCAGCTTAAACAGAGAATAAGCAATGAATAGCAGCAGTCCCAACAATTTGTGGTTTGGTTAATCAAGATACAGGATACATCCTGACAGCCACACCTGACTTTTTTTGTACATCTCTGTGTCTGTGAATACCAAGCCTACAAGGACTTGTCTCTGATAGACAGCTATTATTATAGCTGATAATTATTATTATAGCTGATAATAAGTCTCCAGATCTTCTGCATATCATAAGGTATCTAAACATGCTTTTAGATCATTTCTATCTGATTAGAATTCTATCTAGGACAATGGTCTATTAAAGTATGCAAACATTATTGTTATGTATTTTGAAACCGTATCAATAAATTTTGACACAGTTTTTCAAAGAAGGATCTATATAGCTTACTGCAAAGTCATAAGAATATCAAAATCTGGATTATACTCCAATTTTAGTTTAATAAACATTCACATTCAATATTCCACCTTACCTTGGGGGAACCATCTTTGCATTTATCTTGGTTGTTTTTATTCAAAGACCTCTGACTCCCTGGAAGTTGTCGTGTTTTGCACTTACTGAATTTGTCCTCTTCATATTTTTCTTCCAAACATGGTGACAACTGACTTTCTGGTACCAGAATCTATACATGCATGTGTGATAACACGCATACATACAGAAATTAATAGAATTCTATATATACATATATTCATTCATATATACATAAATTCAACATACTAAAACATGTTATATTTGTACATACAAAGACATGCATTCAGATCAACTTCTTTACACTGAGTAACCAATTATTATATAAACCATAGGTATATAAGTTTTAGAGCTATCTTTGTTCACTGGCATTTAAAACATCCTTGTTTTTACAGTCAGTCATCGTTAGTTAGATAATGAGACTAACAATTAAAAAAAGCAAGAAAACAATGGTTTCAGCATACCTGTGATCCGCTTTCATCAAAGACGATGTGCACTGTTGTTTTAGCAACTGACATAGACTGCTTCTTACTAAATTCCTACAAAGGGAGTAACTGTCTAAGTAAAGAAAACACTTTGCTCACTTCTTTTTAAACGGGAAACAAAAAAGAAAATATTTAAGTCAGAGATCAGAAGTGTCTGAAATTACATAGGCTAGAAGGGAAAATGCAGTCTGCAGGTTCACAGCTGTTCCATTCCTACTGAGTTTCTCAATTAGGAAGAGTGCAGGGCAAAGTAGTTTGCACCAAGCAGTAAAGAAGTAAGATACATCTGGAAAACAATTTTTGACTGAGTCAGTTCTTAAGGGGGTAATCGTACTGCAAACCGAACTGAATGAGACATTCTGAGAGACTGCTGTGTTTTTAAACAGCTATATCCCAGGTTACTGGAAAGTCATACATATCATTAACATGATTTTGCATGTAAGAAGAAAAAAGTGATCCCATTGCAGCTTGTCCGCTTTAGTAACAATTACTTCTAAACTGATCACAGAACTTCACTGAAGATAACATGTTAGAGAAGAATCAACATTCTTTAGTCACAATATTAATAAGAAACTCTATACAAAGATATAAATAAAATAATCAGTTATAATAACATGGCAATAAGACATTCATTTTGAATTGAATCAAAAACATAGGGAAGGTGTTTGCATCTTACCTTACATTTATTTAATCCATAAATCTTTCTGGCTACATCTTCGATTTCCAAGATAGAATCAAAATATAAAAAAAATTTCTCTCCTTCTTGATTACCCACACTCATTGGGCTTTTCAGATCTATTGTTAATAATTTCTTTGAATCTTTCTCTGGACAAAAGCAAAATTGCAGAATTTTTTTCATTAGGTTTAAGTAGCTTCTTTTAAGCAGTATTTGTAAATGCTTGATCATTGTGTGCATCAGTTCAGCCATTGAAACGTACCTTTTATTTAATTAGTTCTACTTATTCTACTTTATTACTGAAGTAATTTAAGATTCAATCATGTAAAATATTTATATATTAACCTGTAGAATTTTCTCTGAAGGTTACCTATCATAGCTGCAGACAAATTGTAGATTTTTACAAAACTATTCTAAGATATAGAATCTTGAAAGGAAGATTATTAAAAATCACTACCTGATGTTTTATTTTGCATTAAAAAAAAGTTATTACTTTAAAATTATTTAAATTGCACCTGCATGCCTAACTTACTAACATGATTGCGGTGCAATTTTATTTTAAAAAAAAACACAAAAAAACACCACCTCCTATACTGTTTTAGATGGGAACTTCGCTTTGATCAGTTTGAAAATCCCCACTAGGGCATAACAAAACATCAGATTTGTGACTGCCAATACCTTCAAGGTTGTATAGGTCTACCTCTTCCTCTGGTATAATGACTGTTTCCCATTGCTGATCCTCATGTGAAAAACACACAATTTTGAAAAGATAAATATATTAGAGGTAAATTAAGGACATTGATTAGAATGCTATCCAGTGAACATCCCCTGTTCCAATGAATACATTCTTAATTTATAACTGAAAACATCTCTGAAGAGCTTTGGTAGAAATACTCATCTAAAAAGTTATCTACAAATACTACAACTTCCAGGTGATTCTATGGTTCCAATTTTGTAAATGGTTTCTTGTTCACATGCGCAATTATATCTTGTTTAAAAACAGCATTAGAAAGTCATTATTCTGAAATTCTTTGATTTACATGCATGAAAAAAAGAATGACACCAATTTCTACTAGCAACATCTACCTATTTCTGCAACAAATCTCTATTTTTTTTTTGTCTCCACACTGTAGATGTGTATATAACATATTTGATATACTTGAGAAAGCATGCATCTACTTCTTCAGAAGAATCAGTATGACAGACAAAACCTAGCTTACTGAAGTATCTGCTGCCACATAGAAAGATACACTTCTACTACCAACATTGAAATCAATCCAAAATTCTTCAAGATTTTCATCCAATGGGAGCTGCAGCTGAAATGAAAAATGAAGACAGAAGAGTGAGAGCTGAGAATGACAGCTCATACCAGCTATTAGGCTTTGTGTCACAGGTTGACAAACTTCAAATACTTCTGAAAATGCCTGACAAGTAATTTTATTTAAACCCTATTTTCTGAACTAAAAGGCAAATAAATACCTCACCTGCACAAATAAAAATCTGCGGATATATGATTTAGCCTGCAATTTACCTCATATTTATCAAGAGCTGCTGATAAACATGGATACGTAAAAACCCTGTAAGAAAAGGATATTTTGTCAAAGACTGAAACACTGTAAATTTGGCATATCTGAGTACATCAACTGTATTGTTTTCAGCACAGTGTGCTTTAGAGACCATGGAAATGCAGGACAGAAAAGAACAGTCGCTTCCTGGCACTTCTACCCCAAAGGAGATAATGTGAATCCTCACAAGCAAAGAGTAGTCTCAGATCTCCTTTCCATGTTCATACTTCTGACATATTTAGTGATATTTTAGGAATGGTCTTACAATATGTATTCAAACGGAATATGGAGCTGCTATAGGGACATGCTAAACAATATCTTCCGTGTCATCATGACATAATAAAACATATAGAAGATGATAGATAGGAAAAATAGTTTGTACTTCCTCCTTTTTTAAATGTTCTATTTCTCTAACAGATATCTTCATTGATCACTAGCTCAGCATAAACATCCCAAATCAAAGGAATATATACATCAACAGATTGCTAACTATTATTAGACGATACGTTTAATGAATTAACAAATAACTTCTTAAAAACACACTTATTAAAGGAAGTAAAGGTTTTTTTATTGTTTAAGAATCTTTTCAAATGAACACCCTTTACTTAGAGAACAGTTTCTTCAATTTGTTACATTATATTTGTTTTTTTTCCCCAAATATAGGAATTACATAAAATCAACATTTGATAGAGAAGATACCATCTATGGTAACGTGCCAAAAGACAGTGCTTCTCTATTATTTACTGTTTTAAAAAAACTGAATTCTGCACAGTTCCTTGCCTTTACATCACAGTAAGATCAGTCTTCTTTGCTCGTATTGCTTTGTTCAGTTCACCAAAAGCAGTTTCTGTGCCAAAAACATACTAGCTTTAAAAATCAAAAAGTTTTACCTTCTTTTATCTCCAAGCATGCCATTCACCTGGTTAAGAAACTTTCTGCAATCCTATTAAAACAGAAAGATTTCTCATATCAGTAAAAAAATAAAAATTTATCATGATGGAAATATTCTTAATATAACTTACTGTTTCAAACTCAGAATCTTTAATTCCTTTGAATGCACTGGACACAAACTCCATGGAAAACCATTGGCATGCCAGTTCTCTTCTTTGTTTCTCTGGTATCATTCTGCATAAAGCTTCTGTGATGGCTACTTGCAGGTCATAGTCTACAGCACAATACATTTTACAGAAACAGTAGTTTTAAGAATACTACTGATTTAAAAAGAATAATTATATAAGAACCTATTACTAGCAGTGTCAAACTTTTCATATTGCATATCAGATTACCTAACTATGTAATCCATAAAGGATATATAGAATTAAGGAAATAAGGATGACTGAACAACTGATGTTTCAAAACGAGACTTCAGCCAAACTCTCAAGAAAGGTCAAAGTAATGCTTACACATATAAGCAAAGATGAGAAATGTTCAGCTTTTGCTTCAATCAGAGAGAAACTAAAGTGATCCCTGACAAAAATTAGAGTACTACTAAATGTGGTAAACAGTTCGCTGTCCTCAAAGACTTACTGCTTTCTGATCTTTTTCTGCTTTAAAACTCACTTGCAAGAGAAAAGGACTGAAAAGTTCACAAAGTTAGCCTGATACTGCATACACCTGAAACATTCCAGTTTGCAGGCAGAATATTCTTGCAATGTTTTTATTCTTCAGAGGACTGTAACTGCAACATTCTGCAGCTACTAAGGTATTCTCCAAATTTTTAAATGGGACTACATGTAATTTTTAATGTCAATACTAAAATGTTTATTAGCTATGCTCACCTCCAGCATCCAAAATTCTCCTACCCATGTCACTCCTGAAAAAGTAAGCAGCGTTTCATCAAATTATGACAGCAAAACAAAGCATAGAAGTTTACTTAATTATAACTTTTCAGCGTATGAGATGAAACTGATTCAATCAAACTATTAGGACTCAGAGGGGCAGGTCTTTCATCCGTAAAAAGCACACATCTGAAAGCAATACTGGAGAATTGAATCACCAGGTACGTGTCTTTTGTCTTTTTAAATGGCATTAAAAGTTTTCCAAACATGCAAATAGTCTGTACTTTCAGTGAGTGATTCACACAGTCCTATAATTAACTATGAATGTAACTGTTTAAAGACAACAAGGATTAAACAAAATCTAACTCAGACTGAGATAGAGGCAGATTTATGCTTGTAAGGGACAATACCCTATGAAAATATCTGCCCTCTGCCACTACCACGTGCAACATAACAGCAAATGCAAAATGCGAAAATGAGTTAAACATGAACTAATCTTCATGCCTTATAAAAAGTCTTAGTAAGAAAATATCTTTACGGATAGCAAATGACTTAACAACACAAAAGAAAAAATATTGAAGATTATTTACATGACAAGCAACATTTCTTTTGTAGAAAATATCTTTTTCCTGGCATCTCGAGGCATGCTATCAAGCATTAAATTAAGTTTTCTTACTACCTGAGTGGGGAAAAAAAAAAAAGGATTACAATTAAATATAAAGTAAGTTACTAAAGTTTAAGCTATTCTGTACCTGTTTTCTGGATCTATGTAATATACTCTGTACCACTGATCAAAATAACATGCTTAAGTAATTGAAAAACAAGAAAATAACTGTTTGGTCTGAAACGGCATTTATGTTTCTTATTTGCAGGTGTAAATACAGCAACAAACTTTCAGAGAGAGACTGCTGCCTGAAGCTGATTGCTAGGCTAAATTATACCTCAAATTTGCATGCAATTACCCTTGCTTTTGAGATGTAGCCTTTAGAGAAGACTACTGAGGGAAAAAAAAAAAGCCAAAATCAGACACAATAAAACACAACAAACAAACATACAACCCCAAACTCTTTTCTGTAAAGAGGAAGGAAAACCTTGAAAACATCATGTTAGTAAATTGGACTATACTAGAAGATATAGACATTTCCTGCAAGCATCTAAAGAATTTCTAGCAACTGTAATAGAGCATTTTATCTCCTATGCCTTTATAGAGCTTTCTCAAGAGAATCGCCCTACCACTGTTTTGCAATTTACTGCCCAAAGCAAAAATGAACAGTTAGTAGAACAAATGCCAACAAGCATCCCCAAAGTGATATTAAATCATCCTTCTGATACTACTACCCCACAGCATGACTTTGTGGCACTTGTACAGTTGTCTTAGCAAAGTCTGTTTAAATGCTGCTTAGAAATAAAGAACTGTTTACCTCTTGCTGGACATAAATACTAATTCTTACATCAGTAATAATGGTACATGTTCTCAGAACAAAGTTTTCTAGCATTTCCATTTTACCTAATAAGCAGAGAAAAAAAATAGATTAAAAAATAGCAAAAATGCCAGCATTTAGGAGAAGATTTTTATTTGCAGGTGTAAACATAGCATTAATTTAGAAATAAAATACAGTATATGCCTTCTTTTCTATACAGGATTACTGGTGTTTAAAAACAAGTATCTTAAACCTCATAGTCAAGATGCAGTACAGAACAGTACTTCCATTTATACTAAATATCATAAAGGTGCGTATGATGTTTCTGTTCCTGCCTACCACATTCTAACTGTGGAAATCCCCTGGACAAAAAGATCGCTAATTTTTAAAATATATTCTGATCAACTGCACATGTCACTTCTGACTGCTCTGGGATTGTGTCATCCCGAAAACAAGGAAAACAGGCCCTTTGACATTTGACCGTGACAGCAAAATACTCTGTAATTACTTTCTCCCATTCATGCTACTTTAGTGAAAGGTAAGAACAGTGTAATATTCATGATAGCCATCCAAAGAGGAGGACAGCTGCGCTGTCTGGAGCTGTCACAGTTGTTCGGCAACACCGCCCTCTTAATGAAAACCTCTGCTTAGTTGCCATCACTGAGAAGAAACTTTCCTGCTCTTCTACTGCCGATATCGTTAAGTTACAAAGAAAACCTGTCAATACAGAAGCCTTACACAATAAAAGATCACAACTGTCATTCAGGCTTTTTTCCACATAAAAAATGCAATTCACAATCAAGCTGTCTTTCTCACAAGCACAAGAAAAGCTCACAGCACAGCCCTCTTGAGGGCAAGTCCTTGTTGTTTACTGGCTGCAGAACACAGATCTGTTCATTTACATTAATCACAAAACTTTATACTACCCTTACTGTCCACACAGAACTGCTCTCAGAACCACCTTGTGCTCAAATGGTTCCACAAGTAGTTATTTTAACATTGATAACTTCTGAAGTGCTCTGAAAGAGACATTTTAACTATGACATCTAGAACAGAATTCCTTTAAGCTCACCTTCAGGTCTGCTGTCATATACAATCTACAATAAAAAAAAAAAAAAAAAAAGAAGGCACTGTAAGTATTACAGCACAAAATTCAAATAATGAACCTAAAGCAGGCAAACAAAAAGCATTTAAGACTTTACAATTATTTCACCCTTAATTCCTTAATGAGGAACACAGGAAACATTTTCTAATTTTAAGTCTAGTATCCTCCAATATTTTAGTAAACGTCCTGAAATTACTTCCTCCGTTACAACTCTGTTTATGTAGACATTATTGTTAAAAACTCCCAGATCTTATAAACTGTGGATCCTTGGATTATGGATTAGCATACCGCTAATTTAGGGAATAAAAATTAAACCAGAAATGTAATATTTTTGTTTACTGGAAACTGTTTTAAATGATGCTAACAAGCATGAATGCAGGCAAACTATTTATCCAAAGAGACTCGCGATCTGTCTCAGAAATCACTGTAACATTAGCATTAGAGGGATACTAAATAGAAAAGTGCTTGAAAGCCTTTTTGTTGCCAAACTGTGAACAACTGTTTTCACAAAAAATATATTTAATCACCAACATATTTTTACCAGCAATATGTTGAAGAAATCTTCAGCCAGACTTGTAACAATTTTGTTCTTCTCATTTCCTCTGAGAATCAAAATTCCTTTTAACTTCTCATACCAATTAACCATGTAAGGGAAAAATAAAAGCAAACCTATGTTAAAAGCACAAAAAAGAACAAGACTGTATTATACTTAAGAAAAACTATACTGACTATACAAGGATTAAAATAACAGCAAAAACATTACCAGCTTCCTGAGCACATTTCAGTGCAAATGAACTCATGCTATAAGGACCCGGTTGTCTAAGCTTAAGCACTTTAATCAGAGTAATGCTTGTTGTGAAACTGTAAGAAATTCTTAACTCAAAAGATAATCAAAGACTAAACTGAACACTAAGTTGTTCAGTGCTGAAGCATTACTCACATATACTTCACTAATATTTTTCCCATATGCTTTACGGTTATACTTATCTTTCCAATAAGACCACACTTGATCATTGCTGGGAGTCCACTTTCGCCTGCTATGCTGATTTTTTCTCCACATTTCCAAAGAGAATTTAGTATAGCTGAAACACTTTTGATTTCTTGTTTGTCAAGTTCCTGAAATCAACATTGTAACACCAGTTTCAGTCTATACTTTCAGCAAATCTTACATTTAATTAATCATGTCTTTGTATTCTCAAGAACCGAGAGATCTCATTCTTAAATTTTATTTCAGTTTTCCAAATCAACTGCTGGTACAAACCAAGTCAAACGAAAAAAATATCACTCAGACAAGCACAAACTATTCTGATGTAACAATGATACCACCTGACACAGAAGCTTGTCTAACTTGTTGACAAACTGTTTGCTGCATTTGTAAGAGATATTTTCACAGTCTTCTCTTTCCAGGTAGCGTTCTAACAATTCAAAATCTTTTTTCCTTGTAACTTCATCAATAAGCTTTTCAAACTGCTAGAATAAAAGAAGCACACGGTAATACGTTTCTTTCTTAAGACTGATGCTGATTTAATAAGGTTTAATATTTATTTTTATGTTGTCATCTGCTAGATTCTCAGCAAATACACTGAATCACAAAATCATTAAGCATAAAAACTGAGGTACAGAACACCATATCTAATACATTAATCACACAAATACTTATCCACTTTCTAACAATTTGTCACTTTTCCTTAACTAGATGCTTTTTTCTTTCCTCGTATCATCAATAAGCACTTACACAAGTACTTACTTTGTTCTTGCCCTCTCCTTTGCACTTAATATTGCATTTCCCAGTTACATATTAGTGACTTTAAAAGCTATCAACATATCCAAAAACTTCCTTTATTATTTTGCCTCTCTCTATTCTTTCTAAAACTAGATTAAAGGTAGGTTTAAACATTTCAATCTTAAGTATCACCCCAACCACATTAAGTACATCAAATGCATATAAATTATTTGTATCCATAGCATCTTTCCGTTTCTCCTGCTTTCTAACCAGCTGCTTAGAAGTAACACACAGCAATGGAAAATTTCTTCCGAAGACATTCTTTGCTGTACTACAAATTGTACTTCTAGTTAAATACCAGAAGAGACACTTAAAGCTAGTAACTAAAACAATCAACACCCATATTCCAGTCCATAGGCACATACCTGCATCTCTCTCCTGGCTGCCATTTTAGCAATTGATGAGCTATATGAGAAGGGAACAATCATCACTCAAGTGAAACACATTTCACTGACACAAACTTCCAATAGATTTTGCAAAAATTGTGTAATTAATTAATTATACCAGTTCCAATGATTAGCTTTGACAGGAGTTCTTCAGTTGACTCTCAATACACCTGAACTAGGAAGAGCAGAAGATGGCAGACTGTACTGCCAGCACAGGTGGTTCAGCATATGCAAGTCAACAGCAGGACTACAGAAACGCCTCACTATAAAACAGTATATGAGGTTATTTAAGACGTGGTAATGCACGTGGAGGAAGAGTCCTAACTATACAGAAAATGGTGAGCACTGAGATGCCTGTTAGCACCAAGATCTTGACAGATTTCTGAAAACTTTAGCTTAAAACTCAAGGGCAGACAAAAGTAACTCCATTAGAGTTAACCCACAGCAAAACACTCTCACGCTGCGAACGTTAACATGTCTCTACCAATGCACCACACTGCGTTTGGGCCTCCTGAGCCCAGAAATCACATGGAACTAGATACGGGTTCCCGAGTAACACAGAAATAACAAATGCAGGGTGATTTATTTTTAAGCTTTCCAACACACACACTGAACCGCCTACACTGAGGTTTTTATTATCACCTCACAATTCTCTTATCTCCTATCTAACCAGAGAATTCGACATAACCACCACTCCAGGTGCTTCTTTCTCGACGAACAAGGGCCACCTCCAATACCCAAACACCTGCGTTTACTGGCACGTCCACGAGGCCTCGTTACAGAGAAAACAACGCCCCACAGCATTGGCGAGTACCAGCAGAGCCTCCAACATGGCGGCCCTCACCTCACGGCCGGAGAGAGGAAAAAACCGCCTCTTCCCGCCGGCCAATCACACCCCCTGACTCTAAGCCAATCATCGCCCGAGAGCGTGGACACGTGCAGCCAATCGTCGTTTGCGGTGTAAACGGGAGGCGGGTTCCTCTCACTGTGAAAGAAACTTCCGCCTGCGTCGGGCCCGCCCCGAGCCGCCTCGGTTCCTGCGGCGCCTCCCGGGGACGCTCTGGGCCTTGGCGCGTAGTGAGCACGCGCACTTTCTGCCGGGCGGCGCTCGTTGGCTGCCGGCTGCCAGAGCCGCTGAGGAGTAAAGCCGCGAGTAGGGCGCGGTCACGTCCCGCGTTACAAAGCGCTCTGTCAGCACCTCTAACATTCCGCCCTTCCGCGTTTAGAACAGTGATGTCAGGGTGTAATGCAAACGAGTCAGCAGGCTGGAGTTCGATAATGTAATTCACTCAAGCGCTTACTTCAGAAACATTTTCGTTACCGTCAGAGCACAGTACAGAAACTGAAATACGGACCTGTGACTGACACGGGGCTGTGCTGACCCCCGCGGCGGTTGTTAGAAGCACAGAGCCGCAGCACCGCCCCAACACCGCGTGGGAAAGCCGCGCGTCACAGCGGGCAAACCTGCGCCGAATGTAAATAAAATACTCATCCCGCCGGTTTTTTAAAACGGGAAAGAAAGCAAATGGGAGCTATAAATGACAGAACAGCTGTACAGAAAGTACTTCGCATTCCGCCAGATGTCACTGCAGTTGAAGCAAATGACAAGCGGTATGAGATCGGAGCGCGGCCAGCGCTGATGGGCGCTGGGCATTAACCGCGGCATTCGCTGCGATCTCGTTCTCTCTCGGGATACTTAACAGTTTTGTTTGGCACGAGAAAGGTCAGCAGTAGAATTTGCGTGGAGTTTTGCATGACACCGACCGGAGCGAGCTATGAAAGCCTTCGGTTCTCCTCAGCACAAACAGCTGCGAGGTCTTCGAGAGCATTTTGGGAAATATTTTTCAGTTCCTGTGGCAAAAATATATACGTAAAAGTTCAGTGAGTTCACTGACCCTTCTGCATAGATCCCTTCAGAGGGATCAGTTGGGCCACCTACGTTACATGATATATGGCACCTACACTTAGAAAAGAACGGAGGAAATGGAAGCAGAAGTGTGTTCAGAACAGGGTCTTAGGAAATTAAAGGTCCTGGAAAACACTGCAATCAATAAAATCAGCGTTTGGCACAGGTACTGTTGTGTATAGAGCTGAGACGGGTCAGAGCAGTTATGCCAAAGAGTTTTAATATCAAGTGTCAGCTGAAATAGTTGCAGATCTGAGATCATAAGGAGAAGGCCAAATCAGGAAAGAAGTCAGTACTAACATTAGACCCATGCTGGCAAATGAATAAACGTTTAGAGTTGCCATTCTGTGTCTTTATGAGACAGCGCTGAGAAGTACACACAACTGAACGCACAGAGCACTGATGAGCATTGGGCTCAGTTAAGTGCTATGCTTGCAATGGACTGTTAGTACATTGTTATTACTAGAAGCTGGATTTTTAATAGGATCAATTCAGATTCACTATTAATTTGTGACCAAATATAAAAACACCTATACTAAAAATAACACTGCCTGTAAGACAAATCTCCTCACTGGGTGTTCACAGCAAAAGTCCAGTTAAAGTATTGAAAAATCAGCTGAACAAATATTATTGATATTTATATTGCTGGATATTCAGATGTCAAGATCTCTGATGAAGTAAAGGGACTGTAATACCTACCCCTTGAATACACTTAAATCGTGGCATTGGTGTGTGTGCATGCACACACAAACACAAGCTGAAGTAACTTCACATTGTTTTCCAGTGACGCGTTAAAGACAAAGACCACTCTCCTTTACTGCTCTCAGCTCAGTCTGCACTCTGATAGCATCTTCAGGTGGTGCTTAATACTCTTTCCTAGTGAGTCCAGTGGCAAGGATGAAGGTGGTATTGCGAGTTCTGATTGATGTCTGTAGCACAGGAATGGAGGAGAAGAAGCGTCACAAAGACATTATAATAGCACGTATGTCTAGAAGCATACCCGTTTGTGCATCTATATGTATTATTTATAACACAATCTCAATGCTTCAAAGTAAAAAGTGACACTGAAATTCTTAAACAGCTTAGCAAGATACAGACATTTCCACATATTTAATGTGATTCGCAATAGCCATCTTTCCCTCCAGGCAACTTTGGCACTGCAGTATTAAAGGTATTAGTCCTGATTAAAAAGTAATTAATAAAGGCATATCACCAGTTATGCCTTCTTATTAAACGTCTCTAATTTGCTTTAGAAGAAACCTGACAACAGATAATTCTCATCTTGAACTGTATGGGTTAAATGCTCGGCAATGAGGGATAAATAGTTACTGTAGAGATGGACACTCTCTTACCCTCTGTGTGCATATTTTCAGGAAGCTTCCAAGAGAAAAGCACTTGGTCTGGGAGGAGAAAATATAGCAATAAAAATGGAAAAAAGACACGGAGGGAGAAACAATGTAACTGTGAAGCTTAAACTCAGTTAAGACCATCCAGTGCAATTCGGGGAAGGGCTCAGAAGTGAACTACTTTTTCTTTCCCTTAAAACAATAGTAGAGTCATATCAGAGTAACCAACAACATGCCTTTTTCCAACATTAGATCTTAATCCTGCAGGCACCATATGCACAGAACTGAGGTGAAATGGCAGCAAATTCCATGTGAGAAATAGCAGCACAGTCATTTTTGAAGCTATAAACAGTGTAATCTTTTCAAGTGCTGTTTGGTCATTTTCAGCAACTATTGAACCCAACTTACTTCCCTCAACGGAGGATGTTGCCCAGTAAGTGACAACTCAGTACTACGTTGGCTAAAGAGCCTTCTTAACTGTTACGAGGAGTTACCATTGACAAAGACAACACAAAACTGTGAAAAGCTTTATTGCAACCTCTTGTATTAAAATAGTCATCGTTTCCTTACTGTTCTTAAATGAATTAAACATGTTACAACTCCTCACTAAAACAAAATGACATTTTGTCAAGCAGATGTACTTCATTGACATCCTGTGTAATATACTTTTTTCTTGACATGACAATCAGGAAAGACAACCTTTTCATTTACATGGATTCCATATTTGTTTACAAAAACATACCTGAAAGGATCTTGAAACTGGGGATTCCTGGACATTAATTTACTGTATGACTATAATAAATACAAGTTTTGAAAGTGCATTATATGGCAATATCTCTAGTGAAGAATTCACTTCTACAAAATCCTCATTATATGGGAAGTGCTCAGTTTGAACACAGTGCAGGCAGTCAAGTTGTCCTGAGAACTTAGTGAAGTGGTCATTAGTCTGCCTTTATGATAGGTGCATGCTACCACTACTTAGTGGCTTAACCCTTTAGTTGTTGTTGTCAACTAGAATCCTTCTGATGTTCACTACCAAATGTGACAGGAAAAAACAAGTACAGATTTCATACTGAAGGAATCTACAGATCCCTGCCAGCCCCTTCCTACTGTAGGCATGCTCAACTCAGTCAGCAAAGCCCGGCAACTGGTTTAGTAACAGCTGCTGTCCGCTCTTCTACAGCAGAGCAGGACATGCAGAGATAAAAGGCAAGCTTGGAATAACACTTGTATATTCAAGATTTTGTATATGCAAATACCCTGAAAGACTACAGAAGGAAGACAATACAAGCCAAACTCACTTTGCTGAGATATTCAGTTCTCACCTCCCTGACACTCTGATGTACATGACTTTAAACTGATGGTCTCTTTGTAATCTCTTGTTCCTTGTTATAACAAGGAAATTTTGACATTTGCTAGCATGAATGATTCTCTCCCAGAAGACGACAACAGCATATTAACATCAGTAAGCCAAGTATTGCATTGGGCTCCAGCAACATCCATTGTAAAACAGTATTGAAGAGCAGTCTCAGAAGAGCAGGAAGATAACAGTGTGCTGCAAGGCAGTTCAGTGTTTTTGTTCAGGATAGAAATACAGTAAATGGGGGGAGGGGAGGAGAAGAAGGAGTAATACTTTAAAACAGTGCCTTTTATTCAGCACAAGTTCTTCTGTGCATGCGTGCGTGTGCCTGTGTTTTCTTTTTACTTTGCTAACAAATATGTAAAACTCCACTTCTATGGAGTTCAGTAACAAGCAATAAACACTAATGGAATTACTTCAGTGAGTAAGCTTCACCAAAGTAAGGTTCAGCTCATGACAAGAAAGATTCTTCTGCAGTTACTAAAGGTGCGTTTCACCCTACCTGACATTTGACTTAATCTGCAACAGCACTGAGAATTCCTTTGCAGCAGAACCCATCCTGCAGCAGCTGACACACTGTGTCACAATAAAGGCAGCCTGCAAACTATAGCGACATTGCTACTGGCTGTAGAGAACATCTGGGTTAACAACTTCAGATGTGTTATGTCATACACCATCATATGTCATTTAGTCACACAGAGCCCACCATAGGGCACAACAAGAAGTGCCCCTTCTTGCACTGCTCCATCTCTCTTCTTTTTTTTTTGGCCTGTGAGGAAGAGCAGTTTCAGTTCCCCTTCCCTTATGACAAAAGAGCTGCTGCTCAATTGTTCAACAGTTACCCCTTTAACTCAGATACAGAAAATAATGCAGGTGAACTGAAAGCACAGTCTTCTTAATCTGTGTAGCTATAAATCACTCACCCCAATCTCAGAAGTGTTCTGCCTGTCTTAATGGCCATCAAGACTTAACAGATATGAAATATCCCAATGGAGCAGTTGTGTTACTCGTTCAAAACAATTTCAACTTGAACTTTGATCTCACTGTGCTCCAAAACAAAATTAAAGCACCACTGGCATTCATTTTCTGTTAAGTAGAAAACGTTCTTTTATGCAAAAAGCTAATAAAGAAATGATTATTTTTACTGTTCCCTACCCACAGATAACAACTGGTAATTGATCAGTATACACACAAGTTAAAAACCAAAATTAATTACCAAAGGTAGGGGGGGCTTACAGGAACAGTAATGCTTAGAAGTTGGCTTTCAGAGGAAAACCCTGCCAGCCCCAACTGAATTCAACTACTGACAAATGTCCTGCTGAAAACAAGCCATTCAAAGAACACCTTGCATTTCTGCTGTTACTCTGGACAGCTATGTAAGCTATATAAAGGCAACCCATCATCTGCGGAGGTTTCATTTACTTAGGAAAGAAATCAGAATCGCACTTAAGCAGCAGTCGCTAACAGAAATGGCCAAATTATAGAATGAAAACAAACGATTCGCCTGTTCTATCAAAAGCTTTTTTTTTTCCTTCTTTTTTTTTTTAAGACAACTCTAACTCAAAGCAGTATGCACTGGATTGGTATGGAAGGAACTACAAACACGCAATTCAAAACAAAGAACAAAATGCCAAATGTATAAGTGCACATTAACTTTCAGAGGGTTAGTTCTCTAGTATGCCAACACAGTCAGTTCTCAACGGTTTCCAATACAACTGAGTTTTCACTGTACTCTGAAAGAGGTGCTAAGCAGCTCAAAGAACCGTCATTCATCAGTTGTTCCTTTGAAAGCCAAAAGCTAAAGAACTGGGAAGCCTTTTCACTTCAAATCCCGGCTTTGATAGTTCGCCCAACCAGTAACATTAAGTTGCCAAACATTTGAATGTTCTCAGTGCTTCTGCACTTCCAGAATTACTTGTTGGACTTTTTCCATTAGCACATAATCAACCATGAGTTAATTACAACTGTGGTTCTAAAAATCACTTGTGATTTTGACAAATAAGCAGCAAAATAAAGTTAGATGCCTGAATACATGGCCTGATTATCATAGTACTCCAAAAAGCAGCTCTAACAATTCCACCCAGACAGCTTTGAAAATTTATGCTATGAGTTTTGCATGCAAGTGTTGAGTATGTAGGAAAAAAACCAAACCAATAAATGGACAGTCTTTTACTTACTAAATTGAAGCCCGTCATCAAGCCTGTTGCCAATCTCAAACCACACTAATTCCTCAGAATAAAAGTCGCAGAGCAAGAAGTATTGGGTGTGCAGTACATGTGCTGCTATGCTTTTGCTGCTGTAGAAGATAATCTGAGGACACATTTAGTACTAATTTACCATTAAAGACATGGTTTTGCTTTAAAGTTCCTGTTTCGTGCTGCAAAGGATGCAGTCTTAGAGATCAACTGGTTTATAATCAAAAGTAGCTGATAAGAGCATTCAAAAATTACTACTGCAATGGCAGTGAGATGCTGGGAAACAGGGAGTCAGGATTCAGGGTTCTAGCATCGTACTGCAAGGATCTGTAACAAGCTCAATGTATTGCCTTTTCTTTCCTTTCTCACATCTGCTTGATTTACAAATTCACCTACTTCAAGTATGAGTGTAAGAGTGTAATTCAAGTGCAAAACTTCTCTAATTTTCCTTAGTAAATGCAGCCGCAGAAGGACAACTCCTGCACCACCACCTGGAGGAAAAGCCTACTGGTAAATAAGGTGAACAAGACGAGAGCTTCCCCGCGAAGCACCAGAGTACCTTCATACACTCTGGTAACAATCACTCCCCCTGCCTACAGGGAACAGTGGAGGTAAGGCACTTAAAATAATAACAATAATAAGAAGGGAAACAGGGGCTGGTGGGAAATTTGCAT
This sequence comes from Alectoris magna, assembly GCA_030625065.1. Lineage (NCBI taxonomy): Eukaryota > Metazoa > Chordata > Aves > Galliformes > Phasianidae > Alectoris > Alectoris magna. The sequence goes on along the minus strand of CM060576.1, from coordinate 7,118,638 downwards.
GCAGGTTTTGCTCATACCAACATTTCTTTACTTTCCAACTCCATAACTAATGGAAATACTTAACACACTAACAGTCTTTAAAAAAAATTATACATGTAAGTGCTTCCCTACAGTGTCTGCCATGCAAATTGTGTGTAACTGGAACAGTGCCCAGACTCGGTGTGATAATACAAACAAAATTAGAAATGAAAACAGTAAAGCTACACTGCCCATTTAAAAAACAGACAGTACAAAATAGTAAAATAGAGCTGCTAGAAATACTCTATGCAATCTAGAATATTGCAAGCAACAGAAAGTGTCTTCTCTTGATCTCTGCTAAATAGCCTGAAAGGATCCCTTTGAACCATTCTGCCTTGATTCATACACTGCAAGAAACCACCCAGGCTTTCAGCAGATGTAGCTCTACACATTTTGGCCCTTTATACTTTGAGAGGTTTAGAACAGTACGTCCGGGTTGCTGGCTACCTGCCTGTCGTGAAACACTGCCAGGTTTGGTAGGCTTCAAAAAGGAGCACAGAGCCATGCCACGAAGAGAGGGTCGCTGAGACTACTGCAAAGCTGTTCTGCATCCACTTTCCTTCATTCAGATGAAGTGGATCCAGCTCTCCTCACATTCTCTAGGCATCTTGAGGGGGTGAGTCTGGCAAGTGAGGCTGTAGTTTTTGCCTTTGTTGTTATCCCAATACTCCTGCCCATTGACTTGATACCTTGCTGCAAACTGGACTACAGAGCACAGCTGAAGGAGGAAAGAAGGCACAGGGAGAAAAAAAGTGAAAACATCAACGTGATCCTGCCCATTTTTCTCAGGGATGCTACTGTGCCAGTGAGCACACACTTCATGGAGGCTTTTCCACTGGTTGAAAGTGTATCGCACAGATACTTGTTTCTCAAAAGCAATGTTGCAAACTTGGATGGTGCCACTGACCCCCAGATCCGAACTGGTCACTCGTTCAAGACACACCTGCTGCTCTTGAAGTCGAGCAGAGAAATCCATGCAGTCTGCAGGCTGCTGGAAATCAGGGACTAAGCACTGCATGGTAAACTCCAAGTTGCTGTACCAGAGGTCTGAGTTTATGGAGAGCCTGGAAAGGACATGTAGGGGGATTGAAGGATCCTCCCCTTTCTGGAAGACTTTCACTTCAGTCAGCTCCAAGCCCAGAGCATCAGCAAATCTCACCTTGTTCATGTGGCTCTGGCACACAGGAGCTTGACACTGCACTCGCTTCCTTCTTTCAGGTGTCGTAGGCAAAGACCTCGCTCGGCGGCGGATGATAGGCCGTAGTGCTGGATCACAGCTGCTGGAAGCTCTGCTCTGAGGCTGATGTGGCTGGGCCACCACCCTGACTGGCGTATGGCTCACAAGACATGGGCTGCTGCTTGGACGTACCACCAAGTGCTGCTGCTGTCCTCGACCTGGCGCCCCTTGAGCCCGCAGCATGTTCTCATAGAGATCAGACAGGTAGCTGCGATTCCTCCGAGGACCGCGCACCTCCATTCTTCACTGATAGCAGTGCTGATGCTAACACTGCTGGTGCCAAGCACTGCCTCTCTGATGTAACTTGGGAAAGACAGCCACAGACAGTGAAGATCTGAGGTTACTGCCCTGACTTGAGAAGAGTAAGCTAGAACAACTTAGCCTTCTGCAAAGAAAGGCAGAAAACTGGCAGCTCTCACAGCAGCTGAGAGCAAAGCAGAGCCCGGAGTGTTGTGTGGGGAAGCTGAATGCAGGCTCACTGGCTGGTGAACTCGAGGCTGGTGGACCCGTTGCTCAGGCTGGAGAGAGATTCAAGACTGTCACCCGCGACGCTGGAGGACCGCAGACTCTCGCGCAGGCTGGGGACGGACTGGAGGCTGTCGTGTTGGGCGCCGAAGGACTCCAGGCTGTCACTGAGGTCGCGGGGCACGTGAGGGCTGCAGCGGTGCACCCCGAAGCACCCCGGACCATTACACGCCGCGAGCCGGATCTGCAGGCTGTCCTCGCAGGGGCTGACCGAGCCCAGGCTCCTGCAGCGGCACCCGGGACACTCGAGGCTGTCGCACTGGATGCTGGGCGACTCGCGGCCGCCGCAGAGGCCGGGGAAGGCTTGGAGGCTGTCGGGCGGGAGCGAGCCGGAGCTGAGGCTGCTGCACAGGCTGGAGGGCGTAAGGAGGCTGTCGGGCGGGGCCGGGGTGGCGGACTCGGTACTGTGACTGGAAGGGGAGGGATCGGCTGCCGAGGTCTGCACAGCCCACATCAGTGCCCAGTTGCAGTCAGAGCACCAGCCCGGCCGTACTCGCGCTCCTCTCCACGCAGACCCCTCACGCCCGGCCCGCCTAACAGCGCCTGCGCGAAACCTCAGCCTTCCCGCCCACGCCGCGCCTCTCTGCCCATCAAACTGAACAGCCAATACGCTAGGCCCCCAGGCGCATGCGCAGCGCCCGCCTGACGTCGCTGCCCTCGGGGTGCCCTTAATGCCGGTGAAGGCTGAAAGGAAGGCAGGTACGAGCGGGCTGGGGGGCGGTAGCGCTGAGGGGTTGGTGGGACTGAAGGGGGAAATCGAGAAGGTTAAATGACGAAACATGACCTCATCGTCATTGCGGGTGCAGCTTGCGGGGCCGTTCGGTAGCAGGAGCCGTGAGATGTTGCGTCCCCGGGGCAGAGCGGTGCGGGGCTGCAGGCGGTGCCTTGCCCGCCGAGCCGCGCTGGCGGTCCCGGAGCGGCAGAAGCAGCCGCGGCCGTCACCGCTCCGTGTGCACTGTGAGCGGGGCTGGGCTGCGGGACCGTGTGGCTCTGAACCCCGGAGGTCCGAATCGATGGGGAGTCAACCATTGTGTCCTGCTGGCTTTGTCCTGGGGAGAGCAGAGGTAGTGAGAAACGGGACTGTGTCAAATAAACGTGAATAACATACAGAAACACGTGTAAACAATAAATCTATCTATAGAACCGCAACAAAACTGAGGGTGGGTGTAGAGAGGTGTTCTGGTGCAGAGCATCTGTCACCTCCTGGGAACTGTAACTGTGCAGCCCCGGGGGGAGTGCGGTTTCTGGAAAATGAAGGAATGCTGCATGCTCTGCTGCGGCTATTTTTAGTGGGAATGGATGAGCAGCAGGAGGCTCTGTTTGGGAGAAAAGTGAAGCATTTGATACATTTACATATATGAATGCACCACGAGCACATTCTCTGGCACAGAAAGGACAACTCCATGCACCCAGCGCAGGCGGCGATCGGTGTTCAGTTGTGAGCAGAAACACCCATCCCTGTTTGAGTGATCCTCAGCTCCGGTCAGTGCTCTGCAGGCAGCACAACGTGAAGGGCTCACTGTACAGTGAAAAGTAGCTCTCCTAGCGCTGTTGCACGTCATAATATTTTTCTGTATCTTTACCAGCAGTCCTGCAGACCGCGTGGTGGGTGCTGGGTGGGCTGAGCGGTGCTGGCCCAGCTCACCTCGCTGCAGGGCTGTGTGCTGTCTGCAGAGCGGCTGCATCTCTGCAGCTGGTGGTGAGCACTGCGCTGTGCAGCACTCCTGGCTAACCTGCTGCTGGTGCTGAGCGATGCGTGAGGCCTTGGTGAGATGAATATGTGACTGCTGAGAGATGGGACGGTGCATCCCAGTGTCATTTGGTAGCTAATTAATGTTTGTTGTACTGCTTTAATAATCACGTTGCGTGGTTTTTGTTCACTTCACTGCATGTCCAGGATGTGGTGATGCTTGCTTTTGGCACACTGTGCTGTGTGGACCAGAAAGAATGGAGTCATTGGAAGATTATGTAAAGATAAAGATGTAGATACCACTTTAAAAGAGTAATAATGGGACCTGGCATTCAAGAACATCCTTTATTACTGCACCGAAAGGCACAGAAAAAGGAAAGCCAAATCAATGAAAACCACAAAGGAATGGTAAAGTAAGGACATTATTTTCTTTCCTTCTAGTTACAGAAAGTACTGTAGAAGAGGTAATAAGTGCATGACAGCACAGTTCAAATTCTCATCCTCCTCTCAAATCCACAATAACACAAATGACTGTGTGGTATGACCGTGCAGGTCACAAAGTAACAGAGGTGACTGCGGCACTGTTTGAGGCACAAAACTTATCTTCACTCTTTTATAAACATTTGATTGGATTAAAAAAATGCATTTTTAAATAATCAAGAATAATGGTTTAAATTTTGTTGAGAGTATGCAAATGAAAAAGGCAAGCAAGATTTGTTGTGGCAATTCATATTGTACTGTATAATTAATTCTGTTAAAGTGCACTGGGACCATGAGTATTCCATGCTAGCTCAATTAATAATTAATATTTACTATTTATTATATCCGAAAGGAACTTTGGGATCCTCTGATGGAAGTTTCTATATGAAGGCTAAGCTCTCTTAATATATTGTCTAATTTAATTATGTATTTTGCAGCAATAGTATTAAAAATGTGGTATTGTAGTAGCTGTATAAAAAGCAAAAGCATAGTTACTATGAACGTTAAGACTATTTGCAACCAACTGTCTCTTTTTGAAACTGAATGGTAAACTTTTATTGCATTTCTATTCTGATGATCACAAACATTTCTATTAATGTGTGATACTGTGTTTAATCCTTGCTAGTTACAGTAATGGAAAAAGCCACCCAAGCACCAAAGGAGAAAAGAAATCAGTTTCTCATGTGAAATCTCCTGGAAGATTTTGCAAAAATATACCAACTACCAAGGAAAAGGTAAATCATAGCAGTTCTTTCATAGAAAAAGGGTACAAAGTTTATGTCAGCTTTCGTAATAACATCACATTCTTTCATATCTTTTCAGACTTCCTGTGACACTCAAGGTGATAACCAACCAAGTGTTTTTAAGAAGGGAAGAAACCAACCAGATGACAGTACTCAGTCAAAACAGTAATTCTATGTTAAGATTGTCTATTTAATTTGTACACAGTTTAAGCTGGCATTTAAATGCTTGCGATGAAATCTTGGCTTCGTTGTGTTGCCTTTGAGGTTACTGCACTCAGAATTCAGCATTTTTGAGGGTAACAAGTTTAAGTTATCAATATGGAAACTTGCTATACTGGATCTCAGGCAAAATTGGAACGAAATAAAGCGAAAATTCAAGGCTAGGTAGTATTCTGTATTAATTTACTAAGTTTTCCTGGAAATTTTAGCTCAATTCGTATATATCCAAATCCTTAAGGGAGGAATCAAGAAGTTTGTACACTTGTGTTTCAAAGACTTTAACCATTCTAACAGGATGTGTGTTTTTTTTTATTTAGGATCACGAGCATTTGCACATCACTGCCCAGAGTAGAAGGGTCAAAGAGGAGTCTCCCAGAAACAAGGCAAAGCGAATCTTTACTGCACAGGATCCCTCCTGCCACAAAAGGCAGCACACAAGGTAGCTTCTATAGGGTTAAAGATGTCCCAGTGCAACATTTTTATTGCAGTAAAAAAGAACAGTTGGAAAAGAATCACGAAGAACATGTTGCTGAAGCTGGTCCATGCTCCTCTAAATGGCAAGAAGCATCTGTGAATGAAATGTTTCTTGATTTTGAATCTGTACAAATTATTAAAGAAGATGCTGAAGATGATAGTGCCAGCGATCTCTCTGATTCAGAAAGGATTCCCATTCCTCCATCTCCCTGCACACCACCAGAACTCATACTCAGAGCTGAAGAAATTGATCCAGTTTGTTTGGAACGTGTGCCTGATACGGGTTTTAAAGAGTCAGAATATTACTACCCAGACTTCCTGCCACCTCCTTTTAACTCATGGGACTTGAAGCAACTGGCCATCTTTGTTAATGTAGAAGGTAGATCTGAACTTCGACCAAAGCCAACTGGATTTCTTGAGAAATACATTGATCGCCTTTTGCAGCTGGAGTGGCTGCAAATGCAGACTGTACAGAATGAGAAAGCAAAGGCAGCCAAAGCCAGACCACAGACTGCTCCCAGCTCCATACGTACCCTAAAAAGCCCTGGCAAATACAAAGCATTGCTTAGCCCTTTGCCTAACAAACAAATGGTTCCCCAGGAAAGTACTACAAAACTCCCCACGTGCTATTCAGGTCACAGGGTAGATCCATACTGTGAAGAAAGTCGACAGTTTTATTCACATCCAGGTCACTTGAAACTATCTGAGAGAACGGGACATGGAATGTCTTCTCAGAGACAATCTGGTGAAGTAAGAAATGAGCTGAAAAAAACAACTGCAAAGCAACAGCTTCTCAATATGCAGCCATCTGAGAACAATTCTAAAATTCAAAGTGTTGGTAACATCAGACCCCCTAAGCAAGCACCAGCATTTCATGGTTCAGCTGCTCCCATCAAAGGCTTAAAAACGTATGCATGTACAAACACAAAGAAAAATGGCAATGCTAACAATTATGTTCCTTCTAAAAAACCAGCAGGGGACAGAAAAATAAAAACCAATGGCACAAAGCAGACATCACGGAAACTTAAGTGAAGAGTTTATTAGTAAACGTTGACGTTTCTTGACTGCTAGAAAGTGTTTGGCCAATGCAGAAGGGTCATGTTATCTTCATAGGAAGATCCTGAGAAAATATGTTTTTGATTCATGGTTCTAAGTCAGTGCTGTTCATTTCAATACATTTGATCTTAAGCCAGCAAGGCCAGCAGGAAATCTTTTCCCTGAAGGCAAGTGTCTTCCATTGGTCTTTCTTCAAGCACATTGACAATTGCTCAAGAATATGAAAGTTTAGAGAGATACATAGTTATAAAATGTCCTTCTATTTGCACCAATTGAAGTTTGCTGAAGTCTGTAGTGTTTCTTCTGCACTCCTTTTTGCGTATTTGAGAGAATAGGATCTGAGCTCTTTAAAAGAGATGTTATTTTGTGATAGGTTTCATAGTGTTTTATTCTGATGGGAAAGGGCTCAGTTGTTTTTATAAAACAATGGAGCAGCTTATCTATGCAAAGTCAAATAATTCTTCATAGAAGATCATGAATTTTTGGATGAATTGGATGTGGGGTTTTTTTTAATAGGAAAAAGGAATGTAGATAATGTACTGGAGTATTTTAATACTAAAAGGATTGTCTGTTAGAGAGCAGACGGCTTCAATAGTGGCAGATTAATAAAATCAAATGCATATTTTTATACCCAGAAAACTTCACTGTTTACAGACAGCGTTCCTTCGTGTTCATTTTGTAAACCTTGATGCTTTTTGTCATTTCGAGGAAATGACCGAATTTCAAATTGCACATGGATATTGATAACTAATGCAAAGTGAGAATATTACTGCACAATCTGTGGCCTAATGTTCAGAACTGGTAAGTTCTCAAAACCCAGAAAATAGACTCTTAGGGGATGAGCTTGAAGGCTAGTGTAAGATATATTTTGATACAAAAACATAGCTATTTTCAGCCACCTGTGATGACTATTATCTATTCCATGGCCCAGTCTGTGTCAGTTTGATTTGCTTCTTGTTTGAAGATTTGGTCAAGTGGCATGGGGAAATACCATAGGTAAATAAATTAAATCAACCAGAGTTGAGTTCTGTCCTTAGACCCTCGGATTCTTCTTGTGTCTGTGGGATATGAGAGAACATGAAAGATAATTCAGCAAGTCAGTTCAGCTCATAGCTGGGGACGCTATTCTGTTGAAAATCTAGAAAATGTTCCGAAGTCTGATTTTTAAATGAAATACTGAGCACCGTTAGTTCATCCTCAGCCACCTGTCACAGTGAACTGTTGATGAGAAGTAAGCTGAGGTCTGACAGACCGGGTTTTACAAGTGGATCCTTCCCGTTCAGATAGCAAATGAAAAACCATCAGTTACTAAAGAATATATTACGTACATAGTTAAATTGCACTTGTCTTAGCGATCTCATCTCTCTTGGTTTTAAGATGCTTAGCTGTTTCTGTTCTTTCATTGTGCCTAGTAGGTCTTCAGCTTTGTAAAATCTCCAAGCATGGATTTATATGTAGTTTAAAATGTGAGAATATTAATAAATGTAGTAATAAACTAGAGTATTTTACACAAAAACAATGCTCAGGAATAGACTTAAGAAATATTTTTAGTGGCTTTTTCCTAGTTAGTGGAGACCAAATGTGAAATTTTGAATTGATGAAGGAAACAATTTTAATATACAGTATTATATATCCATATGCAGTATTTGTTAGGATACAGTTAAAAGAAATTGTAGTTGCTTCTACATTCTGCTCTATGCAATTAAAATGGAACTTAATCTGATGTCCTCAAAGATCAAATACATTGGCTGCGTCAGAGGTGTGGAGAAACTTACAGGATGGCATTCAAATACCAGCAGCTGCAGAGCATTAGCACATACTTGTGTTACAGTTTTATCCTTTTGTTTTGTTCCAGAATCTTCCTGTGTTTCAGCTTCTTTAGATGGAAAGGGTTTTGCATCCAGTGCTGGGATTTCAAGCTTCTGCCAAATTCTACAAGCCTTTGTTAGTAAAGTTTTACTGATTTACATTAAGATTAGTTACAGTAGGACTGCTCTTGCTGATAAGCACGATTTTAGTACCCTATTTTAGAACACTATTCTAAGCTCCAAAAGCAAGGTGAGCAGAGTCAGAATGGCAGGTTTTTTAAACACATTTTCTGAGATGCAGTAATTAATTTAGTGTATTATTATAACACTGAATATTAATTAGCGTATGCAAAATTTTCCTCTGACATGTTGCTTTATATTGGTGCTTCCTCAGGTTACAATGAAAGCATGAAGATACACGCACGTTTTGCATGATAACTTCTTAAAGAGCAAACAGTGTTTCAGTCAGCTCTGACCAGAGCGAACTCAACTGGCAGAGAATGTTTTTTCTTGCAGACCTAGGAATTAGAAAATCCTGTTTTAATGTATTGTTTGTGGTCTAATGCACATCTAATGCGAATCTGTTGCTGGAGACTTTAAAAATTAAATAGGCAGAAGTAGTGATGACATTGAAAATAGATCTGTATACTTGTTCATCACTAAGCATTGGCTGCGGTCTGGACAAACTAAGTTCATCTCGCATGATAGTTTTTGTTCACTGATTTGATACTTACACAATAACATCTACTTTGTTTGCATACAGAAACAGAAATTCTGATTTTACCTCAGAAATAATTATTTCCATGAGAGATCTGCGAGTGTTGGAATTGATCCAGCACTGGTTTTGCTTCCATTTTAACTTGTCTGTGTTCCGGGTCCATAACTGAAAAGAGCTCCCTCTATAAAGAAGACTGTGGTTTCTCTTTCTTTGATTTTGTATCGACGGGCATTGTCTTTAGAAACAGAATATAGCAGAAATGTTTATTCCATCAAATACATTCCATTTGGAATTAAAATATTTCCATAGCACAGTGTTTGTGTGGCTATTTCTGTATTTTCACTGTATCTAGCAATATGCTCCTATATTCACGTGTCTTTCAATCTATCTCTGTGGAAGCTTCTTGAACAAGTTTACTGTGATTTGAGATATTTAAATTGAGTGGGGTTTTTTCCTAGATATTTTAAAGGTTTATTACAAAACTAATAGCCTCAGGTTGCATTTTAAATAAATACTCAGATCCTACTTCAGTTATACAAGTGTAAGCTGGGAACAGCTCTTGTTCTCAATGAAATTACTTATTTACAAAGATGTAACCAAACAGTTTTGCTCCAGTATGTATAAATGGTTTTCTGTAGCGCTGCTGTATAGTATTTTTAATGTGGAATGGAAAGGAATTTAAAACTAATCCATTTTGGTCTCGAGACACTTTTTTGCTCTATTACTTCTTTCTCTGCAATCAAATGCTGTGGTCAGCTATGGTTTCACTCCTTTATATGCTTACACAGCCCGTGGTAGCTTTCAGTTGAAGACACTGGTTCTGATGTTTCTGCACCATTCCTCCAGATCTTTGTTATCTGCACAGACATCAAGCTTTGGCAGTTACTCACTTAGAAGTTATGCTTCAAACAGGGATTGTTACTGTGTGAGCAAGGCGTGCAATCCTAGGAAGAGAGGCATTGCAAGTACAAGAGCCTGGGAAGGAACTGTTCAATCAGTCCCTGCTGCTGGTTCAGCATAATGAATCATGGGACGGCCCACTTGCTGGTTAAATGGATTGCATTTTTCTTTGGAAATGGGATTTTACCTTTGCTGGTACAAATCCAGTGTAGTGGAATCATAGGACTTCTGAAAGAGGCCAAAAGATTCAGTAGTATTTTTTCCTAAGCTGAGTTTAGCACAAACGGGCCAGAACCAGGAGCTCTCACCTCCCATGCGTGCCTCTCCAGGATGCTGTGGCTGCAGTTCTACTGCCCATGTGCTACCAGCACCCTTCTGTCGTCTGCTGCTGATCTGTGCAATGCAATGGAACAGAGGAATAACGCTGTGCAGGATAACTATGCTTATATCCCTGGACTAAAATGTTGGTTGACTTCAGTCTTCTTCATTATGCTGCAATCTCATTATTCTTTTGTCCTTTCTTTTGTGTCATTTATTGTTGACTGAAGTAACTTTTGTATTTCCTGCTTAAAGGAACTCATTTAGAAGGTTCAGAATATTTTGGCAGGTATTTTTAAGTGGGTATGTGATACCTTCTTTGGAACTGATATAGTTAACAATTCCATACTATGAAACTGCCTGTAATGTACTCCTTTTTGGCCCTGTTTTGACACATGTTCAGTCTTTTCTTTATTGCTCCCACTTGTAATTATTAGTGGATTTTCTCAAGAAAAATAATTAAAACAGGCCAGTTTGTTTGGAGCCAAGGTTTTGATGTTGGCAATAATTTGTTTTTATTTATTCAAAGCTTTTGTGGTAATTTTTGCTGGAAATTTCATTGGAAAGTGATCTTATAATTTAAAGTTACTGCTTATTTATTAAAAATGAGATGCTGCCAATTGTTGCTTAGCTGTAGTTTTTTCATTACCCACAAGATGGCACTTCTGATTTTCTTTTTTGGTAGAAAATTTCTTCATTGCATTATGAGCTCTTCGCTCAGGGACCTCAGCCATATCCGTGCTGCTGACCAAGCCAGCTGGTTAAAAAGTGAGCAGTTGCTTCTACTCCATGTGGCAGTCGCTCCTGTAATGGTGCTGTTAAGGCACCAAATGGATGCAAAATGTCATACTCAATTTTCATATTTTTGAATGCACTGATCAATACATTTCATATTCTCTGTTATAATCTCAACTAGACCACGATCCAGTGGACAGCAAAGGCATACAGGTAGATGCTTGCAGAGGTACTTTTTAGCCACATTTCTGTATTGATGGTATAGGTGCATAAATGCATTTTAAGTATTTTCACACTCCGTGTGTTCATATATTCAACTCAGACTAATTAAGGAGGAAATGGAGAAAGAGAAATCTAAAGAGAAAAAAATGGCATTTTCTATTTCTGAAAGTCCCTTTGCTTTACTATTTTTGTAATCTTTAAGCATTTCAAAGCCCCTCTGTGGGCAATCATGCAAGAAAACGACAAACAGAAACAAAAACAGATGATACAGCCCCATCCATATCCACAAATCCTCATAGATGAGCACCAAAACACTGAGGCTTTGCTTTGAGCCATCTAAGTTTCACAGAGTAATCCGTTCATTTTTTCTGTTCCATCTGGCAATGGAGAAATATTTGGTTTTCTCCTGGAATAGCTGTAATGCAGTGAAAGTACAGCTATTGATTTAAATTTTTCCCCTGTAATAAGTCATTTTCATAAACCCCTCAGAACAGCCTGCCAGTCCCGGTTTCTGCCCTTCAGTCTGGCATGTGGCAGAACAGATTGCCTGAAAGGTTCTCCCTTTCAGCTGGGCAGAACTGGAGCTCTTAGTTCTTTCACTACTTTCTCATCCCTGAATTTCAGATAGCTTCTGGAAGAAACAACAGCTGCTCTGAGAACATCCCTAAATAACAGCTCTTTTTTTTCTTTACCAAAAGACGTTGGTTTTAGAGAAGTTACCATCGCTATGGATTTAGTGAAGAAGAAAACATTTTGGAGGTGCCTAAGTAAGAGAGAAGGAACCACAGTAAAAGGTAAACGTGTTTTACCTTTACCAAACTGGGAAACAGGCACACGTTTAGTGCTGGTATGCTCATGCTGGCATCTACCGGCTGTTGGCGTTATTACATCACTATAAACAAATGCTATGAAGTTGGTGGTGGAGGCGGAGGTATGGCATCACTGATAAAGCAGGTAGCATCGTAAAGAAGGGACGGTATGAAATTTTACTATATGGGACCCACAGATGTGTTACTTTTAAATAGCATGGTTTGTACGTGTTCGACAGCGCACAGTGGCCAATGGCCAGCATGGGGACTGTTGGTGTTACAAAACACAAATGAGGAAACAAGACTTAAAGTGTTCTGCCGTGAGGTAAGTTACCCATGCAGTAAGAGGTGGAATAGCTGTTCTTCTGCTCCAAAGTTTACTTAAACAATACGTTACACTTTTTTTAGATGTTATTCACTAATAATCCAAGGCTAGAAACTTCAGTCAAATGCAACTGAAGAATGGAGTTGAATAGAAGGCAGCCAAGTTTCCCTAAAAGCCAGCAGCAGGATCTCTTTACACAGTAAATCACTAATTTCAGGAACTGCCCTGAACATATCCTTCCGAATGGAAGACTTCAAATCCACAGCAGTGCCAACAGCAAGATGGCTGCAAACGGTAACCACATCGCTAAGATCAGAATTCTGTTCTGCTATTTCTGCTGAAAAATATGCCAGATTCAAAATAATAATGTAAGTACTGTGTGTGTGCGTGTGTAGTGTCCATGTAAACTCGTGTTGTGGCTCTACAGCACATCTTCCTTACAAGTTCTGTTGAGTCTACAGCACATCACGCTTACAAGCGCCAAAACATTCAATGAGATCATCTCAAGGCCCCTCCTCTGCTTGTGCCCCCCCATTGCCAAGCAGACAGCTCATGCATTGCCTACAGAAATCACTGTACAACATTGCCCTTCCCCAGGGGACAGTGCCAGGGTGGCATCACAGAAGTGCTGTGCATGCAAACAAAAATATATAGTATTGATGGCCTGAGTTTTGTCCGTGCATAATGGCAGACGGAGTGTAAGAAGCCTCTAGTTTGAGCGTGCTTTAAACCGAGTATCTTCACGGTACCTCCTAAATGCTGGTGATGGGCTACAGTGTTTCAATTACCTGTTCCCAGCGAGAGGTCTAATCACGATGCCTGTGAATCCCCATTACTTTTGGCCCCCGCTGTGCCCAAGTCAGTGGGAGTCCCAGCAGCACAAATGTTTATCTCCGCACAATCTTCATCTTTGTCTTTGTTTTGCCTCATTTATAAAAACCTTGCTTAAGAGTAAATGACACATAATCAGGAAAGGGGAAATTAATCACACCGGAGCCAAGCTTCTGCCTCCGAGTTTAAAAGGAAACAAGAGAGACTGATCACAGGAAGACCCTACAGAGAGTGCGTGTCAGCACATTAGTAATGAAATCTATGAAATCTTTTTGTCTCAAAAATAAAAAGTATTCCCTGCCTGCCATTTCCTCCGCTCTGCTGAAGAGTATGAATTGTAATTGAGTCTTTTCTGAGCCATTTTAGGGTCATCTCACCCTTCTGAAGGACACATTTATCCCAATTAAGCTATTAAAAGAAGTAATTTAAAAGACAAGTAAGTGAGAAGAGTTTTTATGAGTGAAGAGTAAACCACATGCTGAGTGGGCCACAATTAGTCACTTCCAGTAAAGCCTTAGGAGTTGTTGCGTTTCACATGTATGCTTAGAAATAGAATGTTGGATTGATATTTTATAAAGCTGGGCCTGGCAAGGGGCTTCTGTACCTGTTTGCTGAGAGGAAGGAGGGAACTGATGATGCGATGTGATGAGCACCTGTGGCACTAGAGAAGTTTCTCAACTCAGTTCAAAAGCCACGATTTACCTTTACAGAAAAAGAAAATGGGCATTTTCTTTGTTAACTGACACACTATGCTGCTGAAATCTGAGAATGGAGAGAGAATTATGCCATTCTAAGGTAGTTTTCCATCTTATCCTGTAATTGCATTTGGAAAGCTGCTGCCTGGGGAAAAGCCAGAGGACACAGAGCACAGGGACACGGCTGCTGCACCACCACATCTTTGTGCCATTTCTGCCCTTCACATTTCCATTATTTAATGCTTTTCAAAAGTGATGAGAAGAGTTCAAAATGGAAACCTCAGTGCTCCTGCCCTGCCAGCAAAACACAGCATGCTGACCTGGTGAAATCTTGAGGTTTAGAATAAGATAATGCATGCTTGCTGTAATTACTTAACTCTAGCCTGAAGATGTGCTTCTCATGGAGTGGAGTATTTCTGAAGAAATAGAAGGCACTTGAAAAACTCCAATATCTAGCATTGATTTGCTTGAGTCTTGGGGTAGCATCCTGCCTCTCCAGTTGCCTTATGGGCAGTGAACTGAGTCTCAGGCTCATAAAGCATGTCTTACTCTGAAGGATATGTTTCTACATTTCTTCTTTGCCTGTTGGGACCACACTTACAAAGACCTTTTGGTGCAATCCACTGATTGTTCATAAATGCTAAATATGATACATTATTAATAATTCAGAACTTTTTGCTTTGTTCTAAATTCTATAAAATAAGAAAGAAAATTACTTCTGGGAAGCAATTAGCAAATTATTTCAGAGCACTGATAGTTACTAATGTTTCTCAATAGAAGCTTTCCTGCATAAAGATAGTTCTGCAGTTATCCTGAAGATGGCACACCTAAGCCAGTTATAGACCTTCCAGTAGCAAAAAGAGAAAAGGAAGAAGGCCCTTTAGGAGTGCTCTATTTCAAAACAAATCCCCTTATTAAAATTTATATTTTGATGTGGTCAATGGGAAGGAGCTTTTTTTCCTTAAGACTTCCTCATCAGCATCTTGCAAGGACAGTACCATTTAATGGCAATGTAGCAGTACTCAGAAAAAGGAAGTTGAGGAGACTAATATGAAAATCTTGAACAGATATTTGTGGATCATTCTTTCAGATTAGTTTCTGTACATTAGATAGAATTCTATTTCTGTTTGTTTCAGAGAAATATGTCTACACTTTTTTTATCTGTATTCTTTTACACTCTGTGTAGCTCATTTCATTCTATTCAGTTCGCAAAAGGTTTTATCCAGATAGTTTCTAAAACTGCAGTGCATATGTGAGAATCCATTCACACCACAAATGACCACTTGTAATCACAAGAAGGGGACTTATCCTTGCAGCTGGCTTTGAATCCATAACTTCCCTCATAAGCAATTTACATACTCCAAGATGTATTTTCAGTATTCAAACCTATACAGTCCATTAAAAATGAAGGTGCTTTGCACACAGCAGTAATTGATGCTTCAGAAAAGAACAAAAACCAGGGAGAGAACAATTTCTTTCTCTTCCTTCAACATTTTTTAAATGCCCACATCATGGTTCAAGGAGACATTTGACAGTGTCAAACTGTAGTGCTTTACAATAAGAGCGTCCTTGGGATGAGTATGAAATTTATTAACTTGGAATAGGATAGCTGTTGCTCTTGGGGTATCGTCCAAAAATGAAACCATGGAGAAACACAATTAAACAAGTAACTCTCCACAGACCTAGGGTCAAATCCTGCTGAAAATGATCTTGATGGTCTCCAAATTCATCTCTTTTTTTCCAGCCATTTACCAAGTCCAACAGAATGTCGGAATTGAAGCCCCTCCTTACAGGGAGCTGGGTTGGTAGTGCTGCTGCACATCAGCTGTGAGCTGCAATAGCTCAGCTCTACAGGAAGATCTGTACACAGCTGGCAAGGCAAGCAGCACATTTCTAAGTTTTGAAATAGCTCCAAGGAACAGAAAAAGGTAAAATGTCCAGGATTATGAGAAATGAGCATATTATTAGAAAGAAAAAATATTAAGTATACCTATTTCTTTCAGAACTGTGCAGTGGCTGAACCTTCTTTCCTGATCTCCGTTAAACATCAATGAACTGTGGTATAAATATTGTATGGGCCACTGTTATCTTATATTTCATTATAATACCTGAAAGAAGATGTATTAGTCTTTAAATTTTGGTTCCAAGATGTTCCCACAATGAAAGCAGTAACAGTCAGACACAGGACTACTACCTGAACTTCTGAAAAAGATTCCAACATATTTTACAGGTTTTCTGTGGAAGGATTTTTTATCCTGTAATATTTGCCTCCTGCACAAAATAGCCTCTATCTACCCAAAGACAGGAACCTTACATTTGAAAATCACGCATTTTTGTTTTTAAACATGTAGTTTAGGAAGCATTAGCTATAGCCAAGGCTACCACAGCACACAAACTCTACCCAGGTCAGCCTGACATCTTGCCAAGAATTTGGTGTAGATCGATAAAAACACCATCGACCTATCTGACTGAACTGCATTCAGGAGAGACACAGAAAAGAATAGAAGCTGATTGTGGAAGCCTTACCAACACATTTTTTCTATGAACACACCACAGATTTCTATATGAAAAAAGAACAGTAAATGTATTACAAGGCACAAGCACTCACCATTGCTCCTAGGAAAAAAACAACATAAAAAAAAATTGGCTTTTAGTGTGGAAACCAGAGCGTATTTCAGATCCTGAAAAGCTGCTGACACAGACTGTAACTGATGGAAAACCAACAGAACCTGTCATCTCTGCGTTACATTACTGACAGTATAAAAGGTATTTTCATTTAGAAATTCATTTGAAAGCAGTAGTGACAAGTGAGTTCTTATTTCCATCTACAGTGGAGAGGATTTCTCATTCCAGTGTCTGATCTTTCCGTTATTTTAGGGCAAATCAGGACTGATTCTAGTAAAGCCAGTGTGCTCAAATGAATCAAATGGAGAGAATGGGGCTCCATACATTTCTTGATCAGAACATCCATGGCTGTGACCAGAACATGCTGTTTACAGCAGCTGTCAATACACAGCAGGAACTACAGGTCTTGTTGAAGAGAGGATATTTTGGAAAACGTATATTTATAGGGAGATAACCTCACAGAATTTGGAAAAAGAAACTAAACTTTCACAGTGATGTCAGAAGTTGAAAAGGCTTGGACTATGAAATAGAGACAGAATGAAGAACCTTGGCAGTTTCTTACTCAGACATTCCTACACACAGAAGTACCAAGCAGTATCTCTTGAAACCTAAACAGGAATGAACAAAAATAATTTGGGTGTGACTCTGATCTGAAGGCTGAAAAGCTGAAGTTTAGCTAAAATCAAAAAGAACTCCAGTCAATACATTTTCTAAATTTCACTGCAGAGAGAGGTTAGAAGCTCCAGATGTACTTCAAATATCTAAGCAGAAAACTTTGCAACACTTCTACAGGAGGGATTTGCCTGTAAGCAAAAATATACGGGTTTACAAACCTTGCCTACAGACTGAGCCAAGAGCCATAGAATTAACAAAGTTATTTTACTTCAGAGAAGAACTGATCTAAATAGTTGGCAACAAAACATGAAAAAGTTAAGAAGTAACACCAGTTCAATGTCAAAGTGATGCACTAACACATCAGAGCTTTGTATATTTAATACATATTGATCATCATCTCACGAACAAAGGATTTAGAATGGATCTATACTTTATTGCAAACCTTTCTTTCAATCTGTTAGATTTTTCTATTTATAGGACACATTTGTAATTTCAGGGAAGGGTTTACAAGAGGAGCCTAAAGGATGTAAACACTCAGCTGTTTATATGAAGTTCCATGGCATTTGAGTGCCTGACTTCCTTGTGCTCTACTATGACTTCTGGCTTTAACTTATTGACAATAGTCTTCCACTTCAGAAAGCACAAAATGGTTACTCTTTACAATAATAGCATCTTTGTTCTGTAGCCATAACCATATGTTGTCTGCCTTCCAGGGACTATTTTATGGGTACTTTACACAATATTCCCCAATGGAAAATTCAACTTTGTGTATTTGGGAATACTGACTTCACTGTAGATTTACAATCACAAGTGCCTACTTGAAAGATATGATCACCTGCTCTTTTTCCTTCTTGTCAGCTCCCTGATCACATCTATTCAACAGTTCTTCACCCAGCTCAGAAACACTTGCCCAGCATCTCTATTCTGGTCCAGCCCCAAGGCCTTACAGACTTTATTCTCAGTGTCTTTTCCCAAGAAAGTGATCTGATTCCAGAAAATAGCCCAGTCTGCTGCTGCTGGCTGCCTCTAAGAACCCAAAATTGACGTACAAACCCAGAAGATGGTGATGGATACAGAGAATTAGGTGAAATTCCAGTTTATCTTGCACTCTTCATTGGTAGCCATTGCAGAAACAAATTCTAATGAATGTTTGTATACAAAAGGGACTCTACTCCAGCAGCTGAGCTATACTTGGTTTGAGATCTGAAGGAAGGAGCAAGCAGGGCTTACAGGCACTTTGCACTGTCCTGGGAATTGGGCTGGCCAAAGGCATAGACAAATCCAGTACTACCAGCCTTCATGTTACGTACCATTGCAAAAAAAATTTGAATACTAAAATATCTGCTAGAAGGTGCAAGGAGACACAGAGGAAATGGAAGACATTAGGGCCAAAATAAAGATGATGGTAACTGTTGTGGGAATACTTAATAAGGTCTCTGAGTTGTGCTAGCAGCTCAGCATATCTTTTTGACAAAATGCCTATAAATAATTATTACTGCTTGACTGAGGGTGTGATGAGGAAAATTCTAAGACAAAGTTAATTTACATCTGAAAAGAATTTCTTTTTAAGAACACACCATGGTAACAAAATTTCAGAACTGTAATGATTAATGTCACCACATTGTACTGACTCTACTGTCTCGAAATTAAATAGAAAATACTCAGCTGTATAGCACTTGAATTTAGTAATATTTTATATATTAACTCATTTACCTGGCAATTTCTTGACCTGTTTTTTGTTTTTACAGGCACATAATGATAGAATGCGTATAATACTTGGAGCAGTATCTAGGTAGTCGCAGAGGAAGGAAAGATGCTGTTTCCTTTAGCCTTACAGAAGCCTTCCTAAACAACAGAAATCCAAGTCTGGAGGTGCACTTTCTGAGGACTTTCACAGTATTCCAATCTAAGTAAAGAAATTATATTCTTATTTCTCTGAGTATGGTTCCAGGAAATCTAAAAAAAAATCTTTCTTTTTTTAAGCCAGTTAACCCAGAGACAGTTGAAAACTGGGAACTATGCAGTTCCTGTTGTGGACTCATCCGGCTCCATTCCTCCCAAGCTTTGGGAATAGTTTTGATTTCATCAGCCTAAAAAGAAACATTTCCATTGCTATAGTAAGAGGTAAACTGAATTGATGTCCACTGAAAAATCAAGTTACAGATTTTTATGCATCCACCCCAGTTGCCACAAAAATAAAGAAACTGCATTTGTTTTTAAACCTCTTCATACCCACGTCCTTTTCAGATAATTCATAACAAAAACGCTTAGTCACCAACACTTCCCAGAAGCATTTTTATGCATTCTCTTTTCTTGCCCCCTCACTCTTGGAAAGAGATCCCCATAAATCTATTTCCCATCATCGTAGGTCAGAATTAAGAGACTGTCCCTGACAGAGAAGCAATTTTTTGTACTACTGCAGAATATTCTCTTTGTTTGCACATACAGCGTTATGAGCTCTTGTCAGCTTGGAGGAAGCGAGTGCACAGTAGGTGGCACTCAGTGTCTTGAGGAAATAGACAGTACCAGTGCCTCTTTAATTAGAAAAAAAAAGAAGGCTGCCTGTCTTATCGCTTGCAAAATTAACAGCTCTGAATAGATAAATCATTAACTGTGGATCAATTTAATTAGTGTCCTGTCAACGTGTGCAGTCACCCTTTTGATCTATATCCATATGCATATTTGTGAAGTATCTATCATGTGGTTTACAAACTGGGCATTAAGAAAAGAGGAATCAGATTATCTGCTTGAGGCTCTGCCTGGGATGAGGGGTCATCACTCACATTAAGAATATGGAGCATCTATCCGATTGATGTTGTATTATTGCTCAAATATCAGAATCATTTTCTGCTAGGTGTCTCCTCCATTGGAGATAGTTGCAATGAGTTCAGACAATGCCAGAATATAAAAGGATGAAAGTGCCCTGTTCAATATAAAGTTGGTGTCATTAAGTAATCCTTACTTAACAACACGCTGTTGGAAACTTGTACAGACAACATTTGTAGCGTAAAAGTCATTTCCCTGTTCCAAACACTTTTGAATTTAGATAGAAATACCCTTGTATCTCAGTTATCTTTGTGTGACAACTCGGAATTGCTAGAATAACACACTGGAGACTGGCAACAAACATTGGGTGTTTAGTTTGACTTTAAAGGAACCTAATGGAAATTCTACATTGCATTTTGATGGACAGTTAACTGATGACTCTGGTATGAAAGCAGATGTGCACAAATGTTTTTGTACAGGACTGTTCAGAAGAAGAATGGATACTGACATTTAAAAGCTAGTATCAGTAAAATTAAAGATGAAATCAGTAGGTATGAGTTTGATTTAAGATCAATTTACATGAGGATAATGTGCTTTTTCCCCCCCATAATACCTTAATGGAAATGTAGATTTCCAAAAGGATTTAATTTGTCCTTGCTCTAACTATCAGAACTAGTAAAGAACAAGTTCCCAGCTTTAACTGTGTACAGGAATGCCGCCAGCTGAACCCTAAGCTCCCTCCTCTCCTAAAGAAAATCTCCTGTGGAAGTGGAAGACGTGGAACCCTCAATACTTATCAAATGTGCTCTGCAATGCAAAGTACTGTAAGAAGAATGGATTCAGATGAAGGAGCTGCGAGGGGGCTACCAAACAGCACCTGGCTTTCCCAAGTGCATTTGGAATTCTCTTTTCATGATGGAAAAGACCTCCCCAACAAAACAACTGTATGGTTGGGCAGGAAAAAAAAAATCCCTTCTTGAGAATACCCAAAGTTCTGATGCTTTGTGCAAACCTGATTATACTCACTGCCATTATTGATGTTGACTGCAATTGTAAAGTGAATTTGGAGAGATTTAGTGTATAGGAGTATTGACCGTAATTTTTAATAATTCTCTTCTCTTACATTCTGAAGAAAAGGAACATGGTTGTTGTGGATATATTAATGGAATCTGCCTGTCAAAATAACGAAATTGAAAAAGCTTTTATTGGGTAGGTATATAATAAAAGTGTTAGTATTATGTATGTCCCTTGTGTCAAATGTATCACCACAGAAATAAGCGGAGAACCACCAACAGCAATACAATATATAATGAGGCCTAAAAATCCCACATACATTGACACTAATATAAAACTAACCAGGTCAATGTGCCACATTCCACCTAGTTAGTTGTAACATTTATTAGCATTTTATATTTCTTTTTTTCATTAACATTATTATAATATGAACTATTGACAAGTTTGGAAGGCAGGAAAACAGTGGAGATTGTTTTTGCCTTTTGAATAGATTTTTGTAAGTAGTGATGCAAACTACAACTGTTTCTTGTGTTCACACATATAAAACAGATCATGTATCTGCAGGAAATTTGCATGCCTGGAGATGATGAATTTCATGTTGGTTTTAAGCAACATGTGAAGTACGACACCACCGTACTGTCTGCAGAATTTATGTTTCCAGTTAGAGAGTCTATGATCAGGAAATTTTAATGCAGGAAGAAACGAATCTCAGCTAATAAATATCATGTTAGTGAGTCAAAGGCCATCTTAGTAAAGCAGGAGACACTCTCATTGGGCATGTCTAAGAAAATGAAATCAAAAGTTTGTGCTGCAGCTGTAAATTGACAAATAATGCAGTGAAGCTGCAGAAATTGTATCAGCTGTGAATACAGTGATGGAGAGGTAACATCTCTCTCATGGCAGAGCATGAAGCCCAGAGGCTTTTTGGAACAAGACTGCATGAAGCACTCAGTAATGCTTGCAGGTGGGTTTGTTCAGAGACTCATTTATTTTTCTTTCCCACAAAAATGACTCATTTCAGACTTTTAAATGTAAAGCAGCTGTTGCTTATCTTTGTGAGTCACATGATGGTAGAGATCAGGGTCTGCAGTCTCTGTAGGCCAGTTTGTGGCTCTGAATCCTACACATCCATGCCTGTTCCTTCTGAACAGGAGGACCATGACAGGCATGGCTATGGAAGTGTTGTGCTTGACTGACTCTGGCTTACAAGAGTGAGAGGATAGAGAGGCAAATCCTAAAGCTTTCCATTCAATTAGTGAACCTCCCTGCTGCTGGCAAAAGGAGCTAACTGCTGCTAAACTCAGACGTCACTTTGCCATTCGTATGCCAGTCTAACAATTTGTTCTTGTGTACATGAGCATTTCAGAAATGCCTAAAACACTTGAAACAATTATTCTACCTCAGCTTTGCTTCAGCTGCTGGCAACCATTAGACTGTTTGTCTCCTCTTTGTTGAACTGGCATTGCTGGAAGCAACACCACTGGCATGACAATGATTGACAGGAGATACTGCATGGAGAGGCACTAATTGGGTGAAACAGGAGCAGCCAACCACAACATACTGGGCAGTCTCCAGCAAAGGTGAGGGGACTTGCAGAGTGCATTGGAGTCCCTACTGATAGGGGAAGGGCTACGCACACGGACTGAACAAGAAAGGAAGGAAATGCTTCCAGCATTTGTAACCCCAAGCAGTAACACAAGTTTATGTTATCAAGTCAGCTCTTGGCTGTAGAAGGAAATGATGTGACTGACTATTCCTTTTGGATTAAAAAATGAGAATTAGTAAAAGCATGAGAGAGTTCTTTGCATGCTCTATCATCTGGAACATGCTACCTTCCTTTCTATCCTTGGAACTGTCACTTTATCATATCATGGCTCAGTTCTTTCTAGGAAATCTCATGGACTACTTCTTCATTTATCCCTTCCTGCATGGACTACTCATTCTCTTTCTCTTGGAAAAAAAATTATTCAGTATTGCCCTCTGGCAATTACATTAGTTATTTAAAACAAAATAAGATGTTAACTCTTAATTCAGCTATTCAACAAAAGGGTGTAATTATTTATTTCCCTGACAAGCATGAAAACACAAAAATAAAGTAAAAAAACACAATCATCAAGAATGAGGCATTAAGAAATCCCATGCCACCTTGTAATGTTATAATGCGATGGACAACAAGGACAAGCCCAAATGCAGCAGCCACAGACATTAAAAAAAAAAAAAAAAAAAAGAAGGAAAAAAAAGCTGCTTACCTTCAGAAGGCCTCCAGTAGGCAATAGAATCACAGAATCACAGAATCACAGAATTATCGAGGTTGGAAAAGACCTAGAAGATCATCCAGTCCAACCATTACCAATACTTCCCAGCTAAATCATACCCCTCAACGCAACATCCAAACGTGTCTTGAACACTCCCATGGTCGGTGACTCCACCACCTCCCTGGGCAGTGCATTCCAATGCCTGACTACCTTTTCTGAGTAGTAATACTTCCTAATGTCCAGCCTGAACCTCCTCTGGCGCAGCTTGAAACCATTCCCTCTAGTTCTATCACTGATTACACGAGAGAAGAGGCCGACCCCCAGCTCACCACAACCTCCCTTCAGGAAGTTATAGAGAGCTATAAGGTCTCCCCTGAGCCTCCTCTTCTCCAGGCTGAACAATCCCAGCTCCCTCAACCGCTCCTCATAAGGCCTGTGCTCCAGACCCCTCACCAGCTTCGTAGCCCTCCTCTGAACACGTTCCAGGGCCTCAATGTCTTTCTTGCAGTGAGGGGCCCAAATAATCTCCAGCAAAACATTTTCACCTCCACTGCCAACCCTTAAATGAGATCTGGGAAGGGGTGGATCCTGGCTGCAGCCCTTCCTGTCACTCAGGTACATTGCATGCAGCTGAGCTCCCCTGGTTTGGCCCTGCCTTTCCACCAGGTTCTCCATCACTGGTTCAAGCTGTGACTCAGCATTTCTACTACACACCTTATTATTAAAATAAGCTTAAATATTACATTTGATCCCTGAGCTAGCTTTAAGTGCATGTTATTCTCTCTCAACCTTCATTACAGAAATGTGGGCAAGTAGCTGAGCTTTGCAGTGGGAATAAAGGTGGAAGAAACGTGGCCATTCTCCAGTACTCACAACCTGATTTTCCTTTAGTATGTCCAAGCTTTACTTCCACATTCCTGCCATAATTTCTGTATCCGTTTCAGATAGTAAACTTTTTTTGGCAGCAGATAGTGCATCTTTGTGTTTGCTAACAAGGTAGTATGACAGATGGCACACCTAAAGCATACCATCAGACATATGTTTTTATGTAAATAATTTTATTAACCCATATTTATTTTTATTAGTAAGGAATATCTTTATGTTCATCAGCTGATGATCTGGCACAGCATCTATAGTAATTCATAAGACCAAACTTCTGAATTCCAAAAGGCTACCTAATTTGATAAGGCTTACAATAAAATTAGCTACTCAGTAACGGGAGGTCAGTGGGGTGTTGGTGCTCTTGTCTTCCTATTCGGAGTTATGTGAGACGTTCTGAACTAATTGAAGAATGAAAGATTCTTGTAAGTAATTGGTGTTTAGACATCTAAATAGGTATTTAGCCTTGCCAGTCAAATTCCAAAGATCTCACTGAGGCTGAAAAACATGAAGGGCAGAAAGGCTGCAGAATGCATTTGTGACTGAGGATGAAATAGTAAGAGAGGGAAGAGAATAAAACAAAAACACAACATGCTTTAGGTTGGGGAAAAGATCAAAGGTAAAGGCAGAGCAATTGCTTTTGGAAATCTCTCCAGGAGCAGCTTTTCGTGCAGCCACCTGCTGGGTGCCGTCTGCTGCTCGCTGCATTTGTATGGTCTGTGCAAGGGAGAATTTTGGGGAACATTTTCAAAAATGTGCAGGTTGCTGATATAACACAAAGTGAAAAGTTTAGCTTTTTTATTTACACCAACCTTTTCTTTGAATGGACTACATCTTCCAATGCATTCACAGCACATCTAGTATACTGGAATCTGAGGAGCTGCTTGTGTCTTGGAGTACTGCTGCAGTACAAGTAATTAATGATTGATTACAGACTTTTCTTCGTTGATATATAAAATGGAACTAATGCCTTTCAAAATGGCCTCCTCAATCTTTAGGCTCTTGATAGTTTACCAGTGGGAGATGCTACGAAATGTAGCTACATTTACATGTATGTTCACACAGCTTGAATCTAGAGTAATTTTACTATCTGTCTTCCAAACAGAAAACAGGAGCAGCTGCAGAAATTTTTACTGACTTCTGGCATGATGTGAAATATTTTACCTGGATGGCTTGCAATCAAAGTTGCAAAATTAAATTGTCCTTCTGCCCTGTTTACCCTCCTACTGAAGTATACAATTCAAAACTATAAATGGTTAATAAGAAATAGAGTTCTAATAGCTCTTTATCAGTGTCTTGATGGTGATTATTAAACATTACTTTAAAAATTATATAAGACCTGGGAGCTATAAATTTTTTCAGCTCCTGGATGAAATAGAGACACACTGAAATAGGGATGCAATGTATGAATACAAAGCTTCTTTTAAATTATAAAACAAAAGCTGGCCAAGCACCCAAGCCTTCTTTTCATCTTCCTGTCAGTCCAGCTCAAGATGTAAATACTCTGAGAGAGTAATACATCCATAGAGTGACAGCACTAGGCCATCACTCACTGTTGAAAGCCACACAAACTGTAGCTTTGATTGGTTGCGAGAACGAACAGCAATGCAGTTCTGCTGAAGGCAATGCAGCAAAATGTCATCTGAAGTACAGAGGAAAAGATTCTCAAAGTAGTATTAAGAGTTTCAAGCCTTCGTGTTGATTGTCAGTAGAAGGTGTGGGAGATGTCTAAATCCACCTAAAGGACATGAGATACTAGTGGTCTTTGGCCAAGAGGCTGAATAACATGAAGGCTATACTAACCCAAGGTGGCACACAATGGGCAGAAACAAGGGACCTTAACTAAAATATGGATTTTTTTTGGTACAATCATTTGGGTTTAGGAGGAGACTTGAAATAGTATTTTTTTCAATACAACTGATTGTAAAAAACCTATTAAAAGACTTGAAGAGCTTGTCTATAGTTATATAGCCACTGGGACGTATTTGGTCATATAATCTAACATTGAGCAATCTCTGTCTCGTACAGAAAACCTCTTATACCAGTAATGGAAGTTTCCTCAAGCTAGTCTTTGGTAGAAAGAAGCGATGCAGAAGGTGTTTATCTAAAATCTACTTTACATCTGTAAGAGTAGGTTTTGCCTGGATGTGCAGTACCCAAACATCTCACCATCAGAGAAATCTCAGGATCTATGTGAAGTGTATAGCAGCCTTTTAAAAACAGTAGAACAGACCCATAAGACTGAGGTAGATTTCCTTTCAAGGAGTGACATGAACAAAAGTTAGTCAGGGCCTAGAGGAACCCTACAAAATGGGGTCCTGAGTGCTCCAGTTCTGGCAGTCCTACCGGCTCTATGGCATCAAACAAGCACCTATCCAGATCCAGATTTAGCAGCTGGTGCAGATAGCTGAAAGCTGTTTGCAAAGAAGAATGAGTTATTGTACATAGCTTTAACTTCTTAAATACTTTGCTGTTTTTTCCCCTCAGAAAGGAACATTATAGCTATTCCAATAATTTCAAGAGATTGATCTAAACAGCCACCTGCAAACCAGCAGGCCCCTTGTATCTGTCATTCCTTTTGCACAGACTTAGCATAGTCCCTCTGTACCTCATACTTTCAGGGCTTATCACATGTACTCCATCTTCATGGACTGCTCTCAGTGTGCTCCTTTGCCAGCCTTGTGCTCCCATTTGTCTTGTGTGTTTTGGACTTCTTACCCAAGCAGACTAAGCAGTACAGCTGCCTCTACAGAAATCAGATTGATGCACGTGATTACATGGACTGTTAACTTTGGTTTAAAAAAATTATTTACCTGCCAACACTCACAGACGCCTTCACAAACCACTTGCTGATGACACTTCTGTTCACCTTGGAAAGGACACGAAGAGAAGAATGCAGTGTGACATTCTTAATAGAAATTTACTGCAGTGCTTGTGCTGTATGAGTCCTGTCATGTCCACAATACAACCTTTCTAAGAAACTGAAACAATTTACCGAGAAACTGAAGTCTATAAGACGTGACTATTAAAGAAGTTATATATCTTAATTTGATGGTGCTTCTTGCACTTCCACAAGCAACACACAAGCTTTGGAGAAGGCAGCAAAATATCTACTTTGCAGTGCAAAATCTCTTTTGAGACAGATTTTCCACACTCGGTGCAGTAGTTTAAAAAGTAACATTTTGGCAACTAACATGAAACTTTTTGTTATTATTTTATTATGATCTGGCTCTGGTACTGTGTCTTGGCAGAGGCCACACACCTCATAGCTTCCCTGTACTCTCCAAACCTGTGTAAGCCAACAGAGATGAGCAAATTAGTGACTACCTCAACAGTTCTGTTTTAGTAAGTGGTTTAGAAGAAACTCGAATATACTGCACCCTGAAATGGCAGCTTCTGCAAAGAACAGCTTCCACAACGTTGGAGTCACACGTTCTGAAAAGGTGGAATTGATGCTTTTCAAATGCACTCCATTTTAAGCACTATTTTATTTTGATCTTGTAAGGAACAGTTCTATTTATGGAAACTTACCAATCCTCTAAAAATGGGATGCATTCATTTGCTACCTGAGAGAAAATGTGCCATGTTGGAAGATAAACGTCTAGGATCTTAGAGAAAACAGACAAACAATTGTTTTGCCTTTTGAGAACACTGTTTCTTTGTCGTAGAGAGATAGAATGCTGTGATTCTTTTTAATCCCCATGAAGAGTTTTGCAAATATTTGCAAGTTGTCAAAAATAATTAGACAAAAGCAGCTTCACCATCTCAGGTATAAATAGTACATGCATTGTAGAGATCAAAGGGCTTCAGTGCGTTGCTTGTAAATTTATGAAAAGTTTCTTTGAAGAAAAAAACAGGAAACAATGTAAAAGGAAAAAGAATGCAATACATTCATCTATTAGAGAAACCGATTCTATTAAAACTGTGTCAGAAATAGGTCTGGATTAGAGGCTGTTGATCTCAAGCATAATCTCAAGCATAATAATAACTGCTGAGCTCCTGCAGCGTTACTGTGTGCAGTGAGAGCTGCTGATTCTCAGCAAATATTTAAAATCACTCAAGATTTGGCCACTGGTTCATTTTCTCAGGGTTAATATCACATCATATACTTTGAAATGGTGTTTGCCATCCTGAAATGTTTCCACAGAAATAGGAATGATTAAAATCACTTTTTTTTTAATTTTTCAAAAGATATTTCTGTTTTGGTTACGAACAATATCTACCCAAAGTGCGATTTATTGTGTCTGTCAGCTAACTTTATACCTTTGACATCACTCTTTCCTTATCTTTCTCTTATGTCTAATGTAAGGTCAGCTGGATTCTCCTTGCTTGCTTTGGACCACTGTATACAACACACATCAGAAACTGAGCGTGGCCACACAGGGAAGCAATCAAAAAATTACATTTTGCACAGAAGGAATACAAAGAAAATTAACAGGAAAGGCAAAAGTACTGGTCTACTGTATGTCTCTCTTAGGCTATTTTGGCAATTTAATATGTTCCACTCAGTACACATATATGGGGAGAAGAAAATCCGCATTTCATTCTCTCCTTGATCCATTTTCACATTTATGGAAATCAAATGAGAAATGACCTCCACATGAAGGCAATCTAGGTCTGTGCCTAAACATTTAGAGTAACTGGACCTCAAACTAGAAAGAATAAGCCATTCTTCCCACAGTACGTTACCACTCTCAGCACACAACTCTCATAAAACAGTCTTCACAAGCAAAACTACCTTGTTATGAAA
Source organism: Alectoris magna (assembly GCA_030625065.1). Classification (NCBI taxonomy): domain Eukaryota; kingdom Metazoa; phylum Chordata; class Aves; order Galliformes; family Phasianidae; genus Alectoris; species Alectoris magna. The sequence goes on along the minus strand of CM060576.1, from coordinate 7,089,931 downwards.
TGCTGAACTGCAGCATCTTCCTGGTGTCTTTGTGTCACCACTGCTTTGATGCTTACAGTCAGCATTGAGTGTTTTTTTTTCTCTCCCACGTATGGTCTATCTGTTACTATTTTTAATGGAACATAATCTCTCGTCACCAGAGTACTTTCAAAATGTAAAGTGCAATTTAATTGTTAAGTATTACTACAGAATATAGAAGCTTCCAAGTGCCTACAGCACAGTATGCAAATCCAGACACCACTTATTTAAGCGATGTTAATCATACACACATCTCTCAACTTGTCTTCAGTACATGGGTGGAGAGATGTCAAATCTGTCAGGATAGAAATTTATTACTAGATCTGCTCTATTTATTTTCTATTAACTCACCTATCACAGCAAACTTATCAAGACAGAATAGAGTCAAACTATCCTCTAATTCACTTATCAGTATCAATAACTAGTGCAGGACCTTAGGTAGCAGAGCTCTAATGTTCTGCTTTTAAAATACCAGAAAGGATAAAAGAAGTGAAATGCAGAAGACCTGCTGTGAGGCACTGGAAGGGACAGCCTGTACCCCCAGAATTCTGGCTACTATTCACAACTGAGTACAGCCCTGGCATGGAAACTGCAATGCAAATGCTTCACTATCCTGTTGCTTTCTACTAAACTTAGAGGATTAGGCTGCTGAAATAGAATTACTTCTGTGAAGACTTTTCTTATGTTGTTATCTATGAAGCAAAAAATGGGGAAATAAAAGAACATAGTGCAAGAAACTGTCTTGCCCATCCCCACCAAGTGTGAATAGAAGTAATATCTCTGAGCATTACATTCCAGAATAGATAATATTTTATCACACATTACATGGAAGGCATTGTTTAAGAAAATCAAAGCTAAAGTTTTAAAAAATCATTATGACATTCTTTTAGCATTCTCCACAATGATGTATAATATCTGGGTTCTTAATTTGTACTAATTAGAACAAAAAACGAAGTCAATGAAATGCTTCTTAAGAACTACAAAAGCTTTCCTCAAGAAACTCTGGAGTTATTGTATTCCTTGGCAGGTATGACAGAAACATATATACTGAGTATGATGAATATTGATAATAGTACAAACATGGCACAACACAGGAATATATTGAAGTGGATAGAGGATTAGTGGATTTTTGGCCTCCAGCAGCAAGAACCCAACTCCCTGTGGAATGAAGGGAATAACCCTCTTAGGTGGCAACTGCAGTGGTCTATCTGTGCTGACCATCTGCCTGAGGGAGCATAATCCTCTTCCCCAGGATAAGTACTGAAGATACAAATACAGCATCCTCCATTAAGTTGTAAATTGGTGGTAAATTCTGCCTTTCACACTTACTGTTTTCTAACAAAAACCCACAGCACTAGCAATCCACATGCTTTGGTTTACAATTTGGTAAGTCAGTCAGTAACAGCAGTTTTTAGTACTCTTTTTCATTGATGTCCTATTTCTGGAGCTTGTCCTGTTCTGTATGATTACGACAGCCCTGAATACTATACATATCATTGGCACTGCAGGGTATTTCTAGCTAAGACTTGTTAAGCCCTCACTGGGTGAGTGAAGATGGCACTCTGCTAAAGTAGCAGCCTCTAAAAGATTATGTTTCCATAGTGACATTACTGGTGGACTCTATTAAGCCTTTAAAAGTGTCCTTTGGCTACTTGGGCAAGCAAAGAGAAAACTAGAAGTATGTCACAGTAACAGGCTGTTTGGGGATGTTCAGCTCTGTTGAATACATATATGATATAATCAGAATGCCTTAATCTCAACTCCTAAAGAGGTGGCTATGTAAATATTATGCAGTATCAAATTGCTCACAGTGTCAAATGGGAACTCACACCATGGTGTTTGGCTCTCCAGGGCGCGCTACCCTTCCAGTATGATTTCAAATCCTATAAAGGATCTTTGGAGTGAAAACAAGCTCCCTGGATCTTTTCCAGTCCTCCCTTACACATTACAGTTGCAGTAGAACAACTGTAATTTAGCCAAGTGTCTATATAGACTTAAAATGTCTTCAGAAACCATCTTGGTTTTTGGCAATGAAACGAAAAAAGAAAGAAATTACTTAACTAACTACCGATTGCTGCATTTGGAGCTGTTTTTGGTTCTCACTCTTTATTCAGTCGATATCTTAGCTGAGGCGAACACAAAATATAATTGTCTATGAACTGTCAGAATTGCTAGCACAGGACTTGTCTGTGTGCAATGGTCTCTAGCAGCATGTGATTAACTTGGAACAGCTTTAAAGTTAACCTGTCACCATGGAACATTTAAACTGTGTATCAAGGCAAAGTGGGATGGTACAGAACTTGTCAGTATGAGAGCAAGATGGAATAAAGTTTGCGCTGTAATAGATACAGTTCATTTAATTGTTAGAGCTTATCCCTAACATTTCTAAAGACTGGGACAGTAATGACACAAATAATTAAACTTTGCTATCTGCAATATCTTTTACCTACAAGTATCATTCACTGTAGAATTTATTAATTAGTTAAACCCCAGATGAACCTCAGTGAAAGAAGGGAAGGGTGTTTAAGACTTACATGGTTGACATGATTATCTGACATCTTGGTTACAAAACTGGTAACAGAAGCCAAAAGCCATGGCTCCCAGACCAACTTTTGCTCCAATGAGCAAAGGCCATTTTATTCTGTATAGAAAATTCAAATTTCAACAATCATGAATGTGACAGTGCTGAATATCAGCCATGAGCTGAAATGCCAAAGCAGTGACATCTGTTTGTGTCGTAGTTTGTCACTGAGGTTGAAAGATCACTTGTTAAGTAAACCTTTCAGCTGTCTATTTTAGCCTTTGGCATTTCTCAGATTTGGTATACGTAAAAATTCTGAATAGTTTGGCAACATAGGTGTAATTTTCATATCTTACAGAATATTAAAAATAAACTCACTTTTTGTTGGCTGCATATTCCTCCTAGAACTAGAAGCTGCTTCTTTTTTATGTTGGTATTTAAGGTTTATCTCCAATTCAACTAGTAAGATAAAGCAAGACTTCTTTATTACTGTTCTTACCTCCTAAGGAATTCATGCAGGAATTTCAACCAAAATTTTGGCTTTCTACTCTGTAGGATCGTTTCTGATGTTGCTATGAATGAATTGAAAGTAGAGTGTAAATAATACATAAGTGTGATATGACAGTACAGAAAACAAGGACTTTTTTGATATAATGAGAAAATATTTTAAATATCCCAATACCTCAGTAAGAATAACTAAATTTCTACTACAGTTTTATACTGGTGACGTTCTTTGAATCCTAGGTAGAGTCTTGCTAGAAATTGATATATTACAAGTTTTCATTCAAAATAAATAAAGCACTTTCCTAATTTGATTGTTTAAAAGTAACATTTAGTGATATCTTTATTTGCTCTCCTCCCATGAATAGTTACCATACGTTGGAGTTAATAGAAATCTCGCATCATCTTTTATGAGAGCATCAATTTATCTGCAATTAAGTTTAGATTGTCTAATAAAAGTCTGTGACATTTTAGCCTACAGTTTATGTCTCAGTAAAAGGCTCCTCTGAATGTTATTGCCATAAGAATTCATGTAATGACTAAAGATAAACCATTTTACTTCAGGCTGGACAGATGAATATGTCAGCATAAAAATAAAGCAGGTAATAGATGAACATACAGTCAGTGAGGCAAAGGAGACAAGGAAGTCTCTGAATGGGTTTCTGTCAAAACTGCACAATCAAAGAAGTCCCAGAACTGTTTGCAATATGGGAAAGAGATATTCAGAGTTAGCAGTTACAGCTTTCTGTTACTCCTAATCTATATAAAGACTACGAAGGACAATGAATTTACTGAATAAAGACGCTAATTCTAACAGCAATTTAATGACTGTTGTGTCCCTATCTTTAATTACAAGAAATGACAGATTAAACCTTTTAAACCTGTCTAAAGATTAAATGTCTAAATTAACCTCTAATTGAGAGCTCAATATGAATTCATGCACATTTTGAATTTTGTTGTCACTCAGAATCTAATTTTTGGGTGCAAACAAAATTGTATTTCTGGATATGAAATATGGCAAGAATCCTGATTTCCCTAATGAAAGTTGGACTGGTAGCACAGACTGCTGTAACATTCCTTTGCATTGTTCACTCTCCAACCTAAAAACATTCCCTTTGCTCAAGCAGCTACATTAGTCTGCCTTTTTCGGGATGCCACATGTTATTTATTTAATTCAATTCCCTAGTCTTCAAAAAGTAAAGGAAAAAGAAGGAAATTGGAGTTCTGGAAAGGCTGACAGACAAGGATGGATTGCAGCCAAAACCTGATTGAAGAAAATCCGTCAATTCTCCATTTAAAACTAAAAGCAACTTTCCAGCTGAGGATTCATCTTCAAACATGAGCCTGGATTTTTAATGAAAAAGAGAGTAAAACACACTTTAAAGAACTGTCCTGAGAGACTTTCAAACACTTTGAATTTGTCACACCATCCAAGATTAACAAATGTTATGGATGAGTCTTCTGTTACGTGAAAGAACATGTGCAAAATCCTCCATGATACGGGTTTTTAAGTATCTCTGAAAATGCTTGCAAAACAAGTTCATACACAAAGTATCTGAGTCCTCATCGAACGGCATCTTTGTTTTTGCCTTAGACAACTATGTCCAGAGGAATTCTGTCTCAGAGGGAAGAAAAAAACAACAAAGACAAAGTAGTGAAATCAGATAAGGATTAGTTTTGCTGTGGCATGTCCATTTTTGTCTCAATTAAAGTGAAAAAAAAATCAACACTGTGCTGGAATTCTACAAGAAAAAAATCAGTGTGCCAATATGAACACAAATCTTCAAGTTGTGTCACTGTGTTGACGACTGAATAAAGCTACAGCATAATACAGCCAAAGCACCCCGCAGTACTCTGTTAGAAAGGATTTACAGCATACCACTTTGGAGAGTGTTACTATTGGATGTGTAGTCTCATCTTGAGACATCTTTCCCTAAGTTACTGCAAATTTCAAAAAGTGGACAAAGATTGTTGATATTAAACATTTCTAACTCTCTTTCTGCATTTCTATTGCCTGACACAGGGAAAGCTTCACTGGAGAATGCTCACTGATGCCTTCAAGTGTCTTCCAGAAGGAAATCACTAAAAAAATCCTTTGAAATGCTACACTCCCATGTAGGTCTTTACTTGGAAAGTAGATGTACTTTTAAAATATCCATTACCTGAATGAAATGCTGTATTACTGTGTGTTTCTGCACATAATTCAGTAGGTATATTTTAATAAGACATAAAAGCGGTTTGAATCATATACACACTTGAATTAACAAAACTCGGTTAACAAAAATGTTTACAAAGTATGACCATCTTGAGGGAAGACATATTAGCCATAAAATTAATAGACAGCCCCTTCCCTTCATTTTATTCAATACAGGTTGACAAGGAGAAACTGTGCTTAGTTCTTTATCTAAAGTAATCTGTTATTCTTGGAATGATGTATCCAAATGATTTTTACACAACAGTGAGCCACATACACCTATTGCTAATATTTAAAAGTGATGGATGTAAATGACCCTTCCATATTTCATCTTTTGTAATGTTTATTCAGCAGAAAAGAGATGCAGGGTGGGAAATGAACTTTACAAAGTAATTACTTTTGATCTTGACAAAATATATTCAAAGGCCTTCAGGTAAACATCAGCTTGATGGGTGCACTGTGGTTTGCAACAGTTATGTGTCATGCTTAATGGAATTGTGATGTATGTTAAAACTTACAGATGGTCCAGGGAATTACAAAAAACTATTCAGGAAAAACAATGTGAACTGCTCGTAATCTATCCGCTAGAAAATCAGCAAGAGTTGGCTTCCATTTGCTTTTATTTTTGTGGAAGGAAAGAAAGGAGCTTGAAACAACAGGAAAAAAAGCAACAATAATAATTATTCTAATTGCAATAAATAAATAAATAAATAAATAAACTAAAGAATATGGAAATCAAAAAGAGAATCAATGATATGAATATATTCCACCAGCAAAGAAGTTACCATATGCAACACATGCTTGTATTCAGACCTGTTGTCTTCAAAAGAACTACCTATTACATAGAACATATATTCAAATATCTGGAAAGATGTCTTGGAGAATTGCTGTATACTTTTAATTTCTCCTTAGCTCCTTCTCAAAAGAAAAAAAATGTTGAGATTGAAAATACTATCAGTACTTTTCGAACTCACAGGGTTGAGGATGGTTCCTTTTCATCCCTGTTCTTACTTGCTTTGATTTCTACAGCTCTTCTTATCAATGTGAATAACAGACCTTGTTTTAGGAAGAATGCAAAACTTCTCAGCATGTTATGGCTAATGAAAAATCATGTATTCTCTATAATAGCTTCAGTTAAACTCAATTGTTGGTAAGAAATAATACTGATACGACTACATCAGAGTGATAATCTACTCCCTCAAAAAAATTAATTTTACCAGACAAACCAAAATACTTCTTTTTCTCATAAGGTCACAGAAAGTATTGTTTTTCACATGTCCCTACCTAGCCACTTCTGTGCTGATACTCTGCACTATCACTTCTTGGAGCTGGATTTACAGACCATTTTTATTGTACTACTGGATGCTATCAGACAGCAAAACAATCCACGTGAAGTTGGCTGCATTCTACATTTCTGGATATAAAAGTCTGAAAAACACATTTGGATCATCCAGAGTGAAAAGCATTCTGTAAATGTAAATGATTATAAATTGGTGCTGTTGAATCTGAGTAAAATTTACTGTGAACAACAGACTTTACATCTCTTTCACACACGAGAGCACATATACATGCAAAGAAAACTGAGCATAATGAAGCATTCCAGGGAGAATAATTAGTGTCAAATAGGAACACAAGAAATTGAAAGCTCCATATTACAGTGAGCAGCACTGGAGAAGTTAGCATGAAATGTTTTATAGGCATATTTTCCTTATTGTACTTTAACAACATGAAAAAAGTAAAGCAAATTCAGATGCAAGCAGTATACTTGGTATGGTAGTTGTTTTATGACTCTAATGATTTTATCTTCTCATTTCTTCCTAGATAAGCAGCAATAAAGAAAAATTGGCCAATAAAACATCACTTCTTAATATTTTGCATATGCTGCCTACTATAGGTTACATTCTCAGTGTTCCTAAATAAAATTTTTCTCATTTAATGATCTCTGTTATTGGTTGTTATGTGAGGAAACAGAGCTGAGAATTCGAGAATGAAGAGTCTTCCAGATGGAGCATACACATTAGCATTTAATATTTATGACACGGAAAGGCCACCATGCAAAAGTTTATACCAGCTGAATGAAGAGTAAATTTAGAAATTAAGGCTTGCTGATGCTCGGTTCCTGCTGTGGATGTTACAGCACAGGAAGAGAAAAATAAAATCTAGGGGAAAGACATTCACATTTGGGGTAAAAATACTGAAGAAAATATTGTTTAACAATTTGTGCTGTGCTTGAGAACCACATTATCATACAAACAGTTGTACTAATTTAGAAAAACAACAACTACCTATTTTCAAAGAGTCTACTTACCGGCTGTCTACTTGTTATCTTATATTTTAAATTCTTATTATACACAAACATGATTTAAAGTATGCCAACGTAATGGTACTGAGTTCCAAGCAAAGTAGACTCTCATCCTGGGTCAACACATTATCATTTGCAGGAGATCATAGATGGGTCTTGAGCACAGACCTTAAATGCAGCATCACTAACAAAACAAAGCTTGAGAAGTGGAGTTTGAAGATGTCTTGTATGGAAAGGCATGAACTTTAGAAAGGAGGCAAATGTTCAAAAAGTCCTGAAGGATCATTCAGATAATTTTCATTTATTTATTTATTTATTTTTACTAAAAGATTGTTGCTTTAAAATTCAATATCTATCAGTTTTACTAAACAAATATTACAGGGGAAATGGAAGAAGATGATTAAAAAAGAATGGTTCCAAAACAAAGAAGGGAAACGGATCCTTTTTGGTAGCAGGAATGTACTCTGGGAGAGGATCCTGTGGCAGAAGCCTCTCTAAGCCCCTTTTTGCCTTTGGCTCTTCCTTCCCTCCTCCTCTCACTCTCCTGACATTTGCTTTTCATTGGCAGCCATGGGAATAGTGTAGCATTTACTTTGAGCCAGCTGGAAAAAAAGGATAGCAGTTTACACTCAGATTCTGTTCTAAATTTTCAGCCTATATTTCCATTCTCAGATACATCCTTTCCCCCAGTTTATTTGCTTTTCTATGTAACATTTTGTTCTAGTTTTGCTCAAGTGAAGTCTTGCAAAAGAACAAGTGATGGTTTCATATAACTTCTCCCAGGAAGTTTCTTTTCCTTTGCGTAAGGGGTCTGGAATCACACAGAAGAGGCAATGTGGGCAAACCACCGCAGGTGGAGCAGTGACAAGCTTCACAGGATGCACTGCACAGAAGGGGGGTGAGAATGAATGTCACAGCACTGCTTTCAGTGCTGGTGAGAGCACCGTGGCCTTGTGTATTTCTGATATGCTGTTAAAAGGTGAAAAACACTGCGACTGTGTTTCCCAGCAAGTAGTAAATGTACATACATAGGAATGGTCTGGAGGGAGGAGCATATTGGAAACTCTCAGGATTGCAAGAGAGCCAGCAGTGGGAGGGAAAAAGAGAGGGGGGAGGAAGGCAGGGAGAGAAGAAGGACCATACTACAAAATTGTGTAATAGAGTTGATGCTAATTTATAGTTCCAAAAATGTGCAAATAGTACTTGGTAAATATTGTAAGGCAACGAACAGCACTTTCAACTGTCATTTTTATGATGTATAATGAACTAGGCCAGCTTGACAGTCTATTTTTCTCTATTTGCTGACTCAGAAATGTGCCCTTTTCCATTTAGTGTTTTCTTAAACCCTATATTAAAAAGGAAGGACATATGTGTTTTGCCTTTTAGCTAGATTCAGAACTCTTCAAACAATAAGGCAGAGTTTTCCCCACAGAGTCACTTGTTCAGAGAGGGTAATGCTTTGAAGGATAAAGAGGTTTTCTCACTGCTGGGACAGAAGAGCCTGGTAGGTAAAAGCTGCCACATGTATGTGATCAATCAAAGCATCCCCATGCTGGCCCCCAAGCCAACGGTGCTTTAACCTTCCTATGGTGGACATTCTGTCATGAATACTTTGTTCCAGTATCATCAAAATCAGAATACAGCTCTATGGACATGTTAATCCTCTGATACAGATGATTATGGTTATTGCCATTTTCACAGCCTAGGTGAAAGATCACGAAGTTCTGATCATCTGGTTGAAGCAGCTATATCTGGGAGCAAACTTTATATTGTGAAGCAAATATAGTAAATGGACACATCCTACTAACGCTATCCTTTCTTCCAGAAAATAGTTTGCCATTGTAATGGGTTACCCAGTGTGATTATGGAGGAGTTTTGAGAAATCAATCATGTTTAACAACCCATTTTATACTGTTGTATTTTGTACCGAAAGTGAACTGACTAAACTGTATTCAGAATTGGCTCCAAAATCATATAGCAGATAATTCAATAATGTGATTGCAATGCTCTTTTCCACAGCAAAATTGCATTGACATCTCCAGGTTGTGCTGCAGACTGTACAACTCTCAGTACTCAAAGCATTGCATTTTTTGCAACTGCTATAGCACAGTGGCTGGCATGTCACAGCTCTGCCCCAGGACAAGTACAGCAGCATTGGTAAGTTAATGCAGGTAACAAAGTGCTACCATGGTCAAATATAAAGAAGCCTCATTTTAAAGTAACTCATACTTTTCAAATGGTAAAAAAAAACAATAATAAATGAATAGTAACTAATATTAACAAATAAATGACTACTACTAATAAAGAGAAAAGTATAGTAAAATTTTAAACTGCAGTGCTGCTCCTCTGTAGCTTATTCTAAATCTTTACATAGCCATGCAGGTTACCTCTTCCCACTTACCCACCTAGACACATTTCTTATCATTTCAACACCCTTTTGTCACAGTGCTTATCTCCAGTCTTGTCCACGTGTCCATCCTGTTACATGGTCAACTCTGGAGGCAGTGAAGACTAAAGCATCCAAAATCTGGCACCAAGTAGTACTGAGCAAATGCTCGTGTATGAAAATAAAACTTTTTCCCCCTAGCATTCCATGCCAAGAAAAAAAAGAGTTTTATTTAGGGTTAGTCTAAGCAGAATTTATTTTCTCCTCCTTTGGCAGTTGTACCAAAAAAAAAAAAATAATAATAAAATTAATCAATTATTCACAGAGTTCTGATAGCGTTGCTTTAGCCACCAGGGAACAGTGTTCCACTAATGATTTTTTGGAGTTATTTTGGTTTAATAGTTAAAAAGGCTGCATCTGAGTTAAGCCAAGAGCCTTTTGTAAGTTCTGTGTGTCAGCATTACGCTGCCTTTATTTTCTCTTCTCTAAAGTCAGATTGTTTGAAGCCTAATACTGTGATCATTTATTTACACATAGCCCAGAAGGAGGCAGTTCTGGTTGTTTAATATGCAATACAGCTTTCTGCGAGTTCTTGTCTGTGGGCTACACTGTCCACATTAGACATACGCTATAAGTTTATTGCACAGAAAAGGATGTTGTTTTCACCATGGCATTATAATACTGTAATGAACTAATTTTCATCTTATCCTACTCACGGATGATATACTGGTAGTGAATATAACCGTTAGGCCCTTGTGGGCTTTTCCAGAGCTACTGCAGGAGCATTCAGCACTTTACAACTCCTGAGATTGTTTTTGTAAGAACCATGCTAGTAGAGGAGTAAATACTGGAAGAGGAATAATTCACATTACTTCCCAAAGAAAAAAAAACCAACAAACTTCTTGTTCAGAAACAGAAATTGTTTGAAAATACAAAGTTGTAATGAAACGCTCTCAAAAATTATATGACAAATATTTTATCCGGTATACGCCTAAACCAAAGGATCTGTCTTGATTAACTTTCATGCACAGAATTGAACCCAAAAGGTACCACTCAGCTCAGATGAAAAACGCAGACCATAACATGCAGCTGCCGCTGGCAAATACTAGTGCTGTACCCTGTAGTGAACACAGTAAAGTTCAGCCGCAGAAGGTGTCCCACTGATGACACACATGGGTCTTTGCAAGGATTAATTCACCTGAATTTGATGTTCTCCTTAATTAGAAGAGAAACAAATTGATGAAAAGTTCAGTAATGCTTTAGCCACAGAGTAACTGACTATTATGGAGTCGCATACTCTCTCTAGATTTTGTGGTTGATCAGTTTATTTTTTTTTGCAAATACAAGAATTAGATTTCTGGCTCTGCTAATGGTCATAGTTCAAGTGCAAGAGCAGAAGGAAGGGTTATCAGGCAAGCAATACAATTCTGAGTTCTGAACATTATTTCTTTGCCTGTGGATTGTTCTGGGCAGGAGGACAAGAACTGGATGATGAGTGGGTTAAGTATCTCTGAGTATACGCCCCCTTCTCTGCCCCTCCACTCTTCCAGGATAATGAAGGGAATTTGCAGAAAAATGAGAATTCGGATTATGTTACTTTGACAGCTATCAGATCAATTTTCTTTCTTCCATTTCTTCTCCTTTCCTTCCACAAACAAGTTCAGTATGTTCTCTTCTGAACTTCTCTTTCCACGAGTTTACAGGCAGGTTTAGGAGAGGCTAGTGTATTTTAGGGAAGATTCCAGTCAAAGTTTTCATCATCTTTTTCTCCACAGCAATGAATCTGTAAAGGTAGTGGTGATAAAATATATACAGATTGTAAAGTAGATCTATTTGAATCTCATGCATTCAAATCTAGGAGTCAATCAGCTACCCTGTCTGACTCTACTTTTGTGGGTTATATAAGAATAAAGTTTAGGAAACAAGAATTTGGCCACTAAGTTAAGAAGCTATCTTAAGAGTAGCTGAAAAAGTGGCTTTAATTTTTTTAACTGTATGTAGGTTAGTGACATAATGTGGGTTTTATTGCTGTATCATTGGTAAGATGTGCTAATTTATCTTGAATCTTTTTTCTAGTGTACTTGTCTTCTGGTATTTCCAAGTGCAAAAATTGTCATAGCTGATGCTTGCTAAATGCAAATTACATGCAAGCTGTTAAAACAGAGCCTGAAGGCATGCATCAGGGTGTTGAAGGTTGTACATGTTTCCTTTGGTTTGAAGGAAGGGAGCAATTATGTATAGGATTGATTCAATTTATATCCTACACATAATACAGCATAACTGGCATTTTACCAGGTATTTCATGAGTGCACCTCAGTAATGAAAACAATGTTACTTCTAATCCCAAATCTTGTTACAGGAGAGCTATAAATTAGAACTTTTTTTTGCAGGTCTTTGTTATCTTCTTGTTTCCATAAACACTGGTCGTGGATGTGTAAGCCTATATCAGCAGAAGCACAAACTAACTTTACATAGTTATGTTAAATCTTGATAAATTAACATAAATTTAACATAAATTAAAAATTATTAAAAAATAAACAATTATTTCTATGGTTTAACTCTGGAATGAGACAACTCCTTGCTGGACATAACCAACTCACTTTCTTCCTGAAAAGGCAATGCTGGATGAATTCCATACCAGCTGTGTTACTGGGGACTCAACAAAAAGAAGATCAAGATCATAAATCTGAAGCAGAGTATATATTAACATCTGTAATTATTTTTGGAGAAGATTATGATCCTGAGGTGAAGTTTTGCGTTAATCTATGATCAGCCAGGTGGTACGATTGGCTGTCTTTCACCTCTGAAATCCCCAAGGGATTTTTTGCTGGTTCCGGTGCAAACTCATTACTAAGCATCTGTTTAACCTTTTAAATTCCACTTCAATTTCAATAAGAATATTTTTTGCTCAGTTTATCACCTCAGCCTTGTCATTCCCTCCACTTCATTTCCGTTCATGCCAAACAATTATTTTGACGTATATCTGTGGAGGATCTGGTTTGTTATCTCCTTTAGAACATCTTTTTCTCAAATGTCAAAACAAACGTTAGTATGCTCAGCTGTTCTGCAGAAATTTGCAAACTAATGGACCTTTCACTCTAGAAATAAAGGACTGTAATTGACTATTTTAATGTAGTTAGGGGGATGTGGAAGATGAATGAACGAGAGTGATGTATCTTTTACCAACAAAGAATAATGTTGAGAGAATGTAGGGGGAAGTGCATAATTAGTTTTAGTTTTCATCTGAGAAGACACTTAGCTTCCAGAAGGCCTGAACTAATACAATTTGGATGTGTAAAGTTTTCAAAAGAAATTTTTAATGCTCTATAAGCATAAGCATTGTGAAAGACGATTTGCACAATGCATACTGGAAGTAAAATAAGTTAGATGCATTTTTTGCCAGACTTTTATCTAAAATGTTACTATTTTCTTATAAGGTTAAATTATTTTAAATTATATTTAAGTGCATTCTTATATGAATTACTTCCAGGAATAGCATCTTTCTAATTTCCTGCTCTGATAAGTCCTTGTCATGGGATTTCCTGCCCATGAAATGAATCATGTTGTATGCTGCTACCAGTGGGCATGATGTATCATAGCAACGACCATTAACGTGGAAAATTCAAACAGAAGAAAGACACTTGACAAGCTCTGAAGCGTTTCTCTAGAAGACCTCTTAGGAAGCTCCTTAACTATTGAATTAAAAAGATAAAAAGATAGGATTTAAGAAACATTTTCATCTTTTGCTTCCATAGAAATCATATGCTTAAATTTTAAGCAGAACGGCACTTACTCTGTGATAAGAACCTGAACTTTGCTCCAATATGCAATATGAATGTGAACAAAAGAGGCTCCCTGTAGCTGGGGAAATGCTTAATGTTGGATCCCATATGATCATGAGCGGATCGATTTTGGGAAATAGGGAGCAGAGAGCAAGTTAAAATTTTCACAGTTTTTTTCACAGTTCTGAAGACCATGCCCAAACTCAACCAAGTTCAAACAGCTTTTGAATTTTAAAAACGATTGACATGTCTCCCTCATTTTTTTGCTTACACCTCATTTACAACTCATTCTGAAATAAGTTTGTGCACAGGTGTGGAGGAGAACAGCCAAGAGAAATGCTTTTCTGTGTAAAATCTCATTTCTGAGGGTCAGTGAACTTTCTTTAAAGTGAGTCCTTCTACGCAATTTTTTTGTAAATATAAATATGCAAATACTTTGTTTACAGAATGTGTAAGAGCCCGATGATGAGATAAAGAAGTTGAGGTCTACCAATGTCAGCATTTTGCTAAAAATACTTGAAAACTATTTGAACTAGCACTCCAATTGCTTCTCCTAACTAGTTGTGAGAAACTGGCATTGGTGGAAATGGGTATCTTGTCTCCTGTAGTCCAAAATTCTAAACATTAAACCTGATGTCTATCATTTTTTTCTGACTCAATTTCCAGACATTATTTTCCTGATGATTTTGGAGCAATTTAGCATCCATCCAGCTGTAAGAATGGTAGAAATGGAGGAAATTTATGACAGATGCTGTCAGCTAAGACAGCAAGTACAGAGAGACATAGTCTTTGCAAAAATCTTGCAGTTGTGTCTCATGTCATAAATGTTTCCATCACTGATTCACAGCAGCCCAGCGGTAACTGGAAAGACTACAGACCACTGCTACAAAATTCAGGAAATTGTAGAGGTGAGAGACCCTTCTCACCAGTGCACCAGCTGTTCTTTCTGTGCAAGGATATAAAATTGTTTTGTTATTTACATTAAAAAAATCCAGCAAAGGTCCAAATGGCGGCATTTTGTGTTTATTAAGATCTAATGTATCATCAGGGAGATTTTCAACATAACTAGAATGCAGATGCTGAAAACATACTTTAGAGGCAGAGGCCTATATGGGAACAGACTGCATAGAGTAGAAAGAGTCATTAATATATTTTCAAGTTTTTTCCTTACAACACAGTGGTTAAATAAGCTCGTTTATACTTCATCCTTTTTAAATTTAGTGGGGCTTCTTGCCCAAATAAATGCTTTTCAACTTGTCTGCCATAGCTCAGTGTCAATATTTCGAAGAGGCCAATTGTGTAACATGGGCATACTGGGACTCCTGTATTTATATGACTGTTTTATTTAATTTCACAGAATCACAGAATTGTAGGGGTTTCATTAAGAGTAATTTCTACTCTTAAGATCCTGTGATCTAAAGTCTTGAAATGCTGCTATTTCCTGGCTTAAGAATTCTGCTTAAAGAGCATAAAGGATATGGTGAGGTGATGAAACAAGCTGCCCAGAATGGCTGTGGATGCCCCATCTCTGGAGGTGTTCAAGGCCAGGTTGGATGGAGCTCTGGGCAGCCTGGTCTAGTACCAGATCAGGAGGTTGGTGGCCCTGCCTGTGGCAGGGGTGTTGGAACCCGAAGATCCCTGGGGCCCTTTCTAACCCAGGCCATTCTATGATTCTATGATTCTGTGAAAGGATCTATCCCTCATCCCACAGAAAAGTTTAATTTCTCATGCTATTGCTAAAGAAAAACAAATATGGAATTGTGCTGATTAAATCCTAAGTTTGAGGAAAGTTGTGGCAAATTGAATGTGAATACAATTTGTTTGTTAACAACTAATGTTTTGAAATAATTTATCATCAAAACAATTCCTGGAAAACAAAAGGCGCTTATGTGCAGGCAACTTATAAAATGTAACTTGTTTATCTAATAAACTACCCCGAGGCCAACAAGTACATTAGCATTGCACAAACTTTCTGACTTATTCATCATCACTATTTATTATTAAAACTTTATCTGCTTCAACTTAGTGAATAGCTGCCTTGGGATATGCTGCTCAGAGCAGAAGGAACAAAATAAAGTTTACGCAATTTGCATAATATTGTACAACGGATATTAGCTTAGAACAATATGAATCCCCTGGATCATTTGCACAGCTCCTTTGGTGTTTAATGTTGGTAAATATTTAAATAACAGCAAGCCTATGTAATTATGAAGATTCCTCTTCCTAATCCACACAGATTGTACAAAATGATGTAAATCGTATCTATTACATGGTTTTAGCTAGACGAAGAATAGGCAGATGATTTAGATACACTTGTTGCCTTATCTGGGAGTTTTGTGATCCGTCATTCATGAATCTGTTGGCGTACAAGCAGAATACACACACAACTGAGAACTGCATAGTGTATGCACTGCGTATGACTTAAGATGGGTGAGTACAGCATGCTTTAAAACCTGAGGAGCGTTTTCTTCATTATTCTGCTTCTTTTTATTCATATTCACAAATCCTCCATAAATCAATGCTATTCACTTACTCTGGATTAATTTTGTGTTGATGTAGAAGGCGTTGGACAACAGGGAATTAGATTAGATTTTTTTTACAGAATTGGGGTCACTCTTGGGAAGAGACCTCCTCAAGTACATTTAAGGTCTTGACTCTCAAAGCTGCAGAACGCTGTGATGTGTGATGTGCTGAGGAATAGCAGCACTATCACGAATCATAAGGCTGCTACTGAGACTCTAATTCTGAAATTCAAGGCCTTAATAAATAACTTGTTTGCACATGCACTTTTTTTTTTTTTTTTTTAGTATTTCCTTCTATCTGATGTTCTTTCAGTACCAGCCCCATACAGTACTGAACAGAAGCTGCTCACACGAACATCAAAAAAACAGGCAGGCATTTTTTATGTTACATAAAATGTTTAGTAATCACAATAGTTCATAATCTTTTCTATAGCCACAGCTATGCATATTTTGTGTCTGCAGATAGATGCACACATTCCTACTACTGGAATAATCAAATCAATAGTAAAAAAAAACAACCAATTCTTACTGTGCTGGTTGTTCAAAATTTATCTAGACCAACATAGCTAATTCCTAATCCACTTCAGAAACTAGTCCAATATCTTTTATTTATTATTTGTTGAGTGGTACAAGGAACAGAAAATGACTTTCAAAACACAGCTCCTTTTTTACATACTAGTAAATGGCCCAGCAGGCTATGCAAATCCAGTACACAAACCTGTACAAACCTGGTTAATCCATGGCTTCCACTGTGATCAGGAAAGGGTAAATGAAACAAAGGGAGGAATAGGTGTTTTGATGTATCTAACATTTATGACATTTTTTTCCCCTCAAATACAGGCACTGAGATTTAAATAGATTTTTTTTTTCCAGTTTGTTTTAAAATAGACTAAAATGAATACCTGTGCAGTAAATAGAATAGCTCACCCTTGAAGAGTGATTATGTTTCTTTCACTCATGAGAAAGACCTTCATAATTCATTCATACCTGAGGATCTTGTGAGTTATGGGTCCTTCACACTTTTGAAAGAAACATAATACTCACCGTTCATGGATGACATCTTCTATATGTATTTAAATTGTAAAATTAAACTGTGAAGGTTTTGAAGGCATATTCAACATATAAAACATAAATGCAAGTACACGATTCTTCCCTCTCCTGCATGAAGGGTCTATGAGACTTTAGGAGAACATGACAACATGAAATATTATAGCAGAATGCAACGTAGTATGTGCTACATGCAAGACAAAAGAGGAGAAGTAAGAGCTAGGTTTTGTATTCTACCCGTGTCAGCGGGAAGTACTGTTAACACTTTTCTTGGCAAAACTTTGGATGTATCTATTTTATACTTTCAAAGTACTAATATGATCTGAGAATTTTATGTAAGAGTATTAGTGTCATGTCAGCAAAATATCCTGATGTTTAAGAAACATCTTAAGCACTAAAGGTACTTAAAGAAGTAGAATCTTGTATAGAAGTCATTGGGGGGACATAGTAGAGGAGTAAGAACTACTTAGAATATTTGTGAATATTATACTGAAAATATCACACAGATGCCTCATTTTATTAAGATTTGAACACAGTTTACAAAATTTCCTCTGTGTTCTCCTTAATGTTCACTGTTAACTTTTTCTTAATTACAGCAGGATACTATTTGGATGCTTAAATCGGTACTCGGTCTTTCAACCTATTTCCCAAAAGTCCCCACAGAAGAAGACGACAATGGAAAAAAACCACAAAAATTTTAAGATCATACCACGGACACTGTACAGGCATAGTACCATCACTAAGTGTGCTTCTGCTGGAGGTTCAAGACTATACAGACATCAAAAGTGTTTATCAGCCATCAATCCTTGGCCTAGCCATTGCAACAGGAAAAACAGACACCATCCTGTCCACCAAATACTTGTAAAATTTTGGGGTATCCAATCAAGGTAAGGAGTTTGTTCTGTTGTGGTCTGTGTGAAATGATTTCAGACAAATTGCCACATGGACTAACTTCAGTAGGGCTCAAGGAAGGAGAAGGGGTGATCCAGGCAGAGTTCACTGCCTGACTCCCTCCACATAGGCACCGACCCTACAACTTCATCAGCCTCTAACCTGTAATCTCGTGTGCTTTCATTATCCTGAACAGCTACTCTGACTTTAACGGATAGAAAAAAAATTGCTTGGCAATTAAGCATGTGTAAGTATCTGGAAATCTGCCCAAATAAAATCTTTTTTGTCAATAGCACATACAAATGTTTTCTATGGATATGACTTGACTGCTCACTACCCTGTATGCACCACTTATAATTGTGATGCATTTGAAAATACGGTATGTTGCTATATTTATGAGTAACGAGCACAGATATTTTGGAGAAAAATAAGAGGACAGTTGTGCAGAAATGTTTTAATTAAATTTGCAGATTGTCACAGTAGAAACAGAACTGTCCGCCTAGAAGGATACTAGATTATAGATGGAGATCAACTGTGAGACTACCAAAGACACACACTAGTCAGCATCTCCTAGCAAGAACCACAAAGAATGTCATAAAGGAGGGAGCAGGTCTGGAAGGAATTCCAGTTCCAAAATAAAACAATTAGAAGGAACAATTAACTCATTCATTTTGTGGTGAGGTCTTGTCAGCACATAGCCTGAGTAACATTAAAATGGTAGTTAGCAGTGATTCTAATATATTAAGGCAGCATCAAATTCTGTTTTATTGAGCTCATTACTGCACTTCTGCATTCCCAACACTTTAATCTATTACTGGCAGAAAATATTAATGCAATCCTTCAGACAGGAAATCAGCACTGTCCTTTTCTAATGCCCTTAAGTCCTCCAAGCTCTCAATACCCACAATAAACTACAGGTCCTGTATTAAGTTTTGGCTAAAGGCCTAAAACAGAATGTCTGGGCTGTCTCAAGCTGGCACATAAAGTTGTGGTCCTAAGTCTGCACGTACCAGGAATCTGTGCAACAAAATAATACTAAATAAAAGTGGGTAGAAGAAGAGATGAGGACACTGATTGGAATTTGCTAGTGCTATTCAGAAAGCAAAGAGAACAGCGCTTTTCCCACCTACTTAAAATAAGGCAGAGAGAAAAGATTAAGTGCTATATTTTTCTACTTCCTTCATTTATGGTGTTTCTAAACAGGAGATGAGTCAATGAGGGGCATCTTTTGGTGGTGAAATATGGACAGAGGTAGATAGAACATGAGTGGCCTCATAGAGATGAATTAAATCTCTGATCCAATAACCTGTTATTGGTATTGACCAAGAACAAATTGTATTCTCCTAGTATTGTAAAGCAAAGAGCAGGGAAGAGATTGTGACCCCAAGGCTCAACATAAAAGATACTAAATGAAGACTTTTGTTCACCTGATGGGAGGAAAAACAACAACTTTTTCATTGAAGGGAAGGATAATGAAAGGAAAGAGGAAAAATTGAAGCTTCTGAGGAGAAAACAATATGCTTTATTTTTCTTAGGACAACGGGAGGTTAGATGAAGCAGAAACAAGCCCCTCCTTTCTTACTTCCAGGGAAAGATGAGTTATGAGAATGCTTCCTAATCTTTATAGAATGCCCTGTTTACTGAGGATCTTGATGGACTGCTGAGCTGAAATGTTCAATGATGTTTTCTTCCTAATAGTAAAATCAAAGGGGACTGGAAAGGAGGCATTGGCACAGACTGCACAGAGCAGTGTGTACAGCCCTGAGCTGCCAGAGTTCAAGGAGTGCTCGGACAGTGCTCTCAGAGGTTTGGGTGGTCCTGAGCGGAGCCAAGAGTTGGACTCAATAGTTCTTGGGAGTCCCTATTAACTTGGGATGTTCACTATGAAAAAGCATTTAAATGGATGGAGGCAGATAGATTATGAAAACATTCACTTTTTAAAGGAGACCTTTTGGTTTTCAAATCCTCCAGGTTTTGTAGAAAAGCTTAAAATGCCATATATTACATAGAAAATATATTTAATTTTTGGAAATATTTACTACTCCAACAGATGAGCAGAGTTTTCTGTAAACAGGACAAGAAAGCAAATGTTGCTTTGGCAAGATTTAAGAGAAAAATAGTCCAGAAGCATCTTTTTGTTATATGTAAAGATTAAAGCTAGATGTCTCATACAACATTCATGGTTTGCTGTTTATTCAGCCATTTTGCACCCTAAGAGAACTGATGAGATAGTTGTTTGGCCTCACTTTTTGACTCTTACTCTATAGTGTTACTACCCTCTCTCTGGATGGTCACTGAGACAGCACTCCTTTACTAGTTTTGTTGTCATGCCTCTTCTTGTGATAATAAAAAAAAATAATATTCAGAAAGTACGATACAAATGCATATTATTTTGGGATTTTTCTTGGAAGTTTGTCATGCTATTCATTAGCTGTTAGAGAACCTCATAAAAAGATGCATTCCAGAAGAGTTCACTTGAAGCAACATTCAGCCTGCAAACCTGTCAGGAAGAACTTCTTTAGGGACTGAGGCAGGTAAGAAACTACAAAGTTTTCTTTCAAAGTTTGTTTCTCCAAGTAGATTAAATGTGAGGTTAATTGCATCCATTACCTCCTCTGAGGGTAACACCTCTTAGATACAGATTCTTTGCCTCTTTTTGGCTAGCACACAACATCTGTGTTCTCAAGCAAGCGAGTCTTTTTAACATGCAATGCAGGTGATGTTGTAACCATTATTCTTGCAGCTTCCACAGCAAACGTACTCTTTAGTACCACAGTAATTGAATTTAGAAGGAGTGGCTGTCTAGCTTCAGAAATCTACGCCATTTCTAAATGAAGCATACGGTAGGACATTTCAGGAGCAAACTTGTGGACATACACATAATAATTAACATCAGAATTCTCAAAAGTCTGTGTCAGAAGTTCAGAAATAATGTGCATGCTATAGAAAAAACAGATTTTTTGAACCTAGCAGAAAATTAATGCAGGTATTTGCATACACTGAATGATAAAAAAAATACTTATGGTTTCTTTTTCTGACAATAATTTTTTCTTCTTGCATTAGTTCCCAAATCAGATTTTGAAATATATACTTTATAGAATGTTACTATCATAGAAGTCTGAATTTTCTTTTTGAAAATGGGATTTATGTTTGATAACACAACTTATCAAATAGGAAGGGCAATTAAAAAAAACAGAACACAATCAACTCAATGGAACAACTTTGGTGTTTTAATTCCAGCATTTTACTTTTTCATTTGAACAGTCAAAAACGCTGGTGTGGAAAATCTACTGCAACCATTAAACAACAGAGATGCCAGGGATGGTGAGGATGTAAAATCACGTCTGCCCAACAATATTTTCAGAGGTTTAGCTGTATATGAATGTGAAAAATAAGCCTCAGCTTCCCTTTCACCGTCATCCATGGCTGCTTTTTGAAACACTCGGAAGGATTTGCTGTGAAAATGGCAGGTCTGTTCTTACTGATTGAATACACCTGGGGAATGCAAAGGGCTCACAAAGACTAAGGGGTCTGGGAAGCCTCACTCAGATGAAACTTCAAACACTTTCATCAGACTTCCAATCTAGAAGAAAAGAAATCAGATGAGCTTTTTTTTTTTTTTTTCTTTTTTTCAGACATCTTACTTCTCTGTAAATGTCTAAGGGTGAAGTCACATCTCCTATAATCTTTAACTGAACTTCCATGATATATCCTACAATGAAGGGGATGGTGCATCTGTCCTAGAGATGGCACTGTTGCATTTCTCTGATTACTATTCGTTTGGTAATGGAGAAGTTCTAATTGGAGGAAAAAAAAATTAAACTATGCATCAACTGCCATTTTATGGTATTTGTAATGTTGAAGTTGCTCCTGAAGATCAAAATCTCCTCACCTTCCTTCCTGTCAAGCACAGATATCTTTGTTGGTCTACCTCAACTAAGAAGAATGGAAACAGTTATATTTGACTCCATTGTAAATTAAGGCATTTTTCTTCAAAAAACGAATTTCTTCAAACACCTTAATTTTAATACAAAAAAACTAACTTAAAAAGATGAATTAAAATACTAAGGCTCTAGTTACATTTATTCTATTGCTTCAGACATAACATTTCATTCTTATGCATGTGTGGGAGTGGGCTTGAAAGTGTTACGTTCTGGGTGCAATACTGACGAGGCACACTAAACCCGAGACACCGGAGAACACCAGGAGCTTCAGCTTCACACCTTGGTGTCATTTATTAGCTGACAAAACAGAACACAAAGCACTAGAGAATCAAAGCTTCTAACTTCAGCCTTTAAAACACACAAATCCCAGATTTAGCTGTTTAGATTCTTGTTTCCCACTTTGGAACACTCCAAAAACTTCTCATGGAAGTAAACATCTGCTTAGCTGATTACAAAGTAAAGAGTTGGGTCTCACTGCTCATGTGACATCCAGGTGTTCCTATGGCATGCATTGCTCTTCCACCCAAGTCATACTCATGAGTATGGAACAGCCTTATTGATATTCAAGGCTAAGGAGAAGGCCAGAGTTAGAAACAAGGAAACAGAATTAGGGAGGAAAAGAGACAATTTCTCAGAAAGAGGAAGGATCAAAACTAGTCCTCTGCCTTTGGAAAAGGCAAAGAACACAGAAAGAACACATGAAAACTTGCTTTTGCTTGCTTGTCTGTGGTCAGAATCGTATAATTATAGAATTACCAAGGTTGGAAAAGACCTCTGAAGCCAAGTCTTGTGAGCTGACTGTTAGTTGCCATGATAAAACTGCATTCAGTTGCCAAATAGAAGCGATGTATTGTGAGCATGAAGTGATCAGCTCTATTCTCTCAACTGAGCCAAGCTGTCTGATCAGGTACAGGTTTTTTCAAACAATTTTCTTCAGATAAAATCTACATACTACTGTAGGCTTGTGTTTAAAAGCCAAGCCAAGCATATAAATCAGTTAAGAGTATTGAAATCATTAGAGGACACAATCTTTCTTACTCAACATATGCTTACTTTTTCTCCTAAATATGCCTTAATGGGGCATTTACAGATTGTTAGCAGTACTTTGCTAGAACTCAGTGTACAGAAATTAAATACCCAACTAAGTGCTCTGCACGATTGGATCCTCAGTTTCATTCTGTTTAAAAGAAATAGCTCTTATGGAGTAGAGAGAGTAATGCATGCTTTTCTCAAATTAGAGTAACTAAAACGTCACTCAAAACATCATCGTTCTAGAATTGTAGGTGGTTGGTCTATATAATTTTTAACATATCTTGCTGATGTAGTAAACATATATAGTGTTTTAAAAGTAACACTTTTTTTGCCTGAAGAATTTCAGAATAAGATAAAAATGATTGTGTAAGGAAATACAAATACAGGACACAGTAGGCTACTGTCATTATGTTGAAATGCATTGAAATTGCATCTTTTTTTTCTTTGGCTGCCAGAAGTAACAGCTGATTACTTTGTGCCCCTTATCTTGTGCTCACGTTGGAAAGCAGCTGCATTGCAGCATCAGATGTAGGCTCCTGAAGCATCTGAAACAGACTGCTGTCTAAAATGTAACTCTAAAATGTAACTCTAGCATGATATTAAATGCATTTTGAACAGCAATGAGAATATGCTTCCATTATAATAAAACCTGGATTAAGGTATTTGCAAGACCTTTCCAAACGAGTGTCCTCTTAGACAAACATGGTCCTGTATAAACGGTGATTCTATTTCATGAAAAATGGTGCTTTCACACTGTCGTTACGAGTTGAAGAGGGAAAACATAGAAGCATCTATATTAGGAAGCTTTGTGCTCTTTATCAAAGAGTACAATGCTTGTGTTTTGGGAGAGTTTGTAGCTGAAGTCTCATAATTAATAGTGTAAGACACTGCAGAGGAAAAGACGTTATCTGAAAAGACTAAGACAGATGGATCACTTCGAGGCATTCTGTCCCCTATTTCCCTTAATGCTGGAGGGTATATTGTCCACAAGTTAAAATACAAATAACTTGTTAGTTCCAGGAAGCAAAATTCAGTATTGTACCTTTAAACAGTTATTCATTTCTATAGCAACTAATGCTTGCTAGTGCAGTCAAAGAATTCCCTTTATTATATATATACACACACATATACATACACACATATATAAACAAACAGAACAGTCCATTACTGTAAAAAATACCCAACTCCAGATAGAAAGGTCAAAATTGCTCCTGGGTTCTCAGCACTGGATACACATACCTTGGGGCATTCCAGCAATCCACTGAAGTGCTCATAATGCATTTTTGTTCATACTACCCACGGTCTGTTACTTGGAGAACAATGCCTTTTCAGTCTTATAAAGAAGGATATTTGAATTAAATCCTATGAACTATAATGACTATGTCATTTTTTCCCCTCTCTTTAATGTTTCAGAGATTTTCAACTATGTTAAAAACAGAACATTCATTAAAATGTGATAAGGTAGCCTGTGAATATACAGGTTTGGGAAATAACTCTTTGAGAACTTCTCATGGCCAAAACCTTGATTGTGTGGACACAGTATAAACCATTCTAGCTTGGTGGCATGCAATATTAACTGTGAGTCCCAGCACTTCATTTGTTATCATTACTGTTTCCATGGAATTTAATATGATGCATACTCAAGTCATTGGAGAATACCAGGGGTGCTTTGTAGAAGCAGTGCAAATGAAAAATAACAGGGAAAATTCTCAGAAGGTCTTCAAATTGAGCTCAGAATCAGGGCAAATCTAGTCAGAAAATCATGATGCAACAACAGGTAACTCAATATCTTTGGTCTCATCTGCATTCAGGAAGAAACTGCTGAGCACACAGAACACAAAGTGCAAGTCCTGCCAGTTCATGCTAATGAATTACCTTGCTACTCCTCCTAGCGATCTTGGAATAAGAAGGCGGAGGCCACTGGTGCTCTGTATTTGTACTGTTAGTAGATTCTTAACTGAACTGATTTGTTATCACACGCAGTATGCAGTTAAAAAGACTGCCTTGTGCAAGGCAACATGATGTCCTACCTGATTTCAGTAGGACTATGAACATAAACATAACTGTGAGATTAATCTTTGGGCAGCTTAAACAAATGCTACATTTCATGATTCCACATCATTTTGAAACTAGGAATGCAGAGAAACATGAGCATTAGCTTCAGTTTTCATGTTAAGCACTACCATGAATTTGTTCACCAACCTGAATAGTGTTCAGACAACAGTGCAATGACATAATGTCTTTGCAATCGTGCCAGACTCTCAGATGAGTGCAGGTGTGGTGTTGAAAGGGAAAAGCAAAGCCTCTCGTTTCTAGGACAAGTAACTGTAAAACGGGAATCAAAATCCCAGGTACTTCATGTACTCAGCCCACCTGGCAGCTCTGTTCATATCTAAAAACTGATGACAAAGACAGAATTCTCAGCCAGCTAAGGCCAAGGATGAAATGTTGGACATTACAGTGAAAATAGTTTATAAGCTGCTATTTTTCAAATGCAGTCTGACAGTGTTTCAGAAGCAAATACTTCGGCCTAGATTTTCAGCTGTGTGCAACGCTGTACAAACCCAATGACACTGAGTATGACACGCTAAAATTCCTTTTTGTACTGATCTTAGCATGTGATATCCCCATCTCTGATCAATTATTTTAGATCTAGAAACAACAAAATCAAATTTAAGTAAAAACAAGTTCAGAACTCCCTAACTTCATGATAAGAAATTGTATTACAAATAAACAGAAAAACACAACCATAAACAAGTGAAGCAGCTCATAAGTTGCACTCTTAAAAGGTGTTTCCTTGAAGAACTACTTTGTCTACAGCACTGTGCAAATGCCCAACATCTGGTCCATATAAATTCCCACAAAGATTCATCATGCTCTCCTGAAATGTCGTTGTAAGGAACTGCAGTTGTACGAGTTGTCTGGGATGAGATACTGCTACAAATAAATCTGACAACCAAACAGCTACAGCAGAATGGATTGCATTTGATAGAGTGTCGGCTTGCTCAGTAAGCTGTGGTCTTTTATGGTGGAAATGAATGAACAATTTCTGAGAAACAGTGAGAGTTGATACATTCAGTACCAAGGTACAACTACTTTAAACACCCCATGTATTTAGTACACTTTTAACTTCCTAGTCAAACAGTACGATCACTGAATCCTAATAATACTGAGGTGTAAAGTCTGAGAGCAAAGTATGACAGATCTTGTTGTTAGTTTGTGTATCCTGAACTCAGTTTTAGAGAATGCTTTATAGATACAAATAACTGCCCCTACTTCAGTATGCAAAGTGATACAGAATATTTCCTTTGCAATAACTCTATACAAGTGATGGTTTGAAAATGCGCTTTAAAGTATTTATTAAAATGATAATGATCTCTGAGTGGGAGAAATTAAAAACCATTACATTGACGTACATAGAATTGTTTTCTCTCCCCTTTTCCATTAAAAAAAAAAAAAAATAAGACTATTGGTTGACTATTAGTTTCTTCAACAAAATACAGGAAACTGAAGATGATATTCCTATACTGGATTGATCATATCTACCCTGAATTGTTCTATCAGTTTAACATAAATACTGTAAAAATCACATCTTGCCTTCTCCTGAAATAACCTTCCTGTATACTTCAGGAATCTTCAGATATATTTTGATTATTAGTACTGAACACCCATCAAAATTAAGGATAGCATATCAGCTTTAAAGTGTAGTATTAGGTATGCCTTTTAAACTCAGTGTTATAATTGCTGTCTTGCTATCATTCCTTATGTTGCAGGCACAGGAGGCTTTGAAGTGAGTGCCTTGTTCACCACTAACAACATTTCTGAACTGGCTGCAGTTCAGAAATCCTCACTGCTGTCTGAGCTACTCTTGTTCACAAACCCAGGCAGGCAATGCTCTGTGAAACTGTGCTTCCCTGTGACACTTCCAGTACTTTTGATTACAGCTAGCCAGGAAGGATAGAAATGTTGCTACTTCTATGCTGTCCCTTTCAGTTAAGAGTGATGATGCTGATACATGTGAATTTAAAACAAATCATTTATGTAGAGGTGGTGTGAAATACGAAAGAATGCTTTATCTTGAGATTCAAGAGAGCTTAAATTTGCTTTGGGCTCAGCTATTACTGACCTCTACCCAACAGCAAGGGCAGTTTTCCTCTATTTCTTCTGACTTGTATAATGCTGGAAGCCTAATGAGTTTCTCATTGTACCTTGATCTTAGCACAGCAATGAAATAATACTTAAATACTCACTGCAATTAATTAATACAAATTACGTGGCTTATTAAGTCCAAAAATTCTATTTCAGAATTAGTGACATAAGAAAATACTCAGCTTAATGATTCTTAAAGCTGCTTGATTTTTAGTGTTAGTCTGAGGTGCAACATCAAGGAAAGAGTACATTAAAATGTCTTAAAATATGCTATAGAATCATTCATGATGCTTTGACTCAAAAATGCACTGCACATGTTCATCTACGTGAAGAAAAAGTTCCTCCCATAGTAAAGATATGAAACAGTCAGGTTATTGGAATGTATTGTGTGTTATACAACACTTCTTACATCGTACAGTCCAATTTTAAACTATCACACATCTTTTTACATTAAAATATGTAAATAAAAATGGACTGTAGTGACTAAAATTTGCACCTCTATGGAAAAAGGCATAGTCACTTGCCTCCCATTCACCCTTCTGGAATCATTGGAGTGCACTGCATACAATGCAGGATCGCATTTCTTCATTTTCTAAACTATGAAGTCCGAATCCTTTATCTGAGTTTCATGCACTAATTCCCCATTCTTTCCCCTCTACTACCACTAGAAAATATTTACTTACAAGACCTTTGCCTATGCAGCAAGTAATTGGATGCAAAAGGAAAGCACCAGCAGAATGAAGCTGTCAGTGCTGAGGTTCATTTGCTGAAGCTGTCTGTAGTTTGGAGTTTTACTCTAGACTGGATTTAGTTTGATCCCTTGAACTGAAACCTATCATGCACGTAGACTGAAGCTGTCTGAAGGAGCAAGTGCTGGTTTGGAGTTAGCGTCCCCGTTAATGGTTGAGTGACATGCAGTATGCTTCAGTAGCAGAGCTTACAATTTATTTTTCTCAGTAAAGAAGCTAGTTTGGACTTATCAAAACCATTCTGAACTGAGCCAACATGTGGAAAGTGGGGACAATGGAGGAATTCATTTAAAAACTAAACCACTCTTCTGAAAAGAGAGGCTAATGGAGATGTGGCCCATTACTGAGAAATAGATCATTTCTTAGGAGGCTGGGAAGCAGCAGCATATATCTGAAATTACGTGTCAACAGTGGCCAGTTCAATGAAGTAACATATATATTGGAAGATTTGAAACCACTGGGCTATATTCCAATTTTGGAAAGTGACAAGAAAGAATATCAGAGATGAAAGTAATGTCTTTATGTTGAAATGTTCACTCTTCTGGCAGTGAATAGGAAATATTTGGTGATTGAACAGTGTTATGCTGTGAGTTTGAGACTTAACATTTGGAAGTAGGTGAGAAGGAACTCTAAATGAAATAAAAAAAAAACAACAACACTGGAGAAACATTTCTGAAAGACAACCTCGTGTAAGTATTGCAGTACAACAATCAACTGAAGCACGTCCTGATTTTATCTAATGAATGAGATCTGTGAATGACTTTATATATACATATGTATCTACATACATACGGAGATTTATTTCTGTTCGTTGGGTTCCTTACACATTCCACTTAGCTGCCAGCGTCAGAGATAGCTTTGTGTCTTTTGTGCTGATTCAGTATGTTTTCAATTTACAAGACCAAATTTCCCACCACATAATAGAGCAGGAAGACAAAGGTCTCTGGGAATGTTGAGATTGCACTGAACTATGACAACTGTTGCTAACTTTGCTGTTTAATAGTGCTGAGGCTTTCTTCTAAACAAAGAATTAACATCTATTGCCACAAGCTGATTCCAGAAGTGACAGTAAGTTGCAAACAGAAAAATACTTGCATGCTTTCCCTGCATCCTTTACAATGAAGAGAATTTGTGGAATTCAATGGCTATGGGTAGTGCTCAGTAATTAACTGTGTATTTAAAATCTGTGGAACACATCTGCGTTCATCTCTAAAGAAATAATAAAATAACAGCAAGTAAAAGCCAAATTTGGATTGATATTTTTCTTATTATGTTCATCTCATGGCTGCAATACAATTAGATCTCTAAACAAGATTAATAATAAAAAGAACAGAGAGCAACCTCTTCAGTTATCTATAGGAAACGAATCTGTTGTCTGGAGCCAAGGTATAACCATTTAGAATACCTACAAAAAAAAAATGCAATTGAACAGCCCTATCTCTGTAATTCAAAACCTTGTGGACTTGTCCTACCCACCCACAGAGATATGAAGGGGCTGGTAGCTGTTTGCATGCTTCCCCAAGTTAAGAGCTCCTCCCCCAGACATTTTCTTTCCCACATTATCTAAAAAGTTGAAGGACATTTTTTGAACATATAAAATACGCAAAGAAGGGCTTGCTGCTGGAAGGAAATAGCTGCAATAATACCTGAAGAACATGTAACTCGTAATCACGTTTGGTATCAACATTTAATGATCCAACTTCAGCCCTGCATCTACAGTTTCCAAGCCAATATTAGCCAGGACACACAAAATTGGTGTCTATACGAGAAAAGATGTACCACAGCTGCAGGTCCTCCATGGTCCCCCATGAAATAGCCAAGATCTGGGGAAGTATCAAAAGCCATTAGCACTAATGAAGAGCCCCTCAAGTCCGTGTTGAAGTATTACTGGCAAAGGGTATTAGACTTCAGTTGCAAATGCTCTCAGCTCAACACCTCTCACAGGCTACAAATTATGAAGCGATTTGTTTTTCTGCCCAAGGTGTTAATAAGAGATGTGAAAAGTCTGGGTTCACCAAATGTTGCTCTTATCCTAAGCTTAATGGCCCTCGGAGAAGAAAATTGACTCACTGACTTTAAGAACAAGTTTTTTATTGTGCTTGAGTGATGAAAGAGAAATATTTTACACATAGTTCTTCACAAGAACAAGAAACTACTGAGAAGGGAAGTGATAGTTATTGATAGAAACAGACAAGTCTTTAAACGTACTTTCTTCAGAGGTTTTAAGACAGTATATTCCTCTGCGAAGGGCCAAACTCCTAAGTTATGATGGAAGGGTAAGCTTTGAGCTCTGCACCCCTCTGTTCTATTGTATCAGTGCTTTATATGAAACCAGGGCTTTGTTCACTGTGTCGAGCTTTCAGCTAAACATAGGCAGTAGATAACAAAGATAAAATATTGCTTAGGATATTTATAAATTATGGCCAAGAACATATGGGGCTGCTGTATCCCCAGAGGGCTTCATGGCAGTGTCAAAAATATGCAGGTACCCTGTACTGGTTATTCAGCAGACTTGACCCCACTCCAAGTAAGAGCTGCGAGAAACCTAAGACTAAACCGATTCCTCAGCCAGTATAGTATTTCTCTTTCAGGCTGCTTTAAAAGAACAGCATGCAGATACACCCCAGATACTCATATGGAAGAAAAAAAAAAAAAAGAAGGATGTTCAGCTTCATCTGTTTGCTCCCAGAAGACATGGTTCAGTTGTCACTTCCAATCATATTTTAAATGTGGGTGGGAGGATGTGCGAGATGGAGGAAAGATAACTTAAATAAAACAATGACAAGCTTTTTATGTATAAAACTTACTTCTGTTCTCTTCTTACTGGTTCCACCTCCTTTCATCTAAAGTTTCTACTTCCCTTCACATGTTAATGTTTCCTACAGCCTGAGTTAACTCACTCCGGCAAAATGTTGTGCTAACCAAGATCTAAGCCTTTAAAACACGCAGAACATGTCTGTGGTTTCACACAGGAAAAACATATTCAGCAGGCAGCCTTCAACAGTAAGTAGCATTAAGTAACAGCTTCTGAAACTCTCCTGGAGAATAAAAAAAAATGCTGAGTGACGATTCATTCCACATAATATGGTAAGATTGACTGCCTTAGAAAGCCTATGAAATTATATTCACAATGCTATTATTTGAAGGCTCTGTATAATTCACCGACTACCTTGTCATGCACTGAGCATGTGATATTATATTTTGGGTACACTAGGAAGTATTAGATATAAAATTACTCAGTGTGATGCAGCCCAAATGTAAAAAAAATGCATTGCTTGGGACTGCGTGATTCAGTGAGAAAATATAAATGGGAAATTACTGGAGTTGAAACTTTATTGCAAAGCTATTTGTCTTTGTTATTATTTTCTGACTCCTTTTGTGCTTATTTACTGCAAGAGATAGAACAAGTCTTACTTACGTTTTAAGCTGAGGATTATAAAGGCAGAAGTAGCCAATGCATACCAAAAGAAGAGATTAACATGTGGTCCAAGTTAGTGTTTATTTCCCTAATGTCTAAAAATGTAATTTTGATATATGTATATATATGTGCATGCACACACACTCGTGTCCAGTCAGATGGATGAAAGAGCTCCAGAATTACATTGAATATGAATAACGATATTATTTTACGAAAGATGTGTCTAACTGATTTTAAAGAAAAGGAAAGGTCTTTGGATTGTGAGGAGTTACACACATATATACATGCCCTGCCTGTCCATAGATATCATGTTTAGAAACACAAACGTTTATTAAAAAAACATACTGATTCACAAAGGCAATTAAATATATGTATATATGTATATGAGTACATATATGTATTTATGTATAATATCTTCAAATGCTGTGAAGCAGAAAGCATATATTCAGTTTCTATCATTCCAGTGGAAGTCCATCTTAGGATGTCAGTTGAGGTGCATTCTTGTGCACAATTTAGTTTGTCAAATTCATTTCATGTTCCTGCATGTAATTAGAACACTGATGTTTCAAAATTTTCATAAATGGGCTTTCATGTGCTTCCTGAATGTAACTAATGATGGTCACAACTCTACCAGTAAATCTGTTGTGCCTTGGCAAAATATGAGTAAGTGTGCAACTGGATGCATGTTGTTTTTAACTTTGGCTTGTGTCAGCTTTGGTTTCTGACTATTTAAATTTCTGAACTGTCTTTGTGTAAGACTCAGACAAACGACTTGCAACAAGCTTAAAGAAGGTGTCATGAGAGGAAAATGTACACTGTTTTCAGTGAGGAAAGAATGAGGCACCAACTGACAGCTACCATGAAACATCCTTGCACCACTTATTTTTCTTTGTAGAGGCTCCCAGTATGTGATCCATCCCTCTGGAAGAAGATGGAAAGGAAAAGGACATTCATATTTAAATATTATAATCTGCAACTTGATTTCACTACTGCATAGGACTAAAGGGAATTAGGGATCTACAAAGGAGGCTTCAGCATGATATAAATCTCCAAAGGCTTGCCCTTTGCTCCAGCTACTTTCCCAGTAGAAGCTGAGCTGAGCATAACTCATGCTAGTTTAAAAGCATCTTCAACAAATACGAGAAAATGAATTAAAAACACGACAGAGAGAATCCCATATGATGCAGACAGCTGAGTTGTTTGCATTATTTCTTATTCTCAGCAGTCTGAAAGGATTACAATAATGCTAATTTCTGTGAAGCCTCATCATGGCAACCCATAGGTTTATATGGCTTTAACAGAACTTCCTATAGCTCTTAAGAGGAAAGAAACTGAAGATTCCAAGAAGCACATAGCTGCTCATATACAGAATAGCAACAGAAATGCTGAGATACATAACGAAATAGATTGAAATTTGTCCCACACTTGAATGTGAAAATATGTGAAAATATCATGGGCAATCTGGGATCTGGTAAGTGTGTGAAAAGTGAATGCAAGTCAAAAAGAGCTCATAGCCCTACATGTAAAAAAAAGATCTTTGCAAAGCTGTGTGTGCTTGTAGTTCCATAAATCATTTTTCCAGCTGGCAACTTTATTGGGTATTAACCTTTGCTCAATGTCTTGCTCTTAACTGCAGCAGTGTGACAATGATTTTAATTAAGCGATTTTGTAATTTATGTCCCATAGCTGTTTCTAAAGGATCTACATACTAACATGTAAGTGCAATTGCATTCCTGATAGTGAAATCTTGGGTATAAATCTGAAAATTGTATTAAAGATGGATCTCTCAGCTTCAGGGAGACTTCTGATGTATTCAGAAATAGGAGCACTCCTTTTTTTTTCCCAATGAAAATGTTCAATATGCTGATTCAGTGCTAATACTTAAACAGATTCTGCATGAGATTAGAGGACATATAGTTGGTATGAAACGGTATCTTGAAGCTAAAAGGGTAGTGAAGGAAATAATTTTTGATTTGAGGAAAACAGTACCATTTAGGCCAAAAGAAAATTATTTCTAGCCTTTCCCTTGCCTGTCACTTCGCCTGTCCATGTCAAGTTGTGTGAAAGCCCATAAACCAGTCATAATAAAATCCAACTCAAAGAAATACTGCGACATTATTTAAGCATATCCAAAAAAAGACAAAGGAATGATAAATACTGCTATGAACTAGGCAACACATTCATATTGTCTACTGATTGTAGAATTAATTTATATTTTTATTAAAAAGAGATATTTACAATTATATTTTCATTTTCCTTGGTTCAAATGATATGTAAAAAGACAGGGAAATGCTTATGTTTAGTTAAGATACAGTTTGCTCAAGTCTTTAAACAAACATAAGTATTAAACCAGAATTTCTTACAATTCAGTGGTATGAATTGTGAAAACTTCATGTTAACAGTTTTAGTTCAGCATATGTCTTTAGAAAAGTGCATTAGTACACCGTTTAATAAAACAGAACTATCTTAGCCTTTTGTTAAACCCAATTCCAAAGATTAATATTTAAAATGGAATTATTACTGAACAAACATATGTTTTTTAGCCAAGCCACTGTTAGCTGAGCATTTAAAAAACACCTTTTTTTGCATGAAGGATGATTCCAAGTGGCCAGACCCCAGGTATTCAGGTAGTTTATTTAAGCGAATTCTTCCATCTATCCATAGTGTTTACAGGGCTGGAACGTGAAGTCATTTTGATAGCAGCTTGTTCACAGTGCTGGATCGCTGAACTGGGGCTTTCCATACTCACTCCAAATTACACCTTTATGCCATTACTGATACAGTTTTTATTTGAATGGAAACAAACTGCATCCACAGCGCAACTTCAGTGTTTATTTTGTTGTAGTTACCTATGTTTCTGTCTCAACAGGAAATAAAACCTGGACTCTACGTGGAATTTCCAATATTCTAAATCTTCATTGCTACGTAAGATTAATTTCTTTTCTTTACCCGTGTTCACAGAGCCCTAAAAAGCTCTTTCAAGCTCCATGCAACTAAAAATAAATAAATTCTTTCTTCATCCTATCTCTTTTGACTTGGATTTACACTTAAAACAAATGAACAACTACAACCTCAGTTTTAAATTGGACAATATCAGTGTACGGGAAACTGTTAATCACAGCCTGAACCTCTGATTAACCATCTGAGGCAAGCGATGGGTCAGCTGTGGGAGCACAGGTGAAGGTAATTCAGCTGTGCTCCTGGAAGGGGTGGAGCTTGATTCCACCTCTCCTAGATCCCATTTAAGGACTGACCACTAAGGTAGCATCTCTTTTGGAGATCACTCCTGTATGGAGTTCCTTTTGGTGAGCCTCCATCTTAACTGTGAGCCTCAGTGTTGGTGAGTTATTCCTCTATAACCTCTGGATAACCTCTGGCTATCCATCTATTACAACTTTGTATAATTGCAACTATATAATCAGCATGTTTTTCTTCTGTGTCACTTCTGCCATGAAAACAGTCGCCTTGTGGAAAAAATACCCTGAATTAGTCCACACTTGAGTATAGAATCATAGAGTCACCAATATAACTTATTTGATATCATGAACTATACTGGCACTTTAATTTGAAGAGACATGTCCTCTGAATGTGTTTTTGCTGTTGATTTCATTAAAAATACTTCCCCAAACAGACCTCAGTAATATACTCTTCAGTCCAATCCACTGCACACAGATATCCTCATAAACTTTGACAGCTTTATGAAAAAGACCTTTATTTTCATTATTTACTCTCCCTCATCTGTCTTCATAAAAAGGACTTTTTAATCTACAATTACTCTATTTTACAAAACTATTCTTGGTCCATGCTGACTTGTACCAGTATTTTAAAAGTAAACAGAATTTGGAAAATACAATTAAGATATTAATGATAAAAATTACTCCTTTGCAGCTTTATATTTTCTTAGTATTTGATTAACTGTAACTGAAAAGCCAAGAAATTGGGTGTAGGGTTCAGAGCCCTGTGTATGGCTCTGACATTGATTTAGCAGCTGACCAGGAAAATAATTTCTTTTGTCCACTGCTCAGCTTTCTCATTTCTGAAATTCTGAGCTAGTGAGAATGATCACATCCCAAGACTGGAAGCCCTAATTAAAGCTTAGGGAAAACTACCAGTAAGCACAGGCCAAACTATCTATGCAGCTTTTATGAGAAAGCCTGAGACACGTGTTTGAGATGTTATGATTTTTTTTCAGTGAAAAGCAATAAGTGCTCTAATTATGCTCTAATTAGTTCACTACTGACTACAAAAGAAAGTGCGTATGTCTGTGCATGTGCTCTGCTGATGGGTATATGAAGCACCCAAAGAGAAGAGTAAAAGAACAGTGTTTTCAGATATTCTCAGACATACCAACCAATATATCATTCCAATAAATTTCAGCTTTGAGACGAATATAAAAGCTGAACACATTCTATAGAATCGCTCCAGACTAACTGTCAGAAATAGAAAGATTTTGAATTCACAGTGTTTAATATATGATCACATCTCCAAGCACAGTAGCTGGGAAGTGGGAGGGTACTGAGGGAATGTTAAATGTAGGGCATTATATATTAATATAATTTCTTCCTTTCCCCAAGATAAAGAATATTTTTGCTCACGCAGCCTTAATTTAGATGGCCTGTCAAAAACTCCTTTCTGCAGTGTCACGATGAAAGACACTGATGTGGGCCAACAGAGGCAGTATCAGGACTTTTCAATTCTTACTGTATAAATGCTAATGAATCTCCTCCGCTGAAAGGGCTCAGCAAGTTCTCTAATCTAGACCATCCGTAAATTATCTGTTTGTTTGCTTGTGCTGAATCTCAGAACATTTTGAGATGTGCTGAAATCAACAGAATGATTCACACTGATTTCAGAGGGTGCTGTGGAAGCATTTAATGCCTGGATTCTGACATGGGTCCATGTTTGTTAACTCTGGTTCTGCATTAGTGTCCACGGCCTGCCCATGAGTTCAGGATTTGTGCAGATCTCAAGCAATGACAGCACATCCATGGCAAAAAAAGAGTTAGAAATTCAGCTTAGACTGTGCACGCTCTATTCCTAGCCCTAGGTCAAGAGTCAGATACTAAGAAGCAGCACAACTCCCCTGACCCTGCTACCTGCTTGATCTGCTTTATATTTCCAGTAAGTAATGCAAACTAAAATGTCTTTTGAGAAGGGGACTAAGCTACTGGGGAAACAGCTGTCACCAGGAAGGGGCTGAGCATCTTCAGTGAACAGTCAAGCAAACTTCCCATTTCCATACAGCCAACCAGCACAGCCTTCCATGGGTCCTTACTTTGCCACGTCACTCCCATCAGGTGAAAGCCCATGTCTCAATTTGCCATGTTGGGGCCAAGCCAGGGACGTAGCTCCCATGGGTAGTCATAATCCAATTCTGCCTGCATTATTGAGACAACCAGAGGCCATTCTGCACAGTTAGCAGTGGTGTTGATGCAATGAAACCTCTACCTGCAGTCACAGTTGTCATTACATAAGTGTATTTTAGAATATGCTATAATTACACCTTTGTCATTCAGAGAAGACCTGTGTCTTGATGTTTCTCCCTTCATATTGCAGCAGGTATTTGCTGGTTCGACCACTTTAAGTAAGGATCTCTTTTACGGCCCAGCATTGTGCCACTACAAAGCAGTTTTAAGCTCTTTTACGAATATAACCGTTTATCATAATTAACTGCACAATGGAATAGAGCTCCCTAAAGACAGCTATAAATATTGCTTCACAGCTACTGACAGGCTGGCAGTAAGGATTCACCACTAATGGAAAGAAACATCTATTTTTTACTGCCTCAAGTAGTGGTGTGGGCTAACCAGAGCAGTAACTGCAATGATTGTACTATTTACCTATTGATTTGATTGTGCAGAGAAATATTCGGTGACATCACTCAAGAGTGGTCTCTGCTGAGCAGGATCGGTGGTGATGTAGCAAGGACTGGAATGCTAATAACTTGCAGAAAAATCAGTCTATTTGTGTCCTCATCAATCTCTATCTCCACAGATACCAGAAATGCACTAAAAGAATTTCCACTGAAAGACCAGCTTTAATTAACTCTTGCCCTCGCTCAACGCTCAGAAATAAAACCATGCCCAATTCAAACTGCTCCAAATGTGCCTTCTTCCGCCTGCAAAGTGGTTTGATTTAGCAGTGTGCATGTCTCAGGTGGCTCATGCAGACCAGTGCTTCCCAGCTGGGAGAGCCACAGGAAGAAATCAGAAGGGTCAGGAAGCTTTGAAAATTTTAATGTAATCTAAATCAAAGGCAACAACGTTCATCCACTCCCTCTACATTTCTATACTTCAAGGTCAAGCATTTTCTGTAAACTTTTCAACACACATGCAGAGAAAAAGATGCAGGCTTATCCTTGCCACAGAGTCATTTTAGCTCTCTCATGGCACATGTAAAGAATGTAATGAGAAATGCAAGGAGGGAAATGGAAAGATTATGGGATCTGGGATGCTCAGTCAATATGTAGCATAATAGCCATTTTCAGGGTGAGCTCTTTAAGTCTAATCTCTGACTGTAGGCCCCTCTCTTTTCAGGTGAAACTCTGAAGATCACCTCCTGCAAGATCTGGGGGCAGTGAGCACCTCTGAAAATTAGGTCCTGTGTGCTCTGACTTAAAGTACATCGTTACCTACAGGGTAAAGAAGAAATCTTGCAAGTCTGCTGTCATGGAGAATAGTGAGCTCACACCCAGAGCAGACGAGGAAATAGACTGACATACAGCCAAAGAGACTGTAGTCCAAGCCTGGTCAATAACCACAGCAGTATTTTACCTCCAAGAAAGAAAGCACTATAAAACAAATAAAATCTGAAGAATGAGAAAGCCATCAGCTCAAGAGACATTATATATTCACTCATTCACATCCTTTTCTTATTTTCCTGCCACAACCCTTAATCCCCTGTGTCGAGAATCTCATCTAATTCTTTCATCTGTATCTTGATGCTTCTTGAATATATTCTCATATTGTTACGCAAGGGTGCATGCTCATTACTCGCTACATGAACCTGCTCTGTATGGTTTGTATTTGACTCTTCATTTCATAAGCCTTCAGATTAAGTCCTCTTATTGTCAAGCTCTTTTGGATCAACTTTATCAAGATTTTTATTTCTTCCTTGAGTTATTACTTTATTAAATTTAAATCTTTAATAAAATCTCCTTTCCCCCAGGACAATAAACTTAACGTGAATAAACTTTTCTCACAACTTTTGCAATTTTCCAAGCCTGTTATTTTCTCACCTTAATCTGAAAGATTTCTACATAAGATACATTGTTTCTTTAGTATACAAAGAAATAAAAAACTACACCAGAAGCAAGAATCATGAGTTTCTGTTTTCAGTGTGTTCTAGGATTTACACATGATGTCTGGTCTGTTACTGGAATGTCTGAACTAAATTAGAGGAAACTACATCAGTGACAATGTCATTCCAGCTCTCGCTGATTATATACACCCACATAAGCAAAAGTCAGCTCCTTAGTTATGCCTTGATATGTATGCTTATTGCAGAACCCTTGTCATAAAGTCTAATATTTATGATAATGGCTTTGTTAAGATTCCGATAGAATAAAACAAAATAACATCCTGAGATCTTCTTTACCTCTCCTACTAATAAACAAATCAGAGCTTTGTTTTGACTTATTCCTATTCTTGAACAGCATCTCGTTGCAGCTCCTGATCAATGCAGGAGAGCAGGCACACGTATTCTCCTTTCATCAGACTGCACTTCTTCAGGAACATAACATCCAGATAAGGTCATACAAGCAGCACTTGCAGTGTTGGGAACTCCATTATTCTTTGGCTAGTTTCCCATCAGACCTGTGAGTTAACCTCTCAAATATAAGCTAATTAGAAATCATCCACGAAATTATCCAACTAGTGCCTCACATCTCTGCGTTACTTCTTCAAGCACCCTTGAGAGTGTGTTGTGTAGATCTAGTGCTTTGTCAATTGGAACTCAAGTCACAGTGTCTTTAATTAGGGATGTGTCAAAGTACCTGAGTTTAATGGACATGACTAGCAGACGGTTCTCTCTCTATTCCATTTCTATTTTAACAGTCTTCATTGCAGGTGGACATCCACAGTGATAGCCTGTATGCACTTTGCAATACATCTGATCTATCTGAAGTGCTGCTGGTTCTGATTTGTGTCCCTGCTGCGCTGTGTCACATTACAACACTTAAAAATCCCTATTATGCCAGGCCACACAGAGCGCTGATGTGAAATAATGTGGCATGACATTGCATAAGCAAATTAAGAGCTTAATGACATGACACCTGGTGTCCACAATTACAGTGGCCACTGCTCATAAGTTTAGCTCCTGGTAAAGGCAGGGATAATGAATTATTCATTGAATGCTCTGATCATCATATAATTCAGAACTCACACCTCTTTCCACCTTCAATAATCCTTTTCACAATTATTTATAATCATTCCTTTGCTTCGTAAACATAAATGCTAAGTGATTGTTAAATATCTCTGTTGTTTCCCGAATAAACTGAAGTTATTGAAAAATAGTACTTACTAATATATTTGCAATATATTCTTTTTCTAATGTTTGAATTAAAATACAAACAAGACAGAGAAAGGAGAAAATACTATTAAACAGGAAGCCAGGATGCCTCGATCACTGTAAAAGTATCTCTTTGAGAGAGAGAATTTCTCCTATGTTGACACCAATATTTCTTCTCAGGCAGTATTGATATTATTGTATTCCAAATATAAATACAAAATGTTGTGGCTGTTGGTCACAAATTAGATGAAAGTTTGATGCCTTCTGCTTTAGACTTCTGGTACAGTTATTTTGTTATTTAAACCGATGACTGAGATAGTATCAGCAACTGCTACATTTAATGTTCCTTCTGTGAATATTCAGGGCCAGTTTTGCTATGCATATTGAACCAAAATATATTCATATATATATATATCTGTGTAAAGGAGTATTGCACAGTATTTCTTAACCTGGATCACCACAGCTGTTTCTGTACAAAGCTTTGATGTTATTGTGCCCCTTACTGCATACTGCAAGCACAAGCATATCACAATGGAGATCTTGGGTAACAGGGACAGAAACACTACCTGCTGTGCTGAAAACACATCTTTGCCTTCTGAAAACCATATTCCTTCTGCCCTCAGCCTACAAAGACATCCTAGCAGGTCACAGTGCATTCAAAAATTCACTTTTTCAGGTTTCTTCTGCCTTCTTTAAACTCCACATGTAAGCAGTTACTTAAGTATTACTGTTTTCAAAGTCACTGACTATCCATAGCCTGCCCTGTCTTGCTGCGAATGTTTCATTCTTTAATATTGTGTTTGACTTGAGAGCCTCAATTTTAGTGTCCGAGATTCTAAATATTTGTTCAGTTTGTCCAAACAGGTAATGGCTTGTTCTGAGTTTAGTTTACAACAGCAATCATAATTCAAAGTCCATGGCAGCATGTGATAATATTTTCACTGAGTTCTGTAAGCCTTGGATTAATGTTTCTGTGTAAAAAAAAAATAATAAGTCATGTTACAATTTATAAGTTTTAACTCACAAGAACTTCGATCAATTCAGGCCTGACTGCAAGAAGTTCTGAGCAATTCCTGCAATTCTTGCTTCCTTCCAAATCAATAGATGGCACAGCAGCACTCAATCTCTTTTAATTTGATCCATGAGTAAGAGTTTAAGAATTTGACACCGCAAGGTAAAACTTTTTCTACATAATCAATATGCAAGACAGCAGCCATTTCCGAGATAGCTCTGCTTCCCCAAACCCTGTTTAAAAATTGTATCAGTGTCTGTGCTGCTGATAACCTCGGGCTCCATGGAATTTCAGAAAAGCAGGGAGAATTATTGAGTGTATAGAAGTGTTTTTCAGAAACCATACAATGGAGCTTTTCATAAATAGGAACTTTCTGCAATACTGAACTATGAATTACTGCATAATGATATCTTCCCAAAGACAATCTCTCTCATTTCCGTGTGTTGGTGGCTGATCTGTTCTGGTACCAGAATCAATAACGTCCCATGAAGCCTGGGACAAAAAGAATAGAACTTCCAGGACCCATAGCTGAACTCTTCTCAGGATGACAGCACATATGCTTTGATACGACAAAGTAATATGGTTCTCTACATCAATGCAAATGCATTCCTAAAGGTCACCTTAAGTTTAAAGAAAGTGTTGTGAGGAAAATCTGATTTCTCAGTGCTGATTCAATAGCACGATGTGTTAGCACTTTCACAATGTGCTAGCACTTTTCGGAAGACTTTGCCACTGGCACTTGCTATTTTTATCTACCCACCAGGCAGCTCAGCAAAACCCAAGAAACAATTTAACTTTGTTCATTCTTCCCCCTTGTGTATATAATAACACAGGAAGAAGAAATAAGGGAAAAACATAAAATGATCATTAAAAATAAATGAGAAGAGCGTGAACAGAAGAATTATGGGTAAATGGACTGTATCCTCACTGGCACATTATTTTTACTTTGCAGTACATTAAATAGATTATTAACTATTTGCACTGATTAAGGTGCCTTATGTTGTTGCACTGGAATTAAAAGAGGCATAAATTCTGAATAACATATCAATATTGTGGCTGCTGCTTCTCGTTTGCTTCAGGGAGTAAGGAATTATGTACCTTTTGTTCTGCAGCCTACTTCCATTCTGTGCTCAATTGTTACCTGGCACATCAGGTGGAGCTGTGACTCTCTACTGTTGAACTGCTCACTGCTCTTGCCTGCTCATCCATGAAAAAAGCACATGGGAGTCCAGCATGGTATCTGTAATGTTTTTTTCCCTTAAGCAAGTGGTTGGTAGGTTATGGGTCTGATCTTAAAGCCACTGTTTGGAAAGACTGCTGTGTTTAGCCACAGATTTCTACATTGCTTTTTTGAAGATTATTATTACAGTACCTAACATTATTATCACTGGAACTTCTAGCTAGCAGAGTATGTAGGTACACAAAGCATAGTTTCTATTACAGAATAGTTCTGCTGCCATCTTTTGCAGTACCAGTATCTTTTAAGCACTTCGTTGCATTTCATACTGAGGCCATAAAAATAGGAACATATTTGGGACCGCATTCCACACAATGCTGATGGATCCAAAGAGATCTCCTCCTATGAGAAGGAATAAGAACATGCATATGCAAGCTTAATATGAAGGATTTCATTCAAGTTCGCACCCGAGCTCATTTTACAGCTACTTTCTCATACATGGAAGTAGAATTCATGAAGGAATAGAGGCAAGCCTGTAATGTAGTTAAGATACATGTACAGAAATGAACAGTATTTACACATCTTTATGGTAAAGGGGAAATTAAGGATGCCTTTAACATGATACCACTTAAAATTTAAGTAGCTACATACGTCTTAGGCTAAGAGACAAAACGTGAGAAAAAGCAATTTGCACTCCAAGTACTCAGAAAGTGGTAGTCACCAGCTAGTAATTATTTTGTTTTATTTATTTGTTGTTTGCTATGGGAGTCTTACAAACAACTACTACAGCTTTCCTAAATTCAAGAAACGATTTTAAATGTGCAGAAGATTTTATGTCCAAGCAGACATCTCAAGAAACATTTGCAGGAATGCAGTATTAGGCTGCAGGCCATTGCTGCTTTAGTTAGTAACTGGATGGATGGCAGCTGTAGTATGTCTCAGAAATAAGTGACCAGAACTGCTTAGTGCTAAGCCCCTCCATGATTACTCTATCAAAAGGAGAGCACCCTACTCTTTACCAATTTGTTAGACTTAATTTTCACAGAATAGCAAGAAGGCATGTGGGAGAGAAAAATACATTGTTGCTTAGCAATGAGATGCCTATAGCATAGCTGATTTTTAAAAGTTTTTGCTAAATATACACTTAGAAAACAGACAAAACCACCTCAA
Source organism: Alectoris magna (assembly GCA_030625065.1). Taxonomy (NCBI): domain Eukaryota; kingdom Metazoa; phylum Chordata; class Aves; order Galliformes; family Phasianidae; genus Alectoris; species Alectoris magna. The sequence goes on along the minus strand of CM060576.1, from coordinate 7,046,608 downwards.
GTGCAATGGAAAAGTAAAATTGCATTCACAAGAACAGAATTACTTACTTAGGTGCAAAATCCATTCCTTGCTGTACTCAACAGATTAAACTGGGAAAAGGATATAAGAAAAGTAAGAAATATAGAATGTGGCCGTCTCCTTGTATGGTCTTTTAATTGTGGCACTCGACATTTTTGGGACTTGATGAGCCACAAGGTGCATCCATACAATTCATGTTCCCCCCATTAATTCATTACAACCCTTTTTTTAACCCACTTACACTTTGGCTTCTTTGACATTTTAGCACAATGAATTCCACTGTGCAGTTACACAATGTGTTAAAAATACTTGCATTAAAACCCCAGACTGGTGATTCCACTGCCTCCTCGCTCTTTCATTGTTCTATATTCATTTTCTCCTAACTAGTGGTTCAGGCCCTGGACATAGATGCCACAAGTAGAACTGCTAAAAAGACCAAAAGATGCTGTCAGCCACAAAGCACATAGGAATGCTAGGTCTGGCAAATTAACAATAAAAGCATCTCTATATAGAAATACCTGCACTTAAGTTAAAAAAAAAAAGTCCTATAAAATTAAACAAAGTACATATATTTTACTTATCTGTACAAATAATTCATTAAAGACTCAGATCTTGACTGTATTTCTTTACTCAAAACGATTTTTTTCTTTAATCTACAAGTCAATAGAATTTGCTAAATCTAAGTTCATGACTCATAATATAAGATCCTTTTCCGCTATGATTCAGTAATATTCACGCTGATGAAAGAAAATCTTGTCTCCTATTTCTTTTTTCCTAATTAAAATGTGAAGAAAGCACCAAGAAAATGAAGAAATAATCAAGGATATTTTTCTGGTTCTTTTTTTTTGCTGGAATAACTTTTTGAGAAGAGGTCCTTCTTGTTTTTATGCTATTAATAATCCTTCATTTGCAAAATCATGAATGTCTGCACAATTATAAGACTGTAATTTCAATTACTGGAGTATGAAGAAGTGGGATGAAAGCATGAGTTATAAGGGAGAAACACTGTTTTTTTTCCTTCAACATTTCACTATTGAGTCAGGAAACTAACAATCTGTGAGTGGTAAATGGACTTATTTCTAAATAGAACATTGGGTAAAATTAGATTACACAGGCAAGTAATTTCTGAAGCTAAGCAGATTTGAAGTACTATCAGCTGGGTGGACAAGTTGCACAGCTGGTGTTCTTGTGGGAGTGTCTAAGTGCTGGCAAAGAGGAGTGAATATAGAGTACTTCAAGTATTTTGGCTGCTGCTCTATGTTTTTCACTGCATCTTCTGGCCTCTGTGATGGAAAGAGGGGAGGTGGACTTTTCCTGCACAGAACAGCAAAATACATTGTTACAAGTTGTGCAGCTGAAACCAGCCTTGCTTTAGACACTTAAATGTCTTATCTGCAAACAGAAACAAACATCTAAAGCATACACATACACAAGCCTTTACAGTTGGCCGTCCAACACAAGCTTTGGAAGATGATCCAAAGCTTGATGTAGTAGGCACAAGGGTCTGTGCACTGATCAGTAATGACAAAAGTGTCTTTTTAGGAATAGGAGGACTATGAAAGAAACAGTCAAAAGAAAGCAAAAACCACCATGCAAAACTTTTTTCAGATGTATCTCTAAGTGAAAGAAGTGGGCCCAGGAGGAGCTTAGAGTCCTGACATGGAGGGAAACTGTTTTCATAGCTATTGGAAAGCACAAAGCATGTCATCTAGGAGAGCACTCCCTGTTCCAACCTCTCTGCCTCTGCAGATCAAAAATCATTTCATCTGAGGTCTGCTGAGGAAAAGAATCACATATGTCTCTCAGAAACCAATGCCTCCTATTTATTTCCATGGAAACTACAACAGATATAAAGAGCACAATAACACTGTTTGATAGACCAAAATCTCAGCTACAAAACATTATATTTCAACATAGTCAACACCACTACTTGATTCATGTGGATGAGCTGATCAAGACACTCTTCATTTCCTGTTACGACAGCTGTGCATGGCTATCTGGAACACGGCTTGTCTTCCATGCAGCTGTCATCATCACTGAAATGCAAACCACCCACTACCTCAATGTGCTCACATCCACTGTTTGGTCTCCATAAATGCACAGCAAGCATCAACAAATGCCAGTGTGCACAATTTTTTTTTTCTGCAGGGAGGAGTTTATTTACACACCTTTGCTTCATACACACTTCCATGCCAGGCACCACTCTGTTAAACTGCCCTTCTGCTGCCACCTGCCACAAAGCAACAAAATGAAAAAGAATACTGATAGGAAGTTTCAGCTTTTACTGCCATACCATTAGCATTTGCCTCTGACATCATAAAACAGAAGGCACTACTTTTGGAGCAGACCTTGTACAAATCTTCAGAACTGTAGAAGCGCAGGATAAAAACATTTGATTTTCTTTATGTAACCCACTTTCACTTCAGAAAGGCCTACAATACAGCCAAGCTACAGCACGCAGTTTGCTAGCTCTGATTTACTTGCGTCTACTGTAGCAAATTCTGAAAGAGAACAAACAAAATTTATTTTGGTGTGCGATGAGCTATGTGACCCCATAATCAAGTTCTCTTCACAACAATCATCTCCTTTGAGCAACAGAAATACAGGTAATTTGAATAGCATTTACAGTGCGGACTCATCTGCTCTGTAAATCTGTAACTATTATGGATTTTAACTAGAAAAAGAAATGACAAAAGCACATGTGGTTGTAAAAGCATGCCATTAGCAGCTAGAAATATTTACTGTAACACTTTGATTTATAGTATCATGTCTTAAAGACTGAGCTACACTAGGGTGGCTGGGGCATTCCAGGAACTGAAAAAGATTTGGCTGTTTTTGGAACTGCTACATTCAACACCAGAGGAATTTTAATTTCAGCAGAAAAATGTTCTGAACGTGACTTTTTTGGAAACTAGCAAGTCACCAATACAGCAATAATTCAAAAAAGCACAAAATGACAATATATGGCTCATAGAAACTCATTACAAAAGTGAACCTGCAATTTTATTAGAGAAACAAGAACGACTGAAAACCTTCAGCACCCACAAAGTAGTCATGCAAGAAAGTTTTATCAGGTATTTCAGACGTCTCAGACAAATTTCACTGTATGTACTGATTCTTGCATCAGTAATAGTACTCTGCTCAGAATAAAGGAATCTCTCCCTCTAGATGTGACAAGAAAGTAAAAAATCTGTTGGGTGTTCATGCTGTAAACCTCTATAAAGTGATTTTGCTGACCGGAGCCTCCTGATACCATTTGTCTTGCAGATAGAACACACTCCTTTTTTTCATCTCCTTCTGCTGCCTCCTTATGATGATCCAACTATTCCCACATAGTATGAAAAACTGCAGTGGCAAATCCTGCAGGAAAATAGACTTCATGGGGTACTGCACTTTAAGAATGCATGTCTGAGAGTCCTCTCTTACCCCAAAGTGGACACTCCAAAAAAAGACTTTCAAATAAATAACAAGAATTAAAGTTTTAGCCACGGCACTTTTTAAAGTTTAGATTCATTACAATAAATATTATCCCGTGGCCAATTGAAAACCCGCATCTGGCACTTGCCAATGACAATAAGTGGATAGCGATGGCTGTTCCTGTTATTTTCACAGATACACACTGTGATTTATTCCTGATCTGGTTAAAAAAAAAAAAAAAGAGTTCAAATTAGGATGTATGATTTCATGAAAGATTCTATTTCTAAAATACCAAGAACTTGATAGGAAAAATTCTTATCAAGGAGAAGTTATTAGGAATTCAATTGAAGAGGAAATCACTATTTTTAATCCTTTTTCCTAACAACAAAACTTTGCATGCTTTAAAATGAAAACTGCAGTTTTGCAAAACTGAGCGTACAACTTCCAGCCTTCTAAATTCTGCTGCCGCTGTGTGGAGTGCTAATAATCATATACAAGACAGATAATTAAACCATGGAAATCACTGCAGTTACACCCCCTTCCCTTCTTGGTAAAAATGTAAGAAAAACATAGCAAATGAGATTTTGTCTCAAGTGTTTTTTCCCCTGCTATTAAAAATGCTTCTCTGAGCACTTGCTTTTTTTTTTTTTTTTTTTTTTAACGCTATTAATAATCCTCTGTTTGTGACATCAGCCCATCCCCACAGCAACACACTGTTTCAGCTACTGGCTCAGATCCTCTGACTGGTTTTAGAACCAAGGTGGACAAAAGCCATGGAAAGCTGGATCCTCCCTATTCACGAAGTTGGCAATTTGGCTGGTGTGTGTTCTTCTTCAATGGGTTAGCGCTTTCTCAATAAGAGGAGTGGTCATCAATTTAATAAAGAAAATCAGTGTAAAAGCTCCTGATAATGTGCCCAGTTGCCCTCACATAAATAGGGGTAAGTTTAATCACTCTATCATTTGCTTCTTAACGCTATGCGTAATTTGGTAATAGCAATGGGGAGAGAACTGATGTGCTTAAGTGGAAGCTTGGACAGCTTGTCATGTGCAAACCTATCGTGTTCTGCACAAACCTCTCTCTGGGACTGGAAGAGAAAGGAGGAACAAAAAAAGAACAAATCCCCATGTGATATTTACACTATTTTAGTGCTGAAAATCTAAAATATTGTGTTCAGGAGTTCTAATTAACACGGATTTAAATGGAAGATATTCGAGCAGCTCAGTCATTTATGCTTACATAAGGCAGCTATTTACAACAAGAAGTATAATAGCATCTTTGAGCTTTTTAATTAAAAATTAATTAGGAGATTTAAGAACAAACTCATTGGGGGTTACTGTACAATAACATGTTTACAAAATTAGGTCTGGGCTTTTTGTTTTTGTTAAGTGTTTCAATCAATTCTCTGTCTATTAAATGTAATTACGTATGATGCTTCCTCAAAATTATAATGTAGCATTTAAAGAGCAGCTGGGAAAAGTCTGTAATCTTAACTTCAGAACTAGGGTAACCATTAAAATGCAAATAGGTGGAAACTGCAGTTTGCTGATAAAAAGAACCCTCAGCACAAACATCTTTATCCATTAATCTTGAGATTACAAAGATTCCTTCTGTTTTATTACCACTTAGTACCTTTCCCAGCTAGGTTTCCTAAAACATGTCCGAATCCCTCAAGAACAACTCACTATTATATACTATGTGGGATAAAACTGATACAAACATTCACCTGTTTCATCTCTGCTTGCTAACAGTGCCAGTTTTACAGAAATGGCCACAATGATTCAAGCAGAAACTGGCAGAATATTTTATTCCTTATTCATAAAAGATGTAAAATCTTGGAAAAGGAGTATGGTATTCCACTTGTACACTATATTAAGCAATTAACTTAAACAGATCAGGCTTCAAACTCCTGTCCTGACTTAGGAAGTCATTCAAGCATTTCCTTGATTTTATTTTAAACATGAAAAGGAATCAATGAGCTCAGGTTTCAGAGATATTTTTCTGCTCATGGACTTTACTGATACTAAATTTATTTGTTCTAAAGAATTTAATGGAATCGTTCTAATTTACTACTGATTCTATGAGATCCACTGCATTCTTCCATGGAACTATATGGTAAGTAGGTAAGTAAGGTAAATTTGTTTCAAATAACTTCACATATTTAAGTAAATTCTATTTGATATCAGTGTATCCAACAGAACTAAATCAATATAGAAGTTGTTTAAGTGAGATTACAATTACATATGTCACACAGTGCTGGTATGCAGAGAGATTTTCTGAAAGGTGATGCATTACAATGGTGCATATGTAAACAACAAACATGGCCACGCAACAACTCAGTTGAATGTGCAAGCAGAAAGCAATATGTAAATCAAACACGGCTCTTGCGTGAATGATCCCAACACAAGTATCTCTTACTGTGATAGTAATTCAGCCCCAATGTGGCTTTAAAGCTTGTCCTCCCAGCTTCTCAAACACATACCTAGGGACTAAATTATGGCTTCAGCCAGTCAGCTCCTGCACTGTGTGTTCATTTTCAGACAGTGAAACAAGCATCCCACAGGCACCATACCCCTGCCATCCAAGAATACAGGATCACAAACTGTTTTTACCATTTTCCAGAGCTGCTCATTCTACTGATTTCATTGTTCACATTATGGTGTTGTATTTTGTGAAGTCCATCTCTGGGAGTCCTTCTGCTAAAACCAAGGAAGACTATTCTACTCTTGTTGTTACCAAAAAGATAGCAATAACAACACAAACCCACCATACCAACCCTTATGTCGATCAAAGAAATTATACTAAACATTCTATTTATAAAGAAAAGGACGTGATAACTTTGAAGTGGTTAAGGCTGTCTCTGATGTCTTAAATACTGGAAAAAAGAACAGATGTTTCCTTCTGCCACACATGCTCTGAACCAGGCATGTGCTGGTCAACTGATTCATTCTACTAACAGTATACTTTCTGCTTTTGTTTTGCGTAATTATCTTTAATTAGGATCTTTAATTAAGCATCCAGACTACAAAAGGATTCACATATTGTCTGCTAAGTTTGTGATTCAGCCAAACAATTCATTAACAGACAGATGTTAATATTAGAGGTTTCTAGGGGATGAGAAATTTAGATTTGATTCACAATGACAATGCTTAGCTTACTGATATTGGCCATCAATTTTGAAAAGTTCTAGATTCAGAATAATATCACTAAAAAGGAACAGAGAAAAAACCATATTTTATTCATAGAACCCCGAATTTACTTTAATGCTTTATGACAGACAAACTTGTTCAGGGAGAGAGCTGAACAATAACGATAAAATTTTCATTTCACTGATGTCAGTGGGAGATTTTCCTGACTTGGCAGCATGAGACTAGAAGACTAACATTCTGGTATTGATTCCCACATCCCTTTTTTGCCCCCAAAGACATGAATTTTCATGCAATTAAAAAACATGATTTCAAAGTGAAGATCAAGAGCCAGCATGATTACCATGGATGAATATCTTCATAAAGAGGAAACTCAGAATGCAAGAAGGGCTTTTAATCTATCAGAAATTGTCTCAAACAGAAGTTGGCTTCAGATTCTAAAGAGAAAATGCAGGTGCTCATTTTCTGCTGTAATGCTGATAAACCATTGAAACAAATTTTCAAGAGAAGAGATGGATTCTCCATTTTCTTTGTTTCAAACTAAATTGATTAGATTAATTCCATTTATTTTCTGGCTTCTAAACATCTTCCAAACCTTATGATCACATTTGCACTCAGCTTTTATAAAGTCATGGAGAGAGACCATCAGCTCCATATAGTTGTTTAGATCTTAGGTGAGATTAATGCTTTAGAACGCACTGTCTTCACTTTTGATATGTAATACCTTATGAGGACCACAACTCTATGAGGAACTCATTCACCTCACAACTATGTGAGGTGAAACTTGGGCTATCTGCTTTTCTGGAAGAAGCATTCTAGTAAACCACAAGTTGAACACCAGTTAAAGAAATAGATAAGAAAAATCATCATATGAAGATCAGCCCAGTGATTTAATCACCTCTGACCTAAACAGTACGAAACTATCAGTAACACTTCAACAAATGCAAGAGGCAGTGAGCACAGCATGAAATGCAGGGAATTTCATTAAAAAAAAAACAAACACGAAAACAAATACAAAACAACTTTTTAACTGTGTGAACAATAAAACAGATTACCTTACACCAAAACAGATTGCCTAGAGAGCTTATGGAATCTCAGTCCATGGAGATATTCAGCTCTCAGATTGATAGTGCTGAGCAACCTGCTGTAGATGAGCCTGCTTCAAGCAGAGTGGTTGGACTCTTTGCTCTCTAAGGAGAGAGAGGTTTGAAATGTGACGTATTTTATAGCTTTTAGATTTATTTATTTATCAGCTCCATTAAATACTTAAGAATTATAAAGAGGACATTTTCCCACTCTGATTTTAGCATGTAAGATAGTTCCATATAACCAGCATTTTCAAATATCAATTACTGAAGAATAAATTGTTGTCCAAGTACAAGCCTTCTGCTTGCTTTCAGCTGAAAAATCAAATTACAACAGCTATATTGAACTTTAAATGGGGCAGAAATAACAGAACTATTAAAAAAAATTGTTCTCTAAAGCAGAGCAATTTCTTCATTCCTCACTCAGGTTAAACTGCTGTTCCAGACACTTAGAGAACAGAAATAAAATGAGATCATTTACTCAAGCCAAAAAATCCTGCTAAAGATGACATGATGAATCTAAGCTGTAACCACTCTTTTTAAAAAATTCCACTGTTATACTGATGGGTAACTGAGTCTGAGAGATGCAAATCCACACTTGAAAGCTCAACTAAACTAAATTAAACTAAACTAAAACAATATTTTTGGAAGCAAATAGTTGTCCAGTGCTTTTCTAGAGGTAATCTGAGCATCAACCACTTTGTATTTCTTTCTTTTTTTTCCCCTGGCAAGTAAGTTTGTTTAAAATGTATGCTTTGTTTGGTCAGGAGACATTTTCTCCAAAATATACAAGTCCTCCTGATATCAGATTTTCCATAGATATTGTTGAGATAAAGAAATGCTCAGTAAAACTTTTATGAATACAATTCACATGCTTGGAATGCTTAATACATTGTAGTGCAGCTGACATCAATACAAGGTCAGTGCATTTGAAGCTTGTAGTACTAAGCTCCCGAAACAGATGATCTAGATACTGATAAGACTTCTGGTAGGTTGTACTTCTTTGAGATTCAGATCTGAAGGGTTCATAATTTTTTGTTCTATTCCTCAGCTAACTTCCTATGGGAAGAGTTTATACGTATGCATCAAACAACAAAAACCAAACAACAAAAAATTAACCTGCCCAACAAAGCTTTAAAACCTACAAAAGAACCCAATATTTCAGTCTACATTCAAACTTCAACAGAAATACAATTTTCATGTCATGCCATTCAGAAAATATGCTGCTCCATTCTTTCATCCACCATTTCGAAACTGTCATCTTCTAGTTTACAAGTCATTATTCCATATGAAGACATTAGATGAAAAATTTCATGATGCTGTGTGCATGTTTTGTTTCTGATCCTCATTGTACCTGAATTAACGGAAGCTGCTTCACACATTTGAATCTAGACACTGACACTCACATAGCTGTGAAGGTAAAATGGACTTTTATCCATTACGCCAGTGAAAGTAAGTAAGACAGGTAATCTTCTGACAGACATATCTGGTGCTGAATACATTTTCATTGCAGCAAAATGATGAAGGAAGAAAATGGTCAATGAAAGACCAAAGCAAGCATCCTGGTGGCTGAGCCCAAAGATCTCGCTGAGTACAGTTGTCAGGAATGATTTACACTTGATCTGTACTCAGTTTCTCAACTTTTGTAAAGAAAAAGAGTTGTAGAAATATGAGTTATATAAAATGAGACAATTAGCTGATTCTGACCTAATTCCTTCAAAGAAATGGCTTATCTTGTATCAAATGGTATCTCTTCATATGAAATTTGCAACGAAAAGCCCCATTTCAAGGACTATAATACAGTTGTAATTTCAGCCTGGTGGATTATTCAAAATCATGGTAACTAGGGCAAAGACATTCAGTAGATAGGCATTCACTTGTCTTGTTGCACTTTGGTTCTACCAGGTGATGCAATATAGTTTGATCAATATTCTTAATTTATTCTCATATCCATTGCTAAAGTAATAATTTTAAAGAAGATTGATTTTCACCTCTTGGAATCACAATAATATCCCTCTCTAAGACCTTCTGCAACCTGAGTGTCTGAGAGACTTAGTTTTTAGCAGATGAAATCTTGTCTATGTTGTTTATTTAAATACTTTTTGCTTCCCCTATAATAAAAAAATATACAAAAACATAGAATTGAAATGAGTGATTTCTATGAGCAGATAAATGGAACACATTTTCCTAGCAAGTCAGTGCAGCTTAATTTAGTGATGGAAAACTAGATCAAGGAATACATTTTAAAACCATTTTTCTCTTCCTTATGATTTACACAATCTTTTCATTCTGGAAGCAGCCATGATCAGTGCAAGGCTATGTTTTACCATATTACCATAGAGTTGGACAGAATTCACAGAACTGATTATATAGTAACCAAGATAAGCTATTTTACGGTCCAAGAAGTTCAATAATATTCAGTGATTACAGATTCTCTCTTAAGAATATTGTGAAGTATGGTAGTTTCTAAATTCACCTGGTGTCTTTTCTAAAACCTCATGATTTGTATGCCTTGGCTAACATTTTCAAATAGAAATAGTTATATTTAAAAAATATCAGAAGTAGACATGCTCCACCAGCAACAGCTTTAATGAGGTCAGATGCTATATGAACAGAATCAAAATAAAATGCAAACTTGAAGTGGCTTAGATACCTACTCAAATTTACTCAGATGAGTCCTGGATTTTTGGATAAACTTATAAAAAAAAAGTTGAGAAATTAATAGAGGGAACTCATACTAACGAAGTACAATTATCACACCACGGCAGTCTGTAAGTGGTTTTACAATTTCTTTCACTCTGTGAGCCTTGCATATTTATTTTTCATATGATTCAGGCTGGAGAAGAGCATGCTAAGATCTTGTGTAAATAGAATGGTCATCCCTTATACCATATGTACAGTAAGATTGAAGGTGATAATACTACTACTTCTCTGGACCAAGGCTAGATCTTTGAAAAGTGCAATGAGCTGAGTTAGCTAGAGTAATCTGCAAGAAATATAAAACTAGGAAACAGCTATGATTTTCCAGTGCTTGATAGCTTTTATTAATTTCACATAACTTTTCTGCCAGCATGTAGGCTGGTACAAATTAATGTAGCCTCATAGCTATGCTAAAACATGTACATTTACAGACCCCTCCCAGAAGGTCAATAGGAGTCAGATACTCCAACCAAATGCCTCCCTCAGCAGACTCTCCACTCATGCTGTTCTTACGCGGAGAACTAAGAGAGCTTGGGTGGGCTACAACAGCAGATCTCAAGGGATTCTGAGTAGCACACATGGCGTTTTATCTCTCACGCTTATTATTGTCCAAGGAAGATAAATGAAGAATGCAAAAGTTCGTCTTTTTACCTTTCTCTCCAAGCACAGTTTTGGCAATTGCCAAGACAGAAACTTAGCTCAGATATACCCTTGAAATGCCACTTCACAAATTCTTGCCACAATACATTTTGTGAGTTCGGTCCATAGCATAAATAAGCTATTAAATAGATCATCCCCAGGACACACTATGAAACCTTCCAAGCAGCCATTAGGGTATATTATGTCAATCTGCCCTGTGGAGACATTTATAAAAGGCTCTTTTGCAGTGTACAACGTAATGACTCCTTCAGGGAGTGTAAAAATGAATAAGATTAGTCACAGTATGGAGTCCTAATAGTATGAAAAGGTGATATATATTAATATATTGTGATGAATTACCATAGAGGAAAAGAAGAGACTATCTAAACACAGTTTGGTTTATGTTACACTCTGGTAAAAGACTTCTAAAAGCATTAATAAAACCACCTATTTGCTTACAGTGGATTGAATCCTGATTTATTCTTTTTTTTTTTTTCCATCTCTCATTTTTCTTTTTCTTTTTTTCTTTTTTTCTTTTTTTTTTAATTTTTTTTTTTTTTAACCTTGGATAACATCAATCAGAAATCAAATGAGACACCCAAGGAAAAAAAATCACCCATGACATCAACTGCCTGTTCGAAGCAATAGAGTTGATAATTACAACGAAAGCAAACAACAACAAAATCATAATTTGTTTGCTGGAAAAGTTTGCAGTAGTGGACTATTTGAGAATTGAGGGATTAACTGGGTAAAAATGAAAAAAGAGCTGCAGACATTGGTCTAGTAATTTTGAATGAGGGTTTTTATATGCCATCTGCAGAGAGAAATGTTTACTTTAGCCTAAGACTCGCTGTCACTGGGATGGAACTTCTTCCCAAGGAGATTTATGCATGAAATTCAAACATGGTGAAATTTTTCCTTTTATGGTTTATGTAAGCCATGTACAGAAACCTACATTTTCAGGTGTTAACTTATTCATAGACATTTTTAGCTTTACACTGGATTTAGGGGGATGCTTTCAGAGCTACAAACAAGGCTTTTTAAAAATCCATCCAAAAAGTATCTCCATGTTGCATTTTTTGAGGGGTGGGGGGAGGGATGGTGCAATAAGCACCATGCCAACATCTTTGCATGAAAGCATTTCAGTCTGAAACATTGCACAGAATTTCTCATATGCCAGAAAGATTATACTTCTGTATAATTCATCACAGAGAATCTATTCAGGAATACAGAATAAAGAAGGAAAAATACTACTTCATATAATGTAGATGAGATTAAAGCACGTCACTAGATGCTACCTAAAAATACTGCAGACATAAGACAGATAGCAAAGGTGAGGCATCTTCCCTTTCTTCTGCAGAACCACCCATTAAATTTCACTGTACACATTTTCCTGAAACTCAGATCCTACACAGATTGCTAAAATAAAATTTTCTAAAAGAAGAAATGGAGAATCTCATCAGGCAGACTGTGCTTTAGTAGGTTTTATTTGAGGGTATTCCTTAACCGAGTCCCCAACTAGAAAGCTCTTCTGTTAGATCGTAAATGGGCGGTTTCTTAGGGAAGGAAACTGCTTGACAGCCAGTGATCTAGCTTCCCTGTACCTCTTTTCCCCATCAGTAGAAGTGAAGTGACAGAGGAATGGGATGAAGTAACCACAAAACATTAACAGACATTGTTCCTTCTTACAGATGAGAGAACGTACATACAACATTTCCAAGAGACGTTTGCACAGAGAATTCATAACCCCTCTACTGAGGCCATTGCTTATCTATTCTCCACCATTACTAAGTTTTTTCATAATGCCTGTTCCCTGCTAGAGTTTAAGCTCATTATTTATTACCATTTCCTGTGGCAACTGGCTTACTTCTTTTTGCAGCACGGAAAAGGTGTAAATTTTACATTCTAAACTAAAAAAAATCTCAATTTCCTGTACATTCCTGGTGATTCTTGCTCCTCCCTAGCATGTATGCCTTTTGAAGTAATGTGGACAACTTATAAATATTACACCTGCTGAGGCCTTTTTAAAGTAACCCCTGTTGAAATACCATGAGTATCAATATAATAAAAAACAGGCTTTCCCTGGAAATGCTCATAGGAGCATATACACTTATTTTTCCCCTTTCTGGAAACAGGCTAGAGCAGACAGGAGTAAAAGCTGCATTTCTATGCAGTCATGGGAGCCTTGTACATCAGAAGCACAAAGATAGGATGTGTCCCATGGAAACTACCAGCCTCTGCTGCTCCAGATTTACTTGCATTGTACAGACTGTATTCAACTCTCCCTACTGCTTCCTTCCCTGGGAACAACCACACTTCAGACCTAACCCCACACCTACACCTACAGGTGCACCCAAACACCCCCTCTCCCTTGACTTAACTGCTACAAAGCTCTTATTCTGTCAGAGACAGGCTAACACTGGGAGTCTTTACACCCTTCTCCTATAGAAATCCAGCAGTAGAAATGTAGCTGTTCCTCTGTCTGTCTGATGCAAAAATATTGTATGAGTTGCAGGAGGAGAGTCTGAGTTTACTATTTTTGCCCTCTTGCCATTTTCAGAACATGGTACATCTTCCTGATTTGCTTGACCATACAATTTAGCACACAACTAACAAAACAAAGGTATATTAATCTGTTTCTGTTAATTGGTAGAACGCTTCCTATCTCTATATCTTTTTTTTTTTTTTTTGAGAAGCAAAACAGCAAAAGTCAGCCTTCACATACATGCAACTGTGACTGACTTAATACTAATAGTTACTAATGAATGCATTACGTGATGCAAGTTAGCAATTAGGAACAAGGGCTTCAGGCAACATGGTCTTCCTGTACCTAAATTTTTATTCATACTAAAATGAAGCTTTCATGTGGGACAAAATTATTTGAGCTTGGGAACCAGTGTGGCCACTGGGCCATATAGAAACAAAAAAGCAAACAACGCCCCATCGTTTTACTCACAGGAATAAAAACAGTCTGATAGCCTTTACATTTCCTGTAGTTACAATTAAGTTGATAGGAGTCAAGGTGATAGATATCTATCCCTGTATTGCCACAAATTAAACAAAAATCACTTACAGAAAACTCTGAGCAGAGCCCTGGAGAGCCAAAGAGCAGCTTAGCACATTTCAGAAAGTAATTTTCTGCAAGAATATTGCATGGGATAATAAAACTACAGATAAGAACCCCATTTCAGTGCATATCTTTTGCCTCTGCTGTGTTGTTACCGAAGATTATGGTACTGTTTTGAGAAGATAGGAGACAAAAAAGAAACCCAAAGAAGATGTGTGTCCTCATTACTCAGGCACTGTGTCGAGAGGTGACATAAAAATGCCTCTACGCAATGAATGAGATACTCGGTGGAACCCTTCTGCCAGGTGTTGTCAGGTTCAATTACCTGGAGGCTCCAGCTGGAAAACTTAAACAACTCTGTCGTGATCCCCCACCCAGAAACCTGAGAGAACTAAATTACCTCCCCTAGGTGCCCTTGACAAGTAATAATTCTGAAAGCTCTGGCTTTACTAATTTAAAACAAAGCGTGCGATACTGAGAACAAAAGACATTACAGATAAAAATTAAACATTTCTCCTAAGTAAGGCTCGACTTGCCCTGCATACCTTGCCAGCATTTTTTACTTTTTTTCCCCTTCTCTCATTCTGAAGTATTTAATGAGGTAGAGTTCACTACAGGAGTTGCTCTCTCTTGCCCCACCTTCTCATGCTGTTTGTCTTCCAGTACTGCCTGAATTCATCAGAAGCTTATTCATACACAATGAATGAACATGTCCAAGTTTGGAAGTCACCTGCACTGATGAAGTTCATGTTGCCTGAGGAAGGCCAGATCTGTAAGTCTGGCTGGAAACACAAGTGAGCCCAGGCATCATGCCTGAGGCACGGGCTGTCTGTGAGAGAGGAAAACGCTTCCACCTTTTTCTGCTTTCAGCTACACATTTCAGTGCTTGATTAAATAGCTGTATTAGATATTATGAAATGTAAATACTATATAAATAAAATCACTAAACCATATATATATTATTAAGGAAACATATTAAGTAACACATGCCAACATGCAGAAGAATCATTTGCCTTAACTGTACTGAAGCACAGTTTAGTTCTATGCAAAACATTTCCTCCTCATCCTTCAAGTCTTTTTTATATTTGAAGGAATCCAGATGGCATTTTTGCATGGTGGGACTGGAGAATAAATCCTCCTAACATGGAGAATGCCAGCTGTCTCAGGACGGTATTATCTTGGTCTTTAAGAGGTACACTTCTAATGTAAAGACACTGACCAAACTGGCAGAGACAAAGGAAGGCTCAGCAGCAGAACACTTCTTGCCTGAGAAGCCCACAGTGCTAGGTTTCTAGCTCCCTACTCCAAAATATCCAAATCAGAGACATAATGCAGCTGGCAGACAGCTCCTACACTCACAGGCAGGACAGGCATGCTGGGGCCAATTCATGCACAACAATGAACTTTCAGTTAAAGAGGTGAATAAGGGGAGAAAAAAGAAAAAAAAAACCCACACCCTTGGATCTGAACAAAAACTGAAGATTTCATGTGAGGGAATGAAAATAATTCAACTTCAATAAGCAGTAAGATAATATAATGAATGAAGGTTTATATTACAGATTGAAAACCCATTGCTTTTCAGGGAAAGACTACAAATAATATCCCGTACATTAGGAGACATTTTGTTAAATGAAATGAATTCTAGATTCAACTGACATGATCTGTTTGCTTTGAGAGCTGCTTAACTGATAGGAAAAGCAGTCACTTTTTGCATGTCTTAAGGCTTTTATTATGGGAGTATCTTATGTCAGGTTACATTGTAACACATCCATTGTGTGATTCTATGCAACTGATTGTAGCTTAATAAGGTATGTCAGGAAATTCAAGATATAGGTAAGGTCTTTTGTGATTTGGCAATGACTGTCAAGGTATTGGATATTTGAGCTGATACAGAAATGACAGGGAAAGGATGAGCGTAGACTTAAGATACGGTTTTCATACTGCTGATTTAGTAAATACTATCCTGCAGATTGCTCAGGTAATGACATTAGTGTCCCCAGGAGTTGCAGACCAAGTCTGCCAAAAGACCGAAGAAAGGCAGTATTGCTCCTGTTGATGTTTATAGACAACAGATAGGCAGCATCAAGGAGATTTTAATTGTGTCTGGAACCAAGATTTAAACATATGTAGGATGCTAGATTGTGGTATCTGCTTCGTTGCTATGAGCAAGTGTACAGAACGAAGAGATCTACTACTTAGGTATCTCACTCTATAGCACAGCATCAAACAGCATTCCCTGAAGAACAGAAAAATTGGAGATGGGATATCTTTGTATGTCTATGCAGCAGAAGGTTTGTGGTCTATCTGGAGAAAGCAGAAACCTTCAAGAACTGGTATTCTGATCTGTGACCAGGGAAACTTATCATCCATAGTCCAACCCTTTTATCTGCCTGAAATGCTGGCAAGCTATCCTAACAAAGAAAGAGTGGGCAGGCTGGATCTATCATTGAAGCTATTTATTTTCATTTGTAACTCAGAAGTAGAACTATACTAAACAATGTGCCAGGCTCAAGAGAAGAAAAATCTGAACATTTGGAATCTTTCTCTGCTGCTCCATCTCCAGGCTATGTCACTACTGCCAACTGCCTGTGCGTGAGAGGTCTTAGCAAGGAAACATGGGGTTTTCCTGTTGGAGCAACATCCTCTTAACATATGAGTCTGGCTCGGTTTTATTGTCTGGCTAAGGGCAGAAGAGATTCAAGCAAGGAACAGGGAGAAAAAACTGGCACATGGATGAGAGTAACCACAAAAAAACCTCCAACCTTTAAACTGTACTGTAAGAGGGAAAATATATCATAAACTGAGAAATCCAGGATTGCAAATTAGAAATTTGTAATTTAAGCCTATGGTTTGTCACTGAATTAACACAGCTTTTTCATTTAGTAAATTACGTGTGGTCAAAATTGTGAATGATTCACTTAATCTTCCACCACTGACCAAGAAATTTGAAGCAATGTATTTAAAGCAAACAGGACTTGGATGTTCCGGTAGGAATTTATTACAGGAGGGCAGACTAGGAGAGATTTTTTAAGTAGCCCAAGGAGTTTGTATTTAAATAAAGCTGTACCCCTTGCATCAAACAGAAATCTTATGCAAAAGAACATGTTGTTACTGGAGAAAGAATGTTCTATAAACAAAAGGCCAGTTAAGAAACAAAGAATGAACTTGTGCTTTGTTCTCCTGTGGACTTTTAAAAACAGATTTGACAGCTATTGACTGACTGAACTAATAATAATACTCACCTATGCTACCCATTAAGATCCTCAACATTAAATATCATTTGATAGGTAACAAAACAAGGGATATAAACCATGAAAAACACTCTACTACTCTGTGAGCTTAACTCCATTTCTGCTTTGGAAAACTACATATTCCTCATGCTGTATTGGTCTCTCAGCACTATTAAGGATAACATAATAGCTCTATCATGATTTAGAGACATTTTTTCATTTATTAGAAATGATATATTCTCTGTGTGATGTATATAGATAAATGAAGAAGTCAACTCTAGTACATCCATTATTATTAATGGAAAACTTGTATATTATATGTGAAAAAAAAAACTTTCAGAATATACTTAAATTTTACTCAGCACTTACCTTCACTCTGAGAAACACAGTTGTTCTTAGTATAAATTCAAATTAGTGGCCAGCATTGCCAATAAAATAAATGAATAGCTGGGGAATATTTAGATCTATCAGCGGAGTGCATGCTGTACAGAAACAGCATTATGTCCTTGCAGGTATAGAATTTTAAATGAAAGTAACATTATTATCAGTGTCTAGCTTCATGCACTTTGCTTCACAGACACTATTATGCATTGAGCAGCAATTAGTGAGTCACCAGGGATACCTTTCTAGACTCTTCAGGTCAGAAAAGCTAATTAACCTTCCTCCTGTATTCTGAACAGACCAACAGTAATCAGTGACAAATCTTATCCTTCTTTTTCCCTTAAAAAACAAAACAAAACAAAACAAATCTACTTTAAAATATTGGTGGCAAATTAGGAAGAATAGTACAGACGCTCTCCTGATAAAAATAGAAAATCCACTAAAGAGGTCAAAGTGCTGAAACTGAGACACAGGCTTGTTTGTTTATACCACTGATTCTTTGTTTAATAGATTTTTTACAAAGCTCCATGAAGGCAATTTAATTAGCTATCCATTTACACTGCAGGTAACAGCAGTCACACAGCAGTGACTGACGTCTGAAAACAATTGTATTTGCTTTGACGTGGTGTGCAAATGCAATGACATTTACAGTAGTTGTCCTTGGAAAGAAGAAGCATCTAACCCTCCAGGCTGGTGATACAAAGTGACAAAGGTACTGCAGTATGTCAATATGCATGATGTTATGACAGGTCAAGGTGAGATGACATGCTGGAGATGAACTAACTCCATACAGTGCTGTCATGTTGTATCTGCCACTTGGAAGGAGATAGTATTATTTGTTGGGATGTATTTATCAACAGGTGAACTGTAACAGACAGTGCCTCCAAGTAGGTGGTCAGAACATCGTTTCTGAGCTTCTGAGTAGCTTCATTCTATACTTAATGCCTTGTACAGGAAAATACAGTGTATGCTTGCATGGAATATCAAAACTATACCAGAGAAACAAAACAACAGCCTGAGCCTTCTTGCATCTGATGCACGTATGATTTCCTTCATGGCCCTTTCCCTTGCAGTTCCTTTTGAAAATGATGAGGACACCTATTTTCTCTTCTGTAGCTGCTATTCTGGCCACATTACAAACTTCTACTTCAGTTAGGACTACAATATCTAATGATCTTCCAGATGCAAGAAGAACCTCCTCCTCCCCCCACCTTTTCAAAAGCAATGCTACATCACCACACACACACAGAAGACCTGTATATGAATACCACACTGACATCTTTACAGCACCTTTTGTACAAAGTGCACTTATGTTTTATCTTTAAAAAGCAGAGAGACAAATCAAAGCAAATCTGGCAACGCTTTTCATCCTGGCGAGTCATTTTTCTGTTCATGTGTTGCCTGGGTTCCAGAGCTACAGGTAAACAGCATCATGTTAGCAAAGGTGGCATTAAGTCGACCTACTGCGGTGCTGAGCAAGGAGAGTGAGTGGGAGCCATTCCAAGTTGATTGCTGAGCTGGCAGCTGACAGCAAGTGTAACTGTGCATATGAAAACCAAAGCTATGGAATCGTTAACATGTATCTGACTTCATTTCAAACAACTCCCTACATTTTCTGATCTCATCACACACACGTGCACACACGCTTAAAGCAAACCCTGGTTAAGATCTTATTGTGGATATGCTCATTTTCGTGAGACTTGCACTTCTTAATGATGAAGGATTTTTGTTTCCATTAACAGTTGGCTTGAGGACCACCTGTTAATTGCAGGCAAACTAAATTCAGATATAGCAGTGAACCCTCTACAAAGGTGGGAGAAGGTCATTCACAATATGGAAAAGAGATCTATGATCAAGATGTTGCCCCCCCCCCCCCAAAAAAAAAAAAAAAAGAAAAGAAAGAAGAAAGAAACAAACAAAGGAAGAAATAAGGTGTAGGCAGGAAAGAGATTAAAACAGTTTTCCTGCTGTATTTAAATACAAGAAAAAATATCTTCAAACCCCAGTGAAATGTGCCAGGCGGTTTAAGTAAAAGAACCTATTTAATGTTTTCAGCGTTCCACTATGCATTGAATAACAAAAATCACTGGACTTGAATTATACTAGAACAGCCCAGCACTCTGTAAAACCAATGTTTCAAATTCCTGCGTAATAAATTAAAATAATTCCACTCATCAGACTGCAAACAACTTGCTGCTGAGAAGCCTTTGAAAAAGTATTTTCAAGGTAAAATATGTGACTGTTGTTTCTCTGTCATTTTAGAAAAAATGCTGTATCTTCTTCACAGCTTCAGTCATAGAAATACATTTCATGTAAAATGTGTTTTTCTCTGACATTTAGATGTCTTGCAAAGTGGTTTATTATAGATCTTGTGGACGTCTGGATACTTAATTAAATGTCAGAAACATATTCTGTGTCTTCATATGAATGAATACGAAGAGTTTATTTGTTCATAGACTATTTGTTATTCTTTTTCTGTTTCTCACACAAAATGATCACTTGGAAAGTAAGTCATCAGGGACACTTAAAATTTTTAAGGGTCAAAAATCTGATTAACCTCCACAACTGTGCTTAAAATGATGAGTAATATTAGGCAAGTTCTTACAGGAATCTACAGAACCATACATTTGCAACTGGTTTTCAGTTGACCTTTAATGTTATTGTCCAAATATCCATGGAAGAAGCTGAGAATACAGAAACTAGGCTAGTATTAATTTTAGCTCTTAGCAAACACATTTAGGACTTTACACTGCAGGTCTTAGTCTGAATTGTGCTTATGTGCAGGAATAATTCAGTTAAAAGTGTGGGCCAATGCTGTAAGCCCTGCTAAGTGCAAAGAGTGTGATACAGCTGAGAGCTGTCAGATATTTGCTGTTTTAAGCATTCAATGAATGAATGAAGAAAGGTGAAGTAATAAACTACAGAAGACTGGAAGGAAATAATTAGGAAAACCTTGACTTTATTTAGGTTAGGTATGAAATAAATGAATTTTATGTTTCATCTTCATGAAGATTGTGACCTATTTGGATTAATCCTAGATTCTCTTGCATTGCAGAATGTGCAGTCTCTGTAAAGATGACATAGAAGAAAGTCTGTATTTTTTATTGACCAGAATAAACAGTGGCTTGTGGTTACTGCTGCCCAGTACCAACCCATAGGTAAGGACACATATCCTAGAACTGATAACAAAATTTAAATATTGTGCTTAATAAGCGCTCTGTAAAGAACTGAGAGACTGCAAGTTTACTTAAGAATGTTTCTTATAATCTAAAGTGAAAATATGCAAGTGGCAAATTGTGCAAAGTGGATAAATGTGTTTTACTCTGGAGAAAGGGATAAAACCATTAAGAAGCTTTCATTCTTGTTTCTACGTATCTGACACCAGTTTGAGATTGCATACCCTCATACACCAAAACTAATGACACTGCATGCGAGTGTAACTCATGGCTAAGGCCCCAAAATTCATTCAAACACTACTGAACTCGGACAAACTGCTCACATGTTTGCTGAACCATTTTGTGGGTAGTTAGAACACCTGGTCAAAATGTGGTACTGTAACAGGCCAAGTGAAACACAACCCGAACTTCAAAGATCATCAGTCCTGGACTGTTTATGTAAGGGACAGATCTTGACTCACTGCATGCTATGAAACAGGATTAAGTCTAAGAAGAGGAAACACACATTTCCGAACAGAAAAGCTACGCTTATCAATATGGCCACGAGTAAGGATACTTCACTTGCACAAAAAAGGAGAACAAAGTTAACTCGTATCTCCAGCATTACAAAATAGAGACGATCATTATCTTCACTGACTATTTTGGATCAAGTAGAAGGATGCTTGGAAAATATTGTAAGTACTATAGAAAAATCGTGCCAGAGATCCTAAAAGGAGAACTGTAGTGCTTGTATGCTGAAAGCCAAGAGGTTCTCCAGATGATCTGATAAGCATTGTGCTGTGTTCTCTATATTCTTAGTAGAAACATGAACTGAAAATGATTTTCACAGTAATTCTTCAGTTTACCGCCTGTAATGAAACAAAGATTGTTCTAATTTATGCAGCTACACCCAGGAAATGATTCAAAATCTCCTGGCAATAGCTGACTTGTTTTTGTGTTATTTTTCACCGGTATATTTAGTAAAGTTTACAGCACAGCAGAAGACTTAATTGCATTGAACATTAGAATTTGGTATACATCATATTATAATCTGCATCGTATTTTAAGGAGATAAGCCTTCAATATTTATGCGTCAGTCTTTGTTGTTGTTGTTGTTGTTGTTGTTCTCGTTCGTACTGCAATTGTTTAAGACTGACAATTGGTAGTTCTTGACATTTTTACTAGAAGCATGCTGAACAAGACACCACAGAGGTATGCATCCAGTTAGGAGTACCTCCATTAATTCTTTTGTACAGCAGAAGATCAATCTATGAAAAGCAAAATTCTAACCAAGCATCTAATTGATGAGGCACTGGAGTGTGTATGTGTGAGGAGATTCAGCTGCAAAAGATAGAAATGTGCTGCTTGAATTCCGTTCAGATGGGTATTACCTATCTTGTATGCTTTAAGC
Organism: Alectoris magna; assembly: GCA_030625065.1. Classification (NCBI taxonomy): domain Eukaryota; kingdom Metazoa; phylum Chordata; class Aves; order Galliformes; family Phasianidae; genus Alectoris; species Alectoris magna. Next base: position 7,024,359 of record CM060576.1, on the reverse strand, counting down.
TTCCTTTATCTTTTTAGGGGTAGTTAAATCTAGGAAGTTTTAGGCATGTAGGACCTGTGATCTGAGCATAGCTGAGGATCAAAGACTGAATCAAAAAAGATTTGTGTCAATTTTTCTTCAAGTTTTCCGTCATCACAAGCTATATCTTACAGTTTTGCAGCTACTGTCAGCATGGACATTAGATTGATACCAGTACACTGCCTCTCCTTGTAATTTTCAAATTTTAGCTCTCATTATTGAACAATTAGCAAGAGCTGTAATATCAGATGTTACCAAGGAATTCTGTTCACTCTTCTCTACCGATTTCAGATGTGAAAAAAGAAAATCTGGAATTAAATATAGATACAGAAAATAGAGTTTGAAAATGTTGGTATGACCATTTAAAAAAACCCTCAGACCTAATGTACACTTCTCTGTTGTTCTGTATGTTCTGAGAGCAGCAGCTGATCTTTGCCACAGGAGCAGTGTCTGTATAGGTTGCTCTGGCAACAGGACACACAGGAACAGGATTCCACTCAAGGCAAAATGTTAAGGAGAGAAATTTTACCTCCGATATCTGTAGCCAAAGATCTGAGCATGCACTGAACTTTAAGCGTCAAAGTAGATGCCAGTGATTTTAGCTCTTCCTCCTCATGGAAGTGGTCATTTACCTTGATTAGAACAGAATAAAAACTAACCGTAAGAAAGAGAACTTTTTTTTTCTTCCTCCAGTTGTTATTCATCTTCTCAGATTGGATGCATAGCTAGGGAGGATGACTGCTGGTAGGGTCTTTTTCATGGATCAGTGTTCAGGTTTATTTTATATATTTTCATTGCTAAACTGAGACAAAAGCTTGGGACAATTCTTATGATATTCAGTGCTGAAATGTAGTTGAGAAAATCAGAATACCTTACACGTCAGTTGAGAATGGGAGCAATGGAAGTAGGATGAAATGTTACAGGACGGTTATTCACTTTGAGATGAATAAAAAGAATTTCTGGTGTAACCAAGGGAGCTCATTAGCTTGAAAACAACAGAGCTGAAGAAAGTCCTGGCTATATTACGTAATCACAGAATGACTATGAACTGTCAATAGATCTGTGGTTATGACAAAGGCAATGTTATGTCAGGACATATCAGAAATCAATCCCTGTAAGACTATGACTGTGGAACTTACTATGCATAAGATATTAAGTATAGTGAGGAAGTCTGCCAGAATCTGCTTGTGTCCCCGCTTTTTCTATTTTGTGTTATTTCTCATTGAATAAACCTACATTTATTGATATGAGTATTGTCATAGACAAAGATATTTACAAATTAGACTAGAATAAAGTGGCAAAAAATGTTCTCAAACACAGTCTAATGGAAGAAACTAAAACAGATGCTTGTTAATATTGCTCAGCATCAAGCTCATTCTCAGGGCTTATATTATCTGAGAGACCATCATGGCAGTCCTCTCTTCTGCCACAGCAGCTGTACCCAAGCCTAATGGTTTGTAAATAAAATGAAGAATGCAGGCAGACACACAGCAAGTTAGAAATTTAAACACCTTCTTCCAGAAGCAGCAATGATGATACTAAAGCATAGTTGAGCCTTCAGTTCTTTATTTTTATCTCATCAGAGCCCACATGCACCCCTTGCACATACATTATTCCACACTCCCACTAGGGAATTCGTTTTGAGGACAGAATTTTTAAAGCAGATTTCATCACTGAAGGAAAAATAATACTGGAGTTAATCCAATCTGGCCAGAAAACACTGTATTACCACATGATTCCCAGTAACATACTGAAACAGAAATAGGAAGTGCTGAGTACATGAGTCGAGAAAACTATCACGCTTCTGCAAATGAAAATTGCTTCTGAAAATTGCATTTTCTGACCCTGGCTTATTTTTCTTTGAATTGTTGACTTGTTTTAGTTTCCTATTAATAAAGAACAAAGATGAAACTAGAGATCAAATTAGAAATTTGTTCTGTGTAATACACATACGCTTAGTAACATTACAAAGCAGTGATAGAGCCCTGATGATCTGTTTTGAATTTTGATTTCCACTATCTCTTTCTTTGGCTACTATTTTCTTGGTGATTAACTAAATAAAAAGTAACAGTAAGTTGCTGCAAACCTCATACTTTAAAATACTGACTGGGGAAAAAATGCCACAGTTAAGCTAATGATGGGAATGCTAAAATGTTTAGTGATACAGATTGTGGCTTGGATTGTAGGACAATTAGAAGAATTGTCTACATAGAAATGGATGTAGTACTTAATGAAAGAAATGCCAGTAGATGGGGCCTCAAAAATATGTCCCAAGCTTCATTTCTGTCTGATCACTAAAATCTGATACTGCTGTTCATAGCCAATACTTTCCTTTATATATTTCTTGGAATCAATTTTACCACCTTGACTTTTATGCTTATTAGACATACACTGAAACCTATCAAGTATTCAGAGAGTAGACTGCTCATTATCTATCGTGGTATTACAGTTCATATTAGAGAAACGTGGGAGTACATATACAAACAAATTATCTAGACAGTCCTTTTCTTTCTAAGTTCTGCTAGCCTAACTAATTAATGTGATTTGTTCACTAAACTTGGATGTCATTTTGCATAGTGTGTTTGTTAGGGTTGTATCAAGTATATCAGACCAAATTACTGAAGTACTTGGGTGTGCTTCAGTGGCCTGACGTTCTAGAAGAAGGAATTTTTATCCTATTTTGTTTGATATTTTTCTTTTTTTTATCAATACCATTGCCTTTTAGCAAAGGGCTAGCTCAACAAATGTAGACTTTGATCATCAAATTTGCAGCCCATGTTCATTTCTATACATTGTGCAGCAAGTTTCACGAATGGAGACTGCTAAAAAGAAAATAATATACTCAGCGATCACTTCTAAGGGTAGACAATCTTGTTTCTAAGCAAGGAGCTTAGAGTTGCAACAGAAGGTACAGACTTCCACACAAATTCAGTCTATGCCATAGAAAACTCCAGATGCTCCTGCAGTAACCTTGTTACAGTATTCAGTGAAGAGATATTGCAGAAAAGCAGAGCCCCAGGGCTTTATGCTCACGGATGCTATTGCACTGAAAGTTGAGCAAGAGATGAAATCCATCCTAAGAAAAACACACTATGTAGTCTTTTCAAAATCAAACAAAAATCACACACACACAAAACCCAAAAAGCAAACAAACAAAAAACCCTAAACTCATAGGGTTTAAAAAGAAATGCCAAAGAAATAGTTGATGGGTACATAATAGGAGAATGCCTATATGTTAAGATGGATGTAGAGCTTATATACACTTCGAAAGGCTGTTTAGAATGCTAGGTGCTTTCTCATAATGACACCTATAAAGACATCTTACCCCTTAAAAATACAGCATGAAACACATTTTGCTTTCTTTCCACATGTAGGAGTGGAGACAATAGCCAAAGGAAAGCCACAATACGTTCTAAATTTTGCTGAACAGGATCTGGATGTTCAAAAACTGGATTCAACATTCTGTGCATAACGTGACACCGCTTCCTGGGGCTTAACCTTGTCCCAGAACTGCCAAGGTTACAGCTGGGCTCAGATCAACGTGTAGATTACTTATGAAACACACTAGATCTAGCTTTTATCTAGGATAGCAGGACTACAGTTCAAATATTTGAGAAGCAAATAATTACATATGATCAGGGTTTTATTTGTGCTCTATGCTGAAACACAGCAATAATGAGAAACACAGACCTTATTTCCATAGCAAAGAAGGCATCAACTCCATGCAGGGATATACACAGATTACAAAGGTAAGGAAGGGGTTCTGACAGTGCTGAGCAAAAGCTATTGTCATGAAAACCAGTGACTAAAGCATCTCATCCAGCAAATGATAGTCCCACACCAAATACAGTCAAATAAACCACACAAAGCACAGCTGTTTAGAGGTGGAGGCACAGTTCTTCACGAATTATTGATTTTACCTGTTAAGCAGGAATGCAAGCTTGAAGGTCTCAGTAATAGATTAAACTAATATGAAAGCAAAAGCCACGAGATGCCTTTTTTCATTTCAATGATCAACCCACAGAATGACTTCTTATGCCAGATTGGAAAGGACTCTAGAGGACAGGCAGGCGGAAGTGCAAGGTATTTGTGGTTACACCAGCTAAGCGTTGTGTCAGCTTGAGAACCAGCAGGTGTGGGAATTACAGTGGTAATGCAAGACATCTTCCTGAGGGGACAACTCCTTCCCACACAATCATCTTTGCCTGACTGCTTCCAAACGAGCTCTGTTCTGCAAAGGGCTGTCCTTAACTGGGTAACTTACCTTAGCTCTCAGAACTTGTGCTGCCATACAAACTACATTAAAAAACAAATAATCTGGCAGTAGTATTCCTTTTAGTCTAACCCTTAACTAAAATTCAAAGTGATTTGACGTAGTTTTGGTCAGTCAATAATTGAATCTTACAATCGTACAATCAGGAAAATATGTAACTATTTCCACCTTAATTAAAGATGAGTAAAAGCACTAAAATGACTTCTATTTCACAACTGAGTAAAGCAATTTGACAGTAATTTGATAATTTAATTATAGAAAATGCAATTCATATACAGAGAACATAGAGAGGATAACAGAATCATTGCGCTCAACAAAAAACAACAACAAAATTTTAATTGTCCAGTTAGTGCTGACAGAATTATAAAAAACAAAAAAAAAGCACAAAGGTTTAATCCAAACACAGTAACTTCAACATAAAATAATTTCTTTGAAAACTGAGAAATGGTTGTGAAAATGGCCCAATTATTATTTGTAATTTCATGTATGATGTGTAAGAAAAATAGCAGCTAGCAGTGATGCTAAGGCTTTGGGGGAATGTTTGTACAGAGAGGCTATACTAGGGTGGAAGGATTAAGATATAAAAACATAAATTAATAAGTGTAAGGGAGTGATGTCTACATTTCAGAGATGACAGTTGTTTGTCTTTGTGTACAAATATTGGAATAAATGTGAGTGAATATCTTCTCTGCTCTATCCTAGTCATTTTACTCAGACAAATTGACTGGAAAATCAACTTGTGTAGTAAATTGGGTTAGCAGACAATAACAATACACATTTTAAATATGTTTCATCATTCAGAACATGACTTGATTACAGCAACTCTGGTATCACTATAATTATAAATCTACATCATTCCATGTTGCATACCGTACTCTGGCTCCTGCGGTGAGAATTGAATTTCTTTGCGAACTCTGTCCAAGGGAGTTAGTGTGCAAGTCTCTTATTTTCTCACATTCAGCTTAAAGTAAGACAGATAACCACCTGTTCCCATTAGCAGAAACTATATATTAAAAAACATAAAATTAGGCCTCTATGCTGATATCTGCATGTTTAGATCACCACACAAATTGGCTTTGATGGCCCAGTTTAACCTCAGTGGGAGCTGGGAAAACTCAGCACTTTTGAAAACCAAATCAAGCTTCCCACACAGAGATTAACCAAGCTTCTAAATGCTGGTAACAAAGTAGTCCCAACCCATTAGGAACAGAGGACTAATAGCAATACTATTAATGCTATCTAAAAGTATAAGTAGCTAGGTTTTCGCTCTCACATTGCTACTAGGACTCAACAGACCACAGCCCTCTGTTGTTATCAACAGGAACCGAAGCAGTCATTGACGGTCGGGCAGAGTCAGACTCTTCCCGCTGAGAACCATTTCAGTAGGATAAATCAGCAACATTATGACCTGCATTGTTTTACTTGAAAAGTAAGTGATTAACAACACTACAAAGCACAAAAAGTTCCTTCGCATTTTACTCATCTTTGACAAGTGGCTGGTTTATTTTTTTGTTAAAACAACATTTTATCTCAGGCATATACGTTACTGCCGAGTCAGGGACTATACTTTAAGAGGCAAGTTTTAAACTCCTGAAAGCTGGCATTTGTAACAGAAATGCAGACTAACTGCCATGAAAAGAGCCATATGATAGAGAAGGACTATTACTGAAGGACACTTATTTTTCACGACAAGCTCCATATTTCAGCAACTTTTTCTTTCAAGTACCCATTCTATAGTGAAATAATTTTGTATTCAGCAGTAATCTTCATGAATTCATCTGGTATTCATGTAGATGCCACATATATTTCCACTGATTTTCCACCGCTGTTTAGGATTAGTTAATGGGCACTTAAAATAGAGTGTTACTCCGGTGGGAGTAAAATAACTTCAATCTTGGTGCACACGTTTCCAAGTCGAAGCATAAATGATATTATATTGAGTAGAGCTCAGTCAGTTAGCTTTTCTAATTATATGACAACAGCCTCTTTAAAAAAGTAGGGAGGGACAAGTAGAAAGACAGCTTTTGTTTTTTTTATCTCTTTGAGAAATACGCTTATGAATAAAAGAGTTGCTTAGCCTAGAAGTACAATGGGACAGATGCTGCAGTAAATCAGTCTGGCTGCACTGAGGTCAATGAGGCTATGTTGATTTATAAGTATTTGTGAGGATATGTTTTGTTCAGTCGCTTTCTGATTGCAGTGGCTAGTTCACAAGCAATTATCTTTTATAGCGGGTTCAGTCACTTTACTCGTTTTCTACCATTCCTATTAGTACGTATAACAGTGGTATAAAAAACATATCACTTGTGATTCACTGATTGCTTCTTATAATCTGAACTCAAACACGATGAATTCTTTTCAGACAACTGTAAGTAAGGAACATAAATTTTTCTCCCAATGTATTTTCTTAATGAACACTGTATATGACCAATAACTACTTGTCTGTCCAAAGCTTTTTGCTCTTACAAAGCAAACATTGCTTACATAAAAAAAAAACCCACGTTGAGGCTAGTTGCTTTACGCACAGCAGATGCAGTCTTTAAATAAGGTCATCAGAAAACAAATATTTCACCAGTTTTGTTAACTGCCATTTGGGACATCAATATGATTGCAGAAATAACCTCTTAGTTTACATTTCATAGTCTCTGATGAAAAAGCCCAGTATTCATAATATTCAGACTGCATTCCGGCAGACATCCCAAGCACTAGAGCCCCCCAGGGACAGTTACAGCTGTTTTGGAAGCTGTGAGCTCAGTAAAGGTGGGTGACTTAGTACACTCAGGCCTGATGAGGCATCACCATAGCATCACTCCACCCTTATTTCCCTTTTCTCTGATACTGGTTCCCATATTAAGAATCACTGCTGATGTGAACAGAGAGGACAAGGGGAATACAAGCATTTACTAATGCTTTGTGCTGAATTCCAAATGATCCCAAAGAATCTGAATGCAAGATTTCCATTAAAATTAATAGGAATTGGCATCCACCAAGTCTCTGTGGTTTTGATGTCTCAGCTTTAACATTCTGTTTGTTTGTTTGTTGGCTTCTTTGAAGTGTGCACAGCCTGAGCTGCATATTGCTGCTAAGATCTAACATTATTTTCACTGAGACATAACTGCTTCTGTTTTCACATTGATCTTTTCTTTTTTATCCCCCTGCTCATCTTGGGTCAATTCTACCCCAAGAGTTCACTTCAGACCAGAAGACTTTTAAGCTGACACTGTTTTTTCTCTTAATAGAGCAGCCTGGGTTGACACTGTCCCAGTGTTCTGTTACTTTAGATCCTGTCATCAGTTTACAAATTTGATAGACAAAGCTATGGAGAATTGTAATATTATTCATATTCACACCCCTGAGACATACAAACAGTAAATTGAGACAGGAAACTTTGAAAGATCTCCCAAGAGGCAAAATCACTTCTTTTTGCTGCTGATTATAAAGAAGATTGGCTGGCAGATGTTAATATTGGCAGTTACTCTCTGACAAATTTTCTCTAGGTACGGCTAATCAATTTTTGCTGCTTGAAATGAGAAATGGAGCTTGAATATTCAGATGTCTAGACATGTAAATACTTTACATTTATAAATAGATTGAAATGATTAATATCCATGAAAAAATAAACATGAAAAATGGATAAACCAGAAGTATTGGAAGAAGATTCATGGACTATCTGGATGACAGATAGATAGAAAATTTATATGTACATTAGGAGGGTGAATTCACTTGTGCAGTTTACCCATACGTATTTACAGACAATATTGGTATTTCTAAAAAAAATGGCTCTTGACTGAAACAACTTTGACTTTACACTTTAAGGTCCACCATTATTTGAAAGAGACCTGTTCTAGAAAAATATAGTATCAATATAAGAAGAACCCATTAACACTGTAAAAATAGATGCATTCTGTGTGTAGGAAGCTGCAAATACTTAAACTAATGTAATAGGCCCAAATGGGGTGTTCTGAAGGCTAAAGCCTTTTAGAATGATAGAAGTGATCTCATAAAAAAATATTACTGTATTCATAAATATTCCCACTTCATAGTGATTGAGTACAATTCTCTGGAGGAAAAAGATAAAATTTCCTCCCTAGAGATCAGCTGTATCATCACAGTGACCATTCCCTGAGGTGTTATTATCTGTTTTGGTCTGCCCATGGGAAAAGTTTATAATACTATCATGTTATATTCAGTCAAGCTACCCTGATAGTTTTACACACCAAATCACATCAGATTTCTGTGAGCGACTCTGACAATCCCTGGTGGACTGCCACAGAGCAATTGTATTATTTTCAGGTAATGCAGAAGATGCTACCTGCTTTACCAGCACATTGCTCACTTAGCTATGGAAATACAATTAACCGTATTACTTCTGTACCAGTCCACTGTGGCAAACTATGAAGCACCGTATGGCTTTCTGAGAATGAAAGCAACGTGTCTACATGGTGCAAGACATTTTTCTGGATGGGTGGGCGAATTACATATTATGATTTATTGTTAAATACCAACCTTAAAGAAAATTATTTCTATGGAGACTGTTTAGGCTGTTCATATATTTTATAAAAAGCAATGGATCAAAGAAATCTAAAGCAGCAATGCGTACTTAATGACCTGTTCCAGGGAGTAAATTATGGCTGGATTGTCAGGGTATTAAACTTAGCAGAGCAGAGCTTAAGCAACACAGATAGAAATTTTCAAAATATAGTTCATTCCTGTACAGTGACACAATAGTAAAATAATGTAACCTCTGACAATATGATTTATTGGAGAAACTAAACAAAAGATGTTGGAGCTGCACTGCACCAAAGTTATTTAGCTGTTCTATTACTTTTAATGAACAGCCAAGATCTATGAATATATTCAGTGAGATAAGGCTCAGTGCGTTTCTGATAAGGGGAGAAAGGTTAAAAAGAAAAAAAAGGGAAAAAAACAAAACAAAACAAAAAACAGATCTGTAAAAGAGATCTGTATTTACTGGAGGTTTTTATATATAACAATCCAAGCAAACAACAAAACAAAACATCCCCTTTTCTCTCTGTTCCTTTTATCTATTTAGAACCAAGGTCTGGCTGGCAAAATGTGTGTGATAATGTTTAGGAAAAGGTCAAACAAAAATCGGATGAGGGTTTCTTCACTTCACGGGTGTTTGTGATACGTTTCCCTTTTGTCAGTGGGACATGAGGCTCAGACAAGTCATGGCCTTTACTTGTAGCAACTGGATAAGGAAGGCATTTTACAGCACTTTTCCCTGAACAATGACCTATGGGTTAATCAATAAAGGACTACCATTTTTGTTGGGGCTGAGACTTCCGTGACAGAAAAAGCCTGAGCAAGTGCCCTTGCTGTCCCCAAACAGTGCTGTTTATAAAAACAACAATGAAACTCATGGTCTTGGATTATTTTGCCAATTAACAGAGCTACATACAGTAGCTTTCCCACAGTTAACGAGGGTGAAAATGTGACCTGCCTCTCATTCTCAGAGATAACATGCTCATACAAGTTTCTTTGTGTAGGCCTTCCTGAAACTGTAACATCGATTTCCTTCTGATATATTTTCTCCTCTACCCCTTTCCCAGGGAGAAGCTTCTTGCAGGTCTTAGGGGCAGTAACAGAAAGGAAATATTTCTATTACTCTTAATTTCACAGCTGCATCAGATGGCCCATAAGCTGACTCCAAAGTTATTAACAATGAAGTTTTTAGTGACAGCTGAAAAAATACACATTAGAACTCATTCCTAAGTATAAATGTGTATAAGCATAATACATAAATAACTGTTACAAGGTATTGAATTGATGCATCGATGTCTAATCCAATGAACTATGGCATGCTGTTAGTTTGATTACTGAAATCAGAATCAGTCACAATTTTAGTAATAAGTAATGGCTCTTTCCAGATAGGAACCACACAGTCCTTCAGCTACTGTACATCTGCATAATGAAACAACTGTCAAATCTTTTATAAGTATTAGTACAAAATAGAATAGTGATGATTTTAGTAAGAGTAACAGGAACAACAGTCTTGTCAAACGTTTTCCAAGGAACCATGATGAATAGTAAATGCAAGCTATCAGGAAAAGTTAGAGAGGGCTGCTGTTGAAACTTCACATGGTTTCACAAGGATCACATTGCAGGCATACAAGGAAGCAAGAAGATGCTTGCGGGAAATTCAACTAAAAATCTCTTAAGGCTGGTGAAACATGTAAGAACTGAACAGACTTTATTAATAATCCATTAAGTGGCCTTGTAAATCTACAAGGAACTATGCAAGACCTAGATTAATATATAGAGCATGTTCCAAAGAGCCTCAATTCTGCTCCTAAATGAAGTCAATAGCAAAGTTACTATGACGTCTTGCTCAGTCAGTAACATAAAAGACAAAGTTCAATGCAGTATTTTAGAAAGAGAAAAAACCCATCTTTAAAACAAAAACATACAGAAAAGGCAGAAGAGAATTTTTGGAAGTCAGAATGCTTCAAAGAATTATCTGTAACAAGAAAAGAAAGCATGAAGTGGACTTTCTGAATCACAGGCCTGCATGAATGGCAGATCTGAAGGATCATCTTAAAAATAGCCCAGGATGTTACACAGTTTGGAAAATCCAAGCCCTATAGTACCTGTAAAGTTAAGTGTTAAAATCTTGGCTAACATTTGCTAGACTTTCCCTTTACAATGAGACCTGAGTGAGATGCTGACCAGCTTGATAGTGGGTCTGACTATGTTAATACTATCTGCTTTTTGCAGATCTGCTCCCTCCTTCAGTCTTGCAGTTCCTATGAGGACACACTGCTTATTAGAGTGTATCTGAGTCCCCTGTGGCTATATTTTGCTATTGAACTTTGGCTATCACCAGCATTAATGGGAGCTTCTGTTCATCATAGATAGTCTTGTGTGCATCTTTAGAGAGTCCTGCATATTACTGTAAATATTTTAAGAACTATATTAAAATAACATTAAATGACTAAGTTAATAAGGTATTAAAGAAACAGAAAAATCCAAGTCTTGTATTCATACTCCTGTGTTTTGAATCATCTATAACTTCATAATTAATCATTAGCCTGCCTTGAAAATTGACATTGTCAAACAATGCAATAGACATTATTATTATTATAAATGCAATAGACATAAATTAGCTACAACAACACCCTTGTAATATCTCAGTGTAGGGGCTTATCCATCTCACAATTAGCACATCAGCTAGATGTCTGAAAATTCAGTGTCAGCTGTTTTGTCCCACTGTCCTTGGAACCTGAGGTTTAATGGATTCCATGAATTTCTAAAAGAAAAATGGGTTTCCTGTCTTGTTATCTTTGCTTTTGAAAAAGCACAACTTGACTCATGAACTTCTGTGGTTTATTTTGTTTCTTTAAAGAGTTGTATGTTTCAGATGCTGTGTCAGTACTTACTGCATATGAAAAATACATCGCTCTGAGATGTGCATTATTAGGCCACTATCTGTTCAGCAGCTCCTAAGTTCTCTGTTACACTTGATGAAGCGTAACATGCAGATGCAATGCAGTTGGTAATGTTATACAATGCTAATTCAACGTCAGTAACATATGTCCTCTGCAATCAGATTTGTAACCAGTGCTAGTATCTTTAGGAGATCTGGGGGTTTCTTTGCAATTTATCTGAATATTGCTCCAGTGCAATGATTCTGTAACTTCTGGAATATCCAACATTCTTTTGGTTCATACATATTTGTACAACTGCCTGAACTGTTGCCACCAGTGAATGATAGCTAATAGGTCTCTGACTACTGAGAGCACTCGAAGCCAGTCATTACAGCCTACTCACACTTCTCTGCCACGAAGGAGCACAGTGACTCTGCTGAGTAACACTTCATGATCTCTTTAAGATCTTGGAAAGGTTCTCTCAAGCTCTGTCCCTATAAACAAAGATGAACTAAATGAAGACTGGACATACTGATGTTGGCCCAATATTGGTATACCCCACCATCTGTCTTCTTTTGAACTTTAAGAAAGCATTGTACAGTAATATCCTCTGAATGTTGTCTACTGCTTTCATTCTTGGATATCCCATTATTAAATAGCACACAGATTTATAAGATATTGTCTCTGTTTTCTATGTCTCCAGAATAAAAATTCTGGATATTAGGAGAAATGCTACCAATATACATTTACCTTACACATATACAATAAGGCTAACAAAGATGGTTTTGTGGCTAATTCACAATCATCCAAACAAGTTCTTCCACAGTGTTTTACTTTCCAGCAAGATAGAGATTAAAAGTCCTGAGGTTTTTGACATTTCATTGCACGCTCTTTTCCCCCTCCATATAATTACACGCTCCAACAGCCACAATCACAATGACTGTGAAGAGAAGCAGTTTCCTTCAGGGTTACATTGTCCTGCCTCTGAGTTCTAACGAGGAGAGGCAAAAGAGCAGAACTCCAAGCACTTCTCTCTCTCTACTATCGATCTATCCACAATATCTTCATCCACTAGTTAGACACTTCTACTCTTTGTAGGAGAAAGACCACAAAAGTCGCTTTCAGTTAACTAGAAGAATTAGCAACTGACTCAAAAATGCTCATTATAAAAATGTGATCTGCACTGAGGATATATTTCTTACTGCCTCAGTGCACGTATTTCTTCTTCATGTCTTACAAATACAGAAATCTCAGTAATTCTAAGCATAGGCTTGGTTTGCATAGATATAAAGTTCTGAGGGCAGCAGTTCACAGGTGAAAAGTCTTTTTAGGAAGTCAGGATGTTCTTGGAGAGATCTATAGAAATAGGTCAAAGTTGGAAGTAATTCTCCCACAAGAGAGCATGGAAAGGTGCCTGAGGGTAAGCAGGCTGAGTGTACCTGTCCAGCACTTCATCAGGAGGAATAAGCTTTCTTCCTTAAACCAGCCCTATTTTTAACAAAGAGACAATTCTATTAAGAAATCAATATCAAGTTAATTACCACTTGGTCATCACTACTTTGCTCTCATAGTAGCGACAATCGACACTTCCTATATTCTGAGTTACACAAGCTGTTTAAAAGCAGTTGTTTACTTAGGAGTTCTGTACATTTCCATGGGACTGAGTGCCATTTAAGAAGCAGCTGCAGCATTTAGCCTTAGAAAATGACTGAAACAAAAATCTCAACCCCTTTACTTCAGAAACAAAACTTCATACGGCTGCTTAACAAAAAGAGGTAAATAAGAAAACAATTCTAATTCCACCTAGGGGAGGGCAGGGGTACACATGTACATAAACAGGTTTGCAGAGTTCCTTCAGGCACAGCAGGATCTTATTCTCTCCTAAGCGCCTAAACATGCAACACTGTGAGAAGCCCGCCTGGAGCATCTCCCAAAACTCAGTGTTCCACAGCAGTTATCACAAACCAAGAAATGACAGTGTGCAGAGACATAGAGCAAACCAGCTGTTGTGCACTGTATAAGTATTTGACTTGCTGTGTTCCCTGAAAGGATATTACTAGAACGAAGGAAAAAAACTCACCCTCTAGATTTATTGATATTTTTCCATTTCTAAAAAAAAATAAATAAATAAAGTGTAAACACAATACCACCAACACCACAAAACAAAAAAACAATGTAGTATAATGCAACAAGATATGGTGCTCAGAGATTAAGTCTATCTTATGAAAAGCTTTTGATGGACGTGAATGAACTGTTTAAGATAAAAGGAATAAACCTTCAGAAGCAGTTTGTAGAATTAGAGTGCTGAAAAGGTTTGTCATTAAGGCTCTGCCTTCTTTTTGCTAATTCCCCACGGATCTGTTCCACCACTGAAAGAGCAAGGATAAGATGTTTTATTGCTAATTTCTTTGTTTAAAAGAAAAGACAGAAGCCATCAAATGTTTTGTTTTCTGTAACACTAGTGGCAAAATGAAAACATATTTCCAAATCACCACAAGCTCAGCGTGGCAAGTTTCTATTTCGCACGTGTAGAATTTTTCTATATCATATTTACCAAAGCATATTTACCTTTCTTTCCTTCACTCCCTTGCATACTGCTTCTGTTCCTGAATAAACACAACAGGAATCATTAGTGCTCCAAGTGTTAGGATTTTTACCTCACGTAATACATTTATCCATATCCTTGGTTTGCTAACAGTCATCGTCATAGCGCTTATTCTGGGGAAACTGTTTCTTTCCTATTACTATTAATAACTTCCTCATGCTATTTATTCTATAAATATCAGCAATTATAAATACGATGTTAAAAATACTCTCTGAACACGTCAATTTGCAGCTTGTCTGTTTTAAACTGTCTCCCTCATTTTGTGAAACTGTGGGCAAATCTGAGTAATTGCGTAAAGCAGCAATAGAGAGGCAGTCCCTGCAGAACTGGAATAAAAGTCTCTTTTACTTCAAGGGACTGATAGCTAAATGTTGCGAGCCTGTGGAAGTTGCCTGTGACTTTTGCTCCGTCCTTGTACGTAGCTTACCTGTGACTGCTGCTTAACAACAGGACTACCTCACTGCTCCCTTGTCTGCTCGCTGCATGGTTTACTGTCCAGGGTCTGCAAGGAGCTCCTAAGTAGGTTGGACAAAACTGTGCTCTGTTCTGTTACTTCTAGCAGTGCTGTCTCCACTGAAGCACTGGTCTCTGGCCACTATTCACTACAAACAAGCAGTAGTTGCTAACTCTGAATTAGCCAGAAGATACGGGCACTGTCATCTAAGTGGGGTGTGGACAGAGCTGGGAATAGGGCTCAGCCACTGCAGAGGGAAGAAAAATTCTAACTCCTTCCCTACAGCAAGGGAAGAAGACTGATGGTCATTCACTGGAACTGAAATCATATTTCAGCCTTTAATTTATTAGACCCCAACAACATAGAATGGCAGTTTACAGTAAATTTTCTTTGGCTTTCACAAGCCCTGTCATTAGCATTTTGCAATTAGATTTCAAGCATGTAACTAATGTGAAGCAGGGCTACTTTCACAACAATTAGCTCACAAAGATGGTGCCACATGAATGCATTACTTTGTTTTCCCCTCAGTCTTTTTATGAAAGATTTTGAAAAATACAACTAGTAGGATTTTTTCTATGGAATTTGTGAAAACACACAGGGGATGAATCACAAGCATTTTCCTGGGATATCAAGATGTGTGTATTTCCCTGAAACTCATTTAAGAAATTACATGAAAAACAACAGCTTGACTTGCACAATGCAAATGAAAGTGAGTCTCAAGTTGTCTCTCATCTAATAGTCATTTATTACAATGATGCACAAATGAGTAGTTCCCACCACACAAAATTATGGATTGACAGAAAAACTTAATAAAACTATATTAAGATGTCTAGGTAGTGTCATTTGTGATAAAACTGCTGCTTCGATTTTCCCCTTTAGTAAAGATCCTATGATGACAAAATGGTAACACAGAACTAAACAGGTATAGCAATAAGCAGATTGCACACCCTCCTGGTTGTAATCAAATTCATCTGTTCAGTGATTCCCAGTCAAAGGCAGCTGGGCAGTCAATTCTGTCAATACAGTTCATAATCCCATCCCAGTTTATTCCTGTGTAGAAAGCACATGCCCTACTTTGAGGAGAAGGCACATAGAGTTAAGCTCTGAAGTCTTTGTAATCTTCTTCTAGAAAGAAATCTACGTTCATGGTTGAAGGATGACTTTGTTTGGAGGCCACATTCTGAGCAGGACCCTAGAACAGTCCAAAGATGGACACAGCCAGGTCATGTCTGCTGTTCAATCTCTTTGTTTTCATAGTAAGCAACTTTCTCTTTTCTTACTCTGACTACAATTAGCCTGTCTCAAAAGGTCATTAAGCTGTGCAGTGGGGAGGAAAGCTCTACCCATTCCTCATTCACATAGACCAGGAGCTTGTGCCTTGTAAAGTGCATGACAGGAACACATGAAGGCTATGTATGGCAAGTCACTATGGGATTGTTTTCCTTTAGAAAGAGGGTGCGATTGAAGCATTTCATTTCACTCAAAAACTAAAACGTTAGCACTTCCAATTGGCAAGTCCAGTAGGAATAGGAAATCTGCCCATGATTTCAAGCATCAAAATATAATATTGTCTATAATGGAAGCTTCATTAGGGCAGTCGTGGCCCATAGCAGGCAAATATAGTCTTTCAGTCAGGATGTTTGCCACAGGATTAACCATCACAAGATGAAGGATGTTTGACAGAGGATCATCATGAATCTTTCTGAATTTCTACTCAGTGATTTATCCACAGGTTTGATTGTGATCTCTTACTTTGTTTTAGAAAGAAAATCCCTCTCTGAAATATTGCTTGCTGCTGGAGCACATGTCATCTTGTCAATGCATTCATCACCATTATCATATTCTGCTAAAAGATTGGCAAATTTGTTCAGCTGTGTAAGATAGATATTATGTCATTTGACAGATGATTTCAGTACTGAAATAATCTTTTTGGATGTGCTGTATACTTTGGCACTTCATTATACAGCACAGGAGTGAATTTTCTCATTGTTATCAGACAAACAAGCCTTGAAAACTGGGAATCATCAGGGAAGTATTATTCTTGAAGCCTGAAAATTGATTTTCTGAAAACCACGGTTTCAGTTTTAATTCCCTTATTATAATATGGCTTTGGTCACTGATTGCTCACATTCCTATTCTGGTTGGCTGGAAATAGTTTTAAGATGGTGTCTTCCCCTCTTCTTTAACTCTCTAGGGAATGCTGTTTGGGGAGGATGTCTCCCAGCTCTTGAACTCATTTCCATAATGGGATTATGATGCCTAATACATCTAATAAGTAGTAATGAAAAACAAATGGTAGAGAAAAAACTTGCAAGAGATTACTGCTCACAATTGAATATCTTTTCACTATTCCTTCTGTCTAAAACCTGAGAGAGAATCTAAGCTTCCTATTAACTAAAATTGTTTTCATCATAAAATCTTTCACAGCAGCTACACAGCCTGTCCAGAGCCTCACACTGCACACATTATAGCTGATTCAGAGGTTGGAGAGACAACTTTCAGACACCAGTATTCAACCTTTGTTCCCTTGCAGATGCCTTATACCTCAGTTAGCCCTCCTGCACCAGGTTTGACCTTGCTGTCCTAGCTCACTAGGGATTTGTGATGGTAAATACATTACAGGTGGTGACCTGGTACTCTGATGAACTGCAAGGACAAAAGATGGCATAAAGATTAAAAATCATCACTGTGATCCTGTGAGGCAGGCTGGTTTGGTGGTGTCAGATGTATGACAGCCACCACATTACTTGTATGGAACCTGGAATATCTGACAGTCAGAAATGAACTGGGACATCCACAACTTCTCTGGGCAGCCTGTTCCAGTGCCTCACCACCCTCTATTCATTTCTGCTGCCATTTGCTGGGCTTACGTGTTGGCATTTCTTTTTAAACACACCCCATCCAAGCAGACTGATCTGTACTGACGAGCTGCTGTGCAATTCCTGATCTTGAGGAACTGTTCATCAAGAAAAATGCTACACAGAAAAGAGAAAATAATCTCACCTGTTTACAGACAAATTAAAGTATTTCTGCATGGGTAAGCTGCAAGTTAGTCAGGCCTGTGTAACCTGCATGTTTTCACAGGAAAGAATTCCTTAGGTGCAAAAAAAAGCTATGCATCAAATACTTCCCTGCAAGGACTGAATTGTGTTTGAAGTACTATCCAGGATGCTGTTTCTCATGATTAGATGTGATTTCAAAACAATTATTTAACATAATTTGTAGAGATCTGTGATAAAATTGTACCTGATTAAGATAATACCTAACTATATGTTACCAAGTATTATGAATCGTGATTAAGACATTTAACACAAAATTGAGACTTCATCTGTGGTACACCTGTTTATCAAGTCAATTTTTAAGAGGTGCTGCATATTATATACCGAGATTGTAAACAGAAGGTGGAGATGGAATGAAGAGGCTGTATTTTGAGCACAAATTATGTATGCATGGAATTTTACCACAGTCTTTCATTCCTATAATTTCAGCTAATAGACTAGGAAAGCTTATGCCAAAGTTTTTATATGATCTGGAAACAGTTACCTAAACACACTGAGTGGCAAGAGGTATTCTGCATTTTGAAAAACCATGAAAAACTTATGGCCACAGCTAAGATTTTACATTAAAAAAAAATAATAATTGACATGCTTCCAATGATTTCATCTTAATGGCTGTCTTTAGCACTATGCTAGTAATTATGGTCTCTCTTTCCTGCAGATAACGAAGCATTTTTATTAAATAAACCAAAATAAGAAATTATTGTGTGTGCTTCACCTTAACTATCCATGCTCCCGTTTTTTTGGATATCATGAAAACTATGTGATTAACAAATCCAATACCCCAGAAGTACAGAAACTGAAACTATACTTCATTTACAATATTGTACACTGAACACATGTTCCTCAAGTAGTACAGTAGATACTTGCAAAATTCAAAAAGCTTAATTCATGCAGCTGAAAATTAAAGAGCATGACCATGGTGAGTCGGAAAATGAAGTGTTTTGCCTTTATCACACTAGTACTTACTTTGTGAGCTTCCTAACCTAGTATTAGCTAAGATAGTGCATGAAACAGAAGTTGGGGACCCTGAAGTACAGAGATGCAAGTAGCACAAAAATAAAAACAACCTGAGCTCATTAGACAGCAAATGTACATCCTCTATTAGGAAATGCACAGAAAACAGGAGCATCAGAGCAATGGGGAAGGCCATCACAAAGGTGAAAATAGCCAAGATATTGAACAGATGCTGGATACTGGGAATCTGCATAGCAACCTCTTGTCAACAACTGCATTAGAATCACAAATTTATCAGTAAATCCCTCTTGCCACCCTTACAGCAAGATGCACCCCAGAGTGCCACAGTGTGTATGTCACAAGAAGATGAAGTTTACGATCATGTTGATTTATTCAGTTTGTGACTTGCAGTGACAAGGAGCACTGCATCAGTTACTGTCATGTTAATAGTCCTTTCCCTCTATCATGACCTATTGTAATATCTCTCAAATAAACCTATTCTTATCAAGTCAGCACATCTGAGCTGGCTTGCAGTACATGACAGGCCATTTGATAGTTCTTTGCTCATATAGTTCTGTTCTTCATAAACTAATCCCCAGTATGATAATCCTCCAGGAGAAATGTCTACTCAGAGAATCTTGAAGTCAAGTTGTACTTTCCTCATGAGCCCTAACTTAAAGCATTTGTGGGACCTAATGATACATGCAGTGCTGTAAAGTAGGAAAAAATACCCTATTTTTAACAACGGTGTTACTTGAAAAGAGAAAAGTTTTCCAAGGGAGACAGGTGAAAAGAATGGATGAATGATGTAAAAAAAATATTTGCCATATTGCCTGAAACAATAGCTATCACAAAACCATCTCTGGAACACGTGGCCATAGTTAAAATCTGTCTACATACATAACAGACCTCAGAGCTATTTGCAAGAGACAGCAACCTATTTCAGTGTTCAGAAATTGAAAGAGCAGCAAAATTCAGCAATAAAGATCTCTCTTCTGTCTGTCTTTTTCAAACCTTACATATTCACAGCTTCAGCCTAACTCTAAAGCAAGAGCTATTCACGCATTAAGTCTTAGCATTGTTATAAAGGAATAAGTCACAGTTTAGAAGGACAAAGAAGTAAAGCATCAGCAACTTAAGCTATGGAAGCAAAACATTTTAAGTATTAGTTAAAAAAAAAACAACACACAACATCCATCTGCTAGAAGTCAAAACCTATTTTGTAAATTGGCATTACGTGATGGAAATTAACACCCGCTCATGATACTTAGCCAGACATTTCTTCTGCATTGTGACACAATCACGTAAGCACCAATAGTGACTGTTTATTCCAACTTTCTAACTCTTCTATGTCTGCTATCACACACCTTATCTCTTCAGAAGAAAATTCTGCAAAATTCCTGTCCCTGCTTTTAGACTGCTCTGTGTACAACACTACTGTAATTACTGTTACATGGCACAAACCCTGAAGGGTCAGAGTCCACTGCTAACAATGGAAAATTTTTTATTGAATTTGATGAGTTAGGCCCTCACAGAGGAAAAACAAAGGATTCAGTGATACACTCAAATTAGAAGACTATAATCCTCTATTACCCCGGGAGAAGCAGAGATACATGCAGAGCATTAGTCAGATCTCCAAAAAATCAGTACTTCAGTTGCAGTGGAGCAATAACAACCCAGAATTATGTTAACTTTCAAACATTAAGTTAGAAACTTAATGAAGTCTTGCTAATTTTTGAAGATTAAAATTAAACTAGGCTAGATTGATTCAAGAACATGATGACTCTTCTGAAACATCATTTTCTTGAAAGCTGTCTGAGGATAAGAATAAAACACATTCTATAGCTATTTTAGCTGTTGTAAGCATGTCTTGAAGTATAGTTTTCTTTTTTTTTTTTTAAAATCTCTTTTAATATTTATAGAGATGTGTATTCAGCACTGTAATCCCTTTCCTAGACCATCAGCAAATTATTCATACTTAAAAGCCCTGCAGCTTTTTCATGGCTTATTTTCATTTTTTTTTCCCCCTATGACAGAAGGAATTAATCATAACTCTAATGGTTCTTTGGCAAGTGCCACTTAAAAACAACAAATGCATTGGAAAAAAAAAAAATTTGCCTGCACATTATAGAGTTAAAGGGAAAAAAAAGAGTAAAAAAGCTGGTGTTCCATAAAGAGTTTGGGAGTTAAGAAGATAAACTTGGCAAACGACAGGAAAGAATGTTAATAAAAAACAGACCATTATGAAAGACACCCAGCAACTCATATGAATTCTGAAGAAGTAACATGTATTACTGCAGTAACAATAAAGTTGACTAGTTAGGTAACATATTGGATTTGAGATCTTAGAACAGCATTGCAATCATCTCTGTTTACATATTTTTGAACATATTTATTTTGTAGTTTCACAATCTATAAAATGGGACCAAAGGTATTTTCCAGGAAAAATAAAACCAGAAAAAAAAAGGAAACTTTCAAGAAACATAGATGTCTTCTTATTTCCTTGTATGCACACAAAAAAACAGCACTTACATTTATATGTTCCAACATGATATTCTAGCAAAATTATAATAATCTTCATCTATATCATTATCATTTATCATATCTTTATCATGTATCTTTATCATTCCATATTCACCAGCATTAATACCAGTAAGAGTTTTCTTTAGCAAACACAGCTACACTTTAAGAATGTTTCTGATGCTCCTATATAGTTCTACTCAAGTAAGAGGAACACAGAGTATCAGACTGCATTTGATTAACAGCAGCGCTAGAAATCTTTACACTAAGATACCACATGAGGGAAGTGTAGACGCTCTAGACTTCTCCCTCAGAAAATAAGCACCTAATGGATTTTTTTTTTTAAATCTAGTTAATGGATTATGAATGACATGTAATTATTTCCCAACTGAAAATCATGTTAATTTTCAAGGAAAAAGGTACAGCAATAGAATTAGCTATTGAAATGAAATAATGTAATGCTGTTTATTGGTAAAACAGAACAAAATTTCCTAATCTTCTGTAAATCACTTCCATCAATCCTATCACAGATAACACCGCTATATTAGTGAGAATGTATTCTGTCCTCCAGGCAAAGTACACATGGAAAACCATTCTTTTAGCAACCTGAATCTAAGCTATTTACAAACGTGTTTTTTGGAGGGTAAGGACTTTAATCTGAGATGGATTTAAGAGATCTTAAGAAAAGCCATCAGCCATTACGGTTTGGCTTTGTCTCCCTTCCAGTCTTGGCCCATTGCTAAAATATTCTGACAGACTTTCTATTAGACACCTGAGTAAAACAGAACACTGAGTTAGAAATGCTCATCATCATGACACAATATTGCAACAGAACTCAGATCACTGAAAACATACCTGTAACAAATCAAATCCTCAAGTCCTCATAACCCAGCTGTTAATTCCCTTAGTATAGCAAAGGGTGGATGGTTGTAATGTATTAAATGTTCCAGTGTTAGGTTTCTGTCTAAAACTTTCTTCTAAAAGTACTTGATTAGAATTGATAATTACATACTAAGCATGTACAGTCCTCAGTATACCGAACTGTCATACATTCATCACTGCCTATTTTCAAAATGCTCACTGCTGCGAATTTTCTCATATCCCCCTTAACGTGAACAACCAAATTTAAACACAACCCTGGCCATTTTTATCATGTTACTGTAATTGCCTTCTAATATAAGGATATTTATTTTATAAATTTAAGTTGTGGAGTAGTAACAAAATCAGACATGATGTCATGCTGCATTTCATTGAAATGATAAATGGTTCAAATGGTTCTATTGAAAAAGGTCAGTTACTTAATAGGTAACTGCTAAACTATGACAGAACAGGTAATCAATTGGACGAGATAATCCAGTTCCCAGTCAAGTACCGTGGCAAGCAATGACTGGGAATACATTGGTTACCATGGTAGAATGCAGATTTTTCTATTACAGTATTCATCTACTTAAAAGAAAAAGGAAACAAAAGAAAACCAGAGATTAGCTCTGTATTTATTTCTATCCAACCCCATAACTTGATCTTGGACCCTCAGTATTGTTACTTTGTTGGAATTTTTTAATTTCATGTAAAAACCCGTATTTGTGGATTCACTTTTTTTGTCCAAAAAAGGGTAGGACTCTTTATTACCAGAGATTTAGGGAAGAGGAAAAATGGAAATTGAGGAAGTTGACAAAAATCCCTTTCACTTCACCAATTACCATGCTTCTTGGAGACAGCAGTTCTGCACTGTTGCCTCAGCTGTAGCACTGGTTCCCTATCTCAACAGCTTCATTTTCTTCAGATTTCTGCTCTGTGGACTTTTTTCTTTTGTTTTCCTTCATTCAATTATTTTCGCATTTCCTTTTTAACAATCTTGTTTTCATTCTTGTACTACAGTACAGGGTTTTTTGTTGTTGTTACTGTTCCAGAAGCAATGCAACTGATACATCAACCACTTGAAGTGGCATTGCAACTGGCGCTCTAGTGCAGTTAAGTTTTGTTCTTAAAGATGCCAAATTCTCGCCTTTATTCTAGAAAGGTGATGTGGAAAAATATGGTGTAAGGGACGGAAAACAGAAGTGCAATAGGTGGAACTGGGGACCGGAGCATAAAATCAGTGCAGGGATAGTACAGAGATTACTTACCTATTCTACTCAGTGCCACTTGCTAGTCACTTGCCAATGCAAATTTCTTCTGCATGATGTTCATAATGTGTTGGTTTAAGTACTAGCATATGCCAGCTTGTGCACTACCTGCTGCACCCTGCTTCTATACCTGCATCCTATCTTATATCTAAATGGTGGCTTCCTTCCTCTCTTCAAAGCCATCTATCCCACCAGCTGATCCTACAGGTCATCACAACGTTTCATCTTTTGTCTTCTTTCTTCCAACACTGTAAATCACCCACAACAGCTAATAAATAATAATAACAAGCTGTATGGAAACCACAGTATATTTCTTTTTTTTTTCCAGATTTCTTGTCGTATAGCAGCACAATGAACTGCCCAGCCTGTCACCAGAAGTTTGTAACAGAAAGGGTTTAGTGCTTTATGTTCAGCTACCCTTGTTCATTGCCATTACGGAAATCTCCACTGATCTTCCTTTAGTGTGTTGGATAATGCACTGAAGATAAATTTTGAAAAATATTCCTTACAAATGACTTCATGCATTAGCATTTCACAATAGCACAAATAGAAAACTAATTTCCTGTGAGGTGTGGTATGTTTTCTTATTATTAATGGTGCTCCAAGTCATATATATTACAATTCTTTAAGTCATAATTCAAAATATTGTTCTGTCTCTTTATTTAGGTTTCAATAAACTTGACATTATTGAAGAACATTCATAAATTTTGATGAAATTCAATTACTGTAACAACTGGTTCTTGCAGTGTCCTGACTGAGCCACTGCTGTAAGTATGAGGATTACATATTCTCACCTCATTTCACAAGCAATAATGAAAGAGGATGAGATTAAATCCCTTCCATCTAGGTCTTTATTTAAAGAAATAACTAGGGATTGCTAAGATTTTTCTTTCCACTCATGATTGTTTCTCTGCTTTAAGAACAATGAAAACAATTAGAAGCATTGAAAAGCCTAATTAAGAAAAAAAGCTCAAAGCCAATTTCATCCTATATGAACTTCACTTTGCTTTTTAAAAAAAAATACATCAGTTGAAGTTAGCAAGGTGGTTTGACATCCAATCATCTACCTTCAGAAAGTAGGAAACATCTAAAAAAGTATATATTAAGAAAAAGTTACTCTGTGCCAAAACCTTAAAGCTAGCATTTGTCAGCCCCCCTCCATTCCTTCTTACCATATAGTCCAATCTGCAAGTGCAAGGAAAGGTGAGCATCAGCACTGTGCAAAGGGATTCACATCACTATTCCTTTGAAAAGCAGCAGTTTATGCCCCTGGCTAGCACACTGTGAGGCTGCTCTGTGGCTGGGGGCAACTTCAATAGCTCCTCTGTGCTCCCAGAGCTTATCTGGCTCATCTGAGAATACAGACTAACATTTTCCTGGGTTTGGGGATATTTTTGCCTACTGGGTTATCTATGATAGAAACTATTATTATTTTTTTTTTTTTTAGTTAATTCTTTAGTAGGCAAAATAAAAATTCTTGCTGTGTTTTTGAAGAACATGCAGAAAAAGCACTTGATGTATTTTTGTCTTCAAATACCTGGCAGGTTATAGTATCAAGTTGAGGATCAGCACTGTATAACCAAGCTCACTTTTCTATTAAATAACATGTCTGAAGATCTAGGACAAAAGTAATTTAGGAATTTGGAAACCTTACAGTAAACAGATGTGTACTAAGCTATGGTGAACTCTGAATCGTGGAAGTGAAATTAGCAGTGTCTCATGCAACATCAAACTTTAAGCCGTAAGAGGATGGAGACAGATGTTCTAGGAGAACAGTGTTTTGTCTTGTAAACTACTTAAAGTTGCAAATACTTTTACTTGTCAACTTTTCCCTTGTTTAACTTAAGAGCAAATGCTTACAATCACAGTAGTTCAATCTAGAAACATTATCCCAAAGAAAATTTTCACTCAGTGCACAGAAAAATATGACTGAAGTTCTTTAGGAACAAGGCAACAAAGTAAAAATAAAATAGTTATGTTACACATTCAGCACTAAAGTATAGAAAATTCAGGTCATTCCAAGGTAACCCTACAAAGCGCACCATATAAATCTGCTGAGTACTATGACCCATTTTAGCAAGGAAGAGCAGCAGCCTTAGCTTTTGATCAAAAATAACTGTGGACACTGAAGGAAATAAAACAAAACCTTTTGGGGAAAGTCTTCGACTAAAGTTCTTGTTTATTTCTTATTACCATACATACTAAATAAAATCAAGCGGTTTGGCATTATGAAGAGAATACTGCCTATTCTCAGCTACTGAATTAAATATTAACTTACTCATATGCTTTTAAGCATTTGATTTCATTTGCTACCACATGTATGTCACAGGATGACTGCATTAATCTAGTTACCTCTGAATGGGAACCTTGCCATTGTCACAAGATATAATGGAGCTCAGGTATCTTTAAGTCTTCTGTATTATTAGGACACTAAGCATAATATTTTTTTAAGTAGAACTTACAAAAATATCTCTACCAGATACCATATTATACCAACACTTTAAGAGAAGTTCATCTTCAAAAACATGCATGAAACATAAATTTCCGTTTTATAAAATAAAGCTAAGATAATACATATTATTCAATTTTAAATGGTAAAGAATGACTGACCTTTCAGAGCCTTTCATTTACTGCAGTTTAAGAGAAACATTATAAATGCCAGAAGATACCACTGAATGGGAAACACAAAGGATTCAAAGAAATTAAACTTTGTCATGAATACAAAAGACAACTCGAGCTGGCATATGTACACACTCCTTGCTATTGTATTAGTTTTCTATCAAAAAGCTGACATTCAGAACATTCGAGAAATATGACTGCCCTTTCAGACACATAAAATTTGGATTTATTTCCTTCCCGCACAATGTTTATTTGACCTCATATTAATGTCAGACAGCAGAATCATGTTGTGATGAAAATGAAATACTTCATTCAACTTTGATTCACATATACAGCAAAAATGTGATTAGAAGGTAACAATATTCTAGATTTAATGCACAGTTAGTCATTTGGAACCTGGAATTCAGTGCCTATACTGATTTCAGAAGTAGATGCTTAGGGCTGTAAATGTTGATAACTTATAATCAAATACATAATAATAGAATTATTTCTTTCAAAGAGCTCCAAATGCTTTAGAATGATGGAACATGCTATTAAAGCTATGCTTGAATGGACAGCATTTAAGAAAGATCACACGAGATGCAGAAGGAATGAAGTGTAGACAATTCCATACTCATCTGTTGGAATGTCTGGAGATTCGGGGTTCATTCATTCTTAGAATTTCAATTTCAGATATTCAGTGCTTTAAAAATAGCACTACTCTGCAGTTAGATTTCTAACATCCCTTTATCCAAGGAGGAGTATATCCAAGAAAAATACTTATTACAATTATCACCTTGATTCAGCAGATTTTTGGTTACTTCTCCTGCTTTTCAGTTATTAATACTTAATACGGCAACTTATCATGCCTTATAAAAATTTCCATTGGCATCTATCACTACGTTAATTGCATCATCCCAATCATATGCACATTACAAAAAAGCTGTTATTCATCAGCATTAAATTCTAATGGAATAAATGAATTTTCCGATTTTAAAAAAATTCAACTCCATCACTCAGGAAAATGGAAGATTCTTCTAGTCACCCTGCTGATGAAGGAACTCTGTTTTGATGGCTGGAGCAAAATCAAACTTGTTTGGCATTTATAATTTCGCTATCCACAGCAACTAATCAAAGTGTTTTTTTCCTGAATCTCACCCAAATTTTGTGGTTTTAAATGCAGGATGGTACACTGCAGTATGATGCCCACTATTGTCAACTCCTTCTTCATTTCTATCTTTGTTTGCTAAGTATTTGAACTGATGATGACCTCAACAGAAATGATTTAAAATAGATATTGCAAAACTATTCAGTACAACTTCTTAATTTGGTAGTAAGGAGAATATTCAAATACAAGCTGATGCAAATTGCACATCTTGTACAGAAACTTCAGAAATTTGAGGACACTT
This sequence comes from Alectoris magna, assembly GCA_030625065.1. NCBI lineage: Eukaryota > Metazoa > Chordata > Aves > Galliformes > Phasianidae > Alectoris > Alectoris magna. The sequence goes on along the minus strand of CM060576.1, from coordinate 6,996,955 downwards.
GAATGTGCACATAATATTCATATGGTGTTCCATGAGACATTCCTTAACTTGCTTAATGCTTTCTATAAATTGTTAAAGAAAAAAAGAATTCAGTAACAAAAGAAGCTAGAATGTCACGGTTGGTATAAAAATTAACAAGAAATGATATAAGCAGTATCTTGTGTTGCTGAAAGAGTAATAGGACTTCTTCAGACACTCAATACTTTGCTATAAGGCATATCAGGAGTTTCATTAAAGAAATGTAGTACTTGACATTCTGCATTCCGTTGATCATCCACATTTCCTCCCAGTGAGCATATTAGTTATAACTAACTGTGTATATGACATATCAATAAATTGCTGCATGACATCTGGTGAAATGCCCAGCAGAGGAGATACCTCCTTCCCAGCTTGTGCACAATACACTTCTGAGAAGAAACCTATGTTCAGCAGAGCTTCTCCAAATTTCCTCTCACTTCATTACTTCTTCCTACATACTCTGTTAGTTGACAACTAGATTCAGATGTTCAGATTTTGAAGCTAAATAGGCTTTTTCTAGTCTGCATCAAATATTGGTTCAGACTACTGTACACGGCACACTGATAATATTCTGTAAAGGAGTAAAAGCCAGTAGAGCCATAGAAAGTATCTGCCATTGCCTATGCAATTGAGAAAACCAGCAAATCGATTCCACCCATTTGTTTAATCAAGTCCTTTCTGAGTGCTCCGGGTAAAGGCTATAAAACCAAAAATTCCCCACCAAACTCAGGGCCAAAAACTGTTTCAGACTTCCTACAGCTAGCCATCATGGATGGACAGCTAATGCCTTTTGCTTCAATGTTCAGAATAGAACCACATTCTGCAATTTTGTATGTTAATCAGGAGAGTTGGTTTGCTAAAGCTATAGCTAATCCCAGAAAGCATAAGGACTAACCAAAACTCTATTCTTGAGATTAGCAGTTTGCTGGTCTAGTGTTCCTTCGAGTAAAAAGCTGAGGAGCATTGGAGCATCTGTTCCTGGCTCTTTCTCAGCAGCAACGCTGATATGGTATCTAGGGAGAATACACATTTTTTCCCTCTGCACACAGAAGTCAGAGAGACTGCTTTTCTTCCTACTGAAAACTGTGGTGCAAAAGTAGAAACTTCCAGGAATGTTATACGGACACAAAGCATTAGGTTTGCCTCAGTCCTGAGAAGTTTTAGAGCAGATCTCGTTATCTTTAGGCATACTAATTTACAATTGGTAATTATTCCCTCATTAATTTTGAATGGAAAGGATAAATACAAGGTAATTAAAAATACGTAGAAGAAAAAACAGAGACAGACTGACTGGAAAGCAAAGATATTGAGCTACTACAAACTAATACCCTGAGTAACTGCCTTCTTGATTTGCTGGTACATGGTTCTTATTTTCACAGTCTAAGCACTACAGAAACTGCACCAGTGTTATGATAAAGGCAGAAGACTTTCCTAGCAGCTTCAGAACGTACTTAGACACAGAGCACAGATTTTCACATGGAAATTTGAGCAACGAGTTTTTATCAAAGGTAACTAATATCATACTAACAAACTTTTGTGAAAGTGGACCTCAAATTCTTCAGGCTTTGCCAAGTGCATAGATAGAACAAAATAAAACAGAAAAGCAAACAATAGAAAAAACAAAAAAAAGAACCTGGGAGTACAAATAAGTATTCCTGATTATTGCCTTTTCTCCCCTGGATGATAACTACAAGTTCAAAAAGAAATGTATATTAGAAGAATAATAGATAAATTATTTAAGTGAATATCTTTTGCAAGGTGGAAACTTTTAACCTCAAGAGCTTCATGATCAATTGGAATGACTTCAGGACCTTAGAACAATGACACCAGTTTTCAGAAAAGGATGAAAAGAAAGCCTAAAATTTATTCCTTGAATAATTAAGCATGACAGTGCAATATTTATTTAAGAAATAGGACAATGATCACATAGTAAGACAAATCATGCAATTCACTAAGATCTAACAAGTAAGAGGATGCAGCATCATAATAATTCACACCACTCTTGGCAAATCCTTAAAAGAAATTGAATAGTTCACTAGATCTCATTTAGACATGGCCTCCAGCTCAGTGAGGCCATGCTGATGAAGGCAAGAATAATGCCGGGGGGACCCTTGACTTCAGAGTGCTTGAGAGCAGCCTCTAGGATGGAACAGGTGCTGTGCAGAGAGAAACCAGCTAGATAAAACAGAGAAAAAGCTCAATGTATGCATGACATCACAGTACTGGAGACAACAATTCTTGCACAATACAGGGCTTTTATATCATAAATAGGTCCACCAATCCTAACCCTTATTTGGCAACTACATCTTATTAGAAATGGTGTACCACCCTCTCAGTAGGAACAATGCCATGGGAGCAGATGGAAAACAGTACAACCAGCCAAAAGCCTACATCAGAGCCTCAACTGTGTTTGTAGAAGACAAGATTCCCCAGCCAGCACTGTCAAATACTGCAGTTCAGAATCTTTGTGATGAAGGAATACAGCCTCAAGCCACTTCAGCTAAGTTTAGCTCCGGTGAATCAGAATAAGCCATGCAGAGGTATTGCTAATGAAGGGATTGCATTCCTTTGGATTACACTGGAAATCCCATCCAGAAAACTGCTTCATAAGAGCGCAAAATTGCATTTCAAAAAGCAAAAGGTAATTTTCATATTTTTGGAAAAAGATGAAAAAATTTCAATAGGGCAGAAATCATAAAAATATGTATTCCTTCCTTTCTCCAGACCCCCTGAGCCCACTCCCATAAGTAAATAAACAAAAAAACCCCACCAACAACCAGAATAAAAAACAAAAGAGAAAACTGGACACAAAAATAAGAGAAAACTTTCTAGAATGGCAGAAACTGAGGAACTCAAATCATCAAAAATGAAAAGCTTCTTGCTACGAAAGCCATACAAACTAACCTTACCAGTGGATAAACTTATTCACTGGGCATATACATATTCTGGTACAGGTAAATGCAAACCCTCGTGATGTAATGCTGTTCTATTCCCTGCGACAGTATCGAGTAAAACTACATATGCTCTCAAACTATTGAACTACTCCAAACCAATGAAAAACCTGTCTTCTTTTCCCTCTTCTATCATTGTTGTTTGTTCTCTCTGGTTTTGAGCAGAAGATTACTGTTACAGAGGACAAAAATGGGGCATGGAAAACACAAGTCATTAAGTTTAACCAACAAGCACATGGCAGGTTTGGAAAAAAAAAATCTTCCTTTGAACCCCAGGTGTACATATAGACTTCAAAGTTGCATTATCAGCCCCTCTTACTGATGTGAAGAGCATGTCTCAACAGGAAGCGGGACATACAGAGAGCTGAAAAGTGGATTTTACTCCAAGTTGGCAAAGTCTTTGCAGGATAAACAGTTTATTTTCTGTGGAGTCCCATGGAAGTTGCTGTGGCTGTTCTGTATAAGCTTGAGAATGTGTTATCTCTACAGAATTAGGGTCTTGGTTTACATGTGTCATCTTCCAAAATGCCAGTGGGAATCATGCAGTCTCTGACAGGGTGATGATTGGATAATTTCTACTCTACTTACTACTTAGGCAACACATTTCAAATGATAAGCTTATTGGACAACTTGACAATGTGCTTTGATCGAAAAATGCAGAATGAAGGTCAGGTGAAAATTCAATTAATTTTAACCAAAAATTGCAGCAGCCTCTCCTCTTTCCATCAGGAGTAATTTTGAACCAGAAGAAACCCTCTCTCAAATAATAAATAGTAAAAATTATTTTTCATGGCTTACCGTTATTATTTTCCCCCGTATCTTTAAATCATAGTTTTAAACCATAAATTTCAAAGTATCTCTGTAAGACATTCATATTTATAGTTTATTTTTTTACAGACTCTACATTTAGGAAATTTTTTGTTTTGTCTGATTACTTTTTCTCCTGTTTCCCCAACCCCCCACTGGGTTTAGAACAGGAAAAAGTTTTGGCCAGTAACTTGAGATAGAATTTCTGCTAAAAATAGGAATAAAATCATAGAAATGAAAAGAGATTTAACTTGGCAAATACATGAAGAGTGGCAGACTAAGGTACTTCTCAAAGTCTGCCATCACACACAAGTTTTTCCTGATTGAAGGAAGCAATGTAATCCTGGATTTCTCAGCCACTACATTTTCATTTCTTATAGCCGTGGATAATCAGTAATTGGTGTAATACTTTTTAAGGAAGTAACAGAATTTTCACCTGATCTGTGCTGCAGAGATCTGTGCATATGCATGCAGCCACATTTGAAAAGCTGTATCAGTAGAAGGCATATTTAATTTACTCTTTCCTGTGAGACCATCCTGAGATCAGTTTATAGAAATGCAATGCATTCACAAAGCATAAGTTCTCACCATCATTTGATAAAGAGACGCCATCCTACTATGCCTGGTATGAAATTTGTCAAATGACAGCAGTGCAGTATAAGTGGTAATGAAGCCATCTGTTCTTGAAAAAAAAAACAAACACACCACAGATCTCTCAGGTTTACCAAAACCCAGAGGTAAAAACAAATACACAGTTCTCCTCAGAAGCATTCAGATTTATTTACTTTCACTCTGCTCAGTCTCATTCTACTGAAGCACAGCAAACCCGATGAAATCCAAATTGCTTCTGTTTGCCTTCAGTTCATATTTCCTCACAATCTCCATGATTCATTAGTTTCAGCTCACTATTATCCCACTTATTGGTTTAAAAATGTTGCAGCAAAGAAGAACCAAGTGTTTAAATTAGAATCCTGTGTTAATACAGCTTTAAGAGTCAGCATTTCATCAATCAGAGTATAGATTAGAACAAAGAAGTCTATTCACCTATTCACCTTGCTATCCCTTAAGTTATCTTTAGTAGCTTACAATGAGTCAGAAGCACAGTGCCAACTCACTTTGATATACCTAGAATAGCTTTCAGCTAGCTTTGAAACATCCATGGGGGATGCAGTCACACGTTAGGACAGGTAATCTTTATGTCCAGGAAGGAAAGTGTTAAATCCAAAATTCTCTTGGCATAAAAGGGATATTGAGATGAAAGAATAATCAATCTTTCATAAATAATATACATAGGTGGATACATTATATATTCAAAGCCACAGTCAAATGGTTGGGGAGAATGATAATTTATTCTGTTGAATTTCTTCAGAATGAACCCTGGAGCAGATCAAACAAAAAAGTTATAAAATAGGAATTACAGGTAATGAAGGACTCCGTGTTGCACAGGAGATCTGCTAGCTCTTATACATAATTAAAATATATGAGGTCAGGGGTAAGCTTAAAGGTGATTATGTCAGGAATCATTTTGTTATTCTTTTATTAAACAATACTAGACCTATATTTATTTTGCCAATACATGTATATACAATGCGAATTGACTGGGATTGAAATGCATATTTTAAACTAATGTGTTTTGATTAAACACAGAATCACAGAATCACAGAATTATCGAGGTTGGAAAAGACCTAGAAGATCATCCAGTCCAACCATTACCAATACTTCCCAGCTAAATCATACCCCTCAACGCAACATCCAAACGTTTCTTGAACACTCCCATGGTCGGTGATTCCACCACCTCCCTGGGCAGTGCATTCCAATGCCTGACTACCCTTTCCGAGTAGTAATACTTCCTAATGTCCAGCCTGAACCTCCCCTGGCGCAGCTTGAAACCATTCCCTCTAGTTCTATCACTGATTACACGAGAGAAGAGGCCGACCCCCAGCTCACCACAACCTCCCTTCAGGAAGTTATAGAGAGCTATAAGGTCTCCCCTGAGCCTCCTCTTCTCCAGGCTGAACAATCCCAGCTCCCTCAACCGTTCCTCATAAGGCCTGTGCTCCAGACCCCTCACCAGCTTCGTAGCCCTCCTCTGAACACGTTCCAGGGCCTCAATGTCTTTCTTGCAGTGAGGGGCCCAAAACTGAACACAGTACTCGAGGTGCGGCCGCACCAATGCCGAGTACAGGGGGACAATTACCTTCCTGTTCCTGCTAGTAACACTGTTTTTGATGCAAGCCAGAATGCCGTTGGCCTTCTTGGCCACCCGGGCACACTGTCAGCTCATGTTCAGCCGAGCATCAATCAGTACCCCCAGGTCTGTTTCCTCAACACAGTCCTCCAGCCACTCCGCCCCAAGCCTATAGCGCTGCCTGGGGTTGTTGTGGCCAAAGTGCAGGACCCGGCATTTGGTCCTGTTGAACTTCATCCCATTGGCTTCAACCCAGCTCACCAGTCTATCCAGATCCCTCTGCAGGGCCTCGCTACCCTCAGGCAGATCGACACTCCCTGCCAATTTGGTGTCATCCGCGAACTTACTGAGGGTGCACTCAATGCCCTCATCCAAGTCATCAATAAAGATGTTGAAGAGGACAGGCCCCAGCACCGACCCCTGGGGAACACCACTCTTGACTGGTCTCCAACTGGATTTGACTCCATTTACCACCACTCTCTGGGCCCGGCCTTCCAGCCAGCTCCTTACCCAGCCGAGAGTGTACCCATCCAAGCCACGGGCTGCCAGCTTTTGAAGGAGAATAGCATGGGAGACAGTGTCAAAGGCTTTGCTGAAGTCTAAGTAGACCACATCGACCGCCTTTCCTTCATCCATAAGACGGGTCACAGGATCATAGAAGGAGATCAGATTGGTCAAGCAGGACCTGCCCTTCACGAACCCATGCTGGCTAGGTCCGATCTCCTGGTCATCCCACACCTGCCGCGTGATCTCCCTCAAGACAATCCGTTCCATTACCTTCCCTGGCACCGAGGTCAGGCTAACAGGCCTGTAGTTCCCCGGATCCTCCTTACAACCTTTCTTGTAAATGGGAGTCACGTTGGCAAGCCTCCAGTCTTCTGGGACCTCACCCGTTAACAAGGAGCGCTGAAAGATAACGGAAAGCGGCTCAGCGATCACCTCCGCCAGTTCCTTCAGCACTCTCGGGTGAATCTCATCCGGACCCATGGACTTGTGGCAGTCCAGTTGGAGTAGTAATTCCCTGACCGCTTCTTCAAGAATCACAGGGGGTTCAGTCTGCTCCCCAGCCGAGACTACCAAGCCAGAGCGTGGGGAGCCCCGGGAATAACTGAGATGACTTTTAAAGGCAGACGTAAAGAAGGCATTCAGAACCTCTGCCTTTTCCTTATCATCTGTGATCACATTCCCAGCCTCGTCCAGTAAAGACTGAAGATTCCCCTTTGCCCTCCTCTTACAGTTGATGTATTTATAAAAGAGTTTCTTGTTTGTTTTTACCCCAGCGGCCAGCTTAGATTCAAGCTGGGCTTTTGCCTCTCTGATTTTCCTTCTACACGTCTTAACAGCCTCTTTGTAGTCATTCTGAGTTGCTTTTCCCTCCTTCCACAGGCGATAAATTCTCTTTTTCTCCCGCAACCTTAAGAACAGCTCCCTGTTCACCCACGCCGGTCTTCTTCCCCGCCGGCTCATTTTGCGGCTCAGGGGGACCGCCCGCTCCTGCGCCTTTAAGACTTCCTTCTTCAAGAGCGACCAGCCCTCTTGGACCCCTTTGTTCGCTAAGACTGAACGCCAGGGGACTGCCCCTACTAGTCTTCTGAACAAATCAAAGTCTGCCCTCCGGAAGTCTAAGGTGGCAGTTTTGCTATTCTCCCTCCAGGCTCCACCTAGAATCGAGAACTCTACTATTTCGTGGTCACTCTGTCCAAGACAGCCCCCAACCTCCACATCTCCCACCAGACCTTCCCTGTTTGTGAACAGCAGGTCTAGCGGGGCAGCTCCTCTCGTGGGCTCTCTCACCAGCTGCATTAGGAAGTTATCCTCTATGCATTCCACGAACCTCCTAGCCTGCTTCTTCTCCGCCATGCCATACTCCCAGCATATGTCAGGGAAGTTAAAGTCACCCATGAGGACAAGGGCTGGTGACCGCGCAGCTCCTGCCAGCTGCTTATAGAACAGCTCATCTGCCTCTTCATCCTGGTTTGGCGGTCTATAACAGACGCCCACCAGGATGTCTGCCTTATCAGCCCTTCCCCTGATCTTCACCCATAGGGATTCAACCACATCATCCCCAGTCGCAAGCTCTGCAGCATGAAAGCATTCCCTGACATAGAGAGCCACGCCGCCACCCCTCCTTCCTTGCCTATCCTTCCTGAAGAGTCTGTAGCCATCCATTGCAGCACTCCAGCCATGGGAGCAATCCCACCATGTTTCCGTTATGGCAACTAGGTCATAGTTTGCCTGCCTCACAATGGCTTCCAACTCTTCTTGTTTGTTGCCCATGCTGCGTGCATTGGTATAGGCGCACCTCAGCCGAGCCCCTCGCCTCGCTCCTAATCCCAATACCACTTCATCAGGCTTATCCCCAGAAGACCTGCCTTTACCCCCTTCCCCCTTCATAGAGTCATCCTCCTCTGTCACGAAGGCACAAGACCATGGGTTCGTACAAGCACGCCCCTCTCCTGCAAGCAGCGGGTCGCTACACACCGACTCTGAGAAGACTCAGAGCACTTTAATATTTGTACCTTATATCTGGCAGACTTGTTCTAGGTCTCTAAATCACCTACCTTATTGAAATTCTCCTCAAGGAGATAGCATGTCCAGCAGTAATTTTTTCAGGGAATGTTGCAACAGATGCCCCATATTTGCTTTTCAGTTTTTTTGTTGCAAAACCTTCTTGGCCAACATACCTTGCTCTGTTGAGACGGAAATTAAGCTATGACTGTCTGGCCAAACTGCACTCACTATACTTAAACTATCTACACTGCATAACTTTTTGCTATGAATTATTGAGAAAAAACTACTCAGAGGGGATCTGATCAATGTCTATAAATATCTAAGGTGCAAGAAGCAAAAGGACAAAGCCAGACTCTTTTCAGCAGTGTATGACAATAGGACAAGGGGAAATGGCCACAAACTTAAGCGTGAAGAACTTCACAGTAAGGGTGACAGAGCACTGGAACAGGTTGTCCAGAGAGGTTGTGGAATCTCCCTCTCTGTAGACACTCAAGACCTGCTTGGACATCTACCTGAGCAACCTGTTCTAGAGAGCCTGCTTTGGCAGGGAGGTTGGACTCAATCTCTAGAGGTCCCTTCTAGCCCCTACAATTCTCCAATTCTGTGATCTGATTATATAACATATGATATATGACGGGATGTACAATTAAACTATAAAGCAAAGTGTTCACAAACTTAAATAATACTAACATAAAACAGAACAATAGGCACATTGATGGGCTGGCTAGTACATCCACGTTACTTGGACAAAATAAAAGCACAAGCTCATGTTGTCATACTTGTTCACCTTCGTTTGACAAGTGGTTCCATTTTGATAAAGGAAAACTGATAACTTATGATTTATAATGATTATGATAATCATTGCTGACAGCAAAAGCCTAATTTCCTTACAAAATCAAAAGGAAAAAAACCAAAATATTCAGGTAATGTTGGAAAAAAGACAACATTTCCAGCAGAAATCCACCTTCATTATCAAAGAGATGAAAACAGAAGTTCTTGAGAAAGTAAATCTAAAATAAGTAGATATAGGAAAGAAGCTAGGAGAGCTGGATGATAAGAGATGGGCAAAAAAAAAAAAAAAAAAGGAGCCTGAGGTAACATCTTATGAATAGTAAAGATGTCAGAGTAAAGTAATAAAGACTATATGAAAACTCTGCAAACATGACAAAACTCTTGACAGTCCTTGTCCCTCAGCAGATGTCCAATGGCATTTATGAAAGCTACTATATAGATTTGTCCCATTCAATTTCTGAGAGAAAACAAGAGAAAAAGTTTCTTTAAAAGCCTCTCTAAGCCTCTCTTACACTTTCAACCCACATTATAGTCTCTTCAAAGGCTAATGCATACTCCCTTTTCAAAATACTTTTAGACAAAACATATGAACTGAATTTTGAGAATTCTTACACTTCTGTCTAACAGACTGTCAAAAAACGAAAGGAGTAAACTCAAGAAAGGTTTTGTCTTTGTTTTATGTTGGTTGTTTTTTTTTTTCCTTGGCATTCACTCTGAACAGCATAAACAATTCTCTTTGTACTGGCCACATAAGGGTTCTCCCCCTCCCCCTCTGTGGGAGAAGAAAGCAACATCCAGGGAAATAAGGAACTCTTGGATCATTTTCCAGCATAAAAAAAAACAATTGAACTTAACTTGAGAACAGGCACCTGTGAGATAGTAACCACCTTTTCCAGATTTAACTGTGCAATGAATAATGTTCCATTTACAAATATTTGATATCTAGATGCAAAATTCATAGAAAGAATCACTCGCATTTCAAATCTTGGTCACATTCTTCATAGAGTCAACCATTGCTGCATGAACCAAGCAAAGGGAAAGGAACATAGGTGGCTGTACCTTTGGATGCCTTTAAATTATTGCTGACACTTTTGTTATTTCTTGAGTTCTGATGGGTAAGTATTGACTTCCAGCATACTGCTTATAGTCAGCAGTTCAGAGAAAAAGCTAAGAGCAGAGCAAAGGCTGTGTGATGAGTATAGTAGCAAAGCAAGAAGAATGAGCTAATGGATAAATGATTCCAAATCCTGCTATTTGAACTTTAAATTTATTTAAATGCATTATGCACATTTCTAAGTATTATTTTCCAAAACAGAATTTGAGAGTTTATCAGATGACAGCCTAAGTAGTCGCTCCTGTAATAACAGCTGTACGCATCAGGGCTCTCATCCTTCAAATTCATAAACATATATGTAATTCATATTTGAATTAATTTTATCTTAATGAAGGGTATCCAGATCCTTACTAACACAAACCAATGTTATAAGAACTGCCATGGGAGGAGCCTGAAAGTCAATTTTGAGCTCCACTCATCTGGAGTGGATCAGTCACTGATCTGTTAGTCCATACAGTTGCTTTCTGAAACAAATTTTCCATTCTTTGAGTTGGAAGCTAAAGAAAAAAACTTCCAAATATATGTGCTATGTTTGCTATTGGCATGTAATACAGCAAACAAGTAAATCTTCCTCTGTACACAGTCATGCCTCGGGCAGAGCCTCTAAGTGATCAGAGCCTATCCCCTGGGCTTTGTCAAACACACAGCAGGTCAAATGCAAAGGACAATGGAGTTACTCGTTGAAATGTGCACATGCTTTCTCTTCATCTCTCAACCTACTGCACTCTAGCAAACCAATGATTTTCTGAGCAGGGCACATCTGCAAAGAACACAAGTGCTTTCCTTGTGAGCACCGCAATTAAAACACTCAATTAGAAAGGTAGCTCCTCTACTGCTTTCTACATAGAACAAGAATTCCTATCTTATAATTATATCAGATTTCCTGAAACACTGCCCGAAACAGGATTTCAGAATCTGACAATTTAAAGGAGCATTCAGGGAACTAAAAGAAAGCAACTGAACTTTGTCCATTATTTACCATAAACCCATTTATATCTGAAAAACTCACATTCTATCCTGCTTTTTACTTGCATGATGTTCTCTTCATTTTGACAAGCAGTCTTTCAGACTAATGACTACTGGCAAACCCCTCTAGTTTTTCAGGGCTTACTTCAGAATTTTGCACTGTTCTTTTTCATTTTGTTTCTGATTTTTTCCCTGCATTTCTATTCATTGTTTTGTATTTTTATTGTGCTCTTGCTAGCTGGAGGCTTTGATGACAATTTACACTTTTTTTTTTATCCCCTAAAACATTCTCTACAGGTGGTAAAATATTTTATAAATTCCTCTTGAACTGGCTGTTTCTATTCTTGTGCTTTTCAGACTTACTGGTTATGCTGACTCAGAGACCAATTGACTTCTCAGTAACAAAACCATTTGGCCAGCGTAGTCAGAGAACAAAATGCCAGCGTGACACAAAAATCTGTCCATTAACTGACTCATGGCTGCTATGGTGCTTCTCCAAATTTATTCTTAATTTAAATCACAAGCAAGAGAATGAGACAATCTTCCCCTCCCCTCCCCCAACCCTCTTTTCTTTTTGTGGGGAGGAGGGTTAAAAATTGGCTTATTTTGTTCATAAATAGCTAGAACCCTTGTCAGGTCATTTTATAAATACAGGAACTTACTTTCTTCTGCTGCTTTCCCCCATTGCCTCCTACCATGTCTCCATGCATTTAACAAATTGTTGTTTCCCCCATGAACTGTCAAGTAAAACTAAGGCACTTCATAGGAAACAGAGCAATGAAAGTCTTCCTTTATGCATTTTTCCCCCTAGGCTCACTTACGAAGACACCAAAACGGTCCCAAAATACTACAAGAACTCAAACATCAAACTGACAACAGTCATACTTGCATTGAATGCTTGGCTGTAAACGCTACCCAAGAGGAACTTAACAATGATGTTGCATCAGTGACAGCAATAATAACTATTTTAATTAAAAAAAAAAAAAAAAAACATCTTTGAAGAAAACTGATGACAGTAGAGAATAAATTAAATGCACAAATTCTTGCAAGTGTAAAAATGGACATTAAAAAGTAAGGATTAATGAGGATATTTGTGAATTTTTAGAACATCTGTTGAATGCTCAATTTATTCTTCTCTGGAGAGGTTTTTAAAAACTCAATTTCTTAGTGATGTCCTTATGAATCCTTAGAGCATATCCAGCTCATCTTGTCACCAGTTTTAGGAGAAAAGGGACAACACCAATCATTTGATTTAATCTCCTGTCTTACAGAAGGAAGACAGGGCATCCACCAGATCTCTGGGCAACTTGTTCCTGTGCCTCAATACTCTTACCATAAAAAAAACTTCTTCCTTATGTTCAACCTATATCTCTTATTTTGAAACCATCTCCCCCTGTTCTATCAGAACAGACCCTGCTAATGTCTGTCCCTTTCTTTCCTGTAGCTCCCATTAGATACTGAAAGGCCACTTTCAGGTCTCCCCAGAGCCTTCTCTTCTGCAGGCTGCACCATCCCACCTGGAAGTTTTATTGAAAACTCCTGCACCTTGTGTTCTGAAAGAAAGGTCGTTGATCTATTTAAATACCCTATCATCAGAAAGCATTTGTTTTCTTTCAAAATGATTAAAAAATAACTCACCATAAAAGCTTGAAGGAGTTAAAATTTTATTGAAATACAATTCAATCCATAGCAGAAGTTTAAATTTTTGCTAACAGTAGTTTGAAAATGCATGACAAAAAAAACACCAAAACAAACTGTTGGCCATGAAATGTTTACTCAGCTTGCACGCTACATGCCACAATGCCTAGACATCATAATGACTATGCCCTGAATTTCCTGTGGGTTATTAGCCGAGAAATAAACCTGGCTGTCAACTCTTGATGATAATACTTTCCTGAAGATAACTGGTTATTTTTCTCCAATTAAAACTGAGGAAATACAGAATAGAACATTTATTTCTGTTAAAATTTATAGAAATTCATTCTGTGATAATAATTACTCCCCAAAGGGAAATTAGCTCATTTATATGGTTTACAGAGAAAACAATTTTGATTTGGCTGCTTCACCTAAATTTAATTTAGGTAATATTTCCTCCATCAAGTGAACTGAAACAGGTCTACTGGAGTGCTCACTGACTTTTAAAGAATCTAAAAATTTAAGAATACAGAGATTGTATTTTTACTTCCTTAAACCCACCAACACACCAAACAGAATTTGAGAACAGTCAGCACCAGTCTGCTACACTTTATGAATTCACTAATTCATTAGTTACATGCACTTCAATTTTTACAATATTATCAGGTCTCTTTTGACATAATTTATATACACGTACACTTTTGCACATAAAACTGCTTTAAAGTACTATTTACAAAATGTTACGGCAATTCATAGCAGGCTAATCAATTCAGCAATCTTTGGGTAGGAACATTGCTAGCCACAAAGTTTTTATATGACTATCCTTGCTGCCTCAAGATAACTAAAACTTTTTTTTTTTTTTAAGCTAGATTGTTCTGCAGTGCTCTCACTGATGATGTATAACTCCATTTACAGTTGTAATCTGGGTAACAAAATAAATAATCCATCATTGTACTCTGAATAGTAAATTAACGTAGATAAGTGTTGAACATCCAATCACAATCATTAAGTAACCAGAAGACTGAGATTGGTGAGGACATATTGGAAGCAATTATAACTAATGAATGCATTAACTTCAGGCAGGCGAGTGGCATAGCTGACATTCTAGTACATCAAAATAAAATTAGATTGGGGGTGAGGAGACAATATGGGACAGCCTCTGGAAATAAGCAATTATTCAAAAATATAATTATTTAGAAAAGAAAGCTTCCAAGAAATGATGCATTTATGACATCACAGTCAACCTGGTGCATTCACTGCAGGCAGTGCTGTGTAGTAATAGAATAAAGACAAGCACTAGAGGATTTGCTGAGGTAAGCAAAGGGGTCATCAGAAGGAGGCAGTGAGAAGGAAAGAAGAGGCTACAAATATTATCCCATAAAAATTCTCTATTATTAGATGATGTGAAAATTGTCAATGTCTATTATGTTAATTGCATAAGTTAACATGCAACATGAAGACATAGCAGCACATTGATTGAAAATTCTTACAGTAAAACTGGTTGTCAACAATTACAAAATAATTAAATCTTTATCCATACACCTAATATAAAGTGAAAGAAGATCACTAAGTTTATGTTAAAAAAAGTCAGTCTCCTCAAGCATAAAAGCCTTTTACACATATGCTATCATCTTGCTGTCCCTGTAAAAAGTGCTTCTGGCTATAGCAACATCTTTCTGTTCACTGAGTCTTCTATAGCCTACAGGTTTTCTCAAGCAAAAGTAAAGAAAACAATCAAACTGGAATTTGCATATGTAATTCTACTCACTCCTATGCCAAGACTTGACAATGTTGAAGAGCAAGTAATGATTTTATCTGCATCTATGAGACTGCAACATCCATTGATGGCTTCAAGTGGATCCCAAACCTGATTCTATTCAACTACTATACCACAATTCATTGTCAGACCTCTTCCTCTCGCAGCACTCTGCAGGCTGTATGGAGTTGAAACCAAACATCATATTAAATAACTAATCTCTCTATCCAGCTAAACATCTAGCCCTTCTGCTCAAGTTCAGGCAACAGTTTGTTTCACTAAAAAAATGCAAGATTTTCAAGTCATTAAAAAAATAATAATACCCAGCTTTGCAGCATTTAAGAAAGTATGTACTGTTTTCTTGTTTATTATTCTTGAATTTACAAAACAAACCTCAAAGATGGAACCAACTCAGAGCAAGAATTAAAGCATAAGCTTCCATCAGAAGAGATACAAACTATCTTCACACTTCTAAAAGCTCAGCTGTGGATTAATTTAGCCACAGTATTCAGCAGCTTACAATTGCTGCAGATGCTGAAAATTAGGCATTTGACCTGTGCATTACCTTCTATCACCCATGTTAGGTGCAGAAAATTAGACAAAGGCCTGTGCATTCACAGTGAGATCAGGAATCACACTATTTTCATTACAAGAAGTCAAGCAAGAACGAAAAAGAATAAAATCAGTGACCACACATTTGGACTAGAATTACCAACATTGTGTTATGAGTTAGCAGCAGCTATTTCTGTTCTCCAGCTCTTTCAGAATCAAAGGAACTCACGCACACTCAAACATCAGATTTATACTTAGTTTTAAGGTTTTAGAGTTTGGAAGTTCTCAATCAAAACAAACAAACCCGTAAAAATTTTACCTCATATGTGGCCCCTCAAAGGGGGAATAATTTTAGAAATGCTTCCCACCTGATATTTTGCATTTTATTATGGGTTGCTGGAAACCATTATCCTCTATTAATGACTCAAATTCAAAATAGTGCATGTAATAGCAGTATGGCTTATTTTTCAAGACTTATTTTTTGCTGAATTCCAAATAATTTTTATGTAATAAGCAAGCTAGGATTACCTTAATTAAGAATAACAGGAAGAGATTGATTTTACTTAACAGAAATAACTCGACAATGTCTTCCCCCATGAACGGTTACCTGCCAGTTTTTAAATGGGCTGGCAATTACTCTTTTTATCATAAGGCAAAGAGTACTAACAAAGTTTTAAAATACTGTTACTGCAGAGATACTATTATGCAGCAGGCCTAAAACATAAGTAATTAATCCTTAAAACTGGAAATAAACACACTTGATACATTAGCTTACTATTATTTTGACAATATGATTAAAATTGCTACGGATCTTCCTCCTCAAACAACTTATTCCAATGCATTTGGAAGTACTGAGTATCATGATTTAGAATCTAAGGTTCATGTGTACAGAAGTGAGCAATTCATATGTGAGTTGGTAAAAATGTTTGGAAAGAGACAAGAGGAAAAAATAACATTACTGCTTCAAAGATGATAACAACGTAGCTGAGGACACTTAAGCTGTCAGACTTCCTGAGATCGCAGAGGTCAATATTCTGAGGACTTGAGTTTTCAGTACTCCAATTCTCCAGCCTCCGTGTAGTTCCACAAGTGCTCATTTGACTTTAAAATTTAAAAAAAAAAAAAAAAAAGTAAAGTCCCCCAAAACAAAACCCAGATCCTTAGAAGATTTAATCAGACAGGTAAACAGTATTAGTTATACTACATTCCTTCAACACAACTAAAACACATGTTCTTGTCTCTTCTAGCTGGTCTTAAAGGCTATATTCTCTAGGCTTTACTGATAACAAAAGAACCTTCTAGGTTCTACAGAATTGTGTAACTTACTTGTTAGAAAGAAGTAGTAATCAGCCTTTGCTAGCACAAAAAACTGGAAATGCAGAATTGGCATAAGGTCATCCTCTCCCCTTGTCCCATCAAGCCAAATAGGAAGCAGGGTACACTTTAAAAAAAAAAAAGATTTATGCCTTAGTTTGTACAACTGTCACAGGAAACTTGACTTTATAATGCAATGAATCTGATACAAGGTCACCAACAGGGAATGAGTAAAGGATAAAGGATACTAACCTGTCATTTTTACAGCTACTTTTCTGTTTGTCATGATACTTGAAAGTTTGCTTTTTTAATGCCTTGTCTAAGCACATTTCTATTTGGGAGGATTATATGACCTTTCTTCCTCTGATTACTCAACTGGTCACTTGAAAGCTCCAGTTTTAGTAGGCTATTCTCACATTTTTTTTAGCTTTGCTAGAATGATCAAATCAATATGACAGATCCACTTAAAATTTTTGTTACCTGTACAATCCAAGTAGAGAATGAAATAGGGCAGACAATCATGAAGTTCAACTGCTTGACCATTTTAAGGCTAAGCAAAAAGTTCAAGTGTGCTGTTAAGGACATTATCCAAATAGCTCCTGAACACTAACAAATGATGCATCAACCACCTCACTAGGAAGTCTGTTGCAGTGAGAAAAAAAAACATGCACATTTTGTAACAGAGGTTTTTATTATTTTTAAGTTATCCCAGAAAAGGTTAAAGTGATGTATTTTATAATACATCACTCATAAACAATTTCTCTGTAGTTAACATGCAAGACAATTTCTTTCGACTATCAGAACTAATTCTGATGATGTGAAAGGAGGCATTGCATCAAAGTGTGTGGAATGCTGTCAATCTAACATCTTCATCACTGAGTCAACTTTCTTATGCTAAGAACTCAATTAAGCATCGTGCTCTCCCACCATTGTTTGCCTTCACAGCAGTAATATTTCAGCCTTTAAATATCATTACTTTACATATACCATGTATTCACTGCTTACAATAGAAAAGTTATTTACTGTGCTAAGTAAGGCCTTGGCCAAAGGTATGTTTATTTTTTCCTTGTTTAACTGTGAGGAGTACATCAGGAGACTGCCATAGCGAGAGAAAGTAGATCCACTTCAGACAAGTTCAACACTTATAAAAGCTCTACCAGTGGGTAACAAGCAAACCGTTCAAGGCTGAGTTTGACTGTTAAAATGAATGACATAATAGACAGGAGCTAACCAATAAGATACGATCCCATTAAATTTGTAAGGAATTTAAAGCTTTCTCTTGTAAAATGGAAATGAGGAGGAATAAAAAAACAATTTCTATCTTTTTGGACTAGATTCCTCCTGACACTCTCAGAGTACAGCACTCATCTATCAGATGGTGGCACTACTCTGTGTTTGCATAAAGAATTAAAATAGACACAAATCCAGTGCAAACTATGATCTTCCATCACTTCAGGGGAAAATGGAAGGCCTATTTCTTTTGTTTCTCTTCAATATTTCCTGAGAAATAATCTTATCTTACCAGCAATATTGCTGCCTTCTGCTTCGAAAAATCTTTTTCTATCTCATTTCATATTTGTTTCTATCTCTTTCTGATGCCTTATTTCCCTCTACCCGGAGTTGGCAAAACATTGCAGCCAACTTTAATTTACTGATCTTAGGAATCCTCAACTGAATTGTTATTGAAACCTGAAAACCTGATTAAAACAAAGGATTTGGATACAGTGATACATGGGAAAACTTCAGCAATCTGCCTTGAATCTATGTGAAGCTGAAATTGTTGTAAGCATCTGAATATCAAATAGTGATCAAGATTTGCTGCCTTAAAATGTTCGTCTTATCTAATAGGCATGTAATTGGGCTGAACAAAGCCTAACATGTGAATCAGAATTGTCTTGCTTTGCTGTTAGGCTTCTGTTTCATCTTTTATGTTGGCATTAGACCTCCTTTTCCAGTGTTCTCTGATAGAATTTATCTGCATCTGCTCTTGGGTACCTTACCTGAAAAAGTTAGTAAGAACTTTTCTAGTTAATTCAACAACTCCAAAGTCATTAAACTAATGGAACAAGTCCTAATGAGTATAGTGGGGAAAGATTAGATCCAGCCACTGTATGCTATGGAGTGCTCTCTTGTAATGATGGCTCAGAGACAGAATACCATTCCATTATCCAGGCACAGAACCACTGTAGGATAATTTTGGGGCTATGCCAGATATCCTGAAAAGGAGGTACATCCCATGATTGGTCCATTTTTCCCCACATACGCACAGTGTGAAAGAGAGTCTCAGCTGCCAGCTACTCCATCTTCACTTTACAGGGAGAAGATAACAACCCTTGTCTTGGCTTTAGCTGACCTGTGGGAAAGAGGGTACCTGTAGGCTGTCAAGGAATGGAATGGCTGTCTGGAACCAAGTACAAAGACCATACCTGAATGCTTACTGTCAAGCACGACAAAAATTCAGCCAAAACTCTCAGGTAAAAGCTGAACTTCTGAACAAAACAACTTCATTTTACTCCTGCATTTCTTTCATACATATATCTAAAAGTGATTTTCTGATACCTTCTAGAGCTTTCTGATTTACCTAGTCTTTTTAGGAATAAAAAACTCACATTTAATGTAATACATTGATCTACTCTGGACATTGCGATATACCAACAACTGTGCTGATAAAAACAGACCTTTATTAAAGCAACTTTTTAAACACTATTCCAAGAATCTGTTTCTGCTGCACACTAGGATGTATAAATACAAAAGGATGCATCAGCAATAATAGAAACTTAATAAGGAAACACGATTAAGTTGCTGCGGATCAAGATAGAACAGTGCTTTTATTCCCTTTAGATACATTTGTAACAGTTAATCTAGTTGTCATTCAGTGGTAGATACAATTCCAGTCTACATCAAAGCAACTAAAATACTGCTTTGATGGTTTAATAGTAGCTGGCAGTGTAATGACAGATGGCCACAACCACAACCTAATTTGAAACAAGCTGAAATCTTAGTTAAAGATGTAGAACTCTTTGAAGCATTTTTCTTTGAATGAATAGAGAAATACAAGTTGTGATCAGACTATAATACTGTACATGATATACCTTCCCAATAAAAGCTGCTTTTAGCAGCTGCTTTGGCAAGTATATTATTCAACAGCAGCAATAACACTGCTGTTTGTTTAGCAGTCATTTTGTTTTAATAGAAGAGCATGAATGAAAACTGCTGTTGTAAGAATTCTACAAGACACTGCAAAATTGTATTAGCAACAGGCAAAGGCTCTTGAGAAACAGAATTAGGATGAACACAATAGCATCAGACACAACTGCATGGCTTTGTTGCGCACATCATCATTGAACTTTCCTCACCACATAAGGCCAAAAAAAACCCCAAAAAATCATAACATCCACATTTCTAGGATATTTTTCTCCTACAGTTATTTCTGTAGGAAGTCTATTTCAGGATTCTTTCAGCAAAATCTAGTACTATCACTGTAAGACTTGCCAAAACAGGAAAAGATTCCATGCACTGGAAGTTAAAATATGATTTGCAACAAAAATTACTTATATGAGCTACAGTTTCAGAATAGATGAGGCTATCAAAATATTACAGGTTTGTTATGTAAGGAATTTTTTATTATTATTATTTGCAGTAATAGTACAGTTTCTAAGCTTGATCACAATGAAGACAAAGCATCATTCAATACTAAGGCAGTTACTTCAGCATTCATAGGGTCAGCATTTAACTGCTCCAAAAAAAAAAAAAAAAAAGCAGCTTAAAGTCATGAAATGCATTTTGCATTTCTCTGCCTCAGCTTTAAAATATGGAGAAACTTTCCACATTCCATAGTAACAGCAGTCACAGAAATCCTGGCCCATTCAGAAGTTTAAGAACAGTGAAGAAAGGTGCAATTTTAGGGGGTTATTTAAGCTAACTGGCTTAAGTAATAAATGAACTTTGCATAGCCTGCTGCATTGAAACATTGCAAGTCTGAATGGAATGGAGAGGTGGGTGAATACATGTTCCCCTTGCAGCCCAGCTCTTCTGAATATGCTTGCATGAGATCAGAATCTCATAATTCTCTCAGCCAGGCTGAAAGCCTCAGTGCCACGCTAACTAGAAACAGCATTTTTGCTACAAAGAGATACTCTCCCCCATCACTACTGGTAGAAAAATATATTCACACTTCTGACTATTATCTCTGTGACATTAAAACAACTGGTTTGAAATTCAGTGGGTTTCTTCAGGGAAAGAGTGTAAAACATAACATTAAAAGGCTCTTTCAAGAAGCAATGAATTAGATCTACTTGTTATCAAAATTCCATGAGCATTCATGAAGCAGAGAAAATTTGCAAAGATTAATTGGCAAAGACAAGATTTGCTCTTAATAAAAATCCTGTAAACTACAGTGAACCAAAAGAATCAATTTCCTACAGATGTTTTATACAAACAGCAGCATACTCCCAGAAACAAGCAGCAAAGAATATATTTCAATGCTTATACTACTTAGGTGGTTCAGAGGATTAATAAGCAACTTCAAAAAGATATCTTCCAGAAAAAACACAGCAGCCCAGCAATACACTGATAATTACTGTAGCAGAAAACCTTGACACTGGAGTAAAGATTAAACATCTTTTCACTTAAATGAGCTGTCTCTTACGTTCTGTTATTAAAATTAATGGGTGGACATTCTTTAACCTTTTGAAGTACATATCATGCTACAATTTTGTGCAAATCTTGACAAAATAGACAACTTAAAGGATCAAGGATCTTGATATTTTCACTATGTACCGCAGTACATAAACCTGTCTTCTTAGGTATTGCTGCACCACAGTGATTATGAGTTTTAGAGCAGAAGTCAATAAAAAGAAGTGAAATGTGTATTTCCCTTATTTTCCTTAGAATTTTGCAGCTCAAGATGTCGGAGAAAAGAATTAACTGGTCCATAAAATGATAGACATTAGGAATATAACTCAATGTATTTAACTTCAAAATGTACTGTACTGAAATTTATAGTTATACAGTATTACTGCACAACAGAGACCATGCTGTAAGCAACATACCTGAAAAGAGCTTATTGCACTGATGCTCTACATACTACGAAAACTATAATAAATGTAATTCATTAAAAATCCTAATTAATAACTTACTGGGCATAGTAAATAAAACACACAGAATAGAGAGGGTATTACTATAAGTTCCACTGCTTTCAAGGAATTTCAAGAAGCTTTAGAAACACCCTACAAAGGCCATTAACATTGCATAGGATATAAACGGATCAAGTAGTCTTCTTAGGGCACCACTTCTAATTGTGAGGAAAGAAAGCCTCACCCTCCCAGAAGCCTTCCAGACCACCTTGGGAATGCTGGTACTTTACAGCTCTTTTGGTGTAATCAGTGCACTCCTTCAACTCGAAGCTGGAGAATAGCACAATACTTGAGCTAATCTTCATCCAGAAACCCTACTCACAGTTTCATAAGCACTGGTTTTAATTTTGGTTCTGAACAATTGAAGGACACAATATGACTTATCTGTACAGTACTAAAGAGGAAGCCCACTTTAAAAACAAAACATTAAAAACCTAATCAAGTAGGCAGCACATTTCCGAAAATTTTAAAGTTGGCCAAAAGTACGTTGCCTACCATGTCTTTATGACAACACACTACAAATCCACACAACTTTTAATAGGTGTTTCAGGTTTTTTCACTCAATCATAATAAATAACCTCTATATTCCCTCCCCCCCCCCCCCCCCCCCCATCAGCAGTGTGATCCTGAAATTTCTAGTAACATTGCTTTCTCATAGAAGTCCACATCTTATGTGGCTTCATAGAGCTAAGCTGCACTGCTAAACAAATAAGAAGGGTGCATGATAGGCAAGAGGAAAATACGCTCTGAAATTAAAAAAAAAAAAAAAATAATCAATCTGTTTAAAGCTAAGCAGAAGAAAACAAGGGCTTTGGATAGCCATCTGCAATTCAGTGCACTACTGCGTAAGTGGTGCAATTCTCCCATATCTAGTAATGTAATGGTCATCCCAACTTAAATTTCCATCCCTTCATAATTAAAGTTCTGTAGACAGATCAACAACTCCACAATCCTAGCTATCAAAAGAAGTTCATGACACACAGATCTTTCAACATAATAATCTTTCAATTTTGTTTTGTGTTATTTTGCCGTACACTTAAGAGATTGCCATTGTAGACCTCTGGCTTCACCCACATTCTGGAGGGCCAGATGAACACTCAAGCCACTTCTTGGTAACTTTTAAATTGCTTAACTGAAGAACACTCAGAACTGAAGGTGAACCACTGTGGTTTTAAAACTGGAAAAGCTTAATTGTTACTTACACAGACCAACTAAAGGAAGGATGTCTCCTAAAGCCCTTTTCTTCTACTATACAGAAATAATTAACTATAAGTCCATTGTGTGTTGATTTTAACTTGCAAAGTATAATCCAGATCCCAGGCCACTATCTTGTTTTATAGGAGTTTATAGAAGAGAACTTGTTCTTAAGTGAATAAGTTACTGTCAACTCTACACAGGCATATACAGTCTCAATTCTCTACCTGACAGAGAACTATATGTTAATTTTACTTCCTCACGTATCTGGCAGGTCCTTAATATTAATCAATCACTCCAAAGAAAAGTACCCTGAAACAAAACCCAATAAACTTGAACATTTACTGTATATTTCCTATTTTTTTTTTTTGAACACTTAACAGGTTACTCCTTGTTTTGATTTCCTTCTTGAAGTCTAATTATTCCATATGTCCTTTCATATTTTGTCTGATTTGCAACTGTATTTCTCATTATCATTTTGTGAGGATATGCTGCTATTTCCTCTGGTTTCATTTTCTCTTTTATGTTTTGCTTGTACAAAATTAATTACATTGTACCTTCAAGCATAATTTTAACACTGTCTCCATTGCACTGTGTCTGGCTTTAATTAATGCTCTTCTAATGTAGGTTTTAGAGCCAAATGGTGCAATATTCAGAGCATCAAAGAAACAAAAGATCTAACAAAGCTGAAATGAAAGAACTAGACAAAGCAGCAGACAATGTATTCTCATTTTAAAAGCATCGCTTCAATTTTATTTTAGATAGTAAAACCAGAGAAGATTGTTTCTACTTTCTCATTCATCACCAAGCTTTTGGGTAAGGCTGACTCCAATCTTGGAGTCAATCTGTAATTTATGAAATGAGATTAATTTCTCAAATGTCAGCCCATCCACTACACATCCCTAATCCATATCCCTGTGGAGGGATTTTTTTTTTTTTTTAAATAAATATCTGGCCAGAGCTGTCTCAAACACATACATTCATGCACACATTCACAAAACACTGAGGCAATTAACAGGAGTCTTCTCCTGGTGGCCTGTTCAATGCAAATGGTAAGGGATATTCCATGCATCAGATATTTTGCACGTTTTGGAATGCACTAGGTCCTCTAGCCATTGAGCTAATACTTATTCAGCCAAAAACCAAAGCCTACTACAGGTGGTGAGATACATAATTTTAGTTATATGGGACACCAGGTCCTTTAACTCATTCAGTTCTTTCTTTAGGGAACTTCAAAGTGAAGCCCTGGGACACCCCTATTTCTACTAGGCAGATCTTAATGATTAAGTTCTTACCCAAATAATAAGTTTCCAAAACTCATTTTCAGAAAAATAACAGGCACAAACAGTGAAAAGTGAAAACTTTGAGCAGTAAAAATTGATCTGTTAGTTGTATACAACTTAAGTGAACTCTGGTAATTACCAAGAGTTATACTTACAGTTGGATACTCAGATAAACCTAACAAAGGGATTTATTAAAAATTAATCTTTTGCAGTTGCAGAACATACATATACCAATACTGTTGGTATATGTCACTCTGCATAAAAGTGGTATGTGGTTTTCAATGAGATCATTTTCTGGGCCACACTAAACAGAATACTTTAGAAGTAGTTCATTACAGGTAATTAAAACATGAGGGATTTAGTTTTGTTGGATGGAGGTACTCTATTTAGGATCTTTAACACAAATGCAAATAAAATAGAAGGGATAAAGTTAAAATATTTCACTTAGAAAGGAGGGGAGTTGTCTGACAGTTATTGAGATGGAATATATTTTTAATGGGGACAAAGCCTGCCCTGGGATTTCATGACTTTGATGTGTGGGTACAGTGCTGATCAAAAGACAACTTTCTACATCACTATTACTCATTGTTTGATAAGTACTATCCAGCCGAAATGAAGTTTGTGCATAGGAGTCACCAGTCTACTTTGAGCTGAAATAAGCAGAAATCACTTGAAATACATTTATGGATTTTTATTTAATTCCAGAAAAAGCAAGCTTTGAAGTATGTATGGAAAACAATAAATATTTGCAATGAAATAAGTTGTAAAGGAAACAGAACTAGACAGGTCACATTTAAAGCCTAGCACATTTGACAGCGTCTCTTCAAGGTGAAAGAATATCATAGCTAGTTGAAGTTCCTACTCTTATTATGTCAAGAGAACAGTATTTCAAAGAATGACATTACACAGACTCAGCCCTTTAAAGAACACAAAAACTTTGATTTCAGAAACAAATGAAAGGAAGAAAATGTGACTCTGTGAAACAAAAGACTCCACACATGTATATTTTTAGTGCCAGGCGTTGTGACTAAAAGGCCATATACCCTCACATTTGTTAATGCAAGAGAAAAGCATTTCCAAATCACCTTTGAAATTTCAATTCTTAAACAGTAAATTTGAAACTTGCCAGTAGGCAAAGGCCAGAAACACACTTGGAAACATTAAATAACTTAAAATGCACTTGGTATCTCAGTTTTGCTTTCATCTCTGAATCTTTTTCTTTGAAGATTTAACCATAGATTTTTTTTTTTTTACTCCTACAGTTTCCTTCTAAACCCTTAAAGTTTCTGTAGTCAAAAACATAGCAGTTACTTCTCATATGTCACAAGACCAAGATGTTCAGAGAACATGAAGACATGATTTAAACACCTTACATGCATTTTATGTAGATGCAGTTGAATTGCACCTTATTCTCCCTTTAACCCTCACCAGTATTTGTTCTAATAATGGCAGTTGTCATAATAGCGTTACACCACTTGGAATCCAGAATATTTTCTCATTCAGCAATGAGCACTTTCATACAAACATATCTCCATGCCTCAGTAACTTCTATTGGTCATAGGACAAACATTAATAAAAGCAGCATTCCACAGAAAGAATAACATTGTTTGGGTAGTATTACACCAGCTTCAGAGTGTTCTGACAAATTACTGTCAAAACAAAGCTAAAACCCAAAGCTTCTCTTCTTACATTGTCAATATCCTGTGTTACAGGATGACATGTCAAAATCCATAGCCATAAACAGGGCCATAAATACCATAACTCCACAACAAATTAAGGACAAGGGAATACCTGATTCTAGCGTCTTAACTGATTTACAAGAAGTTACAGAAAGAACAAGGTACTGTTTAAAAGCCATTCATATGAGAGAGACTGCAGCTTTCAAACAAAAAACTCTTGTTAAAAATCAACTAATTGAGTGTTGACAGGTCTGGAAAATATATAGGAACACCACCCTACTTTGCCTCACTGATTACTCAGTGTGCCTTTTAAGGCACTTCAGTACCCATTTCTTAACCACTGTGAACTGATGCCTACTTGATGGACCTATAAAAAAATTAAGGATATTTCACAGATACAGCGGTATCCGAGTTCAGAAGTGTTGTAACCACATCCCCTTTAGTAAATGTACTGCTGTGTACTCTGGCCAATTACTGTGATGAACTCATTCTGAGCCCTGCAGATAATATCCTTAATCTGCAATATTAAAGATATCAAGGATAAAAAAAAACCATGCAAAGAGGTCAACTTCATTAGCCCCCTGATTTCTATTGTATCTTGAATCACTGGGTCTCACCAGTGAGACAGAAGAATATCCATGTGGCATAAAGAGACAGATTTAGGGCACCAAAACATCCTTTCTGACAACAAGTTTGATTCACCTAGTCCTTGCAATCAATATCACAATACACTTCACAACAGAGCAGCTAACAGTACACAGTAATCTAAATGATCATTTATAGTATGAAATCTGCCTCATTTGTCACCCTTTGTGCTACTAAACTGTTCAAGCACTTGAAAAATCCGTTCTGTCTAGGAGAAGCAACATGATTGAAACTTAATCCTTCGGTGAATTATTTAAATGTTTTAAGTGTTCATTTGGTGGAAATCTGAGGTCTGAGCTGTGTTATATAATCCCTTACAGACATGCTATCTTTGTTTGCTGAAAAGTTCATCATTCTGTAAGGTTAAAAAATGCTTCCCTACAGAAGAGGCTGACTTGGCATTGCACTGGCTCTGAACTCTAAGTTCCAAATTCAGTTTTGGGTAACTCAGAAACAAAACTCATTACTTGTTAGCTATAATTAGGAATACCATGAGAAGACTAAGCCATATAATTAATGGTGTAAATTGTTACAACATCAAGTCTTTTAACAACTCCTGATAGTTCTGGGTAAAGCTCAAGAATAAGCTGACTATTGGAGCCCTGGCCAAATGCAACTGGAGAAAGGAACTGTTAATTTTTCACATTACAGCCACAGTGCAGTAAAAATGACTTCATTGCCCTTGAATATATGGTGACAATGGCACCCATGTGAAAGCCAGAGGATGTAGACAGAAGAGGCCACGTTCAAAACATGGAGAAAACAGAAAGAAGACTCCGCTTAAGTTTAATGCGTCATCCACTGTACATAATATTCTTGATCTTTTATCTTACAATGTGTGTGTCAGTGGAGAACTGTCTCTGTGGAGCAGACTACCAGACAAATGGTTGAAGTACTTCATAAATGCACCATTGCTGAACTCCAACACTTCAAAATAAGCAAACTAGCAAAGTAGATACAAGAACTAAAAAGCTTTAACAACCACAAAAAGATGTGGAAGGTAGATCTGGCAGCCTTCCTGCATTTGAAAGAACGGTTGTGACTGCTGTGTCCTACTAAAGGAAAGCAACTTAAAATCCCTAAGTATGAATTACTTTTAGACAGTTCAGAAAACTCAGAGCACTTGGGAGTTAAATTTCTAACTCTCATATTTAGTACATGCACATAAATTCTGCAGGCTTTGATCTTCCCCTTCACAAAAAAAAAAAAAAAAAAGGGGCCAATACCACACAATTTCTAAAGGAAAGAAATAGAGAAAATTAAAGGCACCGTAGAAACATTTTTTCATAATAAAAGGAACCAAATAGGGATAAAACAGGCTTGAAAATAGAACTGATCAATTGTTCAACAGTTGAAATTTGTGTAAAGCCTGACTTAATGATGTGCTTTAATGGCAGTCCTTTTATGCTTCATTTCCCAATGAGAATATACAATAACACAAAGGAAAAGCCATGTAATGTACTGTAACAATATCATGTCTTGATGCTCACATTTAAGAGAAGGAAAGCATTGCTAAACTGTTAACTTTTTAACAAATCAAACAAATGGTTTAGTAGTCTGTGCAAACTAAGCCCCAGCGAATACAACAAGCATTCTTCTGTAACCATATAAACACAAACACTTGCGTTTGAAAACAATTTCAGCCCTTATTGTGCTTGCTTTCTAAGACTGATCCCAAGAGGTTTTACAGACATAGACATTGGCACAGCTGCAGCATGTTCACAAGGAGACACATTAGTAAAAAAAACAAACCACCAACACTTTCACATTTGAATGTTACTCTGATTTAACTGACTACCACAAATATTTCAAGTGTGAGTATAATAAACAAAGACCAATTTACTTCAAAGACAACCTTCTGATACTTGTGGAGCATTTCCAGAGGCAGGATCCATTAACCAACAGCATTCCTTGCTACAAAGTTTTTCCCTTACACTCTAGACATGTAAACACTTCAGTGAAATATACCAATGTAAAAAAAAATTAAGAAATTCTTGATGCCAAAACATTAAACTGAAAAATTTGACCAACAAAAGGAAATATATAATTCTTACAAACAGCAAAGTGACTACTCAGGAATAGGTTCATAACAGAAGGACTGGAGGTGCACATAGGGAAAACTACCACAGAACCTAGAGTTACCTTATTAAACCATTAATTGAAAATATCACATGGATAACTTTAATCCCTAATTTAATTACTGAAGTATGATTTAAATTTTTTATGGCATTTCAAAGTGGAGATACCTGAAGAGCAGCATGAACTGACTATTCTTGCATCTCACATGACATTCTGATCCCTCAATAGAAGCCAAGCACTTACTCAGGATGCACTTGTTTTCACTACGCTTTCACAATCAACTTTCCCTCCCATCAAGTACACTCACTTTCCTTTGGAAAAGAATCTAAATTCTTACAGATCATTTAGGGTCTTTTCCTCCAAGCCTTATTCTTTCTGACCCGCAAGAATGAAGCAGCATGCATTTTCACATCCTTGAAATTAAGCAAAAACTCATATTCTTAACTGCACACAGTGTATAATAAGAAAAGTTATCTGTAGACAAAGGCAACAGCAGATAAACTGAATCACCCAAAGAGTGAAGGCCCCAATCCAGTTACAGAAAGATTTGCTTACCTATCCCAAGGATCAGGGCTTGCCAAATACTCCAAATGAAGGAATCTCCAGATAGAGATCCTTCCCTTGAGGCAGCCAGCCATTAAATGAGGTCTAGGGAGGGGTGAGAACTGGTGAATTGCTTTCACCTGTGCTCCCTGGGCTGGCCATGTCCCTTCACCAGGTATTTATTGGTTCAGACTTCTAGTTCCCATGCAATCATTTCCCCAGTCCTTATGCCATACATGAATCTGTTCATGACAATGAATAGCTCACAAAAGCTGTGAGTTCCGCAGTGGAATCTCAAAATTCAGTATCCTTTTGATGAAGGAATTGCACAAAGAACTCCCATACCTCATATAAAAAAAGTTTACTTTTTTTCGCAATTTTTGTCCCAATTAGCCATCGAGGGAAAGTTACTCACCTATTTTAGTGTTAGGTTTATATAACATGCTCTCATTTTAAGCCTCTTCACTCAAAGTCACAGTACATTTAACTAACAGTTTAATTTCAGTCTAAGATCTAAAGAAACTAACCTTAAAATGTTCTTTATCCTTTAGAGACAGATTAATAAGAAGCTTCTGACAGTTCAGCATGATAAAATGAGACAATAAACAGAAATGTGTGCTTACATTAGATATACCGATCCGCAAATAATACAATATATATTTGTATTGTCACAAAGAAAAAAAAAAAAATCACCTGAAAAAACCATTGCCATGATTAAATACTTTCTGCTACCAAGTTTCTGTATTCTGTAGAATACTTCCATACAAATTCCCTTGACAAACACAAAGCTTTCTTTAATGTAAGTTCTCATGATACTCATGTTTTGACTAATTATTCCATATAACATAAGAAGAGTTGGTACAGATTTTTCACAAGTGAAAATAGAGCACTAGATGCTCTAAGTTTTCAGTGTTCATTCCTTACAAAACAGGTGTTCAGGCTTGCCTGAATAGAAGTCATTTACCTACAAATTACTGGTATTATGCATTTGCTTTAGAATATCAATAAAAAGATGTATTTAATGTAGATTTCAGTACCAATAAGCATTCTAGATTTGACTTGCAGTGGCCTATTCTATTCAATGACTTCACTAGAACAATGAATATTTCCCTGTATAAGTTAAATAACCCCAAATATCTTGCTGTTCTGAGCAATGTCATGACCTAAAACCTAGAAGCAACCTTGTCACACAGTCCACTGCAATTTTTCAATCAGTAAAAGTCACTTAACTGAGCTATCAGCACACTCTATAGAGAAAATGAAAATATGCACATGCGTATTATTACATGCAAGTTTTACACAAAGGACAAACTCAACAAAAAAAAAATAGAGACATCTGATGCAATGGGCAGATCATGGTAAGCGCTTTCCTGTTCTTGTGAGAAAAATCACTTCTCTCCTGTCCCTATCTTGTATTTTCAATTATCCATATCACGTGAAGACACAGCTTGGGAAATACAAATGCATATACAATTCACACACAGATTCCTCTACCTAAACCTTCAATCAATTGGGTTTTTATTTTCATGGTTTCTACACCAGCGTTGCCAAATGATTTTGCTGATACCCACTATGATTTATGACATGAGAAAATACTAAAGCTAATTTATACAAATGAAATGTGAAAGGCTCCATTAATATCTATATATATATTCTTGTTTATATCTGTATGGATTCTTTGTTAGTATATCTAGAACATTTCCAGACTACCACCTAACAAAGATAAAAGGTCATTGTGAAAACTAACAGTTATGGAAAGTTTACAGTAATCATCCTGAAGTTCTAACTGCTGTACATAAAACTTAACGTAGTGTATAACATTATACATTAATGCTTAAAATAATGGTTCCTGAGGTTCTGATTATAGTGACCCTGAACTGAATGTGAAAGTAGCTTCATACATTTTTCTTTCAGTCATTACTTCCTAATCTACTTTCTCTCTCTTCATCCAACCCATCAAACTGATGGGATTTTATGCCCCTTAAGCAGGGGAGGGAGGAACTGGAATACATCCTACAAGTCAGTTGTCACAATTAAATTCATGCTTAGCTTTTCTAGCATGGATGCATAATAGTGCCAGTTAATGTAATACATATCACCTAACAAAAGGATGCACGGTAAATAGTTTCTTGCAGCAAAATAAGTAGTAAGAAATACACAGGGTAATTAAAATCCCATAAGGTAATAATTTGAGTTTTGTTCATTAAGCAATGTTTCTAAACTCAGCCTGAAACAAAAGTCTTACTCTAGCGCTTTGCCTTACTGTTTTACCCATTTCAGAGCTTAGGAAAGAGCAGACAACTTTGAAAGTGCTGACCTGATCTTGGCATCTAACTCAGCCTTCCTCCTTAAGGGACCACAGGTGTGTCACTAGGGCCTGTCCTTGGCCACAAACAGTAATTCAATTTAGAAGGCTCACTGCTGTTGCCTCTTTCTCAGGATAACACTAAGAAAACCCAGAGGGCTATTCATATTTCACAAGGCAGTCTTGCTGCATACCTATGCATTTCCATTTGTTACGAGCATCATAGCAGCCTAAGTTTCAGAGGCATCTCACCATATTCGGTATAGTCAAATGCACATACTGAATAAAGGAACTTTCTACATTTTGCATAGAAAACTGCACCAAGGTACTTTTTCCCCCTCTGGGCACAAAATGACAATGGTAGTTCATGAATTTTAAGCTTCAGGATTTTTCACCTATTCAATCCACCCCAGAAACAGAAACTATTATATGCAGTTAGCAGTAACAAAAACTTGTCAATAATAATTAAGTGATTTTACCTTGCTGTGAGTAGTAAGAATTTCTTGAAACTGCCTCCCCTCCTTTTTCAGTAGGAAACAGAGTGATCTCTGGGTACAGGTGTCCTAATTTGGAAAGGAAAACTATAAGGCATGTCCAACACACAGCCCGCACACCGCATGCAACCCAGCTCAGCAGGCACTGCAACCACCCCCTGCCCTGCAACACCGTAGCAGCAGCACTCTGCCTACTGAGTGGTTCACCTCCAGGTACCCACCCATTGCTCAGCAACAACCAAAGCATCAGTGTGCTATTCATGCTCTCTGAGCTGAAATCAGGGCACACGGAAGGCATAGCACAGTGCCAACTCAGGTTATGGCAAATAATTTGGTGTTTGATATAATGGCTAAACAGAGTCCTGCGAACAGCAAAAAATACGCAGCCTTGTTTTGCATTTTGATAGAGGAATTTGAGAGTAGGCTTCAAGATAGAAAAAAAAAAATCAATTTTTTGGCAATGTTTGCAACTCCACTTTCATTCCACACAAACACATTTTTCAAATGGAATGTATAGACATGCCATGAGATATTCAACTCAAAGATCTGATTATGTCTCTTTACCAGACTTTTATAAGAGGAAGATGTCACTCGCTTCAGTCACACCTCATTCATGTCACTGCTTTTGGCAGAACACACATTTGTGAACAACTATTGCCAAGGATGAAGCACAGGAAGAGTAAAATCTCATTTAAAAATCTCCGATGAGCACCTTGAGAACTCACTAAGAATTGCAGCAACTGCCATCAAACCAGACAGAGGCATTAGTTTCACAAAAACAAGGTCAGATATACCACTATTTTTGTTTCTTTGCTGTCTCTTCTACTGTTTTAATAAAAATTTTTAAAGTGTTTTGTTACTTACATGTATTAACCACATACTTTACGAGGGTTGCACTGAATGAAAGAGGTTGCTTCATATGCACTTCCATGTCAGACACCATTCTGTCAGACTGCCCCTCTACTGCACAGCAACAAAATGTAATGGAATACCATCTGGAAGGTTCAACATCTACTGCTGTACCATGAACATTCACATCTGATGTCATGGGACACCATAATTAAACAGGAGGCATTACTTTCAGAGTAGCCCTCATAGTTGATCATCCTTTCATAATGACATTAGAATGTTATAGATTGAACTACCATTGCTAAGTTTAAAAAAAAAAAGATTAGAAAGTGGCAAAATTGTTACTTCGACAAATTCAATTAACAGGATGGTGAAATTACATTATGATAATTTATTCTAATAGATGCCTTTCTCTATGTAAATACCTACTAATCCATTCTCTAGAATACCTCAGCAGTGCACAGTGTTAATCAGTACACCCTTCCAACATACCTGTTAAATAGACAGCCTGGTTCTCCACACAAGCTCCCTTTAGGAAACAGACAGATAAAAGGGTCTGATCCAATGTCTACTAAAGCTAATGGAAAAAGTCCTACTAGTTCCATCACTAATTTCTCAAGTACACCATGCCCATAATTAGAAGCAGATAGGTGCTGAAAAGCTAGCCCTGGTAACTAATACATAACCCTGTGTCAAGCAATGAGTCCAGCTCAGATCTGAGAAAGGAATTCAAATCTACTGAATTTCTACCCAGGGCTTCGATTACAAGACTACTAATCTTAATTAAAAATCAAGAGGTTTTGAAAGGAATATTAGCAAAGTGTTAATTTCTCACTTCAGGGGAACATATCATTACTTAGCCAATCTGCTTTTCTTTTTTTTTTTTTTTCCTGGACAAATAGGAAACAGAAATTCTTTGCTATTGTGTTAATTAAGAATTCTTATTCATACCTCTAAGCAATATACTAACCTCTGAATGATACCCCAGCTAAGGGTGGAACAGGAATAAAACTGAAGTACAATTAAGGTTTGCAGATCTGTCTGTATCATAGATTTCTAACTACAACCTTTCCACCCTGCTCTGTAATTAGCAAACCTGTTCATAAGTTACCCAGACACAGGCATTTCTGCAGAGCTCAAAGCTCTATTGTGAACTCAGGAACACCCAGAACATGAAAATGAACCGATTCCATATCAGAGTAACAATAACACTACATACTATATCTGTTTCCTACTTTGTGGTGATTTAGATTCCCTTCCCCAGCTTGCTTAACAGACCACCACACAAGGCTTTTCACCTCCCAAGTTCGTTGTTCAACTTAATTCATAAAATAAAATCATATGCTTCCCTTCATTTTGAATGCCACACTCAATATACTAGGCTAGCGTATAGTCAACAAATACACAGAAAGGCATCACCAGATTGGTATCCACAGATCTGGAAGCTAGAAACTTTATAGCATTGGAAAGGGATAATCAAAAGCAATTGGAAAATACTCATCTGTGTAAACTCACAAGGAAAGCTCCAAAAGGAGCAATCTCCAGAAAGAGAGCCTTCCTAATAGCAGTCAGCCCCTAAATAGAGTCTAGGAGAGGTGCAGCCAGGCTCCACCCCTTCTGGTCACACAGGTGAATTGCCTTCACCTGTGCTCCCACAGCTGACTCCTCACTTGCCTCAGGTGGTCAATCAGAAGTTCAGGTCTTGATTCAACAGTTCCCATACAGCTAGACATCATAGAATAGCCTAGTTTAGAAGGATCTTAAAGACCACTCAATTCCACCTCCCTGCAATGGGGACAAGGCCACCACCCGCCACACAAGACAGCAGGGAAAGGCAATAGCAGATAGCCAGTTTCAAATTACCTGAAAAAGAGTGAAGGATGCAATCCAGTTCAAGAAATATTTGTTTACCTGTCCCAAGGATCAGAGCTTGCCAAGTACTCCAAAAAGAAGGATCTCCAGGTAGAGAACTTTCCCTTGTGGCAGCCAGTCTTTAAATGAGGCCTAGGGAGGCAGGTGGGACATGGTGAATTGTTTTCACCTGTGCTTCCAGGACCAGCTGTATCTCTTTGCCAGGTGCTCAGTCACTGGTTCATACCATGACTTAGCAATTCCCATACGCTGGCTTTCAGTGCCTCCAGAAATGAGACATCTACAGCTCTCTAGGCAACTTACTCCAGTGACTCACCACCCCCAGATATACCTCCCTGTTGAACACAGCTTCAGGGAGAAGCGGTTTCCCTTGCAATCTACCTGCTTTAGAGTGGGACTTAAAGAAGGACTTGCAACTTCTACAACTTCCTGTGAGAGGCAGGTTCACGTGAAGGCATTACAGACCAACATGGGATTAGATGTACAACCAGGTCTATATTTTTTCTCTATTGGATTGTGAAATCAGAACTTAAGAGTAAAAAACACGCTCCTTTCTTTCTCCACATTCAGGAATACACAACCAGATATTCACAAAGCAACTGTTGGCTTACAGAAAGCCAGATGATGGCACGATATGGTACAAAGGCTCAGACTCAGAGTACTTACAGCCAGTCAGCTTCAAAACCAGGCTCATCCACATGCAGAGCACTGCCAGTTACAGATACAGCTGTAGGTTCTATCACAAAGAGGTAAACCAAGCAATTCTGAGAATATACTAAGAATCATATTTCTATGTTTCTGTTTGGTTCAGAATAAAGCTTTTCTTTGCCTTTCACATAGTGCTTTTAGAGTACACTTGAGTCATGCTTTCATACTGTTCTCCAGAACCTGAGAGCTAGCAATACAAGGATTTTTAAATTGAAGTTGGGATTCTCAAGCAATCTTAAGTGCCTGAGAACTGGGACTGTGGAGGAAATAAACATTACCAATCTAAGTGTCATCATTGTGATAACACTGAACAGGATAAACTGCAAACTTACAGGTAAACAAGATAAAATAGGAAAGCATAAGTTGAAAATAAAAATGTAGCCTTACATCTTTGTCTATAACTTATTGATAAGGCAAAAGTCAAAGTAAGAAGCAGTGAGAAAGTAAAGGGAGAACTAAGCATTTGAATTTGGGAAACTAATGCTAATTATCAGGTTATGCCAGGTGTCACTGCTTAATTGTGGCTGTAATTTAGCAACTCACACCATCTTTGTTATCATGCTGGATATCTACTTGTTTATCTGAGGAAAAAAGTTCCTTAAATTGCCTTTTCTTTGCTGTCTGTAATTGCAAATACCATTTATTAGAAACCAGATTGAAGCATAACATGTTGATGACATGCCTGTAGTATTAACAAAGGAATAAATATGCTATCTAGATCCAGAGGAAAGATGTCAGAAACATCTGACGTTACTTTTTGGGGTTTGTTTGTTTTAAACAAAGACGTGTTTACAGGGTGGCTGACTTCATGCAAGCTGTTCATTCAGACCTGTCAGTATGCCATTTGGATTTATGGTAACAACTGGAAAAGTAGGCGTATTCATTCCCCAAGTACAGGCAAAGCAGATCTGTGGCAGAAAGCTATCTGCATAGCATTCGCAACCAAGTTTTTATCATCAATCAATGCTACTGAAATAAGTTCTGGATAAATGAGAAAAATTTAAAATATTATTAAAGCCATCATCGTGCAAGGCTTATAATAAGAAGATAATACTTCTTTCTTAGGAAACCACTACGTACCCAAGTTATCTTAGCTTAATGTCATTATTCTTATATGACTGAAAGTGCTGCTCTAAGAGCAGTAAGAAACAACAAACGTCTTGATCTTTGGATATGAATTATCCATTTTTGTCTACCTGTGAATTAGTAGTAGTGTTTCAAAATGTGTTTTCCAAGTAGCGAAGGTTCTGTATTCTCAGTATCGTGTTTTTTTTCTTAGACCATCGAAAATCAGATGTTTTCCTCTGTTCTTGTAGATCAGCTATTGGAAAGAGACTTGATGGGGGTGTCTTCTGAAGCAGAAGGTTGCAGGCAGCAGATAACTGTGTTTGGACACAGGCTTTCTAAAATAGTTTGTAGGTTTTGATCTGTTTGCTGTAATTGCCTGGGCAAATTATCTGATTGTTACTTCACCTGACTAAGAAATTTAAGTAGTAAAGGTCTTCAAAAATAGAGTACTTTAAAAGCATTAAATAATTAAAATTCACAACGAGAGCCCCTGACAAAACATGCTCAGTACTGTAATTTAAAACATAATTATTTTATTTATGCTAATTATATGAAAGCTTTTATAGGAATATGATGCCTGCCATGAAAACCAAAGCATGTGTTTCAATGGTGTCTTTACACAGTTGATCTTTCTGTATTCTACATTTTTGTTATTCACTTCATAACTTTCCATACATAAACAATGTAATTCACCATCTATCAAAATAAGACTAAATTAGTGAGAGGAATAAAAAGGAAATGATGCTTCAAGAAATGGTCCTGGTGTTATCCTACTTACGCTAGTTTATTTTATACTCTTTCACTATTTGAGTGGATTGAAGAAGCAAAGTCCTTGATCTTCTCCCCTGGTGAATTGTTTATTACATATTAGGTTTTTTTAAACACCTTTTCAGAGCAATCTCTAAGGAAAGAGGACTTCACAACACAAGGTGCTTCACTCTTGGGGATCAGCATCATAATACATTTATCCTGTGTTAGCTTGCATCTGATAAATACAAATAACCCACCTTTCAAATATTAATATGAGCCAAAAGTCAACTTAGTCATCTGATTAGGCACTGACAAATTCACATCCTAACCTATATGACATTTGTCACACTGAAGTAGAAACAATTATAAATAATTTTCAGTTCATTAGGAGCACTACAATGAAATGTCAACAACTTTAAAATTGTAGCAGAAGTGTACAAATTAATTTTGATTTTCTGAAGTGTAATTATCTTTGTAAGTACCACACTGTGTAATCACTTTTTGGTGCTATTACTTGTGCAATCAATAATACTTAAATGTACCTGGCTGTTTCCAAACATAGTTTCCTAAGGTCACCCTTTACTGGTGAGGATATTTCAATGGGAGAACATAACTAATTGTTTCCCGACTGGTCAAAGATGCAGGGAGAATTAAACAGATCTATTTATGCATCTTCCTGCTTCTTTTTTCTTCTGAATGGATCTTTAGAAGGATGTTTTTGGTATGCAGGTATTTTTTATTTCCATATTGCAAGTCCATTTTTGTACGCTGGGTGGCAGCATTAGCTCTCTCACGTGCGTGTGCCCCTCCTGGGGCTCATCCTACTTTTCTAAATGCAACCTAACTGCGGAGTTAATTGTATTCCCTCGAGCTAGGCACTCAGGCCAGATTCGGCCTCACATTAGCCAGATGAATGGTTGGTAATCATCTAGAGAAGTACGTATAGTTCCCACAAGCTTAGCCAGTCCTCAAGTGTCAGCGTTTATAACAGTAATTCACAAACTCATAATGCTTGAATACAGAAAGACCATAAGAAGATGCATCCTGACAGAAATTTACTTTTCTGACTTGTGACTTAAGACCTATACAGCATAATCTGACATTCTGATAGGTACACATACATGCTTGGACAATAGCGTTAGCAGTATTTTGCTCATGAACTTGTTTAACTGCTATTTTTCCAAATTCTTGGAGATCTCTAAAATCAGTTGCTTTGGGAACCTCTGCCAACACTTCTGCAGCAGAACAGAAACACAGATGCTTGCCAGTTTTGCCCATTAGCAGCAGCTACCCATGCAGACAGGATTCAAATTGGATTCTGGAATCAACAGAAGGCTGCAGGATGCATCTTATCATTTAAACTGAATATGTCCTGGAGTATCTTGCTCTAACCTCACTTTCAATCCTAGTTCAACTTCATCTAGAGAACTGCATCCATGATTTCTCTGTATTCATAGGTATCACTTAGAAGGAAAGCTAACGAAACCAGTGATAGGAATGGAAGAATAAACTTCTCTAATTATCCTGAAATTGCAGGTTTTGTCTGCTGACCATCCTACCAGTAAGACTGTCAGATCCTTGCATTTAGGTTATATGTCCATGTGCGCTTTATGAATTTTCTATGATACAATTATGGAAGGCATTAATAATAAACAGCATATTGTTTCTAGAAAGTGAAGAAATAAGCTTTGGTTTGTTTCACTTGTTTACTTTTTGTGATGCAGTAGTAAACCAAAAGATAGTAAAGACTTCTGGTCACGTGAGTTTCGAGTGTTCCATTCATGGACTGAATATGTATACTGATATCTTGTAACATGCATTTCAGCAGCAAGGTTAGAACACCCGTGTTCCTGTTGGACTGGCTACTTAGCAGTGATAATTCTGCTCTGATTATTGCTGTTTCTTGAAGGACAGTAGTTCATGAAGCAAAAACTTTTCTGGTTTCCAAGTCCCTACATGGAGAAGAACAATCAGCTATGATTTTGCTTCAAGTTGAAAAAGCTGATTTTGACTGCAGCCTCTGTTAAAAGTCAATAGTATAAACAATAAAAATGCATTGGAATTTCCACTCTGATTACTATATTATCCTCAAGGAGTAAAAAACAAGTGAGATGACTATTATGCCACAGAGAAAACAAAGCCTGAATATGTACCAAAAGAACAAAGTGACACAGCAGTAATGTCTTGCCATTTATTGTGAAGTATTATTAAAAATTGCTGTTTTTACTAACACGTTGATTTAAGAATGCAGCAGACCAAACATTGAATGTACTAACTTATTTATAGGCTGAATATGCTAAAATATGGGGCAATATTAACACAAAATGAACAGCACATGCTTTCTTAACGTATGTCATTTTCTTTCAGAAGTAAATCTCTGTAATTTTTACGGAAGGATAACTTCCTCGGTACATTCCTCAGTATGTCATCTTCTCTTTAGAAGCATGCTTCTCATGTACAGGACAGGAAAATGTAGCTACAAACTGATGCATGTGTGACTACCTGCTTGTTGGTTGTAGCTGAGAATTCCTGTTTGAATAAGCACAAAGCTAGCTTTGTGTCCAGTGTGTATTGCTGCCGAAGTTTTCAGTATTCTGAAGTTTTCTTCCATACTTGGGACAACACAAACATGAAACTTTTTGCAAGTATTTGAGTCCATACTTTCTAGGTGGCTGTACCGGGACAGTGTACTGGGCTGGGCTGACTGCCAGGAGAATGGGGTTTTTTTGTGTTCTCTTTGAAACTGAATGTCTGAACTTTGATGACACAGCAGATTGGGTTGCTACGTTTTCAGTCAGAATTTTTCAACTCAATAAAAATTCCAGATATTAGCCTGTTTGGTAACGGCATCAAATTCAGGTGCAAAGATTGCTGCTAATACTAACGGACAAGTATGTTAAGCTGTCGAGATCTCATTTATTATTTTCTTTTTATTCAAGTTCTTATTATGCGTGTATTTTTGTTGCTTTCAAATACTATCAGTACCATATAGAAGTGACTTCAATGCAGAAACCTGCAGTAATTGTAAAATCCCTAACCGACTTAATCAACTGTACTTTTTAGGCTTTGTTCTTAATCAGTTTCATTGGAACCTCTTGGAAGTACACATCAGTGCTCTGTACTGTTCTCCTGGCTTCCTAGGAAGATCTCCTGGAAACAGTTTTCTAGTGAATTACTGAGTAAACTTTTACTGGTAATCAGATTAGGTGAAACACAATGAATAGCCAGGGTTCAGGATAACTATCTCAGGTCAGCTGTGTGGCATTTGGAAAATAAAGTAAAATTTGGATTCAATTTTAAAATTTTATTTGGATTTTGCTTTTTATGGCATAATCTAAATTACTCAACTGGAAAGGAAAAAGGTTACGGTACATAACATAGTCTCATAGGAATTACAAAGATACTTGTTTGATCTTACATGGCTTACATTTGTATAAATTCAATACTCTTGCTGTAGCACAAATGCTGAGTCACAGCCTGACACAAGGATTGACCACCTGGTGGGAAGGCAGGGCCCACCAAGGGGAGCTCAGCTGCATGCAATGCAGCTGAGTGACTGGAAGGGCTGGAGCCAAGATCCACCTCTTTCCAGACCTCATTTAAGGGCTGGCAGTGGAGGTGTGGGCTTTTTGCTGAAGATCCCTGTGTACCTGAGGCCTCCCAAAAGTAAGTCGTTTCTTTATTTTTATGCTCCCTGGCAGCTGCATTTGAGCAAGTCTTCTATTGTGGCGGCCTAGGATCTTTTTGCTCTGTTACTGCGCTTC
The DNA here is from genome assembly GCA_030625065.1 of Alectoris magna. Lineage (NCBI taxonomy): Eukaryota > Metazoa > Chordata > Aves > Galliformes > Phasianidae > Alectoris > Alectoris magna. Next base: position 6,955,983 of record CM060576.1, on the reverse strand, counting down.
CTATCTTGTTACGCTTGCCTACTGGTTACTGTGCTGGTAGAATACCTGGTCTGTGTACTGACATGTATCTTCAGGTTATGAGGTTATTCTAGTGAGTAAAAACAGGAACAGTTAACGGTGCTTTGTCTGCAGTCCAATGGACTGCTCCAGAGATATCTGAACTGTAGTCACTAGATGAAACAGAAGCATTGACAAGATGCACCACAGCAGGTCATGCAAAATCCTGCCAAGTAGTTAAAGTATATTTCTTTTCACATTTGAGAGGCAATATGAGTTATTTCAAAAATGGAAAAGGAAAAATAAAGCAGATCTTGTCAGCTGCAGTTAGACCTTCTTATCGCTGCCAGATGATACAACTCAATATCTGTTTTAGCATTCAATGCTGTTAATTTATGGGCAAGTAATTTAGGTGAGTTCTCAATGAGAAACTGAATTTGAGGTGACTCAGCAGGAAAACTAGCGTGTTCTATAATTGGATGGGAAATAGTTACTGCTGGCAGCGTGCTTGATATAACAAGGCTTTGTATTGCATATGCCATTAAGTGCCTTACTGATTTGACAAGTGTTGTATTTCAGATAATTAAGCAGGTATTGTAGTTCTTAGTACTCAACACCACAAGTCCAATGCAAATACATCCAATTAAGGCAGAAGCTAGGAGGTGTATTGATACAAGCAGTGTTTCACGTGTATAGTCTTAACTTTGTGATAGTTGATTCTGCTTTGGGATATGAGGTAGATGATGTTTCCAGGCCTTCATCAATTTTTTTTTTTTTACATTTCTCTGATACTGTTCACATAAACGTCTAGCATGAGGAATGGCAAAGTGAGAAATGTCCTCTGAATGATAATTCATCTAATAAAATGACTCCTTTATTAGGAGCTGTATCACTGCACCTTTCTTGTTCTACTTGGTCCTAACTTGCATTTTGGTTGCAAACAATGGAAAATTACCTTCTGCACTGGGTGGCTCGCTTTCTGTTCAAGAATTCTGTTGAGGAAGAGGTGAGCTCTGCCTTCATCTTGCCCAAATCCAAGGCAAAGAAACAGGTTTTTAGAGCACATAATGAATATATGAGATTCTATAATTAACATGAAAATGTTTGCAAAGTACTTCATTATAGACCTGAACTTTTTATTCAGATCTAAGCTAACTCATAAAACTCATAAGAGGAATAGTTAGATTCCTTGCTGTACACACAAATAGTGTCCCTTTTAGAAAAACTCAACAGTACCTCCCTGAGCTTCCAGTGAGGCTGGAAGTAGTTGTATATGGTTTGGTGGTTAATGTGGGTGTAAGGTCCCTTTGCATGTGGTTGTCAAATATTTTCTCAGTTCCACGTGCTTTTGTAGGCTTGCTAGTTTGGTCATTCTATAAACCTGAAGCATATTCTCATAGATTTATTTTCCCATTTAATACTGTTTTTTATAGCCTGATATCTAGCACTTGTCTTAGTCCTTGAAATGCCATTGTCTCCCTTGTAAAATATGTATGATTGCCAACCTTTATTGGAAATATCCTTAATGCTAAGGCAAATATTGTAGCAAACAGGTAATACGTGACAGCTCATCACAGATCTTGCAGAGATGTAATATGCAGATGATTATCAATAGCATAACAAGGATCTTTCTGGATCTTTCTGAATATACAGGTATATGCATTTTTAATTTGTCAAATGCTTTAAACGGGATGCAAAATCTGATTTGATTGTAAAAGCAGGTGCATTCTTTTGAACAGAGATTAGAAAGGAAACAATCTTACATACCTTAGGATTTATGTAAGCAGCTAATTTTTAATAAAAAATATCCAAATGCATCTCTCCACTTATTTTGCATATCCTAAATGGGGTGGGGGGGAGTGGGAAGCCCGGATTTGGCAGGTGGATAACATTTCACATCAAAAGGAAAAAAGAAAAATGCTAGAATACTTTCTGCTTCCTTATAAGAATAAAAATATCCTCAATCAACTTAGTATGTTGTTTATATTTTTGTGATGACTTCTTTACGAATGCTTGAGCTTTTGTAAGCTGTAGTGATAATTTGTTAAGTTAGACCTGGAATAACTATATAAGCCTCCTACATCAATGAGCTTTACTTTCCATCACTGTTGTAAATTTGCAAGAGGATCATGAGGAAAAGATTGGTTGGCCTGAACATGCTTTTAAGTGTGATGGGAAGTGTATAAAATGGACTGTTTTTGACTTCAAGCCAAGTGAAACCAAATTGATTTCACAGTTATGTTTTTGTATCCTTGCATCAAACCAGAATCCAAAGGCCTGGATCTGTGGGAAGTGAAAGAGAAAAATAATTTTTTGCGTGATCAGCTACAGGATGGGATCATAAAGAGTTGCATATCTTTAGTGCTCACTTCTAGTCTCTGCTGTATACTGTGGGAAAGGTCTAAGCCCTTTGTCCAGCTGAGTGAGTTTGTAATATTTCATGCCTTGAAGTGGGGTAACAGTTTTTATGAAGTAGAATACATTCTTGCAAGAAAGGACCAGTGCTTTCCATAGCACTTTGAGTTCAGACCGAGCACCTAGAGCTGTAGTAGTCAGTCTAAGCTTATGGTAATAAAGCTACCTGAAGTAACATTTGTAAACAGAAGGGCCAAGTTCCTGCGAAGAATAACTGAGTGACTCGCTGTCATTCAGAATTTGGCACTCACTGCATTTGTGTTCCTGTTACTTCTGTCATGCATATGATTCCTGAAGCTTTTACTTTTTTTGCACTTCTCTACAGGATGTTGAATTTAACAGTGTGATGTAAAGGCAGAGAAATAAACAGAATTGGGAGGAAGATGGAACGCCTTCCAAGTACTCTCAGGGTTCTTACGTGTGTGTTCTTGTGCTTATACTCATTTTTATCAGAATGATAATCTTAGAAAGATTAAGGTGTTTCTCAGAAAAGGAAAATAATCTTATCTCTGCCTTGTTGCTATGTTCATGTTTTGCAGTCATGTGTTACTTTTATGTTGGGCTTGTTTTCATGAATTTCTTAACATCTGATGAAACTGAATGCTTAGGGCTTTAAATTCAACAGTCAGAAGGGAAAAAGAGGGTGACTGTGAGCCCAGCATCCACATAATTCCCACTGTCCCTTATGCTGAAAGACTTTAAATATGTCACTGCTTTGAACATCTCATACTGCTGACAGTTATGTTTTTGTAGTGTCTACATCTCACTTTGTCTTGTTCTAAGAACTGACAGTGTCCCAGGAGTACATTTTTTAAGGAAGAACTTGGGTAAAATGTCCCAGTGTTTTTTCCAAATTGCATTTGAGAAATACGTTTTTTTTGTTAGACTGTTTAAGATATCACAGTACAGTACTGGAATTTTCAAAAGATGTTGAAGCAGCCTCTTCCTGGTACACATGATTAAGAACTGAGATGGGTTTGTCTGAGGCAAGACTATGAACCTCCTTATTTGCAAGAGTTCTGCAGGGTCAATGTCCTGTGGATCCTCACAGATTTTAGGTGAATTGTAAACTACTTCTCCCATCTCCTCATCAATTGCTAGGCAAGTCAAGGGTTCATCATAGCATCAGGGAAGAAAGGTTCACTATGGATTTCATTGAAGATTTTTCTCCAGTGGTTTGTTTTGTCTCACTGCAGTGTATAGAGTTGCTCTTAAAACTTCAGTTATCAAACCATTTCTAAGCTTGTCGTTTGGAGATAAGGAAAAAAATTTCTACAGAAGTCTGGTATATAGCAGCTATAAAGAGGAACAAAATGCTGCAACTGCTGTGAAAGCCTTTGCTTAAGAAGTTTTCTAACAGTCATTAAGACTTGTATCTCAAGAGCATTGTGTAAAGTAGTAGCTACCATCACTGCACCAAACTTCACTGATGAACAGCAGTTTTCCTCGCAGCCATTTAAGCCTTCACATGCTGCACTGGTACATGTATCCAAGCACCCCTGATCTGCACTGCTTTCTTCAGCTGGAAAACATATTTTGAATTGTAATACTTCACTTTGATGCATGTGAAGAGCAAAGGCAATGTACTGCTTATGTTTTCAATAAATGGGGCACATGTAGACTCCGAGCAGAGTAGGGTATTCATAAACCAACTGCATACTGAAAGGATGAAACCAAATATGTAAGGATTAAATACTTCACTGAAACAGAAATTACGGCACTTTTTAATAGGAGTGAACAGGTGGTGCTTTTAAACCAACTGAAATTAACCCATGTTTAATAATTTATGCACTCAAATTGACTCTAACAAATGCTGCCTAATTATGCATTCTTGGAAGGATGTGCTTTACAATAGTCTTCAAATTGGAATTTGGATCCAGCCAGAGTAGTCTTCCCACAGCATTTTAAGTATATAATGGAGTAAGTATTTCAGAATATAAAGGATATTTAAAATAACTTTGCTTGGAATGGAATCTTGCTGTAGTTGTCCATGTAGTGTAGTTGTCACATTTTCAAACAGTGAAATTAATAACAATCCTATCTACAGTTCTCTTGAAGCTCTTCATGTCAAAGAGCATTCTCAAGGAGAAGAAACACAAGTGGAGCATTTCATTAGATCTGTAGCTTGTCTCAAGAATACATGAATGTAAGAGTCAGCACTCGAAGTGGATTTTTTGGAGGACAAATAGGCCATCAGTAGTCTTTAAAGTCTTTCTATTCTCTTTCACTATGAAGTAAAAAATAAAATGAACAAAACAACAAACCAACACCAAAACAATATAAATAGTTGAAATATCTGGCCACGTCTATGGGCTGTTTCAGCGGTGGGGTTTTTTTTTTTTTTGCATTTATATGGCAAGAAAGATTTCATACTGTTGAAGCTTTACCTGTTTGTCCAACCCAGTGAGATGTCATGACTACCCTTTCTCATCTTTGGAAGTAGTGTGACTGACCCTATTTTAACATACAAAGAACAAGGAAATAGTGAGATTACATGAAATGTTTTATGTCTATGGCAAGTATGGTCATGGAGCACCTAAACCCAACTGATGCTTTTCCTTTTTGTTGCCACCACTGTTTGATCTTAAAATGTTCTAGCAGCAACTATTTTCATTTCCTATTCCCTTTTTTTTTTTTTTGGGTCTTGAGTGAAAAGGAACATTTGGAGTGAAGAAACAATCCTTTGGGGAATTGGGACTGACCACAGCTTGCTTCTGTTCCTGTGAGCAGAGAATAGTAAATTAACTCTCTTGTCTCTGTACTCTACTATAGTTTACAGTGCAGAAGTTCAATTTTTGAGCTCTCATAAATTGCTCAGTATATGCTGCTAATTATCAGCCACTATGATTCACTGAAGTCGCAACCTGACTCCTTAATGAGCTTCCCATAAATCTGTTCTATTCATTAGAGGTCAAATTGATAACTACTAAGAAGGAATATCAATGCTGAATATAGTTTTATAAGTATGTAATTATAACTAAAAACACCCCAATCCTTCTCTCTCCCTCCTCTAGATTTTAAAGTGTAGAATTAAAAACTCAAGTAACTGGTGGCTCTTATCAGGATTATCTGAGAATAGTAGGAATAAATGTAATGATCTCCTAAAATTAGGAGAAAAGGGAACACTTTTATATGCATTATTTGCTATTATGCACAGATGCATGTGCTCCCTCTGTGGAGGAGACATCTAATGATCCAAACATTCATTATAAAAAAGATTTGTGGCTGACCCTTTTTGTAAGTACATTATCCATTATAGGACACAGTGTGGACAAGCTTTATCCTAGGAGGGGGACGATAGGGAGCATCTGTAACAACATGCAGATACACTATTAAGATGTAATGTCTTGCTGCTTATATCAAGGAAGACCAATCTTTCTTATAATCATTCAGCCATTAGAAGTAGCAATTCCCATATGCTTTTTGACATGGAGTTGCTGGCAAAATTGTTGACACATAATTTAATAATAATGAAACCTAGAGAAAAGATTATACCTGAATGACCTCCTATCTTTTTTCAGAGAGAACAGACACTATCAGGAGATGCAAGGCATGCTTGTGTCCATGGAATTAAAGTTGAAACTTATGTAGAACATTCAAAATTAGACCATTTCTTCTGTGTATGCAGGTAAGTTGCATAAATTTGAGGGAAAAATCACTGGGAAAAAAAATTGAGCTAGATGTGTAATATAAATCTAGTCTGAGATCAAATATACTTCATATATAAACCATACTTTGCAAAGTTATGTTTACAAGCTTTCAATAAGAAACAAAACAGTAGAAATTAAGTGTAATTTTTGTTTATTTTTTTTGCTTGCAATATGTATTTAACATAATGGGTAAATTGCTTTTGAGAAAGCATTGATTTAGACCAAAGTATACTTCTGATTCTTTTTCTTCCAATACTGAGATAAAATATAAATGTCTAGAAGTGTCTTAACGTTTGAAAGTTGCAAGATGCTGGTCCTACATAACAAGACAGCTAGAACGAAAGTGAAATATTTACATTTAAATATCTAATTTCTCCGTATCGTTACTTATTGCTTTTTACTGAAGTTCTTTAAAATGTTGATGCATTACTATGGCCAAAGTAAGACTTATCCTTGTCTTAATTTCAAATTAGTATGAGAGATATTTAATTTTCTTTTGATTATTTTTTTTCTCTATATAAAAGTGTGATCAGGCAGAACCGCATTAAAACTGTGAGAGCTGTGTTTATGTACAGCTGTTGACAGCCTTATTCTATGTATCAAGTGCTGCTGGAGGTTTTTGGAGATTTTTTTCATAGGGAAAAAATGTGCATGGTACAAATATTTATTTACTATCTCCAATTCGCTAAATGTTCTTTGATAGCAAGATGTTTTCTTTCAGGAGTCTCAAAATTTATACTGAAAGGTTTATTTTAACAAAATAGAAAGAAAATTCAAGATCACGCATACTAAAGTCCTGATGAAATGAAAAATTAGTTGAGAGACAAAAGGAAAGATCATTCTAAAGGGATTTTACTGGCTGTAGAGGGAGGTGAAGTTAGAGTAGATAATTATGGTTGTCAGTCATAGTGATCACAAGATTACATTAAATGTCAAGACTCAGAATGCTGGTATATTATCAAGACTGAAGTAGGATGTTCACTATAAGTAATGAAAGAAACATCAACACAGTTTTAGTTAAGGTAATGGCTGTCCTTTGTTCAGCAATGTTCACCTGCTTCATATCAAGATATACCCACATAATCTTGTTTTCCTGTCACTGGAGAAATGAAGCATACTGGATGAAAGTGAAAGAGGTATTGACAGAGGAGTTTCTATCCTTTACTAGGAGGTGAAGCAGTGGAATAAATTCAAGGAACTTTGAGGTGAGGGAAGATCTGATAATTGAAGCCTACTAATTATTAACAGATTTATACTTGGTTTCTTGTATATGTTTCTTTGTGCTTAGGTTTGACTTAACCTATGTGCTACGTTAAAATGGAAACACTTCATTAGTGATTTCATATGCTCCTCTTCACAAATATGATCTCCTTGAGAAATATTGCATTATTTTTTTTATATGATCCACTACTAATTATTCTCACTTTGTTTACTGAGAATAAACTTAAGAAATTCTGGTGGCTTTTTTTTTTTTTTTTTTGTAGGGGTGGTCAGTTGGAGGCACTGGTACTGAACTGCTGCAGTAGAGCTGCAGAATGGAGTATGGAGTTCTCTGGATAAACTGAATGGAGTGCTCTGCTCAAATAATTGAGTTGCATATTCAGTAATGGCTGCTTTCGAAGGAGTCGTGGACTTATTCATAAGTCAGAATTCATTGTGACTGTAGGACTGTGATATCTTAATATTGAGGTCTCACTTAAAAGTAATTTTTTTTAAATTGGTTTTCAAATGTATTTTTAAAATTTCCTCAAAGGGTCAGTCAGAAAATGAAGCGGCAGGTCTGCTTTTAATTTCTCTTTGTCCAAGTTTTCGAACAGATTTAAGCAAAACACCCACACTTACAGTACTACCAGTATTTATATGCCTTGTACCATGTCTGTTTCAACACTGAGATTTGCCTGTATCATAAAAACTTTTTCCCTAGGTTGATTGTATGACAACTTTAGCAAGAAATTATCCTTCTACCACAAATCACTTCAAATTTATCTTGAGCTTATGTTGAAGATTATAAAGGCCCAGCTCCAATCTCAGAACACTCTTTTTAGCTGAATCCTTACACCCTGAGGAAAATCTCTATTTTGCTTTAGGCTTTCTTAACCATCAGTCATAGGTCTTTTACAAAATATGCTCCAAGGCCATCTTTAACCTCTTTCTCCTTTCATTCTCCAGCTGCTGTATGACAGGTAAGGGATTTTTAAATACATGATTCTTAGTATCTGCAGGAAAGTAATTCCTGATAAATAACTGTCTTTATGAATTCCATTTCTATACTCAGAAACAGCTTGCATTATTTTTCATTTCACTGTAAATGCTTTTTGGCTTATAATGCATTTTCAAAAATTGAGTTGGGAATATTTGACTAGATTGGTGCTTTGTCATACTATATTTTTAGTCCTATTGGAAACTGGAAACTGGTGTAAAGTTTTTTTAACAAAATGAGTGCCGTGTTTACAATTTGAACATATCTAGTGTTCCAGTATTCCTCCCAGTTTTGTTCACTAGGATTTTCATAGGAAGCCAATAGAAAAGACAAGGATGCATGAAGTGAATGTTTGAAGTCTGTTGAGTATTGTAGAGGACTTGTTCTGCTCCACCTTCTTGATGACTTGCACACTACAAAGCAAAATGCATTTCTCAAAAAGGAAACAAAGAAATTGGTGTGTGAGATCTGTCATACCAGCTAAGAATACATATTTCCACAAATTTCTACTGGCCACCAACTCTTTGGTCTGGCAATAATTGGAGATTTTCCTAAGGGTCTGCCTTAAGGAGTCGTTAAATGACTGAATCATAGTTTCCTTTCTAGGTAGATATCTTGCTGTCATGACAGCAGAGAAGCATGAACCCAAGCATATCCTGAAGTTAAAGAAATAAACAACCCTTAAAAACAGGTGAAGGAGAAAGATAAAAGAAAAAAATGCATTTCCACAGTTCTAAACATTTAACTAGTCAGATTCTTGTTTTCTGAGCAAGTGTTTTAATAACACTGCTTGGATTTGAATGCTGATGATCATAGCAGATTTTAACTCTATAAAAACTCATCTGACTTCCTCTGGGATGCTGCTGGGTTTATGAGCCAAGGGTCTTGTATCAGAGATTCCATTTTGGGCACAGAAAGGATTGAAGGGCTTGGAATTCTTAAATAACATATTCATTCTGATTTAGATTGTGTGTATAACGCTGTGTGTTGCACATCTTCTTTTCTTAAAATCAATTTTAAAACAGCTGTTAGATTCAGCAGTAAATATCTCTTGCTGTCTTTCAGAGCCTTATTCTCCCTTTTGTCAACATGTTCTTCTTTATGCAATTGAAAAATACCTTTAAACCTCAAGCTTTTTAATTCTGTATTTTTGCCTTACCATGTTTAAAATTTCTGTGAGCCTCAAACTGTGGCTTACCTGTTCCTTAAGGACTGTTGTTTTCATACCTTCATGTCTTCCTAATTTCCCTTTACCTTTTCATCACCGCTTCCTCTACTTTCTGTGGATAAACATTTAGTTTTGGAATGCATAATCCTTGAGAGTATTTATATAGAAATATTACCCTGGGACTCACACAGTACAGAGCAACACGATAAATATCAAAAGAGTACTGTTCTTACATAGCACTGAATGCAGAGGGGCGGGAAAAAAAAGGTTTAAGTGATGACTGAAATAAACAGTATATCCCCAGCCCCCAACTTGTCATCTAAGCAGAGAGATTAAGTGCTAGTGTTCTATGAGGAACTGAACCACTTATTTTGGTTTGTATGTTATGGTCTTAATGTCATTGACAGGACAAAAGGAAATACTTTACTGGAATATCTGAGAGAACAACGTACTGTAGGGAGCAGAGATCATTCTTCAGATTACCTTAGTGGATTTTTATATTTTGAAAGGCTCCTTTTTGTCCTTCGTAAATAGTCAGTGTCTAATTTGGGGGATTCAGGAGGAACATAGAAAGTAGTACTGCTTTTTGAAGACTGTTCTTCAGGACAAGGATCCCACACTGCTGCTGTTCTTTGATTATTTGCTCCCTGGGATTTTTGAAACTGTGCTATATAAATGTATCCAGGCTGTCAATTGGGCTCTCATTCTTTTCCCAGTCCTTAGTAATTTTTTTCTAGACTTCCTGATGCATTAATTCTTAATGGAATCTAAGCATGGAACGGTCAATCTGAAACCTATGTCAAACTGGTAGTGTCTGGGATTGGGAGAGAACTTAACCGAAAGCTCTGTGATGTGGCTGCTCTCCAGAATGCATGAGGGCTGGTGAATGTGAGCAGTAGCCAGATAACACAAGTAGATTCCTGGGTCAGGTTGTCTCCCTAAATAAACCGAAGGATTGAAGTTATTGCTGAGAGTATAAATCATTTGATAGCAACTGTTTATCTGTACTTTGATAATGAAAAAATATGCAGACAACAGATGTTGTGGAAGTGCCCTGAGCTGAATAAATACTCACAATAATTATTTTGTGTAAATCCAGAGGTTTATATTTACATTAAGTGGCTTTATTTTATTATGAAAAAGTCTTTGTAGCTGATATATGTACAACCAAATTCTACTTTAAGACTTCTATATAGCTGGATCAGTATGGAGTATGTAGAGGAGGAAAAAAAATCTTTAGATCTATACGTGCAGAAATGAAGTCTGAACGCCCAGTGATTTACTGCATGAAAGCCAGCTACTTTCAGATCCCTGATCAGAGCAGAAAGATGTAGAGAAACGTTAAGTAATGGAAAAGGAAGCAGATAAATGACAGAACTGTTGTGAAGCTAATGTGATCCTAAATAATAATCATTAAGGCAGTACTGCTGCTACAGTAGGCTTACCAATGCATTTCAAAGAGTCACATTAGAATTCCATATTGTGTTACAAAGGGGATAAGGTTTGATTGGTGTACCTCAAAGCTGATGAGTTTAGGATTTTTTGATGGAGTGGTTTCAATTTGTGTAGGAACATGTATACATGTTAACCTGATACCTGTTTATTTTCCGGTGGGGGGAAAAAAACCCAACACAAATGCATTCATTTCCAGTAACATCAGCAATATGTTATGATACGGAAGTAATTGTTTAACAATTAAGGAATTCCCAAAATGTGAATGACTAATGTAACTTGATGTGAATTGGTTAGCATGTTTGTGTATTTGTTTGCAATTTTTTAATCGTAACTTAAATGAGTAAATACATCTAGTAGTGGAAATAAACTATGAAATTAGTTTATGTTCATTAACTGTACAATTAAACTGCTTATTAATTGACTCCTAAGTGGAATACAGTGCTAGGGTAATTCGTTTTACTCTTTTTTTTTATTGTGAACATAATTTTTTTTTTGCAGAATCACCCCCTCAGATCATTTTCTATAGGTTTTATTGATATATCATTCCAGCATAAAGACTTAATCCTGCAAATTATGACTGTATAATATTGCTTTTGCTTTAAGTAAAATGTTAAAAGGGGACTTCTGATTGCTGAGTGTCTTGATGCTTTGTGATTATGCAGGTTTCAGTAAACGGGCTTTGGTTAGACCACAAGTGTCAGCAAATATTTAAGTGTCAGTAGGAGACTTCATCTTCATTCCTCACGCTTATAGTGATAGAAAATGTGGTTTCCTGGAGCTGAGGAACATGTAGTATCTGACTACTTACCTAGGAGAGTGCCTTATAAAGAGAGAATATTCCTTGGTTTGCTCATGTTTTTCCTGGAGCTCTAAGAACTGTTACCTGTTGTTTTTTAAAAAAGGAAATAATAAAAACTCTTAAATCTAGGTTAAACGATTTTTGTTCTGAAAATGTCACATACTTATGCTGAATTCAACAAATTCACTCATGTGAAATATGCTCTGAGCATAGTCCAGAATAATATTCCATAGACCAGTAAAAATAGGGGAAAGAAACTCCAGTGCTTTCACTAAATAGTTTTTTTTGTATGTCTTCAACATCCTGTAGGAGAAAGGCTTAATGTACAAAGGCTTAGGACAGCTGAAGGCTTATTTGGAATGTAGCTGAAGAATTGGTAAGGGCACTGAACAGAAGTATGAAGATCTGCAGGTTATGCCAATGAATGTTTTGTGATGGGATTTAACAGAGCATTGTCAAATGAGTGACTTCATATCTTTGTCATTCATTTTCTATACATCAGGTTTGCTCTAGCCATACTTATAGTGAAACACTTATTTCCACCATGGTCATAAGACACTCTGCTTGGAAAATTATTAATTTGGCCAATTTTGACTCAGGAACAGTCTATTGTTATCATAAAACTGGTGTATTTTGGCTTGAGGTGAGGGAAAGTTTGTCTTCAAGCATTGTTATACTAAAATGAAACAAATCTCAATTTCCAGAACTGAGAATTGCTTTTCAGGAACTTCGCAGTGCTGAATAAAAAGGGGAATTCCAAATTTTTGATGAAATTATCTATCCAGTGTTATAATATTCCGTAATCGAGAGATACTTCTGCTTATTCAGCAGCCGTTTTTGTTCCTAGATATTCTGTTGTGTCAAACATCTGAAGAATTTCAGTGCGGCATCTGAAGGATTTCAGAACGGTGGTATTCTAAATGTTCTCATGCTGCAGCATCACGCTGAGTGTTCTCTTCAGAAGGGGGTTAGAGACCCATACAAAGCTATTCAGCAGAAACTTTTCCGGATATGAAAAAGTTTTTAACTTTTTTCCTTAATGCCTGTGGCGATGTAGAGAGCTGAGACATCTTTGAAACACAGAATTTTTTTTGTTCTCTTTCTTGAATTCTAGCGCTGTTTACAAGTGCTGGAACACTTTGAACTGTTTTTAGTTCGAAATAAATATACCACTTCTCTGAACTCTCAATTGTCAAGAAAGCTGTTTGATTCAATGAGCCGCCTTCAGAGAATTTTATTAGCCTTTTCTCTTGATGGTTAGGATCCTTAGTAGTTTTGTCTGGAGAATGTGAAGGCTGTGCCAAACTTAGCACAGAGCTAAGAAAATAGGAGACTCGGCATGAATATTTTGGCCAGTTTAATGAGCAGTTACAATTAAAATGCTGTTTTTACAAGGGCATCAATCTATATCTTAAGAATGTGATTATTTAAGTGTTTATTACAGTTATCCAGCCTAAGATATTGAATGATGAATCAAAATAGACAACCCTGTAAATAATTCTTTGCGAGGCAAGTGAGTTAAGTACTGTAGCTTTGTTAAATACTGAAATCTGTGGATCAAATGCTAACGGATATAATTAGCACAGTCAAGTGTGTTCTTTGTCAGTTTTAAAATTCTTCTGGTTCTGTTAATTTCCACCTCTCTATACAGGAAAGTCTTTGTATGCTCAAATCTACATTCTATCACATGCAGTGGTGAGCTGGGCAGTTCTGGCTGTGGTAGGAAAGTAGAAAGGATGAAGTTGACAGGTGTAAAGTTTGTTTCAGATGAGACCCTGTAAGGACTTGCATCTGATTAGGGGCCCAGTTTGTTCCTGGTAGTTCATTATGTGGGCTTCCTTTGGATCAGGTAGATCTGAAACCTCTTCTGAGCTTACAAAGTACCAACAAACTATTAAATTAGCTGAGAAATCTTTCCAGTTTCAGTAGTAGAATGTTGTCCAGTGCTGAAGAAAGGAAGCTAAAGATATGTTTAGACAGGCTGAATTGGTAAGATCTTGGAGTCACAGCTTGAAAGCTATCTGAATGATGTAGATATCATTAAACACCATCAACTTAAAACCATTCACGATGAGGAATAAAACTGGTATGAACTTCTCACCAACAGGAGACCCTAGCTTTTTTTTATTTAACCTAAATGGAAACCGGAAGGGATGGTTGGCACATCCTGTAAAGTGGATTTCTTCTTTTTTAGCACTGCTATAAACAAGTGTTACAGTACAGGAAACCTTTATTTGACATCTGTGAAGCTTTCCATATTACAATGGTTGAAAAGTGGAAATCATTGCTTTTGTTCAATTTCCACTGCACTCGGAGTCTGAACTGCACTTTTGCACTGTTTTTATGAAATTATTTTTCCTTTTTTTTACGCAAAAGAGAAAGATAAATCAATAGTTGTTAACTGCTGGAAGCATCAGATTTTTTAAGTGTCTTGGTGGTCATATTTGTGGTGGCGGAGACTGTTCAGATCTCAATGTTATGAAGCTCAATAATGCCTAGTATAGGTATTGACACCAGTACGCTCAGTATGAAAAGTTATTTCTGTGATTAATTTAAATAGTTACTCATTCTGAGTTGTTCTTCTCACACACTTACATGAGAAATTATTTTCACTGCAATTTGAGGAATATTTCCTTATCTTTGAGCTGTAGAGGACTTAACATTAGGAATGCTTTCACCTCCCGTTCCCTAAATTCAAATGTTATGTACTGTAAGTCATCAGCATTGCTGAGAAAATACTGCAGTTATCTCAGCTGTGCTCTGCATATTTCTGAAGGAGGGGTGAATAGTATGTTGCGGGAAAATACTGAAAGCTACCTGATTTTAAAGAATATCTGCAACTTAAATAGGCATATTTTAAAACAAATTAGTTGTGATGAGATAGGCAAAATGCAGCAGAGTGAAAATCAATAAATTGATGCTTTAACAACAAGGGCTGTAATTTGGGCTTTGGAAGTACTGAAGAAATCGTTAAAATTGAATAAATAAGAATAAAACCCGTAACAAATCACCTATTGCTTTTTGAGGAACAGTCTCTTCCCTCACAGTACAGTGTTAGCTGGAGGGGCAGGCTAACACCTCCTGTACTGATCTTTTTTCCCTCAAAAAAAGATCCTCCTTTTTCCTCCTTTTATTTTCCCCCTTGGTCTGCATTTCAAAGGTAATTGCTAATATTCGTATTAGATCAGAGTTGTGATCAGGATTTTTAATAACTGGAAATAGCAGGTTTCAACAGAGGTAAACATATCCCCCAGGACACTATGAACAAGCCACTGGCTAGTCTCTTGAACTCTTGGTCCACCCTGTTTTGCTTGGGATTGCTCTCTTCACAAATGCACACTTGCTCTCAGTCAACCACTCTCTACAGCTTTATGTTAATCCTAACATGAAGCATCTGGGAAGATGCATCGCTGGCTGCCTCGAGCCCTCCAATTCTCACTCCAACTCTGCACATGTTAACATATCAATAATGACATTTTCTCTGGGTTAAGTCCTTCGTTATCAAGATTAACCTTCATTTTATTCTTCATTCTAATATTATATCTTCAATGTTAAATCTTCTTCAGGGATCTCTCTTATAATTTCCTTAACCCTCATTTTAGTAAATGCTGCTTATTCATGTCCTTTTATTCTATTCATTTCTTTTAAGTGTATCTATTCTTACCTAGAATTGTCAAGGAAGCCAGCACCTTTGGCTTAAGGAACGTTCCCAGAGCTTGAGAGAGCTGTGTTATTAGATGGAAGAGTGAAAATTACATCTTAATTCCCTTCCTCATTAAATTATGTATGATCTCTCTTCTGCTTAGTGCATCCTTTAAATTAGAAAGTTTAAATAGAAAAGAACTGTTTTTCATTACTAATTTCCCGATAATTAAGCATATACTAACTCATTTTCAAAAGCCATTAAAGGTTTGGAGTCTCTAGATCTCATAACAAAGCTCAAGAATACATCCCATCCTGTATCAATTATTCTTTTAATTATTATTTTATTGTGGAAATGCCACTTCAGTGTTTCCATTTGTAGGCAGGACAATGATCACACTTGAGAAAAGAATAATAAGTAATTATCTTAGAGTTCCTTATCCTTTTGCGCTATAAAGGAACATTTCTCCTTCCTGCCCCCTGCCGATAAAGGGTCTTTGCCCTTTTTGGGGGAAAAAAAAACCCCAGAGAATGGATAAAAATATATCTAACATAAAACTGTAGATGAGTGAAAACAATGTATAAACTGTTGTAATAGTGGGTTTGTCTCCAGTATAACTCACCTTGCTTATTAGCACAGTTGTTTAATCTGGGATAGCAGAGACAGACTTCAGCCAGATATTGTGACTTCATCTCACCGGACTTTGTGTTTGCATTTAAGGTGGAGGGCTTGTCATAAAGAAGTTATACTCTAAGTGAACAGTGGAAAACAACTTAAGGAAACAATCAGGGAAAGTACAGGAAATGAAATGAATCAAGAAAGCTGTAGTGAGTTGGTGATGTTAATTGGTCTGCCAAGATTCAAAATTGCTAACAGTTTCATGTTCCGTTTGGAGCTGATTCTAGCAAAGCTTAGGAAATGGGGTTGAAAAGCATTATCTGACATGACTTTTAGAGGTCATTATAGAGAGAGATGTTTTATTAAGGAATGGTCCCTTTGGCTTCTAAACCCATCTTTCTCTTTTTTTTTTTCCTCCCACTTGCGATAAGTACTAGAGAATTTCTGAAGGATGAAGATTTTCACTTGCTTTTCCGTTGTCTTGGCTTTTATTAAACTGAAGTGGGTTTGGCCTTCAGTGAACACGAATGTTCCAGATGTTTTGTAGAAAGGAAAAAATTGCATTTATCTTTGTAACAACACTAAATGAAGCAAAAAAAAAAAGTGACAAACATCCCATCAGGTAGCATAATTAATACTTATCACTTCTACATTATTGTCAACTGTACATTTTTCTTTTGTACTTCTTTCTCCAGTCTTCCACCTGAGTGAATAAGATTATCTACACTTACACCCACTGAGGGAACATAATGAAATTATAGACCAGCTTTTTCAAATTTAATAAGGGGTAACACATTTTCTAGAGCTGAAAACTAGGTTTGGTTACCTGTAAACACAAGTATTTTCTTAAGCTTAAGACAAGAATATTTTTCATGTCCTGACCCAAGCTGAAGCCTGTTTGGAATGAATCACAAAACTACTTACTGAACAGAGAGAAATTGCAGGATTGACAAGTAACTGTGGCAGTTCCTTTCATTTTCTTTCACTGATAATGCTATAGCTAAGGACTAAATGAAACTCCTGCAGCCATCCAGGGAGCAGAGAAAGAAATCTAAGCATGGAGTTTCAGAAAATCTTGGGTGGTTATACTTTACCACTTAACTTCAATGTCTGGTGAGATAGGCTGTTCATGAAGTAACGTTCCCTGTTCCGTTGGCTTTGTAGTGCTTAAATGGTTGTATGAGCAGGAGGGGAAAAATTAAATTCAAATTAGCGAAAAAGGTTACAAGTTTACAAATAGAATTAGTTCTGCATAACCACTGTCAACCGTCTTAATTTAAAAGCAAAAATCAATAATAGTCTTTTATATAACTGTCATTTTAATGATGAGCATCTGTGTGCATTGTGGGTAACTGAGTAGATGAGCTGGCATTCTGACCATCTATAGGCATACTAGTGATCATCCTAATAGGATAAACAGAAAACGAAAAACAGGAAGAAAACACAATTCCCTTCAGAAACACTCAGAAGTTTAAGATATATCATGTGATGGGATGGGTTTTTCCAAATAATGAAAAAACCATACTTTTTTCAAGTAAAGCTTTGGTAAAGATAGGGTCTGAAACAAGTGCAGGTCACAGGTGAACAAAGCTTGTCTTATTGCATTTGGTGTACACAAAGCAGCATACATTGCAGAATTTACACATACCAAAAAACAGTTCTGTTCCAAATAGAAGTTATTTGCTCATTGGCTTTCTCAGTTTTCCTTTCTAGAAGGTTTAACAGCGCCACATAATTCTTCATCTTCAAAACACAAACTCACAATTGGTTACTTGATGCTCTGTTTCCTTTTCTTTAAGCTGTGTTTTCTTTAACTTTCATTGTAATGTAATTTCCTCTAGGATTTTTAGAAGTATTTTAACAGGCATAACAGAGTTAAAATAGGAATATGTATTCTGAGATATTATACAAGAAGTATCATATTTTCTAGTTTCCAGGAGGATGGTGGGAAAAGCTGTATTTTCATTAACTGTGAAAATTAATAATTTCATTTTAAAATGTACTTAAAAGTATATTTTAATAGCACAGTATATCCTAAAGTCCTGGTAGAACATTATTTTTGAATTGATTTTCAGTCTTTATTAAACTGAAGCGGTGTGTGCATTTTGATCTATTGAGGTCTGCCCAAAAGATACAGCAGTTTCTCCTCCCCTGTTCCTATGTGGTTTGAACCAAATATTTTCCACCCCTCTCCATCTCACATGTACCTTAAGGAGTTTGCCATGTAAATCCCAAAATTTTACTTCGTACGAGTCATATTGTCTATGAGATTTTTCCTTGTTCTATTTGCTGAGAGAAATGTTGTGGAAGCTCTCTGGATAAGGATGTTTTTTATTTTTTTAGAAAAAGTGAAAAATAAAAAAAAAACTCTCCGAGAACTGAGCTTTGAAGTATGTAGCTGCTATTCATCTCTTTTTTTCCCCCCCAGGGTATGAGTAACAAGGGTCAGAACCTTCACAGGTGCACTCGTCCCTTGCAGAGACTCTGAGAGAAAGTGCTCTGATTCTTTCTGTTAGATACTCTGTACTGCAGAAGCTGGAAGGGTGAAACACAGTGGGATCTGATAGAAGGCAGATCAAAACACAAGAGAAAGGCGCATACTGTCAATATATATTAGGATTAAGAAACAAGATTTTAAAATATTTTATCTATATCAAATTGCTGCTTAATGAGATCACGGGTTCCGAAATGCATATTTACAGATATGGCCCTATTGGCATCACTAGAAACAAGCTTAAGCCTTAATCCTAAGTAAATAGATTTAGAGAATCTGGGTTACGTTCATTGCCTGCTTACCAAAAGCTCCAGTTTGGCATTAACACGGTTTTAAGTCGTTTAAACATGGTAACAAATCTGCCAAGAAGAAAACCCTGATCTGGCAAAGGTTTGTGGTAACCACTGAGCTTCATGCGAAGTCCTTAAGTTCACAGGCATCCTATAAAAGCTCAGTCTTTTTGATTCGAGGACTTTGCTCTGGTTGAATCAGTGTAGCATTGTTGTAGGTCATTGTTTTGCATTTTGTGTTTTGACTGAGAGGAGGCTGTATGTCATAGCGCTGGTGATAGTCAGGTATCGTTTGTTTCCTTTTATGTACTCAGTTAAAATCTTGTTTTTAGTGTGAGTTTAGGGTCTCATGTTTGCCTCCAAGCTTTCTCAGCCTTCAGGTTAACCTATTAAATAGTCTAAACATAACAAATGCTTGGTATATTTGTTATCTCCAATTGTTCTTGGTAGCTCTTACATCAGATATTCTCAAAAGCAATATCCCATCCTTTAATGTCACAATTCTGCCTTTATATCTCTCTTTTGTTTATCAGTGCTATCTTTAGGATCTTTTCTGTACCTCCTGCTTGATTTTTATTTTTTTTTCTTTTAAATCACATTCACTTGTTTTCCAAACATAGAGGGAAAAACTTTTCTGTTTAATCTCATTATTGAGTGGGATTTGTTTCTTCATTTATGCTGCCTGAATTTTAAGAGTAACAATTAATTCAAATAATGGAAGCATTCCTACATCATTATGATTCTGTGGTATTCATAATATGTGAGCATTTATTTCTTAATCTGTAGCTCACATTAATTTCAGAAGTGTAGAAGTATAACTGTTTTGGCATTACCTTCTAGAGTTTTGTCTGCATGTTTACGAAATCTCAGACAGGTTATTTCTGTAGAACTCCTAGGAATAAGTGGCTTACTAGGATCTTCATGGTAGGTGCTGTAAATGTATTTTTTTGTTTTGTTTTTAATAAAACAAGGGGAAGTCAGAATGAACTTCTGTATATGGAATGTAATATCTATTGTCTGAATGCAAAATGTGCAGCTGGGATATTTTTCATTAGCAAAGGCAGGCAGAGAACTAGCTCTCTGAGCCAGTGGGTGGAGGTCAGAACAACATCTGCTTTATCCACAGGAGTACAACCTTCTACAGCTTGGTGTTGTTCAGTGAATCAATTGAGCATGTAATAAGAGCTCCAATATAGACAAGATGCATGAAACATATTGATTAGAGCCAAACTAAATCTGACCATGGAGCATGTGCAGAGGTTCTTTGTGCCTCGAGCGATTTCCTACCCATAGCACAGGCAACATCACCACCAGCTTTTCTACAGTGTTTGTTTTTTTTCCTTTTTTAAATCACAGTCTGTATTTGTCAAATAATGTTGTTTGCCTCGGTTTGCTGTACATCTGCAATTGTAACAGGTCTGTATTTCCCTAACTGTGATTTCTGGAGTTCTAGGTATACTGTAGATACTTAACGTTTTCCAATTTATGGCAGTCGGGTATGGGGAAAATGTTCATTCTCATGAATGCTAAGTGATGTGAATTAAGGAGGACCTTGGATTTACTAAAGAAAAGTAATTCATAACTGTGTTTTAAAATTTTCTTCCCTCACACTGAAGGTGTGTGCTGAGCAAAATGATTTCTCAACCATATTTTTTTTTTGTTTCCCTTTCTGTTAGAAGGGGTCCATACCTCTCTTACATGTTTTTCCTCCATGTTAGTGTTTGATCTAAGTCCCAAGCTTAGATGGGAAGTCTGTATTTTTTTTATTGCATTGTATATATACTTATCCTTTCCTGAATACACACTGTTAAGAGCCTTTCTCAGAATTGTTTGCTCCCTCACATATCAAATGTTTGTTTTGTTGTTGTCTTTTTTGCAAAAGGGAAACAAACTGAAATGTGTTTATGTACCAGGTTTTGAATATTGTAGCATGATTTGATTAGTCCGCTTTAGAGGCTATGATTTAACTATGGAATTTCACCTCTCTCCGGTGGTCTTTAGTTTGGATGAAGGACTTTGAATGCAATTTGAAAGCAATTCCAAATATTTTATTGAAACTCAGGGGAAAAAATACTCCACCAGTGTTTACTGAAAACAATGAAAATAATGAAATTGCTTCTGGATGTTGCATACCTGAGGTTGTCCTGAGTACTGTACACATTTTTTTTCCCGTCTTCTCCACTTGTTTCTCTATTCTTTGGGGAGGGTACAGGGAAGACAAATGTTTTTGGTGGCTCCTTTGTGTCTAGGCTCTCTATATGAAGACTGGTGGTTTCTTACTGCAGGCTAAAGTTGGCACGTCACATAGCTGCTGTCCCTAAATTTATAAGTTAATAGAGCAGTTGAAGACTAAAAATCAAAGGGGACTAGAATATAACTAGACATAATCTATGCTTTGGGATTACATGGAAGTACACAAATAGAAAAACAAAAATGTAACCTATAGCATATAATCAAATTGTCAGGCTGTTCCCTTCTGGTTCACATTTTCAGGATATGATGCAAATGAGCTTTTAAAATCAATTTGAATTTGTCAGTGCTGTTAATGAAAATGTTAATGCCTTGTTAGCTGTTGACTAATGATAGTGGAGGTTTTTATGCCTTACTTAATGGTGGTACGGAATGTAAGAAGTCATGATTTATAGCCTCCAAATGGAATAACTGAGTAAGCTTTTCTGATCAGAGAACTCCCTGAGCTTACCTCATAACTGTGCTGTACTGCACAAGGAGTGATATTGATGAATAGTTTTATGACTCATTTGGTAAGATCTATGAAGGCAGTTACTTCATAAGGTGACATTTTATCACAGTTGCTTTCGACCTGCTGCAGTTGACTCATTGATTGGAGTTAGTCAGGGGAAGCAAATGCTAGAGACTTACTAGGGAAACTGCTGATATTTGTATCCTTTTATTTTTTTTTAAATACCCTATTTCTGACAATGTGCCAATGATTGCCTTATGTATGCCTAATTATTCTGTCATTAGAAGAAGTTTAAAATTCTTTGTGGAGTAGTGTAGTCTGAGTTTAATATTAGCAGATGCTGTTTTTCTTTTTTTTCTTTTTTTCCTTTTTCCAGGCCTACTTTGGCAATGCCTTCTGGATTTTTTGATTGAAGAAACTGAACTTAGAATCTATACGCATTCATGCATCATTTAGTTAGGTTGCAGAACTGGGCTCAATTAAAATTCAGAGCTGAGAGGGAGAGATCTGTGTGAGGACCCTTTCCTGAAGAAATAATACAGGTTTTAAGTGCTGCTTTGTTGATGGGGTTTAGGACTGCTGGTAAGATGAGCACTTTACTTTAAAAATAAATAAAATATGAATTTAATACTTGATGCACTACAGAATTCTTTTGTTTTTTGTTGCTTGGTTTTTAACACGTAGTGATTCCATTTAAAACTGAGCATGTATGTATACATGTGTCTCACTCTGCATAGTGCCTTTCTCATTTGGAAGGTTACTTGTTCTATTTTGAAACAAGGCATTAGAATGAGAGTTTCATGTGTAGCTTTTTTGTTTTGAAAATGCAATACCACGAAGTTTTAGACTGTCTGAATTTTTGCTGTTATATCCAAAGCACAATTTATCATAATTTGAGTTGTCTAATTACTTAGATGATTATTCTTATTTATTATTAGCAGTGCTCTTGGGTACCTGTGGAAAGAGAAGCTGTAAGAAAGAAAGTCTCTGCAGTTGCATTAATTTCTTATATGAAGTCTCTTAAACTTGCACTGTCAGGAGAGGCCACAGCACTTCCTGTAAAGGTGCATTTCTCACTTCACCATCTGAAGCGGTGTCGGTGTACTTTGTCTCTTACCAAAGTATTTTCCAAGTGAATATAACTCACAAGGTATTTCTACAGACCACAAATTAAGGATAGTTGTTTTATTCTGTGCTTATCCAAGACAACAAAATTGGCAGGAGTTTCTTCTGAGATTGGGAATGGATGGATGAAACACTGCTGCACTAAATCTGGACCAGTATTGTTGGATACAGTTCTGAGCTATTTCACTGTGTCGGTATGGAGATGCTGAGTGGGATTAGATGAAATAATGCAGTTTCACACCAAAATTCATGGGTTCTTTAGGAGAAATCTGTTTTTGAAACAGTGCAATGCAAGGAATGAATTAAGATTTTTCTGCGCATCTCTTACTCATTAATTCCCAAATAAATGTACTCTGTTCCCTGAATAAATGCTGGATGTCAGAACTAAATCTGAGGCTTGTTTCTCAGTTTTTTGAACTTAAAGATTAGTCAGGAAGAGGGTCTGATTGTAGAAGATAACTCTGTATCCAACAGGTTCCAGCAGACTTGCGTTCACTTCAGAAGAAGTGTTCATCAGTACAAATACATACCCATCTCCAATTTGTGTGTTCAGAACCTTTATCTGGAATACTTATTCAGAAGCAGAACTGTTCATATCTCTGTTACTGAAGGGATAACTTTTTTTTTTTTTTTAGAGTTCTGTTCTTCATTTGTCCATCTTCTTAGCTCATGATGTACTGAAGCAGTGAAAAACAAAGCAATGAACATTCCTGTTCATAGTAAATTGATACTGAAAGTACTTGATTAAAGAACTGATTTGTCCTTTTCCCTGCTGAGTTTAGATATCCGTTAACAAAAAGCTGTGCAGAAGTAGCTGGTCATATATCAAAGAGTTTAGATCTAATAAGCCTTTGAACAGATAGTGTAAACATATGGGAATAGAGGTTGAAAGTAAAGATGCTCTTCTGTAACAAAAGCTGCCTTTTAAATCTTTGGTCAGTGTTGTAAAACAGCTGTAGATAAACAAAAACTTTCTGTAGCTGGTACCTTCAGGCAGTTTGCTGCACATTTTATGTCAAATTGCGTTAAATACTCTTGAAGTACACTCCTAAATGGACATTAGTCACAGAAAAAGCTTTGAAATTTTTGACTAAAACTTCTAGTAGCCCCAATTGGCATACATACTGTTGGCTTTTCTGTTGTTATTTTTTGTTTGCTGACTTTTTTCCCCCCTGTTCCCAGCTGGGCTGGTGGGAGTGGAAGTAGTGGAAGTTCCACAGAAGCTATCAGGAGAATGAAGCTCCTAATATTCACAGAATTGTCTGTTATAAAGTTCTTTCACATAATTATTGTTTTTTTTTGTCATCTTGTTACTACAACTGGGGGGAAATATTTCCCAATGAGACATTAAATTTATGGAAAACAAGATTTGCTTTTGTTCTACTTAACTGATTTAATTTTGATTATTTGCATTTCCCTTTGGCCAGTGGCATTATTTCAGGGTATCAACAAGGTAGTTACTTCTGTGGAAGGAACACACAACTGCTACTAGATGCCGGTTTATGCTATTTGATAACATTGACTCGTCTTACCTCTTAAGCTTAATAGCATGCTGACAGCCACTTGCAGAAGGGCACTGCTAAGCAGCAATAACTTCAGCAGTTGATATGACAGTTCTTGATTATCATACAAAATCGATTACTCTGGTAGGTGAAGCAAAATCATTCCAGTTATGGTAGTGGCAAACTGTGAAAGGGATCTTATTTGTCATTTAAAAGCACTAATGTAGTTAGGGCTTCCCAGCACCATTTGAAATCGCAGGATAAGCGGAAGCAAAGGGTTTGGAGTAGTGAAACATGCTGGAAACATTGGTAGAATGTAGGTGTGCAATTAGATGCACATGCAGCCGGTTGTGAAGATCAGTGGGCTTCTGTCATTTTGTGCTAGCTGAGCATCTGGCCCTCCACATGAGGCCATTGCATTGTCAGTCTTTGAAGCATGGAAGCAAAAGTCCAGCAGAGTGTACAAAGCAAACTTCTACATGGGCACAACAGGATGTTTCCCCAGGCTGGAAAATGTAGAGAGATCTGTTTGACTGCTGTGCAGTGTATTAAAAAAAACCTCTCATGTACACAGATAATTTCTTAAAGTTGTTTTTATGGAATGAGAGACTGTTGACTCATTTTTCTGGTATATTCTGAGCTGCCTGTGTTGGATACTATCAGTTAAAAACTTACAGCAATTAAATAAGAACATAAAACTGATGATCCAGAGACTAAAATGGGTCACATGCTGTATTGTGATAGTCAGCACAGCAGTAAAATAGAAAACGATGTTGAGGAGATGTCTCCTGATATAAAGCTAAAAACTAATTAGTTGCGATGATATCACAAGAAGGCAGAGAGAATTTATTCCTGTGCGCTGTATTTCACTGCTTGGTAGTTGAGTGGATTTACAGTAGAATATTTTTTGACCTACTGCAATTTTTCATTTGCAATTTAGTTTGGCCACCCATTGAAAAAAAGCTTATTTTCCAGTTTTCAACCCTGCAATTCTATCTGTACAACAGATTATTAAGGAGTGCCGTAGAAAAGCATCTCTTTATTCTACTCTTAGAAGGGAATTTAAGCCTTCAAGATTGTCCCACTAACCACTTAACACAGAGAAGTCACAGTGCCAACGAATTAACTGTGGTGCTGAATTCACAGAATCCTGCCACTCCGTCCTTGTACCCAGAGCTCAAGGGCAGTACAAGAAGAGCAGACAACATCAGATGTCAAGGCAGCAACTTTTCAGTGTCTGTGGGTGCCAGATGCACTCTTAGCATGTGTGAATATGTACAAAGACAGTATGATAGACAGAGGACTAAGTACAGACATGATTAGCAAGGAAAGTTTTCATGCATGCAAAGTACAATTTTTAGGCAAAGAAATAATATTAGAATGTTTATAAGTGGGTGTTAGGAATGCTTCTGGCCTTAAACACTGACAAGTTCTGCTGTGTGCAAACATCCTTACTTGAGGCAGTGCTTTTTTCAAAATAAAGCCTCCCACTCTGTCTTGTCAGCAGTCCCAGGCTTATGCAGTAAGAACAGTGATCTGAGGGAACTATAAAGCCACAGATTCTACGTGATATTTTAATTATTTGCATTGAAAAGTGTGTTGACTAGACTTGTAATTCTTTCTTATTGAATTGTGTAGTTGAGTGGTGCTATCCTGATTCAGTAAGTTAACTTTTAAGCTGAAGAAATCTTTCAGACATCCAGTAACTACGGCATTTTTGACAGTATTTCAGTGTATATTTAAATGGAAAATCATGATGTATTGTTGGGGTTTTTGTTTTTAATTCAAGAAAGCTCTACTTTATTAAATGGAGAACAGCAAGAGGAAAGTACAAGTAGAAATGAAATTTAAGAATAAGGCTTCTCCCTGAATCTGAAAGCAATTCTGATGTTGAAGTAGAGGGGACAGAAATATTTTTGAAGACCTTATTTATAAAACAGGACAATAAAAAGAAAAGTTCTGCACTACCTTTTGCTAAGAGTAAAGGATATTTCATATTAAGAAATAGGACTGGAAGTTTGGGGAGTGTTTTTAAGAAAATCAGAATCTAACCTAGACTTTTTAGTCTATTCATTCTGTTACTGACTTTCTAACAACTCCCAACCCATTTAAAACAAAGCCAAGAATGTTTCTATGGAAGAAGTTAAAGCAGCAATATACGGGGCAGCTGCCTGCTAAGCTGCTGTTTCACTTATTTCCCTTCTGCTCTGTCTTGTTCTTTTCTGACTCCTAGCCATATCCTGCTCCCTGATTTTCTTCTCTTAACACCTCTCTTTCCGCTTTCTTTTACACTCCTAATTCTGTTTGCATTCTCCCTTTCCAATTGTTTTAGCTTCACTGTCTGTTCAGGAAATCACAGATGTGTATATTGCTCATCCTTGGAGGCTTTCTTGCATTGGGCAAATTTGGTCCTGCTTCACATCTCCTCTTTTGTATTTCCAGTCACCTGTTTTCTGTGTCTTGCCTAAATGTCTTCTGTTGCCAAGTTTCTCTCAAAGGACCATGAAAACTGTTTTTCAATGAGGAAACTAGTTTTCTTCAACTGATATTTAACAGGAGTTTAATCATCAAGTGAATAAATGCAGGAATTATGGCAATTTGCCCAATTGCTGGAATCTGTTTAGATTTGTCCTCAAGTTTGTTCTGGAATAATTCCTAATTCATTTACCAGCTGGTCAGCAATACTTGATTGCAGTTTCTGCAGGTGCTGCTGGCATCTTTATTTACCTATTAAACTGTTCAGCTGCTTTAAACAGTCTTCCCTTAGGATGTACTACTCATTTTGCTAGTGCACTTACTTACAGAGGGCAATAGAGCCTGATACAAACTCCACAGAGTCCATAGGAAGAATTGTTTTATTTTCATACAGCAGTTGGTCAGTCCCAAACATCAGGTGAATATTTTGCTCTAAACATTATGATTCTTCTGATCTAATCTAATTCAGGCTAATGTAAATCTCTTATAAAAGATGATAGGGCTTTTCTTTCTTTTATTAGCTTCTGCTGTCTTTCTTAAAAGAAGGGGGGAAATATATTCAAATTATTTGATCAGATTTATTCAAACATCAACGATTTTATGCAGTGAAAATCTGGAGTATCTCAAGCTGCTCATAGTTGAAATGAAAACTCCTGCAATTTGTAAACTGTCAAATTTAATACAAGATCTTAGTGCTAATAGGATTTGATTGACTTCTACCATCAGCAGAGGAAGATGTTGATGAAGAGCCATGAAGGAAATGAAGTTACAGTACTTAGTTTATATGGCTCTGGAGATACAAGGAAATTCGATAGTTGAATTTATGATAATCCAGTTAAATGGCCACTGCTCTTCTGAGTGAGGGAGGAGAAGAGAGGATTTCTGGAAAGGAAAGTGACTTCATAGAGCTGTAAAGTCAGACTTTGTGGAGATTTTGAGAAAAATGGATTGGAGCACAAGAGCACAGTATTTATTCCATGTTTTTTTCCTGGTATTTTGCTGTTTTCCTTTGCTCCGATATGCAGTTTCATTTGCACAGCCACTTTTGGGTGTTGTTGATACAATTAGTGCAGTAGAATGAACATGTGTGAAGAATAGTAATATTAAGTACCTTCAGAACAATGGTAACAGGAAGCTTTTTAAAACTTTAATTGCTGCAGTATTTTCAAACTGAACTTGGTTTCCATCGATGACAACGTCTCATGAATGATGTAAAGATCTTACTGAATGTGCTACTGCTGAAATAGCTTGCTTTTTTAGTACAAACTTGTTTCTACATTTCATCATTCCTTGACATGATTTTCTGTAGTTATTGTCCCTAAAACTGAAGAGAGAGAGCGCTACTGGAACTTGATTAACAGTGGCCAGTACACCTCAATAGGGTTTTTTTTTGCATTCAATAATTGCCTCAGTAAGTAGCATTCCACTTAATGCCTGCAGTTGCCTAATACTGTCACAATCAAACTTGAAAACTGCATCCCTTCAGGCCTTTTTATTTTTTGAATTTGGGTGTATTTTTGTCTCCTTGAAAGGAGCTTGTGGTTTCTACTCAATGAGGTAATGTGAAAAGTTCCCCAAATTTTATTTGTCAGAAACTATGACCAGAAGTACTTTCAAAATCTGTCTTTTCACTGGAAATCAAAATCTGAAATGTTTCACATAACCTGAATTTTTCTTATACCACAGTAGTAAAAATGTGTAGTGGGAATTGGGGTTTTGTCCTGTCTGTGTCTGTAACTAGTTCCATCTCCTGAAGAGAGTGAGTCTGGGCTACTGTAGAACAGAACAGGAGACACTCAAAATGACCCAAAAAGTTGTGTATTCGGGATTTATGGTTTACACAGAAAAATCTTGAGAAATATATAGTGTGATAGCAACGTTTAAGTATCTATGTTACATAAAACACTAGCTTTTTATTTCTTATTTCCTGTAGTTTTAGGGATGTTCTACATCTCTAGATTTCAGTTAATGCAAACACAGAGCCATAAGGTTTCCTTTTAGCAAGGGGAACTTCCAGGCTCGGTTTGTGAAGGAACTCTTAATCTTCTTGGAGATAGTTCCATGGTGACTGAAATGCTTCCTCAGTTTTCAAGATGAGCATCACTGATGTTTGTTTAGCTTATTTCTCCAGATTTATTTTCACTTCACGGGGTGAGGGTATTAAGATACAAAAGAAATACTTACCTTGCTGTGTTGTTACACTTATGGGACAGGTTTATTAAACAAGAGTGAGGAACTTAAAACCAAAAACAACCCAAAACCCCAAGAAGTAAAGCAGTAGCTTGCCAACCTGACTTCCCCTAGTCCTCATCGTAATACCCTGTGTTTATGAAATTTCCGCAAGTGATCTCCAGTCCTAGTGAAGGAAAACATATGTTGCATAATTCATTATGCCCCAAAGGCTTTTTACATATATTAACATTTGAGGAAAAAAAATTTGTTAGCACTTATGGCAAATGATTCTCAGTATAATTAAGAAAATGAGTTGTGGCAGCAAAACTGCAAGACTTGAATAATTAAACCACAATCTCTTTTTTTCATCTCCTTTCAATACAAATAGCAAATGGCCTGGATGGAGGTCAGCAGATTCTGTCTGTTGATCCTCTTTCAGTGTGTGTCATAAACGCTTCTTGTGACAGAGTTTTACCACCTGAACTTTGTATCAATGTCAGTAACCGGGATGGTGATGTGGAAACCAAAGCCACATTCTTCTACAGCAGTTGGGAATTTGAGAGGTACAGTGGCATGAATACTCTTAGATCTTTCTTATATGAAATAAGTCTTCAGGCCTCTAAAAAGTATGGATGGGGCCTGGCACCTAAGTAAACATGCATTTTCCTATTAATGGAGTTATTACTGAGAACTTTGAGGAACAAAATTATTCATCTACATTCTATCTGTTTATATCAGCACCAGGAACTATTTAAGTATCCAGAGGAAATGTAACATCTGGTGGTTTTCTGAATGTTCTAGTGATATGAAACTGTCAAGGCTTCTAATGAAGTTTGGTATCTTAGCTTTTAGATGACTTCAAAGAAATCTGAACAAGAATTTCCATCTAGTTTTTGGGTCAAAGATACAGATTCCTAATTGGAGAATCTAAGCAGAAATGAACTGTGTTTTTGCTACAAGTAGTTTTAGAATGTACAGCTTTACTTTAACAAAGATGAATTAGCAAAACAGTTCCCTTCTGCTCAATATGTCTCCTCCAGAAACAAATTCACACTACAGGAGCAAACTGTAAATCATTTGTTTTTAACAGTGGGACGTTATCTGGTGGTGTTTTAATTCATAAGAACATCTAGTAATCAATAAATGGAATACTTTCTTCTTTACTGGCCCTTTCTTGGTTTCATCTGTCCACCTAATGTTTATTGTTGGTGTAATAAAAATGAAACTATTTATGTAAATAATATGAGAGATTATAAATGAGAGATTATGTAAACATAATGAGAGACTGGATTTGTTAATATCCAAGAACTTGTCGTTACTCATCTCTTTACAAAGAAAGTTATCCTTTACTTCTGGAGTCTGACAACTAATACCTTTTTGCAGCATCTATAGAAAAAATGGAAATGTGAAGGTTTCAAACATAATAGGTGACAAACTTAATTGAGGACTTATTTGTACTTCTCTTGCTCAAGAGATAACTTGCCTACATCTAATCAATAATTCACTTACTGTGTATGAATTTCATAAATTGGAATCTGAAAGAAATGTTACCAAGCGTATTGCTTCAGTGACCGGGCTAAAAGTGTTTTTATTGCAATTGCCGTATTTTAAATATTAAGTGTTTGTATGTTGTGATCAAGGAGGGATGTGAACAGATTGCATGGAGAATCCCTTCTCCATTCTAGGGGGACTGGGGAAGGAAAACTCTGGTATCTTTGCATATTGGGATTAATAACGATGGATGCATTCTGTGACTTAAATCTATAGGTCACTGCAGCTGCTAAATTAATTCAGAACAGTATTTAGGTAGTTATGAGAATGATCCATAACCCTGACCTTGTCTTTGAGATTTGTTTTAAGAGTGATGACAATACCTGCAGGAGATGAATTGTCAGACCAAAAGAAAACATGGTAACATTACTTCTGGCATTTAGACAACAAGAACAATGACTGTTCAGTGTTTATTGTTGCTGAGAGCACATGGCACAGTAAAGCTGCTGAATAATATCACGTTTCTCAGTTTGTCTGACAGTAAATGTTAAGATTCTTCCACTTTTGTTGTAGATATTCTTTTAAAAGCATTACATTTACAAAATTATAAATACAGTTATGAACAAAAATTAGTAGTAGTACCAACTGTAGTAGAATACATCAGTTTCCTATGCAAGAAGAATTCAAGGCAGCTAACTGAATTGCTGAAATTTATATTCAGTATCTAGGAGTGGTTAAGACCTTGCATTCAAACTCATGTATCAGGCCTTAAATTCAAGCTCCTAAACAATGTAGTGTTCTCTTTGGAGCATACGGAGAGATAAAATTCTAACACATCATTGGTTAAAGAAATACTTGCTTTTTATCCCTGTGAGGACTCAGTTCTGAAAGCAGTTAGATTACTGAAAACAGTAGAAATAGTCTTCTTGGTTTTGGATTTCTCTTCATTAAATGTGGCTGCTCGTTTACAGCTAATCATTAAATTGAAGTGCTTGAACAAAAGGAGGCAGAACAACGTGGAGATTTTGCATGTTGACTTGTGCCAGTTTGACTCTTCTGGTGGGGGGCTTAATTAGAAAACCACTTTATTCAAAAATAAGAGCAAATTCTGAATAACCCGCAGGAAAGACATTAATCTTCATGTCAAAACATGCAGTATCTTTACTACACGCTATTTTTCCTTCCTGACACCCCAACAAATTAGGACTTGAGTTTTCCCGTAACCTGAACAGGGCTTCTAGGATTTGCAGAAACTTCTGTGGAAAACATTCTGTCCTTAAAAGGACATAGAGGTGCTTGATTAAGATGGAATCCTAACATAACGCCTTATGTGTCCTCAGGCATCACAAGCTGCACTGTGCACTGAGTAGTGCAAGATTAATAATGGGTTCAGAAATCTGTTCTAACTATGCAGAAAATTTGTGCAAGTAATTCAGGCATATGTGTTTGGAGAATCTTTTTTGTTTTCTAATTAGCATGTAAAATTAAAAGTAGCACATTTACTCCTTGCATGTGATTTCTTTATAATTCCCTGAGTTTTAACATAAGACTTTATTCTACTGTTATTAATGATAAGCAGTGTAAGTTTTGTAGTCTCTTAGGAAAGTTCAGCAGTAATGTTATAAAACCAGTTACAGCCCAATCCTGTTATTGGCTACATCTGTTTTATTTCTCATGTTTCAAGATGTCTTCTGTGGCTCATTTGTGATTTTTCTCATATATCTCAAAAAATAAGTCATGTTTAATGAGACAAAATATGCATATATTTTCATGAATAATAGGTTATTACCTAGCAGATGGGTTTTTATTCCTAGAACGAAAATTTCTTAATGAGATGTGGTCTAGGAATTTCTAAGATGCTAGCTGTAATCTATTTTCATGTAGTTTGTCTACCTATTGTTAACTACAGGTACTTATTTTACCAGGGAATCCTTTTTCTCTGCCTGCCTTTGGTTGGTAGCCTTCATTGTTGAAGCAGGTAATCACTGGAAAAAGCAAAACTAGTGGTGCATTTGTCATTACATTGGCATGACTGTGCAAGGAGCGAATGTAGCGTAAGTGTGGTAAAGTTGACCATGTTTAAATTGGCATACTCAGATTAGTCCTAGGGAGTAAGCTGGAAGCTCTTGCAGCCAGTATCTCTTGTTAGTTAAAAAAAAACCAACAACAAATTACCCACACAACTGGGCTTTGTGTTATCATATACAGCACCATAAAGAGAGAGCGGTAGGATTTGAAGAGAAAAATAAAAGGAAAAGCTGGAAGAACTTGCTATCTAAATGTGAAATGAAATAAATTTCTAGCCATTTACTGGGAAGTGTGGGCTGTGTGAATGCTGTAAAACAATGACCTGTGTCAGGAGGGACCATTTCAGTCCTTGTTATTAGAGTTGTTTTGTTGAACTCTGTTGTCACAGACATTTGTCTCAAGTTTAAATAAATATCTGAGAGAAGGCTGTGAGATTCCTGTGTCAGACAGTTAGCCTAGAGTGCACATCTGCCAACTTGCTCAAACGCGTTTGTATCCAGTGAC
Organism: Alectoris magna; assembly: GCA_030625065.1. Classification (NCBI taxonomy): domain Eukaryota; kingdom Metazoa; phylum Chordata; class Aves; order Galliformes; family Phasianidae; genus Alectoris; species Alectoris magna. The sequence continues at coordinate 6,923,256 of CM060576.1, read as the reverse complement.
TTCCACTTCTGTTACTTTTGTGCAGGATAGGCAAGAAATTTGGTATTGCTTATGCTCTATTACATTCATTCTTCAGAGCAAGATTTTCTTAGACAAAGTATGTGTACATACTCATACTGACTTATTGCTCCAAAATAGGAAAAAATGGAAGGCAATACTTGGTACACACAGGCTAATCTGAAATAATCTTTTGAGAGACTTGTGGGTTTTCTCTTTGTGTTCCTCAGCGTTTCCATCTGTAAAGTGTTTGTGTGAGAGAGAGCAATTGTGGATGTGTATTATCAGTACCAAGAAAAAAGACTTTATTCTGAAAATGATTAACAAATGGTCTGCTTCTGTCGCTGCCCTGTTCAGGTAGTTCTGTAGTCTGGTATCTATGCTATTAGCTTAGGAAATCTTATTTAAAAAATATTGTCTATGTGGATAGCACTTACTGATTCATAACACTAAATTACTTCTTATTCTTAAATTCTGTAGGGCAATTTATAGCTTGTACTTCTCACTATTGTAATTTTGAATGCTGATAACTTTGGTAGACCTTATTTTTATTGTTTTCTGGCTATTGGATGCAAAGATGATAGCAGTGAAATTTAAAATCTTATTATAATCACAGTATTAGAAACAAACTTCATTTTCTTGCCCCTGAGTTCTCCCCTTCGAGTCTTAAATTTTAATAAATTCATAGCATTTGCTTCCCTTCCAGACACAAATCAAGTATTCTGGAGGAAGTACAGTTCAAGGTGAACAAATAAACATTTGAGGACTTGCTTCTTGCACAGCACTGATCCAAACAAATTTGGTTGAGACGGGTCAAGGAAAGAGAAGTCTTATGTAGAGCAGGTGCTTTCTTGTACTTGGTGTTCAGTGTTTTTTCTCACTTAAAAAACAAACTAACAAAAAACCAACAACAAACAGCACTAGAATTAAGCACCCCCACCTCCTGTTTTCCCATTGCACTCATTCTGGTCAAAGTTTAAAGCTGAACTTTGTACTGAAATGGTAGTTTCACTGAATCAATAAGCTTTTATCTACTTTTCATTTCCAGTTCTAAAGAAAGCTTGTTTGCACTGTTTGGTTTACTTTGAATGTTAAATATCAAATCAGCTTGACATACAAAGTATAACTTGAGTAACACTTCTATGTTTCTCAAAATGAGTTCTGAATTGTTTTCTTTGAGCAAAGACTCAAGATAAATTATTCCAGGTCCCTTGTTCCTTATCCATATCTGCCCTTTTTCTTCCTCAATTGTTAGAAAATGGGTAATAAAAATTATGGGAAAATTATAAATATTACAAGATGTAAATTATGCATCTTAGGGCTTATATCATAGAGCAGATGGATTTCTATGTATGTATGTACATATTTTCTTCTGATAAGAACAACATTCTTCAACGTTTTTTGTTGTTAGTGAGCGATAACCCATCCCAAAACAGATTTGTTTTAGCTGCAGTCCATAGGTGCACATCTTGATACAACACCAGCCCTACCACAGGGCAGTTCTCTGGGAACTTCATGTTCCAGGCCCAGCTTGCCCATCCTATATATGTTAATGTTCATTTTATTATTTGTTATAACATCCAAACACTATCAAATTCACTATCCAAACACTATACATAAACATAAAGCGGAGATGAGAATACTTGTGTAACTTCCAAACCTAGCAAAACTTTAGGATGTACTGCATCTATTTAAATAATGCCATGTAGTCTCAGTGGACTCCTATGAGCAAATGAGTGTTTCGCGAGGTTGGAGATCTACCAGTCTCAAAATGAGCTATGGAAACTCAAAGCTTATATCAGGCTTTTTGTAGCGTGTCAATCTCTTTTGAACGAAAAAAAGCATTTTTTCAAAAGTACTTGAAAAACCAAGGAATTTGGACTGCTTCAGTGCTTTTTGAAAATATTAACCTAAGAAATAAAAAAGGAAACAACATTTTTATCTTGAGGTTCAGAATTGAGCAGCTGGTGATCTGAATGTATGATGCACAAGTTCCTCCCTTGTAGTTAAAAATGATCAACTTTCAGGAAATACTATGGAATTTTAATGAGGAATCAATTATATCTATAAGAAAACTGTTTTGATGAATGACACATTTTTTGCATGTGCAATATTCAAGGCCTGCAAAGTAGTTTGAACATCGAGCCATTCATCTAGGAAGAAGCTAATCAAGCTGATGTCTTTTGACTTCTTTCTAAGGTGTCAGTGAAATGTAATTTATAAGGCTGTCAGTTCTGTAATGTTTTGCAGGCTCTTCGAGCCTCCTACAAGGGTCTTAACGATAATGAGATCATGTCAAACTACAAACCTAAACAGTTTAAGCAATGCAGCCATTCCTGCATTGTTCGTGCAGTTATTTTCCATTGGATAGTGTTCCTTCATGAAAGAAGTAACATGCTGCTATTGGAATAACTTCAGTATGGGTGGATTATTGCACTTGAGTTTTTCAAAAGAGTAGGAAAGTTGAAGGCTATTTTGCTATTTTTTTTTTCCCCTCATCATCTTTCTGGAAAACCAGATTAAATTTCTTTCTAACAGTTCCTCCCTAGAGGTCTCATTTACTCCTAAGAAATTTTAGCATTGCTTTTTCAACTGCAAAAAAAATGGCAACATAAGCAAGATTTTAATGATTACGTGGTTATATTTAACATCCATAAAAATTCTCTTGTTTAGAGAGCTCAAAATAATTGAGAATATATTGTTTTTAAATTATGTATAGACTGTAGAAGGGGAGCAAAATCAGGAAAAAATTACTTCTTTAGAGCAGCTTCTCTGAAACAAACCTAGTATACAGCCCAGTTATCGTATACAGCTTTATTGAACACTGCATCTCTCCTAATGAATACTCTGCACACATGAAGTCCCTCATGAAAATCCAGTAATGATAAGGTTCTGAATCTCTGGAATCCAGTCACAAAAGAAGTTAATGCTGTCCATACAAGCAGGGTCATGTTTTAGCTGCTGCTATGTCTGAACATAACAATGGCACAGAACAAGCCACGTGGAGTGGTGGTGTGGCAAGGTGAGATGCTGGGAACAGTCTTCCTGAGCATGTTACTTGCATGCATGCACTGTTCACCAAAGACTTTACATGTTAGGAGTATTTTGCTGTCCAGATCAATGAACTTGAAATACCCAGTGTGATAAATCAACCACTGCTAGAGTTTGGTCACTACTGCTTTCAGTACAGCATACAGTAAAGTCTGACAAGTTAGCAGGTGGTATTAAAGCAGTACGTGGGTAACTGTTAAATTTGGTGCCTGATGTGATAATATCAGCATGTCATACAGTCCTCAATATGTCCTTTGTACGTATCCTGTATCAACACTTTAATTCATTTAAGTTAGAAGGCTTGAATTAGTGGTGCAGTTTGCTGAGACGTGGAGGACACTCGGCTCTGTCCTGGCATGTGGACCGGTGGAAGCTTGCGCAGCTCATGTCAGTGTCTTTCTGAACTTCTTTGTAGCTGATGCCTTTTGCTAACGGCCAGGATGATGGTGCATCTGCCACAGCAGATGGAGTGACACAACCGTTTTTGTGGAGAATCTGTAGCTTTTGCACTGAGTTTGAATGCTCTATTCTGGTGTGGGACGGGCTTTTCTAGTTTTCTAAGAGAGAAGAGAAAAGGCGTTGAGGTGTGGAGCAGTGACCAGCATGTGGCTGATCTGATAGTGAGGGCTGACTACAGTTGTTCTGTCATGCACACAGCAGAGGCTTGAAGTCCTCCATATCTGAAATGGGTGTTAGCAGTGAGTAGTCTTTCAGATTCTGAAAGATATCTCAACAGTGAGTGCCTAATTAAGAAAAATGAAGCTTCCGAAAGAGGACAGTAATAGGGAAGTTCCAGGGTAGCCTGTAAGTGAGCAGAGAAGGCATATCCTTGAGTAACAATCATAACCTTCCAGGTTTTCTCTGCTTTTTCCATTTAAATCAGAAAGCTTTTTTTTATAACTACTCCCATTTTTTCAGCTATAGAAAAAACCCGTATTACCTCTTTCTTGGCAGTTACTTGCTGGTCTGGATGAACTAGTTTAAAATTTACCAGAACATCCCATTTCTAATGATGTTATCCATACAGAATGCCTCTAATGTCAAAGAGGTGGTCTCCTAACTTCTGGATGGTGGGGTTTGTTTATTGGCTGTTTGGGATTTGTTGTGGTTTTTTTTTGATACATTCCCTTCTTTTTTTTTGAATTAACTTATGTAAATAATGGATTGCATGATCTTTTATCTCATAGAGGTATGTGCAGCATCACACGATAAAATAATGTATTATGATGAAATAGCATCACTATGAGCATTCCCCATACACTCACGCACCCTGCTCTGCAAACCCATTTCCAAAAAGCTTTTTTTTTTTTTCTTGATGGCCTGTTGGTCTGTAAAGCCAATATAGATGAAGTTACCCTGCTAATTGAGAATTATCTGTATTTTGTGGGTGCTAAAAATACTTTTGTGTGAAACCAAGTGATTTCTAAGGAATCATTTTAAATGTACTTGACATTCATACCTGATTCAATGAGAAACACCTTTCATCACAGACTCAAGTCCTTCTTATCATTCAAAGTCAATGATATTTTGAATGACTTGAAAGGTCTTGGTTCATAGTTATCTCACAATTGTTATATATATATGTTCACCTTAGTATATAAAGGCCCGGCTTGTGTTTTTTTAGAGTTCCTGGAGTATTTCATAGTTGTCATCGTAAGTTTGTAAATCCCTGAGTTTTGAAAAATGGACATTTCTTGAAAAAAAAAAAAAAAACCACAGGAGGGAAGGATGGGGAGAGAAGGAGGAGAAAACAAAACAAAACAAAAAGCTCAGTTAAAAAAATAAAATCTGTTCTTGATGCTCCTATTTTTTCATGCACCCAGAATTTTCTTAGTGTAGACCTCAGGAGTGTTGCAGTAGGGATGGTTTTCCTTCTGTTCTGCCAGCTTAGATGGGCACTGCTGTTACTAAGATTTAAAATGAGAGGCTTCTGTTTCTGATGTTAAAAAGCCTTCAAGAGCTCTTCAGGCAGAGTGTAACTCAGGGATAAAGTCAAGACAAAGCGACAAAGACAGTCTGTTCCTGAGGAAAGTTAAATATTTTTTTTTCTGGCTAATTTATGTGACACCTAAAGGGGAGCTGTGAAAGAGAAACGTTCTCTAACATTGGATCTGCCTACAACTACCAAAATAGAAAGGGACAGTAACTTATTATTTTGTGCTACACTATTCAGGTACAGATACGTGTATTCATTTATATTTAGTTTTCCTTGTGTTTTGGGACAGCAGCCTATGGGAACTTATCTATGTGAATGGCATCTGTAAATTTTTTTTTCTGTATTTTAAAAGGAAAGTATTAGTAGCCAAGCCTGTGAGCATGTGTTGAGAGATTTCATTTCATATTAGGAATAGAAATTAAATCTTCTATGAATGCTATTCGTAAATCATGCACATAGTCATAAAAATCATGTGGAATGGGGGTGAAATGCTATTACTGTAAAAGTCAGAAATAAAGAATTAATTCTTTTATTTAATTCACCTGAAATCTACAAGAAAATCCTGATTTGCTTCTGGTCTGATTCACTATTCACTAAAATCAAAGCAAAAGTTCCTTGCCCTGGGAAAATAGGGAATTGGATCTTGGGAGTCCTATCTATTAGCATTAACCAATAAATGTCAAGGATTTAACAGCCCCATTGATGTGTACAGTAGTCATTCAGTCCTTAAGTCTCATTTCTAAGAAGTGAGAAATGGTATTATTGGCATCCTATGTTGAAAGAAAGAAACATTTTCTTGTGAGCTTTTTCTGTTTAAAAAATAAAATATATATGTATATATCTACACACATGTATATTCAGGTGTTCTCTTCCTATTTCTCTACTATTCCCTCACACTGATCATATTAGTATAGCAAACACAGAGATGTGATTTATACTTTTTCCCTTTATATTTTCTCCTAAATTAAATCTAAGCCGATAACAAGGAGAAAACAAATTTAGAGAATGCAAATTAAGGTCATTACCATCATGGAACATGAAATGAAAGTTTTGTCACAATATGCTATAGGTGTTAGAGTCTTTTCTGATTAGGAAGGAATACATAAGTGATTTGGAAATAGCACAGTTTTTAATACATTCCCTTTTTAGTAAATCCTCTTTCATTGGCAACATTAGGATGTGTATCAGTGCTGGGGTAGGTGGGTTTGTTCCTATGTTTCCAAATTTAACCGAAGAGAGAAACCAAGCCAGTTTTGTTGTGTAGGTGTGTTATAAAAGCATTCAAATGAACTGTTCTCATCAAAGATTTACATGCTGGAAGGTGAAAAAGCTCAGCAAAGAGGAGGCATTTGGCTCAGAAGACTTCTTGTCATCCATGGAATGGCTAAATAATGACTACTGCAGAGTATTTGTAATAGAAATCTGTATAGGGAAATTAGCAAAACTGAAACGTGCTCTACTTATTTGTTACCAAATGCAGACGTTTCCCACTTGGGTACCTCAACTGGAGAAAAGGAAACATGTAAAATTGTTTGTGAAAGACACATCGTAATTTACCTGAATGTGTCAACCACTGTTGCTTTTAGAAACACTTTTCCCAGGCAGTATTCTCTGCCCATGAATTGTTCTGATCAATCAGGGCTTTTTTTCCCCCCATACATCAGAAACACTTTATTTTTGTCGTTGTTGGAGAAAAAACAATCTTGTTTTGTAAAGGAACAAGAAATAGAGAAGGAGATTAGAAGAAGCTAAAGAGCGTTCTCCCTTTATCTTGGGGGCCAGAGTGGAATAAAAAGTTAATTGTGAACCACCATGATGCCATTTGTGATTAGATCTGACAAAATGGGAAGGACTAACCCAAATGAGTTTTTCCTCTCTATATGTTGACAGTAACTGTGTGAATTTGATGTTGCTTGGTTGGTTTTTGTCTTTATTTAAGGAGGCAATGCGTTTTTATGCTGTTCTCAATTTAGTGCACGTTCTGCATTTAGGTGCTAAAATAGCTGTTCAGTGTCTGTAAAACAAGAGCAGCGAAGGCCAGGGTTAATGCTATATGGATTGCACTGGGTTAGCTCTGAGAAGGGCAAGGGTATGCTGTAGAATGTCTAAATATTGCATCTGTCAGCAGGTGAGAGCACATCAAGGGAGAAAAAGAGAATGTTTACAGGGTCAGTGAAGCCTTGTCATGTCAGATCCTCTCTAGATTGTGAAGTCATGGAATTGTGCAAGAAATATAGCAGAAATTACTAAACAGTATATTGGTGACAGACAAGAATGAAGCGTGCAACACCTCATATTTCCTATATTTCAAAGTCTTCAGAATGATCTCTTCCTCTTTATCTTTGTTGCTTTTTTTGTGTTATTTGTTTGTTTTTGCCATTAAAACAAAACTCATTTTCATTTTTGTATCCTGGATAAGTGTTCCTTGAAGAACAAATTTGACTCCTGTATAAGTACTCCCTGGATACTGTGACAGAATATTGCAATCGCAAATCCAGGGGCTGCGTGAGGAATATGATGAAAAATGTGTACTTGGTGAATGAGTGTGCCCCTCATTTTTATAATAATGAGTCAAGGACTTGGGCTACAGTGTTACTGCTGCAATTTTTAGACCTATTGTAATTAATCTCATTTCCATGAACGACTAAGTACTTCCAGAAATATTGCTTCCCCGCTTAATCAGTGTAAATCCACCATGCCAATAATGACAGACAGATGTATATATAATCTCTCTCATGGAAGATTTAGCTTTAGGAAATTCAGCCTAATTCTACAGAGAAGAATCCTCCTCCACTGTAAAATGGTAAAGGAACACAGCTGGATGTTTAGAGGAATATCTGAAATGAATTTCTGCTCACAATCTTGAAATGTGATCTGGAAACTTCTTTTTGTTTGCTTTTTAAAAAATTTATTATCTGTCTTAAGGAATACAGAAAGCTTCAGTCACTCCGGTGACATGTGCTCAGACACAGTATCGAATTGATGTGCAATTTTATGTTCTGTGCTATTCCTCATCCCTCAGCCACCCATGAAATTTTGCTCAGCTGGAAAGGAACATTCTTGGAAATAACTTCCTTGGAGAGCATATTTCCAGCTTTTATGCAAGGCTGAAGAAGTGTAGAAATTAGAAAATGGTTTCATAAGAAAACTTATTCAATTTTTTTTTTGAACCTTCAGAAGCAATCCTATTTGTCTCTTATCAAGTTTTGGAGGCAGATTCACTCATCCCTAAAGAGATATAAACAGAAGAATGACCGAGTTACAGCAAAAATTCAGTTGAAAATGGTCTTTCTTATGCTGCTCTGAAGTATAAATATTCAATTAAAAGGAAAAATAATGAAGCTTTTATTAAACAAAAGAGCACCAGCAGTGAATATTAGTGAAGCCCAAGGACAAGCGTAACTCTTGTATCAACAATAATGCAGATTTTTGTGCATATATTATGAGTTATATTTTGTTTTCAGTGTACATCCATTAGCATTAATCGGCAAGAACAAGAAGATGGATCCATTTGCACTGCTACCCAGTATCAGCTACAGAATTCATTACATTCAGGCACTCTCTGGCTCTTTTGATTCTTTCTGAAATGAATCCAAATATTCATCATTGAAGGACATTAGGGAATAAATTATTTTCCATTTCTAGAATGTCCACAAAGAGATCAGTGTAATTTCATTTGGTAGTATAATTTGTTCAACAAAGTTTGCCATCTATTTTACTGTACTTTAGTTGATTGTGGAAGAGTTTTGCTGCAAAATCAGTGCTGCAAATATTGGTTGGTAATGATTGATCATGCAATATTACTTCTTTACTTTAACTTGTGCACTACAAGTGAGAGGAGTGTTTCTGAGCTGATGTGTTTCTTAGTGAGCTCTCTGATAGCAAGATATTGGGAACTGCTTCTCTTAGCAGCCAGCATAACACAAGCTCAATCTGTATAAAATTTCTCTAAGGCATTGCCTGTGAAGCTCTGCAATTTTCTGTGATCTTCAGAGTAAATAGTGAAAAACAACTTCATTATATGACTATATCATGTAAAAAACATGGTTTTGAAAGTGTTGGTAAATACCAAGTGACTTACTGGTGTTTTTATGACCTATTGTTAGATTTTACTGCTCTAAGCGAGATGGAAATTCACTTTCAAAAAACGTTTAAATGTCTGTGGAGCCCCTTTGCTTGCTTACGTTGGATCCTAGGCATAAAATACAGTTTATTTGAACATAATAAATTGTGCATAAAGGTATTTCTTATGATGCATCTTCTGCCCCCAAAACAGCACTCCCAATATTAACACACTACCCATCTATAGATGTACATACCCTGGTAACAGCATGGAAATGCTCAGAACTTACCTGTAAAAAGAGAAGAAAAAAATAAAGGACTGATTTTAAAATCAGTGGATTACTAATGGAAAGCTAAGATACTTCCATCCTCATAGCAATCAGAGCTGGTGAATTTAATGCTAGAAGTTTGATTAAGAAATTTCATGAAGTGTTATTTAAAAATTGCATTACTGCCTTCCCATCCCTTCCAGGCATATAATTGCAGTAGAAATCTACAATAACTTTCCCTCTAAAGTGCAGGATGTTCATAGCCTGGATATTTTTCAGTAAAGGAGAAATCCTGAAAGTAAAATTCTTCCTGATACTGAAGAAAGAATTTGTAGTTAACTACTTTTGAAAAATGTTAGGAGGTTAATAGGCAGAATGGAAGGCTCGAATTATGAAGTAATTTGACTGAAGCATGAGTTAACTGGAGAATTAACAGAAGTAATAATTTATATATATATATATAATGTTATTTGAAACTTAACTCAAAACACTTAGTGTTGAGAAAATACCACACTATTCTTGTTAACAATTCTGGTTATAGTTGCATCCGTTTCTGTGTTGCTTGAGTGCATTAACCCAATTCTTCCCTAAACACATATGGACATATGCCTTTGATGAATTTATTTGCAGTGAAGAAGTAAATTTGCTTGTTAATATTATGTATAATTCTTGCTGTAGGAGGGTGGTGTAATGGAGCAAATGCGTTGGGGGAAGGGTACAAGAAAGACTCTTTTGAATACAAGATACCATTTCCAGTATGACATGAACCTGAATTTTTCTTTCCAAGCCCTGCGGTAAGAGTAAGCGTAACATTATTTGAACTTAAAAACATTACAATGACGCTATTATTGAAAGAAAAATTTAGGGAGCGGATGTTATTTTAATGCCTAGATAGGACATGCATTAGAAGTATGCATTATGTCACGTCTTTCTGCTGTCATAAAAATTAAGACTACCAGAGGAGACGCATTTGGATCATTCTTCAGGGAGTAAGCCTGATGTTTTGAACGTTGAAAAACTAGATTAGATACACCATATGCTACATATGTAGATGTAATATATATATATATATATAAAAAAAAGAACAACATAAGATAACTTTAGACTCTCAAAGCTGGGTGAGCTTGGGCAAGTTCCTTTAGGAATCAAGCAATCAAAAAGATAGTGTTAACTGGAGATTCAGACTTGCCCATAGACATCCCTTGCTTTATAGCTGCAATTAGCCCCTAAATTTACTGCATGCTTCTTCTCTAAATGCCTCTCCAAATTACAGAATTGTAGGGGTTGGAAGGGACCTCCAGAGATCATAGAGTCCAACTCCCGAAAATAAACTGTCAGAATGTTGGAAATAGGTGCAGAAAAGTAATATTCTTTTTTTTTTTTTTTTTTCTCCCTTCTTTCTTTCCTATCTCTACAATCTACAGGATAGAGAACACCAGGTTGTTTTGTTTGTTCTTTTTTCTTCTTCTTTTATACACCATTCTGGCTTTCTCATGGGTAGTTGAAGCCTTTTTATTTTACTCAGATGCTGTTTTTCACTTATCTATTCATGTTATCCTGCCAGATTTGGGAGCTATTTGGCATTGATCCCTGAGTTAAACTGCTGTCTATGCAGAAAAAAATAAATATATTAATTAACAGGATTTTTTGTCTCCCTTGTTGTTTCATTCACCTCTATAGAGAGATTGCTTTCTACTAGTTGTGCTTGACATTGCATTTTTTGGTGTAGAATGCAAAACTTTCATTCACTTAAAGATTATATTTTCCATCTCAGCTGAGAATAATGACTTCTTTCTTAAAATGCAGGGAAGTTAACAGTGTCATGAAGTTCATAGAAATACAATTGTTTAGTGTTTATTGCATTCTTTGCTAAGCCTATGGCAGTAACACGAAACTGTTTGATTAGGTAACGTTCTTAATCCACCAAGAGGTGAAGTTCAACCCATTTATTTCTATTCTAATAACTTAAAGAACTTTTTAAAAAAGTGATTCGTTGGAATGGTAAAAAAAAGTGCATCCTGTAAATTGCACTGCCCAAGACAAATGTTCTTAAGCAGGAATGTTTGCTAATGAAAAGATGCTCAGGTTTAATAAAATACCAGATTAGCTTATTTTCTTACACAGCTGAGAGAGGCAAGTATTCTGACTTAAGAAAATGGAGATATCTTACAAGATAATGTTTTGGCCTATTATTGAAGCAACAATCAAACTGCTTGTATTCATGGTCCTTGTTCCATCATCTTAATCGTGGTGGATGTGTGAACATTTTCTTTAACACTAAAGAAAAAGAATATTAGAGCTGTTTAGTGTCTGAAGAAAGTAAAAATAACTTATGTAAGAGAATGTTGGCCAGTTTGAACACAGAACACAAAAAAATTGCAAATCGCCTTAAGTCCTTGAAGTTAACTCAGGAGGAGGCATGAGTATATTTGAGATGATCCTCATCTACGGAGATTTTAATACTGTTACACTTGCATGGCAAAGGTCAGGATGTTTATCTCAATGTGATTTATCTCGCTAGTATAATATTTAATATAATATCAAATAGAGGACTACAGTAGGTTATGGATATATTTATATATGGGTAAAAGCCAGTTTTGCCAAACTAAGCAAAGAACTGTAACAGAAATTGAAAAACTGTTTACATGTCTTAGTAATGATGAACCTGAATCGCAGTAAGTAATAGAGCTGCCATTACCCTCAATGCTATATAATAACAGCTGCAAGTAACAAAATGGCATGATCTTTAATGGGGCATATTCTCTTGTCAGTGAGGAATAAAACAGTGGGAGGTGCAGTACTGTCAGATAATCAACAGGGTTGCACCTACTCACATCATCTGTATTTTCATAATTGCACTTTGCAGCTGGAAAGTTGGTAAAATGCAGGTACTATTTCTCTAATGTTTAAGGAAGAAATGCTGCAGCTGAAAGGATTTTCTCAGGTTGCTTCTCATCAGGAGCCTAAAATTCAGTGCTTTTCAACTTTCCATGATAATGTGAAATCGATGTGGATTGGTGCATTACAGATGCTCTTTAAAACTTTGCAGATTTGAAGTCAGTAGGTGTCTTTCTACAGTTTGGGATCCGATCCATCTGTTGCTATCTCAAATGAAGATCTGGGGACAGACTATTGCTATTTTTCTTTTTCATAAGAAAAAGCATTGCAGTTGAAATGTTGTAGTTGCAGAGGTAAAAACATTTCCCACAAAAGGAACAGAACAATATAGATTTTGGGCTACTTAATATCAGGGTATAGAGAAAATGATTAAAAACTGAGAGACTATTTAAATGACATCTCAAATTCTTTAAATGATGACTGTACTATAAGGGCAAATATAAAGGGAAAATGAAATCTAGAGGTTAGTTTTTATTTTATTTTTTCCTCTTCAAAAATGATGGATTTCTTTCTATCTTAAATCCCCACTGGCAAAACACAGGCAGCTCTCCTAGCTGGAGATGGTACCAAAGGGAAAAAATATATATCCCGAAGCTGCGAGTGGAAAAAAAAAAAGAATCCAATATTCTGTAAAAATTTAAGTATTTTATCAAGATGTCCTTTTCATTCTTAGAAAAATGTGTAAATTCAAAGTGATACAGGCCTTGGGCAATGAATATTTAGTGTCAACAATTTATGCAGGATTCATACGTTGTATTTCTTTTTAATTTTTCTGCCATTCAATAATTAAAAAAAAAAAAAAAGTTACTATGGCAACCTTGATAGGATCTGGTATACAGTATTAGATACAAGAGTCAAATTCATTCCTGATATCTCTCTATGGATGAAAGCATCTTGTGCGCCAAGATTATTCCAAAGTAAAAGGATTGTCCTGTGAACTGAAGTCAACCCACTGCCTTTAATGTCATTCTCTTCACTGCTATGGCTGGATTGTAGGAAGGAAAAAAAAGACATGAACCTAGAATTGTCTTTCTTTTATGTACCCAGATTAAGAGTCAGAAGTGTTTTTGTCATGTAGTAGCAATGAAAGCATCCTTTAAACCATAGTTCTGGGTTTTCAGACATCTATAGAGATATCACATATCCATCTATGGTTGTGTGTAGTCCATGCTCTTCCATGGACAGTCAAAAATGTACAACTACTAAACGCCTTGTCCAAATCCTCTTGAGTCAGAGGCAAGCCTTGGACCAGCATATGGGATTTCCAGGCATCTGGTCTCGTATATTATGAGGTAATCAGCTCATTTAATATATCACAATGTTTTAATTACTGTGGATGTACTTGTTGCTATTATGTTTAAATGAAACAGACATTTTCTGTTGCAAAACAAGAATTAGACAAGAACAAGATGTACTGCTAACCACGTCCCTCCTCTTTAATGCAGATGACATATGATTCGTGTTTCAAATTCCCTATTAGGAAGGAGAACATCATAACCTCCTTAACTTCTTATCAACTGATTTTGCTTTCTTTAAAATTTATTTTGTTAAGCAAGCAAAACCTAAAACCTTCCCATGCACTGTGATTGATGACCTTTCTCATAGACTCTATGAACAGAAACAACTGAAAAATATTGGAGCAATTAAGAAGTTCCTGCGCAGGCTGTACACTTATCAAAATGACTTGGACAGGCATTCAGCTGGATCATTGCCCCTTATACCTTAACTACTGTCAAATCAGGTCTAATGGCATCTGTGAAGACTATTTTAGGCACATTAGCAAAATGCCACTGTGAACTTTGAGCAGCAATTATAGGCATAAAATATATTGGCCTTGCAGTGATTTAGAATGAACTTCTCAACAGCACCTGTCCAGACACGAATATCTTACCATTTACTATTTTTCCTTGCCTTACAGGTATTAGCTGTTAAGTTAGAATTTGCTTTCTTCCCAGACAGAAAACAGACTTCCTAAAGTGTGAAAGCAAAACTAATCAGTGACGCAGAGCATTTGTGTGGAAGGTCTACCTTCAAAATGCCAGTTACTTATGTAAGTAATGGAATGGAAAGAGTTTTAGGCCAGATGACAGCAAAATGAATGGGTCTCTTGGATATTAATACACCCACTGCTCTAAAATTGTATTTTAAGATTTATTTATATTTTTTAGGGACACGAGAATAGAAGAGCCCTTGGGTATTGAGTCTTGCTGTCTGCTATTGATGGCACTGCTATCTGCAATCTCTTTCCTGCCTTTGCCATCATCTTTTCAAGCAGTGAATTCTTCTCTGTTTCATTAGAGGGCTAGAACTAGTTGTCTGGAAGGGACCTTTGGGGGTCATTTGGTTGAGGCCCTAGCTGGGAGCAGGGCCAGCTTAGATCAGGCTGTTTAGGTCCTTGTCCATCAGGTTTTATGTATCTCCACAAATGAAGGTGTTTCCAGTTGAAATCTGAGATATTGGCACTAAAACTGTCCTTTAGCTTGAATAGGACATCTTGTTTTCCAGTGCTGGTGCTCTAATTTCATTTATGACATAATCATGCTCCATCTCAGCCTGCATTTATGTAAAGAGAGTATTCTCTTTCCAATTTGCCTCTCTACGTATGTTAGTTTTCTCAGTCATGCATATCCAGTTGGCTTCTAATACCTAACGTGTTCTAAAATTAGTTTCTTTGTATGTTGTATTCTTGAGCCATGTCTCACATCTCACAGAACGATGCAGAACTTTAATTTTTTCTCATTCTGAATGTGTTTTCTTGTTAAATGATTATGTGTTATTTTAAGGATGAAAGCTAGATCAATGGCTTTCCAGGTATTCCCTTCAGATACTCCGTCAGAGTAAACCATATAACACACTGTGCCAGATATATGAGTGTTAATTACAAGGGGACACAGGGCATTTTTTAGCCTATAAAAAACTAAGTGGTAGGTTTTAAGCATATAAAGATATCCAAAAAGTTTGGTACCATCAAGTGGATGCAATAGAATATTTTTAAATTAGTTTTGTTTTCTTTTTCTCCCCTTACAACTGTATGTTCTGCTTTTAAATTATTTTATTGCTTCTCCTATAACTTCACAAATTGATTCACTATATTTGAATGGTTTCTGAAGCAGGCAAAATGACCAATCCACTTTTCATAAATAGAAGCATGAATTTCAATTTCCTTGTGGTCTTTAAACTCTTTTTTATCTCAGGCTAAAGTCGCACTGTGGTTTATGTAGGAATCTTCTCCAAGAGTATGCTGAAGCCTTAAGTGGCAGGAAAGAAAAATTAACTCCAGGCTATAAAAAACAGTCTAGAAAGCTCTTAGCTAGCAAAGTTATTAGCAGACTTGAGGGGGTTATCATGAATCGCCTTGTTTACCCAGCTACAGTGTTGAACCACGATAGGGAAGAGTAAAATTTCTTGTAGAGAATGGCAAATCCTGAATTTGAATTGGTGATCACTTAAGTGAAGGGTGAGAAAAGTGAGGTGCAAATAGAACTAGCTGTTCCCTGAATGATAGCTCTGCTCTTACCATTATGCATGTACTAACCATACCATGCTGTTAGGCACTTGGTAACTTTCTATGTAATGCATATATTCTCCTTGTTCTTAGCTTACTCTTTCCATGCTTCGCTTATACTTTCTCTACAGGACTACTACCACAGTTTTACTTTGACTGATGATGACCTCTCAGTAGCTCTGTCTAGGCTGAAGGTAGAACATCTTTATCTGCTAAATGAGGGAACTTTCTTTCCACATGAGAGACTGTGTTGCCTTGCTGAATGCATACAATATAAATCAAAGCATGTGCCATTATTAATAAATAAGGCATTGGATAGGCTTTGTCTGGAAGTCTTGTTGAAAGTACTGATTACTATCCTATGACTTCTGAAAAATGCATAATCGCCCTTGGGGTCTTGAAGCATGGAATAATTAGAGCACAAGTTTGAGAGAGTTTGAACTACAGAGGGGAGACTATTTGCAACAAGTGATTAATTTTTGGAGTTAACTCTTTTTCTTCTTTTCCAAACCTAACTGATTTTTCCACACGAGCGTATCAGGATACAAGAATGAATTATTGATTTTCTTGTTGTTGGTACGTTTGAAAATTGGGCTAATGCTAGTTATGCAAAATTAATGCTATTCGATTCTGATGCACTCCAGGTTTCTGGTATTGATATTTAGGATTACCGTGGACCAAATAGTCAGAAAATGTATTGAATGCTATTGACAGGAAATGGAGTTCATCAATATTGTATTCGAATGTAATCTCAGTTGTCTTAGAAGAATCAAGCATTGGGAAGTTCCTGATATGCCTGTAGTTTTGTTTACTTTCATACCCAGATCTTTATTCTGTAGGGTCAATTGTTTACAGCTGTGAAAAAGACAATAGAGGAAGTCTAAAGCTATCTTCCATGCTCTTTTCCAATCATGTCTGTACACTGCTCTGGATATGAGGGGAAAAAAACCTACCCAAACAAAAATAAATCATTTATAGGGCAAAGCATGATCAGTAGATAAGTATTTCCAAAAGTGTCATGCAAAATCTTTAGTGAGAGCTACTACTCAGCTCCTTCTTTATAGCCTGATTGATACCCCCCGATGTTTTAATTTATCACAATTACACGAATAAGTGCATTGTCTTGCCTGTGGAACAGATAATAAAGTTGCTAGAAAAAAAGAAGACTTAACAATAGCGATAAAGAGGAAAACAACATGTAAGTACAGGATAAAATTTTTTTCTATTATACCAGTAAGCAAGAAATAAGTACGGTCTTGGAGTCTAACAGGAATCTTTAATTAAAGATGTCACTGGCGCTATAATCTATTGTTTTGGTAGCCTTTAGACTGACTTTTACAGTATGTTGCACTTTTTTTTCAGTTTCCAAGATCTCAGACTAGAAATCTTTTAGCCAAGTATACTTGTTCTTTTGAATTTCATCTTATCTCGCAAGAATGAATGTTACAATTTGCAATTCAGAACTCTTTATATCTTAGTAACCATGCATAAAAATTAATTCAAGCAAAGTGTAATTTAGAATAATAATAACATGCTTTCCAAATGTTTCCTACACTAATCATGATGAAGACGGTTACTATAGCACCACTGCAGGATTTTATTGAAAACAAAGCAATTCAGTTTTGTACATACTCTCTTGAGAGACTCTTACTGTTTGTTTAAGAGAAGTGAAGGATGCAAGTATGAGACAGTAAGAGAACCTTCTGTTTTCTGTTGAGTGAATTCAGTGCTTGGTAACATTTTGATACAAAAGCAATAGAACAGTGTTTGTTTTCAGGGAAAGGTTCTGAACTTTGCTATTTGTCAGTGGATATTTCTATACTTTATGTACATATAAAAGTGAAAAAGAATGAAGCACATGTACTAAGTTTTCTGCCAAAATAAATATTAGGCCCATTATAAATAGCTCACCCAGGTTATTAACTGTGGGGTAAATAAACCCACTGAAGTTTGCTTACCTCTGTTTACCCAAACGGTTTTGCTGACATGAGGCTAAATGCACCATCCAGACTTTCAATTAAATGTCACCAATGAGCTTGTTAAAAGGATTGACTCCAAAAATAAATAAATAAATAAATAAGAATCATGGGCCAGGTTTTCTGATAAATGTGCTTGTAGCTTTGTCATAAACTTTCAAAATGGGATTCCTAATGTCTTAAGCAAGGTTGCCAATTTAGCTCATAGATATCAGTATTTGATAAGGATATGGCCACTGCACTATCTGTATAGGAGCATGCATACATACCCTATTGAACGAGTACCTTTGTGGGAGAAAATCTTTATGAGTTGCTTAAGAACCACATTTGTAATGCAATTGTCATGCCATTGGTTCTCCTAATTTAGAGAAAGTCTCCTTTGATGTATCTTAGTTTTGCACTTTTCTGTCAACTGATCTGTCTGCCAGCCCACTATACCCCCATGTACTATTTGCCTTAATTTTGTTTTCCTGCTGAGTGTTAAATTGATGTACCCATTTTCTTGCTTTGGGACATCGTTTAGTTCTGCCTGTCATTTACACTACTTCTGAGGTAAGAGACAAAAGTATTGTCTTGGTCTTGAGTCTTCTGAAAGAGCTCAGAATAAGTTAGGAGCAGTAAGGGGCCAGGTGGGGAGCTCCCCTGTGTTGGGAAAGAGTTGAGGAGCTGCACGGAACCAGCTTTGGGTCAGTGGATGGGACATGGCAAGGGGGAAGAGAAGAGGTTCAGGCAGGGTATTTGCATGGTCAGCAGCCAGAAATGTCTCGCTTTCATGTTGGTTAGCTTCTAGATTAAGATCAGACGGATAGAAATATCTTTGTCACTTTCCAAGCTTTTCTTATTAGGTAATGTTTGTATTATATTTAAATTTATGCACTAGGTGTCTCTATTGGGAATGTGAGTCTTGAGTTAAGCTTCTAATGCTTGCTTAACTTCAGTATGTGAAGAAAAGCATTCAAAAAATCCAGATTAAAAAAATACTTTAGTATCAAATGAAGCCTCATAATTCATAGGAAGTGTATCTCAGTGTGAAAATTCCTGACAGAATTTTAAGAGAATGGCTGGGAAACTGTGCTTCATTTTGAAGCATGAACTTCAGATTCACTTCCAGATCAAGATTTGTGCAACTTCAGGCATCTCATCATACATAGAGATTTTTTTCATTTAAACTCTAACAGTGGCTCTTTACAGCATCCTGTTTTGTTCCTTAGCTATTTCTTATGTTCCTATGAAGAAGGAACAGGAATTCATTCTGCACTGCTTGAAAGGAACTTTTTTTTTTGAAATAAGCATTTAGTATAAGCTTCATTGGAATTGGAAGCATGATTGTGCTTTCATCTGCAAAATAAATCAGAAAAGGGAAAAGACTGCTAATGTGAGGGTTCCTTGGGAAATACAGAGAGGCAGAACCAAAACACAACAAAATACTAAAGCAAGTATCCACATAATATCGAAATCGGTTTTCAAAACTAAATATTTGGTCACCCAAAAGAATTTTTTGTCACCTCAACATTGCTTTGCTGATGGTAATTATTCTGTGTCCTTCAGACTTGATGCGCTTTGCTTTCTAGTGGCCAAAATATTCTACCCCTACTGCTGAAACCTATTTCCAGGCATAGGAAGACAAAATGCCTTTGAAAGGTTTCAGGAAGATAGGAACTTGGGTACACGAGAAGAATGAAATATTCTCTGCCGTATTTCGATGAATCAGTTCATTTAGCAGCTGATGATTCTTGGCACAATGCTCTTTTCTTTTTTTTCTCTCCTTATTTTCCTCCCGTGCTAACCTACTCTTGGTCTCAGTGGTTGTTTTATTCAAATAAGGACTAGAGCACTGAACCCCTATCAAAAGCCCCAGGTTATTCCTGGCTTCCAGTTTGATTCATCAGTATGTGTTTGTTATCACAGTACATTGTTCCTACTTTCTGATTTCAACATCCTCAATAGGACATTCTATCTCTGGTGTAAGAGCTCTTACAATTTTCATTGCAGGGAGGCAGAGAATTTTGAAACTACTATTGCTGCTCCGACTGCTTTTTGGTAGTCACTATTACATGGGTGGGGTATCAAAGGTATCTTGCAGACTCCATCAAGTGCACAAGGATGTGCAAATAATAGCAGGGACCATCTGTGTTATTGCTAGTGTAGGAACAGTGAGCCTGTTCACTACTGCAAGTCTGATAATGCTCCATGGCAACAGAAGGATGATTATAAGTAATGCAAGTCAAGGGATATCAGATGTAAAGAAATGAAAGGAATTCCCCATTCTGTAAACAGAATTCTGTTTTCATCAAGAAGCTTTCTCAAAGGCATAGCTTCTATGCAGGACATATTTTCAAGGCAGAATTTCTGAGAAGTAGTAATTGTTGTAAAATTCAGATCAACTGTCTGTTGATTGTGCTGCCACTTAATAAAGCACTCTCACAGGGTTTTTGCAGGGCATCAAAGAATTTTGTTGTATTAAAAGTGAGAATAAAGGCAATCCTTTTATTGTGATGCCATTTGAGTCTGAAGATGCAGACACACCCCTAAACTGCAGATGGTTCTTATCTATTTCTTTAATTGGTGCAATTTAAAAATTATGATATAATGTAGATGTGAAAACTTGAAATGTTTAGGAAGCATCACTGATGCATGCATGGAAACATGATGTAAATTTTCCATTTAAGGAGGCATTTAGGAAGTTTTAATAGTAGTATACAGATTGCCTTTTCTTTTCCAGTGCGGGGAGTTCCTTTGGATATCTCCGAACATTTTTAAAGCTTTGTGTGAGAAGGACAATTTTCTCCTCAAAAATGCCATGTTTTCATGTCTCATAAATCAACTGCAGTAATTTCTGCTTCCTATTAACTAAAGTGAACGCTGGAGGTGCAATTTCTGTAAGATGTGAAGGGCTGTTTCAAACGGGAAAAGCCTGTTCAAGAACAAAAACAGTTTACAGTATCTAATGAAATGAATAATGTAATTCTTGTGGAAAATGGACTTTCTAGATGCCTATTCCACAGAAGGTAAAGAGAAACATTAAAAATACATTTGCCACTGATAGGTTGAATTCATTTTAGCTGGCATAAATAGGACAGATGAGCTATTCAAATGTCTGATGAGTACTATATAATGAAATATTTATCACCTTCTCATGGTCACTGCATGAGAGGCCAATAATTTGTTTTCTCTCATCACTGGTATTTTGTGGCACTTGTAATAAATTATACATTGCAAGCTTACATTCTTCACCCTTTTTCTATTTACCTATCTAGTCTGAGATCTCATTCATCAAAATGTACCTGTTTCTGGCACAAAAGTGAAACTATAAATTAATGTATTCTAAAGAATCATGGAATTTATAATGCATGATGGTGCTGGGGCAACATGGATAGAGTATAACATACTCAGCAGGTGACCTTTAATGTTGTAGAGTGGGAAATGGGAAAAGCAAAATTTTTATAAAGGTATAAATAAATATAGACAGATGTTAGCCTGAGTCATGCTGACTGGTGATCTTGATTTAGGATAACACCTCTGGACATCCAAAGCTGTTCTGGTTTTTGTCTCTATCAGCCTGATCCAATGCCATGGATTTGGTTCTTACGAGCGATGAATTCCCTAAAGCATTCCTTCATGACAGAGACACATAAATTATCTTTTATTTGAATTGCATTAATGCAGTGGATTTAGTGCAATGAAATATTAGGATGAAATGAGAAAAACTACCCCCACATGGCAGTCTTGGCAATATTTAGATGTAAAGTCTACAGTGCTGAAGATGAGATTGTATTTCAAAAAAATGAAAATTTGACTCTGCTATTGCCTTGAAGTATGAAGAACATTAGAATGCTTTAGATCTTGAGCATAATTTTTCTTAAGTTTAGTGGGTAAACAAACCTCTTGTTTTCCATTGCCAGTTTAGCAAAGGCCTTTGGTTTTCTGATTCCCAAGAATGACTGCTCAAGACACAATCAAATTATGTTTCTGTGAAGGAAACAGTAATGCGGTCTCATAACTGTGTCATGTGTTGGAAGTAGAGGTTTTTGTCTTAGATTTTTTCTTCTTCCAATCATAAGACATTTGACCTTAGCATAGGGATAAGACCACCCCTTGCCTTTCTTATCCATGAGACTAAATCACTCAGTGTTGAGGGGACTGGCAAAGTTCATTATTAACTACACAAAAAGAGAAGTCTTTAGGAGTCTATCATTTCTGAAAAATCCATAAATCTGTGACTTAATTTCTTATGGCAAAAATCATTTTTCAAATGACCTCCTACTTGGGCAATACAGGAAAAATAAACCTAGAGCCTTTCTCAACCAATCCAGTTCAGTTATTGTAGAAATGTTTATAGTACAGTCCAGTAGTAAATCTGTGAAATTTGTTTCCCAAAGATATGTGAAGATCTATAATTCTCACTTTGTGTTTACTGATAAATTAAGCATCAGGGTTCCTGTGAGTATGGGCTTCGGTTCAGTGTTTTATCTCAGAGAACAAGACTGAGGGTTTTGGAAATATATTTTATGTTTTAGAAATCTCAGAACTGTGAAAGTCACAGTGTGCTTTTGGTGACTAAATCCAACATTTTTGCATGTGGCCAGAGGCCTCATTTTACCTCTAGATTTTCCATCGGCCTTCTGAGCATGTGACAACAAATTAGTGTGCAATGGGTCTGGAAGCAGTAGCATACTTACGTCTTGCTTCTTTGACATTGTTGAGGATTCTATTATGAAGAGTTTCTGTATCTCCTGTGCAAGCCCCAGGCTGGCAACTGGATATCCAGATAAAATCTGTGAATTCCTCAGAATTTTGGGGTATCAACTGTGTAGTTGATGTAGAACCACACAGAGATCGTTGTTTCTACAATTTATTTCTAATGAGATATGTAATAGTGATATTAAGAAAGAATTTGCTCGATGCATCATTTTCATATAAAATTCCAGAGGGAAGAATGCTTTTGGGTTTGCAGTACCTGATCTACTGGTGTCCTCTTCAATTTATTATTTGCCAGTAACCCAATGGCCTTGCTGGCATTATTTGTCATAACATTTGTTGTTTGTGTGTGCATTTTTTCACCTTGTAATCATTCCTATCATTTCTACCAAATAAATGTTTGGTTTGTTTCCCCCCAAAAACACTACAAAATTCATGGCGTACCAAGAGTTTTCTGTATTGAACTGTATGGGATCTTCTTGTCAATGCTAATTTGGTAGGATAATGACAATTTCATTCAGATTTATAAAATAAATACATGGAAAGAGTAGTAGTAAAAACTATAAAAGTAAAAGCTGTTAGTTCTGCATCAGGATCCCTTTGTGCTTAGTAAAATACTTCTGTGTACATGCGTGTGTTCGTGGCACATTTTATTAATGCATAATTCAGTATCCTTTTAATAACATTTAAGGAGTTAGTGAAATGATTTGTTGAAAATTATACAGCAAGCAGCCTTTTTACTTTAATTGCTTTTGTTTGTGTATATGCATACAAACAAATACATACAGGCATAACTGCTATGTGTTTGTTATTCCTGTAGGCAGTTTATGCTGTCAGCTGTTTTAGAAGTGCTCTGTCTGCAGTTTATGGAAGGCTGAGATTATGCAGCAAAGAAAAGAGGAGCTCCAACTGTCACTGAACTTCAACTCTGACTTGTTGCCTCTTGTGCTTTCAGAAACCTCTTCCTGTCATTCTATTTCTTTCGTAGTCATTTACTTAAAGCTTCTGACTGCATTATAATTCTCCTCATCCTTAGGGGAAAAAATCAATAATGACTAATATGTAATCAGAAAAATTTATGGAGTTAGTGATGAAAATTTTCAGAAAGTGCAGGAAAAGGCAAAATTTTGGGCCCAGGTGAAATAGTAAGATTATTTGGTACAAAAATGGGCTCATGAATCATTTTCTCAGTCATGCAACTTTGATTTTGTCTATTATTATAAGTAGATTAATATTGTAATCAACTTTACACTAGTCTTAGCTTCAGCTGGGTTTGAATTGTTTTCTTCAGAGTGTCTGGTATCTGTTTTGGTTCTGGGAGAAAAAAGAGTCTTGATAACACAGATCCAGCAAGGGTAGAGCACTAGAGTCTGTTGTACAGTGGTGCTGATAAATTATTTAATGGTGGAAAGGAGTTGGCTACTTGAAATTTCTTATTTATCCAAGGTGAATTACCAAACTGGCAGAATTTTTTTTTTTTTTTAATCTCAGGCCATGCAAACTGAACTGCTTCACACACAAACATTGGTTTTCCTAATGCTTGTCCCTGATCTATGGGCTCCCTGATCTCTTGAAAGTATTGATTCTGCTGGTAAAGAAGTTCTAATATGTCTGCTTTCCAAATCAGTAGTTTCTATGGTGGTTGGGGACAAACCTGTTAACCACTACTAGTTTATTTAGCTTCATGGTTGCCACTCCATGTCAGAAGTATTAGAGGACATGATGGTACTTTGATTAAAAACTAAATGCAGTCATAAGCAGAGATTCAAGGAAGAGAGATTATTTTTTCGAAATGTGTTTCTGTTTAAACATATATTTTGCATACATAAGTGGGAATGCTTTTTCAACGATTACCTGGAATATAGTTATATACACAGTATTTATTTCTGTATTAAGGAGAAAAATATACTGCTACCATCAAGGGGAAATGAAAGATGATTTTCTAAAGTACCATTTGGACTGTATACTAATGAATTCACGCTCTTTCAGTTTGTTGATCGCAGTGTTTAAATACCAGGCCTTGCTATGTGAAGATAACAAAAGGAGCAACAGAAAGCCCAAGTGTGTATTTATACGTCAGGAGAAAGACACAGTGCTTTTTGGGGGGTACATCAGAGAGCATCTAATAAGTTATCAGACCATACGTTTGTGATATCATCTAGAATGATAATTTACTATTTTCATATAGAATGAATATTAAATTGTTAAAAATTATTCTTCTATTCTGTAGTTCAAAACTTGCCAGATTCGGTTTTCTATTTCTTTAATGTCTCTTGCAAGCAGGTGTATGTGATGAATGCTAAAATATTATGTTTGAATGAACCTCTCTAGCAAGTCATTTCCAAGAACAATTATTATCATGTTGTTTGCATTAAAAACGTATTAAAACTTAAATAGTTCAAAAGCATAAACAAGCATAAAGCAAAGCGTATTATGGTACTGTTTACCAACACATTTATAATTACAAAATAAATTAAGCATGAAATGGAACACTTCTTATTTTCTGCAATAAGAGAATGAAATATTTGATGTTTCTTTACAGATTATTCTGGACAAAATTTGAAAGTGAGTAATTCTGAAGGTTGTCATGGTATTTTAGCAAAGCCTAAATATATCTCTTTGAAAACACCCAGGTCCATTTTCCTACAGATAATCAGAATGCCCAAGGAAGGGAGATAGGCAATCCCAGAACTCAGCCTTCCAATAGGAATAAGTGTAATGCATAACATAATTAATTTCATAAATACAAAATGCAGTCTTTTCTCTCTCATAAGTACCTTCATTTAAAGTTGCAGTACTTATAAAATTGTGGAACAGTTTAAACAGTATACAAGTTGTGCTCTTTCTGTATGTGAAGTCTGTATCTTAATGCTTTTGGTCCTATGTACCTATATTTCAGATAAAGAAGGTCAGTTTTTTTTTCAGTTCCTCTCTTCCTTTTCAAAAGCTACATGGTTTGTACAGAATAGATCATCAGAGATTCTTGTTTCATTCATCAGCACTTTTAAAAAGTGATAGCACATATCAAAGATATCAACAAACATTTTAAATTTGGGAGCAGCATCTTCATCTGAAAAATCAGCTTAACAATGAATATAGTTCTCCTGCTGTGTCCGTGAAATATAATATCTACTGTCTGCATTACAGCATTTTATTAACAGATCTCAAAGCACTGGAAAAATAAACAAAAATCTTGTGTGTGGGGGCATTTTTTGTTTGTTTGTTTTTTTTTTTTCTTTTATCAAATGAAAAAAGAAGCAACAGCTATATACACCCAATTTCCCTGCACTGGTTATGCTTCTTGACTCTTGGGCTCTCTGCCATGAGCCATTCTGTCCTTTTGTGCAGCAGTTGAAGACATGCAAACCTAATTTTGACTGATACACAGCTTATGTAATTTCTACTTAAATGAACTCTTTTTCCATTTTCTGTGACCTTCTTTCCATGTGAGTCTAAACTTCAACTATGGTATTTGGTGGAAGTCAAACATAAGGGAGAAACATGCAATTGTTCATACTAACACACAAAATGTTAGCAGATTTGAAGATGAGAAAGGACGTATTGAAATTTAGTTGAATATTGCTATGCTTAACTCTTCTTTCCACTCTGTGAAAGAAGCAAAGGAATTGAGAGGGATGAACACAACATGCTTAACAAGCATCCAGATGCAGAGAAGTATTGACACTGCTACTTGTTACTGCGTAAGGGAAAAGTAATGAGCTGCAGAGAGAATGCTTGTACGAGCCACTTTTGCAGGAGAAAGCTACCTATAGCTAAAGGACCTCAAAAATGTTCTGTGCCACTTGAATTCTTGGAGGACTTGTATTTTTCCTCTCTCTCCTAAGTATATGCCTTTGAAAAATTATTTGGATCATTCAGGTCATGCCCTACTAATAAGAAGTTTCCTCCTGTTCCGTGTGGTTTAGGATGAGGCCATTTCAGATCTGCTTTGTCCTTTACATTGCTAGTCTGCAACAAATATTTCCAAAGTTCGTTTGGCTTTCTTTGTCTTGCCTTGAGTCTTTCCGTAATTACTGAGGAAAAACTCCATAAAACATCACTATTAAAGAAAGAGCCTCATGGAAAATAATTTAAAAGAAGCCACACCTAGGCACTGAAATGAGTACAAGCTGAATGTGCTGAGGGATGTCATTCCTAGTTGTCTCATGTCTCAGCCTCCTCTTCTGCACTACATACTGCCTATCTTTCCTTCAGCAGGTTTGTTTTGTCCTCTATACCTTTGTGTTTGAAGAGGTGAATTAATAAACAGACCTTCCAAATTAGTCCTTAGAAGGGATTAAGGTTTTCATTTATAGGATAGATTAAAAAAAAAAAAACAAACAAAAAATCAACACAAAAACACCCACACTGGTACCTTGAGCCTTCTGTTAAAGAGAGGTTACCTGCCAGGCTGTCAGGCTATAGAATGCCTTCAGAAAGCTGCCTCTTCAAGTAGAACAAAAAATTTTCCTGTATTCATGGCTATTGCCTGTGTTGTTCGCACCCATGAAGAGCAGATATCTTCATTTAACACTTAGTATAAATAGCTGCTTTATACATCCAGCAGTAACAGATATCAATAGCTGAGTGCAGCCAGGAGCTTCCCAAAGGCCAAATTCCTGACTTGCCAAATAAAGGATGATCTCTTCACCCTGTGTACCACACATGGCTTTTAGCAGCAGAGTCATTTATATAATCAATCTGAGTTGATTTCAAAGAATAGGTAGCAGGAAAAGTGAAGATCTTGGTGTGGGCTTTGTATTTGTAAATAGCTTACCTGTGTGCTGTAAACTAAGAAATTTTTCTTCTCATTTTTCAACAAGTTCAGCACATACATTTCATGCAGAGGAAGTTTGGCTATTTTCCCTGTTTCTGACATCTGATTTTTTCCATTCCAAATGCTCACATTTTAATTCAGGAACATAATAAATATTCAAAGATGTCTTCTGCAACACTGTAGGGTTTGGGGAGCCTACCTAGGATTGTAGGTGTTTAGGTTTGGTTTTCTTTTTTCCTGATGTTTTGTTTTGCTCTAGCAGAGCAAAATTTACAAGAAATATCCCCAGATTCCATGAAAAGGCTGTTCTAAAAGCTAGGCTACGTTACCCAAGAGTCTTGCTCAGCCTTTTGTTCCATCTTCTGCCAAACTTTGTTTGTGCAGTAGTGTTTTTGTCTGTGTAAGCGTATGTGTTTGCCTTCATAACTAGTGGAAATTTTCAAATAAGGAATTTTGAACAGTGGTCAGTGATGCCAGCATCAACAGATCAGTGTGAAGTACCAAAGCAGGATTTAGTCTGGGCTTTCTTCTGTGCTGCTCTTATGCTTGACAAAGGCTCCCTGCGAACATCTAGAAAGATGTGTTCCTCTTCTTTGCTCACTTTCAAACTCTCCTTTGCAACAAGAAATACAATAGCAGAGCTGCTGCAGCACTGAGTCTTCTGCCCTCACTAATGCTGTAGTTTTGTTTCCTTGTAGTCTATTGTTGATTTGTATCCATCCTTTTTTTTTTCTTTTCTTTTTTCTTTTTTTTTTTCCCTTTTTTATGCTCTGATTGGAAGCTCCTTGGCCTGGGGTTCTCTTTGTTGTGTACCCACGTGGCACCCAACAAAATGGGGCCCAGATCTATTACAGCTGTAGTGACACTGCGGATAGGAATAGTGAGTCTGTAGAGTAAAAATGGCTATTGTAAGACCCCTGTCTTTGTTGTCTTTTTGAAGGCACTTGGATTAGGTACCTAGTTATCAGAGTTTCTTAAGTAGACCTGGCCAGTCTTCGAAGCTTAGTAACTTCTCTTTTGTTAAAGGTAGATTTTATTGTTAGGATTCATGCCCATACATAGTCTTCTTTAGTGAAAGGGGAGAATGGAACATTGTAAATCAAGCAGGTTTTAGTATAAATTATTCAGTTTTTTTCTTTTCATTGAGTAAGAATTCCCTGCAGAATATGATGGTCCGACGAACTACTTTTGTTTGTTTCTTGAATTCTCAAGCTATGTGTAGCACACTTATAAAATACATTTTCCTTTAACAACAAAGTAAAAATGTACGTTTGCATTGTTTTCTTTCAATAAGTATAAAAAGTGCATAGAATGGGTGATTAGCATGCACTGGAAGCCTTATTGCTGAGCTAATTAATTCAAAAGATTTTGTGACATAAGCCTATAATACGTACAACTTGACTGTTCTATCTCTTTCTGATTTTTTTAGTGGGTTAAGTACAGTTAAGCTTTATGTGTGAATAGTCACTGGCTTTATAATTGAAATACTGACTTTATTAACAAGATTTGCAGGAATAAATGTTACTCATACACAAAAGCATTTGTAGGATCTGACTTCAATTTTATGGAGGTGAGACTTCACTAGGAAACAAAGAAAGGCCTTCTGCTTTGCTTATACATAGTCTTCCATAGTGACACTACCTGAAATTACTGAGTAGACAGATAACAGACTTTCTATTTTGTCATTTCTTCACAGGCAGAATAATATCTGTTTTCTTACTTTCTCGTGCAATTTAGAAACTAAGTATGTGGACTCTCAATGATTCAACTGTGTGACTTTGAGATGACAGAGTGAACAAAAAAGTATAGGAGATGCTACTTAAGAATGGATGTCTTTGACATGTTCTGGATGCGAAACAGTGAAATTTTATTTTACATTTAAAAAATATGGCTACCATTATAATGAGGGCAAAAATTAAGGCATCCCTTCTATAATAATATTTCGCTCACGAAAGATTAATGGAATATCCTATGAAGTTCTTCCAGTCTGTTTTTCAGAAAATTAAATTTGAATTTGGTTGCTCAGAGGTAGTCAAGAATGCAATTTAGAATGAATGCAGCAAAATTCATAGCTGTGAATTTTCTTTTTTGGTATATTTGATTACTGAATCGAACGTCTGTATGCCAAGCTCCTGGGTGTGGGGTCAGAACAAGACATTTTTTCCTCTATAACATTTTTAATACATAAGGATTGAAAAAAATGAAGGCTGACAGTGATTCTGAAAATCAGGTTTGTGTACAGTGGTATGTTCTTCCCCTGCAGTAACAGGAAATTATTCAACATCTAATAAATTCAACAATGAAACCCTGACTGTGAGAATCGGGAAAACAAAAAATGCGTATAAAGCTTTTGACCAGCAATTGTAATTTTTGTAAGAACTGTCAATGATACATTAAGTAACAACACACTTTGCAAATTCAGCTCAAAGGGTTACAGGGCTGGAATTCCTGCTTGCGTGGTGCTGAACATAGGCCGTTGATTTTGTGAACGTGTAGTCCCTGAGGTCTGACTCACTTGTCTTCCACTGCCTTAGGTTCAAAAGTGTTTGAGGAAAACCCCTTTTCCCCATAGATGCTGAACTACTGAGCTGCAAAGGGAGGAAGTTAAGATTCACCTTAGGGTTTAAATATGTTGCGGTTTAAGCCACCATGCAGCTCAACACCATACAGCCTTTCATTTGCTCATCCCACTCAGTGAGATGGGGGGGGGGGGGGGGGGGGGGAGGGAGGGGGAAGGCTGCCTCCCCAGCATTCCCTTTCCCCTTCTTGCATCCCTCTTTTCACTGCCATGATCAACAGTCAGTTATTTTTTCGTTTCCTTTCTAACTACAGCATTATTTCTCCCTTGGTATTCCTATTCCCTGCAACCTTGTATGTATATTTAATATTATTTAAGCAACTAAAAGATTTAAAACATTTAATTTTACACATGGTTAACTCTGTAACTCATCTTGGAGGCCCTTTTTCTTCCCCCTTTTCTTACTCAATAGCTTTTGTTAAGCACATTTATTACAGCTTTTCTTTGATTAGATGTTCAACAGATTAGTCTAAATAAAAGCAGGTAGGCTGAAAGGATGGCTGGTTTTGTAGTCAAGGTACTAGGATCATACTCAGGAAATTAAGTCCATTTTCTAGCCTTGAGACTTATTTTGTGTGTGTGTCCTTAAACTAAGTCATTTGACCTTCTGTGTTTCCATATTCAGGAAACAGAATTGTACTGATCTTTCCCTATTTACTACTTTCTTTTACTATTTTACCTATCCATACGTTGAATGGAAATAGTATGTATATATACAATGTTTTCATGATATGTATAATGGTTCAGGTGGGAAAAAAAGAATTAATCATCCATCTCTGGAAGCGTTCAAGGCCAGGTTGAGCGGGGCTTTGAGCAAGCTGATCCTAGTGGGAGGTTCTCCTGCCCATGGTAGGTGGTGTGGAACTAGGTAGTTTTTTGGGCCCCTTCTGACTTAAACCCCTTTATGATTGTTATATGCTCAATAGTGTCAAGACTAAATTTACTATTTCCACATTTTCTATCCAAATAGGTTATAATTCTGAGATATCATATTCGTAATAGGCATAGAAACAAATATTGCTCTTTCATAATGACATGGGAAGTCACTTGATCACCGAGGCTAAATGCAAATACAGAGCAGGTCTGATTGAAGTAGGTACTATCTCTGCAGCATGAGTTGGGCTTGCTTTGAAATGGCTATTGCAGATGGATGTTTCAAGTGTCATGTGACATGTGTTTAGTTGTGCTCTTTGATTCTTGGATTTTAGTGAAAGATCCATGCAATCCTATGCACGCTTCACTGCTAACCAGTCATAACAAATATCCAACTCGTCAGCTGTTCTGTGAATGACTGTGTCTACTGCTTTTAACATGTAATGGATTTAGTTAGATACAGAATTTTTATGAAGAAAAAATAGAAATATGGATCAATTAAGGAAGAGAAGATACGAAATGGGAATCTCTGAAACCATACTTACTAAACCTGTGAGAAAGAGTCACATCTTAGCCTGAAAACACACAGAGCATCGTATTTTATTTTCTTCTCCTTCAGTACTTGCTGCTTTCTCAGCCAAGGTAGCAGTTAATTCACCACGTTGGTTTTTTCACAGCTATTAACATAAATGGTGTGCTTACAGTTTCATTACACTTTCAGTTTCTGTTTCCAGCAGGGAACTCCAAGTCATCTTCTAGCAACTAGCTTGAGACTTTGTGCCAGAAGGTAGGGAAGTGGAAAGGTGCTTTGTTTGAAAAATGAAACCTAAGTTTCTCATTTAACAACTAAATAACAACATCGAAGGAAAGAGTAAAACAGTACAATGTACTGAAAAGTATGCAAGTGAGCAGTTGATTCAGTCAGATGCAAATGTTTTCAATAAACATTTATAACTTTAAATTATTTATTTCTTACTTTAGTACAGATGTATGCTTTTGGGGATAGGCTGTTGAGCTAAATCATCTCAAACTTGATTGCAAAGAGGGTAACTGAATGTTTCTTAATGAATGCATGTGTGGTGCTACTGCTATGATTATAGGTATGGCATGACTAGAATTTAAGTTACAACTCCTCCCAAGACTTGCATCCTCCGCTTATTTCCCATTATATTCAAGGCACTTGTTTTTTTCCTGTTAAGAATGTAAAATATTAGCTGAAATCATAAATGGAACTGCATGAATATATGACAAGCAGCAGCCTAATGTTATTTTAAGAATTCTGTAGCATTTATTAAATTCTCTGTTGAATCTCTTCATGATGTTGATGGCATAGTTTAAAGCAACAGAAATGAGGGAACGTGACCTTTAATGTCATGACATGAGTTGTCACAAAAAAGGAAATTTGAGCTTAATTCAATCAACCAAATGGCTTAATAGGAAATTGTGATACATAAATTGAGATTTGTCTTTTGCTGTAATTTTTCTTCTGGATGAGACAAATTGAATGAACTAGAAGAGGGAACTATTGTTCTGATTTTGATCTTTATATGACATAATTGCATGTTAGTACTAGTTTTTAGGAGGAAATATGCACGGTATGATTGCTTGCAATAGAAGAGAATTAGATTCAGTAATCATCAAGGTGTTTTCTAGAAAAATATCCTGTGTTTCTAAATAAAGAAGCAGCTGCATTTTTTTCTAATTCATCTCATTAGATGAAAACCAATCAACTATCTGAAACAGAAAAAATAGGAACAGAGTAGGTCTTCTCAGCAGCAAAAGATCATATGTTATCATCATAAAAACTTGTTTTCAAAATGAACATATACTGGTTCAAATTAAAGATATTATTAATTTTTTTGTTCAGTTTACTGTAGTCTGCAGTACTGGACTGCATTTATATGTGTTTCAGGGAGCAGGGCATGTTATCAGCTGACAGTCATGTCATCCTTTTCTGCTATTGTGTTAATGAACAATGGCTTGGGAGGGTGTAATCTGTGTCACAGTCTAGACTAGTTGAATTTGAGTATTTTAGGTTGTCTTCTAGATGTAAAAAGTAGTGCAAGGTGTAGTCTGAGTTGAAATAAAACACTATATCGCTGAAAGTCAGTTGTTTTTCTTTCTTCAAGAATTTGAATTTTCCATGTTATTGAGTCTTTTGGAGTTGGCTATTTGTCAAAGCTTTTAGGAGTTCTTTGATCAGCAGACTTTTTCTCACAGTCTAGAAGGCCATTTTTTATTATTAAGCTTTTTAGTATTGAAGTTGAATGAGAATCAAACATTCTACAATACCAGGAAGGTCACTAATGATGTGGCATCAGTGAGTTCACTACATATGCCGTGGACACCATGGCCACATGCTTATTATTCAGCTGGTAGTTAAAGAAGGGGAATTTATTAATGAGCATTTTTTCCCCCCACAGTCTGTGGTATACAAATCTAGCAAATACAACAGATATGTGCCAATTTATGAAAGCAGTAATCATTCTAGTGCATTTGCTGGTGAAAATGTATATATACACACATGAGAAGCATCCTTTATCTTAACTGACATACGCTGAAGTTCAGATTGATAAGGAACCTAATTTATGAAATAAATATGCCTATTTTACCATACACTGTTCCCTCAAGGACTGCAACACATGGAATACAAAAGAGGATTCTAAGTAGAACTGTTTATTAATTACTAGTTTTCTTCTTAGGGAAAAATCCTTTAAAATATAAAATGGCTCTATGGAGGTGCAGGTAAAATTTAAAAAAAATTCCAGAAAGAAAATACTCATTAAAAATAAAATACTGTGTATGAAGAAAACTAGTTGATAAGAGAATATATCCTATGTATAATTCTTGCTTTGCAGGTTGTTAACAACACCATTTTTCAATGGATAAAATATTGAGTAATAAACTAAAATAGGAAACTTGCTACCACTTTTATTAAAAACTAAAAATAAAAAAATGAAGCACAGGCGAAGAGAAGCCTTTCTAAATGACCATGTTCAGCTTCTGGATCACAGTCAAAGAGCCTGAACTCAGTTTGAAAGTGTTTTTGCTGCAGTTAGTGTGACTTCTTCCGTGACTACCATGGTTTCAAAAGGGACTGTTGACTGAAAATAAGCAGCACTGGAATAGCTGGTGTACAGTGTCAGTTCTGCAGTGACTTCAAAGAAGCTTTGGTGATGAGACAATTTTGTACATTTGGAACTTGATTCACAGCAGGGTTTCTCCTAGAAGGTGTCCTTTCTTCTTGCTTTGAGGTTACCAAGTCTACTCCTGATGGACTTCTAAATAATACACCTTTCTGTAGTTACCTGTAACATTTTTGTGTAAGACATACTATAAAGACAAAATAAGATAAGACAGTAGATTTAAAAGTTCTTGATCCCCTTCACTGAAAAGTGAATTTTTCTGTTCTTGATTCTGTCACTTAATGAATATTATAGTAGAAGTCATGCAATTAAAATCCTGCAAGAGACTTTTTCTTTGCACACCTTTTTTTTCTGCTTTAAAAGTAAGGACACTATAAGAAGAATTTGCAAGAAGATTCAAACAAATTTGAATCTAGTTCTTTAACTGGAAAGATGACCCCTTTCAGTAGTGTGTATGATACTTATTGATATATTATGGAATTAAAATTAAATCTTAAAAAAAGAAAGGAAAAAAGAAAAGAAGGCATGGTTTATTTCAAAATCATGTTGCTTGCCATAGAAAATAGCTTACTGCACAGAGCTACCAGTCTTAATATAGTCCCAGGATTAATTCACGCATAAGTAGAATTATTTCACGGCCCCTTGTTTCAGAATGATCCATCATTTTCTTAAGCAGGCTTCTGCTTTTAAAGGATTTTATTGTCGAATGTTGGTGGTTTTTTCTTCTTCTTCTTTTTTTTTTTTTTCTAATTATACTAGCACATTGGTGAGAAGAGTAAATTGCCAATGTAAATACTGGCTAGTTTGTGTGATATTTGACTACGGCTGGATGTTCAGATTTCTGTATCATTTCTTTAAGAGCAGTGCCAAGAGCTAATGGCTGCGATTTGATCCCACATTAGCAGGGCTCTTGTTATTGAAAGGATTCATCACGCATAGAAATTATTTGTGCTTTAGCTAGAGGCCATATTCTATGCTCTCAATATTCAGTGTGGAACATGCTGTCTTCATTTCTACTCACTTACCCGTGAAACAAATGACAGAAGGGATGGGACAAATGCAGCCTATTTGTCATTTCCCCCCTGTGCCTTCCCTCCCCACAGATAAATAGAAGAATGAAGATAATAAAGAACAATCTTATTAAATGAAAAGCTAAAGAAAAACAGAGTAATGTGATCCTTTTGGTTGACTGATTGTTTTTGTTTGGGGTTTTTTGGCATTTTTTGGTAAGGTAGAGAGAGAGAGAAGGGAGAATAGGCTAAAAAACATTTTAAAATAGAAAATCTGGCAACAGCTAACTCCATGAAGTTTAGCAACATGCTCTTTTAGAAGACTATTGTGTACCAGTTAGCACTTATCATTAACAGGAGAATGGCTACACTGCTTTCCAAGAGCTGAGAAATCCTTATGAAGCTACAATAACCTCATACTGTTTGAGGAGGAAAGATTCTTATGAGAAGCCAGCATCCATTGTCATGTCCCTCACTAACCCCATTGCTCTTGAAGCAAGTATGAAGAGCGAGTAAGAGCATTTCTTGCTCTTTGCAAAAGTATGATGAATAGATTGTGCCTCAAAAAAAAGTGTCAGCACATGATGGGCATTGGTCCTTAACAGCTGAAGGACAGAACAGGTGACTGAAGGGTAAGTATCAATTCATGGGCGGCAGGTGGATGGTTGGACTTGACGACCTTAGAGGTCTTTTCCAGCTTTAGTGATTCTGTGATTGAATTTGCTGTGAGTAAATTCTATTACAGGGGAGTCTCCCCTTGGGAATCTAAAATATAGATACAGTATTTTTGTGGATCTTAGAAATTATAAGATAAAATGTTAATATTAAAAAGTGTTATGTACCACTTCAAGATCAAATTCGTAAAGAAATATTTTACTGAGTGTACATATATCAACAGATATCTTCATTTTCAGCAATACAGAATAAGCTAGAAGTCAACTTGAAACTAGTAACATATATATAATAGTACGATTTTCACTTAAGTAAGCTAAAGTAGGTTGAGATGTCGGCAGAGCTTCACTGAGTTGAATGAAGTGGCAATTAAAGCCAATAAATTCACTAAATCCTTTACAACTTTTGTGTGTAGATACAAAGTCCCGTTACCTTATGTCATGATGATACCATGATCATAACTTTGTGTATATACATACATTTTGTGCTGTTGTGTTGCTTTTTTTTTTTTTTACTTTAAATTAAACCCCAGCAGAGTAATAGATACTGCACACTTTTACTTTAATCCCAGTAGCAGAACATATTCTCTTTGTGTGTATGAATAGTTTTTCATATAGGAGTATCTACTAGTCATTGATCACTTTCAGTGTTTGATTTTGAATGTCATGAGAGTTTCTATTTGAATTTTATTGACAGGTGAGCATATATTTTAATTGAAACCAGTCAGTTATGACTAGAAAATAAGAGTCTTCATGAACAAGAGAGACTGATCAGAAGATAGGAGGCTTAGCTAACAAAGTATGTTATAGGTGAAGTAGAATCTGTATTTTTATACCATAACTCACAGTGACTTGGTGTCATTTTCCCATTCTAATTTCATCTGAAATGCAAATATTTCCCTATGCTGACTTTTGAAAATCTTCCTCCTAAGCATGAGCACGTTTGGGTTTATTACTCTTTTTTGACTTCAGGAAGTGTATCCACTGCCTAAGCAAACCCTTTCTTATATCCCCTAATATAAGTAATTACTTCTTATCCAAATTAATCTTGTTACCACTTTATCACCTTTATTTTTTTTTCCCTTAGAAACGTTTAGGTTAATGTTTTCCTCTTGGTCCTGAATTCATACTTCTCTGGAGAGCTCTCTTCTATATTACTCCACATCATGTATTCTCTGGACTCTACAACTTCTGGTATGAGCCTCAGAATAACAACACAAATTATGCAGAAAGGAAATCTTTTCTAACACTGCCATTTGGCACCCATTGTAGAACATGGGTGTTGCATGTGCTCTCAGGTTTGACATCCGCATGGAGGAGAGAAACTAACTTCTCAGATAGTAAGAGATGAGAGACTCATGGTGTAACTGCTGCTGGTTTGTACTTTTGTCATCTTACCTAAAAGCTGTAGTCAGATATTTTAGTTTCTTCTCTCACAAGCCTTCCATTCTCAGGAGAAGGAAAAGACCACAGATGCTTATGAATGAGATGGAATAACCCAAGAGGAAATATTTCTTAAGATGCAATACAGCATTGTCAATGTTCAGCTGTCCCATTCAAGCTGTCATTGTTTTTGTATGTCCATTACAGCATTGGAGATCTTAAGGATGGCTGTAAAGAAAAACAACAAGTGTCTTTGCAGATGTTACTAATCATTTTGTTTAGATGAACAGCACGGAAGGAAAAAAGTTCTGTGAAAATTTGGTATTTGAGTCATGAAGGCTATGCTGTAATTTATATAGGTCTGGCAAAGGCTGCAAGGTGTGTTTTATTAGTTGGCTCAGTAAAGTCTTTTCATTCCTGTGTACTTTCTGGAATTAAAAATAAAATTAAAATATACATATATTTCACCTTTGGTGAAAAATACTTTGTGTCACAAATTATTTTTAGCTTATTTAGTTACTAAGACCTTAATTAGAAGTTACTTACACTGTGTATTTTATTCACCCATTGGTCTTTAGATGCAGGGATTTCTTTCCTGGTGCTTTCTTCCTTCCAGCTTCTGTATTTTTGTTTTTCGATCACCCACTCTATGCCTTTGCAAGAATATATGAATGACTGAAAATTCCAGCATCAAAAGAAGTGAAAAAAAAAAGGAAATAGAAAATAAATCTGGGTACTGATTGCTTTAGTGTATGCAAGCAGTATTTTTAAAAGCATAAGAACATGGGAGAGAAAACTATCTGAAACTTGGTGATATTTTTTCTGGTGTAACTGCATTTTTTTCAGCTGAATTGATTTCCTTGAATATTTATAGGGCTGTTCTTCAGGAAAAAAAAGGAGTATTCCTAAGTTAGTATTCATGGTTTCTTCAGCTTTGGTAGAACAAAAGTATGTACTTGCTTGGCCCATTAAGCAAAGCCCTATGGAGTTCACGCTTATTCAGTTGCTTGTTAAGCAGGGACATATTTTGCTGGAGGGACCTACGATTTTCCTTTTCTGGAGGAGCAAAAGGCCATTATCATCAGTAGGTTCTCTTTTCACCTTGTGAAAAATGAAACATGCAACACAGCAGGGAGGGAGAGAGACTGATGTTTAAAGGATAAATTCTATTTATGGAGCCACTTTCACAAGCCAAATCTGCAAGCATTAGCACACAAATTCATCCTGGGCATTGCCTTGAAATGTTACCAGGCATGCAAAAGAACAGTGTTTGAAAGAGTACCAAATATTTGTTGAAACACACCTATTTCTACTACAGCTTCCTGTCTTTTCATAAAAATTTTGATGGGAAATTAAAAGGTAAGTAAGTGAAATGCTGTTGTATTAAATATAGCAAATAAGTTGTTATTTGGATATTGACAGTCTCTGTTACATCTTACTGCTGAATTTCAGGACATTTGAGAATAATGTCATGATGTCTCTTACTGCAAAATGAAATGCAAAATGCAAGAGAAATCAGAGAGGAGCAACACAACTCTAATGTTCAAGTGTCTTATATGGGTTTCTTCTAGAAATTATGAATTGAACTGTTTCCATACTACTTCCTTAAAATATTTTTGGGACTATGGCTATGGATGTGCTATAAATCATGGTGTTCCAGATGT
This sequence comes from Alectoris magna, assembly GCA_030625065.1. Lineage (NCBI taxonomy): Eukaryota > Metazoa > Chordata > Aves > Galliformes > Phasianidae > Alectoris > Alectoris magna. The sequence goes on along the minus strand of CM060576.1, from coordinate 6,884,762 downwards.
GAGGCTAGTTAGATAGTAAAGTTAGCCAAATAAACATTCTCTTCTACACCATGCATGCAGTGTCCTCTTGTAAATCATTCAAAGGCTTGTGATTAATAATCAGCTTATACAAACATTTATTGGGTCTTTCAAAAAGAATTATAACAGAGGCTTGGAGTAGATTGAGTAGCATAGGACTGCAAGGCATTCAATGCCTAAAGCTGTTGTTAGCTCTGTGTTATAATTCTCTGAGTACAGTTTACTTAAATTTCTTGAAGCCAACTATTATGCTATTGAGCCCTAGGATTGAGGGCAATATTAAATGCAAGTCTTACATGATGAAATCTGTCAACCCTGAAAATGAGGTTGTTTCCTAATAACCATATCCTATGAGATGACACAGGCTCTGCAGAACCACACATATTGAATATTTCTCTTTGCAGAAATTCCTTCCAGAACTACATGGGGCCAGATTCACTTTGTATGTATCATTTTTAAAGAGTGTGTGGGACATTCACTGCAAGAAAAATGCACATTTAAATTCAAAAACCTACACATAAATCTAGACTTCCCAAAATAAAAGTACTATTAGCTTGTGACAGTATGTCAGATCCTCTCGATATTACAAATACTGCTTCGTTGTATCATAACTAATTTGAGATTATGCCTATACTTCAGTGAGAGGTGTGATAACACCATGAGTAGGGATACCTTGTCTAGCTTTTCTCTCTCAGCCCTGGAGTTGCTGTGACAATATGGATTTCAGAATGGATTCCTACCCAAGGATTTTGGGGAGATGTTCTGAGTGTGAACTTAGAGAACAAGTCATCAGTTCGGACTGTGATGCTGCAGTTTCGTGATTTCTAGTATTCTAAGTATGTTAAAGATAATTCATATGTGTCTATCTGTATGGCACTCTGCCTCTATAGCAGCACACTGTATCCTAAATAGAATGGTAGCTGGTGGTATGGAGATGGTGGTTATTATTCAGCATATCTCCTCTATAAAGATATTCAGGCAGTGTCTCTCCCCTTATGAGCTATTCATCTAATTCTTTCCTGAGGCTGTGAGTCATAGCACATCAGATTTGGGTTTAAAATTCAGAACCAACTGTGCTAATATCATATAGTGTCTTTCTGGCAAACACTGCAAATTCTCAGAACACACATCTGCAATTCTAAACATGCTAGAGACTTGGTTTACAAAGTTGAGTTTAGAAGCAAGATCCCAATATGTACAAAAAGTGACTGCCTCCCAGAAAACACAAGCCAGTTACTGAGATGGTTGCCAGTTCTATCAGAACATGGACTAAAAGCCTTGATGCTCAGGAGGTTCATCTGACTTCTCAGCAACTACATGTTTCTCTTTAGGTTCCAAAACCACTCTCAGGATGACCACTCTTCCCCGCACTGTGATTCCTCCAGGGCATCACAAAGTGCCTTTTACATTACATATTTTACCGTGTGTAATCCATATTATAATACAATTCTTGTGAATTAGATATCTATGTTCAGATACAGATCTACTCAGAGAAAAAATCTGGAGGAAGATGTTCAAAATTAACAATCTGTGGTCTTTATTGCTGGAGAATCCCTGCTTAAATTGCATGTAGTGAGTACACAGAAGTCATGTTGAGCAGAAGGGAGAAAATAGCCATATCCCACTGCTGGGTAGCAAGATCACAGCAGTCATGTAGATATGGAAGAGCTGTAGTGGCATTTTGAACCTCTACTCCTGAAGCACATGTGGAGTATCCTAACTTCAGGTAACTGTGTCTCCACTGCTCGAGCTGTTGCTCTCTGTAAGATTAAATAAATATTCATCGAGAGATATGAAATTAGGATCAATAATATATAAGGTAAAATTTGAGGCAGTGCATTATCACCATGTTACTTATGGCTGTGGATAAAAGTTTGCTGCCAAACAAACAAACAAAAAAGAACAATTGAGAATGAAGCCACTAATAGTCAGGAATTCACATAAATATCCGCTGTGTTCTGGAAGGCAGCCTCTTACTGCCCTGAATAGAAAGAGAAGGCCCTGACCTGATGCTGGAAGCATTTAGCAGGTTGGCTGCTGCAGTAACCCTGGGTCCCCAATGAACTATTTCCTCTTTAACTGCAACAGGTTAAAGTTTTCTCAGCTGTAAGATGTATCAGGCTTATGAGTCTACACTCATACATTCTATGTATGACTTGTTTAAGTTAGTGTGGTGTGTTTTTTTCAAGTTCCAAATTAAATTACTGCTTTTTTTTAAGTTCTAATTTTGTTGATGCTGAGGAAAGAAAGATACACATACTATGTCATAACAACAGGATAACCATATGCCATTCAATCATTTGACTTACATTGTGAAAACAACATCAGGGTTTTCTGAAAACTGTCATTTTGGGATGTCTAAGCTAACATTTAAGTCATGCTAGTCATATTATGAAATTCCCAAGCCTGGAGTATTTAATCAATGGCATCTCAGCAGTTTTAAAAACATGCTGATTTGTTTGAAGTAAAAAAAACAACAACCTGTGAAAGAAAGTTCTGAGGAGGTTTGAACATTTTATTTTGCCCTGTTTGAATGTAGATTTGAACAGAAGTTTGAGCACTCTGAGAATTTCTCTTTTATTATCTATGTTGGGTGGGTGCATGTATTTATGTTTGTTTATGGCACGTATGTTTATGTAAGTAGTTGTTATAAGGTGTTATACTATAACACGTACCCAAAGTAGAACTATTTTTTTTTAGTTAAGATCCACTGATGCATCTCTTCCCTTTCACATAGCAAACAGCATTATAAATGGAATGGATCTGATCATTATACAGGTCCAGGCCAATGACTGATCCATCTTTTATCCCTGTCCATGACTTTCAGATACAAACATCATCTGTTTAGCTGGTGAAATGAGCAGCTGCTTAACTGATGTCTTTCAGTGAACGGTGGTGAGTTATTTCTTGAATAGTTGATTCTCAGCAAGACAAAGAAAGTATCCTTCTCTTACCTTCAAAGCATACTGTCGAGTAGCAGACATTTATCAGTTGTTTGTACCAAACTCCCTCAGACCTTGTAGATCACGCACATCCTGGTTTCCTTCTGAGATTTGTCTCCTGTCTTCCTCATTTTCTTTACCTTTGGTCTGAATGGGACTATGCCCCAGGCTCCAGAAGTAGGCAGGGACTTCAAACTAGCACATGTGAGGCAGGTAGAATGTGATTCTGGTCTTTCCATAGAAGTTAAATACTGTAATTATTGTTTTTGCCACTTTATTGAATGTTAGGAGAAGACTTAAGGATGTAAATGTGCTTTTTCCTAATGAAGATCTGTTCTAAGCTTGTCAAAGTAGAATATTTTCCCTATTATCTTGTTTACAAGAGCTCAGTTCATTTAGCCAGAGAAAAGCCTTCTAAAATCAATGCTGTAGGTGATGTAGACATATAAGTAAGCCTGTTAATATACAGTGGCAAAGGAAAAGGCAGATACAACAGTATTCACCTAGGTATTAGAAGACCTGAATTTAAATTCTGGCTCTGTCTTTCTACCCGTATGTAACATTATATAGTTGCTTATTTTTTGTCTCTCTCAATTCCACACTAGTAAAATGGAGGTAATACACCATTTACAGGGAGGTTTAGAATAGATAGACTGCAGGATTGAAACAACAGGAGAAGGGACCCACACAAATCGCACAGACAGATGTATATATCATCATTATGGATTTTTTCCCTCACAGCCCAGCAAGGTGGCTCTTTACATGTGTAATCCCCAAGGTAAAAATCATCCTAGTGAATTAGACACTAGTGTGCTGTGTGGAGAAATGCTCCTCATGTGACGAATCTCCACCTAAGTAAGAATACTCTGGAGACGCTTAAGGTACAAATAAAAAATGGTTATGTCAACTGCTGTGAATCTTCTAAGCAAGAGAAATGTTACTTTTTTCACATTGCCTCAGTCTTTCTCCTCATTTAACTGCCAAAAAATCTTCTGATCACAACAGTGCTGTTGCATAGCTTGACCTGCTGTGCTGATTCTAAGTGCTGCAATATGTGTTAAGGTGGAATGAGCTGGGAGCATTTTAAGTCAGGTTATGGGCCTTAAGGTGGCAGTTGATGCTCCCTGGCACAATTAGAGTAATGAAATGAAAGCTGATTTAATGGCTACAATAAAAGAAATAAAACAGCGAGGTCTGGCCAGAATCATTTTTATTCAAGTTTTTATTAAGAAAAATGGAACAGAATCGTAAAAATAATACCAGGCTGGAAATCGTAATGTGTTTTTCTTTATCATGATAAAGATTGGGTATGTTTTTGATAAGAACTTCTTATATAAATCATCTTTACCATTTATAATCAACATCAGAAATGCATTTCAGAGTGCCCTGCCATAAGTAGGCTCACATTTATCTGAGCTGTATTTTGGCAATAAAGCAGTAATAATACATAGAGATATGCTCTTGAAAATACCTTAACGGACTACTTGTCTCTCTTATTACCTTTGATCTGTAGAAGGAGGTATTTATGGATGATGGCCTGGGGAACAAACAAACACAGAATCACTCCTTGAGTTTCTTCTCCTGTAGGAGAGGCTGTGGGATTATTTGTGTGTGCTAAACCTGGGAGAGCAGAGCTGCATCTCCATTTCCAGCCTGTGCAATCCGTACTGCCAAATGTCAAAGCTGGTAGAGCTCTGCCATGCCCAGCCAAGTTGCCTTGTCCACCTGGTGATGTATTTCATGATTATGTTTGGTATTATTGTGTGAGTGAAAAATGTATCTCATTCCCATTACCATCAAACACATGCTGTTAGGAGCTTTCTGTTTGTTGTTATTCTGGGATTGAGGCTAGAGTAAGCAGGTGCAGAAAAACTCTGGATTCTTTATTTGTATTTTAAAATTTTTCCCTTCTTAAACATCAGATGTCTACCGGTAAAGGAAATACAGATTAGGGTTGTTTTGTTTTGTTTTGTTTCTGTTTATTCATAGTCTGCAGTATAGCCAGGATCTTAATAAAATCATAACCCTTGAGTTACAATATTGTCTTGAAAAACAAACAGATAAATGATACCCGATATGCTTGGGCTCTAATAAGGAAATGAACAGCATACTTTTTGTAGAAAACTTTCCTTTCCAATCTGAATTTTCTTAAGAATCAAGACTTTGTCACACTTCTTTATGCATGAAGTGAGCAGCCATCTTTGGGAATTAAAGATATGCTCATATCCATTACCAGTTTTGCTAGATAATAAAAAGCATTTGAGACAGGATGTGTGTTTCCATGAGGCCCTCTCCCAAATACGTTTTGCTCTCTTTCAGATATTCATAAAAAAAGTTGGAAATAAATAAAAGCTGTGAGGTGAGTTATTCCAAGACAAAATGTAATTTAGATGTGACTCTATTGCAGAGTTTTATTGAGAGTGGCTCTCATAAATGAGAAAAATGTATCTACTGTAAAATGTATTAACGTCTAAACTTCTTTCTGAAGTCAGAGGAAAAAATACCCTACTGGCTTCCAAAATATGAGAGTCAGTTTTTCTTCTTTTATATATTTGTCTTCTTTGATAACATCCTCTAACAAATTGTTTATTTTGGCCTAGATATTGTGCTAATAGTATACAGTCTATTAAATTGATTGATCTTGACAGAAGACAGATAAGTAACAGAATATTACATTAATACACTGTAATTTCTGATTTATTTCACATTTCGGACTAGAATCCTAACTAGCCGTGAACAAACCTTAGTTCTAAAGGTAATGAATAAAAAAGCTACAAGAGCGGAGGTGACTCAAGGAGGCAGCTGTCTTCTGTGATGGAAACATCTTTTAATATAGCTAACTCTGTCCTAGAAACAGGTGACTGCAGAAAAAATGACAATGTCCCCGTGAGAGTTGTTAACGGAGGCTTCTTTTAAGCATACAAGGAACTCCAGCCACACTGCTTAGCACAGCAGTCTAAAGTTCATGCAGATGAGGAGACCTTTCCTAGTGTGTCATGTACAAAACAATGTCTTTTAAAACAGTGTGTTAATTAAAATCGACATTTCTTGCAGTGGCAGTGCTGGAAAGTGCTATCATTCATAATGCAAATTCACTATGGACCAACTTTATCTGCTGAATGCTTATTTTACATTCATCAAAATGACAATTAAGAATTTTAAGCAGCTCAAAGCACTCCAGACATCTCAGTATGATTTCCTGTGCAGAACACCTAAAACTTAAAACAATTAATGTAGTCTAAGCTGCAAGTTGAAACAGTTGTGTAAACCCATTCCACTCACAGAAAAGCCATATCCCACCTTTCCTATCATCTCCCTGGAAGCAGTGGTATTTTGACTTGTCCTTACATCCTCACAATCGTCCCCTTCTTCAGCTATTTGTAGTATTTTGGTGCCTTTCCCATGCTGCCTTCATGGTCTCCATAACCATCTCCAAATTGTTTTCTTCTTTGAAGCTCTCCTGGCAGGAGTAAGGCTATCGATGCGCTGAGACCATGGACTAAATTGCTGAGCAAAGCTGTGCCATAGTTTCCTTGAACTGTCCCTGTTTTCTTTCTGTTGTTTGACATCTTCAGTTGTAAACCTTTCTGGTCAAGGACTGTGATTTATTTTCTTTGCACGGTGCGTTAGGACCGTAGACCATAAGCGAGGCAATTCTTTTTTCACAGTAGTGCAAGTAATAAATGTCTGAGGATGGACTAAGCCAGGCAGATCAAAACCTTTTGAATCAGTGTTCCACATGGCCATAAGCAAAGCTCCATAAATAAACAAGTTTAAACTTGTGAAATGTGTTCTAGCATATACAGAAACACAACTTCTTGCAACCTGCACACCTAAATGTAACTATTTCACTTCATGCCAGACATCTCTTATTTAAATGTGTAGTCTGAAATCCAACCCTGCACTTGAACTTTGACTTGAACAAAGTCAGAGCTAAGCAGCCTAATTTCAAATAGTCTTCTGGGATAGTTCTTATTTTTTTTTTTTAACATGCAGATTTTACATCCTTCAAAGGATGGGTTTTGCCAGCACTCCAGTGGGACAATCATTAAAAATAAACTGAATTAATTTGCAATTTTTTTACTCCTGTATAAGATACTTGATCTGGTCTTTGTAGTTATATAACTTGCAGTAACTGTGATCCTAGCTCCGGTGAATGCAATGGGAGTTTTTTCCACTCTTTCCGTTGAGTTTTGGACCGAGTGTGCAGCAGGTGACATGCTGGTTTTGTCCAGTTTTGTCAATTAAGTAATTATCTGATCCTGTATCATCAGGAGGTGAGGTTTTGCAACTCATCGTCATCTGGCTGCTTTCAAACCTCTTCCTGAACTTTGAACAACCGTTATTGAAAATGTGAGTCATGATAGCATATTAAATATTAAAACCAGTTTAAGATTTAATCCCAATTTATAGTGCAGCTTTGTCTAATTTACTGCATATTACACAATTTCCTTTACAGATAACTTTTAGTATGCTATATAAATAATAAATCAGGCTCTCATGATTCTCAATTGTTCTAATATGGTTTTATATTAAACTTACATTTGCCGTCATTTAAATATTGCTAGAGCAATTTATTTTATTTTTCCTCTCTTACTTATTCAGCCTGCACATTTAATTCTTTCATAATGCTATAGGTTCTATCCAGAAAATTATGGGTATTCAAGCATTTTAAGTTTTTTGTTAACATTTCTTTCCGAGTATAATAGAAATAACCTTAGCATGACTAAATGACAAAGCAAAACCATAGGTTCAGTAGTTTAGAGATGTTCATCCCTAATCAGTGACTGTAATCCTGGTGTCACTCTGTTCTGTATTCTGCTTATGCAATCAACTGAGAATATTAAGTCCTCATCTTCTCAATACTTATCCAGGTCTTTTATGTTTCGCATTAAGCATTTGCACCTAGGGAGGTTACTTTGCCTCAGTTTAAAAGTTAAATATGTTAATCTAATTTAAAAATTGGAAATGGTAGCTATGACCAGTAAAATATGATCAGCAAAAGCTCTTTTCTCTGGGAGGTGCTCTCCATGATGTACATGTGACATGCCTTTTCTATAAATGTGCTTTTGTCTCACAACTGAAAGAAGGGCTCGCTATAGAAAGTGTGAGTAGGAAAGAAAAGGGGAAGGAAACAGAGGGAGCCAAAGGAAAAAATGTAGAGGAAACAGAAATATTTGAAGCAGCGTTTTCTCATCTGATAATGCTGATACAATTCTTAGAAGTGTACTCAAACAAGGATGGGGTGGTTTTATACGCTGGGCTGCCTTGTTCTTTCTGTCTTATTTCCCCCACCATTCACCAAAAAGAAATCGATCTCATGCAAGTAATGTGTGGTACGTTTAATTGCTACCTCAAGCTGACTCTGTCTTTGTATTATTTCAGCACACATGCAGAAGGCTGATGTTTATTTCATATTGTGTGTGATAAGTGAGGTTTTTTTAATGTTTAGACTGCAAGATTTCATCAGTCATTACTCCCAAGAACTTTTTTCTAAAGAGATGAAGGAATCTGCTTCCAAAGCCCGTGCTACAGTGAGTGAAAATTCTATATTCTATATTAAAACTCTATATTCTTTTTTTTTTTTTTTAAAAAAAAAGGCTGATTCCTATGTGTTGATGAATGACAAAGAAATTTTTTAAATAATGTTAATTCTCATATGATATGAGCAGGGACACAAATATAAGGGAGAAAAGCCCATTAAAGAGAGAGTTTTGATGTTGAGAATATCTTATTGAAGACAGAAAGAAATGGCTGTTTTTAGGGCAAGAGAAGTCATTAAAACTTGCTTTTCTTCAAAATCAATTGAAACAAATTCTGAAAGCAAAAGAAAGAAGTGCTACATTATACAGAGAGGGTAGAGCCTCTGGGTATCCTAGAGAACAAAACTTGAGACATAAAAGAAGCCAACAAGAAATAATGATGTGTTTAAGGATCAACATCTCAGTATTTTTTATTCCTTTGCACTGAGCAGGTGGTTTTGACATTACATACATAAATATTTTATTTAAAGAACTCCTTCAACCTAAGCGTAAATTTGGAGATGGTGGGGAAGTTGTTAAATATTGAATACTGACTATTCTGATAAACTCTCTTATAAGCAAATGAGTATCTACAAACCTTTACTCTGTACTTCAGGCATTCATGTGCAGAGCTTGTGTTTGGGATGCAATCTGCTTGTAGTATCAAGGCCTTGTGCCTTGCCTCTGCAGTAGATTTGCTTGATGTTGATTTGGAATCATGAAGTTTAACAATCTCCTTCATTTGAACAAAAGTGATAGAGTCACTGAAAGCACCAGCTTCTCACCTTAAAGTAAGGACAGCATGTAATTCACAGAAAACTCTGCAATGGCTGGAAAGGGCTAAACACTTCTGAAAATCCAACCCAAATCATAACTGGCTTTTGTTGTTTGTTTTTAGTTTTTAACTTTATCTTTCTTGTTAGTATCTGCAAAAATGGCAAGCTTGTTTTCTGCATGCAAGAACTTGTTGGAGGACCTGTTAGGCTCATGGAGTGGTCCATGAGAGTTTCATTCTTTATTTTATAGTACAATGTAGCAGAAATTCTGAGTCAGGGCTTGAAGCAGAGGTTGAGCTCCTGGTGGAAGGCAGGGCCCACCCAGGGGAGCTGGGCATGCATGCAGCTGAGCGACTGGAAGGGCTGGAGCCAGGATCCAGCCCTTCCCAGACCTCATTTAATGGTTGGCAGTGGAGGCGAGGGCTTCTTGTTGGACATCCCTGTGTACCTGTGGCCTTCTGAAGGTAAGCGGCTTCTTTCCTTTGTTTCTCTGTTCATGGCTGTTGCATCTGAGCGAGCCTTCGATTGCTGCAACCTAGGATCTTGTTCCTCTGTTGTTGTTGCTGCGCTTTCTATTGCGTTACACTTGCCTACTGGTTACTGTGCTGACAGAATACCTGGTTTGTGTACTGAAATGTATCTTCAGGTTGAGGTCCTTCCAGTGAGTAAAAACAGAAGCAGTTAACACTGTTGCATTTGAGCAAGTCCTCACTTGCAGCTGAGGTCGCTGTTGTTTCGCAGTCATCGCTGCGCTTCGCATTACATAAAATTACTTATCATTTGGGATGGCTTGTGTAAAGTAGAGTAATAGCCTTATTCCAAAAATGACAGGCAGTAGTTGGCAGGGGAAATGAAGCAGGCAGCATTTCCTCAGTGTGGTCTTCAGGGGTGCTGCTGTAGCCAGCTCCTGGGAGAGGCTGGCTTTGGGCTGTTTGACATAGATGGCGGAGAGCGCATCCTGGGCACGCAGAGAGCAGCCATGCGGAGATGATGCATGAGCTGCACTTTCTTCTGTAAACCTTCACTTTGAGCTGTTATTATACTTGCTCATTTTAAATTCTATTAAAATAGGAAAGGAATCATTCCTTACTCTTGTCCATTTCTCTTAGCATAGGGGAGAATTAAGTACTTCTGCCTAATTTGACACCATGCTCCTTCACAGTGTGTTCTCCATTGAAACTGCCAAAAAGAAGCAGGCAACAGAGGAACTGTACCATAACTGATGCCCCGCAGGACAAGGAAGGGGGCCAGAAGGAAATGAGCAAGAGACTAAAGGAGTTTGGCCTTTTTGAGGGTCTCAAGACTGGCACAGGCAGAAGCCATCCAGTAGGTTGGGAGCAGGGGTAGGAGACTGTGCAATGAAGGAACCTGTCATTTTTGTCTTTGACGTGTTTATTAATGTCCTAAATATATATATGAAAATTATAAGCAAATGACAAGTGTATTTGAACCTTGGTTTGGAGTAATTGGAAGAACAGTAAGTCTGCACAACAGTTTGTGACCATTTTAACTTCATAGCCATGGAAGATTACATAATTAACATTTAAATCATGATTATGGCCTCTCTTGTCTGCATCTCTCATTCAGAACTCAGGTACAAAAAGCAGAGTAGATGTTATGGAAGTATGTAAAAGAATAAGAGATTATAGCTAGATATCATTTTAAGTGAAAATAAGAATTGCTAGTTTTAGTGCTGGATTATTGATGATTTAACCAATAAATATAATTATGTGGAACTTAAGGATTTTCTAGGATCTGTGAGATGAAATGAGGTTTAAGTATGCAAGCAGTGAGTATTTTGTTGTTGTTTTTACTACATAATCTTCAGTATAAGCAAGTTTTATGTTGTGATTTATGCCATAGAAGAGACATTACAGGCATACAGTGGCAGATGGTTTAAGCATTCTATTAGTATGAAATAGTCCAATAAGTACAGTCAGATTAGGAACAACAACTCACAGGCAGCTGCATTTGCCTTTTCTTTGTATTGGGCAATGCAGCAGAGCAAAGGTTTTCTGTACTGACTGCAATCTTGCCAAAGAAACTTCTAACTACTCTTTCTTATCATTTGTCTCTGTGATATCTAATTAGGAGTTCCGATTCTTTAAAAGGAAATGCAGCCTTGTGAGTTATATCTAACATGAGTGCCAACGCAGGGCACTCAGGGGTCTAAGAATACCCTTGGGAGCTAGTGGCTCATGTTTTAACAAGGTCTTGAGCTTCTGCAACTGTAACCTCTGTCGTATGTCTGTGAATAAGTCACAGAGTTCAGCCTTCTGCCAGTACTTCTGAGTGGCATTCCAGAAGGTGGCAGTGGCAGCAGTGCTAGCGTTAGGATGCACAGCATCACAGCAAAGCCCCGGCCACCTCTGATCATTGCAATTCTAACTGAAGTCTTTTTTGTTACAGAAGCAGTTTGCTGGCAAACTTATAGATTTTGGGTCACTTACCTTCAGCAGAAGTTTCCCTGGGTAGGATATTTATTGTTTTATAACGTGGAGACTTTGGTTTGCAGTGGAGGTGACTGCATGAATTCCTAGGATAAGTGATGCTTGATAAAGTTAGCCATAATGAATGGGATGCACCACCTCCCTGTACAACTACACATCTTTGAATATCAGACTCTGTGATTGTCCCTATAGTATTTGTATTTCATGAACAACAATTGCAAGGCCAAGCTAACATCTGGGGAGATGCAGCTTTCTTACTATTTACAAACAAGGTTTTAGGATCAACATTTAAGTTTATGAAAATTCTTTTTTTTTTTTTTTTAATAGTTTGAGTAGAAAACAGACTGGTGTTGCTATAGCTATTGCCCTTAAAATTGAAAGGATTTTTGTAGCTGAATTGAGTTTGAGCACAATTCTCTCCAAGATCCTCTATCTTCCGTTTTACAAAGAAGTTTCTCTGTACTACGGAGTTCTACCTTTTATTATTACAATCTATTATTTAAACTGTTCCTTAACATTATATAACTACTGTTAATCTTTCTGTGCTCACCTAAAATATGGGTGGAATCGTCGTATTTCCTGTAGATATTTCATGCTCGATTCTTCAGCCTCTCCAAGTATTCTGCAAACTGATCAATAATTTTTATTCACCACAGTCAGAGCCAACTGCCACAATATCACAGGGCTGAATTGTGCTTTTGTATCAGCGTAAAGTGAGTGAGTGCTGACCAGGTTTGTTTGTCAACTTATTTGACCAAATCTTAGTGGCAGGCAGCAGGAGAAGTAGTTGGATCTTCTAACAAAGTTAGGCTTCAGTGGTGAATTCTGGAAAAAACAGTGTGTTTAGCCTCTGGATTTTATATTACTGTCTTGCAACTCTAGATGAACCGGAAGCAACCTTAGGATTAGATTCAAGGCTAGCAGGAAAAGCACTATGTTACTGTTTGTATCTATATTTATAACCACTATGCCACATGGAAAGAACCAGGGCATCAGAATCAATGTCTGTCAAAAGAAATCAAACATGTTTGACAGAACAGCTCCGACCTTCCATTCTGGGGGCCCAGTTAAGTGTCTCTATAATGTCTATGTGCTTTATATGTATATATATCCCTGTGTGTGCGCATATATGCATATCTGATGGCTGAAATCAGAGGAATGATCATTTGGAGCTTTTATTCTACTGTCAACATAATACTGGAATATGTATTCTTGAAATCCAGAAAACTAGTCCTCCAGGTTTATTCTAGTAAATACATTTTCATTATATATATTTTTTTTTCATGATTGCCTATCCCAGCTCTGCTATTTAATTCTTACATACTTCTTCCTGCTCAGTTGCATTCTAGCATTAGGCCAGGAAGCTGATCTGTTCCCAGTGGGGCACATCCAAAAACATTGCTCAATTTCTAAGGTAACCATAAGAGGCATCCTATCCACATAGAACTGAGTGTGAGCACACCTGTAAATGTTTTCAAAGAGCAACCCACAGTGCGATTTCCTCTGATCCTTCTGAAAGAAACTTTGTTCAAGTTTTTTTCAAAGACTCAACCCTGATCGAATGTATTATTCGTGATGCAGAGCAAGCCTGTTTACATCATGATGCCCACAGGAAATTTAAACGTCGGGGAGATTTTCTTCAATGTATTTATTATATTATTTTTGGATTTAAAAATACATGTGGGCATACAGGTTGTTACTATGGACAAGCTGCGGTCTTATTTAAAAACACTGATTTGCACTGAGGTGTTTTTTTTAATGTCCCTTCATAATTAAAGGAACCATCTGAAGACTTGGGCTTGTCAGAGTGCAGTATTCCTGGACAATCCCAGTCATGCAGAAAGCTGTGGGATACAATACCGTGTAACAGCATTGTTAGGGATTCCTTTCAGCTTTATTTAATCTTATCGCTTCTGCATGTTATGGTGCATGCACTAATCAAGCCCCTTCATTTAGTTTATACTCCTTCCTGTCTCTTGCTCAATGACTATGATTAAGGTATTCTGCTGAAATTAATTTGCAGTCACATAACAGTCTACGGAGCATCTGTAGTGTGTCCAGAGTTCTGACACATGTGAATTTTAGAGATGCTTGCACCAATTGTTTTCATTCATACTTAAGCTGTTTATTGTGTTATGCACAGTACTACAAATAATCTCCAATATACATCATACCCATATCTTTAAATAGGAATGTGTCTTGGAAAAAAACACGAAGGAAGTAATTTCTGATAATAAAGATATTCCGAAGAAGTTCTGGTTAGAAGTTAAGCATTTTTATTTTCTTAATGCAGTGAAGTTCTTAAAGGGATGATGTAACATGGTTACTAACTGGGACTAGATGCGATGACACGGGATTAGCTGATGACTTGATGATACAGATTCTGAAGTACCTAAAGTGCCCCAGGATCTCCACTACACTGAGTTAGTATGCACTGATAAATTAAGTTGTGGACATCGCACAGCAATATCTCCTGGCTTTATGGACACAAAATGTGGGGACATAATGGTCCCTTTTGGCTTTAAACCTACATCTAGTGTCTAATTTTTACTTCGTATCTGTAGTACAGAACTTGCAAATAATTTATGCGGTGGCATTTGCATATTAGAGCCGCTTTGTGTAATTGCCCAGAACATAGTCAAATTCCATTTTTGTTATGTTTTCACCAAATAACAATCAAAGTTCCTTACCTTGTTTTGATGAAAATCCCTTTGAAACGTTTTCAGACAGCTCTCACAGTGTTACAAAAGGGATTAGTGTGGAAACTATCATGTTAGAGTAAGATCCTAAAAGAATCAATGCATTATCATCACTCTGTGGAAGAATGCAGATACAGTCAGAAAAGTCTGGGATTCATTTTTATCTCTGCTATTTGTTTCTACTACAGTAAAGAAAAGGAGCTGAAACTGAAAAAGAACCACGCTGTCAATACTGATTAGAAGGCACGTCCAATGGCCTGATGTGTTCATCATGCGTTCCTTACTGACACAGGCATGAAAGGGTGAGGTCTGTGTGCCAGTCATGGCATGATGTGAATGCTGCACGTGTGTTAGGCTGTCAGCCAGTAAAGTATTGCTCCCAAAACTACACGGCAGGATGGTGACACTGAAATGGTGGGGAAAAGCCCCATACTGCATTAACGTTATACAGTTCTTCTAACTCATACAGGCCTGTGTAACTGTTGCCTACATTTTCAGAGCAATGCCTGGCTTTTAGAGTTGGTGTCTGCCCTGAATTAATTTTTTAGGCAAAGTTTCAGCCAGCTGTTTAATAGTTCCTGTTTTGGCGTACATTTGCTGACAGATCTTCAGTGAAACCAGTTCAAAGCATTAATATGTGTCCAAAAAGACAACTGGGTTATTACACAGAGTAGCCAGCTGTGGAGTCAGTCCTCATCTCCAGCTGAGGGAGCAAAAAAAAAAATAAATTTAAAAGGAAAACCTGACTCTAAACTGCCTTTATGACTCCCAGGCCATGGGACAGCTGGTAGCCTGTTTAGCCTATGGTATAAATTAAAACAGCCTTATGGTTGCTGTCATTTGCAGCAGCTAAATCGAGGGTGACTGGAGCATAGCAGGATGCCAGAAGATTCCCCAAATGGTCCTTACGAGCCGTAGACCAAAGCAGGATTGGCACAGAGATGATGTGGCTGACTGTCAGCCGCTCAGATTTCCTGATCAAACACTGGAACAGATGCCCAGAGAGGCCATCGAGTCCCTGTGCTTGGAGATGCACAGAGCATGGTTGGGCACAAGCCCTGCTAGCTGCCCCTGTTTGAGCAGGGCTGGGATGAGATGACCTCCAGGGTACCCGTCAGCCTCAGTTGCTGTGCATGTTTGTGTAATACTCACCTGTTCTTCAATGTGATGGCAGTATCTGAGGGTTTGGTCTATTATTTTTAAATGAAGTGTGTTTGATACAATATCCTTGTCTCCAAATTGGAGAGACGTGGATTTGATGGATGGACCAACTAATAGCATATAGACATATTATTTACTCATGAAGTCAGTAATGTAGTGTAGGTCCTACTAGCTGCTGTATGAGGCAGGATGTGTGCAGGCAGGGCCAGCAAGGTACAAAACAAGAATTTAGTTGCTTTCTATTTTTTTAATCTTTTTTTTGTTTACTTTTCCACTCTGCCTCCAGGGCTCCTCTAGAGACTTCTCCTGAAACTTCTCTTGTTTCATATTGGGCTAATAATTTGTAGAGCATTGCTTCAATTTGAGCGGGAGGACAAAATAGCAAAGAAAAATTGTTTTTTATTAATCTTATTTTTCAACTTTATACATTTTTTCTTATCAAGTATTCAGAGTTTGCTTAAAGTGGAGAACAGTATAAATTCATTTTTGTTTTGTTTTCTTTATAGCACTGCACTTGCCCTGCAGTGAGAATCAGCATCTCTGGATCAGTTGTAAGCTGCAAGTGCATTCATTTGAATTTTACCATCGATCTGTTCTACCCTATGACTCACTTTTGTGGCATTTAATTTTTCACACACTGCTTATACACTCCAAAGGGGTGTGTTGTTCCTTGTTTTTTTCTGCTGCCCACTTTAATCCTTTCCTAATGAATAGGTTCAGAGCAAAACACTGACTGCACGGATCGATATTCTAAGTAGCAATTTTGCAAGCAGACAAAATGCTATGTTTCTGAAGGGTAAACTGATAAAATTCTAGTTTGCAGAGACAGAATAGAATCCCATTTACTATGAATTAAAGGAAATGGGCCAATACACCTGTACTGCTTGAATAAAATATGGATCACTGGGAATAGATAAAAGCCAGAAGTATTTTTAAAAAAATGTCTTGCCTTATTGTACAGGAAGACATGAAGCTGAGGTCCTTAAATATTTTCAAATGTTAAAATTATTAATGCATTGTGACTCTTCTCTTCCGAATGTTCTGTCTGAGCTGTAGTGAGGAGTGTGCACAGAGGCAGTGCTGTGCCTTCCCAGGCACCTGCGTGCAGGGAGAGGATACAGCTGGCTTGTGGTGTGGGTGCTCTGATGGGCAGTTCCCTTTTTGCCATGGGAAAATCCTCTGAGAACTGCACCATAGGAATAGTAATTCCACGTGCTGAGGAGGCTCAGCAGCAACGCTAGCAGCTTGCAGTGTTAATACTCTCCTACAGAAAGGTAGTCAGTGACTGAGATGCAACACGTACAGAAGCATCATCCTCCTGCAGACCTCCCAGGGTTGCTTGTTGAACGCTTTATGTGATGGAGGTCAGAGTTGTGTGTTCTGGTGAGTTGTGGGATGCCTTTGAGAAAGTGTCTTCCCTGTCTGTCATTTGGACTGAGCTGGGGGTAGCAGCCAATGTCTTCTCAGGTTTTCTCTTTGTCTCAGTAAGATTTTTTTTTAATGGCCGCACAAATGGCAAGCATAGGATATAGAGCAAGAACTGTACCTGTTTGGAGAAAGTTGTAATGATGGACTTTAGGTTTAAAACCAACCCAGTTATGCAGCTAGCTGGGGAAGAAATGTGATTTGCGTTCCACCTATGTCTCAGAAAATGTTAATTTTATTCAGTGTCTTGTAGTCGTACTGCCTGTGTGCTGGCTTTTAATGGAGTTGTGGCCTTTGTACCATGAGCTGTCCTCAGCTTGAGTGCTGGGAGTTGTAGGATTCCCTTGGGCAATCAAATGCAGTCTCAGGGTAAAATACAATTTTACTTTCACAAAGGAGCTTGCAGAATATCTAAAGTTTTCTTTTATTGTGGAAGAAAAATTGGAAAACATACCAGAGCTCAGATCTCTCTCTCTACTCCAAAAAAACCCAAAAAGTATATATTTTTTAAAAGTGGTCTGACCTCTCATTAGTGTATATTCTGCAAGAACACTCTGTTCTTTTGCAGGGCACAGGTGTTGTTTTTCTATCACAATTAGAGGCAAAACTCAGATGTGGAGGGGGTTTGAGAGCTGTTTTGAAACTGATTCATAAATGCAAATGAATAATAAGAACACAGTTAATGTTAAAGAAACAAACATAAATATTGTACAAAGAGAGATCTGCGGCATTGGAGTGTATACATCAAGCTATCAAGACATCATGTAGCTGTTTCATTTATTCCAACTTCTTTTCATCCTGTGAGCAGCTGTCCCTTTATTTCTAAAAGCTATTTTAATGTGGCAAGGGTGTTTTTAGTTTAATCTGCTACAATACTCCTTTTGTCTTCTTGTCATACTTTCCAGCTTTAAAATATTAATCCAAGCTAACAAAGAGAATTTTTGATGTATTCTAAAATCCTGAAAGCAATGTATAATTTAAAAATAAAAACACTTTATTAGGTTATGTTCATATTCAGATCCTGAGATGTTTGGCTTGATTTAGGCTCCTACTTGGGAGATGTTTTTAAAGAAATAAATATTTATTGGGCATTAACAGTCCCCCTAAGTGCAGCTGTTTACTACAGTGTGCTAAGTGCCCTTTCTACGCCTTGTCTATAGAGACGCTGGATTTTTGCGTTCCCATGGTAATTGTTCAAGCTCCTGGCACTATCAGTAGGTTCCGTTCAGTCATGATGCAATGCCTGGATTGTGCTCTCCCAACCTGAGGTACACGTGGCAATGCAGCTCCATCTGAAACGCTCTTCAGTCCCAACTTCAGCAATTTAGCACCAATTACATTTGCGCAGAGTTGCTAAACAGAAAGGAATGTACTGATTAGCATGATTTTTTTTGTTGTTGTTTTAGCAGAACTGGGCTAAAAGCTCACTGAGGCTATTCGTACTTGTGGATCATTGCGGGAAAGGTGTGAAATAATTTCAAGTTTCAAAAACTTTAGGATGCCACCTTTCTCGCGAGTGTTATTTACCTGCATAGTTTCATAGGAAATGCATTACATAAAAGACGTGCATAAAAGCCATCCAGCTTCTAAAAAAACAGTTGAAAATTAGGCATTCAGGCCATCTGATATGACACGTCTGAAGAAATTGTATCTAGCTGGGAAGTGATTTACCAGTCAGAAAAATGATTATGACTTACTTTGAAAATTCAGAGTAATCGATTGCCCTTCAGATATACAAGCAGCTTTTTTGTGAATTCATCGCTTGGTACTTAGGGATAATAGTATTTCACAGTGAAAGGATTTCAGAAACAAATCGTGATGCCATTTGCTTATTTGCAATATGATTGCAATTAAAAAAACTACAGGGAAGGAAGTTCTCTGGAACGTTGTACATTGTGGGTTTTGACTTCTCTGCTCTGACATTTTTCAGGAGGGAAAGAAGCAAAGAGGAGGCTGTGCTGGGATTAGTTATTTGTAGCATTTACTGCTGTAATTGTTCTGCAAATGGCTAATGTAGGGTAAGTCACGGGAGACTTGTTACAGGGGATAGTTTCCAGTGGCGGAACTGCGTTATGTGATTAGTTGGGAACTCTCCTGTCGCTGGACTTGCAGGGTAATCCGAAGAGGAAGGCAGTCAGTGTTGGGTTGTTTGCCAGTACTGCTGATCCTGGGCCTGGCTCTCCAGCTGCAGTGCAAGGCTGTGCTGACTGCATGCAGTTTTACAACTGCAAGCAAGCTCCTCAGCTCTCAGAAATGTGTAGCTTGTGTCTCTTGCTACACACGTGGCCTATTAAGCCTGCTGCTCCTCAGCTGCTATGAGACCTAACTATGTTGTCTGACAGGCTAAGCAAAGAAATGGCACACACTAAAACTCCGTGGTGGAGAGCAGATTCCTCACCCATGATCTCATTAGGATCAGTAGCTGATAACTGTGAGATAAGGGCTTGGCTGGGCTGTATTCAGTCAGGATCTTAGGAACCCTAACGTTCTGAAGGATACATTTAGGATGTCTATAATCATCTGCCCAAGGGTAAAGACACAGATGACTGTGCTAATTCTTCTGTGGACAAAGCAGTTCAGGGGAATATCATTGCAGCTTTCAGGGTTTGTACTCTCTGCCTCTATGGTTCCTCTGGCTTCTTTGGCCTTCGAGGCAGAACTGTTACCTTTAAATGTATGAACTGTTCGTTTTGTGGTTTTTTTTTTTTCTTTTTTTTCTTTCTTTTTCCATTGCTTTAATATTCTTCAAGAAAAGCTTACCCATTTGAGCTATCTACGCCTTTCTGGCAGAATGATATCAATGAGCATCAGGGCTCTCCTTTCCTGCAAGCTTTTACGTTTCTCCCATTTGGTTTTTCATCTGTCTCCTCCTTGAAGCAGCCCCTGGTTCTCAGTTGTCCCCGTTTTGGCACAGTTTCAAGGGAATCAAGGCTGTTAGTTTTTTGGTTTGTTTTTTTTTTAACCTCTTCTCAACACAGCAGTAACGTCCCTGGAGCTATTGTCTTATGTTACTTTTTTTTCACAATACTTAATTGTTTTGAGGGGTCACAACCTAAATGTATATATATATATATATATGTATATATATATATATATGAGAAGTAATACTTCCAAAAATTATGAATAAATAAATGCAGTGTGCAGAGACTTGTTTTCCCAAGTTTCTTAAGGCAGCACAAAATGCAACACAGGGCTGAAGTGTGCACCAACATGAAAACTGGAAGACTGCAGTGAGCTGCTGTCTCGCATATCCTCTGATCAAGTTATGATGTGGTGACAGAGGATAGCCAGAGGAACTGCAGCAGCAGACAATCTGAATACCTTTTTGGTTGCTGTCAATGCATTGTGATAGATGCCAGCTAATTGGATTAGCTGTTGAGTTTTTCTGGCCTGACGGATATCGTTTAGAAGAATCAACTGAATATCATGCTTAGTTAAAAATGCTCTTATGTTTTAAGTTCATATCTTCAGTTAAGTGGGCAGCGATTTCGTGGATTGTTTAGCATATCTGCACATTGAGGGGGGAACAGGGAATATGAAGTTAACAGTAAGAGGCAGCAGGGATTTGTGAGCATCCAGGAAATGCCAGCATGGAGGAAGGACCTCACCTTCGCATGTGGGCTTGGCTGATGATGGAACCAAAATAACTGCAGTGACTCACAATGGAATTATTTTCTCTCCTTTAAGATAAATAGCAACCTGGGAGTAGATTTCGAAAGGCTGTTTTGTAGGAGGACAGAGGAGAAAGAAAAGTAAGGTTTGTTTGAGCAAGTAATTTTAAATTTCATGTAATAACTTCTGTGAGGCTGATGGAGTTTGAATCTTGACTTTGTTACTCATTATGCATCTAAGATGCTTCTTGACTATTTCACCAAGGCCTTATGCTAACTTTCTGTTCAGGCTTCTGTCCTGTCCTTCAGGTTAGGGAACTGACCCGAGTATCCCCAGTTGGGTGTGAACTCACTGAGCTGAATTGTCATTTGTTTGCAGACTCTGTTGCTGCTTTGTATGTGATTTTTCTGGGTGCTGTCTCATGAGATGCTTGCCTTTGGATTTGATGCTTTACGAAGCAGGAGGCAACGAGTGTTGAAGCCACATCCTGCACTGCAATTGCATTAAACAAAAATGCAGAGCAAAGTCGAATGAGAAGAGAATGAGAACTCAGTAAAATGTCATCTAAGCAGGACTTTCCGCCTCATTGGAGCTCTATTCGCTGCATGCTCAAGAGAGTACTGGAACAACAGAAAGCTCTGCATGAGTGTGTAGGCAAGAAAAGACAGCTGTTGTGCTGTCTTCAACTAAATGAAACCTGATTGCTAGGTTGGTTGCCCTTCTCCAGTTATTAGAATGACCATCTGGGAAGTCAGTAACAATTAGTCATTGTTTGGCCAGATAGTGCCAGGAATCAGCTGCCTACATGGACTTGCAAATAAGCTGGGGCTTAGTGTAAAATAAAAAGGGACTTTTTTTTCCCAGGACAGAATGTAGATCTCTGAACAGGAGAACTCTCTTAAAATAAGAATACGTGAACAACTGCAGCTTTTAAACAGGAACTCTGGCTCCTATGATTTGTTTTCTCCCTTTCATGTCAAAGAAAGCATTCTCAGAACTTCATCCTATCTTGAAATGGCCAAAGTTGCTGTCTTCTTCTGGTCCTAGATGTGTCTGTTACATGGAGGAGAGGAGGCAGGACAGGGTTTACTTGTCTTTATACACAGAAACACCTTATGCTTTTCTACTACATTCCGGTATCCATCAGAGCTTGTATGTAAGAGTGGGAATAGCTAGGAGAGAAGCAAGTGAGGCAAAAATGTCAGATTGAAGGCTGCCTGGATCTATTGCTTTTAGTTATTCCCCCCAGCCTGGGAGAGGAAAATAATGCTAATTGCAGAAACACACTCACCAGTGGGTTATGTAGTAGAAAAGGCTTCTTTCCCATGCTTCTACTTCATGTAGGAAGGAAATTTGGTCCTTTGCCTGTGAGTAATATAGCAGTTACCTGAAGAAAACACTCCAGCCCTGCTGCAAATCTGCATGCTGGCTGCTGAACACCAGTGCTTTCTGCCCAGGTTTCCAACATCAAAGGTTTTTGTCCTCATCTCTGACAAAACTGTTTGTTTTTCTAATGAGATAAACTAACAAATTTGAAGGCCTTCCTTACAGAAAAAAACTGCTACAGCACCTGCAACACCACAAACTGTACTGTTTGCTTGAGGTGTTCAAGTCAATAATAATAAGTTGTTGCATCCATAGCCTATTAATTTTAATCCTTCTAATGCTATTGAATTTTGTTTTGTTCATTTTTCATTTGTTTGGACTTGAAATAGTTTTACACACGTTGTTTGTTATTTCAAATGCTATTTTATGTGTTGAGTTGTCGTGTAATTTTGGCTGCTTACCGTTCGTTTATGTGTAAATAATTTATTTTCCACTTTGTCATCTTTATTCCCCATTTGTTTCCTCTTATGCCTGTGTTGTGTGTTGTTATATCTTGTTCTTTTCATCCTCACTTTATGATTTCTTTCCTTTGCCCTGTCAATTATAAGCTGCTGGCAATATCTTGTGGAAAATTGTTTCTTGTTTTATTTTTTTCCCCATTTTTTTTCCATTTTCTAGAAGTAAAACAGTTATTGTAGGAATCGAAGTTTTTCATTCCAATATACTCTTATCACAATTCATCCCGTATATTGCTAAGGACACTAGTCTATGACAACATAACTTAAAACTGAATAAATTAGATTATTTAAACATAGGGGTCAACGTTAAAATTTGGATTAAGTAAATCAGTAGAAAATTTCTCTAGGGAAAAAAAAAAAAATCAATGTGCCTACATAAATATGTAACTTCTAAACGTCCACATGGGGCTCGATTTTAGTGTAGTTGGTGCTGAAGATTTGAGAACCCCCAGTGTGTGAGCCCACTGCCAATGACCTAGAAGTAGGGAAACTCAGTGTTCGGGTGTGCATTCAGTGCTTTCAGAGTGATTTAGTTTGTCTGAATAGATTCGAGTGTCTGAGAGGAGAATAGGAAAGACAATTCAGATAGGAAGAGTATAAGGAAAGTGATGTGACTGAAGTGTTCACGGTGAAAAAGCATTTTTAATCTATAAAGCAGGTTTCAAGGTTAGTCAAGTGTGCCAGTTCATTTATTCTAAAGTTCTTATTGCTTAGATTTTAATAATCATTATGTTCTATGATAGATTGCTATTAATAAGAAATGTATTGGATAAAATGAATAGCTAATGGTATCACTTTTTAAGTGCTGTTGAATGTATTCTTCAAAATAGAATTAAACAGTCTAAACCTTATATAACTTCTCTGAGTAGGCTGAGTGGCAACAAGGAAAAGAAGAGTAGAATTTGAAATGTTTGTTGTCTTCTGCCTAAAAATTAAGTATTTTACTTTTGTAGCCTTACTAATTAGAGTCAGAAATGCAAGATTGAGCCTTATTGTCTTCTGCATGAGCAACAAAGACTTGTATGAAACAGATTGACACTTTAGTATGAGGATAATGCATGAGGAGAGACGCATCGTTTAGTTCTTGGTGATTTGTCAGATTTACTCTCCTGTCTGCTACAAACATAAGTTATGTACTGCCAAAATCTGCACTTCGAAGGTTAGTAAAGAAAGATTTGATGTAATTGCAGTTCCATTGTCCCCAAATGTTTCATTTTCTGGAATAAAACAGTTATTGCAAACCTGTTTAAAAAAAAAAAAAAGTCAAACTAGGTGTCCCTTCAAGTGCAGTCTAAATAGCATCTCAGCTACTCTGAGGAATTCAAGAAACTCTGTTTCATCTCCAGTTCAATTCTTAAATAAGGCTTTAATAACTGTTTGTGTTTCTTTTCCTCTCCTATGGGAGATGGAAAGATCTCACACCTCAGATAACCTCCTATCCTGCCTGCAAACAAAGCAGGCACCTGCGACAAGCTCATCTCCTCCTCAACATCCCATCAGCACTGCTTGTGCACAGAAACTGGAGCAGCCCCCCGGTGTTGCATTGCCAGGAAGAGGCCCGGGACCTCAGCTCCTAGCAAGCAGAATCTATGGGATCGTTTAACTGCAGGCACAATAAATAGGTTGAAATGGGAGCGGGGCAAAAGTGCTAGGAAAGAACCAGGAAGGGAAAGGCTCCCCCTCAGTGCTGGGTTCTCCTCCCACATCTTTCCCCTGAATTTGCAGGGACAGACACCAGATGGCGATGGCCACTCTGCTTTCTTTGCAACCTGGAAACAAACTAATAATGCAAAGTTTTTGTGTCTTAATCAGGAGTATGTCTTCTCTCCTTCTGTCTGACAGACACAGCATGCAAGGCATTGCCATCTTTGTGTGGTTATTTTCCTTGAACACGTATTCTGGTCGTAGCTGACAGTGTTATAATTAGGGAGATTCTCTATGCAGGGCTGCTCTAAAGAACCCCCAGTGCACTCCAGCTGCTGGGTGCCGTGGGTGATTATCCCTCTTCCTCCCCTTCTGCCTAACTGAGCGGAAGGGAAGCGATGAGCAGAAGGTGATTCGGTGGGACGTGGCTGTATGTGGAGCTGCAGTGCAGAATGCAGCTCTTCTGGCTTTGCGGCAGGGTGCTGTCTCAGCAGTTCATGTGTGGACAGACTCAGACAGTAGCATAGTATGTTGCACCAAGTGCAGTACTTGATTCTCCTTAGCAAAATTCAGTGATTCACTGAGGGAAGTGGGGCTCTCGTGGTGTTTTTTTTTTCCTCTCCCGCCTGCTCCAATGCTATTTTTAAAAGAGCTGTAGCTACATAAAAGCCTTGCTTAAACCACTGGCATTCCTCTATGTTATGAAGTGAGATAATTCCTTCCAAACTAAACCCCAGCAGCAAAGGATCAGAAGTGAAAGGTGTTACATGATACGTGTGCATGTGTGCTGTGTCAGTGCAACCATCTACAAAGGGCTCCTTCATCTTTTCTCCTGCTCAGCAACCCCGTTGGGCTGCAGAATAGCAGCAATCAAGCTGCCTGAGTGGGGCAGATGCCCTATTTGTTGGCTTGCTTACTTCTGAAATTCTTTTAGCGCATGAAACCCTCTGTGGTACTGACATGATCAAAAGTCTGTTTAGGAGTGTTTCTTTCCAAGTAAATAACCTCACTGAAGCACTGAAGGAAGCAGTTGCCATTTTGCTTTCTTTCTACCTGTACATTGCCCACATCTCCTCCTCCTGGGTGAGCGCACAGACCTTGTGTCCATGTTCAGTTATTGCTATTAATGTGCTCGCAGCCTGGGATGTATAAATTGCACAGGATGAACTGCTGGAACATGAGTTTAAAAAAACAAACAAACACTAATATTTAGTCATCCTGAAGTGAGCAAGTTTTAAAAAGCATTGAAATTATGGCCATTTGACTGGTTAAAAAATAAAAATGGGAGAAATGACTAGCTTGCTCTCCTGACCTCTAATTCATTTGCCAGAATAGAAAATAGTAGGTGTTAAGCAATTTCAGAACCTAGCCCAGACTTGTGAAGACTAAGTTAATAGTCTCTTGAAATGGTTCTTAGTCGTCAGATGAGCAGATTTTTCCTGAGCAACTCAGATGTCACTGTGAATCACGTTTTGGTGATGTCAGACGCTCTCTACTGTAGTGTTCCTGTAAGAACAAGGCAAAAAGTTGGTGCTGGTTTTGTTTTTTTTTTGTCACAAAACTTTATGGAAAACTGATGTTTTTCAGTCCCTATGACTTTTAGCTCCTATTTCCCTGAGTATTCTTGGTGTTTCCTTCTCTGCTCTTCATTCTCTTTAGTGATGACCCTGGGAGAAGAAAATACGGTGTACAACACCCACAGCCATAGCGTGAAACAGAAATTAAGCTCATTTATCAGTGAACTTTTCTCCCTTATGTTTCATTCAGGAGATCCAGAGAAGCAGCTTTTGTAAAAACAGGCACAAGAGCATTTTCTGTGAGCCAGGACGCAGTGCCATGTTGCAGTTCAACCTGACCTGCCTGGCGTGAGACGGCTGTTCTCCCTAAATGTTTTCTTTTGTCATCCATCTTCAAAGAGCCAAGGGGAAACCTTGTCTTGTTTGAAGTCAGTGGCAAAGCCTCCATTGACTTGAATAATGTCAAGATTTCCCCCTCAGAACATTTCAACCCTTAGAGAGAAATTGAAGCATTTACGGACGTAGAGAGGCAGCTCCCTGAAATACAGAGCAAGAAGCTGTCCAGCCATCAGATAGAGCTGGAGATCTCGTTACGGGTTCTTCTTAAGTTTATCTAAAAATTATACCATGCATGCTGTAAGGTTCAAATCTTTCACGTCTGTTAAATTGCTCTGCATGAACGTGTAGTTCTCAGGTGCCATGGCAACCATGTTTTCTGATCTGATTTTAAATTTTTACGGTGCAATGCATAAAATATTGGTACATTTTCTGGTTTTTGATTTATAGGTGGGAGTAAAGTTAGGGATAGCAATTTAAAAGGCATATGATTCTGCAGAATGAAATGCTTTCTTTTTTTAGATGATGTATAGAAAATGCTTTCTTGTTTTCTTATGAAGGGGAAGTATTGATGGCTAATTACAGATGAGCAGATTATGACTGGCACTTGAGGTGTTAAAGCAAGTAGTATTTCTAGACACTGTGTAGGGCATTTTCTGCAGAGTCCATATAGACTACAGAAAATACAATTGTTTCACGTATGTCTATGTATAGAGTATATCTGCAGAAATCTGGCAAATACAAATATACTTTGTATCTTAGCAGTGTGGAGATAATTTTATTGTTTAAAAAATTATTCCACAAGATCTGTTAAAATGTATAAAATTTGCTTCCCCCCCCCCCAAGAAAGTAAAGATAACGCTTAAGATCTCAGGCTTTTATAGGGCCATACTCTCAGCTTAATCAGCCAATCATTGTAACCAGAAATCTGCTCCACAAAGGAAATCCCATTGTGCTTAAATGCTTGTACATGTGAAGCATGTCGTGGTCAGTATGGAACCTCTATTGTCAACTGAATTAATTTGGCACAGAGCACATTCTGCAATTCAGATGTGGAAGAATGTCCCTGAAATATGTCAAGCACAGTTCATCTCAGCATTTGACCTGAAGCCCGTTACACCTATCTGCAATGGAACCACAGTCAGTGTTAATATATTAACTTTGAATTTTCTTTCTGTTGAGTTTTTGTATAATTGGAGAACTTACAGGTTGAGGTGGAGGGAGGACACAAAGAACCTCAATACTGACGGTTTGCATGAGGAAAAATGAAAGGAGAGGAATATTTGGGTAGTGTTATAATACTTCAATTAACTTTAAAACCAGGTGTGCGTGACTTGCTATTTTGTCCAAATAGCACTCCTGTGAACCATATTCTTGTCTCTGTGTTATGTCTGTTACATTTGTAAAAGCACAGTCAGTATCACAAAGAGATAACAGGAAACTAAGCTTTCTGTTTCTAAAATCAGTGAACATGAATTCCTGCATTGAGGAAATTCCAAATAACCTTTGCATAGCAAGTATGTAGGTACTCCACTGATACAGGAATCATTTGAGTTGATATTTGATCTCAGCCCTACCTGAAGAAGCATCTTTTGGTCAGTTTAAGAAGGCAAGAATGCACGTGTATATTGTCAGTAATCAGCTCTGCTCTCACAGCATTAGGTTCTCCTTGGCTTTGTGTGTTAAAAGGCAGTTACAGATAACAGGTACGTATGAGTATTGCCCTACAATGTATGTGTACATCACACAGATGTAATAAAATTCCTATCAGTCTATCAGTTTGTGAACATTTTAGCTATATCTTTTCTTCTATTTTTCATCCCGAGGTAGTGATTTTGTGCTCTTAAATGTGCATTTGTCTAAGCTGTAGTGTTGGTAAAAGTAATTAGTTTCAGGTTTTTTAGCTGACACATTGTATTGTGCAAAGTCACTTTGGATTGTGTCACTCCTGGTGAATTGTGACATCAAATAAAGCAGGGCTGATGCAACCTGACATCACATGCTGCAGCATGATTTTTCCACTAAATTTTTCAGCAATTTTTTTTCTTCCTAAAACTCAGGTTTCCTGTGAAGAAAGAAGCAGGTTTGAGTGAATTACATTCCTTAAAAGTTGGTATTGGTATGGGAGAAAACAAAGCTGTATTTCCCCTAGTTTTCTTAGTCTGAGACTAATGTTTGAGAAACTCAGCTTCATCTCAGTCCATGCAAAAAAACAAGTTAAGAATGCACTGAAAGCAATGGCTTACCTGTTCAAGGAGAATATAGCTCTTAAAGCAGAGCATCTAATACTGATAGCAGGTCCTCAGCAGGAAGTGGTAAAATCCATGTTTTGCAACTAACAATTACTGCAATTCGATTTGCAGAAATCTTAACTTATGTTCTTAAAGTAAGTGGAAGCTGAAATCTTTCAGAGTAGTGTGAAGGTGAATGCATTCTCATTTTTCTTTGCACTTCCAAATAGGTCATAATGTGAATATTGGGAACAAGTGCATGGCTTGATGTATTTTCTAGACTTTTAAATACTGCAGCAAAATGAAATTACTTGTCAAATTAAGTTTCCAATTCTAAAATTATAATATTACTGAAATCCTTGGTTCATAGAATAGTTACAGTAGAATCTGTGCAGTTCTAAGAGGTTTTTATTTACATCTCTTGCATCAACTGGATACATACATATTTGTCCAGTGATGAGATGTTAACTCCCACAGAAAATCCTGGAATAAAATATGGCGTGATTTCTGGAGTCAGGTATTCAGACCATATCAACGATGTGAAGAACTAGCTCACAAGTAGGGCACTGTAGAAGAATAGAGCTTCCATCAAAAGTAGCAAGAAGCAATGAAAGCTCTACACCAATTTGTATTAAGTTATATTTGCAGTCAGTTTTTGAAACGGATGCATGGCTTTGTTTTGTTTTCATATGGGTATAACTGGTATCAGTTCCCTGGGATAACAGAGCATATGTTATTCCAGATACTACATGGCTGTGTCCAAATATTTTCAATAAGATGCAGGTCAGACATGAAGAAGCACATGAGAATATTTCCAGCTTGTGCTTTACATATTTTTAACTATATTTCATGGCAGGGTGAACTAAGGTCAGCAGGGCCCTAAATCAGCAGTTGAGTGGATGAAAGCTGACCTTGGCATTGTCAGAGCTATGCTTACTTCATGTGATTAGTGAATTCTCTAGGTAGTACTTTTTTTTTATTAGCATTGTAGTTCATTTAACAAAACATTATTATTCTTTATTTTTATAGACAAATAAATATAAATAGGCATAAATTCTATTTAAATAAATACATAGATATTAATATATAAATATATTATCGAACATATATGCATATTTTTGATATATTAATAATATATAAAAATATAACCATA
Organism: Alectoris magna; assembly: GCA_030625065.1. Classification (NCBI taxonomy): domain Eukaryota; kingdom Metazoa; phylum Chordata; class Aves; order Galliformes; family Phasianidae; genus Alectoris; species Alectoris magna. The sequence goes on along the minus strand of CM060576.1, from coordinate 6,855,432 downwards.
AAACAAAAAAATATTTTCTGGCATAAGTCAATTTATACATTACATATTCAAAAATAAGCAAGATAAATAATAAAGTTCAAGACTTTGAAATGTAGTACTATAATATACATTAGGTTCTTGCATTCAGCTTCTGGGTCTCTAGGTCTCTGGTTGTGTAAGCAGCCAATACTCCGTGTTCATGGGTGCACTATGAAGAATGCATTCTTTGAACTGCAGTACATACAATTAACCTTTCATTAACATCACAGCTCATCTCAAAAGTGCAGCACCCCTGAGATCTTAGAACTTTTAGCTGAGGCACTTTCGCAGCACTTGGAGTGAAGTCTGTCTGACAGCATCGTCTGATTCTGTCTAATCAGGTGTCAGACCTCTTCAGGCATGAAAAAAGATGAATTCAGAATCTTATGAACGTATAAATAATACTTCTTATTCTGCAGTGCTCACTCACAGAAAATAGAAAATCTTTTGAGACGTTTTATGCTTTAAAATGATGTATGTCACAGACAGAAATATGAAGCTTGTTGTAGAAGTGCAGCACCTGAATTCTCTGGTTTGGGTTCACTTATTGCAATAGTATTTTATTATCTCAGCAAATCACTCAGTCTTTCTGCATCTGTTTCTAACATATATGGCGCAAAAGAATTAAACTTTCCAGTATCCTCACGTTTCATGTATATCCATGGCTGCTGATTAAGCAAGCAATATTACGAGAAATGTATCAACATAAGGACTGCTTTAATGTGTGGCTACCCAAATGCTTGATTCAGCAGTCCACCTTCCACAGTATTACTGATGACTGCATGACTTTTCTTTGTTGTTGATCTCCATGGTGCCAACTCCTAAGAGAACCAGGAGAGCATCTTTGACCCTGTGGGTCTCTCCCAGACACATGCGGAGGAGTAGGAATTTAGGTGCCCCAACATTCTGCTTTACAGGCATTCTGTGCTCACAGAAGAATAATCACAATTACCGAGTCTCTTTTCAAAGAGACTTTATTTCTAAACGCTGCATAAAATGCAAATAAATAACATGCAGCATTCTTAGAAGACAGTACAGCTAAAAGACACAGGTGAGGAAAGGAAGAGAAAAGCACAGTTTATCTGCTGTTACCAAGATTCAGTCTGAAAGGTGTCTCTCCCTGTACCCAGCTGCTGACATACACCTCCTTTGAGGTTCTGTCTTCCTGCATTCCTGTAAGCATTGGGCTGCATTCATTAGAGCTAACCCTTTCCTCACAGCTTTTGTTGCTATCCCTTCTTGGAAAATTTTTGAGGGTCAAGTCCAATTCAAACCCCATCCCTCCTGTGGTCAGGACATAACTTGCCCTTCCCCTGCTCAAGAGAAAAACATTCTCATTTACCTGTGGGCATATGACATTGTGTTAGATCACAGCATTAGCTCTTATGTATGTCTGCATAAGCAACCATTTCCTGCTTCAACAAGAGGGGAGATTCTCCAGTTTCTCTCAGTGATTTCATGAATGTATTTCAGCACTATTTTCATTTGTGGAATTTTGTATTTCAGATCTGGCTGTGGATAAGCATGATAGCGTTGCTCAATTTGGGGTTACATTGAGCTCGACTGAATAGATTCCTCCTAAAGACTCTAATAATATGCATCAGATGGTTTTTTTGTTTTTAGCATTTTTTAAGTGAACTGTTGAGAACTGGAAACAGTCATCATTCTTTACTAAACTTAAGTGCAGTAAAATAGTGATGCCCTTCAGCCTTTGTGCTCTTGATGGGCTCTGCCAAAGTTAAATAGTTCGTCAAAAAAGAAGCTAAGCTCCAAAATCACTGGGAATATCAAAACTGTAAAAATGAGACTAGCATCCCTGTTTTGTTGCTGTAAGTCGGGACAGATTGTCTGCTCAGTAATAGTCTTTATTCTCAGAATCTGTTCAGGAGCTACGGAAATTATTTCTCTTGTCTTTCATTTCTTTTTTCTTGCTTTTATTGGCAGGCTTCTAATTTCTTAATTGGAAGACTTAACAGAATGTTAACGCAATAATTAAAACAAATGTATATACATAATCTTAATAAGTTCAGATAAATGGTTTAGTAATTTTTTTTCTTCTTTTTTTCTTGAAAGTTTAATTAGAAAGGAGTTTATAGAGAAATTACCCTGACTATCTTCCTGTGATAGAAAGAGTCTCAATAAGAGCTGTGTTCTTCCCTTGGCAATTTTGAATGTCCACAAGAACTCCCTGGTATTCTGATGAACAATTTCTTTCCCCCAGCCCATTCCTTTGAGGAAAGCTGCTAGTCTCTGTTGGGCTGCTGGAAATAGCACTTTCCGATGTCCCCTGGAATGAAAGCTATAAAGAGAGTTCCTTTGCATTATCTGAACTGATGAGTCTTGTTGGGCGTCAGCCAGTAGAATTTTGTTGGGAGATCCAGTTTTGCCACTTCCCAGGGTATTCGCATAACAGCCTCTTCCAGCCTCTCTGCTGTTGATTTAATTTTGTACAGGCTTAATGTCTCATTTCTATCTTTTGCTTTTCGGTAGGCTCTTGGTCTTGCTCAATGCTTTCCCAGGAAATTTAGTGAAGGCTTTCTGTCTTAGAAGTGGATGGAACTTAGATATCCCTACCTCAGCCTCCTTGGTCTCTGTAAAATATTTCAACTCCTATCAGAGGTTTATTTTTTCAATGGTAGAAAGACATATTTTGTGATATTAATTGAGGGAGCAGAATGGGAAGTGAAAATAGAAGTGCAGAAAGATGGTAGAAGCCCTACAGAGAACTTACTTATTCACATTGTGCATAGGCTTACCCAGCACTTCCACTTGTGTGTAGTTCGGACACATGGCAGACTTTTAATCTTTACTCATGTAATGCCTGGAACTTTGAGTACTTAATGTAAATACAGCGTGAGCTGTAAAAACTGTAAATGTCAGATTAAAAATGAAGACAAGTCACTTGCAGTTAAACTACATTACAGTAAGAGGGCAGTCTGTATGCTTTTGCTAGAAGGGAGAATGCCTATATTTCAGAGTCTGCATTCTTAACCTAATTCCCTTTCTTCCTAGGAATAAAGTAGTATAACCGGTGCCAAATTACTGTTCATTACTGATATACCTGTGCACCAAACCTCTGCTATTTGTATTTCAGAATAAGCTATATCTGGCCTTTTGGAGTCACCTCTCACTATCAATGGTTACAGATATTTAAGAAACATGTTTCTGTCCTGGCTGAGATACAGCTTGGCTGAATTTGTCTGCCCTTGGAACTGGGAATATGGATTTAGCACTTGCATAGCCAGCAACCTGGCATATACTCATAAATCAGGTCATTTTCCATTCAAATGTTAATATTTGCACCAGCAATTCATGTGCAGATGGAGGTATAAATTGTACCCCAAAAATAAAGCCTAGCTTTTGAAAATGTGCATTTTAAATGCGAGCAATTATTCTTTACCACATCCCATTTATCACTGGTCATATACAGAGAAAAAGAGGGGGAAAAGGGGAAGGCCACTGCAATTTTTTAGATCAGTTCAACACACTACAGCCAAGTAAGTCTGAGTGAACAAGGGGATGGATGTGTAATTCTGCACAGTTATAATGTTGTTAGGTGCTGTTATGTCAAATTACGGTTGAAATTTAGAGTATTTTCTTACAAAAATAGATTTCTGACTTTTAGAATGGTCTATTCTATCCTATAGAATTAGCCCTTCTTCTTGGCTTCTTTGTTCAGCTTTTGGGAATATATCCAGCACAGATTTAGACATCTGTGTAATTTTGTATAGTGAATATTTCCATTGAAGCCAAAGAGCAATACTAGCATTTTATAAAATAAGGCACATGCATAAATGTCTAAAAGTTTGTGGCCTTGATCCCTGAGTTGATATTTCCAGCTTCAACTGGGTCGTTGATCTCAATCTGGTGTATTCTCTTCCATATTTCCCCAAATATTTGCCAGGAATATATTAGGTTTGTTATTCGTGTTATAAGCAAATGCCCTGGCTGTTCTGTATCAGTGCTTTTGTAATAAAATAGTAGTTATTTTGAGGCTCCTTGTAAACATCAGGAACCATGTGCTATCTCATCAGAGATGTCAGACTGTCAGGGGTTTTGCATTGTCGCCTTAACCCTGCTGCAGATAACGGCTATTGAGTTGCACTGTCCCACAACTGGATCTTTCAGATACATTGCACTCATGGAGACCCTCAGCATCTGGTTTGACATCATGCTCATACTAGCACAGACTGTTAACCACATGCAGAGTCACACAAACACATACATACATCTGTGGGCGCCCTGGTTTCTTCAGAATTGTGTAAAGCTTCACAGACATACATCATATTAAGATACTTGAGAATAGTAAGATGGTTGATTGCTTAAGTTTCTTCTGTGATGGTTGCATTTAACTGTTGTTTTGGGGGGAAATTTGGCTCCCTTATTGTAAGCTACTTCTATTTAAAAGGTGGGCACCTGAAGATACCAGTAACATCTTTCAAACAAGTATACGCTCAAATGCTGTGAGAGAGCAGTGTGATTGTGGTTACAGCTGACGCATACATAAAGGCTCTTTGAATTCTCTGGGACCAGTATATTTCTGCAAATACCTGCAAAGCCCATGTTTCTCAGCCATTTGAAGTCAAAGGATCAGCTACACTTTTGAAGTATAATGCAAAAATTTCAGACTTGTACACAATACTGAAAACATTGGCACTTTTCTCGACGTTCTTACTGCCAAACAAAAATGGCTATAGTTCAAATGTCCATTTATTGCTTGAATATTCTTCCATTATGTGTCTTTGATTGCTTGTGGGATTTATAACAACGAAAAGAAGAAAATCCTTATAGATGTTTTTTTCTTTTTTTAAGGATGCAATTGGCTCCAGACAAGGGACGCTAGCTTGACTTGCTTTTTTATGTTGTTTTACAATGCTGAAAATCATTAGTCACTGCTTTTTGCTTAAAACATAGACTGAAGCTGTACGAGCCAGGCAAGGGATTTGTTTCCACCTGTTCCAGGATCAACAATAATGTGTTTTTGGTCTAAGCTGCATTAGGAACCAGATTCTGTGATGCACCAAGTGCACTCAAATCCTGTTGACACCAAAGAGAGTTTAGATCTTTGAATACCATTCTGTATCCAACCATAGATTTTTAAGACTCTTTGCCGACCCCGGTATATCCCTCTGTTTTATGACGGCTCCTAATAACTTACAGTATCTGCTACAAGTTTTTAGCAAGTGAGTGAAAGCACTAGAGACAGAAAAAGGATGCTTACAATCCACCTGTCTTATAGGAAGCATATCCTTTCAGGTGTGAGATAAATGGCAGTTGCAGTGAAACCTTCACAAAAGCTGCAACTTAATGAGAATCCATCAGGCAGAGCTGCTTACTAACACAGAGCTGAAGCCTTTCAAGGAGAAAGGTGGGAATAGACTGAGTAACAACCATGGTATCGGTCTGTGTCTGGTAGAAGATAAAAAAAAAAAGAGAGAGAAGAAAGAAAGAAAAAGAGAAATAGCTGAGCAGAAGCTTTCTTAGACTCCATAAGTAAAAAGACCAGCATTCTGGCAGGAAAAAAAAAAATACATCTTGTTATACTGATTTTGTTCACAGAACCCATTCAGTTAATTTAACACTGCAAAGAATTTGCAGCAGCAAGAAGAACAACTGCAGAATGTTTTGAGAGTTATTTTGCTAAGACAAAGGCATGAAGGCTGGAACCTCATGGTGCTTGAAAAATACAGGACAGCGGCCCATAATCTGCTTGATACTACCTGTATACTAAAGAAATCTTGAATATTATTTTCTTAGCAAGATCATGATAGCAAAAGGGTAAGGATGCATGTTGACAGACAAATGTTGGCAGACAAATTTCTGCTTTTCATCAGTCTTTGTGAAAATGCATTCAATATTGCTATGAGAACTTCCTCAATGAAGACTTTCACTGCGTGCTTCTTCCATTTGCTAAGTCATAATTATGATGTGCATAATATTGGAAGGTTATAATTGAAAACATCTTTGGGTTATCACTGCTGGCAAAATTTGAGAGCTATTGGTTGAATCTAATAATGCCTGTAAGGAAAGCACGAAACTACATTAGTGACAATGCCGTGATTCCTTCTCTTCCCTTCTGTACAAAAAAAAAATAAATATAAAAATATTTTCTTAGTTTCTTTCATAGTAGATTAAGAAATAAATCATGATGTATAGTGAACACGTTAGAATAGGACTGAGATTTCTGAAATAGAGAAGGCAAGACATTATACAGGCAATGGCAGATACTTAAAAAAAAAAAAAAAAAAATCCTGAAACAAAATGCATGCATAAACAATTAAGTTTATTAAACTTCTTACTTTTTTTCCTTTTTAGCACTTTTTCCTTCTGGTTTTCTTGGGCTATGTTTTTTTGAGTATCATTAGTAATGATACTTACATTTTCTAGCTGAAATGTCTCAAGAAACTGATTTTTAAAAAGAAAATAAGTAAGATTGGACCCTCTACGAACGACTGTGGCTGATTATCGTTTGGTCCTCAGCTACTTTCTCTTTTTCTGCCTCATCTTTTTACAGAAACTACTCAAAACGCTTTCCTGTGCCAGCCACCATATCTCTTACGAAGTTTATTGCCTGATCATGTCTATGAGAACGCTTTCATTGACCCTTTCTCATTGTCTTCCTCTGCCTTCCAGTTTTATCAAGTTTTCTGTCTCAGATTCTCCCAAAATACCCTCAAACTCAGACTTTGGGACCCACGTCCCAAACCAGGCCTTCAGAGCTGTAAATTACAGTAGAATTCACAGGCCCATGAAAGTTTTCTTGCCTTTCTAATACGTATTTTGAAAACAGGTCAAGGGAGAGCGTTTGGCATGGATATTTCCTCACTGATGTAATAGATAGCTCGTTATTCCCTTTGTTTTCTTTTTGCTCCTCTTAATGCCCTGAATTATCCAGGCTAGGTTATCTTACCTTACAGCTGCATTTCTGAATTGAGTAAATTTGAAAAACCTTGATTAGCTGGGAGGAATGCTGTTAATGACAAATCAGTGATTTCCATCTGTAGTGGTCTGCTAAGACCTCTGGTTCTCACAAAGCTTGAAACATATCTGCCGTTCAGGACTATAAGAAGCTGACAGAAGCCCCATGGAATTTTGGTATTCATTCTTAGATCACAAAAACAGGGGCTCTAAAACAGGTTTTTTCCTATCTGGGGTTGCTTGATAGTGCTAGACTGGGCAAAATGGCACTCCAGCAGGGATTTTATTTTATATTAAGCGCATCTGCGATCCCTGGTAGGCAGTCACCTGGCTTTTACTGAGATGTCAACCACTTAGGAGTCCAGCTGTTCTTTTTTAATTCTGCTGGCTGCTGTTCTATTACTTCATTAATACAACACAAAAGGCAGCTGTAGGTATTATTCAATGGGTATCAACCTTTCCTAGCTAATTCTTCCTCTTAATTTGAGCCTTAAAAACTAAACCTCCATTTTAACCTTTTACTTTGCAAAAACACAACCAACGAAATTGTCTTATCTTGTCCCTATGCAGTATTGTGCTGGCAATTTTTGTCAAAGGGCACCCACAAAAATGTTCCTCTTTAGCTTGTAATAAATAGTTTCTCCCCAGGATGCTTGTGTTTGCAGACAAGGCAGCAGCAGAACAAAGCTTGTAGAATATCTACAGTATCCTTTCCATTCACCTTTAAATTGAAATTTTCCCCAGTATTAAGATGCAGCCCTGGAGATAAATCTATAAATGTGCTGGGAGGGATATGTTAGTGTTTGTTTTTGAAAAGTGTGCAGAAAGAAAGAAGCTGCATGGTATTGACCTAAAACCACTCCCTCTAAGGCTGTGATTTCTATTGTTGGATTCAGTGAGTATTCAGTGAAACTAAAGCCAGTCTTTTGAAAATCTGGTTTAGAATATCATTTCGTGAAGTGGATTTAGCTATACTATTGGCCTCAGAAAGCTGTATTGTGGAGGGTTAGCCTCTCCCGAATGTGTTTCAAAATGACTCACAGTCTAAATACAAGGGAAAAAAAAATTATTAAAAGCATTGATGCAGTTATCTTTAAAAATGAGTATTTTAGTGTTTTTATCCTCCTTTAGTTGCTGTTCCTGCAGAGCTAGATGACAAAGCTAACACCTAGAATGGCTTGAGTCATTCACATGCAGGACTGCCCACCCTAGGATGCAGCAGTGATTTTCCCTCATGCAACTCAGAGCCCAGTTCAACAAACAGTGGATATATCAGCATGGCCATTTTTGCTGGGGGCTGTTCTGAGTGTATTTTACCCAGTGGTGTAGATGGTTCAATAAGATGTGTCTCCTGGACCCTGTTCTCTCTCAGTTCTGACAGTAGTATATAAGGTCTGTTTTTCCCGAGCGTACACAGAGATTTAAAGTGTTCCTTACGGCTTCATTTTGGAATATTTTGGCCTTCAGAGTGTTTTTTTTCCTAAATTCATAACACAGAACCAAGAATAGAAACCCATTTCCACTGGACCATGGAATAAAATTTATATCCTTTTTAAGGGCTAGTATAACAAAGGTCATGACAGTCCCTTGAGAGATTCTGAGTGTACCCTCCAATCACACTGAAATTAATAGACGACTTTTGAACAACTTGGATAAAGTGACTGGACCTGCTCTAGCCGTAGATGTGACTTGAAGGATGGGGAAATTCACAGTTGGTCTGAATAAGCTTTTCCAGCCAAGGAGAAAATACGGCAGTTGAAAGATTTATCTTTGTAAGAGTGACATATCATTTCAATAAAAATGTTAGTCTCTTGGTTGGGCAGGATGAAAGGGATCAGCATTATTTAACTAATCCCTTTTTTTTTTCCCCCTCCAGTTACCATAGTGCTATTGACCCTATGAACTTAAGGTTATAATATTATTTATCTGCAAGTCATCACATGTGTCCCTGATGCATTAAAACAAAATCAAGACAAGCATCCCTGTCCTTTAGAACTTAAATGCAGATTACTCATATTTCACAAAGAGATGAAGGGAATCGTAGTGGAAAGGTTAGCACAGCATAGAGAAATGGTCGTTAGATATTCTGACAGACGTGCTGGATGTTAGGGAGAAAAGAGTGACCAGATCAGGATCTTACCAGTCTGAAATCAATCAGATAATATTTCCTGTGAAACAACTGTGTGTTTGAACGAGTCTTTTCTTACAGGTGGTGTGTTCTGAAGAGCACCTTTGAGGAAGTGGTGAAGAGACATTATAAGGAGCCATCATTTCACATTTGAAAAGATACACTTCACATAAAAAATATATTTATTAGAAATATTAAATTATTTGAGAAATAGTCCTTCTTGAACTATTTTTGCAGCCTATCTACAGGCTCCATCTTAGCATACTCCTGTATGAGATGCAGTCTATAAGTATGCCTTATAATCCTGCCGTGCTTATCAGTTGATATCTTCACTTTTGGGTGCAAGACTGTAGTTTTAGAAGTGCTGCCCTAAGGAAAAGACCTTAATGGAACTACTGTTGGTTTCTCCTGAACTACCTAAAATTTTCTGGTTAACATCCAAAGATAATTGTTACAATGGTTACACAATATCATACATCTATAACAAATGTTCTGTCATGCTAGTTTTTGTAATGGCTGTGCTAATCTCTTTCTTATTTATATAGAAAACATTTGGTTTGGCTTTAATCTGACTTTTTTTTTTTTTTTTGGCAGACTTTGTCCTTTTCAGTATTTCAATATGTGAAGAAGAATTAGTCTTTTCAATCTGTTCAATAATCTAAGAAGTTTGGTTTTAAACTGAAGCTAGAGGATAATTTTCAGGCTTTTCATATCTTCCATTTCATCTCAAATCTCTTCACTACCAGTGATCTCATAATAGAATACTCATAGTAGAACAAGTCAGCAAATTTTATACAGTAGCATAAAAACTACACAAAATGCTGAATTAGAGTATTTGCCACTGCTAAAAACTTGCACTTGAATCGGGGACTTGTCTTGCTAAACCTGAGGCCTCAAGTATTTCCAGAGTCTTCTGAGTTACTTCTTCTACCTTAAAATTCTGTAAGTAAATCACTCAGTAAGCACACACACACACAAAAGAAATTACAAAAAAAAAAAAAATAATAATAATAATAATAAAAACCACCATAAAATGTAATTATATCAAAACTGTTTTACTTCTAGTAATGATTTTTTTCTCATAAAATAACTACATCAGCTGAACGGGAATTTGTCCCTGGAAGGACAAGTAGAGATGATACCTAAAATTTTAAGCAAAACTCTTTAAAGTTATAGTAAGTGTTGCTAATAAAGCCAATAGAGAAGTATTTCCATCACGAAAATGAGGGACAGAACTGAGAAACAGCACCCAATTCAACCTTCTACTACTACCACAGTCTGTGACAGTTCAGATCTGGGTCTTGACACAATTTCCTCAGTTTTGACCCATTCTAATTAAAATGTCATGTCACGTAACCGAGTCTGACAACAGAGTGTGTCTGCTTTGAACTCTGAGCTCTGGTCCCTTCTAGCATTGAGTGCTCTAAGTGGATTCCACCTAATTGTTTGGAAAATGTCTCTGACCTAAATGCTGTGTAACCTCTCTTGTGGCTCCTTTGTTGGGAGGAACAAGGGAAGCTACAAAGGCAAGTTCCAAGCCCTCTAAATACTGCCGAACCACTGCTTCATAACGAGACCCGCAGATCCTGCAGTTTGGGGTGGGTGGAGGCAGATGGTGCCTTGACGTTTAGAGTGAACCACTGTGTGCAGGAAGAGACTATAAAATCTGTTCAGCGTTGTTGTTTGACTCGATCACAGCCCAGAATTATACTCACCTGCCCCCAGAATTGTATGTAGCCATTATTACAAAGAATTTATATTCTGACTTTGTGACAAATACAGTGGCAAATATGGATAAGGATATTTTATATCAGTGGGTATTTGTTTGTGTTTCAATAATAAACACAAGTGCATGCATATAGGAAAATGTGTGTGCTCTCATGCACATACATTAATTAATTCCCTATCCTATGTTTAATTACATACTCTTCTATCTGCTAAAAGTGACTTAAAATGCAGAGATAAATGGATAATCTGTCAGGGTTCCCAAATATCTTCAGGAAATAATCAACCAATAGGCACACAATATGAAGTTTTATGACTCAGACATTGCTACCAAATTATGGAATGAACAATGGCTCTCTAGACTTCAGTACGCTGATGATTAACTGAGAATATTTTCTGAGTGATTTGTTACATTAAAAAGCACTAAAATTACTTATGCCAATAAGTATGTTATATTTAATCTCTATATATTATTTAAACAGTTTGGTTACTGCTAGCATGATTTATAAATTCAATATAGAAATGCTCAGATTTTTCACTGGTCGTATTATTAGTCTCTTGATAAAAATTCCTTGCTTTTCTTTCATCTCAAGGGAACTTAGTTTAAATATGAATAATGGAAAAAAGCCCACTTCCAGAAATGTAAAGTAATCATGCCTTTTAAGGCAGAGAAACCCTAGACTGAATTTAAGGTTTAGTATAAAAGAATGAAATAGCAACAAATTGTCTTATAACTTGACATGTGATAAAGTGCTGTACGCGTTTGATGTCGCATTCATGCTTTTAAAGTTAGATGAGTACCTCTGTAAAATATGTTTATGAAGAAGTTAGTAGTTCATAATTAGTAGGGGAAAAAAAAACACGCATAAATTGACAAGCCTCTGAAGTCTGAGCTATTTACAGTATTTTCCAGTTGCAAAGTCTAGTAATACTGAATCGAAAGTGCGAAGACTTACTGATGAGATAGTAGTATCGTTATTTTTGGATAGCTGAAAGTATGGGGACATTCTAATATGGGGAAATATTTCTAAGCCCATTAATGAAAGGAAAGGGAGGAAAATTCTACACACTGTCTTACTGGAAATAGTATATCTCAGGGCTAGAGTAGTTAGTCATCAAACTCAGATACAAAGGCTTTTCTTAGGCAAAGTCTTTTTGTTTTCCAACAGTTCTGCCAGAAAGAACTTCAGAATCTTAAACCAAAACCTATTCAGTTAAAGTGGAGAACAGCCTATCGTCAGTCAGTATTGCTATAAGCAATATGGATATATTGAAATTATTTGGCATTTTAAAAAGTCCCGCAAGCTTGCTCATTGGGTTATTCCTAACTGGACTAAAGAGTTTTAACACATGAAGATCTGTCAAAACTGTTTTATTTTGTTGTTTGTTTTTTTTTGTAAGATAATGCTTTGGTGTCAGGAAGGTCTCAGAGAGCAGGTAGCAACCTGCAGCACCACCAGCTTGTCTTTTGAGCTCCGTAAACCTGAGTCTGCTTTGTATTATCCATTTCCTTGAGTGATGTTGCCTTCCAAGGGTCACTGAAGATAGGTGAACCACCTGGATTTAAGAAAGGAAGAATATCAGTACAGAATCGTTTCCATGTATGGTTCTAGCACCTTTGCTAGGGTCTGTTAGAAGAGCAGTTTTGAGTGCATCCTACAACTGACCTTACTTTTTGTATTTATTGTATAGATCTTTATATCCTATGGTATTTAACTTGGATCCGACGATCTTAACTTTTGCACCTTTTGATTTCTCCTGATCTTTAACATCTCCAGGCTACCTCCTATAACTTTAACACAGTAAACTGAATTGCTAGGATATTTAGCAGGACAGCCTGAGATACATCCTTCCCAAGATGGGAAAAAAAAAAAAAAAGTTCTGCTGTTATCAGATTTATTTTGTTGCAAAGAACTTTCCTCCCATGTGTGGATGCACTGAAACACGTCAATAGCGGTTTAAACTGGGTGGAAGGAAATACCCAGTGGATTGATTAGGAGGGTTCCATAGCAGGATTAAATTAGGCTCAGTGTGTCACAGTGAAAGTGTTTTTATCTATCCAAAGGTATAAGCTGGATTCAAATCTTCATTGTAAGTTTCAAGTAATTTTTCAGTAAGCAAATAAATGACGCTTTCTGAATAATTTAGGAAGGTCAGTGACTGTTCTGGTTGTTACCTTGAATTCCTTCTGCAGTCCTGCTGTCTGCTACAGCAACTTGAGTTCACAAGCATTATCGACACTTTGGCAACATACATTTCTTTCTTTCCTTCCTCTCCCTACCCAGGATGTCTCATCCTTTTGTCAAAGTTTGGCACATACCCACAGTGCAACAATCACAGTTTTTAACCAGGTGTATCCACTGCTGTGGAAATATCCCTCAGTGTGAGAACCTGCATGTTTTTGAAGATTCAGTTGCTTCATTGTCCTCAGATCAGGATTGGAAAGGTTATATCCTCTGCCTCCTTTCCTTCTTTGCCTTCATTTCCTTGTTTCCATTGAATTTGTTAAGGGAATGCATGGTAAATGAAAATTAGTGATCACTAGCTATGAGCCTACTGTATATGTAAATTCAGAAATGGCAGCCTACCCTCTATATAATTAACTGTTACCATTTGCACTACTATAGATAAGGTTGTGTCAGCTTTCTTCTTCTCCAGTAATTTTTTATTTATTTATTTTTGAGGAGCTTAAACCCCAGGAAACAGATAACATTATGTTGAAGCTCTATGTGCTCAAGAAAGGACTGCATGCTTCATAAAATTTGATTTAAAAAGCATTCAGTTATTTTTCATTTGAAGAAGGTAAAATATTATTTTGCTTATGAATTTATTGTGATCTTATCTCTTAAAAAAAAAAAAAAGGCTTATAAAATAAAAATAATCACTTTTCCCTTTATTAAAACAAAACAAAACAAAACAAAAACTGAGGAAATAAATGATTGTGTCAGAGCAGGTCATACAGTTACTAAATATATTTATAGAGAGAAATTATTTTGTAAGCTATTCTCTTATGTTTCTTAAGCATTTATCCACTCTGAGTATCAAATCCAGACATTATTCTGTTGCTGTTGCCTCACTGGCCGGCTCAGCATCTGAGACCCTTAGCTGCATTCACTGATTGTAAATCACTTCATTTGCTCCTGAATAACCGAGTGGTGAAGTCAGCGTTCTTTATTAGCATACAAGAGATCTTGTGATGACTATGATTTGTACAGCACCAGTTTCAAATGAGCTATTGAGGATCCCTAGTGATATCCCATCAGGGGGAATTACTCTTATTTAACACTATAATTCAACACCCGCTCCTTTCACTTAAGATTTGTCTGCTCAAAAAAAAACAAAACCAAAAAAAAAAACCAACAAAAAAACAACTGAAAATGTTTTCTGGTGCTCCAGCAGTGTGATGTTCCCCAACCGAGGGTCAGGTTTCTGCCCTCACAGCTTTGATTACGCAGTTGTTTTACAGCAAAACATATGCCCTAAAATCCGTTCAATTTTTTTCGACTACCTATCAAAAGTGTTGCCTCCTTTTGAGAGAGGAGTGTCTCAGAGCTTGAGTGTCTTTGGGGATTTGCTGAGTGAAAGAGAAAAAAATCTAGCAAACCACTTTGGTTTTCAGCATGATAGTGATTGTACGTGCTGTATTGGGCTGTTCGTTTTTCCTTCCTTCCTTCTTCCCTCCCATTCTTCCATGCACTTGTGGTTCCTTTTCTTTTAGAAGCTTGATGCATTTATAAAGTAGCAAACAGCCTGTATTAGTGCCTGGTTAGTGGAAATAAATAACCATATGTTTGTGAGCAGTCCTTTGGTTACCCACATACCCAAATTGTTGAACAATCAATGCCTTGCAAGCTACCACTGGATTCCTACTCTAAATGCTTCAGATTAATTTCATCACCAAAGGGAGAGAGGATTCCACTGAGGTTTTTGATAAAATAGAAAAATAAGGGAATTAAACCATGTAGCAATGGTAATTTTTTCTTGCTTTAATTATTGACTTCAGATCCTTAAGAATTGATATGGCTTGGGATAATTTCTGTTTTGACTTTTATGTAAAGGGTTAAAAATTTTCTGGATTCTTTCCAATAAGCAAAAATATTGATTACAGTCATAAAAGGTAATGTTAAATATCTGTGGTAATGACCTTTATAAGAGAGAGAGGTGGTGCAAGGGAGGAATCTAGGAATAGTTTCCATCTTTCCTTTTAGATTCATCAAAGTTAAGTAAGTTGCCTGGGATCTTTGGTCTGAAGATTTCACGATGTCTACAGGCATAGGCACATGATTCCATAGCCTCAACAGCATGATATTATGACTATGCCACCTGACTTACTGATCACATTTCTTCTTGATTAAGATAATTTTTATATTTAATTAATTCTTTCTTTCTGGCGTAACTCAACTCTTAATATGAAGAATTTGGGACAAAAAAAAAAAAAGTATATCATTTCCATTTACAAGCATGTATGATCTTTTTCACCCCATCTTCTAACTTCTTTAATTCATAAAGCTTAGAAGAAGCAGTAACAGCAGTAGGTTCTGCTGCATTCCCCTTGAACTTCCTTTAGTATGATCCTCAGTCTGAACATGCACTCACAGCTTCACCTCTAGTTTACACATCCAATATTCTTAGGGGTATCACCTCTTAAGATTTGCAGTCATAAGTATTTAATTTAGGTATGCCTGTGCAGAGTAAATGGTCTCTTGCACTTGTATTTGCATATTTCTCCAAATTCTGGGAGGAAAAATAATTTGTTTTGCAAATGGACAAAAAAAAAAAAAAGAAAAAGTAATATATTATGTGGACTATTTTGAGCATATTTATCAGGCAGAACTTTACAACTCCCGCATTTCAGATTGCTCTACCCTTAGTATTTATCAGCCATGTGTCTCATCTCCCTAAATCATCCTTCCCAAGGGTGTGCTACGTGATCTGCCTGAGGTGGTAATTGCACAAATTATGATACCACGATGTATCAGGACAACAGGCAATAGCTGTAATCAGTGTGTAATAAAGTACTGATGCTTCCTATCTGCTAGGTGAGGATCAGTCTTCCGAATGAACAGGATCGAGTTTTCTACCCAGATTTCATGGATCCCATTTATCAAATCTCAAGTTAGAGGGAAGAGTTATACCTATATTTCAGTCCTATATCTTCAGTTCCAAAAAATAACCTTGCTGTTCTTTGAAGTTTTTTAGTGGAGCAGCTTAAATATTTTGCTGAATTCCAAGCCACTAATGATGAAATCTTCTTATCTGATGAAAAGCATTTTTGTGTGTGTGTGTGTGTATGTGTGTGTGCATACTATTCGGTGGTTAATACCAGGATGCCCTTCTGATGGAAAGTGTTACTCCTTTTTTCAGTTTTTAAAAGGCCTGGGATATGGCAGCATGCGTCTCTGTTCTCCTTCCATGTTGGACTATATCCTAATTTAAATCCCTGCTGATACCAGTTTTTGTGGTACATCTCAGGTGCAGCATGTTGACCCAATCATTTAGCTGTACAACTCTTTCAGTGCTATGAGTAAGCAGGTTTCATTTCCAATGGAAAATAATTTAAAGCATTTCATTAAAAACTCACCGTCTTCCAAATTCTGATTATTCTGGAAAGCCTACAAACTCCAATGCAGGTCTTTCCCTTCTGACTGACTTACTGAGATCTCTAAGATTTATTTTTTTTTAATATCCTATAAAACAAATGCATTTTCTCAGCTTGTGAGTCTCTAGCAGCACATCACCTGTTCACCTCTGCTGAAAACCAGTGAGAAATGTCTTTGTGCTTTTCATGATGTTGATGAACAGGAAGCCTGCACCAGACTTCTGCCCAGAAAATTTTTGGGAGCTGCAGAGATTCACTTTAAAGTTGTTCTATGAGAAGTTTATTGCATATGGCTTTCCTGTACCATTGTGTTTTAACAATATCCGGAGCGGTATTCTTTATGGATGTACATCTTCACCTAAAATCCTGTGTGTGGAACATTGGTGAGATTAGATTTCCAGGACCTGCCCCATTCAACATGGCTGTAGCTATTTACTGAGCATGGAAGATGATATAAAAATCAGGTTTCTAGAATAATTCCTGACTCCATTCCGCTGTTACTGAGGGTTCATTTTTGCTAAATTATTTGTTCGGTTTTGCTCCATATTAGGGAAAGTCAATGAAATAATGCGTTATTTGACTGAAAGTGACATCTGGAGTTGTATTGTAACGTTTGGTTTTATCCGTAAACCAGCTTTTCCAGAAGGACTCTGATCCTTTCCTTGTACCCATAGACTTTGAGGAGTCACTGCCTCTGAGGTACTTGAAAGTATAACCTGGTGACATTATGGCTTAATAAATATATAGCTTTCCACTTCCACTACCACTGACAGAAATACTCTCCTCAGATTTCCTTTACCTAACTTTTAGTATGCCTATCAGCACTGAACTGGTCTGTAGCTGCTCCCATAACAAGAGAATTTGTTCTCCTAATTCTAGCCACACTGTCTCTCAGGCATCAATTCATCACTTAAATTTGTCGTAAGTGCATTAAATAGAACACTGAAATTGTTCTTGTCAAATAATCTCCAAGAAGTATAGAGTATGACTCTGCTACATCCTTGGATTCTGCTCTGACATTTTACACTGTCAAAATAAAACAGACATTACCCTCCTCCCCAGTAAAAATTCTTTAAGCCATTAAATTACATTATCATTTATACATATTTTTATCTGCTCTATTTGCATGGCTATAGTTATGGATCTGTCAGTATTTTCACTATAAACCCCTATTTCCAGGGATTTAGACAGTAACTTTGCCTTAATAATTTGCTTCAGGCTAAAGCTTAAAATGCAGAGTCTCAGGCTGAGAATAGTATTTTTTTTTTTTCTCCATTTTGAAAAGCAAATCATTTTGCCTGGTCTTAAGTATGGGAGCTGCAGTCGTGCCTGCAGGGAAGAGCTCCCTGGAGGGTGCTGGGGTGGGGATGTTCTCCCAAGCAGTAGGTGAACCTGCTTGACTGTATCCTTAACTCTGAGTAGTTAAGTGCGCTGAGCCTTCCTGACCATCTGAGGAACAAAAGGGGTATCTATGAAATAATCTAAAGATTGAACGCAGCTTGCAAAGATGTATGCCACACAGATGTAAATTAGGTGGCTGGATAGTAGAAGCAGCGTAGCTTTGGCAATACAGAACTCAGCACAGGTTTTTGGGTGCTTTTTTTCTTTTTTTTTTTTTCCTTTTTTTTTTAGCAGTGTTCCCAGATAGCTTTTGCTGCAACTGCTCAACCTTGGCTGTGCTTTGGCACAGAAGTGGAAGCAATCCCCACAATCCCCACCTCTTGCCAGCTGCTATGGTAACAGAGTCTTGCCCTACTATTGGAAAATCAGAGTTATCACCCCAAAATGATGTGTGGCTTTGAAATGAGATGAGATTTGGGGTCTTTTTAAAAATATTTTTGGGACATTATTTTGTTTTTCTGCTGTTCTTAAGGCTTTCAGACATTTTAAGCTTATTTGGAAAACACACATTCAACCTTTTCTCTTTTGAGATACAATTTTAATTTATTGTTATAGTTAAATGAAGTATGGAAGAATCAGATGATTCTAGAAGATGTGATGTTAAGAAAGCTGTAAAAAAATTGAAGAAAAATTACAAGTTAGCAGGAATAATTTAGATGCTTTCTGACACTTTACATATGCTCTCTGTTTAATTTCTCTCTGTCCCCATTTCTTTCTCTCTCTCTCTCAAAGTGCCATAGACACAAGAACCTAAATTTCAGTTCATCACCAGAGCAATCAGATGGAGGGTGAATAAATTGATCATGAAAAGAGAAAGCTATTATTTGACTGATAATTTCTGGTAATCAGCAATAATGAGAACAGAAATAGAGAAAATTCTTGCTAATTACATCATTTTTTGTGTTCAAAATGTTAATGTTTTCATGAGAGAGGCAGCAACCATTCAGAAAAAGAAAAGGGTGCATTTCCTTAGAATATTTGTTGCAGGTGGCTATTGTTTTAATGAGGTTTATTTCTTTGCATCTCTCATGTTAATTATTTTAAATGATCCCTTATCGCAAAGTTGTCTAGAAAAAATATTTTTGCTGTGAAGTTTAAAAAATGGGAATCAAGGTAATGAAATAAATGTGAGAAATAAGGAAATAAGATTAGAATTGACCTTGCTGCTATGAGGACTCCTCTCAGCTCTAGTGGAGGGGGAGGGGAAAAAATCAAAGATGTTAACCTTATTCTCTTTTTTCCCTTGCCTGCAGAAGGCCTCTTGGCACACACATCACATCTAATCTTATTTCTCTTTCTTTTATATATTGCATTAACCTCAGTTTGCATTTGACTTGTTTTCTGCCTTGAAAAAAAAATGATGTGTGGGGAGTTGTACTTTCCATTTGGCAGTCTCTAGTGATTTGGATCTTAATTTTCACCAACAAATAATTTGGTTGGCGGGTGGGTCAACTGGCCTCCAAGCTAAGTTAAAATTGGTTTTGAAAATGTACCATATGCATCTGTTGACAAAAGAGCCTGTCTGTACCCTGACTAAAAGACAGGAAGTCTGTAGCAGACACCTCCAGGTATCAGGGCGGCACCTGTGGCAGCTGGTAAAATAATCTTGAGCTGTAGCATGTTCTATTAGCATGTGGAGAACTAAAATGGTCTTTCAGAAACATACTGATCTCAGAACTGCGTTGTGTTTGGCTGAGACATTGCACTAATTTGCAAGTAGGCGCATCAGCAGTTGTTTAGAAAGCAGCTGATTCTGCAAGACATCCGGGGGCATCAATGTACCTTCTTGTCTCTGTAGTCACTCTGTTGTCGAATAATTTGCTGCTGCTTCTTCAGGTTTTTGTTGTTAATTCTGTCTAGAGATAGCATCCTGCAAAAAGAAAGTTCTGTGATCTCACGTGTGCTGAATGCGATCTTGCTGCTTGTCCACTGATGCAGTGGGGAAGGAATAGAACTTACACCTTAACTGTGGCACCAAGCACATATCTGCTTGTTCATCCAGAAAGGACACAGAGCAAGTACTTTGGGGAATCTTGTTGTATTGTAAATGCATGAAGAAGTGGCAAAGTCAAAATCAAAATTAAGTTCTGCCTTTCATCAGCAAGACCGAGGGTCAGTAAAGATGCTTTCTTGTTCCTAACAAAGTAACAACCTACAGATGTGCTACCATAATAACGAAGAGCCAAGAATGCAGACCTGAGAAGTCTAACCAAGAAAAATACTGTTGTGAACTCTCTGAAATTTGCTGGAAATATCAAAACAACTGGGAATGTTGTTTCTAAATGTTATGTGCATAAGGGCTTCTGCTGAGACCGGTTATTATTGTGACTGCCTTTTGCTGAAAAGAAAAAAGAAGCCTGTACTCCCTTACTGAAAATCCTGAGGGCTGAACTCTTGTATTTCAGACCTGCTGAGGTATGGTATTTTTGAGTATTTTCTTTGCTGCTACTTATTGATTAAGTAATCAATAATTGACAACAAGAAGCTTCTCCCATAATATTTGTGATAGAACGTATGCTTTTTCATCCGCAATGAAAAGCATTAACGCACTTCACTCCATGTATGTCTTCCTAATGAGACATAGTGTACCCAGCTCTGTTTGCAGTCTGTTATTTCTCAACATTCAGCTGAGGTCAAGAAAAGAACCCAGCATACAAATAACTGGTCATTTCATTCACATTTCTCCGAAAATTATATTCAGGATTTTCTTTAAAATGCAATTTCAGCTTAGATAATCATTTAATGCATTTATATTAGACTTGTGTATAAATAAATAAATAAAAATCTATTTTTATTTCTAGCTTTACAACTGCTCTTTTCAATTGGAATAGTTCCTTTTGTTTCCTTTGTTTCCCCTACCACCATCACATAGAATTCTGCAAGAATTCAGTGGTCTTGAAGTAATTCTGCCAAGCAGTGCCGCTTACAAAGAACTGTAGGGTTGCATATCTCTGTATTCCTATTAAGAATTTTGAGAAATGTAAATAACGATCCACATCGTTTTGTGAAGAATGGGAAACCTTCTGTCAGAGTTACCCTAACTACTGGGGGGGAAACTATATGATCCAACCATATACAAACCATTGCAGTAACTCGTAAATTATAGATGAATGCTGCGATTCCACATTCTGTAGCAGTCAGGTGCTGCCTGTGTTTCTTTCTTCCATCCTTACCTATTCTCTTACAAAGTAAAATATTGAGTTTCAGTATAACCACTCTCTTTTAGGCTTATTATATAAATATGTCTAGTAGATGCTAACTATTGTCAGCACCTTTACATATGATCTTCTCTAAAAGGGAGTACAGATGTCT
This sequence comes from Alectoris magna, assembly GCA_030625065.1. Taxonomy (NCBI): domain Eukaryota; kingdom Metazoa; phylum Chordata; class Aves; order Galliformes; family Phasianidae; genus Alectoris; species Alectoris magna. The sequence goes on along the minus strand of CM060576.1, from coordinate 6,834,331 downwards.
TTTTTTTTTTTGTTTGTTTCTTTACAGAACTTTCCTGGATGCTTTTTTTTTTTTTTTGAGAGACATCAAAACAATTTCTAGTTAGAGGTGACAGCGTACACACCTGCTGCATCTTTTTGTTTTGTAGCCTGTCCTTTTCTTTCAAAGTTATGCAAGAAACTGTGTGGCCCTCCCTAATGCCTTCATTCAGAGACATAACATTGGTTTTGTATTAGTGATATAATAACACATGTTTTAGAGAGCAGGATAGGAAGCCTTTTTTCTTAAGGAGCAAAAAATGCACCACGGATTAAATACAGCAGTTACATTTCTACATGAATGTGCATGCATGCCTGCCTAGTGGTGACTTCATTATCCAGTTATCAGAAAGCTGCAACTCATGCTCTGGTAGTATTTAACTGCAATGCAGAGATACGAATTAAATAAGATTTAATTCATATTTAATTGGCAATTAGGAAAGAAAGTTTTAAGATCATTTCTGCTTTTTTTATTTTACCTTCTGGGCAATGCTATACTGCTAACTCCTAGAGAGGATTATTTTCAAGTAGGTTGAAATAGAAGAACAGGAAATATATGGAGAATGAACTTTGAATGATTTGAAGTAACCCATTTATTCTATCTCCTTCATCACAAGTGCATGTACTCTTCTGAAAAATAAAAATAAAAAAGATACACACTATATTGTTTACCACCATAAAAAGTAAAGCCTGAAGTTTGATCATAAAATGTACTTCTACATCAAGAAACCTGACAGAAGAAATCAATAAAAAAGAATTGCTTGTCTTGTTTTTTTCCAAAATAATACTCGGCGAAAATATGATAACACATCTTGAAGGCAGGTCAGGAAGGGCAAGTTTAGCTGAACAGAGGCATCGTATGAACAAAGTCTGTGACTAATCCATATATTCCTTTATTGTCTGGACACAATCTTCCTTTCTCTGCTGGATCAAATTCAAACATCTTTTAACATTTTGTTTACCCAGCCGTTCCTACAGCCAATGTTTGTTACCATTGAATTAGCAGGATGTCAGTGGCATGCCAAAATGCGGCAAGGTTGAGAACGTTTGTTTCTATTGTCATGTGCTTGTGCTTCAATGTGTGCTTGGTGAATTCTGCTCTACCCTGCAGAGTATCGTTCATCAGTTGTGCTTCCACTCAGCATGCCATTCCAACAGCAGTTGTTGCTGGTGCTCTGAGAGGGGAAAGGTTGCCGGTTCAGTGATTTCTTGTTCACCCTCATGTGAGTGCAGGCACAGCGTTTGGGTGCTGCGGTCTCATGGCTGCATTACTTTGCTACTTTACCAGCCAACCTGCACATCATCAGTTCTACTCTGTGTCATTTGGGTTCTTGCCTCTGATACTGAGAGTAGTCCTACTTCTGAGCTTGCTGATGTCAGTCTGCATCCAGTCTTTGTGAGTGGGTCCAAAATGGCTGTCTGAGCCCCACCTGCAGGCAATTAGAAGCAACGATGTGTGCTGCTAATTCATCCTCTACATGGTAGCTTCTGGTAACTTTGGAAATTACCAGTGATGCATTTGTAGTTTGGTTTGCCAACATTCCAAGAAGAGACAGGTGTGACTTCTGTGGTAGAAATGACTGCAGATAGCAAAATATCCGAAGGTAGATTAGAATTTTTTTCATCACTTGATATGGATTTTGCTGAGACATAATGCACGTGCTAGAAGGAAGTTTTTCTTTTTCTTTGGCATAGCTCTACATTTTTGTCAACATCTGTGGATTATGGGCATTGTATATGACACATGAATGCAAAGCAGGACGCAGCATGCAAGAATGGCAGGGTGCTATTTACTATCTTTACCAAATTCATCTCTGCTCTCTCTCTATTGTTTTCACCATCATGTCTTGAGAAACAATTGCTTCTTCCTGTGGAAACAGGTATATTAAGGTAAGCTCCAGGCTCTATGCAGTGTATGATGTTTGAAGTTTAATTTAGACTGGGAGAAATGAAATACCGCAAAGGAAAACTTGTGGTTTTTTTCATCTATTGCAAGACTCTAAACTATATTAACTTTATGCAATGACTTTTGCGCAGCCTATGGATTCATTTTGTGGAACTGGCAACACTGAACCTACCTAGGAAATAGCTACAGAAAGTCATCAATGATGCAGTCGCCTCACTACATCCAGCTTCCCAGGATAATGATTAACTATTCATATTTTTCAGCATTTCTTTTTTTAATCTAGAACTCAGATTCCAGAGGTGCTAAACCTTTTTTGCAAATTTACAGCTGTTTTTAGATAAAAGTAATAAAAGCTACAGGTTTTGTTTTGTTTTACCAGGGGATACAGGTCTTCTGGCATTCTGTATCTCCCATGCCTTAATGATGTGTTATCATTCTCATTTTGACCGGGACTTAGAGAGAGGAAAGGTCATACTCAGAGTATGTGGCAGCCCCTTGAAATGGGACCATTATCATCTGAACATCAGTGCAGCACTCTGGCTATGAGACCCTCTTCCCAGCATGCAAATTTCTCATGGCTTGTTGGGGAAGGGGTCAAGAATGCAAAACTACTAAAGAATTTCTGAAATGGTGGCAAACAGATATTTTATTTTCATTTCAGTGAGGATTAAGCTCTGTACAGAGCTGAAGAAGCCTGCAGAGCTTTAATTACTCAGCACTGGAAAAGCTTAGTTTTGCTGAATAGAGTCTTTCATGATTTAGCATGTTTCTGATGTGCCCTTGAAACATCACTCACAGAAGACAAATAGTCAAAAACAAAATTGCAAATTTTACTGCACCTGCAGTGAGTTTTAATGACATTCTATAAAAGCACTGTGAACGTGTCCTAAAATTAGCTAAAATATTCTGCATGTGATCCTGATATTTTAATTAAAACGCCAGTGAAAGGAGTCAGTTAGCTTTGGATTTTATGGAATTACTGACAAGTAACTGCAGAGACAAATTCCTAGAGGAATGAAAAAAGAATTGAGAGTTACTTGTCATTACCTTTGAAAAAATGTGTGATTGTAACACATTCCTGTAGTCTGCCTTCACTATTTTGAATGAGGTAGATTCAGTTCTGCTTTGCATTTTTGGTCTTTTTCCAAACATTACTCAGTTGTGCCATTTCACAGAACAGGCTATAGAGGCTGGTCATTAGATCTTTTAAGATTAATATCCTGTCTGTTACCAGAGAAAACAGAAAAACAGAAATATAAAAGCACACCATACTGTTATCCTTTGAAAGGAAAAGCATGATAAAGATTCATTTGGCTTTTGATTGGCATTCTCATGTTTTTGTAGGTTTATATCAACTGTTCCTTGGAATTTCAATCTCATCATATATTGTATGATCAGTTGATGAAATAATTGGAAAAAATTAATGAACCAGCTTTTCAAAATAGTGTGTCTGAACATCTGAAAAGCTTAAAGCACAGTTTTCAGAAGCTAAATAAAAGCTAAACTGAAGGGGATGACTCTTCTTGAAAGGAAATTAAACAGCACTATAGACACTATTATGTTCTAAAAAATAATCTTTTACACTGAAAAGAAAATCTGTTCAGAGGTGTAGAACATACTACTTATGACAAAAGATTGGAAGGCAATTTAAAATTTCCCAAAAGAGCATGCAGGAGCATATTCCAAACCTCAGAAATCTGGGATGATGCTGGGAGGTGCTTATCTATAGCCCAAAGTTTTATTAAACTAAGAGAAATAGAATGTACTAGACTAACTATAAAGCTGCAAAAATGTTCAGTGTTTCAATACTCAAGCAAAGTCATTGTGGCATTTTGTTTCGTTGGTTTGTTTCTCTCAAGACCAGCTGTAGGGTCAGAGATGAGAAGTGAAGGGAAAATACATTCTTTCGGCTGCTTCTTCTGGATGAAGATGCCCTGAGTTGTGGATAGATGTCATATTCACCTCCATCTGAAGATAAAGAAAATATGTTTTAAAAATATTTTAGGCTGAATAATGAGTGAACATGCATTTATTTTTTTTTCATATAACATGGAAGTGATGTCTTGGAGGTAGTACTGATGTTAAATCCTCAACAAAGTGTAGGAGTACCCATCTCAAAGATCTTTCCTGACTTTCTCAGTTGCAGCTATCTACGATCATGAAAGTGCTCCAAGTCGTTCTCTACTGACTCAAAATGTATATTTGCCGTTCATCATGACTGTGCCTCCATCGAAGGCACCAGATTTCCATGCTAAATTGAGCAAGGTGATCACCTCAGGTCAGCACAGCGGCCCAATGCTGACTGCTGTAAGAGACCTCATCTATTTAATAGCTAGCTTAGTCTGTTACACTCACACTTACCATGTCAATGTACTGTGTGTTAACTTTGTTATGTTGCTCCCTTCTGGTGTTCATTGCATGTGAAAGTAAGATCATGATACAGTAGTGTGAGGATTCTTTTTTCACCTGCACATTTGTCTCCATTTTCAGACTGTTTCCTTTTTCTTCACAATAATGACATCTAGCTAGAGAAACAACTAGAATCCAGGTTTTGTTTGTTTGTTTGTTTGTTTTGTAAATCAGGCCCTGTATGTTAATCTTTAGGGTTTTATTCACCTTGAGATTTGCGTGACAAAGTTTAAAGGAGATAATGTCTCTCATTCAAGAGGTAAATGTCTCTTGCTGAATATCCCAGCGCTCTTCACTCTGAATAGCCTTATAGCTTTGTTTTTGAGAGCCACGTGGCTGAGGCACAGATGATGACATCAGGTGGAGTCCATCATGCATGCCTTGATGTCATTACTCTTGTGGGAGGAGAGGGGAGCAGGGGGAGAAAGAATCGTTTCAGACTGACATGGCAGCCAGCCGAGTGACTTCTAGATTTACCTTAAAAGAACCTTCCTGCTGAGGACATTTTTAAAGTAAACGTGTGTTTCTTTTCTTTCCAAAAAGCAAATACGCCTATGGGAGCCCAATGCCTTTTGATTCTTTATCCTATTATTTCCTTTCTTTTCTCTCTACAGGATCGCATTTTTTTCCCATCCTACTGCCTTGTAATTCTTACCTTCTTTCTAATTTGTTTGTCCCCTTTTTCCCATTCCCTTTCCTGTCCTCATCCTCTCCCCTGGGCCCATGCTCCCAAATCCTCACTAATGTGCTCTCAGACATTCCTCCGTGAGGAATTCCTCCACCCACTCTGGCATTCCTCTGCCCACTCTTCTGCTACAAACTTGACGATGAAGGCAGTGACAGGCGGAGTGGACAGCTGGAGTTTGTCTGACATGACAGTGTTCCCTTGTGCCAAATATTAGTATTGCTACTGTGGCAGCACAGCCAAATGTAAAATACAGCCATAGTCTTTTCCTGAAATATGCCCTATATAAATTCCCGTCCTTGGCTGAGCAAAAAGTTGACTATATCTGATATCATCTTTTTTTCATGAACGTACACAATCTATATATACTTTTTATATCTGAGCTGCCTTCAAAACTTCACCGTCTAAGCAATAGCTCATAGGCTCAAAGCAAAATGCACATATTTCATTTTTAAGTCCCAGTTGATAATCTTGTTAATTGACAACTAATAACAGGGATGTCTGCATCGTTATTTGGCACAAACAGATATTACCTATCAATATTTACTCTAATCAGGAAAATGAGTTGAACTTGTCTTCGCAAGAAAAGATGTTTCACTTACCCTCTATAAAAATACAGACTGAACTACGATATTAAAAGTTGAGATGTTGTGGATTTTATTTGCCACTGATGTATCATGGGAATCGCATTTAATCCTTACGTTTCTTAGTTTGCACAGATTCCAAAGAGATTAGTAACTTCCTTCTCAATTAGGTTGTAGAAATTAACAATTGGTAACTTGGAGATAATGAGTACCATTAGATAGATATACCCATAATTGCAATTGTCAGCTCTTAAAAAATATATATATATGCATAATAATAATTAAAATAATATCCAGTTTTGGTAGATCTACATAAAACTACAAGGGCTACCAACCGCCCTACTTAAAACAAAAAATAATATTTGTCTTTGAGAAAGCAGAATTTGAGATTCCCAAATCAAATCCCAAACATTCCAGATGAGAACACAGCACCTGACAAAAACTTCAGCACCTTCAGTTGAAGCACCTACTGTAGCCTGTTACTTACAGCAATTGAGTTCCAGCCTAAATTTGGCAGCATTGTATTATTTGGCATGACAATTCTTGTGTTCCAGCTATAGAAAATGGCACTTGATTATTCTCTCAATGTTTATATAAAGCAGCCTTATTTTATAGAATCCCATCATGCTGTAAAAATGGAATCTCCCACCTTAACCAATCAAGCCCATGTAACAGGCAGAAGTTTTCTCTTGAGATCACAAAAGTTTTTCACAATTATTTTGGATAAATGTTGTGTTTTTCATGTACCAATGTGAAATTTCCTGCATCTGTCACAGTTAATCTAAATTAATAAGTAAAATGCTAAAGCTTTATTGCCATAAAAAGATTTCCCTGTCCCCAGTGATAAGAACATTATGACATGTATTGATCTACTGAGGTGCTAGTAGTCAGTGAAAGATGGATCTCCCCATTTATTTTTTGTCCTTTTGCTATTATTATATTTATTGAGAAACGTCAGAACAATTGGCACGAAGGCTTGAGATGTTGATAAACTGAAAAGCCATGCATATATTTCAAGTAGTAGTTGATCAATGTATATTAACTATGGTTATTTGGACAGGGAAATGTAACACTTTCCAAATCTCCTCTTGGAAATAAATTTAACAGTCTATCTCACCTCCCATGTGTTTCCCAGTAAGCGCCTTCAGTTATTTTTTCCCCAATTAATTACAGTCATTTGGAAGATGAACAGTGTTTCTCACGTGGGGATATGCAGTCAGAATACTGCTTGGAAAAATTCTTTGAACAATGCAGACCTACACTCAGATTATTTCTTAACAGATTATTTTTTCCTGTGTTGTACCCGTTTAAATGTGTATTAGGAGAATGTATTCCAAGCCAGTTTACAGCAAACTGGGAGCACCAGGAGGAGGATTTCATCCAGTTTTTTAGTGTGAGCTTCTAGCTATTCTAGAATCATTCCTTTTTATTTGGAGGCGGGGGGTAGGGGGGTGGTTTATGATGTTTCATTGACTGAAGGAAGAAAGTGCATAGGATTTCTACTGTGTTATTTTCTCTACTGCAAGAGTATGTGTGCTTCCTTTCTCACTGCTCATTCACAATACTTGTTTAGTGAACGCACAACAAAGGCTACGTTTAGTCGCAGCAAAAGACTTTAGTTGTAATCACCCTAAACAAAAATGAACATAAACTGTTCAATGTGAATTATGTTACAGCAGAGAATATAGGTGAAAAATTATAAGGAATCAAACAAAAAATATTTGCTGGAGGGGAGGACTGGAAACAGGCCAGATTGAAGGTTTCTGTAGTACATTTTCCTTAAGCCATACACCAGCCATGACACAGACATATCAAAGAACTGGAATTAACTGTTTAAGCAGGTCATGCTAATGGGGATAATTGTAAAGAATGCATGCTGTTCATGTTTCAAAACAATTAAAAGAGGTATTGTTCAGAAGTATATCATAGCATATCTGCTAAAGTAAACGGTAATGCAGCCATCTCCTGACAGGCATGAATATGTGGTATGCATAAATAAATAAAAAGAGTGTAACGGTTGTCACCCACTGTGCTTTTATAGTTTCCTTTTGGATATCTTGAAATCTTCCTGTTCTTAATGTATTCAGTTTTATGGAACATAAGTGACTGAGTCCATCTATCCGTTTTTGAATATTGAGCAGTTTTTTCATTTTCATGTCAAGTTAGAGGCCTGAATGTGTGTGATCAGGTTCATTCAGTTTGGACTTCAGTTAATAAATGGAACAGGATTATGGAATTGATTTGCGTGGAAATTAGAATATGAAACCAAATTATTGGTTATTTCATGTTGAAATCCTCCCTTTTAAAATTTGTATTCTCACAGGACAACTCCTAACTGATAAGCTTTTATCATTCCATAAAAGATAACAAGAGATACGTATGTAGGTAGGTTGGAATTTGCTGAACTTTTTTGAATGTTGTAGAATGGATAATGAGTCTGAATCAAAATAATTCTCCTCTGTTCTTTAAATGCTATGAAGGCCTTATGATGCATTCTTGTATCCTTTCCTATAGCCGAGAATGAAGAATGTTTGCTTTTCTATATAAAAAATGTAATCTGATTTCCCATTTAAATATAGAATTAAAAATATTCCACCCTCTTAGTATCATTGTGGCCAGATTAATTTCTTTATTAAAAGTCTCTGATAGCACTTGCCTACATTAAGTAGCATAGAGTTTTGTTTCTGCTAACACTTCCAATTCTTTATCTCCAGTGATAAAATATTCCTTTTCTCTTGCCTCCTCTTTTTCCCTGTTAAATGATTCTTATTTAAAGAACTCACGAACTATGCCATTTATTGGAGACTTACCAGAATAAAGTTTAATTCTCAGCTCTACTACGTGATCTGTTTATGACACTGAACAAGTTAGTTAAGCTCCCTGTATACTCCTCCCTGTCTATAAAAAGTACATAATAGCACTTTACTAACTGGCAACTCTTAATGATGAAGGTACTGAAGATTACATGTACTTGTTCTGAGGTATAGATAGAACTTTTAAATAGATTCAGTTTTAATGTAGATTGAGAGCCATTTCCTTTCTTCATTTTGCTGCTAATGTCTGAAAAAGTTTTCTCCAGGTGTCCTCAAAAATGTTTGTGTTTTCAGAATTTGCTGCAAGTGATCATCGGTATCAGAGTGCCAGTAATGACGTTGACTGATTACTGAAATAAATTCCAGAGTCATTTTCACCAATTGATTCTCCATCTGAGGGAAGTCTGTACAGATATATATCATGTTGTATTCAATAACCAGATTATTACTTCAATTTTTTATTTGGTTACTGAAGATAGTAGGGAGTAATTCAGCAGTATTTTGCTACCCACCTCTCTCATGGTTTTCCTTTGGTTGTTAAGGTAGATGACTACTTTTTTGCCTTTTGAGCTGTACCCAGGTCATCTAGCTTTCCAGCAACTTGAGTACCAATGAACTGGGTCTTTCTGACAGCCAGAACTTGACAGGCTGCTCTGAGTCCCTCCAGTGTGTTATTGGTATGTCATGCTATTTCTCCTAGCAGTGGTATAGGAGCTGATAATCTGTAGGTGGTATTGTATCATTTTGGCTCCGTCTGCCATTGCATGGAGCAATGTGACAAAATAACTGAGTACCAGTTTAGTGCCACAAATATAAAATGTCATGCAGTGTTACAGTATCCATTTCAGCAATGAATACTCCTACAGCAGCATTCCTAGGGCTGCTAATCCTGAAGGCTGTCTGAAGTAAAGCTCTTGTAAGTGACCAAATTTATCCAGTTGTTGCCTTAAACAGGGAAATATACTCTGGACAGTCTTCATCTTTGTCTTCAGTACTTCTGTGCATGTGGCGTGTGGTCTCATATGGTCCTTACAACAACTGCTTTGTCTTTCCATCACAAGTCAGGTAGCAAGTAAGAGTATAAAATCTGCCTTGCTACTTTATACTTTCCTTGTAGTGATGGACTGATTTTTTATATGCACGAGGAGTACTTGTGCATTTAATGAATATACGGTACATTTGATGAGCTGGAACCTTGTGCTTTGTATGGTGTTTCAGCAAGTTTAGTTGCTGCAATGCAAACAAAATGTTTCTTTGTTTTGACAGGATGCGCATTGTTAACATAGATTTAACATGCTTCTCTTGAAAAATGTAGTAAAATTACATCATCGAAAGCCAAAAGGTATTTTTTAACAAGCCAAAATATGTGGAACTGTGACATCATCCATTTACTAGTCTGTCTTGGCTGCACAGCTGTTAATCTGTGGGTGAAAGCCAGATGAGTGCTTCTCATCTGTTTTATCATTCTGATAAAATCAGATAGGGGAACTAGAGGTGTAAAACCAACAACTGTTGAGGATTACGATCCTCCTTTAAAATCAGATAGAGGAACTATTTTAGCTCTAAAATATCCCACCCATATCGTGATTCTTTTTTCCTGCAGTTCCCATGAGTGTTTTTTGGCTGCTTGGGTCTCTGCCATTGCTCTTGTCGGACAGGGTGCATTCCCACCAGTATCTCAAATGCAATTCTTGCAGTGGAAGGTGTAGCTAGTAAAGAAAGGTGCTAGAAGGGAGATGCTAAATTTTCCTGCTTCACTGGGGCAGGATTTTGAGGGCTCTCCTATTGTTCTATGGCATTTGAGGGCCTTGCCTGAGCTCTTGATAGTTTGAATTTGTAGGTAGCTACTAGTTGTAAAGGCTTTTTTCAGTTTGTCTAAACTTTTCTTTTTCCTCCTGTGAATGCACTGATGTCACTTGTAACTGTCAAACACTTTAGTTTTACTAAAGTGAGGATGGGAAGGGGTGAACCAGGAAATGTACACTGTGGTTTTTTTATCCTAAGAAATAATTAGTGGGTAAGAGAGTAGGGCTGTCATAAATTTTTATGCCTGTCTTAAAGCAAAACTGTTTTCAAGACAGTAAGGAAAAACAGCATTTAGAGGTCACTTTGCCCTTTATATATATATATGCTTTTGCCTCAGATAGTTTCAGGAGGTCCAAGTGCCTCACTTCTTCTTTTCTCCTCCCATTTCAGTAGTTTTGAATCTACCAAGAGCATCTTGTTTGATTTAATAAATGTTTTCCCAATCATAGGCAGATTGTTTGCAGAGCTGCAGTTCTCAAAGTATCTGTTCATGAAGTATATAAACATGTTAGTGATGGTTTTTCTTCATATTCTCTAGAGTTTTGTGTTTTTATAGAGCAGAGCAGAAACATTGCATTGTGGCGAAGTTGAGATGGTAACTGACTTGCTTCCTTTTTCATCTTCCTGAGCTCTAATGTTGTGTTTATGTTTTCTGTTCAAGTTTGGCAAAGGCAGTTTGATTATGCACTTCATACTTTGTAATCCTGAGGTAATTTTATGGATCTTAACTCTGCCATGAATTTGGATTCAATGCTGCCCTGGGCTGAATATTTAAATTGTCCAAAGCATTTGAAAGATGACAGGATGGCCATTTTATCTCAAACAGAAACATAGGTAAAAACTAATGAAAGAAAACACAAGACAAAGGAAAGAAGTGATTCACGCAGGGTAGACAAATTGGCTTTCAAAAGAAAAACTAATTACTCTGCAGAGCAATAATGCAGCAAGTTGCTGAGCAGACTGACTAGAATCTAGAAAAGCCTTTTATTGTGTGCTTAATTTTGAATGCTTAAGTTGTGCTTTAGCTTTACAGGTAAAATTTGTGTATACGAAGTACAACTGAATACAATCGTCATGTTATCAAGCTCTAAAACTTGCCCCAGTTCACTGAATTTTGTTCCAAATCTCCCAGGTGATGATTCCACCCTGGAGTGATCTTGCATTTCGTAGCACACATCAACTTGACTGCAGAAACTTCAATTTCCAGTGGCTCCTACCTAGGAGATTTTGGGATGCTCACATACAACGTTCTCAGAATTAAGTTTATATCCTCTACAATAGCAACAGAATATTGTTGCATTTCACCAAAAAAAAAAACCAAACCAACATCAAAAAACCAACATCAAAACAACAACAAAACACACAAAAAAAACCTTCTCCGTTCTACTCAGCGCAACAGATTTCAACTTTTCTTTTTAGGAAAAGAGAAGTGCTCACTTCAGGGAAAGCTTCTTTTGATAAGCATTTATATATATATCAGCAATTAGCTGCTGTGTGATGGCAGAAAACACACAGAAAAGTTTTGCATAATAAGATGAGTTCAGGAGAATATTTCTAAGAGACCTTAAGGCCAGATCCTAATTAGAGAATGACAAAGTTGTTCAGAAAATAAGACTAGTACTGTAAGAATCTTGCCATAGACTACCATCAGCAAAGATGCTTAATTATCCACTGCATATAATAACTCCCTTGTGCAGCTATATGATAAGTAAAAAGGGTATTGAAGACAGAACTACTCTGAAAGTCTTTGGCCTAAAAAGCAAGAGCACTGAAAGACTGTATAACAATGAAAACAGTTTGAAACAAGTTGCATCATTCTAGCAATATCTTTTTAAGTTACAAAGCAGAGAAACAACGGGGAAAAAAATTATGTGGGTTGGAGTTTTTTTCTCTTTTACCCAAGCTTAATTGTGTTTCACTGCTCTGTTCCTGATTTTTATTAGTACTAGAAAGAATGAAGTCAAGGCTTACCATTTCTTAAGCATTTCAGTACAGATCCATGCAATTCTTTGAAAATAACAGTAGCGAAGCAATCTTTGGGTAACAATACAACCCTCGAACTTTGATCTTAATCAAGGCAATTGACGAAGAAACAATAATGTCATAACATTTTCAAAGCTTGCAACATTGAAGAATGAAACTGCTATCAGAAATCTACCCACATAACAGTGACAAGTAATTTTCCTGACCTACCCATATGTTGTATATACTAAAGAGTAAAACTGGTTTGTATTTGTACCTACGATTCCCACCAATTGTAGCAGGAGCTGTTGGCTCTTTGTGCATTTTCACCGACGTGGATAAGACACAGTGCATAAGACAGAGAATATAATTCTTTGATTCTGGAAGAGTTCATTTGAATACAATTGTAATATTTATCATACAATTTATAGCTATGATATCTGAAGTGTTTGGCTAATAAACAAACCAGAAATTTCATTCTAGCGTTTCAATTTAAAAAGACATTCTTAGAGACTGGAACAAGTTCTTAATGATTTTATTTCTTTTTTAAAGTAAAGCATTCCAAAATTCATGGTGCACGTAATTTGTCGTGCATAGTTGGACAGGCTCCCGCTAATTGTTGCACGTTCTCTGCAGAATAAATACGAGTTTTGGTGGCTCTAAAGCTGAGTCGTTACTTTGGTTTGTATGGAATGTTCTAGACATCATTGTGAAATTTACATGCAGTTACTGAGGACTGGCTTGGGACAGCACTGCCAAGTTCTCTCGGCTTACATTAACTTCAGCAGGAGCAGGGGTGATGTCGACTGGGTCAGGCTTTTTTTCCCTGCAGCACAGAAGGGCTGCTTCTCACAAAGGTCTGGTGATGATTCTCTGGTTAAATGTTCTGCTGTGAAGGAGAACTTCCTTTCACACACATTTACATACACTTACTGAACGTTATCTGAAAATACAAACCCAAGTTGATCTTTCTGATGGAAAGACCTACATTTTGTGTCTCTTTATTTATACTGTATGGGGGGGGGGAGGAACCGTGCTTCACACACGACTTTTTAAACATAATCAAGGGCACTGGGTCCTTTATAAAATTAGCTTAAACATTCTGCTGATTTCTCTGTCTTCCTTGTAGTTTTGCACCATTATAACAGTAATGTGCCATTGACATCTGTCTCGTTATCTTTATATGGTGGTCCCTGGACTTACTTATTTACTGAAATAGCAAGGTTAAAAATGATCGTTGAAGCTTGTCTATGACTCAGTTGCTATTAATTTTTATCAGTGCTATTTGTGTTTGAACCAACCAAGATTGAAGGAGGCAATAACTGTGCTAATCCTATTCAATGAAACATAATTGCAGGGTCAGCTTTAACATGTTTTGTATCAGTTTGTTCATAGGGCTGAAAAAGCTTTTAGAAGTTCGCAGTACTGCTACTGTATAGCATTCGACCTGCTATCCAGTGGAGATGTAAAGGCCATCCTAGCCCATGCCCTACAAGAATTCTTAAATACAAATCCTTTTTTGCATATTTGTGCGGATATTTTTTTTTTTTGCACTGAAAAATAGGTATCCATGAAAAGTTTCCATCAAATGCTTTATTTAATAAACTTTCAAGTGTTAGAACATACAGACAACTCTCCTATGATATGACTTTACTCTGAAGTTCACTGGTTCTGTCCTCAGACAATGCTATGCTCTCTTTAGAAAGAAGGGGGAAAAAAAATAGAAAGAGCACTTAAAGATGAATTCTAAACTGAGTTTCTTCCATGTTCGGACTCCCACCAGACAAGGAAATTTGTAATAAAGATTTCTAAGGTCAGAGAAAACACAATGCAAAGGAGGATATCTGTTGGACTTTCTGTTAGCACTGTGTACAGCAGTCTGTGGTTTTACATGTATAATTTCATAGTGTCTGAGCACAAATTCTCATTACTAGTAAATTTTGCTTTTACAGCACAGTCTGTGTTTCTTATTTTTAGAATTTGCATGTCCTATAATTACATGTTTCGGCACAAGGAGATCTGAGCTTGTTTGGCAGTGATGCTGGTTTATGTCTGTTTTGGGAGCTGTACATAACGTTGTGCTTGGGTTTGATGACGGTCAAGTAAAACTAAGTAGGGTTGGTGGCTAAATTTCATTGTATCAAACTGGCGACAACACTGATGTACCATGTATTGATTATCAATTCTTAATGAGTCAGATATTGCTTTGGTTCAGACTTTTTCCTTTCAGAGAAATATGCACAGTCCTTTCTCACACTGCGTTGTTACTTTGCTAGTGACTGACGGTAGCAAAGCAAAACATCGTGTTTTCCTTTGGCTGTACAACACATGGGCTATGCATCTTTCTACCTTGTATCACTTTGTCTGGTTTAGATAGTTAATTACTTGAGATTGCCAGAAATAACCACAAATCAAACAGCGTTTACCCCTTCCATTAGTATGAAAGTGGTTGCAGTCACCTTCTCCTGAATTATTAAGCTAAGAGGTCACAAGAAACAAATGCAATAAAAAGCCATTTGCTTTAGGGTTAATAGCACATTTTAGAGATAATTGCATATTTTTCAAATATTCCTAGGAATTTGCTTCAGTAGCAAAATCATGCATGTGAACTTCAGCAAAGGAAAATTATAGGTAATTTCTGTTTGTTTTGCTTGTTTCTATAGTAACAACAGTAATTATTAATAAACAGAACACTTTGTTCTGGTAAGTCATGTTAGCAGAGCCTTGAAACAAAAATAATTACTATAAGTAGGTCTCCAAGGAAGTTACTGAGTTCCATTTCTAAATGATAACGCATCCTCCTGTCTGTTAGCAGTCAGTGTTATACAGCCCTCATCTTCACTTGGAACTGCTGCCATTAATGGTGCTGCACTGGCTTCTATTGCTTATGGATATCAATAGCATGTTTTAAATATCCTGGAATGTATTTTGACCTAGATACTTCTGCCTGCTTTTACTGTCTATTGATAATAGACGTCTATTCTTAGATGTATAGAGATATTAGAGCTCTAGGTTGATCTCATTTTGTGGCAATGAGACATATTGACTTTGTTCAAGGTTTGCTTTACTTAACAGAAATTTCTTGTGAATATCCCTTCTACAGAGGAGATAGATAGATAGAAACTCACTATTTAACTGTGTGTGAAAGTCTGAAACATTCAGTAAAAGCAGATGACTCTGTAATTTATAAGGTATTGGCATACATGTTACTTAAATACTATGACAAAAGAGATTAGCTCAAAATTGTCATCAGAGCCACAAGCCCCACAGTAATCCTGGGCTGTCTCTTGCCATGAGGTTACTCTTCCTGGTTGCCAGTTTGCTTTAGCTACTGGGCCAGAAGATCTAAACAAGGACTTCATTAACTTTTTAGAGGGCTGTATCCCACAGTGTGTTCTCCATCTTTGTTTTCTTTACCACCAACTTTAGCACTGCTGCTTATTAGAGATATGTTTCCCTTGCAGTCTTTCCTGGAAGACAACCATAAATTTTGCAGGAGGTTATCAGGACAGGAATAAATGTGCCTTTAAGTCCAGAGAAGTGGGGGATAGATAGATGCTCGGGAAGTACAGTCATGCTCTGGAGTCAAGTCTATAACTGTAATGATAAGATAAACTTTCAGCATTAAAATAAAAAAACTGCCTTAGCAATTTGTGTTTACATTATATTTATACCATTATATTTATATCACTTTAACATTGTATATGCATGACTTTACAAAACAGGATTTTGCAAACACGGGAGGCAGATCTTGGGAGGGTAGTCCGCTTTGAGCCTGGTTCATGTGTCAGTAATAGAATTGTTAACTGTGTTTTGTTCATGGAATTGTTTACAGCTGCTGACACAATATCAAGTGCACTGATATCAAATATACAAATTTGTTTTTCAGGATGGTAAGTGGGAAAACTTTTTCTGTGGAAATGTTAGCAGCTTTAAACAAATTCATTCATGAAAACTTTCCGTGCAAGATTCTTAGCTGAAGACTGGTTCTGAAGTGAATTAATCTGTACCACTTTACAGTCTCTGAGACTTTGCTCCCATGAGTCCACTGTAGAGTCACTTTTGGACCATAATTGTATTTTAAAGTGTGAGGAAGGATGTATTATATGACATTTTCTTCTATCCCATTAAAAGGATCCCAGTACAATGATGGCAACAGACAAAAAAAATCACTCAGGCAGTTTCCTAAATTGCAGTTCTACAGAAAGGAAGGATAGGAGTAGCTTTTATATAAAAGCACTGGTAGACTGTTAGACAAAATAACATCTGTGGAAGGAATGAAAAGAAAATGTGCAAATTTGCACTGCTTTACCAATTAGTCTATGTTTGTGTGCAATACACATGCATAATTCCTTTGGTAGTATGTGCAAAGGCTTCTTTTTGCACAGGAAACTGACAACTTTGGCAAAAACTGTGTGGGCTTTGGGTAACATTTTGCATTATGCACACTTAACTGTACCCAACTGTGCACACATCAAAGACCTTACTTTTCTATCTAACAGAAAAATTACTTTGAAAGAGACATAGTCATCCTTCTTGGATATATATGAAGATGAAGATAACGTCAAGCAGTCTGGTATATTCACTTATGAATAATTCATCCTGCTGCACACAGTTATTTTTTATTATTATTATTATTAATTATGTGTGTATTGCTGGAAAAGACAGGAAGGCAGTAACCGCTGCCTCATGAGAGATGCTTGATGTTTGGAATTTGGTTAGACCAAGATGTGTGATATGAGGAAAGGGAGAAAGACAGTGATAAATTGATCACAAGACACAATGGCTTTAATAATGTTGATGGGGAGAAATATCATTTGTTTGAGATGATAGCCTTAGGAAAGCAGGCTACTGCTGGTTCCCTTCCAGGAGCTCAGTTCTTCATTGCTTTCTGTGAGCTACATATACTCTGTGTAGACTTGCATACATCTGAGCATATCTGGCTTGGACCTGCAAAAAAAAAACCCCCTTGATCTGGACATAGGATCTGAATTGTGCCACTTTGCTTGGGAAAAGGGCAAGAAGTGTTTTCTGTTTTAAACCAGTTTTCCAAAAGAATGTGCATGAGCTCAGGAGTAGCACTGTTTGGAAAGCTCGACTGCAGTGTTCTTGATACCACATTATTTAACAGTCTGGGAATAAATAAAAGAAGAAGAAGAAGAAAGAAATGTGTAGAAACACAAAACAAAGATGCACAAAAGGATCTTTACAACAATAAATTACTCTCAGACAACATCTCACTTTCATATCCCGCATGCAATTCAGAGATATCACAAAATCCTGGCTGAAATTACATCAAATGTAATGCTTGTGATCTATTTTTATTCTAGCTCAAAAGAAATCTTTGCATTTCACGACCAGAGCCGAATAAAGTCATAATAACAATTAATCTCCACAGAGATACTTACAGTACCTATTTTCTGTGTTCAGACTTTTAGGAAAATGTGTAAGGAAATAAACTGATCTTAGAGCTGATGAAAAGTTATTAATCTGGAATCTGTCATTATGCAGTAAAAGCATAGCAGAGGAGTTACCCTTTGGGCATCTTAATATTTTTTCCTCTTGACACATAAGAATAATTGAAAACTTTTGCAAATGTAGCTAAAAAATCAACACAATATTTCAATGTTATTTTGCCACTTTGTGTCTACTTTTACTGTTATTCTAGGCAGTAGAACCCCCTATCCTTTGGGTGTGACACTGACTGTAACTGAAACGCTGGTGATCTCTATAGAGCAGCATTGACCCTCACCTAAGTGCAGGCTCACAGTGCTGGGAGCGTGAAAGGCAAAATCTGATAACCTGGCCTGCTGCTCAGGGAACTCTGTTACAGTCACCTGTGATCAGAGTTAGACTGATACAGCGAGAGGTCACTCTGACTTCCGACTTTCCTTTTCTTCCAGTTCAGTTCAGCAAGGCTGGCAGCTGGCTGTTCACTTACTCAGACGCTTGCAAGTGCACCGAGCCCTGCACAACTTGGAGATGACCCACTTCTGTGCTGTGTTGTTCTTCACTCCACGAGGACACCCAGATATTGCTTTTGACAGAGGTACGTCCCCTCATACATAGAGATAGGAAAATATCTGTGCCTGTATTAGATACTTTTCAGAGAATTAAATTTGAGTTGTTATTGACTAAGCCAGATCTACACTATGATTTTTCAGGTTACAGACCAAATGCTATTTAATGCTGTCTATCCCAGTCATAAGGATGTTTTAAGTTGGGCTAAAATCAGTGGTGGTTATTTGTGTTCTCTATGAGCCTGCGTCCCAAATTCAGCGCCCTGAATTGTTGCTTTTCTTCACTCCCCCTTCCCTACCTCTCCACCTTTTCATTACCCTTGTTCAAGACATTTAAATTTGGCACCATGTGCAAACAATGTATTTAGTGTAGTATTTAGTTTTGTGTTTGAAAATGTTCTGACTGCTGAATGGATGAAAGCTTAAAAGTTGCCTCGGTCTATCAACAGGGAAAATAGTACTTTTGCATCCCAACAAGCTAGGCGTTAAAACCATCGCCAGATTCATTAAAAGCATACTGTGGAAATAATTTTCTAGTGGGTGATATAATGAATGTGCAAGGCATTTTTACAGCATGCAGGAGGCTATAAATTTTTAGAGAGCTTTTTATTATTATTTCTGTGCTGTAAGTCATATTTTGCTATATGTCATAAAGGTTTGAAAACATAGAATGCTTTGTAATTACTCAAGAAAAAAACGACTCATTACATCTTGAATTCAGATAACAAAAGAAATGCAGTATATTGTGTAGGTTGTTTACTAGTTCTGCTCATTCCAGTGGGCCTAGGCCAAGGGCAAACTGTTATAAAACTGTAGCTGCGTAGCACATCCTTTACTGTTTGAGTGTATGCAAACAATAGCAGAATCCAACTGAAAGTGATGGCTGATGGGATTCAAGGTGAAAATGTCCTTTGTAAGGATGTGGCTTACATAGTAAGGTGTCCACTTTTTGTTTTGTTAGAAGAGCTCTGCGTATATTTTTGCTTTGGCAACATGGTCACTTACTTTTTTTCCCACAGAAATAATTAAACGTGTGCACTAGGTCTTTTTTTTTTTTTTCAATAAAGCATTTCCTACTTTACACTCTTTATTAGCTTGAAAATTAATTAGGAAAACTATAAAAGAATATGCAAAATGTGCGCAGTTAGAATCTTTTATGTTGGTAGTTGTGAGGATAGCCCATTGGTTAGCAGTGATTAGTATGTTTGCCTCTCTATTGTGCCATGTAACTCTTATTCCAGCCTTGAAGACAAAGCATGAAGTAAAAAGGAACTTATTTCATACCAGTAGGGGAAGAAGGTCACCTACAAAGTATCCAGAAAGCATTTTAAAGTCAATAGGCACAATCAATGAAAGCCTGCTGGTTTAGGTTCTGATGCTGGTTGTCCTCTTTGATTACCATCTCCTGGAGATGTGGCAAAATGAAACTCTCCTGTTTTGGGCTGGGTTGCATCATCTGCTTACACATGGACTGGATCTCTCTTGGTTTTATTTTGTTATGTGTAAACAGGAGAGGTTTTAGTGCTCTTCATTGCTAGAAGAGCTGATCAGTGTATTCAGTGCAGTAAATTTAAGAGCCGTACTACTGAAAAATCTGCTGGCACTTATGGTGTGGGTTAGGAAGAGCAATACTTAGAAATTATAGGGAGAAGTGTGGCATTTCCAAGGATGTATTAGCTTGAGACTGAAAGGGATAGCATACACATCACAATTCATTTAAATATCAATTTCCTTGGAGTGAGATTGTATTAATTGTATGCACTCAGCCTGATTTTGTTCACTCCCTAAGGTGTTTGTTTACATCTTTAGTCTGATATCTGAATACATGGGCTTTTGTTTTCAAAGTGCTGTTATGTTTTTGAAAGTTTTGGTCCTGGGGAGAATTATTACTTTAAAAGTCACGGAGAAATTTCAGACCAGAGTGAAATGCTTATAACAAATTTCAGTGGAACATTGAACACAAATCTGTTATTTGTTAAAAATGGTACATTGTATCATGTGCATGACCCTTTATGTTTCACCATCTGCAGTAAACATCGTTTCCAAACTTTAATTTCTGTAAAACATAAAACATTTGATATAGTTGTAGTAATATTTCCAAACAAGTTGCTGTTTGTCACAAAAGTTCTAAGCCTACACGAGAATAAGGGACGCTGACACACTTTGCATGTCAGAATAGCTGTCGTAATGCCTAATGAGCTGATCTGTTCCTCAGCAGTAGGGCTTGAGAACAGCAGGAAGCTCCTTCCCTGTGAAAAATGATAGTATTAGCCCTTGGAGTGTAGAAAAGTGAAAATGAGCCCAGCCTTAAACACTTTGTTAATGTATGTTGGTACAAATGAACCGCAGAGAGCCTTATTTCGCCTTCACATCTGGAACTTTGAAACTTTTTTAAATCTTGTTTTTCTACTTTACTCCTAAAAGCAAGAAAGATCTTGGTGCTGCAACTTATAAGTTCCTGTCAGTGATGGACTTGACAGTCTGGCCATCCAAGAATATTTGTCCAAATGTGCACTGATTTTGTGTTGTTTACTGAAGAATAAAGAAGCAGTAGACGATGAAGAAGTAGCAAGAAAAATGTTAACAAATGAAGAAATAGAAGAAAAGAAAACAAGACGGTTGTGAGTAATCCCAAATCTCCTTGTCAGATAAGAACCTGTATAAATAATTTTATTCCAGTGATAATAAGGTTTCTCAAGGAGTTAGAGAGAATTCTGGGGTCACCGAGTTTGCACACGGTGAATTCTAGAATGTGACAGGGTGTTACCTTCCTCATCCAACAACACTGATTCCTTTTAAAAAATTATTATTTTTTTAATATTGCAGCATAAAGTAAGCCATAATTGAATATGTATTGGAAATATTTTAACTCTTGCTTAAAGTAAGCAAGAATAGAATGATGGATTTTTTTTTCTAATGGATTTGGTTAGGGATTTTTTTACTTTCTATTTTTTTTTTTTGCAGAAACAGTGTATCTGCATGCATCCATATAGCTGTCTACTTAAGGTGCAGAAAGTTATCTTTATATGCAATGGAACATCAAACAACTGTTTCGCTAATGGTCCCATTATGAGGAAGTACAGCGCCATTAGAATAACAGCATGCTGTTACTATAGATACCTGATTTCTCTACTCAGCTTTTTATATATTTACATATCTCTTTGTATATTTTATATATATATATATATATATATATATATATATGAGGGAGTATGAATGTGTACGTAGAAACGTATGTGAACGTATATGTAGGTACATTCTTCATTCCTTAAAGCCTTTTTAAGTATTTAGCATGCTTTGGTAGACATTGTTATCCGAAGGATGTTAGAGAATCTGAATTTGAATGGTTTGAATTTGATGAAAGTGTTGTAAATGCAAATGTTCAAGAAAATAACTTTGTAATTCATCTTATCTAACAGGCAACATATTTACTAAAGACTCTCAGATTTGTTTGGTTTGTTTTACACATTTGCATGGTAATATTTGCATGTTGAGAGAGGGGGTTTGAAGGAGATCAGGTTTGGGTGTGATCGCCTGAGTTCAGGCGCAGAAAATTGTTTTAAATGTGCCAGAAAATGAAAGCTATGAATAATTACCATTCTTCTCCTTAGTTCTACCCAGATAATGTGTATTCAAAGCATCTCACAAATGATAATTGGTTCTCACAATTTGTATAAGCTAGAGAGACATAAGAATAGCATTTCCCTTACCATATTGTTAAAAAAAAAAAAAAGAAAAAAAAAAAAGAAAAAAAAGTTTGGAAAAAAGAATGTCAAGCACTATATTTTTTGCTTAAAATAAGGGGCAGAGAGCAGAGAGGTTGTCAGACTTAAGAACTCTGATGTCTGACTTGAGGAAGACAAGATGGCTGGTGGTTTCAGGTGTGCATCATGCAGTAGTGTTTGGATATTTCTTTTGGGTTGGTTGGTTTGTTGGCTTACAAATATTTTTAAGATGTTGCTGTATTTAGAGATTAAAAACACATCACTAAGTACCAGCGTGTCACATATCGGCATTAAAAAAACTGGCTTCAGTAAGCCAGTTGGACCAGACCTTACTCATTAACTTGGTAACAGCTGCATCAGCATAAGAGAGGAGAATTTCTCCTCCAGCTAATGAGAAAGCCTTGTAGTCCAAATGGTCTATGTTTCAGCATATATTTTATGTTGTACTATATATTTACTGCAATCCTGAGTTTCTTGCCTTTGAAACTTATTTACTTCATATTTTTGCTGAGATTTTCTTCTTTATTTTCCAAAAATTGCTATAAAAATGATGTGGCACCTTCTAACATGAAATATAGACACTGCACAGCTGATGTCTGGAACATGCAGAGATTTAAGTTCTCTGCATTTCTCTGACCTTGAAGTCATTTTGTTTTCGTGCTGTCAGTTGGAGTATAGTCTGTGAGATGCTGAGCATCCCTGGCAAGCTCCCTCTACTTGACTAGAGCTAGAGCTTGGCAGGATTAGCCCCTTCGGTGCATTTTCTTGTGAAAATATTCTACCAATAAAAAAATGCACAAATATTGGATTTTAGCTGAAAAAATTATTCTACTTCTTCTCAGCTTAAGTCAGAGAAAGATAGGGAAAGGAGAAGCTCTGAAGGCATATCAAAGCAGCAAATTTTCTCTTGAACACAGCTGGATTGTGATGAATTGTGTAGTAGTTTTGTGATGTCAGCAAAAGCACTTAGAGATACAACTGTTATCAAGTTGCTTGGAGAGAAGGGTTGGAGGAGGGGGGCGAGCATTCCTTCCCGGGTACCAGCATGGGACACAATTGCAAGTTTGTTTTTCATTTGGAAAGAACAGAGAAGAAAAATGGAAAAATGTGGAAGAACAGAGAGAAAAAAATGTGGTGTGTCATTACATTCAAATCTTTATTTTTGCAGGTTAAAAATCATAGTATTAATGCAGGCATCTCGCTTTGCTCTGACTTTAAACCATTTCTTTTCAGAAGAAATACAGGAGCTCAGAAATCACAAGTAACAATTACTCTTCAGGCTGTACTGTATCCCAGAGTTACACAGGAAAGGGGATCAAGCATTTCATCATACTTACCTGTACAAAAATTGCAGATAATTTGTTTATGACTCATTATGCCTTCATGTTCCATATCAATGCTGAATTTTGGAGAACCTGAAAATAGAAGACATTATATCATCCTAGCTTAAAATTTGGATGCTAGCTAAAATCAAAGATAAGTGTTTGCCTTCCTGAGATTTTCTTTCACTCTTTTCTAAATGCTGCCATCTCACACAAAATAGGGTTTTGTTTGGATTAATACATTTGAAATTAAGTTGATTTATCACCAATTTTCTCCTCATTTAAACAGCGACCTGCAAGTGTTTCTCCAGGGATCAAACAGGATCAGAGAAATTATGTGCTGTTCGAGTTGTTCACTGAAGCAGAATCCCTCACAAACATGTGCATATGGTGCTGGGCGCTTTAGGGATCAAGCTAATACATTTACCTTGTTGTACATTTTTCTTCTCATCTTGAACTTGCATGTTCTCCTTACTAGGAATTAAAAATAAAGAAAGGAAGAAAGAAAAAGCTACAACAACCTACTAATAATTGCTCAACTGCAGAAATAATATATTCTTTCTCACTCTCTTATTCAAGTCACAGCCTTGAAAGCACGTAATGTGCTAATGCTGGATGCATCTGTTTGGATACCCTGGTCAGCTGCTTAAGGACAGTTGGCAATTCTCCACCTCAAAATCGGGGGAAACTGGGCAGCAAAATTATCCTCCCCTAAGCTTTGAAGTAATGGAAGTGTTTTCATATAGTCAGTATTTAGATGCAAGCTATATTTAGGAAGCACTGCCATATGTCATCTGAGAATGAGACAAAAAATAAATGAAAACCCTCAATTGTTCTCTGAGCAGCAGAATGAATGGGACATGGTTTCCTATAACTTAGTACCTGCAGTCCCCTGAAGTCATTTCAGCTCCTCTGGTATTTTAAGTCTGCTGCTTTCCATTGAGTAACCCCATGTATAAGTGTAATGTCTGTTATCCGCTCTGCAGAAGCGTCCCGTGCAGATGCACTTACCTATAGCAACTTCCTGCTTCATGGCAACCTGTACATGTGTGTATTGCTCATAGACCTGTGCTCTTTTATCTTAGTTTTGATGGTAAATGATGGGAGTTAAATTTAAAGATTTAAAAACTGTAACTATTTCTCAAACAGTTTAAACAGCGTTAGTGCTAGTCCCATTTCTGCTGGTAGATGATTCCCCAGTTGTGAGTCATTCAGCGTGTTCCCTCAAACCACCTCTGAGAGGGGTCTGCCTCTGTGTGGCTCAGTACGCATAATTGCTGCATGTATCATGACTGTAGTTGGATGGCTTACTGTGTGCGGTCGCAGCGGGAAGTTCAATTGCTGCTTTGCTACCTGAAGTGATAATGCATGCCCAAAAGAATGATTTTAATGAAAATGTTTAGGATATCGAATTCAGCATCAGGAATGCCTGGAAAAGCACTTACCCAAGGAATAAGGGCAGCG
The DNA here is from genome assembly GCA_030625065.1 of Alectoris magna. Classification (NCBI taxonomy): domain Eukaryota; kingdom Metazoa; phylum Chordata; class Aves; order Galliformes; family Phasianidae; genus Alectoris; species Alectoris magna. Next base: position 6,809,618 of record CM060576.1, on the reverse strand, counting down.
TAATGCACTAAGCTGTTGCAGAAAATGTCAGCGTTTAGAATTTCTCCAATGACTTTTAGTAAGGGCAAATTAGCGACAGCTAAAAAAATCACACAAAAGAAAGACAAATTTTGTGTGTATTCAAAGCTGTAAGAAGCTTGTTTTCTTCAAGTTTGTTTAGTTAATGTAATGAAACGGTATCAAACATTGGAAAGTGGGTACACTGATTTGATAATATGAATTATCAAAATCTACTGTAAAATATTTATTTCCCCTCCATTTGAACTATTTCTTCTGTAATCATAGGAAGGGATGTTTCAAGTCTTGAAATTCCCTGCAGGCACAGAGCTAGATTTCTCAAGCAATTCCCTTGGCTTGGTGGCCTATCTGAAAGTTAAAATAAGCAGTCAGACTTACAAATGTCAGGCATGTGGTCCATGGGGAAGCATTTCATTCTAAGAGGTACGATGGTTTTTACACATTGGTGGGTTACATTTAGTATTAATAATACTACACAAAATCTCTCTATGGAACGAATAGGGTTTCACTATCCCACTCTCAGTTGTAAATGACATTGTGGAGCCATCAAAGGTGTCCACAGATTTCAAACCATTATGCAAAGCAGTATTGAGAGCTGATTCCAAGCTCTCTGGTGCCCAGAAGCATCTGGTGCTTCTGCCAGCTTTGAATCAAACTGTGCTATAGGATGTCTCTGCTGGTTAAGATGTAGAGGTTTACAACGTAAACTGCAAAAGCTAATGCTGACACGCTGCAGGGTAAAGACTATTGCAGCCAAGTGCCTCTCCAGTGCCTTCAACTGTCTCTACTATGTTTTGCTAATTATTTCAAGATGCAAGGAGATAAGGGGAAACAGGGAATGACACGCTCTGCAGTTGGATTGAATTTATGAGTGAAACTCAAAGAAGATATGAGGTGTAGAGTTATTATATGAGAGAAAAGTTAGAAAATAAATTTTAAAAAGGATGAAAATGGCTGGGAAGGGTTAAGGTTGGTCTTAAAGCTAAAGATTCAAAACTGAAAGAGGGAACTCATTAGGCTTTGTATAGGTCATCTCCTGCCTTCTGTAAAGAGAGCAGGAATTGTTCCCTGGTGCTCCTGTCGAAGAATGCAAGTGGAAAGAAAATCATAGACAATGAAATAACAGCAAGAAAGCAGGCATAGCTATAGAATAATATTTCTAACTCAGAATTTTCTGTTACTTGGGTCAAGAGCCAAGGAAGAGGAGCAATGCCAAGAAATGTGCAGGCTCCGTTTCAGACCTCAAACTGTGATTGCATTTTTTTTTGATTTTTTTTAATAACTTTTTTTTCCCCCCTGGTGTGCAGAATTTTGAATGGCTGTTTTTAAAGATTCTGTGCTTCTTGTTCGGTTCTCTCTTGACAATATGCAGTATTGCAGAGCAAGGCAAACCAAATGCATAACAAAAGAAGTGTATACTTAAGCAACTGATACCTAAGGGTCTACTACTGGTAATACCAGAAAGCTGAGATGGGCAATGCCAAGGATGTGACAATGGGAGGTGGAACTTCTCTCATGGGCTAATCCACTCCTCTGGCTCCTGACACATTGTTACAGAGGGACAGCTAAAGCTATTCAGAGTCTCGACTTTTTGAGCCATGTCCTTGCTCTCTGAGCACAGCAAGCAACGTTTGTTGTGAAATACAAAGCATTTCCCATGGATTTCCAAGAGTATGCAGTAGTGCTCTCAGCTCCGTATCCCTGTTTGATGCATACAAGGAATTGCTTATTTCCATTCTTGGTGGGTTTTTTATATGTATTTTATATATATTAATATTTTCTATTTATATGGTATTTATATTTTAAAAAGACTTCAAGAGTAGTTAACAAAAGTGCTTTCTGGGTGCTGCTATGGGCTATGGTGCATTCCTTAGAAGGTGGGAGAAGGTTGAGCTGGGAAGATCACACTCATTTACACCTGATGGGAATTTGGTCCTAAGAAATGAGATTTAAACTGCCATTACTTTAACATATTTCAGTGGAGCTTGGAGTATATTCATTTTTATTCCTTATCTCAAATACCTTAAAAAGGAGGAGAACCCAAACTGAAATACTTCAATTTTTCATTCACTATTGTGGTCTGTATTTACCAGTTGACAGATGTTGGTTTCACTGCCTTTCAGTCCTATTTTTTCCTGTACAGATGTGATTTACTAGATCATAAATCAGTCACTACTTTTGGAATTTCAGCTAACAGATGTCCTCTTTAGAGATTTTAATATAAACACTGTTAACCCATAGATTCTTTCTGACAAAATGCCAGTTGCATATAAGAATGCCAATTGGCATGAATGTAACTTGAACAGTTGACGTATTACTAGGTTCCTTTCTGAGTGAAATAGTGGATTTTTTCTTGTTGTTGTTGTGGTTGTTTTTTGTTTTTTTTTAAATAGAGAAGGCCTGGCTGTTTTATTTCTATATCAGAGCCCGAGCTTGCAATATGTGTTTGCTTGCAATGATGTCATTAACTAGAAAACAGATGCACTCATGAGCATCAGAAATCAATCATTGCTGTTGGCACTTTAATAAACAGCTGCCTTCTTAAATGGTTTGGAATAAACACAGAACATCACCAGCTCCTTTTGAAGGAAGATCAGTAGGTTATAAAACTGCTGATTAGAGGGGGGGGGAAGAGGGGGAACCTTGAAATTATAAACTCAGTGGTTGAAAACCTCTGATTGAGTTATTTTAAACTGTCAAAAGATTTGCAGAAGAAAATAATTGCAAGATACTGGCTGCACAGTGAAATATCTGTCATATGGCCATTGGAATAGTGCCTGGTGTATTTACATGAAATTCTTATTCAGAAATGGATTTAATGTAGGGGATTCAATGGTATTAATAAGTCATTTATCAAACTTGAGCACGGCAGAATCTTATTGCTTCATTGTGCAGCTGAGAAGGAATTTGTTTAAAGTTATCAAAATTCCTTCCCTGGCTCTCAGATGCAAACTAAGAGAAAATGTGCTTTCTTCCCTCTTTCAGGAGACTCTTCTGTATTCAGGGCCTTTTTATGACCTTTGTATGGGCCAAAGGATTTCCCTTTAAGATAGCAGCTGCAATTTACTAAAAGTGCCTGGAAAGGGGTGATCAAATATCAAACAGTGGCACAGTGAAACAGCACATCACGTTTCTCATACAGCACTCAGATTAGCTTCAACTCTACCTTGCTAAGTAGCTTATCAACAGAAGAGATGTAAGAATAATTCTACAGCAAATGCTTCATATGGCTTAGTGACAAAGAGGAGAGATATGTTTCAATATATCCTGCTGTTGCCAGTAATCTGCTTCTTCTGGTCTCTGTCACTGATGGATGTGCTAGGTATAACATCCCCCTCTATAGCTTCTGTGTTTTTTATGTATGCTGTATTGTACAATCTGCTCGTAATCTGAGCCCTTTCACAGCAGCTCTGGACCACAGTAGCATAGCTCCTGGTATTGTTGCAGAAAGTTCCTTGTATCTTTTCCCTATCCTTTGTCATAGTCCTGTAAAAATGTCTACAAAACAGATTAAAGCTGAGAAAAGGAGTTTATCTGAAACGGAGGTTGTAAGCTGTGTGAGGCACAGGCACAGGTTTGTCATGTGCATTTTGTGCAACGCTTTGCACTTTGGGTATGTGATCTATGGCTGTAGCTTTTGGGAACTAATACAGATGATGATAGTGATAAAATGGCATTCATGAAAGTCTTACTGGATCCTCTGGAAATGTTACTTATCTCACCCAGAGCACCCATAATATAGCAGATCCATACTGCACTCTAGTATGAAAAATTCCTCCTCCAGCGTGGTTACAAATGCTATTTGAAACTGTAATCTTTGGTTCCAGAGTGCCATATTATTTTATGTTTAGGTCTTGTTTCCCAATGGCTTGCAAAGGTTTACTGAACAATTTTCAGTGAAATCAACATCTGAGCCTATCCTTTTCCCCAAAGGTCCTAATCTCTCTCCCTTCCCCATCCCTGAGCATTTCACTGCGGCTGTTTCCTTCTTTTGCCTGTGCTGCTTGGGCTCTGCCAGAGGGATTTTTTACTCAGATCTCATGTTACTCAGTGCTGTAGTCCTTGGCAGATAGGAGAAGGAAAGTCCTTAGCATCTTGCTGCATTGATCAAAACCAGTGCAGAAAGAATGATAAGAGATTCTAGATGCCAAACTCTAACAAGTTTTTATAGGTCATATATGAACTGAGATTTTAGGGGATGACACTTGGCAGAATATAAGCCAAGAATATGAGATTTGGATAATATATTTCTGCTCTTGTAGGAAGTGGTAATACCTTTTGTTAGTTCAACCAGTAGTTAGGGAAGAAAAAAATAGGCAAGTGTTAAGGCCTATTAGATCTAACATGAAAAAGGACTTATACGTACCAGGAACATCTCCCCTTCCACTCCCCTTTTCTCACATTTAGTCCAATAGAAGAGCAATACTGGTCTGGCTACAGTACTAGCTGTGATATTCTTCTTTTGGGGAGTTATTCACACTTTTATTTCTGCATAGGAAGAGGCCTGGAGCCTACATGTACTTGACTGAGTGCACAAGTCTGACAGCACTCATACACATACTGATTTTTTTGCCCATTGTTCATCTTGTGGACAACTTTGTACAAATAGTAACAAATCAAGCAACGCTTTATCTCACTGCAAACTTCTTCCACAATGAGAGTAATGACTCTGGAAAATTGCGGGCAAGTTCACCAATGCCTTTGGCATCAGCTGTCATGGGAATGACAAAAACTTTGCTTCATTACTACATAATTAACTATTTTATATCTCACTCCACCTTTCCTACAAGAATGTCATATGAATGCCTTGTCTTTCAAATTCTATCTCCATAAATATCTGATGTCTGGCTGTGGTATCTGTTCTGGTGGCTATCACCATCATGGCTAACTTGCTACATGCCTCATTTATTCTCCAAGAACTTTTCAGTATATCTTAGAAATCCACTTAAATTCACAGTGCATAGTTTGTAGGTTTTATTAGCTGAAATACAAAAGAAGCTTATGCTCCCTTTTTGTTGCTGCTCAGACCTTGATGCTCACTAAAAGCAGCTCTCTAGTAAATGAGCAGCGTAGGGAGCCTACACTGAATTGTTATTAGCACAGCTGTGTGGTGTTATGGAAGATATAATTCAGCACTGCCTCAGATGAAAAATATTTTCAAAGAGAAGTTTCTCTCGCTGACTTAGAATCTCAGAGTCATAGAATGGTTTGGGTTGGAAGGGACCTTTAAGATCATCTGGTTCCAACCCCCTGTTGTAGGCAGGGTCATCTCCCACTTGACCAGGCTGCTCACAGCCCCTTGAATGCTTCCAGGGTTGGGTATCCACAACCTCACTGGGCAACCTGTCCCTGTGTCACTTCCAGACACTTCTTTGGGTCTGTTTGTGAAAATCAGGACTCTGAATTTCAGCTTGCTCAGAAGAACACAAGATTAATGAACTGTCTTTAACCTTGGCCTTGCACCCAGTTTATCAGAATAATAACCTTGATTAACTAGTTTTGATTACAGGTATCATTTATCCAGAATTTAAAGTATTCATTGTTAAAATTAATGGCATACCATAGATAAGGGTTGTTTTATGTTATATTTTTAATAACTCTGGAATGTCTACTGTGTTTTTGCTTCTCTGCACTCACGAAGTTAGATCTGAAATTCAGGACAAAGTGCATACGTTGCCAATGCCAAAATATTCAAAGGAGGCAGAATATGTTTTACATCTGGCGTTGCTTTCGTGTTACAGACCTGGAATTAAACCTAGCTGTTTGCTAAAAGAGCATGTTATCTAAAATAAGGAATCTATGACTATTTATTGTGAGATTCTGTATGACTATCCCAATGATAAGGTAAGCATAGTTTGCTGTAGTTTTGGTCTGAATAAAGCAATGTACTTCCCTGGATTTCATGCACACTGGAGATAAGGCTGTGGTGTTGAGGTCTGGGGAACAAATCTCCTTTTTATGTAGTGAATTTTAGAAGAGAATTCAATTTCACAGAGCCTTCTATGCATGAGTAGTCCAGTGCACTCTGTGAAGCGAAGAGTGAAATTCTGGTAGTTCTTGGCACTTCCAGTTACAGCTGCCATTGTGCACTTTGGCACTGCTCACATTTAGCCCTTGGATGTTAAGGGGCTTCAAGAGAAAAAGTAGAGATAGATGAAGAGGGGTTGGCGGTAGAATAGCAGGTAAAACAGTAGCTTCTCCTTCACCCACTGCCGTTATTCCAAAATCTCCCTCCATGTCTTTGAAACATTTTTACAAAAGATTGGCCTGAACCCTAACATCTTTTAACTGTAGAAAGTCTATTCAAATTTCATGACTTTTAGCCTATACAGTAAACCAGGACAAATCCTTGTGCTTGAAGAAGCATTGGATCTGAAGTCTTGCTTTGTGGCTCAGATCTCCTTCTCTCTCTTTTTTTTTTTTCTTGTTTAATTTCATCAATAAATGGGGAACACGTTAAAGACATAGTAGATGATTGCCCCACATTTAATTTTGTTGAGTGTAGGTGTCTGTGAAGTTTTTGTTGGCATGAGTGAAAGAAAGCCTACATCTTTCTCTCTCTCATAATCACACACAGAAATAGGCATTCCCTTTCTTTAAGTCTCCCATCTAATACTTAAAAATGTAGTTGCTTCCTGATGGGTGTATTACCTGACCTTAGGATGTGAAAGATTTACTTACACCGTTCCAGCATAAAAAGGTTTCTTTTTTTTTCTAACATGTTAATTTGCCTGTATCCCTCCTGCTTTCTAAGCCACCAACTTGATATGGAGCACTGGTTGAAGAATCATATAAAGATTAAAGATCAGTTCTGTTGTTACACATAGTGTGATGCTTTAATAAGACTGCACAGGCTGCTTAGGCTGCATAGCTAATTCCTAGCAGGAAGCTGATGGGTGTCAAAGAGCAGTAAATCATGGGTGTGTTTCACTGACTCACCAGCTGTGCATGAGAGTTTAGTTTTGTTTGGTACAAAGTTATCTTATCTCCATCGTGATGTTATAATATGCATATCAGTAGATAAATGTCATACACAGCTAATTAATTTCTCTAAAGGGCATGTATGGCATGGTATGTAAATGACAGGGAGGCCATTTTGCATTTTGCTCAACAGTATATTTGAAATGAAACATCTTAAATTTTTTTCACATCAGATTTAATTCATTTTGATTTAAAATCAACAGATAAACATTTGATTTTTAGTCTTGTTTTTTAACTGCAGCATTTTGTGTCAAAGAACGGAGTTATATATCATGGGCTACATGTGTAAAAGAGGGTGAATACCTATATGTGCCCAAGCATAGCAGCACTTGGAAGGTCAGCAACTTCCTGCTTTGTTTGCAAACTGAGTGTCATTGTGATCGAGATTAATAAGGAAGCACATTGAATGTGACTGAAAAGAGAGATAATCTCACAAATGAGGCCAAGGACTTCACAATATGAATATTGGGTTTTCACTAGCTAAATCAAGGTCAAACACAGTCAATAAGAGCATAAATCTAAGCACCTGCCTACAGGATTTGACATCTACTGTAGCAAAAAACATAGTATTTTAGAGAAACTAAGATAAAGTCTGTCTAGTTAGTTCTGAGTTGTACTGATCAGGATCAAAGCAGTAAAACTGCAGAATTCCTGATCACAGCTGAGAACAGTTTTGACATAATGCAATTTATGAAGAAAAACTGATGATAATTAAGCTGCAAAACCCACCTCTGTAAATCAGTAAAAAAGTCATCAGAGCTGTGTCTTTACTCCTTCTTCCCACGAGAAAGACTGGCATACTTAATATCAAAAGAGCACTTTAAACCTAGCAGGGTGACTTTATTCATTCATTGCTCTTTTCCAGAAGCCTTCAAAGTGAGTATTATTGCTTCTTCCCCTCCCTCGTTTTGTTTCTCTTTTTCCTACCCTTCTCTCTAACTGACTTTTCTGGCACTCTGGTACATGTGAATCCCATCCCAAGGCTCTCCAGTGTGTGAGCTGTGGACAGCAAGGCATCTACTATCAAAGCAAACAGGTTCCCTCACTTCTCACTGCATTATTGTTTTTTCTGGCTACAAACTTCCCGGTGGTTTGGGAGATGGGAGCATGCATCCTGAGCTTGGTGAATCATCTTCAAAGCCATGTCTGTTGTACCAAGAACCTTTCAAGACTTTTCTTCAAAATGTATATATCTTTAGAACTTCTTACCTATGATCACGAAGTGATTGAACACAGCAAATGTGCACAAATTCTGTCTTGTAAAAGTACGATCTGGAGAATAAAGGGAAGATTGGTTTTGTATCCTTTGTATTTGGAGCTGAATTCTGAGCTGGAAAAGAGATTTTGGTGGGGAAAAGGATTATCTCCCAACTCCTTGGATCATCTGAAGTTACTCTTCCTCTTTCAAGCATGCAGTTTTGGACTTAATTATACCTTATTTCAGCTTCCTCTTCACCTTTCGGCATTGATGTAAAGTAGGAGGCTGAATTTACTACTGCTAGAGCTTATTACCATTACTGCTATTGCTCACAAAGGATAATAATGCAAATTATGTGATGGGACTCTCATGCGATATAAAACAGCATCAGTTTAGTGAAGTAAGTAAAGGTATGACAGTTTGCATCTGCAGCAGGGCTATTCCATTAGTCCATTTTATGGGTGCAAGTTAATGAGTTTCAGGATCATAAATATAACGGCGCTGGTAATGTGAGCATCAGTGACAGCCATCCATATCTAAGTGTCGCAGACAGGATAGGAGAAGGTAAGACATTCAGACTCACGGCATTACTAGAAAGAAGCCTCCTTGTTACAGCTGAAACTTCTGCTGCCAGCTCTGAAATTTGGCAAATCTGATTACAGATGTTTGAGTGTTGCTTTCCCCGTGTATACAGAATATTTCAGTTCATATCATGAATTTGAATAGCACAGGGTTTTGGCTGATAGCTGAGGTAACTGAACGTTGCTGCAACATTACAGATTCCATTTTTGCAAAGGGCTGAAATTCTGGTTTGAAAGCAGAGGATTGAAATGTATTTTGACTGGGAAAACATTGACCAACCTCATTGGTGATAAGACTGTATTTTAGCTAAAGTCTTTGTCAGACATTTCTATGACCTCAGCTCATTTTGAGAAATCCTGGCCTTTGCTTGCAACTTACTGGGATTTTATGTAGTTCTGAGCAGAACAGAATTATTTTTCCTCCTCCTCCCCAAGTAATGCAGTCTTCATCCAGCCCTCGGGGAGCTAGATACCTGGGTTTCCCTTAAGTTCCCAAATTCCTTTTGGGTCCTTTAAGAATCCCAACCTAAATTCCAAGTCCTTTCCAGGTGGAAATGAAATCAGTGCCAGAATATTTTACACTTATACACCTGCAGCTCATTTTCTCTTAGGGACTGCTCACCACAAATAGCACAAAGAATGTAATTACTTGTAACTTTTTCTATTATTTTTCTATTAAGGAATTCCTTAATGCAAAAATCCCACTTTTTTAATGAGGGATGAACAGAGAGATGTCTAAGCATCAGGAGGGTTTTAATTAGAAATGCTACCTGTAAGTACATCTAAACAGTCGGCAGCAGTCATGGAACACTTCTAATTATAGTCATCATTTTGTTTTTCTCTCAGGTTACTTAGCTCATTAATTACTTTTAAAAAATCAAGTCTAACATTCAATGCTACAGCGTAATATAAAATTCAAATTAGACTAATATCACTACCAAAATATTATGAACTGATTTATATTAATGATATTCCATACACACTAATATCAGCAAGCTGGTGTCTATAAATAAATAGGATATCGTGGTCCACATTTTTAATTTCTAAAATTTATTTGCAGATATCAAATTTGTCTTTATCTTTTCCAGATACTTTTTTCAATTATCCTTTCTGGATTTCCATATGTATCTGTTGACTGCGTGAAAGCCATTTTTCTGTACACAAATGCCTCTGCAAATATATAGAATGTGGATAATTTTGGACTGTTTAAGTATCTAACACAGAAAATGTGGAAGATCTGAGAAGTACTGTTGTCATAAAAAGGTCTAGTGAGAGCAAGCTCATTGGGGCAACATTCTTGAGCAGGCCATGGTCCTGAAGTGGAAGGAGCCATCTCAGTGTTTCTTTTCTTGCCAATAGAACTCAGTGTATGTGGGCGTCATGGGCAACACATTCTGTGACCTTGGATTAGTCTCCGTGTTTTGCTAAGCATCAAAAGCTTGCATCAATTCCCTGCAGAAACAAGAGCCCTGGAGTCTGACATGGCCAGAATCATTTCTCTGCAGGCAGTGAGAAAATCTCTGCTCTGGTTTGGTCAAGTTGTTTGATTTAGTCATGAAAATAGCCTGGTGTTCCATTTTAGTTTGTTCTATGCAAAGCAAAATGGGTTCATGTATTGCTGGCTTTCAGTGCTGTGTTCATGACTTGTGGTGCACTGTGGTATTGATAACGCTGAAGTGCTGCTCATGGCAGTACATGTCAGTACAGAAAAAAACAGCCTTGTCTTTTCTGAAATGCAGTCTGGTGTTTGTCAAAATCAGTCAGGAATAAGACTGTTACTAAATTTAATCCAATTTTTATGGTATGAAGGGAATGAATTGCACGTTTTGCCAGCGGTCCATGAAGCTTTCTGTGTTTTCACCTGTTTCATAATTACTTCTGACTACAGTTGCCATCTGCAGCAGGATGCCTTTTGCCACTGCAATAAGCACAGGACATAGTACAGGATTCTTTTCTTTCCTTAAAAGAATGTCCTCACATGGATAGGATCTCATGGGGCTGAACTTGAATTCCAAAACTGCCTTGGCTAAAGGAGGCCTGAGTTCAACTTGCTAAAAATACAGCTCATATGTATTTGCTTTACTTTGCTCCTTTATGCCCTACTGACTTAAATGAGGTCAGAATAGAAAATTGCTTTGTATAAGACCCTGATAAAAAACACTGCTTTGAGAAAGACCCTGGCTGGTCACAGAGAAGTGCTGGAAAATAGGACTGCACAAAAAGCTTCTCACCACTATGCTCTCTCCTATCTCTGTTGGAGTCAGCATGCTTATGGTAGAGCTTTACAACCCCTTTGAATCTGGTTGCTTTGGAGGGTTTTGACACCCCTTGGATATGTGAGGTGAAGCTTTACTTTCTTGTCTTGGTGATATCACAGCAAATCATTGTTGCAGATTTAATATGAAGAAGCATGGAGATATTCAGAAGCCAAACCCTTCTATTGGTAACAATGCTCTCTCTCTCTATTTTGCTGCACTATATTCAGTCCAGTTTTCATGTAAATGTGTTCTCTTGATGTCTGTTCACTGAGCCCATTATCTGTACAGTTTTCAAGCTAAATATTTTCAGGAAGCTGTGCTCCTTCTGGCACTTTACTCAAGTTCACTTAGTTCCATGGAGAAAACTAACCATGAAAAGTCACTCTACTTCGGCTCTCTGTATCTTAATATTTTTGTGCTGCTTTTTCTTAAAGAAGAAAGGAATGCTGTGGAATATGCACAAATATTTCTTCCTGTGATCCAGAAGCCTTGTGCTGGGAAATGCTGAAGGTTTAGGAGCTTCAGAACAACTGGAGGTAGTTTAAGATCCACTAAAATATGTTATACTAAGGAAGATTTTAGATTACATTTTATTTGCAGCAATGATGTTGATAAATTTAATCATCCATTTAGAAATTATATACCCAATAAGTAGCTGAGTTGCACCTGAAGAAGTAAAATGCTGCTCACTTTCTCTTGTTCTACTCAGGACTATGGATCACATAGCAGCAGTTAAAATGCCAGCTGCTAAAGTTGGCATGAGATGCCGGCAAGAAGCAGCTTCTCTGCACTTGACTGTCTGATGGGTTTGCACATCGCTGCCTTCTACTGGAAGGCATCAGAGCATCACATCTGTCTCAGAAGTGCAGCCAAAAGCTAAAGGGTCTTTTTCAAGTGTTTAGATGTCTGTGATTTAGTAATTAGAACAGGGATCCGTACCTGGTTTTGCTGCCAACACAAAGTTCAACAGTTTAAAGTTCATCAACAGATGAAATATCTTTTCATGATAGTAAGGCTTTTGTGAATCTAAAATTCTTTTTAATTCTAGTGCACTGAGGCTTTTGTCTTAAAATATCTGTACTGACAACTCAAAATCAAAAAGGTTATAGGGTTTTATCATAAATGTTAATTTGGTTATGTGCTGCTGGGACTAAGCGTAGGCACAATTCATCCTGTTTTCAGCAAGAATGTATGCTGTCAGCAGACATTTATACAGCACATGCTGTGTCCTGGTGATGGCCCACTCACTTTTATTGTGCATGAGTTTTGCTTGGACAAACTCTGTCCTCTTCAGTTGCCAGACCAATAACAGGGAACTTTCCTATTACTATGTTGACGTTATCTCTTTTCTGGTTTAAAACTCAACCCAAAGTATGTCTATAATTTTCTGGACTGCCTGACAGGAACATTACTACCTGTATCCACTTGTGTACATCATTTGGCATTTTGGGCTTGTGGCAACAGGACTGGAGTTGCTCAGTGCCTCTTAGCACATGCCTGGGTGTGGTGGGCAGATCGCTCCCCACTGCCTCCTTGTACCTTGATGGCAAGCTTGGGGAAGGGGAGAATTAATCAGAATTTCCTCCTGGGAAGAATTATTGCCACTCCAGGGAGTGAGGACATGTTGTATGAATTTAGTGATATGTTTATGAATTATCTTACTTTTTGGATTTCTCTAGATGGTCTGAGCACCCTTAAGGACTACTATTACTGAATCACAATGTTCTGGATTTTTTATCTTGACTCCTTAAAAAGCAGTAATTTCTTGCTGGAGTATCAACTACTAACCTTCAGTTATTCCTGTGCTAGTAACCTCTCCCCTTCTTGTCACTGTTTCTACATATGACACATATCCATTTCATTCAACCTGCCTGCCTAGGACAAGCAATGTGTCCACTTCATCATTTTTATTGCTCTCCTCAGTGGTGTCTCTAGTTTATCAATGTGCCTTCTGCAGAGGGGAGCCCTAAAATATATATACTGTGTCAACCTTGAGCTGAGTTTGTGTAACTGGGAATTAATCACCTCCATGGTCTCATTCACTTCCTTCAGGTGCTGAATATCTTCTGTTAGATGCAATGTTCCCAATTTCTATACAATTCACAGAGTAAATAGTTCCCAACTCACAAAATTGCATCTCCTGTGTTTATAATAAATTAGATTGTTTTCTGCATGGAACACTCATGCCAGTCATTCATTTTCAGTCTTTCTGATAGTGTCCCATTGCCATACGCTCCTCTAATTATTTTCCTTTCCCTGGCACTCCTTATTTTTACCTGTTTGCATAATTTTATTTCTATCATTTTTTTCCTGTACCTGGAGAAAAATGGCTAAAAAGAAGCTGCCCTGGATTTCTGCTCATTGTTTAAAATCTTTTTTATGTAAGCTTACAAGCTGTTCTCTCTTATAAGTGTGGCAGTTTCCAGAGCCATACCCAATTATTCTCTGTAGATAAATCCTAATTTGACTGGGACAATAGTGAATAAGATACCACACCACGAATGTGGTTATTGCTTTCATCAGCTGTGTTATCTAACAATGCAGACAGAAACATGTCAGACAAGCATGTGTACTAAGGACTCAAGAAGATAAGTGGAGCGTGATGACAAAGTCTACCCTAGCAAAAAGTCTTAAATTCCTCCTATCAGAGATCAAAAAAAATAGTCCTTTCCTGTGTGTGACCAGAGAGAGAATTTGTGTGTTACTTACCTGAATTGAAGGTTTTTATATTAGCAATCCTTTTACTGGTGTTTTGCTGTTTCATAAGAGAGATGTCCTCTGTCTACCAAAGTTACAGTAACACTTCAATAGCAATCATTTTTACTTATTTCAAATGAAGCTTAAAGTTCTGCTCTATGGATGCAAATACAAAAGTTATGCAAGTGTATATGTGTAGTACAAAACACTCCTTCGTGTATGTGAGATGAGCACAGTGAAACTGAATGACTAAGTAGCTCTAGTGGCTACAGCTCTTGTGTTCAGACAATACACAGCTGGAAAATAAAATTCTGCATATAGCATTTGTAAAACTTGCATCCCTTCCTCACTTTGCCCCCCCAAAATAGTTACATTGACCCAGGAAACAGGAAGGAGATGGAAGAGGGGTACAGCATCAGGTAATGAAAAGTGGTTTTGAAAAATATTTAGAGCTGTAGCTGCTTCAACATTGCATCAATAGATAATTTCATCTAAGGTATGGAAGTAAAATGTAATGTCATAGTACCGTCATGCTGCAATGAATCTGGTGCCCTTTGCAACTGATTTTGACAACAAAGTAACTCGCTGTCCTGAAAAACTGGGGTTCACTGAATTGACTTATTTATTACTAGGAAGATTATGGCTTGACTGCTTTAATCCTTTCTAATTTCCAGTTTGTAGAAGGAATAATATTTTAGACTCTAATCCAGTCTATGTATATCCTCCTTTTAGGTTGGAGACGTATCAGGTTATTCCACTTAATATCATTAATTCAAATGATTGGGAAACGAAGTAATTTGTCTCTTGTTCTTTTACAATACATGTCCTATTTGTCTATCCTTAAAAGCAGTTCTGAACCATAACTTGTACTGGGACGTATGTTAGAATGCTATCAGGGAATGATTCATAGCATTAGATATTACTCTCCTGTTGCAAAGCATCTTCTCTGTTACATGTTTTTGTGGTGGTTGGTTGTTGTTTTTGTTGTTTTTTTCTGTCACATTAATGTGAGTTCCAGAGGCAATGTATTGCATGCAGGAGTTGTTATAGAACATTAAGTCCGTCTCATAATTAAATGGTCTATCTATTTTCTTGTAAACAATAAGACTATAAAAGAGGTAATAGAAAAAAATTATGTCCTGAGTGTAATGGTTTATATAAAATATGGCCAAAAGATCACAGCATTGCAGCCTTCTGGAAGCGCCAAGTTCTCTGGCTTTGTCCTTAACCCCATAGAGTAAAGTTAGTATCATCCATGGGCTTTTGAGCACAACAGATCGTCTCTTCATGGGTTTTGAGCATTGCATGGCAAGGATTCCCCAGCTAATGAAAGAAAGAATGCATTTCTCTGGATACGAAAGTACTTTAAAAAGGGAGTTTTGTAATCAATTTAAAAGCTAGTTCTGAATTAGTATTAGGTTTTCCTTATGTTTAATTAAGTCTAATTAAACAATGCAGACATCTTCCTGTCACCTGTGGTGTGATTATGTTAAATATTTAATGTTTGTGAAGGATTAGACTGCACATCTAATCTATATCTAGCAATCTGTTCTCTCTCTGGAGTATTTTTTATTTAGTTCTGCTCTTGTATAATGAGTTGCATTTCAAAGGAAATTGTTAAATACTTTGGTGGGAAGGGGGACATGTCATGCTGTACTGTTTGGAGAGGAGAATATTGCTAACTAGGCGTGCAACGTGTAGGCAGTAGTGCACTGCCAAGTTGGTGTGGCAGCAATAGAATACTCTGCTATTCTGCAAGGAGATGGAAATAAAATCAAACCTTTCAGTTTGTTTTAGGAGCTTCAGTTATACCCCCTTCTACAGCATAGCCAAATGATTAAGGACTTTGAAAATAAGAACACAGGGTTCACATTGAAAATATCCCTTGCAGCATGCACACATTTCAAGGTTGCACATTTCTTAGACTTGTTTTCCCAAGGGGCTGTCAACTGTGTAATAGAAAAATGTATTTGTACATCTCTCCTTTTTTGAGACCCCCTCCTCCTTCCTAATCTTTGCAGTGCTTCTGAAATACAAAAATGTCTATCTGGTCACCTCTTGCAATGAACCCATTTAAAGGGAGAGGCCAAGGGTGTTTGTCTGGGAACAATTGCTTTAGAACATGGATGTTTGCAGCTGGTCCTAATCATCTATATCAAAACCAGTGAAAAATAACAATAAATCAGATTTTAATCAAAACTCTGCAAGTCTGCTGGAGAGCAGCCCCAGAGAAACTGTACCTCTGGGTGCACCAGGCCCAGCACTGCTGCCAATCAGAGGGAAGGATTGTTCCACCGTGCTCTGCGCTGGTGGGACCCCACCTTGAGATCTGTGTGCAACAATATTAGAAGGGCATAAACTATTAGAGAATGTCCAAAGGAGGTCTATGGGAATGGTGAAGAGTCTGGAGGGTAAGACATACAAGGAGCAGCTGAAGTCCCTTGGTTTGTTTGGCCCAGAGCATAGAAGGCTGAGGGGAGGACTCGTGATGACCTGTAAATCCACCCAGGGAGAAGAAGGATAGCGCAGGGCTTTGCTCTCTGGTGACAGGCAGAGACCGAGGGAATGGCATGGAGCTGTGTCAGGGGAGGGCCAGGT
The DNA here is from genome assembly GCA_030625065.1 of Alectoris magna. Taxonomy (NCBI): domain Eukaryota; kingdom Metazoa; phylum Chordata; class Aves; order Galliformes; family Phasianidae; genus Alectoris; species Alectoris magna. The sequence goes on along the minus strand of CM060576.1, from coordinate 6,793,287 downwards.
GGAAGTGAGGGAAAGGTTCTGCCCCAGAGGGTGACGGGAATCCTGCTCCATGCCCAAACATGCTGGAGTGTTTGGACACCGCTTACACAGGTTTGGATTTTGGGTGACACCATGCATAGCCAGAAGTTGGACTGAATGATTCATGGGGGTCACTGCCAATTCAGGGTAGTCTATGGTTCTATGATAAGCATATTTTTACTCATGTTATAAAAAGCATATAAAAGTACTTCACTGGTGGTTATTTGCATTAGCCATTAAGGGCAAAAGACAAATTCACATAATTATTTTTCAATTGGTAGTGTCTGTGTCTGCGTAATCATTTTTTCACAATGTATGAAACCCTTTCTCAGTAGACCATAACAGTAATAGCTGTTTCTTATTTACAACTCAAGGAGTAGATCCAGTAACTGGATTTTATTATGCAGAGTGAACTTTTCAAAATAAAATTAGCTTACATGGTGGCCCATAGTAAACTAATTAGCTGTTAGACTAGTGGCAGAGATAGTATCAGCTCTTTCAGACTTCCTAACAAATGTTCTTAAATATTGCAAGTAAAGTTTTTCAATTGCTTTTCAGTTAAGCAAGCACCCGTACCAAGGTAAGCATCCTCTTTAGTCAAATGAGAAGTTAATGTCATAAGAAGCAGCTAAGAAGATGGAAAATAACCCCCCAAAACATGCTGATCAAAAGCAAAGCTCAGTCAGATGGATAAGAGCTTTTCTTTACTACAGTTTAAGTAGCTTGAACATTGGTAGCTTTATGATCTCTTGATAAGCCCACATGCTTTGATCTACAAAAACTGTAGAACGTTCAAGAGGGCTTTATTAAATGAAGCTCAGTAGGGCAACCTGAGTCAAACAATGATACTCAAACAAATGAACACACAGATACGGTGCTGGGAAGGAAGAGGAGGGAGGCTGTGACTTGAGCAGTGTCTTCCTGGCACCTGTTGAGACACAAGGTCATGTATATTCAGCAGCCTAACTGGCTTTTCAGAAGTAACTTTGCACTTATGTAAAATTAATAGGGTATTCATTATGAAATCCATGCAGCATCTTATTAAAAGTGCTCTGTCATTGAAAGTAGAAGGTGGAGGCTTTTTAAGCTGGGGTTTTGTTGCCCTCTAGTGAATGAGGTCAGCATTATGCATGTGAAATTATTTTGATCACTGCATAATTAATGTGTACTGAATTGGTACAAAAATGCAGCCAAATTGCATCCTGTTCCCACTTGAATTACTTAACCTAGAGATACTGTTCCTTAGAATGTGTTTCTTCCCTGCCCGAGTTTTTTTTCTGGTGGGTTTTTTTTTTCCTCCTGCAGTGAGAATGCATGATTGTATGGGTATCATGATAAGGCAGGGTAGCCAGAGACAAGGAATAAATCAACTAAATGGATCTGCCCTACAGTCGCTTTAATACATTGGTATATACTTAATATGTCTCCTGAAAAGAATGTCTAATTATACTGTCATGGCACAAAATGCATTTTCAATAGTGAGATAAATTATGCCATCTTTTACTTTCTGAGAACATGCTGAGATTTATGAAAGATTACCGCAAAATTATCATGCTGGGATAACAAAAAAAAAAAAAAAACAAGAAGAAAAAAAGCAAAATGCAGTTATCACTGGCATCGACAGGAAAAAAAAACCAAGAAAAAAACCCCCAATCCTTTCAATAGTAAAGAAGATGAGTAGAATTGCTAAAATGTTCTGTGGTATGAAAATATGCTTCTATAGGATGAAATTCAGCGTTACATTGAGCTCTTATTCTGACTTTGGTACCTGCTACAGTGTACCTGTTGGGTCAGATGAGAAAGTTGTCCTTGTTTTGGCCGTAGTTGGAAGCCTCAGGGCTTAATACTTCATTGATTAGAACTTGGTATTTTTGCTTATCTGGTATCAAATAAGTGTGAAGTAGTATGAAGCTATAGAAGAGCACATCCGAAAATATGAACTTATTCATACTGATCTTTACTCAAAACAGCTGCCAACTCAATGTAAACTGCTCCAGAGCACCCACGGTGGTTTTAGACATGCATATATTTGCTATGTGTGACTTTTAAATCTCCATGCTAAGCTTTTGTCAGATTTTCTCTTCTTTTTTCTTATTTCTTTTTTAAAGAAATCTACAGAATTTGTATCACTTTATGGCAACCTACGCTGCCATTGCCATAATCTGCATTTAACATTACAAGCAGTAGGTGGAATCACTCTGTCTGCAGGCTTGCTAGAGGAGACATCAGGAATTTCATCAACTCCATCAGATTCTTCAATTTCAGAAAGAAAAGCAGCTCTGTCACAAGGGACTGCAGTGTGCATTTGCGTATCAGTGTGCAGTCCCTTGTGCATTTTTCTGCATCACACGCAATCCAAAAGTAAGAAAATCCCTCCATACATCCTTACAGTGATTCCTTTTTTAAACTGATGCTGCTTTCACCCGGGACTATCTCTTATGGACTTAATTCAGAGCCTGTTCTTCTCATAGGATTTTCTATTTTATTTCTTTATTTATTTTAAAGAAGAGAAACATCTTCCTGATAAAGGCACCACAGTCCTATATATACGTTTAGAGGATACAGTGACAAAACAATGGCTATTAAGAATGAAGATAGCCTACAAGGATATGGGACTGGGTAACCCGGTGAGGTCAATTAGAGGTTTGGATGAGGTTCACAGAAAGACAGCCAAGTCCTTTATTGACCACTGGGGGAGAAAAACGGAACTTAGAAGCTGGGAGATAAATAAAATGTTCCAGTGTTTGCTGAACTCCATGAAAAACGGAGAGTGGGTAAAGATCAATATCCTCCAAATAGAAAAGGACAAAGTTAAGGGGAAAAGTATTGCTTTCCAAGGCACTGAGGTGTATACAAAATAGAGGCACTCATTCTGAATTCTCCATGCAGACCTAGCTCTGCTATCGGCCTAGTGAAAGCAGTGTGGATTCCCCCTGTTCCTCCCAGTTTCCTATGCAAAAAAGAAAAGAAAAGAAAAAAAAAAAAAGATGGTGATGTGAGCAGTAAACTTTTATGATGATTTTACTTGAGAACATAACTTGGTGTTCTGTCATGACATCTGTGAAAGTAGTCCAATTGAGTTATTTGAAAGTGTAGGAAGTGCTGCTAGTTCTTAAATAACTTTTTTATCATTAGTAATCAGTGCTAAGATTACTCCCGAGAGACTGAATGGGGAGGGGGTGGCTGGAGGAAATTCGAATCACACTGGAAGTAGAAATACCAATTCTTATTTGCAATACATCAGATATACTCAGAACTCAGCAAGCAGGCTCACCACTTCAAAATGAGATTACCAACAAGACCCCACCAAGTATAATAACATGATGGCATCTTTGCCTAACCCAATTACAAAAGAGAAGTCTTTACAGATATATTTTTATAAAGTTTAAATACAAATGTAACTCCTAAGCATGTGAGACGCTGGTTAAATGCTCCACAAGTAGTGCAGAAAGAAAGGCAAAACCTGTCTTTCAGTAAAGTGTTCCCTTCATTGTCTGCTGCTGTATGAGAGATTTCCAGCGAATCCTCCACGGTCCCATTCTGTTTTTCCATCTATTGGCTGTTTTTATTTCCTCTGCTATTCACTGTAACAGCATTTCAGTGGTGTCACATGGTAATAGCATTCACAGTAATATATATGGTATACAGTTCATAGCCAGTAATGCCACTACCTCCGTTTGTTTTGAAGCTTCTGCTATCTAAAACTAGGAACATTGAAATAAAAATGTATGTATTATTGACTGAGATACCAGAACGTGAGAACGGCTCCTGATCTTTGCTGTGTTAATGTGAGTGTGAGGTGATGGTATTGACTTTGGGACAATTCAGTGACAAGTTGTTAAGCATAACTGACCTCAGTTCAGGTGCATTTTATTGGCCTTGCTTGATGAACGCAGCATATTCTCATAACCTGTAGCACCTACCACTGAATTGCCTTTAAAATTTTAGCTCTCTTGCAGCCCCTGCAATATATTTGCTTGCAAACAAGCAAACAGATTGGTAGTTGTTTCCAGTAGCGTACATTATCAAACAGACACCAGCCCCAAATTTGTTCCTAGAAAAGTATTTTTTTTTTCTTTTTCGACATTTTCATACATTTTTACAAGAAATTCACATCTGTCTTTTTCACACTTTATTCTTGCTCCCTATCATTTTTTATCATATATTGAAGTTTTAAAAATATTGCTGGCCTCCTGCTTACATTCTATGTGAAAAATGCTATAAATAGAAAGGATGCTCTTGAATCATTCTGTTTGAGAAATCCAATGTGTTGTTTGTGCTGAATGTAAAATGTATACATACATATTATTGCAGACATTAGAGTGAAGGCTGAAAATGTTTCCTAAGTACATGGAAACTACTTTATTGGAATTCTGTTGTTGCTGACAAAATGGCAGGAAAAGCAAGTCCTGTTGGGTTTTTTTCATTTCCTTTCTCTACCTGCACATTCAATACAGAGGTGATAATTGCTGTTCATATTCACAGCTGGCACTGAGTGGTAAGCTTTCTTTTAGTTGAACATGTAATTCACTGATGTATTTGTTCCATTTCTCCAGTTTCATCAGATATAATTTGAGCTGATTTTTATATCTTTAATATGAAAGTTACGTTTTGTCCCAGGATGCAAATCAAATATTATTGCAATCGAAACCCACGGATAAAGTTTTCTCTGGATATAAGAAAAAGGTGTTTTGAGAGTTAGGTATTTGCCCACTGCCTTCAGTAAGGAAAGAACAAGTGAATCAAATTTCAGAATTCAAGATCGGTGAGGACAGAAGTGATCTGATCGATCTGACACTGAAGCTCTCCATTTGCAAAAATCTTTGTGTCAGGAGGTAATAAACATCTATGACAAAAAGAAATAGATGCCATCTTTACACTATGGTTGGTTGGGGTTTTTTTGAAGCATTTCTAGGCAATCATAGCTTTAAAAGACATGGAAATCCTGAATGCTTCCATTCTCAGTAATCTTTGCTTTCAGTTCTTTTATAAAACAACTTTTCAGTTTCTTTATGTTTATTGAAACATATTTATTTATTAAATTGAATGGAATTTAGGCAGAGTAAATACAAGCTGTAGTGCAAAAGGACCTATTGAGACCAAAGTCTATAAGATAAAAAGGAAAATGGTTGTGTTAATAAGATCTGGCTTCATTTACAACACATCTGCAACATGAATCACTAGAAAAACTGCTTTTTGCTACTACTGAATGGACTTAAAACAGGACATTACAAACCGTAGAGTTATAATTCATGCATTTCTGTCTGCAAATGGCTTTCAATACAATGAGTAATTGAGGAAGTCATAGCTGAATGTGTTGTTTCCAGCACCCACATAGCACTTATTTTCAACCCTAGCTGAAAAATGTCATCTCATCATTACTGAACTTTTGTGTCATGGTTGCTGTAAAGCTTTCACAGTCTGCTGCATGAAGTCTGGGTGACCTACAAATTGTTCTCTATTTCTTGCTGGTGGGAATACTGGGGTGAGAGCTTGGAGTTGCTTAATTCTTTCAGATTCTATAATTCTGAACAATGTTGTGTATTCTCAGCATAAATCTATGTGGCTCGCTTTGATTTTGTCATGAAAAAACAGTAACCAAATACAGACAATATTTGGATTTCCACGTGCACACTGCCAGGAGCTCTTTCTTTGGGAGGCTGTGGGAAAGATTGTTATTGTTACGAAGAATATCTTTCAAGGAGGAATTTTATTGTGTTTATTTGTACTGCCTTTCTGCAGCATTTTTAAGTCCTATTCTGCTGTTTGTTCTTCCTTCTTATTAGTGACTCTGAGGGTATTTTGTACCTTGCACACATTTTTATTTTTTTTAATTAAAATTCTAGGGGTAAATGTTACTTTCAGCAATTTTGGAGTAAATCCAGAATTAACGCTGCCACGTAGCTTCCTTCATTTTTGTAGTCCTTTATATCAGTGCTTTGAGCCGGAGTCCCTGCATAACATGGAATGGAAATTCTAAACAGCAAAAAATATTTCAGTGAAATGTTTCTCCTTTTTTCTTCTCGTTAATCAAAATAACATGTTTCGCAGGAAAACAAGCTCTGATCATTCTGTTTGTGAAAAATTGAAAATGGATTACGCTGTTCTAAAATGTAAATCCCTGAAACCTGAATGACACATTTCAGCTACCCACAAATCACATATTCTTTCCCAATAAACTGCTTTTCTAGTTTTGTTTTGCTTCATTACAAAAAAACTAAAACCTGTCAAAAGCTCAGAATGACACCTACAACAGAAAATCAGACTGCTGCCCACCCCTATTAGTTTCTATAACAGTCTTTAACTATGAGGAGGAAAAATGAAGCATTAGGCATAAAGCTGTTTCAGTGATAAGGCGCATCTGAATTTCTGTTTTCTGATGAATAAGAAGAGCATCTTTGATTTTTGCCTTTGCTGCTTTCCAGTTTTCTGACAGTCGTTTCTTTGTTTTCTTTAGCCCTAACAAAAATATAAACTCTCTTGATTTAAAAACTGCACATACTTTTCTGTGTATGTGTGATTGTGCACACACACACTGTCATTTTTTTTGTGTGGTACTAATTAAAGGCATGTACGTATCAAGGCTTAGGTTTTCATCTGACTATGCCTCAATATATATTTATAATAAGGAGGTGTGTGTGTTTTTCACGAGAGTTTTTTGCTCCCTCAGAGAAGTAATGGGTTGGTGTGTGTCATACTTGACAGATAAGGGAGGAATTCACTCAAATAGGAGCATCAAAACCAACATTCTTTGTCAGAACAGGCTTCATAAATAACGTGCATCAGCTTTAACTCTGACAGTGTGAGTATATCCTCCAGTACTGGTTTCCACTTGTTTCATCCAGATTGCCTAATAATAATGAATAAATCATAGCCCTGTATACATGTACATATGCATATATATGTATGTGTATTCACATTTATACATAATTCATGCCTTAAACAACCATTTTGTTGTGACAGAGGTCATATGTCAAAGTAGTGGTGAGCTACACAGACACTGCTCTTTGCTTGACCTAAATGATTAATCAGGATTCAGAATCCTACAGATCATTTCACTTAGCAAGAAAAGTAGATTAATGTAGGCTATATTAATACAGTCCTGTTTTTCGTAAAGAACATTCAGCGTTCCTGAGAGCCACTGAAAAGTTCTTTTGCTTATCACTTCCGTCTGTTTCCAGTCATTAATTGGCCCCAAATTGCTCATTAAGTTTTCCTCAGCCTGCCAGTTCTTCTAAGCTGAATGCAGTGCTTTCTCCTGCCTCCTCTCCTTGGTTCTCCTGTCACATAAATCTTCATAAACAAGAGTCATTGCCTTTCTTTCCACCTGTCTTTCTTTAAAGCAGTGGCACCAGCCAGGGTTTGGATTTTCTTTCAAATTTCTGATTGTATACAGAGTCATAAATTGTTGACATATTTCCTCTTCTTTATAAAATACATTTGAACAACACGAACAAAGCAGGAGACAGGTTTTGCCTGGAGCTCCTTATATTGGGCAGCTTTTATACCACCTTGCTTCAGTGATATTTAACCTCCATGTGCTGTAGTACACGAAATTGATAACTTCAGTGTAGCATTCACCCTCTGTGGTTACATCCTCGTGTGGCCTTCAGCCTTCCTTCTCTGTTCCATCTTCCTTCTCTCCACAGAGTAAGAAAAAATCATCATTTTATAAATCACTGTGCAAATCCCTCTCGTTAATTTACAAGCTATAATTTACACAGCATTGCAGCACTTCAGTACTGAAGCACCTGAAAGAAAAGAAAAAAACAACCTGCATAGAAAATATGCAACATTGTCTGGAAATTAGTTGACAAAACGGCGGGAGGCAAAGTGCACATTTCTATATCATTCACTGACAAAGAAGAGAAATTGATTTCATTAATGCACAATTAGTCCCAGGCCAAGTACCCTCCAGATGAGAAGAGATGACAAGTGAGTTTTTCTACTTTATTATTTCTTCATTATATTTGAAAAGCAAGAGATGGTCATTTGAACGGTTATAGTCTACCTTGATCTCCCCAAAATATGGGCCAGTTCATGACACTTAAAAAATGCTGAGACTAACACAACTTGAGTGTACTCTAGGACATTTGTACCCATCAGATTAAACCTGATTATTGTCAGATACTATGTACTCTTGGTGGCTGAGGGCTAAGGTGGGAGATTATTCACTTAAATACATTCAAGTATATTGGAAGGGAAGATAGAGGAGATGATACATTCATCAAAGATGGACTTTGTATTTCTGCTTAGGCACCAAAATGAGGGCTTGAATTTTCAAGGAGTTTGAATGCCTGGTAATTTTTTTCAACTGCGCCAAATTTGGATAAGCACATCTTTTCAGAAACACAGCCCTTTTGCAGGTGTCTGTCTGGAAGATGAGTTCTTTCAAAAAATTTTTGTCAGTCACAGATAATAGAAATTATCTGAACCCTGGAATGCTGAGCTTTTTCTATACATTCCCACAGATGATTATTAGATTGCTACGATGCCTGTATACCCTGCAGGCACAGCATGAGCACCTCTCACCTGGTAGGTTCACCAACACCGAGCTACATACAGACAACCTCTAAGCCACTGTAGCTGCATTCACCTGACTTAAATTTAGGTTGTCCAGTTGACAGGGGTTTGCAAAATGATACATTGAAAGTTGTGCAGATAGAAATAAAGACAGATCTCTTTCAAATGATTCCTAACCTCACCTTTTTCCTAGAAATATTCTGTGTTGTTATTAACTTATATTAATGCCACCATCTGGTCTTCCTTAATGACATGTGCCATTAATCAGGGCTGTTAAGCTTAGCTACATGCCTATATCTTTTTTGACCCTGGCTGGCTATAAATATCATCACCGTATATTGCCATAGGAAGCTGTGTAAATCATTCTACCAGTCAGTCAGCTGTGTGAGCTGTTTGCTCTGAAATCCAGCACTCAATGTGGATTTCAAAGGGCAAGTGCAAGTTAAAGCAGAGTAAACAGAAAAAAAATCTACACCAGAAGAGCAGTGGTTCAGTAGCAAGCTGCTCTGTGAAGAGAGGGACCTACTGCTGGATCTAGACTTTGTTAAGATCATTCGGTGATTTCCATGTAACTCTGTGACCTTTAGATCACATTCCTAGAGATCTGTTGGCTTTGGGCAATTGCCATTTTCTCCATCCAACACTGGACTGGAAGGAAGCTGTGGTCAAATCCACGAGCAGTTCAAAGTGAGTTCATTATCACCACATCTAGTCTCCTCAGAGTCAAGAATATTATTAAATCAAACCATCCAAATGGTTAGCAACTTGTGTATTTAAGTAAAAAATGTATTAGATTGAAAATATGGAAGGACTTCATTTGAGATTTCAATGTGCCGTGTGAAGAACTCCCCTTTCAGTTTTTGTCCAATAATGTTTAAATTGAGAGTTGGTGGGAAGTGCTGAGCATGCAGTGCATCCATCCTAGAGCACGCAAACCTCAATAAACTGCAATTAGTTTGGATAAGCTGCCCAGAATTCACCAGTAGGATTTCAGACATGGAACTAGGTTTGTGTTTGGTTTTATTTGTTTGATTGGTTTTTGCTTGGAGGGAGGAAAAGTAGGCTTAATTTATGGTCATAAACTCAGCTAGTTTAGGATTGTTTGGCAAACCCAACACATCCCTTGCAAAGTTTGTGAAATATTCAACTGCCTGAAGTTGGAACGTCTAGAGTAACAAACAAGAAGCAAATCAGGACGGACTGACCAGGGTGTTAAATAAATTGATAACAAAGTCTGTTGCAGGTTTTCTGAGCTTTGGAAGAACACCTGACAAGTCGGGTTAATAACAGCTGTTATTGTTTGGTTACAGCAATGCTTTGAATGTAAAGGGCCTATTACTTTGCCTTGCCACCTCCTCATGAAGCAGCATTTTTGTCATCATATCCTTGCTTGTGAGAGCTGCTGAGCAACTTAATTTCCATATGACTTTACAATATCCCCTTTCCATGGGGAGATGATTTTATTTTGACAGAGTACTGTAGCACGCAAGAACTCCTAATATCTAATGTATAGAAGAGGTCATGAATTCATATTCACTCTAGGGTGAATGTTACAGTGTATATGTCAGAGGTGAATGGCATTTGTGTTATGCGACACTGCTATGGAAGACAGTAAATCATAAGATGTTACTTCTCACCTTGCTGAAGTTGTAATACGGGTATGACATTTCTTTTTATTGAATCATCCAATTACTGGTGGGGAAGGCCAGGTCACACAGAAATGGGCTTCCCAAAAACTTGAGGTACCTTTTGAGACATGGAGAGCAAACAGTTTTTGCAATGAAAATCAGTAAATACTTGGCTGTCCATCACTGGCTCTTTGCGTTGTCATAATGAAGCTTCCTCTTGACATCTGATTATAAACAAGCGATTGCATTGCTACTTCTGTTAATAAAAGTTCCTGTACAGCTCTTATTGCATGTCAAGCCCACAGTTCAGAATTGGCTAGGCAGTTGGGGAAATCCCATGAAATCATACTTGGGGTTTGGAGGTGTATATCATTTTCCTTTCCTATGCTCTTCTCCTTTACCCTTATCTTGCTGTAAGAGAAGACAGGCTAATCTTAAGCCATAGCTACTTTCAACAAAGCTGGCCAGCACAATTTAGTCCCTGTGACAGGGAATATTCCAGCACAGTGTGGCTTGACCTCTTTGCCTCCTGGTGTAGAAAAGAGCAGACTTTGTTCTTGGTTGCTTCGAAATGAGGCTGCTTTGCTCCTGGGGAACTTAGCACTCCGTGAATTCCTGAGAACTGGTAAATAGCAAAGCTGTATGTATTACAGCTGGAGAAACAGGGGTGGGCTTAAGTGTAAAGGCCAAGAAGAAGAGAGGGACAAAGTGTGAGGGAAAAAACATTAGGGACAAATACGCTTGCATTAGCTGAAGAAACTGCCACACTTGAAAAAGAGGCAATGGACTCAGTTTTTTTCATTCACAGATGGGTTTGTGGACAGGGCTGACCATCTTTCTAGCCAAAGACTTTCATTTTTACTTTTGTTGCTTAATTTGATAAATAAATCCTAGATCAGAAGGTGAGCTGGAACAGGAAATACAATGAATGAGGAAATACAATACATCCTTTCATTCCATTATTATTACAGATTGCCTTTTTTTCTGTCTTTGTCATCTTGCCATCTTTCTTCCCCATCTTCCTGCTATTTTTCCACATGTATTTTTGATGTTTAATATTAGAGAATCAGCTAGGAGATATAGGAGACCTCAGACCTATTGGGTTGCCTTTTCTATGAATGCTGCTGGCAGAGTAATCACCCTTTGCACCTTACTTTCACCTGCAAAAAAAGGCTTCAGATATTTGACCCCTGATTATAATAAATTAGACTCTTCTACTGGAAAAGTGGTGCTGCTCTTCTTTCATTGACCATTCACTTGACCAATATGCCCTAATGTTGAAGACAGGTAAGTAAGTATTTTAATTGCGGTACATCAGTCATATGACATTAGCCTTAAGATAGATACAGGGCTTTACAGAGAATATTTAAGAATGGTAAGATTGAATTAGTATACGTGAACTAATTTCTGGTTAGTACACATCCATCTTACCAACACTTCTGTTAAGTAGAAAAAAAAATTGAAGTGTGCCCTAGCTAGGTCAGATTGCATTCACTTCTTCTAGTTTATTTCAAAAGCTTGGAATTTTGCTTCGTTTTTGTCTTAGTTTGCAACATATTTACCTTGTATTTAGAAACTGATTTAATACACTGTTCAATTCCTCTCACATCTTTTGCAACAATCAGCCTTTGACAACATTCAAACTGCTGTAGTGACCTGAAGATAAAAGGGCTTACAAAGGCTTGGAAAGCTCAGATTCAAGTTCTGATTTTTTATATTACCATCTTTATTTCCTGAAACAAATGTGAAGAAAACTACTGCCAGAGGCAATGTGTCACCAGTTGCAGTGCACGTCTTCACAGATAGTTTATAAACAAATTATTCAAAGGTTTGTTTTTTTTTATATACTTGGAGGGTTTTCTACCATGCATTTGAATCCATGCTTGATAGTATATGAAAAAAATGACAGAACCCAATGTTAATATGTTTACCTTCAGCAAATAATTTAAATGAATTTAGTTGTGGGTATAGAATAACAAAGAGCTACAAAGAGTACGAACCATTGAGTAAAATGGTTGGTCTCTGGGAAAGATTCAGGGTTTGTCTTTTACATTTGGTGCAAGTATATATCATTCAGAAGTGAAATGTATAGTAGTTACAAGACAAGTTGATTGGATAGTTAATAACTTTGACACTCAGAAGTTAACAAAAGAAAATAGATTGCATTTCTAATAGCGGTTAAGAGGAATAATTGTTGTATCTAACGATTAATTGAACAACGCGCCAAGCGATATCAACGTCAAAAGGAAGGTAAATGGCAAACAAGTAAATGAAACAATGAGAGCTTTTAAAGTTATAATTCTTTATTTGGAAATAAATGAGCTTGGCATTATGTAAGAACTTGTCTACAAAGAAAAATTCATCAGTGTAAATATATTGGTATAATTATGCCTTTCAAAGCAACATAAACTGCAGAAAGAGAAGGCACTGATTGCAGAGTAGGATTCTCCATATGGGGCATTATGCAACTTTAACTACTGCTGTGGTTAACCTGCCCTTGAAGACAAGCCCTAAACCCAATTGGTAAGTGTACCGTGTACCAGGCCCTGTGCTCTGAGCTCTGGGGTGCAGCCTTTTGGAGCATGTTTGAGCAGGGTTGGGTGGTGTTCCCAGCTCACCTCTGCTTGGCAAAACCAGTCTGGAATAAGATTGATGAAAAACCAATGACGAACCATATTGTTGTTTGTGCTCTAATGCATCATGTGGTAAGGTGGCAGGCTGATACAGTACATATCACTTAAATGTATTCAGTTTCACAATACATAAAACAAACCCCCTGCTGCCATATTTTGCTTTGACATATTTTTCAGTTGTAATATAATTTTTTAAAGATTCTCCAACCTGCTTGCTAAGAAAGAAAATAAGAGTCTGTTCTTCTCTATGCCATAGGTTGGTAAATAATGCCTTGATGGCATTCAAATATAGAGTTTAACAATGAACTCAAAGAGTCGGTAATTTTCATGACTCAAGTTTTGATAAGCTAAACTTGAAACCCAATTGACTGGTAAGCAGTGAGGTAAAAGGAAAGATCTAGCAGTTCTTCCATGTGCTCCTCACTTGCTTGACTATGAATCTGTAAAACCACATTCTCATGAATGTAGAGTAACTCTTCAAGTGGGAAAATTCAGATGTAATGCATGAAAAAAAAGCACTAACACAGCTTACATCAGAATAGCATGAATAGTTAGAGTTTGTAGGTGTTTCTGGGTGTTCTTAACCTCCTAGAGAAATTGTCGTATGATTTTCAGTGAGCGTCCAAGAAAATAAGTGTAAAGTCTGCATCCAGAGTGCGCATGTAAGCAGTTGCAGTGCATACAGTTGAGCAGAGCAGCACCAACCTGTGCACATAGGAGTGTTCTGCATCTGCAGATACTATAGACTCAAAGGAGCCTAACATCAGTGTAGCCTGTAGAATATTTTATGGTTTTAACAGACGAATGTACTAGGGGGACTTAAAATATATATATAAAAACCTCTGTAAATGTATAAAGATTATAGGTGTTCATGTATACTGTACTTTACAAGAAGAAAATCAATTTTTCATTCCTCTGTGGCAGCTTGCGATGCAACTGGAATATTACCTGAACTAAGTAAACAGAATTATCTTCTAACTCAAATAAGAAAAATGTAGCAGGAACTCTTTATCTCTCTATTTTCAACTTTTATTATCTAAGTTTGACTGTGATTTAAAAGAAAGAAGGGAGAGGTAAATGAACCGAACGCAGAATTGCTCTGAAGGAAGCTAAAACAAGCCCTGTGAAAGGCCTCTGAAAGGTTCAGAATGGAAATGATTTTCAGTTTAAATTACTTTTACAGAATTGGAATGTGGCAGTCAGGAAGTTTCAGTGAGTCCATTCATTTTTCTTCTTCCTTTTTTACCTTTGTTGGTTTGCGTTTGTATGAATTGCCTATGGTCCAGGCTGATAAATACCTGTTTTTTGTGTTCCCTCTCATGGAACTGCTCTTGGAGTAACTGAGCACTTCACACAAGTTAAAAATTTCTCTTCTCTAACACATCTGTAAACATGGTAAATACTTGTTTAAGGTGTTGCATCTTGTTGTAACCCTTGTTACATTGATTTCAAATGTTGGGTACATTTCAGTGACTGATACAGAGAGATCTACAACTCAGTGACGTGAATAATATTTTGTTTTGAATTAAGAATGCAGGCTCTGTTCTTAGTTATACTAACAATAATAGTTGCATCAGAATTAATGGAACTGCAACAGAGTACATCAGTGGAGTGTTTTACTTGAGAGATTTTCCACGTTGATCCTTATCTCACATTCTGGAGGAACCGTCATCTTCTGCAATGGTCAGTTGTCCTGTGCTGCACATAGAAGAAAAGGACTGAAAATTCCCACTGTGATCAGATGACCCTCCCATGGAAGCACTTATAGCTTCTTTTCTTCTGAATGTGTAAGCAGAAATGTCTTTATCATCTTTAAAATTTACATTATATAGTTTCTCTTTCTTTGCTCTCACTTATAAAATCCAACTACAAAACCTGACTTCATGAGCTTTGTCCTGCTTTAGTGAGGTCCACATTCTCATATATTCTCAATAAAAATATGAAAATATGGTTATCATTTTTCACTGTACTTTGGAACAAAAAGAAATGTCATGCTGACTCTATACATACAATATAATAGTAGTTCTCTTGCTTTCTGAGTTGAATGATTCTACAGAAAAGGTGTATGATTGCTACACATAGTGTGGGAACTGCTCTGTGCTCTTAACCTTATGGACTTAAGAATAACTAACATTCATTTTGTGTATACAAAATTTCTTAATGCTTTGCTTTTTTTTTTTTATATACTTCCAGATTTTATTTTAATTTAAGACCTTTAGAACACTGTTGTTTCACTTTCTTAAATTTCTAGATGATAATTTCACCTCCTGGAGCTTACATTGTTTCATTTTGTGTCTTGGAAATAGCTCTGAATTGATGTGAAGGTTATAACAGGTATGAAAATATATTCTTATTGAAATTCTCCCTAGTAATATTGTTTGATTTTTATTATTACTATTATTATTCTGAGCTCTTTAATATGTTTATTGAGTCAGCAGAAGTTTATTGTGTGAACTTATTTTTTGGTTGCCAGTGATGTTTCCTGGAAAATGGATGGCATTTCTGTTTTGGTAAGACTGATCCTGTCTTGTTTTTTAAAGACACCATCTGCTTTCCCGTGCTCCAAAGAGGACTGTGGTGTCCAGTGGGATTTCTATCATATGTTTGCCTCCTTTTCTGCACATCTGAATATTTTAGAGAGCAGATAAAGGCATAATTCTTCTTCCTAAAAGGTGCGTTGCTTTATTTATTAAAATCATATGGAAATATTTGAGGTTAAAGTTATCATAAATCTCATACTTTCAATATTTAATGATGAACATTTAGTGTATACTCATTAAAAGCAATTTTCAGTAGTAGAGTCATGCAAGTAAATTAGGCAAACAATGGACACATTTTCTGAAATGGCAGCTTTGGATCTGGATCTCTAAAAATCGCTCAGAGAAATACTCTGAAAAGTTCCTCTAAATATCACCATTCACATTCACATTTTTAAAAGAACAAACAAAATCTAGCTTTATTCAACTGTGAATTCCATTGACCTGATTGAGCAACTTCTGTTCCTGTTTAAATTCATTACTTGCATGCTAATTACAACAAAACAAGCTTTCATTGGGATCTCAACAGGATATGGGTGAGGATTCTACTGAAATTTTACTTCCTTTACATTGAACCAACGCCCCAATCCTTTTCAGTCACCAGCAGTAAAGCAAATGCTTGGGTGATGCATGTGCTTTAGTATCTTGTTGAATTTGAAGTTTGGCAACTACTGGGAGTACTAATCTGAATGAAAACATGCAGATGCTTAAAACTAGAATTATCTGAACCATAGAAACAATAGAAAAGTGAAACATAATTACTTTCCCAGTCTGAAGTCATTCTGTGTTTCAGAATTGAAACATGAAGAATGTTGTACTTGCCACTTCAAATATATATATGGCAAACTTATGTGAAGTTCTTTTCTGTGATTACTAATTTAATGCAGTATAATGCACTGTAGAAGATCTGAGGCAGTAGCTAAAGCATCTGAGCGGATTGTTAGCATGGCTATTTCCTTAACGAGGTTCCTAAATTCACTGTGCTATTCTCACGTATTTTTCCTTTGTTCCTTGTATGCTCAAGGTGTGACAGATGTCATTTCTAGACTGATTTTGTGTGTGTGAAAGATGCATAACACGAGGGACAAGCAAATGTATTAACGGATGTAGCTATATTGATGAGTAGCTGTGTCTGGTGTTCAATGGCATCAGGCTGCATTCCCCATGGATAATCACAGGAAATGCCACCTCAGCCCCATCTGTTCACATTTACAAAAATAGGTAGTTTACATAAACAGGAAGTTGCATACCTGCCCTGTTATACCTCATAATGTATAACGTCTTGCTTTATGTACAGTATCCCCAGTATCACCCTCTTCATGCCATATGCATTGCACATACCCTTGTGGCATTCTACATTTTATGCATGTAGATGTACACACTTCTGTAGAAAGAAGTATGCCCACACACCATATTAAAACCAAAAAACAGTATTTGCTGCATACCTTAAGATGTAATCTCTGAATTAAAACTGCTCTGGAGAAACAAAATACTAAATAACACTTAAATCTTCCTCGTTGCCTAGAATGGAATTAAATCAGAATTTGATTCAAACATGATCATAATACAAGGAATTTAAACCCTGTTTTATCCACTATGAACAAACCAGATTATTCCTATTAAGGTGTGACATAGCCACCTAACGTTAATATATGTTGTTTGATCCTTATTTTTACTGCAACTGTAAATCAAGTGATTAAGAAGTAGGATATATAACTGTTCAGTGATGTTCTGTCAACAAGTGCTATTGAACACAGAGATCCTGGCTGAATACTGTTCCTTTTAACTTTTCAGGTCATGCCACTCCTGTCTATCAGACAAATACAATAGGAATTACTCAATTTAACACCATTTCAGTTCTAATTGAATTCCATTTGCTAAATCCTGAATAAATACATTACAACTGCTGCTTCGGTCAAACAGAGAGAAGTAGTCATCTTTTAATGACTCCCCTGTGGGTTTAATGCCTATTCTATCTGTTAGAATAATGATTCCTACATCACTGGAATATATTTAAATGATAATAGTTATTTAAACATGCCAACTCTTTACACAGTAGATAAGTATTTTTAATTTGTATTTATGAAATCAAAAGGCTGGCTAGAATAACTAGTTACTCATTTGTCTGTTTTCTAGAGTATCTTGGTATCAAAGCAAAACTACAGGATTATGAAAGGGTTTTGTATTTGCTTTTAATACCAGTTTGAGGTGGATAAAAAGTATCCCACTGAGGATAGGATTTATGTCAACAAATATTAATATCTACCATGTAAATGCACTCCCTGCTCATCACCCTTGATAGTCTGTGGAGGACAATAGGCCACCTACATGTGATTCATCTGTTTGGACAGCAGAAAAGCTTAGATTAATGACTCCATGAAAGTGATCTCATGAGAATTTAATTCAAAGGTATTTTCTCAATTATAGGCATCTAAAGTTAGGTGAGATGATTCCCACTTAAGATCGTAAATGAGAAATTCATTTGTTGAAATTAGTAAGCTTACCTTGCAAAGACAGTTGAATACCTTATAAGGTATAAATTTAAGAGAAAAAAGGCAGTGAAAATGCCTTATCTGAACAGAAACAAATGAAACCAGAAAAAAAGGATTCTCATTTGTTTCAGATCAGTTGAATACTTCAACTCAAAATGACATCATTTCTTTTTCTTTCTTTTCACATAAACTTTTATCCTTTAATACTGCTGATCTCATTAATGTATCTGGTAGACTGGTGGTCAGGCATTCACCTGAAATGTGGGAGACTGCACTTCCTGAAACCTTGCTATGAAATAAGTGGGAGAAATACCCACATGTCCCTTCATTAGAAATGAAAATCTTCATTACTGAGACATGGTCGGCACACAGCCTTCTCTACCTTGCAAGTTTCATGAATGGTCACCTAAGCCCCAATTTGTTTTCTAATGCAGACCAAGATATTATTCAAATCTGACACGCAATGCTGAAAAATTTCAGTTCTAATTAATTTTTTTTTTTTTTTGAACAAACTTCTCACAACCTCCCACTCTCTCTGCCTCCAAAATTCCATCTTTAGCACAGATTTTGTGGAACAACATAGATGATGAGAAAGAGCGAATCTGATATAAATCATGTACTTTGCAGAACTTCTTTTAAATGTAACGTCTTAAGCAAAATGGTCTTAAATATATGCTCCTGAAAACATATCAGTGCTAGATGATTTCTTCAGGGCTGTGTGCCAGTTAAGTCCGTTGTAGCTTGAGTTAGAGGGAATAGGTTGAAGTTTCATCCAGGACATGAAAGAATCTAGCTACAGAAGTGGATTTCATTTCTTTGAACAAATGTGGTCTACACTGCGGGTAAGACACCACACACAAGAAACACCCATTCTTGCTATGCAGTAGAATGCCTGTGTGAGCCCTGCTCCCTTAACCTCTCCTACCCAATTAACCAGCTGCTGATATTTGTGACTTGATAGCAACATTTTATGAGGAACCTCTTTGCCCTTTCTAGTGTAGTAGAGGCTGACTCTCAGCAATGAAGGGTTCAAAGCTTTGTGTTATGTTTTGTCTCAGAAAGTTGCCTCAAACATTAAGTGAGTAGAATGAATGCTGTAGCTGAGAGCGTTTGCTTATCAACCAGAACAGAGGGAAGAGTCGCTTCTCCCACTACCTCCAGGCATGCTGCTTTTTCTGCTTTTTCTTATTCACCACTCCTCTTCTTTTGCACTATTTTTTGAACAAATGTTCAAAAACTCCTTTGATTTTTGTTCCACCCTGAAGAATTTTTAATATTTTACGAATTTTCTGAATGCAGATCCCTAGCAGGATATAATTCACTCAGAAATCAGCTAAAACGTAATTATGGCAAAAATATCCTGTATCAGGAAATAGATGTTATGAATTGGAAAATGTTTGATCTGTTGCATACTGTTCATACTTTTTTGGAGATCCAGCTCAGGCCTTTCAAGATTGAAGTTTAAAGGTGTGTAGATGGCAGAGTGTCTCGAGTTCTCCCTGCCTGTGGACAGCATGCTGACAGCTTTCCACTACCAAAGGATAGTTGTTTTAAAGTATATTCACAACTCACTGAAAGTTGTATATATTTTTTAATCATAGCTGTCAGCAAATATACACCCCGTGGTGTGTTGTCACCAAGGTAATCCACAATCAGTAATGAAAATATGTTTAGTTTGGAGCTCTTAAAAAGTAAAGGAATTCAGCAAGAAGCTTTATTTTGTAAGTTTGACTTGAATGAATGAAATATTGAGCTGGTGATGATAACTGCCAAAACATCTGAACGTTTATTCATTTCTGAAGCTAAGCTTTTGCTGATTTTACAATCCTTGCGAACTATCAGCCAGCCCTGCCTTCATGTTTCCCACATGTTGGCAGCCATTTCTCTCTTAGTTCACCCCAATTCTATACCTTGTTCAGAGCCCCATGACTTCTTTCAGGACTGCGCTAGAAATGGTATGTTAAATATTCCCATTGACAGCATGCAGTTATTAAGGAATTCCGAGGGCTATTTGTCACCTTTAAGGGAATGTTGCTTGGCTTTATGTCGACTAAGTAACTAGGTTGATGTGGTTTTTTTTTTAAGTGATACTTTCCTCTTTGGCTATTTCAGTACATTTATGAACCCTACACAGTCTTACTAACAGCCCATTTCAAAACAGAATCTTCTGTGTTGTTTTCAAACCTGTTGGTACTTCCATTGTGGTCAATAAAAGGGAAAAACATGCAGTGGTTTTTGCCTCTTCAAGAAATAAACACTGAGGTGAGGTATTTCGAATCATCTGACCATACTATTTGATCTTTCAAATGACACGGCCTACTGGTGACAATGAACTTATGAAGAATAGACAGGAGATAGTATATGGGCAGGTGTTCAGAGCGTCCCATTTAAATTGTCTACTTTTATTCTGTTCCTGAACTTCTAAAATCAGTAACTAAGATTTTAGGAGATGGCAACTTGCAGTGTTAAGTTTTGTCTTATGTTAGAGCATACAGGTTTTCATTTTCTATTGTTTGATTTTATTCTTCTTTCTTTGTCCTTTCCATTTTCTTTTCTCATTATTTTTTGTTCTTGCTTTCCATATTCTCCCTTTTATTGTGATTTTGCTTTTTTTTTCCCCTCTTTTTTTTTTCTTCTCTTTCTCTTTGCTTTTCTTTCTCTCTGTCTCTTTTTATTTATTTATTTTTTTAACCACTGTTTTTTTCTTTTCCCTTCTCAGGGTGACCTTAAGCTAATTTAATCTATGTAGATAAAAAAGCCCATCTTCTAGCTAATGAAAAGATAAGATAAGCCCACACAGATTTGAGGTGTATGATACAGTGTTATGTGCTTACAAACAAAAATGTGTTGGCAGCAGCCCAGAAGTGTCTTAGAAGATATACAGAAAGAGAGATAGACAGGTAGAAACAATTATTGATCAAGACCTTTTGTACTAGGAGCTGAAGTTAATAACATTTTATATCAAAATCAAGTGTTGATCCTCAGGGTGGAAGATGTATTCTGAAAATGTTTACTCATACTTAACTCTGTGCTGGCTTGTAGGGAAGTAGTTCAAATTTAGTAGCATGGGAGCTATTCATAAGTATAAAAATGTAAGATCACACTTTGGAAAATTAAAGTGCTAATCAATCATTGTTCCATTTTGAAGTTAGTGTGGCTACATGCGGCCAAACAGAACTGGTTTATTAATAAGAACAAATGTAGTAGTGTATATTTATTATAGAATGATGAATCTCTATTAAGAATGGGTGAGGAAAGGGCTGTTTAAAGCCAGCACTATGCAGAATAGAGCTGTATTTCAGTTGTACCCACAGTTATCGCAGCCGCAGGTGACACCATGACCGTATTTGTACCAAAATTTCAAGGATTCTTCCTTGTTGCTGAGTGCAGCACAACCTGGATACAGAATAGAATCCAGTTTATTGGAGTTCCCATGCTGTGAGATTGATCTAAAGAAGGAGTATCCAACCAATGGCCCCTTAAGCCACATGCAGCCATCGGCAGCTACTAATGTAGCCCTACGAGGTCGCTGACTTTTAACATTACGATGTGATTCTTAGCAATATTTTTCATGACTCAATCATGCATAGCTTAAGCATGGGCTGTGCAGGTGACGATGGAATGCTGTGCAGGGAAGGGGGCAGAGAAGTGCTAACTCCACCTCTCACACCTGCCACGCACACTTAGTCAAAGTGCAACCCATGTGCTTTGCATGTTAGGTGTGCTTGTGCCTCTTGGTGAACACAACACAGTGATTGCCAATAGGATTTCAACCTACCTACGCATGTGTGCCTGTGAAGGCATGCATTTTTTGTTATTAAGCAGACATGTTGGTTTTCTTATTTAATTCTAAAAGTCGGGCTTGTGTTGGTTTGTAAAATATTTCAATAAGTTAACACGTTCACTGCAGAAGAAATATTCAGAATACTCATGCAGTGTTGACCAGTTTTGTCATTTTCAGCATCAAAAAAGCTCACAAAAGATAGAAAATAATTTGCAGTATGTCTTTAACTAGTTTTGCTGCATGTATTTGATTAGTGATTCACAAAAACGGGATCAAATATCCCACCAGTTTTATGTTTGTGCTACCCTCCCTTTTAACATTTAAATAAAATACATAAGAAATACAAGTTTTGTTATATATATCCGTTAACTATGTTATATCTTTTATATGCAGCCTCAGACAATTCCTCTAACCTCAGTGTGGCCCAGGCAAGCCATAAGGTTGGACACCCTTGGTCTAAAGGAAGGTTTTTCCATCGGTATCTCAAGTCTAGTCTCTGATAACTGAAATAACTTTGCTCCAGATTGACACAATTTTGAGCAAAGAAAAAACCACGGGCATCTTGGCTGCATTCAAGCCTTGACACTTTGAACCAAACTAACAATACTCCAGTTTTAGATGTTAGGAATTGTCTGTAACTTTGAATTTATATTTTCACAGCGGGAGGTTTGAAAACAATTTCCAAAGGCTGACAGCAGTCCTGTCTATTTGTTACTCACCGTTTGAAGGTATGTTTTTCTCCCTCTCATTTCAAATTAATAAACTTTGGGTTTTTCTTTGAGTCTGCCGATCTGAAGGCATGGTGTCCTATATTGACAGGTACAGGACAATGTTTCTACAGTGAACAGGGAAGACTGGGCTGGGTGGTTGGCTTTTTTTTTTTCTACCAGAAATGATTTTCTTCTTTCCATTTCCTACCCTGTAAAAATGTGTGTAGCAATTTATTCCCTTCTTTCTGACAAGCATTGTTAATTATGCTACAAGTAAAGGCTTTTTTCTTTTTTTTGTTCATTTTCTTTTGAAACAGGATACTTAGAGTTGGCATTACCTCCAGGAAAGATTTCTAGCAGACGAAATTTCTATTCTCCCAATAACACTTAAAGCTAAGTTTGTTGTGCTTGAACTCTCTTCAGATGTTGGGGTTTTGTTTGTTTATTTGTTTTTGTCTTTATATAAAGCAATAGCTTTCCTTTGAAGGAAAAATGATATCTAAAATCTCTCTCAGACTTTGAAGGTTCCCTCAGATAATATAAGGAATATTTATTATTTCAGGGGAAAAAAAAAAAAGTAGAAATTAAGACATTTTCTGCTTCCCTGGTGTCTGATCTTCATAACTGAAAACTCTGAAACAAATGCACATTGGTAAAAATCCAGAAGTATCTAAGCAGAACAGTGCTTCATTTGTTGTGGCAAATTAGAGCAGTATTCCTTAACTACCCATTTGAAAAATGTGTTTTCTCTTTTTTTTTCCCCTCCATAATCTCCTCACAGCTGATGATTGCATCTGTCTTTTTTTCCTAAGAGGTATTTTTAAAACAGACTGATATCAGGTCTTACGTGAGCTTCACAAGGCCCCAAAAACACCATGAACCTCCCCAGGCAGGACGGCATTCTGTATTCCAAAAGGCTCCAAAGCACCACCTTAATGGAGGAACCCTTCCACTAAAAAAAAACCCAAATGCCTTACCACTGAGCTAATTCTAACCTTATTAACATCTTACCTTGTTGTGAGCCTTCCATTCAAGGCTGTTTTACTAGTTCATTTGCTTGACACCATACACAGGTAGGGATTGGCCTTTAGTTATACCAGACTTTGGGTATTCCTTTATCCTAAAAAACCTCTCTGCCTTAAACTCATACTCAGCTTATATTAAAATAACCACATTTTTCATTCTAGGGATGCAGCTTATAGTCATCAGCATTGTGAAGTATTTTGCTGGCATTTTGCTTCTCCTTTGTAATTTTTGAGTCTGAATTCTTCCTCGCCTCATCAGAATATGGAAATCTATGCACTAGACCTTTGATCACAGAGTTACTCCTGCAGAATACAGCCCAGGCCTTGCAATCTTTGTAAGTTACGGACTGAGGTATTTGGCAGCCTGATTCTAGGTCATTATTGCAATAACAGCATTCCTTCCTTTGTTTGAAGGTGGGAATGCTACATCTGCTCTCCCACTGAACAAAATCTTCTGGGTTAAGCAAGAAACCACAAAGTAGAACAGAAGCAGACAGACCCGGAGGGGAACCCTCCTTTGCTCAATAGTTACCAAAGCAGAATTTAGTGCTGCTACTGCAGTTTCATGTGGCAGACCTAATTGCAATAGGGATCCTACAGAGATGATGTCTTGTAGGAATACAGGCAAAATGCCTTATAGGAGTAGGTGGTCTTGTGCCTTTAGATCTCAGGAATAGCATCTTTGGATTTTCAAATATGTTTATTTACTGATTTAATGGTTCCCGCTACCTCTTATGCAGGGAAGTAAAGATAGTCTCAGACTTCAGCTTGTTTTTCCACTGTTAGGACTTTACTCAAAGTGGAGCAAACTGAGTTATAATGTTAAATATTAAAAATAAAAACCTGCACTCATGCTTAGTTCATTTGCATATAATTCTGAACTTTTGAGCTAACACAGAATGAAGCATCCATACTGCTTTTTGTCCAGAGCACCTCTGCTGTGGGATGCTGAAAGAGATCCTATAGCGATGAGCTTCAAGAATTTGTCATGGAGCCAGGACAGTTACTGAAATGACTGTACTTTGGCCCACCAAAATAAAGTTACATTTGGCTTCAGATAATTCATCTTTTGTACCTGGTTAACAGCTTTTTCTCTGCTGAGACCTATAAGTGAAAAACAATTAGCAGACTAAATGTTAACGTTTTTCTTCTCCTTCTGAAAACATCTCATTATAGTTAAAAGAAACAGTGGAAGATACAGACATGTAAATGCCATTTCATGTTTGTACCTTACGAGTTTTGTTTCTAGGAGTTGGGCTGCTGACAGGCACCTCCAAAGTAATGAGGAGAGTGGTGTTCTCAGAATAGTCACAATGGGTCCACGAGCCAAAAGGCACAGAATGTTAAATGACTGACAGCAGCAGTAGATGTGTGAAAAGGAAACTTGGATGAGGTATTCTGTTGCATTTTGGACCTTGCCACTGAACCTAATTTGTGTCATTTTTGGCTAGTAATGTAACAGTAACAATTTACAAGGACAGGAAGCTTGAGGGGCATATTTTTGCCCAAGCTGGCAATCTTCAGTGTTTGTACTTCTTCTGTGAGCTGTCTGTGCTTAATCCCACAAGCACCTATTTCTTGAAAGCAGATGCAAATCTTCAGCATTAGTGATTGTACATATGCAGTGAGGCTCCCTGCTGAAAGTAGGCTCTGTGTCCATCAGCTGGCACAAAGGGAGCACCACTGCGTTTTGGTTCTGGCTCATGCAGAGGACTCTCAGTATCCTTTTACAGAGAAGATGCTGGGTTTTGGTAAATGCAGACTGACTTATTCCAGACGTTGTACAAGGAAATGGTAAATAATCTATAAGTCTGGCAAATAAGCTGACAACCATCAACCTTGTAATAAAGCTGTTATTTATTTATTTTTAATGTGACATATCTGAATCTAGTACAGTATTCAGTCATAATTACTGTTATTGTCTGATGCACCAATAGAGCGTTCAGAAAATGCTGTGTATTTACATGTGAAAGAGTCGTGTTTTAGAGGTCTGGAAACAGAGGGTTTAACTCTCCTTTCTCATGTGGTTACTAATCATTACTATTACTAATCATCTCTGAATCAGCAAAGCTAAAATTCTTTGAATATCTTTACTGGAGTAAGGCTGAATGCTTCCCGGTTAATTTACAGATGGTTATAGCATAACCATTTCATTACACTGTGAGAGATGCGCATGGCTATCATATAGAAGGGTAGACATTTAACAGGTTCAAAGCATTTTCCCTGGAGATTAATACAGTGATTCCTGTTGACTTCCGTGAGCATTGGACTGGACCCTTAGTGCAGCTTTTCCCCATATGTTTTAAAATGAATGCTCCTTGCCAATATTTTCAGGTTTATTGTAGCTTCCTTATGCCTCAGGCAAGGAAAAACAACAGGACACAATGACAGCACATTATTGGAAGTAGCATGATAAATTCTAAATAGATATAATTAGCATGTGACCCACAAGAGCCCTGTATATAATTAATATTGAAATATGGTTCTTGCATTATATAGAAAAACATATTGTGTATTCAGAGTGGGATGTTTGGAGAGCGAAGGCTGTAAGTGGCTTGTCATTTTTATTTTATTTTTTTCATTTTAATAAGAACTGAAATTTCTGCACATGAAGAAACACAAAATGATCACTGAAAACACTTGGACTTTCGAAATGACACCACCTGCTTCATTTTCCTCTTTTTTTATTGTGACACTGGGAAAAAAAAAAAAAAATCCTTACATCTTCAACTGGGGAAATGTGCAGTAATAGGGAAACAGATCTCTGAGGAGCCAGCAGACTGACAAGCTGTTCGGGAGCATGAGGCTTTTCAACAAATGACATTCACTTCTGCGGTAATGTTTGGTAGATTATGTTGTATCTGGAAGTCCATCCTTGTTCGAACCCAGCAAAGCGAACGAGTAACAGATACATAATGAGCATCCGTGAGGAAGGGAAAGAACATCTCAGATAGAAGATGACGATTAAGAGGGGTAAAGCCACCAGTGAGGTGTGAGCATGTTGCTGTCTGAGTGACATTCAGTTTGTATCACACAGCAGCTCATTATACATTCTGTTTATACCAGAGAGAAACAAATATAAAGGTTAGTCCTTTGTATTTCACATGAAATGCAAACAGTTCAGGGGAAGTAAAAGACTTCCTTATGGAATCTGATACCGCCCATTGTGTTCAGCAGGGTCCAGTTTTAAGTAAACTGAAAAATTTTAGTGGGTTTTTAAAAGTTTATGTCAAGTATTGAATTAACATTTATTCTGCAAATTTAGAAGCTGAAACTTTGAATCCAGGATATAATTTTTGCTTGAATACGTAAGTATAAAGGAGATGTTAAGCAGAGACAATACATTTCATCTTAATTGTAACCCCGGAGAAGACTTTCCTGCAGAAGCACGTTTTATTTTTTCCTCTCTCTGTAGTTTAAATTCTGATCTCTGTAATTGACAGAGTGCATTCTCCAGCTCTACTTTTGGTTATATTATCTTAGTTCTTCTAATTGTATTTTTGTACCGTGTGCAAGTTTACAGTCACCGATTCACAGAATCATGACAGAATCATCCAGCTTGGACAAGACCTCTGAGATTCTCAAGTCCAACCCCAGTCCAC
Source organism: Alectoris magna (assembly GCA_030625065.1). Lineage (NCBI taxonomy): Eukaryota > Metazoa > Chordata > Aves > Galliformes > Phasianidae > Alectoris > Alectoris magna. Next base: position 6,766,335 of record CM060576.1, on the reverse strand, counting down.
CTCCCCGTGCCCTCTGCCCACATCCCTCAGTGCCACATCTCCATGGTTCTGGAACACCATCAGATATGGTGATCCCCCACTCCCTGGGCAGCTGTGCCACTGCATCACTGCTCTTTTGGGGAAGACTTTTTCCTAATATCCAAACTGAACTTCCTCTGATGCAATTTCCAGCCATTGGCTCTCATCCCTATTTAAGTGGGAAAAGTAGTAGTAGTATTCACAGGCAGGCTATGTCATGGCTTAATACTTAGTTGCAGATTCAACATTTGCATTTTATAGAGATTCTGGCTGGTATAGTTGTTGTAACAGAAGGTGTCTGGTATTTTCTTTTAAACTCTCATATATATGAATGTATAATAGATTTAAGGGTGCCTCATGTCTGCAGGCATGCTGTCTTGCTTTGTGGCCTTGCCACATTACCATAGTTAATTGAAGTTTGACTTGAAGCAGAGCTGAATAGAAGACCTTTAAGGTAAACCCAGACTGCTGTGGGAGGTACTGCCAGTCAGCTGAAGTCTAGCACTTCTCTGTTACTGCTTGGGATCGATGTGTCTCTGTTTTTTGAACCATGGCCCAATACAGAACTGAGTTTTCAAATGCACGTTCATTAAAGATCACATAACAGTGTTAACAGTAATGGCATAATTGGACCTAATAGTTTGTTTCACCATGTTTCATGTGTTCTGAATGTTTTCTTTAATTAATAATTAGTTTGTATTTTTCTTTCCCTTTGCAAAATAGTTGCGTAATGTTGCCAAAAACATTGAAGTTCTTCCATTATTGGGATTTTCAGCCAATTAGTTCTGGGCAATGGATTGCATATGAAAACTTCTGACATGTCTCATGGCCAGAAGAAATTAAAAAAAAAATGAAGCAAACTGAGGTTATTATAGAGAAAATTATAGACTTCTGCACAATACTCTCAGTATTGTTGCCTCTTGGCAAGTAAAGATTTGGATGGCTGTCCTAGAGAAAGCAGAATGGTCTCGTGTGCATTTTATTTATATTAAATGTTTTTTAGACTCAGATTGTTCAGATTCAAAAGGCATCAGAAGAGGTTACAAAGAAATCCAGGAAACAAGAGGGACAGTGAAGTTCAATGTGCTGGTGAAAATGATAATGTTATTTGGAAATGTTTATTAATTGTGTCTTCAAACTCCTTGAATCTTCAGATTCACCTTTCACTGTATGATAAAAACATGTTTTAGCATAAAAGCAATTCTTTCTTTCTTTCTCAAAAAAACGTTGCCAACTTCAGTGCATGTGATTGTGTTTCTTTACAAGCAGAGATGTACCCAGATTTCAAAGAAATGCAAAGTACATTTTAAATTGCTGCAGGATGTTTTATTAGCTCACTTCCAGGACTGTCCTGTTGTTACTTGGTGCTGATAGCGAATAGTTATTCTCTGGCAAGCAGTGCACAACATGGACCTTCAGATCTCAGGAAAAGATACATTAACACGTAAAGTGAAATGTTTCCTAAGCTGGTGTTGATTCATCTGTGGCAGAGTTGCTCTGCAGTTGTTTATGATGCTTTGATTAGCGATGAAGCGAAGAAAATTATACCTCAGTCCAATCACATTGAAGTCTACAAGAACCATTAAATTGGACTGCTGAGCTGGATGATTATTCCTGAAGACCACCAAACTTCTGGCAGTACTCTTATTTTAATTCCAAACAATGTGTGGCTAATACTGACTATTTATAATATTTATTGTTAAGCAGAAACTATCGTGCCCTCGTTTTCCCTGATTTCTCTCGCCATGTACATAGACCACTGATCTTTCTGCTTTTGTTGTTAAATAGTAAGCTCCAAATAAGATTCTCTGTCAGCAAATATTGCAAGTGTTTATTCTTTCAAACAGCAAATACTATTTTTAAGTTGTTATGAGGTGCTAGTAGTTTACAAAAGAACATTTCTGATGGTAAAATTGCCAGTTACGTGTAGTAATTCCTTCATTGACTGCCAGACCTGTCACGTTGCAGAAACGAAGGTCAGTTGAATTGGCTATTAGTGGATCTATTCAAAAATAGGCATTTGGGATTTGTTTCCACACAAAAAAGACAAGCTGCATCATTTTCTGTGTGAACTGAGTAACGTCTTTACTCTTTTTAGCCAATTCATAACCTGTGATCCCTAGAGCAGTAATTTCAGGATTGTGTCATTATTTGCTAATTCTTCATTTCCTCATTTGTTAAGAAAATATTAAAATTGCAGTCAGCCTCAGTAGGACAGGCCCATGCATTGTTGAAGGAACCGGTAATTTATGATGCAGTTGGAACTCTGTATTAACATCACAGGCTGTAATGAAGTTTCATACTGAACGAGTTCAGGACTGATTTTATGATTAAAAAATCTAAAAATGCTGTTACACGTTTGCATTTCTACTTAGATTTTCAGCCAGGCTGTTTTATTTTGGGGCACTCTGGTAATCAAACCCACATGGGCTTTATTGGGTCATTCCATCCCCTATTTACACAGGCAGGTAGCGATCAGGTTAAACAAGCTTTATTTCCCTATTAAAACCTGGGAACTAGAAATAAATACTGCTCTGTTTTTTGCCAGTTGGTGATGGTCTGGTCTTCCTTATGCTCGGGGCATGACACTTGTATCCCGGCACTACCTCACAGCTGCAATCATTTGATCATGCAGAAGCTGAGCTGCGAGGGCAGATCTGAGGGTTGCTGGAGCGGAGTGAATGCTTGAACCCAAAGTCTCCTTAATCTCTTGCTTCAGCCTAAGTTGGTGTTTCTGTAAATATGTAGAAGCATACTGCCTGTTAATGAAGTGCTTTGGTAATGGATGTACTCCTACTCCAGCAAACATGGGGTTTGAGCACAGGAGCGCGTGTATTCTTTTCGTGTAATAGGGACTTCAGTCCACACAGCCCATTAAACATAAACTGGGGTAAAATTCATTAATACTTCATGCACTTTTAATTGAATAGGACTGTTATTGAGTTTGCTGGTTGCCAACCCCCGTTAATATCCCCAGTTCTTGTGTGGAGATCTGTGAAATTGAATCCCTCCTGCAAAATTATACCAAGCCACCTTTCATCCTGCTACTTAGCAAAGACCTTTGGTCCTCGTTTCTCGCCTCTTCTCCTCAGCTATAGCACTTGTCAGCTTGTATTATGCAAACTTGTAAATAACAGAAAATGAAAAAGATAATATCCAGGTGGGAGGTCATGGAGTTTTTTACAGCGTGGGCTTTGGATAATCCCAAAATAGAATTACTGTGTTAACTATATATCTATGTGCATATAGAGATATGTTATGCAAATACATATTTATATTTATACATGCATACGTACACACACACACATTGAACTTTCTGAACACATACTTTTCCGGTAATATTAAGTTCCAGTCCTGGAAGATAGAGCAAGAGTTTTGCTGTATCAACATTGTTGGTACCAACAGGTTGAGAGGATAAAATAAAAAATAAGACTGTCCCATGCGGTTTGTTCCCTTTTACTTTCTTTCATTTTGGCAGTGGAGATGGCCAGTTTGACTTCTGTGAGAAGTCAAAATACTTAATGAGGAAAGAGATCCTTATATGAACACTATTTTTCAAGTCAATCCTGCAGTTGAGAATAAGGATTGGAAGTCTCCATGCAAAAAATATAGCAGGTCTGACTTTCTCCAGGTAGTTGGTCAAGACAAAAAGACCTTCCAAGCTGGTATTGCTGCATTCACAACAAACTCGTAATGCCAATAAATGAGGTTTTTATCTGAATGGAATGAAATGCACAGCTTTGAATGGCCGGTTCCCTGCCCCGTTCTCCTCTCTTTGTAAAGGCAGTGAAGGTTAAACTGAGCAATCCAATAGGGATTTCTTTTGTATAATTGAATTTCTGATGGCTTTAATCCACCTACCAATGGTTTATTGCTTAAGAAGCATGTCAGGGACCAGAAAGGAAATGTCTGGAGAGTTCAGCAATACAGAGCCAACAGAATGGTTCCAGATGCTGTGAGCAGGAGCAGGCCTCCAGCTGTTGCAACTGTCACTGCAGAGCAAATACTCTGTCCCCAAGTCCCAAGGAAAATACGGGTGGTGTGACACACCAGACACAGCTGAGATGGATTTTCTGTTGTTCTGAATATTAAACTTTTGTTCTCCTTTTAACACCGTAATGTAAAATAAAAAAAATAATATATATTTGCAGGAAGTTATCTGTGGGCCTCGCCAGAGATATGTCATCTGATTATGCATGTAGGTAGCATTTAACATAATCTGCACTGACACATTCGTAAGATAAGACAAAAATAATATTTTATCACCGTGCTATAACAGCCCCTTACGAAACTCCAAAGTCTTAATTAGGGATTTCTCTCCAGGTCCCCTCTTGTCTTATGACCATATAAATGTCTAAATTAGATAATTAATATAGTCCATACTGCATGATAGTGTACTGCAATTTCAGGCCCTTGGCAGTAGGCTCAACAGAAACATTCCCCTTTCATATCCTAGGGATTCAGCTAAGTAATTTCAGTTAGATGTTCCTCTTATGATATTGATTTTACTTTTTAACTTCTTTATGGTTTCTGTGAGAGAGTGCAATTGTCTCCATTCTCCGTAAAATCGGATAGATGAATTGGGTTGTTTATGATATTTGGCATAAATGACATTTCATACTTTATTTCAAATTTTAATCAGTATTTGTGCAGTACTGTGGTCTGTACTGTGCAGATTAATATACATCTAAGATGTACACATCCTGAAGTGGGAAAACCTACCTGGTGCTTCAATTATATTCCGAATCTTTTATCTCTATTTTTGTGTATCAGAAAGGTTCTTGCAAATTCAAGCTCTAGCTTTCAAGTTCCTTCTCCATTTCTACCTCTGTAGGAATTACATTTAATTTTTAAATAGTTTTTTAGTGAATGAAGCTGAGTCTACTAAGAAGTAGAATCTTGGTCTCTTAGTAGTATAAAGCCATAGTTCTAGAATTGTCCCTTGGTTATTCTTTGAACACATGTAGTTGTATTTGCCTTTTTCCAATTACTGAAGACAGAAGGGCCCCTGAAAGCATGTTTTTATAATATTAGAACAATAAATGTAATGTCAAAAGCTGTACAAATTATAAAAATAACGGACTGATGTCTATTTAGCGTTTTCAAGACTTATTAATATCAACGGCAAGAAGCTGAAAAAATGAATAAAATGTAATAGATTTAGGTAGCAAGAGGGCCAGCCTTCAGCCAGAGTAGCATTAAGTTAGACTTTCATACAAGAACACATTCTTCTAGCTCCTGAAGCATTGTTTTGAAGTGGTTTTCAGATAGCATACACAAAAATGGCAATCGTGTGGGGTATAGCATACATACATTGGACATTAATGTTGGCTACAGCAGTGATTTCAAGTATAAGTTCCAACAGCATGAAGTTAATCTGAAATACAGCATCTCCTTAATAGTTAAGGAACCATGTAGTTCCTTATAGTTAAGGGACTCCAGGACTGCATTTGGGATTAGCAGCTGGGCAAATACTGCTAAAGACTGTAGGACTGTGCTCACTGTCTGGTGTCCTCATGTGCAACTTGCGTCTCTTAAATGAACAGATTCCTAGTGTAACTTGGCACTCAAAGGTCCAACCAGGAACAAGGTGATCGTGCACGTGGGAAAGGATTCTAGATTAATTTTCCAGTACAAGTCAGCTAGATAGATAGTACCATTATTTTGCAACATCTGGTTTAATCTGAGGATGTCTCCTCTGGGTCAGAGACTGCTGAGTCACCAGGACAAAGCTCCAGAAGTCCCAAACTGAGCTTTGTCACTCCTTGACCTTAACATATTCTGAGTGCTAACTGCACGTAGCAAGATCCGAGGCCAAATGTACAGGCAACAGAATATAAAGAAAATTAATATGAGAAAGTCAATAACAATTTCAAACTCAGCTGTGGAACTGAGGTCACTGCTAATGAATTTGTAGTACCCGCTTAGTGCTATAATAGTAAGACTTCATCAACGTGATGCATTTGCTGATTGTGTGATTTATTGTAATCAAAACACCTGAAAAGGATATACGTGAACAGTAAGAAAACCACAAACAGAAGTGAGGTGTGTGCATGAATGCCACAACACAGTGCTAGCCTTAGGAAAATGAATTCTTACACTTACAAAGTAAAGTCTGCATCATAAGAAAGACATTCATGTCCACATATACCAGCAATATCTTGGGAGGCCTCAGTATAAATGCAGAGATTCTGCAGATCTTCTCTGTAGTGATGAACCCACTCACAGTCTAAAACCTTCCAGAAAAATTCTAGACCAATGTAAAAATATTTTTGGCTGAAAGTCGGTAAATGGATATTTAAGACGTGTAAATAAAATTGTTGAAACAATATTTTGGCTGGTTCCATTATTTGATTTAAGGTTTGTTTGTTTTTTAAGAGATGTCAAGTTTTTCCTTGTTTGGGATAGCTTATTGCTTTAATATGTGAAAAATACAGTGTGGATGGAAAATCGTTTCTAGGATCATCTAACATTTACCTATTGTTGTTCTATGCAAATTCCTGATGTATTTAATATTTTTAGAGGTGCATGGGAAAGAAGTAAATGTCAGAAGAATCACATTGCTTCTGGATCTGCAGCTGACCCTGTTTTTGACACCTGAATTTTGAGTTTCTCATGCTCTCTCCAGAGGACATTTTGGCCAGCTCCTCTTTCTCATTATACATTTCATTCCAGCTACTTTTTGGGGCTCTCAAATTATTTCATAATTTAAATAACTCACTAAGGTTAATTTGGGTGTTGTCATTTCCTCTTAATCAAAAGAGTTAATTCTTCTATTCAAACATTACGTATTTTTCAGCTCTTCTGCTCTTTTTTCCCCATATTTTCTGGTGTAGAACTGATTTACCTGTGATATTTCTTTTTCTCCTGAGAAGTTCACATCTGTCTCTGGCATCTGTCTCTAACTTCATTTAAAAACAGTGGAGGAGGAACATTAATTTTATGGATATATTTCTATCAGTGTATTTCCATCGATAAATCATTTGTTATTTCCAAGAAGAACCTGAAACCTCTACCTATCAATATTTTTCAGAAGCAGAGCTAATGCACAGTGGCTAAAAATAATCTCATGGAGCAAAAATGAAAAATACAGAGGAGTCAATGTGGTGAGTTAACGCTGTCATCTTCTGCATAGTTTTACCTTTAAAGGGCCAAAGAATGAGCAAAGCCTTGGTTTGTTTCAACAAAATATATAGCAGTAATCTGTTCCTGTACAACTTTGATATCCTTCATGCTTAAATCTGGTGATTTCAATCATTTATCTGGGAGGATAGTGTATAAACTGTAACCCCGCACACAAATACAGCCCACAAAAGGAGCAAATCCTCTCCCCAAAAGTTCTCTCTCCTTTTTAAAGGCATTTGGCTCAGCAGACCAACTCATGTAATCAGATATTCATCAGTCTACAGCGAGAGGCATCATTTCAGAGTCCTTTGGTCTGGCCAGGTAGGTCCGGCTGCAGGTGTGGGGCTGTGCCTGGGACCAGGTGTGGTCCTGCAACCTGAGTGACTGTTCAGTGCTCGGTCCTTTGTTCACATCATTATGTTGTTTTCTAGAGCAGACCAATAGCAGAACAAAGGAGAAAGCTGCTTCACACACTGAGGTGGAATAAATTGCTCCTTCTATAAAGTAGGTGGAAAGCCCTGTGATTCCCAAACTCACTCTCTCCATTCTGAGGATAGCATCGTTTTTTTTCCCACCGATCAGTTCTCACAATGTACTGCAGCAGCCATGACTGAGAGGCAGTGTGTATCGTTGCTTGGGGCAAAAGATTGCACGGGTGTCAAAATGTCAAAATAGCTCCTCTGTCTGCTGTATTTACACTTCTCTTGGGACCGAGGATAGCCAAATATGCAAGCTTGCATTCTCCTTCCACATTTACATCCTATTTTTAAATTGCACCTTTTCTGGCGGCTGGGAGGGGTTAAGTATACATGTAGATATATACTCCAGAAGGTGCATAGTCTACTTTTTTTTTGTACGTTGATATAAAGTAGGGCATCTGTTTTAAAAATAAGATTACTAGTTTGGGAGTCATTACAAATATTAATTAAAACCAGTTTGTCTCTCCAGTATTACTGGCTGAGTATTTCAGGTTTAAACACCCATGAGCGTGGAGAAGACAATACTAATAATTAAAAAGGAACTAAAATAAGCCAGATAAAGCTTTTAAAAATTAGAATTGTTTTCTGTAATCCTCCATTTCAGACGCTGCATGCCTGGGCTCAGTCTTTGGATTTCTTTAATCATCTGGATTGGTCCGTTCTTCCTCCTGGTTTATCCAGTGCCACAAAAGGATTAAACCAGCATAATGGGCACTTTTTAAGTGTCGACATCTTTCTAATCAGCTTGACAGTGCTCTGGTTTATTCCTCCTTGTAAATGTGGGATCATGAAGATGCTGTACTGCATATAGCACCACTTAGTGGCCAAAAGGCTACTTCAAATACTCCTGAAATCTAATCCAAGGAACTTCGTTGCAAGTAAGGAGAAAAGAAACCAAAACAAAGCAGTGAGTCCCTTTTTCCCCCTCCTCTGACTTTTTACATTCAGAGCCTCAGATTTCAAAATGCTGCCGAGGGTCCCTTCAGCACAGCTGCACTTTGAGAAAAACAATCACGTGTTCCATTCTGTCCCTTTCCTTCTGTTCCCTGCGTGTGTTCCTGATCTGCCTGTCCACGCAAATCTGGACAGGTATCTTTTGCATGTGGCCACAACTGCCATAAATATTAGCTCTCATATGTCTTGTAGAAACAAAAAAGGTGCTATTCTGAATGCTGATTTGCTTGGTTATGAATACAGTGCACAGAATAGAAAATAGGAAAATATCACAAAGAGGATACATCCCTTCATTCAGTAACCAGAGAGTATCAAAACAATGCAGGTAAGTATTTTTCCACGCAGGAGGTTGAGGTCAGGGATGTTTATCTATGGTACTTGCAAGAATTTGTCTACTATATTGAATGTTAACAACGTTTGCACGAGCTTTCTAACTTTTAGGATGCAAAGAAAACAAGTCAGTGTTTAGGGATAAAGAAACCTATAGTAACAACAGTGCCTGGAACATGAAAACAGACAGACCCCAACATTCTCAACAAAATGTACTGAATCTTCCCAAAGGATACCATGCTGTCATATTGCAAACCCTCCTGCGATGAGAAGAAAAGGGATGTGATTGAAACACACCAAGTAGAATTTCCATTTTTTTTTTTAATTATTTTTTTTTTCCAAAACACATGAAGGGCCTGGAAAATCAGCCCTATGAGGAGAGGCTGAGGGAGTTGCAGCTGTTTAGTCTGGGGAAGAGGTGGCTGAGGGGAGACCTTATAACTCTCTTCCAGTACCTGAAAGGTGCTTACAGTGAGAGCGGGCCTGGTCTCTTCTCACTGGTGACAGGTGACAGGACGAGGGGAAATGGCCTCAAGTTGCGCCAAGGTAGGTTTAGGTTGGACGTTAGGAAACACTTCTTTACAGAAAGGGTGGTTAAACATTGGAATAGGCTCCCCAGGGAGGTGGTCGAGTCACCGTCCCTGGATGTGTTTAAGAACCGTTTGGATGTGGTGCTTGGAGATATGGTTTAGCAGAGGGTTGTTAGAGTTAGGGTACTATGGTTAGGCTGTGGTTGGACTTGATGATCTTTGAGGTCCCTTCCAACCTGACTGATTCTATGATTCTGTGATTCTGGACAGGCAGCAGGAAGATGCCAACATCAGACTGAAGTCTAATGGTACCACATCTTGTTCCGTAACACGAATTATATTTTGTTGAGTGTTTCTTGACAGTGCTTTTAGAAACGGCTCTTTTCAAATCATAAACTTGTACATTATGACTGTAAGCAAATCAGAAAACTGCGGTGGTAGAGATGGCAAATTACATTCATTTCATAAAATTCATCACAAGCTTTTGCTGTTTCTGTCAAAAGCCCTATCGGTTGTCCCATGTCTGATCATGTGCATCAGTTATTCCAATACAGTATTGAGAAACAATTTTTTTCCATCAGTTATGTGTCCAAAATGCATATGCAATCGCACATCTGAGTTGTGTGTACAATTACTGAGAATCCATGCATGCACTGGGTAATTTCTCACATAAATGCACTTAATTAGTCATCTGTGCCTGAGTTTTCCTATTTGCATACATACTTATGGCAATTTTGCATGCAAATTAAGCACTTTATATATATATATGTAAAAGTTTGACTCTCATCGTGTTTACTAAACAGAAGCTTATGTTAGGTCTGGACTAAAATAATTGACTTGTCTGACAGTATACAATAGAATGTGATATCTTTCATATGGATTAACATAATGCCTGCATCCTGCTGAGGTTTTCACAGTGAGGTTATTACATTTCTATCTCCTAAAAGACTTAAGGATCAGCTGTGTAAATGACCACTCTGTTGAACTATCCGGATAGCTGATGTACAGGCTCCCCAGCTCAGCCCGTAACTTGCAGCAGGTGGAATTTGTATTGGTTGTTAAAATGTTGCAACATAAATGTCCTATCTAAATCCTGTGCTCCTTCCTAGGCTACAATAAAATCTGTTACATGATTGTGCCATTTCCTCCTGATGGATTCTCACAATCAGAAGCGCTGAAACAAGGTCACTTTGTATAGCCACAAGCTGCCTGCAGCTCATAGCAGAGAGTGGTGCCGGAATACCTCCTGCAACATTTCTCTCTCAAAGGCACCCCAACCACACGCCCATCCACTGTCTATCTGAGTCAGTCTTTGTCTTAAGTTTACTTGGTCTTGGATGTGTGAATATTTTTAGTGCCTACACGTGTGTCCTAAACAAAGTTACAGTCCCGCTTGTAGAACTGGGAGCAGATCAGATGATGTGAGACCTCAGGATCCATTGGCCAGTGCTAATAAGAAAAACACAGACTACCTCATTTGATGAATGCATGAGCTGAAACAATTAATCTTTAGAGTTCAGATATTTCCAGATGCTGGCAAAGGCAGCAGTTACTCTGCAATCAGAACTGCTCATGTGGGAACCCCACCAACATCCAGAAATAGCATATCTCAGATGAACAGCTGAGCTCACCTACCAGAGGTACTTATCAAAGTTTTAACCCATGTGAGCCTATTCTTCCTTTATGTGTATGCACGTGGGGAACATGTAAAATTATTATTATTTGCTCACAGTCAGTCCATACTATTCAGTTGGATATGCATGTGTAATTCCTAAGTAGTTCCCTTTCTTTTATCGCTAGGCTTTATTCAATTTAGGCATGTAATATTATTGGGGTTGGAATTAGATGACTTTTAAGGTCCCTTCCAATGCAAGCCATTCTGTGATTCTGTGATTCCATGACCAGTAGAAATCTTCCACTTGATACTACCCTCATTTATAGATAAATTTGTGATTCAGATGTTCGGATAAATTTCATACACATCTTGAACTTGACTGAAGTTATATAAAGACAAACTATAAATTTATCACCACCTTTTTAAATTGGAAATGTGCTGAATCTCTTTGAGTGTGTGATATTTTGTCATAAAGCAATCTCCTACACATCTCTCCCTCTCTCTCCTCTCTTTCTAACTTTTCTCATTTTTTGCTGTTCTACTACCGAAGTCCATAGGCTGTCAAAGCTGTGTCCTGTGAAGTGCTTTGTCTCCCAGGTGGTTTTTGACCCAAAATGCTGACAGCTCCAGAAAATGACTTATTTTTAAAAAGGTAACTGGTTTTCTCTGAGGAGTTCTGCCTCAGCATTTAGCATGCTCACACACAATTTAGAGTATCTGCTGGTGTGCTAAAACTGTTGGATGTATTCAGGAGGAGGAAATATTTGGGAGGCATACAAACCAGCTGAGTGCCACAAAAGGCAGAGAGTGCTCAGAATGTAACTTCTCTTTATCTTTACCAATCTGTGCAGAAGACACGACTTTTTTTTCTGTTTAAGCAGAAAAGCACATGTCACCAAATAAGAAAAGAAAGGCTAAAAGAAAGGCTAATCTGAATCATGTGATTTTACTAGATGAAAGAATGTTTATTTAACAAATATTGCTGCTTGTACCAGAGCGACTTACTTTGAGATCTGGACTGGAATACATTCTATGCATATGAACTTTTTAACGTTGATAGAGTTATGTGCACCAAAGAAAGGGGTGGGGGCTGGAGGGGAGATGGTGAAGTGATGGGAATTACTGCTACAAACAACAATAACAGAAAAAGCTGCAAGTCTGACAAACTCCTCCTCCTCCTGCAGTCCCTGTGTGGACCTGGGGACACCAAGTTTAATTACACTGATACACACCTGGAATTTTTTGTGTGCAGTGAGTAGAAATTACAGAACTGTAGGGCTCCACAGGTTGGATCCTGCCTGCTTCCTCTGCTGTCTTGCTGAGCCTGTAAGTGTGAACGTGGCCGAGAACAACACAAATTCTTCTTGCTTTTCATGTTTGTTTTTTAATGCCATTGCTTTAAGTTGCAATTCACCGCAATGATGCAAATCTATTAAACTTCTCAGTCTACTTTTTTCCTTACTCCTTAGTTTTTGCAATGATACAATAAATGAATTTAAGGAAAAAAAGTAGTAGAAATTTTACTATTCTACATAGGTCGATTGTGTTTTACAATACTATACTGAGAATCACATTAGTTTATGGTGTATTACCTCACCCATGGTGAAACAGACATCAAATTGGGATTTTAAAATTGATTTTAATATAGCCATTGCTGGCATGCTGCCATCAATGCCTGCAACTCCCCGCACTGGGGAGACCACAGTGTGCCTCATAACTGGAGGCCATACTGCACTAAAGTCAGCCTCCCCTGGTTACTGTAATTAACTGAGCAGGAAGGTTTGGTGTAGGGCCTCTGAAGTTGTATTTTCCACATTGCCATTCTCAGAAGGAGAAGCAATAGGAGCTGCAATGTCCTGTTGAGTAGATAGTGTAAAAGAGAGAAAGTTCAGATTCCTTGGCATCGCACCACTTCTAGCAGGACTGAAAATGTGACTTCAGAAGATCTCTTTAACCAGAAAGATAACCAATGCATCTTTCTCACTTTCCATACACAGGTAGCACATGCAGGGGAGTACAGAATCAGCTTAGATTGATGAATATTCTGTCCTTGTTCTGTGCTTTTTCCTGTGTATTCTTTCTTCAAATCACTTTCTCCTTGGTGACTCATGATTTTGTCTTTAAATTTTGTACGAGAGCCAGATCATGGGAAATCCAGAATCTTGAACTGTGCCCAACCGTTCGTGTAGCTCCACTGATGTGCTGTTTCTTTAAAGAATTATGTAAGTGTACCAAAGTCTGGCTTTTACTGTTACTTATTTTCTCTCTGTGGTTATGCTCTTCCTACTCGGGAGCTTCTTTGTTTCTTCTGTTGGTTTCTGTCTAGATCTGGTGGGTCCATCCTTCTCTGACAAGTAATTTCTCCATAGCTTTGTCTTTTCTTTGATGTTACTCTTCAGTTTCCTCCTGTCCCATCTGCCCTGTACATCCTAAAAAGATTCCAAATGTGGAGTAAATTTGAAGACATGTCTCATTCACCTGGGTTTTGAACTGGTTATGCAAATTCCTAATTTGGCATTGTCTTTCAAGCCAGAAGCATCCCTGTTTCTCAATGTCTGCATACATGCATTCCTTTGTTATTCCTTTTGACATAAAACCAAAATTAGTAATAATGACTACTCTGATCCATCAGTTCAAAATCTATCTATCTATCTCCTACTTCATAAACAAAAATCTTTAGGTAACACAGACAAAACTTTGATTTTAGACTTCATATAGTATTAGTTTCATTTTTCCTTGTTTTTTAGATTTTTAAATTAAAGCATTTATTTTCCATATTTGCCATAACTATTTAATTGAATCCAGTGCAACGTGTACATATCAGAGAACTGATCAGGTTAAACCAGCAGGGATATTTCCCAGATGAGGAATTCAGACATCAGCCCTAAGCTAGGAAGGGAAAAGTCTCCTGAGACTTGGTTTTCTCACTTCCTGTCCATTTAATTTGTTATTCCCATGCTTTCATGTACTTGATGGCTGCTTGACAATTTTATTGTGTGTTGTACTGTCCCTCAGTGATCACACCTCCCTCTCTCTTTTCTCTCCCCATGAAAACACAGCTCACATCTGATACTCATCTCCTCTAGTTACAGTTCTATTGTCCCCTTGATATGTACGTGTAACTCCCAGTGCTGTCAATAGGAATTACATATGTGCATCAAGGAAAGCAAAATCCCTCGTGTACTCTGTTCACCTCATTATCTTGGCACAGTTGGTTCTGTAGATGTCTCATCTATGAGCCTCTTATTCTCTTGAGTGTTGTGCAGTGTGGCAAGTTGGCTCTTAGGATCAGCAGTTCTGCTCTTGAGGTGTTTAGCAAGTTGATTTAATGTGCATGTAGAGTCTCTTAAATGTCTATATCCAGCCAAATCCACCTATCGTAGTGTTCGTATGTTAGATGGTAGAGCTTTCCATTTCCTTTTTATGCATGAATATCAATTCATAACCAGTCTCCCAACAGACACAAAGTGAAGTACGACTCTGAAGCTAACCTTCCCTGCTAACACATGTTCAGTCCCAGCTCAGACCTCTACGCTTAAATGCAATGATTCCTGAAAGTTCAGTAGCTGCATAAATGTAAATGGCATATTTTAGTTTTCCTTACAGTCCTAAAGGAGGGCATTTAACGAACACTTCATGTTAATTGCTTCTATCAAGGAGATGGCTGAAGTAGTAGCTAATCTATCAGCAAAGTTTTAACTCTTTCCAAAACGTGGTCCTTGTCGAGGGTTGAGGGAAGATGGTAGAGCGGAAACCACCACACCTTTACACCAGTCATTTCCACTGACTGCAGAAGGGATCTGTATTCTCCTTCTCAGATTATCTGATCCTTCTGGAAACTCCTTACTTTGGGGAACTACCTGGTGTCTCACATAGCTCAGTGTTAATGGAAACGTAACTGGGAAACATTCCGAGGAAAAATAACTCACTGCATTTGCAATCATTCCATAAGCATGGAATCGGTAACCACGGCTTAGAAAAGAGGGATGGCAAACTAGTTTGGAAGAAAAGAATCCCTTTGCCATCAGATTAGAAATCCACTGTAAACATGTTGAAGAATTCTATCTTTTTTTCACTACTGCTCTGCCTTTTCTTCACAATCTGTTGTGGTGTCAGACTTATTTTGACAATACTTGTAGAACTTGTCATATTAACAAAGTTATCAAAGAGAGCGAACACATGCATAGCAACGGCTGCAGTCCAGCAAGAGTCAAAATTGCTGGCCACAGGTTTGCAGAAGGAAATATTCACACTTTGGTTGCTCAGATCCAAAACATCCCCAGAAGTCTCCAGAGTAGCTCTATTCACGTAGCAACAGCAGCTGCCCTTCAGCCCGGAATGATCTGCTGCAAACTTTGGAATTTAGGATAAAAATAAAAGGAACAAATTTAGATTACATGTGTATATATATATATATACACACATATACAAAAGGATTTATTTTTGCTATCGTAGTGACACCTGATTATTTTTTTTGCTTTTGTTCAAGTGTTCCATAAAAAGGGGGTATACACTAAATTCAAGGCAACGATGGGATTTATTCAGTGTTACATAACACGCTCAGAAATACTTGTTTAAAAGCAAAATAAACCCTATAATCCACCAAGGCTGTAAATTGGTGGGGCAGGAACAATCTTTTCATTATATGTGCCTACAGAGCTCAGTACAATGAGGTCTCAGTTCGTCGCTAACATCTCTAGGTGTTAACACAATGCCATTAAATCTACTCAATAGCAAGAGATGCAGTCAGTGGATTTATGTGTCTCATTCCTTAGAAAACGTGCGAATCCAACGGAATAGTTTAATGGCTAGATTTTTCTGCTGCAATGTCTGATTTTGCACGTACATCAGATAGTATGCATCTATTTATGCAAATTGATGTTGGATTTATATGCACAAAATATACATGGCTGAGAACGCTTATTTGTGGAGTCAAGCCGCATTCAGAAAGGGAAAAGATCGCATTTGGATGCCAGGTTCAGGCTGGATGGGAAGAACTGGAGCCAAACTTAGCACTGGAAATCGCTGCTTTCTGCTCTCAGAGCACCATGCAGCACCAAGGACTGGCTGTCGTGTTATGGGCCTCTTTGATTCTTACAGTGGGAAACCTCCCATTCAGCAGTGTTAGCCGTGCCCTCTGCTGATGTGCTCAGTACCACGCCTGACACACCGGCTCTGTGCACACAGCCCATTCATGCTGCTGAGGAGCCCATTCATTTTTCTGCCTTTCACCTTTTTTTTTACCCTAATCTGGATGAACCTTTACTGATAGACAGGTTCTCCCTGCAGACACGCTGCTCCGCCATGCACCCTTCCCTCACTCACAGCTCAGGTTTTCCTCCCAGAACACCCCAACCTTTCCCAGTCACAGTTTTTTTTTCTTAGGGATCTGTGAGATTTTCACCCAGACCTGTCACCTTTTGCCCCACTGGCTGTGTCGTTCCCTTGAGAACTGTACTTTTCCACTAAATATGTGACTTTTTCCTACTGGCTTACACTACTTTTTCCTCAGTGGATTCATTTTTTGGCAACTTTCCCCCTCACTAAGTACATCCTTCCCTTGAACGTGCTGATTTTTTCACCTCACTACGCTACTTTTTCTCTCAGCTTCCCCCCCACGCACAACCTCCGCTCTCCACCCTCCCCTCAGCCCCGCGCGGCGGCGGGGCGGTGCTGTCCCTTTAAGGCGGCGCGTGCCCGCGCGCCGCGGGGCGAGGGGGCGGGGCCTGTTGGCGGCGGCGCGCGGCGGGCGCTTCACCTGCAGCCCAGAGCGGGCACCGAGCGGCGGCGGTGGGAGCGGGGTGCGAGAGTGTGCGCGGCTGTCGTCGCTGTCCCCGCGCAGCGCGGCCGGAGAGCGGCACGGGGCGGCCGAGAGCACCGCCACGGCCCGGCGGGCGGGCGCCGCCGGGGCGATGAGGACCGGCTCGCGGCTGCTGCTGGTGCTGCTCGTCTGGGGCTCGGCGGCGGTAAGTGGGGCGGCACCGGCGGGCGGGCGGGAGGGGGCAGTAGCCCGGCGCCCCTCGGTGCTGCCCCCGCTCCCCGACAGCCGCGGCAACTTCGGGCGTGGGAGCGGAGCCGCGTTCCTGCAGCTCTCTGCGGCTTTTCCCGTTTCTCCTTTTATTAGGGTTACTGTTAATTATTATTCGTTTTAAATCCCGTGTCTCGGTGGTGCCGTTAAAACTCGTCCCCTCGCTCCCCCTACGCACCGCCGGGCAAACTTCGGGGTCGCGGCGCGTCCCGGCGGCACCGCCGCCCAGCCGTCCTGTTTCGCCGGCTCCAACTTTTATTCCGTCCGCCCGCAACCATCCCGAGGGGCCGAGCGATGCTGGGGGCTGGCAGGCTGAAAAAGTTGACTGCTTTTTCTTTTATATATATATATTCCTTCCCCCCCACCCCCCCTCGCCAAAGCGCTACCCGCAGCGCACCGCCAGTGCCCGCGCGTGGCCGCAGCGCTCGGTGCTGCGCGGAGCTCCCGCTGGCGCTGCTGCTGCTGCTCTCCGCCCGCGTGCCGCGGTGCCGCGCGGGGCTGTCCCACGTCTGAGCCGCTGTGCTCTCGTGTAGCGAGACGGGCTGTAGTAATAGGGCGATTTCGGATTGGGAGCCTGTTATCTTCAGCCAGCCCCTTGGAAATGTTTCTTAATTGCAACATCTTGGCAGCGCCGGGCAGAGCTCGCGGAGCCGAGGCTTTCTGGCTTTTCCCGTGCGGCCGCTGCCATCCGCCTTCCGAGCGGGGGTTCTCGCGGAGTCCGTTGCCTTGCGTTCTGCTTGCTAAGCAGCACCGAAAGGACCCTTCCCTCTGTCTGTAATGCGGCACTGCCCGCGGGTGTTGGGGGAAGCGCAGAGCCAGGTGTGTGGCCGGAGTCGCTCCTTCTCGGGGAAGTGATGCTCCGGTCCTTTGGCTGCGCCGCTGTTGGACCGGGGCTCAGCCGCGCCGCGGCAAGCTCAAGAGCACCAGAAATAAAATCCCGTGTCACCAGCACTTGCTTATACATCGATCACCGGGCAGTCGCTGCATACAAATAGCCCGTTCACGTGCTTTCAGCGAGCGGGCTCTGGGACCCTCTGCGCTGGGACGGTGCGCTCCGTCCCTACTGCTACGGCGACGGCTGCGCTGATTTGCCCCCACAGCAAGGAGCGCTTCTTGCAGCACGGCGCAAAGTTGGGACGGAGCAGCTGAGCTCTGAGCGGGGTGCTGGCCCTGGATGCCGGCAGGTCGTGTGCGGAGCTGCGCTATTAGATGGCACTGTTTCATTTAGGTTGGCCGTCCCTTCGCCTCCCTTGCAGCTGGGGCGCGGGCTGAGTCTGGTGGTGTGGAGGCAGCGGCCGCAAGGCTGCTGCAGGGAAGGAGGGCGCTGTCGTGGGCTGCAGGCTCTTGGGGCAGCTGCGAGCGTTGGGAGTCTTCCACTCATCCTGGGACTCACCCTGGTTCTCAATAGCAAGACTCGGTGATCTGGATGTTGCAACATCGGGCCTTTGCGTGGCTCCGGGGTGAGCAGTGCTCACTTGATGAATTGCTGCTCTTTGTTTCCTCCCCTCTTCTGACAGTGCCCAGTATCCAGCCTTCCTACAAACAATGCTTTCTGTTGTAGTCAGGCAACTAGTTTCTGGCCCATTTTATTTTTGCAGCTACAGTATGGATCCATGCCAACAGACAGGCACTTTAGCATAGATGGTTTCTACTTGCACGCTGCTTTACTGTCCGGGTTTGCCTGTGCCAAGCACTTCATCGTTGTGCACAGAGCGTTGTACCAAACCTCAAAAGTCATAGTGTGTGTTTTACTTCTTTGATTTTGCAGGCACTCAATGGGGATCTTACAGTGAGACCCACATGCAAGCCTGGCTTTTCAGAAGAAGACTACACAGCATTCGTCTCCCAGAATATCATGGAAGGGCAGAAGCTACTCAAAGGTAAGTGGAATAAAATGCTTTAATAGGCGCTGCAATAACTGTACTTGGGGAGGTGAAAGGAGACTTACAGATGCTGGTTGTGATGGTGAAATTGTCTGCAGAATTATGTTTGTAGGAGGATGAAACACTAAGTGGTTTACATGAGCGCGGTTTTGAATGCAGATGAATCACTCCAGGTTCACGTGCTGTCTGCTTCAGGTGCATCGCTCGCCTGTGCTATGCGAGGTCAGCGCTTCGCTTTTAAGTCTCCCACTCCCACCCTGTCTGAAGGGACTCTACATTTGATATTTTAGAAAGTATTTTTATGTATGGAATTCGGAGATCCTTAAATTATCTGTGCTTTGAAATGCATGATAAAGCAGACGTTGTTGTTGGATATGTGGTAAACAAGCCTACAGACATTCTGTTCACAAATGTGGCATTCATTTTCATTACTGCCCCACTGACAACATGAAAACACAGGCAGAAAGAAGCTACCAATTAGCTTTATAGTAATTGGAGGATTATAACCACTTTCGTGATTGTAAACTCTGAGACATCTTCGTAATCCAAATAACAATAGATTTTCCTGTGTATTGATCTGTCTCCCTTTCAAGTTTAAAAAATAATTAAACTTTGTATTTGCATGATGCAGAAAATCATTGTTTTTCTTGAAGATCAAAATCCCATCCCCCTCCCAGCCCCCTCCTTAAGTTTAATCGCCAGCCACTAGTGGATGCTACAGCAGTTCTAAAAACACAGTATGCTGTAGGAATGGAGAGCACAACAGGTTCCGATACCCTGCACGAAGGATTGCAAACCCTTTGCTATTTTCTCCTGAGCACATTTACTCTCATGCACACTCCTCTGCCAGAAAGCTGGTTTCCTGCACAGCCACCACCTGCTCTGTTACTTTGATTTCTAGGGAGATGGAGAGCTGTATTCTTTCTGGCTTCAGTGGAATCCAGGGCTGGATGTTTTCTCTCTACATGAGTTGGCAATCAGTTTTGTTTCTAAGCCCGACTGTCTTTGTTTTGCTGTTCAGGAATTCTCTTGACTGGCCTGGCATCAGCTGGGATATGTTGGGGAATTTATTTGTTGTTTGAAAGATAGCCAGCTAGAGGGCTGGACACAGACAAACCCAAGAGTAAAACAGAACAGTAAATATTAGAGGCGTGGTACCAAATGTTTACATGTTTAGTAGCAATTTTTTCCAAAAGTATAAGTTGCAAGGCCTTCCGGGCCAGTCTGTGAACTGACTGCTTTCACACTTCTTAGCTTTGAAAGTCATCTGATACGCAGCGTTCTCCAAAGACTGGAAGATCATGTCTTTAATACGCTTGCTTGGAGGACTATTTTTTTTGTGTGTTTAGTGCTTTATACGTTGCAATGCATGTTTGTGTAGGCAGGCGGTGGGGATGGAAGCAGGTCTGTTCAGCAATGACTGAAGGCAAGCAGAGTGGCTGTCATTTCGTTTTGGTTGCAAGTGACCGCCTTTAAATGTGGAATTATATTTAGGCTGTCAAGTTGATTTGAATGAAAAAATATATTTAATGAACATTAATTTTATCCTTAGGGTCCGGTTGTAATTTTACACTCATCATGCTGAAACTGCTGCTCATTTGGGCCTGAACTGCCCCCCAGATATTGCGCTGCTGTAAGAATTGTGTCCTGGTAGCACTGTCCCTGGTGATGTGATTTGTAGGAATTTTGTCCATTGGAGGAGAAAGGAGGAAAAAAAGTGCAAATGCTGTGTTTGCTAATAAGTGAGCTATCATCTTTACACCTTCTAATCAGCAGCCAAATACATGCTGCTGTTTATCAGAGAAAACAAATATATCTAATTAACTTGTGGGATAATGGGGGAGAAAACATGCTGCATAAAATCCTTCTTCATGCTTGTGTTGTTCTTTATATATATTCTAGCATGTAAAATTGGTAGTTTTCCAGTTTAGGTTTAATTTTACTTCCTAACACTTGATATGTCTGAGGCATAAAATGTTTATCTCGTTCTTCCATCTGGGTGAAGTATCGTACAATAGATCAGACCAAAAACGGGTTCAGATTGCTTACATTAACATGTTTGATAGATTGACATATGTACTGTTTCACACCATCTTACCACGCAAAGCTTTGCTGCCAGCTACCACCATCTTATTCATCAGCATTCAGTAATTCATCTTTGGGCCAAGTGGGGCTGTGCTGTTTGCACTGAAAAATACAAAACAGCAGGTAGGGATTCACATGATGGTCATTTCATGAGTTTGGGGTGAAGGGAGCATACATAGTTTGAATTGAACTCAGGGGATTCCTCTGGGCAAATCCCAAATCTGTGTGCTACCTATGAACCATTTTGCCCCCGGGAAAGAGGGAGGGGGGGCAGATTGCAGTGCCGAAGGATGGGTCCATCCTTGGCCAAATCATTGTTTAGGCAGATGTGATGCAGGTGGTCAGCCTCAGGTGTTGAGATTACAGCTGCTGGGTGGTTGGAGGATACGCTCTGGTCCTACAACTGCTTTCCTTTTTAAGCTTGGTATTAGCCAGCTCTAATTGTAGCAGCATGGTGAGTGTGTCTAAGTGCCTAAAGTACTATAGGTTTGAATTGAGTTAAACAGATCATGGCTGCTTATAATTGACTTATTCCAATGGAAATAGCTTAGTCTTAATTTGACAACAAGAGCTTTTACAGAGTCATTGTTTTATTATAAGTATGCCATAAGCTATTAAATACTACGTTGTGGTGCATCTTATTTGCCTGAGTCAGCTCTTTAACATCCTCAAAACATACAGATTCTAGCAGGAGCTATTTGTTACACAGTAATTAACTTGTTTATGATAAATGGATGGGAGAAATGTCATGGCATTTTGTTTTATGTATAAATGAAAAGCATTTGCATTCTAAAAATTTCATGTTAATTAGACTTAAAATAGTTTTCCCCAATAGGGCCACAAATACCACGTACTACACATCACTGCCAAGCGTTGTATCCTGATGATGGGGTATTAGCTGAGTTAATTCATGGAGCCTGTGCCTTCCTCAGAAGTGCCATCCTTGCATCTCCTAACATTAGCTAGCAGAGTAAAATCCATTTATTTTTCTTTGTTTTTGTTTGGAGGATAATAAACTGAGCGTTGATCACTGATGCATGATAATGTTTAAAATAGGACGGTTGGTTGTTTTCTTCCTTAGCCTTAGGAAAAAAAAATCTCAAAGCTGCTCTATGACAGAGGCCAATTACAGCTCAGGTAGATTTTTCCTCTTTGTTAATTATTAACATGAATTTGAAGTGGTGAGAACATCGCTCCCTAGAGGTGGGGAGCACTGACATGATGTGCTGCACTGAGAGCAGCTTGGGACTGATTCTGGGATGCCTCCCAGAGCTGAGGCTCGGGTGAATGGGAGTGAAGGGCAGGTGGCCTTGCAGGGAAAGAGCCACGAGGAGCAGGGTGCTGAAGGTGGTCCGCGGAATGGTTGTACAAAGCAGGCTGACGCTCCTGATACTGACTGTTTTTCTAAGATCTTCAAAGACTCCAAAAATGACGTTGTTAACAATGAGAAGTTAAGTTCATTGGTGAGACCGTGGCAACTGGCAGTGGGTGTTAATGGCATTGTTTTTCCAGCCTAGTGCCATCATGCTTATCCCTGGTCACCTTCCAGAGATGCAGGTAACCCCCATTACTGGTGTGTGTCTCGAAGCCTTCCATACAGCCAAGAGACAGTGTAAGCAGTGGAGTCATATGGCCCTTTTTTTTTGGTTTGGTTTTTTTGTTTTGTTTTTTCTTTGCTTCTCTTCATCTGCAGTGATTCATGGTTCTGTTGCCCATCTGAAATAGTGCCTGTACCAATGTAGCAGGATAACTCTTCTTGTGTGGGCAGCTGCATTTGGGTAGGAGCGTGTGGAAGCTCAGTTTGTTTCCGTGCTGCAGTCCGAATGAGCTGCACCAGCTTGTGCTGCTTGCGGCACGTGTGTGAAAGCAAAGGTAGCCAAACTCTAGGCAAATGCATCAAAACATAACTGTTTGTACACTGTGGTTTTCACTGTCGTACTTCTTGTTTACAAACATGTAAAACATGGAAACTTTACTGAAATAACTGTCTTTTTTTTTTTTTTTTTTTTTTTTTTTTTCCAAATGAGTTCTACGTGGAGCCACCTCTCAGCTGGGTCTTTAAGGAAGGATGTTCTTTGTGGCTGAAGCCTTTTGTTCTCCCCTGAGAAGCTTCAGAACCTCCACTGTTCAGCCATTGCCACCTCCAACAGTTGGACTTAGAAAGGCTGTGAGTGTTTAGAAAACATAAGTGGGATAGAGCAAACACCCCGGTCTTCCTATGGCAGTGTGCAAATAAACATTCAATTGAAATACAAATAATGGGAGGTGGTGGAACTGAGCAAACCTTTGCAAGCTGTGTTTGAGGCTGGTTGCTAGTAAGTCATGTGGCAGTAACTGTAGGGATATGTACTATATCTGCTTTTGTACTGCATTCCCGTGGTTAAGACAATGCAGAAAACTGAATGTGTCCTGTGGATTGTGTTAGGGCAATGTACTGACAGCTCTGCTTGAAAATAGCCGCCCAGCCACAAAATACTGCTGCATATGTGATGTTTGACCCCAACAGAAAGACAGATTCAGGTAATGTGTCTAGGAGAAATGCTGCTAAGCACCTACAGTACCAGATAACTTAGTGAGTGCCCAGGGATCTGCTGGGGCTATTGGCAGGGAACGTGTATCTGCAGTACGTGAATTGGCTAATGGGGACATCTGCCCTTTCATGTTCATGGTTTCCCACTTCTCTTGTGAGTAGAGTCTAAAGAATCCATAGGTACCTGCCTGCCATTAATCCATATTCTGAGCACCCTCTGGGGCTGTCTGGGCATTCTTAGGAAGCAAGAATCATGAGGGATGCTGGGTTTGTTCTGGGGTTCTGCTGGGCTTCTGTAGGGTTGCTCAGTGTGTTACAACATGGAAGCCTTGCTGCAGCTTGCTGACAGACCCAGTGCCTTCTGCAAGCTCCTCAGGGCTCGAAAGGAGCCTTTCCCTTCCTGCTTTCCTTATTTTCTGGTCTGTGATTCTGCATGAAAAGCAGCCACAAGAGTTATCATACACATAATTAGCTTCACAGTTCCATAATAAAATTGGAAAGTAGGGAATCCAGATCTCTACCCATAACCCTTTTTCATTCCTTGGAGTAAATAGAGGCCGGGAGACATCAGCTCTCTGTGTTGGGTTTTTGCATGCTTTTGTGAAGCTGTTTCTCAGCACACTCTTCTCCCATTCCACAGGACATCTTCTCCCAAATGCAGTTCCTCTCAATGCAAATCAAGCTCGCAGTTTCAGTCATGAGCTGCAGGGGAGGCCATAGGAAGAGCCCCCATAGATTGGGGTAACTGCTGATGCATATTCATTTTCAGCGTTGTTCTTCATATCTAACTTCTGGCACAGAAATTTGATGTTGAAGTTGACATTTTTATCTAAATAAAATGCCAGTTAATGAGACCAGAGTAGTCAATAGCACTCTGTAGAGTTAATCCCCTTACACTGTTTAATAACTGTATATATTGCTTTCTAGTTCAGAGCTTTGAACCAAATTCCTCAAACCCAAGTAAAATTACTTCTTTCTGCATTCTGGGAAAGCAACTGATTTTTATCTGAGTAAATCTGCCTCTCCAAAAACAGACTCAGAGCTTCTCTTCTTTTTTCTTTAGTAGGTAGGGGAAAAATTTTGTCTCTTGAAAAATGGAGTTGCTTCAAATTAGGCACTCTGAACAAATAAATATCTATATATTGAGGAAGAAAATGAAACCATTTCTAATGAATAATCCTTTTTTTTTCTTAGGGTGTTAGGAAGTATGCCATGCCTGGATCAGTGTAAATGTGTTGCTTATTGAGAAATACCTGTTGTTTTGAAGTCCAAACCAATAAAGCAAGGTCCGTTAAGGTTAGAAAATGTTAATTTCAGAGCCACTTCTGTGTTTGGAAACAGCCTGCTGCTGACAGGGCTCGTGAGCTCTGATCTCACTGAGCAGATGCTGAAAGCATTCTGGAAGTTCTGTTTCTCATCTGTGGTAAATAAAAATTATTTATTCCAGCAGTCAAATATTGCTTTATTTTCTTTGACCTAATGCCAGTTCTCATAGCCTAATTCCATTGATATTCATGTGCAAGCCTCCTTAATTTTCTCTTGGAAAACGAGCATAATATTTTTCTGGAGATACCTTATTTCACTGCAGACTGGGGATTGTGAAGTGCTTAGTTCTGCAGCAGCTTGGACTATGCACAGCCCATAGAATGCTGGCATGATTTAGATTGTACTTAAAAGTCTCATTTAAAGGGTAAGAAGAGATTCAAAGTACAGAAGATAGGATTTAATTAGAAATCTACTTTTTAATATTTTTTTTTCCCCGTATAATAGAATGAATTTGAGTCTGGGAAAGGAGGCTGTTTCTCTTCCATTTGAGGGTGGAGGTATATTCAGAATTAATTCCCCTCCTGCAGAAGTGAACTGAACAAAATGCCCTACTTTGTACATCTGTGTAAATGTAGTAGTAAGAACAAAGATGAGAAGGCAGTGATTGAAAAATAACGGTCACTATTTGTGTCTTGGGACTCCAGGTTTGGAATAGTTTGACAAGGAAATTAAGAGGAACCTTTAGCAGGGACTCTAGTCTCGAATTCTCCTACAGCCTGTTCCTGTATGCTCCTGAACGCTGCAGTGGGAATTCATGCTGGACGGATGGACTCAATCCATACCTATTTTTAGTGTATGTAAACCTTCTGTGCACTTGTTGAAGGATTTGAAGAACATCTTATTTCATGTCCAATTTTCCTTTTGGTGCTTAAATGACCCACCTCTAAGGTTTGTCTTTTTGAGGCTATGATCAGAAATGCCATTGGCCTTTGGTGCCGTCAGATGTTACTGCCCAGAATACAGTGATATTTTGGTATTTCATTCAAAGATGTGTTTATTAGCCTTTCTGAAAGGAGAGGCTGAAAGATCTGGGGCTGTTTATCGTGGAGAAGTCTCAGGGAGATGTTAGCATTACGTGTAAATGCTTCATGGGATGACGAGGCTAGGCTGCAGTCAGCTGTGCATGGAGAAAGGGCAGAAGGAAACAGGCACAAACAGAAATGCAAGAAATTCTATTTATCAGTGAGAAATAGCTTCTTTGGTGTCAGGGCTGTCAAACACGGAGTCAGCAGCTCAGGGGGTTGTGGAGTGTCTGTGCCTGGAGATGTTCAGAGCCCTGCAGTCTGCGGCCGTGCCTTGCCGCTCTGTGGTGGGTTGCTCTCCGGATTCTGTGAGTGGTGACTGTATGAAAAATTAGTGATGAACAGAGATTTTCTGCAAGTGGAGATCAAATAACTTTAAATAAAAACATGGCAACAGTCTGCAAAAATAAATAAATAAATAAATAAAAATCCTTATAGGGAAGTGGTATTTCTGTAACTTCTTGGAAACATAACTTCTAAAGAGACTATAATTGAAACACCAGGGACCACTATTCTGCTGTTTGCTTCCATTAATGTCCAGACTTAACTCAGGCATAGTTTGTCTCCCGGCATAAGGAAATGTTACACTTAAATTCAAAAAGCTCTTGATTTCCTCTTTATTTTTAGTAGAATAAATGTGGAACATATGGAGTTTCTGTTTTCCCAAAATATTTGTCATTAGTACTGGCTGCCTCACTTCTTTCAGCAGAATCTTCCCCAAGTGAGTTTTCCTGCAACATAAAAAATAGTTGGGTAGAGCAAGATTTCTTTTTGCCACAGGCTTTGCGATTCTTCTTGCTTACATTCATTGTCGCTAATTTATTTATTAATTTTTGAATTGTAATTGCACAGAGGGAGAGAGGAGCAGCAAATGTTCTGGCATATGGGCCGCCCTGTCATTGGAAACGGAGATTTGCAGTCGCTCTTGCTGCCCTGTGCCTTATGACCCCAGGCTTCAGACTCCCCGCCAGCCTGTTTAGATTCCTGCTTTCTGCTCCCTTCCAATTCAAAATTTTAATTATTTTTGCTTTGCCTGCTTGCCAGCATTTTGTAATAGAGAGCCAGTGGCAGTAATTCAGTAGTCTGCTAGTTATGCCGCTGCTCAGAGGGTCACATATACTACAGCCTATTAACATTAGCATGGTAATAGCAGCTGGTATGTGGAACGCGCTGTGGGAATGTTGGAAGCTCCTCCAAGGACCCTGAAGATATGTATGGGCCACCCATGATGCAGAAAAAAAATGCCCTTTCTGCTTTGAAATGAGCCAGTCTGTGTGTTTCATGGATACCCGGCAGCACTGCAATCATTAAGGCTATTACTATGCCTATTATAAATCACAGTTTTGTAGCAGTTTGTAGATTAGTCACAAAAAGTGCTTTCAGTCTAAGATTTTGTTAGACTCACTTTGTCTAGTAGCGATTCCAATCCTTATGAAACAAAATTGTCTTTAAAATGATTATGAATACAGCAATTATCCAAAGATAAATAGTCAAGATTACAAAAATTGTTCCATAGAAAACTACATATCCTTCAGTCGATCTGGGGAATGATAAAAGGCAGGTCGGTGAAACAAATGTTTTACTCCTTGTGAGTCAGAAGCCTCGTGATGTTTGGATTCTTGGTTTCTGCAGATAAAATATCAACAGGTGAGCTTGAGAAGATGTCAGAAAATAAAGCAATGTTGCACTTGAATAACTGCAAACAGGAGCTGATCTAAAGCATAAAATTTAATAACCTGTTTCTTCCTGATATGGTCAAGGTAGTCATTAACAGGTGACTCCCTATAAATCAGCCCTGCCCTGCAGTACCTTCTGATAGCAGGACTTTTTCAGGAAGTCCCGCTGATTTCAGAGAGCTGTCTGTGGTGTTACAGAACCTCTCACGCTCATCGCTATCAGTTTGATTGGAGCTTTGTGGACAAACAGCAGAACAGGGCTGGGAGGAATGCAAGCTGCTGTTGCAGGTCCAGTCCTGGGGACTACAGCCAAGCAATGTCTGGCTTCCCTCTTTTTCTTTATTTTCAAGCCGAAGGTCTCTTGCAGTTAAAACCTGTTGCTGTTTGTCTTATTCATCAGAGAACAGTTGCTGCTTTTTTGTTGGTTTTCTTTCCAACGCATTTAAAATGTTTTCTTGGCTTGTGTTGGCTGAGCCACTCATTTGTGCCTTCCCATGCATTGTGCCCTCCTCTGAGCTCATAGCATCACACTCAGAATGGTGCCCCGGGGCGGTGTGGCTGTGCCAAGGCTGGTTGTGCTGACCAGGCAGGAGGGTTATTCACCTGGCCAATACTCCAGTTGACTTAGACTATATGAGGATTGTTTTTTGGGGTGTTTTTTTTTTTAGGTTTTTCTTTTTTTTTTTTTTTGACAGTGTAACACTGTTGACTCATATTCAGCTTGTGATCCATTATAACCTCCCACATCAATTTTTTTGAAGAACTCCTGCCTACCCAGTTATTTTCTATGTGTACTGTTGATTAATCCTTCTGAATTGGGTTACCTTGCTCTTCTTCCCTTGAATTCTATTTTTTTTCTCTTCTTTTTATTGATTCCGATATCTGACTTCTTAGGATTGTTTTGAATCTTGCTCTTGACCTTCAACAGTGCTGCAGTTGTGCCCTGTTTCCAAGTCGTTCACAGATGTAACAAACATATGCTGCATTCCTTTATCTGTGCTGTTAATAGGAGCATTGGGCAAAACTAGTTCAGAACAGACTGTTGGAGAGTTCATGTGATAGATCCTTCTGCTTTGGCCATGAACCATCAAAACGTATGCTCTGGTTATAGTCATTGAAATATCTAAGATGACAGTAGTGCTTTCTATTCAGTCTTTTATGTCTTGAAGTTGTTTGTTTGGGATTTGTAGGAACACAGCTAAATCTAAACAATACTATTCATAAAGCTTGTTGGAAGGCACAGCCCATGCTTTAATATTTTACTGTTTAGTGATATTGTTGAATTTCTGCTGCCATAACTCTGATTTCTTTTATTTTTAAAGTGACTTTATGTTGATCTGTGTGCTGGGGGTGGACACTTTCTGTGCTGGCAAGATCTGGTTCTGGAGCATCTTGCTTAACGGACGGAAAGAGAGTAGGGCCAGTGGATCTCCAGATGGAAAATCATTTTGAGAGCATTGCCCCCCTGTAAAAGATGTTCCTTGAGGAATCAAAAGAAGCCATCGTTTCAGGTCCTGTATGCTTGTCGTGCAAGAGACTGATTATTGCTGGCTGGTTGCACAGCTTCCTTGAAAACAAGGTTTGCAAAATTACACAACTGTTTTGCTCATCTCCAGAAGCTTGCTTTTTTTTTAATTTATTCTTTCTTTTTATGAAGATTTTTGTCAGTTGATTTCATGTCCTTTAGTTTTTTGGTGCTTGGGAATGAAGAAAGATGTATAGAGTTGTTTGGAAAAACGAGAAAGCATAGGTCATGGTAAGGTTTCATGTGATGAATTCTTCAAGGGTGACGATGATTGAAAATATTTGGATTTCACCCAAGGATTTCTTGATACTGCGTTCAAATGCTCATCAGGAGAAGTTTAGTGACCTAGAGATCACTGTAGATGCTTGTTCAAATAACTGGGTAGTGGATTGATGATCTCTGTGCAAAGTTTACTAAAAGATTTTTGTTTTGTTTGCCTGGAGTCTGAAACATTGGAAACATAATTGAAAGTTCAAGGATTGGTTGCTATAGCCGATGATGAGCAAGATGTTCTCGTTGTACACATAGGTTTGATTCCTCCTGACTATAGACCCCAACAGGGCGACTGTATGGGGCAGTCAGAAACGTTGGATCTGTATTAGACATAAAGTAGAGGTTTAATAGGTTTATTGCTGAGCTGATACGTGAATTCCCGTTGCCTGAGTCTGTGCAGGGATTTCTGTGAGTGGTGAATTAAATGCGATGTTTTATCAAAGCTCAGTGCAGACGATGCATTTGACTGGAATAATTTTTCCTTCATATTTTCAATCAAGTAAAGTTTTTTCTTTTTCTACTGTGAATTGTGGTGTAACGTTGGTTGTATCCCACTAAATAGCAGCAGAATTGAGCAGTAGTAGCACAACTGGTTTTACCTTCATAATATAAGTTTCATTGCCTTGGGAGACATGATGACAAAGCCAAATTCTGTTAATGCAGCACGGTCATCCTTTGACAATGCAACTGTAAGAAGGAGAATTTAACATCTCTGAATTGGCATTGCTTCTTAAAATAAAAGCAAACATGGGGGGGGAGGGGGGAGGGGCCTGGCACAAATAGATGTGGCATGCTGAGTGATGGGAAGCCTCCTTGCAGCTGCTGGGCTGTGGTTCCTGGTGTGCCTGGACAACTTGAAGTGATGAATGTTGCTGAGATGTGAAGAGAAGACAAGATTTCTGCATTGGGAGTCCTTAGTGAATGGTTTCTGACTAAGATATACGTAACCACACCTCCAAGAGGAATGCATAGGTGATGCTCACTCCAAGAACCTACTGTTCTAGGGAGAGTTGTCATAAAAATAAATAAAACCAAGCTCAAGGTTATCTACCCAAATCAGTAATGCGCGCTCCAAGAGAGTTAGTATCTGATGAATGTCATTTAAGTACCTCCCCAGCTAATAAATAGCTCAGGAGGTATAAAATTTAATGCTTCTGAAGTTGAAGGAGCCTTTGCGCCTACTTTTAAATAGGACTCGTTGGAAAAAGGAGGCTCAATACTCACCTGCTGGGAGCTGAATGCTGAAAAAGACCTGGTGGCATGGGGCAGCTTTTCTTGAATGTAGGCTTGTTTTGTTTTAAGCTTTTCTCTATTTATGGGGCTTTTGAAACAATTTTTTTCTTGTTATTGTGTAACGTATTGGCCAAGTTGCACTAGTAAGCAGCATTCTGTTGTTTTGTGTTTTGTTTTTTTAAGCCTGATCTGAAGCATTTCTGAAGGCTCAGCTGGCTTTGGAGTGGGTCATTGTGCCACAGAAATAGCCTGAGAAGCAACTGCGTGTCATTTTTCACATGGCTATGCCTAAAGGATCTGTTTGCTTTCAGTCTCAAACATACATCTGTTGCCCATCTCAGGAGCTCATGTACCAGAATGATTCTCACTTTCCTTCTGTTCTTTCCCTATCATGGTCACCTGCGGTTCTGCTGAGGAAATAAATGATATATGTGCACATTTGTAAGGCGCAGTCAGTCTTGGGCAGAGAGCTTTTTATTTTATTACCGAGCTTTACTTGACAGGTGAGCAAATAAGCAACAGAAGCTGCTCTGAGATCACCGAGACCTTATGTAGTAGTTATGAGTTTATTTAGAAATCACAGCAGTCCAAACTCTGCCCCAGTTGGCTTGCTTCCTGACAAGCATTACCCCCTGCTTCTCTGCAGTCATGTGCTTTTTCCTAATTCCCATGGCAGTCACTTTTTTGGCACTTACGGTTAGGAGGAAAAAGTAAAATGAAGTAATACAAGGCATTTGTTTTGGCCCTGAGTTGTGACTCATGAATAGCGATAACATCTGTGCTGATAGATTTTCATGATATATAATCAGGTTGAACGGACAAAGCTTTCATTCTACTGCTGTTTTATTATTTTTTTTTGCCATTGTTACGTTTAGGTGGCTCTGAAGGGAAGAAGTCTGTGTTTTATCTATGTTACTCATGGATAGCTCAATTTATGTAAGTCTTGTGAATATTAATTTAGTCTTTTTAAACTAAGAAAAGGTTTATTTCCCTTTCTTGAGCTTTACAAAACTTTCCTTTCCAAATCTTGGTCTGTTGAAGACTCACAATACTGCCAAGCCTACACTGTTCTTTAATTAAAGGACAAAAAAAAGAGAAACTTTCAGTGGATGTAAATCCTTATAATCCTGAAATGATGTAAATCAGTGCAACTCCAAGTCATTGGAACTATTCTGACTTACATCTACCGAAAATCTGGCACATAATATTCCTGCTGGTCTTTTCTTTTACCCAATAGATGCTCTACACAGAGTTGGCACTACGAACAAAGCTTTCTCTTACTAAATGATAGAGGGTGGCACGGCTTCCAGCACTGCTGATTCAGCACAGCAGAGGCCATTTTCCTCATTTCTTTGTGAGCTAGATTAAATTACTCTGCAGGCTGGACTGCAGCCACAGGCCATGGTTTTACAGTCTTATAACATGGTATCCCAGTCCATGGCATCTGAGAGATCTGGCTGCATGCAAAGCTCTTCTGCTTCACTGCGAAGGATTTTTAGATTCATCTGTCTCTTTACAAGGCTAATGCCAGCAGTACTGAAAATATTTTGATTTTCTAGTTGATACATAATAAAATAAGGTTCTGTTAATTGAATAAAGGGATATCATGGGGATCAGGTTGTTATAAAAACTCCACTGTATTTGTTTGTCATGGCAACGTTTCTTTAGTTTCGCCTTACAGAATTACAGGATAATAAATACTGTAAGTTCTTTAGTGAATATAACTCAGCTGTAGTACCAGTGAAGGTATCCTGCTTGAGCTTGGGGAGTTGTGCCATGAAGGCTTTTTGGATGATTTATCAAAATGTTGGGACCTGGAAATCCATTTCCCTTTGTGCCTCTGCATGAGGATGTTGTCCGTTCTGTGTGGAGCTGGAATTGAACCCAGGGAGTGAGGCAGTGGGATGCACTTTGTGGTCACTGCTCCTTGCTTATATCTGAGGAGCTGGGACATGGGATGTCTGTGACTACAGCAGCGCGTGGGTAAACAAGTAGTTTTGTGCTCACTGACCAGTGCTGGATTCCTTTATTTGAAAAGCATAGCTGGCTCTGCTGTGCTTTCTAGTTGGGCTTCGTGATCACATCTTATAGCAGAAACGGTCTGGCTTTGTTAGTGTGGGTGTTGCTCTGATTTACTCTCTCTTCTCCAGTGCTAATAATCAACCCAAGAAATTTTCTCTATTGGTGAATGGAGAAAGTAACAGTTAATGAGGGGCGAAAAGGTCAAATGAATCAAAGTAAAAGCCATCATGCTTCCAACAGGAAGAGTATTTTAAGTGGATGTTGTCTAATCCAGACTTTCAAGTGAAGTTGAGACCAGGCTTAAGGAATTTTCACAATAGATTTAGGAATTTCACTCTATCTCCTCTCCCAAGTTTGAGCATCTGATCACGTTGTTTTCTGACTGTAAGGGGCAGTCCATACATGTGGTTATCTAATTGCGATTCAGAATTGTCCACATAGTTTAAGCAAACAGAAGACCCCCTCCTGGTTATAACTTAAAGATGGATGCATTTTTACAATTAAAAGGTACTATCCAGTCAGAATATTTTTCATTACAATAATTCCCTGAGCACGGTGCAGAATTAAGGTTCATATTACTGGTTTCAATTCCAAAGCAAAAACTGTCAGATAAGGAAAGTTGTTTCAGAGCAGTTTGCCCTGTTTTCTAAGACCAAGCTCCAGTCTCTCATTATCGGGAGCGTGGCTGAGCAAAGGAAGGGTTTATCCATTGATTTCTGAATGTATTGTGCTGTTAATCTAAAACTTCTTTCCTCGGTGGAATTTCTATTCAGGAGTCTCTAGTCAAGCTCAGGAAAGTTATTTGATTTTGAAAGTTTGAAAGAATAATAATAAAAGAAGTATTGATGCCATTGGATTTTTCTGAGCGTAGTCTTCTAGTAAAATACAAAGGCTTCCTCCTCCTGTACGGATCCTTGACAGTTTAGTTCATTATTTAGGACCAAAGCAGAGTACGGAGATCACTGAAGTTTTACTATCTGAGACTTTGCAGTGATGGAACTTTTTTCAGAAGAAAGTTGAAGTTGTGGTGATGCAACAAAACAGAAGAAATTCTGAGTTAGTTCAGCTTTGCCTTCTTGTAAGTGTGTGCTTTGTTTTATAACAATTAGACCGTTCCTGCTAACTTTTTAACTATTGAGATCTAATACTAGAAATCCATTTGTGTTATTTCCTCATAAGAGATACGTGGTAAGGGAATTGTACTTTATATGTGCTGCCCCTCTTATTTCTGATATTATTTATGTATTTAAGGGAATGAGTGTTTTAGAAGTGCACCAGCAGGACAGTAGATTATGTTTGGGCATTTTAGTTGATTAAACATCTCTTTTTAAAAAGTGACTACAGGAGTAAGCAGTCTTTCTGCCTTTGAGTGGACTGGTATTTCTTAGCCTGTTGTGTGTTTGGCAAGTGATGATGAAAAAAGGAGGAAGTGGATGAGATGCAATTGGTAGCAAAATGAGGTCATCTTCCATTTTGTGGAAACGATCCTGCCTTGCTGAAGTTGGTTGTCTGTCACTTCATGGTGCCCATGACTGGTCCCATAATAGGATTATACTGTTTCATTAGGATGTTGTCAAATTAAATCAAGGAAAGTGGACTTGTCTGAGAAAGCTTCTTTGTGAATGTTCCCTCTCCAGAATACAAGAGTTGGTTGGAGATGGCAATTACTGCTTCCTCAACTTTGGAGGTAGGCTCGCAGTCTGTCTTGGTGGCATTTGCACTTCTTTCATGTGAGAAATCTAGCAGAATTTATTTCTGAATTTGTTTAAATGTGCCTATTTTTCTGAAGCAGGGAGAAATGACATCTTATTTTATGCCTCAGATTTACTTTAGGTGAAAGCCCAAATCCAGGTTTCACTTGCTTTACTTTCCAAGCTTCTTTTTTCAGCAGTGGGTGAATGGGACGCACAGGATTGTACTGGTGAGCTGTTCAGGGCAGCTGATGTTGCCGGAGCTGAGGTAAGAAAGCCCTAGCGTGTGAGGCTGGGCTAAAGATCCAAGTTTTTGAAGCAGATAGAAAAATGTGATTTTCTTTTTCTTAATCCCCCATGTAGAAATAAGTGGTCTAGAATATCTGAAATATCCACCAGTATCATTTCCCTGCTGAGAACTGGCTAACTGTGCAAAATTATATTGACCCGAGGGGATTGAAGTATAGAAGTGGCCGTGTGCTTAACGGCGCAGGAATCAAACTGTTTTACTGATAACATTTTATTGATTCATCTTCTCCTGGTGCTACAAGTAGCCCGAAGCTTCGTAGAATGAGCTGGCAATGTTTTTGTATTGTGGACATTACGGTATTGCAGCTCTTCGTAGGTATTGAAATTTTATTTATGGGCTGAGAGCTCACATAATTGTTGTGATTTGTAATGACTGAGGCTGCAGATGGGGCTTCCCAGAGGTTTCATTTCCAACCAGATAACTGGTAATTCCTCTTTTCTGCTTAAGGATCTGTTGTCCCTCCCCATCTTTGCAGCTGCTGAGGTTTCTCTCTCTGAAATGCTGAAGCATATCTCCGACTTGATGAAGGTGCATAAAATGATTGAAATTGCCTTAATGAGGCAATGGAAATGTTTCTCACCATTTGCAAGGGATGCTTTGTCCTTTTCATGAAGGAACGGTGGTTTCAATCAGTATTATGGAAATAATAACAACGGAAAAAAATCCTTCTTATGACAAAGCTTTAAGAGAATGACTGGCTTAAAAAAGGCACAATGGCAGGTTGTGAATTTAACCTGCATGTGCTAACTAATTAAATTCTTTTGAAGGAGCTAATTCCATGTATTTTATTTAATGAAGGCTTACTTAAAATTTTAATGATATGGGTCTTTTCTCTTCAGTCAAATGCCGTGTTGACTCATGACATTATTTTTTACACAGTCTTCATTTTGTCATGAACAACAGTAGTAGAAATGTGAGCACTTGATAAATTATCATTAAGTTAGTGCATTGTAGTTGCAGATTTCTGTTACTGTTGTTCACTGCAATACAAATTGATCGTGTTGGACTTGCTGTTTTTAAAGGTACAGCGGTGCTATTGATTACACTACTTTATCTCAAGTGTCTCATCAGCCTGCTGGCAGGCTTGTTCCCTGCAGAATTTTGGAAAGTACAAGCCTTTGTGCATTTATTTGCTGCGTATTTCATGCGTGCACACATCCTTTTCTATTTTGAATACCCTGAAAGTGGTTGTGTTGCTCTGCGTTAGTGCTGTGCCCTCAGGTATGGCTGCTCTGTCCTGCGGCTCTGGGTGCCTCCGATGCTCAGGTCCTGATGTACCCAATGGAGGCAGCCCTGGGCCGCTCTCCAGGAGATCTCTGAGACTTCCTTTGCTGAGGGCAAAGTCAGGTCTACTAACATTTTGCGACACTTGATGCGCTTGTAAGAGAGGTTTCATCAGAGCTACTGGTGTAATTGTTTGTGGCTGTGATTTATGTCACAACTGATATTGGAAAAGCAAGAGCTTACATCTTGGATAGTCAAAATTTCAGACCTTTTTCTCCATTAACTTGAATAATGGATTTCCTTTGTACATCTTGGACGGCCCAGACCTGTTTCGATACTAAATGTATTGGAAAAGGATTGCTGTCAAGTTCTGTCTATCTGATTAAATTCCCTTATTAGCGCTGGAGAAGCAGTCTTCCAGAGAAGACATTAGATGAATAATCTTTCCGGCTTCTGTAGGTTACAACTGTGTGGCCCTTAATCAAATACAAAACCAAAATTCTATGGCTTTTAATCAAAAACAAAGCTATAAGTCCAACAACAAAACACATAAGTGTTACTCTAATCACTCTTTATGTGTGGTCGGTAGTAATTCAATATATTGCTTCAGTAGAAATTGGTATTTCAGCTGCCTGTGAGATGTTTTTAGACTTCAGTTATCACAAGTGCTCAGTGCTGTGAGGGCTCTGTCACCCCATGCTCCAGGCTGAAGGCATTGCGACGATGATGACTTTTGTTCCCTGGTAAAGTTTGTCATGATTCTTTTTGACATGCTTAGCCACATGTAAGAAACTTTTTGTCGTGAAATCCTGCTGATCTGCTGGGGTTGTTGCGACCCATCTTGGTGATTATTGTCCCTTCACTCTGTACCAGAGAAGAGAACAACAGGAGTTGAGCAAAAAAGCAAAATACTCAAAGTTGAGTGAGAACCCTGAGGTAATTTTCTAACAGCTGGGGAACTTACCATTGGAGGAAACTACCAGGTGAAACCAAATACACTTTAACCCTTGAGCTTTCTGCCAGCAGATGTGCGTTGACCAAAAATAACTCACTGACTTTGTTGAACCAGAGGGGCTGGTGAGAAGAGCAGGGGTGTTGCTGCACATTGGCTTCAGGAGCACCTGTGCCTTTGTATAGTTGTTATTATACAAGGTTGTAACAGATGAATAGCCAGAGATTACAGGGTAACAACTCACCCACTCTGAGCCTCATGGCTAGGATGGATGCTTGCCACAAGGAACTCCACGCAGGAGCAATCTCCAAAAGAGATGCTGCCTTAGTAGTGGTCAGCCCTTAAATGGGATCTAGGAGAGGTGGAGTCAAGCTCCACCCCTTCCGGGAGCACAGCTGAATTACCTTCACCTGTGCTCCTGCAGCTTACCCGTCACTTACCTCAGATGGTTAATCAGAGGTTCAGGCTGTGATTAACAGTTTCCCATACAGCCTTCCATGTGGGAGGGGAAGGATGGTGCGGGTGTTAAAGGCTCACTTTCTTGTATGAATGGAAAAGGAAAATTAGTAATTTGGGGCTGGCAATCATAATACTGGGTAACAGATTTCTAAAGTTTGCTGGAAGCTTTAGGAAACAAGATGTTGATGCTAATTGGATTTAGATCTGCCTGTATCTTTATTCACTTCTTTAAAAAAAATAAATAAATCTTAAGTGCCTACACATACTGGCTTACATTGGCTTGCCGTGTCTTTGTCTTCCTCTATATCTACTACTATATCCTTAATTAAAATGCAAACAATCTTTGAGAAAGTGAACCTAGTTTTCCTGTTCTAAGTTTATAAGGCATCAGCAATGGAATGCTGGCCAGGTATGGAAGCTTTTAACTTGTGTCTTGAACTAGGTGATTAATAAAACAAATAGGAGATGTAGTTGGGTAACTGGTCTATCTCCTGATCAGGAATTGTGCTAGAGCAGGTTGATAAGAACATCAGTCCAGAAACTTTTGCTGTGATTTTTAAAGGACTTTTTCAGGAAAGGGTTGTGAGGAAGGAGAAGGAAGGCAACTGCAAACTGTGATTAATTGAGAGGGTTCTTCAGTGTTGAAGGTAGGTAAATGGAAAATAAATAGTAGCATTGAGATGCCCAGTGTATGTATGTGTGTAGCCAGGTGGGAGGCAGCAGTGGCTCACACTGCGTAGTGGCAGGGGCTGCAGGCTGGAGCTGACCCACAGCACTGAGGCAGATGTGTGGAGAGGGCTTGAAGTCGCTCCTTGTAGTCTGGAAGAGGTGGTCCATACAACGCCAAGTAGACATAAAGAAACCTGCTGTAATCATGATGCAAGATAACCAGAAAGCCAATGCAGGCGCTTATGTGCTGTCAGCCACTGGTGTAATTTTACTCTGTTCTCAGCTTAATAACTTGATCTGAAAATCTTTAGTCAGGAACCAGCTGATTTCTTTGTTTCTTTTCATTCTGCTTCCACATGAGGGAATGAAAGGATTGCTTCATAGACGTGGAATTCAAATGTGAATGTTCTGGCTCATTACAGAAAGCAGCACTGCCTACTTAAAAGAACAAAGCGTCAGAATGATAGCCTATCTGATCACCTGCCTAGACATACTTTTATCGAACTTGGAAGCCCCATTAGCATGAATCATTTCCTACTATGTGTGTCCCTCACCTGCATTTGTCAGTAGCTAATTTATTCTGAATTACAGTTCACGAGTTGGGTGTGCTGTTTCTGTGAGGGTTACTTTGAAGTAGTTTTTCATTTATGTCACTGAGTCCATTTTTGTGTCTGTGGTCACATTTGCTTTTTAGGTAAGTAGATGAAGGCAGCTGGAAGAAGTAGGAGTGGGCGTACTGTCTGATACAAACATCTGTCAAGAACGAAGAGAACACTTAACAACTGGCCCCACTTTAGTATCATTGGACTGGCCAGAGCTTGGCTGTTAGGACTGACCTTTGAAATTTGTCTCCATTTAAAGGATTTAGCAAGTTCAATTTTAGGGTTTTTTCTTTCTTCCCTTTCTTGCCCAGCTAGATGAATGTTTGGTAGTGAAGTATGGGTAGTTCTGCTCCAAGGCATGCCTGAAAACAGAGACCAAACAAAGGAAAAATAATTCAGGAGAACTTAGTTGAGTGTCCGCTGGATTTCAGTGGTAGTTTACATCATGATGTTAACTTCATTTTAGCAGTTGAGTTTCCATGACCTTAAGGGAAACTCTTACAGGCTGAGCTTTCTCTATTTCTGGGAGAAGAAATGATATAGTTTATGCATGCGTGTTTTTCTGCCATATATGGTCCTCTCTGAATTTGGAGGTCAAGGGCAGAGGCTAAAAGTTTTATTTAAGGTTGAGAGTTATGGGCTGGCACTTCCGCATTGTGAGTTCCTAATAACAAATGCATTGGTGCTTAAAGCTTTATAACAGCACCGTGTCTGGTTTAAAAGACTTAAAAAAAAAAAAAAAAAAAAAGAAACAACAAACAAACAAAACAAACCAGCCCAGAACAGTAACAACAATAACAAAATAAAACCATGAAAAAACCCGAGCATTCCCCTCTTTGCTTGCAAGTGTCCATGAATAGCAGATGGCTTCATCTAAATTACAGAGGTCCATCTGTTCCTCACCTGCATCCAGTCAAGTATCTCCAGTCTTGAAGATATTTCTTGACACCTGTGGAAGGTTTCATGCCGGGTGGAAGATCAGTTCGAGTTACAGACAACCTCAACTTTCACAGTGTTCTAGAAGCATTTCTGCAGTTGTTCCCATCTTTAATGATGCGCCCTACAAACACAGTGCTAACCCGAGCAGCAATAAGGAGGGGGGGAAAAAAAAACCCAAACAAAATTCACAGGAAGAAAATCTTTGCATATGTTTACAGTAAAGCCAAAATATTTGGGCTGTGTTTATTTAACTTGAGTGCTCAGGGATATGTCACTTGGCAGAAATATTCCTGGGCTGAAGCAGTAAGTAGAGTGCAAGTGAAGCAGCAGAACAGGGCATAGTTGGCTGGACTCAAGATCTTATGATTTTTACAGGTTGCTTATACTGCTGTCAATAAAGAGGGTAAATACCTGTAGATAATACTCTTTGCTTACCATTAATTGTGAAGAATAACTATGTGCCTTTAGATCCCAAAGCACCTGATTTGCATGTGCATTTGGGCAGCCAGGTATCCTGTAGCTAGCTTTTCTGGTCTTAATTGAGTTTGTGGTATTGTGTCTGCGAGTTGGAAGCTTTCTCTTGAAGATCACGCCCCTAAACATGAAGAACACAAAAGCTGTCTCACTGGGGGATTTTTGTTTGCTTTGCTTTTTTTCCTCCAAATTCAATCAGTCATGCAAGTAAATATATAGGCTTTGAAAGTATGGCCTGAGGAGTCTGACGCTGGCCACTGGTTAGTGGATTTTTGCTTAGTAATTGCTTCATCTATTCAATACTATTGAAAACACCCTTGAGTAGATTATAGCTGCAGGGGAACAACACTCTAAAGCAGCAACCTAATTAATGAATCTCATTGCCACTTAGACAAGCATTATGCAGTTGGCCTTGGTTGTCAGTATAGATCTGTTCTTATGACATTATATATTTGTCCAGAAAACTGGTCTGATTATCACAAAAATGAATAAAGTGGTTTTGGGAGGCTGTTGTGTAGGGTCTGCAAATGAAGCTGATTGTATTTTCAGCATGCAGTCACATTCCTGGCATTACCGGTGTCACCAACATCTTATGGCTGTGCGGAACGACTGATGAATTCTCTTAGCTTTTATCTCAGTAGCCATGACCGAGATTATTCACTTGCATTTAGATGAAAACACAGTCATTATAGCCAGAGACTGAGAGCAGGTTAATTGTTTTCACGTTTTAGAAGGGAGAGCAAAATAGAGGTAGAAAATGTGTTTGTTTTTTTTCATTTAATGTTTAAAAAAAAAATACAAGTTGTCATGTGCTTCCTGTGAGCACCTGCATTTTGTAGTCTGGGTGGTGGATAAAGTGTTTGTCTTCACTTAAATAAATTGAGCAGTAGCCAACCTACTAGCGATGAGCCTCTTCAGAAGAGTGTTGCTTTAATAAATGTTGTCCTAATAGTCAGGTAAGTGTTAGTGTCTAGCTTTGAGAAAAGCGTGCTATTCATTCCTGACATCATTCTAGTAATAAAAACTGTGAGTGTGAGTTAGAGATTCTGTTTAGCTGTATTAATGCTACAGATGAATTTACTGGCTAGTCCATATGTAAAAACATATATATGTTTCAGTCAACTTAATTAACTTAAATCAATGACTGTAATAACCCCTTCTTCCAGGAAAGGTTCTCTTCCAGAGCCCAGTGCTGCAAGTCCTGCAGCTGTGTGCTATGGCCTCTGTGCATAGGAGACCCTGTGTTAAGGGCTCCAATATTGCATATAAATCCTTTACATTTATGCAGTGTTTTAAAATGTAATTTTCTGCTTCTCTGTGGAGATTCACTGAAACTTATGATTTCTACTTAAGCTTATGAGAGCTCTTTGAATAAAATCACTTCCATTAGTAAATTCCTCTGATGCAGTTGTGGGTCTTTAATGTAATGTGGTCACTGGACCTTGTTTCTGTTCTCTGAAGTGTCTGTAGCACATGGAGAGTTGTTATCCTGGGGTATCTTTCTTGTTTTGCTTGTCGGTGATTAGCTGGACATCACTGCTCCTCCCTTTCCTGCTCTGGGAGCTCTACTGGGAAGTGCCTGCCCTGGCACTGATCCGCCCCACTGCTGCCTTCTCATCCAGGCATTCTTTTCTGCATCTCAAGTGCTGGTCCATTTCTTTCTTTGTTTTTCTCCCTGCATAATGTGCCTAAATGTGGAGTTTCAGGAAGCATTCTTAAAACATGGAAGTGACACTCGAATGGGTAATTTTATTAACTCTGGTAGGTGGTCAGTGAAACATCCTTTGCCTTATGGTTTGAGTAATAGAAATATGTTTTAGCATTTGTGGTTATCTATCAGGAAAAAAAAAGAACTTCTCCAGCTTTTTGAATCACTTTTCAGTAGACATGGCCACAACACCTTTCAGTGCTGGCCAGTCGCTTTCATGTCAGTGAGCAACTGGGTTGAGGATTAGCCAGCAGAGATCAATTAGGGATGCTGGGGGAATGTTAGAAGGCAAGGACTGAAATACATGAATTTTATTGATCAATTGTCCTGTGCAATCAGCATCGCTACAGGTCAGTCTTAAAGCTATGTGAGAACTAGATGGAAGTTCTTTTCTACTCTCACATGTAGTTTGAATCAAGAATGAAATACTCCAGTCAACAGAGAGCGCAGATTACTGAGGTTGAGAATTCCAAACTTTGATAAAGCACCAAGCTAATTAGTAAAGCATAAAAAGTATCATTAGCATGAATATGCTGTGCAATGCTGAAGAGCCATTATTTTATGTAGTATATTTGTCTTAAAGTGATTGTGTTACTAATTATAAGGCTCACTAGTCTGTTAAACAGGAGTCCAAACAATTATAATTTGTTTGCAGTTCTCACCCTGCGTATTTCCATGCAGTAAGACAGTTAGTTGTTGAATGATCGGTCTCTTGGATTCCTTTTTGTGTGTTTATCAATGTTTCAGTTTTGTTCTACATCAAATATTTCCAATATTGTTGTTTTTATTCTGGCAGCGTGTTGGTAAACTGAAGGATAAGGCCAGAAAAGGGGAATGATTGAGACTCAGGATTGTAACTGAACATAAACTAGTGAAGTCCATAACAGAATTCCTTTTGCTGTCAGCTACATTTGTGTAATGCATTTTGCATTAAAAAACCTGTATAGATAGA
Organism: Alectoris magna; assembly: GCA_030625065.1. NCBI lineage: Eukaryota > Metazoa > Chordata > Aves > Galliformes > Phasianidae > Alectoris > Alectoris magna. The sequence goes on along the minus strand of CM060576.1, from coordinate 6,723,701 downwards.
AGTTCCTTAATGCTCTTAGTTACTGGGTATCTTGAAGGAGGAATAAACCTTGCAGCCAGTTCCAGCCTTGAAAGCAATTTGGGTCCCAGGGCTCTCATGGGAATAAATCGAAGGGTGAAATTCTTAAGACTTTCCTGTGAATGCTCAATTTAGAGCATCTTGGAATCAGCAGCAGGCATCTAAAAACCCTCATGAACTTGAACACCCAGAGAATGGGTTATTTAATGTTAGGAAAAAATTGTCGAGCTTTTCTAAAAAGCTCAGAAAATTGAGGCTGAACTACCAAAGTCACTCTTAGATCTAGAGCTGTACTTCAGGAAATGGCTTGAATGAGAAGGCAACGTTGGAAATTAACTCTTTGTTTTTTGGCCAAAGAAAAGGTAGGTAGAGTTGTTTCTCTGAATCTACTTCCAAGTTTGCTAAAGTTTAGGTAGCACGATGGGTTGCTTGAAAAAATACCACCAAAAAGTTCGTAATCTCAGACTTAGATAATAGTTTCTGAAAATAGCTGGGCTGCCAGAATGTCACTATTTGGAATGAGAAGATTGCTAAGGGGAAATGGCAAGTAATAAGGGGCCTAAAGAGACACGAAAAGCTAGCAGCTTCATTTTACTTTGAGGGAGAGAAAATTGCTTAGCACTACTTATAGCAGCTTTCATTCAAAGATCTCAAAGCTTGCTGAACCAAACATAATTATTTGAAGAGAGGTATAGACTAATGATCACTTCACTCATCACTGAATTGCGGCCGTCTCTGTGCTGGAGCACAGTGGCTATTTGGCAGCAGGCATCAATGCGATCTCGTCGTTCAATACGTGAGGTTAAAAATGAGAATGCAGCTGGGAAGAAGCTGGGGCAACAGAATGCACTGACATTTCTTCAGTTAAGTCTGGATATGCTGCTCTTAATGTAAAGAAAAGAAAAAGACTGCAAGTGAAGATACTTAATCTCTTCTGACATTCGCATTTACTATTCTGCCCAGCTTGGCCCTTATTAGGAAAAAATTTGGTTCTTGATATTAAAATACCTTAGTGGAACCGTTATGTTTCTTAAACTGTGATGCCTGCACAGTTGGCTGTATTGCGCATTTATACTTTTTATGTAACTGTATTTGTCAACAAACTCAAAGGACAAATATAATTTAGCCAGGAAAATAACTAGATTTTGTTTTTCTCGTGGCAGGGAAAAATGGACTTATAAGGCCCTTAATTTTTGCATGATTTTATGTGTTGTTGTTCTTTTTTCCTCCCTCCCACAGCCTGTTTCACGTAAAGACAGGAACTCCTATTTGAGTTCTGTTAGTGTGAATAAGCAAACACCCTCCGCTGAGATGCACGTGTATAACCCCTCTAACTGCACCTGTAGTGCTGCTAAGGGCAGCTATGGGGCCGGAGTCTTGTGCCCTGCAAAGGAGGAGGAGGGAGAGCGCAGAGTGGGAGCAAGCGATTAACTCCGCATTAATGGAATACTTTCAGTCCTGCACAATCTTTGCTAGTGAGATATTGTTTGATCACTGCTGATTATATATTGTCAGGCGTTTCAGCACAGAGCTGTGTTTATGCCGAGTGCTCTGAACCAGAAGGAGGAGGAAACTTCCTAATAACCTCCTGGAGAGTCAAGCCCCAAGCATTAGGTCTAGAACTGTTTTTTCATGTGATGCCAGGCAGCTCTAAATAGGTCTTAATGCAGCTCCAACAGTTTATGCTATTTAATAAATCTAATCTGTAAAACAGGTCACGTAGAAAAACTAAAAACTTTTCTTCTAATTACAGTAAGGTTTTATTGAATGCACATTATACATATAGATCATAATACTTATTAAAAAAGACTATTAAGATTTTACAGTTCAAGATTTTACAGGCAGTGGGAACAGTGGAAGCCTAATGCTTTCTGAGAATCATATCTGCATTAGCAAGATAAAGGACAATTTAGGAAGATTACAAAAGCAATGATTTAGAGTACAACATAAAAATCTGCTGAGAACTAATTCGCAATGCCAGCTGCTGCTAAGCTTCTTAATCTTTATCTAGTTCAATTAAAATCTGAATGTTTGGGATTTCATTAACAACTGGGGACTTGGAAATTACATGCACTTTTACACTGTATTCAACTGCTTACGCACATTATTGGAAGTTGCCCAGAATGTCTTCAGGTAGACTGAGATATAATTAAAACTTAAGTACTTAAAGGATAATGCGGAGGTAAAAGAGGATTATTTTAATTTTTCTGTCAGATCCAATTGTCAAAAAAAAAATAAAATCTTTCACAAGTCAAAGTGATTGCAGACCAGTAAGAATTTTACTGCAGGTGATATCTGTGGCTGATTGTGCAATCAGGTGTGCGGATCAAAGAGCTCTGTTGGAGGGCAGAGGGAGCTGGGTGCTGTGGTTGTGGCCCATCCTGGCTGTGTTTTGTGTGGGGAAGGAAACTTCACTTCTGTCGTTCACTTCTGCACCGATGTAACCGTGCCGCCATCAATTAATTATGCATTTCAAAGAATCTGCAAGTAGGCCTTTCTAAAATTAAACTAAGCAAAGTGATGAACAAGCTTTTAATCGCTTAATACTGCGTATAAAAAAATAGTTTCTTTCCATTCATTCCTCAAGAATAATTCTTCCGATTTTTTTTTTCTCTGTTTTTCTTCTTTCCTTTTTGCTTTTTTTCTTTTATTCTGGGAGAGATTTTGCCATCTTTATCACGCCTGTTGTTTTCAGTAAGTGAAATGAGATATAGGAGAACAGCCCTGCATTTTGAAGCAGACGTTAGAAAAACAGGTTTGGTTATTTGACGGTGCACAGGAGTCCTGTCTGACTTCTCTTCTCTGCGTGATGGAGCGGGTTCTGCACTGGAGGCTTCCCTGGAGAGCAGAGGGGGGAGCCGTGAGGGTCACCCCGGGTCAGGGACGATGTGGAGGGATCTGCTGCCTGAGCTCAGGGTCAAATTCTCAGCTGCTCTGACTTTTTCTAAGTTTCAAACAGGATTGGGTTTCGTCGTCTTTAATTATTCAGTTCCAACGATCTTAGGTGCCGTTCTGGGATGCGGAGATAAGAACATTTTCAGAAAGAATGAGGGTAGTGAAGGTGGTGGTGATGTTTCTCTTTAAAATGTTGAAAAGGTGTGCGGGTACTGCAGGATAATTGGTACATGATTTAGACAGCCTGGATGTGTTTAAATGGTGTGTTTTGATCAAGTTAACTTTTAAATAGCTATAGTGAACATAAGAATTTGTTTGGCAGTGAAGTTACTTAACATATTTGGGGAGATTTAGTTAACTTTTGTCGTAAGAAATTGTGATGCTATTAGAGAGGAGAAAACAGTGAGGTTTTATGAGGTTTTGTCTGCCCAGCTCATTGGTCTTGAGCTCTGGTGGTACAGCTGCCCATCAGCATCTCCACAGAGCAGTTTGTTAACTGTATGATGTGCACATTTTGAATGGAAGGATGCCACATGGAAGGAGAGACAGAAAAGCATCTTTCAGCTCTATTTAGGAGCCTTATGGCCACCCTCTGCCACGACGCACTGTGCTCTTGAGCATCCCTGCAAGGTAGGTGCTGTGTAGGTGCAGAACAGGTTAAAGCACGTCGGCAGCTGGATCATGGAGCTGTGGGTGGAGCAGAGCTGGGTGGTTTCTCTCTGGAGCTGATCCCATGACTTGAACAAATTCAACATCTAGCTATAGCCTTCCTCCTGTATGGAGCCCAGCGTGCTATGGTACTTCAGCTTCACAGTTCTTAATTTACTCTACTATGTGCTGGGCAGTGCGTCCTCAGATGAGCAGAAAAACTGTTCTTTCCCCTGACTGTTAAATGTATTTAGAGTTATGTCTTTAATTTTCTGATTTCAAAATGGCTCAGGCATTAAGTAGCCACCCTTGCACGGCAATCGGCACGCAAGCTTTCGCTCCCAGAATTTAGGTGCTTTTCAAAATGGGGGGATTTCTACCAAAGATGGAGATAGGCTTCCTTCGCTTCTCTCTTTAGAAAGAGAATGCTAAAATAAATAAAATGAAGAATATTGATATATCACAAATGGAAACAGTAAATGTGTCGCTAGGGAGATGAGTGGGAGTTGAGAGCAAAGATAACTACAGATATGATAAGTATCTGTGCGTTTGGCTTCAGATATGAAAATCTGTGCCACAGATTGATCCTAGAGGAGTAATAAATACACATTATCTGTAATTATTCTCAAACTTCATAAAGCTTACTTTTAGTAACATTTTTTTGCATCGCTTTTTTTGAGATCTATTATTTTTATGACGCTGTCAAGCTTTTTAATTTTAATTTTGAGGAAAATTGCTCCAGCTGTTACGGATTTTGTTTGAGCTTTCATTTCTGCCATTCTCTTGAAAGTTGATAAACCGTCCCACTTCTATCCTCTGGAGGCCGAGTTTCCTTCGGAGAGTTCTGGTAGCAGCTTGGAAGGGTTTTGAAGGGTTTTTGTATCCGAGCTGTGCCTAAATGTTTTTTTCTTGTTTTTTTGTTTTTTCATATATATATTTATATAATTTTTTTTTTCCTTATCCTTTAGAGGATTGCAGGCTGTGAATTTGAAACTTCCTTTACAAATGCGGTTTTGAATGTAATTCCACTTTACGGTATTATCCTTTAGTGGGAACTCAATGAGATTGTAATCACCAAGTCTTCATTCAGGTATATCCCACACTTGAGGGATTCTGCAGTATTTGAACCTTGCAGAGCTTTTACTGCAGTCCCATCTGAGAGTTTCATCTGTGGAGTCCCAATATTCTCCTACAGGACACCAACATGAAATAAAATGGAAGCGATGCTTCTGAAAGGCAGTGGGATTTTATGTCTGGGTTCAAGTAGAAGAGTAGGGAAAAAAATGGGGTTTGAGGAAGTTGAAGAAGTACATTTGTGTAGATGCGGGAGCTGACTTGGCATAAATCTCGTGCAAGTACTGAACTTATGTTCCAGTTCTGTAATATAACCTATATTGAAATTTGCATCTTAAAAATATTTATAAGAAAAATTGTTGTTGAATAGGAAAAATAGTCTTACTGAAGGTATTACAAAATGTTCCTTTTATTAATGGAGATAGAAGCAGCGTATTTGCTACCATCACTCTGTGGCTGCATGTTAAGCTGGGATCAGCATTGATATTGAAAGAGTTACTGGGTTTCTTCTGTTGTTAGAATTGTGATCACATTTTATGATGTCCCAGGGTCTTATGTAATCAATAATCAACAGCAGCATTTCAAGTGCAGCTCTTTTGAAGAACAGAAATTAAATATATAGAGCAGTGTACTGTTTTGCATATCTGTTAATGTGTTGCCCACATATTTTGACATGGAGATGCTGATAAGTTTACTGGCTTAAAATCTGACTGCTGTGTTTGATCTACTTTCCTATTAATGACAAAATAGTGCAACTTATCCATGTCAGTGTAATCCTCCATCTCCTCTTCCATAAGGTGTATACCCAACTGTAGGTGGTAAACCACACCTGCTCAAACCAGTCAGTTTTTGTGCTCCTTAGCTGCTGTACTGTGGTTCTCTTTCCCAGAGGCCGTGCAGCAATTTTCTCTTCATGTAGCCCAAGCATATGAACAACTCATGGGCACTGTGTGGTACAAGATGGACGCAGATGTGCGCTCACATTCCTGTCACCTGTATCTGTGAGATGAGAGCTGCGCTTGGGTTTTATGTGACTGTGCTTATGGCTGTGTGGGGAATTCATGAGAGAACGGGGACCATGAATTGTAGCGAAAACCTGACATATTGTACTTGTCCAGGGGGGGAAAAAAAGAAAGCAAGAAAAAGAACAGGCAGCTGAATGTTTGCCTCCTCCTTTTTAATTTTAAATTATGTAGAAGTTGTGAACAGTTTCTGTCCTCAAATGAAATACTTTTTTTTTTTTTTTATGTCGCACAGTTTTAATTTCAAATTTTACATTTGTTAATGACTTATTTTTACTGTACCTAAAGATTGCCATCTACTGGCATATCATAGCTTTGGGGTCTGGAATTTTGGGGTCTGTTATCGTTCATAAATCTGAAATTTCAATGAAGTTATTTTCTCGGCTGATTTTGCAGTTGCTTTTTATTTCATAGGATGAGGGCAGTAATTGGGGAAATGTTAACAGCACTTACTTTATCACGCCAAGTACAGTGCAGTGTGTGGTTAATTAAAAGCCCATTAGAACAAAATGCTGGCATGTGAATGAACTTTCTAGTCTTCCAAATTAAGCCATGTTTCATATTTCTGTGAGAAGAGCACATTACTTAAGTTTCAAATGCTTAAAGAAACAGAATGTTTTTAGTGATTCTGCCCTCCTGGCATGTAGTGGCTTGGTGGCTCAATAAATTGGTTGGGGGTACCATTTAATAATGGAAATTCCAAAATTGTGGGAGATTCCTTTCACTCCTCAAGCCAATTTTTGGTTAATTCTAACATTCCTTGGGCTTCTAGATCCTCATACATCTCAGTGTCATAGAATCGTAGAATTGTTTGGGTTGGAAGGGACCCCTAAAAGTCATCCAGTCCAACTTCCATACAGTGAAGAGGGACAGCTTCCTCTTTAGAATCAATGGGCAGGAGCAGAGACCCCCGGCTTTCAGGCTCTGTGTTGGTGCACACCTGGGGCTGACACAATCTCAGAACTTTGTGGCAGCTGTGGGTTAGCTGCTCATAGCTGCTCCTGCATTGATTTCACATGCATTGGCAGAATGTGCCCCAGGTGTGCAGAGGGAACGGATCTTGTATGCAGTGATATTTATTTAAGGAGGCAATGGGTGCTAAAAGCTAGTGTGTGCAGTGAGGAGCTGGTCTGTGCCTCTCATGGGAGCAGGGACTCTCCTAACTGGTGAGTACGTGTTCCATTCCTTTCTCTTCCAAGGACATAGCTCTGAAAAACATAGCTTTAGCTACATTTAGCCTTCTGTATGTGACCTACGTGGAGCATTAAAGCTGTGCTTTCTTACTTTTTTTTAAAGCAATTTGCAAAGGCCCGTGCTGTTCTTTTGGTGAAAACAGTGTACTTGCATCTGTGTGGAGAATGTTATGATTGGTTTATTTTCTCTTGGAGCAGTACTTATACCAAACAGATGATATTCTAAGTGTGAACATACTGCTGCTTTTTTTCCACCACTATGAAGCATGCGAAGGAAAAAAAGATAGCTTCACTGGAGAAAGTGGTCTCTATCTCAGGGGTAAAGCCTGGCTGGCATGTGGTGGAGGAGCTGCTGCTGTATTGTGGCTATCTAAGCTTTATTGAGCTGTAAAGTAAGTAGTCATGTGAAACCTGTGTGACTTGCTGAGGCATTAACTAAAGCTGCCCTAGGGCTGCCTTCGTACACATGTTACCATTGTTTATTTTCTATCTTCCATTACTTTGTGTGGAGATTTGCTACGTTTGTATATTAACAGTCATCTTGTCTGAGTTTTTACCCCCCTTAGTTTCTGTTGTTTTTCTTCTATGTAAGAGGTCCGGTCTGTAGAGAGAAGTGTGTAAAATAATAATTTAAAAAAACAAAACAAAACATTGCAGATTTAAGCAGTAATTCTCCTAAGGTTCTTCCTTACGAACCTCATAAAATACAGGCGTTTATTCTAGATATTCAGTTGTTGATATTGCTCTGCTTTCTTCTGAATTCAGGGTTTTCAGTTGTATGCCAATGGATGTATTTGTTCTTTGTTTATAAATAGTGTTCTTGGCATTTTAGGGCAGATAGGTTTTCCACCGTTTGCTCCCACAAGCCTGGTCTGTACTTTGGTATGTAAGTACTAGGCACGTTTTGAACACAGCAGTGAGGGGTTGTACTGAGAGACCAAATGGCATGAATCTGCTACCTGGAGCAAAGCTGGTTTTGAAGATAAATGGTACAAAAAACAAGAACACAAGATTCTCCTGTTTGAGTAGATGGAGATGATTGTTTTTGCTTTACACCAGCTTGTGGGAACGCTGTTTGTGTACTCGTGTTCCTGAACTGAAGCTCTTGTGCATGAGGGATGTGGCAGAGTGAGCCATACCATCGAACCTTGTTTTTTTTTCCCTTAACAAAGGGGATATTCATTTCAGAGTTCTTGCCCCTCATTAGCTCAGTACTGACTTTCTCAGCTCTTCAAGGCAGAGCAACCCTTAGTGGTAAATGCTGACTCCTCTTTCCATAGCTACCCGTGGTAAGTAAATATATGTTTTACAGTGGAAAATGGAATAGCCCAGTAATGTGGTGATGTTGATATGAAAATGCAGTTATAGGATTGGTAAGACAAAAGGGTTTTTTTGTTTGTTTCTTTGTTTTTTACAAAAGCTCTGGTGAAATCTCGGGTACTCCTTATTGCAGATTATTTTCTGACTTCTAGCATTATTTGTTTTTCTTATTATAACTGGAAGTGAATTGACTTCCTATAATATGAACTGCAGTGAATCTTGCAGTTGTGGTGGCAGTTATTGCCAATCAACGGGCATAAATCTTGGGAGATGAGTCTTTGCTGTTAAGATGTGAGCCATTCATTAACTGGAGAAATCAGACCATTCTGGCCTCCTCAGTGGCACAGTTAGGTCTTGGTTTCCTGAAGATTTTCCAAGTGGCTGCATGATCTGTAATATCTTTCAGTATCATTTGATGTGCTGTGGAGCACGTTACTTTGCTTACGTGAACTGCAGAAGTAGCTGGAGATTTCTCAGCAGCTATTGTGCCCCAAAACTCTTCAATATGCATATCACAAAATGTTCAGAACTACACCTGGGGCTGCCCCCTTTTAAAGGCCTCTTAGAGGTTCTTTTTTTTAATCTGCTTGTCTGCAAAAGTGGACTGGAATTCTTGGTCTGGCTTTAGAAATATTATGACTGTTATTATGTTTAAAGGTTGAGAGATGAGAAGCTTAAATTAAGAGAATTTTGCTTTTTTTTTTTTCACGGTGATGGTATCTGTCATGATTTTATTATTTTTGGTGTAGAATACCAACAACATAACATCATGTAGTGCACTGGGAGTTAAAGAGTTAATGCTTTAGTTCTGTGGATTGTCAATATTTCCAGTTATTCCAGTTATTCTCAGAAGAAAAGAGTTACATCTCCCAGAAGGCTTTCACTGTTCTGTTTCCGTTTTCCATTTAGAGGAAAAGATGAAACTGCTCACAAGCCACAAGATTGTCCCCTTTTACTGCTTATCTCTGTGTTGTGTGCTCCATAGCTGTCTTGCCTTTTGCATTAGAGTAAGGCCTTTGGTTTTGAACACTCTGTCTGTCTCATTTTATTTGATTTATTAGTTTCAGTTCCAATTCTATTGTATTATACTGTGTTATCTCACATTCTGCTATCATATTTAGTAAATTTGTTTTCTTCCTTAGCTCCTTTTGTTCTTAGACCCAACTCCCTACCTTTTCCCTTCCCCTCTTCCTCCTTTCCTGGGGTGTGGGTCTGTGGGTCCCTCTGCCTCAATTAGTCACTGAACTGAGCCGAAGGGGCAGTATCTTATTCCTACAGATGCCTTAGCGAAACTGGAATTCAGATCATTTTGAGCTGATGAAGCACTTCAGTTCCTGTGATTTTTGTAGTAGTTGGGATGATTAATTTGGAGAAGGTCAGCTCAGCTGTACCTGTGTGTTGGGTGGGTTGACCCCAGGGCTGTCGGCAAGGTGCGCGGGATGCTTTCAGCAGGATCGGTACAGCAGGAAGCAGGTGTTGTGCCTACAGTACACCTTGGGTGCTGAGGGCTATCCATGGTGCTGCACAGCCATTGAGAAGTTGAAATGGAATCAACACCCCAGAAACGTGGGAGACCTGGGAGCTTCTGTAGCAATCTGGGTAAACATCTGAAGTCTGTATCCAGAGTAAATCACTCGAGTAAACTTTAGTTTACAGAATACATCCCACGCTATTTGGCAGCTTCTGAGTGATGTTCTAGCGTAAGCGTATACATTAAATGAGTGGTTGTTCTTCACTTTCAAGAAAGAAATCCTCAGAATTTATTGCTGCTGCTGCTAAATTTATTCCTGAAAATCTGTTGAAAGGAAGTGTGGAAGGAATCTTATTTATTGAGTGGGCAGGTAAGCTTCATTATGGGAACTGATAATTAACGAATTATAAGACTCAACATGATTGCTGTGTACTGCAAGGGAAGGTATTTTATTCTCTGTAATCAATTCTCAAGTAACAAAACAAACTTGTATGTTACATGACAGTGGGAGAAGAGCAGGAAGAGGGAAGATAAACTCAGATTCTCAGCTGTTAGTTGTTGTTTTTTTTTTTAATACTTATTATTTGGGAGGAAAATATTGAAAATTCTACAAAAATGCTTCATATTTGGAGAAAATTAGTAACTGTGCTTGTTAAAGGTAGACCAGACTGTCTGGCTGTCATGGTTTACTATGGTAGCCCTGTCAGTAATTCCAATATTTGATAGCAGTTTATCTTGTTAACATATAAAATTAAACACGAAGATTTAAATTAAATATCTTCCCTGTTTGTTCACCAGTGCGAAAAGGAATTGATCAAATGCTTACTGCAGTCAGTGGGAATCTTCTGCCAGTTCTGATGGACTTTGGAACAGGCTTGAAACTATTTACAGCTTTTCGGTCATGCTTATTTACAGTGCAGGGTGCTTATAGCTAATTGTATGGTTTTCAATCCCTTTGGACAGCTGACTGAGGATAATGCCTATAAACATGAGTTAATAACAAAGCGTGGGAAGGGAGGGAGCTGCCTGCTCTGGAAGACCTACCTCTGTTGGCAATATTTGAAAGAGAGGTAGCACTCCTGTTGAAAATAAAAATTTCCATGCTGTGCTTTGTCTGCTTCAACAACTTCTTATTGGTGAACCCATGAAAAGTGAGTCTGTGTCGTGGATCATTTACCATCTGCATTTTGATTTGCATTCTAGGATATGGCTTAGATCTGATGAAATGGATTCCTCCCTAATTGCAGTGGCTGTCCCTGGCTACACACTATTACCTTCTTGCTTACTTTTACTGTGTGGGAATCCTAGATTTGCCCTGAGCTCCCCCTTTTCATACATCTGTAAGTTACACATATGACTTCAGAAGGTTCTACGTGCAATTCTTCCACATGTGACGGAGATGATAAAGCTTCCTTATCTCATTGTGGTATTTTGTAGATAAACTTGCATGTGGCTCTGTGGGGCTACCATCCAATGCTACTGTCGTTAAAGAAGTCTGGAAATGCCCATTTATGGTTCAACTCTCTCACGTTTCTCTGTATGAAAGCCTTTTGATGAAAGTATTCAGAAAGCAATTCTTGTAAATATTCACTTGAATGTCTGGGTTTGAAAAAAAAGGGAATGACAGTGTGCCTTGTAGTATGGTGTGCAGCCTTATTCCTCTTACATGTAAATTGGAAAAGATGATTGAGTGTTTATTTTATCAACTGTTTCGGTTCCCGTTCCAAAACTTGGTAGAACACTGCCTTGCATTGTAGTGTGTATCTACAAAAGGGCATCTTAAGACCTAATTGGATAAATCTGTATTTAGGCGTTACATTGTTTATTGCGTGCAAACTTGACCTCATTAACGGCGGTTCCTTTTTATGTGTATTGTAGTCTATAGTATGTAATAGTGAAGGTACCATCCCAGTCTATCTGTGCAGTCAGACAAGGATTTGGTTGGAAATGTAGGGGGAAGGTTGTGTCTTGGATGAGAACAGCAAATTTAATTACTGACAATGGAATGAGTACGGAATGTTTCTGCATGCAGTGTTCTGGACAGTGCATTGCTTCAAAATCCATGTAACTTTATTTTTACATCATTACACTGGGAAGAGTCAGTGGATGGTAATCCACTAAACTGATGGTGAGTGATTTACTGAAAAGGTAGTGGAATGCTAATGCTTTTTTTGAGTGAAGCCAATAAAATAGCAAAACACCTACGGAGCAAATATCGAGCCCTGATATTTATGTAGAAATAGTATTAAGAATGGAATGCTGCTCATCTTAGAGAGGCTGTGTATTTCTAAGCATTTTATGTACAGAGAGCTTTATTGTAGGTGGCTGCACAGTGTGGGAGTACATGCCTAAGTCATGGTGCTGTTGTTCTTCCTCTGTAGGAAAAGGACTCACTGATAAAAAATACTGCACGTATAAAATTATATACAGTAATTCTACTGAAGAAATGAGGCTGATACAGATACAGTGCCATACTTCAGAGCCCCTGCATCCAGGTGATGTCTGCTAAAGACAGCCTGGCAGTGGATTACAAGCTCTAGTTCTCCAAGGACTTGCAGAGCAGCTGCCTGTTGTCACGTCTCCTGCTGCCTGGGAGATGTATCCCAGTGTGCTGGAGGTAACGACCTTCTGGGTGCTTTCTAATGAAACAGTGAAGAGCTGACTTTCTCATCCTTACAGCAAATTACTTCTGAAAAATGTTTTACAAATACCAAGGGTGCTCTTCAGTCAGGAACATTTTCTATTAAAAAAACCTTAAATGTTTTTCTGCCCTTAGGTGGAGAAGTTTTCTCAGTCCAGCGAGCTGTGTAGGAATAGCTGATGCATGGGAGGCAGGAGGATTTTCTATCTGGGTCTAGGAAGAATAGTGCCATCAGACTGATTTAAGTTGCCTCAATGTAGGCGGGCTTAGTAAATCCAAATTGTCATCTTCATCAGCAAATGGCATAGCCTTAATTCTTTCAGTGAAAGTAATCTTGGGTTGAGTCTAGTAGTTTCTTATGTTTGTCTCAGCCTCTTTGTGATGACAAGATAACAGGGTTGGCACTACAGGACCAGGACTGTGGTTTTACCAAAGGGGAATCAAGGTATTCCACTGTCAGCTTGGCTGCGCAGAGCCTGGGCAGCCGTGAGTTACAGCCACATGATGGGGGAAATTTTGGTACTGCTGGTACTGCTTACACACAGCGTACTTCCTGAGTTCCGAAGTTATCTGTTTATGTTAATAGCAGATAACAACGAAAACACGAGTCTTGGCCCCAGTGTACTACTGTAGGCTTCCTGCTGACTTGTTTACGCCTTCTCATCCCACAGGTTTGTCTGTTGTCATAGCTCCCATTTTCTTCCAGTTCTCAGAAGCAGGACACGAGGTCTCTATGGAGACAGTCATCAGTTCCGCTCCACGCACTGAACTGTAGGGGCTGCTGTAAGAGCAGGGCTGCAAACATGCTCCTTCTCTTGGAAGCCAGAAATGTGCCACCTCGGCATCCCAGGTCCCTGGTGGCTCTGGAAATTAACGCTTGAAGGTCATGACAACTTCACTGTGGTAACACTGCGTGCTGCTACCTTTGTTGGTTCAGCAATACAATAACACTATCATAATCGCTCTACAATACAACTTCAAACAACTTCCAGGTTTTTTCATTACCTACATGAAAGACACCAAACCATGTTGATGTGTCCTTAGAAGTCGGGCATATGAATTGCATCTGAGTTGAGGAAGTTGAGTTCAGGTTAAAGCTTTGTATAAGTCACTGGGACGAGGCAAAAAATAAAATTTTTAGCTGTCACACTGCCACATAGAGGGGAGCAGTTTCACAGATCCACTTATCCAAAGTATGTATGCACTTAAACATTGTGTATCCAGAAGAGCCATGTTGCTGAATAATGCTGTGTGTAAGACAAGGCTTATGGCTCAAAATGTGTGGCAAATCACTGGAGGTGGGAAGGCACATCTTGCTGGCTGCCCTTGCTTGGGGCTGAGCAATTCTTGTCAGCTGTGAGATTGACGTGGGCAGAGATGCAGCCAGGTTTGGTGCAAACAGCTCTTCCACTTAACTATGTAGGTGTTAGGGGTGTTCTTTTCAGAAGCACCTGAACATCTCAGGAACCAAAGTCCATCAGTGGTGTAATTGCTGAAGATCAGGTTCTTACATCACTGACTTGTTCAAGTGTTACTCTGTCACAGTGATTCTACCTGGAATTGTGCCAAAGTGTGGAGGAATATGTATATGTCTGTATGTGAGTGTAGGTGTACAGATACATGCGTATTTCTGCCCCAGTACCTCTCATGTGCATTTATCTGTAATTGTACATAGCTGTACAGGAGAAGCCTTTGTTTCCAAGGCAGACAAAAAGAGAAAACATCACTGAAGTGCCTGTGAGAACAGAAGGATTGAATTGTGCAGGATGAGAAGAATTTGAAAAACCTGATGTTTTCTGTTTTCAGCTTCTTCCCTGGAGGAGAAGAGCACCGATCTTGTACGAGGTTTATTTGGGAATCCTTAATGGATCAGTTGTCCTGACGTGGTTTGACATGATGCTGAAAAGAACCTCGTGTCTTGTTAGTTGGCAGCATATGCTATGGAACAGCAATTGAATTTATAAAATTAGAGTTTCCTGGATAGCATGCACATAATGAACCATGTGTACTTTTAATAGCACATCGGCCAAATGGAACCCCAAGGAGCATTTAGCAAAGTGGGTGATTGAAAGGTGACTTAGCATTTTGTTCAGTGTTATAACCCCGATGAAAAAATGATTGCTAGGGTCTGGTGTTAGATAAAGCACCCAAAATTTGTTACAGCACATCAACAGCTTGCCTGAAAGAATGCCTGAATGTTGTCTCTCTGGACCAGTGGTCCTCATGCCTGTCATTAGTAAAAACAAAGCTGTGTAGCATAACGTTAGATTTGTAGACAGAACAGTGACAGTGACTGTACAGTATGGGTTATGAAATGACGATGGCCCTGTCATCTGATAAATCTGCTTTCTGCCAACCTTCTTGTATGCTATGAAATTAAGATGATTTCAGATTAAGTCATCAAAGAATATTTTGGTGGGCAGAGGATTGGTGTAATAGTTCCTGACGTCCTCAGGGGCTGCTCTTCTACATTACCTTATTTGTGTGTTTTCTGTTTGCTTCCTACCTGCTCCTCAGGTGCAGATTGTTAGAGCTGTCTCTTCATAGAAGCAAACCAGATTAACACCAGGTTCTTTGGAGTTTTTATATGGCTCGGCTTCTTTTTGTATTTCTGCAAACAAAGACAGTTAGGATGGCAAGAGTCATCCTTATATTGTAGTTTAAGTTGGTCTTCAAGATTTCTATAGTTGATAGAGAGAGAGAGGAACCTCCAGAGAAATTAATTTCATTTTAAAATGGCGTTGGATTTACGTCATCCCTAGGGACTGTTTACTGGAAGGGCTTGCTTGCCATGTGCGCTGTCCGATATGGATGTGCTTTGTTTTACTGTCTGAAGATAATTACTTTTAGAATATCCCTGGTTCTTTAATGCTGATGAAATGTTTCTCAAATTGTAATGATTGCTTAAGGCTGGGACTCTGTTTGGCCTGCACATGGTATTAAAAGAGTGTTGTAAGATTGTACTCCGTGTCCTGGGAGGGAAAAAATGAATGAAAAAATCCTCTGACTTACTGACATACTCCAATTTTCTAGTAACTTACAGATATGAGCAAATATAGGAACTGTAGATATGAGCAAATAAGAATAGGCACCAAATCAGATAACAAAATTTTGAAAAGGTCAAATTAATATACTTTCTTTTTTTTACAGCTATCTTTCATGGAATGGATGAGGCATTAAAATTCTGATAAGTTCTCGTGAGAATGGATTGTAATGAGAACAAAATCCAGCACATTATGAATCCACTCTCCTGGTAATAATTTTAACTAGAACAGTAACTGGTACAAATGTAATTCATTATTTCATTCTTACGACAATTTAAACACTGAAATCTGGCTGTTATCATGTGGCCTTCTTGTGCCATAACTAGGACAGTTAGAGCAGTCAGAGTTGAAGTACTGAGATATAGAACGAAATGGATGGATGTAAACTCCCTTTAGAGTCTGCCTTGTCACAATTGCCTCCTTTTGTAAAGTTCTTTCAGAAAAGATTGGGTTGAAATAGTGTTAAGAAGTAATTCTGATTTGTTTTTATTTAGGACAGATGGCTAAGTTAACTTGTCTGATCTCAGTTTCTTATTGGAATACATCCAGTGGTCCTTGGTAGTCTAATATCTGAATTCAACATTTCCCGAAGCTATCAGATGCAAATAGCAAAAGTAATTAAAGATTGCTTCAAACTGTAAATATCCATTAAAAAGTGTGAAATTTTTGCTAATAACATTTGTGGAGCTTTTGGTATTTTGAAGAGTTTTAGCTGTGCTGACAGTAAAGACTGACACCAAATATGGTGAGTGGTTTTATTTGTGTTTTTTTTTTCCCTGCTGCTTTCAAGTATCTTAAAAAAGACCCTGTAAAGTGCCTGATGGCCACAAAACTTTGTGTGCTCCTTTCAGTGGGGGAAGGGAAGGATGATGGGCTTGGAGGAGTCAGAGCTGTCTAGGATTTAGGATTGATGCTTGTGGTATCTGCTTTATCCTCTGGAGCTCCCATAGCTGTCTTTAGGCAGAGGTCTGAGAGATCCGTGTGCTCTGGCTGCCCTTATGGGAACCACTGATCGATACGACCTGTGTGACATGGGGAAGTCACAGAA
The DNA here is from genome assembly GCA_030625065.1 of Alectoris magna. Lineage (NCBI taxonomy): Eukaryota > Metazoa > Chordata > Aves > Galliformes > Phasianidae > Alectoris > Alectoris magna. Next base: position 6,707,327 of record CM060576.1, on the reverse strand, counting down.
GACATTCCTACCACACAATTACTGCACTCTGTCAATCAAAGGAGCTATCTGAATTATATGAATTTTCATGTTACTCAGGAATTATGTGCTGTCTTTGTCAAAGAAGACTACGGCCTGCTCTTAATAAATATTTGTAGCTGAGGAAACCCTAGAACAGTTAAGATCTGTGTTATTACTCGGTCTGTATATGGTGAAGAAAGCCTTGGCTCTGCTGCAGTCAGCAACAGAACTCCTTATTGATTGTGCTTGGATCATTAGAAAACATGGAATTATAAAATCCACATTATTTGATCTTCTTTGTTCAAATTGCTCAGCAAATTTCCTTAGCCCGGAGCATGTACTCCATATGGAGTTCTTCCCATTCTGCTTGTCCACATCAGGTAAATTGCCTCTTCTGTGCCTGATGGTAGTTTACTGTAACTGCTTTTCTGACACTTCCCCTATGGGATGTGCATCTTTATTATGATGTCCAGAAATGAACTCTCGTCTGAGGAACTGCAGTGGAGAGCTGCCTCTTAACACCGATCTCATGCATACCAAGTGCTCAGAGCTTCCAGTATCTGCATAAACGTTATCGATGTTTAGGGGCTTTAATGATGATCTTTGTCATAATCAAAGGCTTAATAGATTATCCTGATAGCAGGAAAGACCTACACACACTGCAGGGATGTTTTTGCAAGTATTGCTTCAAAAATGCTATTTATTGGAAGTTAATACTGTACTTGGAATTATTAAACTGTAGGTGTTAATAGGTGGTACTTGTACAGAACAACGTTTTCATGAAATGCCTGTTATGTTTTTGGAAATGTAACATTCTTCACATTGTTGAGCCATATATTTGGTGCTAATCTTGTCAATGAAGATCTATTTATACCGTGGAACTTTGCAAGTTTTATATCCGAACTTTTTGCTTTTCTCATTGGTATGATAAGCAAGAAGCACAGTTGCAGTCATAACATGTCCTGGATGATGAAATTGAGATTCTAATAGTACGAGCAATAAATTATTTCCCATAAACCATAGTTTAATGGAATGACAGCAGTAAACTACTCTACAAGAAAGGGCACTGTATTAATTAGGTGATGCCTTGTGCAGTGTCAAGACGCTGGATAGGTCAGTTAAAATGAAGTGATAGATGTTGCTGCGGGGTAATCATTGAGACAATAATTTGATGTGGAGACCTGCTCGGTGGGCAGCCCATCCCCACAGCGTGGTTGGTGAGGTAAAGGGGCTGAACTGCTGAGCAGGAAAAATGGGAGCAGCTGCTGCAAGCTGTGCCTGGGCAGCACATTGACTGCTGCTGCGTGTTCTGCATGGCTCCCAGGTTGGTGTTTGGGGAAGTGTGTAAAAATAAAATGTTTATAGACCTGCATGAACATGATGAAAATTCCTACTATAGGCTATTGAGGGAAATATGGTGTGAAACTATGGTGCATAATACTGAACTGTCCTTATTTATGCTACTGGAGAGGGGAGGGTGTGTGTGTGTGTGTGTGTGGTACCGATTCCTTTCTGCATTTCAGCAGCTCAGGGTCTGAGATTGGCATTCCTGCTGGCTCCAGCTCTTCATTCTCACACGTAGTAGCCAGCAGCTTTGGCTGCTCCCCATATCAGCCTGCCCAAGACAGAATCTGTCTTCTTAGCACTCTTGTTCCATGTGCTTGTGTGAGGATGACCTAGTGGCAGAAGGCTGAAGGTCTGCTCAACAGCCCAGCTGTGTGGCAGCAATGGTGCAGCTCTTGGCTCAAAGCAAAAGCTGTAGCCCCGTGATAGAGACTGATGCCCCAGCACTGTCTGTTCTGCTTCCTGGTTGGAATCGGGTGTTGTTTGCTGTGGGTTTTGCCTTTTGTGGAGCACTGCTCGTCTGTATGATGCTAGTATATTTAACATAGATCCTGCTTCATGTTTCTTGGTATTCTGTTTCTTTCATCTAGTAAATCAATGTAACTTCATCAGAATTCAGCTTTCCAGTTTTAACAAGCTGGAGATGGCTTACAATGGTTGATTTTTGGCTCAAGGAGATGCTGGGAATCCCTAGGTCCATGTTGTAGGGCAGTCACTGAGGTTTTTGTGAGCTGGCAGCTGCTATGGCCAAAGGAGCTGCTGACAGCAGAGCAGAGGGGTGAGCCATATCATGTGCCTTGGTTGTGTTTTTTGTTCATGGCAGGGTTAAGTGGAGACAGGCAGAAATTCTTGCAGTGGCAAATCTCTCATAGCTTTTAGCAGACTGTAAGAACAATCTGTATCTTAGTGAACGGGAGGAGTGCTATCATAGCTGAGTGAAACTAACGAGGTAAAACACCTTAACGAGTATTGTTGGTATTGTTCAGCCTGACCGTAACTTGAGAAGTCAGCAATAATGGACAAGTGTGGCTTCCAGAGATGTGAATGTATTTCCATGATTTGATAATGTTGAAGTGTTACAGCTGCCCATTAACAAATTGGTTTTATATATATATATATTATATATATATATTATATATATATATATAAAATATATATATATTTATATATATTTAAAAAAAATGATAGGTCAAACGTGATGTAAAAATGAGCATCCTCTGGCTTTCTGTTTTAGGATTAAGCCGCGTATTCTGCATAATAAAGGAGCAATAACCTCCTTTTGATTTGATGATATATTGCACCTTTTATGTAAACGCATGAAAAGTGATTACTGGTATCATGAGAAAACAGCACCTCAGGGAGATTACTAGGCAGGGCAAACAGCTGGAACCAATAATCTGGAAGTGTGATTGTGTGTGGATCACCGTGTCTACCCCAGGGTGCTCAAAAATTCTGAAATCAGAATTGCTGGTAACCGTGCACAAAGCCAGATGTTCAGCAGGAATCCCTCAGTTTAGAGCTGAGCAGAGCTTAGTTTTGTGTGTAGATATGAGACATTTCCTTTTTCCCCTCCCCCCCCCCCCCCTTTTTTTTATAGTGAAGATTGATCGTTCCATCAGTTTATCGGGTTTAATTTAAATGAAGGAATACGTATATGTAATCAATTTGACAGTAGCTTCTTTTCCAATTTAATTTAAATGAAATGTAACTGCATCTTCAACTGAAATAAGTCTGGCTTTGCAGGTATTTGCATTGATTTGATTAGATAAGCTTAGAAAAAAGAAAGGCGACTTCACTGAAGATGGAGCGACTGTATTTTTCTGTTTCCAAGTGTAAGTCTCTTGAGGAATGTCGCTGTCTGCCCATCGACCCCGTGGTTGTGCCCTGCCCATTACTGCTGTGCATTACTGCTTCCAAGGCTGTGCTCCATGCAGCTCTTCTATAGGCTTTGCTCTGCGCATTCACTAATATCACAAGGCGTACTTTAAAAAGTGAAGTTAGACCAGCCTTAAAATCTCATCTCAACCATCCTCCTGCTTTACTGTTATATTATTAAGGTGGTATTAACCAGACCACATCTGGAATACAGTTTTGATAGGCAAATAATGAAGCCTATGCAGGGCCCGGTGCCCTGAGCTCTACCCTCTGCCTGCAGCTACGCACTGCTGCGTTGCTTATGTTGCAGGAGTGTTTCTCTTGGTGCTAATTGCAGAATATCGAGCTCCTAGCGAGGCGAGACAGTGCAATGAAACAAAAATTACTGTTTTCAGTCAGGCATCCTGCTCCCTATTGACTTGAAAGCCCTAATGTCACGTTGCATGCTGCTGACTCCACAAGTGTGTCAGAGAGGGATTGTCATGTACTCGGATACCTGCTTGAGTTGCCTGCGTTTTATGTTTGTGACTGTCAGCTTTTCCAGCATGTTAATTTTTCTGGATGTATCTCCCAGAATTCCAGTGTTGGCTGCAGTGCTGGCTCTGGTCTGAATCTGGGGGGGCGAACCCATGGAGGGGCACCTGAAGGAAAAGTGTTTGAGTTTCAGTTGTTAAAATCTGACTTTGTGAGAGTGTCCAGGAGGGTGTTCCATTATCTCTGCAACTGGAGGTGCCCCTGAAACTTCAAAGCCAGCTGTCGGATTAACGATGTAATTTACACCTGAAACTTTTCACTTAATAGGTGATAATGATGAAGAGATGAATATTAGAAATCTGTGGCTTTTACGTTTCTTTTTTTTTTTCTTCTATTCATTCCAGGATGAGCTCTTAGGCAACCGTCAGCATGGGCAGAATAGCTTTGTATCTAAATGCTGCTTTCTCTCATCTGAAATGTCTGCAAGCAGCCGTGTCATTCTTAAAATGACATCATAAAGCTTGGCAAATGATTTCTGCCCCTCAAAGGAAGATTCTAGGTGACCCAAGTGTGTGATGTGCATGGCAATTTAAACACGTAACTCATTTGGGGTCTGCCCATTGGTTTCCCAAAAGTATTGTGAAAAGGCGGTCAGACGCTTGGGACTAGTGATTAGCAGGGGTTGTGTAACATCTGTAACTCCTTGTCACCTGTGGGAGCTTGCTAGATCGTCAGGTCTTGGGGCATTTGTATCACCTGCAGTGTGACTGTCACCTCTTACGGATAGGGCTGTGCTCCTTCTTGATGGATAGCTCCTAAAGCTGTGCTGAAGGCAGACCAACACATTCAGGTAGTCATCTTTATCTAGAATTACTGCTCTTTATAAGTTTATGATCTTCTGTGTATAAGCTGTTAAAAACCCAGTTTTGCTATATACAAAACAGCTCCTTGCAGCTGCCATAATTACCAGTCGTTTCAGAAATCCTTGAGCTTTCCTCTGCTTTAAAGTTTCTCTGAATATGCATCCCTGAATGGAGATAACAGTTGAAATTTCTCATCGTGTGCCTTTCTGTAGGCATTTCTTATGTAAAATCAATTGTGACTTACGATACTAGGAAGTTAAATTTTCATGGAAATGGTCTTGCAGGTCAGGCTAGAGGGTATCTCCATTCTGTGTTGGAATGCTGCTTCTTAAACAGCTCATGTCTGCCTGTTGGCAAGGGAAGGGATCTTGGCTTAATTGTTCGAGCCTACCTCTAATTTCTCTAGTTTTATCGTAACTAGGGCATTAAAAATCATAATGGGTAGAATCATTACATGCCAGCTGCTAGACTACCCACAAATTCTACTTTGGGACTGATCCTTTCTTACTCATCTTAGATTTTATTCAGTTGTGGGGCTTTTTTACAATTATTTTTCATTCTCCTTGTCTTTAGGTGTTTCTCATTTCTTCTTTTCCATGTTAACATGCTGTGTGATTTTTTTTTTTTCCAGTCTGAATCATTAAGGGGTAATAGAAGAATCCTAAAGTAGAGAAGGATGGACATTTAACCTCAGTGGGATGGGTGGATGATGCTTGTTAATATCAGTAATGCGTACAGAATTTTAATAAGTTTTCTCTAGGTTTGGTATGTTGGTGCTGGCTTAAGTAACAAGAATTCGGGTAATGTTGTGCTGAAATAGTGCCTCAGAGCCTCATTGTTGAGCGTAGAGCACTCCTCTCCTACCAAAAAACACGCAGCCTCTGGATTAAAGAGGCAGTAATCCAGCTGTAAGATTTGATATGTAGAAACCAGCAGATGGAAGACATGAGAAAAGGAGACAAAGCTGGAATAAATGAGTTTGTGCTGCTGGGCTTTCATTTACAAGTATTACCGGATAATTGATATGGCCTTTTTTTTTTTTTTTTTTAAGAGAATTTAATGGTCTTTTTTTTTTTTTTTTTTTTTTTTATGTTACCTGGGAAATCACAGATTCATCAGGTGTACTTTCTCTGAGGTTTTGATACCTAGAGTCATAAGACAACACTTAAAGTAGCTGAATTGTTTTGAATTCCAGCTTCCTTGTTGTGGTGGTTTCTTTCAAGGTCTTTTAAAAGCAAAGTAGAGAGGGGGAAAAATATGCCAGAAGTGTGCCAAGCAGCTGCAATCCATTTATAAGGATCCTGGTGTTGTAAGGTAGTTAAAGTTAGCTGGGACCTCATGATTCATCTGGTTGCACCCCCTGCTCAACATTACAGATGGAAGCTGTACCACAGGTTTGGCATGGTTGCATCATAAAGTTTCCTAAATGGATAGAACGAGCAGCTTCTGCTTTCCTGGTCTTTTCTGCAGTGTTTGTAGGTTACCTCCAAGGTTCACATCCATTGTTAATGCTCACAATAAGAACGCGGATCACAGACACAGGTTGTATGTATGCTTTGTGCACTAACAATGACGTGAATGAAGAAAGCAAGATATGTCTTGTCTCAGAGAGTGAAACCTGGGTGAGAAAAGGAAGGTGAGACAACACTTCATCCAGTTCAAAAAATACAATAAAGTGGGCCCCCTGGTGGGACACCAGTCTGCATTGTGTGGCAGGGGTGTGCAGTGTGCGGCGGCTCGTGTTTAATGCAGTTGTGTGATGGCAGTTGAGATACGGCTTGCTCTCGTTTGTTTGATGTTTTGGGTGTTTTTTTGTTGTTTTGTTTGGATGTTGGTTTCTTTATATTAAGGTTATAAAGATTGGAAAAACATGTGTAAGGTGTCAGTGTACTACTTTGAAATTTTTCTGTCTGGGAGAAATACTTGATGCAGCGCAACTGCCTTCTTTTTTCCTTCTTTTTCTATTTATTTATTTTTTTTTTCCAACCTTATTTAAGAAAAAGAATATCTGCAGAACTTACCTGGAGAAATCCTTCCAGAGCACAGTTCCTTGTGAAATGTTAATGAAATACCAGCTGTGACCAGCTCTGTTTTTCTCCATTCAAGATCACAGCAGTAACTTTCCTCAAAAACTAATGTTTGATTTTTCTTTTTTATAGCAGCGTTTGGAGAGGAAGAATCCTGCTTAGGCTGCTCCAGGCTTGCCCTTTTGCTTTCCTCTTTCCTTTATTGAGTGAAATGCAGTGGGGATGATAGCTGTGCAGAAGGAGCTCCCTGCCTCCATATTCTGTGGAAATAAACAAAATATCCTGCCCTCACAATAAATGGAAGTGCATCGGCAGCTTTCTTAGTTAAATAACCAATGGGCTGTTTTATGCTTTAATTTAGAGCAGGGAAAGAAGTAATTATCAAATCGGGTTAGTAAATGCTGCAGTCTAGCAATTAGGAAATTGATTGGGGATGTAGTTCACTATAGCGCAGTCCATCTCTCGCCATGACTGTAAATATCTCCTTATTGCTTAATTCTACAACAGCATTAATAGGAAACCTGCACACTTGTAAGAAATCAGCAGTACATGTGGTAGGCTCATCTGTTTGTCTTGCTATTTTTTTTTTTTTTTTAAATGTTCATTTGCAGCAAAACCAACTTAGTGACAGATTAAAAAGAGCAAATGGTATGGTAATGGGTTTGAAGCTGAAATCTCTTAGCTTTTAACACTCGAGCCCTTGGAGTGGGGGATTTGGGGATAAGGAGACTTTACTTATAGGTTAGAGAGTCTTTGTTCTGTGCTTAGCTTTTTTTTTTCTTTTTCTTTTTTTTTTTTTGTTTGGCTTGGTTTTCCTATAGCATTAGTGGATGGCAGGTTGCTTGCAAAGTAAAGATACTTAATTCTAGGGTCTCGAGCTCATAAAACACTTAAAAATGCAAAGGCAGCACTCACTGGAGGCCCTTTGGCACTCATGGCACTGTGTCAGGATTATGGATTACTGCCAGTCGTGCATTTCAGTCTGAAAAATTGTGAGTTTTAGCTTCCTGAGAACACATTGATTGTAAGAGCAGTCCATGCTACTTAAACTACTTAAACCAGGCACCCTGGGCCTCCTGAATTCACAGTAGCTATATGCTTCACTTGAGATTTGCAGCATAACTTTCAAGTGATTTCATGAGGAAAGGAATAAAAACGAAGCCATAACACTTGAAAAATATATATCCAAAAAAGCTGTATATGTTGCTTATCGTACAGTGGATTTCCTGTTTGCTTCCTTGGACTTGAAAGCAGGCAATTGCAAGGCTAAGCGAAGAGTGTTACTGGAAACAAACAGTGTCTTAATTCTAAACAACTCTTAATCCCTAGGCTTTTGAAACCTATATTAAGCAACAGGGAAAATGTATTGCTTTTTATGAAAACACACACTATTCATATTGTTTAGGGCTAGGATTGACATTTCTCAGCCCTTCAGGAAATTCATTTTTGCCAGGGAGGAATGGCTGCATTCGGCTCCCTTCCATGTCTCTTTGCCTGAGCTGGGAATGGCTCGCTCGTGGTGAGCCATCAGTAGTGGTGTGGGGCCCGAGGTGTGTTCTTGTGTTGCTGCTCCGTTTGGCCTTGTGAACAGCAAATATATGTATATAAATATATAACAGTTACAACCTTAAAGATTGACACCAGTGTGCTTTACTTGCAGAAGGCTCTCCTGTGTTGTTCAATGCTCATACACACATACCTGTATTTGGAGAAGGGTTTAAGAGTGTGATGTGGTTTTGTAACGTATTTGACACTTCTTCCACTCAAAGAGGAAGAAACTCCTACGATCAGTCTCTGTGCTGGCTAAATATAAATATCTATGACAAGTCACCCAAGACTGCTTTAATGGCAGTTGTCAGAGACATTTAAAATGGATTAGACCTTTTTAATTTTTCTCTCTAATAATGAATATTTAGTGAGACTTTTAAAGCTGTTATCTATTAATTATAGTACCCAAAAATATGATCATGTCCTGTCAAATAGGAGCCAGCACGTGACTGTATGCAAAAGTATGTTCTCTGTCTAGCTTTTGTGACACAGCTACTAGGAGAAATAATTGCAAGTGATGACAGCTGGTGATGAAGCAGCCTTGCCCTTGAAAGATGTAAGCACACTGAAATTATTAACACCAAGGAGGTAAAAAAAAAAAAAAAAAAAGGATGGATTAATAGATAAATAATAAATGTCCTGCTGCTTAAATAATATATGGTAAAATTAGATTACCAGAAACTTAGTTTTGTTGCAGACATTAATATTGTTCCGAGGGTAGAAATTCAAATTTGGAAATGGGAGGCTAGTGTTTGTGTTACTGAAAATGCAGACCATTGTCCTTTGCTGGTGTTGTCGCTGCTCTCTGCAGATAAGAAATTGCCTTTCTCTTTAAATTCGGTTATACTACCAAAGGTTACTCTTGCATATTGGAAATAAATAGGGTTATATTTCTACAGCTTAAATAAATGTTTCTGCTGTTGAAATAAATGACTTATTCCAACAATAGTAAGCTGATTATACGATTGATAAAGAGCTTGTCAGTCAAATAATTCTCCTTTTTGTATTCAAAAATCTTAACTAATGGTGCAATGAAAAAAGCTCTAGTGGCTTTATTAAATTTTTGCTTTTCAGAGTAATTCTTTTCTCTTTGTGGCTGGAAATCATCTGTTTGCAGTTATTTCCCTAAATGTTGGTGAGGAAGCTTAGGGCCTTTATTTTGTGTTGGTTTGGCTATTTTCTCTTTCTCCTTCTACTTGACTAACATGGCTGTACCTGTGGAATCTTTGCTTCCTTTCCATCACGGTCGGTGTGTTTCCTTCTGGAGAAATGGGTTTTTGAGAACACAGCCCTTCCCTCTGTGTGCCCATTAGATTATCCATCTTAGTTCAGCTGTAGCTCTGTGATGCAGTGCGCTGCTTCTGCCCTGCCTTCCTGGCAGAGCAGTTTGTCTCCCCTGGGCAGTAGACATGAGAAGTTAAGTGTGAAGGTGCTGCTAGTTCTGTTTGTCCTGAACGTCCTGGCCTTTCCCAGTGGGTAGGCCTAATTGCCTTTGGAACATTTATTTCTCCAGTAATTGAGGCTGATTGGGACTGTCTGTGAGGCGGGTCTCACTAAAGACTCCAGGGCAACCAGAGTGGTGAAGGGTCTGCAGGGCAAGGTGTGTCAGGGCAGCTGTGGTCCCTCTGCTTGCTCGGCTCCGAGCAGAGGAGGCCAAGGGGAAGGTCTCATGGCGGTCTGCAGCTCCTCACAGGGGCTTCTTCTTTCCCAGCTAGTGTTGTTGTTGTTGTTGTTTGTTTTTTTTCTTATCTAAGAAGTGTGAGCGGGCACAAGTTTGATGGGAGAGAGAGGAAAAAGAGCCCAAAAGGTTATTCTGAGTCCACCTGCCTGTGTGCGTTTATTTCTACTGAAGGGTTGACATTCCTCAAAGTACTCTCATCTGATGGCTCTGAGTGCCCTAATGATAATTACATTTACACTAAACGTGGAGCAGCATCAATACTGATATACAAATAATTTACATCTGCCAGCCAGCAGTCTTTAACTAATCAAATGGAGATTGCTGCCTGTCTCAGTCAGTGAAGAAAGGGAAGAATTCATCATCTTTAAGCAAGAGCAACTAGCAGTGTCAGCGTGATGGCCGTTGCAGCCAGTGACAGCAGTGTGACAATGAAGTTGGCTGGCTAGATGGCCAGGCTTGCATGGCCTTGTGTTTGTCCAATGGCTATTTTGAGCATCAGAGAGCTAATTTTTTGTTTATTTTTGTTTTTCCCCTTCCACACGCTGATTCAAAGCACAATGTTTCCCTATTTGCCTGGCAGTAAGCTGTTGTTATGTAGGGAAAATTTAAGGGTTAATTTAAATTTCTGGAACATCCTATAAAAGTACTGTAAGTCACAAGACTTTATGGGTAAACCAAATGGACCCAAGACTGAACTCAGAATTAAAAATACACGTTTTTTGTTGTTATTTTTTAAAGCGTGTTAAGTATGCCCTTGTAAGAAGTGTAAAGGATATGAAGAGGAACAAGTAGGCTTTGTCTGTAGCCTAAAAAAAAGCTGAGCTGACCCACTCCAGCTGTGGGGTCTGGAGCACACTTGTGTAACTTACAGCAAAATATTAGTTCTTAAAAATGTGCCAATTTAGTTGCAGTGATTTTTAACTTTGTAATTCTCAAACAAAACATCTCCACTTCTATCTTTGGGTGCAGTCATATTCAACAAGCAAAGTTTACATCTTTTCCATTTGGAAGGAAAACAAGCTTTAACCTTGAGGTGCTGAAACTGCAAATAAGATACAGTGTTCAGGTAAGGGTCTGTGACCTGTAACAGGTGTGAGGGGCCACAGAAGTGACCTGCTTTTACTTCACAGCATAAAGTAGAGGGAACCTTGCTGAGTGCTAATTAATTGTTGCTTTCATGCAAAATAATTCTTACCTTCAAATAGCCTTGAAAAGAGTTTGCCCAGTCTTTTCATCTAGGAAAAGTTGTTATTCAATTACAACTCTGTAAAATGGGATCCAACTCCAAGGTCTGAGCTCTGTTAAAATTCTGGATTTTGAAGGTAAATGGTTTTTCTACTATTTAAGTACGCCTTATTTAATTTAAGAATAATCCTGTCTCAGTGCTTAATAGTGAAAGTTGTGTTTTTTTTCTTCCCACACATCACTGAGGCAGACTGGGGGCTGTTCGGCTCTGGCTTTCCCGGTATGCGGGGGTAATAGCGAATTGCTGAGGTTCTGAGTTGGTGAGACATCTTTTACATAAAAGATTTAAGCTCAGTTCATAGAAAAGTGGATAGGGAATTGTGAGTTAAGTTCTTAATTTCTGTTGTCATTAGTGAGCGTTGCGTGAGCTAGCATCAGCTATTCTGGCTGAACTGCAACCAGTTGGAGGTACGTTGATTGATTTGAAGTTGACTAACCTTGAAGCATTGGAGACCTTGATACATATAGTTGGCTTCCCAGAAGAATGGGTGAAGCTAGCAAGTCAAGTGGTTGCAAAATAAAGTTGGATTAATAGATATTATCATCGAAAGTGCTAACTAGACTGTTTTTTCAAACTTCCTTTGCACCTCATCATGGAATGTCACCCATTCATTCCTGTGTAAAGTCTAATAACTCTATTTAACTAATGCATAAACGGGTTACAATAATGCCTGTGTCTGTCACTGAGGTATTCATTCCCATGAATGTTTGAGTGGAATGGTTTTTTTCTGTCTCTTTCTTAACCTTCTCCCTCTGCAGAAAAGAAAATGCTCGGATCAAAATGAAGTTGTTATTAAAATCAAAGGCAAATAGACAAATATCCCTTCTCCGCATTTTTATTAATAAAGTCTTAGTTGAAATTTCTCTGTAAAGTATTTTTACTTCTGAGAATTTTACTTTCAAGGAGAAATTAAAAACTCGAGCAGTATTGAGTCTAATGGTATCAACTCTGCAGCTATGGAGAGAAAAACATTCCATTCTTACTTTTGTGTATATTTGGGGACTGCCTATTAACTTATTTTCATAGTAGATTTCTTTTCCTACCCATCAGAATGGCCTACCCATCTGCTCAGTTTTAGGTCACTTGCTTCCCCATATTGATTTCTTCACATCTTCGGTAGGCGTACATAATGTCAGCTCCTTTAAAAAGCATTTTGTCTTATAAGTATTCGTGGCCTACCTGAGGAGAAATGGCAAACAAATGTGCTGTAGCTTTACATGAATTTGTATTGACTGTAAATATGTAAAATACAGTTGTAAATACTAACTGATATCTCCCAGTTATCTAATTCAAACTTGGAACAGACACGTTCTGTGCCTGTTAATTTATGTATAAAATACCCTGAGGTACCAAAGGTTTACTTCTCCATCTAGTCAGATTCTTTTAGCTGTGAAAATCTAAAACCTGAGTTTGGGACAGTCCTTGTAACTAAGCAAACAGACAAAAACCACAGCAGACTTGGTGATAACCCTAGTGGTTATCATGTCCTCTTTCAGTGAAACCATGTGCAGAATGAGCCTTGTAAGAATATAACGATCTTCTCCTCAGAGTGCAAAGCTCATTTCATTCTAAATTCTGCATTTCTGTCTACGTACATTAATATGTTCAGTCAGTAGCACAGTCCTGTTTTGCACCTGCTGAAGTGTGCCACACCACTGATGAACGACGCACGGGCTGCTTTCATTCCATCACTCCATAGTTGAGACCATAACTTTTAACTCCTTGAGGATCTGGAGTAAGGAGAATGTCTTAGGTTCCCTAATTCCATTTAATCATCTAGAGGGAAGAATGCTTATTTAGTAACTTGCATGTTATTCTCTATCTTCAACATTTGGGTAATTAATTTGCTTTGAAGGACAAACTGTTGATGAGGGATTCTAGAAGTAGAAGCATTTGAGGTAAAAGCTGAAAGTAGTAATAATAAATCTACGGCAGATAATATGATAAGACTTATGGAGGAAAAAAAAAAAGGTCCAAAATCTTCCCCTTTTGGTTTGATTTTTGAGACCATGGTTTGATTCATGGCCTGTGTCACTGTATCACCTCTGTTCCATGTGATAGAGAAGGGCATGTTGAGAAGTAAGGGCTGGTAAGTGAATCTGAACTGATGCACAAAGGGTCGGGCTGTGGCTTCTGGCCTTGAACTCTGAATCACCCCTGGAAACTTAATAGTACCCTGCTTGAAAGGGCAGAACATTTAGAAAGGAGGTCAGGCATGTAATTAAACTCAAATGTAATAGTTTGGCTTGTAGTCCTTTTGAAGTCAAGAGTTAAAATATATGTAACATCAAATGGAGAAATAATCACGGTAACAGCTGTTCATTTTGTTTTTATCTGTGAAAATACTTTTTGGGAAATACGTTAAGAAGGAAAAGATTTCCCTCTGAATAAATGTGCGCCTGTTCCCTGGAGATTGTTTTAGATGTCTAAGGGTAGTGCAAGTAAAATGATGGTGCAAAAGACTGAAGAGTCAGAACAACCGGCAGTTAATCTGGCTGAAAAGCACAGATAGTGTGGTTGAGGTGGAAGAGGAAGCATTGAGCCAGTTCTGCTGGATGTAAAATAAAGTTGATGGATTCATAGATAATAGGGTCGAAAGTGCTAACTGGACTTCTTTTTTTTTTTTCTTCCAAACTTCTTTTCCATCGAATGTCACCCATTCATTCCTGTATAAAGTCTAATAACTGTATTTAGCTAATGCATAAATGGGTTACAAGAATGCCTGTGTCTATCACTAAAGTGTTCATTCCTATGAACGTTTGAGTGGAACGGTTTATTTTTGTCTTTTCTTAACCTTCTCCCTCTGCAGAAAAGAAAATTGACAGAAAATAAATGTCCAGATAAAAATGAAGTTATTAAAGGCAAATAGACAAACATACCTTCTCCGCATTTTTTGTTAACAAAGTACTAGCTGAAATGTATTGGTGTAAAATATTTTGACTTATGCAAATTGTACTTTGGAGGGAAAATGAAAACCTCCAACCATACTGCAGCAATGCCAGCCCTTCTGCTGCACATGGAGCGCACTTTGGTTTGCCACTGACTATGGAGAGCTCTGGATCCCTTCTGTACAATGGCTTCTGCTGAGCCAGAGGCTCTCTGCCACAACGACTTTGTCTCGGAATGTATGTCCCAAATCCAGCAGTCTAAATAAACTCATTGTGGGATGAGAGCCATTGCAGATTCGTTAGACATGCTCAGTCTGTGTTTTGTGAGAGGAGAATGAGCAGTGCGTGGGTTTGGAGTGGGGCTGGGTTCCCCATCTTGGGCTTGTAACAAGCACAGGGCAAGAAGGCATCAGCTTTATTTAGACAGCGCTTACTCATATGTAACAAGTCCTTAATTAAAGTTTTCACAATGTGACAAAAAGTTTCTCATTAAAATGTTTATACTTGGTTTTTGATGAGAGCCCGCAGATCCATAAAACCAGATTTATCATCCGAGGTGAAGCATCTGGTGAGTTGGTAAGTGTTAGCTCGTGAGTCGTGCGGCTGCGTTGGGACTGGGAAATTACTCACACTGAGTATCTGAGGATGGGTGCAGCTAATGTGGGAGTTTTCAGGATAGTGAGTTTGGGCTGTAGTTTTTAAGGCTTTATTCAGGCCAATAAGTTGAAGTACCAAAGTAGTTGGTTTTTCAGACTGTTTTGGAGCTGCTACAGGCGCACATCCAGGGAGCCCTTCACTGTTAGTTCATAGCAGACAGTTGTGGAAATCAGCCTTGTAAGGTGCACTCGGGTCTTAAGGCGATGAGTGCTACAGGTACAGTGGAGACTGTAGAAGATGTCTTGAAAATCTTCCTGCTTGTGGTGCTGTGTTACAGAGGGAGGATGTAGAATTCATCATCATTTATGGTTTGTAGTATTATGTGTTGTAATGCATTGGTGAGAGGGCAGAGAAACGGGCTGTGGACCCAGCCTGAAGAGCAGCACCTCAGGATGCACAGTCAGAGCTGCTGGTGTGCAGCCTGGGCAGGCAGCCCCAGAGCAGTGCTGGAAACCCCCCTGAAACAAACTGCTCCTGTGCTCAGTGCTTGGGGTGGAAGGGGAACATTTGTTCACTGAGGTTTTTTCTCTGGAGCTCTCCCAGATCCGTTTTGAAACCTGAACTGGAGCAGAGAGACAACTGTTTAATTTTCTTTTAATTTCAGTGGGAAAGTTTGCTAATGTTTCTGCTTTTCATTTTTATTTTTTTATTTTTTTTAGCATTCTTCGTAAACCTTTGCAGAAATTCTTTCTTTCCCACTGCAACTCTTTTAAGAGTACGTGTTTGATCTGTTGTCTTATCTAAGATTATGGCTAATTACTCAGTAAAGAACTTTCTTTTCTGAGGCCTTTTTTCCCCCTCTTTTAAGTATCGTCTCACAGGGTGAAATTTCTTCCTCTTTTGATTTCACTCCATCACAACCTAGCTTTCATCAGGACATGCCTTGGAATCTGAAGGGAGCAGTTAGTGCAAAACGAAGCCTTTAGATTATTTTTCTTTTTTCCTTTTTATGCTAAAGCTGAAAGATGAAGCATATGGGAAAGAAAATAGCATTAAATCCCCCAGCCTGAAAGGAAAGGCACTGAGGATCTGGCCACTGCAGGAGAGGTTTGAGCTGCATGCTTCATTTACTACTTTGTGTAGACATAACAAAGAATTTACTTTAGTCCCCTTGGTACTCTCACAACCTATTGCGCTGTAGGCAGAGAGAAAGCAATGAGCCTAGTGTTACAGTACAGCACTGAACTGGGAATTGAGGTGGTTTAAAGATAAATGTTTCCTTAATAATCTCATAGTATAGACCTAGTTCCTTTCCATTTTAGATTTCCTATTTCTGAAAAAAAGGAGCTTTTGTGCAACGTGCCAATAGCTTTAGTTTGGATGAAGGATAAAATGGGGCCCACAGCAGAAACTTACTTGATAATTCAGCAACTATAAAGGCGGGGGGAAAAAAATACCTCTCCGAAATTTATTTTTTTTCACGAGCACAAATGGGGAGCAGAATGTCAAAGTCTGAAGCTTGATTGCACTTGAAATTAGTGAACTAGTTCTGCTGAGTAAAGAAAAAAACAGTGATGCTGCTCAGTGTGAATTTTTTATTTGAAACTCTATAATTCATATACATTATTTGCTTCTTGGAGCAGTCACAGTGTATTGTTGGCTTTTCGGTTTTAGGAACTGGGGGAGGAATCTGTAAGATTCCAGTCTGAAATGAAGCTTAATACCTTGCAAGACTGAAATGCACGATGAGGCTCATCATGGCCATTTCTGTAGTACTGCGTTATTATGTCACAAAACACAACACTCACTAGAGTAATGGGACTAGATAAAAAGGCTGATTTAAAGGCCAAGCTTTCGGTATGCATGCATCTCGTTATATTGACAAGTAGAGAAATATTGAAAAGCACTGGAGCATTTAATTGAGTTTGTGAAAAATGTCCGGATATGTATGGCTGGGCTGTGTGTGCAATTTAAGTGTTTGTGCTTGTAAATGAAGTGGGCACATCTATTCTTCGGGTTGTTTTTTTTTTTTAATGTCTTTTTTTTTTACATTAGAAGTTCCAAATAAACAGCTTGCTGCTGTCCTAGCCCTGCCCCAAGAACCAAAACAGTTTTTATGGTTTTTCTATTAAATATTCATTCATATTTAGAAAATAACAAGTAGAGGAAAAAATGTGTTCATCTATATCCCATTGAGAACAAAGAGTGGTAGAAATCAGGGAAATTTAATTAAAAATAAAAGATCAAATGGATTGAGCTCTTCTTCTCCCCTGCTTTGTTGCTTAGGGCTAAATCGTCTTTCTTAAGGAAAGGTATGTGTTGGGGGGAGAACTTCTGTAAAATTCATACACAGTTGGGATCTGTAAATACTGGCTGTATGAATAAACTTGAAGCTTGTGTTCAAACTCACTGTATTGTCTGCTCTAAAAGTATTCTGCAAATACATATCTTAGGTCTTATTTTCATTGGGCTGTGGTAAGATTTATCTGAAGTTCTGAGGCATCAAGAGCTTTTCAGCCTGTTCTAAGGAAGCAAAGCCTGAGACCTCTGATCCCTGCTGTCTTTCCAATAAGTTTTCAACCAACTGGCCAGCTTGAGCAGCCCATAACAGATTTTGCTGACAAGAGGAAGAAGTATTGAAGAAAATGACAGATCATGCAAGGGTTACAGATGAGCATGAAAGCAAAATCCTTTTAGGAAAGGAAAGAGTTCTACCATCTGCAGGAAACTCTTGTCTGAGCTCTTGGTCAAATATGGGGGAAGCCAGGCTCCATTTGTATTAGTATTCCCAGATCAACTTGTTTCCTTAATAGTGAGGAAAAGGCACTCCAAAGGGGGATAGCCCATTATTTTTCCCCAAAAGCAGTTGGATGAGGGTACTGAAGTAAACTTGTGGTCTTGCCCAGTGCAAGTCCATCACAGTGGTATCAACACTTCATTTGCTGTCTCTGTACTTCAGTATG
Source organism: Alectoris magna (assembly GCA_030625065.1). NCBI lineage: Eukaryota > Metazoa > Chordata > Aves > Galliformes > Phasianidae > Alectoris > Alectoris magna. Next base: position 6,689,821 of record CM060576.1, on the reverse strand, counting down.
ATGTAAAGAAAAGGTATGGATGGAATGTGTTGGAGTGTGTGCGCTTGGTGTAATGAGACTTTTCTCTAAGAAAGGTCTGGAAAGATCCAGAAGTTGATGGTCATCTTGAAGTGGATGCTGTGAAGCACCTGATCGTGGATTTGCCAGATCAAAGTGGTGTTGTTCTACCTTTGCATAATCACAAGTTAACAGACTCCAATCTTTCGTGCTGTGCTGTTTCTACATAAAAAAAATTTGGAAGAAAGGAGTGTCTTGCTGGTGATGAAAATGCTGTGTGACCAAAGCTTCCACCATATTGGATTCTTGTGTATCCCATAACCCTTTAATTTGCCATTCTCTTCCTGCTGTGTGTTTGGGGTCAGAGGTGTCACAGCATTTACAGTTCTGAAATATATTAATGACTGCTGTCATCTGACAATCAGTTCATTTGGTTGAGGACTGTCACTCCACAAAGCATTTCTTCTTCAGAAAGGTTACTTTGGTTTCTGTACAAGTTGTGAGATGACCATCCTGTTTACTGAGATCTCCGGTGTTTCCTGAAATACTGGAGTTAGTTCCAGGAGGAGTTTTAAAAAACCCTCATTTCACCAAACTAGAAAAGCCACAAGCTTGAGCAGAAGGACTTGTAAGCTTAATTATTTGTTATACATGTGTTTCTAGAGCATGACCTAGTGAAGACAGGATCATGCATCTCAGGGAGTACCTTTACAGTGATGCTGGGGAGGGAGGACTTAGCAGATCTGGGGGCCGGATGGCTAGCACACATGGGTCAATTGGTGAGTGCCACTAGCATCTGTCCTTGGTTCAGAACTTGTCTTGATTGGACATTTTGAAGCATGTGTTGGTGCTGGTGAGTGGGAAAATCTGCTTTTATTTTGAACTTAACCAAATTAAAGAGAGCGTAAATTTGAAGTTGGCTTCTGAGAAAAGATTGCCTCTTTAATTGTACCCATTTTTGGCAAGGAAAATCTGTGTTTGCTTCTGTAACCTAGTTTCAGATAGATCCTTTCACTTCTGAATGAGAAAATGAAGTGAAAACCCAAAGAGTTTTCCAGATCATACGTTGCGATCGCTATACTCTGCTTTGTGTTGTGTGACTGATGTTTTGTCCTAGCTCGATGGTGTTTTGTCTCTGCGTGTTCAAAGTTTAGGACATTTTGCAACAAGAAGGTGAAATGACAATGCTGGAGGGCTAGTTTTCTACACAACTTATAGAATTATTTGCAAAAATGTTTATGAATGCTAAGCCCTCTTTCCCTTCCATGCTTCACGGAGCTTTTCTGAATCCTCTTTTGTCTCTGGGAACTTTTCGCCCCTGAGTTATGTTCTGCTGCTGTAATGTTTCTCTTATTATGATCATCAATTTGTGGTTTTGGTACAATAAAATTAAAGAGAAAAATTAAAAAGAGTTGAGCTGTAGCAGTAATCACGTCTGAGAGTAAAACAGGACAAGCCATGCCATCAAACTGCCCACGCACAGCAAAGGGAATGTGGTTTGCTTATTCTGAAGAAACATCATTTGGGGAGAAATAAAATTTAGGTAACTTGCATCTGAAATGCACTTTCTTCTGATTGAATGCTGGAATGTGTGACTGAAGATAGACAGTATTTAGTCCTCCAAGGCAGCAGCTGAGGTATCTTGAAAACTGCTTAATAAAACACTTACGTGGAGGCTTTCCCTTTCCATGTACCCCACCTGCATTCTGAGTGCATCCCGCAGAGTCTGTTTTGACGGTCGTTGTGGCAGCCAGTGCAGACGCTGCTCTGTGTGATTGTTAGCGGCAGGAAGCTGGTATTTCCATTTATCTGCACGCCACCAAGTTTCCCACAAACGTTCCACACCTGCACTACCTTGTTCAGTGACTGAAAATTAGTTAAAGCCAGCTGTTGGGAGAAGGAAAGGTATTTCGTCATACTGCTTCTATTTTTGTCATCTTACAGTGGGAGCTTTCTTCAGGGGTCTTAAGCAGCTGCTTACGAAGGTGAGTTGGAATGAAAAGCTCTTGATTATGGACACTCAAGGACAAATATATATCTCCTTTTGGGAGAACAAGTGTGTGTTTTGTATTGAAATATAGCTGTTTAATTGCCTGGACGTTTGTTGGAATTATTACAGTGTGACAAGTGCTGCTGATCTGAAGTAGAATTTCTGGTTAAGTATGTGATTAGTGCTCACGGGATTTGTCATGAAACCAAAGGCCCCATTGAAGGTACTTGCCTTGGTCAGTGTTGCACAGGTCTGCTCTGGCCGTCACTAAAGAGCTGTGCCACATGAGTGGATAAACCAACCCAACAATCCCTTTCTTTCTCTAGCTCTCTGTGTTGATTGTGCTGTTTTGTTCTTAAGAGGTAACTGTTTAACTTCTGACAAAGCTGAAGGGAAGTCTTCTCATGTTGTTCTGTTCCTACAGGTTGTCCCTCCCTCCTATTTGTACGGAGGGGGAGTAAAGGCCTCCTGTGACAGGGATGGCAAAGTCCCCTTTCCCTGTGTGCTCCACATGGCTTCTGCCCTGCTTCAGCCAGGGAAAAAGCATTTTCCATGGCTTTCCTCAGGGGCTTGCCTCCTGGATTTGCACAGGCCATGTCTAATTATTTTTTTCATGCCTGTCTTTTTATTTAACTTTCTCCAGTTCTCATACAGAAGGCCAATAAATGCTCCTCCCTGTCTCCCGCAGGTATTGGTATTGTGTGGTGATGCCCTTTAGTATTTTTGGCATGGAGCACAAAGCCAGGTGTGGTTCTTCCAGTTACGTTGCACAGAGGGTAGTAATCCAGCATGGAGGGCTGCAGTGATCCTTACAACCTCAAACACCCAATTCACATCCCCAGATCTCAGCTTAGCTCGCAATAAAATTGTTGCTTCACGTGTAGCAGGTTTTGGTGCTTCGAGTCAGCAGCAGATTTCAGCGTGTCATTATTTTTTTGTGCCCAGATTTTCGGAGCAATCTGAGGTTAAAACAACAAGTATTGAGTGATGAAAACAGGATGACAAATAAGCTTCAGAAGCACTGATTGCATTGATTGTTTTGAATGTAATTCAGTGCTACATTTTAACAACGATGTTTTGCCACAAATACAATGACAGCTTTCTCTTTGACTTGGCATTTTTGTCCTCTAAAAGAATTATTTAGCTACTGTGGGTAACTTACTGTACAACAGATTGTGCTGGAGTTATTATTCTGTTGGCCTAGCCACTGATTCATTAACCAAATTAACTATTTCAGAATCAGAGCATGAAAGTTTGCTCTTATCCTTTTAATAATTTTTTCCCCCTCACACCTCTGTTGGCATTGCTGTAAAAAATATCTTTGTGTCCTTACTTTATAGGATGCAGACCTTTCTATTGCCCTTACTGTTGAATAATTAGTTTCTATTAGATTTTGAGAATGGATAGCTGCTGCAGTATATCATCAGGCATATTCATCTATCTGTTTTTTTTTCCTGATCACTTCAGAGCTGTTGACGAGCTGCTGTAAAACTTGCCTGGCTTTGAACATGGTAAAACACTGAGTTTTCTGGGATGCTGTAGGGAATAGAAGCTTGCTTTTTGCATTGGATGCTGTCTCCCAGAACTCCTACTTGATCCAAGCAATGCGTCATTTCCTCTGTGTGTTTTCCTGTGCACTGGTATGAAGTTTGCCTGGTGTTTAAGGCCACAGTGCAAACACACTCAGCACTGCTGCCCTACGTGTGGCTCAGGACCCCATGAGGTCGGTGGCCTGTTGGCGAAGGCAGCACCACAACAAATACCTGGCCTGGGTTGGGGACAGTCAACACCCAGCACCTCTCTGCTGTTTGTCTCTTAAGCACTCTCCCACAAGCTGAAAGAAGGAATTAGGAGCTTCTAGAAGAATAAATACGGCAGCATGTAAATGGCAAAATATGGCATCCCTGATGAAACTGCATAGTAATCCTGAAATCCTCTTTTAATGTTCTCCAGTGTGTTTTGTCCTTTTGCAAGAAATTACAACGATTCTGTTAAGATTGTTAATTTTTTTCCCCCATTGCTGCTATTCTGATTTCTGCTGTTCTGTCATCTGTAAAACTTAGTTTGATAGCAGAGGCAGGAAAATAACCTCCAAAATGCTTTAGCTATCTCTGGAGGAAATGGGGTTTTTATTTTATATATAAACATTGGATAAATGTGTGCGTTGCCACTGCAACCACCTGTAGTTAAATGGCTGCTGTTTCTGCAGAGAAGCAGAAAAGCTCTATTTTCCAATTACAAATGGGAAAATCCACAGGGTGATACCGGATTAATTGACAGGCAGCCATGCATGAGTAATCCTGCACTTCCAAATGTAAATAACAAGTGCTTTGGAACAGTTAGAATAAAGATTTTTATATTTATTGAAATTAATCCAAAATTCAGAGCTGTGTCTGTACACAGCAAAGAAATAAACGGTCATTAAACAAAATCCACTGCCTTTTCTATGCCGCCTGGAACTTGTGTGTAGCCTTTAAGAAAATCATTGTTAGAATAATTGGTTTTCTCTCTGCTTTACTATGTAGTTGCTCTAACAGCACGGTTTAAAATAGGAAGAAAAATGTGCTTTAAGTAGTTTTACTTAACTAATTACATGGCGAGGCGCATAATTTAAATGAAATGGCTTGATTTGTTAATAAGTTGTTTAAATTAATAGGGGAGAAAAGTGTGCTCCAGCAGTTTGTCTTATACCCCTGCAGTTCAACACTGTATAATACGTACTCCCGCTGCTTGACGTAGAATACCATGTTTAATGTGACAGCTGAACTTTTGGAAGTAAAATACCAGTAACATTAACCACCCCTCCCTGCCATCCCCCCTGGAATAAGGAAAAGAGGCATTAACCCTCTGGTAATGTCATTACAGAAGTAAATCAATTAAAGGAAATAGTACTATCTGTGCATATTTAAGCTTTGCTTACTCTTATGCAAATCAGGTTCTGTAGTAGGTGACTGTTGTAGACTTCCTTACAGATTAATTTGATATTGTCCAAGAAAGATGTACACTTGAATGTTTAACAAAAGCAACAATGCCAGTGAATAGATGGCATTAAAAATATTACTTCTGCATAATTTATGCTCTGTGGTGCTGATATCAGGCTTCACTTCATCACTTGCTTACACAGAGAGTGCTGAATGTTTCAAATCTCATTAAGCTATTTATTCATTGTAATGAATGATTTTATTGTACTGTATTAAGGTTATGCCACACTGCACCGTTCAAAAATCCATCTTACTGTACACATTTTAATGTTTACCATCAAATAAATACCTTTATTACTGCCTCAGTGGTTGAGTGGATGGTGCTCACATATTAATTATTACTATCTCTGCTTAATTCCTCTCCTGTGCTTAAGTGTATGTTGCCATATTCCTTGATAAAGATATAATAACCTGGCCATCCCTGTCTTTGTATGCAAAGCCAAACATCAGAGGCTGGCAGTCATGTTATTCAGCTGTTCTTAGATGCACAAAACAGGTGACGTTTCCCAGCACTTTGTCAGAAATGCATTGAATTTTAAAGCAAAAGATATACATGCCCTACAGCCCCCGCTGATTTCCCCTCCCAAGTCCTTCATATTGCTTTCCACGCACAGCAAAGACATAAAATAACACCCCTTGCACAGTGGCTGGCAATTCAAGTAAAATTCTGCCAGTCTTCTGGGAGGTCTAGTCAGATTTGCACGTTGTATGTCTTTGTAAAAACATACGAATTGCCAAATGCCAATATTAGGGTGGCAGATGAGCATTCTGTACTTCCCTGTTAACAAAGCAAAGGGCGGATGTCAGCTTGTGTCTGAACTTGCAAATTATATATATTCACTTAATATAGTTTAATAAATAATGTCTTTTCAATTGGTAGTTGCTTTCTTCCCTGGAGTTTTTTTCATTTCAGGTTCTTTTTCACTCACTTGTTGATTGAAATTGCAGCCATGTAAAAGGTGACTGGAAATAGTTCAGCTGAGAGGGGAGATAGAAGCTGTATTTTGCTGAAGAATGGTTGTGGAAAAAATTGCTTGAATGAGCCTCAGATAAGGAAAAACTGATTTGAGTCTGAATGCTCTTCATGGCAAAGAATGAATGTGTTGAATGTTTGACATCATATTCAGTGGCTTTCCAAGAAATTGACTGTTTACTGATCAGTTATCCTCTTAATCTCCAATGGTTACTACCATCTATGTTTAAGCATTTTGCACATTTCTTAACTGTGCATGCAATGAAATGCTGCATGGGTTACCATCGTGTTCTAGTAAAAAGGAGTGAGAATTGCAACCTGAGCCCCGAGCATGTTCATGATGAAGCAAGATCCATCATTATGGTGGAGTCTACCATCTCATACAACAAGGGTCTACACTTCTTTCCCATTGGGAAAGGACAATGAAACTTGTGGACATATTATTTTGTTATTATTAATGCTTGGGGGCAGAGAAGTGTAGATGAGCTGAAGGCTATGTTTTCTAGTATAGTTGTTACCCATGAATTTAAAAGACCAAATGCAGTTAAAACTCTTCTGCTCGCAAATTTATCCTAATTTATAAGCAGCCTGGTCCTAAGAGGCATTAACAAAGTTCTTGGACTCCTGACAGTTTACAGAATCAGGCTCTCTGGGAGTTTACCCTGGGCAGATGCATGCAACATTAGTAAAGTACAGAGCAAGCCAAAAGAATTCCCAGCAATCCCAAATTTAGACCTGTTTTTTTTGTTTTTTTTCTTAGCTGGCAGGATGTCAGTGACTCAGGAGAGAAATTTAAAGGGGTTATCTTCTCAAGATATTAAGCTCTTCCAAGCTGACAGCTTTGTTGCAGAGGTCAGCTAGGAGGAGCAAGAAAGAAGCTCTGTGATCTAAAGATGGAGTGACAGATATGATTTCCCTTTATTGATTTATGATGTCAGTGTCTGTGTCCCATTACTCCTATGAGACTGGTAACCTCTGTTTGAAGCGGGAAGAAATGGATTTAATGCAGTGAAAACATCAATTTTTGTTTTCAAGCAGTCTTGAAGGTAGTTAAAATGTAATCCAGTTCAACCTGATTGGTGAAATCTAAATTAGCCCAGCATATTGCATGGAGGCAACATGAATGTTTATTTCCCAATGATGAATCTGTTGAATAGTAAACATTGCAGCCCACAGCTAAGGGATTTGTTTAGTTAATCTCAGGAAATGCAAAATGATGAATGTATTTCTTCTTGGATTGAGTCCTGTGTTTGAAAGGAAATCACAAATATATCTTCCTTGTTGAAATTTTCTGAATATTTGCATGGTTGTAATAATAGCAGGCTCCTCTTTTTACTCTCATTTCCTACTGATTTCTTTCACAGAATCACAGGGGGTGGAAGGACCTTAAGAGATAGAGGCCAATCCCCCTGCTAAAGCAGGTGCCCTAGAAGTCACACAGGTAGGCATCCAGCCAAGTCTTGAATACCTCCTTAGAAGGAGATTCCACAGCCTCTCTGGGCAACCTGTTCAGTGCTCCATCACTCTTAATGTAAATAAGTTCTTCTGCATGTTAGTAAAGAGCTTCCCATGTTCAAGTTTTAGGCCATTACTCCTTGTCTTATCTCTGCATGCCACCAAGAAGACCCTGGCCTCATTCATTTGCCTCCCACCTCCCTTTAGAAATGTATAAGCATTAATCAGATCCCCCTCCCTCAGTCTTCATTTCCTCAGGCTGAAAAGACCTTGGATGCTCAGCCTTTCCTCATATGAGAGATGCTCCAGGCCCCTAATCATCTTTGTGGCCCTCTGCTGGATTCCTTCTAGGAGATCCCTGTCTTTTTTTGAACTGGGGAGCCCCAAACTGGACACAGTAGCCTAGGTGTGGCCTCACCAGGGCAGAGTAGAGGGGGAGGATCACCTCCCTCACCCTGCTGGCCACATTCTTTTCAATGCACCCCAGGATCCCATTGGCCTTATTGACCACCAGATAATGCTGCTGGCTCATGGGACAACCTGTTGTTCACCAGAACCCCCAGGTCCTTCTACACAGAGCTCTTCTCCAGCAGGTCACCTCCTAACCTGTACTGATGCATGTGATTATTCTTCCCCAGGTTTAAGACTCTACAGTTGGTCTTGTTAAACTACATCAGGTTCCTCCCTGCCCAACTTTCCCATCTATCCAGGTCTGCTGAATAGCAGCACAGCCTTCAGATATGTCAGCCAATCCTCCCAAATTTGCATCATCAGTGGACTTGCTGAGGGTGGGCTCTATCCCTTCATCCAGGTTGCTGATGAAGGTATTGAATGAGACAGGACCCAGCACCAACTCTTGGGGGTCACTGCTGGTTACAGGCCTCTAACCAGACTCTCCGCTGCTGCTAACCACCCACTGTACTCTCTGCCAGTCGGCCAGTTCTCAACCCACCTCAACATCCACATAAGGATGGGACATAAGGAGGAAACCAAACAAGGATGGGGCAACCAAATATGGTTGGGATGACCAAGTAAGGAGGAAATGAAACAAGGACAGAATGACCAAAAGTGGTCATGATGCCCAAATAAGGACAAGATGTCCAAATAAGGAGGAAACCAAATAGAGAAAGGATGGCCAAAATGGTCATGGTGCCCAAATAAGGAGGGATCCACATATGGTTGTAACAACCAAGTAAAGATGGGATGTCCAAATAAGGTAGCGTGGGTGGGAGAGCCTGGGTCTAATAATACTGAATGTAAGACTTATCCAACTGTCTGGTGCTAATAGTATGTACTGCGATTGTCTTGAGTAGCTGAGTTAACAGCAAAATCATTCTTTAAAGGTACTCATAAGAGAAATTCATGAAAATAAAGGTTATAAAAATACACCGTGTTTTTTTTCTCTTTTTGAATGACCCCGTATAAATGTTGGAGTTGTCCACTGAAAATAACAAAAAGCAGAGAGGTTAATTAGAAGACCAGATCTTGTGATAAATCCCGAGACCCAAGAATTATGGATAGATGAAAAACTCTTGACTTCTCTTAATTTTTCCCTTTCTGAGAACTTACTGCTAGCTGCCTAAGTGTGAGATCAGAGCCTTTGAGAACTCTTTCCTTACTGAGAGGAAAACCTAGGCTTTTTCTATAATATTAATTATCTGGTTTTGTCCAACTGTTATGGCCCAAGGACTGATCCAGACTTCTTTGACACCAGTGATTTAATTGAAAATTGTGGGTGCAGAAGAAATGCAAAACTAAGCTGTCTCTATGATTATACTGAATTCATTAAGCAGTTCAGTTTGTGGTGCCTTTCTTCCCTTGAGCAGGGCTAGCTTAGCCTGCAGAGCAGCTCGGGAGGAGTTTAAGCATGAGGGCTCTAATTTAAATGCTCCCTTATACTTCAACCCCTCAAAACCAGGGTGCTGAAGGAGTATTGCTGAAGGATGTCAGGGCCTCTGGTCCCCCCCACCAGAGTGAGCAGAAGTCATGGAGCCCTCCTGTGTTTGGCTTGCTGGAAGATGGGCTGTTGGGGTGCCCATGGTACGGTTCAGGAAGTACAATAGCGAAGAAACCTTGCAACTTATCTTCACTTGTAGCTTGAATTGGCATCATTTAAGAAGCTGTTGGTGGAAAAAAACCTACCTGTGTAAAAGCCCTTAAGGAATGCTCCTGCTGAAGCTCTCATGCTTATGGTGTTGGTTTTTATCTTCCTTTTATTGAAACAAGTATAGATCAGGGGCAGAGTTAAATAAATAGAGCCCTCCTGATTTACGAGACAATCCAAGACATGGATTGAATATTCACCTAGATTCATGTCAGTGTACTGTCACTTTTAAGCTATGCATTTTCATAGCTTAACATCCAGCTGTAAATACATTTTGTCCAACAGGAAGATGAACTTCCCAATGTGGAGTAGGCATTACCTCGGCTGATCTCGGCACATTGTGAGGGGGAGCGCTTCTGTCAGAGCAGTTCATACAAATAGACAGGTACCTGCGTCTTTTAAAATGGGAGAAGGTGCAGAGAAGGTTTATTAAAGAGAAAATGGAAGCTATAAATGCTTGGCTTTGGTACCTGCAGAACACATTAAATCTGACAAGAGCAGCTGATGAAGAAGGCCCGGGTGCAGGCATGCGGCCCCACTGGCTTGTTGACGGAGCACTGTTGGAAATAACAACAGTTTTTGGTGGTGACTGATTAGGCATGACACTTCTGTCACTCTCTATAGTGGACCAGAATGATAACCTCCTATGTCCCATGAAAACACCTAAAGCTTTTTTTATCAGGCTGAGAAAAAATTTAGGAAGCAGTGAAATGGGTTCTCTGTAACCGTGAGTGTTTTCTGTAGAGATGCCTTCGGTACAAATCATCTGTATGGCTGGAGAGACAGCGTACGAAACTGAGGCACTGCTCCTTTTCCTTTCTGAGCACGGGAAATAATGTCCGTATAGTATCTGCTCCTGCAGATACTTTATATTAAAAAGTGCATACTGACTTTAAATGTCTTTGTTTTTTTTTTAAATTTTTATGGTTTTTTTTGTAAGCCGTATGAGTTTGGTTTAAGAAAGATTAAATACGTTCAGGTTTTATTATACTTGCAAAGCTGATGCACGCGGAAAATTATTTGGTGTCTACAGAGTTTGATACTTCTCATGAGAAGAATCCTTGTATAACTCAAACGGTACATCCTGCCTGCTTTTTGAAGCTAATGGTGATATTTTACTAAAGAGTGCTTCTGGGAGTTGGAAAAAAAAAATGTGGCGTGAAAGAGGTTAAATCAATATACAGATTTTCAGAAATATATTTCAAAAAGATTTGCAGCTGTTGATTTTCTTCCATTTTTCAGGGAGGTGATGAAAAATAAATGGGAAGACTACTTAGTACTTCATGTCTGATAACTCAGAGAGCATATATACAAAACCGTAGTCAATTCTGAACCCATTTAATTTCATTTTTCATGTATTTATGAATGAAGGCAATGTGGAAGGTGTCCTTGGAGGTGCTCTCTTAAATGGTTTGTGTGTCAGTGTAATGGCCTGTGTACATCAAATTATTTTGAGGTTCTTGTGTCTTTGATCAAAAACTCCCAAGTTTTATTTTATTTTATTTTTGGTGATTCCTCATCTTGGTATTTAGAGATGGTGTAGGCGCGGAGTTGTTAGCTGCTGTGGAATGATTGCAGACAGGTTTATTACAGTGATAACTAGGAACTAGAAACGTTTTGAAATTAGGTAATTAATGGCCTGCATTCATAACCTCAGTTAGAGTGCTTTCTATTTTCTCACTTCTTGACACTACAAGTTTTGCATTCTTTTGATCCAGTTGGTTTTCTTGATTTCTTCATGATGGTTAAAATGTGAATTCTCTGTATTTTTTTTAATGTCATTTTATTCTAGAGTTCCCATTGGTGTAGCATTGAGGTGCTTCTTCTAGTTATTTCATTTGCATAATATATTAATATATAATCAGACGTCATTAAAAATTCTTCAGTTATGTGAATTCAATTCATTAAATAATTTCCCAAAATCTTAACCTCTGTAGTGAGTAAGGGAAACTTTGCTGAGAGCCAAAACGTTTTATAGATAGCACTATTTATCCAAAGTCCTATTATTAGCCTAGAAAGAAGGGCTCACCATGTATTTTTATTAAAAATGACACCGTGCTTAACATCCTTAATGAAAACTAACCATTGTGATATGAATTTAGAAACTCTGACACCTTATTTTATAGAAATGAAGTCCCCTAGTATATTAAAATTAACATTTTTTAATAACAAAAAGTGATATAGTCCACTGGAGTGGGGCGAAATTTATCTTGTGATTGTACTTGTCATGGCCTTGAGTATTTATTGAGTAGTTTTAAAAGTTCATTAAACTCAAGAGATTAAATATTGCCCCGAGCAGTGCTCCATAAAAGAAAAAATATAGTGCTATTACTTGGTAAAATGTTGTGCTATGTTGTTAATTTAACTCCCCTGAGTTCTCATCTTCCGATTCAAAAGACATTTCCTCGTGCTGTTAGATTTGACATTTTCAAAGAATCTCAGACTGCCTCATCATTCACCAGAAACTCCCCGTTTCCCATTCATTTCAGGAAGGCGGAAGGCAGCGAATGACTTCAGTATCTGTCCTTCCGATGTGTCAGGTGGACCACTCACCCATTTATCCCATTCCCATTTTGCTATGTCTCTTCGTTAGCCGTGATCTAATTGTTCAATGGAAGCACATTCCTAGGCTTCTAGGGGCAGAGAGTGATCATAGAAGTTAATGCCGTCAGGTTTTTTGTCGGGTTCAAATCTAGCTGCTGTTTTCGTGCTTCCGAAAGCATTAATAAAGCAATGTTATAAGGAAAAAATTCTCCCCACTTGCTGATACTGTTAGGCAACTATGTCTACTGTTTGTTTTCTTCTTGTTCTCAGCAGAGCAGTTTCCCCAATGAATCTCCATTGGAAAATTCTTTTTATTATGTTATTTAATAAGCTAGGGTGCTTTAATTTATATTTATCATTATTTATGACCCCAGCAGCAGTGCTAGATACTTTTTATACATAATTAATAAAGACTTTTTAATCTTCTAACAAAGGATTACTTGTATGGGGGGTAATAGAAGAATCCTTCCAAGAAGAAATGTCAAGTCTCACTGGTTACCCAGCATAAAACCTGAACTGTTCACATTTTTGAGCTGTGCTCTCATTCTTTCAAGTCAACTTAAATGAAATTTTGTTGTGCTATAGTGATTTTTCTTAGCAGCACTTTGCTGCATCTGGCTTGCTTGTGAGCTCCTGTGCCTTCTGATCCTTTCGCTGTTGTGTACCTGCTCACTTTGGGCTTTCTAAAACTGTTCTTGCTTTTATGTCGTATCACTGCTGGAGTTTGGGGATGAGAAAAGAGTTTCAGGAATAAAATGGCATTTCAAACCCAGAGAGGGGATCTCACTTCCAAATCATGGTTTGATTGTGTCGCTCTGGTTTGTAACCCATCTCGTTGAGCGTTCGGTGTTGGATGAAGGCAGAAGATTCTCTCTCTAGTGGAGATGTCATGAGTGATTCAGAATTCATGTGGAACGTTACCAGAAACACTGTAAGTGGTCAGAGAAATGATGTGTGTTGAGACCTCTGGGAATCTGAAGGTGATGATGTGTGCGTGGCCTTTCCTTGCCCTTTTAAAAAACGCTCTGTTTGTCCGATGCCATTACTATACTGAAGTAAAACAAACTGTTCTGAGATCTCTTCTGTGGTGCCCATTCATAGGGCTCCCTTTGCTTGGTGTGGACATGTCGGATACGAGGCTGCGATGTTTGCAGACGGTGCAGTGCTTCCCACTCTGCACTCACCTGATGCACGCAGGCGCTGTCTGAGCCAGGGGATTTCTTTACAAGCACCGACGTAAGCCTGGCTTTCCTCTGGGCACTTGTGAGATAAATTCCACAGGCTTTGCTGCTGCCCTCACAGTTTTTCTCCAAGAAATCTCAAATTGCATCACGTTTCAGATTCTCAAACTGCACATGTGGGGGCAACCGGATAAAGCAGTGTGAAATAACGTAGCTGATGCTGCATGTGATTCTTTTGAGGTGTGCTCAAAGAACAGATTCCTGAGAGCATCTTCTTACAGCAAAATTGATGTGCTCCTCTTTGATGACTTTCAAATAAGTATTAGAGGAGTCATAAACTGAAGCATTTCTAAATGACTTAACATCACTTACAAAAGACTGCTGTTAGCAGAAATCTTCCTGTCACGTATGCAGAATGGTGGTTCATTCCAGTATGGCTTTGGATACCTGCCTTTATTCTAGAAACCTAGCTTCCATCTCACATTTGCTTACTTTCCAGTGCGGATTTTCTGTGCCAGCTGCTTTGTATTTTCCAGACTCTCGTTTTCAGTACTAATTTCCCCTTATGCAGGTGGTTGAGGGCTTTCTTCAGTTATTTTTAAACCCCAAGATCCATGTGCTTGGAATTGAGGTAGATAGATAGCTTTCCAATTATGTCTGTATAACAATTTTGCTTGGGGACGTACTGTTTACATATTACAGATGCACACCAGCCAGGGTGTGTGTGTGTAAATCAAGGATTGATTTGAAAATTAAACTTACTGGCCCTGTAGCAATTTCTAAGTTTACAGTGACAAAACAATAACAGGGAATTAGAGAGAACCTCTCCTAAAATCAAATCAAGCTCTTGTTCTGCAGCAAGTAATTAGATTGCAGTTTGTTTCACTATAAAACTTACCATGGCCAGTAAATTAAACTATCGCTTGTCTTACAGAAATACTTGCCTTTGGACTGTTTAACTGTGGCTTTTCTTTGCCTGCATTTTCCCTTTTCTGTTACCAAATCAAATAGGTTTTTTTTCATTAACATCAGTAGCAGCCACTGCTGTTACATTTGTAAAAGTCTGTTTATTCTTGGCATCATTATTAAATGTAAGCTATTACTGATCTTTCTGATAACATACAGATCTGAGCAGTCTGCCTGCATCAGATAAAGTCCTGAAAAATACCCATTATACAGTTGCATAGCTCAGAGAAATGTGGCATCAGGTAGTTTTTTAATGGGAAGCATCTGAAAGGATGCAAGAGTGAAGATTTACTGTTAGAGTTGCATAGCCAAACCCATGGACCAGAGTTGGTGCATCTCTGCAATAATATTGTTTTAATCTACAAGGATTTCTCTTCTCTGTCAGTGACCCTCTTGGGCTGATAAACTTATGTAACCATATTTCAGTGTGGAACTAAGAACTATAAAGCCAGGCGAAATCTGGGTACGTATTGGAAATTCCATGGCATGTTTCCACCAGAGGTTTTTTTTTTTTGTGGGTATGTTTGCAGTGATGCTTTGTACGCACCTTGTTTGGGGTACATAGAACCAAAGATCCTTGCTGGAAGTAAAAACTGTTTTGTGCATTTGGAAGCAAATCACTGTGAGATTTGGGGCTGTGAGTGATGTGATGACTAAGGGCCTCCACTGGGATTTGTGTGAAAGGCTGGAAGCCCTTACTAGCCAGAGCTGATCAAACCTATGAAGCTGTTCTTCATGGCTCAAGTGGATTTTGCTGCTCGCTCCATCACACAGCAAAAGACCTCTAAAATATTTTGGCTGTTTTTGACTTAGAAAGGCCATTTCTGGTTGTTCTTGCTGGTTCTTTACTTGTAGGTTAGAGAAGCACTTCTCCCATGGTTTCACTGGCACATGGCACTGATGGCTGTGATAGATGGGAATGGATGTGGGAGGATGAAGGGAAGATTTTCCCTTCCCGTGTTTCTCATCAGATACTGTTGTTATCTAGCAGGCAGACCATGGACTTTTATCCATGTGCTGGTTTGCAAACACTGTGATTTTGAAGTAAATTTGGTGAAAACCCAGTTTGTCCAGTAATGAGGAGTGCTGATTAACACTGTCCCTGTTCAGTATAATGATCTGTACTGTCTAAGAAGTCGCATGGAATCTGAGTTACAGCCTTCCTTGTCTGCCAAAAGAGTGACTGGAATTTTTTTTCTCTACAACTGTGAACTTTGCCACAGTGTGGGACAGGAAAAATAATGTACAGTTCATCTTTTGCCACTATATCCACTTAATGCCGTGTCCTCTAAGCAAAATTTGTTCAGCAATTAAGGGAGTTACACAGAATATTTCATTTATCAACTGATTGCCCTTTTCTCGTTACTAATGCATTTTCTGAACCTCAAACATGTTTGTCAGTTGTAGGGAGATGTATCTCCTGTCTGCACAAATAAACGTGAGCTTTAGCCTTCAGCAAGAGATTTCAAGGAGGGGATAAATATATGTTTAATTTACTAAGTTATGTGGAAAAATGACAAAACAGAATTGGATGATGTTGTATTGCCTTTATATATGCAGGTGGGGTGGGAGATGTAGCTCTTCTGTGGCCAACTAATAAAAGCTGCTGTTTGACCATTTGGTTTTTGAACTCCTACGCTCCTCAAAGACCTGAAACAGCTCACAGGAAATCTGGGAGACACGGAAGTGGATGATAATCTGTGGGAAATAAGGTATTGTGCATCTGTCTGCTGTTTTATTCTCTTCTGATTTGCTGAGGAGAGTTTAGAGAACCGGAGCTTTTCCAAAGGAGGAGAGGTGCGTGATTTTGCTGCTGGCTTTTATATTAAGAGCTTGTATTACAACCAGATAACTGCATAGAGACGGTCTAAGGATTGATTCTACCACATTCACATTTAGTGTGGAATTTAAACAAAGTGTTTAATGACAGTTATGGCTTCACTGCTCGCTCGTCACAAAATGCTGAGGTATTTGTTTCCTCTTGATCAAAACAGAAGATCTGAACCCTTCTGGAAAAAGCCTTCTATGGTTATTGTTCTTCAACTTAATGAGAAGTGAAAACTGCACAACCAAATGTTTCAGGTGTTCATTTAGTTTCCTAAATAACTCCATGTAATGTAGGGTGGGTTCTGAAATAGCGCTCTCCGTACGGGTTAAATATTCAACTTTTCAGTTGGTTTTGATGCATTGAAGTCAGCAAATTATTTCTGCTTGCTTTTTTAAAATTAATTTAGTTCATGTCAACTGTAGCATTAATAAAGTGTGATTGCACACCTGGCATTTCTGGGTTCAGATGGACAGGACCCCAGGATTTGAAGCGGAAAGGCTGGATTAAAACTGAATCTAAGACTACAGGTTCAGATGTCTATCACTTCATTTTTTTCCAGCTCTGGTTTTGTTTTCCTGTAACATCTTTTTGCTGCAAGCACATTGGACAGACATGAATTTATTTAATACATGAACAATTAAATATCTATCAGGCAATATTTTGTTATGTGTTTGTTATATGTTGAGTTGGGTAAACTTTTGGGATTCTTTCCCCCATACGTACAATGCCTCTGTTCACTTCAGCAATTACAGCTACTAGTTTTGTTCTTTAATTACATAAAATCTGAAAACTCCAGCATGCCACCTTTTAGAACAAGTCAAGATGTTTATGTTTGTGGTTATTTTTAATTTTAAAATTGAAATATTTAAATGACTGACAACTGCTGTAAACTTATACGATAGGGATACAGTAATTTCATTTATTGTTATTGACCGTAATGCTTCTGGAGTTGGGACAAATACCAGCTTGTTTTAAACTGGTAGCCTGAAAATGAGAGAATGTGGTTTTACTCTTCAGCTTGATTCAGTCTTCCTGACTCTATTCTGTGTAAAAGGAAGAATAAGAGAATACAATTTCACTTTCATAAGTGAGGTGCCCCCTACCCCCCCCCCCCCCACCACCACCCATGTAAGTAATAACACCTCAGATGAAGAGAATCCTTAACAATGCCATCTTTTGAAGATGGAGCTAATTTATTTAATTTTCACAGTTAGCACACTGTCACAATGGTGGGCTGCTGTCACATTGAACATCAGACAAATTTTTGGGCTTATTTGCATTTCAGAAATGACCAGTGACATTAAAACGGTTCGTAGCACCTGGCTTGGAGGTAATTCTTTGAAACTTAATTGTAATTATGATGGTTGCAAAAAGCTACATGATGATTCTTGATGATGATTGCGCGGTGAAATGGAAATGCTGTCAGGTGTGGGAAGACTTCAAGGAGAATTTTCCGCTTTATGTTTTTCCTCCTTTTTTTTTTTTGTTGGTTTTTTTTTTTTAGTTTCACTATGAATTTATTATCTCTCCAGTACTTTAAGTATATATAGCACATTTAGGAGAGAAAACGGCAGGTGGAGTCAGAGATTGCAATCCTTCAGAAGGTCTTTTGGGTGCAATATATCACAGATGTGTGAAATTTCTTTGAGTGGGGCAGCTCATGGATTCAGTTGGAGTAAGAAGACCCACTTCATCAAAGAGCTCAAGTGTGAACGGCATAGCTCAGCACCATGGGGCTGTCTTTGGGCTGTTGGCCATGGCTGTGCAGCACCTAGCCTGGCTGGGTCCTGGATCAGAGGTTACTGGGTGCTACCACAATTAGTATAAAGACATATTCTTCATTGGGGCTGGACTTGATGATCTCTAAAGGTCCCTTGCAAGCCCTGCAATTCAGTGATTCCTGTTGGCAGGAGTGACAGTAATCTTCTTTTCTTTGAAAATAAAATAGTCATGTAAATATTTAGTAATTGGGTACTTAGGATAGCTTGAGGAGCTGGCATTGAGAATGGGAAGACAGGGCTTGAGTGAACCTGGAGAGGAAAGAATTCCTTTAGATAACACAGGACTGACAGTGTCTTGGTTTTTATTGAGTCATCCTATTGGAGCCAAGCCTTCCAAGTCCCAAATATATGGACTTCATGTCTGAAGTAGTTTGGCTAATGAAGCAATGCTGGCAGAGGCTGAATGAAGCAACAGAGAAGCGATTGTCTTTGGAAAACCGAACGAAAGGACTTTTGTTGGAGATTTGGAGGTCAGAAACGAGCTTACAGAGCCCCCAGAATCCAGAATGGTTTCCCCAACAAAACTGACTGCTCTGTAGCTGGTGGCTCACAGAAGGTATGGGGGGACCAAGGCATGCCAGATCTGCCACGTGTGGGAGGCGAGTGGGAGAGGAGGTTGGTGCTGTGGGTGGGATGGGAATCTGCAGCACATGGAGTGCCATGGTGGAGAATCCAGAACTCACTGCAAGTGAAGCTCGCCCAGTCAGGGATGTGGGGAAGAAGCTTCTGCGTGGATGAGAGAAGGAGATCAGAGGGCAGCAGTAGGTATGAGCTTGGGGACTTGCTCACTAGCATTGCGTACAGATAGGATTTATTATCTGTATCTGCTCTACACCATCAAGGCATTTTTTTAGGGAAGGACAGATTCTAGCAACATTATGTAGGAAGAAGCAGCATGAGCTGGCAGCACTGTTTCCACTGCAAAACCGTTAAACAAATAAGTGTTACAGAAGTAAACCTGTGAGAAATAAAACATCTTTGTACATTACTGAGCCAATTAAAAAAAAAAAAAAAGAATCAGGGAACCCTTCCTACATGTATTAGAAATCTGTTTTAAAATCTGTTAAGTGGTTATTTTCAGTTGAAGGAAGTTATGTTGCTGTAATGTTTTCTCATTTGTTTCATCTCAAATATGTGAAACCTGCTGTTTCCTAAATAAGTAAAAGCAGATGGAGCAGCCTCAGTGATAGGTTCTGCTGAACACTTCAGCACTGTTAGTTCAATTCTCACTTACTTAATGCTCTTACATTAGAGATCTACTTGAAGGTCGCAGTGTGGAATGTCTCAGAAAGATAACATTGACTGCAAAAGTTAGATATATAAAAAAAACTTGTATTAATCTAACCTGTTTTATTCTCTTCAGTATCTTTTAGTCAGAAGGATTAATTTGGCCAAGTCATAACGTACTATCGCAGTGTTGTGCCAGCCTCAGGATGGAAGGAAACAAACAGACACACAAAAACCCAACCAAAACTCGTGGGTCAGTCTCCAGGTGTTAGTGCAATGGGCTGAAGGGGAATTCCCACTTAAGGTTTTGAAGTTCATTATCTGTTCCTTGCTTTCAAGGACTCCAGGGCTATAGGAATTTCATGTTTCCAAGCTTTTTGTACTGCACTTGGCAAAGGTTTCTGTGTGTTTGTTTTAAAGGAAAACTTTGCACGTAACCTCATTGCCAGGATTTACAAGAACAAAAATAAATGTTGCAGGGCTTGTGCTGTTCCTAGTGACAGCATAACTACTAAGAGAATTCTCTGCCATTTTCTTTTGTTTGTTTTTACTGCTTTAAAGTGAGGAGAGAGAATCAATTATTGGAGTCTGGAGGTCAGCAGTAAATTTTTAGTTGTGCACGTTATGATTTGTACAAATTAAGGCTCTGACCTTTTGATTTTCTCTGCCTTTGGAGAGGAATTGCCAGTGAATGTATTGGAAAGAGTGTTGCAGAGGAAATGAGAAAGGTGAGGTGGGAATGTTTCCAAATGAAAATCAGTCTGAAATCACGTTCATGAATCTTTCTAAGAACATTAAATCCATATGCTATAATCCTGCCTCGACCCAACTTATCAAATTTACCAGTGCTTCCAGTGGGGATTTCATCCCAGAGCACTGCGAGAGTGTTTTGAGCTTTGATGCAAATAGTTGATACAGCTGAATATTCACGTTATGGTGAAAAAAGTGGATGTTGTGTGGGATAATGTATTTTCCTTGGTAACATCTCCTCTTTCTTGACATACAGTAGATTATATGCATATGCAATGCAATTTATTTTTTTTATGCTGAGAATCTCCTTTGAGTTGCACTAATGTCTTAGCAGTCTTTATTTATTGAACTTGTATGGTAAAAATATCAACCCTAAAATTCATCTTCCTCGAGGAATTGGTTTTCCCATCTGGTAGTCTTGAGTTTGAGAGAAGAAACTTCATTTCTGCTGAGAGAAACGTAAAGACTCCCCCCACCCATCCTGCCACGTTTTCTTAGTTGTTGTAAGAGCTTGGTTTCATTTATGTACGCAATGCCCATGAAATTAATATATTTAAGGGTAGTGGAGCAACTAGCATTTTCTTAATGAGACTCATGATAGTCAACAGTGCAGGTCTTTTGAAAATGTTAGCGTAATAGAAGCTTTCTGTGATTGGTATTGCGTCTTCTCGTCTGCCTTAAAGGCTCTCTGGCAGATGGACTATGAGGAAAATAGTTTAAATGGGGACATGGGTTCAAAATAACTAGCCATTTAATTGCTCTCTTTCAAAATCATTGTGTATCCTGAAGGCTAACAGTGCATTTACAGTTCTTATGTTGTTCATTATATAGATGCAGTCAAGAGTCTTGTCTAAAGGGAGCTGGCTTGAACATTCCCAAGATATTGTAAGCTGCAAGGCACAACTTTTTGTTTGGTTTGAAGCAAGGTACTAAGTGCTTTGCGATGAATTTTAATTGATTCCAGTTGCAGTTAGTGTTCAGCTCATCATTAAGGAGAGGCTTGTTTAGTATGGGGCAAAATATCTCAGTGTTTTTCATTCTGACATATAGGACTTTATCCTCTGTTGGTGTAAATCAGCCTAAAGCTATTGACTGCAATGAAATTGCTGATTTATGCCACTTGACCTCCTCTTCTCTTTGCTGCTTTACATGCAGAACTCAGAGGGATTACTGACTATCGAGTGCCTGCAGAATCAGGCCCTCCAAAACAAATTAGTCACATCTCAGACCAAGCAGATTGCAATAAAACAAGAAATATGAGAAGTGCTCGTAGAATAATTTTGAACATAAATTTTTTTACTGTGTTTCTTTTCAAAGGAACTAAAATGTGGTCTCTTACAGATAAATATAAATGAGTAGACCAGTGAATTTGGATGAAATCATACCTTTTTAAAGATGCAAATTGAAAATTAAGCCTCAAAACAATAGATTCCTCCTGGGCCTTTCAGGAAGGATTGTATATGCTCATCAGACTCTGGTGCCAGGTTGCAAATTTTATTTTACTGTGAATTCCATGGGAGAGCTGCTGCAGCTCGCTTTTATCATGAAAAGAGAAAGATCTATTGAAAATATGTGTAGCTTTTCCTACAATCTGGATCATCTTTTTAGGACGGATGTTCTTTTATGAGGAGGGAACAGTAGTGTGAAGTGCTGAATTTACCACACTTTGGGCCTTTGCATTAAAAGCAACGCTGTAGATGTTCATACTAGTAAGGGAAGAGCTCGTCTTTGTACCCAGTTTGCGCCCACACCTATGGCAGATCTTTTTTCTTGTGCCATTGTAAAGGCAGCTTCTTTCCGTCTCTTGCTTCTGTGCATCCTTTTCGTCTTTCTCAGTTTCACCCAGGGATGATATTTTTCTAGGCTGCTTTGCAGTGTCTTTGATCACAGTCATTCAATTTGAAAACCCATCTCCTAAAACTGAGGATAAAAAAGAGGAAGAATCATCTCAGGAACTGTTGCATGCAAAATATAGTAGTAATAAATTAAAATTTATCAATTACTGAATTGGTAAACTCCAGTGGAAGAAACTCCAAGCAGAAGAAAGACGGGAGGTTTGCCCCTTTTTGAAATTATGGCCTTCTAAGTGAGGAGGAAAAGTTTTGTAGTTTGGTTCATGCTGGCAGGGACACTGCAGTGCTGTCAGAAGTTTCAGAGTGCTGTCACTCTGCTTCTGACATTGGCTGGTACTCTTTGTGGAATATGGGTATGAGACAAACGTGGGAAAGATGGGAACAACAGACTTGAAACCACAAATCCTAAGCGTAAGCTGGAAATGTCTCTCAGACTTCCTGTTGGCCATTGGCTACATTTGAAATGAATCTCGGACTTGGACTTGCATGATTTCGGTGTTTGACCTTTATAGCATATTGCTGTTAATACAAGACATGAAGAAGCTGTATATTGTGGTTAATAAAAAAAATTCATGGAATTACCAAGGTTGGGAAAAACCTCCAAGATCATCCAGTCCAACTGTTCACCTACCACCGATATTTCTCCACTAAACTATGTCCCTTAGTATAACATCTAAACGTTTCGTTGTAGTCACAGCCAATGGACACAGCCACCTCCCCAGGCAGCCCATTCCAATGCCTGACCATTCTTTAAGTGAAAAAAAAAAAATTCCTAATATCAAATCTGAACCTCCCATGGCGCAATTTGAAGTCATCACCCCTTGTCTTATTGCTAGTTATGCAGGAGAAGAGCCTGACTCCCACCTCCTCACAGCCTCTTCTCAGGGACTTGTAGAGAGTAATAAGGTCTCCCCTGAGCCTCCTCTGCTCCAGACTGAACAATCCCAGTTCCCTCAGCTGCTCCTCATTGCACCACATAGCAGCTGCTGATCACAGAAAGCAGCTTAGCTTCAAGAGGAAGGTATAATTCTGAATATTGAGGAAATATTTCCATGATGTGTAATGTTCAAAAAATTGTTCTGTCTGAGGATAGCTCCAATTGTTGCAGAATAGGTTTAAATACTCAATTTTACTGGTCATTTCTAGAACAATGTCAATATCAAGGCAGGAAACCATTCAGGACATCTCTAATTCTTCTTCTACAAGTGCTGTTCATTGGTAGTTTGACAAAGTGGCCCCCTTCTGTGTAGCTTCAGTTTGGATGCTGGTTATAGCAATTCTTGTTGTGCAGCCGCAAGATGAAATATTCTAAGTGCAGCAGTCAGTTGGCATGCAGAGGAAAGAAGAAAAGTGGCTTAAAATGTGGCTTTGTGTATGTTTTTCAGTGCAGTAGAAATGTATTTTGATTCGTGAATTTCCGAGTTCAGCACAGTTAGTAGCTGAGAAGAGGACTGCACTCTGCATTATAAATGAGCCTGTGGACCTCATTGAAGCCTCTCCTTTCAGCCCCAGCTGGTTGGCCTGGGGACATTCAGCCAATCCCAGTGAATTTCTGTGAAGTAGTCAGGCTGAGGCTCATTGAGGCAGGGATCAGTGACACTTGAGGTGGATAATTCTAAGCAAGACTGTTTAGCTTTGTTAATATTCCAATCTGAAATGTTCGGTTCAATGCAGATAACACACCACGATTAGAATGTAATTGCGGTGTAATCCAAGAGAACAGATCCTGATGCGTCTTTGCTGTAGAAAGTTGAACTTGCATTGTTGGGAAGGTGGAGCATTAAGTATATGAAATAGGAGCAATAACTTGCTGGAGAAGTGTATGCCTAGGCGTTTCAAAAGTGATGGTGATGTTCCATCAGCTCCTGAGAAATATATCAAAGGTTCATGGATTTTAAAGCCAGAAGGCACTGTTAGATCATCTATTCTGACAACCTGCATAACAAGCTAAAAACTTTTCCAGTAATTGCATCAAACGTACACAAAAACATAAAAGAAAACAATTTTGATTAAACAGCAAGAAATGTGCGTGTTAAAGGTATCATTGTTTCTCCAGGCTTCAGTTTGCTGAAGTTTTGTTTGCTCACATGATGCAAATTGGATCTACAGCCTGACTCATGCAGCAAAACCTGAATCTTGATTCCTTGTTTCATCATTTATAGCCTTTAGGTGGGTTGGATGTTTTTGTGTACAAAGCAGCTGTTTCCCAGGAAGGTGGTGTAGTTCTGCAGGGGAGAAGCACGGACTGGCTCTGCTGGGTAGCGCAGCTGCTCACATCTGCAGACGTCCAAACCTTCCCCATGTCATCGATTTCTCATGTCTGTTGCAAACTCTCATCTCCTTTTGAGCATCAGGGGTCTGTCTGCTTGCACACCCAACTCCCTTGTTTCCTTCAGGTTTGGATTTGGTGTGAGCTCTTCGTCTGAATTATGCCATATTCCAACTTTCCTTTTCTTGCCCTTCACCACTCCGAGTGACTTAATTTTCTGGTTTGCTGTTGAAGTATGCCTTTATGCAAACTCTGGGAATAGTGTGCATATGGATCATTTACAAATAAATCTGTGTACAGAATAGATGGATTGCCAAGTAGGCAAAACATAAAGATGTTTGTGTACTCATATTTTTGCTAGGTTTACTGAGCAAAACACTTAAGCAGAATTAAGTGCTGTGTAACTTCCCTGCAAAACATACATTCAAAGAGGAAAACCACCTGCATTAATTTTCATTTTCACCTGTCACTTCACACCAGTCCTCACTGCATGTCAGGATTTATATAAACGGCTGATGTGGCATCCAGGAATCACATGTTGTACTTGGAGGAAATACACTGCATGAACTGAAATGCTGCTAATAGCGTTATTTAGCTTCTCTGAAGTCCATCTGCTTAGCTGCTGGTTGATGCGGTTGTCCAAGGATACTGCCTGGATGTTCATCCAGTTTTTGCCATAGCTAAAAGGTGAGCTTAGTGCAGGATAGCTGTCAGATAGAAAGTGTGTCCAATTCTAAATTTCACACAGGGCGTTTTATAAAGTGCTTTTCATATACGACTGGTGGTGTACTGATGGTTATGATGAGTTTATATAGTGATAAAATCATTCAGTGGTGCATTTGTCAACTGTGTCAGGATAACAGAAATGGCTTGAACATCATCTCTTGCAATTTATGCTTTAAAGAAACCATTCCGTAAACATATTTGAATTTCAGATAATTCTAGTATATTGGAGGAAAATCTTTTTCTTGTGCATAACCCATGGTAGCTGTCCCTGTGTTTTTACAGGGGTGCAATTGCCATTACTCTGCATCCTGCTCAGATTCTGCGGCACGCTGCCTTTCTTCTCCCCTCTCCCCAGATTTTTTTCTGTGTTTGACATAATTGTTCAGGCAAAATACACTGCAG
The DNA here is from genome assembly GCA_030625065.1 of Alectoris magna. Taxonomy (NCBI): domain Eukaryota; kingdom Metazoa; phylum Chordata; class Aves; order Galliformes; family Phasianidae; genus Alectoris; species Alectoris magna. The sequence continues at coordinate 6,664,794 of CM060576.1, read as the reverse complement.
ATGGATTGTAGAAAGCTTACATTTGAATAAATTGAACAAAATACTTACTGAAGTCACTTACTGATGTGGATGTGGAAAGTGTTTTTCTTGAAAATGCTCATCATTTTTTGGTTAAGTGAGCGAGCGTGGTTAGGTTTTCCTCAGCAGTATTTAATAGTCCATTAAAGACTGTTTGAAATAGGGCTTTCCTGAGAAGCTGCATCTGGAAGGATGCTCCTGCTCTCAGCACTGATGGATACCACCTTGACAGCATCCCCACCTAAAGCAGCTTACAGGAGGCGAGATCCATGCCTCTCAACCACGTTGTTAACCACGAGGGGGAAAGGATTATTCACAGATGAAAAATTAGAAATCTGCTAGAAGCCACTTAACGATCTGACCGCAGCCTGTTTGTACTCCTGTTCACAAGGAGACTTCCAGGCTTAATCTTCTCCTTTGATCAGCAGACCTGACCTGTGAGAGCTCAGGTGTGAGCTGGTGCTGGAATCTCCGTGCAAGGACGGCTCCAGCTCATGTTCAGCAAAGGTTCAGGGTCGTGTGGACCCGGCTTCGTGTTGGTGCTGGTTAGGGGAGTTCATAGTAAAATGCCATGAGGCTTTTTGAAAGAAGCATTTCATGCCATAAGTCTCAAGCTGTTCTTTGCAAGGAGACTTCAGGTGAGAATGTCCATTAGGTATTGAATTTATTGGACTTTCTCCTTTTGTCAGTAACAGCATGGTCTTTGTTTCAGGCTGGTGTCCATCATCTATCTGTACTTGCTTTCTCACATAATTTAACCCATTTTTCTTTATTTGTTCTTTGTACCCGTAACCCCGCATCTCTGCGCTTTCCACCACTCCCCACCCCTCCAAAAACCCACCAGCGAACCCCAAATATGCTTTAACATTTGTCTCTTTCTGGAATTCTGGAGCAGTTTTGTTATGTAGAGCAGCACTTAAGAATTACGGCAAGTGCTGTAACAATGCCACCTAAGAGAAGATGCCAAGAAAGTGAGAAATAGGCATTTTATTACGAGCAGCAGGTGGTTAAGATAGAGCAGAGAACAAAGTCGAACATGTCTGAATTTAGAAGAAACATAAGGATGGAAAAATGTCTTTTCGTGGGTTGGAAATGATAGAGCCAAAGATGCAGGTTGCATTGTCATAAATGTTCAGGGTAGATGCTGTACTTGCCCTGGCATAGGTCACAATTGGGGAGGTAGATGAATAGCAACAGATATGTGGCATCTTCCTAGATTCACCTAAATTTCATGCTTTGCCAGCTGTTGGTTTCCCATTCAGGCACCTTGTTTGACAAGACTGGCCCTGCTTTGCTTACCAACACACCAATGTTTAAAGCTTTATGAGTTTTATTAAGGTACTGAATGTTCTCTCTACCCTCCAAGCTGGCGTCTCCCTGCTTGCTGGTGCTGGACTCGGTCAGGCTGGTGGCAGCAGTGACTCTCGAGCTCTGCTTGTGCACAGTGCTTAGTGTGCATGGCTGGAGACAGCTTGGAGTCCCAGGTGAGATCGCAGAGTAATCACCGTGCTGCTCTCAGTGTGCTGCCCAGAGCTACTGACTCCTTGAAATGTCTCTGCTGCTTGTGAAGTTCTAAAATAGCTGCCATGCTGTCCTGCTTGAGAGGGTTGGCATACATTAAAATGCTTTGATAATTGATATAATTGGAAATTAGGTGCATGTTAAACATCATTAGTTCGGAATATTTTGCATTGCTTTTTTTAATAAAGAACCCAATGCCCGTTTTAGGCAGCAGTGACTGCTGAGCTTTTTGGAGGTTGGAATGAATGCTAACACAGCCCGAGGCATGTATAAAAAGGTCCATGTTGTTCATGGATAGGGTCATTGGAGAGGTGCAGAACAAGCTGTCAGTTACAACATGCAAGGAACTGTTTGTTCCTGTTCATTTTCAGTGGCTAAATGCTGCTGCTTCCCTCTTTCTCTGTTCCTCCAACAGCCCTTTTGTCATGCTGTCTCACAGGGGTGGAGGGGATGTAAACCATTTATTATGTCAGACTACTTCGGTGACTTGTCTTTTCTCTTGCAGTTGGCAAAGGGTGTAATTCAGGCAGCTCAGATTCCTGCTGTGTGGCTGTCTGGTGAGGATGGGCAGAGGGGGAAGACTGCAGGTTCTGTGGCAGTGACTTCTCTTAACCTCAGGTCTTCACTTGTGGTATCTCAGGGATGTGCTGTGGGAGTAACAGTTGGCAACACCTGCCCTAATGCTGTGCATCTCCCATTGCTACTGAGCAACCTGTGTGAGTGATCGCCTGCATAGTGGGTGTTGCAGATGTTGCAGCAGCTGCTGTGGTGCTGAGTTTGGTGGAGTCCTCCATAGGGCTCTGAAGCTCAGTGTGTCGGTCCTGTCCAGGCACGAGGATGTGGCTTCTGCTTCACTTCATCTCATTTCTAAGGGCTGGTGTGGAAGGCGGGAGCTGGTCAGAGCTGGAATTTCTGAGTGGGATTTGTTTACAGATTAAGGAAAAGAGATCAGTCTTCGTAGTCCTCTTTGCATGCACGTGGGTACAGAGATGTCCCTGCAGTTGTTTGGCTCACCCTGGGGTTCACCATCATTATGTAAAATGTGAAAAAAGATCAGATATCTGAGCATGAGCAAATCACAGCAACCATGTACTCAAATGTGGAGAGTAGTAATTTTCTTTAATATTTCTTTGTTTCTTTCTCTTTACATTAATCCCAACCTTCAGCTTTCATTTTGGAAATTAAGATGCATTTTGCCAGCTGCAAAGATCTCAACCTATGTGAAGAAGGCACGAGCATTTATAGTCTCCAAGTGTGAGCTAGTGTGAAATCAGAGGATGGTGTTCTGGCAGCATCACTTAGAGCAATCTTGTTGGTACTACCCGCATATCTCCTTGGGTCTGTATGCTAAAGAGACAAAATTGTTGAGGAGAGAACAGAAGTGGCTGCCTGGCGGCTGCCGCCAGGTGTGCAACACCCTGCAGGTGTGGCTGTGCTGGCTGCATGCAGCTCTCCCTGAGTAGATAAGGAGCTCCATTCCCTCATTTAAAAATGCAGAAGGAGGGGAAGGTGTGTTACATCTGCGAAATTGAACTGTTTGAAATAGCTATACCAGAATGCCTGAGCTACTTTAAACGGAGCAACAGGAGAAAGATATGCTTTTGGCAGCGTTGCCGTTGTGTACAGTAAGGCTTTGAGCATCTGAAAACCATGCCGTTCTGCCCATTATCAGCCTGCGTTCCAGGTAGCCTCGTAGCAAAGAAACAAAACAAAAAGACCACTATGTAGAGATGTTGTGCTATAAACAGTCAATCCTGCACAGGCAGTGGCTTGCACTTAGCGTGTGAGTAGCTTTCATCTCCTCTTAGAGGCAGCTCCAGTTAATGTTGATATAAAACTGCCTGTTAATTGGAGTACATGGAGATAATGATAGGAATAATCTCTAAGTAAACTCTTAAAAGCTCTGGAAAAAAGAGCATTTAAAAAAAAAAAAAAAGAAAAAAAAAAGCCAAAAAAAAAAAACCCTCTCCCCAAAACCTGAGTTTGCACTGTGCTTTGAAGATAGACTCATCAGTGTGCGAAGCAGACTTCTGCCTTAAGGCCATTTATAGTGCCGAAGCTTGTGAAGCTAAAACAGTTTGATGTGTAATTGCAGGAGGAAATGGAAAACCTGCTGAGCATGGCAGGATGTAGTGCCTTATCACCCTTTATGTGCATCCAGTGCTTGCTGAAATTGCCAGCGGATCCGCAACATCGACAGAACGGTGACATTTTTCATGGGCCGCCGTGTTCTGAATCAACACTGCAACAGTGCGATTAGAGTAGGTAAAGTAGGGGGAACAATCAAAGAGTTGCATGTGACAGATCAGGTTTTAGTCATTCCCTGCTCCTTATTGCCTGCTGTCTTGTGTGATATGCAAAACAGCTTCTCCAGACGCATTACACCTTCACATTACCTGAAAATTGAATTTTATTTGGAGGCCTGCATATAATTTATAGCACTCTTCCAATGCACTTCAGTTCTCATTTAGCTAAAAGTGTGTTCTTTATTTCCTACTGGCAGTGAAACAGAAATAAAACTGAATATTCAGCACCACTTACGGTATATAAGAACCCGGCTATTGAAGTTTTAAGCTGCTTGGATACATTATTGACAAGAACTGTCTATTCTAGAGTTAAGCACACGATGTATTTGATTCCCAGAGGTATCATCTCTCCCTAGTAATTAATCAGGGAAAATACCCTTACTCTGAATAGCAATATTTAGAGTTATGGGCCGCTGTTAGCGCTAAAAAAAAAAATAAATGGGAATTGAACATAACAGATAAAGCAGAAACAGGGGTCCAGGCTGAGAACCTGGGAGCAAGCTTTGCAGGGAAGGGAGGAAAAAGGTAGTTTAATTATTTGAATAGAGAGCTTCCTCCACTGAGCGTTTCACTGTATGAAAAAATGTACTGTAAATAATTTGCTGCTCGTATTGTTTTGCATGTAGTGCCTGCTGTTGGAATCGGCTGTTGGACCAGCACACGTTGTATAGCTATGTGGTCTGAAACACATAACACTCGCAACACAGCATCCCTATATCAGCAAGCTACTTACGTATGGAAGAACTGGCAGTGAAATTTCATTTGGAATGCAAAATAAATATTTATAGCTCGAAGTTAGGGCCTTCAGTTATTTCTCTTCCACCTTAAAGCACAATGCAGTGGGCTGTAAAAGATACTGGGAAGTTTACTCAGTGAACAGGAAGTTAATTGGATATCGGGATCCACAGGAGAGCTGGTCAATAGACAAAATAAGTCACGAGGAATAGAAAAATGGATGGCAAACTGTGCTGGAGGTGTAGCAAAACTTGTGAGTGGCACAAAGGCAAACCGTGGATGGAAAATAATAGCACTGCTTCCCTTTTGAGCCCAAAGCAGCAACGTCATCACATTGTTCTTTTTGGACAAAATTTGTGCCATGTAGGACAGCTAACAGCAGTGTGAGTTTCGAAGTCTAATTGCAGATGTTATCAACCGTGAAATTCATGCTGTTGTTTATAGAGTATCTGAGTGTACAAATGTATGTTTTAAATGAAAATAATCTGCAAGCAGGGAGTGGAATTAATTCAGACTCCTCCTTCTTTACGTTTTATTGCAAGGGTAAGATGCTATGGTAGTTTCAAGGACAGAGGTGACTTCAGGGCCAATTTCTATTGGGCTCTGCTTTGAGATTGGCCTGATCTTCTTCCATCTGACTAGAATTTTAGAGGCTTGCTTCTTCCTTTGCATGTCGTACCTTTCTAGCCCCTTCTAAGGCTATTCTCCTTTAGAAAACCGCAACTGTCAGTGAGGAGAGTCCTGTGGATATGAGCTGGGAACCTTAAGTGGAGGCAAGAGGGGGAGAAAATTGCTATGTATCCTAGAAACTGTGTAACCTTAGACAGAGGTGTCCTACTTCCAGTGCAGCATTCACTTGATTTTTTTTTTGTCTGTCAGAAGGAACCAAATGACACCACTTTCCTTTTCTCATAGACTCAAAGACTTCCAATTTTGGTGACGTTTTTGGTGATGTACTCTTGATTTGTAAGTTTTAAAGACTAAAAAGTCCACATAAGTGTGCATTGCCATGCGTAGCAGACGTGGTGCCAATTCTGAAGGATAACAGGGGTAAACTGAACAACAGCTTTTGCAGAGCTCTCCTGCATCTTCTAGGATATATAGCATCATAAATATGTCGAGAATAAATGGAATGGTAATGTAGAGCATATAAATATTAAAAGCTCACCCAATCAGGTCTGTACATACTAAGATCTCAGCAAATTTCAGGTTGGATATTAGGAAAAAATTCTTCTCAGAAACAGTGGTGATGCATTGGCAGAGGCTGCCCAGAGAGGTGGTGGGGTCACCTTCCCTGGGGGTGTTCAAGAACAGTGCCACTGTGAGACATGGTCAGTGGGCATGATGGGGTGGGTTGGGATTGGATTTGAGGATCTCAGAGTATCTTTTCCAATCTGCATGTTCTGTGATTCTAAATTCAGGAGCTGAGCCTTTTACATCTTGATCTGTACCAACTAGAAACCCCCCAACAAGAAGCCTTTGTTCTGAGGTGTATGCATACAGCAGTAACAGGACAAGACTTTCAGAGATTGTATTTAATGTCTTTTGAGCCATAATGTTCTTTGATAGCTCTTTACACCGTGGTTGTAAATGTAAGTAAACTTGCCTTCCCCTGGCCCTTATCCAGCCCTGCACTTGCAAAATGTTTTATCAAGATAAAAAATTTACTGAAATAGAAGTTTAATGTCAGTAAAAAGAAAACCCATTCTGAACATGCTTGAGTCTTGGTTGCAGTCCTAAATTGTTAAAGAAATTCAGTTTTAACTGAAAAGCAAATAACTTGATTTCCTCGTATTCCTATTTAAGGCTCAGATTCTATTCTCTAGTATTTTTAGGGAGGAAAAAAGCAAGTAGCACTTTAGCAGCTTTCTATGTCCTAAATAATAAACTTCGTTTAAATTATGCATTACATTTGAAGTACTGTTTACTTTTGTAGTTTATAGTTGCTTTTTTGTTGTTGTTGTTTTTTGCATTTATTTCATATTTATGTGAAGTAAACAATGGTAGAACACGATCCATCTCTCAGAAACGATGAAAATCTGTATCCTTCCCACTATTGGTCTGGATTTTCCTTTAAAGCAGACCGTTATGCTTTCTCCTAAATTTTAGTTTTATAGACTGTGTTTTGTTCTCCTTGAAAGGTACATTATAAATCGATAAGATGCATTTTACTGTAAAAGAAATTGTTATATATGTAGAGTACTCCTTGGAAGACTTTTATAGTTTATTGAACACTTGAAAAGTTGCAAAGCAGCACCCTTGGTGTAAGAGTAGTTTGGCTTTCCATTGCTGCTGCATGCTGATCACTGTATATCACCTCCTTTGCAAAATTTATTGCAGATCTGAGTATCTGTATTTCAATAACATCTCAAGAATGTTTATTGGAGAGAGTTATCCTCTGCTGTAAGCTAGGGCAAATACTTGCCTGATCGATACATGTGGAAAACCAGAGAAATAAAATGAGTTACTGCAAAAAATCTTCTGGGTTAAATCTTAACCCAGTGAAGTGGGAATCTTCCGTAGAGTTCCAGAGAGTTGATGGTATTTTTGTTGTTTATGAACACAGCACTCCTCAGATGCTCCTGTAACAGCTGTATATTAGTCTAAGGCCCATTCCAGGACTGCAGCATGACCAGGTCTTTCAAAAGAAATTTTGGTGCTGCAGCAAGCTACCCGGGAGAGCTGCTCCCCTTCTTGGAACTGGAAAGTAAGAGAAAAAATAGCAAACACTTCAGGGAAGAGTGTATTGATGCCTGTTATTGCTGAATCTTGATGACCTTAAAATTAAAAATTAAAATATAACTAAGCAGACAGTCTGCAACTCAAAGATTTTATCAAGGATAAACAAGCAAACGTGATAAGCATGCCAGTGAATCTGACAGCAGTATGGTTTAAAGGATCTATTGAGTGAAACTTGACTGCTGCAATCCAGTATTGTCACCCAATGCTGGGTGGGTTAAAATCTCAGTCCTGGAAGCTGGAAAGAGAACACGGAGCTCTCGCATTCCATGCACTGATGCAGGGCCATGCTGGAGTCAGCCTGCTTCAGGCTTTCCCTAAGGAAGGGTCACGACAAACGTGACCCTGCAGGTACGTGCTGCAGAATTGCATGGCTGTGGTTTGGCTGAGGAGGTCAGGGCCGAAGCGTTGATGCCACTGTGATGGCATTCAGCCTTTCTCAACTCCCCTGTGTGTTAGGAGGCTGTATGCCACAGAGCTCCAGAATTGTTGTTTTTTTTTGCTCATGTATTTAGAGAATTTATATGATATCTTGAGTTCCATATTTCAAAAAACCAAAAAACAACCAAAAACATTGAAATACCATAAATTTAATGTGTTAGATCGTAGAATATCGTGAGTTGGAAAGGACGCACAAGGATCATTGTATAGAGAAACAGTTTGCTGCTGGACCTTGATCTCAGTATTCTTGTGACCAACCCGTTCAGCTGAATGAGAAACAAAAAAGTTTGGTTTTCCAATTCTTACTGGTTTTGAAAGATGATATGCATGCCCCGAAGGGGGAAGGAAATAAATAATTCAAGCACTCTAGAAAAATTAAAGCAGCTAAATGAAGCCAGAATCCCAAATCACAGGAAAATACTTTGATTGGTATTTTCCCCTCTTACTTTGCTGTGATGGATTTATTTTAGTCATCATTAAATCTGTCAAATAAAAAAAAAAAAAAAAAAAGCATATCTTTAAAGAAAATATTTACAGCAGTGTTTTCTTGTAGGGATCGTATCATCTAAAATGAAAACAAAACCAAAAACCCTTTTAGCGGTGTGGTTAAAAGACAATTCGGCAGTGATAGGAAATCTCACGTTGTTTTAGCTGGGTGATGCATTGACTTTCCACTTCAAAATTCAGTCTCTGTTTGAATGTCTGACCTTTTTCTAATAAGCATCTGCTATATTAAAAACCTGTGTTGTTCTTTTTTCCTTTTTCATTATCATAAAAGGATGCGAGGAGAGAAGTGGAAGCAGGATCCAGAAACATTTGGAGTCACAACTCTTCCAGTGACACTAATGTCACTGAAATGCAATCACGCTATCTATCTTCCCCGTTATTTATTCGGTGTTTTCTCATGGGGCAGCGTAGTCTATCAGCACATGGTTGTGTGCGGGTTCTGATCCCCCACGTGTTGACTTTTGTCTTGTAGGGAGGTGGAGGAGTGGCCACGCACAGACCTTTGTTTTGTGACTGGGACTATGTGACCTCTGCTTTACGCAGATAAAGCCATAGTTAAATGTCTCTCTAAACAGACAGAAAAGACAGCAGTAACACAGCTCTGTTTGAAGCGTGCTGGTGCCTGTGGCTCTGAAGCCCCTGGTTTTGATGGGAGAATGATTGCTCCGTTAAAGGAAAAGAGGAGAAGGCAGACTTAGATTAGCTTTTTGATGGGCAATTGAGGTCCTCAGTGGTGGGACTTTGAGGCAGCATTTCATTTAAGGGATACACCCTTCCCCACTTGCTGCTGTACCCCTTGGACAGGCTCGCTGCATTTCTTGTTAGCTTAATTTCCAAGTATAGTGAGAGGTTGCAAAGCTCCGGTTTCTTGGTCTCTCATGGAAGTATCAGTACTCTTTTAAGGATCATCAGCCATAATCTAGCGTTCAGATGTGCACAACTGTTATTTAACACCGGTTAAGAAATGACAAGCTGTCAGCACGGGTTGTGAAGGAGCTCCAAGGAGCCATTGTTCTTTCAAATTAAAACATTTAAACATTTAAATCCAGAGCTAGGACTGCAGGCTCATTTTAATTATTCCTTTTGTCTTTTGGAAATAGTTTCCTACTGATGATCACACAGCTGTCACATATACATTACCTTTAGTCAGAGTACATGACAGTGCTTTCCTATTAGCTGTCATTATTTTACAAGGAAAACTGAAAACCACTAGAGCAGATATATTAATTTCAAAAGAAGGCACTGCTGGCAAAGTTATTAAAATAAAAAATATCTGAAGACTTGCATTCATTTGATTTATAGCAAAGATCTTCTGTAATGTCTCTTGGCAGTTGAGGTGACTGAATTTTTTGGCTGTCTGACTGAGATGCCTACAGTCCTGTCTGTCTGATCCCACTCCGTCAGGCTGAGGAGCAATATTCAGAGTAGGCAGTGATGTGTTAGTCATTCCTCCTTCCTAAGTCTTTTTTGTTAGCAAGATAAATGTACTACATGGAGTTGAGCAGAAATAATCTTAAATAGTTGTGAAAGCTCTGATATCTCTATTCTCTTTACCTTCCAATTTTCATTTTTTTCTGCTGGTGCTGCTTATCAAATTCACCAGTAATTCTGAAGCTATAAAGGAATCCTGAAAAACAGTACAAACTTTGGTTAAAAATGTATGGGCAGTATTGGGCCTTTTTGGTGGTGTTTCCATTGGTGCATATTAGTGGATCCCAGCAAGTTTATATCACTTGAAGCACTTTGCATTGCCAGCAGTGAGCTCAAGGCTGAGGACTAAGTATCAAAGGGATAGGAAAGGAGCAAAGTTCCATGACAGTGCTTTGTTAGAGAGACAAATGGTGCTGCTCTTCTCCCTTCCAAGGTCGCAGATACTCATCAAAAACCTGAAGTGAGTCCAGATCTTGGTAACATTGTGTGTGTTTGAATGTTTTCATAAACTGTAGTTTTATGGGGGGAAAGTGGGTATATATGGGGTGTGGAGAATTTTAATCCATTTATAAAGTAAGCAAGCTTTTTCACTTTGCATTTCTTAATTGAGCTGTCTGCTTACCTCGTGTTTTGCAATTTACTTTCCATCTTTGCCTTCCCCACTCCTCCATGGGGAGGACAGTGGCTGCTCCTTGCCCTGTGAGATCCTGAGCACGCAGAACAGAGCCCTGCTCCTGCAGCTAAAGCTGCTTCAAGTGGCTTTGCAATCTTTTGTCAAGTGCCTATGTGGCTCAGTCCCATGGGTCAATGAGTGGATTTTGTGGTCTGAGTTAAAATAATTGTTGATAAAATGGATTGCTTTGCAAAAAAAATCTGGTAGAATAGTTTTGGCTTTTTAGCCACTCGTTCACTGGCTTTTTAGCCACAGCTGAAGAGTTTCTTTCTAAGACTTAAAAAGCAACCTGTTGCTGCAGTTAACTGCAGTTCAAAATATCTTGTCTTTCCTGGGTGAATTGAATAGATGTTCTTTTAATCCTTTCCTTAGAAGAGATTGCAGTGGGCAGTCTGGGTTCTGGCACAACAGAAACGTTCCTCATTTTTTATGGATAGCCTTAGTTTCTTATGGGAGAATGCACAGAAGAGAAAGTCAAAAGTTGAGAGCACAAAGGCAGGTTGGAGTTATTTGCCATTTACTGTCCACCTAGATACAGTTAATTACACATGGTATTCTCCATGTATAATCTCCTGCAATGTATAATGCTATTTTATTTTCATTTGTATTTGTTATGTTGGTTTGGAAATAAATATATGCAATATGTTTTCAGAGAGGTCCAGAAGTGTTTTTAAAAGGGCAAAACAAATTGATTTAATCACAGATATTGTTAAAGGCTTTTTGTTGTTTTTGTGTTTGCTTTTTTTTAATGGAATGTGCTGTGATTTCTGCTGCTAAAAGAAGGTTTTCATTTTTTCCATTGCATCTTCTCTTTGAGTTACGTGTTCTGAGAATGAGCTCCAAAATTAAAGAAGTAAAAAATAATGAATCTAACAACAAAGTCTTCGGAGGAAAAGGCTGTTGTACAGGAATGGTTTGTATAAAAGGACTGCAGCTGAAGGTGCTTTCTCGGTGATATGTGCAATAAAACTGTTGGGAAACCCAAGCTTTCAGACTCCTATTAGTTGACTTCAGTGCAGGGGAAATGAGGTGATGACTTGCCTAAAAGCCACTGAGTTCAAATGGAAATATCCTGATCCCTGATTGCTTTTTGCTACAGATGTGATGGGCGGAGTCCTTGTTATTAATGGCTTATTAAGGAGACTAGAGAAATTTGGGGCAGGGAGTTGTGTGCCCTGCTTGGTTGCTCTATTGCAGTGCTGCTGTTCATGGCACACAGAACAGCAGGAGCGAGCAGCCCTGGTGTCAGCAGTGGTGCGGGTGCTCTTGGGCAGCCCATTCCTCCAGGAGCTTTGGCACAGGATCAGATGCATGCAGAGAGGAAAGGATGGCTTTAACAAAGGTCTTGTTCGATTTGCTGCAGGTAGATGCTATCAGACTGGGAAAAAAGGAAATAATTAAAGCTTTTAATATCCTATTATGCCAGTTTCCGCTTTAGCCTCATTATATAGGACAAGCTGCTCTTTAACAAGGACTTTTTAATGCTTCCTTTCTTTTCCCCTTTTACATTAACAGAGGTGGAGAATGTGAACAGCTCTTTACATAAAGACTATTCTTTCCCATTTTGTTTGCTTTCAAATCGCGTGGCCTAAGCTTTGTTTTCACAGACTCAGGCAATTTGAATTGTATCTATTAAATAATAACTTATTCTAGGTTTTTTCTCTTCTTTTTCAAATGCATAAATGTTGCCTCTTCCTGTAAGTGAGATACCTAAATTTAGAACTGTAAAAACATTGAGGTTGGAAAAGACTTCTAAGATCATTGAGACCAACCATCAACCCATGCTCGTTAAACCAGTATCTTTGAGTTTTGCTCTGATATCACTGGGGGCATGGTACATGTACTACCTAGATGAAAAGAGGCTGTGTGCAGGACGAGGAACGCTTGTGTCAAACAGGTGTTTGTCAAACAAACAGGTGTTGTCTCCATCTTTTAGCTGGCAAAGCTTGGTGCTGAATTCAGTGCATACTGCTGCACTCTCACGGGCAGCGGTGTTGTCAACTCACCCATATGGGTTGGACTGGCCACACCATGGGTCATTAGAGGTCTGCACGCAGCAGTGCAATGGGAGCATATCCTGTGGAGCTTATGGGGAGAACAAGCAACGTTTAAGGTGATGATATTAACAGGCTAAGTAATGGATATAGAGGTGGCTTTTGTGTTGTGCCACAGAAAGCAAAATGTGAACAAATTTTAGGGATTGTTTTCTTCAAAACTAACATCAAGTGGTTTGTGGGCATAAAGTCAAAGTGAACCAGAAAGGACATATGGAGTTTTGCCCATGTTTAAACATTTTCAGCTGAGTGTTTGAAGTAAAGGTGCAACGTAAGTGGCTAACAGAAGTGAAGAACCAAATCCCTGCAGTATGCTCTGGCCCTTATTCAACATTAACAATCAAGGGCATGATTTAATATGAGCAGTGCCTGGAGTGATGGAGGAGTGATTAATAAATGATTAGATACCGGTGCATGCCGGAGATTCATGCACTGTGGGTATTGGTGCTGATTCTCACAGAATCAGAGAATCACAGAATTCAGGTAGGTTGTTTTCCATCCTTGCATGCAAATACATCTACTCTGGGAACTGTGCTCTTAGAAGGATGACATTGGTGGCTGTGAACATCTTCTGATGATGATTAAACACCAATGTGAACTTTTGGTGCTTTCTGACTGTGTAAGTCAGTTATTAAAAGTGCTCTTCATTGGTTGGATCGTCAGTCAAGAAAAAAAAATATCAAAGAAACTGCAGAATAAAATTAAAGAACCACAGTTTTCTGTTCAAGTGAAGGCTTGATTTTCGTAACTGCTGAGATGGAAGAGTTAACCAGAGTTACAGGGCAGAGCAAGCGCAGTGTATTTTCACATCATGTTCTTACAAAGTACGTGTATCAAAATTGACATCCACTTCTTACATACACGTGCATTTTTCTGGTGAGAAACGTTTACATGTAAAAATGAAGACATCCATCATAATGCATGGTCTGTGTTGTCTCATGCTGATAAACTTGTGAGTGTTCAATCTTGCCTGGGCATTGCAATTTTTAATGTGGTGATTTTTCTCCTGACAGTTGTTTTGTTTTTCCTTTTGCTGATGCGATGCTAGTTCTAATCTTAGTACATTGACATCTGTGTTGGATGGTCAGGTTCTGTATGTGGGAATGTTGTATACCTGCAAGTGTTTGTCAGGTTCTGAGGCCATGTTAAGGAAGGAACTGAAGATAATTCAGATGAAGCTGTTGGAGAATTAACTGTGTCAATTTATAGTAAACAATTAAATACCACTGACAAATTAAGAAATACAGATAATTTACCTAAAAATCAATCCAACTGTATTAAAATATTTGGTACAATTAAGATGTCAGTTTAATAGGAGAGAATCGTAGTGACTTATATGTTATCCATCCAGGGCACAACTCTGATGTGAGTCACGACCTGAGAAGCTTGCTCAGGCCTTCCAGGGGAACGCATCTCATGTTTCGTTGAGATAAGGACCCTTTGACTAGAGGCTGGAATGATAGATTGCTGTTTTGGTGTTTTCTTCTTAAGTATTGGGGTAATTGCCAGGTGCCTGAGAATGCAGGAGGTTTGTACAATCTGGCTGCAGGCAGATGCAAATGAGGAAGGAGCTGCCTTGATGTAGCTGAGCTAAAGCATCTCACTTCTGAATTATAATCCCTCTGGTGTTCCAGTGTTGAAGACTTCTCCTCTGGCTGCCAATTTTGCTGAATTGTGCAATGGCTTTGTGATGTACACAAGCGCTCGCTAGGGACTAAGGTAGATCTTTTGACCTAAGGCAAATGGAATTTAATCTCTGGCCCTTGGAGGTTTCCTTTATAGTTAGAGTGGCTTTTGCGTTGCATCAGCGTGCCTACTGATTGTCGGAAAATTGGCTTACCTTATTAATGTGTGCCAAGTGACTTGGATGTAGTACATCTGAAAATACCCAGGGGGGCTTTTTTCTTACGTATAAAGTTGGTTTTTGCAGCCTGAAAAAAATTACTTAGCTATGCATAATTTTGTCTTTTCAAAATTCCTTGACGTTAATTAATGCAGTTACTATTGCAAACGTTGACTAAGTCCTGACCAAGTACGGACGTCTGCAGATGTTCAGCTTTACGGACTGAAGGTGAGCACGTTAACTTAAATGGGTAAAACGACAGAATAAAAAAGTTAATGTCTGCAATTCCAGTGAACTGGTGCCAGTTTGGAAGTCATTTGGTGCCTGCTTTTATTTGTACATCGCTACTCCTCCTGAAAAATAGGTTGTGCCCGTAAATCCAAATGGATTTACAAAAACAAATGTTTTTGCTGTAAATTTTAGTGTCCACAGGAGAGGTATAATATACTTGAAAATGTGTTCCTTTTTAATTGGGATGTAAGAGTAGAAGCTTCTTTTTGTACGCGTCTAAAATCTTGTGGAAGCTGTGTTCTGAGCACAGCAACTTGTAATGTATGGTGAGAACTGTTGTCTTCATGTACCTCTACGGAGCCAAAATTTGATTCCCAGAATCTACAATTAATTGCTTCAACAGTCAACAAAACAACTGGGAAGACGTATGAGTTCTACTTTAGTTTTAATGCAGGATGCCATTCCTCAGTTGCCCTTCCTCGGTTACAATCTCAGTTATCCCACTGCAAGCCCTGAAGTCTCCCCTGAGCCCATGTCTTCCATATATGCCTTCAGTAGAGCGCCCTGAATGAATTTCCCAAAGTCCGAGTCTGTGTGCTTCTATCCACCATGAACACTTCACTAAACAATTAGTCATCAGCACCGTGCTCTTTTCTGCCTTCAGCTGAGCGTTTCTCCCTTCTTTCCAGAGGTTAACAGCATCTCCAGATCGTTTCTTTTGTCCCCAACAAGGTGTGAGCCGCAGGGAGCCGTCTCCATGGGAAACGGGGCATTTTTATTCAAATAATCGCTCTGTGTTACACTACGTGAAAGCCAGGGCTTATGTAAGGCTGGGATTTCTTTGGTAATGACTGCTACATAATAGGGCCACCTGGTGATTTGTGTGTTGCATTGCTCTGTAGGAATCTTGAGCTCAGGAGCTACTGGAGGGCTCAGGCTGACAGGGAACACACGGGGCGTGCGTGCTCAGCTCGATTGCTTCGTTTCAGAGGAGGTTACGCTGACCAAGCCACACTTTGAATTTCCCTTACCTGCTGGCAGGTGCAGCAGTGAGGAGCTGTTACACAGGGAGCAGCTCGGAGTAGCTGGATGTTGGAAAATTATGGAAATGAACAGCCGCTGCAATAGCAGGGTGTAGATTTTCCGTGCATTACCTAGCAGGAAGGTTATTGCATCTAATATTGTTTATTAAACTGCTGTATGGTGTCTGTTGTCAACCCCTTGTATTTCCTCATACAGTGAAAGGGAGCAGTAATGAACACTGCTGCCTATGAATAAATGCATTCAAATTGTATCATCCTTTTTTTTTTCATTAGAGGCAGTATTTCGATAACTGTTGATGTGCATACATTCCTTTCTAGAGTTCATAGCTCTAGATATGAGTTTTAATTACTGTGCTTATCTTACATTATCAGTTCTGCACTCGCTGTTCATGGAGAGAAACCCATGAGTGTTATGCTATGCCATTTGCTGAGACCACGCTACAGAGAGAGGAGCAGAGATAAAAAGAACTACATCAGAACAACCTGGTCAGTTTGTACCAGCTCAGAATCAGGCTCAGAAACCTGACCTTTAAAGCCTTCTTGCCATTACATCTGTTCACATTATACCAGATGTGCACAGTTGTACAAAGCATACTAGTAATATTTTTCCATCCTTTTTAAGAGTGAATCTTTTTTCTACCTGTTTTCTGCTCAGTACAAAAAGTTTAGTACCATGGGACCATGTCTCTTTGGGAATATGGTGCTAAACTGTTTGCCATTGGATGTGTTAGGTTTAGGTTCTGTGCTTATTCACATCCATCCTGTATCATCCGGGACAAAAAATATGGTCTGATCTTCCTGTAAAGAGAGGGTAATTTCTCTTATAACAAGAATGTTTCTGGAAGAAAAAATAAGAAGTATTTGTAGGGAATCAGTACAGTTATAGGACCCATGGATGCTCTTAGAATGAAGTGGTGGTACCCAAAGTAAAACCGTGGAATACTCCAAGTTGGAAGGGACGCGCCAAGATGATGGAGTTCATTCCCTGGCTTCACGCAGGACTACCCAAACCCAAAGTCTGAGAGCGGTGTCCCAGTGCTCCCTGAGCTCCGGCAGCTCGGGGCCGTGCCTGCTGCCCTGGGGAGCTGCTCCATGCCTGCCACCCTCTGGGGCAGAGCCCTTCCCTAACCCTCCTCTGATGCAGCTCCATGCCATTCTCTCGGGCCCTGTTGCTTCTTTCCATAGAGCAGAGCTCAGCATTGCGCTTCTGTTCCCTGTAAGGAGGTGCAGGCCGCCATGATGCAGCTGTGGGGCTGCCGTGAGGGAGACAACCTGCAGCAATTTCTAAGTAAATTTAAAAATAAAAATACAAAAAATCAGGAAAAGTATTTTCCAGCTTCTCTTTCTGTCATAACCAGAGTATAAAATGCAGCATGAAAAATTTGCCACAGCTGAATTAACAGGAAAGGAGGTTGTTATGTTTAAGCCATGCATTTTTCTATAATTAAATGGATTTCACAGAGAGAATGTTTCTTCCTGAGGAAAAAAAAAAAATAAAAAATCTCTTAATTGGCAGTTATGCCTTGTTAATGAAGAATCCGAAACCCAAAAACCTCACGAAACCAAATACATCTTGAGTGTCAGAACTTAGCAAATCCATTAGCAGAGCGGCTTTAACCAAAGGCTGGTGAGGTCAGTCTAGCTCTGAGAAAAGGCATTTTCCAACAGAAACGCAGGAGTGGGGATGCTATGTATGAAAAGTCGACTATAAAATGAATGCTTGAGGGAGAGTCAGTAATATTAAGGAGACCGTAGGTACCAAAGCCTAAAATCAGCAAAAGGAGGGGGGTGTGGATCTGGAAAGAGAGGGTAGATCGGATTATTTTCTTTTTCAAAGTGCTACTGTGGGGAAATTGGAACAATCTCAGTTTGTGTTATTTCTGCATTTGTGAGGTTGTTCACTTAACCTGTGCAGTGACCTGGAATACTCAATGCCACTGAGACAGAAAGAGTAACTGAGAGACTTGTGATTTCAAGGAGGAATTTTATTGAACAGCAGCAGATTTACTTTACACTTCAGTAGTAAGTGATAAGAGGAATTATTCAACATGCTTTCTTATTCTGGCCCTGGGAGTTGGTGTAAATTCTGAGGGCACGGAACATACTGCCTTGTATCATGAAAGTGGAATCTGTTTTAAAATTAAAATGAGAAATGCCATGTTTCATCCACGTTGTTTAAGTTTTTCTATCATTCTTCTGAACTTCAAGTTTTGAAGTCACGGTAATGCTGTTTGACAAGACGTTTCGACAAGGACAGAATGCAGAAGTGATTAAAAGAAAAAAAAACAACTGAAATTTACTTAGAAATTTCAGAGGGCAATGGTTTTGGCAATATACATAAACACTTGTTATGATGTGTCAGTCTGTATTAGACCTTGCTCTTCCTATCTTTCCATGGGCAGATGTTGCTTTTTTCAGTTTATAGGTTTGTTAAGGATTTTGGTCTGCCTTTCTGGCACCCCCAGGCTTCCTATCTACTTGAACAAAAAATGCATGTCATATAGGATTCACCTTTTCCCATTAGATTAGATACTGCTGGGTGGTCAGCTGGAAGCTTTTTTTTTTCTTTCCTTTAAAGGGGAATAGGAAGGTGAATAGGCCGTTGCTTATTAAAGCTTTGACTTTCTTTCCTTCGTGAGCATCAGCTGTAAACAACACAGTTATAACTGGATGATCTGTCTCTCTGATAATTAAAAAGACTGATTTGAAAAGACATACACACCCCAAACTGCTATTTATGTGCTGGCTATTTCTCCATGTGACACTGTGTCTATATAATTCATAGCAGTGCTGTGTGTAGCTGTGTGCATGTGGGACATATTTTGGAACAAATCTTGAAATTCAGATGAACCGTCTGCAATATAATATTGAATTCACACATGCATATTTTGGTATTTCACTCATAGAGCTGAAGCATGACAATAACCTTCTTTGTTAAAGAATAATGACACGGTTAATAGAGCTTCAGTAAGACACAAAAATATTACTATGATAATATTACTAGCCAACACGCCTTCTAACAGGAGGAAATAATCTTTTTGGCAAATCTGTTTGAGTTTGTGTGCTGGTGCTACTGGTGAAACTTGAGAATGTGTATGGTGTAGATTTGTTTAATGAAATCTTGTCTGAAATCAGGCTCTGTTGAGCTTTCTGTGTGCCTGTGAACTTCTGTAGGTTGTGCGTGATCCGTTGTACCTAATGTGTGCTTTCTGATCTTCATGAGTTGTTAGCCTAGCGACTGAGCGTTGTTGAGCAGCCTTCATTTATTGTAGTATTTTTAACAGCCGTTTTCAAATTTTTGGAAAGAGGCTGATATTTTTAAAGGCTGATACGTTTCATCCTGTAGGTAATTAAATAGGTTGCACTGTTTTTGTTAATGTAATGGTTCCATACCACTGCTACTAAGATGCTGTGTGTGGTATTGCCACGTCTACCTTTCTTACATAGGAGATCCCATGAGTACTGTGTTGTTTGGGCCCCTCACTGCAAGAAAGACATCGAGGCCCTGGAAAGTGTTCAAAGAAGGGCAGCAAAGCTGGTGAGGGGTCTGGAGCACAGGGCTTATGAGGAGAGGCTGAATGAGCTGGGAATGTTCAGCCTGGAGAAGAGGAGGCTCAGGGGAGACCTTACTGCTCTCTATGACTTCCTGAAGGGAGGTTGTGGTGTGCTGGGGGTTGGCCTCTTCTCTCGTGTCATTAGTGATAGGACTAGAGGGAATGGTTTCAAGCTGCGGCAGGGGAGATTCAGGCTGGACATTAGGAAATATTACTTCTCAGAAAAGGGTGGTCAGGAACTGGAATGGCCTGCCCAGGGAGGTGGTGGAGTCACTGACCCTGGGGATGTTCAAGGAACGATTGGATGTTTTGTTGAGGGGCATGGTTTAGTGGGAGCTATTGGTGATAGGTGAACGGTTGGACTGGGTGATCTTGTTGGTCTTTTCCAACATTGGTGATTCTGTGATTCTTTGGCTTTATATACAACTCAGAAATTGAGGATATTATGTGCTGAATACACCTCCTCTCTATCCATCTTCCTTCCTTTCTTTCTATTTTCTGAAAGGGCAAAGATGCCTGTACTTTGTTAACCTAAAAATGTGCAGTGTTTTGAATATGTGTGAAAAAAAATGTATATTTTCTGTAGAAATCAACAATTCCATAAGACAGTTTTTTATTGCTTTTGGGTGTTCTTGTTTTTTGAATCTCCATGTGAACTTTCCTAGCTTTTTATCAGTAGAAGAATTAGCTAACCTAAGAGAAACAAGTGCCGGGATATGGGTGGTGCTTTTTGCAGCTGAGGGAATCAAATGTGAACCTTAGGAAGCAGCAGGGAACAACACAGTAATGTGCTGTGACTCGGTGCCTATCAGTTAGTAATTACCTCTGAGAAACAACTCTTAGCATGAATTAAACAATACTTTTAAAATGTTTTATTATATTTAGTTCTCTGTAGTGCATAATGCTGTCAAAGGTTAATTGGTTTGGGTAATGCTAGAAAATACAGTGCTTGATACATCTACTAGTCTGAGCACAAGAGTTAAAAGATGTTTCTACCAATTTTGCTTAGGTTCTAATAGCTAACTTGAATGTCTCATCTATCGAAAGAAGTAAGGGATAACTCTAATAACTCTGAGTTCAATCAGGAGTCTCTCTAGAACGGAGCTTTACGCTGGAACCAAACTAGGTCGGAGAGTTTCATGATGTAGCTCCTCATCCACTGGGGACAGAGTTGTTAGCAAAGTAGTTCTGCTAAGAACAAAGTCCCCAACTTCAAAAGCTTGGGAACACAACTGAAAAGAATGATTCTTTCATCCAGGTCATGCATTTTACATTTTCCCTGTTTAATAAGCTAAAGCCTGGAGATGCAGAATTTGGTGCTTATTTTAGGCAAGTCTTTGGAGTTGCTGCAGGACTTAAAAATATGACGGTTTGGGATTTTTTTTCTTTAGCACTACTTTAAATCCCCCAGTGAACACCAGGGGAAACTTTGATCATAGACACTAAATGTTGGTATGAGCATTGGCTGAGGTAGAAGAGTAGATGTTCTCTTGTGGGGCATGGAACAGAATGCCCGAGGAGAACATTCAGGGGATGGGCTTTGCTGAAACAGTTGGTTGGTTGTTTTTTTCCTTCCTTTTTTCTTTTCCAGGAAAACTTAGCTTACTACCCTCCAAATTTAATGCTTTTATTTAAAAGTTAATAATGTATCTGTATGCAATACACTGGTGTACTTTCCTATTCACTTCCTGATACATCTGAGATGAGAGTGCTGGCACTCTGTTGGATTCAGGACTCTACTAAATTAGGGCAGTAGTTCTTTTTCTTCAAAGGAAGTCCTCAGCTGCTCATTGCTAGCTGCACTATAGCTTAAGGCAGTGGGTTTGACCTGTTTACTTTCACCATAATGCTTAAATCTAACAGTACAATGCAACCTTAAGCTACTGCAACAGGTGGTTGACTCACTCTGAATTTAAAACCCGATTCTTCTAATGGCTGAGCAATTTCAAGTTTGATCTCTGAGCAAGGATAGGACTGGAAATAGTACTGCTGGCAATTCATTGAGAGTAGTGAATTCTTACAAGATGCTTTATAAATATTGCACGCCTTTGAATCGTTTCATCCCAAACATTAACGCTAACAAGATTGCATTTGCTATACATTGCAAAGGAATAGCTGTTCTTTGCAGAGATGCTTGTACTCTTCTACCAGCGAAAGTGTTCATTCAGAAGTGAATGAAGGTAGGAGGCTGGAGACACTGTGTACAACACACAGTACTCATTCAAGTACCAAGACAGCATCAGAACAAAGGAAGATTTCCAGCTCTGCCCAGGCATGAATGCTGCTATTAAAGGAAAAGTGTCCAAGTGTGACTGCCTTTGATCCAAGGTTGGTGTTGATCTGGTGGAACTGACAACCACTCAGTCGAAAGCAGTCATGTTTGATTTCGTGTGGCTCATTCATTGCTACTTTTAAGTAATTTAGGAAAGAATTATCTATGTAACAAGCATGCACTTAGCAGTGGTTAACGCAACCTCAAAGGCAGGTGTCAGTGCTTTTCTCTACAAGTTCAAAAGAAAGATGAGCAGTCACTGTGCATGTGAATGCCATACAAAATTTCCCAATACAAGCCAGGAATTGAAACTCTCATTTGAGCTTTGGATTACTTTTAGAGTTGTTTGTTTGCTTCTAATCTGAAGAACCATGTCATCTCAATCAGGAAGTGCCATGCAGGTTGCATCAGTTTTTGAATGGGGTATCTATTCTCAGGGACTTCTAGGCAGAAAGTCACCTGCTTCAACCGGTGTGCTATGTGCACCTTGTTCTGCACTGCCTGCAAAACTTCACTGAAGTGCTGCCTAAGGGTGCCTTTTTACAGTGAAAAGGACTTGACTTAATAGGACAAAATGTACTAATCTTACCTGAACCAGAGAATGACTTTATTTTCACTATTCACATGCCATCATAATGATCTGGTGCTTTCTCTTCATAAATGAGAACAGTAGCCTTTCTTCTGACCTCCATTAATGTATATCATAAAGGCTGCCCTCATAATATCCTTCACAGAAAGACCTCATTCCCTTGCATGCTGTTCTTTGGTGACAGTTCAGGTGAAAGTTATATATTCCTGCAAAACTTATCAAGTCCGTGTGATAACCCTGCTGTCAGAGGCTACATGAGCCATTATTGACCACATATTGGACAGTCCATTTATTATTATATAAGCTCTTCTAGATAATGCTGCTAAGAAAATAGTTGGATGAAGTCAAACTTGTTGGAGCCCTTTGTAATAGGAGTGGGATTTGGAGAAAAGGCAACTTAAAATGTAACTAGTACAAGATGTTCATGTGTCGTTGATAGTATCTTGCGTTAGGTTCTGGTCCATTCCTGAGTCCCTGAGAAAAGAGCAAAATCAGAACAGAAATGCTGCTTGCGCTAAGCAACATCTCTCAATGACTGAACATATTTGAAGTGATGGACACAGCTTGCTTCTACTTCCAGCTGCATAATTTTACAGCCATTTACATAGAATTTAATCTTGTAGAACTTTATGGAGCTGTGAAACAAATACCAAGAAGGTACTGAACAGCATCCAACATGCAGTGCAGACAAGGAATTTGTATGGGCATTTAAAAATAGGAACCTGAATTTTCCATTCAGCTGTCAGCAATTTACTCAAGAGTGGCCATAGTGCAGTTCTTTACAAGTGTGTGCTGTGTAAAAAGATTTTGTATTGTGGTTTTAGGTTTCTTTTTATAAATGGGATGTCAGTTAATGCTACCTTTATATGGTGTTGGAAAAATCATTCTCTGAATTCCTCCTTCTTTGTGATATAAGAAAAGCTTTTTTCTTTTTTTTTCCCCCAAATAAATGTTATGAAATAACTTTTCTAATGCAGCAGTTAAAAATGTTTAAAAAAGCAAACAAACCCCAAACCACCTTCAATCTTATTTTGACATAATTTATTGTCTGAAAACAGAAGAATGTGAAGTAACGAATCAGAGATTGTATTGATCACACCGTCACTGTGATGACCTATTAAAATCTAGGATGGTTTATCATTCTAGGAAAATGAATTCATAATCTATACACAACTAAGGACATAGTAATTAAAAACTGGCCTGATTGACTGCCCTCATAGGGAAGAAAGCCAAAGTCTCCCATGGCCTTGTGTCCCAGCTCTGGGCAGGGAGCAACCTTGACTGCAGGGATCGTGACAGTGCAGGTCGTGACAGGTTCCTGAGAGTCCTCACCAGTCCTGGATGTGACACTGGCATCTTTTCAACTGTGTTTTCCTCTTTCCATTTTTTAATCTGTTATTTTCTCCAGACAGCACTAGTCAGGCTAGTTACATTTGATGGCTGGGGTTGCCAATATTAAGTATCAAGACATTAGTAATAGTAACTTTTTCACTAAGCTCTGCATTTCTTGGAGAAGATTTTCTATTGTGCAGGAAGTGCCGGGCATGGAAAATCCTGCTTCGGTAAGTCAGAATGAAGTTACTGTGGAGTAAATCTTATTTAATGCCTTGAAATGTAAGAGCACATTCCTATTTTGACACATTTGGACGATAAATCAGGTCTCACGAAGCTGATATCTGTCTAAGAATAGAAAAAAATATAAAGAGAAACAAAATGAATTCATATTACACACAGATTTAAGTGTTAGCTCTTTCTGATATCCAGGATCTTTTTTCTTTTAGGGAGTAATGAAGTTTCACAATCTCACAATAATCAGTTATTATAGAAGACCCAGCAGTGTTATTTATAACTCGAGAAGCACTGATTTCTTACACTTGTTTCCCAATCATCTGCTCACTTTACCCTTTGACTCAGAAAATTTGGGGCAAGAATACTGTCTGTATCTGTAGGGAGGATTTTTTAGTTATTATTACTGATAGTATAAGCAGCACCTTCTGCTTGGACGTGCCAAACTACGTGTTTGTTACTGGTGTAAACATGACATTTTATTGGGGAGAAATCCCTGTCCCAGTCTGGCATCTGGCTCAGTGCTGAACTTGATTCCAGAACTGTCTAAAATCTGCATTCTGCCTCTGCTAGCCTTCAGGTGGTTCAGTCTTTTCATCCTTAAAACCAGGAACCAAGTGTGGTGCTGATTTTTCAAAAGAAACAGAAGTGGTCTCGCTTCTCACCTGCTGGAACTGGTTAGGAAGGAAAAACAATCCATTATTTGAGTGGGTGATGTGGCTGCCTTTCAAAAAAGAAATATTTTGAAGTCTCTGAAAATAAGGTGCTGAGTTGTTTAAAGTTACAAACGCTCGGATGCCAATGTCATGGTAACCAAGCCTGTTGTGACATCCTGCTTGCTGAGATTTTTGTAGCTCTGTTCTCTCGGGCTCTGCTTTATATAGTTAATGAACAAACCAGAACACAAAAGAAAAGATTTCACAAAATTAACATCTCACATTAACAGTAGGGTAGGGCTGTGTTGTCCTCCATGGCATCATCTGCTGCTGACATTCAAGCAGTTCTAATTACTTTAATGGCTCCCATAGGTCCCTTCTGTAACTGCTGGATGATGCCTGAGGAGACTCTTCAGAGGTGAGAGAAAAAAGCCAGGGAGCAAGCAGAGAAAGAAATATTCTTCTCACAGGCAGAAAAAAAAAGGAGTTTTACTGAAAGCCTGTGGAGTTATTACGGCAGATACTTTCTCTCTTTGGACAACCCTGCAGTCTTCATTCTGCTTCAAGGGAATGCTTGGATCTCTGAATTACTTTGGGTTTCAAAACCGGTGCCAACTCTCTGCTGTCTTTCTCTTCATTACTCTTATTTTCATTGTTTTTAAGCAGGACCAATTTGATCAGGATACATTTCTTGGTAGAGTTTGCCATAAGTTTTCCTGTCAAACTATATAAAATGTCTTGATAGTTACTACATCCCATTTTTCATCCCATGTTTTATGGTGAGCTACGAACACCTGAGCTTATTTGATCATTCCATCTGTTGGGAGAAGATTGGCATGTTTCCATGGGATCACAAATGCCTACTTCTAGCTTTCTTCTTTCTTTTTTTCTTCTTTTTGTAATCTTAGTGTTCACTTTCCTGAGATGCACTTCCATAATGGAATTGTACATTATTATTGGTGTTCTTTGATACAAATAGATTCAATACCTTCGGGGCTATAAATATCATTGATTCACTCCAAACAGAGAAAGATACTGCAATATTTTTTAGATTATTAAGACTTTTCCATTTCTTCTCTGATGGGAAGAGTTATGAATTTAGTAATCATTATGCCCTAGGTGAGTCAGGTTAAGCAATCAAAACCTCTCTTTAAAATGTAATTATGATTGTTTCCAACACTTAATTCTTTTTCTTCTTTTTCGAAATATTATTTTTTTATGCCTTGAGCATTTTTTTGTTTACTGCTTCAAAGAACTTCTCCTATGGCCTATGATACTGTAGAGAAAAATCTTAGTGTCTGTGTGGCAGGTTATATTTCTCACCTGTAAAGCTTTTGAGGAATTATTGAGCACTTCAAGATGTCATAGCTGGAATTCAAGCTTGCAATAAATGTGTTGATTTTTTTTCCTCCCTCCTGAATGGGTAAGATGAGAAACTTAAGTATTCTCCTTGTGGGTTTCTGTTTTTTGACCAGCCTGCATTAAAAACGAGGGGAAAAATTAGAGAAAAGGAAAAATGAATTGGCTTCTGAGATGAGCTAGATTTCTATTAGTACAACTTGGTTGTTGTTCTAATAAGTGTTATAAAAGAATGCGGGACCAAAATCTAGCAAAAGTTCCTCTTTAAGCATCAGTCAATTCCGATATATTGAGATATTCTATGCAAAATTTGATTTCTGAATATCAAGTTCTTTTTTTTTCTTTTTCTCAATTCACTTAGTCTTCTGCAAATTCTAGAAGCAGGAAACCTGCAGCACATGTGCCTTCCCAGCTGCTGTGAAGGTACCTTTTAAGTCAGTGGTAGGGCTCCTTTGGGACTTCAAGGTGACAGTGGTGCAAATACAAAGGACTCTATTAATTTGTGATTGAAATATTCTTCTGTCCGTTGCTCTTGTATCTGAAGTCAGGTAAAACATAAACCCTGCTATTTTTTATTTAATTTCTTACATGAGTTCTTGTAAAGTCTGAGCAGCTGAAATGTTCATGCCAAGCTGTACCGTTTACAGCCAAATAATGCACGTACAGATATCAGAAGTGTAGTGGACAAAGACAGTGGTTGTGAGATGTTGGTTAAACCAACACTTGTTTGCTTTAGGAAGTTTCAAACAGTCAAAGTATCTTCGTGGTGGATATGAAGCATAAGTTAAAGCACATTAAATGGTGTGTGAATGTTGACATTCAGGAGAAAAGTAGCATTAAAGCTGAAACGGAGGGGCAACTGTGCATTCTGGTGGGAGTGTTCTTATATTGGGGTTTAGTGCACTGTGACTTCTTTGCCTTGAATTCATACCATTAGTTGATTTGCCTCAACTTTCCTTGCTGTCCCTTAGTTGACGTGGCCTTTGGTCCTGCCTTCAAACTGCCTTCAAACTGGAAGCGCCAGCTTTCTGTGGGCAGACCGTCTAGTACAGATCCTGAGCAGCGTCCCCCTTACGCCTCAGTCATTTAATTAACCTTTCAAATTGTCTCTTCAGTACCACTTTGAAAGGGCAAAGTCCCATGGCCTGTTTTAATATTTAAAATGAGAAACTGATGTTCATCACCGACGCTTCATTTCCTGTAGAACGATGTGCCTCTGAGCTTTTTTATCCGTGGGACCTGATATGCATGATGATGCCTCCTCTACATTAATGCATGCTTCTCAGCTGCACTGTTCCCAGTCTAGGCTGATTAGGTTAAAAGATCATCCAGAACGTGGTGATGATTCAACATTTATGTTTTTTATCCATTGCAAGCTAAATATATGCTCAGTGGGATATTTGGGGGTAAGGAGAGACAGTGAAAATTCTCTGCTCTGTTGTATTTCTAATAGGTTTAGTAATGCTCAGTGGAAATAGTAAGTTCAGACTTCTCAGTACAGACATAACGGAGTACTCTGTGCTATATAAAGGCAATTAATTGCCTGTCTGATGTGTTTGCGGTGTACATCAGAATCTGCTGTTTAATTGTATGAATCTATGATTGCACAAAGGATCAGTTTTTGATTTCTGAAGATATTTAATGAAAGAATGTGTTATGAATAGGAAAATAAGCCTACAGTCAAGATGAGCATTTCATTTCCTACTTTCAAGTAATTGTCAAAGTTACAAAAATATTTATGCAGAAACTGCTCCTTTAGTTGTCTGATTACATATTAAAAAAAAAAAAAGTGAATCTGTAGAATTTAGCAGTGGAGAATGGGGTTTTTTTCCTACAAGATCTAGTAGCTTTAGACACATTTTCCAATTAATCCAATAGAAAACATGAGATACTGACAGCATCTCAAAACAGGCATCTAATTTAGGAGTCTTTTGGGAGCTGAAGTTCTTTACATAGTCCGCAGACTTTCCAGAGGATTCTGACTCATCTTTCAGAGACTGCAGCAGCTGAGTGGAAACTTGGGTTCCTGTCTATGCCTCTAAGCTTCACACCCAGTAAAACAGTGTGAGTGCTTGTCTGCGTGTCTGAAGGCATTTCTTCAGACTTTTTGTCCATATGGAAATGCTTAGTAACGGCGTCGAGTTGGTTGTTGGAGATGAAATAAACATAGTTCTTGAGCACGGTAGATATATCTGCAAAAAAAACATTGTTTGAGATATTTCATTCTCTTTTATAAAATGGGAGGCTATGCTATAATGGGATTTTGCAGGAAATTTGCAAGTGGTACACTATGAATTAATTTGCTGCTAGGTTTGAGGATAGAGCAGTTTCGAAATCATTAATAAGCACTGAGGGAGAAAATTTGATTTGTAAGTGCTTTATGATCTAATTTTGAAGTAGGATGGAATCCTTTGTTCCTCTAAGTTGTTCTGTTGCTGTTGATAGAAATCTGTCTACAGTTAGCCATCGCAGAGCTACAACATAATGGAATTGGTTTGACCCAGAGCAGCATGAGCCAACTTTGCAGTAAACTGGCTGGAGTTACTGAAAAGCGCTCAGCAATATTCATGATTACCCAAAAAAGAAAATGTATACGTTCATCCAATTAAAACGCCAGAAATAAATAAGCAATTTTGCACAATCTAATTATCCAGTTGGGATTTGGCCAAGACAGCAGAGCTGACAGCCCTTGAGTTAGAGGTGTCACTGGAGA
This sequence comes from Alectoris magna, assembly GCA_030625065.1. NCBI lineage: Eukaryota > Metazoa > Chordata > Aves > Galliformes > Phasianidae > Alectoris > Alectoris magna. The sequence goes on along the minus strand of CM060576.1, from coordinate 6,636,543 downwards.
TTTAACAGCAAAGTGAGGAGTTTGGGACTGCATTTCAGCTGTGGGGTGTGGAGCAGTACTGGCTGTGCCCACCATCTCTCAACCTTCACCTCTCCTCCCGTTCCTTAGTTAGCGTGCCCCGAAATAGCACAAAACATAACAAAAATAATCTTGAATTATCATTGTTTTAAGTGTTACTAACAGCACCTTATGAAACAATGAGATTAAATAGTGCCTCATTTTTCTTGTTAACAATGACCTTTTAAATCCTATTGCGTCTATGCATAAAGTAACTCTTGAGGAGGATCATGCTACATTACGAGGCATTGCTGTTCTTCATCTTCGTATTTTTAAGGGGTAAATATTTTTTTGAACTTCTGTGGGGGCAATCCCTGCAGTGGTAAGCCCTGTTCTTAAGAAATAATCACACGTATCTATACTAGTACTATTATATTTGCAAATGTTTTTTTCACAGACTGGTTCTTTGAAGTCATAACTGTTTCCCAAAGAGCAGTTCAGCTAGTGAGGATAAACTGTCAAGATTCATTTTTGATGTGATGACTTTGGCAAGAGTTTTATTCTTTAGCAGTGGGGTGAGCACCTGTGGACTCGGGGAATGCATGTCTCAGCTGTGCAGTTTTAAAGTTTCATTCTCCTCCTCCACGCTGAAAAATGGTATAGGAAGGATTGGTTTAATTCTAAGGGTTGGACTTGGGGGAGTGGAAGGGTTCACGTTGAAAGATTTTTACACTTTACGTTTTCTTTTTTCACCCTTGCTGATGTGCACTTGGGCCCATTTTTGAATTTTAGTGTTGACAGTCACAAGTTCCTGCAGATGAATTTATATACAGTGGTCACCAAATGTTATTCTAAATGACTTCTCTAAATAGTGGTATAGTGTGAAAATGAATTTGGCATATCCTTTCCAAGCCTTTTTACTTGGCATCTGCTGGTAGCTTGAAGTTTTGGATCCACAGTCTGATCTGCATTTTTTAGTCTTGGCAAATGTGATAACAGCCAGCGTCCTGCCTGCTCCCAGCACTGTTGGATGCCTTGCAGTTTGATCATTAATACAAACATATAATTGCGTGACTTGCTTTTCAGGATGCTACGTGTCTATTTGAGACCCATTTAGGAGGAGCCCTGAACACATCACTGTGCATACACTTTGTATTAAAAGTATTTGTGCTCCAGGAACCAAGGTTCAAAAGGTCCCAGTGGAGCACTTGTAAAACTAGACGAAGTTGCCGTAAGCGCAAACAATTATTTCTCTGAGTCCAAAGGCACGTGGTTTTGCCCATGTGCTGCAGAGCCTTGCTTGGCATTAATCTCTGATGGATGTGAGCTGAGTGTTGTAGCATTGTACCTGTGTAATATTCTCATAGGCTTTATGCATCTGTTGTGCATGTAATGAAGTGGCGTATAGCAGAGACTTTTATGAGGATTGTCTAGACAGGATGATCTTTATCCATAGAGATGAGTTCCTCTCTACCAATTAAAAAAAGAAAGACAAACACTGTGCTTTACTTAGGAAGTACTGAGGAGTTAATGCCTTTCTCATGGTTTGATTACTCAACTGTCAGTGCGATTTGGGGGGGATAGCATAGAACAAGACCTAAGTACCAACTGAGAATTAGCTAACTGATCTTAGTAAATGAGCTTTTCAGATTTGGAAGGGAACAGGTATTCACAGTTCTTCACCTGTCAATACAGGTGTCCTACCAGATTTTCCATCCCAGTGGGGACTAATTCTTTCTAGACCCAAAACCGTGTGTGGTCACTGGCTGACCTACAGGAGTGCCTGCTTTCTCTCCACACTGTATCCGCCTTTCTCATTTACTAACGAAGCTCTTTGATACTGCACTCTTATTTCTTTATACTCAGACAAAAGAAAAACCAGCGTGTGATAAATAAGCTAACGAGTGGCTGGGTTTATCCCTGCTCATCCCTCACTGAGTCACTTGGGTGCAGGGTGAGACAGCGCCTCCATCTTGAGCACAGCTGTCATGTACCATGCCTTGGCAGCCCGACCAGCCTGTCCTTCATGAAGGAGATCCATGGTTAAGTTTGCCTCACTCTAATTAATACTGTGTGATGCTGCTGGTTTGGGAAGAACCAGAGAAATGAGCTGCTTCTCTTTTCTCTTAAGCAAAACTGTGAAATACATGAATTCAGGCTTTTTTTTATTATTATTATCATATCTCCCTGTGAAATGCCTCAGGGCAAGGTTAAAGCAATTGTATGCTATGTTTGCCTGCTATACAAAGTCCCATTATAATTTGGCTCGTTTCTATAGTCTTATCTCTCGGGGATCTGTTGGAGCTGCTCTTGGAGAATGTCAATGTGCTATTAGAAAAGTGATCTGCTCTGTGTGCGAGTTTGTCGTGAGGACATCTTCCAAAGTAGTGCTAAAAAATGCTGTGATTTTTGTGACTGACAGATGGGTTTTCGCCCCCTTGTTACCTTCTTTTTAAATGGGACGTTGAAAAATTAATATTTCTTGAGGCAAAAAAATATCTGATGTCTTCGAGGTAGAAAATTGTGGTCTTGTAACTGTAAAATACTTGGACAGCACATGACACCAATGCCCAATTGATACTCAGCTTTTTACTCATCGCTCCCAGCCCCATTTATCTTCCTACCTGTTAAACTGTGACCAACCTGACCTGCTTCTGACCATAAGCCTTTATCTGATGCAGGGATAAATGAAGCAGGCATCATATATAAAATACCCATTCCCTTGAAGCGGTGAAATACAGCTGAGCTCATTTATTTATTTATTATTTGTCAAATGGCTCATGCAAACAATTGGTTTCTTGGGATCGAAGGTCTTCCAAGATGGACACAAATCCCAAGTGCTTATTTCTTGATGGGTCTTACGTCCTTATCGTTACAAAATGTCTATTTAAGGAGTTTCATTTTAAACTGATGTTTTCCTGTCTGTTTTCCCTTTCTTGGTGCAGCTTCAGATAATGGGTTAATTTGTGCTTTGTTTCCTGGCAGGATCATATTTTCCTATATAGGGTAATATTTTCCTGTATAATCCATACATGTCTGTGTGTCCTTACTATTTGAATTGTGCTCCACAATCATTCAGAAATGGGAGCAGTTAATATGGATTGTTCCTCTTGACCCCAACCATGTCTTTGTCCCCATCAATTCATTTCATTTTAAAGGTGATCTCCTTTTCTTTTTTTTTTTTTTTGGCTGAGAATGCAATGCCGGAAAGTTTGCTTTTCCCTCTGCTTTTATCTCTGATTTCAGATGCCAGAACACCTTTATGGCTGCATCACATGCTGTTTTTGCACTTGTCTGGGCTGTGTGATTTAATGGAAGGACAGCTTGAAAAACACGGGGTGCAAACTGTGGCTTTAGTCATTACTCCAGTCAGTGGGAGTTATTCTCCGGGTATTCTGTTCTCTTGACCTATTTTATCCCAGCAGCTAGAAGCAGTCTGACTTAAAATCCATTATCCAATTCATTGCAGTTGTTAAAAACGATTGTATGTTTTAAGGTGTACAGATAGCAGTATTGCCTAGAAACTCCCCTTTAGCAAAAATAAGGTACCCTGTGAACATGGGATGCACTAAAAATTGAAAATGCATCTAGTATTTTCCACGTTGTACGCACATTAAGCAGTAATATAAGCCTTTGCGAGGGGATTGTCTTTCACGTAGAGCTGATATGCTGTGTGTGCTCTGACTGCAAAAGCTTCCTCATCCCTGCCTGCCTAACTTTGCCTTACCGCTTTAGCAATCCACCCCAAATGGCCGAGCGTTCCACTCATCTCAGGGGTAATCCTGGATGCTGCACACCAATCCTTATGCAAGTTTGCAGGCTGACAAGCCTGAGTCAGGCTGGGCACGTTTGGGAGGAGGTGTTCGGCACCACTGGTGCTGCTGTTGGACTGTAAACTCCACTGTGATGTTTATCGCCTCTGCTTCAGGCTGAGCCCACTGTGTTCCACACAGCTGCTTGTCCTGGGGTTTGTCTCAGTAACACATCATGCACAGCAGCTTCTCTGCTGGACCAGGATGTGTTTGTTTTTTCGCATCTGAGTCTATGGTCGAGCTCCATTGAAGAAGAAAAAGCTCAAATGTGGTACTGGGGTTGTTTTCATAAGCAGCAAAGATGGGAGTTTTGATCAGACGCAGAGGTGCCAGTGGGGCAGGCTGCTAAGAAGAGACAGCTATGGAAGCCAATCAAAGTGTACAAACAAAATAGAAGGGGGAAAAAAACAACAACATCTTTTGGATTTGAAAGTATTCAGCTGTTCCAGTCTCTACTTCCTCTGTCTAAACGTTCCATAGCTCTGCGTAGTGTATCATCAGGCTGTTTCTTTGGGACATAAGGGCTGTTCTTAGTGAGTTACAGACCCTCTAGGCCTGCTAGTTTCTGTTTAATTTGCTTGTCTTTTATAAGGTGAATTTCATTTGGTTTTGCACAGGATAGTGGAAGGATTTTTATTTTTTTTTCCAGTTTGCACAGGGCATTATTTTATAAACTCTCTAAGAGGATTGGAGTTGCAAAGCTGTGGATAAATCTTGCATTTGAATTTTTGCAACTTCTTCACAAATGTGTCATTATTCTTGTTCCCCTTTATGGTGTTGCTTTCTGTATGAACTGGCTGTTAAGTGAGTTTCAAATGGAGCTTTTCATTTTCTTCCGAGGAAATAACCTGAGCTGTGGTGGTAATAGATCGTATGCATTGGAGGCAAATCTATTTTCTATGGCTGTGGCATTTTGATGGCAAGTGCCACATGTTTATGAAAGTAAGGGTGCACATTGCAGGTAATTAGATGGGAGATTTTTGAATGTTTGTACTAAACTCTAACTTCTGTATGGGCAGAGATGAAGAGATGTGTGTTGTAGATTTTCTTCTAGAGATCCACTCAAACAGATACAAACGAATTGCTAAAGCTAGTAGGATTCATTGGGTAGCTATGCATCAAACAGATTATCTAAGCCCAACTCCAAAAGCAAATCCACACAACTCCCAGTGACTTGAACATCAGGCTAGACTGTATTGGCCACTCAGCAACTGTTGTAGCCTAAATGGGAACAAATACTTTTCCCATTGATTATGCCATAAACCCAGTGAGTCTCTTGATGTTCTTCCTGCTCCTGGTCAGCCATCCCCAGGGCAGCTGGAGTTCCCAGCTTTTTGTGTTTTCACTGAGGTGCAGAGCAGGTACTGTGGTCTTGGATCCCCTGTAGTGTAGCGTGAAGGATGAGCACAGAGATGGATCTGCAGCTGAAGGCACTGACGGCGAGTGGTGAGCTGACAGAGTAAAGGCTGAGATGCACTCGTTAGGAGCATTGCAAGACTTTCAAAGTTGCTTCAATTCAAATCAGAAGCAAGTATTTTCTAGATGATGCTGTTCTGTGCATGTGCCCGTCTCTAATTTGCTCATTGTAATGTGGCTTTTTTATTTGCAAAATAATGAAAAATATTATTGCCTGAGTTGAAAATGAAAATTAAATTTCAGAGATACACTGGAGCAGTAAAGAAGAAGAACAGAAAAAGGATTCTTCCATGATAATTAAAAATTATAAAGTCATTACTTAAACTTGCTTTCTGAATTACAGAAAGAATTAAACTGCTTGTTTCAGTGCAGAATCCTTGTAGCATTCCTTCATTAAAATTCTACATTGTCAAAACAGATAAAAATGCATATACAATGACTAATTTTCTTCAAACCTTGGCTCTGCTTTGGGCCTTATCTCTCTACACAACAAAGCTCACCTTGAAGGGACTGAATATAATATTTGCTGATCTGGAAGAAGAAAGAAAGAAGCATCTACTTTTTGCAATCCATTCTTTCCCCTTTAGATACTGAGAAGGGAAAGACCTGTGGGGTACTAAAGCTCTCGTGTACCATAAAGTGGTATTATAATGAAAAGTATTACTTTTTATGGCATCTCTGCAGTATTAGGGAAAGGCATTTTTCTATAAATGTTAATCTTTAATCTTTATGAATTGCACTCTGCAAGACTAGAAAGTCTGTAAAGCATTTGTCCCGAAGGCTTACAAGGATAAAAATAGTATTGGATTTAAAAACAAAACAAAACAAAAAACTTAGAAATATAGAAATATTAGCTTGTTTGGAGGAGAAATACATGAGAGCTTTACAACTGTTTGGCTGCCTTGCTGGACAGCGCTTACACAGATGTTTAACTATACATAGCTGAAGCCCAGCTGATGTCATTGGGACTTAAGTCTGTGCTTAAATTCTGTCCTGAATAGGAAGATTAGTGGCTGGAAACCACAACTACTGAGCCCTTCCCTCCAGGCCCCCATTATGAGGGAGCTCTTTCCAAGCAAGAGAAGCAGCAAACAGATGGGGCAAATAATTCAGATTGTTTTATACATTTTCTATTGTCAAAAAACTTCCCCATTCTTCTTTTTTTTTTCCGGATGAGGTGGAACTGCTGTTTTAAAATGAGCAACTTAAATTTCCCTCTGAATTGGAACCTCACCTATTAAACTTGGCAGATATACATGGATTTCTTAAAGTCTGGACTTTGGGCTCACTGAGCTGGCTGGTGAATAAGGAGTTAATTAACTCAATTTGGGATTGTAAACAAAGCATTGCGGAAAGCTGTGATGGTTATTTTGTTGAACTTTTAGAAATCAGTTACTTTTTCTCAAAAACATCCATTAGTGGTATATTAATGCCTGATACCTGATCAATGGCGAAACCTTAATATAAGAAGTTTTTTGTGCTGTATAATCTACATAATTATAATGTTCATTCAATGAAATTCCAACATTTAAAAAGCAAAGCTTTTCCAGAAGTTTTAGCTCTAATGGTTTTTTGTTGTTGTTTTTTCTTTGTAGGTAAGTGTCTACATTCTTACCCAGCTGGGAGTATCTCTGAGTACTGACAACTTGGATGCCTATCGAACAAGTAGAGCTCCTGTGCCCTTCTGTTTTGGTAAAGTCTGTCACAGATTGAGAATGTTTTCTGAGTTTCAAGAACACTTCTACTCGCTTCTAAATTTTCTGCATCACTGCTGGGTGTCGGTGGGTTCTTGAAGGACTTGTTTGCAAAACAGATTTTTTACTTTAGATTCAAGTTGTCTTCCAATTCTTTGTGCTCTGCAAAGCTGTCCTGCTGCTGAGGAGCAAAGGGCTCCATGTCTCAGAGATGGAATCCTTTTCTTCCTTCTGTTGAGAGGTCCGGCTAAAAGCAGTAGTTGTGAGATGGTTTTCTCTGGGGGTTGTTCCCACCAAGTACAGAAACACAGCGTGTTGCTTTTCTTGCTGTTTTCTTTCTTAAGCAGAGGCACTATTGCCGAGATGAGTACAAAGTCACATTAACTGTTAGTTGTGTGCAGACATGCTGAAAGAGTAGCATTAAAAAATGCATTCAGTACTGGTTTATCTCAGTGGATCCTTGACGATACCAAAAAATAGTGTAAATATCTTTAATTTTAACCTCCACAGTTTTTTGAGCTGTCGAGGGAGATGTAGGGGCTGTCACATTGTTTTCTTGTATACAGTCAGCTTTGAAAAGCACTTTGTTTTGGTGTTAGTAGCAGCAGAGGCTGCTTTTTGAATGGTGCACCAGTGTCTCGCTTGCTTGAAATTAAACCATTCTGAAAGTGCCTGGGTTAGCATGGAAAAAGGTATCCTGGTGCAGTGCTCCAAAACTTTTTGGAGTAAGACTTGCTCAGAATCAGGGAGTACTTTGTCTCCTGCCCTGGGGACAGAGGTGCATCCTTGGTCTCAAACAAATAAAAACCTGCTGCTCTGGGCTCACTTCCAAACCCGAATCTCTATGTTTCAGACAAATCCAGAAGCACTTTTAAAGGTATTTTCTGATGAAGTTAAAGGCTGAACTACATCTTCCTTCAAGATTAAAATAATGAGGGATTGTATGGGGGAAGGGGAAAGAAGAGGGTTTGTTTTTGTTTTACTGTCAGGTTACCAGGGAAATGCTCTTGTTCTGTGCAGATGTAAATTGTAATTGTGGCTTTACTGTGTAGGTATTGGAATAATGACCTGCATTGATACTACAAATATAATTACATTGATTCTTTACTGATGGCTATAAACAGTGACATTTCCCTTGATCTCTGAACGGAGTTGGTTATAAAACACATGCTCCACTTTTATATTCACACACTGCATTCTCATCACTTTTGTCTCTTACTCCCCAAGGGCTTGATTTAGAAGAAGTGTCTGATTTAATGGAAAAAATGATGAAACAACACAGACAGCAGTTCGGAGTATTTCTGATGTAGAAGAAGGTGCTTCCTTTTGGTTCTGTTCCTCAGAATTCGTTATTTATGTTTTATTTTTTGCTTAAGAAATACTGGATGCCAGGCTGTTTTCATTTTTGAAATTATTTTAAATGTATATCTGCTTTCATATCATCTCTGGATGACTCTTGCATCATTAAGAGTCATTGCACTGATCTGATTTAATGAATCATGCTCTAAAGTTCTTATCAGGCTACCAGGCTGGAAAGAGCTTTTATGCGGAAGGGCAGAAATTAGACATGGTATCCCTTGGACACTGCAGTCTTTACTAGTGGCAAATATATATGTCATAAGAATAAGCACTAAGCACTAGCAGAATCTGCTGGAATTACTGCTTTTAAATTAGCCTCACAGCTTCGTTTAGCAGAGTGCAGTGCTGGTAGGTGTCTGTGGGTGCAAGGTCTTCACTTCTCCAGCTTTTCCAGAAACCTTCTTTCTTTTTTTAAATAATAGCTATTACTTTTACAGTGAGATGAGAAAACAGACTACAGGGATACTTGGGTTTGTTTCAGCAGTATAAGAAAGACAGCAAAATGGGCCATCCTTCTGAGCCTCATAGTGTAACGGGCCTTTAACACATCCTTGACGTTTCTGTGCAACACCTCAATCGTGAGAATGCCTTTTTCTCGTGTGTAAAAACATTGTATAACAAAAAATGGGAAGTCTGTGAAACCGCCAAGTCACAGAAGTATTAGCTTAATAGTAAAATAGATTAGTGTTAGCTGTGTATGACCTTATGGCCTTACCTCTAACTTCTATACCAGAGCAGTGTGTCCTAGGCAAGAAGTCCTGCAGAAATCCTTCCAGCTCCTTCTTCGTGTGCTTTCAGTTACATCTCAGGAAAAAAAGTACTCCCACATAAGTGTGCTAAAACTACAGGTTCTGTTCAAGGTTGTTTCTTCTTTAAAAAGGCCTCTGTTTGCTTTTCTTGTTCCTTGGTCGGCACTGCCGGTTTGTGGCTGTGTCTCTGGGAACTGTTCCTGATTTCTCTGTAACGTTGTCAGAATCATCATCCCGAGGATATTGTGAAATGAGACCAAAGTAATTGTAACTGTGATTGCTAAATATACTGTCAGTGCTAAGATTATAAGTGTGATTGTTCTGGCAGAATGCTGTGATCGAGCCACCGTGTTGTTTATCCTTATTTGGAGAGGAGTTTTTCTGGAATCTTATTTTAGTAGGCTACAAAAGGAATGATTATAATGCCTTGTTGAAGGAGACAAATGTCTCTGCTTGAACGCAGAGCAGCTTCTTGTACAGCTTCTAAAGAAGCAGTAAGTCCAAGGCAGTTCCCAATCACAACGGGAACCCCACCAGGTCATGTCAGCAAAAATATTTACTTTAAAAATTTCCTCTTTGCAAGCGCTGCCCATTTGGCATTTCAGAAGCAGAACCAATAAAGCTGATGTTTATGTGATGTTCCGGTGTCATCTGTACATGCATAAAACAGGTACAAATAATGAATGGTTGTGGGGTTTTTCTTGCTATAAGATCTGGAATAGTGGTCGCCAGCACCTCTCTCATTAGGAGACTGCAGAGTAAAGCAGAGCTGCCTTGATTATAATAACCATCTTTCAGATAATGCGGCATTACATTAGCACTTTGCACTTCTGTTTTGTAAGGAGATTTGCTTTATTTTCACTTCCCACTAGAATCCAGATGAAAGTGGCTTACACTCTTGACCGTAATGAAGGAATTTCACCCAATCTCCTTTTTTAGAGTCAGCCACTACTTTTAGAAAGCATTAGCAAGTTTTTTGGGCAGCTGTTGTTGTAACTGATGTTGTCAAGGAACTTTTCCCCTCTAGAAAGTTGGAATTCTTTGTGTTCAGAGACCTGGATGTGTGTGGAGATGTTTGCTCCTCTTTTGGAGATGACTTACTGCAGACGAGCACTGTGTGCTCTCCAGGTACAGATATCCCCTGAAATCTTTTATTGCTGTTTACCCACATCCCACTGTTTACTATTTCTGTGGTGTTGTTTTTTGTTTTTTTTTTCTCTTGTAAACTCTTATATTGCATTTTGGGATTTCAGTCATTTTCTGAGTGCACTTGCAGAACTATTTCAGGCTGTGATTGTTCCTTTCTTGGTAATTTGGGAATGTTCCACAAGTGCTTTTCTTCACTTGTTTTGTTTCGGTTCATGGTGCCTGTGGTTGCTGGGCTGCACCAGGGCTCAGCTCAGTGTGATTTGACTGGAGGGATCCCATGGCCCCTGTGCTGGGAACATGCATGGATCTGTCTGCACTGATCCACATCTGATGCTTTACAGCCCCTAGAAGCAGAAATGAGTCTCTTCAGATCCAGCTCAAGTAGCCCATTTTCAGTGTTCAGATGCCCATTTCAGTGGACTGTAAGGGTTGGCATCAGAGTGGTGATGGCCACGTGGTACCATATATTTCATAACTACACTGAGGGTTTCAGTATAGCATGAATCAGCCACAACCAAATGCCCTTCAGCCCTGGCAGAACCTCAGATAACACAGCAGAGCCCACCTGGTCCCTCATCTTGACATAAGGAAGAATGATATCTGGGTGAGCCCAGTGCGTGCTGCTGAGCACCCATTTGAAATACCACTGAATGAAAACACACTTGGAAACTAATAGGTGCACGTATATATAGTTGTTAAGCACGATTAAATGAAGGGGGGTCAGCCTCTTTCAGCGCAACATTCTTGAACTGTGAGGGGAAATGTATATTCTGATGTATTATTTCTTTTTATATAGCACTGACTTATCCTCTGTCTGCAGTATAGGAAAATGCTGCTCTCCCTTTAAATACCTGGGGCAATTATCACTGGGGGTTTAATACTGCCTGCTGTATTACTTCACTGTGATTAGCTTGGTGATATATTCCGTAACCTTTGGGCTATTCTTTGAAATGTATTTCCATTTTAAAAGTATAATGCTATGACCATACTAAGAGGAAAATTACCAAGTTCAGAAGTCAGTAATGCTGAATATCTTTAACGGCACGTATAACACTGTGCAGTCACATTTTGCAAAACGTGCATTAAATGGGCATCTCCTGAGTTGGGTAGACCCTGTTGTTTTCCATATCACGTAAGAATTTTGCCCTGACGCTAGCGTCCATTTAAAGGAGCTGTACAGGGAGCTATTTGAATTGGCTGATCAGAAAGCACCAGGAGCACGCTTGGATATTTAAAGCATTGCATATGTATAAATTGCGCCAAATACACTTTGCAGTGACATCAGCATTCATGAGGTTAGCCAATTGATTGGAAATATTGGTTGGAAATATTCAGCCCTATCAGTATTCACAGAATACTTCCTGAGTGAATTGTTACACACACATACACCTACAGCGAAGAGTCCCATGTAGGCAGCTGGGCTGAGCACACAAACCTTAAGAAATCCTCAAAATAAGAATTTGTGCAGCCTTTACTTGCACCTGTGTGCGTCTGCATTACAATAACTTCTTCACTTGTTCTCATGCTGCTTTTTGCATAGGACCTGGCCTGATTCAGTGCACGGAAAGTAGGATGCTCAAGTTAATGAGAGGCTTTTCAACGTATTGTTTTCTTTTCATTAATCAATGTGTCCCCTATGCCTTATTTCTGCTCGTAATTCAAACCATGTTCTGAAGGCAGAATTATTAATTTCCTTTTGGGCTCCTCTGTAATGCTCATCATTCTAGTATTTGACTGGTTCATGAGCATTTGGGAATTCCTTTTCTTGAATTAAAACTCCTTGCGAGGTAAGGGAGTTCCAGTTCTTCCCTGCGATGTAGGATTGAATTGACCAACAAGAGATTAAAGCCAAAATTACCCATTAATTTTAGGCCTCCAACCTGAGATACCTTGGACCTGGTTTGCTTTTTTCAGGCTACTTAGCAATGTACAGCACTTCGCACAAGCAAATTGCGGCTCCCACTGAGTCCATTTGCAGCTGTGAGTATTTAGCTCCCTCACTTAAGGTAATGAAATTGCAGACGGCGGTGGAGGGGCTGAGCTGCTCCGTGCAGGCAGGCACTGGTGGAGGCTTCACAGACACGTGCTGCAGGCCTTTTGGTCAGGAGCTGTCTTGTACATTTATTCTTTCTTGCGCTCCCTTCTGGACCTGCGGACCCCATTCCTCAATAAGCCATGTCCTTCCCACCTCAGGGTCCCCCTCTGCTCTCCTTTGCGTGACTTCTTGCCTTGCCCTGACCCATTTCGTCTTTCATGTCAGTCACCTGTTTTCCCCAGGAGCCATGACCTGTTACACGTGAAATATTGAACAGTTAAATACAAATACGCTTTTTTTTGCTGCTTGTCTGGGAACGGAGATTACAGTTTTCACAGGGCTAGGAAAGGGCTTATCTCGTGATCAAAGCCCACTCTGTTCAATTGCTAGCCACTAATCACAACTATGCAGATAGAGCTTCTTTTCAAACACGAGATTGCCAGATTGTTTTAAGGCATGCACACATTGAGTTCACCCTGACCTTGAAGCCAGCTGACCTGTTCCAGCTCCAGCTTTCAGCCTGGGGCAGCCAGTTGGCAAAAGCTCATCCTGGCCAACCAAGTGGTGCTGTGGCTGAAAACAGCTGAGGAATAGGAGGATAGGGTGGAAAGCGCCTTAACACGGGTCAAGTTGTAGCGTATCTGAAACGTACCACATACAGTACAAGATACAAAGTTTTGCTTTGTAACATCGTTTCTTTCCTTTAATGATTTATCTTGCACAATAAAAGCACTCTGATAACATCACTTTGGTGAACTACGAGAGCAGATGTTCAGCATACATTAGCTTGTATGAAAATTAAATATAATTGTCTGTTCTTTCATGAGCCTTTGGAAAAAAAGTTGTTGTGCTTGCTGCCAGAATGACAATATCAGTTGGTTTTCATGAGGCTTCCAGCTGATGGAAAGCCATGCCTCTACCTGGAAGCACAGCCCAGTGCAAGATGCCAGTTTCTATTTCCCATTTAATGGAAAACATGTTTGCTTTCTCATACCTATCTTGCTTTTATTAAATAAGTGAGACAGTCACACCTGCAGTAGATTAGAATTGATCGCACTCGATTCATGTGCTGCTGTGAACCCTTGTGGCATCATTATTTCATGAACTTCTCTACATTCTCTGTGATTCATTATTGCTGGCTTTTAAGGAACACCTGTTGCATTCATTTTTCTTACATTCCTGACAATACAGCACTACTAAGAGTTCAAAAGATGAATAAGGCAGCAAATCACTGTAAAAAAGAAAGGATTCTTTCCCAAGGGGGTGGTTGGGACAGACTGCCCTGGGCAGTGGGCATAGCCCCAGCATGATGGAGCTCAAGGAGTGTTTGGATACTGCTCTCAGACATTGGCTTTGGATTTTGAGTAGAGCCAGGAGTTGGATTCTGATGGTCCTGATGAGCCTTTTCCAGCACGGGACATTAGATGGTTCTGTGATTCTTATTTTGCTAATCAGTGATTGGCGTGATGAGAACAGATGGAGAACATCAAACGAAATACATTTTTATCCAGTAAATGCATTAGTACAGGTGTGAGGTGCACTGCTGACATTCTGTGCTGGAATTCTTCTTACCTGCCTACAACATATTTATACAAAATATACTATTATATGTATCTTATGTGCTTTATGCATGTGTTTATAATATGTATACTTACACAGATATTTTGCATTTTTAATATTTTTATATAAAAAAAAAATCTCTAAAAAAGAACCCCACTGCAGCCTCCCGCGGTGTCTCAGCACATATGTTTGAAGGCCTGATTCACATCACTGCTTTGTGAGTGGAAGTTTTTTTCTCCCTGGTCTGTTGATTGAGTTCTGGACAGGGCCTCTTGAAGCTGTTTTATAAATGAGAGAGAAAATGAGGACGTGCAGTACTTCCATGTGCTCCGACTGTCTTCTGTGACTGGGGCTATTCTGTGCTACTTGGGGACCTGCTCCAGTTTCATCTCTGTTTCCAGAAGTACCACGGGCAGAAGGTATTAATAAGAATTACAGACTTTTGCAAAGATTGACAAAATAAAGCTGATGGGATTTTCTCTTTCCTTGAAGACTACCTTAAGTAATAATACCTCCGTGTCATGTTCAGAAGTAACATTAATTTTAATCAAGTAGGGAAGAGTACTTGTCCCTTTCTGTCTTTGGTACTGGAAGACCTAAAAAGCAGTGAAAGGAAGATGTTGTGCTTGGCTTAGGGCAAGTTGGGCGTAACTGGAAAGCTTAAAGAACAAAAAGGAATCCTATGTTCAGTGCCATTACCCATTACCACCACTGCATAAAATTAAATGCACTGGTGCAGCAGCTGAACGTTTAATTCATGTAAACTGGGAAGGTATATTCATTCTATAGTTAACATTCAAATATTGCCCTTCAAATACTGTCTTATGAACGCATCCAGTAATATTTAGGCATACAAAAAATATGCACTGAAAGGTCCCATGGAATGGTCTCCATTTGAAATGAAATCCAAGCAATTTCCAAGTAACGTAGATGTGCTTCGTTCCCTTGAACTCGCTGGGTTAACTGAGGTGGATCTCACCTGGAAAAAACACCTTCCGAGGAGCCATGTGCCGATTTTCTTCATAATATTCACAGAGACAGAATCTATCACCTAAGGACATTGATACTATAATAAATTGGAAGGAAGCATTTTCACATCTCTCATGTATATTGTATATAATGAGTCTCTGGAATGTCTCCACGCTGCTGATAAGCAGCCTGCAGCAAAGTAGATACAGTGTGTTTTATCTTGATTTCAGGCTGCAACACTTGACTTCTGGGACTGGGAAAACCAAGTAATGCCCTTCACAGCTGCTGACTTTCCTGTACTTCATGCAGCGCAAAACTGGGTGATCCCAAACTGTTTTCGTGCAGCAGAACTCCGTCTTTTGGGTGACTGTGGCTGTTGTGATGGTGTGTCACTTAATGGGAAGGAACTGTGTGAGGACTCTTTGGTGGGTGGGGTTGCTTTTGGTGCATGAAATGTTAGGATTAGGACGGTACAAACGAGGTTCAGTCACTTCAATTGACTCTGCATTGTCCAAATTTAAGATAACAAGTTTATTGGAGAAATATATCATGATACTTCGTCTACAAGTACGACCTCAAAGTACCTGTTTGCATTTGCATATGTGAATACAAGATGGTCTCAAAAGGCAGCACTGAGCTCTGCACTCGTGGCTTTGCTTGCAGTTTGGCCCCAAACTCCATCTCCGTGCTCCTCTCCCAGAGGGCAGGATGGCTGCTGGCCTGTGGGGAAAGCCCCAAGGCTTGCTTGGTTGGAGTTCTGTTTCGTTGCAAACAATCTGTTAGTGCAGAGATTTTACAGCGGTCTCCGTGCGCTCAGGATGGGGCTGTACCATTTTGCATAGTTTCTTACTAATTGCACAAACCCGTTCCTTGTGTTGCTGAGGAAAGACTTGTTGTGAGCGTATTTCACCCTTTACTTTATAAATCCATTTGCTTTTATAGCATTAACTGGGCAAGATTCTGGCCACTGGCTCATGTCACGGGTTGCAGCACTGGTCAGACATGAATGCTGTGCAGCAGTTTCAGTGCAATGTGCAGTGACAGCGGGGAAGGAGCATGAAGTGAGATGACCGATTTCTTCTTTTTGTGCCACCAGTCGCTCCCTCTGTTCACTCCTCTCTTCCTGCCACTGCTCAACCCACACACATCATTTCACAACAAAATTTCTTCCGGATAAAAGACTTCTATTGCATTCAGTGTGGTTTTGCAGATAAATCTGAAGCCTTGCCATCAGTATCTGTATTGCAGAAACAAAGCATAGCGTTGGAAGCAGTGGTAACTACATGATGATTCATAACAATGGTACATCATTATCTCAATATGCAGTAAATAATACCTTTATATTCCGGTTCTGTCTCAGCTGCACGGTGTTTTTTGAAATTGAAGTCCTGATCAGTTAGCTCAGGTTGCTGTCTCTGTCAGCCCGAAACCCCAAACCTGAGGCATTGTTCCGTGTATCAATGAATAGCAATTGTGGTAATTTCTGTCTTCCCCAGCTCATTTGTCTGCGAATGCCAGTTGTTGTAGTATTTTCTTGAGCTTTAGGTATTTGTCATGCTGATATAATTGAGCAGCGTGCTTTTGGTAGAGATGTGGCTGGCACTGAAATTTCATGGACACCACAGCTGCAGTGGTTCAGCTGAGTCAGGCAAGACTGCCTGGCTGCTACAGGTCACTGCATTGCTTTCCTCTGTCACCAATTTTAGAAGGAAAAAAAAAAAAAGTAAAATCATCGTTTGCAGTTTCAAACAAATGGACCGTAATTGCATTTTATTTCTTCTTTCCTACAAAGGAAGGCAAGTAGTTGGCTTTTTTTTTCTCCCTTCCTTTCTTTTTTTGTCCCTAGTAAGTAGTTATGCCTGGATATCTGGCATTTCAAAGTTTGAAGGTGATGCTTGCACTTAGGGAATGAAAGCACGTGTTTCAGAGCAGTTTCCATTTGCTGGCTGCCAGCACTGTGATTTGTCCCAGAGCCACCTGCATGTCGTCCTTGGGGACGGTGCTGGTGCGGCAGGGGTAGAAAAATCCATTTCCAGGGAATGGGGAACAGCCCTTTCTGCACAGCATAAAGAATAACGTGATTCCTCTGTGTACGTTGTGTGTATGTGTAAATAAGGTTAAAGTAATAACGATGTTGCAGAAATAAGCAAAACACCCTTCACCCCAGCAGCTAAATTTACAGCGCCTGCTGTTGTCGTTAGGCATTCAGCCATTTGTCCCAAGTTGTCATTTACATAATATGGAAACTTACTGTTTTCTACTTCTTTTGTGACTTTTTTTTTCTAATAAAAGAATTTCTTGCTTTGTGCTGGCAATGATGAAAGATGTCAAACTGTTCATGGTGTTTAAACAATAGGCTCCTTACGTGGCGTTGTGTTCCCATTATATTACATTACCGCAGCACAACTTCAGCTGTGGCAGCGTGTTACTTTGCAAAAAAATAAAGTATTTCCATTATTTAGAAACAGCAGCTTTGGAATCCAGTCAGCAGTGCTTCCAAAAGAGAATTTTCGGTGTCAGCCTTCTTTCCCCAAGGTACACATGAAGTGCAGAAAATAGCATTTGGTTTCCAAGACGGGCCTGTTGAGAAGTAGAATCAGGTGGAAATTAAGGATGTGCTTTATCGTCGAAAGATGTTATAAGGCAGAGCACTGCTCTGTCACCTACTGTTGCGGTCATTAAAGTTTAATTTGATCTTTTTAATATCATGCCCAGGTGTTTCTATCCTGGAGTGAAGTGGTTAGCGCAAATCTGCCATGTGCGTTGCTATGCCTTTTTTATTAGCTTTTATTTAACTCTCTGGAAAGTAATTTATTTTTATTAATTGAACCGCTCTCCCTTCACCCTCAGTCAGGGGCAAAGCTTCACTCAGAGGTTGTATTTGAGGGGAAAACACGAACAGACAGAAAAACCACAACAGTGGGACGCTTGGAAGCCAGGAGCTGTCTGTATCTTCCACCTTTCCCTCCAAACCCAGTGTGGGCACGGTGCTGATGGGTTGATGGTTGGCCCAGATGATCTTCGAGGTCTTTTCCAACCTTTGTGATTCCGTGTGGCTTTGGGTGTGCTCACAGACGCCTCCTGCCACTGACAGCTGAGGGATGGATGCTTCATTGCTTTGTGTGCAGGAGCCTTTGTCCGATGTTCACCTGAGCCTGGCTAAATACCCCAAACATGAGCTGATAGCCACACTAAATGGTGGGCGATAAGTGTAAGAAGTGTCTGCAGCGCTGGGCTGCATTCAGTCCTCAGCTTTGGGATGATAACCTCACTGCTCGCCCTGCGCTTGGGCGAAGCTATTACAAAGCATTCAGCAGTGACTGCTCCAGCTGATTGATTTTCCAGGGGAGCTGAGACTTCTGAAAGGGAGCAAGGAAGATTTGAATTCCAACAATGGTCCTTTGCCTGCTGGAGAGGAAAGTAAATATTGATACAGAATGCTTATTTACTGAGCAGGAGTAGTGTCAGCAAAACTAAGGTGTGTGCTTTGCTCCCTGCATTCTGCAGAAGAAAGAGAAGAAATTGATAGACTTCAGCATGATGTATGAGACAGGACAGTTCAGCCCTTCCTGATCATTATGTTATTTTTCCTCCTCCCTGGAGAGGTGCGACGGGACAGGGATGTGGAACATCTGCCTGAACTCTCTGGTGTGCGCAGTCTGAATGCCAAGTGCTGTGTGCAGGGAGAGTCCTGAAGCTCTGGCTCTGGGGTATGGGGAGAGCAGAGCCGTTGTCCTCTGCCCCATGGGATGCTGGGGGCGTAAAGCAGGTTGCTGGTGCAGCTCCTCCTGCCCTGGTGCAGGATCACTGCTTGTGTCAGAGGGGATTTCCAGCAGTGCAGCAGCACGGGCACTTCCACCAGGAATCAGCGCAGTCATAAACGGAGGAGAGCTCAGAAAAGAAGCAGCAAGGGAAAAGTATTGTGGATTTGTTAATTATAAACCATAGTCTGTGCTCGCAGAAACAGTGTCAGGAATGAATAGCTCATATTGTCCTATTTCCAGCAGCACTTTAGACTATGAAAACTGATTTTATTTTAACAGGCTATTTTATTTTCAGCATTACTTCGCTCAGCTTGATCAGGGAAGTGAGACGGGTGAGGTTCACCTTCTCGTAGTGGTGTATAAAACAATGCTTCTGACTCAGTGCCGCCAGTAGGAATAGTGGTATTTTTATGATGATAGCCGGTAATTAAGATCAGGATTTCATTGTGCTCAGCACAATGAAAACACATGCAAACAGAGTGATAACCTCAAATTGCTTGCATTGTTAAGAGCTGAATAGTGCAGTTGTCCATTTAAAAAAGACTACCAGGGGTTGCTGAGATTTGACTTTTTTCATGTAACAAGAATATAAATAAGAATTCAGTAGCTGTGGATAGAGGTGGGAGGAACATCGGTGGAGGTGATGCTTACACTGAGAAGAAGGCTGCAATTATGTTAAAAATAACACACAACTCTCCCCCCAAAGAAGAATCCTGCCTACAGTCTGAATTTCGAAGAGACTTTTTGTGAAGAAGAACCCAGCCTCCAAATTTGGGCTGGCAGTTAATTGTATTTGTACATTTTGAGGCTTAAAGGCTGATATTAAGCATCTGCTCCATTACTGTTTAGCTACCAAAACAGCTACATTGTAGTGCTGAACACTTTATTAGTGTTTGTTCGGAGTACGTGCAGAGGAGGTTAGATAGCCTAGAAATTTTAATTGCTAATTTGTCACCACAGATTGTTTCTCTATTTCTTTATTCATGTTCTAAGAGCATTTTGCGTAGGCACAAAAGGGAGATATTTATCACACGTGCCCCTTCTTGGCCCCAGCCCGTAACCACTCCAGGAGAGCTGAATATCAAGAGCTTGGTAAGTCACAAATCGAGACATCGGCAGAATTTTATGCCACTTTTTTTCTTTTTCTTTTTGTTTCCAGTTCCATACTTGACACGGTTTGAAGTTGTGCAGTCTTTCAGAATTTCCTAAAATTAATTTGTTACCAGATTGTACAGCTGCATTAAGACGACGAGTTTTCTGCAAAATTGAAACTACTTACGTGCTTATTTCACTGGCTAACGACAAAATTACCAAATGATGTGTTTTAATCCAATTACGTTCTTATGAGGGTGAAACTTACTGAGCACTTTTCATGCATGAAGCTGGGGCTTTGGTTTCTGGCATGACTTTCCTGTTAAAAGCAGGGCGGTGTTTCAAGGCTTGTCAAGTCACCCGTCGGTACGTTTTTGAGGTCTCAAAGAGAGCAATAAGAGCAAGTCTGGTGGGGTTAACGTTCCATTAAAGGAAGTTAATAGTAATACCAAAGTGTATTTGCCAAAATTATTCCTTTCATCGTAACTTATGTGAGATATGTGTGAAAAGATTTTGGAAGGATGTGTGGCCACAGACAGGAAATTCGTTGTGATGGCAAGATTTGATATCTTTAAATAAAGTTTTAAAATGCAGGAAAACAACAGTGGATCTCTGGCTTTACAGCCTTGTTTGAGAGACATGCAGCTGCGCAGGGCATGCAAACATTAAACATTGTAGGATGCTCCATGAGGGCTTTTGGTTAGACATCTGTGTGATCAAAAACCCTTTCCAGAAATGCAGAGTCTGATTATGTCACATAACTTTTTAAATAGCTCACTGTATGCACATGCTATCCCCTTACTTTTAGTTAAGGATTCTCGGAGCTTTCCACTGTAAGACATTTTTCAGCTGCCTGCAGCTTTGGCCAAAGGAAACAAGGCCCTCTGGTGAATGCTTTGCCTGGTGTGTCCCTGCCTGTCCCAGGAAGCTTTGGAAAGCTTCAGTAAGAGTTGCCCAGTTGCGCTCTACCATGGGCTTTGATGACAAGTTGTTTTTTTGCAAGCCCGCCTGATGTATTTGCAGTTTTAGGGTCTCACGTGGTGTAGCAGCTTGAGCTTTGGGCACAGGGTTGGAGAAGACAAAAAAAGGCAAAATTTAAGAGGCAAAACTTAGATAAAAGGAGAGAGAACTCAACGTGAGACCCATCCTGCTCTTCACTACTTGGTGTGCATGGAGTTTGTGCTGAGCTGTGCCACTGCCTTTGTGATGAGGTTGCTTTAGGGAGTCCCCCATGAGGGGGTATATATGAGTGATGTATAGAATCAATCTGTGCTGGCTGCTGTACGAAGGAGTCCTTAACACATGTACAAATGCACGTCTGCTCCAGATATTTCTATATGTGCCCTTTGCATTATGAGCTTGAAATATCTGAAAGAATTATAATGAATAAGAGCTAATTATAAAACAGGTAATAAAATAGCTTATTCAGGTGATGCTGTTTTATTACCATCTCATTATGATTAAATAATTCCTATTAAATTCTGGATCAAAGAGAAATTTCTCACAGGAGAGTTTACAGAGTAGTTTAATGGAGTCTATTTATTGTATAATCCCAGGGTGAGTATTGGCTTTTATGCTGTCATATTAACTTATTGTGACAATTCCGTGCAGCCTTCTTCAGTGAACGCTGGTGAGTGGAAGAGTGGGATCTTCTCCTTTTTTTCCCCCTCTTTCAAATATTGCTGTCCAGAAGATTGTGATGCGGTTACTTTGTTGGAAGGTTTTGAGGCAGAGCTTATCAGGCTTTAAGCAAGCCAAACTGATGTGAGGCCATCTTAAGGCTCTGATTGAGAAAAAAATCAGAAAAAAAAATTTAAAAAAAGAGAAAAAGAGTAGCTTTTCACGTTGTTTATGCTGATATTTGGAAGGATAGACACAGGTTCCATCCATCAAAGAGATGGAGAGAATTTGACTTTAAAAGCAAGTGAAGTCCCTGCAGAACTATTGTGCATGCACTTACTCCATGTGCATGATGAGCTCTTGGCATTTTCTGTTTTGTCTGATTTGAAGAATTGGTGGTGGGTACTTTTTAGTTTATGAGGAGCAGTGGAGGTTTTGCTGTTGTTTGGGGCTGGGTTTGAGTGGGTTTTTGTTTGTTTCTTTTTCTTTTTGGCCGTGTGAAAACGCTGGCCCAGGGAGACGGTGGACTGGAACCAGTTAAGTGTGAATGAAATTGCTGTTTTCATATTTAATGTGTTTTTAATAGTACATTTCTTAGCTTGTGCTAGAAAAAAAAAAAAGCAGCCTGGAAGTAGGCGAGACATGCATGTAAGATAAAAGGCTGTTTAAGAAAAATCCCGAGAGTCAAGTATGGATTGTGTCTCATTTTAAGTCACTGAGATGATTTTGAAGGGAGCTGACTCACGGTGCCTGAGTAGTTTGGGATGAAACACTGGGCCTGGAACGAGTACTGCGTGATGGATCCAAACCATCTTGAAACAGAGCAGAGCCATTGACATACTTGGCACACAAGTTTCAGTCATCTCTGATTGGAAAAGTTTGTACACATTTTTAATGCAGAACTTCAAACGTAAGTGCAGTTTGCTTCGTTTAATTCATAAGCTGAGAGACAAATATGTTTTAATAGTGAAGCTTCTAATGTTTCTGCTCTGTGGTTGAATTTGTTCAGGAGTGGATCTCAACTCATTGCTTATAAAGCCCGCTTCTGGAGATCTGTTTTCCCTCATTCCCTATGGAGGAAAGGAAATATTCACTCATTTCCCACCCCCCACACCTTTTCTTTTTAATTTTTTTTTTTTTTTAATTGAACATTGCAGCATGGAGATCATTGAATTATACTTGATTTATTTTCAGTACAAGTTGTTTTCTTTCATCCTGTGCCATGCAATCACCATTCACCTGTAGCCCAGAGCTGATAGCAAGGATAGCCAGGCAGAGCTTTGCATGCCTTCTCCCTGCTTCAGTGCCATTCCAGGCACAGTGCCCCTGCCAGCCACGTTTGCACATGCAGTTACCTGACCTGTGCGTGCACGTCCTGTGACACAGTTGCAGTACTTAGGGAAGGCACTGTGAGTGCAGTGCAGGAGAAGCTGGCTAGGTCAGGAGTCCCACACTGCTGCTGGATTGGCTTCTTAAAGCAGAGCCAGCTGGAATGCAATTTTGTGGTTCACAGTTAATCTTCTAAACAGGGCACAAAATAAAAACTGAAGCTAGGCAGAGTTTTTCCAATGAAAACGTTTTAAAGCTGTGATTGTACTCCAACTAGCACCCAAACAAGTACATTACTATGGCAGCTACACCAGGCAGGGTGTTGCAGGTGAATGCATAGCTCTGCAGCATAAGTAAACCCGCTATAACTGTTTCCTAGTTCTCCTGACTCACCTTCGAAAAGACCTTTGCTTGCTTCTCTGTAAAGGACAACTTGTGTGGTTCCTTTTGTTTTTTATAAGTATGCCTAAGGGTAGTTCCCTATGGGTGCCATTAAGATTTAATAAGTTAGATATGTGTGCCTGCACTGTACTGTCACTGTAACTGTCATTGCAACCGAATGCACAAATTTAGGAGCATTGAGATGTACATCTCTAGTTAGATCCTTCTTGTGCTAATTTCTTAATAACTTCTGAATACATTATTTGAATTCCTCCTGTTAGAAGAAATGTGTCGCTTGCTTGGACTTGGGGTGTGATTATGAGCTTTTACAGGATGGCAAGTTTGCAGGTCACTGCTTTCCTGAGATGCTGTGAAGGAAACCTCCCAGATGACTTAATTTGGTTGAAGAGGAAGAAGGAAACATCTTTCCTTGGTGTGTGTCCAGCTGTGGGGTGACACTGGCTGGGAAGCCATGGAGATCCCTCAGGAAGTGTTCTATGTTCAATAAAAGGTTTGGAACATCAGTCAATGAATTGTCAGATTTTGGATGAAATTTTCCTTCCTCCACAAATTCTGATCAACTCTCACGTGGAGTGAATGCATTCAGGTTGGATATTAAGAAAAGTTTCTTTTCCAAGAGAGCAGTGATGCAGTGGCACAGCTGCCCAGGGAGGTGGTGGGGTCACTATCCCTGGAGATGCTCCAGAGCCATGGAGATGTGGCACTGAGGGACTGAGGGACACGGTCAGTGGGCACAGTGGGGTGGGCTGGGGTTGGACTCGGGGATCTTAGAGCTCTTTTCCAACCTCGGTGGTTCTGTGGTTAGCCGGAAAGCCCCACATGAGGAGGAAATGTTTCTCTGTGAAGGAGTTGCATGGAGGTGCGGGCTTTTGGCAGATATCATGGGTTCTTCTCTGAATCTTCTGCTTCTCAGCCTGAAGCTGAGAGGTGCTGAGTCACTGCTGAGGGTCCCAAAATGCAAGTCTCTTTGCAGATCCAGTGCTTCACCATCCTTTGTTGCAGCTTCACAGTCATAAAAGCGTAATTGCACTTATTCACCATCCAAGGGTGTTGAGCCTGCAGAGAGCAAAACTTGTGATTCTCAGAGGAGGGGATGAGGATGAAGCTCCTGGCTGCAGAGATGAGGAGGAGCAAAGAGCCCCTGCAACTTGGCAGGGGCTGAGGTTAATACTTGCTGAATAGAGCTGGAAATTGGACGTGGCAACTTCCTTCCCCTAGCATCACTCAGGGAAGCACGGTTTTTTAAAGAAGGATTTAGATAAAATTGCTTATTAGTAAAGTGAGGATTATCCAGGATTTTAAAGTTTGTTCTTATCTCTAGTGTTGTTCAAGTGTGCAAACTTGAGGATGTTTCGGTCCTTCTTCATGGGTCTTCAGCTGTGAAAAGCTCCAGACAGCCTCACTGGCTGGAACCAGTCTGTGCCTGGAGGGCTTGTGCGGATGTGGAGGATTCGTGATAGAACAGGGAGAAAGAGGGCTACAGAACTTGTGGAGAATGGAATAAAATTATAAGCAGTAGCATCCTTATTGTTCTTTGATTCCTTTTTTCTTTCTTCTCTTTGGCATCAAATGGATTATTGTAATTTTAAAGCGCATGAGTGAAATAGGCTTTTTTATAACTTGAACATTTCCTTTTCCCTTGAAGTGCCTTTCACTCGAGTGATAAAATCCTGACAACTTCTCCCCGCACCTGCTTTTGCCAGCATCAGACACCGTGTGTCTGACATCAAAAAGACCTTGTGGCTGTGTAAGCACCAAAAGATCCTCTTCAGGGCCGTTCTGCCCCACTGAAGGAAAGGCGGACGTGCCCTCGTTCCCTTCTGGAGCCATTTCCCAGTGCCGTGTCCTGTGACCCTTTACAGGCAGCTCCATGGAGGCGTGAATCCATCAGGTTCTTGTGTTCATCTGCACAGATGGCAAGATGGGAAAAGAGTACTTGGGTGAAAAGTGTGAAAGTTATCCTTGATGGTGCCTGGAGTGGGGATCCTGCTTACAACTGTAGCTGCGTGACTAGTTGATGTGCTGAGTTTGATGTTCTAGAGGTCAATCTCTGGATTCATGGACTTTTAAAAGAGTTTTTGCTCCTTCTCTTCTTCTTCACGATTGAAACGAAAGGTAGGGGGAAGCAAGCCAGAAAACTTTTGGTGGAGAAAACATTTGATCTGACCTGATATTAGCGCAGTTTTTCCAAGCTCTTGTAAGAGAGGATACAGTGCACTGATAAAGCCTTCAGAAACCAATGCCAGTGCTGCGATGGGAGTGCCAGCTGCCCATGTTACACACACGTGTCTGTAACTGAGCACCTCTTCCCAGAGCCGTGCCACTCTGTGCTGTGCTGTTCAGTACAAGGGGCATGCTTGCCATTTGCTCAGACATTCCTGCTGTTCTTTGGTCTCCACTGGCTGAATTAGCAGTGCAGCTCTGCAGAATGTTGTGCAGGAGGCAAAACAGGAAAGCATAAGTTGCATAGGAAAAAAAAAAAATCCGATCAAAAACAGAGTAGAAAGGCATTGCTCTGCTGATATCAGCCACAGAAGAGGGGAGAAACTGAACAAATGTCCGTGCTCCTGAACAGAATTTAGGTTTTGAGGGGCAGCTACATGGAATTTAGGTGGGTTTTTAAAATTTATTTATTTCTACTGCTACTCACGCTACCACTACTCTTAGTACTGCCAAATCCTTCGAGGTCACTTCCTTTCTCTTGTGTCTGTTCATAAGATGTGCCTAGAAAACATTGCCTCCACCAAAGCTGCTCTCCTGTGTTTTGATAATGGAGCTGGGATGTGAGTCAGGGTCTCCTCTGCTCTGTGCCTTAAGCTTAACTTCAGTCACATGCTTCGTTCCATTGCTATCTCAATGTGTTTTGATGTGTGCTTTTGTCCTACTAATAGCCAAGTGTTTTAGGGATATTGTTTCAAAATGTTTTCAATTGGTGCGAGTTCAACTGTGGGTGAAATGAGGCAAAAGCGGCGCATGTTTAAAAACAACCAAAATCACAAACAAATGGAAAAACCCTCGGGTCCTTATATTCTGACCACCTATATGCTGGCCCCAGGAGCAGCTGTCACCATTTTTTTTTTTGTCAAGTTTTGCTTCTCGGAAATCAGGGCCCTCTCTGGAGGCAGCACGGGACAACAGAGCACAGCGCTGCCAGCGAGGTCACCAGCATCCTGCAGTGCCCAGCGGTGTGACTTTGCTGACCATTCAGAATACAAAACAATAGCCCTCCGTGAGGGTGATCCTATGTATTTCATATTCCTATATTCCTAGGAGGCAGCAGTTGCTGTGGCAACTCCTCATTTACTTCCTTTTTCTTTTTTTTCCCCCATATATCGATAATTGCATTACGCAGAATGTAGGGGCTGCCTGCTGGTGCAGAGCTGTATTGCTGTCCCACAGCTGCAGAGAACTTTGTGCCTGTCGTTTTGCAGGTGCATCCCTTTGGGTGCTGGTAGTCATTGTTGCCCAGTCTGATTGTGTAGTGAGTGCAGGGACAGAACCTGGAGTCCAAACAGGGATCTAAGGAATCTGGAGCTGGGCTGGGTCATCTGTACCATGCGCCCCAGCTCCAGAGCAGGCTGGTGGCAGGGCTCTGCCTCTCATCTGAAAGCCATTTGCTCTCAGATAATGTTCTATCAGTTAATTTAATCCACGCTGTATAGCTGTTGCTCCCTCATCTATGGGTGCATGTACCCATTACCACATATGATGGGGTGTAAAATTATTTTATATCTCCTCCATGTCGTGGCCAAGTCAGCAACCTTTAATTGCTTTGGCCGCGTTCCAGTAGCACGGGCACCGAATGGCTCAGCATTATCACACCGCCTTCCAGTTGTGTGCAGTCAGAACCAGGCTGGATGCTCAGGGAAAGCTTTCCACCAGGCTCTTGAAAGCTGTTTTGTCCCTGTGCATCATCCAGCATGGATAACTTCTCTTCTGAAAAAGAAGTTCGAGTGTGGGAAGGGGATCCAACCAAGGAACTTGTCCTTTGTGCCATACCCCGAGATCCTTAGAGTTTATAAGGTGTGGTTTCAAACTGAAAGCTTGTTGGAGAGAAACAGCAGGGTGATTTTTCAGCTGCTAATCAATCTTAATACATTGATGGAGACCTATTTATAATCTGCTTCTTTAGTATCAGGGTGGCTGAGACAAAAGCGATTTGGTTTTATTTCTGACTGTAGAGTTTCTAGCAGAAAGCGTTGACATTTTCATCAGTGTCAGATTCTTTTGTTACTTTCGCAGCCATAACACGCTGCCCTTGCGACAGCGTAAACACAGCTTTATTCTCTTTAATTTTAGTGATAAAAATAAATTGTAAAACATCTGTGGTTTGTAGCTGCTAAAAAAAAAAAAAAAAAGCAGCAAAAATATTGTAGCAAATGGCCTACTTACAGCGACACGGGCAGCACGACTCTGCTCCGCAATAATTTCTTAAACACTGTGCGATTATAAGTAATCTTGGAAGCGTAAATTGGCCTTTTGTCGTGTTTATTTCAGCTGAACTCAGAAACGGTACTTTCTCTTAGCCTAATCCTGTTACATTGGGAAGACAAACAAAACCCATTTATCACGCTGCGCAGTGCTGATGTTTTTTACAACTACTTGAATTATGCTAAGTGATCGTGTGCAGGCTGGGGAGCGTCAGCAGAGGTTCTGACCTTGCTTCTCTCTGCCATCAGCAGAAAGAATTAAAATATCCAGAGAAACAGTTTCTGCGGCAAAACTGTAGAAGTTAATAGAGTTGAATCTACTTTTGCATTCATGCTCCCGTTAAGTCAGTTCTATTCACGTTGTGTTTCTGAAACACATGAAAAAATAAAACCACTACTTTTTTGATATCTTTGATGTAACAGATAAAAGAAAATAGAAAAGCTTTAAATTGAATTTCTTATGTGCTTATTTAATGCAGCAGGTATTGTATGTTAATCAAATTGAAGATTGCTATAAAAATATTTATTAAGAATGTAAGGCTTTGTGTTTGTGCCAGTTGTTGCTCGGTGCATCCAGATGGCGTTGTGGTACAGGGACAAATTCCGTGCTGGTTCCTGTTCCAGCGACTTTTGTAGAGTCACGGAATTAAGGTTGGAAAAGACCACAAAGGTCATGTAGTCCAGTCATCAACCCATCCCCACCATGCCCACTAATTCAGCGCTGGTGTAGCCGAATGGCAAGAACTGTTCTTTCAGGATGTGGAAGTGCAGCTTATCTGCACTCATTATGGAGGAAACTGAAGTGCACAGTCATTCTTCTCTTAAAAGTTGGGCCGAGTACCTGCCTGCCTGATTTAACTGCACATGTCAAGCCGTCACTGCTGTGCATTGCCCAGCGCCCGGTGCAGCCTGCTGGGGAGCTCGGGCCCATCCAGATGTGGGATGAGCCATTTGTTTTGGAAGTGTTACTTCTGCTGACAAAACACGGGCACAGCTATTTGTTTAAGGCTCTCCACCCTGTATAGTCTGCTGTGTGACCAGATGCGAACACATGCAAAGTTGTCAGCTTCGAGTAGCGAAGGAGAATAAATTTCAGATCATAAATAACAATCTGTCTTTGCCTCACACCATTGAGCTGAAATAGTACTGAGCTGTAGCATATTTAGCTGCCACTGAGAGATGCAACAGAAAACTCAAAAGAAAACATGGTTTAAGAAGACTTGGTAATCTGATAATATTTGTTTTTAAGGATATATACAGTAAGGGAAATTGTGCTTGTCACTGTCTGGATCAATACTTTGAACAAATCATAATAAATGCTACTTACCGCTACTTAGCAGACCATAATTAGTATTCAGTAAACCAATATTAAAATGTATGCTATGCTTTAAACTGTTTGACTGTATTAGCATTTAAATACCCTATTATGTATTTGCTATTTCTTCTCTTCTTATAAAATTGTATTCTCCAGAGTTCAAAATGATTAATTTCCTTTAGAATATGTACAATGCAAGGATTTAACAATTCCTTGTATTTAATAATTGCTCAGTAGCCAGGCTTATTATTTCACACAAGCACTTGGGTACGGAGTCATCCAATATTAGATCAATCACACTAATAGCAGAATCTGCATAGTGTAGCCTCCAGCCCCATGCTGCCAGCAGGAAGACCTGGGGAGCTGTGTGCTCATTCCATGTCAGCCTTCATTTTGAGCGGCTGAGAACTGACAGCTGGCTCAGGTGCTTGCCATAAGTTTTGCCTTCCTTGGCATTTGCAGACAATAGTATCACTCTGTCCAATAAACAAAACTTTTTTTTTTCCCCAGACTGTTCTCTTGCTTACAGCAGCTGTTCCCATGCTCAAGGGTGTCAGCCAGCACCCCGTGCTTTTAACGTCAACTTTAGCGTTTGCAATGTGACAAAAAGGCTTCTTTCCACTGAAGGCATTTATGGAAAGTCATGGGATCCTTAAGATTGGAAAAGAGCTCTAAGATCCCCAAGTCCAACCCCGACCCACCCCACCATGCCCACTGCCCACGTCACTCAGTGCCACATCTCCACGGTTCCTGAACACGTCCAGGGATGGTGACCCCACCATCTCCCTGGGCAGCTGTTCCACTGCATCACTGCTCTGTCCTGAAAAATTGTATTTGTTCTTTGTCTTCCCCACATAATCTAAACTTTTTTCCTTCCTGCGACTGTGAATAAGTCAGTAAATATATAGCAGCTGATTTGGTTAAGCGATTTACATTCTGCTTGTAGGCCAAGCCTTGAGTATGACAAGTGTGCCTGTCATGAAGATGGTCCTAAAAAGAGAATTTTCCCCCCGAAAAGGTTGTGAGGCAACTTTCCTTTTAGCAGCAAGATGGTAAAACCTGGCAGTAGAACTAGGTGCTGAGTCTGGCTGGCGGGCAATGTGCTGGGCCCACAGGCTGTGGAAGCAGCCACCTCTGTCAGCTCCACGTCTTCCCCCAGTGAAGCAGCTGGAGATGCCCTTACCACAGAGTCATGCATTGGACAAAGGAGGCTTTAAACTAAAAGAGAAGAAAGTTAGGTTGGTTGTTGGGAAGAAATCTTTGCTCAGAGGGTGGTGAGCCCTGACACAGGCTGCCCTGAGAAGCTGTGCATTCCCCATCCCTGGAGGTATTCAAAGCCAGGTTGGATGGACCCTGGGCAGCCTGAGCTGGTAGGGGCAGCCAGCTCACAGCGGGGAAGTTGGAACTGTATGATCTTAAGGTTCTTTCCAACCAAAACTACTCTATGATCTCCTTTATTGGTGCCAGTAAGTGGGGCTGGATGTCCTCTCCGGTGGCCATAGGGCAGGTAATGTCTTTATTCCTATAGCAGCGCTGTGCAGTGGGAAGGGATGTTGCAGTGGAAACAGAGGCCTGTTAAGGAATCTGCAAGGAAAGTCTAAAATAGTGCTGCTTAGTCACAGTTCTGACCATGGGGCTGGTGCATCGCTGAGGAGAAAAGTGGGTTTGGGGAATTCTTTCTCAGGTGCCAGCATCCTTGGTCAGGGCAGCTCCTGGCAGTGACCTTCCATCTTCCCTTGAGGTGAGAACAGCAAGCCTGTCCTTTGGCCTGAATAAAAGGCCAGGAACATCATCAGGAGAGGAGCTGGAACATTTTGGCAGGGGAGGGCTGAGGTCAGCTTTGCTCCTTGCCTCCTCTTCCAGACTTTAAGCAGGGGAGCCTAGCACTGTTCAGCAGGCACAGCAATATGCTGGGATTTTATTTTAGCAAATCTCTCTGTGGACGTGAAGAAGTGATTAACCAAAGCAGCTTCTTCATTGTTCATTGTGTAGACATTGCTCTGGTTGAGGTTTGGAGGTGGGAATATTGTCTCATTCCTGCAGCTTGTAGGGGTGGGAAAGAGAGCTGCTTCCCCACTTACATGAAAATGTGATTCAGCTGTTTTAACTAGACACAATTAGTAATTTTGAGGAAGAGTTTCCAACCTCAGCATTTTTTAAAATACACTAAAATCCATCTTCTCTTTGATCCAGACATAGAAGCAGTTGAAAAGAGAATTAGGGATGGGATTTTAGAAGGAAAGGGCCTGCTTAATAAAGGCACAAGATTGGTAAGCTGTACTATCGAGCTTGTCCTTTATGGGAGCATGTTTGCAAACTGTGATTGTCTCCTGTAGGATGACACAGGTCATTCTGGGTTCATGTGCTGCACTATTTGCACCCTTGGGTTCTTCACTTCTTCCCATTCAGGGCAAGGTGCAGGCGCCTGGGTGTCGGATCCTTCATAGAGAGCTTCTTTTTCACCTCTGCTCTACGCAGCCCTCTGGGCATCAGTGCTTTAATGTAATGTGTGTTTGCACAATGATCTTGAGTCTGCATCTCCTAAAGTGAGTAAGTGCAGGGATGTGCACATGTGATGCAGCTACTGGACAGCAGAACTTCTGCCTGCACTGAGAGCAGGGCACTGCTCGGAGCTGTGGTGCTCTGCGGGTGCCATCCATCAGGGACGTAAGAGCATCAGTCTGAGAGCACTGTGGTGAACAGCAATGGTACCGAGGGCTGTAGGTGAATGTGGAAATGTTTGGCTTCTGTCCACGGAGAAGTACTTCTTCCTTGCCTGCAGACTGATCAGATTTCCTGCCCTGATAGGGGATATTTGCTGTTCTTATGTGTTCATGTGGCAGGGATATGAGTCTCCCTGCTCAGATAAGCCTCCGAATTTGACTTTGTGGATTGAAAGTGTGACTAAAAATCACCTATGGCTTTGCAGTAGTGTTTTGTTCTTCGTGTGATTCATAAATGAGAGCTTTCCAGCCTGTGTTGCTCTGCTGCTCATGGACGGCCTTGAACAAGGCTGCTGTCTGCTGCACACATATTGATAGAGAAGCATCGTGTATCCTTCTTTATCAAGTGCATTGCATCTCCGATAAGCAAAGGAACAATGACAGTTGGACCGAGATTTGATTTGAATGCAAGGGATTTCTTAGATCCTTCAGTCTAGCTGGGAGATGAGAGATAAGCTTTGTGGAAGAATGGCGTATGGTCTCTGAAATACCAAACAAAACTCTGGTCCCTCTCCCTGTAGGCTACTTAGCTGAGAAACTCAGCCCTGTATCTTGTGCAGATAAAATTGACTTCAGGATGTCTAAACTCCTGCTTTCAGAAAACGTGTCACCGAGGTGAGGATTTAAATCAGGCTTTTAAATTGTACTGGTAGTGGCAGAAACACTTTTCACAACTTCTCATTAATTACTGAATTTCAATTGATTTCCTATAGAAGCATGTATTATATTCTCCATAAAGCCACATTATGCACCATAATTAGTATTGTTGTGGTGAATTCTGAATTAATTATTGATGTCTCACTGCTTATTTTAACGTCTCTGTTCAGGTCATACACTCCTCTGTCAAGTAACTGCCTCTATTGTCCACACCACTTCTGCATGTACTTGCACTGAAATCATAATGACTACTAGCTGAGGATCTGCTTAAATAGAATCTGGCTTTATCCTCTGTGAAAGAAACAGTTACTCAAAACCTAATGGCTTGGTGGTCTGGACCCACCTTGAAGACAGCATCTGAAGGTGGTACCCATAATATTACAGGCTGTGGATAAGGATGGAGACAAGAAATGATTATTATGCAACTGAAATATTCAAGATTTTTCTGGTTTCCTCTGAGACGTGCATCTATTTTCCATATATCACATGGTGGCAATCTGCATGCAAAAGGTTACTTTACCCTTCTTCCCCTCCTTGAAATGTTTTCTTCATTCAAGCTGAGTTCTCCCTTCTCTCCACTCTATTTACCCTATCCAGAGATACACTAATGAAATATTCTGTATTTTAACATAAAGTTGTTTTCCACTCTGTTTTTTCCTTATGTACTTTTTGCTTAGGGACTTTGAGATAAATACAAAAATGTGAGAGGAAACTTAACAACTATAATGACTTTCATCAAAATGACCCAGATTGAGAGAGAACCTTTAAAGTGGAAACTATACTGAGCATTCACTCAATTATACATCAAATTAGGAAATACTTTAAAGACCAGAAAGAACAGTACCATATTCATAAAAATATTTGGGGCCCCACATTTACCAACCAAACTGATATTTATAATCACGGATAAATATAAAGTTGAGATGCTCCAGAGATCAGCAGTGGTTCAGATTTGTGTTCAGTTTACAAATTGATTCAGTTTTCTAAGGCAAGGTGAAGGTTCAGACTGCGCTGATTTAATAACAAGCAAGGTACAGACTCAGAGATATGTTTTTATTCCAGAACATTATGTCAGATTGAGTCTTGAGGAATACCAAATCAGGCTCAGCATCAGTGAGCTAACTTAAATATGATGATTTTAATTATGAGTGATATGGTATTAATTTTAATTGTTAGAACAACATAGTATTCTGACTAAGGAAGGAAAATCCATGCCTCATGAAACAACAAATAGGATCATTTTAAAAATTAGCTGTTGATACGATGACGTACACAATAAATGTACAGTGCTAATCGTTGTCAGTGATGTGGAGTGAGAAGTGCGGGTATTATTTCTGTGGAAAGAAGAAAGGAATAAAAATCCATGCAGACAAATTTTTGAAAACATCTACTATAAAAAGTAGTATTTGTGTTGTGACCGGGCTATGTAGTGAATGAAAACTGCTATCTTTGGTCAGCTAAGCAGTTGAGCTGGCCCAAAAGCTTGTCTTTGGTGGTGGTCTCTAACCCACACTTAGGGAGTGTTACCAGTTCGATCCTTCCCTGATAACTGCTTTCAGTGGTCAACGAGGGATCCGGTGCACTTTCTTGTAATATTTGGTATTAGTGATGATCTGATGATCTTCTGTAATGCTGCACGCTGCTGTAAAGGCTGGTGTCTGATGCCATTTGTACCTGAGGGTGGAAATAATTCTGGTGGTTTGACACAGATATTTTGAAGGTAGCGAACTGATTTGGGGGGAAAAATAAGTAAAATGTATAGTGGGTTATTAAGGACATGCAGTTGAAAACATGGGAGAGAAAGGAAGAAAGGAAGGACAAGGAAAGAAGGAAAGAAAGAAAGAGAGAGAGAAAGAAGGAAAGAAATCCTTGTCTCATTTTTCTGTTTTGTTGCTATGACAATCAACTTTACCAGTGTTAAATCGTGCTCCTGGACACAGCCCTACGTGTTCCTAAGCTCAGCGTCTCCAGTCTCAAAGTCCTCATTTCTGCTCTGTTCTCTGATACCAACATCAGCGTGTAAGTAAGTTAAAACCAATGTGTTGTCTGATAGTAGTGTTAGCCACAGCTAGTTTGGTCTTTGGGTGAATTAACACTGATGTTTTTTTAAAAGATAAAAAAGCAAAGCAAACCAGATCAAACTGCCCACCCCAGACCTTTCCAGCCAATTTCTGCCTTTTCTCAATCAGGATATTCTATATTTCTCGGAGCGAAAGACACTGGTTGACATCTGTGTTTCCACACTCTCTGGCCCCGACCCATGGAAACATGAGATCTGTGGCCAGACCAAATTCCTGAGCAGTCGGTGGTCCTGGCACAAAGGCAGCACGCCAGAGCCCACGACGGCTGCAGACAAACAGAACTGTGAGCCGTCGCGCATGGACTTGCAGGAGGTGATGCTGCTACAGATATTAATCCCTGGCTTGAAGATTACTGCTTGTAATAGGAAACCAGTTCCATGTTCTCAACAGATGGCAAATGTTTTCATCTACTTTTTTCTTTTTTCTTTTTTTTTTCCCTAAGTAGATTTTATCCTTAAAAAACAAAATCGGGGTTGTTTGTTTGTTTGTTTGTTTTTTGTATTATTCCTACCAAATTTTCTTAGAAATTTCTTTTCTTACTGTGCTCATACTTCATTTTGATTCTTACTTGGCTATAAAATTCTGCTTAAATAATGTGGGTTATGCTTGTTTTAATTTTCCACTATCATTTTAAAACTGGCAGCTTAAAGCATATTTATGATGCAATCCAGTGGTGGAAAATGAGCTGTAATATACATTATACTCGCTTTCTTGCAATGTAAAAAATATCTTTGCAGTTATCTTCTAAGGAATAATTGTCCTTAGGGGCACAAAAAGCACATATAGTTTACTTTGTATCTTAAAGTTAACCATCACAACTGAAATGTAAACTTAAAAAGCATTAAATGCTGAAAACGTAAGGAGCGTTTTGTGGCACAAAACCATGAAAGATAATGCAAAGCAGTTTACTGCAAAGGGAGCTTTGTATTTCCTTTTGCAAAAGTATACTCTTAATAACCAATGATCAAACGGTCTCTTGCATTGGCCTCCTATAAAGCTACAGCAGCAGAATGCCAGATGAGAAGCAGCAACCTGCACCTCTCTGGCCGAGTGTCCAACTGAGGAGGAAACTGCTGACTTCCTAATTTCCATCCAAGTGACTTGCTGCTTTTCATGCTCTTTGCCCTGTGTCTCATCTGCAGTCTATTCAGAACATAAATTTCACTGTGTTGTGGATTTCTTTTTATTTTAAGTATATTTAAGAAGTGGAAAGCAAACAGCATAAAGATGAAGGATGAGGAAACGCTTTGCTTACCTTCCTTCTTCAGCCCAGACGGTGAGCGGATTTCCAGGGCTGCCGGCTGAGCTCCTGGTCAAGCACCCGCGTGGAGCTGGCCATGCTGGGCAGCCCCTCTGATTTGGGTCCTGCACAATTTGGTGCATCCAGGAGTGACTTTTTCCCTCTGTATAAATGCTTGAATTCTGCCTCTTGCTGAGCACGTTTGGTCTTGGTGTCTTTAAAAAGAGGGGAAGCCACAGCACTGAAAGCAATGGCCTTTTGGTCAAGACGCAGACACGGACATCACAAAGTATTTTTCTCTTATAAAATTCTGCACTTCGTAACAAGTGAAATAGGACAGGCAGATGGGCTAAAATGTATTTAAAATAATATATGAGGATAGGAAGGGAATAACATATTTTACAAAATGAGCCCAGCAAGTGGGAAAGCATTGTGCTTGTGGTAGAAGGAATGTTTCCCATTAATAAATATATTCATATGACATGAAATGTCTGAGTCTAAAAGCAATTTATATGTAACTTAAGGAATAATCGATATTGGTTTGGAATGAAGAACACTGTAATCGTGTTTTTAAAAGATTCATGCAACTTACAATTGTATGAAAACTTGATTCTATTTACACCTTCCCTGCAGCAACAGACCATAAAGATTGATTATACATTAAAAGCAATATTTGGGTGAAAAAGTACACGGTATAGATTTTTGGCTGGCTTTTCTCCAGCTGCTTCTCTTGCCTTCTCTCAGAAATGCAAGCACGGATGTTTCTAAGAGGGGCCACGTGCCCGCTCAGACCCTGGCAGTGTAATAACACGGAGTGCTTAGATGGGGGCTTGCACCTTTGCAGCATGATGCAAACAGGAATGAATTAGTTCTCCAAACAGCTTTGAAGGAGGAACTCTTTGAATATTGCATATGAAAAGAGATTAATCAACCATCATGTTTGTAACTTTTCATTTTCTGGGAATACTTGTTCAAACAAGTTCCTGCTTACAAGGTGGCTCATGAATAAGAAAAACATTTGTAAATACTCAAGGAAAACACACTGTATGCAGAAGCATTTGCATCAGGAGAGTGTGATCACTTTGAAATCTCTTTCTGAGATCGGGAAACAAAAGCAACTCTGACTTCAATGAGTTACCTACACGTAGTTCAAGGTATAAACATTAAATAGCTGAAGTGGAAGTTCAGGCAAGTAGTATACATCAGCAGCTCTGGCTGCTATTTGGTAGTGCACTAAAAGGCCTCTCCTCTGACATGCAAATAATGTAGTGCTTCTGCTTGAAAAACTTACCTTCAGCATGTGGAAGAGAAATATGTAATGATTCATTTTTCATTCCTGCAGCCAGCTAGAGGTAGACGTTCTGGGAAAGGAGTAATTTGTTTCTTGCTATTTCCTGGGCTTAAGAGCCCAGCGATGAGACTGAACCATCAGTGCAGCTCTTGTGTCAATGCTGTGCAAAGTGGAGCAGGGCAATGCTGGGAGAAGCTGTAGGACCTGGTGAGAGCAGCTTTGGACCACCTGGTCTGCAATTACTGGTACTGGTTATTTCAGTGAGTTTTTAGAGTACACAGGAAGGTGCTATCTGTGGCTTCTTGTATGAATTAAATCACTGCGTAGGGCTGCCCACTGCATGAAATATAACAACTTCTTCATTCCACTGCAGCCCTCTGGCCTGAGATGGGTTTTCAGTTATTTGTTGCTGAGATAGTGCAAGTTTCTGGGTAATCACTGGGATAAAACACACCGTGAGCTGCTGCTGTGTAATGAGCCAGCTGGGCTGAGAGAAGGAAGTGCTGTGCAGGAGGCATTGCCCACGTGTTGAGGAGGGTGAGGGTTATTTCATAACTGACACGAAAAGTGAATGTGGAAGGTTTTCAATATCACCAAGATTACAAGGAAGATGAAACTTGTACAGACAGAGCCTAAATTGAGAATATCCCAGCAAATTGTTCTTGTTCTTAAAACTTCAAGCCACGTGTGTCCCTCACCTGCTACTGCAGTATGTTTTCTATTAAAGTCTGTATTTCTCCCAAGAAATTCTGCTGACCGGTTGCTGTGGATTGCACCATACAACTGCTTGAAGGCACAGTGCCGAATATTAGAAAGCATTTAGAGTCTTAAATGTTGCTTAGAGGAGGGTGTTTGTTTGCGGGAGACAAGGATTTTGCACAGTGGTTGTGAGTTGTTGGGAAAACAATTTATCAGCTGGTGCTCTCTTCTGTTGGTTCCAGCCTCAGAAGGAGCGACTTTTATCTCAGACTTGTAATCTAAACCAAGCAGTAATGTGGTAACAATATAAGTTATCATATTAATATTATATAGAATAATATAGTCCTTCTACATTGTATAACCTTATATTTTTCCTTTTGTCTTGGCTGAACGTTCCTGACTATTTTTGCTTAGCTGAGATGATGAAGAATATCCGAGCAGCAAAACTGCCGTCACAGTAATTCCAAACAGATTTTAGGGGGTGACCATAAAATCAAAAGTTCCCAAGACAGGTCAGATGTGTTTTGGGTTTTGTTATTTTCTAAATGTACTTCTCTGGCATGAGGATAACTTCCTGATTTTCCTCTTTTGGAAGTCTGACTCTTTTGTTTTTCATTGCGTTAAATTCCTGAAGAGTTTTTCTCTTCTAAATTCAGATGATGTATTGGTTTGGAAACAAATGTGTGAATGCAGAAACAAATCAATAGGAGAATATCAAAGAATATAGGAATGAATGAGGCAAACATCACTAAAAGATGGGAAACTGCGAAACCCAGATCCTTTCCAATCTGACGCATAAATCCGCAGCGAGGCTCTGTGTGCATTAAGGTAACCATGCATGTAAGCATTTGCAGGATTGAAGTCTGACTTAAAACTGTGTCACAGAAGTGCATAATTAAATGCACGTACAAATTAAAGCACGTATGGAAGTGGATTAAAATGGAATTGAGTAAATAGGACTTTAAAGTGTCCCCATACAGTTGCATAATTCTTAATTGAAATCCATTGGGGTGTCTGCATATGTAGTGCTGTATCTAAGCAACATGTACCCATTCTTTATAGGATATTATAATCAAAGGAAATAATATATCCCTCCTAGAATATGCAGAATAACTTGATACATTTTCCTGTATTTTTTCCACTCCCTGAAATGGATGACAAACAGCTGCTTGTTGTTACTATGCAGGCAGGTTTGAAGACACCAAGGCTGAGGTCAAGAGACTGCAGTTTGGGCTCTGCTAGCAACTTTACTGGTTTTCTTCAGCAACTTGCTTCTATCTTCTTGTTCTTCCTTCTTTTCCTCTGTTCTATATAGACAGAAAATTGGAGGGCACATCTTCCTGGGGGATATGTATATATGGATTATACTGTACTGTGGGCTCTCATGTTTAGAACAGATTTTAGAATACCGTAGTAGTATAAGAAATGTTTGAAATGCCTCTTATGCTAGATAGAGCAAAGCTCAGCTTCATTTTCTTTATTGCCTCTACCAGCAAAAACTGATTTTGGCCTAGGCACTTATGATAACATGGCTTTTTAATTTTTTGTCCTCCCATAACAAGAAAACCCCACCAAAATGAAGATAGAATATCCCAGATTGAAAACTATGCAGGCACATTGCTGAGGAAGATTTGGTTCTCTTGTTTTAGTCAAAATGAGCATCATCCAGAAAGTCCAGCCCTGTAAAGATCGGTTCATTACAGGTTTACGTGCGTGTAAACTCTGTACTATGTCTGTGCAAAAACTTACCTTTGTACAACATTAGCAGAACGAATCTAGTAACAAGCCTGGAAACAGCCACCATACCCTGCCCTAAACTACAAGCTTCTGTTGTCCAAGAACAATGGTTTTTGAGACTTTAAATCTTGCCACTTTGATCTGCAGTTTGAAAAATAGAAGCTGGCTTACCCACAGCTGTGGGAGCTCTGCTTTTGCACAGCCAGGACAGTCTGCTTTTTAATCTTTCTTTTCTGCCACCTCTGGGTGCCCTCCATTTCCCTCAGAAGTCTATACTGAGTGACCCAAAGGCAGAAGTGATATTGTAGCACCAGGCAGCAAAATCACAGGGGTATAAATTATATATCGTGCAAGCTGTGGCTGTACTGCAGAGAGGTCTGGACACGTTCAGTTGCACTTCCAGTGCGTCACCTGCCCGTAGCGGTCAGCAAGCAGCGGTGTTGGTCCCAGCCAGCCTTGGCTGTTTGTCTGCATCCTGTTGACTGTGGGCACTAGCACTCACCTCTGCACAGGGGCCATCTGCTCCACACAGCCCAAGTGGCCAAGCAGTTTTTGAACAGTCAGGGTTGACCTGGAGGAACTCAAGGGGAAATAAAGCTTCCAACCCTGACTGGAATCCTGATCACTGTCACTTAGTGTGGTGCTGCAGGAAACCAAATGATGCCTGCCCTCCCTGCCTCACTGCTCAGAGATGTTGTCAGTTTGAAGGTAAATCTTCCTCATCAATCTGGGCTCAATTTTGCCACCTTTTGTTGTGTTGAATTATGCTTCCTAATGCGAACTGCCTCCTGTAATCTGTAATCCTGTAACTGCAAAATAGTTTTGCTTCCGTTGTAATGTGTCCCCTTGCAACTTGTGCAGTCAATTCCACTTTTTCAACGTTTATTCCAAAGTGCACTTATATCTGCGTATATATACGGGTCCACTTTAGACTGAGTAGTCCTGGAAATACTGAAAAGGGCCTGAACACCTCTTCCCAATGGACTGTCTCAGGAGAAAAGCTAGAAGTGTTTTTCTGAATATTCTGATGATCACTAAAAGCTGACTAGAAATGTTCAGGGAAGAGAGGGAAGGGAGAGGTTCAAAATGGGATGACAGAATCGAAGTGTTGAAGGGAGATGCAGTGAGCAGAAGAGGGGAGACTTCTGAGAAAGGAAAGGTTCAGCAGTGTGATAAGCAGAGCTGGCAAAGGTTTTTATGCCCATTTGGCTCTTATACATGTTTATCAGCCTTGGTCCATGGTTCATCTCTCATGTGGAGCTGACCAAGCAGCTCCCACTGTCAATCTCAGATGGAACAAGGCTGCAGTCAGACCTCTCCTGGACTTGTGGCTGCTGTGGCCTTTCCTCTCCATCACCATGTGTATAGCAAGATGTGACTGGCTCTGGCTTCCCATGGCAGGGTCATCCATTCGTGTCTATTGTGGCAGTGCCCAGAGACATAGTGTGGCTCTGCTCCCAGCCCCAGTGGGCTGGGATCTGCCAGTGGTGAGAGGATGCTGCCAGGCCAGCACGCAGGAGCTGAGAGATGTCGACCTATGTATTGCGGTATCCTGCATGGCCTCCTCCATGGGCACCATGCCTGGCTGGAGCGCCTGGTGCCGGGTCTTCACTCTGGGCAGCGAGTCTCACAGCCACAGCCTGAGCAGCTGGCACTTAATCACTCCAGCTATCCTTAATTAAGCATCTGAATGCCCCGATCTGCTGGCCAAATGAGTGCTAGCCCAGTCCTACAGATGGTGAAACTGAGACACAAGGAGGTTAAGTAACTTGCCCAAGGCTGTGCAGCGGATGGTGACAGATCTCCGATCAGAGCTTGCGAGCTCCTGGCCGTCATGCCCTGCCGATGGCTTTGGTCATGCATGCTGCTTGCGTTAGGGCTCTCCCAGCCAGAAAATCTTGTCTTCCATCTCCAGGGGAAAATCTGTCATCCTCACGGCACCATCAAATCGTTGACTTATTTTATATTTTTTGTTACATTGATTTAGTTTTAACTGTTACTTCGGCTTCTCAGGTGATTCCCCCAATCCTCTCAGGATCACCTTCCTGGTCATACAGGAATACTTTCTCATTCAGGCATGACCTGAAAAATCCATGAGTGTGAAATGACTCTTGTTGCTCGCATGCTATTTGAAAGCCTTCACTGCATCATGCCACTAATGTCAAATCACAGCCTAGCCAAGGAACAGTTCTCTTTATATACTCTATGGTCAGTAAATGAGTGCTTTGCAAATGCTGGGCGATGCGCTGGTATCATCATAGGCAATACTGAGATGAACACTGGTCTTACATAAGGAGCTGTTATTTTTCAGAGATGCTTTGCTGAAAAGGTCACCTCTCCCTGTTACAGGCAGATGCATTTCTCGCCAGTTCAATTCCTGGCTTACTCCAGTTTGAACACAGAGGTGTGCACACCGAAACCTGGACTGAGAGGCACAGTTTGGCCCTCAGATTTCACGTTATGGAGCAGCTTGTTTGTGTGATTATCTCCTAAGGATTAGAAGGGCTAAAATAAATAAATAGATGGCTATGTGACTGCAATGCCATGACTGGCTGACAAAGTGCAGAAGGCAGCTCCTGGCTGCTGGTCATCTGCTCCAGACTCTGCCTCGAAGTCTTTAAATGTTTCTCTCTTTCATTTTCCATGTTGTGCATCCCCACACTTCCAGCCTCCTGCCACTACAACAATATGAAATGTCAGAAGGGAGGCATGATTCCTGCAGTATCTCTAGCCCAACTAGAGGCAGCAAGTGCCAGAAATGTTAGGCAAACGCCTGTTGTGATGAGGCTGCCAGCTCTCTTTTGCTGGCCCAAAAGGTTCAGGTAGGTTGAGTAAGCTTTGGATGAGAACCCACGCTTCTGGGAGCTTATCTGCACTGAGCAGCCAAACTGCTTGGGATCTGCCCATTGCTTCTTGAGACCAGATGTAAACCCATATTGTGCTTGCAGGGAGGGACAGAGCTGGCACACTTGTTTATGCATGCTTAACAGTTACGAAGATATTAATTACTATTATTTTCCAATATTTCACTATTTGAGCTCAGGTTTTAAAGAAGTATTTCTGAATACTCACTTTCATTACTTCACTGTCAATTCACTTGATCAGTGCTGAGTAAATAATTCAGATATTTTCCTTTGAGGAATACTTTATTAAAGATTTGAGCAAGAAATCCTTAGAGTGATTCCATATTTGTATTAATTTGTAAAGGTCTTTGAAGCATCGTTCAGAGTTTTTGCTTTCTTTTTGGACTGCAGTTATTGCCAATTTTGTGTTACTGGATTTCTGTATTATCCCATGCTTTAGTTTCCTTTTCTGTATTTGACTCTTATACAATTACGCAGCACAGTATAAACTGAAATTTAGAATTGAATGTGCAGTTGAAAATTATTTACAAGCTCAAAATCTGTTGCTGTCTTATTCCTTGATGTTTGCTACAAAACCTGAATGCTTGAATGTTTGTAGAAGGCGGTAACAAAAGCTTTGGAAACATGGTTGAATTGAATCTGAATCTTGTCTTTCAAATCCAAGTAACCTGTCTGGTTCTAATTTCTGTTGTAGTTGAGATTTATGCGGAGTACTTGAGTTTATTGGGAAATCTGATTGCATTTACCCTCCTCTAGCTTTCTGTGTGCATAATCTGTAAATGTGTTATTATGCCAGCAATGTATGTGGATACCCATCACTGCTAAGGGGATGCATGACAACAGGCAGAGCACAGAGGGCAAAGGAAGAACTGAGGGATGCATCACAGTGCCCTGTAGCAGACATACCTGCAGCACTGTATCCTGGCTTTGGTCCACAAGAGCTCCTTTGCTTTGTAATAGCACAGCTCTGTCGAGAGAATCCATAGTAATTCCTATCCCCAGTGTAATTGCATAGACAAATAAAAATCCCCATCTAACAGCTTGAGATGGAAGGAAATATAATACAGACAAGATTTAATTTCAGAACCCAGGTATGCTTCAGGCATTTCAGGTGAAGGAATTGTTTGCTTCTGGGTGGGACTGCGGGGAAGCAGAGGCCATCATTTGTTGTCTTCAGCAATTGAATTGAAGACTGAAGAGTCTGGATGTGTTTTCAGAAGGAAAGTGGTACCATTGCTGGTTTGACAAAGCAGTAAGAGGAATGCTCCAATGTACCGATTAATAGTTGTGAATGGCATTGTAATGGCTTTGTTCTCATGCAGGTTTTCTACAAGAAATGCATCCTGTACTGTAAGCCTGCTTTGGTCTGAAGTGATTCACTCTGATTTATAGTCTTTAATTAAAGGCTTTTAACATTTAACTATACTGGGGAAATAGCACTGGTGCTTAGGTCAGTTTATGGCAATGGAAATAATCTTATTTTTATTTTCTAGGCTATGATCACAGAACAGAACTTCAGAATCTCCCCAAGTGGGCAAACCTCCCAAAATATGAGGTGTGCAGAATCGTGCACGCATTTGCACAGCTTGCACAGCAACCCAATTATTGCAGTTACCTGCTTTGCATGCATAATCACATTAATTACTTGGGGAAGCTAGCTATGCATTATGCATATTTTTACAATCACTGGTTGTACTGTATACTTGTAAATATAACAGAGCTTTTTTTCTAACCGTAGTATATAATTTAATGAGAAAATTATCTGCGGAGTGGTAAAGTGGTAGCTTCTATATTGCTAAGAAGGATTTCCAGCATGCAGCAATTCTAGCTGTGAACATCTCTGATTAAATTACATGAGTTTAGAAGGAAAGTTGCATCAGTAAAAAGTGTTTTTGCCTTCTTACTGAAGACAAGAATTCTCAAGCTCGGTGTTCAGCATTCTGCAGTGATTTTTCTCTTAATAATAATAATAATGATCCCCCCAAATAACATCAATAAAAGATTGCATATAATCAATATATACTTAACAAGTAAAGAATAAATCCAACTCATTAACCTCACATTTTACAGTACATATTTACCTTCCAAGGAGATAGATACTTTCTGCAAGTCTACTTTACTTTTTGTCTTATACTCCTGGATACAAGCTTACACTTCCAAAATTCTCTTTGCACAGCGCTATCTCACAGGTTGTCTCCATCTGCCTGCCAAAACTGTTGGAGCAGAAAGGGGAAAAGACGAGGGCTGCAGAGTCTTCTGTCACTGAGAGACACCTGGGTGGCTTGCTCTTCTCCTCCCAGCACTGTTTTCTTTCTTATCCTTGTTGCTGTTGTTCCTTGCTGATGCACAGTTTTGTCGCGATTAAGCATGCAGTCTGAATATTGGTGCAAGTCTTTGTCAGCCATTAGATGCTGTTGTGATTTCCAGGCACTGCATATGTTGCATTGCTAGGTAGCACTTAGCAATGTTTGGATCCCCATCTGTTACCTCAGTTTGGCACATTGTGCCTGCACTTTAAACTCAGAAATGTTATGACACTGTTTCCTACGTTCCTGGGTGCCAGGTGGATCGGAGCCATTCCTTGAAGGATGTGCATGTGCCATGTGGACAAGCAAATAACATGGAATGGGCATTGTGTCCTTGCTGCGATGGGCTGAGGGTGTCATTGCTTACCTCCAAGCACTGCCCAGACACCAGCTACATCCCAGAGCGACACTCTGAGATACTCCAGCTCACGTTAATTATTTACTGAAAA
The DNA here is from genome assembly GCA_030625065.1 of Alectoris magna. Lineage (NCBI taxonomy): Eukaryota > Metazoa > Chordata > Aves > Galliformes > Phasianidae > Alectoris > Alectoris magna. The sequence goes on along the minus strand of CM060576.1, from coordinate 6,591,804 downwards.
GATGACAGCTACCTGGATGAGATTGACTCCGGCTATATTTATTTCGGTGAACTGCACACATCTCTTATAGGGGAGGTGCTTCCCCATTAGTGTGGCTTAGCCCATAGCAGAATTGCACGTTTCCATTAACATGATAAACTTCTCATAACAGTTCTGTCCATTAGTAATACCTCCACAGCCAGTTTGTTCTGCGTGCCAGCTCTCCATGTACAGCTGGTGAGAACTATATTCCTCATTCTTTTTGCATTCTTTCAGATAATTCCTTACCTGTTAATGCTTTAAAACAGTTCTCTGCCTCTCAGCCAACCATCTTCTCCCTTTCTCTATGTATCTTTCTAGTTACTTAAAAGCTGTCTTCTCATTTTTTCCCCCTCACTCATGTCTCCCTGATCTATCCAGAGGGTTAGGCCAGGTGACCTCCCAAGGTCCCTCCAACCTAAGTTGCTCAGCATACTAATTTCAATCATGCTCCTCCTTCCTTTTCCCATTGTGAGCACTCTGTAAGCATCATCACAGCTTGTATGAAGCCATAAACACTGGAGTGTTTATGTCAAAACAAGTGTTTAAGTCAAAAGCAAGCATTTTAGCTGTTTTACACAAAAATGATAAAAACCTCATTACCAGTGACATAAATACTCGGTTCTGTCTGGATTTCTCCAAAAATTCATCAGAATTTAACTCATTATTGTGTTGGGTATTATCAAGAATTGGGCTTAAAGAGTCAGAAACTGGAGGAAGTAATAAACTGTGGTTTGTAGGCAGTGCAAATATTTCAGTCAGACCCATTTCCAACACATTATTTTTAGTGTGAGACATTTTGCATCACTTTGCTCTGAGATTTGATGTGACAGTATCAATAAACATAAAAGAAGAAAAAAAAGCCATCTTTCTCTGGGCAAGTACTGCTTAAAATGCTGTGGTTGGAAAGAGCTGAGGGTAGGGACCAGGACAGTGCCACCTCTTTTTTCTCAAAGGAGCTAGACTCTAAATGAAGTTTACTCCCTGTGTTCTGGATCACGATTGAAATACAACACTGAGAAATGGAAACGATTTGTCTTTTTCAGTGTTTGGTGTTGCACATTTTTTTCCAGTTGAGATGTTAACTTTGCAGACAAAGTAGCAGATCCCAGAAACTTGACTGTAAAAGAGTTCTGCTTTTAATAAGTGTTTTGTTTGTAGTCATTTCCCAATTACCCACAGCTCTCTCCCCAGCAGAAACTGTCACCAAAACCAGAGAATGAATGTTTAATTGAATTGAAAAACTTATGATTTGGGCAACAATTGAATTGCTGTCATCTTGTTCTGTTTTATCTAAACGCTAATTACTTCCATCTTATAACCTTGTAAGTGGGAAATGCTGGGTACTTCCAAAAGTGATCGAAAAAGTGGACATGCCCAGGATGCTAAAAAATGAAAAAACAAAGCAAAACAAAACAAAGAAATCCCACCATTTTTACAGTTTACAGGAAACAATCTTATTCTGACAGTTCCAAAGGAAAAGGGACTTCAGTGCTGAGAAAATGCGTGACCTTAGCTGTAGATGAGGCTTGTGTACCCGTACCTTTTAGCATCTTTCAGCTTTAACCATGAAATACCCATTTCCATTTTTCTAAATCTGGCTTGAATGCTTTCCATGATCAGTTGTTTATTTAACAGAAGTGTGTTAAGCGCAGTCACCCAAAGCTAATTCCTCCTGCTTCCAAGAGGGACTTTTCAATTTGTTCCTGATTGCAGGGCTGTTTCCTTTATGCTGACCAGATGTGTGTTGCTTTCGTATACGTCGAGCAAAGGTTCCAGACAAGAATATGCAGAGATCTGAAGTTGGCCGTAAATGTAATCAGCTTGAAATACACATTGCCCATCCTGTAACTCACTGCTTTTGAGAAAGCAGTGCTACTCTGTGAGTGATAAAACTGCATGGTCTGAAAAGCATGCTAGAGAGTAGAAGATTTTGGGGGATCCTTGGCTGAGTAGATAGCAGTCAAGAGTTTTGAAATTCAGCACCCATTTAAAATCAGTTTTTATATATGCGTGTGTTTTCAAAATGTGGCCTCCAAAAATACAGAGCTAGCAATCATAAACCACTATGAGAATTTTATTTGTTAATGGCATTCTTTTCCATGTAACTGCTTCTAACTTCCCTATGACCTGCACCTTCCAGCACAGCTTTTTGTCTAGAGGCATCAGCGATGCTAAAGTAGTTCAGTTTCTGCCTCATGTATGCCTTCTGTGCATTCAGAAACCACTGAGCCAAATTTAATTCCATGGTAAATTCCTAAAAATGAAATTGCACCATATGAAAAGGGCAAGTTTTAAATTGTGCCTTAGTGAGATAAGCAAATGTTCATTTCTTGCCAGGAAAAGAATGAGATGCAAGACCACATCAGGCTCACCCTGTAGCAAGGCATGGTATGATTGTATTGCCATAGTCATCCTATCCCAGAAGAAGCTCTTGGAAGCAGAGATGTGAAAAATCTGCAGTAGCTGGACGCTTATGTCATAGATGAGGAGCTGTCCATATTGTTGGGATTGCTTCTTCTTCATCTTTACAAACCTCTGTAAAAATTGTCTCTCCAAGAAACACCTGCGTAGCAACAGATTCACAGTCCATGTGCTCTTGTGCCTGTATTTCTAAGGATGTGCAGGACCTGATTCTAAGATCACAGCCCATGGCTTATTCCAAGAGCATTTTTCTTGTGGGTTGCCTTTCTATAGCACGTAGTCAAAATAAATTGTCAAGTGCCCAAAAATGTGCAAGCATGCAATTAATTTTAGACAGAACATTCATTAAAGCGAGTCAGCAAGTTCCTTGAGAACCGTGGGCCTGATCCTCAGGGAGTGGAGCTGGAAGGATCCTGCCTCATTCACCTGCATCCCGGAGAGCAACTGTCTGCTAATGTGCTCTGTATGCTTTTCTAAGGGTCATGGGCAATGAAAGCTTCCCTTTAGGGTAAAAGGCTTGTCTGAAATGATGTGTCTTAGGGATTGCAGGTGGTTTCAAGCCATCTCTCCTTGGCTTAGATTGGGTTAAATTCACTTTCTACATTTCAGTAAGTAGGGACTGTGTTTTAATTGTGGCTGCCTACAGGTCAGCTGCAGCTTGAGCTTGTGATTGATTGGGTCCTCCAGAGCAAGCCCAAATGAACACAGGACAGTCAGCGGGAGTAAACTCAGGCCAATTAGTTCCCAGCGCTATCGGCAATGCTATGGGAAATCCATTTTTTTTATCAGTAAGAGTGCAGCTTGCATCAGCAGTCTGCATTCCTCATACGCAGATCATTGACTTATAAATTCCTCTGCTATCTTTGGGATGTTTCTATCCTCTAGCCTATCGTGTGTACTAAATTCGAGAGGACATATCACTAGCTGTAGCAGTGGCAAGGCTAATATTTTCTTTTGGAATATTGTGTTATATGTCAGCTGAAACAGCAAATGCATTTTTATGGTGTGTTTTGCTGTCACAGAATTGCATATAAGAAGCAGAGCATGCTCCCGCTAGCAGCCTGTGTTTCTGCTTCTGATTTAATGGGGTAAATGATCAAGGTTTCTAAAACTGGACTGAAAATTGTGTTATGTATCACTACACGTTTGGAGAGCAATATAGCTTGGTAAATCAAAGCAGGTGATTAAGCACCTATCCTAAATTGTAACACAATAGATCTTCATACAGCATCACTGGTGTTGCTTTTATAGGATTGAGTGTGCATTGCTGCATCCTTCCATTTAAATATGTACTGGTGCATAAGGAACTTGTATGAGACTTACTGCTGAAAATGGTCCTTACCAGGTGAAGAGTCCAGTTAGTAGCTAGAATTGGTATGGGCAGGAACTGACAGTCGAGCTTCTGGCACATCATCTCATGTAATTAATTGTGTGTTTCATGTCCCATCTCTGCTGGGAAACTGGCCCCATTCTGCAACCATTTCCCAACAGTCAATCATGAAAAGAATATGAGGTAACCCATCACCGCTTGCAGCGTACACCAAATAACATAGAGATTTCAATAAAAAATTCACCATCCCAGCATAAATTTAACTCAAGATTTTTTTTGCTTGTTCAGTATTTAAAGTATCCTTGACCTCTTAAAAAATGCTCATTTGCATTGCCTTGTCGAAAAACTTAGCTTGAAAGGGGCCAAGAAAATGTGAATTGATGGTTAACCTCGTAAAGCGTGAGCAACACATGGGGTTTGAGGGTGCTGTGAGTTACAACCTCCTTGGCCCAGAGAAGTTTTTTTAGTGTCAAAAGCATTTTAACACATCACTGAGTCTCATAATAAATGCAGAGAGACCACACATATTGCAAATACACATCTATACACCAGCATTCATGTGCCATTATGCTCTTTTAAGGTCCTCTTGAAGAAAGGGTTAATATGTAAATTAGTGATGAGAAATGTATTTAATGTTTTGGTCATAGCAGAGAATGCATTTAATAAACGTACATTTAATGTGCTCCCCAAGGAAGCTGACTCTTAGGGGCCAGCACAGTGACACAACTTTGGCAAGCATCTTCTGAATGCCAGTCAAATGATAGCAAAAGATCAGATCCCTTTTCCTTGTCTGCAAGTGAATAGGTTTTATTTTTCTGACAGCTCCATCATTTATCATCTGTGCCACTTTTTTTTTTACTTTTTTTTTTTTTTTTTCCTGTAAAATGGCACCATTATCAGCCAATTGCATTCTAAGGGCTGTTTTTCATCATATCTGGGTAACTGTAGAACACGGCAGGCTCAATCCAACTTGGGATACCACAACACTGCAGCTAACAGTAAAATACGTATTTTATTTTCATATGAATCCCAGTCAATCAGAGCTAGATGACATTTCCTGTGACTTGGATGAAAGCAAGGATGAGGATTCTTCCTGAGCATGCGGGTGAGATGTTTGCATTCACAAGTGCTTTAAACAAAGTGCTGATTGCTGTAACATACACAAGATGTTCTGTAGTGCAATGATTTGCTTCTGGTCACTCTAATTATGATTTCAGTGCCATGAAGTTACAGCAATGAGCGCTGCTCATTCTGTGTTCTCGTTGGGACTCCATGGCCAGGGGATGCCTGTGCTGTAGTTATTCAGGTATGGTGTTGAAAGAGGAGAACTGGGAAGATTCACTTCCCTGCTCATGATAAATCTAGGACTTCAGATTATAGGTAAGAATTTAAGAGGACCGTGTGTTTCAAGCGTGTAGCTGCTCTGTGATAAAGTTATGCTTTAATACTTTGATTCTGTCACAAATGGTGGTATGAAAACAGCAAGTAAAATATTAACATGACTCTGTCCTGTTTTCCACATCTCTTTCCAGTGTCTCAGTTGAAGCATTTTAATTTGGTTGGCTTTACTCCAAGACATAACTATAAGGTGTGGGAGGAAGCACAGGTTTCTATCCGCTGGCCAGGAAGAAAGTTTTTTTCTAAAGCGAGTGTGCCTTTGGGGTCCTGCTGAAGTGCTAGGCTGGGTCAAGTAGTGTGTAGGCTGTGTCAGCTCTCCAAGCACAGGTAGATATTTTATCTCGGTGTTTTCTGAAAGTGGCTGGTTGACATTTGGCTCTGGAGACTGTATGTTTTTGTTTATCCAGATAGCTTGGATATATTCACAGCCAGGATGTCTTCCCTGGGGTGCCTGTGCTGCCACAGATACAGATACAGGAACTTAATTGCTGCGTTTTCTCTGGTAAAACCCATGCGTCAGATAACCCCTGTAACAGAGCTGGGGCTCGGAAATGAGAAGTCACATAATCCACATTCTCCGGTAACCAGATAAAATCAGAGGCCGAGGAGCTGCTGTAGGGCAGTGGGCAGCTCTGTGGTACCTTCCCATGTGCTTGTGATGGGGCTGGGGTCAGCCCTGCCGATAACCCAAGGCAAGCACACAGGCCTTGGCCTGCCTCTGACATTCTCAGCCTTTTCATAAAGACTGAATAATATTTAGATGGTTCTGGTGGGCATCATCGTTTTCTCCTTAGCTATATTTGAGCAAATGCATAGTATTTAAAAGCTTAAAATCAGTGAAGCAGTCTCTATGCAAGTGAAGCGCTGCTTCCCCGTCGTAATGTCTCCAATCAGAAACATAATGCTTATTTTCCGTGCGCTCGTCTGCCTCCCTTGAAGACAAACCCCCTGCATTAGAGCTGCTCCAACTCCAACAGTGCCAAAATGTATTTCTGTGAAATAAAATGGCTAATTAGATCACATAAACTTTCAGAATGTAAAAAATAAAACTGTAAAATGAACAGCTGTGCGCTTGAGGTTCCTCCAGCCCATTCTGCACGAGTTCTATTTTGATCAGCATGAAGACTTGGAGTTCGTGGCATTCACCCTTGCAGTGATCCAGCCTCAGTGAAATGCTTGAGGAACTGCTGTTGTTAAAGGGATTGAGCGTTTAACTTCAGCAGGCAGAAGCCCAGCTGTGGGAGTTTTCTCTAGCACCTTCTGAGCATCAATGCAAATTCATCGCTCTGTGGAATGATGTCCCTTCAAAAAGATTTCATTGCATAGTCATGTGTCTCCAAAAGAGCTTACCACACAAAAGGAGAATTTGGAGCTTGTTCTCTTTAACATGAGTGGGAAAAATGTTGCCACATTTCTTTGTGCAAGATTTCCGTTGAGAAGTGATTTATAAGGAAGAAAAGGATCATTTCATTGATTAATGAAGTACGGTGCATATATTAAATAACCCTTTGGCAGATGAACAGTAAGTATACATCATTATCTCTGCATCTCTACTAATGATGAATAGAGCCTTGACCTCCAAATATGCCCACGTGTTCTAATGTCCCAAAGGACTGAAGTCCATATGAGGAGATCGCTCCTTGTTACTTACGGGTTTTTCCAACCCCACAGCCTGCAGCTGCCGTGACTTGATCTGTTGGTCACAGCCTTTGGGCCAGGAGGGACGTATCATAAATAGGTGTGCTGACCAGAGAGTGTATTGTGGAGATGTGGAGTCTCCTTTCTTCTGATGCTTAACTGTTAGCTGTGGGCAAGCAAGCAGATCCCTAGCTCATCTGCAGTAGAGCAGGCACAGGGTTCTTCCCCAGCCTCCTCACCTCCAGTGCTTAAAATACAGCGAGGTTTTGGCATGTGCATTGGCATTTCTGATTCCTTTTCCTCATGTTGGCGTTCTTTGCTGACAAATGACTTCTATTCTTAGAGTTTGCACTGTCAATGTTTACATTAGTTTCTAGAACTACTGAAAAGCAAATAGAAGTATTAATGCATACAAACGGTTGTTGTGCTGGGAGGGAAAAAATAACTCAAAAGATCCAATTATTAGTGTCAGGTTTTGACTTTATTTTTTTGCAGTAACTTAGCTTCTGAAATTAGGAGTGGATGGCAGCAATAATTAGAGAGTTCTTAGACTCACGGTGCTATCAACAAGTCATTTGTGTAGTCTTCTTTACCATCTAAAATGGTTTTTAAAAGACAGAAAATTATGTGTTTATAAAGATACATGTATAATATTATGTATTTATGTTTAATGCCTGCTAATCTCCATACTTCACAGAAAAAAAAATTACACTTTTTTCCTGCTTTCTTCTTTTGAGACTGAATTTTCAGTTCTGATAAAGAATATCCCAAATGTGCTTTGCAGCTATTTTTTTTTTCCCACTATGTTTTTATTTCTATTCACTGGTGATGCGCTACTCCGAGACCTATGCATGTAAACTGCTCCTGAAGACACTCTGTGCTCAGAAGTCCTATTGAAATCAATAGGAGAATAAAGAACTAAGCTTGCCAATTTGTGCTCAGAGTACTGATAAATACAGCTGCACTGTGGAAAGACTGTAGAAGCTCAAACATTTCTGCTTCTGTAGTTCTAGAGAGAGGTGCCATACTGTGGAGATAAAAATGTATACCTTAGCATAGCGATCTCAGGTAGCTAATGAATATTGCCATCATTTTATCCATAGCAAAATGGCAGCACAGGTGTGGTTCCCTTCAGGCAAACGGCTTTGTGCCACACGGTCTAGAGGGAGGTATCCCTGACTATAGCAGGAGCATTGGAACTATATGATCTTACAGGTCCCTTCCAACCCAAACTATTCTATGATTCTGTGATCTAGAGCTGGTGCTGAGATTGAGATTCAGTTTGACTTGATCTCTGCTGCTTTTTGCTAGGTTCTCCAGAGCTAATGCCAAGGCAAATGCTGTACTTCACGTTCACGTTCTCTTTCACTTGGGTGAGGAACATAGTTGTTTCTCAGCTCTCTGCCTCGTTAGTGAGACATGAGAGTTATTTCCACTGGGAAGTCTAATCTGACTGCAATTTGAAAGGTCACTTTTCTCTTCCTTGACTTTATGAGGAACTTGTGTGTCTTATGCTTCTTTAGACATGTTTGGCCTGAAGTGTGTGGAAATTTCAGGCATGGAGGAAAAAATGTAGTTTGAGTTCCTTTAACAGATACTTCAGAGGTAGGAAGTTTCCTCCAGAAAACGCACAGTCTTTCCTGAAGTTTTCAGTTCAGCTTAAAAAGAGTGAGGCACAATACAGATAGAATATGCAGCGCCCTTGCTGCTGGTACAGGTATGGCCACGGGATGTCTGTCTGAGTGGAGTCAGCATCCCAATGTCAAGGTCCCTGCACTTGGTGATGTTTGTCCCAGGCACTTCCCCAGCAGTACTTGACGGGAACAGCGGCAGTGGTGCTCCTGGCACTGCTCTTTGTTCCCTTGGCATCAGCCCCAGCCCAGTGGAGCCTGCTACACAGATCCCATCTGCTGATAGGCATGCGCTCTTGAAATAAATCTAACTGGGTAGGCTGGTCACAAAACAGAAAATTGCTGCCCCAGTAAGACCATGGTCCTTCTCTGTTCTGGATACCTGGAGGGTTGCTGCTGTGACAACAGAAGGTAAGAAAAAACTAGAGACAAATATCAAACTCTTTGGAAAAAAAAATTAGGGCAAGAGGCAGAGGTTGTGGGTCTTTTTGGTTGGGTTTTGTTGTTTTTTGGTGTTTTGGTTTTTTTTTGTGCAGATCTCACACTGAGACAGTCTCGAATAGAATGTATTTCTCTGTATGTTAGGACTAATAAGAGCATTTAGTTATTTATACAGGAGAGCTGAGAGTAGTTCACAAAGAAGAATAAACATTAAATTACCATAATTCTTCCATCCTTCTTCACAATAAAATGTGTAAAGAAGCTCTCAGAGCCCAGGAGAAAAGACCAAGAAAATGTTTAGCTCAAATGAGAGCAGGGGATTTTTTCCCAAGCTTTCAGATTTCAGAGAAAATATCATTTAATATTTAGAACTTGGAAAACAAAGGCATTCCTTTGTCATGGTCAATTCAGTGCACAAATAGGATTCAGCTTTTACCATGAAAATGTATACTCTATGTTGGATTAGGTCTTTTGTTCCTTGGGGAAAGTGCTGTAGGGCCAGAGTTTAACTGAAGTTTTGTCTAAGGTGAGGGGCTGTAACAATTGAGTTTATCTTTTTCTGGAGATTTCTTTGTATTATTTCGTGTAATCCAGATTCGAAACATTTATTTCAGTCTTCGCTTTCATTTCTGATACGGATCCAGTCAAAGGAGGGATCTGCTGGCACCTTTGCTTGTCCAGTGATGTATTTATTCATGTGTCCAGTTCACGTGGGTCAATGAAAAGGCTTTCCTAGTACTTTCACTTATACGAGGAAACAGAATAGAGCAAGGAATAGAGATTATTGGAGATGGATCAGAAAGTTCCCTAATAAGCACTTTAGTAGGTGTGCTTTGAAGGCAGAAGTAGTGATGTCTGGTCCACATTAACTTACTCAACCTGGTGCTGCTTAAGAAGACACAAATGGAAGCAGAGCCTACCTTGAATGGTTGCTAGGGGGTTTACTTTTGAATAATCCCTTGATGTGCTGCAGGAAAGGAATTGAGGAAATAATGTATTTTAATTCAGTGAATGTTCTGCAGGAGGAATTACATATGACCTTATCCAACTTAAAGAAATGTGCACAAATAATTCACGCTTTTCCTGGTAGACATTAGCACAACCATTAGACTCTATTTCAAGTTCAGAATGGGAGTGTACATTTGTGTGAATGCATCTTAAATAACTAGCACACTCTGTCATTATTTTTGTTGTGTTTGTACAGCTCCTAGCACAATGAGTGTATGAATTGACCTCATTAGAAGTATTGCATAGAAATAATAAACTATGTTAATAAAAGAATTTTGAAGTAGAAGGAATGAAGGGATGACAAATTTGCAGAATACTGAATTATTCTTTGTTTTCATTATATTTCTAAATGCACTGTAAGCTGAAGTTATTTGAGTCTTTTAATCACAAAGCATTGTCAAGACAACCAGGGTAACGTGTGTCTTTGACTGCCTTTAATTGTGGAAAGGGGGGAATCAAGAAACAGTCTCTCCTTCAGGAGTGCAGACAATAGTACTAGCAGAATAGTTAAAATATATTTTAAATTGATTTTTTTTTTTTTTTTCCCACTTTTTAAGAGATATTAGACAGGCTTCTTCAGCGCTGTGCAGGCTTCAAGAGAACAAGAATAACAGGAACTAATTTAAATTCCAAATGCATCCCTGTCTGTGTAACCAGCTTGTTGTTGTACTGTGCAGAATTGTTCAGTGTGGATTAATATTGTTGACTAAATTTATAGAGAGCGAGGGGACAAAGATTGAACTTTGCTGGGGTCCGGATTTTCCCTGTTTCTTGAAAGGAGGGCGATGGATAGAGAGTATTTGTGCACAGGAGAAAAAAGATAATAAAAAATCAGTGTCTATTTGCTAGGGGCAGAGAGAGGGCACGATTTGCTTTAAGTGATATCTCTACATTTAGCTTGTGGAGGAACAAGTGCTTGGGAAAAACCACATGGTGCTCAAAGCTCTCTCTTCCTATTAGAAAAAAAAATAAATCTGTCCATGCTCAGCAGTCAAGATGGAACATTAATTAATGCAATACAGAAATCACTAGGAACAAAAATGAAATTAATCCCTTAAATATGCTATTTTTATTCCAAGATCTTAGCCTCTTCCCAACTTGCATGCATGTGTTTCTCTATCTCCAGTGAAAGTGGAGCAAACGTATAAATGTTGGCAGCACGAAGACCTGCTCATAATCCTCTGTCTCTCCAGGGGACAGGAAAGCAATGAGCTTCAGGATTTTTCCAAATGAGTTTGAGAAAGGGCTGTTTTACCAGGGCTCAGGTGATTGCCTGCAACTGCTACGGCTGGGCTTTGCGTATGGGTTGGGAAATGTCTTCAGGCTTGGCTGGTGAAAAGGCTCGGTGAGCCAGAGCAGTGCAGCACTGCCATTGAGGCGATGGGCCCAGGTGATTCTAGTGTAAATAGACTACAAAGTGTAGGTGGGACTTCAGAAGCACTGGGCATATCTGCTAATTATTTTAATTTCATATTGCTCACTGGAGCCAGATCAATTAAGAGGAGAAGGTGATAGTAATTACTGTCTGAGATGTAGTGTATATAATTCCTTCTGGGTCGCAAAGAAGGGGGGGATCATCAGTGGAACTGAAGGCACCCCGAAGGAAAAGCTTTTCTGCAGCCTCTAATTAGTCTGCAGAGCTCACTGACACACAATATCGTTGGGAAGTTTCCAAACCTATTTGGCCAGAGGAGTTGTGACAGGGAAGCTTAGCAAATAGTTCTAAGCAGGTGCATTGCTGACGCCTGGTTCCTTGCCCCTGGGAGCAGATTCTGTGGCTGAGCCTTCGTGTGGCCCTGTCCCGGGCCTGATGGCAATGCAGCAGGAGTGGATCTCACGCTTTCCTCTCCCCTGATGCTTGCTTGCTTTGGGATGAGAAGTTCTTGAGATCTCTGTCTTTCTGACAAATTCAGCTGAAATGAACTAAAGGCTTCTGAAGGTACCTGGGAGGGGGTGAGGGATGGCACAAAGACACATGCAGGCAAAGAGGTGCTCCAGTGGTTCCCCAAGGAAGTAGGCTGAAGCACTATGAATATCATCAGGGAAAGATGGAATCTCCCATTCTGGTAAACCTGCCAATTTGAATTCATGGTCTTGAGGATAGTTGCTAGATTATTGCACGCCTGCCAACAGCAGACAAGGTTGAACTTTGGTCCAAATTAGATGTTTTGAAAGAATGTCACAAATCTGATAACAAGGAAGATGATTATAGTGCCCCGATTCTGTATGGCAGTTTCTGTTGTTCCTTATTAATATGTCTGGGAAATGAAAAAGGTAAAATGGGTAAGAGAGAAAGTGGGAGGAGGGAAGAGGTAGTGGTGTTTGCTCAGAGCCATAAAAACAGTGCCCTGATGCACAGGAAGAGCCTTCCATAAGATAAAAATGACCAAGCACTATCTTTAGCCTTCAGCTTTTTTTATTTACTTCTTGGGAGTGTGAGGTGCTTACCAACTATTCTGTTCATTTATCCAATTGCAACAGTATGTTTGTGACTTGTAACTCTAGCTCTGTTGTTTTGTGATTTGCTGGTAGAAGTGAGAAGTCTTTTTATTGTTGTTGTTTTTTAGAGAAGGAAAAGCAATGTAAATGTGTCAACTCTGGGTTGTCTCAGGGCTGATCTGGACTGTGGAAACCATGAGAACATGATAATTGCTTTGGGTTTTGGTGCTTCCCACGTCAAATTTGATTCCTTCTCATTCTTTCTTCAGCTTACTCTTCCCACAACTTTCTCATCTCCCATTGTGCTGCGCAGGCATTGCCCTGCTGTTACACAGTCTTGTCCAGTTTGCTGTGGATGCAGTTTTAGTTCTAGAAGCGTCTGTGGAAACTCTGGGGCTAGGCAATGCTTCATCCAACACCCTTGCTCTAAGGGTCATCCTGACTCTGTATGTTCTGTTGACTTATCGGCGGGCCAGATCTCCTTGAACGTGTGGCAAGTCTATAGATCAGTGGCCAAGGTTGTCCCTGTTATTTTTTGTGGGTGACAGCAGTCATTCCTCAGTGACCGTGGCAGTCCCTCTTCCTAAGCTTGCTGTTCCACAGCCTTTTCTCTTGCACTTTCTTCCATTTCACGGTTGTTTTCAACAAAAGACTGTGCTTGTATCATCTTTCTTGCCAAAATGAATTTCTGCCTTGTTGCCATTTACATATGTGATGCCACAAAAGAAGGACAGACTTTCAACTTCTGCTCTGTCTTGAAAGGGATGGAGACCAGCCTAATGGTCATTTAATGAGCTCTTCCCAGCAGATGCTAATATGCCCAGAAATAACATGGCACAGACACAGTTTTAATGAATGAAGAATGTGGAACAGGTTTTATTATAATTTTCAATTTTCTTTTGAGTTAAGCAAGCTGCATGAATATCCAAAGACATTTCTCTCTATTTGTCAACAGATGAATGCCCTCTGAATTGTTAAGGGCATCATTTTGTGAGCAGAGAGATGTTAGCCCCGGGCGTCTTGGCTAAATTGCAATTTGGGTAATTCTGTTTCACCTGCCTGAATTCCCCATTAGCTTCTGTTGGATGCAGAGCTCTTCTCTGCTTCTGCCCTGCACTGCTGTGCAGTCATACACTATCCACTATTAAACAGCTGCTGCCCATAAGTAGCTGAAACATTCTGGGATCCTCTGGGATGAATAGCACTGTATAAATATGAAATGATACCATTATCATGTTTGAAGTAAGATTTAATGTAAACAAACGATTGTTTCAGTAGATGGTGCTCAGCTGAGTTATAGCAGCTAAGGGGCTCAGGGGAAGCAGTGGAGTACCAGCAATCTTTCCCACACATTGCTGTATCTACGAGCTTCTTGAAGAGGGAGTAAGGAGAGAAGCTTCTTTCCTTCCAGCTCATGAAGGGAATGATGCCTCTGAGGGGCTGGAAGCAGGCAAGCCAGCTGCTGCTACCAAAGCAGAGCCTGCAGACCTAGGCAGAGTCAGTCAGTCTCTTGCCCATCTTCAGGAGATGGAAAAGGGAGATGTTTTTTTCTGCCTCTGCGGAGAGGTTCATTACTGCCTTCTGTGGGTTCCAATGGGAGAGACAAGCGTCTCCTTGAGAGAGCGTGTCAGGTTAATGATTTCCATCCTCTGGCTACTAAGTTATCTAGCATATTTTTTAAGCTGTGGTGATAGTAGCGGGAAGGAACCATTCCCCCAGATGCTCTCATAGGTCAATTTTCATAGCCACTATTGAGTTATCGCGCAGCACTGCTGCGGTAATGACCCGGCAGTTAGCTTCCAGACACCAGCGTCTTATTTCCTGAAATGTGTCTTCCCACAAAAGTTCAAAATGTCACTCACTTTACACTAATGAGGGGAAATTGTGTTGTAATCTATGGACAGGGATTTGCTTGATGCGTGCAGCCAGTAATGCTGGACAAAACCCAAGGCTTCCAAACGAAACAAACTTTTCAATAAATATATACATTTTACTCACAGCATTCTTGGTTTAATACAGTGAGTGCCATTAAAATGGTGTCATTTTGTGACAGAATCATTTGATTTTTTAATGACATTTTTGATAATTCCCCATTACAAGCATTAGTAAGGACACAAATACCATCAATAATGGCAAGGGAAAGCTGTTAAGGCACTGAGCTGCGCATTAAAAAATTGTAATTGTACAAGGGGAAAAGAGAAAGTAGTAAATAGATAGCTGGGTCAGTGGAGATGGAGGTAGCTGTTCTTCATCAGTGCAGACACATCTGTCATCTGCCCCAGAGATGTGGACTGCTGGAGCCCAACCTCCCGGACCTTCTGTCCGTGGCACAGATGCAGTGCTGTGACCGCCGACTCGTTACCCTGAGGATTTGAGGGGAGCCTTTGCAAGAATGTAGCCTATGCAACTTCTCTAAAAATATTTTTATTGAATAAATGCAGTATTTAAGAGATCACCCTCTGTGTTTCCGATGGAAACCTCTACTTCAAACAGCTCCTTCTTTGTTGCTTACAGGAACACCAGGAGAATCACTAGATTTACCATCTCATTATCACCTTCGTGGGGATGCTTCTTTTCTATTAGTGTTTTCATGTTGCCTTACAGAAGGAAAAAAAAAAAAAAAAAAAAAAGAGAAATAAGTATACAGAGACCTTTGAACAAAAGAAACTGTGAGACAGATTCTCAGCTCAAGTCTAATATTTAACTGTGATTGTAATCAGTGGAACTGTGTTGATCGACATAGGCAGCGAATCTGGGCAGGACGCAGGTGGCTGCTGTGCCTTGTCATCGACTCTGAAAAGCTTCTGTTTCTGAATTCCTCTGATTTTTAGCATTAAGTGCTCTGTAAGGTGCACATTGTTTTCTGATGTGTCATCATCTGAATCACTAAGAAAGCCCTCCAATAACGCTGAGTTAACTCACTGCCTAACAGAAGTAAGCTCAGAGCCAACCGTTACAGGTTTAGTGTCATAAAACACACCTTCCTTAACGAAGCGCCTGTCGTGAAGTCCATGCCCCATTTACCATCTATCAGAGGGGAGTGCTTAAATACCTTCATGTAGGTCTCCAAATGAGGTGGCTCAGTCAGAAGGCAGTTCTCCCCAGGTGTCCTGCAGTCAGTGCAAAGAGATGCTCCTTCTGTAGATGATTCACCAACTTCCAGGTGAGCCCATCTTTCTGCTTTGTAGAGGAGCACAGACAGATGTCTGAAATGAGTGAAAATCCTCCTGGAGTGCGTAACAGTATTTCTGTTTGTGCTCTCTTGCCTCGTCTCAATCAGCGGCACTGCTTCTCTTGGTACTGATGCTTTTAAGTACTCTGAATGCTTTATGTGCCAGCCTTTTATTGTGCTTTATCACTGGGAGGTCACAGTCTTGTTCATCTAATTATTTTCTGCTGATAATTACTGTTAGTATTTTATGCTTACTGTTTTATGCTACCACACAGGGATAGAGTCCTATGGTGCTAAGCACAATGCAGAGCATAATAATGAGAAAATGGTGCCTACATGAAAAATTTACAAATGTAGTGTGAGGCACAGCACATCATTTTATTAGGGAGGTGGAACATGTGGCCTTTTGGTGATGATCACATTTGATGGGCAGGATGCAGCCTCCAACTCCCAGTTCTGAAGCAAGAGAAGACATTTGTACCTTTAACAGGAGTACATGGACAGCAGCAAGCACTGCAGCACCATTTGCTATTTCACCCAAAATGAAGGCGTGGTTGTCAATTTACAATTGTGAGGAAATTAAAAAAAAAAAAAAAAAAAAGTTGTGAAAAACAGGAGGGCTGCTTAAAGCTTGGTTTAAAGTACCAGCTGCTTTCTTTCCTTCTACAAGATGACTGTATGTGTCAGGTTTGTCTGGAAAGGAAGGCTCATGGTAGTCTGCACAGTACATTGCTCCTACCAAAAAAAAAATGAAACATGATAAATACAAAGAGTTAGCAAATGCAAAGGTGCAATTGGTGAGATATCTTTCAAAACATTAATAAAAACTGAAGAATGCATATACGCTTGTGTATCATAAAATGCAAGTCAGGCTGCAGCTCATCACTTCACCCAAGCAACGTGTCTAATGTCTGCATCAGGAAATAAATACAAGTTATTCCTGAACCATGAACAATACGTTGAGAACTTAAGTTAGATATTAGGAGGAAGTTTTTCACACAGAAGGTGGTGACGCACTGGAACAGGTTGCCCAAGGAGGCTGTGGATGCCCCATCACTGGAGGCATTCAAGGCCAGGCTGGATGTGGCTCTGGGCAACCTTGGTCTGGTGGTTGGCAACCCTGCACATAGCAGGGGGTTGAAACAGGATGATCATTGTGGTCCTCCTCAACCCAGGCCATTCTGTGATTCTGTTGAATCAGGTTGAACAGGTTGGTAGGGTGTTTCTTAATCTTTCTATTGAGATGCTGGTGGTGAACTTCCCATGTCTTCAACTGGACCAAAATGTTACAGGAGTTTCAGTGGTCACTCTTACACTGAATAAAGAACGTGGAAGGTGAAGAAAAAAGCATATTGGTTTCTATGCGTTTGTATTACATTTCTGTAGACACATTCCTCATTCGGGTAATGCATTCTTCTTTTCCTGTCAACACAAAGCATCACAAAGCATGTACAGGACCTGTCCTCACACAAGATCAGTCCCATTATTTACTTGCTGTTTCTCTACCATTCCCTGCTGTGTCGGTGGTACCTCTCCAGCCCCCTCCACTTGCTTTTCCTTGCACGTTATGGACCTCAGTTTCTCTCCACACCGATGCACCCAGTGCTGCGGGAAATGCCAGGTGCCTGACGGTCATGTCTTTCATCTTTCAAATGGTACGAATAAAACAGGGAGAAATAGGAAAGCCTTTCAAGAAGAAAAAGCAGCCACTGTTCATTGTCTTCTCGGGGCATGAGTGGGGCCTTCCTGAGAATTTCTGCGGACTTCAGGAAATCCAGTCCTGCCTTTAATCTGGCTGTTTGATTACAGTTACCGAGGCAAGTCTTTTAACTCCACTTCCCTGCAAACAGGACTTTTCTTGGCCTTTCACTGCAGTGTTTCTTTCAGCAGTGTCTGTCCATTACCTTCTATCAGCAGTCTCTTTTAAAGAGCTGGAAACCTTATCTTCAAGTTAAAAGGGAATTTCATGCAATTTGACTACTACTAAAATTTGGCAGAGTTTCATGGGCCAGGATAAGAAAAGGGATTGATCTGTGTAGTCAATAGGTTGTCTGCCCATTTCTCCCCATTCGACAACCAAGCCTTTGTGGGCAAAGCGGTTCTGGTGAGGAGCAGCACAGCATTGTGCTCTCAGGCCGGAGAATATAAAAAAAATATGTTGAGGCAGAAACTGATCTCAGCATGATGCGTTGGTATGCCATAGGTCCTATTTCAGAACTCCTCAGAGCTTTTTGCTATAATATCACCTTTAAACAAAGAGATCCCCATTATTTTCCTCTTCTTACAAGGCTATCACTTGGTTTCCAACTTGTTACTAACGAGACTGCTGTTTCTCTCAAGGGACTCAACCTGCCACAGCTGTTCTGGCTGTAGTAATTCCCCTTGCTGTGTTTCCCAAATTGCTTTCCTTAACACCAAACTGTGGCCCTCATCGTTCAATCCAGCTGCACCAGGATAAGCATTTTGGGTGAAGGATGTGTTGATGTGCACCACATACAGGCGCTTAAAGAAGCGTTGGCCTTCTTGCCTCCCTGGGATTTGGGCAATGTCTCCAGAGATTAAGAAATGTTTGTAAATTGGTGTTTGGAAATGGGGTGAAACTGGAAGTGTTGGGAGGCATGTGCTGTGAGATGGTGGATAGAATGAATTCGCAGTTTGTTCTGCTCAACAAAATTAGCCTGGTTTTTGTGATTCTGCCCTTAACAAGAACTGGAACGCTGGAAACATGTATACCCACTTGTCATTGCTGAGCAACTTGCTCTGTTCATTAAATGTAAGAAATGGGTATGCTGTGGGCAATAATAGTCTGCATAATTAATTATGCTACCTGTGGCTAGGAGCATAATCTCAAGAGAAATAGAGGTAAGCAGCATTTAACAGTTTGAGAACAAAATTAGGATAAATATTTTATCCAGTGGTTTCTACAGACAAGGGGTTAGGCTGTGCTCTGGCCTCACAGGGCTGGAGCACTGAGAGCATGGCAGCAGGAGGTGAAACCCTGCCTGCAGTATGCCTGCAAAGTGAAGTGGAGACAGAGGTCAGGGCTGCTTGCCCATCTTACCTGGTTTATTAATTTGTCAGCTCAAAGAACCACTGTGGTATGGCAGTTGTCCAAGTTACGAGCTAATGTGTGGAATTACTTTGAAACCAGTGGGAATATTGCAGTTGGTTTTAGTAGGAGAAGCAATTTGCTCATTGTAGGGTTAAACATAGAAGCAGTGCCGTCTTTACATACGTATATATTTTTTAATTTATTAACTTCCAAAAAAGCCAACTTTAAATGTTAGCGGTCATTTTAGAGCTATTAACTGATCAAGTAGTTAATGGTTTAGAGACTTCTGAGAACTGTTCAGAGGTTTTCAGGCTAAATACTACAGTATATCAGTTAACACATTGCCTTTCTTTAAAAATGTAGTGTTTCCAATGCATGTTTGACATGCTTGGGGCTACTCCAAGTCTTGATACTCAAAAGGAGCTGACTGCAATATTAGGCTTTAATATTTTATGATGAGAGTCAAGCTGTTTACAAGGTATGTAGGAAAAGTGGATTATATTTTTTCACAGTGCAGGTTTTCACTCAATGTTAGGTACATGACTTCTATGTAATGGAGCAAATTTACCTCCTCCCTGGTAGGAGACATATAATGTGACTACCAAAAATTAGCTACTAGTGTATGTTAAATACATACTTTGAAATATATTTAACACAATCATACCATCTTTAAAGGGCAGAGTAAAAGTAGTTCCTATGTTATTGGCAAAGGTGATACTAATAGAGCTTTCAAATTATTGACATCTGGGAAATAACTAATGTATACCATATATGTATGTATGTCATGCAGTAGCATAGATGCCCTATCAGGAGAACAGTTCTGATTCAGGAAAATGCCCATTTCTGTCCTGCTTTACTTGTTCCCATTCCTGGTAACACACACTAATCTGGAGTGGGCAAAGTTCGGCTGCTTAGATTAAAGCCCTGCAGTGGTGAGAAGCTCTCTGATGACTGGAGGGTCCTTTCAGTTGGTGGTTGGGACATCATGGCCATTTCATGCAGTTTGAGAGCGGCCGAATGACTGTAACTGGATTGTAGAATAGGTTTAGTGCCGGTGCTGGAATAGGCCAACAAGGATGTGATTTTTCCCACTATTACATCTATGAGGGTGCTAGATGAGCAAATCCGTCTGGATCCCAGAAATCTCCATTTGGTTTGTCAAATGCGTATTTTGAAGTCATTTATGTTTCCTCCAGGCTGCCTTAGGACCTTGCATTCATTTCCCCCCAAACAAAATTGTCCCTTTAATATTTATCTGTATTTATTAATTATGCATAGTTCTCTCTTTACTTACTATTTCGGATACATTAGTTCCCCTATAGCAGTTTCCTAGCCTCAGATAATTTTTTATTGTATGTTAATATCTTCATGAATTAGAAGAACAACAGCTTGATTCTTTCTTTTATTCTTCTAATAAATTGTGACCATTCGAAACTGAACAGCCTTAGTGACTGGAGAACTGTTATTATACAGAGTGTGAATTACTGCAAGATGACTGTAAAATGCAGTAGAATTTCAGACTTTGATAATAAAGATTCATCTCAGGTCTCCCAGGATTATAAAGGTGTTAAATGACTTTCTTTCTGTGCCTTTCTAATATTTCAGATTTCACAGTAACATCGCTGTCGAGATCTATTTGACATTCTATAACACTTTCTCAAACAACAGCCTGTCTCTTCTCCTGACAGAGAGCATGCTTTGAATGAAAGTTCATTAGTCTATTGAAACATCTCAGTTAATTGCTAAGCTAGTACCCGGAATTGTCAAGTTCATATTTCCATCTGTGCCACAAGCATAGCAATAAAGAATTTTTTTTGGACAGGTTAATTTGCCTAAAATACCATGTAGTCAATCAGAGTAACAAAGTTGTTGATGGGAGCATCTGTCAAACTGGAGCTTTCATCAGAGCTGTCCCTCTTTGTGAGACGAACATCTCTGGCTCCCACAAGTTGGCAGAAATACAGCAAACAATAACAGCAGCTGCACTAGAATAATGTTATTCCGATGCTAAACACCAAACAGCTGGGTGTTGCATTGGTAAGAATGGTTTATAGTTTAGCTTCTTATGAAAATAAAATTCAGTCATTCAGACATAGCATTGTTTTAATATTTAATTTGGATTGTTTATATTATTTGCATTTTGTTAATTTTACATTTCATATAATTTGCTTCAAAATTGCATTTTCTTTGAAATTGTGTGTACATGTGCATGCATAAAGATTCCTAATACGTGGTGCTTTTCTTTAAAAAAAAAAAAAAGGCAAAACAAATTAAATGTCTGCATTAAAAGCAAATTAAATATATAAACTGGAATGATTTAAATGGGTTGAGAACTTGCACTGAGATTTCCAAGGCATGCACTACATGGCCCGCAGTGTGCCATTAATTTTCTGACAATCAGAAAGATCATTTAACAATTAGGATCCAATCTTCTGCTGTATTTCTCTCATCACTGGTAGTGCATAGAGTGACTACATCCAGTATTTGTTATAGGAAACACATCAATGTTAATGGAGAGAGAAATACAATAACTTCATTTTCCTACAAATAACGTTTTTCATGCTCTGGGAAGCGAGCACAAAGCTCACATAATACCAACTAAATCAGTGGATTTAGCCTAGATTTGCTATAGTGCGAGAGGGTAAAATTTGACTGGTAGCATCCAGAGCTGTAGAACCTGAAGGGGGTGAGATGTGATGAAAATTACACCATCCTAAAATAAGTTTGACTGTGCTTTTTCACTAGTTCTAAGAAAGATGAAACTTCCTTTAAAACATTTCCTTGGAAATGTCTGGTTTTGTTGTTGATGACTGTAAAAGCACCTATAGCTGCGTAGCTGCTACATGGAAGACAGCTCTGTATATGAGGGTTTTTTTTATGGGCATGCCTGCTTTCTGTCACAAAATGTAGAATCTTTGAAAACAGAATTACGGCTGTAAAGTAGTAAAATACTTAAATACTGATGATTTGACTTTGTGTTAGATGCCACCATGTTAATAGTCTTAACTGCATTTATATCTTCTCCTCTGTTGGTACAGGGCACTGGTTTGTGCTGCACACATGTAGGTACTTCTGCATTTTCAGTAAGCACACGCCAGGTTCTCTGCAGAAGGACCATGGCAGATCTCATAAGTTTTATACCATCCAAAAAGTGCATGTGCATTTAGAGGACATGGAAACAAGGACAGGATGGAGACCAGTTAAGCACAAATGAAATGCTGGCTTTGTTAAGGGACATTTATTTATTATTTATTATATATTATTATTATATTATATATTATTATTTATTATTTATTATTATATTATTATTTATTATTATTTATTTATTATTTTATTTATTATTAATTTATTTAAGGGACATTTTGCCATTTAATGAAGTAGGGCCAACATTTCACCCCTGAAACTATGGTTAGAAGGTACAGCTACTTCAGGACATTAGCAGCCGCAAGATCTTTGTTACAGGGTGGTAGAGTGCAGTGCACTAAGACCAAATTGCATTAATAATGGTAAATACTTGGAGATAAGACTGATATCTTTTAATGACAGATAAGACTGGCCTCCTATTTATTTATTTATTTATGAAAGTAGGCATTAGCATTTCCAATTGCTCTTCTGCTCCTCTTGCTCTGCACTGCCCTGCCTACACAAACATCTGGGTGTGAGAGAGTATCTACTGAAGTTACAGAAGTCTTCCATGGGAGATGGAGTCCTTTGTCACCACCTCATCCTAGTGCTGGGAGGTGTGAGGAGAGGAAGAGAGGGATGGGAAAGTTCAAACAGGATCTGATGGAATGTTTGATTCCATCCTCCATCCTCATCTCGTAGGTCAGGTGGGAGAATGGTTGGCAGGGAAATTGGGGACCAGTTCTGGAAAAACATAAGCCTGGCAGCTACTCAGAATTCTGTGAGGCTGTGGAGATGGTAGCTCTTCTTATTAATGTCATATAAACGTGTCTTATTGATAATGACATAACTACTCCATACTATCCAAAAAGAATTTAAAAAGATCAGCTATGGGAAGAGGTCAGAAATGTCCATACAGCTGTCTAGACAGTTTTTCTTCTCTCCTGTTTTGTAGAGTTTTGTTCTCCACAAAGTCAACAGAGGTTTGCAGAAGGCCTCTACTATTTTTCTTGTCCTGAAGTTGTGACTTTTGCCCTTGGAACTGACCCGAGTATCTCAGTATCTGCAGATGTGTTCAGCCACGTATTCCGTGTGGTATGGCGCTGAAGTTCTACCATCATTTACACAATTGCCATATCTTCTATTGCTGGACTCAGTCTTGTCCTTGGAACCATCTCCTTCTAGAAAATCTCACACCTCAATTACCAGCAAATGGTGGAGGTTTTTCCTCATACTTACAGCTACTGAGTAGAGCTTGACAGGTTTCTGCAGAGCTTCACAAAGGTGACTGTAGTGCCAGGCTGGAAAGCTCTGTACTATCAGGGCATTCTGAACACCTCACCCCAGCCTTGCTTTCCCCTTATTCTTTGTAAATACTCTGAGTTGGAAATGATCACTTCCAAGTTACTTCATCAGAGAGGGCGTCTTCAAATAATAACAATTCTTTTCTTTTTTGGATTGTTTGAATTTTGCTTTAGAAGGATGAATTGAAAGCAGCTATGGAATTTTCTATGTGGCTCGTTGAGTTCAGTTGTAATTGCTCACTTTAAATAAAAGTAGAATAATTGACCAGCTGTTAATGGCCAACTTTTAAAGTGAGGTCTTGATCCCATGTTAACTTTTCATTCCTGGAGGACAATTTCTCATGAAACCAGCATAATGTGTTGCTAATGATTACTTCAGAGCCCATTGGCTCCATGGGAACCACTAAGCTAGAAGACCATCTGCTGCCGTTAGTCCATGCATGCCATTCCTATTGTCTGACCTGCAGGTGGTGGCCAGTGTGTGCAAGGCAAGTGTCAAAAGCTGGAGGTTCGGGAAGATGTGGGCTTGTAGTGTTGGCCTAGTAGACTCTCAGCCACTACTGATGAAAATGCTGAACATCATCAAGTCAGACCTATTCTGAGTTTGCGAGGAATCCCAAAACATATATTGTAACCATTTACTGAGGCTTAGTGGGATTAAGTCTATAATCATAGCCAGAAACAAGAGAAAGCCTAAGACTAAATCATTTCCCAGACAACAGGAATAACAGGAAAGATTAGAAATTGCTAGAGTATCCTCTTTCAACCAACCACGCTGTCTTAATCAGCTTCTCTTACTGGATGAATTGTGACTGGAGCCTGGGCTCGCCAAGCACTGGGTAGCACATGGACGCACAGAGGTTAGTGCAGACTGAGGCCAGAAGGAACTGGTTGGGCACCCAGTGGCTTTCTGTAGATCACAGGCTGTAGGATTTTACCCTGTAATTCCGTTGCATCTATAATGTCTGTGCAGCTAAAATGCTCTTTCCAGAAAGCCAGCTAGTCATGATTTGAAAGCAGCAAGATGTGGAGTGTGCTCCTCCTTGTGACCTTTTGTTCCATCTCCTAAGTGCCTTCACAGTAAAGAAAGTCGCACCCTACAGCTTATTTTCTGCCTTCAGTCTGTAGCCATTAATTCTTGTTATTTCTTTGCTGGGTGGAGTTCCTTTGTATCTGTGTGCTCACCTTTTGGTTTTATAGAAACCTTGAAATGTGACTGCCAGAAGCCCAAAGGTCTCACAAATACATGTCAGCACGCTTGCTGGCTTTCATTCTGCATACTGGTTAGTCTAATCAAGCACATCATGTCTTCCTACAAGCCCTGGTAGCATAACCTGTAAACCAGCAGGGTTGTGACAGCACAACACTGTGTTGTGTTCGTATGTTGCATCTTATATCTGCACTATCATTTTGGGTACGCGTACATTTTACTTCCCTTTTTTCTGTCTCTCAGCTCATGCACTTTGTGGCACTATAGATTATGTCATATAAGAATGACAGTTTTATTTGCTTTTATTGTCCACTGTGGAAGCATTGCAGGTTTGATTCTAAATTAATCTTTACTGTGTTTTTAAATTTCTTCTTATTCCTTGACATAACCTGCTATCTCTCAGACTTAGCTTTGCTGGCTACAATCAATTTATTATTCATAAATTCTCTGTTTTGACAGCAGTAGACTGGATTCAATTACTGCCAAAAGGCCCAGTCATACCCAGCTGCAGTGTTAGAAAATGAATTGTTCAGCGACGCGATCTGTCTTAGCGAACACTAAGTGATACTTTGATAATTATACAGACATACATATGCAGAAAAAGAGAAAAAAAAAAAAAGAAAAAGAAAGGAGAGAGAGGAAAAAAAAACTCTGGGAACATTTTTTGTTACCCCCTGTGGAAAACGGGAGTGAACAGTGGAGGAAAATAAATTGACAGATTGTTATTAGCTGAGGCACCGTGTAAAGTCAGCTCTGGCGTAGTGCTCCAACTCTGCTGTGCTTGCAGCTGGAGGGTGGACAGCAGCACAAGACTGAAGACTGCAGCAATATAGGGAGCAGTAGACAAAATTAACACCATCATTTAGTTTTATTTGTTACGGTTTTAAGTGAGCTGGGAGCCAAAAAAGATGTTTAAAATAAGCCCTCAGAGAGAGACTGCGCCAGAGAATCCCAGAATCTCATTTCCAAATGACAGAACTGTACCTCTTCTATATTTCTGTGGTGAAAAAAAGGGAAGACTGGTCCACGTTCTCTTTCAGGCTGACAGGTGTGAGGAGCAACTGGAGCAGGTTTGAAGGCTGCACAGGGTGGCTGTCAGAAGGCAGCAAGATTTTGCTGACAGCATCAGATTTACACATTTGCATGGCTGCGCACATCCTGTACACCCAGAGAGTGACTAAATGCTGGTTTCCTTCCTCAGACTACATTACCCTTCCAGGATAAAAAACGATGTCTTATTGAAATAAGACCCTGCAGACATGGTGGGTGAAGAAGCTATTTTGCCCTAGGGTCTCCACTGAGTCTTTTTGAGAAGGTTTAGTTTTTGTCATTACTGCTTTCCCTAGTTGGAGTTGCATGGGTGATTAAAAACAGATGGAGGCCAGAAGAAAGCTCCGTGCTTGCATGTTGCATGGTCAGGCTCTTTTCTAGAGCAAGAGTAGATAAATAGGTGGGTGGTTGGACTGGATGATCTTGTAGGTCTTTTCCAACCTTGGGGATTCTGTGATTCTGTGAAATTTGGCACGCGTTATCCTTTTTTCCATGTGGAATTACACAAGTTCAGCTGCTGTTAGTGAGGGCTGGATGGATTCTCAGGAGCTGATCCCTGTTTCCAGCACCTCCATGGGGCTGCTGGAGCTTCACAAGAACCATTCCCCAAGTGTTGCGATCCACTGTGGGAGAAACTCACCTAGAAATGCAGTTGTTTCCAAATGTCTAAAAATGTGCCAGAAATTGAAGCTCCAGGGAGGCTTATTCTTTTGAAGGTCAAGACCTAAGTCTTTCTGATAACAATTTTGTGTAACATTTTGAGGAGGAAAACTGACTTTTCGTTACTGAGTCACCTCACCAACCTAAAGCAGACATCTCCGAAACTAATAATAATTATGCTGAGCTCTTCTAATAATATTTCTCATGAGTCGATACTGAGGCAATTAGGCATTTCAGGCAGTCAGTGTCATTGCAGTTATTTTACACTCAGAGGGACCGAGGCAGAAAGGTTTGTGCGAGTCCACCCTTAGCAGTAACCCACTGCTGGAGGTGTGCATGCAGCCAAACCCCACACTCTGTAGTCTTCAAACTGTTGACTTCTTGAAACTGCCAGAGAGATTCTGCTTCATTGCAATTTATCTTTGGTGAACACCAGCAAAACTCAAACAGAAGAGTCCAGTAGCATCTCTCCTTTTCCATACTTCCTCTCACATGCAGTGAAGTGGTTTGGCTTTCATGACTACTTGGATTAGTTAATTCTGATACCTTCTGCTACCTGTGTTACAGCTTGCCAAATTAGTAAATGACTGATCAGTTGTTTTTATTCACTAATGTATTCTGCCCATTACAGTATTATTCTGGGGAAAAAAAAACAAAAACAATTCAATTAATACCAATTGCCAGCTCTTCTTAGAATCATGTCATAAAGTCCTGCTATAACTATCTTACCCGGGACAAAACCCATGCAAATGTTTCTTATAATGGGAAAGGTGGAAAATGGTAAAGGAGAAGAGTAGAAACAAATCACCCTGCTGTATATTTTCTATATTAACTAACATTAGAGAGATAGCAGGAGGTATTTAAAACCCCATCGTTTCTTCTTGTAACTGATTTATCTTGTTCTCTCTAATACAGCAGGAGTTGGATTAATTGACACTCTCACTTTTTCCCCATTCTTATGATAGGTTGACTCCAATGTAAATAGGGTATTTCAGCATTTCATTTTTCAGTTACCTGGCCTAATAGGTATTTTAAATTCTCCATGCAGACTTTGGCATCTGTCTGCTTCCCTTTGTTTTAAACTGATTGTTCTCTACATCACACGGTGAGTTCTCCAACTAATAATAAAATGATTCCTGGAGAAGCTAAAATGGAACACGAGTCGAACTGAAAATTTTGCCAAGGTACCACAAGTAGTCACTGATGGCTTTTCTTTTCCTGCATGGTTTTCATTCCTGGACGTTACAGATAGGGAATGTGCCATCTACTTTTCATTAACACAATATATCCCTTCCTGAGATATGTAAAAACACTGCATCTAAAAGCTTCACTCTGTAAGGGTTGAATGTTTCAGGAGGTCTTCACATGCCACAGGATCTGTCTTTAGCATCCCAGTAGAGGAACCACTTCTGCAAGCTCAATTTTTCCCTCTCCCATGCTTCAATGAACTGGAATTTCTACTTTCACTGCTGCAGCTGCCACTTCCTTTTGTATACTCAGTTGTAATCCAAATTTCATGCTGTCTTTGGTCATCCACTTTACTTCCTACTGAAGCAGTTTCTCAGACATTCTGATAAGTAAATCAGCATCAGCTTAAAGTTGATTGCAACATCTGCAGTCCCCCCATCCTCCCTCTCCCCATCGATGACACCATCAAGCCTGGCTCCACTGATAGTGAGCAAGAATGGCTATTGCTATCAGGAAAAAAAAAAAAAAGTAGGTAGATCAGCACATCAGCACATATCCAAGTAAAAATACTGCAGTCTATAAGATTTGGAAATGATTCATGGAGTTCATCAAAACCAATGAATTAAATATGCTAGATCAACATTGATTTATTATCTACCTACCTTACCCTTAGCTGACATAATCAATACAGTTATGATCCAGACTATAAAGAGTCTAAATTACATAATGTACATTCTGTGATATCCCACTCTGGTAGTAAGCCAAATAACCACTGGCTACATTAACTCGTGTGGTAATTTAATATCGTATGTCCCATTGATTAATCTCTCATTGGCTGCATATATAATTTGCTGTGGTTCACTATATTTTTCTCTCTCTCTTTCTTAGTGAATACTTTTGTTCCTTGTGGTTTCCAGTGTAGTGTACTAAAATAAAAATATGTTAATTGATGCGTTCAGGTCTTGATGGACGGGGAAGAGGGTAGTCGGTTTATCTTTATAGAATTAAATATTAATAAATAATAATCTTTTTTGTGTCTCACACATGAAGCAGTTACTGAGGTCGCAGAAGAAACTCAGGTGCTTTGCCTCCCACTCTACCTATACTATAAGTTGAGAACTTGCAAAATGCCGGCATGGTCAAGGAATGTGGTGCCTCCCACGCAGGGGGGAACTGGCCATAGACAGCATCCTTCTCCATGAAGAATGTATTGGGGCTTTGCCAGCTAAAGCAGCACGTGCATCAGGCTGTATTTGCTAATTGTTGTCAATTTGGTAGCAGACTGTTGCCAGCCTTCCCTGGTAAAGAGCTGATCTTGCTGACTGTGGTTCACTAGCTCTACCTCGTTCCTGTAACCTATGGCTCCCGAAGCCTCCACAATGTCATGCTGGGAGACTTTGTAATAAAAGTTGTATTTTCAAAATATATCTTTCTAATCGTGTTCAGATGTACCCAGATCTGCTTTTTGGGTTCATCTCATCTTCAAAGTAACTAATAACACAAGCTGATAAATAACATGTTACAGTTAATATATCAAAGCATAACGTTTTGGTCTGAAACAGAACTGGGAGGTTATCTGTCTTTGTCACCAGGAGCAGGTTTCCTGGTCTGATCTGCTGGTTGCTTACCCAAACTAAAGGGTATAACTTTGTACTGAGTCTTCAAAGAGATGTTAGATTGCTTTCCCCTTTTCCCCCTCTTCATAGGGATTTGGAATGGTTCTAAAGCATCAGGAATCCTGTTGCGTCTGGGAAAGGCTTCACATGCTGACCATAATCTTTATAGTGTTTCAGCTGTTATGTCAGCTGCTTTGCCAAAGCGATCAGTCTCTTTGGAAGCAGATGCCTTCCTGGGAAAAAAAAAAAATAGGGTGATATTTTATCGGGTTAATCAGATCACTTGGTGGAAGCTCTGGCTAAAGATGCCTGTATTTTTCAATTTCATATAAACTCATTTCTGTCCCTTCAGACATTCGCTGAACACTGTTAGAAGGACATTACCCCGTGTATGAAAATAAGAGAACAGCAAGATTGCAAAGCAATCAGAGGGAGCGGTGCATCTGAAAGACCCAAGCTTCCCATTCAGTCTCTGCAGCCCATTAGATGTACAGCTCTAATCAGTCACATGAGAGAACTCTGAAGGCACCTGGTGATTAAAGCCACCTTCCCAAAGATAGCCTCTAAAAAAATGCACACAGCAATTAGCTTAGTAAATTGGCTCGCTTCCCAAAATGTATTAATTCTGTCTGAATTATTTAAAGAGACTTCCTTTTGGTTTATAAAGCTAAAGATTTATTGGTGATCTTATGCTCCGCGCCTTCAGACTCTGAACTAAGGGTAAAACTCAAGACATAAAGCTCGTGGTGGTATGTGGACAGCTGCCATCTCCAGCTGTGTTTGTACAGATGGAGGTAAGGCAGTGCCCACACCCGCCTGTCAGCCCTGAGCAATGATAGTGACCCACACCCAGATTTCTATTTAAATCCATAATCTGATACTTTTAAAGTGGGATAAGGAGTTTTGAAAGAACCTCTTTTCTGGGTGCCATCTTTAATTACCGTCACTACGGAAACCTCCCATTTCATCTTCCTCAGGCTTTTGTTAAACTGTTTTGAGGTTCAGAATCATTACAAAAATTACTGTAAGCCACCTTGGAGCCTTTAGCATGAAAAGTAAACAAGGAGGTTCAGTGAGAAGCACAAAGCTGATACAAGAAGTGAGAGCTTGAGAACAAGTTCCTGGGAAGCAGATGGAGCTCGTACTGTTTCTCTTCTAAAACTTCAGTTCTCAGCAGATCTTCTTATGCTCTGCTAACTCCCCAGATTTGAAGGGCAGATGCTACTCGGCCCTCTAGAAAACACAGCACTAGTAGTGAAGGAGCTGCCATTTTAACACATACTACTTTATCTCCTGACATGTATTTTGTATTTCTTAGCATCATTTTTTTTTTATTTTTTATTTTTTTGCTGTGCTAAGGGAGCAAGCAGAATGGATTTGCTAGCCTTGTATCTTGTCTTGGACTCCCACTTGTTCCTACTGTTGCCTTACACACGTTTCTCTTCTATCTGATGAAAAGCGTTGTACTCATTTCTATTTCCATATTATGCTAAGAATTAAACTTTGAGAACAGCGGCTGGTTGCATTCACTAGGAACTGAATTCTTTAACTATAAAATTATGTACTACTTATTCATGAAAATGGATCAATTAAAGTCAAGGGGACTACTCACATGAGTAAATGCTAATTAACAAAACTGATGCTCTAATGAAGAGGACATGATAACATTGCAGATAGATCCTGAATATTAAACGTACTTTTCTCGGAAGCAGAAGAGGTGTTTACTCTGTAGTATATAAGCAGTTTATTAAATTTCTGGCTGTAAATAAATGCTTTGGGTTGGCTTTTTAATTGGTAAATGTTCTGTACTTTCAGACTCGAGTGCTGCCTTGAGAAGTTAGGATGCATACATCCTGAGCGTGCTCTTAAGTCAGTGCTGATGGGTAGCATGGTGACGTGCAGAGTGCTGATACTGTTGGTTCATCCAACTCAAGCAGCCTGCGAGGCTGCCATCGTGGGCAGGTGGCTTTTCTGCGGGAAGAGTTTAAGTTATTTCTTACCCAGCTGGAGAAAAGCTGCCTTCTATTTCCCTCTGAGTAAATAAAATTTAAAAAAAGCTCAGAAAGACTAATAATGTAAGGCAGAAACATCCATTTTCACATGTAAGTCAGTGGGAGAGAGTCTTCAGAGCAGTCTGGTAGCTGGGCTTTTACATTAATTTATTTTTCTATTCATGGAAATTCTACTTTCATCACCAAGTGAACTTGGTGCTAATTAATTAAATATGAGCCATTGATTAATGCATGAAGAACAGTAGAAGCTGTGGCTACAGAATTGGTCTATTTTCAGAGGCTTTTCTGCATTTTAACTAATATGTTCTTAATGTTTCATAGTTTGGGTCTGAATGAGAAGAAATAACCAGCCATTTTAGGAGAAGTGAGAGGTGATGGCAGCAATACATTATTGTAACAGGGCTGTGTTTGGGCAAAGCATCGCCCAGATGACCACGGGGCAGCTCTCCTCAGCTCAGCAGGAATTCCTAGGTGGCACTTTGTCTAAAGTGGGGCTTGGATCAGTTGCATCACATCTTCTGCTAGGTCTTTTGGAACAGAATTGAGATGGGCAAAAGGTGGTACGATAGGCAGCCGGAATGAGAGATGCTGTGGAGGAGAGAAGATGAATTCTAATGCAGCTGTGTCACCTGCTGCTCACAGTCTGCTCTTCCCGCAACTCCTGTTGGCTGAAACTTCTTTTTATGTGCTGCCGACGCTCCCTAAATCCAAACTTGTCCTTCTGACTGAAATCTTAGGTGAAAATACAAGCATGAAACCAAGCTGATTAAAGTGCCTGGGCATGCCTCTGGCTTAGGAGTCTTTCACACACATACAGCAGGAGAGCTGCAAAATATTAGATGAGGACATTCAGGCGTGATGGATCCTGGAAAGAAATCTCCTCCATCTCTACTTTAAACAATAGATTTTTTTTCTATGAAGGACACCTAAATTTGAGGTAGTGTGGACACATACTAATAGGGCATTGTATCCATCGAAAATGTGACAAAAACTGTTGCCGAGGAGTCACCAATGAAATGTTTCATATTGCTTCTTACAGAAATAGTTTGTTATGTCTGATGTGTGCATGTTAGCAGCATTCAGTGCAGCCTTAGCACCGTGCCATGTTTGTGAAAGTTTGGTCTTTGCATTTTCACAAGAAGTCCATTAACAGTACAATATCAAGCAAAAAACAAGTTATCCTATGGAATGTATATTTAGCAGTATGTGCACACATCCACATTTTTACAAGCCCATTCTCATAGTGTTAAAATGAGTTACAGGTCTCTTCCAACTCCAACCGTGCCATGGTTTAGTCTTTGAAATCTTCATAAGCCTGATAGCTGAGTGAGGCTGCTTAGCTTGGAGGACACTGCAGCGCTCATTAAGACCTCAAATGAGGCTGACCGACTGTTTCTCTGCTTGCACACGTGTGAGTGGACACAGTCGGGTGGGGTCAGGACAGACTGGTTGTACTCTGACATACTAAATAGCAGTTCATTAACACAAAATGGCATGGGAAGGACTTGCAGAAAGAAGGATTTGTAAGTTAAGTTACTGGGTGAACTAAGGGCGTCGGGTCTAGCCCTTGGTCTGTTGAAGACGAGGGAATCTGGAGGTTCTTATTATGCTTAAAGAGAGGAAAATTAGATCATTACTAATCAGTGCAGGCAGTGATAGTGGTGCCAGGATTTCTGATGGTGGTGTCATTTGTGTCTTACAGAAAAACATACGTGCCTTTTTTCAAGGAAGTCTCCATAGCAGAAGAACTTATTTTTTTTCATAGCATTTTTTGGGATCAAAATGGGACCTTATTCCTCTTTCTGGAAACGCACTGTCTAGCAGAAGTATCTTCTTCCATTTTTCATGATTTTCGCGATGACATTTATTAAAAAATAAAATAAAATATTTAAACAACACACTGAAAACATTTGTTCATGCCTACTGGCCAGATTCCAACTGGTGTAATTAAATCTCTCAGCCTGTTACCTAAATACTTCCCACAGTTTCTACTCAGTGCTGTCTCCTTCGTTGCTGGCCTCAACTATTTTTGCTGTAGCTCTGCACTGCTGCACAGCTGCCACATTCTATCACAGGGATGGCTGCATTTCTATGGGAAAAATGACTTTCATATATAAATAATTTTGAAAGTGCTTTGGAAACCTCCCTGGGGTGAAGAGCACCATTGAAAATTAATAAGTCTTACAAATACATTATTAATATCGATCCCATTGCCGATCACATCCAAAACCAGTGAGAGGGAGAAGGTTCATCTCGCAGCAAGCGATACACCTCAGGAGTTGGAAACCCAGGTGTGAATTCTGACTCTTGGAGATGGGATGAGGCACATGGTTCCTCGTGCCTCGCCTGGACTTCCTTGCTCTATTGTTTATTTCATGTTGATCGTTGTGCTCTTCAAAGTAGTGCTTTTTTTGTGTGGGTGCACCATTCTCTGTTTGTGCTATTGAGGTGAGAGCCATGAGGAAGGGTTGGAGCAGGCAGTCAGGAGGTTCTGACAGATGTGCTCAGGTATCCCCAGCCTTTCTGTCCCTATCCTCTACAGGTGAATATATGTATGTATATATATATACTTATTAGAAGCAATGAAGTATTGTTTCTCTTTCACTGTTGCATGCAGGGATTCTCCAGAAGACTTTTGTTCTGCGTTGATGTTCTGTTGTGCAGTGGAGGCATTGAAGCTCCATCCGCTGTCAGCTTTTTTGTGCTTCCTCATGCAAGATGCCTTATCTATTCCTTTGTAACCTTGCAGAGCAATTTGTGATGCATGTGAATGTGTAGCAAATACGTGATGCTGATTCCCGTAAAGTAGAACAGTTACTTATGGGTGTCCTTTAGTTTGAGTGAAGTCCTTCACTTTATGCTCAAATTAACCGATGTTCCAACTGAATTTGATGTTATCTCTCTTTTATTGATGTGAATTATTTATAGCAGAACTGTTGAATCATCAAAATACGATTCCAGAGACTATTATTTATGCTAAGATATTAATCCCATGTTCCTATTAAGATTTATCCCTCTGTTCCTCATTCCAGATTCCTGAATTAAATTTAATTATTCAATCTTTCTCTTTGCAGGCTAAGTGTAGCGAGGTTTGCATAGTACAAGTATTAAATTGTGGGTGACTGTGTAGAGGTCAATCACAAAATCTGTCCTCGCTTATCTTTAGGTGCGGGGTTGAATTTGTAGCACAACCAAAGGTAATTCATGGTCAGCTCCAGGGTTAAAGATAAACCTGTTTTATACACAGTCTGTTTCTGCACGTGGGGACACAGCACCTGTATTTGTCTAGGTAGAGACTGTTACATTTCTTCTCTCCAGAAATAATGAGAAATGACTGCTAGGCTGTTGTTGTTTCCCATGTAATCGAGTTTAGGTGCAGGTGGCAGATTTTCTCTCCAGCACACAGTGCCATGACGTTACAAGTAGCTTCTTGGAACGACTGTTTCCTTTCTCTCTTCTGTTTTTCTCTCGCTCTGCAAAATATGCCACTGGGTCTGGTGTGCAGAGACCCACGTACAGCCTGGAGGTAGCATCCACAGCCCACAGTGCTTAGTGAGCGGCTGTTGGAGGCCATGCCTGGGGCAGAAACATGGGCTGAGCATGTTCTGGGAAATCCCAGCAGCCAGGAGGAGCAGCGTGTGATGAATGGTTTTAAGCACCATGAGGCTGTTGCGGAGGCAGGTGCCAAACTGCTTCCCTGCCTGCTAGCCCAGGTGATTCTGGGCAAACTGGGGAGGTGTAAAAGTTTGCAGCCATAGTTCTTATTTATTTATTTATTTATTTTTCCTCTGGCCTTCAATCTGGTTGAAATCTAATTATGATTTAGTTGGAAACAAGAATTGTTTTGCTGTACACACATATTCGCATAGAAGAATCTGGGACACTTTTTGTCATTAGGTACCTTCACGTGGTTTCTAAGGAAGCACACAGAGCAGGAGGAAGGTATGTAAATCCGTCATCTAGCTGCTGATGTGTGATTGCCTTTCATTTGTGCTGAGAACAGAACTAGACGTGTCTTCCTGCAGGGTGGCAGGGTTAAGCAGCTTCTGTTTGTTTCTGTAACACTGCCAGCCAATAAAGTGCAGCCCGCTTAAAATCACTCCTAATTATTTAAAAAGGAAGAATGTCGCCCAAAAGGACCATTTCTGCATTTTAAAAGACTTCCAACAAGATTTTTCCCTGAGTGATGCGCTGGATGCAAGTCCTTGATCTTGAAACCATTGGTGTCTTCTCAGAGACAAATGGCTGAGTTCTGCTATGTTTTTGCGTAAGCACGAGTATTTGGGAAATGGCACTGCTGGGGTGACAGATTCCTTGCACTTTAAGAACACAGAAATGTGATTATTTAAATAATTATACGGAATATGCAGCTGGACATATGTATTCCTCCTGATGACCTTCTGTGACCATTTGAAGCTTTATGCACCGTTCACGTAACCATTATTAATACCAGTGTGGGCTTCCTTAATGTGCACTTATGGTAGTTACCTTTGGGGTTTTGTGGGGGGTTATTTTTTTTCATCTTTAATTGAGATCCAGGATCCAGCTTGTTTCCACTGTGGTACGCAAGTAAGAATAATATTAAAAACTTATAGTACTTTACATATTCAAAACACCGTGGAAGCATTTGCACTCATTCTCACAACACCCTTGTGAAGTGGGAGATACGGTAATTATTACTTTGATGTGGTTTTGCATGGCAGATAACGTATTGCAGTATTGCCAGATGCAGCCTTTTCAAAAACAAACGTCAGACCTCCAAAACAGAGAGTGATGTGAAGGGACCCAACGCAGTTAGCGTCGTTTATATTGGTATCCTCTTTTTTGAGATATCAGAGAGATGACTTCTTCAAGTTTTCTTGACAGCAAGGAATGCTGAAGAACTCTTTGTTTTTAATGAGCAATGAAATGATGTCACATGTTTCCCAAGGCTGGAGCCCCTCAAAACACTAACAGTATTTCACAAGACTGATGAAGCTAATAGAGATATTATCGTGGAATTTGGTAGGATTGGTGCCAAACCTCATGTCTTCTGGATGGCTGATGAATTTCATGGGGTGATCGTGGTAAAAAAAAAATGCTGGTTTTCATAGAATCACAACATCATGAATGTTGGAAAAGACCTCTAATAACGTAAAGCCCAATCATCACCATCATTGCCACTAATCATGACCATAAATGCCATTTCATGATTCGCCAGAGCTGAATAGAAGAGTCCCACTAGTACACTGTGTAATTACTGAAGAGGAAAGTTTCTGGGGAAAAAATACGAAAAACTGATACTCTCTGCCAGATTTCCTCACTTTTATCAAAGGAACAGCAACTGCACTGTAGAAATTACTCAGATACTGAGCAAACGATGGGCAGTTTGACAGTGGAAGCCTTGCATTCCTCTGACTGGATTCCCATTTCTACCAGGGAAGGATAAATGAAACAACAACCAAATCATTCATGCACCACTGTCAAGAAGTGAGTGACAGCAAAAGGAGACCCGACATCCTGTAATCCTCGGTGCATAGGAACGCGTTATTAGAAAGAGAGATACTTATCTGCGATGTTGCCCTTCTGTATTTATAGGGTTATGAATGCGTATATCCAGTCATTGGTACTAATGAGCTTATCAGAGTCTTTAAAGTGTTTTCCAAATTAACTAGACAGAGCTTACCAGGCTGTCCTTGAGGCAGCTTTTTTCTTTTCTTTTTTTCCTTTCCTTTTTTACTTTGTGAGTGTGTGTGAAATAGATGATTATATTTCTCTCTCCAAGGGATTTACGTGATCTCCAATACTGAGCACTGATCTTCAGTACATCTCCAGGAATATAGATGGCTCAGAGAGGAAATGACTGATTGGAAGAGTGGGGAATTGAGACCTACTCTGATATCCCGAATCCCAAGCAAGTAACCAGCCCAGTGCAGTCACTGCTGTCTCGTAATATTCATGTGGCTATATTCATAGACAGATGGGCCCTCCTTCCTGTGCAACACTCTAAAAGTAATTTAGGCTTATGAAACAAAATAAGTATTCTGCAATTATTAAGAGTTTATCATTTACTTTTTGAAATTTTCCCACGAGAGCAAAAAAATCTCAGCAGCCCTAGAGAACTGCAGCAAGCTGAAGAATGCCATGCTACCAATGTATGGCTCGAGCAGATTTAATCTTTCAGTTGCTGTAAATGGGAAGTGCTCGTTTTTACAGATTTAGTTCATTGCTAAGATAAGCAAACCAACAAAAAAACCCTGCTTTATACCGAAAGGTCTTTCAGCTCCATCTACAGCAGAGAATGTCATTATGCCCATATCGTTGATCAGGGACTCCTCCCATCGCTACAGTCTGCATAGGATTTCGCATTTAAACTATATTTAAGTAACTGAGGTATTAGACAAAGGAAATCATGCAGTAACTGGATTGCCATTCTACTTTTAGCTCAGCATGCTCATTGAATAAGGGCCAAGCATGCTTGTTTCCTGGCGTTTCCTTTATTGTAAGCAGAGCAGCAGCGAATAGCTGTGTGCGGTTGGAGGTTTCTAGCATTTCACTTCACTGAATTCTCTGTTCCCTGTTGTCTCGTACAGACTGTCAACCATTTGTATTTCTGGGTTGGAACTAATCAGACCCATCTGGTCTTGCTGACAGTGCGAGCCAGGAGGATAGTTCTGTATCCTGATACAGGATCCTGGGACTGGGACACCGAGATATTTACTGCCTCTCCTGATGCTGGTTGTTCATAAACTGAACAGTGCCATAGCGCAGCTCATTTTCTCCTTTGTGTTTTAATCAAAGAAAGCGATTATCTCTCAAAGCATAGATGTATAAATGCTAAGCAATCCACAGATTAAAGCATTTTCTTTTTGCGTAACCTGTAAGTTGTTCTTTGCATCCGTACAGGATGGAGAACTTTGTGCTGGAATGAGTTTTTCAGCCAGAGAATACGTTAGTAAGCAGACAAAGAATAATGATTGTCTTTTCAGTGTTCGTTAATATCAGCATGTCGATGGAGGCTGGTGGTGCGTGAGCTCCCGGTGTCTGGGCTGTGCTGGAGAGAGCATCCGGGCAGCTCCTGCGATACTGAAAGAATGCCAAATCAAAGGCATCACGAGGTGCTAATGCTGCTTATTGTACGGAGCGCGCGTACCTCTGAGAGTCCAAATTATGTCTTCTTTGTACGTGAGAGGGAGAATTCAAGGCAAATCAAAATCTGTATTGATTTTGGGAGCCAGGGAGGGGTTGGGGAGGGTTGTCTGAATAATTCTATTATTCACCTTTCTGTTGGAAAATTAAAGTGGAGAGTGTGAAGAGCACTACTGAGATACATGAGCTGCTTCATTTCAAAATGAACTCTCTTCCCAGAAAACTGTTGATATTATATGCCTAAATTCCTTATGTACTTAGTGGTGTTATCTGCATAAAATATCCTCTAAATTCAAGACTGACTTCCATCAGCCCTGTAATGATATCAGGGGATGATTGTGCTCCCATTTTATTTCAGTGGGTGTACGCAAATACTCCCATTGTATCAGATTATTAAATTGCAATGGGCGCATTTTGTGATTATGAGGGTAGATTCCATTTCAGCAGCTCCAAACCTGGCAAGCCTGTTCAGAACAGTAAAATAAAGCTGTAAGATGACGAGAGACACTTTCGTCCTTTGAGTGAACTGAAACAAGTTGGGGGACTGTAATTGAACTTCTTTTAGCACTTTGCAAATGTAATAGCAAAGCTGTGGAACAGGAGATAACCAGTTGCACAAAGTGGAGCGCACAAATGCTGGCCTGGGCTGTTCTGTAGGGGTTAGGGACTGTGCTTCAAAATATGGGAGCCAGGTTGCAGCTTGCAAGGTCAAGAGGTGCGTTTGTTTCCCGTCTCCATCAGGGCTCGGCATCATCTGCTCCCTCATGGAACTGCCCTGCAATCAATATCAATGTGGTTTTTGTACCAGTAAATTTAGTTTGGCATCATTGGTCCTTAACTACATTGAATAACTTGAAAAAAGGGAAAGTTAAAAGGTCCCAAATCACAGTCACAGACAGGAAACCTTATTGGCTGTGAAGGGGAGGATAAGGCAGGGGAAGAGGGAATTAAACTAAACAAAACCTCCAGCTGTCGTGCTGCACAGTAAAACTCCAAGGCAGAAAGGGTAATTGAGGGAGAACAGCTCTGGAAATCTGGCACAGAAAGAAGAAACGAGAGCAGCACCACGGCTGCAGACCTACCTTACAAGGAGCGTCTCAGCCTTTCTGCTCCCACCCCAAAACCTGCCAGGGAATGCGAAGAATATTTGTTCATGCTGTAGGAAGGGGTGAAAAGAAAGTGTTACATGGGTGAACGACAGTGCTGGTGGAAGCAGGGTGCTGAAGGAAGAATTAAGGGGTTTGCAAAAGCTTTTTGGCAAGACTACATTGCTAAAGACTTCCTGTTGATGTGAATGCATCCTGATTTCCTCAG
The DNA here is from genome assembly GCA_030625065.1 of Alectoris magna. Lineage (NCBI taxonomy): Eukaryota > Metazoa > Chordata > Aves > Galliformes > Phasianidae > Alectoris > Alectoris magna. The sequence goes on along the minus strand of CM060576.1, from coordinate 6,552,648 downwards.
TGCGCAGAGGAGAAGGTACTGGAAAAAAACTCCAATGGCTTCTGAGCCTCTCACAGGGTTTTCACTCTGCTTTTTGAGACCTGTCTCAAATAAGCTCCTGTTCGAGTCAATAGAAATTTGCTTTAGTCCTAACACGATAAAAACCAAGTAAGCACTTTGAGATTTGCCCCATTGATTCTGCCAGGTTTTGGTTGAGTGAGAACTTAATAAAGATTTTGGATTGCGAAGATAAAGAACTGACTTTTGACATCCTGGTTCAATTGCTAGCCAGTCATTTTACGGATTAGCTCCCATGGAGTTCAGCAGCAGTATGTCAGTGCAGGGCCAGAGCTGGGGTGCTGCCCAGCAGCAGTGTCAGCTGTCCAGAGTCTGCCCATCGAACAAGCACTTCCCAGCTTCAGGAAAGAAGTAACTGCTGTGTCTGGGCTGCGTTCAGTGCGGGGCAGGGGTCAGGCAGCTCAGGGCAGAAAGAAGTTAAAAAGAGCCCAAGCAAAGAGAAGGGATGGGGGAAGTCTTTGGTCCCTAAAGGAGAAAGGAGATCGTATGAGCCCTGGCACTTGTTTTGCACCACCGACAGCAAGAGTTGGTCTGTTCATTTCTCTGTAACCCAAGTGAAGCATTGCAGATTCAGATGGGGTCAGGAGCCCAACAGCTTCTTGTGTACAGATGGAGGCCACCAGAAATGACCTGAACAGAGTCCCTAGTGGCTGGGAGTTGCACACGGGGCAGCTGGCTGCTGTACACCCTGCAGTGAGATAGAGCCCCTGGAAAAGCCTGGGTCAGCGCTCTCCAAACTGCGAGAGCAGCAAGGAGGCAGCCGCTCACATCCAGCTCATGCTGTAAATATCCCTCCATCCTTCAAAGGCAGAAATCTGACTCTTTTCATATGGCTTCCAGACTTGCTGTCATTTTTACTCTTCCTTTTCTAGTATTTTCTTTCACATTGTTTGGATTTTTTTGGGGGGTTGGGGGGAGGAGGGGCGGGGGTTCTGAAATGTTTCATTCTACCCACTTGAGCACATTCTGGATGTATCCAGGAAGGGCCAGATGTCCATATCAGTTTCGGGCGCTAGCACATAGCTTTCATGCACATTCTGATATACAAAAAATACATTTGGGAAGGTGGGGAGATCACTAATTTTTGTGGAGACGTGTGTATGTTTCTAAAGCAAGATGGTGTGTCTCATGATAGAGATTAATAAGCCAGCAAAATTTTGTTTAAAAATGTGAATTTTGGGGTGGTTTTTTTTGGTGTTTTTTGTTTGTTTGTTTTTTGAGGTACATAAGCACAAAATGGACTCTTAAATATTTTAAATCAATTTTCTTTGCACTCTTAGAATTCAAAAACCACAAAATGGATTTCATTCAAGTTACTTGTATACCACGGTTCAGCCCAGAGGGACTTTTTTTCTGGCTTAGAATAGGGTTTTGTAATGAAAAGCCTGACAGATCCTTTGCTATACTGTCACTAGGTACAATGCTCTAATATATAGCATAAGATTAATTCGTATTTTAATAACGTATCTTGAACGGAATAAAAGGAGCATTTAAAAACTATTAGCCCAAAGTTCTGTTAGTTTGGTTAAACCCAACGTTGGGAGAATAAACCTTTATTTGTTTCAGTGATTCAGTCAAGCGAGAGTGTGTAAGAAAGCTGTGATATAGGGAGCTTTCGCCTTTCAAAAGGTTAAATATTTCAGTACTCTGTTCCTTTCAAAAGTTGATTCCTTTTGAAAACATTGCTCCTCTGTCAGCTTTTCAGAATAACAAAACCGTGCTGAAGTTCTTTGTGGAACGTATCACTTCTCCCCAGTTTCTTCCACCAAAAAAAAATAAAAAAATAAAAAAAAAATAGGGCATGGCCTTACACGTGTCTATTTAAAACCCCGCCAGTCTTTCTCTCGCTGCAACTCAGCAAGTGTGAACTGAGCGTGGCCATTGAAAATGCAGCAAATGGGGTAGAAAGAGCACGTTGTGCACCTTGCTAATGGGAGACTGGGTGATGCGGGGAAGAAGGATGGCCAGAGCTGGATTAGTGAAGCCTATAAGCCTCCATTCTTTTTAGCAATCTGTAATTAAGAGAGTAATGAGTGACATCCTTGCACTGTGCTCTGTTGCGACTGAGCGGGGGCCCTGCGCCACTGGCCTCATCTCATGCAGCAGTTTTCATTTTGTAGTTCTCACGGTGGACTCAATGTAATGGTGTTAACATTAATATAGAGTAACTTCATATACAGTTACATCAGCTTTATGAAAAAAAAGAATCTAGCCCACACTGAGTGAAACAGGAGCATGTGTACAATGTACTGTGTGTTGCATCCCCTGTGCCACAGATACATGAGGGCCATTGGGCACTGGAGTAATTAAATGTGCACTGAATCGATCTTTGGATCTTTATGGGTGCTGTAAAAAAGAGAGCCCTTTCCCCCTACTTTCTGTTAATGCAGCTGTATACCACGGATGTCTGATCCCTGTTGCACATCTGCAGTGACTGTGAAAGTGGAAGCTATAATATTATGTAACCTTGTCTTGAAGGCAAATATTAGCTAATTTAACCAGATATAATCTACTCCCGAATGTCTACACTACTCAGCACTGAAGCAGTGCTTTTAGAAGGTTTCTTAAAATAAGCTCAAATTCTAAACTGTATGTTTAGCTTGCAGTGAAGTAACTTGTATTTAACTTGAACATTGGTTTCCCTGTACAGATATACTAAAGTTGTATATTCTATAGAACTGTTGTATATAGAAAGTAATTCCCATCAGCAGTGATCAAGAATGTCCAGGTTTTGCCTTTTAATTAATTATGAAACAATCTGTTGTCAGCATTCCCAACAGAGAGTGAGACTTTGCCACTCAGAGTCAATGTGGATGAATATGGGTGTACTGGGATGCTGGGAAGGAAGGCTGTAATGAGATTCAGACTGAACTGAACTGGAGGAGAGGGGCAGAGAGGGGAAAAAAAGGATGAGCACAAATAGAGACAGGTGGTTAATCCAAGCAGGCAGTGTAGCTGCTGAGCTTGGAGAGATCTGGAATGAGAAGGGACTAATGCAGCATGTCCCAGTGAGCAGAGTCACTTGAGGCCCTGTAAATGAACTGGGCTGGGGACACGGGAACATTTGAAAAGGAAAACTGAGAGCTTCTGTCCTGAGCTGTCCTTGAGGTTTACACATTCAGTGCTTCCAGTGCTTCTCTGCCATGAGGATGTATCAGCAGCAACAAAAACTTTCAGACCAGATCATGTTCTTGTAGCTCCATCTTCATCATATCTCCTTCATTAATGTTTTCTGGTAGCTAGTTCTCCCTCAAGAGTACAGAGGAATCACAGCATCACTGAGGTTGAAAAAGAGCTCTAAGATGTCCAATTACAACCCCAGCCCACCCCACTGTACCCACTGCCACATCCCTGAAGCTCTGGAACACCTCCAGGGATGGTGAACCCACCACCTCCCTGGGCAGCTGTGCCACTGCATCACCACTCTTTCTGAGACAAAATTGTTCTAATGCCCAACTTGATCCTCCCCTGGTACAACATGGGGCCGTTACCTCTCCTCCTACCAATGCAAGGATCCATTAATGCTGATTGCTGACACGTTCGCATGTGTAAAACCCAGAAGTGTGCTGTGTTTCACTGTGTCCCTGCAGCCTGGACATGCAGATGCGAGACATTCATCCGACTAGCTGAAGGGATTCAGTTCCCTGAGGAGGCATGAGGGTGCCCAGTGGGATTTACAGAATGCCAGAACCAAGTGGCCCCTAACACCTGTTAAAATGAGTTTCATCAAGGACATAATTCACTCATCACAAGGCACTGGGCTGAATCTTTGGGCCAGCAAAAAGCTCTCTGAAAGTCTGACCAAGAAAAGTCGTCTAAACTGTGCTTGATTGCAGGCAGGAAATTTGGCAGATCTTGGCTGTGCTGCTTGCACTGCGTGAAACAGATATTGCATGAGTGTGCTTTTAGATGGTATTTTTTCCCTCAGTGACTGTAGAAGTCATCTTCATTCTGTATTTTTAATGCCACAGGGCTTGCTTCTGCTGAGAAATTAGCAGAGAGCCAAGCAGTCCATCCATCATTGTTGGTGTTTTTGTTGTGGTTTTTTTCTCATCACATTGTATACTGAAACCCATAATTAAGACTAATCTTTTAAATGCCTTTGTAGAAGAGGAACACAGCAGGCCTGGAATGGACTTTTTATTAAAATTAACAAAAGAAATGAAATTTGCATGTAACAAGTAATTGCTGAACATAGACTTAATAATTAAAATTACTTCTGCAAGCCTGTTCTTGTGGTTATTGAGTAAATAAAATTGCTATTTGCTCATAGATCGATATTGCTCTTCGCAACAGAAATTTATAACTTAAGGTAAACAATTCTTCCACAGGAGGCCGTGAGACACGGTAGAATTTTTCCAGCGTGGTAACAGCAACAAAAATAATTAAGAAACAGCAGCAGTTATTGAGAACTGTGTATTTATCGTTATATCTGCACAGAAGAAATTCTTTTCTCAAGTGGGAATTTCTGTTTATATGATGAGGCAGTGGAAGTGGCAGTGTTGCTGCTCATAGCAGCCACCCTTTGGGACCGACTTACAGCCTTGTTTTAAGCACGTGCTTAACTGCTGTCCTGGACCTAAGCAGTGACCTGTGCTGGATGAGTCGTGGCACATGAAGGTGCATTTCGTAACCATGAAAATGGGACCGTTTATGGCTATCGAGGGAATGATACTATAAAAAAGCATTGACTTTTGTTTTTTTAACCTCTTCAGTTTATCATAACCAGTCCAGTTTTTCATAACAAATGAAATCACTTTTGATATCGATCATTCTGGATTGTGTTTTAATATTCTGGAAGAATTAAAAAACTGTTTTTATCCCTCTTTAGCCTGTAGCTTTGCTTAAAAATCAACTCCGGATTTTAATCTCCTTAAGAAGACAGGAATGTCCAAGAGAGGGATTGGGTGATTTCTCTCCTGGGTGGTACAAGTTGATTATCTTGCTGATTGCCATTTCTCCCTGCTAAATGGTTTTAGGGACTACCTAGGAGCCGGAATGTCCCAGATGTAGCTTCTTAGCAGATGATGAATGCCTTTTACAACATGTCCTTTGTAGGGGCTTAGACAGTCTGGAAGGATTCACAATAATACCTCAAGATTACTCTGAGCACACATACAAGATAGCAGACCAGCTTATGTTTATTCATCTTTCATGAAGCATGTGTAGCAAAGGAGAGCAAGGTTGCTTTGTGATTCACTGGGGTCATTTAGCATCGCGTATGTCCATGACCTTTCAGTGTATAATGTTAAGGCTGTGCTGTTTTCCTGTGCAAAGATTACATTTTTAACTGGCATGTGTCATTCTTCCCTTTTTCCCCTTTCCCATCTTTTTTTTTTTTTTTTTTCTTTTTTTCTCTGAATCCTTCAAGATTATACGAGTTTACAATGACATCTGTTCTTGAATGAAAAAGCCAACGTTGACAGAGGGGCAACTCAATGAGAATGATCATTCAAAAACAATAATTTTAAGGTTGTGGTCATTACATTGTGGAGAAGTGACTTCAACCCCTAAAATAGGTGTAATAGAGTTGCAACCTTGAAAATTGCTTTCTTGAGCTGTGCTGCTGCAGTTTCAGCAAGGGACTTCAGTCTGTGTCACGTTGTCCTTTTTGCTCAATGACGTGTTTGGAAAATGCAAGGATCTCCAGGACATTGTGCATAACTCCTGACACAGGTATTTTCGTTCAGGAAAGTTGATCATGCCTTTATGATATGATCAAATTCTCTTGACAGCCTATTCCTGGAGTTAAGGTCTGCCACAACTCTTGTCTTGTATGCGTCCATCCACATTCCAGAATTTTCCTGGAACTTGTGAGAAAGAGAAACAAGGAGGATATAATTGCCAATAATTGCAGTTATATTAGCTAAAATCAAGCACACTGTTAGCATCCCATCTGGATTGAGCCAGAGTGCAGCACGCTCATTTGGAGATCAAGCCTCAGGAATGATATTGGAGAGACCCAGAGGGGTAACTGCCTTCTGGCTAGAGATTAAAAAAGCTCCAGTCGTGGAGGTGTCTCACCACCACCTTCTTCTACAGCATTTACAGTAGGGAACCTCATGTTTGCTGGGTTAAAGCTACAGAGTTGTGTGAAGCTACAATAACTGCTTTACAAGTCTTGTCGTGTCTTGAAGAGTAAATACATAAAGTAGAGCTTTATGATTGAGCTTCACTTTTATCTTCACGGAGTGAATATCTGCCACAGAGTTCCCTTGTTCTGCAGTATTGTCTGGGAAGCTTTTTCTTTTCTTCTGTATTCTTGTTATTTTTTCCTCTCTTCTAAAAAAAAAAAATATATATATCCAGGAAAAGCAAGCAAACAAAAAAGAAGGCATCTCAGCCCTGACCTCCTTCTCCTACCAACACACTGAAAGGCTTTAATGAAAATAACTTTTGGCAGCTCTGTTTGAGTGACCAATGTGGAATGGAATCTGACATTGGAGCACGAACAAAATGTAAAAATGTATTCAGGACGCAATACTACAGCTGGAATGAAAGATTCAGATGCCTCTTCCTTTTGACACATTGCATTGTAAGGTCACAAACTGAGCTGAAGATGCAACTTGAGGAATGAAAATGTCCAGGTTGATGTAAACTGGTTTTAACTCCCTCGGTATTTCAAAATAAACAGCATTAACTTGGAAGAGGCACATTCTCACTTGATGTTCAGCCCCTCTGCTTCCTATTTTGCGTCCTAGGGGCCTGAGCCAGCCACAAATTAGGGACTAACGGTGATATCAGCAGGGTTGCTTCGTGGTGGTGTTTTCTTCATAATTAAAGGGTCTCTTGGTGAATAACCAGCAGCTTTCTATCTTCTTTTTTCTTTCTTACTTTTTTTCTTTTTCCCAGTCTTTTCTTTGTATTCATTTTAAAATTCTTCACTGAAAGTTGGCGTGGTAAGATCAAAATCAGCACTGAGGACAAAAAAGCAAGTTTGTACAGTTCAAGGTCCCTTTTTCCTTATACCTGGTAAGAAAAGACGTCATTAGGAGGACTGGCAATTTTCACCTCAAATGAAACGTCAGGTCTAATATTTCATGTGAGTATCTACATCTTTGTTAAGGTCTCATTATCTCATGAGCATGTGGACCAAGTCCAAAAGAATTATATGTTTAATATTTGTCTATCAGTCTTCCATCCTTTCTGCTTCAAACAGAGTGGAGACAGGGAGGGTTGTTAGCGCAGGGGTTACTTCATTAGTTTGATTTGGCATGTCTTGGATTCACAGTGCTTTCAAGAGACATCATGAGATAAATTCAGAACGTGTTATGAGGATGCCCACAGAGCAAAATAACATGGGCAAATTACCTCACTGCTAAAGGGAAAATAAAAATTACATATCTACTGCAGACAATATGACAAAATAGAGCAGAATGCAGGGGGGATATCTCCTGTAAATACTGCACATTCATATTCATGTGTTTTACATTGAAGCAGTAGAACCCATATAAAACCGCACTTATTAAAATAAAGCATTTCTAAGAAGCAAAACAAATCGCCAAGTGCTGTGGAAGGAAGCTGAAGCCTTCAAAGCATTGCTTCTTAAAGAAAATAAATAATCTTCTTATGTAACTTAGAGTGGCTTCTAATTATCTGCCAGGCTCCAGCAGGCGGGGTGATGGCGCACCACGTGGCACTACGTCGGTTTTAGGCATCACACATTTGGCAGCAATAGCTTCTTAAGTAAGAGGGCACCTTTGTGAATTTTACTACACGTTATTAATTTGGAAATTCTCCTATGCGCTGTAGTATAGCACATATCTTTGTGTATTTGTGTTGCAGGCACTGGGCATTGGCTTGGATACAGCAACTTCTAAACTTGTTGGTGTGAGAAACATTTATGTGTGTGTGTGTGCAAATTGAAAGGAATTCCTGAAATTGTTTATTCCAAAGGTGTGGATTTGGGCATCCACAGTGTAGAGAAACTGACGAGGGGTGTGAAGTTTGAGAAGTGGTAACCCACAGTGGTAGGAGAGTAATGTTTTATCATGGGTCTGGCAAACTGGAAGCATAAAGAGGCTTATAGAGATGTTACTGTTGACTTCAGAAGCACCAAGATTGGGTCTTTAGAAGTTTATGTGGGAATAATCTCTGTGGATAGCTCATTTACAAACATGAGTGGATCATTTAGACTCATGGGGCATGCTTATTATTCACATATAAGTGATTAGCATTCAAGCATAGGGGAATTTATTCCTATTACTTGATTGCCATGTAGGAACCGTGTTTTTTTTTCCCATCCAAAATGCCCCTTTTCTACAAGTGCTGCCAAAAGTTTAACATCCATTACAGCAGAGGAGAAGGGCTCTTTCTGACAAGGATGGAACAATGGTCAGGATGCAGTCTGTCCTTTTAGGCCAATTACACTGGTTATTTCCTTCTTAAACAGATTCTTTCCAGGAGTTTGGAATGCAAATTAGGTATGGGCCAAATTAATTATATATGAGTAAACATACAGTTCTAGCTGAAATTGTGTTCCTATTCCTTTGGTCGTGTTGTGATTGAAATAAACACCAAGCCAAAGTAGGACATAATTATCTTCAGCAAAGTTGCCTCTTCCTAAATTGCCAACACCAAGCATTCGTATGCTAGAAAGCATTTATTTAAACATTCAATTAAAACTCAACATCATTGTACTGTAAATAATGTTGAAATCAACAGAAAATTGAAAGTGTTCAACCACATGCAAATTATGAAGGAGAGTGTTTGGGGCAAAAATTTCATTTGGGGCCTTGCTTTGGAAATGAGCATTTTATATGTATCTTCTAAGTGCCGAAGTCTCAGGAGGGAGAACGTCAGGCACCCCGAGTGCTCAGTGTTTCTAAGAAGCTCTCCAAAGGCTCCATTCCTTTGAGTTCGAATGGTAGAATGCTGCAGTCATTAGCAGAGGGATTGGCTGGCTGCGAGCTAGCCTGTATACACATACCGTAATTAGGATTTTTGTTTGATCTTTTGTATATTTGAAGGAAAGAATCATCTCGAAGATGTTTTGCTGCTGTGACAGCCGTCGGTGGGATTTGGAGACACGCGGAGCAGCTTCTGCAGGCACATACAGTGGGGCTGTGAGCAGCGTTCCTCCCCACATTCCCACTGTGATCCTGCTTGCCTCCTTTCCCCCCAGGGAGCAGGGAAGGCCCAGCGGTCCCCTCTGCAACACCTACCTGTGGGCACGCTGCCACCCACCTGCAGTAAGCAGCTCCTGTCTGCTTTCCAGGAGGGAGTATTCCTTGGAGAGGACTGCTAAAATGACTTAATGGTTTTGCTGTTAGCACCGGGAAGGGCTGTTCCATTAAATGCAAGGCTCCTCTAGGTTTTTACTTATGCTTTCCATGTTTGGGGTTTCCATAAAAGCCTTCTGATAAGCTGCTGTTCTGCTTCCTCCTTCTTTATATAAGGTGGTGAAAAAGTCAGTGTTGACCCAGACTCGAAATGTTTACCTGTGTCTCAGCACAGCCTCCCCGAGTGCTGAAAACTGTATATTTGCAAACCTTCACTTTGCAGGTGCAAAAAAAAAAAAAAAGAAAAAGAAAGAAAGAATAAAAAAAATCTGCTAACATTTTGACACTTTTGGAAATCCTTTAAATAGCCTCACACCTCCATGTCCCAGAATTTTCCCCTGAATTAGTACAACACATGGTTTCTGCTGCTTTTTGTGCTTATTTTTTGATTCCTGCATGGTCATTCATTGGTCTCAGTGTGTGTGCTAACGCAGATGCAAATGTGTGCAATCCGATACTGAAGAACACAGACCCATCCCTTCTCCAGGATAAACTCTTTGGTTTCCCGCAGCCCACATTTGCATTTATAACAAAGAAGAGTGGGACTTTGCACTTCTGGAAGGCAGCACACACCACCTACTTCGTTTTTTGTTATAGTATGAGGGAAGTGTCAGCAGAATCGTACTTCCTAGGGTGAAGAAAAACCTGTGATATCCTGGCACCCACACAGGAGGAGGAAAACATTAAAAAAAAAAAACATTAGATCTGTAAGTTTACCGTCCTTAGAAGATTACAAAGGAGATAACATCATCCTTCTTCCCATTGTACATGGTGGTTTTGTTTTCAATGTAATTTACAAATTAATTTATATTTTGTCCTACTTTGTGGCAGGGTCCCATTGATAGTATCAAAATGCAACCCTTCATTTAGGACATCTGTTTCTCCTCTGGTTGTATGTGGGAAGAACGTGGCCTTATTGGATAAAAATCACAGACTCTATGCAGATACATCATTGTCATTCTAATGGGCATATCTTCAGTTCTGCAATACACGGTGGAACAGGAGATATAATTTAATGTGAATTACCTACAGATTGCATCCAGTGTCAGCAAGTAGCTCTTTGCAGCACCTCGTATGAATTCTCGCTTACTGACAAAGTGTACAATGTGTCTCCTCTGAAATTAAGAAAATAATATAATTCTGACTCAGTAGAATAAAGTTAAACGGAGGAATGGCAAAATACACCGCACAGTTTATCCATCTGTCTATATATCTGTCTGTCTTCCTCCCTATGTGTATATATATATGTATATATGTGCGTGTTTCTAATGCTAATTTGACACGATCAGTGGACACTTGATTATCTTTTAAAACTTGAGTGTTAATTGGGGAAGGCCCGTTTGGAAAGGTGACCTTCTGCAGTCTGTCGGATGTCGGGCACACAGTGCTGGGTTCTTGGCAAAACAGCTGTTTGCCCATGAATATACAGGAGCTGACTTCTCAGCAGACATGAATGCATGCATGAAAGCATCGAATCCATTAAAACTGAAACAATGGTTCCCTTAAAAGAGACAAGCTAGTCTCCTATAAAAAGCATATGGTAAACTTGTAAATTTTGGAAAGCGGGGTGAAAAAATGGCCTTTAATATAATCAGATTTGTCATCTTGTCCCTACTGCAATGTGAAGGGATTACTGGAGCAGAAAGTGCTCCGGCTGTAGGTAGAGCCAGCTGCCTGGCGGCTTTGGTGCATCCTGCGTGGTCCGGGGTCGCGCCAGGAGCTGGAGCTGCTGTCCTGCTAATGTAATATGGGTGTGTGGGTTGTGAGCATACACAGCCAAATGGCGGCCGGTGCTCTGCCCACTCTGTCCATTGCGCTAACAGGAACAAGGTCAATGCCAGTGTGCCAGGCTCTGCGTAAACATGTTGTGTGGAGCCGTGTAAAAGGCACAGATTGGGCGGTCTGGCTGAGAGTTCAAAAGGATGTAAGGACAGAGGTTAGCAGCCTCGAGGCATCTTGCAGCCATGCCAGAGATCTCACGTCCCATGGACTGAAGCCCATGCTACAGCACGGCTACGCCGCGTTGCAGAATCCCTGTCCCCAACCAGCACAGGAGCACTCAGCATTCACCCCTTCAGGCTGGGAAGCGTGCTGCTGCCCTTGCACTTTATGCCACTGCCTTGGGTGCAGTGCTCCAGTGTGTCCAGGGCTCTTTTGGAGGCTGCCAAAACGGCGCTGACAAAGGCAGAGAACAAAATGGAGATTTTCAAATCATTACCCGTCAAATCTGAAACGAGTTTCATGGACCAAGGAAAAGCCTTCAGGGCTTTTTCTGAATTTCTGAGGCTAGCTGCAAATAATGACAGCGTTAAGAACTCAAAAAAAAAAGGTCACAATAATATTTTATAATAGCAAGTGTTAGGTAGTCTAAGTGCAAGGGTTGGAGCGGGCTCTCCCTATAAATAATATATACAAACAGAAAACTACGGGGAGACGAGAGGTCTGTGTTATTCCTGATAACTTGCAACAGTATCGTTTTAATGGGAAAAAAAAAAAATACACATAGAAAAATACGTGAAAGTACAGAAAATGTTGAATACTTTTTTCAAGCTGCTCTTGAGAAACTCGGTGTCTTTGTATAGAGATGGGAATGACAGCTTATAGTACATTAAAGTGAATAGAGTTCCCAAGTCATTCAGCAGTGGCAGAAATTCACTTAATCTCAGCTTGATAGAAGGCAATTTTTTTCTTCTTCCCACCAGAATGATTTTCTGGGTAGATGTGTGTGCTCTCACTCCCTCTTCCTCAGGTGGGTGTCTGTATGCACACACCATTTCTGACATCCCGGGTGCTATGGAATATTACCACTGACTTCACTCATACTAATGTTCAAATGTACAGTCTCACTTTGGTACATTTGAAGTGGTGAATCCTTGGAATAAGCATTCACAATTATTTTGAAGCCTAACAAATAGTATGAACCCTGAAAACCTTTTACTTCCAGCTTCAGGAGCAGGAAAACCACTGAGAAGAAGTGGCGTTTGTTGTGTAGCTTCTACATGACTTTTTTTAACCACACTGGGAGATGTGGAACATCCTGAGATGGTGCTGTAGGCAGACGTGCCTCCTGCCTTCAGAATTCTGCTTAATCTTGAATATAAAATCTTTGGCTGTCCTCTTTGCCTTCGCAGAAAGCCAGCTGGAGCAAATTCAGCTCCGTTACAATAAAAATCCACCGGCAAGGCTGCTCTCCAATAATGTTCTTGCTGCACTCTTCTAAATCAAACCTTGGCAATCTATAAAGTTGGAAAGAGGCTAAAAAAAATGAGTTTGAGATGTAACTGTAGAGCAAGGGAGCTTGGGGTTTGATATCTTAAATGTACCTGGGCAACGAGCTGACCCTATAGCCGTACCTGCACCAGGCTGCACCTGGCTGCTGTTCCTATCCGTTGTGCATCCAGGTGTGGGGTTTCATCTGCTGGACCAGCACTGGCAGCAGCAGGTTATGGGTGCTGGAGCAGGTGGGAGCTCAGAGCATGCAGGGACTGACCACGGGAATGCCCCTGCAATCCCATGCATGTAAAGTAAGTTGTGCAAATAGCATCAGTGCAGCCTTTGCATTCGGAAGCAGAGGTTTTGCTCTTTCCAGTTGATCTGTGGAAATAAAGCTGATAGCTGTTAGTGTGTATTTGCATTTGAATAGCCACCCAGCCGGTTTGTGGGGCAGAAAGGGAAATATCCCATGTGATTAATCGTGAAAGTAATTTTAGGTGGTTATTTTTAAAACCCCAGTGTCAGTAAGTTATTTTTGAAGCAAAGTATTTCTATTTTTGTGGTTAACTGAACTGCATTCCTGTTCTGCCACACAATATTCCGTATCCCACGGAATTCATTTGCCAATTGCTTTTAAACATCAGCGACCCTGTGATCCATTCCCACAGCAGAGGAATTTGGAGGAGAGCTCCATACAGGAATTCTATGATCCAGCAACAAGAGGGTTGTGTTTTGGGGGTGGGTTTTTTTCCCAGATGGAAGCAGACCGGTGTGTTTCTATGACCAATATAGTTCTATGATTCTGTGTTCTCAAATGGTAACTTTCTGGGTTGTGGGGTTGTGGGTTGTTTTTTTTGCCAAGATGCAGGACGGCTTGCCAGTTTTTACAGAAAGAATCAGAATTTTCACAAAGCTCCAGTAGTTCTACAAACTGTTCCTAAATGTATGGACAGTTGGCAGCCCTGCTGTGCGTGCTGTACTCTTCGATATCTGCCTTCTTCACATCTGCTTTGCTAGGGTATGAGACAGCGAGTCAAAAGTAGCTTAAGGAGGCTTAGCAGTGTCTGTAAATAAAATAGGGGAAGAGCTTTATTTTTCCTTTCCTCCAAGATTTTTCTTTCTTTAACATGAAAGCATTTTAATGAAATTCTGAAGTCTAAGAACAGCAAGTGCAAAACGAAGAGGTCTAGCTCCTGTACTTCTCTGAGTAATTCCCTTTGACGTGACATGAAGGAATGGAGGAGAGCATACTCCAAATGCTGAAAGCAGGTCTCCATTGCCAGGAAGATCTTTCTGCTGCAATTACTTTTGCTGTTGATTAAAAAAAAAAGTAGTATTAGCGCTAAGATCCCTCTGTTAACAGGTGATGCTTGGATGCTGATAGAATACTGTCTGCTTTTCTTGCCATTTTCCATAGCAAAGCTAGCAGTCCTGCAGCGTGGCAGCTCGGAGTATCGATGTATTTCCAGATCTTTTCTTTAACCAGAAATAAAGGCTGCTGGTGCTCATCTCCTGCACAGTGACCCCACGCAGCACCAACAGAGAGCTGCGGCTGCTCGCAGTGATGCACGGCGCTGCGGCTTCTGCTGACCACATCCCATAAATTGCCCCCTTCCGCCCCGTCCTGCAAAGTCAAATTTAACCGGCAAAATTGAAGTGCAGTGTCTGGGGCTCAGTGAAGCAAGGCAAATCCTTCCTGTAAGCTATTGAGGTGACCTTTTCAACCACCTCCCACGCCAAGCCTCCCTTCTTTTGTTTTTGACGCCAAATATCAACCACGGGAAGGGTGAAATGAGAGGGCTGTAAAGCTTGTGCTCCACTTGTGGGTTTTTGAAAGAATTTCAAGCAAAATGAGGAAGCTCTCCTGTTGGTGATTTGACATAGTTAGAGGGACATCGGTGCCATGGCAAATGACAGCATTAACTCAGCTCTCTAATTCAGGTGAACAGAGCCATTGGCCAGATTCAATCCTTCCGTAGGCAGCGGGGTAAGCACGGTGACAGAGCTGCTGAGTCAGACGATAGTTTAAGCATCGGCTCCGTTTTTAATTTTACAAAATGAACCTAAGAAGTATTTTTAGGGAATGTTTAAAGTACAAAGGAAAACTTTGTTTTAAAAATAGATTTTTGACAATGTAAAATAGGTTAGTGCTTCCTTTGAGGCAAACAAACAACCCACTTAAGAATTAAAAATTTCCAAGCAAATGATTTGGAAATCCTTCCTTCCTGAAGCATGATCAAAGTAAAGTCTTGACAGGTAGCATTTATCACAGGTAGTACCTTCTGCTCAGTAAGTACCTGATGAGGCAAAAAGGAAAATTAAAATGGTGGCTGATAGTTACGTGAGTAACTGTGGTACTCGGCACTAAAAAAGGCTCCCTTTAGGAAAGACTTGAGGTTGTACAGAGGGAGCAACTCTGTTTTGAAACCATTGGTTTGTCATTACGTAGCTGAATTTCTGATAATAAACAGCAAATGGAAAAGAGTTGTGGAATGGTTCCTGCCAGCCTGCGCAGCAAGATTGTTTGACCACTCTTGTGCATTACCACTGGTGCTTTGAAATGTTCTGCATGGTAGGACTTCAGCCTTGCTTCTACAGCATCATCCCATAATCCTATGCAAAGCACTTAACTTCTTAATTTTCGGTCTGGAAATGGACCAAGGGAAATGAGTAAGGATTAGTTAGGGTCTAAGGAGAAACTTTCCAAAGGAGTAAAGGACAGTACAGGCATCTGATTCCTTTGAAATCCATAGGAAGTCAAGCACCTACTGCACACATTCAGAAATAGCAGATCTTTCTTTAGGGCAAAAGCATGCATTGAAGTGTTGGGCTACATTAAGAGAAAGAAACCTCTCTATGAGGAATTCCTCCTCCTGTCTTAATATGCAGCCTTAATTTCTCTTCATTAATTTCATTCCTTCTCTCCTAGGTATAGTAGCTGACACCCTCCTCAATATTCACTTTCTTCTTTCTTGCTTTCCTTGAGGTCAGGCTTTGAACCAATGCATTGTGCTGTAGGTGATGAAAAGATTTTTTTCTCTTTCTCCTCAAAAAGATTTTTAGAAGAGAAATTTTTGTTTCCATCTTTTACTTGATTCAAACGTCAGGACATTTCCTATTCTCGGAATAATGCTTCCTCGTTTTAATTGTGTAGAAGCAGAAAAATTGACAGTGAACAGAGAGATAAGATGATAACTGAGATACGGGCAAGGATGCAAATAAGGGGCCTAGGTTGTTGTTTTTTAGTATTTCTGAACCGTCGTCTTTCTTATAACATTAAACACCTTTTCAACAGGTAAGGTACGGTAGCAACAGATTTCATATTTGCTTGTAGTGTAGTCATTCTTATACTTTGTAAGTAGGTAGAAGGTGCAGCTAATTATGCCCCTGATGAAAAGTGTGCAGTTTCAAGAGCAGCTGAGTCAAAACTTAGTAAGTTCTGTAACTGGTTATGAAATATAGCTGCAGTGTGTGGAAGGCATCCAAATAAATCCTATTTCAGCTCCACAGATCCACCATTGTAGATTTATGGGCACTTGTTTCCCTGCGTGAAGGGCAGGATCTCAGCATAAGAAGTGCTGATTCTGTTTTCTTGGTGAGAAGTGATCCTTCTCTGAATTTTACTGAGGAGCTGATGCTTAAAATAAGTGGTCTATATGGAGGAAAGATTTCTTAAGCATTTTTGACAAGTCACAGCCCCACCCCAAATATAGCAATACACAGCCTGAGCTCCATCCTAATGGATCCAACACAGGAGAATTTATTTAAAGAAATTTTAATTCTCGGCCATCCTTCACAACGAATGGGCTTCAGTCAGCAGTATTCCCATCAGTGTAAGTACAGAGCTGCCTGACGCTGGGATCCCTTGGGAACCCACGGTGCGGAAGGCACACGCTCCTTGGGTACCTATGCCTACAACTGATGTTAAACATTTAAAATATTTAGGAAGGTACAACTGCAAATTGCAAATAGGAGCATTACCTATGCCACGCTTTTAGCATTTTTGCTGGAGGTTGCAAGATTTTGTGAGGAAGGCATTCAGACTGTTGGCTGCACTCAAATACCCCAGCTTGCGCTTGCAGTGAAAAATGAAGCCTTTGAGCCAGCTTCTTTCTTTTGCAGATGCAGACACTTAACTACAAGCCACCTGATTGTCAGCAATGGTGAGCAATCACAACTTCCATTCATCTGCTTGAGAGCTTCAGTACTTGCTCCTGTTTGAAATAAGGCCACTTGTGCTTAGGTGCCTAACTTTCAGGATGAGTTTGAAACTGTTTTGCCTTGAGAGGGAATTGCAGTGATTTGCCTTTTTGAAGATGACTGGGCCAATTGACTTGCATCCTTGTTTGCATCAGCTGTGGAGCTTGAATTGTTCCTGGAAGGCTTCACGGATGACTTCACAGGATCAACAGCCTTCAGGAGATGACACTGCTTCTTCCTCATATGTGCTCTGTGTTCAGCCTTGGCATAGATACGCTGGATAAATCCTGATTATTTTCTAGGAGAAAATGAAATGCCATCCTCGCTGTGTCTTTTTTGTTCAAAATGGGTAGAAAAGAGCAGTTAATGTGCACACAGTGTTCTATCTGCAGCCGGTGCATGCACGGATTTTTTGGCCTTGCCCATTTCCAGAGCTGCTCTGGTTGGTGTGCCATGCTTGTGTTCTCCCCGTGCTGATGTTAAAGAACATATTTCCAAAGGCCGCAGGTGCCAACAGCCCATCTTCTTCTAGTAACTCTGGATCACACAAATGCAGAGGCCTGTCATCCAGCTGTTGCGGTTTGTGGCTTTTACAATTGCTGCCATATCCATATTATTTTAGCACAAAAACATCCAGAATAGACATCGCCTGGCACAGAAACAAACCCAGTACTAAGTGACAAATATCTGCTGAGTTTTGGCTTTCTGAAGGTGTGGGATCTCCAGATTTCTGTCATCTGCATTTCATCTTCAGCCCATTGTGAGCTAGGAACCACTTCAGGGAAAAGCTCACACTCCTTTGTGTCTGCTGGTAAACAGATTAGTCACCTCCCCCAGCGCTCACGAACCCTTCCTTATCCACTGCAGTTATCTGTTCATCAGAGGAAAAATCTCATTCTTCAGGCTTTCTTCAAGAAGATTCCTGTTTATGACATAAATCATCAATAACCTGGCTCACAAACCCTTCTGCTGCTCTAAGCCCTTGGAGATAAGGGTGTCTTTGTGCCAGAAGGTGCTTACACAGAGGTCTGCGTTCGGATGGCTTTGGGTTTTCTGCCTCCCCATCTCCGGATGCTGGGGCTGCAGACAACCCTGCTAATTGGAAACATTAGGTGCAGGAACTCAAGTGCAGTGTAGACCATCTAAATCCAGGCTCAAGTGCTTTCATTTTGCATATTTTCATATCTGCAGTGGAAAAGTAAATGAATGGTAACACATGTAAAATAACACAATTGCTTTTTAATTACTTGTATAAATGGGAAACAGTTATCACGAGAGTAAACAGGAGCCTGAACAAACGCTTTGAGAAGTCACAAAAATGTTGTGTTCTGTCAGTGTTTTTCCCAGAACGCTCCTGTTTGCTTGGAGACACACAACTGCAGCGAGAAATGGAGATCTGTGGAGGCTTCGCTGTAACATATTGCAGTGGGATTTCCAGTGCCTGAGATCCCTCTGTGCGATGAGCAGGCCGTTCAGCTTTCCAAGCTGGAGAGACGGAGACACACTTGGCATTGTTCAGTGCATTGCAGGTTGCCTGTTGGAATTTCTGCCTTTGCTGAATGTTTTCTTCTCGAGCCATGGAAGGCAGATTGGTGTCTGCCTTTTCTACTTCCAGCTCAAGACTGCATTCAGAAAAATGAAAACTGAATGCTTTTGTGTCATTCATTGTGCCCTTTGTAGCCACTGGAACATACTCTTTAGGCTGGCGTGCTTCCCCAGTCCAACTCTTACAACCCCATGCAAGTAACCTGTATAGAAATTAGCTTAATAACAGCACTGAGATCAGAATTCCCACTGATAGCAAGTGCTGATATGTGCAAAGATGTGGAAATAAGCTGAACATGGTTTAGAAACGACTATGATGCAGAAGTACCCATCTGTTGAAGGCTGTCAAAGGACGTGCCTCAGATTTGCTGGGAGTAAGGAAGATTCCCACTTCCTTGAGCAGACTGTGTACCAAGCTGCAGACTTGTTGGTGCTTTTTGCACTAACTAGACCAACAGCACAAAGGGACAGAAGAGAGTGTAAAAAGCAAGTATTAGAACAGAAGGGAATGAAATGCAGCTAAGGAAAATTGATTTTGTTTCATCAAATACTTTTTGAAGTTACAAAGTTGTGGTACTTATCTTAGAAACACTTATTTTCTGCATGGATTTCAGAGCTGTAAAAATACACATTCTCCTTTGTCAACATTTTTTTTCCTAAAAGGATTCAGTTTAGATAGCTGGACATGCACTAATCCCTCTTTTATTCTACAAAAGACAGAATGGAAATTAAAAAATATATATATAAAAAAAAGGAAACAAAATTGTTTGAGTCCTTATGAACTCAAACAATTTGCTCAGATGTATTTTCTGCCAAATTTACATACTGAGCTGGGAAGCTCTTGGGATGATTCATAGGACTTCACAAGCCCAAGCGTTCAAGGGGTGCAAAGGACAAGAAATTGGAAAAAATGCGTGTAGGTTCTGTTTTTGGAATAAGCCTATGTATTTTAACTTGGATAGACCTTTGTGCAAAGCTTTCTCTGCCTGTCCCTCTCAAGCTGGTGTTTACCATATGCTGTAGCAAAGACTTCATTGCCACAAGATGTCACTGACACTAAGAATTTCCTGAGGATCTTCAGAGGGAAATATGGCATTGAAATGACTGAGAAGCACTCAGCTTTGAAGTACCATCCTTGATAAACAGAAGACAGCTTGGGACTGAACTGGTATGCAGTGCTTGGAGTTAGGCTGCATTCCTGTTTCCCCACTGCCTTCCTCCTCATCGTCCTACAGCCCCGGTTTCTTTCAGTGTGTTGGAAGAGGCAGCTCCTGGGTTGGATCCTGGGCCATAATTCCCAGCATTCCATTTCTGGTGTAGTCAGCAATGGGTGTTTGCTAGATCCTTGGTCTGTTAGATGGGGCTGACAATAATTACTTGTTACGCAGGGATGTTGAAATGCTTAATTGCCTGAAACTCTAGTCTTGAGATGAAAATGCTTGAAAACAAAAAGCATTATTGGGATACTGTATTGCTGTTAAGGCAGCAACTTTCATCATCATTAGTATATCCACAACACCATGGGAAGAAATTCATATGAAACACGATGGAAATGACAAATAATACCACACACTTTAAAACAGTGGATCTGTGCTGTATTCACTGCTTCGTTGGTGGTTAGTCATAATGAAAAGCAAGGTAGGGGACTATCCAAAATGGTGCAGCACTTGGAATTTAAGGAGGGACAAATACCATGGATTTATGTGCATTTTGCCTTCTGTGTGTCCACACTGCCTTCTGTCTGAACTTAGAGTTGCTAGGATGGGTTAGGAGACACCTTGCCATGATGAGGGATCACCCCTCAGCCCCACATCTCCAAGCCGCTGCTGAGGAATGGGTCAGTGTCATTAGGGTGGAAGAGAAATGGTTCCCCAATGCCATGGGGCAGCTTGCTGGCAGACCCGGGATGGTCCTTGATGCCCAGTGGGCCCAATCCTGCTGCCTGTGTGTGTGTGCTGACTTCCTCACGGGCAGGATGCAACTATTGAACAATAAATGATGAGATTTTTGTGTATTTATTTTTTCACTTAACTGTGTAAGGTGTGGAAGGATGCTATCCTTTATCACTAGGTGTTTACTGAGTTGGAAATTGGCAAAACCAGTATACATTTTATAATATATGTGCACTTGTTTCTTACTGTGAATGTGCTGAAATTCAGTGTTCCCATTGAACCAAGGACAGACTGAGCCTTAGGCAGGAGCTGAATTGGATGTATTCATTGTGGGGGAAATTTTGGAATTTCACACCAGGAAAAAAAAGGAGGGGAGGTAGAGGGGGTTGGAAATTGCTCGTGAGATGGCACATCTGAAAACTTTCAACTAAAAGTTATTTAATAATCCTTCTAAAATGTTTTGTTCCTAAAATCGAAAAACTTTATGGCAAACTTCATCACTGAACTGGCATACTTCAGGCTATTTCAGGATTTTTCAAGCCAGCTTTACCTGTTGCAGTAGTGCAAATACTTCCTTGGGGAAATAAACGTAGCCAGCTGTCCTATATAGCATGTCGGGATGCCAGCCATTGGGAGATTAATAAGAAACTGCACGTGGCACTTCCATCAAGCTATAACTTTTTGATTGAAATTTGTAATGTGTCAGAAGAGAGCCTTCTCTGTGAGTTAAATTTCACAGAGGAAACTCTAACACTTCCAAATGTGTCTACTAAGTCAAGTCGTAGTGAATCAACAACAGAAGCCAGTATCTCTAGCACAGCTTCATGAAACATTCCTCAGCATCCCCGAATCGCGCCGACGTCCCTGCCTCCAGGGCTCTCCCTTTGGAAGGCGCTGCCAGGAGCCTGTCACAGCTTTCTGGAGTGTTTCTCCTCCTGTCTTCATGCTGTCACCAATCTATAGCTCCAGGAAGAGTGACGTTCCTCTGGAGGTGAGCCTTCACTCCGGGTTTATCCAGATGTGCAGTGGGTCAGGGAGAGATGCTTGAAGTCTCATCCGAGATGAAGTCGCGTCCCCTCTTGATTTCCAGCTGGCCTTGTTGAGGAATGTCCTTAATTCCCATAGTAGTGTGCCTGTTTCATGGTACTTTAAAGGGAGAAGTCTCAAGTGGCCAACCACATAAGCGGCTTTCCCCTAAACGCTTCAGTTCTGCTCCACCGAAAATGGCTTCGGTTCTGATAAGTGGAGTGGTGTGCGCTGACATGGCAGAGAGTTGCTTGTCCTGTGTGGCACAGTTAGTTAAAGTGTCTCGAGCATGTTAGACCCACCAGACACACACACACCATACAGCTGCCTTCCTTAAGAACCACCCAGTGGTTTGTCCTTTAGGGATGAGATCCGTCTCACTACCTCCCTCCCACTATAGCCTGCTGTTTGGGTAGAACGAGAACTAGATGACAAGGGCAAAGCATTTATCTGCTGAGCTTATTTACTTCAGCTCTGCTTTTTGTTAAGGCATGTGTGCAAATCTGCAGGTAGAAATCCCTGCCCAGCTGTGCATCAGTAGGCTGCAATCATTTTGGGAATCTCTTTGTCTGATGGGCACCTGATGCACAGAGCAGTCATTCTGGCACACTCTGGGTGTGTGTGAGCATCTGTCATTGAACGTGTTCATCAGTCAAGGTCTTGTTTGGATGCTTGACCTTTATAAGATGGAGTGTTTGAAGATGTAATATGGAGGCCTAAGCCTTCAATAGGCTTTACTTAAAAGGCATTTTATACATTTCCTTATTACTTTCTCTCAGGCTATGTCAAGCCTTATTTGTCAAAAACTCCAATTCCAGACATCTTGTAGAATTAATGAATCAGAGGCAGATGAACTGCAGACTCTTGCTCTTTGCTTCCCATGTGCACCCATCGTCGGTCTGGGCTTCTTGCCTGCTGGGACATGGCGGAAAGTAAAAGTATTGTCACATGGGTGATAATTAGACATTGACTTAGCAGTTGTTTTCTGTTGTTTAAAGCATTCTTTCTAACTGGTGTGCTCCTGCTTAGTTTGTGTTCCAGCTGCTTTTTTCTCTATGGCTCCAGCCAGGTGCTGAGCATTGAGAATCTCCTTCCTGAACAGTGTCACTGAGCAGGCACTGGGCTTCAGACCTCGTATCCATCCTTCTGAAGCTAGTGGTGAGCAATGGATGTGGGAGCATCTCTGGATCGTTTTCAAGTCCTCAGCAGGATAATTCTCAAGGCAGGCCTGTTTCTGACATGCATGCTTCCACATTAGTAGCCCAGTGATTATTCTTGCCATATGGCTTTAGGACCCAGAAATTTTAAGAGGAGGTAGGAACGAACACAGCCATACAGCAAAGACTTGGAGATTGTTCTTGTCAGAGGACCTGCAGCTTGTTCCCCAAATCCTCTGTGTGCCGGAGGGCATGGCACATAGGCACTGCCAGAAGTTCTCTTCCACCAGGTTCTGCTGAAGCAGATGGGCTCTGAAGGATATATATGTTAAGATATTGGCAGAGAGTGCTTAATGCAAAGCTGTTAGAGTCTGGGGCTGGATGGTGTTATTGAGAGATGTACATGGTTTAGGATTTTGTATGCATCTGAAATCACAGGGTGCACATTTTTAAAGGCTAATAAATATGAACGGATTATAAACCAACACTTACTTTACCATGGGAAAATAAAGCATGGGCATTAATGAGAGTGGGGTGGTGAGCCCTAGCTTGTTTCACGCCCGTGAATGGAGACTGAGGAACATTTCTGGGTAAGTTTGTGGATTCATTCAGAAGAAAACATGAATGAATCAGAGAACAACTTCCTGCACCTGCCCTGCAGGACCCTGGGCAGCCGTGGGTTGCTGCAGCCACTTTCTTGGTGTGATGAAGTCTGGGGCTTATTCAGGCAGCACTGCAGCTGATCACGGAACATTGATGTCTTCTTCAGGTGTGGTGCCTGGTCAGTGGCTACGTCAGGGTTTAATCAGCACGTCTGCCTGGTGGAGGACTTGCTGCAGACTACAAAGGCTAATAAGGCTGAAATCATGGCATTTGAGTATTTTGTTGTGCGTATCACTCATAAGAGGGCGGTCAATCTCTTTGGTATTTTGTTTTCTTCTCCTTTTTGTTCCTAACAGAACTGTACTGGAAGGCTCCTTCCAAAACATGGGTTTGACTTTATGATAAAATGCAGCATTTCAGCTATTAGCAAAGTATTTACTGTGTTCTTTTATGTAGCCAAGACCTCTCGTATGAATGCTAATGCAAGCGTTAAATGGTATCACAATAAAAACAAATTGGAGAGCCATGCTAAGAAGTGATTGATGGTCCTTTGTCAGTATGAATTTCATATCATTCATTTTCTGCTGAGGGATTTTTAGGTGGAGGGCAGGCTAAAAATATATTATTCTGTTTCGTTTTATTGTTTTCTTGTTGCTGTTGCAAACGCCTAAACCTTCTGCCTGTTTCTGCTGTAGTCGATTGCAGAGAGAGAAAAATAAATAGCAAATCTTTTAAAAAAACAATCTTTTATTAATAGGAGGGGGATTAAAAACAAGCAAAAATCCATATATTCATTAAATGTTTCATGAAGTGTTCTTGTTTTGTGGAACCATTTTTGAAGTGTTTGACAAAGAAGTGGGTTCCTGCAGACTGTGATAGCCCTACTGAACACCAAGTTTTGTTCTGGCATCAGGATGAGGAGCGGTGGGCACAAACACCCCACTGCACTGATGTCTTTAGGCTATTTGAGGCTATTTGAAGGTGTTCTTTTAAAATTTAACAGAGGTGAGCCGATGGGAGGAGGAGTTCTGTGTGCTGTGAGCTGGCACCGTGGGCTGTGCAAGGAGGAAAGCCCTTCCCATGGGCACCCAACGGGCACCCATCACCTTGCGGCAGTGGCTGTGCCATGCTGGCACCACAGAGCCAGATGGGGAAGGAGGGCTTCCATAAGAGAAACCTAAAGAGAGCTGAAATAGCTTTGCAGACAGCTTCTTGAGGGCTGCCTATGTTGGCGGGGGAATGCAGTGGGAATATCCATCCTGCGCCAAGCAGAGCGCGTTCACTTAAGAAATTCACCACCCAACTCCTCAGTACTTTAAAGGAAAGATTAATGAGCACTTTATCCAGCGCATATGAGCTGCCTATCAAGAATATTTTCAACAGTGCACCAGTGATACACCGCAGATAGTGCTGACAGAAGCTAAAGTGAAATGTCATACTTTCAGATCTGACGCTGTGTGCAGTTGGAAGAGGGCCTGTGCTGCCTTCAGAGACTGACAGCTAAATCCTTCATTCCTTCAGCTCCCAACATATGGCATGAAGTAGGGTGTGAAAGATAAATTTCTTTGGATAGGTGCAGAAAATATGTGCAACATTTATACTGGTTGGCTGCATAGGAAGATCAAAACAGACATGTTTTCTGAGAGCAGAAATTGAAGGCTTTGAAGTCCTACAACCAGATTGCCCTTATTAATGATGTACAGCGGGCACCTACCAGGGTAATTAATGGCTTTCTGTAAGCCTAGCAATGACCGCTTGAGGGAGGATGGATCAGTGGGGCTCAAGAGTTCCCTTTGCCTCGTGCCATGTCTGTTGTTGCAATAAATAGTTGGAAGGAGGTTCCAGCAATGACTCAGTGCTTCTTTACATTACCCAAAGGTGCCCACACTGATCTGTCTGCATAAGGACATGGTACAGCTATACAGCTCTGTGTGCGTGTAGCACATGCTCCTGGATTGAGGCAGGGTGCTGCAGTGGGCCTGGATGGGAAGGCAGTCAGACCCAATCGTGTATTGGCCTGATACAACCCTGTCAACAAATTGGCATCTGCCTTGTATTTTGTCACTTAAAGATTTCATCTTTGCAGCTGAAGTGAAGAGCCTCGTACAGGTGGGTGTTTTAGCCAGACAGAAGAGAAAATGTTAGTCTTGATTAACTCAAAGTAAACAGACGCTCTCTGATGCCGATATTACTGGAACCTGTATTTATAACTGTATATATTAGGATCAGTGAAGTGTATCCTCTCGGGAGATCTGAGCTCCTGTGGGTTTACAGAAGTATCCGGGCAGACACGGAAACCCACACAGAGATCTGTGGTACATAGAGAACATGGAATTGAAGAATGAAAAGACGTCTATGTTTATTTTGTATAAGAATTAAGAAAAAAATGATATCCATCAAATACATCACGTTTTGTTTTTGCTTTCCAAATCTCCCCTTTTATCCATCTCACCCTACGCATGTGCAGTCTGTGCTCTCAGTTCTATGTTACATAGGGCTGGACTGACATTTTCCTGTACCATCACCATTCCCCGGGTAGAAGCCCTCCTTACCTGGACATGTGGGCTGTGCTGGGGGTCCCAGCAGCACTGCTTTTCCCTGGCCTGCCCATTAAGGAGAAGTTCTCTGACTTGCATTTCCAGGTGTTTAATTCCCTGTAGCATTACCCAGAACAAGTTAAATATGTAACGTTACCTTTTCACGTGCAATTTGGTGAAATAAGCACCGGGTGGGAATGTCTCCGATAGGAAATGCAAACATAGAAGGTCTCATTTGGGTGAGCGTGGAAATCATACACCTCTGTAAGTAAGAAATTCACATTATGAAATTGGGGCTAGAAGATTGAAAATTTCACAGTGAAAATGATTATATTTATACCTCTGTCTCAGGAACAGTGTTCTCTGTTGTAACAGTGACAAAATCTGACATCCCAGCTTCATAGCACATATTGCAGTGGAAACAAACCCAGCCTCCAAAGCAAGCCACTGCATGGCGAGCAGTGAGACGGGGAGGAGGTGTGAAGTTAACTTGCATTCACATTAGAACTTCAGCTTTATTCTCCTTTTCTCCCAGACTTTTTCCATTCCGGCAGTCAAAATGAGAATTTGAATGCTGCATATTCCCACAAACTGTTTATATTGTAAAATGGTCTTCAGATTTATTACGTTAGCATCTCTGCAGGATGAAACTTACCTTAGAGACTAATAATAAGGGCAATCATTTATATGCAGAGGTGCTTTCTAACCCATAATTCTAAAGCACTGCACAATCGCATTTCACCTTGGTCCTGTAGAACTGCTTGTACAAAAAGATAGACTGTCTGAATTGCCAGCTTTATGGGCAAATATGTTCCTTGCTCTCCTCCCCTCCATAGCAGACACTCTGCCCTGGGTCTGTGCCTCTTACAGATCTCTGTAGGGATGTCTGGAGACCTGGGTCTATGGGAACTCTGCTTCTGGAGGGAAATAGGAAGGGGGATGGTTTAGTTTACTGGAATGTGAATTGGAAATAATGCCAGTCAAAGCACTGAATATGTTACTATTTAAAACAAAGCTGAAATTAGGTTCCAAATGCATTTATGGATACATGCCCTGGCTATTTGCTATAGTAACCAAGGGAGCAAACACCTTTGAGTGTATTCTTCTTTTTATTTCCCCTTTCTGATTACAAAGCACCTCATTTATGCATAGCTTATTCATATTATTTCTCTGCTTAGCGCTCTGTGAACAAATGAAACAGCCCTCAAAGTTGCCAGTCAGCTCCAGCTGAGCTGGAAATGTGCCCACCAGAGCCAGCTGAGATTCTACATTGGCCTTCCCTACCAGTGGGAACTGACACAGCACCAGCTTCCATCCCGGCTGATCCAGGCTGTCTCTCACAGGTGGATGATGTAGGAAAATACTTTCTCCCAGGACCACTTTTTGCAATCCTATCGTAATGTTTAATTTAACAAATTGGGAACAGGGAGGAAGAAAGTGTAAGTCATACCTCAGCACTCCTGTGTCCAGTTCTCATTTACAATATGAACCCTTCGTGCCCTTCGCCCTACATCCCATCTGATAAGAGTGATGTGATGTGTAGCTTTGCCTTTTTTGGTGGGGAAAAAACATGAGACAGATACAGTGTCATAATGTTTCTTACAAAGCTTTTTATGGTGCGGGCAAATATAAAGTCACACATGTATGGTAAAGTTTGTAGATGGTAGGAGGATGGGAACTGTTAAACTTCTCCAGATGTCCGTGGAGTAGCACCTGCTCATCCTCATTCTCCTGGTCATAGGACACCCCCTTTTAAATCTAGATGCAAGTATAACACTGGTGCAGATTTAATGAAAGAGTTTTACTGACAGCAAAGGAGAGACCTGCCTGAAAATCCTTCCCACTGGCAATGGAGGGGACACATGCAGTGATTACAGACTGCCCTCTTCCCCTTGCTTTCTCCAAGTACTTTCATGTTCTGACCTCCAGGCAGGCTGGATGCTGAGCTGTGGCGGAAGCTGTGCAAGATGTAAAAGGACGATAAGCAAAGAGAATCATGCAGCTCCTTGATTTTTGCAGTTTGAGCATTTGCCAGTGTACAGCAGCAAGAAGTTAGTGGCACACACTGTTTTCGTTCTTTCTCAGAAATGGACCTTTTCAGTGTCAACTACACAAACAGCCAAAAAAAAAAAAACACCACAAAGGTTAGTAAGCGAGGTGAGAAAGCTGAGGAAGTCATTACTCTTGTCCATAGTGTTCATCGTGCTGTAGGCCTTAATATATGTAATTCAGAAATTACAGCACATTGATTCACATGTAGATGCCAGCTGATGGCGCTGGGCTGTTTGTTTTCCTTTGAGGTACTGAGTCATGCCCTTCCTGCACACACAGACTGTGTGCTTTGGATACCAGTAGCTGGCTCCAGGTTCCTCCCAAAGCATGTTTTTAATGTGAAAATTTCTTAGAAGGACACTAGTAGTCTAGGAAAATGAAATAATACCTAGACCACAGGGTTAAGTTAGTGTCTGTGGTATAGAAGCATCCTTTGTGATGTATCTGGACAGGCTGTGCATAGTGTTATTGTTCTAGAGAAGTATCACAGAATCATAGAATGGCTGAGGTTGAAAGCAGAGCTATTGTTGGGAGGGAGTAGGGCAAATCGTTGTTGTCTGATTAGAGAATTAATTTTGCTAATTAAGCAGGTTGCTCATTGGACCATCTCCATGTTGCAGAGATTGGTGGACACTCCAGTTTTTCAAACAGAACTCGTGGAGCACAGGTTAACTTCAGCAGCTTGGCTTGTTGGATTTTGGGATGCTCAATGTATTTGGCTTGCTGGATCCTGAATGTGAAGAGGCCAAAGTGCTTGTCTAAAAGATGTTCACTGATGCACTTGCAAGGTTGTTACCCTGCATAGGAAATGAGATAATCAGCTTTTTATTCACTTTTCTTACTCAGCTGTAACTTTAAGGACTAATGTAACGAATAATTAAAGCTAGAAATTTCAGAGAATGCTAAGCCAATTAGACTCAAAATACAATGGAAAGTCAAGGTGAGTTAGGCTTCTAATTCCCTTAGGGTTGAATATACAATGAATTCTAGGAGATTATGTTAAGCCTATTCATGCAATATGAAATCGTGTTTTATAAAAGTTTATCTTCTATAACTATCAGTTTACTTCAAACTGACAGTGCTAATTCTTTTCAAAGAAATGGGCAAAGACGAGGAAGAGAATGCCATAGAAACGCATCTGGAATTAGGATTTTAGAAGAATTAGAGCTTGGGGGTAACTGCTGCATCAAAGAATCCAAAGAAAGAACAAAAGTCTTTTCCTTAATGCCATCCAGTTACTGCAGTCCTTATGTTGTCTTCTGAGTCCCAGATAATGCCACTAAACCACAGGCGAGACATAAAATTTCTTAATAACAGTGCAGTAGCAAACTTCTGTGTGCCCCAAAGAAAGCCTCCCCGAAAGCCGACATGCTTAGCCAGTTCTATGAAGGAGAGGCCCTTGAATTTATCGTAGCCCACTTGCATAGAAACTTTACTACCATGTTCTTTTCTGTGTTTCTGAAGTGCAAGGAATTATTGTTAAAGACAGAAATCTGAAAACATGGCGTTGTATTTTCTCATGGCATGGAGATCTGCATTTGAACATAATCACTTCTCACGTCAAAGCCTGAATTGTATGATTTATGCTTCTAAAATGCAACACAGAAATACAAAAAAAATAATAACAGAAAAGTGTTCCAGTTAATTCTAAAATTACTTCGACTAGCAAATAGGTTACTGGACTCATTTCTCACATCTGGGAAATATTTTGCACAGGATAGTGAACACTGATGGATGTCATCTGTAGTTCCATTCCTAAAATGGCTGCTGTATGTATGTGTTTAAACTGTGAAGACCGTGCCTTCAGTCTTAAAATATGTGTAATTTTGCATTTGCTGAAAATATTGATGTATTTATTCAAGCACTTGAGTGCAGACATGGACTGTGTTTGAGAAACAGAAAGTCTTGCCTGATTTTAGCCTTGGGTGTATGCTCAGTATTCATGAAATTTTACTGTGCATCTGTTTTGCAAAGGAAAACACCGGTGGGTTCAATTCCTCTCTGATAGAAAAGCACATAAATAGCAGAGCAGAGGATATCATCTGTCATGAAGCACCCCTGTGGTCTCTGTTCTTTGGGTAGTATGTATGCATAATGTGGGTGCGCATGGCCAAGTGACTTTCCTTTTAAAATCTTAAAAGCTGTCCATAAAAAAAAAAAATAATAGGGGAAAAAAAAAAAAAAAAAGTTAAGGGATTTGGGAGAAAGTGAGGACACTTCCCAAAGTTCTTGTGGCTAGGAATGACCTGGTTTGGTTCTGTGGTGTCAGAGAGTGCTGCAGGCACGGAGCGTAGCCAAACCCATAAGGGCTTCATGCAAAACGTGGTCCTTTTCACCTGGATAAAAGTACAGGATTAAGGGATTTTGTTTGCTTCTCCATAAGGAGAAAAGTAAAGATGAGAATTTAATGAAGTTGAATGTAAATGGTAATAGAGGTGTAGGCACCACGATCCCTACCCTGAGTGTTCTAGCTAAATGGCTTTATCGAGTGCTTATGACTATTTCCATTCCTGTATTTTACTTTTCAACTTTGTAGACGTTCAGACTTTGCAGTTAATTATTCCAGTGTACATGAAACTCTTGCAGCAAATGGAATTTGTGTTGTTGAAATTAAACGGGGAAGCAAAACAACTGTTGGTAATTAGACACATTTCATGTATCTGCGTACGCATCTTAAAACAACAAAAACTGTCTATGTTTGCGCTGTTGCTTCGGATTTGATAGCGTTCAGTAAATCTAATTATAGGCTATGGGAGTTTGCAAAAGTCCCTGAATGTTTATGTACAGTTTACCACTTTTCCCCAAAGTACTTTGATGGATTTGGCAATTAATCTTCGGTTCCATTTGATTGGAATGTAGAATTCTTGGGTTACATCTGTCGCCGTTGGCGTGGAGCAGGTTTGTCCTACGGCAGTTAACATGGGGTGTCCTTTGTATACTCTTGTACATACGGTTTTTCTTACATAGAAATACTTCTCATCTAAGTTTCAAATGAGAATACAATCAAAGAAATGGAGCTTTCTTAAGTCCCCGAAGACTCTGAGTACTACAGGCATTGTCGAGGTGCTGAAGATAACAGGGAACAAAGAAATCCAATTAAAACGACATCTCTTTTCAGCGTCCTTTCTTGCTGTTTTCTGTGAAATACACGATCCTGTTAATTTTCTACGACATCACCAGGACCCATAAAATCTGAGCTGCTCCAGTTAGTTCTGAAATGTCCTCTTGTAGAGAAGAATTTTTTTCGAGATGAAGCCCTAGAGAAGTCTTCCCAGATTTTTCCAATGAGAGTATTTGCAATTCCACACTCTTTTGTCTTTTTGTTGGCTGTTGCCAGCCCCTGTTTCTAAAGCCACTTCTGGGAGGAAGAATTGAGAACATGCTCTGCGGCAGAATCAGCTTTGAAAGTGCTGTGATTCCTCACCTTCCAGTTCAGAGATGCAGGATGGGGAGCCTGCCCAGAGGCAGGGCTCAGTGCAGGAGCTGGACTTCCCTCTGTCTTGGTTTGTTACAGTTAAAATGTGTAATTTCATAGAATTGTAGAATATCAGCTTGGAGAAGGGAATTATAAATAGGAGGGGAATCAGCTCTTTACAAGGGTAGACAGTGATAGGACAGTGGGGAATGGTTTTAAGCTCAAGGAGGGAAGGTTTAGATTAGATTGAATGTTGGGGAAGTTCTTTACAGAGAGAGTGGTGAGGTGATGGAACAGGCTGCCCAGAGAGGCTGTGGATGCTCCATCCCTGAAGGTGTTCAGGACCAGGTTGGATGGGGCCTCGGGCAACCTGGTTTAGTGTCAGATCTGGAGGTTGGTGGCCCTGCCTGTGACAGGGGTGTTGGAACCTGATGATCCTTGGGGTCCTTTCCAAGCCAAGCCATTCTATGATTCTGTGATATTTTCAGTTGGAAGATATTTTCAGTTGGAAGGGACTCATATGGATAATAGAGTCCAACTCCTGGCTCCACACAGAACCACCTGGAAATCAAACCCTACATTCGAAAGTGTTGTCCATACACTTCTTGAACTTTCAAGAATTCAGCTAGATAAAGTCCCCCATGAGTCCCTGCTTGGCGTTGCAGAAGTTTGGTTGGGCCAGGTGCCACCTAGCCCTGGGGACAACTCATCCAACGTCTGCATCATTGCATGCATGCAACATACAGCATTATTGGGATTTCCTCTCCGGGACTGTTTCTGCAGCTGGTTTTGGTGCAGGACACCTGTATCACCAGCTTCTAACTGCAGTTGTGTCCCATCATCTGGGGAGCCACGTTCAGCCATGGGTCACACTGCACGCTCTGATCCCACCGCTGTGATCAGAGAGAGCTTCACAGCGCAGACATGAACAGCTTGCACAGAAAGAGAGATCTCTTCCTGAGCATTACCTTCGCTGCTTGCACAGGTAATTCCCGGAATGACCTTCTGCATTTGAACACAGGGTAGAAAGGCACTTGCGAGATGATCCCAGCAGTGTCTTTATAAATCTTAGCAATACATGACAGACAGCGGTTAGCAGGAACAGCAGGCAGTGAGTGGCCTTTGAGACACTGCAAAAGGGATACTTTGACACCTTATCCGGCAGCGAGGGGAAGTCACTTGGGAGTTGCTTTTGTAGCACTGCAGGGGAGTACAAGGAGCTGCTGAATAAAAGTGGATTTAATCAGAGGTACTTCACGATATCCCTTCACCTCAGCCTCCTGATTGTATCTTCGCAGTGAGGAGCTAGTTAATTTTAATGATAAAAGCTGAGAATCTTCTTATTGAAATTTAAATTAGGTTAATGACTAGTGATATGGCTAAAGGGTATAATTTACAAAACACAAATCCCTCATGCAAAAGTGTGTGTGTTCCATATTGCGCACGGAAATCCCTTAATTTTGATTTGACTCATTTAAAGGAAAAAAAAATAAATAAATCTTGTTAACATTTCCAAGGCTGCAAAATATGCTAATTGAGCTTATATTGGCTTCTCCTCCTCGGAAGGGGAATCCTGCTTTGGAGCAGGCTGAAGTCCCACATGAGCATCTCCTCCCTCCGCTCCTAGGATAACACCTGGGTACTGTGGAGGGCTCAGCCTCCATTGCCGGGGGTGTCTGGGGTCATGTTCTCAGGTTCTCCCTCCTCATGGCCAAAACCAGGTGGTTAGGGATGAAAACACCTAATGAAGTTACCAGGTTTGTAGCAAGGTTCGAAGCACTGGGGGTTGATCTGTCTGCATGTGTTGTAATGGGGATAGAACATCTCTACTATGATGCCCTTAGCTGTTTGTTACCTGTGTTTCAGCAGGAACTACTGGCTTGCTGCTCTCCCGAAGTGTGACCTTGTCTTTTTGCAGTGGGCCTTTACAGCATTGCGTGATACATGGTGTGCATGGATACCTTCATGCAGAGTAACAATATTCAGCCAAGCTTATCTCAGTGCAGTTGGTACACTACATACTCATACACTCTGAAATGCTGTGAATTAGCGGGATATTAGGTTGGATATTAGGGAAAAATGCGTGCTCTTTGAGCAGTGCATGAATCGTTCGCCTCCTTGGCACTTGGAACAGCACTGGAACAAAATCCTGTTCCTGTTCTGTCCTTGTAGGCTCATGTCTAGCTGTTAGACCTCCAGGAGAACGTCACTGGATACTAATGGGCAGCACAGTGCTGAAGTGAACATCAGTTTGCCATTAGAACCAAATGTTTCCTGGTGTCTTTACAAGCTGTGGTGTGCATGAAATGAGAACTTCTGACGTTTATGAGGGTCTTTACAATATAGGAACAAGCATTTACTTTTAGTGTCTTAATTTCATATGGGCATTTTACTTGCTGGGTGCACTCAGTGACATCTTTGAAGAACAGGAATGACATTAAAGCACCATAGTGAATTGGTAGTAATTTGTGTAACAGAACTCACTCTTTTCTTATCATTTCCCATTTTATGAAGATGACTTTGTGAATTGATTTGACTTCAGAGTGCACTTACGAGATAGCAGAGTATGCAGGCTCTTCGAAGTCATCTCAACGTAAAGCTGTGCCACCTTCTATCCAACGGGAGTCTGGGAGAAGACATTTTATGATAAATTAATTAGGAGGTGCTGCAACTTAAACGAGTATAGTGGTGATAATGAAGACAGGTACTCTAAAAACTTCAACAAACAGGGCTATGCATGCATATCTCACAAACAAAAGCAGTCAGAGGAGAGAAGGGAGGGAGTATTTTAGGAACGAAATGGGTCAGCAGGGTTTGATAAGGTCAGACAATCCCAAGCCCTTGGGCTGACTGACCCCAGCTGTGCCCATGAGAAGGCTGAGAAGTGGCCATGGCTGAATGCAGAGGAGTTGATGTCACCAATTCAGCTGCCCCTGATTCTCCTTGTTAAACTTAACCCTTCACAACATGTGAATCTCTCTGGAGGAGATGCTGTTGAGAAAGGTGCTGCATTGTTTGGAGGCTTAAAGTGGTTTGCTTTTTTTCTGCATGTGAATAGTATAAGTTTATGAGTGGGAAAGCACCGGTACTGGAAATGGCAGCAGTGCGTGCTCTGCTTGGTTTTAAAGCAACAGTGTTCCAGCTTGGCGTTACACAGAGTTGACATTTGCCCACTGCAAAGTATTTGTTTCCCTCTAATATAGAATCATTGAATCATTAATGTTGGAAAAGACCTCTCAGATCATCTAGTCCAACCATCAACCCATTGCCACATGAGAACCATTAATATCGCAGTGCTCCGGTACCCACTTTGCAGAGGATGACAGCAATTGTGAGTTTATACAGAATTTTAAATGCACTTCAGTTTTTCCTGCGCATGGACAGACTTTTGTTGTTATAATCTCACTCCCAGGGCTGGGAGTGCCAGCAAGAACCCAGCTGGGGCAGCCTGCAGGAGCAGCCTGGTCACCCCTCTTCTTCTGGAAACTTAAGAGTGTATGCTCTGCAACCCCACTGCATGTGATTGTCTGCAGGGGATGTTACATAGAATCAGGTGAAATCCAGTCCTGTTAAGTTTTGCTGTTGTTGCTCTAAGGCATTCTTCTATATAAAGTATTCCTCATCAGACTCTAACAGCATCCACTCCCAAACTGTTGTAGTGCTTTGCCTTCCTCCCTGACGACCCCAGACATGTATATGCAACAGCAGAATACAGCTCTAAACTCAGAGGGGAAATGTCTGTAAGTGCTGTTCTGTCTATAAGCCGCGTACCAGGGTTCCATTCCTGCTACTGTTGTGTAGGTGAGCTGCAAGACTTCATCACACGCCAGCGTTCTGGTACTGAGAACTGGATAAAATTGATGTTTCAGCCAAGTATGTTCCAATGTGCTTTAAAATCTTCAGAATTAATCAGTGAATTGTCAGAGAGCTTCAGACTTATTACTTTTTAATAGCATTTTTTATTACTTGCTAATTATGAGGTGAAAAAGGTGTGAGGCACAGCTAGTATTAGAGTTCCTTAAGTAAATTGGAGCACAAGGTCACAATAAATTGAAAAGTTATTAAGTGCATACTTTGCTGGAGATATAATACTTATCATTATAAAACAGGAATATAGATACTCTTTTTTTTAATGTCCACAGATGGCACAAGCTAATTATTCTCATTTGTATAGCACCTTACACCTCTGTAGATTTTTTTTCAGAATGTTGAAAAACAGATGATCACGTCTGTTTTTGTAGCTGTGTGAGAGTTTTTCATTAACAAGATCAGGCAGGACCATCTGTGTGTTCTAGTAAAAAGTTTACCACCAACAGTGAATTCAAAACTTTCAAACAATGGGTGAATGCATAATTTGTCATGTGTAGGTACAGTGCATTGGCTAATAGCCCATACAACTTAGTCACGGGTCTCTGAATGCGTTTCTTGTCTCTTTTAAGAGGAAAAAATGCAAGTTGCATAGATAGGCCTTGACTCAAGGCAGTATTCAGGTTTGTGCCTTCTATGTAGGTATACTCATCCAGGGAGAGAGGAGCAGCCCCTAGGGATGCTGGCTGCAGAGCAGCAGCTTTCTCTGCCCTCTGCATGGGGAAATGGAAGAAGCCAGCCTGGTAAGGGGAGGTGAGGGGCTTACCCACATCATCAGTGGTGAGACTTCTCTCATGTGACAAGTCCATCGAAAGGACACCGAAGCACACTTGTGATGGTAAAGCACTGCATAGAGTGACTTTAACCTGAAGAAAAAGTGTTGACTGCAAAGCTGTTAAGATTGAATACAGCTGGAGAGGGAATTAAAAAAAGCCTATGCAGAGACCACCTCCAGGAAGCATGGAAGTTAATTGTCTAGTAGCTGTGATTCTTCTAGAGTTGTCCCTGTCCTTTCACACTTCCCATGCAATCTCAATCTGCCCCAGCATTTTCACGCTCCCAGGATGCCTCTCCCACTCTTCCTAGGTTCAGAGAAGCAAAGTGTATGGAGCCAGGCGACCCTGTGCCATCCAGAGCCGTGCTGCTCTCCAAACTGTGCTAGGATGCTCATCCCCAGAATGTAGAAAATGTCCCACAAGATGAGTAGCCATGAGGCAGACCTCTCATGCCCACAGCCCCGACCTGTTCTACAGAAGGGATGGGTCGTGGGAGCACAGGAAAGTTCTTCAGAAAGGACGACAAACTGTGAAAACAGACGGGGGCAGAGATCTAGAATGGTTTGTTTAAATTTTATTCTGTCCCTTGTAATTTTAGCATGTTAGACACAGCCTGGGGCGTTGAATGGGCACATGACAAATATTCATGAAATCCTTGATTTCTAACCCTGATCACTGTCAGCTTTTCCAGAGTAATCTCTGGCTTGTGCGTCTCCCTTGTGAAGTCGTCAACATTTGCTCAGAGGTTGTATGGCTTGTTAGCTGGAGATGTATGTCGCTCGTTAGAGATAGAAATGCATCTTGTCTTGTCGATGGAGGCATTAACAATTCCACTTGCAAATTAAGGAGTTTGTTTAAGTCTCTTCCAACATGCTTGTGAAAAATCGTGGCTCCTACACAGATATCCTCAGCTGGTCTCGTTTTCACCAGAGTACACCAATTTGGGAGAGGATTTCATCTCAGAGCGTGGTTCTTTAATGAGAAAATGCTTTTGTGTCCTACATAATCCACATAATTAGTGCATGTTGGAGTCAGCCCATATGGGATTTTCAAAAGCTCAGTGCAGAGACTACACTCAGGTTTACTTATTCAGAAACTTAAAACTTAAGCCTGGCTAAAATGGGGAGCTTTCAACAACCCAACGTAAGAGCAAAGTGCCCAGTGTTGCTTGGAGTATTTCACAGTTTGGACACTGCCATCTCAGTTTTCTTGGGTGAACCATTTACCTTCTCCTCAGGTTCCTGATTTTGCAGAGGGGCAATGGTGATCCTTTTGTACCACATAGAAGCTCTTCTGAATTTTAATTAACAGCTGGCATGTTTGGGTATTCAGGGAAGAGATCTCCCTTGAATTATTGCTTTGTGAGATTATTGTTTTAAGAATGGCATGTGAAGAATTTCTTCACATATATTTCATCTTCTCTTGGTAATCCTCATCTTCCTTGTTCGGATGTCCAAAATGTAATTACAGAATGTACCCTTAGGAAATAAAAATTCTAAGTGACTCCTTGAAGCCATGCTTGAAATTTTGGGAGAAGCAGAGTTACTTTTTGTCACTTTCATAATTTTATTTGTGCCACAGAGGTTTTTAGTAACTGCAGTTGTAAACACCATTGTACAGAAGAAACAGAAAAAACCTGATCCTGGCTCCCGTGGGTTTGCCATTTTGATGTGGGACAAAACATGTTTGATAAATTGAGATGTACAGGTGGGGCATGTCCTCAGAAACAGAGACAAGTTCTGCATGAGGAGGCAGCCATCCAGAGCAGCAGCTGCCTGACTTATGTGGTGATTTTTGGCCAAGGATGTGTTTAGAATCATAGAGTCATAGAATCACCAAGGTTGGAAAAGACCTCCAAGATTATCCAGCCCAACCGCCCACCTACAACCAATATTTCCCCACTAAACACCTAAACATTTCTTGAGCACCTCCAGGGATGGTGACCCCACCACCTCCCTGGGCAGCCCATTCCAGTGCCTGACCACTCTTCCGGAGATGAAATTTTTCCTAATATCTAACCTGAACCTACACTGGTGCAACTTGAAGCCACCCCCTCTTGTCCTATCGCTAGTTTGAAGGAGGGATCTGAAGAGAAATGTGGAGGCAGCATTGCTGCCCTTCCAAAATGATGGAGCAGCGAGGGAACAGGAGCAGGGCACCTTGGTGGAAGATAGCATTGCCAAGGCTCTGGTGGCAGGAACATGGCAGTCTGAGGAGGGGCACTGAGCTGCTGTTCGGTGCAGTGGAGAGAGACCCAGGGGTGCTCAGGACAGACGACAGCGAGGTGGAAGGGATGGCCAAGGGGCAAAGTCCTCTCTGAGAGTTTGAGGCTGGACCTTCGAAAAAGAATTACCAGAGCATTTAGGTACACTATTCACCAGACAGGGAGGATATAAGAGCTCATATTCAGATTCTGCCATATTTAAAAAAAAAAAAAAAAAGTTAAAGCTTTAGGATTACTGATGCCTCCTACAGTTTTGGATTTTGGAATCTGTATATGAAATATGCTTTGCTTCACTTTCTTTGACTTGCCCTGCATCTGCTTTTTTAATGACAGGCATGTTTCCAACTAACAACTTCCTACTTTCTCATTAAAAGCAAAGGCAAGGGATAGGTAAAGTGTTACAGTGAGAAGACTTTTCACAGGAAGGAAAGAAAAAGATAGCTGTCTGGAGATACCCATCCCAATCTGATGCTTATTCTTTGTTACATCCTGAAAGGTATTATTAGCTAAAGCATTATTCTGTATTTGTCTGAAATCATAATTGAGTATCATATTGCAGACTGTGTTCTTTCATATTTTAAATTAATTATATAAAAGGTTTTTATCTGTGCCTTTACCCTACTGGAAAAAAAAGACTTCTGATTACTTTTAACCAAAGTACCAGCCTTAATAGTTGTGCTGTAAGATGATCAATAGACTGGTAATGAGTGAACTCTCTGCCTCCGTAAGAGATGAGAATATTACTAAGGGTGTGAACACTTTAACTCAGTATTGTGAGATGATAAACTACCTTTTAATAGAACATTAACATTAATCTAAACAAGATTAGTGGAGCAAAGCATTGTACGAATAAGCTTGCTCAATTAAAACAGATGGTCTTCCATGCTGAATTCCATTATGTTAATAAAGCCTCCCTAGCATACCCACAAGCTTGCGTGTGCTTGTGTGAGCTCTCTCTTTCCAGTTGCAAGGAGTGCGGTACATATAAATTTGCTTAGCTTTGTGCTACAGTACTCATTTTATCATCTTTTATTCTGAGAGCTCTTCAGAATTTCATATTTATCAAATTATTTCTGAATGATTAACACAAGATCTTTACATTTTCTTCTAATTACATGTCTATCATTAATCTTCACTATTTCTTTTCCCCCAAGCGTTTTAGAGAAGGTGGAGAGTGATACAATTCAGCAATTATAACCAGCTGCAAGCATGATTAAGGCTGTCTAAAACCAGGGAAGAAAAAATATGTAAGGCTGTAGCAACATTAATGTGTAACGTTAGCCAAAATTAATGATCAAACCTTGCATACTAGCATCTTAATATTGTCTCAAGCAAAATGGCTTTACATTTGTAAGGAACTCACACTTGCAATCTAATCACTATTCCCCCCCAAGACAAGCTTTTACTGTTCATTACCGGAAGAAACGGAGTTTTGTTGCTTCAAGGATTATTTTTTTCTTGTGCAGAAACTCAGCAAAATATTCACATGTATTAGGAGGCCCTGAAATTTTCAATTTATTTAAAAAAGAAAGGTCCTTGCTATAAAGAAACCTCTTAAGGAATAATCTCTAATGTAATCCTTTCAGCTGAAATCAGCTAAATTAAAAGGTGATGTAAACAGACATGATTTCACCTCTCTTCCCCACACCCTGCCTTGCTGCTAAGATGGAAGAGAATCTTTTAGTATTCTATCTACCTAAAGCTAAGCAGAATAAATCACTGAATACTCTTTAGCCTAACTTTCGGGGCTTGCAGCTAGCAGAATGCAAGAACAGGTTAAGAGTGCTTTTTCTCTTTACTTATCTTGGTGCTCTCTTTGTAGGCTTTTGATCATCCTTTTGCCCTCATTTGCCACTCAAACACCGTCAGAAATCTGCCTATGTTGACAACTACTGGAGAAAAGCCCTGGCCAAGAGATTGCTATGTAGTTGCCTACCAGCTTTGGATGCCTTAGGCCTGCTAGGGCTCAGTTGGCATTTCTGTTCCCTGGTGGACTGGGTAGAGTTTCAAAAGATGAAGTGATGGTATTATGAATACCAAGTTGTGTGACTTGTCCAAATGAGTACTCTGGCTCAGCTGAACGTCTTCACTCTTCACTCTTCCCTTTATGCATCAGCTTAAAAGCCAGGGAATGGCATATAATGCCCCAGAGAACCCAGGTTTTCAGGACTGTCACCACCAGATGCAATGGTGTGAGGTTGGAGAAGGTGTGAGTACTTTTGTTGGCTCTTCAGCGGGATGCGGAGTGATAGCTGAATACAATTTAATAATCCCTTAGTTTAATTCTTTCCATGTCTAAGACATTTGGCTGTGTGCAGCTAGAGCTCCCCTTTAAATCAAAGTGACCCAGGTGTTTTTCCTGTGCACAGGAACAGAGAGTTGATGTATGGAACGGAAGTAAGCCATCATTAAAAGTATGATCGTGTGTGTGCTCTACATTTCAGGTGTGAATTACTTTGGGGGAAAATACTCTCTTGAGAGCAGGTCTGCCTGGAAGATGTCAATGTCAACTTGGTAAACAAGGTTATAGGGTGAGCAGAGGCTATTAATTATTGATGGTCACTGGAAACTGGTGGATGGATATCTACACCACTGCTCAGTCCACTGTGACCTAAGCGTAAATGAAATTTAATGTGAAATTGTGTATAATTGACAGCTCATCAACTATGGGCTAAAAGCAGCTGATGTGCTGGTGGGA
The DNA here is from genome assembly GCA_030625065.1 of Alectoris magna. NCBI lineage: Eukaryota > Metazoa > Chordata > Aves > Galliformes > Phasianidae > Alectoris > Alectoris magna. Next base: position 6,512,105 of record CM060576.1, on the reverse strand, counting down.
GTGTTGGCGTTTCATTACTTGGGTTTCCATGGCTGGCTTTTCCATAACTAGAGCCCGAGACGTCTCTAGTTTGTAACTCAGAAATATCAGCTTTCCAGTAAAGATAAATGAACAATAAATCAGAGGAGAAATGAGGAGGTGTTTTAAAAGAGAAACACTGTTCCGAAGGATAAGCTTTCTACCCTTAAAGCTCACAGAGTTAGCGAGATAAGGGTTTGCTCATGAAGAAATTTATCCATTCCATTCCTAGTAAAAGCGATGGATACGAGTCGTCAATCATTGTCAAAAGCCAGCGGTGCCGCACAAGGACAGGAGGTGTGGGAAGTGAGCTGCAGAGCGATAGCTCACTGATTTCTGGTGCACTAACGGAGCATAACTGAACGGGATATTGGTCCTTTGCTGCTTAAGCAGCCAGAAATAACAGGGTAAGGAGCTAGCATATAATATCAGCGCTCCATGGGGGCGTCGTGTAGTGCAAATACCCAAGGAGGAGAGTTGTGTAAACATATGACAAAGGTTTGAAACTAGACAGCCTGTATTTTTCTTTCTGAAACTACTATTTGGCAGGATCTTCCCTCGATGGTTACATTCCTACCCACTGCCTTTTCATTTAAAAGCTTTGGTATCTTTGCAACTCAAGGATATCAAACCAACCTGCAGTGGGTCGGGGTCTGCCAGGTGTCCCGGCCATGGGCACACAGAGGAGAGCAGCAAGAAAGGCATGCCCTGCTGCACATCCCACCGTCTCATCTTGGTGCAGCTCCATGACCTCATTTCTACCACAAGAGTGCACAGATCACCATATTTTGGGGAGTGCGTCTGCCAGGGAGCAGGGTGTAAAGCAGAAAACTTGCTCTTGGCAGCCAGGCTCAACCTGGAGAGTCCCACATGCTGCATGTGAGCCTAAGTGCTATGAAGTGGAAAGTCAAGGAGGTTGGCTTGAAGAAAGGGATGAGATGTAGATAGAAATGCTGGCCATCAGGGAAAGTCAGCAGCAGGAGAAAAATAATGTTCCATTTTGTCAACCACATTTCAAACAGTAATCTGTCTCTAGTTCTTATCAGAAATTAGACATTAGAATTATCAAAAGAACACCTGGGTGAGTGATTGCAACCTTCCTCAGGCAATGCCATGGAAGTGGCTGATTCTATTTGATGGGTTTTGTTTTTTTTACCAAGTGGAAATTTGGTCCCATCGTAGCATCAGAGCATTCCTCCTGTGTATCTCCCCTTTTCTCTGCTGGCTTTTCTTCTTAGTTTTTGTTGTTGGTAGTTAGTTTGTTTTTGTTCTACATACATTTGCCCTGTGGTCTGTGTGCATTGTTCATGCTGTTTGATTTAAAGGTCAGAAATGTCATTAAAACGGCATGATTTTATGGACTGAATAATATATTTCTTGTTTCTTATTCCAACCTTTCCCATGTTTTTTATTATACAAATGTAAAAAATGGTTACCTATAGTAAACCTTTTGGGGAATTAGGGGTTTTATTTTTAATTAATTCAGATAGAGCACCTGGCAATAAAGATGAAATTGCTAGTTGATGCAGCATTTATTGCCATGGCAAGTATGGAACAGAAGGCAAAATTCTTCATGAAACCTCTGCCAATTTCCATAGTATAATATGTTATTAGGTCAATTCATTCGTGGTATTGAAGACATTAAAAGCAAAAAAAGCAGAAAAATTTCACCTGTAGGATAAGTCAATAGTATGAGCCACCCCTATACATGAGTACTATAATTGTTTTAATGGTGTCTATTTGTGCAAGTAGATTTTGTGGAGTATTTTGCATGTCTATCAAGAGAGTCATTTTGTTGTTTTTTCCTTGTTTGGATGTTTGCTGTTGGTTGTTTTTTTTTCCTTCTTTCTTATCACACAGCAGTAAAGTAACGTGATTAATGAACAACTTGAGTTAATTGGGGGAAAAAAAAGATGAGATAAACAAGTTCCCATTCTTCCTCATCTTTGCATATTAGCTCCAATTGAGACCTGATCCACAATGAATAATTAAATAGTAAAAATTAAACTTGCGGTCATATAATTGCAGTATAAATGAACGTGTATGTGTTCTGCGAAAAGATTTATTTTAGTAGTTAGAATAAACCTTGAGACGTAATTTCATCACATCACTAATGAAGTGTTTACATTGAGCTAGACATTACTGACAGCAGTAGCTGGCAGTCCTTACAGAGGCCTGGTTTTGAAAAAAACTGCAAATGTGTGACTCTGAAGTGTTGAAGTGTTACTCCCAGCGTTGGTAACAGGACGTAAGAGCCAACACAGTGTCCTCTTGGGGTTGGTGCCAGCTGATCCCTTCACAGCTGTAAGAAGAAGGTGGGTCTCCAGCTCAGATTTCATCATCACGCTCTGGTACCTAGCAGTAAATTAGGCTAATTATGTCTTTAGGCTACTGATGTCTGTATAGTTCAAAAAAAAAACCCAAAAAAACCAAGAACAAGAAAAGAACAACAGGAGGGGGGGAAATTAAGGTTTAGAGGGGTTTTCTTGGATCCCATTCATCATACCCACTTAACCTTTAAAATAAATCAGCCGGTCAATGCGTCTTTTTCAACCAATCAATAAGAAAGAAATAAAACGGCGTACCTCGTGTCAGTCAGTACCTGACTTCTCTGCCCTCAAATGGCCTGACTTTTTGATGTCAGCGTCGAGCTCTCACAACTGAGTTGTGAGTTGAAATGAAACGGGACCGGACAGCACAGTGATGGGCAGCGCTAAGAAAACTGCCCTGAAAGACCATTTGTTTGAGAGCATCTCCTGTAGTAATCAACTTGGAACAATACGCAGTGGGGCGCTGAGCTGCCCGGCCCATGTGTGGGTGCAGGGAGGAGGGCTGTTGCTCCTCGTGGCTTTTCTGCAGGACCGCTGAGTGTTTGCAACAGACTCGATCATTTAATAGGAACGTTATGACATTTCCAGAAATAGAATTCAGGCTTTTTTGTAAGATAAGAGGAAAAGTTGGTTGGGTTTGTCACATCCTTTGTTTTTACAGAATTAGTTTTGATGGATGAAGCAGTGGCGGAGAGATCTGAAGTTCACGAGTGATATTTATTTATTGCACTGCGTGTTCTTTTATGGTAGCAGTTACTCAGCCATACAAATTAAAAAGTCACTTCTAAATCAACTTACACCCAGAAAGATCAAGAGTTTCATCAGGAAAAAAAAAAAAAAAAAGCAAACAACCTTAAACAAAAACCTCTCCATATGAACGCTTTTAACTACCACATCCATTACTGCATGACTGTTTCCTGGGGGTAAAAGGATGTTTTATTCTTCAGGCACAGTCGGTATCTCTCTCTTCTGCTAAGAAAGTGCCACCTTCTATAGGTTCATTAAAACGTTCGCACCTGACCGTCGGAAGTGACTCAGCATCCCCCAAACATCTCCTGTGAGCAGAGTGCCGCAGTAATAAGTGAGTTTTGTTCATTAACATGCTGCTTAATGCTAGGAGCAGCAGCCAGTTTTGTACATTTTCTATGTGTTCCTACTGAAAGAAAAAGCAATTTCTCTGGTCTCTTCCTATTGAAGAAATCAAGTGGCACTTGCTTGGAAAGCACTGGCTTCTGAATACTCAGTAGAGGGTTTTCCTTAACAAAGGCCACATGCATATTGTGGGATTTTTTACTCTTTTTAGAAGGAACTGCACACGGATTTCAGTTTGGAGTTAATAGCTTAGAAAAACATCTAGATGAACAAACTAAATGCAAATGTAAGAATTACAGGATCTAACCATAGTTAAAATCCAGAAAGAGAGAAGACAGTAAATCAGAGTGCATAGGAACCAGATGTTGTCCGTTTAGGGCAGTGGTGGAAGCTCCGTGCAGCCCTCAGAGATGAAGCTGATGTTTTGTGGACAGTGAAATACGCTTTTCTAACAGCATCTGCCTGACTGCCTTGTGCCAGAATGAGCCCACCTCTGGGGTTTGCTGCTCTTCATCCTAACGGTACCTCCTTTCAGCCTTCTGCAACTGTGCCGTTTATGCAGCCTGGTGGTTTTAGAAGAATGGAGGAGGAAAGAATTTATTTCCTTTAAGAGGTCGTGGGATGCTGCTGGTGAGGGACTGCATCCTGCCTCAGAGAACTGTGCTGCTGCTGTGTTTTGCAAAAACAGTTTTGTTTTAAATCAAAATGGAAAAAATAAAAAAAATAATAATAAAAAAAAGATATATCAAGGCTGATGCTATCTGCACTCAGGAGTAATTTGATCATAACCCTCTTTATATCTGTCTCTTCCCCTGCCTGAAGTTCCCTACCTTAAAATGAATTTGTTCCTGAGACTGCTTGCAGAGGTAATCTAAACTGGTCCTCGCTGTCAATGACACGTGTATAATGACATTTTATGGCTTGTCTTAGCCAGCCTGCCTGAGGAATCCTGTCTCTAATTGGTGCATTAGGAGCTGCCCACAACCCTGGGGACAAGGCAGCACTGGGGCTGTGGAACCGTGGGATGGGCTCCTACCCACTGCACAGGATGCACATCCACCCCATGGGACATCCCTGCTCCCTGCAGTCCCATTCAGAAGCCCTGGGGAACACAGGGCGAGGTGGGCTCTCAACCCCCAACGCCCCGCTCTGCAATGCGGGTGCTACCAACGGGGGGGGGGGGGGGGGTAAAATGCAAATTTTATTGCAGCAAGACAATGTTTTCCTTTTGGATTCTGGGTTTTGTGTGCTTTTGGAAAGCATTTGGCAGCCACAGCAAGTATGTTTACAAAAAGAGCAGAACTGGTAAAGTTCAGGTTCGTGTTTGGATTCAGCCCCAGCAAACTGAAGCTGAAGCTGTGCCAGACGTTTGAAGCTGCCAGACGACAGTTCATCTCAAACAGAAAGCTGAAGAGGGGGAAAGAAATTTGTCAAATGTATTCCATGTGGAATTTCAGGCAATTTAATTTGATTCACTACACTCTGAAATGTCTTGGACTTCCCTATTGTTTCTTTACTTTAACACTAAATTTGATACCTTCTGGGATCGGCAGTGCTTTGTGCTGCATTCGTCACATCCTCTAATTTACTGGCTTTATTCTCTCTTTGTTTTAATTGACAATACCGGGCCCTGCCAAAAGCTCTCTGTTAACTTTAGGATGGTTTGACTCCTGCAGTTGTTCCTCGGGGGAGGGCAGCACTGCCTTTCTTCGGGGGGCTGCTGCAGTAAGAAGGGACAAAAGGGGTAAATGGGAAAAGGGAAAGGAAAAATGTTAGATTTCATCTGTGCGCCTCCATCTGAAGCACCTGTGGGTGAATTTCCTACAGGTTCAGTGGGCACTGCAGCCTGGCTCTGGGGCAGGAGCTCCATGGCTCTCTCCAGCCATGCAGCCACTCCATCTCTCTACTTCCCCTACATTTATTAGCCTCTGAAGTGCAGCTCTGATATGGAGGGCACTTCTCCAACTCCTTCTGACCAAGTGCCAGAAACGGAACCTAGAGCCTCTGCATCTGTAGATAAAGCTGCCTGGATTTGTCCAAATGTCAGAGCAGTGGAGCCCACGCTATTTAAGTTCAAATAATATTCATTTCTCTTGAAACCTATAGACTTGTGTAGACTCCGTATATTCTCACAGATAAAAATACAGAATAAAACCATCCAATTTTAATATTCTTGCCCGAATCGTCTATTAATTTAGTATATTGTGACTGACCTCCCTGGATCAGTGCACGTTTGCTCCGTCGGCTGAATTCAAGAAGACAAGAATAGCCAAGCCCAAAGATGTCTCACAAATCGATAGCGAGGAGTTCGGTGCCTTTACTGGTGTGTCTGATTTATTATTTTTTTTTCCTGACAAGTGCAGCTTCTGTATCTAGGTGCTGAGGGTTTGTCTTGAAGGGCACAAAAAGAGAAGGGCTGGAGGCTATCTGACACGGATGCAGTCAGAGAATCTCTTTCAGATTCTCATCTTGGGCTGTAAAGATGGTCTACCCTCACTTTTTCTTTTTTTTTTTTTTTTTTTTTTTCCTCCCTGAAATCTTTTGGCAGCTCCCTGTGAGTGTCAAATACAGTTCTGGCACGTTGAAAAGGATGGATGGTGGGACAAGGGATGAATGCTCAGGGCTTCAGGTGGGGCTGCCTGTGATTGTGTTGTCGTGTGTTGCCCACCTCCTGCCTCTGTTCCAAATGTTGGATGTTTCTGGTAGGGGCAGGGCTGAGGCTCTTCCCAGGAGCTCTCAGGAGAAGTGCTTGGTGCAGCACTTCTCAGCCCCAGCCACTCCATAGCTTCTCCCTAGGATGTTTCTGCACCAGGAGGCTGCATGAACCTGGAAGCTGCTCTACAATCACAGAAGATCTTCCCTTTATAATTAAGCTGCTGTAAAATCTGTAGGGTTTTTTTTTTCCTCAAGAAATTTGTAGCGATGTTTAAAATCTGTTCCCATGTAAGCATTTGGACAAACATGGGAGTGCTATGATAATCATTAGTGCTAAAGGTAAATCCTCCAAGTAAAGTGCCCTGGGATTTATGTACTCGGTGCTGTAGTAATAATAATTAAAATGCATACTCCTGCAGGTAACTCCCACAACTTGCACTTTGCTCTGACGCTGAGAAACTCATTGATTAGTCCTTGGGGTCAATCAGTCCATCTTGTTTGGAGAGTTAATCATAGAGAGGCTGTGCGACATGACCAGCCCTGAAACAAGTTTGTTTACTGATGCTTAATCAGAGAACCCAGACTCTCCTGTAGAGTGGTGAGAGGTTTGTTTCTACTTAGCCTTTAATTGCAAAATGATCTCATTAGTGCCACAGTGAATCTCGGTACTATCCTATAGATGCGTGGGTTAGCAGAAATGCTGAGTCACAGCTTGAACCAGTGATTGAACACCTAGTGAGAAGGCAGGGCTAACCAAGGGGAGCTCAGTTGCATGCAATGTACCTGAGTGACCGGAAGGGCTGGAGCCAGAATCCACCCCTTCCCAGACCTCATTTAAGGGTTGCCGTGGAGGCAAGGGTGTCTTGGTGATGGTCTGTGTGTATTTGAGGCCTTCCAGAAGTAAGCAGTTTCTTTATTTCTGTACCTATGGCTGTTGCATTTGAGTAAATCCTCACTCGTTGCAGGGATCTTTCTGTTCTGCCGCCATTGCTGCATTTTCCATTGCATTGCCGCCATTTCCATTGCATTTGATATGGAGTTTAATAGAAGAGCAAGGATGGGAAGTGGTTGCCCGCAAGAAGTTAAAGTTTGTTGGGAAGTGTTGTGCTGTAGGTATTTTCAAGATTAATTGAATCAGGCTTCTCTTTATTTGTCTTTACGTCCCAAACAAAAGCTACAACTGCTCATCCCCGTGGCTTTTGTTCTACCTTACCTTTAAGAACAGAAGAGGACTGTTGTAAGGAAACTGCTATGATGGGGTTCTTAATGGAAGATAGAAGTTTCCATTTGAAAACAATAATGGAAGTCAACAGGGCACATACTGTGACATTCACTGCAGAAACAGGTAATCCTCTGAGTTATCCCAGCTCAGAGGCTGCCTTTCCCTCTCCGTGTTAAGGATTTCAGGCCGTATAAGTGCCCTTCTGGCTGGCATCTGGCATCAGTCGTTGGCTCATTTTATAGATGTCTTGATAGTACAGAAGGAAAGTAACAAGCTCTCTGATTAGTAAGCGAATCTTGGGTAAAGCAATCGCTGTCAAAATAGATGCTGGAAACCCAGAGGTGGGGTTGTGCCTTCAGGGTAAGGTGTTGAGCACGGAAAGCGGTGAATGGCATCCTTAATGCGGGGTGCTAATGGAAGCAGGTTCAGGTTCCTGTACTGGGGAGAATCCACTGTGAACTGACTGCCTCTTGAAATCTGAGTAGCGCCTCCCTTTGTGGCAAGCTTCTGGCTTGGATTTAGGAAGCTGGGGATCAGATGACTCCCCCAACCTGATTCCAAATACCAAGAAGAGAATAGAAGGCAATATTCCATTTACTAACACTGGTTTCTAATCAGATAAAAATAAGTGACAGTGTAGGATGAATCCCTCTACTAGCTGCCAGAACATGTCGATTTATCAAATTTTTCCACTGTTGCTCTTTTTTGAGCTAGCCTCAGAGCTGACAGTGTGTGTTTTACAGTGCAGCAAGGTAGATTGATTGATCCTAAATAGAAAAGCCTTTGGGGTCTCTAGCTGATGTTTTAGCTTCAGAAAAAAAATCGTGAATAAAGCATGTTAATGTAGAGAAAGGAGCTTGCTTTAATTGGACCAACTCCTGGCTTGCTGAAAATTAATGGCTGGCTGGCTGTTGCCACAGTGATTCATCTTTTCTATCATGTTCTACAGTGCTTCTCTCCAGGGGGTCTCTACTCCCCTCCAATTCCAATACCAAAAGTGAAATACACATTTTTTTTCCCCTTTAAAAACATATATTTTAGTTGAATTGGCTTCAAGTAAATGAAAAATAGCACTGGTGGGAGTATGAAGGAGGCAGGCAGTGTCTGGGAATTGCAGTTTGTTTACTGTAGGGCTGGTTTTGTTTTGTTTGAATGGGATTTAGATCTTTTTTTAATGTACTCTCAACTCCTCATTGCTACTGGCTGACTGTACAGGTGACAGAATGACTTTCTAAGGATCCCAACTTCAATGTGCTGGAAGTTATTGTTCCTTTTTCATTTTATCTGGCCGCGGAAGCAGGAACCCTATGTAAGCAAGAGCTGTTAGAAATGAATGTAAAATTGGAAATGGTGTTGAAAGCATTTTGGTGGCTCTAGAAATGAAAAGATGAATTTTCTGTGTAGCTGTACCAAACCCACAGATATATACATGTATTTTTTTTTTTTCATTAACTTGTAGTACATGAGGAAGCTTTCAGTTTTGCCCATAAAACCTGTTGGAGGCAGTGCTGGTTGCAGCAAACACAACAACCTGCAAATGAACGTGAGGTAGTGAGAAGCTTAATAGCACAGGTCCAAATCCTGCATGGATTATTTGATCGTGGAGGGGTTGGGATCTGGAATTTGAAGTGGTGAAATTCAAAATATACTTCTAAATGTAAAAAAACCTATTTTATGTACAGTTTCCAATCTGTCTTTCTGCTGGAGATGGATCCTACTACTGCTTCTTGGCTGTTTCAGAAGTGTCGCCAGTTGACTAGCACATGGAGTTGCTTCTAACAAGTATACAGTGGGTTGAGAATGCCATGAATTTTGTATTATTGCATGTTCTGTACAGGACAATTCACTGTAACTGTAGATTACAAGACCAAGAAAGATTTTGTTGAACATAATTGCACTTGCTAACTTGTTACGTTAACTTATTGTTACTCCAGTAAGGCAAATATTAGCAGTCATAGCTCAGAGATTGTAAATAATCCTCTGGAAAATCGATTGTGATGTTTGACATTGACCTGAGATATGGAAAACAGATAAAATTGCAGCAGGCTTCTTTATTATTAATTGCTGGGAAGTAATATAAAGAAAATGGTAAATCATGCAGAATATTTTCAGCAGCTGATGGATGCTGGTCAGTTTGTTAATTCTGATAACTCATTCAGTTGTTGTCGTCGTTTTATTCTGTGAACACTTAGAAATAATCAATGCTTTACAAAGGGTGTGGGCGTGCACATCAGTCCTGTACCAACCAACACATCCCTTTATTTCAATCATTTTTCTGTATCAAAGCATTTTCTTAAACTGTGTACTGTTAAACTTGATCACTGGGGATATGTGTGTTAGAGCTGTTTGAATTGCTGCTCCTACCATTTTACCAGGAGAGTTTGGTTCTCCCACAGTACTATAAATATTAAATAAAGACACTAAGCCTTTATTAGAGTAATATTTTTTATGGGAATGTGGTTGGAAAATGTAACCCATAAAATTAGGAATGGCAGGTTGAAAATTATACATCATTTTTATCAGGTTTTACAGCTATTGTTGGAGGGTTTTTTGTGTGTTTATGCATTGTTTTTCTGGTACAGAAGGAGAAGGGCTCAGAGTATTTTATTAACTGAGTAGCAAATATAGTTGTGCATCATATGAGAGTATTGGATTCACTGTAAGCAGGAGTGAGATGGAAAGAGCACTCAGGACTTATGTGTTGTATGGCTTGTGAGTGGATTGGCTCAAATTAAGTTTTGTTTCCACAAAACACTGATACAGCAACATCTCCAGGTATTTTTTAGTAATCAAAGCTTGCTGTGCCTCTGTACATTTGTCCTTTTAGTACAAGAGAAAGAGCATCCTCTTTCCTTCCTCTCAGCATTAGACTTTGTAAATAAAATATTTATTCCTGGAATTCCACCAAAGCATTTCCATTTCTCCATAGCACTCTGTTTTATGAAGCAATTTCAGCAATAAGCTTTGCAGTGTTCCTTAATTTTTTTTTTTAACCTTGTGCCAATTTTGGAAACTTACTTCTGTGAAGTGCCTGTGAAAGTCCATTTTCCAGTTTAAAACATTTTATCTACTTGGTTAATGGATGATTGAAAGGAGTGCTCACCAACAGTTCGAATGAGAAACCAGAAGCATGAATTTCAGGATTCAGTTCTCAGCTTTGCTTATGGGGTGATATGCAAGTATTTTGGTGAACTGAGTGGTTTGGTGCTTGTTATTAGACAACAGGTTTCTGTCGGCTGAGGAAGTCTTTTTGTTACTGTATTTGTTATGATACGCATGGGCAAATGCTGTCACCAGCCTGGTGACTGGGCGCTGGTGTTGGGAGCACTGGGCCAGAAGTACCACCAATGCAGCAGAAGGTTGCATGAAAGGGACATTTTTGCACAAGCCCCAGGACTCTGAAGTTTACCCAGACAACTAATATTCCCGGAGGTGACAGTTAAGCCATCCTCCTATTAATGACATTGACAAGGGTGGACTTATAGTTCAGGTTTGTCACAGTCACACTGAGTGTACATAGACACAACCTGAGGAGGAGAGGAAATACTGCAGTAAATAGGGGGATGCATTTGCTGCTTTGAAGTTTATCAGGAACGAAACAACTTTGCAGGGCTAATAATCAAAACCATGGTGAAAAACGGAGTCCTGAAGGGACTCATGTCCTGAGCTATGGGATGATGGTATGCCAGGGAGGAGTATATCCTAATAAATAAGTATTATCCCTCTTGCTCCTCCGGCCCTGTGCAGCTTGCCAGAGGGGGCACTTTTTAATGGACTAGGAGAAGCTAACAGAGAATCCAGAAGGATAAGGCTTAAAGTCAGTCCTTTGGTTTATACCATTTATAGTCCTATTAAATTCAATGCATTTCTCAGGCATTTGGAGGGCAAGGAAGTTCAGTGTATTCGTATGTCTTTCAAGATCCTCACTTGATCATTTGACTCTGTCCAGCTAGCTTAACAAGCTAAATAATAAAAGGGAACAATGCAAAACTTGTTGAATTTTTTTTTTCTTTACCTCGTGTCTTTTTTGAAGAAAGATCCCAGTTTTTTCCTCAGGTGCCCAGCAGTTTGCTGCAGACTCCTGCGGCTTTCTTTTCCCCCGTCGCTCAATACCTATTTCAGCATATATCAAATTGTTGTATTTCTTCCTTTCATAGAGAAGCAATTAAAAATGATGAGGGTAAAGGGTTAAACCTAAAAGCCTGCTAATGAGGGTGCCTTCTTGGTTTTCTTTTCATCAGGCATTTGATGCTGTTTTCAGCATAAGCTTTCGATAAGCATCGCTGAGCATTTTTCCAGAGTATATTAAAAAAAGTTTTCTTTTTCACCATCCTGTACAAATGATAGATGTGTGGCTCTGCTGTTTATCTGAAACCCTAATTACTGATGCTCCCGCTTTTGAATGTTAAATTCATGCAGTGTTCTTTAGACTTCAAACTGGTCGGGGGAAGATGGATTTGTGTCCACAGAGAGATCTAAGTCTTGTAAACAGAGCCAATGTTTGCTTATTTATTAAATTATTTTAGAGTCAAGAGTTGCGTCAACTGCAAATTGCACAGATCTACATCTTTCCAAAGGAATGAAAGAACAACAAAATTTTCTGCCAGTGGGTGAAATTTTAGTTTCTGTCTCCATGAGAGCAAAGAGGAGAAGGAAGAGGTGGGGCTCGAAAATATGGACATGTCCTTTCCTTGAGCTACAGCATTTGTTACAGAAAAACAACTTGATTCTTTTCCGATATATACATATGTGTCTGGTAAGATATTAAATGTGGAGATATGCAAATATATATGTATGCACATAGAAAAATATGTAAGTGTGTATATGTGTGTATATATATGCATGTGAAATGATTCTCTGTAGTCACATAGCATCCCAAAGAATCATTTCACAGGGAAGCAAGGAGGGCAACCGCAGGATTACTAATGTCACCAATGCAGCCATGTGGTGAAAATGTGAGCAGTTCATCTATACTGTGTTGCAGATGTGTTTTCTATGCTGTGTACAAATGGTGCCTAGAGCAATAGCACCAGCATCACCTAACAGCAGCTAAACGCCGTGGTCCCCAGTATTCAGGCCTTGATGAGCTTCTGAATTGCCTCCCTGTGAGGCTGAAATCATCTGCAAAGCTAGACTCGCTTCTTTATTAGCACTGGTTGTAGGAGAATGTTTGCTTTGAGATCTGCTTGTGGGCATCTCTCACAGCTTCCTTGCCACAAGCTGAGGGAAAGCAGAGGACTTAGCAGGGAGGACATTTAGCAGTTGTTGCGTTTGTTGTACTGCTTTCCATAAGATAGGGAGTGATTGTGTGTTCTGCACTGTGCCATGGCAGCAGGGCACGGGCTTTACTGGTGGCACTGAGTTTTGAATGTCACCAGGCAGTCACAGGGGTGAACAGATCTCAGGTGAAATCAATTTAATTCACATTCATGCCTTGCTACTTGTAGGGCCCACTGCTGCCAGTGTAAGGCTGAGCCTGGAGTTGGGTTGACTGCTAGGCTGAGCTTCCAGAGCAGGAGGACGCTGGGGCCGCAGTGTCTGCTGCTGGGGTACGTTGTCACCTGCTAGTGTAGACATGGCCATAAGTGCATGAGGCCTTAAAAACATGCAGCAGTGAGCAGCCAGCTCCTGAGGTACCACCCAGGTGGGCTGCAGCCTGCCTGCTGCTGTTCAGGCTGTTGTACGCCGTGCAGCCTCTGGCCGTGACAAAGCATGATGGAATGCGGATGTCCTTGAAAGCTTTCTCTGCTTGCAGCTCCTGAGGACTCTTCAGCAGAGCTGGCTGCGTGATTCATTGCTGCATCCCTCTACCTGTGCTACCTGAGAGCACAGTGTGGAGCAGAGACGTTGCTTGTTTAAAAAATTAGACATAATTTCTCTCAGGATTTTCTCTGTCTCTAGTCAAGTTTGTTTTAAACTAATGGAAGTAATTAGCAAGGCACAGAGGGACTTTGTCTAAGAGGTAGCCATATTTAGATAATGGAGCATAAAAGTCGACACAGTGACATATGACACAGAGCAGCATATTGGAGCAATGCGCTGTGTCTTAAGCAGATGTTTAAGTACTTTGAGTCCTGAAATCACTGCATACACATATAGGAAGAGGGTTTTTTTTTTCCCACTGACTCTTACTACACTGTAGGGCTGCTTTCCTTCTCAATAAAATCAAAGAAGGCTCTGAATTCTTATTAACGTGCAGTCATTATCACTCCTTTCTCTCTCTTCTTCAAATGTCTTTTTGTATGTAATAGGTTGGAACTTCAGGAAGTGTGGATGGAAGTTGCTCAACGTGTTTGCTTGTTTATAGCTGTGAATGAAGGGGAGCTTTGCAGAAGTTCCTGGGAGATGGAGGAATACCACAGGGCGTGGGACATCTTCCTGATGGCACTGGCCACCCCATGTCCCCGAAGCCACCCCAGGTTCTTGCAGGTGCCAGCAAAGTGCCTGTGTTTGACCTCCTTTGTTGCTTTCATGAATCGTTGTTTTTCAGACTAGCCTAAAACTAAATGAAGTCAGTGTGTGGGCTCGTTGGCTGTGTCTTTACTGTCAGTGAGCGAAGTCTGGTGTGGATCTGAGCGCTGGTCTGGAATTGTTCCTGCAGTCAGATTGGTGTTAGGGATTATCCCCAGTACACCATTTAAAACACCTTGTTTTGGGAGTTAAGAAATTTTGGCCTTCTGTTTTGTGTCAGCTGACCCCAATCCTGAGCACTGACTTGCTTTGTTACTTATTTATTGAGTCTGATGAAAGTTTCACCATCATAAGACAGAAATCCCCCACTCCAGACTGCTGAATATCAACACCTTGCTGTGACAGACAGTGGCTAAAAAGCAAGGATGCCAAGGGCTTCAATCTGTGGTTAAAGTAGCAATTAAGTAATATCCTGTCCCTTAGAGAAATGGTGGCCAACGTTTCATTCAAACTGTGAGTGATGCAGGAGGTGCCGCTTCCTATTACACTGAAAAGCATTTGTTATGGTTCTGGAGATAGAAAGCAGAGATAACTGGTCAAATGTCTGGACTAAAGTATTTCAGATGAGATAGGCGTGGAGGTTATTTATTGCAGGCTGAGCCACAGTGAAGGTAAAGACAGGAAAGCCTTGCTTTCCAAAGCAAAAAGGGGAGGCTTTTTCCCTGGCCTCCAGATTTAAGGAGAACCTAGAGCTGTAGACTATAACAATGAAATTGCTTAAAAGCATTACACACTTTTTTTTATATACTAGGTAACTTTATCTGTCTTCTTTTTTGTAAATCAATGGCTGACAGTTACTGTTTGTGCTTAATAATTTACTGCAGCATTAGCTAACGGTTCCCACCACACGCACATAGTAATGTACTGATGATGTGGTTTAACTCAATACGCAGCCTGGAAAGCCTCTGTGAATGTATGGTTATGGCATGGGTACAGCATCCTCATGAGGGAGGGGTGCACTTGGAAGGAGGAAAAAGGGAGTTCTGTGGTCAAGAAACCTTCACTGAGATGGTTGGTGTCCAACTGGCTCCAGGAGCTCCTTCTCCCACTGCAACCAGCTTACTAGTCTGTCCTGTGCAAAGTGTCTGCTGAAGCTCCAACACCAGGGCCAGCAGATTTTGCTTTGTTCAGAGCAGGCAAGAAGCATTGTGAAGCACTCAGAAGCCGCAGCATTTGAGAAGCCAAGTAATGGTCCCAGCTAGAAAGCTGTGTATCCATTCACACTCGCTTGAGATATTTTTACAGGTACAATATGTTTTCTTTCGCCACGTGTGTTCCACCCTGTGGATTACTTGAATGGCAGAAAGCGTTTTGTTTCCTGTGTGATTAGCTGCAAGTTCAATTTCTATCAGATTTGTCAATTTTGTCATCTAATAGTTTGGGTTGCTTTTTTTTTTCCAGCCTAATGTATGTGACATGCTTCATAATGCCAATAAAAACAGTTTTCAAACTAGGCTGTAAATGTATTTGACCACAAAATGCCAAGAGTAAAAATACCATCTACTGGGGAGCTTGGATCTGATGGTGCAGGCTTTTAAATGACAAGTTGCAATTTGTGAAGCAAAGGTTTACGGTTCCTTTTGCTGTACCATGAGTGGTTATCCAGTGCGGTGGGATTGCAGCTCTGGTTGTAGGGACCCGCTTCTAGCAGCAGATGTGCTCCCCAGAATGGTTTAAGTTTTCCTTATTTAATTTTTTTTTTTGTTTCTTTATTTCTGATAATGGAATTGTTATGGGCTTTTAAATTTCAGTTAAGAATGTGCAAATAGGCTATCTGGTAAGTAGGTTATTGAAGGGTTAGGGAAATGGAGAACATTTCATGCAAAAAAAAAACTTACCCACAGTGTGGGTAATAGACTCCAGTTGAATTTAAAAGATAATGGCGACAAGGGAGAAATCCACTTGTAGAAATGGGGAACAGCTGTGTTTGAGATCTAATGAAACTGTATCAAATACTTTAAAAATGGCTTACAACTTCTCCAGGGAATGGAGATTAAGCACAAGAGCGCTCCTGAAAGGTCGAAGAAACAGTTAAATCATTTCCTTGATGGTTATTAGAGATATAGAAGACATCAGTGAAAATTAAATGTCTGAAACTTGTATTTGATTGCTTTCCTTATCACGCCAATCTCACACTTCTATTTTTTTTTCTATCTCTTGCTCTCTGTTCTAGTAAAATTTAATAACTGTGCCGGTAACAAGGGAGTTCGGTATGAAACCAACAGCCTGGACTTCAAGGTGAGAGCAGATGGGACCATGTATGCTGTCCACCAGGTGCAAATGGCCTCGAAGCAGCTGATCCTGATGGTGACCGCCTGGGATCCGCAGACCCTGGGCAGGTGGGAGGCGATTGTCAGGTTTCTGGTGGGAGAAAAGCTGCAGCACAATGGACACAAGGTAGGGATCTTTTCACAGCTCTTGTTTCATTCTTCTTTTGACTCTGTTCCCAAACCTTTAAAAATCATAGGATGGAACGTATGATTGATTGTGTTATCAGGTCTGCGCTTCCAGGGGATTTGTCTAGTTGGAAACCACCATAAGCAGTAGCAAATTTCTTGCAAGTGGTTTACAGGTGCTTGCTTTCTTTGTTAGTCTCATGCATGTAGCCCAAAAGCAGGAATCTTTCCCTGCCCAGCAGTGCAAAAAAATATTGCCTCAGTTAAATACAGCCATGGGCTGGGCTGTGCAGTGCCAATGAAATCAGGGTCTGTTGACACACACAAAAATTCCTCTGGTCTTCTCATTGTGTAGCTGTCTCTGGCCCGCCTCTTCCTTGTCAGCATAAATCTGGACTGATCCCTCGCAACGCTGATTAAGTGTGGTCACACTCTCTACATTAAAAAAAAAATAAAAAAGCAATTCTTCATTGACTGTGTGATTATATTTAAGCACATTGCTAGATTTGAGTTTACGTTTAGGGTAAAATTGGCAGGAAATTGGCTGAGGACATGATTTATTGCTGAGTCTTGAAGACCTTGTAGAGCAAGGATGAAGGTGGGTGTCAGCTGGGAATGGACAGGCAGAGCCCATTGGCCGTGGCTGCAGACTGGATTAATGCACTGCGGTGGCTGTCACAGCAAGCCTGGCCTCTCCTCTCTCTCTTCAGAGCTTGGGCATAGAGGGCAGAGGAGGAGGAGGGAGGGGGAAGAGGGAGAGAAGCTTTTTCTGTGCCTTGGTGTAAGAAAACCGCAGCATTTGGGAAGACTTGCATCACGTGTGAGACATGATGGAAAAGACTTGGAGAGTCTTAAATCTAGTAGTCACCCAGTGGGCTGACCCCTGAGGTTTTGCATGGCTTAGAGTCACATAAATACATTTCTGCTGCTCTTCAGTATGATTCTGGCTTGCGTGAGATATAATTAAGCCCTGTATGTTATGTCAGCTGTATTTGCCATTTTCTAACCAAAGAAATACAGCTTCCTTCTAAAAGTAATTAAATATTGAAGGAACAAAGTAAGGTGTCTTATATACAGCTTTAAATTCCTTCTTGGTGTAGCAGAAAGAAAACTAAGTACACACTGGTGCTTTAGTAAAATATTTGATTGGAAATTCATCTGATGTTAATATAAGCTGAACTCTGGTTCAAAAATAAAGAGAGTTAAGCTTTTTAAAATTCATATCCCTCCTTTCTAAAAGCCTTATTAGTGTACAGTTTGAGGCTGGGAAAATACAAAAAACGTGACTAATGACAAGGTCACAGGGAGTTTTATTGTGAGTCCCTACAGTAGGCATCTGAGTTCTGTTTTATTTAAATGCTGGTGCTTTTTGCAAGCAAAATAATCCTTTGTTTACTGAAGAAATATAGTTATGAGTTCAGTTCAAAAATGATAGTGTTTATGTTAAAAAAAAAGACTCACAACAATAGCCAATACAATGTGTTTCAGGCCGTGACCCTAATATACTACATTTCATGGCTTTTGCTGAAAACAGATTTCACATTTGTTTTTTAAGGTACAATATGACTCAAGCAAAACTACACGATTGTTTTAAAGACTTCTCTGTTCACATTGTGGAGATGGAAAAGTCTAAGAGAGGAGGGAGGTGACGTGAGAGATGGAGCCCTTCTTTCCTTCCTTGAATCATCATTGAAAGGGAAAATCTGAATTTAGTTCACAATTACCCAAGAATTAAAGCTCCATGAAAGCAATATTTTCCTGTTTGGAATAGCTGTAATCAGACATTTGGCAGAAGTTAGTACAGAATGAATGTTACAGGAGAAGTTGGTACAGGGAGTAAACCTATAGCCTGCCTGCAGAATGGAGGCGGTGGTCTGCTTCCCGGGGGGCACGGAGGATACGACCCTCAAAAATATCTTTCTTTGTATTTGTGGTCCTTTATTATCACAGTATATAGGAATGGAAATTCCATGGCAGATATGGAGAGCTTTGCTGATGGCCAACGTGTCCTCAGGGTGGGTGGTGAATCAGTTCAGGATGGGTGCTGTCAGGACAGGCATCCCCTTGTGCGCCTTCATTGCAAAATTGGTGGTTTTGGTGTCTACACTTGTGCCTCAGATCCCAGAGCTGTGCAGTTTCTCTCGGTGTAAGCTGACATTATGATGGTGAGTGGTCCAACACAATAACAGCTTTCCCTCCTTCTTAATGTTTGACCTTATAAATGTGCTAATTGCATTTGATCACTGAATAACCTGGGAAAATTTGCAAAATTTCACTCCCAACTGCTGTAGTAAAAAAATAAATTAATGACTACAGTAAAGATTAATGCTAGGAGGATGAAATGATGGCAAAGAAGGTAAATATTTAAAATGCGTGTTTTGTGATATCTGAAGCATACATTTTCCCCTCCTCCCCAGAAAACACTCAGGTAAACTTATTTCTGGTGAACGCAAGTGGTGTTAGTAACTCTAGGAACTTTTTTTGTTCAGTCTTGCAGGAAACATGATAGCAATTCAATTAGAAAATGCAAATGAGGTCACATATTTCCCACAAGGAGTGACAAATTACCCCAGAGGAAACAGAGTGATATTCTAGCATAACAATAAATACTTAAGATAAAGTTTCTTACAGTGTTCTTGTCTAGCTGTCTGTTGTTGCAATTTAAAGTATCAATCAGACCTGTGGGTATAATTTGGAATAAAGAAGAGAAAGAAAAGAAGGTTGTTTATGAAACAATATTAAGTCATTGAGGATTGTGTCAGCATTTATGAAAGATAAACTTGAATGGGATAATGCTCCAGAAGAAAATGAAGTAAAGCCAG
Organism: Alectoris magna; assembly: GCA_030625065.1. NCBI lineage: Eukaryota > Metazoa > Chordata > Aves > Galliformes > Phasianidae > Alectoris > Alectoris magna. The sequence goes on along the minus strand of CM060576.1, from coordinate 6,493,099 downwards.
ACTTGACTTATCTGGAATTAGCAGTGCGATGTCTTCTTTCCTAAGAGTGCAGGCTATTATGTATAACAATTGGATATTGATTTAACCACAAGTCCAAAGATTGTTTGTGAACGGTGACATTGCTAAGACCTCAGTCTTGAGAGTGCCCTCTGCTTCTTATTTGCAGAAACTCAAGTTGTCTTAAGTGCACAAAGGCACACACAGTGCTTTGTGCTTCACTTTCCACACTATCCCCATGTCTGTGCAGTTCAAGCTCTACTCATCACCCCTTGCTAATCAGCATCCTCTGTTTCCAGTACTAACGTGCCCCATCTGAAGTTCTGACCCACTCTTTTTGGACTTTATTTTTCAGTGGTTGCTTGCATCTGACCATTTGTGTGGTTAGTTTTTCTGGCAAATATCTCTTCTTTATTAGTTTTGCTGTTTCTCTCTCAATCTCAATCCACGATTTCAAATCGGGATCATTAAAACACAGGGAAAGAGCTTGGAGATGCAGGGTATATTCAGTACATTTAGGATGCTGTTTGTCTTTTCTGCCAGTGACTAAATATTGTTTTGCTTGAATCATGTTTGTGTGAACTTAAATTTCTCATTGTTCTAGCTTCTCAAATTTGGACCATGTAATATGTAAATTTGTGTAATGTTATATCACTAGAAATTGTGCAATTAAAGTCTGACAAATATATGGGCATGCAGCTAGTGTTTAAAACACTGAGAAATACTGTCAAACAACAATGCTTCCTTAAGCCCAGGTTGTGTTTTATTGTCTCGTCTTATTTGGGGGCTTTTTTCATTACTCAGGTAGGAATCTACAGCCATACAATATGAATGTGATTCTTACAGCCAGTTTTTTTGATTTAAAGCCTTTAAATAATCATCTCTGGCATTTTACCTAGCTGAGATTTTAAATTCCAATACAGCTTTTTATTGCTGATCACAAATACGAAGGTCTCCAGGCAAGGAAAGGCTTATTCAGCACCGATCATGTTTATGACCTCAGTTATTGCACTAGCCAGGATGCCCTGCACAGGGCTGGAAGCGATGAAGACGTATCCTTCCCTTGATGGAAGAAAATGACTGCTTAAGCAGGAGTTGTGCTTCTGTTGCTCCTATTTGCTCTGACTCTTTCAAGTGGGTGCCCATGGAAGAGATTGGGTGGGGGAGGAGGGGGAAGCTGCCTCAGTTGTTTCCCTTCCCTCCTTCCCCTGTACTGGAACACAATATGATGAGCGGCATCAAGGTGATGGAGTTTGCCTTCAAGCTGTGCTATCCCCACAGAAGGAAAATGATTGTATTTGTCATCCTACCTTTTTTTGTGGCCATATGCGTATATAATTTCAGAACCAGCTCATTATGCTGTTCAGCAGGTGCCTTGAGGCTGCCCTGTTCCAGCACTTCTGTGGGTAAATTAATAAGTTAATATCATATAACTGTTACCAGCGAGACTGATCACGTAATTGTAGAAGTCTAATGAAGACACGTCAGGTGAACTTGTCTGACTTCATGCTTAAGTGAATTTGAACATCTAGCATTTAATCATTGCGTGAGCTGGAAGTGCTGTTTGTGACAACATGTGAACTTTCCTGACCTGATTTTCAGGTGCACTCAATCACATTGTCTTGCATTGAAACCAAGATAAGATATGACATACAGGTGCTCATTGCCTTGGAAAATCAGCCCACTACGTGAAGTTTCCAAGCACTGCACTTGCTGCATTTAGTTCTTAAATAGTCAGCATCTTACCAAGGGTCAGGCTCAAAGCCACACTAGAAAGATCATCCTGAAGTGAAATTCACTCCAGATCTGCCTTCCTTCAAACAAAAAGAAGTCGCAAGGATTGAACTACCTACACAGAAACAAGTCTTTTCTGATAAAACAAAGCCCTCGGACTGCAACGCGCTGCCTGCCTGTGATGTCTGCTCTGCCCTCACGAGATCAAAGCTCCTGACCTCTGGTTTCATGTTCTTTGTTGCAAGCTGCTCTAGTCTGACTGCTGCTACAAGAAATGTTTTGGACTCAGTCTCCTAAAAAACTCTTCATTGCTGTGGTAATTCGTTGACAGTTGTGTGTAAACAGAAGTTTGAGTAAAAGACAGACCTGCCTTTGTGCAGGAGCATCATTTTAAGAAAGCCTTTGTCAGCTGGAAGCACAGCTGCTTTCTGTTCTTCTCCTTGGCATCACCAGCTGAAGGAGCAAGGAGAGCCAGCAGACCCGAGTGTCCAACATGGCAGTGGGCTGAGCTGGCAGTCATTGCTGTGAGGTTTCAAACGCTGCCTCTGTCTGGCAGTGCTTCTAAGCACCCACCTCAATTTCATGATGGAAATGGGGGTAAATTGAATGTGTTCACATTTAAGCATATGCTTAGGTGAGCTCCAATACTGGGGAATAAGATAAGAACAGACTTTTCTCAAGAGGCTCTTGAAATAACCAAAGGATAACTTGAAAGAACGAACTCTTCTGCTAGTGCTGAGAAGTACCAGAATGAATTACTTCACTTTGTGTGAAGTAGCAGTGGTGCTTGTGATCTCTTAAATCTCTTGTGATCTTTTTTACTTGCAAACATTATGAAGAGAAGGAATATTGTTACGTTTAATTCATTATGATTATTTTAATTCATGTATCTCTTGAACTTCATGGCTTTAGAAAAATAAAATGAGATTAAAATGTTTCACAGGCTTGTTAAGGTGTAGATTTGCTCCTGCTTCTTTCTGTGATGAAGCACAGTTATAACAGGCTGTTCTGGAAGTAGCAGAAATGAGTTTTGGAGCAAACTTTAAAATGTTGCCCATAAAATTATTCATTAGAAGTTCTATCAGGGTGTAGGAGGTTTTCCAGCCCAGATATTTCATGGATTTTTTTTCTTAGTGAGATACTTCTAGAATGAGAGAGCTAATATCAAGCTGCAGTATGGTTTTGTTCTTTAAGTTAATAATATATGCCAAGATCCACTGCCTTTGTTCCTGTCCTACAGGTATCTGAACAGATAAGAAGCAGAACAGTACATAATATTCTGTAATTTAATAACCATACTCCTGAGAAGTACTTGTAGTTCTGAAGGCATTATGTATGGCTTCTTCCAATTATGAGAATGACATTAAGTTGAAGATAGAAGTGTCTTTTTGTAAACACTAGAAGGTAGGGGACAACAGTAATTTAGATGTTTCTTAAACAATCCTACCTAAGAAGCATTGCAAGATTAGATCTTACAAAGGGAATGTGAAAAGGTCAAGTTGATGTGGGGAGCTTTGCAAGGAAACAGCCTCATCAGAAATTTTCACGTTGGGATAAGATGCTCAAGCCTTAAAATGAGAAAGAAAAGCACATCAAGAGCTGTGCTTAGTGGATGATGTCATCCAAGGCTCTCGTAATATTCAGAGCCTGGCAATGTCAAGAAAAGTGTCACAGATGTTTGAAACAATAAAAGACTCCACCAAAGACAGAAGGATTTCTTACCTGATTTGGTATGTGATTCTCCCTGAGAGTGGAAAAGGAAGAGCATCACATAAGCTTGTTGGAGGCTGTCTGTGTCTGTGGAGCCCTTGTCTGCACCACCAACCTCATTAGGTTTTCTGATCAAAGAGATTAAACACCATTTGTTGTACTGAATAGAAGTATTCTGTGGCAGCTTGATGGGCTTTGCCATAAGCTGGTGAATGTCTTGTTTCCCTAGGGTCCAGACTTACCATTTCATTAGTTGCCCAGTACAGACCCTGCAGGAAAGAGATATTTTCCTGCCTGACTCACAAGTGTGAGTGTTGTGGTCCCTGTGTTTAAAAATTTCCTGGTTTCACCTGATGTCCTTCCTCATCTTTTTCCATCCTTTGTAGCCCTACAGTGCTGAAGAACGGTTTGGTTCCTCAGTTACTCCAATCACACTTTATTACTTATGTTGGATAAAATTTTCCAGAACCTGAAAACCAGCCATGAACCTCACAGCCCTCAATTTGCATGCATGCATCATCTTTCAGAAATGAAGGAGCAGTGCACATGTGAGCAGGTGCTCAGCTTTGATATGAACTCCTTGGGAGGGCACGGCATCTGCCATACCCAATGCCTGGGTGTGCATTTTTACATGGCTCTCGTCCTCTGGGGGCCATAACTCTGTTAGGTTTTAGTCAAACTTTTCCTTCCCTGTCAGCTGATGTATTCTGGAAGCTCATGCACTTGCCAAATCTGACAATTTTTCTTACTAATTGACTCTAATGTGAACTGCTCTATGCAGCCCCACTGCTAACTGATTAAACAAAAAAAAAAAAAAGTAATGAATTCTTGCTTAACTAGCTGATTTAATTAAAATGTTTTATACTGTAATTGTATGGTTTCTATAAATGGAGAGGTAATTTTGTTTAATGAGTTCCTAACCAAACATAACATTCCTGACTGTATGCAACCAGATTTGAGAAAGGTCACAAATGCTGAGATTCCGCTGTTTGCTTTTGTAAGTCATGATGATCAAACAGCTTGATCTGGCACTTGAAATATCCTATCAGGATTGGTTCCCTCTATCCCTGTTTATACCAGAAATTATTAGTATAGTTTTAGGAGCGGAGGGGGCTCTCCTCTGTATCTGAACACCGTTCATTATCTTTAAAGTGGAAGTCTACTGCCAAAATCACGTCTCATTGTCAATTAGCGGCTTCTCTGCAAACACATTAATTTAATGCCCCCGCTGAAGTATTGCACGCGTTGGAACATCTTGCTGCTAAAGCACTAGTTTTCGGAACGCTTTGACACAAATCAGTCATGAATAGCAATTTATGCCTTGAAGGCAGTGGGACTTGATATGAAGCTCTCTGTGATTAAATTTATCGCAGTGTTTACAACTATTAGTAAGTAGAGCTAATCGAGATAGTCATAACAGAATTTCAGGAGGTGGAATGAGGAGTGAAACAGATTATGGACCCCTACCTGCATGGTTCTGAAGGAGTACCTTCACAGAGACAAACTGCCATGAAAGAAAGGCTAAAATAAGATGTCTCCTCTTTTTAAAACAATATTTTCATGCCTTCAACTTTGGCAAATTCAGCAATGACCTAAATACAAAAGAATCAATTACCCTAAAATAAATAAATTTGCCTTTTGTTCTGCAACCCTTTCATTATGCTGCGTGAAAACGCAAAATGAAGTATCTCTTTCTGCTAAAAGATCAAAAACTGGGAAAATGGTGTATTTGAGGGGAAAAAAAAGGACTCGTTCATCCTCCACTGCCATCCCTAATGTCAGCAAAATGTTGCCTCCTTAGAACAGAATTCACGCAAATGTTTATTTAGCAGTGCTCTTGTGTTCCCTTTGTTAAGGAACTGAGCTATATTTTCATTGTCTTATTTTCTGTTTGGTAAATACCATTCTCTCCTGTCCTTTTCCCAGCTACCATGGAAACAAGTAAAAATGCTTCAGATTATATATTTTAAATCGATTTTTTTGTGGTAGAAAATGGGAGAAGTTTTCAAAATAAGTATTGATAAGGGAGATAAAGGTAAATACGTTTGAACAATGGGCTAAAGATGTCTTTATATCCACTTGGATTGATAAAAGTGAATTAAAATCAAGTTATCAAGTTGCCTTGGTTAAAGACTAGAAATGATGCTTGAAACAAAGCAAAGCAAGTATTATTTCTTTCCTGAAAAATGCCTAGTGCAAAGTGCAAAACTTTCTCTAATAGTAAGACTGGTGTATAAATAAAACAAGTTAAATCATAAGTAACGTTGATATTTGGGAAAGAAAGGCTTTATTACTTCACCTTCTATTACAGTTAGCTTTTATTTCAGATGCAAGAATAATACATGTTAGTTCTGAATCCGGAGCATTCATCCATTTTGTGGGTTCAGCCCTATAAAATTAATAATCTCTAATAAGCGTACCCAAAGACACACTTATTTATATGCAGAGAATGGTGGCTTATTTACCCAAACATTAGAGTGATCCAAAATGTTCAGCTAAGCAGGAACACAAAATATGATATTATATTATGTAAATGGGTTTGTGATACGCTCTGCTGGATAATAACTTCCAGATGTCTCTGTAGCCAGAGGCTGACGGATATCAGAGGCAGGTTGGCTGGGAGGGGAGACGTGCCAGCTGGCGGGACTGGCTACTGCTAAGTGTAGCGGAAGGTGAAAGCTGGTGCTTCTTCACACTCACTGGTTTTATCTGTGGGCTAGTGGAAACTCGGTGTCTTGCAGCCTTCTTTCCACTGGCAGGAGTGGTTGGGTTTGGGGGCGGTAGGGAACCCGCATGTCCTCTTTGGGTGAATTCTTTTGTGTCTCTTTTGTGAGGAGGGATTGAGTTTGAGTCTCCCCAAAATCTAATGTCTTAAGCTGTGGACTGAAGGGGCAGAGGCTTACAGCCAGCCAGCAGCTAGATGGCTGTTCTGCCTTACTATTTATTGCCAGTGCTGAATGCAGACCGTGAGTCTCCATGAGCTCTCAGTGCTGTGACACAATTGGAGTCAGCTGGGGCACTGTACAGCCTCAGCTGTTCTGAGAAAACTTTGCTAAATCCATTCAGCTTTCAAGTCCAGCAGTCCCTAGAGGTTTAGATGCACATCCTCTTCTAAATGCAGCCGATTGTATTTACCATCGTTAAATACAACACTAGACTGAGAAGGGATTGGAATTACTTCTGTAAGATGCCATTGAAATCACTGGCATAGACTTCAGGGAAGCAGTACGCCTTCTGTGGAGCAGCCTTTGAGAGGGAAGATCTTTGCACAGTCCTTGCAGATAAGACTGTGCTGCCTGCAACCTCACATTTCTTTCTGAGAGCTTGACCTGCCATTTCAGTAAAAGGTTTTGAGTTTACCTCTGTATGTCTTGAGTCCGTTTTAACTGTTAGCCTTCCTAAAAAACAGGTGAGCGGCAAAAAGAACACTGCCAACCTGCCCTGCAGTTAGTCCTCAGCACATTAATGGCTTCCTGATCAAATGCAAGGAGTATGGGCTCTGAGGGGCTCCTTCCCTGCCCAACAACTGCTCATAATAAACACTGTAAATACTTTTCATAGAAAGAAGCATTTCATTAGCAGAAAATGCAGTGGCTTTGTCAAGATTTGCCTACATCTCTGCTGTGCATTTGTGTATGTGGACAAGAAGCCCACGGGAAGCCAAGCGAAGAGATGATCTCAGGTTTGCAGAATGTAGGCTTCAAGTAAAACAGCTAGCAATGCATGCTTTGTATTGCTTCGTTAGCAAGCTTTAAAATATTTTGCCTTAATATGAATACTATGGCATTAAATCATACTGAATCCAAATCCATAAGAAGTTTATATCTCAGCATGGTCTGTTATTTTTCTTCATCCCACGCTTTGTAATCACTTTTTCTCCCTGAATTTGAAGATATTCAAATAGCTTAGCTGTATTTCTCTAGCCTAAACTAACACAGACATAATTACTAAATTATCCATTTTATACTATAGAATCATGTCTTTGTATTGCCAAAAACCATGCTCATGGCTTCCATGTTTGGTGTTTGATCATGTTGTAACAAACTCTAGATGTCACCGTGTCATTTTCAGAACAGAAAGTAGATGCAATTTTCCATTTGGCATGTGTTTCTTCTGCTGCTGTAGAATGGGCTGTGGTGCTGCAGCTCAAATTTCGTACCCTGTGTAGCCCTGATAACGAGATATCTCTAAGGTGATGTAAAACAAAATCTGTTGTTCTAAACATATTAGGTAGGCCTAACTGCGCTGGTTTCTCGACAGCACTTGGAAATATTTGGGCTAGGGCCCAGGAGTCATGGCCAGCAATGTAGTCTTCCTGGCCAGTGTCTGAGGAGACGGTGCAGCTCTTCAGCTGATCGGAGCATATGACATTTGTATTGAAGATCTGCTTTCTTCTGGGTTTTTTTTTCTACCTTAAAAACAAAGGTAAATGCTGGAGAGCAGACAAATCGTGCAGTGCTGTCTGGATGGATGATTTCCTGACATGCAAGGACACTGCTTCTAATCTCAAGTCTAGTGAATCTGATGCCGAGATAGCATGGGCTACAGCTCACCTGGAAAATCAGGAGCTGCAGATGTTGTCTTCCCTGTGCTCATGCGTGGACCTGAGATGTGGGAGGTGCTGCACAGTAGGTTATGCTGGAGGCATTTTGTGAATACTGTCAGTGATTGCTGGTGCAGAGGGGGTGGTTTCATGCTTAGAAAAATCCACTCGTGCAAGCACATCCTCTAAATACTGTGTCAGTGCACAGCTTCAGCTCCTTTTCCTGCTCTGAGGGGCGGACTGCACTGAGCTGCAGCAGGACCTGCAGCCAGACACGAACAGAGCATCACTTCGGTGTCACTGCTGCCCTGCTGCTAAGCACAGCAAAGGGGGAGCAGATCCCAGCACAGAGCATGTTGGAGGATCTCATATTTTGTGAAACCCAGTAATTAAGGCACGAGGTGAAGAGCTGGGGATTGATGGACTTCTATTTTGCTGGAATGCCTGTTGTCATTTCTCCACGTGTAACAGAGTGAAAGCACCTCACAAAGGCAATGGGAGGAAACTACCATAAAGCAGCAGCACTAGAGGTGCTCGATTGATTGCGATAAGGGCTGTGGACAGATTGTGTTCTGATGACACTACAAAAGGTAGAGGAACATTTTATCTTTCGAAGATCTCTGCCTGAGAATCTGGAAAGCATATGGCCGGTGAGGCCATGAGAGAGGCAGCAGTTGTTATTTCAGTGAAAACTGTTATTCAGCAGAAACAGAATTTGAAGCTGTACTTTATAATTAATTTAACTTGGTGTCACGTTCTGCTTTTGAGTTGAACTTTAGGTACTCGCCAACTGAGAAGTACAGGGGAGTTCCGTGGGGCTCGTGGTTAGTCGTTGCTGTTATTCCAGAGATGCTCTTGGATGTTTTAGTTGGAGATCTAAATAGTTCTGGCATTTATACTCACCAGACTTTGTTACTGCATTTGTCTCACAGCTTTTAAACAGCAGAAAACATGTACAGCGTATTTAAACAACACCAGAGAAATTAAGGTCATGAGAATGCATCGTCAACAAATGAAGATAAAAAAGAGCTGTTGTTTTTAAAAAAAAAAACAGCAACAAAAACTGTTGTTGCAAGGCGCTTTTGAAATTTCACATACCCAATTCAGAGTCATGTTGATGATTTATTCTAATGTAGGAAAACATCATCAAGAGTGACAAGCAAGCTAGTCACTGTCTAGTCACCTGCCAGCAAATATTTCATAAAGACTAAAAAGGCTGGTACTGCTTTGCTGAGCTGACACTAATTATTTCAGTATACATGGAGCTCTGGGATTCATGTTAATTCTCAAGTCTGTCTTTAGTTCAGACTCATTCCACTGTGTAAACTCAGCAGTGCACAAATTATTTGACCATCCTTTCATAATCTGTCCCCATGCTCACTTGCCAATTATATAAACTGATCCAAATACCTGCTCTCCAAGGAACCCCATTTGGGAATCACAAGCCAATTTAAAAGAAGGAGGATATCCACTTTTCTGTAGCTCATGTCTGGTAGTCCTGTTTCATGCTGATGTTCATTTCTGGGTATCTTCTTGAGGTAACGTGGTTTATGTCAGTATTCTGAAAAGATGCCTTTCTGGTGGTAAAGCCCTTTTTGGATGACAGCTATTGGATGTAGCATACAGCATCCCATAGGAAGGATGAGTTCAACGGTCCCTACCACATCCTGAATATCCTGAAAAAGTCTCCCACTGCCCTAGTTTGATGCTCTTTCTTTGTTTATTACACACTTAAGCGAGTATTTGTAGAACAGCATCTAAATATTGAGGAGTAGCATAGTCATCTTGTAGCAGCTTAGTGAAGGTGTAAAGAACAGTGCTGGAGCAAACACGAAACACCAGTCACCTTGGTGGTGCGAATTAGCATGACAGAGAGTTTGAGAAACATGGCTACAGATGTGACTGAAATAGACTACATTTGTCTGCTCTCTAAAAACTCAGCTCTGTTCAAAGTGGCTCATTTTTAAGATCTGCAGTAAAGATAGCTGCATTTGTGCACAAATGCCTCCAATAGCTGCAGCCAGCGGCTGTTTGTGCTCCGCAGGTACCAGCAATCAGGGCCACAGCCCAGCTGTGAGAATGGCCTCCTCGCTGCCATGTCCAGCTCTCAGCATCCAGAAGGGCCACACAGCTTCACAGCCACCACTGAGCTGCAGAAATTGTTAGTTTTCAGGTGACTGCCTGCTTCATTGCACTTCCAGGCCGAGAACTACTGAAATGTGCTACTTAGATGGACTTACATCAAACTACAAATTTCAAAGCAGGGATTCTTGCTGAAGTCAGTGCCTACAAATAACCGCTTGCAAATATGTGTGAACTGTTTCTGTTTGTATGTTTGGAGTAAAACTAAAACTTAGCGTAGATTAAAATTGCAAGGACCTCAACAGCAGAACTTTGCTGTTTTCTTAGTGCTTTATGGTGTTCTTGGGTTTGGGATGAAAAGATTTGTAGAAGGGTGTCTGCTGCTTTAAGACTGCACTGTCAAGAACCTTTCCGAGGCATAAGGGATAAGGAGAGAAGGAAACAGTGATGGAAGCCAAGTTGGGTCAGTCACACTAATTTATGGGCATGTGAGAAAGTGGGAATGTTTATTCCAGCAGGGTTATGGGATGGAGGCCTTTTAAGCTGGGAGACAATGACAAGAAACAAACCTTTCTCCGGTCAGGGTGACCAGCACTAAAGTTTGCCATGGGCAGAGTCAGTTGTTCGAAAAAAAATCACAAAGGATGACTCACAAGCACCTCAAATCATGAAAACTGTTTGACTGAGATACTTGCCAGGCTACATGGAGTGATACGTATTTGAGATTTGTATTCAAAACCCAGCTCTTGCAAAAAGGTCACTCCTCATGCAGTACTAAGTTGAACTCATTCACCTTTGCAGCCGAGGAGCTGCTCTCCCTCTGGTCCTGATGTGTTTGGTTTGGCCAGATGCACCTGCAGAACCACGGGCCACAGGTTGCAGTAGCCCTGCTGACACCAAGGAGCAGGGTAACTTCATGCTATAAACCTGAACTCATGATATAGTAAAGGAATTTTCTTGGGGTTTTTTGGTGTTTTTTTTTTCCCTGTGTTCTGGTAGGTTGCATTTATTAGAAATTTGCAGGAACTTCTTTACCCCAATGTGCCGCTAAAGCTCCCTGCAGCTGGTGTAATGAAGACGATATATTCTGGGAGGCATCTTGATTTGAGACTGACAGCTCCATATATCTGTGAAAATGAAGTGGCAGCTGAGTTGACAGTAAAGCATATTGTGTCTTTGTGATGCAGGAATATATCATGTTAATAACAATAATTTTCACAGTTCCATGTGACCATTTGCAAGCAGGGAAGCACTGCTGTTGGGAGAGGTCCTAAGAAATGAGGCAGAAGCTAACTGGGTTTGCTTTCTTGCTTCCAAAACAGCCAAAGGGAAGGAAGAGCGGACCCGTGGACCTGGCGCAGCAGCAAAGTGACACCCTGCTCCCATGGCGCCAACACCAGAGCGCGAAAGGCCTCCGGAGACAGAAGCGAGACTGGGTCATTCCCCCCATCAACGTGCCAGAAAATTCAAGGGGCCCCTTTCCTCAGCAACTGGTTCGGGTAAGTTGAAATAAGTTGAGGTAGCAATCGTGGTAATCTTGCAATGGGTCAAGGGAAGTCATAGGTGCAGGCCACGCTCATGGCAGAGGAAAGCTGGCTTGATGCACAAGATCTCTGCTCTTCCTTGTGCAGGAGAAGTTTCCTTTTACATGCTGCTGAAGCGTTGGTTTTCTAAAGCAAATTTTCCCTCCCCTGACTGAACAGCAGCCTAATCACCTCCTTCCAGCCAGTCCCCCGGGAGACGCCGGCGTTGCAGCCAAGATGGCACTTTGCCCACGCTGTCATCCAGCAAACGGCTGCAGGTGTAAAGCTGGGATTGGTGACACCCAGCGCCGCAGGGTGCCACGTCCTTCCCCTCCTACCCCGAGCCCAGCACAGATGCGTGGCGGGGCTGGCGGAGGCTGGCTGCATGCCGCCGCAGATGGATCCCTCATCCTCTGCATGCTGCTGGCTTCTTTCATTACAAGGACGATCACCAAGATCAGGTTTGCTCGTGTGGCTTTCTGTGATGGTTACTGGATGACAGGGAAAGAAAAAGAAAGGGAAAAGGGCTTTGACGGATGTATTTGATTGTATATTATTGCTGTTGATATGTATTCGCCACATACAGTTACACGTTGATATTCCTCTAGTTGCAGTTTTTGGAGTGGTAGAAAGATTGGGTGTAAAAAAAAAAATCCCTGGCAGTTTTTCAGCACTTCTGTTGGAAGAAAATTGTGACAAATGTAAAATTTCAGACCTCATTTTGAGGAACAGTGGTATGCAATTGGCACCTCTTCTCGGGAAGTTCACCTCATCATCTTGAAACAGTGCCTGGATTCAAATGAGTTGTTGTCGTTATCTGCTTCCCATGGATTAGCTCATAGTTTCCTGCACAGCCAATGTCTGGGAGGGCACAATGAGCTGGCTGAGTCCTTCAGAAGTTCAGGTGAACTTTGCAACTACCCCTGTAGTGCCTGAAGGGGCATGTGCTCCATTCACTGAGTAATGTGTACACCTGAGTTGTTGGTGACATTTCTTTGTGTAATTAGGGAAATATGACAAGGAATGAAAAGGCGGTAGGTGGCAAATGTTTCTGTGTCCTATAGAAAGGAATCTGCCAATGAATCTCTGTGTTCAGCCATGCTGGGTAGGGAGTGACCCATTAAAGTTTTGTCCTAATGTGTTGAAGAAATGTCTGAAGAGAATTACTGAATGTGTCAAAAACACCTTTAATAAGGTATTAATAATTTAGATTAATTCCTGCATTCCTGTGAAAAATAAGAGGGCTACTTGCAAAATGAACTTAAGCCCTGCCACACTCCCTACTGATTTCTTTGGGGCTTTGTGTAGACAGCCACAGGACAACTTGGTACCACTGTACCATGGCAAATGTATTGATTTATAAGGATGGAAATCTCTGTGGCACTGGGGATGAAACAGGAGACCTCAGGAATGCGCTACTCCAGTATCAGCAAGAGTGACAAATGTTAGATTTTATATAGGTACGGGAGCATTGGTATTCATCACTTAAACTGCCAGTAACCTTGGAAAGATAACCTAGCTGTTGGAAATGCAGGGCTCCCAGATTGTCACAGCAATACATTCCAATGTGGTTTTTAAATATAGATGCTAGTGGATATACTGAAAAATAAATAAAAAATGGGGTAGGAAAGAGAAATGATTTACAAAGTGCTGCTTTCCTTTGCTTCTGACATGCAGAAAGTATTGTAATGACAGGGAAGATCATAGCTTTGTACAAATGGTGCAACTCGATTAAGCGTGAGAACCCCTGATGTTTCAGGCTTGGTTCGAGTTTCTGCTCATCTGTAGCAACTGGCCCATTTGCTGGCCCCTGAACATGAAGGTTGGGTGATTCCTAGCAGGAGTTACAGCTTTCCCTGCTAAGCTTTACTCCTTAATTATCCAGAATAGGACAAATCGACATTTCAAAGACCAGCACTATCTGGTTATTTCCATCCACATAATCTTCAGATTGCCCTGGAGCATTCTGCTGTCTCCTAGATCTAGGTAACCGTTTTGATCTGATTTCCCATGCTTTTGCTCACTGGGCACTGAATATTTTTCTGTCCATCTGCTCACAGACTGCAGCTCAAAATGCACATGTGAAGTTACAGCACAGATTTGTATGGAAAGAAGTCTGCCACAGTTTTCTCTGCTAGTTTATGTGAAGTGTTCAAACCTAACGCTAGTTCCTGGACACTGGGCTTTGTGTGGTCTGGAGGGCCCTGCTTGTATTTACACTAGATAGGAGTAACTAATGGAAACCCATCCTTCTGTTGTCATGTCTGTGGTTGTGGTTATGTGGAAGGAAAAGAAGATGGCATGAAGAGTAAACAAAAAAAGCCCTGCCAGAAGTACATTTTCATTGTACCACTCGGTGGCTGCATTTTTATAGGTCACACTAATTTGAAATGCATAGGCAAATCTTTCGGGTTCCCTCCTACTCCTGCTTCCTATTGTGAAGGTAAAAATTCCATTTTGTGGAAGTTGATTAGTTACTTGTCAGTATTTTTAGCAAGGCTGTGCCTGAATGAAGTTTAAATCATAGCAAAGGTGAATGCAGCTTGATGGGAGCTCCACACCTCGGAGTGCAGCCCTGTCTGGTTCAGCTGGGATCAGACGTAATTCTGTGCTCATTAAAGCATTTCATTCTGATAAAATACATTAAATGAAAATCTTTTTTAAAAATGGGGGGGGGGAGGGAAGTCAAAACATTATCTCTGCCAAAAAATCCTCTGTTAATTACGGGGTATTTTTTTTCTTTCAAAGGAACATCCTTGCCTGCTCATATTCATCAACCACACTAACTAGGAAATGGGTTTAAGAAAAATAGTAGATATGAAAAAAGGAATTTCCGAGTTTCAGATGCTGAAGAAATTCTATCTTTAGGTACAAATAATGGATGAATCCATCAGAGAGTATAAATAAATATCTTACGTGCATAAGGTAAAAGTGATGTTTTAGTGGCTGCATCGATGGTTTGCAAATTTTGGTTTTGTCTTCAAGCTGAAAAAAAAGTGATCAGATTTTACTGATATATGCAGATTTATTTTGCAAACATTTATGAAAATCATGGGCTTAATTTCCTTGTGCCTGACTTCCACCTTTGTGTTAGGAATAACATTTTACATGCTGTGAAATATTTTACTGTAGTGAGGATAATTTCATTACTAATTGTCAGGTACTCTCATTATTGTAACCATGAGGTCCATAAGAATGCCTATTAAAAATACAAAAACAATATGAAATCCCCCTCCTTCCCCGAGCAAATGACTCATAGAGCACACTGATCAACTGAGATAAAATACTTAATAGTCGCTTCTTTGCTGAGTACCCTTTATTTTCTCACTGACTCATGCTCTTTTTAGCCACATGTGTAGCTAATTCTTAATTATCTATTATCTAATTATCTATTAGCTAATCCTGTATTTCATCCTCTTTTTTTTTTTTTTAACTTCAAGAAGTATCTCAGTTTGGGGTCCACATGCAAGTCTCTAGCTTCTTCTGGTGGAAATACTGAGGTAGTTTTAGAGGGTAAAGTCTTTGCCCATCACATAGGGTTGTATGAAAGCCATTCATTTACAAGACAGAGAGTGCTGTGAAGGAACAGACTTTAGTCATGGTAAGCTTAGATGACGGACCCCTCTATCAACCACCACAACAGCATTCACCTTATCAGTGCTCCAGACTTCCATCTTTATCTCTTGGGAGCTGCCTGTCCCCAGCTTGATCTGCACTGGCCCTAATTTTCCCAGCTTGCATGTTTTAAACAATTAAAAAATTAAATTTTACCCCTGAGATCTCTTACTATAAACAACTTGTTCTTCTCGTTACACCGGCATGAAAATCCACTGCAGAAGACCAAGACAGGATCTTAGTGCTCTTACAAACTGCCTTGATTGCATGCTACAAGCACAGCATGCTCGCTCCTATCCAGAGCTGGTAATCTCAGACACAAGAATACTAGAAACAATCTAATGTGTGTAACGGGGAACAAGAAGGAAGGATGCATCTTATGTAAATTTAATCAGAAAGTCCTGAAGTGCTTTGGAAAGTCAGAATATAATATACCTGAGGACTCTTGCGTTGTTTCTTGGCAGCAGTGCTGTTGATTGGTTGGGTTTCAAGCAGCACAATCCATGTTAATGCAGCAGAGAGTTCTTTCAGAAGTGCCAGAAGACCCCGAAGTGGACTCATGAATGGGTTTAGCACACGTTAAACTGTATGGCAAAATTGGATATTCCATATGAAAAGAATTCATAGCGCAGTCAGGAGCTGCACAGCATGTTTGGGGGCCATAGCCTGTCCTGGCATGGGGAATAGATGGAGTGAGACAGTTCTCCAGAAGTCTCAAATCCTGGTGCTGGAGGTGCACACAAGGTGTACCCTGAGCTGAGGAATCCCAGCTGGCACAGCCTGTCAGACCTCAATATTGCTGTTTCTTTTGCTCATCGCAGATATTTCAGCATGCACCTTTGCACTGTTTTAAATAGTTTTATTGTAGGAAATCCCTCATGCCTCCTCTATCAACCACGTTGCTTACTGCTGTGAAATTGGCAGTTCAGAATCCATTAACTCCCAGCTGCAAGACAGATGGCATCTGTCTGTGGTGAGAGAAGGTTTGTTGAGAAAAGGCCTCGCAAATGCTTCCCAAAGGAGATCAAACCTCACTTTTCCTGAGAGATGCATGGACAGCTTTGATTACAAATAGGCCTAGATCTTCCTTCTTCTTGGGAACAGGTGTTTCTACTGCCTCTCAAAACACAAACAGAGAGAAGAACCCACCATGGTTCTGGCACTCTGTACATCTTGACTTTGGTATCCCTGTGAGTGTCACCAGCTGAAATTCGGAAATGAGATGCTTTTGTCTGCATTATGGCAGCAATGAGAAGGAGCAAGCCAAGGGTGGAGATGTGGGGCATCACACTGCAGAGCCACTGTCTTTCTTTGAAAGGTGGTTGAAGGATGGTAGATTGCATGGCACAAACCAGCCTGAAAGCAAACAGAGAAATATTAGCTGGAAAATGTTTCATGAAGCATAAGCAGGTGTTGCTGCAGTCTCAGCTATGGTATAGATCTGTCCTCTGTGTGTGTGCATCACCAGGACAAGATCAGTGCACTGTGGATGAAGGGAGAAAGAGTAACATTCTCTTGACACTGCCTTTGAAATCTCTTATAATTAGGTAGCTTAGAGCAGGTTCATAAATACAAACCAGGCTATATATTTTCTTCAGACTACATTCCTTTGTTTGCATTCTCCCTGGTGTGTGAAGGCTGGATGTCATTCTTAACTCTTCTATCATTTCACAGAGATACCAAGCCAGATCCTGATGTAAATTTGTGCATCTCTGCCAAAGCTGGTGGGGCTACACCAGCGTATTCCATTTGGGAATCTAGGCCGGAGAAAGCAGATGCCCGGTGCTTTATGGGCTTTACATGCACACGCACACACAGCACTGTGGACTGAAAAGTGCAGCTACAGCATAAATGCTCCATTCGAAAATCTCTTACAACAGCATTCAAGCCTATACTGTAATTATACATATTGTATTTCCTTGTATTCAGACCCATGGGGAATTTATATTGTCCTTGCTAAAGCCAGAGGGACTGAAGGAAAGCAGTCATTTAATGATTCAGCTGTCTTGGGCTCTATGATTTAATCAATCATATGAAAGAAATTTTTAGATTCTTTGTGTTTAGAGTTCTCTTGTCTGAGCAGAAAATGTTCCCTTTTTGAATTGCTTTAATAGCTGTATTTATGCAGCTGAAAGTTCCTTAAGAAATGAAAGTAAAATCAAATTGCTGAGAATGCCTAGATAATTTATCGGAGAATATTCAATTAGAATATATTAATATTTTAGATTTCCATCATTAATTTAATATTCAGAGATTTAATTTAGTCGTCGAATTGCTGTAGTGCCATGCGTGGGTAGATTGTTAGGCTGAGTGCTTAAAACACCTGCCACAAATGGGTGAATCTAACTTTGATTCCCAAGAGCACAAATGCCTTTCTACTGACATAAGTCTTGCAGCAAAAACTCAGACCGTAAATCTTGCCTCTACTCTGCATTTTTCCATAATTGCAGAATGGAATAATACAATCTTCTAGCAGAAGTAAATGCAAGAACCTTATTTATTTATGCATTCAGATCCAGGCTGAGGGGGAGTTTGGTGCCTTGTGGTTCTGAATTTGTCGGTATTTTACTGAAGAATTTCATTTTGCCAGCTCAGCCTCGTTACTTACTCAAGGAGAACTGTCAAAAGTGAGTTGGGGATTTTAAGGTGATTGACACTTTGCAGACAAATATCAAGGAAGTCCCATTGCCCAGCTGAGCTAAAAATATTGCTCTGAGATTTTGCCATTTTCCAAAGGTCTTTGGGAATAGTAACATGAATGGGAGAACACCCCAGTATAACGCTGAAAAAAAACCCCACTGAATCTGCCATGTGATTTGGGAGTTATTTGGAAATGACCATGAAATATAGCCCCAATGGCATGGAAAAAAACCCAAAACAAAACAGATTTTTAATTTCCACATGACACAAAACGTGAGATTCTCTGAAGCCGTTGGCAGCAATGAGACTCCACTCCCATTCAGATGCAGAAGTGTCAGCATAAAATTTCCGAAGTGTCAAAATTCATTGATAAGATTCCAGCTTTAAGCCCTGGGATGGTATTTTTTGTTTGATTGTTTACAGTGTGGGTTAAAATCAAGTCAGGATCCAGGTACCGTCATTGTAAGATTACTGCTTGTGCTTGGCACTTTGTGTCCCAAAGCTCTCACACGTTATATAGATGATTACCTAATGTTGGTACGGATCCTGTTCAGCTCAGTGCCTACATGTGTTCCTTGAAAGCAAAGGCAACATTCAGCTACTACGTCTGCATGCATAAAAATCCAGGACGTTACGGAGAGTAAACAACAAAAACTTGGGCACAGGCAGTCAAACAGAGCAGGTATCACGGGAACAGACCTCTGGTCTGACCTCACCTGCAAAGTGTTAACAGTTAGGCAGTCATTTCAAACCTCCAGGGTGCAGCAGAGAGGGATATCCTAATAGCTATTTGTGGCCATAATGCCAAGTGTCACTTTTAATAAATAATAAAAATT
Organism: Alectoris magna; assembly: GCA_030625065.1. Classification (NCBI taxonomy): domain Eukaryota; kingdom Metazoa; phylum Chordata; class Aves; order Galliformes; family Phasianidae; genus Alectoris; species Alectoris magna. Next base: position 6,474,419 of record CM060576.1, on the reverse strand, counting down.
GTAAATTAGATCCATACAGTCTTCACTCAAGGTATTTTTCCAATAGGGGCAGATCTTTGCCATCACTCTGACCCACCCCTTACCTTTTTGTTCCTGCTTTGAATTCACCTCGGGAACAGAAAACATAGGAAGCACAGGAGGCACAGAAAGATAAGCGCCCCTCGCCTTGAACTGTCATCCCAGGATACTGCAAAATAGTTCATCAATACTCCAAAGAGTATTTAGCTATAATACCCCACTGCACATATTGCAGCATATTGTTACACCCCCATCCTCTACAGAAAGTGAGATAACAGTAATAGCCGCTCGGTATGGCTGTCATTAGTGTAGAGGCAAAGCCAGGAAGGCGTAGTCAGATCTAATGTACACAGCTCAGGAAAGCTATTGAAAATCTGTAAAGACAGGGTACGCTGTAAAAACATTGGGTTCATCTGCTAAGAAGATTTGGTTTTTTTCCTCGTGCCTTTACCAAGGAAAAATAATAATAATGAAGAAAAAGCAAAGACATGAACAAAGAGCTTGCAATCTGCCTCTTTTCTGCAACAGTTCATTATTTAACACTCATCACCCACATTAGTAATAGGTTACTGTGGGACTCGGCTTCCTTGACGAATTGAAATGGAGTCCCAAAGACATAGTGGGGCTGTGTGGGTGTGAGTTTGGATTTGCAGAGTAGGGGTGCAGATATAACCTTGACAGCTAGGCTGTAGCTGAAATTCACTGTATTAAGCTGGAATATGATAGGAAGCAAAAAAGACATGCACACTATTTCTTCCCTTACTATTGCATATGTTCCTGCTAGTCTGCACCTCCAAAGAATTAAATTCAGCACCCTGGAATTTCAGATGGCAGCTTTGAAGATTTTAGAGAATTTACTCTGGAGCTAATTTTAAGCTCTCACTGCTGCAGTTAATTGTTTTATTTATAACTGCTGAGATTTTCAGACAGAAAGGTGTCACCATCTCAATCCTTTCGCACCCGTGTCTAATGCAGACTGCTGAGAGGCATCAGCCATGGTTGCATGGGGGGGGCAGCAAAGAGTGGAAGTGCAGCAGCTTACCATAAATTTGTTAAAAGCCTCATCTCTTTGCTATTTTTATTTTCCATAGCTCTTACCATATTTTTAATAATCACCATATTTTAATAAGATTCATACTTGTTGCCAATTTCCTTAATTTAAAGGACATTTTCCTCCTATCCAAACAGTTAGACAACTTAAAACAAACAAACAAAACCTTGGATTATATTAAGGCAAACATTTTGCCCAAGGCAGTTTGGGTATCTGCAGATGGTACTGAACATTTTGGCCAATGTTCAGCGGAGATTTTAAGTACGTGTCTAAATTTGAGCCTTTGCATAGTTCCAGTGGCTCTTCTGAATCTATTTAGTGACAGAAAGCCAAGGACATGAGCAGTGCCTCACTGGATTAGGACCAAGCGTTTAGCATCTTGCAGTACTGTATAGTTGTTATTATACAAGGTGGTAACAGATGAATATCCAGAGGTTATAGGGGAACAATTCACCCACTCCGAGGCTCACGGCAAGGATGGATGCTCACCACAGGGAGCTCCACATAGGAGCAGTCTCAAAAGAGATGCTGCCTTAGTGGTGGTCAGCCCTTAAATGGGATCTAGGAGAGGTGGAGTCAAGCTCCACCCCTTCAGGGAGCACAGCTGAATTACCTTCACCTGTGCTCCCGCAGCTGACCCGTCACTTGCCTCAGATGGTTAATCAGAGGTTCAGGCTGTGATTAACAGTTTCCCATACAAGTACCAACCTCTCTGGCCATGCTTGTGGTTTTCCTCACAATTCTACTGTTATTTACGTTTCTCTGCAAGTGCACAGATCGTGTTTCCAGCTGTACACACATCCAAGCCTTTGCATGTTCCCTTCAAGCATATTGCTTTTTGCCTAACAGACACCAAGCCAGGAGCCCGCCCTGAAAAGCCAGCCAGTAGACCTTGAATTCACATTCTTTGTACTGGTTAAAGAGAGATGAATTTCTCTTAGTCCTGTGAACCTCCAGGAACTCGAGCATCCTCTGAAAGCACCTGTGATTGCTTTTCAGATTGGGTGCAGCATTGCAGAGGGAATGGCCACAAGTGTAGCAGGAAGTGGTGGGGTCCCCGTCCCTGAAGGATTTCAGGAACCTTGGAGATGTGGGACTGAGGGATATGGCCAGTGGGGGCATGGTGGGGTGGATTGGACTTGGGGGTCTTTTCCCGTGTTTACTGAAGAGGTGTTCAACGAGATGACCTTTAAAGACCACTTCCAACACTAGGGATTCTATGATCTCAGTGGTCTTTTCCAGCCTTAATGATTCTGTGAATCTGTATAGTAGGAAATAAAGTCATGTGGAGCGTTCAACTGCATCACAGCAAACCAAATGCGTAGGGCCGCCCCATGCAAAGCTTCTCCAAGGCAATTCTACTTTGGGCGTCAGGTTTTGGAAATCAGGACTAAGCCTCTATGAGTTGAGTTATAAGCTCCCAAAACTGAAAGTTTATGCTGGAAATATTAACAGAGCTTTAAATGCCATAGTGCTGGCAGGCATTACAGTGATGGTTCACCTTCCGGACTCCTTTCTTCACTGGCAATCTCTGCTGATTTTAATCAAACTACTAAATGTCCTGAGGAGGAGTTTGCACCTGTCCTTGGTTTTACAGCCCTTTCAGGCTGTTTTGCAGTTGACTTGTTTGATTTGTGCTTCAAGGCTTCGTGAGCTGTAACGTTTATTTAAGCAAAGTAGCTGATTTTATTGTCATAAGAAGTGCATTGGTTTAAGGAAGAAGAAGTGCTGGCTCTGTTTCCATCAGAGAACGGAGAAACAAATGTCACATTGTGGGAAGGTTGGTGGCAGGACCAGTGCTTTCCCCTTACAGTAACTGGCTGCAGCCAGGAGAAGCCAGCTTGCTGCCTTGCCCTCTTGGAGGAATCCAGCAGAAGTGGCCCATCTACTGGTCTCAGAGCTGCTGCTGGAATTGTGGCAGCTAAGAGGCAGTTTTCCTGAAAGCACTGCAAGGTTCCTTGAGGTATTTCAGAAGTAACAGCATTGGAAGGGAATGTACTAAGAGAGAAAGGGTGGAAGAAATTAACATGGAGGATCCGCACTGAAAAGTGATGTTGCTTAATTCGCAGCTCTCTTCGGGGGGTTTCAAATGTTTGGCCATCTTAATGCTTTCAGTGGTGTGGTTTGCAGTGAAACGATGACACGGTTTACTTACCAGTAAATAACATTCAGCTGCATCTAACAAAAAAGAAATTAGAGTAAAAGCAGCAGACATCATCAGCACATAGATCTTTAGCAGAAGATTATAGCAGTTATTTATTACTTGAAAGCACAGAATTGAGAAGCAGCAAGGTGGCAGTTTTCTTTCAGAGATGGAAAATGCACCCTCTAATGTATCCGTGGAAAAAAAATATACTGCACCAAAGCATTCGCATTCAGCTTGATGGCAAAAACACTATTCGTTAGCATCTGTTTTTGCAGGGAAACTCCTGTTAAGAGAGGAGTTTAAATATCGGAGGAAGCATTTCCAGCAACTGTCTGGGTTTGCCGAATCCTTTTCAGACAGTCTTATGTTTCTGGTGCAGATTTGTGTTTGCTAAAGGAAAAGGCAATTCAAAATTTATGAAACAGCTGCTGTTCTTTTGAGCACCTAAGGGATGGAGTGAGACAGCATGTATGTATTTTGGAAGTCATTAAAAGACCAAAAAGAAGCTTTCTGTTATTATTTTTGAACCGTAACCCGCAGTACCTGCAAATATTAAAAGTGTTTTCTTATTATTATTTTTTTTAATTAGACATAAGTATAAAATTTACCATTCAGGTATAACATGCTGTAAGGAAATCAGCTCTTCTTTCTGTATCCATCCGGTTGTTAAAGTGTCCCCTTCTCTTCTTTTAGCTTTTGTTTTTCCCACCCTCTTGTTCCTAATGAGACTTCCTCCTTCTCCCCACGACTCTTTATGTAAGCAACCTTAGCTCTTGATTAATCAGTAATTAGGGAAGGAGTCATACTGATTCCAAGTCTCTAGTATCATACTCGTCAAGTGAAATTCAAGACTAAAATGTAAAGGAAGGCTGTAATGTCAATATTGTGCTGTGTCTGAGCTTATGATGGCAAAATCACATCGTAGTCAGACCAGACAATATCTATTTATATAGGCACAAATCTAAGCTGCTTAATACGGGGTGCAACATGCATAATGCTCTCCCACAGCTGCTTTCCACACACATTCCCTGTTATTGCCCAGCTTTGTCATGATCAGCATTCAGTATTATGGCTTAAACTTTACTACGCCCTCTGTCATCTCTACTGACACGTTCTGTTTCACTTCACTTTGTATTTGCTGAGCAGTGAGGGCCTAATTCAAAATTTAATGAGCCCTCATTAACCTTCGTAAGCTTTGGATCAGTCCCTTGTAGTCTAATATTGTAATAATGCTAGGGTATTATGGAGTTAAAAGCTACCATACAGTGGGCTGAGGATAAAGTCGCTGCAGGCGTGCAGCTTAATGGGGTATTAATTGGATAGAGGGTATTCATAAGTACGTGGCACTGAAAGAGCAGAATAACTGCTGAATGGTATGGTCCTGGAGCAGGCAAAGCCTGAGTTTCCTTTTGCATCAGTCTTCACTACAGTTATGCATCTGGCATCTGAGGAGTTAACCCAGACTGGGGAGAGTTTTCTGGCCCATTTTAATGGATGCTGTAATTGACAGTTCATCTTTCCTCTCATAATCCTGTTCTGAAGTTCTGCCCGTGTTGGCTACATCAAAACTGTTCCTCAAGAAGCAAAGTATTCTCACAAAGGTGGTAGTGTTGGAAAGGATTCATCAAAGGGAGCTGCTAATTACACACAACAGCTTTTTCATTTCCCTTTTTCTTCTCTGGGATAAGGTGCTTTCAACACATCATTTAAAATAACCTAAAATGTTGTGTAGTCGGGGCTCTTGAAGCCAGTACACCTGCTGCAAGCCCGGCAAGGTCTGCATTTCTATGGAGCCACCGAGGCGGTGGGATCGTGGGGACCCCGCGCTGCTCTCGCCTTGCTCCGCCGGCAGTGGTAGGCGAGCAGCATGCAGAGGAACACGGCCAGCATGCAGCACAACAGCTCGAGCGTTGCCTTCAGCTGTGCTGATAGAAGCCCTAAGCCGAGGCATGGCAGAGCAGCTCACATCCAACACTGAATTCTGCTTTCTCCTTTATACCCTATCCTGATATATATATATATACATATATATATAATCTTTTTTTTTATTATTATTTTTAATTTATTACTGTTTGTTGGTCTTTTTACATAAAGCTTGGAGATGCTGGAGATGCTTGGAGATACTTAGAGAAGCTGGGGCCAGGCTGTTGAGAAGGATGGCTGTTAAGAGGCCATAGGTGGATCTGCATTCCAGACCCCTTTTACTGCGGCCTTCCTGTAGTTCTTAATACAAAATATGCTTTCCCTTTTCCATAGCTGCCCCCAATCCTTTGCCCTGTGCGGGGCTTGTTCCCAACCATCCAACCTGCAGTGCCAACATGGAGGTGGCTTGTTGGGCTTTAGTGAGTGCCCACCTGCCTAAGTTACCGTCTCTAAGTTAATCACAGAAACGCTGTAGTGCCTTGCAGGCACTATGAAGGCCAGTACCTGAGTGCCTAAGCAGATCCTGCCTCATGCCCAAATCCCCTTCACATGTGGACCTCTGACTCTCTGGACCATTTTTCCCTTCTCTGCTCTGTCAGGAGGTGCAGCCTTAGGATAAAGAAAAACAACGTGGGAGTGGTTATTCTCAACTTTTTAGGTCCTTATAGGCAGAAGCTGCTGAGAGAAAGCGTAGCAACATGGAAGGGTCCGGAAGTGAACCTTGATGTGGGGCTGTGCAGGAGCAGGACACTAGGTTGCAGCCGGTCCCCACCTGCTGTCAGGGCCAGGCTGCCAGGCTGCCAGGCTGCGGCTGCCCACTGCTAGATATTCTCATATGCGCCAAAATTGAGGGGTTTGTTATTTTTCACAGCTTTCCATCAGAAGAAGAGGATCGATTCCTTACACTTGTTTAGCTTAGATATTCTCTGCATGTCTTGCTTTTTTAAAGAGCTATTCCTTTCCTTCTGTGAAGCCACAGATGTAACAAGTCCTGTCTTTCCCCGTGCAGCCAAGTGCTTTTCCCTTTGGGCTGGTGACAAGTTGCTTTTTCTCTGTGTAGCTGGAGAAAAAAAAAAGAGAAGAACAATCACATATGTAACCATTATAGTAATGTTTTTGTGGAAACTCCCAATACATGCTAGCTCCAGAAGACTTGTCCCAATTATATTTTATTTTTAAGCAAAAGGTTGTGTAGTAGCAGTCTCTGTACTGCGTGTGCCAGTTCATGGTTCCCAGCAGTAGCTCCTTGCTGTCCCAATCCCATATGTGAAGCATGCTAGGAAATTCTGCTTGATTGGTGCTGTCCTTTTTATTCTTCAGTTGATCAGGCAGCTGCTAAAGTAAGCCTTTCCTTTGAGCACTTCTGCTGTGCAGTCCTGGGAACATTTTCCCATGTGTGTTCTCCATCTCAGGTCAGATCGATCCCACTGCTCAGCTCAGGAGTCAGGCACAGACCCAGGAAGCTGTAAGCTCACCCCAAATCTCTACTTCATGCACTTTCAGTCTCCATTCCTACTTCATTCCAAGCCTTTGTTTTCAGCCGTAAGAGCAATAAGTATAGAAAATAATAATACTAATAAAAAAAACAAGTGGACTTGGGATGACTCTGGGAATTGAGAATGTAAACACAGTGCAATCTGTGTTGAGACCTTGAGAAATTCCCACTGTTGTCTCTCCTTGGACTCACGTACCAGATAAATGTCACAGCTACAGTATTTTTGAAAGGTTGCAGTGCTTTCTTATGGGACTGTGTGGGAGGAAGTGTGGACACTGAGTGTATTGCTTTAAGGATTTAATCAAAGTGAGGGGGACTTCATTAGTCTTTTTCATTCAGTCCTTCTGGTTGTGCTTTATTTATAATTATATATCTATCTGATTGAGAAAGATGTTTATCCATTCAATTTCTTGATGAACGATTAAGAAGAAAGTACGGACGGGATGCTTTTAGAGCCTTTCAGCCCTGTAGTTGTAGCCACTTAAACTGATAGCTCGCACAGGGAAACGGAATGTGAATCAGAGAAAACATGGAGAATAATAGGGGGAAAATGCAGAAGCCAATTCTGATGAGTTTTATTAAACCCAAAGATCTTCCACTTCATAGAGAAATTATTTAAGTTTCATGCAGCTTTTGAGATTATGACAAGCTGAACAACTTGTTCTGGCTTGGTGCTCAAGCGCCATATGGTACTACTTCAGCAATTTGATGTGATATTATGAATAAGAGTGCACAAGTAGTGAAATGTTTGGGGTTTTTGTATCACATTGGCCTTCTGCAGGAGACATTAAAAATGAATTCCGTTCAGAGTAAGGGAAGGGGTTAAAAAAAAAGAAAAAAATCAGACCTGCAGGTCTCTGCCACCTGCCAGAGGTGCTGTTAATAGATAGAACTACATAGTTCCCTAAGCAATTAATACTTGCTTTCCCTTGTGTAATAACTCTTTCACAAAGAAGTTCTGAAGTCTGTGCAGCAGATGAATGTACCAATTCAACCTATGGGTAAACTGAGGTTCAGGTGAATTCGTATCCTTCACCAAGGTCCAAGGTGCTGATGGCCATCATAGAAGGTTGGAAGTCTGGTGTGGTTGGCAGTTAGTGATCTCTACTCATGTTCTAGCAGTCGTTTTACGGTGAATTATGTACATGTAAGAAAAATGAATATGTTACTAACTAGAATGGATTTGGTACAATCACCTGTGTAAATTGTGTATCCGAAAGCAGAGATAGAGATGTGGAGAGGACTGTGTCAGGATATGGCTGTACCTCGGGGTGCAAAACTGCCAGCCCCGGTGAGCGCAGGGAATGGGGTCTGGGCTGCCAGTGCAGGTTGATGGGAGGGATCACTGCGAGGTGGAGGGCTTTACAGGAACTGTCTGAGGATCTGTGGCTCATTCTCTTTCCTGTAGCTGAAAGGTCTTGACCTGCTGAGAGATTGAAGCTGGGGCTTTGACCTGGCGACTTGCAGGTTATCTGTATTGGGAAACTTTCTCTTCTCTCTGTTTTCAAATGTACTCTGAAATTGACCAGAAAAAAAACACCCACCACATTTAAAAAATATAAAATAAAAAGCAACAACAAACCCACAATGATTTCCCAGCCTGTCCGGAGCTGAGACCCTTGAGGAGAGGTTGTGTGTCAGTCCTGGTCACGTACTGCTAAAGGCAGCTGAGCCCGGGGCTATTGCTGTTGCTCTTTAAGTGTTTGCTCTGAAGCAACAGAAAGGTCTCCTGACCTGTGGGGTGTAAAGAAGCATTTATCACACATTTTCTGAGACCTTGATCTCTGCGCAAGCTGCAAAGGAAAGAGGTAAGTCTGGTACATGGCAGCAGGACTGATGCTCCTCCTTGGCAGGAGAGGCTTTGGCATGTGCATCCCTGTTAAATTATGGAGCTGGGCCGCCCTTAACCTACACAAGCTGTAAGTTCTTAAGTCTTAAATGATTAAATAAATGAAGAACTGAGGGCAAATTTTCAAACTCTGCATGCAGGCCCTTGTGGAAGCTTGGGTGTGAAACTTTGCACGGAGGGAGTGTGATGGGCAGGGAAACATGGCCAGTGAATGCATAAGTGACTGGTTAGATGGATGCAGAGCTGATCACTTGGGTGTATAATGTGATGCTGGGAGAGCCAGGGACACTAAATGTACACCTTGGTAATTCAGCCCTGTGTTTCCTAGTCTGTGTTAGAGGTGTAGTAGGAGCGTTTCAACGGACAAGTGCTGCTCTGAGCACAAACTGTTCATACAGAGAAGTGCCTGATTTTTCTGAGAAGTAATTTTCAGGCAGTAATTTCTGGATTTGTCATGTCTGGATGTTTCCCAGAATTTGTTTTTCAAATGGCTTTTGGTTCAGAATAGAGCTTTAGTTTATAATGAATATAGTGCCTCCACGCCACAGAGCTGCCTGGCTTTCACTGACTGTTTTGCATTGGCTTTTTTTTTCTTTGAGATTTCCTTTCTTCTTATTCTTAATATATTCCCAGTTGGAATTGAGTATCTGGTTTAAAAAAAAAATAATAAAAAAAATAAAAAAATCTGCATTGCTGCAGTGATTTTTAGCAGTTGTATCCTTTTGCGCATCGTTCTCACACAGTGTGAACATTTTAACCTTTTCTTAATTATTAGCATTTCCATCCCCGCTGTTCATTAATCTACGCTGGGCAAAGACCGTGATGTGTCACCCAGGGACGCTGCAGCAGGAGCTGCTCAGCTCGTGCTCTGCAGAAGCCCCTGCCCACAGAGATTGTCGTGGGGCATCTCCTGTTTCCCTTTTGAAGTCTGAACCTTAAAACTGATTTATTTATTTTGTAATGGATAGGTTGGCTTGCTGTCCTGGTGAGTTATCTCCTTTTCTTAAGCCCTTTGAAGCGCTAGAAATGCTAAAGCGTTGTATAAATCCAAATAGCTGTTACTGCTCTTGAGTAGTAAACGGTGCATAGCGTATTGGTAACACAAGTATACAAAACCAATTGCAGCTGAATTATGGCTGACACCTGGCAAAATATAACATGAGGAAAAGATAGGAATTAAGCAGTACATTTTCCGGCAAGGCTGAGGTCCAGCCTCTCTTCCTATGACTCCAGTTCTCACTTGCAGATTTGACTGTGGATGAATCTACAGCTTTAGCTACCTGGCTTCTATTCTCAGGTATTTAGCACTATATGGCCTCAGACTTCAATTCACAGCTGAATGGCAGGCTCAAACACTGCTGATGCTGAGAGAGGCTAACTGACTTGGTGGAAGTCAGGAAGGAAATCCAGGGCATACCTGAGAACGGAGCTGAGCCTCCCAAATCCCCTTGGACTCACCTGTTTTGTGCTCTCTCTGGTGGTGTTAAGGTGTTGCTGTGATAGAAGAGCTGATAGAGAACTGCCATCAAATCTAGTTTTAGAAATAAAATTAAGCCAAACTGAAACTCATTTTTCGTGTTCACATTCCACACAATCATCGCCATTATACCTTTCATAATGAACCGAGGTCTCTGTTCAGAATTTGGCAGCGTTCTGGCTGAAATTATGAAGATTCTGATTTTTTGGTAGGTTTTCTTCTGTTTCTCATTACTTTTCTGCGGAGAAAGCAAAGGGTCTCTTTCTGAGTTCTTTACAATTGAGTCGGGTTGTGCTCCTGAGATGTAAGTTGGTAATTCTCAAATGCATTCAACCCAAGGTCTACAAACCATGTCTGGGGGAAACGTAACTGCTTTCTTCTTGGTGAGTGTACAGTACTTAAGAACGTGCAAAAATCCAGGACTGAACCAACTCTGCTGCTTTTTGATGTCAGTGATAAAGCTTTAATTGCGCTTCTGAAATCCTAATGATAGGTAGAACAGTAGCTCTAAACTAAACAGGAACATCAGCAACCTGGAATATGATTGAGCGAGTAATTCTTCCTTGTTCTACCCAGCATGGTTACAGTTCTCATACTTAACTCTGAACGCTTTCCTGCTCACCTAAATGCAAGTATTCCCTGCCACCCCAAAGAGTTCCTCTCCGTCCCGTCGCTCCCTCCTGCATGCAAACGCTGAAAGCTCCACTTGAATCCAAACACACTCTTTAATTTCTGTAAGGTTTATCTGCAGCCAAGGCATGTTTGAACAGCTTGCTGCATTCACGGCTTCGCTGTGTTTTGAACATGTTGCCGTGTTTGGATGGCAGGAGGTGAAGAGAAAATGGCAGCGCTTGGGCACGTGCCGTCAGCAGAGAGGTGCTGCCTGACCTCCCCTCCTTGTTGTGTGCCTGATGTGCAGTGCTGTTGTGCATGTGTAATGGTATCAGCTGCGTGGCCGTAAAGCAGAAGTGCCTTAAAACCCCAGTGCTGAGGAACAGAAAGAGAAAAAGTGAATACTGGGAAAACATCAATAGCCTTTGGTGGCTGCCACAACCCCACGTGCCAGCAGGGGCTAATACAGCTTCAATCACTCGACTGAGCATGATTCAGAGGAGCTATGGGGCCAAGTTTCAAGTATTTTTTTTTTCTCCCCTTGAATTCATTAATTAGCAGCTATACCTGTTTACATAATGAAGTGTGGGAGAGCTTTTATCAGCGCATCGCCGTATGAAATGTCGTGGTGTTCCCTTGATCAGGTTAGAAATGTCTGACCTGAAGGTCTGCAGCGCTCCAGGACACGGTGTGTGACTCAGCAGTGAGCAGTTCACAGCGGTGCTGTTAGAAAAGTCAGTCCACACGCGTTTGCTCCAGTGTAATTTCCCAATGCTCAGATATTTCCAAGTCAAAGCATGTATTGCTTTTTTGCATGCAGTGTTTAAACTTCTCATCCTGAAAGTTTCAATTCAGTTGCTTGGTTTCACTTAGTGCAGAAGCAGGGGCGGCTGGGAATCAGTTGTACCACCCACGTCTGGTCCCATGTGGGGCTGTACAAAGCTGTTGGAAGTTGGCACCAACATGTGGCGTTTGGTTGGCTTTTCAAAAAATGGCATGGGAGTTGGAAGCTCCCAGGCAAAGCGTCATGGCTGATCCAGTGCATGGTAACTGCCAGACAGGCAGCTCAAACACAAGCACAGGTATTTGTCAGATGCAAGCTCACAGCTGGCAGGCTTCATCACAGGATGCTCACCTCTCCATTTCAGCTGTTGCCAGCTGTGCACGTAGACTGGTGCAAATCCAAGTGTGAAGTCCCTCCAAACTGTTTAGTCTCCCTCTGTCCCCCAGCCAGTTTATTTTAGATGCAGAGATGCTGGGTTTACCTTAGTTTTAGCAGTGACCATGATGGGGTTTGCATCCATTTTGTTTTTTCTGATAACTGAGTTCTGGCACCCTCGTAAGTGGAGCACGGCATATCATACCTATGTATGGAGGTCACAGCTTGAGCTGCGTGAAGTATATTTAAATACTGTAGATGAGAGGTTTTTTTCTTTGGGGTCTACCTCTACTGTGATATGATTGGAGATTGATTTCAGTGGATATTGGTATTTAAAAGGATTTCCCTTCTTAATCACTTTTTGTTGAATGTATCCTTCATTTCTTTGTGTTCTAGACTGAGGCTTGGTTGAAAGGGATGAGAAAGAGAGTTTGTATTCCTCTTTCTTGCAGCCTGAGCTCTGTGTAATTCGTGGGAATTCATCTTTCAGGATAGAACATTGAAAGGCAAGAACTCCTCTTTGTGTCTCTGGAAGGGTAAAATTAAGCTTCTCCTACAGTGCATTTCAAAGTGCTTCATTAGGAAACAAGAGCATCTTACGTTCATGTATCCCAACCAGAACTGGTTTTGAAGAGGCTCGGAGGCAGTGACAAATAGAAGGATTTTATAATGTGTAACTCAGCTGAACTGCTAGCATTCTGCGGGGAGACATCCTTTGTGCAGAGCTGAAAATGTCATAGGCTAGAATGAAGTGATGGTATAAAGTAAAATTCTAAGATTTTCCTTTTAAAGTATGCTTCAAACATACACAATAGAGCTGTGCTTTTAAAGCAGTCAGACCTATCCCCTACAGATTAATTAGTATTACAACACTTCGTTTTGAAAAGGAGAAGATGGTAAAGGTGCCTGGATTGAAAAACTTGCCAGAAGTCTTGAAAATGTATGGAGAGAATAGCCAGCAAGAGTTCTCTGCAGGGACGCGGGTTGATGCCTGGGGACACACAGCTCCTGAGAAGCTGGTATCACCTGCTGGGGTTCAGCACGCTGCTCCCCCTGCACACAGCCCTGCTCGACCCTCCCCTGCCCACCCTGGGACTCTCAGATAAATAATTCCTTTACTTTCACTCCAGGGATTATCATTATATCCCTTGGCCATCGCAGGACATCTGTAAGGCAGAGACCAAATCCTCTCTGTGCTCCAGCGTCTGCCTTCCTGAGAAAACAGGTCACATTCTGATCCTGAAACATGTTACTATTAAACTTGACTATTAGTCTAGAGGGAAGAAGCAACACCAAACCAGCAAGCTTGACTATGCAGAGGATGTAACGTGCTCTTACAGTGACCTCCTGTGGAACCAGGCGGTGCCTTGGTGCCCTGTGCTGGGGCAGGAATGCTGCTCGTGGGGCCCCTCCGGTCCTGCTCAGCTCTCTGCTGGTGCTGCAGCTCATTTTTGTTGCTCAGGGAGAGTAAGTCTGATTTCTTTCTTTCTCTTTGTAAAGCCTTCTCCATTCATTGTTTCAGATCCACAATCCACTTTGTGTGTGCACATTTGAGAGGCCAGAACAAGTGCTTGCATTCAGCCATTCAAGTATCCAACCTTGTTCTTTGTATAATGGCTTTAATAAATGTTATATCAGTTTTAATATCGTGGGTATTTCATTTACAAGGTGATGATGTGTTTGTAGAGCATGCGGTGCATTTCATTTAGCAGTTACATGCACCGAGGGATGCATTGAATAAAATATTACTTTAAAATTAAATGATTTCTTTAATTCTATATACAGGCTCTCTGGGTTGATGCATATTACATCTGATTCAAATGCTGATGTAACTCCTGTAACCTAGTTCTTCGTGCAGTGTAATTTTTTCCATTGTGTTGTCCAGTGAATTTTACGAGTATGATTTGTTAATATGTTCATTTTTATGCTATTCAAATAAGAAGGCAAGTAATTCCACCGCGGTAACTGATCACACTGTGAAATTAGGTTTTGAGAGCAAGCTTTAAAGAGAAATAAAGGGTCCATTTGCTTTTTTTAGAGAACTTTCTTCTGTAGGCTTTGCCTGTGTGAGAATGTCTCCAACGCTGGAGCAATTCCTGGGGAGGTGGCGTAGCAGCTCCTCAAAAGCAATTCCAGCTGAGGCTGGGGACAGAGAACGTGCAGCCAGCCATCAGTGTGGAAAGTCCAGCAGCTGCTGCCTGAGGAGTGGGAATGGGCAAGGCAGTGGGGACACCTCCAATCGTGTAGGACCAGGGAGAGCATTGTGTGATGCCATGTGGAGGTGGGGCAGGAATGGGCACCGGTTCCCATTTCCAGCCTTCCTCATGGGTGTGGAGATGAGGACACAGCCTCCTTCTGTTACCTGAGGTTGTGGGAATCCTTTTCTGGGTCTTCAGCCTTCCTCAGTGCACTGCGTACCTCACACCAGTCGCCTTCCACATTGGGGATGCACTGAACAGCAGTAAATTGAGGTCAGCTAGCTGAGGGCTTTCCTTTTGAATTTCTACCTTCTGCCTCACTTGAGAGTGTGCAGAAAGAGAAATCAAGGTGTTCAGCCTCCATGCTACATGAGTCACTCGTGTTGAGTCACTTAAAAGACACAGGAAGAAAAACCATCCTGGGGTTTCTGGGGCTGTGCTGCTGAAGGAGTCCACCAGACCTCTCAAGTAGCTGCAGGCACAGACTCGAAACCCTTGAAAGTTTCATTGCTGTGGTGTTTGATATGTTATCCAAGAGAATAAAATATTTCCAGTCGATGTTTTAAACATGTTCAGCACTAGCCAGCTAGCGCAGAGGCCAGCTGCTAGTGTGATGAGGCAGCCTGCAACTTACCAGCCTTTGCACTTACCGCTAGGAAACCACTGGAAATTGCAGCTCCTTCATCCGCTGCTCTCACAGGGAATGGAGAGGGAGGGAAAAAGATTTCTGGGAGCTGGAGCTGCCAGCCCTGTGCCTGCTCCTGCATGTAACAGAGAGGGATGGAGCTGCTGCTGCACTGTGGGGCGAAGGTTTTGTTGCATGTAGCAGAGATATCAGGGGAGTCAGTTCAACTTGCCAGCTCTGGTTCATCAGTTTCTGATCCAGAAGACTATGCTTCTCGCCCTAAAATCCTGCTAGCTGCACAGGGAGGTTAAAGATATGCTCAGAGGTGAATGGCTATGCGTGGGGTAGGGCATGGATCTGAACACACATATCCAAGCCCCTTTCCCACCTGCAGCTGGGTCCTTGCCAGAGCCAAAACCAGGGAGGTTCTCCTGGCTTAGATCTGGCTGAGCTGAAAGCCCAGCTCAGCCTCGTGGATTTATACATTTTAGATAGAGCTCGTTCAGGGAAGACCAGCAGATTCAGTTTTCTCAAACCCCCATCATCTCCACCACATCCTGAAACTACTGCTGTGACCCAGAAAGTACCAAATCTTGGCAGAACAGATGACATCTCTGATTTCAAACAGGAAGAAATATCTGAATAGTAGTAGATTGGCTTAGGCAGACGATGCTCCTTCATGTCCTTGTAGTGTGATTTCTGTGGCTGTGTGAATGCACGTGTGACACAGCAGCAGGTGTTCAGCAAGTTCCAACCAAATCATTAGTGGCTTTGTAAATCAGCCTTGTCTGATGAAGTGGGGGTAGAAAGGAGGACATTCAGCTCAGTGGATGAAAAGTTGACCTCAATGAAGCTATAAGGGAGTTGCATCTCTAGGTAATTATATTAATTATGTTCTCAGAGTTCTCATTTTCCATGTGTTTAGAATAGGTAGAACTTGATTTTCCCCCTCGTTTCATTTTCACCTCTTTTTTCTGCACAGGGCTGCTTATCTAATCAGCCACCAGTGTTTTCTCTGACAGTCTCGCAGCTGTAGTGACACTCAGTCTCAGTCACATCAAACAAGCAAATGACTTTCATTCACAGCACCTTTTGTCTGATCAAATAGGTAATTACTACATGAAATTAAAGGCTTCTTTAACAAAAAAAAAGTTCTATATTGTTCCTGACTGACAGAAGCAATACAAAGAGAAAGTGCCACGATTCAAATGTGGTGGTGACACAGCCCCATCTTTGAAGCAATCAAAGGCATTATTTATACACACTCCACTCATCTGAGTGAAAATACAAACGAGCAGAGCCAGACTGACAGTCTTCCTTTAATCTTTGCTACCCCCCAGAACTCTTTCCCTTTTTTTTTTTCCCCTAAGGAGAGTATTGGCTTATGCAAATAGTGACTGTGGCAGGAGGATCCAGATGTTTGCAGTGTATTTATGGCAGTGGTGAAGTCGCCACTCCCAGTAAGCGGGGAGCAGTCTCTGATTGCCCCATGCTAACAGTCTAATTCATGCCATGGCTTCTGGGAGTAGCGCTGTTGATTTCCTTGAAGGAGAAAACAATACAAAGGCACCTCTTTGAAAATGAAGAATTTCAATATTTTTCCCCAGCATCCCTTCTTAAAGGCAGCACTCCATCTTATGCTCTTTCTCTGTCCTTTAATCGCTTCCTCTCTTCGCTGGTGAGCATCATTCAATGCTCTTTACATTTTACCTCTGGGAGAGGTAGATTTACCTCCGAGGTGCTTTCAGTCCGGCTTCCACAAAGGGCTGAAGACAGAAAATGGAATGGATACAGTTCCCTTAAAATGCTTTTCTTTAATGAAGGCCACAGGGTTACTGCAGTCAGCAGAACTAATCGGGGAGCCTGGTTCTGCGGCATTAGCGTATGTGACAGAGGTAAGGAGAAAGGTAAACATCAAATAAATATGCCTGTTTGTCTACCTGCTATTAGTGGCACCCGGCTGCCAGAGACCGAGCCGAGGTCGTGTTTGAGCAGATATCTGTGACAAGAAACCGCAGTTCTGAATTATGCCAACAGGGAGATACAGTGTGTTTGCGCTCACCTTTCCCATGCCGTAGGCCAAGTGGGTAAACTATAAATGTAAGCTGCTTGGTTTTTCCACTAGTGGTTCACAGGGAGACTTGAATTTATGGAGCTGAGGTCAGCACGGTGCAGAGATGCTTTGCATGAAGCAGGTCCCGTCTGTGTGGCTGAGTAAGAGTGCACCCACCATGCTGATGTGAGTCACAGAGCTGTACACTGATGTGACACGTTATCTGAACCCACACTTCTACAAGTATTAAGGAATACTAATGGGAATTGCTGAAAAAGTGGAATCTCTCTATGCTCCTACACCAAGGACGCGCCTTGTACCCATACTGGGTACATGAGCAAGTTCTAGATGGGTGATGACAGCTCAGGCAAAGTTCCTCAGCAGCAATCACAGATCTTGGAAAGAATAGATTCGCCCCATCTGCAGAAGTAGCATGGAGGTAGCTAAAAGCCAGTAGTGAACTCTACCGACAGGAATTACTGGCCACAAACCGCTTTGAATCAAAGCATGGGTCATCAGTCCTGCTGGTTCACAGATTCATTTGCCATTCTCCATACCTGCATCTTCCACGGCCTTCGCTCCTCACTGCGGTGTCCCCACTGAGCACAATTGAGTGTGGAGTTTTATTAGAAGCCGGGCTGCTTGTGGAAGATCAAACAGCAATTGTAGCCAAAAATAGGATTTTTCTCATCTGCCTCTGGATAGGAATAGGAGACCAATCCTTCCTCGTGCTGTACATGAGGTTATTCATTAGGACTAGTCGGGAGCTCAAATTAGAACACAGCTGCCAGTCGTTGGGTAGTTCATCATGTGGGAAGCAGCCCCCTCCATGGCTTGGAGGATTGCGTGGGAGGCGAACCAACCTCGTGGCTGTTTTTAACCTGCATGTCCCCAAGCGGTGAGAGTGGGTTGCATTGGAGTGGCGAGGGAGCTCCAACACTGGAGCCCTGCAGAGCATCCCTCCTCTTGAGCATGATCTGGAAGCGAAGGCAAAGCGGGACTTCATGATGTGGTTATGTAGGGTTTCTTAAGCTTTTAGGAGCACTGAATCAGCTAGAAAGGGCATGCAGAAAATACAGGCTTGGCATTGAAATGCCTTTTAAAGACTGGGAAGAATGGCAATATGTGGATGTAGGCTTTCTCTATTCGTGTGAGGTTTATTGCTGTGAAGGTTTAGCAGCACAGGATATTTCTACCTGTAAACTGAAGCTTACTGATTTTACTGGCTGACAAAGGCACCTATGAGATCTGCTGGTGTATAGGAAAATGTAGGCTAAAAGGCTTAAGGGAAAAGATGTATAGCAGACTCCTGAGTATTTGGGGGGGAAAAAAGTCAGAAATGCAAACAATAGAAAACTGCAAAAAATTACTTTGTAATGTCCATTTAACGATAGTTCGGAAGTGGAATGAATAGATAAAAAGGCAATAGGGAATAAAGACAGCCATGCACTTCACTTAGCATAGCAGCAGAGATGCTGTTTGCATAGCTTCTGGTGTCAGAGCTTAGCCCGTTACCAGGAAATGTGCACTTTAGCAATGGAAAGTTTGATTTCTAACCTTAAAGATACAATCTGTTTTCTTGGATTTGTTTCAAACTCTGCAGTGCCAGCTGCATAAAATACCACTAAGCTTTTGCACAAAGAGACATTTATAATCACTTTACCCTGTAGCAGAAAAAAATGTCTCCATTTAGACACTCGTTTTGAGTTCATAGGCACATTAAGGACAAACTTTAGATCTTAATGAGGTGTAGGAGGGTTTTTCTTTTTTTCCCTTTTAGTTCTGTTTTCTGTTCTCTTATAGATCATACTATATTTCAGAGCATTAGGAAAAGAGATGCTGAATCTTTAATGTGATGTGAAACAAAAGAAAAATTCCAAGCTGCAACAGAGACGAACTTCAGAGCTGTAAGCTCTTTAAATCCTGATGCAGCTCTCACTGAAGTCAATAGAAAGACTTCGATTGATTTCAGCTTCTAAAACTCAGTGGGTCATGTTGGTTTTTGTCTTGTTAGTACAACAGCTTGCACTTCTTCCCTTGGAATTTTGTTCTGGTAAGTTTATCAATATAAAAGCCTTCCAAAAGCCAATTTGATTATGTAATAAAATGGCATTGCTTATTTTTAGGGCTGGCTGCATGCAGTGGCTTGCAGAGAGCAGGTTAAATTGAGACCACCTCCAC
The DNA here is from genome assembly GCA_030625065.1 of Alectoris magna. Lineage (NCBI taxonomy): Eukaryota > Metazoa > Chordata > Aves > Galliformes > Phasianidae > Alectoris > Alectoris magna. The sequence continues at coordinate 6,455,632 of CM060576.1, read as the reverse complement.
CTTTCCTGGTCCCTCTCAACTCACTTCATCCCCCCAGGCCATCCTCCACTCAGCTCTGGGGCTGTGTCTGTCTGAGCTCCATGCTCAGACCCATTCCAGTGGCTCAGGAGCACTGAAGGATGTGCTGTGGTTTGTGTGCACAGCCACCCTCGTGCTCAGCCATAGAATGCTTTAGTTGTCTTTGCTTTTGGGAATCTGAGTTGTGTGAACGCGTGTTTGTTCTTTTCTTTTTTTATCAAGGAGGTGATGTTATTTGGGGGTTTTGTTGTTAGATTGAATTTTCTTCTTGAATTGTCTCTCACGAGAGAAGTGACCAAAGAGTTCAGTTTTGTGAATGCTTTTCTGTAAAGGAGATGCTCCAACTCTAGGATGTTCTTAATTTCAACAAACCCCTCATCTTTCAACTCAAATACAAGTTGTGGAAAGTTGTTCAGATTTCTGCCACCAAAGTACAGATCTGATCAATTACGTTGGACTATCTAGAGCATGAACATAAATATTAATCAAGGGCTCTGCATGATTTAATATTTACTTGTCAGCCTTTGTCCCCTTGCCCAGCTTTTATAGCTAAGATACCAAAGGCTTTGTTTTTCCTTCTAGAATTTTGTATTTCAGAGCTGAGAAGCTTGCTTTGATTATTTTAGAAAGTATCTACCCCAGACCTTTATTTGCATCTGAGCATTTTGGTTATGTTCTTTGTGTAGCTGGTTGGCTTTGATTCATGCTAAATGTTTGCAAGTAGGAAGAGAATAAAGAATGTGAACAAAAGGCTTTTAAGGCTGTATCCTGCTGGAAAGCAACCTAGGAGTCATGACCATGAAGAAAAGAAGGAAAAAAACCTAGTATGGGAGCTTTTATGTGTGCTGCCTTTTACTTCTGCGGATCTTAAATGCGATTTCCCATTGTGTTTCATGACAGATTTTACCATTGACTGTAGCAGTAGAAAAGTTATATACCTGATACTTGCGTGCAAAAGTTAAGATCTGAATGGAAAGGGAGGTCACCTCTGGCTTGGTACCATAGCAAGCTTACTACCTGCTTTAGTGAGAAAATCAATCTAATCCGCTGTACCTGGTTTATTTAGCAATGTGGATTTGAATGTGCTACTTTTCTGATTCCTTGAGAAAGGAGCAGTGTTCCTCTGTGCCACGTTCACTGGGAAAGTGATGGGAGTGCTTTTGGGGTGGCCTCTTTCTATCAGCTGTTTCCATCCTAATGGGTACCCCAGGTTCGAGGAGGCAGTCTGCTGCTTGTAGGGCATGTGAGAAGCAAAACTCCTGTAACTCCGAACATGTGTGAGAATTGCTCCTATCTTGCTTAGAAAGGGCATAATATCTTTGCCAAACACATTTACAGTGTTGAAGCCGCTCATAATTACGACCTTCATGAATTTATTACACTGTATGTTCCAGCAATGGAAAAGACTCTTACATTTGAGTGATGAGATTTTGATAAAACAGGATTTAAATATTCTATTACCAGATATGATATATTAAATGATGAGGAGACATTCAAATACTGCCTGACTTTCACCATGTGACTGTGAACTACATTATGCTTGGGTCAATTAGGCTATTTTAAACCTATGGCTTTCTCGCATTAATCCTTTTCATAGAAAGCTACTGTTCCTTCTGAATTCCACCATTTCTCTCCTGAGGCCTCCCCCTAGTACCTAGCGATGTCTCCTGTTAGCAAACACAGCAGCCTCTGCTTTTCTACCTTCTTCTGCACTATGCTGTGAGCTTAAGTGCATAGCCACTGGGAGCGGGGTCAGCCTTGATCCAACTTGAAATAGGTTCTCCCAGACAGAATCCCAGCTGCTGCCCAAATCCCCTTCCCAGCTGCATGTGGATCAAGTTGCCCAGTCTTTGTCATAACCCGTCCCCCCTGCCTCACGCTGCAGAATGTGTTGCCCTTGGGGGACTATGCAGGCATTACTACAGCAAAACACCCAGAGGAGCAGCCTAGTGCATGCCTTGCAGCAGGTCAGTCATTTCTCAGAGGGGATGGGATGGCTATTCTCAGTATTTATTTCCCATATTGAAGCTAAAAGCTTCAGAGATCAAATGGGAGTGTGTAGTAAGAGTGGGAATTTACTGCACCCTCATTATTTGCACACAGACACTCTATAAGGAGTATTTCACTGTGAAAGTGGAATAAGCTGTCGCCCACAGTGACATTTCTAATGCTAATGTCACCCCTGGGAGAGATAGTGGGAAACAGCAGCGGCCAGGAGGGAGGCAGGATGCTCCAACGTTGGGAATGAAGGCAGAGATTTGTCCAGTATTTATGGTGATGGCCCAGCGATGGGTAAATCACTGCATTCGAGCTGACCAACATCTCTTATGTCTGTGCATTGCTTTTTACTGTTTGAGTGGCTTCCTCTTTTCTTGTGGTCTCTAAAGCCAAGCGGTGCACGGGTGGGTAAAACACCTGTCTGTCATACTGGGGCTTCGTGGCCAGGAGTTGGCCCAACCCTTCTTGTATACCTGGTGATTTCCATGGTTCAGTATTAAAGTACAATTGCCTTCATGGATCTGAAAAGGGATAAATCCTGCAATGTTAAACTCCTAGTCAAATGTTTTGCGATGTGCTGAGGACACACAGTTCTTAACCTTTTTTGTTTTTCAACCAGAAAAGTGAAACAAACAAAAAAAAACAACTGTGAGGCCTAAAAGGTCACCCAGCGATGGTTGTTTGGGTTTTTTTTTTTGGCACAAAGGCATTGGATGAGAATCAAGCCAGAATTAAATTTAAGCTCAAGAAACTTTGTTCTAGGTTTTGATTCTCAGAGCTGCTAATCCTAAATTATCATGAGAAAACATGTAAAAAAAGAGACATAAAGACATCAGAGTAGCTGAGCTCTCAAATGGAAAGTCGAGTCAGACCTGCTGTGTGCACCCTCTTCGCTTGCTAGAGATGGAGCATTATAATTGAATTATGATCAAGAATAATTCTGTTTACCTAAACCTGCAATTTCTTTCCATTTACAGAAGTCTTAAGAAAGCAATTTCTGTGAGCCACTGCAAGAAAACAAACAGACAATAGAATAAATCATCTACAAAACCCCCACACAAATCAATTCTTGGGGCAACCTATATTATTTCTGAATGTTTTCTCACATCTGGTTGTTGTAAATAGTATTTTACGTAAGATGAATAACAAAAACTGTAAGCATCCTACCAAACTTGAATTTTGATGGCAAAGTAGGACAGCAGAAGCCTGTGGCTTGCTGATGGAATTGAGACAAGCAAGCAGCAAGGAGAAAAGTGCAAATAGAGGCAAAGGGGAGCAAAAGCATGAAAAGACGAGGGAACAACTTTATTTTAACCTTTCATGTTGACATCTCCCGTAATTGCCTGGGATGAGCTTCCATTAGCTTCTCTTAAAAGAACAGCTGAAGGTCATGCAATTTGGCCAGGCAAGATTAGCCATCTTTACTTGCTAAAAAAACAAAAAGACCCCAGCAATATTTGGTCAGCGTTACAGCATGCAGTTAGATGTGAGGTATTCCAAATAAATGTTTTAAAGCAGCTACAAGACATGGAGTGCAAACTGATCAGGAAAGCTTTCCAAAGGTTGTTCCACTCTTACAGGAATGAAAAGAGCACCGAGTTCTCCAGTTTGCTGAATGCAGTCTTCTGCGTGCATCATTTAAGCAGCGTTCTTGCTCGTCTGTCACTGCTTCTAATGTAAATTTTAAAGGCATCCCAAACAGTGTGGATTAAGTTTATTTTTAAGGAAAATAAAAAATAAAAACACCTTTTAAATTACTCATCTCATATTCTGGATGTGTGCGTGCACTGTCACAAACAGACAGCAGCACTAAATATTACTTTTCTTCCTCATTAGCATCTCTGTATGTAATTATTATTGTTTGCATTGCAGCAAGCAACAAATGTCATCCCAAGGCTAAAAATAAGGAGGTTACCAGTAGGTCTCCTGAAAGTTCAAATGTTTCATTAAATGGTTTTATGTTAGGTGTGTAACCATGCTGGTGATAATATAGTGTAATGGTAATATAATAGAAGCTACAAATAACTTTTTACGACTGTTTTGTTCTCTATACTACTAGTCTAAATGGTTTCCCTTACAAACCAAGCAGAAGGTATTTTATAGCAGTGTCTTAAAACCTCCTAATTAGCAGCAGTTTTAAGATACACACTTCTTGGCAATCTTTTGGGGATCGATCGAATATAACTATAGCAGACTTTAAATCTTCTGCCTGGAAAGATTATCCTAATTCTTTCTCTAATTCCCCTGTCCCAAGGCACCGTGACTAGAGATCCCTTGACAAAGCATTGTCATGCTGGCTTCCCTGGCATGTAGGTCAGGCATTCTAGAGCCACCATTTCCCATGTCATTCATGCACTGGTTGCACAGGGTTGAACAAACCAGTTTTCTTACCACGCTCCAGAAGCTGTTAAACCTCAGCATTTAACCAGACTCACTCCAAAACAAACAAACAGACCCGCTCAATATGTGGTAGTTCAGATCATGTGCAATGCATATTTTTTTCTCTCCAGAAGAAAATCTCTGTTTATGTTCACATTCCATGGAGCGTTTTAATCATTTGATTTATCATCTCTCCTCAAAATACATCCTTAAGACAATCACATACGTTTACAGAGGCAGCAAAGCTGTAGATAGAGCTCATTTTAAGATGGCATTTTAGACCCTGTTTTCTAAGGCACTGTTTTGCCACTATTTAGTACTTGTGTGTATCAGCTATAGGGAAGTGTCATTTTTGATGTCCTCCGTGTGGTTTTTTTTTCCTCCTTTCCGTGCTGATTGGTATAATTTATATGAATGCTTTAGATCCCCCACTGTGTGTAGTCTACTTGGAATGCACATATAATTACCAGCCCATCTTCCAGCTTTGTTTAGCTATGTGGAAGTATTTTAAAATCTATTTTAGTTCTGCCAGTGGATGTACACCCACACACATACACACATTTTGGGTGCGTGGTGACTTAGGCTTTGTAACATACTGTGCCTCCCTGATAAGGCTTTCTCAAGAAGTGAACAAAATGTCTTAAAGATAACAGTATTCTAAGGCACGATGTACAGAAGGAAAAGTTGTTTTTTTTTATTCCTGCTAGGCTAGCAGTATGTCTCAAAGGAAACAAGCTGATTTGAATGGGGTTCGGATTTCTGTCGCTGAGGTTTTTCTTTAGTTTCTGAAATGATGTTTCTAAGTGAGCTGGCAGCTCCGCGTTCCCATTCTGATGTGCAGGTGAGCCCTCTTAAAAAAAAAAAAAAGCAAAAAAAAGACCAGTGCTCTTTTGGTTTAAGATTTTAGATTAAAATCAGGTTAAGATTCAGAAAGCTTCATAGCCCCTTACATCTTTCGGGGTGCAGAGATGAAGGAATATCAATAAATGCATCACGTTGTGCGGTCAATCTTTCCACTAAAGCAGACATTGAAATACCAATGAAAAACTACAGGCTTTGTTTTTAAGACGACCTCAAAGCCTTGCATTGGCTTTGGTAGATTTGGTATTGGTTTTAGCAATAGAATTGAGTATCCTGGATGCTACAAACTCTGCTGGCTGAAACGCAGGGTCTGATTTTAAAAACAGGATTCACAACAGATAAACAGCCAAATCTCTTCAGCCTCCACCTACATAAAAGGCTTAAAAAGAAGGAATGGTGTCCTTCAGAATCTACTTGCAGCACAAGTTTATTGAGGATCAATATACAAATGTTAGAGGTCCAGTTCTGTGTTTCAGGGCTACTCAGTTTTTCAGCTGATAGTACATCAGCCCTTAATCCCCCCCCCCCAAGTGGTTTTCATTGTTGCGCCAACTGCCAAATGTTCATTTGTTTTGAAGAGTTTGTTCGCGCATGGATCTTGCAAGAGCCTTGAGAATCAAAACCTAGGCACTGGTCTCTGGGCATTATGAGTTCTGCCATTTGTTATTCCACTATGGAGACTACTAAGAAAACGGATTTCATTTGTACTGCAGCGTATGGCTTCCATAAACACCCCATGCTCCAAGGAGCGATTGCTGCAGCCAACGCATCTGCATTACCCACAGGGGCTCTCAGGGAGTGAGCATCCAAACCTCTGATCCGCTTGAGTAGTTTCCCTCCCTCCCTCCCTTTATTTCTCCTTCCCTTAAAAAGTAGCAGCATCTGCCCTTCCAGCGCGGCTGGAATGAATAGAAACATGAGACAGATGAATGACTGTGTCTCGGTTCTTCTGCATGAGGATTAAGAACAAAAGTTAGCCATCGAGACCCATGAAGTTGCTGTGGACACTCCCTGGAGTCTGCATGCTATAAAACCACGCAAAATCTCTTTGGCAGTTTGTGTAATACGTCACCTGGTTTCCATATGTTTCCTTTCCAAATTCACTGCAATGTCAGGAAACTTGAAGTTGCTTCCCAGCACAAAGGGCCAAGGTCCCCTGGGTGGCAATGGCATGAGTGTGTTTGGTGTAGTGAAGAGAAGGGAATCAAAACAGAGGTCTGTTTGCCGATCGGATAGATCAGGCTGTGTTACCTGATTTAGGATTACCTTGTAGCTTAGACGATGTACAGCGGTATCTATAACTTTGATAGCGTTCTCAAGTGACAGCCTGACATAGCTGTGAGCTGCAGGAGGGGCTCGGAGGGCTCCTCGGGTAACCCAGAGCTCCCTGTAAGAGACCCCTTCCCTCTGTGAGCGCCATACAGGGTGGCCACAGCAGGGCGTTGTGTTCCTCCTCTTTGATGGGGGAGCAGTCACCGTTGCTTTAAATCCTCATCAGAATTCAAAGCACCATAACACTGCCAGCGCTGTTTTAGGATTAGAATTTGTTAATTAATTTAATCCTTTCCCCTTCTTCATCCTCTCAGATGCGGCACACGCAGATGGCAAATCCTTAAGACTTCAGTCAGGAGGAAAGGGTTAAAATCCCAAGGCCTGGATTAGATGGTATTGCAAAAAGTGAACAAACAGTTCTCAGTGTCTCTCTTATGGTTTGCCAACTTCTTGGGAACAAATTGCTGAAATGCAAAGCAGGGACAGTCCCTGGCCATTTAGCAGCATTTAGTTACAGCAGGTAAGATTTGGGGGCTGTGTTTCCTGAGTGTCACTGCAATAACTTACTTGTTTGTTACAACTGTTTTCTGAAATCACAGGATTGTTCCCTAATGTGTTGGTGAATAATGTGTTTATTATTCCTGTCTGCAGTAAAGGGCATCTCAGTGCCTGGAAAATCACTCATGTAATAAAACCGCTGCCATTTTATCATTTTAATAGAATAACAATTTTGTATAATGTTGCAAATATTACTCTCCAATATACGACGGTGGCAGTAACAACAGAAGACAGGCACTTTTATGGCGCAAAATTATTACCTTGTTTAGATTATCAGATAAAATTTTTACCGTCGCATTAAAATGAAAGCAAAATGAAGACCAATAAAACAAACCTGGCCCTGTCCAAGGCTGGCCACCAGCCGCAGGCTCGGCACAGCTCCAAGGGAGCCGCATGGCCGGGTCACCAGCCTGGCTTGCACGGATATGGCTGGCTGCTCAACATGTCAGAGCCAAGCAAGGATAGCTTCCCTTTTTCTAAATATTTCGGAGGTGTAGCAGTAAAAGGGAGGAATGTGGAGGAAGCCTCAAGTTGTCTCCTGTTGGGTCTTTGGGAATCAGAATGAAAAATGAGGAGGATCGGGTCTTTTGAATGTTTCTTTCTATTTAACACTCAACCCCTTTGGGGGAAGAGTCCAGTTCTCACTGATTGGAATCGATACCGAAGCAACCTGGACTACGTCAGGAGGAACCTGAGTGTAGGGGAATGTAGGAGAACAAACCAGCTGTGACACAGCCCTGGCTCCTGCAGCACTGGGGCTTTGGTGGCCTGGCCTGGCTCTGCCAGGAGCACCTGCAGGATTCCAGGAGCAGCTGCTGCTTGGTCCCCTGTCTCTGCCACCGTGCGGGGAAGGCGAGCAGCTCATGCACACAAGCACTGATGCTACAGCCTGCTTATTTAAAATACAATTTATGACCGCTTCCTGCAGGTCAGTGCAAATTAAATTGTTTCTTGTGGTCTGAGAGATATAAAACACCATTTTTAGTATTCTTATTCTCTTACTGCGCCTTCTCTTCTCTTTCATCATTTGCATCCCATTTGGTGTCTGCTTTTGATACTTCCTATTAGGTTTGTCTGATGCTCATTAATGTCCTTCCTACTGGCTCACAGGTTTTACAGTACAGTCCGCAGATACAGTGAGATCCTTCTCCTTTATCATGCTGCTGTGAGGGATTGTTTTCCCAACTCTTCCGCCTTATTTTTTCCTGCCATGGTATCACACAAATGTATGGTCTGGTTAAGAGTTAGATCTGCATTATGGCTTTGCTCCATAAGCTTAATGTTGTAGCAGCCTTACAAATGGTGTCAGATATATTCTCAGCAAGAGCTATTCCAGCGGTCAGTAGTGTGTTGTTTTGGAGAGATGTTCACAAACCCAGCATCAGTTCAGTCATGTTGCTGAGTATTTGAAAAACAGAGGAATAGTTCTAGTGTGATACTGTTTCTCCCTGTTTCTCAAACAAGCCTGCTGTATTCTGTCTGAACCTTTCTGTTGGTTGAACCAAGTGTTCTGGAGGAGCAGTACCTATCTTTACAGAGATTATAGGAATGGACAGCCAGATAAAGGATGCCTTCCTAGAGCAAGAGCTCAAAGTACCCCTCAGTTTGAGGACCCCCATCATTTCTTGGCCTTGGGGAATATCATGCAGTGCTCAGTTCTCAGAATCAAAATTTGTTTGAAAATCTCAAAATCTCAAACAGGTTTGAAGTCTACAACACCCTGTTTGTTTCTTTGAGCTGAGATTCTTTCCCCCAGTGCTTAACATACCACAGTCAGATCATCAGTCCCTGATGGAAATGGCATGTGTGTTCATAATCTGCATCAGTGATAGAACAGCAAATTTCTAAACTGGAGCTTCATTAATAGTTCTCAAAAGGGCAGGACAGGTAAGTATTTGTTGCTGAAAGGCACTGAGAATACAGGTTAAATGCTTCCAAGTAGAATGTGATATTCTCTGCTAACTATGTTTGGCATGTCTCCCAGCACGTCCCAATCAATGCAGAGTAAGATCTACCAAGCATTGCTGAGAACTGCATAGATAATGTACATGCAGATATACTCAAATAAATCGCTGCACCCAGTGCTAAAACAGTTCATTTTTAGGAAGAAATTGGCAGTGACCTGATGTACAGTTCCCAGCTTTGCCAGTGCTGAGTCAAGGCGCGGTGATGTCTCCTCCAGGGGAGGCTGCAAAAGGTGCAGTACCTCAGAAGCTCTGGGACGAAGTCAGGGAGTGCAGCTCCAGATCTATCGAGCTCATTTACCTGGTCAGTGCTTGCTCCACGAGCAGCACATGTGGCACAGCTGCAGGTATGTCAGCAGGATGGCACCAGGAGGAGGTGGCTGAGGGCAGCCTGGAGGTCTGCGAGCACAGGGCAGTGCCTTTCCAAGCTGCCCAGGAGCAGTACAGCTTCATTAGTATGGCACCGTGCCCTGGCTAATATACCCAAATTCTCAGCAGGACCAATTAGTGAGGGCAGGCTGAGATCCACAGCTTCCCGTTCTGGCGCTGGCTCCTGTGCCCTGTAGGCATTGCATCAAGTGCTCCACGCAGAGCAGCCAAGCTGTGTCACCATGCACACCTGACCCCTCATGTTTCCCTGACCAAGGCCTTCCCTTAAGGCTGGCTCCCTTTTTCCCTGTGCACTCATCCTGCCAAGTGATCCCAGGAGAGCATGAAGAAGCATCCACATCGCTCCCCTGGCCCCAGAGGCCATCCTCGAGTGCCCCTCCTGGCAGAGGTACGACACAACTTGTCTGTGGCAGTGTAAGTGCAACAATATAGCCTCTTATTTCTAACCTCCTTTTTATAGCTTTGCTCTGCTAATTCCTTAAATTAGGTATTTGTCGCATGAAAGGTTTTGTTCCGACTTCCATCTGCATTTGTCACATTCTTAGGGCAGAGGGCGAAATTCAGAACCAGCGTTCAGCAGCGCAGATCCCTTGATGTCAGCAGAAATTTGCCTGCTTACATCAGTCCTGAATTTAGCCCACAGTGTTTCTTTTGTAGCATCAGAAAGCTTTGTGTGCTTCTGAACTGAACGTCCACGCTGCAAGATCAGAGCATGGCTGGGACAATTGGCATGTGGGTAATTGGTACATTTCTGTAAGAGAAAATGGTTCACGATCCTTGGAAAGGAAAATAAAATAAAGTAATGTTATTCCCTACTGACATATTAAGTGAATTGATAGTGTTTGAAAAGGCAGGTATTAAATCTGGAAGCAGCGTGAGTGTTATGAAGTAGCTAGCAGTTTTATCCCAGCAATTTAAAATTCCTATCATTCAGCTCTTACTGAATTGAAAGTCACACGTTTATTTTAGATTGTAGCCATGAATTTCTTGGGAATTACCAGACATGAAAGCATGGAAGAGTCACTTGATATGAACTGACATGACAGTATCAAAGAAAACATCTTGATACACTTAATCTAGTTGCAAGTGACTATATAAAAGTTCTTTCATCCAACCATAAAATTCATTAGTAGCATTTTAATATTAGGGAAGCCACTACATTAGATAAAAACTTGGGCATCCTGTAGGGCAATAATCTAAAGCATCCCCTGGGATCTGATTTCAGACTCCAGTTGTTTAGGTCTCTTGCTACCCTTGTATGCCTAGCAGATAATTTGCTGATGAGCATGAACTATCTGGCTCTTTATTTTCTTGCTGTGTTATTAATGTGAAAAACATTACATAAACGTTTGGCACATCAGGATAAGAAGTCATTACTGAGGGAGCCTGGGACTAGAATAGTATGCATATTAGAAGGTAAAAATCTTCAGTCCTGCCTTCATATTGTATCTGTCCTATGCTTAATGGTCCCAGCTTTCACAATCACTAAAAATTCACCAGCTGATCTGTGCTTTGAATTATTTCAAAACAGAGACATGGAAGATGAATCAAGCAAGCAAGCAGCCCAGCTGCATTTGGCACAATCTGCCACCACTGCCGCCTGATGGAGATGACCAGATGTTGAGGGGCATGGGAGCTGTCTGGTTTTCTTGTGCCGGTGCCTGGATGCGATGTCAGAGTGCTGAGATGCTCTGGCTCTCGCTGCTGGGGAGCTGTCTCCTCCCATTACTCCACCAGATGATTTGGAAACCGTGACCCTTCTCCCATGCGTGTGACATCCGCACCATCAAACACATGGGCTGTCAAAGCCAGCTGTTGCCCTGAGGAAAGGGCAGTGCTGTGTGAGGGGAAGGAGGCACACACTGCCCGGGTTCCCCCCTGCTTCATCTTTTGAAGATGTGAGGTATTCTCCTGGGCTTCTCCCACAGCCCTCTGGGCACTGATGGCACAACACATTAGGTCCAGGCAATATAACACTTAAATAACACTTAACAGTTGTGGACACCTGGTGCTCCCATGTTCTGAATTAACTCAGTGCTGGAATTGGTGCTGCCCTCTGATGAGTAGCTGGGGGAGCAGGACAGGGAGGTATTGATGTATTGATGTGTTTAGCTTCCCCCTCCTCCCCCCCTCGAGAGAAGAAGAAAGGATTCTGGGTTGTTGGGATTTGTGTGTGTTGGCTTTAACTTTACGGTCAGCATCTGTCGCTGCTGAGCAGTGGGAGCCCTGAAGTGCTGACCAGCTCTTCTCAGAACTCTCTAAATAACCAGAAAGACACACAAAGCAATAAAAAGGAGATGAGAATTCATATTAAAGGCATTAATAACTCGAGCAGAAGTCTTTATTTAAATAATATTTGGAAACACACTGAGAAGTGTTGGTTTCTCCTTGGGTGGCTTTGACCCAACCTTCTTTCCTTGAAGACCCAGGGACCAAAGTGCAGCAAATCACACACATTCAGTTCTGCAGTCATGTGTTTTTCATTAAAATTCTCAGGAGGTATTGATGCTCTTCTGTCACGACTACCAGTAGTGGAAACATTAAGACCCTTGCACAAGTGAGGACTTGAGCTAGCATAATGAATATGTTTATTCTCATGCAAAAACTCCTTGTGAATGTGTTTCTGTCAGGGCTAAATAGGAATAGTGTTTGAACAGTCGTCATTCTCATCAGAGAGAGTGGTTGTTTATGTACCTTATACCCTTCTTTGAAAGCTACCTCGTTACCTGCAAAAAGATATTTCTTAAAGAATAAGCAATCAAATGTTTCCAAAAAGGTCTTCTAACTCCTTGTAAACACAGTTCTTTTTAAGGAAATCATTTCAACAGCATTTTCCAGGAATTCAAATTTGAATGCCTCTCTGTACTGGTTGTATGGCAACTCATAGACCTCCATGAACAAATAAGTGTTTTGAAGGCATCTGCTTTGGGAAAAAATAAACTAAGATGAGAGCTTACGACTTGAAAAGTGACAATTGCCTATTCTAGGTCTTCTTTCCATTCTATTCCTAAAACAGCATCACTATGGGCCTCTCCACACTGCCCTGCTCATGCAGTACCCAGGAACCTCAGGAGAGCCCTACACAGAGGTAGACTTTTCTTAATCAAAACCATCTACCAGTTTCCAAGGGAAACAAACAGTTTTCCCCCATGCTTATTTTCATACTTTCACACATTGTGCACACAGAAAACGTTTCTGTTAATTTAAGAATTGTGACAGATCACCCCTTCTTGCCTTCACAGAACAGCAGCAGTACAGTTTGAGTCACATCAGTCGCGTTCCTGCTGACCAAGATTATAGCTCAGCAGGAAAACAAGTCATTCCAAATTGTCTCCTGGCATAAACATTTTGGATCATTTTTATATTACAACTGAAAGGGGAAACAATCTTCGGTTTTAGATTTTTTGTGTTCTTGTCATGTGAACAAATGACAGGGCTTCTTTCAGTGTACATTACTTTCACTTCTTTCTACTGCTTCAGCAATAGCAACTTTTAAGGAAAAAAAAAAAAAAAGTGTTTTTAGTATGCTGTTATTACACATGTATCTGGATTAAAGACTCCCTGGGTACCTATTGATACAATAGACCGTAACAGCTCCTTTGGAGTCGTGTCAAACCGTTATAATCAACCCTGTCAGTGATCCACAGATAATAGGACATTAAGAGATATTTGAACCATACCTTTCAATCCCAGTCATGATTACGTGAAGCACTGTGGTTTGGCCAACGCTGCCGCTGCACCCTCGGAGGTGACCGCTGAGGTGGCCGCTCAGCTGGAGCCATGTGCAGGAGAGGGACAAATGGCATCTCCCCTGCTTGTGCATAGCTGGCACGAGAGCTGCCAGCATTTACTGCCGTGCTTTCCATTTGTGCTCCTCAAAGGCTTTGTAGGAAGGACAGCCCTGCCTACCGAAGACATGCCCCATGACAGTAGGGGCTCTGGATGCTAGGTGTTTGCTGGATGTGAGCTTGCTTGTGATGGTGGTGCTGGGATCTTCATCCAGACATTAAAAATGTGTATGTATGGGCAGATTCTGGTACTTATTCTGATACACTTTGAACAAAAAGTCCTATTGAGCACTGATAGAAAAAGTTAAATGGATAGGATGGAGCATTTTAACCCAGGATCTCTTGACTACTGCCTCATTTTTGTTCAAATCTTGTGTGATCAAAAAAGCCAGTTCAGCCTCTGCTGCCATTTGAGTACAGCACGGGAGACTTGAAGTGGGATTTATCTGTTTACCTCCTAAACCACTTGAATGAATGAAAGCTGGGGAAGTATAATTCTGGAATCGAGGACAATTTGATGCTTCTGGTCCCTACAAGCTCTTTAAAGTGCTTTCTCAATCTAACTTCATTGATAGAAAAAAAACCTGTCTTCCACAGACTCAGTACTTAATTACACCGACACTGAGAAGACCCTAATATTGTGAAGGTCAGTAAAATCACAATCCCCAATCTTCAGGCCTGATTTTTTTTCCTTATAAAACTCAAAAAGAAGAAATTTCTTTTATACCTCTTAGGCCTTCAAATTTGTGGGGTTGAATAGATACCTAGCTGTCACTTAAATATATAGCTTTAAAGACAACAAAATGTGCTAAGTAATAAGAGAGAAGCTAGTTTAAAGAATTGCTTGTGTCATAATTTCACCTTCATCCATCAGAGAAGATGACGAGGTCTTTTGCAGACACAAGGACAAATGATGCATTTGTGGCCAGGAATAAAACACTAGCATTTTTCCTGGGGGGGGAGGATGGATAGTTATAAAATTTCCTTTCTCTCAAAGAAAATAATCTTGAGTGGAAAGTAAAACTAAGTTCATGTATACATCTGTACATACACGGAATTGGGAACTGTTTTTATTGTTTGCTTATTTTTTCTATTTAAGTTAGTGAAGGTCTTCTGTGGCTGTCGGTAGGGCTACAGTTTCTGTTTGTAGGGCTCTGGTACCCATAGCTGACCACACTTGTTATCAGACTGTTTCCTCATTTGCTGGTTGCTTTGCTGGATTTTGTCTGTTGGAGATGTTTGATGTTTGTCTCAGACGGAATATTTTTTGAATAGTTTCAGCTGAAACAGTTCTTTCATCTCATGCAATTAGGGTTAGACAAAAAATGCATTTCCTTCATTTTGATACTTGCTTGTTTTCTGTATTACAGGCTCTTCCTGAGCCCTTTGAAGTCGATAGAAATGTGTCCATTAACTTCAATAGACTCTAGTTTGTCCCTAATCTATAGTAATTTGATTAAAATAGCTCTGAGCATTCTGGATCCCAGTGGACCTTGTAGTTGTTCTTTAGGTAGCAATAGCCCCCAGCTTTTCTGTGCGCAGTCATTTCTGTTTGCCAAGGTAATGCAGAAGGAGACGTGAATCTCTCCGTTCTCGCTGTTCTTGCTAAAATCATGGTGGACAGGTTTGGGTTAAATGAAACCTGTGCTGTGAGAGCTCAGTGTGAGTGGCTGAAACCTTCCATAGCCTGTTTTCTGCAAGCAGCAGGGTTATCCTGGATGCAGGAATGGGGAGGGGACTCTATTCCCTTTGTTTTCCCTTTTTACTTCCTCCTCCCAGCCGACAAGCACACAGGGTTGGTAGCAGTTTGTAAAAGCACTCTTTCTTTAGACAGTTTAAGAAATATAAACACCTAGAAGAAAAATAATCATGGTTTGTTGTGGGATATTTGGGGGAGCTAGACCATAATCCATTAAGTGTTACCGTCTTTCTTTTCCTCTACCCACCTCAAAAGTGCTTCACCTATGAAAGGGGGCGTTGGTCTCCTGTGGTAGTGTCATGGGTTGGAAAAGACCAACAAGCTCATCCAGTCCAACCATCAATCTGATCCACCGAGTCCCATCACTAAAACATGTGTCTTAGGGCCATGTCCACGCTTAGCTTTAAATGCCTGCAGAGGTTGGGGCTCCACCACTACCCTGGGCAGCCCATCCCAATGCTGGACCACCCTAAGACCCTGCAGGGATGATCAGATAGGATGCCAGGATCCCTGGCATCCTTCCCATGAAGCTAAGCCACCAGCTGGTCCTGCTTAGCTGTGGCTTGGTCTGGGTATGTACTGCCCACCAGTATGCAGCTCAGCTCAGACCATCAACCCACGCTTCCTCAGTTCATCTGCCATCACTCTGAAGGTAGGAGCTGAAATGCTGGCATTTCGTAGATTGTACGAATTTCTTTTCTCAACTCCCATGTCTTTTAAACTCAATATAGAAGCGAAAGAGAGGAAAAACAGCAATGAGGCTCTGCATTGAAATTGAAGTTCACAGTCTGACACAGACGCACAGAGTCTTCCAAATCAAAGAGAATTGATGAGCTTTGCGCAGGCAGGTGCCCCAGCTCAATCACAACCTAAATAATCCTGAAATTAAGATCAGAGCCTGTCACTGTAGTTGCTGCCATATGTAGCCGGCACCCAGCTCTGTCTCCCATGCAGCATTGGTGATCGGGGTGCATGAAAGCCCCATCCCACTGAGCAGTGGGAGCCCTGGCTCAGGAGCAGCAGGCAGTGGGAGCACCACTCCTCTGTGGGGAAGGCAAATGCTGGAGTCCCAGGGACCTGGAATCAAAGAGCTGCAGAAATGACAAGCATTGCCTGTCACAGCGCGTCCCCTGCCAGGAGGTTTGGGGCACAGTGTGGACAATCACACATGGCACTGCTTAATTAGAGGGAAATGCAGCCTCCCTAGTAGTGGCCTTGAACCAGAAGGGATGAGCTAAGAGGGTGGCATCCTCCGAATAAAGAGATGTGCAAGAACACAAATGCCTTGGAATGAGGCCATGGAGAGAATGAATAAGATGCCCTTCTAAAGCTTCTCTTTATTTGTTAGTCTTATTAAAAATAAAAGATAAAATAAAAGCTACAAGCATTATGCGCAACGCAGCATTTGAAAAGTTCACATGCTTTTCAAGCATACCCCGCTAAGCACAAACTATGATTCATTTGGAATTTGCTAATTAATACTGGCATGGCATTGTCCCCTGCTGTTGCCCAACTTCTTGCTTGAGAGAACTTTTTCTTTTTCAAGAAAGAAAAAAAATATTTTATCTTGGAACAGTAAGGTGCCTCTTCAGACATGAAGTCAGCCAAGACAGGACGGGAAGGGGGTGAAGCGTGGGTGATTCTCTCTTTCCTTTTGCTGAGATCCTTTGTCATGGTAGCGCAGTCTGACTCTTCAGTAAATGGTGAACAGTAATGCATTGCAAGGAATGCTAGCTTTTTCCACCCCTGTCGTTAAGTGCTATTAGCTGGGAAAGAGTAAATTGTCATTTAAACTCAGGATGTTGCAGTGGTCAAAATGGTTTTACCTTTTCCTCTCTGTAAACTAATGGATGTGGATCTTTCAAAAAATAAACCAACTCCTCTTAATAAAGCTCTGCATATAGATATTTAGCAGCTAAGCACTAAATCCATGGAATAGGGGGAAAGTGCAGAAGTGGTGGATTAATGTATAAAAGGATGCTTTTTCCCCTTCAAAGCCTCCTTAAGTGCTGACTGATGGAATAAACCCTGAAAACTTTCTCTGTGCTAATTGTCATGTTCCTTGGCTTGCATCCCATTTGCTGTCCTTCATTCTCGGCAGTTTAAGAAGTTTCACATTAGAGCTTTCTTCTTCTGTTTACCATATCGCGTATTCAAACCCAAGGATAGTTCAGAGGGTCAGGAAATCTTCCTCCTGCTTCTTATTAAAAAGAAGGGGAAAAAAATAGAGGGAAAAAAAAAAAAGCCCTGAAGATTTAGAGTTTGAAAAAACATCTTTCCCC
Source organism: Alectoris magna (assembly GCA_030625065.1). Taxonomy (NCBI): domain Eukaryota; kingdom Metazoa; phylum Chordata; class Aves; order Galliformes; family Phasianidae; genus Alectoris; species Alectoris magna. The sequence goes on along the minus strand of CM060576.1, from coordinate 6,438,423 downwards.
ACATACATCCAGCTTCTGAAAAGCACAAGAGCCAACTTTGAGCTGTCCTAGAAATAAACATGAAGAGATATCTCACTCTAATCACCACCAAAATACTGGGTCAGCTTGCCAGTCGGTGCAAAGCCGCTGAAGCTGTGCTGGTTTACGCTGGATTGAAGAGCAAGGCGCAGCTTACAGAGCAGCTGCATGATTTTGGGATGTGACGGACTGTCTTCTTTTAATTTCCTCCGAAAGAAAAAAGATAGGGCATGAAGTAGTAATAACCTGCTCCTTTTCGCTACCACCTTTTGAGTACGTATAGAACTGGTAGATGATGACCACCTGTAATTCTATCCCAATTAAATGCTGGAAGTCAGCAGTTCACAGTTTTTGCACTGGTGGATTGCTTCCAGCCCTCCCATTTCCCACAGGACCTATTCCCTGCGCTATTAGCGACTTCTTTAAATTGGAAGCGTTATGAAGGCAATTTCCTGCCACCAGCGATGTTCACCTCCCTTCCTCAGGGCCCTGCAGCCTGAGAACAACTCCTGTGTCCGTACCCAGCTGCAAAGGAGAACTGGATGGAATGACTCAGATTTAAAAAGTCAAAATGCTCAAGGAGTGTTCTACAAGAAATGGTTTTCCTTTACTTTCTGCTGTTGGTTTCAAAAGCCATTTTTGTCAAGGAAGAGTAAGAGTGCCAAGGATTTGTAACCATGTGCTGGGTCGATGTCTGCTGGGGACCATCGGGTTTCGGGTCCATTCGTACTCCTACCAGCCCCCCATAAGGCTTGAAGAAGAGTCATGTATTGAATGGGATAGCTCTGTAAGGTCTGCAGGACATAATTATGGCTTACAACTGAACTGTAATGTCAGCCACAATAGTGGACGTAGCAAACTGACCAAAGAGCACAAGGAAATGCAGAAATGCTGTAGGAGCTCAGGTTTTGTTTTTCCTTCAGAATAAGAAACTGGAACAGTTTCATGAGGGAGGACCAGGCTGGGTGCTGTGCAGGGAAAATGTTTACAATGCAGTGCCTTTGCTTTCAGCTCATGTCAAGTAAAAACCCCTTTCAGAGGTCATTTATCAGACTCAGAGGCTACAAGAGACCTGTGGCTACCCTGTGGGAAGCCAGGGACAGATTTTCTGAGGGTTCGTAGTAAGATACATAGCGAGCCCTCAAAATAGTTTGACTTCTGTTAAAGGTGCTTTGGCAGGAGGACAACTGTGCTGAATGTTGGGGCCCAACTTGTCATTGCCGCATTTCTTGAGATGTGCTGCCTGATGCACAAAGCAACATTTTCTTCCAACCGGTTTTACCATAGCACTGTATTAGTTGTATCTACACTTGACTAAAGGCAGCAACAGAAATGTGATTTGGGGTTCGTGGTACCCCTTCAAGTGAATTTCTACCTTATCTGGCTGTTGCCAGAGATTACTGCTGGGTCTTCTCTGTATTTCCAGAGATATCTCTATTATACAGCTTGGAAAACAATCAGAAGGTCGGACCCGTTCTCTATGCTTGCAGTCATCCTGTTTTATTCCTCAGGCTGAGATTGATAGAGCCAGCAGTGCGGAACAAACATTGCTCCCATAATTAACGGCAGCCTGTGAGATCCATGGGTAACGTGCAGCTGTGGGGCCATTCAGGGGGAGCTGCTGCCACACCAGCAGTACACGGAGCAGAGAAATACCGAGGTGACATGGCAGTCACATGCAGCTTCTTCGTGTGGGGCGCGTTGTTGGAACCACTGGGAGCACTCATGCTCACGCTTGGGGTCTCTGGTTAAGAAATGGAGTTAGTCCCTGCCAGCTGCATTTACTGTAGTTTGCTAATCTATTCTTTCAGACACCACAAATAGCATATTTCATTGTGCTGCTTTATTGATCGAAGGAAAGATTCGATTTGACAGCAGTTTCAGAAAAGCCTTCAAGTTGTCCAAGATGTGGTAGAATTATTAACTACCCTAAGCTGACATATGGTAATTTAGCGTTTAATGTTTGCCCTGTCGTGCTGGGGAGTCATCATGCCAAGCTACCAGCTGATGCCCAGAAGTTTACGAGTACATAAATAATAGCTGAAATAGTTTTCTGGAGCCATGTTTGGACGTGAGCATCCGTCCTTTGATTCGCTGTGTGTTGTAGTTAAACTTCCTTTGGCATGGCGTTGGGGATTGGAACCCCACTGCATTACCCACTACAGTTGGAATACATTAATAGGATTTTGCAGCTTTTGCAGCTGTATTTGTACAACTTCATCTTGAAATAATTTTAATTTCTGTGCCTAGGCTTATAATTTTTTCAAGCGCGTTACACAGTTGGCTGTACATAATTATGTCTTACAGCCATAAGCACTGACAATCTGCTTACCTAAACTTTTCTGCTCTAAACTTGTCATTTAACTGATGGCGAAGGAATTGCATGTAATTCGCCAGATCGGAAATTAAATTATCAATAAATAACGCTGCAGGAAAAAAAAAAAAATATTACACCAATTCAGTTTGTCTGCTGGAATATCTGCCATTAAAAAGCACTGTTGCTGGTTTTGGGGGTTAATTTCAGAAGCTCAGAATGTGTCATAGAAGGTAAGGAGATGGAGGAAGGCTCCGTGCCATGTCAGAGCTGGCGGCAGGGCTTCTCATAAAAGCTCCACGCGGCGCCGTGTCCTCGAGCAGCTCTGTCTGCCCTGTGCATTAAAAGCATGCGGACGGGGAGCGCGTCAATAAGTTACATGGAGAAGGCTAACGTGAATTCAAGTCAAAGTAAGCAGAGGGCTCAGCTCTCACCCTCACAGAAGTGCAGTTAATGAAAGAGGAATGTTTGACAAAAATCCAGCGCTGCGAAAATGTTCCGAGTGTGCAGAGTTCAGCTCGGCCTGAAATTTCCTCAATGGCAAGCGCCATCCCTATCAAATGAAGCAGATTTGTGGAAATGGCTGTTTGAGCCTAAGGACACCCATGCCTGGGATGCAAAGTACATCCACCTTTGGACAGAAGTTGGCAGTGAGGGAAAAAGTCTGGAAGATCTGGCATTTCATCTGAGCATCGCATAACATACGAGCATAAGAGTCTTAGGACTAGGATCACCTCACACTGGCTTCATTCAGTGCAGAATAAATGACGGACTAAACCTGCAGTACTGCGTAGGAAGAAATCCATTTTCAGTCTCCTCAGCTTTGATGGGTTCATTTACTGACCATAGAAATACCTTCTCTATACACTGTGTGGAGTAATCTGCCCCGCAGAACAAACCAATGGGTTTGCTGGTCCTATAATTAAACTTATTAGAAAGACTCTGAAGACTGCAGAGATTTAAATCCTGCTCTGTGAGCGTCCCAAAGTAGTGTCACAAAATGAGCCTCAGCAGATTTTGTTCACCAAAATATACACACTAGAGGGTTTTATTGTGGTTTCCTATTGTTAGCTATTTGCAGACAGGTCTAAAAGCTTAATTTTATGCTGAGAGCAGCATTCACAATCATGCCACAGCACCGCTTCTCTGTGATCAGTGATATCTGTAGGTGCTGTGCAGAATGTAAATTCAGTGCATGCTTATATAAGGTCAGAAAAACTAATCAGAGGGGGAAAGCCAGCGCTCATTATAGAAGCAAAGGTCATACTAAGACCAATTATATCCCTTGAGTCTGAGAAAAACTCTTTTCATGAGGACACAAGTGTGTTTGTTCCCCAATCAATGTTTTTTTCCTGTGCCCGAGCTCACTGGTCTACCAAGAGGAACGCTGCTTGTGTTAAATTGCTGTGTGAGATTGTGCAAAGACCATTTTTCCCTTGTTCTTCTGCTGTGCAGCTTAATTTTTAAATGTCATGGACCAGGTTTGCAGCTGAAATAAATTAGCATGCTTCTGCTTGAAGCCAGTGAGTCTGCACTGATTTATACTAGCTGAGGGCTTCGATCATTAGTTGCAGTGATCAGGTTACTCCTGGGAAGGTCAGTATTTGCTACTCTTGTTTGTCTTCTGTGCTGAGCACTCTGCCTACTGCTCAGCTTTACCCAGAAGGGTGCTCGATTCTCTCGGCCAGGCTGGCTTTGTGGCAATGCTGTGTAAGGCAGAAGGTTAGACATACTTTACAAAGAAATTGGAACAAAGTCCTGCTGCTGTGATTTGTTTCTCTTGACCGTTCAGGTACAGCCATAGCAGGCACCAGCAGGGTCAGCCACAGGATGGTACTCTGTGTGTTAGGATAACCGTGCCCTTCGTTAGGGCTCCGTAGGATGATCTTCTCTTTTTTGACACGAATCCTCCATTATAGGGATAAGCAGAATTCTCAGAGGTATTTCCTTTGACCTTTGTCATGGAGCATCCTCGACAGCAGAGGAGGGCTTGTACATATGCTTCCAATCCCAGATACTTGGTATCAGCCACTTGCATCTCACACAGTATGAACTGGCTTCAGTTCTTCGGGGCCAGAACTCACCAGATAGCAGCATGCGCAGCTCCGCTGGGATGCCTTCAGTCACAGCACTGAAGAATCTGCTCTCTCGTAGGAGAGATAAGAGGAGGACTAGTAAAAACGGGTTTTGTTGCTCCTGCTATCAACATTCTGGCAGTGATAAGCCCTTGGTCACGTGGCGGCGTTCTGTTAATCTGTAGCAATCTCCTCTTCCCATCGCCGCTGCTCTCTGCCTCTTGCTCACCTCGCTGCACTGAAGCATTGCCATAGAGAAGTGCTTAAAAACAGAGCTGGCTGCAAAGAGCCTGAAGGAAAGCACTTGTTGCTTTGGAAATTACCCTGCCCTGTCAGTTATCGTTAGATATGGATGATCCATTAGCATTGGCCAGCTCCTGATACGGACGTTAGCTTCTTGACCTTCATAATAGCGAGTAATGAAAATTGCTTAATTATTTAATCATGAAGACCATGCAACAAATCGTGATTTACTGAGTTTTCACTGGTAAAGATGGAGAGCTGGCGGTGCTGGCATTGTTGTAGCTGCTGCCAATCCCAAGTCACTGCTCAGAAGCCTTGGCCCAGCTGCAGGGTTACAGAAATCCTGCAGATCTCAGTCCCTCTGCATCCAGGCAACTCACACTAGAATGAATTCTTTGCACTTGCAAAGCAAGTGAAAGCAAAGCTTTGATGCTGCAGATCCAGAGCCCTGTTGCAGTGCTGCGTATCAGATATTCTCTGCTTGTGGTGTCTCATCTGATCACATGTGAAGTGTGGCTTCCTAGGCAAAAGGATTGCTGTTTTGCTTTTATCCCAAGCAGAGTAATGGTATTTTTCAGTTGGACTGGGAGTCAGGCAAGTTCATTTTCATCCCGTGCTCACGCTTGGGGTCACACATGGTTACTGGTCAGCAACACGGGCAGAAATTCTTTTTTTCTGCATTCCAATCTCCTTATTGAGCCAGATTTATATTTTCCTGTTCTCCATATGCTTGGTCTTACATCTTCCTCCACATCCAGGAGAAAAACACTGATAAACGATTCAAAAACCTTGAAGGGGGGGAGAGAGAGAGAGAGCAAAGATTATCAAAGCTATGATGGGCATAGGGAGAGCCCTGGAGGAACACATCCACATGGACATAGCCAGCCTGAAGGGGGCTGCTGCCCTGGCCAGCAGCCCTTGGATGGAGGCAGCCTCCCCGCCAGCCAGAGAACCTGCGAGCGGCTGGAAGCTTTCTGCAGATGAGTAGTTGGTGCCTTGCCATCAGCAAGCACTCATGGGGTCATGCAGGGGGAGTGCAGCCCTCATTCTGTAGCTTCATTTCTTTGTCTAATGCAGGCTGCATCATCAGGTGCGTCAGTAGTTGAAGGGAAAGGCTGAACAAGCTGCCCAGAGGAGCTGTGGATGCCCCATCCCAGGAGGCGTTGAAGACCAGGTCAGGCAGCCTTATCTGATGGGTGGCAACCCTGCCCATGGCAGGGAGTTGGAACTGGATTATCTTCAAGGTCCCTTCCAACCTAAACCATTCTATAATTCTGCAGTTCTATGGAAGCTTCAGTACATTTGACGTGGTAGTTTTACCCTGTTTTATCATCAAAATAAATACATTTTAAGTCATTTTGCACGAGTTTCCACTGGAGGAAAATACAATCTAGCATGAAAGACATCCAGCCATTAGGACAAAGCAAGCATTTTTATAGTTTGGCTTTGGATTCATATTCTGTAAAAGCAGAGGAAGAAACTTAATCTCTTGGATAACAGTAATGATAGTAGCTAACTGCTGATTGAAGCTCCTGAAGAGCAGCATTTATCACAGTGCGTTTCAACCATGGAAGAAGTAGGCATTGAGTCTAAACATAGTCCTTGGTTCTGTCCCTGTGACATAAGGAAACAGAAAACTACTTATTCCAGGAAATTTGATGTATGCTGAAGTGCTCAGGATAAAAGGATGCATTTTCTTCTGCAGTTGTTTTGCTGTGGTGCTCCTTTGGCTATGTTAGATCAGATGCAGTGTTGTTAGAAAGCTGCATGTAAGATGGAATCAGCTCCAGCTGAGGGAAGGGAGAAACCCACAGTTGCAAATGTGTACGGCATTTCTGTCCTTTCTTTCTTTGCCAATAGACTTCTCTTCCTACCTAACCTTGTTTGCAAATAGTGCCAGCAGGGGAAATTTAGCTCAATTAAGAGTAGTTCAGTCTGGCAGTGGATACAGACTTGCAGGCTGCTATTGAGCCCAGTGCTGCAGTAAATGGAAGTTTTCTTTTTAGCCAAACACGTAACTGCTCTTGCCGTGTCATCCTCTTTGCAAGGTGCAGAATGGATGGTTTTCTTTGAAGACAGCTGAAACGTTTCAGAGAATCTTTTGTTGTCTTTTTTATCTTTCTGGGAAGAAGCTTGGGATCATTGGCAGGTCTGACAAAAGGAGACAGGAGTTAATAAATATTACTTCAACCTGGTTGGGTCTCCAAATCTATCTTAATTTTTCCCTGTCCATTTTACTTCTGCACGTATTCATTGAAACCATATGTGACTCAGTAAGCAATATGCAGTAATTTGTTTGGAAAAAACAGGGGTAGGGATGTGTCTATTTATTGACTTTTAAAACAACTGTGAAATAAGAGTTAAGAACTTTTATATAAATGACTCTTAAACATATTGCAGATTCGGTTAAAAATAAATAAGTAAGTCGGTCCTTAGCAGAGATTTCAGTAAGCAATAAGAGTAGCTGAATTAAAATATTTCCCCTAAAATTAATGAGCCAATCCTGGAATGCTTAGACTGACTCTTAAGTGTGCTCATTTAAAGACGTTGAATATGTTTGCCTGTCTGAATTTCTATGGAGCATTTTGAATGCATGACAGATTATAGTTTTCAATTATTTTAATTTGGTTTTCCTAATGGGGAAAATAGCTAAGAGCTTAATAATAAAAGACACTCATTGCTTATCATTTACATTATTTTATGTGGTCATTAATAATTATAATGGATTTTATAAAACAAAAAAATCAGGCCCGAGTCTCCCCGGGTCATGTTAGTGCAAATGTTGCATAGCATTTTATGGGGCATTTGGGGAAATGAAGTCTTTTTGAAGGATGTTCTTAGCATGGTATCTTTATAGAGCGGCTTTAAGAACTTTAAAGGAAATTTACTTTTTCGCTTGCTCTGTAGGTGGAAATGCCACAGATTGTATAAATTGCCTGCTGTAGTTCTCTAGACACATTCCCAGCTGCAGACATATACCATCACTGGGTGACAGGCAGAACCCAGACTGTGCACAGCTCAGTGAAACCCACTGGTGATTTAAGAAGGGACCTAGCAAGTATACTGTGTAACCTGGATGCCTGTATATACCAGAAGGCATTGCAGGTCACCAAGGTACTTCTGTGTGGGGCTTGGCTGTTTGATGAATAAATATTCAGGAGGCCTAGTGTTAACTCCCATAAATGGAGAAGAGAAGCAAGCAGCAATGTCCCGGGTCCCTGCTCTTACGTGGAAATGGCTGAAACATCTTCAGATTTACTTGAGCAGCGTATTTGGACTGTAGCTGGGTACTTGGCTATGGTGCAATAAAAATGCCAGCATCAGGTTTGATGTTACTAATCTACACATGATCACATGCTGCCCAATTAACTCATAGGTCCTAAAACTCCAAGACAGTTGTGTGTTTGCAGGTGTGGAGGCCATATAATTGGGTTAGTTTGCTTGTTGCCAGAGGCTGTGAAAAATGAAACCCAACTGAGGTTGCGCTGTGTATCCATAATACATCATCCTCTTCACTGCAGTTGCATACAAGCTCTTGCTTTTGCTGTTTTACTTAAATTTGGCCTCAACCTGCCACTGGCAGTGGTTTGAGTGGTTTGAGTGGTAGAAAGGCTGTGGGTGTTCAAAAGAGAGGAATAAATACGAGATTGTTCCTGCCCTCTAAATGTAGCTTGTTACATACAGGAGTGCTGTTGGTGCCGTCCTTGTCTTCTCTCTGTAGGTTCAGCATTGTCCCTTGTTCAGCATTTTCCTACATATCCACTTTCCTAGCCTTCCAGGCGTAGAATCATAGAATCAAATAATCATTGAGGTTGGAAAAGACCTCTAAGATCCCCAAGCCCCATCCAGCCCACCGTGCCCACTGCCCACATCCCTCAGTGCCACATCTCCAAGGTTCCTGAACACCTCCAAGGATGGTGACCCCCCCACCACCTCCCTGAGAAGAATTTTTTCCCAATAGCCATCCTGATACCCCCATTCCTACTCTAAGCGACCTCTGCTGTGCCGCTTTTCTCTGTCAATGTCATGCTCCAAAACCCGGGCAATTTACGGACTCTCTGGAGCCCTCCAACATGCTGACGGTGCAGCTCTCAGTGCCCCACATTCTTTGCAGTTCTCCCTGTCACTCAGAGGGTTTGTGCATTCTGCACCCTGCAGCGAGGGGTGGCAGTGCTGGAGTACAGGGCGGCTGTGGATCAGCAGGAGCCAAACAAAGGGATGAAATCTGGTACCTCTGAGGAGCTCATCAGTGGAAATTGTGCTTGCCAGTAAAACTTGCGAGAACAGTTTAGCTCCACGTTAAATCCTGGCAGGGATGCACAAACCCTAAGATTTTATCTACCAAGGAGGGGATGCAATCCTGTGTCACAAGCTGGCAGCTTTTCAAGCCCATCTAAATGTGACATTGCTACAAAGCAGAAAGCCAGTTCTGAAAGGCTTAGCTCTGTCTTATCTCAAGATCTACAATGCTCATTTTCACACGCATTAGTTATTATATCTGAACCTCAAGTGGAAAATACCCATCTGTGAAATCATGCTGATTTCTCCTGTTTCTGGGATTGCTCTGTAGAAGTGAGAGCTGTGTCAGATTCCTGGCATTCTGTTTCTGAGTTGCAAACTTTGACTGCTGCCCCTGGGCTCAGTTTTGGCTGGGAAGTCAGTCTGGGGGCTCAGACCCTACAGGCCTGCATTGCAATTCAGCTGTGGGTGCAAGTGGTCTGTCTGTATCCATTAGTGTAGGTGCACATTCTGCATCCCAAGGTTCTTTCATGGAAAGTCTCACCTGTGTTCCTGAGATGCAATAAGATCAGGAAATTGCATCATCCACCATAAACTGCCTTTCTGTCTGGGGCATTTTCCCTCACCAGTGTAGCAATCTAATCTGAGCTCCATCCCAAAGGGCTCTTTTAGAGAGTAAAAGCTGCTTTACAAGCAAATTTCTCTGATGATATTCACCAAGCATCATCATTCATCCTGCCCGCATTGGGAGATGCAGTGTTGTGCCATGCCTGGCACCGGACCTCGAAGCACTGAGGGTTCCCTGAGCAAAAAACATCTAACTACAGCGAAGGAAATCCGTCCTTCTGCCATCTGCTTTATAACCCAGAAACCCGCATAGCGACTGACTGCATTATAAAATGAGAGGTAAATGAATAAAATTCATGTGTGTGTTCTGCAGTCAGAGTGTTATAGTATGGGTATGTTACCATCATCTTCTCACTTCCCAGGCATAAATGAATGAAAAAGCAACTCTCTCCTGAGCTTGTAAATTCCCCCAACCGGTAATTTTTTTCTCCTGACCTAGTGAGTTCCTTGGGAATAGAGATTTATTATTATTATTATTATTATTGTGGTAAACTGCTTCAGTAACGGTTCCAACAAAAGAAGTAAACCTTACATTGTATTCAGATAATGTTCTTAACTTCTCAACAAGATTTACTAAATTGCACCCTGGGAATTATGCAAATGAAACTTTTGGTCAAAATGTTACAGGATTACTGTTAAAAAAATGCTTTTATTATTATTATTTTTTTTTTAAATCTCATTAAAAGCGCTAAAATTACATGTTCCAATATAAGTGTGTGCCTTTTGGCAATGAATATCTCCCTGGTAGTAATCTGTGCTGTGCTTCATTGTCAGTGGTCTTTGCAACTTTCTATGGCAAGTGCTGCTTGTACGTATTCTCTGAACACTTCACATCCTTGTGTTCTTGATGGGAATGGAGCTAAGTGCAGGTGAAAGGCAAACCATTGTAGTATGCTGGCAATTAGCAACGAACAATGAGTCATTGCTGAGTATTTGCAGCGTATTTCCCTATCTTTGTTTTGCTCAGTACAGTATAATCATCTCATGGATTTTTTATAGCATAATTGGGTAAGTTGTGTGGGTCTTATGATATATTTCATCTCGCAGATCTGCAGTGATTTACATACAGACAGCTTAGACCCTATTAATGCTAATAAAGTGCTGCAAGGACATCCTATAGCGTGCACGTTATTAAACTGTACATAGCTTTCTTAGAGAGCTTCTGTTTATCTGTGTTTCCTGAAAATAAAATATAGTGCCTATAGCACTGAATATTTAAATCCAGCCTCCTTTTCCATGTTTCTGTCTCTCTCTATGCATTTCTAATGCTTCTATCACAATGGGATCGGGATACTGTATGCAACAGGAAATAGAGCATAAAAATGTCCACGAAGAACTGGCAGACTCCCCTCTTCCGTGGTTCAGGTTAAAATTGCTTCCATTTCAGTTCTTGGAGGGAGGCTGGTTTGCTGTTTGGTGCTTGTGCTCTAGTCATGGCTGTAGTTGAGCTGAATTGGGGCCAGGGTTGGGGCTGTGCCTGGGGAGCTGCTCCTGGCTTCGATAAGCAAAAAGGCAGCAAACATGCAGATGCCCTGATGCAGGTACACAGATGGTGACAGACACGCAGTTATGTGGCCCGAGTTACCTTTTTCTGTTCTTTCTTCTTAATTTCAGAGATGGAAACCTCACACTGACTCAGAGCTACAAACGTGGCTTCCTACATTTTCGCTTGCCTTGAGCTTAGCTACAAACACGTGCATAGTGGGTTACAGCCTGAACTCCTGACTTGAGTCATTCATTTGCACAGACATTCACATAAATCCCATTTCCAGCCCTGCCTACCTGACGGGCTGAGAGCTGAGTTTCTAAAAATGGGAACTACAGACTTCAGTTACTGAGCCGAGGGGCCATTTGCCGTCGTTAAAACCACAGTTGTGCAAGCAAAGCTTGGGTTTAATATAGTCTTTTTCACCCATGGATTTGCTAATGAAAATTGGATTCCTGCCTGACTGCTTGGGTCCCTATTACAAATACCCACTGGGCACATACAGACCTGCGTAAATGGCGGTGTGCGGCACGAGGGCACTTTCTCTGTGTCCCCAGTACCTGTTCTAAGTGATGACACCAGTGCAAACCCTATCAGTTTTTCTTGGTGCTAATAGCCTAAAGAAGCAGTGAATCCTGTAGAGAAAGACAGATGAAACTGTCTGTATTCCCTGACCTTCAGCTCCAGCAGAGTGGGTGCAGCACGAATCAATCCTCGTGGTGCCGAGCAATAACTGACATCATTAGCTGTTGGCAGCAGCAGGCTGCTCGGTGGAGGCAGTGCAAAGAAACCAGCGTACAAACTTGGTAATGATCGGGACAAAGGCATCAAAGGAGATGCTTGGAGATGCTTGTTGGGGATCTGTGTCATTCTGCACCGATGTTCAGCACACTGTGTCAGGAGAGGAGGAAATAGCGATGGCTGATGTGTGGGAGGAGTGTGTGAGCATCCCATGGCCCATCCCAACCCCTTGCTGCTGGGGAAGGCACCTCTGCTCCCCACTCAGGGGCCTCCTGCCCCCTGCCAAGCCCCTCCAAGGCAGCTGCCAGAGCAGAGATGCTGATGTGCACTCACTCACAAGACTTCTATTATCTTCTCACTACTTCACTATATTCATAGCCCTGTTTAAGGAAAAAAATGCACTGCTTTATGCTGCCAGGATGGTTTGTGATAGTGCAGGGGGGTGGTAATTTATTTGTACCTTGCATTTTGTTTCTGGAATAGTCATGGCATTGCAAGAACTTCTTTCAGCATTTGATCAGAAAATTAAATTTGGGTTTAAAGAGATAGCCAGTGTTGCTAGGACAACATATTAACCTCCCTTTTTTATTTTCTTGTCTGTATCCAAGGTACGTGTAATTTGTCGTGCTGTATTTGATTTGTTCTGTGTTTCTCAAGGTATGGGAGGGAAGGAGTTTCAAAAGCTGTGTGCCAAATGCGCCCTTCCTCGATAAATGGGAAAATAGGCAAATGGTAACATCTCACCAGGCATTCCAGCCTCCCTCCTCCATCCTGCAGGGCTGGACAAGGCAGGAACAAGCAGCTCGGCTCTCCAAATGTCATGGGAGCATTCATGTGCATGGTTACATGGACTGAGAACGGGATGGAGGGGACAGCAGGGAGCATTTCTGGAAGTGGTGAATGGTTGTGAGGTGTTGGCTGTAACTGAACAATCTGGGCACTTTCAGAAGCTTATGGTTTCAATAGCAAGTAAACAGCATTTTTTTGTGCATGTAGATTCTCCCACATCTAAAGCAAAAAGTCAGAATTTCAATGATTCCTAGAGAATCATCATGAATAAAAGAGGAGAAAAAATAACAGAAAAGATGTGGAAGAAACTTTTCCTGGCTTTTTCCCAAATCTTTGGCATACAGCTCGAGCTGCTTGTCAAAATTGACAGCGGTTTTACATTTATGCATCTTCCAGGCTCAGATCTTTAAAGTTGTTTAAACATCCATATGGCTTTTGTCCAAACCTTATTGATTGCTGCCTTTGTTATTCCATCCAGATTCGTTCCGATAAGGACAAAGAGATCCATATCAGGTACAGCATCACTGGAGTGGGAGCTGACCAGCCGCCAATGGAAGTCTTCAGCATTGACCCTGTGTCTGGGAGGATGTATGTGACCCGCCCGATGGACAGAGAGGAAAGAGCTTCCTATCATGTAAGCATGATATGCCAATGGGAAAAAAGGCAGTTGGGGGTTTATCTAGGTTTGCAGGCTCTATCAGCCACGCCAGTGCAAAACAACGTTTAACCAATGTCCTTTTCCAGCACAGAGTCACCCATTTCCCTAAAGCGGTGCAACTGCACACTGCTTATTAAATCCATGCAAATTTATCTGTGGACTGAACCCCTCCAAACCACGCGAAACCATCCGCAGCATTAGCATGTCTTGGGAAACTGCTAATTTAGGAATCATTACTGCAGCTAAACATGCAATAATTGGCATCGTCATTTTTCATTTAAATTACTAGGAGATGTTCAGGCAGTATGATGGGGGTGTGTCAGATAGGTTTTTAAATATGCAGATCGGCTAATATTAAATACGAGGGAATTAATTAAGATTAATTACTCTCAAAAGTGCTGCCTTTCACTACCCTACTTCATAAAATGCTCTACCTGCAGTATGCTTTGAGTGTAATTGGTCGTTATGTCGTGATATAAATCACAGCCTGTATATTACATGGTGTAATTGCACAGAGGATACAGCCCCGCAAATTGCTTTAAAAAAGCATTGCACCTCACATGATGGCTCTGCAAAATTTCACATGCTTTCTGCATCTACACTTCAGTTGTCTCCCAGAGAGGCTGTAATAGGTTGTTTCATGGATTGCTTTGTATCAGCCGTAGCCACGTCTGTGGGCATCATAGCAGCCCTTCCCAGGGATGCTGTGATGTCGGTGCTGTGGTATGGGTCACTTGCACTGACACCGTCCCCAACTGCTCTGCTGGAGACGCACATTCTGTCCGCTTTATCAGGTGTCCAGTTAACCATGTTGACACAGCTTTGGGACTGGGGTGGGAGGACAAAGAAATAGATTACCTCTTCAGTTGGGTGGAAAAGGAGATTTCCCCTGGGTGAATGGGGGTCTGAAGGGAAGTTATTTTATCCTCTGTGAACATGAACAATTATTTTGTTTGTTGTGCCTGTGAAAATATGAAGGGAAATCATTTTGGAAAAGGAAAATTTGAGATGATACTGTGTATGTCATCTCATCATTGTTGATATTGTTTCAGCAGTGCCGGGTTATTATAAAATGATGTAGTTGGTAGTAGTATGCACACATTAATGCTTTTGATGGAGTCTGTGTGATGTTTGGTAATGGACACTCTCAGTCAAAAAATGTGCTGAAAAAGATTTCCTTGCAGTGAAAAATTGTGCAGTGCCCTAATAACAAACTGAACCTGAGGGCTTCAGGGAACTCAGCAGACTGAATTGTCACCTCTGTGAATGGTGCACACCACAGGAATTCCAGCCCTCCTGTTCCTTACAGAAACCTTGACCTGGCAGCTCCAGGCACAAGAAAACAGATTTCACTCTCTGAAGGTTACAGGAACATACAGTTTATGGAGAGTGGATAGCTGATAAATATGTTATGAGAGCTTACAGACAAGAATAGTGAGTGATAGAAAATCTTTGTTAGCAGAGCAGTGGAAGATGATAGAGCTCATTTCAATCACAGCTGTAAGCAATGTTTAGATCCTTTAGCCTCAGTAGAAATTGATTGATGATTTATTGAACCATCAATTGTTCATTTAATAATCCTTTACACAGCATTTATAAATACATCGTCTCCAAAGCAGTGACCCGAACACTGGTACAGAAACATACGGTAGGAATGGACCATCCTGGATGCTGTAAACATTGGGTCAGCCTCCAGAATGAAGATCCAGCAATGAGCTTTGGCTGTTCCGGGTTTTGGAGCAGTCAGTGTTTGTTCACCACTTCACACAGCCCAGCTGCTCAGTGAAAGGCAAAAGCAGACCTGGAGCTCATACTGAGCGCTGGAAAGCAGTGACTCAGGGCTGACCATCTTTGAGTCAGTTTGACACCTGCTATAGGGTTTTCCTGAGCCCCGTTGCATGCTCTGAGCCTGACCCCATGCAGGACGAGGCCAGCAGTGGGGCTGCAGTGCCCAGAGTCTGGGGAGCCCAGCATTCTGCACTCCTGAGCTGAACGACGTCTGCTTGGCACCTCTGTCACTGCTGAGCATTGTTCTTGCTGCTTTCATTTCCAGGTGATCTAAAATCTAATTATTAAAAAATAAAAAAATAAAAATTAAAAAAAAAAAAGCAAGTGTTTGTGAGCCTACATGTGAAGAGTTCTTTTTCATTAACTCCTACGTTCATAACACATATTTTCTTATTATCTGTTTTGCTTTGGGATGACCATCTTTAAAATACTATTTTAATTCTCCCCACACTTAGCAAGCCATTCGTCTGATGGAACCAACCTTTTCCCTAAGGTGAAATAGATGCTTTCTGATTAGTTCTGTAGCAGAACTTCCCCGTAGTTTTACATGAGCTTTTCAGGAGGACATGCTCCATGTGATGCATGCAGGGATGGCTGTGCCCCTGGGGCTCGCTGTGTCTGCCAGGTGACTCCACAGCATGGCTGCAGTGCTGGTGGCCACGAGTTCAGCCCTATGTGGGCCTCAGCTGTTTTACCCTTTGCACTTCAAAGGAATGCACAAGCTCTCCAGGGACCTTGCAGACATCCCAGATGCAGTGCCAGTTGTAAACGGGGACAGGGAGGTGTGCTGGAGCTGCATGTGAGGGAGCACAGCTTCAGGACATGCTACAGGTGTAAGCCCCAGCCCACCCCCTTCTGCTACCGTCTGTGCTGGGTTCCAGTTGGCACTGCATTTCCTGCAGGCAGCACTTTGTGGTTATTGCTGCCCAGTGAGTCTCGGCGTGCAGCCATCTTACTTAACTACATTCCCAAAGCCCTTTTTTCACTGGTGGCAGAACTAGTGACTCCAAATGACTTTCCTGGTCCAGACAGCAGTTTTGTATCAAGCTGCAGTTGGCCAGTCCTAGGGCTAGGAAATTGGCAGTTTGTTTTCCAAGGCGTTTTGCATTTTGTGTGTAAAAGCCATCAACAACATCCTCACATCAATAAGTCATCACTGCTTCTGGTACACAAGTAATGTGCATTGTGGAGGAACTCAGAAGCGAATCCTCAGCCAGTCCCAGACACGTGTGTGTGCCTTCATAAAGATACCCGTGACATAATGTCTGGAATGGCTGGAGCAGGACAGGTTAGTTGCAGTCTGAGAAGGAGTTATTTGCAGTGCAAGGAGATAAAATAGGTGAGTCAAAATTCAGGGATGCGAGAGCTAATTCCAATATTTTTAACTGAGTTCTAGTGAGTAATGCCAACCGTTTGTGTCACGACGCCCTAATTTGCACTTTTAATCACAATTAAGAGCATACAAATTAGGCATGACATTGTATGCTTATTGCTTAGAGTCTCTGTCACTGATTGATAATGTATATTTGTATTAGTAGTATTAGTGCATAAGTAATACTCATATTTAATACAATTCACTGTGTTGACTTTGACTAACTACCTTCAGATACCACCAGCCTCCAGTGTAATCAATAATCGTGATACTGAATCATTTGTATGCCAACAGCCATGTTTACATGGCAGACTGTCAGTAGAAAAACCTCAGAGACCTGTGGTGGCTGCTGCTGAATATGATAGCAACAATTGTCAGACTTCCAAACAGTATTTGTTAAGGAATATGGAGCCCACTCTTTGGTTGGTGCGTGGTGGAAGTCCCTGCCCTTTCCAGTACTGTTTTTTCCAGCTCTAGGTGATGTCTGTGCCTGACTGAGGGCAGCCATCATTTTCTGTGCCTCACCCACTGCCTCTCACAGTGGTGGAGCACTCGTCCGCATCTGCTTTCCATCCCATCTTCCTTCTGCCCCCAAAGCACCCACGGGGCACACCTGATCTGCTGAGCGCTGCAGTACACTCACACCGTGCCTTGCACAAATAAGCCCTGTTCTGGCATCTGAAGAATGAGTTCAGAACAAAGCGTGGTTCTCTGAGGATGTGGGATGAGCACAAAGAGTAGGGCTAGAGGGATGGGGAGAGGAGGAGTTAAGGAAAGCAGTATCTGATCTGCCTTGGAGGTACAGCTAGCTTCCCAGTGGACTGGTTGTCCCATTGAGTTTTTAACTTCCTCTTCTGGGAGTGGTCTCTAATGAGGAATGATCTCTAATGAGGAAGAGCTCCCATTGAGTTGAGCTTAGATACCACACTCTATCTCAGGCATCTCTTGTCCCCCTGCTGCAGCAGACACAGACCACAGAAGCAGAGCAGTGTTTTGTGAAAGAATACAGAGGTGTGACCACAAAGAGCCATTACAAGGCCGTGCAGAGAGAAAACTCATGGAAGTACAGGAGAATGCCCATGTTCCCAGCCACTGCCCTCCTCCCGTAGCTCAGCCCAGTCCTGGTGCTGTGCCAGCTCACCGCAGGCAGGTGAGGATCCTCTGTCTCACTGAGTCTTCTTTCAGCAGCAGCACCCTGGTCATAGATATGTGTGCTCAGTGAGTGCAGCAAGCAGATGGATGTGCATTGCTGAGAAATTCCTAACTCCTGGAGATTTCAAACAAAAGCTCTCAAATGTAATTAAAAATTTGCAGGGGGAAAGTCAGATCTGAGGGGGAAGATATCAGCCTTGCTCTCCGCTTTATCTCTGAATGGAGCCATTTCCGCTCCTGGAAATACAGCAAGAGGCAGCCCAGTGCTGCTTCAGTTTGAAGATAATAACTTTAATTTTAGCTCCGAATTACTTTTTTTCAAAGGCAATCTGACCTCTGACTTGTAAAGTTATTGAATTGCTACATCTGACACGATGAAGGGTAGCTCAACAGGTGGGAGTCAAAGCAGTTTATATTCAGGCAAGGAATGCAGATATTAAGACCATTGCAAATCAAGAAATACAAATGGCACATCCCGCATCGAAAGCGAAGCCAGACTTCTTCAGTCACTAAAGAAAAAGTGCTCCTTAACTTCCTTTAAAGAATGTTCTTCGTTCAGCCTATTTCACGTGGCAGTTTGTTCTCTTTGCTTGATTAAATGTTAATCCAGTCTGTCATAACAGCGTGCAGTTTCTTTTGTTAAGCTCTGGACTTCTGAACACCACACATGAAGGAGAAAGTGGTACCAATCACAAGCACAGCGAGAGCGAGAGCCGGCAGCCAGCGCTAATACAATTAGTGTGTGTATTTGTCTCGCATCAGAGGAGATGGAGACCTCCCGTGCATGGGAGCTCCCATGCCTGCAGCACCCAGTGCCTGGGGTGGCGAGCACTGCCCCCACTGCTTGCCCAGCACGAGGTGTTGGGGCAGAGGACACAACCTGCTCGCCACGGGCGGGTTTTAGGATCCCCTGTCCACATCTGGTATCCAAGCAAGGAGGGGTGGCAAGGACTGCAGCACTGTGCCACGGTATCTCCAGTGCCCACCCATAGACCAGCACTGCGGAGCTCTTTCTCTGCTTGTCTCCTTTTTCCAGAGGCTGACGGCGATGTTCAGCGTGTGCACCATTTAGAGTAGCCATCTGTTCCCTTGAATGAGCAAGCTATCCATTTTCTTCACCTGGTTACTGATTGTTCCAGTCTAATGTTGATTGCTTTGTTTTATTAATTACTCATTTTGACATGCTGTAGCTGTCCCTTTTGTTCAGAAAACAGATGCTCTTGTTTTCCAGCATTATTACTGATGGTTATTGCTAATAAGATAAAGCTGCAGTTCCACTTTAGCTGAGGACTTAACACTGTGGCTCCAGTTATTGTAATGCTTCATCACTGGTATTTTAGTTAAGCCTGAGAAAATATTTCATCCTTAAGTGCCACGGGGGCTCCTAGCATTTGAAGGAAAGGGACTGTTCTTATGTCTTTTGGTGCTTAGAGCGATGGGGTTGGTAGATGTTGCTGCTCCTAGAGACTGTGATTAAAGAAAGAATAAACAATACTAATGCCCTTCTGGAATCTCTCCACTTATTAATCCCTGTTATTGTGGGTATGAAAGGCTGCAGGTTCCCATAAGAAGCCTCTCAAGTCAATCTCGTTTCCTCACTGTGTCTGGAACTAAGCAAAATTTGCTCTTCAGATTGTCAGACAAGGTTCAGCACATCTTAAAAATTAGAACAGAGCGCTCTGTTAGCAGTGAAGGGCATGGCATCGCTGCGCCAGAGTCTGAGTGTTTCCACTGACAATATTTTAAAATATTATTTCAATATTATGTTAAGCTTTGCAAAACCGTGCATGTCTGGAGTTCAGATGGAAACCACATCGCTGCTTTCTCCTGGAATTACATACCCGCTCAGTTCAATTGTGAGAAAGTATTTATGAGGCAGAGTCAATTCTTGCAAAGTGTGGTTTCTCATTCTGCAACAAATCCAATTGCTGATATTATGCTTTCGTTGTGCTTATTCCCAGCTCCGGGCTCATGCGGTGGATATGAATGGAAACAAGGTGGAGAATCCTATTGACCTTTACATCTATGTGATTGATATGAATGACAACAGACCGGAGTTTATAAACCAAGTCTATAATGGATCTGTTGATGAAGGCTCTAAACCAGGTACAGTTAAAAAAAAGTCTTAAAGTTATCACAAGCTTTCAAACGTTAATCTTGCCTTGGTGGCTTTACCTCCTCTTGAAATATGGGGAATGGAGGAGAGCTTTTCTTTTGCTGGCTCTTTTGTTGAAGACTGATGGAGATGAGAACAATTCAGCTGATATCTATTTCTCCTGATGCAGAGAGAAAGTGCAAACTCGGGTTAGAGTTAGATCCTGGCAGTCCCTTCTTAGATGTGGATTTTGCAAAAACATCAGCTTTGTGAAGTGATGCTTTGTATTGCCTTTCTCATATGCTCATTGCAGGTATGCAGTGCCATTATTCCAGCTGCAAGTATAGAAAGCAAATCCAGCCTTTCCCTGACCCTGTGCCTGAAGTGCCAAATATCCAACTCCTTGCTGTTTAATCTAGTCATTTACAAGCTCCGTATCATGGAACTGCTGTCTTATTTGGGACCTGATGCATCCCTGTTGGTGGGAACCATAGAATCGCAGTTGTTTGAGCTGGAAGGGACCTGTAAAGGTCATCCAGTTCGGCTCCTGGAGTCGCTCTGAGGTTGCCAGGTCTTCCCCCATTCTCACAGATTTTTTGTACAGGGAGTAACATTTGGAAAAATCAGAAGCAGAGGTTCTGAAAAACGATGAGTGAAAAGTTTGCAAGAGTGTGAGCCGTACACAATGTGCAAGTGATGATTTTTATACAAACACGTTTGTATCTTTGGAACAATGCAGTTGTGAGGGTCATTAATGCCTTCTTTTCCATGGTGCTGTCGAGCTGTTAAGTGCAGCAGAACTGTGTGGTTCCTGATGTGGTAACCAGGGTTGCTTTAGCTCGTTGCTGAACGTAACTGGTATGGGTACTGTCACCGGTACTTTTGTAAGTCACCTGAAATCAGGCTGAGGCTTTTTGCAAGGTAAATGGATGCTGAGCTGGAGGTTAGGCACCACGTGGCTCTGTTTGGTGTCAGCGAACATCTGTCAATGGCTCCTCCACTGCTGGAGGTGTCACTGAGAACCCTCCGGCGGCCGCTGCTTCTAACAAGGTGAATCGCAGCCGTGATTGATCGTCTTACCGCGCTGTGAGGAATGGGCTGTGATGGTGACACGTGCTGGGGACTGCGTGTGACAGTACTTCTGAGGAATGGAAAGGTGCAGCCTTCCTTCCTGACGTGCTTTGGGGTGCAGTGCGGGCGTTGATGCAAACCCTGCTCTTGCGAGGTGAGCAAGCGGTCCCCAGGCGGCTCGTTCTGATGCTGTCTTCCAGGAGGACTTCTCCTCCTCTCCTTTGAAGGCCACTTTGCAGCATATCAGTGTTGGAAGATTAATACATTTCCGCAGCGAGTCAAATTCCTTACATCTTACTCTAGGACAAATCAATATTCAAAGTGTTCCCAGATGTTTTAACTAGCTGTGCTCATTTGTGTGAAAGAAGCAGCAAATTGCATCCTCTTCTTGTTTGAAATCCAGATAAGCCTTTGAGCTATTAAATCAGAATAGGATACCTTTGCCTACAAAATGGTTGTGCCTCTGCTTCCAGCAGTGATTGTGGTGTTCTGTATCCCAGACTGGAGTGTTTGCCTTTAAGGCAGGTAGGTAGAAAGCAATCTGTTTTTATTCAAAAGCAATTACATTTGTCTTTGATGTATTTGTTTTTTCCTCCCCTTTCCCATTTAATCGGTATTCTTTTAAAGGTTTATATTAGTATTGAGTTTCTGTTCCTTGCTTTTATAAATCCACCTGGGAATTTGGGTATCTGAGGCCTTCATTCCATGTACCTGGCAATAAACATAATGTTATGTCTTTGAGAAAATGATAGAGAGGTCAGATACTGTCTGTGGAAGTCTGCATGCTCCTCATTTACCTCAAAGATATGTATCCCTGTTCTGTGCAGAGACAAGCCTAAGCAATATATTTAGCTAAACACAGATCTTGCAGAGATTCCGAAGCTACTTTATAGTTCAAATTGATTCAGAATATTATGACAACTAAGGAGGTACAACAGCAGCCTTTGGAAAGGAAAAATAGGCAGCCAGAGTTTGTGATTGTCTGTGGCCATGGCTGACAAATGAAAGACACTGGGTACTCCGAGAGCTAACAGCAAAACCTGTTCAATATTGATTCAATAGTAAGTTACTCATGCCTCTATATATATGCATATGTGAGTATATCCATGTATAAAGTGGAAATCTGCTTCAAGCAAACCAAAAAGTCTTATTATATGATATAGGAGTTCAGCATTCATTTTCCACTAGTCATTGGTATTGAACTGTGCCTGAGGACTGAAAATGCTTCCCTGGACATCCTGTGTGACTGTTACTTCTCACATCCTCCATATGCCCATTTATAATGGCTGTGATTAAAAATGCAGTGTTCCTTGATTGCGATAGTATCTGCAATGTTCTTAATAAACTTGAACACCTTTTTTTGAGAAAAGTAACTGGAGTGTTAGTATCCCAAATAAACGCTGCCTCTGTGGGCAGCCAGTGTGAGCAGCCAATGTCTGCTTGAAGTCAGTAGGAATTTTGCCCAGATTTTAAAAAAAGGAAAAGGGACATATGGAGCTCGAACTCTACCCATGAGCATTTCCCAGAGCAAGACCATCTCAGATACCCTGTTGAGCACAGACGGAGCAGGGTGCGGTGACCTTGAGCTGGAGGGAAAGACCCTGCAAGGCTGCTTGGCATGGTCAATGGAGCCCATCGCATTGAAGGGGAAGAGAGGCCCTGCAGTGCTGTCATGGGGCAAAGCAACAGCATCTGGCACAGGGTCCTGTGGGCAGGACAGTGCCTCCAGAGGATGCTGCAGCCTGGTCCCCTCGTGAAGCTGGGATGCGGCGAGCTGGAGAAGAGCATCCTGCCTGCGGGATGGCTGCAAAACATGCCTGGCCATTGCAGGGCTGGGAGGGTGGCCAAGAAAGGTGTAAGACGTAACCTGTTCCCTCTGCGTTGAATGAGGCAAAAGGAGATTATAGAATGAACCAGGAAAACGGGAGTGCAGGAAGGACGGTGCACTCCAGCCTGTGGCATGGTGCTGCTGGGTGCTTTGCTTCCCATGGAAGGAGCAGGTTTGCTTTAGCCTAAGAGACAAACAGCCTTCACAGGGGACTGTCCAAGGGCTGGAGTGATGGCAGCAGCGTGCAGTACTGGGGCAGCAGCAGGGCTTGTGACCCAGCACTGCTCAGCTCTCAGCCTCCCAAGCTCCCAGGAGCGCTGCAGCATGCGAGTCACCTTGAAGCAACCCTTGACAGGAATAGAAAAGAAATCATCAAGGATTATTAATTATAATAGGTTGTTGGTGCTGGTTAAGATTATAATAACTTAATTGAAGTGGTGTCTGACACCAGAGCACAGTGTTCTCACAAAAAAAAAACATTCTCTGTAGTGTGAACGCATGTGTCACAGCCTGCCCTATGTAAATCCTTCAGTGTGTGCTGCCTCTTACACTGCATTGCATTTCTTTTTCCTTTTTTGATACTCTGTGAGACATGTTAATGTATTTCTGGTTTATCTAGCCTAAGGTCATGCAGCTGGACAGCTTAAAAGTGTAAATGCAGGCTCTTCCAGAAATGCAGAGCAGGAATAGCAACGCAGGATTCTCTTTTTCACATGACCATCTTTCTTCTTTTCTCTTTCCCCCACAAGTTGTTTTGATTTAACGAGCCACTGTTTGAAAGTGTATCTTAAAAGGCCGTGTTTTACTCATATTGAATAATGTTCTGCCTCTTTGAACTTTGCCTCTATATGAAGAACACAGCCAAGTTTTAAAAATGCAGCTGCAAGCTAGAGCTGAAATCCCCCTGGTCCCTCTGGCAGCCTTAATCAGCAAAGTTCTCCCGGAGCTACCCAAGCTGCCTTTCAAGCACTGATAAAGCGAGACGGCTTGCACAGCCCGGGTTCCTGCTGCCCTTTCAAAGCCCATGGCTCTGTGCAGGTTTGGGGTGGGTTTTTCCCTCTGTTCGACCCCAATTACTGCCTGACAGGAGCCCCGTGCTGCAGCCATACGGCCGGCCTGCAGCCTCCCAGGGGTGTCCCAGGGGAGGGGAGCAATACTTCACAACAGTTCGTCTGTTTTCAGAGTGATTTAGGATGGGAGTGTTTAACTTTTTTTGGGGGGGGGGAAGGAATTTAATCACAACACAAAAATGTGATGGAGAAAAATTACTCCGGTTGCTGCAAAAGCTTGGTTTTGATGCAGCCAACACAAGATGTACCTTACAGTGGGGTGGGGATGTCTGACTTTAGCAAAGCATTCGGTTCTGATAAGGTCAATGTGAAATGGTCCGCAGTGACTCAAGTGCTTTGCTCTGGGTTGTATCTATTCTGCTTTAACAGAGAGATTGTCAAAAATTAACACATCTCTCCAAAACCATTTGTTCCTGTCAGATTGGCCTTTTCCATTCCCATTCATCCTTTCCAGTTCACTGACTCCATAGATGCATCTCAGTCCCTTCCAAGTCAATAGCAAAAGTCCAAGCTTCAGTTTTGGCCAACTCTGTTTATCTCATGGTGTTGTGTGGGCAGGATGGTTTGTGCTGGTGGTGTGAAGGTATGTTAAAAACAGACACTCTCCCAAAATAAAGGGAAATCAGTATTTCCTACGTGAAAAAAATGTCGTAATTTGAAATTTCCCCGTCTGCTCCTGATTTCATGGAACTCTGACACAGTAATTGTTGATAGCATGCCATGTGAAATCGCTGGGAGCCATATCTATATGTGGCAAATTGCGTTAAAGAAATCTCATCAAAATAAGCACTATATTAAAAAAAAGGAAAAAAAAAAAACAAGAGGATTTTAAAAGTCGATTATTCTATTAGTGTCCCAGTTTGTTTATTTTATATCTGTGCTAGCAGAGATTCCCTCAGAGATTAACACCATGGGCTATTGCACAGATGGGGCCAGAAACTTGAAAGTCATCTGAATATTAAGAATTTAAATCTTTAGCCTCAGTGATTTGAACAGAAAGCCAATTATGAGGCTGAATTAGTTTTCAAATTAAACTGCAATTTAAAGCTTGTGAAATTAATCTTTTAAAGCATAAAGTTGCACGTGTGTATATATATATATTCATGGGAAGAATCTGGATTCTACATCTGTAGCTCCCTCCTCTTTCCCATCCTGATAATTAGCACAGAGGTGGGGGGTGTCCTGCAGGTTGTTCCCAGTGAAAAACCGGGGTGGGTGCTGCTGGGTGGTGCGGGAGGAAAGAAAAGCATGTATGGGGAGGCCTGAGATCGGAGAGGCAGCTTTGGTTTTAGAAATGAATGGGGCAACGAGTGAAGACCCCTTTCTTCTATTGTGCATCATTACAGCAACGTCATTGTGCTGCTCGTCGTTATAACGTTTGATTTTCTTTCACCAGCACGGAGGTAGGTGTTGGTACGCTGTGCTGAGGACAGCTCAGGCTGAGCAAAGCACCTGGGCATGTTTGCAGAGTGCTGTCGGCGGTGGGCATCGCACGGGGCCAGGTGCATTTTCCTGCTGATAGCGCTAAAAGCTAGAAATAATGCAAATGCCATATGCTAGAGAGGCCATGTGCAGAAAAACTTTTAAGTGCCAGAGTTTCTTCAAGTCTTCCCAGAGCTCCTCACAGTTCGGGTGCATCACTTCTGGGCTCGTCACCCAAGCATGTGCATCGATGCAGTGCCGCCTTGTGCCATGCTAGTCCGGTCCTTGCGCAACTAAAAACACGCCTTTGTCCATCCCAGCTCAGTTCTCTCACAGGTTGCACGTGGACTTGGGATACACAGTATTCTTTTTCTGAGTTCTTTTGCTCAGCCAAGCACAATTTGAAGAAATTGTTTTTCTGCACACACTCTGTGGTGCTTCCCATTTTGTTTCGAGGTGAGTGGTTATGAAATCTGTGCTCTTCTTAATTTCCTTTTCAGAAGCACCTAGTCCCAGTAGCAAGGAAGTGAATTATAGGGATGTAAGTGAGAATAAAATGCCTGTGGTTTTACCCTCCAGAAAAGATGGCCGTGTTGATAATAAGGAGAAAAGGTGGAAATCATGTTCTGAGACCACTGTTGAAGAGAGTTACAACACTGTAGGAGTCCACTCTCCATTACTTTTTAACCAGCAGTTACAAATAATACAGTATTATATATATACTCTATATTTATTGTATATTATATTATAATATAGAATCATGGAATGGTTGGAATGGGAAGGGACCCTTAAAACCCAACCTCCCTGCAATGAACAGGGACACCTACAGCAATCAATCAGGTGCTCAGAGCCCGATCCTGCAATGTATATATTACCACAAAGCAAGTGATCTACAGATGCACTGAATACAGGAGAACAGGAACAAGAATTATAAGTGATGAGGAATTGCAAGAGGCGAAGCTGTTCAGCCTGTGGTAATAACAAAACACAACTCCAGTGCTTTAGGCGTTCAGGTGTCAGGAGTGCAGGTGCAGATGTACCTGTACACCATTCTTCCTTTCACTGTGTTGAACACAAGTGTAGTTTCCACCAGTCTGTGAATGTTCACCACAGCTGGCCTGTTGAGAAACCATGTTAGGAGTCTGGGCGGCTCTTACGCTAGGTCAGAATCGCAGGGCTGGACTTGAACCTTGTGTAACCACAGGGTTTGTGCTGCCTGGCACCTCGCTGCTTGGCTGTGCCTTTGGTTGGATATGCAACCCAGCACAGCTTGCTGCTGCTGGTCAGAATATCCTGTCCCAAGTTGTGCTTGCTCCATTTTTTGAGTATGCCTGCAGGAATGGAGAGGGTTCTGCAGGCGCTTGGCTGAGTGGAGGTTCATCCATTTATGCAGTCAGAGCTGTTTGCTCAGAGGCTCGGTGTGCTTTTGCCCACCCTGAAGGTTTGCTTCTGTTACTCTCTGTGGTGCACAGGGTCTCGCTGTGCTGCAGTGCAGGAGCTGTTTGCCAATCTGGCCGTGCCCATGTGCACTGCATTTGGTGCATCTCTCCATTGTCTCTCCTGAGATATTTGCTTTCTTTTTAACAAAAAGAAGGTTTCACTCCAGTGCTGGGTGACAGCAGATGCTTCAGCTCGCTCAGCCATCTCTGCAGCCCTTCTTGCTCTCTTTACTCTCATTAGGCCAACTCTTGAATTGTTTGAGGCTGAGGATCTGATGTCT
The DNA here is from genome assembly GCA_030625065.1 of Alectoris magna. NCBI lineage: Eukaryota > Metazoa > Chordata > Aves > Galliformes > Phasianidae > Alectoris > Alectoris magna. The sequence continues at coordinate 6,411,715 of CM060576.1, read as the reverse complement.
CCACTAATTAGGAAGTGGCATCCTTTATGAATTAGGTTATCTGCTTGAAAGGTCAAAAATTGCCAGTGATTACAAAAATAATGGTGAAAGAGAATGACAGCAGCATCCGTTGTGACTGAAAGAATATCATTTAAAAGGAAAGTGCTGTTTCTATTTAGTTTTCCATCCAGAGTGTGTGGGATGCAGTTTAATTTAAGTATATTTGCAATTTATTATATCTGCAGTAGGGTTTCAGGCATATGTCATCTTGATGTCTTGCATACATCGCACACATTCCTATTTACCTATATATGACTCCACTGAGCACCTTTGATGAGTCAGCTCCTCATTTTTCACTCGAAGCCTTTAACAATAAATATGTGAAAGTGCTTCAAATCACCTATTGAACACATTTGTTTTCACTTGAGGATGCAGGTTTGTTTGCTGAGACATTTTATTCTTTGACACTACAGCAGTTCTCCAAATACTGCTCTAAAATCCATTCTTATGACAAGGAAAATTCTGCCCTGAGGAGCTCGTACTGTGTGCTGTACCGGATAGAGTTCTGCTGGTCCCCAAGATGCATGCCTGGAGGCAGTGTCTGTCCTTCATTAAGAAGGGAAAAACCTTGTTTCTTTGGTTGGTTTTTTGTCAATTAAAAATACAAATAGCACAAGGACGTTTTGGCCTGCTTATCAGTACTAAAATAACATCTCGTGTTGGGAAGCCATGTGTAAGTTGCTATGTGTACCTCTGTGCTTAGAGGACTTGCTCAGGATCCCATTGCCCTGCTCAACGCTTTGGTGCTGTGCATGTCATGACAGTCACACAGTGGGTGAAGTGCTCCCATTGTGGGCAGTGCTGTGAGACCCCATCCTCGGTGGGGGAGGGAGCAGTGCCAGGAGATTCTTTTGAATTGAAAATTGTATTTTTAGGAAGTGCTGTAAATTTTACACTGCTATTTGGTATTTAATTTTCCTATCAACAGTTACCATCTTCTTGCTGTCTGGCATCTGATGCAGAGTATTCACTAAGTGAGCTTTCTGATATAGGAAAAAAAATTAGGAGGAAGGGGAGGTTTCCATTAGAACAAAGCCATTATTAACTTGGGTTAATGAAGATCTAATGTAATATGGCCATCACCACATGTCTGCACGTAATGATTCAATCCTTTTCTATGGGGGAATGATTAAATTAAGTATCTTGTAGGTCAAAATTAGACTGAGAAGGTTAACCAACCTTTAATGATTCTGCAACCATTTACCAGCCATTAAAAACATAAATCGTAAGATAAAGCTTAACAGAGAATCAGCGTTATCAGTAAAACAAATGGATGAATTTTTAGCTTTTCTGTTTATATCACAGGAGTAGACAGAGAGGATTATGTATTTTTATAGTAGCATGTAGTATAAAAGGGTGAAGTGAAAGAGTTTTTTGTCTTTTTTCTATTTGGATTCCTGGTAAGTGCCCATTAGCTCTTTCTTTTAACATGCATTAAATCTAACTAATGGATATCAAACCAGCTTAGAAAAATGGTAATTACAAAGCAGTTGTAACAAAGACTTTGGAAGCACAACTGCACTGAGACATTGTCTGAATGCCTTAAAGCCATGAAAGCCCCGACTTTATGGAGAAATGCGGTTGTGTAGATGGGAGAGCAGTGATTGCAGGCACAGTGATGGGCATCAGGAGACTTTGGCATGCTTTGGGAGCAGAAACAATCACCCTGATTCTCAGATTCCAGAGTGATTCTGGGGAGACATTTGTTTACAACTGCATTGCTCGTATAGATAGAGGGTAGCTATCTTCCTTGTTTTCCTCCTTTTATAACTTACAAACACACACAGATCAAACGAGATACAGTGAACATAAAATCCTTTTTCAGTCTTTTACAAGCAGATGCAATTAATTTTAAGATCGATAAAACTGAAGATACTGGTAAAAACGATCTGTTTGCTTCCATCACCCTGCATTCTGCAAGGTATTGTTTTGCCTACCCCGTAGAAAGCTTGATTAATCTAATGGGAATATTTTCCATTAGGGGTGCTTTCAAGCATCTCTCTTCTTTCTTGTCTGTTGTTAGACTGAAACAAAAGTATCTCATTTGACAAAATAATATCTGGAGATGGCAGTCTCTGGAAAATAAAAGTGAACGTGTTGTGAAGTTCAGATTCTTGGGGTCTTGCATTTTATTGATAGATCTCCTTCATAGTGCCATACATTAATTTTAACTCAGGTGATATATGAACTTGGCACATTGGTTAATGAAAAGCTAATGCACAGTAATCTTGTCATCACTAGCTGTGCATGATAATTCAATCTGCTCCTCAGAAGAGCTGTTCAACATGCAACAAATTTGATTTAATAGTGACATGATGTACTAGGTTAGGTATTTCATTTAACGTACCATGAGCCTGATTTGATGAGAAATGCTTCCCTTTCAACAGGTTATCTACCTGAGTTAGCAGGCCAGGTGTGGGGGTTAATGCAGTTACATCAAACACCGTCTGGACTGGGTGTTTGTTATTTGATACACAGCACAGACTTGGGTGCATTCCTGAGTTTTGGCACTTCATGCATTCATTTAATGTTGTCAGCTTGCTTGTAGGGAGGATGTAAGCATATCTGTTCCTTCAGAGCCAAATATAAAGCTGATACTTGTTCCACACACTGAAGGCATGAAGACCCTCTACCCCCATTTACAGCTCTCTTTTGGCTCCATCACCAGGGGTCAATGTTCACTAGGACCTGGAAGGGCTGGTGCAGTGTCCCTGGTTTGTGGTAAGGGCTGCCAGTATCTACTTGGGCAGGGTGCAGGTATTTAAAGGTGATGTGGTTAATGCTTTGATTTCTACAGGTGCGCACTCACACTCTACAGCTGGATCAAGCAGTCTGTACATTGCTTAGATTTTTTTTCATTTAAATCCTAACAATCCGAGCTTCAGTCCTCCAGTGTGCAGGAAATGTACAGTCTGCCACTGTTCATTTGCCTCATTTGTGCAGTAATAGAGGCTGGCTATGAGGGTGTACTTCCTTTATTTTAATATAAAGTATATGAAGATGTATCTCCATGCATAGGATATAGAAACATGTCATTATTTACTATAGAGTGGATAAATCATCACCAACCACCTTACTGTAGTGGGAGACTTTTTATGGCACCCAGAAGATGTTCGGCACTGTAGCGGTGTATATCAGCAGCACTCTGCTGAATATTCTTGTACACAGATATATGTTTGTGATGCTCACTGCAGCACACCAGTACATAGAGGATACATCTTGCTTAAAGACAGAACAGATGTACAGAAATCTGAGCAGGATGTTGGCGGTGAGCACGGGTCAGAGCAGAGGGGCCCCTGGGAGCACTCCTTGGGAATGACTCTCAGCAGAGGCATGGAGATGCCATCAGGCTGCTGCAATTGGGCCAGTACAGCCAGGTGAGAAATGCCTGCGTGCAGGAACCAGAATGGACAGATCAGCTCTTCCCAGCCGCCACGCAGTCTGCAGAAAGAAAGGAGTCAATTGCAACTGGTTTCCAGCAGACTGTGGCCAGACAACCTGCCCTGGGGAGCAGCGAAGAGCCGAGGAAGGAAGAGCTGCTGGATTTCCATCATGTGCTGCAGAGTGCTGCAGCCATGCAGGGCTGTTTGCAGAGGATGCTTTATTAAGTTACAAGTTAGTAATTAATGCCAAGTTCCTCTCTTTATTTTCTCTGTGGTTGAGTTTCATAAGGGAAATTAAAGATATGAGATAGAGAGGGAGCAGATTGCCAGTTGAAATACAGCTCCCTGGTGCTCTGTTCATGACTTCAGAGACATTTGTCCAGTCTCTTCTCCCTTTATGGAGATGTAGGTCAAATGCTGCTGAAAGACTCATTTGTTTTGGAGCAGATGTGCTCGGTGCAGTGGTCAAAGTACAGCATGGCAGAAAAGGTCAGGGAAAGAACGAAGGACACACAGTATGTATATACGTGTGTCTCATTCATAGTAGAGCTACCATCAGGTCACACCATGTCCACCACTGCTGCAACTCCTTCGCCAGGCTGGGAACCCACCATCATCTCCCTCATGTCCTGGTTTGTTTTGGAAACTGTGGTGCACACTGAGAGATCCTTCCAGGACAGTGGGGTGTATTCAACTGAATACCAAAAAAAAACCCCAATAACTTTTCTTTCTGAGCTGCACTAAAACAGTCACAAAATACCACCTGTTGTCTGGAGTACATCCCAAGACTGCACATGTCCTAAAATAGATTCTGTTTTCCTCTTCCACTTCTGCTTTCATTAGCCCCAGGTTTTGACATTCTGTTCAGAGATATTTTCTGTATAGAATGCATTAAGATAACATAGATCCCAAATCAAACATCTCTTCATTCAGCATATTTCCTATTTAAATTTCTCCTGTACATTTCGCCTGTACCTATCTAAGGAACGGCTTCTTTATTTGCATCAGTTGGCTCATGATAACTGGTTTTGCAAAAGAGCTAAAAAAAAAAAAAGAATGCTTGAAGAGAAAGGAGAAAGGAGAAAATCCTTTGTTTGTGCAGCCTTGTTTCAATTCAGTGTTCCTTCCGTCTCCCAAAGTTTATTGATTGGGAAAATGTTAAAGATGTTGAATAGTTTGTTTTCATTTCACGAACGTGAATTGGGATTAGTGCGGAAAGATAGGAATGTATTCATCATTAGAATTTGCCTTACACATTCATTTATTTTTTAATCTATAATTCTTATTGAACTAAAAAAACTCTCAGGGATATGTATCACCACAGAGAACAAAAAGAGCCCTGATGGAACCGGATGGAAAAAGTTCAGCAAAGAATTTTCCACACTGCTAAAACACAAACTTAGGAAGCCACTTCTTGCTAATGCTGAAACGTGTTGTTTTCCCAGGTTTGGGGAAGATGCTGGGGGGTTGCTCGCATACTGAATGTCTTCAGGACACTTGACTAGGCTACAGATTTGAGTGTGCTGCAGCCATTGATTAGAGCTGCTGATTTACAGCATGGGGTAGCTCTTTTAATTCTCTTGCAAACAGATACAAGCTCCCTAGCTCTTCAGGCTCTCTCTGAGCTGGAAACTGGTTAATTTTGTGACCAAGCTGAGCTTGTTAGATCAGACACAACGCAATACTGATGTAGCTGTATGGCCTTCAGTTTGCTGTTGGCTCGCATCTAACAGAGGAGGGTGAATGAGCTCGGCTTGCTGTTGCAAAACACATAGATGTGTCTTGAGCCCAGGTTCTTGTTGGGACAGCTTTGTATCTCCTCGAATTTGGCACGCTCATAAGGTGTCTCATCCTGTTTAGGGCTCTCAAATGAGCAGTGTCCACGCAGTAAATTCCATCTCTCTATTGATGCTGTTGGTTTCCGATGGTCATTAAACAAGGCTATGTCTGGTTTCTCTGCCTCTCTTTGCCTCCCACTCCTCCTCTTCAGGTCTCACATGTTAGATTCATACACGGTTGCAGATTGCTTTTTGCAAGCAGCATGCATCTGCCCTTTCAGTCTTTCTCTCCAACCAATATAACAAGTGGAAAGCTGGGCCCTATGAGCTCTGGGGGGGTCACAGGACCATGCAGCTGCAGGAGTCCGTCCAATCGAGTAACATCTTTTACCCTCATAATTACAATTTCCCACTTTAACAAAACACCCTGCTGCCAAACTCCAGTGATAATGAGTCTGTCAGTGCATCAGCACACTCCCAACTGTATCTAGAAAGTAGGGATGGTATTTTATTTTATTTTTTTTTGCAAGGCAAATGAAGACACTGATGATTAGCAAGAAACAAACCCATGATTCAATACATCACTGGCCACACATACCAAATCATTGATTTTCCATCCTGCTGGGCAGCAGCTGTTCCATTTGCTCAGCAGAAATGTTTTTTTTCTCTGGAAGGAGCTGGAAGGATGGATGTTTCTCCCAAAGAGGAGGCAGCAGAAGGTTGCTTGCTACACTGGGACTGTTGGTGGGGTCCTGGCCATTTTGGTGGGGTCCTTCTGAAGCTACTGGGAATTCCAATAGGCTTTCTGCTGTTAAACTCTGGAAATACTTTTGAATGCCTGTGAATGCAATGATTGGTAGATGGAAAAAAATCTCCTAAGAGAATCTATATGAAATTGCAGGATAAAAAAAAAAAAATGCTGCCCTAAGACTCACAATCACTGAAAGAATTAGAAGTTAATCATTGATATCCCCATGTACCTTCTTTCTGTATATCAGCTACATGTAATCAGTCTCCTTGCAGATCATTTAGTCTCAGCACTGTTGCTATTTTCGGATTCCTCACCTTGTCTAGACTGAAACGGGACGTGGTCTCCCTGCATTTCTCAGTGAAACGCACACCCCTGAGTCAATGGGACTGCGATCTGCTGTGCAACGAGATAATCCTGACATTTTGTCTTCTTTTGTTCCGAGGTACCTACGTGATGACAGTGACGGCGAATGACGCTGATGACAGCACCACAGCGAACGGGATGGTGAGATATCGAATCGTGACTCAGACCCCCCAGAGCCCATCGCAGAACATGTTCACCATTAACAGTGAGACAGGAGATATCGTCACCGTGGCTGCTGGCCTCGACAGGGAGGTGAGTTTGAACAACGCCACACCAAGTTCCCAATTGTATCTTGTAGCCAGACTCTACAGGAGTTGGAGTTGTAGTGTGGAGTTCGTGGTCTTCGCTTCTGCAGTGACTGTGGGGCATGGTGGCTCTGGTTGTCTTAATCCATAGTGGTTGATGAAACTCTGGGAGAATCTTCCAACTCAGGATGCTGGTATTTACCTTGTGTAACAGTGCACAATTCAAGGATATAGAAAATCCAGAAGGAACAGGGAGATGAATAAATTGGCATTTATCCTCCTTCTGTCACGGAAAAGATAAAGTGGTATCTGTCTATAGCCTTTTCTAGACCTATCTTGCTTAACTCTCTTTATATTATCTTTGGAAGCAGTTACACAGCCTGTATTCCACACACTTGGCATGTTTCATGATGGTGTTCTTGTATCATTTCCAGATTAGGAAAATGTCTTCTGGTGTATGTTATCAACCTTGTGATTTTGGTTTTGTGTGCAACTCTGTTTTTAATACCTCATCTTCTTGGCATTTTACAAGGTACAGCTTCTCCAAATATAGAAGAAATATCATTTCAAAGGACAGAAACATGCTCTGTTAGTATGAGCTATGTAGTATGATTCTTATGGCTCTGCCTTCTTTGAATCTGAGCATAACTCAAGCAGAAAGCATTGAACATTAAACACGAAACAAAAAGTCAGCATAGCATCAGTGGTAGGTTGGAGTGACCGTGAAGGAGGTGGCAGCAGTCTGTGGGTGTGAAATGAAGAGAGAACTTAAATTCTGCCTTTTTTCCCACTTGGATTGTATGCTTTCTGGAGGGTCACCTGTCCATTTACAATTGGGAGGTTGTTTTTTTTTTTTTATCAACTTGTAAGTGATAGGAAGGGTCTTCTGTTCGTTGAAGGGATCGCCACTGATAGTACGTTGATGCAGCCAATACAGAAGTAAGGCCTTGTGTAGCCTTCAGCTCAGATGTTTGAGTTCAGGCAGTCCCCAGAGACAAGCAGTCTGTCAAAATCCATTTTTGAGAGCGTCAGGGGTGCATTTCTGAGAGAAGGGATCAGAAATTGGGTTAGTTCTTCCATTCTCTCCTCTCTCACAACTGATGGCAGGGACCGAGTGGGTGCACACGGGTGCCCTGCTGCTGACACCAGCCCAGGGAAGGTGACACCCTCCAGCACACTGGGCATTTCTTTCCTGCCAGATCAGCCCCATCAACCCTACTGCGGTGCTGTGACAGTCAATGGCTGGTGTGCATTGCTGTGCACATCATTAATGTCGTGTAAATAAGTGTTCATCAGCATTCATTGCCCAGTCTTCACAAACTTCACTTACATCAGCACAGAGAACTCAATGACTCGTGCCCCTTTCCTTGCCTGCTTGGGGCTGCTTTGTTGCTTCGGGGCTTCAGGAAGGGTCCAGAGCAATGGTGGTGGCCCACGAGGGGACAGCAGCAGGAGACCCAGAGGAAGGATCTGAGTTCTGGCAGAAAAACAGTGGCTTTATGGGAATGACAGAACGTTTATTGTCCCCCTGACATCAATAAGGGTGAGCACTTTAATGTAGGGCTTCACAGATAAAGAAAGGTCATAGGTTTATATTAATTTTAGAGGCATGGATTGTGATAGCTGGTTGAGAGGTTTTAATCTCAGGAAATCAGCTAAAAAAAAAAAAGGGGGCAGGTGATAAATACGGGAAAGGGTAAGCTGCAATGATGCTATTTTTTTTTCAGATTTATCTCCTTGCATCTGAAAGATATTAAAACTTACAAGATAACCGTATGCTTCATGTTTGTCCCCCTGTTGCATCAGGTCTGGGAAATGACAGCGAGGTGGCACTTTGTGCATGGGAATCTGGTGCTGAGCATCCCACAGCTGATAGCAGGGTGAGCAAGGGACAGTGGGAATGAGCAGAACAAGCTGCTGTGGGCACAGTCCTGGGGCTGCCCTGCAGCTATGGGGCATGCTTGTTCCCAGTGCTCTCTGCTGCCTTTCAGGCTTACATCTGGAATCGACGGAAGGTTTCTATTTTATTAACATAAAATTATATTAGGTCTAAATTGAAAAATGTGTTTAAGCTCTCCCATGACCGTATCACAGATTGGTTTTTTGTTTTTGTTTGTTTTTCCTCGAATCTTGAGAAAGCTATTAGGAGTAAATTTGGTTTAGCTACTGACATTTTCTTGTTATTAGGAAAAGGAGCCGAAGAGTGGTATTTGGAATGCAGCTTTGTGTAAATTAAAATGTTAACAAATCTGACCTATTCAGCTGAAACTACTACAGCCAAGATAGATTCCCTGGATACCAGTTATTTCTCCAAATGCTTATTGACACGTTTATCAGTGCCTATAACATTGTTATTTTAAGCTGTGTTGAAAGAAAATCAAGTTTGCAGTCTCAGTCTGATCCTTCCACCTTGCTACTGTGGTGCAGAGTTGCCATGAAGCAGGTGTGAAAGTAGCCGTCAGAGCTGTGTGGTGTCCGAGGGACAGCTTCATATTCCAGATCCATCCTTTGTTTTTCAAAAGGGAGAAAAGTTGCTTCAAAGCCAGTGTTTCTAGCTCAGCATCTCTTCTGTGCGCTCTCTAACCTAGTGCTCTCAGCGTCTCCACTTAGGGATTTGTTATTTATTGGTTTCTTCCATTATGTTCAATTCAAGAGATGTCCAAGAGGCTGGACTAAGCTTTCTATCTTGCTTTGTGTTGTGAGACGTGTTTCTGTTGACCTGTAAGAATCCTACTTAAAGACAAATTCATGTCGTTTACTGCTGCTTCTAAACCCTCATTTCCACAAACCAAGGGAGGAAATTAAAAACTCAGCCTCTAAAATTGTGCTGATCCCTCTAAATGTGTCTGACATGCAGTATAGCAAAATGAAAAGCTGAGGTATTAAAATATTGATGGCTTTAAATTTATCTTACCTGGTTCCCATTCATCTGGATGTAAATATGGTTACAATGCTCTGTGTCCATCCGCTCATTACCACTGAATGGATCCCCAAGGAAGATAAAGATAATTGGACTGCACTTCATAAAAATTATTAAAGGAGGACAGGTTGGTAGTAGTCTCATTTAAGCTCCTGGATACCTGAGGGTGAAAAATGCCAAAGGTGGAACAAAGAAATGTCTACCTCTGAACTAATAGGGAAAATGATAGGGATTTAGTGTATGCCAGAGGTTCAAATGTACATTCAAAGCAACCGGGCTGAGATGAGAATGTTAAAAGCAGATACTTGCTTGAATACAGGAAAATGTCAAGAAAATGTAGTACATTTGTAGCTGATTTAGGAAACGTAGGGGGGAAAAGATGAAATCATGATTGGAGTACAAAATTAATGGGGACGGCTGTGAACATGGGAGATGGACAGGTTGTAGCAGAGTTCAGTGGTGGAGGGAACCATGGTATTTTCTTTAATTTATGGCAGGCTGCTGCAGAAATGGGTGGTGCTACAAGGAACTGCTAACCCAGTGATAGCTCAATTGAGCAGTTTATCTGAATTCCAGACGTCATTGCTCTTTTTTTCTCCACTCAGAAGAAAACAACAAGAGGTAAAAAAGGGCCGGCTGTCCCCAGCTGGGGCTCGAAAACAGTCAGAACATCCGTATTGCTCTTTGCAGTTCTGAAAGGGAGCATCTCTCCTTATAACAATGGCAAAGGGACCAGAGCTGTTCTGCATGTTTGCTCTGTTTGCCAATCCCTGCTCATGCTGGGGTCTGGCGGCCACCTGTGAGCTCCCAGTCCAGGGATGCAGCTCCGTCAGCTCTTCTGATTTCTCTGGGGGCAGAATGTCTGTCTCAGTAGCACCATAAACCTGCACTGGGGCTATAGTACATGCAATATCATCTCTAAAGAGCTTCCATTAAATATTTTATGAACACAGACTTCGAGCAAGCAAGGGAAAAAAGAAAGGAAAGAAAAAGATATGAGAGAAAAGGGGCTGGTTGATTCCATGCTCTGCTGGCAGGCCAATAAACGTCGAGATATCTCAAATGTCATCCAGGCTTATTTGAGATAATAAGTGTTTCGGCTCTGCGATGTTTGTAGCGTAATGTTGCTAACTTTCTGAGCCTTCCTTTGAAAGGAGACCCTTCCCAGCATGTTCGTCTGGTGCTAAAGGAACGAAGGCAGTCAGGAGCTCTGAGCTGCTTCCTCAGAATTTCTGAATGTTTACATTTCTTTTAAAAGTGATTGGAGCTCTGCTGCTGCAAAAGTTTTTAAAAATACATGAAATCCAATTCTATGATTACTACACTTGGCTTTCCGAAAATGTGATGTTGCTAGCCTTCCTTAAGTGAACGGAAGATAAAAGGGAGAGCTTGCCAGGAACTGAGTTAGTGCCTTATTTTATTTATGGATGAAGCGGCAGGATTTGGATGGGGAAGAGGGAAAGTTCTTTTTATTGGTAGAGACGGTTGATTTCTTTTCCAACACTGCGGTCATTGGAGCAAATACACATTTGTGTTAGAGCAGAATTCTGAAACATTATGTTAAAGAGAAAGAAAATGTGGTACCCTGCCCCTGCAAAGCCTGAGCCATGATTGGTTTTACCATCTGTAGGAACTATTTCTTCTGGGAAACAGCAGTCAGGCATCAGCATGGGGGGCCCCTGGACATGTTCAAGAAAAGAGAAGATGTCACACAGAGTGACATGGCTTAGTGGCATGGTGGGATGGGCTGATGGTTGGACTAAGTGATGCTAGCAGTCTTTCCAACCTGAATGATTCTAGGATATCTCCTGGTCATTGCAGTATATCTTCAAAATCTCCTTGTTGACTTTATTTCAGATGTTGACTGAGAGTAAACAAGGTGATGCATTTTGGCTGCTACCATTTGTCCTTTGTGGAATATCCCACAGGCAGCATCCCACTGATTCGAGATTACCCAAATACAGCATTTCTAAGTTGGGTTTGTCCCCTCCAACCATCCAATACACCAATTGCAGCAAGTGGGAAGATGGAGCCTTGCTTGCTCCACCAGGAAGCTTTCCTCTGGCCAGACAGCCCATTTCTGTGAACTTGGACCACAAACCCCCATAGTTAGCTTCCAGACTTGCAGGATCCCAAGGTGTTTTGCCTGTGTTTGCTCCTGAGAAGCCACACATGGGCCACATTTCATCACAGGGATGGGTGAAGCACAAAGACATTCTGGGGTATGAAAGCCACTGATAAATGTCCCGTATCACTGAATGCTGTGCTATTCTTGATACACTGTAGATTTTCAGGTTCATGTAATAAAAAAATATAAATAATAAGGCTTTACATATTAATATGCGTGAAAATATCACTTAAAGATAAAACTGGTTAAATTATTCAGTTATAAAATTATCCCATTTCTACAGCAGCATATCCTGTCAAAGGAAGGACTGATTAGCCATAAGCTGAATTTAGCTAGTAGATTTATGCTTGATTCTGGTTTATGTTTCTGCATCGTATGTAGGACTGATTTGAGCTTGCTCCATCACTCCAGCATGCATTTCATTTTCTCATTACAGGCAAGAATGACCTTTTTCAGCAAATTATGGAAAGGAGCACTCCCATTCGTCAGTAAAGAAGGTTCATTTTGTTAACACCATTTAGTGCCTTTGGAAATGTATTGTGTGCCCAGTGGAGGGCCACTCGTAGTAATTTTACTTAGTGGAAGTTAACAGATGGGAAGGGCTTGGGTCTGCTCTGCACAGGGCAAAAAAAGCTTGTAAATAGGCTGGAAACTGTGGAAGCCCAATGACCAGAGAGGAAATAGCCATTGTAAAACAATTCAGCTGCAGATTGATCAGGACACAGATGCAATGGGCTGGACAAATGGTGCTGACCTGCTGGCACGGTGTGGATGTGGGTCAGTGTAAGCAGGAGCTCAGCCTAGCTCTGGTTTCCTCTCCACACTGCTCCCTCCCTGTACTTTAACACTAATGGCCCTGTTGTCACTGGGGCTTTAGGAAGTTAATAACATTGACAAACAAAGATAAACACTAATGAAGGAAGTAGGACAGAGCAGAGAACACAAGTTAATCATGGTGCCTAGACAGGCAGAGCACACTTCATGGTAGCCTGCATTGCTGGCCCCTGACCAATAGCTGTCTGACATTCCATCCGTCACACTTCTGCTTTTGGGGAAGGAGCAGTTTGCGCATCCTGCAATAGTGTGGCCAAGAAGTGCCTGTTTGGTTAAAGGAGCTGCTCGAGCTGATGGTTTCCATGAAACCTTATGCTCTTGTTATTTCAGCTGTGCACCATGAATTCCTTGGGATTCAGACTGTCATGGCCAACGTGTTGCCAGGGCAGCAGTCCTACAAATCCTCTCTGCTCTAACATTTATTAACGCTAATTTTGAACTCACCTCCAGCAGTTCTTAATGTTGCTGTTGGCTTTGCTGAAGTGCACTATTCATGACAGCGACACCCAGGCTTCCCCAGCCAGCCCCTGCTCAGCAAGGGAGGAGAACATCACAGTGGTTTGTGAGGGATGAGGAAGGACCCATCATTTTTTGGCCATGCCATCAGTTTCAGAGGTTTCATGCTTGCAGTAGCTGAGGGGGCTTCATCTGCTATGATTCTATGATGAGAAGCTTCATGGCCCGTGGCTGTCAGAGGCGCTGATGGGGATGCCCCCTCAGCCCCACAGCACTTTCCTCTGCAGTGAGCACCTGACAGGTGGCTTGCAGTTGTCTTGCTCTTGTCTGAGCATTTAATTCCCCATCACGTTACATTTTTAATAAAGAAAACCAAATGGAACAACAATGCTGCTTTCATCAGCGTGGTTGTTCTGTGAAGTCTTTCATCTCAGGTCCCTGTTCACCGTGTTCTGTCTGTACATGCAGGAGGATTCTCCAGCCACAGAACAGACAGAATGAGTGCACGAAGGTAACCTACAACCAGTTTACATCTCCCGTGGAGTGAATTCCACCAAGAATAAGTCCTACCCTTTGACTGACACTCACGCATTGTGTATGAAGCTATTTACTGCCAAAGTAGCTCCCAGTTCAGTTTTGGTTTTGATTTCTTTTTATTTTTTCTTTCTTTCATTTGGCTTATGCTCTTGTATCCACCTGGCTTCCTTCAGGTGTTGCTGACATGAGGACGCTACAGCTCCTGCAGGAGACTGTGCTGATTCACTTTCTAAACTATAATGACTTCTTATTCATATTTGGGCACACTGCTGAAGAGCTGTTATCAAATTGAAAAGCTACATGATTTGGGGTTGACCTACTCAGATAAAACAAACCTTTGAGTTTAATTGGATTTGACTATAGAGTCTGAGGAAGAATAGGACCGATACCCAACTTAATCAGGTTTGGTTTCTTTTCTTTTTAAATGCGGAAATCTTCAGAGCCTCTCCTGTATGAAATTCCACATATACTAATCGGCCTACAGACCCTTTTCTTTCTTCACGCACATTTTAGTATGTTCTGAGAGTTCTGGTACAGTCTGGTTGCGCTTGTTTCAAGTTGCTCGTAAAATCCCACCTCTTTCTACAGTGGGTTGGTTTATACATTATTCAGTAGTAAAATCCCAGCTGAATGGGAAGAGAAAAAAAATATTAAGTATTGGAGTGGAAAGCTCACCAGGTCCTTAGCATAATCTCTCTGGTTCAGACCTGCATTTCGTTTTCCGTTTGAGCTTGTCGTACAGTAGAGACTAGTGTATCTTTCCAATTTTAGATAGAAGCCTACCTGCTCAGCTCAGGCAGATTTAAAGTTTTTTCTCTGATACATCACATACTTTCCAGCAGCCCATTCCCCTCTCTAAAGGGATTATTGTCTAAATCTGCACCAGGTCAAGTGAAATAATTAAACACAAGCTGGCTCCGCTAATTAACTTATCCACAGACCATTGTCTGTTATTAGCATTTTAAAGAGAAGCTTTGTTAACTCCTTCTTTCTTGTGACAGTGGTATTTGTTTAGTAACATAACCCATTCCTGTGAGCATCTTTGACTGCATTTCTTATTAAAATATTAGTACTGACACGTTTTCTAGAGGATGACTGAGTTTACAAGGTGTTTCAATCTGCAGCAGTGACTTTTTCTAACAAAGCATAAGAAAAAGACAACTTAAGTGCAAAGACACATCACTGTCAGAAGACGGAGTCCTGCATTCTGATTGTGTTCTTTAAATGGAAAGTTATCAGTATAAACAAAGAAGAGACCAGTGTGTGCTCTGTAATGCAGAATTACAGCAGTAATGTATCTGGTATCTGTAGTGCATCAGAGCTTTGGAATAGCATCAGGATCACAGGGCGTGTAGTTGTTAGAGTTGTAATATTTCCAAAAAGACCAAAATGTGTGAAAGGGGATACAAATGTGAGAGTTTGCTATTCTGCACCATTAGTACTGTATAATTCATTGAGGTTGGTACTAATTAGTATCCAAAAAGAGTGCAGAAGATAGATCTTTGAAAGAGAGAACAACTGTTCCTGTTCGATGCTTCCAAAGCATCCCCAGCCTGGCTACAAGTCATCGCACACAACCTCAGGTACCACACTTTGGAATATTCTCCACTGACTGCAGACTGAGAGAGGATCTCAAGAGCTGTGTGTTGCTTTCCCCAGAACTGCACATTAAAGCACCCAAGAGCTGGTAGCAGCCGAGCAGTGAGATGCCGTCCTCTCATCATAGTAATCTCACTTTTTCTTTCCCCCTCTTTTTTAGGCTAAATATTTTCCTTTTCCTTGTTGTTCTTTTGTTCCGATTTTTAAAATCAGTGGGGATTTAATGTAAGAAATCCTCATTAAGTAGAGTATGTGTCAGTACAATTATGTTTTATTCAAGCAGTTCATTTCTTATGCTTAAAATGCTTTCTGTTTTGAATGACTCTCTAGAAAAATAAATGTAGTTTTCAGTTAAAGTAAACAGGTCACATACTGAGTGACCTTACATCTAATGGCTAAAATTTAGAAGGGGAACTAATTGGATAAAACCTGGTGACTCATATTATCCAGGCATTCAGTAAGTTGGCCTTTACAGTCTTAATTATACAGCTTTATGAAAAATAAATAGATTGCAGTTTCACATCCATACCAGTATGGAACTCAGTTTAAGAGGAGGAATCTCATCATAATGGTTAGAAGTTTGGGCAGATGCTCAGCCAGGGATAGACTGGCCAGGCTGGTTGTCTGAGCACAGGAGGCAAGGTTCGTAGGTCAACTCTTGCAGAATTGGTAACACTTTTCTGGTAGATCCTTGCTTTTCTAAGGAGGGAATTTGATACCGCCCAAGCAAACACTTGCAAAATAAAATGCCCACTTACAAAGCACTGTCTTCATCTTCTCAAGGTGAATTTCAAAGAGATAAGAGTGGCAGAAATGCATCCTTCTTTGTTTAGGTCTACAAACCGTGCAGTGTCTGCAGCAGGGAGGAGTCGTCCCAGCTGTACAGATCCACGGGGTCTGAAACATCATACATACGTTGGATGTGTTTTGCTCACAGGAGAGCCTGTACTGAGGTGAACTGAAGTAGCAGATGAGAGGCTACTCAACATGTTATTCATTCTGGAAGTGGTTTGTTTTGGAGATGTGTACGTTTCTGCAATTATTTTAGCCATTAAACTTCAGCCCTGAAAACGCTTTCATCTTGGCTGATTCCATCTTTTTGTGGCCATGGCAATGCAGAGGAGTGTGATGGGAAATGCGTTATTAGATTTGTCAATTATGTGCATTTTTCCCCCCTAGATGTTTGATAGTAGAAGACACGATGTTTGGCAGAAAAGGTAATGAACAGCATTTGCTTGCAAATCAGCACTTAGATGTGGCTTGAATGAGTACATCTTTAAGCATAAAGAGAAAAACTTAAAGGATTACCAGGATTCCTCACTATCCAAAAATCTGCCCTATGGGTGAGAAGCAGGGCAGCTTCCTTCAGCGTGGGCTGGAGAAGTGCCAAATGAACATGTGGCTTCAATGTATCGTCTGTTTACAAAGCAATCCCTGCTCTGGCTGTGGCTCACACCAACATATCTAAGCTGAATTCCTCGAGCTGGCATTACCAGTGCTGCTAAAATAGCCTGCAGACCAGGGAAATCTCAGGACGTTGGATGAATCTTTGGTTGATGCCCCACCTGGAGCTGCTTTTGTCACCACAGCACTTCTGTGAGCACACAGTCTGGAGAGAATCAGAGAATCCTGAAATCCGTAAGGGTGGAAAAGATCTCTGAGATCCCCAAGTCCAACCCCAACCCACCCCACCATGTGGCCCACTGCCCACATCCCTCAGTGCCACATCTCCACAGATCCTGAACACCTCCAGGGACGGTGACCCCACCACCTCCCTGGGCAGCTGTGCCACTGCATCACTGCTCTCTCTGAGAAGTTCTAACATCAGACCTGAAAGAGAAAACCTCAGTTACGTCCTTGTCAGCGCAGGTTGTAGCAGCAGCAGCAGCTGTCTATGCAGATGATCCTGATTGGGCACAAAACACCCCACAAGAGTTCCCCACCCCCAGATTAGGTCAAAATAATGAATCTAAAAAATCCTAATTACCAATCAGAAGAAAACCTGGGAAAAAAGGGGAAAAAAAATCCCAGATCTTTATTTTAATAGCAACAAAAATGTCACATTGATATTGGCCTTCTAAAGTGATGTTTGGCATTTTAAAAGATCAATTTTTTAAAAAGTTGTCTCAAACCATTAAAAAAAGAGGCTGCATTGCAATGTGAGAATAAATTCCATGTAAGAGATTTCAAATGCCCTTCCTTGGGAGCAGTTTCACCATTAGTGACTTCCGATGAAAAAACCTTGTAATGTTCTCCACCTGCTTTCATCCTTAGGCCCCTTCAGCTCTCTGTATGGTCTCTGCCACTGCTGTCATCCTACCATATCAAAAAGGGTATTTAGGGATGTTCTGCTGAGAGCTAATTCCGCTGTTCACCATAAGAACCTATTAATGTAACTCAGAGTGACCATCGCCTGCAGTACAGCGTCTTCAAAGGCTGACTGACAGGTTTGAGAAATGGATTTTGCATTATTGTGCTGACCCCAGATGCTGCACCAGGGCATGCTGAGAGAGGAACACAGGCCTGGTGCTTTCTTACAGCATCCATAGGAAATACGGCAAGGTAAACAGCAGAGTTAATAACTAGATGTGCAGAGGAGCACTCGGGGAAAATGCATCAAAACATCTTGTGAAAACTCATTTAAAGTTCCATAAATTATTGTTTGTGTTTTCACACAGGCAGTTATTTTCAAGTCTAACCAGCTGTATCTCTCCGGAGCGGCCCTGAATACGTACACCATTACATAAACACACAGTTTGTTGGGGGATTTTGTGCAATGAGGTCCAGGCCCTGTTTACTTCACAGCATTGCACAGACTGTGAGAAGGAGGTGTCTGAATTTCAATGGGACACTTTGACACAGAAAATCCCAGCCTTAGTGTGTTTTGTGTTTCTAAATGATAGGGTGAGAGATACCTTAAAAGAAGACGCCGTAAATAACATGATAGATTTTTTTTTGCAAGAGAAATTTAGAAAGGAAGAAGTCCGAGCAGATGGTTACGTTGCATTTAACATCTCTCACCCCCTCTCAGGCCAGCCAGCTATGCATGGAGCATGCTGATGTGCTGGGGGGGCTGCTGACAGCTTTCCCAGCAGCATCGTGCTTCGCTGTTTGTTTGGAAAGCCAGATTATTGCTATTTGAGCAGAGTGCCGTGTCATGATCTGCGGTGATAACACCCCCTGCCTGCTGCTGGCACATCATCATCTCACAGGAGGCAATTACCTGATAACTGGGGACGCTTCCCAGGGCCGTGCGTTGCTTACGGTCCACTACAAGCCCCGTCCATGCAGTTCAATCCAGCGCTCAGAAGTTCTTAAGTACCCCTGAAGTGTTCTCCAGTGGGCCCCTGGGTTTTGTAAATGAGAAAATAAACAAAGTGACTCAGGGCACGGAGTGGCTCCTCTGCAACTTCTCTGTTCCAAACAAGAATGAAACATGAAAGAGTAATCTGAAAGACACGATGGCTTTTATTGAAGAAATAATCAGAGAGTCACTTATCAGAACCAGAAAACCTGCAACCTGCTTTATCCTTTGTTGCATTATAAATAAGAATTATATTTGCTCTCAGCAAACAAGCCTGAAGTACACTGCACCGCGTTACTGTGAATGACGCACGGGCAGCAACAGAATAAATTCTGCCTGTTCCATTAGGTGATTTTGTTTCTTATGATTCTCCTCTTGCCGTACTGGGAATGAGCTGCTTTACCATCTCAGAAGTGTGATCTGACTGTGTGCTGGGGCAGCACAGGGAGGCCGGGTTTGGGCTGGGGCTGCACACCCCCTGTGTGCCCCCAGAACGCCGGGGTGCTGCAGCTGAGTAAAGGGGCTGAAGCTCTCTGTGTTTTGTGCACAGCGACAGGAGTTTCTGCAGGCAGTGTTCTTGCCCTTTTTCCACTTCTCATGTCAAGTCTGGCAAAGGTTATAAGCTCTGGACTCAGAGGGATGTATGTTGGCTGCTCCGAAAATAATGCCTCCTGTTTAACTGTCTTGGGCCATGACATCAGAGGCGGATACTGGTGGGATGGCAGTGGAGGTTGAACCTTCCCACCAATATTCCATTACATGTTGTTGTGATGTGACAGATGGCAGCAGAGGGACAGTCTGACACAGTGGTGTCTGACATGGAAGTGCATGTGAAGAAAAGGTGTGAAACAGAATTCCTCCATGTGGAAAACATGGCACCCACCAACTTTCATTGACACTTGCTGAACATGTATGAAGTCCAAACAGTGGACATGAGCACAGTGAAGCAGTGGGTGGTGCGTTTCAGCAGTGGCAGCAGTGACAGCTGGTCACCTTCGCTGGTGCTGACTTGTGGAAACGCAGCATGCAGACTCTAGTTCATCACTGGCAAAAATGCACAGCTAATGGTGGTGGCTATGTTGAAAAATAGTGTTTCATGGCTGAGAATTTGGACTGTCCAATAGTGTTACTGCGCACATTGTACCTGTTGTGGCTTCCATGGAAATAAAAAGAAGGCATTACGTTTGGAGCGACCTACATTAGAAATGCCATTCTAGGTGAAACAGCTCATGTACTTCAGCATGCCGTCATGATGCAGACATCGGTCAGAACTTCAGCCATGAGCTCCTTGAGCTCAGTGTTTGGTGTTTACATCTTGTACTAGCATTCAGATGTAAAGTTACGTGGTTATCATCTGAACCTGGAATACAGTTACCACTTCCAAGCTCTGCCTTGACTGTTGCAACGCCTCTTGGCAGGGGCTGCTGCAGGCTCCAGATCTCAGTCCCTTCAGACTGAATGGCAGCTGATGGTGCTCTGGCTGCCAGCATGGGAGTCCTGCTTGCTCTGAGCCCAGCTCTGCAAAGCGGCTGTGCGCCTCGCAGCCCGCTGCCGAGCAGCTCCTCAGGGAACGCTTCCGAGGGAGATCTTTGACTTTCTGTGCCTTCCCGGAGGAATTCGTAATTACTTCCTCCTTTATCATAGAGAGCAGCTGTAGGCTTCAGCTCCATTAGAATTGCCCTGGTAATTTCGCAGTGTGAAATTTACAGCAAACAAGGGACATTAACGTTAAACAAATTTATGCAACAGCAGCCCTCACCCAAGTCATTAAAAGTGTGTGCAATTTTTAACGGGTGCTTCAGCGTGTTATTTGATGTTTGTTCATTTCTTTTCCCAGTCTGTTAAGGATATGTTTATACACCCACACGTGCGTTGTTCTGCCAGAGGTGTGGATGGGAGCTGCCTGGGGCCTCGGGTGCCACCTCCTTGCAAACCCTTCAACGGTGGCTGTAATCCCAACCACAGCAGTGAGGAGAGGCCATCACCGAAGAGTGGATTTGTGTGCGTGGGTCTGCGTGCAACTAAAATAGTCCAACTGAGCAATGTAGTGATTCTGAGTTATGTCTATTTGAAAAGACAGGATATCATAAAGACTGCTAATATGGTGGAAAATTATATTAAGCTGAGACAAGACAAAGTTGATTATGTGCTAGACTAGTGCAGATGTGCCTGGCGCTAGTCACTTATGCATATTGATTGATCTTAAATATAGCAGAGGAGGGGATGGAGTGGTGTTTGTATGGTTATTGATTTTGTTTCAATTCCTTGGGCTGTCATCGTGAGCTTTCAGATCCAACCATTGTGACTGAAGCAAGTCCTGATTAGAAAGCTTGATAAGAAAGCAGGCATCGGGCTGATGTCCTACCCAAAGAGAATATACAGTTACATCCTTCTAGAAGCAGACAGTTGCCCTTATTTCATGCAGATATTCAGAAACGTGCCAGATTCGTCCATTTCAATGGAGATTTAAAATTCACTGGAAGACTGCAGTTGGGCTTCAGCAGCATTTGAGTTGACCCTGGGCTTGGTGGGTGCTACTGACCTGTTAAACCATTGAATGGTTTGAGTGTGTTTGCGTGGATGGGCTTACTGTATGATACCCTTCTCTTCAGTTTCGTAAAAGGAGGTAATTCGGTTTCTTAATTGACTAATTTTTGCTTTTGCACACCTGTGCAAGCTGAACTGGCTTTTCTCCACCTCTCCCACATTCCCAGCAGCTAAGCTGTAAACAGGAGATTCTCAATGCATTCTTTGGATGTATTCTTATTCCTCTTGAGTCTTTATTAAGAACAGTATTCTTTCGTGGTGCTGTGCTTAGGGCCACTGACCTTTGCCACCAGAACGCCTGGCTTCCCGGGGCTCTGTCACTGCCGGCATCGTTTGTGTGGAGCTTGAAACGTGATGTGAGTCAAATAAGGTGCTGATTTTCTGATAAACAACGACTCTAGGAGCAGAGAGAATTAGACCTTCAACAGTCAATGAAATGGATTTGTGGCTGTTTGCCCTAGAAACTTCCTAACAGCCCCATCCTGGCAGTCCTTATGTGTGTATGGCCGTCTCCTCCGTGCAGATGTCTGCTGATACCGAGTTTGAATGTCCACAGTTCAGCTCAGCATTGAACTGTGTGCATAGCACTTACTTTGAGTTATGTTTTAGCTAACGTAAAAGAGCTCTATCTGTGATTATAGACACCAAAGACAATATATTGAAATTCGGTTACTGTAATGTACACATCATTTATCAGCTTCCTGCCCAATAATGCCAGCAGTTGCTGCTCAGAAAATACAGTCTGATGGATTACCTGCTTCTCACCATCTTACTGAAGACCAAGAAGGGCAGAATTCCTTCAGCTCTGCCAAACTGCAGCTTTTTCTGGCTGGAAAGAGGGAGTCAGTCTGAAAAGCACGAAGTGGTCAGCAAAATCCATAGGCAGGGGGAGAGTTTCAAGGAGCTTTGCTTCCTCCTTTCATCAAGAGCAGGAGCAGCCCACTGACCCCATGCAGTGCACGTGTGACCTTCTGCAGAATTTGGCCTGCTTTAGTGCCTGCTCTTGAAGCGCTGCTGATTAAAGCTCATTTTTACATTTAAAGCAGCAGTGA
This sequence comes from Alectoris magna, assembly GCA_030625065.1. Taxonomy (NCBI): domain Eukaryota; kingdom Metazoa; phylum Chordata; class Aves; order Galliformes; family Phasianidae; genus Alectoris; species Alectoris magna. The sequence goes on along the minus strand of CM060576.1, from coordinate 6,389,779 downwards.
TCTGAACTCAGATCCATAATAGCCAGTTCTTGCCTAGGATCTAAAAAGTGGGTTCATAACATGAATTTCAAATTGGGGGGGGGGGAATAATTAAAACAGAAAATACCTTTATTTCTTGCCAAGCTTCTATTCAATTCCTGCTTCCTGTTTTGACAGTGTAAGTCATACTTGGGCAGGAAAAAAAGAAAGCCCACAACATAATTGCAACCATGTCTAATTAGGCAGAGCTATGTAAATTTAGCGTTTCTACATGATTATAAATGTCAGGAGAGCCTTAGATAAGACATGAGAGTTTTGAGTATCTCTTGTGTACCTAGTCTAAAATGTCCTTATTGCTAATCCTATTCATCTGGAGTTGCTTCCTAATTAGAATATTTATGCGCTAATAAGGAGGTGAACAAGACACTCCAGTTCTGTTCCAAAGGTGAGAGTAGGGATTCATTAGACTCGGCGTCTCTGTTTTGATTGCTGTACAATGTAATTAACATTGTGCTAGACAATCGTTTTAGATTTACCTTAACAACAAATATTTAAGAAGATTCCTGTTGTTGTTCTCTGAGTCTGGGTCTGATGAAACGATGAGCAGTGATGTCATCAGCTTAGAGGAACTCTGAGGTTCCAGGATGTTTTTTTCCTGTTTTGTGTCGCCAGCTCTTTCCTCCTCTGTTTCTCAGTTACTGGTGCATCTGAGTCTTGCCCTTACTAGCTAAAAGTGAATCTGTTCTGCATATTTTATGAATGCACATTATATAGCCGGGATGTGTTTTGCAGCGTATTTCATTTTCTTTTTCTTTCCTCACAATTTTCAGTTGCATTTCCAGGTATATCAGGTACATATCCAGGGACTTGGTGTTAAAATTAAAAAAAAAAAAAAAAGGAAAGGAAAAAAAAAAAAATTGCAAAGTCAGAGGTGGTTCAGCTGTTTTTATGTTCCAGGGCCATAGGAGCACAGCTCCTGGCTGATGTGCAGTGTCTGACTGCGTTTCTGTACATTCCCTTCTAAAAGGGCTGTGCCATGAATTCTCCTCCTCTGGGTTTTGGGCCTTTGTGATCCACCACTGGAGAAGCACGAGGCTCTGGGTGCTTCTCCTCTTTTCCTCCTGAAGAGAAGATCCCAGGCATTCCCCACCATCCCAACCCAAAGGCTGAGCTGCAGAAGACATCTTCCAGCTCTGTTCCTGCTTCACCTTTTCTTGCTTTTGCAAGAAGTTTCTTACTTGCTGCCAAAGCTCCCCTTCTCACAGAGCCCTGGGCACGGCCTGAGGGAAGATGCTGCTTTCCTGAAGGCCATGAGAAGCCGTGCATACCACCAACCCCAAACCATGAGTGTGCACAGAGCTGTGCCAAAGTACTGTTGCTCAGACCAGGGAAGACACGTGCAGGGCTCCCAGGCTCTGAAGTATCTCCTGTTGGATCTTAGATGGGACCAAGAGGCAGTTCCAGCCCTCCCTCTCTCCATATCCTTTTCCTTTTAGCCCTACTTGTGTCTGCAGTTTGTCTGTAATAAATACAAATGCTAAGTGGTTCTCAAAATCAGCTCCTTTCGAAGGGTAACCAGCTCAAAGCAAAACATTGGGGTTTTGATCTCCTCTCTGTGCTTTCCATCACATAACAAGAAACAGACTCAGTTGTCTGAGGAAACAATGTTCTGTTACTTTAAAGGTGTTATCAGAGAAGTTGTTAAGATGGCGAGTCACGTTACTTCAAGTCTTCTCTGTATAAATTAGCTAGGCACAAGAATCTCAGAGATAATGATAAATATAGCATCATTCTACTGCTGATGGAAATCATTATCAGCCATTATCAACTTTAATTAATATATTCACGTTATTCAAATCCAGGTAGAAAATGTTCTTTGGCGTTGAGTCTAGAATGATACGGTACAGGGCTTTTTGCGCAGTCTGAAAAGCAGCTCAGTGCCATGGAGGCAAGGAGAGAAGCAGGGCCCAGCCCATCGTACATCCTATAGCCCTCACCCATCTTCCACACTTGTGTACAAGGGCAGTAAGATCTCAGTTCCATGGGATGGTTCTCTCCTTTGTGCAGTTCTTCCACACCTCAAGAGCTTTGCTGTTTGTGGCATCTTTGTAGTCTCCGTAGCAACCAGGGTAGTGCTGGGGAATATACAATCGAAGATGCTCGGAATGAGCACTGGTAGCAAATGTGCTTTGCTATGAAAAATTATTGAAAACAAACAGAAAACATGGGCTAAATAAACCTCTGCTAGTTCTGAATGGAATGCTTCTTGAAAATTTGTGTTTGACTTCAGCAGCACTTTAAATAAATAACCAGTATGTCCCCTTCCGGCTGAGGATTTCCATCTGTTGATTTTGTTTGTTTTCTCCTTTCTCTTCTATAAAACCACCAAGGCCAGATCCTTCCCTGTGCTGTATACACGGCCCTGAAAGCAGAAACCTGCCCCTGTGCAGCTGCACAACAGCAGTCTTCACTGTACCCAGCAAAGCCAATGAGAAAACTACCCAAGGAGATGCTCCTGCATCCCCCCTATGCCCACCCAGAGCACTGACAGCGTACCCTCAGCTTGGGCTCACTCAGCAGGCAGCATGGCATTATCTGGCTAATTCCCTTCCCCCAGGTGTACCTTCAGCACTGCCAGCAGTGAACCCAGCCCGGGATGCTTTGCCCTGTTCAAAGCGGTGAATATAGCATCCCTGTGTTGTGGCTCCACGCTTGCCCCTTCCCAGTGACAGGACTGATTTCATTTAGGACAGGGTCTGTCATCTCAAATCAATGGCTCTGTGGGCTGGTGGTTCAGTCAGAGACCCCGAGGACTCTAAAGTAGGGACCTGTTGCAGCTGGTTTGAGTTAGCACTTTGTTTCTGCCGTCAGATAATAATGTTTCTAAACCTGGACTGTTCTGACATTTGCCACGAGAAAAAAAGACATAAAAAATCCATACAGCTTCCATTAACCGAGAGTAAGGTAAACACTGCAATTGGTGGGATGAGATAAAACCTCTTCACCTCTGGGACACAAATGCGATAAAATTACATATATTTCACAGTCTTACCTTATTCCCCATAGGCAGTTAATCTGTCTCACAAAACTCTTGACACGCACTTAACACAGCCTCGAGCTGCTTCTTAGGAGAGACCAGGGGCTGGGTCCTCCCTGCGCACCCTGCCAGGAGGGGATGGTCTCACCAGTTCCATGTGGAGCCCCAGTGGTGGAGCGCATTGCAACCAAAGCAAAAACACTTTGTTTTCAGGAGTTCTTCATACTGTATCATTCCATTTCCTTTCTAATTTTCGGAAAGTATCAGCACTAGAGTAGGGACCATCATTTGTACCTAAGGTAGCCTGGACAGATAGCAGCTGATGCATGATAGCCTGAGATGGGCAGTGGGTGGAGGTGGGAGCAGGCCCTGAGATGTGGCTAAAGCACTATAGATCCGTACCCCAGCTTGTCTCAGAATAGAATTTATATATATCCTTAGTCTGCACTTTCTTTTTGCTGTGCTAGTTCTAGTTAGGAGTGTAAAGGGATGAAATGCTGCCAAAACTTTACAGTAGATCTAGTTACAATGGCAAAAAATCTCTTTCTGCCATAAGTAATTCTGCTCAGGAAATTGGTGCATCTCAGCAAAAGGGCGTTTCTTGAACATAGAAGCAAGCCTCAGCTGAGGGCGAGGAGAGAGGAAGTAACATTGCCAGTGTGGATTTGATCAATATAGCTCTACTTATGTGTGTGAAGAAGGCTTAAAACTGTATTCAGCATCTCAGCCCGGGCTCCCCAAACTGATGAATGCCTTTGAAAAGATAGCCTTAGTTCTTCTGTCTGTTCCTCATTTGAGAAGTGGGGATAATTCCCAGTTCACAGAAGTTTAATGAGGATGAATTTGTCAATATTTGTGCCTGCAAAGAAAATAAAATATGTCAGCATTATTTACAGCATAGCAGTAAGCTCGTCAGTGCAGCGTCATAGATGATCAGGTCGTGGGTTAATTATCTTGGCAGAATAGTGCAGTGCGATTTTTCATTTCAGTCCGTTATTTTTGAATATCTTATAATGTGTGCTACTAAATTCAGGGTCATTTTGCTTCTTGCATGAAATTCAGCTTTTCCATACATTTTTTAAGAGGAAATGGAGCCAGAACTGGAGAGAACTGAAATGCTGAAACTCCCTCTTGCAGCAAATAGCCAAAAATCTGCTACATTTCTCCAATTATGTAACTGCAAAAATTACATTTCATCACATAAAGATGGTTGGCAAGTTCCTCTTTCATACCTTGTGGCAAGGTGAAGTTAATTTCACATTGCACAAATCTGGTCGGTTGGCAGTGGGGTCTCTCCGGAGCTGACTCCATTTTAAGTTTTCCCCTGCTGAGATGGAACGTGCTTCTGGTCACTTAAAAGCCTCTGACACTTGCAGAAATCCCATGCATCCCTTAGATGACAAAAAGCATAGAAATTAAATGCTGTTTGATTAAGGCTGTGATCTGAGAAAATTGAATTCTGCCTTCAGTTATGGAAATGGCTCGTGGCCACCGCACCGTCCTTGTACATTTGGTCATGGAAAGGGCCCACGTTACCCTGGCAAAGGTCTCTTTTAGAACTGGGACCTTTGAGGATTACAGAAAATCCTCCTTGGTCTGCTCCTTCCCATATCAAATTAATAAATACGGGCTTTACCTTTCATACTCTGTGTATATCAAAACACTTCTGGAGTCGTTTCTTAACAAAACGCCTTCTCCTCCCATGGCTGACATGGAGTGTTTGTTTCCATGATGATAACGATTGCTTTTTTTGTAGTTTCACCTGGACAGACGGTGACGCTGCTCTGGGAGATCCGATTAAGGCTGACAGCCCCAATACGGAAAGGAAAGCTCCTGCACATTGCAGAGAACACTCGCAGTGGCACTCTGCCAGCCCGGCTTTTCTGCCATTTCGCTTATCAGCAGTTTCTTAGTTCATCATGAAGCTGTTTGTTCCTCACTTCCCCAGGTTTTGTTTTTTTTTTTTTATCTTGTCTGAAGCCTTCCGAGCAGGCAGTGCATTGAGTTGTACAGGTCGTTACTCCCCAGAGCAGCAAGCTCTGCACACAATTGAAGCCGAACCACAGAGGTTGCAGACGTCGTCGTCAAAAGCTCAGATTCCCCGCAGACGCTTTCCATTGCAAACCTATGGCTGTCGATGTAGCCATCAGTATTTTTCTGGGATCTATCTCCTTCTTATCCTCCAAGTGTTGCACCCCAGGGTGCTGCAAACATCAGCAGGCTCCATGGTGAGCACTGCGCTGCTGACTGCTCTCTGCAGAAATTGCCTCTATTTGGTGGCCTTCCGTATGTAAGGCTGCACATGGCTTCACTCAGATCCATTAGTGCGGTGTTTAATTAAAAAAAAAATATCTTTCTTTTGTATTTATCTTGTACATCTACAGATAAACATTAGGATCATTAGCTTCTAAAAACCTGCCAAAGTGCCTTGCTTCCGAAGTATGACATTTTATCCTCCATTAATCCTAGATCTTGTTCAGTGAGTGATTTGTAACATTCAAGTGATTGTAGCTATGTTGCATATGTTAAGTTATCCTGGAGTTTATTACTGTATTTTGCTCTATTCTTGCATGATTTTGTCCTTCAGGTTCAGTGTGGGTTGTATCCCTTTTTCTCCTCCAAGACAGAGTGCAACCACGAAGCCTTCAATCGATGCAGATTTTCATTCGTCGTGCGTTATGTCTTTGATGTTATTAATGTATACATACAGAACAAGATCAAATCTTGTTCGCGTTCAGACATCATTGTTTCATGTCATGGTGCATTCTCCCACTCACAGGAAAAGCTTTGGTCTGGTTTTCCCACGGCACTGCGGATCTCCTCCTTTGCACCTGGTTTCACATAGAAGCTGACGTTTCCCTCCCCATCAGGGCCTGCAGGTTGGTTTAAGGACCAGCCATGCTGCAGGGACTGCCGGATCGCTGTTGTACAAAGCAACCCTAGAACTGCTGCTTTAACGGAGTGGTTGCCATATTTCTGTGGGTTTGGGGTCAGTTTGTGGAGGAGAGGACTGGTGGGGGCAGGTGGGACTCTTTGCTGCATGTCCTGTGGCACTCTGTCACCAGGGCCAATCCTATAGGCAGTACATAGTGACTCATGTTTCTCCTAGGTGTAGTTTTCGTGATGGTCTGCCAGTTATGCCCCCACTAACTTACCCAGCCCAGCTGATCGCATCTGGGTATTTGTCACAGTACCTGGCAGAGCGTAGCCCTCTTAAAAGCCAGAGAAGCAAAGCCAGGAGCTGTCTTTGACAGAACCCCCATTAGTATTTCCAGCTTCACAACCAAACCAAGTTTCTTCTCCAGTAATTCTATCACATTCTCTCTCAGCAAATCGACACAACGTGACCCCACCCATACTGTGTAAAACAGCTCTTAAGGGAAATACAATAGGGAACATCTCGCATTAATCTCTTTGCAGTTATTTGACTGTTTTCCACTAACCTTTCATTCTGCCAAATTTAATTAAATCAGCTGCTTTTCCAACTATAACCTGCTCCTCCATTATTTGGATGTCCCTTTCAATTCATAGGGGTGAAGGCGTATGTGGTACGCAGCTAGCAAGAACTTAGCTGAGCTGCTTTCTTAAAAGTGATGGAATAATTCTCAGCAGTGAGTAATGAATAGCACCAAATGTGTTTATTTTATCCATACAGAGTTGACTCCATACCAACTCTCAAGGTTTGCCTCCTGACTGCCACCCTTGTGCCATGTCTGAATAGACAGGAGTGGAGAAAATGGTTTGAATTTATTACATTGAATATATATCCCATTGGTTTCGTTGGTATTTTTTTAATTGACACATTGATAGGATTTGAAGAAACCTCAAAATTAAGGGGTTTGGCTACAGCAGCAGTGCCACGAGCGTGGAATTTTGAGCCTGTCTGCACAAATAAAAATGAGACCAAGTAAAAATTATGAGCAATATTATTAATATTTATTGACCTACATTGATCTTCTTGATGATCTTTTTCATGCTTCCAGCCCAAGAGAGCTTAAAGAAGGCAGTTTTACCTGGATTGTGAGAGGCTTTTCTTCCTCTTTTTAATCAAGCCAGATAGTCCAGAAAACAAATCAGGCTGATAGAAACAGAAGTCAGGCTTACAAGGAAAGCAGCTGTAACAGCTAAATGGCTTAAAGCAGAGAAAGTAGGAAAACAACATGTGGGGCTAATGATGGGTGGTTTTCAGGTTTCAGAATACATTAAGGCATTCTCCATGTTTATTAAATTGCTCTGGCAGCGTTTGACAGTAAAGGTTTTGTGGTTTATAAAAGTGCAATGGACATAACGAGGATTTTTTTTTTCCAAAAGCCTGGCCTTTGGGTAACCACCAAGACAATACACACTACAGGAAGGATTTGGTTTTGTGCAAGTCCGAAGAAGGTCATTTGTTTATTTCCTTGGCTGTTGCTTTCCCGTCCCTGTGGTCTACCTGGGGTTTTGGGGTTTTTCCCCCCTCTCTCAACTCTTGCTCTTTTTGTCAAAAAGTGGCAGACACAAACCACAAGCAGCACCAATTTAACGCTGGCAGATTTTGCAAAGGGCACCTCTCAGCAGCGACAGTCGCTCTGTGACCACCAAGACATTGAACTATTCCTCATCTCTTCCTGTCCAAGAGAAGCTGGACGTAATTTCATGGTTTAGAAAAATTGCCTCAGCCAAAAGATGGAAGGTTTATTCCTCAGGTCTCCTTTTAAGTGCTTTGCAAGATGACCTGACATCTGTGGGGCACAAAGCCTGCAAAACATTGACGTGAATTGAAAGCAGTATCTGAGTTGCTTCTAGTTGATGCTGAGGTCCAAAGGAACGCTCCCACCGTGGTGCACAGCTGCTTCCCTCCAGCAGAAGGGCTCTGAGATGGGTCCTTCTCCTCTCCTCTCCTCCTCGCAGAGCCCGACTGCTCCTGCAAACGGAAGGATTTTATTCTCATGATATCGCTGTAAGATAAGAAAGTGTTTTCATTTCGTTTTGAAGTGTTATTTTCAATTTCTTGAAGGCACAGAAAAATTAAATGACCCACTAAAGGTCGCTGGGGGAGTGTTTGGGAAAATGCAAAAGGAACCCATGCTGCAGCCCACAGCCTTAATCACAGCCCACCTCTTTTTTGGCACCAACTTGGTGGCGGTAGTCATAATCAAAATGCATTATCCAAGATATTCGTCATCTCTCCTTTTTTTTTTAATGAGATTTACTTGTAGCTCATGCCAGCTCACTGTCACCCCCTCGCATGGCTATCAGTGCCGACAATCAGCAGCATGTAATTTATTTTCCTTATTCTTCTCCTGCTTCCTTGTGGTCTTGTGTCTGATCTGTAGTTTTGATCACTGAAGAATGAGATATAACCCATTTCTAATGATTGTGTGATTCTAATTTAAGCATTAAATAAGAACCATATGAGAAGCTCATTTACTCACAGTCTTCCTATTCAGGAAATTCAATACTATCCAAGGACTACAGATATTCTTACAGTGGGTTTTCTGATAACAATTTTGGTAATAATTCTGATAATAATTTTCAGGTAAGTCTGTAGTGCCTGAATAGCTTCAATAGACTCAGCCCGGGTGCCTTTATGGAATTGCTTGAGGCATGGAAACGAATTGGGTCCATCAGTGGCAACATCAGTAAATAAAACATTTCAAGACTGAAAAAAAAAATGTTACAGAACAGTGGGTACTTCTTCTGCTGTTATTGTTGTTTTCATACTTATCTTCTGAAAACAGCCCAGTCCCTATTTTCTATTTGCTTCAGGCTTGGTGTCTAATTTTCCAAGGCTGAGTGAAAAAAAAGAATCCCGACAAATGTTATGTCCATATTATAAAACCTTCCAAAACCAGAAAATAATGTCACAGTCTTCAGAATAGTGGTACAATTTAGATTTTGAGTGAACTCCAAAGAATTGGATTGATTTTAAAGCGGTATTTCAGATAGGATAAAAAAATTATGTGGGTTGTGGTTTTCCTGCATTCAGGTTCTGACATTCTGCTGTGGTCAAATGTCAGATAAAAAGCCTGCGACCTCTTGTCATCCTCGCCTTTTGCAACTCCAAATCTAGAACTAGTGTGGGGTTAAATGGAGCCTGTGTTGGTACTAACGTGGGATACAGCGTACCTGAGAATGCACCATTGCCTTCTGGGTGGACCAGCTGGGGTCAGAGCATGGCAAACCCTCTGCTCCATGCATCTGGGTCTGTTGGATGTAGTTTCCAATAGGTCCCTCTCCTTGGCCAGGAGTGGCTGCATTGTGGTTCTTCATGTGTTCCACCACCATGGGGTTTCAGTCTGGGTGTTTTCCAAAGCCTTGAGATCCCAGGCTCAGTGTCTGGCCCACCAGGAAGAAACATCACTCAAAAATAAAAATTAAAAAAAAAAAAAGTGAAGTGAAACTCAGATGGATCACACTCAAAACTATCTCTGTTGTTGTTTAGTAGAGTTTTTCCCGTGCACAGTATTGCTAGCACAAAACATTAAGAAAATAAGGAAAATGGTCTACCAGGACCACCACTGTGTTACCGTTTTCAGTTATGCAGATGTCCCCCGCTGCAGTTCCTTGTTTTGGTGCTTTTTAGTGTTTGGAGTTGATATTTCCAAGCTTTTCTTGGTATCCCTGACAACTAGCAGGTCGCTTTCAGAGATGAGATTCTCACTCGATAACAGCACTCCTGGAGCTGGCTCTTCAGCGGGATCACGGCTCCCACAGTAACACAGGGGAGGTGAGCAAGTCCATCTGCCTCACTTCTTCCCTGGCCCAAATGCAGGGGGCAGGTGGTGACCATCAGGGCAGTGCTGTACCTGAGGTGTGCTTAGGGAGGGGTTCCGCTCTCACTTCCCACTGCCTTAGGAGTGCAAAAAAGAGCAGCCAGGGGCAGCATGATCTGCACTGCTTGGTCTGATGCTGCTGGGAGGCCAAGCAGAGCAACCTCCTGGAGGGTCTTCCATCTCTCTGTGATTTTATAACCTCGCTGTGATTGTGCTTCTTTCAGGTAACCTAAACGATTCCTTCTGCTTTTGTATGAAAGCGAAGGGGTAGCTGTTGCTGGCTGCTGTATGCACCGCCAGGTGTTGTTTTGTTTCTGAAGCAGCCACATGGAAAAGGAAATAGCTGCTGAGCTGGAACAGGGCACATTTGCACTTAAAACTCAATGTTCACCCTGGGCCAAGCTGAAGGGATTGGTTGCGTGGCTGCTGGTTTTGAGCAGGTTAAACAAATCTGCAAACTGCAGACTTCTCAGAAAGAGCAGTGATGCAGTGGTACAGCTGCCCAGGGGGTGGTGGGGTCACCATCTCTGGGGGTGTTCCAGGACCGTGGAGATGTGGCACCGAGGGACGTGGTCACAGCAGGATTGGTTGGGATTGGACTTGGGGATCTTAGTGGTCTTTTCCAACCTTAACGAGTCCATGATTCTGTGATATTAGAATACTGTATTGAAGTGCAGTAGAGAGGAAGCAGGGTGCGCTGAAGGTGTGAGATACCACAGGTTATGGGGCCCAGGTGCTGAGAGGAAATGCCTAAAAGAAACTTAGAGTTGCTAATCACACTGGTGACTGAAAGCTGCTTGTTAAAGGTTGGTTGTCACTGTATGTGCCGTGCCAAGTGAAAATCCAGAGGTTAGCTTACGGCCTCTAGACCTTTGTCCTTTGTCTTGACCTGCGTGTCAGAAGGCAGGATGTTTCTCATTGACACCTTTTTTAGGGAAGAAACTTAGCTGAATTAGCACACCACCATTTCCAGGAGAGTAAGCTTTGGCATTGCTGCAGTTAGACCAAGGACCATCCCAGCTTGCTGACAGCTCATAGAACCCAAAACACCCAGACGCTCATGACCAGGGAGTGCTGTGCCATGCTGAGAAGAAAAGCAAACACAGCCTCAGACAAATGGAGAAGATAAACCTGTCTACTTGTGGTTGTGCAACAAGTGGCTCATTTTAGAAGTGGGATCCTGTATCCTGGTAGCATGGAACACCTCTGAGGGTGGCTGTGCCTGTATAGAGATGTTGGGATGAAGCAAAGTGCATCCTTTGAGCTCAGAGTGTATTAAGACTTGTGGGTTCTGAAGTCTGCTGAGGGTGCTGCATACCTGTCACAGTGCTGTGCTGTATGTGGGAAAATAAAAGGTCAAGCTCCATCAAAGGCTTGGCTTGAGCTGTACACCAAGATGGAGCTGCAGACATTGTCAGCAGAGCTGCCTCACCTCAGCCCCCAGCATAAGGGGCTACTTCTGGATGTCTGCCTTTATATTTAACCATAGGGAGCATTGCAGATGCTTTCAAGGTTCTGCCTGTGAGCTGTGTTTAAATGATGGCTCATTCGATCTTTTTGGATAAAGCACTTCTGCTGAAGTCATGTGGCTGTCTGGGGTATTTCTTTTCAAATCGACTTTCCCAGCTGTGCTGCAGTATTTATTACTGTGTTCACGAGCTACTGTCGTATACCAAAGAAGTGAACATCAAAATTTCACCGGCACATGAAGAAATGATTTAGAAAGGAAGCCAGAGGAATATCACATGTTCCTCTCATTGGCATTGCAGCAGGCAGGGGAGATGGAAAAGTGTATAAGGAAGAGGTAAGGATAAGGATAGCCATGAGAAGAAATAATAGGACATTTTTCCAACTTCAGATTTTCTGTCTCCTTCACCAATAGATTCCTTCTCAATAAATCCCACTGTAACATCCTGGTAACCTTATTTGCTTTAGACAGGATGCTAAATATAATGAGTCATACATTTACCAGGAAGTGGTAATTAATTGGACAATATTTGTACAGAGCTTTGAAAATGCAGGTCCTAATTTTGCAAACCCTTTGTCCGTAATGAAGATTAATTTAATCACATAATTACCACGTTTCTGGACTTTGGCATCCACAGTTACCCAGCACGTGTATGATTTATATTAATTACATGAGTAATCCAGGAGCAGCCATATTCCTAAAATTATTGGGCACGCACACGTGAAAGTTGGGTTTGCAGATCGCACTTCGTTGCTACGATTTCATTTTAAAACTATTTTGCTCTTTAGACGTCTTTCTTTGAATATGGTTTGTTCAAAGCCTGTCTCAGTAGTGCTGTGTGTGTGCCCAGGGTGCGAGGCAGCATCCGCGGGGCCGTCTGGCACCCCAATGGACAGAGCTGCACTTGGAGGGGACATCTCTTCCTTTCTCCGTGCCTGTGTAAAGTGCTGGTCTGGTGATACAAATCAGTGTGAAGTCTGAAACCATCATCATACAAAAACCTTGTGAAAGGGGTGGGGTTTGGTGGACTTTTTTATCTTCAAAAGCTGTTTGAACACAGAGAATACAGAGAGAACTGGTTTCTGCTTTAGCTCAATTTGTCGTAATTTCTACCCAGACCCAAAAGGCTTTACTCCTGATTTAATATACTCTTTTTGAACATTTTTTCTCCCCAGACCTTGTGTTAGACGGGTTGCTCCAGCATCCCACAGCTTTAGCGGTGAAGGACCTACTAATTTCCAGCCTAAATTTATTCATAGCCAGCTTACACCCATTTGTTCTTGTGTCAACATTGTCCTTTAGTTTAAATTGCTCTTTTGCCTTCACAGTGTTTATCCTCCTGAGGTATTTATAGACAGCAATCATATCTGCTAGCAGCCTTCATTTGCTAGACCAAACAAGCCAGGCTCTTCTGGGCTCTTCTCCAGTGATGGGCTCTTCACTCCCGGCACCTGGTCAAGTCCAGGCTGCTCGTACAAGTGACCTCGATTATGCACAGCATCCAGATGAGCCCTCAGAGCTTGGCCCAAGGAGTGAATATTGCTGTATCTGCAAGGCCTACGCTGCACACAGTGCATGTGCTGATGGCGTTTGTCCCTGCTACACAATGAGGGTCAGGACGTGGGCCCATCCTCCATGCTAATGTCCCCTCAACCAGCTGCCCACAGATTTTTGGTCCCTTGCTGCATTCTGTTCTGTTTCATACTGTTAAATCTCTTCTTGTTTCTCTGTTCCCTCTCCATGTACAAGGCACTCCTAACTTTTTAACCAAGCCCTTTAACCACCTTAACAAATTGTCCAACTGATTCCCAACCTCTGAAATTTAGCCGATGTATTTCTTTGGAGCACTGTATCAGATGATTGACAGGAGAGCAGACAGATTAGATCTGCTGCAATTGCTTAAATTATTCTTTCCTTCATAATTTTTCCTTCAAAAGCTCTTAGTTTTTAGGTCAGACTAAAAGCTCCGCACTTATCAAGATCAGCTATTTTTTTTCCCTTGATTTATGTAAAAGTAGCACATTTACTTTCCTCTAGCATGAAGATTTGCTAGATTTATTAAAAATACCAGCCACTGGGCCTTCCAGTGACTTCAGTGGGCTGGGTTTTTAGTCTACCCCTTGAGGGCAGATGCTCATATCTTTGGTTCCACAGCATCACCATCAGAGGCAAGCATAAAGAAACTATTTCACTTCTCTGGGTTAAGGCCATTTGGTGAAACCCCCATGCTGTATTTTTTATCCTGTTCTATTTAAAATGTCACTTCTGTGAAGGAAGAGAAGATCAGAATTATTCTGTGTGATCAAAACCCCATCAAGAAAATGTCTCGTATGCTAGGGGGCATGAGACTGCCTATTTTTTTAATAGTCACAACAATAATACTAACAGTAGGACAACAAACTGAGATGCCCCTGGAGATGTGGTGACAAATTGGAAAGACATGTTGAAATTGAAATTGATTGAATAGTTCAATAAAATCAGCTTAATGCACAAAAGCAAAAAGGTTAGCTACAGAAAAACAAAAAAAATCAGTGATTTCTTATCTGCAGGGACCAATCTCACTGAAGATTGAATTAGTTACAAATTTAAACGAGGTGCTTGAGTGTGCCACCCTTATCTGCCCACCCCAGAGGCATTCGGATGAAAATGGGTGTGGATGGCAACCGAGTGCCTAAAGGGCAGACAAATCTCAGCCTACTTTCAGTTACATGTTTTCATGTTTGACACAACTTCACATGCCAGCCAACATCTTTCTCCAGGTCAGATCACTCTTCTGCTCCAAACACAATTGTCATGTCTTCAGCTGATGGAAATGAGTGCAGCTTTGGTGAAGCTTGCAGCAGTTGGCCTCTGGCTTGGTCCCCACTGCTGCAGCTACCACCAGCCCTGGGACAGGGTGCCCATCCGGTGCTTTCCTTCCCTCTCCCCATCCATATGAGCCAGCTTTTGGGGGTGCTAAATTTGTACCTTACTCAGTTCTGGGTGTTTTCATTTTTGGCTTTGTATTCTCTTGATCGATACAATCTCTCTTTTAGGTTTCATTAATGTGGCATTCTGAATTTGTTCTGGATATTTTATTAACACCATGCTGCAGTGCTAGTGAAGAGCATTTAGTTAAATAAAAAAGCTTCATTGTAAATCTGAGATTAATAAGACAGGTTCATTCACAGGACATTTCAGCCTTACAGTTACCAGTGCTTTGCAAGTGGAGTAATGAATGGCAACGTTTGCACGAGGCAAAAACAAGGGATAGAGCTTCTCCTTCATGTTTTATTATGGGTAGCATGAAATAATGAAAGTGCATTTCCATAAGATATGCCAGTTGTAAGGTGCTGATGAATTCCCATGTGTGATGTCTTGTCAATTTAGCAGATTAACATCTGTCAATTAAAAGTGCTGGAATCAAGATAAAGCTAGAATTCAGATTTCTGTTATTTTAGTAACTCGGAAGAATTACAAAATTAAAGCAGTTACAGCAGCTCGTGAACGTTGGTACTGGAGTAAGTAGACCTAACTGACCTAATTTTCACCATGTGAAATTTCAAAGAGCATCTGACATTTTGCACAAGCTGTAACATCAGTGAAGGAAAAGGGCAGCCCTCGATTAGAAGAGCTGGACTCCAGCAGCAGGCAGCCATCCAGCACGCAGCCACTCTGAGTGGCTCTCTCCTCCCATTAGAGTCCCTCCACTTGGCTTTGCACAAAGCTTTTCCAGTGTAACACCGTGATTCTGTATCCACACCCTCCGGGCTCTCCGTTGCTCTACCAGGACCACTTGGTCCCCATGTCCCAGCTCACATGGGAAAAGGAGGTTACTCCCCATCTCTGGGGGTATTTAAGGGACGTGGCATTGAGGGTCGTGGTTAGTGGTGGGACTCGGTCACTGTAGTGGAAATGCTGAGTCACAGCCTGAAGCAGTGATGGAGCGCCTGGTGGGAAGGCACGGCCAACCCAGGGGAGCTCAGGTGCATGCAGTGTACCTGAGTGACTGGAAGGGCTGGAGCCAGAATCCACCCCTTCCCATTTAAGGGTTTAAGGGTCCCATTTCTCATTTAAGGGTTGGCACTGGAGGTGAGGGCTTCTCTTGCTGGAGATCCCTGCATACCTGAGGCCTTCCAAAGGTTAGCAGCTCTTTCCCTTCATTTCTGCTCTTGTGTCCGCTGCATTTGGTCTCGTTCTCATTTGCTGTAGCCAAAGACCTTGCCACCCTGCTATCGCCATCCCATTATAGTATTACAGTCAGTCAGGTTAATGCTTGGGCTGGGTGATCTCAACAGTCTGTTCAAACCCCGATGATTCTATGATTAAGTGCTCTACATGCCCTGAGCGTGATGTGGGTAGCTTGGCGAGATGGTTTGCTCTGCAAGATTTTTTCATTCTTCAGAGTAATTGAGAATTTTCAACAAAGATTTTGTTACAAATTGGAGCAAGGAAGATATTTTAAGTGTCAAAAGGCATTGAACTGTGTGAGGAGAACCAGTTGGAATGCCACGAGGCAATGTTGCTGTCAGTTTGGGGATTATTAATGTGTTTGGTGATGTTTTCAATGGAAGAAAAAAAAGCCATCAGCCAAGTTTCTACTCCTTTTCAGAAGACACAAATTAATGTTGCTGAAAATGTTCAAAAATTAACAAAAATGTCTGTCTCAGCCAAGGATTTCTGTCTATAAGATCTTTTATTTTCCTATAAAACAGATGATAACCACCAGTCCATGCTGAAATCGCTTCAAAAATGCAGTGGAAAATTTTATGTTTTCCAACTAGCATTTGAAGTCCAGCTAACTTTGTATTCAGCCTTAAGATTGATCTTATATATGGAAAATAAACCAAGGCATTTTACAGGATGCCTTTCTTAATTCTCTTCTGTTGTTTTTTCTCTCTCCAGAAAGTTCAGCAGTATATAGTCATCGTTCAAGCCACAGATATGGAAGGAAATCTTAACTATGGTCTCTCAAACACGGCAACTGCAATCATTACGGTGACAGATGTGAATGACAACCCCCCTGAATTCACGACCAGCACTGTAAGTAGCAATACAGCAGCACAGCAGAGCCCAGACACAGCCTGGTTGTGGTTCAGGGATGTTTGTGCCAGTCAGCTCTCTTTGCTGGTTTGGCAGACAGGACAAACTTGATCAATCTGTAGAACAAAGATTTTTAAAGGGGGCTGGGTAGGCAAAAGGTGGGAAAATGAAAATAGCAAACGATCCGTGAGGTAGCAAAACTGTTTGGCGACCAATTTCAGTGAGGTAGTAAAGGAGCTGAAATAATGTGGCAAACAGACGATGTCTGATTGCCCCAAAGAGGATGCAGTTGTTTCCCAGCAATTGGCTGTAGACATCTCAGGGTTGTTATTACTTATGAGTGAAATCCGGAGCAGTGAGAGATATTTTGGGTTCAGTAGCCTGGGTACGATTTCAAAGTAGTAGTAAATACTCTAAATGGTAACAGTTATCCAGGAAATTTGTTTATACTGATAGCTTTAACAGATGTATTTGTGCTCACTTGCGCCGGCAGTGAGCATGTAGACATACTTCGCTACATCTGCTTTTAATCAGTTTGAGGTGTTACTTCTATTAGTACAGTATTTCTCTGTTCCGTTCTCATGTGCTCCAAGTCTTTATTACTCGGGAGAAAGAGGAAAAATAAAGAGATTGCAAATGACAAATTAGAGCTGATTAAGATAAAATTGAAAAGACAGGAGACATAATACGGTCTTGTTCTTTCCAGCCTTCATAATCCATGGAGGTAGAACATCCAAAACATGCATAATAACTACTAAGGAGTATAGAGATAGTGTAGAGATCTACATGGTAATAAAGGAGAAAACACTGTGTAGCCACCATCTATATTCATATCATTGTAAACCAGGAGGAGCAAATGATTTGTCTAGAACTGATAACAGATCACTGAGAGTACAGAAAGTCAAAGCTGCATCGTGCTCATGTCACTGAATGTTCTTTCAGGAATGTGTTTATTATTTATGCTCTGAATTTTCATTCCACCTTACAGGGTGTGCAAATATTTATTCATGTGGTGCCGGAGTTTCCCCTTAGTTACACTCTTACAGACTGTGAATACGCAGCAGAACCCCAGGGGGTTGTGCAAAGCCCGATCAATGCCACCAGGAGCCAAGGTGGGCTCCGTGCTGGCAGTGGGATCCTGCCCACATCACACCACAGGGACCCCAGCAGTCCCTTCCAGCCCCTACAGTTCTGTGGTTCTGTGCCCTGAGCACTTGGGCGCAGCGTGCTCATCTCCCAGGCAGTGGAAGTGACTGTGTTGTGGATTCGCAGAAAAAGGGCAGCACGAGGTTTCTCCTGAGTCAGAAATGGGCCGCCAGCCTGCAGCCTGTGTTGCTGTTCCAGCCGGTAGAGCTTCGGTTTCACAACAGCACATGTGTTTCCTATCCATCGTAGTGAACATACTGAGCTTTGTAGTGTAAAGCTGTCATTAAATATCTCCTTACATATGATACATATGGTTGTGGAGAGCCACAAAAATGTGCCGCAAAGCGTGGGCCACGTGTTCCTTTCTCCTGCCAGCATGGGATTGTTTTCCCTGGGAAGGCTTTTAGGGGTTGTCTTACAGAGTTTGGCAGCGCCGGGGCAATGGGACTTTCAGTACAACCATACCTGTGCCCCAGCTTTCTAATATTTGGCAAGGTTATTCTACCAGATGAATAGCTCTTTAACCTTCATTTGAGTGAAAAAGGAATGACATCTAGTGGCCGCATCGTTTAAGCACAGGTTGTTCCAGATGACCCAAGTTGCCTGGTCGTGGCTCCAGAACAAAGACAGGAGGTGAAGTCTCTTGTAGTGCCTTCTGCAGGGCTTCACCCCGTCAGGCTGTGGTCCATATCTGAACCGGGGTATTTTAAATTCCAAAGCTGAATCTGATGGAAGGAAACATAAGGGAAATTTGCTTTCAGGTGATTTCTGAGTGTTTTACATTTCACTGTGTGTTAGACCTAGAAGGAACAGAGGTCATCAAGAGAATTGCACATAGGATTGTGTTAAATAGGTGAGAAGATGCTGCTCTTCCTCTTAGCATGGCTGCTGTGTACCATTATTTCTCTGATTTCAGTCACTGAAGGAGTTCTGCAAAGGGCCAAAGGGTTTTATGCAGTAGCACGGGGGACTTGATAAAGATTTGAAAACCGAGGGCATTTCACAATAATACAATAATATCGTCTGATTTTTATGGGAATTATTATCTTTGATATACTCCCAGGAATAGCCAAAACGAATTTCACAGGAGTATGGAAGCGCAGTATGGTTTTCCCTGACTGGCACAGAGAACAGCACTGGGCTAATCAGTCTCCTTAAAAATGAAGCTGAATCTCCTCACTGTCTTCAGATAGTCCGATCTGCTTTTTAACATCTCTAAAAAAAGGGCAAAAATCTCTTTCCAGGCAATCTACAGCTCTCAGAGGATAAGAAAGCCCATGGTCTCCTTTAAGACTGGAGACCGTTTGGAGAGATGTGGTGTATTTTTATTTAAAATACTCCTGCATTGAGATGACCGAATAGCTGAAGTAGTGGTTTGCTCTTGGGAAGTTGCTAGCTGAAAGGAACTGGAGTGACTGCTCAGCCTTGAAGCACAGCAAGGCTGACCCTATAGTGCTCCTAAATTACCTGTTATTCAAGGGGTGGGGGGAGGGGGACGGGGTTCTTAACCGTTTCTGGATTAGAACATTGCTCAGGAGGGCTCTGCAACATGCTGGTGTCACAGCTCATGTATTCAGCAGCAGGAATTAATGTTGCTGTGTAAAACTCAACAGCAGGACAGGAGAGGAAAACACAGCCCCTGTGATGGTCAGGAAATTGGGATCGTGGCAGTAATTGGGCACAGTGTGGGCTGGGTCTGAGGTGGAAGTCCAGATACAAGGAGGGCATGGGCTGCCCAGGTGTTTTGCTTTAGGGCCATCTGAAAGCCAGGTGGACTGTGGTCACAGTTCAGTGCTGTAGGAGAAGTGAAAAAGGAGCAGTAGGATCACACAGAAGATCCTTAAATGGGCAAATTGAAGATACGTGGTTAAAACTCCAAAACGGATGTTTGCTTATGTGAAAGTGGATCAGTGTGTTTGTCACATCCTTTACTACATCAGCTGAAAGGCTAGGGGAAGATCCCACACAATAACAGGGGAAGAAGAATCTCTGCGTTCTCATATGAAGGATTTTGAAGTTAGAAGGTGAGGAAAAAAATCAGAATCTCTGAGGGAAATCCTTCTGAATTGAAATGTGCCGCTAACGCTGAGCCCAGCAGCTCCATCAGCGGAGTCACGGCCAGCTCTGGCCAGCATGGCTAGGACTACCAGCATCAAACTGTGGCGTGCTGGGGAACAGCAAGGATGAAGTGACCTCCCCAAGTCCTTTCCAGCCCTGGTTTTTATGAGGGTGATTGCATCCTCAATCTGCAATGCTATTTGGCCATGCTGAGAAGCATCAGAGAACAGCTAACGGGGAGGGGATCTCATGAGATACTGCCTCAGAGTGGGAAGCAGTCAGATCGGTGCCAGAAGAGTGGAGTATCCTGTGATGCTGTAAACATCACAGACAGCTATTTTGGACAATTTTAATGATTTAGTGCAGATCTGTGACCCAGGGAGCACTCTTCTGTCTAGCTAAGGGACTTCAGCAGCCGGCTCTTTGTGTTGTGTTCTTCATGTGACATTGCTGTTTGCAAAAATAAATGGAGGGATCCAATTCTTCCCTCTGCCACAGAGCAGCAGTAGGAGTTCTCTGCAACGTGACTGACCAGCCTGCTCCTGTGGGCTCTGGAATGCCTTGGAAAAGCTTCATCTACCATGCCCAAGTTTTCCATTTGGAGTGATTAGCTGTGCTAATTCATTCCCGTGTCATTCCAAGTGGGTTTGCACCTGCCTAATCATCAGCTGGCATGACACGGTGAAATTTTAGCTGGACTTTGCATTGCATCAAGACCATGTAGGAAGTTTCTCTGGGGAACTTGCTCCACCTGCTACAAGATACCTGCTACTAGCAGTATCAGTGTGCCATCCATTTTGCAGTGTCCTGCTGCTCGTAGCAGGGTTGTGTTCTCTGACACTTCATAATGGTGTGGAAATTCCTCTGCCACCCTCCGAATATTTATCTCCTGTGTGCAGACAAGTTGCATTTTTTCCACATTAGTATAGATCTGTGACGGAGCCCCTGGGCAGATGTTCACCTCAGATACAGAGGAAGCACACTGAAATTAGTGTTGGTGTTCCAAAGATTAAGCGTCAGCTGAGACAGAACAGTGCTGGATACTCTCAGGTGAGATTTTACGCAAGGTGGAGGCATTTTTTGGCTCATGGAAGGAATGCCTTTAATGCTGCTGTCAAGCTGGATGCCCTTTCCAGCCTGACCCACTGTACTGATAATCTCCATCTGAGGATTTCCACTTTATCTAAGGAAATGCATAATCAGAGGGGAGGAGAAGTAAAAGAAACCCATGCCTACACTTGACTCTTACAAAGTCTATTTTTATCGTATTCAATCAGGAACAATCAGGCACAGAGAGGAGACGCAGATGAATTTGCATGATCAGACTTCTGTGTCTTAAATGTTAATTAAAAGTTATTTTAAATTTGCCTACTGTGCAGAACTTGTTTTTATAGTGGCCCGTGTAAGGGAAATATTATTTCACAGGGCTGAAGTGCTTGTAATTAGTTGAGCTTGTGGATTTTGGGGGAAACCTGGCTGGCAATCAACCTCTCCTTTCTAAAAAGGGAGAAAAAAAAAAAAGGAAAAAAGGGAGGGGAAAAAAAAAAAAAAAAGGAACTGGGCTATTCAAGTTCTTTAAGCTCCTGAGCCTTAGGAGGTCTTATTTAAAGCTACTTTAAAATTTGCCCTTTGGCACAGCTTTGAGAATCTCCTCTTCCGAGGCTGAACCCAGTGGAGCATATTTTAAAGCATTGGCTCCAGAGCTGCCTCTGCTTCCCCTCCACCTCTCGGGCTCATCTCCTGTTGGGAACAGCTCTGAAGGTTTAGGAGCGGAGCGTCAGGCAGTGCTGAGCCCTGTGGGCTGGGAAGGGCCAGAGCTGGCTGTGAAAGCAGAAGAGCCAAGGAGGCTTGTCTGCTAGCAGAGGGGGATGTGTGGCTGGCTGAGGTTAATCTGTTTGCAAAGTGGATTTGGCTAATCAGTGGAGGAACAAGCACTTGTGAGTGCATCAGGAGAAGCAGTCCTTGGTAGTTTTTAACTGGGCCGTTTAATTACTAGCGCGGATCTCGGAGCCTGGCTCACCCAGGATGGGATCTGTCAGCAATGAGCTTGGTGCATCGTGGGCAAAATGACACAGGCAGAGTCCCAAGCTAAAGGAGTTCTGATTTTGGCACTGCACTGCCAAGAATTGCCGACCTTTGTCTCTGCAGGTGTTTTGGCTCCTTGGAGCCCTGTGGAAAATGCTAATGAACCCACTCTGGAAAGTGATTTGAAATTTGAAGCAGGTTCTCAGTGCATTGCAGGTGCGCTTCACCATAAATAGTTCTTCCTTCTCCCATCTTGATGTTTCCACTCCATTTTCTCTCATCTCCACCCTGATGTACCGTTTTGTGAAGCTACACCAGCCGACCTCCAGCCCCTTTTTGCACTACAGCTTTCCATTCCAGTGGTTATCTCAGGGACTGCTGTGCACCAGGCTCTGCTCAGATTTCTATCTTTTGACCAGAGCTGTATGTTGTCATCCAGATGCCTTGAACAAGAGTCCCCCCCCCCGCTCTGCAAACTTTCCAAAATTCCAGAAAAGCGAACAAAGTGCAAACCAAAATTCTATTCCTTCCTTTATGTGCATTTGTGCTCATGTTAACACTGAGGTCGAAATACAGCCACGCATCCATCAGTGAAAGAGCAACGCTGTCCGGTGTCCAGCAGACATCGCTGACTTGAGCTGTGAAATAGTGGTGACTTGTTTGCGAGTGGCAAAGAATTGCACAAATGTTTTCCCCGGGGTCCAGCTCCCTGCACTGAGCTCTGCCTTTGGCAGGGATTTCAGAAATAGCAAGTGCCAGAGAAAACCCTCAGCTTTTCATTCCAGCTGAAAAATACTGATTTTCAAATGACTATGATGCAAAAATGTAAATAGGCCTAATTTGGAGAAATTATCTTTAATGGCCACAGGAAACCAAAACAGGAAGCCAAGTAAGTCTGCAAGTGGTTTGGGGTTTCCTAAGCACATTTATAGCCGGATGCACCAGGAAGTGTTCAGGACATGAGCAGTATGCCAAATCACTTCTACGTACATGCTGGTCTTTTGCTAATTAATCTTATGCATTGAAGGGAGAATCCAGCAGGAAAGGGATTTCTGCACTTTCCCGCAGACAGAAGAATGGATCGGGATACTTACACAGCACTGTCCTACACAGACACCTTACAGCTGATGCTGGGAAAACCAGCAGGCATGGGTAGCTAATTGCCATGCTTGGTTTGGGCACGTGTCCAGATGTGGAAGAGACCTGGACTTCAACCCCAACCACCGCACACCCCATGTCCCCATGCAGGGACTTGGTTCCTTTGCCCTTTCAGCTCGCACGGTGCCCAACTTTACACCTGTGCCATTCAGAAAGTCTGCAGCGACGTTTGAATGTAGATGAGCCTGCATGCCACAGTACTTTAAAATCATCAAAATGCCCGTGGCATAATTTAGAGGCAGTTGTCTCAGGAGCCAGAAATCAAGGTGAACAGCGCAGGTCAGAGCTGGCAAGGGGAAAGACCTAATAGTGTGGTGAGAAAATTTTACAGGACCATGTTGTTTTACAGCTAAAAACAAACCCAAGAGTTCAGTGCAGTCCTGCAGACAGGATTTATTGTTAAAAATCAATTGTGCTTTCATGGAAAATCCCCAGTGACTGCGTTTGCTTGCTATTTTCCAATCAAAATGAAGCTCAGCTGAACTGCACAGTAAAGCTCAGGCTGTTATAGAACTGTCATCTTCTAACTGAAATAAGTTATTGTATTCAAGTGAATCCAATATGCCCAGCAGCATTTGGGTACATGAGCATCTACCTAATTCTGTGTGCGTTTCAATTAAATATGTAGTCGGTGAAGTCTAAAAACTACAAATGAGTTCAGTTTTCCTAAATAAAAATTCAGTGCTTATACTTTGAAATGGGCTTTCTGCTTCTCATTTCATTGCAGGTCCTGATGAAAGCCACTGTTTATTGTCATAAACAATGAATTAGAATACGGATGTAGGGACAAGAGGTAACAGTAGAAAACGAGGACAGCAGCAGCACAAGAATTGTTCTTTCTTCCCATCTCATCTTAGCTTTGCCCACAGCTCACCATACAAACGTTGGGAGGTTTTGCTGCTGTGGACATGCAGGTTGGCCTTGGTCAGAGAGGTAATTACACTGTGATGGAGATCATTGCTGTCATGAGCTGCCCTCTGAAATGCAGTGCCCTGGGGATGGGGGTCCCAATGGAAGTGTGAACCTGTCCATCAGTGCCCAGGAAATGGGTTGAGTGGGAGCCTCCCTCCAGGGTGCAAATTTTACAGCTTGGTGCATGTTCTTTGGTAGTTTGAGGAAACTGGGTGGTTTGTCCTGGTGGGACTTCAATCCCTCATCCGTGCTCAGATTTCTGCACACGTGCAAGCTGGGACTGCTAGGGATGAGAGCCCGTAGCACGTCCAGGGATGCCAGAAACAGAGGCCAGGGGGTTGGTGGTGCCCGTGTTCTTCTCAGTACAGCATCTGGAGGTGCCCAGGGGCCTGTCGAATGCCATGCTATAGGAAACAAGCCATGTGTGGTACTCCCTTGTAGATACTCAACTTCTGCTCTTTATTATTACCTCTTTCATCTAAAATGAATAAAATGAAACAGTAATTCACTATGTCTCCTTGACAAGAGCATTAGCCTCTCCTATGGTTTTATCAGGGTGGTATAGGGCAGGAGGGATGAAATACCTTCAAGACTGCCTGGATTCTACGGGATGAAGAGAGGGCTACGAAGATGTGTATATACAAGTACACAAAAATAAATACACATGTAGGTGGAGATGAAACATAGATAGATATGATATAATGCAATCATCAATGAAACCCAAATCTTACTCCCAGATAAATTGTGGTTATGTGAATTAACTCCATTACACTGTATGTGTATATATGCATTTATTAAAGGAATGTGGTTTCCTTGATAGAATTCTCTTACTAATAGGCTCCATTAATCAAAACCTCAACTTACAGTGGCTTTTGTTTTGTTTATATCCTTTCGGTGCATTCATTTTCAAATTATCACCAAATTAATCATCTACTGTACTTTAAACCAACTGCCATTTGGAGAAGCTGTTCCAGTTCCTCTCCATTACACTGAGCATTAGTTCTTAAGGCGTAGTTCAAGGCTCTGTTTAGCCTGATTCTGTCCTAAATCTAATTGGAATCTGATAGAGTCTTCCTTGTAAATGGGTCAGTCACAGAGGAAAAAAAAAAAAAGCCATCAAATATAATCTTAAGATTGGGAAGGAAAAAAAAAAAAAGAGAAAAAAAAAAAAAGGAAAGGAAAAAAAAAAGAAGATAATTTCATTTCTCTTCATTGATACCTGCCTGGTGGTTAAAAGAAGGATTAAAATGAGGTCATTAAACTTTCCTTCGAGACAAACTCCAGACCTCGGTGGTAATATGATTAATCAAATATAAAAGTGAAGCTACCCTGAATGAATAACTCATTTTTATAAAATATCTAATTACTGAAATGTCGTCTGCTGTAGAAGAAGAAGGGGGGGGAAATTAATTGCAATAACAATTCAAGAAGATAAAGTTTTTCTGAATTAGGTCTACACAAGAAGCTAAATTGAGTTGATTAAGTAATTTTGGTTTCAGGAACACCCTTGATGGAAGTTAGTAGTAATGAATTTTTCAGACCTTGGAGTTTAAATTGCCAAAGACCAGTGAGTTAAAAAATAGGAACGATGGTTTCATTACAGATTTCAATTTTCTGTCACAAAAAGAAAAATAAATAAAAAAAGAATATTAAAAAAAAAAAAGATGCTCTATTGGTCTCTCTCAAATTGGACACATGTACTGCTTGGTGTGAAATCAAGAATAATGCCACCTCTGCTCTCTGTGTGAGAGCACAATCGCAGCCAATTAGAGCTCCTGCAGCACCTGGAGGCTGCTCCCCCCCCAACGCCACGGACAGCAGTGAGCAAATCCAGGAATCACAGCACATATCTCACAACCCAACTTCTGCTCACCTGTGGTGCACGGCGCTGCGCTCTCCTGTCTCATAGCATTTGCTACCAGTATGGGATGAGTGACACATGCGTGTGCCCGTCATCAGCACTGCGGCAGTGCATAATACTGTAGTTGGAGGTTTGATCCCATTGCCCCAGTTCTGCTCCCAGCACAGAGCTGGTATTGGGGCTCACAGCTCGGCGCCCGCCCTGACCCAGCCCTGCAGGCACATCTCACCTCTGCCAGGTGTCCCAGCAAATACCCCTTTGCAGTGGATTATGTCAGTACCATAAAAGTACACGGCGTCTCAGGAACTGATGCAAGCCTGGGGAATTTAAATACGTTTCGTGACTCTGTTATGGCGAGGAACTGAGATAAATCCCCTTCTGAAGTTGGCCAGCTCCTTCGGGTCGGCAGGTTTTTAATTCATCAATATTCTGTTGCCTTAAAAACAGTTGCTTCCAAGCGTTGTCATTTTAAGAGGATATATATCTGGAATTTCGTTAAGCACATTTTGGTTATGAAATCTTTAGTGACATACTGGGAAAAAAAAGAGGAGGAGAGAGAGAGATTTAGCAAAGGATTTGGCAGTGCTGTGCGTTTTCTCTTATCAGACATTTCTAAGTGCCCAGGATGCCTTAACACCTCCCAGCTGCAGAGGGAAGGGTCAGAACACAGACTGCAGACAGAATTAACAACAGGGAGGAAGTTTGAGAGCTTTCACATAATTTTTGTGCATCAGAGAGTTTTTCAAACAGCTTTGTGCAGGAACTTGCTTGAATTGCCAATAAAATAACTGGGAAGAAATAATGTTTTCCTTCCTAGGCGTACAAGTATATGCAGGCTCCCTCTTTTCTTCCGCCTGATATCCTCCCTTCCCTCACTGCATTCCTTTTCTCTGCTACGTGCGCTTTGTCTTTTCCATACTGAACAAAATCCAGCTCCCCTCTCTTCCTCATGGCAAGTCCGATGAATCACACAGCACTTAATTTAGTCATCATTCTGTGCTCTGAATTGCTCTAAGCAGGCGGACGTGCATGTTTCTATTGCTCCTGCCAGGTTGCAGTGACTCCACCAGATCCCAAGCTTGGGAGCACAGGTTTCCTCTGCTTGCTTGTTTTCTGACCAGACCTCATGAGTTTTCTAGCACCTGACAGCAGAGTTCAATGGTAGTCATTAAAAAGTAAGGAAATCCCTCCGTGTGCTAATTCCGAGGCTCATTTGGAAACAACAGAGATTTCATTTGCAGTGCAGAGGAGGTTTGGGCAGAAGTCAGCATGCAGACGGGGGCTACACGGGAAACTTGGGTCAAATCTCAATACTAGGATTATGGCCTGCATAAGAAATCAGTTTCCGTACTCTTAAAATTCTCGCTTCCTCAAATAACCATCTTTGGGTCCCAAAAGCACACGAGCAGCTTTTATATGCCTTAAAACATGATAATAGTAATAATAATTAAAAACTCGTGATGTGAAATGGGTGGTTATTAAGGAAAACCTAAAGCAGATTTATCAGCTTAAGGCCCTTCAGTATGAAACTTTATTACAGGGGCCTGAGTGGAGACGTTCTCTTCTATACACACTTCACCAAGAAATACAGAGTCAGACCCTTGAAGTCCATTTTGCTCACTTAGGAGCCGGATGCTGTCACATCATTTCTGTCAGCCTGGTTTACGTGTAAATTGGGAAAAATATGTTTTTGAGGTTGTGTTTGAAACACTGCGGTTATTTTCTGCTCTGGACTTTGAAGAAAGAGAAAGAAGTATGAGGTCTGACATCCCAACAGATGAATTAACGCCACCTGCTTTTAAAGAAGTGCATTATTTATAGTGTTTACACAAGCAGAAAATGCAGATACAAATGACCATAATGCCTCTTCAGAAGCGCACATCTCTGTCTGCCTCCCTGTGAGCACCAAGGACTGAGCTCTGGCTGCTCCTGTTGGCCTGCAGTTGGAGGAGGATGAGCAGCTCCTTCAGCTGAGGCCAACACAGTGCAGAGCTTGGGGAACAGAGGTGCAGGTGGTGCAGCTCATCCCTGCACAGTGCCCACCACGCACAGGGATCACTGTCAGCATCCCCTCCTCAAGCTTTTCCCTCTCTGTAGCCCAGTGAGTATTGCAGGGCTACGCTGCAGCATCCTGGTGGGGCTGAAACACTGATCTGGGCTGACCTCATGGGTTTGTCAAGTAACAGCAATTTGTGATGCTCTCAGGATCTGCCCCAACCCAAGGGCTGGGATACCTGTATCGTTACAGCTGAAGGGAAGCACAGAGCTGTTAGCTGCTATAAAGCACTGATGTATCCGTGCAAAAATGTTCCATTATATAAATGCATATATATATAAAGGGAGTTTTTTTGGTGTGGTTTTTTTTTAAGAATGAAGCTTTTGCAGGCACCTCCAGCTGTTTTAAAACCTATGCCTTCTTTTTTAAAGATAGCGTTACTAATTGCACCTGACAATCAAGCAGTCTGCTGAAAGGTATAAGCTACCTTTTCCTGCTGCTCATTCTGCAGGCAAGAAACAAAGGTGTGTTAGACAAGAGAGCAAATGAAATGTTCAAAGTATTCGTGTCTAAAACTTGAAAATGAAAGGCTGTGTATCAGATGGGACTTTTAACATATACTGTTTCCATTGGCTCCTGAGATGATAAAATCTTTTATTGTTGAGTATAACAATTGTTAAAGGTCACTGTTGCAAAGGCTTCATCATTTAGATGAGATAAGATCCCGTTTTGGATAAATTCACAATTTTTCTTCCTAACAAGGAGATAGTATCAGGATTTGAATGTACAAGAGTGCTGGGTTACAGATTAAAGGCTTTTGTGTTCTGGAAACCACACTATGCCAGATTTCATGAGTTTCAGTGAGACGTGCAAGTCCCCAAAGTCAAGTAGGTTGATTAAAGTGGTTCTTTATAGCCTTTGAAATAGAGATAAAGTACAACTTTCCTACACGGGGTTAATGTAGATTTTTTTTTTCCTTGACAAGGCTATATGCCGTTCCAAGGACTTAATTTTAATCTCTTTTTAAACCTTTCATAAGAACGTTGTAAAAAGCTCCTTTGTGTTGTAATGCATTTTTATAAAATATCTGAATTTCTCTGCCAACTCTGAGCCTCATTTCATAAGACGTATTTATCTGGCAAAGGCTATCTGCGGCAGAGCAGTATCTTGTGGCATCATTTTTGTGGCAACTTTTCAGACCGGCACAGGAATGTAGGATCTGATAATGAAAAAAATTAGTGCTCATTGTCAGACGTGTAAACTTCTTGGTTTTTTAATATCCTTTTACTATTTACGTGTCTCTGAACTCCTGGTGGGTTCTGTCAGAGTCTTTGAACCAAGGTGAAAGCCAGAGGTCTACGTTCCTTCCTCAAGGCAGTGATGCTGAAATGAGAGGGTTTTCGTCTGCTGCTTCTGGAAGAAGGGGATATAGCCCAAAGCCTTACCTGCAGCTCTGAGAGCTCCTCTGGAGGTGTGGGGGGCGTTTCGGTGGCACAAACTGCCAGCCGTGGAGGCAGAACCTCCCCAAGTTAGTGAGCTGAGCGCGTGCGCTTGGCTGGATGAAGCTGGA
Source organism: Alectoris magna (assembly GCA_030625065.1). Lineage (NCBI taxonomy): Eukaryota > Metazoa > Chordata > Aves > Galliformes > Phasianidae > Alectoris > Alectoris magna. The sequence continues at coordinate 6,360,792 of CM060576.1, read as the reverse complement.
TGGCCCACGGCGAGCCATGCCTGCAGCCCAAGCAGTTGGTTTCAGAACAAGCTCTGTGACAGCTGGGCCTCACAGCAGCGGAGCAGAGCTGTGAGCTGGCAGGAGTGCGTTGGGCTTCATAGGTGATGTTTGGGGAAGCATTTGCCACATGGCATATAAGAATCTGAAGCGATCAGTGCGTGCATGGATTGGCTGTGGAGCAGACCCAAGTGAACGCAGGGATGGTGTGGTGCAGGGGCTGCTGCCTGGGTAATGCAGAGCTGGGCACAGTGAGCTGCTTCCAAACAGCGCACAAACATCAGGGCTTAGAAGATGATCACCATTCAGGAGCACACAAGAGTAGTTCGTTAATGAAATGGGATTAAGAAATTCACATTTCAAAATCTGATCTGCATGCAGAACGTGGACGACTGCGTATCAGGTCACTTTATTCACAACGCAGAGGTTCAAGCACATTCGTGGTCTCTGATGCACAGCAGCAAAGGTGGAGCAAGAACCCCGGAGTTCAGTGTATTGCTGTCATAGAAACTGATGGCCGGGTGCAACCATGCGGTGGGACAACCTGCAGACCTCATACAGTCATCCCTACAGCGAACAATAGTGGAAATTAAAGGTTGGAGAGCTGATAGTGAGGCTTAGGAAAACAGCAATTAGGCTTCTAGAAAGAAAAGCTAAATTATCGGTAGTAGGAGTAAAGGGAAGGAAAGAAGATTATTGATCTAAATATCACATTGACAGATACACAGAGCGCAGCGTAGAGTTTTTTTACACCTCTGGGTTTTCTCAGCCCCCACAATAAAAAATGCAGGCCTGTAAAAATGGAATAAGAAGCAATCAATTAGGATGGCATTTGCTTCTTTCCACGCTGCAATTGGGCAGGCACATCACAATTAATGATTTATTAGGAGATTTTTGCTTATTTTTTTCCATTTTACATAGATGGCTGCTGCTAGACTGTAGTTGTTTATTAATTTGTGTGCGTTCAAGCATCTTTGTTAAATAGCATGTGGAAAAGGTAAACATTTGGCTTGCAGTGGGATTACGTTGCATAGTGTATGGTGGCAAACTCAGCCTGGCATGCAACTCTGGATGTTGGGTTCCCTGGCTGCACTTTCACATAAAAAGCTTTCACAGCTTTTTATTGAAAACAGCTAGGAAAAGGCAAGCACGCTAGAAAAAAGGAATTCCATTTAGAAGAAAGCCTGAATAATTATCTCCATATTCATCTATTTCAATTGAACACCTCCCTAGGAGTGGCTGCAATGAGCTAATTGGTTTTACTCTGCTGTGCATGGCTTCACAGTCCAGACTCCAGATTTATAGCACACAGTCAAGACGGTGTGTGAATTCATCATTTGTCCCCCACATCAATCCTTGACTCCTCCTGAGTGATATTTGTCTGCGTGTTTATATGCTGTCAAGCGCTGGATGAGACAAAAGACAAACTCTGGGATTAAACAATTTTAGTAGAATGTGATGCAACCAGAAAATCAGAATGAATTATTACCTTTTCAGTAAGACATGACTTCAGACAGACCAGCTCTGGAGGAATGAGAAAAGGACTTTTGCCAGCACATGCTTTTATGGAGAGAAGGAGGGGGGAAAAGACCGTACGGAATTGAAGAACTTAAAAACATGCCAAGTTCAGAACAAATTCTTATCTCAGAAGGGAAGCGGAGTGTACAACAATCAGCCATAGAAGTCTTTCTGAATGGTCTCAGAAAAGCACTCTGGAAATTAAGGACTTCAAATGCAACAATTGAAAGTGAAGCTAAATGAATTACAGGGGAATACAAGTATAGGTCAAGCAGTGTTTTATCAATCTTATGTTTACTCTAGCAGCTCTCGTGTTGCCCATTGTTTTACCTTGTTTGAACAGATATGCTTCTCCTTATTTGAAAATCAATTGTAATCTTATGAAAGAAAATGTACAGCAGTGGGAATGCTGTAAAGCAGCTCAGTGAAAGATAGCATTGTTCACTATCTGGAATTACTCCCGAGTAGGGAGGGAATGATGTTACAGAAGTGTGCATAGCTCTGAGCTGCCATCATTCCTTTCGCAGATGCCATATAATGTCATTACTTAATTTTATCAAAAGTAAAGACAATTGTGGGCAATACATGTTAAAGCATTTACTTAAACTAATGATAGTGGGAGAGTGTAAGGAGGAAGCATGAGCTACGTTTTTGATTCCCACTGGGTGCTGATCCAAAGCTTTTAAAAGTTGTTCTCATCTTTGTGGTGCAGCCCTCTAATATTTGCCTCTTCACCTGCATAGCTTCGAATGGGTCCTTTGATTCTAGTGTAAGTATTGTTCTCATCAGAAAAATATGTGCCTATATAAACATGTGGAAAGTATCTACCCTTAGAGCTGCACAGGAGTAAATCACTTCCCGGATATGCCTAGTATGTGTTGACAACTGAGTCAGCTCCTGGATTGCTCAGCATATGCAGAGCACTTTGAGTTTTACCCTAATAGAAAGCTTTCTGGGGGATTATGATCCTCCTTTGGGCTTCACATCGAAATATGTTTGTGTACTCGAGATTTTTGATACACCTGCTATTTTAAAAATATGCCTTATTGTAAGCTACATTGCTGCAGGCCAAAAGCAGATGTTGTCATGGCTTTTAGAAAAGCTGCTGTAAAATCTGTTGGCCGTTGTGTGGTGTTTGCCCTTGTAGCCAAACTCATTGGCATCACCTGGATTATGATCTGTTGAAGGTGTTAAGCAGCCTGCAAGACCAGTCCTCGTTGATGTCTTAAGTACAGTTGATAGCTTTCTCTTATTCCTGTTTGGTTTTGCATGGCGTAAGCAAAAAAAAGTGGGCAAAATCTGTGATCCAAGGTCAGAGATTGGCAATAGATGCACAAAGTGCTTAAAGCCTTTGAAATTGCAACAGATATGATCCTATGATGTTAGCAGTGCTGTCATCTCCTCGAAGAGAGTGGGAGCTCATCAGCTTGTCATTGCTGGCATGCCTTACAACGTTAACGTAATGTAGTAGGCAATAACTAGCGTGGATTTAGCAAGAGACGATCCTGCTAAAGTAATCTCCTTGAGTTCTTTTCAGCAGGTTTCAGACAAAATTGGTAATAGGAGTGTACATACGACATAATCTAATGGATTTTTCAAAAGGCTTTTGATAAATTTCCATATGATATTTCCCCTGTTTAAGCTGTGTGCCACGGAGATTTCAAATTGAGCAAGAGAATGCGTAAAGAACGAGTGAAACTGTTGAAAATAAAGAGAAAAGGTTTATAGCATGTGCTGGAACTAGAATAATACTCTCTCAGCTTCCCACTGTTCTTCCCCACCACTCAGCATGGCTGGAAAGAGATACCATCTGCATTCACTAATGAAAACTTGTTTAGGACAGGTGCGTACCAGAAAAGAGGGCAAAATGCCATTCAAGATACGACTAAAGAGTAAATTTAAATCTACATTAGCATAGGGCAGATTGAATATTATTGCTGGCAGTAGTGGAATAATATACAGTAAACATAAGCACACTGAAGGGCGTCGATGGATGTGTGTGGGTTAGTACTGAGAAGAGACTCTTGTGCTAACAAAGGAATGATTTATTATCATTTACATAACCTGGCATTTGTGCACACCAAAGGCCAGATTTTCAGAGTGCTCTGCTCCTGCAGTTTGGGGCCAGGCTTTCACTTGCAGACCTAGAGCCAGCTCCTATCATTTCTCCAGTGTTTAATTTGCCATATGTCAATCAGAGTGTTGATTTGCAAGTGCTGATAATAGGCAATGTTAAGAGATGAGCACATTTGAAAATTTGGGAACATGTCTTACTGGCAGCTTCTGAGCTCCAAATACTGGAAGTTTTCAGAGGCCAGGATCCCTGATCAGCCATATGATAAATCAAGGCCTGGAAAGCAGAGGGAATGCAGCTAATGCATCAGGATATGCCTGAACTGGAAGTGCTCCATGAAAATCAGCGCTAAATGAGAGCATTAAGCACCAGGAAGGGCAGTGGCAAAATCACCAGAAACGCTTTAAATAATGAGACAAAATCAAATCAAGTGCAAGAATGAAAGAAAAGAAATTCTCTGAAGATGGAATAAAATGCTATCACTGAAATTTGAGGGAGGCAAAATACCTTATTTTAAAGGGACATAGTCTTCATAAAAATGGCACACTTTGATCTGCCATTTTTACCTGCTGTTGACATTAGCTGTCTGATTGCTCCAGTGAATGAGAGTATCAGGAACATTTCTGGTTTTCCTCGAGCGCTGGCTGATATGTGGGCAGTGGGTGGGTGAGAGTGACTTTCCTCTCGTTTGGGCCAGAAAGTGAATCTGGACTTCAAAGGGCTTGGGGAAATATGAACAGCAAAAGTGAGAAAGGGACAAGTCACTCACAACAAGCAACCCCATGGTCCTCTCCATGGGACTTACATCTGTGTCTGTGTGCTGCTTAAAGGGAGAGAGGACATAGCCATGAGAACCAACAGAAAGTCCCATCTGTGACTGCTTCTGTCTTTTATTTGCAGTATTCGGGGGAGGTTCCTGAGAACAGAGTAGAGGTTGTGGTTGCAAATTTGACAGTGATGGACCGGGACCAGCCTCACTCCCCCAACTGGAATGCCATCTACCGCATCATCAGTGGGGACCCCTCTGGCCACTTCACGATCCGGACAGACCCCGTCACCAATGAGGGCATGGTAACCGTGGTCAAGGTAAGTGGGAATCCAAAGTGAAGCCATATTTCTCACCCTTTAAGCTCAGTAAGGCCAAAAGGATTGCCCAAAGACTGCAGTTATTTCATGCTTTCTCTACCTGGGAGTATGAGTGCTTCAATCTGTTGTTTTCCCACTTGCTGTGAGAGCATCCTGAATACTTCAAGCTATGACAGTGATTCTGGGTTTCTCCCATTGTAAGCTCTCATAAACTCTCACGCGCCGAGGGCAGCTGCCTGCATCAGAGCCTGACCCGATCCTTTTGAGCTCTGGCAGTGGGGCTGGTGCCAGGACTGCCCAGTCCTGCCCTGCCCGGTGCCTCGGGCAGAGGCTGCGCCGCCTTCTTTCTGAGCCTGTGAATAGGGGACGACATTTCACTGCAGGGGATCAGCCAACTGATCTGCAAGGAGTGCAGGAGAGATTTCAGGAGGAATGAATTTCCTGGTAACAGAAGGAAAGAAGAGAGATTTTCCTCTGAGTTGCTTAGCAAAAAATGGTTGCACAAATTTTCCTGCAGTCAAGCAATAAGCACAGAGTGTGAACCACATCCTAAGTGAAGGCTGCTTCCACATGTTAGATCATCAGTGGATCTTGTCCAATGACTCTGAGAAATGAGGCTGTAAATTTTCACTACTTCTTTCCTATATACCTTTCCATTCACATTAGGAGAGCCCAAACCCTGCAGGTCTTTACTAGTGTCAAATTCCATTTCCCTTCTTGCCTCCAGAGAACTTGCCTCTATCATTGCTTGAGAGTTCACTCCCCACTCCCTGAGACCAGCAGCCCGGGCAATGAGTGCTCCTGCAGTAATTAAACACAGTCAGAAACTACTGGGTTCATTCATTCAGCATTCACTGAATCTCTTCCCAGAAAAGATGCCTATGGATGCTCCCACTGACTGCCATGAAAATGAAGGCATCATGAATAGGCTGCTGTGATCTGTGGGAGCTTGCGCTGCACGCACTGTGCGCTGCATCTGAAATGGATAATGTGTGCTGGGATGAACAAAGACTTCTGAGAAGTCTGGCCTGCTCAAACAGAAAGTTTTAATCAACTACTTAGGATGGAGCACCCGTGTTTAAAGAGCAAACTGATTGAGGAATACCTCTATGTCAAAAAAAAAAAGAGCCCCACTCCCTTGTACCTAATAAGATGCAGTCATCCTTAGTACTTGCAGTTTGGATATTAGAAAAAAATGACACCAGAGGAATGGCAATGAGTTAATGCTGGTAGGAGCGTGTGAGCTTGCGAGCTCGTCGTGTTCTGTGGCCCTGGGCTATGTGTTTGTGTCTGCAGATGCCACTTTGCTGAAACTTTAAGGAAGACATCATCTTACCTGCTAGATGGTATTTCAGCAGGGTCCCTGTATTTATCGCCCTTTATTGCTCTGTAATGACATTTGACAGCCTTATCTGGTGCATTGCTGCTCATCCTCTTCAAGCTTAGCAGTAGTTCTAGATGCACATGTGTATGGACACGTTTATGCATTTAAGTATACCTGTATGCATACGTCTATATTTTCTGCCTAAACAGAAAACATTCCACAAAGTAAAATGGGACTGTTTAACCTGTGTTGATGTCGACAGCCAGTCTGAAATTCAAAAGCCAACACTCTCACTGAAAGCAAGGGAGGAGCTCTTATTCTTAATCTAGTGAAGTGTCGTGACTGTAGTTTAAAGCCACGTCAGAGTGAAGAGCAGGGATTTACAAGATCATCTCTGCTACACAAGGATTTTTGCATAATGAACCATCCTTTATTCAGAACATGCAAGCAAAAAGCAGGGCAGATTTGTCAAGACACCATAGATGCTGGTGTTGACTTTCCACAGCTGTGTAACCCACAGTGATCACAATGCAGAGAACCACATGAAAATCCTATCTTGTCAAGCTGAGCTCAAAGCTTGAAATTGCATTGAATGTCTTCCGTATATAACCTTACCTTATCCTCTTGGGCACCCAGAGTTTCTTACCCTTATCAAGCCCGCGAGGCTTTTTGGTGTATTTTCAGCAAGGAGAATGAGTGAAATTGCTTGTGATTAAATTTTCATGGTGAAGAAGGGAAGGCTCTTAGGATTCCACCTTCTTTGAAATATTTTGTTCTTAGTTAATAAATGAATATGCTTAAAGGTTAGGGGAGTGTATGAGCACCAAACCGGGTGGCCAGTTAGCACTTGTTCTTCGTAGTGCAGGAGCAGGCTCTTGCTGGTTTGTTGCCTGGTAGAGGTTGAAAACACAGGTAACAAATTAATTCAAGTAATGAACCTTTTATGTACAGACCCTCCGTGGCTGGATTTTTCATGTGACTCTTTAGGCCGGTTATACATAACTCCTCACCACTGCAAGGAAAAGGGTTTGCATCTGGGATATAGCCATCACAGACAGTGCAGAGAAGGGGATGTTGTAGAGAATCCAAACCAGAAGCCCTTTGGAGTTCAGATAGAGCTCACGATGGCCATTCTGCAGCTGCTCTCGGCAAAGCTACATCTGCCGCTCCGGTCCGATCACCAAAAGCATAACATTTCCTTTTTCTGTTCGTGCCTTTTCCAAACCGTTTCCATAACTAGACCCTAATCTTCAAAGGAAGCCTTGATCAAGGAGAGAGAGCAACTTCTTACACAGCTGAGACATCGCAGAATCTGGAGACAATCTCCAGGAGCAGCAGTGGCTGCCCTGTGGCAGCTGGCTGAGTGAAATGTTATTATAAACTCTGCATGGATCAGAGCTGTGAATTCATAATGGAGATGCTTCTGAAGCTGCAGTTATTATTTGCCTCAACAATAACATAAGGCAAATTTGTTCTCTTTAGTTAAAAGTACCTTGAGTAAAGGGGGACACATGGCAAGCCCTTGGCTTCACTCTGCTGCGTCTGGGCAGGAGGTGCTCATAAAGGAGGGGAAGGTGCAGGAACTGCAGGCAGGTGTTTCAGAGTCAAAAACGTGATTCTGGGACAGCCTATGGGGTGGGTGTTACGGGGTGAATCCTGTCCCTGTGCTGCAATTCTGCATCCCTCGTATTGGAGCTCCCAGGAAAGAAGCACAGCAGGTGAGTGTGCAGCTCAACAGATTTCAAGGAGAAAAAAAAAAAAAGAAAAAAAAAAGAAGAAGAAAAAGATTTTAAAAACCCATGTCCAGTAGATCTGCGTGCAGTCAGTGTGTGTCCAGTGCACCATCAAACAGGGAACCCATTCCTGCATCTGCCCCCAGTGCTGTTCAGAGCCGCCCCCAGCACTGGGAGCTTCTGCAGGGACCGGGTGCTCCTGTCCAGGACAAGGTTAGCAAACAGGCAGCAGGTGAAAAAGTACAGAATGGAGGAACATGAATTACAGGTGCATGTAAGGAATTGAGGAAATGTATTAGTCGAATTGTTTTGAGGCCTCAAATAGTGTTTAAATGAGAACTTTTGCCATCCATCTATTTTGAATGCGGCAGAAGTCCGTGAGTCAGTGCTAGTGGGTGTACTGGGAATCTTTGTGCTTCCTTTTATTTATTAAATGTTGGCCCTGCCTGTCAGGAAACCATTTAGCAGTCGGAGCATTTGCACTTCAATCGGATAGAAATTCCACTCTTTTACCTTTTGCCCCTGAAATTTGTTTCTCTGTTGTAGTCTCCTCTGGTTTGATTTCTCTCCTGACAATGCTGTATTTTAAACAGACCACGGAAGCCAGCTCTGGCGGATGTAAATCTGTGTGGCTGTACCAAAGTCACTGGGGCTGTGGCATTTTACACCAGCGACTCAGCACTGAGCTGTGAGCAAGAACGGTTGCTCTTCTACATTTGTTCATTGCAGCAAAGCATTGCTTAACAAGCAGAGGTGTGATGTTGCATAACTCAGGACTCCCTGGCAGATGATTAGCAACTTCCCTCGCAATAATTAGTGGGATGGATAGGAAACTGTTATATTTCTGCAGTTTGGTCAGTTGTGCCAGCAAAGGCCCTTCGCTCCTTCTGGCTCCTCAGACACAACGTCTTCACATGCATTTACAGAGAGATCTATAAGCACCCAGAAAACATCTGTGCAAGCACACAGACAACCTCCAGAGCTGACCAGGCGCTGTTCCTTGAGGCTGAACCTTTGCTTATGATGTTACTAGAGAGGAAAAGTGAGAGCACTTCTGGTGGATCCACACAGGCTGCCCTGGCTACTCAGTCAGCAGCCGTGAGTGTGAATAGAGCTGTTCTGAGCAGGCTCTGCCTGTTGCATTTACAGCAAACCCTCATTGGGTTTGTTCATTCAGTGCTAAACTAACACCGGCAGCTTCTGGTTTGGAAACTACTTAGCGTTGGAACCACACACAGCAAATCCTCCCTGGTGGCTGCAATTTTTACTTTGTGTTTTTTTTAACTATTTGGCCCTCAAAATATTGGAAGACCAAATCCCTGCTGGACCGAAGCTGGTCTGGATTTACCCCTTCAGAAGAACTGTGCTCAGAAGGAAATGAGATGAGGCAATGACTTTGATATCATCTGCCTTCTAAATCTTGCAGCTTTCAGCCAGAAGGTAGGATTTATTCCCTGCTTGGCTCTATTCTTGCTTGCTTGTTTGTTTCAGGCAGTCGACTATGAGATGAACAGAGCATTCATGCTGACAGTGATGGTATCCAACCAAGCCCCCCTGGCCAGTGGAATCCAGATGTCCTTCCAGTCGACAGCAGGAGTCACCATTTCAGTTACGGATGTCAACGAGGCGCCGTACTTCCCAACAAACCACAAGCTAATCAGGCTGGAGGAAGGCGTGCCCACGGGGACGGTCCTCACGACTTTTTCTGCCGTAGATCCTGATCGCTTCATGCAGCAGGCAGTAAGGTGGGAGAGCAGGCAGTAAGGTTGGAGCTCGGGTCTGCACGGGGAATTTCAGCAGCAGCTGAAGTCTAATTCATGAGCTAACGGATGTGGTAGCAGTGCAGGACCTAGCGGGTTCTTGCAGCCTCCGTTGGCTGCTTGCAGAATGCCCCATGAGCTGGTAAATCCCACAGCAGTTTCTTTTTTGCTCCCAGTCTGTAAGGACTGTGGTGTTTTTGGCAAAGCACAAGCACTCTGTGTGACCACAGCAGAGGCCGCATAAACCTCCATCAGTGTTGACATTTCGTGTCAGTAAGAGCGTGCAATATTTCACCTGGCACAGCGCTGTCTGGTCTAGAGAATGATTGTTTATTCACTGCCTTGTTCTTGTTGTCTTTAGACAGGTATTGCAGCTGCTAAGGAGAGAGACCCTCCAAACTAACAAGCCAGTTTTTCTTCTATTCATTTTGAAATACTGGCCTTTGAAGGGCCTTTGTTTCCCTGACATGCATAGCAAGGCTGGTTCTTCAGAGGAGAGAGCAGTTCGTTTGTGGCTGAATGCTCTCATCCCCAGAAACAACATCTGCCATTCTGGGGGGAGGACTGGCTCTGCTGAGCCCTTCATGTGGTCGCACAGTGCCTGTGCAGGGTTTGTAAGGCTTGCTGTAAATAAGAACAGCAAGAGTACTTCTCCCTGGGGCTCACAGGTCGCACATTCTGTGAATCCCAGAGCACTTTGCTTCCCTGCACAGGTACAATCTCTTTTACTGCCTTTTCTTCGGGGTAGCCTGATGCCAAGGAAGCAGTGGGGTGTTGTTACGGTCCTGTATTCATGCAAAGGTATCTTTTCTTCCTTCAACACTGACAATGGTAACTTAGGAAAAAAAGATACCCTAAAAGCTAAGCTTATGAATCCATGGTGAGCAGTTCCCAGAGAGCTGATCCAGCTGCTGTTGCCTTGCACACTGTTTTCAAAGCCTGTCTCCAGATAGTCTTTAATAAAGTGAGGTTTTACAAATATGAGATAAGGAAGCGGGAGCATCTCCATGCAGGCACAACTTGGCATGGCGAGTGTCACACCTCAGGTTATCCTCATTAGCCACAGACATATTCACAGGGCCAGGCTGGATCCCTGGTCATTTAGCTGTGCAAGGGCAAGAGACTCACAGCAATAATATTAAAAAGAAATGAAAAGAGCCCAAAGGGTCTAGCTCCATAAAATGTAATTCTTTCCTTTGGCAGGGACTTGTGCAACTGTGCTGTTGCTTTCCTGCTCACATGGATTCACACAGCTCAAGTTTTGCTTTGAGTTTCAGCTTCAGGCAGCCCGTTTCTGGAAAGGGATGTTCACCAGCAGCCAGAAGTTCTCCTGCTTGTGTATCTCGAGACAAAAAATTGATATCAAACTGTCAACAGGCCTGAGCTCCCCATGAAATAAACTCAGCTTTTGTTTGCTCATTTCAGTGTTTTATAGCATGGCCATTTATTAGCTTCCAGTTTAAACACAACTCAAGCTCTATAAAACAGAGGCAGAAATCCATAGCCAGGAAGAGAAGAGAAGCAAGAAAACAAGCAGGTGAAAAAGTCTGGAGAACATGGAAAATCTTTGCCCAGAGCAAACCATGTTCATAGCTGGCCATGTAAGACCTAAACAGACTGGGGCTGAGTTGACCTAATACTCAGGAATCTGCCCAAGCATGAGCTAGTTTAGGAAGGGCAACGTAACAGGAGAGAGCAGAAATCTGCCCCTAGATCAGGCATATGTATGCAGTGATCATTGCATACCCCATTTCCTCTTGGCTACAGAATCCTTGGGCTAAAGCGCTCCCAATAGCAGAAAGCTGACGTGTAAATGGCGCTTAATGGGGAAAAAAAAAAAGAAAAAGAAAAAAAAAAAAAAACCTTAAAAAGGAAAGAAGTAGAAAAATTGAATAATTGTAGAGGTCAAAAACCAGCTACTCAATTAGTATTTTGTTTGTAAACAAAACCGCTTATCCAAAGGTCCTTTGAATCATGGGTCAGGAGTCCAGAAAAACCTTATTTCAAGCAATATTAAGGATATGTCAGTGAAAAGACTGCCATGTATTTATTTCCTTTCTCTGTAGATACTCTAAGCTGTCAGATCCTGCAAACTGGCTGAACATTAATGCCACAAATGGTCAGATCACTACTGCAGCTGTCCTTGATCGAGAGTCAGACTACATTAAGAATAATGTCTACGAGGCCACATTCTTGGCGGCTGACAATGGTGAGCCCAGGCTTCACATTGTTCATGCTTCAATAAGACTCTAATGTGATGCATTAAGAGAAATGATGCCCTGACAGAGTTGTCAGTATAAGTTATCTTTTTCCCAGGTTTTTATGGTCAAAAATGTGAAAGTGGGATGGGAAATTGCTGGAGTAAATTAAATGTGCACAGTATACAGAGAGTGTTATTAAGGGAAAGGGAGGGCAAATGGAAAATCGATTCGGGGAGTTCACTGTAGCGGTGTAGCCTGAACTTAAAAAAAAAAAATCAAAGGGATGTGATCTCCAAGGGCTGTTGAACACACCGGTCCTGGTAATTGTCCCAAAGGCACTGATCAGAGCATCTAGGAAGCCTTCCATCAGGAAACCAGAAATAATTGCAGGGGATGGCAGGAAGGTATTAAAACTCCATTGAATTGCGATGGCCTTCGTGAAAGGTGTCTGTCTGTCATCAGAGCTAATCTCTGTCCGTTATGATTTCTGAGATGTCCAGCCGCCATCAGAGCACCTGGATCCTGGTGTACTTTATTATCAAAGTTACTGAAGCCAGCACAGGTCTTCTCACAGAGAATCAAGGCTTGCCCTCCTCTACTTATTAAAGATCACACGGTGCTTTCAGCCACATTAGCTGTGAACCTCAGTGCCAGACTCACTCTAGGTCAGCTCCGCTGCTGCCACAGCAGCTTCACTGGGCAAGCAAAAGCCTTCTTCCCCTTTCCCACCTTCACCTTCCCCCTGCAGGGTGCTGGGTGCTCACACCAAACCTGAGCTACACTTGAGCAACAGAATTCAGTCTAGACTTGGTATATTGCTTAGACACGGTGGGTGCTTTCAGGATGGTTTCAGTGTTAGCTCTTGTTGTCCCTTAGGCTGAATGGTGCCATGTCTTTCATAAGTAGATATTGCAGGGCTATGTAAAACTTGCTTGCTGTGGGTTTTCCAGTTTCTCTTCAGTCATTACATCCTGGGTCACAGGGACAAGGCAGACTTGAAGAGTTTGAATGCTAAGCAGAAGTACCACACAGCCAATTTTGCCCCTGCTTTGTGCCATCAGTGGTAGGGCCACCTGCACTGACCCATCCCAAGCTTCCCGGCTATGAAGGCAGCCAGGGCAGTGAAATCCGAAACAGCCCAAGGAGTTCTGGCAGCATTTATCTGCAAGATTCCCAGGGCAAAATGGATCAAATGAGCTGGCTAAGGCTATACGCAAAAGCAGTGGTACAGCTTGAACCCATCAAACTAATCCTCTCCATCTGACCTTGCAAATCCAGGGCACTTAGTACAACATGATCTGAAGTTAACCCCTTTCCTTGGCTTCGGTGCTGATGCTGCAATGCATCAGAACCTCCACATCCATCATTCAGAAGCTCAGAAAGTGTGAGGACCTAGATAAATCCCTTCATTCTGAAAAATTAATCTATCGCTGGTATATTGCAGATGTTAAAATGCACATAAAGCAACACCTTATTCAAAATTCTGTCTAGAGTGCTTAGGATAACATCAAAAGTTTCATCTAGACTAATAGACTCTTCATATTTCCCCCAAGTTCCAGCTTCTCTGGTATCACGTACTCATCAAAGAAAGGCTCTGGGTTGGGTTTTTTGGTAGAGATTTCTCTTTCTTTCTTGAAGCAGCAGCATCTTGTTTCCTTAATTTCTTTTTGCTATTTTCAATATATTATAAAGAAGTAGTTTAGCCAAATACTCCTTGGAATACAGCAGTTTAATGTAGATGCACCAGTTGCGTGTTCCCCTCTTGTTCTTTTTTTTAATACTCTTATTGCTATTTCAATCTTAACTTCGGGCAATGGATCCATTTCTCCACTGAAGTCAGTTGTGCTGTTCTAGTTTACATCTCCTGGGCATAAAGTCTGAGCATCCTTTGTAGTGCATCAGAACCTGCTCTGCACGCGCCTCTGCTCTCTCCACAGAAGGCAGCTGAAATTATATGAAATGTTGCATGGTTTGCAATACTCAGATATGAAAATTTCAATTTCCATTTTTCCTGAGTTTTCCACTAAACTGCACTCAGGTGTACAAAGAACCAAACATACCAGGAACCTGAGCACAGCAACGCCCCGATACCCACGCAAAACTGCATTTGCACATGAAGTGATTGCAGAGTATTTCAGCCGCGTGCGAGGCAGTGTCCCTCAGAGTGGCTGGATTGCATTCAGCCTATCTCAGAAGTTGTGGAGGAGCGCAGACCCTGCATTCATCCCAGAAAATAGGTAACATGAAAACAGTGCGATCACTTTGCTTGGTCCCAGAATTCTATTTTCATGTTCAGTGCTGGTATCCTGATGAGCTGTCTGACTCTCCAGAAACTTTCAAGGCTGATCAAAGACATTGTTTTAGAGGGAGGCCTACCCAGTGCCTTCAAGATGAAAGGGTGAGATCAATCATAGAAGAACTTACGTTGGAGTCATGAAAGAAGGATTTCCAAGGCTCCTCCAGAGTTTGAGGTTCCCTTAAAAGAAAAAGAAGCAGAAATGGGAAAGAATATAGACAGGAAAGCCCATGGATGCAGAAGCAACACCTGAAAGGCTAGTGAGGGGAAGGTTTGTGTAGCTTTGTATCCGGAATGTAAACTTAATAAAGAATTGCTGAAGCAAAGCTACCTGAGAAGGGAAGCAGTGGGCAAGCCTGAGCAGAGCTGTTGGATGTGTGCATGGGGAGAGAAATTAAAAATACCACGCTATTTCTGGAGAAGCTGGTCCTTCCTGCTAGGCAGGGCATCTCTTTGTGTGGCTGGGCCGCAGTCGGGCAGACATGGCTCATCATCAGCAAGAGGCTGGAGGACCAAGGCTGCTGTGCTGTGGCACCCCTGGTGGCTGGGACAAGTGGGGAGAGGCTGAAGAACTGTACATTGGGACATACTGTTGCTGCCATGGATTAGGAGCAGCCCCTCACGTTTGGTGATGATTGGCTCTCACTGTAGGCTTTGAGCAAGGACCCTTCGCTAAAGCTTGGACTGACTGTGGACTGCATGATAGAGTTGGGCTCTCTTTGGAGCAGTGTTATTGCACTGCTATTGTCTGCAAATCTACAATCTGGCTAGCCGAAGGATTACTCCATTTATTTATTTTTTCCTTCCAAGCCCTCTTCTTCCTCCTTTTAGCTGTCTTTTCAGATGGTTTTTCCTCTTCAAAACAGCAGTTACCAGAATTTGCACTAACAGCCTGGCATCACCTCCTTGTATTTTTAGAATTTGACTAAAGACATTGCTGTAGGCTACAAATCTGCAGAGCTGAACCTCCACATTCTGCAGGAGTGAAAAACAGCACCATTATGAGGCTTGGGGAAGTTTTAATAGTGTCTCTTAAAGCAAGGGACCGTGAATGTGCAGTATGTCCCCAGTAAGGTCCAAGGAGGGAGGGAGAAAATCCTGGTTTATTGAAATTGGGAGGCAGAGTGGGGATGGTCCACGGTATCATATCTTCTGCTTCCCAAGTGACGGGCATCGGTTCTTGTTCTGCTCAGGTATACCCCCGGCCAGCGGCACTGGCACTCTGCAGATCTACCTAATCGACATCAACGATAATGCTCCTGAGCTCCTGCCAAAGGAAGCACAGATCTGTGAAAAGCCGAACCTGAATGTCATCAATATAACAGCCGCAGATGCTGACATCGATCCAAACGTTGGGCCCTTTGTCTTCGAGCTGCCAAGTGTGCCATCTGCGGTGAGGAAGAACTGGACCATAACACGACTGAATGGTAAATGGGGCAGGCAATCCTAAGGACATTTGGACTCTGATTCACTAATGAGGCCACGTGCAGTTTCAAACTTCCAAACTTTCCAACTTTTTAATCTGATTTTTATTTTTTAAAGCACATTATGGCTGACAGTATAGACAAGATAGTTAATCAGAAATGATTTGTATCAGACCTGCAGCATAACTCTAAGAGCCTTGGCACTTGGCTTTTTTTAATGCAGTTCATAATTATGAACGGTTATCAGTACTGAACAGAGTATAAATCATCCATAATGGCCAAGGGGAAAAAAGCTATTATCAGTCTTCCTTATGTTCCAGTGTAATTGTCATAAGCCACAATCAGGATCAATGTTCATTTCTCTGACAATAATTGCATAAAGGCAGCCTTTTAATTTACCATAGAACCAGGAGGGCTAGGTAAGTGTGAAGATTACCAGTATGTGAAGGATTTTTATACTGCAGCATGCAACCACTAATTGCTCCTCTGATTAGTAGTAGTTTCAGCAGAGGAGAGCTGGTCCCCGTCACTGAGAGGCCTGTGCCCATGTGATTTGAGGCTCAGCCCCACAGCTGTGGTACCCAATGGGAGGGAACTTGAGAAGGATTGACACAACTGAGCAAGTCGTGGATGGGGTTTGAGCTACCCAAAGCCCCCAAGGAGGGTGGGCGTGGCTTTGTGAGCCACGGCTGTCCGTGTCTGCCACACATCTGTCTGCCTTGGTCGCTCCAGGTGATTACGCCCAGCTTAGTTTACGGATCATGTACCTGGAAGCCGGTGTGTACGATGTGCCAATCATCGTGACGGACTCAGGAAACCCCCCCTTGTACAACACGTCCATCATCAAAGTGAAGGTGTGCCCGTGTGACGAGAACGGTGACTGCACCACCATTGGGGCGGTGGCTGCTGCAGGACTGGGCACGGGAGCCATCATCGCCATCCTGATCTGCATCATTATCTTACTAAGTGAGTACCGCAGGGGTGGCACCACCGAGGGATATCACATTTCCCACCAAGCTCCCGTTTGTCCCGTTAAATGCTTTATTTCTTAATGAGCCATACAAGCTCTGTGCAAAGGACTGAGCCGTGAGCTTTGGGCCGTGGGTGGTGACTGGCATGTGTGCATTCAAATCTCCTTTACTGCAATGTCAGCAGGGCAAGCATAGGCTGCACACTTCAGATGTTCCTTTCTAAGGTTTCCAGTGGCTTTACAAATACTCATTACATCTGACAACATCCTGTAGGTCGTGAGTATGATACGATTCTCCATGTTTCGTGGAAAAGGAGTTGGATGACTTGTCTCAAATCCTATAGCAGAGTGCTCCACAGCTCTGGGGTCATTGCCTGTCCCTGTCTGGCTGTGGAGGTACTGGTTCCCAGTTCCAGATGCGCTGGTTATGAGGGTCTTTCTGGCCCAGACACTGCCAGAGCCAGTGCACAGCTGTGATCTTCCAGTTGTTCAATCCAAAGAGAAAAAAATCAATGGTAGTCAATCTCATTGCTTGTAAAATTGCAATGGACTGGAGAACCAAGGTCAGTTTTGAGTGTCTGCAAAGGAAGAATCTCCAGTGTGGGGGGGCACTCGGGCTGGGGGTGATGTAAGAGAACACAGAGCCACATCCATCTCAATTGCCCAGCAGTGCCATTACTCCCGGATTTTCACGAGCATTGCCAATAACCATGTGTGCACACATTTTAAAATAAAAATGATATCATTATAACTTCAAGCAGGAGTTGGCACAGTAGGGATAGATAAAAATGAGTGCCGAAATGAACAATGAGGTAAATATTCATCAAGAAACACAGGATGAAACCATGGGGCTCCCATTAAAGCTAATGGGAATTGTGGTGCTAAATCACATTTAATTTTTACCCCCAATGTGTTTAAACAGAGAACAGACAGAGCAACGTATGCTACAAATGTCACCTAATGCAGTTATGACATGGTACATTAAGAGAATGGGTCATCTCTGGGCAAATATCCACCCTCCTGGGCCAGCAATGGAATATGTGGCAATGTAATTGATTTGCCCTGTCAGTTTGGAGAGGGAGCAGCAAAGCCACTGGCTGTGCCGTCCCCGTTCCTCATCCAGAGCATCCAGGCAGGTACAAACATCCCCACACACAGCTACGATGTGCCCATTCTGACCTTCTTTGGATGTGTGGTCCCAGCAGTGAAATGTTTGGTGCTGTCCCCTTCACCACACACATTTGCTGTGACTGCAGGCACCTGCGGGCTTCGCCACCCCATGGCAGATTGGCTCCTGATGCTGAGTTCACAGGGGATGGGGACACAGGAAGAGTTTGCACCACAGGTCCCCGAGGTGATAAAACGCACGACTGCCTTCTGCTGCTCTCGTTTAAATCCAGTGCTAAAATACGATTTAAACAGTTGAAAATCCTATTGACTGAAATTAACATCAGCTGAAGGACGTTTGATTTAAGAGATTCTTCTTTTCATTTTCAGATACATTATCCCTTTTTAAATTACGGGTTTTATTACAAAAGCTTATTTTTACATTCATTGCAATTCTAATTGACTTTTTTTTTTTTTAATCTTCGAGAGCTGCAAAGCACTGCATCAGTGATGAAAAATGTAATTTGCAACGAGCGGAGTTTTTCGGCTACCTCCTTCTGCTGTTTTGCCTCCTCTGTGTCTATTTTATATTGTGACCTCTGAACAAGAGCCCGCAAAAAGGCAGATGGATTTTTTTGTGTGCGCTGTTTGTCCATTTTAGAGTCAGAGGGTCAAAGTTTGATGGCTTGAAAAGAAAGAAGCAGCGAGGGGACGGATCTGAGGGTGCTCAGGTGAAGGAAGTTTCTGTCTTTACCTTTGCTCAAAGGGTTTTTCTTCTTCCTAATACCTGACGTATTAGCTGCACAAATAACACAGTTAGGAGAAGAGCAACGCAATAAAAAATTGTGAAGAGTGAAGACAATAGATTTCAAGAAAAACTACATGCAGAGTGAAAATGGGTCTAACAGCAGTAATAGCACTTCCCATTTCTACAGAGTGAATAAAAGGAAGGAGAGTGCACTACATCCGCTATTGACACTTTGAAGGTCTTGGGTTTTTTTCAAGCTATCTGTAAAGG
Source organism: Alectoris magna (assembly GCA_030625065.1). Taxonomy (NCBI): domain Eukaryota; kingdom Metazoa; phylum Chordata; class Aves; order Galliformes; family Phasianidae; genus Alectoris; species Alectoris magna. The sequence goes on along the minus strand of CM060576.1, from coordinate 6,342,263 downwards.
TGTTAATGGTGCAGTTTTTTCCACAAGTGCATGAAAAAGTAGCATTTAAAAAAAAGAAAGGGGAAAAAAAAAAAAACTGGTAACCATTATAATATTGTCTTTGTGGACTAGGCAGGTATCTTGTTGTGAGAGACTTGAAAAGGAAAGACGAGAAAAGGACTTCAATAGTCTGCTAAACAGCTGAGGTTTTATATTGCAGATAAGAGTTACATTTTCTTTCCTTTTCATTTTTCTCTCTTGAATAGATGCGGGATAAGCACTATCTGAAAACAATTCTGTTAGCTAGCAGGAAAGGATGGCAGCCAATTGGCACACAATAGCAATAATTAGCTGTCCATCCTCTTCTGCTCACTTCACTGAACTCCTGTTGGGTATAAACACCTCTGTGCTGGGAGGGAAAGCACACATCCTCCTGACCCATCTCCCTCTGCAGCGGAGCTGCTGGCGGGGCTGCCCACCCCAGCCCCTGTGGTCTGCACTGCAAAGGGAAGGAAAGCCATGCAGAACACGAGTTGGTGGGAAGCAGTGGCTGTTTGTTCTCCTTGTGCAGCTGAAAACACAACGAAAGCTTGGGATCATCCATCCTGCTTGGGTTTGCTTTCTGTTGTCTGCATGGCTGAGGGTCAGCCCCGGTGAGATGGAGCTGTGCCTCATGTTCCCACCTCCACTGTCCATTCATCCCCACCTTCGGCACTTGCTGAATGCAGAAGCTAACATCCAGTCTGATGTGATTTTAGAAGTTTAGAAAACTTACCTCACTTACCGAAGAAGAATATGAATGAGTCCAAATTGGATTACGTGACCTAGCCTCCCCAGAGCAGACTTCGTTAGCAAACTGTAGGCAGATCAGCAGAACAACTGCCAAGGCAAGGGCTCACAGCCTGTGCTACCATCAGAACACCACTCATGCACAGGTGTGGTTCATTTGTCCAAACCTGTTGGCTTCTCAGCAGCTCTGCGACCCTCCCTCCTTTGCCTTTATTTTATGCCCTTTGTAGAAAAATTCAGGATTTAGGTCAAATCTCTTCAGAAAGGTGCCATTTTCACACTTGCCTCTTGCTTTCCCTTTGATTGTGTGTTTTACTTCTGATAAACATCAGCTCAGTCAACATTCCTGATGGAGTTTAAGGAACTGTTTGGATTGGAGGCCTGTCATAGTATTCACAGCTCCCACTGACCTCTCCCTTACAAATGAGAACATGCAGTAGGATTACATTTTATTCCTCTTACTAACAGCCAGTGAAGTTTCTCCCCCAAACTCGCTGTGGTCTGTAATCTACATTGCAAGTCACACCATATGCAATTAATTCAACATTTGCTCAGCACATGCTGACACGTGCAGAGGATTCTTGCATGGGAGATGATTTGAAACATCACCGGCCTCTACCATCAGTGTGAGCTCTGTCTTTGTAAACTGGGACTACTGCTATAGCGGTGGCATTGAGCTCCTCTCCATGTGGTTGCATGAAGCAGGACACGCTCTGGGTGCAGGTGAGGGATGAGGAGGTGCCAGCACCCTGCCACGCAGCACCGCTCACCCAGCCCCTCTGCTCTTACAGCCATGGTGCTGCTGTTTGTGGTTTGGATGAAGCGCCGGGAGAAGGAGAGGCACACCAAGCAGCTCCTCATTGACCCCGAGGATGACGTGAGGGACAACATCCTGAAGTACGACGAGGAGGGCGGTGGAGAAGAAGATCAGGTGAGAGGAGCCAAGAGCAGCCGTGCGATCTCTCTCAAAAACAGCAGAATCCCCATCCCTTGTGGTCATGTACTCCTTGCTGTGGGTTGTGTTCCTGCTTGTTTATACCTAGGCAGCTTTATTGGCTTCCTTGCCTCTCATGCTTAGGACATTGTTTGATCCCCACCTAATGGGAGTGAAGAGCCTGTGACACTCTCAGATACGTTGCTCAAGCAAACAATGTGGCTGCACCACGTAACAGGGATCCAGGTCAGGGACTTTGCCCAAAACTTGCAAAGTTCTTACTCAGCAAAAAAAAAACCCCTCACAAGTAACGTTTCTTTTTTCTCATCACTGACAAGTTATTTATAAATATTGCTCCTGGAGATTCAGTCATCCCCATCTGAGCACAAGAATAGTTTTACCAGCAGTACAAAGTACTGTTATAAACATCCAAACTAGCTGAGTATCTGGTTTCAGGCAACCGCACTGTGGGCTTAAATATTTTAGAAAGGATTCGTTAAAAATAACAGCAGAGGAAGAGCAGCAAAACACCATTACCTCCATGAATACATTTTTAATGAAATATTACCTGGTTCTCATTCCTTGAAAGAAACCTACTCTGCTGGGATTTTTCGCAGGCAGAAAGAACATAATTACTTTAAAAGACCTACATGCATAAATGCAGTACATATTGTAATGTTTTTACTTCTGTACAAATGTAATTGGAATAGCCCGTCAACCAACGTCTTTCCATTATATTCTGAATTCCACCCAAAAGTAAGGCACACACCTATGCACGTGCAAACCGAAGCTGATGTTTTATCCCAAAGATTTTGAGACTGTGTTAAATATTCAAAAAGTATTTAAATATTTGATTTAACCTATGTTTTAAGATACACTCTTAGGAAGTGAATTTTATGAGCTACTCAGAAGTTAGGTTTGCCTGTAATTTAGAGGGATAGAGATGCCACATACCCAGGGATGAGATCAGGAGTTGAACTTCAGCTGAGAAAGGATTAAACCCTTCGGCTTCATTGTGTGTTCCTGCGATGTCAGGACAGTAACTGATCTGAAGGAAAAGCCCTTGGTTTCACTTCGTGCCTTTCCATTTGTCACAGGATTACGACTTAAGCCAGCTCCAGCAGCCGGAGACCATGGATCACGTGCTGAACAAGGCACCTGGAGTCCGAAGGGTGGATGAGAGACCGATCGGTGCTGAACCACAGTATCCTATAAGACCAGTAATCCCCCATCCCGGGGATATTGGTGACTTTATAAATGAGGTATCTTCTTCAGGGTGTCCTGTATCACATATTAAAAGCTTAAGCAGCCTGCACCAGCCGTGCACTGCTTTCCTGGCTGTATTAATGAGCAAGTGATGCTATTCCTCACACAAGGCGTCTAATTAGAACCAGGGGAACAATTCCCATGAGCAAAGGAAGCAGGAGTTGGCCTAAGAAAGGTGCCGTGGCTACAGAAAGCCAAGGTACAAACAAAAATCCCAGGATTTCTTGTTCGTGGATATCAAAAATGCCTTCAGTGCTTCTCAGCACTCAGGAAGGCATTGCAACAGGGAAGTGCTGGAGTCACCGTCCCTGGTGGTGGTCAAGAAATCTGGAGATGTGGCACTGAGGGGTATGGATTAATGGGCACAGTGGGGTGGGGTGGGGTTGGACTTGATGGTCTTAGAGGTCTTTTCCAACCTTAATGATTCTGTGAACTGATCCTGCCCTGCTTTGCATTGCTCTGAGCGGTGTAGTTGCAGTCAGTATAAACATTGGCTGAATGTTCCCTCACAATGTGGCCAGGAAGACCACATTGTGCGCTTTGCCTAACATCAGAGCACCATTCATGGCTCCTGGACTTGTAATTATTTCACCAGTTTGCATCTTCTAGTGAGCTTCGTATGGTTTAGGCCTCAAAGAGTTTGCAGAGCACATCCATCTCCGACCAGATCTTCCTTTATTTTATGTTAGATTATTGCTCCTTTACCTACTGGTACAAACATCTATTCATTTAGCATTTCTCATCTCATTTTTTAGTTTTAAAATGAGCGATTGACTGGTTACAAGCCAATCAATGCATTATTTCCTCTGAGACAAAAAAACACCATCCATTCCATGAGTCAAAAAAATAAATGTTAGAGCGATTTAGTTCTGTTATTATATCAATTTCCTGCTGTGTTTTTTCTCATTCTCATCTTTAAAATTCCCTCTTCCTTTGCTCCTGCCTGTCCTTCACACTCACATTCACACACATTTGTGCACAGGAAGGCTCTCTCTTGCATATGAGGGAACTGGGTTGGAGAAGAGGAGGCTCAGAGGAGACCTCATCCCTCTCTACAACTCCTGCAAGGAGGTTGGGGTGAGGCGGGGATCAGCCTCTGCTCCCAGGTAACAGCGATAGGACGAGAGGCAACGGCCTTAAGTTGTGCCATGGAAGGGTCCGGTTGGATGTTAGGAAACATTTCTTCTCTGAAAGAGTAGTCAGGCACTGGCACAGGCTGCCCAGGGAGTGGTGGGGTCGCCGTCCCTGGAGGTGTTCAAGAACAGGGGATGTGGCACTGAGGGACGTGGTCTAGAGCGGTCACAGGCATGGATTGGTGGTTGGACTAGATAATCTGAGTGGTCTTTCCTACCTTAATGATTCAGTGACTTTAAGCCCTGGTTGGTTGTGCAGCGGGACGCACTCCATCTCCCCACTGAGCCTGGAGAACTCTATTCCACTCTGCATTTCTTGGTGCTGGGCAGCAGGAAAGCAATCCTTTGTGTTAGGACGGCAGTCCCTTAGCTTTGCACCCACACCTCCCTCCATCCTTCCCCATTGCCATGGCAGACACTGACACATCCCTGTACCCCTCCAGGGCCTGCGTGCGGCAGACAACGACCCCACGGCCCCCCCGTACGACTCACTGCTGGTCTTTGACTACGAGGGCAGCGGCTCCACCGCCGGCTCCGTCAGTTCCCTCAACTCCTCCAGCTCCGGGGACCAGGACTACGACTACCTGAACGACTGGGGGCCGCGCTTCAAGAAGCTGGCAGACATGTATGGAGGAGGCGAGGAGGATTGAACTGACCTCACTTATTTAAAAAATAAAAATAAAAACAAATAGAAGAAGGAGAAGAAAAGAAAAAAAAAAAGAAAAAAAAACAATTAAAAACAAACCCACAGACAACATTAACGAGAAGAGCCGATGCAGAAGCAAGAACTGTACAGATGTGGCAGCTTTTTTAATTAATATCCCCTGCTGACTGTATTGTTATTTTTAGTGGTGATTTAGGAGGTTTCTTTTCTTTTTTTTCCCTTTTCTTTCCTTTTCAGTTTCTTTTTTTTTGTTAGGATATTGAGCTGTCTCGCATGAACACTTGTCTCTGCTGCAGGTTTTCTTTTTGGTTCTGGTTTTTGTTTTTAATGTCAGCTGGGATATTGCTCGTTTATCTGCTTTATGACTAAAGAGAGTGAAAGGCACTCTGTCTTAACTTGAATTTCTTAGAACAGAAGCACTGTTTTTAAAATATATATATATATATATTTGAAAGTGCCTTTTGGTGCATGTATCAGATTCCCTTCAATCTCAGGAGTGATGAAAACAAACACACAACCATCCTGGGCAGCACTCCCTGTGACCCTAAGCCAGTTCTAGCTGGGAAGGAGTTAACAAAAAGGAACTGTGGAGATTTGTTGTTTCTTTTTTCTTTTTCTGTTTTCTTTTTCTTTTTTTTTTCTCTCTTTTTTTTTCTTTTTTTTTTATGGGCGTGACTCACTCTGGGGTGGAGAGACTGGGGGGGGTAGGGGGGTGGGAGGGGGTTATGTTTTGAGTGGAAATCTTAACAGCCATCTTTAAGCCTCAGCAGGTGGTGAACCAGTCATCATGTTGTATATAATTCAGTGTTATCAGATGCAAAATACCGACTAGGGGCTCTGCTGTAACCTGGTCACACTCAATGTAGCTGCATAGAACTATAGCATTGATAAAGCCTTTGGTTATCGCGACAGAACTCTCCAACAGCCCTTGCCTACACCCTACAAGTAAATCGTGAATTGACCAAAGGCCCATTTGTTTGTTTTTATGCTATCGGCGTGTTTTGGCTCACAAGAGCGATGTAAATACCGGCAGGGTTGTGCGGTGCTGTCCCACGGCACCAGCCGCTCCCCCACCTCGAGGAGGGCACGTGGAGCGTGGGGACACCGCCGCCATCCGCGAGGATGGAGCTCAGCCAGTCCGACGTGAATGCCTTGGAGCATCCGTAGCCAAAGCTCAACACCGTCACGTAACTCAGCTAACGTGTGTCCGTTCTATTCGATGGGTAGGCACTGCTATCTGTAGTAAACGTTTTGGTTTTGGTTTGGTTTTTTTTTTTTGGAGAAGTGCAACGAGGGCCTGTTCAGTATCTTGTGGTGAATATGCTCGAGCATTGCCAAGCAAGCGAGAGGTTTTGCAGCATCCAGGCGTAACTCCACATCAGTATTATAAATGGTAGCATACTACCTAGTTTATATGTAGGATCAGTTTAACCAATAACAAATAGTTATTAGCTTTTTTTATTACATTTTTCCTTTACTGATTTGGACTAGTGGGTTTCTGTCTAATGTTTGTAAAATGATTTAGACTGCATGGATGTGTAATATAAACCACATTTAATGGATTATGAGCCACTTAATTAATGTGCTATGAAATCTTGGATTACCTGTGTTTTATATTCTGCAGACGATTTTGCAGTGGGTTCGCTACAAATTGTAAAAGTGCTTAGATCTATTTTCATTTAAATCCAAGAATGTGCACAGTACCGGAAGGTGATTATCCAGGGGATAATCGCGCTTTTTTGATATCTTGATTAATTCTCAAGTTGAATGCGAAGAGTTAACCGGGGGGGGCGGGGGGAGAGAGCGCATGCACCGAGAGAGCGCGAGAGTGAGAAGCAGAGAGCTTGTGCCAGCGAGTGGGCCTTGTAACAGAGGGTGCAGACTGGGCTGCAAGATCGTCTCTTATCGATTTTTGAAATGCTCCTAGTGCATTTTATATTTCACTGTATCATATTTTCTATAAAATGCAATTTCTGTAAATTAACGAGCATTTGAAATGTGTCTTGTATGAAGTGGAAGGTGGTAAAAGTCTGCCCGAGGGGACTCGCACGTCACCGGTCCGTTATTGACCCCCAGGATGTGACCTTTCCTTTCCCCTCGGTCGCTCGGTCCGTTTGTCCTTTCCCTGCCTGCAGAGCCGACACGAACGCTGGCGGACGCACAGTGAGCAGCACGCACCCATCCCTGTGAGCAGTGCTGGCACCCAACGCCCTTCCCGTTTGTGTCCCAGAGCTCACACACCCTGCATGGCCACACGAGAGCCTCCTGGCTGCCCTCCCCCCAGCAGCCTGCACTGCTCTGTTCCATCATTCCCCAGCACCCGCTGCACTTACCTAGGGGTAAGAGCATCTTGTCTCCATTATTTCACCAACCGGAGTTTGCACCCTTGCAGAAACTGCCTGCCCACAGCAGTGAGTAATGAAGATGCAGTCGGTGCAGTGTTCTGTGCCCTGCACTGTAACCTCAGCACATGGCTCTGGCTGCTGGGGTCCCCATTCAGGGCTGTAGGGCCATACAGCAGTGAGCTTCTTCCTTCTCGGCCAGGCAGGAGATGCCATCAGCCTTCAGCTCATCTGAGCAGTTCAGGTTTTTAAGAACATTTATGCAACCTAAGTCAAACGGAACTGTTTGAGTGATTAAAAATAAACCATTGGAAACTTTTTTTTAAGAAATCAGCGGATATTTTTCTGCAGCGTTAGCAATCCAGCCACTCCAACCCCATAAGCCTATAAATCAAACTAGTTGATTATCTTTCAACCCAGTTCTGCTCAGCCTCCCTCCATAGGACCGCCTCCTGCTCCACCACCACCCTGCAGTGCCACACACGTGGCCCCTTGCCTCCAGTGGAACAGGCAGAAGGTAAGCAAGCAGCACCTGGAGCAATGAAAATCAGAGAATCATAGGATGGGTTGGGTTGGAAGGGACCTTAAAGCCCATCCAGTTCCAATCCCCTGCCGTGGGCTGGTTGCCCCTACCAGATCAGGCTGCGCAGGGCCCCATGCAGATCCCTTTTTGCAAATCTTTCTGTGTGTTCATATTGTTTCTGCTTTATAATCCAGCTAAGATAACATCCCATACCATTCAGGTTGGGTGGTAGGAAAACTTCCTTCTCAGAAGGAGCAGTGATGCAGTGGCACAGCTGCCCAGGGAGTGGTGGGGTCACCATCCCTGGAAGTGTTCAGGAGCCGTGGAGATGTGGCACTGAGGGACGTGGGCAGTGGGCACAGTGGGGTGGGCTGGGGATCTTAGAGCTCTTTTCCAACCTTAATGTTTCCATGATTAAGGATCTCATAGAAGCAGCATTGTCATTCACACAGGAGGTGACTGCAGCTTACCAGGAGCCAAGGTGGGAAAGCGCCAACATTCCCCAACTGTACTCGTAAAGGTCACACAGGCTTACTCTGTGATTAAATAAATGCAAGCATTAAATTTTGGAAACAGCTAAGTGAGTGGTGCTGACACATTGGAGCCCCCTGTTTTTTCCATGCTATGGGGGAAGGAGCATTGCTTTTGGACAGGCAGAGGAGAGCCCATCCAAGATACCCTTTTCACATCCAATTCCACCACACCTCATACGACTGCCAAGAGCTCCCAGCAGTGGGCAGGGGATGGGGACAAAGACAGGGAGGGGTGTTAGGGGTGACCTATAAGGTCTGTTCTGCGTGTCCTCTGCACTGTTATAGTTTGGATTCTGTTTTTGTGTTTTCTTGTTTTTGCTAGACCAGGTGATGCCACTGCTGGCTGCAGGGTGGAGGTGGGCACTCCAATGGGCTTGCAGGGTTTGAATCCACCGACATGGGCTGCAAGCGTTGGAGGGTCCTAATGCTCCATGCAGGGTCTGTGCAACACAATACACCAAGATAGCAACTTTGTGTAGTCTCAAAGAAAACACATGAAGGTAAAGCACGGGGTTTTAGTTGTGATGTCTTTTGGCGCTCTTCATGGCGAAAAGAATGGGGTTGGGGGGAGAGGATGCTGTGTGTGACACCTGCGTGCACTCGTGGCAGCAGCTGGGCAGAGAGCTGCCCCCACCCAGCGCTAACGGGGAAGAAATCCAAATCATCTCGGGCCTCACAGACCCACCTGCAGCCGCTCGCCACCACGTGTACATAACGTAGTCGGTGCTTGAAGCAGCGCGTCAGAAAGGCAGCAAAGAGCCACGGCGACGTTTCGATGTATCACTGGAGCACTTTTTGTTCTGAGTTTGCATGTTCCCGGTGCAGGAGCGGCGTGGCAGCTCGCGTGGCCGCGGTGGGAAGGCTTCTGCTGTTCCACTGCGTTCACGCAAAAAGCAGTTTGCGTCCGAGCTCAAAACCCCTTTTTTTGTAACCGTCAACAGCACAAATCTTTTGTATCGTTGTTTGTACCATTTTTGTACCAAAAAAAAATCAAAAGAGGGAAAAAAAGAAAAAAAAAGTAGAAAAAAAAAAAAAAGGGAGGGAAGAAAGTAAATGTTTTCAATGTGTTTTCAGTGCCGCTGCAATCTTGGTTTCCAAACTGACAACAGCTTTGCTGATTTGCTGTGTATCAAAGCTGAACTGGCGCGCCGACGCCTGGCTCCGGTGTAATAAAAATAAAGTCCCCCTTTTGAACAGCCTCATCTGCTTCTGTAAGACAAAAACGTCGCTCTCCCCCGCTGCACACCGCTGCATTCGCTGGTGATGGGTTCGCTCCTGCGGTGCAGCAGCAAGCGGCGGGCAGGCCATGGGTTCACGTTCCTGTACATGGGTGTCACTGGGGTTTTGTATCCCAGCACACGTAGATGGACCGAGTGGGGTCTGACCTCCGCCATTCATTGCTCCGCTGTTCCATGGCTGCAGGGAATGGGGCCGGGATGTGCAGCCCCAACGTGGCAGCCGCCTCGGCTGTAATAACCATTGAGATGAATGCAAATCCGGCAGTTAGCTATTTACTTCCCCCCAGAGTCAACTAGGAACATTGTATTGCTAGTTTTGCTAATTCTCAAGCTGCTCTGTTTCTTAGAATTATCTTTAACTACTGAATTATGCAACGCTGTTTCACCACAAATATTAGCTCCGCTATCACTGGCAGCCTGCACTCCCACCATCCCACTATTGGGCTCCCACCCGTCCGCAGGAAGCCTTGCTCTGAGAATGACTGAGCTCCGTGCTTCGTGCTGACCCCGTGAACGGCTCCACCGAGCTGACAGAGCCAGGCGTGCCCGAGAGATCCCTTGGCTTTGGTACCGAAATTAAAAACGATAACAATTACTGCTGAAGGTGTTGTCACAGCCCGCAGGGTGTGGGATTGCCCTCCCAGCTCAGAGGTAGAACTTCGGAAGGGGTTTTGTTCAGATCAGCCCAAAGCACACAGGGAATATTTTGTCAGTAAACTAAAAAGTCTTTTCTTTGTTCTCCGGACTAAAACCCCTGTGTTACCGAGCCCTTTTTCCTCCACTTCTCTTTAAGCTGAAGGCCTTTCTTTAATCGAACTCCGAGCAGTTTTAAGGTTGACCAAAAAAAATACCAACCCAAAACTTTAATATTATAACACCGTCAGAAACAGAGCCTGGGCAGGGGCAGGGGAGGGGCGGGGAGGCTCAGTGCTTCTCCTCACCACCGGCCAAACCTTCTCTGTGTCACAAGAAGAGAAAACATCCCAAAGTTTGGGGGTTTTTGACAAAAGTCATTGCACTGCACTTTGCTGCACCACAGCCGATGGCACTGCGAGCAAACAGCGGCATCAGCACTGCTCCCAGCCCAGCACAAACTGGAACGAAATGGGAAGAGGGGCTGGGGAGGAGGGGGGGGGGGGGGGGGGGGGGACTGCCCACAGACCTGGCCTTCCATCGCCCCACCAGCACTCCACCCCCACTGTTAGCTGGCACTTCCCCTTTCCCCCTGCAGAGCCCACGCAGGGACAGTCACTGCCCCACCTCAGAGCCACTTTTCCATGCGGGGAGCAGCACTGTTCCAAGCAGCAAATGCTTTCCCCTGATAAAGCTATAGGAGCCTGCCTTGCACCCCAACAGTGATTAACGTGCTGCTCCCCGCATCTCCTCATCTCAGCAGCACGGTGTGATCCATCTTGCCAGCTTCTTGCCTCTCCCCACCTTCACACCTCCTTCCTCACTGAGAAAATACATTGATTGCTCCAAAAGTAATGCCTCCTATTTATTTCCACAGAAACCACAACAGATACAAAGAGCACAATAATACTATCAGACCGAGCAAATTCTCACTCACAAAGTGCTATTTTTCAACATAGCCACCACCATTGGCTGTGCTTTTTCTGCCAGCAATGAACTAGAGCCTGCATGCCACGTTTGGACAACTCTGCACCAGCTGAGGTGATCGATCCACTGCCACTGCTGAAACACACCACCCACAGCAGCACTGTGCTCACATCCACTGTTGGGACTCCATAAATGTTCAGCGAGTGTCAAAGAACGTCAGTGGGTACCATTTTTTCTGCACAGAGAAAGAGAAGGGGAAGGGAAGGAGGTTCATGCAGCTGAAGCCGCAGCTTGTGCTGGAATTCCACTTAAAGCAGCAGCTACCATGAAGAGCGTTTGTAGGCATTAAATCACTGGACACCTGCCTGCCATGTGCTCTGTTAAAAACCTGGGGAAAGGACAAAAAGAAGTGAAGGGCTCAGCATGTAATGCCCAACAGCTGCAGCAGCGATCTTGGGCCAGGCAGGGATGAGCAGGCAGGACGCTGAGCTCCAAACACTCTCCCCTCTGCCCTGTGCTTCCCCCAGCTCAGCTTTGGCTCTCAAACACTTGCAAATGTTTGCAAATATAAATCAATGGGTTAACGCTCCCCCTGCGTGCCCGAGCTGCTGTGTTGTTCCAAATAGAGCTTTTCCTCTGAGAGATTAAAGTCTGTTTCTGTCTGTGCTGGAAGCTGCCAGAAGTGGATTGTCAAAAATCCCTGTGAGGCTGCAGGAGGAATAAGGAAGGATCCGATCTCTGTCAATATTTCCATTCTTAATAAACCAGATTTATAATATCCGAGGCCACATGGAAGCTTTATCACTGAGCACATAATGGCCGCGCCATTAACCTGTGCTATCTATAGCCAACTCATTACTTTATGAAGTGCTTTGAGTTACCTCGGAGTACAAAAGGTGACATAACTAATCCGTTTCTGTGAAAAACATATTGATTGGAATTTAACCACCAGGTAATGCAAGGAGCTTGTAAAACCCTCCGCAGAGATGCAGCTTTAGTGCTCACACACAATACCCAGACCTGCTGGTGTAAACCAAGGTTGCAGTGTGCAAACAAGTGCCAGCAAACTCCATCCCTGTTGATGGATAGCAATGGCACTCAGGGCAGAGGTGGAACAGACGTGTTATCTAGGACAAAATTTAACCAGTGTGCACCCAAAAATGGTGCCCCCCCCAGCACAGACCAGCATTGCTGAGCTGAGCTTTTGCATTAGGAATTTGACATAGAAACATAGAATGATTTAGGTTGGAAAGGATCACCCAGTTCTAACCTCTACAGCAGACAGGGTTTCCTTTGCCCTTGGGTGCATCCAGGAATGGGGCACCCACAGCATCTTTGGGCAACCCATTCCAGTACCTCACCATTCTCATTCCATCATGTCTTGTCCTGTACAAGAAAGATATTGAGGCTGTGGTGTGTGTCCAGAGAAGGGCAAGGGAGCTGAAAGGGGTCTGGAGCATAGGTGTGATGAGGGGGGCTGAGGGAACTGGGATGGTTCAGTCCGGAGCAGAGGAGGCTCAAGGGAGACCTCATCCCTCTCTACAGCTCCTGCGAGGAGGTTGGCGTGAGGTGGGAGTCAGCCCATGCTCACAGGTAACAGGGATTGGATGAGGGGGGATGGCCTCATATTGCACCAGGGGAGGGTCAGGTTGGGTATTAAGGAAAATTTCTTCTGAGAAAGAACAGTGATGCAGTGGCACAGCTGCCCAGGGAGTGGTGGGGTCACCGTCCATGAAGGTGTTCCAGAACTGTGGAGATGAGGCACTGAAGGATGTGGGCAGTGGGCACGGTGGGTTGGGCTGGGGTTTTCTAACCTTAATGATTCTGTGATTCTGTGCCTGCAGTGGAGTTGCTGAGCCAGTCACTCATCAGCTCAGGTAGCAGAGAGGGCACTCTGATGTGTAACAGTGTGCGCTGAGGGGATGCTGACCATGTCCTCAGCTACCCCTAGCTGAGATCCCTGGCACCAAGCATGCAGGCTGCTGCGTGGTGATGCATTTATCATTAGGACCCTCCTTTCACACTGCACCTCCAGTAGTACCTTGCTTAATAGAGTACTATTGATCCTGAGAGCTTAAAACAACAACAAGTGTATGATCAGAATGCAGTGTTTCACAGGAATTGAGATTGAGTTGCTCCGCTTTGCAGAGACAGAAGGAAGTTCTCGAGGATCCTGGTGGGCAGGAATGGGCAGCAGCACCCAGAGGTGAGCACCAGGCATGAGAACCCAGCCCGGGCCTCAGATGGAAAGCAAAGTGTGTCAGGGATGCAATCCATCACATTGCTGCAATACTGTATAAAATATTTAACTTTTGAGTGCATTATCAAAGTGGTTTCTTTTGAGGTTACATTTGTGCCCTTGTAAAAGACATGCAGCCAAGAGCAAGTATCAGCCCCAGAACAAGCAAACATTGCTCCAGCATGGCAGCCACGTTGGCTCACGGGACCCAAAGCAATGCTGACATGAAATCTGCATTACCTCCTGCTCCCAAGGAGAGGATGGCCCCACACCCACGGGCATGAAGTGCCACCACGCTGCCTGCACAGCCACCACGGCCATGCTCTGAGTGCATCAGAGCAGCAAAGCACACCTCCATGGGAGACTTCTGCTATTAAAATGCCTGCTATCAAAAGCATTTTAATGTTCTAACCCAAGGAAATGAGCAAATAGAAAGCAAGGCTTTGCTGCTGAGATCCAGCCCTCTGCCAGCAGGTGACTCCCCACTTCTGAACCTTATAATAAATAGAAGAGGTACAATCTTTCTCTTCTGCTCAAGATGGCGTGCTAAATATTTCACTGAGCATCTCAGTTTCCCATTTGTCCCACTCCTGTTCACTGCTTGTCTCCCCCATTTGTTCCTCCACGTCTGCATCTGCACGTGGCACCCAGTGGCACAGAGGCAGTCTGCAGACACACAGCACTGGGACCAACTCAACCAGGAACCATAGAATCGTAGAATGGTTTGAGACATAAGGGATCTTTAAAGCTCATCTGAGCCAACCCCCCTGCAATGAGCAGGGACACCCACAGCTCCATCAGTGCTCAGAGCCCCTCCAGCCTGACCCTGGGTGTCTCCAGTGATGGGGCACCACCACCTCTCTGGGCAACCTGTGCCAGTGCTTCACTGCCCTGGGCATAAAAACCTTTGTCCTTATATCTAGCCTAAATCTCCTCCCTTTGAGTTTGAAACCATTTCCCCTTGTCCTATCAGAACAGACCCCACTCAAGAGTCCGCCTCCTTTCTTACAGCCCCCCCTTCAGATAAGGAAAGCTCTCTCCAGAGTTGTTGGTTTTTTTTTTCTCCAGGCTGGAGAAAGCAGTTCCTGGTGGAAACAGATTTAAGCTCAGGTCCAAATATGTAGTTCTTTACAAAGGTCTGAAGTTAAGATGGGGAGTTCAACTGCAGAGCCACACAGCAGCACTTGGGAGCTGCACTCTGCTCTGATTTCCCTTCTACCTCTGTACAGAAAAGACTCATAAGAAAAACCACTGGGCCGTAGCTTGTTGCTTGAGCATCCCTACTGCAGAGCAGCTGAAGTGAACACAGAGCTGAAGGATCCCCAGATCAGCAGCCTCGGGAACAGGCACTTAGCTCAGAAAACACTGTTTCTTATCATTGCTCTCCTCCATTGCAACAGTGACCGAAACTCTACGGGGGAGGAGAGCGGGGCGGAATGGTGCCATAAGGAAAAGATGAAGGCAGCATCTCCTGGAGGCAAGCGGAGGGGAGGGAGTCTGCCCAGAGAACAGCAAGTTAGCAGCATGAATTGCTCAGGCTCACGAAGCAAGATAAAGCTCAAAGCTCCCCCAGGCAAAGAGTAAAAGGATAAAGACCATCCCACTGCACAGAGCCACTTCAAGCCTTCTGGGCACTTCCTGCCCTTCAGAGGCAGCCATGTGGGCGGAATTCCCTCCTGCATTTATGGAACCTTTCCATGGCCTCATTGCATCCCGTGCACAGTGAGATTTCAGCTCAAGGGCTGCTCCCCCTCTCTGGGAGCTGGGGAGGATCCAGCCCTGCCACGTTCCCCCCTGCTTGCCCTATGCGCTGCCCCCGGCCCCATGGGGTGCCGCAGAGAAGCTCAAAAACAAAGGGCTTTGATGGGCATCAGAAGTGGTGACCACAGGTTTCCGGGGCTGCAGAGACACCGTGGGGACGTTGTGGGTACACCATGGAGACACGTTTCTCTACTGAAGCCACATCTTGGCACGCTGAGCTCAGGAGCAAGTAATTGCTCTGTCAACTTCCCTCGGCCATGGAAAGGGCTGTGCTTTTTCTTATTTATTTCCTGCTTTGAGCTGCAGAGTGTATGTGCAGCAGAAGTTTGTGTAAAGGTTTTATTGCTTCATTTTTAACCTCTGCACAAATGTCAGCATCATTAGCTTTGGTTTTCCCCCCTCTATCATCCTCCCTTACATGCATTTCTTCCCCTGGCCATCCTTGTGATTCTGCTGTCTGGCAGGTGGAGCAGGATGGGGAGCTCAATGGACCTTTATTAGCACTGAGCAAAACTTTGTCCCACGGTTCCTCAGTGCTGCATGCAATAACACAAGGAAATCACCAACATGAGCTGGTGCAATGCAAGAGTATTGCAGCTGGGGGTTAGGAAAAAGCAGGTGCTGCACAAGTTGTGTTCCCCCAGCATCCCCAGTTCTGTGGTTGGCCACAGACAAGGAGCATGGACTTTATTCTGGGGGGAGATGTGCTGGGTGTTCACTTGCTGGTTAACCCTCATTCCAGCCTGGCTTTCCTACAGTGAAAACATCCCATGTCCTCAGCAGAAGGCTGAAGCCACCACAGCTGGCACATGGCACAGAAGAAGGCAGCAAAGAAGATGTCAAAGATAATGATGATGAAGACGAAGAAGACAAAGGGGAAGAAGATGATGACAAAGATGAAGACAAAGATGATGATGACGATGAAGAAGACAAAGAAGACGGAGACAATGACAACTCAGCTTCAGCACAGGTTGCTTGCCCTTGCCTGCCAGTGGTGACTTGGCATTCCATTAACCCGGTGACACCTCAGGCTCCAGAGACCATCTTGCTGCTACATATTGCAAAGTTCACTCCCAGGACCAGGCAGCTTTCAAGATAACCTGCAGCTGTATTTGTAAGGGGTGAGGAGGAGGGAAGGTATGCAGAACTAAAATTCTGCCTCTGCAAAAATTAGAGATTCAGGCATCGTATTGGGGATTATCCACTGTCATGGCATGTAGAGGGAAGATGGATTTCAAGATGATAATAGGAATGACACACGTTGCTTTTTCTCCCTTTCTGCTGACACACAATTTAGCAGTCAGTGCAGAATTTTCTTCCCATTTAAAATTTCCGTTTAATAGCCAAGAAGCTCATGTTAAATCAGATGATCCTTTCCAGAGAGCAGAGAGGAAGGGGGTCTCTTTTCCTGAGGCTTTTTATGAGTCTTGGCGGTTGTGTCTAATAAAAGGAAAAAAAAAAAGAAAAAAAGAAAGAAAGAAAGAAAAAGAGAAAAAAGAAACCACGTCCAGCGTGTTTGCAAAGACCGGCCAGTAAATGTTCACTGGAAAGTGCCACCTGGCCCAGCGGGGCAGTCAGTCGTTCAAAGAACCACCTGCAGCTTCTCCTCAGAGGCATGCAGGGCCTTCTCAGCCCGGCTGCAGCACTGAAGGGGCTCAGTCCATCCCCAAGGCAGGACACCCATTGCAGACACCAGTGGGGACCCAACGGGAACAGCAAGACCACAGCGTGGGGACACAGGGCTGGAGCCCCCCGTCCTTTATTCCAGTTTTCATGTTCCCTGGCCATGCCCCATCCCAAAGCCATTAGATTCAGGCAACCCCAGCCATGCTGGACCACAATCCCTTGCTGGTTCCAGCTGGGGAATCGCAGCCTTATTTATTTTCCCAACTAAGTGTAGCTTGTGGTAAGGCTAACCCACCAAGTTAACTTCCTCCTCAGCTAAACAAACAGAAAAATCATTACAAAATTATCTCCTGTGCATTAGACTTGCATATATATATATATTCAGTTATCCTATAGAGCAGAAACGCGGGGCATTGCTTAATTAAAGACGTGGGTGTGCAGGCTCCAGGAGCACAGATTCAGCATGCAAATCTCCGTGCCGTGCGCGTGCAGCCAGGATGCACGCAGAGCATATTAATGCTGTGCGCTTCGAGCCCCGCTGCTCACACAGCACTGGGCAGACCTGCTCCAAAGGAAGGAGCACCGGCTCAGATTCATCCCCACCTTTATTTATTTATCTACTGAAAAGCCTCCTGTGGGCAGAGCTGGAGAAGTGATGGCATCCTCACACCGACCTCAACGATCGCCGTCCGCTATTGGAGACCCGCTGCCTCATCCCTTCCTCCAGCCTGAAATAAATACCCAAGAACAGCGTTTACAACTTCCCTTTTGTTCAGCATAACTCAGGTTATTGCCAAGAACTGCAAATTGTTTACCAGCGCCGTGCAAACAAAGGCTCCCGATCAGCCACGGAAACACAGCCCTGGGGCTTTCCAGCAAGCCTCAATTCTTTAATTACTCAACAAAAGCTCACTCTTACCTTTTTTTTTCTTCCTTTCCTTCGGCTGTTACCTTGGAAAACCACAGTGCTGGATGCGTTCCACGCTGCACGCTGCTAAAAGCCTCCTCTAAGATGATTTTGGCAAAGTAGTTTCCAGTCTGGGTTAGATGTGGGAGTGATGCTGTGCCACGGCACAGAGCAAAGGGGCCACGAACACACGCGTGTTCACACACATATGCACTGCACACACATGTGTGCCTGAGCAGCTGCTCCCAGCCCCAGCACATGCATGCTTTTTGCTGCCATTGCCACAGAATCACAGAATCACTGAGGTTGGGGAAGATCTCCAAGACCATCCAGTCCAACCCCAGCACACCATTCGACTCCTTCCTGAGGGGGATAATTACAGACCTCCGTGTGCCCCTTACACAAGCTGAGCATGATGGGGCTCATTTTGTGCACTGGCTTTTGCCCATTTCAGGTTTCCACCACTGGGACCCAAAAACGTGTATCCAAGAGAAGCCTGGAAGAATTGCTTTTCACAAGTGGAACTGGAAAATGAGACAGGAGACTGGAAGTGCACAGTGCAGCTCAGTCCTCCGGAAGCCAACCCTGTTCCAACAGTAACAGGAGGAGTGAAGAAGCTCACGGCCACGGCTCCCATCTCTCCCAGCACCTACACAGAGAGCAGGACAGGTGGAAGGCAGAATTCACTCAACTTTGTAGAGACGTTTGGGTGGGTTTTTTTTCCCCCATCTAAGAAAACCCCTTTCATTGAAAGGAAAGGAAAAAAAAAAGAAAAAAAAAAAAGATGCATCTCTTTAAAAAATCACTTTTTAATAAAGAGGTAAAATTTGCATTGCATTAAGCGAGGAGCGGTTCAAGGTGCAGAATAATTCGCTGTCAATCTCGGGCTGCCTTCTGCAGAGGGTAAATAAGCCTCGTGCA
The DNA here is from genome assembly GCA_030625065.1 of Alectoris magna. NCBI lineage: Eukaryota > Metazoa > Chordata > Aves > Galliformes > Phasianidae > Alectoris > Alectoris magna. The sequence continues at coordinate 6,323,848 of CM060576.1, read as the reverse complement.
CAGCCGGTGTGGTGTAAGCTGTCAGCGCAGCCCATGCATCAGTCAGGAGGAAAACATAACGTTGGCGGATCTCTGAATACATAAATAAAACATGCTTACCACTTGCCATCAGCAAAAAAAAATAATAATAAAAAGTGAGGCTGCCTTTCTAGCTCCCCACCACCACCACCCCCCGTATCTGTTTGAAGCATGAAGTCGGATTTCGGCATCACTGTTTACAGAAATCCAAACGGGCCCTAAGGAAAAGGGGAGGGATGGGAAATAAATGGGAAAGTTTGGCAAAGCCAAAGAAACGCCAACGGCAGGCGGTGAGAGGTGGAATTTGGGCAGCGGCCATGGGGCAGAGAGGGCCAGGGCTGAGCCCCCAGCATGGAGGTGGGTCACAGTTCCCCAGCCCCATCCTCACACCCCTGCAGCCCTCCTGTCCGCTCTCCATCACACCTCTGCAGCCAAATGCAGTAAATTGATTTGCCCGAAGTTATTTACTACCCCGGCCATAAACGTGTCAAACCCAATCTTTATAACTGTAATTAATGCAAGAAATTCCCCCTTTTTAGAAATCTCTGTAACAAAAATTCCAGTGGCGGCTCAAGGATGCTTCATCTGGGAAGGATTCAACAGAAGCTCAAGGTGAATGGCTCCAAGATGAGCCGGCTCCTTCCCTGTGTTGGATTTGGGCACCCCATCACAGTCACTGCTTCCCATTTAGATCCCATGTCAACATATATTTGTAGAACAGAAATGAAGGCTATGGGGCTCCTTGCATCTTTGGGGGATTACTGAGATACAGAAGATGGCATCCCTTCACCATCCCTTGGCCTGTATCAAAACACAACAGAGACGAGATGCCTGAAATGCCAGGTGGGACCTGGTACCTGGAGGATCACCATTTGTTCTGCCTTTCATAGCCTCATCCAGCCTTCATTTCCCACAAATGGTGACATTCAGGAGGCACATCTGGAGCAACGCTGGGCACATCAAGCTGCTTTCCCCAGTGCTGGGGGAAATAAACACAGCCCCAAACATACCCCAACTCTAACCCTGTCCCTCGGGGGGAGATGTCCGAGTATCCCCAGTTCCATGGGGATCACACAAGAGCATCAGACCGTGGGGAGCCATGCTTCACCATGGTGCCTAGAAAGACCAGAGCTCTGCCATCAGCCTGCGCAGCCCCTTCTTGTCCACAGGGGCATCACCAGCCAAAGGCTCACATCCAAACCCACCATCTGAAGGAGACCCGTGCCAGGAGGAGACCCTGGGGCAGGGTGATGTGGGTTCACTCCTTCCGCCACCCCCAGCCCAAGCCAAACTCCTCTGGGTTTAATGAGCACTATGGCAGGATCCAGGCTTCAGCCACTGCTCCATTGTACCTACAAGGACTGTGTCTGTCATGAATTAAAAACACGTTGCACAGAACACCAAGGGAAGATGGTGGTGGTGGATGCAACACGGCAGTGGGTGCACGTGAGCCCTTCCTGCCTCTTGCAGGCTGTTCTAGTGCTGTGACTTCGTTTAGGCGAGGCTAAAGAAGGTGTGATCAGCATTTAATTACACCGAACTCCTTTGACGAGTTCAGATGAGAATTTGCCTGAGCACAAATCATTCCAATCCCAGCACAGAGCGCAGCACGCGCTGATCCATGCACAGGGAGGCGAAGGCAGAACCATTTAAATAGGAGTCAGGGAAAGCAAATCCTTTGACTGCAGAGTTCAGCATGGAGCACTGCTGTTTTTATACAAAGCTGCTGATCTCTGGGGGGGAAGAGTCTGCAGACGCAGTCAGGGAGAAACAGAAAATTTGCTCAGAAGTCCAAAACACAGATTCAAATTAATGGAGAGCGGGAGCAAACGCCTGGGTGAGCGCTGCAAGAAATGGCCTCTGCGTTGTGAGCCTGAATTCTTAACTGAACTCACCTCATTTCGGCTTCTGCCTCTCTTTGCATCCACTTCCCATGAATATTCAAGCAGAATTTGCTGGCAGGAATATTAGCAAAAGCAGTGCCAATATCAGAGCCTGCGTTAGCCAGCACTGGAACGCATTCACAGAACAGTGCATTTCAGCCCCATAATTGCACTCGGTGGCACCGTTCAGCCACACTGGAGCCGCTCCTGGGCACCGGGCCATGGCTGAGGGGTGCAGGGAGCAGGGGACCGAACTGGGAGGGAACGGAGGAGGTTTGGAGCAGAAGTGAGGAGGGAGTGGGCCCAGGGTGGTGGCCATGGGGCAGTTGTCCTATCGAGAGACTGCTAACGTTAATGGGGATGAAGCGGCGACAAATGCTGAGAGGGATGGGGCTACACCAGGGGCACTGGGTGCTACCTGGAGTGGACGCTCTCAGAACACCCCACAGAAATGGGGGTACCTGCAAGAGCCATCACAGTACAGCCAGAGAGAGAGGCAGAGCTGCCGCGTGCTGTGGTAGATAGCAAAAGCCGCTGTGCAGCACAGACATGGAGCTCACAGCTGGGCACCACGGCCATCTGCAGAGCGGAGCACAGAGCTGCGCTTTCCTGCAAAGCAGACAGACAGCAAGGGCATACCCAAAGTTCTTGAAGCATTCATAGAATGGGGTCCGTGGAGCAAAATCTGAGGGGAAACCCACCTCCCATCAGCCCTCCACTGAGCATCTTACCCCACTCCCAGCCCAGAGCCCCATGAGAGCTCTGGGACCACATCCTCACTGCAGCAGGAGGAGCATGGCTCCCTTCTGGGCAATATGTCCTACATTCAGGGACCTATCACTGGTGACAATGAGGGAAGAGGCACTGAACAAATGGCTCTGCAGTGTGAGATATTCTGAGAAGTTTGGTTTAAGCACAGAGGAGCAGTAGGTGGAGGTTTGGGGCTTATTTGGGACTAAACCAGCTGTGATACCATGCTGACATCAGCAACACCAGTGCTAAAAGCATGGGGCTGACAAACTGTAGCTGAAATGTTGAGTCATGGCCTGAAGCAGTGACAGAGCACCTGGTGGGAAGGCAGGGCCAACCCAGGGGAGCTTAGGTGCATGCAATGTACCTGAGTGACAAGAAGGGCTGGAGCCAGGATCCACCCCTTCCCAGACCAGATTTAAAGGTTGGCAGTGGAGGGGAAGGCATCTTGCTGGAGATCCCTGCCTACTGGAGACCTTCTGAAGGTAAGCAGCTCCTTTTTTTCATTTCTGTATCTGCAGCTTTGCCATCCTACTATTATCATGGTACTTTCCATCCCATTATAGCATTGCACAAACACTGTGCAAGATCATAGAATCGCTGAGGTTGGAAAAGACCTCTAAGATCCCCAAATCCAACCCCAACCCCCCCACCGTTCCTACTGCCCACATCCCTCAGTGCCACATCTCCATGGTTCTGGAACACATTCAGGGACAGTGACCTCACCACCCCATGAGCAGCTGTGCCACTGCATCGCTGCTGTTTTGGAGAAAAAATTTCTCCTTATACCCAACCTGACTACCCTCACATTACCTCTCATCCCAGGAGATGCCCCACTGAGGGGCATCAGGTCAGATCTGAGCTCAGATCAGACATCCCCCTCTTCCTAGCTGCCATCCTCCAGCAAGGTGCCTTATTCCCACATGGAACACCAGGCTGGTTTAGTGTTGAGCAGCCTCCATAGCCTCTTTAGAGCTCCCAAAACAGAAAATATAGAAAAGCATCACAAGAGATCAAGTGCACCGTCCCCACATCCCCAGTGCTCGCTGGCTGCTGCTGCAGGAGCAGCACACACTGAGCCCCCAGCAGGGACCCATCTGACGCAGGGTACCATGTCAGGTTCAAACAGTAATTAGTGAGAGTGGCTTAAAGCAAACACAGCAGCGTTCTGCTGGTCAGCTGACCTTAATTAGCCTATAAAGCGGGAAAGACATTAATAGGAAATGGTGCCTGCCTGGAGGTGATAAATAAAATGTATTGATCTCTAAGTACCAAGCTGGCAACTCTTTGTTGGGAAAACATATGATTAGAAGTAGTGCAGTGGTAAATACAGAGCAGCCCCTCATTCATCTGCTGGTGCAAGCCTGAGTCAGTGCAGGACCAGCAGCATGCTGGGATGGGCCCATTTTGTAAGGAGGCTGTGATATAGCTGGGTAGAGGCTGTGAGTGACGTGGTCAGTGGACACAGTGCGGATGGGCTGATGGCTGGACTAGATGCGTAGGGTGTCTTGTAAGGAAATTCTCTGCAGAGGTTTCTGTTAGATTTGCTCCCCGATTCAGGCTTGTTCCAGCGTCAGAGGGATGCTGTCACACACCAGATGGAGCCAAATAAAAACACCACGCTCGCTGGAGTAGACTGATGTGAGAGATATATAATAATTAGGACGTGCCGTACAGCTATTAAGGCTGCAAATCTGGGGAATCTATTATATTTTCTCTATTTCTATTTCTCAAAACGTGGTGACAACCAGCAACGTTAGCATCCCAATACATCTTTTTTAAGGCATGCACAGACCACAGTATCAGTGTTACTTCTCTCAGTGCCTCTGAGTTAGCAGAACCAAGACGAAGCCCACCTCCAGGCACATGCTGGTTGGTGCCAATGGGCTTTGCACAGCAATTCCTGGCCTGTTCCATTCCTTCCCATACCCCGGTGCTACTGATGGACAGATGGATTTTGTGTTCAATAACCTGAGACCCCACAACGAATCCCTTCAGCCCAGGCAAGAGATGTGCCCATTCCTCTACGCCACCGGTGCTGGGGATGTGGGAATGTAAAAGGACTTTTACATGAGCAGGAGCAGCCACACAGCACCTGCCCTGCACCCCAAAACTCTCTTGGGTTGTGTGGAGCCCCAACCTGCAGGGCCACAGTCTGGGATTGCTGCTGGGGAGGAGTGCTGACAGCACAGTTCTGCAGGAGGGCTTTTTTCTGGCCTGTTTAATTAAACATGTTCAGAAACTGCAAGGGGGAGTTTATTGGATTTTTCCCCTCTTTTTCAATGCACTGGAGCTCATTAAAAAATAAAGGGGAGGGGGGTGTTTGTTGCAAACACAGCTTTCAAATAAGTCTTAATTTAAATAATTAAACGGGCAGCATTTATTTTTCTTGTTGGCTTTATTTCCCTACCAGCTTCTTTGTCAGCTGAGCTCAGATTTAAGGTGCTGTGCTGTGGTGGGCTGGATGCAAGGAGGGAGCTGCAAGTGGAACTCAGTGCTCTGGTCCGGACCCATAGTGGTCGTCCCATCCCACCTCTTATAGCATTGGTGTCTCAATAACTGCTCAGCATCCCCTCAGCTGCCGGACCCCAATGGCTGCAGTGAGTTAAGCCTCCATCCATTCTGCAACCCAACCTCTGGAATTGGTATTTTTCAGTTTTTAAAGAGCTTTGGGATACATCAGATAGATAGAACACAAATTTTATAAGGGAAATGTTACATACGCTTAAAGACATGTAATGCCTGTGTTTCAGGATTGTAATTGCTGAGGTGAGCAGGGCGCTCCTCTGGGGGCCCTTCAGAGCCTAACTGTCTGTTACGGATGCTATATGCTGCCCAATATGTTTTCACTAAAGCCTCCAAACTTTACTGAGCAGAACAACAAATAAGAGCCTAACTGTCCACCCTCTGCCTCCCACCTCTGTGGGGCTGTGGCTCTGATAACAGCTGCCACTTTCTAGCAGCATCTTACAGCTGAGACCACTGAGGGTCAGGTTGGATATTCTCCTCTGAAAGAGCAGTGATGCAGTGGCACAGCTGCCCAGTGGGGTGTTGGGGGGGGGGGGGGGGGTCACTATCCCTGGGGGTGTTCAGGAATGGTAGGCATGTGGCACTCAGGGATGCGGGCAGTGGGCACAGTGGGGTGGGCTGGGGTTGGACTCGGGGATCTCAGAGCTCTTTTCCAACCTCAGTGATTCTGTGATTTGATGTTGGTGTTGTGCTGGGATGGGCCACAGAGCCCTGGAGCCTTCCTGACCATCACAGTGCTCATTTCTGGGGGGGGGTTCTGCACAGCAATGGCACTAAGGAGATGCTCCGGCAGCACAGGGCCAAGCCCTGGGATTTTGGGAGCTTTCCTGCAGGTGTCCCGACAGCAGTAGAGCGAGTGGGAGCTGTGCTGAAGGCGAGACGTGAGACATCTCCCAGCAGAAAGCACCACCAGAGCGAGCTTTTATAATCCTACATTGACCCCCTCTGGAAAAAGTACCGCATTCATGAGAGGTGTGAATGGGGCAGAGCGGTGGGCACAGCACAGGGCACTGACTTTGCCCCACGGACGGACCACAAAGGACACCCCCCCTTTCCCCTCCCCCCACCTTTCAACCCCCCCCCCCGACACACCGCTGTGCGTTGCCATTAGCAAACATTAAACCTGACGCCTTTCCATCCCGGTTCTGAACGCTGTCACATCTCCTAAGTGTCTTAAAGTAATACTAGCTGATATTCTCCCCTTCAGTAAACGTACTGATGAGATTACAAATAAGATTACCGCTGAACGCGGCCCTTTGCAAGGAGCCAGGCGCTGCTCTGCTTCCCCCCCCCCAGGAGGTCGGGGTTCGTTTGCTGCCCGAGTGCTGATTATTGCAATTTAGCGCAGCTCTTCTCTCCCTCTCCCCGCGGGGACACGGAACAATTAGAGGCTGCATTTTGGGGTGATTATAACGCACCTCGGGGGCGCTCAGGAGGCAAAAAGCTAAAGAGCAAAGGACTTAACGACCTGGAAAGGCAGCGATCCCTGGCAGCCGTTCCCAACGCACGCAGCGCCCCGGCTCAGAGCTGCCGAGCAGCGCACGGGGCTGCCCGCATTTTATTACTATATTTTTTTAATCGGAGCTTTGTTTTTCCTCCTGTATCACTTACGCTGTGTCCACCCTTCTTCCCCTTCGCGTTTTCTGCTCTTTACCTCCCAGCAAACATGTCTCCGACTCGGCACGAGGCGGACAAGCGGCCCCCTGCGAGACGTGCGGAGCGGGGCCGGGGATGGAGCTGGGCGGGCTCGGAGCTCCCCCTGCCGCCCGCCGCGGGGCCGGGAGCGGATGCGACTCTTTATTAATGGACGGGCGGCAATTAAGGAGCGGTTCCCGGCCCCGGGGCTTCATGAGCGCTGCAGCGATGCCTCAACTATGCGGGACGGGGCGGCCATGCGCAGCTTTCTCACCCCTTCCTCTCCGTCTTTCCCCACGCAGACACAGAACCGTACGGCAGAGATGGCTGCGGGAAGCAAACAGCCCCTGTGAGCACGCTGCCCGCGCACATCTCCCATACAGAGCGCGAAGCGGCTCCGCCCGCAGCACGGAGCTGCCTTCTCTCCCTGCGGGCCGCTCGCTGCCCGCTGACACTCCCTTATCCTGCACAGCCGGCTTTACGCCCTGGGCACCCACTTCAGTTGTTGCTTTGCGCTGCCTATTGGTACGCAGCCCTCCCCCAGCCCGTCCCCTTCAACCCAACCTGGCCCTCGAGCAGGCAGCGGCATAGGGGTGACACTGATACGTGATAGAAAGAGCAAAGAAACCTTGAATTCGAGGCACTCAGCTATTATTTTTCAAGCGTGAGCGATCAGTCCCAGCACGCCCACCTCGCAGCTCTCCCTTGCTCCTTCAGAAGGGGCGGAAAGCACCTGGGCTCAGTGTGGCAGCAGTAGAATCGTCCCTGAAGGACACTGCATCCCAGCACCACCTCCTGGGGGACCACAAGGACCGTTCCCAGCCCCATCCCAACAGCTGGGCAATGCTCCAATGCAGCGGATTGAAATTAGAGCACTGAACGAAGTGCAGAAAGCCAGGAAGCACGTGCAAATGTATTTACATTGCATAGAGAGAGACTTTGATTTGCTGTTGGATTGAGAAGTACACAACTGCTGAAGGAAAGCCAAGGTTAGGATTAACTGCAGCACCCCACACAACCTTCGCACTGCAGAGGTTGGCCAGCACTTGCCTAAAGCCCCAATGTGCAAACAGCCCTGCAGGAGCACTGGAAGTCTCTAAAGAGGCTCTTCCCAGTGCAAACACACAGTACAAAGGTTTGCATCTGGATGCATGGATCCACATACGCAGGCCAGGCAGAAATTGTTGCTCGGGTGTGTCAGGCGTGCAACCAAGCAGGATTCTGACTTACCCCAAGTGTTAACTCTCTTCTACCAGTGGGCAAAGAACTGTAAACATAAGAGAACTGTTGAAACGGCCACTGTGTTAGCATGTTATTTGTAATTCAGACCATTAATGACAGATGAGGAAACATCTTGGATCAGACCGAGGTCTCCAATGAAATCTCAGCTGCTGGGAACTTGGTGGCATTTATCAGTGTCCACGCATGCATCTTTCCCTGCATATTTCAATGTCCTGAAAGCATATCAGCTTAATTGTAAAGCCATGAAATACGAAAACCAGGCTCAGATCAGAGTGCATTGTACCCCAGTGGTACCATTGGATTTCTGTCCTAGAAAAAAACCAAGAGTAGTAGCTCAGGAGCATTACAGCTACACATCATCTAATCCAAGGTGGTGAAGTAGAGACAGCAAGGCTAACATAAAGCAAGGTGCAGGGCCTGCAGATCACATGCAGAAGTGCTGCAAACTTATAGCAAAGGGCCGGAGCTGCACCAGGGCCCAGAGCTCCCCTCCCTGCAAGGCACTGACACACCAGGGTCGTGCTGCCCTAGACATGCACTCCAAGTGCCATCTGTGTTCTGCTCCAACTTCTGCTCTGGGTCATAAAGCTTCTGAGAGGCTTTAAAATAGTCACCATCTTTAAATATATATATTAATAACATCCACAGCTGATCTGCCAGCAGAACATCTCAGAAGTACGTCGACAGCCGCAGGAGGCAGCGCTCAACCCAACACCAAGCACAGCCACAATCTTCAGCCCACAACTACATGAGCTGCAGGAGGGCTCACCAACATTCCTGCCTTGAACACAGGGACTGCCACTGGGTGGGAAGAACGGTGTGGAGCAAAGGGCTGACTGCACTTCCAGACGTGGCTGAAAGCAAAACCAAGCGCTGCAGCCTCTTACAGATCTCTTCCTCTGCCCAATTCCTGTGGCTGCCCCAGCACTTCCCAGCCTACTGCCCAGATGGCAGAGAGCCAAACAGCTCATTTCTCAGGCATGCCTTACCCCAAAGCAACACACCAAGGTCAGGAGGTTCTTCCCAACTCACCTGCCGCAGTTCTGTGCTGGTTGGCTGGAAGGAAGGCTATGACAATGATCTGGCCAAAAGTCAAGGCTGTTTCTTTACACTTAAGAACGTCACATAATTCCAAAGACAGTTCAGAGTTGACAAGCAAGTAAAGCCTTCCAGTAAGTGCTGTGTGTGATGGTGGGGAGCACATCACTGCTGCTCTGCTTTGCAGTGGGTGAGTGGTCTCTGTGCCACATGAACACATGCAGCCCACCAGCAGCACGAGCCCACAGGTAGGTTTGTCTGTACACAAGAAACAATGATCAAAGCCACTGACTTTTCTGTGCACCTAACAGGGGAAACTGGGCCCTCACAATTGTGAGTTTGCTTATTTTTTTTTAAGCCACCGACATGGGGACAATTATTTAAAAAGGAATGAGAAGTGAAACATTCAGTGCAGAGCATCGGAAACGCACCTTCTGGTTTTCAGCTTAGTAAGCAAAAATGAGTCCCTGATTATGGCCTGTTAAATTGAATAATCCTATCACACCTCCTTCTGCCATCCCGCCGCAAAGTAACTGTGGCTGAGGAAGCAGGTTTGCCCTCAGCAGAGGTGATTTCATTCCATCTCCGCCAGATCAAAACCGAACACTTATTAAGATCTCTTCAAAAAGCTTCCCTGCTTTAAAAAAAAACAAACCAAACACAAAACGCCCCACGAGCTGCTGGCCCCCACCTGAGATCCCCAAGACAATAACGATGCCTCCGGATGAAGTCAAACACCTCCGAAAGGCTGACAAACCAATATAAGAAACCAAAGTGCACCTTCAGCAAACAGCATCCCCTCGGGCAGACCGATCCTTCACTGCACCGAGAAAAACAAATTCAAGAGGAGAAAAGATTTAGAGAGAAAAATACATTAGCAAATACAGATAAATTTGTTTTTAATAAAGGAGTTAATTTTCTTTCAATCCTATATAAAACAATAGCAATTAAAAACTTCATTTTTGAAAGTAAAATATTTACATATGAACAAGTAACTGTGCAAAATTTACATGAAAAAAAAAAAATGGAAAGACAGGGATTTCCTAAAAGACAAAATGAAAGGGGTGTAACAGTTGTCAGGTGTTGATAAAAATACTGATCAGCATTCAGTTTACACGCAAGAGAGTTAAATTCTACCATGAGAGTTCACACAAAGAAAGCCAAAGTATTTACAGTCATAAAAGTACTATCAATAGACAATTTAATACAATAACCTCTGAAAATATAAAGAACCAATTAGTATATTTGTAATAAAAAAATAGGTACAAAGAAGGGACTTTGCTCTGGACATCTTTAAAGTAGGCCCACAGCTTGCATACAGTCTTTTAGCAAAATAATTATAGTTTACATAGCCATTTTTATGTTATGTGCCAAAAATTATGTACAATTACTGACAAAATACACCAACCATTTTTCAACACTTGATTCACACTGATGATTCCTCTCAACTTTGATTTTATTTAATCTAAGCTTTCACTTTAGCTAAAAAACACAGTGCAAGTAAAATATATTTATGCTGAAAAGGTTTCTCTTTTTTTCCTTTTTTTTTTTTTTTCCTTTTTTTTTTTTTTTAACTTTACAGCTTTACAAACTATAGCAAATAAAATGCATTTTTACAGATGCTGCTAAAACATTCAGAAGTAACCCTCCTTTACGGGATTCCAGGGCCTCTAATAAGCGATAATGTGATTAAAATTGAGGTTATGTTTTAAAATTAACTGTATATCCCTCTAGATTTGGAACATTTGGGGGAAAAGATAAATATTCTTTAAAAAAAAAAAATAATAATAATAAATCAGTTTGCTTTGCTAACTGACTGCTCAACAAAAATAAACGCTAAATGAAATGAGGTCATCTGCTGTAGACATATGCCTATATCATTGATTTAGTCGAATGAAACTGAACTAAAACGCACAATTAAATGTCAAAACTGCTACAGGGCTGACAGGGTAGCTAGTTATTTGCTAAACGATTCCATCAGTCTTTATATATGGCTTGTTTGGCAAGAAGGCCACTCAATCAAGAGATGAGTTAAAGTTTAATTGTCCTTTTATAGTATCCACAGGCCTTGTAAGTATCCTCACTGTTACAGAAATGTATTTCTCTCGCACTGAAGAGTTTATTTATAAACAGGAATATAAAACTGTTCCATGTAAAGAGGTGGCTGTTTTTCAAACAATATCCCATTTGCTTGTTACAAAAAGGCGAAATCTGCAAATATATAAAAAAATGTCCTCAGGCGGCTCTCCGTCAAAAATACCTTGATCTTTTCCACTTTACTTAAGGAATGCTTTGTATAGCAATAGTGAATGGCTTGTCTCTCGCTCATTTTCTAAACAAAATATGAGGTCCCTGAGGTTCACCCGCGTTATCCTTTGTCGCGTAAACTGTCTGGTTGTTCCAACTCCAGAGCTGCCTGGGACTGCTGCACTCGAACCAGATCCCTGGGAAGAAGAAGAGCAGAAGCATCAGAACAGGTCTGAGCCCACACGTACTGCAGAGCTTCTCTGAGAGAACACACGAGGTGAGAACCAATGGATCACGTCCAGGAAGCTCGCAGACGGTGTGTGCTATCAACTTAGACATCTTTTAATTATTATTTTATTACCTACAGCTCAAGCAGTAAAAGCTATCAGTGATCTTTAGCGTAATTAAAAGGAAAAAAGCCATAACAAAAGGCGCTGCTTCTATCTGCAGGAAGGCAATCCCACCAACCAAAGCAAACGAGAAGTCTCAGTCTTTGTACAGAACCCTCGCCCTGCAGCTCTTACTGAACTGGGAAGCACATCTATCCACCTGGCTGGGAGGACTCCAGTCATGCCCTTGATCTCCCCTGATCTTCACAGCAAAATGCCACCAGCTCTGCCTGTTGCTGACGACAGCTGTAACCAAGCTCAGGATTATATTAAGCAGCAGCTATTCTGGACACCAGCAGACATTCTCTAACAATCTCCGAATTCCTGTCTATCGTATGGCAACGCTTATCCCTCTGGTACACACTGGTCGTTTGCCACAAGTAGTGCATTATTTGTCACTTCAGAAAAAGAAAAACAGGAGAAAGACCACAAGATTTCTTTAGAGATGTTTAGACATGCTACAGCAGCTGTTTACATGCAGATGGGCTCCTAACCAAGTTGACAGAGCAACTCTGCTACAGCTGAGTCTAATTCTCACTTGCAGAAGAGAAATCACAGCTGTGATAGGACACAGGTGATTAACACAACTCCTATGCTTTTTATGCTTTCCTTTATATAAGCAAGGAAATCCCACAGTGCTTTAAAGGCCATGAGATCCAGCAAGAAGGCTACCTAGAGTAACAGACTGTCTCTTTCAGGAAAGATACGGATGTACCACATGCTGGGTTTTCCAACACGTGCACCCAGCTCCCTGTCCGGCAGTGATGCAGCACAGCACCCCTCCCGAGGCACAGCCCGGCACAACGGAGCAGCAGCAGTGAGCACAGCCGCCAGCAGATGGCACAAAGAGACCAAAAACCAACTTTCAGCTCCAGCTTTTGAAGCCGGGGATATTCCTGGCCGTCACCTGTCAGAGATAGTTTGCACTTCGTGCATGGAAAGAAATCATACATTTGGAATGATTGGAAACAAACCACATTCCCATGGCTTGCTTACAGATACTTTTTTCACCTCCAATTTCGCTTACTAGAATGCTCTACCACTCTTTTTTAAATGAATTTTAAAAACTAGCTGACACCAGCAGGCCCAGACTCCATCGCCTGACATTTTGGAGCACCAAAAGAAGCGTTCTGATGAAGAACACCACAGGCCTGAGAAAAGCGAGAACATTCCAGTAGCACGAGAGCCATGTGAGCAAGCTGCTGAGACACACACCCATGCAGTCCTCTACACGTTGAATTTATATGTTTATTCTTGGTGCACATAACTGAGGAAGCACTCTGACCCCGTGTTGGAAGGCACTGTCACTGCAGCACACCACGAGCAATGGAGTCACACTTCTGCTTCTCAAGCACGTTACTTGTTGAGCCCCCAAGTCCTCTGCACTGTACGTAGCACTGCTTAAAGGCTGGATTTCCAGAGGCACATTTTAAAGCACTTACACAACATACGTGCTTATTTTCTATCTACTTCAATGGACATTGGATGCAGGACAGCGCTGGATGCTGAATATCAGATACATACAAGTTAGGAATAAAAGGTCTATAGAAAGAATGGCTGGGTAGGGTTCTTTTATTTTTGACTTTCAAATATTCCTTAGAATCATAGAATTGCTCAGGTTGGAAAAGACCTTAAAGATCATCGGGTCCAACCGCAACCTGACCATACTACCCTAACAACCCTCTGCTACACTGGGAGAGGCTCAAGCCTGATTTTATTACATTTCAAACCAATAGAAACTTTAGGAATCATTTTAAAGACAGACAACTGCTGCTCCTGTAGGCACAGAGTGAGTTAGCTGGCTTTCTCATAACTGTCAATAAAATCATGTGGACTTAAGATCATAAAAATGACAGCAGCCTGTTCTGTTGGATTTTGAAACAGCACGGTTATTACTTAGAGGTGATTTTATATGCAATTAAGATTCAGCATTCCTAGACATCAAAAGCTTACATTTACAAATATCTGTGTTATTTTCCACACTTCTTGTAATACGCCTTAACTACAAACTGCATACAAATGGCGACAAGTGGAGCTCGATTTAAAAATGTCAAGTGACACAGCAGCAAAAGCACAGCTGTGAGTTTATCAGATCAAAAGCAGCTGGTTCTTAATTAAACGACAAAAAATTAGATTTCCTGGAAACCTGCGGTTAATTGGTTAACCAGTAAGCGATTAATCTAGGATAACTAAATTAGTCAGATTTAGATGAAATACAAACAAGTGCTCACAGTAGATATGAAACACATTTCATAACCTAAGTGACACGAACGGACTATTCACACTGCCGCACAGCTGAGCATGCTAAGTAGGCAACGCCAACAGGAACACTGTGAGATATTTCAGTATACTCCTCGGAGGCCACATCATTTATATCAGTATTGATCTCAGTGCCACATTCTGCAAACTTTCTGATTTTAAACTACGTTCATAAAACTTAACTTGGTAATTTGTTAACTTATATAAAAACAACCCTATCAATAATAGGCATATCACTAGCTTTCAAAACTCAAAATTATTTATGAAGATGCTCGAGAGGTTTGATTTTAATATAAAAATTCCACCTGTTAGTATTCAGACTGTTCTCTAATACTTTATATCAAGGACTTGTAAATTACTGCTCCTAACAACTCAGTATAAAACAAGGTGAACTATCCTGAAGCAGAGCTTTCCTACAGCACAAACTGCCTTAGCAGCAAAAACGTGGGATGCCCATTCACAAGCAGAATTATCTGATTATTACTATCCTGTCACTTGCTATCAGACAAAATTCTGCAGGAAAAACACCTCAAATTACAAAAGCAGAGCTTTTGGTCCTGTTAACAACAAGTTGTTTTTAAGCATCAGAGAAATCCTATATTCAGTGTCTTCTATGCACAAAGCAATTTCATACCATTTCATGTTCATTAACTTGTTTATAAATACTGCAGATAGTTTATCAATCTACCTGAAATTAGATGAACATGAAACCAATCAAATATTGAGCATACTGATAACTTTGTCAGTAGAGATTTTTTATCTTCAAAAGCCTAGATTAAGTTGTGAGATATCCAAAGGATATGGTTGAACATTTATAATCACACAGAAATTGTCCAACTGATCTGCTGCAGAGATCCTAAAACTAAGGCCAATCAAAAGCCGATGAAATAAATTAGGCAACTTCCTATAACTGGAAGCTCCTAATGATTCAATTCTATCACTTCACCCACCTCACTGAAGGCACTAATTAGTCTGTGCTGTTATTTAATCCGTTTGGCTACAATTATAACAATCTCTTCCAAAAGCATGGAGGTCCAGAAAGGCAGAGACTTGAGCACACAGTGACTGCTTTCTAACATTTCCCATTCTAACAAGTCTCACGAAGCAGGGAACATCGCTCAATTTTACCCCCCGTGTCATTACATTGATGCTAAAAATTGATTCTGGCCCTGGAGAACGAAAATCTTAACACATTCAAAATACACTTCTGCTACTCAGAAACTTCCACGCATGAGGAGAGAGAGCTTTAAAAAAAAGTCTTTTACAGGGAGTGGTGACGCAGCAAAACCAAGAACTGCAATCAGACCATACCTCTGTCCCTGATCCAGATCCTGGTGAATCCACTTTCCTTTTCTTTCTTGGACCAATTGCAGCTAATGCAGTCAAGTTGGCATCCCTCTGTCTCATCTGTGCTAGCTCTTGTTGCTGCATCTGCATGTGCCAGAACGAGTACCATTAATTATTTTTCTTTTAAATTTTCCAAATAAAAGCTAATGTCAGAGTGAAACACTTACCTCCTTGGCCTTCTGTTTCAGCCTAAGCTGTTCTGGATCTTCTTGCCTGGATCGAGACTGTGTTGATAAATGATGAACGTGGACGGGTCAGGGAAAAAGAAGAAAAATCAATTAATTTGCAAAAGTAGTTAAAGATGTTACACTGCATACGGAGACTTTTCTTAAACTTCCATGGGAAGCAGAAATCACCTACCTACCACTTTTGGAGAGTGAGACATGGAAGGAAAATCATTCTTAGAAATTAAAAACGGTTTTCCATTTCTTAGCTCCAGGTAACTGTATTTGAAAAAGCACAGCCCCCCCAGCCCTTTCCAGCTTTGCTAAAAACAGGAAAGGAAGAGCAGAACATTCATGTCTAAATAAAACCATCATGAGGCACAAAATATGCACAACTCTGGATCTCAAAAAGGAATCACACCTTTACTTCTCAGAAGAATTCCTCCCATGCGTGTACAACTACACGGTTGGTAAGAACATGATTTGCTGTGCCTACAGACAGTCAAAATGCCATTTGAACAGAAGGCCGGTTAAGTGGCCAGCAGACCTCAGACATTACCACCTGCCCATTTTATTTCATATTCTAAGGAGTAACAGAATGCATTATTTCAGTAAATTTTATTGTCTATTGATATTAAGAAACTGGTTTTGTTTGTGTTCTTTGGAGATACGTGTATCAGCTCTCTTAGTTTCTTGTTTTCTGGGTTTTTTTTCCCCCAAGAAGTCAAACAAACAGAAAATGGGAAGAACTTCAAGACAGTCTTTCATTCACACTCTTCACATAGCAATATCATGTGTACCCAAACAAATGGTGTTTTCAATCCCATACACCCTCTAGACCAGCAACAAAATAAATCATTCTAATTCAATACTCAAGCATCCTTCAAACGTTAAGCTTTTCCTCATGATTAAGCAAGGTCTTTCCTGCTGCACTCCAGGTGCAGCAAACACAGGAAATTATAAGAACATGCAAATTACTCTTTCACAGAGCAAGTCACAATGATTTACATATATCTCACCTCAGTCTTCCCTCTTCTGAAAAGAATGTATAAAATTTGATTTCATAGGTCGCATTTTCTAGACTTATATATTGCTTTCCTTCAGAAATCTACCTGCCATAGGGCTCCAGAACTGGTCAGAGTATCCCAGCTCACACATAATAGGAACCACCCGAAGTTAAAGTGTTTGCTGACATCTTATGTGCAAATATTGCACTAATCAATTTTGATGTCATCAACTCCTACCATACCATAAGCCCAATGGAAATCCTGGGTTGTTTTGTGAATTGTGCTCCTTCCTAGGTAGTTACATTTGTCCTACACTTGGGCCATCAAGTACAACCAAAAAATGCAGGGCTTACATCAACTGCTTCCTATTCATTACATTTCTTCAATTTGTCGAAATGTTTCTGAACTCTATTTCTATTCCCCAAAACACTTGTAATTTCTCTATCGTATTTAATTTAGGAATACAACCAAGCTATAAAATTGTGCTTTTCACTGAGGAAAAAGGTTAAAGACTGGCTTTGAGGGCCTACTGAACTTGGGAAAACACAATGAGAATGGCAAAGCAGCTGCCCTAACTGCGAGAAGCAGAACAGAGCTGTATCTAAAGAACACCCTCATCAAGTTCCACCTCTGAAAATTAGTCTTTCCCTTCACTGGATGCCCTTTACAAAGAGAAGAAATTCTGCACTTTTGACGTAAAAAAAAAAATTAAAAAAAGACAATTTGCAAATGTGTGTGAAATCCAAGCACTTGCCTTTGCTGCACGCATTAAGATTTCCCTTTCTTGTTCATCTTTACGCTGTTTTTCTATTTGATCAAGTTGTTCAAAGAACTTGAGCTGTGCCCGAACGTCACTTGCTTGTTCGTATCTTTCATCATCCTGAAAACATGGCAAATATGTTTCTCATTACATATCTTAAAAACAAAGCTGTTAGCTTGTACTGTACTGGAGAAGAACATATACATTTAAATCTCAACTGTTCACTTTGTCCTTTTCAAGCAAATAGCAAGTGTGTATTTACACCAGTCAAACCAGCTCTTAAAAGCATTTTGTTCTATTTCATGAATTCATCAGATTTTGACTTCCGCGCTAATACCGTCATCGTTTAACTTCACAAACATATTTTAGAGATTTTTCTTCTTCAAATGTTGTTTAGGTATTTGCATCTATTAAGTATACGCATCTGTCAGACAGCAGTCTTGGGAATTCAGAGCAGCGCTCCTTAGTCCCACATTGATCCCAGCAGCATTAACAGATACAGGCTACCCGTTCTAATACAACACAGACAGGTGAGTGAAAAGCAGGTGAAACTCAGTAGCTCGTTTTACATTCAGCCACTCATTTCCCTACAAAATGCCTCATTTAACATTAGTGACCATCAAAAAGGAGTAGAAAATATGCTTCCTATACATTGGCACTGGGAGGAAGGAAGGAAATAAATTGGTGTAAGCCTCAATACTAGATTTTGCTGCATCTTCTTGCTAGGGCAGTTATAAAGTTGGACTTCTGACTCACAGTATACCTTTTTGGAGGGTCAGAGCAGTCAAAGAATATTTCCTTGAAAGGAAATATTAACTGCATGTTCAATGATTCACTTTTCTCCCAGTACCCAGTGGGCCTATATGGATAGAACTACAGAAACAAAGAAACGTGAGGGTTCTACAATTATATCATCTCTAAGCACACAAAAAAGGCTTCTGGAGAGCAGCTCCTACAGGTAGCTTCAGTTGGAGATAAAAAGCTAGCTGGCAATGTTGCTGTACACTTGAAGAAAGGAAATGAAAGATGAAGTACTCATCTATCACATCATTCAGCTTTACACTGGGAGACTTGATGCTGACCGACCTTTACCTGATGGCAAATAATGCTGGGGTATGGAGAACAAAAATAAATCACATCTTTTATCTGCCTATCCCATTGTACAATCACTCAGATTTTAAACATTTGACATAATTAAGGGGTAGGGATAGTTCATCTGCATTTGTTTTTTTAAAACATTTACATGGGCAAGCTGAATCCTACTAGTCATCCACATATATTAATATCTCAGCGTAAGATGAATCAGAGACAATAAACAGCCTAACTTTAGAGAATGAAGAACATCCGAACACATGCACATAACAGCCCACTGAGTTTGTGCAGTGTTATTTGTGCAATTAAACAGTTACCTTATAAGAAATATTCCTTTGCTGAGCAGTCTCTGATAATTTTTCCACGAGGTTCTGTAGTCTTTGTTGTGTAGCGTGTGATACATAGCTAACTACATCAGGATGGATTTCTGTTATTCCATGCTTTTTACCTATGATCAGGGCAAAAAGTTATAGAAAAAATTATAAATAACATTAACAATTATACAATTCAGCTAAACATCATGGCCAATGTCCATCATGGAAATGTAAGCACTTGGCAAAGCAAGGCTTTCCTGTATTTACGAAAATAAGCATCAGATAGGAAATCGTATACACACAAGTTGAGCCTAGCAAAGCTTATGACTGTTAAGAAATGCTGCATGTTACAGCAAAACAAGTAACTGAAGAAGGCTTTTTGTTACGCTACCATTTGTAAATTTCTAAGTAAATATGATAAAACTGTTCTTGGATTTATCTTTTTTTCCAAACAAATATCATTATTTTTGTTGCTGTATGATTTTATACAGTCAGTTTTAACCAGGTACATAATTTTGGTGTTGAACTGCCATACTTGTATAGCTTTGTTATTCCTCACACCACTCTTCTACTTTCATAAGCTGAATGATTACCTACAAGCATCCAATTACACAACAAGTCAACTACTTTAACAACTTTAGAACTATTCAGATTAATTTATAAGGAGAATGTCTTTCACTGAACTCAGTATTAGTGAAATGTGCTTACGAAACCTCTAGAAACATCAGCATACCTATTTCTAATATCCTTCTTTGTAAAGGTGCTGAGAAGAGGAAGGTTTCGTCTTTACAAGACCTTGTTAACGTGCCCACCAGCTCCGAGTTTGTTGCCAATATCCGAGCACTTTCCTCTGACAGGTTGACTCCAGCCATTGACGCAACATCATTAATGTCATCATCATCCCTTAAGAAAGAAAAATTCATTACCACTATTAAATTTAGCCCTTATATCTACACACACTGCTACAAAACCATGGCTGCACATAATGAGTTCCACAATAAACCTGAGTATTCCATTTCATTTTTGCTTTTATTATGTGCTAAAATAAAACTAACAGAATTTGATTCCAAAGAGCTCTAGGAGCATTTTTGTCATTTTACATTTCTTAACTGTTTTTCTCAAGATCTCTTCTTATGCAACATTTTAGTACCTTAAGAAACGAGAGAGTAGACACATCACTACCACAAATAACAATAAGCTGCACTCATCATTGTAAAACAGGCTGTACATCCAAACAACCTGAGCAGAGTTGGAAGGAGCAGAGGAACGAATTCTATTTGCTTGTCCAGACAAGAATTGTTTGAGAGTTTAAATATTTACCCTTAGTGCCAGCTAAATGCTAAAACCGATCTGGCACAAGCATGTCCACGGCTGTTTGTACAAGTCTTTAAGTAGCAAATCTAGCTACAGAAAATCAATTTCCAGTTCTTGTGCGTTTACCTAGCCTGATTCAACACCGCTAGAGTATATGGACAGGTTCCCACTAAGTTCAGCAGGCTGCCCAGGCAGTATGTATGAGTACAAATAAGCACACGGTTCCTCACCTAAAAGAACCTCCCCCAGGTTCTTTCAGTTTATTCTTCTGAGCAGCAGCTACTTGCGTTGAAACAGTGGCTATAGCTTTGTTTCCAGGTAATACTGTTGGTTTTACCACAGGTACTGCAGGAAAACAGACAAGATTTGTACATCAGATTTGTGTCAGAGCTTAGATTTACAAGCCAGTCACAGGTAGTAATGACGATACGCCTGGCACAAAGATTTTGCCTCAACAGTTTCTGTCAGCATCTCACCCACCTAGAACAGTGTCCTCCCATACGGTTCCAGCACCCGCACATTTTCTCTGACTGTAAATGCTGCCCTGCAATGTGTGCACCCCAACCACTACACTATCCACTGAAGATTTTAGCAGTGCTGCAATAGCCACCATGGGCACTTCAAAAGTGATGCTAACCAAGCCAACTTAATGCTAATCGAACAGCACATATCAGATAACCTCCTACCTGTCTGAAGTTGATTCAGTTGAATTTGCTGAGGAGTAGTGAGCATAATACGACTATGTGGTTGCCGCAGTGCTACCATTGGCGTCTGTGTCAACGTTACCTGTGGAGGCCTTATCAATGTCCCTGCTTTCTGAGGCTGCTGAATAACCTGTAGAAAGAAAAGAACTGTAAACAAATCTGAAACAACCAGGGCTAAGAATCAGGTGGAAAAAACAAAGCCTAACAGCCAACACATCTGATTAACACACGTTAAGGTATTTAAGCTTCTTTAGACTAAAGTCATTCTTCACTGAAAAATGAATATCTCACTTTCTGTGGCCAAAAAAAAAAAACAGCAGAAAACGCCCTATTTCTGTTTAAGAACTCTATCTATAATCACAGAGATGTGTTTTCTACATTAGAAAAACAGACAGAGGCAAATTGCATCTGCCTGAACAAATTTAAGAACTAGAAATAATAGCAACTTGGTACAGATAATTCAGCTGGTTTTACCTATACTGTTTCCATCCAGAATCAGTATAAGCCACAGCCGTGTAGCTCTGCACTAGGTTGCCTTTTCCCCACCCCCCTTCTTTTTGGTTACACTGAATATTTACAAATTGACTTTCCATTTCATACAAAAGTGTATGGATAGAGAAGCTCAGACGAAGGGCAAGTGTTCATATACTAAGTAGCAAGAAATCCTAGCAATTTAATTATGCACATTAGTCAATACCTATCCTAAAAAAAGCTTATGTGCAGGCACTGTTTTGCTATGAGAAGAGGACAAGACATGGTGTACGCATGATCCTATTCTTACCTGGTTTTCATGAAAGTTTACATACAGGTCTAAACTATTATTCCAGAAGAGGAGAGAGAATTTGTCATTAGACTTATGAAATGGGAAATGAAAAATCTTCCATAATACTGCTCTCATGGATATGGAGTAATTGAGAAAACGTGCCAGTATTTCTTGTTAAAACAGGAAATACAGTACTTTAATCGAGAATGGATTTTAAATTATATATACATTGTTCTCCTCCTTAGTAGCTACCCTACCCAAAAATGGTCAAAGATCTCCGACTGAATTAAACAATCCATCTGTGAAGTCACTGCATTCTGAAGAAACATCTGTTTAGCAACAGATGACACGCTTCAACTTACGTACCAGTGGTGTTGACTGTCCTTGTTTACTAACACCAACTTGTGTAGGCTGAGTTAGGCTGATTACAGGTTGTTGTAGAGTACTTGTTACAGTTGCAGTTGCCTTCCCTGCTGCGCGCTGAACTGAAGGGCTTAGCATCACTGCTGTAAGTGCAGTTGTTGCTTGCGTTGTTGGCTGCTGCTGTTGACTTTGCTGAATGAAAGCTGCAGAGTCTGGTGTTAACTGTCTCAAGGCAGGTAAACTCCTCTAAAAAGAGGAAAGGAAAGAATTTGCTTGAATATTTTAATCCTATATCACAAAAGAAAACATTAATCATAAAAAGCAATTCATTTAATTTCAGTTCATTGTAACAGGCTGCATGCACTTCTACATTAGAAAACATGATAGCACACAGAGAAATACCATGCCACTTCACATTTTAAGCTAGACAGAGCGACAGCACCTTTAGTTGTAGAAACTTGGGTATCACGGGCACACAGATCATTGAGCCCACCTAGAAACCTTCTACACATTTAACAGTCTAAGCACACGCTGCCTTCCTTGATTGCATTCCTAACTATATATACCAAGCTGTAAGATGCGATGGATTAGACGACTGCAGTGTTTTACTTACATTAGTTATTTCTGTCTGGTAACAATTTCTGTCCTTGTGAATAGCTCAAGTATGAACAAGTATTTAAGACACCAGAAATGTCAACACACACCTACAACTATAAGTGCATCCCTTAATCATACATTAGTCAAGCAAAGTTATACTCTTACCATAAAGGGCTGTTGTACCTTCTCTGATTTTTCAGGTAGAAAATGTTTCACAATAAACATTATTTTGAGATGTGTCCAATCACTATAAAACTTATGACAGATGGCATTTATTATTTAGAGATGACAAACTTCCTGTTTATCCACACAAATACGCACAGAAGTGTAAGAGCATGAGTTTGTCCAGAAGGTATGGCTTTCTCTCTCATTCAATCCCTATTTTTCAGAAACCATAATAAATCAACTCATAGGTTTGGTGCTATGGAAAGAAACAGCTCGTAAGTCATAGAAAGAAAACCCTCACTTTTCAGATGTCTTAAAACAGCCAACTACTGACTATGCCAATGAATTATACCAAAAAAATTCTGGAACCAGGAGACAAAGAATATTATTTTAAGAGCCTAACCAAGCACTATTTCAAATTCCATCTACACTGTCTCAGAATTCCATCTGTAGTGGCAGAAGATGTGCTTGTGCTCATTGCTGCAAGTAGATAACCATGAGGTGTAGTGAACACACATTACCTTCAGAAAAGGCACAAGGTAAGGTTGAGGTGAAGAATTAAGTTCTCTGTAGAGCCTACTGGTGAAGTCTTCCGCTTCAATTTTTCCATCCTTCAAAAAGAAAAAAATGAATGAAATTGCAGAAATTACCTTTTTCAACACCAAAAGAAGAGAAAGACAATCTATTGAAAATTAGTCGTCGTTATCATTCTCCACTATTTTAGCTATCAGTGGTTTCATCACAGTACCAATCTTGGAACGCAGCTGTCCCTCACAGAAGCATTTGTACATTCCTCATGGGAAGATGCATTTCAAGATTTGATTTTGTGGCTACCTCTGGTTATCGTGTGATAACATCTGGAACACACAACTTCATCTTAAATTAACAGCCACTAACAATTACACCGAGCAGTAGTAATACAGAAATAAAAACTCATTCTATAAATATTAATTATGTCAAGCTTTAGCATTAGCTTCAGCTATTACTTTTTTGTACAAGTTTGTGGTTTCCTGCACTCAGCCATCATGCCAGCCGTGCTGCCTTCCCTGAAGTATACAATTCATCTGTCTGTTCACTGTTTTATCCACAAAAATTGTGGAATTCAAAGAGTTAACATCTACGCTATTGGCACTTAAATTTAACTCACCTACGTCAACTACAATAGATTAATAAGTGTCATGGTTAAGTTCTCATGAGAACATAAGCAAGAACATCTGCTTTCCAAGCTTCAAAGAAAAGCCCATGCATATATTTTAATTCAGAAAAAGGGTTTTTCAAATTCATTTTTCTCATATTTTAAAATCTTTCTTCTCATCATAAAAACAAGTCAGTTTTGAGGCTGAATTGGCCCACATACTGCTTTCCTACAATCATTCTGAACTTTTCTTACCAGTAGGTTCTGTACCAATTCTTTCACATTAGCTGCGGTCTCTGAGGACTGTTTTCCAGATGATGCCAGTTTTATTAACGTGGATAGAAAGTTTTTACATTTCTTCACATTTTCCATAGTTTCCTGTTAATGGGGGACAAGGGTGAAGAAAGGAAACAAAAGGGAAGGTAAACTCTTTATAACAACTACTTAGACTACAAACTCAGAGAAGTAAAGTCCTCTCAGTTCATCGCTGAATAAGTCTACCACTTTATCAGATATGTGTGTGTGTATAGTTGCACACACAGAAATGCAGCAGAATTGATTCTAAAAGCACTCAGTATCTTACTGTGGCAGCAGTGGAGGTTGCTGTTGTTCCTTGTACTGTTCTCTGAGGAGTTCCAGTTTGTACAGCTGTTGCTGTCCCCAATGTAGTTGTTTGTGCAGTACCACCCAGAACAATCTGAGGCTGCAGAGAACACAAACATAAGATTATTGTACTTGGAATATATCAAAACATGATTGCTTCCTGATCTGTCAAACAAACCAAGCCACAGGACAGTAGCCCATCTTTCCCAGCTACTGCATAAAGCATAATCCACTTTCTGTTGCAGTGGAAAGAAAGAGCCACCAGATGGCACAACATGCTACACATTCGAGACTGGAATGGCAAAAGTTGATTTAAGTATTGCATGATTTCTGGTTACTGAATTAAACAGCAAAATACACAAGCATACCCTCATGCACTGTTGTATCCCCAGCACGACTAAAGTAAGTACACCTCTGTCAATGTGTAATTCTTTTGGCAGCACTTTAAGTCAGAACTTTTCACACATGCAGTCCCACTGACAGACTTCCAACATATCCTATTTACTACTGGCAATCAATACTTTTCAAGCCAAAGCTAGCTCTCCAAACTTAAACAATTCCTTTGTAAACTTCCTCTTTATATAAAGATCCATAAGAAACGAGGCTCCAGTGATGCCAAAGCTACTTTACTGATATTTGGGAAACAGAAAAGGAGGCAAGGATTTAACTTGTCTCATTTTTCATAATCAGAGTAAATGAGAACAATGACACGGCACATTACATGAAAAAATACACAGATTGAATGATTTCTTCCTCCAGTGTAACAGCAGTGTAAACGAGCGAGACTCAGGTACATTCACTCTTAGACCTGGAAAGATCACTGACAGAGGCAAAGGCTCCAAGTGGAAAAAGGTTAACTGGGTGTATAGCAAAGGCTGCTTTTTTCTCAAAGATAACTATCTAATCCTGTACATTCAGAGGACGAAGAAAGCGCAATCAAATGTTTAGGTGACAACACTCGCATCATATAATTGCTGCCTGGAAGTCACACGGATCACTTCACACTTTTGCACCATGTCTTAAAATCAAGCATATATTTTGTGTCTACAAACTTACCTGCACAACAGGAGGACGCTGTAACGTTGTTGTGGGTTGCACTGTCGTTTGAGCCTGAGACACTTGCTTGATAATAGTAGTTGGTGTCACCTGTCGTGCAATAATAGACGTTCCTGGAGCCTTAGGAAAGAGGAATAGAAAAAAAAAAAAACATTCACTGAATGGCTTGGGTTCAAAGAGACCTTACAAATCATCTAGTTGTCATGGGCAGGGTTGCTACACATCAGATGAGGCTGCCCAGGGCTCCATCCAACCTGGCCTTTAACACCCCCAGGGATAGGGCATCCATGCCTAGCTCCTCTGGGCAGTCTAGACCAGTGTCTCACCACCCCCACCTCCTGACACCTAACCTAAATCTGCCCTCCTTTAGTTTAAAATCATTCCCCCTTATCCTGTCACTATGACACCATTTAAAAAGCTGCTCTCTGTCCTGTGTATAAGCTCCATTTAAGTACCAAAAGGGCTCAACAAGGTCTCCCCAGAGCCTTCTCTTCTCCAGGCTGAACTTTCTGGCGTATTCTTTTTAGGCTGAATCTCAGTTCTTTTTTTAAATGCTACAAATCACTGAACTAACCTGCACTGTTGATATCTGCACTGGAGGAGCACTGGTAGGTGTAGCAGGACGAGGAGTCATAGTATTTTGAGGCTGAGACTGGGCATGTGCCTGTGCTTGCATCTGCGCCAAGGCTTGTTGAGGGATCATCAGCAACTGCCCATTCTCACTACGCACGAGGACCATGCCTGTTAAAAAAGAAACTGGTCAACAAACACTGCCCTTTTCAAACGCGAAGGAGCGTATTTTCCTCAGATTTTTGTCCAAGTTAGATATATGTGGAATTAATGCACTGCTTAAGTTCTACACAACTAGTTTTAAATAAAAGCAGAATAGTCTGATGCATTCCTACATTTTGTATAGGATATCTTAATTACAGAAATTGTCTTCATTTCTATCATTGAAATGCTCGGTATGGTGTGTGTCAGAACACGAGTCACATCCCTCCCGATCTAATTTACCATAAGGGGAGGCTAAAGTTGGCAATAGCTTAAAAAATGCACCTGTTTTCTGCTAAGAAAAATGTTATATGAACACTGCAACTAAAGCAATCTTGCCATTAAGCAAAACTCTTATTACTTTAAGAAAAATAAATAAATAAGACTAGGCTTCAACAGCAACAAGAACACAATCATCTAAGTCCTAAATTAATTTCCCCATAACAAATTTAGTAATGAGCACGATTATAAAATCATAGTTTTTCTCATGTGCATCTGCAACAGAGCGCACTGTGCCACGTTACACCCCAAAAGGAAAATCAAATGAAGAAGGAAAGGAAGCAGTCATTCCCTGCTCAGTCACTCAGATCAGTACACTTAACCCCACTGGATAGCTGTAGGGAACCAGATTTCAGACAGATTTTCAGATGCTAGCCCCTTCTTCTTGAAGCACAAATAGGATCGGGACAATGTGAACAGTTTCTCATTCCTTCCATGTCTCAGTCAGTCCCCACCACCTCACAAGCTCTGCAAAAGGCACCTAAGGAAACAATGTGGGCACCCAAAATTGGAGCAACAAAATTACAGGAGGAAACTTCACCATGAAAATCAACCGGCACTACTGGAATTTGAGTTTTCTAGGTGTTGCTCCATGAATAAAAAAGCCTACATACACTCCCCAAAAATACGTGGAGATCTCTTCTATGCAATGTCAGAGCACGGTCACCATAAACTACACACAAACATGAGATCTTCAGTGCTGAACTCTTGTTGCCCCTCTTTGTCATCTTTCACAATAATCAGCGGAAGAACCTAAACACTCAATCAATGGGAATCCTCAATATTATTATAACTGAAGACACAAGTGCAGCGCAAGTCTGATTAGAGAGCTAGTTGACACTGTCTGAAAAAGATGTTGTGTAGTTCATTACCACTTCATTTCCAGCAAATGAGAAAGTGAAACACAACTTCAAACGCCTCTGCTTAAAGAAGCTGTCGCGTGCACCAAAGTAGACTGACACCTGTAAAAGGCTTTCTCAGAAACCACAATTCTGGGGTTCCCTGGGATATTCAAGGGCTAACATACCATCCAAACGGTGGATGGGATGAAAGAAAAGGCAGCAGATAAGCGCAGAACGAAGGCTGCCTACCTCTGGAGAGCAAACACAATGAAATACTCCCTGAGCTACATGCGTAGTTGGGAGCATGCCCACAGCAACAGAGCACAACTGCTGATCCAGACAGTTGAAAAGTTGAAAAGCATTAGGAAACATATCAAGAACATTCAACTTTTAGCAGAAGACAGACAAGCCAATCAGTTTTAACTCGGATGTTGACTCCAAGCACCACCCTGTGAAATTTCCATGGGAAATCTGAACTTTTGCACAAGAATCAAAGTTTTTATAAAAGTCATTCATATAAAGCTGCATATTCACACCTATCCCCATTTCAGTAGTTTTTCTACTGTGCTCACACACCTTTGACACGGAGTTATTTTCAATTTAAACAGTTGCTAAAATCCCATAAGTGAGGGTCTGCCACTGACCAATGCATTGCTGCGCTCTGTTAAGTACCTCTGCCTTTTTTTCCTAAAAAACTTAATCATGTACACCACAAAATCGTATTCTCTATTATAAATGTGAACATTCAAGCATTCTTTCCAAGTCCCTCATTAAAAAACTAATCAAAATGAATTTCAATTACCACTTTTGTTAGAGGCTCAACAGAATCGTGAAGGAGGCTCGTATTTTAGTTTTTTAGTTTGAATTCAGCAGTTCATCACAGCTCCACATGAAGGGTTAGCAAAATTGAGTTGGATTGCTCCTTATGCTGACAAGACTTGCCCTCCTGCCTAGTGCCATGGTCACCTCATGTGTTCTTGTGCTGGAGATCTTCTTGGATCTCTCGCTTTCAAGAGAGCATTTGTATGGAAAGGTTCATCACTGTACGGCACAGCAGCATGACCCTACTCCGTGCCGTCTTTGACACTGTCTATTTGTATTCTAGTTGCTAACTGCATCTCTATTTTCAGAGGGTTTTATTCTACTTGAGTGTGTGTGTGCTTCTTTTTTTTTTTCTTCTTCTTTTTTTTTTTTTTTTAATTAATAAAACTTGTAAAATCATGCAGTGGAATAAAAAGACCTCTGCCCATATATGTCAGATAAACAAACCAGGCTTTCTTCTACTACCTTCTCCCTTCCTCCTCCTTTGAAAGATGGCATGCCTTAGCACAGACTGAAGAGAAAGAATTTCTGGATTTCAGAATGACCACTAAAACCTGCTGCAGACAGAGCAGGCATCTCCAGGTCGCCGCTCACCGAGCAGGCAGGCACTCGCCCAGCCATACAACACAGATGCCAGCCATGCTCAGAATTAGGGATCCACTTCTGAAGGACCCTTAGACCCAGCTGGGGGCACACTGCAGGAGTTCACCTGCACTCAGCACACACCTGACACGAGGGCTACTATGAGGCGTGCCCGTGCTCCGCACCACGCATAGCAGCATGCAAGAATGAAATTCTTTGGTACCTGTGAAATATAAAACTAAGGCAACACCCACCAGACCCTAAGTGACAGCATCCCTTTCTGATGATGGCCAGAAGAACAGACAGGTTGAAAATCAGATTTTGCTCATTATCACACTCACAGATCAATTCAGATCCACGACTAAGGAATGCAGCCCTTTCATAAATTCTGTTTGGGGTTTCGGTTTGTTTGTTTTTTTAGCGGTAACATATGGAGGAGTTAGAGAATGTATACTCTTGAAATCACATGGAAAACAGACGTTTCCAGTCTTCTGAAGAAATCCTCTTCTCAAAGAGTAACTGAACTTTGCTTCCAGTGACAAAACACAACCAGGCTCAGGGAGAACTGCTAGGCAGCAAAGAATCACCTTCCAAACAAACATGTTCCTATGTTCAGAAAGAACGTCCAATTCAGAAAAGAATAACTAGAGGATTGATACTCCAGGCAAAGGAAATCAAAGTTCTCACAAGTACCTCTAGAAAAGAGGGTTACTGATCACAAAGTCCATTGACATCCAACCAATCTTCAAATCCTATCTAGATTTGCCAGGAAAGTTCTCCTACGAGGATATTTTACCACCAGAGCAGTGGTGCCCAAAGCTCTCAAGCACACACTCATTTGCAACAAGATGCTGCAAACATCTGACCTGGCAGAAAAAATCTGACAGTAATCATAAGCAGACTGTGCCATATTAGTAGAAAAAAAACTTTGTAACAGTATCTTTTCTGTATTGTCAGAAGAGATTCTTTTGAGATGAAAAGGAAAGGAAGGCTTAACCTTGACTGCAAGGTTAAGCAAGTTGCTATCATACACAACAGAAACCATAAGCAAAAGGGTCAATGCTATTTAGGCGATCTGATCAGGTTGTATAGAGACCCCGGAATGACAGAAGCTTGATGAAAGGATGAAGCTTTAAGATTTCCCCAATACAAAAAAGCTGGAAGAATACTGGAGAGTGAGCTGGAGCAAAGGATAGCTGCCTATTGAAACTACAGGAAGAATGTTCAGTAGAAATGATATGATAGCATCCCTTCTTGCAGAAAAGGAAATGATAACCCAGCACAGATGTCAATGTTATCAAGGAATCCCCCATTCCTCCTCTTATGATACGTGAACTGCCCGTAAAAGTTCTTACTCTATAGGAGTGAAAAGAGAGAAAAAGAGGGAAGAACCTATCAAAGTCTACTGGCATAGGTTACTCGTCTGCAAGTTCACTGCAGCTCACGACAATCTAAGTACCTAAAGAAAGCTTCCCTTAACACAAGACAACTGAAGGAAGATTCAGAGTTACTTATGTATGTCAAAGGAGAGCTTCTGTAATGAACTGTCAGACACAGAGCACTCATGAAGGACAATCTATACACCAGCTCACGAGGAGTATTGATTACAAACAAGATGAATAGCACAGAACTGAAGTTGGCAGCAAAGCTTTGGATTAGTTGTTACTGAAGATGCCTTCTTTTATACCTGTTGGGAGACATGCACCAACACATTAGATGCACTGTCAGTTCTGGCAACCCTCAGGGCATGATGCTGGCACACCAATACCACTCAATATCATCAGGGACTTGGATGATGGAATGGAAAACAGTCATCTAGCTTGAATAGGACAACAAATATGGGGAGCTGCTGATATGCTAGAAGGGAAAGCTGTAAAGTCCTGAAGCTGGGAGAGAAAAACCCCATGCAATAGTGCAGGCAAAAACTGAAGTAGCAGCTCTACAGAAAAAAAGCAGAGGGGTCCCAGTGGACAGGAGCTGCACATGTGTCAGCAGCAAGTCTTTGCAGAGAAGAAAGTAAACCACATACTGGACTGTAACAGCATGAACATAGCCAGCTTGTTCAGGGAAGCGATGAGTCTCACTAATTGGCACTTGCAAGGTTGCATATGGAATACCATGTTCAGTTCTGGGCTCTCCAGTACAGGAGGAACACTGACAAACAGAAGCAAGCGCTAGAAGGGTTAGGGTGCTGGAGCTGGCCCCAGGCAGTCTGACCTCACTTTGAAGCTCTCTGCACTTAGAGCAGAGGCTTAGTTCAAGCGATCTTCAAAAGGTCCCTCCCAATCTGAATTACTGCACGACTCCAAAAAAGGGTGCCAAGTAACATCCACAGACTCAAAGGGAAAGAGAAAGTCCCTCGGATTTAACATGACATATTGCTAGGTCTGTAAAAATGGGTCAGGACTTCAGCTGAGCTTCCATTAATCGCATTAATGAATTTACATCAGTTTTCCTGTCACATATAGACTTGGACAGTATGTCATCAAGATGGGACCACTCTAGGAATGAGAGAAGCCCAGACGTAACAGTTCAGCAGTTTCCACCCACAGCCAGTCACTCTCCTGCCCAGACCTTTTCTCCTGTCATGGATTTCCTTGCTCACTGCGGCTGAGAGTGTGGGGGGAAAACACTGTTTAGGTGCTCAGAACCTCAGGTGATCCGTGCTGCACAACAAATCCAGGAAAGGAAAAGAAAGCCTTCACCGGAACACTCTCACCAACCCCTCTGTCGTGGTCAGCGATCCACGCTCTTGAGTTTCATGCACCAGCATGGTTGGTTTGTGACACTGCAACGCTTAAGTGTGCTGTGCAGGTACGAGCTCTTGCAGAGCTGAGAGCTGCAACAGAACCCACTGCTACCTGTGACAGACAGCGCGCACAACTCCATCTTCCCAGCACATCTGCTGAGTCACAGGTCTCAGAGCAGGCAGCTGCTGGCAGTCAGAGCTGTCCAGCACACGGGAGCAACCTGCCATCCCGTACCAAGCGCACGGCTGCACTGCACTGTCCATCTTAAGACTGGCTGCTAAACGCTCAGCACCTGCTGTGCTTCAGGTAGAACAAAGCTGTATTTTACCTGGCTACACAGCCCAGAAGTTTTGGAACAGCATTACTTTACTACAGCACTCCACTCACACACAATCCGCACACACAGCACAGACCATAACAGAAATACTATTTCCTGAACAGCTGATCTGTGATCATTATTTACAGAAGTGAAAGAACTGCCTCAAAAAACACCACAGATCCTGACAGAAAATGTTTTGTAAAGGCAACTCAGCCAGTCCACGTTCTGATAAGTTGTTTTTTTCCTAATAAGAGTCAGAAGACAAAAGAGAATCTCATAGTGAAAGCTTTTACTTGCTCTCATTATGCAAGAGCTTAGCTTCGAACTACAGAACTTCACCATACTCTTAAGAAGTGAACAACTCGTACAGTATTGATTCCAAAGCCTTTCAGGAATATAGCTAAAGGAATCACATCACGCTAGCATGCCAAAAAGCCACTGTATTTAACAGTGATCCCATAAGGAGAAATCTTATCTTCTTAGCTGGAAAAATGTGTAACAAGTGTTCTGCCAAACACCTCTTCTTGTACATCAACATTTAGCAAATGCTTCAACAACAATGTGATCCGAAAGTATTTTGACTTTTCTGGAAAGGTATATTCTTTGAAAGTGTGTTAACATTCCTTTCTAGTCGAGCACATAAAGCCAAAACAGCGGAGAGCTGTCAGACTGCAATGCGATCATTACACAGATCTGTCCTTAGTCTGGTGCAGAAAAGAACTAAGAAAGGAAAACACTACCAGGCTCTAAACCAACGACTAATTATTGATCTCAGAGGGACCCCGATGCAGCTCCGCCACTGATTTCAATACACACTCACCAAACAACAACGCAGTTATACCAAAAATTTGATTTGCCTTTTAGAAAGGAAGACACAGAATGAGAGGTCACTAATTCTTTTGATGTTATTCTAAACAGGAGACTTTAAAAGTCAACTAGTCTTCATTTCTGGTGAACAGGTTGTCTGGAGCAAGGTGCACCAACACACTGCAGTGGTTCAAGCACGGGACGAAATGATAATGTTCAAGCTTTGAACTACGCACAGTCCGCAAGTAAACAGAGTGTGGAATGAAGTATTAAATGCACATCACCTTCCTTCAAACAGCGACGTCCCAAACCAAGCACACCATGACTGCCCTACTCTAGGCGCACCCTGGGCGACTTTGCAGTGATGGGATGGATCCCCTGCCGGTGCTGCCTCTTCAATTGGAGTTGCAGAGCCCATGCTGGCCAACGCCTCAAGCCAACAGCTACCAGGGCCGCCTCACAGGATCCTTCACCTCTGATCCCTGCAGAAATACCCTGTGATTTTAAGGCTCTCGTCACCAATGTAGAAATCACACCGCTTTGAGAATACGCCATGCACAACGCCTGTGAGTTCAAACACAAACCAGTAACGGGGCCACGATATTACACGTCACTTGGCTGACAGAAACACTTATTAAGTAGCATTGCTTTTTCAGTTAGAGCTGAACACTGAAAGAAAAGTATTTTCACACCTGTAAGCTTGCATTCAAAGCTTTTAAACAAAGCGAAGTCTAGTTTTGATTTTCCTAACCATCAAATGCACAGTCCTGAGTAATGACTAAGCTTAATGACTGGGTATGACTAACGCTTATAAATAATTAGTGCCTTTCCTCCCCTCCCCCATAGAGAGAGGAAAGAAAACCAAAGGATACGCTGGAAAAAAGGAAGAATGGTAGGAAACACGAGCTTGAGGCTCATGGTGTGAGCACTTGCCTCTTTTTCCAATCCACCCTTAATACTACTGCAAACACAACCACATGTGTGTTTATTATGAACTAACAATCTGCTCAAACTTTCCCATAAACTTCTGCACAACTGAGCCACTCTCAGCCTTCCTGCTTCAGACCCCGTCCCGTCTCCTGCACCAACCTCTCCAACACTTCTGGTCACGTTCTGTGACTACAGGTGTGCAACTGCTCCCTGCTGCTCCTTGGAGCTGCTACCTCTGACTCATGGGTGCAACTGGTCCCACTCGCCACACCGCTGCTTATGCTAAACGCACCTGATGCTGTAACTCCTGGGAGATGCATTCAGTGTAACCCTCCCTTGCAGAAATACCCAACTAATTGGCTGAAGGAAGGTACAAGGACAACTCAGTATGGCCTTGCTGCACCCCAAGCCACTTTGGAAGGACAGGAGCAGGGCACTAAACCTCAGAGCTCAGTGCTGTTTATTCTCTGACACCTGGAACACATTTTGCAGCCAAACCTACACTTGGGTGGCTGTACAGCATCCAGCACATGCTTTATTCCATGCATAAGCACAAGGGTGGCTTTTAACAGCCTGGCTACTCTAGAAATCATGTGTTAATTGAGTTATAATGATAATCTAGACCACTTTAACTGAAGTGGCTTGATTCAATAAAACATCTTGGAACAGTCCCACTAGCCATGTAGAACAATATTACACAGTGATGTTAATTCTATTTTACTAGTTGTCCAGGTATTGGCTACAACACATTATGGAAAAAAATATATTTCAGCAATGCATTTTAAGGAAAAAAGCATCAAAATCAAAGCCAACTGCTGTTCACAAATCACAGTTCTAACATATAAATAGTTCTACACGGACAAGAAGTTACTCAATTTGTATCAGTATATTTTTCTAAATGCCCCAAAAAGAACATGGCAACAGTCAAGTCTTGCACTAACTCCTGTAGAAATACAGAGTAAAAGCCCCATCCCTGGGTAAAAGGATTTATAATCTATTTATGCACTTTGCTGAGAGTCAGCCTTTTATATTCAAAGCATAACCTTCTCATTACTGGTAATACAAGTACAGAAAGCCGTATTTTTTAAATGTTATTTCTAACCTGACAACAGCTACAGGGCCAAAGATTATCTGTATTCGTACAGCGCTTTAAGAGCAGAGCTGCCAAAGTCTGCCTATGCAGAGCTCACAGCAGGAGCAGCACTCAGCTGTATCGGTTCCTTATAGGTATCGCTTAGTTCTTGATTATATATTGATAACCTATATCATTACACAGAGATGATGATAAAAAAAAAAAAAAAAAAAACTTGTCCTCATCAAAAAGAATCTATACTAAGAAAACTTCTAGGCATACAGAAGGCCTCAAGAATTACTTCAGTTTACATTGACACTACGCTGAGGACACATGAAGAGAATGACTTCAAGGCAGAAGGCGACTCTGTGACAAAAACTTGGCCTTCAGTTTGTTGAGACTGCTATGCCTCCAGGAAAACACCAGCATTTCTGGGAGGAAACGACTACAGAATAGAACTGGGGTAAAAAGGCAAGATTAAGCTGAGGCAAAAGAAGGAAAAAAAAGTCAATTCCTCTTGAGGCAGCAGTGTGTTTTTCAGGGTAACCTATTCACGTGCCTTTGGCCTCAATGAAAAAAGCCCCATTTAATTTGAAGCATGAGCGATGACAACCTTTATACCTGTTTAATTACAGCCTCTGCATTCAGTTTTTGTACTTCTCCCAACATTTCAGGTGGGAATGCGTCCATTTTGCCACAATAATTCAGTTACAATCTGCAGCGTGGACATAACCACGTCACTGTAAAGCACAGTTAGTGCATCATCTACTGCCCTTAGCAGAAAGAGGCATGCCAGAAGGTTGGCACAGCAAAACCTGAACCCAGACGAGAATAGTTATACAGCTTTTAAGAAGCCTATCTCAGTACAAACAAACAGCAAACTTCTTGAATTCAGCTGAGATCCTAATTAATTCAGAAGCAAATTCAAGTTAAGGCATTACCGACTTGTAACAACACAAAAGACAAAGCCTGAATATCCCCAGAGCCCTCACTGAACAGCTGCACACAACCTGCCCAGAGGAGAGGCCATCCCGAGCCCACTGAGCCCGCAGCCCCAGCAGCACCAGGGAAACCTCTGCCACACTCAGTGACGAGCAAATGAAAGAGCTGTCTGCTAAACACCACTTCGTATTCCTTCCTATCTCTGTGCTTAGTTGTGGGAAACACAATTTTCAACTTCTTTTTTTTCATGCATCTCATTTCTTTAAGTATTTCCCACAAGAGATAACACGGTGAACAATGAAGTTTGACGTGGTTCCACCCCCCTCCCAGCTGGCAGAAGCATTCCTGTTCCCATCGAGCCATGACATCACACTCCAGGAGTGGATTCAGACAGTCAAAGGGCGTTGCAAACTTTATGAAAGCTTCAACCCACGAAATCCCCGGCAAGAGTGGGTATTTGCAGGTAAAAATGTTCATTTCAGACACCTCTGACAAAAAAAGAAAATGCAAATAACAACCCAGAAATGTTTAAAATGCCCCGTTTGTTAGCAACTTCTCTCTCTGGTTCATAGCAAAGACACCATCAGTATCCCATCACACAGCTTTCACAAGAGCAGGCACTCTGCAGACCCCTCTCTTCCCCATGTTAAAGCCCACTTAAACCAATACCTACATTTTCATCTGCGTTCCTGAACTACTTCACGTATTTCTTTGGATTCTATTTACATATCACTTCCCAAAGCAGCGAAGACAAACAATAGTAAGGATTTTCATGCACCAAAAGGTTTTGTTTGAAGAGAGTTTGTGATACCTACTCATCTGTGTCTTCAGTGCACCAGCACCCAAAGCAGTCGCGTTTTCCCCTTCAGCTGCTACCTGCGCTGCAGCACCCTGTGTGAGTGGCTCAAGTCCTGGGCAGCAGCCAAACGTATGGTCCTCAAACCAAGCGGCTGCAGGTTACAAGTGAGCCATGCACATCCCCAGACGTGGAGCGCTCGTTCAGCTCACTGAACGCACCGACACCACAGAGCATCCTAAAGCAGCTGAGTGCAAAACGCCTCAAAAGAAAAGATGCATTCACTCGTAGTTCCCTATTGACAGCATAAGCGGTGTTGTCCCCAAAACCCCCAAAGACCACAGCTTAAAGTGTAGATAGATCTATAAAACAAATCCACACATGCTCTTCCAAAGATTGCTGGGAACAAGAATACATTTCATAACAGAACTGAACAGTAAGTAGTCAAAGCGAGTAGCGTTCATGGCTTAGGAGAAGCACAACTTCTGCCATTTCCCATTAAATCTCAACAGTTAGAAACACCTTTATCAAATGTACAAAAACAAAGCGTTTGTTGGCTTCACGACACTCATTTGAACAGCAGCAGCAAATTCGATCACACAGCTCTCTCATTTTTAAGTTCTCTGGGGCACAAAGCTAAGCACGCAGGATTCCTTAATTAAAAAGTCGCAGTGAGAACAAACACAACTTTCAGTCTGGTGACATATGGCAGATCTGATGTAACAGATTTCAAATAAAGCAGAATGTTCCTTTTGCTGATGCATGACTTGAACATGAAAACCACCCCTCACCCAGAAGAGCTTCGCAGAAGTGATCCACAGTTATCTTTCAGAAAGAGCGAGCGCTTTACACGCCAGCTACAGGACTCCTAAGCTCCAATCTTGGCTCAGTATCGATTCCTTCATGGCCTTCAGCAAGTCAGAACTTCTCCACCTTGCTCCTTCCTCCAGCTTTAAAGCAGCGCTCATACCACTTTATCAACCACACGAGCACGCTGCGAGGGTTAAGTTCCGTAAAATGCCATGAAAGTAAAACATACTATAAGAAGCTCCTATGATCACTGTGCATTACACTTTTTCCTCTTTTCTTTTTTCTGACAAAATACTGCCATGCCAGCACAGTCAATAGGCAAAACATCAGCAGCACGTGCATTACACAGGGAAGCTATCATCAGGATATGTTTGAACTCGCTTCCCAGTCAGTGAGAAATAGCAAGAACTACATCCCACTACTTCATATTATTTCTTGTGTTTCTTTCTGCACTGTTTAAGATTATGGAAGTAGGTATTTATATTTTTATTGTTCCTAATTGTTTTAGGCACCTCTGGGGTACATGTTTTAAGCACAAAGTAACCTGCAGAACGCCATCTTCAGTCTGAAGAAGTAACACAAAGTGTTTTACAACTTAAGTGTAGTCTGATTCTTCTCATTCTATCACCTTTTCTCCTTCTTATACCCACTTGCCTTTCCCAGCAGCCTAGAGCCCAACTCATTACCAAAGGAAACCATCCTACCACTGTAGAAATTACTTTTCAGCGATACCAACTCCAAAAAGTACCACTGCTCGATCAGACAGGACCCGAATACATTTTAAATTTAGTGTGTGCATCAGTCGTTTTCCCATCCTAAGGTCAGAAAAGCCAAGGACTGGGACATCAGACTCCTCACTGTACAACGGACACAAGCTGAAAACCGTTGGTTTGAAATGGCAAGTTAACCCCTGAAGAAACCAAGTTAAGTATCCCACCTCCAAAGGGTGAATAGTAGAAGGCCATCCTCTGAGGACTGCTGCTGAACAGCACTCTTTGCTCCCGGACAGCATCAGCAATAAGCTGAGCCCAACTGCAGGGCTCACCTGCACAGCCGTTAGGAGTTCTAGAACCCAACTTCTTAAAGAGGCAGTCAGTTTCACAGCTGAGAAATGACCCATCCTGCAGCCACCACCGAAACAGCACAAGAAAAGTCCCTCAAAACAGAATATGGAGAAGGAAGCCAAGTCTCACGCCCATCACAGCTGCTGGGGGACGCAATGGAATTCCGCAAAAGCAATACCGGTGTTTTGTCACTAGATAAAAAGTGAAACAAACCCGTGATAGCTGTTCTACTACAGCTGCATGACTGCACTACTGGTAACACAAATGCTGGTCAGGAGCTCCAAAAAAACCTGTAAAACCAACCTATCCTATCTTCAAACAGAATGAAGTGTCACAACCTTGATTATCTGGGGAAAAAAAATAGTCTCCAGGATCAAGCAAGCAATTCTTTGTAAGTATTGATATTATCTCAGAAAATAAAGGAAAGAGGAAACTGAGGGAAGGAAAGGTTTCCAGATTTCATTGTCACCTAAGCTAGAAAACGGTCCAGAAGAGCTCCCAGCCACATTTAGTTCTTACTGCATACAGGCAGCACTTCCCAGTCTGCTCCCTGCCCTAAGCAGGCACTCCACAGGGTATCAGGAGATGCTTGTACATAGAAAATGAAGCGGAAGAGAATAACAACATAAAGCACCTCCAAGAACAGAAACCAAATCTTTGAACCCTCAAGTTGACAATACTGTTAAGGTGAGCATAACCTCTTGGACTTTGGTTCTAAATCTACTACAGCATTGCAGAAGATGGGCTCGGAAAGCCCACAAGTTAGTCATTTTACAAGGCGGCTGTACCACGCACCAGCGATGGCCTCGAGTCGCTTTGTGAACTCCTACATTGGAGAAGTTTAATCTTAGGAAATCCAGCAGAAAAGTGCATCTATAACAGCAAAACACTGACAATGTTTTAACGAACTCATACATTTCCCTATCTCTTACCAGATGACTGTACAGGACACATTTCATATTATTGCTTGAAGTACTCCAAAACAACCCAGTATGATTTATTTCCAGTCACAATTTCAAAAGATGCTGCATCTTCAAAGTAGCATGTGTAAAGAGAAACAGACTTGGGTTCCTCCCTCCCTGTCCCCTAGCAAATTATTTGTCAACGTTTCTGTCTCTGCTAAAAAGCTATAAATAAGGTTACTTTTGGACATTCACTACCCTGGTCTGCCCGATTGGACCATGAAGCACAACAGTCCTCTTCCTCAAAGATGTCAATAGAGGGAAACTCATCGATGCACAGACGCTTGGAGTAGTCCAGTTTCTTTGGGAAATGATAGAGCAGAATGCAGTAAGGTCACAACAATTATTAGCAATAGTTGTCACAACAACCATTAGCAGTTCAAACACCTCTAATTTGGTCGGTCGATGTTTGTTACGCAGTCATTTCA
Source organism: Alectoris magna (assembly GCA_030625065.1). Lineage (NCBI taxonomy): Eukaryota > Metazoa > Chordata > Aves > Galliformes > Phasianidae > Alectoris > Alectoris magna. Next base: position 6,284,298 of record CM060576.1, on the reverse strand, counting down.
ATATGATATAAAGCATTGTTCTAGAAGTAATGTATTTTTTTAAAGAGCGTTGATCAAACGTTTTCCACATGCTCTTTTTTTAAGAGAACAAGAAACCTTCAGCCAAGTTCCAGGTAAACAACGTTTTATATTCTGCTTTTCAGCTATGTGAAACTGTAACAGTACTTTGGAGAGCCAGAAACAGTATATCAAGACATGAAAATGGCTATAAAGCACGTGCTGCTCATTGGTCAAACCTCCACAAGAATTCTGTGAGCATTTGTAAACAGCAGTATATAAAAAGTGACATATTCAATCTCTAATCTCAAGCCGTTTCATGCACTGTCTTATGAAACCATTAGCACAGAGTGCTAACCTTAAGCATACATGCGTGGCTGCAGATTTGGTGCATGCAGTAGACGTACAACATACAAGCACTACAGCAGCACTTTCATACTACCCAGCTGCCTTTAAAAATCTGGCCTATCACAGCGTAACTTGAAATCACATCTCAAAAACAGTCACCTATTCTGCTTTCACTATGAATGCATATGAACACGGCTAAAGATTAAAGCACTTGCATAGATTTTTCAGCAGTGCTCAGCCCTCGCACCTGTGAGATGCTACTAAGAGCTCAGCATCCACCAATTGCTAAGTGTTCTGTTCTGCAAGATGTGCTTCCAAGTGTTTGCAAAGTTGGCTATGTTGGCAAAGTACAGAAAATGAACCAGAGAAATTAAAACGAAAAGCAAGAATTGTTACAATAAAACCATTTCCTGTATTAAGTCTGTGTTACCATGCAAGAATCTAATTTCTGTGTATTCACTCATGTAGGTATGCTTATTTTACAAGTCATGCTACTCTTCTGAAGTTATAAATATTCTGAAAAGTGTAGAACAGACAAGAAAAGTGCTTAATAAAAAAGCCCAAGTGTTTAGAAACTATATTGCTTTGCTTTGATCTATCGAGACCTCCAAAGGAGCAATTTATAGCCCAATTATGCTTAAGGACTGGCAATGCTGCTTCTAAGTGTAACACATTTCAGTATGCTATGGTGGTTTGAAAACAGCAGCTACCTGGAAAAAAGGTCCCACTGGACTCAACAGTAGCATTTTTCCCATAATCAGATTTATAATGCAGCATTAGTAAAAACACAGGTATACAAGGCAATAGACTGCAAGCCTGAAAAATCTTTTGATACACTGTGGCCATAAATAAGGCTTTTCGAGCCAATCAACCTACCAGGTCCAAATTAAACACGAGGATTTCAAGGTTTGAGTTTTAGCGCTGTTTTTCTTTTTAAAATTAGCACCATGTCTCATTCAAATTACTCATACAGGGAATAATTCTCTACACACACAAAAAATGAGGAATATTTATGCCACGTACAGAATGCTCCACAGACTTCATCAAACTACACAGCATCACGTATCGCAAATAGCATATTACCCTAACAGACAGTATGTAGTAATGCAGCCTGGCTTCTGGTCTGCCTTACACAGCAGGTGCACTGCTTTGAGGTCACTCAGGTGTCCCAATAGGTGTACTTTTACAAAGGCAGAATGAAACAGATGATACACAAATGCTGCTGCCTTCATGAGGCACTAGCAGCAAAACACAGTTAGTTGCTCTCTGAATGCTATCCTGAAAGCCATGAATACTGAGAACACACCTATTACTACATACTACTAAAAGGACAGAAGACTGCGTGTAGGTTCACGTGAGTGTTTTCAGTTAAAAACAAAACTGCATACACGTAGAAGCCAGCTTCAATATGAGTAGACACGTAATTTCAAATGCACAAATCTAGGATATTTAAGGAAGAACAGAACAGTTCTCAAGCCAGAAATGCTTCTCATCCTGCTTTTTACTCACCCACTGAGGTCAGGACTACATTCCTTGCCCAGAGATGCTCTGCACTAAGCACGATACTAGCTACTACAAAAGCTGCAACCCTAGACACAACAGGGTGAGGTAAGGACAGAGGAAGACTGCCTTTTGTATCGGAACTCCAGTGACTGAAAAGATCATCATAAGCTTCAAATGTGTGAGTTTTTAAGTCACACTTTGAAGGTATTTAAAGGAAAAGAAGGTAGTTTTCTTGTGTTGTATCTACAGTTTCTCTATTCAAGAGAGCTCTATGGTACCGGGGGCATGCAGGGACAGAGAGGGAACAGAACAGCATGCGAAGGTTATACAAACTACCAACAAAACTGCCTTAAAACGCCTTCTGTGAAAATGAAATAGCAACATTTCATCTGATAATGCTTCATTGTCATACGTGGCAGTTTGCAGCTTCATCTGCACTCAACATTGTAAAGAAGACGCCAGATAGAGTTATTTCCAAATTATTACTGCTCACGAGACTTTTTTGGTCACCTGAAAAAGTACACTAAGTAGTGGAATGCTACTATACTACCACATCACACCAGACAATTCCCATTGCTGCCTTTTTCCACAATTCACAATTAAACACCAAGAGATCTTCCTCCCTGCAAGAATCACGCTCCCAAAACAAGAAGCCCTTGAGCTTCTGCTTACCTGGTGGTAACTGAAAATTCTGAATGTTAGTGGGATTCTGAGGTGGCTGAGGCAAACGAGGTGCTAAAACTGTAGGAGTCAAAGTTGCTCTGATTCCACTTGTAGTTGCTGTTGGAGTCCTCGGCAGAGTTTGTGCCACCGTGTTGGCAGTGCCTTTAGCCATTCCTGTAGGGGTGCCAGGTGCTGCAGGAGGTATCCCACCAGGATTGGGGGCAACATTGGTGAGCCCAGCTTGCATAGTTTGCCCAATAATCATGTTACCCCCTGTAGTACTGGGCTGGCCAGCAGTAGCCAGCGTCTGCTGTTGGGATACTGCCTGCACTATAGTTTTAGGAGACTCAGATTTGATGACCTGTGTGGTAGGAGCTGCTGGCACACTGGAACCAGACTGGCTATTCACAAGTGTTGTTTGGAGGGAAACTCCAGATCCCACAGTGGCTGTAGCAACAGCAGGAAAACTCCCCACACTGATGGTTGAATTGATCACAGTATTGCTCCCATTCTGAGTGGCCGCGCCAGCTGCGGCTACTGTGGGTCCTGCTGTGTGAATCGGAGGCCTCACAAGCGTGACCGTAGGGCCCCCACTTCCAACGCTCGGTGGCGGCTGTGAAGAGATAACTGTGGGCGAGGAGGAAGATGCAGAGGACACAGCAGTATTAAGGAAAGAAGTCTGGATGACAGTGTTGGAAGCTGATGGCAAAACGGCGTTAACAGTATTTCCTTTTCCCACAGATCCAGGTCCATTGTTAACAAGAGGGGCAACAGCAGGTGCAGAAGCGGGGTTGGCGGTCACAGGAGTCCCAGAGAAAGCAGCACTTCCTGTGTGGTGAGAGTTCATCACCACATTACTACCATTCAAAGTTTGCACCGTCGTGGTCCCAATCTTGCCATTCCTGGTGGACAAGGCAGTTGCCATGGTGCTGATAACCACCGATTTGCCCTGACTGAGGGTCCCTGGAGCAGCAGTGACTTCAGATCCTCCTGCCGCTGCAGTGGTGGTGCTGGTGCTCGTCGTGGTGGCTCCATCCAGAGCTGAAGTCTGGGACCTGGTGTTATGATTAATAACACCTCCTTGCACTCCTCCTGCTCCTGCAAAACAACAACAAGGTTAAACAGAGAGAATGAGCGGGAGCAGAACCGCCGAAGACAGAACATTCTCCCTCATCACCAAGCCTTCTCCATGGCGCCAAGAAAATGGGACAGCGTACAAACTGAAGATGGATTTAAAGACATTATCCCGAAGCTTCCAATTTCCCACCAAATACTGACAGATTCAAGACAAATTATAACATCCTCACTCTCATCCCTACGGTAAAAGAAAATAGGGAAAAAAGACTTGAAATGAACAGAGAAGAAAGAAGATCATCTTAGACCTCCATTCTAGAGCCTGAAAACACGCTTATCAGCAGGGCTGCAACTGCAAGAGGGGAAAACGGTAATAGAAGACACATTAACAAGACACATTCCCTACGTCCAGCACATGTTATCCACTAATCCTTTCATCTCCTGCAGAGTTAGAGCAGGAGGCTCAACGACAGCAAAATAAGGAACTTGAAGGGAAAGAAAATCATCAGCCTGACAAGGCAAGAAGTACTGCAAGACCTGGAGAGGTCTACAAGAAGACCGCGCCAGCTTATTACAGAATTTGTTCTGCTGTATCTGAAGTTCCCACAGCCAAAGACAGTTATAAAATAAATAAATAAAAAGCAAAGCTGATTTTAAGAAGGCACGAGATGATGTAGCTTCTTGTCCTGAATAATCCTCGTGCTCCCCCCCCCCGACGAGGCCTGGTGTTATCACCAGTAACATCACAGACAGCCTGGGTCCTGGCCCTAAGGAGACGGAAACGGGAAGGCAGTAGTGACAGGCAAATATTGAGATGTACGTTGTAAAGGTGAAGGAGGTCCTCCTGGAAGAGCTTCATTAATTGTGACAGAAGGGCTGTTGTATCTTCTTAGGCTTTAGCAAGAAGAGAAAAAGCAAAACAAACAAAGTATAAAAACGGGGGGAGGGGAGGAACTGCAGAGAGATTCTGGGGAGACTTCTTAATTGTTGTGGCTATTACTATTCCCCTGCAAACCAGCTTACCTCCATTCCCAAGGGGTGAGCCCTCAGTCCCAGCACCGCCACCAGCCCTATGCACCACAGCACATGGAGGGGGCACAACCCCAGGAGGGGTCCCTGCCCCGGGTGGGCGCTGAGCCCCGACCCCCCCCTCCCCGCGTTGTGACAACACCCCCTTGAGGGCAGCGCGCGAACGGGCAAAGCGGAGCGCCCCTCCGAACCCCCGACATGAGGGGAAGGGGCTGGAGAGGAACAGCGGGTGGGGGGCAGCGTTCCGAGGGACTTCCTCCCCTTGAAATCCCCCCCGGCTTCCTCCTCTGCAGGAAATAGGTGTCATGATTAATAACACCCCCAGCGCTTCGGGGAGGGGGAGGGGAGGGGGCACTACGGAGAGGGATTCCCCCCGCAGCCCCCACCCCTGCAGGAGAAGGGGGGGGGGGGGGGCAGCCCCGGGCCGCGCGGTACCGCCGTCACCCCAGGGGTGGGCTCTGCGCCCTCAACCCGCGGACAGACGGAGCAGAAATAAAGGAGAAAAAAAAAAAAAAAAAAAAAGAAGAGGGAACGGCAGAGTGACACGGCCGGGCCGGGCCGGGGGAGCCGACCCCCACACACGCGACAGAACATCCTCCGGTGAGCGGGAGGGAAAATAAAGGGGAGGGCGCGCGGAGCAGCGCGAGGGGACGGGCAGCGGGGGGACACGGCGCGGGGAGGCCCCGCCGGGCCCATGCCCACCTCAGCGCCCCGGGGGTGCCACAACGCGAAGGGGGGAGAGGGGACAGCGCGGGGGGGAGCGCGGAGGGGGAGGGGAGGCCCCGCGCCCCCAGCCCTGCCCACGGCACGGCACCGTACCTGCTTTTGTGATCTCCGGGGCGCTCAGTCCCATCTTGCCGCCGCCGCCGCCGCTCTCTGTTTGGGCATTCGCGCTGCCTCCTACTACAACTCCTCCAGGGCTGGGGCTAGGGCTGCTGCTGCCGCTGCCGCCGCTCACAACATGGTTCCCCAGCAGCCCCCCAGCGGCCCGCAGGGGCTCCTGCGCCTTGTGGTGCTGGTGGTGGTGGCCGGAGGCCGCCAGCTGGGACTCTAGGGAGCCCACCAGGTCGCTCACCACCTTCTCATCCACCTCCGTGTTCAGGAAAACCTCATCCAGCAGATCCGAGCCCGCCGCCATCTTTTTTTTGGAGGGTTCCTGTGAGCTGCTCCCTCCTCCCCCCCCTCCCCTTCCACTCCTCCCTCCCTCCCCCCACCCCACACACACACACTCGGCCTCCCCCGGACTGCGCACGCGCGCGAGCCCGGCCTCACATCACCGGTCGGAGAGGGATTCCGTTCGCCGCTGATTGGTCGGCGACCGCCTATAAAAGGCGGCGCAAATGGCTGAGAGGGTTTAGTTGGGAGTCGGGCGGCGGCGGCGCTTTGCCGAGAGTCGGGGGCGGGCGAGGGGAGGTCGGGAGGTGTGGGGCGACCGGGTGGAGGCGGCGGTTGTGGGAGCGGAGAAGGCTGTTGCCGGGCGGCCTGTGGGACGGCGGGGAGGCTGTGGCTCTTTGTCTGTCTCAGCCCAAAATGGCTGCATGTTCTCCCTGCGTCCGGGTCTCCCTCGGCGGCGCGAGTCTGAAGGGCGCCCCACACCTGTGCCAGCTGCGTGTAACTGATCCACCGCCGGCGGCGGAGGGGGGGGGGGAGAGGGCGGGCGGCCCCGGGCGAGGAGGAGCGGCCTCTCCGTGCTGCCCCGCGCCGAACCCCGGAGCGGTGTCCGTGGACGCGGCTGCAGGCCGGGAGCGGTTCCTCCGGCCCCGAGCGGGCTGACTCAGCACGGCTGAAGGCTGAGGGGAGCCCCGGGAAGCGCGGCCCGAGGAGGCGGTGCGGTGCGATGCGATCTGAGCGCTGGGAATGGAGAAGGAGGAGGGGAGGATAAAAAAAGAGAGGGAGCTGACAATTTTAAACAGTCCACTCCCAGCGCCGAGCCGGCACCGCGAGGCGGGGGAGCTGCCGCTCCGGGGACGATCCCCGGGTGTGTGTCAGCCCCGCGTTACACCCCCGCCTCCGCTTAACCCTTCGGGGAACGGCGGCGCGGGGGCTGCGGGGCCGGGCCCAGGGCCGTACGGCGGAGTGCACTTTGACCCGTTGTGCAACCGCCGGGGAGGAAGTAAATAAAGTGCAGATCCGACCCGCTGTCTTTTGCTGGCTGCTCTTTGTAAAGGTAACGAGCTGTGTTAACTGAAAGATAAAGCATAGCATGTGTTAAGGGGTGTCAAGCTTAAAATAGTACCTCTTGTTTCAGTATTATAAAATAATTCCATCTATTCCCAAGCGCAAAGGCTGGAGCTGTCTTACAGTGGGGGCAGCTTTGCACCTGCCAGTGCCCAGCACGGACCAGCCTATGGCTGCTGTTGGGCTGCACAGGGGACTGGGAGCTCTGGGTGCTGGGAGCTCAGGGACTGGGCTGCTTTAAATAGGTCAGGGATGAGAGGATTCTGAACTTAGGGCTGCCCAAAGATGGGTGTCGGTTCTTGCATTACACATCTGTGGCAATGGCTTAATTTGCAGTGCTATGACACAAAACAAAACGAAAAAATGGCTTGCCCAGTGAGTGATAGGAACAATACTGAAGTACAGTCCCATGTCCTGCCCTGCCCCCAAATATGTGAGCACATGTATGGGAGATGTTTGCCAAAAGCTCACACCGGGGACAGCAAAAACTGAGAGCTACTTATCTTAATGGATAGGCCTCAAATAACAAACAGCGAGCATCTTTAAATCTAGTCTTAGCCCTTAAAGTAAACTGTGTTTCTATTACTATTGTTGTTTCTCACATCATCCTTTCACCTGCAGAAAACTGCTTCTCTGAGTTAACATTACTGCGCTGAGCCTTTATGAAGGCTCTGATCACTCTGCAAGCAGGCATTGCTAGAAGGGGCCACAAAGCCCCAGTGAGAAGTTTAAAATTAATCTTTTCATCTTGTTCTTAAATGTTTTGTATTCCAAAGCTTTTTATCTTTTGTCTGGATAGGTTTTCGCAGTTGTCATTCAAAACTCAGGGGAGTTTTTCCTTGGAAGATGCCCCCTTCCCCTCTCTGACTCTTACTTTCCACTTTATCGTTTTTTCCAGGTTATGATACTGTGAAGTAGTTTGCCCTTTGCTTAAAAGGCAGGAAGGCTGCTTCAAGCAGGGTCATCTCTATCACTTTTTTTGCTGCCTCAGTCAAGTACATTGCTAGTTTTAGCTATGCTGAAATTCTATAAGCAACATACCAATGAACTATCTAGAATAGAAGTCTCTTTGCATTCCCGAAGCAGTGCAAGAATTGATCTACTCAGCTGTTCAAGTGATTTCTCGGGGTTGGGGGGTGCTAGGCTTAAGCTGAAGGAACCTGGAGGTGTAGTGGCTGCACGTCTTTCTTTCACAGCATCCAAATAGGAGCACGGCCTGGAGCTGGGACGCAGTGTTGGTAGGAGCAGTGTGAGAGATGGGTTGAGTTATTGCGTGGCAGTGGTGGTCAGCACAAAGGGGCAGAGCAGCCTGTGTTCTTCTATTTTAGGACAGCTGAAATGCAGCTTACAGTTGCATACAAAATTAGAAATAAAAACCTAGAAATCATCATGTCTTTGTTCTAACACTTTCTTTATTAGTATACCATATGGCATATTTACCATATTAGGTAAATGTACCAAATTACAAGAGCAGCTGAGATGCATTACAACTTGTGCATTGCGTGTAGCATTTATTACTGAATAATTTATCTTTTCATATTCTGCCTCTCATTTGCTATTGGAAGTCACTTTTTTGTCTGAGTTCTTCAGGACTGGGACTCCAGCTCCCCTGATTTGTACTGCTCACTTTCTGTTTTAAACTGTGTAAAAAGAGCAACTAGCATAAGAATCGTGGCAATGGATTGCTGGTACTTACTGGTGTTGGTGCAGAAAGAGTCAGACTCTATACAGGAAATAGTACATATTTCACCCATCAGCAATTACACCATAAAATCTTGAACATTAGAGGCAAGTATGGATTCTCCCTAGTGTCAAAGTACAAATTAGCAGGAGCTATACAGGAAGCACAGAGGGCTGCCAGTTCTCTTAACATGCTCTGTTTTGTATATTATTATTTGAAATACTTCTTTTATTTCCCCTAGAAGTAGACTGTGTAGACGACGGCAATGAGACTGTTTCAAGATACAAGTGCTAATGCAATTCTCTGTTTTCTAAAACCTGTAGTCAGCTGAGAATTCCTTACAAGACCATCCAGCAGAGATGACAGCAATATGAATTACTGTAATAAGGGATGTATCAGAAGAGTCTGCAGTTTGGAGATGGCTTGGGGGAAGACGGGTCGTTGCTTTTGGGTGTCTGCATGCAGCTCCTACGAGTCTCAACTGCCCAGTCACAACTCTGAACTCCCATCAATAAAAGGATGAAAACCTGCTAATGATAGTTTTGATCAGTAATTTTTTTTACTCTCCTTCTCTGCTCCTTTTTCTGCTCTCTGCCCGGCCACTGATAATCTGAAATGGTGAAAGTTACTTGGAATTGGCGGCAAATGCTGTCTTAGGACAGACAAGCGTATGGAGATAAATAAAACAACTTTAGCACCTCTTTGCAGTCTCTGCTCTCGACTGTCTTCTCCTTGGAAACATGAGATATTGTTAAAGTCTTGGTGTTAAAATCCTGCCATGTACATCAGCCATCCATTGGTGAATCTCTGAATAAGCCTAAGGCTCCTACTAGCCAGGGATTAATATGCAAAATTAAGCATGGTGTGTTCCTGGAAAATGCCCTAATCCTCACAGCGTAAAAGAAAAAGAGAGAAACAGGAGATTTTGACAGAAACTCTACAGTTGCTTTTACTGTAACCACACCCACCTACATTCCTGTTTCCACCTAAGGATGGCGTCTGCTCCGGTGGGTACCAGACCAATTCTGCAGCTACAGATGTACCAACCCTTCGACTGCAGTGTGGTGTCAGAGACATCTAACACTAGGCTGCTATGGGAGGGATGTGCTGAAACCACCCACGGAAGTGTTTGTTTGTGCATAACAGCCATTGGAACTTTGTAAGTGACGTGGAAAATTCTTTTTTTTTTTTTTTTCATGAAAGATACCAGCGAGATATGTAGGGAGATGTGCCTGTATAACTATGCGGCAAGGGATTTCCTCCTTTTAAAGATACCTGGTTGTTGGGAAATACGTAGAAACGATCTTTTAAAGAAAAACCGCTTATGAGCTAGATTTCAAAAAGGAAAGTTAGCTGAACGCTCAAATGCCTTGGGAATCTTCTCTAGTTTTTATGGGATGGTTTGAAGACTGCATCCCTGATAAATGCTGTATGCAATTCATATGGGGGTTATTGAAGTACGGCAGTACCGAGAGCTCCCAAAGTCCATGCAGTTCAACCTCCTGTGCCCAAAAGAGGATGCCCAGGGAATGTACGGTAGGATAAAGGATCATTGTTTAAAAGCCTCCCGGGCTTTACAGTATAAAAGAGTTGTGGAATACTGTTTTTCCTTCCCAACTGCTCTTAATTTAACTTGTCATGCTTGCTACTGCTTGCCAAGATTGGAAGTATCAATATCCAGACTCATCTGTAAGGGAAGAATTGGGGAACTTTACTAAGATAAAGAACTCACACAAGACAATGGAAGTTTCCAATGACACATCCCAGCAGCTAGATTTTTTTTAAAGCAAATATTCTGAATGGAGATTACTAGCAAATGTCCAGAATAATGTTTGTTGAGGAGACAAGAAGCAGACATGTCAATAAAGACTTGTGTTCTGTTTGTTATGAAAAAAAAAAGTCTTGTGCAAGTCTACATGATTCATAGAAAAAAATATAATGTTACTAAAAGATTAATGGCCCTTCTGGACACTACAGCTAGCTTCAGTAATTTCACATATTTTGAATTTAGCAAATGATTAGAGCTGACTGAGCAAAATGAAAATGCTTTCTTCTCTAAGCAAATTAAAGTAACTTTTGGAAACTCGAGTCCCTATTTCCAAATGATCCTCTGACAGAGAATGTCAAGAAAATGTGCCCACTGATTGGTCTCATTATTGCAAATCCAATTTGCACATTTTACAGTCTGGACTTGTTAGAATAGGTTTGAAATATTCCTTTTTACTGAGAGGTGGTCTTCTCTGTTTTGGCTTCAATTCTGGGATTCTTTGTGAGTGAATTGTTACCCTGACAGGGATGTTTTGTCAACAATTTATCGTCGGAGGTCCGAGCCATGGCATACTGATACAATGGAAGTTTCAGTTCTGGACTCTGTTAGGCCCTCTTAACTCAGAGCTGTTTTAATTCTTCCCTGACTTACCAGCACCATTCAGTATCTCACATTCTATTCGCCGTTACTCGCTGTTCACTGTTTAAGCAGTACGGATCACTGCTCCTTTTCCTCATTTATGATTCCCTGCACTGGAAAACCAACAGGTAAATCAACGGGACCCCAATGGCTCTTTAAAATAAGGATAGGTAAAGGTCTAATATGGGTCTTACCTCCCCAGCTTCTGCTGTGTCAGCCACTGGACAAACTGCCTTGTGTTTCCAAAGGGGAATATTAGGCACAGCCTCACCTTTCTAAGGATCATCACTAGAACCCTGCAGAAAAAGAAAGAAAAGATAAAAAAAAGAAAAAGAAAAAAAGAAAAAAAGTCTTCCTTGTAGATTTTCCTTATAGCCTGGACTCTGTGAGATCTCTTGAGATGCAACACATTCCTGCCAGTTTTGCACTATATGCACTCATAGGCTCTATGCAATTTCCTTGGCTTCATGCTGTTTTAAGTATATTAATCTGTTCACTAGTTCTCTTCCAAGTTCAGCTTTCCTACACGTTGCCACTATCAGCTAGAACGATTGCAAATATAGTTACCTGATAAAAGAAAATTAATTCCTCTCTACTCCCTACAAAGTATATTTGGGAAAATATGGGAGATGTCAATCAATACCTTGGAAAAAAGGAACACAGTGTTTACTAAAGTGACCAGCTTGAGGTAAACAGTGAGCTACAGTTTTAACGAGCTGTCAGCAGCTCATTCTGAAAGGTACAGTTGGTCTGACTGAAACTGAGATTCAAAGTCCACAAGAAGAGTTCCCTGTCTATGCCAACATACAGATTGCTTTCTTGACACCAAGGTGTTGCTGTGCATTGCCTCCTCGTCCTTCTAATCATAGAATCATAGAATGGTCTGGGTTGAAAAGGACCACAGTGATCCTGTTTCAACCCCCTGCTGTGTGCAGGGTTGCCAACCACCAGACCAGGCTGCCCAGAGCCACATCCAGCCTGGCCCTGAATGCCTCCAGGGATGGGGCATCCACAGCCTCCTTGGGCAACCTGTTCCAGTGTGTCAGCACCTTCTGTGTGAAAAACTTCCTTCTAATATCTAACCTAAACCTCCCCTGTCTCAGATTAAAACCATTCTCCCTTGTCCTGTCACTATCCACCCTCATATACAGCCATTCCCCGTCCTGTTTTTATGCTCCCTTATATGTTTTGTGTATCAGATAAAGCCAGAGGAGATAGGAGCCCAGGTGTGATGTTACTACACTCTCCGTTCTGTGTCTCAAAAGCAGGGCAGCATGCACTTTCAACTGGAGCTCCCTGGAGAACTGAAGGCTGCTTGAACTTTTCCAGTCAGCACAATTATAAGACATTTCCTGGCTGTTACCTTTTTGCACCCTCAGAAGGGGTTTTTACTAGATACCTGTCTAACAGTTGGCCAGTTATGGCAGTGGGCTTTACCCTCCTTCTTCATGAGCTGCCCTCCACTCACTTATCTTCAACGAACAAACAAACAAACAAAACCAAAATGAACCATAAAAGAGGGAACTGAAGAGAAATCTTCACCTTGCTTGGTTTTGGTCAGTACCAAGAACAGGTATGGTTTAGTGCCATGTCAGCTCTGAAACAGCAGTTGCTGTAGATGAAAACATTTGGCATGTGATTGGCATTTGTTTTGTCACAATGCCTAGAGATGGTAAGTTACAGGAACAGAGCTGGAAGCATTCTTTGTTCCTATGCCCTTATCTAAATCATTCAAAAGCCCTGCAGTACTCCTCTTTTCAAACAGTTGTTATTTAAAAAGAGGATGGTGTTTGTGCTCGGATGTACACACTGTAGCTCAGCAATAAGAAACGCCACATAGAATTAACAGGGCAGAGTTGGTAAAACTTTCAGCGTACGTAAAACACATGGATCAAGATCCATATTCCTGTAGATTTTAATTGGAAGAGCGTGCACGTGCAAGCGTTTCTGAAAGTCGCCTTCAGGTGACAGAAATGGCTGAATTGTTCTCCTTACTCCAACCCTCAGCAGTCTGCCAAGTGCTCTTACTGGGCTGTATGGGATGGCAGGAGCAACCTAACTAATCCTAGTGACATTATAAGGAAAACAGACACAAAACACGCTGAGCCGGAAAGTCAGTGCGGATAGAAGTACAGGAACAGCACAGTGTAAAGAAGAAAATGAAAGAAATGTAGTAAAGGGGGTTTGTTCTGATGGTGATAATGAAACGAGATGGTATCTTAACATTTTGTGGATTTGGAATGCAAAAAGTATGCAAGCGAGATTTTGCCAAGTTTATTTTAATGAATTCTCCATATTAATTGATTAAAATAAATCGTGCTGTAGCTGCTTTATTGGTCTGCCTCAGACTTAATGAAAGCACAGCGAGAAAGGCTATTATACACTGTAGGTTTCTTCTGAATTCTCCCGCAGTACAAAACAGTCAGGGATATTACTCCAGACTGTAGGTTACTTTCTTACTCAACCTAAAATATATCCTCCCTATCAGAGACAGAGTTCAAGGCCGCGCCCCTATTCCTTTAACGAGCTTTTGCTCATTTCTGAAACTCCAAACGAATCCAATAACTCAATTAAATATGGGATGAGTTCCCACAGTTGACAGAAGAAACCAGTGCAACTTCTGAAGCAGTCAGACAAATATTTTATCTCTCATAACACAAGATGGGGAAAACTGCCAACCCAAAGGAAACGATACTCCAGATGGAGGGCCAAGTTTTTTATGTTAACTTATTCCTTATTGTCAATTTTTTTTCCTGCATGAGGTTACTTGTAATACTCTTTCCTTACTGCAGAGTTCTATATAGTGAGTCATTGTTACTTAGTTTTCTAGCTAAGACAGTAAACCCATCCATCTGTGTAAACTAATCATTTATTAACAACTGGACAAAACGGCGAGCAAGAAATACCACATCTCGTTTAGAGAAGATGATTAATTAGGGAACTAACAGTTTGCGTGTTCTTCTGCAAGAAAGTCCAGTTGTTTTTATGAAACTGTAAACCTTGTTTCTCTTAATTATTTTCAGCAGAGCAAAAAAAGGGAGCGAGTTTTGCTGCTCTGTACAGCTTAGCGGGCCAATAAATTCACTCATTCATTACTGTTCCTTGACATGCAGCAAACTACATAGAATTGTATGACTTGGCAGCATCCCCAACATGAACTCTTCAAACTTAACTTCCTTGTGACCCTACAAGCAATGTCAAGTTACAAACTGGAACACGTTTTGTTTTGGCGTGATCGTACATCGTGCTGGCTCTTCCCCAGTCATAACGAGTCACAGAAAACAGAGCCCTTAAACCTTCTCCTACCATTTGTCCGCTTTCAGGTGCTCTAAGTTCCGAACTTTATAATTCATGAGGACCACCTCTCCTCCAGGAGGTATACTGTCCTCTTGCATATCTGGAGCAAGAGGCCACCTGCATCACAGTGGGACTGCATCACTAACTCTTGTCCTGCGCAGACTAGACAGCATTGTTATCCTATTACTGCTCAAATCGTTTCAGATAGTTATTGGAAATCATTCAGTACTGTCATTTTTGGGTTCCAGTTCATTCTCTCGGGGATGCAAATAACAGATTTCCTGCAGTTTATATTAAAATATATTTTTTACTGACTCACAACATCGCTCTCAACTCCACCTCTGGTTCTTTATGCTTCATCAGTGATTAAATTGTTTTAGACCAGTTTCTGCTCCGAGTTCTACTTGCTCAAACTCTTTCATTCAAAACGTCTTAATAACAACTTTACTTCCCAGATAGCCTTTAGAAGTTTAGAAGTTTGTCACATGTGGTGTCATGAGCAGAGTAAACGCCGCTCTGTGACATGGAGAGTCCAAGGCAAAGCTGTGAGGCTCTCTGGAAAAAAAACCCAACAATTAAGCAGGTTTACATGAAGTGAGTGTGAAAATTGAAATGCTGTACCTCGGGTGTTACTATGAAGGTTATTTTATTTAAAAAAAAGAAAGAAAAAAAGTGTTTTAAAAGTGTATTAAGAAAATCTTTGCCGTACATCAAGTAATAGAAGAACAATGTACGAAATACAAACGATGCAAGAGCTTTGGAACAGCAAACGTCAGAACTTTCAGGTGGATGTGGAAAGAATGCATACCAACACCACAGCAGTAAGGAGAAGTGCTGGTTAGAAGCAACCTGCCAGAGCCACTGCTGTCTTCAGTGAGGACTGATTTATAGTTCAGCTTCTAAGAACTGAAGGAGATTAAATGCCTGTTTATTGTTATACAAAAATGAATTACTTTCAATCCTACTGCTATGAATTAGCCTTACTAATCCTGGTATTTTTAACATAAACATGAATTAAAACTTTGAACTTTTTTTTTTTTTTTTTAAGAAGTCAAATAACAAACATAAAGGAAGAAGAAAAGGGTGAATAATAATTCGCATCCTTAAAGACGTTTCTGAACCATGGTTAAAGAGCACTTCAAGCTATGAAAACTGCAGCAGATGTTAGGCAGGAAAAGAACAGCATACTGCCGAGTCCAGGTAAAATGATACATTGCCTGGCTGAACAGAAAGCAGCAGAATCTCCTAGCTGTTTGTAACACACACAAGGAGAGGGAGGTTCATTTCTTTGGCTCGACAACAGAGTCCACTATAGACCATTAATGCAAACGTGGTCCCCGTTTCACATCTAATAAAGGACCTTCTTCTGCCTCTGTGTTCTCAGCCCAGTGCTGTATGTTGTCCTGTGACTTGATTTGCACTAGCAAGAACTGTACAGCAGGATCTTGGTTCAGCCCTATTCAGGCCTCGGTCCCGATGAGGTAAGTAGTGTTTAATTCTGATAGCCTGAAAGTACTCCATATTTTGTGGAGAAGGAAAGAAGTATTAAAACAGGAGGAGCTCTTAGAGAAACGCTGCTATGGAGACTTCTGGAAATTATAGGCAAACCCAATTAGTAAGGATAGACCTCTACACAGGGAATGGTAAAATCTGACACCCTGAAACATCTAGAGGTCTGAAGTATGCACCAAATGCAACAACTTGTGCCCTCCAAAACATATTATCTAGTTGTGGAAAGGTTGCCCACAAAACAGTGCATCGGGCTGTTCTCCTGGCTGCTCCTTCATGTCTCCACTGAGACTATTGTAAAGCGTACCAAGGTCTCTGATCTCATGCCAGAGAAAACTTGATGATCCCATCCCCTCATATCAGGGCATCCGTGAGGATATAGAGAGGGTTGTGGTTCACTGCAAGGATAAGAGGCAATGGGCACAAACTGAAACACAAGGAGTTCTGTCTGAACACGAGGAAAAACTGGAGATATACAAAAGCATCTGGACAAGCTCCTGGCTACTGTGCTCTGGGGACTTCCTTGTGCAGGGGGCTGGGCCAGAAGATGTCCAGAGTCCCTTCCAACCTCAATCATTCTGTGATTCTGTGGCTGCACCATGTCAAAGACACCCAGACAAAGCAGCCAATGCAGCAAAACAAACAGAGATTCTTGCTAACGGAACTCTGTATTTCAGGCTTCGTTCAGTGCTCCCCACTGTCCTAGATAGACAGTTATCTCTCTTTTTGTCCTAATTATTTCTAAACTTAGTTCTGAATTCTCTTACTCATCTGAATGGAAGATAGATGCCTAAACACCTTTTTTTAGAATCTAGGTCTGACTGATGAGACTTCATCCTTCGGTTTTTGTGACCAAACTGCAAACTTCAGCTGCACCAACCTTTCTTTTTTTGTATCACATATAAGGTCCATTTACCCATTTTTATGAAAGGATCTCTTCCATCTTCCAAAACCCATGTGCAAATCGCCATCTGGTTAGCCAAAATACACTGCCATTTTTATTCAGAAATCGTACACTTCAATACAGAAGTATAGATACAGCTGAGATTTCATCTCGAACATTGAGACTGTGTCCTACAGAGTGTGCATCCATAAACTCAGCCTAACCCCTGAAAACACCTCTTCCCACTATGTTTGTATTCCTCACAGTTAGACACGTGTCTAACCCCTGGTTTTATGTTTTTCTGTTGTCCTTTTTTATGTTTTAATTAAAATAGATATTTAAAAGTTATTGTTACTTACATACATTCACTATTTTATATGTTTCATATGCACCCCCGAGGCAATTGCTCTTTACTCAGTGGGGCCCAGGCAAGTCAAAAAGTTGGATACCCCTGTCCTAGGGTATTTCTGCCTTTATATAATTTGCTCTGTTTGCCATACCCAAACTCAAATCTCTGTTCCATTTTGATTTTCCCCATTCTCCACACTAACCTATTTTTCCTCCTCTTCACTCCCTTTTAAGACTGTAGCCTTCCCTGTGCCATCTCTGCTTATTTTTCCCCCTGCCATCTCCTAAAATGTATACAACAGCATAAAAGAAATTACTACCTCTTTCAGATACTCATCTGAGGTACGTCAGCTACTGAGGTAATTAATTACAAGAGTATCTTCCAGATTTATGGTGAGGATGATTGCAACTAAAATTCCATATGGTTACACATCACTCCTTACCTGTGAACAGCTTATGCCACCTTTGTGCACTGTTATCACATTGTCTTTGTTGTTTTGGTCAGGGATGATCCCTTCCTCTGTACTGCCGTCAAAAAAAAACCCCATGAAGATACAAAAATTTGAGAATATAAACCAGAAGAGGAAGTCCTGCTGCTCTCCCTTTGGTTACACCGCCTGTCCTAACATCATGTTACCCATTCTGAACAACTGTTTGTGCCTGCCTCTGAACTCAGCATGTATTATTACTGTTGTTGTTACTGTTACTTCTCACCCTACCTTTTCTCAGTCTGAACAGTTCCACATTCTTCCACACGAGTCTTTTCATCAGGGAAGATTTTGATCATTGCTTTGCCCAGCAAAGGGCACTGTGTACTACACACAGTAAGAAGGGATCTCTTGCTCCGCACAGGTTGTACCTCAGGCTGAGATAAACACGTATGGACAGGCAGGCTGATTTCAACGGCTGACCTTATTCCAAAACATAGCTCACCCAATCCATATACATATGGAATCGTTTATATTTTTGTATATTTTAGCAACCGTCTCTGAGCTGAAAATCTACCAAGAGAAAGACTGCACGTTTGTTTGTCCGCGGGAGAAACCAAGCAGGAAGGCGCGTTCGTTGCGCAGCCGAGGTCAGAGGGCAGCTGCAGAGCCGCGGTGCGCGGGAAGCGGCGCTTTGTGACAGGGAGCTGAACCTGCGGACTGCAGGCGGTGTCTCTGGTACGGCTGACGGCAGACGTGTAACGGAGGGACGGCCGTGCGCGGCTCCACCGAACCTCCTCGCGGTTCGCGACGGCTCCCGCCGTACCCTGCCCAGCTGCTGCTTTGGAACCCTGTTCGTTTGCGTCACGCAAATCGCTGAGATGCGCGCACTGCGACCCGCCGCCCCCGATCCGACCCACCCACCGCCTTCACCTCCTGCAGCTGCCTGCCAGATGTCCGCGCTGACCGCAGATGGCCGAGGGGCTGCGAGAGTCCCCGGAGAGCAGTGCTGAGGGCTGCCGGCCCAGCT
This sequence comes from Alectoris magna, assembly GCA_030625065.1. Taxonomy (NCBI): domain Eukaryota; kingdom Metazoa; phylum Chordata; class Aves; order Galliformes; family Phasianidae; genus Alectoris; species Alectoris magna. Next base: position 6,265,923 of record CM060576.1, on the reverse strand, counting down.
GCGGCCCGCCTGCCTGCCTGCGGGACCCCGCGCCCACCGGCCCTGTGCCGAACAAAGCGCGGAGCTGCGCGCCCTGCGCCTGCGGCACCGCCACAACACCACAAAAACACCGCCACGGCACCGCGCGAGGGAGCGCGGATGGAGCGCGGCGGAGCGCCGCCGATCCGGGTGCAGACAGCAGCGGGAGAGCTCGGGGCCTCCTGAGGCGCGGCGGGGAAGCGCCGCGGTGAGGCGGGAGGGGCTTCCAGCGCGGGAAAGCTGCCCTCGGGCGGAGCCGGGCTGCGGGGGAAGCTGAGGCGATCCCCCGGCCGCGCTCCACTACCAACCCTCCCGGCTCGGCCCTGTCACGGCGCGGCCCCGCCCCGCCGCCCTCGGTCGCGGCGGGAAGGCCGAGAGCTCTCGCCCCGCCTCTCCCGCCCCGCCCGCGCGCACGTGGCAGCCCCCGTCACGTGACGCAGGCCCCGGGTTTCCCCCCCCACTCCCTCCCCTCTCCTCCCCGCACCCTCCGCGTCTGACCCCGTCTCCCGTCTGGTCAATAGCGGGCGGTAATTGCGCATGCGCGGCGGTCCCGCAGCACGCCCCCGCTCCGCGCCCCCCGCAGCCCGTCTCCCTCCGCCCTACATAAGGCGCGCGCGGCGGGGCTCCCGTCTCCGCAGTGTGCGTGGGCGGGCGCTGCAGCCACCCGCGCGGCCGCGGCCCCTCGGAGCGCCGCCATGAGCTCGGGGACCCCCTACATCGGCAGCAAGATCAGCCTCATCTCCAAGGCGCAGATCCGCTATGAGGGCATCCTCTACACCATCGACACCGAGAACTCCACCGTGGCCTTGGCGAAGGGTGAGCGCGGCCTGGGCCCGAGGGGAGCGGCGGGGCGGAGCGGGCCGGGCGGCGCGAGGGGGTGCGGGGCCGAACAATGCGGCCGGGCGCTCCTCGCGGGCCGCGGCCGAGGCGGGCTGCGCGGTGCCGGGTGTGGGAGCCGCTCGCCTCCAGCGCCGCGGGCTGCCGGTGAGTCAGCACTGGAGGCCGCCTCGCCGTGCGGGCGGGGGTTCCCCGCGAGGAGAGCCGCGGGGCGGCCCCCCTGTCCGCGTGAGGTTCCCTTCCCCGGCAGGAGAGGAGCCGTGCTGCGGCTGTTCCGTCTCTTCGCGCTCACATCAGAAGATGAACGCGGTGCATCAGCGCTTCGGGCTGCCTTTCCCTGCGCTGGGCGGCTGGCAGGCAGCGCTGGGCCCGGCAGGGTACGGCGCCGGGGAGGGCAGAGCCGCGGCGGCCGCCTTTGTTCCTCTCCGGATCGATATCCGCGCCCCGTGCGCTGCGCGCAGCAACGCGGGATGCCCGCACGTGGGCTCGGCGCTTCGCACCCAGCGCGCCGCTCAGTTCCCCTGTAGGAACAGCGATCTGTATCTGCCAGTCCGCTGGTGTAATTTGGAATCGATTGCCACCTGCGCTGCGAGCTCCTGTGTTTGCTCTCGGAAAAGCCTGCCCTATCTTGTTTAGTCTCTCGGACAAGGTCTTGTTTTTATACTGCTTTTGCTGCCCAGATTGGCTGTTCCAGCTAGTGTGTATCGGTTGTTCCTTTCCCCAAGCTTTGTCCTTCTCTGCTCTGCGACTGCAAGCCTTCAGGCAGCCTTTGACAACCCATCAGGATTGTTCAGAAGCCAAGTATCTTTTGTCTCTCAAGTCTGTCTGCTGGAATTATTGCCGGCTTCTCTGCTCTACTTTAGGCGGCTTATGCCACGATCTGAAATTTCAGTGTAATGATATTGGTGTAATGCTGAACATGAGCAGCTGACACCTATTGGTGTTCATTCTAAAGCCTAAAATGGGATTTATTTTGAATTTCCACAAATTAACCTTTCCAAGGCTCTGAATGTCCAGAGGTAGCTGCTTTAAGTAACAGCTTGTGGGAAGGGTGCGATTCCTTCACTGTATGCACAGAAAGGCCTTCAACCTTTGCTCAGCAGAAAGCAGGGATGGTTTCACACACAGTTCTGGCTTCCACATAACACTTGCTCTGCAGAGCTGAAGTGCTGTGTTTCAAAGGCATATGTGATTAAAGTGCTTGATGGTGTGGAGAAGTACATGCTTGGTATAATATTTCTGGTAGCACTTGTATTTATTGGTCTCTTAATATTCAGCTGTGAGGAACTGGAGTTTTAAGTAGTAGTTGCAGTACATGGAAAAATGCATTTTTCTTTCATTTAAAAGTGCTGGTTTAAACTTCGCAGTGCAAAGACTGCTTGCTTTTGTAGCTCAGAGGGCTTTTTTACAATCAGACTTTGTATCAAGATTAGTGTCGGTACTATGAACATAGCAGTGACAGCCATGGCAGCACAGTGAACAGCAGTTGGAAACGTGAGATCTCCGAGGGGTTGGGAGCACTCAGCTATTGATGTGCAGTCGGCACTGTCTGGTTATCAAGTAAATTGCCAGGCCCCAAGTGCCAACGTTGAAGGTTCAGGAAACTTTAATATCCACCTGTATGGACCGTTCTTCATGCTGCTTGGGTGACAAAAACCACAAGAGCAACTTGGGTTGAAAGGGACTTTGGGAGAAGGAATCTGGTTCAGACTCTTACTCAGAGCAGGCAAACTTCAGTTGATTTGTATGTTGTCCCTGTGAAATGTTGACACCTGCAGCAACTCAGCTCCTTGGATAACACTCCGCGTGCTTAAGTGCTGCAGGAAAGCTGTGTTGTTAGATGCCAAACTTCCATTACGAACAATGGCCATCATGCAATACATAATTACCCTCCTGTTCTTAGTGAGCACCACTACCTTACTGCCTTTTCTGCACAAGTCTGAAGGAACTCTATAGACTTCAGGCAGGAAATATCGAAGTGTTGCTTTCCAAACTCCACTTGCTCTTCTTATGCCTCCTGACCCTTTAGTGGTTGAGCCCTACAGAGTCCTGCATGTGAATACAAACTGTTGTAAAGCACTAGCTGTGGCACAGCGTGGGATTGATTTCCTGTTCATCTGTAAACAATAGTCACTGTAACTCTTCATGGGAGACAGCCCTTCAGACCTCCACAGAAACTCCAAGCTGTGCTTTGTGCTGTGCCAGAAATCATTAAATACTTCAGATACAGGGAGTGGGTGTGCTCCACTCCTGGGAGCCTCACAAATGCCATCGTTGCTGTTCTGTCTACAATAAGGACATCATTTTTCTACCCTTCTAGTTACAGACCCTGGGACCGGGCAACTGAGGGGCTGCCTGAGCAGCTCTGGACTGTGCAGCTCATGTGTTTCTCTACCTGGAAGATAGCAGGCTGATCCTCGTGCTGAGAGAAGTTGTGCTTTGAGCTAGCTGTGGGATTCTGCAGTAGCTCCTGGGTAGCTTTAGCGTATGCTGCCATGAGCTGTATGCTGTAATAAGCTAATCTTGACCAGGAATATCAGTGGTATGGTTTGTGTCTAAAAGGCTGCGAGTATCGCTTTCAGTTGATAATCTGCTTCTAGTTGACTAGGTTGCAGCTGTAATATGATCAAACAGCAGCTGGAGAGCTAAAATAACTTAGGGTTTTTATACCCTAGTTACTAATGGAAGGCTATGTTCAAGGGAAGCGACTGACAGTTTGTACTTGCACCAGTTAGGTATGTGCTGAGGTGCCAAAGAGCAACAGCAAAATGGGGCAGAGTTTGGCATTGACCTGCTGTACACTGAGCTAATGCTCCTTGCGAGCTCATCTCCACGTGGAGGAGATGAAACCTGAAGATTGCTTGCAGCATCAGCTGCTGTTTTTAGGGAAATCACCTGAAGGCAGCTCCTCATCTGAGGATGGCTTCTGATGAGTATTCCTACCTACAAAGCATCAGCACCCACAAAAGCTATGTATGCCTGCAGGGCGCTGGGAATGCTAAGCAGTGGGGTTGAGTTGATCCAATTCTTGCTACCCTTTATCTGGGGGAGCTGCAGTGCCTCCCTGTCTGCTATCATCCACGTGACGGGGCCATCTGCACTTATCTTTCCTGCTCTGAAGTGGGAGCTGCAGCTGGCTGGTGCAGGACTGCAGGCTGTGGTACAGCAGGTCTTTGCAAAGGATGCAGGATGGAGTTTGTGAAGGTGCTGTCAAACTTAGTGTGTCCTGACTCAAAGTTTGGATGCTTCTCTGGTAACCTGTTAGAACTGGCTGATGCAGCTCCAGTCTGGAGTTCTTCTACAGCCAAAAACCATGTATCAAGTTAATATGTGCTGGTGCTTATCTGAACTGGCAAAGCTTCATAGAAACAGAAAACTATGCTAGCAGACTTGAGAGACTTCTGTAAGGTGTAGAAGGAAATCTCTATACGTATACACATAGGTCATGCTCATTCTCCAGTCTGTTTCGTACTCCGGTGTTTAATGTGACTGCCACTTGTTTTCCTGCACTAACAAAGTGAAGTCTAAATCTGACCTCCTCCTGTTTAATGGATTGAGTTAATTTATGCTCCTCCCTGGTAGCCACGCAGTCAATTACAGCCTTCTTTCCCACTGTAAAGTGGAAGATCATTCAGGTTAGTACCTGCTCAAGTGCTCTGATAGCTGAGACTCAGTAAAGCTTCAGTAGGCACTAAGGTTTAGGTTAAACACTTGAAGCTTTTTAAATATGAAACCAATGGCATAGAGAGAATTTAAATAGGAAACTCTTATGCATATAGACAGTTTATTATTAATAATAAATATCTGAAAACAAAGGTATGGATTTATGCTCTAAAGCCGCTGAGGAACTTTTCCCTGCTGCTTCAGAGGCCTCTTGTGGTCTGCTGTGTATGTGGGACAGGGTCTGGGGAGGAGGGGTGACTATGGCAGTATAGCTCTGTGGGGAAGTCCTTGGTTTTGGAGTAGACTTCTTCATTTTGACTGGTTTATGATCTTGGCCTTCAAGATTGTGAACAGATCTATGCAGGCTGCTAGAAGACTTGGCCTTTGGGAACAGATGGGTGGGATATGGGGAGCTGGGATTCTAGAGGTAACCTACTTTTTTGTTACTTTGGGCAGGAATTGTAGGAGTACTTCCTAATTTTCTAAGTCTTAACTTGTATATTGTTGCAAAGATAATGCTGAACTAATGGCAGTCTCTCTAATGTTAAAGTGCGATCCTTTGGTACTGAAGACCGGCCCACAGATAGGCCTGCTCCTCCAAGGGAAGAGATCTATGAATACATTATTTTTCGAGGAAGTGACATCAAAGACATCACTGTCTGTGAACCTCCGAAAGCTCAGCACACTCTGCCGCAGGATCCTGCCATTGTTCAGGTAAGTTAGCCTGCAGTGCAGACAGATGTGGTGAAGTGTTGATGAAAGACTGCATTTTGGTGTACAATTATAGAAATGAAGTTATTGTCTCCAGGAATCTTCAGATCTTTTGGATGCGTTCTGAATTGTGTTTCAGTGTGTAGAATAATGGTGTTAAGACTTGAGTTGACAAAACTATAGCTAGTGTACTAGCTGAGAATGCAGGTAAAGACTTCAGTGTTTACTTGAGCGGTAATAGTGCTGTACTTGACGAATCACTACCAAAGCAAGTTGACTTCTGGACACTGTAAATGGAAATGTGCTTTGTCTTGTTACAGTCTTCACTGGGCTCTGCCTCTACATCATCCTTTCAGCCACATGTGCCTTACAGCCCGTTTAGAGGTATGCCACCTTACAGCCAACTTGCTGCCAGCTCTTTACTTAGCCAGCAGTACGCAGCTTCATTAGGTTTAGGTAAGTAAAAGCTTTCCTTGCTAGAATAAAGATACAGTCTTTGTATGCAGCTACACTGGAGCCACATAGCAGTAACTAATAATGAATTCCATACTGAATATCCGGCTGCAAGAAGCAGTGAATAAGTTGTTAAAAGGTTTGCAATGATCTTATAGCAAGGAGGCCCATCTTTCACTTATACACGTGTACCCAAGAAAGAAACTAAAGAGCTGAAGCTTCTCTCTGAAAGTAATATGAATAACAAACAGTTGAGGTCAGTTCATTTCTAGTCTGACATACCTCACATGCACAACCCATGTGTGAAAAGAGCCTGTGTTCCAAAAGAGAACTAAATAAGCTGCTCTAAAGCTGTTCTAGAGATTCTTGTATCTCTTTCCAAGTCCTCCAGATGTTACGCAACCTCGTGTCTTATCCATATATCTTTTTGCTTTCTCTTCTTCCCTCTATCTCTTTAGAGAAATTGGTAAGCCCTCCAGCATCAGCAGCTGCTTCCAGTCCTAGTTCTTCTCCGTCTCCACAACCTGTTTCAGAGCCTGACATGTCTTCAGAGCCCCATCAGCTCTCTTCCAAGGGTAACAGCAGTTTGAGGACTCCAAATATTTGGAAGAACTGCATGGCACTTGAAAATAATCTGTTCTTGTTAACCCCCTCCTAGAATGATAGTACTTACATGGGTAATGCTAGTGAAATGAGTTTGTTCTTGGCTGTTGTTTTTCATCACATGAAGTATTACTTCCTCCTGCTCTAGAAGTATCAATTAGAGACAGGAGAATGGAAAAAGTAAAGAACTGTGGATCCTCTCGTGTAAGTATCAGGAGAGGGCTGAGGTTTAGGGATGTTGTGCTGCATCCTCCATAGGAATGTGTGTTAGCTTAGGCATTGGGCAGGGAATTAATTGGCCTTTCCTAGAAAGCCAAGCACACTGAAATCATGGGTGGCCTTACGGCTCAAAAATAACCAGGTTAGTAGAAAATTCAGGAGTATTACTGTAATTTAGGAAACTTCAGGGTATGTTTCATGCATGATGGGGCAGCATACATTACAAAGATCGCCAGCTAGTAAAGCACAACTAACAGTGAACAATTTCAGTTGTGGTAAGCGGAGGTAGCGTAGTTCTGGGTGCTTGCTTCTGTGCTTAAGAACTTTTGAAGGAGTTTGAGTGGAGATAACTAGAGTGACCCATCTTCAGAGCAGAGAGACCAGGTGCAGCCTGCATTTAAACATGGTAATTAGTTTAATGTGTTCTTAAATTAGCATGTATGGTTGTGTTGGCATGAAACTTTCTGCTTTCTGTTTGGCCATCTGTCTGTATATGCTTTCTCAATTTTCTTACTAAGCAGTGAAGCTTTTGTTAAACTTGCACAGCAGCTTTGTCCTACTGAATAATCCTTAGGCTGTGTCTGTCTTCCTTGAAAGTTTTCCAGGTGTACATAACTGGGAACCTGCATGATGTTACCTACTGGGTATATCTCATGTGGACTTGGGTGACCCAGAAGTGTCAGTGGCTTGGTTTGTGTGTACTCTTCAGCTTTTTCACTTTTCTTGCTCTTAAAGTGTATTCAGTTAAAGTTTTGCTTCCAAGCAGTTCTTATGCATAACTACAAAAGCCTGTAGTGCTCCAAAACTTCTAATTAAATCTAGAATGCAGTATTTCTTCTGAGTACTGAAGACTGTCACTTTCTAATATAATTGGTGTAAGGTATACCAAACCATGAAAAGTATTTACATGTTTTGTAGTGTGAATAAATAAGCCTGGATGGAAGAGCAACAGAAGTCTTGGGTAACACTTTGGCCTTGACCAAGAAGGAATTTAAAAGGGTAACTTTGAGATCCTGGTCTGGTTTCAGGTTTTCTTTGTTTGAAAGCTAATAATAAGCAACGGCAGTACTTCAAGTAGTCAAAGGGCTTCTAAAAAATGGCTTACAAAATGGGATATATAGCTGAGGTGGCGAAGCTTTAGCAGCAAACTTCTTTAGACGAAGTGGGGAAGCGTTCTTGAGCAACTTCAAAGCGGTTGTGTTTTGCTTCAGATATCACGTAAAGTGCAATCCTGCATAACCAAAGATGCACCTAGAAATTTCAGTTTTCTTATCAGCTCTCTATAGGAGACTGACCTGGCTTGTTTATCTGAAGTGTCTGATCTGATTTAAGAAATAAACGTGTAGTTTTTGATCTAAGGCTCTGGATTTGTGAGCCCAGAACTATGGCAGTAGTGCTTTCCCTATATGCCACTTAAACATAGCTTATAACGATAAACAACCAAGGTTTTGAATAACTGTGGTCCATGTTTTCTCCGTAGAAGTGGGTAGGGTTTGACTAACACTGGCGCTCTTTCTGAGGAGCACTTAGTCATTGCAATTCTTTCCAGGTGCTGGCTTCCCTTCAGTTCACCCTGTCCGCAAAAGCCCCATGGTAGAGCAGGCTGTCCAGACCGGCCCTGTTGACAACATCAATTCACAGAAACCACTCCCAGTGAAAGTAACTCCAGGGGTTCAGCGCAATGGCCGGCAGGTCCCACAGAGCGGCACCAAGGCAGCTGGTATGTATGTACTGCTTCAAAGTGCTGTTTTCAAGATCCTTCAAAGGTGCATAGCAAGGCCAGACTATTTCTGTCTTGTTCTTCTGTGCCTCTAAGTTTCTTTCTTGTTCAGTAGATACAGTTCCAGCAACGCCTGTACAAACACAAGGGCAGGTGAACGATGAAAACAGAAGGCCTCAAAGGAGAAGATCGGGTAGGTTGCTCTGACACTGAACACTTGCTCTAGTTTATGAAGGCAAACATTGCTGAATCAGTGAACGGTTATCAGGCAGAAGACTTGAGACCAAAGTAAGGCTTCACAAATAAGTCTTTGGCCTTGTGGAGATGATTCCGTAACAAAATAAGTTCTGGAGCCATGGAAATACAGAACCTTCCAGTGACAAAATTCTGGTGTCCTCTGGGCTTTGGAGGCATATTGTGTTTTCTTTAAAAAAAATAAAAAAATAAAAAAAATTGACAGCAATAGCTGGATGGCTCTGAAACCTGTTGTGCCTCCTTATTGGGAAGGGCAGCCTGTTTAAGAATATCCAGTGTTCTTTCAACTTGAAAGAACTATGGAGTCATTGATTCTCTAGAATGAAGCTCTTATCTTGAGATGACTATTTAAGCATAGGCCAAAGGAAAGTGAAGCTGAGTTCAACTAGACATCCTTGCCCAAACGAAGTGAGGAAAGGCAGGGAGCAGAAGTTGAGATCAGCTTTTGAACTAGTTTGAAGGCGGTGCTGTGGAAGGGAGGCTGTAAGTTTTTGGGCTTTTTTCCAAAAAGAAGCTGATAGTTTCTTAGCTGTAAAGCAGAAACCAACACACAATGCATGTCCCCTTTGTGGGTAGGTAGATCCTGGGTAGGTTTGCTGAAACCGGTGACCTGTTCATCCCTATCATGACAGGTTTGTAAACCAATTATAGTAACATGGTAGTAGATGAGTAGCAAATAGAGTTGATATTCCCTGAACCTTTCCATCAGCTTTACTTGATGTGGTGCTCTTATTTTCTCTTTTCATACTGAAAGAAAAGTTGGATGTGTTCTGTCTCAGTGGTAAGGCTGACAGCAGGAATGCTTTTCAGGAAGTTGAAAGGTCACTGTTATATGTTTCCTACAGCCAAGTTCAGAAGTTACTTTCAAAGAGGTGTGCCCTAACTATGGGACTGGAAGCCAAGATTCTGAGTTCTAGTCCTGGTTTCCTCTGGTCTTAAGCAAGTCATGTAACTTCCCTCACGTTACCAAGTGTTTAAACTCTCCTGCTTTCAGGAAACAGGGGAAACAGGAGAACCAGAAATCGTTCTAGAGGACAAAACAGACCAACTACTGTGAAGGAAAATACAATAAAGTTTGAAGGTGACTTCGACTTTGAAAGTGCAAATGCACAATTCAACAGAGAGGAGCTTGATAAAGAATTCAAGAAGAAACTAAACTTTAAAGGTTTGTAGCTTCTTTAAATATGAATTGCTGAGCCAGTAGTAAACCTTGCATAGACAGACTCGTTGTGAGAAAGTGCATCGTTACGTGTGGCAGCATCTCAGATTTTGTTTGAAGGAGCATGAGAACAGACGGGTCTTCAGTATGCTTCAAGGAAGTGTAATGTGTTTTATTGTCTGCAGATGACAAAGCAGAGACAGAGGAAGAGAAAGGGGACCCTGGTGTGGCAACTCAAAACAATGATGGTAATGCAGAGGAGGACCTTCTGGGACCCAACTGCTATTATGATAAATCCAAGTCTTTCTTCGACAACATCTCCTCAGAACTGAAGTCTAGGTGAGTATTTCTTTAAGCTTGCTTTTTTTTTTTTTTTTTGCTACCTTACACATAATTCTAGATGTGTGACACGATATAACTTTCTAGAAGTCTCAAAATGCAAGAAAATGTGAGGAAATGACAGGTTTTAGAAGGGAGTATTGTCACACTTGATGCATCACTGATGATATTACCAAGTTTCATGCAGTGAAACCAAACAAAAAGCAGTAAGTAATACTAATACACTTCCTTCAGCTAGGATGTGAGGATCACTAGCTCTCAGATAGCATAGTTGATTTGGAAGGAACCAACAAAGATAAGTGTCCAGCTGCCTAACTGCTTCAGGGCTAACCAGGAGATGAAGCGTGTTGGTAAGGGCACTGTTCAGATGGCTCCTGAGCCCTGACTGACGTGGAGCATCAACCACATCACTAGGAAGCTTGTTTCAGTGTTTGACCACCCTTCTGGTGAAGATGTAGCATTTATTTAAGCCTTGCCTGGCACAGGTGTATGCTGTTCCCATGTGTCCTGTCACTGATTATTAGGGAGAAGAGAGTATTTGTGCTCTCTATTTTTCTTCCTTGGGAAGTTACAGAGAGCAATGAGGTCACTTAGCCTCCTCGTCTCCAAACTAGACAAGCAGAGCCTCAGCTTTTCCTCACAGGATGTGTCCTTCGGCCCTTTATCAGCTTTGTCCCTTGGGTGCGTTCAAGTATCTTAATGTTTTTATACGGTGGAGCCAGTAATACTCAAAGTGAGGCTGTACCAATGCTAAATACAGTTGGGGAATCACCTCTGCTGGCTGTGTTCAGTGCATCCCATTCTGTTTCCTAGTCCTGACTTTGAACCTATAGAATAAAGTGTTTAAAATCACATTTGTGGGAGGAGGCAACAGAACCATGCTGTGCTCAAGATGGTGCAACTTGCAGGCAGGAGCAAGCTAAGCCTGGAGTTTGGGCAGATCTGTCTGTAGAAACATCAAATTAAGTACTGTAAATGTTAGTGAAGGGCTTCATCTACTGCTGCTGCTGTCTTTTGGTGGTGTGAGCAGCTCAATGAAGTTAAACATTTTTTTAGTGTCAGCATGTAAATTTCCCTTGGTGGTTTCTGCTTCCTTTCAGCAAAGCTTTCTTCCAAGTGTTTGCCATGAGGCAGTATTTGGGGGTAGGCAGGTTCTGGTATGGAAATAGGACCGGTGTTGTGGAGCTGTTCCTGTAGCTGAACCTCAGCTGTGACAGGGCTGCCTACCTAGGGGTCCAGAGAGGCTTCATGGGGTTTTCCTGCCAAACACAAACTTCAACAAGACTGAGTGTGAAATGCTACCAAGGCCTCATTCAGTTGTATTCTAAGTCTTTCCATAGTTCTCTGGTCTGGAAGCAGCGTGTAAAAGCCATCAGCTGTCACTTCCAAAAAAAACCCATGTTTAGCAGAGGAATTGAGTTAGCGTTTTCATACTGCAGCTGTTCTTGTCGTAGTTCTAGTCAATAAAATAAGGTGACTGAGGCTTCCTAGCTGAGTGAGTTGGAGGTTATTTAATGTTTATATTAAATCTGAATGCAGTCCCGTTCAGTTCTAGACGTACCACGTGGGCTGAAGAAAGGAAACTCAATACTGAGACGTTCGGAGTGTCGGGACGGTTCCTTCGTGGCCGCAGCTTTCGTGGAGGGTTTCGAGGTGGAAGAGGCAGCGGAGCAGCAAGGAGGAACCAAACCACTCACAGAGCTGGTACTGGCAGAGTGTAACTTCCCAGGTAAACTTCATTTTCTCTGTTGAGCGATTAATAACTACTCTCCCTAACCAAAGCATGTTTCTTACCCCTTTCCTGAGCTGTCTGTGCAACCTTCTCTTGCTCTCCAGTCCTGCAGGTAAATGAAAAGTAGTTCTTTCTTGTCTCTTATCTGTTTATCCATCTTTCTAAGCGATGGAAGGAAACACAGGCAGTTGTAACATGTTGATTGATCTGTTGGTTCCTGGGGCTCACCTCTGTGGAAGCCAAGAGCCGTTTGTTTCAGCTGAGACTTTGTAGCTAGACATATTAATTGATATGTAGGTATGAACTTTCTGCTTTTTCTTGGGGCGAGTCCTCTGGGTATTTAAATCTAATTCTGCCTTTCTTCTGTGTAGGTTCTAACATCTCTCCTGAGAGGATGAAAATGTACATAGAAAACAACCAACTGCTGCACTAATGTGGGAAAATGGTTCATATTGTTTACCGTCTCAGCTCAAATGACAGAACTTCATGTACTACTGCTTATATTCTGGACTTACTTTGGACCAGCAACTGTCAGCTGGAGTATTCTTTGGAAGAGGGAATGTGTTCAGGGGTACCTTCTTCAGGGTGTCTTTTTGTTCGTTGTTTTTGTTTTTTAAGTGCAGATTAATTTACATGGTTCTTCTTTCGGGTCTCTCAAAGGCTGCTATAGTCTAAGCTTGAAGTCAGACTCCTTTTCTGAACCCTGAAGAAGTTAAATCATGGTGTTTTAACATGGAACCAAAGCTCACTTGAAATAAACCAGCTAACTTGTTTGTTCTGAGTAACCAAATGGATTCTTTGGTGCTGCTGGTCTTTACTGTACTCAGCAGCGTGTGTGGAATAGCACTTGGTACCTGAAAGAATGGACTCCTGGTGCTGAGGAGTTATGTGTATTGTCACTTGGGAATACTGGATTGTGGATCATGTAGTAGTGTAAAATGACTGTACGACTGTTTGTTAGCCAGTACTAACGTGGAGGTACTGCAGGCTCCCGCAGAGCTGTGCCTCCCTCGAGTTGAAGGGTGCTGGGCGCTCCTCCGCTGCTCGGAATTCTGCAGGGTCGGGGGGTGATGCAGGGCACGGTGCTGTGCCCCAGCAGGACGGGCAGCAGGCGCTGCTGCTCGTGTGCTCAGAGCCCCTGGCAGCAATTGGCTGCCTGGCAAGGAGCCCGGAGCGCCGGCTTCTTGCCTTGCTTGGTACCTTGTTCATACAGTACTAAATGCAAACAGTTTTCTGTACACTAGTAGACTGTGGTGGAACACTATGGAATGTTTTCATTTAAACTAGGAATGGGGAGTCCATACAACGAAGCTTAACGGATGGGCATGTTTAATTTTTCCTCTGTACCCCCATACTGTACATAGTTTAGTTTTTCTTTTGGTTTTTAAAATCTGTATGTGGGGAGAGGGGCTGGGAGGGAGGGGGTTACATTTGTTTGCATGAATAAGCGGGTTAAATTGCTGTAGGCATGTGTCCCTTTTCTGTTGGTAGGGAATTTTGTTGGAAAAAGCACCTTGATGACTGAACCCCGTACATAGCTAGAATTTTTTAGTTACGCATTGACTTAGGTTACTGTAAAAGCTTGGATTTATTTTTGTAGGACTTTATTGCTAAGAATTAGAACATAGCAGTGGGGCTGCTCCTTGGAGTAATGTAAATTGTAATTATAATAAAACATGTAAATGTTTGATGTTTTCCCGCTATTTTGTTCTGCATGCAGCTTGGCAGCATCTGTCCGTGCGACTTGTTGGAGCTCCAAGCGGGGCTGAAATCTAAGAGGAAACTGAGCTGGCCTGGAAAGTGGCGCACGGTGTTGAAAATGGGTGCTGAAGGCTCCGCTGCAGCTGCTGCACCCCATCGTTCCTCCCACCCTGTGCTCCCTCAGGGGGAATCTGAGTGTCCAACTGAAGGAATGTTGCCGTTGTCCACAGCACCCGGAGCTCGCAGCCAGCACTGCTGTAGCTTAACCGGAGTTTGTTTTGGGTGGCAATACTTCTGGTTTGGTGGCCACAGATGCCTTTAGGAGCTGGGCTCTTACCAGCAAATGGTGTGTGTGCTGACAGGCTTGCGGCAGCCCCTAGGCAAACTCCGTTCTCCAATGGCAAAGCAGCTGCTGCGGCACTACAGCATCAAGGTGGAATTGCACTGCTGAAGTCAACTGATGGAGCAGCGAGTGCCTCTACAGCTTGTCCTGTGTGGCTGTGGTGAAGTGAGAAATCAGCACCAACTTCAATACCATTCCTTTTTATTATTAAGGCACCAGTTCTTTGCTCTAGATTCTATGTCAGGCCTCCGTGTGCAGTGCTGTACCGGGATCACTGACCTGGTAGGTAAGTGCTGTCAAGAGGCAGAGGCTTCTCTGAAGCAGGCTATGGGAAGTAAGACTTGCTATCTGGATACACAGCCACCTGCCCATGCATGTTGTAACTCTTTGGTGAATGGACTGCACACAGCAGTGACTTTGGTGTGTGGAGGTAGGCCTCTGTCACTTACAGAATGTGATCCACTCTGCCAAGAGAAGAGAGCTGGGCAGAGACAGCAGTGCCAGGACATGGGCCTGACCAGAACCTGAACTAGGTGCCAAACCTGGGGTAGGGGGGAGGAGGGAGATGGAGGAGGTTAAACACAAAAGGATAAACTGGAGTAGAGCTCTATCACTGTTTTAGCACACCTGTAGTTTGTATTGGGAAGTCACTGGTCTATAAATCCCCTGGAGGGCAATCACAGCACTGCTTGATTCTCACCCGATGAATCATGCAGTGACCTGCAGGTAGCCATCATGCACCTCCTCAGTCACTTACGACATGCCTTCAAAACAGTTCTCATGCTCATCTCCCAAACCATTACAGCCCCAAATCCCTGTGCTATGAAACTCGCCACAACTTGGGATAGGAAGAGTTACGTTTCACAGCTGGCCCCAAGCCATTTACACTGGAAAACAGCAATGAGGGACAGAGAAAGCATAATTCATTAGAAGCAGTTATTTTCGTTGAGACCACTTCAACAACAAGCAAATAAGTGACAGCTGGGACTGCTCACTAAGAAAGCTGCCAGGAAGAAAAATGCAACCAATCCTCATCCTTTAATGGGTCGCTACTGCTCTGTTGTAGCCGACCGAGTAATCTTTAGTGATTAAAAGATCAGGAACACACAAGCTCTAAAATAAGAGCTTAAAAAAAATCAGTAGGTTTATTGTAGGTCTCCAGAAGGGCACAGTATGAATAAACGGAATGCCTACATCTTGTCTATACAGAATAACCCGTTGCTTCAGTTAAAAAGAAGCAGCTAAGCAGGTGCTGAGGTTGGTTCATCATGATGTCTTCTTCTGCTTTTTCTTTTCGTTTTCTTCCTTCTCTTTTTCAATTTCAGCAACATATTTCTCAATTTCTTCAGGGCTCAGAATCTAAAGAAAGGAAAACGGTGACCTTTAAGGTGCCACTTAAGAGACTTTTATCTTATTTAAGTAGCTCTGCCGTGGAAGGAAAGCTAACGGCTATGGCCGGAGACACGGGTACAGTGTGCAGACACAACATTCCTTGGCCGCTACTATTAAACAGATACTTGCTGGTGCAGAATGTGAGATGGAGTGAAGTTGGGGCTGATGTACAACAGCGCTATCGGAAAAATGGGCCACAAAGGGAGAAAAGCCAAACCAGCCTCTTTACCTTCAGGGGCTGATCCCTTCTCATAACAGCCAGCTCGATGTTCTTCCCCCCAGACTGCACAACCTGAACAGAAGTTAACAGCTGTTAGGAGTGGATCCATTGAACAATTTTAATGCCTCTCTTTCAAGAGGCATCTTTCAAGAAGAACAGCTGTGGAGGAAGAGTATTTCCCTCCTTAGCTCCAAGCTCTCTATCCCAGCAGTAGGGTAACCTCCCTATGAAGGTATTCCTTTTGGCATCAACGCATCCTGTTGATGCTCAAAACCTGCATTTCCACCATCTGAATTTTGATTTGTTTTCTTCATCTTAAATGTCAACACGAAGACAAAACTTCCTGCGTATGGAGTTCAGTGCATCTTTGGTTCATTTATATTAATTGCAAGGACTGAAGTCTCCTTCCCTGCCTTGAGGACTGCAGTTTAAGTTCTTCCATGTAAGTTCAGTACTCTGAACCTTGCATGTAACCCCACACCTATGGCAAACAACAGATGCACTTTCATAGATCCTTTCCTAATACTGTCCTGCCACACGGATGAAGATTTTAGCGTACTCACAACTAAGAAGTTAATCCAAACATGAGGTGAAGAGTGATGGGAAGCTCCTGAGGGAGACTCACCTCAAGAAGGGCCTTGATGACAAGCTTAATAGTCAGATCATCTGTTTCAATGGCTTCATCAGTATAGTTCTTCTCCAGGAATTCACGTACAGATTTAGCTCCTCTGCCAATGGCATTAGCCTGGAATGGATGGGGGTGGGAAGAAGGTTGGAATGAGCAAGAAATGGGAGCCGTACACACAGATGATCTGAAAGCCTTCTGTGATCACCACGTGCTTTTCAGGAGACTGAACACATTACTTCCCCCACCACACAAGGAGTCAGCAGTCAGGCACCTGTATGTACTTGGAAAACAAGGTAACGTTTCCCAAATAGAGCTTAACTACAGATTGCCATTCCAAGTAGATGGACTTTTTTCATCTACATCAATCCCCTGTAAAGGAGATGGTAACTCTTCAATATTTCATTGCACGTCCAGAAGAGACAGAACCAGCTCACCTTCCAAGCATGGTATGTGCCAGAGGGGTCGGTCTGGTACAGCCGGGGGGTTCCATCAAAGTCAAATCCCACGATGAGAGCAGAGATACCAAAAGGTCTGCGACCGTTGCTTTGAGTGTACCTCTGTTCAGAGGGAACAGACATTCATTTCACAAGCAGTTCTACTGTTAGAGCAGAAAGCAGGCATTCTATATGCTACAACCAGGAAAGGCATCTGAAATATTTTAAGATGCTTTCTCACCCATCCACCTATTAAAGGCAGGATTCCACATACCCTAACAAAGGCCATAAGCCAAGCAACAGAAGGGTAACTTCACTTTTCAGCCTCTTTTCCTAGCATCCACTGAAGTGCTCTGCACCGCTGTCAGGAAGAGACTCCCTTGGCTGCCAGGAGCTGCTGGCAGTGACTGCATGCCTGGGTGCGGCGCTGTGCTTTGACAAGCAGCTCAGGAAGCCAAGCAGGAGGAAGATGACATCTGAGCACAAAGTCAGTTTTCAGCAACGATTTGCAACAATGCCATGAATTACAAAGCACGCATCATCTGTGCTGGCAGCTGGCTGTAGGGAAGGCAGTGCCACAGCCCTTCTGCTTGCTGCTGTAGTGCAGCAGCTGCCATATCACGCACCACAAGCGGCCGTAAGCACGGAGGCCCAACAGCAGCAGCATTACTGCAAGGTTTACTGCTGCTAAGTTTGAGAGAGGTTGCAAGCATGCCAGAATGAAAGAGACAGATGTGGGATTCTGCTCTGACAGCCTACTGATGAACACAAGTATCACGCTATTATCATCATCGCTGTGCCAGCACGTCATAAATACATCAGACTTTCGCTAATCCCCGCTCGTTGCTGAAAATCAGTTTAATACACCAGCAGCAAAGAAACAGTTTTACCACAGAAGGCAGCTGGGCGTGTTTTGACCCTGTCATTAATCTTGAATTCACGAATATCAAACTAAGTATATTATATTAAGTGCTGCGTTAATTTGCTCCCCTCTCATCCCTCCCTGCGATGCCTTAGAAGGAAAACTGAACCAGGGAATGCATCACAGCCATGATGAGAAAGAATGAAAGCCACAGACGAGCGGCGTTCCTGATAACATCACCGATGTACTTACACAGTCGTTACAAGCACTAATTAATTTCATCTTTTCAGGAAAGCTGGTAATCAATCCTCAATGCCTATTACTGCATTTTTATTTCCAACAACCAACCCCCAGGAGCGTTCTGTTGCTTTCTGCCAGCAGAGCAGGTCGCAGCCCATGCACAGCTCCCACAGCGCTGCGCACCAGGACAGATGGACAGAATGACCCCCACACAGCACACCTGCTTCAGGCTGGCGATGTAGCGCGTGATGTACTCCACGGTGACCGGATCCTCCACGGTGAGTCTGTGGCTCTGACATTCTACACGAGCTCTGTTTATAACTATTCTGGCATCAGCTGTGAGCCCTGCAACGACAGTGGATTCACTGTGCTCAGACTCGTGCTTCACACCATGAGCACAGGCAGCTTGTCTTGCTCCAAAAGGCTCACAAGGTCAGTGCCAACGGCGAGGGAAGGAAAGCATACAAGAGGTCACGCTTTCTTAGGTTTGCTGAGCGAGGATATCATTTTAAAGGCAACAGAAATAAGCTAATGCAGCAGAATTACACATATTTTGTTTACAGATGTCATGATTGTCTATTAAATAACATGCAGTTTTGAACCAGGTTATCAGAACGCCCGTAAGAGATTGAAAGCATTCCATCTAACTGCAAATTAGCAGGGCAACTTCAATTCTCACGTACGGCGGTTGTATTTCTTTTTACAACACCCCTCTCTCTCTATAAATCAGCTTATCTGCACAATAAATCTCGTCTAGTTGATGGAGCCATAGCAGCATGACATTAGCTGGCAAAAATATGTGTACATTTCTTGCTGTACATCTTGGCCAGCGATGCCATTTTCAGCTGGGAGCCTTGTTTCCATTCCAGAGCTCTTCCTCAAGCTTATGAATCCACGCGCACGCATCACAATCCTCAGCTGAGGAAGCAAGGCACACTACATCCCCAAAATCAGTATTTTTGTCTGCTCAAATCAGACTTCCCCTTAAAGCATTATTAATAGTGATACAAAGACTGAGTTACTTACAGACAGGAGATATCTGCTGTATATATCAAGTGTATATGAGCTTACACCTATTTTTAAACGCTGTATTTCTATATCTGCATCAATAACGTTACTTCTCAGTCTTCATCCTCACATTAAGCTCAGCGGACCTTCTGAACTCTAACCAATATTTCATCCTCATTCAATCACTGGTTCTCCCTGTATACCCTATGGACCTACCTACACCTATCTGTAAAAGTGGAAGTAACTGGAAATACGCTCCTTCCCCACAGTCCTCCCTCAGTTATATACGCCCTCTGAATCCATCACCTTACCCAAAGGCAGTCTAACAACTGCTGTACCAAACCCCAGACTCTGAAGGGATCGCATACCTGCAAAAGCCATGCAGACATTGTCATCGAGGGCGCAGATCTTCCGTACGGTTCTTTCATCCTGAAGTTTTGCCACAGACTTCTTCTCTACGCCGAGAACAACGATATCCTTCCCTCTGACCCCAACCTTCAATGCATTCAAAGAAAAGAAAAAAAAAAACCCACACATCATCAACTTCAACTTGAAGCACTTTGTTTCCCATTGCCACAACCTGGGAGAGGACTGATGTAACATAAACTGCATTCAATTCCCGAGCGCGGTTTCATCACCTGCTTTTGCCAACTGAAATCTGTGTGACTCCTAGCAGATATTCCCACCCCTCCTACCAACTGTGTTCTCCAACACCAGCACTTTTCTGCAGCCACTGCGGCAGAAGCAGCAGTAAAGCTGCCACATCAAACATAGGGGCAGCCTGCTGTAGGTCACTTCCTTGCTGTACTGTAAAAAAAAACTCCTATTTGGTCCTACACCTCGTTATGGAGGGCCGCTACGATACTGCAGGGCTGGAGCAGCTCTCCTGTGCAGGAGCTCAGCGCACAGCTCAGCAGCCGATGCGGGCCCGGCCAGCCGTGTGCGCCCAACCGAAGGCCGGCGGTTTTCTTCCCGATAATTTGTTACTTGGAAACTCCCCACGTAGTAGAGCTCCTCATTCACGAGAACCTTGGGGCAACGGGAACACTGAAGGCAGCGGCCAAAAAGCCGTTCCCACACACCTCTCCTCCTCCTCGTCCTTCCCGTCCGCTGGGCACCCGCACGGCGCAGCGCTGCGGACCCCCGCGGCCGGGAGCACGAGTTCCTATAGCGGCCTCAAGCCCCGGGCCCGCGCCAGCCGCCGCACCGACACGGCGCGGTAACGCTGACAGCAATGGCGATTCCGCGGCCGCCCCGAGGCCGCCGCTCCGCTCCTTGCGGCCCTCCCTCCCGGCCGCACCGCTCGGGGCGCGCTCCGTGCACGCGGACCCGACGCGGGGCCACCGGCGAAGCGGCGGCGCCGCTCCCCGCAGCGCGACGTGCACTGGGCCTTCCCCCCGCGCCGCGCCCGCCCGCCCCGGCCCCGCGGGAACCCCGAGCCGCCGTTCATCCCCTCGCTCACCGCCGTAGAGCCCTTCTTCACCGCCTCCTGGGCGTACTCCACCTGGAAGAGGTGCCCGTCCGGAGAGAAGACGGTGATGGCCCGGTCGTAGCTCATGGCTGCCGGCCGCGCGCCGCCTCCCTCAAAACAGCACACTCATCCCCCGCCCGCTTCCGGAGTACGCCGACGGCGCCCCCTGCGCCAACTCCGTACGCTGCAGCCGCGAAGCTCCCTCCGCGCTCCTTGCGCGAGGAGCCGGCGTTGCGCAACGAGCGTAGGCGAAGGCGGCCGCGGCGCTCGACGCACTCGGCGTAGATGGCGGCCGCGCTTACGCAGTTGGCGCACCTGGCGGCGGCCGGCGGAGGCAGGGAGATGCCGCTCGGCTGCGACAGGAAACCCGGCGGCAGGGACGCACCATGTGCGGCGGCGGGGAGAGGCGCGGGGCGGCGGGCGGCCGCTCTACTCCGCTCCCGCAAATCCGCCCCGCAGCCCCCCCGCCCCGAGCTGCCGGCACCGGCCCCGGGCGCAGGGCGGCGTGTGCCGCTCCGGGGCGCGCTGCCCGCCGCTGGGCGCCGGGCTCAGAGCGTACCATGTGCAGCACCTCCCCTGCCCGCGCACTGCGGAGAATCCTCGCACGGCAATAGCAGGCAGATAATAACAATATTATTAGAGCCTGGGACCCATATATTATAGACACATAAAAAAAGCCCACCATGTCGGTTGCCTTTGCTTCTGCTCGCCCGAGAGGCAAAGGAGAGGTGACCCAGCAAACTATCCAGAAGGTAAAACAGCATGCTTTGTACCGATGGGGTGGACGTGATTCCGTCCGTGCTCCCGCAGCCGAGGAAGGAGGCAGATTGCGGGCGAGCAGGGAAACTCGTGCATGGCCAGGGCTGCAGAGATGGACAGCTGGAGAGAGGTGGGGGAAGGAGGAGGAGGAGGAGGTGGAACAAAGCAAAGGTGTGCAGATCGCTGCAGAGAGCCAGAGAAGGGGTACGGAATGAAATCCGCCGGCACGTTGGCTGCTGCCGGTGGGAATAAGACTGACAATAATGCATTGGAAAATTGCAATAGCATTTGCAAATATATGTTTAATTTCTGACGGTCTATCAGCAAAAAAATAAAACAAGTATTGCATTGGCAAGGGTTTTGTGTTTGGATGCGGAATCTTAGAAGCCAGAGGGAGCAGCAGTCAGTGGTATTTTTCATCGGCTGTTGCTGTTATTCGTGATGTGTTTATCGGTGTATAATGACAAAGGTCTTGAAGATTTTCTCTGCATTGAGCTCTCCGCACGGGTCTGGTACGGAAGGGCTCCCAGTTGGGAAGTTATTGTTTCCCATCCCGGAGGGCTGGCAGCAGGGAGTGCGTGCACCTGCCGACCCTCCGTCCCTCCCGCAAAAGGTAACTGTATAACGAAGAGGCTGGAGACTCAATAAAGAACATGCATGTTTCACTCTGACCGCTATTTGTCATTTGTACTCGTGCTGGATGTGAGCGCTTTCCCCACCACGGAGGCATTTTGTTCCTGCAGCTCACGCGGTGCAGCGGCAGCGAGGTGTAGGTGCTCTACGTGTCCGTCCGTAGATGACGGCCAGTGAGGCGGTGTTGCTGCTAACCCAGCAATGAACGGATCGTCAGAAGGTTTTGCAGCCAAACCGTTACCTGGTGCCAGTTTGTGACTTCCAGGGAGAAAAACCTCCGTGGGAGAACGTTACAGAGCAGGGGTTGGGCAGAACGACCTGCCTGGGAGCCTGAGGAGTGTGACTGAGAGCTCAGGGCGCTGTTTGGAAATGAAGCCCGTGCTCTCGCAGCACACGCAGTGCTGTGAGCGATTAACTTTAAGCAGCACAGTGTTCCAGTGGCTGGTTTTTTTTTCTCTAACCTCCAGGTTGGCTGGGAGCAGGGCAGAATTTCTAATTCAGAAATTGGTACTTAAAAACACGACTGTTATCCATACGCAGAGGGCAGCCAAATAGCTTCGTTTCGATTTTCAAACGCCTCCTTTTTTTCGTATTCGTGAACTTTACGGAGGCTCTGAAATGTTATTTCTTTACCAGCAGTGTGTAAAAGCATTCCCTGTCTCAGGTGCGTTTGTTGCTGGGTGAGTTCAGGGCTGTTTGTCAGTCGGTGGGCTGCTGGCAGAGATTTGCTGTTTGCAGAGCAGTGGTGCTGAGCAGGGGACTTGCAGGCACAGTGACTGAATGGACGTTCCAGTTCAGTGTGAGAAATGGAGCGGTCAGAGGGGGCACAGATGCTGGGCTTGTTACAAATTCCCACTGAAGCAAGATGTTTGGAATATTCTGATGCCGTTGAAAAACAAGAGCGTTATTATTCGTATTTGTAATATCAAAGCAGCTTGTTTTTACTCATTAACTCAATAATCTTTCAAAGCTTTAATTATTCTAGTACCACCGACCATCAGGAGATCACTGACGTGTTGGAAGTCAGAGCTTTGGCCGCACAGCAGTGATGGCTCTGCTTTAAAATGCTCACCAAATAGCAGTTGCAGGGCAGTAAGCTGCTTTCTCTTGTGGGTGGTGGGGATCAGAACTCGGGGCCCCCCTGCATCTCAGCGGGTGAAGGACTTGTGCTGTCCTATGCAGGTACTTGGTGGTATCCCAAAGCAAAGTGCCCAGAACGCCGTCAGTGGCTACGGAGAGCAGATGTGGAGTGTCACACAAACACAGGTCTTTAACATGATTCTCACATGTTCTGATCGTATTTCTTTTATGCAGATGTTAGATGAAAATCACCACCTAATACAGTGTATTATGGATTATCAGAGCAAGGGGAAAACTGCAGAATGCACTCAGTGAGTATGATGAGTTTCGGGCTGTGTTTTTGGTGTACTTTTTCTCAAGGACTGTACCATGAACAGTGCTGTCCACTGATCAGTGGGGAAATGCTAGGACTGCTTGGTTAGATTTGCCCGTGTTACACAATATATCTTGTTCTTGGGATAGAGGGTTGGTTTTTTTTGCCCCCAAATTATTTGAGAATTTAGTATTTAGAATATTTTTAACAGATTATTTATTAATTCTGGAGAATCATGATAATGTATTCACCTCCTGCTTGGAAATTAAGCCACTGAAGATTTCGAGCAGTAAAGGTCGCAGAACTGCAAAGAAGGCAGTACTGTGGGACTTGTGTGCATTTGGGAGGAGACCACCAAGTGCCATGCGTTTTGGATTCATTTCACAACCTTGGCTTCATATTTGCCAGTTTTCCTACTTCCCACGCAATTTTCCCCTCATCAGAAGAAAAAATCACGCTAAAAAATAATTTCTCTTGCCTTCTTCTCGAACTCTCCAGGTCTGACTCTTCACTTTGCATGGTGGTACATCTGTAGTTTGCTTTTGGATGCCCTCCTGTTCTTCCTTAGGAACTTTTCCAGTTCATCGAGAACTGTGAAGAAGCAGAAATGGTTCGGGTGGTGCTTACTTGAGTAAACGCTCCAGTTAAAGCACTCTTGAAAAAATCTTGTTCTTCTCAGCTTGTTGGCAGGGCAAACAGGTTTTGGGTTTTGGAATTTCATTGCGAATAGGGCCCTGGTTAGACAGAGGAAGAATCTGTGGCTGATTGTTCAAGCTGCTGACCCAGTGTCAGCTCTCAAAGGAAGCCTGAGCTCCCAGCCGCACGGTGCGCTCCAAGTGCTTGCAAAGATGTGTGTATTTTACCTCCTGCTTCTCCTGAGTTTACCCCTTGGTAAAATGGGTGTTGAACACGCCGTTGGAAAGCACAGCAGCACAGATATAGGTCAGGATGATGACTGGGATCATGTAATTTAATAAACTGTTCGAGCCTAGCAAAAAAAATAATAATAATAGGAATAAAGTAGGAATTTTCTGTGTTGTTAAGCCTTTCCAAATAAGCTTTACTCCTTATTCTGTAGATACCAACAAATCTTGCACAGAAACCTCGTTTACTTGGCAACAATAGCAGATTCTAACCAGAATATGCAGTCCTTGCTTCCTGCTGTAAGTACCAATGCTACCACCAGATATATTTAACATGCCAGAGGGAAATGTGCTTTGATACAGATACTGATCACTGTCGGTGAACCTTTTTTTTTGGTAAGCGGTTGTGTAGAGCACCAACCGAGTGAAAAGCTACTCCTACTGTGTTTAAAATACATTCTTTCGGATATTCGTGTGAATATCGCTCTGTGGCCTAATTTCTAAATACTGGAAATGATGCAGTGTTACGTATCTGAACTGGATCCATTTGTTCCAGATTCATTCTTCTTTGCTTATTCTTACTGTATTCTTTACTCAGAAAAAAAAAAACCAAAAACCAAAAAACCATTATTTTGTATCAGAAATCTCAGTCAGTGTTTGGGCATTGGTTTGCTTTTAAAAATTGGGTTACTGCTGAGCTGATTGATTTGAGAAGTATCCGACAGAACACAAAATGCACAATAGCTTTATACTTGGCAAAGGCCAATTTGTCAACACTGCTGTATGGTGTTTGCAAAGGCATTTCCACCGCAGCAGTTACTTTCAGTCCAGTCCAAATGAAATTCAGCTAAGTGTGGAAGAATGGGCGCAGAAGCCAACCTCTGCTAGAAGCACAGCTTGGAGACCTTTGCTGTGCTGCCTGCTGGCTTCCCTGTGTCGTGCTGAATGTCATTCACACATCCTAGTCAAATGAGAACAGGTTTGCTCAGAAAGTGAGGGAAGCACTTACTTGAGGCAGTTTTTAGTCATGCTTGGGCTAATTTGAGGGTGATTATTTTTCTAAATAAAACCTAACAAAAAATCTGCTTCTTCTCCTTGTTGTTTGCAGCCACCAACGCAAAACATAAACTTGGGCCCAGGAGGAATGACTCAGAGTGCATCCAACCAATCTCTTCATTCACAGAGCAATCTCAGTGATGCAATCGGGACGGGCCTTCCTCCTTCCTCCCTCATGCAGAGTCAGATTAGCAATGGTGAGCCTTGGTCCCCTTTGTGCTGCTTTGCTGTTGCTTGGCAACAAAATCATTAATGCAGAAAATACTTACAGAGCTGTAAAAGATCTCTCCTCACTCACCTTTCAGGCAGATGGGGATTTCTGGGACATGCTGAAATCATCACAAAATGGCTACAGTCTGTAATGATGTTGGGTTCTGCGAGGCCTCCAGTCTGCTGAGTAATTCTATAGGAGAAATTAAAACCAGTTTTAAGAATGTCTAACGAGAGTCACCAAGTAAAGATGCCTCCAAGTCTCTAGTTAGAAAAATGATGTATTGCAGTATTTTTCTCTTGAAGATGGTGGGGCTGGCCGGGGTAAAATGGGATCATTTGCATGACTAACTGCACAACCAAGCCTTTAGATTGCAAAGCTTTTCTAGGATAGATGTCTTTTGGAAAACAAAATGGTGTTGCATCAGCTTTTGTCCTCTACAGAAGCTTTCAGGGATTGTACTACACAGCCAGAGAGTTTGCACAGACATTTTACACGGATAAGATAAATATAGACATTTATCTATTGGTTTCTTTGCTTCTTGCAACTGAAAAGAAACAGAGATTGTTGTTGTTGTTGTTGTTTAGTTTTATTAATACTCTATAGTATTACTAATCCATTTACTTATTTTGCACTTCTCGGTTATTTAGTCAGCTCTTGTTTGTGTGGGTCTTTCCCAAAGTGAGAGAGAGAGCAAAACAATGTCTATAAATAGAAGTAACTGACTGTAAAATCACAGGCCTTGGCAGGGGAGCTCAGGAGCAGATGCAAGCAATGAAATTACTTCGGAGTTTTTAGAAATCTATTTGTGGCCAAGCTGGTAGGACCTCTTGAACAAATGGAGGAGGTACCTACTTTTGTACACTTCCAGCTGTAGAGAGAAATTTATCTGCGCCACCGTTCTGAAAGATGTATTAACTAGTATAAGTAGTACACTAAATCAGTCCGAACGTTGTTGCTTTGTTTTTCTTTGACTCAGAATCTATGTTTTCAGTGTTATTGCTGCTGGTTTTTCCCTCGCTCCCCAGTTTTTTACAGCAATGTAATGCTCAGTAAGAGCCAGCCTGGCAGTCCTGCCGAGTGGCATCACTTGCAGAGCAGAGGTAGGCAGGCAGTGCTGGTGCACGCTCACCTCATGTGCCCCAACCCACTGCTAACAGCTTGAGCTGGGGCTCTGGGGGCAGCTTACTCTTTGTCCAGACGTTTTGACCGAAGCTCTGCACTTGCATAGTGCCAGGTTGTTATGAAAGTACTGGTTCACTGGAGGCTGAAGACAGAGCTGTTCTTCAAAAGGAAGGTGTGACTGAGAATGCACTAGCCTGCCTCTTCTGGCGTGCTGTGAGTAGCCTAGGTAACAGCAGCAGTGATGGCATGTGCTGCTGCTGTCTGTGAGAATAGAAGCCTCCCACCCCAGGCCTGGGGACACCCACCTGGGTGCCAGCCCTCCCGCTGCTGTCTCTGTGCCAGCCAGAATCGAGTTAGCACCTTAAGCTATCCAGCATCTGGCCCTCATGTATAGATAGGCTTTGAGACTGGGAAATTTCTTAACATCAGCCAGTGATTATTGGACAGCATTTTTTTGCAAGTTAGGAATAAGTGTGCACAAACAATTACGAATGTATGGGCTCCAGTACTTGTGAACATTTTTCATCTGTACTGAACAGGTTCAGCATTGTTAAAGGGGGAAGGACAGGGAAGAAGACATAAAACTAGTACATGTTATCCTTTATTGTCCTCACACTGGTCTTTAGAGGAATCACCTCTGCAGCACAGTCACTAGGTAGTACCCTAAATATATGACAATTACCAGCAGTGGCCACTAGGTCAGTAACTAATGATAACTAATGGTAATTCTGCCTGTGGGGACAGGTTAAAAACCAACCGACTGAATTTCAAAGAATCTAACAGCCATACGTCGGTGATTCTTCATGCCATGGCCCTGCAGGCAGAGCTTGTAGATTCAGACATAGCTGGGGAAGCTCAGCTGCCTCCCGACAGGACGGGGTCCAACTGGGAATCCTCACTGCTCAGAAATCATGAATGAGGCCTTTCAAAGAAAAACTCAGCTCTCTTAGATCCACAGAAGTATGAAAGAGGTTCAGTGCTTTGTATTTGCCTTATTGTTCTAGTATTTTTATTTCAACACTTTTGGTCATGCTTTTTGTCTTTTCCCTTACAATCACAAATTAGCCAAAGGTTTTTTTTAAGGTTTTTTTTTGGGGGGAACACTTTAAAGAAAGCCCAGATTCTCACGTTTTCCCACGCTAACAGGGCATGATTTACCAACACATGCTTCACTGGGAGCCCGGTCTCTTTCACTCAGTGTCTGCAGATGCCATTCAAACACCGCGTGGTTTTGTGTTGCACGAAAACAAGTATCAGCTTTAGAAGATACACAAAACTCACGGATCGCGGACCTCTGTGGCAGCGCGGATGTCTGGTGCTGCAGATTTCAGGAGAAATAGCTCTGTTTATTTGCTATTAGAAATGCTGCTTGCTTCTCTCCGTGAGAGGAAGATACAATAATCAACAGCAAATTTTCTGTTTCTGATGACTATAAATATCATTAGGAGTAGTTAATGAGGTTTGCAGTAAGAGAATTAAACATTTTTTTCAGAGGCTGTAGATAGGCTTAATAACCAAATTGAAATATCATTACCTAAACAGCGCAATATCATTTTGTCTCTTCTAGGGATCCTGCTTATCTTCCATTCTATCTAAATTAATTTGATAGACAACAACACACAGCTGAATTTAGACAGGCAACAATACATGCCATCACAATTTCTGCAGTGACAATACGCAGTGAAAGCAACTTTCCAAAACTCACTCGTAAAAGTACTCACAACAACTAACAACAAAAATCAGGGCCAGGTTTTCCCTAATTTTTGTTATCCGACAACAACAGAGTTAAAAAAAAAAAGAAAGCAGCACACTGCCGGGTGAGCAGAATGGTGCTCACTGGGGTACGACTGGAGCAGCCCGGTAATTGTGGATGGTGGTACTGGACAGGGCGCTGTAACAACAGTGGTTATGATGGCGACTTGGAAAATACGTCTTCAGAAAGTCTGAGGTGGTTTCAATCAAACTTCCAGAAAGGGAAAGACAAGCTTGTCCTCTTGGTCCTCTGAGGGGGGCCCTGGTGCTTCTTAAGCCCGAGCGAGAAGTGCAGTTGGTTGGAGGGGAAATGAATGAATGAATGCAAACGTGCAGAGTTTATCAGCCGCTACTGTGCCTTCCCATTGTCACCGTCTGTGTGAATGGGGTTAACAGCAGGACAGGAGGAAGGAAAGAATTTCAGAAGGCTGGGATGTTTCCCGAGTCTGTGCATATTCTGAAGTATCTGACACTGCTGGCATTTTGAATTTCACTGCCTGCAAGATCTGTGGAAGCCCACGGGGAGCTGGTTATAGGGCACAGCTGCTGATTTTTCCTTCTTGTCTGCAATTCTGTACAGCTAGATTTGGCAGGCAGGAAGAGAAACACTGCCGTAACTTTGCAGGAGGCAGTTTTGTCTGTCGATAACAGAGAATTTTAATGATGAGGATTTTTTGGTTTTGTTTTGCCTTATTGTATTTTGGAAAGGCCGTGGGGGCTTTAATGCTCACTGTACATTGCTGATAATAGCACAGATTTTCTTGTTGCTCTCTTTAATTTTTCTAGGTCCTAATCACGTGCCTATGCAGCAGTCAGGCCAGAACACCATGCCCACAACCTCTCTGAGTATGACTGTCAGCAGTCATGGAACTGGGCCTGGTTACAGCCATACAGTGCCTGCATCTCAGAATGTGCCAATGCAAGGCCAGGGGTCAATAGGCAATTATGTCTCTCGAACGAACATCAACATGCAGTCTAATCCAGGTAAACTCCCTCTTCCTCCTTCTGGGCCAACTCGACATTTCAGTGACCGCAGAGGTTTACCACACGTGGATGCGTTCTGTAGATATTTTCTGCAGACGGGGACAAACACGCAAGAAGAAAAGCTTTAGGATGTCTCAATGTAAGGTGTCTGGCTGCGGAACAGTTTCAGACTTGTTTTAACTGACGTTGACTTGCCGTGGTTAACAGGTGGTGGAAAAGAGAGCTGAAGGAGTGGCGGCACTCCCTGATAGGCCCTGGCAGCAAATCTCACAGCTGTGGGAGGGACTGGAAAGGCATCTTTATCCTATCTGAAGGAGCCTGCCAGCCAGAGCATTGCACACTTATCGTTTATACATTACTGCCATGTTTTAATGATTTTATAGCGATACTCAACACTGCTTGAAGGGCATAGAGAGAGACTAGCAGACAGCTCCGAATTTGTCTCTTGACCTATAAAAATGATTGCTACTGAGTATTGAATGGGTTATCCAATGTTAGTTCTCTCAGAAACAGGGGGAAATCAATCCTAGGATGTCAGTTTATTTAAACTGTGTAATCATTGGATATATAATGAGATGGAATTAGAAAAAAATAATTGATTAGAGAACAAATACAGCGATGAATGAGTCAGGAAGAATTGGGAACAAAGATCAGTTCTTATTTCTTTAATCCTACTCCAGTAATGATTGCATTCTTTTTAAATCAACTAGCAGTAATCAAAGTTAGATGTGTTGTCAAATTTGTGACTGAAACAAATGGCAAGAACTGGCTGTGCAATAGCATCCTTGTTGGATTACACTGGAGAAGAGCTCGGTGTGTGTAGTAGGAAAACATCTCCCCCTGTGGAAAATTCGTAGAACGGTCATGATGTAATTTAGTTGAACGTTTTAACTTGCTTCCAAAGAGACTAGGGAGAGAGCTGCCGTACCCCTTTATAAAACAGATTTTCCATGTACGTTGTAGTCTCCATGATGCACCAGCAAGCAGCAACGTCACATTACAACTCAGCACAAGGAGGGAGCCAGCATTACCAGGGGCAATCCTCCATTGCCATGATGAGTCAGAGCAACCAGGGCAACAGCATGATGGGTCAGCGACCAATGGGCCCCTACAGAGCTTCACAGCAAGGTGAGATCTCTGATTAACTTATTGCTGGTGGTAGTAGGAGCTCAATGATATTCCGTCCGCCCTGCAGGGTAGGCAGGACATCAGGATTTCCAAGTCACTTTTGTGCATTAGGAATCCCGTATGGAAAGAAAGGAAATGCGAAATGCCGGAAGTACCACGGCAATCAGAAGAGCTTTAATCTCTTGTCAAGTTTATTTAATTATTTCAGGTGTTTAGAAATAATTCCGTCTAAAAGAGACCGTGCATCTCTAAAGAAAAGATGAGCAATTTGATATGCAGCTCACTGAAGTAACCGGAAACCCTTTTCATTTCTTTTGAATGGTATTGGATCAGCCGTAAAATGGCACAATTAACAAGGAACACATTTCTGCAAACAAGATAGAATGTGCCAGCAATTAATAGGAAAAATTAGGCCAAAGCAAGGAAAACAGCAGAAGAATACCACCATGCTCTAACACCTCTCTGCAGAAAGTTCTAAGAGGTAACAAAGCTGCTAGACTGACTCTAATATAAACTGAATTTTGCTAAGAAACCAATTAATACACTAATTAAAATCTGTTTAATTCTAACTGTGTTCATGAGCATGGAATACATTCCTGTGCTTTCTAATAACTCAGATCAGGAGATGAAACGTTGCCATTCCTTTTGGTATTGCCATACAAGGGAGTGGTTTTAGGGCTTCGATTACTGACAGTTGCCTAATTTCAATTTCAGCTAGCCTTGTTTTCTGAATATACAAAATTGTTTCCTCTTTCCAGTGAGCAAAACATCTTTGAAACTGCTCTCAGCACACACGGCCTGTTTACTTATCAAGATGTAAATGCTGTTCTCTTAAAAAAATAAAGAACAAACATTACTCAGTTGTCCACGGGCTCAGTGTGCTCTGTCTCATCTTTGCCTTGCAGGTTCCTCGCAGCAGTACATGGGTCAGGAGGAATATTACAGTGAACAGTACAGTCATGGACAAGGCTCATCAGAACCTATGAATCAGCAATATTATCCAGATGGTAATTCCTCTGTACTGTTGTCACTGTAATACTGATAAAGTGTAGACCAGCATGACTGCCACATCCAAAGGCATGGCAAACACGTTAAGATTTGTTTCCACTGTAAGTGCTAGAACGTTCTAATCCCTCTGTGTGGAAGCAGCGTAGACACATACATGTCAGTGCACACTGCTATCGAACTGCTTCAGAGAGCAGCCAAGTTTGCATTAGTGATTTATCTGTAGGGGTGAGCTTCCTTGCTACATACTCAACCTCCTATCTTAGGTCGGGTTATTTGCTCTTAGCCCCATATTTGTGCATAAGCAACTTCATACTGTATGTATTCAACAGCATGTATATATAGTTATATTAACAACGTATCTGATAAATCTTTGCCATTTCTTACAGGACATGGTGATTATGCCTATCAGCAGTCATCCTATACTGAGCAGAGCTACGACAGGTCGTTTGATGACTCTACACAACACTATTATGAAGGAGGTAGGAAAATGCCAGGAATCTTTGTAACCCAAAGCTCTAGCCCCCTAAAATACTAAGGAAACAGCATGCTTATGGAAATGTAAAATATGACTTGCATTGCCTTCATTACTAAACTGCTACTTAGCTGTTATTTAAGTGTCCAGAAGACAAAATTTAGCTGTCATAGCACTTTTGTACCAACACCGTGATCAGACTGTGTATGCAGCAAGTCAGAAACTGTATGGTGAGGTAGTTACGTTTGTGCAGTCTTATGGGATCACTGCTTATGTGCAGCCTTATGGGATCACTGATAGCTTGTGCATAGCCTCATGTTCATTAAAAAAAATTATCCTCAGGTGTAGCTGAGCCAGATAGAATTTCATTTTGTTTTGTTAGGGTACTGCAAATGGAATTTCCATTGTAGTTGTTTTTAAAAATCAGTAACAACTAAATGTGTTGTCTTTCTGGGACGTATGAATAAACATCGCTATCTGGAACAAAATATACTGGGAGGGCTTTTTGAGAAGCCAACTGTTTACCCTGGCACCCTTATCTCTGTGCTTCTGCCTTTTTCTCCCGAAACACTTTAGCAGAAGAACCCCCTTTGGGGAGCAGGTTGCTTGTTCGCTGGTTTAATGATGTGTGTAAATGAACAACTCCCTCCCATTCAGATGAAGTCAAAGTCACTAGAGAAGTAAACTCATCATGACTGGCGAAATGCAAACATCTGTTTCTGGAGAGTGCCTGTCTATAAGCTCCAGCCCAAGGCTCCTCACTACAGAGGAACAGAGGAAGATCTGCTACAAGCATAACCACACAGTGTCAATTTTTCCCACTTTAGGAAATTCTCAGTACAGCCAGCAGCAGGCAGGATACCAACAGGGAGCTGCACAACAGCAAACGTATTCCCAGCAGCAATACCCGAATCAACAAAGTTACCCAGGACAACAGCAAGGATATGGTAAAACTGCCACTGGTCAAGTATTTGCAGTACTTCATCTTGATGCCTCCATTCCTCACCTAAACTATGCTGTAAACTATTTTATTGATTAACCTTGGCCGTCCATGTACTATAAACAGCCAAACAGCGTAGCATGCAAAGAGGTTCTGGGCAGTGACATCCACTAATATAGCACAGCATTCCAAACTGTTATGTTAGCATCCCATTGCCTTCTCTCTTGATAACTTGAGAAAGTTATAAAGGACTCGTGCCTCGTGTTGACTGGTAAGTGTTGGTAGAAGGTCACTGCATGGATTCTCATGCCTCCTACACATGTAATAGCTTTGCAGCTGACATAAAAAACAATTCAGACAATCCAAACTGACATCAACAATCCCGAGAACCGTTACTCCTTTGCAACATCGTGCAAAGGGTTTAATCCTTGGTGAGGAAAGAAGGTGAAAAGAACATCAAATCAGGTTTGAACTGTTCACTGGTCAGTTGCAGGCATCCTTGGTCTCTGGAAGAAAGAAACCATTTCAGGTTAATCAGTACAAAAACAGGGAGAAAATGAGGATATTCTAAATACTAGTTTCAAGGCAAGGGACTGCCTTGCAGTACATACTCGCTAGCCTTACTTTATTACCTTCATGCTTTACATTTTGCTAACCATAGGAACTCCCTGTAGCAAATGGATTCCTATTAATAAATGTCTCTGTCTCCTCAGGTCCTGCACAAGGAGCATCTTCACAGTATTCCAGCTACCAACAGGGACAGGGGCAGCAATATGGGAGTTACAGAGCTTCTCAGACAGGGCCATCCGCTCAGCAGCAGAGGCCTTATGGCTACGAGCAGGTAAACTGTCTAAATCCCTGATATAAAAAAGCAGATTTAGCTGTTAGCTCTGCACATAAATCTGTCTGGCATTTTGGTGTGGGCATATTGAGTGGATCTTTCAGAATTTATAAACCAGCAGAAAATTAACTCTCTGTTTATTAATCTCTGATATATTATTCTCCAACACTTTTATTTCTCAATCTCTCTCTCTCTCTCTCTCTCTCTCTCTCTCTTTTTTTTCCCCTAGGGACAATATGGAAATTACCAGCAATAAAATAATATGATCCTGTGTCAGATTCATTTCAATAGTATTTCCATCTTTTGAACTGGATGTGCCGGCAGTTTTGATTAATTGTAATATGTTGGTTACCCCTTAGCACAAAGCAGCGTCTGTATGTGAACAGTGTTCATTTCATGCTGGATATGAAGCAGTGCACTACTGGTAACAAGGCAATGCTTTAATGGTTTGATATTTGGTGCTGTGTATAGTACTGTATGTTGATACAACGCAGAAGTTTTTAATTTCCCCCCCGTTCTTGATGTTTCTAAATAGCTTTAGGATCATTTGATCACAGTTGTGCCCCGTTCTGACAAAATGCCAGGTTATTCTGCATTCTAACTAAATACGAAGCCATCAGTCATATCTCAGTCCAGGAAAGTGTCCTACGGTAGGTTATCAATCTTTTTTAAACTGAATGCATTGCAGGTTACCTGCCAGCCTCTGAAATCCGTGGCTCTTCACTTCTTAAGAACAAGGGAAAGGTTACGTTCCTCATGTGAAGACAGTTCCATGCTATAAACACAAAATTAACTGCAATTTCTGCAGTACCTACTGGGCAAACTACCCAGGTTTTATCGTTCAGTAATCTGCGTGAGTCCATTATTTCTGCTGTAAAAGGCACAGAAAGATGATCAAAACCTATATTCGAGGAAGCGTTAATCACTGGTGGCACCTTTTATATATACACGTAAACGAAGGTATTTCTGTCATGGAAAGAAAAACAGAAAGGGAGCTCAGAGATCTGCAGTGTCATCCTATTAGATGTCAGAATTGCTTCATGTGGTGCTTAGCTGAGAAAAACATCTGGCAAACTTTCAGTCTTTAATATGCTACTCCAAATCTTATACCTTGCACATACCATTTCCATGCCAAATTTCACAGGCAGGTGGCTGGCATCCTTCTTTATTTCTGACTCTCCCGCAGCCCTTACTGAAATTTTCCAGCAAGCATTTTAACCATAAATATTGTCAATTTTATTTATTTTTTTTTCTGGTTGACTGTTTTTATGGCTTCTTGACAGTATTTTTTTTTTTTCTCTTGTAGCTTAACAGAAATAGTTCAGAAATAAACAGAGAATTTTTATTTATTTATTTATTTATTTATTTATTTTGGTGGCAGAAAAACAACCAAATTCGGCTTTAATTGTGAAACAACATTATGCATATTAGAGGGGGAATTGTTAATGGGATCAACCAGTGAGAATACCTGCAGAGGGAGAACCTAGAAATATGAACTAGAGGTATGTAAAAGCCAGTATGAGCACCTGAAGTCACTTCTACTCAGTTTTATATGTCCCTATAGAGTGTTGAATAAAGCATTTATGAAGTGCTTCTGTAACTGATGAATGAAATAACACGTCCAAATTTCTCTGGTGAAAGAGTGGGATGGTTATAATCAATGAGCAGTTTTTAATAGGAGGTTCGTTGGAAATTTGTGCTGTAAATTTACCTTTTGCTGTAGGACTTTTGTTTGTTTAAACTGGTATATTTACAGGATTTTGAGTTCTAGCACTTCGTATTTTGAAAAACCAGGACCCCAGTAAAACAAAAGATCTCTCACTTCACTACGTCTATTCCTGTAGAGAAGAGTCTTTAAGTGGACAGTTTGCTATGGGATGTTGTCCAAGCACTGCCCTTGCAACATGAATGCTTTCCATTACTGATGAAACAGAAGGCGTTTTCAGCCCGTCCTCATTTCATTCATCTTTCCTGCTGGTGTTTTCATACAAATAAGTACTCAAATATCAAGGGATGGAAAGGAAGTAGGTTTGTTTTCTTTACGACACATAAATATCACAGGTAGCCAGGATGCAATATTGCTCTTGGCCAGCTTGGAGGTACGCCTTTTCCATGGCTCTTGAAAATGCTGAAATACTTTGGAGAGAATACGAACAACACTTGGAAGGAAGCAGCAACATCCCACCAATCTGAAATGTCTTACATTAAGAACTTCTTGAATGTTGTGTATATAATGTATTTGAAAGAGCACTTTGGAAATAGTTTGTACATTTATTTCCTAATTTATACATGATTTTGGTGTTAATATTTCTAACTGTTAATAACAAAAAAAACGTTTATTTAATGTGTTGTCCATTTTTATGTATCGATGTGGAAACAACGTAATGCCAGCATTTTGACTTCTTTCATTAATTGTAACCATTTTCTGTTTTGTAATACAGAATGCTTGGAAATTGTTTAGGTTAAACGTTATCTGAAAGCGAAGTTGGTGGTGCTTTTCTTACGGCGCAGACTGAGGGGATCCCCCTCACAGCACCTTCCCCCCTCACACCACACTGAGGGGACGGACGCCCCGCTCTTCCCGCGCTTTCCCAACGGCCAGCGGCGCGGCGCTACGCATGCGCACAGCGTGGGGCGGGGCGGGCGGCTGCGCTCTGTGCGCCGCGGGGCGGTGCCGGCGTGGCGGTGCCATGCTGCTGCTGCGCTGCGCTTTGAGGCTGTGCGGGCTGTCAGTGTGGAGGCCCGTGCCCTGCCGAGAGCCGGCTTTCTCTACGAGTTGCGCCGCGTGCTCAAAGAACAGGAGGCTGAGGCAAAAAAGAGTCATTTCGGAAAAGAAATTGGTGAGTGCTTGCTTTGCACGCCGCGCTGCTCCGCTCCTCGCCCTGCCCTCCGCACGGCCGTCGGTGTTCCTCACGGGGTGTCACAGCCTTGTGTAGGAGGCAGCAGCCACACCGCCTGTGTTTGGTGTTGGAGAAACCGCGGAGGACCTTCTCTTCGTGTCTGGATGGAATTTCTTATCTCCTAGTGTCGATGCAGTTCAGTTTAAAGCCGGTTTCCCGTGTCGCCGTGTGGTGGTGCCAGATCCTGTACTAAGAGGGTTTGTCAGAGATCGCTGCCCCTCATGGAACTCTCATTAAGCACGAGTTCCCTTTGTCCGCTTGCCTACCTCGAGATCATAATGCTTATTTTATCCCACACGTACTATTTGGGCAGTTTAATTAAAATGACTCTTATTGTTCATTCTCAGTATGGAGTCCCGTCACAGAATCCATGTGTTAGCACAGCCGAGGTTGCACGTTGCACTCACACTGACTGAACAGTTCTGTCCACCTGCATGGGTGCAACTCTAATTTCTCCCAGGGGATTTCAGGCCCTTCCCACAGATAGGTGCCTTCAGCTTCCTGTTGCTGGTGGGAAAGCCAAAGCACTGCCCAGCCAGAAGCCAGATGCTGAGGTTATGTCAGAAATAGGGCCAAAATCTGGAATTCTCTTCACCTTTACTCCCCGAGCTACTGCTTGTGACAGATATTGAAAATACCTCCACTTATTCTACTTTTTCTCATCCTCCTTTCTTAATTTTCTTATTTGTTAATGGGTTGAAATATGTATTGCTTTCATCACCAGGTACAGAAAGCAGTGAATCAGTGTGAGAACATCCCTCCACACAGACACTATGTCCTCTATAGGTTTTAGCTCAATTTTTAGAAGCTTATCTGTTTGCCTTTATTTTATTTGCATGAATAAGAGCACAATGACCGAGTGATCCTGGTTTGCAGTGCAGTAGCTCTTGTAAGCTACCTGTGTCAGCAGTATATAACTGTATTGGAAAGATACTTTCTCTGTTATGAGCTCTCTTTAACTTACACGTCTGGTATCTGCTTCATTAGGTTGTATCAGCATACTTTCTGTGTTTTAAAGGGGTTCTTAAAAATACTGATAAATAGATTCCTTTTTTGTAGTCTGTATTTAATTTGTCTGTGAATTACAACAGTTTAGAGGAACTCATTGTGACAAAAAGGGCAGGTCTGCACATTATTAAGTTCCGTAGGGCAGTTAGCTTGTTGAATGGTGTCTCTGATAAACTGTACTTAAAGGCAACAAATCTCATCATCTTTGCAGACACGCTATTTTGTGGATCACCGGAGAGTGCGTGTGGTTGGGGGGCAAGGAGGAGGAGGAAGTCAATCCTTTTATAGTGAACCTAGAAAAATATTTGGAGGTCCTGATGGTGGAAACGGAGGTGATGGAGGTCATGTCATTTTGAAAGGTAAAACTCAGCAAATCTGTTCTACCTCCTGTTGTCTTATTGACTTACACCTGTTGCTTGGTTTGGTTTCTCGTTTCCACAAGGAAGAAGTTATTTCTCTCTAAGCTGTCTTTCCTTCTCTATTTTGTTCTGAGCTGCGGTGAGAAGGATGTAAGTGACACTGACAGCCTTAGAAGAGTCTCCTAGGAAGTGTTTTAAAAATCATAGTATTCTGCAAATGTTTTAGTGGCTGTTACCTGGCTGTATAAAGATAACCCAACAAATTTTACCCTTAAGCTAGGTTAGGCTGCTTCTGCTACCACTCTGCTGCAAAGTCTGCTAATCTGACAACTACATTTTCCAGAGGATTTTGTAACAGTTGCATACGTTTTGGAAAGAACCACTTCATGAAATACATGGTTAACAAAGCTAAGCAGATAAGTAAAGGCACTTAAACTTCACAACTGACACTGATATTAGTATTCCCTGATAAGTTACGTTAAGATGGTGAATCTGATATGTATTAATGTAGTATTCAGAAACAGAAAGAAGAGTCAGGATAGAGTTCTACCTTGCATGTTCTGCTAAAACAATGTCTTTAAAATACGCGTGTTTTGCTTTACAGCTGACCAGCAAATGAAATCGCTTTCTTCAGTCCTCCCTTTCTATCAGGGTTTTCATGGAGAGAGAGGAGGAAGCAAAAATTGTTATGGAGCCAATGGAGCATGTGTTTATGTTAAAGTAAGTTAAGGTTCTGGTTGCTATATTAGCTTTATATTTACATTGCTCATTTTCAAGGTCCATGAACTCACGAAAAGAATGTATCTCATACATTTCTACGGGGAGCCTTGCCCTGCAGGAACAAGGCTGGTTGGCACACAGGCAGATCAAAATTCTTTCCATTATTCATCAAAATTGGACTTATTTGGGAGGTCCATCTGACCAAAATACAGTCGTGACTTGCTTTCTCTTTGTGGGGTAATATGCCTAGAGAAATCAAGCACAGCAGGCTTTGTTGGAGGTGCTACACTGAAGTTAACCTCTCTTTGTTTCAAGGTCCCTGTAGGTACATTGGTAAAGGAGGACGGGGTAGTTGTGGCTGACCTCACTCAACATGGTGAAGAGTATGTTGCAGCTTACGGAGGAGCTGGAGGGAAAGGTAACCGATTTTTTCTTTCCAATGAAAAGCGAGCTCCAACATTATTTACTCCGGGAGAGCCAGGTCAGGAGAGGGTCCTCCATTTGGAACTCAAGACAACAGCTCATGCAGGATTGGTGAGTGTTGCTATGGTTCTTCGCTTTCTCTATTGTAGGATGACGTTTGACTGACTGAAGTAATAATGCCTGATAACATTTTTGTTGGCCTTTTGGCTTGCTTGCTTCGAGATGCTACTTCATGCTTTTTTGCTGTTGTTTGGTAGGAGGCTGTCCAAAGTGATTTGCAGAACTGTCAGGCTCATGCTGCTTCATCCTACTTTTGCTCAAATTAACTGTATCTATAGAAGAGCAGTGTCCAGAATTCATGAATGATGAATGCTTGCTGATATGCATAGCAGGTATTGTCTGCAGTATCTACGGATGAACAGTACACTGTGGAGATAAAATTAGAACGCAGATGAAATGAGAAATGCAGAACAAAGTGACATAATGTTTTTCCAGATTAAAATAAGTCCTTCAGTATTGCACTAAAAAATAAATTATGGAGATCTTTCTATGTTTGATCTATTTTGTGAGAAATGTCACCTATAAATAAAGGAGGGAAACCAGGGAGTATGCATAATTAATGTTATATCCCTACTGGGAGAACATCTCTGTGTCTACATCTGTAGAAGCTTTCTTCTCTTCTCTGTTTTTATTTAATTATTCTTGGAATTAGCCTTGAACTGTGGCTTTAATGGGTGTTTGTCTTCCAGGTGGGCTTTCCCAATGCTGGGAAATCGTCGCTTTTGAGAGCACTGTCCAATGCAAAGCCAGCAGTGGCTGCCTACCCCTTCACAACTCTAAACCCGCATGTTGGCATTGTCCGCTATGAAGACTATGAACAAGTAGCAGGTAAAAATTATAGTACACCTATGCATATAAAATTATAGTACTGGGTGTGCTTTGATAGCAGTTTGTGTCACAGAGCTTCATCTTTGAGTGCTGTAGAAGTTAGCAATTCTGTTGAATTATTTCTATGGAACGTCAAACTTGATGTAACAAAAACACTGAAAGCCCATTTCACATTCACTTATGCATAGCCTTAATATCAAACTTGCCATCTGAATAACTTTAATCTGAGGGGTGTAAGATAATAGCAGCCAGGTTTAACATGGGTTGTCCGTAGTATTTATGTGTTGTGATGTAATGCTGTAACACTTGCAGTGGATGGGGAAAGACTTTATCCTTGTTATTAAGTGTGCTGGATTCACTGTGAAATTTTTTTCCCTGCAGTTGCTGACATTCCTGGCCTAATAAGAGGTGCTCATCAGAACAGGGGCCTTGGGATGGCCTTCCTAAGGCACATTGAACGATGCTGCTTTCTTTTATATGTGGTGGATCTCTCTGTGCCTCAGCCGTGGATTCAGCTGCAAGACTTAAAATATGAACTTGAACAATATAAAAAAGGATTGTCTACAAGGCCTTGTGTTGTCATTGGGAATAAAATTGACCTTGCTGAGTCCAGGATTAATCTACCACTTCTTAAAGAACAGATAGATGACAGAGTCATCGCCTTGTCTGCATTGACAGGAGACAACCTAGAAGAACTGTTACTGCATTTGAAAGAGCTGTATGACACTTACGTGAAGATGGAACAATCACAGGGGCAGAGCCCAGTCAAGTGGTAGGAAGCAGAGCTACTACAAACTGCTGGAAGGAAGAAAAAGTCATAATTTGATTAGATAACATCTGCATGTGTTGTTTTCTTTGTTGTTTCTTTATTTTGAATGTATTGCATACAGCTTGTGAAATGTTCTGGGCTGCTTTCGGTGGAAAGATTTTAATTCACCCTTGAGGTGTCTTAAGTTTTCCTTGTGAGGAATTGGGAAATTTTGATTTAGAACAGTGGCTTTTTCTACAGAAAAGCTGATAATTCTGCTTCTGTCACTTCAAACATTTTGTTTGGTTTTGTTTCAAATACTTCAGTTCTGGGTTAACAGGTAGGCTTTCTTGCTTTTCGTGAGCAATGTCCTTTTTTTTCCCCTCTGGCTGCCTGTGACTGCAGAGGAGCAGTCTTGTTCAGCCTCTGTACCCTCATACCTTGCTGTTGGGATGAGATCTGTGATTATGATTACGAATTAGGACTAACTTTGCCCGTGTGAGAAAGCGAGGGCGTGCCCTTTCTTAAGAGCAGCAGGTTTTTGTTCTGAAAAAGTGCAAGTGTAACATAAGAGCTTGAATTATTAAGTAAAAAAAGTAAAAGGGATAATTACCTCCTTTAAATTCACTTTCTGAGTAATTGCATCTCATTGGGTGTGGGAAGCAGTCTATGTGTAATAAACAATGATATTGTTCCACGCGTGATCAGGGAAAAATAAAACCATAAGTATTGGATCCCATAGGGGCTCTCATGTTTTGTTTCATACTTGCTTCATCCCCTAGGATTTACCAGACTGAATTAGGTGGAAGTTAATATTCAGTTCTGTCCTTTTTATCAGTTTTGTGCAGCACTATTAGGCCTCACTGGTTTTCCCATCTATTACTGTATGTGCTCTTCTGCAACATTTAACTTTGCAGGCTGTTTGGTACTTACAGATACTCAACGCGTCTGAATGTATTTGAGTATTTTGAGAATGACAAAGACCATTTTAAGCACCCTTGACTCTGAGGAGATCTCACACTAACTTCTAGTGCTCATACCATCTCGGTGCTTTCACTGGAGAACATTTGGTGTACCGATGTGCAAACAGCACAGCAGGTTGCTGGACAGCTCAACAGAATGTCCTGTGGATCATGTAATTGGTTTGTTCTTAACGTTTAGCCGCCTGTTCTAAGATGACAGACCAAGTTCTTAACCACAGGGTTACAGGGTTCAAGGAGGTTTTACAGGAGCACGTATTCCTTCATCTGTTGATAGAAAGTGCTAAATAGACCCTGCACATAGTAGGGGGGTTGAAACTGGATGAACTTTGAGGTACTTTTCAGCCCAGGCCGTATTGTCGGGAAGGTTCAGTCTCTACTGCCATAACACCAACGTCCACCTCTGAGGCTGTGGGACAGCCCAATAAAATAGGAGGCATTTCTTTTGAAGCAACCCTCATAGTCCTTTACTGGACCTATTGTATGATGTGTGTAGGGAGAGTGGGTGAAATGTTCTGCTTGGCATCCCTTCTATCCACCTACAGCCCTATTATTTCACTGAAGGGGGATTTAGATCCCTTCTGTTAGTAAGGAAATGTGTTATCTTTGTGCATGTGGCTTTGGTATAAACCAAAACTGCATCCTGATTCTGCTTGACTTGATCCTAATACTGCAGTATGCCTGGCCTTTAAAACAGCTTTGTTGTCTTCTGTCTTCCATAGTGCAGTTTCCAGTGATGCTCTCTGTTAAGTTTCCCCATCTTTTTAAATGGGAATTAGTTGTTCCTGTGCTATAAAGGTCTGGAAAGACTGCAGTTATTCATATTTGGGGGGCAGGTTTTATATGTGTGCCAGTAATGATAAGGGATGATTTGGCAACCCTTGATAATAGAACAAAGACACCTTCAGGCTGCACTCCCCATTTTTCTTCTAGGCGGTTTTGAGGGTTATTATGTGGGATGTGCCCGTTTTTTTCTGACATACACCTGGTAGGAAAAAGGCAGAGAGATTTTTATCAAGCTTTTAATATTGAGCTCGTGTTTGTCCTTCGTTTTCCCACTGAGAGTAATTTTTCATCTCCTCTTTCTTCGCTGGAATAGAATTGTCCAAGGCAGCCTTAGCAGTGCCTGATTTCTTACAGGGTTCGGTTTTGGGGTTTTTTTTTGTTTGGTTGTTTTTCCTCTGTCCTTGTCGACATGAAGTATTGCTTTGAATCCTTGGAGTGAGCATTCCTTGGCTGGGCTGCTTTTGCTATCCTGTTACGTCACCAAGATGGAAGAAGTGTTCATGTGTTACCTACGTATTTCCTTGGAGCCAAGACACCAGGCCAGCCATACTACTGGACTGTATAATTATGGTTTAAAAACTTGCTCATCTCTGCATGCTCATTTTCAGTAAGGAGTAGTGGGTAACTTTGTTACGATCCATTTTATTCCGGTAACATTCCATTAATTTTAATTGGAGTCACTCATATAATTCATTGGTGACCTTGGTCCAGACTGTTGGGTTTTTTTAAGTGAAATGGAGCACTGCAGCACGTTCAGATGCTGTTATTTTATGTCTCGGATATCGGGTAAAATAAGACACAAAACGTGAAAAGCTTTGTGCTTATTCACATGTGCTGAAAACGTTTTATAAAGGCTGAATCACCTTTTAAAATGCGTGCATTAGTAATGCACTTAGATCCAGACACATTACTGCTGACTACGAAGTGAGACTAAACACCAGTCGCAGAACAAATTGTCTTCTGTCGTTCAAATCCTCAGCAGGCGCCTCTTTATCTTTGTAACCAGAGAAATCCACGCTCCGTGGATGTGTAGGTAACAGTCGATATCTCAGAAAACATCAAGGTTTTCTTGGATTTTACCACCACGTGGAAG
This sequence comes from Alectoris magna, assembly GCA_030625065.1. NCBI lineage: Eukaryota > Metazoa > Chordata > Aves > Galliformes > Phasianidae > Alectoris > Alectoris magna. The sequence continues at coordinate 6,222,845 of CM060576.1, read as the reverse complement.
GACTCAGTCATAACAATATGTTTTGCATTTGAATCTTGACACTTGCTTCCTCGGTGCTTAATTTTCATTGAGAAGGGAACGTAGCTGTTTTCCAAGGACGTGTGAATTCCCACCCAGTGCATCCTTTGTGTGCGCGCTAATCAACCAGGGACAGAAGTTGGCCATTCATTGTCCAAATGTAGATACATTAATCTTCCAGTACGAATGGGAAATGCTTACGAAGAAAAACATTTCTGTGAGGCAGTGTAATTAGCTTATATGCTGCTTGTCAAGAAGATATCTGTGATAGTACAGATGGGCTATCCGTATTTTGATTATCTTATTCATGCAATCGTACTGTTGGGTGGCCATTCATTTCCTGCTGTTTTCCGCTGTTAGAAATGAGGAAGATGAGTTTGCTTTGTCCAGTCAGAACACACATTTATCACACGTAAGCCATAACCTTGTAGAAGGTCACTGCATGAAGCTGACGTTTTTACTGGATTATTTTAGACAATATTTGTCTGTGCCCTGCTTCACATCCGCAGGCATTCAGGGTTTTTTTCCCACATTATACAGAACAGGATTTGCCACATCAGCATGTCCAGTTCATTAACCGGTGCTGTTCATTCATGTAAATGATCATCAGGTGTTCTAAAGACAGTGACTTTTTTTTAATGCTCACTAAATGTACTCACATGGCTCATGAAACTGATCAGCGTCGAACAGTTCTAGAATTCTATATTAAGACTAAATAAAGCCAGTGCTACAGAAGTTCATTTGTTAATGTGTTTAGTCTGGAACAAACCCGATGTTACATGTAACTAACTGGGTTACTTCACTCATTATTGATGAATGAGTACAAAAGTTGAATTTGCTTTTAGTGAATATTCAAGCTGAAAATAGAACTCTGCCTGCTTTCATTTAATAAAGCCCCAATATTTAGGTATTAATGGAAGAAATAATTGATGAGCATCACAGATGTAATGGAACAAAGAATAAACTCATTCAGTGTTCTGTGTTGCTCCTCTTCTTGGTAATTAATATATCCATTTTTCTGGTGCAGTTTGGTGGATCCTGTCAGCACAAATACCAACTTGGCCATTGCATAGCTTGCATTTAAGCTCACTGATGCTCATGTTTCAGCCCGCCTTGGTATGGAGGAGGCAGTTCTGTTGCACTACTTGCTGTCTTGATATCTTCTTATGCCACATTCGTGAGTGATTAATATTGAGCAGAAGCTGTGATTGGATGGCCCTCTATTAAGTGAGTGCTAGGTGAATGAACTGCTGAGATGAAAACAGTTATTCAAATGACTCGATATGAAGACCTTAAATGTTCTTAGCCTTTGATCACTGTTTGAAGTGGGGCTAGCTCTCAAGAGCTGAATGGAAGAGGATTGTTTTTCTTGTTTGTTCCAGGCAAATTACCCAAAGAACTCTGTTTTCAGAAAGTGTTGTTGAGATGGTCATTTTGAAACAGCTTGGGAGCGTGTGGGGTTTCCAATGGGAATTCCTAAGGGATTTCAGCTCTGTATGAATTGTTCTGCACGCTTCTGTCCGTGTGAGTTCTTCCAACCGAGAACCTCAGAAAGGGTACTGTGGGCATCTTGATCCTCTGCTGAGGTTCTGATTTGCCTTTCTGCTCTGTCCTTGCAGTGATCACCATCCGTGCGTGTCTGACCTCAGTCTTTACCTTACTCTGGAATAGGCATCAGCATTCTTCTGTGCACATAGTTCTGTAGAGCAGTTTGCAGTCGCAGTGTAGATTAGAAGCATTAGCAGCAACAACAAAGAATCTTCCCGCTTGTGACTTTCACAAAAGCTTTTGATTAACAGCTTAATTCCAAGTCATGAGAGTGCTTAACATAGGCTGCATGCCAGTATTATACATATCATTGTATCCATATAAATTTTGAATACAAGCCGTATCAGATATTAAACAGTGTTTTAGCCGCACTGGTCTATTGAATTTGTGCTTTTTAGGGAGTAAATCATTTTCATAATGGAGGGTAATAGCTCTGTTTTGTCAATCCATCATCAGTTCAGGAACACTGCAGGGTCTGTGTGCAACTTAATGTTCAAGGAATTCTCTGTGCAACTCCCATCATTGTTTGTTGTTCAATAAACGGCTTCTAATGACTGAAGCTGTGTGTGAGCTGTTACTTAACAGCTAAAGTGTTTGCCAGAACTGTCGTTGCTCTTCTAACAGAGAGCTTGTTTGTGAGTGCTGAGATATCTTGAATGAGATGATTAGCTACACTGCAAGCAGGTTTCCTGAGTGTTAATTGTGCTGCTAAACCCTAGCACGTTGTGATAAAATAATTCACAAGTCCATGCCACATCACAGGTGCATTTTGATGCCTAAAAGGACAGATGTCATGTTGTGGGCCCAGCCTGCCTGTAAAAATTCCGCTTGTGTGATGAACTTGACACTGACATGCACAGGATGGATACTTGTGGTGTTTGTACACCTGTGCACCATCACTCCTCCTTTCATGCTCTGTCCTTGCCATCCCCGATACGCAGTCGTTGCACGTTATGGTGAGGGGGGCTCGGAGTTATCGGCAGGTTCTGTTGTATAAGAAAAGCCTTTAGAACACACCAAGAATTCCTGCTTGGTGCATCTGAGTCACTTTTTACATTGTACTGCGTTGTAGAATTTTACAAATGGAAAAATAATGGTCCTGTTCTTCTCTCACAAATGTGCATGCTTAGCACTGCCCATAATGTTTGGTAATTGGATTAAATATTGGTTGTCTTTTATACTCAGACTGTGCGAGCAGCTTGTAAATTAGGGAGTAAAACTGTGGTTTGCACATACCCAGTAATAAGCAATAGTCATGCATCCTGGACTGCAGCAATAAAAATAAAAGCTTTTCCCTTTTTGGCACTCATCCAAGCTGGCTAGCAAACTGTTTTTATGCTTGCCTGCAATTCCTACGTCAGAAATAAAGGTAATAATACTCTCTATTCAGCTCCGTCTATTTGTAGAGTAAGTCATTTAGAGTGGAGATGGCCTCTTTCAAGGCTGGGTCTGTACTTAAAAGTTGGGGTGGTATCACTGCACCAGGGCTGGGGTTGTGAAAAACTAATCCTCACTTTTAGAAGCCACGTTGTTAAACTTCTCTCTAGCAAGGCTGCTAGCCTAGTGTCTTTCCATCCTAGTTTTGCCATAAGAATGCCTTTTCACTTACAAGGAAACCGTTATGTTCCAATCTGAGCAAGCACTAATTACATCTTCCCGGTTTCCCTCTTGGCAAATCTCATTAATTATCCCAGGTAGGTGTTTTTCAACAAAAGCTCCTTCTTGTGTTATCTCTTCTCCTGTAGCCTCCTACGCTGGCTAATGAAGCTTCAGCCGTGTCTCTGGAACAATGGAGCCATTTATAGAACTACAGGTTGGGGAGAGCAAGTAAGGAACCATAACTAAGGAAGGGCTCTGAAGAGAGGCTGTGGGTGAGCAGGGTCTTCTATCTGCATTAAGAAATATTTCACTGTTGGTGATTGGGGTAGAAGCAGTACAGAGCTACACAGAACGTAGCTGTGCTGAAAAATATTCTTTGATAGCTTATTGAAACGCAAACAACGCTCTGGGGGGGCCCTCAGGCCTCACTGTTTTGCCCTTTACATCCTGTGGTTAATGAAGTATAGGTTTGTATTGAGAGAAGAGCACCCAGCCTGTTTCTTTAAAAAACTTCCGGGGACAATTTACAACTGTGTGAATATTGTTTACTAACATAACTAATTTAATAGTATAAATAGGGTATTTCTCTCTGGAAATAGCTGTATTTTTTTTTTCCCCCCTCTATGCCTATGTGCTTCCATATATATTTGACGCATATTATAATTACAGTTAGTCATCCCTCTTGTTTTTTATTGAAAACTGGTCCTATCATCTGCTGGTTTCTGTCTAGAGAACAGCAATAGGGCAACTGTTCTGCAGGTTTTATCCAAGTGCTTTGCTAGGATAGTTGACGAGAAGCCCTGCGTTGTCTAATAGCACTGTTGTTTTCACAGTTCATTTTTGATTATACCTGGAGGCTCCTTAGGCCAAGTGCACAGAGATGTGTATCACCTGAACGCTAATAATCGGCGGAATTCACATATTCCTTTAGCCATGTTTGAATTAGTCATCAGCTGCTCTGAAAGTTCAAACCAGCTCAGAAGGCTTCCGTTGGAAGAGCAGGCTTGGGTGTGAGCTCACATATGGGCATAAGTCCTTGATTTTCCTTTGTATTTGGCAAGGTGGGAGCTTTAGTTCCAGGAAGGAATGCAAGTATTTTGCCTGAAAAACCTGCCGTGGGTTAAATAACTTCCAGCTAAGTTTAGCTCTCCATAACAATCAAGGAAGTTTATTTGTTCAACAGTTGATGGTTCAGTCCTTATCTCAACCTTTTGGTCCATACAGTACCTGTGTACCCAGTAGGGCTGTGTGGAAGCCTGACCTTCCCTCCTGCAAAGGCACTTGAATGCGACGTCTTCTGCGCTGTTGAGCTGAAGCTGCACATGCACAAGTGACCTTCACAGCACTTCTCTTTCTATTCGGTAATGACTGCAGCATGTCTCGAACCCCTGCTTTACACTTCAAATACTTCACAATGTCAAAAATCCAAACCCTGCTCTTTGCAAACCCACAAGCACATATCGTCCTCTTTCACGGGAATTAAAGAAGCGTGAATGTGTTTAATCACTGAGGCACAGGTTTATTTCCAATCATCTGTGCACATGTTGGTACAAGCATGGGCATGTGCAATCTCTCATACAAGAAGAGATAATCACCACGAAGAATTCTAGAAGATTCCCAAATTATGTTTTCCCAGAAACTAGTTTATAGCAAAATGATGCACTGCTCGTATCTTATTAAATAACTTCTGTTAATCTGGGGGCTGTTTTTTGCTCATCTTGATATCACTTTCATGAAGTCAAAACATCACTGGCGTGACGGAAACCATTGAAGTTCGGGGAGATAAGGGAAATGGGAGAGACTAGTGTTCTTTATAGGGTGGATCAATGGCTGCAGTTCACCCAGTTCTTATCTGAAGGTGTGTTGAGCATCTCCTGTTCATACAGCAGTCAGAGACCATGGAAATACCGCACAAAAGCTTTACAGTGAAGCCTGTCCATTTCTTTACTCTGTAGGAGGGGTCTTAAAGACCAAAATACTTGGCCCATTCTGACAGCTTAGAGAAAAGTAGCACTGGGATTCTAAACGATATAGAAATACACTGATGTCACCAGTGGGACGCAGGGATTCGTGGCATTTGCAGAGATGGTGCATGGACTTCAGTGCAGGTACAGCGTGGACTTATGGATCACAGGAAGCAAAACCAACCTCCATCAACTCTACAAGTATTACGCATTTTCTCGGCCTCTTAACGCTATGTTGCTTACAGCTTCAGCTGTTTGACTGAGCAAATATGTATAGAAAAGGAATTCCCAGCCCATGTCCCTGCAAAGTCACCTTGAAAATGAAAATAGGTCTCACTGTGTTTGAACAGAATTGCTACCACAGACGTAGGGGAAAATCTGCTCATCTTCAGGATGCAAATATTTAATTATAAGCTAAGAATCCGAGAATGGGAACAACAATTTTCAGAATTTAGACAAACAGTTGCAACTTCCTTTTTAAATGCCGTCTTGCTCAGCTCATCACGTGCAGGAAAACCAGCTACGAGTGGCAACTCTTCTTTCTTTTTTAATCTGATTCAATGAATTCAAACTCTAGGAAGGAACAATTGTATGGAAAGAGGAGAAAGAATGTGATAACTCACCATATGCTCCCTGCTTCTTAGCTCTGGTCTTATATAATAACATGTTAATGTGTATGATGTGTGTTGCAATGTGGAGGAAGAAGGAAAAACACCACCACCCAACCGTGACATCTCCCTGCTTTATTCTACTATGAAGCTCAGTTACCAGTCAGTCCTTACTCAGGCGAATGTCTCACATAGGAAAGACTGATAAATCCTCTGTTTGTGAATTCATTTGGTCAGTAAGTAACAAAACCACAGTATGGAAGGTATTCTCACATCTAATTTGTCAGAGATCTACCTGTTAGCCAGAGAACAAAAAGAGCTTTTTCCGGATCAATATTTTCTGCTAAATTTCCTTTCTGGTAAAATGATAGATAAGTACTTTTTCTGGAGGATGAAAATGTGAAAGCTTCTATTTAATACCAGGTATGACAGACAGAACCAACAATTCCTCTGCCCTTTTCTGTAGGTGTAACGTAACTTTCCTTTTATCGGGCTGGATCTTGTAGCCCTCTCTCTCTTTATGAGCAAATGAAAAGAAACACAGCTGGAAACTGGGCCTTCATTCACATCACCCACTGCAGGGAACCTGCTTTAGCACCGAGTTGGACTAGCCGGTCTCCAGAGGTCCCTTCCAGCCCCTATGATTCTGTGATTGTGATTTTGTCTTTTTTAGGCAGTTGAGTGGATTTCATGAGTCACAAAGATTTTATGTGAGCTTTTCAGATGGAGGCTGCATGTAACATGCTCTGGAAAGGAACTACAGGTGGAAAGAATTAAGTGCCACGCTCTCGCCACCAACTTTGGGTGACATCCAGACCCCACTTAATCAGCAGTAAAAGAATTGCAGCTGTTTCAGGAGCCTTTTCTTTATTGGCTTTAATCGTCTCCTCAGACAAATACACACAGGTTTTGCTTTCAGTTGGATTTCATCATTTCTAACAACGTCCTGTTTACCATGAAATATTTGGCAAGCTTTGTATAAAAGTACTTTACTGTCATTCTCAGAAGGTAGTAGACACAGGAAAGTACACGAGGCTCAGCGGGGCATGCTGGCACTTCTTTGTACACTTACTTCAAAACATGTATTTTAGTTCATATTTCATGGTCTGACGGAACTTGTCACAGGACTGCAATATCATATACACAGAACAAGAGATCATTTAAACCTGGCTTCAGGTGACAATATTGATCTACTCAACAAACATCACTGGAATAAAGTAGGATGGTATTTTTGTTTATTCCTAGCAACAGCCAAGAAACTGTTTACAGCAGCTAAGTGTAATTGGCAATCACAGCATCATAAGCTTGTGGGTACAACTTCACAGCATTTGGGTTTCCATTTATAAATGTAGTTTTCAGACTTACGATCTCAAGCTTCCTTTGCAATACTGTTAAGCACAACTGCTTGCCATGGCAACTGATGATGTATTTGTATTACTACAGCAGTGAGCAGTGCCAGCAGAGATGGCAGTAAGTCTTTTGCTTTGTGGTCATACTGCCTGTTCCCAAAGAGCTCGTTGAGTCTACATGGGCAAGTATGACAAAGAACGAGATGGGAAGTAGAAATCAAATGCCCAATATCTCGTGTTAGATTACAGCCCTGGTCTCTTGAATCTGGTGTTCTGCCTGTGGAAAAAGCCGGCTGATTGCTTAAAAAGAAAATTAAAAAATGATAATTGTGTTCCTTGGATCAGCTTGACCGAAGTCTCCTGCTTTAAATGGAAGCCTGGCTGTAGACTCCTTGGGGCAGAGATGTGTCCCTTCTTGGAGAGCGGAAAGGACGTACCTTGCACCGTATGCAATGAGGATCAACATTATGGCTGTAGCTGCTGTAGCAGTAATGATAAATGAGGCATTTTTTTCTTTCTGGGGTTCATTCTTGCTGGATCGTCTCGTAATAACTTAGGTGTAAGGAGAACAAAACAAAAAACAATACCCTTCACAGTAAAAATCAGGTTTGCAATCACGCAAACTGTAGTTTAATGATTTCAACATGAGTTTAGTCCGGTGGGTTTGGGGTAGGTATTTATTTCCTGGGTTTCTTATTTCAACAGAACGTTGGTGCTGCTCGGGCTGACTAGGTGGCAGCAGAGCTCTGCTGTGCAAGTGGAGGACACATCACTGCCTATGGTGAACGTTAAAATGGAAAAAACCCAACCTCCTCACTGCTGGTCTGCTTGGTTTTGTTGGTGATGAACTGGCACAGCTTAATAGTGATCTCCCAGCTGCCCTCTTCACGTGCTGCAGAGCAGTGATCCCAGCTTCTGGAGAAGCAATACTACGCCTGTGTTACAAAGGCTCTCCTGCACACAACGCTGGCTTCATTTCCAGCAGTTCTGCAGGGGATCGTGAGGTTGAACCTTCAGCTTCTTTGGACAGAGGAGTTTAATAAAAGCTCTTCTGAAGCTGTAGTGACAGAGAGGATACAGGACGGGGTTGACAGCTGAGTTGATCCACAGCAGCCAAAAGGAAGTCTCGTACCAGTAGTCAGAGATGCAGTGGCCGTGGCAGCCAGCACGAATAATCATAAGGAGGGTGTACGGTGCCCAGCAGATTCCAAAAATACCCACAATGATTGCCAGCGATTTGGCTACTTTCTTGTCTCTGGAGAGCCTGAAGCGTTGGGTCATGCCCTGGGAGACTATCTTCATCCTTTTCTCTAAGGACAGTGCGGATGCTGAATTCTTACAGCCCTTTTTGTTGCAGCACTGGGATCTCCCCGAGCTGGCTGTCAGCAGGTCTTTTGCACCGGTGGAAGCTGCTGCTTGTGCTTCGCTCTTAGAGAGGCCGAGGTTTTCAGCTGGCTCCTTCTGCTCCCACTTGTAGCATTTTGAAGAAAGCTTTGCTTCTGGGCTCATTTCCATCTCTTCAGCGAAGGACTGGTTGTGCACTTCGTGGAAAACATCCAGGCGTAATTTGGTACGCTTTTGTATGTTCAGGTAAATGCTCAGGTTGAAAAACATTACGCTGATAAAAGGGGTGAAAAACTCCAGCGTGGAGGCTGTCATGAGAAAGTACCAATTGTAGAAAAACTCAGCATAGCATTCCCCAGTGGGTATGATACTCTCACCCGAGATATACTCCCAGCTGATAATGGCAGGTCCATAAAGCAGGAATGCTAATACCCACACCATCACCATCTTCAGCACTGCTCGCCTCGTGTTGCCTTGCTGGGCTCTATAGGAGACCTGCAACGAGGAAACCTTTCTGTAAGCACGGTCACACACACCAACTGGTTGAGGCACTTCACAAACGCGCTGTTGGCATTTCTGGTACGGCTGCAAGGCAATATCACAGCGGTGTAACAAATTCACATGCTACAGGCAGCAGGAGCAATTGCTGGATATATCACACACCTGCCAGGAAGACTTAGAACCCTCATCTTGCAGCACCAGAAAGAGAAGTGAGTTCTGCTCAGTGGAAATGCACTGCCTTGGTTCAAGCCCAGCTGTTTGCTGCTCCCAGCCACATGCCTGAGCTGTCCCTAGCTACGCTGCACCTCCTGGAGACAGGCATGCATCACACACCAGGCATTCAGCTCTGCCTTGTTCTGAACCCAGGCGCCGTGCAGCTGACCCACGTTATACTCAGAGTCAAGGAGAAACCAGGCAGCTATGGCTCTGATCACCCTGGGCAAGGATGTTTTCACCACACATCACAGTACCCACAGACCTGAGCACAGCGCCCTGCCGAAGTCGGTACTGAAATCTCCCTAGCTTTGGGTCTGCAACCTGCTTGTCTGCCCCGGAGATCACAGATCTCTGCAATTCATAGCGTGTCTGCCTTCCTGTCATCTGCAAAGGAACACCTGCACAGTGAGGTCTGGGGTATGCTGTAAGTACGCCAGAAACACTCATCAGAAACCAGAGCTGAATCAGGTATTTGTGGATAACCATTCCTTTCCATCGCCGGGCTGAAAGATTAACAGTTCTGTGGACGATTCAGAAAGCTTTTAATTATTGCAGCTTATCTGGAGAATAAAGCAGGAAGAGAGTTATTCCCCTCTCGGCTGCCGTGCCAGGACTCACCGCTCTTGTCACCGAGAGGAATCTGTCATAGCTGATCAGCACGATGTTGAAGACCGAAGAGGTGCAGAGAAGGTAATCAACTACCAGCCAGAGTTTGCAGAGGCTTCTCCCGAAGATCCATCTCCCTGTCAGCACATAGGGCACGTACAAGGGAATGCAGAAGGCACCTGCAACCAGAGGGCTCCGTTTGTTCGGACACGCGGGGCCGTGACCTGCAGCAGCACCGCCGCCCGTGCGCTCCGCCGGGCTCTGCTCCGCCGGGCGCGGGATGCGGGCTGGCGCTGCGGGGCAGAGGGGTCGGGGAGAGGCGGCGCTGCGGGACGGAACCCCGGGGCTGCGGCCGGGCCCCGCGCTGCGCTGCCCTCGCCACGAAGTTTCGGGCGCGTTGCTCCGCGGCGGGCGGCACTTTACCTACTAGGAAATCCGAGATGGCCAGGTTGAGGAGGAAGAAGTTGTTCTGGGTGCGCAAGCTGGAGTCCGCCACGAAAGCCAACATCACCAGCGCGTTGCCGGCCACGGTGACGGCGATCAGCAGGGCCATGAGCGCGCCCAGCGCCGCGGTGCCGGCGGCTGCGAAGCGCCCGGAGGCGGCGGCGGAGCCGTTCAGCGCCCCGCCGCTCTCCATGGCCCGCTCCTCTCCGCAGCCGCCGGGCTGCAGCCCCTCCCCGGCCCGGCCCCGCCTCCCGCCCCTCTGGGGTGCAGCCCCGCGCTCCCCGCCGCCGCCGCCCCGAGCATCCCCGCGGCCCCCGGGTGCGCCCCGCACCGCCCGCACGGAATGCTGCCGTCCCCTCGTTCCTTTTTCCCCTCGGTTCCCTCGATCCCTTCGGAGTATCCCCACGCGTCCCGCTAGGAACATCTCTGCATCTCCCCCAGAGCATCCCCCCAGAGACAGAGGCCGTGGGGAGTGCTGACGGTCTCTGCCCCAGTGTGGAGATGTGGAGGTAAACGCCTAATTAGAAGTCAGCCCCGAATGCTCCCGGGCAGGTGGAGGAAGGCAGGGATGCTCTTGCCCATGCCCCTCACAAGCAGCGAGGGAAAGGTACGGCTGCCCGGGAGCTGCCATGCTGCAGATCTCGCCCTGCCCAGCCCTCGAACTGCAAAGCGGGGGCTCATCGCCCTTTGCTTCCAGCTGCAGGAAGTCGATTCGTGCTTCCTCCTCCCTCCGCTTGCTTGGCTTTTCATAGTTAAGGGAGTAACTTTAGCTTGAACGTTTTTTTCTGCCGGCAGTACTCCAGGACGAAGCTCCAGACAGGGTAAAACCCATGCGTACAGTGCGTGCTCTGCATGCAGGAGTGAAAACGCCCTCCGGGTCCCATCAGCTCACCTGGGGGTGAGGGAGGAAGGTGTGGGGTGTGCAGGGCAGCACCAGAAACCAGGGCTGCAGACCCTACCCCAGTGCCTTTTTTTTTTTTTTTTTTTTTAATCTGGAGAAATCTGTTACGTTTTGTCTGTAAGCAAAAAAAAAAAAAAGCAAAGCAATGAAATTTTGCAAGCCCAGAAACACGCATGAAACCAAAGCCCAGGGAGCTGTGCCTCTTCCTCATTACTTCATAAGCCATTTTCACGCTAGAAGCTGTCAGAGGCTCGGGCAGAGGCTGAAGGAGCTCCAGCATCACGGCAGCCAACAGCAGCAGCCAGCACTTCCGTGCACGGGTGGCATTTGGTGGCACCTCGTCCCATCCCTTCACTTTCGGTCCGGGCTGGCAGGAATCGCTGCACCCGCCCGGCACGGAGCCACGGCTCTGTCCGCACCGCCGCCGCGTCCCAACAGAGGAGGTCACTGTGTGCCCGCGGAGCGCTGCCGGGGACAGAGAGCCGGGCTTTGCGTCGGCTTTTTGGTGGGATGATGTTTAACAGCCAACACTTTCATTCCGCGGTTGTTTGCGACCTCGTGCTGTTTGTAATCTCTAGCTATTCAGCCAGTCGTTAGTATTCATTAAGACATCTATGCATTCCAAATGACTGTGTGCATAAGGCGGCACTATCACTGCGAGCTGCTCCTTAGCTGTCAGTCATTATCCAGTTTGCTCCATCAGAACAGAAAGCAGAAATCAAGCTTTGGACTGAAGGTAATTTACAAAGGGATTCCAACACGTTACCTGGACAGCTCTCAATTAGTGTTTAACCAGAGTGACTCGCCTGGCACCTTGGGTCAGTAAGGGACAGCAGAGCTGAGCAGAATAGAGCTTTCCTGCTCTGAATGTTTCTCTCTTGCTTCAGCAGAAGGATAACAATCTATCTAATGTATTTCTGGAATCGTGCTGTGTTGGTAACAAAACAAAGGAAATCACCCAGCCTAGAAGGGTCCTCGGGCAGATACAAGAGCAGATAGCCAGCATAGAAGTGAGGAGCTTGGGGGCAGCCCTGCTGCTGCTGCTGCTGGTAAGCAGTTCCAGTCCTGGGGGCTCTCTTCCCCTCTCCTGCCCTCCCTCCTTCATTTTTGAAGAGCACTGATCTTGGATGTGAATTCCATGGGTGTTCTATGTCTTTTAAAGCAGACAAGGGCAATACGTGTCTATTTTGGAGCAGCTATATACTGAAAGTGATGTCTGCACTTGAGCTTTCTTTCAGATTCAAACACTGAGTGAATAAGAAGTGAATAACCTTGTAAAAATGGCTGTTCTAGGCGGTTTCTCTACTATGTGAAACCTTTAGGCTAAGAGGCAAATAACTTCTGCAGCTTTCTGGTGTTCAGAAATCTTTGGGTGTAATTCTAGAGTGGGGTCTATCCCGAACATTGGCACTGCGGAGTTTGAGCATTGCCACATCTCAGAGTGGTGCCCCAGGACCTTTGGCTGAGCCTGGCTGGGGCAGCCCGCTCTGCTCGCTGCTGCTTACAATGGGTAGCACTCAGGGACTGTTGTGGATGTGCTTTGTATGCATCTGGCTTGGTGGCACTGGCTTCTCTTTCCCTTGTTTACTATTTTAGTTTGGCGGTCCTACAGGGACCAATTTGGAGTTGCTTTTGCTCAGCAATATTTCCTCAGTTCAGCATCTCGTTTATGTTGTCTCTCACGACTTGCAGAATTGCACAGAGATTTAGGAGCCAAACAGAGAGGTACGGAGAAGTTTCGCCTTTCCAAGAACTCGTGTACAAACAACAGGAGCTTCCATGTGGGACTGTGCTGACTGCTGAAGATGCAGTGCTGGGATCTGTTCTTAGAGTAGCACCTTCCTCTGAAGGCCAGGTGTAATTTTTTGTGTGTCTAATCCTCTAGTTTTTTTAATTCCCCTAATCCCTCTCATATAAAACTATTGTGGTTTTGCTGAACGCGCAGTTAGAATCATGGAATCAGAGAACTGCCAAGGTAGGAAGTGACCTCCAACATCATCCATGCTACAAAAACTAGTCTCAGTTGCTTTAGAAGAGTTGCAGAGATGGTGCTATTTAGTTAGATGCTTGTTCTTGTCTTAGATTTTCTTGGATGCTCGGCATCTAATGAACCACGAAGTCCTGATGTGAGGATTGGATTGCTCCCTTCTCTGGGATGCATGTCAGTGTGTCTGTGAAGGGACAACTTGGTTGGCTTGCTTTGGTATTTTTATCTTTTATCACTTAGGTTTGATTCTCCGAAACGCCTTTGTAGCTCTGAGGTGTATATTGAAGCATGTGTTAAAAACAGCACCATCTGGGTCCATAGGTAACTTCCCAGTGTAACAAACCCGGAGCTGGGAGGATATTCCTTTGCAGCTGGCTGATTAATTACATAATTGAAAACATCTCCCACCTTTAGGGACTGTGATCTTTTACAAATGATGAAGTGATAATCAGGACTGAATCATTAAAACAAAACCGCGGTGTCTCTCAATTTGCCTTGAAGTATTCATGACCTGAAATCTTCCACGCATTTCTCAGCCAAAACCAGTAGAGGTGGTGGCAGCCCCATTCTACATACCAATAACCACCACCTCCATGCAGCAGCAGATGGCTGGAAAGGTTCACAAATTCACTGCGCCTCTGTTCCACACACAGCTATCGTTCAGTGCTTGCTCTGATGTCCTTGGCTGCAGCTCCAGAGTCATACTGTGCTTTTACATCAGTACAAGTGCCTCTGTTGTGGGGCAAAATACCCCACCATTGTATGACCTCAGCTGTGCAGTCCATGTGCTGCTCCTGCTGGCTGCTTGGTGAAGGGGAGAGATAGAAGCTCCCATTTCTCCTGGAATAGACCCATCAGAGCCAGTGTATAAGGTGCTAATGATGAAGGGTTATTTGTAATCCATATGGACAGATGTCCCCAGGATGCTGATCAGCCTCCTCTCACCCTCCCACAGCAATTCAGTGCCGGTTCAGATAGGTATTGCCGCAATTACAAAGTAAAAGTACAGCTGTGTCCTGAAGTGGGGGAGAGAAGAAAATCAGAAGACACAGCCAGGAATGCTTAAAGGGGAAATGAGAGCTTTCATGACACCTTCACTTTGATTCATGTCTGTCTTTGCATTCTCACAAGTGAGAGCTTTACAGAGAGGGCTCTGTTCTTCCCCAGAGAAGGGAGAAGTGCAGGCTGGGGCATGGCAAGCCCCAAACCTCCACCAGATGCTGTTACTGCTCTGCATTATTGCCCTTTTTTTCTTCTGCTTATTTCTGCCCCGTGGAGCCAGCTTGTCTGTGGAACAAACTTTAAAGAAAGAGATGATTTAATAACCTCTTTGTATTCATGCCTTTACTGATGAGGGTTGAAAGTGCTCTGGCATTCACACAAGTATCTGTGCTATGAAGCCCATCCCTTTGTTTTACTTCTTTTTCTTCTGCCTTTCATCGTAGGAAATGTTTATTCAGTTTGGAAAATTTCCTTTTCTGAGATCCCCTCATGAGTTAGCAGTGCCTGGTGAGGGTAAGGGCAGCACAGTGGAGAGAGGAGAGCCCAGAGAGGCTGAGGATGAAATCTCCAGAGGAGACTTTGAGCTCCAGCTTTGCCAGAGCCCAGCTGCTGCACAAGCAGGGAAGCCAAACCCTAACAGGGGTTTTGTGTAGGTAGCATCAGAGGATGAGATACAGAAAATGCCATTTCCCACAGTAATGATACTTCTCCAGCAAAATGCTACTCTTAGACACCAGCAACAACTTGCCTGTCAAACCTGGGGAGCTATTAGGACTGAAAAATAGCGTGGCAAGCTGAACCTGGATGTAACATCGTGAAATGAGCAGCTGGGCTGCTGAGCCAGGTGGCAAAATGACTTCTACTGGTGGCAGGGTCACATTGCTCCATTCAGTCTCTTGCAAGCTTTGTGTTGGATATGAGCCCCAGTTCTAGTTTTATGGAACCAACAGCACTGCTGTGAGCATCAAAGTGCTGAGTTTTGTTGCTCTGGGGGAGAAAAACAGGTACAGCACGATGAGTAATGCAGTAACTGCCTGATCAGAATTAGCACCTGGTTCTTGTCAAGGCCAATTCAATATTGTGTTTTGAAATGAAAATTTCAGAGCACAAGGGGAATAAAACCAAAAGTCATCCTGCATCTGTCAGCTTGGACTCAATCAGCAGCAGCTGTTAAGGCCCATAGATGTTTTCAGAGAGAGACAGCAGGGTCTGAATAACAAGACATATTATCCATAAGCAGCTGTAATCAGTGGTGGAAGTATTTTGCCATGTGGAAGAGTAAACATTACAGTTCTGTTGAAAAAATATCAGTTAAATTCCGTACTCTGTTAGGGGATGGCTTTAAAAAAGCTGGGCTGGACTTCACTCCTAACGCTTCTGACAGCAATAAGTAGTGCAGGTATGGAGCTGAGCGAGGACATTCCAGCAGCTCCTAGTTGATGATGCTGGTGTTGCTCTCAGGTGGGCATAAAAATGGAACAGCTGTAGAGAAACAAGCTGGGCTTCTCTGGGCTTTGGTGCAAGCTATAGGGCTGTGTGCTCCTTATCACTTAATCAAATCTTATAAAACTTAACGGCGCTAAGTAATTAGAGGAGTAGAGTTTAAGCCCACTTATGGCGCCCATTGCTTTCTTCAGAGCTGCCATGAATTTCTTGAGGGAGAAGATCTGCAAATGTCAGCTCCCTGCTGGTCTGTGGGGGCCCACAGGCAGGAAACTCATTGGTGACCTCATGTAATATTTAAGAGATTTCCTGGACTGATTAATTATAACACTTTATATAGTAACTAATGTATCTCTCGTATGTATCAAAGTTTAATTCGGTTTAATTCATTACTGCCACTCAATGTAGGCCCAATTCTCTCTTACAAAGATATAACCATATTGGTTCACTGTGTGCAACAGGAAGGAAAGGGTAGCTTCCTTTCCTCCAGATGCTTTCCAAGCAGAAATGTAAAGCTGGCTTGTCACCAGAGGCCTCTATGGTGGATGAAGACTTTATCTGAAGTGTGTGGATTTCTTATGAGAAGAGGACAGGACGAGGTGTTCAAGGCCTGTTGGGATGGGGCCCTGGGCAGCATGAGCTGGGGGGGCAGCCAGCCCATCGCAGGGGTCTGGAACTGGATGAGCTTTAAGGTCTCCCCCAACCTAAGCCATTCTGTGATTCTATCACATCAAAACCTCCACTCTGCTGCCCAGGAGGAAATGCCAGCAAGGTGCAAGTGGAGATGCAGACAGAATTGGCTTGGCTGGACTGAGGCTGCCTTCGCACCCACTGTCTGAAACGTCAACATAAGGTCCTGGGTGGTGACTGACACCTTCATCAGAAGGGCTTAGCCCACACACCCATCTCTTGAGGACGAAGAGCAGGCAGAAGTCACTGGAGACGCTGCTGATATTGTTCCTAGTAGGTCTGTAGGAACTTTAAGCATCTTTTCAAGGGCAATCTGTGAAAGGCCTTGCACTGTAAAGTCCAACAGCATTGTAGTCAGTTATCAAAGCACTGCTCCTTCAAAGGAAGATGCCCTTCAGGCTAGAGGAGAACGTGGCCATCTGTCCTTTCAGCCCCCATCAGCTCTGCTGGATTCCTTGACCCACCCCTGTGAGTCACGGTCACCCTTGGCTCCTCTGCCCTCCTTTTCTGTGCTTGAACAAGCCGGAAGATTTCCAGAAGCTGCCTCCTCTGCCTGCCTGTTTCCTCCCAGACCCTGAAATGTGTTTTGCTGGTCTCTGATTACTCATTTTTTCAGGCTTCCTTTTGATGTTTGCTATAAATCAGCAGAGACTATTAGGGAATATGTCAGGCATCTGACTATACAAGCATGGTGAGGAGGGATTAAAAGGGTTACAGTGATAGGAGGAGGGCAAAGCATTTAGGAAGCATCAGCTCTCCGCAGCAGAAGTAACAGCAATGCTCAGGATGTTTTTACCTGTCCTCCCTCTTCCAGGAACAAATACGCATTCCTGGGATGCTTTGGCCTCCAGACAAGCTGGTAATTTTGAGTCAGACTGGTAAAGAGAAATAGTAGAGGACAAAGAAAGAAACTAGAGCTCCCCTGGGTCCTGAGAAGAGCTGGAACATAAAGCAGTTCCATTTACTGGGTTAGCTTGCAATGAATGACGTTTCAGCAACAAGAGCTGCTACACCAGCCAGCCTGGTGCATGCCAAGGATTCTGGCCTGTTGTGCTACATCTGTTCCTCTGCAAAGACAGGGAGTTTGCTGCTGCTGTCCATAACAGAATTCTCATTTTCCATACTGCAGTAATGAGACTCTTCTTCTTGTGAAACCACTCAGCTCGGCCATCTCAGGGGGCTCCAGTGTGACAGAGCTGCCACTGAACACAACAGTCACTGAGATCTCACCGAGTTCAGAACGTGCTGGAATGAACCATGGGGGGGAAAAAAGGAAAACTGAAGGACTGAACATCTTCCTGTCCTTGATAAGAAATCAGGTCCTGCAGTGCTGATCCCCCAGGTGGGGTGCAGCTGCTGTGCAGGTAGGATGCCATGAACTGGGAGAAGCCAAGGACAAGAAATAAGGTTAGGTACGTCCAGTGGAAACTAAGGGAGCGGATCACACAAGAGGTGCGAAGGCACATTGTGTGGGAGCCAGATCTTCCATCAGGAGCACTTTTGCTCTTGTCATTCTTCATGTCAGCCTGGCCAGCTATGCGTAGGTCACTGAGCTGATGCCTGTGCCTCCAAGGGATGGCAATCAGTCAGTTACTTTCCTGCATGTTACACAAGCCAGAATTTAAGGATGCTGGGAGTCAGCTCTCCTTTATGACTGCCTGAGAACCCCGTATTTGGTTATCCCAAGGCCAACAGCCACAGAAACCCTTCTGGCTCTGTCACTTCCCCATGTCTCAGTGAGCTGAGGCTGTGAAACACTTTCTACCAGCGGGAAGCGAGAAGTGAGAGATAATTCCCTACTTGTCTCTCTTGTTCTTCTTTTCTTTCTTTCACAGGGCACAAGAGACACTGGAGAGCTTGAAAATTACCATCAAACAGACCAAAGTCCGTGATGTGCCATTTTTGCAGGTACTGTCAGCTAAAGCAGGCTGTCTTGCTGCTCGGCAAGTGAAGGATTCCTTGGCAGTTTGCTTGGAAAACAAGAGAACAACAACAAAGCTTGGAATGCTCTGCAGACCTGTGGCTGGGGGAGGAGCACCTGCTCTGTGAGTCCAGCAGTTTGCAGGGCAGGTTCACCTGTACTATCTCATGCTGTCTTTATGCATGGTCTAACAGCATGGCGTGAGATGGAAGAGGGGAGGGGATGCAGAGGGCAGTGATGAATTAATTGTGTTTGCTCAGGTACAAGACAAACTGTCTAACTCCAATCACCATCATTTTGTTAATAATGGTGTGCAGAGGCCATGGAATTGGTTCTAGGCAGATTTTTTGGAAATAGGGTTCATAATTCCACTAATTAACAATGCATTACACACAGCCAGTGCTGTTTGCAGTGCCCAGAGAGGGGCTTTGCAGACCCTGCTTGTATGCAATTGGATTGGGAGCGAGAGGAGGGGCACTCCGGGTAACATTTCATGCTACGCTCAGTGTATGAGAATATGATGGCATTGTTTTAAAGTGATTCTGTCTGAGCTTGCGTGTATACAAATGTGCTTATGTGAGGATGCCTTCGGGTTGTGCCTCCAAGGGCCTCTCCATGGCCCCGCTCACTGTGCTCACAGCTCTGCTCACCGTGTCAGGCTCACGGCGAGCACTGAGCAGTGGAAAAAGCAATGTGAAGACAAGGAGGGAGGATTGTGTCAGTAATTGCTCGGCTGTAATTATCTGCCATTGTGCATTCTGTTAGCTCTTCCTGTTTCTCATTAGCATAGGGCAGAGAAAATGTTTAATTGCAATGCTGTTCTGTATACGGCACTATGTGAGCAGACCAAATCGGACTGCCCTGTGTGGGCGAGGTTCGCTTCTCTGGGGCAGCAGGGTACAGCTGATGAAAACTGAGAGGCAGAATCCAAATCACTGCTGCCCACCACGGCCTGCACTGACAGAAGGGCAGCCTCGAGCAGGTGTTGCTCTCTTCTTTCTGCTGATGGAGGCAGTCTCACATTCCTGTCAAGATCCCAAAACACTCTGCAATAAGACTGATTTTCCAAAGTACCCAATTCAAGTTTTAGCCTACCTTCAGGACACAGCTGGCCACAGGTGCTGCCAGTGGCTGCTGGAAACCTGTACTGGAAATGGTTCCTCTTGCACTTTGGTGCCAGGGGATGTCAGGGAGCCTCGTGGCGGCAGTTTCCCCATGGCTTGTGCCATCAAGCAAGGATTTGGGTTTCAAACGATTGCTCTCTGCTCCCAGCCAACCTCTTCCCTGCAGGCAAAGGAGTTTTTCCACGCACTGGCTGGGTCTGTGCTCTCCATCAGTCCGATCAGTGAGCGTGGTAATACTGACACGATTACTCTGGCTTGTTAACTTGAACGCCTCAGCCATCCCGCAGCCGCCCGATCTCTGTGCGGTTCCCACAGCCACCGCGCCGCCGACCTGAGGCGCTGCCGCCAACGTCAGACGGAGCAGCAGACTTAATTAAAGGGTGGCAGCGTGCCAGCATCCAAGAGGCAGAGCTGTGCCGGCTCCGCTGCTTTCAAAGGGGCATTTTTTTTTTAAAAAGCTGGAAAATATCAGGGCAAGCCGTGCTGTGTCAGTGCTGGTGTGGGTCAGGCATCGGGTTTGGTCCCTGGGTTGAGGTGCTGGGTGGTCTCCGACCCGGTGGGTGACACTGCTCTGGGTGTGCTCACAGGGACCCTTCCCCAGCGCTGGTTCTCCATCACATCCCAGTGCAAAGCAGGGCTCCCCGTGTGTGCAGGCTGGGGCAGAGCAATGGAGCTGTGGGCTCTGCGTCCCGTGTCCCCCCAGGCGTGACACAGGGGCTGCAGGGTTGCTGTGCTGTGCTCCAGATGTGCTTTGGCAGAGAGCTGAACACAGACCATCCTCCCTGCCCATCTCACCTGCACCAGCCCCAAGGCAGGCCTGCTAACTCCTCTTTTTGGAGTGTCGAATTTATTCATTTCTGTGACAAAATGAAGGGAAGCATCCTGTTTTTATGGCTATCAGGGATCTAAACATCTCCTCTTCAGGGACCCCAGATGGATGGCAACCACCTGACCAGTGCCCCTGCCCACACTGGCTCATCCCAGCCCTGCCATTGATTTGTCACGGCAGCCGCTCCCTGAGTGCTGGCAGCAGCCAGCTTTACTGCACTCCTGATGCAGGAGGATCCCCATGGATGGAAACTCAGTGCCCCTCCTCAGAGCACAAAAGCATTTTTGCCTCTGTAACGGATGTGGCACAAAAGCAGGAGAGGGACAAACCGCAGCAGGAGAGGAAGGTGAAATCCTTGGGTACGACTTTGGAGCACGCAGATCCCCGCAGCACGCGTGCAGATAACAAACAATGCCCTGATTGCGGGACTGCATTTAGCATTGTGCACCAAACTGTGTGAATTCCTGTTGGAAGAATAGATACAACAACAACAACAACCAAAAAGGACCAGAGGAACAAAAAAAAATCAGCCTTTGGTTTCTGAGTCATAGCTTTGCTTTGCACTCAGGATTCGGTCCACCGTGTGTCCAGAATAATTATTAAGCAAGTTCTGATGGAAGAATTTTATTTACCCAGCCTCTAAAAGGAAGAAAAGGATCCTTCATAGTTGATTAGATCAATAAAGCATAATTTATTTTTCAATAAGTGCTTGAGATGTAAGATCAATGGCTCGGGGTTGACTGACGGGAGCTGTTTGCAAAGACCTTAGATCTAATTGTACGCAGGCAATCACACAGACTTTCCTTTGACTACAACTAGACACCGTCCCTCTTGTACAGATGGAAAAAGCAAGACTTTGCACTGGGAAGTTGCTCAGCAACTGCCCCGTGTTATTTTTGAGTTGTCCCTGAACACAGCCTTCTTTCTCTTTGATCTGCGTGTAATTTTTGCTGCTGCTACATCTCAGAAAAGACAACGTTTTAAAATAATTGCACCTCCATTTGCCACAAACATTTATTTATTTTTTTCTTTCTTTCTTTCCCAAGTGGAGGCAAAGCCCAACAGCATCAGGGGAGGCAGCGCGTCTCACTGCAGAGGGGAAGAAGTTTGGGTCTGTCTCCTCCACCAGAGCCTTTTGGGACGTACTGGGCAGCCTGGGCTCCCACACAGACCTCGCTTCTGCTTTTGTGCACTCTCCATACGTGATATTCAGGTGCTCAGGAGCGATGCTCAGCTCTTGCCATGGCTGTGTTTGGGGCTGGCCAGCACAGCGCTGGGCACCGCAGTACCAGCACTCCTGCTCTGGGAGCATTTGATTCAGAAGGGGTGACAAAGTGATTCATCCAGTGATAGGGGCAAGGCTCAGATTTCTCGCTCCACTGAAATTCCAAACCAAGATTTGTGTAGAAGGTACTTCTTGGCAGTCCTTATTTGGGAAGGGCATTGCATCTCAGCGGCCAATGCACAAGCAGATAGCAGAGGTCTGTATTGTGTTTGGGTCTCTTGAGTTATCACACACAGAAAAAAAACGACAAGTAAAACATCGAGTCCCAGTCACATGAAAAGCCATTAAAAAAAAAAAAAAAACAGAGAAAAAAAATAAGCCATGAATTTAAATACTGTTTGCAAAGGAGAGCCACGTGCATCTCTCTGCAGCACTGTACAACTGCTGTCAGTAATGCTGCCTGACACTGGAACAAGTCAGTGAGAGTTTGCATGACTCCTTATTGAGCCAGGCACACAGCTCAGAGCTGCACTGCACCCCAGCTGGAGGATGGCATGGAGGAAACAAGACATTTCTGCATTTCCCCACGGTCTCAGAGCAACCCTGTCAGGTAGTCGTGAGCTGGGCACCAGCAGCAGGGCCATGGGCAGGCTTTGGGCTCCTCCTTGCACGTGATGGGCAGCAGAAGGCAGCTTTGTTCTGCTGCTGTTTGACCAAGTGGCCCCCGACAGACCAAAACACATCCCTGAAACTTTCGATGTGAATTAACTTCTGAAGCAGCAGAAGGAAGCAAATTTCTACACCTCATAGAAAAATGGAGCTTGAAAGGTTTAAAAATAGACCATTTGCTTTGGGAATTCTAGCCTTGCTGTGGTGCTGCAAATTATTGCATTCAGAATTTAAATGCTGGATGGGTGTAAAATTACTCGTGTGGGAGTTATTCAATTTCTGGTAAGTTCATTTACATTAAATAGCAGCTGCACATACAAAAGGTAGGAAAAAGCTCTTCTAGTCCTATTCACCTGAAGCAATGAGAACATGTGCTGCCCTCCAAGGCTGCAGTTGTGAGCACATGATCTGTTGTCACTGAAAAAACAGGGTGCTGATATTTGTCTCATTTCCACCTATTGCATTTTGTCACCTCAGCGCCTGCCAGTCTGGGAAACTCAATGTGACAGCATCCCTCTGCCTGGGAGTGTCCCTTCCCTGATCCTCTGCAATTGGACAGAGGGTTGAGCTTCATCAGGTGGCCCATGTATGGCACAGCCAAGCACTTGCTCTTGTTCTTCAGAATGGTTTTCATGCTTATGGAGCCATCTAGAGTGAAGCAGCAAAGGTTTCTCCGTGGGCACTTCTCTCCATTAAGGCTGCTGTGCTGAGCTGATGAGTGAAGCAATGCTGGCAGGGGTTGGGCTGCAGCTGCTGGAGAGCCCCAGACCCAAAGTGGTCATGGGATGAGGCTGGAGCTGAGCACAGGGCCCAGCAGAAAGAGCTGGGATGTGGCTACAACACATGGGACAAGGATGGGGTTGTGCAGAGAGGATGCACTGAGCCAACCCAGGCTCCTTCTACACAGGAGGAGTGTGCAGGGGAGGACAGGAAGGGGTGGGAGCACAGAGCTTTGCTCTCCAATGCTCCTGGTCCTCTTGGTGCTCTCCCCCACTTTGGGAAAGCAATACATGTTGCAGCTGGTTGTGGACCACCTGGAGAAGGCAGAGATGGCAGTAGGTGATGGCAAGCCTTGCTGCAGCCCTTAGTTTGCAGGCAGGAGTTGGGGTTTCCTTTGAAATCCATCCGTTTGCTGCTTGAAATCCTCCCTGATCTCTGCTCTGAGCTTCTAGAATGGATGGTCTGTGTTCATGACAGCTGAAATATTGAGGAAATGAGAGGCTAAAGGACCATTTCATTCCTTCACCCTCTGTCCCTGCATTACTTCAGCTCCTGGTCTCCTGGAGCAGGGCTGTTTCTGGTCCATGTGAAGACCTGCTTGAAGGCACTGTGGGCAGAGCCCAACACTGCACCCAGGGGCTGCGGGGAGCACCAGGAGCCCCCATCCCCACCAGCATGGCAGAGTTACTGGGGCACTTGCTTGCCTGGGAGTTCAGTGGTTGGGTTTTTTTTTTTTTGTAATGCTGTTTTAATGCACTGTGCAAGCCTGGTAACAAATCACATCTCGGTCAATGAGAAGTTTCCTGTGAAACTTTCTGGACATGACTCACGCCAGTATTAATGCTGTGCTTTGAGCCAAACTTTCCCTTTGTGCATGTGAGGCGACAGTACCTGCAAGATCTGCTTCCAAATGGCAGGGACTGAAAACTGTCAGCGTGCTCTGCAAACAGAGTGCCCAGGCTGAGGAGAGCTGGCAGAGGTGGGCAGCCTCCCCTCCTGCCTGCAGCCAGCTCCTGTCCCAAGTGGAGCTGGTGGCTGGGAACCATTCCAAATGGGAAATGGGCCCTGGGCAGCAATGCTGGCACTGTGCAGGACTCCTTGTCCGGGCTTCTCCCTGCTGGAGCCCTCTGCTAGCAGCCAGCTGGCGAGGCTCTTTCCTGCCTGCCCCACACTGGGGCCGGATGGCTGGAAAGTGGGGTTCGTGCTCTGTGCTTGGGAACAAGCAGGCAGGCCCTTGGCGGTGCTCCTGAAGAGCCCAGCAGGTGCCAGGTCCCCAGCTGAAGGTCCCCACTGGCAGCACAGCTCTGGGACTGGGCCGGGTCTGGTGCTGGTTTCAGGACGTTGCTGCATGGCAATAGGGACAAGGAGGGATGCTACCATTCTGATTCCGGCAGTGCAAGGGAACAATTACTTGTTAGCTGCAAATTCAACTCATGTGCCTTGATCATTAGAGGCTTCTAATCTGCTGTTTAGCTTAGTTAAGGTCATGAATTTGTTTTTTCCACAGTTCCCAATCTGAATCCGTCTTACCAAATACATGCACGCAGTAATCAAAATGATAACCAAAAGGATTCATGGTACTTTAATACACAGAGCAGTACAGTCCCTTGCTTTCCAGCAGAGCCCTTTCTTCACTTCTGATGACCATTCTTCCATCTAATAACTTGTCTTCTAACATTTGCTGAAAGAGCTGCCTTAGACAAAAACAATGCTGAACACGTAAGACATCATTGTGAATATCAATGAAGGTTTTTCTTTTCCTTCTGCTCCCAGCTCCTGCTCAGAGCTAAAAGCAGGCAGCCAGCAGCGGCTGACATGGGAGCTGATGGGGGAGGCACCGTGCCGACCCGTCGTGATCGCTGCTACCCCACAGCTCAATCTGCAGCCCAGCTTTCCAACTCCACCAGGGACAGCAGCTGTTTTTCTTTGTTGCTTATGCTCAAATTCCATCTATTTTACTGCTTGCTTTTGTGGAATTTCACAACAAAACCCTTTTAATGCTTCTCTTTTTTAATCAAATCTGCAGATCAGTATCATTTGTTTCTGGAAAGTTAAGGTGCTGATTTTCAAGCACAAAAGATACTGAAGGGTAACATGAATGTGGATCTTATTTTGATGGATGTGTGTGAATTAGTGGTTAGTAATTTGTTCTAGTAGTTGCCTAGGGACCAGTGAGCAGGACTTTATTCCATTCAGTACAAAAACTATCCCAGCCAAGTAATCACAGAGACAGAATTACAGGGGTTGGAAGGATCTCAAGAAGTCCTTGGGTCCAACCCCCTGCTAAAGCAGGAGCCCTACAACAGGTCGCACAGGTTGGTGTCCATATGGGTCATGAAGATCTCCATAGGCAGGGCAACCTGCTCCAGTGCTCCATCACCATTACTGTAAAGAAGTTCTGCATATTTGTATGGGATTTCCTATGTTCAAGTTCAGGCCATTACTCCTCGTCCTACTACTGCACACCACCAAGAACAGCCTGGCCTCACCCATTTGCCTCTCACCTCCCTTTAGATATTTAAAAACATGAATCAGATCCCCCTCAGTCTTCTTTTCCCCATGCTGAACACATCCATGTTATTTGCTGGACCAACAGTGGTAATCTTTCAAAAACAAAATTACACATCAAACTGATTTGGAACAGCCTATGGCTTTGTCAGTAGAAAAGCTTGCTGTCTCCAATATCCACTTTTTCTTTTTCTGTTTACCAGTGTCCCGAGGAAAGCACCCCTTTAGCTGTGGGCTGCATCCCTTCGCCCTGCTGTGTGCACACCTCTCCATCGGCCGCTTGTGACGGACGAGATCCTGGGGACAGAGAGAAGTTACCACAGCAGCACTCAGTCAGGTTGGATCTTACTCACACGTCAATTCTGGTATTGCATCAATAGGTATAATTAGCTACCATTGACTTAAATTTCCAGAAAGAAAGCATCCTACTGTTGAATTAATCTCTGATGTAAGCGCTGCCATCCATCAATAGAAATTTGGTGTGGAGAGTACAGCGATGACTTGCCGTGCTGCTGAGCACGTAGCTAAAACCAGACGTTGTAATTAAATCGAAGTAAGACACTCTTGTGGACAAGTTTGACTAATAAACCTCTAATAGGACATCAGGCACCATTGATTGCTGGCAGATAAGCCGGAGGCAGCGTGATGGCACGCTGGCTCTGGGAAAGTGGAGCTGCCCCGGATTTGCTGCTGGAAGAGAAAGAGCTGGAGCACTTCGGAGTGGGTTTCCCAAAGTCCAGCACTGCAGGGGCTGCTGTGGTGCTTCCCAAAGGCTGTACCAACGTGGGGGTGAGTAAAGCCGGGAGTCAAAGTGATCTGTCCCCATGTTCTCTTCTGGGGAGGTACCAGAAAAGCATGGAGCCTCATCCCGGGAGGGAGAGCCGGGACGTGGAGCTGACCTTGTCGTGCACAACTGCTTTAATCCCACACACAGCCCTCGCTTGGCTCTGCTCAGCTCTGGAAGTTTCCAGTGCCAAAAGTCATCTTTGGAATGAGAGGAGTTCAGGATTCAGCAGGGTAACCCCAAGACATCGTGAGAAAGCATATACCTTAGCAAACTTCCCCGCTGGCTGCAGAAAGCCCCTGTGCACTCAGCACTTGGCCTTTGAGCTTTCACAACTCAGACTGTGTGGATTTTCCAAACTTCAGTTTATAGTGATGAGAAGCGGCTCTGACCCCGTGCTGCCCTCAGCTGAACGCACGCAGCTCCCAGTGACGTTACGACTGGAGCAGAGGATGCAGGCTGCCGTGCCTTTCCTTCCCCTGCCATCACAGAGAAAATGCTTATTCAGCTTTATACCAGACCAGCTATTTCTACTTACTCGGCTTTTGCCACATCCCTCATTACTGATGTGTTCCTTTTTCTCTTGGATTGCTTTTCTTGGAGATTCTGGTTAAAATTCATGCAGTTTCAGCATTACCGTGTCTTTCACTAAACCTTACCAGTATTACCAATGTCTGCCTTTTTTATGTCTTTTCCATATGAAACAGATCAATGCGATGCTATGTTTGTCACAATACCTGCCTTTTTTCAGTGCCAGCAGCATGAAGTACAGTATTGTAGCGATTAGGGTTTGTAATACCTGTCTCACCAGATGGGACAAGCTGTGTGAGGAAACCTTTAATTTTCAGACTGGGGAACATTTGGATGTTCCACACTCAGCAAAGTCGTGTCTGCCCCATTCGTGCCTGCTGCAGCCCTCTGTCCTTCAGGACACGGCAGCGCCTTCAGCTGCAAGCTGTGGGCAGCAGAACGTTCCTTCCATGTTTGCACAGCCTCCAGCACAGTGTGCCACGTTCCTGCCCTAACAGTCACAATTAACATTTAACACGACTGCACAGAGCCAGGGATGGTGCAGAGGCAAGCACTGGCCCACACACATCACCGAGGTGATGCCTTTGCAGACTGGCTCCGTTGGAAGGAGGAGAGGAGAGGTGTTTGTGTCTGCCCACACGCCACCGGTGAAAGACAGCATTCCCACTGGGGTGGGATTATCTCTTGATCACACCATCAATGCACTTAGTTTTTCCATGTTGCCTTCCCTTATTCTGTTGCAGTTCCTGATTTGTAACCCTGCTGCAGTGAGGAGATCTTCTCGGAGCAGTTTCAATGCGGATTGCGTTGCTCCACCGTAGGTGAACAGTTGGTTTTATTGCAGGTGGAGCTGACAGCTACACCGATATATGAGGCAGTTGCTCAATACTTTCCACTGAAAAAACCCATTTTAATTCCTTCTAGTATTGCAAAACTTTTGGCGACAAGGCAAAATGTTCCGTGCCATCTCCTTTCTAAGGTAATTACGCTCTCCCCACAGCAGGGAAGCCAGTAAGGATCTGGAGTCTTGTCCTCCTCCTGTTATTATTACTATCAGTGATTCTAGGTTGCTAGAGAGCACCCCCTCAATATTTAACAACAGAAGAAACGTGCGATTGATTAGTTGTGTTTTTGCTAGGCATGGGCATCTAACTCCAAAGCCCACAAAGTGCCTGGGAGAGGGACTTTTCTGTGGTAAGCTTAGAATGTATATTTAATTAAGATCGGAAAAACTACAAAGAAATCAGTGCTCTTTCATCATCTCCTGGCGGGTTTCTCCTTCCATGCTGGCTGTGGAGGGCTCTTCCTGATCAG